>CM028753.1:1048955-6756455 GCA_016801395.1 Leptodermis oblonga
TCTCTATACAATTGTATTTCAAGAATCATAGCATTCAATTTCACTTTGGGCTACTAAAAGTTTTTAAAATGTCATAAAAAAGGACAACCCCTTCATTTACAAACGTGAACAGTGGGTTTAAATATTGACCTTTTGATTGCATACTTCCCAAGAGTGTCATTTTCAAGGGACCGACGGATTAAAAAAGGTGGTTGTGGATATAGTCTCATTGACAGCAAAGTAATAATGTGTAGACAATGAGAAACACATAAAAACTGATGGACTGCAAATAGATATAATTGAATGATATGGAAATGCTTCTCACTTCATTAATCACTCTGGTAGTGTATTTTAGTTTCTTCGTATCTTCTACAGTTGGGAATCGATCGCCAATGACTGCATCTACCTAAAAACAATTAAAAAGGAAGATTTCAAAGTAATGTATTTATAATACTCAAATTCATAAAGAAAGGATTCATCTTGCTGTTATACTATTATGTCTTATTTTACCTCATATTAAAGCTTGGCCATAACACTAGGTTCCTGCAGTCATAAGTCCAAGAAAAAACAAAAACACGCATGAATTAAGCTGAGTTGTGGTAGAAGACAGTTTAAAACTTCAGGAAAAGATTGATAGTAATATATTCTCAATGTTATGACAAAGAAATTAAACTAAGAGAAAGAACAATTCAAGTGATGATATTGTAAGTGGAGATATAGTTCTTGTTTCTAAGAGTAAAAATCACAAAGAAACCTGACTGTCAAACCATACAGGCATTAATCCTAAATTAGACATAGTTGTTACAACAAGGTAAACAAAGCCAGGAAGGCTATAGTAGTTGTCATGACTAACAGTAATTCAGTGCATTCTTTCTTAATAGAAAACTAATTGGCTTCATATCTGAGATTATCTACAAAGAAGGATCCAAATTTTCAAGTTCACTGACCTCCCACTAACCACAGTGATGAATTTAGCATATCCTCACAGAAAGCAAAATAGTCTTGACTGACATGAAATAGCCCAAAATTCTACGTAGGAGAAACAATGAGGAATAAACCAAAAAGATACGATAGGAAAAAAATAGCATTCATCAAAGCAATACAAGAACAGCCTAAAACAAACCTTTGAAAGAAGATAAAAGGTCCATGTCAGTACAGCAGCAGATGTCTCGCGCCCAGCTAAAAGCATTGTCCTCAAGTCATCTCGAAGTTGTTTGCTTGAGACCTGTAACTATCCCATCAGAACCTTCTAATAGCAGAACTAGACATTATTCATCATAAAGAGCAAATGATGCCATACATCGTATCCAGATGCCAACAGAAAATGAAGAATACTAGGGTCTTCTTCATTCATGTATTCCTCGTGAAACTGTAACTCTTCTTCGTCTACCATCCTCTGCAGGTACATTGACCCAAGTTATAAGGTCAAGAAGAGATATGCTAGTTGAAATCTAGGAAATATACAAAGGAAGACCCAAACTAATAAGTTGCGCGAGTGTAATTAACATGAATCATATAGACAGGTGAAAGCAGCTTTTAACACATCACCACAGCCACAGATACGTGCTAAGCAAAACAAACAATCAATTAAGCTACTCAACAATTTATCGTCCCAGCTTCAGAGAAAGTGTGGTTTCTATTAAAATCAGCAAGTCACTGAAACTTAAGGGAGAAAAAGGAGTTACTTGCATCCACTACAAAATGAGATATTTATCAAGACCTTAAGCTAATAACTTCTAGTAATAACTCTGACTCTTCTTTAAATCCAAAACCAATAGAAAGACAAATTTTGGAAAGTCAACTAATTTGATTTACCTTACAGATAGCAATCACATCATTCACTGTATCATTTACAAGCTTCAGAGCAGCGTTGCCTTGGTGAAATATCCTTCCAAATAGGAATCTCCCAGACAGGAATTGGTGCAACACTTCTATCCTCAGCTTCTCGCACTAAGGTATATGCAGCCTATAACACTGGCAAAATTTAGCTATACACCATTCAGTTACAGATCGCATATTCAAAATTAAAGATAGAAGATTCAGCGGGAACTCAATTGTTACTCAAATTTAAAATATAAGGCAGAAGCAAAGATCAATCGAGTAAAATCCAGTTTCTCCCTCAATTACTTATTGCAAATCTTTAAATATCATAAGATTATATGAAAAGGCCTCAATTAATAATAACTCTACTGCATTAGAAAGAAATCTTCTCTGTCCCTTCACAACAATTCCAGTATTAATAAAGAACATAATATTTGTTCTTATAGTCATTCTTCTTCAAGGAAGTAATCAAGCAACTAAACAAAGTTCTTCTACTTCCAAACCTAGCTTCGGACCAACCAACATACCATGAACTATCTAATACAAAGATAAATGGAAACTCAAATAATACACAATTTGTTTCTTCCCTCTTTGCACCCAAAACCTCAAAGTTCACATCTTTTACAACTTCAGCACAATGATAAAAAATAAATTTAACTGGCCAGAAAGAACCATCAATATAACCGTGAAACCTAGGGTAAACAGAGTCCATACATTTATATAAAAATAAAGTTAAACACGGTCCAGACCTTTACATGGTGCCACACATATTATTAATTCAAGGCCTAACCCACAGTGAACTTGGAACATAAAATTAGCATTGGCTGCTTAAGAGATGGAGTTATAAACCAATCCAGGACATCATAGGTATACTTCATCGGTTATGAAAGAATTTCAATTTCTCATTATGTAACAAGCACCACTACATCCGGTCTTAACTAAATTATACCGTTTTATGGGCGTAATTTCTTCACATTAAAAAAAAGGAATCAATGAAAGCAGAACTGGTTAATATACTACAAAATTCCATTTTGCACTGTAAATTACTTTCCAACTTCTTTATAACTCCAGTTTTGCACTGTAAAACTGCCATTCAATCCCTTTGCTCAGAATGAAGAAAACAGAAATCTTTATAACCAACAAATTATGAGAACTTATCTAACAGATGAAATTTGAAAAGAACAGCCTTTACTTTATCTTTTTCATCTATATGAACCAGAAATAATATTTCAGCACAGAATTTTGCCTCCAACCCAACACCATGAAACAGAATAATACCAGTGTGCAAGTATAAGCACAGCAAGCTAGCTCGTGAACACACAAACTCCAAAGAAATAAGCGAAAAAGAACTAATTTTGGGACAAACCCGGTCGATAAATGGTCAGAATCAGCAGAAAGTACCACATTCACTCTACAATCAAACTCTACGTTAACCCTCACTACTCTCACTGCTAACTTCTGCTTTCTGAGTAGGGCAGCCGAGCTTTGGAAACCCAAACAGTGAAGCCGTAAACGAATCAAGCAGAAGAACCCATTCCTATTAAGCCTTTGGGCTCACCTCCAAATCCTACAAAGCTCTACATAGGAGTGAGGCAACGTCGCTGAGATCCATTTCGTGATTCCGATGGCAACGGAGGCGGAGACACTCTGGTACCATTTCAAAAAATTGGGTTGTCTCAGTTTTGCTTTCTGATTAAGACGGCTTTATACCTATTTTTCAGTTCTGCGCGGCACCTATGTTCCCCTCAAATTTTTAAAATTTTCGATAGTGCGCGCCTTTTTACCGCTACACTTCTCTTCCTTTTTTAAACTTTTTTCCTATTTTTCTTTTCGCCCAATGTCTATTCTTCTTCTTCAGTATTATTATTCTTTCTTTTTATTTTCAATTTTTCAAATTGTTTTTACTTTACATAATTTCTTTTTTTTTTTAGTTAACTATACATAATTTTTAAAACTACATGTGTTTGCAATCTTAAGGGTTATAAGTGCAAAAATTAAAATAAAAATGGACTAAAATCATTGCAAACCATAACATAGGAAAAATTTTGATAAGGGGTAATGGAACTTTCAAACTTAATAAGAAGTATGCAATTTTTACATATTATCTGATAAGGACAGTATTTATTAACCACCTCTATTAAAATATATATATACAAATATATTTATATGCACATAAACACTCTCAAATTAATCCTCTGCAAACATAAAACACTACAGAAAAATAAAATATGTATTTGTATTGAATTGAATGTTATAGATTAGTAATAATTATTTTAATTAAATTATTTTTTAAATGTACATATTTAGAAAATTTTCAGGTGAAATTATTATATTATATTTATATTTTTTATAATTATTTACAAATTTTTTTATTTTATTTATATTTATTATTTTTATTTCATTTAGATTTTTATTTTTTTTATTTCAATTTGTAATATTTATTTAATGATTTTTTATATTATTCATTATAACAAAATGGACTCTTCTAATTGAATAGAGGGAATAGTTAATATGAAAAATATGTACAAGTTAGGAAAAAAAAACAAAATAAGGAAAGAACCAAAAAGGATAAAACAAAATTTTAAAACTGACAAAGAAGAAAATAGTATGGAAATCCGGATAAAATTAAAAATAAGAAGTGAAACTACTTAAAAATTGTTGGGTTTTTTTCTTATATAATTTATAATAAATTTGGTTTAGTTTGGTTCATTGATTGGTTGAGCTCGACTAGATTCGGTTATTCAGTAATTATAAATATCAACGTTCACATCGAAGTTAAATTCTAGCATCACATCACTTCTTTGGTTGTTATCTTATTGTTATGGAATTTGATGTTTTTAGTTGTGCCCCCATGGCCTTTTCAATCTAGTTTTGATATGTATTTTATGTTTAACGTGCATAATAGTAATATAGTCTACCTTTAGTAAAAAAAAGTCGCCTCGATTTTTTTCGCATATAAATCTCTCAATAAGCAACTGAGCTAGTTTTGGGAGCAGAAAGGAGGTACGGGGATCATTTTGGACTTCAGACCTTATTCATTCAGCTTAGAATTTGGGTGAAACTTAATGGGGACCGAAGGGGCTCAAATTTTTGAGGTTCTAATTCACATCAAATTAGGCTTATGTTAAATCCTATAATTCTCTGTTATGGCGGCCCCCAAACACAAATATACGTGTTGACCTAATAATTAAAAAAATAATCTAGAAAGGCCTTATTTTAGGTTAGGGATGGTTTTGTAACCCCTACCAAGGAGCTACCTACTAATGCTAGAGAGAGAAAATAGGAAAACAAAAACGAGAAAAACAGGAATAACTTAATACTCAATTCGTAAGCATATTGAATCCGGTCGCATTTTTTATATGTTAGGGTGGTGTATCTAATTACCAAAATCCCGGTTAGTTTGAAAATGGGAAATATCTCTTTAACTGGAAGAATCACATTTTTGGTACCAAAAATTTGGCCTGTTTACACTTTTAGTTCCAAATGTGTGACAGAATTCGACAGTTTGCCTTATGTTTATACTTTGTTGCATTTTTAGTACTAGGACGAGTCATATCAGGTTTTATGTGGTCAAACTGAAGTCAACGGTAATTTAAGGTATTAAGAAAATTTTACAATTTTGTGTGGAGGGAAAGATAATTTTCTAATCTTCTACTTCTCCTCTACCGTTTCTCTATCTGCAACTGTAATTACCGTTTCCCGACGGTCATGAGCAACCAATTTTCCTGGCTTCAAAATTCAAATGATAGTAAGATTTATAAGAACGTAATAAAAGATAGTTTAATGTCATTAAAATCTATCATGATTCGTTAAGGATCGTTTTTTACACATAAATTGCTTAGGATCCTCCCGATTCAACAAATTTTTTTGATTAAAATAGGTTAATTCTTTTATATATTTTAAGCTCCAACTTTCTGCACATTCGCCTAACTAGTTTAGTTGTACAGTCATGCTTCTTGTTGCCCTAAACGCGAGTTCGGATCTACCTTGAACTTATATCTTTTGTTCTTCCTTATTTGGTGTTTTTCTCCTTTATTTATTTTTGTCTAAAACTTCTCATTTCCTATTACCCGTTACTTCAAGTGTTTAATATCTTTTGCCTTCCTTTTTTTGAGTTAATTATTTTTTCCTCTAAAAAAAACTCATATGTTTCTATTAAATTTTTAGTTTATCTAGGAATTAATAATCTAGTGGAAATATTTAAATTAAGAAATTATTATTTTTTTAAATATTAATTTTAAATTATAAAACCAAACCGATACTTACCAATGCGACATATTAACCAATCCAAACTGACCATAGCCATATAAAATATTAAGAAAAAGATTCAATGGGAGACCTCAATCACAACCAAACGACTGACAAAGTCACTTAAAAGAATGGAAATTATTGAGTCTAGACCTTTCCTCCAAATTAAGGGATGCAGCCACCTATATTTATTCATAAAGGAAGGTCGGAACTTCAATTTGTAGTGTTGGCAGCTACAAAACCACATCCTCTTAAATTTAATCATCCCTTCTCCTTTATTTTTTTAACTGTTAAAGATAAATCATAATTCTGCCCATAATCAAAGTGAACTAGACTTGAAAATAAAATATAACAAGGAAAAACAACGGACGATAAAAAATAACATTTCATTATGTGTATAATTTCAACGGAGGAACTGTGCCAGACAAGAGATTAAGAGAGAGAACAAGGAGGTTTGTTTCATATATACTTCATAGCACGAATTTTGTTTAGGGTACAACCCCTACTTAACCTATTACCTTCATTCTCTTACAAAAGTAAAATTTTACATCTGTACAACTTTATATGTACACCATGGTAACTCCTAAACTAGAAACAATAAAACACTATCTCTACTTCAAAACTCCCTCCTTTCTATCTACTTTCCCTCACCCCCAAAAAAACCGTGCCTTCCTCCCTCCATATTAATAGAGGAGGATAGAGCACTCTCAGTGTCGATGTGTTCTGTTTTTGTTATCATATATGTTCGATTGAAAAGCAAAAAATACAACATGCTTATTCGTTTATCAAATCTTTTTAAAGGTAACAATTAAACACAAGGGGTTAAATTCTTAATATATATATATATATAAAATATAATTTTTATATTATTTTAAAAGGCTTATCCAGGTCTCTTAATTGGGTTGAGTTTCAAAACTAGTATTTAATTGTTTAAGAGATCGAATGCAACGATAACCCCTACCTAAACATCAAATAAGCTAATTTATTTACCTTACTTGATTTCAACAAGGTAATGTGCAGTGTTTTTAAAATCGGACCGGATCGGCCGGTTGAACCGGTCGGACCGCAAACCAGCCACTGGTTTGGTCCGATTTGAAGCTTAAAACCGGAATATCAAAAAACTGGTCAACGGCGGTCAAAACTCGGGTTTGACCGGGTTTTGACCGAATTTTTTTTACTCAAATGGGCTCTTAAATTTTTTCCAAAATTTTTTCAGTCCACATTTTATTTTGGATTGCAATTTATTAATCTTTTAAACATAATTTCATCCCTATACTAAATTTATTATTGGGCCTTGAAATTTACTATGATAATTTAAGCCATTTATATTAGTTTTATAGAGCTCTCACACTCTCTACTTTCTTATATAACCAATGTGGGACAATTTTAGTTTACATGATCATTTATGTTTAATTCATTGATAGTTTTCTTTTTACATTTTATAATTATAGGTAATTTAAAAATTAGATGAATAACATACTTTATAAATAACATTAAAAATATTAAATATTGCATAATTATTAAAGTATTTATTATTTGAAGTATATTTATGACATCACCGGTTCAACCCTCGATTCAACCGGTCCGACCCATTGACTCCATAACCCATAACTTTTCCGATGCCCGTCCGATGTTTAAACATTGGTTATGTGGTTTATCCATTTAATAAACAAGATTACAATTGCTAGTGGTCGAATTAAAAATTCATTAAAAAAAAGTAGACGAAAAAACAATAAAACGAAAAACTTCCAGGCAAACGGCCGTCTTTTTCCCATGAACATCTTTCAACCCAGATTCTTCTCTTCTACACCCGGCGCACCCCATCCTCTTAATCTTCCAATCTCCTTCATTTCTTACCTGTTAAAGAATAATCGTAATTTCTCCAAGCGTCATAATCAGCTAAACCTGAAAATAAAATACAAGTAGGAACAACAACAGGCTATGAAGAGTAACAATTCTGTCAATTCCTAATGTTTATGTTTTCAACAAAGGGAGTCTGAGAGAGAAGATATGAGGGGACAGGAAAGGAGGTTGTTGTGCTTCACCCCTACCCACCAAAATTAAAAGCTTTCATACTTCTTCCTCCTTCGTCTTCCTCCGCCAACCTCTGTGCTCTCAGTGCCAGAGTCAGCGCTCGTTGGTCCTTCACCGTCATTGCCGGTTTTGTCTGTTCTCCGCCAGTTTTAACGACCTGATATCCATCTGGCACTCGCCTCCTCTTCTCATTTGAGATTTCAAATACAAAATACGAGGAAGTCTCCTGTTTCCCCTTTTCCCTACCTCCTAACTGGTTGGTTGTCATCTTCAATTTTTTGAAACCTATGCCAGAAGAAATGGAAAACAGAGTAAAGAAGAGGAAGCCAAGGGACGGAGCTGGCAAATTGTAAGAATTAGAAAAGGTTGGTTTCTGGTAAAGAGGATGTTAGGGTTAAGGGCATAAGGGTTTAGGGTTCAGGTGGTTTTATAATGGACCTCAATGCTCTGACTGCTAATTTCTGCTTTCTAAGTAGGGCAGCCGAGCTTTGGAAACCCAAAGAATGAAGCGGTCCTAGCTGGTAAATTCTGCTAACTTCTGCTTTCTGTGTTAAACCCACCAGCTTGTCCATTGCACATCAGAGTCGGTCACAGCTGGTTCGTCGATTCCTGCCACCAGAACCCATTCCGATTAAGCATTTGGGCTCACCTCCAAATCCTACAAAGCTCTACATTGGAGTGAGGCAACGTCGCTGAGGTCAATGGGTCGCTGAGATCCATTTGGTGATTCCGATGGCAACGGAGACGGATATGATGGCTCCATAGTTTGAAGAAATTCAACAGTTTGGGATACATTTCGAGTGTTTTCAAAATGGAGAGAGGCAATGGTACAATTTCAAAAAATTGGACTGTCTCAGTTTTGTTTTCTGATTAGGCGGTTTTATAGCTATTTCAGTTCTGCGTGGGCTCAAATGTTCTGCTCAAATTTTTAAAATTTTCAGAAGTGCGCGGCTTTTTAAATTTTTACCGCGATACTTTTCTCTTCCTTTTTTAAAGTTTTTTCCTCTTTCTCTTTTCGCCTAATGTCTATTCTTTTTCTTCCATATTATTATTCTTTCTTTTCTTTTCAATTTTTCAAATATTTTTTCCTTTACATAATTTTTAAAACTACATGTGTGTGCAAGCTTAAGGATTATAAGTGCAAAACTTAAAATATAAATGGACTAAAATCATTACCATAACATAGGGAAAATTTTGATAAGGGGTAATGGAACTTTCAAAATGAATAAGAAGTACACAAGGACAATAATTTATTAACCACCTATATATACATACATATATATATATATATATATTTTTTTTTTCTATGCACATAAACACCCTCAAATTAATCCCCTGCAAACATGAAACACACTAAAGAAAAATAATATATATACATATATATTTGTATTGAATCGAATGTTATACATTGGTAATAATTATTTTAATTAAATTATTAAATTAAAATTTTAAATATTTAGAAATTTTATAGGTCAAATTATTATGGTTAATATTTTAAAAAATAAATAAATTCTTATTTTAAATATTTCCACTATAGAGAAGTTTTAGATAAATAAATAAAAAAAGGAAAAAAAACACCAATTAAGGAAGAACAAAAGATATGAGTTCAAGGTAGATCCGAACTCGCGTTCTAAGTCAATTGAATGTGAAGAAAGTTGGAGGTTAAAAAAATATATATAAAATAATTAACCTATTTTAATCAAAAAAATTTGTTGAGATCTACGATCCTAAGCGATTTATGTGTAAAAAAATGATCTTTAACGAATCATGATAGATTTTAATGCTATGAAACTATCTTTTATTTTGTTCTTATAAATTTTACTATCATTTCAATTTTGAAGCCAGGAAAATTGGCTGCTCATGGCCATCGGGAAGCGTTAATTACAGTTGCAGGTTGCAAATAGAGAAATGGTAGAGGAGAAGTAGGAGATTACAAAATTATCTTTCACTCCACACAAAATTGTAGAATTTGCATAATATCCCAAATTACCGTTGACTTAAGTTGGACCACATAAAATCTTATATAACTCGTGCTAGTACTAAAAATGCAACAAAGTAGAAACATAATGCAAACTTTTGAAACTTGTCAAATATTTGGTACTAAAAGTGTAAACAGGTCAAACATTTGGTACAAAAAATGTGATTCTTCCAGTTAAAGAAATATTTCCAATTTTCAAATTAAACTAGGGGACTTTGGTAATTAGATACACAGCCCTAACGTATAAAAAAAATTGCGATCAACCATGATACATTGTCCTTACGCATTGAGTATTACAGTATTCCTTTTTCCCTCATTTTTGTTTTCCTATTTGCTTGCTAGCATTAGTAGGTAGCTCCTCGATAGGGGTTACAGAACCATCCCTAACCTAAAATAAGGTCTTTCTAGATTTAAAATTTTTTTTTTTTTTTATCAGGTCAATACCTGTATTTGTGTTTGGGGGATGCCATAATAGAGAATTGTAGGATTTAACATAAGTCTAATTTGATGAAACTAAATACCTCAAAAAATTGAGCTCCTTAGGTCCCCATTTAGTTTCACCCAAAATTTACACCTAATCAATCAAGTTTAAAATTCTAGAGGTTCCCCGTATTTCCTTTCTGCTCCCACAGCTAGCTCAATTGCTTATCGAGGGAGTTATATGCGAAAAAAATCTAGGCAACTTTTTTTAACTAAAGGGAGACCTTGTATTACTATCACACACATTAAGCATAAAATACGACTCAAAACTAGATTGAAAACCCATGGTGGCGCAAGTAAGAACATCAAATTCCATAATAATCAGATATCAAATTCAAATTCCATAACAGAGAGTCATATGATTTAACATAAGCCTAATTTGATGTGACTAAGGCTCTGTTTTCTTGTGGTTATTTCTCAAGAATTATCACTTTTTTCTTCCAAAACCTTACATAAATAAACAACTTCATTTTTCCAAGAATTCAAAATTAAAATTTAAAAATTTCCTCTAAAAATCTACTCACATAAATTCAAAAAATAACATAATCATTACACTTTTTAATCTCTCACCTACACAATTTCTCAAAAGAAAATTTCCTCCAAAAAATTTTCAAGAAAAAATTAAAGTTTCTCCAAGACAAACCAGAAAAGAACAGAGCCTAAGTACCTCAAATCAGTCCCCATTAAGTTTCACCCAAATTCTATGCTTAATGAATAAGGTTTAAAATCCAAAATGATCCACGTACCTCCTTTCTGCTCCCAAAACTAGCTTATTTGCTTATTGAGGGAGTTATATGCGAAAAAAATTGAGACAACTTTTTGACTAAAGCGAGACTTTATATTGCTATCACGCACATTAAACATAAAATACAGATCAAAACTAGATTGAAAAAGCCATTGTGGAACAACTAAAAACATCAAAATCCATAACAGTAAGATAACAACCAAAGAAGTCATGTGATGTTGGGATTTAACTTTGATGTGAATGTTCATATTTTTAATTACTGAATAACCGAATCGAGTCGAGCCCAACCAGTCAATGAACCAAACTAAACCAAATTTATTATAAATTATTTTAAAAAATAACCCAACCTTTTTTAAGTACTTTCACTTATTATTTTTAATTTTATCGGGATTTCCACACTATTTTCTACTTTATCAATTTTTAAATTTTGTTTTATCCTTTTTGGTTCTTTCCTTATTTAGTTTTCTTAAAATTTTTTTTATAACTTGTACATATTTTTCATATTAACTACTCCCTCCGTTTAGTACAACAAAGTGAACTCTTCTAAAGGGACAGAGGGAAAACTATTTTTTGGTTGTTTTCAAAAAAAATAAAATGGAAAAAAGAAAATATCAAATATAATGAATGATATAAAAAAAACATTAAATATATATTACAAATTGAAATAAAAAAATTCAAATCTAAAAAAATAATAAATCAAATAAATAAAATCTAAAAATTTATAAATAATTGTAAAAATTAAAAATATAATTTATATTAATATTAAATTAGAAAACTCAACCGATACGTGCCAATTCAACATATTAACCAATCCAAACCGACCATAGCCATATTTATTAGAAAATATTAAGACAACGATTCAATGGGAGACCTCAATCACAACCAAACCACTGAAAAATTCACTCCTTTGTAGTTGAATCAGGACAACACTATAGTTGAACAAATAACTCCAAAGAATGGGGAGTATTGAGTCTAGACCTTTAATCCAAGTGAAAGGATTGCAGCCACCTATATTTATTCAGAAAGGAAGGTCGGAACTTCAATTTGCAGTGTTGGCAGCTACAAAACCACATCCTCTTAATCATCCCTTCTCCTTTATTTTTTTTAACTGTTAAAGATAAATCATAATTCAGCCCATAACTAAAGTGAACTAAACTTGAAAATAAAATACAACAAGGAAAAACAACGGACGATAAAAAATAACAATCCATTATGTGTTTAATTTCTACAGAGGAACGTCGTAGACAAGAGATTAAGAGAGAGAACAAGGAGGTCTGTTTCATATATACTTCATAGCACGGATTTTGTTTAGGGTACAACCCCTACTTAACGTATTGCCTTCATTCACTTACAAAAGTAAAGTTTTACATACGTACAACTTTATATATATATATATATATATATATATATATCATGGTAACTCCTAAACTAGAAACAATAAAACACCCTCTCTACTTCAACACTCCCTCCTTTCTTTCTACTTTAATTTCCCCACCCCTCCCAAAAATCCATGTCTTCCTCCTCCCTCCTTATTAAGTTGTACTCTTTACTGAAGTGTTATTCTCTCTTTTTATGGAGTGTTATTGTTATCTCTTGTGGGGGTGTTCTCTGCTCCCTTGTGAAGAGCGTCTAGTCTCCCATTTTGGAGTTATTTAGGTATTTCTATGTGTTTTGTTTTTGTTATCAGATCTGATTGATTGAAAAGCAAAAAATACAACAGGCTTATTCACTTATCAGATATTTTTAAAGCAATGTTTTCAGAACCGCACCGGAACATGAACTGGCTAGGCGAAAGGGTCGATGGGTCAAACCAGAGAAAAAAACCAGATCGGGACTTTTTACGTCACATCACTAGTATTTTACAATTTTGTGGGGCTGAAAATATAATTTTTCTAATATAATTTCCAAAACATTTTCTCGATTTTCTTTCTCCTCAACCGGAGGAAACTTGTACATCGATTGATGAGAGAAAAAAAACCGCAAAAATGTTTTGGAAATAATATTAGAAAAATTATCGTTTCAACCCCCCACAAAATTGTAGAATTTGTAAAATACCCCCAAATTACCTTTGATTTTGGTTTGACTATGTAAAACATGATAGCAATTATTAATACTACAAATGCAACAAAATATAAACATAAAACACAAGTTTGAAATTGAGAAAATTTTTAATACTAAAGTTGCAAATAGTCCAAATTTTTAGTAACAAAAATATAATTTTTCCTTTTGTAACCATCTGAGCGAGGCTTTTTATATCCCATTGGAATTTTGGCAATTGCATTCACTTTATTTCATGAAAGGTCTCCAAACTCTCCAACAACTTAATCAACTGTTCACTAAAAATAAAAATTTTAAAAAAACTATTTGAATCAGTCGTGTTTCTCTTTTTGTTTTTTGAAAGACAAACATTTTCATTAAATTTTCAAAATCAGATTACATTAGAAGACTACTGACTTAATTCTTAATTTGACAACTCAATTCAAATCTCATTATTGTCAATAATGCACTCCCTCCCCCCCCAATCAAAACCACCCCAAATCCCCCATATCAGCGATAGTGTGTGTTCCATTGCAATTTACACAACTCAGAAAACACCAACACTTGAACTTCAGCTCGGCTCAGGTGGCAATACTTTCAAACTCCGCATCCACTCACAGAAGCTAGGATCGTCAAAATTGAGAAAGCTAGTCTTCAGCTTCGTTCTCTGCTCTGTTGTCAATGTTCGAAGTTGTGGAAACCTAGCCTCCTGCAAATAAACCACTTGTTATCCTCTATTCTCACTTCACTATCATAATCACATTAAAAGCAAATGGCCACTTTTTCCTCATTCACCTGTTCATACGGGGGATCTTTATGGGCCGGAATCAACCGAGAAACAAAATATCGAGCCTGTGAGCTTCCCTCCTGTAATCAATCACGCACAATCCTCGGTTGATTAGTTATAGCAAGTGAGAGTAAGTAAAGAATCACACCACTAAAGACAGAATTACCTTGAATGCAAGAATACGAGGAGCGGGAAAACGCTGTTCTGTGAGTTCTTCAGCCAACGTCCTACAAGCTGCCAAAGCAGCCGCACTTTTGCCTTCCTGAGCAGCAAGTTCAGCACCCTAAAAGCCACCAAATGTCCACCACAAAACATGTAAGAGAGAGCAAACGAAGATGGAACAAAAAGCAGAAATCACAACTTTTATGAAGACCAGCAGCAGCAACACACAAACCCTCCCCCCCCCCCCCCCCCCCCCCCCCACCACCCCCGGGGGCGGCCCTGCAAGGCTGACCCGGTGCATTTTCCACACTAATAATTGAAAACTGTAACCAGTAATGATTGCCTTTGTTACCTTTTTAGGAGTCCTTTCGTTATTTGAAAAAAAAAAAAAAATTGAACATTCAGTGGAGGGGTAATGGGATATTGCAAAACCTTTAGGGGGTAAATATAATTTATCCTAAATAATAATCAAGCTTATCAATAATCTTTTGGAAGCATAAGCCTAAATCTATATTGTGCATATCGGTATATAGTGCATATCAGCATATCATTTTTATTTTTTAATAATTTTTCAGTATTCTCAACACACTTTTTTACATTTTCACTACACCTTTTTACATTTTCAATACACTTTTTTGCATTCCCAATGCAATTTTAATATTTTAAAATGAAAATGAGATCCAAATCATGATTTGGATCACGTTTCCAAACAAGGCCACAACTCGAAAGACCTCATTTATTCTGTTAACTAATGTTCTCCTTTAGTGCCAGGATCCGCACAAGCCTTTTAAATTATTAGTTCAATTCTTTCATATAAGTTTAAGATCAACGAGAATAACACTTGAAATTACTTTATTACTTCTGTCCACAAGATAAACACCCCAACACAGCGGACTACAAAATTATACTAAAAGAAAAACCAGAAAATTTCTGCTTACGAAGAAACAAAGTTACATGGATACAAATCATTTTTCAGGAACTTTTTTTTTTTTACATGGACAGGGCCTTACATCGCCAGGAAAACATCAGGATAGAAGATCCATATAATCACATAAACATAGCAAGTTCCCTATTATATTTCTGTATCACGCAAATCCACAATGTGTTAACAGATTGTCAGATCAGTTGCTTGGACAAAATAGGAGAGCCCAGAACAAGACAGAAATATCAGATAAATAGAGCTCAAATATGGAGAAATATGCAAACATATTTTTATATGTGATATTTGCCAAAATTCATCACTGCCTTTAACTAAATATTCTAAAATTATAATAGTACCAAACACTTGGGGGAAGCTGAAGACAAACATATCAGTGAAAGTAGTTGAACAACAAACCAGCCAAATGAAGACGTCTGTTCCATGATCAAGAACAACTGCCGCATCAGATTGCATAGCAAGATCATAAGCTGGTAGCTCCTCAAAAGTACCACCTTCCCGATGCATTAAACAGCGAGGTGCAACCATGCGCAGGGACAAATCAAAGGATGCATTCAGAAAAAGGTTCCGTAATACAGACCTTTCATCTTCGTGACCAAGAATGCTCCCGAGAAGTGGGCCCCTCCTGAGGTGAAATAATAGTTCAGGCAATAAAGATAGTTCCTTTGGAAATTGATAAAGTTTTGATTTTGGCAATTGAGGGCCAAACTTAGTAGCAATATCCTTAACTCTTTCATCAATTGTCAATCGCATATCAAGCGCGTCGTTAAAATTCATGGCTCTCAAAAGAGTCCTCTTGGCAATAAGCACAGCAGCTACCTCATCTTGGACACTCTCCAGGTAGTTCGAAACACTATCCACTGTAGGTAATTTGACAGTAACCACTCTCGAGACATCTACTTGATAAGCATTTGAATATTGAATTACAAATTGAAAATACACAAAATCACTTTTGATGTCACCCCTGGAGTCTATGCACAGTGCAAAACTTTGACTCTCTTCAACACTTAACAATTGTATGGCAAGAGCAGTATCATTCCTGAAAGCTTCACTATTATCAATATGTGCTTCGTCACCAGGGCCAATTACTTGATTAACAAACATATTATCAGAACAACGAATCTCCAACAAACCATGAGAACCTGCAGCTCGACACGATGCCCGCTGCAAATTCACACCAAATGCCTCACCAAAATCGTCATGAAGAACTAGCACTCCACCAGAAGCTTTGGCAAGTGACTGCAGGATAGGAACTCGTACCGGGCAAGTTCCAGCACATAACACATCAATCACTGTACCATGGTGATGTGCCTCACGTCCTAGATTCTCCATCCACTTTAGAGCTACTTTCTCCATGTGGAGATAATTAGGATGGCTAAAAGAATGAGGAACTGAACCAGGGCCATAAGTAACAGGGCCACCCGCACAGACAACAATTCTGCTATTTCCACCAGGCCTTTTAATAATTCCTCGTGAAATTTCTGCAGATGGACCCTGGATTAGTGCCAGAGCGACCTCTACTGCAGCACCAAGACAACGGTCTCTGGAAGCTTCAGGAAGATTGAGCTTGTATGGCCTAAACGAAGAAAATATTGAGTGGGCAACGGGAAGGGAAGCATGCATGGGAGACAAATATATCCCAGTCCCATAAACCATTGCTTTTAAAGACTCTTGACTGGGTGATATGTTACCAGGAAGCACGTCAGCAGATGCGGTTGATTCTTCAGAAAAATCATACACTGATACTGTGCGACCATAAAGCACTATTCCCAGTCGTGTTGTTGGGGGCAGAGAATCGACAAAAGCATGCAAGGAGCTCTGTAGATGTTGGAGCTGTACTTCGTCCAAACACTCATCTATTACAAGAATAATTGGTGCTGTCACCCTAGAATCAGACACTGGAATAAAGCCAGGTCTCTTATTACCAGTTTGAACATATTCAACGGAGGGAGAAGTCAGTTCTGGAAGATTACGAAGCTCTTCCTTGCTAGAGGCTACGTATTCACCCTCACTAGAATTCATATTAAAACATATAACACACTGCCACTGGCCCGAGCCAAGTAAGATATTGCAATAGAGATTTGAATAAGAACCACAATTTTGGCACCTATGAGGATCCCGCTGAATTATTTGAGGACCTGGTGTTACCTCTTGGCCCGCAGAAACTAATGCCCCAAAACCTAAACTGGGTACGTTTGCAAGTTTTTTCTGTTTCAACACCTAATAAAGTAAAAGACAATCAAATAGAAATCACCTAAGTTCCATACTTGTAATCCCATAAATCTGCCTTTACAACAATTAATCTGATTTTCAAAGAGGGAGACCACTTATATGATTAACCGCGAGAGACAGAAAAATAAATAAATAAATAAATCACCAAACAAAGATCAATGTGGTTGGAGGGATGAGAGGTACCTTGTGCGCAGTAAATAAGATATTTGGAGAATCTAGAACATGGTTATACTCCTCAGCAGAGTCAGATATTTGGTGAAATAACCCAGTAGCCCCATTTGAAAATTGTGGAGATGATGAGGTGGGTAAAGATGAACCGGAGGAGACAGCAAGAGGCTGAGGAGTGGCGGGATAAGTTCTGAACGGCACGGCAGCAGGTTGGAGAGGTGAAGAGAAGACAGGAGGACCCGGCGGTGTGCTGAGATGAGGAGCAGGAGTTGTAGTTCTAATCCCATTAGCAGGTGAAAGTAAATGTGGGTCCTTGACAGACGACGGGTAAGGGATTTGGTTGGGCTGCAACAGCGGTGGTGGAGGAAATCTTGGGGGCGTTGGTGAAAAGAAAGGAGGAGGTGGAGGGCTCAACTTAGTGTCCCCTGATTGTGGCTGCTGCTGCTGATTAGTCATTCCGGCACACAGTCTTCAGATCACAGCATTACCAAAGAAGAAAGGATTCAAGTTCTTCAGTGTGATTAGAGAGAAAACTGAGATTGCAATAGAGAGAGAATTTCTGGAATTGGGGATTTTTTGTATTTCTAATTAATTGACTCAGTGCGCTGCCTCGAAGGAAAAAAATAAAAACAAATTGACTCGGTGAACGCATACAACTGCTTATATACAAATTAATATCACTTAAAAAATGATTTAATTAAAAAATAGAGTAAAGTCTCCATTTGGTCCTTTACATATATTGTTTAATGATTTTTTTGGTCATCTACATTTCAAAATGATCTTTTTAGTCCCTTACTTATTACTTAATAATTTTTTTGGTCTCATACATTTCAAAACGATCTTTTTGGTTCATTACTTTTATTTTTTGAACTATTTGGTCCCTTAGCCGTTCGACCCGACGAAAAAAATTAATATCAATCATGTATCGTTCACACTACTCCGTTAGCGAAGGGCAAATTTGTCCCAACAAAATAACTGGAAAGCTCAAAATGATGTTAGGACAAGTTTGCAATTTGTTGACGGAGTCGTGTGAGTGGCACGTGAGTGATATTAATGTTTTCTGTTGGGTTAAACGATAAGTTTGCCCTTTCGCTGACGGAGTCATGTGAACGACACGTGAGTGATAATATTTTTCGTTGGATTAAACGGCCAAGGGACCAAATAGTTCACAAAATAAAAGTAAATGATCAAAAAGATCGTTTTGAAATGTAGGGGGCCAAAAAGATTATTAAACAATATGTAAGGGACAAAAAGATCGTTTTGAAATGTAGAAGACTAAAAAAATCATTAAGTAATATGTAAGGGACCCAATGGAGACTTTATCTAAAAAATAACGGAAATTCAATATCTTAGGCGCCCCCCTCTCTCTCCTCCTCCCTTCTCTTAAGAAAAATTCACTATCTTCTTCCTTCATAATCCCTCAAGCAGTTTAACTTTCGTTTCTTGTTAACTATTAGTTAGTTTTTTTCTGATTGAAAGTATTTCCTGCAATTATTGTTGTTTTTTGTGATTTATCCATGTTTATGGTGTTTTCTTTCTTGGCTATGGAGATTTTCTCTATAGCTATAATGATTTTCTCCCCTGACTATGGCGATTCTATTCATCATGGCGATTCTATTCATCATAGTTATGGTGTGTGAGTCGTTCTATTCATGGCCATGGTGAATGAAGATTTGGTTGAAAATTCAGTATTGAAGTTCTCATTAATAATTAGTGACAGATCTGTAACCGTCGGTACGAAATTTGTTCGGTTTTATATTTATACTATGTTTAGATCTGTATTAGGCATAGATTTACAGTTTAGTATATGAGATACTCTGTTGTTGTGATTCAGATCTGATAAAAATCAAATCAAAATTTTTTTAATCAGGTGTATTGACTGTTTCTTGATCTTCTATTGTCAATCACTATTGGACGATATCCAACATCATTAATGAAAATTTTATTTTATTTTCAGAAGAAAGAAAAGAAAAAGAAAGCTTGCTAAACTAAGCTATGCAACTATACAATGAAACAAAGAATTTAATCCAAATTCAAGTCTATATACAGAAACTTAGGCCCGCTTAATTCAAAAAAAAAAAAAGAGGAATGGTAGTAGTATAGAATCACTATTGGAATCATAACTTCATTTATGTTGCTTGTTTTTTATTATCGGGAGTGGATACTATTTAGAATGAGAATATGTAAAATTCTTTTTTTACCCATAATTTAAATATAAAAAGAATTTTGCAATTGGAACATATACCATTCAAAACAACTTTTGCATCTAACAGATTTCATTGACATTCTTTCGTTGCCATTCTTCAACACACGGATGGAAAAAGAAGAGAGTAAAACAGAGGAGAGGAGGACATGGGCGAGTGAGGGGGGCGGGGGGGAAGCGCAACGGCAAAAAATATGGGGCTTAGGAAGATGATGAGATGGGGGCGAAAGTGGGTGTTAGGGATGGGGAGAGAGAGAGAAGGAAAATGAAGAGGATCGTGTGATGAGTATGGGAAGGGTTGAAAAGTCTAAGAAAATAAATTTTCCATTCCAATAGCTCAAATTCCCCAAATTCATCTGGGATGTGAATTCCAAAAAAGTTAATAATAGGAGCATTGTAATTCCCCAAATTCATCTGGAATGTGAATTCCAAGAAAGTTAATAATATGAACATTGTAGGCAAAGTTATAGATATAAACTATTACAAAGTATATTTATAAAATAGGTTAAATAATTGAGGTAACTGAGTGTAATTAGGATACTACTTTCTTAGAATATGCTTTAATCCATGTGTATAAATAGACTCACTTTGTAAATGAATAAATACAGAAAAAGCATTAAGCACCAGAATTACATGGTATCAGAGAATTACATGGTATCAGAGATATCTCTGATACCATGAAGAAATGCATTTTTGATATCTAATTGGCGGAGAGGTCAGTGATAAGTGGCTACTAGAGAAATGGATAAACGAGCATATGCAAGTTTTGTAACAAGTGAAAAAATATCAAAATAATCAACACCATAAGTTTGGGCATAGCGTTTGGCAACTAGGCGGGCCTTCAAACGAGCAATAGAGCCATCAAAGTTAACCTTGAATGTGAACACCCATTTACATCCAATATGCCTTTTTCCGTCACGCAAAGTGACCAATGTCCATGTATCATTGGTATCCAAAGCATTTATCTCCTCAATCATTGCCCCACGCCAATCAGAGTGAGCTAAAGCTTCATGAACAGTTTTAGGAACAGACACATAATCGAGAGAAGCAATAAAAGAGCAAGTGGAAGATGACAAATGATTATACGAAACAAAAGAAGTAATAGGATAAGTACATGAAAGCTTACTCTTACGAAGAAGACTGCGGTTCATCAAGACATGGCAGAGCATCTTGAGAACAAGGGGATATATTCACACAGTCTTTGAATGGTGTTTGAATTAACTATAGCTTGAGGGGGAGTGTTACGAAGTATATTTGTAATTAGGTTAAATGATTGAGGTAATTGAGTGTAATTAGGATACTACTTCCCTATAATAACTCTAACCCATGTGCATAAATAGACTCTTTTTGTGAATGAATAAATACACAGAAAGCATCATTAAGCACCAGAATTACATAAACCAAGCAGATTATATTGGAATGAAAGTTCAATACGGAAACTCATTCCCCCAAACCAAACAACCCCTAGGCTTTTCACCCAACCAGTTCAACTTCATGTGGTTTTTGTTGCCAGCTATCATTGGTCTTGCTCACTTCTTGCTGTTGATATTTCACAACAACCCCCACCCCCCCTCCCCCCCCCAACCCCCCCAAAGCTAAGCTTCATGAGAATTAATCAAACCCCACTTGACACTAGTTGTGAAAACTAATGAGAATGTAGACTCTTTGTTAAAACATAAGACGGATCAATGAAGCCTTCCTCATATTTGTTGCGCACAATGTGACAGTCAATTTTCACTCATAAAAGATAGGATTATAAGAAATGTACAAGACTGCTTGGTTGTCGCATTGGAGAGAAATAAGAAAAGTAATAGCGACTGAGAAAACTTTTAACAGAGGAGAGATCCCTTAAATTCACATAATATATTTGCCATTCTTCTGTAATCTATTTCAACAGAGAATTTAGAGATAGTGACTTGCTTTTTGGTCTTCCATGAAATAATAGAATCCCCAAGAAAAAATACAGTAACATTTGAGTGAATATAAGATGTATCAATGAAGCGTTCATTATATTTGTTGCGCACAAATGTGACAGTCAGTTTCAATGTGCTTTGTCCGCTCATGAAAGATGGGTTAGAAGTAATATATAAGAATGTTTGGTTGCGCATTGGAGAGAAATAGGAAAAATGATAGGGACTGAGAAAACCTTTAGCAGATAAGAGATCCATTGAAGTTCACATAATGTATTTGTCATTCTTATGTACTCCGCTTCATCAAACGATTTAGAGATAATGGTGCTTTCTGGTCTTACAGGAAATCATAGAATCCCAAAGAAAAACATAGTAACATGTGAGAGGTTTCCTGGTCTTCTCAAAATCTCCCAATCAGCATCACAGAAAACTCGTAATTGGGAAACATATTGAGAAAAATAAAAGAGACCTGCAACTAGACAATAAGAATATGAGAATATGCATTGTTGTCGCTCAATGATTTTGCCTAGGAATTCACAAACTAACTAAGCTGTCGAATGGAGGTAAATCCTAAATACACCAGCCGTCCAATTAGTCTTCTATATTTCTCAAGCTCTAGATAATGGAGAATTGTCATCATGCAAAATGGTTCCAGGAACCATGGGAGTAGCAGCGGGATTGAGATGATCCATGTTAGCATATGTCAAGATGTCCAAGGTGTATTTTCTCTGATTCAGGTATATTCCAGACTGGGATATGGCAATCTCAACTCCTAAGAAGTATTTAGCACTCTCCAAATCTTTAATTGTGAACTTTCAATCGAAAGCTTCTTAACTGTGAGACTAGTTGACTGGGTAATAGATCATCAACATAAACCAAAAGTATCAAAAACATGTTATTACTTTGGAGAATAAAAAGGCAGTGATAATGTTCACACTGCTAAGTCATAATTCTTCAAGTATTTTGTAAATTCACTGTTTCACTGTTTAAGAGCATGTTTCAAGCCATACAGTCTTGGTAAGTTTGCAAACCAAGTCTTCACAAGGTTTCTGATATCCTGGAGGAGGCAACATAAATTCTCACAGTTAAGAGTTTTTGCTATAGCGGAAAAGATTTCAAAATAATCTTCACATTCAACCTGAGTGTACTCTTTGACAACACCTAGGCTTTGAATCTATCTATAATACCATATGGATGTCTCTTGATCTTGTATACCCACCTTGACCCAATGACCTTTTTTTCCCAGGGGAAGAGGAGTCAACTCCCAAGTCTGATTTCCCTCAAGAGCTTCCAATTCCTTACTCAACGCATCCTCCCACTCCTTTTTACCTTTTGCTCGAGTATATGCGTTTGGTTCATGTTCAGCAGATAGATTTGTTAAATAATTCTCATACACAGGAAGGAATTTAGATATGGCCGTAGGAGAGGAATCATATATTGTATGATGGGTAGGATTAATAGCCATAGAGAATGAATCAGTGTGGGCGCAATGACGCACTGCAAAGTCCTGCGTCGAGGTGGCTGAGATTTCAATTTAATCAACTACTGGTCAGCTAAACTTTATCCTCCCGTTGGCAGGATAAGAGATTTCACGTAGTTTATGGAAAAATACACAGACCCTAAACCTTAAATCCAAAGCCTTATGCCACAAACCATGAGGCAGAATTTAATCTATAAACGTTTATTTGGCACCATTTAATCTTATCTATTTTACCCTATACTATAAAGACTCATTTTAGCCGATCAACTCTGATTATGCTTTAATCTAACACTTCATCTTCATAAATAATTCCATATGGTCCAATATGTTTGGTTATAAGTTCATATAGAGATAGTTAAATTTTAGGCACAAGGACATAAAGTTCTCAGGAGAAATTGGCAAATATGAATCATTGCTACAAATAAAAATGTCAAAAGCACGGCAGCTTACATTTTCTAATGCTATGATGTCTACCCAAACTAATTGCTGGAGCGTCAGTTGGTAGTTGTAGGTGTTCTTCCTTGTACCTGACACCAAGGAGACAAAGCCCGTGAGGTGGAACTGATGGTGCGTATTTTGCAAGTTCCTTGCGATCACAAGATGCCAAAATCAGTGGAACAGTATCAGGAGCAACAGCTTCCCTTCCAACTTGAAGCAACAGTGTGACCTACGGAAATAGGCAAACAAACTGTCACATATATATATATATATATATATATATATGTTGCGTAGAGCACCCTTGGGCCTACGCTATTAAGAAAAGGAAGGGGGTAGAGCACCCTTCTCCAAACAGCCAGTGTTAATTTGGTACTACAACAATTCACTTGAAATATGGATACTCAAAGCATGCATGACTTCTACCAAGTGAATCACATACCATGTTCCGGACTTGCCGATACAAAAAACCAGTTCCTTCGACTTCGAGCTGCAAAATAGGACCCTGCAGAAGCAACATCGAGATTAGGGGGCCACATTTCATATCCTGCCATCCATCGTTTGACAAAATTACATGTAAGTTAAGTTAACATCAAGCAACGAACATGGCAAACTACAACTTCTATCTGAACTCATCAATTTCGCATAGCACAAAGGATTGTTGTTGATTGATATATACCATTTCAATCACGTCAAAGTGGAAAATTCTTTTTACTGGATCTGGTATTCGATCATTGCGTGATGCATTACAAAATGCAGAAAAGTCATGCTTCCCAACAAAATGCCTGGCAGCATCCCTCATGCTATCAGCATTGAGCTTGTACACACTATGATAAGCACAGTGTCTCTGAAGTGGGTCCATGATTGTATCATTGAATATCTTGTACCGATAAATCTTGCTTGTGACAGAGAAACGAGCATGAAATTCAGGTGCTGCAGGGCTAACTTCTCTAACTCTGATGTCTGGGGGAAGAAGACCATTTAAGGCCTTGTGGACGCCATCAAGGCTGTCATAGTTGACAGGTGTAATGTAGTGTGCAACCTGTACGTTGAATATCTTCTCACACTACTTAATCTTGACTTGACTACTATTTGGTTATTGACATTTTAAATGCAAGAAACAAACCTGACCCCAGGCATGAACTCCTGCATCGGTTCTCCCTGCACCGACTAAACAGAGACTTTCTCGCTCCAGTTTTGTGAATTTTGTTAAAGCTTCTTCCAACAAACGTTGAATGGTTGGTCTTGATAGTTGGTATTGCCAACCTACAACAGAAATTATAGGAAAAGCAGATTTCAGATAGTGGCATTGGCAACCAGTCAATAACCAACAAGTTCACCTAGTCCTTGAAACCTTAGGCCAGTAGGTCATAAAGTCAAAAAACCATTTCGATACAAACAAAATGAGTATGCCATTCTCTTTCTATAAAGCCAGTAGTACTCAGCGGACCACATACTAGTATTTAGTTTCTAAAACTACTCAAACTAATACCATGACTGGCCATCAAGTTACAAAGGAATAGATTTGCAGCAGAATTAAAACCTGAAAATCGGGTGCCATCATAAGCAATAAGCAAGCGCCACTTGAAAGCATGAAGCTTGAATGGACTGTTATTTCTATTCTCTTTATCCCCATCGGTCCAAGTCTGCAATTAAATCACCATTGATAATTAACATTTTCCTAATGCAAAATATGATTGTAATAGCATTACACTCTCGTTGCACTACAAACATCGGGAAAGCCTCTACATAAGCAACTATAGTTTATGTAGAAGGGGAATGGTCACATCACTCGAGAGAAGTACAAAAAGGGGGGTTAGCCAACGCCACAGTGTCTTCTACATATAGTAAAATAGACAAAACAAGACTTTTTACTGCTATACAGGCCTAGTACCCGACTGTAAAAACTCACTGTACCAAGATATAGTTCATATACTTTATTGTGCATTAATTAGCACAAGAAGTACTCTACACAAGTAGTGACCTATCTACACCACAGACTCCTAATGAGTACAATTTAGTAATTAACAAGCTCAAATGAATAAAAGACAGAAGAGAACATGATCCCTAATTGTACATAAGAAAAATGACATTTGAACAAAATTTAGTTAGGAAGAGTGGAATGAGGATTGAGTTATATTAGAGTAAAACAGTCTGTTCATCACAAAGTATGGATATACACTTCTATTCCAATCCAAATAAGAACACAAACTACAACAAGAATCACATAAATATAGCAAATGGTTTTGTTTATAATATTTTTTATGATAGACAGTGGCTAAATTGAAGATAACTACCAATTGAAAAACTTTCAAATGAAACTGAGTCCACCGTCACTTTCCTCCTCCCAGGCATCCATCTGGACCACCCCTCCTTTCCAACCTACTCTCACAACCAAAAGGGGGAGAAAAAAAGACACCGGTAATCTTTCAATAGACAAAATGATCCCCAATCACATGAACAAAAGGAAGATAGAAACAACTTGGGTAACAAAGTTAGACCTCCTTAAGAGGCATTTGAAAAGGCATTTAAGTATGAGACCGCTTCAGCTGTACATAAAGTTAAGAACATTATAAGCCTACTTAATAGGGGCACTGAGAGGCAATGAACCAACTGTTGCACATTATATTATCCTTTATCCTGATAATCCTTATCAAGCAACCAACCGAACCTCCTCACTTTCAGGAACTACAATGTCAAGTCTCATCATTGGCTTGTATATCTCAGGAACTCGAGCTCCTGCCTTCCTACAAACTTCAACCACGGCTGGTGCCTTCCCATAGAATCTTTTCAGTGCATTCCTTAATGGATGCCCTTTTGGATCTCGAACATGCCACACATAATTGGGTGGAAAAACTTCATCCACAGTTGCATCCTGCCAACCATGTTTTCCATCCCTCCACTGATGCTTAAACTCCCCACAAAGCTTTGCACTATGGCCCCAGGGACCTACATGGATCTCTGAACAGTACCCACAGGCCTTCACAGTGTACTTCTTCATCAATTTCCTCACACCCCATTTGACCTTCATATATGCATTCATAGTCTCCTGTGCAATACTGGGAACCTCTGATATTTCCGGAGGAGAAAAACGCTCTACACTCCTATGCGTGTCAAGGTCCATAACTTGTGAATTTCTATTAAATGACTTCCCTGATGCAGGCTCATCAACAAATCCACCTATGTCAATCACCTTTTTTCCAATCATGCGGATAGGTGCTGTCCTCCTCCGACAAGGATATTCAGGAATATCAACACCAGCTTGGATACAAAGTTCCACAACAGCTGGAATTCTGTCATAATCAAATCGAGTCTCATGCTTAATTCGCCTGCCAAAGGGATCATGCATATGGTATGAGTCTACAGGGAGAAGTACATCATTGACAGACCCCTTCACCCACAAATGAAAGCTTCTGCGGCTTCCACTGCTTGGTCCACGACAATCTTGAATCTCATGACCTGTTTCGGCTACATGAACCTCTGAGCATTCACTGCAAGAGCAGTACAAAAGGTTCAACTTCCAAATATATGTAAATTGGCTAAATCCCTTGAAAAAAACGAGGGAAAAATCGGCTCTATTGATACATATATCTCACTTTTATACAATGGATTTACCTACAAGCATGGACAGGAACAATGTATAAGAGCTGTGCAAGGCCTTTAATAAGAATTTTCCAAGCATGCAATAATTCATAAGCCACAGGCACTAGATCAGGGTCAAGCAATCCATTCTTGGGAGGCTCAAGAGCTTTCTCAATTCCCAAATCTGCAAGCTTCTTATCAGCTCTGGAGGCTTCCAGAATCTTCTTTAAAGGCATGGGAAATGGTTTCTTCTTTTTCTTAGGCAAAATTGGTGGAAGATCCACACTTTGATGCACATGCTCAATTTTTTTAGCAATAGAACCTCGACCAAATCTTTTAACATTACAGAGGACAGTCATGCATCTTGTAGAACAAACAAGATGAATGAAGTCATTGTGAAACTGCAGCTAAGACCAAACATATTAACTTTTAGGCGAAGTACATGAGACTGAATAAAGCTATAAAACAGTTTGGCATGCAAGTAGAACCGTTTGTTGGTGAACGAGAGATAAAGTAAGCTGTAAAAATTACAAGAAGTTGCCTTAAGAACCCAATAAAGTAGTTCCAACAAGAAAATTAATTTGTAGTAAACTAAATGCAAAAGAACCAAAAGTTACATTGAGGATGGTACATGTTTGTGATGGAATGGTTTGAGACCATGAGGGGAAAACAAGTTTCCAGCAAAAAATGAAAACTTTGCATTCCCAGAAAAAAGATGCAGTAAAGTTATGAGAATCCAGATTCCCACAAAAAAGTTAAAATTCAAGAATGAATTAGATGGTGAATCCCCTCAATCCTTCGCAAATGGAACAGAACATAAGCTCATAAATGCTGAATGGAAATATTATCATGAAAGGCTTAGCTAGGTAAGAGAAAAAATTAGCAGACACAATCTCGTAAAGAATGGAACTTGGAAGTATGCAAAGTGAAACTGAATGGCAATTGTTGAAAATAAAAAACCATCAAACCTTGAGTGATGAAGAACCTGATAGCTGAGGTTGCCTCTGCCACCCCAGTATACCTCTGTTAGATTTTCCTCCCATCCGAAGGAAAGCTCCTTTGCATTGTGAACATAATATTAACAACAACAAAAATAATAGAGAGACAAAAAAAAAAAAGTAACAAGGATATTATTTAAAAATGAGGATTACTTGGTGGTGGTAGAGCGTGCTCTGATGGAGATGGAATACAAGACGAAGGGAGAGGTAGAGCTTGGAATTGTTGTTGAAGAAGAAGCATCTTTTAGTTCTATTACTACAGAAAACTGAAAAGAAAAAAGGCTGTAAAGAAAGATGAAAGTTTAAATGCACTATGATGCTTTCTAAACACTACATCATCCGATTAGCTCAACAACAATTTAAGGAACTCCCAGTCCCAATTCATAGTTTAACATAAGAACCTTTTCTGTCCTGTTAACATAAGAACTACAATGACAAGTCAAGCACAAATCTGGTTCCGTCAAATATATAATAAAGACAAATATTCTAATAGAAATATCCTCAAGAAAGGAATTTTTGTGTAGAAATGCAAACATTGCTCGACTAAAACCAAGGGCATGTTCGTTAATACATGGTTCTGAAAAGATGTTTTTGGAAAAGAATTTTTTAATGTAAAAAAGTGTATTGGAAATGTAAAAAGATGTAGTTGAATAGTTACAAATTGCATTGCAAATGATGAAAAAGTATAAAAATGTATTAAATATACTGTAGAAACCACAATCAAAACCAATGAAAGCAAACAGGAAGATTCCAAACAAAAACTGAAAGCATGTCAACAAGTATATGTATATGGATAAGATTTTGTTATCAAAAAAGGCTATATCACTTCAACCAATGAAACATGTGCAATCTGATAGAAAGGGAACTGATAGAAGATATTAGTAAAGAAAAAACATTAGACAATTTTGTCCGAGCAAGACCTATGTCATCCAATTCTAATGTGCTGGCGTAGACCAATAAGTGACAATGCTCATCTATCCAATTCATTAATAGTCACATACATACTCACAATTATGAATCTGCAAGTAAAAAGTAATCACCCAAAGCCTCAGATGACTCGTCCGTTTTGGTGTGAACTGATGGGCGATTACCACAGTGCCAAGTGAAGTGGAATCGAAAACTGGATGGAATCAATACATGTGAATTGTGATACCAAAGTATGCCTATTATTAGAGTTGACCCTATTTGAGCCCAAAATAGGCAAAAACAAAATGACAGTGTAACACCCTAGTTCGACCCCCTTGTTTAGTCAAGAGGACAATCTGGAAACCAGCTTGCCTCGCGCATAGACTCAGTAGCAATACCCAGAACATCAATAAATAAAATACATTTTTTATCACTAATTTACATAGTATCGGCTGTCATTCCGCTAACCTATGAAATACAAAAGGTTAATACTATATCTATTACAGTAATTTTTAGTGACTAATTCCACACTAGGTAGTACGCTTTTCACACTATCAATGCTGGAAACATACAAACGTCTAGGGGTGAGCCCAAACCTCAATGACATCCCACTATTAATAAACTTTGCCAATTAAATAATTAATGAGCACATAGAACACGCATTTTCTAACACATAAGGAGAGCAAAAAATTAGGGTGAGTATAAGGTGAAAGCTGCTAAGCCTCTTTCTGAGTCTTAATGGCGGATTTTCAATCAGATGCCAAGAATCAGGCGAGCCATGTCTACTTGTCTAGCAAAAGATTTCCATAGGTTAAACCCATGGGAACTATTTTCAAGAACCTCTTGATAATTTTAATTATGTAAATATATATTTAGTCAAAGACATTGTTTTCACTATCTTATTTCTACTATTCATGTCGGTTCTACTTTGATTCAAAAAGGGGTTCACCTTAAATATTAATGGATAAAGAATACCAGGTTGAATTATATTTTTCTCAAGTTCAATACCATAGTCCATAATTTTCAACAAGTACCCCAAGTTACCCACAAAGCTTTTCTTCAACTTATCAGATAATAATTCCTACTTAAGTTTGTCCGATGTTCAACTACATCAAAGTTCAAATTCATCTAAACATTCAAGATTCACACTTCTCATTTTAATAGGTCATGTACAAGTCTTGTAACCCTTTATTCCCCTTTTATTATTCGATGTCTAGAAAGTATACTCCTACTTCATGTTATTCTTCTCAACCATGATGTCTAGAAAGTATAATCTTACTTCATGCTGTTCTTCTCAACCATATCTTACCATATTCATTCCACCTCAACATTTTGGGTTGGTAAAATCCTATTAGATCTATTAGTTTATATAATCAAAATTTGTTCAATTGATTCCCAAAATTTACGGGTTTGAGTTTCTCTCCTGAACTCTTCCTCTCCTTTATTTGGTCTCAGCCCTTTCTTTTTCTCCTCTTTCTTTTCCTTCTTTCTCCTTTCCCTATGTCCTATTTTGATTTGTGGGTTCCTTAAATTTGTTGTTCAGGTTGGGTTTTGGATATCAGAATGGGGATCGAATTCAGCCTTATTATATTTCACATTCAAGTTAATTACATCAGTATGAAATCCTTAATTCAAAGTGCAGCTGAATCCAACTAATTTCCTCAAATTTATCAATCAGCTCTAGATTTTCAAACCTTCCAAGCATGTAGTTTTACAAGTTATTTGAACATACGGGGAGATTGAAATCATCAGCTACAACAAACGAACTGGTTCTAATAATTCTAACACAAATTTTAGGCTCAATGATAACCTGCAGTACCTAAAACGTAAAAGATCATGTTCTATCTCTCAATAAAGTTTAACATTGCCTTTAAAGCTGGAAATCATGGTCTTTGTAGGTTCTGATAGTGGTTAAAGTTCTCTGTTTCGCTTATCTTTTTCTCCATAATTTTCCCTCAGATTTTCTTAGCTTTAAAATTAAAACCAACTACCAACAGTTCTGTAAGCTTTTAGACCATAATCCAAGCTCAAAGTCAATTTAAACAACAAATCACATCACAAGTTCTAGCCTACATGTTCAAGATCTTCCTATTTCAAGTACAAAGAACTAAACTAAAGTGTTTTATTCATTTTAATACATCAGTTTACTGTGGCTCATGAGATTATTTACAACCTTACCATATCCTCCCCCCTAACCCATGGCTTATCCAATTCTTGCCGGACCCAATCCAGTAAGAGTTCAAAAGAATAAGGGCATGTTCTTTTTGTTCTGTTTTGAAAACGGTTTTGGTTTCAACAGTAAATTTAATATATTTTAATCATATTTCATCATTTCCAATACAACTTTTTACTATTCAGCATCTACCTTTTACATTTTCAATACACTTTTTACATTATAAAACTATTTTCCAAAACTTGTTTTCAAAATCGTTTTCAAAACGATGAAAAAGAACAGGCCCTAAGAAAAATCTCACCCACATAGGTATATGCTCTGTTTGTGTGTCATTCTTTTCACTCATGTATTCAGTTTTATGCTAACTTTTAATGAAAAAGTACTACTTTAAAGCACAAGAAAACTATTCCAACTTAAACTTATTTGAGTCATCATTAGCATTACATGGTACTGTTTTAACGTCCACAATGCTCACACTTCCAACTAAGACATTCAAGCTCATAACATGTAAATTTCAAGTAACATCTTTTCTTCTTCTTTTTTACTTGTCTCTCGATTCTGAACTTTCTTCCTTTAGCTATCCCTTGGCTTCCCCTTCCCTTGCAGCCTTCAGATTATACTGCTTGACCTCTCTTCTGATTTTCTTAATTCTTTATGCAGGTCAGAGGTTTATTTCTTTTTTTTTATATGGAGGAAATGAAGTATGATGAGGGCAGATGGTGGTACTGGTTTGGGAAAACAATAGAAAGAAAAAAAGGAAAAATGGAGGCGGTGGTGATGATGGTCAGGGAACAAACCATGTACTGGACAAGGGAAACGAACCCGAATCGCGGTCATATTCCAAATAACCCACAATACTAACACGAATTAGAGAAAGATCAAGTCTTCTAAAATCCTGCAGCAGCAAGAATTCAGCCACAATACCCTCTAACTATACCATTTAACATTTTTAATTGTGCGCAGGTTGAAACCAGTTTGCTCGAAAGTCCAGTTTAAGCTCTGGTTTATTAAGGGATTTTTACAAGCAGCTTCTGGGCACTCAATCTAAGATATATATTCTTGAACAACTTACAAGGAGGCAAGCTCTCAAATTCAGTTGTCAAGTTACAGCACCAACAAGCCTCAAAACAGATTTAAATTCAACATAGCAAATGTAGTTCCAGCACCATGTTAAGATTTATGAACTTATTCTGATACAAAACCTATTAAAATCGAAGCCCCCTCCCTTTCTCTTTATGTATTTCCTTACAAAATGTTATGGTTTTAATTATACGTATGAATGTAGGCTCTAAGCAATTAAGATTACCTGTCCACAGTTAAAAGATTGAAGCTCGCGGTCCCCTTTGCTCCTTCTCCTACGCTGCGATAGAGGAATTGCTTCACCACTATTCCTTCGCTAGTTTTTTCTTTTCAATCCCATTACTCCTCTCGATTTTGATGATGATACTTAATGGTTTCTTTGAAATTGTTGGAAAAGCTTGGGAGCTGTATGTTTCGGGTGCAGGGAAGTGAAAGAAGATGATGATTTGATGTGTATATGATTTATAAGGTTCTTGTGGCATGTAACTTGAAGAATGCTGAAGCGGATTGAAGGGAAAGATTACGTTGCTTCGGTTCTGGGGAGTGAGGCGGCAGAAGAAGAGAGTAAAAGAAGCAGGGAAAGAAAAAAGATTGATTTTTCTATGGTAAATAGCCTAGACGGTCCCTTAAGTTGGACCTCAGACTCACTTCACCTTTCAAAGTTCATTTTAGTCCTTAACTTGCAATAATAGTTTTAGGAAATTATTAAATGCAGTAACTATTTTATTATTTACAATAACCATTTTACTATTTGCTATACAAAAACACCCTTTAAACTTCACTTTATTATATACAATTTATTTATTAAAAAAGGAAGGGCGCCGTCTTTGGAAACAAAAAAAAAGAAAAAAAAAAAAACAGAAAGCATACATGTATATTCCGGAAAAGAAAAAAAGATTTCTAATTTATACAAAAAAAAAAAAAGTTGGGAAAATTTCAATTAAGGGTTTATGAAAATTCATAATTATTATAAAAGATGTGACTTTTTTCTATTTATTATTAAGGGCATTAAAATATTTTTAATAAGTTTACAATTAGCAGAAGACCTTTTTATCCTTATCTCATTAAAAGACATTATGTTGGGCTGGAGAAAATATAACTTTCACGTCTCAATACCTGACCGGAAAGGGGCCAAAATCTGAAAATTGCCGTCGACGTGGAGTGAAATTGGATTGAAGACTGGAGTAATGGGTGAAACATGGAGGCCACCTTCTGATTGGAACATGTTTTTTCTGAGGAGGAAATCAAGAATGTAAAAATTGGCTGAAATTCCCAAAATAGGGATGTTTTTTTGGAGTTTCCGGAACTCAAGAAATCGAGGATGGGAACCTCGATTTCTTAAGGAAAATTTTTTTTGCTTATGTCCCGAAGAAAGCGAGGTTAGCAACCTCGATTTCTTCGGAAACATTTTTTTTGTTCGGTTTCTGAAGAAAGCGAGGTTGCCAACCTCGCTTTTTTCAGGAAAATTTTTTTTCTTCGTTTCATGAAGAAAGCGAGGTTGGCAACCTCGCTTTCTTCAGGAAACGAGGGAAAAATAGAATTCCTAAAGAAAGCGAGGTTGCCAACCTCGCTTTCTTCAGAAGCTGAAATTTTTCGGGACACATATAATTTCGGTTGGCAACCTCGCTTTCTTCAGTAAGACAATCTCGCTTTCTTCATTGTACACAGCACAACAGCAGTAGAATGAAACTGGAAATATTGCATGTAAAGAAAACAAATTTACAGCTGCAGACAGCCACTAAACTCCTCCAATGGTTCAATTAAGACAATCAACATATTTGACACTATACAAAACAACTTAACATCTTAGTGAAATAGCTTTCTCATGTCATTTGGTAGTGGAAATGGCCAAATAGCCAATAGTAATTCTCATCAAGTTACTTTTGATAAGCTACAAGTATGCACATAAATTCCGGTGGACAGAGCATTCATGCAACGTTCTTCAGTACATTATCTATATTTGGCCTTCACTCTATCTTTTACATCTCACTGCCTCAAAAAATGCAACAGATAACGAACAAATCCGACAAACAATGAACCACTAAGATAAATTTTCCAAATTGACAAAATCAAACAAGCAGTGAAATGCCTGAGAATTACTAGCTACATAAGCTTCCATGTACAGCAATGTAATTATGTAGATTATGGCTACACTATAAACACATCAGACAGTTTCTAAAGAAAGCGAGGTTGCCAACCTCGCTTTCTTTAGGAATTCTATTTTTCCCTCGTTTCCTGAAGAAAGCGAGGTTGCCAACCTCGCTTTCTTCATGAAACGAGGAAAAAAAATTTTCCTGAAGAAAGTGAGGTTGGCAACCTCGCTTTCTTCAGAAACCGAACAAAAAAAATGTTTCCGAAGAAATCGAGGTTGCTAACCTCGCTTTCTTCGGGACATAAGCAAAAAAAATTTTCCTTAAGAAATCGAGGTTCCCATCCTCGATTTCTTGAGTTTCGGAAACTCCAAAAAAACATCCCTATTTTGGGAATTTCAGCCAATTTTTACATTATTTTGGGAAAAAATTCCTTTCCGTTTCTATTATAGGGGAAAGAAGCTTCTCAATTGTCCTTGTTTTCTACTTCCTACACGGCAGTACTACCTTCAATATATTGAAATATTTGTGTCAGTTAATTTACATATATATATATCTCATATGATTTGTTATCGATTGAATAGGTAAGCTTTTGCTGCAAACTCTCTTCTCCTCCCTTCCAGTCGGTTCCACTGGAAAGTGCCGTGGATAAAATATTGGTTAATCTGCAGTAAGCAAAATACTTAGGCGATATAATAATAAAGGTAAGACTTTTGCCAGGTTTTCGTAAATTTCCGAGGCATATCCATCCATGGCTTCGGGGAAAAAAGCAATTTCCTTTACTTTATTTATTCCTTAGAAAATATTCATGACTCCCAATCTAATCAGAGGTTGGCATTCAAGTCTTCAATCCAATTTCACTTTCTACCAAAGCCAGTCCACGACGGCGGTCAATTTTCAAATTTCAACCCCTTCGGGTCAGACAATGAAACGCTAATGTTTCCGGACAAACATAATGTATTGTAAGGAGATTAGGGTAAAATGGTATTTTGCGAATGGTAAACATATTAAAAATATTTTAATGCCCTTAATAATAAATAGAAAAAAGTTACGCCCGCCCTTAATAATCATTATGAATATTCATATGCCCCTAACAGAAATTTTCCCAAAAAAAATCTTTTTTTATTTTATGTAAATTTGACATAACCAAGGAAAAAATATTCTTTATCATTTTAGTTAGAGTGAACTATCTTTAATATACTTATACTTTTCTATTGTCCCCGCTTTTGTACTTATACTTTTTTTTTTTTAACCACGAATATACCTATACTAATTTAAATGGTCTCTAAAGATCATTGAAGTCTTCTTTTCGTTCATTGCCCTCTGACAATTATAAGCAGCATTAACACAATAGCAATGATGACTTCCATTCCAAAATGAGTAGCTAAGAATGTAATAACTATATAACCCTACTTCCTGATCCAAAAATTCAAGGACATTTGACGCAATTTTTTTCATCCCTCCTTCCTGATCCATGCTAAGCAAGTTATTTCCTGAAACAACCCATGATGTGGGAGTGTGTCGGAGACATTTCTGTTGCTGATGGTTTCTTTTTTCTCTTGTATCAGCTCCTTTGCTGGCCACCATCAACACAAAAACAATTTTCTTCCCATGATTTATGTAACCTTTTGTCTTGAATCTGGTAAGTCCTGCTCAAGCTTGATTCCAAACTGAAAACTGGTCTTACATAACCTTTAAATGTTCCCAAATCCCAGAAATCATTCCAATCATTCACCATAAAAATCTGCACCTCCTTTGAAGATTGTTACAAATTTATCCCATGCTTCTTGGCCTTTCTAGTTAAGGCTCGAATTCGATTCCTGAAATCTCTCACTAAACACGTTTGGTTTATCAATATCTTCAAAGGCATTGTGGTCCCAAAATTCCTTTAACTTGTCAATAACAAAACTTGAATTTTTATCATGAGGCTGACACTGAGAATCATAAAATTCCAGCCATACTCGAAAATTTTCAATCTCACCACTTTCTTTGCATTCCCATCCAAAACTGCTCCCAAATCTTTCTAGATAAAACTGCAATGAGTGCTCATATTCATTTTGAAGTTCTGCTCATGTATTTTCTTCAGCACCAACTAAAATCAAAGTTGGAAGAAACACATCTTCAATCAGTGTTTTAGCAGCTTTTCTTGAATTGATGTTGAAATTTTTGACATTTTTTGTTTTCCCTTGCAAGTCTTCCTGAACCAGATTTTTTGGGATTCTGACATGCTGTATGTTCTCATAATACATTACTTTTCCATCCAAATGTAGCAAACCCTTCAAAAATGAATCTAATAATGTGCATACAGTAGCATAAGCAGAATAAATCTTCAAGTCCTTGCCAAGAGAATTAGACTTCCAGATTAATTCCTCATTTACATTCCTGAGAACTTTAGACAACAACCCAAATTATTCAGGAATGCTTTCAAAAATCACCACCCGCTTTGTCGACCCAATAATCCTATTCAGAAACTTCTACCTGAGACACTAAGACCATTTCTTCATCCCTTTGATAAACATTCCCAGCTAGAATACATGTGGTTTTCTTCTCTTAATTCGTTATGAGAACTTCTCAAGGTAACTTTCTTTCAAAAGTTGGCAGTCAATCCGGCTTTACAAACTCTACACTAGCAAAGCAATAAAGGAGTACACTTGTGCTAGCTGTGGTAAGGAGGTAAATAGCAGTCACCATTAATTGTCCTCCATCGCAAGAAATGAACCTTCTCCACCATGCCACTCAATTTAATCGGTAATAACTCATCTTTTTCCACACAGACTAATATTCATATAAAAAATGTAGCACATATATCAACCACTTAAATCTTCGTTTAGTCCCAAACTTCAAAGAATCTGTATTTGGCGCAGTTTGAGACTTCTCCTTTACAATTTTATGAAATACAGTACCACCTCTAATATCATTGTCAGTATTCATTATCAGCAAGACATCCCCTGTATTCTTTAAAATTACTCCAATACCCACAACATGTTGAGACTCCAATGAATTATCATGACTCAAACTTCCAAAAGACAACTCAGAATAATAAACCATATGATTCATATACTTCTTGAACTCCACCAACCATTTACTCATCTCAACTGAACCTTTGTCCCACCATATTGAGTCAGCCTAATATGTGGTAAAGTACAACACTTAAAATACGTAAGTAAACATTATTTTTCACTAAAACAAATAAGTAACATGTGATAAGGTTATGCAAGGTAAACGAATAGAAAGAGACAACTTTTTTTAAGCCGGACTCTCAATATGGGACCGAGGGAGTATTAAATATGTGAGCTGCCCACAGCTCGCCACCATCATAGAGTTAACAACGAAATGAAAAACTCCTTGTCCTACCTTGCTTTGCAACAGACGCATCAAGCCATGAATCATGCGAAGACGATGCCAAAAGAAACGTTGGTGGTGCTCAGCTTGTGAATGGAGGGCCCACTGCCTTTGTCCTTAAAATCCTCAGCGGCAGCCATCGCTTCCTTTGTTTTTGCAACATAATACCCTAAAGAACAACGAGACCCATCTCAACAGCAGTACTAAAACCCAGCAATAGTTAAGGTTCAAACTAGGAGGCAAAACAAACCACATTATTGTCTATGCCAAAGCTAGACCATACATCTCAGCTATGCTTTGTGGGCTTAGCTATCCACAAACAAGCAACAATATCAAGGGGAAACAATAATAGGAAAGGGCTCCTCGAGTCATAGCAACTTGTATCATTCTAAACTATTATGCATAGAAGAAAATATAATACACTCACATTTCAAAGTAAAAATAAAAGGATCGGGGTACTTACTTGCAAACCCATGAAATGATGCATACCTTATATTGTCCTGGGGAGGGACAAAAAGAGAGTTACTTGTTACAACCTGGCTGCTGACTTACACAATAGATCTCAAATGGCAGTCCATATTCTACTGGAATTCCAGTAACTCAGATGACATTACATCCACTAATCAAGTTCACTAAGGCAATTATTGTCACCATTAATGTGTTGTAATGTGTTATTGTGATCATATTTCTAAGGCATATTTCTTTTTCTCCTTAGCCTCAAAAATCCACACGTGTCACAAGCAAGGTGCAATGCAGGTTAAACATGAAGCGACAGTTGATGATGGACCTAGGAAATTATTTCAACTTCAACCTAACGTAAAGAACACTTACCTATTGAGAGTCTCAAAGCCCCCACTGAATAGCATTTACTCGATGATCACCTAAAGGATTTAACATGAATTCCATAATTAGCACGGATTCTTCAGTAGGTCATCATATTAATGAGTGGTAAAAATTGACGTATTCAAGTATTACGTGGAAATAAAGCAGCATCAGTACATGAGTGAGTGACAGTATTCATTCAAGTGGACATCAAAACCCTGATAATACCTAAAGGATTATAAACAAAATGGGAGGGACATAAGCATATGCAAGACCATCCTTCCCATCCACGGGAATGACAGAAACTGTTTTGATTGAATATGGGATGAGAGGAACAACCTGGATTGTAGTCAACATGAAAATAACACTGTTATTAAACAAAATATTACTGTCATGAAAACCATAGAAAAATAAAACACAAAACATCACCTCAAATGTCTTCCCATTTCATTATCAATGCCACACTAAAATAGCAGAATAAAGTACAGTTCACTAGCGAGATGAATAATGATATAATCAAAATACAATACCACGGCACACCTCCATTACGATTTTGATCATTACAAAAATTAATATGATAAAAATAAAATAGAATAAACAATTATTAAAAATACAATATCTACAGAAAATGATTCCACATTTAATAAACAAAAAACCTCTAACATGAAAAATCTCAGGCCGAAATATATCTAACTCAGGGGAAAAAGACAACAACAGGCTGAAGCAATGTGTTGCGATAGCAAACTAAAAATTACATTAACCAAACACAGACTTAGAAATGTGCAGAAACCAGAAGAGTGAAAGACGAAGAATTAAGACGAAAGAACAGAGGGAGATAAGAGGGACCTGATCTTGATGAAGGGAGAAATTGCATGCCAAAAACTAACTATCCTTCCATCTTCACTCGGCCTAATACTAATTCTAAGAAGTCTCAAACGACACAGTTTTGATTTTCAATTCATGCCAATCCCCACTACTTCAAATAAGGCATGTCCTCAATCCTTCAAATTTGAAAATGATGATATTTTTTATCTTCGCACGACAAGTCTTGCCTCTTGATCTTGAAAACATGATGGGAACAGATAATTTCCCTTTTTTCGACTCGTTGCCCACCTTATGTAAAACCAGTGTACCTCCCTTGAATATGGTTAGTCTTGTCCCAAGATCTTGGAAGTCTGTTGATTAAACAGTAGTTATTTGTGCTTCCGTTCCATTTTTCTCTGTACACTGTGCTTACATCCATCTCTTTATGATTCTCAAGTGTTCCTAATCTCCCGGAATTGTTCCAATCCTTCACCAACTGAATTAACTCATTATAGCTATTCATAGCTTCAACATAGAGTGCAAGATATCCAATACTTCCTTCACTGTGCATAATTTCTTGAAAGAGTGGACCAACTAATTAGTACTAGTTGCACATTTTCCTGCATTCAACCATGTGGTGCTCTCACTTTTATTCTCCTCAAAAATAGAAGGCTTCCCCCCTGCAATTCACGTCACAGGAACCACCAATAGATTAAAAAATGTTGTCTTCTAGAATTCTTCTCATTCCAATAACTCTTGTTAAAGCATTTGTCTCCCCCTTCCAAAACATTGATAACATCCCAGGGAAACTCGTCTATCAATACTCCTATTAATAGTGCTTCAAACTTCAAAAGGATGAGGGGATTCAGCTCTTTGAGAACATATGTCTCACTTCACCAATTTTCTGTAGTATCACCCAAATTTCAGAATCAGAAAGTCTACAATATGTACCTTGCAAATATGGAATCATAATTTGGCTGGACACTTCGAAACTAATACCACCCCTAAACATTGCAACCCTTTTAACTGATGAGGGTTGAATTTTTTAGTCTTGTATTTGGTTGATTCTTCTACCGTTCAGTCCCTTATGTTTATCACTGACCAAATTCCAACTCTCAATAGTTTCTCTACCAACACCTTTCTTGTTCATGGACTCAGCATTTACATCGGTTTCACCTTCCCAATTAAGACCATTAGAATCAAAATATTTCCATGCTATTTTGGATAAACTCTACCTTTCACTGAATAACTTTGGCTCTACATGCATTTTTAATTTCTTCTCTCGTTTACACAAGTTACCCACACTATAAGAAACCATCCCATAATTTCTTCACACCCAATTGAATGTCAGGCAGCTTGCTCAAAATTTCCAAGCATCAATACTCTAAAGGAGCAACAATTCTCTATATCATGATCCCAATTCCCCTTCGAGAAAGTTTCAACTTCAGAGCTCAGACAATCTTCCTTCTTTGAAATTATTCACAAAATGTAATATGTGGAAATGCAAAGTTGGTGGAAGTACATCATTTATGACAGCATCTATACTGTTGGAAACTTCATCAAACAGTAAAATGTTAATCACTCCAAAAGGAAAATGAACCACACTGGTGTTTCCAGTAATAACGAATTCAATAGCACTCATGCTCTGCTGTTTCTTATTATCTGTGGTCAAAAAAATATGAAGAGAACCCCAAATAACCTCCAGAAAACCAATCAAATATCCCTGCAAGAATTCCACAGAAAACTTGGCCCGCTCTTGAAATTCAAGAGTGAAAATCCCCACAGCAACTCTTTTGATGATTAAAGCTTAAGGAATTCGCCTTGAATCCCTTCATCCACAAACATCTCAGTCCCAAGGTTAATGATCATATCAGTTGAACCGGTCCATTTATCAACAACAATGGAGGATTTTCACTGTCCAGTGAAATCTCAAAACCAATAAAATCAACTTCAGCACCATTCCAAACCCATTTTATCACTAAAATCTTAATTTCACCTTCGAACACTGTCGCGATAATAACCCAATTGAATCCCTCAAAGTGTTCATTTAATTCCAGATTTTCCAATACATAAGAATAACCAACAAACAGAACCAGGAGAATGCGTATACGGCTATACCAGTTGGTTCATTTGTCATACATTGACAACCATGCTTGTTAAATACGGATTTCAGAGCAACCAAAATTTCATTAACATTAACATACTCATCAATTCCTTCACTCGGTTTATCAGATCTATCAACAAATTCTAGCTCCAATTCAGTCACAAAAGAGTTTCCAGTACGAATAAATCAGCATCAAGTGAAATCCGGCCAACATTTTTTGTAGCGATATACATGGGCAGCACCATTTTTGAGACTCCAGTTTGCACCTTAGTTCTCAACAATTGATTATGAACCACTTCTACTCTTTAAGTTCAATAGACTGAAATTCCAATCTCTTTTTTCAAGATTTCTCCAAATCCACATATCGGAACAATCAATTAGCTTATCCCCTACTTGCTTGGCTTCCTCAAAATATTCACTAACACTAATATTAGTTCCTCTCTTGAAACCACTTAATGTTTCAATCCATGATTTAGGGATTCTTCTCTGTTATTCGCAATTCATTAATACCGCCCTTCCATCAGAATTGATAAACAGCCCTTATAATTTTTTTTTTACCCATATTCACAAACTCACTGCCAATATCTCTTAAAGCAATATGTTGAACAACAATGACACCAACCATTTTAACTTCATCACAACTTTCAAGTAATTCAGGTGTTCTAATGGCATCCGAGGCATCACTGAACCAATTTCTAAATCCCAATCTTAAACATAATGATCACCAAGCTTCTGTACGTGTTTCATCTTGTTTATAGGTTCAACTAGTTCCATAAATCTACCATCATAATCTGTAGCCACAAATTCATTAAAACTAACATGCACATTAGGGCTAGAATCATGTTTACCTCTCTTTGTACTAATCAAGATAGTGGAATCATTTTTTTTCCAAGTTGCTGTCTGATCCGTTTGCCTCAGTAGACTTCTCTGATGTTGCTCCAAGAAACTCAATGATAGCTTGCTCTTTCATAATATCATCGTCTTCGACACCAGATCTATCGATTTTAGGAGTTTCTTTGGCTACAATAACTTCCCCACTCTTCATGTCTTTCTCATTGTTCATTAGAGATTAGGAGTGGGCATGGTTTGGTCCAATTCGAAAATCGAATCGAATTCGAATTTACCGAATTTGAATAACCCAATTTTAATTCAGTATTCGAATTAGGTTTGGGTTGAAACCGAATTCGAATTATGAATTCGGTTTTAGGATTGGTTTTCGAATTTGGTATCCAACTCGAAAACCGATTCGAAAATCAAATTGGGATATATGATTTATATTTTTTTAATTTTATACTTCTCATTTTACTCTTCCTATTTCCTTCTTCCATCTTTCTTTCATTTTCTTTTATTAGCCATCAATTTTTTGGGAGAAGGTTATGGTGGTGTTTATTGTTGTCGTTGGATGGTGGAGGTTGTGGATTTGGGAAGGGGCGGCAATGGTGGATCTAGAACTGGACGGTGCTTCTTCTCTTAATCTATTTTCTTTCTTCTCTTCATTATCTTTCTTTCTTTAATCTTCCTATTTCTTTCTCCCATCCCTCTTTCATTTTCTTCAAAGCCTTACTGTGTTAAACTATTAATTCTGGAAACAAATTTGTGAATTTGGTTTCCACGGTCCAAACCGAATTCGAATTACGAATTCGATTTGGTTTCTTTAGTTTTAAAACGAATTAGGTTCGGTTTTCGAATTGGCCAAAAAAAATTTAAAATTCGAGGAAACCAATTCGTGCCCACCCCTATTAGAGATGTTGACTTGCCTTTTTCCCAATCCTCTTCAATCGTATTTACCTTGAGATTACCTTTTGGTATTATCTCTTGAAGCTCAGCACTAGGAACATGCACGAATTTCAAGCAAATACCAAGCAGTACAATTTCCCAAATATGAACTCTTGCGGTATATCATTTCTTACATGCAACAAAAATACAAAATCAATTGACAGAAATCCTCAACAGTGGAAGAGAACAAGAATAATTCAGAAAGAAGAAAAATGGGCTATCGTATTAGCTTCCAGAAAAACCTCTATGAAACCTAAAAATGAATAAAACCCCAACCTTGAATATAAAAAATGCACTTAATTATAGGGGAAATGATATGCAACAATGATTCAAAACTATCAATTCGTCCGACAATCATCCAATGAATCAGGGTACAACACGAAGGAAACCTAATAACGTGGGTAAAAAATTGTACCATTAACCACAACCACGAAAGAAGATCAACGATTGCTCGGCCTTCCTACAATTACCAGGAATACAAAAAATTTACGTAATCCAACAGAACCAGATTAGTACCAAAAAAATGAATATGCTGAGACGTATTTTTGCAAACTGTTCAATAGCTTTAATCTTTTTGAGAAACACAAATGAAAGCTTAGGCAATTGAAAGTACAAAAACACTGAAAAGCAGAACGTGAAGCTGGCTGCACAATAAATCATTTGGTTTAATAAAGAATTAGTAAGGAGGCATTCAAATTCAAAAACTTAGGAAGCATGATTTTGTATCGAATAATAAAACCTTGCAGGAACAAGCATGAGTTTATACATATTCCTACAAATCGCCCAAATCTTTGTTCTCGATCAGTAATGACATATAACAAACCTAAAGCATCTATCTACCAGTAGTAAAATAGTAACAGGATAAGGAGGCTGTCGTCAAAATGTTAGGTCTCCTATGTATCTGTAAGGAAGTCATCATTTTAGCTGAAGTCACAGTCCAAAAAAACTTTCCATCAAAAAATACAAGGCCAAAAAATCATAAAACATGTAATCTTTTAACAAATGAACACAACAAAATCAGAAGGAAAAAACAAGTTGGGAAAAAAAATAATAATTTCCATTTCGAAGGGTTTACATTGAAGAAGGTCAATACCTTGGAGTCACATGGTTAGCAGCAAAGGAGGCTCACCTTTATCATCCTTTTTTCTTCTGTTTCTGCAACGGAGCCCCAGTCTATTTCTGCAAGGGTTTACAACCTACTAATCCAAACGCAGCAGCAGCCACCATGGTCGTAGTCGACCATAAGACCACGAACGCCCTCAATATGCGACTGAAAACCATCAAAACCAAAAAGGTAAAAAGAAATCAGATTTACATTTGGAAAATAAATTAGTAACGGGGATGGATGAAAGAGGCCATACCAGATTTACGTTTGGAAGAAGGGAAACAAAAAAGAAAGAAAAAACATTTGAAAACCCTAAATTTTTATCCTCTGCTCGACTTTCTAATCCTTCACCATCCTGAATAAAACATCAAAAAAACCTTCATTATCAAGGTACTGGCGAGCTGGAAATTGGACTTCCAAGAAAAATGATCGTCGCTGCCGGAATCTGTTTGGGACACCCATTACCCATCATTACCCAAAAAAAAAAAAAAAAAAACCCTTATCAGGGGAATGAACGTCTCAAAACGATAAGTACCGTAACAGTACCTCAGCCGCTTCTGTGGGTTAGGGTTAGGGTTAGGGCGGGTGGAATACGAACAGCAGCGGAATCGACATCGACATTGTTCATTTTTGGGCATCCTTATGCAAGCATTTTCTTCCTTTACTAGCTCAGATCTCCTACTCGTGCGTCTCCCGCCGGTGTTGGCTCTTCTTTTGGTCTTGGCCGTAAGGAAACCTTGCTGCGACGGTTGGGGACGGCTTTCCTCCATCACCTTGATCCCACTCCTTCTAGTCAACCTCCAACGGCCGCAGTCACCTTTACTGCTTAAGAATGGTCCGGAAGAAAGGAATAGTATTATGGAGTTTCCGCGGAAAATGAAAGCGGGGGAAATTCAAATTTTAAAACAAAATTGAAGCTGCTCCGTCGGCATCACCCGCGTCACATCGAAGGATTTAGGCGTCAGATGGAAAGATGATAAAAGATGGCGGAGAAGACAAATTTAGGGCCGGTTCTTTTTCATCGTTTTAAAAATAAGTTTTGAAAATTAATTTTATAATATAAAAATGTTAAAAGTAAATGTTGAATAGTAAAAAATTGTATTGAAAATGATGAAATATAATTAAAATATATTAAATTTACTGTTAAAATCAAAACCGTTTTCAAAACAGAATAAAAAAAACAGGCCCTTAGGCTCTGTTCTCTTGTCAACTCGGTTAGGAAATTTTTTGGTTAGGAAAAAATTTTGTTTTGGAGAGAATTTCTTTTGGAAATTTATGTAGAAAAAAGAAGAAAAAGTATAATAATTATATTTTTTTTGAATTTATGTCAGTGAATATTTAAAGAGAATTTTAAAATTTGAATTGTGAATTTAGTAAAAATAATATTGTTTCTTTGTATAATATTTTTAAAAAAAAATAATACTTTTTTGATTATGTTACTAAGAAAACAGAGTTTTAATATTTTCTCCACGCATTTCAAACTAGTCTCCTACAAACAAACAAAAAAAAAGTAGGAAAATTATACATTTCTTCGACCATTGTACACGTATACGTATACAAATGAGTGAAAATGACGTTATTTAATTTTAAAAATAATTAGAGATACAATATAGTTTAAAACTAGTTTCACTCACTTCAGCCTGACTAAACATAATGTCGCACGGGGTTTCGTACTCCACTTCTCTGTGCCAATTCCTATTCCACTAATAAGCTTTTGACATGTGTTCAAAATTAACTCGTGACAAATTTATTTCCAAAACAAGATTATAATCCTTGAGAGTTTAAGGCCTAATCTGGTATCATTTTGATTTTATAATAATATTTTATTATTTTTAATAAGTCTTTTTAAATTTTTAATAAATATTTTTATATTTTTAATATTTTTTTTTACATTCTCAATGTAATTTTAATAGGCTAAATAATTTTTTGCCCCTTTGTGTTTATAGGGGAGTTCCACATTTGTCCTCTGTGTTATTTTAATTAGTCTTTTGCCCTCAATGACCATAATGTAATGACTTTTATACCCCTTCTCTATTAGTCATTATATTTTTGAACAAAAATACCCTCAACCAATTAAACATTAACAATAAACAAATAAATTAACTATTAAAAATTAAAAGAATTTTGGTGATTCTTTTTTTTTTTTTTTTTTGTTCTGGTTGAATATCAGACATGGACTTTCTCGTTCTGGTTGAACTTCAATTGTTAAACTTCTCAATGTTTTCTTTTAAATAGATTTGTTTCTTAATTATATTGATAATTTCAAATCACTCACCAAAATTCTTTTAATTTTTAATAGTTAATTTATTTATTTACTGTTAATATTTAATTAGTTGAGAGTATTTTTGTTCAAAAATATAATGACTAATAGAGGGGGGATATAAAAGTTATTATATTATGGTCATGAGGGGCAAAAGACTAATTAAAATAACACTGGGGGCAAATGTGGAACTCCCCTGTAAACACAGGGGGGAAAACTATTTAACCATTTTAATATTATAAAATCAAAATAAAACTCAAATCATAGTTTAAGTCTCTTTACCAAACATGGTCTAACTATGCAGTCAATTTCTATTTCCCAAATTCTCACCAAAGCCAAACATATGTTTCGGTTTCCGCATCATCCATCCATTGTTTTTCCGAGCAAGCCAGTAGCAATAAAGTAAAAAAGTAGTCATTCTCTCTTCTTATTTGCTGCAGATTCATGCATAGGCAGCAGCAGCAGCCTGTACATTCTTAAATCTTTCCAAGCTTTCCTTTGACTTTGGTACTTTGTGAGATAACCCAAAGCCGAATTCATTGGGTCTCTGCAGATTTTGCTTTCTGATTTTTTTTTTTTTTTTGTGGAAATAAATATAAATTCACTGGTTTCACATAGTATCTCAAATTTAATGACAAATTAAAACATCAAAAATTCTTGAAAATACTAGAGCAGAGCAACAAATTTTCAAGCCATTTATCTCTAGCTGCCCTTCAGCGATACTTAATGAATCCAATCTCTTTGCCGTTGCTGCAGAAGCACGGTCCCACCAACACGGCAGGCCCCGGCATACGCGAGGCGCTGGGCCCGTAGCTCTTAGGATGAGCGTTCCAAATGTTGGGAGTGTCGCATCTTTCATCTCGGTCTGCTTTTCAGGCGACGGGGGCAACATCTATGTGCTAAAAAATTCAACCTTCTACTGTTTGCTTCAAGAAAAAACGAAGGCCACAACTTTGTTTATATAAAATTGATCTATTCACTTTTTTGCAAAATTACCTCATTCAATAATATTTCCCTGTATAAAATCTTACAACATAGCACAATCCAAACAATGAAAAATCGATTGAGTCTCTGCATATTTGGATACTGAAAATTGGGTCTCTGCAGATTCTGATACTGAAAATTTTGGTACGATGAAAATAGAAGGAAACATATTTTAGTCCTATTTAAAGGTTAAAAGAAAACAAGAGGAGAGTTAATTTTGGACACATGTCAAAAGCTTATTAGCGGAATAAGAATTGTCATAGAAGTGCTGTAGAAACCTTGTGTGACCTAACGTATTAAATACTCACTCTGTTTGATTCTACTTTATTGTACTGTTTTATAATAAAATGAAATCTCCTAATGAAATTGTGGGATTACTTAAGGGGCATGTTATTCACAGTAACCATTTCAATATTTGCAGTAATATTTTCTTGTGAAAAATCTAAAATACCCCTGATACTAAAAAAAAAAAAAAGTCACATGCATCACAGTGCAAACCATTTGCCTTCCCATAGGAATACCGCCGGAATATGGCGATATTTTTTGGGAAAATATCGCCATTTTGCATGGCGGTATTTCTCTGGGAAATACGGCCGGCGGTAATTTCCTAAAATTCTCTCTGTGGCCGTATTTTTTGGAAAATAGCTCCGGTCTCCCGCGGTATTTTTCCCAAAATTGCCGCCGGAGACCTTTTCCTCCTAAATAGCGCTCGATTCCGGGCACTATTTTTCCGTTAAAACACCGCCGGCGACCGGCGGTATTTCACTCCCTCCAGCCCCCCCCCCCCCTCCTCCCCCAAAATTTGTTATTTGCAGTAACCACCGGTCGGACCTTCGCCAATCAGAGAAAAAAATTCACAATTTCGGGCAAAATACTAACAAATTCGGACATATTACAACCAAAATAAGCAAAACAACAAATAAAACAATACCGAAAAAAATATTAACTTTAGCCACTCACCTTTTTCCTATCCGATTCGTCTCGATTTTTATCCGATTTTGTGAATCCACACGACTCTGCTTTGCAGGATTTATTTTTTGCAGTGCAGAATGAAATGGTCTGCATTGCAAAAAACTTACGCTCTGCTTCATAGACAAATGCCTGTCACTTTTTTTTGCTTTTTTCTTTTTCCTGTACTGCATGTGACTTTTTTTTTTTTTTAGTGTCAGGGGTATTTTAGATTTTTCACAGGAAAATGTTACTGCAAATATCGAAGCGATTACTGCGAATAACAATTCCGTTACTTAATCTCCTTCCGGATTCCAGTCGTCAAAGTTGTCAGTTTCCCAGCAATTTATCTGGACCCTGGCTTTCTATTTGTTTTTATTTTTCTTTATAATGTAAATTTTTCAGTAATTTTTCAGTATTTCTTGTAAGAAATTTATTTTGGATGTAAAGGAAACGAATATTGAAGGATTTTTTTTAAATAATGTGAGAAATAATTTTATGAGGAATTTGAACTGAATGGAGAGCCATCGGTTCAGAAGAAATGTGGGATTTGCAACAAGTGCTTCCCATTTAGCAAGAAACAAAATACCATTAAGGCATGTTTGGTTTATAGGGATTCTGTTTAATGAAAATAATATGATTTCTCGATTTTAAATTCCTTTGTTTGGAATTAATTTTAATTGGTTGGGAAAGAAAAATAATTCAATAATTCAGGGAAAATAATCTTTGTTATAATGTGGTATTCTTTTTACCAGGGCACAAATTTCAGAAAAGACACTCATTATACTTACTCTTAATTATTTTCATATATTTTATATTTTTGTGATATCAACATTGTTAGACCCGGTTAGTTTTAATCTTTATTTTGATTGACGAGTTAACAAATATAAGAATTAATTTAACGATTTTTCTAAGTGCGAAAATGTAGATAAATGGTTACAGAAGAACCGATGCAAAAAAGGGCAATGAAAAATGAACTAAAACGAAAAAATGGAAAGCAAATAAAGAAAGAAGAAAAACACATTCCGAGCACGTCCCGAGACTCGAGAAATGTTCACGGAAGCACCGATGCAAAAAACAGCAATGAAAAATGAGCTAAAACGAAAAAATGGAAAGCAAATGAAGAAAGAAGAAAAACACATTCCGAGCACGTCCTGAGACTCGAGAAATGTTCACGGAAGCACCGATGCAAAAAACAGCAATGAAAAATGAGCTAAAACGAAGAAATGGCAAGCAAATAAAGAAAGAAGAAAAACACGTCTCGAGCAACATCCCGAGGTGGGACCCACAGGTTTTCTCTGTCATAAAATGAAGAGAAAAATTCACGGGTGAAACAACGAAAAAAACGGCGAAGAAAACGGAGTTAAAACAAAAAAAAAAGGCAAGCAAACGAAAACATGTCAAATCAAGGCCCGACATAAAGCTGTCGACGCCGCAAAAGGCAGCGCTGCCCGCAGGCCTCGTGCTTCGCTGTGCACAGCATGCGCCGAGCACACAGGGCCAGGCCCTGCGATAGCTACGGTTGTCGCGAGGCCTGTCGCAGGTGCCTCAGGCTAGCCAATTTTTTAGCTTTTTTTTAAGGGTTCTCTCCTCCTATAAATACCCCCACTTCAATAACACTAAATACACTTCTTCCCATATGATTTTCAACATTTTCAAGTGTTCAAAAAGCTCTCAAAATATCATTCAAAGTTCTAGCAATTTATTGCAAAGTTTGGCTAGACTGTAATTTCTTCGTTGTAATAGTTAACTATTTTTATAGCACTAATTTCCTACTTTGTAAACATATTGAGGGAAGTTCTAAACACCTGAGTAAGTGTTGTAGGCATCTTGTAAGTGATGCAAAGCCCTAAGCTTTTGATTAAGAGTTAGGCATGAAGTAAGAGGGAGTAAGAAGAGAAGGAGAAATCCTATCTCAAGATGTTGAGTTTATGCATTTGTAAAAGTTCTAATTACTAAGTAAGGGGAGTCTTGAGTAAGACCTAAAATCCTTGAGGAATGATAGGGCAAAAGATCCATTGCTAGCCTTAGGCAATGGAGTCTTAATCATAGAGTTTGGATTAAGCAAATGGGTAAAATCCTAAATCTAAAGCCTAGATTAGGCAAGAAAAAAAGTCATAATCTCTTGAGAAATATTAACCAAGTGCAAGGGATTGAAACACTTCTTTAAGTGTTTTTTAGAGGATTAGAATTCTCAAGTTGTAGAACTTGGGGAGTGGAGTAGGATTCAAGGGAAATCCGAACCAATATAAATTTGGTGTGTTCTTGCTTTGTTTGTTTATTTGCTTTCATGTTTTGCAAATCATTAATCACACACCTCATTTGGTAAAATCGATTTTTACACTTAACTTTGAAAAATGTTTTTCAAAGTTCTTTTTTGTAGAATAAATATTTTTTAAATGGTCAAGAACCTGATTCACCCCCTCCCTCTCTTAGGTTCATCTTATGTTGCAATTGATTAATTGGGATTTCAAACATAAAATGATTTTTTTTTATATGTATACATTGTTTTTCCTGAAAAAGGTAAAATATTGTGTATGTATAAACGTCGTCTGACTAATTAGTTGCAACTAAGGGCTTGTTCTCCTCCACATTTTAAAACTTGGTTTGAAAAAAAGTTTTGAAATTTTTTTGGTTTCAAACCAATTTTAAGAAACAAGAGTTTCAAAACAATTTTTTAAAAAAAATATTGAGCAATTTTTTTTTTTCTCTATCTCCTTCCCCCTTTCACTATTTCTCCATTTTCACACCTTCCACCACCACCCACCACGCCGCCACTTCTAATGAACCACCTCCGGCGCCAGAGGAGAAGAGGAAGAAGAGGAAGAAGAAGAAGAAGAAGAAGAAGAGGGAGAGGGAGAAGAAGAAGAAGAAGGAAAAAGATGAGAGTGATGAAGATGAAGAAGGAGAAGAAGAATAAGAGGAAGAAGGAAGGAGAAGAAGAAGAAGAAGATGGTGAAGATGAGCGCACGGCGGCAAACGGCGGGCGTGGGCGGACGGCAGCGGCGGCCTTGAAGAAGCTGAAGAAGAGGAAGAAGGAGAAGAAGAAGGAAGAAGAAGAAGAAGGAGAGAGTTAAGAAGGAAAAAGAGGAAGAAGGAAAAAGAGGAAGAAGGAAGAAGAAAAAGGAGGAAGGAGAAGAAGAAGGAATAAGAAGAAGAAGGAGAAGAAGGAAGAAGAAGAAGAAGAAGGAGAAGGAGGAAGAAGTTGAGAGTTTGGCGACGGCGGCTGGGGCGGCGGCAGTGAAGAAGAATAAGAGGAAGAGGAAGAGGAAGAGGAAGAAGAAGAACAAGAAGAAGAAGGAGGAAGGAAGGAGAAGGAGGGAAAATTTTTTTGAAATAAAGTTTCAAACTTTTTTTTTTAAAACTTACAAAAGAACACACTTTTGTAACTTTTTGGACAAAAAACTCAAAACAAGTCTCAAACTTGTTTTCAAAAGGTGGAAAAGAACAAGCCCTAATTGTCCACAATATCACAATTTACTTTATTGTATATTGTATCTAACTAACTTTATTTATTTTAATTTTATGTCCAAACACATATATAATTATGACAATATATATATATACTAATTTTCATATATAATATTCTTTATAGTTAATTTTATCAACTATAAAACTAAATAATATTTTAGTGAAAATTAATATATCATAATTAAACGTTCTAATTTCTCTTCCTTTTAAATTTAGAAAAAATCGAGTGACAAATTTTATATTTTATTCTACAACAAGAAAATTTGTTTTTCCAATTACTTTCTTACCCATCCGAATTCTCACTAGACTAATAACTACATTATAGATCAATAATTAATTCTATAAATTTATTTAATTTTTAATTAATTGTAGAGGAGTTTAATTGGCATGTAATTTAATTTTTAAAGTTGTAGTTTAATTTATATAATTAAATACTATTTAGCTTAATAATATTTTTATGAGAAAGTCATTAAGTTTAATTTGAGGGTAGTTTTGATATTTCGTTTAGTTCATGTTTAAATTCCTAAATACATTTCTTAACTAATCCAAACACACACAAAAAAATATATATATACTTTACTTTCCTTATTATTAAATTTACCATAAATTATATTTCTCAAAACCTTTACTTTCCCGTGAACCAAACAAGTCCTAAATTCAAACTATGGACCATTTTAAAAATTTAAGTGGCGAAAAAATAACAATGCCCTTTTTGTAATTGAAAAAGAAATTGTAAAGAAGAAAGCTTCATCTCCATTGAAGAGAAGTTCATCTTCATTGACGGACTGAACCGAAAGGGCAAAAAAAAAATTGAAGAAAGCTTCATCTTAAATCGACGGAGAAGACCCAAAAAAAGACAAAAAAGAGAAACTTTCGATGTCCTGCAGTGAAAGTTTCGAAACCTTCACTGCCTTCGGGAAACCTTCGCCGGCCATGGCGAAGGTCGCTAGAGGCCAGTGAAGGTTGTTGGCCATGGTTGCCGACAAAGGTTTTCTTCTGGTCGACAACCATGGTGTTTTAAATATATATTGTTTTTAAGTTCTGTATACTTTTATGACACAAACCGTTTTTGAAGTATATGTCCCAAAACATTTTTGGTTTCAATTTTGGTTTTAACAGTAAATTTAATATATTATAATCAGTTTTTATCATTTTTAATAAAACTTTTTACTATTCAACTATACATTTTTATATTTTCAATACACTTTTTATATTATAAAACTATTTTTTCAAAATCAAAACTCAAACCAGGCCTTATCTAATTGCGAAATAGGTTGTCCCCTATTTTTTTTTATTAAAAATTAATTAATTACATTTTTCTTAAAAAAAGGGGGAAAAAAAAAAAAAAACTCCCACATAAACAGTTTTAAATTGTTTAACACTCTTCATTCTTTGCTGAAAGCCTGAAACCACGAAAGTGAAACCCCTCTCACCAACCAAACAACCCAGTCCCCCCCAGTTCATCTTCTTCCGCCCAAATAATCACACACACACTGCTCTGAGCTCTTTATCCTACTAATAATGTGATGTAAACAGTGGGTGTATGAGCTTGTTAATTTGTGATAGTTGGTGGAAGGTGCTACTGTTGAGATTATATTATTCCAATGGCTGTCGGCTAAGTAGTTTTCTTTTCTGTCTGGCATTGGAATGTAGGTTGCTAATTATAAGGATGATGGCATGTCTAGATCCAACCAAGAACTTTGCACGCCACCAACACAATCACCACGGGATAGGTCTCCACTCCATGCTCAATTTTGTAAATTCCGGCTTAATCTCATTTCTATCCCCCAAAAACACTGCCTGACTCACAAAGGAGGAGGAACACAGGGGATTCTCTGCTAAATTACGATCTGTCGGCTGCTATTATGTCAACCCCTTTACTTTTTTTTTTTTTATATTTAACTTTCACTTATTTATTTATTTTAAATTACGGTTTCTTCCCTGGTATTTATTTATTTATTTTTTCCCAACTAATCTTCAAATCTGCATACACTAGGAATATGTAAAAGTCCGACCCATTTGTTGTATTTTACTGAATATCATCGTAATTTGCTCAGTTCAAAGTTTGCTTGCTGGATCTTCGTTTGCCGGTTTGCGCCTTTCGGCTACGAATTGCACTATTATGTGCAGATTTGCTCTTTTACTCTACACAACAATCTTTTAACTCTGTATTGTTTGCTGAATCCGCTACGCTTTCAACTTCCTTTGTAATCCATCACTAGTATAGTACCCTGGAGAAAAGGGTTTTCCTTGAGAATGGGAATATTTTTGCGGTTTCCCAGAAGGGCTTAGGAAGCTGGAGTTTAACTGCTTAAATAAAATTCAGTTACCTATCAACTTTGACCCTTCCTGTTCAATTCCTCCGTTGCAGTGTGAATTTTTGCATATCTAATCCCCTCTTGGTTCTTCTTTAATATCAGGTTCGATGCTGTCATAATATGTACCAAGGATTCAGTCAGTTTTATTGCTGAAATGTCAAGGACTCTTGCAGCAATTCTCGGAGGTGCTGCAGGAGCCGTGGCATTGGTGGGGATTGTGATCTTAGTCATAAGGTTCTGGATTTTTAGCAGTAGGAGCATTTCAAGAACTTCTGAGACAGTATCTTCTGATCCTTCAGTTCAAGGTGACTATCCTAGGTGTATTATCTACCAACTACCAATGCCTCTGACACATTAGACTCGTTTTCTTCATTTTACTGGATTTGACGTCCTGCAGTTGGAACAAGTGCTGGGATTGAATTCACCTTGCGAGATGCCAGACGATTTGAGATTGATGAATTGCTTCTGGCAACAAAGAATTTTAGTGGCAAAGGTTTAATAGGGCAAGGAAAATTTGGCGAGGTGTACAAGGGTTTGCTTCAAGATGGGATGCTAGTGGCAATAAAAAGGCGATTTAGTGCTCCTAGTCCAGAATTTGTGGAGGAGGTAAACTCCTTCCAACCTTTGAAGTTCTATAACTCCATTGTTGTTTCATTTGATTGTTAGCTTGCAACGAGCCTCCTTTTTCCTCATTGAATTACAATACAATAGAGGAATAAAACGCAAGCTGCTTCTTTTTCTTCAGCTTTGATGCTTAATCATGTTCAATTTCCTCACAGGTCCGATATCTTTCATCTATCCAGTATCGGAATCTTGTCACTCTGTTAGGGTATTGCCAGGAAAGCGGCCAACAGATTCTGGTGTATGAATACATACCCAATGGAAGTGTTTCAATTCATTTGTATGGTAAGTGTCCTTTTAGCTGAGTTTCTTTTCTTCATTCAAAATCAGATAAATGTTTGTCAGGAGTTGGATGTTGACTAGTCCCTTGTTTCTTATGTCAATAAACTTGTATGAAAAAATTCCAAGTGATTCCATCACCTGAGAGAATGGACAATGTATTAGAAGAAACATCACTGCAAGTGTAAACCCTTGATAGGAGTGTATCACTTTAATGTGTTAGGAACCTTTGAATCTTGTTTGTTCAAAAAATAACTGGATGTGTAGTGTAGTCTCTGTTGGTGGTTTTCTGCTCCAAGTGTTTGCTTTCATTTTGTTGAGCCTGATTAGTCATTGCAGGAGCTGGACAGGTTTCCCGAGAGAAGCTTGAATTCAAGCACAGGCTTTCTATAGCTCTGGGGGCAGCAAAAGGTGATCCTTAGCAAAACCAGTGAGCATTTTTGGCTTTCCTGGTGTTAGTTTTTCTTTATCTTGGAAGTAATGGATCATCCCATTGCTGATACGTATGTTTGTGAAGGGCCAAAAAAAATTGAAGCATCTCAAAGAATTTTCTCTTACATTTGAAGCCTCAATTGTACCCTATTGAGTGCAGGTCTGGCTCACATCCACTCCCTAAGTCCTCGTTTGATACACAAAGACTTTAAAACATCAAATGTTCTTGTAGATGAAAATTTTGTAGCAAAAGTTGCAGATGCGGGACTACGCAATTTTCTTGGAAGATTTGAAATTGCTGGCTCATCTTCTGGAGTGGCAGCAGACGATATGTTCCTTGCACCAGAGTAGTACTCTCCCTTTGTCTCAGTCTCACCTTGCTGGGAATGGGATGGTTATCTTACAGATTTTCATTGTCTATTGATCTTTTGTAGGGTTAAAGAGTTCAGACGTTTTTCCGAGAAAAGTGATGTTTACAGTTTTGGTGTATTTCTGCTGGAGTTAGTGAGTGGCAGAGAAGCGGTGGGTTTACTCGCATCAGACACTAATCAAAACCTCGTTGAATGGGTATCCTGTGCTTCTCAAGAATGTTTGTGTACTCAGCATCTAGAGTTATTTTTAAACGTGGTTGTCCACCATAGCCATGCTAGTAGTGGCTTAGGGATTCCCTTTCATTTCATTTTTCAGTGATTGTGGAACTCTTTGTGCCGTTTCTGATTTTCATTTTTGTTAGTGATATATGAGACATTCTAGCAGATTTAACATGCCTCCTTCGCATCTGCATCTGCAGCTGCAGAACTATCAGGAATCTGGAGATATAGCAATCATCATTGATCAGAGATTGGGTAATAGTTTCACCAAGGAAGGCATGGAAGAGTTCATACAGCTGATAGCTGGTTGCGTAGACCCGTCCAGCGAGAGGCGGCCAGTCATGAGTTACGTGGTAACGGAACTAGACCGAATACTGGAAAAAGAGATGAGCCTCACAACCATCATGGGTGAAGGGACCCCAGTTGTGACACTCGGAAGCCAACTCTTCAGGTCTTCAAAGTAAAATTCAAACGTATTCATTATTTTTTATGAGTGTTTCTTTTGTAACTTGCCGGAAAATAATCAAAATATCCGACTTCAGCTGTTTGATAATTGTATAAACAACAGCTGTATTTTTTCCATCCCCCGCGTAAATGTGTGGCATTGTGTTGTAATCACTTTTTTTATTTTTTTTCCTTCTTAGAGAGGAACGGTGTTTTTTTTTTTTTTTTTTTTTGAAAAATCATTGTCAAATATCGATTGTCTATTGACGAAGTAACATCAATAATTTTTATTTATTTATTTATATTATTTTATTATTTCAGTGGTCTTCAATTAGCACTTTTGCTACTGATAATATAGGCAGCATAATAATTCAGATACGATGGTTGGGGATCATTCTCATTTGGGCCTGCACGATCTTCCCAATGTGCCAAGCACTCCGAGACATAATACTATTAGGCCATTGGTGCTTACCACAGTTCCTAATAAGATGCAAAGTCACCCTCAACATCAAAATTTGGAGCCTTCTACTCAAATGGGGAAACTTGAACATAGAGTTGGTAGAAATACTCATTCTCATTGGGAATAAATTTGAGATATGGAAATCTTTTGAGAGGAAATGAGTTCCCATTGGGGCCTAATAGAAAAATATTACTCTCTCCGTTTCATTTGAAGAGTCCACTTTAACTTATGTACAACTTTTTATGGATGTAAATGTACAACACCTTAAATACTTAATTTCACTTCATTTGTTCCATTTATGTCCTTACTTTTTAAGGATTGGTTATTTGTGAAAGTTGATTTTTTTAATGGAATGGAGGGAAGTATTGGGTATTTAGTGAGAACCCATTTCATTTCAATTTATTTTTCAACATTTTAAAAATGTTTTATTATTTATCTTTCTATCTGTATTTTTATAGTTTCTCCCTACTTTCAGGGGATGGGGTGGGACGGAATTGGGGCATGGGGCTGGTGGTGGTCAGAGCGAGTCAGGGGGTGGGACAGGGCTGAAGCGGGAGTTAGGGTCGAGATGGGGTGGGGTCAGGGATAAGGTTAGGGTTTGGGCGGGGATGAGGTTAGGAAGGCGGTGGGGTAGGTCAGGGTCGTGACCGGTGCCTAGTCAGTGCTGGGGTCAAGGATTTTTATAATTATATAATAAATTAAAAAAAACTTAAAAGTTATGTTTGGACAAAAATTTATATATGATTAAAGATAAAAATATAAAATATTATAAGAAAACTCAAATCACTTTCATTTTGGTAATTAATGAGAATTAAAATGAAAACTTAATGGGACCCCTATTAAGTTCTAATGGGTAATGAGAATTTTAAATCCCATTACCTCCCAAACCTTAAATTAGATGAGTAATTAATTATCCTAACCCAATAATTTCTCACCCGTTAAACTCCCTCCATTTTCCTCCCAAATGCCATTTCTACTTGAACATAATAAGAATCTAGTCCTATCACTATCTCTAAATCTGGATGGACAAACCACTAATATTTAATGTAGTACAACGAGTCCATAGAGATCTAATTCTTAAAAGGGCTGTCCTTACTATCCCAGTGAATTATAGACCAATCAATACGTACAACGTCTATTACAAGTTTGTTGCCTATGCAATAGCTAACCAATTGAAGAGAGTGTTGGACTCATTAATCTCAGAACAACAAACAGGATTTGTAAAAGGGCGGTATATTGGCAAGAACATACTTATTGATCATGAGCTGATTGAGTACATAAGGAAGAAAAAGAAGGGGGCAACAAGCTATGGCAACCATAGACATGAGCAAAGCCGATGATCGTCACTCCTAGGTTTTCGTGAGACATATTCTAACTGAGTTATATCCTCACAGATTGGAATTCGATATATTATGCACTGTCTGACTTCACTATCCTTGCTGATGTGACGTAAAAAGTCTGAATTTGGATGCTCCTGTTTGGCCCGATGCATATCTTGTATACTCAGGCTCAATCTGTTAATTGGCAGGTTGAAGGGATGAAAACGAAGCTTGGATCCGCATGGATGAGAATGTATAGCTCGAATCTGGCCTGAAAAGTGTTCCGTCACCGGAAACAAACAGTAAAACAAGCGGGGCTATCCCCCTGTGTAACTCCGACGGTCAAGTTAGCAACATGTAAGCAGAAAATGGTATTAACCAAGAGCTTAAGAGAATTTACTTCAAGAATGGCCTCCCGGATGACCTCCCCCAAATGAGTCTGGTGACTGAGTATTTGTAGCCATACTTTGATATGTCCGTTGCACTGTGATGATTTGTACTTCCAACCACTCTCCCCTTTTCACGATGACTTTTATGCTCTTGTCTATCATGGCCTGACTTTGGACTCATTTTCCATCATTGCTCTGTGTAATCCCTGCATGTATTCAAAAGAGGTTCCTGGTCCTATAATGATTCATAGCTATTATGTCAATGTTATTATTATTTTGTCTCAAGCTCGGTTTTTGGAGACCGTCATGGTGCCAATCATGGAAGTCTGGTAGAAACGACCTAAGTTAATAACCGACCTAAGCTATGCCGACCTAAAATCCCCAAACTTGGATATCTTGTTTACCGAACAAGCTCCTAAGCTTGACCTTGACTATCGCCTTAGGTCGGTTTAATGCCGACCTAAGCCTGACCTTGGGCTTTTTGTGCCTAAACTCTCATTGTTTTGATTGGGCCAAGCCCAATAGTTTTAGCTATTTTTATGCATATCACTAGCCATCAAAGTTAATGGTTGGGTCTCAAACTATTTCACTCCACGTAAAAGCATTGAGACAAGGTTGTCCGCTACCCTCATATTTTTTCATCCTCTATTAACAAGCAATTTCTTCAACAGTTGCATCATTGGAAAACCAATAACAAGGCTAGGGGATATCAATAGGAATGAATAGGCCTGCATCTCACATTTCATGTAGGCTGATGCTAGTATTTTCTTTATTTTATGGTCTCCCCAGTCCATGCAACAATTAATTGGCAAAGATTTTGGCCACTTAAGCCATGTTATGTGGGTCAGCGCATCAATTTCAGCAAATCTTTCACTCTGGCAAGTCCTAATATATCGTTAGAAATGAGACTACATCTTAGGTGTTCGTGTTTGTATGGACTTTCCACAACCGAAAGATTGTTATTCTCAAATTTGGTTAGCAAATTAGGTGGGAAGTTTATGGCTAGGCATGTCATGTCTTCTATGCTTATTTATTCTATTGAGTGTTTATTGGTTGCCAAAATTTGTGACAAAAAAGGCTGATAATGTAATAACACAATTCATAGGATCGAGATGGAAAGGGTATTCAGTAGAAGCGATGAGTTGGGCACGTCGGTCTACAATCCACTCAAGAGATGAACTAGGCTTTGCTTGCAAAACATGCACGGAAGATTATAAATGAGGACCATACTTTCTTTTCGAGAGAGAGGAGTTTTGTAGCACACAAGATTTCATGAATATAAAGGCACAAGTCAATATAACTTGGGGAAATGTTTTACGGGAAATAGACCCTTTAAAGGTATCTCAAACGGTGAGTTAGAATTGAAAGAAAAAAAAAAAAAAACTTGTATCGGGAGGATTTGGTTCTTGGCAGTCAAAAAGATCACATGGTAATTGACATCATGAATAAAAGGTCAATGACCGGCTCTGTTCTCTTGTGGCTTTGGTAGAGAATCATCACTTTTTTTTTTCCAAAACTTTACACAAAGAAACAACTTCACTTTTTCAATAATTTAAAATTTAAAATTCTCTCTAAATACCTACTCACATAAATTCAAAAAATAACACAATCATTACACTTTTTTATCTCTCACCTACACAATTTCCCAAAAAAAACTTCCCTCCAAAAAATTTCTATCAAAAAACTTCCCTCTAATAAAATTTCCTCTACCAAAGGCACAAGAGAACAGAGTCATCATGACTATGCAAAGAGTCTTATGTATTCAGCTTAAGTTTGGATTATGAAAATTAATATAAGAAGAAGAAGAAGGGGAAGGGGGGGGGGGGGGGGGGGGGGGGGGGGGAAGAATGTAAAAATAGTTTTATGGAAGCAAACAATTTTTACATGAAAAATAAATAAACGAGAGAGAGAGAGAGAGAGAGTACACAATTTACAGTGAGGAACGATTAAATGCAACTGAAATTCAGAACTGCGTATGAAACGGACCGCTTCATTATAACTTCCAGAGACAACCATCAAGGTCCGCCACCTTGTTTTGCTTTTATGACAAGCTCCTCTGTGGTGGTGCCAATTATCTCATTAGCGCGCTTCAGACCGACGCAGTAGTACCTTCCGATCGTATCCTGAAGTACAACACAGAATCATGGTATAGTTCATCGCTCAAGTACCAACATAGAATTCATGCCAAACAACCGAGAAACTAAACCAATACTGACTTGGTGGACAAGAAAATATAGGGAAAAACGAGAGAGAACTCACACGAGCAACAATTCCTAGCTTTTCTAATTTCTGTACGGCATCATCAACGTCAAAATTGCAGCTCTCACCGAATTCCTCTTTTATTAATTCCTCACAGCGCATGTCAAGATCCTGTAAAAATTAAGAAAGTTCAAAATAATTACGGAAAGAAATTGCTGATACAAGGGAAAAGCTAACAGCACTGCCAACCTGTAATGTAGCTTTGCCTTGTTCCATCAATATGAAGAATGAAATGATAACCTCCTTAACCTGCATATTTTAATCTTGTAAGCCCACCACCACTAGTAATTCACATAGACCTCTAACCTTGACTAGCAGACAAATAATAACAATATATCCCAGAAATTCCAACTAAATTCATAAGAAACACTTCTGATTTGGTAACTGGAAGCCGTAATAATTGCATAAATATTTAAAACTCATGCAAAATAAATTAATGGCATCACAGGTGCACTTCAACAAGAGAAGGCAAATTGATTGCATCAACAAATATGATCTGATGACGGGGGAGCCTTGGTAATATGGGAAGAAATTGTTGCCATGTGACTTAAGATCACAGGTTGAAGCTGCGGAAACAACCTCTTGTAGAAATATAATTTCACCTAAGAGCATTAATGGCCCAGCCTTTCCCTTACACATGCACGAGCTTCTATGCACCAGGCTGCCCCCCTTCTTTTTTTAAGCAATCTGATCTACTACTTTCATTTCAAACGATAGTTAATCCAGATTAACTACTTCCTACTGGCTTTTTTGCTAAACGATACAAGGAGAAGTAATATTTTGAGCAACTCACTTCTTGTTGAATTACATCATCACACAAATGAAGAAGAGTGCCCTTTCCACTATCCAATTGCTTGTCATACATAGATTGAGTGATCATGTTCTGATATGTAGCCATATTTTGTTGAAACCTGTGCAGTAGAATAAGCATCAATCATACCCCTGCACTAGTGTCAGAAGCTGACATGTATGGGTCAGGTGAGAAGGAACCAAACCATCTATAACTACCCTCTCAGAAAGGCTTTCAACTGTGAGCACCAACCAATGGATGATGAAACAAGGAAATTTAACTCCAGCATCAAGTCTACGCTTATAGATTGACAACAGATACCGAGATATAACTATCCCAAACACAGAAGGAACTTACGTAAAATATGTCTTCGCACAATAACCAAGCACTGTTGAAAGAATAGCAAAAATGACCCACAGATCAGCTTTAGGCAATTCAAGAGAACCTACAACAGCAACCTGACAGAGAAACACACTTTCAACCGAGGTAACATGAAGAACAAATACTATTCACGGAATGAATAGAAGACTGACCAGCCCAACAACAGCAGAAATAAGGAATTTAACCCAATCCATGGGTGTTAAACTCGGGTTTTTCTTCTCTGGCTATCATAAAACAAGGTAGAAATGAGTTCACACTAGGGCAAAGCAAATGAGAACTCAATCAGTTATAAACATTACCAAGAAAAGTGCATTTACAAGCTCACCAATACAATTTCCATATCAGCCATTGGAATATTTTTGAAATGTTTTACAAATATCCCCCGTTCTGGTTTTAGTTTAGTACCTGCTCGCCTGCATAGTCACAATTTTATTGCACAAAAAAACTCATGACAACTTGAAGATCCAAAGGCAACATTATTTTCATTTTTGTCATTACATTTGGATTGTGGGAGGATAAGCTTTAACTTAAACATATTACATCTTCGGCGTTTGAAGGAGCGTGACTTTCAATAAAGAAGATAAAAACACTAATAAGAATTTTAAAAAAAGATATGTACCTGTAGACAACAATTATCCTATCAAAAGTAGGTTCTTGAATTGTGATTTTGCTCAGCAGATTACTAAAACTGGGTTAAGAGAATGAAAAACATCAAGAGAGAAGGAGGGACAAAAAAACAAGAAACAAACAAACAAACAGGGTTAACATTATGGATAATACATGCCAAAAAACCAACTGAAGACAAAAAGGGAAAATACAAAGTTTCTAATAAGTTCAAAAAATATTCAGTCTGATCAGAAGAAGATATCCAAGGAATGAGCAGATCAGAAGACCTCAGAGGTTGAAGTCACAATTAACAAGAAAGGATCAAAATGGCTTCGAAATTGTGAACCACTAAAAATTATCCACCCAACTCCACAAGGCTCAGACATAAAGCACATGTAGTTTTTCTCCTCTTAAATTAGAAAAAAAAATTCAATCTCCTACTGATTGCATTGCATTGCATATACAAGTTCCACAAATCATTTCAAGAAATCTAAGCGATCAAATGGCTACAAGAATGTAAAGTCATTAACCTTGGAGTGAAAATGTTCAAGCCCCCAGTTATTGCTTTACATAAATACAACAAACTAAGTCTTTATCCTACAATATGGATCATATCTCGTAATCGTGTACGATCGAGCATCACATTTATTGAGTTATTAAATTCAGATTGAAACATCAACAACTTAATCCCAAAGAAACTGATATGTTCAGCAAAAAGATGTTAAGAAACAAAGATAAAAGGGAAAAAAAAATACAGACCTGAGTTCCATATTTTCTAGACGAATGCGTTCAACAAACCAGTCATCTTCGTAATCTTCAGCAGTAATCTCATCATTTTTCTTGGCATCTTTTTTACGTCGAGAGATTGATCTCCTTGACAATAAGCTTCCTAACCTGCAATTTGTTACTTAAAAGTTAAAATCAAGGAATGATGGAACAAACTTCTAACATTCATCTAAAAATAAAAAAACAAAAAATTACTCAATACACGCAGCTCAGAACTAGATGCTTCTTTTTTAAGTTGGCTCAAGTAAGGCAAAAAACTATAAGACTCTGTGTGGAAGAGGTTTCAAAATATGATTTTGAGTTGCATTTTGATTTTATAATATTAAAATTCAATGTAAAAATTCTTATTGGGAATGACAAAAAATTATTATAAAACCAAAATGAGTCTCAAAACAGGGTTTTGAGTTTGGTTACCAAACGGGGCCTAAGAGTTCCCATCACTATGGGTCGAAATGCTTAACCTGTGCAAACTCACCCCTGCAGGGAATGTCATAAGGGTTTTCATCATCCATTACCCTCATGTCCTCTCACTTGCGCACTCAAGATGCTACCTTAGCCATTTGAGTGGAGAATGATATGTACGTCTTACCTAGTTGTTCTAAGAAACCAACCCCAAAGGCGTGCAATGATCATATCAACTTTCTCCAAAAAGAAGTAATCAGTAGTCCGATCAATTCCAATGCCACGCCTGAAAATAACATACTAAAGAAAATATATGTGAAGTTAGCCAGGTGCTCAAACCCATCATTTACTAGTTACAAAAAGCAATCACCGTTTAGAAAAATAATAAGAAGAAGAAACAACATTTCTTGTCTCAGGAGTGACAGCAGGATAACCAGATTGAACTACTAGACAGCAAGCAATAAAATATGCAACTTCAAGCTGCATGGGAAGACCAGTACCTTATCAGCGAAGTCGGGAAGATTTTGTTGGGGATGCTCGTCAAAATATCTGCTCAAAAGTTTCTTGTCAAGCTGCATCCAACATAAGCAGAGAACATGGAAAGTATAAGTAGTGTATACATTCACACAAGCATGATCTATTAGTGGATGGACAGATGTTATTGATTCAGATAGTGATGCATAGCTCCCACACCTTTGATTCGTCAACCACAATTGGAAGGTTTAGAAGATATTGACCTGATTGAGCAACATCAATTTCATCATCAGTGGCTACTTTGAAATTGCTCTTTTCCATTACCTAAGTAAGATATTAATAAAAATGAAGTTAAAAATTCCAAGCCAGATAAAGAGCAACAGAAACCTGTAAAGAAGCGAGAGTAATACCTGAAATAAGTATGTCAAGAAGTTCTGCTCTAGAATGTCAATTTCATCCTGAGATAAATTCTGCTGCTCCAATTTTTGCGCTCCATGCACAGGATCAAACAGAGAGTAGAGTTGCTGCAAGTAGCGTGTTAATTGAATCCCAAAATAAGAAAATAAGAGGAATTAAAAGGAAAAACTGATAATATTGTTACCATGAGATCTTCAAACTGTAAAAGGTACCAAGCTCGAATAGTGTACTCGACTCTCTTACAGAGCTTCAAAAAGTCGGTGCGATCAGAGGTATGTTCTGCAGAGGGACAAAGGAACCAAGTCAGTAATGTACATAAAGTTCGGCATGGACTAAGAGCTCTACATTAAAGACGAAGAGAGTAACATATATAAAATGAAGGATTTCTGTCAGGTGGAAATAGAAAGCAGGCATTTCGTTGAGATCGAGGTGAACAAAATCCGAAACACGCACTCACCAATGAGGTTTGCCAAGGTCATGATAAGCTTGGGCTTCAGAATAGGGATGACCGATTCCCGCTCCAATCGAATCACCTCCGCTTTCTTTTTGTTCTGCTGCTGCTGCTGCTGCTGCACGGAGGCCATTACAGCCTAGTTGATCGTTTGATCCGATTATGCCAAGAGAAAAAGAAGAAGGAAAAAAAAAACCCTACCCCTGCCCCAGCTACAAGAGATGGAAGGAGTATTTCTATACGTGCGATTCCAAACTTGGCACCGAATCAAAAGCCAAAAGTAGTATTAAGATATGGCGGGGGGAGGCTGTGCGACTATGATATGATCTGTAAAACTCCGGCGGGACTTGCAATGCAAAGCATCCAGAAAGAAACGCGATTTGTAACGTAACCTTTTCTCTATCTCTATCCCTATCCCGTAAAATAAAACGGATCTAAATGGGAGTAACAACCGCTTACCCTACATTATTTAGTAGGGAATTACTTGCTACCACACAACAAACAACAATTGCCGAGTTTTACTTACTTCTTCAAACTTCAAACCTCCAGGGGATTGAGAATTGCTTATTTCTTGAGCTATAATAATAATAATAATAATAATAATATTATTATTATTATATCACGCTCCCTCCATCTTTAAAAGTTCAATGAAATAATGATATTTGATTGGCACCGTCAAAGCATCCATCCAGGGGCCAAGAATATGATGAAGCTTTTATTATGGGATCTTGCTAATGTTCATGAGGCTCATCCTCAATTATTTATCTAAAATCACAGAATAATAAAATACTGTTACTAATTAAAAATATTAATGGAAATTTAAACTAAAAATTTTCAGACGCACCTACCCAACCCCCCATCCACAGAAATCCCTCCTCCTCCACAATCCACCTACGTCTAAATCATATACATTCCGTTTCATTTCCTTTCCTTGCCGTCGTCTATGTACAAAGTCCCATATTCTCAAACAATAATTAACTACCCACCCAATAACAAAAAAACCAGGATATCTATCCTCACTACTGATTCCACGACCTTACAAATCCAGAATTCGGATGAGAGACACCCATCCACTCCAAACTGTTATTCTTCCTGCCAGTAACACTGCCGCTGCCTTCGTGGCGGCTCAAGTACACAAGCGAATCAGCTGACTGCTGTAGAATGTTGCTAGTATTGGTCATTGGGGTACCTCCACCCAAACCCCCGCTGTACACCCCAGAATGTAAGAAACGGTCTGTAGTGCCCATTGATTCATATGCGGAAGGGATAGAGGAATGGGCAGGGGCAGGGACAGTAACAGATCGCAAATCATTACACTCTGACAAAACGCTATACAAGCTCTGGTCCAAGTTACTTTGACATCCACCGCTCCTGCTCACAGCAACAGCACCTTCCAAACCCGACCACCCACCCCTAGCTCGATTTTCTCCTGGAAACCAACTCTGACTCAGTAACTCTCCACCGGCCACATGAGGTTCAGAAGGTGGTAGCCCGCGCAGCGACCCAACACCCCAATCCTCCATGTTAACTGGTAAATGCTTTGGAATGGAGTATCTCCCACCATTCGGATACATGCAATCCTGAACGTTATTTTCCTCGTAAATATCATTCATTCTCTTCTGCCTCATCTCAGGTGGAAGTGAAAGATTAACCTGATCCCTGAAATCAGATGAAAATTGACCAGTCTCCACCAATAGATTGTCTGGCTGATGAAAATCCAACTCCATTCTTTTCTGCTCAGGCTGGTATGGCAACCCACCCCCATGTACCTTGAAGAAAGATTCAAGCAACTCACTCCTGTCTTGTGTAGGATATGTATTGAAGAAGGACGTATTTTCAGGTTGCCTATGCAGCATCTGCTTCCCATCATTCTTTACCTGCAGACCACTTTGTTCTTGATTAGTGAGAGAACCATAGAAAGACAAATCATCAGCATGTCGATGCAAGAGCTCCCTTCGAGTAGCTTGTTCCTGAGCTTCTACTTCCAAATCAATAATCTGGGCTGATTGCTCATCCATAACTTGTGGATGAGCAAGTGAAAACTCGCCTGAAGATGCATACTGGTGACCTAAAGCAGCAGGGTGATAAAATGAACCAGGCACACTAACTGCTGACCATACATCATCAGCAGAATTGCGGGGATCCCCTTGACTGACTGCAACAGGTATATCCACGTGGTTCATATTTCCTGGGAAGTCTGACAAAATGAGAGTAGGATCAACCGCTTTTGCAATTATACCATTGTCATGAGAGTCCATGGTCATGTCAGAGACCTGCTGTCTACAACTGATAGGTTCCATGTTTTCTACATCTTCTTCTTTAGCAGAAGGTCCGTCAGATACATCATCCTCTGGCCTACTACCTGCCCCGTGATATGTTTGCCTTTGATGCAAGTTATTAGTCTTCTTATCCTCTTCATTCTGCAGTAAAAATAGAAACAAAATAACACAAAATAAACAATACATCTAATGAACTGAAAAGGAAGCTCCAGTTTTATTGGATAACAGCACTACTTACAGGTCACGCATACAGATTTTCTCTGTGTAGACAATAACAAGCAGTGGCAAAGCATGAAAAGGAGGAAACCCAACTAATAGTTAAGACATTCTAACCAACCTCTAGGGATACAGCAATTTCTTCACATCCAACTTGATTAGCCATTTGACCCTCAAGCAATGTAGGACAAACCTCTAGCTTCTCATCCTGGACATCAAATTGCCGTAAGGTTTAACTACATCATGCAGAATTATTTCTAAGAGAATCTCATGAACTTTCAAATCAACAAATGTCTGCAACCAGTTCTACAACCCAAAGTCATATCCAAACAATAAAGCAATACAGCTATATGAGAGTAACCAACCTCTTGTGCACATGCAATTGGTGAAACTGTTGGTTCTACACTATCTGTCATCTCCACTGGTGATAAGTTATGAGAGTTATCATTCTCATCTTCCTGTTCAAAGAACTAAACTAAGAACATACAACGGCGACTAAAATGTCAACATAATGCAGCAAAATTTTCAAGTGATTTCCAGCCAACCTGCAGACTGTCAGATACATTCATCACACATCCAGAAATATCCCCATACAAATGAAAGCAACAAAAAACAAACCTCTTCTTGGAGTTTCAGTTTTTCTTCCAATTCTTGACACAAAGACTTTACCATTTCATGTGCTTTTAACTTCATTTCTGTCCAATGGGCGAAGCCAGCTGGAATGTCTTTGTTTGCTAATTGAAACCTGCCCAAGATTATTATTATATATACACATAACGTAAAGGGAATCTCAAGCATAGACAAATCAAGGGCTTTTATTACAGTCTAAGAAAACAGACCACTAACCAATAATTATGCAACTTCTGCCTCTCTTCTTCCTCAAATACTTCAAATGGCTGTACATGGAGAGTATCAAGATTACCTAAAACGTAATTCAAAGATCTACTTTGAATACTGTTGCTAGCATGCTTCATTGATTTCCTAACACGTTGATGTTGCTCTTTGCTAACCTATTACAAATTTGAAACCAAAAAAGGGGGGGGTCAAGGGAGAAGTGGCACCTAATCAATCATCAATACTTGAAAGCAATTCCAAAGAAAATAATAGGAGCTCCACTAGAAAGAAAAGGTAAAATATCCAGCAAGAAAACATTCCACTTAAACTTGCACGCAGCGCAAAACCTTGATATAAGACATATATTTTGCACCATCACCAAGCTGGATATTGCGCTTCTGAAGCTTTTCTCCCTTTTCGGGTTTCACATCAGCCTTCAGCCCATCTGGTATTTTGTTTACATTGCTGTCTGAGAAGACTTTCCTGCACATATAAGCAATTATGACAATCATGTTTCACTACTGAACTAAGCCACAGATGAATAGAGAATAAGCAACAATACCATCTTCCAAAACTGAAAATAAGGAGCATAAAGATCGACAAATTAACTAAGAGCAACACCTGATTTACTTTTCCCATTCATTGCATCCACTAGGAAGCAAAAGAAGAAGGGAAGAAGAGGGGGGGGGGGGGGGGGGGGGGGGGGGAGCAATAATTAAGAGAGAGAACATATATTACCCTCCCGGAGATTCCCCATGAATATTCAGGTTATTGTCGGTACTACAAGCTTTCTCGGACGTAGCCCAAGAAGAAGATTCTGGTGTGGTAACATCATCATCCTCAGGATTATGATACGAAGTCTCACACAAGTGCATTCTTTTTTCAGCCTGCTTATTTGACCTGTAGTACATATTTTTACTAACCAATCTGGTATACAGCATAAGAAAGCGATGCAAGAGAATAAATAAACAGAGTACAGACTGCGCCTACAAGTTGCAACCCAATCTTCAGAGTGCTGCAGGTGTATGAATGACGTAAACGAACTCATCCCATGGCACACACCACAAAGTACAAATAATACACTTCACGCAATGCTGATGAAGCAAAAACATAACAGGACTAAAAGTGTGATAAAATACATGCCCAGCTGGTAAACAATTACTGTCTAAAAGAAGACAAGGGTTTCCATTATCCATATGATAGATATAACAACAACTAAGCCTTTATCCCACCATGTGTGTCAATATGTTAGACATAATTACAAAATATTCCACCAGTAAGAAGGAAATCCAGAGCCTATAATAAATAAATCGCCATCGAGAGGCAAGTGATGTTAACCAATAAATTGCAACAGCAACACTCATTAATCAAGTTTAAATCAGACACATCCTCATGCTGGTCAAAAATTCAAAGTCTTATAAGACTAGAAACATTCTCCTCAAAATATCATATGCTAAACTGGGAAAAAATGGCATGATCCTCTTGAAACAAGTGTTACTTAATTATTGAAACAAGTGTAACTTGTAAACTTCTCATATCCAGTGTCTAACAGAAATGGCAATTGTATGAAATAACAAACATGTAAATACTAACTTCCATATTTTCTGTAAAATCTCCTCTTGAGGATCCTTGCATCTATCCAACGAGTCCTTCCACCTCCGTAAATTCCCAATCATACTGCAAAATAAAGCCATAAAAAAGAACTACAGTGACTTGAAAACTTGAAGATGATAAAAAGTTATTTTCCTTTCCTACTTCAGCATGTTGACACCAAAAATCTTAACTAAGCACAATAACACAAGTTCAAGCACACAACTTCCTCCAGAAAAAAGCATCCTTGGTTCATAACAATACGTACTCATGGTGATATTTTCGTAACTCAGAAAAGTAAATTTTCTTATTCGCCTTGATGCGCTGCTCCCGCTGAAGGATGTCATCAGGATGGAGCATACCACAACACAAGGAAGCACCCCTGCAAAGAGCTAAATATTCTAAGATAAACATGAAAAGTACAGCCGGTGGTAACGGTGCATTCATCGACTGACTACAATAAATAAAGAACTCTGAACACACTAAACAGGATCAAATGACAACGTGGATATGTTAAAGACTCCAAAGCACTCAGACAGCTCATAAATAAAATTCCGCATAGCTTAAACCAAATTGCAATCCAACCAAACTTTTGCACTCTACGAGCTGCACAAACAGTGAAACAATAGATCCTGTATGAACAAATAATAAATAAATTCATTTACCTAGACGGTTTAACAGACCAATTCTAAAGCAAATCTCAACTGAAACCTCTAGATATATAGAAATATGCCATGAACAGTAAAGTCCAAATAATTCACAAGTAAGAGGGACAATTTGAAGATCAGAAGAAAGTATGTTTCCAACTCCTGCACCAGGCAAAAACAAAATAAAAACAATTGGAACATCAAACTATCAAAGTAAACTCATTTGAAAACTCCATATCCTGTATCAAATTGATGGAAAGCTAATAGAAAGATTGTAAAAAAGGAATCAACGTGTGATCAAACTTGCCATTTGAGAAAAGGATTTCCAAAGTGGAAATTATCTCCAGAAAGCAGTTCCTGGACAACTTTATCCGGCTCAGTTCCTCCAGGCAGATATTGGGTCAAGATGTTTCTCTCAGTGTCGGAAATGTGAGAATGCCAAACCTAGGAACATTTTGATTTAAGGTACGTAATAAATAATTCAGCCATTGTTTGTAACAGAATATACGGAATAAGAAAAGGTAATAGCTACCTCATATGAAAGAACGCCTGCTAAGTCCTTTAATTCAAAAGTTTCGCGAGGAACACTAAGAATGTCAGCCATGCTGACATAGCAGTGAGAAACAACATCAATAAATGGAACCAATTCTCTCTGCAATATGCCAATCTGTTCCCTCTTGGCAACAACACTCTTGTTCTTGTCATCCCACTCAAGAGATATATTATATCTCATGTTTATATCATGTTGGGTTAGTTCCAATTTCTTCTTTTTAGTTCGGTATTGCTCCCTAAGAGAGCACCCAACAAAAGTTCTGGAATTTAGACGTCTCTTCCTTTGATCAGCTGTCATGTGTATGTCACGAGTACAATGAGAACATCATCCACTTCAGAGCTTAATCAACAAATTACAGCCTGAAAACAAGCAGTCCCTAGTAAATCATTATGCTATAAATAACTATAAAAGCAGAAGCTAATAATCCATATTCAAACCAACACTTCTCTTGTTCTGAAAGGAAATTAATCTGATTCAAGATTTTGTCCTTTCCATCGGCTAGTGGAATCATGTTTCACCAAAAATAGGCATAAATAAATGAGAACACAAGTTCAGCAGCATATGCAACATGGTAGCATCATTGAAAAGAAGACATTCTTAAAAAACAAAAAATTCAAGGCTTAAGAAAAGTTAGGCTAAACAAGCGCCATTTAAAACCGGAAACATCCCTTATGCTGTTATTTACGATAAACTGGAGTTGGAATTACTGTCGGCACATGTAGTGAAACACAATTGATCCAAAAGAGTCAGCTTTGGCGCGAATGGGCTAAAGCAAGAGAAAAGCACAACGAAGCCAAAGAATATATATTGTCGTAGAACAGTACTACCGCAAAAACGGGTTCTGACACTGGGAAAACCAAAAATCAAAACTAACTTATCCAGATAACAAGTTGATTATCTACCAAAACCTTCCGGTTACAGTTCCAGAATAGCATAAATATAAAATACCTACATGATGAATTCAGCAGCAATAGAAGCCCTAGAAAATCAAAAAGGGGAAGAATACCGTATAGGGGTGGAACCGTTTGAAAGGTAAACAAATAGACCGAGCAAATCAGAAGTGCTCAAATTGTAACCTTCCTCCTGAAGAAAACCAGAACATCATATCACAATAGTTTCAATCGAAGTTGAAAATAAAAAACGGCGGAATGCGTTATCCGATTGGAATACTGCGAAGCAGAAGAGAAGAGAGAGAATACGAAGGAAGCCCAAGCAAAGCACCAACACACAAAACCACTTTCTCTCGTAGAAGAAAGAGAGTGAATGAACATTTCTCCAACTATTGTCATGTGTTGGCCTCTATTTTTCCCTCTAATTACTAATCCGCCCCGCAAGGTTTTCTTGCTTCTAATTATAGGATTTTTTCTTTTTTGGGACTAATCTGGTTGTAGGATTTATTTTATAAATTTTTAAAAACTGAAACTTTAAAAAAAAAAACATGCATCTTATCCATAATGTTGGTTTCTTTTACATTTTTTGTCAAACTTTCTTGACATATTGCTTTACGTTTACATTTCGTTTTTTTTTTTTTTTTTTGGTCATGTTTTTTGTGGTATCAACTCAAATGATTCACATCTTATGACTTGTTACGGTTCCAATTATGCTATGATGTATGGAACTCCGGCCCAAATGCTAAAGAAAAGGCTTTGTTTGTGGATTACTAATGAACGTTAATTAACCATATTGTTGGGGAAAAGTAAATTTGTTCATATGGAAATGCCTGAACCTATGACAAAAGGGGTTTGAATACATGGAAATAGGCTCTGTTCTCTTGTGGCTTTGGTAGAGAATCATCATTTTTTTTTTCCAAAACTTTACACAAATAAACAACTTTACTTTTTTAACAATTTAAAATTAAAATTTTAAAATTCCCTCTAAATACCTACTCACATAAATTAAAAAAAAAAAACACAATCATTACACTTTTTTATCTCTCACTTATACAATTTCCCAAAAAAAACTTCCCTAAAAAAAAAAAACTTCCCTCTAATAAAATTTCTTCTACCAAAGCCACAAGAGAACAGAAGTGCTGGAGATTATCATTTGCGGCCTAAAAATCTTTAGGCCCTGTTTGGTATCAATATTCATTTTCATTTTATAATAATTTTTTATTAATTCTAATAAGATTTTTTAAATTTTAAAAATAATTTTTACTTTTTTAATGTAATTTTAATATTTTAAAATCACAATTCAAATCGAATCTAGTCTTGATACCAAATGGGAGCCTTAGTGGAATTCACAAAAACATATCACTAGTAGACCGTTCGGGTTATAACATGACTAGAAAGTATGAGTTTAATAGTCAAATTTAATCTTTTATCTGCTGGTTCGGCATTTAATTGTGGATTGTTTTCGCAAAATAGAAGTGCTTTTGTGTTTGGGGCGATGAGACCAGTAACAGAGCCATTAGCCAAGTACAAAAAGGAAGGAATACGGTTCCGTGATATTACAGCTAGTCGAGGGTTTAGGGCATGTTCTTTTTCATCGTTTTGAAAACGATTTTGAAAATAAGTTTTGGAAAATAGTTTTATAATGTAAAAAGTGTATTGAAAATGTAAAAAGTAGATGCTGAATAGTAAAAAGTTGTATTGGAAATGATGAAATATGATTAAAATATATTAAATTTACTGTTGAAACCAAAATCGTTTTCAAAATAAAACAAAAAGAACAGGCCCTATGTCAATGAAATACTGGAGGGGTTAAACTCTGGAGCTATTTGTTAGATATGGAAGTTTTGGTTTATGTAATGATGATTTACTTGCTGACATCTTATTGAGAGACAACACAATTTAATGAGCAAGCCATTGTCCACCATTTCTTGAGCAAGCAAATTATATAACATCATCATTATATTTTTTATTTTTTTCTCACAAATTTCTTCAAAATTTAATTTCTTTTTTTTAAAACAAAATTTTCTTATTTTGGTCATAAAGAAAACTACCTTACATAAATATTATGCTTGTGACTCTACGGTTATTCAACTACTGCTTCTTCAACTTTTTTAATATACTTGTTGTCCAATTTCACCATCAATTAAAGGATTAAAATATTATATAGTATACTGACATTTATACTAACTGTATTTTTTTTAACTTGCAGATATTTATTAAGAAGAACTTAAAGATGACTATTAAACTTTGGGCCTATTCTTTACGTTTTCGTTTTGGTTTCAACAGTAAATTTAATATTATATTATATTCAGCTTTCATCATTTTCAATACAACTTTTTACTATTCAGCTCTATTTTTTTACATTTTTAATACACTTTTTACATTATAAAACTATTTTTCAAAAACCAAAACTCAAACCAAAAATAACCAATAACGTGGAGAAATATCAAATTATAAACTATGTGGGTAAAGTAAATGTCGCGTGAGTAAAATTAAAAATATAGAGTTTATAAAACGACACTTATTTACACAGAGATAAAATTCACCCACTAACTAATAACATAAGTCAAAACCAAAATCTTATAAATTAATATTTTAGGCAAAAAGTTGTCACTAAAATAATAACACACAAAAGTTACAAATAGCCATTAAAAGCATAAATAAATAATCAATGATCATTGAAAGTATTTTATTGTGTTTGACATTTTCGTCTTAGGGGATGACAACATAACGTATAAGTCTTAACAGTAACTTTTATATTTGTTATAATTTTAGTGAACACTTTTTGTCATCAAATGTAATAACATTAAACTTTCGAGCAAATAATGTGGATGTGAATATCATTATGCTATTTATAAAAAACCATTAAGAACAATCAAATGGGCAAAATATGAATTTTAAAACCTTAGTGGGCAATAGTCTAAATAGTAAATACCCCCGAAAAAAAGAAAAAAAAAAAAAAAAAGAAGGGCAAAAGATAAATAAGCCTACATATCGCTAGCCAAGCCAGAGGGCAGAAAACAATGGCAGAGAAGCTTCTAATGCTTTCTCCTCCCATATCTGCTCCTCCGCCCATGCCAGAGTATAGAAATTCAATTAAGAGTCATAATAGATTTTGGAATCGGAATGCAGGCAAGGCCAAGAGCCGCCTCCGGCTGGCAGTACGGTCCTCCCTTGAAGAAACTGTTGCTTCTTCTTCATTATGGATGTTCCTTGCGGACGGTAGTAGTACAGCTACAGAGGGCGGCTACTCGCAAGCCAGCTACTACACTTCACTGGGATTGTTTGTCATCTCTGTTCCAGGACTCTGGTCCCTCATCAAACGTTCTGTGAAATCGAAGGTAGGCAACCCGAACCCATCAATTAATGGGAAAAATTTGTTGTTATGAGTGAATGGTGATTTAGGATTGTAAATTCAGATTGTGCAAAAGACATTTATAACAGATACAGATGGGGATGGGAAGACATTGCCCAAGCAGGTGGCGGGACAAATCCTATCCTTCTTCACTCGTAACAATTTTGCGGTGTCAGATGATGGAGGAGAGACGATAACGTATGTATCCGTCCGTAATTTGTACTAATAGCGTTCCTTGCAGCAGAAATTTGATTTGAAATATGGATCAGGTTTGAAGGAATGATGGTACCAAGCAGAAGTCAAGCGGCGCTACTAACTTTCTGTACCTGCATAAGTCTGGGGAGTGTTGCTCTTGTTCTCACCATAGCTGTTCCAGAGTTGGGCAATTCTTGGTTCTGGCTCACAGCATTAAGCCCACTAGCGTGAGCATTAATTGTTACATTAATACTGGTAATTGTTTTGTTGAAATGAAAGGAACCATTAATTGTTAAACTTGCAGAGGGTTGTACTATTGGAGAAAAGCATCTCGAAAGGAGCAGATCAAAGTAAAAATGACGGTAGCAGATGATGGGAGCTTGTCAGAGATCATTGTTCAAGGGGATGACCAACAAGTTGATCAAATGAGAAGGGAGCTTCAGCTGAAAGAGAGGGGAATGGTGTATGTTAAGGGCATCTTCGAGAGGTGAAGTAGTAGTTATTATTGTTTGTTTAATTATTATTCTGAGGACGTAACTTGTCGAGGGATATGGATTTAATCCTGCAAAATTGGCATCAGTGAAACATGATTTCAGAATACTTTGCTTAATGTTTTAGGATTAGGCAATCTGCAGCTATGCATTTTCAACTCCCACTCAAGGGTGGGACGCGCCAATCATTTTAGTTCATAAACTCCTCTCCAATATCAAAAGGCATCCAACACTAAGTATTCATTTTTTTTTTTTTTTTTAATCAGACCGATGAAAGGAGCAAAATCAGTTATAATTTGAATTTTATACATAAAAAATAATAATGCATACAAATGTAGAGAAAGCATGATAAGGAGATAAAAGTGAAAATAAATACTATACGCAGAGAAATAAAATGAAATAATATAATGGGGATGTAAAACGAAAATAAATAGATCAAATGTGATGAGCTTTGATAGAAAACAAAAACAAACAAACAAACATAGGAGGAATCTGTTCTTTTGCATTTTTTTTTTTTGTGGTGAAAATCACCATTTTTGAAATAAAAACTCTACCTAAATAAACAAAGATTTCCCTCCAGATTTTTTTTTCTCACCCAAACCAACCAATTTTTCATTTTGATCACTAAAAGAACAAAGCCAAAATGTGAGGAGTATATACATAGAAAAGTGGACAAAATATAATTTCTCCGTATAATGCAAAACTTACTGTAAATAGAGATAAAATATATAAAGACGGTAATGTAGGAATAAATTATAGAGAGGTAAAAGATGTATGAAAAGAAAGTGAAAATATATTGATGGACATGGAAAGTAAGATGCTCAAGCAAAGTGATACGAGAGACAAGTAGGAATAATGAGCAAGGTCCTATATATACTCCAATTCCCATTTGAATAATAAGTCAAAATTAACAGAGAAATGGAAATAAAATATGTACTACTATTAGATAAGTGTATAAAAAGAGAGAGAGAGAGAGTAATAAGTGGTAATAAAAAGATAATCCCTCAATTTCCAAACTTATTCGTATACATCATCTGCCATAATTAACGGTAAAAAATACTCCCTAAACTATTGAATAAGTGTTCTATTTAAAATTGGTAGGTTAGGCTCTATTCTTTTAGTAACTCATTTGGAAAATTTTAATTTTAGGAAAGAATATTTATATAAAGGGAATTTATTTTGCGAATTTGTGTAGGGAAGAGAATAAAAATTGTAATGATAATGTTATTTTTTTAAAATTTGTACGAGTAAAGATTTAGAGAAAATTTTAAATTTTGAATTAAATAAAAAATGAGGTTATTTCTTTGTGTAAAATTTTGGAGGAAAAAAGTGATGATTTTCCTTATATGGAATGGAAAATAACATAGCTAGTGATTTATTCTTATTTGACTACATTGTATATGAGGATTTGTGTAATGCATGAGCATTTTAGAAACACAATGTATTAAGGCTCTGTATGTTTTAGTCCCTTTTTAGGAAAAATATAATTTTTTTATTTTAGAAAAAAAACTATATAACCAAATACTCTCGTTTTTCACTAAACTCAAAATTTAAAATTGAAATTCCCCCTAAAACTATACTCACATTTATTTCAATAATAGCATCATCACTATCATTTTTCATAAAACAATCCTCTCAAAAAAAAAAAAAAAAAATCCTATTTGAATTACAAACCAAACACCAATTAAATAAGGAGAAAAATGACCTCTTAATTATAATATAAAATTTCTTAATTTAAACCCAATAAATTATTATATTTTTTTCATGATTTTTAATACAAGTTTTTAATTATTATTAAACTACATATGTTATAAAAAAAAAAAATTTTAAAAACATGCCATATTTATTCCGTGAACGAGTGATTAGTAACGACCCAAATTGATGTGAAAATATAAGAAACTGGATCCTACTTTTCTTCAAATTTTTTCTTTTAGGACCGTGACAGAGGGGACTTGGATGTGAAAGCCACACGCACAGCCCTAAAATTCAAAAATTTGCATTCCCCCTTGTTTCATTTTCGGCCGAAAATCCTTTCCCCTCCCAGGCTCCATATCTTCTTCAATTGCCCGGCCGGTTGGTTTTCCTTTGCTACGTTCCGTACTCCATCAACAATACAAAATGGTTGTTCAGTGTACCCGTGGGGTGTCGAATCAGAACCTCTCCGCCCTTGCTTCCCAGGACGGCGACTGCAGCAATCGGAGAATGACTAGGAGGAGCAGTGCCAGGATCAAGGTACTGGAGGAAAACCGCCGCCAACTGTCGCAGCAACGTTCCCAACCCAAGGCCAAGGGCAAAGGAAGAGCCAACACCGGCGGGGGCCGCACGGGTAAGAGACCAAAGTTAGACAAGGAGGAAAATGCCTCGCATAATGCCGATGCCCTCAAAAATAACAATGTCGACGTCGATTCCTCTGCAAATCGCATTCCACCCGTCGAAACCCAGAGAAGCGCCTCTGCTACTGTTACCGATACTGTCAGGAAGTTCAACAAACATTACCTTCACTTTGTTCAGGTTTCTCCTTCTAGTACTACGCACCTATACCGTCATATTCGTAGGGTTTACTTTTTCTAGTGTTTTTGACATACTTGTACTGATGCTGCATTTGTCGACAATATTCTTCAAATAGCCTTCCTTGCCTCCATCTGTATACGGATTTTGATGTAACTCGGTGTTTTTCCAACTTTATTGAGTATTCTGGTGGCTTTGCGTAGGAAGAGGAGAAAAGGTGTGGGAAAACCAAAGGTGCAAAAGGTTCTAAATCCAAGGTTAGCATTCATTTGTTATTTTCCTTTTTCAATTGTCATTACAACACCTGCTCATTACATTACATGGTTTCAGTTTCCCTTGTTGCATTCTTATAGCTACCACTTCATTTATTCTTTCATGTTTCTGATTCCTACCCCCATCCAGTGGAATAAATGAGGCGCAGAAACTCATGGGTGGACATAACTTCAAAATTTCAAAAAATGGGTCATTCCTAATGTCGTAATCTAACCTAAAAATGTAGTTTACTTAGATGGAACTCCAATTTATCTCTGCCAACTTGGCCTGTCAAGGAGACTGATGACTATATTCTGAGAGGAGCTTGCAGCAGCATTTTTGTTACTGAGCAAAAGCACTTTTGTTGATATAACTGTATCTGGTTGCCACCTGTTAGTAGGTTTTGTGATGTGAAATGTTCATTGTTTAGGTGCAAATTAGTTTTTTGGGTTTATTCTCATCTTCATTCAGTCACATAATGAAACTACACATCCTTAAACCAAGTGAAGTGTGACATTTGTTCATGTTATGCAGAGAGAGAATAGTAAAGAAGATGATACCAAAAGAGGCTCCAAGCGACCTGATCTGAAGGCAATAACTAAGGCATGTTCTTCATTTTGACGTGGTATTCGTATCTTTTTTTGCTCCTAGACTTCTGGGCAAGGGCGATCTTTCTTTGGAACCTATATCATTTTTGCCTTTGCTTGATTATCAAACTGATTGTTCCTCCTACCCTACCCTTAGTAAGATCTGTTTGTTTCAACCGACACTTTTTATACCAAGAAGATGACATTTGAATTCATCTATTTCCGCCTTGCTGCATTTCTATGTATTTTTGGGTTAACAAATATAGTCAACTAGATCGTGCTTTTTGCATATGTGGTCCTTTTTTTATTTTATTTCACTGTCACTTTCTCCCCCTCCCCAAACTCCAACCACAATTCACCAGTGTTATACTGTTCAGTTTTTCTCTTTCTCATGTGCTAATTTGCTATTTTATAGCTGATCATGTGGTTGTTCTGTTCCACTGTGCAACACCCACCCCCCTGCTTTTTGTTTTCTTTAGACATGAAAAGAAATGAAAATTTTGCTAATTTTTATGTATCTTTGACAATTGAATTACTGATTTTTTTAGATGCGGGAGACGAATTCTATTTTAAACTCTCAAAAACAAATTGGCTCGATTCCAGGTTGGTTGGTTTTCTTTTAATGCATAACATATATTTTAGAGCACCTTAATAAGATTAATTGTCTTCTAGCCGAGAAGCTTCTTGTGCAACAGCGGCTTGCAAACTGTTACTTAGCTACCTGGATTTACCAATTAACTCATTATCATCCTCTGCAATTTTTAAATTGCATTTACTGAAAAAATGGTTTTAAGATCACTTTAAACCTGTCAATTATATAATCTGTTGGGTGAGGATTAACCAAGGACATAGTGCTGGTTTTTGTTTTTATTTCTTTATTAGTGCTTAATCTAGTTATTGTCTTGTATTTAACATTGACACATGACCTTGAAACTGTTTTCTCTTTATAATTTCTAGATTGTCGTCAAGTAATATTATTTTGCACTTCTCTATAGATGGCTTGTCAGTTTTTGTGAAGTGTAAATGCATTTCACCACATGTCTGATAAGGGACGTGTTAAGTTTGTAAGGAATCTAAAGAGCCACGAGGGTTCAAGGATGTCACTGATAATATTTTGCCAATAACTTATGGAAAGGCATAGTGTTCTTGTTACACAATGTAAAGTTTTGATGGCAGGGATTGAAGTAGGTCATCAATTTTTCTCAAGGGCAGAGATGGTTGTGCTAGGATTCCATAGCCATTGGCTCAATGGAATTGATTTCATTGGCCAAGGAAAGAGATTGGTAATTACTTTTGAATTTTGGTTATTTGATTTTTAAATTCTAACAGTTGACTTTTCTTACTTTAGAGTAATTGTTTCCTGCAGCTTTTCTCCAAGCATTTGATCATAATGTTTATTTTAGGGCCTGTTTATTAGAAGGTTGTGAAAGAGTTTTTAGAAAACATGTTTTCAAAAACATGTTTCCAAAGACGAGCAACCGAATAGGTTTTTAGAAACTGTTTTCAAAAACTATGCTTAGTAAAAGACTTTTGGGAATTATTTTTTTTTTTGAAAATCTTGTTTGGTAAGGTAGTAGGTAGCAAACAAGATTTTCCCCCAAGGTTTGAGTTTAGAAAAAAAAAAAAAAAAATGTTTTTGGTGTTCAAAAGAAGAAATTATTTTTAAAATAAGGTTTTGCGGAACAAAGTTTTGAAGAACCTGTACCAAACGAGGTCTTTGTTTTAAAACAGTGTTTGAAACCCATAATCTTGCAAAACTAGCCTGCAAAACCTCCAAACAAACAGGCCTTTAGTTTCTTGATGGATGATTGAGCTATATTTTATTTGGGAAATTCTAATTTCAGTTAGCATTAGCCTTCTGTAATAGTTGGGTGTCTTGTAAAGCTTCATGGTGGCATTAGCTTTATGATTTATTAGGTTGTGTACTGGTTAGTCTTATTTGTGACGAACTGTTGAGTTTATCTGTCTGGTTATGCCATAATTATGAGCATATTTTATCATCATGATGCTAAATGTACAAGTTTTACAAGATTTTTATTTAGATATTTAGATAACCCTAAATAGTGGAATAGAGGCTTAGTTGTTGTATTTTTTTTCAAATAGTCCAGGGTGCTCAAAGACTTTGTCTTCATTTCTGTTGAAGTTTTTGTCCTTAGTGTTAATATTAACTTGAACCAAAAAGCACATTTACGTATGGTTGAGATATGTGAAGTTGAAAATTCAGTTATTTTCTTGTATGCTGCAGGAACACAGCAACTACAAATTGCCACTAGCGACATCAATTGTGATGTCTGGACAGTATGAGGATGACTTGGATAATTGTGAAGAAATTGTTTATACTGGTCAAGGTGGTAACAACTTACTTGGTGATAAGCGTCAGATGAAGGATCAAGAAATGACACGTGGTAACTTGGGGCTGAAGGCATGTTACTTTATCCCTATTCTTTCCCTTTTCTGCTTTTCGTTTTTGTAATTGTAATTGAGCATGTTGTTGATTTCAAATTCATCATATTGCTGATCATTATTAGCAAATTTTTTTATCGGTTCAGATGTTGGTGGGCTAGCAATTGATATCAGTTTGATATTTTTTTTAATACGTCCTATATGCTACAATTTAAGAGTCAATTTGTCCAGGTTGGGTAGACAAACAAAAGCTAAACTTTAGTATAGTTAATATCAGTTTTGAAAGATGACCTCATATCATTCAAATAGATGTAATTTTCTGGATGGATCAACTGACAACTAGGCTTATTTTCGCTGTGAATTTCCGAGGGGAATTGTGGATGCTTGAAGAAATGTTGAAATAGTTTAGGGTTGAGAGTTGTTCATGACCTAAAAGTTAATAATATACTTGAGCATTTTTTGGAATCATTCAACCTAAAAGGTAATTTTGGGATATCAACACCTTGTTCACATAAACATTCCACATGTATCACTCCATTTTCATTCCTTAACTCACAAACCCTCCAACCAAGCACCCTACTCTTGGAAGTTTTTTCTAGGACAATTTTGTGGCTGTGTGGGGTTGCTGAGCTTGTCTATGTTTTGTCATTTTCCCCTTTAAATTGCAGAACTGTATGGAGCATGAGGTTCCAGTTCGAGTTGTGCGTGGACATAAATGTACAAACAGCTATGTTGGTAAAGTTTACACTTATGATGGCTTATACCAGGTATTTGTCTTGGACTTTTCTAAAGGGTGCAAGCTTTCTTAACCTTTTTTGTCGATTGTTTCGGTCTAATTTCAGTAATGTTTATCCTATTCTGTATTTTCTTTTTCCAGTTAAAATTGTGGCTGTATCTTTCTTTTATTTCATAATAAACATAAGAAAGTTCTATATAGCCTGATGTAGAATATAGTTCTGAAGTTGCATTTCTAATATGCATGAGAACCTTCAAGGATTTATTCGTGGGGTACTTTCTTATTTTCTTTTTGGTTCAGAACCAGATTACAAATCTGTATTGTTGTTGTTGTTGTTAGTTTTATAGCATTGAAACTTCATTGAGTGGCAATGCTTTACAGTTCAGTTTGTTGGGGCGACTAAATATTTACATTTAACAAAATATGGGATGTACTTGGTTAGATAGAATAAGTTATGCAAGTATCAGAAAGAATGTAAGAGTAGGTCCAACGGATAAAAAAAGAAGAGAGAGATACACTTAAAATGGTTTGGATACGTATGTGGGAGATCCTTAGATGCCCCAGGAGACGTGTAGAAAACAGTATCACATTAATTGACTTTAAAATGGAAAGGGGAAGACCTAAAATAGAAAACCTTTATAAAAAATGTAACACAAATGAAACAACGTATCTCAATCATACACAATGGTGAAATATAATCCGTACAGTTGTCCTCACAATGTGGGATAAATGCTTAGGTCCTTTATGGTAGCCATGTTTGCAAAACATGTTTTGATTCTAAGATAATTTTTCATCATTCAGATATACTTTACTACTATTTAATTATACATTTTTGCATATTTAATACACTATTCACATTTAATAAGTAATTTCAAAACCAAAATTCTCTATACCATACATGGCCTTAATTTTTTGTCGATGGTTTACAACATTGAACCTTCTTGCCTTTCTCAGTTTACACAACTACAAGCTTTTTGCTTTTCAGTTTTCAACTTATTTCAAAGTGAATTGCTTAATTTTGAAAATTGTCCTGGCAAGTTGGGTGCTCAGAGCATAACAATTTATTTGGTTATTTGACCTCATAGTGTAATGAACTAAGCAGTTGCTCAAATTATTCTGTTTTAACATTGTGACAAATTGAGACATGTCTTGAAGTACTTTGAGCTAAACCTTAGTGCAATAAGTTCTTAATTGATCATTGGACCTTTTTATTTTCTTTATCTATAATGTGATGTCTTTTGCAGAGCTTGTCCTAATTTTGGTATAGTTCATGCACTTGATAGGTTTTGAGCATTATACTGACTTGTTGCTCATGGAAATAAGTTTTGGTTGAAATTTAGAAGTATGTGAAAGCATGGCTTCTAGCTTATTGTGGTTAAGTTAACTAAGCTGTGTGGAGGTTTAAACTTTCAGTTAGAATTACGAAGTAGAAAAAACCTCATGACCCAATACATTTATGGTCTTTCTTCTATGTGTTCCAGTGGTTGTCCTACTTTGATACTCCCCCATGTCCCAAAAAGTTTGTCTAATTTTGGATTTAAATTCACCAAGATCAAGATACACTTCACCCAAGGATACTCTAAGTTGGACATTATTTTGGGACAGCTAAAAATAGAAATTGTGTTCTAACTTCTTGGGATGGGGGAGTATTATTTTTCTGATTTATTCTTGTACTAGTTTCTCTTTGTTTTGATGTGCATTGGCTCCCCCAATCTTATGTTAATCGTATATTGAGTGCATATGCGCCTGCATTTCGTAGGTTGTGAACTACTGGGCAGAGAAAGGTGTCTCAGGGTTTACTGTCTATAAGTTTCGACTGAGGCGGCTAGATGGACAACCACCACTGACCACTAATCAGGTGCTTTTTCATTTGAAAATATGTGTTGGCAATCTCCTAGGTGCATGCTGCATCACTTCCCCAATTTGTTGAAGCTCTTGAAAAGATCTTTGTATTAATGTAGTGCTGTAATCATGTTTTTAGCCTTGTTTTGTTATTCTTTTGATATTCAAATGCTGTTTTGAAGAATTTGTACTTGAGGTTTGGTGTTTGTATGCGAGGATATTACTGGAGGCCACAAAAGCTTTTACTTGAAATTAAAACTCACTCAAAATCTGTGTTTGTGTTAGGCTCTTTTATCATAGTCATCCTTAATTTTATTCTTGATTTCACTAAATTGTTTCAGTTTTAGAATTTAGTTTGTTCTCCCAAAGGAAGGATTTTTGATGTTGTTTTGGGTACTAAGTTTGTTCTGCTACATTGTTAGGCAATGTGCATAGGCAATTCAAGTTGTGCTTTTCATCATAATTGAATATCACTGCCCTGCTTTAATTTGAGAATTTGACATTCTTATGTCAACTTTTGATTGGGAATATTTTTGTTATATGCATATGTTTCAATGGGTTACGAGAGTTTCTTTTACCAATCCAATATAAACTAATTTTGGCCAGTCCATACTTTTAATATGTGAAGGTTGGGGGACTTGAAAACGACGCAAATTTAGTGCATTTCGCTCATAGCTATTCTCTAGTTAATCTGGACAAAAAAAAAAGGGTATCCTTAATCAAGTGAAAAAGAGTTGGTAGCACATAATTGCCCTGTGCCTGATTTCATCATTCTTGCTTTTCATGTCAATTCAGGTTCACTATACTCGAAGTCGTGCACCGAACTCAGTCTCTGAAATACGTGGGTATGACTAACACCTCCTGATGTTTTTATCTTTTGCCCTATGAAAGGAACAAATCTCATTTTATTTGGCTAAAAAGGTTGGTGTGCGAGGATATTACTGGAGGCCTGGAGGATATTCCAATTCCAGCAACTAATTTGGTTGATGACCCTCCTGTTGCACCTACAGGTATGTTTATTTGAAAATTGCAATCCGAAATGTTAGCTTTGTTCTGAAATTAATGAGGGTGTTGTTACTTAATAATTTTTATAATTTATTTTGTAAGGGTTGTGACTGATAGCATACTAGCCTGTCTTACATTATTGCTATCACATATTACCTCAAAGAGTCAGTAGTTGATAGGTCATACTATCTCAAAAGGAGAATCAGTATTTGAAATTGGTCGTACTGGTATATACAGGGCTTTTGGGTTTAGGGCACAGCTTCACTGCTAATTAGAGACATAGATAAACTATGTGGGATAGTTTTTCGCATATGTGTTTTTCCTTTTTTCTTATTTATACATGTTTTCTCCCTTTCTTCAGTTGATCTCTTTTCTGAAACTGACAAGGGATAGGAATTTTCTTTTCAGCTACACTAGATTTGACATGATGGATCCTGGCACATCTCTTTTATTTGTTTACTTTCTTCTTTCTTACATTGGTCCAATTGCCCAAAGATGAATGAGCTGGTTTCTGGTCTCATGCAAATGGCCCACCTTGAAGTTGGGGTCATGTTTATTACCAATAACGCTTGGACCCTAACATTAAGCTAATCTATGGATCTGTTTGCAAATGTGGAACTGGATGCTGCATATGTTTCATGTGTTGTCTCTTTTAAGGTGATGGGACATGCTGTTGTTATTGCATGTTTCAATGAATCATCTCTTCTTGGAATATGTTGTGCAACCACCTTTGATTTGGGAGGAGTTCTTGTTTCTATTTTATTTGGAGTGTGTTTCCTGTCCTTGTGAAAAGTTCCAATAGGGCCAGGGGGAAGGGGTCATATTGGTGGGGTTTGGATTTGAGGGTGTACAGATAAGACATTCTTGAAACTTGGCTGATACATTTCCCCTGTGACATATGGAGTATTTGTTTGTAATGGTTAGTTCAAAGTACATTATCCTTGCTAGTTCTTAAATGAAAGATCCGATTATGCAAATATTAAGTGCTTTTAGGTACTTACCCTCTGCATGGATACTCTGAATTCAGGCTTCATCTACCGCAAGGCCATGGAATATGCTAAAAGTGTTAAACTTCCGCCAAATGCTTCAGGATGTGGTTGTAAGGGCATGTGCATCGATCCTAGAGTTTGTGCTTGTGCTAAACTTAATGGCTCAGACTTCCCATATGTACTTCGTGATGGTGGCAGGTATGTTGCTATTAGTTTGCTACGCTCTGGGGATTTTGCTAGTTATTTTGTATTTGTTGAAAGGAATGTTGCTATCAGGTGTGTTTCTACTGGTGTCTTTACACTGGGTCCACTTCATCAAAAGCCTTTTCCCTATTCGTCTTATCCCTGTGAATATTGACCTTGCAATTTCCGGATTTGTAGGTTATCTCTTCTCATTGTTAACCTGTGAAATTTTAGCTTCTACTTAACAAGTAGAAAATCATATATCACAATTTTAACATTTGCATGATGAAAAAGTGAAATGGCCGTTCTATCCCTTTTACATCTTGCATACCAACTAACTTTATGTTCATCTAGCGCTGTAAAGGAATGTGGTGAAAGGGGAGCATTCTTCACATAAAATGATGATGCTGGAAACTTTTTTTAGGTTTGTCACTATGGCTTTATTCATGCATTGCTTTTTGGCCGTCTCAGGTTGATTGAGCCCAAGGCTGTTGTGTTCGAATGCAATTCCAGTTGTGGTTGTGGGCCTGGTTGTGTCAACCGCATATCTCAGAGAGGAATGAAGTTTAGATTAGAGGTTGTAGGCCTAAATCAGTTTACTGAATGCTTTATTTGTTTCTTTGCGCATAATGGTTTTTCTTCTTTTGTGCCAGGTATTCCGTACACCAAATAGGGGGTGGGGCGTCAGGTCTTGGGATTACATACCTTCTGGAGCACCCATTTGTGAATACATAGGTCGTCTAACGAAGACAGATGAGATAGAGACTGCTGCTGGAAACAGTTATATTTTTGACATTGATTGTTTGCAAACAATGAAGGGCCTAGATGGACGAGAGGTATATTTGCTTTATATTTCGTCGAGGGGAAGCAATTGTTTTCTTTCTTTACAAGTTTCTTGACTGCAGAGACGGCTGGGGGACGTATCCTTACCTTCGAATCTGGCAAATGATGTTGATAATGCTCCTGAGTTCTGCATTGATGCTGGCTCAAAAGGCAATGTGGCAAGGTTCATCAACCACAGCTGCCAACCTAACCTTTTCGTTCAGTGCGTATTAAGCAGCCACCATGACGTGAAACTTGCTAGAGTACTGCTAATTGCAGCAGACAATATACCCCCACTAAAGGTTGTTTTCTTTTAGTTTAATGTCATGTTTTCTTCTTGTTTTGATGAGATCAACCTAAGACTGATTTTCTCCGTCTTTCTTGTTTATATAGGAGCTTACATATGACTACGGATACGCCCTGGATAGTGTCGAGGGTCCTGATAAGAACATTATACAAATGCTATGCTATTGCGGTGCATCAGACTGTAGGAAGCGCTTATTCTAGTTGAGAGGTTGTTGCTCCCTTCATTTTGTGTTACTGTTGATAATGCGCTTGTCTTTGCCCGGTTTTTAGAACTTATTAGCAGGTGAATTAGGGTTTTCGAAATGATGCTGTTTGGTTTTGTGGAATGAACTCGTGGGCCGGGCCCCTGTTGATATTCTAATTTACCCTTAGTATGGCATTTGCTAGATTATTCATGTTCGTTTATTATTCGTGATCGTTTTTCATTTTTATCGAGCTCAAGCTTGTTCGTGTTCATTTTCAGCCCCATATGTGTCGAGGATAAATCACTTTGAAATCGAGACTTTCATCAAGCTACTGCTACATTAGTAATTGATGGTCTTAAATGCATAGTATTAACCAACAAATCTTTATCTCCATAGCCAATTTCGTTCGTTTAGCTAGTAGATTCTCTACAGCAGGGAACAACAATGGAAAAGGCATAATTTCTTGTTATGAAATTTTCATTATTGGCAGCACAACATAACAAAACAACAGGCTCATAGAATATCAAGTTACACAATATATGGATCAAAAGAATCTGAACATGCAGTATCGAAACAAAACAATTTAAGGAGCCAATTCACACCTAAGCAAAAATACCAAACCAGGACCCTCTTCTCTCCCGCTCTTCTTGTCAATAACCAAGGCAACAACATAATAAGGATTGATGCATTAAACACAGTTTGCTATCTCCAATACAAAGGCACAACTCAAATCACAAAATGTAAGACACTTCCATTCTTGAGATTATAACTCCTTTTGCTTCAAAACTGGAAAATGTTCAAGAAATAACAATACAATAGACAGTTGGACACCTGGTCTGAAGGAGACAAGCAAGACAAGAGAAAGGTCACAACTTTAATTGCAGTAAAGAAAATGAAAATCCTAGCGATTTATCATCTTCCAAGAATTCAACACTAACTCATTTTTAGGCTTCTCATAACCCAGGTGGTGCAAATATTCCAGCCACTGATGCAAAGCCATGAACAAAAGTTATGCATCGGCACTTAATAAATGTACCACCACATTGTAACAAAATCTTTAAGATTTTTCACTATACGTTGAACAGAAGCAAAGGTTCAAGGACAGACGTATTAAGAAGACAAAAATATGAAAGGCTAATTAAGAATAGTGGTTCCAAAAAGGTTAAGAATTAGCAAAAATGTCAAAATCCCAGCCAGAAAGAAAAAAAAAAATGCAACTCATAGAGAGACAAATTATGGCAAGTAGATAAAATAAGGAGGAAAAAAAACTAAATCTTCCACTTTTCCAAGGCTCTTCCATACCTCAAGTTATAATCCATAACCACACAGTGAACAGTAAAAAAAAACCATCACCACCCACTGCACGAGCGCCCACACACACACACACACATATATATAAAACCCAGCTCACAGAAAGAGAAGCAATGAACTACCAAGTCAGTCCACTAACTGCAGTGCCCCCATAAGTAGAAGTTATAATCAAGTTACATCATCGGTATCCACATTAGTCCTCATTCGGTACTGCCGACCTCGTTTCTGGGTGCTTATATCAAGCACAGTTTCAATTCCAACTTCCTCCATACCACAGTCTTCATCATCCTGCACATCACTAGCAGCAACACCAACAGAAAAAGCTTTCCCTTTTGGGTCTTCACGCTTACTTGGCTTACACTCATCCTCCTCAACCAATAAAGTGCTATGAGGTTTCTTTCTGGGAGTGAAGGTTAAAGGATGCGGAAAATTCAGAGATGCCTTGTCAACTTGCAATTCAGTTGAGCTTGGCTTCTTCTTCAGCAAATTAAGGAAGTCCATGTAGGCCTTTCGATTGGATGCTTCATCCATGTCTTTGGACTCCAGAGTATAACGTGTATATCTTGTTGGGTTCCTCAAATAATCTGGAACACAAGTACGAACATTAAGCAAACCAGCTCTGTCATCAGGCAATGCAGCAGCTTCTTCATTTGAGCAAGATGTCAGGCAATGCAAATTGGATGCCTCGTCTGCTTCTTCACCTAAAGCTAAGGATTGATCACGAGGTGATTGACCCAGGAAAGTGGTTTCTTCCACTGAACCACTTGCCATATCTGAACCATCTTTAGCTGCTAAAGACTGATCCCGGAAGCGGACACGTTTTGAGGACTTGTCATCCACAGAAAAGTCCCTCCTTTTAAGAATGGGCTTGGGAGGAATCCCCGGATCAAGGATATTAGAAATGTTCAAAGTATTAAAATCTCCAGCGGCCTCTGCATCTTCTCTAAGTCTAAGTCTAGCAGCCATATGGTTTGCCCGGGGGTCTCTAACGGCCTGCTTGAATGTATTTGGGAGTTCATTATGAGCATTTACATCAATTCCATAGTCAACCATGTCCCTCATATATACACGATCATGGTCATGGGCGTTTTCCCTGCCTATTGCGACTTTGTCATATTCGTCTTCCTCTTCCTAAAAAATGAAGCATAATGAGATCAAATGCTAATAAAACTCAGAAACAAATCCGTAGCCGCTATGAAACTTATTTCTAATGGATAACCAGCGTTAGTTCAATGGATGAGTTACTCCACTGTACACAAGGCTATGGGCTAACATCAATCATGGAACTTCCTCCTAAAATCAACATGTAGGATGAGTCTTAGTGATTCATCAAAGTTCAAATAATTACAGAAAGACTATTAAAAATTAATGAATAGGGTACGTATCTGTGTGTATTAAGGTAGAAACTGGGGGGGCTTATGGAATTACCTCATAGTCGAGAGTGCAGTCGAGGCCAATAGAGGACCGAATTTCCCAAACTTGTTCGCTTTCATCAATTTTCTTCTTCATCATCTTTCCGGCGTCGTCATCCCCATCGCCGGCATCATCCTCCTCCTCATCGTCGAGTTCTTGAAGGTCCGAGCATAATTGTTCACCGAAATAACGACGATGCTCAGGCGGTGCTGCTCGGTCGGCGTCAGCAACAGGGACATCCGTGTAGGAGGGGTAGGGTTTAGCGTCTCTCTCCTTTTCTTTCTTTTCAATCTCTTCATCCGACAGACGCCAAATAGAAGTAGACGAATACGGCGGTGGCGACGAAGACGGCGCACTGGTTGCTGTCAGCGACCCAAACACCTTATCAACCCTAACCCTAAAACTGTCTTCCATGGGATATGATTTTTCTTTCTTCCTCTATTCTCTTCTAGCTCTAGTCGTTCCTATTTTATTCTCTCCAGAAACTTGTGATTGGGATGATTCTCATTCTACAACTCCTGCAAATTGTTATTAACGCTAATTGCAGAAAACCACTTAAAACTTTGCTTTGATTACAGATTGCACCCCAAAAACTTTTAATTTTCATAATTTACCTTTGTGACTGCCAATTTGTTTGAAGATGTAAATGAGTGCTAATTTTCATTTACAAAATTACATATATAAATTTTTAAAATAACAAAATTAATACTCATCTATCTCAGATTTCACTTTTAAAATTTTTTTAACATACTCTTATTAATATAATATAATAAAATGTGGTATATCGTTAACCCTTATACTTATAAAATAAAATTAGAATATAATTGAAAGATATAGTGCAAAATTAATTATTTTTGGTATTGTAACTTCCAATCCACAATAACAATATTACTTTGTACACCAGGTTGTAATATACTAAACTAACCGTTATTAAATTTTATTTTAACCGAGACGATTTAATTATTAAATGCCATGCGCATTAGTATTTATTTTGGTAATTTTAAAAAAAATTTTAATTAGATTTTATATTATTTGACATTATTTAAAATATATGTTTATACATTATGAATGCACTATTTATATTTAAAATTTATTTCCTAATGTCCATTAAAATAATCTAATACGAGCTCGAATGTAATTTGTAAAAGAAATTGGGGAGATATTATAGTTTCAGCTAGATTTGCGGGAGGTGAATATAAAATTGGAAGAAACATACTGAATAGTAACATAATAAGAAAAAATATTATTTTTTAAAAAAATATTACAAACAAAAATAATATTATTTTTACTAAATTCACAATTCAAAATTTAAAATTTCCTTCTAAATACTCACTTACATAAATTTAAAAAAAAAATATAACCATTACATTTTTTCTTCTCTTTCCTACACAAATTTCATTAAGAAATTTTTTTCAAAACAAATTTCTTTTTTAATTAAAAAATTTCCTAATTAAGTTAACAAGAAAAAATAACGTTGATAAAGTAGATAATACTAATGTACAGTACTGTGTTAATCAAGAGTCAAAGCTTTGCTTGTAAGCAAGCAAACATCTTTCTTCTTTCCTGCCTGCCACTGCCATCATCACTTGGGATAAGTAAGAAGTAGAAATCCGCTCATCGATAAGCAAGCAGCAGTTCTTTCTGCAATGGACGAAGTACAACGTTGCTTTTCCTGAATCGGTTAGGTTAGGTTAGTTTAGTTTTGGAAGATCGACCTAATTTTGCAGTCTTGCTCTGTCGATGGAGTTGTCACCGTTTCAATCAGTTTACTCTGCCACGATACTAATGATAATCCTCCTCCTGGCGGTGGAGAAGGCGGTAGAGTCCAGGTACATGGTCTACAACACCACCATGGGAATCGACCCTCACAAAATCAACGTCCACTTAGTTCCTCACACCCACGACGACGTCGGCTGGTTGAAGACCGTTGATCAGTACTACGCCGGTGCTAACAATACCATTCGGGTAAGCCACCAGTTCCTACATTAATTCATTTGAGATTTGAGGGTAAATGTTGTTTATTTCTTTCTTCCGGTTTGCAGGGAGCCTGTGTGCAGAACGTGTTGGATTCTGTGATCCAAGCTCTACTTGATGACCCCAATCGGAAGTTCATTTATGTTGAAGTGGCATGTTCCATTCCACTTCCTTTACTTTCCTTGCCAATTCTTACAGTATTTCTGAACTCAACTTTCTTTTTGTACTACTTTTTCAAAAGGCCTTCTTCCAGCGCTGGTGGAACCAGCAGTCTGATGCTCTCAAGGCTAAAGTCAAGCAACTTGTAAACTCTGGTCAACTTGAATTCATGTACTCCCTTTTACATTTTACATTTTCCTTTTTCTATTTCCCTTTTACACCTGCCAATCATCCATTATGTTATAGTTTCCAGCATATACTGAGTTTTGTTGTTGTTGTTGTTGTTGCTGGGGCATTAGAAATGGGGGTATGTGCATGCATGATGAGGCAGCCCCGCATTACATTGATATGATTGACCAGACTACTCTCGGGCATCGTTTTATATATAAAGAATTTGCCCAGAAACCAAGAGTTGGCTGGCAGATCGATCCTTTTGGCCATTCTGCCGTTCAGGCTTATTTGCTTGGTGCAGAGGTATCTCATGCAGAATCCTCTTACACTGTACATTTTACTGTTCTCTTGCTAATTATTTGACTTCAAGCTGTATTCTTAACCATCATATCATGTATGTGACATGGAGGACTTGTACTCCAACTCTACTTTGCTATTCAATAATCCTTTAAACTAATAAACTAGGCCACCACTCAACCCTCTCTTACCACATGCCTTACATTGCAGCTGGGATTTGACTCGCTGTTCTTTGCACGAATTGATTACCAAGATAGAGCGAAGCGGAAAAATGACAAGTCACTTGAGGTTGTATGGCAGGGATCTAAGTCTCTTGGCTCATCTTCACAGGTCTCTTATCTGGGAACCCTTGGATTCTATGCGCCTCTTTGCATTTTATTGATGGTGCAACTTTTAGCATCTACACTAATGCTATCTTGAATTCTACATGCACTTTCAAACCTACTCCTTCGTCTTCCTCTGTGTCACTGCAGTAGTCAATCTAATCTTCTGATCTGATAAGTGTTGACTTCAGATATTTGCTGGAATATTCCCAGTCCATTATGATCCTCCTGATGGGTTTGCATTTGAAGTAAATGATGTGTCCTCTCCAATTCAGGTTTTTTCTGTTATCTGGGTTATGTTAATTGTGATGAGTGGTTACTTGGAGTGTATTAGCTATCATTGCCTGTAATCTGTATGCAGGATGACGTCACCCTTTTTGACTATAATGTTGAAGAGCGAGTCAACGATTTTGTTCAAGCTGCTTTGATACAGGTGATTTTCAGTTAGTGTTAGTATTATTTATCCTAAATTTGTCTGTTCCTTAGTATTGGGGATCTAGTAGCTGTCATACTTACCTACTTCTAACACACCCTGCCAACTTCCAGCTGCACTGGCCACGATTTATCTTTCCATGATCCAGTAACACGTTACAATAGCGAAAGGGCATTTAGCATCATTTGCATGGAAGTTTGTGTGAACATCTTCTTGTTCAAACTTTCTTGAAATCATGTCAAGAGTTCAGTTTCTTCTCTTTTTTTCATGTGCATTATGGAGTTTTCACACTATGTGTTTATAATCATTATTATAATTTATCACTGGTTTGTTGACTTCCAGGCAAATATAACTAGGACAAATCATATAATGTGGACTATGGGGGAAGATTTTCGATATCAATATGCACTTTCATGGTTCCGGCAGATGGACAAGTTTATTCATTATGTGAATCGGGTATAAAATTTTGTGGAGGAAATTGAAAGAGATGCAAAGCTTCTTATTTCTTTGGTGTCTAGTTTACCACCTCATCCAAAATGCTTGGTTGAATATAGGATGGTCGTGTGAATGCTTTATATTCTACTCCATCAATATATACAGAAGCAAAACATGCAGCTGACGAGAAATGGCCACTTAAAACTGGTGACTTTTTCCCGTGAGTAATATCTTCATGGCATGAGATAATGTAAAATATCTTCATATATCCTCTTGAAAATAATTTGTCAAAAGGATATCATTTCTAGGTATGCTGATCGTGAAAATGCATACTGGACTGGTTACTTTACCAGTAGACCAGCATTAAAAGGTTACGTCCGAAAGATGAGTGCTTACTTCCTGGTAGGCTCTTTCTCCTCTTCTTTGCTTGATATCATACCTGATTGTGCATGAATCCTTAGATCTGTTGTTCACAATTAGGCGGCAAGACAACTGGAATTCTTTAAAGGCCGGAGTATCACAGGACCAAACACTGACGCACTGGCTGATGCTATAGCAATTGCGCAACATCATGATGCTGTCAGTGGAACACAAAGGCAACATGTAGCTGCAGATTATGCTATGCGACTTTTCGTTGGCTATGAAGAGGTGCATGTCAATTGTTCTTATGTGGATGGAAACTCAATCATACTTTGGTTTTATGGTTTGAGTAACTTTTGGCCTCTGGCTTCTTAGCTTGCAGCCATAGAAGTTGATTGGATGTAATGCTGCTTGTTTTTTGGTTGAAATTGTTTAGACTGTGTATCCTGACTTCTGTATTATGACTTTTTCAGGCTGAGGAAGTGGTTGCATCTTCCCTGGCTTTGTTAACAGAATTAAGAGTTGCAACTAGAAACAGGGATCCAGGCACTAGCTTTGACCAGGCAATATATATGTTCACTCTTGTTTACTTATTTCAATTTATTTCTCATTATTTTATGGCAAAGGAGATGTCAGTTCTGAAGCATAGTAATTAACTTTGGGGTAAACTATGCCTCCCATGAGGTTTGAGTTTATTACCAATCGAACCTTATGGTTTGACATAGTTACAGTCTCTCCCTTTGACCATCCAAACGTTATCTGAACTGTTAATTGACAAGTGAAATGACAAATGTCCATGTCATAAATTGCATTTATCCCTTGAGGTTTGAATTTATTATGAAAGGACCCCCCTAATTTTGGTTTTTTATTTTGTTTCCTACTTTCAATAATTAATTTTCAATTCAATCATAAATGTTATTTTCACCAACCATTTGAAGATAATCGTGGATTAACTCTTTTTTAATGTCACCATTCATTATTACTGCTATAATAACATAACCAAGTAGTTTTGATACTCAAAATAGTTTAATTACTCATTGGATATCAATTCGAAAAGTTCGTATTCATGCGATACTTTGTATAAAGACGCAATGGTTCCAACTTATTATTCAATAATTGAATGTAATTGCAAATGTTACAGCATCAACAATAAATTGGTACAGATATTGTTTATTGATTCGATTTTAATTTAAATAATTTCAATACTTTTCGAAATTATGATTTAAAAAAATATATACATGTATATATTTGGCTGGTAGGTTTTTATGATTTAAATAACAAAATTTTGTGAATTTGTGTTGTAATTTAATGAAAAAAATTGAAAGTCATAAGTTTAATAATACTGGAGGGGTCATTGGGTAATTAACATAAACCTCAAAGAAGGTAATTGTAATATCAGAATGGTATTTATTTATTTATTTTTTTTGTAATATTTGACATTGGTTAACGTTGGTGGACTAGCAATGAACTACTGTAACAATACCAAATCTCAAGGAAGAGGCAGATGTAATTTATCCTAAAATTTAAGATCTTGTGAGTCCATATTTCATTTGCTTAACGTTTTTTTTTTTTTTGAATCAAACTATTCTATTACAACGGGGGGTCACTGGGGAAGGGGATAACTTCATTGGGGGAACTCCTCGTGCTCTGCTGCTGCTGCTGCCTTGCTCCATCTGAGCATTCCACTGGCATGCCTGGGATTTGATCCCAGGACCTCCTGGTCCCCTTGCTTAAGAGCAAGGGAGGTGTACTAGCTGGGCTAAGCCCAAGGTCCTCATTTGCTTAACTGACCAGTGATCGTATGTGTCAAATTGTTACCAGATGAGCTTCTTTTTTAACAAATCAGAGATAAAGAGAAGATTTACAAATATATCATAACGATATGTTCTGAAGGCTCAAATAACTTCAGTTTTAGGGATTTAATTCTTAAAATAGAAGTTCCGCGAGTTTTCTGTTGTATTTTGCTATGGTTCTATCTCTTGCTAACATTTTTTGTTCTCTTTTAACTAATTGATTGGAATTAGTCTAATCCTGATTGCTGAATGTTCTTTTTGTTAGTGTCCGCTACTTAATATAAGCTACTGCCCTCCATCAGAAGCCAGATTATCTAATGGGAAAAGCTTGGTATGGTGCAGTCCTTTTATTCTTTCCTATTTCCTTTTACATCCTTAGTCACTTTGACGCTACTCAGTCTTTCTTGTCATTTCTCTATCTTTTATTGTTTACATATAGGTTGTAGTTGCCTATAATCCTCTAGGATGGAAAAGAGAGGAAGTTATTCGAATTCCAGTAAGTGTGTTCTCTCGACCTGTTCCTAATTTTTTTTTTCTGATGAATTTTTATCATCTTATGATGAAGAACCAGCTGTTTCTGTAGAGACTTCTACATTTAATTAGGTTAAGTCAAGCTGAGTGTGTTCATCTTTAAAATGGCTTCGCTCAAGAGTATTGTTACAAACTAAATATTGCACCATTTTACAGGAAAACCAGGGAGACTGGTTAAATTGTTAGTCTCCTGAGTGCCTGGCTCTCACTTGAAAGTGTAGAGAATATGATCAAATTTAGGTTCAGAATTGGGCTACGCTGCTGATAGTTGTGTCTTGCTCTCTGCATTTCATGATTCACGTTTACTTGGATAAATTACTCATGTTAAGTGATCTAATTTGAAGTGTTGCTTCCCAGAAGCAAGTGCCAAGTGCATGAATTGCTCATGCCAGAGATCTAATTTTATTTATTTATTTTTTTTGCTTTATTGAGTACATTGTTAGTTTTATCTGGGGTTTGTGATGGAGGAGTAGCATGGCCGAAGTGATGTCAAGCTGCTTTAGTTCTACTTGCTTTAGAACAGAATAGAAAAACCAAGCAGCTATAACATCCCACATTCACTGGAATCTGTGAGATTCGCGTCAAACTTGCCATGCTTCAGGATGAAGTTCTCTTAATTGAATTTGATTTGTATTCTTTAGGTGTGAAACGAGAATCATGTTTCTGGCTAGAAAAACAAAATCTTAAGGCTTACCATCACAGGAAGAAAGAAAAAAGAACAATACATTGAAGAGAAAATTTGATCTTCTAAAACAAAGTATTTTAGCATTATGTATGGAAAGGTAAGTCTGTATATAGTATATAGGGAAAATTACCTATGAGGCCACTAAACTATTTGGATTGTATACTTTTGGCGACTGTTTCCTTTAATTTTGTTTTTGGTTGCAATTTGATCATTCAACTATTTTAAGTAGTCACTTTTGGTCATTTGATGAAATTCTAACCGTTGGATCAGAGAAATGATCCCACTCGATTTTCGCACATACAATGATTGGAATTCATTGAATGACTAAGAGTGACTATTTTAAGTAGTTGAGTGATTGAATTGTTGCCAAATAAAGAAAAAGGTTTGGTGGCCAAAAGCATACGATGCTAACAGTTCAGCTTTAGAACAGAATTAGAAAAACCAAGCAGCTATAACATCCCACATTCACTGGAATCTGTGAGATTCGTGTCAAACTTGTCATTCTCACGATCTTTTATTGCAATGATCCCAGTTTGTTTATAAATATTTTTCTTGTTTCTTTAATTCGACTCCAGCATTGTATTTTTGTTCAATGTATGAGTATGATATTGCATGGGGATTCTGTTCACCTGAACAGCAGCTTGTTTTCCAAAGCCCCTCAACTGTCCAGTAGGGGACAGTTTGTGTAGTATCCCTTGTTGCAAATAGCATGCTGAACTTGTGGAAGCAACATTTGGCAGGTTTCTTCTGAGGAGTTAATTGTTAAGGATTCTGATGGAAGAGAAATTGAATCTCAGCTAGTCCCTATTTCGAATGCCTCTTTGATGGCAAGAAACTATCATGTAAGAGCATATTTGGGTATATCAGCTAGTAGCTCGGACAGATATTGGCTTGCCTTCCCTGCATCTGTTCCTCCCCTTGGATTTAGCACTTATGTTGTCTCAAGTTCAAAATCTGCAGGTCAACTTATCTATTTCTCTCCAATGTTATGGGCTTCTGAGTTAAATATGACAGAGTTGTTTACTCTTTTCTTGTCTTATATACCTTTTCTGTGGTCAGGTTCTAGGTCTGTTGTCTCTGAATGGTATCTGTCAAGAGGAAATGATGACAGTACTATTGAAGTTGGTCAAGGGAATCTGAAACTGCTTTACACTGCAGATGATGGAAAACTTGCAAGATACATTAATAACAGGAATTCGGTATGCATAAATATAATGCCCTAGATAATTGTGTAGCAAATTCTGTTTGTCAACATTTGCTACCCTCCGGTTAATCTTGTGATATTCTTCTTTTTCCTTAAAAGGAAAAGCGAAAAAAATAGAAGAAAAAAAAAAAAATCAGTAGTTACTAACTTTGAAGAAAATTTTATTCCAGAAGATTTTCTTATCATTGCCTTCATTTGTAATTAAACTCAAAATTACACAATCACTGACAAATTCAAAGTTAGAAACTAAGGCCATGTATGGTATCACATTTTGATGAGATGTGTTTAAGAGTGTGCTAAAAATATTGAAACAGTATTGGGAATGATAAAAAAATATTATAGAATGTAAAATGTGGTTTGAGATAAGATAACAGATAGGGCCTAAATAAAAACATCTTTTATCTTCTTAGAAGGCTTGTAAGAAGCTTATCAGTTTCCATTGGCATTAATGTTAATGTGCTAAATGTTTTTATTTATTATGAAGGTGACAACATTTGCAGAACAATCTTACAGCTACTATGCTGGTTATAATGGCACTGGCAAGGAGAATCAGGTACTTGTACCTTTTTCATGAAAATAAATATTCTATTGATTTTTCTCTGTGATTATTTTTGCATACCAATATAAATACACAAGCTATTTGTTCTTGATTGAATTTTCCATCTGATTGGAAACTATCATGGACTGCATTGCCCTTATTTATAAAGGCATCTGGGGCATACATCTTCCGGCCCAATGGCACCTTCCCCCTGAAACCTGATACCCAGGTAATCAATTTTATTATGCTTCATTATGTCATTTTGTGTGTGTTTTTAGGTGTAGAAAATGGCTGAGCATTGATCCCTTTATGTCTACCAGGTTCCATTGACGGTTGTACGAGGTCCAGTATTGGATGAAATACATCAGCATTTCAGCTCATGGTTGCATCAGGTGCCCTTCTTTGGAAGTATATAAACATTTTAACTGAATGCTATACTTTCTGATTATTTCTCTCTTGTGACAACATTTACTTATTTATCTATTTAGTTCTCTAGTTTCAATTTTGATTAACTTCTTGTGACTACATTGTTAATGCATCAGTAACTGTTGAATTTTGAAGCTGTAACTGTTCAAATGTTTATGCTTTATTCAATTGTTACTTTTATGATTACTAAGGTGGCATTGCGTATATTCAATTTCAACTCTGTAAATAAAACATTTTGACCCTGAATGCCTCGCTCTAAGCTTCTTGTTTTGCATTTACGCCTTTGCTGGTTTCAGTGGTTAAAACTGTATTGTCTGGAAATAACCTATACTCATAGATTGTTTTTGGCAAATCCTTATGGCCTGTATGGTACCTCTGTTTTGAAAATATGTTCTGGAAATGAATTTTTAAATGGTGTATTGGGAATGTATAAATGTTTATTTGACAAGTAAAAATATGCTTATTATAAAATGTAAAGTGTACAGTAGAAAACAAGAACAAAACACCCTTCACCATTGCAGGGCCTTAGTAATTCTGTCTGTTACTAAAACAAAATGGTTCAAGTCTACGTAACCTCATGGGAAAATGTGCAAATTTAGATCAGTTTTCCATTAAGGAAACAGCAGAAATTTTAATGGGAAGTCACCCATTGCCATTCTCTTTGATGGATTCCGTCTTCGCTAATTAAATTCGATTCTTCAGGTTACTAGGGTGTACAAGGAGAGGGAACACGTTGAAATTGAGTTCACTGTAAGTTTACTTTATTGGTAAATTACCAACCCCAACCCCAACCTCCCCCCTCCCTCTTGAGGTTTGTCCAAATTACCAAACGAACCCTGTAGTTTAAAAACATTACCAAATGGACCCTGTAAGATTACGAAATGAACCCTGAGTTTTCAGTTTACTTGAGGGTTCATTTTGTAATTTCTTACCCCAGGAGGGTTTGGTAAGTGTTATTAGATAATGTAGAGTTCATTTGGTAATTTAGAGAATCCTCAGTGTTTTTGGTAATTTATCCTTACTTTATTAACGTGCTTAGTGACTGATGGTAACTTGATATCTCTATTTCTAGATTGGTCCCATACCTGTGGATGATGGTGTTGGAAAAGAAATAGCAGTTCAAATTGGTACCTCCCTGAGGAGCAACAAAACATTTTATACAGATTCCAATGGGAGAGATTTCATAAAACGAGTATGTCAATGTTTGCTTTTCTATGTGTGTAGTTACATAGTCTTATTTTTAATTATATATATTTTTGAAGAGAGTCTTGATTTTCCTTTCTGTCAGACAGTTACCAAAAAGAGTAGTAAGGAAGCCAGGGATCTTCTTTAGTTTCCCTCAAGTGGGTATAGGGTTTGGAACTTTTTATTCATTTACATGAGGCATACCACCACAAACACCACCCCCCCCCACCCCACCCCACCCCACCCCACCCCACCCCACCCCACCCCAAAAACCCCTACTCAAAAAAAAAAAAAAATATATATATATATATATATATATTCATGAACAAGTGATGAACTACACAGTTCACAAACAAAATCTTTTAAAAATCGTCACTCTTCTTTTTATGTGTATATCTTGCAGGTGCGCGACTACAGATTTGATTGGGATTTGCAAGTAAACCAACCAATAGCTGGAAATTACTACCCTGTACTGTACTGAATCTTTGGTTAATAGTACCTCTGTTCCAAAATAATTGTCATTTAGATCTTTCACAAATTAGGGAAACTAGTAAATTACAAATGTAACATTGTGTTAGTTTGAGTAAATAATGGAGTAATAAATACACAATATTTCAAGATATCATAATTACTAGTTATCGTTGTGGTTGCATTGAAATTGTGAAAGAACATTTAATTTGGAATAATATGCACAAACTTTTATTGAATGTTAAAACGTCATTTGTTTTGAGACAATTTTGAAACTAAAATGACATTTATTTCTGAACAAAGGTAATATTTAATAATCCTTCTCCTTGATTTAGCTTTACCATGTTTGTATTTCATGTGGGATTATGTCATTAAAAGTTCTTTCTCTTTCTTTATTATCAGATAAACCTGGGAATTTATTTAGAGGATGAAGCCACAGAACTTTCAGTTTTGGTGGACAGAGCAGTTGGTGCAACTAGCCTGGTGGATGGTCAGATAGAACTTATGCTTCACAGGTTTGATCATTCTTAGGCTTAATTACTTTCTGGCCCACTATGTTTATAAGGTTGTTTAACTTTTGCCCCATGTGTTTTCATAATACATCTTTTGCTTTCTGAATTGTCACTATTTCACGAAAATCAACATTATTGCCCCCATTTTCACAAAAATTGACATATTTTGAAGCTAAAGGTAATCTGCATTCTTATCATGTATATTTTGAAGCTAATTTTCTTCCTTAGTTCCAGTTTAGTAATTTTCAACAGCAACAACTAAGTGTTTATCCCATTACGTGGGGTCGGCAGTTTAGTGATTTACATATGGTACCACCTGAGGTTTGGAAAACATCAACCTCCTCCCCCCTCTCCTTGACCAGATGAAATGGTAGAAATGCCCTCAAGTTCCTGACAAAAATGCCCCTGAGGAAGGGTATTTTGGGAATTTAACAAAACAGTTGGTGTCTTGATGTTATTGAAACCACAGGGTTCATTTTGGTTTTTGTCCAAACCTTGGGGGAGTTTTTGAAATTCACCCTTTACGTGTATCGGATTTTAAAGTATAATTGGTTCAGGTACTATTTATTCTGTCATTTCTTTTGCCATAGGAGGTTGCTTCATGATGATGCTAGAGGTGTTGGGGAGGCATTGAATGAAGAAGTTTGTTCCGAAAATACTTGCAAAGGTTTGATGGTATGCATCACTGATAATACAGTTACAGAAATCACATGGATTATGAGCTAAGTATTTAGGAGTAAAGTTATTATTTTAACCTGTACGTTTTGCAGAGAAACTTCCATGAACTAAACTGTCTTTGTCAGCAGCCAAATTATCTTTCTCTTTCATCTTCCTTCCTAGTTTGAGTACCCGTACTGTCTTCTGTCTTGTTCCACCCCTCTATGATGGATTTTTTCCCCATCCTTTTCTTGAAAATGGTTACAAACTTTTTGACTTGAGCATAATTTTTGAACTTTAGATCCATAGTGTCTTTTGAGTGTGAACGGTCAAACAAAATTATGTTCATTTTGATATATTACTTGTACAAGTGCTGTTAGGAGAACTAGCTGAAAACCAAGTTTCTTATTTCACTTAAATTAAACATTAGAAAAGTGTCAATGATTTGACATAAATCTCACCTTTTCTTAAGCACTTCCAATTTTCATTTTCGCCATCATGGTTCTCTGCAGATTCAAGGGAAATTCTATCTAAGAATTGACCCTCCAGGAGAAGGAGCAAAGTGGCGGCGCACATTTGGCCAGGAGGTTTATTCTCCTCTTGTTCTAGCATTTGCTGAACAGGTAAGTATGCATTTATAGTTTCTTTTGTTTAAATGGTCACAGAACTAGGAGATTAAATGTATATTCTGCAGGATGGAAATGATTGGATGGGGTCCCATCAAGCTTCATTTTCTGCCATTGATCCTTCCTACAGTTTGCCCAATAATACTGCACTTCTCACTCTCCAGGCATGTTTGGTGAAAACTAGTGAAACTTTTGCTTGTGTACAGATGCCCTTAATGAGAGTTGCTTCGCATAATCTATGAATAAATCAACTGATTGAGAACCTTTAAACACGAGTTCACTGACTCTGGGGTTTGCAGGAACTTGAAGATGGCAAAGCACTAATTCGATTGGCTCACCTATATGAGGTTTTTATTTATAATTTCCTGTTTCCTCTTTAAGATTATAATAGCTCTGACTCACTGGTGTTCTATGATGGAAAATTTATTGTGGAAGGAGATTCAGTTTGTTTGAGTTAGGTGTGGGATCGGAACTAAGTTTCTTTGTTCTTTTTGCTTGGTTGATGCATGTAAAAGATTGGAGAAGATGCTGACTATTCAGTCATGTCAAATGTGGAACTGAGAAAGCTTTTCCCTTACAACAAGGTAAATTTCAATTAAGGGGAGGTAAATGGGAGGGCCTTGTAACAGAGTTCGAACATTGTGCGTTACAAGGGTTTACGAAACAAAAAAGTAAAGTGCAACTCTTATTTTGAGTCATGAGATGTACATTTCCGTGTGCAGATTAGCAAGGTTACAGAGATGAATTTGTCTGCCAATCAAGAAAGAAGTGAGATGGAGAAGAAGAGACTAGATTGGAGGACAGAAGGGACTTATGAAGAATACAAGGATGCAAGAGGAGGTACTCTCGATCCAGAAAAGCTGATAGTAGAATTAGCTCCTATGGAGATTCGCACATTTGTAGTTCAATTTGATCATCTGAGAATGTTTGGTTCTTGAATCAGCTTATTATATGAACTATGGTGTAATCTTTTCCTGTGAATGAAGAGGACCTAACTCTGCTTGTAAACGTGGTATTAAGATAAGAGATAATAAGAGTGTTGAAGTCATCTTGTGGTTGCCCTTGATTTGTAAGTCAAAGAAAGTTAGTCCTTCCATCTTATATATAGTTAAAACTTATATTTTTTAAATGAAGTAATTTGAATGTAAAGTTTATCCTTAAACTTATGCTCTTGAAATTAACTGGAGATAGTAACACTTGTATTACTTAGATTTAAAATTAGAATACATATTAAAATTAAATTTATACATTTGAATAATGTATCAAGTAACCCTTGTTATTCTGCATTGAAAATTGATACTAGTTAAAAATTAATTTTGTACAATTAAAATGAATAATTTGGTATACTTGTAATTTTTAAAAATAGTGTCTTATATACAAATTTAAGACTGACTTGTTTATTATTAGTCATTTATTGGTTTGCGAAGACGAATACCCAAAAATTAATTTTTTAAGATAGAAAACTTAGAACTCACACGTCTAGGGTTTTGTATACAAATTTTTTTAGAAAACTTAGAATTTTTTGTTTGTTTTTAGGAATGAATGTTTTTTCTGGAGAAAATTATTTTTTGAAAAATTGTAGAGGATAAAGATGAAAAAGTTTAATGATTATATTATTTTATGGAATAATGTGCTGAGAGATTTAGAAAAAAAATTTTAATTTGATTTTATTGATAAAATGATTGCAAACCAGAGAAAATATACTGTCATTCGCTAATGTGGTGGTTATTATTATACTCAAATTTTAATGTGTATGTCCACCACCACCACCATCCTTAAGTGGTTAATAAACACTACGTCAACGCACTATCTCCTATAGGCCGGAAAGTATTAAAATTTTAATGCGAACTAGCATTGCTAACTTATTAAAATAAAAAAAAAATGTCCACATGTTAAAATTTAAATGAAATAATATTTTCTCACTGACCCAATCCAACCCCTGTTTAAACATTGTTCCAACTTTCCAATACCATAAATGGCAAGTACAACCTCTAAATTGGTGTTTGAAGTCAATTCGTAATTTACTAATTTTCAGCCGAAGTAACTCCCAATATATATTTTTCCTAAAGTTCAAATATATATATAAAATAAAAATAAAAAAAGTCAAAGAAAGGAAAGAAGTAGAAAGAGGGGTTGCATTCTAAGGAGTGGAGTACTTTTGGAGTTTTGTTCGTAAAATTGTTTGGAGGCCGGCTGTGCGTTCTTTGTGGCACAATTTGTTGGACGAAGAAAGAAGTTTGATGTCCATCTTGCCCTTAAACAAACTAGGTTCATCAGCTGCAGATTCCTCCTCCTTCCCCATCGATTTTAATCATGGCTCACTTCCTTCGCAACAGCAATCCCCTCCAATTTCAGATTCTGCTCCCTTTCCGGAGCAATCTCTCAATCCCAATCTTTCAGGTGACTGTTTTTTGGGTATTTTTTTTTTTATTTGGCGCACTCATATAATTTGGTATTTTTTCATCTTCTGTTCTCCTAAACCCTAGATTAACACTCTGAGCTTTGCAACTTTATTTGTTCTTCCAATCTATTCAATTATCTGTATAATTAATGAACAAAACCCTATTGATTGTTATAGACATTTGGGGATTAGGCTCAAGATCCATACGCTGACTAATCACTAAACTTGGTGATAAACCTTGTTCAGAATTATCCCAAAGAAGTAAAACGAATCATTGATAAAGTGTTTTAGGACGAATGACATAAGTGATAACTAGGAATGCTCAATTTTGTCATTTTGAAAATTTGAGACTGGGGAACTGAATTCTGGGAGTCAAGGAACACTTTTTTGGACCAAATGGGTGTAATGAAGAGATAATACTAAATCTTCATTCTTTGGTTCTAGGCTATCTTACTACTTTATAAACTAGATTTCTTTTCATATTTAAATCCAAATGAAAATGTTGTTAGTGAAAATAAAAACCTCTAGTCCCACAAGTTCCTTCTTCATGGGATTTTTAATTTTCACCAACCATTTTTTTTTGTCTCTGTATAATTATATAGCTATTAGTTGGTTAAAACTGGTATTGTGTTACTATTTTCATCCATTATACTGTAATATGAAGATATGATGTTAACCCACACTTATGGTTTATGCTAGGATCACTTTCCATGCCTGCGGATCATGATGGATCTCCCTCAAAGGTCTAAATTCTAGTTACTTACTTCCTTACTCCTTTTTATTACCGTAGTCTATGTGGCTTTCTACCCTCGTGGTTGTGTTCTCAGAGTCCCTGCTCCTACTTCTTACCAGGTAAATGAACTGGAGGAACAACAACCTGACATAAATTCAGCGCCTAGTAATGTTTGGCATCATGAAATTGGTAACCGAGCAGGGTTTGGATCTAATCTACACCAAAGAAAATCACCTGTTACCCCAAACACCAGTCAGGTTTCTTCTCCTCCTGCTTCTCATGGAGCTTCTTCAAGTTCATCTGGAAGGAAATCACAGATGGTTAGTGGTAACCACTTGCTGAATTTTCATTATGATCCCATTTCTCGGCCACAATCTCGGTCTTGGGTCCCACCTCCCCGAAGACAGCAGAGAAGGAAGCCATACAACAAAGATTTGTTTCTTCAAGCAAATTACAAATTTGTCATGTTAGATTCAGGAAACTATGGGCCTGATTCGATGGACCCAGATAAGATGTTGCAGTGGGAGGACATCATCTGTCTCAAGTACCATGCTCCCGTCCAAGTACAGTGTCCAATATGTTTGGACTATCCTCTGTGTCCTCAGATAACCTCTTGCGGTCACATTTATTGTTTCCCATGTATTTTGCAGTATTTAATGTTGGGTGGAGATGATCATAAAGCTGAATACAGCAAGAAGTGTCCTTTGTGTTTTATGATGATATCTTCGAAAGACATGTTTACCATCCATATCGAGAACGTGAGGGAATACCATGTTGGTGATGCCATAGAATTTTGGCTGCTAACCCGTCAAAAAGAGTCCTTTATTTTATCACTGAAAAATAATGAAGAGATAAATTCAGTTGATGAAGTTCAAGATTCCTTCTCCAAGTTCACATTTACTTCAGACGTTAATATGTCTGTTAGGGAAGCAGTGTCAGATCTGGATGGTTGGTTAGCAAGGGCAGATTCAGGTCTAGTTGATGATTTGGAGAAACTTCCATATGTCTGTACTGCAATAAAGCTTTTAGAGCAGCGGAAAAAATATTGGAAAGAGCGTCAGCTGCTTTCTAATAGCCGTATGACTTCTGGGCGCAATTCATCTTTAGCGACTATTTCCGGGACTCCTAACACAACAAATGCATCTGGAATTGGTGTTGATGCATGCAAATCTGCAAGTAGTTCGCCTTCTGATACCAGGAATGATCAATCAGCATGGTTGCATAACCCAGCCCAGGATCAATCAACAAACTGGATTGAAACTTCTGTACCTGAATCATTGGATGACCGTGATGGAATTTCACCGTCTTTTATTGAGGATAATGGCAAGAGACTACAAACACAAGTTGATGGTTGCAATGATGGAAAGACCAAGGATTCATACAATTTTTATCAGGTCTGTGTCACTTTCCTACAGGTTTTTATAATATTGTTGGTTTGCGGCTTGGCTGCATCTTTCATGAGCATAGGCATTTTGTTCCATGGGATGTGATTTCCTGGTATTTGCATGGTGCCTTTTATGTTTTTGCTTTCCTTTAGTGGGAAGAAAGAGTGAGGACCATGGGAGGGGATGTTGACAGAGGTAAGAACTTAAGAAGTGCAATGTGCATGTGCTGTCTCGAGATACTTCTTAATTGCATATGACTGCTATCCAGACCCTTATTTAACTTTTCATTAACACAGAATTGTCTTGTGAAAATGATATTTTTGACATACTGAGAAGTGAAAAGCAGCTTAATGAGGACTTACTACCTCGTTGAAGTTTTTTATGGATGGAGAAAATATCCTATTCACTTGAGGTTGATGATGTGTTACAACCATATATTTGTTTATAAATTTAGCACACCACATGTAAGTAAAATCTGCGGGTGTCATATCCTTTTGGGAAAATGGATCTTGCTTACATGCATTAATGTGATGTTTGTATGGGCTTGTCACGTTAATATATGCCTTTTACTTATGCTACCTGTGTTCCTGTTTCAGGCTGTTGACGGTCAGAATCTTATCCTTCATCCACTGAACATGAAGTGCCTATTACACCACTACGGGAGTTATGATAGGCTTCCTAATAGGTTTGTGACTTCTTCAAACTTCAAAATCTATCTACCCACGGCTGCATGTATTTAAAATTTCATTAGTATCACTTAAACCCCAAAAGTTATTACTTTGTGGTTAAGTTGTGAAGCAGTTTTGGGAATTTATTTTCTTTTTATTTTATTTTATAAATCACACATATATAATGGAGACACATTTGACAACTGATATTCTTGGTGCTTTCAATGACAGAATCACTGGGAAGATATTGCAATTGGAATCTGTGATACAGTCAGAAGCAATGAGAAAGCGATATCGCTATTTAAGCCATTTTTCTTTGACAGCAACATTTCAAGTACCTTCCAAATCAAGAGAATTCAACATCGTTTTTTTTATTGTATTCAAAGTTTCTGGACGTATCATTTATATTTGCTTGTCTGTCCACAGTTTTGTGAGATTGATCTTACTGAGACACTGCCTGCTGATGCTCTTTTACCTTTCATGGATGAAATCAGCAACAGGGACAAGCAAAGGAAGAAGCTTGCAAGGAAGGTATCCCTTTTTGGCATCTGGAATTTTATTTTATTTTAATGTTATTATCAAAACAATCATTCTGCTATTTTACCTTCCTGATGTTTTCTAGGATGGCTATGTTATGTTCAACCATGATAATTGGGTTAGCAATCATTTCATGTCAAATTGCTGGTCTCTCCTTTGGTTTGAGTTGTAGTAGTTTAATCTTGTCCTGTACCCTACTCTTTTTGTTAAGTTTCTATCCATGTTTGGCCTGTCACCATTCTGAAAAAGTAGATATAGAAACAAAGTAGAAACCGTATCATGGGTGTTTTATGTTTTAATCAAAGTAGAAACCTTATATGAGCATGCTTTGTGATTAAATTTTAACCTTTTCTGAATCACTAAGGAATGCAGCATCAAACTTAAGTGTCTCTGTTATTGCAATGAGCATGTTTATTAGGATTTTTCTTGTCGCAACACTCTCTGGTTCTTATAAACCAGAACATATAGCTACTTTTGCTGCCTAGGTGAATCTTCATTTTGCTGTCTTTTTTATTGTGGGCCTCTGGTGTAAGAATAAGTTGCTTTTTGGTTATACAAGTACTCATCAGTGAAGTAATTCGGTATGATGTACTGTTTTTGTGATTCTGTTTCCAGGAGCACCGTGATAAAATCAAGGCTGAAGCTGCTGGTTTACATTTGATGCCTGTAACAGCTAAGTTAGAGCAAAATTCTTATGATGAATCACCTACTACCTTCTCCCTGGATGACTTTGAAGGTGAACTGCTATTTATGTAATATTAATTTATATGGCGTTACATCGGTCATCTCTGTTGGGGAAGACCTTTTTTAGAACATTTTACTGCTGAATACTTGAATTATGCCACCTGTTTTCCTATCATAATCTGTTGGTCGTCTGGATCACCACATCCCCATCTTGTGCTGTATGTCCTCGTTTTTGGTAGTGGGAAGGAGGGGGGGCTCATTCAGAATAAATAATCAATCATACCTGTAAAACTTTTCAGGCCTTGTGGTTCACTCTCTTTTACTGGGACATAGTTTAACTTGTAAATTTCTGTATTTAGATATTTTTCTGTTTTCACCGCCTGGATAGATGGGGGGACTGTTATAGCGATGGGTGTAATGGCATATGTTATTACTAAAGTGATTGTAGTTGTGGCCAGTATAAAACATCGGTTCTTTCTTCATTTGTGAACGACAAATGGTTATTTTATTGATGAAGTTTTCGTAGAATGATAAATGCAAGTTTTGTTCTTAATTTTTCATATCTTGGTTTGGAAAGATACTTGATATCAGTTGTAGTGCTTCCATATAGTTTGATAAATTGTTGACTGTAAGGTTCTCTTTTCACTTAAGCCTTGGGATCTTCGACATCAACCTCGTCAAGCCCTCCAAATACTGGAGAGAGGCAATCGTTCTCAAACGTGGCTAGGCTAGGATTTGCTGCTGGGCATGATTCTCCTGCTCTGAAAGCAGAGGACGGTGATGGCCAGCTCAGAAGGGATTTATCGCGTGATTCCTCTAGTCCAAGTGGTATGGTTCAGTATTGTTTTTGGTTGCCTCGTCTTTTATATTTTATCTTCTGGGTGTTTGATATGTGAAATAGAAATTTTTTTGATGTCTTGGAGATAAGAGTAGCATTCTGGAATCACTCATCAGACTACTACTTGTATTTATTGTATTGGATGTATAGTGGCAAGGAGCAGCAGCAGCAGTGGAGGAGCATCATTTGCCAGTGTAGCATCTAGAGTAAAAGCTGATGAAGGTGCAGAAGTGAATAAGATGGGGGGGAAGAAAGGAAAGAAGGCCAGTCGCGTACTTATGTCGACATCGGGGGGTCGACGGTATTGAAGGTTTGGTATTTGAATGAGAAATTACAGTATGTTAACACTGAGGTTGAGGTTTTGGTGTAGTAGAGAGATGGAGGACCTTATGGGGGTTGTGAATAAGAAGATATGCATGCTACTGTACTATTTAGAGTAAGGAGGAGCCTGGTCCTGGAGGTACAATACTACTACTACTACTAATACTAATGTAACTGCATGATATATAGTAGTTTGTGGGTGTAAAGTTTGAATTCTTCGCCTTCAATCAAGTGCAACATTTCATGTGCTCAATGCCGAGAGTCTAGTTACCTTAGGTCCTGTTTGAGGCAATAGGGGTATGTGAAACTAAAAATGTACAAGTTAACTACGTTTTCCCCTTTCTTCTAGGTTTAGAGTTGGTTCGTTTTGTAAATATGTTGGTTTTGAAAAATGATTTTTGAATGTGAAAAGGTGCAATGAAATTATAAAATATATATTAAGAATGATGAGAAATTAGTATAATATTTAAAATATGTTTTTGAAGATATGACAACTGATTTTATGTGTTTTTAAAGATATGACAACTGATTTTATGTAAGTGTTGTATATACTTGTGTAAATGCGTTTAAGTAACGCACATCTATTTAAAGAGAAACCCAGCAAATCAAGAAAACCTTTGCAGAACTATTAGAAGATAGAAAGGAGGATTCATTTAACTCCTCAAATCGTGGCAGAAACTCAATGCCTTCAAAGTAGGCATCAACCTCGATTTGTCCAAGTAGAAGAGAAAATTATCCGTCTCATGATGAACCCAAAAAATAAGAATGCGTTGGTTCACTTGGACTCAAAAACAATAAAGGCACAACAATCTTACATTCCTTCGTCCAAAGCTTCAACACTTCAACAAAAGAAAGGGAAAAAAAAGGTGATGAAACCCCATATATATGGAGCTAGCAACCTATTTAGAAGTTGACATTTTGAACGATCAGAGAATACAATCCAACCTAATTTGGGCCGATCAACTCCCCCATCCGGTAATAGAATATCGCGACCAAATGCAGCCATTTTACAACCTCCGCCGCCTTTCATCAAAATATCACAAGCAAAAACATCGCGGCGTACGGTACTCCTTGAAAAGGTTTGAAATAGTACTCTTCCCTGAACTAATCCTGCTAGTAAACTGGACCATCCTTATGGCAAATTTGTTTGGGTTGTAGTTTCAACTGAGAAAAAGTTGGGTTTAATGGTTGAGCTGGGCGGCATAAGTGATCGCAGTGGAGTAAATGTTTGGGGAAAGATCTCAATGGAAAATCGGTGTGCATACTATGAGATTATAATTTGTGAGTCCCACTCAAATTTTTTGTTTCCAATGAGTGCCCTTGTAATTTGTGTTGGAGGAGGATATTTTTTGGTCTGAATTTTAACAAAGGACGATCTGAAATTAAAAATGCAAGTTAGGGGACCAAAATAAACTTTTTTGAAGTTAAAGTGAAATTGAAGACCCAACTTAAGGGACCATATGGGTCATTTATCCAAAAATTATACATTTTTCAAACTTAATTTTTTCTAATATAGTAATTAATTGATAAATTCATAGTACGTATTTGATAATTAGGTTTAGAGTTAATCATAAGGATCACAATTAATGATTCAGATTCAGAAGGTGATATCCATCACATCACATGCAGATGCAGTCCCGTCTTAATTAATAGTAAAAAAGATCACCCATCGATCGATGCATTATTCCACTACTATCAATGAATAATGTATGTGATTGAGGAATCAATATCATTTTCATAATTATGACTATAGTTAAGTTAATTATGTATGATCAATCATTAATCAAATCAAATACTTATTATATCTTATTTAAAAAGTTCAATTTGTATTAGTATACCAAGTGAACTCTTTGAATGAGACAGAAAAAATATATTAATCCACAAAAAAAAAAAAAAAAAAAGTCGTATAGTTTTGAGTGCGTGTTGACGTTAATTAATCAATTACAAATAAAGTGAGTGAAACCGCACAATCTCTTGTCATTTTCTTGAGGTTTTACTTTTATTTATTTAGATTTGGCTTAATTAATTCCAAGCATATACGTACTACTAATCATTACGAGTCACTATATATATATATATATATATGATTTTTTTCCCCAAATATTCATATTGGGCGCATATAAAAGAAAATAATAATTAAGTGATCAATAAAATAAACAATATTTACAGAGCTAGATAGAGCTACTGATGATGGATCATAATAGTATATGTATTTTGATCTGATTTTTTTTGAATCATCATCATAATAGTCAGTAAAAAAAAAAAAAGCAAAAGCAGGAGGAGGAATGGGAGATCAAGTGAAGAAGTAAGTAGTTGGGGGTGAGGAGGAGGCCCTGGGGAAGATACGTGACCCTACCACTAAAGAGAGGCATTGGCTTGGAACCTTCGACGCCGCCCTCGTCTACGATGCCGCCGTTCTCTCCATGCGCGGCCCTCTTGCTCGGACTAACTTTGTCTACTCACACTCGCAGCCGCAACAACACCATCATCATCAAGTTGCTGATCAATCGTGCTATAATATCCCTCCTTCCATTTCCCACGCTAGTACTAGTAATACTGCTGCTGGCGCCGGTGAGCATAACAGCAATATTAACATAGGTGATGGATATATGGCGGATATGAATCATAATCAGATCGAGAACGAGAACGATGACATTGACAGTAGTGAGAGTCAACTGCATCAGTCCCAGGATCTGAAATTGAATGATACCTTTGGATTTATTGACCAGCCCACCTTTGAAACTGGGCCCTTTGAACTGGGCTTTGATTTCGTCCGCAGCCCACTCTTCGGTCAGATGCCCCCAGTTTCTGATAACTTTCACCCTTTTCATTTGCCCCCACCCTTTTGACTCCCCCTTCTTCCATTTATTTTTATTCTTTAAATTTTTGTTTTTGATACTTTTACCTTTTCTTTAATTATTTTGTTTATAAAAAGAAATATCATTCCGTTCGAGAGTATTTTCATACCAATTTTTTTTTCGCAGTATATCCGTTTTTGAGTTGGAACCAAATAATAGTTTTCAAGGGTTAGATGTGTCATTTAACATATCCAATAAACCAATCTTCTTTTATAGGAAATTCCCCCTTTTCCTTATTACGATGTGAAAAAAAGAAAAAAATAGGAGTAACTTCAAAACAAAATCCACCGGCGGGGACGGTGACACCGACTGACAACCACCTCTTCCGTTCCGGCGCTAAACTATGAGACACAGAGGCGGTCGTCGTGGCCCTAGTTCATTCTACCGTTAGTTAGTTCTCTGGTTGGTTGCCTTCGATGTATGTCATCCTTCTCCGGCCACCTCGGCTTCCTTATCTCTGAATCGAAAGCACCGGAATCAAGGTTTTTTTAATTTTATTTTTGAATGTCCTTCAAATTATAGGCCGATAGTTTTGTATAGATACAAAAATTCCATCTGTGTTTGGTAGAATTTCACTCTTTCTGTTCTGGAAAGCAAACCCTTGGCTTTTCGTAATTGCAACTGATTAGCCCAGTACATAAATAAAAGCTCCGCATGTTCCATCCCCTTCTGGTGTTCAACTAATTGAATTTGGAATTTTCTTTTAGTGTATTCCAGAAAGCCAATTGAAGGATCTTTCAGTATACTATAGTAATTATATTATGTGACAAGTGCATTGTTTTCATTTCTAGTGTCAAGTGCTCTCATGTTTGTGAAATGTCTGATTAGATTATTTAGAGGGATAGATTACTGAGAGGTTTCTGTTTGTTTTTAGGTAAAACTTGTGTGCACTCGCTGATCCCCAGGGACCTGGCGGGGTGATTTTTGCATATTCTAGTTTAGATGAATCGTAACCATAACCAAACAGCCGCCCACCCACACTTCCCTGGTCATTTCCAGTTATCGCAACATCCCCAGTCACAGGCTCATCATCAACATGCCCATCTGCAAGCTTCTGCAAATTCCACTGCCACAGCTGTATCCTCACCTGCTGCATCAACTCCTGGAACCGGGACGTACATGTCAAGTGGGAAGAGGACGTCCACACCCTCTCACAAGCCCCCATCACGGCTTTCTGGTGGTGGCAGTGGCGGAAGTTCCTCATTTGGACATGGGCAAGGGCAAGGGCAAGGACAAGGTGGTTCTGTTTCCCCATTAAAAACCATGGAATTAGCCCCTGCTGTCCGGAGGAGGAAGCGGAACCTTCCTGAGAATGAGATCCCCAACAAAGTGACTGCATCATTGCCTGAATCAGCTCTTTACAGTCACTTGCTTGAACTCGAGTCTCGTATTGATGCTCTTCTTGCGAGGAAGAAGATCGAAATTGCAGATTCTCTTAACAACAACCCTCCTTGCATTCAGAAGATGCTTAGGATTTATGTATTTAACACCTTTGACAACCAGGCCAGAGAGGATACTGCTGATAGGAAAAGTGATGATCCTCCCTATTGGTCACTTAAAATATTTGGTAGGATCTTTGAAGGTGATAGTAATGCTGCTGCAGTCAGTTCCTCACGGAAATTATGCTCTCCCTACCCTGAGTTTTCCTCATTCTTTAAGAAAATTACTATATATTTAGACCAGAATCTTTATCCTGATAATCATGTCATTTTGTGGGACAAATCCCGATCAGACACACCTCACAAGGGCTTTGAAGTGAAGAGAAAAGGGGACAAGGAGTTCACTGCAATAATTAGACTAGAAATGGATTTTGCTTCAGAGAAATTTAGACTGTCACCGGCTCTACAAGAAGTTCTTGGTATTGAGGTTGAAACTCGTCCGAGAGTTATAACCGCACTGTGGCACTATGTGAGAACTAGAAAGTTACAGTTACCCAAGGACACATCCTCCTTCGTCTGTGATCCACCTCTGAAAAAAGTTTTTGGAGAAGACTGCTTGAAATTTGCTGTTGCTTCCCAGAAGATATCTCAGCATTTAACTTCACCCAAACCAATACATTTGGAACATAAACTTAAGCTTTCTGGGAATTCTCCTGCTGGAAATACTTGTTATGATGTACTGGTTGGCATTCCTTTTCAACTGGAGAAAGAGATGTTAGGTTTCATCTCTGATGCAGAGCAGGACAAGGACATGGAAGCTTTTGATGAAGTTATTTCTTCTGCCATAAGAGAAATGCATGAACATTGTCAGAAAAGAGCCTTCTTTCTGGGATTTAGTCATTCCCCTGCTGAGTTTATTAATGCCTTACTTGCATCTCAAGCCAGAGACTTGAAGATTATAGGTGGAGATACAAGTCGGAATGCTGAGAATGAACAACAGTCTGACTTTTATAATCAACCGTGGTAAAGTTTCCTTGTTTCAATTACTCCTATTTAGTCATGTTTGTAGGTTTCATGCTTATTCCTCCATAAGATCTTTCAGTTCTCTTCATGCTTAGACCTTATATATTTAGTATGCACTGGACAATCTTCATCTTTCTCTAGGAAAATACATTTCGAATTTTACTTTGATGATCATTAAGTTAGGACATTTATCATTAGAAGGTTAGAGGCTTAACCTCTTAAAGAGAGCGCATTTGGTTTCTGAAATTGCAGTACCATGTCATTTATAATTATCATCTTTACCAATTACTAAGCACTAGGACAGCTAAACACACGTGTGTTTACTTCTCTAACAGCCTAAACTGAAATCCTTGTAGCAGGTGGGTTGGTATTGACCATTAAGTACTTTTTTTTCTTGAAAACCCATCATATTTCTTTGAGAAAAAGCTTTATCTGAATGCTTACAACAATAACCAAGTCTTTATATGGATTGTGTGTCGCTATTGTGTTAAAAAAAAACTTTTATTTTTGCATACAGGGTTGAAGAAGCTGTCATCCGATACCTCAGTCGCAGGCCTTCGTTTTCTACCGAGCCATCTCGATTCAAATGATAAGGGGGAATTCTGTAACTTTGTGATTTACTAGTTTGTATTAATACATAGTTATTTCATCTTTCTAATGGATTTGTTGGTAATTCAGACATGCAAGCATGACTATGAGATAACATAAGCTTTAGGGGGAATTCGTTATACAATGGATCTGTTGTTTGAAGGACGTGGTGTATTCAATCCATTTTCTGGCCTGCAAATATTTTCTTTCTGTCGAAGAGAGCATCGTGATTTGACTATCCTTCATTGTACGCTACTGAGTTTTGCTTTGTGGGTTACACAATTGTGTTTTGATGATGAAGGCTGTTCAGATGAAAGGGGTGATATGTTTGTCTCTCGGGTAAATTACAGTTACCTCTCTCGAGAGGTTTGTAGAAGCTACCAAGACCCCCATGCGCTTTTATGAAATTACCAACGCCCACTTGACGTTTAAATTTTAACAAAAACTTGTATTCAACTTGTCAAATGGTTTAACATGCACCACTTTCCTTTTAAGAAATATTGCATATTCAATATTTTAAAGGTAGAAATATCACCTGTCGAACTGTCATATGGTCTGACATGATAATGTTTTGCTTAATTACAAAAAGAGTTTTGAGTTTAATTTTCTGACTCACAAAGAAGCAAATGTAATTTTATGAAGTCTAAAAGAGATAAATGTTGTATTATTACTTGGTTCAGGGGTGTTGATAGTTTTATAAAATTCAGGGGATCTTGTAGTTTTCATAAACTTCGAGAGAGGCAAAACAAAATCAAAACTTCAACTTCAGAGAACAACCCCCACTTAGTGATTTGGCTCAAGGTTTGGGTTGGGTTGGGCCTTGGGTCAGAGTTTGTGCTTCCTTTCGGGGTTCAGGCCTCGGATAAGCGTTCGGGCCTCGGTTTGGGGTTCAAGACTTGGGTCGGAATTCGGGCCTCATTTGGGATTCAGGTATTGGGTTGGAGCTTGGGCCTCGTTTTGGGATTTGGGCCTCGGGTCGGGGGCCTTAGTTTTGGGGTTCAGACCTCGTTTCGGGATTCGTGCCTTGGGTCGGGATTTAGGCCTCGTTTTGGGATTTGGGCATAGGGTCGAGATTCGGGCCTCGGATCGAGGTTCAAGCCTCGTTTCGGGGTTCGGGTCTCGTTTCTAGGTTCGGTCCTTGGGTCGGGATTCTGTCCTCGGGTCAGGGTTCGAGCTTCGTTTTAGGGTTCGAGCCTCATTTTGAGGTTCAACCCCCGGGTCGGGATTCGGGCCTCGGGTCTGGGATTCTAGCCTCGAGTTTGGATTTGGGCCTCGTTTCGGGATTCATGCCTCGAGTCAGGGTTTAGGTCTTATTTTGGGATTTAGGCCTCGGGTCAGGAATTAGGCCTCAGTTTGGGGTTAGGTTCGGGTCTTGTTTCAGGGTTCGGTCCTCGGGTGGGGATTCGGGCCTCATTTCGGGGTTTGGGCCTTGGGTCGGAGTTTGGATCTTGGGTCAGGATTCGAGTCTAGGGTTAGGGTTCAGGCCTCGTTTTGGGATTCGGGTCTCGGGTCGGGATTCAGGCCTCCATTTAGGGTCCATGCCTTAGTTTGGTGTACGTGCCTCAGTTTGGGGTTCGGGCCTCAGCTTGGGGTTCGGGTCTCGGGGTGACCCGGGTTTGACCTGTCGATTGACGTTAGCGCGAGAGCATCCTGTACTACCTTGCCGTCGTTGACGAAATGGATGATGGGATTATCCGGAATCGGCCACGTGTTTGAAACCCATGTTCTTTACCTAGGTTTCAGTTCTTGTTTGAAACCAGAGCCCAGCCCCTTGTTTCTTAAAAAATGGGTTGAAACCGATTGGTCTTCGTTCTGGTTTAAAACCAGAACTCAATTTTAAGTAAAGTTGGATCATAAAAGAAGTGGTTCATTGTTCGTGATGTTAGATCATACTAACATGTATATTTATATTACATGTGACTCATGAGTAAGTGTGTCAAACGGGCGAATTTGGCAGATATTAAATGGGTATTCCTTGTCCATACCCATTTATTTAATTGTCTTACTTTAAATGGGTATTGAGTTCCTATAGATATCCATAATACTCATTTATTAAAATGGGTACTCAACGAATGACCAAAGATATTTTATTATAATATTTGACAATTTTGTATAAAAAAATTAATTCAGTTTTAATTCTTTTAATTTGCTTAAAGATTTGAAATATTATATATTTTATACTTTATATTTATTCGTAGATAGTGTTTTTGTCCAAATACAAATTAAAATTTTTTTATTACGAATATAAAATGCCACCCCCACTACTGCCCCAACCCCTCTCCCCCTTTTTTTATAACCCACCTCGACCTCGACCCCGGATGTAACCCTTGACCTTGGCCCTAAGACCCGAAAGCGACCCTGACCTCAGACGCGAAACCCGGACCCATACCTCGACCTCGACGAGGGACTCAGCTCCCAGACCCCAACCTGAGACAAGTACTCTAATCAGGACCCTGACTCAACACCCGGACTCCAGCCTAGACTTTGACCTGGGAACCTTACTGAGGACCCCGACCCAAGACTTTAACCCTATCCCAAACCTAAAACTCGACCCTAACTCGGAATCTTGACCTTGACACTAACTCGACAATCGGCCTGAAGCCCCGATCCAAACTCGAGACACGCGATCTAGGTTGCGGCTGGGTCCAGATTAAGGGTTGGGATCGGTCCTTGTCTTGAGTCGAGGTCGGGGTTAGGTTCCAAGTTCATGTCCCTGGTGAACTCCTAATAAACGTCTGGGCCTCGAGTATAAGTCGTGGTTCAAGTCCTGGGTAAGGGTCGGGGTTCGGCTCCTAGGTCAAAGTCGAGGTCCAGGTCGGAATCATGGTCGACTTGCGAGTGCAAGAGCGGCCTCTGAGTCCTAATAAGGGCCTGGGTCTAGGTTCAAGATCGTGGTTCAAGTCCTAATTCATGGTTCGGGTCCCGGGTCATGGTCCTTACCTAGGTCAGTGTTAGGGCTATAAACTAGACGAACTGAGCCCGAGCTAGAGTCTAATTGAGTTGGACTTAATAAAAATTAGTTAGGTTCGAGTTCGATCGAGCTTAAATATTTGGGCTCGATCTCAACTCGTAAAAATTGAATAGGCTCGAGCTCTAGCTCAGAGTCAAGCATTCATTTGAACTCGATCGCAAGTAGAGCTCGAAATAATTTTTTTCATTTATAAAAAAAAACTTAAAAGATATTTTAAAAAATATTATAAAATTATATATATAGTTTGGCTCGTTGAGATAGGCTCAACGAGCCATCGACGCAATTATAATTGAGCTCGAGCTCAGCTCAGTTATTAAACAAGCCGGCTAGAGCTCGATTTTGACCAAACTCAAGCTAAGATTTGACAGAGATGCTTGCAAGTAGCTTGACTCATTTACACCCCTACCCGGGGTTGGGGTTCAATTCCATCGTTAGGTCTCGGGTCGTAGATGGGGTTCTAGTCCTGGAACACAGTTGGGGTACAGGTCTTAGGTCAAGGTCAAGTTTCAGTTCTCAGAACATGGTCGAGGTCTGGGTCTGGGTTTAAGTCAAAGGTCGGGGTCCTGGATTAAGGTCTCGGGTCCAAATTTTCAATCAAAGTCGGTGTTTGGGTCCAGGTTTTGGATTGTGGTCATTATCATGATAAGAGTCTCGATCTCAGGTCGGGTTATGGATCCCAATTCCATGGTCCAGTTCGAGGTCCGAGGCCCAAATCCTGAAATGAGATCCAAACCTCGACCCGAGGCCCAAATCCCAAAACAAGGACCGAATTCGACCCAAGCTTGAACCTTAACCCTAGGACTAAACCCTGAATCGAGACTCGAACATTGATCCGAGTCACGAGTCCCAAACACTGACACGAGACACAAGCTCTAACCTGAAGCGCAACCCAAACCCCAATCACGAGCCAAATCACTAAGTGGGAGTTGTTCTCAGAAGTTGAGGTTGTGGGATTGTTTTTGGACTTAAACTTAGGTTGAGAGTGGGGTTGAGACCCAAGGCTAAAGAACACAGGTTTCAGTTGGTTTTAGGTTGAGAGTGGGGTTGAAATCCAAAACCAACCCAAACCAGGACTGACTCTTGAGTAAATGAACAGGCCCTTTACCCAACACTGAGTTCTGGATTGAAACCAGAACTCAGACCAATGGGTTTCAAGTCATTTAGGGCATGTTCTTTTACTCAAGATTGAGTCCTGGTTTGGGTTGTTTTGGGTTAAAAACCCAAAACCAACCCAAACCAGTGTTCTTTAGCCTTGGGTCTCAACCCAAATTTAAGTCCAAAAACAAACCCAAAACCTCAACTTCTGAGAACAACTCCCACTTAGCGATTTGGCTCGAGGTTCGGATTTGGGTCGAACCTCGGGTCAGGGTTCGTGCCTCGTGCTGGTGTTAGAGCTTCGGTTCATGGTTCAGGCCTTGGGTCGGGGTTCCGTCCTTGGTCGGGGTTTGGGGATCGTGTCAGGATTCGAGTTTTGTTTCTGGATCCGTGTCTCGAGTCGCGGTATATGCATTATTTTGGAATTTGGTCCTCGGGTTATGGTCCGGGCCTCTGGTTGGGGTTCGAGTCTCGTCTTGGGTTTCGATTCTCATTTTGGGGTCCGGTCCTAGGGTCAAGATTTGGGTCTCCGATCTGGATTCGGGCCTAGTTTCTGAATTTGTGCCTCGAGTCAAGATTTAGGCCTCGTTTCGAGATTCCGGCTTCAGGTCGGGGTTTAGGTCTCGTTTCAAAATTTGGGCCTCGGGTTAGAGTTCGGGCCTCCGTTTGGAGTTTGGGTCTCAGGACAAGATTTAGGTCTTGTTTCGGGATATGGGCCTCAGGTCGGGATTCGGGCCTTGTTTTGGGGTTCGGCTCTCTGGTCAGGATTTTGACCTAGTTTCGGGATTCGTGCATCGGGTCAGGGTTTAGGTATCGTTTCAGGTTTAGGGCCTCAGGTTGGGATTTAGGCCTCATTTTGGGATTTGGGCCTCGGGTTGGGGTTTGAACCTCGGTTTGAGATTCAGGCCTCGTTTTGGAGGTTGGGTCTCATTTCGGGGTTCGGTACTCGAGTCAGGATTCGAGATTCATTTTGGGATCGGGCCAGGGTTGGGATTCGAGGCTAGTTTTGGGTTCGGGCGTCAGGTCAGGATTCGGGCCTCGTTTTGAGATTCGTGCCTTGAGTCAGGGATTATGCCTCGTTTCTAGATTCAGGCCTCGTTTTGGGATTCAGTACTCGAGTTAGGGTTCGGTCCTCGAGTGAGGATTCGGGAGTTTTGGGGTTCGAGTCTGGTTTTGGGGTTTGGGGATCATTTCGCTATTTGGGCCTCGTTTTGGTATTTGTGCCTTAAGTTGGGGTTCGGGTCTCGGGTCTCAGTTCTGTGTTCGGGATTCGTGTATCTGGTCAGGGTTTAGGCTTGCTTCTGGTTTCTGGTAAGGGTTCAGACCTCGGTTTGGAGTTTGGGACTAGTGTTAGGGTTCGGGTCTCGTTTCGGGGTTTGGGTTAGCGTGAGAGTATCCTTAGCTATCTCGCCGTCGGTGACGAAATGGATGAAGGGATTTTTCGGAATTGGCCACGGGTTTGAAATCCATATTCTTTACCTAGGTTTCAGTTTTGGTTTGAAACCAGAACTCAGAACCATGTTTCTTAAACACAGAACCATGTTTCTTAAAGGCCTGTTCTTTAGTTAAAACTGAGTTTCAAACCAAATGGGTTTCAACCCATTTTGTGTTTTGGTTTAAAACCAGAATTGAAACCTAGGTAAAGAACATGGGTTTCAAACTTATGGCCGATACCGAAGAATTTTTCATCAATTTCGTCACAGATGACAAGGTAGTACAAGTTGCTCTCACGCTGACGTCAATCGACAAGTCAAACCCGGGTTGACCCAAGACCCGAACTCCATACCGAGACCCAAACCCCAAACAGAGGCCCAAATTTTGACCCGAGACCCGAATCCCAAAACAAGGCTCTAACCCCTAACCGAGGGTTCGAGACCCGAATCTCGACCTGAGCCCCAAACCCCAAAACGACGCCCGAACACTGACACGAGGCACGAAATCTGACCCGAGGCCCAACCCAAACCCCGAGCCAAATCGTTAAGTGGGGGTTGTTCTTAAAAGTTGAGGTTTTGGATCTTTTTTTGGACTCAAACTTGGATTGAGAGTGAGATTGAGACCAAAGGCTAAAGAACACTGGTTTGGGTTGGTTTTGGGTTGAGAGTGGGGTTGAAACCCAAAACTAACCCAAACCAGGACTAAGTCCTAAGTAAAAGAACCTATTTTTAAGAAACAAGGTTTCAAACCAGAACTCAGCTTTGGGCCTGTTCTTTTACTCAGTACTCAGTCCTGGTTCTGTGTTCTTGTTTAAAACCATAACTGAAACCTAGGTAAAGAACGTGGGTTTCAAACCCGTGGCCAATCTCGGGACCTGAATCCAATTCGAGTCAGGAACCTCGACCTGAGACCCGAACCCCAAACCGAAGCCCGAATCCCAACCCGAGACCCAAATCCAAAAAGAGACCCAAACCTCAAAACGAGACCTGAACCTCGAAACGAGGCACGAACACCGACCTGAATCCCAGACTAAGGCCGAACCCTGACTTGAGGCCCGAATCCCAAAACAAGTCCTAAACCCTAAACCCTAAACCCTAAATCAAACCTCGAAACGAGACCAGAACCCTAAAACGAACCCAGAACCCCGACCAGAGGCCTAAATCCCGACCCCAGAACCAAACCTAGAAACGAGACCAGAACCCCGATCATAGGCCGGACCCCAAATTTAGAACCCAAACCCTGACCCGAGGCCCGAATCCCGAAACGAGACCTAAACCTTGACCTGTTGCACGAATCCCAAAACGAAGCCCAAACCCCCGACCCGAGGCCTGAACCTTAAACCGAGGCTCGAACCCCAAACGAAGGCCCAAATCCCGAAATGAGGCACTAACCCCAACCCGAGACCCTAATCCCAAAGTGTGGCCCGAATTTTGACCCGAGGCTTGAACCCCGACATGAGAACTGAACCGTGACCAGAGGCCCGAACCCTGAACCGAGGCCCGAACATCGATCTGAGGCCCGAACACCGATCCGAGGACAGAACTCTGACACGAGGCCTAAACCCTGACCAGAGTCCCGAACTCTGAATTGAGGCCCGAAACCGATCCGAGGACCAAACACCGATCCGAGGCCCAAACACCAATCCGAGGCCCGACCCAAACCCGAACCTTGAGTCAAATTGCTAAGTAGGGGTTGTTCTTAGAAGTTGAGGTTTTGGGTTTGTTTTTGGACTCAAACTTGGGTTGAGACCCAAATTGAGACCCAAGTTTAAAGAAATTGATTTTGGGTTGAGAGTGGGGTTGAAACTAGGGCTGCTCAAATCCATAAATCCGATCCGATCCGACCTGATCCAATCCGAACGGATTCGGATTGGTTCAGATTAGTGATCTGAAATTTCTAATCGGATTGGATCTCGGGTCTGATCTGGACTTTCTGTTTTTTTTGGGCATCTTCCTATTTTCTTTCTTCCAAGCTCCAATTCATCTGCTACTAAGCTAAGCATATCCATCCACTGAACCATTAAACCAATCTTGGACTTCAAGCAAGGAGGGAGATTTTGACCGTCGAACTGAAGCGGAGGGAGACGGAGGGTGGAATCCGCGGTGACGGTGGCTTCGAAGGAGGGAGCTTTTCACCGTCGGTCTGAGGCGGAGAGTTAAATCGGCGGCGGCGGCGGCTTGAAAGGAAGGTGGAATCTGCGCTTTGAGGAGTTTCTTCAAGGGCTTTTAGGCCAAAAACTTATCTTGCTACGGGTCGAACTGGCCTTAATGCAGCCACCATTAATAGCTTGATTTTTTTGAAGCAAATCAGATCTTGATTCAAATCAATAGAAAGAAGAAAATGACGCCTCTTTCTCTTTTCTTCTTTTTTTTTTTTATTCGAATCGGATCAACTGATCCGATCCTTGAACAGCCTTAGTTGAAACCCAAACCAACCCAAACCAGGACTGAGTCTTAAGTAAAAGAACAGGCCCCAATAATGATGCCAAACTCAACTTACTCAGGATATGATATCTTTTACACATTGAGAATAGGAATCTGTTGTGTTGATACAACCAGTGAGTCAAAAGAATGCATCTCCATATATACATGCGCAATGGCGATATAGGTATATCGAAAACAATAATCATATATCAATTCCTACACATTATCCTCACCAGACATAAATTCATCTGATGCTGATGTTCTGGTTGAGCTTTGAAGTAGTTTCTAACATATTTCCTCCATCCTCCTCATCTACAGAGAGCCTACTCCAACCAGATCCCCGTGGGGGAAACAGTTTGGTCCGACCGAAACCACTGCCTCTAAACCCTATTATTTTAGAAGAAACCATAGGCATTACAAGTACCGAGGATGCATGAAGCGAGTTTTCTCCTAATCCCAGTGATAATGAACAGGCACCCTGCACGAAGCAAAAGTCAATACCCTGTCAAGTAACCAAGCAGTAACCAACTATACACTCCGGAAGAAGAAAAGCTAATAGGTTCATTAGTAGAACCTTTGCCTTCACTATTAGATTAACAGCTTTCAACTTCACCATTTGAGCAAAAGAACTCATATCCTTGATTTGGGAATCTTCAGACGACATGACCAGCCTGTGTATGCACCAAGTAACAGAAGTGAAGATATCTCTATAGTCAATAGTTTGACTGGCTAAATTCCACTTTACAAGGATACACAATGGTATAAATGGCTTGGTGACGTATCATCTTCGAAACAATACATTTCAAGGCCCAAAATTATTAACAGACACACTTTTGTCCAAAACCTTAAAGCTGCTTAGAAAGAAGAAGCAATACCTTTCTGCATCAGTTGAGAGACTTGAAGTCATAGAGACTAATGAAGTATCCTTGCCTTCACCTCCTGTAAAAGTTCTGTATAAGTACACGTCTCTAATGGGCTAGCAGTATCTACATCAATTTAGATTGATACCTCTTGAATCATCTGGCGCTAGCAAAGAAATGCCAATGAATACGGAGAACACCCCAAGGAGAAACATCGTCGTTCTTAAAATATCAAATACCTGCTTAGATAACAATGTGTAAATTTTACATGTTACCTCCACGTATCAGAAGTAAAAGTAAAAGCTGCACACCAGTTGTGCCAGTACACAAGACCATTCCACTATTTGTAAATGCATCCACCTATCTTGCTTAAACCATTCCAAGATCTAAGGGTAAAAGGACTTTCTCGCAATCCAATCCAATTACTGATAAAGTTTTGCAAATAAGGAAAACACTACCCCTTTTTCTCAATAGAACTAAAGGTCAGCATATTCATACTACTTGGTCACGTGAAGGATAAACAAAATGTTTCACAAATTAGACCTCACTCAACATATGCTAAACTAGTTGCACTAAAAGACGACATTGCAAGAATTAACAGAGCTCAATAATCCTACATTCTTTTTCATGGGAATAAAGACGGATAAGGAGGAAGGCACACCAACCTGATACTCTTGGAAATACACAAATCCTGTACAAATGGAGAAAAGAGTCCAAGCAATCTGAAACATTGGCACAATGAGTATTGCATCAAACAATGACAATCCCTCATTTAGTCTGGCCATCTGCAACAGGAGCAAACTGACTAAGAACCAGAAAGAGCAGAATCCAATACCTCGTACGAGAATGGATGGATGCTTTCCCAGCAATTTAATTGAGGAGAAAAAAGAAAAAGAAAAAAAACAATGCAAAATTTTACCCAAAATCCAGCTGTACTCAGAAACAATAACAGCATGGAGTACATGAACCAACTATGCAGCTGATAGCCGCTTGAAATTGACAATCTTAAAAGGTTTGATCTGGAAGTCAATGCAAAGAGCATCAGAGAAATGAGAACCTGAAAATTCCAGCAAAGAAAGGCAACGCAAGATAATAAAGTAGGCAGCTCACAGAGATTTGGCAAACAATACTGAACATGATCCTACAGCTCCAGAAACAACTGCATATGAAAAAGGAAGCAGCATTTGCCAGTATGGTTTAAGGTCTTGGCCAGGGACAGCAAGTAGAAATTCTCCTCTCCTTCATTTCCAAGACAGATTACAACCAAGAGAAACAATTGTTTCAGTAATTAACCCAGTAAAAAAACAGATATCAAACAATGACAAAAAATCACCAAGCCCTCAACCACTTGAAGCGGATCCTTAGTAGTCTCACCGGTATAGCGAGTGATGCACAGCGACAATGATAACCAAAATCAGACAGTACAGGAGAAAAGGGATGTTGCTGTACTTCTCTACCAACTCCTCGGGGGTGTATACTGCATAAAAAGGTAGACAGATTGCAGATAAACTCACATGGTGATATTCAAAGTCAGTCATTTAAGTTATAGCTGCAAGCAGCACCAGCATTATAAAACAAGATTTTCAGAAAACCTTTTACCTGGTGATTGGTGGTTGCCAAAAGCAACGAGAAAGATGTTCCCCAGTACAATGAAAGTTGTGGCAATTAGTACTCTATAAAACAAACAATCTTATTAGTTGAAAGAGATCTACAAAAGAAAAGTAAACACACCCAAATACTCAGTAAAACTGCTATCTTGTTAGAGTTTGAAGTCTTTAGACATACCGGACAGCTACAGTTTTGTTCAAGACAAAATAGGCAAAAGCTATGTTTGAGACAAACTGAATGGAACCCAATGCAGCAAGAAGTGACTGCAAGAGGGGGACAAAATTTTAGATAAAACAGAAAGCAAGAACAAACTTTGTCTACTCATTGAGATCAACTCTTTCGAACAAGGTCAGAGTTAGCAATAATAAAATGCTATAGATGATGGAATAGAGACGTTAGATATCTTACCTGTGCAGCATAGCCAAAAGAAATGAAATTGAGGCAATTTCCAAGAGCAAAGAAAAGAATGCCTACACAATGTAATGTATCAAAACTTTATCCACAAGCACTGCCAAAGAAAAGAGGTAAAATAGTACTGCACTAAAAGGGATAGTAGTAACAAGCACCAGAGGTTAAAGCATACCAACTCTCCAACTGTGGAAGTAAATTATAGGCTTGGTTGAAGGCTTTCCGTTTGTTCCGCCAATACCTTGTACAGACTGTCTTTCCCTCTGCAAAACAATTTAAGGCCTGCATGGTAAGTAAGGTTTTGTTTTTGGTTTTGGTTTACAACAGTGTATTTTACATTGTACAATAACTTTTTACCATTCCCGATACACTTTTAACATTTAAAAATTCATGTTTTATATAACATATTTTCAAAACATGATACTAGAAAGGCCATAGCAGCTAATTATATCAGGATAATACAAGTAAAGGGATGCATATCCACCAAATAGACAGAAAATCACAGTGGTCCAAGAGAGGCAAGAGGCTCACGAATGTGGGGCTAAAATCTAGTGACAAAGAAATATGTGAGCAGAAATCATATTTCAGGTAACAAGCATCAAATAAACACAGAAAAGGAAAAAATGCATTTACAGATCAATTTGAAAAATGAAGACACAATTTATATGGCGTCAATACATCTAAACATTTATCTTACCGTATGGGGTCGGCTATATGGAGTACATCTCACCATCGTGTTCAATCAAGAAAAATTGTTTCATTCATTTTTGGATGTATTAGCATTTTTTTTTTTTTTTTTTTTTTAAGATTTCTTCCAAACTCCTTTTAAGGTTTTCCGGTTCCCCTATTAATATTAGTTAATGCTCCTATATTTTTTACTTATCGTATTGGAACATCTAAGGGTCTTATAAATATATGTCCACACTAGTTTAGGCGCTTTTCTCATCTATTGGGACTTTTCTTACTTTCTTTCTAATATATTCATTAATTATTCAGGTTGGCCTATTGTGTCTACACATCTAAAACAACATTCTCATAATTGCTACCATCATTTTTTATTAATGTTCATATTTTGTCATCCAATCCAAACCGTAAAGCATTGCAAGTATGATAACTGTTTTCAAAAAAATCCCCTTCAATTTCTGTGAAACTTTATGATCATTGCTACCATCATTTTTAATTAATGTTCATATTTTGTCATCCAATCCAAACCGTAAAGCATTGCTAGTATGATAACTGTTTTAAAAAAATTCCCTTTCAATTTCTGTGAAACTTTATGATCACAGTGGATAGATAACACACTGCTCCATTTTTTCCATCTTGCTTAAATCTTACATATAACAGATTTATCAATTCCTTCATTTCTTCAATGATAGTAGACCTTACAAAACCTTTAGATTCCTTTAATTCATGTTCACCAATTTTACCTTTTATCTTCATTTTACTTGTATGATACTGAGAAGGCATACATACATTCAATTTTAATTTTACTTAAAAGTAATACATATTGATTCTAATGACACATTCCAAACTTCTAACTTCGTATTCATGCATTTACTCGTATATAGTTTTCCAATTGGGAAAAGAAAAACTCAACCATACTTTGTAACGCTTAGTTGGGCATTTATGGGTACGTAGGTAATATGAAAATGAAAACGCTAGCAGGTATGAATCAGTGATTGAAATAAATCTCTTTGATGAACACAAATGCACAAATACAAGACAACAAGTGCTGAATGGAGGAGAAGCACAAAAGAGTTAAAAGATAGAAGAAGTACCTCGTCGTGGCCCAATTTAAGAAGGTTGGTGCCAAAATTGATAGCAATGCTGCCGAATAGATTGATGAAGGCTCCAATAACCCACTCCCCCATGGAATAAGAAGGATGTGAACCAGGGGTGAGCTTGCTTATTCGAGAGTATGCCCAGAAATGGTCAAGTTGTCCTTGTAGTGGGGTTGATTTTCTGGCAGCAATTTATCGAAATCAAAGAGAAAAAGGAATACATCCATCACCGACACAACAAACATCTGAAGCCTTTACTAACTTTAGTACTGCGGATGATGATTATTCCAATCATTTCCTCGCAAATTATGGTACCTAGTATAAACTAGAAAAATGAAAAAAGAAAATTTATTTACCCATATAGGTTAACTGTATATATTCACATGATTATTGATACCACATCAGTCATCAAACTAAGGACTAGCAGATTATGAACACGCCTTGATCTGATTCTTGGCCAACGCCAACTATATTTAAAAAAGGACCAAAAGAGAAAAATAACAAGTATGTAACTATTCAAAAGGGTAAAAAAAACAAGTCGGATCCCTCAGAACATTTGCATTCAGATAAATCACTTGATCCGCGGTTTTAAGAAAATAACAAACAATAAAGAGTCATATAGGAATTTGAAGCTGTACCTGGAGTGGCAGATGGATTGAGAATCGGGTATCCTGTAATTATATCAACAGCAAAACACAATTTGAATTTTTCCCAACAAATATTGCTTAGAAATCTGACCCCCACCGAAAAGATATATATGACTGGGAGGAAAATGTAGGATGATTCTTGAAAATGGGAGAAGGAAAGGAGAATTTGAAGTGGGATCGGAATTATGGAAGAGAAAGAAGAAGACCTTTCAATCTTCTTCTCCAAATATAAAGAGTACAAAAGTAAGCGAAGCCAATTTTGAAAAGAACATTCTTGTCGACGCGACGACGACGACGACGACGACGAAGACGAGGAATAATAATAAAACGACGACGTGTGGTGGGGCTGGGGCCTGGGTGGCACCTAGCGTACACCTGCGACTGAATTTTCTTCGATATGGATTTGCCGTTTTGGTCCTCTCCTTTTCACAGTTTTACTGTTCTCCATGGCGATGGGTGTTTTACCCAAAAAAAAATCCCTGATAAAATATCGGAATTGTTGTTAGCAGAACATTTTTTTAAATTTCAGCCTGTGAAATTACCAAATACCCTTATTTCTTTATAAGTGAAAATTTTTTTTTTTACTGCCCCATTCCTTCTTCTTCCAGTCGGCCTTCTTCCCCATTTCTTCTCCTCCAATTCAGTTTTCCGTGGCCGAATCTCCCGGCGTCTTCCGACCACCGGCGCTCTCCATTTCCCCGTGCGAAGCTATCCATTTCCGTCGCCTGCGCAGCCGCTCCATTCCTCTCTGCCGACCGCCGCCGCCACTCTCCATTTCTGTCAATAAGTGTTTTTTTTTTTTTTTTGTTTTTAAAATTTTTTCAAAATCTTCAAATTGCCTTTAGTTGGTTGTTGTGAAGTTTATGGGCAAGTTTATGGCTGATTTCGGATGCTTGTTGCGTTTTTCGGCTATTTTGTGCATAATTAACATGCAATTTCCATGAATGTATGTTGTCGGGATTTCGGGGCTTTTGTAAATGGAAATTTTGTTTGAATCTTGAAATATTGCATTGTAATGGTTGTGTAGTAATGTTTGTTAGTGCTTATGTTGCGATTCCGGCTGCGTAGTTAACAATTTAGGGTAAATTTCGGGAACAATCTGATCCTCATTTTTCCGACGAACAAACCAGAAAATCGCTTATGGCGATTTTTACCCGGAAAATCGCCGGATCCAGGCGAATTAACCTAGGAAAATCGCCTGACACAGGCGATTTTCCTCTTTCTGTCCTGCTGTTTAATTTTTTCCCTGTTAATATGTTGTTTGGTTCTGTATTTTTATTAATATTAATTGCTGTGCAACCTTGTAATTACAGATAGGGTGATAGATTTGAAGGTAATATATTTCGTCATACGGAAAAAAGATCCAAATCCGGGGGGAGTAGTAATCCGGAAACATCCCGGGAGAGTGTTATTCCGGATAAATCCGGGGAGCCTATTATTCCAAATGCGGAAAATGGCCTTCGTGTTCCGCCAACGGCGTCTGAGCATTCGAGGAAGGTCGTGGCACGATCACGAGCATCTTCTGCGACTGGGAATGTCACTGCTCCCATTACGGAACACTCGGTTCAACCTTCCATCTCTGAAAATGAGTACATCGATGCGTCCTTTATCGAACAACCTTTCACACCGCCATTTTCAAATGTTGAAATGTCTCATGACGATGGTGACGGCGAGAGGGACTGTGGATGAAGTGATACTGAAGGGGCGAATACAAGCATCGAACCAACTAAGAGAGCAGGGAAATGACTAATGGGCAGTGACACTAGGGCAGTGGTTGTAGGGTGGAAGGATTACAGAGAGCTAGACCATTCGGTCGAAGGTGGGCCTGTAATCCCTGAGTTGTTTTTGAGTTTCAAAGGCCACACTGCCTACCACATTTGGCATGGAGAGGTAATTATATTAAACTGCGTACTTCATTTTTGTGATGAATTCGAGCAATTTATTTTTTTCTAATTATATATGCTTCATTACTTGTACTCTAAAGTGGAATAATACAATATTTTTGCATAGTTTAAATTTTTTTTTACAAAAAAAATGCTTTAGAAATTGTATCCATATGTTGTAATTTCATTCTTTACATTTGGTAGGAACAGGGGATATTGAAATGTCATAATGAGTCCGGTCGCTTGAAAAATTGGTCAGGCGATGATGACATGAAAAAGCTTGTAAAGGGGTCCGGTTTGGCCCATTTAGTACAGTGCATGCATGATGAGTTAGACGCCGCTCTGCTCTGTGCCTTTGTGGAGAGGTGGCATCCGGAGACCAACTCATTCCACTTGGCATTCGGGGAGATGACAATAACATTGCATGATTTGCCTACATACTGCGCATTCCGCTTGGGGGTAAGCCCATTTATAGAAAAACAAAGACTGCACAAATAGCGTCGAGTGTTGCAACTGTGTTGGGAAAAGATGAAGTAAAACTGGATAAGCCTGGATTTGTGAAGTTGACAAGCATTAAGGCAAATTGTGCCGGTAGATTTGATCAAGTGAATGCCGCCTCAGGGTATTTATTGTGGGTTTTAGGGCTTTCCTTGTTCGTGGACAAGTAGAAAACTCACGTCTCTGCACAGTATTTAACTTTCCTTCGCTATATTGAGACAGTAAGTGAGTACTCATGGGGAGCAGCTTGCTTGGCATACTTATATAGCCAACTTGGGAAGGCATCTAGGGCACAAAGTGCGCAATTTTCTGCATGTTTGACTTTACTGCAGGTTTGTCAATGTACCTCTTGCTTTCCTTACTATACAGTGCTATATTCTGAGGTGCCATATATTTTAATTATTCTTCTGTTCATTCTTATTAGAGCTGGATTTATGAATACTTCCCAACATTCAGCCCACCGAAGAAACGGTCGTGGAATACTGGATGGCCTGTGACAATGAAATGGCAAGTTGGTACCGGGAAGAAGCGTGTTGCAAAATATGATTTGGAGGCTTACAGGAGGGCGTTAGATGCACTGCAGCCGAACGAGGTAATATGTCTGTTCTGTGTGTTTGTAATTTTTTTTTATTTATTATTCTTGTCCTATCTTTGTTGATTTGTTTTATTGTCGGACAGGTTAATTGGATACCATTTGAGCCCAATCCGGCATTGGTCCATAAAATTTTCTTGTATAGGGACTTTATATATTGCGTTAACTTTGAAGACCCCTACATGCCGGATCGGGTGTTAAGACAGTTCGGTTACACCCAACAGATTCCCTTTCAAGTCTTCAAACCGAATGAGTGCTACAGAGGCCCAGAGACAAAGAAGTATGTCTGCAAGTACGTTGCTGACCTCAGTGGTTGGGAAATCTCTCATACAAGGCTTCTGCGGGATATGAAGAAGGCCGAGTATACTGACGAAGCATGCGAGGGTTACCTTGAGTACTTCCGTGTCAGTAAGGGTCCGGTCGAGGAATACATTCCTAATCCTATTCAGTTGTCCCTCAATGCAGTGAATTTATGATGATTTTAGATTTTATTTGTACATATATCTGTCTTACTACTTGCTGATTGGTTATAATTTTAATTGTTGCAGCGACTTCAATACTTAGCATCTAGGGCAGTCTTTTTCATCCAAGGGTTGAACAGGCCGTCAACCCTGAGACACGTAGGCAAGCTATTACAGAGGTTGTTTATCATTTGGAGGCCCTGATACTCGGACTCAAAGAACTTGCGATACGACCTCATTTTCAGCAGTAGTGCAATGTCTTCCTTATGATTGGATTATGTAATTAGTGAATTATCAGTACTGGTGCCCGATTGAATTGTTTTTTATTCTAGTATACAATTAGGACGTTTAATTAGTGCGATTAACTGAGTATTGCTGGTGAATGATTTAGAAATATTAATTAGTGATTCATTATGTGGTCTGAACAAGTATTAAGGTGCTCATGTACAAGGGAAACTTTGCCCAAATTTCGCGAGGATAAACTCACAATACTCCATTACTACACTTCAAACTTGCAGGGAAAAGTAAACAAATTTAGTCTAATGTTACTGTACCTTTAAGTTTCCGTAATACATAACTGAAATTTGCTGAAAACATTATTGTGTAAATATACTTAATACATCTAATCCTAATGTTCACCTAAATTTTCATTAATACAGTAAGAAAAATTGCTGAATACATTACTTCACTTTGCTGCAGACACTTCAAATTAATACGGTAATACAGTAATACATCTAAAATACAGTAAAACACTTTAAATTTGCCACAGAAGTAAACAAATGTAGTCTAATCCCACTGTACATCTAATTTTCATTGCAAACCAAACTTACACCCTAAACTTTTGAAATCATACAATTCATAAACCCTAATCGATAACTATCGTGGGTTCAGTGTCTACATTACCTATGCTGTCCACGTACATCCTTTGATAATTATCTAGGCGAGACTGTAACATGTCCTTCAACTCATCCATCATGTCTTCCTTATGGTGCCGCCACAACACACAGATTGGGGGCAACAAGATTGCACCTCTCGTCTCCAGACAAATGAAATGGTTGCTCCGGATATGACCCATAGTGATATACGTTTTCGGATCATCACATACGCCGGACTCCCGCAAGCGAAGTGGAAGGAAGGTTCAACATTCCGCTCCGTAGAATGCAAATACCCTCTGGTACCTCGTGGCGACAAGTAGGCCGAATAGATAAGTGTCAAACCAAAACTCCTCTGTTGCAGGACTTAAATGGTAATCCAACACTGTAAGAGCTTTAGCGTACATTGCTTCACCGAGAACTCCAAACCATAATGAGGCATACGCGTGAGTTTATGTAACAGCTCCCGCCTGACTTGAGACCAAAGTGACTCGTCACCATGTACGAATTTAGATATTACCCTAAAATCGCATTTGTTTCAAGAAATATTGTATAGTGCTTAAATCTCCTCTCTCGTCTCTTCTAACCTTCGTCGTTTCGTTGTACACCTGCTTGATGCGTGTGACATTAGTCGCATTGTCATATCGCAGTTTTGCCAACATCTGCTTTGGAGCCAAATTTATCTTCATCATTTCTAAAATTTTCTCCTTCTCCTCTTCATTCAACTTGGAGTGCTTTTGATGACAATTTCTAACAAGGGTTCATGATTGTGTTGACCTTTAATTACACTCAACTTCTAGTTACCCCCACTAATTTCTTTCCCTAAAAGGGACAACCAGTCAGTTTGCTACTAGTGTTGTTACGGGATATTTTTTCTTCGCCTAAGGGTGCTTTGCTTCTAACTTCCCCCGATCTATCACAACATATGTCAACTCTCCCTCTTCTCCCTTTTAGAGGCCCCTTTCACTTTTTAGAAGAAGTTATTTTAGTATCAAAATTATGCTCCACTGCTCTGGTTTCAATCCACCCAATCAAATCAGCTCTAGTCATGAACTCTTCCTCAGTCCGAAATACATCTGAGTAATTTGGGAAGATTCGATCATTAGAAACACGAAGAGCCTGTCAAGAAAACATATAGGACATTAGAAATGGTCGAAATCGAGGGCGAGATAAGAGTAGGGGTAGAATCGCCCCTCGTGGGCGATTATATCCCTTAGAATCGCCCATTCTGGGCGATTCTAAGGGATATAATCGCCCACAAGGGGCGATTAATTTCAAGAGAATTGCCCACGGGGGGCGATTTTATCAGATAAAATCTCCCCTGGGCGATTCTCCCCCAGTGAACGAAAAACGTAAAAAAGGTACTACATTTTGTCCATAAACATTGATATGTGATACGTACCGTGTAATATGGATCTTCATTTGCATTTTCGTCCATGGCACGCAAGCAAAATGTAAGTTTTTTAATGGAATGAATGTAGTGTGTAGTGTTTAATGAGAAGATTGAGAGAAAATGGAAGAATAGCTTGAAAGGAAATGTAGTGCATGTAGTGTTGTATGGATGAAGAAGGTGGGTAAAGTAGGGTAAAAAATGTGGGTAACTTTTTTTTTTTTTTTTCAATTTAGAATCAAGGGCATTAATGTCTTTTTACCACTTAAAATTTTAAAAAGTGTCCTGTATTTAATAAAATGGTCCCTGCAATTAACATGCCCCTAAAATAATTATCGACCCCATCAATTATATCGTAGAACTTCTAAAGGAAAAATAATAAATGGGGTGTTTTTTATCCAATTCCCTTCCTCCATTCCCTCCATTTGAGGGGAATGGGAATCATTCCCTCATGAAATCATTTTTGTGTGTATTTTTATTTTTTTAAAATTTAAGTGCTAAAATTCATCATTATAATATATTTTAACACAAATAGTTTATAATATATCAAAATTTAAATGTAAAAAAAAATAAAAATAAATTTTAATCCTAAAAGTTTATTTGTGAACCAAACACCATCTATCATTCCCTCTACTATCATTCCCTCTACTATCATTCCCCACTATTATCATTCTCATTCCCATTCTCATTCCCCTCTACGAACCAAGCGGCCCCTAAGTTCATTTTCTGTTCTAATAGGATAGAATAGTTCACTTGTAATTTTCTTTTATACCCTTATTAATATAAGGCTTAAATCCTTAATATCACCTGTGTTTATTAGGTTGTTTGGCATTTGCCCTCTTGTGTTTTTTAAAGACTTCTTTTGCCCTCCCTTGACCCCTAGTTAGCTTTTTAAAATCATATAAAGACATTCAGGTCCTTCTATTTTATTTTACATTTAATTTTCACATGTATTTAAATATTTTATATTTTTTTAGTAACAAAGTTTATATTTTCCGTTTAAAAATATAATAGTGCAATTTAAAAAAATTAAAATTAAAATTTTTATTTTTATTTATATTTTATTAAACATATTTCTTTTTTTTTTACACATATATTTTGGTATTTATTTAATTAATACTTTTATATTTAAAATGAAGAAAATATTTTTAAAATTTCAAATGATGAGAAAATTTAAATTTTAAAATTTTATTTAATTTTAAAATATATTATATTAATTTAGTTGAAATTGGTAATGTATTTTCATAATTTTTTTTCAAAATTTATTGATGATTTTTTACGTAACAATTACATTGTTGGTTGATACAAATTTTATTTTATTGTTTGTTTGAAAATGCAAAAACCTATAAAATGGAAAATTATTTTTTAAACTTTATAGTAATAAATTGTTGAATTAATTTCTACTTTTTATTATATACTCTCTTCGTTTTAATAAAATAGTCATGTTTAAAATTATATTTTAAAACTCATTAAACTTTTCTCACTATATTCTAAAATTAAAATATTCATAATTTATATAATATATTTTTGACAATTACGTGAATATATTAATATATATTAAAATTTTCCCATTTAGTCAAATAAGATATTTTAATTCACCAGAATTTTTTTTTTATATAAATTTTAAAAGTAACTTAAATACTAAACAAACAAAAATAGTGAAAATTAAAATAAAATAAATTGTAGCATTAACTTTATTGTTCAAAAATATAAAATACTTTCTCCGTCCCATTCAAAGATTCAAGTTTGTAATATTGTTTTAACATACTAGCAAACACAGTGTGGTTTAAAGGATTTAAGCCTTAATATAATCACGTAATTTTTTTTATACCCTTATTAATATAATCACATGTGATCCACAATTAACTCAAATATTTAATAAGTAAGGTAATAAACGGAATATTTAGTCAGAAATGGAATGTTGTTTCAAAATGGTGTATGATCTAAAGCTGAATGAAAGCTCCAACTGAAATGCAACGTACAAAGTTGAGAGTGTAGTTAATAGGAATGTAACCAACTTTGGCGCTAAAGGGAAAAGATAATCTATCATCTTTGTAACATATGGATCCATCATACACACAACACTCAGTGTTTTCCTTTTCTTTCTTTCTTTCTATAGAGACACATTTTTGGATGTGGCCCGGCCATTAGTACCATTACCTCTTCTCACCCAAAAAATGCAACTGCTCTCTCTCATCATCATCCATTGTCAACCTAAGAAAAAAAAAAAGAGGAGAATCAACAAGTAAACTTATTATGAAGCTAAAATCTCCAACGAGAATGAAAATGGTTGGATCAAATGAAAATTACTTCAACACACACACACTTGCACTTTATCATTTTCTATACAAGATTGGATACTAGAAACCAACCAACCAACCAACCAACCTTCCTTTCTAATTCATATTCATCATATTTCAGATGCTTGGAATTGATTTAGCAAGTTACAAGTTCACCATCTACACAAATATTTTTGCTTTCAATCATCATAACCATGTCACCTAAAGATGATAAACCCTCCAAATGACAAAAAGGGAACTCAAAGGTCTTCTAAAATCACATGCAACTTTTTTTATTTCAATGAACAATTCTGTCCAGCAGTGCATACAAGAATTCAATTACTTGTTTCACTTGTCATCTTCGCATATGTTACTGGCAAATTAAGTTGCTTTTAGTATGTAATGTACAAACAAGAATTGTTCAAATTCAACAAACATACACTAATTAAGAGAGTGAGATCATTCCAGACAAAGTAACAAAAGCATAAATAAATAACCTAAAAATCAAGCCTGGGTGCCGGACAAGGCCTTCATCTGAATGTGGTTGTGGTTATTGGTTTGATTAAATTCCACGGTCGGCAATGACTCGTAGGAGCCGAACCCCCTCACTCCGCCAACACTCTTCACAACTGCCGCATACGTCACCATTACGATGAGGACGACGAACAAAACGTGGACCAGGAACACGAAATCCAGGATGGCAACAGCCCTCAGCTTTGAGTCTTCCAGATCGCACTTGGTGGATCCCTCCACGCCGCTCACAACGTCCAGGAGCTTGTGGCATCCCTCTGGGATGAAGGCGTCCACGTGTAGGGTTAGCCCCGTCTGAAGGACCCACAGACCCTGGAGGCAGATGGAGGCAGCTAAGCCGGCGTCCGCCCAGAAGAGCCTGGGTTGGCAGGCAAGCACCAGGCAGAGGACAGAGGAGAGGGCAGATACGCGGGCGGAGATGCCGTCGCACTCGGCCTGGAGATCAGAGGTCTGGACGGAGGCGGAGGCGGAGGAGACGGAGTACTGGAGGAAGAAAAGAGCAGAGGCAACGCCGAAGAGGAGATCAGGGGGCAAAGGCAGGAGGTGGGTGGACTCGGAGAGGAGGAGGGCTAAGGAGAGGAGGAGAAAGAGGAAGATGACGGCGGCTGACTGGAGAGAAGTGAAGCGGTGGACCGGGGTTCGACCCCTGAGGAGGGGATCAGAGTCGGAGGAAACGAGGGCCTGGTGGACGAAGGCGATGAGAAGGCAGAGGATGAGGAGATAGAGGTGGGGATGGCGGAGGAGGCGGTGGTGGGAATGGGGGAGAGGGTGGTAGGGCTTGGCGGAGTAATCGCGGGGAGACTTGAGGTGGTTCTTGGTGGTGGAGATGAGATGGTAGAGGCCTAGAGAGAGTAGGGAGGAAGAAGAAAAGACGGGATAGAGTAAAGCGGCCATGGATTCTTGCCCTTGCCCTTGCCACTGCCACTGGACCGCCGATTGATCTCAAGTTGTCAAGAGAGAAAATATGATTAATTGCGAGAGGTACCCTTGAGGTTTGGAAATATTAATAATACCTCCCAAGTAGTTTAGTCAAAAAATATCCCTTTAGGCTTTAATTCAAATTCAAAAGGCTAAAAAACTGTTGCAGTTAGATTACCTGTAGAAGAGCCTAAGTGTGAAGTTGATGCATAAATAATACTCTACTGTAGACTGCAGAATACAAGAAGAAGAAGATGATAGTTGATGATGCCAACAAGCAGAATCCATCAAAGTTGAGAGAAAAAAGGAAAAGCATCACACTCAACTCAAGGAAGATGATGACGAAGATTCAAACAACCACCATGGCTATGGCTATGACTGTTTCATTTTCGAATGCGATTCCTATCACAATGTAAATGTAGTAGTAACATTCTAATTATAAATACCACTCACACTATAGATGGACTAATCATACTACAGTGCCCTTCCCTACATTACTTTTCTTCTTCTCTGTGTCTCTCCTTTTTTTTTCTTTTTCAATGGCAAATATTTCAACCTGCACAGCACACCGCGCAAATCTACATAGTTATGCCTCACCCCTTGATCGAGAGCTGTATTCTCCTGTTCTGTACAGGTACACGTACGTAGTGTGTTCAATTTTTGTTTCTCTTAGATCAATGATTAGATCACCTGTACCTGTATTAGGCTGTAGGAAGAATGGATTTCGCATTTCAGTGATGCCGTCACTGTCAGCAGGGTAGGTAACAGACCTCCTCAAACATTCCCATTAAATCTCCAGCTGATATTAAAGGTGCCGCCAATTGCACTAGAAACTAATATTTGATTAAGGCAGGTAGACAACTGTAGAGCTCTGCTAAGCAATGGAAAACCCAATTCAGCAACTGTTCACTTGGTAGCTCCAAAAGAAGTCCAGCCTGAAAATCAATGTGGCATTCATAAATAACTTTCACAAGTTGTACATCTGATAACAGACAGACTAACAGTTTAGTAAACTCTTTCAATCAAACTGCATCTTGCATTGTGTCTAGACAGACAAGATGACCATTCTTACCTTGATTAGCCCGTCCTCATAAACAAGACAACTTCTGTGCGTCTCAGATGCCATCGACTCTACTATAAGCTTGAAAACCATTTCGTTCATGTTTGTTTGCAATCCAACCATCTTTCCTGATGCACATATCCTCCAAATTCCCATATCTGCAGCCATCCTCTTCACATACAGTTTTTTTATTAGGATTTCCATCGAGTAAGGCTCTTTTCCATATTGATGCCGAAGGCTTTCTGTGAATTCAATCAAACTCCAAATATCTTTCCTAGCAGCTTTTTCAGCTTCATTAATTATTTCCAGGGGATTCTCCAGATAATGAATATACTCCGAAGGTAGATGAGGATTTACATTCAAATCAAGCTGACAAAAAAAAAAAAAATAAATAAATAATGGAGGCTATGTACTTCAACCAAAGCAATCATGGAAAACACTAGGATTTTGTGGCTTAAGGAGTTTCCTATTGGTCTTTCAAAACACTTCTTCATCTACTCAAGAGAAGATTTACTTTCTAAAAATAGACATGACTCAAAATCCAGGATATAGAAATATTACCACAATATAAAAGTCAACCTAGTTCTGACTTGTTGACAGCACTAAATAAATTGTTTAACAAGTCTCTCCTCAATAGACTTTTCTGTTTGGTTATGACAAACTAAAATGTCTCTGGCCTCTCCTCTTCTTACCCACTTTTGATGGAGAACATGTAAATACCTGCACTGATTGGTAAGGAACTGCAGTGACTCGGTGCTCATCAACCTGGAACCAAATAATTAGGTTTTAGACTTTTCACCATCTGTCTTAACTTCAATCGCTACAAAGAAGTAACATCATGCATACCAAACTTTATTAAGATGAAAAAACCAAGCTCATGCAATATACCATATGCCAAAACTCTAGAATCATCAAGTAACAAACCTTTGACAGGCTTTCAAATAGCATTTCAAAGAATAGATCAATGCCCACGTTTCCAACATCACCCGTTTGTTGCTCACCAAAAATATTTCCAAAACCTCGAATGGCCATGTCTCTCTCTGCAAGCTGGAAACCCTGGCCAAGGTCACGACACTCTTCGAGGGCAGCAAGCCTCTCCTGGAGTAGTAAAGTTTTCAAAGTAGCATTTTTTTTTAGAGCTACAGTACCAAAACACGCCTAGAAGGAATGCAGTTCAAAACTTGAGCTTTCTTTTTCTGCTAATTACTCCTAGTTCAAAAGTTGTCATGGATAGAAAGCCAGGATAGGGAATGTGACCATGAAAAGCCATTTAGCAAAAGAAGATAATACTATGCAACAATCACTAGCTATCAGATATTGCTATCAAAAGAAGAGCAATACAATAACTTACTAGAGCCTGATCAGAAAGGATAGACTTATCAGGATAAAACAAATGTGCATGAGCTTCTTTATCTGCCCGGCCCACTCTTCCACGCAACTGCCCACAAAGAGTGATGAAAGTTAAGAAAAGGATAAATTTAAGCTTAAATATGCTCAAAATCCATGAAATGTCACGGAATAAACTTATGTAGCAAGTATTGGCCTATAATAATAACGGCCAGGGGTTAAAAAAACCAACTTCTGATGCTATACTGTATAGGATTAGGATATGGAAAAAAGAAAACCTGATACAACTGTGCAAGGCCAAATTGCTGAACATCCTGAATTATGATTGTATTCGCATTTTGAATGTCTAGTCCACTTTCAACTATATTTGTGCATATGAGAATCTTGATTTCTCCTAGTGCAAATCTTTCCATAGTATCCTCAAGCAGTTTTGAGTATTGCTGCCAAAATTTTAAGTAGAAATGTGAGAGTACCATGCAAATTTGCCCAACTTCCAAACAGAAGCTCAGCATTTCCTAACATTAAAAGAACATATACATACCAATCAAGTCAAAAGGCCTTCGTGATTCAAAAGGACAGATTCAAAAAAATCAAGAGTTACATTCAAGTAAACCATAGACCCTGACATCATACAGTTGTTTGTTTTGCCTCGTAATAGTACTTGGACCACTGTCTTCTTACTCAAAAACATCAGGTATTGAAAGCCATATGCAATCTATTTATCTTATTATTTTAAGGTCATGTATTTTTGCTAAAAGAGTGGCAAATAGACTGTAACCACACATGTGGATTCACTGTATTGCCTTTCAGATGGTTGCTAGCATTTCACTTTCAGTTCCTTCATAAGAAGATGTACTCATATCCTTTTCTGTATCCCTAACCTTCAAAATTCAGAGAACATCTCCCCACTTATGATTATGTAGCAATTACAATATGTAGCTACCTCTGAGAGTATGACCAACAATATCTGCCCCATGGCTGATGCACGACTTCAAGTCTTGGGACCCAATACAATTTCCAAGGATACGTGTTAGCAGCACAAGTTTATATTTTCTGAAATTTTTTAATGGACATTTGATGTATATAAAATTATATCTGAAAATCGATGCTTGAATGGAATGGGACTTATATCTGCCACTGGTCTTCTTGTTTTCAGATCAAGACCAATTTAATTATCCACTTGTATCTGTTTACTTCAAGTTTTTACTTAACCACACATAATAATGTGGCCATAGATGAAGTTCTCCACAGCAGGGATCAATTACCTTTCCATGGGCGATAGCTGTTTCAACATTTGGAAATGACTCTTCAAGAAATTCCATGACTTCGTCAAGCCCTGAAATTGTTGTGAATTCCATTCATCAAAAATGTTGGCAGCATGGAGTTATCTAACATACAAATTTCTGCCCAAAAATTTAAAGGTTGAAACTTTGTCTAAATAGCTCCCATGAGGTACTTAAACAATAATAACTAAACATTTATCCCACTATGTGGGGTTGGCTATATGAATCATATATCTTCATCATGTACGGTTGAGGTACATTGTTTCATTTATATTTAAGTATAACATCTCATCATTTATCATTGTTTTTCAATTCTTTTTAGGTTTCCTCCTTCCCCTTTTAATGTTAGTTCATGTCTCTTTGTTTTCTATCCGTCTTACTGAAGCATATAAGGGTCTCTTACACGTGTTTCTCTCATTTTTTTCATCTATTGCAACTACTCATACTTTCGTTCTAACACTTGCATTACTTATTATACCTTCATTTATTTTTCATATTCATATATAGTCACCCAACAGTCCAAACTAGGCCTGTTCTTTTTGGTTGGGTTGAGTTTTAGTTTGGGAAAAATAGTTTTATAATGTAAAAAGTGTATTGAAAATGTAAAAAAGTATAGTTGAATAGCAAAAAGCTGTATTATAAATGATGAAAACTGATTATAATATATTAAATTTTCTATCACTTTTTCTAGTTAAGAAATTATCAGTTTGTGTTTTATTATGACCACTTTTAAATGTAATTTAAGTCTTCTCTATTTTTAAACAAAATATTACATGTAACTAAATCATAACCTACCGCAAAATCAAAAATTATTTTCCTTTCACTGTTGCACGACCTAAACCATACCCCCCAAGAACCCCATCATACTCCTCGTTACCCTCCCCTACATGTCCATTTCAATCCCCGCCTATGATAAGTTTTACATTTAGAGGAATCATTTGAAATAAGGTTTTAGATCTTCAAAATTCAAATTTGATTCATTCGTCTAATCCTATTTGTGGTGCATATGAACAACAACTAAACATTTGTCCCACTACGGGGAGTCGGTGCATATACACTAATTATATTTATAAGTTCCTTTCCAACAATAAGTTTTATAGCTATAATAATCTCCACTTTTCTAACTATTTCATTACTTGTACCTTGCCGCATTTACATGATTTATTATATGATCAACGTCATAAAGTTTGACAGTGTTTTATGTTGATAGTAAACCTAACGGAAACCTCCTCCTTTTTTCGGATTTAAGGCTGAAACTCGCAGCTTGGGACAAGCTACTCATAGGCAAGCAAGTTGCCCTATAAATAGGCGGAGTTACACAAAGCTACTACAAGATCACAAAAAAATAATGAAAAGAAATCATGCACTACTCAATTCACCTTTAATTCGAGGTAAAACATAAAAAACCTGCCCATCTCGATCCAGCTCATACTTTATAGCGGATAGGACATTGTCCTTACTAAATGCTGAAAGATGGGTTCTAATTGGAACTCTTTCAGGTGGAGGTGTTGAAATCAAACTGCATGAGCACAAAGCAAGAATTGCCACACAGAAAAAGGGAAATTAGCAACACAAAAGTTGCATATAAAAATGGCACAGGAGATATTCCCCACCTCATACGACAAACACTACATGCACAACAGAGAAGGGACAAATGAGCGTAGTAACACTGCCAGGTTAAATGTTGAAAAGTTAAATTTGTTTAGTTGCATATGGACAGACCATTGTATCCTATAATCAGATTATGGTGATGACATGGCATAATATGAACTAAGATCAGGATGCCTGAGACTTTCACACAATGAGAAGAATTACCTAGCGTCACGAAAACCGGTCAATGCTAAATAAAGAGTTCGTGGAATAGGTGTTGCTGAAAGTGTGAGCACATCAACTGAGGTTTTAAAAGAAGCAATCTTTTCCTTTTGCTTCACACCAAATCTCTGTAACCAAAACAGGCAATTTCCAAGAAAGTCAAGTCTTTCTCGCAGTAACATCAGTCATTAGCTTCTCTTGATGTCACAGAATGGCAAAACAGTGAGTGAGGACAATACGTAATTTGTGGCCACATTCCATCTTAAAGCTCAGAGCAATGCCTCTACATTATCGGAAGGCAGAAAGCATATTTGAGCAAAGTAACATATATGTGATTGTACTAATATTTGCAGTGATTTGTAGCATAAAAAAGCTCTACTTAGCACCAAATATCCCCTTATATGATGAGAAAAAAGTTACAGCATAAGGAATTAGTCAAGCACCACATAGGAAATATTTCATAATTGTCTTTGATCTTCAAGTTGAATACTGTCAGAGGTCGGTAATATTGTTTTCTGGATATTGAAGGGAGTAAAATAAAATAACTTGAAGACCAACTGAGAACAGTACTAAGACCTCACAATCAACAAAACCAAAGAGCAAACAACCTTATGCTAATTGAGGACTTTCAGGGGTGAGTCAGTGAAGATAATATTACCACATTACAAGATAATGATAGAAAGATGTTTGTATCTTTTTAGCCACACACTACTTAAGGCATTTGCACCTTCACAATTACTGGCTAGGTACACAAAGTTGAAGCTTCAAATTGTAGGTAGCAAAATGACAAACTATGCTTTACCATAAAGGATGTTGGGCATACCTGTTCCTCATCAACCACAAGAAGACCTAGATTATTATACACAACTCCACTCCCAAGTAGAGCATGAGTCCCAACAATAATGTCCAATTGCCCATGTCTAATCATGCGCAGATATTCCTCTTTTTCTGACTTGGACTTCCATACACAAAAGTTGAAACAAGGACAGTTAGTTAGAATCACCTTTTTTTTTTTTTTTTTTTTTACACCCTCGCCAGAGCAAGGAGGTACAATGATGACAATACTACTCAATCAATATCCTCTATAAGAACAAATAGATTGAAATAAGTAATTGAGGTTCAGCTTCTTGCACAGGCAAAAGTTTGAGAAATTTAGACAATTTACCAGCAGTTTAAAGGCACGAAACTTTTCGTGGTACGAGTATTTGTTGTTAAATCATGTAAGTATCATGAAAACCAACAAAAAATACAACAACTAAGCCTTTATCCCACTATGTTGAGTCGGCTATAGATCACATCTTGTCATCGTGTACAGTCAAGATACATCGTTTTGTTCATATTCAGATATAATTTTTCATAGTTGCTTTCCAATTCTTTTTAGGTCTTTCATCTCTATCATGAAAACCAACAAATAATCCAAGTTAAGGAACTTAAAATACAACATTGCAATAATCAAACAAGCCAGAAAAGGAAGAAATAAAAAAAATCTTAAATACACTACTTACAATGATAAACTAGATTAGTTAACCATCTGAATATTATATCACCTTCAATAGTTCATACTTCGTAAAATGCAGCAATGCTGCTTTGCATGAAGAAGCACGTGTCGTAGGTGTCAACAAATGCAAATTATGAGATAAAGACTGCTTAAAACTAAATTATCAAAGGTAAAGAGGTGACCACAGAAGAATCCAAAAAATAGAGAAAAAAAATTTATGACAATTTTGTTTTAGAAGGTGTCACAGCACATCAAGTGATGCAAAAAGCACCTCCTTTTAAAGCCAACTGTAAGTTAAGATCAAACCAAATAAAAATAATATGAGAAATTCAAATGAGATGCTTTTAACAGCACCTCGGAAACAGTTTAACCAATGGTGGAGAGAAAATACAAATACTGGAAAATTCACAGTACCTGAAATCTACTTAAAAGTCCAACTTTGATCTCTGGATATCTTGAGAAGCGCTCGGAGATAACATCATAATGTTGTTTAGCTAAAACTATAGTAGGTGCAAGAACCATGGCTTGCTTCCCTGCTGAAACCACACAAAAGATGGCACGTAGTGCAACTTCAGTTTTCCCAAAACCAACATCTCCACATATCAATCTGTCCATAGGGTTTTCTCTCTCGGTTAGGTCCTTTTCAACATCCATTATGGCCTGATATAAGAACTCAAACAATAGGCGTTAAGGGGAGTGCCTTCAACATAGGCCCAGCTCTGTGAAAATTAACAGTCCATTTAGCCAAGTGCTGGAATAGATGATAGTTAAGAAAACTACCTATTTATTAACTATTGCAATTCTAAACTAGGAAACACATGGCTAAAAATATCATCCAAATGCTTGCCGTGATGGAGGCTAACGTGTAAACCTGAAAAAAATTATACAAAAAGCTAAAAAGTTAGACCTGTTTCTGGTCTGGTGTTGGTTTATAAGGAAACTGAGATGCAAATTCTGCCTCGGCAGGTGTTTTGGGGTATGGAGGCCTCCTTTGTTTGAGCCTGTGTATATAGAGCTCCATCAAGTCAACAACCATTTTTTGTACTGCAACCTTTCCCTTCACCCTTCTTCTTTCCCATGCACTAGGATCACTTAGTTTGCTCAAAGTTCGGGGCTTTCTTGTTTCATTTGGTCTGAAAAAAATATAGTTTGAGACGCTTGCAAGGACTACATGGGCATCAGTGTGTGGCGTGCTGTAACAAATTAACTAAAAACCCAGCTTTGAATGATCCAAGTGAATCTAAAGGCACGAATACTTGCAAGACACAATTGAGATTTACAAAAATAGAGGTGAACCTCTCTAAAACTTTAACATTGGTTCTGGCAATACAATGTAGTGGGAGGGACTTGGTCCAAATGAGTCATCCTTTCTGCAGAAGTAAACTTTTGCCTTCGAGGGAAGACAGTAGCGGTAGTAGCACTTGACATTATTTGTCTCAGTAGGTAGGACACTTAATCGTTCTTTCTGGAAATCCTACCCATTCTTAGCATGTTATTAGGATTTCTGATTCTTATCACTCAATTGTCTTGTTCCGTTAGCCTATCAACAATTCCCTAATACAAACTAAACCCATTATTATTACAACTAGTACCACTATCATGGAGAAGTAAGTATGAAATTTATGCTTGCATATAGGTCAAATTGGACAGTTAATGTTGGAGGACTGCACTTGGATGCTACAGAACCGACCATACTAGTATCAATGGAGATAAAAGACAGGAAAAAAAACGTACAGATTATATCGGTAGAGCATGCGGGACGCCTGCTTGACAGGAAGCTTAGCCATCCCGTCAGCGTACTCTATGAAGACATACTCGGCGGTGGTGTTGGAGTCGAATTTGATAGCAACAAAGCGGCCGATGCCTACCTTTTTGTGGACCACGTAGTCACCAGGCCGGAGAGTGTAAGGATCAACCTTGTAGCCGAAAACGCCTCCCCCACCACCACCCCTGAGCTTGTGCAAGCCCCTCTCCTGCTTCTCCTTGACAAGCCGAATGTACTTGTCGGCCTCCTGGGCGTCAGGCGGCGGCGGCCTAGACTCTCTCTTGCTGTGCTCCCGAAGGATCCTGTCATTGAGCAGAGAAATGACGTCCCGTTCCAAACTAGGGAGGATTGGCGGCGGCGGTAATTTGGTTTTGGTGGAACCGGACGTTGAAGAGACGGCGGATGAAGACACCGTATAGTTGCATCTTTTTGAAATGATGATATGACTCAATTTGTACTTGTAATGAGTGAAAAAGAAGGATCCACGTCGACATGGAGCACCGATAACCAGACTACTAGTAGTATTAGTTTCAGAAACAGAAACGGAGGAGGGAGGGAGAAGGAGGGAGATTGGATTACACGGAAATAAGGAGGTTGCCATAGCCGCCATTATCTGTTATTATGTTCCCAGAACTCTCACCAGATATTAGGTAGAACCTTAAATCCCTACGAGTCATTTTACATTATTTTGTTCCATGTATAATATAATTTCAAATTATTATAAATAAATTTTTTTTTAAAAAAAGAAAGAAAGATTTTTGCTAAAATCATATAGTTGTCATAGTTTTTAAGAATTCATGAAAAAATTATTTATATTTTTCTTATTTTAACTAATATTTATAAGGGACAAAGTGCAAATTTTCATTTTACAGTAGAACAAAGAGTAATTAGGCCTTAGGAAAAAGCGGTCGAATCGGCTCTATTTTTTTTATTTAAAATTTTTGTTTTATAAGTTTGAAAGTTGAGTTTTTTTATTTAATTTTGTAGGAAAAATAAAGAAATACAATTAATGCCATTGAAATTTAACCTTTTAAAAATGAAATGAAATTTTGTTGATTAAAAATTTTAAAAATATATAAATAAATTGTTAAAACACTTTTAAAATGTTTCACTACTAGTATATATGCCTCATGTATGTATATTTATAGAATAGTTTGATTTACAAAATATTTTTCAATATGCTTTAATTTTCATAATTGTTTTGGATGCATTTTTTTAAAAATTGACAGGTAAAAGTCAAACTATCCTATATAAATATAAACACAAGTAGAAGTAGAAATAATAAGACTTTCAAATTCAGGGAGAAAGTAGTGTAGCGTATGTAACTATAAACGCACAAGAACAACACTTATATAAACAAAACAAATTTGCCTTTCTTTCTGTACCACCACTACCTCAGATACAAATCCTTTAGAAAGTCTTTTTATGTTTAAAACAAAACTTTTGGTTCTCAGGCTCAGCCACTACCTTCTACCTTCTACCTTCTACCTTTACCATAATGATGCCACCTAAAACCAGATTCAATCATAAATCCCAAACAATTAATCCCATCAACGACTTTCCTTCCACTTTCACACACAGCAGAAAACCAATGCATTATGCATCAACATTAACCAGCAGCAGCACACTAAGCTCATCAAAGATTTTTGAATACAACTGATTATCATCATTTTTTGTTAAGAAGAAAGCCTCCATGAGCAATCCCAGGTCTTCATTTCAAACCCTTCTTATTAGTCGATACTCAACCAATATAACCATTTCCATTCAATAAAATAACAAGGATGACGAGTGAATGCTAAAACTAATTGCAGAAATCCTATTTCTCAATCAAAGTGCATGCTAATCCCTGGACTGAATATTATCACTACATCCTACCGGTAATACACACCATGCACTCAAACAACAGAGACGACCACACTAGCATTATATGACCAAACCATGAAAGACAATTGACTGAACATCCCCACCCTACCCCAGAGATCAAAACCAGCTTTGCCAGCCCTATCTCTGCTGCCAACTTAAAATGAGAAGCAAATAACTAAATTATACTACAAATTACCAATAGCAACAGCAATAATCATATGCTTAGCTTCAAAAAGGTAGGAAGAAGAACAAGTAGGTAAGACACCTGACAATATTTGAAGAGGCAATAGAAAATCATCATAATACATCATCCTTCTAAGATACAGGAAACTGTGTGTCCTCTAGTCAATGTTTCTGGACTAAGAAATGTATGCTACCGACTTCTATTCCTAATAACCGCATGACAATGTATCATCTTTAAAATACTGACAAGGAATGTAACAGAGAACTCTGAGTTCAACATCTGAAATCCTTTCAACAGAAATAACATAGACTACAGGAGTGGTCATACCCTCAGAATCTGGAGCTTATTGGAGAAAGCAATGGCAACCCAATCAGGTTGGGAAGAAGACCATTGCAGCTGCTCAATTTCGGCACCCGCAGTGTAGGCCAGAATGGGATCCAATCCGCCGTCTATGGGCGGCTGGCCCATGGATGAGAGGTCCCAGATGAGAGCCTGGGAGTCATCCCCGGCAGTACAGATATGACAGGAGCTATGTGGTGCCCAGGCAATGGCATTTACACTAGCCTGGTGCCTCTGAAGCTCCACCACCGGGACCGTTGGGAAGCGGATGTCCAGGACCACCACCTTGGCGCTGTCCATAATGATAGTGGCCATGTACCTCGGGTCCTGCTTATTCCATCCAAGTCGGACCAGCGGCGTGTCCGGCTCAGAGCTCTCATAGATAATGGTGGAGTGCTCCTTGTCCCGGAGATCAAAAACCCTGACGGACCCGTCGGCGGAAACGGATGCGAAAACTCCGACCCCGCCCCATGCGATGTCGTACACCTCCTTGTCATGAGCGATGAGCTGAGTGTCCACAGTCTCCCGCTCGATGTCCCAAATAGTGCAGGTTGTGTCGATGCTGGAAGTCCCAATTCGCTTGGGCTCCGCCTCGTTCCAATCGAAGGAGGTGAGCGGCCCGGAGAACTCGCTGTTGCGGTTGTTATTAAGCAGGCACTTGACGTCCACGCGGCTGCCGTCGTCGGCGACTCTCCAGACGCGTAGGTAATCGCTGGAGGTGGCCAAGAGGTCCGGCTTCTGGCACTCCTTGTCGGGGATGAAGATAACCTTAGTAGGGGGATAAGGATGCTCGAAGCATAAATTCGGGTCGGATCGGATCTCCCCGTTGGTGTCATCGAGCTGGACAATTTCGACCCGATTAGGGTACTGCTCCATCAAGCTGGCAATGGCCAAACGGTATTTCTTGTCCCTTCGGACACTCCAGTTCATGGCGTAGATGTGCCATGGCGCCTCGTATGTGTAGATCTCCGACCTTCGCTGCTGCTCGTCTGACCCGTCCTGGGTGGGATCACTACTAGCTCCCATCCTTTCTTACCTTAGGGATTTCCGTCTCAGTCGCCTCCTCCGCCGCCGCCGACAACTGCTACTGGCCGATGGCAACGGAATCCCTAATTTGCCTCCGATTATGAGTTGTTATCTGAATTCTTGAAACTACGAATTCGGTTTAAATGGTTAATCGTCCATTTTTGTAAAGAAATTAATATTGGAGTTGATTAAACCATTATCAATTTTTCCCTTACTCAAACTCAACTCAATAATCCAAAATTCAGGTGTGCTCCACTAGGGGTTTTAGGCTATATATTACAGAGTATGAATGAAGGATAATTTCCACACTCTTTAATGGGATAATGAAATTATGTTACTGTGAAAAAATTACTCTCTAATAATTTTGTACTATTTGGTATGTGTACAATTAATTATCCATTCATGTTTACTAATTAGTTGAGTATGGGTTTTATTTTATTTCGTAAAACTATATACTCCTCCGTTTATTGTAGAAAATAGTCAACTTCAATATATGTACAACTTTGTAGGAGTAATGTATATACTTTAAAAAAATTAATTTGACGCTACTTGTTCAATTTATATCCTACTTTTATGTTTAATTTAATTGTATATTACACATAATTATATTAGTAATAGTGATAAGAGTATTAAATTCAAAATAAAGCAAAAATTATTTGTGAAAATGAAATTTTTTAAAATAAAACAGAAGAAGTAAGTAATTTAAATCCACACGTGTTACGTGTTTAAATTGGGTTAAGTCAAATGTGATATTATTTTTGTATGCTAACATTTTTCATTTTAAATTCTCAATTCGTAATAGTTAATTATGGTAATATATGTATATGCAATTAATTTATAATATATTACCTTTTTTTAAGGATAATATATTACGTTTTAAATCTTGAGTAAAATGTACATGTAATCACTATCGAGTTTTAATATTTGTGTAACAGTGGTCATCGACTTAATTATTGTATGATATCATCGCAATTACTTGTAACTCCTGCTCATCGCAATTACTAGAATTTGGCTTCTAACTGATTTCCACAAATGGAATTCGGATTCTAACAAATGTCGAACTGGAATCCGACTTGTGTTTACCTTCCACGAATGGTTAAGCTTATATCATTATGTAAATATATTTTTTTTCTTTCATCTTTGTGGATCGTTGTTTCCACAATTGTATCAACATATACATAAACATAGTATAATTCACCTTATAATCGTGGGTACTAAATCTATTAGACTAAGTCCAAATTGAATGTCGAATCGAGCACACCAACTAGTATTTTTTCAAAGCCTCAAAAGAAACAATTGTGACAAATTAACAAAAGTTTATATTCACATTACTTTATCATTTTTTAAGTTTATATATATATATATATATATATATAACTTACATGTCACTTATAAGTTATGACATAGCGTGCCAAGAGTTTCACACCTTGGTACTAAGTTTAATAGGGTTATTTTATTTTACAAAGTAATATTTGCACATTTAAGCGAAAAGTGTTATTTGTAGTTGCTGATAATTAGATTTATACATTTGAAATGAATAATTTATTTATTGTATAGGATAACGTTAATAATTTTGAATAGGAGAAAAAAAAATTTTAAATTGAACTATGTTAATAGAACAAAGAAAGCACTTGTTAATAATTAAAATTGAAAATAATAATAGAAAAAAAGAAGCTAAAAGAAACAAAGAAGAAAGAAAATGCCCGCGTATATGGATTTAGTTTATATGATAAGAGATCATCTGTTTCTAATTTTAATTTTCAGCGATTAAAACGAAAAAAGTACACAAGTGTGGCGGCTGCCAAATCCCATCGTTAAGCGTGTGCAAGTGCAATAAATAGGGAGGGATTGTGTAGATATCGCCCCGTATACTTGACAACCCTTGTAATATTTTATTTTATTTTATTGCAAACGTTTACTCTTCGTAATCAATTCAGTAAACTGTAAATTTGTTTCAATTAATTTTATAAAAATAACCTTAATTTAAAAACAAGATTAAGATTACCCACTTTTATATTTGATGAAGAGATATTAAAATGAAGAATTTAAAAAAAAAAATTAAAAGCAAGTTTGTTTACATTATCACAAATTGATAGTTCATTACACAAGAATTAGAAGTTTAAAGGGTAATATACAAAAAACTGAGATAATTCTTGGTAATTAACTGTTTTTAGGAGTGACAGATGTTGGGTGGGTGGTTCCTTCCACCGAATGGATTATTGTAATTGAAGAACGGAAATGTTATTTACAGGCCACAAATTACTAAATAGAGGCCACTTTTTAAAATTTTTGAGTGTGAAAAGACCAAATAGCCCTCCCCTTATAAAGTAAAAAAGCTTTCCTTCCTTCCACACATTCTTCTTTGGTTGCTGCTTCCGTTGGTTTGTGATTTGGTTGCTTCGTCCGTCTCTCGGTGAGGATCTCAGCTCGGTGGTTGCTGCTTCAAGCTCGGTGGTTGCTGCTTCCGTCTCCGGCCGTCTTCTTCCAGTTCACGGAAGCTCGATTTCCGCCCATTCCAAGCTCACGGAAGCTCACGGAAGCTTTAATTAGGTGAGTGGGTTTTTTTTTCAGTTTTTAAAATGTTTGTGCCAAATGTCGGAATTGAAGTGAATTGGTTGTTGTTTTGTTTATGGGCAAGGTTTTGAATGCTTGGTTGCTGCGTTTTTCGCCCCTTTTGTGCATAATTAGAATTATTGTGCATAATTGGATGTGTAATTGGATTCATTTTGTGAAGTGAATGCAAATTTTGGCATGAAACTTTAGATTGCATTGTTTTGGTAGTGTATTAGTTACTAATTTGCGTTACCGGAATTGATTGATTTGAATTGAAATGGGAGTGTTTTGGTTCTGGAATTGGTGGTGTTTTGGTAGTGTTTTGGATTTGAATTGAATTGAAATGAACTGGTACGGTTGAGGCATTTGAACAAACGCCTCATAGAGGCGTCTGTACCATAGAATCACGCCTCGTGAAGGCGCGGTTTCTCGGTCACAGACGCCTCTAAGAGGCGTTGGTTCCAGAAAACCACGCCTCTTAGAGGCGCGGTTATCTCGAACCAACGCCTCTTAGAGGCGCGGTTTTTCTCGATCCAACGCCTCTAAGAGGCGCGGGTTTCTCCAACCAACGCCTCTTAGAGGCGCGGTTTTCTCGATACAACGCCTCTAAGAGGCGCGGGTTTCTCGAACCAACGCCTCTTAGAGGCGCGGTTTTCTCGAACCAACGCCTCTAAGAGGCGCGGGTTTCTCGAACCAACGCCTCTAAGAGGCGCGGTTTTATCGAACCAACGCCTCTTAGAGGCGCGGTTTTCTCGAACCATCGCCTCTAAGAGGCGCGGTTTTCTCGAACCATCGCCTCTAAGAGGCGCGGTTTTGTGGAACCATCGCGTTGGTTCTTAGAGGCGTTTGTTTTAGACTTTGTTTATTTCTTAAAGTTGTTTACATATAAAATGTTGGTTGTTTATGATTTTCTTTTATTTCAGATGGGGGACAGATTTAAAGGTAATATATTCCGTCGGACGGGAAAAAGATCCAAGTCCGGTAAGAGTATTAATTCGGAACCATCCCAGGAGACTGTTAATCCGGATAATCAAGAGGCAGAAAATGCCCCGCGTATTCATCCGACGGCATCTGAGCGGTCGAGGAAGGTGGTTGCACGATCACGTGCATCTTCTACGACAGTGAATGTCATTGCTCCTATAACCGAAGACTCATTTCAACATTCAGTGTCTGGACATGAGTACAGTGGGGCGTCCTTCACAGAACAACCTTTCGCCCCCCCATTTTCAGATGTTGAGATGTCCCACGATGACGATGACGGCGACAGGGCTTATGGAGGAAGTGATGCTGAAGGGGCTAATACAAGCAGCGAACCAAGGAGAGTTGGGAAAGGACTCATGGGCAGTGAGGCTAGGGCAGCGATTGAAGGGTGGAAGGAATATAAGGAGCTGGACCATCCGCTAGAAGGTGGTCCTGTAATCCCTGATTTGCTCTTGAGTTTCAAAGGCCACACTGCCTACCGCGTCTGGCATGGAGAGGTAATTCTATTATATTGTCCTCGTTCAAATGCGATGTTCAATGAATTAGTATTTTTGCTAATTATCTATGCTTTGTTGCTTGTGATCCGTAATGGAATAATAAAGAAATGTTGCACGGTTTTTTTATTTTTTATTTTTTACAACTTAAATGCGTTAGAAATTGTATCCTCTGGGTTTAATTTGTTGTTAACATTGTGTAGGAACGAGGGATACTGAAATGTCATAATGGGGCCGATCGATTGAAAAATTGGCCGGGCGATGAAGAGATGATGAAGCATGTTGAGGGGTCCGGATTGGGCCATTTAGTCCAGTGCATGCATGATGAGTTAGACGCCGCGTTGTTATGTGCGTTTGTGGAGAGGTGGCATCCGGAGACAAACTCCTTCCACTTACTGTTCGGTGAGATAACAATCACATTGCATGATGTTGCATACATATTGCGCATTCCGCTGGGGGGTAGGCCCATTTATGGCAAAACAAAGACTTCACAAATAGCGACGGATGTTGCAGCTGTGGTGGGGAATGAAGAATTTAAAATGGATAGGCCTGGATTTGTGAAGTTGACAACCATTGAGGCGAACTGTGCTGGGAGATTTGACAAAGTTAATGCTGCATCTGGTTATTTATTGTGGGTTTTAGGACTTTCCCTGTTTGTTGACAAGTCTAAAACTCACGTTTCTGCTCAGTATTTAAGTTTCTTGCGCGATATCGAGACAGTAAGTGATTACTCGTGGGGAGCTGCCACATTGGCGTACTTATACCGCCAACTTGGGAAAGCGTCGAGGGCAGAAGGTGCACAGTTTTCTGCTTGTCTGACTTTGCTTCAGGTTTGTAACTTTACATGCTTCTTTCCTTGGCATACTTTGATGTATTTTGTTACAAGATATGTACTGATTGTTTTTCTGTTCATTATTACTAGAGCTGGATATATGAATACTTCCCAACATTCAGCCCACCGAAGAAGCGGTCGTGGAATACCGGATTGCCGGCGGCAATGAAATGGAAAGTTGGTACTGGGAAGAAGCGTGCTGCAAAATATGATTTGGAGGCATACAGGAGGGCCCTAGATGCACTGCAGCCAAACGAGGTAACATGTCCATTCTTTGTGATTTCGAACGGTTCTTTTATGTTACTGTGCTACATTCGATGATATATTTCATAAACGGCCAGGTTAATTGGCTCCCATTTGAGCCCAATCCGGCATTGGCCCACAAAATATCCTTGTATAGGGGCCTTATATATTCCGTTAACGTTGAAGAGCCCTACATGCCGGATCGGGTGTTAAGACAGTTTGGATACGCCCAACAAGTTCCATTTCCTGTCTTCAAACCGAAGGAGTGCTATAGAGGCCCAGAGACAAAGAGGTATGCCTGCAAATACGTTGCAGATCTGAGTGGTTGAGAAATCTCGCATACAAGGCTTCTGCGAGACATGAAGAGAGCGGAGTATACTGACGAAGCAAGTGAGGATTACCTTGAATACTTCCTGGCGCGTTCGCACATCCGCGTTAGTAGTGGTCCTGTCGAGGAATACACTCTTGATCCTACGCAGATGTCCCTAAATGCAGTGAGTGGAAGATGATGTGTTAATTTATTTTATTCTCACATATATTTGATTTTACTAGTTGCTGATTTTGTTTGTCGTTTTACTTCTTACAGCGACTTCATTATGTAGCCTCTCGGGCAGTCTATTTTCATCCAAGGGTTGAACACGCTGTCAACCCTGAGACACGTAGGCAGGCTATTGCAGATGTTGCTTATCATGTGGAGGGACTGATGCCGGGACTGGAACAACTTGCGCTGCGACCTCCATTTCAGCCTTAGTGCATTGTATTCCTTATGTTTGGCTGATGTATAATGTGATTGTAGTGTAACTCTGGATGATTGTTTTCTTTTCACTCCCTGTTACAATAGAAATGTCGAATTATTGCATATTATTGGGCCTGCCATTGAATGAAGTGTAGCAAAACAATTTGGTGATTCACTGTGTGGTATGAACAGGTATTTTGTGCTCATATACAGGGGAGACTCTGCTCAAATTTCATGAGAGACTTCACAATTCTATTCTCACCTAACCACAACTGTAACCTATTCCAATACTCAAAAGCATGACAAAAACATTGTAAACATACAATACAGCTATATGTTAATACATACACAACCGAGGATTTCAGAAATTTGAAATCAGAAAGCTAGCTAATCGATAACTATTGTGGGTTCCCTTTCTACATTTCCTAAGCTAGCAATGTACAAGCTTTGATACCTATCCAATCGAGGTGATAACCTTTCCTTCAACTCATCCATCAGGTCGTCCTTATGGTATCTCCACAACAGACTGACAGGGGGCAACAAGATTTCACCTCTCGCCTCCAAACAAATGAAATGGTTGCTCCGGATATGTCCCATAGTGATATAAGTGGTCGGATCATCACTTACAACGGACTCCCGCAATCGGAGTGGAAGGAAGGTGCAACATTCCGCTCCGTAAGTTGCGAATACCCTCTGGTATCTCGTGGCGACAAGTAGTCCAAAAATATAAGTATCGAACCAGAATGCATATGCTGCCGGACTTATGTGGTAATCCAACACTCGAATGGCTTTATAGTACATATCTGACCCAAGGACGCCAAACCATAATGAGGCATACGTGTGAAGTTCATGTAACATCTCCCGCCGGACTTGCGACCAAAGGGATTCGTCACCATGTACGAATTTAGAGATTACCCTGAACCCACAGTGTCCATCACCCATTACATTTTTATAATCAACGACATAATCGAACACGAACTGTCTAACCAAGGATGGGAGGTTGAAAGGCCAGTTGGATTCGTTAGGAGTCATTCGAATACTACTGGATGATGACCCACTTGGCCTGCTGCGACCTGCAAATAGTATTGGAATGCATGAACAATATATGCATCATAATAAATAAGTGAAACAAAAAACAGTTGCAAAGGATATTGTGTAATTGTATATACCTCTGCCTCTTGACCGGCCTCTACCTAGCCCGGCTTCCCTCTCGGCATGCTCATAGCCAGAAAGGTCTCGCCGCGTGGAGTTGTTCCTCGGCCTTCCCCTACGTGGCCTTTGAATGGGATCTGCGAGGTCAACAATCTCTGGATGCAAAGTGCTGTGCATGACACCCGCTACCCTATACATGTCCGCAGTCGAACCCTGCGAGGCTTCCACATACATCTCATGCAGTCTGCCTTGTGCTGTCTGCCGTTCTTCATCGCTAGGGATATTCCCCTCATCCAAAGATAGAGACCTCCAGAAGAGGTCCACATCTAAGGGATCAATAGGTGTGTACGACCTGGCCATTTCAACCATCTGATGCGCACAGGGCAAGCCATAGCTGCTTCGCAGTTCACAACCACACATCTCACTATTCTGCCCATATACTGCGCCTCGCTTTTTGTATTCTTTTAACATCAACAGTATGGCATATTGCGAAACTCTGCCATTGATCCTACTATACAAAATGTAATTGGCTTCACGGATTGTTTTGCTTCGGGATGCCTCCATTTTACTACGTATCTCACCCAGATGCAACTTTATCATCTCATTTATAGCCAAAAATATTGTAGGAAATGAACCTCTGTCGGTTTGAATTGCGCGCTTCAACTGTGCGTGCGCACTCTCAGCCCTGTATTTATGAAAGACGAACAAATGTCATGTTGTAAATAAGGGAATATTGTGTAATTGTATCATATATATATATATATATATAAATAGTGGCTACAAAATTGAATATACTTACATGTTGTTTGTGCGCCCTCCATAATGTTTTATCTCTTTAGTCCACACAGAGACAAACTTGGTCCGGTGGGGATTCAACCAAGTATGGTGCAAATAATTAACGACGGACGTCCACCGGCCTCTATATTTGGTCTCTATGATCTCCACAGCTTTCGTGAACTTGTCATACGTTAGAGCACTCATAACTCTTTGCCACCGTCCTTCAAACTCATCTAATATTTCTTTGTCCGTACACACACTCAGTGCTTTCTTCCTCACATCCATAGCAATATGCCGTTTACACAGTAGTTGCTTAGATTCGGGAAAAACAACGTGGACAGCTTTCATTAGAGCTGACTCTCTGTCCGTCATAACCACATGGGGATATGTCGATGGATCAAAAAGTTGCCTCAACCTAGTCATAGCCCAGAAGTAACTTGCATATGTCTCATCCCTCAAGAAAGCAAAGGCAACATGTATGTATTGATCCGTCGGAACATGAGAGACTATCTGAAGCATAGGCATGTCATACCGGTTGGTCTTGTATGTCGTATCCATATACAAAACGTACGGAAACTTACGAAGCATACTAGGGACATTCGGATGGGCGAAGAACACGTTCTCAAGCGCGTTACGCTCATCTTCCGCTGTGTACCAGTAGTAGTAACTATAATCCTGCATCAGTTTCAAGAAATACTGGATAGGACTTAAATCTCCCCTCTCTTCTCTCCTAACCTTTGCCGTTTCATTGTAAACCTGCCTAATACGTGTGACATTAATCGCATTGTCATATCGCAGTTTTGACAGCATCTGCTTTGGAGCCACATTTATCTTCATCATTTCAGCAATTTTCTTCTTTTCCTCGTCATTTAACTTGGACTGCTTATGATGCCAGTTTCTAACCAGTGGTAATTCATAGTTGTGGTGTCCTTTAATGACACTCAGCTTCCAGGTACCCCCACTGTTCTCTTTCCCTGTTATTTTAAAGGGACAACCAGTTAGCTTGCTACTAGTGTTGTTACGGGATATTTTCCCTTCAACTGGGGGTGCCTTGCTTCTCACTTTCCCCGCTCTCTCACAACAAATGTCAACTTTCCCTCTTCTCCCTTTCAGATGCCCCTTCCACTTTTTAGAAGAGGTAATTTTCGTATCAAACCTATGCTCGGCAGCTCTGACTTCAACCCAGCCAATCAACTCAGCTCGAGTACTGAACTCTTCATCAGTCGTAAATACATCCATGTAATCTACAGAGTCGAGTACGTCATCCAAAACGTTCGGAACCTGTCAAGCAAACCATATAATATTAGAAATTCCCGCAATCGGTGTAAAAAATGGAGAAAGGACATTTCAGGGCGAAACGCGCCTCATTGAGGCGTTTTTTAAGAATTTAAACGCCATTAACTGGAGGGGTTTTACATAAACCTCGCCTGTCTCAGGCGCGGTTTTGGAGAAACCTCGCCTGAGAGGGGCGAGGTTTATATAAAACCCCGCCACAGGCCACCGTGTTTTATCACAAACAGCGCCTCTTGGAGGCGTGGTTTGGAGAAAACAACGCCACAGGCCACCTTGTTTTCTCCAGAAACGCGCCTCTTAGAGGCGTGTTTGTGTGAAAACAACGGCCAACTGTGGCGTTGTTTTACTTGAAAGGCGCCATTTTGGGGCGTTGTTTATGTTGAAAAATGGTGGCCTGAGGCGATTGTATCGTAAACAATCGCCCGTATTGGGCGATTCTCACCCAGTGACGCAAAAAACGTGAAAAAGGTGCTACCTTTAATCCATACAAATAGTAATGTCATACGTACCGTGTAATATATATCTTCATTTGTATTTTGCGCCATGAAACTCAAGCAATGGAGAAGAAATGGGTCTTCAATTAATGTATGGATGGAGGATGAATGTGTGAATGTTAGAATGGAGAAATGGAGAAGTGGAGGACAAACGGAAGAAAGTTAATTTTTTGCAAAGGTGTTCAATGAAAATGGGTAGGGTAATTTTTTTTAACCAAGGTAAGTACCAAGGGTATTACCGTCTTTTCACCATTTAAAATTTTAAAAAGTGACCTGCGTTTAGTAAAATGGTACCTGTAAATAACATGCCCCTTGAAGAAATGGCCGTGGGTTATATACAGCTGCCTGAGCTTCGATGATTGAGATAGAGATAGAGATAGTGATCATCAATTCAGTCCACCAAACTAATCTGTCAGCTGCCCAGACTTGTTACCTTTTACAGATTTTGTTGTTTATCTTCTTTATCTTTATGTTACAGACTTAAAAGAGTAAGAGCAAATTGCAAGAAGAAGAAGAAGAAGAAGGAGGACAGCAGCACAGTCACAGGCCGGCAAGATGGTCCTACTGTTGCCTTGTTTGAATTTGAATACTAGGCTTGGTTGTTGCAACCTTCATAAATATTACTACTATAATACTTGCAGCAGTAGTTGGACTGGGACTATGACTATTATTTATGGCAACAGTATCCATTCCCATTCCAATTCCGTTTCCACCGCTTCAATCCCAATTAATTATCCTAATCCCAATACTTTACTATTATCCACCACCACCTCCTCCTCCTTCCACCGTCAACGTCAACGACAACTCATCTTCCGCCTTCCTTCTCACTCTCTACTGGTCAACTCTACCTCTAACTCCATCCTTAATCAATCCCATTGCCGAACCTCTGCTATTGGCGGTGGACGATCACCAGCAGGGCCGCCGCCAATGGAACAAGATCTCCGCTCCTCTTCCAATCACCTTAACAGCAACAACAAGCGCACGTCCGATCACCTGCGCCACGTCGATTCCATGTCCATCCTCCCCTCTGCCGCCGGACGTATACCCAAGCTCAACGCCGTCGTCCTCGGCGAATCCCTCGCTTCCGAGGAGGATGATCTCGTTTTGCCCAGCGACTCTTTTTCCCGCCAGGCTCACATTCCCTCTCCCAACAAGGTCTTATTTCTTTAATTACAATGCAACTCTAATCCTGCTGAATCGCTCACACCAACATTCAATTTCTTATGAATAGCTGCTCCTTCAATATAGATTCAATTAACAGTATTATTAGTGTTTTTTATTATGCCACTTTGCTGCCTGCCATGATTACTGATTTCAGCTTTTGAATAAATCCAATAGTATATGGAGATGTACACCAGGTCAATCAAGGACCCTGCCGGATTTTGGTCGGACATTGCCTCTGACTTCTACTGGAAAGCCAGGTGGGGTCCTCAGGTATACTCTGAGAATTTTGACATCCGGCAAGGGAATATCAAGATCGAGGTGCTCCTCTATCGACCCTATTACTAATAATCATTCTCCCTTTCCCAGTCTTTGCTTTTGAATGATTTTCTTAAATTTTGCTTTATACTAGTACTAACATATACCCCTGCTGCAATGTTGTTCCTTAATAGTGGTTTAAAGGTGGTATCACCAACATATGTTACAACTGTTTGGATAGAATCATCGAATCTGGAGGGGGAGACAAAGTTGCCATTTTCTGGGAAGGAAATGAACCTGGATTTGATGCCACTTTGACTTACAGCCAACTGCTTTCCAGAGTTTGCCAGGTATCTTATAATCAAGGAGCTTGAACTAAACTTTTTTTTTTTCTTATTCTTAAATCCATCTATTGTTAATGCAATGATAATGCTTTTCACGGTTTTCTTTTTTCTTTTCTGTAAATAGCTCGCAAACTACTTGAAAGATGTTGGCGTCCGCAAGGGAGATGCTGTGGTCATATATTTGCCCATGCTAATGGAGCTGCCAATTGCTATGCTGGCTTGCAGTCGCATTGGTGCTGTTCACTCGGTACACCAATTTTTTTCTCAACCTCTCTCTTTTTTGGCATAAATCTCCCCAACTTTTCTGATGGATCTTCGTTTCATTAGGTTGTTTTTGCTGGATTTTCTGCTGAATCCCTGGCCCAGAGAATCGTGGATTGCAAGCCCAAGGTTGTAATAACTTGCAATGCTGTTCAGAGAGGATCCAAAACTATCTTTCTTAAGGATATAGTTGATGCAGCCCTTACAGAATCTGCACAGAATGGCGTTCTTTTGGGTGAGGCATTTTACAGCATCTTCACGAAGTGGCATTCTTTTGGGTGATACTTTTGCAGTACCTCCTGTTTGTTTTGTTGGTCCCTGTACAAACATCTTTTGGCCTGTTTCTTTCAAACCATATCCCCTCTCTCACCCCCAGAAAGAGAAAAGGACAAAGTTAAAAAAGAAAACAATGCAAGGATTGCCTCCATCCTGATGATTTTAAGTGCTTGAAAAGCAATCTTTAATGTTCATCTAGTATTCAAAACAAAATATTCACAACTTGATTTTTTGAGAAAGTCTCAACATAGAAATCCCCTTAAGCTTGTGGAATTTATTTCTGGATGTGTGGCTGTAGTTGTTTACTTGCTGCTTTGTCTATTTCTTCAAGACTTCCTATTTGTGTTTTACTATTTTGAAATGTTGCATCCACTTAATTTCCAGAATTCTATTATGTAGTAGAACATGTAACTGGAACCACTTGTAGCTGCATTTTCTGGTTCAGATTTCAACTCAAGTATTTTTGTCAAGCAGAATCTGGGATAAAATTCTTATTTATCCTTTTGGGGTCATTTTCATCAATTTCCTTTTCCTTATAGACTTTGCCCGAGCGATTATTGACAACCTAGAGAAACCTAGAGTGCTGTGTTTCTTATGCTGCTTGTACTATTTATTTATTGCAGATGTATGTTTGACCTATGCAAATGAATTGGCCATGAAGAGGGAATATACTAAGTGGAAAGAGGGAAGAGATATATGGTGGCAGGTTAGTGGGCAAAAAACTGAAAATATGAATTTATATTGCTTTGTGGATTAGATGAAACATTTGATTTGTGTTAAGTCACTGGTTTTATATTCTCTCATTTTTGTTATTTATAAATATTGCTTTTTTTTTTCTTTTTTAAGTTTATAATTCTTTATGAAATTCTTCAAAAGCTTTAGTTTATTACTTTTTTCTTAAAAATTAAAATGAAATTTCCATCACACTGTTGCATATTCTGAATTAATATGTACTTCATCAAAGTTGCATTACAGCTTTACTACCTCAATTAAATATATGGATGTTACTGTCCAATAGTTTTCCCCAGCTTTTTATGAAATACTTTTAAGTATTTCATGGTTTTAAAGCCGGGAAATACTTTTTCTCTGCATTTATTTCAATACCTTGTCATTTGCTATTGTTCAGGACGTCATTCCTAAATATCCCAGTACATGTGACGTGGAATGGGTTGATGCGGAAGATCCACTTTTCCTACTCTATACTAGTGGGAGCACTGGAAAACCAAAGGTCTGAAAGTATCTGAACTCATGAACACTTCCATTTCTTTCGTGTCTGGTGTTTTGAGAAATTTTTTCCCATGAATCTGGAAGGGTGTCCTACACACAACTGGTGGCTACATGGTATACACTGCTACAACTTTCAAATATGCATTTGACTACAAGCCGTCTGATGTCTACTGGTACTTTATAACAATGTTTTTCTCAAAACTCTTACCAGGAAGAGGAACAGGGCTGTTGATATTTCTTGTTTTCTATTTTTTTGATTTAGGTGTACGGCTGATTGCGGATGGATTACTGGCCACAGCTATGTTACGTATGGACCTCTGCTTAATGGAGCAACTGTTGTGGTTTTTGAAGGGGTAGCCATTTAAGAACTTGTATAATAGTTTTTCACTTTAGTTATTGAATGTGAAACATTAGGATCGTAAGGCCACCTCAGTGAATACTAGATCTAGGTTGCTGGGCAACCTTGACATCCAAGATTATAAAATGATTGACAACTGTGGAGTTTCAAGAAATGCCCTAGTTTTGAAACTGGAGAAAGAAGTAATTGTCAGACTTTATGCATAATGCATCTTCTATTTCCTGCAGGCACCAAATTATCCAAATGCTGGGCGTAGTTGGGAGATTGTAGACAAATACAAGGTTTCGATATTCTATACTGCCCCGACATTGGTGCGGTCTCTCATGCGTGAAGGGGATCAGGCAAGGATATGGTCAATTATCGTCTATGCATATTATTCTTGTCACATTTAATTGTTGTAATGGTTGTCTCTCTCTCTTAAATGTAAAGTTTATCATAGAAACTTGTTTGTACGGAAACCCATCCCATTTCACCTTTTTATCTCATTTTACAAACAACTTTTTCCATTTCCCAGGCAAAACCAAAAGTTGTTTGGTATGACAGTTTCTGTGTCTACACTAGGCTACCATGGCAGTTAGTTATACTCTTTTTCCATGTTTGAGAGTGATTCCTTCCTTGGTATTTAAGGTCCTTATAGGTTCTGGATTCATAGCCTCAAATGGCTATCATTATCTTCCCAGTTGGTGTGTATACCAAGAGGGGAAAAGAATATGCAGTCCCTTCAGTTATATCAATCTTTTATTAACTGCGAACTCAAAGTTTTCTGCCAGCTTTAGAAGCTAAAGGAGTTAACCGTTTCTTCGTAGAATGGCCATCTTTTTTACATGAATGCTAATCTAGGTTTATTTTCCTTACTACTATGCTGGCACAGTACGTCAAGAATTATTCACGCAAATCCTTGAGAGTGCTTGGAAGTGTGGGTGAGCCGATCAATCCAAGTGCATGGAGGTTTTTGCCTACACAACCTGATACCCTTTTTTTCCTCAGTAGATTCAGGATCTGTAGCTCACTTTTTATTTTGTTGCTCTTATTCTTTTTTGTACCAGGTGGTTTTTCAATGTAGTTGGAGATTCGAGGTGCCCAATATCTGATACTTGGTGGCAAACTGAGACTGGCGGTTTCCTGGTATGTTTATAAATTAGCTTTATAACATTAAAGTCTATTGTGTTTTGGGGTGATTTTCACTTTGTTCGCCACTGTTTAAAGAAGAGACACTGGCGGTCAAAGGGGAAAACATGCTGAAAAGACCAGATTGCCCATTAGTATGTTGACAAAAGAAAAATTCCTTCAACCTGCAGTCAAAAGGGTTTTTAGTGTCTGTCTTTGGAACACTGGTACAAACAGCAAATCAGCCAAAACAAAGGTGGGAAGGGGGGGGGGGGGGGGGGGGGGGGTTTGTTTAATGTTATGATGGTTGAAAAGTAGTATCCTTGGTCCATGTATGTATGAAGTTCTTCTCCAAATCATAGCACTTACTGGCACTTTTCAGATTACTCCCTTACCTGGTGCATGGCCTCAGAAACCTGGTTCTGCTACATTTCCATTTTTTGGAGTTCAGGTACCTGCCACAAGTTAGTTTTTGATATAATGCTCGTTAGCTTTAGGCCCCACCTTAAAGGAAAAGATAACAGAAAAAGATGTACTTTTGTTTAAGCACGTGTTCTAGAAAGGTTAATCCTGATTCTCTCTGTTTTCAGCTGATTTTTTAAAATTGAGGTTTTCATGAAATAAAACGGATAAACTGTGTTGCATTTGGTATATCGGAAATGAGAAAAATGATGGAATAGGCACATTTTATTGTCTTTAATCCTGTAATATGTGTTGCAGCCTGTCATAGTGGATGAGAAAGGTGCTGAAATAGAAGGGGAGTGCAGTGGATATTTGTGTGTGAAAAGCTCGTGGCCTGGTGCATTTCGAACTCTTTATGGGGACCACGAAAGATATGAAACTACATACTTCAGTGCATTCCCCGGCTATTATTTCAGTGGCGACGGCTGCAGCAGGTAACTCACTCCTCTATTCTGTAGATTGAAAATGTGAATACATGTTTCTCGCAGAATTTCAGTTGTGAGATGTCTGGAAACCAGATGTATTGCTAAATGTTATGTTACTGTAAAACCATTAGGGATAAGGATGGTTATTACTGGCTGACTGGAAGAGTTGATGATGTGATTAATGTCAGGTACAGTTTCTAAGTGAGATGTTTTCCAATTTATCTAAAATTCTGTTCATCTTTTGGGTAATGCATCCATTGCTATGAAGTAAGTATTCATAAATTAGAATGACTGGGTTTACTAATTGATTGATTGTGTTGTGCAGTGGACATCGTATTGGAACTGCTGAAGTAGAATCAGCTCTAGTCTCACACCCTCAATGTGCTGAAGCTGCTGTGGTCGGTGTTGAACATGAGGTAGCTAGCTTCTCTTCTTTCCTTGACTTGTTTCCTCAGTGAGAGATGAGTTAAAAAGTAAAGAGTATTGTTTGGGTTCTGATCATGATAATGGTATGGAAATTTGTTAGGTGAAAGGACAGGGTATATATGCATTTGTTAGTCTGGTGGAAGGTGTGCCATACAGTGAAGATCTGCGCAAAAGCCTCATACTGACTGTGAGAAACCAGGTATGTATGTTTCTATACATTGATATAGGTTAAGGAGGATGGGATGATGCATAATTGATTAGAAGGGATTGTTGTATATCCAGATTGGCGCGTTCGCTGCTCCTGACAAAATTCACTGGGCGCCTGGTCTTCCAAAGACGAGAAGTGGGAAGATAATGAGAAGAATATTGAGGAAGATTGCCTCCAAGCAGTTGGATGAACTCGGGGACACTAGTACGCTTGCAGATCCCGGAGTTGTGGATCAACTTATTGAACTAGCAGACTGCTAGTCATTCCTATTGCCAGAAATACAAACAATGTTCACTTTCACTTGATGATTTATTTTCCTTAGGTCTTTGATTATACACAACACAAGATAGCTAGTAATAGACTATAGTGGTGTTCCTATTACAACAAATTGACAGGACAGGAGAGATAACATTGTACCAAAGATTTTCATTGAGAAAAAATAAAATAAATTATCCCTGATGCAAGTTCATGTCATTTTAGCCAACATAACATATATATGCTGTATGTATATTTATTTTAGGAGCACAATGTCTTTTCCAAGAGCTCCTGCAGCTGTCCATTCTTGTATGCCTCTGTTAAACAATTGATACCCACAAATTAGTTTTGCACCATCAAATCATGATAAGCAAGCAGGAGCCACAAAAACTTTTCTAATTCAAAGCCCAACCTAACTAATACAAATGCAACTCCCCAATCAATATCAAGACACACACTTGTAACCCTAAAGGCAGGCTGCTAGAAACCTATGGAAAGGGGAAACAACCTAAATCAAATACCAAGCCACCACCAATCAATCAAATATGCACACAACCAGTTGGAATCAACAAATACCAAGCCACAGTCATACTGGTACACACATAACAAATCCATGCTTACTGAACAAGGAAATTTCAAGATGAACAGAAGCCCAAAACAGACAACATTCTACCAAACTATCTGCAATTCATGCACAGCAAGCAAACAAACACATGATATGCCTGCCGTGGATATAATTATTATAAGCAGTGAATAACACAAAAGTTATATCTTCAATTTTCAGAACATAAAAATGGGAATGCTGAGTGCAACAAATACTCAGCTCATGCAAGATGGTTAAATTATGAATCTTGGACACAGCATGGTTTTTTCAACTCAAAATTGTCATAACCATCAAATGTCAAAATATGTAACCGCAATCAAGCAGTTGATCCCCCAATTTCAATTTATACATAATGTCGTGAACATTTTTATTTTTCAGGAAAATTGAGAAACAAGTGAAAATCAAGTGGACAAATGAACTTTAGATTGATTTAGTAATACTACTCACCCACAGTAATGTCACAGCCACCAAAGAACTCCCCATCAATGTAGAGCTGGGGGAAGGTTGGCCAGCTCGAGTACTCCTTCAATCCCTGACGCAAAATCTCATTCTCAAGAATATTAATAGTCTCAAAAGGGGCATTTAGAGACCCCAATATCTGCACCACTGTGTTTGAAAAACCACATTGCGGAAATTCTTTAGTTCCCTTCATGAAAAGAACAATCTTTTGAGATGTTACCACTTTGTCTAATGTTGTCTTCAGCTCCGGAGTAAGCGCTGCAATTCAATTCAATCAGAGAAGGATGCATCATAATTATTACTCTTCAGACCACTGGTAAACATAATTACGATTAATCATTAAATACAAGGCAAGCTACAGTTCGGATTTAGATGGAAACTACAACATACCCACAGTGCTACAAACAAAGAGGTCGATAGTATCAGCCAGTTGTAAACAAGAGGGGTTAATTATACAATTTTATTCTCATTTTTTTCCCCCAAAAAATATAATACTACCACTTCGTACCGGAAAAGCATCGGAATGGTCTTTTTGAAATGAAATTGGGGCGGAAGATAGCAGCCGCATCGCTGAGAGTGTTTCCATAGGAGAAGGCAGCTCCGGCGTAGGTGGTAGAAACAGAAACAGATTTTGTTTTCCCACCGGCGGTGGCGGTGGTGGCGGGTAAGATCCTATTATGATAAACTAATTGGGAAGATAATTGAAGGGAAGTCATGCTGATATTTTTGGACCAAAATGAGTTGTACTGTGTACATCAGAATAAGTGGTCAGCAAATTATTGTTGCTTCTTCGGTACCACCAATGATCCTCCATTTTTTTCTTAATTATTTTTAAATCCCTCATGTTTAAAAAAAAAAAAAAAAGTTTCAATATTGCTCCTTTTATTTTAAATATATGTATTTCGTTTCCCATAATTTTTATACTAACTGTTTAAGATGTCATTGACATCATCAAATAAGAGTACTAACATGGTAAATGATACTCTCTCCGTTCCCGTAGAAGATTCTACTTTGATCAATGTACAATTTATTATGAGTGTCGAGATACAACACCTAAAATAGCTTCTTTAACACTATTTATTCTATTTTATATCCTTACTTATTTAACATGAGCTAGTTGTGGACCACGGATGATTACATTATTAAAGGTAAAAGAGTAAAAATTTTGAAAGTGGATTATTCTATCGGGAAAAAAAATATTTTTTAAAGTGGACTCTTCTAATGGAACAGAGACAATAACAATTATTGGAAGGTACTTTGATAATTTCTTGATTTAAATAATGTAATTTGATCAAAGTGCCAATTGCCCAAAAGTAAATATGGTGATAAAAGTACATCAAACTTTTTTTTTTGTTGGGTACAACCATACAAAGGAGTATTTAAAATTACAATATAAGGAACCCAATAAAAAAAAATTTTTAAAAAAAAGGCAAATTACAAATACCTGAAAGTACAAAACCCTAAAAGGGCAAATTATATATTTCCGAAAAGTTAGAAAACCAAATCACAAACTCATAAAAATGCAAGGGCTATTTTATGCAGTTCTCTGAAACTTTAAGGTTTATTTTGTAAATGTTTAAGAATATCGAATTCATTTTTGCTCTAGGGAGTATTTACGGTCGCCATTGCCAAGAAAAAGAGTGCCCCAAATTTTCCGGTGAAGTGCACTACGGGCTACTTTTCCAGCAGCTGAAATTTACAGGCGTCCTTGTCCAAAATTGCTGGATGATGATCGAATCCCGTCCGTTTATCTGTCAACAGACGATAGGATAATTGGCGGACTGCGGGGAAAATCTGGAGATGGATAGTCAGATAAAGGTGGTGGCTGAGGCAGTTCACCTCTTGAACCACGACACTCAGTCCTGCACTCGCTTCGCCGCCAATCAGTGGCTTGTTCAGTTTCAGCAGAGCCCCGCCGCTTGGGAGGTCGCCACTTCCATTCTTACCTCCCATCACCAACAGCCTTTCGCTTCTCATTTCGAGGTCGAGTTTTTCGCAGCCCAGATTCTCAAGCGCAAGGTATGCGTCATTCACTTCAAATTATGTAGTTTGAACCACAGGGAATTACTCTTCTCGTACCGCCATTCTTTCTGTTTTTGTTACTGTTGTGTGCGCTTTAGGTGTTACTACTGTAATCTGTGTGTTCATTTGCTCACCATGGTTACTTTACTGTTTTGTTCTACTAAATGTTGCACTGTTGGTTAGTTAAAGCTACTCCACATAGCTTAGTTTTTGTCTTTAATGTAGCTGCATTTGTGGTTGTTGGTCATTCTATTATATGTTACTGTTGTGCGTTTTGATCTCTGTTTCTATTAACATGTTGTCGTTTGTCCACCAATTCAATTTACAGATTCAAAATGAAGGATATTATTTGCAGTCAGAAGCCAAAGATACTCTGCTGAATGCTCTACTATTGGCCGCTAAAAGGTTTAGTTCTGGCCCTCCTCAGGTAACTCGACTTCTTTCTTCTATTTGCTTGCCATAGCTTCAAGCCAAATACGCAGTTCATTTTTATCTTTTTATTTATTTATTTGTAATCTGATACGAGAGAACACGGGTTGTGACAGGAAACTGCTACGATATATGATCCATATGGTTGGATAAAGGCTTAGTTGTTGCTTTATTTGTAAATTGGATCTGGCTGATGTCTTGCTTCTTTTTCTATTCCAGCTCCTGACTCAAATCTGTCTTGCTCTCTCCACACTTCTACTTCATGCTGTCGACCATGGCAGACCTTTTGAGAAGCTCTTCTACAGTCTGCAGAATATGCAAAGCCAAGAAGGTGGTGATACTGCTGTCCTCGAGATGCTTACTGTCTTGCCAGAAGTCATTGAGGATCACATCACCCATTACTGCAAAAGTTTGACCTTACGTTACGAATATGACCAACAGGTGTGATACTAGTCAGTGAAGTCATTTCCTTATTATTATTATTGCCTTTTTAAATTTTTTTCACTAGTAAAGGTCGCAATATACTTTGATTTTTCTTCTCACATCACATGTGCATTGTTCGGTTAAGAGCAGCTTCTCTCGCATACTCCAGTGGTTATTGATTTCCTACTACACCAATCCGAGAAGACTGTTACTGGCGGCATTCAACTTCCTGACACAAATAGAAAGATATTGCGGTGCTTGTTAAGTTGGGTAAGATGTCTTTCAACAAAACATATGGATGGAAACCTATAATGAAATACAGGAATGCCCTGTTATAAATTGATTTAGGATCGGTGTAATACCTATTGGATACCTCTCAGACACTCTAACCTTGATTAATGTTAAATTCCTTGGATATCATTTCCAATACATGATCTTTGAAATTAATGATTCTTGTCCTTTTGCTTCTAGGTTCGAGCGGGGTGCTTTTCAGAGATACCTGCTATTTCATTGCCATCACATCCACTTGTCAATTTTGTTTTCAGTGCTTTGCAAGTGATGTTCCTTTATTCTTTCCATGGGTGTTTGGAAATTTCTTATGTTTGTACATTACTGTAATATTGATTATGCTTTTATTGATCTGCAGGTATCGTCTTCTTTTGACCTGGCTGTTGAAACTCTTATCGAATTTATTTGTCGACATGAGGTAGAAAGTTGCTTTGCATTGCAGTTATTATGCCATGCATCACTTCATAGTTTTTCCTTGAAATCAAGAGATGAATTATATTCAGCAGACACTAATAAACACCTTAGGACTTTTTTTTTACAAGGCTCACTAGATAGTTTCCTTTTCTGGTTCCACCATCTATATCTATTCCTGTGACCTTGAGCTTGTGTAGTTTATTAAGAATGCCTACTCTTTTTGGGGAATTTATGAAGAAACTCACTTTTGTAATTAGTTTTATAAAACATCTTAATAATGTTAGTTGATCATAACTTTGAAAAAAAGTCCAAATAAATATGATTTGACAAAGTTATAAATATACATGCTTACTGGTTTAAACACCATGCTTTATAATATAAGTTATTTACACTGCTGTAAATGAGTCATAGGGTTGTTCTGGGATATTAACATAAATTTAGGATCCCTCCCCCCTTCCTGAACCTGGACAAAGAGGCAAAATAAAAATGCCGCTTCCATGCAGGCACTAAGCTTACTTGGGTATGTAAAAATAAAGAAACCAAGCTGGCTCCAATGTGGACTCCCCATATTTAAACTGACAACTCAACACTTTTTCTTAGTTTGTGCCGGTGTTATCACTGCATATAGATGTTGATAAATTAAGTGAGTAGGTTCTAGGGTTGATGGTTCTAGGGAAACTGTTTAAAAATATTACCTGATACATATTCAATTTATCGTACTTATTAACTTATGCATGTTTGTCTTGGTTAACTTCACTACTGTAATTAAGCCATGAATTTCTGTATTGTTTTTACATACTGCTAGAAAACTGCTGTTGTAGGGCTAATAAAGATTAGGATTAGTGTCCCGTTAAACAAAATAATAAAGTATGCTGCTGATTATTTCAATTATCATTTGGTTCCATTTCTATCCTAGTCGTTGGTGAATGGTCTTAATGCCGTCAAGATCGTTACCCCCAAATGACCGTCAGCCTGCTGAATGTTTCAGTGAGCATTTAATTTTGGTTCTATCCTAATCCATGGTGTGCAGATAAGCATCCAGTTGACTTGATTTTTATGTTTTTCTGTTGCTTGAAGGAAAGTTGGCACAATTAGTTTGCTTAAGGCATTCTTATATTCTGAAGTTACATTCATTTGCAAAGTATGCTGAAGCAGAGCGCCTCTGAATTATCTTTACCTTAACTTGTTTTTCTTCTTTTATTAATTTTTCTGTGCAGGGTTTGCCACAAGCTTTGTTATGCAGAATTGGATTTCTGAAAGAAGTGCTTCTTCTTCCAGCTCTCAATAGTGGGGATGAGAAAGTGATTACTGGTGTTGCTTGCTTGATGTCAGAAGTTGGTCAGGCCGTGAGTATTTAAGCTTTGTTATATTTTGCTTCTGCAAGGCATCTTAGTTTTACTACTTCCAGAGTAATGCCAAAAATAAAATTGTGAAACGTCAATGATAAGGACTATAGTAGGATGTGAATTGACTTGGATTTTCCTTATTTTGATTTATGCTAGGCACCATCTTTAATAATAAAAGCAAGTCCTGAGGCACTAATACTCGTGGATGCTCTGTTAAGGTTCGATATCCAATCTTTAATGATAATATATTTAAGAAGATGAAACATTTCAGGTGCCCGATACATCCTGGAACATGATTTACTTCTTTTTCAGTAAGGTGCTTTGCTTCAGTCTAGCTCTTTCCTTCATTGTGCGTATCAAACATGATTTCAGTTTTAGTAATTATTCATTGTTTTAGGGTGTGCTTGGTTGTTACAAGAAATGGCATTATCTTACATTTTCTGTGGGATTTAGCTTGAGTTTTATAGTTTTCTCTACATTTCCTAATCATATCCAATGCTTGCAAGGAACAAAGCACACCTCTAAGAATAAGGCTCCGTTCTTTTGGTGACCCATTTGGAAAATTTTAGTTTTAGGTAATGACTATTTGTATGATGGGAATTTCTTTTGGGGATTTGTGTAGGAAAGAGAAGAAAAAGTGTAATGATTATATTATTTTTTCAATTTATGTGAGTGAAAATTTAAAGGGAATTTTAAATTTTGAATTGAGTAGAATTGTGGTTGTTTCTTTATGTATAATTTTGGAGGAAAAAGTGATGATTTTCCTGGGATGGAATGGAAACGAACAGAGCCTAAAAGATGAAAAGTTAATTTGTAAAAATGTTTATCAATACTAGTGGACATAATGGTGTTTGTAGCCACTACATCAAATGCGTCCTTTTGTAACTTCCAACGACTGGCAGAGCGACAGTTGGAGCAATTCCTGCATAGGATTCTCCATCTCTTTTCCTATGCCATGGTTAATTTTTAAAAAAATTTAGGAATCATGGTTATTTTTATGCCTTTCCCCACCACCAAGTTTTGAATCAAGGAATGGTTGATAGGCTGTCCTTATGCCTGTGATGATAAGGACCCTTTAGTAGATTCTTAGAGAATAGCTGTTGTGGCTAAATTCCAGGATTGCATGCCGCTTAATTTTACTACTTGAGTTTGATTTCTGTTTGATGTTCTGATTTGTTTCCTATGTGTGCAGCTGTGTGGCTTTTCCAAGTGAAGATTGGGAAATTGCTGACTCTACTCTGCAGTTTTGGTAGAGACCATTTTTAATTTTTTTCTTATAGACTCTTTTGTTAGCCTTTCCCCTTATATAAAAAAATCTGTGAGTTTTTGTTCTTGAAGGCCTTGTTTTTACTAGAGGGAGCCAGCAGTTTGTTATGACAAGCTTTATATCTGTCATGGCCTTGGTGGAAATTCAGCTTTTGTAAAGCTTATTTTCTTGGCTGTTTATGTCAGGTCAACTCTTGCTGGTTGTATTCTGGGGCTTGATTTGAGTAATGGAGGAGATAGAAAGACTGTACTAGAATTATTTTTCCCTGTTTACTCAGCATTAATTGATGCTCTTCTCTTGCGTGCACAGGTTCGCTTTTAGTTTTGTAACTATGTTGGGGGTGGAAGTAAATGGATTAACTTAAACATTTTCTTTGTTAGGTGGACAGTTCTACATTTAATGCTGATGGAACAACAGTTGACCTTCCTGACAACCTTCTTCAATTTAGAATGAATTTAGTGGAGCTTCTGGTAGATAGTTGTCAACTATTAGGCTCTACTGCCTTTGTGCAAAAGGTGCTTGTTTTGGATTATTTTTAACTAGCATGCAAATTATATCATACTTTAGATTGATAATTATTTTTGCTCTTTAGTAACTGAAATCAGAATTTTCAGTGGTTATTGTATTGCAGTTGACTGCTGAAGTAGATAATGTTCTGATGCTTAAATTGAAATTCCATTGCCTAGTTCTGTGGCGTGGAACTCTAGACTATACTTAAGGACACATCTTTGTTTCAATTGTGGGAGTGAAACCTAGTTCCTTTCGTGTAGCTTTCGAGCTCTCTGTGCCATTGCAAACAATAGATCTTAACTTTGACTTTTCGTGCCTTTGCAACAATTTCGATGTCCATTTGTATGAAATATCTGGATTGTTTGTCACTTTATATGTAGCTCCACAGTTGAGAAGGGTAGAGTTTGTAAAAAAAGTGGAGTAAAGGAATTGGCAATGAGGTTGTGGCTTTTAAATTTGTGATTTCCTATAACTATGTAGCTGTAGGAAATATCTGCTTTACATTGCTAATGTCGCAATTCATTCAAGATGTTTTCAGATATAGAAAGTTCTACTTTCCAAATGGTGAAATTTCCTTTAGATACATGTTTTCTCATGTATATATTTATCCTGAATCTACCCTCTTTGCACTGCACGTTTACCTTCTTGCAACTTTGTTAGATAATTACCCAAGGCCTGTGATAAAGAACTCAACAAAAAGTAAAAGCTATGATTTCCAAAATCTTCAATTCTAGCTTCCATTTTTGCATTTCATTATGACGAGCTGGTTGTTGTCGCTTTGATTTGGTCCTTTAAAGAGTTCGTGTATATGTTGTTCATCAGGAATTCTCTTCTTTTTTTTTTCTTTTCCCTTGCATCCCCAAGGATTGACCCCATGACCTCAAGGTTCAGTAGGATTTTATATTTGGAAATTAAGTATTTTCTGAAGCTTACAGTTGGTAGTTATGTTTTGGTAATTTTACTATTGTTGGAATTTCTGGTTTTGGGAGTTCCTGTTCCAGTTGTTTGTCAGGTCAAATTAGTGGTCTTTTATGGAGCAAGTATTATCCCTCATTGGTGCTGCAGCTGTAGCCTAAGTGTGTGCCTTGCTTAATGGTGTCTGGATATTGCTATGCTACTAAGATTTTCATATTGTTCATCCATGTAGAACAACAGTCATTAGTTAGAGCTTTCAGTTGAGTGTAAGACGTTCACACATGAGCTTGCGTATGCAATGTAATCAGCTAGCTTGAACTACTCCTTGAAGATTTCCTCCTTGGTGGATGACTGTTTCGTAGTTAAATTTTCATACCTATATCAATATTTAATTTTCAGTTTCTTAAAATTAAATTTCAGATATTCCTTGGAGGATGGATGTCTCTAAATATTCCGATACCTTGGAAGGAGGTGGAAGCCAAGATGTTTGCTCTTAATGTGGTATGTGAAGAAGAAGATTTGAGTTGTTTTTCCTGTCATGATTTATCTAGTTCACTTAATTGAATACTTTAATAAGGATGATTAAGAATATGTATTAAACCAGATGCACATGAGACTATGAGTTTGGTCCATTATTGGCACTATACCATTCTTGTAGTGAACAATTTAAGCTGCCTCAAACTTGTTTATTGATCTATTCTATTCATTATTTGATTGTACCACAATCTTGTAGAAACAGTAATTTTATTATTCAAATCTTAGGAGTAAATCACTATGATACTACTGTAAATTTGAAATAGCCTGTTGGTTTGTTAAATATTGATTTCCTGTCCTCATTTTAACTTTTAGCTCATCATTCTACTTTGATCTTTGGTTGTAATGTTCTTTTCTCTCATTTTAGATTGCTGAAGTTGTCCTTAGGGATAATCCAAACTTGGATTTGTCTGTTCTTATTAAATTGGTGACAATTTTGTCCAGTCAAACATCCGAGGAACTGAAAGGATTCATGCTTATGGTACACAGAGGGTTGTTTAATGTGCTCAAACTTAAAGATTTAACTGTTGCATTTGTTTCTTATTTTGACCCTCAAATGCTTATTTCTTTTCAGGTTTATAAATCAGTTGCAGAAGTGGTTAATTCCTATTCGAAGTGGATATCTGCATTCTTGACAAATGCAAGACCATTACTGTAAGAGTTTTGGTTTTTTCTTCTTCCACATAAGTTGATATTGCTCCTTGCTACAATGAAACATTTCTTAACTGGGAAATGGGTAACTGAGGAAGGGGAACAAAAAGCAAGAAATGATAATCAGTAGATTGTCCTTTACTGATCACTGTACCCTAAAATATACATTGCTTGCCATGTGAATTTGTAATTTATAACTTTACTCCAGTAGTCCTTGAGTAAATCTTTCATAAAAGCATTTTTGTTCCTGCAACCTTCTAAAAGATTTGGAAAACAACAATGAAATATGACGTTATATTTATATATAAATGAAACAATATGTCTCGAGTCTCAACTGTACGTGATGACAAGATACGATTTATATAGCTGACCACACATAGTGGTGGTTGTTGAACTTCTAAACTGAACATGCATACTTTCCTCTGTTGAAAGAATCGGAAAAATCTTCTAGAATAGGGCAAGGAGTGTTACTCAAGTTATTTCCTTAAATCAGTATGGAAATTAAAGTAGAATAGGAATGAAGTCCTAAATTGTAGGTTCCCTGATTCTTAGAATTTCTGATTAGCATTATACCTTCTTTATAGGGTTAAAGACTATAAATCTGTACGTTACCATTGGAGTGAGGAATTAAGAATCACAGTTTTTCCCCTTTCTGAATTTCTTCATGGCATCAGAGCCTTTTACGGTCAAAATATGAATTGTAAGGCAGCCATGGTTGGCTCTGCGTCAGCATCTTCCGATGCTAGTAGTGGGGGAAATTGCCCAGACCTAAATCCCCAGCCTATGAACAATGCTTCTTCTGATAACCTCCTTTTGGCTACCCCTCACAAACTGAATGGGGAAAATTACCTTGAGTGGTCCCAAACTGTGCGACTGGTCATTGACGGCAAAGGGAAATTAGGGTTTCTGAATGGAGAAGTGAAACCCCCAGCCGAAATTGACCCCAAGTTCAGACATTGGCGGTCTGAAAACTCCATGGTTATTGCCTGGTTGGTCAATTCCATGGATCCAGCCATCGGTAAACCATTCATTTACTTGCCTACTGCAAAGGCAGTATGGGAAGCTGTGCAAGCAACCTACTATGATTTGGAAAATTATTCACAATTATTCAAGCTTAATGCCAAAGTCTAGAAGATGCAATAAGGTAGTCGGGGTGTTACAAAATATTACAATGAGATGATGACAGCATGGCAGGAGCTGGACCTCTTTGAGGCAGAAGCCTAGGAAAATCCAAATACAGGAACAAGGTAGACAGAAGTCATGTGTTTGTCTTCCTTGCAGGGCTAAACCAAGATCTGGATGAGGTCCGGGGGAGAATTCTAGGTCGGAAACCTTTCCCTCCTATTAGAGAAGTTTTTTCAGAAGTCCGACGTGAAGAAGAAAGGCGAAAGGTGATGCTTTCAAACCACAGTGAGCCTAAATCAGAACCTGAAGGTTCAGCACTCGCTGTAAAAGGTTTTGATGAGGAGAAACAAGGGAAAACCAGGCCATGGTGTGATCACTGCAGAAAACCATGGCACACAAGGGAGAACTGTTGGAAGTTATATGGCAAACCTGCCAACACAGAGAAAGCAGGGCAACTACAACAAATCAGGGGGAGAAGGCCACGCTCTTCAAGCTGGTAGTTCTGAATCAGTCCAGAACCCCAGCTCATCCTTCACTCAGGAGCAAATAGAGCAGCTACAGAGGCTCCTTCAATCCCAATCCATAGTATCCAACCCGTCTCCGTCATGTTCTTTGGCCAAGTCAGGTATCATCCTTATAGGCTCCACAGCCTGTACTCAATCAAATGGCTTCCGGATCTTAGATTCAGGAGCCATAGATCATATGACTGGCACTTCTCGTTTTTTCTCGTCTTATAAACCTTGTGCAGGAAACACAAAAGTAAAAATTGCAGATGGCTGTTATGCTACAGTTGCTGGGAAAGGCCCAATACCTATCTCTCCTTTCCTTTCTTTAAATGATGTCCTTCATATTCCTACTCTAGACTTCAATTTATTGTCAATCAGTAAATTCACTCATGACCACCATTGTACTGCTAAATTTAGTTCATCTCAATGTGTTTTTCAATATTTAACCTCCAGGAAGATGACTGGGGATGCTAAACAGGATGGTGGACTGTATTACCTAAACACCAAATCTTTTGGTATACCAGCATGTTTCAATTCCATGAAGGTTTTAGGCAATAATGATATTCTGTTATGGCATTATAGATTAGGACATCCTAGTTTTCAGTACTTGAAGTTGTTATTCCCCAAGCTGTTTTTGAATAAAGAAGTTTCTGGTTTACAATGTGAATCATGTGAAATGGCAAAGCACTATCGCACAACTTTTTCCCCCCAACCACATAAAAGATGAGCTCCATTCACTCTAATACATAGTGATGTTTGGGGACCTTCTAGAGTCCCAACTCAATCTGAAAAACGTTGGTTTGTGACCTTTATTGATGATCACACTAGAGTCACTTGGGTATTTTTACTCAAGGAAAAATCTGAGGTTGCTTCTGTGTTTAAAAGCTTTTATGCCATGGTCAAAACTCAATTCCACACTGACATCCAAATTTTTAGAAGTGATAATGGAAAAGAATTTTTTAACAAAATATTGGGAACATTTTTTTCTGAACATGGGATTGTCCACCAAAGTTCTTGCATTCATACTCCCAAACAAAACGGGGTAGCTGAAAGAAAGAACCGACATCTCCTTGAAATGGCACGTGCTTTATGTTTTACAACTAATGTTCCCAAGTATCTTTGGGGGGAAGCAGTTTTAACAGCAGCATATCTAATAAATAGGCTGCCTCCTTGCATCTTAAACTTCAGCAACCCCATTCAAATGTTTTCCAAAACTTTTCCTAATTCAAGATTGATAGGGGATATCCCTTTAAAAATATTTGGTAGTGTGGTATTTGTTCACAATTTCAGTCCCCAAATTTTCAAACTTGACCCATAAGCATTTAAATGTATATTTGTGGGGTATGCTTCTAATCAACGGGGATACAAATGTTTTGATCCTATCTGGAAAAAGTTATTTGTGTCCATGGATGTTACCTTCTTCGAAGGTTCTCCATTTTACAGCAACCCTCATTTTCAGGGGGAGAGGGAACAATCCGTTGAAGATGAGTTCTCAAGGAAACATGCTTTTTCTAAACCTGGAATTGGGTTTCCAGAATTTTTAGAACCTGAACCCCGACTTGTTTTTCCAAAACCTGAACCTAAGTCGAATTTGGAAAACAACCCTAAAATTCTGCCATCACAGAATAAACCAAAAACTAATATGGAGGAGAAACGATTTAAAGGGCTGGTGTACTCAAGGAGAAGGATTGATGCGTCTCACAATCCTCCTGTTCAGCATCACCAAACATCTACTCCAAGGTTAGATTCTGAAATCCAGGACAGTGATTCCAAATCTGGAAAATCTCCTTCAAGTAATTCAGATTCTTTTGGTCAAAGTGATCTTCCTATTGCCCTTAGGAAAAGTGTTTGAACCTGTACCAAACACCCTATGTCCAATTATGTGCCATATAGAAATCTCTCACCTCAATTTTACTCTTTTGTCTCACAATTATCAAGTGTAGCTCTTCCTAATAGTATTCAGGAAGCTCTAGAGGCTCCTAAGTGGAGGGGAAGCTGTTGAAGGGGAAATGAAGGCGTTGGAGAAAAATTCTACCTGGGAAGTGGTTGATCTACCTAAAGGGAAGAAGACAGTAGGCTGCAAATGGGTATTTACTATAAAGTATCACTCTGATGGGACCCTGGAAAGATACAAGGCTCGACTAGTAGCCAAAGGCTTCACTCAAACCTATGGTGTAGACTACTATGAAACTTTTTCCCGGGTAGCTAAACCAAACACCATTCGGGTACTCCTATCAGTTGCAGCAAACCTTGATTGGCCACTACTCCAACTAGATTTAAAGAATGCATTTCTGAATGGTGACTTGAAAGAAGAGGTGTTTATGGATTTCTCACCTGGGTATTCAAAGAAGTTTTGTGGAAAGGTATGCAAACTGAAGAGATCTATTTATGCAAACTGAAGAGATCTATTTATGGCCTCAAACAGTCCCCCCGGGCTTGGTTTGACAGATTTACAAAGTTTGTAAAAGGCCAGGGATACAGTCAAGGACACTCTGACCATACCCTCTTCAAAAGGTGTATCCAGGGCAAAGTGTTGGTACTAATTGTGTATGTTGATGATATAATTCTGACTGGAAATGATTTTGATGAGATGAACAGGCTGAAGCAGAATCTGGCTAAGGAGTTTAAAATTAAAGATTTGGGGCATCTTAAATACTTCCTTGGAATGGAAGTCGCAAGATCAAAGGAAGGAATCATGGTTTCACAGAGGAAGTATGTTCTGGATCTTTTGGCAGAAATTGGAATGAGCGGCTGCAAACCATTTGACACCCCAACTTATGTGAAACTGAAACTTGGGGATATTAAAGATGGTGTTCTAGCTGATAGGGGAAGACACCAAAGACTTGTAGGAAGACTGATCTACTTATCTCATACTCGGCCTGATATAGCCTTTGCTGTCAGTATGATAAGCCAATTCATGCAATCTCCATATAAAGAGCATATGGAAGCTGCATACAGGATCCTTAGCTATCTGAAGGGTGCCCCAGGTAAAGGAATTTTCTTCAAGAAAAATGAAAGGAGAGATATTGAAATCTATACGGATGCGAATTGGGCAGGATCTACTCTTGACAGAGGATCCACTTCAGGTTATTGTACCTGTGTTTGGGGTAACCTAGTATCTTGGAGAAGCAAAAAGCAAAGTGTGGTGGCAAGAAGTAGTGCTGAAGCAGAGTTTAGATCGATGGCTAAAGGAATAGATGAGGTGTTATGGCTCAAAAAGGTTATGCAAGACCTGAAGTTGTCAGTCATATTTCCTATGAGGTTATACTGTGATAACAAATCAGCTATAAGTATAGCTCAAAATCCAGTACAACATGATAGGACCAAACATATTGAGATAGATAGACACTTCATAAGGGAAAAGTTGGAGGTAGGGATAATTTGTACACCGTTCATGCCCTCTTCTCAGCAAGTTGCTGATGTGCTAACTAAGGGACTAGTGAGGAAACAGTTTGAAGATCAAATTTGCAAGTTGGGCATGATAGATATGTTTGCACCAACTTGAGGGGGAGTGTTGAAAGAATCGGAAAAATCTTCTAGAATAGGGCAAGGAGTGTTACTCAAGTTATTTCCTTAAATCAGTATGGAAATTAAAGTAGAATAGGAATGAAGTCTAAATTGTAGGTTCCCTGATTCTTAGAATTTCTGATTAGCATTATACCTTCTTTATAGGGTTAAAGAGACTATAAATCTGTATGTTATGAGGAATTAAGAATCACAGTTTTTTCCCTTTCTGAATTTCTTCATCCTCCTATTTAAGTAGAGAGCTTATAGTGCAGTGCCTTCTGACTTCATAAGCTTGAAAACCCTATACTATAGATGTATGTTTGGCAAACACCAAGATTTTTTCTAATATGGGGGGATGCATCAGGTAAATGAAACAGATTTGTGCACCGTCACCGGAGGGGGGAAACTTTGACAGGATGTCTCTGAATTTTATTGTATTTTTTCCACCATTGCACTGAATTGTCATCTTAATTAATTTGTTTATTTGAAAATTTTCTTGTTTGTTAAATGTGCTCATTTTCTTTGTCTATTTTAGTGTTGAAACTGATAAGCTCTTTTCAGACTATTTCTCGCTACAGGGATATCAAAACCTTTCTGTTCAAATGCTTGTTCTTCCACATTACGCAAATTTTGTGAAGAGGCTATTACAGTGATGCATGAACCTTCAAACTTGGAAATCTTAATCTGGATGGGAGAGGTCTGTATTACTCGGTTTTTGGAACTTATGCTTTATTGAGTAGATTTTTAAGGTCTCTTATTATAAAGAATCCAGGCCTCTGTCTAAAACATGTGGTTCTTTTATTGGGAAGGGAAAATTTTCTGGTGGGAGTATGTGCTAAAGAATTTTTTTGGAGAGGAAAATTCTTTAAATAGTTTGAGAAGAACTTTGGCTGGTATATTTGTTTTCAAATTTTATTTTAAGGGAAAAATAAAACTTGTTTGAACTTTTTTTTGGCCCCTCAAGAGAAGCACACTTCTCAGCAAAACGTGACATCAGACACATTAACTTAGTGTGGTCACAACACAAAGGCCGCTCACGTGGTTGCTTTTGTACTCTTTAGTCATATTTCCATGTTTCACTTGTGATATAGTCAGAATATATGCTACTGAATTTTTATTTGATTATTATTTCGGATATGTATTTTGTTGAGTCTTTCTGGTGCTCAATCTGCGAGATTAGTGGAACTTGTTGGAGTGTGTGGTGGATTGTTTAGATTAACACTTGTAACCTTTTTTTACTTCACTTCTTTCAATTTTGTTGTTATTTCATATTTTAATAAATTCTCTGATTCACAGAAATTGGAAGAGAAGCATTTTTATGCAGAGAATGAGGAAGAAGTAATTGGTGCCATCACTCTTGTTGTTGGTTCTCTTCCTGACAAGGAGCTGAAGAATAATCTGTTTCTGAGATTACTTTCTCCAAGCTATGAATCTATTGGAAAGCTTGTGAGTTCCATTTTCTTGACCATAGTCTCTGATCTTGTGATGTTGATGGATAATTGGTAAAATGTTTGGCTCTCTTTTCAGTACATTTTTACCATTTCTGAACACTTGGAATGTTCAATTTGTTACTGGATTTATTTTTTGTGATCTATCACCTTTCAACCGTTAATTTTTTAAACTTCAAAAGTGTACAAACAACTTCTGGCATTTAAACTATTTCAGTGGGGTATTGGGGATTAATTTTATGAATGACTTGTGCAATACTTAGCCATCTTAATCATTTCTTTTAGTAAATGTGGTGTCAGCATGCTTAATGTCCTCATTAGAGCTTCTCTTATTAACAATGCCTACAGCTCCATCATCTTCATCTTTGCAATAGAACTTCTATACTATTTGTATCACACAGAATGTCAAAAAATAGTATGTGTGGTCCTGTCTGTTTGGACTTTGAAATCAACTCAGGGGCTCGCTCATTTTTTTAATATTGTTCACGTGGCTTTATTACGGCCTGGTGTGAATTGAAACCAACTTAGATTTTGTCATCTTCAATACCTGCAGCAACACTAAGATGATTTGCCGAGTTCAAACTTAACAACCTCCATTAGGCACTTTAGTTATTCTTTTCGCTGAACAACCTCCATTAGGCACTTTAGTTATTCTTTTCGCTGGGGCTGTTTGTTTGAGTCACCTTTTGGTTAATTTTAGTGATATCTTCATCACTTCTTGATCAACTGGCTGTTCCACTGTACATCCGTCAAGTATCTTTTTCTTTGCTTCAGATAAATGAAGATCAAAATCATTCTTTGAGGCATGATCCAGCTTTTTATACTCAACTGATCTTCTCTGCCAGAGGAGGACTCTTTAGGTTTGACTATTTGGCTTCAGATTTATTATTGTCCTAAGATTACTTTTGTTCATCATGGTTTGCTGCTTGAAAGTCGATGGCTTTTTCTGTTTTTATATTGAAACATGAATTGTAAACCCTCTCGGATTTTTTTAGATTGCTTCAATTTTTTTCCCCATTTATTGCTTTAGGTTTGTATTTTGTATTAGCAGACAGATCGAAATTGTGAATCTTATTATCTGATTTGCCATCCAATGTCTGAGTCGGTTATCAATTTGATGCTGTATCAACATAATTCTAACCAGTAATGAAATGTAGATAATTTAATGCCCCAGTTAAAAACCTATTTCAAAGAAGAAGCTACCGAAAATTACCATGTGCCATTTTGCATTTTAGATTTTATTAGCGCATTCAAATCTCTATTATCGAATGTAAACTACTAGTTTCAGATTATCTGAGCAACACAAATAACTCTTTAACAAGAACAAGGATGAATTTGTGTGATCTGCTTCTTGTTTCCAGTATGCTTCAAACTAATATGCTCAAGATCTTTTTTGTGCTAGAATGGGAACAGTGTTTAATTATCTAGCAACACATATATCAAGTGGTCCAGCTTTAGATGATTCTGTACTTGCGCTGCTGGGGGTTTTTTGGCCAGTGCTTGAGAAAGTCTTTCAATCTGAACACATTGAGAATTCAAGTTTGTCTACTGCAGCTTGCAGGGCTCTTTCACAAGCAATTAAGTCATCGGGTATTGTTTGCCCTGTCTACTTTGCATTTACTGATGTTTTCAGCATGCATACATGCTTATTGGATATGCATTTGATTGATTGTATTATTTTCAACTCATCAACCTGTAGTTGGTAAAATTGCCGTTTACTGTATGCTAAGAAAAGAAGGGTTATTTTCATGATGAATTTCCCAGCATATGCTAGTTATGTTTGCAAATTGTATGCTATGAGAAGAAGGGTTATGAAAAAAGTTTCATGGGAAATTTTCTAACACGTTCCCCTTATTCTTGAGATTTAACAATAAATCTGATCATTTATAGCTAAAGAAAATAAGCATCATGAAAAGGTAAGAAGGGATAGGGTTGGGGCTTAAAAGAATTTTTGAACAAAGTAAAACTGGTTTGGTTCTTTTCTAAGTCTTAGCTGATGTTTGGGCTTCTTTCAGCTTATACATATTATATATATATATATATATATATATATATGTAGCAACTAGCAACAGCTTAATGTCTTCTCTGACCAACTCTTACTATAATGTAAATCTTCTTCACATTTTCTTACTCTCTATGAATAGCAAAGGATTCATTTTAATCTTGTGATTTTTCCTTTTTTTGCAGCTCATCATTTTGTAACACTATTGCCCAAAGTACTAAATTGTTTAGGCAGCAATTTCACATCGTTCCCTAGTCACGAATGCTACATCCGAACTGGTAAATTTCAAAGAAAAAGTTGGCAAAATAAGAAGAAAAGTTGTGATTTCTGTTAGAAGTATACATTTTACTTTTGAAAGTATAAATTTTCAAAGAAAAAGTAATGCTTTTGGTTGGAAAAAAAAGAAGAAGGGAAAGTAATCCTTTTCAATTTTTCAATCCTTTTTCAGCTTCAATCATTATTGAGGAGTTCGGGAGTAGAGAAGAATATGGACATCTTTATATCAACACCTTTGAGAGGTTTACCCATGCTACGTCAATAATGGCTCTTACTTCTTCATATATATGTGACCAAGAGCCTGATTTGGTGGAGGCTTACACTAGTTTTGCATCTTCATTTGTCAGAAGCTCTGCTAAGGTTCTAATTGCCTTTCTCTCTCCCTTTCTCCTTCCTTGATGCATGCTTGCTTGTTCATTTCTCTCAAGCTTTTTGCCCTGAGATCTCTATTATGCAGATTTAATGGTTATTTACAACATATCTCAGGAAATATTAGCTGCCTCTGGATCTGTTCTTGAAATATCTTTCCAGAAGGCTGCTATATCTTGTACAGCTATGCATCGAGGTTCAGCCCTTGCAGCGATGTCATTTATGTCCAGTAAGACTTGATTATGGCAGTTTTTTCTTGTAGTGTTTATAAAGCTACTGAATCAGGTTTAGGGCTGACTTTTGATTAATAATGTTTCTTTCTGTGACTTGCTTCTTCTAGCATGACCTGTGCACGTGTTAGCTTTATTCATAGAGCCTGCTAGGTTTATGTATTAGATGCCTTATCTTTTTCAAACACATCTCAGAAGCTCAGAATGTCATACAATCCATATATAAAATTTTCCCAGTTGTAGTCTTTGCCCCAAAGTTATGCGATTCTTGTATGCAACTGCATGTAATTGTTCCATGTTCCTGAATTTTCATTATAGTTGGAAAAAAAAATTGCTGGGTTAATTGTTTAAAAGCTGGCAGGATAGCTGCGGTTCTCCTAGTTATGCATCACTGGTATATAATTTTTAAACTGCATATAATCCTTGCTGGATGACCTAGAAAAGTAAATAGATGCATCATCCTACTTTGTCACTGTAAAGTACTGTTGAAATTGAAAGAGAAGTTTTTAAAACAGCCATAACTCTAGTGACGCCTTATGGATTAGGGTGTTAGACAACTAAATATGAACAGGAAAAAAACAAAAAGAGGTTGGAAAAGTGAAATACAGTGATGGATGTGCAACGCACTAGAGGAGATAGAATAAATAGTAATGCTTTAGAAGGAAATTGGGGGTAGCCCCAATAGATGAGAAATGAGCGAACTAAGTTTAAGATGGAAGAAAATATAGAAAATGACATGCTATACTTAATATCTGTGAGCTTCGACTGAACACGATCTTGAAGTATTATCCATGTAGCCAAGCCCACATACCATGATAAAGGCTTAGTTGTAGTTGTTGGGCAGTGACCTGCATATTGGATAGTGAATATATTTGGAAAATTCCTTACTAGGTTTAATACAGGTTGACATCACCTAGTTAGCATGATTTACACTCTGTAACACTTGATTCCCACCAAGAGTTATTTTTCAACTATTATGTGTGTGGTTGTCTATGTATCAAAAGGCTGATTGATGTAATTTTTTTTTTCCCCTTTTTTTAATTGTTTGTGAGTTTAGGCTTTTTGGAAAGTGGTCTCACTTCTTTGCTGGAATGCGAAGCTTGTTTTGACGAAAAATCTGTTGGAGCGATGACAATACAGGTCATATCTCACAATGGTGAGGGACTTGTGTCGAATCTCATGTATGCTCTGCTTGGTATTTCTGCAATGTCAAGGGTAATGCTACACTACTTCTTAGTCTCTTTCCAAAAATCATGATGGATTGTGATGTCGGTTGCCATCGAATTTCGATGTTTGAATAATTGTTTATGCTTAAACATCCCGTTTATGTTTTCAGTTGTTGCATTCGTTGGATGATCTGATGTAGGTGTTCCAAATGTACACAAATACTTCCGTATAGATGACATATTTTAAGCTTCAAATTTTCAGATTCAGACCTTTTTCATGTTAAATTTCATCCTCTTTCATTAGCAGAAAAGTCTTTATTTGAATGATCTTGGGGGTGTGATTCTTCTAATTGATCTCTTGATAGCAATATCTTCATTTTGCTTTGAAAAGTACCTTCTGTGAGAATTGAATTTCCTTTTATCCCCTTGAGAATAGGATATTAAAACTGACCTTGCATTGGACAACTGATGGGGTTAGATGGCAAAAGGTTACTAAGTTCGCAACCGGCGAGGTAAAGAGGGTTCCAAGGCCCAAACATTAATTTGGAAGGTTTGGATGACGAAGATCCGATTTGGGAACTTCAATAATTTCAGGATATTGAGGATGTTAATAATTTTCAGAATCCTGTTGGATTTTTATATTTCTGAACCAGCAAGTGTCCCTAGGAGTGATGCCTAAGGGTTCTATTTCAGAATCCTATAGAAATTTCAGATTTTTTTTTTATTTTTAAACTGCTTAATTGTGGCTTTCAGTTTATTAACCTATGCAATAAGTTGCCTTACTTTCTTAAAGCCATAAAGATTTCCCTATGATCTGTTCTACTTTAGCCCATGCCCGTGCTGCATCAACAGCCCATGCTCATTTCTTCTCGCTTCATTTGCATAGTTAGGCAAGACAACTATGTATATTCTACAGCCAAAAGAAATCTGGAATCTATAATAGTTTTCCTTTCAAAGAGAGAATAACAAATCAGCTGAAATCTCCAAACATCTGAGGGTACTGAACACATTTCAAAATCGCAGGTGTTAATTAGCTCAATTAAACTTTCACAAGGGAATATTTTGAATTAAAGCTTCCTTGTTCTTCAGAAAATTTATCTTAATTACATCCTACCTTTACCAGAAGAATACTAATTTGTTTATTTCTCAGTGAGATCTCTCTACCTGTAGCTACATTAGTTTTCAGTCCTATTTCATCTATCCTTGCAATAAGATAAGTAGGAATAGCTATTACTTCATTGCAGTAGTTATATCTATGACATTTTAGTTTCAACCCAGAGGCGCTGCACCCTAAACCCATGGTTTTGTGCTCGAGTTTTTGTGAATTTCAATTATTCAGATAAAAAGCTTCTGTCATTTGGATTTCGCAACCAGCTAGTCCTGTTTCCCCCCAGGTTCACAAATCTGCAACAATTTTGCAACAAGTGGCCGCGATGTGCAGTTTAAGTGAAAGGATGATGTCGAGAACAATTCTTAGGTGGGAGTCTTTACATGGATGGTTATACTCAGCGGTGAGTCTCTCTTCCTGTTTGAGGTGGTGTTCTCTGAATTTGCTCTTTCTTGACTCCCCACTCTAAGATTTATGGTATACTTGAAGGAGTTCTTGGACATTTTGGAGAAAAGTTGTTGGTTTGAAGGTGACTCTTTAATAATCCTCTGGAGATAATGTGACAATTAATTTTTTCCTATCATTCTACTTTAAACGATGTCTTTGTTTACAGATTCAAGTATTACTTAATGAGACATAATGCAAACATTTTTCCTGTCCAGTATTTGCATTTGTGCGCATAGGTGTATGATTTTGAATTACAAGCAACTTAATGCTGGAAACATGTCTTGTGTGTTGACTTTCTGGTGATTTGTAGGGCGCGCTTAGATTGGAGTTGTAGTTATAAACTTGTGTTACCAATAGACCAGTTATATCAATTAGTTGTTTTCTGCAGCAGTTGGAAATGGGACGCTGAAAACATGATTCTTTTTTGAGTGAGATATGCATATTATAAGTTGCTCTTCTGGAATTCAAAGGTTATGGTATACCGGTATTTTTTGGGGGTAACTGTTCAATCCGTTTTTTGTGGTAAGTTAGGTAAAAATACTTGAGTGCCGAAATGAAGTTTTGTGGCGAACATTGATCTTGTTATTGCATGTATTGTTGACAGTGCAATAGGTAAAATATATTTACAAGTTTGATTACTTGGTCAGTCTTGTGGAGGCTGATGAGTTTGTGAGTTTTTCCCAGATGCAAACTCTACCAGCTGAGTACTTGAAGCCGGGAGAAGCAGAAATTCTGGTGCCAATTTGGATGGAGGCCCTTACTGCTGCAGCTTCAGAGTATGTGGAGAGCAGACGTAAGAATGGTGGGAACTATGATCATGGTCTGTTGAACGGGAAAGGGGGAAGAATTCTAAAGCGTTTAGTTAGAGAATTTGCAGATAGTCATCGGCATTCTCCAAACCCAACATAAATATTGATTTGGAGTGAATTATTGTGCACATAGTGGAATGGAAGAGCCTTGAGGAGGAGGATGGATGGATGGGAGGGCCATGCAACCAGCTCAAACACAAACAATAGAGTTAGAAGTAGAAGTATAGAGCATGATTTGCTCCAACAGCTGACATAGAGATAATGAATAAGTGTAGAGTGCATAGTAGGGGTAAATTAGAAAGAAGTAACAACCAGGTTGTATGATTATTGTTAGCCAATTTTGAGAAAAAATTGTAAAGATGCTTCATCAAACTATTCTTTTCTGTTTTGCATAAGCACTAATATTTTCTTTTCTGAGTAACTATTATATTGAGCCTCTATATTTTTATCACTCTCCTTAACAAGTAGTGTTTATTCCCCAAGAGTATCTAGCTGCACCATACTCCTTATCCTATTATGTGGTGTAGTAGATATATTGAATAATCTCAAACTGTAATAATATCTACAAACAATTCATTCGAGATCAGTTTTGTCTATTTAGAGTGTAGGGTGATATGATAATGAAATAATGTTGATAAAATAAAAAAAAAATGAGCGAACTAGTGCAAAAACCGTGCTAGTTTTGCTTTGCCTTCCGGAAAAAGGGAATAATTAAATTGTTAATTGAATGAAATATTTTATTAAATAAAGGACACTTTTTAAAAAATTTAGACTTGAAATTACTTTTTTGCCCTTCCTCTTTCTACTTCTACAATAAAAGTAAAAAAAAAACAACTTTTAAAAAGAATCATCCCATCCGGGTGATTCTTTCTCATAGAATTGCCTGGTTGCTGTGATTCTTTTTAAAAGTTGTTTTTTCTTAATTTTACTGCAAAAAGAATGGAGATGGGTGAAAGAAAATTTGAAAAAATTAGAGTAGAAAAATGAGAGTGAGTTAAAGAGTGAAATGGAGAGTTGAAGAGCAAATGAGGGTGTAGATAAAAATATTTATGATAGTAAAAATGTATAAAGATTTTATTGTCTTTTCACCACTTAAAATTTTAAAAAGTGTCCCGCAATTAACATGCCCAATAATAAAATGGGGCATGTTATTCGCAGTAACCATTTCGATATTTGTAGTAACATTTTCTTGTGAAAAGTCTAAAATACCCTTGACACTAAAAAAAAAAAACAAAAAACAAAAAGTCACATGCATCACAGTGCAGACCATTTACCAGGAAAGAAATCCATTTTGGGGGAATTTTTTTCCCGGATCTGTGATTATTCAGCAATTTTTTGCCGTATCTGTCACATTTAGGCCGTGGAGAGTGTCTCCCCGGCCGGAATTTTCGGGAAATACCGCCGGTCAAAATGGCGGCATTTCCGGGCGAAATACCTCCGGCTACCAACTGTATTTTGTGCCGTAAATACCGCCGGCGACCGGCGGTATTTTCCCCGGAAATACTGCCAGAATACGGCGATATTTTTTGGGAAAATATCGCTAGTCTCCGGCGGTATTTTTGTCGGAAAATACCGCCAACGACTGGCAGTAATTTCCTAAAATTCTCTCCGTGGCCGTTTTTTTTGGAAAATAGCTCCGGTCTCCGGCGGTATTTTTCCCAAAATTACCGCCGGAGACCTTTTCCTCCAAAATAGCGCACGATTCCCTGCGGTATTTCCCGAAATAACACCGCCGGTCGCCGCGCGGTATTATGGAGTGAAATACCGTTGGCGACCGGCGGTATTTCACTCCCCCCCCCCCCCCCCCCCCCCCCAAAATTTGTTATTTGCAATAACCACCGGCCGGACCTTCACCAATCAGGGAAAAAAATTCACAATTTATGGTAAAATACTAACAAATTCGGACATATTACAACCAAAATAATCAAAACAACAAATAAAACAATATACCGAAAAAAATATTAACTTTAGCCACTCACATTTTTCCGATCCGATTCGTCTCAATTTTTATCCGATTTTGTGAATCCACACGGCTCTGCTTTGCAGAATTTAATTTTTTGCAGTGTAGAATGAAATGGTCTGCACTGCAAAAAAAACTTACGCTCTGCTTCATAGACAAATGCTTGCCATTTTTTTTTTTGCTTTTTTCTTTTTTTTTTCTTTTTCCTGTACTGCATGTGACATTTTTTTTTTTTTTAATGTGAGATGTATTTTAAAATTTTCACAAGAAAATGTTACTGCAAATATCGGTGCCAATAACATTCCGAATAAAATTTGTGGGGATGAAATGAAACACCAATATAATTTGTCGGGCGAGGACTGAAGACGGGACGGGAATCCTCGCGATAATGGAGTTGTCCGTCTGAGAGTGAGACTGAAAGCGGAAAAGAAACTTGGTTTTGACTGTAGAGAGAAAGAGGACAGTAAAAGTCCATTCGACGTCGGAGAGGAAGGATTCCGATTCCGGACGAGATCCGACGGGTTCAGTACTCCAAATTTCACATACTTGCTATCGCTTTCTTTGAAGCTTTTGTCAATCTCATTCTGTTAGTGATGAGCTCAGTTGCCTTGTTCTTTTACTTGCTTCATTTCTGGATCATGTGTATTCATGATACAATGTTATCATTTGTCCATTTTTTCGTGATCTGATTGATTTGGTGCTTTCTATCTTGCAGCTGCTGCCGTAGATGACGAGACCTCTGAAGCCTCGGCAGCCCTTCTCCATTTACCATAGGCTTTGTGCCGCTGCTGCTTTAGCCCTCCTCCTTTTCGCTATTCAGTCCTATTTATTCACCGGTTTCTTGCCCCCCCCCCATCATAATCTTCATTACTCACTGTAATCTTGCTTGCCCCACTTTTACAATACCTACCTATTCCATTCTCATTTTGCAGGCGACAACCGGAGAGTGACAGTACATGAGGATATCCGGATCTTATCTGACTTTCAGTCCAGTATTCAGCAATGTGTGGTTCGTCATCTTCATCTTCTCCTTTCCATAAATCTTTTATTTACATCTCTTTATCTCTCTAAAAACTCAAAAGCCTATGAAAGATTCTCTTTTGTTAACTTTGGGCAAGATGCCCATTTTCAGCACCAGCCTTTTAAAGTAAGTAAGTAAGTAAGTCTACTGAGTAAATGATATGCATGCTGAAACTCTCTGGCAGCATTACATTACATTGCAGAAGCTACTTATTAACTGTCAATCTAGCATATATTTATGGTTTGCCTGTGTGGATGCTACTGTGAGAGGATTCCCTGTGATTTTTCGATGTTAATATCATTATGCTCCTATATAAGTAATGTGACCAAATCACGATCACTTGTTTACTTTTAGGCGGAATATCCACTTGCCAGTTTCTGATATTTCGTCCTGGGAAATGTGTGGTACATTTATGTAGCTTGTGAGCAGATGCTAGTCGTCTCATCACTCTTTAAATATATTTTTGATGATGATTTTATTCTTCCACTGTAAATTAATCGTCAGCCTCTCTCGCCATGTTTAGGCAAACAGGGGACTAGGCCTCACTGCTCATATCATCGATCACTGCAAACTTGTACTCAAGTTCCCTGAAGGAACCAACAGCACTTGGGTTCGTTTCTCATCTCAGTAACATCCATCACATTTAGTTCTCTATTATTTTCACTTATATTGCTACCTAACCAGTAGCCTTTCTTTAATATAATGCAGTAATAACTAATCTTTCTACTGCCCTTTTTGTCTGCAGTATAATGCGCAATTTAAGATATTTGAACCTTTGGAGTATAATTATGATGTCTGTGAAGCCATTCTGCTCTGGGAACAGGTTTATTGCAATGCATTATTTTTTTCATTTTTTGGCCTACTTAGCTGATTATAACGAAATACATCGAGTTTGACTGACCAATTGAAATGCAGTACCGCAACATGACTACAGTACTGACCCGGGAATATCTTGATGCTCGACCTGATGGCTGGCTAGACTATGCTGCCAAAAGAATAGCACAGTTGTATGTACATTGCTGTACTTTCTCTTACTGTTGATTTATATTAGCTGTTTCCTCTTTGCTTCTCTTTTCGTTCATTTCTTTTTAATCCTTGAATTTATGTTTCTCTTTATTCAGTCAACATGGAAACAAATTCTTCAAGTACTCCTTAACTTTTTTTCTTCTCTTCCATTATTCACAGGGGTGCAGACAAATGCTATAATAGAACTCTCTGTGAAGAACATCTTAATATACTTTTACCTGCAAAACCCCCTTTTCATCCTCGCCAGTTTCAAACTTGTGCAGTTGTTGGAAATTCTGGAGACCTATTGAAGACAGAGTTTGGTAAGGAAATTGATAGTCATGATGCTGTTATTCGAGACAATGAGGCACCAGTAAATGAGGTACGGTTGTTATTGCAGTCAACTTTTTGGTTAAGATCCTGATCAAACAGAATGGCTGAAAGGTTGTTTTTTTTTTTTTATGTGGGGGTTGGAGGTGTCTGGCTTTTATTCTTCTTCTTTCCTTAGAGAGGCAGGGTTTAAGGTTGTGCGCTGTTGGTATTGTTCAGTCGTGGGCCTTGTGTGAAATAATTAAAAGACATGAAGTGGAGTTACTTGCAGACACTGCAGTGGAGCCTGAAGCACTTTCCTTTCTTGTGTGGACCTACATTTTGCTATTTTTTCCTGCATAAGAATTCCTGAAAATTACAGTATCTTTTTTTTTTTTTTTTTTTCCTTTCTTTTATCTCCAGAAATATGCTTGGTATGTTGGTACGAAAAGGGATTTTCGCTTGGTAGTTAGGGGTGCTGCTCGTAACATGGTTACCATCCTAAATGGATCAGGTCAATTCTCCTATTGTTATCTTCTAAATGTTGAACTACTATGTATGTTTCTTATTTTTATATATATGCTTGTATCTTCATGTATAGCTTTGTATAGGGTTGAGGTTCATATGCACTATGAATTCCAAAATCTTACAGGTTTGATGTACATATCCTGCAATGCCAACTCCATGCACTGATTCCCTACTTAGTTTTGTGCCAACTCTTGAAAAGTTTAATCTAAAGACTCTTTTATGGGGGGCTAGATTGCAGAAGGAAATTGCAAAGTAGAAGTTTTGCATGTGATGATCCTTAAGTGATTGATTACTTTTGTACATTTTCCAGTAGTCAAGAGATATAGTTTCACCACATCCTGAAGTTTATATTGCTACTGGTTTTTCAACTTTCTTTAGTTTTAAAGATAATATCAGTGATCTGAACTTACTCTTTACTTTCTCTTGCAGCTGATGAGGTGTTAATTATTAAAAGTGTCACTCATCGAGATTTCAATGAAATGATAAAGGTATTTTGAGAAAAGAACTTACCATCTATGCCTGAGAAATAAATTATGAATCAGGAAGTAATGTGCATAAGTTTGCAGGATAGAACCTTCGTTGGATAGTGAGTTTGTCAATTGCAGTATCACTGTTAATCAATTAATATTGCAACTATATGACACAATAATTCAGCCCTGGATCAGAACTTTTACAAGCAAAGTCATATGGAAAAAGAGAGATCATAAGTTTGTGAACATTACTTTTCTTTGTGAAAAATTGTTTGTATCAGAAATGGCTGAACTCATTAGAAAGTGAAATAGGTTTATCATTTCCAAAATCTAAGGAACTTTCCAGTGGTCCAAATCAGCTTCTTGTTAAGGAAACTTGTCCAGTCCAAATTTGCATGTGATCTAAGAACGGATATTATAGCTTTAAATCTTTTGTTGCAGCGCATCCCAAACCCTGTATATCTCTTCCAAGGTATTGTCCTGCGTCGTGGTGCCAAAGGAACAGGAATGAAATCCATAGAACTGGCACTTTCAATGTGCGACATTGTTGACATCTACGGATTTACAGTGGATCCTGGCTACACAGAATGGTTAGTTCTTGTACATATTCTGTAGGGATTGTATTTTTACTAATACAACAGCTTCCCTCACCGATAACTTGTCTTTACGCTGACAACGCAGAAAACATCCTTTTTTCAGGACCCGATATTTTTCTGAGCCTAAGAAAGGGCATAACCCACTCCAAGGAAGGGCATATTATCAACTCCTGGAGTGCCTTGGTGTAAGGAATTACTCTTTGATTCCCCTTTCCGAGAAATGATCATGTTAAATGCTTTTTTACTTAGCCAAATTTCTGTACTTATGTCAGGTAATTAGAATCCATTCTCCCATGAGATCAGAAAGAAAGCAAGATTGGTCTGATGTACCAAGTCGAGAAATGATACAGAAGGCTCATTCAGCGGCCTTGCACTTGAGAAGAAGTCAATCTGGCCAAGAAGGTGAGTTGGGACAGTTTGGTAGCTGTAAGGTATGGGGCAATGCAGGTAGCTACAGTGGTGGGCCCATTTCTGGATCTCCTGATATGAGTGATGTTAGGAAAAGTTCAAATTACAAGAAATGGGAAGTGATGCCTTTTGAGAGTTTAAGAAAAGAAGCAAGGGATCATTTTACAGAGATGGAAGGGGTATCTCTGTACAAAATGGATGGAAACAAATTGGATGATCTGGTATGCGTGAAACATTCATTGAAATCTGAGGCATGAGCGAAAAATTGTTATTCAGGATCGATGTTGAGTGTGTTTGAAGAGCTTGTGGATATACTGGTTTAGTTTACCATCAAACATGGAATCTCCAAATTTTCCAGAGAGGAGTCCTTTGACATAGATTTAAAGTTGTGTAACTGACAGGGACTCCGAGAGGCCAGCTGAACGGGATTTTTCGTGGTCTTGTCTTGTGAGATTTGTTGGAAGTTGGAAAGAATAGTAAAGTGCAGCTGGGCGTTTGAATGAGCTATCTTGTGTGCAGCTTCAATTAACAGTATAACATTATTAAAGATGTTTTATTTTACATTCTTTTTCTTTTATAGTTGTGATGATTTAGAGGAACATTTTAGATTTGTTATTAGAATATTACAACTATACTTTTATCAGATACATTATGTAGGGTAGGGTAGGGTAGGGTCAGCTAAAGTTATATAGATTATATCTTGTCATCGTGTATAATCAATGATGAAACATTGTTTTATTGAATTGGATTTGTTAGAATATGAAGTTGAATCTTAGCAGGCGGGAAATACATGGTTGTGTCTTGTTTAAGGACATGTTTTTGTCCTTATTCAGATGGGCTGAACATTTTTCAACTTCAAAATTTGAAGGTAAGAAAGCAGCAAGTTTAGAAGGCCAAATGCATCTCAGAAGCGCTTTATCTCATCTTATTATGTGCAGATAGATTCATTCAACAGCAATCAATACTAGAATGAATGCTCAGAAGATATTTTTGACCATAAATATCTTGATACTCAAAATGGGGAATCAGATAAGCATGCTGGGTAATGGATAAAGGATATGATGGTGATGTTCTTATCCACGCACAGGCAGACAAAATATCTTTATGAACACGAACATAACTTTTTAGATTACATAATAAACAAATACGAATAATGTGTTAAAAGTTCATTAATACATTAATAAATAGGTTCGATTAAAAATAAGCTATATAATATAAATAAATAAGTATATATAACATTAAATTTTAAAAATTACAAACAATTGAATCTTTGTATACATTTATATTTACGTAGATATCAATATATGAGTTTAACGTGAATTTTGATTTTTATATAAGTTGATACAACATATTAAATTAACTAAACATTACAATTTTATGTTAGTCAATGTGAGATAGAACATACACGAATGTTCACGAACAAGCTCAAACTCGAGTTATGCTTAATTAGTAGATAAATAAACACGAACAAGATTTTAGGCTCGATAAATAATTAAACTAAGGAACAACACTTGGCTTGCATCTCACTGTTGAAGTAGGAGTATAAATTTGGGTTCAGCTTCCAAGCATTAAATCCCCAAAACGAAAGAGCCTTGCAAGTTAAAAGTTTTGTCAAAATGCAGGTAGCTTGGAACTTGGCTATACCTTCGCCTCCGTTCTCCTCTGTAAATAATCTCAAGCATCCAACATTATTATATCGGAAGTTAACCATCGGGGGATTGCGCTCTTCTTCTTCTTCTTCTTCTTCTCTGAAGCTGAAAGCATCTGCTAATGCTGCGGAGACTCCTGCCATATTCGAAACGGTGGACTACAGTTCCACCTTCTCGTAAGAGTTTTTATTTTTTGTAATAACTAACCATGTTAGAGTGAGTTTCTCTGCAATACGTAATTAGTTCCCCCACAACACAACACAGGGTTTTTCCAGCAGAAGCGTGCGAGACGATTGGCGGAGATGCTTGCCTGGCAGACATGTGGCCAGAGGTGAAGCTCCAGAGTCCAGACACAACAAGGCCAAAGTCTGAGTTGATCGACACAGATTATCTTCAATACGATGATCCCAAAACGTAAGTAAAGTTGAAGTTTTACCATTTTCTTTTTGACTTAAAAATTTCTCTCTTTTTTTATCTTTTGCTTTGCACTTGCAGAGTGTTGCTTGGGGAGGCTTGCGATGTGCTCGGAGGAGAATTCTGTGACCGACCCTATCAGATTGGAATCAACAACAACTAGTACAAGTAGTTGTACAATAGCATCTTTCAAATAATATGAATATGAAAGCTATTATTATTATGACTCTTGACAATATATATAGTCTATTTTTTTTCTCTCTCTCTGAGATGACTATTTGCTAATCATGAATTCTCTTACAAATCGCGTGTGATACAACAATAACATAATGCTTTGCCAACAAAAGCAAAACTAACTCAGCACCCTCACACAAATAAAGGCGGCTAACTCATGTGGTTGGAAACGGATTATATCCATTCAGAGTTGCTTCTACAAGTGCTAACTCCCCTATTCCCACCACAACACAGGGAAAGCTATGCCATTGCCAACCCTAGAGATAGATGATCAATGCGTATCAGTCGCCATTTCACTCTGATACTACTGAACCGTTTCCTGCTCTGCTTCCCAGAAACACATTTGAAAGGTTACTCCCGAAAAATGTCGAATGGAGGGCCCTCACACATTGTTCTGCTTCCCTATCGTTCACTATCAATGATATATTCACCTGCTATGCACATAAACATTATTTATGGGATCCACCAGTATTCGAATTCAAACGCTACAGGCTTTCACATGCTACTACGAAAATAATCACAAGCAAAATAAATGAAGACAACGACTATAGATACCTTTGATGCACCTTGGGAAATCATCTGAACATTCACTCCGTTAGACTGAAAAACATGGAAAACCTGCCACAAGAAGCAAGAATCAAATAAGATCTCAAATACACGACTGAAAGACAGTTAGACTAAACCTAGCAAAATGTTCAGCACACAACCCTTTGTTGGCAAAACTGAGTCGCTCTCTTTTTCTAAACATACCCACAGTAAACCAATAGCTATAGACAAATTGGCAAGTTGAGTAGGATAAAAGAAAATATTTAGACAGATAAGACAGTGAACAATGGAAAATTTACATGCATGTTACTAAGGAACAGCAGTAATAGAGGTTAATGCCAAGAGGAAAACAATTCAATTCAATCACCAAGGAACAGCAGTAACGATCTATGCAAAGGGGACCAACCTTTTCCAAAATCAGTGAGGACCTTTGGACATTTCCAATCAGAGAAATGATTGATCTGCGTTGAAGAAGGTTGACAACTGCAATTTTCTCAAGCTCCTCAACAACATTATCAAGTTCCTGATAAGATGAGGTTAGATCTCACGGCTGGACACTAGATGGCAGAGTCATATGATGTACAAAGAATTCAAAAACACTTTAAAGAGAATATTATACTGAATCTAAAACCATGCATCTCAGGAATACAGGTTTACCTGCTGTATCAGTTCTCTGCTCCAAAGCTTTGAAGGATCCAATGTCAAAGATATACTAACTTCACTAGTGGCCACAACATCAACAGATATGCCCAAATCTTCAAAGGTAGAAAAAACCTGATTTCATGCAGCATCAAACCAAGACTAGATTAGGTAACAAATAAAGAAAGATGAAAAAACTACCAACAGGTGATATGCTTCTTCTTACCTTGGCAAGGAAGCCAAACTGACCAAGCATGCGAGTGCTGACAATGTCCAACATGGTTACATTCCGTTTTAGGACAATACTTGTTAGTACAGCCTAGGAATGGCAAAAGAACTAGATAAGATTTAGGATAGTCATGTCAAAGGAATTAAGTGCATGGATATCATTAATTTACCTTACTCATATCCCTTGCTCGAGTTATAACGGTGCCAGGAGCCTTAGGATTATAAGAGTTTTTTACCCTGACAGGTATGTCAGCTTCCCTAGCCGGCCTCATGGACTGCGGATGAAGGACCTGTAGAAGGAATAATCAAATATATTTTTCACCTTAACATTTGGTTGTGTTCAACCTTCATCCTTTTCTTTAACCATCATTACACAAATAAGAAGCCTAGATTATTTTATTTACTGCCTTCTTGCATCCAAAATATATATACACACTGGAAACTAGCTTTTGGACAATCTGAGCTATCGGCATAAGTACCCAAGCAAGCATACCACAGTTATTCCTTGTGCAAATTAAAACAATTATACTATATCCTGACAAAGATAATCGAATAACATTTTCATATCCATTAGGACGAAAGTATTAATTTGAATATAATTAGTAAATCAAAATCTGGCACAATAGTAATTAATTAATTAGTAGACATCAAATTGGCCATTTTAATTGACTAAACAAGTCTTCACTACCTTCCTCAAAAAAAAAAGTCTTGACCACCACAACATGGGGATCTCATCAAGCTACATGCCAGTCAGCAGGAATTTCATTAAAGGGGGAGCTTCTAATTCCTTTGACCAGATACAATTCCTTAATTTCATTAATGATTGGAGGATTGGAGATCTTTGCTTAACTAAGTTTAGGCTCCAAGAGGAATTCCCCTACCCCAACTACCAACAGCTTACATATATAAAAGTTGTGATACCTGTGCACCGAAGTATGCAAGTTCAGCAGCCTCATCAAAGGTTAAGAACGGCACTGGCTCTGCTCCAGGGTATATGTTAGGATCACATGTCAAAACACCATCAACATCTTTCCACACCTGAGAATCGAGATGGGGATAAAATCATTAATATGTCACCGAAAAACATCACATAGCCTTCTTAAAACAGAGGAATGTCTTGGAGAAACAAATGTGCAAACTATGTAATACACACACACATAAATATACTTTCCAGCCAAATAATGCATATAGGGAATCAGTTACAAATAATACAACTCAAAATGTCAGAAAATTGCTTATTTAAGTAGAAATAATCAAGGTTGAGTGGTAATTGTCCGATTAAAGCAATGTTGAACATAGATTCAGGCCTTGACTCACCTGAATTTCACGCAAACGCAATGCTTTGCCAATGGTAGTAGCGGTTAAATCACTACCCCCCCTGCCCAAAGTTGTCACTGCAGAAGTTCTCCAACCCTACAACTCAAAATACCAAGAAAAATGTCAATTCACAGGGGTCAGATTTCACAACCACAAAAATGAAGCAAATAAAATATAAACCAATGAGGAGACCTTTCCAAGAAAGCCAGTAACAATAGGGATTGCTGGGTCACTAAGCCAATCATCATACAATCTCTTTGCAACCGCTGGATATGTTGCTTCTAATATCTCAGCATTAGTAAAATCATCTGTTGTTATGAAACCAATATCAAACGCATCATACTGCAAAATGATACACACGATGACAGTGAGACTTCAGTCAACATAATATACTAGAGCCAACTTAGCATAATTAACAAACTTATTTGCAACATACTTGCCGAGCCTTCACACCAAGTTTATTCAAATAAGCAGCAAAAATCCTTGTGGACATGCACTCGCCAAATGAAACCAGGTAGTCTCTAGTGCGAAGAGTTAACTCTTTCATCATGGCAATTCCGTTCAAAAGTTGCTCTAACTCATCTAGGTGCTCTGCAATACAATTGTAGTTGACAGTTCCATCCACATGCTTTAAGTCAGAAAATGAAAAGAATCCAACTGTTTTTGCACAGTTCAAGAAATCAAAAAAAAAGTGCAGCAGTTTGCAACACACAAAAGCATTAAAAAAAAATTGAATAGCAATATCAAATCACAGGAAAAAGTGGTTCTGAAAATATTAATGTGTACTAATAAAACAATTGGCTTGCCTGGTACCGAGTTTCCATATAAACTGTTTTGCACAGTTAAATAAATCATCCAAAAAATGCAGCAGTTTGCAATACACTAAAGCATCATACATTGAATAGCAATATCAAATCTCAGGAAAAGTGGTTCTCAAATGTTATTAATGTGTACTCATGAAACAATTGGCTTGGCTGGTACTAAGTTTGGGCCATATAAATTTCAGCTTCCCAAACCTCATATATGGTAAACAATGAAAGAATCATGCAGCACCAATGCAGATAAATTTAAGATGGAAGTACTAATTTACAAGAGAGGAACTGAGGATATCCATATCAGGGTAAGCTTTTCCACTTGGCATAAAACTTACTAGAGATGATGGTGCTCTCAACCCCAAGTTCTTCAACAGTCCTGCAGAGAAAAGGGAATGTGATAAATAGAATGAGGGCCAGCAGACAATGGCCAGAAAAGAATTCCGGTATACCTGAGATGCAAGTTCTTGATAAAGTCCAGCTCTTTGAGTCCATTAACATTTGAAGCACCACAAGTGACAGCCTTCTCTCCAGCCTGATTCAACAACATTTAAACTTAAAGCAATGTATCTCTATCAGTTATTGATAATTGAGCTACAAATTTCCATTGGAGTTGTTCTAAAGGGTCAGAGGAAATCTAGAGACAACATAGAAAAGAGCGGATGAATGTACCAGCAAGAGATTGTTAGTTGTCTTCCCCATGGCAGAGAGAACAATGATAGGCCTCTCTTCAGGGAAGCTGCGTATAAGGTCAGCAACCTCTCTCATCCTCTCAGCAGAGGCAACTGAAGAGCCACCGAACTTCATGACACATGTAAGTTCATTATCTTGAGAAGAAGAAAGGTCAGTTTCTTCACGGTCAAGCACATCAACATTTGCATCTGTTGCACGACATTGGGCAGAAACATCTATGGGATGTTGCTGGAACGACAACTTGAGTGACGGTGGAAAACTCCTTACCCCAGAGGGAAAATGAAGATTTGGTATTTGTCTTGGCCGTAAGCAAAGAGGTCGGAGGCAAGGAGATTTAACTCCGACAGATGGGGTTAGGATATGATGCATTGAAGAAGTAGCCATTAAATAATATGAACAGGTTAGTTCGACAAATGAAGCAAAAATTTCTCGGTATCAGTCAATGGATGATGTAAGCTATCCGATTCCTCCACCGTCTACCGCGTCCCCTGCAGCAGCAATGCAAATTCGACGTATAAAAAAAACTTTCCGATCAAATAAAAACAAGCAAAAACCTGTACCTAGAACTAGAAATAGACCAGGAAATCTGTATTAATTTGTTAGGGAAAATAAAGAGCATTAGACTGGAGGAAGGGGAAGGGACGAGTCCTGTATTTATTTAGTGTAAAATGATACGTTGGGGTAAATTTGACGGCATTGGTCCAGTCAACCCCATTCTTGCGCGTAGTATTAAGGAAAACATGGAAATGGATGCGCGTAGTATGAACAAAGCAAGAACCGAAGACAAAATGAATTGTTACCTTGACCGTTGAGCAGAAAAGAACCCCAGCGTTGGACCAAATATAGAAAAATGGCAAACGAGAGGAGAGATCTGCGGTGCCTGCCGGGCAATGGTTACTCTATTCTATTAGTCCTCTCTAAGTAGTAAATGCCTAAATGGTTGGGTTGTCGGAGCCGCTGCTATGGGCAAGAAACAAAAACGGTGGAGGGTGATGGCGGCGGCGGTGGTCGTCGTCTGGTAGTAGTATGACAAAGACAAAGACAAAGAGCGTGAAAGTTAAGTATATACTACCGGCTCGCCCAACTCAAAGATCAAAAGTTTGAAATGATAGTCATTGCAGAATCCACCCCCCACAGCAGCGGCGGCGGCGGCGGCAGCAGTGTTTTTGAGCTCAGAAAAGGGTCAATCCAATAAATACAGAAAAAAAAAAAAAAAAACTTTTTCTATGTCGGGCCAAAGGAACATTATTTATGAGATTTAATTGTAAAAAACTCCCTCAAATTTTGCCTCAATTATAAATTGTCCCCCAAACTTTTTATTTTGACCCTTAACTGATAATTTTATTGCAATGTAAAGTTAAATTACGTAAGTAATTATGAGTAAGTTTTAAATTTAAGATCTAACCTTGCAACAAATTAACAATTTAAAGGATTACATGCAAAATTAAAAGTTTTGAACGAATTTGTTGCAATTAAGTGTTATTAGAATACATATTACACAAATGAATTATGATTGGATTGTGAGTGAGGTCCAATTCCATTAGATTGGGTGGGTTTTCTTTTCCTTTCTCACAATTTATTTCACCACTTGGGCTTGGATTGGACACCAACATCATGCCCCAAGTTTCCCACCATTCCATTTCTTTTCATAAAGTTTTTTCTTTTTTTCCTATTTTGTGAGGAATGAGGTTTCTATTTTTAATATATATTATTAACAAAAAATAAAAAGTAGATCTCATCTACTATGCTTACAAGTACTTTGTTTGTTTGGATTGGCAATGGCTAATTGGGTGTACTAATACTAGTGATGAATCTTTGCAGTTTGCGTCTTTTAGATCTTTCATCAGAGTCCCATTTGATCTGCATCTCATTTCATTTCTCTTTATGATATGATTGATTCTTGGATGCATTCTTCCAATCTGTATACTAATAAGATGATTTTATCATAAGCTCTCCCTCCCACTACTCTATGGATTCAATCATCTCATCTTGGATTCCTTTCCCTTCTGCTTCTGCTTCTGCTTCAGCTTCACTTCCCCCGCCATTGCATTCTTGCATTTCATCTTTTCTGGGAATTCACTCTTGATGCATCCCATCCCATCTCTGTTTGAATCTGATTGAATTAACAACTACACACACCTATATTTATGGGCTCTACGCAGTCTGCCCAAATTCCCTCCGAAGATGACGATGACGAGGAAGAAGACGAAGATGAAGAAAACGAAGACCCACACAATCTTATTATCAACAACGACCAGATTAGGCCACTGGGCGGTGGCGCCGGCGCCGTTGACGGTGGCCGCAGCGATGCCGGCACTGTCATTAAGAAAGTCCTTCAAACACAAGAGCCCGAAATGCTACCCTGCCATTCCTCCGCCTCCCCTCTCTCCCCTCAGCTCTCTTCCTTGGGTACCCCTCGCCTAGGGCCCTCCATCAAGGTGTGGGACCCTTTCAATGTCTTGGCTCCTCCGGCCCCTCCTCCTCCCCACCACCACTTCCCTCGCTCCTTTTCCCCTGCGTCGTCGCCGGGCGCGTCGGCTCTCATGGACGAAGATCGCGCCGTCACGGATGTGTATTTGATTTGTCATGGCGAGTGTCTCATGAATTTGCGCCCTGATTTGATTGCCGGCAGGTGCCCCGAAGCTGCCCTCACCCCGAATGGGAAGCGGCAAGCCCGGGCGTTGGCCGTCTTCTTGAAGTCTCAGGGAGTTCGATTCAATGCCGTTTATTCATCGCCGTTGGATCGGGCTCGCGCTACTGCACTCTTGCTTTGCCAGGTCAGAGCCACTCTTTTTCTTCCGTTGTGCATTTGCATTTTCAGTTTGATTCCGTAGATAATATTCCACAATTTTGCTAAGATCCTGAATGAATAGGCCATTCGATCTGCGTGGTTTCTAAGGCATTCTATTATTATTCCTTGGTCATTCATGAAAGCTACTGGTGTTTATAGTCCTTATCTGTGATCATCTGTACAATGTGTTGACATTGTGTAGCTGCCTCCCATTTTCTTTATGGTTATATTTGCCCAGTGACAGGTCTCATTATTCCTGCTCATGTTGCTGATGGCTGCAATGTAACAGAAGAAACAGAAAGCCCCAACGTTTTCTAGTTATAGGGATTGGATACTTTGAAGATACCCTGAATAATCCCTTAATTTTCTGGTGAAAGATATCAGGATACCTGTTACTTTGCCTGAGTAGGAAATGCTCCATGATTCAAACGTTGATAGAATGACTTTGCTTCCTTCCTATTTTGCTTGAGTTAAGATCTTGTATGGCACAAAAATAAGCTTTTAGGAACTTGTGATTTGACGCCTCTGCTTGTTCTTGCATAGGAAGATGTACACGAAATGCAGCTTGCTTTTTTATTTTGTTAAATGATTTATCATTCACAAGCTTAGCTAAGGCCTGATATAACTGCAGCTATGGATGGGCAACGATGCTTGTTCCTTGCAGATACATGCTGCCCACACAGTCTATAGGATATTTGTCTATTGCATCATTGATATTAACATGGTTTCAACAACTTGCTGTTAATTGAGTAAACTGGTGAATATATGTGTTTGTGCATATATATATATATATATATATATCCACGGCTTGTTGGGTTTTGATGGTGCTCAAGGAAGAAATTAGTTCAGTGAAATAGCTTAGATCTTCAACACCTTTAATCTTTATACAGTACTTTTTTGTTGTCTGAGTGTTCCACTCTGGGTCTGGGATCCTTTAAATTTAGTCTTAGCATTCACTGAAATGGACCGATCATTGTCCTGATGATGCAGGAATTAAATTATTCAGAGGAACAGATACAATCTTCAGATGCACTGGTGGAAATGAGTCAGGGTCATTGGGAGGGTTGCCACAGATCAGAAATATACACAGCTGAAACACTGAGCTTGATGGAGAGATTCCAGCCTGATTTTTCAGCTCCATCTGGAGAATCATTGAGACAGGTGGAGTTCCGAATGGTTCAGTTCCTAAATGGAACTGTTTTGGCATTGCCTGAGAAATTCAGAACAGATTTTTCACCACCGGATCAGAGTGAGGTACGGGGTTTTGGCCACCGCGGTGCTCGTGCATTTACAAACTCGGTTCAGGTTCAGGTTCAGGATGGAGATGGAGCAGGAGCAGCTCTGCCTCCACCGAACTGGGATAGGGATAGGGATAGGGATAGGGATAGGGATACGCTGCAAAGACACAGGCAAGGTCTTCCACGAAAGAAGTCTGGTAAGAGCAGGCTTCAGATGGTTACGACAACTGGAACTGGGGATCAGGAGGCGGATGATGAGATGTCTCCACGACAGCCAATGAGCCAAGACCTGGTTCGTGAGATGAATGTGAGGAGTGGCGCCTCCTCAACCTCAACGACAACGTGTGTAGCTGTATTCACGCACTCGGTGCCGATAAAGTGTGTAGTAACAGGGATTATGGGATGCAGCGCGGTGATGTCACATAAGATATGCATAGAAGAGTCGTCAGTAACAGTGTTGCAGCACTCATGGAAAATGGGATGGCAGATAAAGAGATTGAATGATACAGCACACCTGAGGCTTCTTTAGCTCACTCTCTTCTCTAGTTGGTGTTTGGCCTTTAATTTTGGTTATTTATTTTTATATATACATATATATATGTTGTTGTTATTTTCCAAGCATAATTTTTTGTGAGGAGCTAGCTGATTGTTACATTTTTTTTTTTTTTTTTTTTTTTTTACAGAATCTACCTAATTCTGGTAGCCAATTTTTTTTTTTTTAAATTACTCATTTCCTATTCATCATCATCATCATCATCATCATCATCATCATCGTCATGTATGAGGTGAATGACATTTTTGTGGGACTAGCCGGAATTCCAAGTTACCATTTACCTGACCTAGGAAATCCCTTATATTATGGCTTGTGGAATTTATCGTTTGTACAAGTAAACAAACAAATAAATAAATAAATAAAAGAAAAAACAGAAACTTGGGCGAGATTCACTCAAGGGATATATGCCTTTATTTTATTTATACTCATAATAAAAAATTAAGGAATTAGTATGTTGTTTTAACTTTGGACGGCTACTCCCACAAAAATGTCATTCACCTCTGCAAACTTACCATTCATTAATAAACCAAACTAGTTTACTACAACAAGAAACTTGTATTCTTTCTACCACGTGGTTGTCTAGGTCGGACCGGACGTTGAATCAGTGAGGCCAAGGGTTCGCTCGAATCGGGGGTTCGACTGGTTGAGTCGAGGTCTAACCGGATGACGTCATATATATATATATATATATAAATAATATATTAATGATTAACATGCTTTAATTTTATTATTTGTAACATTTTAAAATATTTTTTTTCACAACAATTATATATTTTTGCAAATTTTAAAATTAAGTTAAACATGAAAATTCATTATTATAAAACCCAATAAGTAAATCAACTATAAAATATTTCTTATTTTCTATTAAAAATATATAATTTTATATTACTACATTTTTATTAGACAAAAAAAAAAGAGGATAAAATTTGATGTAAAAAAAATTAAACGTATTTTAAGTTAATACATGAATAAATTAAACAAATTTTAATTGAACTGAAAACAACTAATAAAAATTATGATAGTATTAATGTTATAAACAGTAAGGAATTATAATAAAATTAACATTAGTTTAGATGGTCCAATTTATAGATTGTTAGAAAGTTCATGATTCATATAAAAATGAGTTAAAACAATAAATTAAACAAAAGTAAACAATGGTATAGTGGCAAGTACTCATGTTTCTATGTGAGTAACCAAGGTTTAACTCTCAGTGACAACAAAATTTTGAAAAAAAAAATTAAAAAACCCGATTCGGGGGGGTCAGCCCGGTTCCCGGCCCGCCCGCGATTTTGACCGATTTTTTAAATGTTCGGTTTTTTTCCATGTTTTGAACCGGCAGGGGTGCCGGTTCGCGGCCGGACCTGTTAGACCGGTCCGTCCAGTCCGACCCAGACAACACTGTTCTACCATTGAAATTATTTGTGTTTTTTCAATTTTAATTTCATTCATTACTTGGACAAACGCATGCCGTCCTTGGTCATTTTAAGATTATTATTGTTTTCTTTTTCTTTTTTCTTTTTTTTTGTTTCTCCTTTTCAATACAAAATTATGAATAAATTATATTCATTCTTATAATTTTGTGGTCTCTTTGTTCTACTAGAAGAATACGAGTATGAGTATTGGGTGCATCCGATATATCACATAAGATGGTGTAACCATTATATACATTCATGAGATAATGTGTTATCTTGAGGGGAAAATATATGCAAATGTAAAGGCTTGTGAATAAATAAAAATCAGAATGACTGTATTATTTTTAATCATACATATGATGCATCCAGTAGTTTCCATATGAATGTATATAATGAATTTATGGAGTTACATAATACAAACTAGACTCATCTAATGTAATTGTTTGGATACTCATATTAAACCTTCACATTCACTCATATAAATTTACAAAATACCAGATTATCAACCTAATAAGAGTGAATTAGGTTAAGAAACAATGTTGACCTTTAGACAATTTGTACTTTTAAAGCTTTCTTTTTCAACCATTTAAAAGAAATGTCAACACTAAAATAAAATAATAATAATAATAATAATAATAAACATACTCAAATTGTCAAATGTAATGCATGTCAACCATTGGCTCTGTTCTCTTGCCAACTTGGTTAGAAAATTTTTTATTTAGGAAAAAAAAATTCTTTTGGAAATTTATGTAAGAAAGAGGAAAAAAAATGTAATAATTATATATATATTTTTAAATTTATGTGAATGAGTATTTAGATGACATTTTAAAATTTAAATTGTAAATTTAATAAAAATAATAATATTTTTTTGTATAATATTATTAAAAAAGTGATACTTTTCTTAATTATGTTACTAAGACAACGGGTCAATTATTTGGAATAGGAAAGGAAGAGAGTTACCGTGAAATTGACGCAGACAGCTGCCACAAACCGAGTGGACCAATAGAACCAAACGGAATATCTGACGCATTTTTCCCACTTGTTAAGCAGCAAGTCAGCAACCTAACTAATATTTATATAAAAAGGCGTGCTTTCATTTGTGAGCCATTTTCTTAGGAGGAGACCCAAATTCAAGACTACTTGTATTGGACATCCCCAGCGACTGCCAGTGAGAGAAATCGGGATCTCGTAATCTTTGCCCTAAATCTCTCCCCCTTCCGATTTCTTCTCCTCTCCGGCGGCGGCAGCCATGGCTTTTCCATCACTCCCCGACAACTCCGCCTCCCGCCGTCAGTCTCTCATTCCCTCCTTCCTTTACAATTCTTCTCTTTCTCAACATTTGGCTTCCAAAACCTTTTCCTCCCCCGCTTCTGCTACTCCTGCTCCTGCGAATGACTCCTCCTTTGTGATTGCGGCTCCCTCCGAGCCCCCGTTCGGCAAGATCGAGTTGTACTCTCCTCAGTTCTACGCCGCCTGCACAGTTGGTGGAATCCTCAGCTGTGGTCTCACTCACATGGCCGTTACTCCTCTTGACCTTGTCAAATGCAATATGCAGGTAGATCTAATCTCTCTTCTTTTCATTTTTCCTACACGATACGTACGCTCTATGTTCTCCATATCGAGATTGTAGACATTCTTAGATCAGATCGGCTACAAAACGGTAATTAGGTTGGGTTCGTTTATCTTACTTGCTACTTGTTTGGTTGCATTCTTCTACCTGCCATGCCCGGAGATCCATCGGTTCCGTTCTTATTGACTTTGAAATTACGCCAACTTAACTTCTTACATATTTGAAGTACCTTGCAGCTTGAGCGATTTTGGTTATTATCACTCTTTATTTATATGAGTATATGATTAGCAGTTACGATTGGCTAAGTTGCACTGTGGATTGTTATGATTATATGAAATTCCTGCATTCTTACCATCTACTAATTAGTGATAAATTAGAACTTGGATTCCCAATTTTGATCCCTGAGGTCCCTCTGATGATTGTTCACTAGATTGACCCTGCTAAGTACAAGACCATCTCATCTGGTTTTGGAGTGTTACTGAAAGAACAAGGTGTTAGAGGCTTCTTCAGGGGATGGGTGCCGACCCTGCTCGGTTACAGTGCTCAGGGTGCCTGCAAGTTTGGGTTCTACGAGTTCTTCAAGAAGTACTACTCCGACATTGCTGGGCCAGAGTATGCTGCCAAATACAAGACTCTGATCTATCTAGCTGGTTCAGCCTCTGCGGAAGTTATTGCCGATGTTGCCCTTTGCCCTTTCGAGGCTGTGAAAGTCCGTGTTCAAACTCAACCTGGTTTTGGAAGAGGATTGTCTGATGGGCTTCCTAAGTTTGTGAGATCTGAAGGTGCTCTTGGGTAAGTCGTAGCTTCTCTCTTGTTATTCAATCCATTTTTGTCGCAACTGCAGAGATAAATAAGTTTTCTGTTTTCTGAATCTCTGCAGGTTGTACAAGGGCTTGGTTCCTCTTTGGGGACGTCAAATTCCTTGTGAGTTGATATTTCCTAGTTTTCGTCGGCCTTGTTTGGGTTTTTTATATTACAAATCCATTTGGAATTACAGTAATTTTCTAAAGGATTTGGTTTATATCTTAAGTAAAAATTGCAATCGTAATCTGACCTCAGACATCGGTGAAAGATGCAATACCCTTTCTTTATTTGTTATACAATTTTGTTATCTGGTCTATTGACAATTTAATGATCCCCATGTACTGGATATTTTTGTTTTAGTTCCTCTCACTGCATGAGCTTGCAAAGTGATTGGTTTATTTGTCCTCTGTACTGCATAATTTACTGATTAATTTCTCAACCTAAATGTGAAGTTTCCTATGTAGTTTAGTTGTTGACCCTATCCATTTTCATCCCTATTTCCTCGTGCTTTGTTAAATTTGTGCATATACTAAATGATTGTTGGTGTGTGATGTTACTGATTTATGGTCACGATTTTCCATGTAATTTTGAATTGCAATTTGCTACTGGTGATGGTTACACGTTGTCTTCCGTAAGTTTGGGCAGTTTTCATGTAGGTGTCTGTTTATTAGATAGGTTTATAAGTTGGTGGATCTTAGTGTAAGTCGCATGATACTTCTCTCTCAAGATAAACATGGCTACTTAGTGCTAACCACCTTTTCACATAATTAAGAGGTACTGCATCTTCACCTGTGGATGATTTGACATTTTGATCAAATAACAAGATTTGAATCACAGCAAAATGTTGCCTTAGAGTACCACTGTTTAGTCAAAGACTGAACTAGTGCCCTTGTTCTCATTCTCTTGTGAGATGGTACTGAAAATATCTTCCCAAACCAAACCAACTCTCCCCACCCCCGAAAAAGAGAAATGTGGGAGGGCTTATAGATAAATATTTGATAGATTTTAAATGTTGTTTATTGTAACCCATGTTCTCCATTAGATGGCATGGCATGTCATCAATATCTGGTTTTGGATGAGTGACACACTTGTCTGACTAGTTTGAGTGATCTTATGGACTGAAATGTCTTGATAGTGCTAATGTAACAGTATGTATTTGTAGATACAATGATGAAGTTCGCATCCTTTGAGACAATTGTGGAAATGATCTATAAGTACGGTATACCCACACCTAAAAATGAATGCAGCAAACCTCTGCAACTTGGTGTGAGCTTTGCTGGCGGATACGTTGCGGGCGTCTTCTGTGCTATTGTATCTCACCCGGCTGACAATCTTGTTTCTTTCCTCAACAATGCCAAGGGTGCCACTGTTGGTGATGTGAGTTTGCTTTACTTCTTCAGGTCTTGTACATGATAGATAACCTGCTTCTGCTTGTTTTATCTAGTTTGTTGGTTTATTTTAGGCGGTGAAAAAGATGGGACTGTTGGGTCTTTTCACACGAGGGCTTCCTTTACGTATTGTGATGATTGGAACTCTGACTGGAGCCCAATGGGGAATCTATGATGCTTTCAAAGTGTTTGTTGGACTGTAAGTTTTCTTATATGCGCAAAATAATATGATTGATTGCTCCTCGTGGCTGGCCCGTTTGGGTTTAGTGTGCTATGAAGCTGGTTTTAAAATGGTTTTTGAAGTTGTTAATAAGAGCTGAGTTGGTTAATTATTGATATATATTTTTTTTTTCGTTTCAGTCCTACCACGGGTGGTGGTGTTCCCGCTGCTGCTCCTGCTGGTGAGCCTGCTAAGGCGTAGGAGGATCGTATGTGTTGATTGATTGAGCGTTTGCAGTTGCAGAGATAAACTAGATATCTCGGGGATTAAAATAAATTCCGGAATAGCTTATGGGCAGGATTTGATGCCCTAAGAGTGTCAATTTTTGGCAATTATAGAATTCTGACGATGATGAAAGGTTTTTGTTATTTTGGTGTGGGTAGTTTATATATGGGATCGCAGCTAGTTTCGGGTTAATTGAAGTTTGTTTCATTTTTTTTTTGTAGAGTAGAAACAGGCATCAACACAACAATTGGATTAATGGCTCAGAAATAATGGGCGAAATTGACCTTTATTTTAAGCAGAAGAAGAAGTATTGTCGTTGTTATTTTGTTTTACGGCGTGTGGACTGCAGCCATTCAAGATTGAAATCTTGAAGGTTAATACTTGATTGGTATCCTTGATATAGGGGAAGGTGTATATGAATATATTATTGCATCAGAAAGGAGCAAAAGGTTGTTATAGTTACAGAGTTAGTTATACTTGCAAGCAAGCAAAATGAGAAGTACTAGTACTAGGAGGAGTATAAATATACATATATATATATATATATGTCTAGGACTGCATTGCATCAGTTTTGTCTAGTATTAGCTTTCTGAAGGAGATTATTATATTATTAGGATGCCTCTTGGTTGCACCAAGCCAAACCATCAGAATCAGAAGAAATCATCAAGGGAGAGGTTGTCGATGGAACCAACCTTGGAGGAGTAGTAGTGAGTCCTAGGTCCACCCAGAAAATCGAGAGGGGAGTCGTTGGAGAAGGTGGTAGTGGTGGTGGTGTCATAGATGAAGGATGATGTTCCAAGAGGGTCAGGATATATCATCTCAGGAAAGTAACCCAAAGCAGAAGAAGATTCATCATGATGAGCAGCAGCAGCAGCAGCAGCAGGTAGAGTAGTAGTAGTAGTAGTAGTAGTTATAGGAGGAGGAGGTCCCTTTTTAAAATCCAAGCCTCTTTGACCACCTTCACTTGCAACTGCTGCTGCTGCTGCTGCTGCTGCTGAATCAGTGGCTTTCCTGGCATGAATCACCTACAGAAAAAAAAGAAAGGAGGAGGAGGAGGTTTAGAGGTTTGGAGATTAGGTGTAGTGAGATGGAAGGAAGGAAGTTGTTTGTTAGTCTTCTTACATAGTTGAGGTTAACGCAATCCTGATACATGACAATATGGTCTCCAAGTGTGAGGCCATGAGTGTTGATGAAAACACCAGTATTCTCAAGGAGATACATGCGGCTGTTGTTGTTGGGCCAATACCTGAACTTGAGTCTCCAAACATGGTGACCATCCATATCATCCATTGTTATGAATATCCCTTCCTTGTTTTCCAGTACTGGTAGATATTCCTCCGCTGCTCTCTGTCAACATAAACATATTCTCAATTTTTTGATTATTTATGCCAAAACAAAACAAAAGAAAGCTTTTACTTTTTTTTTTTTATAAATTTTTTAACCTTGGGAAGAACTATTCGCCTGAGAGAACCAACGTCGCTTCTCTGGAGCTCCTTCTCAAAAAGAAACTTGAGCCTTGCTGGATCAATTTCCTATTATTTAAATTAACAACAAAGTTTAAAGTCCACAGTATCAGTAGAGGAGGAGGAGGAGGAGATCGATTAAGCTTTTCAATTATACTACACTAGTACCAATCAACCTTCTAATATTCTTTTACCCCAAGAATGTAATAGTTTATGTTCCAGAAAAAAAAAAAAAAAAAAAGGCATTAGCAACAAGACAAATGAACAATAGGAAACCAAACGACCAACAATAGGCCCAAACCCCTAACAATCCCTTTTTGAACAACCCCCCCGAAGCCACCCAGCCAACCTATATAATAAATAAATAATCACAAATAACAAAAAAAATCAATGAAAATAAACAGGGAAGGGAAGGGAAGGGAATTCCAAATCAATACAGTCTCCCTACTTACACCATACCATACTAGTTAATAATTACATATCAACACCCTTCATTTTAGTTACAATGCCTATCAGCCTAAGTCGATCTCATTATTCAAATATTAAAAATTACCACACAACTATATATAACTCTGTGGTTTTGGTTTTATCATAAAATTCTCTTGACTGAAAATGACCCTACTGTTTTAATTTTATCCAATAAGATATGAATTTAGTCAATGTTTGTCTAGGAAGCACTGTTTATGGTTTTGTACGGGTAAGTTTGGCCACGTGGCCCTTTGACTTTGACCACAAACTAAAAAAAATAAATAAAGTAATTTGGATTGAAACATACAAATATAAGGGACTAATTATATATATATATATATATATATATATGCGTTAAGAATGATTTAATATGTATAGCGAAATTGGATAAATTATGATGAGTAGTAACAAAGGATCGAAAAGTATAGTAATTTACAATTTACGGACAAGGGAGGTGTGCGCGGTGTTAAATATAAATATATGTAAACAGATGTGGAAAATTATAAACCGAAAAGAACATACATACATAAAGTATATATAATAATTTTAAAAAGAGAGAGAGAGAAATTAAAAAAAGAAAAAAAAAAAAGAACTGACACGTGCGGGAACAAGCTGAGAAGGGTGGGAATCGCTGGAAAATGGCAGACGCATAGTGGCGATGGAGAGCCTCCTACTCCTCCTAAACCGCTTCTTCTTCTTCTGTCCATATTTGAAGGTTCCGGCGTCGGCGGTGGCCGTAGCCACATTGTTGATGCCCAGGCCAGCGGCATCGGCGGGAGGGAGGAGGAGATGGTTATTGTTGTTGTTGTTAAAGTTAGTTGTTGAAAGAAAAGTCATGGCGGAAAGGATAGAACAGAATGTTGTATATATGTATCCTGGATCGATATGTATATGACAATATGTATGGGAGTGGGAGGGGGGGGGGGGATATATAAATTAGGAGTTGCAGCAGAAGAGAAGGAGTGAGAGTATATATAGCTGTAGCGCAGGGCAGAGAGAGAGAGAGAGAGAGAGAGAGAGTAATGGTAATGGTAATGAGAATGGGAAATGTGGATGTGGGTGGTGCTTTGTAAATTGTAAAAAATGTAAAATGTGAGTGTGAGTGGGTGTGGGTACTCTCTTTTTCAGCAGGAGTCGTAGTCTCCTTAATTTGAGTGAGTGAGTGAGTGAGTGAGTGAGGGTAAAATTAAGATTAAAATTAAGATATGTGATGAGGTAGAGGGAGATGGAGGTTGGGAAGATGCTTGCTTAGCTTAGCTTAGCTTTCCTTTTGCTTTAGTTAATGTATATGGATGACTAATTAATTCAGTTTCACAGTATGACGGAATAATATGATTTCATCCATCCATCCATGGCGAGGCGAGGCGAGAGAGAGAGAGAGAGAGGAGGGGGTGTGGCAGATGGGAGCAGAGGAGGATAGCCAGGTGTTCAAATACCTCTGATCTCATCATGCATGCATTTCCATTTTTATTTACTCTTTTTTTTTTTTTTTTCTAACTAAAACTCTCTCTTTCTCTTTCTTTCCTTCCACCGCTTTATATATATTACGCACTAGCTAGCTTTTACTTGATCTCTATGTTTATGTCTACTCCCATCATCATAAATGTATGCTTTCTCCCATTTCATTTCATTTCATTGGAAGAGCTCATTAATTTTGTTTTAATACAAAAATAGTTCACCTTTAACTCTTTTTTTTTTGTTTATCCTTTTATCTTTATTAATATAATCATGTGTAGTCTATAATTCGTCCATACTCAATAAGTAAGTAAAGATGGATGGATATAAATGGAATAAAATATAATCAAATTATTTATTTATTTATTTATTTTACATATATTAATCAACAAAGCATGATGAATTCTTCTTATGAAATAAGAAGATGGAGTATTATTTTTATGAATATCAAAATACAATAATTAAAATAGCTAAAAATAACTATAAAGCATTTACTCTTCTAACCTTTAAGAATTACCACTAGATCGACGTCACAACAAATAAATAGGTGACATTTAAATTTACATACTCCGTCCATCGCTCACAGACCTATGTACATACATACGGTTAAATATATGCAACGGATGCACATGCACTAAACTAAACAACGTTGGAGTTTCCGCCATCCATCTCCATGCATCCACTCATCCTCTAATCACATACACTATACTTCAAATCCATTAAATGCCCCTCTAACTAACTCTATTAATTCAATATATATATATATATATACTAGAAGTTGTATGCCGTGCAATGCCCGACATTTTTTCAATACTATTATTTGGTTATAATTTTTCTTCGACTTAAGTTTTAAGAGAATATGAAATAGTTTAGAATTTAATTGGTTATACTTATGTTATGTATATGACACATGTTATAAATACATATAATGTACGTGTGTGCATTAGGTTAGATTCAAGAAAAGTATAGGAGTTAGAAATATTGTTCCATCATATAAGCTTATATTTTTTCAACACACACAAGAAGAGATATGAGTAAAAATAATTAGTTTTAAGAGATAAGATATGTACAGTTGTAAGCTTATCTAATATAAAATCACCCGGTCAATGTATATGGTTAGTCGTCGGTTGCCATTTTTTGGGTCAAAATTTAGAATAATTGTGTGATAGAATAATATTAACAAATATTTTCTGGGGTGCGATAAACAATGTAAGAAGAAGCCAAAGAAGTACGAGTATTTGTAGAGCACATAACAAAGGAACAACAATTGAAATCATGAATGGCATTGGCCAATGGCTACCCCACATTTCCATAATTTTCCATAATTATTAGGTGGCTATTCGGTTTACCTGTTATTTAATTATAAGTTAAATTGGATAATAAATAATAAAGTGAAACAAAAATTGAGAAAGTTATCTAGTGGAGAAGATGATAAGTTGTCTTAAATTATGAAGTTATAGGGTAATAATTATGTTGCCAATGTGGCATTCATGTGGCACATAATATAGGGTATATATTAAATACTAATCTTATGTGGCAGTCATGTGGCACCCTCAAATCAAATCAAGCCTATGTTAGTTTCTATTATATAGGGTAGATATATATATTATACTTAATGTTAGTGTCTATATTTACTGTCTCCGTTCTATTAGAAAAGTTCATTTTGAAAATATATTTTTTGTTTTAATACAAAAGTTCACTTTTAAATTTTTTACTCTTCATGTATGATCTACAATCATCTCATACTTAATAAGTAAATATATAAATAAAATAAAGAATATCTAATTAGCTACAATATTTTAGTTGTTGTACCTTAACATTCATAATAAGTTGTATATTATTCAAAGTAAACTTTTTGAATACAACAGAGAGAGAGAGAGTATTTGCTAATTCGTGAGCAATGTGATAATGTAGATGGTATTTTTTTTTTAAAACAATGTGGATGGTATATTAATATGATGATATTGGATTTTGTTCGGTGGATACATCCATCTCTTACGTATACGTATACGTATACGTATACGTATTTATGACGATTCACTTCGATCTCACTTTCATACCTATAAACTTACATATGTACTACTGTTCATACATAATGCGAGCTAACAAATATAATCTTTTCCTTCCATTCAAATATTCCGTTTCAAATTAATGTATAATTTATTAAAATACAATACTTTAAATAAGTTTTATTATTTGCTTCACTATTATATATTTTTATTTTTTGATAATGAATTAATTATCTATAAATTATTACATTAACAACAACATAAGCATTTAAACACAAACTCTTCTATTAAAATAAAAATATACTCTTTTAATGGAACACGGAATCAAGACTAGAGGTTGGATCCATTCATCCAGTTTTCAGGCTTTAATTAGTTTTGTACGTACACACATCACGCATACGTATTTTCTACTTATTTTCATTTCCATTTTGTGATTCAATATTAATATATGGTGTGCTAGGGTAGTTGTCTACTTAATTTGTAAAAATCCACAACATATATATATATATATATATATACTTAATTAGTGTACAAGGTATTACTAAAGCCCAGTTATTTTGGTCTATGTTAGATTTTGGTTAGAGAGTTATGTGAATCTGTTTGTTTCTTGGTTTGATAATCAAGAAAGTTAGAAGGAAACTTGTGCAAGTAGCACATGTGACAGCAACTAATACTTTTAGAGAGAGTCTTCATATGTATCTGACTTTGGAGTTTAATGAAAATATTTGTCTTTAAAAAAAATAAAATTCTTTTTTCTTTCATAACTAGATCACAGTATAAATAGATCAGGTTGAAGGATCAATGGATCACTAGATTAATCTAGTTGAACTGAACCAAAAAAAAAAAAAAAAAAACTGATAACAAATCATCACATTAATATATAAATTTAAGTTATTATAATATATAAAACATTGATATCAAGTCATTTTAATCTTGAAAGTCCAAACTTAAAGTTGTGAAGTAGAAATTACTATTTTTTAGTCCAAACTTAAAGTATTTTAATCTTGAAAGTCCCAAAAAAAAAAAAAAAAAATTGTTGTTATTCCATATATAAAATATTAGCATTGAACAAAATGAAAGGAACCTCAGATGTTTAAGACAAAAGATGACATACCTCGTTCTTGTTATCATAATTTAATTTGGATGAGAATGTGAATCAAAATTTTGAACAAAGGCATCATCATCATCATCAAGCTGTTTAATTTCATGGTCCCTGCCTGTTCAAAAGATTTAGTAGTCACACGATTACTAAATAATGGGATTCAAAATCCAACATCTTATCAAATCATGACTATGATTTATATAAATGAAAAAGAGATATATATATATATATATATGATTACATAATCTAGAAAGAGCCAAAATTCACTAGTTTAAGAAATTTAATCAAAGACTAATAATATCCACTAAATCAAACAATAAGGTTTCCATCTTTTTTCCATTGTTCATGCATGCAATTAAAATCCAAAAATAACATAATGATATTTCCTTATCTTATCTTCCTCTAAATCGTCCTAGTTTCTCGCTACCACAAGTGAGTAACTCTTCGATAGGGGATGCGAACGAATTCTAATAAGGCATTCCTTGAAGCCTTATTCTATTAGTTCAATATCGTACCTGGTGGGGGAGAATTAGGGTTTACTATAGAATTCGAATTATGACATTCCTTGAAGCCTTATTCGATTAGGTCACTACCAATCCTGATTTTGGGGGGGGGGGGGGGGGGGGGGGGGGGGGGGGGGGGGGGGAATTAAGGTTTAGTATAAGCCTAATTTAGGGGCTACAAACGAATTCGAATACGATCATCCTTGAAGACTTATTCAATTAGGTTAGTACCAATCCTGGTTGGGGGAGGAGAGAGGATTAGGGTTTAGTATAAACCTAATTCGAGGGCTACGAACAAATTCGAATAAGGCCTTCCTTGAAACCTTATTTGATCAGATTAGCACTAATCCTGGTGGGGGAGGGGAGAGAATCAGGGTTTAGTACAAGCTTAATTCGGGGGGACTATGAACGAACTGAAATAAGGCCTTACTTGAAGCCTTATTCGATTAGGTTAGTACCGATCCTAGTTTTGGGGGTTGGGGGGGGGGGGGGGGGGGGGAAATTAAGGTTTAGTATAAGCCTAATTTAGGGGCTACAAACAAATTCGAATATGACCTTTCTTGAATCCTTATTCAATTAGGTCAGTACCGATTCTGGTGGGGGAATGGGAGAGAACTAGGGTTTACTATAAGCCTAATTTGATTGTGTTCCTTTGCCCAAGAATAAGCCCTATTCTAAACCAACAAAAAAGAAAGCAGCGAAGAAGAATATTGTTTGAACAAACCTTAATTTTTCGATGCAGAACTCTATTTGTTCCCATTTTGAAGAGTATTGTTCGGAATCTAGCCAACCTTGGTCGCAGATCGAGTTTAACATTAATGTTTATTTTTGCGTAGGTGCTTGTCGATACTAATAAGGGAAGAGAAAACATAGAAATTAAATCGATGAAAATTCTAATAGTGAATAAAATGGGTGACACATAAAAAGAAAATGATGATATGTAACTGACATGCATCCAATTTTAAAATGTTACAGTAAAATATGCTCTCTATTTTTAATATATAAAGTAAGATATTTATGTAATACTCATATATTTGAATAATAGTTTGGAAGGAGAAGATAATTTCATACATGTATATCTATTTACATGAATGAGGAGTTGGAAATAGTGTTATTCACAATCTGAGGGCTCCTTAGGGTGGTGGGAGTGATAGAGTTGCAAAAGCAACTCTATCATGCAACATCATAAACAAAAACTCACCAACTTTTATAAACATATCCCCAGCAACAATAAACTCAGAAAATCAACTTTATCACGGGTCATACCAATAAACAAATCTATACACATTTATTTATACATTTTTAATTATAATTTATCAACTATAAATTTATTTTAATTTATTAAATTATTTAAAGGCATAAAATTACATAATTTAATAAATTACATGAAAAAAAATTATAATATTATATAAAGTACGTTTTACATTAAAAAAAATACATAATTAAAATATCGGACGAAAAATAAAGTACATAATTCATAATTCCATAATTGAAACTTAAATAATTGAACAAAAAATAAATTAAAAAAATTGCATCTTTCTTACCGAATAAAATAAAATAAAAAGGCCAAATGCAAGAAGAAAAAAAAATGATATAGGCTATGTTTGTTGCTTTTATTTTCTTCTTCCAGGCCAAATGCAAGCAGCGTGGGAGGAACTCACGAAGAGCGCTGCACTCTCTTTGCATATGGGACCCACGCAATTGCATAAACCCAGCTTCTGATTTCAGAAGCTGGGTTTATGACGTGGAGAAGTGGAGTGGTGGGTTTGAGTTTTTGCTGGGTTTAAACCCAGCAAAAATCCACCACTCCCACCACCTTAGCCTAATAGTAGAGGCGGTACCAGGGCGGTGCCAACACCTGCCTTCCCCTAAAAGCTAAGGGTACTACTACTACTCCTACCCATTAGCTATGTTCCTAGCCACCGTCGCAGCAATTCAAATTAGGGCAACAACCCTGTCGCCTGATGGCTGAGGAAGAAGAAGACTTGCCTTTCTGTTTTCTTAACTGTTTAAGTAGAACGATGTCATTTTACTTTTTTTAAAAAAACCATTTCACTTCGGTCAAATCCAATTTCCAACTCAATTCACAAATAAAAAAACAAAACCCTCCCCCAATTTTCGTTTATGCTATAAAAAATAATAAAAAATGCCCAATTTCCGTTCACCCTCCTCTAGTGCTAATCTTCTCACTCTCCGTCTCTCCCTCCCCTTCCATTCAACCGGTGACCACAGACAACCGCTGCTGAGTGCGGCGGCCGCCAAGTTCCTCCTTATGCCGCGCAACCCTCGCCTCACCACCGCGAAATCCCGTGATTTTTTTATTTTATTTTTTTTGACCTTTTTAAGTTTTATTTACTTTCCTATCAAATATCAACATTTGTGTTTTGAACATGGCCTTAAATAACCACATTGAAATTGTTATGAGAAAAGGCCCATTTTGGGTGAGGAGTGAAAAGAAGAATGGATTGATGGGCCAAATATTGGAGGGAGACTCACAATTCACAAAGTCTAAGTAAAAGAAAGCCCGTTACATATCAGATGCATGTGAATCTCAATTATCAAATGAATAAATATGTAATTATGGAAATAGAAGCTGTGAATGAAAATAATAATAAGAATGGAAATTCGATATATTGAAGAAGAAGCCTATTATTTCCAGATTCCATCGTCATCTACTGTTACTACCCCCCTTGAACAGTCCTGTAGTGGTGCCGGTGCCGCCGGTGATATTAATCAGGCGGATAGGAGTCAAATGATTTGTATTATTGATTGATTGATTGTTATTGTACTATTTGTATTTGTATTTGTATTTTCTAAAATAGAAATGAAATGACTTTGTTTGCTTTTACCATCTATCTCCTCCTTTCATTATTATTAGGGCAAATGACACCAGTGGCCACCCAACTATTCGCAATGTTCAGTTTTGGTCACTCATCTTTCAAGTGTGCGCGTTTGGCCACTCATCTTTCTAAAACGTGCCTGTGAAGCCATTCCGTCAAATTTGACGGAATCCATCAGCAAAGCATCAGCAAACGTAGAATCTGGTTGAATTTTTAGCTGCAATTGGTCAAGATTGAATTTTTAGCTGTGAAATGGTTCCAAAGAAAGCCGGTTAGATGCTATTGTGGTGAAATGCTGTAGTTGAGGTCTGGTTGTTTGAGTTTGTTTTGGTTGTCTTGCGTGAAATCGAAGTATTTAGCTGTATGCATTTTCACTGGAAAAGAATTTGCAATGGTCTGTACGCAGACAAGAGCAGTTTGAGCAATCTGCTGCAGGAAGAGCTGCTCGGGCTCAGCAAGCAGCTATTGCCAAGCAATCTGAAAATCCGAACAAGGGCTGAAATCACTGAACCATGCTGCTATGATTGACAAGGAGGATGCAGAAGCTCTAATTCCTTTGAACAGCATTCTCCGTCAACCCAAGGATGCAGAAGCTTCTGCTCCAAATTTTTGTTGACAGCATTCACGAGGATGCAGCATTCTTTGAACAGCATTCACGAGGATGCAGAAGCTCTAATGGCAACAAAAATTTTCACGGAAAATTTTCCGTCAAATTTGACGGAATGGCTTCACAAGCACGTTTTAGAAAGATGAGTGGCCAAACGCGCACACTTGAAAGATGAGTGATCAAAACTGAACATTGCGAATAGTTGGGTGGCCACTTGTGTCATTTGCCCTTATTATTATTTTATTCTGTAAACACAGACACAGACACAGACAAAAAAGAAAACACTGACTGCTGCTGCAGCTTCTCCTAGCCTCCATTCATCCCTTTCTTCTTCTTCTTCTCCTTCTCCTTCTCCACACTCCAATTCATATTCATTCATTCCTCAAATAATAACCTCTTCTCTTTCTTCTTCCTTCCAGATCTCATCCAACCTTCAGATCTACTAGTATTCCTCTTCTGAGATTCCTTCTCTTCTTCGCTCTCCTTCCAGATCTATCCTTTTTTCCTTCTTCATAATTACATCAGCCTTCTCCCTCCTTCACCCATCGTTTTCCCTTCTCTCCGTATCTTATCGGATCGGATCGAATTAGATTAGATCAGATCAGATCGGATCGGATGTGTTTGTTTCACGTCGAGGGCATGATCAATTACTTCCCGGAGGAAGTTCTCGAGCATGTCTTCGACTACCTTTCCAGTCACCGGGACCGCAATTCCATCTCCCTCGTCTGCAAAACCTGGCACAGAGTCGAGAGATTCAGCCGGGAGAGAGTCTTCATCGGCAACTGCTACGCCATTAGTCCCGACAGGTTCGTCTCCAGATTCCCCAGGGTTAAATCCTTGACCCTCAAAGGGAAGCCCCATTTCGCCGACTTCAATTTGGTCCCCCATGACTGGGGTGCCTACCTCTACCCTTGGGTCCAATCCATGGTCGACGCCAACATCAATCTTGAGGAGCTTAGGTTGAAGAGGATGGTGGTTTCTGATGACAGTCTTGACCTTCTCTCTCGTTCTTTCCCCAATTTCAAGTCTCTCGTTTTAGTTAGCTGTGAAGGCTTCACCACCGATGGTCTCGCCGCCATTGCCTCCAACTGCAGGTCACCTTTCCTTTTCTCTAGTCCCCCCCACTCTCCCCTTTTATTTTTTAGTTCTGTGTCCGTTGCCTCTATTATTATTTGTTGACTATAAAGGCCAAGTGTGCAGTAGTGAATTGCCCTGTGATATTTCCTGTCCAATATCCATGAACCTGTTGCTATTATGCTGAAAATGATGTGATTACCTTGATTCTGTTTGTTGGAAACGTATCAGACAACTGTTAAACTGAGTTCTCTCTTGGTTGGTGCATTTTTGTTCGGATATCAGATTGCTGAGGGAGCTGGACTTACAGGAGAACGAGATAGACGACCGAAGAGGGCAGTGGCTAAGCTTTTTTCCGGATAGCTGCACATCCCTCGTCTCACTGAATTTTGCATGCCTCAAAGGAGAAGTGAGCGTACCTGCTCTGGAGAGGCTTGTGGGGAGATGTCGGAACCTCAGAAGTCTCAAGTTGAACCATTCTGTCCCACTTGATGCCCTTCAAAGGATCCTAATGCATGCCCCTCATTTGGTGGACTTAGGGTCGGGATCCTTTGTTAACGATCCGGATTCAGAAGTATACATGAAGTTGAAGAATACTCTCCAGAAGTCTACATCTATTAGGAGCTTGTCGGGGTTTCTTGAAGTTGCTTCTCGTTGCTTGCCTGCAATCTACCCCGTGTGCTCAAATTTGACCTCGTTGAACTTGAGCTATGCACCGGGTATCTACAGTAATGAACTCGTGAACCTGATTCGGCGTTGCAAGAACGTTGAACGCCTATGGGTTTGATCCTTTAGCTCTCTACTTTGTCTTTCTTTTAGTGTGTTCTTCCATATTTGTTTTCGTACCCCTTGCCCCCCCCCATGGTTAAAATTAAGTAACAAAAGGTTACATATGCTGATGATGCAGATTCTAGACACCATTGGTGATAAAGGACTTGGTGTTGTGGCTTCCACCTGTAAAGAACTGCAGGAGCTGAGGGTTTTCCCGTCGGATCAGCAGGCTGTGACTGAAGAGGGGTTGGTCGCAATATCTGCTGGCTGTCCCAAGCTGAATTCAATACTCTATTTCTGCGAGCAGATGACTAATGCTGCACTGATAACTGTAGCCAAGAATTGCCCCAACTTTGTTAGGTTCAGACTGTGCACCATCAACCCTACTGTACCAGATGCAGTAACTCAGTTGCCGCTGGATGAAGGGTTTGGGGCGATCGTGCAGTCGTGCAAGGGTCTCAAGCGATTGTCAGTCTCTGGGCTTCTAACGGACCAGGTGTTCCTTTATATAGGGATGTATGCGGAGCAGCTAGAAATGCTGTCAATAGCGTTTGCCGGGGAGAGCGACAAGGGAATGCTGTATGTTCTCAACGGATGCAAGAAGCTTAAAAAGCTGGAGATAAGGGATAGCCCTTTTGGGAACATGGCACTTCTAGAGGACGTGGGAAAGTATGAAACAATGCGATCCCTTTGGATGTCGTCCTGTGAAGTGACCTTAGGAGCATGCAAGAGCCTTGCAAGGAAGATGCCGAGGATCAATGTGGAGATCATTAACGAAGGAGGGGAAGCAGAGGGTAGCCCTGACGACACGCAGAGAGTTGAGAAGATGTATTTGTATAGGTCCTTGGTCGGTCCTCGGAAAGATGCTCCAGGTTTTGTGTGGACTCTGTGAAAAGATGGAACGAAAAAGAGTAGAGTAGACCCCATATTCCATTTTAATGCAACTTTTTTTTTTGTATTTATTCCTTTTTAGTGGTGGTGGATTATTATTATCTTTCTTTCTTTCTTTCTTTCTGTTCATGTGGAATGATAATTATGTTAGAACAATCTGATCTGGTTGTGTTTTTGTTCCTCTTTTATCAATTTTGCGATGCATTTTGGGTACCAAGGGGGATGAATGAATGATTCATTGTCTGTCTGGCGGAATGTGGAACTAAAAAAATACTTTCCCTTTAAAGCCCGACGAACAATTCCGATCATCATCTCACTATATATTTATTCTTCACATCTTGAAATGGAGACGCAGCCAGCCAAGTTGTGTCATCATCAAGCCTATTTTTGCATTATTGTGTGGGAATTATAATAAAAATGATTTAAGCAGAAAAAATAACATTTGAAATAATAATATGGGCAAATGACACCAGTGGCCACCCAACTATTCGCAATGTTCAGTTTTGGTCACTCATCTTTCAAACGTGCGCATTTGGCCACTCATTTTTCTAAAACGTGCGCATTTGGCCACTCATCTTTCAAACGTGCGCATTTGGCCACTCATCTTTCTAAAACGTGCCTGTGAAGCCATTCCCTCAAAAATGATGTCAAATTTGCACTGTATTTTGTTTTCTTGACTGATTTTTGTGCTGTATTTTGTTTTCTGGACTAGTTTTTGCACTGTATTTTGTTTTCTTGACTGATTTTTGTGCTGTATTTTGTTTTCTGGACTGGTTTTTGCAGTGTAATTTTTATCGGGACTAGTTTTTGCACTGTATTTTGTTTTCTGGACTAGTTTTTGCACTGTATTTTGTTTTCTTACAGTACAAAAACTAGTCCAAAAAACAAAATTCATTACAAGAAAAGAGCCCCCAAAAATTCAGCACGTTTGCTGATGCTTTGCTGATGGATTCCGTCAAATTTGACATCATTTTTGAGGGAATGGCTTCACAGGCACGTTTTAGAAAGATGAGTGGCCAAATGCGCACGTTTAAAAGATGAGTGGCCAAATGCGCACGTTTTAGAAAGATGAGTGGCCAAATGTGCACGTTTGAAAGATGAGTGACCAAAACTGAACATTGCGAATAGTTGGATGGCCACTGGTGTCATTTGCCCTAATAATATTATAAAAAAGAAAGTGATCCAAAGAGATGGACAATCCATATAATACAATACATGGAAGCATTTTACAATCAGAGATTATATAATGATTTCATCCCAACACAACACAGCACAACACAACAAATAATGTAGAGAGACAAGATATATTATTATTTAATAATATGAGGCAATAGATAGATAATTATAACCCTCTTTCAATGAAACTCACTCAGAAGCAGCAGCAGCATTCCTCTAACACACAACAGCAACACAGGGCAGCCAAACTGCATTAATACATCATCATCATCATCATCATCAATCATCATCAATCTCTTTTTTCTTTTCAATGACTGATCATAGAATACTTAAAACATAGATGAACAGATTAAGCTTAGACCTAATGAGCTTTCATGTATCAATCAACACATAAACTTAGTAGATGCTGTCAACTGTAGTAAGTGTTAATACTCAACCTATTGTGATCAACCAAACCAAACCAAACCATTCATTCTTGTCCCTCAATCGGTCGGATTCATGTCATAATAATACTAAGAACTATGGCTTTTAGCTCCACCATGTGAAATCGGATAATATAAAAAGACCAATTATTTGATGAATTCAAACCCCTTCCATTCCGATCACTTAACTACTCATTCGGTAACGAAACAAATAATCATTTTACTTAGATCTCTATTCAAGTTTAGATGTATCACCATGTAATAAAGAAAAATGAAAGCTCACCAGCCGCGTAGGAAAGAGGAACAACCAGAAGAATCATCGTAGCGGTGATGTTCGTAATGGTAGACTGGCGGTGGTGGAGGTGGTGGGGGGTTGAAATAACCTTGGTAACCACCAGGTTGCGGGGGCGGATAAGGATATCCTTCATAAGGCGGGGGCGGAGGAGGAGGAGGGTATCCGTCGTAGGGTGGCGGCGCAGATGAATATCCCGGCGGCGGAGGAGCATAGGCAGTTCCTGAATCAATTATCAACTGAATAAGTAGAAATTGATAAGAATTAAGGAATATAGAGTTGAAATTGAACAAACATTTCAATCAAAGCTAAGATGTTGTGGCTTGCCCGATAAAGATTAGAAACAATTGAAGGAAACAAAAAAAACCCTAATCTAATCAAATAGATAAATAATAAAGCGGAGCCGGAGCAAGGAGGAGGTACCTGGAGGGGGATAGGGTTGGTAACTCATAATGTCGATCTCTCCGTTCGTCGGGTCGAGAGACGAATTCCGATCACTAAATACTTGCTCCGGTACGGGGAATCCCAGGTCAGAATCAGAAACCAATGAGAAAAAGGAGAGAGAGAGAGAGAGAGAGAGAGAGATTTAACCATTTAAAAGTAACTGGATTTTCTCAATGCCAGCTGTACCCAATCACAAGGCGCCACGTCTATACGTGCTGCCTAAGCCTTGGCATTTTTGCTACACTATGCGAATACGAGTACTGATATTTACATTGGGTTTTTTTTGTCTGTCTGTCTATATTTATTTTATTTTTCAATAACAGCTTTTTACCCTTCAAAATTCAAAAGAAAATTAAAATCATCAAAATTATTTTAAGTTTGTCAAATTCACATTCACCTTCAGTCAATATTTTATTTTTAAACTGTACGTGGTTAATCCATCAAAGCATCATAGAAGATGAATATTGACTGTTGTTACAATAGTTGACTCAAATTTAGTTAAATGTAAATAGTGTATTAAAAAGCATTTTAAATAATTAACATTATTTATGACACTAATTGATGAGAACTCTTGGCAAAAGACTATTTTAATTTGTAATATTTATCATGTGTATTTAAATTGGATTGTACGATAAAACAAAAAAAAAAAAAATTGGATTCTGGCATTCCGGAGTGACCCACTTTCACTTCAAGCACGTGTTTATCCCATTACCTATGAAAACCAAAACAATTTCTTCTAGAAAAAACCAACTTGCCCTTAGGTGAGTTCTGCAAAACATGTATGCATTGATTATGTGTAGAGATAATTCAAACAAAAACACATACATACTACAAAATCTGGCATTAGTGCTACTCTTTTAACAATCCAATGACAGCTTACTCAAATATAACTGCCTGCTTTAAGTTTACACATCCCATTTTGCAACCAGCTGCTCTTTATAAACTGTCAAAATTTCCCAGAAACGTGAAAAAGTACCAACTCAACAGACCATGGTGGATAACTATCTGTCTCTAGTAACAAGGTAATCCTCAGTTTCCCCTTGCACAACAGTTTAGAATGAGCGAGTGGGAATTCTCCATTTTCCTCCACGATCAGCGCTTCTTCTTGCTTGCTTTTGCGGCATTGGATTTCGATGGACTCGCAACCAAGTAAACAAACAACGTGACGATTGAAATCACAGAGACTAGGGATCCATATTTTGCCAACAACCTCTGCAATTATAGCAGACAGGATATAGAAGTAAGCACAAAAGGCTGCAAGGTTTACAGTTACATCAATTCACTAGGAAAAGCATGTTTCATCTATAACTGATCAAATTGACCACAACACTGACACAGAGAATTACACAAATTCAAGCTTCAAACAACAAGAAGGAAACAAATCATACCTTAACCTAGAAAGATCAAGTGACCAGCCACAAGAAAATCCCATTGGAAGAATAAAAAGGTGTGTCAGTCTGGTTTAGAAGAACAAAATAGAAGGGAACAAGGATTTTAAAATTTCAGTTGACTCAAGGCTTACCCACTCAAACTTCTTCTCTGGAGGTCTCTCAGCAAGTAAGTCAAGGGGAAGGATTGGGGTTGAGTATGCCTCCTATATTGGAAACCAGCAAATTGTCAAGCTTCATCACCAATGACAAAACAAACCAGAAAACAAAACCATAACAGTGAGACAGAACTGAAACCAGACCTGCTGAGCTGCCTTGGTAGGGATACGGAAAGTTATGAGTGCAGGTGCACCATAAAACAGTGTTTTCTCTTTGGTTTCCAATTCAAAGGAATGTGACAGAGAAGCCCCCCTACAATTACACAAGAGTAAAAGAAACAGCAATCAAAAGGTGAAACACGCTTTAATGACCCATTTACCATGTTGAGCAAAGACAGAAACTCACGCATCAAGCTTTTCCCATGACATTGAGGTATTCCCACTCACAACATCAAATGTATCTCGGGACCAGCTATCGTCATTAAGAGAAATATCATATGCAGTCCTGCAGATAGTTAGATAACAATGTTACAACAGACTGAAAGAAACCACACAGCACAGCTTAATTAGTGAGACCCGTCTCATGCATAGATTTAAGCCAAGAGCAGCAGAGAAAAGAAAGGTATCCATTCCTATAATGCAAACTAAACTTGCCAGAAGTGACAGGAAACAATGAAAATGCTGCAATTGTAAACATCAACACATCAGCTAACAAATTTAGTACATAACAAAAAAAATCATATTCAAAACCAAGACCAGACTTTCCACATCTAGCAGAAATTAAAGATTCTCAAGCCTAAAAATTCCTCTTAAAAGTTTCATTAACTGTTTGTACCACATATAATTGAAGAGCCAGTTTTGAGTACATATTGCAAATGGATGAGCAAAGATGTTTCTTTAACTAGTCAGTGTACTTTCAAAAAGAAGTTTCTAAAAGAACTCACAATTTCTCACTAGCTGCAAGAGGAGAGATTAAGCAAATATCATCAAAATAATTCGAAAACAGGAAATGAAGGCAAGTATCGATTCATCATGATGGTAATAGCTTTTTCTGAGCAATAGGCAACAATCTGCTTTTGGGGTTAAAGATGTGATTATCTGTCTCGAACAAACATGGATCAGTTGGGTACATAAAGGGTGTTGAACGCCTTTTCATTTGTTTATTGTTATCGCTCCGCCATCTATATCATCTATTTACAAAGAATTCCAACCAGTATTCTGATTACATTAAGAACAGAGAGACAAAATTCATTAATTGTGAAGGCCGCGGCATTTTAATTGTTGATAAAATGAAGTCCGTATCGTTCTTCTTGCGAAATGAAATATGAATCAGTACACTTAAAGTTTGCATTTAAGTTCCTTGATCTCATCAGGCACAAGCAATAATCCCGAGTGGAACCTTCTATAATTTAAATGTAATTCCTTTTCTGAAAGAAAGAAAGTCAACATGCATGCTTAGGGAAGAACAATGGAAAAAAACATTTATGACGAATTAATTAGTCAGATTCCCAATCTTCAAAAAAGACGACCTTTCTGCAGCACGGATCGTGCGAAGTACACAAGGAGGAAATCTCAAAAAGAAAAATACAGGCACACAACTATAGGCATGGCATGAAGATCCGGCGAAGGAGATCTGAGTTAAAGACAGACGAAAAGAAAAAGAACGTACGCTGTGCCTTGGTTGTAGATATCGATGGAGACGGAGACGCGCTCGGAGCCGGACTTGAGCCTTGTGAGGGTGGGCTTCTTGTGAGCCACGAGGAATGGTCCGTCGGAAGCGGAAGTGACCAGCACCGTGGATGCTACCAGAATCAGCGCCGCCAGGAGACAGATCGGAAGAGAGCTCGCCATTTCCGTGTATTTCCCGAAATCAGTTGGAATTGTTTACCGGGCTGGTCTAGGGTTGGGTTAGATTTGATTACACCTAACCTGAATACCAACTAATTTGGTACTTTTTTTTTTGTGTGTGTTGATTTTTCCGTTGGATCGGGTTGTGCCTCCTGAATGGCCCAAATTACTTTCTCGGTTTGAGTTGGGCTTTATGGGGCCTAATATGGTTTCTGATTCTTCTGAAATTCTCTTTTTCGAAAATAAAAACAAAACAGAAAAGTCTGTGGGAAGTAATGGTTTTAGGTACATTTTGGATTTCCATATATTTTGCTTTCACGTTAGCATACGTGAAGCCAATGCTATAACTCTTTTAAGTACAACAAACCAAAATAGTTATATAAGTGGAATTGATTATAATTCACAAGTTACAACTTAAATTGTAAATTTAGAGGGTATTTATTATAAAAATCCAAATAAAATAACAAGAAGTGTCGTGTTGGCGTAGCAATTTGAAGTCAGATTAACAACTCACGTCACCACATGAGGCTGTCAATATTATTTTAGGAATGAAATCTAGATGCTTTAATGAATGAATAGTATATCATTTGTATGAAGACCCACCGATTAACTACTGACACAGACAGAGTGAGGCTACAGCTAAGATGGAAGTTTTACTTATGGGGAATGGAGCTACAGCTAGTACTTTAACAATCGCCGCCGGCGCCTTGCTGCCGTCGTCGTCAGGACTCAACGGCCACCGATGTTACCGCACCACCAACAACCATCGTCTGCTGTGTCGGCATCAGCATCTAATAGTACTTGGAATCCTCCATCAAGTTGGAGCACTGGTCAGACAGAAATACATGAGGAGAAGTACAGTTGGATTGAATCAGGAGCAAGCGGCAGCTATGGACTACCGGATTACTTCCGAGTGTCGAGAGAATTGGTGGTGGGATCCAAAGGCGACGGTGGACCTCCGCGGTGGTTTAGCTTTTGCCCGGCATCCTCTGCCTCTGCCTCTGCCTCTGCCTCCCCTGTGATGCTGTTTTTACCAGGTTTTTATTGGTCTTACTTACCTACTAATTAATTACTTATTGGGATTTCACTTTTTTTTTTTTTTTGACTTGGGCGTAAAATTTTCTTCCTTACTGTATTATTAATTAATGTGATGAGTCTAAATAAAGTAGTTAGCGAAACGCCTGTACGTAACTTTAAAATGAAAAATGGAGTGCCAATGAATTTGGTGGTTGGTTTTGACTTTTTTGAACGAGCCCATTTCGATTAACCAGTCAAAATGGGTGGCTGTGGGCATCGCCACTACTAATCCTAGTAGCAAGCCAGGTGAATTACACATCCCGGCCCACCTAAAAATATATATATATATTCAGAAAAAGAAACCAAACAGTTTTGCAACTCAATCACTGTATCAAAATTCACTTTGTAATATTATTTTATTATAAATAATTTTTTTAACAAGATAGTTGGGTTAAGTAAACCATTTCAATGGAAGAAAAAAGTAGTTACTATGGCCTCGTATGGAAGATGTTTCAAAATATAATTTTGAGTTTTATTTTGATTTTATAATATTAAAATTACATTGTAAATGTAAAAAAATGTCTTAAAGATATAAAAAAGATTTACTGAAAATGTAAAAATACTTATTGAAAATGACGAAAAACTATTATAAAATCAATATAAGTCTCAAAACATAGTTTTGAGTTTGGTTACCAAACGGGGCCTATATATCATGTGACATTGTAGCTTGTAGAGTTAGATAAAACAATTAAGGAATAATGAGGATTGATTGATTAATGCAGGATTACATGGTGTGGGATCAGGACTTGTTTTGCAACTCAATGGACTCACCGAGTGAGTTTTTGAGTTTGACCTTTCCCTTATCATGATCATCACCTTCACTTGACTTGAGTGACATTTTTTTTTTTTTTTTTTATCATAAGTACAGGATGTTTAACATTTGGTGTTTGCACATTCCACTTTCGGACCGTACGCCTTTTTCAGGTACCTCCTCTATTTTCTGTCACTCATATGAGTCATATCATATGTATGTTAATTACTAGTGAAGTACTAAGTACGTATATGATGTGAATGATAGAGCTGGTAAAAATGGTGGAAGAAACAGTCAAGGAAGAGAGCTCTCGCCGGCCAACAACACCTATATATATTGTTGGAGAATCATTTGGAGGATGCCTAGCCCTTGCTGTTGCTGCCCGAAATCCTCATCTTCATCTCATTTTAATCCTCGCCAATCCAGGTTCCCTTCATTCTTCAATTCCATTACGCCATCACTAAACTACTTTCTTTACTTATATATACTCACTCATCCATATCCATTCCCAGCTACATCTTTTACCAAATCGCACCTGCCTGCTCTTCTTCCTCTCTCTCAAATCATGATGCTGCCACCTCCCTCCCTCTATCACCGCATCAATCCTGCTTTGATTTACTTCCTAACTTTAGCATCAGGTTGGTTTCTTTCTATCTCCACACTCTGGAGTGGAGTATCTATTTACTTGCATGTGGTCATCCTTGATTATTCTATTCATTAATACAGGTTTGCCTTGGAGGATCGCCATGGATGCTATCCAGAAAGGACAAACATTTGCTCACACTAGTTCATCCTTGTCATACTACCTTTCTGTAAGTACTTTCTTATCTACTCATGATGGCTTCATCTTATTAGATACTGAACTATGTAGGTTGCATGATTACAGGTTCTTGGTGATCTTCTCAGTGCAGAAACACTCAACTGGAAACTGAAGCTGCTCAAATCTGCTGCAGAATATGCGAATTCACGCCTCCATGCTGTCAAAGCCAGGACCCTCCTTCTTTCCAGGTGCCATTCATTCAACACAAACACTACTTACTATATTAACATGCAAGTTAATAATATTCAATATCAATTCCATAGTGGAAGGGACGCATTGTTACCAAGTCAAGAGGAAGCCCAGAGACTTGCCACATTGTTGCCTAATTCTGAGGTCCGTACCTTCACCAACAGTGGCCATACTCTTTTCCTGGAACAAGGTTTTGATCTGGCTACAGTTATCAAAGGTGCAAGCTTTTATCAGCGCGGAAGAAAGCTTGACTACGTCTCCGATTACTTGCCACCTAACCCCTCTGAATTCGATAGAATATACGAACCACACAGGTGGACGGAGGTGGCATGCAATCCAGTGATGCTCTCAACCTTGGAAAATGGCAAGATTGTAAGAGGGCTTTCAGGGATTCCATCAGCCGGAGAAGGACCAGTGTTGTACGTCGGTTACCACATGATGCTAGGTTTGGAGATTATCCCTTTAGTTTCCAGGTTCTGGAGAGAAAGAGGGATTGTGTTGCGAGGGATGGCACATCCCTTGGCCTTTAGGAAACTGAAAGATGGGAAACTACCGGATATATCAACCTATGACGCGTTTAGATCCATGGGTGCAGTTCCAGTCTCAGGAACTAATTTCTACAAGCTTTTGTCTTCAAAATCCCACGTGCTTCTGTATCCAGGGGGGATGAGGGAGGCGCTGCATCGGAAGGGGGAGGAGCACAAGCTAATTTGGCCACAGCAGTCGGAATTTGTGAGGATGGCAGCTAGATTTGGAGCAAAAATTGTACCTTTCGGAGCAGTTGGAGAAGATGACTTTGGGCAATTGGTTTTTGATTACGATGACCTTGTGAGGATCCCATATTTTAAGGGTGCCATAGAAGATCTGACTAAAGAAGTGGACAAGTTAAGGAGCGATGCTGTAGGAGAGGTGGGAAATCAAGATATACACCTACCCATCCTAGCGCCAAAGCTACCGCCAGGGCGCTTATATTTCTTGTTTGGGAAGGCAATTGAGACGGAAGGAAGGAAGCAGGAGTTGAAGAAGAGCAGAGAAGCAGCAGAGGAACTGTATGCACAAGTGAAGGCGGAGGTTGAGTCTAAGATTGCATACTTAAAACAGAAAAGGGAGGAAGATCCCTACAGGAATCTACTATCTCGTCTCTATTTTCATGGTTTTGATCATTCTTCTCAGCAGCTGGATCAGGTTCCCACCTTTCCGTTTGATCAATAACTTTCATTAATTCAATATTCCTTGTAAAGGCTGAAACAAAACAGAGTATATTTATTACACCAAAGGGCAAGGTTATGACTAGTAGCAGTAAAATGAAAGCTAATTACTACGATATCCCATATCTTTTCCACTACTATCAAGTTTTCTTCAGTCTGGCCGGGGCCCGGAGGGAAGGTGATCGTCTGGGAGTCGAGGTATTTGTATCGCCTCTTAACCATGTAATACAAGGTGATGATTGAAATCACGGAGCAACCACCTCTGCAATTATAATTATAAGCAGACTGGATAAGCACAATTCACTTTGTTTCATCTTATAGTAGTAGTGATACATACAGAAATTGAAGCTTCATAGCTTAACCTGGAATTGGAATTGGAATTGGAATTGGAAAGATCAAGTGAGCAACCACATTGAAAGAATAAAAAGGAGTGGCAGAACAACAAGAGAATTAAAGATTTGGGAATTAATTTCAGTTGTTGGGTTGCTTGAGGCTTACCCACTCAAAGTTGTTGTCAGCAGAGCTTCCTTGGTGGTAGGGATACGGAAAGTTATGAGTGCAGGTGCAGCGTAAAACAGCGTTTTCTCTTTGGTTTCCAATTCAAAGGAATGTGACAGAGAACAAGAGTAAGAGTAGAAGAAGAAACAGGAATCAAAACTGCATATATACTCACAACACGATCGATGAGCAAAAACGACAGAAAGAAAATCTCACGCGCGTACGCATCAAGCTTTTCCCATGACATTGAGGTATTCCCACTCACAACATCAAATGTATCTAGCTCGGGACCAGCTATCCTCATTAACACAAATATCATATGCACTCCTGCATGCACATCACAATGTTACAGCAGACTGAAACAAACAACACAGCGCGGCTGCCTTCATTACTGAAATTCAAAGGCATCCATTCCTATAATGATCCCATCAGGCACACGAGTAGAACCTTAACGTAATTCCTTTTCACAAAGAAACAACCGAGAAAAGGTATATATGATTCCCAATCTTAAAAAAACAAGACCGCACGGATCGTGTCAAGGAAGAAATCTCAAAAAGAAAAGGAACGTACGCTGTGCCTTGGTTGGAGATATGATTGGAGAGGAAGACGCGCTCCGAGCCGGACTTTAACCTACGTCACCAGCACCGTCGATGCCATTGCCGCCAGAATCAGGACACAGATCGGAAGAGAGGTCGCCATTTCCCGCGAAATCAGTTTGGAAAAGTCTGGGTTCACCGGGAGTTGGATTCGATTTGATTACACCTGACCTGACTACCAATTTACAATAATTTGGTACTTTTACTTGTCGCCTCCTGTTGGGTCGGGTTGGGCCCAAATTACCTCCTCGGTTTGAGTTGAGCTTTATGGCCCAATCTTGTTAGAAACGTTTACTTTCCAGTAGAGTTATAGTATAGTACGTACCAACAACAGTAGTCCGTCCGTAGTACTTACTATCTATTGCTCATTCCTGAATCTGAATACATATGCACGCAGACGCAGACGACGCAGCGCAGCAGTACTAGAATCGAATCCCAGTAATCGATCTTTTAAAGTATAAAGCCAAACCATATGAAATAGTAAATGGACAAAGACTGCTGCTAGCTAATTACTATTTTACCGTACGTAGCTAGATGACTCTGTATATGTATCATCATCAAATCAGGCTACAATATAACAATATTTGATTTTGAAGTACGTACACTAACTAATATATATATATATATATATATATGTATGAATTAATTACGTACGCATTTGGTTCACCAGAATTAATTAATACAAAAAAAAATGAATGAATGATCGGAGGATAGGGTAAATTAAAGAAAGATTCCAGTAATTAGTAACAAAAAATTCGATCTCGCATGAAGATAGATGATATATCATCCTCCTCGATCGATCAGTCGGAAACAATTAATACATATATATATATATAAATAATGTGATTCGATGAGGCCAAAATTAAAGCAACTAGCTAGCTGTAGTCGATTATCATCATCAACAAAACCCAGTTAAGCCAATAAGAATTTTAGGGGCGGGGGAAATTACTGATCATAAATGGAGGGTAAGATCCAGGTTAGGATGGCCGCTACTACTTGCACCAACATCCAAACTATGACCTGGAAGAAGTCCGTAAGGTTGGAGCGGTAGTACTGTTGACGATGGTGCTCCATGTCCATGGATGCAGCAAGTAGGCTGAGGAGGATCACGGTGGATGGTGGTGAAATTCAAACTAGTAGAGGAGGAGGAACGACGGCGGGCGGCGGCTCTTTCACGCTTGTGAGCGTTCTGGTGACCACCCAAAGCCTGGGAAGTGCAGAACTTGCGGGAACAGTAAAGACAAGAGAACATTCTGGTATTGAGGATGATAGAGGAGGTTGGAGGAGGAGTAGTAGTTAAAGTGAGTTGATGATGAGTAGGGGGTGGGGGGTGGGGGTGGAAGTTGAACATGACGATGATCGTCATCTCCGTTAGGCGCAGTAGAAGAAGAATAAGTAGTGTGAGATTGAGGAGGAGAGTGGGCGATGAAGTCGTAGAAAACGACATTGCGGTTGTTGCTTTGATTATGAAGATGAAGATGGTATTTCTGTTTCTGTTTCTGTTTCTCCTCCTCCATCATTTGGGTTTCTGGGTTTTTGGTTTTGGTTTGTGGAGAAGAAGAAGAAGAAGGAGTGGGAATGGAATAGAATGAGTAGAGTAAATAGCAGACGCAAAATGTGAGAGAGCATCGGTAACAGTACCCAATGCCACTGCGCCACTACTTTGTTCACTTACTTCATTCTGTGTTAGTCTCTGTGTGAGAGAGAAAATGGGTCCATGTCTGTTCTGTTGTAAAGCGTTCGTAGTTTGTTACTCCAGTTTCGTTTTTTTTCTTTTTTTTTCGTTTGTTTGTTTGTTTTCTAATAGTAATAATAAATATAAGAAAATTGTGTAGAGATTGATTGATGAGTTGGCTTGGAACTGAAATCACTTTAGCTTCGCTTACTATATGGAGTAACAACTATGTGGATCTTCCCCTACTGGCTATAGGATGGATATTCAAATTGATGGGGTCCTACTCCTTTAATTTAAGGGACATGTTATTTACAGGTCACTTTTTACTATTTGTAGGTTACTTTTTAAAATTTTAAGTGGTGAAAAGACAAAATATATCCTTGATAGTTTCTAACTTCATAAAAAAAAAATTTACCCAACTTTTTTAACTCAGGGAAAATCATCCAGACCAAGCAATTTTCCCAGATAAAATCGCTCAGGCCAGGCGATTTTCCCTAAAAAAAACGTTTTTTTGAAAATTTAGTGGTCGTTCGCCGGAAAAATGATTTTCCGACTACTGATCGGGAAAACCTAAAAAAACGCCGTCCTGTGGCCTTTTTTTTAGGGAAAATCGCCATAGGACACCAATTTTCTCTGAGAAAATCGTCCAGTCCAGGCGATTTTCCTGGAGTTAAAAAAGTTAGGTAATTTTTTTATAAAGTTAGAAATTATAAAGGGCAAAAATGTAAATTCACGTATAAAAATTTTAAAAAGTGGCCTACAAATATTAAAAAGTGGCATGTAAATAACATTTCCGTAATTTAACTCTCTCTCTCTCTCTCTCTCTCTCTCTCTCTCTCTCTCTCTCTCTCTACACACAATACTTTGTTGTTTTTTTTTCTAATAATTATTTTTAGTCAATTATCTGTGGCTCCCTTCAGATTTGTCCAAACTACCAATCATCTTCCTAAGGTTTTTAAAAACTACGAAACGCCCCTATATGTGATGGGAAAACAAAAATTACAATTCTAAAAACGAGATTGAAATGAAAAAACATTAGTTACTCTCAAAATACCAAATTGTTAGAAATATATATATATATATATATATATCCTTAACACAAAAGATTAAATTATATAGACAAAATTACTCCATTTTCAATAAAATTAGGTGACTAACTAAAATGTAATTTGTTTTCCAAAAAAATAAAATAAAATAAAATAAAAAGTAATTTACAATAATTCTGTATTTACAAAATGTGAGTTGTGAACGCATTTTCGTTTTAGTCTGGGGTAAAATCATTATATGTGTCATAACTTTCAAGTGACATTTTGTAATTTTCAGAAATCTCAGAGGATGCTCAATAATTAGGACAAACAATGAGGGAGGGAGGGAAACGTAATTTACTCTATAGTTTCCTGAAATGGATTGTGTTTTTTTTTGTTTCCTGGAATGGGTTCGGACTAGGTACTATTTATAATATCAATCAATCAAAATATCACTACTAGATGTCTTCTTGCTTTTGCGTGTTGCCCCTTGCCACCTACTACCTACTCTATGTACTTCCTTTCCTTCCTTCCTTCCTTTCTTTCTTCTTTATTTAATAAATTTGTTTTAATTGCAATTTAAACAAATAAATTTGTTTTACATTTTCAATACACTTTTTACATTATAAAATTATTTTTCAAAACTTATTTTCAAAATTATTTTTCAAAACGCCCAAAAAGAACAAGCCCTATACTACTTGTGGAAAAATGCATGTTCCTCCTCCTCCTAATTTCCATCACTAACCCTTAATCTATCACTAAATTATCACCATTTCCCCTTAACTTTCTCTCCTAAAATAAATATATATATATATATATATATATATACACTTGTATTATTATATGTAAGCCCAAAACATTCTTTTTGTACCAATTCCACTCCATGAAATGTTAAAAAAAAATTCCTCATTTACTTATTACTACTTACAACTAACCAAGCACAAATTAATGAGTGTTTACATTGTAAAAAAGGAGAAACAATGGGAGCCCAGCCCAACTCAGCCCAGCCCAATATGCTCTCTGAATCTAATTTAGGCAAAGGGAAAAACAAACCTCTTCACTTCAAATTACAACCATTTTTTTTTTTTTTTTTTTTTTTTTTTTTTTGAGTAACCACTATCATATCATATCGTATACTGTGTGTACTGGTATCATTATTTTTTGCACATATACCTAAAAAACAGGATAAATGCTCAAATTACAAATTTTCCCCCCCATGGAAATGGAAATTAATCTTGAGGACACAGGAGACATTCAGCTAATGATGTCAAAGTACTTGGGATCCTCTGGGAAATGGTATTCCACATTCAACTGCCATTGCCAATAATACAAACTTCAGTTAGTATATCATCAAATCACAATCACAATCACAATCACAGGGATGATCAAATAAGCACAAGCACATGAGTACACTATTCTTATTACTCTAATAATAAGACTAGTTGGAAAACAAATCTAAACTTGGACAATCCAATCATGCTCATCACAACACCAACAACATTCTTTTCACACATTCAAACTCCAAAAACTAATCAGCAGAAACACAGTTTAGTAAACATACCTTGCCCTCATCAGCATCTAAATGTCGTTGTGGGAAAACCACCTTCAAATCATTGTACAGATAAAATCTTCTCTCCTCTTTTTTTTCCAATGAACCTCGCACCATCGATTGCTTATCTCTTTTGCAATTGCGACCATAATTATGTGGACGGCACAGAAAATGTAGGTGCAGTGCATAACGGAGAGAACCAGCACTGCTTGTACTCCCATTCACTTTTGCACAAGGGTGTTGGCCTTTTCTATCAATCTCAGGCCACACACCTAAATTGCTGCATTTCTCTTCACAACTCTCACAGGAAATTTCCTTTCCATCCCCAGTTGCATCAATGCCACTTCTTTGTACAGCTAAGTTCCCCTTCCCCTCCAATTTCTCTGACCCCTCTTTTTGAGCAGTCATATTTGATCCAACAGAGGCCAAGGTCATTTTTTGACGCAAGAAAGTCTGTTTCATACAAGGTAGTTCCTCTGTTAACAAATAACACAGCTCAAGGAAAAGCAATGATACAAGGACCAAATGGGAATAAATAAATAAATAAACAAGTTTGCTAAATAGCATATCTGCATCAACATCAATGGGCTATCCCAACCAAAGAGCAATCAACATGCAAAGAAAAAAGAAAAACAGGAATGAATATGGTGATCTTATCACCATACTGTGAAATTTTTTGGGTTATTCAAAACCTTCATCTGAAAACTCAAGTTCTGAACCCCATTCCGCTATGAAATAAACATACGAAGAGTGAAACTCCTGATTCCATCACTGCAAAACAAGATTCATTTCCATAGTTCCTTTCTTACCTAATAATAAAGACTAAACTATACCACATTAAGAACAAGAAGTAGAAGCATTAAACCTCACCTTCGTACCAGCAGGCATATCACCCAAATCATAGTTGCAAAAGAAAGTGTGAACAGGTGTCTTTTCAGGGTTGCTCAACACCTGTGCAAATCAATTAAAATTTCTAAACCACATTCAGTTAATGCTTGAACAGTCTTGATGATGTTTACAAACTACATGCATGTACAGAAGAGGAAACACATTCAACATAAAAAAGACCTGCACTTGGAAGGGGTACAAAAACACCGAGATTCATACCCCAGTCCACCACCTAATGAAAGAAACATAACAATAAAACTTGGTGTGCATTTAATATAAACATTTAGCAATGGTAAATTAAAAGATTCTTGAACACTAACAATTGAAATCAATCATACTCCATCAAATATCTATCATACATAACATCCCAAGCATTTCCTCATGCTCAGACACAAAGGTATAACCAATCTGAAGTACAGTAAGAGAATAATTTCAGAATTATAGACTAGCCTGATGAATGAACAGGTATCTTAAAACGTCCCATGAACAAATGGTTCCATGAATTGTAAGGACCTCTGCCAGTAGAAGCACTACTTTAGAAAATAGACCAGTAGAAGAAAGAGTGGAATTCAATACAACACAGTTAGTAGTTGTAGAACTCCAAAATCCCTTTGAAAATGCAAGGTGGATAGAAGATTATAGATGAAGCTATATAAATAAAATGACTGAAAAACAGAAACCACATTCAACCTTTTAGGTGTTTAGACTACTTAGTTAGATGGAGTATGTTAATTGCAAGAGTCATGGCAGAACAGCATAGACCTCCCTGGACTCAAGAAGTCCCCATCAAAGTAGAGGGCAAAAAGCAAAGTACCAGTTGTATCCGCCCCTTCACTGGAATGCGGAGCTGGCCCTTGCCACTTTTAGGTTCAGCACAAGCAATACCTCTTCCTATAATTTGAGCCCTGTTTGATTTTGAATTTCCAGCAAGATTGATAGACGCATAATATAGCAAAGAATTATCTCCATCAACACTCACAACTCCAAAAGGAAGTTTCTGAGCTTTAGGAGAAAAATTGCCTCCAGTTATGCTAAGGACAGCAAGAAATCCATATATGATCTGCACATTTCACACCAAAAGTAGGTTATACAACATGGACAGGCAGGACGATGAACAAAGTAGCTAGATTGAAGAACCATTCTAGATCGTAGGAATACTTCAAAATAACAGAATAAACACCTGACTGAGCCTTCCAGTAGGAAGCCGACCAGACAAAAGTGATTCCTCAAAGGATCCAACCAATGATCTCCTAACAGGAAGTCCCCTCATGCTTCTGCACGATTTCCCGCAATGTGATGGAATTCCAAGATCTTGACAGAAAGGCAAACTCTTTCCAGTGCTACATTGTGCTGATGATGATCGGGTATCTTTAGTTAGAAGCTCAAAATCTTCACATGATGTGCTTGGTATCCCACAATCTTCTTCTCTGCAACAAGAAATCATCCTGGACGCATCATCCTCAAATGGACATTCAAAGCTTTCAAATATACCTGCCTCATTTCCTATATTTAGCTTTCTGCCTGAAAAACCAGGGCCAAGGGGAGATGAAGAAAGTGGAGCAGCAATATCATTCTTTGTGAGTGTTGGTATTTCTCGAGATGATGATCTCACTTTCCTCAATCCTCCTCCTACAAGATGAAGTCCAGATGAAGGGAGGCTACTAAATGGGATTACTTCCTTCGCCTCCAGCAAAGGGCCATCAGTAAACCAAAAGGAAGCTGATTGATGATAATAAGCACAATTCTCATTCTGTGATTTGATATATTTCTTTGTACCAATATTAGCTTTCTTATAATCTTGTTCAACATAAGAGGAATGAGAACCACTTGGAGCATGCGAACTAGTCTGAAAATCGCCCCTACCAATGTCTAAGGAATCACCACTGAACTGCTCAGGTAAAAGCATATTGTTCAAGGGAGACAACAAGCGTTTCCTGACAAAAGATCCATTTGATTCGTTTTCATCCAAGGTTGTAGCAACAGCACCACAACAAGCGCGGTTTGCAGAAACATCACTCGTTCCTATCTCAAAACCAACAATCCGTGAAGCAGGAGTGTGATCAGTTGGCAAAGCCAAAGAGTCAATTCTGTCCCTAAAACAAAGAGTTGAAACATGAAAACCAGCTGCAGAGTCCATGGATTGCGGGCCTAATGAAGATGCAGACAACTTCGAATCTTCCAATGAAGTTTTCAGCCTAAAGTCACCCAAAGAAGAACTCACACCACTAACAACACGGGTTCCATCCAAATTACGCATTCCATCCTCCGAAGTTTCACCAGATGAAGCTTGCAGCAAACCCATTTAGAACAAAACAAGAACAACGCCCTTAATTCTTTTACTTTCTGGAGTGCTTCTGGGCTAGTTTAATAAGAGCAAACATGGAGTAAATTCCATCCGAAGAACACAGAAATCTCACATGCAATACCAGGCGATCTAACGGCACACAAAGATGCAAAGTGGGTAGAAATTGAAGGGAAGGGAATCAACAAACTGATCTCATCGTCATCTGTTCATCTGTTGGCAAGAAAATAAAAAGAAAACAACAAATAAGTCATTCTTAATATGATCAGTGGCATCAGAACCATAATGCAATCATCCAAGAATGAATTAAAATGCAGAAAGAATTAACCCCAAATCAGCATTCTCTGGCTAATAAAAGAATTAGCGATTTATCTCAAGAATTATAGACAGTACATTTTCATTTTCCGCATTCGCAAATACATGTACTCTAATAAGAAATTGGTAAAGTGAAAACGCACCGATCGAATAGGATGAGAATGCGAGGGGTGGCGAATCAAAAAGGTTTATAAAGATCATCGTCCGTCCTTCATTTTATTTTGTTGTTTTTATATGAAAATTAAGAACATTTCACCTTTTTTTATTTATTTATTTATTTATCACATTTCGAAATGGAGTATTCATGAAGGGAGATTATGATCGAAACGAAAACCCAAGTGAAGGCCCATCATTTTTGCGGCCTATATTTGGGCTTCCAACGTTTACGCGGCCTGTTCAGTTTAGCTTTAACCTCAGAGTCACAGGAGATTTGATCTTTGTTGGGGTTAGTTTTCACATTGTTGAGAGTGAAGCAAAGGATTAAAGTGAAAATGAACCCAGTTCTTTGAAATAGCCAATTTTTCTTCTTTCTGTTTTCCTTTTTTTTTTTTTTTTTACAACCCAGTTCTAATTAGGTCAAGAAAGAATAGGATTAATCAAGTGATTGACACAAAAAAATAATAAATTTGTTGACTACCATTTGAGATGAGATAGGAACTCAATATTCTGACCATTTTGATATTTTTGTAATGCAGTGGAAAAACCCCAAGTTGACAGCTCATTTGACTCCAAAATTTCTAGCTCTCTCACAATGTTCCTCTTCATAATAGACATATTTTGCAGGCAACCTTGGAAGATATTATTAAAATGGTCTAGCAGCTGCTTCCATCATCTTCTTGACTCTCGCCAGTTTCTCAAGTTCCCTGAGAACCTACATTTATATACACGGCTTCAGTTGAAAACAATGAGAGAAACCAACAAGTGATAACCTCATTATAGAAAGAAAAAAGCTTACCTCCAACGCCATATCTTCTTCTACTGTGACCTGAGCAAGATCTTCATAACCCAATTTAGATGTCACTCCTGTCCCAAAACGACAACTGTTAGATACACAAGGCAGAGAGAATCTGCGTATAATGAGCAAGCAAACAAGATACTTAGAGATGAGAGGATTTACGCAGGAGTGAAACAGTTGAATCTGCAGCAGCATATCCACTTCGAATATTTTCATATATTCTGCTTAGCTGAGTCAAGCCCTGCAACAATCCACATGACTACATTTTTTCACAACATTCCAGTTTTACAGTTGTAGATCAATCTAAAATCTGATCTTGTTCCTAGCACTATTCTATTGAACAAGTAGAGCCAATGCAGCTCTGAATAAGAACCAGAAGTTGTCGCCTCTGATGCCCGAAGTTGAATATTATCTTCCATAACTTCTCTGGCCACCATATCTAAAGGAACATCAACCTATACGGAAATCCCATGTCTCAAAAGTGCCCTGTATAATCGAAAGTAATAAAAACTCAACAAGGATGATTGGAGAGGAAACTTATAATCCTAAAATCAAATTTCTTACAAATTGGATGTACTCTGAACTGCACCATTTTCCAGCACAAACAATGAGGCGTCCCATGTATGACAACTGCTTCAGTACCTCTCACTCTGCCATTCAAGTCATCAATCATTTCCTAAAGCTCACTAAAGTATGCTAGAATCAAATAGCATATTGCAATATTCACCTCTGATTCACGAAATCCCTCCTCCTCATCATTGTCAATGAGCAACTTGGGAGTTGATTTTCCACCAGCAGCTTCTTCAACCAGATTATCGTTGCACGCAGAGAAATAGCATATTCAGCAGGAGATGAGAATGATCTTAACAAGACAGAAAAAATTACTTAGAAACCTATCAAAGTAGTAGTGTCGGAAAGCATCAGCAAGAAGTTTCCCCATATTAGACTTGATGGGACAGTTCATCCCTTTTGTTCATGGGAGCAATCAGTCAGTTGGAAGAACACATTGACTGTGGTAGGTAAGCATTCATAATGTAGCAAAACTCACCCACAGGAAAGACACAAGTTCCTTTCAGCACGGAGGAGAACTCTGCTGCCTTCTTCTGAACCAGTCAAAACAACACCAAGAATACACTTAAAATCAATCCATTATATGTACTGAAAAACAAAAGAATAAACTTTCAAAATGAATTAATCAAAGCAGGGATTTTTATATAGAGAAAGAGAAAAAAAAAAAAAAAAAAACATAAACAAAACAGGCGATGGAGTATTGTCACTAACTAAATCACCACATGACACTGCAAAGAGAAAAATGAGACCTTGATTGTGAAGGAAGGATCAGGGTCGGTCGCAGCAGTCCCAGTAGCCTCGTGACCTTCTAATTTCCAAGACAAAATTCATGAACCACATAGAATCCAAAAAAATCCTACAATTAACAACCAACAAAGCTAATAAAAAAGTATACTTGGACTAACCGAAAGAAAAAGAAGAAGCAGTAGCATAATCATCATTAAGGGGGAACGCTCGCCGGCTGAAGGTGGAGGTGAGGAAGAGCCTTCTTCTTCTTCTTCGTCGTCGTCCAACAGATACTGATGATGACAAAATTGGTGAAGAAGAAAGGGGACCCCTTCTCCAAAAAACACCAGATTTCAGAGTAGAAAGACGAGAATAGAACCCATAATCAGCAGCATCAAAAGTTAGGAGTAATTGAGCGCTGCATTTGCTACCGCTCCCAGTTATCCTCATTTCCTGATAACTGCTACTTTATCGACACTTAAAAATCGTGGGGCACCACGCTTTTATGTTCATTAGTTCCATTTGTCTTTTTTTTTCCAATGTTGTAAAGTTTTTAGAATGATTTTTAATTGAGTGAAGAAAAATGATTTCTTCCAATTATCTTGAGATATTTTTAAGCAAAATTTCAACAATAAAAGTCATTTAGTCAAAGCAACACGGTTATTTTATTCCTTAAATAAAAAAATTTTAAAAAATGTAATTTGTAAACAAAGATCAAAATTACTGAATTGGCCCATGGTTACTTTGAGGGAGGGAGGTATAATTGTTTTTTAGTCATAAAAATTGATTTACAAAGGACGGAAAATATAAAAAGATAATAATGTGGCAACTTTTAATGAAGTTCTAATATGCTCCTCTTGTCAATTATCGACTAAGCTATGCTCTTTAGATGTTTGATTAGTTAATAATCAAAATATATTTTTTTTTTTCTGAAAAGGAAAAAAGAGTAAATTACAACTGCCAATGGAGGAGGGTTTTGCATTACTTTATAAAGGTTTCATTTTTTTTTTTTTTATAAAAAGAAAACTTAAAAAATAAAATCTAGCATTGGGATTCCCAATTATTTAAACAGTAGATAAGTTCGTTCCTGAGAAGGGTAAAATTTGAAGAGCTTAAACCAATCCAAAATATTCAATGTCATTTTGCATGGAACCAATTTGCAAATGCTCCAACAGATACAAAATCATCATCCATTTCTTTTCTTTTTTTTCTGGATCATAACATAACATAAAATTATAAGTCTCCAATCATCATCATCATCATATACCATCTATTCTAATTTTTCCTGGCATTTTACTAAAAATATACTCTCTCTCTCTCTCTACTAGTAACCTCTGCTACTGTTACTATACGACATAATAGTGAAATACATAAGTACAAGTCAAAATTGCGGCCAGTGAGAGGCTCTCCAGTCTCCATTTCGACATATTATCATAACCAAAACATACTAAAATTGGATCAAACAACACAGTAATCACCAAATTACATATTTACATTACACACACACACACCCACCCCCCTATGTCTGAATTCAAACCCAAAAGTGTATCATCATATGTATATGTCATGTCAGACCATCCACCTCCTCTCCTCTCTGCCTCTTTATACCTGCAATTCAATTCAATTCAACTTAACACTCACACACTCATTTCAAACACTCTTCCATCCCTGAAACTAAAGACAACCTTAGGTATATATAATTGCAGTCACCACCATCCTCAATTACCATCACTATTATCACCCCCCCAAAGATTTAAAACTGTTTAAGCTTATCCAATATCACAGTTCATGAATGTAAGATAACAATAGAGCAAGCAAACTTAGTCAAAATCAGATATATAACGATGAACAGGTGCTGCAGCCGGACAAGTCCATCGCACACTTAATACCCAATTACATCATTAAAAAAAAATAATTAAAAAAATTATAAAAAAAGCTTTCATCAAGGACAAACAGTGTATAACTATCAACAAAATAAACTTGGCATTGTATCATTATTTATCTTACCTCTCATCTGCCCAAATTGGAACCGAGTTCTGTCACTGCAGTTGCCGACTTCATGTCAGGTATGGATATTGGTGTTAACGGAGGAGATACCACTTCAGCCTTCTCTTTCATCTCACGACCTTCCAATAACTGGCTTGCTGCAACTCTGTGCTTACTAGAAGGTATGGAGAAACTTCGAGGAACACTCAGAGGAGGAGGAGGGGTGGGAAGCGGAGAGCCCGCATTTGACACTAGGACAGAACTCCTATTTGGAGGAGACACTTCCCGATTTCTGTTACTCAAAGGGGCAGAGTGCCCTATTGAACCAGAATAACTCACTGCTTTGTTACCTACACCACCAGGTGGACGAGGGAGTTCATGGAGCTCACTTATTTTCGGGGAAGATGCAAGTGGAGGTGAAACACTCTGGGGAGGATTCAAATTTGAAGAATGCTGAGAGGTTGATATTCTAGAAGGCATACCAGAAACTACTTGCGGTGCTTCAGTAGGGCCAATGGGTCCACTGCTAGATAACAGAGGTTTGCTGGATGATGGCTTACTCAATAATGGACCAGAGAAAGCTTTAATTTTCTTAGAATCATATCCGTTGTGCATATCAAACTGCGGGAGTGAATTCCCCTCAATTAAGGGAGATGGAAGAGGTATAGAAGCATTATTTTGGTCACCGTCTTTTATTCCAGAATATCCTTTAGCAGCAACGCGTGTCACCAAGTTATCATCTAATAATTTCCTGGCCTTCTCAGCATCAAGTGGAGATGAATGCCACAAATTGTTAGTGTTGCCACTCACACTAGCAGTACTGGAGTGAAGGATAGAACTGCTCGTCCTTGAATTTGAATTCCTTGCATCAGCAGGAGTAGGTAGCACATATGCATGATATTTCTGAACTGCTGTCGGTGTTTCTCTAATCTTTTCAGATGCGTCAAACTTGTCTACATATATTGGAGCAGAATGGCTGCTCACTCTTGGCTTCCTACTAAATACCAGCTCCCCTTTCTTTTTTCCAAAAGTTACCTGCATAGACACTATGTTACAAATGGCAACACCAGAAATTGACTGCAAGCCTTGACGACAGTAATCCTAAGGAAATATCTCAATTCTTCAAAAGAAATGTGAAAATGAATGAAAAAAGGCACCAACTTCTAGAATGATAACCTGTAGTTGCAACTAAATGGCGCACTCATTCTCATTAAATTACTGTACAGAAAAGGGTATTTCAATCATATTATTTTTTTAAAAAAAAATTTAAAGGTAAATTTGTAAACTAAAAGAAGTTGCACTTTTCCAAATTTCCTAGGAGCATTCATGATGGTCTTAGATGTTCTCCCGAAAAGTAGATCTTCTTACCTCTACATCATCAAACCCGGAAATCTGTGGAACTGGAGCATCCACCTGGCTTGTATCCAACTGCAACCATAATATGAATGCAAATCAGTACGCAATACATCCCAATATTTTAGTTCCCAGTCATACACAGGATAAAGTTTAAAATACTAAGGTCAAAAGGAATTGACGTAAATTGGTAGCTCACAAACCCTCAATCAACAATAACGAAACTGAAATTGTCCCATCCACTAATTCTCACCACACAGTGGATAAAAGGTGGGAAGATAGGAAGGCAGTACTTCTGTAAAAAGAATTATTTTTTATCTCTAAAAATAGTCAGTATCTAGCTCACGATTGATTTTGCTTCAGCTACTACTAATCATGGACATAATTTTGGACATACAATGCTAAATCTTCAATATGAAACATACTTCATAATTGAGTAAAAGAGTCTCTCAAAGGACATAAGAAACAATTATATTTCACTGAAAAGCGTTAAAACAGTAACCTTACCTCCATTGAGCTCCTTGCGATGCCGGTATTTTCACTTTCTTGTTTATTTTGGATGTCGTTGAAACTCAACTCTCCATCATAATCAGTATCATCACTGTTACCGCTATACTGCACCTCTTCTGCTTCATCTAATTCACTGAGTTGGTAATCAATATGTTGATTTTGAGCAACATTTCTCATGTATGGCTCAACTGCTTCGAGAGATTTAAGTCCCCTCCGGAAAAAACTTAGCTGTTCCCAAGCAACAAATGGAGCATGGAAAGAGAAAGCAACAAAGAGATGATTAGCAAGCCCGATTCCAAAAGATACATTTTATTCTAATTCATACAAGATAACCTGCGCTGCATGGTGACGAGCAGCTTGTGTGAGAAGACTGCGGCACTGCCCTTGCTTCAAAGATTCTACCCGGAAAACGCAAAGCCTGGCAATTTCATCATACTCTTCACGTGCTGCTTGTATTTGCTGCAAGGTAATGCTTTCCCCTTTGCCACTTCTTGACTTTCCTTTGTCACCACGTTGTGCCACCATGTGTTCATAGATATACCTGATAAGTGTACAAAACCATGATGACAAAGATCAAAGAAACCCAAAAAGAAAGAAGGTGAAAATTAGGCTGGGGCAGAAACTTTATATAAAAATATAACCTTTTCTCTTCACACTGCTGCTTCATCTCCTGCACCGGCAACAAGAACAAATTAACTGAGACTGATATGCCATGAGAAGCTATTCTACAAAATTTTAGAGCAGTTCCTTAATTCAAAAAAAACAAGAATCACATCAGAGGACTAAAGGCACGAACACAATTGGCAAAAATCCACACAGAGGAAAACAAAAAAGAATCTCCTAAACCTTTAATTAGGATAAGAAACACAAGAAGTAATTCCATTAGGCTTCTTACAGATATATTCTTAAAGGCAGTTTGCCATTCACCTTTGTAGGCTCTTTGAAGTGTTGTTGCTATTAATACATGTTAAAAACAAACTTTACTTGAATTATTTTTCAAAAGCAATGGGGTGATAGCTATACTGTAATTGTAGAAGATCACTTACTTTTCATTTCTTCTTACTGGGTTAGCCGGTACACTTAAAAGTTAGAACAAATTATGCTTTGGGTTAAAAAATCAGGACTATAAAGCTGATTCAATCTTCTTTGTTGTCCAACTTAACTTATAGCAGGTATCTTCTTGATGGGTTTAGAATTCATTATAAGTTTTTCCAGTCACACAAGTAGCAACCGTTGACTCCTTGATGCACTTAAAGTTCCAAACAAAGCTTATAATCTACAATAAGTAACCGGGGCAAAACCATATTTAAACAGGCAATAGTCAATTAGACAGTTAGAGAGATCATAAAGACAAACCTCCACTTTCCGAAGCTCAGAAAGAAGTGACTCTGATGGATTGGTGATAGTCACGATAACATGAGTACGCTGAAATGGGAATATGACTATCAAGACCAGATTAACGTTGAAGATACTGAATGTCAACCCAGCTCCCACCCAAAATTGAAAAAGAAACATTTAAACTTAGATATATAAGAACTCACGTAACAATCAACGAGTTTTTGGAGCTCAAGCTGTACATTTCCTAGCATTGACAATGCTCTGCCTGCATCACAGGATAAATCACCCAGGGGACAAAATATAGAAAAGCAGATAATTTTAAACCTACATTTCAATTTTGCCACATAAGAATAACTGGGTAACCCAAACTATTTTTAACAGGAAAATCGTTTGCAAAAATATGCAATGTGTAAAGAAGTCAGCATACTGGGGCAGATAAAGTCCAGCAAGAAAGAGAAGGACAAAGAGGGATGGGAGATTATCGAACTTGCATTATACAATGAAGACAAACCACCGAGCCATATCTGATTTTCAAAGCCCAAAAGGCAAATCTACAACAACAAGCTTCAGCATCTAATGAAAGGAGAAAGGGACAAAGATACAGCTAAGAGGAACAAATTAACAATCCCACATATATTAAGCTAGCTTATGAAGTTTTCATAAACATTGAAGCAAAAGGAGTAACTTCATTGTTACCGTGCATCAGTACATGAATATTCTGCAACTAAACAAATTCAGGAACTCATATAACAAGGGGTTGCAACAGTATAAACTACCCTTACTTCACAGAAGAAACTCGCAGTGATATGCAATTCAATTATGGTAGGAAAAACAAGATATGAATCAGGTCCTTACCACATTCTCCACCATTGTCCAATCCAGTTGTCTCCAACAGACAATTCCCCATTTCCAGTAGAGACTCCGAAAATTCTACAAAATGGCAAGGTTTTTAAACAGGCAAGACTTGGATGTGAACTGAAACTAATTCAGAAAATTACTAGTAATGTGTAATCACCAGTGCAATCACAGCACATAAAATGGTAAGTGAAACGCACCAACAAACAATAAAAAGATATCGCCTGAATAACGCGCAAGGAATACTTCAAGATTGTGATTATTGCAAAACGAATAAAATGTGGCAATGAGCAAGGTTTTTAGAAACCTAACTGTGTATATTATAAAGCTCATAATGCCAACTGAAACTCAGATTGTAAGTCATTCAACTCGTAAATTACAGCTTCACCATGAAAAACCATTTGACTGAACATTACTAATGTGTGCAAAGAGAATACATCTATTGTCGAACCATAGCGGCTGCTTGCTAATAAAATTTTCCATTTCCGGATTCTTTATCCTTGTAGGCACAAACACTCAAACTCTCTGAGTATACCAAAATAACTAATACAATGTAGTCAGGTTTCATATACACGAGCTTAGCTTAGACGTTCAAAGTTCTAACAAGACATAGCATACAATTTCAATGGATATCCAGATAACTCACAGTAACAAATAATGCTGTGCAAACATGATCCAAGTGCGAAAGGGCTAGTAAATTTTTGCTTTTAAGGACAAGCCAAATGTTCATAATACTGACCACAGTTGTCAATAGAAGAAATTAGTTAACTCGATAGGAGTTCCCTAAATCCTACAAAATACGGGATAGATCAAACAAGTACCATAAGCACTGTTGGTGGTGGCTGCAGCAGCAGAAAGTAAGCTGTCGCAGCAATCTCTCATCTCTTTCATATCCTGTGCAACATCAAATAACATAAATATATACATATAATGGGGTAATACAACAATAACAAGACGCAGTGGGGTTGGCTACATTGATTCATATATCGCCAACTAGCCATCCTACTCTATCAAGCCACATATTGTCATTTAAATTTAGATGCACCGCGTCCAATTTTTTAATAATGGGGTACCGAAGCCGAAGAGAATAAGAAAAAGACCCACAGTATTATACAAAATGGAATTGCACACTATCTAACTACAGGCTAGCGAATACAATTATACATTATAACCCTAAAGCGGATAAATAAAAGGGAAAATTACTTATACAAATATGGAAGAAAAATAGAAACCTGAGAAGCCTGAAAGAGGGCTTCCAAATGCGCCAAGGCTTGATGATGATGATCCTTCTTCTCCTTCGGAGCAGGACCACCGGCGCCACCAGCATCGCCGCTGGTCTTGTGCAGTGAAAACCGCTTCAGCTGCTTCCCCAGAGATGACTTCATAATAATCAACAAAAAGAGGGAAAGGAAAAAAGGAAACCCTAATCTTCAAAATTCCCAAATTAAAATTGGTATTTTCCGGTTAATTATTGTGCAGGTGCAGCAGCAAAATGAGAAAAAAAAAGGAGGATGAAAATTCAAATCCAAAAATTTCAATTTTTGAGCAGTAGCAGTACTGGTCACTCTCTCTGGGGATTCGATGTGATCAAATGCGGCCGCAGTGAAAACAGAAAAGAGGCAATGCTCGCGTCGTATACCGCCACGTGTCCGGTTCTGGCCCATCAAGGTAATTCCACTGGTCAAACCAAACCGGCCCTAATTTATTTACTACTAATTTGGGCTGTTTGAGCTCAAAGTCCAAATTAAAAGCCCTTTTCTTCTTCTAATAATAATATGTTGGGAAAATGATATTTTTGGTACTAAAAATTTGGACCGTTTGCAACTTTGGTACTAAACGTTTACTCCATTTCAAATTTGTACTTTATGTTTATACTTTGTTGCGGTAATTTTTACAAATTTAATAATTTTGTGGGGGCTACAAATATAATTTTTTTAATATTATTTCTAAAACATTTTCTTTTTTTTTTTTCATCCTCTGTCAACATACAAGTTTTCTTCCGACTGAGGAGAAAGAAACAGCGAAAATATTTTGGAAATTATATTAGAAAAATTATATTTTTAGCCCCCACAAAATTTTAGACTTGTAAAATAACTTTAAATTACCGTTGACTTCAATTTGACTACATAAAACCTATTATAGCAGGTATTTGACTAAAAATGCAACAAATTATAAACATAAAGCACAAGTTTAAAACTGAGTAAATTTTTAGTATCAAAGTTGTAAACAACTCAAACTTTTAGTATTAAAAATGTCATTTTTCCTAATATCTTTTGAATGCTTTTTCTTTCTTCACATATTCACTAATTTGGAATAAGATATTTGTCTATTAGAAAAGTCAATTTTTATCCATGTACAATTTTTATGAATATCATGATACAGCACCTAAAATAGTTAATTTGATACCGTTTGTTCCATTTATATCATTACTTTTAAATGTGAGTTGTTAACCACATATGATTATATTTATCAAAAAATAATAACTCATAAGACTTCAATAACAAATACGATAAAAAAAATATTGTCGTTTTATAGAGATGTAAAACAACAAGAAGCATGGAGCTTTTAACCGTGTATCATCATGGTACACTGTTAAAATCCATTATTATCTTTGTATGTGTAGGAAATGAAATAGAATAGGGTTGTGTAACAATTACAATAATAATAGAATCTATAAATATGAATATATAAATATATATATATATATATATATATATATACCCTATATAATAGAAAGTAACATATCTATTATATGAGGGTGCCACGTGGCTGCCACATCTAGCCTATAATTAATAATGTTAAAGCTGACACGGCTGCCACATTGACAAATAATTTAATAAATATTTTTGTTTTTTTATGTCTATATTAGATTTTTAATTTAACCATCCATATGAATACCACGTAAGATTAATATTTAAATTTATTGAATGCATAAATTTTATTTTCTCTTTTTTAATTAAATAATATTTTTCTTTGTCTTTACTACCCTCTTAATTTATTTTTTCAATTTCTATATTAGATTAACTTCGTATTATATAAGGATCATCTATATGTATAAATAATCATGTTCGTCAAAAAAATATTAATAATCGTAAATATATATATATATATATATGTGCATATATCTTTTCTATTAATATGTATATAACTTAATATAAATTTTGGGTTAGAAATGTATGTAAAATATCGAACGTTTATATTGATACATAGTTTAATTTATTACTAATAAATAAATGACTTTTTATGTGATGCATGTTTTTGTATATGTAAAGGTGAGTGAAATATAATATTAGTTCATTTAAATTCATTTTTATTTTCTGTACTCTTTATTATTGTTATCCTAATTTCTTTTTAATTCTGTGACTTTTCATGTACTATTAAGTTTCAAAAAGACTCTTGCTTATATGATGATTATTTTCTTTGTTCACATCAACTTCCTTTATTTAATTTGCAATTTGTAAATGATTAATTATTTGAAAACTTTTGGTAATTCACACAAGAGAATGAATAGACACTTTACAATCTCTCTTTCTCTCTCTCTCTCTCTCTCTCTCTATATATATATATATATATATATATATCTCTTCAATCCATTAAGATCAAAATAACTTTCTTCTTGTTTAGAGTCCTTACGTGCATGTCCAAGTCACGTTAACTGGGCAACTTTTCGTAATATATGTACTTCTATTTAGAGTATATTTTTCTGAATCTCTTATTCGAATTTGCAAGTTTGTGCATGTTCTACTCCAATGAAAAACAATGTTTCCCTTTCCAAATCTACAAAATATGTCTCTAAAGTCACCTCATCATCATCATAAGAAGAAGTTGACAAGAGGCGAGGAAAAAGGAAACAGAGTAGGCACACCACTTCTATATATTTGAGAAAATATTTCAAGTATTTGTATTATATTGACATATATTTCTTCTTTTTAACTCTGTATTTATAATCAAAATTTGATTACTATTATAATTTTTATTTTATTTTATAAATTTTATGCTGTCACATTATAAAATTTTTGGGCATTCACCGTGCAATCGCACGGTGTTTCCATCTAGTATATATATATATATATATATATATATATATATAAAGTCTAGAATAGCAGCTCAATTAATTGAATTCAAACTTCAACTGAAACACACATAAATAAATAAAATAGTCACGCGAAGAGGGAAGCCACTATTTGGGTTGAACTGAAAATTTCTAAATCAATGTTTGACTTTTAATATATGTTAGTCTCTCTATGTTCTATTCAAACACCCTATTTTTTTAAAAAACGTATTGTCTCATTAAAAGAGTTAATTTTAAATTTATTTACATTATATACATTTACTAATATAATAATATGTGGATTACAATTAATCTGTACTTATAAAATAGTAACGATATAAATGAAAAATACGATATCAAATTACTCCCTTTGCCCCATTCAAATAGTTTATTTTGTATTACTGTTACTTGAAAGAGACAGAAGGAGTACTTATTTTTGTGTATTACATACCTTACAACCGGTGGTAATTACGTAAATTCTAGTTAAAAATACAGTACATGCTAAGAAATGAAACCAAATAGATTGTAAGGAGACGCGGTTAATCCATAAAAAAATGATGAAAGCTTGGGTGGCCCCAGCAGAACCATGTTGAATGGATCTAGAAGAACGGCGTCTCCATTTGTGATTTTAATTTTGACTCTCTTTTTTTTTTTCTTGTGGTCAATTTTTGCCGCATTATTTTGAATTATCAATTTTATTTTCGTAGTTTGTTTGTTATTGTATTTCAAATCAAAACTAAACATTTTACCTTTTTTAAATAATTGTATCCTTATTTTGTTGCGTATATGAAAAAGATACTATAATTATGGAGGTAAAAATTGTAACGAAATATCCATTTATAGAAAACAATTAGACAAATTACATATCTTTAAAATATAAGATTTCATTATATAAGGCAATCAGTTGAATGCTGCTACTTCATTTGTTGGGTATGTTGTTAAATTTATAAATGTAGTTGAAAATCAATGCGTATGATGAATTAAGAAAACATTTATGGGTAATTCTGACTTATATTCACATATTTCCCTAATCATAGTCATTGAAGAAAAAAAAAAAAAAAAAAATGTCTTTCCAAAAAAAAAAAAAAAGAAAAAAAAAATGTGTTGAAGACCAACATAATACAATTTGGTTTGGCAGCCATCATAAAATTCACCAACACCTTTACCTTTACCTTTACCTTTGCAATCCCAAAATTTTCCGTATTAAACAACATTAGTTGACAATTCCTTTTTTTTTTTTTTTAATTTCAAAATTGATGGAAATGGGCAAGAAATTGTCAAGGCCAGAAAATCCAGTGGGTTCCCATGATCTCATCAAAGGTGGTTGTCAGATGGTGATCTCACGGTGGCAACTGCTGGAGATCACCGAGATCGAGAGGCCGGTGTCGGTGGTTATGGGCAAGTAGAAGGAATTATTTTACTAAACTTCCTTCTCAACCAAATAATAAAAAATGTTTATCATTTATAATAATAAGTTGATATATTTTATTTTATTTTCAAAATTTTCCCTTTAACTACTGCTTAAAAGATCACAACACACAAAAAATTACTAGGAAATTATATATTTGTAATTAGTATTACCAAAAAATACAGTAAGTATCACATTACATTACATTAAAAGAGTGGTGAAAATGAAAAACCCAACGAGACTTGACGACAAGGAAAACCAGACACACCTACTTTGTTTATGTACAAACACAATTAGGCAAATTACACCATGACACTCACTTAGTATTACAGTTGTTAAAATCAAAGATCATATCGTCCAAATTACTAATGAAATCACGATGATCATCATCCACTACTGCAAATGCAGAAGAACAAGTTTAAAATTTTATTTATCATACATTATTATTATTATTGCTGCTGTATCAGTTCTGGAATTAGCTTCAGCAGAAATGACAGCTCCCTCTGCGAAAACTGAGGCCTGCTTTCTTGTAATTGTACCACCTTCATTTGATCCTCCTCCTCCTCCTCCCCTTCCACTACTAATATCTCCTCCGCCGATTCCTTCAATGGCGGCGGCGGCGGCCTCATCAAACTGGAGACAGCCTCCGTGATTTGTTCCACAAAATCCACAATCACACCCTCCACGCCCATCAAATGTTGCATGTACACCGCCTCAGCCACGTTGCTGAAAAACAATTTCAAAATTAATATTATTAGTACATTCTCATCAATCAATCAAACAAACTTCAATGGAAAGTACTATTAGGTAGTGCACTCACTTGAGCTTTCCATAGGTCAAGAGAGAGAGCTTGGACTCTTTGATCTTGTTAACCGCCCCTGGATTTCTAAATATGCCTCTGGCTTCGGAAACGATCCCCTGCAAGTCACCATCCAAGCAAAGCTTCATGGCCTCCTCCAACGAATTCCTCCTCACATCATAGTAAATCTCCGTCCCTCCATTGGTCAGGAAGAACACCGGAAAGGTAGACTGGAGCTTCCTGACGAGCAGAGCAGCATCCGGTTGGAAAGAAGAAAAGATGATGGGGCGGTCTTGAGCGTGATAAAAAACAACTCTCAAGATGGCCTCAAGGATCCAAACCAGATGATCCTCTTGATAAACCAAGTGATCATCCAACTTCAACTCAATGTTGAATCCCAGGCGAGGGTTCACATTGCGGAACACTTCTTCCAGAGTACAGAGAGAATCGTCCGTCTCTACCTTCCAACTCATTATCCGACCATCCTTGGATTTCCTCAGCAATGATTTACCAGATTTCCCACCTTCTCTCTGGAGGCCATAACTCAAGAATTCAGAGATGGACAAATCTGTAACCCTCCTCTCGTATACCGTATCATTTTCTTCACTGAGGATGAAGTTGTCGTGAAAAACAATGGGGACGCCATCTCTGGTGACCTGCAAAAATAATCACTTTTCCCGTCTAAGCCTCTCCGCTCGATCGATCTTCCCATCATTCTTTGTTTTCAAATACAGTTATATTACTATATATATATTTTTTAGTTCAAACAAGAAAAGAAAAAAAACCCATCAGTAAGGCTTGTAGAAAAAACTGGACAACTCGTTTGAATAATAAGAACATAACGATTCGAGAGAGGGTTCTTGACAAATTGGGGGGTTTCTTTATTATGGTCGGTAAAAAAAAAAAAAATACCAACTTTAAATCGTGAAAAATTACCCCCTTCAATTCAAACCAATACGAGTAGCAATATTGAATCTAAATTTTGACCACAAAACATTTGAACTAGTCTAATCTAATGGTGTGACGTATGCGGCGGGAGTACGAAGCAATGGTGGGGCCCCTCCCGGAGTCACGAGTCCGGAGTCTACCTCCTTTATCGCCGGCTCTTATTTCTTTTCATTATTATTATTACAATATATGAAGAAATTGAAGGTAGAAGAAAGAAAAGAAAGAAGAGATGGAGGAGGAACCAACCTGAACGTCAAATTCGACGAAATCGATGGGGAATTGGGCGGCGGTATTGAAAGAAAGAATGGAATTCTCCTTAATGGCTTTCATTCTCCGATCGGAGGACTGCAATATATTCATCCCGTTTCCCCTGTGTCCGATCACCATGAATTTGGGAGGCTTGAACACAGATCTTCCCACCTCGGCACCACCTAAATCCATATACACGCATAAGATAATTTTTTTCATTTTAAAAATTCTGAAGCTGGCTGAATAATCGAATGAATTACCTTTGGGAAAGCGAGAGGAATAATAGAGGGAAGCATTTTCAGGGACTTGATCCAGATTTGGTACGTCGGAGACATGAACGGCTTTGATGGCAGCCATTTTGTCGAGGACGCGAAGAAGAAGAATAATAATAACAGTGATCCTTCCAATGCAATGAGAGGTAGAGGAAGAAGAAGGGGTTGGTTACCTTTTTTTTTTGGTTTCCTGGTTGGGTTCTTGCTTGTTTACAAGGACAAGAACACGACGGAACGGATGGATGGCGGGTATATATACATATAGTATATACAGTATATATGGAAAGAGGAATGTAGAATAGAAAGGCACAAAAACTGGAATATTCCAAGGGAGCAGAGCAAATAGCACTAAATTCATGGGTTTATGCCATGGATATTCTTTTTTCCTCTCTTTCTCCTCAGATTCCATTTTCCCATTTCAAATTCATCAACGCATTATTGATTTTTCTACATCTTTCATATTCTTTTTTTTTTTAATCAAAGGAAAAAAATAAATCCTCCATTTTTAATGCGTATTATTATAAATACTAGAGTAGTATCGTAATTAAATAGTAAAAAAAAAAAAAAAAAGTTATCCATATCATATGAATAGTAAAGAGGGGGCATAATGAATACTAATGAATGAATAATGGAATTATATATGCGTTTGAATTTCCAGATCCAGAAGCTGAACCAACCTCACTTTCTCTTGCTGTCTGTTTCCCCAGTATTTCTATTGCATAAATCTTTACTTTTTATTTTATTGCAAAAAAAAAAAAGAAAAAAAAGAAAAGAAAGAGCAAATGCGTCACGACCACATAGATGATGACAAGGAGATGTCTAGAAGTAAGAATGAATTATCCAATTGGAATTGGAGTTGTGGATAGCATTTTCAATTGGGTAGTACAACAAGAACGTGTTGTCCAAATATGTAATACTATTTCTGTGATGTGGATCCACGCCATTTTTTTTGTAATAATTTACCTGCCTTTCTTTCGATCTTACCAATACAGCCACTTTTCCTTTTTAAATAATATACATTCCATCCATTTTTATATTTGGTTGAAAGTTGGATCTTAGGATCTGTTCTCTTGTGGCTTTGGTAGAGGAAATTTTATTAGAGGGAAGTTTTTTTTTTGGAGGGAAGTTTTTTTTGGGAAATTGTGTAGGTGAGAGATAAAAAAGTGTAATGATTATGTTTTTTTTTGAATTTATGTGAGTAGGTATTTAGAGGAAATTTTAAAATTTTAATTTTAAATTGTTGAAAAAGTAAAGTTGTTTTTTTGTGTAAAGTTTTGGAAAAAAAAAGGTGATGATTCTCTACCAAAGCCACAAGAGAACAGAGCCTTAGTCACGAGCCAGTGCTCCCAGCGATTATGACGCATAGTAATTCATCCAGAGGTCGTAGGCTCGATTCTTACATCTGTCACTTTTGCATTTTTAGATCACATTACCAAAAAAAGAAAAAAGAAAAAAAAAGTTGGATCTCTCTCTACTTTTGGTCATTTTTATTGTTTTTTAATGTCCAAGATATAGATATTTCAAATCACTATAATTATATATATATAGGATAATATTATTTATACTATAATTATATAATCTCACTCACACTCTCTCTCTCCCTCATTATGGATTCCTCTGTCTCTATTTGCACATGGCCCAGCCCAACCATTCAATTTATTTAAGTATACCAATCAGATCAGAATCAAAATATACCGCAAATTTCTCTTATTAAAGACATTATTGTATTAAGAAGGAATATATACACAAATTATATGAAAAAAAAAAAAAAAACCTTCAACCAACTCTAATTACATTGCTCATTACTCTATTCCCTCCTCCGTTTCAAAATTCAACAAATTTTTATGTACATTTAAATATCTTACTGCATAAAGAAATGCTTTTTCATTTATCACTACATTTCTGTATATAACACACTTTTTTTTGTTCTTTTCTATTTTTAATAATCGTTAATCATTTATATACCTGTATTAGTAACAAATATTATTTATAAAAACAATAAAAAAAAAAACTCTTTTATAAGCAGCGGAAAGAGTAACAAGTGTAATGGATGATACGAAAATTGGATTAAACATAATCTATTCACTCCGCGTCTAATTATAGGTAGGTGGTTTGGTACTGGGCCTAACAGGCCCATTTATAATATCACGTAGAACTCATCATCACCAGAAGGACCAAATTCACACTTAAATCTGAAGGCATGTTAACAATGGGCCTGGGCCTAACCCAAATCAAATTCACACCGAACCGAAGAAGCTGAGAGTCCCAATTCTCTCCCCATTTTGGGCAGTAGCTAGCTACTAACGTTAATGCAATGCAACCATTAATAACTTAAATTCCACAAATGATACAGAGTACAGTATACAACAAACACCAACAAGGATTAGGAACCCACAACCAAAATATATCAATCCACATCCACATGCACACCCACACCCACACCCACACCCTCACCCTCACCCTCACCCTCACCCTCAAACAAGAAACCAAATCATCCCAAGCTCAGCAATGGCCGCACCAACACTTTCTTTTTCAAACTCCATCCCTCCCTCCCTCCCTCCCCCCTCATCATAACATTACACAAACTAACTACTTTCACTTCACATTTCAGCACCTCTTCAATCCATCAACCAACTCCACTCCACTCCTGATGCTCAAATCAAATCCTGCCAATCACTAGTATATTATGTCCGCTACGCTACGTCGGTCGTGCTGTTGTCAAACTACTGCTGCTGCTGCTCCCCCCATTTATATTTTGTTCCCCCATTCTCGACGCCAGAGCCAGCACTTCCGGTGACATTTCCCAACTTCCACTTTTCCTTCCCCAACTTGACCTTCGAGGGTGTATCCCAACACGATCACCTTCATCCACCGTGGTCCTTATCTCAGGAGAAGAGGATATGCCTACATCCTCCATATTCTGCCCCCCCTCATTCTCACTGAATTGACCTTCTGGATTCTCTGTTAGAGGCCCAACATCACCCCACACTGCTTTTCTCCCCATTTCTATATCGTCCCCCCCTTTACCCATGTTTGGACTCACAAAACCCCCTCCAACTGATCGACCTGCTGCTAAAGGAGGGGGCTCCCTTGGTGCCTTTGCTCTGAAGTTGTTCTTTGATGGAGGAATCGATCCGAAAAATATCTCCTTAAAATTCTCTACTACTCCTTTGTTGTAGGGGTTTGCACGCCGGTCATACCGATATCTGAAGTTCTCATAAGTAGTCTGCCAAACATATATGAAACTGTCCATTAGTTACCATCATAACTGTATGTATCCTACGCCCAGGTTACATCTCAACAAAGATTATGACAACCAAAGCTAAAAAAAGTTTAAAACGGGTCCTGCACGAGGATTTCAAACTCTAACCTGATTTGTGCTAATCAGATACAAGTGGAATGCTGTCAGACCGCCGACAAACCACACTGATATGAAAGTGTACACTATTAGAACAATGGAGGCAGGGGTCTTGATCATTGCTTTCCATACTGTGCTCTGCTCAGAATCCATGATCTTTGTGATGTAAAACCAGCAGAAACTAAAAACGTATATACAGAGAAGAGTCGTAGAGAACACAAACATGAAGAAAAATCTGTAGTTCCGCTGCACAAGATCTGATCACATTAGGACACAGTAGTACCATATATGCAATAAATAAATAAAAGAGACTGAACAAGACTATATGTTGATTTAGACGACACAAGAAATTGAAAAAATGCTGTCATTTATAGCAGCAAAGATCTTAAGGAGCCCATTCAGAAAAAAAATAGTGAAAAAGAACGGGTGATATATTTAGCAGTTAGTAAATGTAACAGAATTCAGCTCCTAATAATTATGGTGAGTAAACTAATCATCAAAATCCTAAAAGGTGAAAATTAGTATCAGATGTAGCAAGGATCAAGCTGCAGTCCTTCATCAGAGTAAATTACACACAAAAAATTACCATTTCAAAACCCAGTACATGCTTCAATAGATTTGTCAGGCTGCAACAAACTACTCTTTTTATCCCATTACAAGGGTTACTAACCCAAACTCTTTTATCATATAGTTCAGCTAACCATAATTCACATTTTCATCTTATTACACGACAAGCAGTAACATCATGGCCCACATATTTCCCTCTTGCCGAGGCACTTTATTACATGATGATGCATGGTGTTGAATGAAACTTTAATAACTTCTACTATGCACACTACCAATTGACTCTTAAAATCTCTGCAAAAGAAACAAAAATAAAGTTTATATATTACCAGCCCAATGCACTGCCCAACCCATGGGCAGTGATGGTCAAATCTTTCCACACAGTTATTGCATATTGAACAATGAGAGCAGCGGGGAGGCCTGTATAGCATGCAGGTGTCGCAATACTTGATCTTAACAGTAATACCGTTGACCTCAACTTCCTTAATACGAGGCAATCTTAACTGCGGGGTCTGTCCCCCACCCTCTGCACTGCCCTCATAGCTTTCTGGTTCTGGAGGGTGCGTGTTACGAGGAATTATACCAGGATCTCTTCCAGAGGTTAGCAGAAGAAGAACTAATACCTGCATGATCACAAGCACCACAAATATAAGGTTTAAAAAATCAAATAGACAAGACATTTAACAGAGTGACAGTTCCAATGTAGAACTGTTTAATCACCAGACTTTCATCCCCATCAAGTTTCTCAACAGTTCAAAAATCCACGTTTCAAACACTACTGTCACACAAGTTCTGGGAAGAAGCATTTATTCCAAGAGAAACACATAAAAAACAACAATTCAACCTTCAAAATGAATGCAGAAAATAATTCACAAAGTCAGCACATTCAACTTCAATGTTGCTAAGAGAAGGTTTAGAAGTGAGTGTAGCCAGGGTATTGTGTCTTATGAGTCTGTGTGGCTGGTAGAGATATATATATATATATATATATATAGAGAGAGAGAGAGAGAGAGAGAGAATTACATAAAATGTGAAGACAACAGCAACAGCCATTATAAGTATTCCCAAGTGGTTTGAATAGACATCCATCAACTTTCTAGCAACAAAAATACAGAAAATTGTGACTGGAGCTGCGATCAGGAATATGGTCAGTGCCAGTGATCTTACATCAGGTCCAAATATAAACCTTCCCTGAAGAAAAAATATCTGCACAATGTAAACAAAGTCAAAATTAATGGTGTTCACACCAAGTTCTCCACAAATTTTCTCATCGAAAACAAGAAAACCTCTTTTTCAAAGGATGAACCACAGATACAATAAGTCAGAATATCGATCTGCAGCATCCAAATGAGCCAAGCAATTACATTAGAGAATGTAGTTCACAATTGTGTCATCAACTTAACAGACTCCTAGGCAACCTAACTCGTATTTAAGTCATCTTTGTGGTCACAAGGAGGCCAAATTGATAAGTTCCATACCTAAGGTTTTGATTTCGTCACTAGTCCCAAACTCACTAGGGGTTATGGGTTAACATCATGTCAATTATTTTAAGCCATTGTGATACACGAAAAACATCAAATTTTCAAAATATATTTCAGTTCTGAAAACTACAATACAATTGGTAATAGAGTTATTGATCACCAAATCCAGGTTTAGGAGTGGAGTAGAGTTAATCACAATTAGAATGACTATTCCTTTTAGCATTCTGTTTGTATACCAATAAGTGAAACTTTTAGGAGGTCATGGGAGAATATCAATCCAGAGAACAACAAATATCTTTACATACCCCCAAATTTCTCAGGAAATAAACATAAGCACAAAAGCTCCGAAATACCTACTCCCTAGTACCCAAAAAGGGGTCCTTCATTCACTTTCCTTCTTATCCTCAAAAGACGTCCCCAATAACAAATGTACATTAGCAGTTCAGGAATGAATGTTTTATCTTGTTTATAACGTAGGATATGACCAGTTTAGTATGTTTTGCCTCGTGACCATTATTGAGTTCTACTCTTCAATTTAGGGATTTTATTTTACAGGAAGACATAAGGAGCACATAATATAAACAAGTATACACTATAAAGCAACAAGTTTAGCCCTTTTCAGTTAAAGAAATGGTTACATGTATGTGATTGCAGAGGGGTAGTTTTCATATAAAAATATCAACTACCAGCTAAAAACCAGCTTAAAGTAACTAAAAGCTACTTAAAAATTAATGAGTACGAATTTAACCAATAAACACTCACAATTTACATATACGGGCTATAAGGAGCAAAAAATAAAAGTCTTGATCATACGCCATTAGAACCCAAAAAAAGAAAAAAGAAAAAAGAAAGGCATTTTCATCTAAAAAGAACCAACCTTTTTTAGAAAAGAAAAAAAAAAAAGTAACCCTAAAATCAGCCCATTGCAGAAATAATGAGTATCCACATGCGAAATCGAAGAAACCCTAGATAATCTAAATTCCTCACTAGAAAGAATGAAAAAGAAAAAAAAGAAAAAAAAAGGAAAAAAAGAAAAAAGAGGGAGGATATGAAAGGAAACTGACGTTGCTGCCTTTCCACGTCTGGAAAACCCGTAAACCATCTGAGCCAACAGCGGATCCGGAAAGCGGATCGGACCTCTTCGGGGGAGGAACGACGTACATTTTTGCTTAAGCTAACTATGAATCTAAAAGCAGCAACAATGGTGAGTGGAGGAAGAAAGAGGTAAAAAATTAAGCACGAGCAATGGGACCAATAGTAGGGTTTTTGAAGCTTCCCAGAGATGAAATGTGCATGAGATTCCGGCGATGCGGAGCAGCCGGGAACGGCGTATTAAAGTAGTGGGGATTTGGGCCGACAAGCCATGAGGAAAGGTTTTTGGGTATGTTTGGGCATAAAGCAAAGCAAAAGACGAACAAGAGAGAGAGAAAGTGTTTGTTCCGTTGCGTTCTTCAATCTCCCAGCCTCCGGTCCAGTCCTTTTCTTTTACTTCTTTAAAAGTTTACTCTCTTTTTTTTTTTTCCTCTTTCTTTTTTAATTATGAATGATTTTGATATGATATTTTTCAATTCAATCAATATTTATTTATTTAAATTATTTTTAAAAAAATGTCTTCATACAAAAATTCGGTCTTTTTTTACCTAATACAATTTTGTTAATATAGTTAATTCACACTTCAAAATTAAAGATGTAAGTATGAATTAGAGTCACAAATTACGTATTTGTTATGTTGTACATTGTGTGCGTAATTTTTAAAATAGAGTAATGATATACGCAACAACAAATCATAGTAACTTTTTGATAGCAACTCATGTGACATGCATTCATTGGCCAATTATTTAATATTAATAAAAATGTAACCAATGAATGCATACCACATGAGCTGCTATCAAAAAGTTGCTATGATTTGTTGCTAAAACTATCATTACTCTTTAAAATATTAACCTTAAACATGGGTATTAAACATTTAATTAAATAATTCCTTCGTTCCATTAGAATAGTCCATTTTGTAATTAGAGAATATTCTAATGGGAACAGAGGGAGTATAATGAAAAAAAATTAAAAATTCAACAAGTTACCTTAATTAAGTTGCTAGACTTTTTAAGTCCACTATAGTAACCAAACTATATAGATAGTCGACGATAGTAAATATTGCTAATAGCCGTAAATAAATATATAATTTCATATACAATTATTGTGTAATCCTTTTATGGTGTAATATTTTTAAAATAAAGTAGATAACAATACAATATTGGAATGGTGATGTTGATAATAGGATTATATTGACAAAACATAATACTTAGTTTATCAATAATTGGTACTCTATCTGTTCCATTAGAATAATTCACTTTAAAATATATATATATATATATATAAATGAAATAAAGAGGGTCAAATTAACTATTTCGTTATTGTTATTTGACATTCATAATAAGTTGTACATTGATCAAAGTAGACTCTTTTAATAGAACGAAATGAGCAATTAGTGGTATTGTATGAATAGTAAGTGGTAAAGGCGATATGTTTTTCTTTAATTTTACAAGGGATCTAGTTTGCACTAACATACATATGCAATGTTTTTTGAACTTGTGATTTAATGATGTTTTAGTTCATAAATAAATAAATATTTATGGGTGACTGGGGTTTTGCTTTACACTTTACAGGATGGTCAAAGATAAAGTGGCATCGTGGCATGTACTGATTGGCTATGGCTCAAAAAAATTTGTAGCTGCTGCTTTTCCGGTGGAACTTGGAAGAATAATAAATTAACATTCATCCGTAGTTTCTACATTGATCTTAACTGAAGAAATATATATATATATATATATATTTAAACATTTAATCTTCTTAGTAATATGATTAATATTTGCCATTCATCACTAATCAATAGTTTTTTTAAAGTATAATATAAAATGACAAAAAAAATTGTTTATTTAATGTGGCATACTTGCTAACACGGTACCTTTTTGGCCTGTTCTTTACACTGGGTTAAGAATATGTTCTGGCCAATTTTTGGGATTGAGACCCAAAATTTCTCCAAAATGTGTTGAACCCCGTGTTTCGCAGAAGAGGACTGAAACGGGGTCTCAGTTTTTGAGTTGAGACCAAAAAAATGACCACGTTTCAGGTCTCAGTTTTTTTCCCCCTTCTTTCTTCTTCCTCCTTCGCGCCCGTCGTCTACTTCCTTCCCGGTTGTCATCTCCCCCGCGTCCGTTGTGTTCTTCATTCGCAATGTCCTTCGACCTCCTCCCTTTGATTCGCGCCGAAGAGTTGCCATTTTTTGTTCCTGCGAAGCTTTACTCTTTTTTTTTTTTTTTTTGTCTGCAACAATTGCAAAACCAAAGTTCTGCAAATTGCCGAACTTTGGTTCTGCAATTTGCAGATCCGCCGGAATCGGGGAAGAAGAAAGAAGAGAGAAATTTTTTTTTTTTTGAGGAAGATGCGATGAAGAAGAAGATGAACAGTAAGTTCGTTCAAATTATTTTCCGTACCGTGACCTCTTCTTCTTCTTCTCCGAAGAATTCACTGCTGCCGTTGTACTCCCTCCTGTGAGCAAGGGTGAGAACCGAAAAAAGGGAAGGAAAAAAAAATATGTTGGGGAAGAAGATGAACAGTGTCACCGACACTATTCATCAAAGTTTTTATAAATAGGCCCCTACTATTTTCTGTTTCTTAAATGATAGCCCCAACTTATTTTTTTAAAAAAAAATTAAATAGGAAAAATTAAATATTAAACTATCTTAAACTAAAAATATTGTGTAAACTTAAATATATCATTAACATTAAGAACAATTACTATGGGCTGAAATATTATTATAATGTAAAAATTAGTTTTTGGTTGAATATGTAAAAAATAAAATATTGGGGTTTTATCTGCTAATAAAAGTAAAAATTTTGGAAAAAAGTATTGGAAAAAATATTGCGTTGAACCCCATATTCTTTTGCTTGGGTTGAGAACTGGGTTACAACCCAATTCTCATAACCTTATTTCTTAAAAATGGGCTGAGACCCAGTTGGGTTGAGAACAGGTTCTGAGACCTATTCTCAGAACTCCTAAATAACAGGTTATTTTGGAATAATGAGGACAATAATTTATTGGGAAAACTGCAAAAGTGGTCAACAATCTTTACCCCTGTTTCAAATGTAGTCCACAATCTTTAGTAAGTAGCAAATGTAGTCCACAATGTATCCATTTTGTTGCAATTTTAGTCCAAAAACGGAAATTGGACCTTGACTAACGGTCAACGGGTTTGACCGTCAGTCAAACCCGGATTTGACCCTCCTAAAACCACCCCACCCTTTCCTTCCAAAACCATTTCTCTTGTGATCTGCTCCATTGTGACAGGGGCTCATTAAGTAGAAGCATTCTTGTTTGGAATTGTGCCACAGTTGTTGCCTTTGCTGCACTCAGATTGAATCGACTTGGGCTGGAAGAACGCAGATCTGGTGATGGGTTTTGGAAAATCGCAGGGAATTCTTCATATTGGTCTGGGAAATTGGAGCCTTTCTGGATTCTTGTCTTCTCCCCCGCCAAAGAGACGCCGGGAAACGGAGGCAACTCGCCAGCCGAGTTAACTCGGATGGGTCATCAGTGAGTCGGCTCTGTTTTGTCACCTGAGAAAGCTCTGTTTTTTCTTGCTATTGCGGCTGTGTGTTGCTGTTCAGTCAGGGTCCAAGCCGCTTGATGGAGGAGAAGAAGCTCTGGGAGCGGGTCAACGGAATGGAGTGGCAGCGGTGCTGTCTTTTTCCTTTGAGGAGATTCGTTTTCAGATTTTGGTTATGCTGTCCTGTCGTCACCACAGGTCCATCACCGGCTAAGCATTGAGCTCTGTTTTTGGCCAGCTCTTGGTTGCCGGAATTTGCGGTTCAGTCGGGATTGTTTGGTCTGCTGGCAGGCATTTGAATTTTTGTGCTGAACTTGGCTCACAAATTGTTAATAATTTCCTTTTGTTGCCGGATTTTCTTCCAAGTGAATTACTGCTGAAATTAGTTTCATGCTCTAATTTCTGCTGGAACTAAATTTCTGGAATTAGGAGTATTATTTTAGTTCTGGGATGTAATATTACTGCCTATGTTCTGGAATTGGACTGTCCGATTCAAGGAATGGGAACTATAAACTTTTAGAATCTTGCTGAATGATTTCTTATTTTTGGGAATTCTTGAAGCTCTGTTCTGTTTAGAGTTGGGGTATTAATTTCTGGAATTGCGTTGGAATTAATACTTGATGTGTTACTGCTTATGGAAATTGGAATGAACTGCCACCAGAATTAGTTCGGTTTGGATGCTACCCACCAGAAAATTTGCGTAGCTTTGAATGGGGATGAACGGGTTCATCAAAAGGAATGAAGAGTTTATAACTTCAAAAAAATCTTGTTTTTTTTTTTTTTTTTTTGTTCTTCATGTTATTAGGCTTGTTGGTGCAGAGCAGATAGTTTAGTGGTTAAGATTAAAAAGGGGAGAGAGGATATGGTGTTGAATTCTTAGACGGAGCTTGCAACTCTGTGTATATTCATTGTTTTCATTTATAGGAGATACAGAAACCATAATGGAAGTGCTTCTGAATTTTGTGATACCCTCTGTTTCCTTTTGAAGAAGAAGATGAGAGGAGGAGAAGAAGAAGAAGATGACACAAATCTTCTTTTTAATCAGATTTTAGAAGAAGAAGATGAGAGGATGAGAGAAATGGTTTTGGAAGGAAGGGGTGGGGTGTTTTTAGGAGGGTCAAATCCGGGTTTGACTGACGGTCAAATCCGTTGACCGTTAGTCAAGATCCAAATTCCGTTTTTGGACTAAAATTGCAACAAAATGGATATATTGTGGACTACATTTGCTACTTACTAAAGATTGTGGACTACATTTGAAACAGGGGTAAAGATTGTGGACCACTTTTGCAGTTTTCCCATAATTTATTATGGATTTATTTATTCAATATTGGCATGTGTTGCTTTCTGTTTATTGTTTCCTATAAGTAATTTTGAAAAGGACCTTGAACGAACAGCAAGGTTCTATGGTGTAGTGGTTAGCACTCTGGACTTTGAATCCAGCGACCTGGGTTCGACTCCCGGTAGGACCTTTTTGCATCCCACCTTCACCTTGTAAAAGAAGGGAAGGGGAGGGAAATCATATTCATTCATGCCCACCACCACCCCATTGCACCTTTCAATGTTTATGGGTTTTGTTTTTTGTTTGAAAAACAAGTTTTAGACTCAACTGAAAGTGAAGTGAACTAAAACTGCTGTATTAAAGAAACAGTCAAAAACAAGGTATTGATGATTCAACCTACAATATCTACAACAGCTCAAGAATGAAACAAACATCTGTATCTTCCACTGCTATATATTTCATCTGTCAAAATTCACTTTCTGTCCATACATACACCAGGAGAGACAAGTTGGAGGTGAGCATTAATTTATCTGAGAAATAATATGCAATTTTACCACAACTGACTCAACACAAGGTAAATATAGCTATGAGTAACAACAGATGATTCTACCCTAGGTAAAACAATGAAACAAGCATCTGCAGTTGTGTACTAAACACTTGATTTGTCAATTTCAGTTTCTGAACATAACTGCTTTTTACTTCTCCAACTTTCTCCCCACAACTTGGCATCCGCAACTGCCCGCGCCCGTTCGCTTTTTGATTTTGCTTCATGCCCCCCAGCTGCCCCCAAATCACTAATGTTGTTAGCTTCCCTGCATGCCTCCATCTCGTCTCTAACCTCATCGTCTCCACTGCCACGTGCTGCTGCAACTCTTTTGTTCGTCAAGAACTTCATTGCGCTCACAATGTCTCCCGTTGAAGGTCGTAATCTAGGAGTTTCCTGAATACACCTCAATGCAACATCTAATGCCAAGTGTAAACCAGAATTTGAGAACTGCCCTTCCAGTCGTTCATCAACTATTTTCCCAAAATTCTTGGGGTCTTCCAAAAAAGGATGAGCCTGTCACCAAATATAACAAAGATTCTGATTTTTATTGCTTTCACTAGCACATAACTGCATTCAGGAAGTTTACAACAAGAAAAATAGGGGCAAAAGTACAGACAGAGAGAGTCAGCCTGATCAAATGATTTTTAAACTGCAACAAGAAGTAATCAAGTATGTTACCCATTGAAGGAGGGTACGTTTCCCTTGTTCCCTGGATATGTCCTTTGCCCTACGGCCTGAGATAATTTCCAGCAAGAGGATCCCAAAACAGAAGATGTCTGACTTCGCAGTCAGTTTTCCCGTGTCAAAGTACTCAGGTGCACAGTAACCCTCAGTTCCCATGATCCTGGTAGAGACATGGGACTTATCCTCCGGTGGACCAAACTTTGCAAGCCCAAAATCAGAAAGTTTTGGGTGGAACCCTTCATCCAATAATACATTTGATGACTTCAAGTCCCTGTGAATGACAGGAGGATCAGCTTCGTTATGAAGGTAATGCAATCCTTCAGCTATTCCAGCTGCTATCTTCATCCTGGAATTCCAGTCCAGCGCCTGCGCATCTGGTGGAAGATCTGCACAGTAGTACTTGAATTATTTAATTCAGCGCCACCAAAGGAGCAGGACCAGTAGAAAAGATCTAGATTATCTATAAACAGAATGAAATGTATGAGAAATTGGCATAAATCCTTTGTGAGAATGAACAAAAGATACTGAGAGGAAATATACTAAGAAGCACTTCCCTCTCTGAGTGTGTTTCCCCAGCAGGAGTCATGCGATACAAGCTTCAACATCCAGAAAATTCAATCTCAAATGGTAGACAAGAATTACCGTGAAGGTGATATTCCAGAGATCCTAAAGGCAAATATTCATACACAAGTAGGCGTTGCTCCCCCTCAGCACAAAAACCAACCAAATCAACAAGGTTAGGGTGGTGTAACAGAGAAAGCATAAGAACCTCCACAAGGAACTCCTTGGACCCTTGAACACCTGAAATATCTAATTTTTTAACAGCAACAACCTGCCATAGAGCCGCAAGTCACTAAGTCTTTATTCTATGAAAATTGCAAGGAATGTATCAATCAACGATACCACCAGTACATGTGCATAGAAGAGCCGCATGAGAGGTTACAATTACCTGGCCCGTTCTTTGAAGCTTCCCTATATACACTGATCCAAAACCGCCTTCTCCAATTAGGCACTCACTTCTGAAATTGTTTGTTGCACCAGCAAGCTCCCGATAGGAGAATGTAGGCTTTGAATTTTTGCAAGCAGAGCTATCCAGTGAAATAGAGCATTTCAATCTTGGTTCTAAAGTGGAGGTCAATTTAACTGCACGCATATTACAGAAGGTGGGTCAAAAAACAAAGCAAGAACCTCCAAACAAAATATATTTCAAAATCTTATCAGGAAGAATAAAGATGTTCTATGTACGTCGGCCTCACATAATATGCAATTTGATCAGTCCCTCTTCCTAGATTGAAATCATACAGACAATGCAGCAATTTTCATTTGGGAAATTGAAAGTCCCAACCTTGCATGCTAATAGAACATATTTTATTGACTTCCTATAGGTCCGTTGAGTTAAATACGACAATCAATTTTTAGGATCGATCATAAATGTGAATTTGTCTTTAGAAAAGAAAACACCAATGTACGTTGTAATGAACAGTGAAAAGATTCTCCCTTTAATACAGGAAACCTTTCAAAAAGGCATACCAGAGCAGGCGATCACAGCGGATACACATGGAAAATGCTAACAGGTCGAAAACAAAAAACTGGGGTTGCTTGCTACTACATTACAGATACAGAATGTTATGAGATGAATAGTTTATGGTAACATTATTGAGCAATAAAATGGGGCATGGTTCCAAAGCGAAAGCACATGCATAAAGAATGAATGGATTGTCGATTGAATAGAAAACACAAAGTAAAGAAGAGAAGACAAACCAGGAGGAGAGGAGGTGGCGGTGGCACTGGGAAGGGCTTCTTCGCAATTTGTGTCGGGTTCTTTATTCATCATGATTACGCTGCCACCTTTCTTCTTCGTTTCCTTTCCAAAGCATGGACAAACGCCCATATCCTAAATTTCTTCCCTTCCCCAGCCCCACCGTATCAATCCATTGCATCTTCATCATCCGCTTGGCACTTCATCATCCATCCAAGAACCGAATTGTAGGTTAAAACTCCCAGTCCAGGCACAGGAGGACAGACTTTTCAGCTTAATTCATTTGTACAATCACTCAGTATATATATATATACATATATGTTTCTTAAATTTTTCTTTTTAAGGGTTTATGATGTGGCTTCAGAGGTTATGGAAATTGATTTGATAAAATTTGGGGATTTTTGTTTCATATCAGAATCAGTTGGCAACTGGGATCCATGCTCAACACACTCTTCAAATAACGTCAAACATCGACTTAGCCCTTAGTAAATTATTGTCACCCTTTTGTATTAATTTTTAAAGATATATGCATTAAATTTTGGCTCACCTAAAATTAAAATAAAGAACAAATTTAAACACATATTTATTCGTAGAATTTAATATAATTTAATTTTGACAGTAACAACAATTTATTATTTTGAATAAATAAAACGGTACAGTAAAAGTAGTAATATACATATTGACAATTATAACTATAAAAAAAAAATGCATGAAATTCAATATTTATTGTTTTGGAATCACATCATGATAGTCATTTAATGCTTTAACCAATAATCAAGGGAGTTAAAAATATATTTTGATAATTTTGGAAATAAAGTTGAAAGAAGTTAAACATGGATCTTCTCACAATGGGAATGAGGTTCGGTTCCGAGAAGGTGAACAAGTAAGACCGAACTAAACTAGAGTAGACAGAATATCTCGTCTCAATGCACGCTAACAAAGTGGATTTATTTGGCACAGTCAAACTCATATACGTTTCATGCTGCTGAAAATGAACATCTGCATTCTACATACATTTGCATTTGCTGCTGCTGTTCATGAATGAAGGCTCCCATTGTCAATGTGTCATTTCTTCCTCCTCCACCCTCAGAACATAACAGAACATAAGGATGTCATCAAAGGAATACTGAGTACACAATCAAAAAAGTTTCTATTTCCACCTCTCCAAGTCCAAACCTTCCTTCATCTTGTGCTCTGAATTTGTCAATATCAAAACTCTTCTGTTTCGTCCAAGAAAGGAGTGTAAATTGTTGACACTATTAGGGCTTCAACCTCATATCAGTGTAACAGTCAGTGATGATTTCTTCTTTGACCTGCAAAATGACTGCAAATAGTCCTCGTCAACTGTTCCAAGATTAGAGAGTCGAATGCCATGCGCTTCCATTCTGCGAATGTCACGTGGAATCGGTGATTGCCACAGCCCATCCCACCATGCTGGAGGTAGAACTGGTGTTAAAGCACATTGATTGGGCTGGTTACTGCAACTCAGTGGACCTGCAAATCTGTTCCATACATGGCCCCATCCAATTTGGTTCCTTAAACCGTTTGAAACCAAATTACTTTGAAAGCTACTGAGGTAAGTGAAATCAGAACCCGTTGAGGAATTATCTGCAGCAGAATAATAATAATAATAATAATATATGATCAGGAACAGGAACGATGACAATAGTTAGCAAGAATAAGCAGTAAATTAAAGCTATATATAAGCCTTGCCAAGTCGGTGAGCAGCAGCCAGTGCTGCTATCAGCTGAGCATAGGTTGTCCCAACACGCCTCTGAGCCCCAGAAACAACTGCATGCTTTGCACGTGATGCTAGAAAGAAATCCACAAATGCAACCCATCTGGGTGCTGGACCCCAATCCTTTGCTCTAAAATTCAAATTCTTAACTCTGCTCGTTTTTCCAGTAATGTTCCCTTCAAAGTGCTCATAATCAAAGTGAATCACCTGGGAAAACCAAACACACATGTTCATCACTAGCTTCATTCACGTACACATCAAGTTGAATTCAAACATATATCTGGAATTCCAGGTTAAATGAAGTTAAGCAGAATGAATAAATGAGGCGTATATTCTATTCTGATGCGAAGAACTTACTTCAGAAAATTCCACAAGCTTTGGTTCAATATCTTCTAATAGAGAAGGGGTATCAGAAACCAATACTACTTTGGGTCTGGAAGATAGTTTCCCTGCTGTTTTCCTAGTGCATTCCAGAGCTGCCTGCACTGCTCTTACAGACCTATAAAAGAAGTATCAATGAAAGCACATATGAATGGGATGAAATTCTCAAATTCAACTGCTAAACAATCCAGATGAGTTCCCACTGCCCTACAAAAGTACGAAAAAACACCATGTAGACATTTACCACCACCAGTAGAGAGTAATTTCCTCTATGGTCTGAACTCTAATGTAAATACAAGCCCATTAATGGCTCAAATGATATTTAAATAAGTACAACAAAATTACTTCTAGACCAGTTTGAGGGCAAAGAATTGTGGGTGTTGTGAAATAAAAGCTATAACAGACTTCTGTTAAAGACTAATTTTGTTTTCTTGCAATCACATATAGCAATGAATTAATTCAAAAGAAAACAAAAGGAAACTGTTACTTTTTTTTTGTTGTTGCAAATATCACTCTTCTTGGTGTAATTCAAAAAGTTGGAAACTTTTCCTTAGTTTAATTTCTCCACAGGACAACAGAGAAGGTTATATTTTCCCTGCTTGAAGGAAGATTAGTTGCAGTGATTGAGCATGATCAGTAAAGTGAGCTTAAAGTGGACAAGGGGCAGTACCTATTCATGAGCATCCTCATGTGCACAGCAATATCAGGATCGCCTCCACCTCCAAGAGCCCAGTTCACCGCACGTTCAACACTTTCTGAAGGAGATATGAGGACTCTCATCAGCTCTCCGAACACATTCGGCCTATATTGCAGATTTTCTGGTCTTCCGAAAAGATCAGAGGCAGTCTTCCTCATTTGTGGATGGATGCTCTTCAAGAAAAATTGAGCTGCCACGGCATCTGTGGTGTTCTGGAACCTGATGTAGCAAACTAAATGATTACTTACAAATATCTCAATAGGTATTTAAAGTACTAGTATAATTATTCATTTTGCAGCTAACCATATGATAGGTTGGTCCCATTCCTTCCAATTGCCACATAGAACATCTGTCCTTGATGGCTTCTGGAAATCGTCGATTCTAATAACCAGATGCCGTCCATATTTAGTCGCACAACGATTCATTCTCCAAAGATGCTTGACTTCCTTCAAGGTAAAGGAAACATCCGAATACAAAATATAGTCCCCAAAAGGATATTTACCTCTGAAATCATGAACAAATCAATAATAAGCAAAAAGTTGACTCTTTAGTAATAGGCATGTTCATTTGACTATCCATCTATTCACGTTTCAAAATGACATGCCGAGAATGCCTTGCCATATTAATTTATATATTATAAGCAATCATCCTGTAAAGAGAACAGAAAGTCAACTACAGCTATGGATATTGGATGGTGTTAGATGATGCATACGAAGAGCTGCTTAGCATCATGGATGGATATTAGCAAAAGACATCATAAAAAAGAACAGCAAGGCTTGAGAGAGAACCAATGTGCCTGGTTTGCCCAATTATCAACGAGCGGTTTAACATCACACTTAATGCTGCAGCAGTTAATATCTTGTACATTTCATTGCCAAAACCTGCTTCTGAAGCTTTGCCTAACACAAAACCATGTTTGCAGAACTGCTCTGGAGGCAAAGCTCGAACTCTTGAGGCACCTGAAATGTCAAAAATTCTTACATGAGCAGCCCCCCTATTTTAGAAACATGTATTAGAAGATTATTAACATGAAAATTTTGGAATGTTAATTCTTGTTGAATATTTGTGATGGTATCCCCACCAACTTAAGGAAAGGGTTTGTTGAATATGGGAATATGAATTTGGCACAATCCCACCATCAATTCACATGAATTTCATGGACCCTAATGAACCCCATTAATTACACGCATGATGCGAGTCAAAACACACATTAAGAAGTGCACGCTATAATTGCCACTCAATAGCAAGTCAAGTAAGTAACTAACAAATAGAGAGAAGGCACCGAATGAACAATAATACTATGTTAAACTCTATGTATTCCTCTTATCTTCAAACTACAACATTGAATGTAAAGAAATACTACTATGACTGTAACAGAGCTTTCTATTATTCATAAAAAATTAGTGCAACGAGTAATGCTTTCATGTTGTGGTCATGATTTCATATACTACTACACCATTACAAGCAAGTAAAGAAAAAAAGTAGCCTTTTTAAAGAACATCACAAGCCAAAACAAACAAACAAAAATGGTATGAATATGAGGTGGGATGGGGATACCATACCATATAGAGCAAAGTGATTGTGGATAATTTGCCTGGCTCGAAGACTCTCCTCTCCAAATCCTCTTCCGAAAATGTGACCCATCTCTTCAACGGTGGCGCATCCTTTAGGTTTCTGACTATAACTATTCATCTCAGCATCCCCCACCTCTTCTTCTTCTTCTTCTTCTTCTTCTTCTGTATCTTGCTGTTTTAAGTGGGTAATCTCTAACTTGTTTTCTGTTACCGGTACTACCTGGTGGTGGTGGAGATGGAGTCCCATAGTGGTGGTGGTGGTGGAGGAGTGGTCCTGGGCGTCGATGCCGGCGGATCTGAGAATAAGGATGAACAAGCCAAGGGCGGCGGTCAAAGCTGAACTGGCCATCAAGAACCAATGTAAGAAAGACAGTCGCCTCCGTCGCCACCCCGAAGCACCACCGGCCCTCATCGTTGTTAGCTCAGCTGATTATAATGTAAATGCAGCCAAAAAGGAGAAAACCCACCAAGTTTTTGATTCGATTATTATGCAAGTTTGGAAGTAGAGTAGTTTTTGATTTAGCAGTTATACCCTACTCTAGTATTCTCTAATCTACTGTATCATCAAACACCACCCCCCCCCCCCCCGCGAATGTGCCGGTGACCGAGATACATTTTTAATGGCAACAATGTTAATAATAATATATATCCTAACAAAAGTATACAGCAACTCAATGCAGTCAGTAATTTAAATTCGTATTTATTTATTTATTTTTGAATTCTTTACGTGTAGTGTATGAGCCTGTTCTTTTTGTTTCGTTTTGAAAACGATTTTGGTTTCAACAGTAAATTTAATATATGTTAATTATATTTCATCATTTTCAATACAACTTTTTACTATTCATCATCTACTTTTTACATTTTCAATACACTTTTTACATTATAAAATTATTTTCCAAAATTTATTTTCAAAATCGTTTTCAAAACGCCCAAAAAGAACATGCCTATATCTCTTTTCTCTTAAATAGCATATCCGTCAAAAATCTCACTTTTCCTCATCCATATATTTATATATATATATATATTTTTATAATTTATTTAAATAATGTAACATCTAAGATACTCCCTCCCTTCCAGATTATTTACTCTTTCTATCATTATTATTATTATTAAGGTAAATGTGTAATTCACAATTAAGGATATAAATGAAATAAGTCGTGTTAAATTAGCTATTTAATGTCAAATTAGTTATACATTAATCAAAATAAAATAAACACTTTAATAGAACAGAGTATCTAATTCCCCCCAAGGTAACTTTTGCAACCAACACTATTTTCTAAACATATGTTATGCCTTTGCGAATAATAGTAAACAGTAAAAAAAAAATTAAGAGTAATTCTTACGTTATGTCCAAAGATTAGTAGTACGGTAATTAATACTTGTACTGTCTTATCTTTTACAGTGTGTGTCAAAAAATAAAAAAGCCCGAGTCTTTTGGGGGATGTATTCCTTTTATATTATTTAAGACGAATTTTGCTCTGAGCCAATAAATCAAATCCAACCATTTTTATATTAATTTCTAAAAGTTGTTCATTAGCATATCCACCCATACTATATTTGTCACAGATCATACTACCCACCCCCCAACTAACAAGGACCATTTCAAGGACAGTAATTCAACTAAAATTTTGCCTTTTCCCAAAAAAAGAAAGTGGAAAGAGAAAAAAAAAAAGAAAAAGTAGTTTTGTCAATCAGTAAAAATTCCTTTCCCGGAACTCCAAAAAAAAAAATGTTAGTTTGCTTTCCCTGGAAAAAGAACATCACCCAGATTAAGCAGCTGCAACCTTAAAACTGGATACATTTATTAACGCGCTGTTTAAGATGGATCCAGATAAAGATAAACCAGGTTTAGAAAATGATACCGACAAACATAAAGTTGATGATGACAAGAAAGAATCCCAGTCCCAACAGCACCAGGATGGTGATGGTGATGCTGCTGTTGATGAACAAGATCCATCTAAAAGTAGCAAGGAAATTGACCATGCTCCTCCAGCTCCACCGCCTGATGGCGATCCCGATGGTAATGAAAATGCTGAATCAAAAGAAGCAGATGGTGATGATCAACCTAAACCAGATGATGATCCTAATCCAACAGCCGATGACGCCGGCGACGGAGTCGAAAAGTCTGAGACGGAGACGGAGGAGCAGCCCACAGAAACAGTAGAAGAACAACAACCAACTCACCTGCCGCCTGATCTCCGCCTGGTCTCCCTAGAAATTGATGAATACATCTCTTCATTATCCTCGCCACCAATCTCGGATGAACCACAGGACGAATCTTCAAAGCCTCCTGCTGCCGATGAATCTCCTAAGCCTCCTGCCGATGAATCTCCCGAGGCTCCTGCCGACGAATCTTCCGAACCTCCTGCCGATGAATCTCCCAAGCCTCCTGCCCACGAATCTTCCGAGCCTCCTGCCGGCGATTCTCCCAAGCCTCCTGCCGAGGAATTTGCCCAGCCACCTGCCGACGATTCTCCCGAGGAATCTCCCAAGCCTCCTGTCGAGGCCGTGCCCATTTGCGTGGAACACTTTGCGATTCTTTTTGATGAAAAGTTGGACGAATATGATACAACTGAGAGTCCTGTAAAGTGGAACCAGCTCTCAGATGTGGAGTCTGATACATTTCTTGAAGCCGTACATCGCGTTTCCAGACTATACGCCGCCATCTCTCAACACTCTTCCAATTTCCTATACTCCTATTCCATCAACCGCATCGGAGGTGTCCTCCACCGTGCGATGGCGTATTTGGAGGAGGAATTCAGATCCCTCATGGAAGATTACAAAATCCCTGATATTACAGAATCCACAACCACTCCTCCTCAAGATCCACCGGAGTCAGAACCACCACAAGAACCTCCAGCACCACCAGCAGAGTCAGAAAAAGAGCAGCAACAGCAGCAGGAGCTGCCCGTTCCCACCGAAAAAACTGATGATGATCATCCTTCTCCTCCCCCTCCTGAAGCCGAAAAATCAGACGAGGGATTATCAAGCTTGAGAAAAATAGCCAAAGCCATGGTAGCTGGAGGATACGATCCCGAATGTTGGCAGGTCTACTTCGTCGCCAGGAGGAATGCCTTGGAAGAGAATCTCAATAAATTCGGGTTCGAAAAGCACAGCGTGGACGACGTGCTGAAAATGAACTGGGAATCCCTGGAGAAGGAAATCGCGGCCTGGATCGAAACCTTCAAGCACTACGCCACCTTCGAATTCCCCAGAGAACGGAAGCTCTCGGATTCCGTCTTCCCGGACTACCCGCGAATATCGGAAGCCCTTTTCTGCAGCCTGTCGAAAGCCATCATACTACAGCTCGTGAATTTCTCGGAAGCCGTGGCGATGACGAAGCGTGCCGCTGAGAAACTGTTCAGGTTTATCGACATATACGAGACCCTGAGGGACGTTCCTATGGCCGTCGACAATTTGTTCCCGGCGGAAGCCGGGGAGGATATAAAGTCGCAGGCGATCATGGCCCGGTGCCGGCTGGGTGAAGCCATGATATCCATCTTTTGCGAGCTGGAAAACTCCATCAAAGCCGACACAGGGAAAACCCCTGTTCCAAACGGCGCCGTTCATCCCCTGACTCGCTACACCGTGAATTATGTGAAATACGTAGGTGAATATAAAGAGACGCTGGAGCAAGTGTTCAGGGATCACCAGAAAATCGAAAGGGCGGACTCAGGGGTGGGGTCGGATTACGATTACACATCCCAGCAGAACCAAAACGTGATCAACAATAGTAGCAATAGCAACAATAATCAGACGGCACATGTTTCCCCATTCCAGGCTCAGGTAACGAAAGTGATGGACCTCCTGGACACGAACCTGGATGCAAAATCCAAACTTTACAAGGATATATCGTTGAGTAGTATATTCATGATGAACAACGGGAGATACATTCTTCAGAAAGTCAGGGGATCGCCAGAGATCAGTAGCCTGATGGGGGACAACTGGTGCCGGAAGAGGTCATCGGATCTCCGAACGTACCACAGGAATTACCAACGGGAAACATGGGGAAAGCTCCTAAGTGTGTTGATTAACCACGAGGGGTTGTACGTGAACGGGAAGGTAATAAAGCCGGTGCTAAAAGAGAGGTTCAAGAGCTTCAACGCCATGTTCGATGAGATTCACAGGACACAGAGTGCCTGGGTGGTGAGTGATGAACAGCTTCAGTCGGAGCTGAGAGTATCGATATCGAACATGGTTATTCCGGCGTACCGGGCGTTCCTGGCGAGGTACGGGCAGACATTAACTCCGGGGAGACAAACTGAGAAGTACGTCAAGTATCAGCCTGAGGACATAGAAACCTATGTGGATGAGCTGTTTGATGGAAACGCCGTCCCAGCTGGAAGAAGAAGATAATTATTGTCTCATCATATTTTTTTTTTATTTTTTTTTTTCCTCTTTTATTTTCCTCTTTTACCCTGATCTTCAAGAAATGACTCCAATAGTTGGTAAATTTGATTCTTCTTATTTTCTTGGCTCCAAAACTTATTGTTTAGATTTTTCTGTAATTGTCTAGATCAAGATAGAGTTGATATTGTGTAGCTAGCTAGAGTAGTTAAGTGCATGTTTCTGATGTGCTAAATGTAATTATGAACTTTTTTTTAATTATTATTTTGTTTTCTGTTATATTTTAGGACGAATTACATTTACTATGATGTTAGGGATTAGTACCAAATCAACCTTAATATTTACAAAATTTAATAAGTTCTTGTATTACTCTCTCTCTATATTATTCATGAATATGCTCCATGCACTCCTCAATTCCACACTTCAAATACAACTATATTTGTTACGGACCAATCATAATGTCGTCAATTTGGGCTAACCTGTGATATCTTCTACGTGTAAAGATTAAAAACTAGTAAGGTTATAAGTGATAAAGATGATAAGCGCAATACTATATATATCAATAGTCAATTTCGTATTATTATCATATATTTATAAGCGAGGAGACGTGGTTAATACAAATATCTCTCATAGGGCGATAATCACTCCACGTCTGTTATTCAATTGATGTTTCAATATACACCCAATTGTGTCTATGATATACCCGATTTTCATACCCCTTACGACTCATGTTTGACATAGTTCTTTGTGGTGAGGCCAAGCGACGCGCAACCATAGGTTAGGGCTATTGGACGTCTCGAGCCCAAGCTAAGTCATAAATCATACTCCCTCCGTTCCATTATATATATTTTTAATTATGATTGAATCATGAGAGAAGTGAATGTGATTGCCATAAATCATAGAAAACTCAACTAAAACCTTACCTTATTTTTTTATTTGTTACCTCTAGATTCCTTATGGAGTAAATCATGTACATGCAATTCATAATAAATCAATAAATAGTAAAAAAGTTTATGAAGTTAATTTTAAAAATGTGATAAACTCAGGAAAAATATCATTCATCCTATTAGTGTCTAATCATTTAAAATTGAGTTTTTTTTATTATTTGTAAATTTCTTTATATATAAAAGAAATATATAAAGAAAAAACTACAATATTTTGGAAGTGAGGAAAAAAAAGGAAAGAAAGAGATAAATATTACAACGTAGGAATTGTTTTGAGTTGTACTGTAAATTGTTAGATAGGAAGTTAGAAACCCCTAAACACCCTATCTCAGAATATTCTTCACCACTCCCACTCGTCCACTCCCTCTCCTACTCCTCCTCCTCCACCACCACCACCACCACCACCACCACCACCATCGAAATATTGAGAAGTTTATAGCTTTATCTGTAAACCAACTGTTAATTACTTATGCTCTTGGATGAAAGAGAACCCTTTGTGCTAAATTGTTTATCACCTCAACTTTCATCATCCATACCCTAAACTATAATCCAATACAATTTGTGACGGCTGCCCTAAATCCTTCTACATGAGGAGGGAGTGCTCCGGTTTCATACTTCCTCTAATCCTGCTCCCGCATTCTTTCACCTACAACTAGTTGGTTTGTCTCGCACTTTCTATCTCTTTTTCGAATTCTCGGATACATGTGTGTTTACTTATTAACCTGTTTAATTTTAAATTAGAAAAGGTAAAGCTTTCTCATTGCGGAATCAAAATTGTTCCTTTTTGCTTTTTTGGGCTTCCTTTTTCTGTCATACTAAAATTTCCTGGTTTTAGGGTTTCTCGTGGATGATGGGTTCGGTTTTATTTTATGAGCATTCCCTGGTCAGAATTAATTAGACGATGTTTCTTCAATTGCTATATCCCTTAGTTCGCTTGCGTTTAATTTGATTAACAAAGTCAATTACTTGCTTCAGAATTGATGTGTAATCAATGGTCAGCTCTCCAAGTCTTTGTAATCATATATTGCTCATTCCTCGAGTTAACATCTTTTCTTCCGTTAAAAGCTCATTTATTATTTCAGTACAACGCTTATTTTTATTTATAACTTCTTATTATTTGACAGATGGTGTATTTTCTCCCCGTGTAGTTTTAACTTTTAGTCACCTTCGTCTTGTCTTTCAGATGCCTTACAATTCCCAATAATTTGTGTGCAAGTCATTCACTTTTGGGGTTGAAATTAAAATTTGTGGCAGTGGCATATTGGTTTCCTGGGGAATTAGGTTTGTGATAGTTTGTTGGGTGATGTTAAAGTTCTTCACATATCAGTGAATTGATGTTTCATTGGTAGTGGCAGATTTTGGGGTATGACAAGTGTCCCATAGGTTACTATTTACCTGGTTAGAAAGAATTGGGTCCCTTATCTTGGTTTTGCATGATTTCACCCTAGTGTGTTATGATTATTTAGTCTCTATCCACCTTTGGCACTAGGACATTTTGGTCCTTGTGCAACTTCATGATATGTTTTCCCTCCTTGTATTGTACTGATGTCATGAATCCGCACTAGGTTAATTTCACATTTTCTTATAATTCTAATGTTTTATGTTGTAGAGTTGTCTTGGTCTTGAATTTTGCCCCTTCAGTGAAATTGTTACTCGGGGGTGGTTGTAGAATCATGGGAAGCACATTCAATACTCAGATTTTGGTGGAAAAGCTGGCAAGGATGAATAGTTCACAGCAAAGTATTGAGAGTATCCTTGTTTGTTTGTTTATATATTGGCAAGTCATTCCACAGTCAACTTTAGTAGTCATATGCACTGTGATACTGTATATTTTTCTCCTCCATGTGTAGTAATTGAAATGAGAAAAGATTACTCTATGTGGAATCTTTCTTTTTTGTATTTATCGTTTTATGGTTCTTATGCTCCGCATTTTTGAAGTGACCTGCGTGCCATTGGTGGACATTTTGACCTCTAATCAGCTGGTTCTTTGGCCTCAAACCTCATGATTTGCTCCTTCATTGACCTCTTATAGAGATGAATATGAAGGTTGCAATGCTTGCGTATCTACTATCTAACTGCTGCCTCCCCGTCATTTGAAGACTTTGATTTGGCTAGGTTTTTCAGTTTTCTTGCTTGTACTCTCTTTGGACCAAGATACCTATTGTGCATGCCATGCCATGCCAAGTTGGGTCCAGCATTTCTGAATGTCAGAGTTGCATTTATTGAGTACTTTTGTTTAGTTATTGTTACTGATTGTCGACACTTCTAATATCTTATCCTTAATGCAATTAAGCACTCTCGCATTGGTGTATTTTTCACATGAACAAAGCCAAACAAGTTGTTGAAACATGGGATAGACAGTTTCATTGTTCTCCTCGTGAGCAGAGATTGGCTTTTCTGTATCTCGCAAATGATATACTTCAGAATAGTAGGCGGAAGGGTTCAGAGTTTGTTGGTGAGTTTTGGAAGGTTCTTCCAGATGCACTTCGTGACGTGATTGTAAGTGAAGATGAATTTGCAAGGAACGCAGCAATACGGATGGTATGATTTCTCTGTGTTGTAACTAAAAGATTTCTCTTAGATGTGGTTGTTTAAATGATTTTAGAATATTTTCTTCTGTTTCTAGTGGTTCTCTTTTGTGACAATTGATGGAGAAAGTTGGGGTTCACTGTTCATGTTTACTATTGGATATAAAACGCCAAATAAAGAATGTTATCTCTAGATGATTGTTATCCCTCCTGAACATTCCCTGGCCTTTCGTCCTTAGCTTAGACTATTTTTGACTCCTAACCCTCCTGGCTTCTGAAATTTTGATATTTCTCCTGTACATGTTATTTTTGTCTAGTCATGGGGATGAACATTGAACTTCCCTTGGACTGGCTTGTAGTCTACCTTGATGTTCTCCTTTGACTCAATAAATTTATAGATGCTGGTTTTTGTTTATTATTCCAACTATATGAAACAAAAAAAAGGGGGATTATATGATACCTGGTTGGCTGTTTAATGTTGAATTGGTGGCAGCTTTCATTGTTTCTTCCTTCTAAAATTAAATGTGGACGAAATCTTGGTTGGCTCATTTTTCTTGCAAAAAGTAGTTATCTATATTTATCTGCTCTCAAAATTTTATCAAATTTCAGGTTAGTATATGGGAGGAGAGAAAGGTGTTCGGTTCTCGCGGGCAAATTCTGAAGGAAGAGTTTGTCGGAAGGCAACTTGACAATGGGAATAGAGACTTGAAGCATACTGTATTCAAACCGGTAAATGCGTTTCTCTGTGGTGAAATTGTATGGTTTTTTAGCTTCCTAATTCCTATGTATGTTTTTTCCATGCGGCTTAGTCACTTTTATTCTTTGTTCTCTTTCAAGCAGAGACCTGTTGCTGGAAATGCTTTGGACAGAATAGTTTCGGGTTATCAAATTGTTTCTGGGCAGGCAAATGAAGATTCTGTAATAACCAAATGCAGAAATGCAATAAGTTCTATTGAGAAAGTTGATCAGGAAATAGGAGGTGATTTCAGATCAGGTTGGTATACATTCATGGGGTTTTATTGTCTTTACTACAAGCCGAACTAGTAATTCTTGGTCGAGCTTGAATGATTTTGAAAAAATAATATCAGAAAGTTTAGAAAAAGGCAGGAAGATGTGAGCCACACTTGACGGAAATAACTAGATTTGCTTGGTAAATCTCACATGTGATTGGAAGGTTATGGTAGTTTACGGTGGAAGCTGGTTTATTTATTGAGAGAAATGAAAGGTTAAAAAAATGAACAGCCCATTAAATGGAAAGAAGGAAAGTATAGATTATTCTTGAAGGATCAAAAGATCCAGATGTTCAATTTGTGATGGAAGTCACACAATTGTGCTTGGGGTCATTTGCTTGTCATCCTATCTTGTTGCGCATCTCATTCTCTTCCATTTGTAAACAGGGCCACTTAATGGATCTAGCTCTGTGGATGAGCTTAAGGGGCAACATTCCATTTTGAGGGACTGTATCGAGCAGTTAAATGCTATTGAATCCTCAAGGGCAAACCTGGTGACATGTTTGAGGGAGGCTCTTCAGGAGCAGGTTGATTTTCCTGTCGCGAGATATGAACTTGATATTTACTTTAAGAATATAATTTTTTCTATAGTTACTGATTGAGAGCTTTTATGGGTTTTTTTTAGGAGTATAAACTTGATCAAGTTCGCAATCAGCTGCAGGTAATTTAACATGCTACAATTGTGGTTCCTGCAAGTCTATTGTGTAATATAGACCTATAGTAATCTTAAATGTTGATTTTTATTATCAGACTCTGATATCTGATTCCCCCTTGCTTGAAGTTTTGGTTGCATGTAGAGCTTTGATGCTCGGTGAACAAATTTTAAAAGATATGGATGAGTTGTTTGAGACTGCATCCCTCAATTACATAGAATTTTGTGTGGATTTATTCAGCCTATAAGGCAGGCTTACTAATGTTTCCATAGGGTGTGAAAAAGGAAGTGGTGTCTAACAGCTGGTAGTAAAATAAAAGGAAAACAGTTCATCTTATAGAGTGCTAAAAGCACATGTTTAATACTTAATTTTTATTTAGCTTTTTGTTGTCTGAACAATCCTGTGTAATAGTTCTTGTTTCTTCATTCAGAGATATTTTATTCTATTACCCCAAGAAAGGAAAGTATGTGCCATACCATGTTTCATGAACCTCCTTTTAGAGTTTGCTCTTGCGGAATTTCTGACTGAACATTGGTTGATTAGGCGGTCTGCATGTAGTCTGGATTGTAGGATATTAAGTTGTGCCTGCATCTGGAAATCATGTTAGATTACAACGGTTTCCAAATGAATTTAGGTTAGGGGTCCCCCTCCCCCTCCCCCTTTTCTCTGTTTTTGTTGTTGTTGATGGGTAATGGTTGGTTTTGTGTTTGTTTTCTCGTAGGCTGCTCATGTCCACTCTGAGCAGGCAGATAATATTTCAAGACGCTTAATAAGTGGCAACAACAATGAGCGAATCCTTGCCGAGCAAGACCGCAAGGAAAATAACCATTCGCAAGGGCCCCATGATTTTGCGTCTGGAAACAAAGAGCAATCAGCTCCTGTGATGTACAGTAGACAGGTTTCATACACCGAAAAGCCTGGCCATGGTGAAGAGGATCCAAAGTCTGCAGCAGCTGCTGTGGCAGCAAAGCTAACAGCATCATCATCTTCAGCCCAGATGTTAACTTATGTGCTGTCTTCCCTGGCATCTGAGGGTGTTATAGGAAATAATAAAGAATCTTCGGGGGATTATCCGCCGGAAAAAAGGGCTAAGCTTGAGAACGACCATTCCATGTATGTTCCTTCTCAGAATCCTCAACCTCAAGCGCAGGTGCCCCCTTTCTCGCAACCAGAATCTTTCCAACATAATATGCCAGTTCTGTCTCAGGGTGCAACTTCCAGTGAGCAACCGCCGCCCCCCTCATCACCTCCACCGTTGGCACCACTTCCACCAATGCAGCCATACCCAGTGGCCCAGTATATGCCTTCTGCTGCGACAATTGGCAGTGGACCGTATGGATATGGAGTAATTCAACAGCAGGCAGTAAGTTACCCCGGTGGTCCTCCAGCAAACGGGGTTCCCTCATACGCGGCTGCTCCACCAAGTGCATACCAGAGTTATCCTGGTGATGGTAGTTTCTATAGTCAGACATCGTCGTTGCCAATGGCCCCTGCAAGTCGTCAGTAGAGTTAATGGGGAGGACTTGCAGGCCACAGCAGTAGGAGAAAAGCATTCTTCTAATAGGGAGGGGGGGCTGCAGTGCAGTGCACATTGTAAGTAGAAGTTTGTAAGGTGTATTTGTGTTGGATTCTCATTTTGACTAACTATTAGTAGTGTAGGAGTGGAGTTGAGTTTGAGAAAAATGGAGTGAGTTGGTAGGAAAACCATGTTATAGAAAGGGGTGGGGGGTCTGAGTCTGACACAGCCCCTAAAGTTAAGTTTTACAGACTGTAATTTAGGCTTATAATCTTATTGTAGTTAAGAAGTAGCAAAGAGCCAGCCCCTCCATGAATGAATGAATGAATATCAAGTGCTTTTGGAATGAGAATTTTGTTATATATTATTACTTGTTTTACTAAGTGATGCTCTTTCTTTCAACATCAGCAGACAGTAATATTATACTAGTAGTAGAAGATTAGGTGCAAAAGAGAGAAGACAGGACAGTGTTAATGTAGGATTCCCCAACAGGACATTCTCTGATTTTTTTTTTTTTTTTTTTTTTAGTTAGTTCAGGAAATGGAAACTGAAAACTGGAAACGATTGGACAGTTGGTGGCAGATGAGATGCTACATCTAAACAAACATTCCATCCGCCTATGCCTATATGCCCATCCTTCTTCCCTTTAGGATGGATTTCTCAATTTATGCGTGTAAATATTATCGTAAGAATTACCCATCATTACTATTAAAGCATAAGACAAAAATTGCCTCAAATATCGTGTTATTTCTTGAAGATTTTAAATTGAAATGTTCAATTAGAGGTTTCAAGGATAGCTGTCAATTACGTTAAATAAATTAGTATTTTCATCATCTGCTGTCATTTACTCATCAAAAATTGAAATGTTGCTTTAATTTTAATATATATATATATATAGTAATAAATTATACTATCACTACTACCTAATAGATAACATAAACCCAGCGGTAGCACGACCAACACCTGCTATTATTGTACATCATTATCACTGCTACTTGCTTTTTCTACCAGCTTATTAAGAAAGAAATACTCTCTAGTACACAATAGTGTCTGTCTGTAACTTTCGAAAATTATTTGGGGAGTATCAATCCGTAGCCGATCGGATTCTGATTTGTCGGTAGCTTTGCTGTTTTTTTAGTTTCTGACCCCAGAAAAGATCATTCTTTTCTTGTTTTCCCCCTCTGATTGGTGGAGGAGTAAGAGAGGGGTTAGTTAGAAAATAGAAAGAGGTGGTTCTGATCAGAGAGGGTGGGCGGTGGTGGTGCTACTTTCTTGTCAATGCCGGAGGAGGACTTGGTGGAGCTCAAGTTCCGTTTATACGATGGATCAGACATCGGCCCCTTCCGATACTCGCCGGCTTCTACTGTTGCTATGCTCAAAGAAAGGATCGTCTCCGAGTGGCCGAAAGGTCTGATTTTTCTACTTAGGGTTTTTGTTCATGTATCAGTAGTTAACATGATATCGTTTATTGATGCTTATTATCATTCTGCCCATTCACGTCCCTAATTTTCCATTGATATTATTTTATTTCAAATCAGATTGTTCAATAGGAAGAAACAATTTCTATTTTTGGGGGGGTGGGGGTGGGGGTGGGGGGTGGTGTCGGGCTCCTCAGCAATTTTATTTTGATGGTACAGCAAATAATTTGCTCTGTTTTATGATCCACCCTTAATTGTGCCGTGGGAAGGACACCTCCTAGGCTGTTATTACCTCCATACATAGATTGAAATTTTTTAGACTCATCTGTTGTTTATCAACTTATTCCATTTGCCATGTCATGATAATCTACTGTCGTGCAACTTGATCTGCTGATTATATTGAGTTGGTTCTCCTTGTTTCTCTCTCTCTCTGTAAGCTTCATTTCCCCGTGATATGGTGTAAGCAGAGAGTAGCTCGGAACAGGGGGAATAACTGTGGCAAAGAAAACAGCGATCACAGAACATGAAAACCTGAAAGGTTTCTTCTAGTTCTTTTTCAAGCTCATCAAGTTTTATCTGGAAAAGTTTAAACTGAAGCTTACCTTTTATGTTCACTGGGATTTTTGCTACTAATGCGACCTATACCATTGCCCTTCCTTACTATGCAAGCAGAGAGGATCAGACCTCTGGTCCATGAACTAAGTTGTTCGTTCCGCTTTTCATGTCTTTATGTGTTTACGCTTGCAAGTTGTTTCGTTTAACCAGTAAATATGCTGTTCTTGCAGATAAGAAAATTGCACCTAAGGCCGCTAATGATGTCAAATTGATAAGTGCCGGAAAAATATTGGAAAATAGCAAGACCGTTGGCCAGTGCAAGACACCTTTTGGAGATCTACCAAACACTGTAATTACAATGCATGCTGTCGTACAGCCATCTTTAGCTAAAGCAAAGACAGGTGGTTCCTCTTATAATGACTTTTACCCCCTTATGCATATGCTACATCAAGGACTTAGAGTTTAACTTTCATATATACTGGTCTAATAAACCTAATGTAAATAATCCCAAGTGGCTATTTGGTAAATTCCAAGCTTTCTGCACAATTAGACTGGTTTCAATTTATCATGACCTTAACTTGTTTATTTCTTCCAGTGTCCACACGTGTTCAGTCTCTTGTCGATGGAGCACATGTGGCAAGAGTTTCCTTCCCTTCCAATTATTGGCCAATATTTTTCAGACAAGTTTTTATCACATTTTAAATCTAGAGGCTGAGAAAGAAAAGAATCACAACTTTTGAATGGGGTGCCCATCCGTACCTCACTCTTTTGTTTTGCATTGCAAAGAATTGTGAGAGTATCATTTATAAGACATTAATTGAGCGGTTGGTGGGGATGTTAACTTGTTCTCTGTGCGATGATCTGAAAAGTTAAGTGGTCTGGAGTGGAGTATTTATCTGTGAATGGTTGGAATAAAATGCGACAGTTTTGTAAAAGATGAGTAATAATCATAGGTTTAACTTAAATAAGCTGTCCAATTATGTTTAGTGGTTCTCGATAGTTTGTTTCTTGGATATCACGAATTGTTGAAGTATTGTTATCTGTTAGAGAATTGATTGAGGAATAACCATTATAGAGGAAGTGAAATATTGACTGGGAAATATAAGTTCTAACTACCTGGTTTAGGGTTCATTCTGTTTCTCCTATACACAATTGTGCTGTTTCTTCTTGTTATATGAGCATTCTTCTTCTATTTCTTCATTGTATATTATAGCTCTGTTTTTGTTACTGATGAAGAAGATTTTTATTTCTGGATCTAGGAGAAAAGAAGGTTGACGAGGCTCCAAAGAAGGGCATTTGTGCATGTTCCATAATGTGAGAATGTAATTTTGTGTCAGATGTAACTTTTGGTTTCTCTTGATCACCTACTTGTGGAATTTGTAGTCAGGGAAAAAAAAAAAAGAAAATCTGTTAAACATCGGTGGACCTCATCGTGATATGTAGTCCCTTGAACAGTTTCCATGTTCTTAAGATGTATGTGTTTTATACATAAAAATTTGTTATATATAGTCCCTTGGACAAATTTCCATGTTCTCAAGATGTAAGTGTTCTATAGATTTGGTTTTCATGCATATATGTAACTGCGGAGTCACTTATCATGTGAATACAGTCCTTGTGGCTGAGGACCACGGAATGGGGTTTACATCAGCTTGGGTTTCTACCCTTGGTACATTTGTAACCGAAAATCTCTTTCGCTCTTGATGAGATTTATTGTTTCTTTCTAGTGCCTCGTGCTCATATAATGGAAATATGTGAATGATCGAATTGCTTTCTGTTCCTTGCACATTTGGTTCATCTGTTGCAAACACTGTCATCCTTGTTATGTGTTTTCAACTGGCCATGGAAGTTGAGAACGCCGCAGTAATGATAGTATTTCTACTTTACTCCTTTCTCTTATGTACCTTGCCTTTTTTTCCGAAAAAGGATGGGGATTCAATGCCTTGAACAATGGAAATAGCATTTCTGCTTGGTCTGGTCGTTATGACTAACGTTAGATTGAAGATTTCAATTTCAAATACATGAAAGCATCAAATTTGTGAGGCACCTGCAGAAGTGTGCCTACGCCTGCTATACTTTGGCTCTGGTGCAATAAACAAATGATCGATGATGGTTCACTATTACAGGAAATACATTGGTTGTTTGAATTAAGTAAATAAATATGACCTAATCCTATAGCCCTTTTGTTGCATACACAAAACTCGATCGTTTGTTTACTTTGGAGGACATAATTAATACCAAATGTGACACGGGAAGAGATGAAAATGCAAGTTTTTAGCATCGCCATGCTGAAGCAGCGAGAATGGCTCTATCCTGCCATCCCAAGAGCAAGCAACCTTTGTCCTCCGTCAACCTATAACCATCACAGGAATACAATCCCAACAATATCTTGGACTGAGTAACTGCATTGGCACTCAAGGGTACCCCTCTGAACCCCTTTCCTTCCATGATCTTCCTCCATTTCTCCAACCTTTCGTGCCTCGCAGTTCTTTCAGGGCCCTCGTGTGCTACGATGTTCCTTATCTCCGGTGCAAATATGTACTGCTCCACCTTTGCCCTCTGTGCAGAATCCGGGGGAAACGTTGCATCCAAGGAGTCAAATATGGCCGAGTAGAAGTGCAAGGCCTCAAGGAACCTGCCCAAGAAGTAGGGACCGTTGTGGCATGCTTCTTTCTCCACAATGGTAACTATGTTAGGTGCTTGATCTCTGATCATTCCGAGAAGGTTGCCGAGGGAGTTGGGCGGGACACGATGCAAGCGGTCCACCGAGTTGACTGCTAGTGCCTCTCCTACCCTCCTGTTGAACATGTGTGGTTTTAGGTCTTCCAGTTGTTCTCCCACGGGATGAAACTCAAATGGGATATGGAGAGAGTGAGCTAGGTCTGTCAAACATCGGCCAGTCTCCCTAACCGATTCGGGAGAGGGTCCAACTCCGGTTATTCTTAGGAATGGAGCCCCTCCTGGCCTGGCTGCCAGAGCTTGCATGAAAGCCGGCCATTGGTAGCCTTGTAGGATGTCAAGATCAATGACGTGTACCCGCTCTTCGGCTTCAAAGGCCTCAAAGATGGCTTGGTTAGCAGTGAAATGAGCAAATTTGATGTAGGGACAGGCTTGGTAGAGTATCTGGTAAATCTTGAGGATTTCGAGGCAGTTTGGGGGAAAAGGATCAAAGGGCTTTGCAGCAGAAGAAGAGGAGGAGGTAGTAGTAGTAGTAGTAGTAGTAGTATTCGCCGGTTTAGCTGCTGCTGTTAAGGTGGCTGCAAGCCTTGCACCCAAGGCTTCAGCAAAGCAGGAGGCAACTCGTTGCATGGAATCTCCAAGTGGCGTCACCACCCTATTCAGATGGTGAAGGTATCTCCTGGCCAACATGTAATCTTCTTTTGCTACTGCTTCTGCACAGGCTAGGAGTAGATGCACCAGACGTAACCCGCTATCCGGTTCCTGTAGTTAATTATCATGTCAGTACTCTCTCATGAATAAACATATATGGGCTAAAAAAGATGGCAAAGGTTGTGTTAATTACTTGTTCTGGTCCGAAAGACATAGGTACCATCAAGGTGGAACTGCTCATATTCTGCACTTGGTGCTGGTGGTGCTGCTGATGTTTCTGTTGCTTCTCTTGCTCTCTTTCCTGTTGTAACTGCTGGAGTAGTGGAGCGGGGTCGCCGGAGTAACTAGCGCCAGCATCGTTACAAGAAGAATTTTCTCGGGTAGAACCACAAAACCTTGAGGACTCAGCTGGCATGCTTAAGCACTCCAGCAACTCTGGAACTGTGGACAGATCGAAACAATCCTGTGAGGATGCAATTCCAGCAACATCAGAAGGATCGTCTTTGTCGAGATCATCCAAGAACTCGAGAGCCGGCAAGGAGATGCTCTCAATCTGCATATACTGATTATTTGGTGAGTTCATGAGAACCCTGTGAATAGGGCTCATACCTTTCATGTTCCCCCCTTTATAACCATAGTAGTTACCGTTAGCATTGCTGTAGGTTTGGCCGAGCAGCGAAGGGGACGGTGACGATAAGGACATCATGACGCCGTGTGCAGCTGTAGGACTAGCACAAGGAGAGCAGGCCATGGGCAGAGGACTCTGTCCAGCAGGGTGATAGTTGATCAGGTTATTGCTGTTATGATCATCATCTTCGTCGTTGCCATCATTGTTGGCGTGATTATGATTAACAAAGTTGGAGTGAAGAGGAGGGACGTTTCTAACTGGGGAAGATATCATGAAATCCCCCTCAAGCTGATCAGCAAAAAACTCCCACAAAGAACGTTCAGGAGATTGACTAATATTCTCAACCTCCTCCTCCTCCTCCTCCTGATCATGGATTTTGATCCCTGGAGCAAACTTGAGAGCAGGAGCAGGAGGAGGAATCAAGTCACGATCGAAAGGCGCCCCGGATGATTCGTTGAGAGGAGGATTGATCTCCTTAGTACTAATGCTCCTCAGTAAAACACCGTTGTCCATCTTGACCTGAGTACGAATCAGATCATTGCTGCTGCTACTCCGATGATGATGAGGATGAGGATGAAGATGATCGTCGTCCTTGATCACATCACTGTTATTGTTGCTATAACAGCCAGTCCTCTTGAAGCTCCCTGAACTACCAGTACCAGTGCCTGCTTCACTGCTCTTCAAACTCCCCATGCTCCCAGACAAAGCATTGATCATGTTCTTCCTTCTTCGCTAATCTTTCTTTATCTAATTAATATTGAAGATGCATGTGTATTATTATGTGGTTTTGGTGTTTCGGGAGGTTTGGGATGGCCAATAATTTCCTTGTGTACGGGAAGCTGGAGGTTTTTGAGTTGCAGCTCCCTCCATTTTATCGCCCAAACGTTTGGCAGTTTTAGGCGCGGCCCGAGATGGAAGGAAACAACTGGTAAGACAAATTTTTTTTTTTTTAACCATAAAAAAGTTTTGTTTTTTTATTTCAGAGTCCTTGGAGTTAGGTAATCAGTTGACAGTTGATCACCAGTAGTTACTACTACTAGTGTTTGGTTTGCTTCTTTCTTTTTTTTCTTTCCGATTAAAAAAAAACTTTTTTCTTTTGTTCCACTAATTAATTACAATCCTTAAGAAATTTGGTTGGTAGCTTTGTATTTATATAACTATCATGTGTTTTCCATATATCCCATAAAAATAGTAATATTTCTAAAAATAAAAATTTATTTAAATAAAATAGTCTCGTTTTTACTTTGCATACCATTACTAATACGATAATGTGTAATTTACAATTAATTCATACTTATATAGTAGTAGTGTGAGAGGAAAAGAAAATTGTGTAAGATTATTGATTTTATGTGTTATATTTTACAATTGATACAAATTATTCATGACACTTTATATGAATGAAAACAAAGAGAGGAAAGTAATATTTTACAAAGCCAATACTATATAAACAATGGTATCATGCCAAATCGTTTTGAGACGGTATAATGCGACAAATAAATACTTTATTACCATAATGAATATTTATTTTAAAAGAAGAGTGTTATTATTATTAATTAATAGGATTTAAATCTTGTTCCTTGGGCGGTGCATTAGGGGAAGGGAGAGTTCGTCGTTAGTGGGCGCCATCGTCCTTGGGCCGGCCCATCCAAGGAACAAGGTTTCGAGGAAAAGGAAAGCAAATTTGTTTTTGTGCCCTGAGAGATTATAGGAAAATGGATTTTTGGTTTTTGATTGGTCTAGGCACATTTATCTTCTATTTTTTTGATTGGCCTAGGCACATTTATTTATCTTCTATTGACTTGAGTGATGGATAGTGAAAGGTTCTTCTTTGCCAGACTGGCACCTTCCTTCCCAATTCAATTCACTATTCACTTATGTAATACATTTTTCTCGCAAAAACTAACTTGTATACAGAGAGTGTGACGGTCTTACTGACAATGCATACTTAACTTGTGAAATATCATGATTCTATTATAAAAACACTCATATTGAATTTGGCTTTTGAATATTACGTATTGAGTCTAATTGCTGATATATCAAAATTATAAGTATAGCATCTCATGTTTTGTGTGTTGAGTTTAGTTGTTGCACTGCAATTAGGAGTTTACCTTTTAAATTATCGCATATTGAATATAAATGTATTACGATTATGAATTTAGTATATAAGGTGTGTGTGTATCGCATATTGTTCCTTATGTTTTAAGAATATCTTTTGCTCTGAATAATCATTTTAAAAATATTATTTTCACTTTTATTGATGACATTAATACTTTTGAAGAAAACAAAAATTGCATTGTATTGTAAAAAATAAAAGAAAGAAAGGTCAATTTATCTTATAAATACAGGAGACAAGTCATAGTTGTCAATTGATCATCTAAAAGATACAATCTCATTTTACTAGATCATCTCGTTAAAAGTGTCATTATTCTAATGATAGCCATTGAATATTAAAAAGAAAGAAAGAAAGAAATAAAAAAATCCCTAATAATCTTCTATTATTAAAAAATATGGAGAAAAACAAAAGGAGTTGACATAGGAAACGACGTCGTCGTGAGTGGCGTCGCCTGGGTCATTGGATTTCCCAAATTGCCAATTTACGTTTTGGTGTTTCTTCAAACTTCTCTCGCTTCGTCCTTTTCCCTAATCCCAACCATTACTCCCCCTTCCCCTTTAAATTTAATTGCACATTAATTTTACACTTAAAACACCAATTCAAAATTTTGTATAAATCGCTTCATTTTTGTTTGTGGTCCATTCACTCGCACACACCTGTAACATACCTTCTTCTTATCTTACTAAATTTAGTAAGTTAACTTTTAAAATATGTACATATATATATATATATATCATCTAAAATACTATATATTTGACATCGAATTTTTTACTTATAGCATTGTTATATAAATTACAGTGTATATTACAATTTCTTAAGTAACCTAAGCTTTATAGTGCAAATGAGGAAGTTTCACAAGTGGTGCTACAGTTAGCAAATAACGAGTCTTATTTTATTATTAATATTTTTTTTTACGTTGAATAAATAAGACAATTATATCTAGAAATCGGTGAAAAACGCCAATAACATTTCAAGTCTAGGCCCGTAGAGTAGACCCATTATAACATAAATTGTTGTCATGGGTGAATGTCAGGCATTGAGCCATCCCACATTGGTAGTGTGGGCTACCAATGTGTGGTTTAAAGGGGGAGTGTGGCACCCTCTCCTCTTGAGCTAGCTTTTGAGGGTGAGTTCTACTTCACTCCCCTGGCATGACAAATGGTATCAGAGCCAGAGCCCCACCCTTCCCATGCCGTAGTGAGGTTCGATTCCCACTGCGTCCGAAACATGGCGCCGTGGACGGCGGTTCGGAAGCGTGGTGGTGTCAGGCATTGAGCCATCCCACATTGGTAGTGTGGGCTACCAATGTGTGGTTTAAAGGGGGAGTGTGGCACCCTCTCTTCTTGAGCTAGCTTTTGAGGGTGAGTTCTAACTCACTCCCCTGGCATGACAGTGAACAACCTTAAGGTCCAATTTTCATTGGATCCAATAGGTGATTAGGAAACACCATTACAATTTGCAAATGGGCAGTTGGTAAAGCTAGCTCTATTAAGTTTACATTATGATAAATTGGGCCATTCTCTTTTGAATGTGTTGTATTTTGGAGAGATGGGCTCTCTGGGTTCTAGACTTGTAGTTGGATAAACTTTGAAATGAATGGAAGGTTTTTGTGTTACGTCCACTATATATATATATATATATATGGGCTAATTACATATGATTTAAAACTCTCTCTCTCTCTCTCTCTCTCTCTCTCTCTCTCTCTATGAGTTTTGAAAAATATTTCATACAACCACTACCTCTATATTTTTTGTGCGTTGGACCAACCAAAATTAAAATAAATAAATATAACCTTCTATTTTTTATTAATTATTTTAACAAAAAATTTACACTTATGTCATTAAATAAAAAATTAAAAATACATATATGAATAATGTCCATGGAACCATTTCTTCAGAATAAATGCATAATAAACTTGAGAAGAGACGGTTCCGTTTCCATAACAAATGATTGGATTAGTGGTTAATTAACTCAAAACACGCATGTCAATTTTGTATGAAAAGTCGAGGTTTGAATATTGTTGAGGTCAAGTATTTATATTATTATATGACGATCCCTTTTGGTTTTAGTTAATTAGAAGGTTGGTGTTTCGTAACAGTGAATTAAAAGGAGCAAAAAAGCATAATGTTATACATATTCTAAATTTCTAATATAATTATGTATCATTTCATAATTAACTTACCAACAAAAATTAAGTGAAAATAAAAGGCGAGTGATAATTTGACTATTTTAGATATTGTAACATTACACATAATAATGATACCATTTTATACTCTCTTTTTTTTTTTAAATTTTAATTTTAATTTTGTAGGAAAAATAAGGAGACCAGGCAAAAAGCAAATTGATAAAAATGGTAAGGGAGCAGTTGCGCAGCAGAAGAGAAGCAGCCAAAAGAGAATCACATGACATGATTTTATTGTTTTTCATAATCGTATCCCTTGCTTTGAGAAGGTGACTCTGTCCGTCTGGTTGGTTTCTACTCTTCCATCCCTTTCCCTATCTTTTCTTTATCCCCCAAATTATAAAGGACTAAAAACAAACCCCCCTTCTTCATCTTCCTCTTCACCTTCACCTTCATACTTCAATTCTCAAAAGCACTTAATCATGAAGCGTGAGTTGATGAGATCAATGGTATCGTCGATGATTTCTACACTGTTAGCAGCAGTGCTGCTTTCTGCTGCCATAAACTGTGTTGGAGCTGCAAATGCTGTAAATAATCCAGAGATCACAGTCATGGGTATGGTTTACTGTGACATCTGCTACAATAACTCCTTCTCCACACACAGCTACTTCTTGCCAGGTACGTATTCCATTTCAATTCACACTCACTGAATTAATTTTGTATTAAATTAATGAATTTCTGTGAATTAGGCGTGGAAGTGCAGATAGACTGCAAATTCAAGGCGAATTCTCCAGGTACCTCGGAACAGATCAGTTTATCGGTAAAGCGAAGGACAAACAGGTACGGGATTTACAAGTTGGAAATAGCGTCGGTGGACGGAGTCCAGTGTGCAAAGGAAAAGGCCATAGGAAACATCTGCCACGCAACCTTGCTGTCGAGCTCCTCCAAGGCCTGCAATGTCCCCGCCGCCAACACCACCTCCGATGACTTCGCCGTCATCAAATCCACCCAATCCAACACTTGCATCTACTCCCTCAATCCTTTGAATTTCAGACCCGATTTCAGAGACCCTGCCTTGTGTTAATACTCCATTTCATTCAAATCAATCATATCATATCATATCATATATACTCCCTAGCTACTAATTAAGCAGAAGTTACTTCTGCAGCATTATGGTTTACCTTTTGCCCTGTGTTTTCTGTATTGGAAATTGGAATGCAGCAGCATATGCCTACTATATGGTGGTACAGTACTGGTGTATCACCAAAATCATAATGTATATCAAATTATATGTATGTAATCAATTCAAATTTTAAGTCCATTATTCATTCATTTATTTATATTATTAATCTGGTTATGTTTCTGAAAAAGTTTATTGGTGAGTACAATATTAAGGGGGCGTTTGGTTCGAATCTGTTAATTGGAATGGGAATGAGTTTGATTGAGATGTCAATCGGAATGGGAATCATAATGAATAATTGTTGTTTGGTTCAGTTGAATATCAGTAATAAGAATGAGTCAAAATTCCAAATTTGCCCATATTAATTTTTTCATGAAATAATTTATATTAAATAGAAAAAACACATTCATCATTTCTCTCTCTGCGTCTCATACATCAATTCTTCCTCTCTTCTTCTCCTTTTGCGCTCTGCAAAATCAAGGCTTCCAAATTCCGGCAAGAAAGGGACCGAAAATTCCAGCAAAACCGAACCAGCAAAATCCAGATTGCACACTCTAATTCCATTCAAAACAGTTCAGCAAAACAGAACCAGTCCAAACCGAACCAGCATTCTAACTCAAAACAGAGCACTCAAACAGCAAACATGCTTCATTCCATCAAACTCAAAACAGAACCGGCACTCTACATCATTCATCTTCAGTAATCTCGTGATTGCAAATTCGAAAAACCAACAAAAGGATAAAGAATTCCTTACCCGACGATTAGAAATTCCATCAGCCAAAAATTCAGCAGCATAACCATTCCTGAACCAGAAGAAAATTCCGGCAGAAAAATTCCAGCACAGCAATACCAGCAACAAAAATGCATCAAATGCACAATGGTCCAGGACATAATTCAATCCCAGAACACAGCTCTAAATTCTCGATTCAGAACACACAATTAGCTGAAATCCCAAACAAATTAGCTAACTACCATCACAAAAAGCTATTTTCCAGCACCAAAAATAATAAAAGGAGCTGATCAATTCTCCATCAATTTTCATCACACTCTTCACATGCTAACCCAAAATCCAAGTTGCACAAGACTAATTCCAACAATTTTCGGTAGCAAGGGGTTAGAGAACATTCAGCTCAAGACAAAGCTTATCAAGCAAACCCAAAATCCAAGTTTCACTCTTCACCGGAGTTTCACTCTTCGGGTGGAGCTCACCGCTTCGTCGGAATTCAACCTATGAACTCACTTTGGCGGCTCTCTGATGCAGCCCAACCGAATGAAAAAGACATGCACTCCCCCCTTTTGAAAACCCACCAAATCGGTATAGCCGAAACAAATTTGGTTAGAAGGGGGCTGCGTCGATGTGCATCAGATGCAGCTTGGAGGCGGAGCAAAGGTTTTTTTCCTAGGCGGAGAAGAAGGAGAAGGTTATTTTTCGTAAGGACAAAATTTTTTTCATTCCGGACGGAAATGAATTCCAAATACCGGGGGTGGGTCGGGATTGAGCCATATCCAAATATTAGGCAATGAGAATGAGATTTTGATTCCCACACCCATGTACCAAACAACAAGAATGAAAATCATTTCCTTCCATTCCCATTGACTCCTCTGACTACCCCAAACCAAACAGCCCCTAAGATGATCAATCCATAACATATACTCCTTTCGTTCCACTCAAAGAGTTCACTTTTAAGAAAAAATCTTGTCTCATTTAAAGAGTCCACTTTAAATTTATTTACATTACATACCCTTACTAATATAACAATGTATGGTTCCCAATTAACCCTTACTTCTAAAGTAAGGATATAAGTGAAAAATATGATGATAAATTACTTATTTTAGGTATTGTACCTCACAACCCATAATAAGTTATAAACATTTTAAAGTGGACTCTTTGAGTGTGACGGAGGGAGTATGTATCCCAATGGAAGTTTTTGTTCCAATACTAGTCGTGTTTTTATTTTTATTTTCCTCTACATAACTTTATAAGTAACAAATTTATAAAATGTTTATCAGTATTATAATAATTGTGAAAAATTACTATTTTTAAAATAAATATTTTCTAAAAATAAAAGCAAAAGAAAGCTGTATAAAAAAAATTAATGAAATGATGAAAATGAGTAAAAGAAAAAATTGAACTGAGGAGAAACAAATCAGCGAAAATATTTTAGAAATTCTATTAAAAAAATTATATTTTAATGAATCATAATAAAAAAAATGATAATTTTAGTCGTTTATATTTGAGCATGTTACAATTTTGGCCAATTTTATTTTGACTTTTGCACATTGACCCTCTATGTATGAATGTTTTGGCAGAATTGATAATTTATACGTACTATCAATGGTATAGTATGTTATTTTAAACAATTTTTAAAGAATAAAAAATTGGAGTTATATGATAATAATTAAAATCATTGATAAATTTAGAAATTTATTTTTCACAATTTTATTTTATTTTTCTTTTACTAATTGATTTTAAATTTTGTAGTTATTTTCCTTCTTTTCAATATTTTATTTTTATTTGTAGTAATATTAATTTTTATTTTGCCCATTATTTCAATATTTTTCCTTCCTTTTATTCTCACTCTATTCATTTCATTATTATCAATTTTAATTTTTCCTTGTTTCATTCCCTTATGTTTTCTTATAATTTTTTCATTCTCTTATTTTTCTTTTAGTTTTAGTAGAGTTTTTTATTTATTTTGTATTTCGTACTTATTATTTTTCCTTTTACTTTTATTGAGATAATTAATTTAACATAAAGTAAAAAAGAAGGACTGAAAATAAAAGGTAAGGAAATGAATAATATATAAAAGAGTAAAATGAAAACAAATAATGACTAAAAATAAAAAGACTGAACGTAGGAAAATAGATAGGATGAAAATGAATAAATCGATATTACTAACAATGAAAGGAACAGAAAATTAATAACGCGAAAAGAAAATGAAGGAAAAAATTATGGGGAAAAAAATCGAGTGTTATTAAAATTTGAAAAAATATTTAAAAGAAGGAAAAAATTATATTTTTCTAAATTAAATAGAAAGGGAAAGGAAAATAAATCATGTCAAAAAGAAATTACTAAAGTTATTACTGGTTTTAATTATTATAATTCGACATTTGTGATTCTTGAAATGTATAAAATTATGTGCTGAACCTTTGACAATAGATAAAAGAATTAATTGTACAAAAATATGTAAACATAAAATGGGAAAGCGTCAAAGTTAAAATAAGAGGGACTAAATTGATACATGCCCAAATTTAAGTGCATGTTACCATATTTTAAAACATATTTTCAGAAAAGATATTTTTAATGTAAAAATATGTAGTGAAATAGTAAAATATTATATTAGAAATGATAAAAAAATATTATAATATATTAAATTAATGTAAAAAAAATGAAAACAAAACAAAAACAATATTTTTTATGATGTTTTAAAACATGTTTTTGGAAAATAATTTTATCATTTAAAGAGTGTATTGAAAATGTAAAAATTTATAGATGAATAGTAAAAAGTTATATTAGTAATAAAAACAATATATAATATATTAAATTTACTTAAAAACAAAAACAAAAACAAAAAGGAAAAGAACAGGCCCAAAAACAAAAATGAACAGGCCCAAATTCTAAAAGTTTGTTTTTCTCCTTAACAAAAACAAGCAGCCCAACTTGGCCCAGTTTTTTGAATATAAGGGAAAAGCCCTACTTCTGCTTCCTGCCGTAGTTCTATATAATTGAGAGAAGGAAAACTAGGTTTCAGAGAAACCCTCGTCGTCGCCGCCTCCTCCTCCTTCTCTTCCGTCAAGAGTCGCAGAAGCTCGAAACCGGGAAAATGGTTAGACCCTACCTTCTTCCGTCTTGTTTGTTCAAGGATAATCCCATTTTCATATTGCAATTGGGTTTGTAGCATTTTCACGACTGACGTTTTTCTTTCGTTTTCCTTGTAGGCTCCAAAGAGGGGTGTGAAGCCTTCGGCTGCAGTCGCCAAGAAGAAAACCGTATGTTTCTTTTCAATTGTTTTGCTGTAATCCAAATGGGTTTATGCATTTGTGTAATCTGATTTTATTCTTGCTGTTAAACCCTTTGAATTGAAATAAAAAATACAGGAGAAGGTGGTAAATCCTTTGTTCGAGAAGCGCCCGAAGCAGTTTGGTATCGGAGGGGCAATCCCGCCCAAGAAGGATCTGACTAGGTTCGTGAGGTGGCCGCTCTGCGTTCGGATCCAGAGGAAGAAGAGAGTTCTCAGGCAGCGTCTGAAGGTTCCCCCGGCCCTGAACCAGTTCTCCAAGACCCTGGACAAAAATCTCGGTCGGCCTCTTCTCTTCCATAATTATTATGTTTGTTGAAATTTATGTGCATGTTTTAGTTTTGTATGCATATTTTTATTTTACATTGTATAGGTATTTAAGATTGGAGGGCAATATCATTAGCGTGAAATTAACCGTGTTACAATTAGAAGCATAAATAGTGATGCCTGAGTATTATTCAAGCAATGTTTGTTTGTGTCGGCTGCTGTGTGTTGTGGTGGAACTTATCTGTATTGGAAGACCATCGACTTTGAGGATACCATTACAAACTCTAGGTAGGACAAGGCTTTTTTGTTTTCAGAACTGGATTTTGTCAAGTACTTTGGCCCATTGACAAAGAACTTTCTTTGATTCCTTTGAAGGATGGAAGAGATGGTTGTGGTGAGCATGCTTGTTATGATGTGGATGTTGTATTAGCGTATTGGTTTTAGCTGTCTTGTCTACGCAGTACTTGCTTTATCTTGTATTGAACAATGATTCTAGCTTAAAATTTATTGTCACCTCATTTTAGAGAGATTATGTTTTCACATGAATTAATACATCCTTTTATGTGCAGCCACCAGTCTGTTCAAGATGCTCCTTAAGTACAGGCCTGAGGACAAAGCAGCGAAAAAAGAGAGGCTTCTGAAAAGAGCCCAAGCCGAGGCTGAAGGAAAAACTACCGAGGCCAAGAAGCCAATTGTTGTGAAATACGGTTTGAAGCATGTCACTTACCTTGTTGAGCAGGTTCTTATGCTTTACCTCTTGGGTTATTACTTGTTTTCTGGTGTCACTTCCTTAGTATGGGCGATTTGAACCAAGATTTGATTCCTGCAGAACAAGGCTCAGTTGGTGGTTATTGCTCATGATGTTGACCCCATTGAATTGGTGGTCTGGCTACCTGCATTGTGTAGGAAGATGGAAATTCCCTACTGCATTGTGAAGGGGAAATCACGTCTGGGAGCTGTGAGTTTTTCTTGAATTGAATTTGGATCCCTTGATGTTACTTTGTTTGTGATAGGCTTAGGGTATGACTGAATTCCAACGGTTGTTGTCTTGCAGATTGTTCACCAGAAAACTGCATCCGTATTGTGCCTGACCTCAGTTAAGAATGAAGATAAAATGGAGTTCAGCAAAATCCTTGAGGCTATTAAGGTGAAGCATATATACAATTTATTTTGTGTTGCGCAAATTAGACTTACTGTTAGTGATTTTTAAAATGGAACTAATGTTGATTCCGCATTCTCTTCACAGGCCAACTTCAACGACAAGTTTGAAGAATACAGGAAGAAGTGGGGTGGTGGAATCATGGGCTCAAAATCCCAAGCTAAAACAAAGGCAAAGGAGAGGCTTCTTGCCAAAGAAGCAGCTCAAAGGATGTCTTAGAAATTTCTAATTTTCTGGTTGGCTGAGATCCTAGAATTATTATTATTGTGTTATCTTGAAGTTTTCCATTGGAATACATATATAATCTGGTAGACATTTATATTCAGAATGTTTTGTTTTGAAGTTTTTGGTATTATTAATCAATTTTGTGGTGAATCCTTCTCATATGATTGGCAGTAGTTCAATTCACTTAATTTGTTGGTAGAGTATGTGTAGCTGCTATTCAGCTTTACTTGCTATGTTAAATGGAAAAACCTAGGTTTTCAGTCATCATACGATTATTAATAAGTATGCACATTTTAAAGAGAAACTTGCTGTAGGCTGATTCTGAATTAGTGTTTGATATATATATATCAGCGTGTTACTCTCCAATTTCAGACCACCAAGCCACCTTCCCTAAGCAATTTAGAGACTTTAGCTTTGATCAGCTTGGTAGTTGAACAGAAAAGGAAAGGAAAACTTGCTGTACATTTGGTTGGTCTAAAAGTATGAGCCGAAAAAAATAAAAATAAAAAAAGGTTCGTTCGGGTGCAGGCTTTTATAGCCAGTAAGTTAAAAGTCCAAAATTGGGTTAACTTGCGGTTTTTGTTCTTCATATGACTTGAGGACTGCTCTCAGCTTCGATGAAGATGAGAATGACAATATTGAAGCGCGAAGAGCATCAAACATTTGGGGCGATTTGTCTCCGATCCATCTCAGATGACTAATGGCCAATAACAACTCCCCGGCTTCTGCTAAAAATTTCAGAAATGTCACATTTGCATCCAAATTTCCCAACTCGGGAGAGCGACTTGTTAGTACATCGGAAGCTGGAAGAAACAAACCTGCAACGCATATTGAACAAAGATTACATACAAATTCCAAAAAGAAGAAGAAATCAGAACAAGCAGCTAGCTGCATATTATTATTACCTTGTCTGCAAAGGTGGAGGATGAACGCAGTCAAAGTGGTGTGGCCGAGGTTTGCATCTTGTTCAGAGGACTTGTTCAAAACTGCAATAGCCGTGTCAATACTTTTAGCCTCACAAAGCCCTGCAAGAATGGATGTGTATATAGTCTCATCCGGTAAGACTCCCCGATCCTCCATTTGACACAACAGCCTGTAACCCTCCTCAATCTCACCTGTTTCCGCCAACTTTTGAATCAGGATTGAGTATGACTGCACATTTCCTTGGAACCCATTTTTAAACATCTCATCCCACAATCTTTTAGCCGGCCGGATCAAATCTTCCCGGCAGCAAGCTTCAAGAAGAGTATTGTAACATGACACATCTGGAACCAGACCTTTTTTCTTCATCTCCTGCAGGGATTCATAAGCTTCTTTCGGTCTCCCCGCCTTGCACAAGAATGTTATCTTCACATGATAGCTATGTACATCAGTGAAGAAGTCGTCGTTTGTAGACAGAAGCTCAAAGACCTCAACCAACTCACTGAAGCTGCCATGCTTACAAAGATTCCCACTCAGATTGGTCAAAGCAAGAAGCGTAGGGAGCATTCCTCTGTGAAGCATGTACTTCAACAAGGACACTGCAGAGGAGGGATCAATAGTCGACACAGAGCCTATTAAAGCATTGAGAACATCATCCTCAATAGGGAAGTTTCCACTCACAATCACTCCAGCCAATTCTTTTGCTTCAAATATGAGTCTCTCTGTTATCAAAGCGAAGATAAACTCTCTGTAGTCGCTCGCCCGGGGCGCCACCCCTAACTTGCGCTTCTTCTTCAGAGCATTCACAACATCAACCGCACATCCCATCTCTCGGAATGCTTCTGCAACGATTCTATAAGCTATGAAGTCAGGTTTGCATTCTCTTTTCCTCAGTTCATCCAGCAATGGCATTGCCTCCACTGCTCTCGACTCCGAACAAAGCCCGTGAACAACCAAAACGGCAATAATCGACCCATTGATCCCGGAGATTTCTCCGTTCTTAACGTAATCTAACAACTTCAAAATCTGCTCAACTTGCGCATTTCTGCAAAACCTCCATATAAACACCCCAAAACCAACCGTTGTTAAAGGGATGCCTCTCTGAAGCATCTCGTCGAACAGTATCTGTGCATCCCTGGTATTGCCCTCAGAAGAGAGAGCTGCCAGAAGTGAATTACACGTGCAGGACCCAATGTCGGAAACCCCAGCCCCAATTCGGTGGAATATCGAGAACGCGACCTGTGTTTTCCTTCCGGTGATGAGGGAGGAAATGACGGTCCCGTACACAGAAGGGTGAATGTGAATGTTGAGAGCTTTGATTTGCTTCAATACGTTTTCCAAATTGTTGAACTGGCGGGCGATGGAGAGAGATTTGAGGATGGATTGGTAGGTGGCGGAGGTGTGGGAGAAGCCCGGCTGTTGAGATGCCCAATTAAAGAAGCCGAGGGCAAGAGAGTGGTGGTGGAGAAGGAAAGGATCGATGACGCCGGCAACGAGTGCTGGGGTCAATGAGTCCCGGCAACCGAAACGGTGAAGGATTTGTTCCAGGGCCGGAGCCCATTTCCTCGACGGTAGCGGGGGTTGCGATTGGTGGTGGGAAGCAGAACCAGCGGAGGAGATCATTGCTCTCGCTAACTCACCGGCTGCCCAGCTTCTTCTCATGGTCAATGGCACTGGGAAAAATGACACTACGCCACATTTATACATGATCTCATGGTCAAAATTCAACCGGTTTATCTTTAAATTAACACTCAACGTTGGAGTATGATATATTTCATTGGTTATACAATCTGTACGACCTGCAGTTTCTTGTACAAATGAGAGCATTCTATTCACCGGATTTTTATCAATTCTGAAGATTTCTTGATTTGAAAAAGCTCCCAAAGATGCATCTGATTATGTTGGCTACTTCTGCTCGATTGGAAATGGCAGGAGAAGAAGCTGAGTTGGATATGACCTGCAAAAAAGTTTCTCCAATCTCACGGCGGACTGAATCAATGGTTTTATCCTCGACAGGGTTCCCAGACACGTCTGTAACATAGAAGGTGTCTCTTACTTTCCGGCCATGGGTTGAGATTTCTGCTCTTTTTATGCATAAACCGTTCTCCCTGAATATCCTTGTTACATCAGACAGCAGTCCCGCCCGATCATCTGCATACAATTCCAGCTCCAAACCCTGCATTCAATTTCAGAAACAAAATTATCATCAAATGAGTTGAATTCCCAAAGTAGAATTCATTCATTCGTAAAATTCACACACCTCAAAGGCTCGCCTTTGGATTGCTGCTTCAAGACACTGCACAACTCGTTCTCTTTCTGCTCCTGAGCTTATTGGAAGACCATCAACATGTCGAACATAGAACTCCTACAATTACAGAAATCCCCACAACTCTATTAGGAGGATAGGAGCTGTCTGTTCAATTAAGAGTTTTTGATTGTAATTGTACCTGGTAAGCTTCCATCCTTCCAGTGTGGACATGGACAACCCCATGAAAGACAACGTATTGCATATCAGTTAAAGCGCAGATGATATCAAACAACAGCTTAGGTCGATCTTTTGACACCATGGAAATAACTGTGTAATCCTTGTCATTACAATCCAACACAGTAACTTGTGGTTTGGAGCCTCCTTCTTGACTTTCCACCTTCACATAGTCCCTATCTGCAAACATAATTTGGTGCAACCTTCTCTCCCTGTGATTGTGATTGAGACCGGGAGGCGATAGGGTCATTTTTGCAGGCCTTGAATCACTGTTTCCCCTGAGAACACTGCAGAGCATTTCCCTAATGGTGGCCAGACGGTGTGGATCCTGGATAGCATATCCTGTGGAATGATCACTCACAGTAAGAACAGCTGCAGCTCTAGTATTGTGCGTCCAAATCTCAGCATTCACCACATCGCAGTCGAGGTCCACAAGAACCGCGCATACTTCAGACAGTAAACCTGGCCTATCCGTTCCAGAGAGTTCAATACATGTGTGCTCCTTAGAAGCCATCATCAGTCCAACATTTCCCCTCCCTCTCATGGAAGCCAGAGAGGCATCGCCATTTTCAATTGTCTGAAATGTTGCAAATATGTTAATTAACAATCTTTGACATTGAGAGAGTGAACTAGTGAAGAAGAACAATGACTAACCTTGTAAATTATAACCTAAACTTCGTAAATTCATCATACCATGTGAAAGCATTTGAAACCAATCAACTACTCAAGTCTTTCTCAGAAGACATATTTGTACCTTTTGGATGTGGTTGATGATCCCTTCGTCTCTAATTTTGTTCCCACCGCGATTGATTACATTAAAAACTGCATCATTTCAAGTGGAATAAGCGGAGAAACACAACAAAAAAAAAAACATAAGATATTTAGCAGCCAAAGCAATTGGTTTGCAGGTATGCCATACCATCCATAAACCACCCTGCATCTGATGATATGTATGCTTTCTTGATGACAAGGTCCAAATCTGTTAGAACTTGCACAACGTCCAGAAGAACCCCATGCTTGTTGACACTGTCAACCTGGAAGAGTTGCCACCACAAAGAAATCAATACAACCCAAACCATTAATTAGGTCCAAATGTAAAATTAAAACTTGCCAAACCATTTACAGTAGAAAAATGGAAGAAGCACCTGTATAACGGTTGCATCCTCACGCGAATCATTATCTATTACGACTCTGCAACACAAACATATTGAAGCTGGTCTCGTAAAGAAATGACTGTGCTGGAATTTGAAGAAGCCACAAAGAACAAAAAACTAATTTGCAGCTGTTCTGTTCCATTTGGGAGTAACATATAAATAAATAAATCAACAAGTGAAAGCCCAAGTAATCAACTGAGTTAATAATTGAGCGGGATTAAATGACCTTCCTTTCTAGCTAGCTAATTCTAAACACCAATTACTACTTATTAAACTGGCCAAAAATACATCTTAGCAGCACTGACAGAGAAAGAATCAAGGAACCCACAAAAGAAATTGAGAAAACTTGAGCTGAACATATGAATACAGAGGAAAGCAAGCCAAAGACTGGCCATACTCCACAGGCAATTTGGCAGATTATTGCATGCAGATGTAGCAAAACAAAGAAAGGTCCGGATGAATGGTTCTTATTCTTCCCTACTGAGAAAGTACAAATCTTACAACTGAGAAAGTCCAGTAATCATGAGAGAATGAAAAGAAACCTGGGGGGATTCATCCTCCTGACGAACTTGGCATACTCATCATCATCATCATCATCCATTTCTTTATTCGTCAAGCTCCTCACAACAATCAACAGTGAGGTGATTTTTCTGTGTGCAAATGAAAGTGGTTGACGTAATTTAATTCCAAGATGCGTAGAATAGTTTGGTGTTTGAGTAGATATTTTTCTGGAAAAGTGAAAAGCTGACCTGAGCTGGGCTGTAGGTATCTTCGTCTGAAAAGTGAAAAACAAAATTTATATATATATATTCATTTTAATTATAAAATTTGCAACATTTTTCACTTTCTTTAAAAATAAAAGAATTTTAGTAATTCACGAAAATACACCGTAGTCGCTTTGTCATACCTTACAAATTAAAATGAACACTGGCACCTCAGAATTTGTATTACAAATTCTATGGAGATTTTTTTTTTTTTTTTTTTTTTTGTTATCACAGACTATTAATTATGTGATGTTAGTTTTAGAGATGTAGTTATAATAATCTTTTTTCGTGTTTGAAATAACTTAACCAGAAGGAGGCAAATAAAAAACTAGTTTCTCCCTCAAAAAAAAAAAAAAAAAAATAAAAAATCATGCATTAAAATTAAGATTTTTTCTTAGAGATAGGAAAAGTAGCATTCACTACATTACATAGTTTCAGTTAAAAAGTTTTAATATCTTTTAAAATGAAATTAAGTCCTCTCAATAATTTTGATATAGCAATGTACTCTCTACGTTTCATATAAATAATTCAGAGTAAACAATTCAGAGAAAAACTGCCGTATTACTTAACTCTTTTAACGGGACGGAATAGGAAAAAGACTATATAATTTGGACAAACGATTCCATAAGCATGAGTCTAATCAACTATGGGTACTAATGTGCTTATGCTAATCTTATCAGCAAAGCACCACCAGTAGTCTTAATTAGTTACGTACATAGGTCATCAACCTCTGCAAGAGAAATGTCATTCTGCGACTTGACTCAGAAAACCAATAATCAACTCAAGTTCATCTCCATAATCCATGGGGCAAATGTTACTACTCAATTCATCAACTGGTTATATTAAAAGCAGCGGCAAACACAAACAAATCAGATCATCATCCTCATCCATGTCCAGGATAGAAGTGCAAATATTTGTACACTAAAAGTCACAAAACTATATTAGCTGTAAATACCAACTACTCCAAATTATATCTAGATATCTAATAGGATGATGAAGGTGCAGGTGCAGGTGCAGGCATAGGCATAGGCATAGATAACAATCCCAGATTTCGTTTTGGGGATGCCTATCATAATATTCTTGGACAAACTTCCCTGGTAATAAAACATACCCCCAAGAACAAAGAAGAAGAAGAAGAAGAAGAAGAAAATTAAAATTAAAAAATCTATCTTGATATCTAAATTAATCTAAATCTATATTTATGATCCTTATCCTGATTCTGATCGTTCTTGAGAATCATCATTGGGGGATAACTGTTGCATCCTACCCTGGTCCATCTGCTGATAAATCTGGCTCAATGCTTGCGAGTTCAAAACCCCATGACCATCTTGCGATAACCCCAATTCCAATCCAGGATGTCGCCCCTGGTCCTCGTCGCCGGCGATATCACCGCCACCCAAAACTGAGGTGTTAAAACTCACGGAACCCCCTTCAGTTGGTGGTGGTGCCGGCAAGTCAAACGCCGGAAACCCAATCTTTTGTAAATAGCTAGGATTTTGAGCGCCCAAATTTGGGGCGGATGGATCAGGCGGCCATATCCAAGTGGGTTGTCCCAATTCATGAATCTTGTGAAATTGCAGTGGGAGAGAGGCGGTGGAGCCAGCAACGGCCAAAGCAGAGGCGGGTATAGTCCCGGTGCCGGTGGCGGCAATAATAGAGGGTTCGGCCTGGTGTAAAAGCCACTGGATAGTCTCGCCGTCGGATTTGTGACCCAATTCTCTGGTCAACTGGAAAATTCTGGAGGCGCATAAAGCAGGCATCCTAATCCTCCTCCCTCTCCCTTCCACTTTGATGTGTCTGTCTTTGTTAGAGCTTCTTCTTGTTCTTGGTGCGGCCGCCAACTGTTTTTCATGGATGTTGTTGTTGTTGCTCCCTTCTTCTACCTTCTCAGAAGTAGCAGCTGCAACTGAGATTTGGAAACCTTCGATTCGTGGAGGTATTTCTTCGGCGCTAGCCATGTTTATGACTATTGTTGTTGAAGAATTGGAACGAAGCGGCGGGAGGGAAGTAAAAGTAAACAGAGTTTTACGATTTCCAAAACCATATTCTGCGGCTCTCCACTACTTATCTCTCTCTCCTGCCCTGCCAATTAATTAACGGAATTTATATTCGCAGTAACCGATTTACTATTCGCAATAATATTTTTCTGTGAAAAATCTGAATTGCCCTTTAGCTTTTTAAAAAAAATAAAAGAAATTCTTCTTATTCTAATTATGGCCAATAGTAACAAGGATAATCCATATTATACGGTAAATAAACAATCTATAAACTTTTTTATGCATATTACACGGTAAGTAAATAATCTATATATATATATATTTTTACGTAAAATTTGTTTTTCAACATAATTTATACATTATTCGTGTTCTTTTCTTCTCAAATTCTAACATTTTTAATGTAGTATCAAAGACAACTTAATCCAAGTACAGCTTTTGACCCAAAATACCACCCGAGCTGTATTTTCTTCTAAAATCCCGCCCAACCCAGGCAGTATTTTGGAAGAAAACACCGCCCAAAGTGGGCGGTATTTTCAACAATTACTATTTGCAGTAATCAAATTACTATTTTTTATTTTTTTAGCTAAATGACAAAATAGACTATTCACAGTAAAATATTACTGCAAATAGTAATTTGATTACTGCAAATAGTATACCCCTTAATTAAAAGTAAGTTGCTGTCTTTTTTTTTTATATATATATTTTTATTTTATTGGTCACCCCCTAATAATAAATGAGTACTGTATCAGATTCTGGAGAGTGTTTACGTAAAATTTCTTTTTTATTATATTTATTACGTAATAAATATACTCTTTATTTATTGCTCAAAAATTCTTTACTCATCAAACAAATAAATAAGTAAATAAATATCCGCTTATATAATATTTTAAAATATAAAAAGTTCTAAATATAATATAATACTATACATAAGTGAATACATTAAATTTAAATAAAAATAAAAATTAAAAAAAAGCCCTAACAACAATCATCAAAGTTTGTTCTATTTCCATAATTCATACGACAATACGAGAATGAATACACCAAGAGCGACAGTTGAAACATCCTCGGCTTAGCTACGTGACAATGGGCGCCAAAATACTTACAACATCGACAGTTGAAGATTCACACCATGGGGCATTAGCTACTTGAAGATGGCCCAAAGTACATACAAATCGGGGGATCAATCCTGAACATCGAAAGCACTGCTGATGGTATTGTCCATATCCCATCACCACATATCAAACCAGATGCAACTGCACCTGAATAATCTTCTGCGTCCTTCCTATTCACCTTCTCCCACACAAAAAGTATCACTGTTCCAACAAACATGTCGATCGCAAAGTAAGCTCCTATGTAGAACGGTACTGCCATCGCCATTGGGATCGGAATGAACTGTGACACCTTTTTAGGCGTCACGTCCCTCAACAAGTTTATCGCTACAGCTGCCACGAAGAAAACCAAACATAATCCCAGGCAATGCTTTGGCAGTTCAGAGAAGCCTTCAACTCCCAGAATAGCCATTTCCCTAAAAATCACAGCATATGGTGCTTTGTAGGGACTCTCAGGAGTCCCGATATCAAAAGCACTCCAGAACATCCAGAATGTCAATGGAGCAATCACACAGCCCATGGCTGTCCCAACCAACTGACTCACAAACATTGATTTCGCTGACGACAATGTGAGGTAACCCGTCTTAAAATCTTGCATCAAATCAGCCGCTGTTGACACAATGGACATCATCACTCCACAGGCTGCCAGCCCAGCTATCACCCCACCATTGCTTCCAACCAGCGAAGAAATTATGAAAAGCCCAATCTTGCCATATGTGGTTGCCAAGCTCCAGTCTGTGAGCCCTGTTCCATAAGAATTACAGAAAGCAAGGGCAGGAGCAATTACATATGAGCAAAGGACCAAATACCACTTTAAGGGTGGAAAGATTATTGGAATAGTGGCAGTAGATATTGCTGCCAGACAAACATATCCAGAGGCAGCGAACCAAAATGGAATCCCGTCTTTTAGGAAAACTTCATCCCGCCTTTTCTGTTCCAATAGTAATTTTGAACTCTCACCGTCTGTCCAAGCGTCAATACAAGAAGAAATCAGAAAAAGAAGCATAAAGATAATTAGCATTTCTCATCAAGATTGTGATTGTCCTTCTAAACATGTTGCTCGACGGTTATGGAACAGAAAACCACGAAAAAGTTCTTCAAAGGCATGGACCATCTATTACTTACCTAATGCCTCTTTGAAAACAGGAAGATCCTTTTCCCGGGTGCTGGTTTTACACATCTCGTGGATAGTAATTGAGATTATCTTAATCAGATTGTAAAGCCCATCTCCCAAAATCAGTGAAATAGCAATGAATACCTGAGACCAATAAATCAGAGCATCAGATCCTATTGCAAGATGATCAAAGTCGTCAACAATTCATAACAATTTCACAGATTTGAGGGGGAAAATTAATTTAAAAAAGAAAATTTTAAGTTGCCGAGCCCCAAAATTGTAGAATTTATTTTAGAGTATCCTATCAAAGTGCAAGGTAGTCAAGAAACCGGTCAAAAGTACTTCCATAAATAAGAGAACATCAACTTATGTGATGCCCCATTTAAATTTCAGATGACATATGATAATACAATGTCCCTCATTAAATCACCACAGGAAATGCATATGATAATAACATATAATATCTGATATAACATACAAGATAACAATTTCATAAATTTTCTCAACATTTCCTCCGTTCGCATATCTTCTTATCAACTAATTCGTGACAAGTTTTCTTTTTGCCATACCTTATACCCATAAAGACCTTTAAAGTCATTGCTGTCGAGGCCTGCCGGGTACCAATCACCAGCATGCTGCGAAATGAAGGGCCAAAGGAAACCCCACGATATAATAGCTCCAAGAAGAGTTGAACAGTTGACAATATGAGGGCATATAAGACCACATCCAATGTAAGTAGGACTGAAGTCGAAATAGAAGCTGAAAGGAGCAAGATCCAGTAAGCCACTAATAGGGACAAATTATTCTCATAGATATTCGCACACATAGTTTTAGCGTTCTTTTATAGACTGAGGAAAGAAAGCTTGAGAGGTTCTTAAATTAACAGGTGGGAACTCATCAAATGCAATTTCTTAAAAATTCAATTCTGCCCCAGAAGACAGCAGGATAAGATTCAATCCTCACATATGTGAGAACCTAGTGCAAACACCTCAGGGCCCACAGAATGAAACATACTTCTTACCACCTTCCACCACATACCAACCAGCTCACCACTGATATAGTTCAGCTTCCACTCCTGTTTTTACCTTTAGTTACTAATCTAACAACTGACTACAGCCTTTCTGTAAATATGTTGACCACACCTACATCAGCAGTTATTAACACCATTGCTAGCCAAAGTTATCCCTCATATAACACGTAAACAAAAAATTTAGCATTGCACTTGCGTAATGATAGGAAACTGCATGACAAAGAAAAAGATTTTGGACAGTATGCGTGGATCTACAAAACATGCTGACATTATTGCCAAACAATCCAAATAAGACAAGCAGCTTACGTGTTCTTGAACAACGTCAACCCAAGGCTAGGAAAGTTATCAAATCCACATGAATCCCCAATACCACTGAAAAACCATTTGAAGAAGCTCCAGCAGAAGCTAATACTCAAATATTTTCCAAGAGAGGCCACTTGTTTCCTGAAAAATCCATTAACATCAAATTTCGGTTAGTAATAATACAACACGTGTAACAAGATTTGTTTACAGGGAAAAGAATATGACCAAAAACATTTTGCCTCCACATTCACTTCAAAAGGTTTTATAATCATGTTTAGCTTGCCTTGCAAGTTCAGCTCCAGTACTTGTGTGGAAGCTGTTGATCAACATTGCTGTTGCTGTCCCACTGGGGTACGTCAATTTATAATCCAGTACCATAACCTGAGTATAATGTAGAGAGAGTGAAAAACAGATATGGATTAGCAAAAGCAGTGAAGCAGATAAGACATCCTGTATCACACAAAGGAATCCAAAGTAAATGTGATCATGAAAATTTGAATCATAATCATCAATCCTGAATTGGAATGTAGTCCCTGTTTGCAGAAAGCATATCCCTAAGCAAGACGGAACACTCTTGTGCATTCACTTTTGTTGGGAAAGCATTGCTGGGGACATGAAATAGATATGAAACTAAGAGCAAGCCAGCAATCACACAAAAAAAGTACTTAAAGCATTACTCTATTAGAAAGGCCAGTCTAAGTCTAATCTTGAGCTCAATCACAATGATGTGCTCCACCAATTTGACAGAGGCACAACAACAATTCAGAAGAATCTAATGGCAGTTACCTTACGAAGGGGAACAAGGCTAAAAAGCCCAAGGAAACTGACGACAAACATGAAACCCATCATCCACAAAAGTCCGGGATTCTTAACATCTTCAGGCCGGTTACCAGGGTAGTCCTCACCAATGAGTTTATATGTTTTCTCATCCATAGAAAGCATGTAAGAACCAAAACCCCCTATCATTTAACAGGGCAGTAAACAGTATAAGCATTTCATATCCGTGAATGAGTAAAAGAAAAGCAAGAATGATAAAAAAATATCAAATTTCCAATGAGCAAGTGGAAAAAAAAAAAAAAAAAAGATCATACCACTAAAGGCGAGGCCATAACAGGCAACAACGCAGGTCTGAATAACGGTGTTCTCCTGCGGAGTAAAGGGCTGAACGGAAAAGCCCAATTTGGAGAAGAAAGCAGTCCAGCTCTTGACAAAGAAGAAACCCAGCAAACCAGCAGCGACGTTGAGGGAAGGAATGATCCCGACGGTGAGATTGAGCTTGTGGGAGATGATACAGAAGAGGGCTCCCAACAAGGCGCTGACCAGAAGGCCACGAACGGTGATCTGATCTTTCCAAGGAGGAATCAAAACCAAATCATCAGCAGCAGCGACAGTATCAGGGCTCCGGGATTCATCCCGCAGCAGCAATGGCTCTGATATTTCCACAGAAGCAGAGTTCTCCGTCCCCATTTCGGTGGAGGAATTCAGCAACTTACAATCCTCGAACAATCAAATTATGAAGGAGAGTAGAAGGAGGGTGAACTGGTGAAGGGAAACAAGCGCTCCCTCCCGCGGGGAAGTCAAAGAAAGACGAGAACCCAACCCAGCCCAGCCCAATCCAAAATTCCAGTTCCCAATGCAGTTATGGTAAAATATTGCTGGGAAATTGGAATTCAGAAAGAAAAAAATAGAATAGTAATGGATGACAAAATTTAAGGATTAAAACTAGGAGTAATCCGATGGTGATGGTGAAGTAGGGCTGATGTTTGACATTCCTAAAACGTCAAGTAAGATTAACGTAAAAGAACTTGTAAAATTGATTATGTCTTCCCAGATATTCTACAGAACAAGGATTCAAAAGAAAAAGAAAAAAAAAAAGGCACACTGTGTATTTTAGATATGGGAGATTAGAAAAGTCATTTTGTAATAAACTCTTTTTCATTATTTATTTACTGATGAATGAATTATGACCCAATTTCCAGTTACATTCTTCCCAATTATTAATTGTCTCCTTAGGAAGTTTCAGGAAAAATAAAAAAGGAAAATTGTCTCTTCGTAGATATTTTATGCGTGTGGGCCAATCAGGATTCACAAATGCATCATCGTTCTATCAGTCCAGTCCAGTTTCGTTGCAAATTGATTTTTTGTCATGCCCCTAGGGGTCAAAATTGGGAATAAATTTACATTGAGGGTTATTTTGTGTAATTTTGAGTTTTGTGGTCTTTTAGTATAAATTAGCTACCATAGGAAGAGAGGAGTATGATTTTTTATGATGAAAAATTATTATATATCTGAACTCTCCTTCTCCCTCAATACAATCTCCCCCATTTCTTTCTTATTTCTGCAATTTCTTCTACTTCTCTTACAATTCTGATTTAAAATTTTGAATCTAAAATCCTCCTGACAAATTTCTATATCCATTTTATGGCTTCTTTATAAATGGGCCAGGTTTAAAAAGCCCAACGAATTTTGATTGAAAACATTTGTATAGTATTTTTACTTTGTGAAAGAACGGTGGACTCTGTATATCTTACGTATCATATTATTTGATTATATTTATAAAATGATTGTGATTAATGTATTTTAAATTTTATAAAAATAAAAAAAAATCAATCAAAACACGGATAAATTACTGAATTTTTAGTGAGATCAGATAGCTGCCATAATCCCTGTGTACTCACTCACAACACATACTCCCACGAGGCGGCAGTCGAGTCGACACAATCCCAGAGGCCGAGGACTTTCCCTCAAAACCCTGCCCGTGTGCGTTTGTTGCCCACCTAAAAAGGTAAAGACAGTGTGTCATTTACCCTTTGTTTTGTAGCTAAAAATCACCAATTTCTGGATTTCTCCACTCCTCCACCCACCCACTATAGACTGTAGTCTCACCAAATGCGGAAGTTTCTAACTAAAGCGATCCACCCCCAGCATTTCTGCTCACTTGACAGAACTGATCATTCTTCTACTTCTATCAAATAAGACTCATCCATTCCATTCCATTCCATGCCTGCCTTCAATACTGTGATCCTTATATTTCTCTTCAATGCCCTCATCCATTAAAGGAACCCCAACACACACACACACACAGTTTATTACACTATCAATGCTACACGTTTGATGCATAAATAATACAGTACATAATATAGGAGAAAGTTCAATTAGACGGCTAAGACCACAATCACATCACTCACACTCTACACATTATGTCTTACCAACCAAATCCCTTTTTTTCCATTCTATGGCTTCTTGCATATCCCAATGTCGATTTTTCAAATCTTTTTCTGGCAAGAAAGAAGAAGAGAAAAGTGCTTAGGATAAGATATGACTGACTGATTAACTCACTTTGGGTCCATAACCGTTGTACTGGACACTTATCCTTGCATAATTATTACTCTCTCTAATCCACATTTGGTTAAGCATGCAACTCCAAAACCAACACTAAATGATTTGATCAGAATCCCCCATGCCACATCATCACTCGCAATTTTGCAAATCACAAACTCCAAAATAGTTGTTTACCAAAGATTTACTCAATGACTCAAAATAGCAAATTACGGCACTTGAATTTCAATCTCTATGTGTGCATCAACTGCTGCTCCAGATACTGTACTCATTATCAGTCACTCAGGGTCTGGGTACCCTTCAACACAATCAGCCCCTACAAACATTCGAATACAACACACACACAACCGAGAACCCGCCTTCTAATTTACAGATTGAAAAGACTATTCTAGCATCTGTGTAAAACACATGTCAAGGATGGATACCTGGTTTTCTGTAACAATGATATGGCGCTTCGTATTCTCTAGCAAATTTCCTCCGGCCCACATAAATAATTTCTCGGTAGCCTCTGCTAGGGCTCTACACAACCCAATTCAAAATACATGGATTCTGAGTTATTTCACACTTCCATGTTTCAGTGTGAGCTCATGAGCTCAATGCTACTTGTTTTATCTCTATCCATTGCTCCTGCATAAAACAGGAATAAAATTATCCAATGCTTCATGTCTGAGCCGATAAAGTGACCAGTATAACAGCAAAAATTGCTTACTTCTAGTATTCTTTTCCCAAAACCATCAGATTCAGCTGCTTTAGCTAAGCTATTTTTCATACTAGTTCATCCACCAACAGATAAAGAAAAAGAAAACAATGTGCAAAATAAAAAAGCATTTATTTTGAGTTTGGTAAGTTCCAAACATGCAATGGAGGAAATGAACAAACCACATAAACTGTTATTAGAGTCCAATTTGTAAGATGAAAGAATTGTACATTGTGTGACATATCTCAGAGTGATCTGACGTGGTGTGTGTATTGCAACAGCCGCTATGAAGCAGTTTTTAGGTGCCCGCTAATCAAGAGCCATGTGTGACCATGTTAGTCAATCAGAAAATCTCTAGATTTTCCACAATTATATATCATTACTACTAAAATAATTAGTGGAAAATCTGGGAGTTTCTTTTCTCAAAACTGCAAACACATGACGACAGTGGGGGTATGTTTAACCAAATTTGGCTCGGAAATCTAGATGTCTGAATCTGGAACTTGGTAAATTGTCAAACCAGCAAACAGTTGGCAAGGCCTAGCTTACTGAATATCTGCAAGGATCAGTAGACTCTATACCTTGAGCTATTCAATTATTCTGTCAGTGCCCCACCCAACGTAGTGGCTGGGAATACCTCAGATGGTTCTATCATTTACAATATGCTCATACACCAAAAACTAGCACACATGGATCTGTTCCTAGTGGAAAAAAGTTTCTTCAAAACAAATATAAAACTCAAGAGGCACAAACCTAGAAGATGATATTTGTCGTTCAGGGATTATTAGCTTTATGCACCAACTCCTACTAGTAAGTTTATAGGCAGTGTAGCATCACCAACATGTGGGTCTGCATCCCATTCCTCAATTTGGTTACATACCAGGATGGAATGGCCAACAGGTCTTGTACTTTTCTCAATGTTCTTCTCTGTTCAGTTCTATCTGAGACTCTTCCAGGGAACCTAGATTATTATCAATTATAAGTAATTATAATCATAAGATAAATCAAATCTTCCCACTACAACAAGTCTTATCTTCACCTTCAATTCTAATTCTCCAACCATCTACACTGAAGCATCAACGATTTTCAGAACCCCTCCAAAGAAGGTTCACAATGAAGGTTAGTTTACATCTTTCAAATTTTAAAATCATCACGACAGAATCATAAGTTCGTGTTTTTACAGTTACTAGGATGGATGCACCAGAAACTACACCAACAAAGCAGAGAGCGGTTGATGAATTTTACTGGTAATTCACTCATAAGTTCCTTTTGCCCATTAATATAACTCCAAAAAAATATAGTGCTTTCCTCTATATCTCCTGTTTTTTTACTTTCTTTTCTCCCTATAATTCATTAAATATTTACTTAACACTATCCTCATTGGGTAGCTAACTTCTGCCTTAGAGCAATAGAAAACAATCCCCAAACCCCATCAGAATGATGAACAAGGCAAAATCTAACGAAAAGTAAAATCACAAGGACTAACAGGTCATTTGCAACTGGCTATGCTATCAGTGACAATTCTATTACATTTAGGGGTAACCAAGTTAGATGAGACCCCAAATGTAATACAAGAACAAATGGCATGGGTGCCCAAGATGCATGAAGAAAGTCCCAACCAAAACTCTTAAAACTTTATAATTTTGGTTTCAGGAAATCCTTCTAGCTGTTATTCAGCAAGGACACTAATTGATGAGCAACTGTTCCAAGCTGAGCCAGCTTTGAGCCTTGCGCAATCAAGGGAACCCAACAGGAAGTGTCCAGAGTTCTTAAGCAAAATGAAGGAAACAGGAATGGAAGAGAGCCTTGAAGAAGAGTCAAATGATGAAATCTTCCATGGGTTTCTTGCAATTGGTACTCTTGGTTCAGAATTACTCGGCGCAGAACCACCAACACCAACTCTTCCCATGTCTTTTCAGAACTTAACCAACAAAGAGATATACATCACGGAAAATGAAGTGAAACGCATAAACAGTGAGCTAGAAAAGTTCCTAGTTGCTGATGCCAAAGAGTTTATTGATGATTCATCAGAAAGAAGTAGCCAAGAAAGCATTATTAACTTCGTGAATGAGCAGCTTGATAATGCAAATCCAGAAGACGGGAGGAGATATTCAGCTACCTGTCCACTTCAAAAGTATCTCTTTGGCAATTTGATTGAATTGCCAGTAATAGCTGCAGGACAGAAGAAAGAAAAGATGTCCTTAGAAGAGCTCTTCAGCATAAGTGATCGAGGTTCTGAGAATTCTCTGAAGAAACATGACTCCCCTGAGAAACTACATAAGCAAAGTTATGCTACACGCTTCATGAAGAATATTCTAAAGAAGGTCCATTCAACAGCAACAAGTTGTACAGCAGCTTCCAGTGCTTCCAATGCAAAACCAACTAAATCTGGAGCAATCAGGAGGAAACTCCCAAAGGTTCGTGCTAGAAATTACATCTTCTAATCATAAACCCACATTATGACCTGGTATGTTCCTTTAACAAGAAGAATAGCCAACATGTGGTCCTTAAAGCTAAGGCTTCTAGGCCACTGACAACCCAAAAAATGGCTTCCTCCTGTCTTGTGTTTCCATCATTAGGCTCAGTTAAATGGTCCCAAAACTCCTTTTGCTCTTACGATTTCAAACTGCCTTTGTGGTGGTACTACATTATTTATTTTAAAGGGATTGATTGCTAACAAGCAGCAAATATTGAGGTAACAACTAGATTATTTTAATATGCCGGATTTTATTTGAGTTGAGAATACATAATTTATCACAACAGAGTAGATCATTTTAATATGCCAGATTTCTTCATGGCATTAAGGGAACCTATGCACTCTTAGCATACCTCAGTTAGGGTTCTAACTTCTAAGACAAAGGGAGAAATCACCCTTAGAAATAGAATGCAGAAAGATCCTACTACACACTTTCCTAAATAGGTCAGACCATTAAGCATATAAATCCCATAAGAAAGCTTGCAGTGGCTTGACAGCATAGCATTTCAGCTGAATTTTCAGTATATGGAAACGAATCTATATGCCTATTTAGCATCAGAAATCAAGACTGTTTCACCTTTAAGTATATGACTTTAAAAGGACAACATATTTTGGATTATTGGTTACTCTACATGATGCATGCAGGTCCTGAAACCAAAATTCTTACAGAGAAAAGTACATCCGGAAGGATTAATTACTGAGAAATTAATTACAGCAAACCAAGATGAAATCAAAAAAGTTTCAGTTATGTCCGAGATTCCTGATGCAGAAGATCAAGAAAAGAAAAGGTCACCTAAGAAGGGCACCATGAAGAAGGAAATTATCAATTCAGCATATTCTGAATGGATAAACAGTCACAGTACTACAGCAAATAGGGAGCGCTGGATTAAAACAGATGATGACTGTAAGTATATAGATATAAAACATATTGTTCTCTCATCCATCACAAACAGAAACATCCTTTTAGGCGAATTTAATAGCATTCTTTCATTTATTTGCAATGCAGATTTAGTGCTGGAGCTGTAGAACATAGTTGCTCGGAGGTGTCACTAGCTCTCATCTGTTAATTTATATGGTTTCTCAATTTGCAAAGATGATTGTGTAACTATCTATGGGTGCTTATGTTTGAAGTTGGAATTGTGAGAATAATGATCCACTGGATCTTGTGTTTGTGCTACTGAGGCGCCAGGTGAGTTATTGTAATATAACTATGATAAATTTCAGAAAACCTTTTCGTCAAAACTATGAACTTCCATAAAAGTAACAAATTCTTTTGCATGTAAACCCAAGACATCTCCGCAGAGAAACAGTGGCTTTATTCTGTCATCAGTAAATATGACATCATACAAGTAAAGGAATAAATTAAAATTTCATGAAATATCAAGCTAAACAGCGGGATTAATTTCGTTTAACAATTTTCCTTTTCTCCATTTTCTGGGGGCATAAGGAAGTGGCAAAACAAACTAATATACTTTCACACTTGAAGTATAAACATTGAGCTGAAATTGTACGAGGAAAACTAACCCAAAAATTTAAAGCTCTATCCCCATACCTGATATGTTTACATGTTGCAGTGCCAAGCCAAGAAAACACCTACAAAACCTAAATTGACAGAGGCTCAGGTTTAAGTATTCCACCCATCTCCATCCTCCACGATTGATCTACTAAGGATGACAGCTCTCTGGAGATCAATTAGTAGTTTCTTAATTATTGAATTGCACCAAATAGAACACAAATGGAATTGAACAGCGAACTTTTTAAGAATAAATAAATAAACATATACTCTATCCGTCCAATTAAAAGAGTCCAATTTCTAAAATGTATGGGTTTCTAAATAAGCAATTTGTCACCATTTTTCCCACTTATTGCCTTGTTTTTCGAGGGTTGATCAATTGTGGACCATACACAATAGTATTAGTAAAAGTATGAAAGGTTAAAAAACATAAACATGAGTATTTTATTGGGACAAAAGAAAATAGAATCAGACTCTTATAACAGGACAGAAAGAAAGAGTATATCTACTCGTAGCCTCGGAAAATATAAATGTAACAGCAAAAACAAACAAGGAAATAAAAAATAAAAAAAAGTGTATATACCAGCAATAGAAGAAATCAAGAAGGTGAACACTTACTTAAGGTCATGGCTGACAACAAGCAAAGTCAGTTCCTTCTTTAGATTATTTAAGAGTTTTACGACATCTGCACGAGCTTTCCAATCTGGTTTTCCATGAAATAGAAATTAGTCAGGGAACTTAAAATCACTTGTACAACACATAGGATCTTGCTATTGAAAAAATGCACCCTATAGGATGTTCACAGTGAAAGTATCCAGACACAGCAACAGGAAGACCTAACACTGGAATTAACTTTGACAAAGGAACTACAGATGGGATATCTTCGACAACACCTCTCGTCTACCTCAATCCTCCACTCCTCACTTCTGACCAAGAAAGTATCGCTATAGAAAGTGGCAAGCAACATAGTGTTATCACAGTAGATTCAGTTGAATCAACAAAAAATAATTAAGAGAAAAATTAAGGAACTATTGAGGGACTGTGAATTCAAAAGGTTTTGTGCTAAATGCATGTCTATTTGCTTGCTCTACAACTACTTCCTGTGTATGCAGCTATTACATATAACCTATACTAAATACCTCCAGTAATGAATCCTATTAATCGAATCAGTCAGAGTCTTTTTACTGTATCTAGTAAAATAAGGATTCCAGGAACATATATATACAGTTACAACAACAGTGTTTGCCTCACTATGTGAGGTCAGCTATATGGATCATATCTCGCCATCATGTAAGGTCAAGACACATTGTTTCATTTATATAAACACACACAGTTACAATGAGCATCTGCATACCAAGACCAGCAAGAGGCTCATCCAATAACAATAACTCTGGAGCTTGTACCTGAGTTACATAAAATAAATCAAATCAGTCGAGTAAGCCCCAATCATGTAATGAGAACAGGCATAATTTCAAAGTAGTGCAGACATAATAAGGATGGAACATGAGATTAATCATCAGATGACCCTTACCAATTGAATAGCTAATGCAAGTCGACGTTTGTAGCCACCACTTAGTGATTGTGGATCTTGATCCAAAGAAATACCAATAAGACCAACCTGGAAGTGGCAATAACCACAAGCAAGGCTGTTATCACTTACATACAATTTACATGTATCAAAAGTTTATAGAAGAACGGAAAGGAAAGACATTGCTTGTAGCAACTAAATGATATTCAATACCGAAGTAAAAGCTTTCTGAAGTCTCAAAGCAAGTAGCTCTTTTAACTGACTGCCCCCTCTTTGTCTTGGCCATCCAAAGGTAACTTCATCAAGAATATTCTCTGCCACAAAATACCTAATCTAGAATGTATAATCTTGCAAAATTGATAGCAAAGCGAAAAAGTTCTGGATGAAGGAGCAACAAATCTTTGAATTTCGCATACCATGCTACTTTTATCTAACTAAAATAACAAGTCATAAGTGTCACTGAAGTCCGAATATTTCAAAATGCACCATTTCGTCATCTGGGTATAGGCTTTACTTCAATTCCCACTTTCAGGTTCTTTGTCACACATACTTGACTTATTACTCTCAAGAAAGTAAACGACAAAGGGAAGAAGCCCCTAATGAAGGGGAGCAGCATTCCAGAAGGGAAACTAGTTAGTTTCTGATAACAATAAATATACAAATTCTTTTTCCCACTGAGTCTAAGATAATACTCAAAATCAAAGAGAACCCATCAGCCTCAATCCTAACCAGGTTTATATACCTATCTTGAAATTATCCAGAAGAGTAACTAGAGCATATTTCAATGTTAAGATGGTATTCTCTATCCTATCTCCTAGTAATCACAATTTTACAGCACCAAATATTGCAGACCTCTGTAACAGTGCAATAAATATATGAAAAGTATGCCTATCTTAACAGAAGTTAGTACCTTTCAGGAAACTGAAAGACAAAGCCAACTTTATTTGAATCTAAATTTTCAGGGGACCTATTAGGAAGGCCATCATCACCATATCTTTGAACATAGATGGAGCCTGACGTGGGCTTACTAAACCCTGCAATCAGCTGATAACATAAAAGATGCAAAAATAAATATAACTCAATGGACAGCATCGAAAAAGTGCAACCACAAAAACGAAAACTATGATCACAAATTCAGCACCTGCAGAAGAGTTGTCTTTCCACTACCACTCCGTCCATATATCAAGCCAAAACTGTAGAAATTCATTTACAAAATTAATTTATATTCAAAATTAAATAATTATCAGGAAAAGGAAAATTCAATGTTGATCATCTCTTGAACAATATGAATTTGTGGGGGGGGAGGGGGAATTTGAGACAACTATGCATCTCCAGAATGGTAGATTAATATAAGATCGTGAACTAAAAATCTCTTGCGTAACTTACAGGACTAGTTGAGATGAAAAACCTGCAGAATCTTTACATGGTTAAGTAAACTAGCAAAAACTCTGGTCATACCTTTTTTCACGAAGGGATAAACTCACGCCATCAAGAAGGTTGCCTTTTGTTCCTGGGGGTCGGTAACCAACACTACATACCTGGAAAGTGGGGAAATTCCAAACGGCGAACATTAAGAAACTTTAGCTGTAAATGATTAATAGAGAAATGGATTTATGGTGAAATCAAAGTGAATTATTAGTAGCAACGACATGGCAGACTATTACTGTGCCGCGGTTTCCATGTATAGGCCGCATCATTCGCTATAGGAATTCAGCGTGTGTATCATACTATTAAGAACATGTCTCGTTCAAAGATGAGCAAAAGAGCAAGTAAACGCCTGACTTAAACTGTGATTGTTGAATTAACTTTAGTTACTCATGAAGGCAAAACTTAATGAAGAATGGCACATTTAAATTTTGATTTCAGTTCCACGAGCCAGTGATAATCAAATATACATCCAAAACTCATAATGAGGTACAATAAGAGCACATCCAAAAACTAATAGACTCACTTCGAAGCAGGAATGATCGCAGCAAACTTTGAGCGCACCATAATTTCTCGTATTCACTCTGGAGCATCAACACACAAGTTTTAAATTCATTAAAATAGTACGAATACGAGTAGAAACAAGAGGTTGCTGAAGAGGAAGGGCGTTGGTTGTGCCTGAAGTTTGATCGAGGTAAGGACATCGTCGGCCAACAAACTACAGCCGCGGCAAGCTGATACGGCACGCTTCCCATCTTTCTATCTATGTGAAATGTGAAGTTAGCAGAAGTCTGCACGGAGACGGCGACACTGAACAGGCCTTTTGATTGGGCTAGTCATAACTTGTTGGGTCCCTTAACTATTTTGCGCCGCTAAATACTTGGCTTGGGCTTGGGCTTGGACCTATTAGCGCATGAGAAAATACACAAATTATCGTTATTTCAATTTTATAGTGCAACAATTAACTACTTTCATGTGTAAATTTGCAATTTTAAACTTAGATATGCAAAGATTTGACAGTTGATTTAAAAATATATACAGGTCATACATATTCTGCGAGCGAAACGTGAAAGCAAATTTAAAATTGGTGCGAATTTTAAATGCAAAGTCGAATAAAGTGTACTAGCTAGCTATTTAATTGGTTTCCAAGTCGAATAAATTTTGTTTGTCTATAAATAAATAGTATTAGTATTATATAATATAATTGCGTCTTCAAATAAAATTTCAATATTTATGCGTCAGTGCATGGTTTTTCATGAATAGTGTGCTAGTGAAATGATTAATGATCACGTAGTACTGTTTTGGATAGTTGAGTGGCTTTTTAATTATAATAATTAATCTTCTAGGCTAGCTATATTATAAAAATAAAAATAAAAACGAAAATGAAAATGGAAGAGACAACTAATACTAGGATAAATTACCAAACGAATTATATGCTCTAATAAAGGGCATGTTCTTTTGGGCGTTTTGAAAATGATTTTGAAAATAAGTTTTGAAAAATAATTTTATAATGTAAAAAGTGTATTGAAAATGTAAAATGTAGATGTTAAATAGTAAAAAGCTATATTAAAAATAATGAAATATGATTAAAATATATTAAATTTACTGTTGAAACTAAAACTATTTTCAAAACAAAACAAAAAGAACAAACCCAAAGTTACCAATAATAGATTTACCAGTCTTTTAAAATGGCAAAAGAAACTTATTTAAATTATTAAATAAACGAACTTGGTCATGTAATGAAAACATGTGAGTTGCCTAGCTGGCATCATGGCATGTTTCATGGAAATTCCACTTTTTTTGGACAAACAAACAAATTGGTGGTAGTTGTAGGCTTTTATTCAATTACAAATATTAATACCAATGTATGAGTTTTTCTTTTCATACTCACCGCAACAACTTTTTATACTTTTATATATCGCACAACATAGCAATCATCAAGATGTTAGAGGTTCGATTCCTACCTACCTCGTTATTTAATAATTATAGAATATTAAACTACAAATCATTATTTACGTTTAAATTTTATAAACTAAAAATCAATTTGTCATTAAAAAAAAGAAAGTAAAATTGAATTGCTGATATATTGATTAGGAAAGTCAATTGAAAGAATAAGTACATAACATATACGTGAATATATCATGAGAAAGTCATCAAGTTGGTCAAACAAAAAAGATAGACATTTTTAATCAAATAATTGTAAAATTATCTAGAAACTCCAAACTTTACAAATTTTGAAAAGTAGTAAAAATGTAATAAAACTCTTTATTTTTATATATCATAAAAATTATAGTAGGAATGGTATATCATATCGTTTGAACTTTGTTAATTAAGACTTTTTTTGTATTTTCTACACACAACTTTATCATAAATATTGTTAGTAGTTTATTTAATATCCTAATTAAGGAAGTGGCGTGATCGTGACGTTGACTTTGAATTCATAAGGCTAACAACCACGACGGCCAAAGCTGGACGGCTACCGAGTATGAATGAGAAACGTCACTAATCACTATTATTCACCTTTTTGTACTATTTAATATTTGAGAAATCAGTTAGAATAAATAAATATTCCAACCACCATACATAATAATATACTAATAGACAAGCCTATGCGTTCGCCTGCTCATGCATACTTGCATATACTTTTTCATATAAAATGTCAGTATTACGAAAGGGCAAACTAAGTCAACGCTATGTTTTAAGTACATACATTTTTCTAACCTATATAAAAAATATAAAAAAATATAATTGATATTAGAATTTTTTTCATTAAAAATGCTTTTTTAATAATAAATTCCCAAAATAGGGATAATCTTTCTCCAATTCCCGGATTCGAGAAAGCGAAGTTATGAACTTCGTTTTCTGTAGAAAGGCAAATTTTGCCTGAAAACTTCGCTTTCTTTGGAAACCCTTAGGCAACTGAAATCGAAGTTAGCAACTTCGATTTCTTTGGGAAACCTGCGAAGCGAAGTTGCATCCTGATAATCATTGTGATACACATATTAGATTATATTCAGTCCAAATGTGAACATCAACTTGATATTTGATGACCTATGTAAGGGATTAAGGAAAAAATTACATAATAGGCAACCTTAGACAAAAAGATTACACAAAGTTAATAGCAATTGCATAAGTTATCAAGGAAAATTTTGAGAAGTAGCACAGCATGACTATCCAACAGATCTGCAAAAGGACACCGAGCCTCATAACATGAAGAACTTGGAGCAATAACTTCAACAATGGCAATTTCATTCACTTTGAACAGATACACAAGGAGAACTGAAAATAATAATTGAAATGACTAAGCCAAGAATGAGGGAGTGAGGGACAAGGAATGGATTGCTCACTAGTAATTAAGACCCTTTCTTTTTTTTCCTTCCTTTTTTTGGCAAAGAAGACCTTCAGGTCTGCACAGAAAACCACCTTTAGTGGAAGAAGATTTTACCTTCCCTAAAACTGGGGCCATTCCCATTATTACTGATGCCAAGGCAGAACGAACATGCTGGGATGAGTCCGAATACAGTTCCTACCAAAAAAAGTAATTTTAGTCACATTCTCTGTAGTCATTAAGCACAGCAAAAGATGAAGATGGAACACAATTATTTCCCCTTACAAATCATCAGCAGTATGTATAGAGAGGAAAAGGGAAGAAATAAATACAATTTCAACAGCTTCTATACCTTCACACAAGCCGAAATTTTCCAAGGAAAGCGAAGTCAGGGACTTCGCTTTCTTTGGAATGTGGAGGAGGAACTGAAGTCGAAGTTAGCAACGTCGATTTCAGGCATTCCAAAGAAAGCGAAGTTATGAACTTCGCTTTCAGGCAAAATACGGCTTTCCAAAGAAAGCGAAGTTATGAACTTCGCTTTCAGGCAAAATACGGCTTTCTACAGAAAGCGAAGTTCTGAACTTCGCTTTCTGCCTTTCTACAGAAAGCGAAGTTCATAACTTCGCTTTCTCGAATCCGGGAATTAGAGAAAGATTATCCCTATTTTGGGAATTTATTATTAAAAAAGCATTTTTAATGGAAAAAATTCTTGATATTATAATATTGTATTTGAAATAATAACAAAGTATTACAACTAACAGCCCCTCCAAATGCAGGAATTCGGATATACTTTGATGCGGCGACGTCGGCGGTCACGAGAACAACTGGACTGGGAGTTTATGTACGCAGCCAGGATGGATCTTTTATGTTAGCAAAAGCGAAAGGAATGGTTGGAGCTTTACCCCCGGAAGGCGCAGAATGCCTTGGCCTTAAGGCAGCAATTCAAATAGCCCGGGAACATAATTTAACTTCCTTCCACATTGTTGGGGATGCACTCACAGTGGTGCAAGCCATGCATGGAGATACACTTGGCCAACCGACCTCTCAACCAATTCTCAATGAGGTCAGGGGACTATGCGTGAGGATTCCAGGATCTCGTTATTTATTGGATTAGTAGAGCCGATAATCATGTCGCTCATGAATTAGCTTCCTTTGCGAAACATCATGTAACCATATATATTGTTTGGAATAGCCCGCCGGCTTTCCTATCTTTAAGTGCTGAGATTTTCCGCTAATGAATGCAATTCAGTTTTTCCTCCAAAAAAAAAAAAAAAAAGTATTATATAACATATTAAATTTACTTTATAAATAAAAATAAAAACAAGGAAAGGCCTTATTTATTTTTAATTTTTGAAAGTAAAACATTCGAATTATCAAAAGAGACAAGATATGACGACTTTAATGCCTCCGTCGCGGGCATAATACGTGCTTCATTCACTCGAGTCCTATCCTATCTACCTTATTAGCGAGAAAGGGTATGGACTTTTCTCCTTACTTTCCCATTCATTTCAAGATTCAACTTTCAAGTTTCAACCACCCTCATTCCACTCCAATTAATAGTAAACGTCATTTTCAATTCTCTCGATACTATTAGTCTCTATTAGTACTAGTATTACTTCCAAAAATACTACCTCTCAAAGACAAGCACACATTGTTGTATAGTTATAATTTGTTCGTTTTATTATTAGAGTCCAATTGTTACTCTTTATACTTTTACTAATATAATTATATATATTTCATAATTAATCACACTTAAAAAAATAAGAACACGAATGAAACAAATTGTGTTAAATTAGCCATTTAACGTATTATAACTATATATTATACATTTTGTGAAATTGAATTTTTATAATAAATCGAGATGAGTATAATTTTACATCATCATTTATTTTTCAAACTTTTAAAAGACGTTTGATGACTTACTGAAACTTAATTTTAATGCCTTCACTCAAATTAATTTATTATATATGATACTAACCTCATTATATACAAAAAGATATTTTTAATTGTAATTTGTGAAATTACATAAGTTATTCATTCGTGAAATTATAATTTATTCAAAGAAATCATTCAGTATTTAAATTTGACTTTGTATAAATTACATTTGTCAAATTAAATAATTTCTTGAATGAAATATAATTAATTTATTCTACTAATAAAATTAGAAAAGGTAACAAAGAAAGAAAAATTAGCAACAAACCTGGTGTGGCGTAGCAATAATAATAATAATAATAATAATAATAATCAGAAAAGCAGAGAGCAGCATGGTACCGGGTCCAGTCCACTCATCAGTCATCCCCACAACCGAGCTGGATTTATCTATCTCTCTATTATATATATATTTCGCTGGACATGAAATGATGAAAAGGAAATAACGCTGGTTGCTCCGAATCCTTCGATTTGGAAACACTCTTTAAAAGGTCTTAATTACTGTCTCGCCTTTCTGTACTTCGGTTTTTTTTTTTTGAGCTTTGGATCCTTCTCCCGTGTAACGGACGATGGAGCAGGAGATTCCAGTAAGCAAGAAGGTCTTGCTCACCTCCAATGGAGATGACATTTCTCTCCACCTTGCCCGCCATTTAGCTCTCCGCGGTTGCCGGTGACCTAACTTTCCTTTTTCTTTTCTTATTTGTTTTGCTTTATTCGTCGGTGAGAATGATGGAGTGCTTGTTATCTAGGTTGGTTTTGATGGGGAATGAGCGGCAATTGAGGGCCGCTGTCGATAGGATAAAAAGCTCACTCAACGGCGACGTCGTCTTTGCCGAGGTTGTTAGTTTGGATATGGAAGACGAAAGAGAAGCCGTTTTCCTTGAGGCCGTCGACAAGGCCTCCGCGATTCTCGGGAAATTAGATGCTTTTGTCCACTGTTATTCTTACGAAGGTAATTCTTGTGTTGTGCCCATTTCTGTATAAAAAAAAGAAAGGAAAGCTCAGAGCCAAATAAGTTAGTTTTTTCATTCTTATGAATCTCGTAGTCCTCAAGAAGATTTGAGCAAAATTAGTTTTTTTTTTATTCTAAGAAATATAATATTACTTCAAACCCCTCAATGGAAATCCTTTTGCGCTGAAAATGAGGTAGATGGGGGTGTTGAAACAGGGAATAATGATGTGATGCTGGTGCTTTATTTTAATACTTTTTGTACCTAAAATTTTGAAGTGGGATTATGATTGGAAGATAATTTTAAGATGTTTTGACTAGCCAAGCATGAGAAATAATTTGCAAATTGAAAAACAATTAAATGGCACTAGTCTGACCTGCGAGATCTGGAGAGTATCATCTGTTATGATTTAAAAGATTCGAGAATTTTTATTTTTAGCATAAGAGGATCGGACTTGAGGACAAAAGTGGGTTTGGTAGATGTATATGTCTGAAGGTATCCTTAGTAGATTAGATGTTGGTTTTTGGCAGAATACTGCTGTTTTTTTTTTTTATATATCATAATTTTGGAAGTATTCTTGAAATCTGTCTTGGTATACACTTTAAATATTGTAGTAATATCTAACTATCTATTATTGATTAACAACTCAACCTGATCAGTTTTCGATGCAGTGTTCTGTTTATTTATTTTTTTTGTATATATTTTCTTGAGCCAAAAGAGTGGTATGCTTCATTATAATAATACTGAAGAATTTGAGGACACAAAGCAGAATAGCAGTTAGCTTTGTTCTTATTGATGAGTGGAGTGGAGTAGACAGAATAATTCAGGTTATAGTCTAAGCTTGTGGTTGGTAAGCTACAGAATTCTGTATAGGTTATCTAGGCTTATTTGGATATTTTTCTAAATTTCAATGAAAGCTGGCGAAATAGGGATCTGAGTATTACAATATCGCTACGAGTAGTGACCATCTGGAAATGATTTATCAATATCTGGACCGTATTATGTGGCCTAGCCAAAATTCTGGGACATCATCTTCTTCTTACTGGTTTCTTAAATGTGATTGATGCCTTTTGCCTAGCTTACTCATGTTGCTGGTTTTATTGAAACCTTATTATTATTATGTGAATTTCAGTCTTCATTCTTTCACACAAAGAAATGAACATGGGTTATTTTTGGAGTGCTCTTTGAAATATTCACTCTCTGCCCTGCTCAATTTTTAAGAGGAAAGACGGCAATGCTTGTTCTCTTCATCAGAATTAGTTAGATTTTCAAGAAAATTGAACCATCTTAGGAATGGTAAAAGAAGGAGCCTTAAAACATTCTCAAATCAATAAATTATTTGATGGGACTAACATGGGGAGACCTTTGTGGTGCCAGATTATCCTAATTCCATATCTTACAGAAGATCTTTTATTCTTTATAAGAATTCATGATACACCACATGCGCAGTCATGTTTCTTGGTGGGTCTTTATGAAAATTTGATGTTAACTGTTTGAATTTATTTATTTTCCTCCATCTAATACAGTATTCTTGGCTATTTTTTATTGAATCGGGTCAGGGTGATTTTACAAAACAAAGCCTGCAGAAATTATGAGTAAAAATGATAAGATCTGACAGGGTGGTTTTCCCCGAGAAAAGGTGGGAAAGTCCTGCGAAGCTGCTAGGAAAAAGCCGGGGAAAAACTGGCGGGGGTGTGGGTTGTTGAAAATTTCGTTCCAAAAAAAAAATTGCTCTGCTTTCGGGGTCATACATTAAAGAACTATGTGGAGTATACTGTAATCCTTTGGAAAAAAAGAGGGTCACCTTCCAGTCAAAGATGGAGAATACCGTAACCATTCATATCCTATCCCCAGTTATGACTGTACTACAGTTTTCGGGTATGTTGGTTCTTGTGGCAGCGGTCTTTAGGCCTCATAGTCGCCTATTGGCATATTGGGTCAAGCCAACATTGTTTCAATTTATTTTTTGTTATTTTTGGTTCTCAGTTAATGAAAGATTTGCCTTTCAAGTGTTGCTGAAACTTGTAGAATTTTTGGTAGCTAGAAAGTAAGTTTATGTAGCACTTGATGTTTACTGGTTCTGCTTTAGATTATGAACAGGATGATTCTGTCAGTTTTCATTCTGGGATTCTTGATTGCAACTAGAACAATTAGAATCTGTATTACCTATCTAAAAACAAAAAAAAAGAAGAAGGAGGAATTGATACTAGTGATTAAGGAAGTAATCCAGGAAAATACTGGATGATCAATAGTTGCAAAAAAGGGGGAAAGATGGGGCTGTTTATACTGCAAATATGCTCCTACACATTTATTTTGCTTTATATGTTGTAAGTTACATAAAGTGTTTGAGTAAGATGGTATATACAAATAACAAAATCTGATATTTGACCAAATGAAACAGGAAAGATGGAAAATGCTCTGAATCTGAGTGAAGGAGAGTTTAAAAAGATAGTAAAAATAAATTTTATGGCTGGGTGGTATTTGCTGCAAGGTGTTGGCAAGCGAATGAGGGATCAGAAATCTGGAGGTTCTATTGTATTTTTGAGTTCAGTAATTGGGGCTGAGAGAGGTCTGTACCAAGGAGCTGCTGCATATGGTTCTTGTTTGGCTGGAGTGCAGCAGCTAGTGAGGGTAAAGTAAAACATAGCCTTGCTTGCTGAATTTGTCTAAAGTATTATTACAAAGTGAATGTTGCTAAATATAAAAAAAAGTGGTGTTGAAAGGTCCTGGTTGCTGATTTAAGATGATATGAATTTGTGTGTTTCAGATATCAGCAATGGAGATTGGGAAGTACCAAATAAGAGTAAACGCCATCGCCCGAGGTCTTCACTTGAACGATGAATATCCCATGTCAGTGGGGAAGGAGAGGGCTGAGAAACTGGTGAAGGAAGCAGCGCCTTTGAACAGATGGCTTGATGTGGAGAAAGATGTAGCGTCCACTGTGATATATCTGATCAGCGATGGAGCGCGGTATATGACGGGAACCACAGTATATGTGGATGGTGCCCAATCTCTTGTGAGGCCTAGGATGAGATCTTATATGTGATGAAGTCTTTTTATTCTCAAATTGACAGTTTTATTTTATTTTGGGACATGGAAAAATAAAATTGGAAGGATGCAGAGAAAATAGATAGAAATGGTACTGAGCAAGAATGAGGAGAGGCTCTCACAAATTGAGAAATGGTAATAGAAAAAGAAAAAAAAGAAATGGTATACTATATATATAGGGTGTTCCATTATATGATTTGATGATGTAATTTAAGCAAACAATATAATAGTGATTTGCCTTTGAATGGGGGGGAAGAGAACAACTGAGATTTGTTATTTGACTTTTATTCAGCCAAGCCAAACCAACCTTTGTTGCATTGGATTGGAGTCGTTGGACTATGATGAGTTGATGAATAGCAGCACTAAGTAGCAAACCGTAGAAGGTTATGTATGATTCATGAATGTTCGTGAGTCCAAGGTTATAGGAAGCATCTCATTTGTATTGCAAACATAAGTATGGAAATCCAGGAAACATGGAATCCTGTAATTTAACCATTCTTCTTGCCTAGCTTAATCCTGTAATTATATAAGTATTTATCAAGGGGATGACTCCATCGATCTCTTAAATCCTGTCACCTTCATATGCACTCTTCTTGCTCATGAAGATATATAGATGGATGTTATGTTATAGTTGATGATGATCTCTTGCTCATGAAGAGTACAGATGATCAAAAGCATATGCACTACTTTTTGGTCCACACAAAAATAATGAAACGAAAGTGTATATGCTAGTCTTTATTCTTTCTTGAATTATTCTACATCATGCACTTTCTTTTTCTTTTTTTTAAATTTAAATTAAATACAATAATACCTGATACCTGATGCCTGATGCTCCTCCACACAATTGCAAGTACTATGTATATTGGATATTCGATCTGAACAACAATGAGACTTTACAACACAAAAGAACCAATTAAACTAAACTTTATTTCTGAAAAGAACAACTAATCTATAACAATTGTAAAAAACAGTAAATAACTCTTCAAATCGTTCAAATGCACTTTTTTTTAGGCTTTATAAGTCCCCTTATATGTGCAAGGAGTTCAGGACTAATATCTTTTTGAGATAATTGTTAGAAGTTTGCATTAGTGCAAGAAAATATTGTAAGATGAGAATGATTTCGTGTATCTGGATCATCGTCCAAAGGGTGCTATTCAATAGTCACATTTCTTAAGAAAATGTAAGAAGAAATGGGCCATCGGACATCTACTCCTCTTCAGTTTTTCTTCCTTAGTTAGTTATTGAAAATCTCCAACAATATATCAGCAGGTCGGTCAGGTGTATCCAAATGGGGAAGTATGTTATCTCCTAAATGAACAAATGTAAAATTTGAGGTTAGACGTACTAATTCGATGAGATTCCATCTCTCTCTCTATATATATATATATATTGCATTGCATGTGTTGATCGACTTGAGCTTTATATATATATATATATATATATGTATATATATATGCATGACTTTTTCAATGACTTGTCTCCTACAAGTGCTAAAGATAAAAGCAAATATTTCAGTAACAATATTATTATTGTTCTTCCAATCAATGGATTCCGATGCCTACCATCTATATATAGTCTACATCAACAATCCCCCCACCCCTTTTTCTTTTTTTTCTTTCTTGAACAATAAGGTAAATTAGAATACGAATATACTCGTATAGTTGTATCCATAATGAACCCTATCACAAATTTCCCAGGAAATAGTTGTTAAAGATAAACATAATCTCAATTATATATATAAAGAGAGTGAACTTTATATGGGGATAGGGTGGATTCTCTTCTCTTCTTTCTTTGAATTTGAATTTGTAGTCTTCCACAGATGGAAGGAGATGGATCGGTACAGGTAGGGCTCTGTTATTTTTTGTTCCATTCTAAGAAAATCATCAATTTTTTTTTTCCTCTAAAATTTCACATAAATAAACAACATCATTGTTTACTAAATTCAAAATTTTCTTTAATTCTTCACTCACATAAATTCAAAAAATAACATAATCATTACACTTTTTGTTCTTCTCTTTCCTATAACAAAATATTTCTTCCCTAAACCATATATTTCTCAATTAAGTAACACGGAAATTGACGCTGTTGTTATCCACTTGCCTTTGGAATTTTGGCCTTTTAAAAATTAATTCATACGTAAAAGGGGGTCGGGTCGGCCAGAATTCAAAGGATTCTATTTAATTAATTAATTATTATTCTCGATCAATAGTCGTAAACATTCGCCTTAATCCTTATAGTAATAAATATCATACAATATTATTCGTATTCTTTATGAAGGAATTAGAAGGCCAATCTATATAAGCCTAACGGATGATCAGATATTAATATTAATTGATAATGAATCACTTAGGAATAAATATATATATTTGGTTAAACGAGCTAGTGCAGGGTACGTAGGTGTACAAAAATATTATATTCTCCAATCCACTTGGACAAAAGAGATAGCTGTCATATTACATAAAATAATGCATTAATCATGTTTATTCTTGTACTAATACTAATACATATATTATGCGATTCAATTCTTACTAATCAATTAATCAGACATCGGACATCCACATTTTTAGTGCATCGTATTAGACCATTCAGAACTAAAATATGTGACCATGACCCTTTATACATATTTTTTTTTTCATCATTTTACCTTTCGTGATTAAACAACCTCCAAGTTGTATAATATCAATTTATGTGAAGAAATGGTTTACTTTTTAGCAAAGCGAGGAAATTATAAAGAGAGAATCCAAATCCGAATCCAAATCCAAATACAAAAAGGCGATAATGGATTGGATCGAACATGATTTTAGATATTTTTATGACTTGGAGGAGTAACACGCTGCTACATCATCCACCCACCTCATCCCCCTTCCAGATATTTTGCATTTCATAATTTGTTATTAATTGCAGTTGCAGGAGGACTAATCCTAATAATAATAATTAATTGAATGCCCTCCCTTCCCTTGGAGTTTAAAAAAGAACATAGTAAAGCTAATAAATGTAGATATGAGAGAGAATACACTATAAATACATAGGCTTGGATTCATTACTGGGCAAATTCACAAGCACAAACGACCAACCCCTCCTCACTAGTCTTGTTTGGATTCATTCCTTCCTTCCTACTCCTACATTATATTATATGGATCCCCTCAGTAGCAGTAGCAGTAGCCGGAAGCGAAAGGGTTTGGGTGGCAAAGGGAAGCTGGTGATGATGTCTTTCTACAGAGGCACCGCCGCCAACTCCAACTCCAACTCCAATTCCACCACCCCGCACTGCCACCACCATACCTCCACCTCCACCTCCACTTCCACTACCACCAATAGGGACAGGGTGACGAAGGGCAGTGGTATGACTCCCTCCACTACAAGTACAAAGCATGCGAGGGAATTCATATTGAAGCAGGAACAACTTGTACCACAGCAGAGCGTTTCTGTGTTGTTGCCGGACAGCAGGGGTTACGCCGCCAATGTCCTCGATTACAGCGGTTTTCCGGTGGAGGATGAAAGCGTGGACGCCAAGGCCACTACCTACATCTCCACCGTACGGGAGAGGATTAGGCAGCTCCACCAAGTCCAAACTACCATCAACTCCGGAGTTATAAATTAATTATTTAATATGAGAAAATGCTCCCTATGTACGTACGTAGTACACTAGTGAGTGAGTGAGTGAGGAGGATGGATCTTTTATATATATATATATATATATATATATATATGTATGTAAACTTAATTAATTGTTTGTGTTTTTAATTACCTAAATAAATCAAATCTTTGTATTGCTGTCTTCCCATCCAAAACCAAAATCCAAGAGTAGCACAACAGAAATCAGAAAAGAAGTGAAATATTTTTTATTAAAAAAAAAAAAAAAGAAAAGTAAACCATTTCCTCCTATTTAGCAAGCGTTAAGTATCAATCATCCACCCTTGTATTCTTTCTGAGTTGCCCTAATCGGATTCAGATTTTAGTATCAATGTATGGTTACTTGCTTATGCTTTTTTTCTTCTTCTTCTTCGTTTTTCAGGTTTTGTTTCCTAAAGGTTCAACGATCTGAGATTTGGTCTTTGTCGTGTATAGACAGAATAATAAAATGACTATTTTAATCTTCCACCCGTACATCTCGCATGCAAAGCGGGCGCTCTACATCCCCTTAAGGCATAGTATTATCGAGTACAGTGTTAAATAGAGTATAATGATTGTGGTAAGTCATTAATTACCATCACACAAAGAGAAAGAGAAAGGTAAAATAGAATCAGTCGAGAGTCCAGAACCGAAGCAGAGTATGAAGCATCACTCATGATTCATGTCGCCATTCATCCCTCAGATCCATCATCCACTTAGTCGCTTACAGTTAAGTTCAATAAAACAAATACTATTATTATGTTATGGGATATATTATCCATAAGCGTCAGCATCAGCATCAGCCGCCGTAATCTTTCAGTTTTAGTTTGATGCCACCGCCATATCACAGACATAGAGAGATAATGGCCTCGTATGCCAACAAAATTTTTCATTTCATTTCATTCTTATTTTCATTTTATAATAATTTTTCATCAATTTCAATACACTTTTTTACATTTCTCAAATATATTTTTATATTTTCAATATAACTTTAATAATTTTAAAATTCAAAATACCTTTCAAAAGGCATACCATACCATACGAAACCAATGTTTCTTCAACATTCCATCTCCAAATAGTTACTACTAATTCTATCGACTCTACCCTATTATTCTCATTATTAATATGAGTGGGAGTGGGCAGGGCATCCATATTCATTCATTATTCCATACATAGGAATGGCACCATTTCGGCTGCAATGTCGGAGCCCAGCAAACACACAGGCCCTTTTGCTTTTATCCTCGAAATTCACAAAACCCAACCCCCATTCTTATCCCCCCCCACTCGCCACACAAATTAACATAATCACTACTCTTATACACCATACCTTCCTTCCTCCCTTTCACAATTCATTCCAATCATCTAAAACTCACTCCTGCTCCTGCTTTCATATCTTTTCAACACCAAACCATGAGACCAGACTTTCATCTACGCCGACGCCTAGATTTTGATTTGCAACACGAAGATGATCACTATAATGATGGAACTAAGGTTCTGTACCAGCTCTGTTCCATGATCTCTCACGTCCTCCGCACTCCGCCTCTCCAGATCTCCTCCTTCTCCTTTCCTCCTTCCCTGGTCGGCCCGGCGGTGTTCTCCCTCTCCTCCGCCTCACGCACCTCCCCGGCGGCCTTCGCCTCCCTCTTCCTCGGGGTCTCTCTGGCACTCATGCTCTTCGGATCTGTCACTTTCGCGATAGGCTTTTTCCTCATGCCTCTTGTCATTGGGCTGCTTATGCTCTTCTACTTCGTGGGCTTCCTTTACAACTTGTCCGAATTGGGCCGGACCATACTCTGGCCCTGCTACTCTCCCGCCACTACCCACAACTTCGCAGGCCCAGGTTCCCTTCTATTTAATTTATTGTTGAGAATTAAATATAAATATTAGATGGGCCTCTACTTCGTTTCCTGCACAAGTTTTGGATTTTGTTGTCTTGTGTTTTTAATCATTTGGATTTTGCAGCATGGAGATTTTTGTGAATCTGACGCGAGGAAAGGCAAAATCATCGTCTGTAGAATGCGGATCAGTTTGGTGATGAGCTAGCTACTGCTACTCTGTTGCTCTGTTTTTAGCAAAGGACAATATGTAAATACAGAGGGAAGGGAAGTTTGATTGATGTATTTATTTACCATTTTGATTTGTTTTGTTATTTGAACATTACAATATCTTTCGTACTAAGTCTGATATTATTGTATTAGTAACAAATATAACCAAACAAAACCACCAAAGGATGAATCGTACTCAAATAATAGTACAAGATGAAGAAAAAGCACATACTATAGTAACAATCAAAAGCTGATAAAACAAAAAACTGAAATGGAAAAGTGGTCTTCTTTTCTTTGAATTTGAATTGGCTATGGAGGAAGGAACACGAAAATGAAATGGCATAATCGGGTTCAACTTCAACCGGTGGTGATATGGACGCCAATTGCGATCAGGAAGATAGTGATTAGGCCGAAGAAGATGATTGTATGCACAAATATAGAGACTCCGCTGGTCTGGAAGTTGGCAAATTCGACGGCCCGGCCCTTCCCCGGCAGCTGAAACAGGAGCCCCGGCGTCAGTAACACGAACAGCACCACTGCTATCACCACCGGTCCCCAATCCGCCATTTTCCTACCTTTCTTTTCTGCTGCTTTTAAATTAAATTTAATCTCTCAACCTCAACCACGATGTTGAGGCAGGCGGCAAACAGATGCCAAATTAATATAGAGTTTGCTCACTCCACAAAGTTTTCAGTCTTTAATTGTCAAATCCAAACTTACAAGTTCAAGAAATCATGCTTTGTCGCTATTGGTTTCACGACAAAGACACTCAAGTCCGGCCGGCCCAGCATGAACGTCGTTGTTCCTAAATAGCGGCCGGACGTTTGTCCTATTCATGATTTGGTCAACTGGGCTCGCAGTGAATATTATTTATGACTTATTTGGGAACTAAGCAAATGGGCAGGAATGTGAATTTTATGGTTTTCAAATTGGACCGAAGCCCAAATGAGTCAAGAAAGAATTATGAATGAGAAACAGAATTTCTTACAAAGCCCACTAATGGAAAGAGTACTGGGCTCGTATACAAATTTCATTTATTTATTTACTTATTTTTGTTGTTGAAAAAAAAAAAAAAATTAACAAGAACTAAAAGAAGAGCTTGTTTGTACATATGAAGAATTAGTTTAGTGCTCACATTTATTTATATTTAGCCATTGAGCTTTAAAGCACGACACCCCAAACAAGATGACAAGAGCTTAATGCATTTAACTTTTTCAGAAAGATTGATAATCAAACCACCAAAGCAAAGCAGTACTTAAAAAGCCAACCTTCTTCTTCCTCCTCTTTTTCTGTTTCCCAACAGTTTTGTCTTTTTCACATGCAAATGCAACACCCACCACCATGAATCCTCTTCCTCTTTTCTATCCTGTCTTTTTTTTTAAGTTTTAATATAGGTATGCCACTCAGAAGACTTGAGAAACTCCTACCTTCATGAACCCTCCTCATCAGTCATCAATCATCATAAAGCAAAGCTAAAGATATACTACTTGTTTTAACAACTTTCCAATTATTGAAAAGCCAAATGACACAAGACTCATCTAATTCTCCATTCATCTCCAGCACAAATACACAGAAACACACAAAAAGATGAATAAAAAAAACTTGGAAGGGAAAAAAAGCAGATCCACTAGCATAAGTATGCTTTTCCTTGTAACATAAATTTACTTTCTCTTACCATCCAAGTTTAGTATAGCATCCTGCCAATGCTTCCACACTAAGAAACTAGGCAGTAAAGAGAATCAGTCATTTTTCCTACATACTATATATTATGTAATCCCCAATTTGTTTCCTCTCTTGATCATTCATTCAGAGAGCAAAACAGTCCATACACAAGTCTCTCATTTTTCCCATTCCAATCTAATTAGTTTGCAGGAGCTGGTTGTGGTTGAGGGTGTGAGCTAGGTTTTGAGAGAGAAGAAAAATGACAACTGACTGGGGGCCAGTTGTGGTTGCAGTGGCTATGTTCATCCTCTTGTCCCCGGGACTGCTATTCCAGCTGCCAGCGAGAACAAGAGTGATGGAGTTCGGGAACATGTATACTAGTGGGATTTCAATTCTGGTTCACGCGGTCTTGTATTTTTGTATATACACCATCTTGATTGTAGCAATTGGTGTTCACATAAGAACTGGTTGAACCATTTCTACCCAATTAGTCCAAATTAATGTGAGGACTGAGGATTGATCAACATGTATATGTATGTGTAGGCAAAATTACAAACTAAAGGAGAGGTCTTTCCTTTCCCTTTTCCTTTGCTTTTGGTTGTCTTTGTATCTGTAATCTATGATGAACTTGCTTCCATCATTCATACTCTTTTTCTCTTTCAACCAAGTCAATAGTGTGTGTGTACTCCGATGTTTCAATACTTCATAAATATATTCAAAAAGTATCAATAATAAAGAAGAAGAAGAAGAGCTTACTCTACATTTTTCTGCCTGTGCATTTGTCTGGCTTGGTAGATTTGCAGTGATCATCCAGCTAGTTACCAATACTCAAAATCCACTATACTCTCTGTCTGTTTCTGGCTGTGGCACATACAATGAAAATCACATCTTGCATTATATTGAGGCAGGCATGGCTTGGCAACAATCTTGAAATCACCAGTCAGTATCAGTCAGAATGTTGTTTTTTCAACTAATAATGGGTATTACAGCTTCAACTATTCATAAACATGGAATATCAAATATGTATAACAAGGAACAAGGCAGCTGTGTAATTGTATAGACATGCATTTCATCTTCAATTTAACGAGATTACCTTGTGTTTTTATGGTGTTTTTTTTTTTTTTAAATCCTTAACTAATTACTTCTAGTAATGAACATACAGTAGAAGATGTCAGTAAATCCCACTCAAGCTATGAAAATCTTAGTAAGAATTTACAATAATCAACGGATATTATTATTTCTCAGTTAATACTAACTAACTAATTAATTAATTAATTAATTAAAGAATGTATGTTAAGAACATGTTTCAGAGCAAACTAAGAAATTTGGAAGATTCAAATAGCCATTTCATTCTGTCTACTTCCTACAGTGCAGGTATACACGACAAAGATCAGATCTCCGATCGTTGAACCCTTAGGAAACGAAACCCAAAGAAAACAAGAAAGCATAAGCAAGTAACCATACATTGATACTAAAATCTGAATCCGATTAGGGCAACTCAGAAAGAATACAAGTGTGGATGATTGATACTTAACGCTTGCTAAAAAGGAAGATGTTAAAACATATAGATATAGGTAAGGTAATTAATCAGCCGGTGTAGATGTGAAGATGAACGGCTAGGATGAGAATGGCGTAGAGAGCAAAGAAGATGAGAGTGTGAACGGCAATGGCCTTGCCGTTGGTCTTCATGGTCCCGAACTCCATATTTCTGTTGTGACCAGGCAACTCAAACAACAGCCCCGGCTGCAGCAGTATGAACAGTACTACTCCCACTAGAACTGGCCCCCAGTCTGCCATTTCCCTCTCTCCACCAACCAACGATTCTCAGTTCCTCCAACAGGCGGGAACGCTCGAGGTCGAGATCGGAGAAGTACCGTACTAAAAGTCCCCTGGCGGCGGCGTTCGGTGTCGGGGATGATATGGAGAATCGTGCAGTGCTATGCTAATAAGGGATGAGTGAGAGGAGTTAAAGGAGGAGGTGAAAATGAAGTTGGTTAGAGAACTAGGGGTCCCACCAGCCACATTACATAGATATTCGATTCCATTTGGGTCCAGACAAAAAAAAAAAAAAAAAAAAAGGGTTACCGTGTAACTCACTGTCGTTATATTAAAAACAATAGTAATAAATACTGAAAAGAATAAAAGAGAAAAAATAAAATTTATGCAGTAGTAAAATAGATCAATATAAATAAATAATAATATTAAATCTTAAACCATAATGTAATTTAAGATGAAGGGAAAAAGTAAATAAAAAGGTAAGAAATATTTGAAAACCAGTGAAACAATGAGCCGAAAGAAAGTTCCAGAGTCCAGTAGGGCAGCATGGTGGGGTGGGAGCAGCATTACCTTTTGTTCGGAATGGGAATCATTTGGTCAATCGAGCTCAAATCAAAAAAATATTTTGACAGCACAACCAAAAATGGGTGGATCTTTCACCTTGATGGGTTGCTCATTCATTATTCTTCACTGGAAGATGAAGTTGTAGGTAGCTCATTCGTTTCTGTTTCAAGAATTTCAACCTTTTATGCCCAACCCTATCCTTATCTTTAGCATTATTAATGTTCTTTCTTTCTCTCTTTCTTTCTTCCCACCATTCATTGCATAATAGACTAATGAAAGAGCCACGTCGTGTAATTATCATTAATCTTACATCAAATATTACAAAATAATTCTGTCTCTAAATTTATCATCATGGATTTGTTAGTTTAGTTATTCAAATCAAATAGGAACCAGGGAGCATATTATTATTATTATTATTAGCCATAAATGGAGAAAAAAAGCTTTAAAGCTCTTTAACTTTAGTCATCGCCGTGGGATTTGGGAATCTCATTCCTTTCACAAAACTTCAAGGCCCTGTGTGTAATGCATCTCAAAATTATATTTTGAGACGCATTTTTATTTTTATAATATTTTTTCATTATTCTCAATAAATTTTTTTACATTTTCAACGCACTTTTTACATTCTCAATAAATTTTCTAATATTATAAAATTAAAAATAATTCTCAAAACATGATTTTAGAATCATAACACAAACATGGCCAAATTCTCTAATTGATGAAAGCATCCAAAACCCAAAAAAGTGGAGTCTACCCCTTTATTCCAATTTAATATTCCATCTCCCTTCAGTTATATATATATATATACATACTTTTGATGCATGTTTGAATGCTCGTAGGTATCGTGAAAGTGGAAGAAGATAAAGAGTGATTGAAAAAACAAAGTGACCGGTCGCCGGGAGCCGCCGCAGCTGCACCTGCCTCTGCGTGTAAATTATATAACTTATACGAGTAATTGAAGAAGAAGAAGAAGAGGAAGAGATCGATCATGAACGATTGGGCAGCTCCACTGATAGCAACCGCACTCTTCGCTTTCCTGACACCGGGATTACTGTTTCAGCTTCCGGGGAAGCACAGTCCAGTTGGATTTATGAACATGAAAACCAGCATCATATCGATGGCGTTGCACGCTGTTATCTATGGTTTGCTTCTCATTCTCTTCCTCGTTATTCTCAACCTCCATATCTATGCTTAAGCTTAAACCCAGAAATACCAGTCTCGAATCTTTTTACTTTTAGCCTACCCGGACTAGTCCCGTTTATGGAATTAGAAACTGATAATCATCTGTTGTTCGATTTCAATCAGAACAAGAACAGAGTGCTTAATGGCTTGTAGCTTGTACTACTACTCTACTTAGTCTGTTGTTGCTACTGCTACTGCTAATTATATATCAATGTCATTCTTTACTTTTGTATTTGTTGTTAGTGTGATTGTTATCCAAGTTCCACCACGTCAAATTTAAATCAAAGAGGAAAAATGTAACCTTTGAAATTAATGGTCGGCTTTGAAACAAACAGAAACTGAAAAGAAACTCACAAATCCCACCAAATAAATACAGTAAAGTTCAAAATGGGAATAGCTAAGCGAAGCTTTCAAATGAAAGTTAAAAAAAAAAAGACTAGTACAACTGGTACAGGGCACTGCAGTGGGAAGTGAATGCTAACCCATGTAGACATGGACGTTAATGGCCAACAAGAAGATGCAAATGAGGGCGAAGTAAAGGATGGAGTGAACCACTATGGATACGCCGCTCGTCTGAAGTCCCCCGAACTCCACTACCCGGTTGCGACCCGGTATCTGAATCAGCAGCCCCGGAGTTAGCAGAATGAACAGAACCAAGGCCACGAACACAGGACCCCAATCCGCCATACTTGTACGCAACCACACTACAATCCCCAATTTGTGAGCACAGTGGAGAGGGATTTGATCCTTTTTAATAGGTTGGATTTGGAAAAAAGTTTATGACTTTGCTTCCGCTCATCATTCAAGCTATTCCTATTCCTATTCCAATTCTTACTTTGCAAGTTTTCACTTTTAGGCTTTGCTTATGCTTACCTTCATTATTTATTTAATTTAATTCTAACTTTTATAATTTTACTCATACTAAAACATTTGACCTCTAACTTGGCATCTACATTATACTTTCTTTGTTCTACTCAAATAATTTCCTTTCAAATTTTCTATAATATATTAATACATTTAAAAACTAAACTCTTTTAATGAATCTATTATAACCCTACTCTTCAAATAGAAGAGGGGGAGTAGTTTTGTTTTTATTTTTTCAACAATTTCATTAGTGTAACTCATTAATCAAATACCTATATAGTTTAGTACCCTTTTTTCTATTGATTGGACATTTTTTAAGTTCTCGTGATTACAGTAAGCACATTCGTAACTCATGTAATCCCAATGAGCATTCATGCTCAACTGAAATATCATCAGAATCAATTGAGAGCTATCATCATTTTTTGAAAACCCTATGAGATGAGGCCATCATTTCAGCTTCGATGAAACAAAACATACTCAACACGAAGAGATGCAAAGCGTAATTTGACATTAATCCCAAACATTCTACCCCAATCCAATCCAATACTCCAAAACTCAGCCCCCCTCCTAATTCCAGTTCTTCACCATTTCATTCCAATCAAAACTATGATTGAGTCTTCAAGATTTCAAATCATAACACATCTATAATGATAGACAAACAAACAGAAAAAGGAAACTGGGCGCCTGCAAATTCAATCATAATCTCCCACCACCTTCTAAAGAGACTAGCTCCAGGGGGCAGTGGCACAACACACAAGTTCAAACTTTAGCCCACTAGGCATAGTTCAAGCGAAAAATGTCATTCAACACATAGAAACTTCCTTGTGGAGTTGGCATCAAATGGAACATCTGCAAACAAATAATGAACAATCTTGAGTTAGCATCAATGGTGCTACATAGCAATAGAAGCACATTCAAATAGTAGATACAAATTTCATACCCTGTCCAATCCATTCATGAGTGTAACAGACAACACTACCATATAAGAAACTAACAAATCCATCTCTGCAAATGCACCATAAAAGGTTCTCACGGAATATCATACTTCACAGTTCAGAGACACCATCTGTCTTCCTCTGTAATTACACTTCCTTAGTCATTACTACAACACACTAAGAGCAAATCTACTACTAAATCGAGTTTCTTATGGAAGAACATTGATCTAATTCATTCATAATATCATAGGGGTGCTATGCGCATCTCATATCTATAGAAGCAACTGTTTCCATAACTACAAACTTATAAGGTCACACATGCAAAGAGCAATTTCCATTGCGCCAAATCTCCTCTTCATAGTAATGGATATAAGATAAAAACGTACAGTAGTAGTTTGGTTTCTAAGGTAACATCCCCCTATAGTACTTCACTCAAGAATCAGGGATTTGGGTTAAGCTTCCAGGTAACAAACTTCACAAGATGCCCCATCAACTGTTTCTGAGAAGCACAAACCTCAGTAGGAGATTAGCAAATCAGTTTTTTGTGTTTTCTTTTCGCCACGTACGAGTAATTTAAGTAAGACACTGTAAACTCGATTGAATTGAACTATCAACTATGCTTAGCAAGCTGCAGGATGCTTCAAAATAACAGGTGAAACCCTAGATTGAAATGATATAGCATAGTAAAAAGTAAAGTAGAGTGATTAGTGAATGGTAGTGTAATAGAGAGGGACCTGGCTAAATTTAAGGGCGTGAGATTCGCCGACGAGCTGAAGATTGCCGCTGACGAAGACGAGCATACCGCCAGCGGGACCGGAGGGCTGGCAATCGACGGTGGAGATGAGGTGTTGGCACTGCTGGAAAGGGAGGGTGGTGAGCTTGGAGACGATGTTCTGAGATCCCTGTATCTTCTGGCCCTCGAAAGTCAACATGGAAGCATCCTGGTAAAGGTTGGCCAAGCCTGGCCGGTTGTTATCGAAGGTGGAGTAGTAGTGATCCACGAAGGCCTTCGCCACCGCGTCGGGATCCATATCCGATCAACTGATTGATGATTTCTTTTGTCGGCTGTTTTCTTTTTTTAATTTGATTTTAAACCTAACTCCCCACTCCCACTGGTTTTTTACTTTTTTTTTCAATTACATGCTTACCTGTATCATCCATTGGATAGTTGCTGAAATATGACGCTACTTCTATATCTAATATTATTATTATTATTACTATTATTTTATTCACTCTGCTATTAAACCTCACACAAATTACTAATTTTGTCCACTAATTTAACCCACTTAGTTTTAGGATGTGATAGGGAAGGTGAAATAAATGAGGAAAAAATTACAGTGACGGACATGGAGTTGAAGATGAGGGGTAAAAACAAGATTTATTATCAAAATCCTTGTAAATTGTAACATCCGAACGTAATAAAAATATACGGCAAACTATTGTTTTCATTAACATAAGTTTGCATTTACTATAGTCAACATAGCTCAAAGGAGGGTGGACATGTGTAAACTAGACAGGAGTTTGTGTATTTGTCGACCGTTATAAACTCTTGGTTATATCTTATAAATGCAATTTTAACATGATATTTATATAATAATATTAAGTTGATGAATTTATTTTAGAGCGTCAATTAGTGGAAAATAAAAAGTTCTAAACTTTTTCATTCTTCATATCATTTTCCTTATTTTTATATTTCGCATAACCATTGTACTGTATTAAGTTTTGGGAAAACTGCAAAAGTGGTCCGCAATCTTTACACCTGTTTCAAATGTAGTCCACAATCTTTAGTAAGTGGCAAATGTAGTCCACAATGTATCCATTTTGTTGCAATTTTAGTCCAAAAACGGAAAATGGACCTTGACTAACGGTCAACGGGTTTGACCGTCAGTCAAACCCGGGTTTGACCCTCCTAAAACCGCCCCACCCCTTCCTTCCAAAACCATTTCTCCACATCACTTCTTCCTCCACGTCAGCACGAAAATGAAAGGAGAGGCCTCATAAAAACTCCAAAATTTGCTCCATTGGGGTTTCGAACCTGTGACCTTCCGGATGCGCGCGAGAGAGACAACCGCTAAGGTGCAGTCGTTTGTTTGTCTTTGGTTGCTGTTCCATTCACTCATATAGAATCACACTTTTCTTTCGTACTTTATACACAAGGTCGTATTAAGACTTTCAAATTCCTTTCCATGCCGTCAAATTAATTAACTTATTTAATTAAAATTACTATTCTAACCTTATTAAATAATGTCAAACATATAATTACCTCTAATATATATTTTTAACTCTTTCAAAAATCTCATACGAATTAATTCAACATCAACTATAATATATTTTTAACTCTTCCCCTTCGTATGAGATTATTTAAAAATATATTATAGTTGATGTTGAATTAATTCGTATGAGATTTTTAAAAGAGTTAAAAATATATATTAGAGGTAATTATATGTTTGACATTATTTAATAAGGTTAGAATAGTAATTTTAATTAAATAAGTTAATTAATTTGACGGCATAGAAAGGAATTTGAAAGTCTTAATACGACCTTGTGTATAAAGTACGAAAGAAAAGTGTGATTCTATATGAGTGAATGGAACAGCAACCAGAGACAAACAAACGACTGCAGCTTAGCGGTTGTCTCTCGCGCGCGCATCCGGAAGGTGACAGGTTCGAAACCCCAATGGAGCAAATTTTGGAGTTTTTATAAGGCCTCTCCTTTCATTTTCGTGCTGACGTGGTGCTGACGTGGAGGAAGAAGTGATGTGGAGAAATGGTTTTGGAAGGAAGGGGTGGGGTGGTTTTAGGAGGGTCAAACCCGGGTTTGACTGACGGTCAAACCCGTTGACCGTTAGTCAAGGTCCATTTTCCGTTTTTGGACTAAAATTGCAACAAAATGGATACATTGTGGACTACATTTGCCACTTACTAAAGATTGTGGACTACATTTGAAACAGGTGTAAAGATTGTGGACCACTTTTGCAGTTTTCCCATTAAGTTTTATTTGACAGAATTTAATCAAACTTGTTTGTTTGTCCAGAGTTGGAGACTAGTTTAGTTTGGGCTAATGTTAGTTTCAGTATTAAGAAAATGAAAAAAAAAGAAGCAGGCCTGGTCTCAAAATAAATACGAAATTGGGCCTTTCAAAATTTGAATACAAGGGATACATCTAATGAATTTCGGAGAGGCATAAAATATTAATGAAATAACGTCGACAGCAGGGTTCGAACCTGCGCGGGCGAAGCCCAACAGATTTCAAGTCTGTCTCCTTAACCACTCGGACATATCGACTTTGTTGCTCGATGATTCCGTCAAATAATTTTTAACAACACAGTAACACACATTACAACGTCATAGTACTTACTGATTAACTGAAGGTTGTATTTATTCATATCATACGCTACGCTATAGTATATTCAGAAAATTTTATCACAAGAATAGCAATACAAAATATGGTGGTCGGGGATGGGGATCTCAAATCCCAATCAATAAATTAAATTAAATAAGAATAGATGCATGCGGCTATAATTGATCCACTTTACTTTTAACTTTTGTTTCTAAAACTGTTAAAAGAAACCAAGTAAAAGATAAAAGGAGTTTGGAAAAGTGAAAAAGCCGGACAATAATTAAAAGATAAATAAAAGAACGGAATTGTTATTTGTAGGAACCAAATTATTATTTACAGCAATATTTTTTTGTAAAAAATCTATAATGCCTCTTAGTTATAAATATTTTTTTTAAAAAAATTATATTCAAGCAATAAAAATCCCGTCCGAGATAGGCGGGATTTCTTAAAATCCCGTATGGGCCGGATTTTGAAAAAGACAAGCCCGGGATTTTGGAATTTTTTTTGACAATTGCGAGATTTCTGGCATAATCTAGTCTATTTTGGGTTTTTTTTGGGAAAATTTCGGGCCATACAGGGTTTTTTTTTTTAATAAACAAACTTTACATAAAAAAATATATAGATTGTTTACTTACCGTGTAATATTGATCGTCTTCATAACTACCGACCTTATTTAAATACACGTGTGAATGAAAAATGAATGAATTCCGACACATTATTTACAGTAATAAATTTACTATTTACAAAAAGATTTTCCTACTCTAAATGCAGCGGTAGGGAAGGGTAGGGTAGGGTAGGGTAGGGTAAGGAAAGAATGTCGGGAATATGGACAGAAATGTAGAAGAACGTGCGTGAATTAAATCTGAATTTTGAGTAGTACTAATACTATGTTGGCTAATCTACTCATATCATGTATACACTCACTCCTATTTACTATTTAAAGAAAAATAATAATAATGATGAAATTGTAGTACTAGACCACAAAGACGTGACGTGTCTCTGGGTGGCCAGGCCACCTCATGTATTTTAGATTTGAGATCAAAGTTTGTCCACAACACGACGCTATGTTCTGTTCTCTTAGTATTATAGATAGGAAATTTTTTTGTTAGGAAATAATTTTATTTTGGAGGGAATTTCTTTTGAAGTTTTGTGTAGGAAAGAGAAGAAAAAATGTAATGATTATGTTTTTTTTTGAATTTATGTGAGTGAGAATTTAAAGGAAATTTTTAAATTTGAATTATGAATTTTATAAAAATGATACTGTTTCTTTGTGTAATATTTTTGAAAAAAAAATTATATTTTTCCTGATTATGTTAAAAAAAAACAGAGCCTAATGTCAAAACAAAATGTTTCACGTTTCAGTACTAGTTCCATTCACGACAACTACTGCTATTGCATATATTAATATTAATTAATTAATATGAACTTCACTTCTATTTCTTCTTCAGCTCCCTTAGAAAACGTGTTGTGGGATTAAGGGGCTTCAATTTAATCAGATGTGACGTCCCTTGATAGTGGGGACTTTTTATTTTCCGTGGATACATTAATTTGATAATTAGTCATTCAATTACTATTGTGATCTTATTTATTGTAATCAATACTTTTATTCTCGCGACTTGATTATTTCCTTTTTATAATGGTTAAAATCACTTATATCGATCGGGTGTTGTTACTAATTACTAGTATTTCTCAAATTTATCAATATAAATTTTAAAATAGAATTGTTTGTTATTCTTTTCATTTATAAAAAACTAGTTGAAGCTGAAAATAACATGGTGTTACATTTGTTAAACACTAATCAAATAAAAAAAAGGATTCCAGGCTTGGAGATGCCAACAAACAATAACAAGATGATTGCTTTTGTTTTGTATATATTTCGATAGTAATCAAATATGAAGCTGTCGGACTCGGATCCATCCAACTTCTACTTATGGCCCCACCCATCCCCATCCCCATCCCCATCCCAGTCCCTCATTTTCCAACTTTCTTTTTCTCATACATATATATATTGCATTGCATGTGTTGGGAAAATTGAAGATAAGAATGGAAAAATTAAAGGGCAATTTTTTAAAATACACCCTTTGTAATATATAGGCCGTTGGAGCTTTGTAGAGCCGTCTTTTTTTCTTTTTCTTTTATCCATTTTATTTTCTCTTCTCCCGGGTTAACATATGACAAAAAGTACCGCTCAAAAAACATATCAAAAATTTTGGGAGATACATCCATATCCAGTGGAGTTTATTTATTCAATAAATATATATATATATATATATTTTTAAAAAAAATCTTAAAAAGAGTCCACTATAATTTGAATATACAAATGGAATGAAATTAAGAAATAAAAAAGAAAGAAAACAAAAAAGAGAGAGTAGCAAGCAAATTATGAGGTGAAAGAAAGGGGAGTATTGTGCCACGTGGTACATACACGCTGTCATCCCAATCATCGGCAGATTCCGCGTGCATTTCCAATTTTCCACTTGCCTTCTGTAAATTGGACTTGTCCTTGTCCTTCTCCATTTTAATTTCGGCCATTACTGATGATTTGGACTTAAGAGAGCAAATATTATCATATTAGTAATTGTTATCTGGAATCATTTTTTAAAAAAATTATTTTGTGGGGGGCGGGAATTAATTAATTAATTAATTGGTAACACTAATAATACAGCTTAGGTTTGACGATGAAGTATACTATACTTTTATTTAATCACTCCAAGAATTCCGATCTTGCTGGAAAGGAACAACTAATAATATTAAGCCATTGGAAAATGATTCATTTAAAAAAAAAAAAAGATAAATAGTAAGAAATAGCAATGCCAATAGCTAATTAAGACTATATATATATATAAAGTAGTGAAGAATTAGAATAGGATAAGATTTAGTCTGAAATGTAACAAATAGATTATGGTTGCTTACACGTATTTGTGCGTATTTTTTAGTACTAATAAATAATCAATCAACTTGTTTTTTAATTTTAGTCGGTCCAGTCATCAATCCCCGTCATTTATGCTCTTCTCTGCACTTTTCATCATTTTAAAAATTCAACACCAAACCAAACCAATCACAGCAGCAAAAGTTACCAGTCCCTTCATTCCTTTTCCTCTGATTCTTTTTCAACATCCCAAAAATAGATCAAAATCCCCCGGACAGACAGATACAGACTTTAAAGCAAGAATCTTTATAGAATGGTTGTTGGTTCTTTCACAGAAAGACTTTCTTTGTTTTTCAACAACAGATGGCTCGTGTTTGTGACTGCAATGTGGATTCAATCCTGTGCTGGGATTGGGTACCTCTTCGGAAGCATATCCCCAGCCATAAAGACCTCTCTCAATTACAACCAGAGGCAGATTGCCCGCCTCGGGGTCGCTAAGGACCTTGGCGACAGCGTTGGTTTTTTGGCTGGGACTTTGTGTGAGATTTTGCCTTTGTGGGGTGCCCTTCTTGTTGGTGCTTTCCAGAATTTTATTGGATATGGCTGGGTTTGGCTCGTCATCACCGGTCGAGTTCCTGCTCTCCCATTGTGGGCTGTGAGTACAATACTTATTCCTCTTCTCCTTGTCTTAATTAAGAGTATTATTTGATGTAGTTGATTGTCTGTTGATCGAAGAAAGCATTAAAAGTTTCAGCAGCCTTTGAGATTTGATCTGTTTTCGATGAAATCTCTGTTTCTTGAATTAGTTCAGTTTCTGGGCTTCCATAATAACAGGAATTACTTCAAAATTTGAGCTTTTCTGGAATTCTTCACTTTCAGCCTGGTCTTAAAATGCCATAAAAGTTATCCTTCATTACAAGTAACCAATCGGCAACTTGATTGAATCTCTAAAGATGAACTGGGTAACTATTTATAGGAATATAATTTAGTACTAATACTTTTGTAGAAATCAAACTTGCTTAAACTGGAACTATCTCAGGATTGGTAGAATGAGGATAGAGGCCCCATTCATTTGTTGTTTGGTATACAGACACGAGTCAGATGACCCTTTCAATGTTCTTTAAAAGTTCAACTTGTTTTCCCTTTGAAAATTGCAGATGTGTATTCTTATATTCATTGGAACAAATGGTGAGACCTACTTCAATACGGCAGCACTAGTCTCATGCGTGCAAAATTTCCCCAAAAGCCGTGGTCCTGTTGTGGGGATATTGAAAGGTTTTGCTGGTTTAGGCGGTGCTATCTTGACTCAAATCTATGCACTTATCCATAGCCCGGACCATGCTTCACTCATATTCATGGTTGCAGTTGGACCTGCAATGGTGGTTATTGCTCTTATGTTCATCGTCAGACCGGTGGGCGGTCACAAACAAATCCGCTCATCCGACGGATTTTGCTTCTCTGTCATCTACAGCATATGCCTTATCTTAGCTGCTTACTTGATGGGGGTGATGCTCGTTGAAGATCTCATCAATGTTAGCCATACCGTCATCGTAGTCTTCACTCTGGTTCTGTTCATTCTGCTGTTAATTCCCATTGTGATCCCCATCGTAGTGTGTTTTGGTCAAGATCCCGTGGCGCAATCTGAAGAACCGCTTCTGCATGCGGAAAACCAAAAAGAGGCAGCCGGAAAATCTGAACATGATCCTAATGAAATTATATTCAGTGAAGTAGAAGATGAAAAGCCAAGGGAAGTAGACTTGCTTCCAGCCCTAGAGAGGCAAAAGAGGATCGCCCAGTTACAGTCTAAACTAGCCCAAGCAGCTGCTGAAGGAGCAGTGAGGATTAAGAGGAGAAGGGGTCCTCACAGAGGGGAGGATTTCACTCTTACCCAGGCTTTAATAAAAGCTGATTTCTGGCTTATCTTCTTCTCTCTGTTACTGGGTTCTGGTTCCGGCTTAACCGTGATCGATAATTTGGGTCAGATGAGCCAGTCTTTTGGGTATGATAACACCCATGTCTTCGTTTCCATGATCAGCATTTGGAACTTCTTGGGTCGCATTGGCGGTGGTTACTTTTCTGAAATGATAGTCAGGTAAACTTCATAATACATATTTTGATTTTCGACTCTTCCATTTCGCAGTTTCTAATTTAACAGGGTCAAATGTTCACGAAACAGGGACTATGCTTATCCAAGACCAGTGGCCATGGCTGCCGCCCAAGTGATAATGGCAGTAGGACATTTCATCTTTGCCATGGGTTGGCCTGGGGAAATGTACTTAGGAACTCTTTTGGTTGGGCTTGGCTATGGAGCTCACTGGGCAATTGTGCCGGCTGCCGCTTCTGAACTTTTCGGCCTCAAAAAATTCGGTGCTCTGTACAATTTCCTGACCCTGGCGAACCCAGCCGGGTCATTGGTATTCTCAGGCCTCATTGCCAGCAGCATATACGACAGAGAGGCGGAGAGGCAAGCCCAACAACACCATCACGGCCAACAGTTGGCGCGATCCCTGTTATCGAAGATGCTCGCTGTGGACGAGCCTCTCAAGTGTGAAGGCTCCATTTGCTTCTTCTTGACTTCATTGATAATGTCAGGGCTGTGCGTCATTGCTGTCATTCTGAGCATGATTCTTGTGTATCGGACTAAGGTTGTGTACACTAATCTATACGGAAAATCCCGGGGATAAATAAGGTTGAAGGTTGAAGAAGCGTACAAATGGAAAGGGGAGAATTTGTATACAAGATTTGTGTGATTCTTGATGGACAAGATCATTCATTATTCCTTTGCAGCAAGCATGAATCTGGCTAATTGGTTGGCTGGACTGGAGGATTGTTGATTTGCAGTTTTGGTTGTGTGATATGTGAAATAGTTTTTTGTATGTACTGTATTTTTTTCATTGTGGATTAGAATTCATGGGATTGAGTTTTTGAACATCCCTCCTCAAAAAAAGGGAGAAGAAAGGTGTGAAGTTTTTGTACAATAGCTAGGTATGATTGTTCTTAGAAAACAATAAATTAGAATAATTGATTGTTTAGTATAATTAATAAGTTTGTTAATGGAGTTTCTGTTACTGAAAGAAAGAAAGCTGAAATATCATGGAGTACTACACTTTTTAGGAACAGAACCGAGTATATATATGTATATATATATCTATCTCTTACATTGACCAGGGAGGCTCTGTAAATATATATGAATTGAAGAAGGTGACTGTGTGAAGGTGCCCGGTTGCCTGAGTATCTCATGAGTTGAAGTTGAAGGCCGTGCAGTCCCTTCGTATCTCTCCTTGGTTCCCCGTTTTGACTCCTGTCCTGCCAAGGCTTCTCATCGCCGCCGCAAAGGCCGGGTTGAACTCTGTATCACTGTTCGCAAATCCGGTGACGGTGTGCTGGGTGAAGGGATCACTGAACAGTTCTTGGTCTGAAGTAAACAGCCCCTTCCCTGCCACCAAATTCCCATAATAGGCATTATCGAAAGCGTCGGGGGTGGAAGGATCCAAATTCACCGCCACGTTGGGGTCGAAATTCCGGGGGCAACTCTGCATTAGCAGACGGGCATAATCTCGGTCCAGGGAAGGGTCGGTGGGAGTGGAAGACGAGAAATTGTAGAGGCGGGTGGAGAAACGACTGCAATGAGAAAAGCCCAGGGTGTGAGCGCCGGAGAGGGCTACTAATTCCGTGGTACTGAGATTGTTTTTGGCAAAGAGGGAAATCAGGCGGTTGAGATCGTCAGTGGGGTCCGGCAAGTTTCCGGCGACTCTAGATGCTCTGGAAATCAGTCCGTCTCGACGCCCCATTTCTACTTTGAATGAAGGCCCTCCTCCCTAATCATCAATATAACGCATTAATTAGTCATATTGGAATTGGATGATCAATTACGAAGAACTATAAATCAATTATTGTACATACCATGACTACAACATCTCTGGCAGCTATGGCCAAGACATCTGCACAAGAAACCACCCCGGGGCACTGAGCCTCGACGGCTTGTTTGGCCTTGATTACGGTGTCGAAGCCATCTCCGGCCAGGGAAAGGTTATCCGGGGCATCTTTCTCTGCATCTCCATTCGGGGAAGCTAACAGAACAGAGCTGTCACATCCCTGCAAATTAAACATGATTTTAGTTAGTTGATGAGTGTCCATCGATCCTCAAAGTCAACGTTAATTAACATGAATTGAGTGAAATCGAACCTCAACGAAACAGTCGTGAAAGAATAGACGGAGGGTGGCCGGGATTGGGATGAAAGTTCCGGTCTGAGACAGCTTGGTTTCCACAGCCTGCAGCACTATAGTTTCCACATTTGGACAGGTTGAAGCGTAGAAATTCTCCGATAATTGAGACTCTGCCTTCCACCACCGACTCGTCGTCCCCACCGCCATAATCATCGCTACGTACACTATGAATATGCTCCTAATATTTGCCATTTTGATCACATTCATATATCTATGTATCTTCCAAATGCAGTTTGCACAGTATAAATCATGCATTCGAATTGATATATATCGACTAACTGTTGATATCAACAATGATCAGCGTTATAAAATTCTTTCATTAATCACGTAAATATATATATATATAGTAGACACACGTCAATCGTAATGAAGTCGTAATGAAGTAAGTTTTCACTCTTGATTCCGATTGTTGATTGACATACATATATTAGTGAATTGAAATGACAAAAGGAAGGAATATTTAGGCCGCCAAATTGAAAAATCTCATCTCACCTGTATAATGTATATGCTACCTTCAATTGACAAAACTTATCTTGTAGTTGATTCTGATAGTGCTTACTCTTTTTCTCAAATAAATGCATACTTTTATGTAGATGCGACACTTATAGCAAAAGAAAAACCCGTAGCTAATTGGTCTTTTAGTCTTACAAAGGCAGCTTTCTAATTCAAATTAACCACGCATCTCTAGTACTTCACTTGTTCTTGTCATCTCAATTTCAAGCAGTCTTCATCAAACCATTTTACCTCTTTCATACGCTTCTATTTTCACTCAACTCACTATCACACTATTTTCATCAATTGTTTGTATCAATTACTTCATCTATTTCACCACAAAATTTCACTCTTTAAATGTATTGTGTGACTCGTAAACAGAAATATTTCACGAGAAAATGTCATGAAATTAGAGAGATTCCACCTCAAAACCTAACTTACATCAGAAAAAAATCCAAAATTCTATAAAGTCTCATTCTTTCTACAAAAAGTAAAAAACTTAATTGGGCTTGTAAAATCCCTCACCAGGCCCAACGCTGCTCTAAATTCGGATTTTAGGCCTCAAAGGCCCAGTTTATGTTAACTTTTTAATAGTTGTATTGTATTTTATTTTCACTACCCTCTTATTTTTGAAATATAATCTTCACTATCTACTGTTACTATTTATGTAAAATAGCAAATTTTCAACAAAAATCAATTGTTGATTTCAGTAAAAGTACACTTAAAAGTGCTATTATATGATAAACAGTGATAATATAAAGATAAAAGAATATATTTAAAAAATTTGAGGACAAGGTTGAAACAAAAAAAAAGAAACACTGGGCAAAAAGTTATTAACATAAACGGTTGTATATTCGACTTCTTTTAATTCTTTCTGTGAGCTCCGGCAGAATAAATGTACTACGACTAATATTCTGTTTAACGTTTGAGACTGAAATGGCGATGGAGGTGGAAGTAATTGGGGACCAATCACTATTAGGGTTTCCTTGCTGGAAACCGATTAGACGACGATTCGACCCGGATTCACCCTTCTTTGCTGCTGGGAACGTCGAAAGAGAACTCATTGCCAAACAGGTTCCGTAGTCTCTCCTTTTTAATTCTCTGATCACAGTGCTTTGTTTGCTGTAATTTGCTACACTTTTGTTCGTATTATTACTACTGTTGTTAACTCCGCTTGTCTGTGATGTGTAATTTATGCTACGGTGTAAAGATTACAGTGGTCTTACCATTTCATTGTTTCCAGGTTGCATTAGATTTGACTGAAGAGGAGAAGCAGCAACTTCGCTATTTGGAAGAACAAGAAAGCAGGTTCGCATGCCACCGGATGCATTTTTTTTTTTTTTTTTTAGCTCGTTTTACTAATGGAATTGTCCGTAGGGATAGCATTTCATTTTGTGTTTTTGAGGTTTAGGAGATGAAGATTGTGAGGTAGAAGTAACCTGGGGAGGGTAAACGTAAAAATGTTAAATGAAATGACAAACCAAACGGAGTTTAAGGGGGCTTACGGATTGAGACTTGATTCAACATTTGGAGGTCACGATACGGAATTGAAAATGCATTTGGATTGTTTGTTCGATATGTGATTTATTTACCTTTCGGTATTTAGTTTGAGTTGCGTTTCAAAATGTGTTTTGAGAATGGCAATTTAAGATACATTTGCATAAGCAACCTAATAAGTTTACTCTGCAAATTTCCTTGTGGCACTACTGACTTATTTGGCCAATGGTTTCTCCATCAAGGCCTTTTGCCCTGCCGTAGTTCGTTAGGTGTGCTTCTGCACTTGTATCTTAATGCATCATTCTCAAGGTGGAAAGTGGAAAGATTTATCTTTAACTGCTGCTGATGGATGATTATCAAAACTTCTTTGCGAGGTCTGTTCGGCTTAAATGCAGGCTGATATTATTTTGTTGTTGTATATTTGGCAGTAAAATATATTGTCCACTTGTTGGTTGCGGTGCACTTTTGAGATCTTTAGAGGAGTTTGAAGATCACTATTCTTCAAGACACTCTGCATCTTGTTCGGTGTGCTCAAGGGTTTACCCTACGTCTCATCTGCTGAGCATTCATGTATCCGAGGTTCATGACTCCTTCTTTAAGGCAAAAGTTGCCCGTGGTTTTCCAATGGTAATCTTCTTACAATGACTCAATCTGGTGATTGCATTTTTCAAAATATAAAATCTTGTGGAGTTAAATATACTCTCGCTTGCCATAAACTGATTGAAATTTCATTTTCTTTGGTCTGACAGTATGAGTGCCTTGTTGAAGGTTGCGGTCTTAAGTTGAAGAGCTACAAGAGTCGACAACAACATCTGGTTGACAAGCATAAATTTCCAGCTTCATTTGAATTCTATAAGAAGAAGGTCCATCCATCAAAGAAGCAGAGGCAAAAGAACCTGCGTAGGAAAGCATTGAGAAATATAGATGATCCTGATTCAAGTGATATGCAGACAGAGGAAGATACTATGGACGAGCTTGTTTCATCTGTTTCCAAGTTAAGCACCTCCGACTCTCCCTCCTCCATAAGCTTTGGCCGTCGCCACACTCGTGGATTGGCTTTTGTTCCCCGGGCTGTTCAGCAGGAGAGAAAACCAGTTGCTTCTGGAAAGAAGAGTTAAAATTGGAAATGGTAGACAAACAGTTACTCAATGAACATTGCTAACCTAAGAGTTTTACAGATTGTCATTTTTGACAGTGAAAGGTACAACTGAGAATATCAAACTTGTGTTGTGTCTTGCTGGAGCTTTCGCCATGGTTGCTCAAACTCTACATGTAAAGTTCGGAACACTTTCCGAGTTTCTTGTTGAGTTGGATGTGTTCATTTTCTGACAGAGGAAGGATTTCCATCATAATCTTTTGATTTGTCTGCTCATGTTTTACATGTATGATACAAAGCATTCCTGTTCCTTGTGGGCATGGTTTCTGTTCAAGGAGCTTGTGTGTGATATGATAACGAATTACAGTTTTAAATAATGTGAAATAGTGAGGGTGTTACTACTGTAAGTTTTCTTCTTTTTTCCTTTTAAATATCTCAATTTTCACTTAGGGTACGATTACTGTTGAAATTGAAAATAAGAAATACATTCTCAGTGACTCATAAAAATAGTCGTCGATTAGTGTATGAATTTGCCATCATCCATCTAAAATCACAAAAAAATGGTTAACAAACATTCTTAACTATTAATCTCACAATTGTTAATTATGGTTTGAACCTTAATTTGACTTAACAATATAGAAGATTATTAGAATGGCATGAATAAGCAAATAAGATGTGCGTTGGAGGGGTAAGGAAGTCATTGACTACGGAAAGAAGACAAAAACCCTCCAAATCCAAATCCGCGTACAAAATTGAAAGACTCGATTTTTCTACTTCTAGTTCTATATATTGAGCTCAATTTGTGAATTGGGGATTGAAGATTGAATTTAGTAATCAAAAAATCAAGGTTCAGATTTTGCGGAATGGATTCTTTGGATACAGTTTTCGATCCGCTGAGGGAGTTCGCCAAGGACAGCGTTCGCCTCGTCAAACGTTGCCACAAGCCCGATCGCAAAGGTAGCTCCTTTTTCTTGTTCGTTAATTACTTGTTTTTATCTTATTGAGGAGGGTGTCCGAAATTAATGGATCTTTGAAATTTTGTGTAGAATTTTCCAAGGTTGCTGTGCGTACGGCGATCGGGTTTGTTGTGATGGGATTTGTCGGCTTCTTCGTCAAGCTCATCTTCATCCCCATCAATAACATCATCGTTGGATCTGGTTGATAATTTATACAGTGGAAGGTACTTTTTCTTTTCGTGCTTGCATTACTAGATCGGTGGGTCATCGGTGATTGGATTGATATTTTTGTTTTGAACTGGATTGCTTAATGTGGGTCGTATGTTGAGCACCCTATATGCTTGAATATTCCAATTAAGTTACACTAGATTTACTTTTGGTGGTTTTTGAAGAAGCTAATATAATCATTCTTGTGAATACCTGGGGTTTTAGAAATGTAATCGTAGTCTGGGATCTTGGGATTGCTTGACAAATAGCAAGTCAGATTTGGGATTGAATTTGCAAACAAAGATCACTTTGGTTGGGCGATTAAGACCTAAAATCAGATAAATCACTTTATATTTGTGATAGATTTATGACTCTACTTACTGTTAGAGATTGATCGTGTAAAAACATAATCTTTTTATATCGTAGATGAAGAATTATGCATGCAGTCAGATCTATGTCGTTCCTGATCATCTATGCACTGTCTGAATTTGGTAGTGCTTGATTAAATGGATGACCTCTTTGAAATAATGTGGCTTGCTGAATTGGTTGTGAGGACGCCATTTCTGAAACGGTCTTTGTTTTCTTTGCGGCTGCTGTTCAGATGACTTTAATTTTCCTCTTCTGCTACTTCTTTTAGACTCTTTCTTTTAAGTCCCTGATCACAATGAATGAATAATCTGACTCCAGAATGTTAAGGTGGATGAAAAGCATACAATGCAGCTTTCTTTTGTCTTGAGCAATAATGTTGTTATTTTTGTTGGGGAGGATATGCTATTTTCTGATTGGAAGCTATAATCCGCATTGCATTGACCTTTTTTTTGGAATTTTCAGGTTGATCTAGGATGCAAAGCCGGGGCAAATACAAAAAGATGCAACCTTTCATCTTTTTTGAACAAGACTCGTAACTTTTTTTATTCTGTAGGCATTGCTGTTGCATACATTTTTCTTTGTTAAGACTCCAGTTTCATGTAATCAAAACTTATTTCTGCAGAAGAGAATGTAGCAAATTTTAAGTTGAGCTAATTTTATGATTCCCTTGATCTACTTCCATGGCGATTCGTAGCCAAGCAAAGAAATTTGAAACCTATTGTGTCTCAGATGAGTGAATTATAAACTTGTCAAACTAAAGCAATGAGTAATCTTAATAAAACTAGTCAAGATGAAAGCAAACTAGCTTATGATTCTAGATTACAAGAAAGTACATCAAACGCTGGGCATAGCTTTGAACAATCAGCAAGCTGGATTCACTTGTAAACCTTCTTGTGCCGTCGAAGCAAGCAGTAGCTGAGGTTCCAAAAGAGTGCCTTCTCTTCGTGCTTTCCTTTTCTCACGCTGTAGCCTGAAGGACTCTATTTTGCGTGCCCTGTAGCTGTTTGGATTTTCTGGTTGCAATACCCTTGGGTACACACTCACCTGTACCAAAGTTACATCACAACAGACAGTTACAACCTAGTAATAGACTTAGCAGTAGCTGAACTTGCATAAATATCATAGAATAGTAGAACTTACCTTCTTCTTGTCAGGTCCGAATTTCTCAAATTTCACCAGTCCATCAATCAAGGAAAACAGAGTGTGATCCCTGCCTAGCCCAACATTCTTTCCAGGATGGAACTGAAAATGCCCAAAACAAGGAAGGCAAGGACTTTAGACTAACAATAGTGCAAAACTTCCCCAGAGTTGAAGAGGGCAAAGAAGGCAGATAAAAGAAACAGGGACTACACAAACTACTCATTAAAACCATCAGTATGCAGAATAAACAAACTTGAAGGAGACCAAGAGCTTAAAATTTTGGTTGAAACATTGGCATTTCAATACATCGTTCCCTTTTCAAAAGCAATATAAAATCATGCAGCCATCAAGGATAACAAAGTGAGCTAATACAAGAAAAACCTAGCCCAATGCTGAGAAGTAACATCTTGAGTTTAGAAAAGAAAAAGAAAATGATGAATGTATGCATTAACCAACACTCACCACACAAGAAACATAATCTTATCCTCACAATTCTCATTCGAAATGACTCATGATTCATCAAAATGAAACTCCACATCTGAAAGCAGAACCTAGATTATCAATCTACCAGGCATGGCCACTAGTGTTACTTTTAACAAAGCAAAGCAGAATCCACAATCCGAAAATCATTGCAGACAGAAAAAAGTAAACAAAGATTAGCTGTATTTTCTTTTCCCCCTACATTGGCTACTATAATCCATCCAGAATCCACAATCCAAATTGTATAAATTCCCATTTATGCTTTTGTTTTTCTGCTCCCAAGACAAAAATTTTCATTCCTAATGCAGATTGCAAACCTTCTCTTAGCTTGCAAACAAGAAAATACGAGTTGAAGATCAATTTATTGCTTATATGTTTACTAATGTAAATGAGCTGGGAAAAATAATAATAATAATATAAAGACCTTGGTACCGCGCTGACGAACGATGATGGAGCCGGGCTTAGCGACTTGATCGCCGTAAATCTTAACGCCGAGCCTTTGGCCAGGGGAGTCACGACCGTTCTTGGTGCTTCCGGCCCCTTTCTTGTGTGCGGACTCAATGGTCAAGGGCAACAGCGGCGAGGGCAGGGAGGAGGAGGAGAGGGAGAGGGAGAACTGCTGATGAAGACCGGTGACGGCTGCGGAGTCTCCGACTAAGAAAGCCGAAGATGAGCTGGGAGCGAGAGACAATCCTCGAAATGCTCCCACCAAACTAAAACTCACCGTCGCCATTTTCGTTAGTTGGTCGCAACCCTTCAGAAATCCAGAACCAACATCCAAAAAAAAAAAAAAAAAATTGAGTTTTTTTTGAAGAGCGGAATCAAAGAATTTCAGTGGTGGGAGAGTCTCGGAATAGGCAAACCTTATCGATTATGTAATTGAATTCAATCAACCGTCGATGTGTAACCCAGCCCCAAGTTGTTTTCTGTTTTTATTTACACGAAGAGTAGAAAAGGAAAAAAATAAATAAGAAAAGGGGCACAGAAGTGTTTTTGTTTTACGCGAAGGGCTAAAAAGTGAAAACAATTAAAAGGGCAAGGGAGATAAAAAGAGGGGCTGAAAATGTCGAGAGTGGGATTTGAACCCACGCCCTTTCGGACCAGAACCTTAATCTGGCGCCTTAGACCAACTCGGCCATCTCGACTTAATGACACAATCGGCTACTATTATAATTTTGTTGATTCAAACACCGTTTCTGTAAATTACATTGTATCGGCTAACAACAGATCAATAGTTATAAGAAAATAAAATATGATCCCTTCTCCTTTGCATAATTTTCTCCACGTGAAATCACAAACATCAACCACATACAGACGCAACTAAAATGGTTGAGGAAGGAAAGATTCAATTTAACAAGCATAGCAAAGCAGGAGAGCAAAATTTAAGTACATTCTTGCATCTGCAAGATCAAACTGAGAAAGGGTGTGGACTGTCGAGTAAATTTTGTATCAGGGAACACTAACTACAAACCACAAACCACCCTCCTATAATCAAAGTAGAACAAGCAAAAGACAATGTAAATAAGGCAGCTGCTTTTTATCTCGGCTGGAAAACAGGGGATAATACCCTTCTTCGAACAATTTCTTGGATCTGTTCCACTGACAGAACTGACGACTCCTCCTCAAAATTGGCTTGCTCCATATGCTGGCGAATCTGCAGAACCACAAATGCATGAGCAATTACAACATCTGCTGGGGATAAAGCAAAGTATTTAGCATACCAAGGCCTCTAGCATTATTACCTGCTCTGCAGAAACAACTAGCTGGATTTTAAAAATTCATGACATGTTTTCCCAGGTTGCAGTTAGACTAAAGAAAACTTTATATTGCAGATTGGAAACTATAGATTATAGAGTAATAAGTCAGAACCTTCTCCAGCACTGCAGATTGATCATCCAAGTGAAAGTTGCGCATGTACTGTAGCATCTCCAATTGCTGTGAGAAGGTTCAAGCCTCAGTTGCTGTAGTTTTGCATCAATAGGTTAACATATTTCAACCAAGTACTGAATAGTCTTTACCTGCTCCTGTAGTTTATGCAGCATACTCAATCTTTCTGCAAAATTTTCGGGTCCTAGCTCAGCTTCCTCACAGGCCATCTCTTCCCTTTCAAGCACATAAGTAAAGAGTTCTCAGTAACTTCACATCACAATACTATAGTTTTAGATAGTTACCTAACGGAAAATAAGATTGCCGAGCAAAGAGGAAAAGCTAACAGTTAGAAGATTTTATGCAACAAAATGACAGAACAGTGATCAACCCAAGTTCTAGGCACTCAAAATTTACACACAAGGTACTTCCACTGCATGGTCCAAGAATTCGAGAAAATTCTTACTATATTTCACTGCATGCTCCAAAATTGGAGGAGATTCTTATTTCTGATTTGAATATCTAGAACCTCGGAGAGAGAGCACTTACTTGGCAACAAATCCATAAAACTGAATCATTAAATCTTGATCACTTTCATAAGCCACGTTTACTTTTCCAAGACAAGCAAGACCAAATTTTGGATCTGCAGTATCAGATACGAAGAGCTGTAATAAAAATTGTAGAATTCCTAAACATCCCAAACTCAATGGTTGGTTGCGACATAAGCACTTCTTCCCATGGAGGCTAAAAAGCACAATGTTTAGAGGAAATGAAAACTGCAAACAGATTGCCAAATACCTGAAAACTCTAGATCCTTATTTCAAAATATTACGAGGCTTAGAGGAAATGAAAAGACATAAATTATACCCTATACTAGTATTTCACAAAAAAAAAAGAAAAGAAAAGAAAAGAGAAGCTACAAGAGCAAGAATTTAAAAGGGTCAAAATGGCAAAATCAGCTAAGATAACTCACCAACTCCCATTTCCAAAAGGATCTCCTCCTGAATCTTGGTGGTCACAGCAACAGCTTCCTGGACACATCACAGCATTAAGATTGAGACACTTATAAGCCCAATGAAGAAGTAAAAATCAGCTCGTATCATATAAGTTGATGCCACCAACTGCCCTTTTGCAAGAAATAGAAACTCTAATTCAAGAATATTCCAACACGCGAATGCCAAATCACAATCCATTCAACACAATGAAAGCATAGACTTAGGCTCTCTAAAGTAAAAACATCAGGTCCACAAGCATTCAAACAATTCAATTCTCTGTGAAGCATAAACTCAAACAGTTTGCATGCGCTAGAACAAGAAAGCGAGCATTTAATGAGAGCCAGTGAATTTTACCTGCTTGTCAATGACGGCTTCAGCAATTCTTTTCTTCACTTCTGAAGCATCATACCCATTTCAAAACAGTCGTCAATATTGGATAAATACTGCTAACAAAATCAAGGCAAAGGAATGGAAAAAAAATAAAACAGGGGCAGCAAGTAAAGCTCTACCACGGAGCAGTTCCTGTGGCAGTTTGCACTTACCAGGCCGCGAGGTGAGATAGGAGAATCGGTCAAATAGGTACAACAATTGCTCTTTCGATAGCATGCCTGAATTCTGATAGCCCCCCTGCACTGGACTTGACATTGTCGCTTCAGCCATTGTAATACAAACTTAATCTGCAGTTTTTATGGTTTTTCCTTAATTGAGTTTAGCCTCCGAACTGATGAAAGATATTATTTTTTTCAAAAAACAAAAAGAAAAGGGAACGCTAAATTAGGGAAGTTTTTACACCACCAAATAATAAGGTGGACCTTGCCAGTTAAATTCAGCGTCAAATGCCCCCACAATATTCAATCAAGAAATCAGTGGTCCAAATTCGTACAGCAGACAAAACCCCAAAACAAGTTGCTAGTATCATTTACGACGCATCTCCATACCTTGGACAGCCCAAAACGCACTTTAACAAAAGGAAATGTTGTAAAAGAAACAAAATAGAGGCACGCACGAGAAGCAATCATGTAAAATAATGTAAAACTCTGATCACAGAAAACTGGAGAGATATTGAAAACAATGTATCATACTAATTTTACAATATTATGTCAGCAGCTTAGGACGAAAAACACAATAAAAAAACGGAAGTTACAATATTAGCTATAATATTATTACTAGTGAAGAGCAGAAGACTATGGTGGGGGAGCGAATCAGAAATCTTCGTCCAATTTGAAGACGTGGGTGGCACTATTGCCGTTCAAATTGGACATCACGGAAGCCTTCTGATATTCACCGACTCTCTTCTCGAAGAAATTGGTCTTCCCCTGCAAACTAATCAGTTCCATCCAATCGAACGGATTCTGGACGTTGTACATCTTCCCGTATCCCAAAGCGCCCAGCAATCGATCCGCAACGAATTCAATGTACTGGCTCATTAAATCTCCATTCATCCCAACAAGCGCGCACGGCAGCGCGTCGCACACAAACTCCCTCTCGATGTCCACCGCATCCGCAATAATTCCCCTCACTCGATCCTCGCTTAACTTCATCCTCAGCATCCCGTAGAGCAGGCAAGCAAAATCGCAGTGGAGGCCCTCGTCCCGAGAGATTAATTCGTTGGAGAAAGTCAATCCGGGCATCAACCCTCGCTTCTTTAGCCAAAATATAGCGCAGAAGCTTCCGGAGAAGAAGATCCCTTCGACGCAAGCGAAGGCAAGGAGCCTCTCCGCAAACGTTTCGGACCCATCAATCCACCGGAGCGCCCACTTAGCCTTCTTCTCCACACAAGGAATCGTCTCGACAGCCCGGAAAAGCCTACCCTTCTCTTCCTTATCCTTAATATAGCACTCCAGGAGAAGGCTATACATCTCAGAGTGAATATTCTCAATAGCAATCTGGAACCCATAAAAAGCCCTAGCCTCGGAGAGCTGAACCTCCTTCATGAATCTGCAGGCGAGATTCTCGAGAACGATGCCGTCGGAGGCGGCGAAGAAGGCGAGGACATGGGTGATGAAGTGACGCTCCCCGGAGGATAGGGTTCCCCAATCGCGGAGGTCCCCGGAGAGGTCGACCTCCTCGGCGGTCCAGAAAGAAGCCTCGGCCTTCTTATACATTTCCCATATCTGAGGGTACTCAATTGGGAACATACAAAAGCGATCTGGGTTTGGGGCCAACAAGGGCTCTTCAGGGATGGACGGCATAGTGAGTAAAATCGGAGAAAAGAGAAACGAAGAAAGAGAGATAAGAGATGATAGGGCTCGAGGAAGGAGGAGGAAGTGCAGCGCAGATTGATATGATGGAGTCGGATGAGGGGATGTTTATGTTTAAATAAGAGATGAGATTGGGGGGGAAGGGGGGAAAAAAATGGCGCGGGAAAAAAAATTAAAAATAAATGCAAAGCTTGCGGGAGAATTCAATTGAAATTTGGGTAATGGCGGCAACCGCTAATTAATGTTCAAAAAATCTGACTTTTTATCCATATAACCAAAACAAACACACGATATTGTTTGGGTGCGGGATGGATGGGAGCGTGAAGAGTGTTGAGGAAGATTTTTTTTTTTTTTTTTTTTTTTTGGGCGCCAAAAGAATTAAAGTTTTTAAATTTTGAACTAAAAGTTAAAACATTTTGGGAGGGGGAGGGAATCTAGGGATGATGCGTATTTGTCTTTTGTTTTGGTCGTTACTCGTTAGTAGTATTCAAATTGTTCCTCCTCACGTAATTACATTTAACTCCTTCACTGCTTGGTAAATTACTAATATCACCTTGACATCGGGAAATTGTGTAAGCAATAATTAATGATAGTATTATTTTTAAAATAATGTGAATATAAATTTAAAGGGAAATTTGAAATTAAAATTTAATAATAGGAAAGGAAATGTTTTGTCGTACAGGTTTTTTTTTTTTTTTAAATAAAAAAAGTAATGTTTTTCCGGAGAATGGATGAAATTAAAACAAACATAGCCTTTGTTGTAATATTGTCAATACTTCACCAATTATTCCATGTGCAGTCTAGCATCTTATCAGCATCTACCTACTACAATGTCAGTGCACCAAAAGCATCACTACTACTCATCCTCTCTAGCAACAAGCCAACAACAACAAGCCTTTGTCAAACTATAAGTGAGTGAGATCATTCTAGGGAGTATTATATCTCTGTCATAGTGTCCGGTTAATCTTGCAAATACGTAGCAACTTCAACAAATATACACACTCAAAATAATGCCAATATTTACACTAGAACTAGAAGCAACCCTTACTCGTTCAGCAGAAACTGCTGCTTCTCATTCAAAGGCGAAAAAAACTCGCTGGATCAAGGTTTCTATGGACAATATATCAAACGACTTTATACAAATTGAGTTAGGAGCCACTTCTTTCTAATTTGCAGCAGAATCTTCATCGTCTGACTCTGACACCATCCAGGGTTGCTTTCGACCCTAGCTCAAAGTAAAGAAAATTATAAACTCACTCATCAGATCCAGATAGTATTGTAAACCACAATGATGCATTATTCCTAACAGCCAAGACTCATAGAATGATAGAGAAGCAGGCCAGAGAAGTAGAGACTATCCAAAAGTTCAATGTTAACACTGAGCCTACTAACAAATATACATCGACTTCTACATTCGGCCAGCTTTGTTCTACCCGCGATCTCTCACTTGTTTAGTTTGTTTCTACAATCACACAAACCATTCACGAGATTTCTTCCCCGACAGTAATTTGTAAAGACAACTTTACCTTTCCTTGCCGCAATATCCGGGGTGAGCTTCCAGTCATATCAACCACCGTGGAAGGTTCAGCCACTCTAATACCAGCATCAACAATGAAATCAAGGCCCTAAATTACAACAAACACTGAATTAACTGTCTGCTTTGAGAAATTCAGCTACACTATTTATCTTCTAGTTTTTCTTTTTTCAGGTTTAGGTGATCAGACAAGTATAACTACCAACAACAATTGACAAAATATATTTAACAGAGTAAAGCAATGATTTTATAATTTTCTGAGAACCAAAAACAAAAGTTTCCCATGAAAAGCATTACCTCTGGACCATATACATCAGCAATTACAACAGGATCTAATATCCAATCATCCTCTTTCACTGACTTCACACTGAAGAGACGAAAAGAAGTTCAAAAAGAGAGTGATAGCTCTTCAAGCCTCAAGGACAATGAACAGCTCCTGCAACTCTGCTATCTGAAAAGGGTATCATATTTTAGGCAATGATCAGGTAACCTGCCTACCTTGTGGCTACCAAAGGGGCATCCAACTTCTCCAGAAGTGCTTGACACACAGGATCATCAGGTATACGAACTCCTATATTTTTCCTTGTTACATACTTTGCTTTTGTAGTTCCATATCGCGTACATTGCTTAGGTAGCTCCTTGCTCGCTGTTAAAATGAATGTGTACTGTACACAACAGAATTCGCTAATATTTTACAATTATAAACTCAGACCATCCATGTATTATTTTCAAGAATCCAAGTTAAAGCAATTCATTCATCAATAGCAGGAACCAGAGTACATACTAGTCAGGAGAATGTACAAATGTCATTGACCAAAAAAGCACAGGATAATAATTGAAAATTATAAGAATCCATAATGCCTCTAGGATTATCTTGCAAGGTAAGCACACAGTATTTTCTGCATTATTATGTTTGAGTTTATAATTTTGACAAGAAATTCGTAACTGAACATGCTACAAGAACAGCAGAATAGAGGTATTTGACTTACCGGGCCAGGCAAGCAATGCTTAACTGCTCGAAAGATGTCTGTAAGGCCCTGGTTATTTCCACGGGGAAATCCAGTCGTATATGTATCTATATCCCGGAAGGAGTGGCATATGAGACTAAGTGGCTGTCACAAGTGACAGAGAGCCAATTAAAAACATTAAAATAAGATCAACACAAGGATTATGCAGAAGAATGTAATCCTATCTGGTAGTATATGCATCTTTGCACCATTCTAGTTGATCCAATAAACATCACAAAACAATGTTCATGATCATATCAAACGTTTCAGAAGAAGGGTAAAAAAGGATTACTTATAACTTACCTTTGAAGCTTCTATGTTCTTTAGTCTGCAGAACAGAAAAAAGGACACATGTGATTTAGAGAAATCAAAGACAAACACAAAATTAAATGACATCACCTACCTGCGGAGACGTTCAATGGAAGAGTGGCTTCTCAAATCACAAACCATGGCATACCTATCGAAAAAATCAAGCTCTCTAAGAACAACCATCAGAAAAAGCTAAAGTTTGAAAATAGACTGATGTAGCAATAGGACTAGACTTGATAGTTCAAATGTTATATGCTCAAGGCTCTCATAGTTCAAATGTTATATGCTCCTTGAGCTACTACTAGTGGTTCAATTCAATTTGCCTCCATTTCTGTTTGATTATGGCACAGCCCATAAAGTCTTAGTCCATAGTCCTAGACGTTTCTTTCATGCGGGAGAAAAAAGAATGGTTAATTTCTTTTGTTAATTCTTTCCATTTATTTAATCTATTATCAACAAAACTGAAGCAAGGCATAAAAGCAGAGTTTGGCGAACATCAATTCAATGAAGCTTTGCAACTAATGCATCTAAATTACATCTAGATCACCAGCATAATAAGGACGTTCTTGCAACATGAGTGCAATTGTGAAAAAAATCAACCACAAGAACTCTCAAATTCAAAATTATTAAGTATCCCTCTAACCTGTAAGGGAAAAAGGGCTAGGATTATTACCCCCTAAGAATAAAATCAAAAGATGTCAAAACCATGTAAGAAGTGGAATACAACATACACAGTATCAGTAGGAATGACTCCAACAGCTCCCTCCTTCAAAAGCTCAACCACAGGATCCAATTTCCAGGAGTCCACTCCAGTTGGTTCAACCTTAACATAGAGTAATCCATCCTTCTGACGAACCACCATCATATAACAACATTTCAGAATCTTTATTCCAATATAGAATTATGTTGATAGCATCTAAGAATTTTTTTTAGCCTAATTAGAAATTTTAAAAACATCCAAACATTTTTTTTCGTCTTTGTATCTGATTCCAACAAGCAAGGGAGATTCTGTACAAAATAAAACCTTAGTGAAGCGAGGAGCAGAATACTTGATGCGTTTGGGACTTCTTTTTACAGTTGCTACTGCCGTGAACTGACCGATAATCTGCTCCCTATTGTCCTTCTCCTTCCGAAAGGAAACACGGCTTGGTAGTAACGGATTCAAAGACCGCCGGAAGGAGATATTTGCTGCCGATCCACTTCCACTGCCAGGCCAGATTTTAGCTTCCATCGCCATATTCTCCTCTGGGAATTCAGCCGCTGAAAGTAAGGATGGTGAATGATCAGAAGCACATGATCTTCCCAGGTCATTTCTGATAGTAGTAGGAGTCTCTGCAACTATTTACAAAATCTGATGAGGTCTCTAGAAATTTTGTTTATCTTTATGGGCTGGGCTTCAGAATAGTGTTAGGCCCATTCTATTTGGGCCATAATTAAACTCCAAACGAGCACAAGCCCGAATTTTTCCAGACTTGCTTAACTGTTGAGAGTTCAAGTCCCCTGAACTGAAACCGATTCTCCAGGCGTCCGGCTCCGGCGATCAAACTTTGACGTTGAATTTAACCATTTTTACATCATTTACTCGGACAGTAGAGAGAGGAATATCCGTGTGGCTATGAAAATGTAAAAGAAATTTGCAATTTGTTCAACATAAATAGTTATTATTCCAGAAACATCATACTGAATAGGAGAAATGCTAGCATCCCCAAGAAAGTATAGAAAGAGAACACTCAAAATTTTATAACTTGGTTCTGAGAAAAGTCGAATCTTGACGCATTCTAATCGACGTAATAATAATTCCATAATTAAAGGAGTATTACACTGTAAAAGCTTTACTCCAATCAAAACAAACTAAAAGAACCATAATAATACGTTTTTAAAAAACTATGGATCAACCATCACCCCATCCTTCACATTCCTCCTCCTCCGAGGATGGACATCTTCACCCTAAATGTGCGCAAGGTTGCAAGAATGCTAAGCTCATCTGGCAGGCGACGGTGGAGCTTGAGATTTTGCGAACCCCACCCACACAACAATTCCAACAGCAAGGATTACCCACCCAAATATGTCATACTTGAGGTCGCTGCTCTTCTTCTTCTTGGAACTCGACTGAGAAGAGTACACAAAAGCTTATAAAATCAGTACAACTAAAGCAATAACACACCATCTCAGCCACCAAAGCTAAAAACGTACACTTCTCAATTGAGGATGTTAACACATAGCCAAAACATTTTGCAAGTTCCCGCGCCAATAGGCTCTAGCTGTTAACTGATGTTCTATTTCATCATTTTTTTAATGCTTTACCTTGCCAAAATTTTGTTCAAATTTCTTTAGCTATTCATTCTGAGGTTGAGGTAATGGTCTATAAGAAGGTACAAACTGTTCATAGTAAAAATTCTAACAGATATTTTGTAACCAGATGATAAACCCTCGTTATTAACAAGAAGCTACTCGTGTTTTTGGCTATAAAAATGCAAGAAATTTCAGAAAATATTCAAAATGTGTTTGGTAGGTGAGTCTAGAAATTAACAAACAAAAGCAAGTGGATCACCTTTGTGCTAGTTGTTGATGTAGAAGGTCCAGGCCCCCCCATAGCTTGTTGGAGAGGAGCATTCTTGTGGATTTCCATATGCAACTCAGGGGCCTAGATGACATTGAAACAAACATCAATCAAACCGGAATACAAGGACTTTATTATCATCCAATCAAACATCAAAGAACCTAAAGACAACCAAATTCAACATCAATGGATGCACACATGTTCCATGAGGAAGCCAAAAACACAACCAGTGAATGAAAAAGCTAATACTTCTTTATCCAACACAATTCTCTGTTGACCTCTCAAATTTTGAGCATCGATGTGAGGATCATGTAAGATGGATGCAAATAAAGTAAATGCTAACTAAATACTATATCTATTTTGTGCCAGTGAACAGAAGCATTCATGCAAGACTGACACAGCAATGAAAAACATATGACAGCCTACTCAATTACCTGTCACAAAAATTACATGAAAACATCCACTATGCTGCTTGGTAAACTTCCGTATATTCCACTTATTTGTAAAGTGCATGATACAAGTCCACACAAGAAATGCAACAGTCTTGCTACAGGATAAGAATAGTTTTCACTTTCAGCCTCAGATTCAGATTTGCAGTGTAATCAGAAAAGATAATTACTGCAAATATTATACTGATGCAAGTGGCGACCATGAAGATATAAATGTGGAATCATAGATAATTCATTAAAGATGTGAGTGGAATAACTCCAATCAAGTCTATAATGATCACATACATTTTTTCTGCTAAAGCAAAGTTCAAAGAAGATTAGCACAAAAAAATCTCCTTTTATTTTAGGACCACAAAGGGAAGCTAACTAACACACTTCACAGATGAGATGACAATTGATTAGAAACGACCAGGTATGAAGACAAGAGTATATGGAAACATCTCAATCAAACCCATTAATTGCCTCAAAAAGGAACATAAAAGAAACGAAACAAAAAAACAAGTATTGGTAGCAAATGATCAAAGGCTCATACCTTGGCTGTAACTTCTAAGGATTTGCGATACAGCTCATTGCTTGGATCCTACATCAGAGGAACAACACCATGAACACATGACACTTTAACACACCACTAACCAATGTTTCTTGTAAAGATAAATATACCTCATCAGCAGCTTGTTGAAAAAAATTAGTTGCTTTGTCGAAAAAAACCTTAGCCTCATCTTCATCTGGTGTCAAGAAAGCCAGGGAAGTATGAGCATTACCTAAGACCCAAAGGGATTCATGATTTTTGGGATTCACCAGCAACGCCTCCTCCAACTTAGATATGGCATCTGCACAATTAGATTAAGGAACTAAGATTACAAAGCAAGTAACGCAATCTACACAATTATATTAAGGAACGAAGATTACAAAGCATAACCTAGCAGTAAATACATACGAGGATTACTCATCAAACTCAAAGCCAGTCCCAATTACTCAAAAAGCTAATCCCCCCACCCCCTTTTTCTTTGACTTCTTTCGGACGGGTTTTGCCTCCTATGCACTTAATCCACACTTGTCGAACTAAAAATTGTATTCTTACTTAAAAATCCAATCTTCCCCCCCACTCTCTTTCACTTCTCTGAATGCTTCCAACATAGGGGAAAAAAAAAAAAAAAAACACAAGTGAATAAATAGATAATAGAAAAGAGTACCTAAAATCATCTTCTTTGATTCGGAAACGTTCTGAAACTGCGACAATTCCAGCAACGCTCCACCCCATTTAGTCAGATTCTGCATCCCACCAAAAACACAGAAACAAAGTAAATATGATTAAAACTAAAATTAAAAATTCTCGGAATCAACAACCCAAGAGACATAGTAATAGTTAGGGATGATACGAACTTCGGAATCATAGGGATTTTGAGCATACAACTCCTCTGACTGTCTGCGGGTGCTCTCGAAGTAGAGGAGGCGATCAAAATCGTTTTGCATGGTTTCAGAATCCGTGGGAAACAACCGAAATGCCCAAAAAATTAAATAAATAAGTAGAAAAAACTCTCGCTTTCTACTACTAAGAAGAACTCTAGGGCTTCTCGTCGCTATCTATTGCTCTCTCCTCCCTAAACATACAAACAAGCACAAAAACTGTGCTGCCGTTTTGTTTATGCTTTTGCTTTGGCGTTGTAGGAGGACAGCATAAACCCAATTTACAAACCGAGAACAAAGTTAGGTGATTCAAAGAGACGTTTGGGCCTAGTATACTTCGGCCTTTTCACTTTTCTGGCCCAAATCCAAATAATAATTAAAAAAAAAGAAAGTCTTACGTCACTTATGTATAATTTTTTAAATAAGGTTATTTTAAAATTTGTTACACAAAAGTGATATAAAATAGTTCACTATCCATTATAGTTACAAAAATAAAATGAATACTTTATTGTGATAATTAAACTTATATTTACTTTTTATGTCTCAATTATAAATATATAAAAAATCCTATTAAAACGTATATTTAGTTTGTACTGAAAATGCTTTGATACAATTACATCAAGGAAATGTGCAATCCTACATGTCAAACCTGTCCTTGGCTCAATCGTAAATGTTCAACAAATATGCTATTAGTTTGCTTTCTTAAAGATAGACTAAATTTTAGAATTTGTTGTTCTCATGATGGGATTTATCTGTCATACGAGAATGACCTGAACTAATAAAGTTTTTCTGTTCGAATAAAAGAAGATGAAATCCCAAAACTCTCCATGTCCAAGTGGAAAAAACTGTCTGTCTGAAGGAGTGTATCACAATCCTTTCCCCCATGAGCATTCAAAATCAAATAGCTATCAATTTTAATATACAATACTTAAAAATAACTAATTTGTTTTTATTTATTTTATTAGTATTCTTACATTTTAAATGGAAATTAATTATTTACAACATCTTACTATATTAGTAATGTTAGAATAGTATCAATTTGAAATTTGATTATTCTATTATAACAAAAATAAATTTTGAAAATAGATTCTGATGAGTAATTAGTAACATGTGTTACAATTGTTACCTTTAACTAATAGGAAAAGTTACTACAATTGAGTAAGGGGATAATTACTATTATTAAACATCTTCCATTCCTCATTGAGGAAAATGATCATGTCAAACATTTAGGTATGTTGGTTTGAAAGTTTTAGGATTATGAATTTCAAATTTTGTTTTAAAATCTAAACCCATTTTACATGTGCTCAAAAGTTTGTTTTCTAAAACTTTTTTTAGAAACCAAAATTTTTATTTTTATTTTCAAAAACCAAAAACCAAAAACTATTTTTCTCTAAACCCAAATTTTGTAGGAAAATATTGTTTGTTGGCCACTACCTTACCAAATAAGATTTTTTGAAAAAATTTATTTATCAAAATTCTCATACTAAGCATCATTTTTTGAAAATAGTTTGTTCTCACTTGTTTGTTTGCTTATTTTTTAAAATATGTTTTTAAAAATATAATTTCCAAAACATCTATTAAAATCCTTTAATCTAATGAACCTTCCCCGGAACCGGAACTGGCGATTCCCAACTTAAAATACTATCGAAGGAAGGTTTTAAACCCATGCCCCCAACTTTACAATGAAAGTTAAGAAGAGATAAATAATCACTTCAAGCTCCAGCTACTTTCTCATTTGTTATATTTTTCTTATTATTAATATTATAATATATATTCATTTTTCTATAAAATACGTAATTATATAATATAATTATTTTATACTACATATATTATAATAATATATAAACTCATGGTATAATTTACATTAAGTATATTATTAATATAAGTAAATATTAAATTAAATTAAAGTATATACAAATATAAACTAATTATTGAATTAAAATTACTTTAATTTGAATGGTATCGAAATTGGAACCATTGGGTTCTATAAACCGTGATAGAACCCAATGGTTCTGGAACCATCCCGGAATCGGAACCGTCGGTTCCACTTTCCATTGGACCGTAATCGGCGATTCTGGAACCGTAACCGGCGATTCCAGAACCGTAGTCATGTCTAAATGAACCGGCCCTTATATATTTCATATATTTTCCTTTTTTACTTTGCTCTTTCAATATTATATTCCCTCTATTCCATTAGAAGAGTCAAGTTTGATGTGTAATTTTTGTGGAGACAGATCTACTTATATTTTGGCAAATATATAACAGAGAAAAAATGCGAAAGGAAAACAGCTTTGAGGCTCCGTTCTTTTTGTGCTTGAATTGAGAAAAAATTGATTTTAGAGAAGAAATATTTTTTGGAAGGAATTTCTTTTGGTAATCTGTGTAGAAAAGAGAAAAAAAATATGTAATGATTATGTTATTTTTTAAATTTATGTGAGTGTAGATTTAGAGAAAATTTTAAAATTAAAATTTAAAATTTAATAAAAAATGAGATTATTTCTTTAAATAAAATTTTAAATGAAAAAAGTGGTGATTCTTGTAGAATGTGATGAAAAAGAAGAGAGCCTCAATGGACGCTTTGCACAAAGAAAATTTAAACGGAAGTGGCAGTGGTGTAAATAAAAGAAAAACCCATGGGTAAATATTTAATTATTTATGCGCAGACGTTCCACATAAATTGAGAAATATCTCCGTCTGTTATTCCTCCTCCGTCGCATCTTCCGCCGAGGAGATAAAGGTGCGTCTCTCTCTCTCTCTCTCTCTCTCTCTCTCTCTCTCTCTCTCACTAAGTACTGTAACCTGTACTCATTGCTTAGTGTATAGCTAGTAGACTGCAGCACACTTTCATCTTTCTAGGATCCCCAAATCTAGGGTTCTTGTTTTGTTAAAACCGGCGAATGCCTTGGGGCTGATCCGCTCGCCTAAGCCCTAGATTTGGTCCGTCATAAAACTCATTTGTACTTGATTTGTTTAATTCTTACTTCTTTTTTTTTTTTTTTCCTCTGCCGCGGTTCATTTTGTTATGACTGGGTGATTTTTGTTTATGCTTAATTTAAAACTATTGACTACATTAATCTTGTAAAATTGCTTGAAGATATTCGTAATCTATGTTAGGGTTTCCGTTTGTTTGTTTGTGGTGGTGGCGTGTTTGATCTTTATATTTGACCTAGACCTAATATCCAGTATTAAAAGCTCCCGTAAAACTTGTTAACCTCTTGGATCAAGTCAGTGTGCATGGTCACTGTGTTATAATTTTATTGACTCCGAACAATTTGTCTGTCGTGAAATTGGAGTGAACCCCTTGGCTATGATAAGAATTTGATCGAGAATTCAGGACGGGAATTCGTCTATTCTACCCTTAAATATATTTTAAAGATATTGGGCAATTGTGCGAGTTACAGAAATGGCGATCATCCATTTGGGACAGAGATGTTAATTATGTGAAAATTAGTTTAATATTTGCGGCACTAGAGTTTGTAACGCTATCTATTGGCGACCAACTCTGTGTGCTCATTCTCTGTATTTCATCCTTTGCTCGCAGCTAGGTTTTTGGCCAGGCTCACTTTTATGGTTGCATTAAGTCAAAATTGATTATATTTCTTTGATCATTGCCACTGAGAAGGCATTGTGTCTTTTCTGTTTGTTGCCAGATTTTCCCCTTTTTTATATATATTTTTGTTCGTGCTTAGCTTTTGAATAAAATGGCTATGTGTGAGCTAATAACTTCTGCCCATTTTTTACTTCAGAGCCTGCAATATGGAGACTTTAAACAGCTACTGGCAATTTGGTGATGAACTTCGAGGACAAGCTAAGGTCTCAGAGGATCACAAGTGGACAGTGGCTGCTTCTAAGCTGGCTGAACAGACTAGGTTGAAGGGAGAGCGGCGGAATAATCTCGATCTCTCTAAGAGTCCTACTGAAATGAGGCCTCGGGAGTACCTTGGGTTTCAGGAAGATAACAAGTTTGAAAGCCTCAACTTTAGCATGTTAAATTTGGACACAAAAATGAATGAGAGTCTTGGCAGAAATTCTGTGGGGAATGGAATGTACAATATCAATACTGTGCATCAAAAGTCCAGTCTCAATAGCCTCGGGAATACTACTGGTAGCGGCAAATATATCATGAACAGTGGATTCAAGGAACACAATAACAACAGCATTAACAACAACAACAACAACAATGAAAACATCAATGGGAACTCAACTGATAAAAGATTCAAGACATTGCCAGCTGCCGAGACACTTCCAAGGAATGAGGTTCTAGGTGGATACATCTTTGTTTGTAACAATGACACAATGCAAGAAGATTTAAAGCGACAGCTGTTTGGTAATTACGCATTTCTGAATATTAAACCTATTATACAAGCTGTTTGGGACTGAGGATATCTTGTTGTTTATTTATTTACTCATTTAACTTGAAAGAATATTGGAATGGTAGATGTTGTCTGGTCGTGGAAATATTGTTTCTAGTGGATGTGCTGAGGCTGGTATGATTTTTTGACTAGAGTATGTCCTTTTTCTTTAGTTGCAAGTTATTGTGGGATAAATTAGAATGAGCATTTTTCTTTCTCTGTGTGTGTGTGTGTGTAATTAAATTATTTCAAACATGCCGCATTTCCTTTTTCAGTATGGTATTCAAATAACTCCTCCAAGTTTTGAAAGTGGTAGAAAAACTTAATTGAAATTGATGCCACTGGGCCCTCTTCTTCTGAGGCTGTGTCTAGTGTCATTAATTTAGGGTTGTATTTGGAAATATTTATGAGAGAATTGTCAAGTGATTTGAATGATGAGTATAGCTTAACCTTGTAACTCTCGTTTCTTGATTAGAATATAAACTCATGTTGTTAGTTTTTTTGCAGGTTTACCACCTAGATACAGAGACTCTGTGAGGGCAATTACCCCAGGCTTACCACTTTTCCTTTATAATTATACTACTCATCAGTTGCATGGTATATTTGAGGTAGGTGGCTATTCTTAATATTCTTTCTCAACCTTTTTTCTCATTAATTTGCCCGATACAAACAGGGACCTGTCCTTGACATTTTACTGTTGAATGTGTAGAAAAATTATTTCTTCCAAAGTGTTGCCTATGACACATTCTCTTACTGATGTCTTTAGATTGGCCTTTGATCTTTGGATTGGGGTTAAGTGATGATAAATTTACCATTCACATGCCATAGTATGTTTTTTTATTTTATTTAAATGATCATGATGGGAAATGAGAAATTAGAAAGTTGGGGACTGGGAAGTGTGAGGATGAAACTCTTCGTGTGGGTAGAGAAGCAAAAAAAATTTCAAGTACATGCCAGGATGATGATTATTATTAAACTTAATTGCATTAAACCCACATGTTATATGCCGTTTTGCTTTTTGTCCCTCCATGAGAGAAGTACAGAAATAACAAAGATAACTGTGGCTTTTTAATGAATAACCCTAAACTCAGAATTACATTATGTATGATGTCAGCATAATTGGGGCAAATTTGCATTTTAATAAAATTTTCTCTTTGACTAATGGTTAAAGAGGGTAAAGTGTCTATTTTAAGCCATATTAGTTAATAGTTCAGTTATCAAGTTATATGGCAGAGAGTTTTGTTGGGCTTTTTATTTTTTTTTCCCTATTTTTTTGGGTTCCCCTTGTGTGGGAGTGAAGGGGAAGAGGGGGTTGTGTGGGTGTTAGGAATTGGTTCTCTTATGAATGTATCCTTTCAGCTTGGATGCCTTCCCTAACACTGATTTTTTTTTTTCCGGAAACTTCTACACAGGCAGCTACTTTTGGGGGTTCCAATATCGACCCAACAGCTTGGGAAGATAAAAAATGTAAAGGCGAGTCTAGATTCCCTGCACAGGTGAGTCATTGGCATGTGAATTTCAATATCGGTTTATGCATGGGAGTAGGTGTGCTAATATTTTGTGTGTTCTCATCCAACCCTTTAACAATTTTCAATCATCAGGTGAGAATCCGCATAAGGAAACTTTGCAAACCTTTGGAGGAAGATTCTTTTAGGCCAGTCTTGCATCATTATGATGGTCCAAAGTTTCGTCTTGAGTTGTCTGTGCCCGAGGTATGATGGAAAATCTGTGTTGCAACTTACATTTTTGTTTCTCATCCCTACAAGTAGTAACAATCCCGGATGTTTTTGATAATGCAGACCCTGGACTTGCTAGATCTCTGTGAACAAGCTGGTGTCTAAGATCCTTATTCCTTACTGAGCGCATTATCAGCTACTGAGGATATGCGAAAATGGTAGCGCACGGGTGTGAATTTGTAGGTTTGCTGTGCAGGTGATTAATGCTTTTCAACAGATTTTCCAAAGAGCGCAAGCTTGGGAGTAATTCTGGTTGTTGTTGTTGTGGTATCAGGAGAAGAAGTAGGGATTGGGCAAATAAGCTTTAATGCTTTTTGTAAGATCTTGATATCATTGTATGTTAGCTTGAACTTGAAGAAGATGAGTATGGTAATGTAAAAACATGTATAACCCACATGAAAGCCTTTTCGAAGATGAGAAGTCCTCAAAAGATGACTCCGGCTGTAATCCTATTTGTACTGTTTGCAATTTACTAGTAGTTTTCCTTGATCATTTCTAGTTTATGCTGCAGCTTGGCTATCCAATGAGATTGGTACCCTTTTATACTTATTATAAGTTATGAGGAATAATACCTAAAATAATTAATTTGACATTGTATTTTTTACTTATATTATTATTTTTGAAGTAAAGGTTAATTCTGAATATCATATTATTATATCATTACTTTCGAAGTAAAGGTTAATCGTGAACATCACATTATTATGTTAGTGAGAGTATAGTTAGGGAGGCAATTCGTGTTGGGTTGACGGATTTCTATGTTTATACTTATCAATTCTAATCTTACCAATTTAGTTATTCATGTCGATTCTTTTAACGCGTGAACATTTCAATTCATGTTGTGATTTCGTGTGTAGTATATATTACTCGTGTCTGGTTCGAATTGTTGAGTTTTCGCGTCGATATTTTCAATGTTAATATTACACGTTTAATTATTCATGTTACTTGAGTTGACCCATATAACCTACGAACCCATCAAGGCTCAATTATAACCTGCTTATATCCTATCGAATTCATATTGTGTGAGAAATTGTCAATCCTGAATGTTATCCTTCAAGCAACGGTCCAAATAGGGTGGTGTAAAAGCCTATGGGAGAGCATAATATTTTTGTTTTCACCTTACTCATTTTTTATCCTAATTTATTGCATTTTTAATGTGATTTTTCTATTTTGTAAAAAAACAAAATTACAACCTCAAATGTCCATAAGACACTATAATCAGTGATATATATATAGGCCTGTTCTTTTTGTTTCGTTTTGAAAACGGTTTTGGTTTCAACATTAAATTTAATATATTTTAATCATATTTTATCATTTCCAATACAACTTTTTACTATTTAACATTTACTTTTTACATTTTCAATACACTTTTTATATTATAAAATTATTTTTCAAAACTTATTTTCAAAACCAAAACGTTCAAAAAGAACATGCCTATAAACACATATCACAAAAATAAACGTAAACAAAAGGCTGTATAAGAACGTGCCCTCATTGATGTAACGGAATCGTGATCTCTTACCCTAACCCGTCACCTCCGTTAAGCTCCTCGCCGCGGGTATCCAAGCGCTTTTCAAAATTCAAATTTTACAGAGTAGAGTTGGTGTGCCCCCAATCGGGCTTTAGAATCAGAGAGAGTTTCCGGCTTCATCTCCGGCGGAAGGCTTCAATAGCGACTCTTTGGATGCAAAAATGGTGGGAGTGAACAGATACATTGTAAAGTTGAACCGGTTGAGCACCTACAAGAATCGCAATTCACTTAGCTTTATCGGTGTTGTGGTTGAATTCTCAGTTCCTCGGAGGACTAGCGGAACTGGTCAGTTCATTTCTTTTCTTCTTCTTCTTCTTATTATTATTATCTTTTGTTTTTAACTTCACAATTTGTATTGTTGCACGGTTTCTGGAGTTAATAGACCATAAATTACCTTCTGAAACTCATCCCCTCCCCCCTAAAAAGGTCTTTACTTCATCGTTAGCACTGACATTGACGTAAGTTCGAACTGCAACTTTTTAATAGGGGTTTCAGATACTATCCCCAACAAATAAAAGTGTTTTTACGTCATTATCAGTACCGTAATTTGGGAAAATAATGTGACTTTTTTATTTTTATTTTTTTGTGTGGTGTATTTCAGATTATTGCACCACTCTGAAGATAATTGACCAATCTCAACAGAGTCCGGAGTTTGCTGTAAATATCTTTATGAGAGACATCGATGATCTTCCTCATATTCGTGCCCACAAAGACATCATCCTCCTTTGTGATTTTAAGGTACACCAAATTTTTGCTTGTTTATTGTTTACACCAACACTCGAGCTTGATTGTTTCTGTTATATTTTATCTATTCAGATTGACCCCTATAACGGTACTGATTATGCCGTATATGACCACCGGAAGTCTTCATTTGCATTATTTGATGGGGAAATTACGAATGAGTTCACCCCCTATCAAGCTTCGCCAACATATCACCCTGCACGCTCTGACAATGAGGATGTTAGACGATTGAGGAATTGGTCCCGTATTAATACTTTTAATGCTGGTATTCATCGTTTTTTTCTCTCCGAACGTACTTAACTGTAAATTTCACTCGTCATCAATGAATCGTAAGTATTTGTCACATTCAAATTGTTTTGGAGGAACTCACATTCTCTACTCATTCATGATTTAATCGGACATATTCAAGTATTGATGTCAACTGTATTGGTTTTTGCTGTCACCATGCTTATAGTTGCTGCCTTGCTGGTCGTACCAAAGCATTTTAAACGATTTCACATGATTATTCTCTGTTGTATGGCTTCATTTTTTGGTTCTGCATGCTCTAACATATTAATGCTTTTATCCTACTTTTTCTATAGCTACATGTATGAAGAACAAGATCAAATTTTGTTCCAAAACACAATTCCTTGGTTGCATGCTTATGTGATTAACATTCCTTATTAGCTTTCTCTCTAGTATTATTTTGTTATGGTCTAGTGGCACAATGCTGGAATTGTCTTGTATATACTAGAAAAGCTTAGGTTCTGAAATTTGGCTTGATTCTTTTGCTGACATTTGGAGAATAAAATTATATCCTTAGTCCATATAGTTAATGTCCTCTAGTTGTTTGAATGCAGAATTACACATTTATGTATGATACTTTGATTTTCTATTTTGATTATCAATTTTACTTAGTTTTATTAATTTTAGGCCTCAGTGATTATGACACAAAGCTGAAAGATATTGGAAGACATGATTTTATTGATCTAGAGTGCAAGGTAGCTCATATTACAACTTTAATTTTGACGGTAGAGTAAGTTATTATCTTCACTTTTTCCTAAATTTTGACTGTTTTGGATGGAAGGTTCTACACGTTTGTGAAATATCTAATGACAAATGGATGCTATTTGTATGGGATGGGACTTGTACTCCAGCTTTGGAATTGTGTGCAAGGTAAGTTATTGTCGTTTTTTCATGTCCTGCAGTACTGAGATGTGTAAAATGTGAAAGAAAAAGACAAAAAAGCTAAATATGAGAATTTGAATTCTTTTTCCTTCATGTTTTATGTAATAATTGGATTTTCTGATTATATGGGATTAAATTTGGTCAGAGTTGAAATACATGGTAAGGCTGTATATTATACTTTAACTTTAACGGCCCAATCACTCCTTGAACCTGCACATGCTTGGGCTTCCCTTTTTTTGGAGATTTGCAAATAATTGAGAATGAGATCAATACTGGAAATGGAGCAATATCTCATGCCTTAATGGCCTGCATTGGCTTGCTGTGCTGAAGTGAGAAAAATTGAAGTATAGACTACAAAATAGATTTTAGGATTTGTTAAGGTTTAACCTAATTCATGAAACCTGAAGGTTCAGACAAAAAAATGTTGTTGTCAAATGATTGTCCATGTTGGAGAAAAAACTATGACCATTTTCTGATGGGTGTTTATTGTAGGCTTGGAGCTGATGACTTGAATCCTGTACAATTACAAGTTGAGCCAACTATTTTGCCTACAAGTGTTTTATCTGATTTTCCTAGCATTGGGACCGTGCTTAGAGTGACAATTGATGAAACATATGAGAAATTTGGTTGCCGCTTCAAATTTGTGAAGGAATGGTTGAAGCTACGGAATCTACATGTTAGAACTGTTTCAGGTTTGTGGAAAGGTGTTTGGACTACGACAACCAAAATTCGACCTTTACCTAAGAGTGAGAACTGCATCAGGTATTCCTCCACTTTAATGCTTGAAAACTGTTAAAGAGAAGTCCACATGTTGTGTTTTCATTATTAACATTTAACTTGCTGTGCTTTGTGGGTCTTATGTGCCAGGGACTATAATGCCAGAGTTTTGAATATCTTATCTCCGCCTACCGCGTGTAATATGTTGACTGGTATGCTAACTGTATTTATAAGTCATATTTATACTACAATTTACCAGTTAGATTAATAATTTGGTTGAAATATGACGTTTATGTTAACAAATTATTAATTTCTTAGATGTGCAAGAGCGTCAGCAATCTGGTTTCAGGACATTAATGGAACTCATCACAACGGGTTTGGTAACCAACTTCCATAGAACTTCTCTCAACTTGTTGAAATGTTAGTTTGTGAATCTTAAAATATTGACTCAATCGCATTGTAAATTTGCAGATGTATGGTAAATTTAAGTGCCTTGTCCGTTTTTTGATGGTTTATCCATCACAAAGCAAAGACTTCCTATCACCGAAGGGTGAATATATGATTTCGGTAATTTTGGAGGATCCAACCGCAAGAATACGTGCATCGCTATCTTCTAATGATGCGGTAGGAATATTGTTGGATCTTTAATATTGACGCTTAATTTTTTACTGTGTAATGGATCTCATGGGAATTACTGATTTTTCAGGTTGTTTTCTTTGGAGGTCATCCGGATGAGGATGCACTTACCACCATGAAGAACAAACTGCTTGGAATTTCTGAATCTAGCAGCAATTTGCCACGAAATCCTCCCAAGACAGCATGTTGCATTGGATTCACTTCCTCTGATGAAAACGATGTGTTGGGAAGCAGGCAATATCACATTTGTGATACTATACTAGTTTGGTAAATGTATACTGGTTAGGTGATGATGATATTTATACTACAGTTAGTTAGAAAGAAGCGATAAATACGTTTTGCGCCTGTGTGTGTATGTATAGTTTACATTTAGAAAGTTCCACTCAGGTTTGCAGTTTTATTGTCTGTGTTAAGTCTTAGGCTGCATTTTGTATGATAACAATTTAGCTTATGTGCTCACTACACGGGTTTGCACGGGGTTTGTATGGTCACAAAGCGGTTTGGTTTGAAAAAGGGGCATGTTAATTACTTGACACTTTTTAAAATTTTTAAGTGGTAAAAAAATAATAATATTCTTATACATTTCTACCATCATAAATATTTTTACCTACATTCTCATTTTCTCTTCAACTCTCCATTTTACTCTTTAACTCACTTTTATTTTTTTATTTCAATTTTTTCAAATTTTCTTTCACTCTCCTTCATTCATTCTACAGTAAAATTAAGAAGAAAATAATTTTTAAAAATAATCACCCCAATTAGGCAATTCTATGGGAAAGAATCGCCCGGATGGGACGATTCTTTTTAAAAGTTGTTTTCTTCTTACTTTTATTGTAGAAGGAAGTAAAAAAGAGAAAAGGCAAAAAAGTAATTTTAAGTCTAAATTTTTTAGAAAGTGTCATTTATTTAGTAAAATGTGTCCTAAAATTAACAATTTCGTTGAAAAATTAAAAACACATGATTTAAAACAATTGTAAAAAAATCGATTATAATATAAAAATGAGATTTAAAAAATGAAAAAAGATTATGATAAGAATTATACTCTTAATATATTTTTTAATTATATTATATTGAAGTGTATTTTTAATCTTAAATAATTTTGCTGAATTTAAATTTAAACTGAGGATTAAACAAAATTTCATAATTTTTAGAAGTGATGAATATATTTTATTCTAGGCTAGATTCTCATGTTATCATACTCTTAATTGATAATTTAATTTAGACAATTACTGTAAAAAAAAATTAATCAAGAAAAACGATTTTTTATTATAAGAGAAAAAGAAAAATAGAAAGTCAAAAGAAAAGGAAATGGCGGAAAACAGTTGCCATGAATACAGTTGTGGTCACCAACAACTCTACGTTCCACTCAGCTGATTGATTTCTGTTGCCATTTCCTTCCGTTTGTGCTTCAATCAGTGGCGGAAACCGATAACAAATAAACCGATCGAGACGACATATGGCTTCGATTTCTCTTTCTCCAATTCCCTTCCGTTCGACGTCACGCAGTATTCGGAAGATTCCTGACAACCGCAGCTATACTGTGTCGATCAGTTCATCTTGTTTTCCGGCTAAAGCACCGCTCAAGCTCAGGAGGATTCATCGGAGGAGAGTTAGAGTATCGATATCTACACTGGAAGCGGTGGTTGAATTTCGCAATCTGGACGCCGATGACTTTAGACATCCACTCGACAGACAGGTGGAAATTACTTCACGTTATGATACCACCGACGACTGTTTGATTTACTTATACATATACATATGCATATGCATATATCGATTCTTCGTGCTTGCTTCTGATAATAACTTTGGCTTTATGCAGAATACGCTGATTTTGAGGGCGATTCCTGGTTTGAAGGATATTGGAAAAGCTCTTTTAGGTATAAAGAATTAATAATACAGCAGTGATAAGTAATGAATACTATGCTAGTATTTCGTGGTTGTTATTACCTTTTTGGTGTTTGTGAAGCAAAGCTGTTTGTTGATAGTATACTGAAAAGTTGGTTTCTGGGTTGAATGCGTTTGATAAACACAGGAACTGTTGCTGAGCAGGTCATGCTTTTGGAGAACATAGCAACGTCTATTCTTGTTACCGAAAACCAGGTCATTTTATTCTTCCTGAAAGTTATCTTGTAGTTACTGTTCTGTGACAAATTTGTAAGTTTTAGATGTTTCTTTTCCAATTTGTGTCTAATATTCCTCAATGTTATGAATCATGAATCTGCTACCATGGATGTTCTCCTGCTTTTATTTTTTAGCTTCACTTTTACCCGCGTGATTCTTTAATACTACATTAAACATGCCTCACCCTGTTTTGTAGTTTTTGAATTATAAACAGGGAAAATGCTTATCCATTTATCCTTATTATGGTAAAATTGACATCTTAGAAAGTTAAGCTGAAGTGAAGGGAAGTTGATTCTTTTTACCTGTTAGGAATTTTCTGACTTGGGTGATGTTTGTTGGAACAGCTTCCCGAACTCCATTCCTTGATGAACCAGGCTTCCAAAATTTTGAATATTGAAGCTCCTGACCTTTATGTGCGTCAAAGTCCAGTTCCAAATGCTTACACTCTTGCTATCAGTGGTAAAAAACCATTTATTGTTGTCCACACAAGCCTTGTGGAGCTGCTTACGAGAAAGGAGTTGCAGGTCTGTATTCTTTTCTTTCCTAAAAGCATGCATTTCCCTTTGTGTGCAACATGGCTTTGAAACCTCTGCGGAAGCTTCAAAATTGGCTTACTTTTGGTCAGTTCAGCAAATATTTTCAAACCTAAGATGTGATAGTTTTCTTTTGCATGTATGTGCTCAAAATCCTTTTTTTTTCTGTGTTACACAACCAGATTTGATGAAAATTTCTTGCCATGTGATATCCAGGCTGTCTTGGCTCATGAGTTGGGTCATCTGAAATGTGACCATGGGGTGTGGCTGACGTTTGCAAATCTTATTACACTTGGAGCCTACAGTGTTCCAGGTATACTTCTTTTATTAGTTACTTTTTATAATTCATTTAGGAGATTTTATAGATAGAGAAATGTATGAGGCAAGCTGATCAGATAAGAAAATTCAGTGCTTGATGTTATTTTACTGACTTCAGCAGTTTAAGCACTTGATATAGCTTGTTGATAGTTAATGCTAGTCAATTACGTTCACATGGCATGGCATTGAAACAACTTATTTGCTAATTCTGCCACCTCTTTGTGAACGGGTTGCTTGCATCACCATCAGTTAGAGAAAAGTGTTTGTCTATAATCAGATAGTGGCCACTGAAAAATTATAACAATCATATACAGGTTTTGGTGGTCTCATCGCCCAAAGATTAGAAGAACAACTATTCCGTTGGCTTCGAGCAGCGGAACTCACCTGTGACCGTGCAGCCCTTCTTGTTGCCCAAGATCCAAAGGTACAGAAATATGAAACTTTATTGTGTTGTGTTGTGTTGTCGGCATAAAACGTTGGATTGACTTTTTCATTATGAATCATACAAGAGGTGGTCATCTCTGTTCTCATGAAATTAGCTGGTGGTTGCCCCTCTTTGGCTGATCAACTAAATGTGGATGCGTTTCTGGAGCAAGCTCGATCTTATGACAAGGCTTCTTCAAGCCCAGTAGGGTGGTATATAGCGTACGTTAGACCATTTTGTGGAGCACACTGTGTTTAATTCAATGATACCATGATCTAATTGCTTGTTTATCCTTCCTCCCAGAAATGCTCAAACCAGTCAACTTTCACATCCTCTACCTGTTTTACGTGCACGAGAGATTGATGAATGGTCAAGAAGTACGGAGTACAAAGCTCTTCTAAAAAATGCAATGTTGATAAAATCCTCGCAAGTGTAGAGTATAAGGAAGATGGATATGATTACTTGGATGCGTAAATACCCAGGTACTTGCTAAATTTGATCGGTGTTTCTGTTCATGCATTTCAGTGCATAGACATTCATCCTTATTTGATTTCTTTATTGTGCTTAATTTGGTTTGGAGGCGCTTGGGATTGTGAAATATAGCTTGTTATAAAAGAGATAACTATTGTTGCCTGTGTTTTCTGTTCTCGGTTTCTCTTGAAAGGTTTCTTGAATAGGGCCCAATGTCAGTTGTGTTGACAAAGGCATAGTTGTTGTTGTTGTTGTATAGAAGAATAAGTATGACATGGTTATTTGGGCTGGATTAATAGTTGCCATGGATGCTTATGCTATTCGTATGTGAAATCACAATTGAAATTTTGCAAAAATGATGGGTTGTTGTCTTTATTTATGGTCACGATGATTTGATCTCTTCTAATGTCTTCCCTCCCTTTTGTCATTAGATAACTGCAGCCAAAGCCCCATAGGCGGGAGTTAAGGCCAGTTCATTTGGTTTACAAATCGATGCTTGCTGTAAATTATTGGCTGTGGAAGCTCTTACAAGCTGAGCTTATTGGAGCAGTAGTAGTATCCTTGTATATACTGCCAATTTTATTTGTCAAAAACACATCTGGCCAGGTCGGGGATAGGGATGTTTTAACTTTAAGGTGGGGGCTAGTGTTTCAGTTTGGCACAAAAGTTGTACTCTACTCTCTGAACGCATGGTTGTACTTGAACAAGATGCTTCCACATTAATATAAATTTTTTCTGTCAAAGGCAATGCCACATATGCTTTTTCTGTTGCAGCATCTAAATAATGGAACGATGGAATGCTTAGAATACGATGTCCAACAGAATGCTTAGAATATGATGTTATTTTATATCAAAAGTTTTGAGTTGCTGGTTGGAAAAGCTGAATCTTGCTGTGCCAGAAAAATTGATGGAATGATACTGAATTGAAATTAAACATGACAACTTGGAGATAGTCTCTTTCTCCACCACACAGGTTAATGGCTATTCCTATGATACAGAATTGATTTGAAGAAGAAGAGCTACCAAAAGAAATATAGCCAAGGGGAACCTGCCATGTGAATCAGATGAAATACGCCCATCAGAAGTTTGTAGAACCACAGCATCAATGACAGGACCACAGAAAACTCCATCTTTGTTCTGTCTAGCTGTGTAGCTTTGGAAGCTAATCTGCGTGGGACTTGCTCCTGCCTTAAAATTCATTGAATACTTGGTTGCAGATCCAGTACCTTTGCTCTGGACGGTGAAATTCTGGGCCGATGATCCTGCCTGAACCCCTACGGTGAAATCCCCTGCGCAGGAATCATTAGCATCACCCAGCATGAATTCTACTGTATAACCCCAACCCTCAGTCAGTGTTGGTGCTACTTGTATTCCAGCTGCATCCCCGGAGCCGGAGACAATCTCTACCGCAGCATCGCCTTCTGGGACGTAGAAACTCTTGGAGTCTATGTATCTGATGGTTCCAGTTACAGACCAATCTTGCAAAGCAGATTCAATGAAACTAGGCTCTGAATCAAGCAGAACCCCAGCAGCATTACCATCTCCAAACGAGGGGCCAACCTCGAACCCTCCATTTGACAAAAGATTATCTTTGCCTCCCAAGGAAGCTCCGACAGTCTTTAATGAAAGATTGTCCAGTACCGGCCAACAGACAGTAGAATTGGAGTCTCCGATGTCGAGGGTTTGGCTGTGAAGCACTAAGTTCACAGGCTCTCCGTCGTTCCAGCTTCCTAGGCGGTAGCCATAAGTTTGCCATGGAACTTTGCTGTAGTTTTGCTTCAGGTTAAACTCTGAATCACTATCAGGAGCGGAAACCAGAAGACTCACGTTGGTTGCGCAATCCTTACTGCCTCCCATTCCAAGAGTAAAGGTCAGCAGGTAGACCATCTTGTCTCCATTTGCCACGAATGTTTGGTTGATATTCCCATCTTCCGCCAACAATACTCCATGCCCATTGTTGCGCGGCAGCGCCACCGTTGGTCCAGACGTCACGTACTGGACTGTGCCTGAGGAAGTCCAACCCGGGATAGTGTTGTTCTCGTTCAGGGGAACGGAATGAACAGAAGCATTTGGTACCGATTGGGAAGGTGGGAGTTCAAAATCTGGATTCTGCAAATCAACAGCTGCAAAAATCCCAAGTCAAATGTGAGAAATTGTTTCAGAGAAACAATGGTGCAAAAACAAAGAGGAAAGAAGAATTATGAATGATGGGATAATTACCTGCAGATACAACTGCCAAACCCAGGAGGAAACTTACAAGTGCCAACTTCATCTCTGATGGGAGGATGGAGAAGAAGAAGACAATTGAAGGTTTATTAATTTGGCTAAGCCCACAGTCAGAAAACGCGTATAGTATGACAAGAAGGTTTAAATTATACTGTCATTACTGACCTGGAATCTTGTGCTTTACGTATCATGTCACGTGTCCATCGTGGCGTTGACTTGAATGGGAGACCAACGTTTTTTATATCTCCCGGAAACCCAAATCTTCGTCAAGAGTCAAGAATGAACAGCAGCATCTCCGACGAGGCTCCACCCCGGCGTTTTCTTCAGACTAACTTCTTTCATAACCTTCCTCAGGTTTGACACTTCCTCCCATCTTCCAGCCTCTGCATACATGTTAGACAAAACCACGTAAACGCTGTGGTTATGCGGATCCAGAGCAAGGATTTCCTTGCCTGCTCTTTCTGCAATCTCAGCGTTGTCGAAGTTCTTACAAGCATTCATCAGTGATCCCCAGATAGCCACATCGGCTTTCCATCGCATCCCTCTGATAAGCTCCTCCGCCTCCGACAGCTTTCCACTTCGCCCGAGAAGATCAACCATGCAACTGTAGTGCTCTAATTTAGGTTCAATGTCATACACAGAGCTCAAGGAACCAAAAATTTGTTGTCCGAAATCCAACAATCCTGAGTGGCAGCATGCGGAAAGAACTCCGATGAATGTTATATCAGTTGGCTTCAATGGCGTCTCCTCTTCCAGCTTCTGAAAGTAATCAAGCGCTTCTCTTGCTCGGCCATGGACAGCCAAACCACAGATCATTGCATTCCAAGTCGCCACGTTCCTTTCCTTCATACTCGCGAAACATTTGCGTGCCTCCGCAAAGGCGCCATTTCTAGCATACATGTTCACTAATGCTGTCCCAAGAATCACTCCCATTTGGATATTTTTCTCCTCGATGAAAGAATGAATCTGTTTTCCGACGCTCAAACCGGCGGACTGAGCACAAGCGGACAGCACAGAAGACAAAGTAACCACACTGGGCTCAAACCCCCCGGAGATCATTCCATGAAACAATTCGATTGCATCGCTGCCAAGATCACTCTGGGCATATCCACTTATCATAGTTGTCCAAATGCTTAAATTCCTCTCAGAAGTTTCATCAAACACCCTGCGGGCATCCCCCAAAGCAGCCGAAACAGAGTAGCACCGGATCAAACCATTAGCAACATGCAAATCCAAGACTAGGCCAAACTTCATAACGTGCCCGTGAACTTGTTTGGAAGCGCTTAACGATTTCAAGTTATAACAAGCCTTGAGGACAAAGGGGAATGTGTGGTTCCCGGGAGTGACGCAAAGCCTCCGCATCCGTACGTAGAGAGACATGGAATGTTGAGGATTTGAGCTGCCCGCATGGGCTCTAATGAGAGTGTTCCACATAAACAAATTGGGTTCTTGGAGGTGGGAAAACAGTTTGGAAGCATAATTCAAGTCGCCGGAATCCGAGAGAGAACAGAAAGCCATCAAGCGGCTGGCGGCGTAGTTGTCTTGGATACGACCGGTGATGATCATTTGGGCGTGAATTTGCTTCAGTTGGAGCATGGAAGTGCATTGGTCTGCCAGGAGGGAATAGCTGGGAAACTGTTTCAGAGGCGGCAATGGCGGTGGAGGAAGAGTTAGAGATACATGGGTACGGAAGCTCGCGAGACAGAGAGAGAATTGATAGCGGGAGCCGGAGCGGCGGGCGTAAGATAGTTTAAGCGGGTGCATGTTTGGCTGGTGGGGAAAGAGGAAACGCGGAGACTGCAAGCAATATGCAGGCCCATTTTAAAATTATTCCTGGATACGGGCAAAGCCCATTAACCATTTTAGAGTAGTCACTTTTGGGCCATGCATTTGATGAAATGAATGAGATTGTGAGTGAATCTAAACAAATACTTCCCCCTTTGATGACATGGGAAAAAGGACAATAATAGTGTAGATGATATCATCTTAAATTGTAATGGCCAGCAGATTTCCAGTGGGCTCAACATGCAATACTGCGTGGATTCCAACAGATGCTCTTTGGTTCTTTCTTTCTACCGCATCATATTATATTATATTATATTATATTCCATTTTTCATGGATCAAATGAATATACATTTACATCCCGTCTCAAAACAAACCCTCTGGTTCAATCTAGGGTATGTTTATTTTTATTTTATTTTGAAAACGATTTTGTTTTCAACAATAAATTTAATATATTTTAATCATATTTCATTATTTTTAATACAATTTTTTACTATTCAGCATCTACTTTTTACATTTTCAATACACTTTTTACATTATAAAATTATTTTTCAAAATTTATTTTCAAAACCGTTTTTAAAACGTTCAAAAAGAACAGACCCCTATTCTTCTTTTTAGTTCATCATGGTCCACTCAACAAATTAATTCTCGATGATTCCATGCACTCATTGATATCATTTAAGGATTGAAAATACCAATGTCGTATAGTGAGTCTAAGTTGATCAAGGTTGGTGAGATTTTCATTCTACAAACACAAATATAAGAGGCAATGCAATAATATATATATATATATATAATATAGTTTCATTGTATAAACAATAATGTAATATATATTGCTAAAATGATTGAATATGATCCTTGTTTGGAAGGAAAAAAATCATCATTGTCATGTGTCGCTTAAATAGATGATAGTCACACACTCTTGCGTTCTTACATCCGCCTGCTGATCTTCCTCAACCCTTGCTTTTAGAGGAATAGAATATAACCCCAACTGCAGCACAAACGCAAAACTCCAATCGGCATTCATAAACAAAGCAATAAAAGACCCATATTCTGTTAAAAGTTTTCTTTTTTACTTCTTCTATCCCTTTTAGAGTAAAAACTGTGAGAAATGCCGGGACTCACCGCGCCTTCAGATTACTCTCGAGAACCACCTCGTCATCCATGCCTTAAAGTCAATTCCAAGGTCTGTCCCTGAATTAAATTCGCTGCTTGTGAATATTTGCTGTTGCCTTATGTTTTGTATTTTATCCAAAGATTCGATTTTTATTGCTGTTTATGGGTTTATTTTCTTCCTTTCTACAATATGATTCTTTGTCTTTGTCTTAGTTGCTGTTGTTGTTGTTCTACTGTGTGATGATTCTATGCTGCCAGTTTCTTTCTTTATTTTATCTGCTTTTTTCCCTATCGAATTGATTGCTATTCGGTGCGTTAGCTTTGTTTCCTTGGCTTGTGTAGACATCTCTGATATTATCCCGGATTTTTGAGAGTCATGGTGATTTCTTTGTTTTAATCAATGTGTTGGTCTTGCATTACCCTCTAAAACTAAATCACGCCAATGAAGGCCTCTCAGCTTCAAGCCGTCCAGTAATGTTAATCTAACCAAATATTTGCTCTTTTAGATATGCATGATAAGGTTTGAGTTTGACAATTTTTGGTAAAACTTTGTTTCTTGATCACTGTTTTTCTTTTTTCCCTGGGAAATAAGGTTAGTGTTAATTTCCAGCCTCACTCGAATGATACACTCCGCATGTGTAATATACTCCCTTTGTTCCATTAGAAGGGTCACTTTGTAGTGGATTTTGAGTTCAGTTACAAAGGATAATGCAGTTTTCAAAACTTAAAACGTTTGGAGATTTTTGTTTTCTTATTCTCTTCACTGAGTTGGTTAAATGAGCAATCACAACTCCTGTCTTTGTGTGTGTACACGCTTTTCTCTTTCAGGAACCATATAATGCTGAGCCACCTCGTGCAGCTCTGGTAGCTTCCTATGTGACTCCTGCTGATTACTTTTACAAAAGAAACCATGGACCCATACCAATAGTTGAAGATATTGAGAGGTTTGCCCACTCTGTCTTTCTTTTCTTTTTTTTTCCTCTTTAGCTATGCAAATCTCAGAAATGTGAATTTGCTCAATTTTTAAGATAATTCTCATTAACTCATGTTTTATCACACAGATATTATGTTACTATGACTGGATTGATAGAAAAGTCAAGGGACATATTCATGAAAGATATCTGGTGAGTGATCTTCTAATAGTGGATTGCTTAATATTTGGACATCTACTGGCTAATGTAATGAAAAGCTTCAATATTGTTGTCTTAATTGCAGGAGTCTCCCAAAACATACCGTCACTGCCACTTTACAGGCAATTCATTCTGTTATTTTCATTTGTTGTCGCTTCCAACATATTATATCTCCTGGAGAATGCAACTCAAATGTTTACTTTGTAATTTAATTCATACGCACATCACAGGCATGCATATATGTACAATATTATGTTTGTGTGGTCAGGAAGCAATAATTTTTGATTTTATAATGTGTTGGATGGTAGTGTGCTGGCAATAGGAGGACTGCAATGAGCAATACTCGCAAAGTGAAAGGAGTTGGATGGGATGTTTCTGCTTTAGGAAATGGTTAGTTCTCCTTGAATAAGCTAAAGTTTCCTTCTTTTCTTACCATTGCATTTTAGGCTCACGTTATATCTTGTTATTCTTTATTTCAGCTGTTTGGGGTGGTGCCAAATTGTCGGATGTTCTGGAACTAGTTGGCATACCTAAGTTAACCAAAATTACACCTTCTGGAGGAAAGCATGTTGAATTTGTGAGCATTGATAAGTGTAAGGTGATTCTTTTAGTACCTGTTACTACTTTTCTAATGCTCCTTTCTTACAAATACTTCCCTTGTTGGTTTTTTCTGTTTGGTACGAAAACTTGATTTCGTTCAATGATGTTCTCATAGGAGGAAAATGGAGGTCCTTATAAAGCATCAATTCCATTAATTCAAGCCACAAACCCTGAAGCTGATGTCCTGTTAGCTTATGAGATGAATGGGGAGGTATTATACGTTTCTTAATTCTAACAGAATAATTTGCACTTTTATTCTGCATGATGTTAAGATATCTCTCATTTTTACTTCAAAAACACAATTTTCTGTTATTATGATTATTATTATCATTTTTTGTATGTATAATAACATGTCTTGGGTCTGGTACCAAAAAGTTCATTAATCACTGAGAAGAATGCCAAAATAAAAAGAAGAGCGTCTTTTGTTTATTAATCATTGAGAAATCAATGGTGAGTCTTTATCTTTTCAATGCCTCCTAACCTCTGTACTTCTTTGCCACAACTAAAAGCCTCTTAACAGAGACCATGGTTACCCATTGCGCGTTATTGTACCTGGTGTTATTGGTGCCCGTTCTGTCAAATGGCTTGATTCCATCAATATCATTGCAGAAGAATGCCAGGTTAGTGGTGCTACTGATTGGATGCAATGATACTTTTTGTTCGACTCTTTAGTTTACCTTTGCGCCTTTTCTTCAATTAGCATAACGGAATGATCTCGGTATTTTGTCAGGGATTCTTTATGCAGAAGGACTATAAAATGTTTCCTCCTACAGTTGACTGGGATAATATCAATTGGTCAACTAGGAAAGCCCAAATGGATTTCCCTGTCCAGGTGATTGAATGAGTTATCAGGGTTTTGCTTTCAAAAATTACAGGCAATTCTTCTTTACCGTGTGAAAAGAAAGAATTCATGAGATATCAAGAGTTGATATCACTTATAGCTGTGCTTGTAACAGAGACCCAACCTCTAATCGTTTGGGTTCATATTATCCTTGCTGACTTTCTTCTAGTTTGAAATAGACTTTGTCAAGGCTTAGGATAATCTGATTTCCAAAATGGAAGTGTTTAATTTGTTTGAGGTTAGTGTGTAGTTCTTGAATCAAATAAAAGTAACTTCAATGTCTTCTCTAATTAAATTTTAATTGTTGCTTGTTTGATGATACAGTAGTGTTTTTGTTTTATTGATCCGCTACATGTTTTGCTTCTGACAGTGTGCCATATGTTCTTTGGAGGACGTGAATGTCATAAAGAACGGAAAGGTTAGCATGATTTAAGATAGTGTGTCTTATGTTTATGCTTCGACTTTTTGTTGTGGGTGTTAACCTTAAGCATTATTTTCTGGGTTTATATCTAATGGTTGTTCTATATATTTTGTGACAGATAACCATAAAGGGGTATGCAGTATCAGGAGGTGGACGCGGCATTGAAAGAGTAGATATATCTATTGATGGTGGCAAAACCTGGGTAGAAGCTTCAAGATACCAAAAACCTGGACTTCCATATAATGCTGATGATGATGCAACTAGTGACAAGTGGGCATGGGTACTTTTTGAAGCCGAGGCTGAAATTCGCCAAAACACCCAGATAGTTGCCAAAGCGGTGTGTGTAAATTTCTTCTCCCTTTTTTAAGTTTCCTTAAGAAAATGCCTAATGATATATTAACATATCATCTAAGGCGCCTTATTATCATGATTATGATGCAAACGGAGAAGAAGATGGACACTGTCTGAAAGTAAACAACAAATAATATCATAAACAGACCATATAGATGAATGTTTGTTAGGATTTTTGTCCTTACCTAGTAGAAGGAGATAATTAGAAGTTTCAAGTACTTAAACTGCGACTAATATCTTTCAGCATATTTTCTAAGCTGCCTCTTATTCATATGGCTTTTGTAATTTCTGTTTTTAAATTCTGATACGCTGTGACTTGCAACCTCATATATGAGCAGGTAGACATTGCTGCTAACGTCCAGCCTGAAAATGTTGAAGACATTTGGAATTTGAGAGGAATACTGAACACATCCTGGCATCGAGTTCAAGTCCGCCTTGCTCACTCCAGCCTGTAGGATGTAGGAGGAGGGCAACTAAAATCTGCAGTCTTTGGGTGACTGGGCTCTTGGATGTTCATCTCTTGGCTGTGCTGTGATGTAAAAGATGTATTTTCCCTTTATTCTTCAAAAGAAAGAGAAAAATAAATAAATAAATAAAGATCTCTCATTTTCTGTTTAAACTTAAAATAAGTGTGCCACGATGACATTTAAGGACCTGCCCTTTTCATTAATGAACTAGCAAAAATGAAAATCAAAGCTCTTGATGCAATGTCAACTTAATTGTTGCAGGCATTCAATGTTTATTACTATCAGTGAAACCGTACTAACCTTCTACAATGCTAAGCTGCCAAATTGTCTGTTCCACTCCTCGTATGTACCCAGTTCGTTTGCAGAAACTGACGGCCTAACCTCTTGTAGCGCATCCTCGAAGTCCTACACAAAAGCAAGGCTATGGAAACCATTCTTTCTTACTACTTGTATTTTACAATGAAAAAGCCAAGGGGAGCAAATTTACCTGAACTCTAACTGGTCTCATATCCTCCTTTTTCAGCTTTGTTATTTCAATTCCCTGTTTAAGTGCCTCTCTCAGCGGGCCCATGGAAGCATCCTTCACTAAATTCTTCATGTCAGATCCTGAGTAACCTGAGAAGATGTAACATGTAGGCACCCCAAAAGGGAGAAAATCAGTAGGAAATGTTGTAGTTTCCAGATGATGTGGAGAAGCTTATATTGTACTAGTAATTCACAGAGACCTTGGGTCATTTTGCATATGGTATCAATATCTTCCCTCGCAAGCTTAAATAGCCCATCTTTCTCCAGGAGATTCTGTACTATCCATGATCTTGCCTCTTCATTTCCAGATGCATAAAGTCAGATATAGGATCCAAAGAGCAAATAAAAGGCCAGAAATATTCCTAAATGCACCTGAAGAAGGGAGTGGAATGTATAGTCGTTTAGTAAGCCGCCTCCTTGCAGCCTCATCAAGCTCTTGGGGTCTATTTGTTGCTCCTGTTTTTGTTACAGAAAACTTTCCTTACTTCTCATAATACAAGGAAACAGTTTGCTTGTCATGAAAACAGGGAAAGCAGATGTGCTTCGAGAGTATAACCTGAGACAAAGCTCAAGAACCACTGAGGAGCATATAATCTATCTAAACATCCATAAATTTAAAAGATATTGCAAGCATCGAATAATAAAAGATACATTCCATACCAAGGGTATACATGAGATTGATACACTATGTAGGACTACATTTACTTTTTTATCAAATTGACCTTCCTTCAATTAAGTTTTCTTTTCAATGAATGAAAGTGAAAAAGTTTTGGATATAAAGATTACCTATGAGAAGAATTTGTTCACTGCCACTGTCAAAACCTTCCATTTCAATAAGGAATTGTGTCTTGAGTCTCCTACTTGATTCATGCTCACCTTCTGACTTGCGCTGAAACAAGATAATGAGTTCTTAGCAGAACGTATTGCTCCAAAGACTAGCCAAGGGAAAATACAGTTGAAACCCAAAGCACACTTTCTGATTTCTAAAGATAAAACCAAACAGTTTTGATGCAAAACTCCATAAACTGATATTAACAACGGGCCTGAATAAACTCTCTCAATACTTATGTTATTAACTGAAGCATCATTGTTTATATAGGCGGAATTTTATTTACATTTCAATCTTCTATCCTGAAATAGGAACCAAATTAAATCATGAGGAGATTGATATAAAGCATACTTGTAGATACACGAAAGGAAACAATCTCCACTGCAAAAATGCAATCAACTCATATTTATGCCATGCAGAAAGAACATTCCAACCAACAGAATATGTTTCTTTACTGAAGTTTAATACCTGGGACAAAAGAGAATCAATCTCATCCACAAATATAACAGCTGGTTGACGACAGCTGGCAACTCCAAAGAGAGCCCTTACTAACTTTTCCCCCTCACCAATCTGCAATGACCAAGTGATGATAGAGATAATTGTTAAATTTCTTACAAACGGGAGCCTATGCTGAGTGGAACATTGCTAAAGGACATGACATGAAGCAACGATTACTTGCAGATATTTTTCATATTGGCTAATGTGTTTTCTGCCTTATAGCAAGAAACCAGTAATTTTCACCTTTTCGCTTATAGTTCAAAGCTCAAAAAACAAACTATCAATATTCTCATACAATATTTACTTCCACATTAGAAGTACCCCCATTTTCTTCTCCCTCAAATACAAATTATACATATATGAACCTCAATTAGCGAGAAAGACATACCCACTTGCTTGTCAAAGAGCTTGCAGATATGTAAAAGAAGGTAGCCTTAGCCTCCCCAGCAATTGCTTTCCCTATCATAGTCTTCCCAGTTCCCTACACCATAATAAGATGACAAATCAAATGTAGCAGGACATCATTTCAAATTTTTTTTAAAGATTTAAAAAAGAAACCTTACTGGAGGGCCAAATAGAAGAAGGCCACGGCCAGGGGAGCGACAGCCTTTAAATATGTCAGGACGTAGTAAAGGCCAAATAACCATCTCTGTCACACATTTTTTAGCATGCTCCAGACCAGCTATCAAGTATATAAAAAATCTCTCAGATAAGGTGCCCAAAGTATACTATACGTTCCATGTACTGCTGGGTTAACCAAGAGAGTAATACAATAACAGAAACCAACTTACCAATGTCATCCCACCGAACATTAGGATCCCTATCCATGATCTCATTGCTAACATGCTCGATAAGACGAGGTTCTAAGTTCCTCAGTTTCTCAGGGAGCTCACCATCGGGACCACATAACAATTCCAAACTGGAGGGGGAGGGTTATGGAGGGAGAGAGTTGGTAGTTTATAAGCATGCAGAAGTAGAACAAATTAACATCTAGTAAAATGAAAGCTCAGAGAAGCCTAACCATCTCTTGGTTGAATCTTCCAATGCATCTTCACCCTTGGCAGCACCGCGTGAAGTCACATTACCAGAACTATTCCCACTGGATTTAATAGGGGGCACAAAATTACCACGGATGCCACGTCGAGGAACTCCGTAGCATCTGCCACCATATCCTCTAGGAAAGCTATCACTTTGTGAAGAACTTGAAGCATTAGGTGATCCAGTTAATCCTCGCTTTTGCCTGGCCTCCATCTCCTATGGTAATTAAAAGATCACCAAATAAGATGTCCACCGGCAGGTAAACTTAAAAGCTTCAAAGAACTCATATCTATCTAATTGAATTGGCAACAGAGTGTGACTAATTTGATACCGAAAAGAAAAAGAAATTGAAGATAATCATACACCTCAAAGAATTAACTGGAATTATGGGTGACAATACAAATAAATTCAGAAAAAAAAATCACCAAAGAGAGAACAGAGACTTGACTATTTGGAAAACAGATATTTGATTATGAAATTGTAGCAGCAGCAGAAAAAACAGAAGTTGCACATGTTATACTTACATACCAGTTTCATTCTTGCCGTAACAAATCCATTGCCCGGTACACCATTCTCAATTTCATCAGCGAAAGACGGGGATTTCATGCCATCAGTTCTTGGGCTAGTATTTTCGGTATGCAGCCTTTTTGCCGCAAAGTTCCCAGTACCTCTTTCTTCCACTTCTGTTTTAAATGGTACACTGAATTTCTGATCTTTCGGGAAACTATGTGTTGAATGACCCATTTCAACCAGAATGCAGTCATCGGAACTATTATGAGGTCCACAACTATTATTTTTTGCCTTGGAAAGATTTTTGTACAGGTAAGTTAATTTTGGCTGCGCAATAGTTTTTGACGTTTTGCAGCTCGATTTCTCCTGCTGGTCGACTTGATCTCCCTGAAACATCATTTTTGAGTAACTTCTGAACTTAATGCAACTGTAATATTATTAATAGTCATGCAGAGATATCAAAAAAGATGAAATCTGAAAAGGGGTAGTCAACAATATGATGAACAAATAAAAACAGTGGTTGTTCAGAGGAGTGAAAACACCACTAAATATGAAAAGAAAGTCAATGAACAATATATGATGGGTTGATCTGCGCATAGCAACATGAACAGTGAAGCACAAAATCAACAGGTAATTCATGTTACCATCCCATGCACAGCTCTTACCTTGGATTGCTGCCGAAGAGCTCGAAAGTACTTGGACTGCTTAATTTTCTCAATGTCAATGTCTCCTCCCTTGCTAAATACACAGCTGGGTTCGCTGCCTGCTAGTTCAAATGCTTGGCTGAAATTATCAGAACTACACATTAGAAATTATAAAATAATCACTACTAATATTTAACAAATACTCATAATCCCACTGATTAAAATTAAAACAAAACACACGCAGAGTAGCAAACAAAGGATAAAATGAAATTGAAAAGACCAGTAAATGTCCGAATTTACAGGAAAGCATATATAATAAGGCTCAATTTTAATAAAACACTCTTTTTATTCTTAAAAAAGAGTCTTGTTTCTAAAACATACAATTAGACTTTCAAAGCAGAACACATATAGAAAACTATTAACTAGATTTTTTGTCACTTCCACTTCTTTGATAGTGACGCACTACTCTAGTAATCAAATTGGTAAGAGTTTTTTTTTCTTAGAAAAATGTAAAAATAAATTTTAATTAGAGAAGCTTTCAAGCAAGACATTTTATTTTCAACTATACAGTAAAGAAACGTGCACGTGTTGGGGATAAAATCGTAAAATAAATTACCGATCGGACAAAGGACTGAGAGAATTGCGCGCGGAATCGAGCTTAAATAGAGCTTCGCGACGGATAGGATGGATGAATGCTTCGTCGACGTCGGAATGAGACCGAGAATCGAGGAAGCCGTGGAGTCCTAGGGCAAGTGCTTGAGCCCAATGGTAATCGCCTTTCTCGAGTGCGACTTCCGCACCGAACAGGAGAGAGTGGAGACGCTTGAGGTTTAAGTCCACTTCCTTTCTCCAGCACAACTCCGATTCGGAATCTTTCCCCATTTTCTTCTTCTCCAATGTCGCGCTCACCGTCGCCGCCATTTAATTTCTTTCTCTCTCTCTCTCTTTATATTCCCGCCATTTTTATTCAGATATTTAAGTATTAAATGCTAAAATACTTTATAAAGTCCTATTCTCGGTTAATTTTTTCTTTTTAACCAAATCAATTTTGTTTTTAAATATACACATATATATATATGATGTTATTTATTAAAATTATGTATGGACACCCTTTTATATTTCACTATTTTTCTTTTTGTGAAAAGTTTTATTGAGATTAAAATAAATTATCATAGTTAGTTAGTAGTACAACTTTAAAAATACTAAAATAAAAGCAATAATACCACAAAAGACAAATTACCCTTAATATGGAAAATAGTAACACCACGTTCATAGAAATACATTTTCCACCTTTCCTATTCACTTACCCTCCATTATTATTATTATTTCAAGGGCTAATCTTCCCAGGCATCTCCCTATTTTATCCTAAATTCGATACTTCCCAAATTGAAAACGTTCTTTCTAAGTGTTGAATATAAATATATCAGACCTTTTCAACAAAAAAATAATAATAAAATTACACATTATCATTTTCATTTCATAATGTCATTTCAAACCTTTGTAATAAGACACTAAACTGGTTTTATGCTCAGAATTTATCACTGCCACAACGAAAGGTATTAACGGTAGGATTGCTACTTTCTTGCAAAAGATATGCTAATGTCTGGAGAACAACAGCAAGATCGCAAAAACTGAGGTAGATTTGAAGTACAGTCAAAAAAATCAAACCGACAATATTAGCGTGCAATGTCAGCACCATCTAATCAATCTATGTCTATTGTCTAATGCTTCAAGATAAACTACCTACATACGAACTTCACAGCCCGGCACATTCTTGGAAACTGTTGGTCGCACTGATGCTCTGGCCACTCCTTATATACCACTCCGAGGCAACCCTCTCAGCATTCAAGAGATTCATTCCAAGAACATGGTCTCACTTAAGTCAAGAAATATATAGCCTCCTGATATTTGCTTCATCACCAGCAGGAAAGCAAGTGCGGGCATCATTTAAACAGCCTACGAATCCTACAACTTTTGTTCTACAAGGATTGTATCTATCCACTTAAGGATCCAAAGTTCCTCTGATGGATGGATGACAGGACAGCAGCTTCCAGCACTATGATCATACAGTCAGAAAGTTGCGAGTATCTATCCCTCCATGTTTATGTGCTGCCAGGTGCATCTGCAGGTGGCTTCCGGTTCAAGTACCGGATAACAGCATCTTCAACCCTGTGGATTCCATCGTTAAGTAATGAGACTCTTCACCCCCCCCAAAATGGAGAAAATCACTCGTGATAATACAAGGATGAACACAAACTCATCAAAAGGGTAGGCAATTACTAAGATTCAAAATAGCACAATAACATCATTTGCAGAACAGAATAAGTCTAATGACTGCTTTCATATGATTATTAATGTAGACAGTTGCAATGGTAAACACTTTTGTCCCAAGATAAGATTGCTTTCTTAACATGGCCATGATCAACAAAGGCACGGAGTTTAATTGCAGTTTCATGCCGTGACAAATTAATTTTGCAAAACTACCACGGGAAGAAAGTCAAAAGAATGTAACACAAGAAGAACGTACCAGGGTTGGCCGTAAAAGTCAGACCGACGCTCCTTCTCAGCACTGCGGCTAGCTTCCCCTACCAAAAGCTTAAGGTCCTTGTTTTGGGAATCGATTAAGGCATTAATAAATTCAACTGGTGACTGACTAAAACCAAGAAAAAATGCTCTTCTCTTACGGTGCTCATGTATCTTCCTGATGGCACTACAAATAGCCTCATCGCAGGAATCAATCTCTTTTGTTTTCTCTGTGTTCGCTAGCAAAGCATTCAGCTCCCTCTGTATTGGGAATGGAACATCTACTAGTACATCATAACATGCAGTTCCAACAGGGCTATTACCAGAAAGTTTTATCCTGTGCTCCAAATGTATGGGTTGAGGTGGAGCCAAATGAGGGGATATCTTCTGCGTCACGGCTGTAAACTTTACCTTCACCTCACCAAATACTTTTTGAAGTGGTGGATCACAATTGAAATATGAAGGATCATCCTGACACTGCAACTTTCTTGCCTTAACATAGTGCCAGATTGCAGATATAATCCTTGCCCGAGTATCAACTTCAATTCCCAGAACTTCCATCAGAGCAGCCGATAATTTGAATTTTTCAGGCACGTAATTCATTTCCAACCGTATATTAACAGTGAATTCTTGATCGCCTATCCTTTTTACCTCAAATCCCTCGTGAGGTCCCGAGGATCGAGCATTATCCCATACTATAATAGGGTTTTCAGGATACAAATTCTGATCCAAAGATATGGTAACTCTCTTGAAGAAAGCAGAGAACTTCGGGTACATGGAACTTGTTTTCTGAAACATGGCAGCTTGATCTGGGTCCATCCCCTCCTCCAGAATTCTCCCGATGATTTTTAGGGTCCAGGTAGGTGGCTCTGCATTGGGCTTCTTAGGAATTGTGCGTATCTGATTTGCAAAAGTGTTAAATACATATATACGTAGAGTTTTCTGAATACAAGGTGGATTCTTAACTGCCTCTTGGATATCAATTTTCTTTCTCGACAGAGCAGCGTCAACACGAGACTCAAATTCAAGAAGCTGAGTGTACAGAGAAGATTCAGGCAAAATTGCAGCAACCCTTTCATGCAATTGTTTCTCAGGAAGCTTCTGCTTCTTCCTCCGAGCAGCAGCAGAAAGTTCCATAGTTCTCATAGGAGAAGCTGTGTTGGGCATGGCAAAGCCCTGTGGTCGTACAGGGGGCTTCTGTGGCAACCTCTTCAAATTGGGATTACCACCAGTCCCTGAAATGGAAGGAGATGATGAACCCAGATTTGGAATGCCACTGGCATGAGCCTGGCTAAGGGAAAGTCCTTGAGCCTGTAACTGAGCTTGGAACTGGGCATGTGCAGCTTGAGCTTGAGCTTGCGCATGAGCCTGAGCCTTAGATTGTGCTTGAGCAAAGGCTTGAACCTGAGCAGCAGAAAGTTGAGAGAGGTTGAACTGTCCAGGAAAGCCTGAGCCTACTTGTTGCTGGGCTTGGGACTGCGCCTGTGCCTGTGCCTGTGCCTGTGCCTGCGCCTGCGCCTGCGCCTGTGCCTGGGCTTGGGCGGCCTGGAGATGAGCAGCCATGTTTGCAGGCATAGCATTGCCGAAAGGGGACGGAACCCCAAGATTTTTAGGAGCATTATTGTTGTTCATAGACATAATTACTGCTAAACCTAAGAAGAATTATGCTGCCATGCAGAAAATAGAAACCCAATAAAAAAACTCGAATTTATTTAGGCACATGAGAAAGAATGGGCTTAGTACAATATGAAATAGAAAGAATAACTAGCTTCAGGTGCCCTGAAGCCTTCATGAAAAATCCTCAAAAATAGAAAATACAAGTTACTAAGATTACTACTTTAGATGGTGAATTCCATCAAGGAAGAATGCAATCAAGATCGCAACCTTTTTATAGGCAAAATAAGCTTTTATTATTGAACACAGGAAGGAAGTTTTACACTGCTGCCTTGGCAGCACAAACAGCTACAATTCTTTCTGCTCACTGCTAGCTCTTATACCCACACATAGGTTTAATACATGATCGACTTAACCCTCAACTCTCCCTCACCTCAAGACTATCCAAAGAAGTAGGAAACCCAGACAATGAGCTTGTAGTATTCCTAGCCACCTGTCTAACTGCTGTATAAATAGCTTGGGCGGGTGGGGTAAGATCATAACAAACAAGAGACTAAGGCCCAAATACTAACTAGATATCAAGAATCACTTTCAGCCACCCTTCAGCCATAATCAAACGCTTCTGTCCCCTTCCCACCTCCCCGGCAAAGAATAAAAGGGGGAAAAGAAAAGTGAGTTACAATTACAAAGTAGGATTAACTCCACGCTCAAAACTGCTTAGTAAATGATACCCAATGGGGAAAAGATAACTTATTTAACCAAAAATTCGCAATTCCATGGAATCACACTCAGAAATCAGAATCTCAGAAGCTAAAAAAAGTCCTAAAACCCTAATTCTCAGTGGACCTGAAATTACAAAATTACAGAGGGAGGACAACAAAAAGAATTAAGCAGCTACTGAGCATTGATAAAAAAGATAAGCTGACAAGGACTATAAACCAAGTAAGATTAGCTGGGAATCCAATCAAGAAATATTACGTACAAGTACTTACCAGAAAAGCTTGAAAATTGGCGGAGGGAGAATGATGGCTATTAAAGAGCAGCAAAAGCAAATCAAGCATATATGAGGAGGATAAGGAGATGGAGGTGCAGTGATTTCTTAGGTTCACGCCGGCGGCGACTCCATAAAGGAGTGACTGGGAGTCGTCGGGCTTGCCTCTGCTGTCTCAGTTCGTTTGCGCCTTCGGAGTTTCTTTCTCTATCTGACTTGATGTTTTGGGACGGGCGGGCCTATCGTATTATGGTGTTTGTGTTTATTTGGGCTTGGTCTTGGGCTTGGGCTTGGGCTTGGGCTTGGATTTGGGCTTTGAATTTTATACGTTTGAAATAAAATACTGTTTTATGGATTTTTTTTTTAAATTTATTTTTATGGATATGGAAAACGTGGCTATAATTATTTATTTTTAATAAGAATACATGAACTATACATATGGAATAATCAAAATTTTATTTTATGTAATTTTTGTCTAAATTTTCATTAATATGGTATATAGTTATAGTCATTTAATTATTGTTTTCTTTAAATAGGAATATCTGTTACAATCTTTTCCTATATGATCATCATGTGATTATTATTAAACTCACAATGACTTTTTTTTTTTTTTTTTTTAAATTGTCTCAAGAATCATGCTTTTATTTACTCTCACATTATGGAAGGAGAATATATTCCAGTTGCGTCTGAATTTATAATTTTAAACTTTTATTGTCAATACATTTGTATGCACTCGGGTGCGTACAAGAGTCTGGATACGGAATCGCGAGCATCCCTAATACTTTGAGAGGGATACTTCATGCTTTGAATCCAACTTCTCTTTTTGATCACTTTTTTTTTTTAATTTTACTATTAAATATTAGTAATAGTATTGAAGAGTAGCAGCACTAGTACTCTTCAAAGAGCAGCATGAAGAGTAAAGTAAAAACTTTGGAGCATTAACATGGTTGCTCTTTGAAAACTGTATAAAGTATCACCATTTATAAGTATTCGTTTTTTTTTTTCCCTTTCCTTCTTAACTTTAAAATTGATATGCGATGAAGAAAAAGAAACACGTGTATAGTAGAGAGGAAGAAGATTAAGTGTCACGAGAGACGTCTGTCCCTCATCACAACGCTGTGGCCCCCATTGCGAAAAAAGTACTTGTTTTTCCCCTTCCCTTTTTAACTTTCAAATTGATATGTAATTAAGAAAAAGAAACGCATGATGGGGCCTAGTGCATTGAGGAGGGGGAGAAATATTCGTGTTTTTTTTTTTCCCTTGCCCTTTTATCTTTCAAATTTATACATAATGAAGAAAAAGAAACACGTGTACAGTAGATGGGAAGAAGATCATGTGTCACGAGGGACACTTGTCCCTACTCACAATGTAGTGGTCCCCACTGCATCGTAGGAGGGAAAGGTGTCTCTCGCGATGTGGTCCCCACTGCACCGTTTCGATAGTAGAGGTGGTCGCAAATATTAAACAGTATTATACAAAACCAATTCTTCACATGTTTTAAAAATGGACTCTTTGAGTGGGATGGGACGGAGAAAGTATCTAAGTAAATTTTTTTTTTTATTTTTATATTAAGAACTTTATGAGTAATACATGATATAGGCACACAAGTTATCTACATACTAGGATTTGTTCTCAACGCCATACAATATTACGTAGTTTCTGAATTAACTGTTTACCTATAGAAGCAAAAGACATTATGAAAAGACTGCACATAACAATCTTTGTCATCGCACTTACCACCAACAGAAAAAAAGGGAAAAACAAAACATTCCAACGATAAAACAACGTAACATCGTTAGTCAACATTTTATTATCACAATCAAGACTCAACTGGGGATTTATTGAACAAGTGAAAAAAACAGAAGAATGCAAAACACCATGGAACAACCCAGACTGCGATTTGAGGCTTGAGCTTCTTATGCAAACATAATGGAACAGTTAAGGATGAAATGGCTAAGCTGATTTCTGCCACTATCAAGAAGCTTCCATGGCTGTTCACTTGCTTCAGGATCTGGTTTGCAAGTGTAGATTGACATGCAGTTTCCAGCATAGGAATAGGGAAAAGATGCACCAATCACCAACAGCTCATTCCCTAAGGACTTGAATGCAACACCCCAACCTCTGTTGCAATCTGCCCTCACAGGAACTGGCCCTAATTGCTTCCAAGTGTTGCTCTTCTTCAAATACACTTTGAGTCGGTTCGAAGAGGCCTCCAGTGAGTATAACTCATTATTCACAACAGCAATCAGAGGTGGAGAGTGGCATGTTTGGACTGGATCATCTTTGAACATGTCAGGGATGAGTTCCCATCGGTTTTTAGTCTCATCGAAATATTCTCCACAGGTGAGTTCTCCATCTTTGTTTCTCCCTCCAATCACATAGAATCGGTTGTCCATGAAGCAGCCTGAGCAGAGCTTCCTCCTCCTCTTCATCCTGGGTAGAGGATCCCAGGAAATTGTTTCCGGGTTGTATTTTTCAGCAGTGTCATAGACTTCACTGTTCGCATTGGCGCCAATCCCTCCAGCTACAAAAGCAGAGGTGCCACAGGTTGTGGATGCAAATAAGCATCTAGGAGTGATCATGGAAGGACCTTTAAACCATTTGTTGGTGCCCAACTCATACCTCCAGATAACAATTCCTTCGATTTCCTTGCCCGACACTAGCAAATGAGTCCCCGCACAAAATGACTCCTTATCTCCTGAGTGAAAACACACATCTGATGGCACCACAGGGAGCTTCATTCGAGACTTGAAGCCACCGTGAAACGCCAACCAACTAGTCTCCCCACTAGCCAGCATGAACACAGTAGGTTCTGTGCATCCAATTTCTCGCCTAATTTTGAGTAATTCGCCACTCTTCAGAAGAGATAAGCATCTCCTGTTTAATGAACATAATTTCCAATGTTCTGACCTTGGAAATCTAGCCCAAATGAGACTCTCAACCTCATAATCCAATGAAGGAGAGTTGGAATAATCTGCATCCTGAGGTTTAGGATCGGCCTCCTTGTCAAAATCATCATCGGCCTCATCAACTCTAACCTTTTTTATTGAAGGAGGACCGCTTTCACCTTTCTCGGTCAGGCAGTGCCCCTGTCCATCCAGACCATTGTTTTGGTCTTCAGCATCTCTCCTCTTTCCTTTCGACATAGTCCCAAAGCCTCTGCAGGGGACAGCATATTGGAAACATTCATAAAGCAAAGAAAAAAACAAAAGGAAAACCAGAAGAGCCCAACAAAATAGGGAGATATCAATAAGGAGGAAGTGTCATAGAAGACAGAATGAGCACACCACAATATCCAATGATGAATAATAATTGCAAACTTACTTACTAATGATTATGAATTCATGATGCAGGTAGTGAAATTTCTTACAGCAAAGCCAAGGAGACTAAAAATCCATGATAAGTAATGGCTACAATCACAACACAAACGAACAAACGAGAAACAGGAGAAACACTTCTAGGCCGTTCAAAGTATCCATCTTGGGGTCTGATTCCTTCAGGAGATGAATTGTATACAAGCAACATTTCAATCTATATAATTTCGATCAAGGAAAGGTACCAGCAAAATTAAAGCTAAACAGTGGCTGCAATCAGCTAGAGAGTGTTTATCTTCAATCAGAAAACAAAAACAAGGCAAAATCTCACCTTTTTTTCCCAAGAAAACACCCAAAAGCACAGAAAACATGAAAACAGACTAAGAAAGCAGGAAATTGATTGGGAAACAATCAGGTTTAATTTGAACTGATGATGTTGAGACAGTAAGCAAACAAACCTCAGAGTGAAAGAAAAAGGCAAAAACAAACTCCAGATGACCAAAACAATCAGAGCCAAATCCTAAGATGCATGATCATCGACAGAGAAGGTGAGGGCTGGAGAGGAAAGAGAGAGCATACCATTCGTTTCAATTCATCAAAAAAAAGAAAAGAGAAGGGGCTGGGTAAAGAATTGATGCGAAAAAATCAATTGGGTCCTGAGGAAAATAGATATAAAACTCAAAAACAAGAAGAGGGTTTGAAAAAGACTAGGTTTTGCAATGAAAAAAAATAGAGAAAAAGGGAAGGTGCGGCCATGAAGGCACAAGAAACTAGTAGTTTATTATTAGTAAAATAGGTTTGATCATCGCAATTATCGTCCTGGGTTGGACGGGGGGAAGTGAAATAAGGAGATGGGTTCTTAATTCTTCCTTCCTTTCCCTCCATTCCTATTTGCTAAGATTAAACTATGGTAGTTTTGCCGAGAAATAAATTTGTTAATTAATTATGATGGACACACCCAACTCAACAATCCAAAGTCCAAACAAACAAACAAACAACGTGAGCATCGTCGACTGCGGAAAAGGAAGAGAGAGAAATCAGTTAAAGAGAGAGAGATATGGATCATAACGCCACGCCATTAAGGGAGAAAAGAAGCAGAGAGATGAAGAAAGCTCTGAACTTTCCCTAATCCTTTAGTTCCACATATAGCGGCTGACTGTGTTTCTGCGACTTTGCCATTTCAGACGCTAAAATGTCTGCATTTATTGTGCCGTTTTGCGTTGTTGACCGCTGCCGTTTCGATGTTTCTTTTTGGCCTTTTTGAAGGTCGGTGGTGTGAGTGAGTGAGTGGTATCTCCACAAAATTTTCTTTTTTACCTTTTCTTTTTCATTTTCAAGGTTTATACGACATTTCTAGTTTTATGTTTATTTAATTTAAAGTTATTTTTTTAATAATAAATATTGTCAAAACAAGTAATAATGCTTAGTGAAGTAGACGAAACATTTAAAATTTCACTGAGAATATGGGCCATGTATCACATATGAGTGATCAAAAATAAATATATATATTTAAATGGAGAAAAAAATAGACATGATGACGTTGAAAAAGGCATGCACTATAAAATTTAAAAAGCATTTTAGTAACCATGAATCACCACTAATGTGGTACTTGCCCTTAATATCATATAATATATTCATCAGATGATTAAAATTAAAACTGTCTAACGGACCCTTATATTATGCATTAGTTATTGAATTTTTTCACGAAATATTTCATTTTTCTAATTATTTTTTATCTTGTTAAAAATTATACTAACAACTTTTATTTTTTTTTTGCCTATCCTACAAAAAGGACAAGAAAACAATGGGGGAAAAATTAAAGGCAACACCTCAACAAAGTTAAAATGGTGAAGTAGAAAACCATGGTAATCTAGAGGTTTTTTTTTTAATTAGAAAAAAAAAAAGAAGACAAAACTGGTTTGTGTTATTCCCACTGAGAATTTGGTGATGGGAATGATGTCTTAGCTCATTTGTTTTGTTTTTGCAACTGAATTTGTAGTTTAGTAATAAGTTAACTTTTGCGCATAAAGATGTTTAATAAATTAATATTTCAGTGTCATAAACTCATCATATCCGTAGCCGTGTTGGCTTACCATTCGCCATTTGATTTTTTTGCTTTATTTCGAAAGTAAAAAAAAAAAAAAAAAAAAGAAACTATTTTTTATTTGTGTGTGAAAGCCTAGAGGACATCGGTGCTGGTGGTGCACTTTGACAGTTGTTTAATTTCATTTTAAAAGTTTGAACCTCGGAATTTAACTTAAAAATGTTCATAGTAAAGAATTAGTAGATCCGATGTCCTCGTAACCAGCTAGCCCATGATCTAGCTGCCTACGGTAAAATGTATTCAATAGAATACCACATATGGGAATATCCATCTTTTGCCTAAAAAAAAAAAAAAAAGGAAAAATCAGAGCTGGGCTACCTTATTCGAAGACTTAAAATAAGAAGGCCCAATAAGAAGATTATCATAATGATCCAGTCCAGCATACACTCGGGTTCGGCCCAGAGTAATTCTTTTTCCAGTTCCTCGATGTCATCAATACAAAGCACAAAATGAAAATCCATTTATCCACAGTATTATTATTATCTGGTGATTTCCCCATCCAATCAACCCAATCCAGCCATGGCTTCCGCATCAGCATCCGCCATAGCCAACCTCTTCTCCTCCATCTTCTTCCCTACCTCCAAACCCCCTTCACCACCACCTCCACAACTCTCCACCACTCCCTCCTCTCACCGCCCCCTCGATTCTCTACCCACTCTTTCTTCTTCTTCAAGAACCAGAGATGGGAAGAACGACCCCTTACTCCTACCGTCTTCATCGTCATCTTGTGTCGATAACGACGTAATGTCAGTGGTGTGCCCATCTCTGGCTTATGCGAACACTCTTTTCTTCAGGTCTGCTTACAACGTTCAGGTGATCGTGGACGATAACGAGCCCGAAGAGAAGCTTCTGAATCGCTTCCGCAGAGAGGTAATGAGGGCCGGCGTCATTCAAGAATGTCGCCGCCGGAGGTTCCATGAGAACAGGCAAGACAAGGAAAAACGCAAGTCCCGTGAGGCCGCCAAGCGCAATCGTCGCAGGTACCCCCGGAATTTCCTGTTTCCCCTCTCGTCTATTGCTCAAAGATGAGATTTTTATCATCATTATTTTATTTATACGGTTCTGCTCTTACTGTTAATGAATTTGAGGTGTCCATACTGAATCTTTGATTTGGTCAAATTTCAAATCTCCATGGACAATGTTTTGGGAATGTTCAAAGTTTCATACAAAAGGGTGAATTTAAAACGTTATTTTGGGTTAATTTGGTGAGCAAAATGAGGAGTGTGCATACAAAAAAGTGAGTGACCTGCAGGATCCATTCCGATGATCTATGTTAAACATTGTGAGGCTTTTAAATTTCTGTTCATGCCTCTGTGATTATCTGTAGCTAGTCCATATTTGGTAGCTTTGATTAGTGAATTCTAACTCCCTTATGTCATTACAGACGCCCCATGTCACGAAGCAATTTTCAGGACAAGCAAGAGGCTTCGAAGACCAAGAAGGACGATGATGATCAAGATAACTGGGATCTTCCTGAGGGTGACCTTCCCTATTGATGGATCGGCTGTCGAATTTGTAATTTTGGTTTGTGCTTCTTCAGTATGTTCTATGCAATCAAAGGAAATCGCCCTTTTTTTATTTGACATATATGTATTCTGCTGCTCCATTTTTTTCATGGAGTAATGAAGATACAAACGGAAAATTCAGAACACGAATGTAAAGGGTGTAAATCTCTCTGTTATTGAGCTTTGAAGCATTTTCTAATCATTTCCAAGACACTGAATTTCGACTGTTATAAATCATGCTTTAATATGTGTTGCTACATGTAAACTTGTTGAGCCACTGGGATCTTTAAGTTTCAAGTTCAACAATGCTCACTTTCCTAGCAAGGTGGTTGTTGCACACCTCGTCTTTGCCACGCCAAATCTACTAACATTCTCTGCAAAATCTCCTCACGAGGGTCTTTTCTTCTTTCCCAGTTTCTTCTTCTTCTTCATTCTTGTTCCGGGTCCTCTTTTGAAGACAGCCAAAATCTCGATACTGCATTCAACAATCCATGAGAATCAAGCACTTTTGTATTATGAATGTAAAGCAAACGATATGACACTCCATTTTCGCACTCTCAAAGAAGTTGGTAATATTACCTTTGTGTGCCAGGAAAGAAATTAAATCCATGTGCTTTGTGCAAACGCCATGTCTTGTCAGATAGGAGTAACCTACAATCCTGTTCAAAATTATGCTTTAGTAGGAAACAGAAATAAGGTTTCAAATTTGTACAAAAGATACAGATCCATTTCATCTAAACAAATGCAACTTTAAGAGGAAAACCTACCTCTTTAAAACTCTGCCATCCACAACTTACGTAGATAAGAGTTTCAGGTAGCGAGCGTTGTTGTTCCTCTGGTGCCGGCACAGTTCCATACTGCACCGAAGCTTCCTTAGCTCTAAGAATCCAAGGTCTCTTCTCATCTTTGTTCTTTAAGAAAGGACTGAAAATGACAGATAAAAATATAAATATCAACATTTCCTTCTTTCAGGGGCCAACACTATGAAGTTCAGCATTCACTACCTCTCAGATTTGACTGAATTTGGATCCACCGATCGTATAGCCTGCAACGCATCCACCAAGGACAGTTCAAGCCCCTTCCTAGGTGGATCAACCACAACAACCTCAGATCCCACAAGCCAAGAAAGGGGTTCCTGAACAACTTCTAAACATTAGGAAGTCGAGTGAGGAAAATTTGGTAAGCACCAACGCATATTAAATGCAATGGGTGCTTATTCATACCACATGCAAGCAGAAAAACCAATAACATATTTAGCAAGTAAATTGTGATTGAAAATAGATACCAAATGATTACTTCAGGAGCATGAGCATACTACATTTGTTGTTGTTTAATGATGGATGGCACTGACCTGGGATGTGTCAGCCTGATGCCAGCTAATGCTACAATCAAGAGTGGCTGGTAAGCGCCCGACTGTCTTCTCAAATGATACCTTTGACTCCTTGTTAACCTCGACACATTTCACCGACCTATAAAAAATTTCAAAGGTTTAGACTGATTATTTCAGAAGTCAAATCAACAAGCCACGGAGGACGTGAAACTGTTAGGTTCTTACCTACATTTCCTTGCTGCAGCCAAAGATAATCCAATAACACCAGATCCTGCATAAAGATCCACAACTGATGCACCATAAGGGACATACTTCTGCAACTTGTTGAGTAAAGACTCAAATGCCTGGACAACAAAAACAAGTGCATAAGTGCATAATACAAACCAAACCTTACAATATGATTGAAAAGTTAATGAGAAAGATATTTGTTCTCATTCAGAGGGAAGAGAAACTTGAGCATGATCAAGGAAGTTGGAAATTGTTAGTCTTAACCAGGCGATGCTTGATAATGACATCAAGGAAGTTGGAAATTGTCAGTCATCACCACATGATGCATGATAACGACAACTCCAGCACAAACTTCTGGATCATATAGAAGTTGCTTCAAATGGAATGAAAGAATCTGTTCTTTATAACTAAATACCAGCTCAATAGAACTTTCTTAATAGTGGAAAAATTTAAATCTCAATAAAGCAAAGACTTAAAAGTTCCTACCTTGGTATTTGCTTGACCAAAACTAGATGGAGCCAATGAAACATCTATTCCTCCAACATGTTCCCAGAAATCTATCTCTCCAAACAAATGCCTCCATCTATTTCCAAATATAATCTAAATGAAACCAAGAACAAATCAACAACAGGCTACAAATAATTCAATCTATACAGGAATCAGAAAGTAAAATGACATTTCCAGAGAAAAATTCTCAGTTGCCATTTTCATATAACTCATGAATTTCAAATAACCTAATTTTTCTATGAAGTTCATAGGATTAACTTAAAGTCAACAATCACCGGAGAGACAGTAAGGCACCAAAGTTTAAACTTGCACGTACATATCTGAATCAGTTCAAAACATACCTTGATTTCACAACTGCACAAAACTAGCATATAGAAATATCCTTTTCAATGTTTACAAAGAAGACAGGAGACCATTAAAAATGGAATATTTCCACTAATAGAATTTGCATTACTAGAACAACATATCTACTTCTTACAAAAACACAAAAAAAGAAAGAAAAATCATTAGCATGTATGTATAAACAAAATTCAAGGAATCTATTCTCACATTACTGGATGAAGTTTGAAAATTGGCCCACACAGAATGAATCAGATTGCTTTTCCTTGGTCCACCGTGCCTCCACAAGAACTTCACACAAGCCAGTCCTGAAAATCATTAATATGAAGAATAATACACAAAGGCAAGACCAAAGTAGTAACTAAATCCTGAGAATCCTACATTGGCTAAAGCATTCAACTTTTCTGAACTAGATGAGTTCTCATTCCTCGAGTTCCAAACTAACGTGACCTGCACTTTGCCTGAAATACACCAAAAGTCATAAATTCAGGGGTCTGCATAAGCCTCATCAAATGGTTCTGCAAAAAAAATCCCAAAATTCATACAACAAAAAACAGAACAATTGTACATACCATTTTGATATCTCTGAGAAACAGGAAGAGAAGTATCATATGCAGTCACAGCCATCTGCAAATTACCAAGTCCAGTGAGAACATAAGCATATGGTGAAAACTACCAAATGCCCTCTATCAGCGTTTACACATTTCACTTTATTCTATCTTTTTTCATTTCCTAATTTTTTTTTTTTCAGGTTCATTCCCTTTTGGCTTGTCCATATAAGTTTCTTCGCAAGCATTAAGATTATAGTACTTTATAACAATGATCACCTGGACATATCTTAGTTCCCCAGTTCCCTGATCTTCGTCATATGGCTCAATATTCAAGTCAGTTATGCCTGAGAAAAATTGTTGAGGAACAAAGTAAATTCAATATCTTAAAGACTTTGCTTCGACAAAAGTATGCTTCACATAAAAAGATGTGGACTGAATGAGAATAATATGGGACAAGCCTTGTTTGAGGATTTCCACGGCAGCGTTAATGCGGGGATGGTGAGCTGTACAAGGAAAGAACATTCAAGATCGGTTTAGCTGGAAGTGTCTCTAAAGATGAAATTAAGAGGAACCCAGTATAGGTACAAACGAAGGGAGCGGAAAAGTGAGCACCTTTACAATCTGGAATATCAACCACATTGTGACTACCCTCTTGATAGAGGCCGACTAAAGGGTTGGTTGATGAACCCCGAACAGCTAGTTTAGCCCGGCATCTCCAGCCCCACTGTACCATAATCAGCTGAGCTGAGTTACTTTCTTCAAGACAATTAAATTCCAAAAAAAAAAAAAAAGTGTCCACGGGTGATAGAAATTAGTCTCACCAGTCTAGAGTTGTGGAAAGTGAAGTCGGAGACACCAAGATTCTTGAAGTAATGGGTAACCTCGTCAAGGATTAACGGGTGTTGGAGACTAGATTCTTGGGTACAACCGGAGCACCTGAAATTGTTATACATTTACATGTGAGTGAGTAAGTAAAATTAAAGAAGAATACAGTAAAATTTTGTTTGGTTTTGCTTTGAGTGAGGGAGGTCGGAAAGAGGAATACTCACGACTGGAAGTGAGGGCAATTGAGGGCGCAAGTTAAGGAGGTGAGAGGTGAGTTCTGCGACTGCGAGAGGGATACTAGCGGCGGTGGTTGTTGGGTGGTGGTGGTGATGGTGGCATGGCAGGTGAATGAAGGGAGGGACGGCAGGGGTAGGCGGCTGCCTGAGACAGAGAGGAAAGCTGCCATGTTTTAGGGGGTTTCTGTAAGTTCTTGAGCAGCAGACAGTTTAAGGTTGGCCAGTGTTGGTGGTGGCGGGAAGCTTCAACGGTCCGTATGGATAAACACCTCCATGAATATGATAAATATCTGTACCTTGAATCTTGGTGATGATGGATACCTTTTTTTCCAATTACAAAAGTAACCACCGATTTTTTATTTTTTGAAAAAAAGCGGAAATAGTTTTCTTTTTTTTTTTTTTTTGGTTAGTTGTAGATACGGGCCTCTAGTAAGTCTCAACTGTCTACATTACAAATTTTTTTTTATGGTCCCACTGGGAGAGGGATTTCGATTCCACAGTATTAAAACATTGCGAAAGACCTGTTTGCAGTTTTACCGTCAGACAAGCCAAGCCTATATAATAGTGTTTGAATTTAGTGGTAATGAACCAGAGAGACCAAAGCTATAACTGCAACAAAATACTACAATTAGGGAGTTTGATAGCTGAAAAATTGACACCTTACTTTGGTGGGAGTCAATCGAAGCAAAACTTAACAAAGCATCACATGAGAATTGTTTTTATCTGGTAAAATGTAAAAGAGTTCCAAGTGATGTAAGTACGCACTGCAGAGAATATGTGCCTCAAAATCAACATTTTTGAGTTTGAAGCCAATAGATAGTGATCACAATTTCCCATCCCCCTCATCCTGCACCACCACCACCATCACCATCTTCCTTCAGCTTCAGTCATCAGTTCCAAAATACCGATCCCCGAACTCTCCCATACCGGGTATCACCCGATATTCTTCATTCAATGCCACATCAATTTCCGATGTCACGATTTTCACAGATGGGAAACGTTTACTAACACAATGTATTCCTTCTGGAGCCTACATTACAACATCAATAAGGGAGAGGCTATCATTATCATTATCATTATCATTATCATGATTATAACATTTCATCCACAGAAATCTCTAATAAAGCTACTTACAGAAATGAGGTTGAGGAATATAATGTAAGATTCTGGAACTCCTTTCTGTATCAGTAAGTCAATTGCCTGGTTTGCAGAGTTACCTTCCATGACAAACAACCAGTTCTGTCAGGTGAAGTTTCAATTTCAAAGATGGGGTAAGACAATACTCTTTCCTCCTCAAAAACAACTCTTTCATAAGGAAACACTACTGTTTAGGGGCATGTGAACATTACAGATCTATTATGTTCTCACTTCTCAGCATGTTATTACCTGTAGCAAGAACTGGGTCTAGGAGCAGAACATGGCGTTCAGAAATATCTTTTGGGAGCTTTTCGTAAATAAGCTGCTCAAGCCGAAAAAAATGAAAAGGAGCATGTAGTCAATATATGATATTCACTGGGAGTTCATGCACTTGCTTCAACTAGGACATAAACTGACCTGTTTCCCATTGTCACCATCCCGGTGTATCAGAATCTTTCCAATTTTAATCCCTTTGCAACAAGCACGCATTGCATTTTCCATACTTTCCCCACTGCACATTGTAAAACAAAGTTTGTATACAGACAAAAAAGGTCAGGCTCGAACTGTTCAGAGAACATTGTACAGATAGAACATCAAGAAAAATCAAACTTCATTGAATATCAGATTTAACCCTAACCTTCGAACAATTGAAACTCCACATAGTTTCTTGCAAAAATCAACACCAGTGTACACTGACCCTACAGTTTAAAATAGGAAGATAAAAATCATTGAAAGGTTTAGAACTACATTTTTCAAAGAAAAAGGAATTGGCCTATCAACTAAACTTCAAAGCCAGATATGCTTTGCGAGTTTTGGGCTGATTTGAATGTGAAATTTTCTAAAATTCAAAATGAGACTACTAAACTTATGCTAGAAAAGTATCACATACTCTTATGAAACACACTGTCCTTCCAAAGTAATGGAAAAAAGTGAGTGTAATCAAACCAACGAGGCAGCTAAACTAGCATCATTTCTATCTGGAATGTGCTCTGTTTATGCCTAGCAAAGATCAATCTCAAACTAACTTCAAGCCAAAATTTAAATGCCTTGACTATATTGGGAGTTCAAAAATTATGGCAAGGCTCATGCTTGTTTTAGGCCTTGCCATAATTAGGAGTTCAAAGGTCAGGCTACCTATGAGTCAGATCTTGTGCTCCCAATACATTTCAACTAAATGAAGAGCATGAGATAAGAGTAGCCCTCATAACAAAAGAGAAAAGAAACACAGAAAAGTTCACTACTCTGATGAGAATGAGATAGAGTACCCCTTATAACAGGTTTATATCATAACTAACGAACCTGTTGGCGTGACAACTTGCTTCTCAGTAAATGGCAAATGGCCAAGACCATGCTCCACAACCTAAAAACCCAAAAACACCACAGAAAAGATTAAAACTTGCTAAAACACAAAAGAAATTTTGGGCAATCCTCAAGTAACCTTTGTAGCCGAGAATCACCAGACGAATAAGCCGATCCGAGTAAAAAACAAAGTCATGCTTGGATATTTCTCGATCGCGAATCAGCGTATGCATACCTCTAATCTGCAAAGTCCATGATGCAGACAATTAATCAAGAAGCAAAAAAAGCAATGATAACTGAATTGTAGTGTTTATGAAAACATACTAACAAGCAATTACACATATAACGTCCATTATATCACAATACTCTATTTCACATGTATAAAATACTCTTTAAAGTTCTTTACCAACCATATCCCTTCACCCGGTCCAATACTTTGATGTCAGAAAATATCTGAAGTAAATTTTGCATCTATGTAGATAACAAAGAGGCAAAATGATTTGCCTACTGAGATCAGTGATTCAATGAAGCAAAGGCAGTTATCGCAGAAGAGAAAATTCTAGCACTTCAACAATTGTATATGCAATTACCAATGGAAGTATGTAAGGCTCATTTTAGAAACAAAAGTGGGGTAAACCACTGGGAATTATAAAAGAAAATAAAAACGGTAAACCAAAGGCATATGTATGGTGCAGTTTAATAAGTCATGCTAGCTTTTACTTTACAATAGAAGACAGAAAATCCTATGACAAATCAAATACTAGAAAATAAACTTGCCTGGAATGTTGATTGAATAACATAAACATTGGGATAAATTTTGCAGAGATCATGCTGGCCAAGCTTTGTACGTATATGTTGGACAATCAAATCGACAGCAACGTGATTCTCACCTCCCCGGGGTATTATAACATCAGCATACTTCTTTGACGGCAAAACAAAGTCATCAAAAGCAGGCTTGACAAACTTTGCATACTGCAAAAGAATCAAATTTACAAGATATATAACTTCCAACCAGGTCAATAAAAATTGGACAAACCAATACAGGTAGCAAATACAGTGCAAGTGAACATCAAAGGTAACCAAACAAACAGGTTCACAAATTACAGGATTGATCAAAAGAAGACCATTCTTCGCAATCACAGTGTTTTGCACCCACAATGCCAAATGAAAGTTGAGCATGAGAGCCAGATATAGTTTAAAAAATGATTGTCTAATATCAAAATTTTATTAATTCAAGATCTCAAGAAAGGGAAATGAAGGCTTGCCTGTTCAAGAACTGAATTTAAATCCCTACCCCTCTCGACTGTGTCACGCCTTATCCTACGAGCAAGCCTCACATCAGCATCTTGCATGTTTCAATTACCACAGATAAGACAACAAGAAGATAGGGTGAGGAAACTATAAAGATAAAATGTTCATTGTCATGTGTAAGGACTTCAGAAAGAGGCTGCAAACTCATGTAATGGGAAGAAGCAATATTATAAGAAGTAGAACCTGTGTCAACAAAAATCTTCATGTTCATTAGATTGCGAACACGTTGATCATGAAAAACAAGAATTCCCTCCAAGATGATTACATCAGAAGCATTTACCTAAAAAAGGAAAAAGCACGAATCACACCAAAAAGGTATTTCAGATGAAACTACGGAGGAGTCAGGCGCAATAACAGACATGCATGACCTCCTAGGCCTCTTATTGACACAAAATCCAACAAGAAGTTACAAGCATACAAGCTAAAAAAAATAACTCATTTCTCTTTGGGGAACCAAACTGGAAAAGGTGCCAGCAAAAATGAAAATATAAGTATAAAGAAGTTTTTATCAGCATCTGAATCAAACAACGTGCAGAAAAGAATAGCATTCCATATCCCAATGCGACCCTTCACTGCTGGGAGTTACATGGGAGTGAACGAGGAGAGGCCATCAAAATAGTCTTTCATAGACACTATCACATAATAGTACCTGTCTGAAGCTATCTGAACATCTTTGGTGGGTTTTAAAATCATATATCGGAACTTGAACAGAATGGCCAGACTTGAGCTTTTCAGCACACTCAAGAAGCTGTTCCGTGTCAAAAGCATCTACAATGAAGTATCAAATGGCATAACCAATATAGTCTACCAAAAAAAGAAAGCAGCACCATGGTAACACACGGATGATTACCTGGATGATCAAAATTATATTCACTGACACGCTTCAATTCTTCTGGTGTCAAACCTCGATAAAAAGAATCCTACACAGCAACCACAGAGAAAACATGAATCCTAAGCCAAAATTGAAACAACATTCTATCCAAGCACGAAGCGGGGGGTGGGGGAAATAAAAAAAGTTAAACACAAATCGGTCAAAGACCTGGTTGACTAGGACGACACGATGATCGTGAAGCTGTTGAATGATCATGTCACACACCGTGGTTTTCCCCGAAGCCGTACCTCCAGAAACCCCTGCGCAGGGAAGAATCACATAATTCGATTCCCGGTGACAGAAACTTGATTACTGAGAAATTGAAGCATAGTAAGGAGTTTACCGATGACGAAGGGCTGTTTGGTGGAGTCAAGGGGAATGGCGCCAATGGAGGAAGAAGGAGCGGCGGAGGCGAGGGAAGGGTGAGGGGATGCGGAAGGGGAGGCGAGAGGACCGTCGACGAGGTGGAGACCGGAGAAGTGAGGTCCGGAGGCCTTCTCCATGACGTAGTCAATGGCAATCTGCTTGCTGTCCTCGGAGGACGACACCGGAGGCATCCTCCCAAATCGAATATAATGAAATTGGAAGCAAAAGCAAACGGAATATGTTCCTAATGCAATCAGTCAGTGCTACACTCGACTGAGTAAGCTTCTTCTTCTTCTTCTTGTTCTTGTTCCCCCAAAATCAAATCAAAATTGATTCCATCAAATCTCTCTGCTCTTCTGCTTTACCCTCGTTTTCTTCTGTTCTTCTCCTTATTATAAAATCAAAATTGATTCCATCAAATCTCTCTGCTCCCTTTTTCTTGGTTTTATAATAAGGAGAAGAAGAATATGAATCATATGCAGAATGTGAATCGTTTTTTTTTTTTATATAAAAAAAAATTATAAATATAGTTTTTCAATAAAATTTAAAAAACGTAGTGAAATTTCTTTTTCTTTATTTATTTCGTCGATGAGGACCTGAGGTCAAAACTTATTTCATTAAATTAATTGAAATTACATTTATCACAACACCCCCATTTGTGTTTTCTTTTTGGGGAATATGCCCTCGGGCTACCTACATTTTTGTTTTTTTTAAAAAAATTAACATAAAAACATGTGGTACATCACAAAAGAGGAAGCAAAGTATTTCATTTACTATCCAAATGGCAACGGGCACAATCGTAATATATACTCCTGTCTAATTAGAACAATCAAAATTGATAAATGTATAATTTTTTTTATGAATATTAATATATAACATTTAAAATAACTTATGTGACGTCATTTGCTTGTCACATTACTTAATTAACTAGGGTAAAAAGATTAAAAATCTTGCTTCGTAATTTTGGGCCTTAGAGCCCAATGCTAACTAGGGTAAAAAGATTAAAAATTTTGAGGTGAAGTCTTGCTTCTTAATTTTGGGCCTTAGAGCCCAATGCTAGACAAAAAGGTTCGGTCCAAATAAAATGGGCTAACGAAATAGTGATTGGGTGATCCCCTTTCATGGAAAGGCCCACGAACTGTCAGCGAAACCGAAATATTCAAACGCGAATTGCCAGTTTCTCCATTCCAAAGTAGGATGACAAATAGGGTTGAGAACGAACACGAACGTTCATGAACAAGCTCGGGATCGACTCGTTAAAATCTCGGTTTGAGATCTTTTATTTATTAATAAATGAACACGAACAAAATTTTAGGCTCGATTAATAAACGAACAATAACTGAACAAAAGGGAGCTCGGCTCGATTACGTTCGTGAACAGCTCGATAAGAAAAAACAATTTTTAAGAAGGATAAAATACATATAACATGAAAATAAATTTGGTGCAGTGGTAAGACATCAAAAGGAGAAGCAAGGGAACTAGGGTTCGAATCTTCACAAGGCCAAATTTATTTTATTTCACAATTTTGAGGTGAATTTCACCCAATTCCACATCGAAAATGAGAGAAGATTTAGGAGGAAAATTCCTTATAAATAGATGAGCATGACACTTAGGGCTGAGAACGAACATAAACAAGCTCGGCTCGGCTCGATTAATATATAAACGAACACGAACAAGATTTTAAGCTCGATAAATAAATGAACACGTCTCGGCTCGGCTCGGATCGATTAATAAATAAACGAACATGAACAAGATTTTAAGCTCGATAAATAAATGAACAATAAATGAACACGTCAAAGCTCGGCTCGGCTCGGCTCGTTATCACCCCTAATGACAAATATTCGATATTTCTCATACAAAATATGCTTTCAAAAAATATATAAAATAATAATAATAATAATACAAAAATATTTCACTTATGAATTAATATTTTTATTCTAAAGAAAACAATAAAGCCCAAATATATATGTAGGTTATAGCATCATCCCAGACAAAAAACACACAAAAACCTGTGGGAATTGATGCTGAATTAGTCCTTAATAAATAGTACGTTTACACTGAAAAATGAACAAGAATCCAACAAAAAGCCAGAAGTAATGGTGCAAAAACTTCAACCCTTGACGCCGGAGAAGAAGCGGTGGTGGATGATGTGCTAGGAGTATCAGTAGAACTTCCTCCGGTGCCGGTGGTGATCTTAACCTTCATTCCCTGGCCGCAGTGGCCGGCGGTGCCGCAAGCGAAGTAGCGCGTGCCGGCCTTGTCGAGCTTGATGACGTCGTTGCCGCTGCTCTTGGAATCCAATGCCGTCCCGGTGTCGCAGCTCTTGAAGGCACTGTCCCCGGCGAGCTCTACCACACTGTGCAGCCCTGGCGTGTACTTAAACACTAGATAATATCCAAAAAAAAACCCCCATTAATCATTTGCTTAATTATCTCAAAATTCATATTTGCGAAATTATTTAAACAAACATACTATATTTATGACGTACGTACCTAGTTGATCTCCAACCTTAAAAGTCTGAGAGGAAGCCCAGGAATTGAAGTCGGTGGATTCATCCCAGCCTTGGCTTCCTCCGACAACAAGTTTGGTGGCTGAGGCTTCTTGACGGAGAAAGAGGAGGACCACAACTAGTAACACAAATCTAATTCCCATTGCCATAATTTAATTTGTTGAAATCAATTAAAGAGTGCAAATATATACGTACACTAGCATGCATATATAGGGGCAGGGCTGGTCCTTGCAACCATATTTTCTACTCTTTCCGGTCTTAAATAAGTGTCCGTTTACACATTTCAATAGCATATAAACGTGTATTGATTTGAATCTTTTGCTCCAAGGTTACTCCATCCATCCAATCAATCGTTTTGTCTCAGATCAATAAATCCAGGTTGGTACAACAAATATATCCATCGATCGATCCTTCCATTTCCTTTTCAATTTGACTTGATTTACATTCCAAGCAATCTTTTCTAACCACCGGCCACTACGTAGTCAATCGAGCTGCCCTCTCTCTAATTTCTACGTACACTCTGTCACACACTTCCCTTTTATTCTACTCCATCCTTATAAAATATCATACCAAATCGGCCAAGCATTTGTTGCGAAGATCGAACAATTTCATTTCATTTGATGATCAACAATTATAATAATTCGATATATCATGTACAATACATGTGTTTCCGGACCCTTGTTTAAGGAATGAAATGATTAATTGTAGGTTTTGATAAACTGGGCAATCTGAGTGTAAACGAGTTGCTTGACATTATAGGCCAAAACGAAGTCAGCATGAGCATAATTCTTGATGTACTGAACATGCAACTTGTCCTCATCGTGGATGTTCAGTGTCCAGTAACGTGAGCACATCTGCTGCGTCCGACAGCGCATCTTGGCCTCCATAGCTCAGGAACATCGGAAGCTCCGTCGGTATATTGCTCAAGTTGTATGCCGGAGTTCCATAGTGTTCCACATTTGCGCTTATGTTTTCGTAATCATATTTCCTGATCAGAACCCCATCTCGAATGGCTGCATGTACGATAATGATCGATCTCATGTAGTATACAAGAACAAGTGTACCTACCTACGTAATTAACAAGATATCCATGGTAGGTAAGAAAGAGTAGGACTTACTCTGAGCCATGTGGACGAGGGTTTTAGTTGAAGTTGGTTGAGGTTCGTTGTCCAAGAATAGCTCCACCGTTGATTCGTTCAGACAGCAATTTTTACCTGTGAAAGCGGTCATCAAGTCGTAGCAATCCACTCCAGGATCATCACATAAGTCCTTCAAAAGAGCTGTTACTGCCTCTCTACGATCAATTATATAAGTAGATTAATTAAGAATCAACGCTGATCATCATATATTAATGTTACGTACGTACCCTTTGGGGTCGAATTCATCCATGCCAATAGTTAAGGTTAGCTACAACAGGGACGATAACATGCATTAGTACTCGTACGTAATTGAAAGTAAGTAAGAATTAGAATAGATAGAAACGACAGAGACGAGACAGGAGACAGACTTCACCCAAGAGGGAATCGGCAGCCGCGACACCGAGTGGGGTGGTCATGTGGCCCATGTAGGCAATTGGGCTGAGCAAGGTGGCTGATTTAACCTTGTCCACTTGTTTCCCTTCCGAAAAGGAAGCCATAGCCGTCAATGTTCCCATGGAATGGCCAATGTAATGAATCTTCTGTCCAGTTTTTTGAAAGATGAAACCGAAAATAGACGGCATGTCCAATCCCAGTATTCCTGTTCAGATAGATATATACAACAGTGATCGATACAACTGTTTTTAAATTATACAACATATATATACAAATCAAAACTTACGGGATCGTCAGCATCAAGTTTGACATGTCTCCTCCTGTATTTGGTTCCACGGTCGTTGGCAATCCAGACATCGTATCCGAGATCGGCCAAGATCAATGGCAATGATTGTCTTGGAGGATTCAGCAGCCATGTCACTCCGTCCTGCAATTCCAACTTGATTAATTATGCTTTCATTAATTTCAAACCTTAAATTATATATATATATATATCATGGGATTGTATTACTTACTATTTGGTACTACATAAAGTAGTACCACTTATAAAGCATATAGTACAAACGAAATCGCGAGCACCCACTGGCCAGTCGTACTTGTGTACTACTTTGGCTTTTGATGGATGAAATAAATATAATTATAATAGCTACCTAATTAATTGCAAAATGCGATATATATAGTGACACATTATTAACATATAATCACATTAATTAATTAAGTGAGTCTAGTAAATTTATAACCACGTACATGCAAATGATGAATGAATGGCCATACCATGAGAACACCATGTTGCAGCAACACCGGAGGCTTGTTTTTCGCGCCGCCACCGCCACCATCTCCTCCCTCCCTCTCTGGAATCCTTAGCAACCTTAATATGTATCCGTCCTCTGTTTTCACCTGATCCATCATCCATTTCCATTCACTCAGCAATTCATTTATTAATGCATATATATATATATATAGTGACACACACACACACATATACATATACTTACATCAAACTCCTCACACTTATAGCCCTTAAGTCTGACGGCCAACGCCTTGCATATCTTTAGTTTTTCTTCAAGGCGGCGGATAGGTCTACCCCCACGGCACTGCCACGGCCACCCAACCATTAGCATGCTCAACATCAGGATCCAGGAGGACCTGGAAAATATGCTACGACGGCCGACCATTCCTTTATTTTATTTTTATTTTTTTTGGTTTTTCTAATATATAAATATGTTGGAAATTCTGAAAGTGCGTGTATGAGACCTTCAAGAGTGAAGCTGTATTTATATATACATAGAGATAGATTTGGATGGAAGAAAATAGAAAATGGTGTTTTCACTTTTCTCTGCTATCCAAGTCCAATCTTACTCTGTTTTATTAACGCTCCATGCGACGTCGTTTCACCACCTACAAAATTCTCTCTCTCTCTTTTTCCAAATTTTACAGCAGCTGTTGAAATATGTAGTCGTAGATAATTAACAGTAATTATATATATATATATAAATTTGTTTTCAAGAAACATGCATGGAATGGATACATACACATACATATGAGACCAATTAATTATTAATTGTGAGTATTGAAAAATGAGATAATCTGATTGTAAACAATGTCCTTGGCGGTGACGCCCATGATGAAGTCTGCGTGAGCATAAGCCTTGATGAACTGAACATGGAGCTTCCCGACATCATGCAACTTGAGAGTATCCAGTAATGTCTGAACATCTCTAACGTCCGAAAGGGCATCTCGGCCTCCATAGCTGATGAATAGAGGAAGGTCCCTGGGAATGTTCCCTAAGTTGTAAGCTGGAGGCTTGGGTACTCCGTAGTGAGCCACGTTGAAGTAGGGATTTCCATAGTCATATTTTCTCAAAATCCCATCTCGGACGGCTGTCAATTAATTAATTAATTAATGTGGCCGTGGTTATAATACTGAAAATAATATTAATTGTAGGTAACTACGACATGAACTTACTTTGAGCCAAGTGGACGAGGTTTTTTGTTGAAGTGGATTGAGGTTCGTTCCTCAAGAAAATTTCCACGGTGGAGGCGTTCAGACAGCAATTCCTTCCTAGTAGTTGTTCATTTCATGACGACATAGTATTTCTACTAATTAATAAAATCGTTCCTTAATTAATATCGGATGGTTTAAGTAATGATAAGAACCTGTGAGTGCAGTAAGCAAGTCGTAACAATCAACCCCAGGTTGAGCACACCACACCTTCAAAAGATTTGTTACTGCTTCTCTACAACAAGTAAAAAGTAATTAATTAATTAATTAATTGGTGAAAATTTAACTTAAGCAATATATATATATATAAGAAGAAGTTTAATTAATTACCCTTTTGGGTTGAATTCTGCAAGGCCAAAAATTGTGGTGATCTGGCACGTACATGAAAAACAAAGGAATTAATTAACTTAATTATGAGAAAGCTACATATGAATTAATTAACTGATGGAGCTAATTACTGTACACTACTAATTAAGAGTTTGTAATTAATTAGAAATAGAAATAGAGATAGGCATAATATATATGTACGACTCACTTCACCGACGAAGGCTTTGGAAGCGACAACACCAAGAGCAGTGGTGATGTGGGTGAGGTAAGCAATTGGGCTCAACAAGGCTGCAGATTTCACCTTGTCCACTTGTTTTCCTTCCGAGAATGTAGCCAATGCTATCAATGTTCCCTTTTATATATATATATTTATATATGTCAAAATCAATTAATTAAATTTTTCATAACTAATTAATAATCTTATTATAATCAAGTAGGTATAGGTAAGAAGTGAATAAATTACGTACGTACCATGGAATGGCCAACATAATGAATCTTTTGACCAGTTTGTCGGAATACAAAAGCAAGAACAGCAGGTAAGTCATGTACCACTAGGTCATCCCATGTCCAATTCCAGAATTCCTGATCATTATTATTTTACATGAGAATGAATTAATGTGCGTGCATGCATATTTAGATCAAAGTGTGTGTTAAATATAGGTATAGTGTACGTGCCCGTTTGGAAGGATCGAGGGAGACATGTCTCCGGCTGAATCTGGTTCCCCGGACGTTGGCAATCCACACATCGAACCCGTTGTCCACTAACATCAATGCCAAAGACTGCTGAGGAGAATTCAGCAGCCATGTTGCCCCATCCTGCATCCATCATCTCTAATTTTTATTACGAGTTTTTTAATTTTTTTTTAATGTGAAAACACGCATTCAGATTCAGACAAGTCAAAATATTAAAAAAAAATTTGTGGGGCCCAGTATCATATTTTGATGGGAGTTAGTAATGATTGAATTTAGAGCGGAGGGAAGACACGATGATGATGATGAGCGTGGAAGAATAAAATGATAAGGCTAATGGTCAATCATTTTGTCAAATGTTTCACTTCTCACGTTGAATGAATACTATTTTTTTTTTTTTTGTTTTGTATTTATGATGAACCCAAATGAAAATAGGTTCATGTGACAATGAGCTAGGAAGTGAGCAATTGTTGCTATCTAAAACAGCCTTTTAGACCTATTTTCCCCTTTTTCCGCAAAAATACACATTACTTTTTTTCCCCTTTTTTTTTTTCCAAGAAAAAAAGTCCAGATAAAGACAATTATGCAAGTCCAACACACACAATTTATATAAAAATACATATATTTCTAGCATCGCCAACGCACGTCGAAACTCCCACGTGTACAAAATAGTCTATTTTTAATTATAAGAATATTAGTAATAACTTATTTTTCAACTCGAAAAATTAATAACCTAAAAACAAATCACAACTCTTAATTGGAGGCCAGGAGTTTAACTAATAAATTGAATTCTTACCACAAGAACGCCATGTTGCAGCAATACCGGCGGCCTGCTACTGTTAGTGTTGGCGGCACCGGCGTGTCCTTGAGGAATCCTTTGCAAGTTTAATATGTATCCATCGTCGGTTGTGACCTAAGAATTAATTCAATCTATAAGAATATAACAGCATTATTCAGTGAAGGAATAAATGAATGGAAGTTAATTAATTACATCAAACTCGAGACACTTGTAGCCATGGATTCTGACGGCCGACTCGCATATGCCTTGTTGTTGTTGTTGAGGTACGGCAGCAGCGTCACCGCGACTGCGACTGGAGGAGGCAACCAAGCTCACTATCATTACGAACAACAAACTCAAGCCCAAGGAAGAGTTGCCACTACCACTAGGACCCAGACCCATATTCATAAATATATACGTGAGTAGATGCTATAAGCTGCAGATACTATACTCTGTTGAATGCTAGGATGAAGTTATGTTGTATTTATATAGAGATGAAATGTAGGGAATTTGGAAGAAACCGACAATTAATGAAGTTCCGAGAGTGTGAACTCTGAGTTCAATGGGAAAAGGATCTTATCTTTTTTGAACTGCTGCTGAGAGTTGAAGATCTTCAACTTCAAGGGTCGTCGTGTTCTCTGTACTCTGTTGCCTTTCTGTTGCTTTTTCTGGGTTTGCGAGCTCTCTCTCCCAATGGGTCTTGGGCCCACCTGCGAGCATCAGTTCAATCTATTCTGTTATTTATAGATAAAATTTTATATCCTCTGTTCTGTTACATTACAAGAGCCTAGTTTGTTTCAGTAAAACGAACAAAGTATTAATTAAGGCGTCAAATGACTTAAATGTCAGTAGCTATATAATACAGACGCAACAATCAAAGTGTTTGGTCATAATTAAATTTGAAGATGCGGATGCAGCGTAAGGAAAGTATGCGTAACGTCATAATTAATTAATCATTTTCGTGCTAATACTACGGTTGGTCTTATTTTGGAAGTTTTATTCATTATTAACATCAAATAGCGAGGGTGGTTGCACATTTGATTTGGGTGGGAGGTTTCCACAATCGAAAGGACAATTCCCATCCCATCTTAGGAGGAAAATACATGAAGAGATTAACTTTTTTTAAGTCATACTCCTTCCATCACATAAAAGAGTCTATTTTCATTTGTATCCTCACTTATGCACGAAATACGGCCCATGAAGTATGATGCCCACGAGATAATACGGCCCAGTAGCGTGTGAACTGAATTGGACTCACGCTTAAATTATTATCATTATTATTATTATTCTCTTTAACCACCCATAACATTTGAAAATTTTTGAATTCATACCTTAACCTTTGAAATCTTTTGTTTGTTTTAGTCTTGATATGCGAGTTCTATCTCTTATTGATATTCGAGTTTGCGTTATCTTGTGGAATTGTTGGAAAGTTATAGAGTTGCACCGTGCATGCATTTTGGCCGGCGATCTTCCATGGAAATGTGATATATCGATCATCATCACAGATAGTCTATTAGTATTAAATTTCTTTAACTTCGATCTCCAATACAGCAACAGCATCATCGTTTACGTGAGGAATCTGTTGCTAGTTTCAGCAAGAAAAACATGTTTGCAAACTAAAACATAAAAATTAAAGGAAAGCAAGATTGAAATAAATGGTAACCATGTTTAAGAATAAAATGACGCTTACTAATTCACATAAAACATTCAAGTAAGATTGCGTAACGTCAACATAATGGATTATCTATTCAAATTAATTATAGTGTCATTTTCTGTCAAAATTAATATCAACATTTTAAAACGACATTATTTTGATAGTTTAGACAAATAATCTATTTTCACCAATGGTTATTAATGAATGACAAAGACAAACAGAAAGATCCCCCTCTTAGTCTCAAAGGCCACATTAATGAACAAGCTCTCCATTATGCAAAAAATTTCACCCCTCCACCGAATTGCAAACATACCAGAAAATGCCAAGGAGATTTACCGCCATCAATCTTCAAATTACTAAGAACGGATTACATACACTTCAAACGTTACCTGCAAAAGTTGATACATCCCTAAGTGTGTCATGCCACAAATTCCCTGCAAAAGTGAGTCACTGATGGACATTTCTTATCAAACTTGGATTTCAATGGATTGTGTTTTTAACATGAGAAAAACCAACATTACAAACTGAAAAGTTCGCTTCAACTCTTTTCCTCATAAAGGCTCCTCCTGAAAAATTAGGGGTTGCTCACAACTGATCCTGCAAGACTCCTGTTACTTTCTATATATGATTAGGTACAACACTTAAAAACAAGTATTTTGACATCATTTTATCACTTACCTTACTTTTCAAGAACGTAGAACACAACAGAGATGTAGTACTGTCTCATAAAATGCACCACAAAATATTAGCTGTTACTGAGATCTCTACTCTTCCAATGGTTCCTATGCCGCTGTGTTTCCCAGTCCTTCCATCTTAGTGTTTCTAACCAAAGCGATTCAATGTCTCACCTCAGGCTGCAGCACTCTTCCCTCCTCCTTTTTTCGGGCTTGGGACCGGCCGTGCTTGTAGTATAATAACAACACAGGCGGAGTTAGAAAGTGCTATCAGCAAAATCCATCCAAACTACCCAAGGCAACTTATCCTTGAACCCAGGGTGTACCTCAGAGGGACAAGAAAGAAAACACAACTCCCCTTCCACTTGCAATTTATAATGAACTGCCTCTCAACACCCAATTTGGTTAATCTACACCAAGAAAAGAAAAAGAGAACAGCATCGAACAGTTCCATTACAAAATTGGCAACTAAATATTTTCTTAGCAAATAAAAGAAAAAACAGATGAACATTGAGACGGGAAACACAAACTCCTTTCTTTACACGATCAATAAAGTGCTCCTCCCTGTGCCATTAACAAGGATGACCAGCTAGTGAATGAATGGAACAAAACAGAGATCGGAAGAACATTAAAAAAGAAACCCCTGTTAAACAGACGAAGAGAGTGTCTTCACCATGAATGACAGGCAAATCGCTTCTCCACCTGGATCAAGTCCCACACTAATCATAACACTCCCAAGGGGTTAAGTCCTTCAATCAAATATAAGAACCCATTCTGACCATAAGTGTAAATAATCAAACTTTGAAATAAGATGGTCAAGATAACAGTCTTTCTAGATGATCGCTCCAGTTGTGAAATGCTTGCCACGTTAAAAAAAATTTTGGGGGGTAGGGAATTGGGAATGGAAAAATCTGATCCTTAACAGAACTACAGTAAGTATGATAAGATTGCAGGATTTCAACAACAAACAAATCCATAATTAGGTCAACATGACTGAACAAATTAGTCTTCTTCATCAGGATGGCATTAGCTCAAGAGAAATGTTAACCTGTAACCCAAGACAAACGTCGAGTGATAAGATATGTAATACATCTGAAACTATGATGACCTCTTCAATAAACAAAAAAGGCTTTCTGTTCCACTCAGGAAGTGGCCTAAATGATCACAATAAAAAGAAGCTGGAGTAAAAGTAGTTCCCTATCACCAATCAAACAGCCTAGAAAACCAGATGCATCAACGAAAATATAACATGAACAAAACAGAGCGAAACAAAACAAAAACAAAAAAAGAAAGAAAAAAGATCAAAGATACCAACAACAAACAGTACACCGGATTCTCTGCATCAAAAGATGAAATACTCCACCGACAATCTCACATTGTCCAAGTTAGCCACAACTGAGCCAAGAAGAATAACGCCCATCAAAAGATCACAATCTAATTAAGCAAAACAAGTTGGAAACACCCGTACAGCAAACATAACTAATCCTTTGCTTTAGCAACTCTATAAGGCTCACAGATGCTGTCAATATTCCTTACAAGTTTTACCAGTTCCTTAAGCTCCTCCAAATCCCTAACACAAAGACAATAACATAAGCATATTTTCCAAGAATCGAAACAAACCAGATGGATAGGTATTAGTTTAAGGATAACAAACTCATTGCAATGGAACAGAAGCCCTTAACCAAGAGAACAAGCAAAAGAGTCAGAACTGTTCCACAACATGAGTCTCCCCTCAATCCAGACTCCATTACAAAACCTAACAGAATCACATGACCCACAATTAATTATGAGAAAGGAAACTCCAATGTTGGCAGAGGGTGCCAATGAATATCTATATTAAAGTAAAGAAGTGCAGCAAAGGACCAACACATTAAAATAAAGAAGAATGCGTTGAAACAGGGAAGACCGGTCTAAAAGGAATTTGGCAAGTGTAAACAAACTCCTCAAAATCTCATCTTGGAATAAAGCCCTCCATTTCCATACCAATCCAGGCATCCTAGCATATAAGAACAGTCAACATCAACATCCAAATGAACCCAACTCGTTAAAGAAGATCATTAAAGAAAGAAGGTGAAGAAACCGACGAGTAATGCAACCGATCCTTGAACCCAGGGTAAATCTCAAAGGACAAGAAAGAGAACACCATCGAACTCCCCCTTCCTCTTTCAATTTATAATAAATTGCTGCCCAACACCCAATTTGGTTAATCTACACACAGAAAAGAAAAGGAGAACGCCATCGACCCCATCACAAACTCCTCTTTTAACACGATCACTAAAGTGCTCCCCCCAGTGCCATCAACTAGGATAAGTCCAACAACTGGCCGTTCAGTCAAGAAAAGGAAAAATGTCAGGAAAGAACATTGAGAAGTGAACAATTCAGGGCAACAAAAACAAATGTTAAAAGAAAACACCACCCCTCAGTTCATCCTTTCAAATCTTCAAATTCCAGCGTATCCATACGCAACGAAGCCAATGAAAAGGGCCATCTACAACCACAAAATCAAAATGGGTAAGATAATCTTGATCCAGAAGGAAACTTGAACATCGAAAAACTAGAAGGAAACCAAACCAAGAGATAACACAGCAGGTCAACAGCCACAGCATTGTTTGGCGCGCGACAATGTTCCTCCTATGTCGAACAACATAGCCGGTACTATCATTAAGGAGTCAGGGGTACTATTGATAAAAAGTGGCTCAGTGTTAAAAACCCAAAACAAGGATCAAACGGAAAACCCTAACCCGTCGATTTGTCATTTAGAACCTCCAAAATCCATGAAGTCGGGGATCCATATGCCATCTAATGCATCGCCAACAAAAAAGAGCAAAACAGAATGGGGGGAAGAATAAACCAACGAACGAACTATTAATAGGCAAGAAGAAACACAAACTCATCGGTCAACAATGGGATCAAGCTCTCCATGAGTAATAAACCCAGAAACCTCAGGTCGAATCTCCACTATCCATCCGTCCATAAATATAGCTATTAACGATCCATTCCAAAAATTGGTTCTTCCAAACTAAGGGCGATCTACAATCCAAAGAAACAAGAAACAGAGAAGCGGAAGACAAAACGCTAACAGTCTTGATCCAATAAAAATGGAAACGATCACGAAACAGAACATAACGAAACTTATACCGCCATTAAACCATCTTGAAAGGAAAACCGAGACAAAACAAACATCTTTTCCGCTCTACCGCCGTGCCCAAACCAGCAGCGCGCAACAAACCCTAACCAACAATGGCAGCAATCCGTAAACCAAAGCAAACCAAAATAAACAGGACGACGAATTAGCAAATCACACAGAAACCAAAAACAAAAATACGGAAAACCTAGCCCTACGAATTAGCAGCGAGAAAGCTCCAACTTCAGAAAAGAATGATTACTCGGAGCAAAGGCAAGGGAGCGTATTTATAGGAGTTCGGTGGGATTACCGCGTCGTCCTTGTCGGTTCTGGAAATTTACGCGTAATTCAAAACAAAAAAACGCGCGAAATATGGATGGCGCGTGAAATATAAAAATACGTGTGGACTACGCGTAAATATCGGTCGCGGAAATAATTAGCTTTTGTATTGCACGCGCTATTTTGCTCGTTTTTTTGTTTGGGAACCGACATATTTCACGCGTAAATTTCTATAATATGCAACCGTTCTTCCCCGCCAAAAACTCCTATAAATACCCGCCCTACCTTGCCCTTTTCCCAGTCATCCTCTCCTCTCCTGTTGGTGTGAAGTTCTGGTTTCCTCCTAGGTTTTGTCGTGATTTAACAGTAGTTGCTTTGATTTATGGAGATATGATGATTGTTGTTTAGGGTTTTCTATTTCGGCAGACACCGCGGTTATCCTGACCTTGATCTCTTAGACGGTTTTAAGAATTCTTCCAATCGTTCGTGTAAAGTTGGATCGAGCATGTTCGCCTTTTTCACCGCTATGTGGTTATCCCGACCTTGATCTCTTAGACGGTTTAGTTTTTCTTCCAATCGATTGTGTTTTTATTGGATCGAGATTGTTAGCCCTATTCTCTGCTTCGCTGTTTGTTGATGTTGTGGTTGTAGATCGCCTTGGAGATTGGGTTTCCTGTTTTGGCATAATCATTGGCGGTTAAGACTCTTATGTTTTTTAGGACGAGTTTGAGCTTTCAAGAATCTTGTTGTTACTGAAGTTGCTGTTGCGGCCGATTCAGCTTTTTTGGGGAGTTTGTTTGACCTAATTGAACTATTGGTTCTTCTTTAATAAACAAATTTACAGTTTCTTGGATATTATTTGCCTACTTCACTTACGTGCTCTTTTATTTGCTGCATTGATCCTAGTTCGACTGGTTTGGTTTTCGAAGGGTTGAGAAGGACTTTCCTTGAGGAGTTTGTGTTTATGCTATTGTGGAGATCTTAGAGATTTTTGGAGATTTGAGGGTTCTGTTTTCCTGTTCAATTCTCCCTTTTGACCGCCTTGTAGTGTTTTGAACTTTCCTGCTTGTCCTTATTTAGTGATTTTTGGGGGATTATTATTGATGTCTGTTGTGTCCTCTGTTGTAGGGTCCCTCGTTTGGTACCGGTTATAAAGGACGAGGAATCGTGTGCTTCTTAACCTCTGAGGAAACGGTTTTTATTGTCGTTTTTGGGTGATGGAACAAAGTGGCTGGTTCAAGTTTGTGCCACTAACCTGGAATTGGACGTATGGATTTTTAAATACTGCGGATGAAGATTGTGATATGAAGAATTGAGGGGGTTTCCATGCTATTTGTTTGGATTCCTAGTTTATCCTATTTTTGGTGTAGTTATCTTGTAGGAAAGTGATCAAGCTTGATCGTTCAAGAGCCTGTTCAAGATTCTGTTGTTAACTGGAGGCTTGGCCTCCTTTGTTTGGTTCTTTCATGAAACTAATTCGTAATTTTAAAGATGAATTTTTCGATTATATTATTTGCATTATCTTTCATCAACTTTCTTTTAGGTTCCCAGCGTTGGGTTTATGAACGGTCGGGAAAGGCTTTTTCTATACATAGATATAGTGACGAGTTTGCAATTTTCTTTCCTGATAATAATTCAGTGGATTATCTTTTGTTTTTCTCTTATTTGTTGTAGGTCTCCCTTAATTCTGAACTAACTTTCAAGTCTTGTCATTATTTGGTTTCTTATTACTAAATTGCAGGAGATTTGAAGTGACGACTCTGGTTCCTAAAATCAAGCCCCCTTGACATGAAATCAGCTATGCCCTTTATTTCTGAACTGCTGTCATTGTTGACACTACATTGTGAAATCGTCCTTTTCATTAGTTTTTCTTTTCCTTAATTGAAATGTGCAGTTTTTGCAGGATTATTATTGATGGCTGTTGTGTCCTCCCTGTTAACCTTGATTGGATTCCTGGATGAGGAGTCTTGATCTGAGAGGGGTTTCTTAATCTTCATTTAATTTTTCCTACAATATTTTATTTTGCGAATTTCTGTGATGGTACGAAGTCTCAAAGATTGTTCTTTCTTTCTGTGTAGACTAATTGGGGAGTGAAAATTGGAGGACGTTGTGTGGATATTTTTTACTGTGGATGAAGATTTGATCTGATGAATGAGAGGTTCCGAAGCTATTTGTTCTTTTGACCCTCACTTTTGTTTTGGTTTCCTATTTTTTTATGCTGCCATTAGCGGTTTTGTCCCTTGTTTTGTAGGAAAAGCTTGAACGTTCAAAATTCTCTTATCAGCCAATGCATTTTTCTGGGAAATTTGTGTATTCGTTATTTGTTCCCTTCTTATTGTTAGGAGAAGAGCGTGGTCAGGCTTGTAGTGTTCTGAACTGCTGTCACCATCAACTCAATATTGTGGAGTCATCCTTTTCCTGACCTATTTCTAATTTGTTTTTCAATTCCTTGACTAAATGAGCAATTTTTGGAGTATTATTATTGATGGAGGTTGCATCCTCTCTGTTGTAGGATCCCTTAATTGGATTTCTGAGAGAGGAGTCTTGATCGTATGGGCTAAGGAGTTTGTGTTGCTATTTGCCTTTCATAATCTTCATTTACTTTCTTCCATCTTTTTGCTAAGGAAACATTTTACTTTCCAGATTTTGTGATCTTTTGTTTTATGATTGCTATTTTGTAGACTATCCGGAATTGAGTCACCGTAGGGATCTGTCATAGTGTGGATGAAGATTTCACAGGAGGAATGTGAATGTGGTCTGGTTTGGATTGTTTAGTAGTTGGAGTATCCTTTTCCTGACCCACTTGTTACAGGATCCATTGGTTGGATTTCTGGAAGCAGAGCACCAATCATATAGGACGAGGAGATTGTGTTGCTGTTGCCTATTTTAATCTTTATTTGGTTTTGTGCCTTCTATTTGCTGGGACCATTGTATTTTTCCAATTTCTAGATGGTAGGAAGTTTCTGGCTCAAGAATTTTTGTTTTTTTTATTTTTTATTTTTGTGTTAAGTTAATATGTTTCTGTGTATAGACCGACTGTTTAGTGGAATTTGGCACGTACCATGGACCTTTCTTTCTGTGGATGAAGACTTAATTCTGATGAATTGATGGCGTCTGCATTTTTGTGTAATCAGTGGTGGTTATTTCCTTCGTTTTGTAGGCGTTCAAGAATCTGTTGTTAACTGCACCACTATCCGCTAATGTAATTGATTTTTTATTTGTTACCATTATTTTTCCTCCTATGTTTGATTGGTTCTTCCATAAACAAATTTGCAGTCCTAAAGATGAAGCTTGTTGATAGATATTATTTGGATTGTCTTCCTTCTAGGATCCCCACGGTTTGGTTTTTGGAGGGCTGTGAAAGGTTTCCTATACGGAGATTACTAGTGTGGTGTTTGTATTTTTCTATCCTGAAACTAATCCAGTGGCTTAATTTTTGGCTTACTTTTTTTTTTCGGCCCTTCGTCCATTTTTCTTGTTGTAGGTCCCCCTCTATTTGGATTCCCATTAGTTAGTTCTTCCATAAACACAAATACCCTATTAGTTAGTTCTTCCATGAACACAAATACACGGTTTTAAAGATGAAGCTTGTTGATGGGTATTATTTGTGTATATTCCTTTTAGGATCCCAGGGTTTGGTTTCTGAATGATCAGGAAAGGCTTTCTTTATGGAGATCTAGTGAGGTGTTTGTATTTGTCTTTCGTGATACAAATCCAGTGGTTTATTTTTATGCCTTCTCTTTTTTTGTTCTTTGCCTTTTTGTTGATGTAGGTTGCCTTTAATCTGGAACATTGTTGCCATGGGGATTCCTATAATGCCTGTTGAGGAGTGAGTCTTTTTCAGATCTGAAGTGATGGCTTGTACTAAAGCCAAGCCCATTTTGACATTATAGCAGCTATGTCCTTTGTCTCATAGGAGCAACGCGAATGTGGTCAGTCTTGGATTGTGAAGTGTGATCTGTACTGCTGTCAGTCACTACAGGACCTAGTGGAGTCATCCTTTTCTTGACCTAGTTTTCGTTGGTTTTCCTTTTCCTTGACTAAGTGGCACTTTTGGAGTATTTTTATTGATTGTTGGTTGTGTCTTCTCTGTTATAGGATGCCTTGGTTGGATTTCTTGAAGAGTTGTATTGATCATGTAGAATGAGGAGTTTGTGCTTCTGTTTTCTTATCTTAATCTTTATTTAGTTTTTCCTTATGGTTTCTGAAAGCATTTTATTTTACGAATTTGGTGATGACACAAAGTCATTGGTTCAAGAATCTGTTTTTTTAATATTTAGAAAATAATTCTTTTTTTGTATACTATAGCTGGGAAGTGAAACCTGGGACGCTATATGGATGTTTCATACTGTGGATGGAGATTTGATCAGATGAATCAAGGGGGGTTTTATGCATTTTGTTCTTTTGATCTTTTACCTGCTCTGGTTTCCTATTTTTGTGTAGACGTGTCCTTTATTTTCCTGAGCATTCAAGATTCTTTTGTTAACTGCACCACTACAGGCCACCAGTACATATTTCTAAAAATTTCCTTATTATCATTTCTTTTCCTCCTTAACCAACTTGTTTGATTGGTTCTTCCATAAACAGATCCGCAGTTTCAAGTATGAAGCTTGCTGATGGGGTAATATTTGCATTATCTTTCTTTTACAAACCCGTGGTTTGGTGTCTGGAGGTCTGGGAAAGGCTTTTCTGAGATATAGTGAGATGATGGTATTATTTTTTCCCTGAAGATATTCCAGTGGTCTATTGTTATCCTTCTCTTTTTTGGTCCTTTGCCTTTTCTGTTGCTGTACGTCACCCATAATTTTGTAACTGTTGCCTTATGGGTTCTTATTACCTTATTGCAGAGGATTTTTGAGATTTGGAGTGTCCAATTCAGGGGGTTTTAGTTTTGCTGTTCAATTCTTGACCGTTTAGGAAATGTGATAGCAGCTGTGTCCTTTATCTAATAGGAGGAGTGTGGTTGGGCTTGGATTGGTCATTAGTATTCTGAACTGCTATGAACTCATTGTGGATATGTTTTCTAGTCTTGGGTTAAAGGACTAGGTGAGAATCTTATTGGATGCCCGTTTTATGGTTTTGGTTTAAGATTGTCTTTTCGTTGAGTTTGTTGGAATGTGGTACTACTCTTTGTGGAATGGTGTGCAGCTCCATCTCTTATTACTAAGACTTCAAAATCAGAAAGGTTTTCTTCACTCCATTGACATGGTTCATCATGTCCTTCAACTCTTTTTGTAAATTCTGGATAGCTTGACTTAGATTTATGGTCTTCCAGTGACTGCTCCCTGATGTTGCTTAGGCTATGGGTATTTGCTTTGTCTATCTTGTGGTGATAAGTCTCTTGCTGCCAAGTTGACAGGAGTTATCCATGCAAATCAAGAACCTAGTTAACTGAGATTTGGATTTCATTTGCAGCTGGTATTATCGATGGTTATGGTATTTATTTAGAACTCTTTTTTTTAGACGAGGGTATTTGGAATGCTGCAGCTATGGTGTGTGTGGGGCCTGTATCTCCTGGTGCCTTCCTGTACTCAGGTTGATGCGAAGTGGCAGGAGGACATCGAGTAAGTAAGATATAATATCTCTACTGCCAATGGATGAAATTTGCCAGTTTTGAAAATGCCATACTTTCTCAGAGCTTGTTGTATAGGTTCTCAGAATATAAGATACAAGTTGTGCCATTGGATGAAGTTCACGGTTTTGAGATTTCTTCCTGACTAAGTCTGTTCATCTTATATATCTGTTGTTACAAGAAAGAGCAAAATAAAGGCTTGGCTGGGATTTGCACTTTGCTCACTCGTGAATTGTGATTTGATTGAAACACTTCTGTACTTCCTCTCCACCCGCATATCTATGGTTCTTTTCTCCTAGATGAAGAAGCAGGCATCGGTCCATAGACAAATGGTAAGCTATCCGACTCAACTCCAACATAATGACCCGGATATAGCTACCTACTTGAATATTGCCTAATTGTTCGGCCCACTTACGGTTATTGCTTATGTGAACAGAGTAGTTAAATAATCCCAGCAGACTTACGACTTACGTAGGGTAAAGATTGTATTTTTGTTAGATTTTCCGCAATTTTCTCTTCCTGTGGCCTTTTTTCGTTTTCTGTTTTTCTTCCTACTTGCGGTCTCTCCTCTATTGACTTTATCGGACCTTGGTTGCTTTATTTGTCTTAAGTTGATCACCTTCTAGTAGCCCTCACTTTTTGAATTGAACTAGTCGTCTTGGTGTAAAATTGAAGCTCATGCATGGGCTATGATTAAGGTCAGTTTTGTTTGTCTATGAATTCTGGGATGACCTGTATGGGGGAATATATTGTACTGTAGAAATCCTTATTGTGTTTATGTAAACTGCTTTGTAACTCCGCCTGTGTGGATATGTGCATGCTGCCGGTCCCAAGCCCGGAAAAAGGATGAGGGAGAAGTGGTAGAGCTTAATATCAACGTCTCATCAAAGGTTTATTGAGTCTTCGGCTGGTTTAAAGAATTTTTTCTTTCGATTTTCATATCTGGTTTGTGTCTGTGATTCATTTTGGTCATCTGGGAATTTGAGTTTCTTAAAAATTACGTTCTGAGTATTACAACATCTTCGTTGATTATGTCCTTGAAACAACCTCATTTTTTTTTAAAGAACTACCTCATTCTTATTAAATATCAAAATTAGATACAATAAGGCTGTTCTTTTAGTGACCTAGAATGGAAAATTTTTTATTTAGGGAATAAATTTGTTTTGGAGAAAAAAAATTTTGGGATTTGTGTAGGAAAGAGAATAAAAAGTGTAATGATTATTTTATTTTTGAAATTTATGTGAGTAAGGATTTAGAGAGAATTTTAAATTTTGAATTGTGAATTTAGTAAAAAAAGATGCTTCTTTGTGTAAAATTTTTGAGAAAAAAGTAATGATTTTCTTGAAATGGAATGGAAAATAACAATCTCTCTCTCTAAGAGTCCTTGTAGCCAACAGATGTGCTTCATGCACCAATAACTTATTAACTTTCAAGATTTTCAAACCTAGAAATATATTAACATATTTTCTAATATCTCTCAAAATTACATGAACCTCTTTATGAGGCGTCCATGGGTCTTGAAGATGACTTACTAGTTCCAAACAATTAGTGCAGATAAGTGGAATCCAACCTCTTGCGCTTGTACATTGAATCGCACGAAGACATGACAATGCTTCCATCTGTAATGGTGAGTTCCCTCCAGTTTTCATGCCTTTCTTTTGTAAGATGACATATGTTTTATCTTTATCACTCATCCAATTGCTCTTGCTCTAAATTCTGATTTAAAAGCCTCATCGATCAGGACCCTTACATGTTTTCTCTGTTCTCATTCTATTCTTCCCGTGTAGCGTGTTGCCCCTATTGATCAGTCAATTCTCCACTTTCCTGTCTTGTCCTACCTCCTCTTCTTAGAAACCACTCATCCTATATTTGTTTTCAATTGACGTCGGTTGTATAAGAGTGTTTTTCCAAACCATTTTGTTTTTTCCCAACCAAATACCATACATGATATGCAATGAGAGCTTTATATCATCCGGTGCCTCCATCATCCAGCTCCAAAATCATTCCCTTTTATATTGAACCAATGGCTTTTATTCGTCTCTCCCTACCTCTCTTATTTTCAGGTAAAATTGGATATCATATGTATTGGGTTTTGCGGGATGAATATTTAACTTAATTTGTCAAAAACCATTTAAAATTTTTAATCTTCAGAAATTCTCTCCATCAAACATTAAGTTTGGGTTTTGATTTTGAAAAAAATAGTTTTATAATATAAAAAGTATATTGAAAATATAAAAAGGTATAACTAAATAATAAAAAATTATATTAGAAATGATAAAAATTGATTATAATATATTAAATTTACTATTAAAATCAAAACAAAAACTTAAAAAATAGGCCCTAAGGGTGTGCTTGTTTTGTAGTTATGGAATTGTTATTTGCAGGAATCAAATTACTATTCACAGGAACATTTTCCTGTAAAAAGTCTATAATACCCTTTAGTCATAAATATTTTTTTAAAAAAATCATATTCAAGCAATAAAAATTTTGCCCGAAATGATGGGATTTTGCTTAAAAATCCCACCCACCCCTGTGGGTTTTGAAGCAAAATCCATCCCCCCCACCCACCCGACTTTCCTGCCCGGATTTTTCTTCAAATTCCCACTCACTTGGGGTGGGATTTTCAAGTAAAATCCTGCCCATTCCGGGTGGGATTTTTAAAATGTTCCTGCAAATAGTAGAATCTCACCCGGGATGGGCGGGATCTTTAAGGAATTTTCTCCAGACCCTTTTCTTTTTTTTTTAAATAACTAAGGACATTATAGTAAATTCATAAAAAAATATTCTTGCAAATAGTAATTTGATTCCTGCAAATAGTAGAATCTCACCCGGGATGGGCGGGATCTTTAAGGAATTTTCTCCAGACCCTTTTCTTTTTTTTTTTTAAATAACTAAGGACATTATAGTAAATTCATAAAAAAATATTCCTGCAAATAGTATGCCCCTGTAGTTATAGAGGTGGGAAATGTGAATAGGAATGATTATATAGGTGTTTGGTTGAAGGTTTTGATATCCTGGGCATCATTGCTAACTTTTGGCCAATTCTCTATTCCTCTCCATTTTGGGAGGTATGGGAATCATTCCCCTCCAAAATTTTATCAGAATTGTTATTCACAGGCACATTTTTACTATTTACACACATTTTTCTGTAAAAAATTTACCCTTTGACTATTTAAAAATAACATTTCCTGCAATCTTCTCCCTCAAGCTACTCTCGTGTAGCTATTCTGTTTGAAGAAAAAAAAAAAAAAAAAATCGACCAAAATAGATAAAAATTCATACAAATCAAAATCCCGCCAATATTGAGCGGGATTTTTGATCATAATCCCACCCAAGTTGGGCGGGATTTGGTCAAAATTGATGGGCAGGATTTTGCCGGATTTAGTTAAAATCCAGTCCAGCTTAGGCGGGATTTTGTCATTTATATTGAAATGTGCTTTGCAAATAACAATTTCGTTTGATCAACATTTTTTATACCTAAGGGCAAAATATACTATTTACAGAAAAATGTGTCTGTGAATAGTAAAATGGTGCTTGCAAATAGTATGCCCCAATTTTATATTAAATACATATTTGTGTTTTAAAATTATAAGTAGTAATAATTGTCATTATAATACATTTAAACACAAAGTTTATGACATATTAAAATTTTAAAACAAAAAAAAATGTTAAAATAATTTCCTTCCTTAATAATTTCTTTTTAGTAAACCAAATACCATAAATGATAATGATAATCATTTTCCATCACAAACCAAACAACACAATTGTAATGATTCTATCTACTATCATTCTCCACTATTATCATTCTCACTTCCTTCAATGAACCAAACGCACCCTAAGATTGAGTAACCATAAATCTTCACCGCCTTATGGTTATGTAAGGGTCTAACGTAAATAAAACGGATATATATCCCATGAAACAACGTAATTTCACTAATTTTTTTACAATAAAATAAAATTATTTTGACAGTTATAAGTAATAAAATACAGTAATTTGGACAGATTAAATGGCAAAGTGAAACGAAAAGATCTCTCAATGGCCACATTAATGAACAAGTTCTCCGTTACGCAAAAACTTTCACCAAATCTCATGAAGATTCATTTTGTTCGTTATCATTGCGCAAGTAATCCACATTCATATTATAATTTATATTTACGGGAAAAGAAAAAAATTTTAATCCACATGCAACCTCTGAAAGTTGAGCGACCTGATATTCTTAATCTCCAGCAAAATCAGATTTTTTTTTTCTGCTTTCATTTCATGGCTATTTACGCCCAGTAAGTAACACTATTATATTACGAACTCTTCTTCCTCTCCCTAAAACTACGCAGCCTTGGAAGACAACACTGCACTGGCTTCCCTGATTTCTCCAGACCTTCCCTTTGGCTATTTGGGCTTCTCTGGTTATCACCTGAATTTGAATTCACCCGTGACACATATGGAGTAGTGTTTCCTGATACTTTTTGGCTCTCCAAAGCTACTGCATCTTCTTGCTCACTCCCAACAGTATCTTTAAACAGTTCAGATAGTCTCTTCTTCGTTCCTGTAGGTGATGCCTCAGCCATTCCATTGTTGGAGCTGCTTCTGTCTGCAAAAAGTTTTCCATTCCCTGGTTTTTTTGCAGAAAAGTGCTCCCGAACTGGAGTATTCCCACGAGATGGGGTGAAATCTGAGATGAACACAGAGTTCAGCATGATCAACACAGTGCATCTGCATACAATTAATTACCTCTATATACATGATGCATGTATGTATCATAAATGCCTACATAGCCACTGAAAAGAGCGCGATTTGATTTCACAAAGGAGGTAAGAAAACATAAGTTACTGCCACCACCCCAAACTTCTGGCTCATGGAGAAACATGAGACTGGGAAAGAATATCATACCTCCATTAACACTGAAAAAGTCGTCTTCACAATCTGAATCCAACCAAGGGCGTGAATCGAAAAAAGTCTCTTCTTTGCTACCTGCAAAATGTTTTCCACATTAAAATTCCAGAGGAATACAAGACAAGCACAGATGATCATTTCATTCAGATTTCCAGGCTCCTTTGTCCGTAAAGAAGAAAACGACCCCACTAACATATTTGTGTTCCATCAGCTCTCAAATGAAATATCCTTTGCTGATAAGTGATATCTTATCAATATGGCCCTCCATTTACATTCCTTTCATACCAAGCATGATCCCCCATGCAGCCAGAAAGCAAAAAAAAAAATAATAAGGGAGCAGTGGCCCCAAACAACCACATAATTGCAAAAAGACTGAGCAAGCTGTATACTCAAGCTACCAACAGCAGCAGAAATGGATACAGATTCTTCATCACATTCAAATCATTGCATAAAACATGCTCAAAATGTGAGTTGCCAGAATCACATTCAGAAAGATGGTTTCTTGGGCATTTTTAACACACACTTGTAGTATAATTCACATTGAAACATGACCCCTGCATGTGCCTCTTCTGTCACACACCTATCCCATTTGTAATTTTCAACTTGTTTAATGAAGAAACATAAATGAGCATGACAAACTCATTCCTTTTGCTATGAATTTCCCAAGATAACACAAACCTGTGTTCTACCTTTGCTAAACCTACATGCTACCAACAATTCTCAAAATAAAATTTAAAAAAATTGCACGTTGCTTCCTTGAATAAATGAGCAAGACAAAGAGATCCTACAGCTATATATATCTTGGAGTTTTACTTCAAAAATCAGATGAATTATGGCCATCTCTCCAGGAAGGTCCCACAAACAAATAAATACAACTGTTAAAAGTATTTTATATATCACGTATAGAGTCAGCTTAAGGCAACTATGAAAGCTTTTGGAAAGTCAACACTAATCTAAGAAAAGAAAAACAGAAACCTTACCAATGAATTCATCATGATTAAAGACTTTAAAGTAGTAATAGTTTCTCTCTTTTTTCTATATTGGCGTACGTTGCTATCAAGACTTAAAACTTTTTGTATTTGTATAATAATTACCTAACCCATCTAACTAATAACAAGGACTCTAATAAATGATTTTATTTGCATACCAAAGCTGAACTTTCTGTGTCATTTTCCTCAGAGCAGTTGTGGACAATTAACTATGTGCCACTGCCAAATTCATAAATATTTTTTACTTTTGTCCTTACAGTATATCACAGATTTATAAATTCAAAATAAACAAATAGAGACGATCCCAGAAAGATCCATGGAGAAGAGGGACCAAAGAGATGACAGGGGATCAAATTTGATATAAATCAGAAAACGCATCACGTAAAGAGAAAAAAGATGAAGGAAGAGTACCAAAGTCGCGAGCAGCCGTGAAGGGAGGAGCCGGAGACCAGTGAGACTTGAAAACAGCAGCAGCATCGGTGGCCATCTGATTATTGAGTTTGTCGGGGGAAGGATTAACAAGCTTGTCAGTTTTGGACCCGAAATCCAAACGAAGCTTGAAGGCGGACTCAGGGTCTTTGTGCAAGGAAACACAGGAGCCCATTTCTATTTGCAACCCAAAACGACGAACAGAGAAACAACAAAAGATCCGCCTTTTCTTCACACCAAGAAACCTTCCATTATAGGTGATCAAATCACCCCAACTCAGACTCACTCACCACCAACTCCCTCCCCCCTGGAAGTGAAGTAGAGAGTGCCCCGTTGTCTTCAAGTTAAAAAAAAAATGTGTGATCTTCATTTGCTTGGTTGGTGACAAATCAAAAAGATAGCGCGCGCGAGTGTGTGTATCTCTGCAGATTGGGTAAGGGTAAAATTGGGTGAAAAAAACTGGAGGAAAGGGAAGGAAGAAAGGCAAGAAAACAAACAGGCACTATCTATAATGGTCTTCAAAGCGAAGCTAGGCTATTCCTATACTTGTTGGGGTGTGAAAGGGTGGTGGGCCCTACCGTCAGACAAAAAGTAGGAATTATTGCATTATTTTTTCTTTCGATGCCTCAACTCAAATACTATTCTTCTGGTTGGCACCGCTTTTTGTTTTTATTTGGACACCGCTTTATTTTTATTTTTATTTTTATTTATTAATTGATTGATAAAATCATATATTAAAAAATTACTGATTCATATCAATTTATTAGAAAAAATCAATTATAATTTAAGAGCGCAAATGTATATATTTTAAGATTATAGGGGATATTTTCTATATTTAACTACTATTATAAGTACTATGTAAGGTACAATTTTTGTATTTTGTAAAACATAACTTTTATTTTTTGAAAAATATAAAAATCAAATTCAAATATTGAGGGAGGAAGTGTGTGTAATGTTTTGTTTGTTATTCCTTTAAGATTTACATTGGGTGGTAATTTACTGATTTGTCTAATTTGAGTGGGGACTAAATTTACTGTTGGTAAACAGAAGCGATTATTTACTAATCAAAATCAAACATTAAAGTATGGTCGGGTCCCACAATCTTATCATCTCTTCTCTAGTAAGGTTTGTGGCCGACTTCCTCTGTACTTAAATATCTTGTACTACGGAATCTCGTCATATGTGCATAGTCATTTTATTAGCTTTGTTCTCTCTGTGATCAATTTAGATTTAGAATTTTTTTTTTTTGTTTTCGTAAAAAAACTTTTTAGAATAAATTATTTTTGGAATATTATTTAGGAGAAAGATAAAAATGTGTAATTATTATATTATTTTTTTAAATTAATGTGAGTGAAAATTTAGAGTATATTTTGAATTAGGGGAAAATAAGGTGTTTGAATGTGATTTTTTTTTAATTTTTTATTAGGAAAAAATGACGATTTTTCCTGAAATTGAATATAAGGAAACAAAGTAAAAAAATGATTGAAAATGTGAAAATATTTCATTACAAATTGTAGTGACTAATGTAAATGTAGTATCATATACTTCTCATTTCATTAGAAGAATTCATTTTAAAACATATTTTTCGTTCCATTAAAATAGTTTACTTTTAACTTTTGTAGTCCTCATACCCTTCCAATACAATCACGTATAGTTCATAATTATCCCACACATAAATATAATAAATTGTGTCAGATTAGTTATTTTAGGTATTGTACATTGACGTTCATAATAAGTTATACATTTTTAAAATTGATTGTTCTAACGGAACGATAATAAGAATTATTTGATAGTTTTAATTTTTAAGTATTTGTAGCCACATCAATTATTATGGATTAAAATATATTATGAATTTTCATTAAAAGTACCATTATCTTAATAAAATAGTAAGAATTAATTTGGCACAGACAAGTTAAGGTTAGAATGGAAGGATGAGAGAGTAGAGTATTGAATTGGGAAATTACGTAACGTACTCAACCATTGTACGATAAATGAAGTGATGATATGGATCCCTATTCCTTAATTTCAACGAATCAATTAATATATCCTCTCTTATGTATAACTACAAGTTTCCACTCTGATATTTTAGCCAATAGATTTAAAATGCAATAGATTTGAGACGTATCGTATTTTTTAACGATGAATTCGTAATCGTAATACATTAATAGCTAGCTAGATCTGACGCATCAATATAATTTTTGTGCCATATATAGGACCGCGATAAGAGTAGAAAACCAGAAAATAAATAATCAGAAACACAAAAGATCTTACAGAGTTAGGAAGGAATCAAATGATGATGATGATGATCAGATCAGTATATATCGCAAATAGAAATATCTCTCTCATAAACCACATCTTCCAAATTTGTCTTCTACAATATTCCAAATCAACATTTTTTTTTTTTTAAATTTATTAATTGTGGGAATCCAACGTGCCAAAAAAAAACGGAATTGATATTCGCAGTAACCGTTTCGATATTTACAGTAATATTCCCCTGTAAAAAGATAAAAATGCCCCTGGGCAAAAAAAAATTACAAACCACGGGCTGCAAAAAAAAATTTTTTGAAAAAGCAACTCATGGGCTCTGTTCCGTTTAATAATTCCTGCAAAGCAGAGCCGGGTGGAATCACAAAATCGGATAAAAATCGAAACGACTCGGATCGAAAAATGGTTAGTGGCTAAAGTTAAAATGTTTTGCGGTATTGTGTTTAGATAGTTGGTTTGATTATTTTAGTTGTATTATGTCCGGATTTATTAGTATTTTTGTCGAAAATGTGAATTTTTTACCGGATTGACGAAGATCCGCCCGATGGTTACTGCAAATATCAAACTAAAGGGGGGGGGGGGGGGGGGGGGGCGAAATATCCCCGGGTGCCGGCGATATTTTTGGCCAAAAATATCGCCTGCGCCAGGCGATATTTTGGGTTTATTTTATTTTATTTTTAAGTGTTAGGGATATTTTAGACTTTTCACAAGAAAATATTATTGCAAATATCGAAACGGTTACTGCAAATATCATGCCAAAAAAAAATGGTGGTTTCGAATTGTGATCGCTTCGTCGGCTATCAAGACCAATGCTTGTCAACTAACTATTCAATATATTTTGAGTAATTTAATTTTACCTATCAATTATTTACATCTGTCTCATTTGCTAATTCAGTATATTAAATACTTAAATGCAAAATAAAAATTCAAATAATTGTGTCACGACAAAAAAACTTGAATAAATATCTGCTCACCATTTTCTTTCTTTATCCATTATGTGCAACGCATGCAACTAGCGACCCACTTCTTTCTATGCACTTTTTTTCTCGCTTTAAACGAAAAATAGTTGTCAAGTGCCAAATTTCGTATTGCAACCTAAGGATTTGTTCTTTTAGTGATTAACTTGAGAAATATTTTGGTTTGTGAAAAACAAAATTTCGGAGGGAGTTTTTATTTTATTTTATGGGAAATTATTGTTTTAACTTGCACAAGTGACATGCATAACCATAAAACAAACAAAGAAAATAAAATAGATAATTCGCTGGCGAAGCTAATATGGAATGGTTGAGGAGCGTATCTTTAAGTGATTCAACCCCCTTCTGCAAATAATTATCTTTGGTGCAACAGTCTTTATTGTCAAAACTTGTCGCCCCTTGGGATACAACAGCCCAACATACTTGCTGTGTTTTCCTAACAATCTGTACAACTATTAGGAAAATATAATCAACTCTTCTAACTCCTTTATCTTCCTTGCCAAAAGCTATATTTTAGAGGGGGTTGAAAGAACATAAAAGAGTTGCACACCAAACCTTGTAAGGGCCTGTTCTTTTTGGTTGGTTTGAGTTTTGGTTTGAAAAAAAATAGTTTTATAATGTAAAAAGTATTTTGAAAATGTAAAAAAGTATAACTAAATAATAAAGTTAGGGAGCAGCCTGCACAATTCTATCAGTCAGCGCTTTAAATAGTTAGAACTGACAGATGTAGAAATTGAATCTCAACCTCAAAGTGGCTCATTATTAATCACAAATGTTGAAACACCGATTTTTATTTTTTTTTTCATGTATTTGCAAGTTAATGTAAAAATGTATTCGTAGTGAATATCACGGGAAAAATTCACAGGAAAAGCAGTCAAACTTCATTTTAAAAGCGCTGATCTTGGGAAGTCATACACACCACGCCTCTGGGATTTCAATAAATGGGAAATAAAGGCAGAAACCACGGCATTCAACTCTTCTCTATAAACCGCCACGTGACGCAGCCTGGAATTTGATAGAGCAGGTCAACGGCCGAGGCTCAAGTTGACTTACGGCGGCGACCTAACCCCTCACTAAACTTTGTCCAAGGATTAATAATTTGTGTTCTCCGGCGGTGGTAGTAGGTCAGCAAAGCTTTCCCCTCAAAATATTTGAACTTTTCCAAGGAAGAGCGACGGAGTCAGGAAAGGAGGTATGGTGAAGGCCAAAATCGCACCGTCCATGTTATCATCGGACTTCGCCAATTTAGCTTTTGAGGCCCAGCGGATGCTCGACTGCGGCGCCGATTGGCTCCACATGGACATCATGGTACGCTAAGCTTTACTGCTACTTCATTCGTCTGGCAAATTCTGTTCGATTAATTTTCTCAACTAACCTTCATATGGATTATTCAATGATTGCTGAATATATATATATATTTTTATCGTTTAAAAGAAAAAAAACGGGATTCTTGGTGCTTACGGGGAATTCTCTTTGGTGTTTTGCAGGACGGGTAGGCTTGTTGGACAATCTAGATCGCTTTATTTAGCTTATCATTACTGGAAGGCCAATTTAATCAAAATTATTTCTTTTCTTTTTTTTTTTTTCTGAATTTTTATCGATTGAAGCCATTTTGTCCCAAATCTCACGATCGGGGCACCGGTCATTGAGAGTTTAAGAAAGCACACAAGGTATAATTCTCATTTTTGGATTTGAATATGCTGAAGAACATGGTTTTGGCATGTTGATAGCTAAATTCAAAAAGCCCTCTTGCAGTGCATATCTGGATTGCCACCTTATGGTAACCAATCCTCTTGATTATGTGGAAGCTTTTGGGAAAGCTGGCGCTTCTGGTTTTACTTTTCATGCCGAGGTATCTCCAGGTAAAGTAATGACTTTCATGACTTGAATGGAATTGCTTTCCTTTGTTGTATGTTTTTATACTATATTAACATAGAGTCCTTTTTGTGTGGTTTTTGTAGATAATTGGCAAGAACTGATTCAGAAAATAAAGTCCAAAGGCATGAGGCCTGGTGTTGCTCTAAAGCCTAAAACACCTATTGAACATGTTTATCCCCTGGTAATTCATTTCGTATATTGATGGTGTTACTGCTTATCGTGCGGTGGTATGAAAATTCCTGATATGTGGTTTGTTTGAGCTTGCTTTCATTTGTTACTGATGATTACTGCTTTCTATCGTGAAAGGTCCAATGCGAAACACCAGTGGAAATGGTTCTAGTAATGACTGTTGAACCCGGATTTGGTGGGCAAAAATTTATGCCAGAAACGATGGAAAAGGTGATTTGCAGTCACTATTCTGTACCCAATTTGTGATGTTCCTTTGTTTCTGTCCTTTTTTAATTCTATTGATTCACATTTGTCAAATTCCATTTTAGGTGCGTGAATTGAGGAAAAAATTTCCAAACCTTGATATAGAGGTGAGTCAAGTCTGTTTGTTCATTTGGATTGGTGTAGTTATCTTTGAATGTTTATCAGATTTTTTGGTTACATAGGGAAATTCAGCCTCATCCCATCCCAACTGAAGTGAAATGGACATTTGTTTGATAATTCTTGCCTTCCAAAAAAATGGAACAGTTTTTGCCACTGGATTAGTTTTATGTGTCGCATACAAGTGCCATAAGGCTGCAGAGAACTCTGATAGTCCCTCCTTTTACTACCTCCAAGAGAGCTCAATGGCAGGGAGTTAATAGAAGTTGAAATTCTTCCATAAGTCAAAGTTTACTTGAATGCTTCTGAGCTAATTTTGTCATGGTGAAAGAGTGAAACTAATCTTGATCATTAGCATTGAAGTTTGATTGACACCTCTATGGAAGAAGGGGCCCTAGGGCAAGCAATTAATTGTAGGTCATGTGTGAATCGTGAGTGTTAAATGGCAGCTTAATTAGAGCTGGAAATTTAGAACAAGATTGCTTCTGAAAAGGTGTAAATGCATATGAAATTTTGTAACGCAGGTTGATGGCGGTTTAGGACCTTCAACCATAGAGGCAGCAGCCTCAGCAGGTGCAAACTGCATAGTGGCTGGAAGTTCAGTGTTTGGAGCTCCAGAACCGGCAGAAGTGATATCCCTAATGCGAAAGAGTGTGGATGAAGCTCAAATTCAATTGAAGAGCTAATACTAGGTGGACAGGAGGGGGACACAGGGGCAAAGAGGATTGTGCAGTGATGATGGAATGATAATAATAAACACAGATGAGATGAGATGCCCTCATTTGATTCATACTGTATACTGCCTTGACGTTTGTTCTTTCTTCCATTCCATTCCTTCCTTTCCAGGAAGGAGAGTGAGTGTGAGAGAGTAGTTGTGTGTGGCATCTTCCAGTTCTATATGGAAATGGTGCTAGTTTTGGCCTTTGAATTATAACATACACTATTTGATCATTGTACATTCATTGATCTGATGGAAAAACAGTCATCAAATGAATGGTATTCTGCAATAAAATGAAAACGTAGAGACAGTTGTGTGAGAAGAAGGTAAGGTAGACAGAAATATTAGAGTAACCAAGAAATGTGAAAGCGTGAGTGACTCACACTCACAAACACTAGAAACTTGAAACGTGAAGAAGAAGAATAATTGTCGAGAGATTACTTGGTACCTGGTAGGAGATCGATTATACTTATCGATATACTAAATGGAACCAAATCTGAATATGTATGGATACGAGCGAGGTTCTACTTTTTGTTCAACTCATACTATATATGCTAGTACTAAGTATTTTTGTAGATCTCGATACAGAGCTCTGAATCTCTCAATAAAAATTATGGTTTTTCTTTTTTGTTTAATCATTTGAGAAAAGAAAAAAAATATAATAATTAAACTTTTTATTGCCCAGACCCAGAGCCAGAGGTGGAGAACACGTGAGGTCACGTGTAAGTCTGCCTCTTTCTTTACAAAGAAAAGTGGTCTATGTTTTTTCCAAATGAAATTTTACCAGACGACAATGGGCAACCAACCAGAACCAAGTCCAAAGGCTTTTTTTTGATTACACTAAACAACGAACTACTACTTGCTAGTTTTTATGGATCTCCAACTTCAACTACTTTATAATATAAAAAACAATCGGAATTTGCAGCTTTCTTCTTCATCAGGAATTAAATTCATTGTTACATTTTGGAAAGATTCAGCTCTTTTACCAAAAAGTTTCCCTTCCCCAACGGAACAAACAAGCTTCATTCACTTCCCTTTTATGATGAAAGAAATGTGTAAGATTGTTCTACTGCTTTCTAACATGTAATAAGGAATTTCATGTAATAATGGAGTTTTCGAATGGGACCAAGGAAGAAGTTGTATTTATGCGGCAAAAACACCCTCCCGACACACTAACAAATCAAATAAAATGACTCCATTCCATGTCATTTTAGAGAAGACACCATTAGACTATACATCCAACCCTGATTAGACGCAAAATCTGACCAAAGAGGAGCGAACCTTCTCCAATTGATCCAGATGAAAATTGATCAAACAAACCATTCATATCAACTTGGAAAATTTTTCATATAAAGTAAGGAGACACCATTGATGATCATCATGAATTCATGATTCACCACCACTGCGCTGCCTTGTCATACTCATTTTCTTTTGAAAGATATATTAGAAAAGACCAAAGACCCCCCATCAATCTTCTTGGTATCAACTTTCTTTCTCCAAATGTTTCACCTATCAATACGACTCTTTCAATAAAACGATAGAAAAGAGAAAGTAATAGTAATTATAAGTACTGCTCCCGAAGAAACGAAAAAAAATGTGGCCTGCCTCATTTATCCCTACTCTCTCATCAATGAATAATGCAACTTCCTTCCCGTGACACAAATTACTCTCTATCTCTCTTGTACCATGCATCCAAATTCTCACTCACCAATGGAATTGCTACATTTTCTTCTTTTCTTTTTTCATTATCTGATGTAACACTGTCTCTAATGAGCCAAAAAAATGGCAAGACTTTTGTTTCAAATCCTTTCATATATACTCTTGTTTCAAATCAGCCATCTCTTCCAAATCAAAGACACTTTCCCTATTACCTTTCCTTTCTAGTAAAATTAGCACTCATTTTAAGCTCATTCATTCCTTAAGCTCTCTCCATTCTTCGCTTGTATCAAAAATCATAGGACGAAACAATAAATACATCGGCAAAGGAGCTCCCGGTACACCCCAAATCCTGCTTTCACTCCCCAAATATGATTCTCCATCTCTTAAGCCACCCATTAGTATTAGCAATACGAAGCTGATAAATACACCGACTAGTATTAGTGAAATGAAGCTAAAACATCATACAAATTGGAACGGAGGGAGTGTTTTACAAGAGTCGCAACTTCCGAGAATGCTGTCCATGAATGAAGCCCAACTTTTCATAAAAACTAGTTTTTATAGATCCCATATATTCAATTCAACCCTTCCCCAGTTCCACTGAGAGAGCAAGAAAGAAAGAATTCATTTTTACAGAGCAAGTGGGATTTCTTGGCCCTCCCTCCCTACCCTATTCCCTTCTTCTCTTGCTGCTGCCGAATATCACCAAAACTATGATTACTAAGCTCCAATTAACTCCTTCCATTTCCATCTTCTTCTTTATACTAATTACACTTGTTGTTTCTTCTGCACTGGGACAAAACTCACAGCTGGACCCTCTGAGCTGCCAGCCTTCTTCTTCAACTTCAACTTCAAACTACCCTCCTTGTATAGTTTCACCCAACAAACAACAACAGGAGGAGGATCACTGCGCCACTTTTGCTTTTCTTCGCACCAATTCTTACTATTCATCCCTTTACAATCTTTCTTCTTACTTGGGAATCTCCCCGTCTTCCATCTCAGAAGCAAATGGCTTTCCTGCCGGCACTGCCACGGCCACCGACCTCCTTCCCGCCAATCAGCTTCTCTTGATTCCAATTGACTGCAGATGCAACGCTGTCGGTGGCTTCTTCGAAGCTGACTTGACGAAAACCACCGCCAGAGGGGAGAGATTTTACGGCATTGCTCAGTCGCTGGAGGGATTGACCACTTGCAAGGCCATTCAAGACAAGAACCCATCTTTTTCGCCCTGGAACAATATTCTTGGAGAAAAACAGCTTTTGCTGATTCCTTTGAAATGTGCATGCCCATCTTCCCTGGAAATTTCCCAGAAGACTAAGCTTTTGCTGTCTTATCCAGTAAGTAATGGCGACACACTTGCAAACTTGGCCGCGAGATTCCGTACTACTCCCGAGAAATTAGTTTCTGTGAACATTAACAGATCCGGCGGTGGAGCCGTATTTAAACCGGAGAGTCTCGTCCCACTTTCAACCCTCCTGATTCCGGCAGAAGACAAACCTAAACTTGACTTTCTAGCCAATCTCAGAGTACCTATCAAAAAACCAGGAAACAGAGCATTCAAAGCGCGGATGATTAAAGTTTATATTGCCATTGGGGTAATTGCATTCGTGGCAATTATCTCAATTGGAGCAGCTTTCCTGTTCATTCTATGGAGAAAGAAGAATCAGCAGGGTTCGTTGAACAGTAAAAACGGAGCAGATTTGGAGCTGCAACAGCTTAGTTTGAGCGTCAGGACGACCACCGAAAAGAAAGTTTCTTTTGAAGGTTCAAACGATGATAATTCTATTAATAGACAACAGAGCGCTGAAACTGTCTCCACCACCGCCACCGCCGGCGGAAAGAAGACACTGGTGGAGACATACTCCCTGGAAGAACTCCGGAAAGCGACGGAGGACTTCTCTTCCACTAATCTCATTGAGGATTCCGTTTTCTACGGCCGTCTCAACGGAAAGAGTCTGGCAATAAAGCGGACATCCGCGGAAACTATCTCAAAGATTGAATTCGGACTTTTCCAGGATGCCGTCCATCATCACCCCAACATAATAAGGCTTTTAGGCACCTCCTGCAGCGGGACAGAGTGCCCTGCAGATTCCTACTTAATTTTCGATTACGCCAAGAATGGATCTTTAAAGGATTGGCTTCACGGCGGTCTGGCAATGAAGAGCCAATTCATCGCCTCCTGCTATTGCTTCTTGACCTGGAATCAGAGGCTGAGGATCTGCCTAGATGTAGCCATGGCTTTACAGTTCATGCATCAGGTCATGAATCCATCTTACGTCCACAGGAACATCAAGAGCCGGAACGTATTTCTCGACGAAGAATTCAACGCCAAAGTAGGCAATTTCGGGATGGCGAGATGCGTTGAAGAGGATCGTGATAAGATAAAAACAGGGTATTTAGCTCCGGAGTACGTGGGCAAAGGCGTAATCTCTCCGGCTACGGACGTGTTTGCATTTGGGGTGATTTTGTTGGAGGTTTTGTCGGGCAAAACGGCGGTGATGAGGGAGGAGGAGGTTTGTTTGTCGGAGAAAATAAAGACGGTGCTGAGGTCGGAGGATGCAGAGGCGCTGAGAGAATGGATGGATAAGGCGTTGGGGGAGAAGTATTCGTTTGAGGCGGCGGTGAAATTGGCAAATGTGGCGAGGGCTTGCGTGGAAGACGACCCGAGTATGAGACCAAACGCGGGAGAAATCGTTGACAAGCTGTCGAGATTGGTGGAAGAAGCGGCTGCGGAGGGAGGCGATCAGGAAGGAATCGCCATGTGCGAGAGCTCCTCCAAGCCTCTGGTGAAGGCGGCGGAGGAGGAAGCTAATAGTAATAATTAAATAATAATACTAGTAGGATAATTGTAATTTTGCTGCGTTTGATCTCATCAAAGGAAAGGAGAAAATAATTCAGTTTAGGTCCCATAATGTATGAACGTATGTAAGCTGTGGGGCTATTCATTTTCACTTGTGGAAAGAAAAAAAAATAAAAAATATATATATATATATATATAAATTGATAGATAAATAAATGAATTTACTTCTTGCCATCCAATTGCTATTATAACTCTTCTGGTAGGTATTAGCGACAGTAATAAACATACAATACTCCCTAAATTAGTATTTATCCTTATGGTGACCTCCTCATTGATTGTTATTTTATCGTGAATTTCACATCGAAGTATTGTAAAAAAACTAAATAATATTAATTTGAAATAGGTAGAAAGCAAAATTGCAAAAATAACCAATACGTGGGGGTGTGGAGGAATCAGAAATGGAATGTTTTGTAGCCAAATGGGCAATTGTCGTATGTAACTAAATTAACCGCTGGCATTGTCAAAGATCCAATTTTTCATTGTTTTTGGCCGGCACCCTTCCTACCCCACTTCTTTTAGATGTTGTTACTTAATTCAAATCCATAAATTTAATATATATATATATATAAATAATACTTCAATAGCTAACATATGATTACAATATATATATATATCAGCATATAAATTCTATCCATAAAAGGTTTAAATTCAACCCAAAATATATTTAAGATTAAAATTAATATGCATATTTTTATAACATTTGCATTGTTGTTAAAATTAAATTTGATATAGGGCACTCAAGAATTCTCGATTTTGTGAAGTTATCAATTTTTTTTTTTAATTTTATAATGTGTGATGGTGATATAGCAAGTGGTCAAAACCGCGGTCTTCTCCACCATTCACCATTATTCTACTACGATATGGGCTATTTTATTACTAGTAATTTAGTTTGGTAGTACAACAATTAAGAGGTATATAATATATATAAATATCCCAAGATGCCAAAGCCTAGTCAAAGTCAAACAAACTGGAATAGAATCATTCCGCGTAACTACAACGGTGTCGGTTGCCTTCTCACTTTTCAACGAATTTCATCCTTTCTCCTTTTGCCACGTTTCTTGCCCCCCACCTCAATTAACTATTCATCCACGTACTATAAAAAATGTATTTTTGGAGATTTTGACGTCAATTAAGAATTCATTTAAATGATAAATACACATTCTTCTTATGTATTTAAGATAATCACAAATTCTAAATAAAAAAGTTAAGATAAGGGTAAATTGAAAAATATTATATATATATTTTTTTCCTAAAACATCACTTATTTATTTAAAGATTGTTACTCCCTCTACTTATTCTGGATCGGAAGAAGTATTAATTTTGTAAAAATACTACATTTTTTTCACAGAATCATTTATTAATTGATAATGGACTATAATACTGTTATTTTTATAATTGCATAAACTATTATTCATTAAATGAATCGTACCCGTTAAAGGAAGTATGGTGTTCCCTTACTAGTTTCTACATCACTAATACTAATAGCTAGCTGATACTTGATAATTCGAATTCATAGACGCGCGAGAGACTCACTAGAAGCAGGAACATTTTTCTTTCTAAATTAGGAGCTTCTTCTTCAATAAGAAGAAAAGAAAAAAATAAAAAACACAGATAATTAATTAGGGGCAACCGCGTTTTACTTTTCTTACAGTCACACTTACGTTTTATATGTAGTACTGTTACATGTGTTGAGAGTTATCATTTTATACGCAAACTATACAAGTCATCAACTACAAGATAGTAATCCATATTACATCATCATACTATCCTTTTCTCTTGTTTCGAATAGAATAGTATATATTATTTATGATTTACAAACAAATATAAAAAAATTGTCTATATTTTTCAGGTGATAATTATTACCAATCATTGATCATATTACGTACTTAAAATTAGCTATATATGTACACATTTGACTGTTATATGACGTAATTTATTTCTATTTTAACAAGGAAAGAAAAGAAAAATGCTACGCACAATGAATTAGACAAATTGAGTACGTACATTTTATTATTCATCATTTTCTCAGGTGTAAAACAACAAAAATGAATATGAAACTGTACAGATCGAGGGAGGAAAATGAATATGAATATATGAAAGAAGTGGTAATTAATGAGTTATTGTGATGGAAATAGATTACAATTAATTAAATGAATAATATACAAAGAAATTAAGAATTATGAGATGAAGATTAGGCGGACATCATGATCTTGAACTCATCAAAGCTGAGGATTCCATCGCCATTGATATCAAAAGGAGCTATCATCCTCTTGCAATCTCCAACGCTTCTGGACTCCCCCAGTCTGCTGAGCATCCTCTTCAAGCTCTTGGCATCAATGTACCCACACCCTGCCTCCACCTCGTACATTTTGAACGCCTCCATTATATCTCTTCCTTTCTCCTCGCCTTCCATCATTCGCACGAAATCCTCCATCCCCAGAAGCCCATCTCCGTCGGAGTCCATCAGCTTCACTGCGGCCTCACATTCCTGAAGGGACATCTCCCCAGCACCAGCAGCACCAATGGCGATGGACCCAACACACTGTTGAAGCTCGAGGGCTGAGATTTTGCCATCTCCATCGCCGTCGAAACGCTTGAAAACACGCTCGTATTGTCTTTCTTTATCCATCTGGACTGTGTACTTCATTCTCGAAGAAGAAGAAGAAGAAGAAAATTAGGGAAAGATGGATGAATTTGTAATAAGTGGTAGCTGATCAGTATGATTATAGCAGAAAACAGAAGGGATTAATTCAATTGTTGATAAATATTTGATGAGGTTGAATAGGTTTTGAAGTTATATTTATAGGCAAAGGAGGAAGGGAAGCGAGTTTTTTGGCGGTTGTGGTTAAGGATAAGACCAACTGTCGCACACAGAGTCGCCGCGGTTTTGTGTTTCATCATTACTGCCGTCTTTGTATTCCTTTTTTGGACATTTCCACGACATTTCGCCCAAGCCAAGTGTCTCTCGTTATTTCCGACCCGCTTTCTTATTTATAAAAAAAAATAAATAAATAAATTATTGACCCGCCATATCATAGGAAACCCAACCCGAAACTCCACTCGAATCCCGTCCGTCCAAGTGTTTTACCTTTAGTCCTGGTTATTTATCCAACCGTTTATTCTTTATTCTGCTTTAGTTCTACTTAAAATTTTTTTTTTAATGCGAAATACATATTTTTATTATGACTAATGTTACACTATTCAACTAATCTCTTCAACTTTTTCATAATAAGTGAGGTGTCATACATTTATTGGCTACACTTTTATAAAATAATCATTAACACAACATTATTGACTAATGAATACGTGATAGTTGAGTATTGTATCATTACTATTTTATTATTTAAGCACGAATTTTTAGATTTTTAATATTTAAAAATTATTCAGAAACTATTTTTAAAATTAGTTAACGTACGTGTTATTATTATTTCTTTAAGCTATATTGCTATGGTATATTTACTATTCTATTTTGGCCCTCTTGTTAATATGTTTTAATTAATTAATTAATTAATACTATAGTGTGCAATCCACTAAAGTAGATAATTACAAGTATTAAGAGGTATTTGAAAGAAATATCATGAATGTTTAAGTACTAGAATTTTCCCGAATGCTCATAGGCAGGATCATTAAAATGTCGGTTCGCAACAGAAAGAGAGAAATTAAGGGCTAGAGACTTTGAGTTTGGGGTCAAACCTCAAAGTATTGTTGTCTTTTGTCCTGTTCACCCAAATTGCACAAACTATCTTTCAACCTTGTGTTTTTTTTTTTTTTCTTCCTGTTGCTAATTGACGTTGAAAAGGTTATAATGATTTAATAATTCTCTAAATTTATACAATCTATGAAATTCTAAGAATAATTTATCGAAATTGTTATACGCAGTAACCGTTTTACTATTCGCAGTAACATTCCCTTATGAAAAATATATTTTACCCTTTATATAAAAAAAAAAAATACCGCACAACATTTGATTTTATAGTTACGAGTACGATTTATATTACACGATATGTAAATAACCTACACATTTTTTCAAAACGGGATAAAATTTTGCGAAAATACTGCTTACTTTGGGCTGTATTTTTAGTGAAAATACCGCCCAAAGTAAGCGGTATTCCTGAGAATACCGCCTACTTTGGTGAAAATACCGCCCACAAATGGCCGTATTTTCCCAATGTTCCTGTGAAATTTTATGAAAATTTTTTTTTTAATACTTAAGGGTAAAATAGACTTTTTACAAGAAAATGTTACTGCGTTTAGTAAAACGGTTACTGCATATAGTATGCCTCTACATATATTGGATATTTTCAAAACTTTTAAAAATTAATTTCTGATTCGCGGCTACCAAACCAATAGTGATTATTGGTTTGGTCTAGGGTCACTATTGGGGCATCACATAAATGTGGGAATTGACCCGATGCAAGCCCATACCATGCTGCTGCAATTATTCTGGTTTTGTTTTGGTTTGGTTTCTGTGTACCGACCGTAGTCAAACTTTAGCTGATACTGATAGCAGCCATATCGTGTCATTTCCAGCGTCAACTTCTCTTATTTTGGTTCTCTGTTTGTTTTCATCAAACGTGTTATTATTGCGTCATTCCCAAGTGGATTCCAAACCATATTCACGGCCAACAGCTTTGCAAATGATCTCATCATCCCTTACTCCGTTGCCATCCTCTCATCACTCCTTATTTATTCTCTGCCCTCACATCAATTTCCTTTTGTTTTATCTTATACGGAAATTTTTTTTTCATAATTATTAAGTAGGGCCTAAGTTTTATATAATTTTTAATAAGAGCAGTGTGTTATCAGCTAAAATTTTTTAAAAAATAAATAAATAAAACAATATTTACATATACCCTCAATTCATGGAAAGAAAAAAAAAGAATACCATTGAGATAAACTCTTTGCAAAATTATGCTCCGGTTGTGGTTTTCCCTCGTTTCATCCTTCTCTGGTTTTTTTTTCCGTATTGTTCCATGGAGCTTCTCTCCATGATAGAGTTTGTTTTTTGGTCTTACCTTCAGAATTTTAGTTTAATTACTATTTTCGTTCCTATGTTCTTGGTTCTTGCTGGTGGTATTGGAGATGGACTCTACGTACCTTCGTCTTAATTTCATGATAATATTGGCTACAATTTCCATCCTCATGGCCGGTCTACTCTTATTTAGTTACCAATAGCATATTATAAGCCTAATTTCTCCAAATTTAATAACTCCACTTCTATATTGTAGACTTGTCTTTCCCAAACTCCATTTCTATTCTATGTTGCAGAACTCAAACTCCATACCTTCACTTTTGTACGTATTGCAGACCCCATCTTTTACACAAACTCTAATACACTATCACCAATTCAACACTCACAACTTTTCAAATAATTAAACAAAAATAATACATTCTTCCACAACACACAGTTATTTACAATTACACAATCAACGAATAATGTATGTGATAGAGGAATCATGAATATTTTTATAAGTACAGTTACTTATATATGATCAATAACTAACTGTTGGAACATCTTAATAAAATTAATATTTATTGATTTAAGTTGGCTGAAATGATGCTACTGTTTTTTCTAGTGAGTTTCTAAACTTCAATGTGATTGCTAAAAAGTTGGGAAGAAACTGATGCATTGAAATATATTAATAACTGATCATTAGACTCAACAATAAATCATAGCAACTTTTTGATAACAACTCATGTGGCATGTATTTATTGGCCAATTATGTGACATTAATAAAAATGTATCCAATGAATGCATGCCACATGAGTTGCTATCAAAAAGTTGCTATGATTTGTTGCTGAGTTTATCATTACTCTTAATATAATAAAAATATGTGTGAAAAATTATGTGTAATTCATAAGAATAGAAACAAATTTGCTGTTTTAACGAATATGCTTGACATTTAGGGTATGTTTCTTTTGATGTTTCAAACATTTAGGCTCTGTTCTCTTAGTAACTTGGTTAAGAAATTTTTTGTTAGGGAAGAAATTCGTTTTTGAGGGAATTTCTTTTGGGGATTTGTGTAGGAAAGAGAAGAAAAAGTGTAATGATTATGTTCTTTTTGAATTTATGTAAGTGAAGATTTAGAGGAAATTTTAAAATTTGAATTGTGAATTTAGTAAAAATAATGTTGTTTCATTGTGTAATATTTTTGAGAAAAAAGTGATATTTTTCCTGAAATTGGATGGAAAAGAACAGAGGGCATGTTTCTTTTGATGTTTCAAACATTTAGGGCATGATTTTAAATGTATAAAATGTATTGAGAATATAGAAATGAGTAATTAAAAATTAGTATAATATTCAAAACTTAAAAACATATTTTTAAAAAAATATGATAAACAACGTGCCCTTATGAAAAAAAAAAGAAGAAAAAAAAAAGGGTAACCCTGGGGTAGTATGTCACCACTAGAGGAGAATGTATAAAAAATTTAATTTGAACTTTCACCTGTTCATTCCATAACCTATGAAAACAGCTCAGTCCAGAAAAAACCAAACAAAAAAGGGAAATTTCCTTGTGATCGATTATAATGTAAGGCAAACTAAACTAATATATTGATCATTCATTCAAACTATAAAATCTGGATTAGTGCTAATCTTTTTCCAATCCAAATGCATCGATCCATCTGTAAACTGTCCAAAAAAAAAAATTCCACAAACGTGAAAAAGTACAAGTTAAACTATCTGTCAAGTCCAAGAAGTAGTAATCCTTGGTTTTCACTTGGGCTGCCCAGGGCCTTTGCCTTCCGCGCTTTATAATGATCCTTGACACGAATGTCGGCGGCAATAGTTGGTCTCATAACCACCAACAACGTCACAATTGAAATCACAGAGACTAAGGTTCCATATTTTGCCCGCAACCTCTGCAATTATAATTATAAGTAAGCACAATTCACCTTGTTTCATCTTAGAGTAGAAGTAGTGATACTGATACATAATTAAAGAGAAATTGAAGCTTCATTCCTTAACCTGGAACTGGAATTGGAATTGGAAAGATCAAGTGAGCAGCCACATTGAAAGAATAAAAAGGGTTGCTAGAACAAATTAAAGATACTGAAATTGTGTGAGCATATACAAAAACCATAAGGGTAAGGGTACCTGCAGAGCTTCCTTGGTAGGGATACGGAAAGTTATGAGTGCAGGTGCAGCATAAAACAGCGTTTTCTCTTTGGTTTCCAATTCAAAGGAATGTGACAGAGAACCCCCACTACAATCACACAAGAAACAGGAATCAAAACATCATATAATGATCGATGAGCAAAAACGGCAGAAAGAAAATCAAAATCACGTACGCATCAAGCTTTTCCCATGACATCGAGGTATTCCCACTCACAACATCAAATGTATCTCGGGACCAGCTGTCCTCATTAACACAAATATCATATGCACTCCTGCATGCACATCACAAGGTTGCAACAGACTGAAACAAACAACACAGCGCGGCTGCCTTCATTACTGATCACAGCAGCTCAGAAAAGAATTCAATTCCTATAATGATCCCATCAGGCACAAGAGTACAACCTTAACGTAATTCCTTTTCACAAAGAAAGAATCGAGAAAAAGTATGTATGATTCCCAATCTTAAAAAAACAAGACCCCTCTGCCGCACGGATCGTGTCAAGTACACAAGGAATAAATCTCAAAAACAAAAATACCGGCAGACGAAAAGGAAAAAAAAAACGTACGCTGTGCCTTGGTTGTAGATATCGATGGAGACGGAGAAGCGCTCCGAGCCGGACTTGAGCCTACTCAGGGTGGCCTTCTTCTGAGCCAGGAGGAATGTTCCGTCGGAAGCGGAAGTCACCAGCCAGAATAAGCGCCGTCAGGACACGGATCGGAAGAGACCTCGCCATTTCCCGAGAAATCAGTTGGAAAAGTCTGGGTTTACCAGGCTGGGTTAGATTTGATTACCAAATGATGATGATGATGTGAATCATCCCGAAATCCTCATTTTAATCCTCGCTAATCCAGCTTCCTTCATTAATTATTCAATTAATTAAAAGGCTTAATTATTTTTTGCCTATGTGTTATTGGGTTTGTGTGACTTTTGGGCTCTTATAAAGATGACTCTTTTTCCCCCTTTAAATGTTGATAAAAAGAGTAAAAATTATTAATGACCATAGTACGCTTTGATCGTGAGTCATTTTTAACTTTTCCTTTTTTTTTTGTTTTGTTTGAATAGTTTACAAAGTAAAGATGACTAATATTTACAAAGAACCGAAGTCCTGTGTCAAGGCTGAGGTCGAGTATGCACCACAACGAAGCACTATCGACTCGTAGCTTCAACGTTGAGCGGCACGGCCCGCAACACGCCAGTTAAGAATCGTGTGGTCATCAGTACGATTGCAGAGAAAGTGTGAAGAACTTAGCCTGTAACATATGACAAATATTGTTCTAATTAAAAAAATGAAAATGCCAAAAAAGTAATCTGATTTTAGGCCCATTAACTTATGCAATATAGTAATAAACAAGTTTGTAGCGAAAGTGTGGGCAAACAGATGGAAGAACGTAATTGAGTGCCTAACCTTTTATGCGTTTCATAAAATAAGTAGTCTGTCGCAAATTTTTTAATAAATACTCCGTACATTTCTAATGTAGATTATTAGCATACTACACTTAATCTTAATCGTATTAGTAAAGGCATGAAAACTAAAATCACTATTATTATCTTTTGCATTGGAAAAACAATATTGAAGTCCTCTTGTCCATCCTAGAAGGCATCTTATTTTGCATTTTTAACTTCAACAAGAAATCAATGATGCATTGCCAAATTGCCACACAGTCATCATTGAGCCCACCAGATTGACGGAGTAACGCAGGAAAGCCCACATAATTGATCGCTAAATTTTGGGCTTTTTGAGCAGTTAATCCCCAATGCCAAATGGCAGAGAAATTCTAAGGGACACGTGTCGATCATCCAAACATTCCGCACCTGATTCCATCCTACTAGGATATTTTCAAGGCCTTGCATTCACATATACCTCCAACTTAACATCCAATCATCACCAAACACGTGGCCTACCGCCAAACTGAGAAATGGCATTTTCGTCAAATCACATTCGCCTTTTCAAAAAACGTCTCTTTCTCAGTTTCTCTCACTCTCTCTCAGCCCCATATTTATTTTTTTGCTTTCACTCTTAAACCCTTTTAACGACCGCCGCCGCAGCCTACGCCATCGCCACCATGACGGTTTTAAGCCGCCTGGCATTAGCAGCCGCGCAATCAGTCCGCAGTTGTCTCCGCTCCGGGGCCGCGCGCAGAGCCTATGGATCGGCAGCTGCCGTTCAACTGGATTATGATGACTACGACGACGACTGCGACCGCGATTTCTACGAATTGGAATCGGAATCGGAAGGTTGGGTGTCGGGGAGGGGACTCCAGTGGGTGATAATGGGTGACCCCATGGCGAAGAGGCACGTGTACGCCCAGAGGCTCTCCAAGCTTCTAGCTGTCCCCCACATTTCCATGGGCTCCCTTGTTCGTCAAGAACTCCACCCTCATTCTTCTATCTACAAACAGGTAGGTCTCTGTCGTGATTTCTTTGCGTTTTTGTAGAAAGATGGAAAATTTCCTTGCGCTTCTTTTCCTTATTGTTTTCCAGTGAGGTTTCAATCTTTGTTTATTTACTACTCTGGTCTAAGCAATCTAGAAATCAATTTCGTCATTTGAAGATTTTCTCTTTGTGTTCTTGAAGCTTATTCACTATAGTTAGCAGGCCGTTGTTTTCTTAGATGAAGCGTGATTAAGATTGCAGTCTTTCATATCATTCTCTCTTAGGCCGTTCGCTGTGTCATAGGTCTTGCAATCTTTTGTTGAGCATTTTTGCTGGTGTTTCACAGATTGCGAGTTCAATAAATAAAGGGAAGCTGGTTCCCGAGGATGTAATTTTTGGGCTTTTGTCAAAGCGGCTTGAAGAAGGGCGATCCAGAGGTGAAAGCGGGTTCATTTTGGATGGGATGCCTCGAACGAGGGCGCAAGCAGTAAGATATCGCCCACATTCTTTGTTTTTCCATTGTTCATCCCTGTGGAACTTGTTTCTAGTGATTGGTTTCTCCTGTGAATGTGTAAACTAAAAAAGTGTCTCCGTTTTGGTGATATATCATATGATGTGTAATGGTTTCAAAAGTAGGTGTGACATGTTTGTCTGTGTTGAATGTTCTGCTCTTGCAGGAAATCCTGGACCAAATTGCTGAAATAGATTTAGTTGTGAATCTTAAGAGCACCGATGATTGCTTAGTAAAGAGTGACATGTGCGGTGGAATTTATTCCCCTTCAAGAGAATTTTTCAGGATGGGAAGATCCAGATTTAACCTCAGTCAACAGTTACAGGATGGTGATTTGAAGTCCTCTTGTTTTAATGTAGAGAATGGTTTGCGGGAGAAACTACGCATCTATGCTGAACAGGTACCAATTTTTGTGGATTGTTGCTATATTAAAAATCATGAGAAAGCAAAGTCTCAATATGTTGTGGATTTTTGTTTTGTACAGAGCAAGCCTGTGGAAGAATACTACAGGAAGCAGAAGAAGCTTCTTGATTGTCCCGTATCGGGGGCACCTGCAGAAACCTGGCAAGGCCTTTTGGCTGCGTTGCATCTTCAGCATGTGAATGCTATGAGTTGTTCACAGAAGTTGTCTGCATGAGAAAGCTGATCCTATTGTCAGTCGCGGATTCATAGTATAGCTTATATGAGTACTATAGTTGAGGAGATTTTTGTGGTGACTATTCTCCAGTTTTGTATCAAGAGGAAGTTCTTGTCATATCTTTTGCTGTTTTTTATTGGCATGAATCTGAAATGTTGTAGTAGTATGATTTTGAGTGGAACTTGCATTTTTGCAGTGTGTAAAATGGTATTATTACTATACAGTGGGATACATATGGTGATGCCGCCTTCTTTAAATTGGGTAGGATTTGAACGAGACAAAATGGTTCTTTGTTGAAGAATTACTGTTTTTATTTATGCAGAAACATGAACACAAAAGATGAGTATAACGAAAAAAAGGTCATATTTACAGCGAAAAGGTTAAACTCAACCCTGCATTACCAGGACAGCACAAGCAAATCGTAACAAAACCGCAAGAAAACTAGTGGGTAACAGGCTTTGCTATATGCCCTTCGTGTAGATGTCCACTCTGAGAACTCTAGCAACTATGTTTTCTGGGATGATCACAAATCACTGTTCTTCCATACTTCCCGAAGCAGTTGATACCTCATGGCACTTTGGCCGCCACTCTCCCTTGATGTCCACATTGTCTTCGCTGGAGATGAAACCTGGGCGGCGCTGTCGGGGAGGATAGAGCTCAAAGGTGAGATCAATTCATCAAGTTCATCATCACTAGCATATGATTTCGCGAGCGACAAAGACCCCTTTCTTGTCAGCCGATAATGGCTACCAGCATCACCTAAGATACCTTTAACCAAAGCAGATGAAGGTGGAAGATAAACTATTGGAGTGGCATTGCATGGAAAGTTTATCAAGTTGTCTTCTTCTGTATCGAAAGAATCCTACATTAAAAAATCCGAGGAAAAGTTATACACCAGTTGCCACAGAAGAGTTTGCTGGCTAGTTGCTATTATACACTGAACACAAGAATATTCATTTTCTTCCTAATCAACTAACCTCTGAATTAAGCGCTTCAAGCACAACTCTAGGAACTGGCTCAGGGCAAAACTCATCTGGCACAAAAGAGTTGAGGACCCTTCTGATCAGCGATGAACTGAATGTCGGACACACCTACAGAAACAGGAATTCATGAGTGTCTGTATAGGTACATTTGATGAAATTAGAAAGATTTAGAGAAAGTAAACAAACCTCCTTTCTGACTGTCCTACTCAAAAGCATATCTTTTGGTAGCATCATGAGGTCACTCAATGCATTGAGAAAGTAAAAAGATTTCAAGGATGTATCCTTTCCGTTGCTCTCGTCATCCCCAGTTTCACATATTGTACTCACATCTTCGATCGCATCATCATCATCAATGCCAAAGAGGTCAGTCAACCATCTGGACCAGTTCCCGATCTGCCATAAGAAGAAGACTCATTTTATTCCTTGAAATACTGTTATCTGCTAGTGATTCCCTAATAATATGTACATTTAGACAAGGTAACTTAAAAAATAAGAAGGATAAGGTAACTTTTATAGCTTGATATTGGCAGGATAGAGAAAGAAGAAAGAGCAGAAGGACTAGAGATTCTTGCTCACCGCATTTTTCAGTTGTGCCCCAGCACCGAAGCTAGCCTTCCCAACTGGGACAGGGAGAACTTTGGCATCACCAATAGGGTCAGAAACAGGATCTGTTGGGATATCATCAGCGGATTCACGAAGGATAGCATTGAACATTGCCACATCCAATCTAGCCACACATTGCTCCATTATCTAGTTACGAAAGAAAATCTAATTAACTAGTTGTGTCAAACTGTAATCCTAAAAAGATGTTGGAGTGAAATATGTTTACATAAATCTCACAAAGAAAAAACACATCTTTTATGCAAGGATTTCCATCAGGAATATATAATGACATAGTAAAGTCATTTTATCCCCCGAAAATGCACGACATCAGTTTTCTGTATTATTCTGAATGAATCACTTCAAGGATTTCATTTTAAGCTCGAAACATAAATATACACACATATATATATATCTTTACAAGGAAAAACTAGTCAAATTCTCTGAGCTATTTTAAATAGGCATCCATCTGATAAAAATCAAGTTACATACAAAGGCAGGTTAGCACAGCGAGAAACTGAAGCCAGTATACCAGTCCAGTAAAGAAGAGCATACCAGTTTAGAAAGTATAGGTAAGCACCCACACTCATGTCCTTCAGCACGAATAGGACAAATCCTTTCACAGGCATCCCTGAAAGCTTCTTTCCAAAGTTCCAAAGAGAGAGTTCCCTGTTCTTCATCAAATGAGCTGGATGTCCTTTGACATGCTTTATGGGATCCAATGAGCTTACCTTTAGGGATAGCATTTGCAACACCAGACTGCATGTGTGGAGTGAGTGTCTGGAAGAGAAGGACCACGAGGTCAATTATATCAAGAATCAAAACTCACATGACAGTAAATGAAGAAGTTCAGTAAAAGTTGGAGAAGAATGAGCACCTGCCACCAGATGGACTCAATGATACGTGAAAAGATCCAAGCTTCAACTTTTTCAAGAGCAGCTAGAAATGTATTAAGATCATCCCAATCATCAGAGTTTTCATGAAGAGTACTTTTAATGCTCTTGCTGCCAAGGGACTGCCATTGAAGAGGAGAAGAAACCTTGCTTCTGTTCCTGATCCCATTCTTTCCAGTGACAGCACCAAGAGACTCACTTATAATTGCTCGCAGCACAATGGCATTTGACAACCAAAATGTCAATCTGTTAACATAAGTGGTTTTAGTTAAGTGAAGAATGAGAAAGATGACCATTTTTGGATTTCAATCAGCTAATGGATTTCAATCAGCTAGGGCGGCTTTGAAAGGGGACCTTACTCACCTGCAACCTAACAATTCTAAGACATCTAGGCATGTTAGGATATAAAGATGAACTAAGAATATAAGAAAGCAGAAGGAACAATTCTCATCTCTATTTTACCTAGGAACATCATTGCCACATGCTTTTGCAACTAAAACCAATCCAGATATGGCACTTTTAGCTGCACTTCCCCTCCATGACTGGGATTTTGCTTGACTCGCATGAAGATAAAGCCTAGATAGTCGTCGAGCTGGTGCATGGACCTTATTTGTGGAGCTCCCATGCTCAGCAACTACTACGTAAAGACCAACCTCAATAGCAGCAGCCTCTCTCAGCTCATTTTCTAGATTCTTTATTCTTAGTTCCAATAGCCTGATTTTGCTGTCTGAGATTATGTTTCTTGTCTCTTTCGGCTGGAACTTGTTATCTTTTCTATCTTTGCTCACTTGAACAGAGCTTTGTGTTTCACTCGAAGCTAATGGGTTAGCTCGAACCAATCCATTGCTCCTATGTGACTCTATTGGCCACCTAACAGACTTCACTAGTTTGTTACAGTGTTTATCGATGTTTAGAGGACTACTCCGTGTAGCAAGAGTGTTCCTACTGGCAGAAAATGCATCACTTTCCAAGGAGTCTTGGTTGGTCGAATCAAATCCTAGAGAAGATATTGACTCATCTTCTGTGCATTGCCCCATTTCATCCACAATTTCTCTATGTTTTCCATTCTGCTGGCACTTCTCATATTTTTCACTGTCAGCAGAACCATTCTTGGTAAGGTCAGACTCATAAATTGGTTTATTATTAGGAACCGTAGCATTATCATCGTCACCTCCACTGGTATGAGTGTCTAAAGAGTTACTAGATTCCAAAGATTCACCTCCCTTGACATTTGAAACTGCACTGATAGTTAACACCTCGCTGCTTCCATTGTCAAATGTAGTTTCCCCAATATCACAAGGTACATCAGCAAAAGTAGAGCCTTTCATGTTGGAGTTCTCTTTTTCCGTTACTTCTTGCACTACGGGTGACGAGAGCTTGTTACCATGAGCACCAATCTTCTTAGTGATCCATGCCAGATCAGATGTTAAATCTATGGACGAAGAGCGAGATGAAGTCCACTTAGAACTTGAGTTTGGAGTAGTGAAGTCATCTGGTTTGAGAAGCTTCTGTTCCGAAGCAGGAGAGCATACATTGTCAGCCTGTTCAACACTGGCCTTCATTTCTTCCGGTTCTTTCTGCATTGAGTTGTTCACTTGCTATCAGACTGTCATATACTATATGTTAAGAACACAGATTATAAAAGCACAATGATCACAGGTCTATTTACAATTATGTTAGCAGAAATAAATACAAACAATTTTTGTCTGACCCCTACAACTCATGATGCAGGAAAACCTTGTCCCAAATTAAGTAGTAAAAAGGACTGGGAAATACCTCCTTGTTTTGTAGTGGTGAACCTCCGTTTGATTCTACTGCTGAAGAAGAAACAGCCAGCGATGAATGGGAAGAAACATCATCATCTGTAAATGATGCAGTCTCTGCTTCCTCTGCATACTCTTCACTCATCAAAGCCGAAACTGAATCCACTCCATTTCTGTCCAGGGAAGCTTCTCTAGTCAGGGAATCCCTAGATGAGGAGCTCAATCGATTCTTCTCAACTGGCTGAATTCTCAAGTGAAGAACCGGTTGTGATGCATTGCCATATGTCCGCTTACAATTAATTGGCGCACTTATGCTTATAGCTTCTCTAACAACACCATATTCTGCAAAGTCTATAACAGCAGTCCCCAGCAACCCTTTTACGGTCTTATCTCTCCGAGGTTCATATAGATTGAACTCAATACAATTCTTCTGGAATGTATCTCCATTTCCAACTTTGGCAGAAAACTCTCTCAACAGTGTGACAGGAAGCCTAAAAGATTCATTGAATTCTATTCTCCCATCACCAACACCTGATCCAGCCCCAAGCGAAGGGACAGCTTGTTTAGTAGAACCTGAAGTGCGATCTCCATGTTCCCACTGAATCAGAACAGCACGAAGAGTCCTTAATGATTGAGATGGAGGCCATGGCTTTATCTCCTGAATGTGGATCAAATAATCAACCTGAAAAGAGGGACTTTTCCTGTTCTTTGCCTTCAACCCCAGAACCATGGTCACAGAGAAAAAGGGTCTTCTTCTAGCCACTGACTCTGCACCAATTTAATCATATTCACAAAAAAGCATCAAACACAAAGGGCAAAAACCCAGACAGATGACAATGTACAAGAGAGCGAAACAGCATCCGGCGATTACAGAATGAGCATATAGGAGGGTCGAAGAAATGAAATGTGACAGTACAGAAGTGTAGGTGCAACTCAGTAAACAAGAATGGAGAATCCATAAACAACAAAAAGGATTGTTTGCTTTATTCCTTTCTCAAAACCCATCACACAATCATCAAACCGGAATCTATCACATTCCAACATTGTAAAAGAAGAAAAAAAAAAAAAAAAAGAGCAATCTTGGAAGCTCTACTTATCCTCAGAGGGGTTTTCTCCCTAAAATGGAAGAGACATAAGAACAAGCAATTTCAGCATGCCTTAATCGAAGTGCTGCGGAAAAGAAAAAGAACCATACTTACAAGGGGAACGTAGCGAGAATTGTATCAGATCCAGAAACCATAAACTCTTTCAATCAGTCAGTTTCAGTGGGCAGCTGCTGCTGCAAACACCATAGCTGACTATGGAAGTAGAGCAATCACAATGCTACGTCATAACTAAAATTATTATTACAGTAAGCTCAAAACTCAAAAGATGAAGAAAATATAGGAGGAGCAAAAGAAGGTGGCAACAATGCAGGAGGACCCACAGTAAATGCAGGAAGGTGGAGGACCATAAACATAAAAGAATTTGTATATGTTAATTTTCCTCTTCCAGAAGTGAAAACCAGGAGATATTACTCAATGATATGAGGCTGCAAGTTTGAGAAATCAGAAAGAAAAGGGACCAACAACTCAACAATAAATAAATAAAAATTATAATAGACCACTGGAAACCAACAAGAAGAATACATTAGGCAGGCCTAAGATCGATAGTGACACATTGAAAAGGTAAACAGAAACCAACAAAAACAAAAGAAAATTCTGCAGAGAAGGACCGACACAAACACTGAAGAATAATGTACAGTGATGTGTTTTATTATTATTTATTTATTTATATAATTATATGTAATTAATTGCTAATTTATAAGTAGTACTTAAAAAGTAATAGTAGCACGAGTAGAAAAAAGGTGAAATTTTGCTTAGTTTGGATTTTGTATTTAAAACTTACATCTGAGTACCTTTTTTTATTGTACCTACATCAAGAAAAGTTCTTTTTATTTATAAAAAAGAAAAACATTATTATTTTTTTTTCTGAGAAAACAAACTGTTCCATACTCAATTTTCAGAGATCTAATGATTATCCCAAATTAAGGGTCACATAATAATGCTAGATCTTGACAAATAAACGAAAGACAAAAACCCTTCATCTTTCTCTCTCAAATCTACTCCTAGGAAGCAACCTCATCGCCCTTCTTATTGTGATTCCTTGCCTACCTCTGGTTCTTCAAGAACTTGGGATCCATCCCTTTGGTGGAGATGTGGCGGTGCTGTCTGGACTTGATACCATTCCTGATTGCCTTTCCGAACTGGTTGTGAGCATTATGATTCTTCGACTTGGCCATTCTCTCTTTGGGTCGGCGATGTCCCAATAATATATATATATATATATATATATATGGACGAATGAAGTATAATTTATTTGAACTGCATTATATTCTTTATTTTATATTATACATTTGATTTTTCAAACAAACTTCTGCATCTGCAAGATCTTTATTTATATAATATATATTTGTTACAAAAAGAATAATGAACGTTGAACAATACAAAAAAGAGGGAGTTTATAATTACTGAAAAAGGGAATCTAGTCTGAGCATTGGTTGGTTTGAATGTTTGAGGAGAGAATGATTAAAATGCCAAAAAGATTAATTGGATAATTAGATTAGATTCCCTTTTCAAAATTATAATAAAAACAAAGGACTTGTGTCACATTTTGTGACTCTCACTTTTTGACTAATGGTGACGAGTTTCCACGCACGTCCATGTCAGGTGACCCGGTAGGAGATCCGGACCCATTTTTTTAATCCTTCGAGAAAAAGATTTATCTTCTTTATAAAAAATAGAAGATAAAACCAATAAAGATTTCTTTTTCGATTCATCTCTGGAGTTGAATACCTCATTCAAGAATTGTTTTTGATCCAATCCGTAGGAATCAATAGAAAAGGCAAATCCCTTATGATATACACCACCAGATCCGGCTCGATTATTTTTTTTCTTTCCAAATTCAAATAGCAATTAATTTCCCAAAACTTTTTCATATTATTAGTAACTTTTTCTTCATTTTGATGATATACGTATCAATCATTGTTAACCTTTTTGTTACTACTGTTTACAAAATTGAATTATTTAGATAATGTCGGTAGTATCCAAGATTTTTGAAAATCGATCAACAATGTAATCATATTAATAAATGACACATTATAAAATCACAAAATTTCTATCGGTTCATTCTCAATACTTGTAATACTAAGGTTACAAGTTTAATATTCCTAATTAAAAACATATATAAAAAAAAAAACTCACCTAGAAATTATGAGACCTACTCACGCATCCACGTGCGCGTCTTCTTGTGAATGTCTCTGTAGCAATTTATTTATTTAAAAATTCGCAATTTCGTTTTATTCTGTGGCTATTTTAGAATACTTTAATAGACAAATCTGGTATTAATTAATTGACGGATTTGGAAGCAGTGGGAAAGAGTTGCGTCTGTTTATTAATCTGGTATTAATTAACAGTTGTGTCTCCAAAGTTAAACAAAGTAGGACTTATTTAGCTTAAAATCTATCCGTAACTAGTAGTAAATTACAGGGGAAGCAATTCTAAATTCTAATTTCTGTGAGGTTGAAATGTCAACTTCAAGATAACTGCAGAGCAGCCCTACTGATAGGTACTCAACCAGCCAGCCATTAGTATGCAAAAGAAAGGTTTGCTTTTTATCTTGTTTTTGTTTGGAATGAAAACTACAACATATCTATGGCTTACTTACTTAGAGTCAAAAAACACCCTTATAAGAAAGGAGTAGCAGTGCCAAGTAGAGCAATACAATACTTAATACTGCATTTGTTTGTGTTTGATAGAAACCAAATGAAGCAAGTAGTTGTAGTTGTAGTTGCAGTCACATCTTTCAAGTTTCAACAAACAAGCAATCAAATTTAACAAATTCTACCTTTCCTTACTACCACTCACCCTGTTGCTGCTACACTTCCAGAACCAAGTTACCAAACCAACCTTACAACTTACTCATTCATTTATGGTTACTTCCTCTTCTCACAGTTCCTACCTACTATTTTAATTAATGGATCAGTAACCCCCTTCTTCTTCTTCTCAAAGGAATCCCAGAATTAGTATGCCACTCTTGCCAGTTTTAAGGGAGAGATGAATTCTGGGATCATACTTCATAATTTAAGTTTACATGTTTGAAAGAATCCTATAGTGTCAGCAGTAGGAGTATCAAACAGCCCTGATTCAATTCATGGCATCATCAATGAGGACAGGACAAAATAATTCCAAATACTGCCATATGATATGGCACACACAAAAGCGTTTCATGTTTTCTCTGTGACCACCAGGGTCTGATCAGTGGCAGCTGTTTGTTCAGTTGATTCACTAATTATATGGCAATCTCATTTACCTAACTGAATGGTACAACTACTTCTCAACAGTTTTAATTTAAAGCTTATCAAAATGGGGTTTCTTGAAGCTACTACTACTACTTTTTCAATCTGTACATCTAAACCTGTCTACCTATAACAACAAAACCTGTTACAAGTTAATAAAGAATGTAAAGATGAAAGCTGCAAACTCCTGATCCTCAGCTCTTGGACTCCCAGATAATGAGGCAAGCCGTTTTAGGGAAGGGGAACACAGGTTTGCAAAAAGAACAACTCTAATCTATGGAATGGCCTACTTCAAGATAAAAGACGGGCATTTACAACATAAAAAAGGGGCATAAAATTGAGGGTAGAGCTAATTGAATTCGGGGGATTCCTGGGTACTGACCATCATCAAGTGTGTGGATTTTATCGTTAACGAGTTGAAGCGCAACACAGGTTATGACCCTGATGCACCATCTGATTTCTGATCTGCATCAGCTGTGGCCTGGACTTGAGCAGCATATTGCAAGTTCCAAAGGATATCCTCAAGTGAGGGGCGACTTGATTCAGGAGATATGCATTTGTTAGTGATGGAAATAACAATGGTTAGTGATTCTTGTGAAGATGTGGTTAGCACAATAGGATCCACGATCTTCTTTCGACCATCCTGACTGCCGAAAGATGTCTGTCATTCGTAAAGAGGGTGTCAGAATTCACCATTTAACTGGATATGGTAAGGTCCTTTTTAGCAAGAACCTGAACATCATCTCCTTTTCCCACAAGGAAATCAGAATTTACATTAGTTACAAAAGAGAATAACACTCTAAAATTGCTTCCACGTACCATTTCATTTAGCATAAATGCTTCTCCTTTTCCTCTTGCTACTGGACCAACCAAAGACTCGAGCAATATGAATCCAAAGTTGTAAACATCATCCTCCAATTTAGTCGTATGCCTGAAAGCAAGGATGCAAATGAGTTAGATCCTTGAAATAGCCAATTACATTAAGATCCATCATCTAGAACTTGGGGGCCAAAGATGCCCCTCGTGGAAATTATAACAAATAAGGTATAAAGGATTCTTTTATTTCCCAAAAGAATCATTGCTAAATAGGACTGAATCACTTGAAACATGAAGAATTCAATTGAGAGAGCATGTTACTGCTTCTCCTAATTTGTTAGTATCATATTGTAGTTCCTGTTATGCTTGAATTCTGATTCTTTTGCACTTGTTCAACTATTTGTAAGGAGTTTGTTTTGCCATGCACCTAGGAGATTTCTTTGGCCAAATGCAGCTCTAATAATTTTAAAGCATATATTTTAAAGTTTGACCAGATTTTACAGGCAAAATTGATAGAGAAAGACAATCGCAAAGATAGCTTTGCTTACCATGGCTTAGAACTATCTCCCTTTGCCTGAAAAAGAAACAGTACATGTCAGTTGAAGCCCTTGACACCGAAATACGATAACCCTTGAACAACAAGGGAACTTACCTGTGACTTCTCAGCTTCTTCAGTAATGATGGGCATACCATAGTCACTAAGCTTTGCAATTAGGTGCTCATCAAGAAGTATATTTTTCGTCTTCAACCGGTTGGAGGTAGAAGGGGGAATCACCCCTGTGTGCAGAAAGTGTACAGCCTTGGCAACGCCAATTAGGACTGCTAATCTGTCTGACCACTTAAGAACCTTCTCCGGGCTGGTCTCTGTACATGTTGATGAAGTTTGATTAAAGATCAGCACCTTCAATTTACACATTTTTCTATGTACAGATTACACATTATGCAAGCATTCCAATAAAAACATATAACTTGACCCTAGGAACGGAAATCATACATGAGTTTTTTATATTCTGCCTATAACAATGGCAAGCATAGAATTCATCTCTTTCCACTATAAGAATGCATACAATACTAAACCCCAGACTACGGAGACCTATATATATATAAGGTGCAGCCAGTGCGTGCACAACTCGATTGCATGACATTGCTATAAAGGAATGAGTTGACTGACCAGAAAGATAAGCATGGAAGTTCCCATTAGGGACGAATTCATAAACAAGGAACACTCTGTTTACAGCTGAATCGTCCTGCACGCCACCATCGATGCAATGACCTAACAGGCTAACCAAGTTTGGGTGTCGAAGCTTCGAGAGCAAATCCAACCGAAGCTTGAGGTTCCGAATAAGAAACTTCTTATGCAGAGCCAGGGATCTAATTGCCACGAAATTCCCGTTCTCTAACTTTCCCTTGTAAATCTGAAGAGAAATGTTTACAGTTCAGAATGGTTCCTGAGAATCAACTCAATAACTCAATGAGAATGGGAAAGTTAATGACAGTTACATTTTCAGATTGAAGCCAAGATTGAGTTCCCTATTATAAGAGCATAATGTGAGCAAAGTACATCTTATTACAAGATTCTACACCATACCAAACTTTAACTTAATATGCTTCAAAAACATACTAGAATGGTGCACAGGATCTCATATTTTTGAATACGGAGTTTCAACAACAGGGAAGCACGAAGAACATTCACTCAGTACCTTTCCTATTGAGCCTTCACTAAGAAGCATTGACTGATCAAAATGATCGGTGGCTTCGGCAAGCTCTTCCATCGAGAACAACCTGTAAACGGGGGATCCTTGTGTCCCCAACTTTGCTGCTTGCGATATAATCCCTACAGGTGAAATAGAGCAAACATTCAAGTCCATTCAAGAACGTGCACATCTCTATGAAATCATAATGGACAGTTGCAAGAATTATGGCCAAAAAAAAGGGGCTTTCAACTGTCACTTACTGGTATTGGCAAACAGTTCGGAAGAAATTGCAGATGGTGTATTATCAAGCACAACCTTTGGCGCAGTGTGCAGATCTACTGCTCCTCGTGAGTGCTTTTTCCTACAAAATACGCAAAGACCAACGGCTAAAAGCACCACTATTAACATGATTCCCCCAATGACGCCAACAAGCAAAGGTATTGCTTTTCCTGCGTAACGCTTCCTCTGTGTCGACTCTTGGCAAAATGATTTAGAATGCTGATTCTTGGTGTCGATGGACAAGCAATTCAGACTGTACTTAACAATCCTTTTCCCAGAAGTGCTGTCCAAACAAGAAGGAAGAGTGCCAACCAATCTGTTACTAGAAATATCAACAAAACCAAGAGCCTCTCCACAATTGATGCTCCCAGGAAGTGAACCACTGAGCATGTTAGAAGCCAGATTCAAGTAACTGATATTGGGTAGAGAGAACAATTCACTCGGGGGCGTCCCGCTTAGAGAATTTCTCGAAAGATCAAGATGTTGAAGTTGCTTTAGGTTCCCGAATTGTTGCGGGATGGCACCCGAGAGGGAGTTATTGCTGAGCAGAAGCGTTGTCAGACCACTAGGCAATGCAGGCAATTCAGAATCTAAATGGTTTTCCCTCAAGTCCAGCAAATGTAAGCTAGATAAAGCACTCATATCAGGCAATTTACCAGAAATGGCATTGTGGGACAAAATGATATCAGTGAGAGTTGTGATCTTGGAAAGCGAAGGAGGAAACTGACCCTTCAACTTATTGTTCTTTAAGCTCAATACTGTAAGGTTGTTCCAAGAATTCAACCAATCAGGAATGGTGTCATTGAAAAAATTGCCATCGAATATCATAGTATGAACCCTCACCATCCTAGACATTTGAGCAGGGATAGTACCAAATATATAATTGGAACTCATATCCAAAACTTCAAGTGAATATAGCCGATGGATTTTATCAGGAAGAGGTCCCCAAATCCCCAAAGAAACCAAGCTAAGAACTCTCAAGTTGGTCAGCCTAGTGAGAGTAGTAACAAAAGAATCCATCGAAAAACCGTCAGATAAAGTCTGGTTGGGAACTGCAAATCCTGCATAGGATGATGAGCCGCTGACCTTACGGGGAAGGTTATCTCCCATGATTTTGAGCTCGGTGACAGAGTCCCCCTGGCATGAGATGCTCATTCGAGGGGTTGGTGACAAGTTACACAAATCCCCGCCAAAATTCTGCCAAACATCGAGCTGCACTGGGTACTCCAAATGCTTCCTCAACTGGAGAAGAATTTGGGTTTCATAGGATTGCAGCTGATGGGTACTTGAGGCGAGGAAAATCCATGAAAAAAACACAATGAGCAATCCATTCAGACACCCCATCCCACAATTTTTAATTGCTGACTCTCCTTTCCTTTGGTTCTAGAATTCCCAGCTTCAACTCTCAATCTCTAACCAAGCCTACACTTGTAGCGAGAAGAATCTCGTGCTCTTGCGGAGATTCTCTGCCAAGTTTTAAATTTGACAGGAAAACCCAGAAAGACCATCAAGAGCAAGAGTTTGCATGTCTGAACCACCTGGAAGTAGAAAGGAAGAAGAAAACACCAAGTATGCCCAAATTAAGAAAGCAAAGATGATGTTTTTCCCGATAGATAAATGGAGCTAGAAAAAGAAAGAAGCAGAAAAGGACCGGTGTTGGTGTTAACTAGAGCTGAAAATGCAGGTAAAGATAATCAGTTAATGTAGAAGAAGATTTTTGTTGTTGGGGATAAGAAAAAGGCAGCAGTTGAGGAAAAGGAAATTGATTAAGAGGGACAGTGATTGGTAAAGCTGGGGAAGGAAAACAATGAATGCTTCTCAATTTCTCACGCATTTAATTTAAGAAAGGGGGAAGAAGAAGAAGAATGCGGCTTTGAGCAAGTCGGCATTAATGGCATAGAGAAAAGTACAACCACAGCTGCAGTCGGTAGAACTGAAAGAGGGCCTTCCTTAAAGGGGTTGGTTGGTCACCGGCTGCTCTGAATGCTCATCGCCGTTATCAATCACCGTCAAGTGTGTGTGCCGCATTAACTGTAGAAGACTTGATATGGGCCCAGAATGAGAATGGAAAAGGATTGAGTTTCCAATTAGTGAAGGAAAAGTTCTTAAGATCTTTTTTTGATTATTAGTAGTACATTAGGATTTTAATAATAATTAAGAAATGATTGATTGTGATGTTCTCTTTCTTTTCTCTCTTTTTTCTTTTTTAATTTTGTTTTATTTATAAACTAACCTGAAGAATAAAGTATAATGATTCTCAAGTGAAATTCAATTCTACTAAAGTTACGCCCAATCTCTTTTAAAATAATTTTGAAAACATGTTAAGAGTAATGTAAAAAATATATAATTAAATAATAAAATAATGTATTCAAATATTATAATATTATTACTGTAAAAAAAAAGTAATATTCTAATTATATAACCCTTAAATTTTAATCCATGATCCAATTCTATTTTCCGTGTGAATAAAATAAAGAAATAAGAACCATATCGAATCGGGGAGCGGAACTATTTGATTGGGCCCACAGGTAAAACAAAAGCGGCCCACTCCATACAGCCTGTTCTTAGCACGATCCCGTCCGTATCTTTGGCCATGTCATTATCATATGGGGTTCCCGCATCCAATGCACTAAAATAATACTTTAATTTATTATTATTTACAAATAAAAAGACTAATAATTCCCTAATCCGACCAAAGAAGTTTTTTTAATTAAAATATATTTTGAATTTCGTTATTAATATAATATAATATAGTGTAATTCATTCCAACAAAGAATTATGTGATTCAAAATGACCTTAAGGTTACATAAACATCAGATTAAGGTTTTTTTTTTTTTTTTTTTTGAATTCAACATTTTTACATCACATCCTATCTATTACTCTGTACATTAAAGGCATGGACTGTAAGGAAGAATAAAATTGGAGAGTTGCAGATTCGTGTACAATTTTATCAATTTACACTCTAAATAAAGAACTGACAAATGATTAACAAGTTGAAACTTTAAAAAATAACAAATGATTAAAGATTGAAACTTTAGAAAAAAACAAAAGAATGGCTGATAACTGATTGATTCAGATTTGAGATTTCCAAGGAAAAACAACCCCACGTTTTAACTTTCTAACTAACCTCTCTATATTTCCTTCCAAATTCCAAGTTCCGAGTTACAACTATCAATGCACAGTTAGTCATTCTGCAGACAAAAGACAGAATGGGAGGGACCCAAAATTAAACATGGGATTTTTCGTTAACTTTAGTGTTCCGCATGCCATGATTACTCCAGTCAAACCCGCTGGCTTTCCACATGCAATCTTTCTGTTTGTTTAAGATTGAGGAACCAGTTAGAGCCCAGAATCATGCATTTGGGCAGTATTATATATAATCATTCCATCAGCCCAGCTTTAAATATTTTCTTTTTCAAAAAATAAGAATCACCAATGGCCTTTAAAAGAGATGGTAAACCTGCAACTGCAACAACTTTGGTTGCCTTCTCAGTTTTTAGTACTGTCATTTTGCAATTGCAATTGCAGCAGCAGCATCAAACGCAATAAAAAACAAGAAAGTTGCAATGTGATGGTTAAGGGAAGGTAATCTACAAATTGAACAGGGAAAATCATACAAAACCAACCACTCTTCTTCACCTGAATCTACAAAGTGCAGTCTTGGTTTGTTTATAGCAGCTACCAGGAATCAACTTTTAGTGAGTTAGAATCAAAAGCCACCCCAGACATCCTTCACTCTCAGCTTTCCTTGATGTCTATAGAAGAATTTAAATAGGAGATTACAAGATCAGCTGCTTTGCATCCTGATGATATCGCTTTACCCACAGACAGTCCTTCCTTGTGGTTACCTACCAGTTTCAACTCATTCAAAGTCATCCATTCAGCAATATGGAGAGTTAACAATACTAGTGCTAACATATGTGCAAGCTTTCAGTATGTGAGTGAACAGGTTATAGGAAAGCTTAAGTCAGAAAAAAGGCATCTAGGATTTACCGGCGTAGAAAAATCCAGGAAGGTCTTTTTCCAACTTATCGATTGCCTCAACGACTGATTTATAGTCTCTCCCATACAGTGGAAATGCCTTACTCCAGTAGAAGTGACTGAAATTAAGCACAAAACATAAGTGCATATGGTACAGGCATGCAGTTTGACAACCTCTGGAAGAAAACTGCATGAAAGTATGAAACATTTCACCTACTTTAAAAATGCTGGTTCTCCTTCTGCACCCATCATCATTCTAAGGTCAGAAGTTACGATGTCCTTCAACTCATCCCTATGGTAACAGACACATCACAAAGATGAACACGAGAATTAAATAGAAGCTTCTTAATTAAGGATTAGAGGACACAAAGAAAACAAAGGCACCAACGATTGGAAAACCTAGAAGCTTTTGCTAGTTCTTTATTTCGGCTTCCACCAACAAAGGTAGTGTAAAGGTAAACATCATTGGGTGCACGGTCCGGAAACATTGCAGAAGAAAAAAGTGTACCTGTACACAGAATCCACAAACTCAACAGATGAGGGTTTAGATTTTAATTGCGATCTTACAACTTCGAAGCGGACCATTACCAAGTGTCTGCAAACCATTTTGTTGCTCTTTCGAAGGTACAAGAACACCGAAACCCTCAAGGGGATGCTTGATTCTCTCTTTCTTGAATGTGGTAATTACAACAGATAGAGGCAAGTAAACAACCTGCGAGCAATTGAAAGTCTAGAAAAATGATTTGCCAGGAAAGAAATTTGCAAAATTAAAGTTTCAAGCATGTGCACAAGTCTTAATGGCCATTAGAAATTCATACATATAATTCATGCAGTGCCTCAAGAGACAGCTAAGGGTGATTTTAGTTTTCTCTCCAAGAAATAGAATGATAATTTCATATGCTCACAGATATGACCCTACTCGTCTAATGTCCAACTATGAAAGTTTAAAAAATCTGAGTCCAATCCTTTACCATTGTAATGTCAAATTCCAGAAAAGCATACCTGAGGAATAAAGTCAAGCAGAAAAGGGCTTCCTCCTCTTCTAATCTTCATGTCTTTCAAGCAACTAAGTGGGGCCTGAAACATATTTTAGTTGATAATAATGCTTTCAGCTTAACAGAAAACAGCCAACATTTTCTTTCATGTATGAGAAGAGAAACTGACAAAAAACATTTAAGTGTCGAAGATTAATAGGCTGTGCTACAAACTAGAAATGGTTTCTTCAAATGGAAACAGTAAAACTTACCATTCATGAAACTAATTATGCAAATTAAATGCACTTGTACATTAAGTAGAAAGAAGTGAAATAAAAATGAACTGGCACAGTTCAAATCAAAAGACTATTAATGCAGCTTAAGTAAGATTTGAACATGGATGTACTCACAGTTACAACCACAGCATCAAAAGGTTTTTCCTCAGACATCTTCTTTTGCTGTGAAGAGTAACAAACAGTCCAATCATTTACAGGTGATCTGTTGCTGCCTCCAGAAGATAGTTCCAACACCTTACACTGGAGATTAAGATCTTTTTCACCAAGCTCTTTGCATAGTGCATTAGTGAGGGTCTGCCAAGTAGCAGGAAATAAGGAAAAGGAAGGATCAGTATAAGGAACAATATGTGAGACTAGCATTTTAGCAAGAGAACAGACATTGCATCTATTATATTATACATGGATCCTGCGTATTAGCTCTATAAGTCAAATTTATAATTCAGAAAAACCTCATTCTTTAGGTACCGAATAAACTAGTCAGTTTTCTGGAAATATACAGTCCACTAATTTACCTGCATTCCGCCCATAAATGAAAAAGACCCATGCTGTTGCCTTTTATTTGAAGGAGAGATTTTTCTTTCTCCTTTGATTTCCCTTTTGCTAGATAATTTAGATTGAATTGCCCCTGCTATAACAGAACCAAACCTGGAAAAGAAAAAGGAAAAAGGAAATCATAAGTCTTAAGTAGCAATGTATATAAAGTTGCTTAAAAAGAATCTTTTGCCAAACTAGAGTCATGACAAACACTAGAGGTACAGAAGCAGAAAAGGCAAGATATCATGAGTTGCATCAATCAAACCTTTGCTCAAGGCTCCATAATTCTGGAAATGCATATCGCATCTGTTAGATAAGACACCAAAAAACAGCAGTAGAATGTCCATCAGTCTAATGCACTTCAATGAAAAATTTCCCCATGTGGAATTCAGCAAAAAGCATAAGAAGCTCTAAGCAGATACTTACGGAGAGTGACTCTGGATCTCCTCCACTTGTTCCCGCAACAAAAGGATCAATAAGATACTCAACCACCTTGCCAGAATTAAAAAGCATATAAATTTTTTAAAGCAGAACCTCAAGAAGAAAAATAACTACAATGAACAGAGGTAATTACTACAGAAGATAGCTAAAATATCTCATTCACTAAAAGCACTGAAACGTGGTAAATAGACAAACCTCCTTCCCAAAATGGCGCTCAAAGAATCCCCCAACACTACACAGGAACAAGAATGATTTAGTATCTAGAAAATGCTCAAACTGAGTAAGATAGTTATTGTTCTTATCAGGTGAAGTAATAGTAGCAAAGCCAAATGGGAGGAGAAAACTAGCAAAACCTAAAGAACAAATTACTAGGTAATGATTCTGGAACTATTTTGAAATTTGTGCTCTACAAAAACCCATATAGAACCTCTATGAAATGGTTAGTTTCTTTCAAAGTAATTATAGCAAAATTTTTGTCACGTAGTTAAGCATGAATTACTGAAGATATGCATATTACAAAGAAATAAGCAAATAAAAAGAGAGAAGTACAATAACCATCACAAGAAATGAATGAACCTCTCTTGCTCATCTGGAGTCTTAGATGGATTCTTCTTCCAGAGAATTGGCTCCAAAAGTATTTGAAGCTGCAATCAAGATAGCATCATTAGCTCTTCTATATAGCTGAACTAAAATGTTGAACATGAGTTCATGTACCTTTGTTTGCATTGAAAGAAAGTTACTTCTGACAAGTGCAACGGGATTTGACGGTAACTGAAAAGGGGGTGAAAAATCCAATTACTAGAAATAATAACACCAAAGCCTTAGAATGCAAGTGTATAAAAATAAAAGGTCCCTGGACATCACTAGGCTGCAATAACCAGAAAGATCAAGATTCGATGAAATATTATAATCCTACCAGTACTGGCGTTCCATTTCTTGCAACATAGCGCTTGTTTTGTGAGATCGGCTGTAAACAATTATGATTCTAGTGGTTAGAAATTTAAATCTGAGCCACATGACATATACATGAGCTTTGTGTGTGGGTAGAAAGATCAGAGTGAAAAACAGGCTTGTAAAAATTATGTAGAGATCTGTATAACCCAAAACAAAATTTGAAAATTGCCCCCTGCCATAGTACTGTCATAAATACATCTAGTTATACCAAATAAGAATCTGCTTACATATTGTTGCTTCTCTCGGAGCCCAAGGTTATCTAGCAGATATCCGACTTCTGCATCACTTTCAGTCTGCCACAAGGCCAAAGACAATTGAAACAGAGACATGATACCCTATTATCAATCTGGAATAGAGGAAAAGATCCCAAGAGTTTGCGCAATATAACAGACTGGAGAAAGCAGTAATTCTGAGAAAAATAAAGGAAATACCATGGTATTTGCACCTTCATCCCAAATTAAACCATCCTGGCAGACAGTTTTTAGCTTCCCTCCAGCTCTATCATCAGCCTCAAAGACAGTCACATTTAAACCATGCAATTTCAACTTGTATGCAGCAGCAAGCCCACTTGAGAGTTAAAAAAAGAAGGGGGGGAAAAAAAAAGTAGAATGATGAAGCATCAGCAATATTCTCATCTCTACATAAGGCATAATTCAGAAACTGAAATCGAACTTAACCATCAGATTCATAAGACTGTTAACTTGTCATTCCTGTTTTACAGGTTTAAGTATATAACAACTGGGTGGCATTGGTCACCAAAGACGCGGCTTAATCATTCTAACGGATGTGATTTCCAAACAACCTAAGCAGCAAAAACAAAATAATCCTATCTTAATCATAATTATGATAAGAGTATCCCTTTTCATAATTGGGCATTTCCCCTTGCCCAGTTTCATTAGCAAGTTGAATGCCAAGCATAACTACATCATCAACACAAGTAAATTGTAGCGTTGCCTAGCAAGTAAATGGAAAGAAAGGTGTATGATCACAACTGCGCGCGGAATTTATAAAAGATAAACCAAAGGGATTGAATCATTCCAAAATATTAACATATCAATATACACAAATTGTACGAGAAATCGTAATCAAAGAAGAAAATAAACTCATTCAATTATTGAAACCAAGAAGAGCCCAGAAAAGTCCACAATTTGAGAAACAAAACCCATTAGCTGAATCCCAGTACAAAATTTCCAAGTAGAAAAAGTACCTAACCCCAGCACCAACGACGGCAACCTGCGCGCCTTGGCAGCAGCAGGAGTACCTGAAAATGGGACATCATCATATTCTTTCCCACCTTTGCTAACAGCAGCTGCTGCCGTTGTAATCGTACTACTAATATTACTAATTACAGAATACGACATTGTCAACATGAGAAAGTTATTAAAGAAACAAATGGGTACTTGAATTATAGTTATCTTCTTTGGAGGCGGCTGCAGCAGCGGACGGCGAAGCCATCTTTTCTTCTTTCTTTGCTCGACTTCTGAAAGGTGAGCACCGGTCGTCTCATCAAGAATCCAATTCTTTCTAACTGGGCTACTTTGGATCATTTGTCCGTCCTGATTATTGGGTCAAGGCCCGCAAAACTAGCAGAATCGAAGAAGTAATTTTAAATTTTGTGTTAATTACATTTACATCCCCTAAAGTTTAGAAATTTTTGTTAATACGTTCTTAGGATTTAAACATTACTAACACCTCCTTCAAATTCGGCCCATATTATCAATAAACAAAATATATATGATTTATATTCTTTTTTTTTTTATGTAAAATGTTGGCATGGATATAAATATTGATACCCTCGAAAAGCTTATAATTAAATTTTTATCTCACAGGTAATGTGTTATTTTGAAAAAAAGTGAAGCATATATGGATCGGATGTATCTAATAATTTAAGTTGTTCAATTGTCCAATACAAGGAAATACTAGCAGCAACAGTGGCATTGATATGATTAGGCAATTCATGAAAAGGATCTGACAATACCAAACCTTTAACTAACCAGGAAAACCCATACTAGAATACAATATTCCGATCTCCGAGGAGATCTCTTCCCCTTCATGAACTACTTGTAGTAAACTTCACTATGCCCATTAGTAAAATCTGGAATGAGTACAAACAATCTGAAAGCCACCATTCAGCCTGAAGTAATTTCCTTTTCCTTAGCCTTGCACATATCCTCAGCTGACTTTATATACTTCTTAGTGAGTTCATCAACCTGTGATGCAGAGAAACTGTCAGACCAAACTATACATCTTTAAAGAGCATGGGCAACTGTTCAGATAACTTACTTCTTTCTCTAGTCGTTTCGCATCATCTTCTGAAAAATTTGGTCCTGTTTTATTATCTTTGCCCCTCTTCTTTGAGTCTGGTGCTTCTTTATCTTTGCCCTTCTTTCTTGAGTCGTCTTTGGTCTTTTTTGGCAGAGCTTTCTTTATTGTGTCTAATGCCTGCGTCACAAAGTCATATTTTACATTGCAGATTGATGCCAAAACAAATGCATTACACTTGTTAATCAAAATCAGTCAATCTAAAAGAAGTATAGATTCATCTTATATCACCTTCAACACAGCAGATAGAGTTGCATAATCATAACGTTATGCAAACATGATTTTGAAAATTTTCCAATGCAGAGTAAACCAACTGACTAATTGTACCTTCTGGCGAGCTCTTCTTATACTTTGTTTTGCATCTTCAGATGATTTGGCTACCACCTTACACACAGCCTGCATAGGACATAAATAATGGCGTTGGTACCAAAAATTTTAAAAACACAACCAAAAGAGCAGAGGACCCAATGAGGGACAGACCTGCATGTGCTCCTTCGTCAACCTGCTTATTGCCATCAATGGAAAATGTTAATCACCTAAACAACCAAAGCAGGCAAATTTGCCCTACGTGAAGTGGAACTTCTACAAAAGTATTTCTTATTGTGCTTATCACGCATAAATCACACAATCCAGATGAAATGCAGGAAAATTGCTCCAAGTGAGAATTGGTCGGAATTCTTACGGAGGGATAGAAGCAATTAATCTTTGGCCGTCCGATCTTGGATTCAAACCCAACGGAGATAAGACGATTGCCTTCTCCAACTCCTTTAAGGTCTGGAAAATATTATCACCGTCCAAAAGTTATAACTTTGTATTCTACCCTCCACAATAATATTCTACGAGATGACCTTAAGAAACAAGCACAGAAGGTACACATACATTGGGATCAAAGGGTGTGATCGATAGGGTTTTGGGATCGATTACAGAAACAACAGCCATCCTGTTGAGAGGACTCTTTACACCAGCAGATTCAACTAAAATATGGTCAAGCATCCCTACAAAATTCAAAAACTTTCCATATTAGCCAGAACCATTACAATCAACTACATAACAACTACTGAAATTAATACCTGCGGATGCCCTTCCAGTTCGAAGTTTTAACAATTCTCGCGACAATGCATCAATTGCCGCCTCCATTTGCGAGGCTGCAGCAGCCTTCGCTGTGGCTCCAATATTCACCGTATTTGTAGCATTGTTGTCGTATTCCTCTTCCTCCTCCCCATCATCCGAATCATCATCTAAATTCGCACCAAAAAAAACGTTACAAACAGATAAATGGATGCTAGTTGAACTTGTATGAACTGTCAACAAAATTGGGGAAAATAAACCAAAACAAGAGGGAGAGGAGAGGAGTAGTACAGGCTTGTCTTTTTCCTTTGGCATAGCCCCTGCGAGATTCAGTAATAAAATTGAGAGCGAGAGAACATTGATGGACGGAGGGACGGCGGAGATAGGGGGAGGGCGTTGCCGAGTAGGACAGCTGTGAAGACTTGAGGAAGGTGGTTGTGGAAGTGGAGGGGCGGGTGAGGAGAGATAATCGACGGTGGGAAGACCTTAGGGCCCGTCGGAGAGAGATGATCGACAACGACGACATTTCTGACTGAAAGTTGTGGTGCTCGGCTTTTGTAGGGTTTTACTAACCCCCTCTGGTGTCTGGGCTATGGGCTTTGGCGGTCTTTTCAGAAGTATAACTATCTTTCGCGGGCTTAGACAATGATGCGTTTGGTTAGGGCGTGTTTATGTTATTTGTATTTTGACTCTCTCTTTTTTGAACCTTTGGGGTTGTCACCTCTAGGGGTGATAACGAGCCGAGCCGAGCTTTGAATTGTTCATTTATTTATCGAGTTTAAAATCTTGTTCGTATTTGTTTATTTATTAATTGAGTCGAGCCGAGCTTCTTCATGTTCATTCTCAGCTCATGCTCATCTCTATTTATAATGAATTTTCCTCCAAAATCTTCTATCATTTCCGATGTGGGATTGGGTGATATTCACCTCAAAATAATAAAATAAATTTGGCATTGTAAAGATTTGAACCCTAGTTAACTTGCTTCTCCTTTTCATGTCTTACCACTGCACCAAATTTATTTTTATGTTATATCCATGAATGATAAATTATATATGTATTTTATCCTTCTTAAAAATTATTTTTTCTTATCGAGCTGTTCACGAATATAATCGAGCCGAACTCCCTTTTGTTCATTTATTAATCGAGTCACAAATTTTTTTCGTGTTCGTTTATTAATAAATAAACGACCTCGAACCGAGCTTTTAACGAGTCGATCCCGAGTTTGTTCGTGAATGTTCGTGTTCGTTTTCAGTCCTAGTCACCCCCTATCAAATTTAAATAGTCTATTTTTGAAAAAAATAAATAAAAATAAAAATATAATTTTGAAATATGTACAAATTTTATGAACGAAATGTGCAATATATAAAATAAGTAGTCAAAAATTGAATTTATTCAAAGGTCACGACATCTCGAACTCTAATTAGAGCGAATGGGAGTGGGAATTATAGTTTTTAAAAATAATGAAGAGTTGAGTTGGTAAGTGTGAAAATTGTGGCAGCGAACATGGGTTCTGTTTAAAGTCGACGATGACAGTCTTGTAGGCGGCAAACAATTTTAGCAATAAGCGAGAAAAGGAGGGGTGAAGGATTAGTGGCGTTGCAATCTACATCAATCACTTTTTTAGCTGTGGATTTCCAGCCAGAGGTGGTAAGAGGTTTTTGGCGGTGAACTACTGAAGGGAGGGCATGATTAGTTTTACCCGCAGTAACTCTTTGGGTTTTAGATGGAGTGAATGAATTTTTTTATAAATTTTAGGTGTTAAAATTTAATAGGTTCCCTGTCAAGATCATTCTGACAAATATTAAACTGTTTTTAAATACCTAATTATCTAAGAATTTAATTTCATTTTGCATTATTATTTTATAAATAATCTAATATTTTTAATGTATATTCCCTCTAGAGTCCACTTTGAAAGTTTTTTTTTTCGACTAGTATAAGAGTTCACTTTCAAATTATTTACTACCAGCCCTTGGATTTACTCACATCCCCAATTATGCCATCATATAGATAATGTATGGTACAAAATTAATATACATAATGTATGGTACAAAAACTCAAACTTAAAAAATAAATACATTGTTGGAATAAATTATGGCAAATAGCTCTTTTATGTACCGTACATTGAAATTTCTAATAAATTGTAGTATTCCAAATATAACTCTTATAATGAAATGGAGTGAGTTCAAAATAAAATGAAAGCGTAAACAAAATCTCTTTTTAGCTAATATCCGTACATGGATTATAGGTTTTAATTCGTGTTGTGTTCGGTTACTGGGTCGACCCATTCAACTATAAGTGACCATTCATGTCGACCCATTTAACCTACAAATATTTCAAATTCGTGCCGTGTATTTGTGTCAGAGTACAAATTACTCCTGTCAGGTTCAAATTTGTGGGTTAACGTGTCGATATTTTCGACCCTAACCTTACCCGTTGAAATACTTGAGTTATTTGTGTCGACCCATTTAACCAGTGAACCCGCCAAAATTCAACCCTACTTCCGCAAAGATTTAACCTAAACCCGTTTATATTGTGTCGTGTCAGAAATTGACAGTTCAGATGACAAATCATATTGCAAAGCAAAAAGGCTGATCCATCCACCCGCGACGGAAATCGAAGCCCAACTCCAAATTTTATTTCAAGTCCAATTAAATAAAGCCCAACCAACTCCAGCAGTTCTAAAAATTGAGAACTCGAGCTTTCTTTAAAGAAAAATTAATTTAATTTACTTATTTCTTCTCCGAAGTGCAACAGTCGTCGGAGTTGAAGAAGAGCTCCAGTTTCTTCCATTAGGGAGAGAAGGATATATATGAATTTGAATATGGCGAACTCAATGGAATCGGTGATAGCACAAATCGAAGCTTTGTCCGGAACCGACAAAGACTTGGCTCAACTCAACGTTCTGTTGAAGCAGTCGGAGGAGTTACTCAAGTCCGATTCCGCTCGCCTCTCCCCACTGCTCTACCAACTCGATCCTTCCAAATACTCCCTCGGTTACCTTTACATTCTGTTAGTATTTCTCTAACCTTCTACTATTATTATTTTCAGATATGGTTACTATTCGCTTCAATTTACGCTGCAACCTAGGGCTTTTTTTTATAAATTTTTTTTTTCACCCTTGGTTGCCATAGTAGTAGTAGTATTGGATGCTTGATTGCGCATTTGCTTAACTGTTTTGCCGAACTGGCTTGTGAATTTAGGTCATCAGACTATGCTCTATGTACGCGTGCGTGCTTGTATCTTTTTAAATCATTGTTATTATTATCGGCGTTGTTGATCGATTTCCGGCAGTGTATTCATTGTGTGGTTGGATGAAATACTTATGTCATAGTTATTCTACCGCTTTCTTCCTATTGTTCTGTGGTGTTGTGAATGACATTCTTTTGCTATGTAATCAAATTTGGAGTTTATATTCATGAAATTCAGCAAAATGTGGCATTTTATTTTTTGTTTTGTTGTTTATGACAGGGAGTCATGCGCCTCGAAGGAGCGATCTAGTGAATTAGCTCTTTCTATTGCCGGATTCATTGATGCATGTGCAGCCAATCAGATTCGTTTGGCGACTGACAAATGTATTGATTTTCTTATGAGCAACACTTTCGCATTGCTAAATTCTGTCTGATTGAGTTATTAACTTCTATCATATTTGAGGTGCAGTTATATCTGTTTGTAGAAAGCTCAAGGATCACGTAATGTCTGTTCAAGCCCCAATACGTGGTGTGGCCCCAATGTTGACGGCGGTTAGAAAGCTTCAATCATCCCCTGAGCAATTAACAACTTTGCATCCAGATTGCCTTCTTCTCTGTTTACTGGCAAAGTGTTATAAAGCTGGGCTCTCTCTTCTGGTGGATGATATATACGAGGTTGATCAACCAAGGGATTTTTACCTTTACTGTTATTATGGGTGAGTTGCTTTGTTCATAAGCATTATTCGCTGTTGTGCCAGACCTGTTATGGTTTTATTGCTCTATTTGCATCATTTGTGATACGGGCTTCTTTTATTAACAACAAGAAATAGATTAGTTAGTTTTGAGATATACATATATATATATATATATAATTTTATAGACTTTGTTATCTCATTTTGTCTGAAATTTCTTTAAAATTTTAAGAAAGCTGTTCAGGTGTGTGGATAAAATGCTGATCGATAATGAAAGTGACCTTGAAACTATAGTCATATCTTAACTATTCTGGGAGAAGGTAAACTTAGTGGCTTTGTCTATGTTTCACTAACCTCTTCTGGAATTTTCCTTATTTTTAGGGGGATGATTTGCATTGGGCAAAAGCAGTTTCGTAAAGCATCAGAGCTACTACATAATGTATGTCTCCAGCTTATGAATGGATTATATTTTCTTGTTTGGAGTTTTCTTTTTCTCTTCTTGTCTTGGGATATGAAGATTAACAGTATAGTCCACAAATTTATTGACCGGGGGTGATAACTTTATTAGATTTCAAGCGCGGGAAAATGTTCTTCCATCAGTCCTCGCTGACTAAACGAAATTCAAGTATAAAGGAATATATCCTGTGTTATAACCCATGCCCATTTTCGTTAGAGCTTTCACACAATTCTTAAATCCTCTAGTTTTCTCAGTGATGTTATTGTTTATCTTGTAACAAATACACCCTGGAAACCTTCTTGTTCCTTGCATTTTTCCCATCATTTACATTTTTGTTATTTGCTATGTCTTCCTGCAAAATTCATGTCATCCACAAGTTTAGTTGGTGAAACAAAGTCACATACAAATTTGTTCAGATACCAAGTTATTGTTAAAGAAGATTATCTGTTTTCTTGGACGAAAGCTTTTATCTAACTTCTGATTTGAATGGATGGGTTAAGGTTTTCTGATTTATCTGATAATTCTTCTCCTGTACTTGCAGGTTGTGACTGCACCGATGGCAAGTTTAAATGCCATAGCTCTTGAAGCATACAAAAAATACATTCTCGTTTCACTGATTCACTTTGGACAGGTTTTGCTTTTCACTCTCGATCTCATTTTTAAATGTTGAGGAAATTTGTATTTTCTTTCTATGTAAGTTTTAAGTTGTAAAACTGGAAAAGTTCCAGTGATGCACTTTTAATTTGAAAGCAAAATAGGACCACAAATTTATGGATGCTGTATATAGGCTTTCAGTTTGGTTTGATTGTTCTCTTAAGTCTGTCTTTCCATACTGTTTCAGTTCTCTACTAGCCTTCCAAAGTATTCTTCTTCAGTGGCTCAAAGGAGTATGAAGAATTTCTCTCAGGTAACTAGATGATACTTTAATGGTGATTGTACTTGAATATCAGATATTCAAATTTTCATTGTAATACTTATGTGGAGTTTCATAAGCCTAATTTTAAATTACATGTTAGGTTTTTATTTTCTTGCACCTCTAATTTTGTACAAGGATTGATGGGAATTTTTTAGATTGGTGAAAGTATTCGAGGGTTATTCTGGGTACTACAATCCTCACTCATCAGAACTCCTAATTCATGTTTACGTGGTTGTGATGATCATCACCAAACAACAACCACCAACCACACACAACAAACACACACCCACCCCCCCCCCCCCCCCCCCCCCCCCCCGGCCAACTCAAAGAAAAAAGCATGCCCACTGACGTAAATGCACCATTTTACAATACTCTGAATTATAATTGTTCTCTCTTTGGTCACTTTTCAATTCTTTGGCAGCCGTACCAAGAACTAGCAAATAGTTATGCTACAGGAAAAATTTCAGAGTTGGAATCTGTTGTCCAGGCAAACAATGAGAAATTTGAAAGTGTAAGTTTCCATTGGCTAATGCATGCTTTATACATCACCTTAAAAGAGAGTGAAATGTGATTGTGGGATAAATCCCCTGAATAGGAAGGTCATGTTATTTAGTGACTAAGCTATGAAAATTCTGTCTTACCTTTGATTTCTATCATTCATTCCATAGGACAATAACCTTGGCCTTGTAAAGCAAGTAGTCTCTTCTATGTATAAGCGTAATATTCAGAGATTGACTCAAACATACTTGACTCTCTCTCTCCAAGACATAGCTAACACGGTCAACTTAAAGAGCTCTAAGGAGGCTGAAATGCATGTGCTTCAGATGGTATGTGTCAAACTCCCTTCTGCTGCTTTCTGACTGCAGTAGTGGCACCGGACTGCTAATCTTTATCAAATTGCTTCATGCTAGATACAAGATGGTGAGATATATGCTACAATCAATCAAAAGGATGGAATGGTTAGGTTCTTGGAGGATCCTGAGCAGTATAAAACCTGCCAGATGATTGAACACATCGACTCATCAATACAAAGGTAAACTTTAACCTTGTTTTTTACATCAAATTACACAAGTCACCATAAGGATTCCATCACATGAGATAGAGCACTGAGTTCTCTCTCTCTCTCTCTCTCTCTCCTTACTGAAATGGAAAATATGTGAGAGTTAAGAAAATAATCAGTTGGAAGTAAAGCTTACCATGGAAAATATGGATTTTGTTCATGAATTGTGCTTCATTCTTATGTCACAGAATAATGGGTTTATCAAAGAAGCTGACTGCGATGGATGAGCACATGTCCTGTGATCCTATGTACCTTGGGAAGGTAAATGGTGTTAGCATCCCATCTTGCTTTGGTAAAAGTTCGCATCCTTCTTATGAAGCACATAACACATTGCATTTTGTCTTTGTTACAGGTTGGCAGAGAGAGGCATAGATTTGATTTTGACGATTTTGACGGTGTTCCCCAAAAGTTCAATATATGAATGAATCTTGGCGCAAATTGGTATTACACTAGGATAAAGGAATCAATGCTAGAAAATCTGAAATCAGCTACAAAATATTGTAGTCATTTTGTTGCCTTTTCCTTTTGCTTATTGCGTGACTCTAGGTGGCTCTGGCATCTTCTGTTGTTGTTGATTCTTAGCCTAGGCCAAATTGTTGCAAAGAGTGATTGATTCCTACTAGCCTGCAGTTGATGTTCATGCATATGCATTGCAGAAAGAAACATTTTGATTTTGCAGCCCAGAAAAAAGGACAACTTTGGTTAGGTGAAAAAAAGGATGCCAGCAGTATATATGTTACTTAAGACATTGGCTGTGCGGATAGCTGATACTCGTAGGGAGTTCATTACTTTCAGAATGATGTGCTAAATTCTTTTTTGTCCCTTAAATGTTAGTGCTACTATCTTATAACCATTTGGTCCTTTCCAATTAAATATATATTTTTGAATCTCCAATGAACTGTTTGATCATTAGTGTTGCATATATTTCAAGTCATTTACTAATTGTCATTTACTTAGTGTTCGATTTCAAAAATATTTTTTTGTTTTAATAGAAGAGTCTATTTTTAATTATTTACGCTATTCCTACTAATATAATTGTATATGGTTCATAATTGGTTATTTTAACTGTTGTATTTTAATATTCACAATAAGTTATATATTTGTGAAAATAAATAAAAGTGAATTCTTCAGTGGCACATGGAGTGATTCACTATGTATAAAAGGTAGAAAAAGGCTTTAAAATGAACTATTTCTCTCTTAATAAATCACCCTTTTTCTACCAAAGCTCCATTGCGCATGACCTTGTTAATTAATTATTTCTCTTAATAATTAACCCTCTAGGAAAAAGAAGTTAATAGTGTGATTTTTAATAATTATAATGAAATTAAATTAGAGGGAGCTAACTATCAAAAACAAAGAAATGTGGACTATGTTTGTGATTTTTAAATTATTTTTATCTGCTTCAATACGATGCACAAAACCTCTTCTCTGGAAGAACATTGAAGTTTGAACTACCAACAATAGCAGAAGCCATGCAATCAGTGGCATTTTAGCGAAGCAGAAGTTATTCCCCGCGAAGGATCGGAATCAATGGACATATTGTTCGCTCAGATCCAGGCGGACCTCCGATCTAATGACGCCCTCCGCCAATCAGGTGCACTCCTCCAGGCTCTCCAGCAATCAGCAGCTGGCAGAGACATCTCCGTTCTCGCCAAATCGGCCGTCGAGGAAATCGTCGCCTCTCCTGCCTCCGCCGTTTCAAAAAAACTCGCCTTCGATCTAATTCGGTCCACTCGTCTCACTTCCGACCTGTGGGAGCTCGTCTGCACCGGCATTCGCACTGATCTTGACTTCCCTGACCCCGACGTCACCGCCGCCGCCGTCTCTATCCTCGCTGCCATCCCCTCCTACCGCCTAGGTAAGCTCATCGCCGACTGTAACAAGGAAATCTCCAGCTGTTTCGACTCTCCCAGCGACAACCTCCGCTTCGCCATCACTGAAACCCTAGGCTGCATCCTCGCACGAGATGATCTCGTCACCTTGTGCGAGAATAACATCAACTTGTTGGATCGGGTGTCCAATTGGTGGACTCGTATCGGACAGAACATGTTGGACAGATCGGATGCTGTCTCAAAAGTGGCATTTGAATCCGTGGGGAGATTGTTTCAGGAGTTCGAATCAAAGCGGATGAGTAGATTGGCCGGCGATAAGCTTGTGGACAGTGAAAACTCCGTCGCAATTAGGTCGAATTGGGTTTCATCCACGGTGGAATTTGTGTGGAAGAAGCGGAATGCGTTAATGGCCAGGTCTTTGCTTTTGCCAGTGGAGAGCTTCAGAGCAACAGTTTATCCCCTTGTTTATGCTGTAAAGGCTGTGGCTTCAGGTTCGATACAAGTGATCAAGAAGCTTTCCAAAAGTGGGAATGCCAGCAGCGGCAGCGATTTGGAGTCTGGAAATGCTGAGAGGTTTGTGGGAGTGTCCGATGTGGTCTCACATTTGGCACCTTTCTTAGCTTCCTCATTGGAGCCCGCATTGATATTTGAGGTGGGGATTAACATGTTGTACTTGGCTGATGTTCCCGGAGGCAAGCCAGAGTGGGCTTCGGCTTCTACCATTGCAATTCTCACTCTATGGGACAGGCAAGAGTTCTCTTCTGCTCGAGAAAGCATTGTTAGAGCTGTGGTTACAAATCTGCATCTCCTTGACCTTAGTATGCAGGTATTTTGTTACAGCGTTTTGCACTTGAATGCTCTACGTATCAATATGGAGCCTTTTTCACTTTGTTTGCCCGGACCGAAAACATAAACCCTTCTTTTCCTTTCCCTGCACTAAAATTCAAGCATGTTCTGGTACCTCTCTATTGTTTGTTTGCATGTTGTCAAGTGGGCTTAGTGTAAGGTTTTGAAATTGGTTTTCTGTCTTTTTGTGCTCTTTGAACAGTCCAGTAAATGTCATCACCCTATCATGTTGTCTGTTGCAGGTCTCTTTATTTAAGAGGCTACTTCTCATGGTGAGAAACTTGAGAGCTGAATCAGATCGCATGCATGCTTTGGCGTGCATCTGCAGGACTGCGCTTTGTGTTGATCTTTTTGCAAAGGAAAATGTTCGAAGAGGTCAAAAGCCTCTTCCAGGAACGGATATTGCTTCACTTTTTGAAGATGCAAGAATAAGAGATGACCTCAATAGTGTAGTAAGTAAAAGTTTATTCAGAGAAGAATTAGTTGCCATGCTGGTCGAGAGCTGCTTTCAATTGTCGTTACCATTGCCTGAACAGAAGAATTCAGGAATGGAAAGTAGAGTTATTGGTGCATTAGCTTATGGAACTGGTTATGGTGCGTTAAATTGGACTGAGTCAGCTCTGGAAGTTGTTGAAGTATGTAGGCCTTGTGTAAGATGGGATTGTGAAGGACGAACATATGCCATTGATTGTTACTTGAAGTTGCTTGTTAGACTTTGCCATATCTATGATACTAGAGGAGGGGTTAAAAGAGTCAAAGATGGAGCATCTCAGGACCAAATTCTGAATGAGACACGTGTACAGAACTTGCAACGTGAACTTGTCAGGGATCTGCGTCAGGTTTGTAATATTAATATTTAGATGTAATAGACTTTTGATTGTTGTTATTGAATGAGTGATGCATGTCTCAGGTGAATACACCAAGAATATTGGCCCGTGTTATTTGGGCAATAGCAGAACACATAGATCTTGAAGGTCTGGATCCACTTCTGGCTGATGATCCAGAGGATCAACTGAACATTATCATATCCAATATTCATAAAGTTCTATTCAACATAGATTCATCTGCAAGCACAGCAAACCGGCTTCAAGATGTTCAGGCAGTTCTTTTATGTGCTCAACGATTGGGATCACGGAATGCTAGGGCTGGGCAATTGATAACTAAAGAGCTCGAAGAGTTTAGAACCAATCCTTTAGCTGATTCCGTTAATAAACATCAATCCCGTTTTATATTGCAGAGAATCAAATATGTTTCTAGTCATCCTGATGACAAGTAAGTGCATTGTCACACATCTTACAACTCTTATCACGTGTGCTGTGCAAAGTATTGATTGATGCAATTATCTTGGTTAAGTAGTATTATAGAGTTTTTGTTAAAGCAATTTCCTCTGTACAGAGTGACATTTTGTTTTGGCTTCCTTATCCACTGAACTATGTGTGGGTCTGTTTCTAAACATATATTTGTTTACTGTGTAAGAAAGAGCAGGTTTATAGTTGATATACAGTGTACATTGACATGGGTTTATTCAATTACCATTTAGTGGTATCTAGAGTCATGGATATCTAGGCACAGGGGTTTACTCACGCTTAATGTCAGGCTATAAATACGATGAAAACTAGAAATACAACCCTTCAGCATCTACGCCCCACCTAAAGTTTAGGAGCAAATTTCGGTAGGATATTTATATTTGTTATCAAAGCCTGGTTCTCCTCAGTTATTGGGACTGATAATCAGTTAGTACTAGTGGAAATTTCTTTTTTGCGTTTTCCTTTACCAGTCCTCTAAATGGACAATTGTTTACCGCATGTATATTTACTTCCCAGGCTAATTGTGGTGTTAGTGGAGACTCATTTATCGCACTCTTTAGAACAGTTCTTGCTATTTATTTAGTTACTTTGAAACTTTTCTGAGTTTCATTCATCCTTTCTAGGTGGGCAGGAGTTAGTGAAGCCAGGGGAGATTATCCATTTAGCCATCACAAATTGACGGTTCAATTTTATGAAGGAGCTGCTGCCCAGGACCGAAAGCTGGAAGGACTAGTTCACAAGGCTCTTTTGGAACTTTGGAGGCCTGATCCTAGTGAATTAACTCTATTACTGTCTAAAGGAGTTGATTCTACTTTGCTCAAGGTTCCTCCAAGGGCATATACTTTGACTGGCAGCAGTGATCCTTGCTATGTGGAAGCATATCATTTGGCAGACCCAAATGACGGAAGGGTCACACTGCATTTAAAGGTTTAATCTCTTTCTTTTATTGCTTACTTCTTGTTGGGATTCGCTTTACCTAGTGACTTTGTATTGACATGAGTCATGTCTACTAGGGGTGGAATTGAAAACCGGGGCTGGCATTTATGTAATAGTGGACAAAAGTCATCCTGATTTAGGGACACAGATTCAGTGCACATTTATTGCTCTTGAGATTTTGGCTCTATGTGTATACTTCTTAGGTGCTCTTAGTAGAGAGAAGTGTGTACATTTTAATGCTTCCAGTGGAATTGCCCCTTCTCCCACAAAGGCACATTATTCAGATTTCATTTGATTGTCAGAGGTGAATTCAAACCTAATTGTAGTTTGGGCTTGTATCAGTGGTCATGCATTATTTAAATTGAAATTCAGTTTTTTTTTAAGTATTGATGGATGTTCTAAGAGTGGTGGTGTGATTTTTCTTCGCTCTTTCACTATTGATGGATGGGGCCCTTTACTTTATCAGATTAGCAATTCTCTCTTTTTAATTTCCCCTCTTGCATTTGTTGATTTTGTTTCTTACTTTGAAAAAATGATTGTAGGTTTTGAATTTGACGGAAATTGAACTTAATCGAGTGGATATAAGAGTTGGGCTATCAGGTGGACTATATTTCATGGATGGATCTCCTCAAGCTGTGCGGCAGTTGCGTGATCTTAATTCACAGGTATCTGGGGCAACCCTCCTAACCCCACCCTAAAATGTTTTTCCTGAGCTTCTACCTATTCTTATTGCTCTTTTGGGATAGGATAGTCTTACCTTATGTGAGTTAAGGTCATGCCACGTGTGAAATACTTGATACTTGTGGTTTCTTTTGTATGCCAGTGTTGTTTCCATTGGTCTGATCAGGAACTTAAAACTTACATTTTTATTTTAGGAGCCCGTGCTGTGCAGTGTGACTGTTGGTGTTTCTCATTTTGAGCAATGTGCCCTTTGGGTTCAAGTCTTATATTACCCCTTCTTTGGTAGTGGTGCTTTGGCTGATTATGAAGGGGATTACGCTGATGAGGATCCACAAATCATTAGACAAAAGAAAAGCCTAAGGCCTGAATTAGGAGAACCTGTGATTTTGAGATGTCAACCTTACAGGATTCCCCTGACAGAGATGCTTTTGCCGCATAAGATTTCTCCAGTAGAATACTTCCGCCTGTGGCCTAGTTTGCCTGCTATTGTAGAGTATACCGGTACATATACATACGAAGGAAGTGGTTTTAAGGCTACAGCTGCACAGCAGTATGGGGAGTCTCCTTTCCTCAGTGGTCTGAAATCTTTGTCTTCGAAGCCTTTTCATAGAGTTTGTTCGCACATCATCCGGACTGTTGCTGGATTTCAGGTTCTCTTTTGCATTATATCCACTTTTGATTTTCAGTATTGATATGTTATACATCCTATTAAGAAGCTACCTTCCAAATTCTCAACAGCCTCATAATAGTTTGTTTTCTATATAGAATTTTGTTAATTCTGAGATAAATGAATCAGTAGTGCTGTTTTGAAACAGCTATGCTTTGCTGCAAAAACATGGTATGGAGGCTTTGTTGGGATGATGATTTTTGGTTCTAGCGAGGTGAGCAGAAACGTCGACTTGGGGGACGAGACAACGACAATGATTTGCAAATTTGTGGTCCGAGCTTCAGATGCATCAATTACGAAGGAGATTGGCTCGGATCTACAGGGCTGGATGGATGACCTTACGGATGGGGGGGTGGAGTACATGCCTGAAGATGAAGTGAAGGTAGCAGCTACAGAGAGACTGAGGATCTCAATGGAACGGATAGCGTTGTTGAAGGCAGCACGGCCTCGTCCAAAGTCTCCAAAGTCTGATGATGAGGAAGAACAGGAGAGTGAGGAAGAGAAGGATGATGGGGAGGAGAAGAAAGAAGGTAAAGAAAACAGGGAGGAAGGTGGGAAGACAAAGGGGCCAACAACATTGTTTAAATTAACGCCGGTGGAAGTGGAGCATCGGGCTTTACAAGCAGCTGTGCTACAGGAATGGCATACGCTAAGCAAAGAGAAGAATGCTGCTAAAGTTAATTAACAGGTTTCATGCATTTTTTTACAGGAAATTTTTGTGTGTATTCTTTTGGAGTTTCTTGATATTTTTTTCCTTCTTCTGATAGATATTGTAGCCTAGACGACCTTCCCCTTCTTCTCTTTTGTTAGTGTGGGTTTGCCATTTTGTTTTCTGGACATCATTGATGATTGTACATGTTGTATGAGTTGAGAGCATTCGATGTGTTCCAGTTTAGATGTAATTGCAGTTTCATTGTTGTAATGGATAAATCCCAGATTTTCACACAGCATACATTTCACACAGCATACAGGCAGGCTTATATCCAATTTTCAGTTGTTGGGTTTGGTTCAGTTCGATTTGATTCTTACTTTCAAAAACTATTTTAAAACTCGAACCTTGTTTGTTTAATATGAGATCAAAAGTTTGTTCTCATAACCGATATAAAAATGTTTGTTTTTGAACCCCAAAAACTATTTTTCCCTAAATCCAAAATTTTGTTAAGAAATGTTATTAATTTTGAAATATTTGGTTCCCCACAAATTTTATTAAATAATCCAATTTTATTCAAAAATAGCAAAAAAATATGGCCTGTTAGAAGGTATGACCAAACTAGCGGAAACATTGTTTGAGAATATGTCAGATTATGGAATTGTTATTTGTAAAAATTAAATTATTATTTACATGAACATTTTTCTGTAAATTTATTAAAATGTCCTTGTAAATCGTTATTAAAAATGTAACATTACTATGATTTATTGTTAATTATTTTTTTTAATTTAAAAAAAAAAAAAAAAGATTCCCTCAAATTCGTTTAATTGCCAAGCACAAAGAAAGTCATCAATATATTGGAAGGGGAAGAAACGTAAATCGCCAAATGCATATTGTTTGTCACGTTTATGGATGGCGGCAAAGCCATCAATATATTCCTGCCTGCTTCCCAGTCCCCACACAAATATCTGCTTCATTCACATCCATCCGCTCTTATCTTCAGTCTTCACTCCGCCAGTACCCAATTCATTTTCTTTATTCAACAACGACCCTAATCGATGTATTGATTTCATTCCCAATTTCTGAAGTTCCAACTCTTCTTCTTCATAGTGTCTCAACATCATTCTTCTGAGCTTCCATCACATTACACCCCTTCTATGGCTGCCGCCGGTCTTCAACGACCGAACTGCATTCCTTCCACTTTTCCTTCTTCCTCCCATCACCGCCCTCTTTCACTTCTTTCTAGGGTTTCTGTTACTCTCCCCACGACTACGACTAAAAGAAGATGTATTGTTCGTTTTAGGAGGGTTTCAGCTGCTGCCGCCACCGGACCTTCCAATTCAGATACTCTTCTTGCCGGATCAATACAGGAGCAGGAGGATGGTGACGAGAAATTCACTGAGGTAGTCAGTAACAACACCAAAGATAAAGGAGAGGAAGAAGACTTGAAATCTTGGATGCATGACAATGGCCTTCCTCCTTGCAAGGTTTTTCTCAAGGATAGGCCTTCTCACGTCGCTAACCATCGTCCCATTCACTATGTTGCTGCCAGTGAGGATCTTCAGGTTCGCCTCTTGGTCCTCCCGTTCTTTAATTTCTTTCTCATAAACATTTTATTATTTCCCCTTATAATTTTTAGGTTATTGTAGACAGGGGATATTGCCTTCTCTGTTCCGAATTCTTTGGTTGTGACGCTCGAGAGAGTTTTGGGGAACGAGACTGTGGGTAAGGTGTTGCGCTCAAACACTGCTCATTTACACGTTGCTTATTGTTTTCGTGTTATTGTAAACGTAAATATCTCAAGTGGAACTGTCAATTTCTTCATTGCTTAAAGCTAGATTTTCTGGTCCATTGTTCTTTTTCTTTGAATGGCTATCTCTTTCACAAAGGCTTCCTTAGCCAAGAATTACGACTAGTGTGCGCCTCCTTAGCCTAGAATTATATCTCTTATTGATGCCATGGCCTCAGGTTAAGTGAACGGCTCTCACTGCGGTGTCAAACCTTCTTTTCTGGAACCTCAACTTTGTAACTCTTTATCAAACATAATATTAACCCTAATTAAGACTGTAATACACAGGTTCCTGGTGCCTGAACAATGTTTACCTTTTTACTGGCCTCTACTTTGATTGATGGAGATGAATTACCAAAGCTTTGGATGTGATTGGTTTATAATACCACAAGTCTGGATGCACCTTGGGTTTAAGTTAGTAGAACATAGTACACTCCCGTTAGCAGCAGAAGCTTAAGCAATGGAATATATGGAGTTTGTCTTGTGTTCTTATGCCGTGATCTCATTATGACTTGTATACTCATGAGGTTAGACTAGTATAATTTTACCAAGATAGCAGGAACTTCAGAGCTGTTCTTCTTGATTGCTCAAGATTGATATTCCTAGAGAGTGGAAAGGACTATTAGAAAAGCTATTAGGTTTGTGATTTCTACTAGCAAGTTCAAATGGCTGGATATTCAATCTTGAAATGTTTCCCAGTAGAAAGGAGGATTTGATTGTCCTTTGGAGTTTTGTTGTTATTCTCTTGTTATGTGGAATCACTTCTTTTATTTTGTTTTATTTGTGTATATATAACTTAGCAGAAGTTCTTTTGGAGTTTTGTTGTTATTCTCTTGTTATGTGGAATCACTTCTTTTATTTTATTTATTTGTGTATATATAACTTAGCAGAAGTTGTTTGGAACTTGAGGTAGTAACTTGTTGAAATTTCCATGCAGCGGAACTCCTAACCACAAATAAACTATCTGAGTTGGCTTGCTTGGCATTGTATCTAATGTATGAGAAGAAACAAGGAAAGAAGTCATTCTGGTATCCATATATTAGAGAACTTGATCGTCAGCGAGGAAGGGGACAAGTAGCTGTGGAATCACCTCTTCTATGGTCAGAGGCTGAACTTGATTGCCTAACTGGGAGTCCTACGAAGGTATAACTAGCTCTTCTTTTGGTTAGTTGAAAATTCAAATGGTCTTAGTTTTTGTTATATGTTAACTGTTAGTGAGGAATAATTCCTGGATGTTGTGGTCCTTTCTGTTCATTCAGGATGAAGTTCTGGAGAGGGCTGAAGGGATCAAGAGAGAATACAATGAGCTCGACACAGTCTGGTTTATGGCTGGATCTTTATTTCAGGTTCCTTTTTATATGAGAACTGACATAAGCACGAAATATTTAGTTGAAATATGTTTCATTTCCTCAAATGATTTATTGTATGTTAATTGTGCTTTGTATTTTGCAGCAATATCCTTATGATATACCAACAGAAGCTTTTCCTTTTGAGATTTTTAAGCAAGCTTTTGTTGCAGTTCAATCCTGTGTTGTGCACCTGCAGGTTTGTCATTACTGAAATTATTTAGATCCCTTGATTGATTTTGGTTAGAATGTAAAAGCAAAATTCCAGACATAAGATCTAGTAGTTTGTAGTAAAATTTTAGTCTGCAAGTTAACTTGTTAGTTTTGAGACTTTAGATTTTATGTTGAACCACATTTCAGAAAGTCAGTTTAGCACGGAGATTTGCATTGGTCCCTCTAGGGCCCCCATTATTATCCTACTGCAGCAACTGCAAGGCAATGCTAACTGCTGTTGAAGATGCTGTGCAACTTGTAGTTGACCGCCCATATAAGGCAGGGGAAGCGATAGTTGTCTGGTATTAGCATACTCCTCCATTCAAATAATTTGACTGACAGCTATTATTTTCTCTATTATCTCTCAACAGTTCTCATTGTTCCTTACCATGGATATTCAATGTATATTTTGTACATCCTAAATCTTGTAGGTGTGGGCCGCAACCTAACTCAAAATTGCTTATAAACTATGGTTTTGTTGACGAGGATAATCCGTATGACCGCTTGGTGGTTGAGGTAGTACAATGACTGCTTATCCTTCAACCTCCTTGAGTAGAAAATAATCAATTTTCTCTCTGTTCCTTAGGCAGCTTTAAATACTGAAGATCCTCAATACCAAGACAAGAGATTGGCTGCTCAAAGGAATGGAAAACTATCACTGCAAATTTTTAATGTATGAATTGGTTTCCATGTGATTAATCCGAGCAGTGATTGCTTTGAATTTATATTATGTTGCTTTAACTCAGGTATACAGTGGGAAGGAGAGAGAGGCCGTGCTAGATATGCTGCCTTATTTGAGACTGGGATATGCTTCAGATCCTTCGGACATGCAATCAGTCTTATCTTCGCAGGGGCCAATCTGTCCAGTAAGATAATATTGCTCTTCGTTGCTTTCAACTATATTGTTCCATGCACAAAAACAAATGAGTAGAAATCAGGTTCAGGATTGATTAATTATTCTTTCTCTGCTCCGTCTGTTAATAGCAAGTAATTGCTGTGGGCTTAACGCACAAGTTTAATTTTTCATGTTGGAATTTTCAAACAACATTAGAAAGTTTAGTTTATTTATGCATGGTTCATGGGGCTGCTATTCTCTGGCTGGTTGCTTAATTTGACACAGAGAATAGTGGAAGCGAGAGGAGAAATTGTTTGTGGAATACAAGATATCTTTTTTTGGATTTGTAGTTGAAATATATTTTTGAACCTCCCACACATGGCCCTTCATCTTTACTCTTGAGTGCTGCCCTTGGAACTGTGAAAATCCAGTTATGGTGAGGGAATACACGTTATAATCACAAATTAATGCTTAGAATACATGCCTAGTATTAGTATGGGTGTAGTTTGTTAGTTTGATGGATGACGAAGTGAAACATTTAGCATTTCTGAGAGTTGGGCTGACTATTACAGGTAAGTCCTTGTACGGAGCGTGCAGTGCTGGACCAACTGGTAGACTTTTTTAAAGGAAGGCTTGCTGGTTACCCTACAACCCTCGTTGAGGATGAGGCGTTGGTAATTCACCTGGCACATTTTGTATAATTTATCTGTCATCTATGGGATTCCTAAGTTCTGTTTGTACTTGACCATAGCTGGCAGATACAAATCTGGATCCCAGAAGAAGAGTTGCTACTCAGCTTGTGAGAGTGGAAAAGAGAATGTTGAATGCATGTTTGATGGCAACAGTAGACATGGTAAAGGAGTTACCGGATCACTCAGTATCTCCATGTCCGGCGCCTTATGCACCAATCTTGAAATGAGAGGTCTGACTCTTCCAAATAATGAATTTGTGTGTGGTTATCATTCTCTATTTCATTTCATTCAAAACAAGGTGAATTAATTGTTTACAGACAGAAGCTGTTTCCAGTGACAACTCGCAGCACTCTTGATCCAGTGTGATAATGTTTAGCGAGGTGAGTGAATTAGGTTTTCATTTTGATATTGCGAAGGTTGAGCTGTGTTGGGTGGAATCTTGAATGTTGTTCCTTTTGTTATGTTTTTGTTTTTTTTTTTTTTTTCAGGTGTAGTCTAAGGGTGGATTGGGGGTGGCAAGTGTAGGGGAAGAGATTGTAAATCTTGGGTTTTCTCAGAAGGATAGGTGTAAAAATATATATGGGAAGAAAAAAGAAAAAGGGAATTGGAAGGTGAACCTAGATAGAAGATCCTGTTTTTGTAATGAAGAGGATGATTTATCCCTCCCCTCTCTTGGAATAGTAATAGAAAGAGAGAAGGCAAAGCATTTGTTTGTTTAAAGATTTTTGTTTCTAAAATGTTTAAAAGTGTGATAAATGAAGGAGGGTGGGTGAAGTGAATGTGCAAAATTTGTATGCAAAAGAGTGAGATAGAAGTAGAGTGTTGCAGTGGTTAGTCACAAATGACAAAACACTAGGCAGAAAAATAGTAATGTCGTAAAGTACAATATGCAGCTACTTCAATTATCCAATGGAAGATTAGCAATTGTGTCATGTGGGTATTTGTGTGTGGGGGGGTGGGAGAGTGATAGGAGAGAGAGAGATGGTTTGGTTGTGGTGGCAGTGAATTGTCCAATAGAAGAGAGGGGTTACCTTTGATGTGTTGCTGGCAGTTGCAGGTGCAGGTGACAGACAGTCTCTGATACGTGTTGTAGTTGTATTTGTTGGGGACCAAAGATAGAAGAATCAGTTCATCCACGCGTCTCTCACCTACAGTCTCTACATCGGTCACACCTCCAATAATAAAAAGGGGGGGGGGGGGGGGGGGGAAGCCCTCTCTCGCTTTCTTGTGATATGATATGAAATGTCACGCTCTTCTCTTCTCTTCTCTTCTCTTCTGCCTCTCTCTCTCTACGCTAATCTGCTGCTGCTTCTTCTTCTTCTTCGATATATATAGCACACTGTTGTTGTAGCTTTGGCAATAAATTGAGTATATTGTCGTATGAATCTATTCCATTCCCACCGCGCGCCCCTCATTACTCAGGTGTTTTCTTTGTTTTTTCCATTTTTCAGTTTCTTTTTTCTCTCCTTCAAGTTGAAGGAGGAGAAATAAGTGATTTTCGCGCTATAATTAACTCTCGCTATCACAAAGAGGCATGTCAAATTCACCCTTAGGAGCGTGCCGTGCCGTGCCGTATTCAAAATAAATATCTTTTTTCTTTGTTAACATTTATCATATAATTGTGGTGTGGAGGAATTATTTATTTGAGTTCTCTATCTATCTAATCATGCATTTACTACTTTAATGTGGTTCGCTTTTCTTCAAATATTATCGCTTATTATATCTCGTCAATAGATCATCTAAATGATTCCACATAACAGTAGCTACTTACTACATTGCAATATCCAATTTATTTTTTTTAAAAAAAAACATAACACTATTTTCAGTAGGTAATATGCACGTATGATTACTACCCAAAAAAAAAAAAAAAAAAAGACTGACAAAGCACGAGGGGAAAGCAAATAAGGAGAAAAAGAAATTAAAATAAAGTTTTTCTTGGTGACGCTAATCTTATTGGGTAAAATTGAGTCTAAATAATTTATTGGAGAAAAACCAAAAGAAAGAGGACACGCGTCCAAGCGACAGGGAGCCCTCACCACCAAACCAAAAAGCAATTCCCCACTTTGTTTGTGTACGTGTCCCTTGTTGGTCATTTTTTTTCCGCAGTGGATTTGGATACGTGGTCCATGTCCCATTGGCTACTCTCTCTTCCAGCCAATGGGAGTGCCCCCTTCTGTCTGATACTCCGGAACTTTATCTCCTGGCCCCACCTGATCTCAATCCACCAATCCCCTCCCTCTCTTCTCCCATTCTTGCCCTAGACACGTGTTACCTTCCTCGCCCCCCGATTATTCATTCTCCTCTCCCTTCCATCTATCCATCGTCTCCTCCCCTCCGGTCGACTTTTACTTCATCTCTCTCTCTCACGCACTCTTTCACCCACCCATACCCTTCTTTGTCCTCGTCTTTCTCTTCCAATCATATGCCGCTTTGAAGTTTGAAGCTCGGTGGGGTAACCATACCAACTGTAACTGTCTCGATCGATCATGGACGTCGCGAAGAAGAAGAAGAGGAACAAGGGATGGCCAGCTTCTCCCCGATTCTCGGGTCAGGCACTTCCTGACAGGGCTACTATGAATCGGATCATGCTCAGGTTCAGGCCTATCGCTCCCAAGCCACCAACCACCGACGGATCGGCTTCCGATTCCACCAAGACCACCACTGCGGGTACCGCTCTCCTTGCCAAGCGAAGACCCAAGCGGAAATACGTTAGGGTTAATAAGAACAAGAATAATACTAGTGGTAGTGGTAGTACTAGGGCCAGCCGGAGGAAGTGTAAGAAAACGATTGACGAAGACACTGGGAAAGGTCTCCGATTTGACGTCGACGGCGACGGTATTTTCAGTCTACAGACGGCCGCCCCGGGGGACACGCTGCCTCCGGAGGATATAGGGTCCGGTACGAAAATCATGATGAGTTTTGGGCTGCCCAGTAACGATAACGATAACGATAATTTGGGCCTGAGTTTGCGTTTGGGTTTGGGTGAGTGGACAGATCGGGTGGTGGAGTCGTGGGTGGTGGTGACCGGTGTGACGGAGACGGCGGTGGTGGATGTGGTTGGGGGAGGGCTGCTGGGGAGTACGGATGGGGAGAAGATGAGGAATCTGGAAGCGGACACGTGTCCCGGGCTGATATCAGATGGGCTGCACAGGGTGCAGTGGATGAATCTAGCTTACAAGAGGATGGTGGATCCGGGACGGGACGAGGGAGGAGGAGGACAGCCGGCTGAGGTGGTGGTGCGGCTGGTGCTGAAGGATAATATACCGGTGGGTTGGGCAGCGTTTGCATGCACAGTGAGGGTGGTGTACACGTGGCGGAAGGAGAAGTATTCGAAGACAATGCCGTGTGATGTTTGGAAGATGGAGTTCGGAGGCTTTGCATGGAGACTCGATGCTAAGGCTGCGCTTTGCTTGGGACGTTGAAAAAAGGAAAACAAAGAATAATTTCTGACGCCATTGCAAAGCTAGCTCAAAGCTTTTCCCCTTCAGGTAATTATTAAATATAAATAATGCTATCTATGATAACAGTATTTTTAAAAGAAAGAAAAAAGAAAAACCCAAGAATGAATGGTTGCCAAAAAAGAAGTTTAGGCAAAAATGCAATCATTGATTATCTGTAATTAATGGGTTGGATCAATGTGTGTAAGCTGTGACTAAGTGTGTGTTTGTGTGAAGAGATTTAAGGATAATAAATTAAGCCTAATTCCTACTTCCTTTTTTTTTTTTTTTTCCTTCTCTTCTACCTAAAAGAAAGAAAGAGTCATACATTGAAAAGTACACATCTCATAAACTATTTATGTATCTTTCAAAGATAGAGTATTATTTGTCTAGAAATTTCTATCACGATGAAATTTAACTGCACCTTTTGACAGAAAAAAATAATGTAAAGAGTCACGTATAAAAATAAGACAGCGAAAATGACACATGAAAATATAGACCTATATATCACTTTCTATTGATCAATACAAAAGAAAAAATCATTCTTCAAATGTATGGAATTGAATTTCATGGCAATGCCTTGTGTTATTTGATGAATGAATAAGAATGTGCACATACAATACAATGGAGAATTGGAGCTTGAATGAACAAAAGAATAAGAGACTAAAACAAATAATTGTTTGGAAATGTAAAGGAGATAGAAGAATTAAAACTGGCCCTTTTTTCTTTAGCTTCATCATAGGCTGGTTAGGTTGAAGTATAGTTGACAAATAAATTCTCATTTGATTAAGGTTGTACACAAATTGACCTCTAATTAATTAAGGTTCCACATAGATTATGTTTCTTGTTCTAGAATCTAAAGCATAGGGTATCACATTTTTTAAAATAAAAATTTCCATTTGAGAAAGACTTTTTTGCCTATAAATTGATCAGTTAATAATTTGGTGAATCAAAAATTTTATTTATTGCCTATAAAAATTTCCATTTGAGAATGACTTTTTTGCCTATAAATTGATCAGTTAATAATTTGGTGAATCAAAAATTTTATTTATTTATTTATTTTTTTTGAAAGGAAGTGAATCAAAATCTTGATGACAACAAAAAATATATATTAATTATACAAATTGATTTACTTCACAAAAGAAAAAAACAAAAAAAATACTATTCTAACTTATGGTTTGTTGTCTTTTTTCAGATTGGGAATGGCCCAATACCTCTATCTTAACTTGATATATAAGTATTTATATAACACTGTTACAGTATACTAAGAAATACTCAAAATAAATTTATGTTTTGCTTATTTATGTTCTGAACCATTGAAATCAAATCAACTTTTTTGCTTGTGTGTGGACTGTACCTTACCTTTGCAAGGGACATGTCTGGTTTTGTTTCCTCTTTTTCTTTTTTGAATGAAATATTTATGTTTTGGAAGGGGTTTTTTTTTTTTTTTTAAATATAACTGAAGAGGAAAATAATGGATAATTATATGTTATTATTATGATTAAAAATATATATATCTTCAACATTAATTTTATTTTTTCATTTCAAAAACATGAACGGTAACCTAAAAATGAATTAAATTTCATGGGGAAATAATCATATATTATATGAACTTATCCAGACATATGAATATGAATAGGGGAATCATTATTAATAATTATTAAATGGGGGGAACCAAAGCACGGTGTCGTTTTCAAAACTTCAACTAACAAATGAGTATATCTCTATCTGTATCTGCATGTGTATGCATTCACTTCTTACCTTTTTACCAACCTACCTAAGCTAATTAACTTCACCTATTGGCTCACCTTCATGCGTGTGTATATATATATATTCAAAAGTTATCCGATTATATCCAACTAATTCGTTTCAACAATATTTTACTACAAAATTTAGGTTGGATTTGGACAAGTAATTCAAAAACTATTTTATTGTTTTTTGTGTTTGGACAAAAATTAAAATAGTTTTTAAAAAATATTTGTCAAGAAAAGTGTACTTCAAATTTAGTTCATTCCTACTAACCTTCAATTCATGACACATATGGAATTCTCATACCTTCCATATGAGATACATAATTAATGCCAAACCACCACGCTTCCACAGAACACAGGCTCTCTCTAAGATACAATTTGTCGTGAATTTAGGGAATTCATCCCCAAAAACTTGTTTATGACTAGAGAGCTCCAAATTAAGGTTATACCATGGAAGCATAGTTGTCAAACTCGTACGATACGTATCATGAATTGAGAATTTCGATAAGTATCGCACGTACGTATCGCAAGTCATTGTGAATCGTGCAATTGTGTGCGATACGATACGTATCGTTTATCGTGCGATACGTTAAATATGTCTAAAATTTAATTTTAAATGTCTAATTTAAATTTTTTCACTTATAAAAGTAACTTTTACTCTATATTAAATATAAGATATTATTTCAAAATGTTATTTTTATTTAAAATTTGTTTATAATTATTATCTCACATTTTCCTATTTGGTAGTATTGGTTTTTGTTTTGCTTTATTTTTGTAAAATATATTTAAAAATTTATAACAATTTTCATCATTTTTAATACATTTTTTACATCTCAAATACACATTTTACGTTTTAATACACTTTAAAAATTTTAAAATTCATTTCTAAAGCATATTTTCATCCCAAATACATTTTCAAAATAGAAAAACCATACTAATCATCTTTATATTTGTTTAGTGATTTAAAATAATAATATCACTAGTATATTTATTTTGATGAGAACATTAATTATTTAATTTAATAATATAATATGTTTTTAATTTAATTTAAAAAAGATTGTGGACTGTATTGTAAATTTATGATATGATTCAAATAATACTATTTAAGTTCAAGTTTAACTTATAATTTTTATGATTTTCACATAAAAGTTCATTTTTATAAACTTATGAAAGTTTATTTTAAAGTAAATATTTATTCTTATATGAAATCTATAATATATAATGAAAAAAATATAGTTTTAATTTATTTTAATAATATATAACCATAATATATAATGAAAAATATATATAATTTTAATTTATTTTAATAATATATAAAATTTATATTATATTATTATATATAAACGTATCTTACGATACGATACACGATACGATACGCGTATCATAAATTTAGTTTTCGATACACGATACGTATCGCGATTCGACAACTATGCATGGAAGTCTTATTACCTTCCATATGGGACATAATTTTCCCCATCCTCCCACACCCCCTTTCTCGCCCCAACCCAAATATTTTATCTTGATTTATTTTCTATTTTATTTTCACAATTAATTTTATATTTTTATAAATTATATAAATAAAATTGTTTAAATCATTTTCTTTAAGAAAATCTGAATTGTCTCTAAATATTCTATAACATAAAATTTATATAATTACATGCATTATCAATAACTTTTAAACAATTATGACATACTACTTCAAACATCATTTAAACTATTTTTAATTCTATAAATATTTTTATAAAATACTTGTCCAAACGCATATTTCATTCAAAATTATTTTTTATAAAAGTGTTTTTTGAAACATTTTATAAAATATGGGTGAACCGATAGAAGAGGTTTTGAAATAATAATATAAAGAAAGTTATATTTTAAATAATAATATTTGTCTAATATATGAGTTTACTTTCAAATTTTTTACTTCTCCTACCCTTATTAATATAATTATATATGATCCACAATTAACTTATACTTAAAGGTAAGTGCATAAATTGCACAAATGATGTCAAATTAACCGTCTTGAGTGTTGTAATATAACATCCATAAAAAACATGTGTGAAAGTGAACTCTTATAATAGGAGTATATTTTGTCCCATATAAAAAGTTATGTTTGACATTGTATATCGTGATTTATAAATAACTGCATCACTAAACTATTATAATGACAGAGAAAAAAAAATATATTACTCCATCGATTCATAGAAAGAGTCCAGGTTTTTTTAAAAATCAAAATTTTGTCCAACTAAGAGAGTCCGGCTTCAATTTGTTTGAATAACATATTTTCACTAATATAAAAAAGAATAATGATACACTACTCAATTAGGGCCTGTTCTTTACTCGGTTCTCAGACCCGGGTTTGGCCATTTTTTGGATCTCAACCCAAAAATCGAACCCAACCCCATGTTCTTTACCCAAAAATCAAACCCAGTTCACAAACCCAATTCCCACTTCCGCCGCCGCCCTCCCACCACCACCACTGCCACCCAGTTCTTCTTCTCCTCCTCCTCCTCCTCCTTCTTCTTCTTCTTCTTCTTCATCTTCTTCTTCCAGTTCCCGGTGCTGTCTTCTTCTTCTTCAACCCAGTTCTTCCCTTCCTCCTCCTCCTCCTCTTCTTCTTCTTCTTCCTCTTCTTCCCGCCGGACCTTCCTCCTCCTCCTCTTCTTCTTCTTCTTCTTCCAGTTCCCGGTGCTGTCTTCTTCTTCTTCGCAGGCGGTCTTCTTCCCTTCCTCCTCCTCCTCCTCTTCTTCTTCTTCTTCTTCTTCTTCTTCTTCCCGCCGGCGGTCTTCTTCTTCTTCGCGCCGCCAGACCTTCCTCCTCCTCCTCCTCTTCTTCTTCTTCTTCTTCTTCCTCCTCCTCTTCTTCCTCTTCTTCTTCTTGGCACTTCTTCCTCTTCCTCCCCCACAATTACTCACAAACCCAATTGTGATTGTTTATTTGAAATTTGAATCCCCAAATCCCAAATTTGGGAAAAATTTGAATCCCCATTTGATTGAAACAGAAAGGCAAAGAAGAAGAAGAAGATGAATTTCATTTTGGGGATTTAGGTTTTAGGCCGCCGCCGCCGGCGGCGGGCGCGGACCGGGTGGTGGTGGAATTTGTGTTGTGGGCCCGGGTCTGAGAACGACGTTTCTTTGTTCTGGGTCTCAACCCATTTGGTCTCTACCTAAAAACTCAAACCCGGTTCTCAGACTGGCGTAAAGAACATGCCCTTAATCTCCTCAACTTTCTTATAGTAAGTGAAGTGTCATGCATTCATTGGTTACACTTTTATAAAATAATTATTAATACTACATTATTCACCAATGAATGCATGACACACTTTACTTGCTATGAAAAAGTTAAGAAGATTAGTTGAGTAGTGTATCATTACTCGATTAAAAATGTGTGATGCAAAGTGGACTATTAAATAATAATATAAAAAAAAATATCATATGTCCAATGACTTATTTCAGGTACAACCTTCCACTTCCAAGAGGCCTCTCCACAGGCACAGCAAGCATTTGCCAAAATAGCCATTGCAAACCAAAGGGACACGGAACGGGAGTTCCATCCATATCCAAGATGCCCTTACAATTACATTACATGTTTCTAAACAAAATCTTACATGTTTAATTTAGCGTTGATTTTGTGTCCCTAAACTCTTCAAGATTTGCCGCCAATCAAACAAACTCTTACGCTAAACTCTTGCTACATGTTTAATTCTGAAAGAAAAAAAAACCAACCTGCCGACAAAGCAAGTTTAGCGTTAATTTTTAGCCGGTTAACTAAAAAACACAAAATTAAAGGATTATCTCCCTATTTTCTGATTACTGATTAATGAAAGGGAAATTTCAACCCTAAAAAACGAGGAAGAATGTAAGAATATAGGATTCGGAATTTTGAAGGCACTCGCGATCCCCATAGTATTTGTGAATTGGTGGACTATTTTTATTATGGACCACGACTTTGGGCAGTCCACTACTTTTGGGCCTACTTTGGGCCGTTGTGGATACATATTCATTTCATCGCGTTATATTAGCCCAACATATTCACTTTGTCAGACCCCAAAAGGGTTCAACCTCCCTCGTCATCAGTAGCGAATCCAAAACGAAATTTTTGAGGGGTCTAACATACGAACAAATTTTGTTTTAAAGTAAAAAATATATATAGATATAAATTTTGTTTTGCCACTAAAAAATACACTAGTAATAAGGGTCGGGATTGGAGGGGTCCAGGGACACCCCCCATCCACCCATGCTTGTCACCACACCTCGTAACACTTTCGCGCATACTTGCAAGTTTCGTGCCATGATCTTGTTCATTTACTTTGATATCAATTGTTATTATTACAGATCAACATTTCCAACAGCTAGTTAAAGGGGGTCCCTAGTCATATATATCTTACTCGTAAGTTGCAAGTGTAAAAAAATTATTTATATTTTTTAAGGGCAAAGGGGCAAGTTTACCCTCAAGGTTTTATGGTTAGGTGCAAATTTGCCCTTATAGTTCTTTTTGGCTCAAATATGCCCTTAACGCTTATAAGTAGGAACAGTTATGCCCTTCCCTTTAAAATAAATTGCCACATATGATTAAATCTAATTAGTTGGCATGAAAAATAAATATAAACGCTGAGTCAATCCTTTCCTCTTTTCCTACTAGGGGTGTTCAACCGGTCGGTTAGCCGGTTAATTGGTTCCGGTTAGTATCAGTTTTGATAATTTTAATCAAAACCGGTTAACGACCAATAAAATTACCGATTGACCGGTTTCGGTTAACCGGTATAGCGGCCGGTTTATTGGTTTAACAGATAGAAAAATTTCTTTATTTTTTTACTTTCTTTTTATTTTTGAACAAATATTATTTTTTTTACATATTTATCACAAGTGCATTAGAAAATATAAATGAATGTGAAATAATAAAAAATAATGAATTAAAATATTATTATATCTTTAAGATAGCTATAGTATTTTAATTTTTACAAAAATCTCTAACACAAATTTATTCATGTATTTCTTTTTAACACTTTTATGCATATGAAAAAAATTACGTATCATAATAGAAAAGAATGAAATAAATCTGGAGAATCATAAGTTTATTAGACATGTTAATTATAATTCATAAGTAAATAAACTCTCACATAAAAGTATAAAAAAAATAAAATAAAAAAGATAATAGTATATATATACCGGTTAACCGGTTTAACCGATAAGAAAAAATTTAAAACCAAAACCGAACCGGTTAACCGATTAAAACCGGTTAACCAAAACCGATTAAAACCGAATAACCGGTTAACCGATAATAACCGGTTTAGCAGTTCGGTTTTCGGTCCGGTTACCGGTTCAGCAGTTTTTGTGAACACCCCTATTTCCTACTTTCTTAGCCATTTTGTTTTCTCATCCGCCCAGGTGCTTATTCGCTTAAAACTTTAGCAATCAAAGGTGAAGTTGAAAATGAGCTACCATCTATAACAAATCAGCCATTGGCAGATTGAGATGTTTTATAGGCAAAATATGCAACCAAAACATAAAATGAAAATTATCTGCCTTGTTGCAGTCCTTTTCCCTGTTTCATTCTACACAAGAAAGAATCCCAGAAACTCTTGAATTTTGTCTTCCTGAAAATCTAAACCATGTTTCGTAATGGGTTAAGCTTTGACTAAGGAGTAAGTATTAATCAAATATTCGTGATGGCGAAATATGATTCATAGTCCACTTTACGTAGTAGGAAAATTATCAGTCACGAGGATGCGAAAAAGAAAATCATGAATTCTTGCATCACTTGTTGTAGACTAGCGACGAGGATGAGAAGAAAATCACGAATACTAACAACGAAATTCCGGCGGGTAATAAGAACCAAGGTTTGTTAGTTAACGGCAAATGTTCCCTATCTCCTTAGTCCTTGCTATTTGGATGATGGGATATCTCAACTAATTTTACCCGCCCCTTCCTTCTGCTCTTCACTTAAATTTATATGCACATTCTCTCCTCTCTCGCATGCAAGTTTATGTCTCCCTCCTATTTAATCCCTTCCTACACTAACTGCATCAGAGTTCTACCCGACTTGAGACTTGTCCTAGTAATCCTGCTCATAAATTTTAAATCAGCTGTAGTTTTTTGGTACGCAGAATCAGCGATGGCTGTGAATTTAGGAGAAGAACCGACGAATTTTGATGCCCAATAAAGAGAATAGTCAGAGGACTTCAACTTGGTCAGAGCAACCCTAGTACGGTTCTGCCATTAACGCCGACGGAATAGTCCATGTGGTTCAACTTTGATTACTAGAGTTTTATGGGACATAAGAGAAAACATGATGGTCGAGAAGGCAGGAACTAGGAAGAGAGGAAAGGTTTGACTCGGCATTTATAGTTATTTTTCATGCCAACTAATTAGATTTAATCCTATATGGCAATTTATTTTAAAGGGAAGGGTATAATTGTTCTTACTTATACGGAATTGTTATATGCACGAATATTTTTACTATTCACAGGAACATTTTCCTGAAAAATACCGCCCCCTTAGGTCTTAAAAAAAATAAAAAATAAATAAAATACCGCCCCCGGTCGACGGGTATTTTTCCTGAAAATACCGCCACAGGACGGTGATATTTTCTGGAAAATTACCGCCCAGCGGGATTTTGCTTGAAAATACCTCCATTGGACGGTGGTATGTATTTTCAGACAAAATACACCCGGGCAGTATTTTCGGGGATTTTTCTCTATATAGGGATTTTTTTGTTAAAAAACCAACTTTATGTAAACAAATGTATAGATTATTTACTTACCGTGTAATATGAATCGTACTCGTGACTATCGGCCATAATTACATACACTTATGAGTGAAAAATGGGTGGAGTGTAAATGGATAGAGAGTTATGAGGTTGTTAAATTATTTTTGCTTGGACAACCCTTTTATTATTGAGTGAAAATGAATTTTTTTTATTTTTTATACCTAAGGGGCAAAATATACTATTTATAGAAAAATGTTCTTGTAAATAGTAATTTTGTTCCTGTGAATAGTATGCCCCTACTTATAAACGTTAAGGGCATATTTGAGCGAAAAAAATTTATAAGGGTAAATTTACACCTAGCCATAAACCTTGAGGATAAACTTGCCCCTTTGCCCTATTTTTTAAATATTACATGGTTTTAGACGTGTAGACTACATTCATTCCAAACTAATTATTGCTTTAGCGTTGATTTTGTGTCCCTAAACTCTTCAAGATTTGCCGCCAATCAAACAAACTCTTACGCTAAACTCTTGCTACATGTTTAATTCTGAACTGCCGACAAAGTAAGTTTAGCGTTAATTTTTAGCCGGTTAACTAAAAAACACAAAACTAAAGGACTATCTCCCTATTTTCTGATTACTGATTAATGAAAGGGAAATTTCAACCCTAAAAAACGAGGAAGAACGTAAGAATATAGGATTCGGAATTTTGAAGGCACTCGCGATCCCCATAGCATATTGTGAATTGGTGGACTATTTTTATTATGGACCACGACTTTGGGCAGTCCACTACTTTTGGGCCTACTTTGGGCCGTTGTGGATACATATTCATTTCATCGCGTTATATAAGGCCAACATATTCACTTTGTCATACCCCAAAAGGGTTCAACCTCCCTCGTCATCAGTAGCGAATCCAAAACGAAATTTTTGAGGGGTCTAACATACGAACAAATTTTGTTTTAAAGTAAAATATATATATAGATATAAATTTTGTTTTGCCACTAAAAAATACACTAGTAATAAGGGTCGGGGTTGGAGGGGTCCAGGGATACCCCCCATCCACCCATGCTTGTCACCACACCTCGTAACACTTTCGGGCATACTTGCAAGTTTCGTGCCATGATCTTGTTCATTTACTTTGATATCAATTGTTATTATTACAGATCAACATTTCCAACAGCTAGTTAAAGGGGGTCCCTAGTCATATATATCTTACTTGTAAGTTGCAAGTGTAAAAAAATTATTTATATTTTTTAAGGGCAAAGGGGCAAGTTTACTCTCAAGGTTTTATGGTTAGGTGCAAATTTGCCCTTATAGTTCTTTTTGGCTCAAATATGCCCTTAACGCTTATAAGTAGGAACAGTTATGCCCTTCCCTTTAAAATAAATTGCCACATATGATTAAATCTAATTAGAAAAATAAATATAAACGCTGAGTCAATCCTTTCCTCTTTTCCTACTAGGGGTGTTCAACCGGTCGGTTAGCCGGTTAATCGATTCCGGTTAGTATCAGTTTTGATAATTTTAATCAAAACCGGTTAACGACCAATAAAATTACCGATTGACCGGTTTCGGTTAACCGGTATAGCGGCCGGTTTATTGGTTTAACAGATAGAAAAATTTCTTTATTTTTTTACTTTCTTTTTATTTTTGAACAAATATTATTTTTTTTACGTATTTATCACAAGTGCATTAGAAAATATAAATGAATGTGAAATAATAAAAAATAATGAATTAAAATATTATTATATCTTTAAGATAGCTATAGTATTTTAATTTTTACTGATGAAATTGAAATCCCCATTAGGCCTAGCCCAATTAATTAAAACAAAGGAACAGTAAAGGATAAAGAAGCCCATAGCCATGCTCAGATCGGAAACATCATACAAATCTGTTACAACCTTAGATCGGTCATAAAGACCTAATAGACTCATGAAGGCTCAGGTCGGAAAGCGTTATAAACCAACTTGGTAATCTTAGGTCGGACTTTATAACTTAAGAGTGCCACGGCCTTTTCCTCACATTTCTATCATATTATTTGAATCGACCGATCTAAGATAAACAAACCGACCCGCCCTGCTTCACTGACACAGTAGGTGAAAGTTGTCATAGATTAGGTATCTCTACTCGATGCATGCAGAGGTATTCAGATTTCCTAAGAGATGAAGATGAGACCCGGTCAAGATAATAGCGTCTACGCCACGCTAAACAGAAGGAGTAGGTGAACAATTCACTCATGAGGTTTCAACGGACACTTTCCAACTTGAGGTATATATGCTAAGTCTTCATACTTTCTAAGGTACGCAATCTTGACCATTCTCAATCTTGACCATTCTCAAGCCTTTAAGTTTTTTCATACACATTAAGAAAGTTAATAAAATTTCAAATAAAACATTGTGCTTGTGTTGTGTTGACCGAATAATAAATATGTAGTGTTCAAATATACCATAACTATAAGCAATAATAATAGTTATATTCAATATATGAAAAAAGCATTTGATATGAAAGATAATAAATGAGGACTGTTTTGAAACAATATTTACAATTTATTTTAAAAGTAATTACGAAATTAAAATTACACTTATTTTTGGACTGACCGGTAAGTAAGTATTTTCAGTCGAAACTACCTTTATTCATAGGGAAAATTACATTTATCTCCCCTAAGTTTGGTTAAACTACAAATAAATTTATGTGATTTTAAAAATTACAAATATCCCTTGAATTATTTTAAAAAAAAATGTTTTGTGTTTATTTTTTCATTAACTGTAAGAGTGATATCGAGTTGAGTTGTACCAATATTTAGAATGCCAAACAGTGATTGTTTATTAAATAAATATGCTCAAATTGAACTTTTACTAAGTGTAAAATTCCATTTATATTCGTTTATTTATTCAATAAATAAGCTTAAATTGAACTTTTACCGAGTCGATCACGAACTTTTGAGGATAAAGTTCGTGTTCGTTCTCAGCTATAATTAATAGAGATCGATGTTGTAATTATAACCAAAATACGTGGAGGTAATTGTAATTTTCAAAACCACAATGACTTATTTGTTATCTTGACCAAACCTAGGGGGAGCTAAATGTAATTTTCCGTTATTTATTAATCTGAGGGCAGAGTGGTAATTAGGGTGGGGTCAGGTCCCCCGTAGTTCCCGCGTTAGGTGGGGCCAAAGAGTTGATGAGCTGGACAGCAAGCTGTTTCTGGTACCTTCTATTTGGGAAATTTTGATAGGAAGCATGCCAGTCCATGGGATAAAATCCTACCCCAAAAGCCAGAACCAATCACAATCTCCATTGCCTATTTGGACCCCACAAAATATCAATACGTATTATTCAGATCCAGATCAGGACGGTCGACTAAGTAGAATCCTGCTAACCGTCGGATTAGCCGCAAATCGACTTTTTTACGCGGCTCAGATTCGCGGGAAGGCGGTGGTCATCTCTCTATAAATAACCCCAGAAAAAAGGTTCCATTCTCCCAATATAGACGAAGTATTTATTTAGTTATTAGTTTCAGTTTCTCTCTCTATGAAATTGATGTGAGAGAAAGTGCTTCACTACTGCTCTACTTCTTCTTCTTAATCAGTAAGTCTCCTCTTCAATTCTCTCTTCTCTTTCTGCTTCTCCTGCTATTTTATAAGAGTCTAGGGTTCTTCAATTTCCGTTGCTAACCAGCGCTGCGAGTGTATTTGTGGAATTTAATTCCAACTTTCGCTGTTATTATGCGTATCTAGGGTTTTTGGGAAAAAAACGATTGGTTCTTTCAAGTGTGCGTCTAAATTGGGGCTATTCCAGAAGAAATTCCAGCCTTTTTGAAAAAACGATTGGTTCTTTGAGGTGTGCGTCGAATTTGGGGCTATTGCTGAAGAAATTCCAAATTCCCAGGGGTTTAGGGGTTTTGCATGGTGGCAAATCTTGGAGGAGGAATTTGGGGGTTGAGGTAATTAGTTAGGTTTTTGGTGGATTATCGATTTATCAATATTTGGGGCACTCGAGTATCAGTTAATTTTGAGACCAGCCTTAATACTTGTAGTCTTCTCTCTTGCTCTCTGTTAGATACGGTATCTGTATCTTTTACGGACGCAAGGGAGAAGGCCATCAAATAAAATTTTAGGAGGATCAGATTCAGGACTTAGGTGATATTTCTACAGTTGCATCGTGTATAAAGGGACAAGCATATGATATTTTGGTGAATTACTTGTGCTAGTGTCGGGAGGACGATAATGAATTACTGATTATTACTTGTTTGTTCAACTAGGATCAAATTTCTGAGCGGAAAGGAAGAAGAAATAAAAAATCCCGACAAGAGTTGCGCACCTTAGAAGGATTCGGAGGACAAACTTATTGGAATAATGATGGCCACGAAGCGTAGGTTTGCTGAAGCTTATGCTACCGGCTTTCATTCTAATTTTGAATCGGATGGGTCTGATAGCTCAGCCAGACGTGATGAAATTACTGCTTACGAGGATTCTATTGCTCCGAGGCAAAAATGGATAGATTTGAATTCTACTTCGCGAGATGGCTTTTGTGTACCAGTACAAGTTGTTGCTTTGTCGGCTCTGTCACCTCCTGAGAAGAAGAGCTTGGTTCTTAGATTGAAATCAGAGCTTGAAAAGATTCGGGCCTTTCAGAAGAAATTTCAACTGCTGAGATCAATTAATGTTACCATGTCATCATCTAGTGACATTCTTAGCTGCACCAATGTGCAGAAAGGTCCGCAGACACTCCAATCCAAGAAATCTTCTGGTCTTGCTTCAAAAACAGGAAAGAAATTGAGCTCATCTTCTAACAAAGCACGTGGATGGAATCGAAGCACTTCTGGAAGGTTTCAGTCTGTGAATCAAGGTTATGTGCCAAATCCCAATGCTGCAGTCATGAAACTATGTGAGAATATATTGAAAAAGTTGATGTCTCATCAGTACGGTTGGGTATTTAAGTCCCCTGTTGATACCGTAAAGTTAAATATTCCAGATTATCATACCGTAATCAAACATCCAATGGATTTGGGGACAGTAAAGAGAAAACTTGCTTCAGGAGAGTACCCAAGCCCATTAGAATTTTCTGCTGACGTGAGGCTTACTTTCTCTAATGCAAAGACTTATAATCCACCTGGAAATGATGTCCATATTATGGCTGATACCATGAGTAAGTTTTTTGAGGTGAGATGGAAAGATGTACAGAAGAAAGTTCCAGCCCAGAATATGCCATCATTACCGGAGAAATCTGGATTTCACGAGGAGATGGAGGTGGTTAAGGCTACTGCTCCTGCAAAGAAGAGAAAACTTAGTCCTTTGCAGCCTACAGTAATGCTGGAAGCGGTCAAACCTAGAATTACAGATGAAGGCAAACGCAAATTAAGAAATGAATTGGAATCGCTGGAAGATCTACCTGACAAAATCAATGACTTTTTTAGGGAACAATTCTCTAATGCTGCTGAATCAGAAGAGGATGAGATTGAGATAGATATGGATGATCTAGATGACGATGCTTTGTTCACGTTAAGAAAGCTTCTGGATGAACATCTGTTGGAAAAACAAAAGCTTGCTGCAAAAGCCGAACCCTGTGAGATAGAGGTATTAGCATGTCTGATGCTACTGTATTCTAGTTTGAAAAGGAAACATACGATCCTACGACATAGTACTTTACTAGCTTTTCCTGTTGTTTTACTGGTTTGCTCTTTTTCTTGTCTCAGCTGCCTAATGAATCCGGGCTTAGCAGCTCATCTATGCAAGTGGACAAAGGTTGTCACTTGTTTAGTTGGTTTCACACCTTTGCACCAGGTTCTAGTTAGTTGCTTATATACTCAGCGACATCTCTCTTTGTTTTGATTCTTTAGGAAATGATCTTGTAGATGAGGATATTGATATTGGAGGAAATGAGCCTCCTGTCTCAAGCTACCCTGCTGTCGAGATTGAAAGTGATACAGGCCTGAGAACTAACCGGTCTGACAGAAAATCAGGTTTGTCGTCTATTTTTTATCCTTAAACTGTGTGGTCTATGCTTTGTTTTAGATTTCAATCAACTCCAGCTGTCTGTAGAAATCTGTTTATGGTGTTGGCAACTGTGATTTAATTTTGATTTGGTTTGGCCATGGCTGCGTTTGGCTTTTATTTTTTATTTTTAATTCCTCCTGGATGAATTCCATTACTGAGGTACAGACACATCCTGCTGTCAGGGTATTGCAATGTAACAAATGCTAGCCTACTGAACACAACTCTGAGTTAATTGTGTCATTGTGTATGCATGCAAGTTGACGCATCCTTTTTTTAGACCTTTAAATTTGTTTAACCAAATCATTTTGTATGCTCACCCTTGCTAATTGTTGGTGGTTATTCTTAGCTTTGTTCTCTTTTTCTGATATTATTAAGGCTATTGAGTTTCATTCCTGATAGATTTAAGCGTGTGTAACCCTTCTGATGGTGAAGTAGAGACCGAGCCTTTAACTACAGCGGAACGGACTTTGGTATGTTGAACATGACTTGAACTGTGTTGTGTTGTTGTTTGTTGTTTTGTGGCATTTAGAGGATCAATGGGAATGTAGTACTGGTATCATGGATGCCTTATTATATCATTGCAGGATGAGGATGATGTTGGTGCTGCAAGAGCTTTGCATGAAACGGAGAATGCAGAGGATTTGGCCGAAGGGAATCGTGAGTTGTTAAATCTATCCTGTTATTTTGTGACCTTTGGTTTGTGTAGTAAACTTGCCTACTTTATAATGATTTCTATGGAACTGGAAGTTTATTTCTGCCAGTTATCATGGGTTTAGAATGTGTTTTCACTGTACAAGTTAATTTTAGCATCGTGTCAGTGTATCTCTTTGGAGGTCATATTGTGTCATTCTGCTGTTGGGATGAAAATAGATTGTCCATCGTTTATGAAGCCAGTAGTTCCTGCTGATCCTTAAAAGTATAATGTTGCTTTGCTTTGAACTCTGATGAGTGCTGTCTCCTTGATGTAAAATCTTTATCTTACATTTGTTAGTCTCGTTTGTCTTGTTATTGTTTATGCTACTCTCTGTTCCTCTTCGGGATATCGAATTTCTTTTTCTCCGTCCACTTTGGATATGTTGGTGGGAATTCCATTTTCTTTTAGTTGCCTTGGAATGTCTTCTGGAAGAAGTACTAGTCGAAGAAAGTCTTTCCTGGGGAAAAGGCCGCTTTATGTTGGATGCTCTTTACCCTACCCACAATGGTGGCTCTGTTGTCTTGGGGAGCGTTGAAGCTTGCTGCTTCTCCTCCTGGACCATTATTGTTTCAATTGGAGAATACAGTTACTAATTCAGGGTTGATCTGGTCTCTGCAAGTTGCTGAGCAAGAAAATTCACCCCGGCCTTTCTAACTTGATACTTTTTCCGTTTGTTGTCAAATTGTTGATAACTATGTGCTTTTGATTTTTCATTGTTTGCTTAAAGTTGTTCTTGTCTCGTTATTTTGTAACAGATGAGCTCACATCTTGCTCTAATTTTGTATTCATGTACTCTGCAGAATCGGTAAGCGGGCTTGATCAACTTGAACAAAGTTCACAAGAGAAGCCAAATTCAGATGAGTTAGAAAGCCAGTTAGATGGTAAGAATAAAAAGATAAGGAAACTGATTTTCCCTTAGTTCGTCTGTCTTCCTAACCTTACCCATGAAAAATATTAGGGGAAAGTGCTCCTGCTGAGAGGCAGCTCTCCCCCGAGAAGCGCTATAGGGCTGCTATCCTGAAAAACCGATTTGCTGATACCATCTTAAAAGCCCGAGAGAAGACACTTGGCCAGGTATTCTTTTAATGCTGGGCAAATCTGTTGGCTTATTGATGCTTAGCTTGCATGTTCTTATGTCTGAACTTGATTGGTTTGGTATCAGGTTGAAAAGGGTGATCCCGAGAAACTGCGGCGTGAAATTGAGGAACTCGAGTTGCAGAAGAAAAGAGGTTTTTTTTTGTTTTTGTTTTTTTTGGGGGGTCTTTATAGGTCAATAATGTTAGGATGGATGTGATTTTGAAAATTGAACATCCTTGGTTTGCTGTGGAACAGAGAAAGCTAGATTACAGGCAGAAGCTAAAGCGGCTGAAGATGCTAGAAGACGAGCAGAAGAAGAAGCTGCGTCTGAAGTTAGAAGGAAAAGGGAACTTGAGAGAGAAGCAGCTCGACAGGCACTGTTAAAGGTAAACACACACACACACACACGCAAAAACACAGAGAAGGGATGTTTTGATTATGTATAGGGGAAAAAAAAGAAGAGGAGAGATACATATTTTCTGTGTGACTGGTGATTTTGAATAATCTCATTCGCATGATGACAGATAGAACAGACGGTAGAAATAAATGAAAATTCTCGGTTTCTTGAAGACTTGGAAATGCTAAGAGCAGGAGGACCTCAAGAGCAGTTGGCTAGTTCTGTGGAGGATAGTAGCCCAGATGAGTTGCAGGAAGGATTTGGTAGTTTCAAGTTTGGGGCTAATAATCCGTTGGAGCAGTTTGGGCTGTACATGAAAGAGGACGAAGAGGATGAAGAAGGGGAGCCACATGACAACCCTCCTCCGCCACCGCCTAGTGTAAATGATGAAGATGACAATGAAATTGATGATGTGGAGGAAGGAGAAATCGATTAGGCTCCCCAGAAAAGATGCGCAGAGAACATCATATACCTAAGTTGAAGAAAGGAAGATTGATATGGTGAATGACTGACCACTTGGGTTATGTCCCCCTCTCTCACTCATATAATATATTATCCTTTTTTGTTAATTTTGTTTGGGGTGCTCTTGCTGGCTGGCTGGGGGGAAGAAAGAATTGTGTGATTACTGATTAATGATTATGTAAGGAATGTGAATATACAGCATAGGGGAATTGGAATTGGAATTGGAATTGGAATTGGAATTGGAATAGGATTTTTGTTATCTTGAATATTTATTTATTTTATAGTAAGACTAAAAATAGTACAGTATGTATAGCTAGCCCACCACCATCGCCAATTAAATTATAATGCGTCTGATGTTGAAATCTTGTTTTTTTTGGGTTAATTAAACAACCTTTGTCTCTCGCAAAAATATAGGATTTGAGAATAAATTCATTGTTTCTTACTATAAATAAAAGTTATTCCATCTTTATTTGGATTGTAGTCTTACAATAAATGTTATGCCGACATTGTTAACAAAATATAAACCGAAAAAGCAATTGTTCAATTATTGAATCATGCAACTTGATAATGATAGTGTTAAAACCATTTTAAACGATCCTTATCATCTTTTGTGTGTTTGAAACTGAATTACTCGTCCTCAGTTTCGGACAAATGTGTAAATTGTGTAAAAATGTAACTCATAAGGGTCATATGTAATTATATGCGATACAACAAATGTATGAAACAGGCATTATTTACCTACTTGTGTTATTGTCTTTTGACTATTTGTTCTCCGTATTCTTAAAACTAACTGGTTGACTCCCGTATTTCAAAAATTAATTCTTTGACCCTTTTTTACCAGTCAAACCATAAAAATACTTAAAAAGAAAAAATATCCCTATGAAATGCTGATATTACACTCCCAAGTTTAAGAAAAAAATTCTAGACGAATATATCTCCAAATATTAACTGCATATTACTTTAGAAAGAAAACTTAAAAAGGGGAAAGGACGTCGCTGCACTTTTCCCGCTCCAAACCTCGCCCGCTGCCGTTTCTCTGTAGTCAAGTCGCAATCTCCATAAAAATTGGTGACACTGCATTTTTCCCGCTCCAATCGCTGTTCTCACAAACAACCCGCTGCAATTGTCTCTTCTCTGGAACCGAGCTTTTTCCCCAGAAAACAAATTATCGCAGGCCGTTTTTCCCAATGTTTGATGGTATATTTGTATGAAATTTTTTACTTAAATCTAAGAGTGTGATGTCAATATTCTAGAGGAATATTCTTGGCTTTTTAGGGATTTTAATGATTTGAGAGGAGGGTAAACAGTTAATTTTAAAAGCACGGGGGACAACCAATTAGTTTTGAAAATACGAGAAGATAAATAGTCAAAAATTAATAACACATGGTAAAATAGTAATTAAACCTAATTTTAATTTTTCTTAAAAGAGAGATAGGACAAGAGTTGAAAGCACCCTAACTCTACGGGATTAGAAGTTCGCACGTATCTGTAACAGCGGCGCACACTACTACTAGTATTTAACAATTAATTACAGAGAGAGAGAGAGAGAGAGAGAGAGAGAGAGAGAGAGAGTTAAACTAGCTATTCTTGAAAATCTCAACGTCCTCGAAATTGACCTTACTAACCAAAAACCAAAACCCACTTTTCCCAGATGCGTTAGCCGACCCAGCTTCCTCCTCTGGTTCACCACCCGCTTATCACTTTCTTGTTTCTTTCATGAATCTTCCTTTACTTTGTTCCTTTTCTCCATCTGCTTCCCTTCCCCGCTCTTTATAATTATCTCTAATTCTCTCACAGATACCCACCGCCAGGGTTGTAATTTGCAAAGCCCACCAACTACTTTTTGATTTTGATTAAATTGTGTGGTTTCTCTCTGTTTTTCCATCAATCATCCAATGGAAACCTTCACTCCTCCTTCCTTCCTCAATTTCCCTCTTTTCTTCACTATGTATTTCTTCCTTTACCTCCTCGCCTACTTCCACATCTTCCGAAACTGGACGCCTAAGCTCCGACCCGAAGCTTCTAGCTGCACCATGTCCCTCGTCCACGGCACTCCCGCCGTTATCTTAGCCGCCTGCGCCATCTTCACCGACCCCAATCGGGACTTCCACTCCCGCAACACCGCTTTCCAGAGCATGGTCCTCGAGTACAGCATCGCCTATTTCTCCATGGACCTTTGCCACTACTTGGTTTTCTACCCACGGGACGTCCTCTTCATCGCCCATCATCTCGCCACTCTCTTCGTCTTCGTCACCTGCCGCTACTGGGTTCACCACGGGGCTTACGCCATTCTGGTGCTTCTGATTCTGGCCGAGGTCACCAGCTTGTTCCAGAATGTGTGGACTCTGGCTGGCGCCCGCAGATCGGATTTGGCTTTGGCCGCAAGGATTTACGAGCTCTTGTCTCCCCCTTTCTACGTTCTCTACACCCTGGCGAGGGGTTTCGCGGGACCAATTTTCGTGTGTCGAATGTTGGCCTTTTATTCAAGTGGGATGGCCGACGGTGTCATCCCTAGGTGGGTTTGGATTTCTTGGATTTTTGTTATTGGTATGGCCATTTGTGTCAGTATTTTGTGGGTTTCCAACCTTTGGATTGAATTGTTCAGAGAAAGAAGAATTAGGCTTGCCTATAAGATTCGATAGAATTCTGCCATATTGTGCTTTGTTCGTTTCTCCCTGTGCTGGTACTCCATTCTTACTCGGTGATAATGATATTAATGAAAGATGTCTTCTTTTTTTTTTTTAAAATTAATTTTCTTAAAAGGATCCAATCATCTGCCTGATAACGTGAATGATTTTGTTAACAATTGACTGATTGTTTCTTCAGAATTGTGTTCTTGCAAAGCATGTTTAGAACAGCTAAGATAGGTTGAAGTGTTACCTTGGACTTGGGGAGCTCAGAGCTGTTTGGTACTCCCTTAATTTGAAACTGGAACTGTCCCTGTTATGTTAGATACTACTGACGTAGAAGCAAGCAGTTGTTTTGTCTTGTAGGAATATGCTTATTTGCACTGGAATATAAATATAATACTCTTTCCCCCAATTGGCAATTACGTGGGTAGGGCAGTCTGAGTGTGGTTACAACTTGCTGCTCTGCTATTGTTATCCTCCTTTGTTTTTGTTACAAATTTTATAGTCATTGCCAATTGGAAAAGATGTCTCATTTGTTAGAGAGTTGGCCTTAATTCATATGCAGGATTGTTGTTTTAAGTCCCAAGTTATCACGTTTTGTTTGGAATAGTTAACGTATGGTTAAGTTGAGTAGGAACATACCTGTTCTTGAATCTTGATGATGTACATTGATAAAAAGCACAAAGGAAGAAAATACCTGTTCTTGTGATTACCTAAACTTGATTCTTGATGGGAAATTTGGTGAAATCCACACCAGTTTAGATGGATTTTTAGGGCCAACTTGCTGCAGTTGCAGAGCTTCCCAGTTTATTATTCCAATGTTGACTGAATAGGTACAACAGATTTTCATTGTTCAACCACCACCATTTTCACATTTCAGTGACAGTGGCCGCCTTAAATGTTAAAAATAGATAAAGACAAACTTCACTTCTCTTCTGTTCTGTATAGTTTACCATTGAATCGTATAATATGTTGTATAGTATGACATGTATCTTTGTGTGATCTTCTTAACTCTTCCGCGGAATATGAGTTGATCTAAGAGTAGAAATGATAGTCCTTAGCTTCAATTATAATTTGCCTTAGCCCTCCAATTGGTGCAATAATCATCAAGAGGACGCCCAGAACAATGCAAATCTGCCCAAATCAGAATGTACATTCAAAACCAATAGATTTGTTGAACAGAGAGTGAAAATATTAGGAATTTTGGACATACCCAGTTTGAGAACCAAGATAAGCTGAACCTTTTCGGATTGTAGATGGTAAGCCACATGATACATGGGAGCTGCCACCGTTTCATGTGAAAACGCCATCAGGCTTACGAGTCAGAAAACATGTGAAGGAGAAGACTGAATTCGATTTTTTGTCACTTCACCCTCCAATAAGTAGTTTCAAAAAAGTGTGCATTTTTTGAAAGTTTAAGATTTTAAATGTAAAGTGAAAAGTAAGATTGACGTTATGAAAGTAAAATGATCAAAAATCGATTTCACCAAAGAAAGAAATAATACTCACAAAGTATGTAGTTGGGGCAAAAGCAAAACCTCCAAGAAACCCAAGAAGCCCTCCAAAGAATGGGAAAGTAATAGCAACGAACATTGTCAAAGCTGCAATGGAGGAAAATCCCCTTAAACCAAAATTGCAAAAATGGAAACTCCATCTAGTACCAAAAGAAGTTTACTTACCCACATAAATGTTCCTGGAAAAAAACCGCAGTGTCCAACTGGGCCTGAATTGGAACTTTTTAACCAGCACAGTTTCGATCATATCGAAAACTGGCATTGCATATAACTGCACCAAGAAGTAGGTCAGTGAAGAAGAGTCGCCGTCACAATGTACTACTCAAAACACCACTCTTTATACGAGACGGAAACAGAAAAGAGAGTAAATTCCAGCTGACCTGATAACTTCCGATTACGTGAATGATAACGAAAATGTTTGCTGTTGCAATGAGCCAAGTAGGACTGTTCAAGGAGATGAGGATGTTGTCCTGAACTGCATTCCCAAATGTCCAGTAACCTATAATAGCAACAGGAAAGTAGCACAAAGCCACAACAATGTAGGCAAGAACTACTCCTCTCCACATAGGTACCTTGGAAGGCTTTTCAGGTGTGGAAGGGATCGTAGCTTGTATCTCCAAAACAACATTATGACCAGCGTAAGCAAAAGCCACATTACCCAAGGCACTGAAGAAGTTAAAAACTTTTCCAGCAGTTGTTGAAGCTTTATAACTATACTGCACATCTGGTTGTACTCCCTTCTCCACGGAGGCCACCCAAGCAATAGTTGAGTAACTACACCACAAACACAAAAAGCATAAGAAACCGAATACTCGAGTGAAGATGATTGGGAGGGGGAGTGACCGATCGTATACCTCAATGACATTACTGCAGCAGCCAAAGACACACCAGAGATGGAATTGAAGTTGGGGAGGTGAGCAAGTACAAAATGAACAGATGCAAAGATCATGATGAAATAGGTAAGTTTGATACTTTTGCAATCTTGGCAGACTAAATCATGGAACTTCTGCAATGATTTTCCTCCAGTGATCATGTAAACAACGTTCGTGCCAACTTCAACTACTATCTGTTGTGGAACAACAATCCAAAGACCAAGTTTTGGACCAAAGGAATGCTGGCCTAGCTCATGATATCTGTCGAAACGTTTCCCAGGAACCATTTCGTGCATCTCAACCATCTGCCAGAGTGTGTATAAAGTGATCATCCAAGAAACTAGCAACACGGTAACACCAGGTCCCCTGGATCAATCATATTTGAACATTGTCAGCAATCAGCATATACTGAACTTGTCAGAACTAGTAATCAGTACTCATATGGATCTTGGATGAACATACCATCCAAGCTCAGACATGGCGTATGGGAGACCTAACACTCCAGCGCCAACCATGGCGGTGACATTGTGAAAAGCTGAGTACCACCATTTTGCATTCCTTGAGGAGGTAATAGGAAGCCATTCATCAATATCTTTCTCATCCCCAGAATCATCATGATTGACCTGTGGTTAAATAAAAATTGACAGTGGAATTGGATCATATATATATAGTAGTACCTCTATCTATCTATTATTAATGAACTTGATTTGGAAATCTGAACAACAGATACTAATCTCACGTTTTATCAAATATTCTAAACAACAGAAGGTTGATGCAACTTGAAAAATCTAAAAATTGGAAGGGAGATACATTATAATCTTATTCTATTGTCAACTGAAAAGGGTAAATAAATCCAGCTTGAGATGGGTGGTTCACACAACTCAAAAAAAAACTTCCCAAGGATAAAAACAAAAGCAAAGCTTGAGCGTAATCTAGGCAGCATTAGTTTAGCAAATTTATTCTATTGAGTTTCCAGGATGATTAGTTTAGTATACAAAACTATACTACAAGATTGTTAAAGTAACAACAGCAGCATCAGAAGAACGTCACTGACCAGGAGTAAAGGCGAAGAGGAGGTATCTTGTTCTTGTGCCATGTCGTCAAAGTATCATTAATCTCCTCTGTTCTTGATTCTGGAATCTCGATGCGTTAATAACTTAAAAGTATGTAAGCTCATTGTTGCGTGCAGAAGTTGAAGTTTATGTACTTTGCCAATGAGCGAGAGTCAAATAAATTAACCAGTGGCAGTTGGGAGATTTTTCCTACCAGAGAAAGAAGGCGTGTTCCATACATACTTGTAGGGGTTTGCATCATAGGCCATGGCCGACTACGTATACGTTTAAGAATGCGGTGGTTATTTATTCAACCACGACGGTCCACGGAGGCCGATGATCCTGACATTTTTCACCGCCTGGACTGGAAGAGTCTACTTCCTTTGTGTTTTGTTTTGTTTTGAATGCTCAAAAAAATTTGTTTGTAATTAGAAAATTGAGACGAAAGAGAAAGATTTTCATTCCAAGTTTTACATTTCCAGTGCAAAGTTCGCATCTCCGCTGGCGCTTGGCCCAGGCTGTGATTTTTTTTTGGCTGACAACGAAGGCTGTAATTTATTTTTATTTGCGTGGTGAAAAAGAAAATAATTTAACTGACATTGCGTGCTCTGTCATGATGGGCCTTATTTAGCCCATTTTTTCATCTTAAACAAATGTTATTGGGCTCATCTGGATGGGCTTTTAAGATAGTTTTATTTTATGGTCTATAGTCGATTATCATGCGTGGAATACCTGCGTGCGAACTGCAATAGTATTAGTTAGTATGCGATGGATCCCAATTCCCAAATGAAGAGGGTTTAGCGAATAGCTTCGTTCTTCTTGATCTACTGTGCTTTTGTTCTCGATTTTTGCATCTCCTGAACTAGGATTTCTAGTATTTCAGAAAGAATTCAACGTCTATTTTTGCTCTTGATCTGGTGCAACTGAAGTGAAACGGAGTTGGTATTTCTCAATGGAGAACAGTAGAGGCGGTATGATAATCGGAAGATTAGGGTTACGCATTATTTTCTTCCTCGCCGGATTCGCTGTTCCACACTTCCGGTACTGTTTCTATTCTCCAACTTGATGCTATTTATTACCTTCTTCTTTTTTTATTTATTAAATTGGTGATGATGCTATTTTCATTGATGAATGGAATACGGTCGGGCTTAAACCAAGTGTGCTGGAGGCTATGGATCCCTTGCCGCAGCTTTTTAACTTCCGTTCCGTTCCGTTTTAGGTACTCCGCATTTCTTTATTATTGGTAATTTGTGCTTTATAAGTTCAATTTCGCAGGAAATGAGAATGTTCTTTTTCTTTCTCATCGCAAGTGAAATCTATATGAATAATAATACGTTTCTACTAAAAAGAATAGTGTCGATGGAGGATAATTTACCTTTTAGTTTGAAATTTATGCTTTTTTAGAGAAGATTGGATTTCTTCTTCATAGCATATTTTTAGCTAATTCTTAATGCTTACTACCTGTAAATCCTATTACTTTTAACATATGAGCACTGTTACTTTTTCGCCCAATTTTGCAACTTAGAACAATATCAAAAGCATATTTAAAATGGCAAAGCTGAGCTTCGAGAAAAACTACAATCTCGTTCAATAACTGAATGCTAACTAGGAATACGAAATCGACAACTATATATAATTATTTATATTTTATAAGAACGTCGCATCATCCGTGATTGTAATTATAATTATTTTAAGGGAACAAAATCAAATGATATGTTGAATTTAATACACACATGAGAATTTCGTACAAGTTAACCAACGTTCCTGACTGTGACAAATATAATTAAATTGAATATATATATATATATATATATATATATATATGTATTAATCTCAGTTCTCATCAAGTTGAAATAGTCTGCTACCGGTTTCGATTTTTGTTAGAATTCCAATTCTAATTGTTGTAGCACTAGTACGTAATTAAACCCATAAATTTGGCAGCGGCTTTCAACCATACAAAAATGGGACCGATCCATGGATTCATACGTACGACTAATTCTTAATTCTTCCAAAACGGGCATATTCTTTTTTATCGTTTTGAAAACGATTTTGAAAATAAGTTTTAGAAAATAGTTTTATAATATAAAAAGTGTATTGAAAATGTAAAAAGTAGATTCTGAATAATAAAAAGTTGTATTGAAAATAATGAAATATGATTAAAATATATTAAATTTACTGTTGAAACCAAAATCGTTTTCAAAACAGAACAAAAAGAACAGGTCTATAGTCTCTCTCTATCATTGCAAGCTTAACTTGGACTATACTACTTACTCTCTCCGTTAGTTTATTTTCAAATTTCAATAAAATAGTTTACTCTTTCTATATTATTATTATTGTGGTCCACGACTAAATTACACTTAAAGGATATAAAGGATATAGAGCAATCAATGTTTTAGTACCTCACAAATTGGTCTTTGCTCTTTTTTGTCGCTGATATTTAGAATGAAGAAAAACTATCCTTTACAAGTGTGAGCTTTTGGTTCCTAGATAAGTTTCCATCCATTTTCGATCCAAAACATCCATTTTCTGACAAATTTGCCCCCCATTTCTTCTTCTTTCCCACTTCTTCTTCCTTCCGCTCCTCCTCTCTCCTTCCTCCACAGCCGCCCCTCCTCAGTTATGGCCACTGTCCTTTCTCCGGAAAATACAAAAAAAGCCAACCCCCGAAATCTGGCAACAACCCACCTCAAATATAGCAAATTGATCACAGGAACCCAGAAAATCACAACCCATAATGGACGAGACGAAGGACATAAACGAAACGAATACTAAATGAACTTATATACCGGTCAAACAAGTGGAAAACAACCCACAAAGCAAGCATCTTAACACGGTCAGCTACAAACGCAACACATCCATAGCAAAACATAATCGATTGAGCGAGCTCCTGGAAATTGGTAAAAAAAAAAAAAAAGATGAAGTAAAGGGAGAAGAAGTAGACCTCTTAGGGAGCTTGAAACAGGAATCTGATTGGGGAAATGGTTGGTTCGTTGGCGGCTGAGAGAATTTTGCTGGGTTGTAATGGATTCTCCGAACAATTATCGAAGAAACAAATCGAGAAAACGAAAGGGAAATTTTTCTGAATTTGTAAATAAAATAACGATAATAATGAGGATGAAATTAATGAAACTAAGAAGAAGAAAAAAAAACTATGAAGAAACGATGCTGACTTATGAATTTGGGACGTTGGATTCGCCGGAAATTGCAGAAGAGGGGCGGCGGCGGAGGAAGGAGAGAGGAGGAGCGGAAGGAAGAAGTGGGAAAGAAGAAGAAATGGGGGGCAATTTTGTCAAAAAAATGGATGTTTTGGATGGAAAATTGATGGAAACTTAACTAGGGACCAGAAGCTTACACTTATGAAATGTAAATGATAGTTTTTCTTCATTCAAAATGTCAGGGACAAAAAAGAGCAAAGACCAATTTGTGAGGGACTAAAACATTGATTTGCTCAAGAATATAAATGAAATAAATTGTGTCAAATTTCTCTCCACATCTCGTCATATCTCATTGAATTGGTTTACGTCGCTACAACTATAGATTATTTTGGCTACTCAAGAAAGAGCCTTTCTAATTTTTCTCTTTTTCCTATAGGTAGAAGTAGAACTTTCGACAAAGATAAATAATTGTCATTTTACTTTGACATCCAACAAAAATTGTATATTTTTAGACTCTTAGAATGAAACGTTGCAAGGAGAATATTTACTTTGTCAAATTCTGAAACGCTGGTGAATGAACTAAAAGATAATAACATGATTATGATTGCAAGTGGTAATGAGTCACAACTAATTAATACTGTATACTATATTTTATTAAAAGAATTCACTTGTTAAAATTGAATTTTGTAACTTATAAACACTTATATTATTGAATTATTCTAATAGAACGGAAATTATTTAGTATAATTTTTTTTGTTTTGTGGTTTGGGGTAGTAATGTACGAAAATTGAAAAGTGTGATGTACGCACGGATGAATTTTCTACGCCAATAAAATCCGCAAGAAAAGGAAGACAAGTTTGAAGGGTAATTGAAGTGACATTATGGGTTTGTTTGGTATCGTAATTTAAGTCGTGTTTTGCAATCACTTTTGATTTTATAATATTAAAAGTGTGTTGGGAATGTAAAAAGGTGTGTTAAAAATATTAAAAAATTTATTAAAAATTTAAAAAAGTTTATTGGGAATGATAAAAAACTATTATAAAACAAAAGTCATTTCAAAACACGTTTTGAAAATGTGATACCAAACAAGCCCTATATGCATGTAATAAAAACAGAAAAAAACAAGCAGTAAAGTGATACTCTACGAAATTCTTATTTTTTTTGTCACAAGTCAAGTCAACGACGCGGCTTCCTTGGCATTATGGACACGTGATTATATTCTCCATTTGTACAATTCTTCGATTGCAATCATGACAACCGGCCACCACCTTAATCTTTGAACATTTGTAATTAATGGATATAATTAAATTAGTTTAAGCATAGGTTCATTTGGTTTTGGTAATGAAAAATAAATTAGTCTAGATTAAGTCTGTAAACGAGCAGAGCTGAGATGTGATCTTATCGAGCTGAGCTGGATAAAAACCAGTTAGGCTTCAGCTCGCCTCGAGCCTAAATATTTGAGTCGAGCTCGACTCGTCCAAATTATAATAGGCTCGAGCTTGAGCTCGTTGTGGAGCAAGCTTTTGAGCTCGAACTCAAGCCCGAGCTTAAGCTTGAATTAATTTTTTTTAATTTATACTAAAAAAATATTAAAAAATGAAAAAATATATTATAAATTATATAAAGAGTTGGGCTCGATAAGCTTGATAAGCTCAACGAGCCCTCGATCCAGTAGTAATTGGGCTCGAGTTCGAGTTTGACCAAGATCGAGTTCGAGTTTGACCAAACTCGAGCCAAGCTTTGACCGAGCTGCTCGCGAGTAGGTCGGCTCATTTAAACCCCTAGTCTAGATCACCATTGGATGATCAGCAACAACTTAAAATTGAATCAAATCATGTTATATTAGCAATACAAATTTCAGTCTTAACAATATCTACGTATGAATGATATAAATATATAAATAATGTTTATTTAATTTTTGGTTCATAAACAATATTCACTTATAGTTTGATGACCACCAAATTGGTTATAGGGCAAAACTCCCTGTAGTTTACGAAAGTTATTAAAAACTCCATGTGATTTAAAAAGCTCGAATAACCCCTTGTGATTTTTCGATATTCGTAACCCTTAGATTCTTGGTTAACTTTAATGGTCAACCTAAGAAGTCAACCATTTTTAAAAGGGATAAAATTACAAAAATGCCCCTATCACTGTTAAAGTTAACCAAAAACTTAACGGTTACGGATATCAAAAAATCATATGGAAGTTATTTGAGCGTTTTAAATCACATGGAGATTTTTAATAACTTTCGTAAATCATAAGGGATTTTTTAGAAATTTGACCTTGGTTCTATATCCTTTAGGTCAACAGTACAATGGCAAGTAGTACCATATATAATAAACACGCAACAGATACATGCGTATGCGTACATCTCTCTCTTATTAGTTAACTTATTAGTCAACTTGATTCCTTATATAACTCCTTGCTTCATCTCATCGCTAATATTTCACATAAGACAGAAGTATTTGTACGAAAATTCACTTACTTTTCATCTTGCTTCCATTAAAAAGTCATGTTTTAAAAACACAAAACAGATTACTTTATTAATATCATCATATGTAGTTATAAAACTTAATAGTTTACATACAACAATTATGTCAATTTATTTACTTAAACATGTTGTAATTTTCTATCCATAACTAATAATATTATTTTTGTTCTATTATAATATTTATTGTAAAATTGTACATACATAAATAATTATATTATTCAACTTTTTTAATCGAATCAAAATTCAAAAGGCATGAAATAGTGTGAGGTGTGAATATGGAAGCGTTGACTAGTAATACTAGTATGATTGGTTGGTGTTATAGTCAAAGTCTTCCATCGGTGCAATAACTTAGTAGTCTTTGGTCCCACTGTCCATAGTATCCCTATTCGTTTATTATGAAATCTGAATCTTCCACAGAATTTTCAAAATTAGTTGAGGTCGACGATTCCGGCATTTCTAGGAAATGGGAATACCGTGCCATATTGATGTTCCACTTCCACTTCCTTCGTTGGCCCACTTGCTGCCACTGAGTTATAAAAAACAATCAATTTATAGTTGTTTTTTAATAATAGTAAATATTTGATATATAAATCACGTCGAGGCCCAAAACGACGCTTGAACAAGTGGCTGCGCCACAAGATGCAAAGCCCAACACAAGGCCCACGGGTAAGGGATGGGCCTTTCGGGAATGAACACGTGTGGGTAACTTCCCAATTGGTTCAGCACAACGATGGAGGAGGCGGTTATGCTTGTATAAGTGAAAATCTCCTTTGTATCTTCTCGACGACGTCATCAGCTGACGCGGCTCGGGCTTCTCCTACAAGCTACCCGGAACATTTCCGCTAGATTAAGCTAATGTATTGTTACTTAGCTAGTTTTATTCTGATATATTTGCTAAGGTACAAACTTAGGAGTCGGAGAGGAATCGGGAAGTTAGTCCCGACTGCAAGTGTCGCGGCGGAGGACGAGCTTAGGAGGCTCGACAGAAATTTAGGATTCAACAGTAAACACTAGAGGTAATTAATTAAAAGAGCATATTCTATATAATATATATTTTATAATTTTTAGATATAAATATTGGCTAACATTATAAAATGCTATAATGTTCAATGAAATAAGGCGCCATACTCAATTCTCTTGCTCTCTTTAGTAGCAACTAAAGAAGTTTATTCACCCAAGTGATCTTAAAAAACATAATAAAAGAAGACAGAATGAAATCCTACACGTAGTAGTGATGTTCAAAGATGCGCATAACAATGCTAATAATAAAAGAAGAAAGACTTTTCTTTTGTCTATGAAAATTCTTACATTAACTATCACAGTGTTTGAATTTAAGATATCATTTCAAATATGTATTAGCATCTCAGAAAATTAAGGGCCTGTTTGGTATCACGTTTTCAAAATGTGTCTTGAAATCACTTTTGTTTTATAATAGTTTTTCATCATTCCCAATAAACTTTTTTATATTTTTAATAAATTTTTTTACATTTTCAACACACCTTTTTACATTCTCAACACACTTTTAATATTATAAAATAAAAAGTGATTTCAAAACACGACTTGAATCACGATACCAAACATGCCCTAACAAAGAATAGTCAATGTGTCCACATGTTTTATTAACCAATCTTACATATTTGGGATGTGATCATACCTTTGAATTATGATTACACAATTCCCAGCGCAGCAATTTGAAACGATGATTCACAATTACATCAATTTAAAAAATGATTTCAAAACACGACTTGAATCACGATACCAAACATGCCCTAACAAAGAATAGTCAATGTGTCCACATGTTTTATTAACCAATCTTACATATTTGGGATGTGATCATACCTTTGAATTATGATTACACAATTCCCAGCGCAGCAATCTGAAACGATGATTCACAATTACATCAATTAGTTGTGGTTTTGAATTTGGATTAATATATATATATATATATATATATATATGAAATAAATTATCCACGGTCAAAACAAAATACCAGCAACAACTCCCCCCTTGAGCCGCAAATGTTTAACTTTAGGTGCAAATAATATGAACTTTTCATTTCATTCAATACATTAATCAAAAAAATAAATAAATAATTATTTTCCTATAGAGACCAACATTAGAATAAGTAAGCGTAAATACACAATTATCCCCATGTGGTTTCAAAAACTTATGCATCACTCCCTTATGTTTTAAAAAGCTACCATGCACCCCCTTAAGTTTCGTGAACTATGTAAAGTGGACAAAAATAATCAAAATACCCTCAAAAAAAAAAAAAAAAACTCAAAATCTTTTAACTCTTTGGCATTAAGAAAAATAAAAGAAGCAAAATGGAACTAATTAAACTTGTATCTTTTTAGACCATAAGGGGAGTGATGCATAAGTTTTCGAAACCACATGGGGGTAGTTGTGTATTTACCCAATAAATAAACCCTAACAATTAATTGATGATAGCATCATAAACATGACGGAATAATGTGAGGTGGATTTTTAGATGCAATCAATTAGTTGAGATAAATGTAAGCATTATTAGTTAACTTCTTTGTTAGTTCCGCATAAACACACTGCTACTGCTGTGCTGGCATTAAACTTCATTTCCCTACAAATTTTTCAACGGGAATCATAACACAACACGAGTACTAAAAATTTCGAGGAAAAAAAAAAAAAAAAAACTCAAAATCTTTTAACTCTTTGGCATTAAGAAAAATAAAAGAAGCAAAATGGAACTAAGGGGCTGTTCTTTTTTATAGGTTTGAGACTTGTTTTGAAAATAAATTTTGAAAAAATAATTTTATAATGTAAAAAGTGTATTGAAAATATAAAAACTTATCATTGAATAATAAAAAATTGTATTAAAAATGATGAAAACTAGTTATAATATATTAAAATTATTGTTAAAACTAAATCTCAAACCAAAACCAAAATTTAAAGAACAGACCCTAATTAAACTTGTATCGATTGGAGACGTACCTCCCATGTTTATCCGTGCTCCTCCACGTGATATAAATTAACCAAAAAAGAACTAGTAACTATGAAACGAAATTTCTGGGTAATATGGACTCATTATTATTCAGTGGTGCTCAGCTCACGACAGCCGATTAGTTCACTAAATATTACTGTAGGTTTTAATATTTAATTAAAACCAATGACGTAAACAGTAGATTTACTCTTTCTCAAAATAATAATTAATTCATTGCTCCACATTTAACCAAATAAAGACACCAAACTTTAAATACATTGTCAAAGAAAAAAAAAAAAAAAAAAAGTAAAGAGAGGAAAAGTAATACGCAACTGTTTCGTAGGCAAGAAAAATGTTCAAACACGGTAATTAGATTGGAGGTTAATTAATTTGGAATCGGGAACGAAGATCGATCCTTTGCCAAATGGCTGTACAAGGACCTAAACTAGGATAAATTACGTTAAGATTTTGCAAACTTCATAATACATACATACATACATACTCCTCATTATTTTGATGTTTTTAAATTTATTTTAATTCAATCAAATTAATTTCAAGTGGTAATTAAATAGGAACTAAAAAAAATTTCAATAATAAGGGATCATGTATGTATGTAAACCATAATTTTCCAAATTTTCAAGAGGCAAATATTTAGTAATTGCACAAAACTTTGAAAAGTAGTAGTAAAATGTAAACTAACATGAAATTGTGTGTTGATAAGTTTATATCATATAGCTATTATAATTAGCTAGGGAGAAGGTTAGCATATAAATAAATAAATAAAAATGAATGTCATATTCAATGTGGGGGGGGGGGGGGGGGGGATGGGGGGGATGTAAATAGTTTTCTATTATTACATCCATCAGTTTGGATCTGCCAAATGTTTTTGGCCGTCTATATTTATATTTGTATTGCAACTTGTTACAGCTGATCAACCCTTTTAACCATATAATTTAATATAACAGTTTTTATATTAATTTGCTGTTCCCACCAAAACGGAATTTATTTTTTTTAATAAAAAAGGTTAATTTTGAAAAAAACAGATTAATTTAAGGGGGGGAGGTTATTAGAGCTAGAAATAGCTAGGTTGAGCAAGCAATGTGAACTGCCGGCCAACTGGGGTTATTTCATAGAATTTTCCTAGCAAACAACCAGCTAAGATAGCTTGCTGTCTCTCTCTGCTAAGGAAAGGAATTTAGAAAATTAGAAACCAAACAATAAAAGTAATTTGCATGAAATGAGGTGTCCCCATGTTAAAAGACTTTGTAAGGTCAAACAAAAACGTCCATTTCTTCACTTTCATCGATGATCGATCCTTGCATTTCTTTTATATATAACTAGTAGTACTCCTCCTGTAAGAGATATCAGTTCCCATAGATTTCATCGTTCAAACTTTAAAACCTCCTCCTCCCTCCTCCTCCTCCTCCTCCTTCCCTTCCATTTGTCTTTTAAGAATCCCCAGTCGGCCCAGCGCCTTCCGGACAACCAGCAGCAATACACACACACACACACATATATATAAAAGCTACAGTAGTTTCTGTTTCTGGTATTTTCTTCTGTCTCAACTCGTTCTTCTTCCACGTTTGCCCAGTGCAAATTAATCGGTCTTCGTCGTCATGGGAACTCAAGCTCCATCGGATTTAGACTATGGCAACGGAAAAGTAAGTTTTCCGATTCCCTCTCCTCTACGCATCAACAAAATATCATATTTCTTTATTTTCTTTTTAGTTTTTTTAAATTAATGGCCGGAAAGCTACGGCTTTTAATTTAATTTAATTTTGATGTTTGACTACATATCCAACTTTGAAATTTATCTCTTCAATTAAGAACCGGCTTTTGGTGAGTGTATATGTTAGCCTATGTATGTTGGTTAATTGTTGTTTCAATACTCTTCCATTCGCGGTTTCTCGCACAGTCTCTGTCTTATGTTTAATTTCCTGTTTTTGAAAAAAAAAAAAAACTACATTAATTGTTTGAATAATCAATCTCATCAGTGAATCAACAACCTTGATTTTCTTTGATAAGAATGGACCATATATATATATAACAATGCCTCTTTTTTGTATTCTTATTTTTTAGCTGTGAAATTCACATGTATTTATTATGATGATAATTACGAACATATATGCTAGCAAACTGAAACAAATATATATAACTCCATGTGTATAAATCATAGGAGCAAAAAGAGACTCAGAAGAAGATCGAATAATATTAGCTACATCACTCATTAATACTAATTAATTAAAGGTCTAGTATTTGCTTTGACTTTTAGCAAAATACCTAATATATATATATATATATATTTTCTTTCTCCAATCAATTTTGAATTAGTAGAATAATAATAATTATAATTGCCGGAGGAACGGTTTGGTGGAGCAAGAATTGAAGCCACATGAGTGACGGCTAGTTGTTATTAGTCGCCAGTTGGCAAATTCTTTAACATATCTTCCTTTGACCTTTTCAAATATCATTATTTTTTATGAATATGTATGTATGTATTCACATTAATTCAATTTTATCCCTAAATTTGATACCGACTTTACTTACACCATATATTTCAGTCACTTCTTTTATTTTTTTTTAAAACATAAAAAAGGAAATTTCTCTCTCGTATTACAAATTATTATAAAAAAAATGATTAGTTTACGATCATTTATAGGAAGAAAAAAAAATCGGAATTGAAATAAAATAAGCACCACTCATATTTAGAGCAATATAATTTTATATAGGATATAAAAACATCCATATTGCATTGAACTCAATAAAACATGTAGCGAACTCAATAAAACGTGAGAACGAACAACATAAAAAAAATTTAATGTGCTTCGATTTCAACAGACTTATATCCATTTATTTTGTTGATATCGAAGATATTTTCGATAGGGTACTAATTTTCTTTTTATGTTTATTTTCTGAATACGGGTGAGACTTTTTTTTTTTTTTTTTTTTTTCCTTCAATAATGATGGTAGCTGGCAAAAGCAAGTCTGTTTTTCTTCTACGGCCACATAATTTCTTAATGCATGCTTCAAACTTCAAAGAACGCCACACAAGTCAAACAGACAACAGCGACTGAATTTATGCATTGATTACTTTTTCTTTTCTATTTCCACCTAATCAATTGTAATTGGTCGTATTGACACTTTCAATAAATTTATTTAATGAATTACCTCAATAAAATATGGTGGCATATAGAGTATTAAAAGACAATATTTTCTTTATTTTTATTTTTAAAATATAAATTACATAAAAAAGGGTGATAAACTTAAAAATGTAAAAAGTATAAATTTATTTAAATAGTATATTTATTAAAGACGACATATTCTTTTTTCTAAAAAACGAAAAAAAACTAGAAATGGCACATTACAGGCCGTCAATATCAAGGATAGAATAGATGTACAAGTAGCTATCGGCCACTACTTACAAACAACTTAAAATTTTTTTTTTTTCCATGGAAGAATCTTCCACAATTCTCGGAAATTCCATTGGATCTTTCTTTCCACACGCTTTTGATTCCATCTTTCTACGCATTGGTGATAAAACACTATTTCTTTTTTGTCCTTTCCTTTTTTTTTTTTTTTTCACTTCGATCTTTTGGTTTATTGTCCTGTGGAGCTAAATATCCATTCCCACTTTTCCATTACGAGCTGAGGTACAACTTACAAGTTAGATTTGATCTTCATCTATTTTATTAATGTGTACATTTTAACTAACAGTAGACCAACATATTATATTATAGAGCTTACCTTATTATTATAATGAGATAATGGACAGAAAATTTGGTCTGCACAAAACAAGCCCATATTGCATAGTCCATGTCCACCTCTGTTTTAGTCAAAATATCATTCCAGCTTTGGTTTACTTGAATTTTTGATCTGAAATTTGCAAGCAAGTTGTGAAAACCATCTTTTTAACATTTGAGTAATTGATGCAGGTAGATACCAGAACAGCTGAAGAGAGGGCAATTGATGAATGGCTTCCCATTACATCTTCAAGAAATGCCAAATGGTGGTACGCTGCTTTCCACAATGTCACTGCCATGGTTGGAGCTGGAGTCCTTAGCCTCCCTTACGCCATGTCTGAGCTTGGCTGGTATGTTCTTACTTTCTTATATTATACTCTATCTTTCTATTCCATTAGAAGAGTCTACTTTGAAGTTGCACTTTGCGACTGATAAACACTTGATGAATGAATATGAATGTTGTTACAGGGGACCTGGGGTGACTGTGATGATGTTATCTTGGATTATAACTCTATACACATTGTGGCAAATGGTGGAAATGCACGAAATGGTTCCCGGGAAACGTTTCGACAGATATCACGAGTTAGGCCAGCATGCTTTTGGAGAAAAGCTTGGCCTCTGGATCGTAGTTCCCCAGCAGCTGATTGTAGAAGTGGGAGTGGACATTGTGTACATGGTTACTGGAGGAAAATCACTGCAGAAATTCCATGATACCGTTTGCAAAGACTGCAAAAACATCAAACTCTCCTATTTCATCATGATCTTTGCCTCTGTCCACTTTGTCCTTTCCCACCTTCCCAACTTCAATTCCATCTCCGGCGTTTCTCTAGCTGCGGCAGTGATGTCATTGAGTTATTCCACCATCGCGTGGGGGGCATCGGTGGACAAGGGTGTGCAGAAAGATGTGGATTATGGTTACAAAGCTACGACGAAAGCCGGAACAGTTTTCAACTTCTTCAGTGCTTTGGGAGATGTTGCATTTGCTTATGCAGGTCACAATGTGGTTCTGGAGATTCAAGCCACAATCCCTTCAGAGCCCGGCAAGCCATCCAAGGTGCCCATGTGGAGAGGAGTTATTGTTGCCTATATTGTTGTGGCTCTGTGCTATTTCCCAGTTGCTTTCATTGGCTACTGGATGTTTGGCAATAAAATTGAGGACAACATTCTCATCTCCTTGGAAAAACCAGCATGGCTTATTGCCATGGCTAACATGTTTGTTGTGGTTCACGTTATCGGAAGCTATCAGGTAATTAATCATTCAATTAACACCAAGTTTCAGTCTTTAATTTAATTTTGTCCAAGAAGAGCTCATATGCTAATGTGTATGTGTATCTACACAGATATACGCAATGCCGGTTTTCGACATGCTTGAAACTCTGCTAGTAAAGAAACTAAAATTCAAGCCCACTTGGATTCTGAGATTTGTGACCAGAAATGTTTACGTCGGTAAGTGATCATCCATTCCATGGTGCGATTTCATTTGAATTAGTTGTTGTTCATGGTTATAATTTGATGTTCTTTGATGAATTTGACAGCATTGACAATGTTTATTGCTATCACCTTCCCTTTCTTTGGGGGACTTCTGGGATTCTTCGGAGGTTTTGCTTTTGCCCCAACTACATACTTCGTAAGTGCATGCTTTCTTCTAAAGATATATATAATGAATGTGTGTGTTTTTCGATCTGTTGTAAATGTATAATGAATGAAATGATGTTGTTTGTGCAGCTCCCCTGTATAATGTGGCTTGCAATCTACAAGCCAAAGAGATACAGCTTGTCTTGGTTCACAAACTGGGTAAGTACATATGAAACGCCTTTAAAACAATATTCAAGAAGATTCAAAGTACATATATTAAAGGTGATTAATTGGATTGGTTGTTATTGGCAGATATGCATTATTCTTGGACTTATGTTGATGATTATAGCGCCAATTGGAGGGCTAAGGACGATCATCATCCAGGCTAAAACTTACAAGTTCTACTCTTAATTAATTTGGAGTTAAGACATGATCGATCATGGAGCTCGATCCTCCCTATATATATATATCGATCAATGATGAATAAATTGAATCACAGAAACACTCAGAAACAGAGCTTTGCATCAAAAATTACAAGAGATGGAAAGCAGAAGAAGGCTGAAGATGCTGATATATAGTTAAATTTGTGAGTTGTTTGTATGATCGTAGAAGAATATCAAACCTTCAAGTTGTTGGTGTGTGTGTGTATCTATCTGTATACTTCTATATTGTACGTAGTAGAAGAAAATCAAGGAAGAAAACTAGTGTAGACAGAGTGTATCTTTGAGTACGTTTTTGACGACAAGGGAATTAGATTGTATTGTGTTGTTTTTCTCTTTGAATCTATACATTTTCTTGATCATAATTGCCAGCCCAGAAAGGAAAAGCTTCAACGATCAGACAAGATAATGATCGATTTTGTACATAATATATGGTTAATTAATTGTTTGTTGTATATATATATATGTATAGTACGGATTCTAGTTTCAGCCCAACTTGAACTAAAAAAACTCAAACTATAGGTATTAGCCTATTAGGTTTAACTTACTTATTAATTACTTTATATCACTCTTTTTGTAATGTGGGATACTAACAACATCAGTCACAGTCAGAGAGGTCATGGCTTGTAGTCTCCTGAAATGAACTTAGGGTACATTTGGTTAAATGGAATTAGAATTGAATTAGAATTGAAATTCTATAGAATTGAATTTTGGAATTGGAATTGCAAATCCATTTCAATTCTATTGTTTGGTAAAACTACAGAATTTATTAGAAATTGAATTGTGATTCCATTTTTTTTTTGTTTGAATACTCAAAATTATGTATAGAATTAGAATTCAGCTGTAATAGGCAAAATAACCATATTTCATTGTGTCTTTAGTACACCTTCATAGTCTGAATATTATTCCTCCTCCTTCACTACCATCCAACTCCATGAAACTCACTTCCTTCGAACTCAATCATCCATCTATTCCAATTTCCATTTTATTTCAACCTTCCTGTTTTTAGCTTTTCTTCACACATGTTTTACAATCTCCCAATTCTACTACTAGTTACAGAGAAAAAGAAATAAAAATTGAAGCTCTTGATGAATGAGTGGGATGTCCTCCATGAGGATTGATTTCTTGAAATCCATCATGAACATGATGATGATGCAGGGAAGTTCTTCTCAACAAAATACACAACCCCTTCAGAGAATGTTTTCAAGAACTAATCCACCTGCCCATCTCCAAAACAACTTCTTCCAAAGTTTTACCTTTCCCAATTCAATTTGAGCCAGAGCAAGATCAATCCATCTTCTCCTGTAACAACTGAAATGGATCAAGATCTGTTTTCTTCAAGAAAGAAACTGAATTTGTCAACATAAAACTAGACTCAGCCAAGTCCAACCACAGCAACAGTAAGGCAATGAAGCCACTGCCTCAGATGTAGTGTTGATGACCAAGAAACAATAAAAATTTCCTCTCCAAAGGCGATGAAAGTTGTTGATGAAGAAAAGATGATGATAAAAAACAACAACATGATGGATCATGGAGGTGATACTAAAGATGCAAAGAAAGAGCTACTTGGGATAATGATGATGATCATAATTCTGGTGGGATTATACCAAACTAATTTTCTTGTCCTCATCTTTATACAAATATAATAAAAAGACTACAGAAACAAAACAAAAAAACCATAAACCTGTTAGATGCCCTGCCCATCTTTAATCTTCATTTTTTTTTTTAAAGACTCAATTTTCATTGAATTTCTCTTCATTTTTGCCTTCCCCCACATGCATATTTCCATCAAAATCACACAAGTGACCAAACCTCATTCCTCATACTCTGATATATAGCAGTTCTGCAGTAAAAAAAATGCAACAGCCCAAATCATATATAGTAGCGGGCAAACAACAAACAGAGCCTAAAAATCACTTAAGCACAGAAGTATAGCTGCAAAATTTAGGGCCAATAGTGCAGGAGTACCCGCTGTTAAGCTTCAAGCAGCTTAAGAAGCCTAGAGGTGCAACCACGGATCAAACATTGTTTAGTAAACCAAAAATGTTCAACAGTATCCACCAACCATCATCAAGACTTGAGACTCAAAAGCATCAAATTCAAAAGCCAAAAGAAAAGAAAATCATGACTAACAAGATTGAGAAAAATTTAAGGAAAGAAAGATGTGATTACCACACTCACATGACATACAAATGTAAAGAGAAAAGAAGGCCAACAAATTAAAAGCCTGGAACAGAAGTAAACTTTCTTAATCTTAGGGGCCGTTTGGTTCGAACCTGTCAATCGGAATGGAAATAGATTTGATTGAGGAGTCAATGGGAATGAGAATCAATGGGAATGGGAATGAATAATTGTTGTTTGGTTCAAATCTTGGAATGGATAGCAATGACATAAATGATGTTTGGTTCAGTTGAATATTAGTAATGGGAATCAGTCAAAATTACAAATTTACCCCTATATTTCTTTAATAAAATAATTCAAAAAGAAAAGAAAAAGGAAAGCAAAAGGAAGAATTCGTTCTGTCTTCTTCCTCTTCCTCCTCTTCTTCTTCTTCTTCTTCTTGCTGTGTCTTCTTCCTTTTTTGCTGTTCGTTCTGTCTTCTTCCTCTTCCTCCTCTTCTTCTTCTTCTTCTTCTTGCTGTGTCTTCTTCCTTTTTTGCTGTTCGTTCTGTCTTCTTCCTCTTCCTCCTCTTCTCCTTCTTCTTCTTCTTCTTCTTCCTCTTCCTCTTCCTCTTCCTCCAACACTTGAAATTTTTGACACCACAGCCGCCACCTTCATCAAAACACCTCCCTCTACTTCCTTCCTGGTCATCGGGTTTTCAGATTCTGTCCGCGGAATTGAAGATTTGTCAACGGATCTGTTTCAGATTGTTTAAAAAGTCTAGGACTTCATCTTCACTGAAATCATCTTCTTCATTGCTTCTCGTGAAATACCGATGGGTCAAAGCTGGGTGAAGAAAAAGTCTTGGGCTTCATTCCGCAGAGGAAAGGAAGTTCCGGGAAGGGGAACTCAATAAAATTGCTTCTTCGACCTGAAAAGTAGAGCCTTTGTCTTGCCGGGACTGACAAACCGGAGCTATAAAGGGGTTTAAAAATGCAGATCGGGAGGTGGGTTTTAGAGTGCACAAGTTTCTGGAGCTTCGTTTCAGAGAGAGAAGAAGGAGCAAGGGTGTTTTTCGTAAGGATGATTTTTGTTGATTCCGGACGGGATTGAATCCGAATACCAGGGGGGGAGTAGGGATTGAGCCATATCCGAATATCAGGGAATGGGAATGAGATTTTCATTCTCATACCCATGTACCAAACAACAACAATGGCAATCACTTCCTCCCATTCCCATTGAGCCCTCCAAATACCCCCAACCAAACGGCCCCTTAGAGTACTTCCTCATTACCCAAGAATCCCACATCTAATGAAACCAAAACAAATTCTGCAGTTAGGATGCCATTTCCACACACTTCAAGCTGAACTTTTTCTCTCTGATTCTAAAGCTTAAGATTTCCAAAGATCACACAGGTCAGAATCCATAATGTGGGTGTAAAAAATATGCCATTATGAACACATCTAAAAATATGATACTTCTCAAGCCAGACTGCTTGAGGAATCTAATCACTTGAGCCCAAATTTTGTTTATAGGCAATTTATACACATCTACTTCGTAATGGATTGTTGTTTTGCCTTAGTTTAGTATTAGGCCATTTTAAACAAATATGTATCTTCCTTAGTTATTCATGTTGATATGAAGCGTGCTAATCTCACTAATTATTTCTGCCCCTGATTTGCCATTTAACAAACATGGCACATTTCCAGAATGTAAGTATTAATTAGGGGATACGCAGAAATGGCGGCACATGTATGAAATTCTTTTGCATTATAATGTTAGGGTTTCTGGTGCTTTGGTTTCTTCCAATTTCTTAACCATAGCTTGGACACAAAAGAGAATCAAATAATGCTTACCCTGTTTGCTGCTAATGATTTTATTGTACCAAGTTCAAGAAAACAACTTCCAAAGCCAAATCCTCATCCATCGTGAATAAATGGCAGCTTTACAGCTCCAACAGAACACATCAGCATCAACTTGAAGATACTTGTACAAAATTGCAGAAATGGGAACTTCTAGTTCTTTGCAAATTAAGAGGTACTTCACCAAGTAGGGAAAAAAAGGAATCAATCATGCAATCTAATCACATGTAAACATACCTTGTTTTTGTAAGATTCTGATTATAACCAGCAAATAATCTCCCGTAACCACTTAACTTTCTGTCAGTTCTTGTCTCGTATATCTTTCTTTCCTGTATATTTCAATATAAAATAATGCATAACTAAGATATCAAAATTTCAAGAACTCATAACACAACCGTCAAAGGAAAAATTGAAGTCAAATACATACCCGAAAATCCTAGAACATTTTTGGATCAACCGGATGGTAACATGAGGTAAGACTTTTCCCTAGCTTAGAAATTAATGTGGGAAAAGGGATCAAAGGCTTCCTAATTCTGCAAGTAAAGAGACACCAAATAAAAATTGTAGCTATTTTAACATCACAAAAAATATCTCAATTGAGGCTAATTGCTCACCATTTAATTTTAATGGGATCTGAAACTAATCACGTATTGTGGCTCATGTGGGTACTCCAAAGAATATATAGACGAGGAGACAACAAAATATTAACTCTTCACCACCAATGAAACCACATCGCTCTTCTCCGCCGCCGAAGCCGCCATCGATCTTCACCGCCGCCGAAACCGCCGTCGATCGTCACCGCCGCCGAAACCGCCATCGCCGCCGGAGGTCTGCTATAGAGAAGAGAGAGGAGAGACGTTTGTGGGTATCGAGTCAAAGAAGAAGAACAGGAAAAAACCCATTTCACGTTATAACCCGAAAACTAATCATTTAACCCGCCTTTGACCCGCGAATTTTTAGAATTCTAAAGGAATTGGAATTGAAAATCTTTGGTCCAACTAATGAATATTCATATCATGGAATTCACCCCAAATAAAATTGGAATTCCAATATTTAATTTTGGAAAACTTCCCAAACAAACAATTGGAATTGGAATTGGAATTGGAATTGGAGCCTCAATTCCAATTCCATATCCCAATTCCATGGAAATCAAACAGAGCCTTAAAAAAAAAATGCACATTCCACAAAGTATTAATTGTTCCATCGCAGAGTTCTTTGATCACATATATTACTGTAATAAATAAGCTCAGAAAGAAACAAACAAGTTTTCCAGTTCTCCTCAACCATTCAATTCAATGAATTCATATATTACGCATGTATTTAGAAAATTCTCTAAGTCTTTGCTTGACTTATTTATTTTATACATTAATTTCTTTATTATTTTTGTATTTAAACTTCCATTCCATTGGTCTTTCAGAATCCCAGTTTAGAAGTTGCGAACTCCAACGTACCTACATGTATACTTGCTCTCTCTCTCTCTCTCTCTCTCTCTCTCTCTCTCTCATTGTTTTGGTGTTCCGGCGGCCATTGCTAGTCAATCAATCTACCGGACCGGCCGGGCCGGGCCTTTAATTTAAATATTAATTCTCCTTATTCCTTCTACTCCTGTGATCAAACTGCTGATCAATATCATCATCAGCAGCATTATACATACATACATGGAACATCAGCCAGCTCCATTCTTGTGGTCCAGAGTTATTAGGATTCCGTTCCCGTTCCGAAGATGTCGGCGCCGCTCCCGGAAACTATCGGATTTAGACTACTACAGCTCTGACCAAGTAAGTTTTTCCGATTCCTTCCCTTCCTGATCGTCACCGAGTTATTAGTTGACCTTTATAGGAGTGGTCTTGGTTAATTACTCAATTCCTATTATCTATCACTTTAGCGATTGTCTCTACATATATATAGTCTTCGATGATCGGAACGAATGAATTTCATGCATTAAAATTAAAAAGGACAGAATGATCATTTGCAGCTTTCAGTTTTCCTCCCCATTCTCATGACACAGATAGTTTAACTGTCCAAACGTATTACTAAAATTATAATTTCCGTGAAAAATAAATACTCGTAAATTATTATAATATCCTTTTTTTTTTTTTTTTGTGTGTTTAATTTCTGCTTTGTTAGAAACATATTTCTTTACCGTTTATTAGCTTGGCTTGTAAGTCTTGTATTTCAAAGTTCAAACAGCAACTGCCAATTAATATGGAATTCGAACAGAGTTTTCTACTATCTCTGTACAACTTATTATGGATGTCAATGTACAACATCTAAAATAGTTATTTTAATATTTTTTATTCCATTCACGTCTTTACTTTTTATATTAGTAAGTGTATGACGAATAAATAAATTAAAAGTAGACTCTTATATTGGAACAAAAAATATTTCGGACTCATGAAATGGAGGGAGTATATTTTTCTTTATCATATACTCCGGCCACTTGCACTTGTACTAGAAAACTTTCATCAATAATACTGTTTTTTTTTTTTTTTTTTGGTTGAAAAGTCATCAATAATATTATGCCAATTAATTAGGACCCCATCCCATGGCCGCTGTATTAATTCACAAGTCTAGGAAATTTCTTTGGAATTTCCAGGGAATCTTTGATCTTGATTGATTCCAACATCCCTTTTTTTTTTTTAATTTTTTATTTATCATTGATTGCTTCGCTTTGTCGTTTGTATAATTTCATTTTTTGGTCTTAATTGGTTTAATTTCCTAGCTTTTCTGTTTGAATTTTCATTTATGGCGAATTACGAATCAGTCCTTGTAGTAACTTTTTCAAATTATAAATACTGTGATAGTTACTGCTATACTGGCAAAAAGACACAAACTAGTGAAAACTGAAAAGATATGTGTGACAAGTAAAAGGCAATTAATATAAAGTACTGTATAAAACTACACAGTCAGATAATGGAGAAGCTGAAGAGAAGACAATTGATGACTGGCTTCCCATTCCATCCACAAGATCTGCGAAGTGGTGGTATTCTGCTGTTCACAATGTCACTGCTATGGTTGGAGCTGGAGTCTTGAGTCTCCCTCATGCCATGTCTGAGCTTGGATGGTACCTTCAAAATTTTAATCCTCCTTTGTTGATGATTTGCATCTTCTTGAAATTAATGTCATGAAATTACAGGGGACCTGGGGTGACTGCCATGGTGTTATCTTGGATTATCACGCTATACACACTGTGGCAAATGATTGAAATGCACGAAATGGTTCCTGGGAAACGTTTCGACAGATATCACGAGTTAGGCCAGCATGCTTTCGGCGAAAAGCTTGGCCTCTGGATTGTAATTCCCCAGCAGCTGATTGTTGAGGTTTGTCTGAACATTGTGTACATGGTTGCAGGAGGACAATCATTGCAGAAATTCCATAATTCGGTTTGCGAAGGCTGCAAGAAAATCAATCTTTCCCATTTCATCATGATCTTTGCCTCTGTCCATTTTGTTCTTTCCCACCTTCCCAACTTCAATTCCATCTCTGGCATTTCTTTGGCTGCAGCAGTCATGTCATTGAGGTAGTTACTACATTTGATCCTTTTTTTTTTCTGTATATGTTCAAAATTTATTGTATTTTAAAACCTATACCTATATGTTGCAGTTACTCCACCATCATATGGGGGGCATCAGTGAAAATGGGTGTGCAAGCAAAAGTGGATTATGGTTTCAAAGCTAATAAAACAGCAGGAACAGTTCTGGACTTCTTCAGTGGGTTGGGAGGAGTTGCGTTTGCTTATGCAGGTCACAATGTGGTTCTGGAGATTCAATCCACATTCCCTTCAACGCCTGGCAAGCCATCAAAGGGACCGATGTGGAGAGGAGTTGTAGTTGCTTATATACTTGTGGCTTTATGCTATTTCCCAGTTGCTTTCATAGGCTACTGGATCTTTGGCAATAAAGTTGACGACAACATCCTCATCTCCTTGGAAAAACCAACTTGGCTTATTGCAATGGCTAACATGTTTGTTGTGGTTCACTTTATTGGAAGCTATCAGATATATGCAATGCCGGTTTTCGACATGCTTGAAACCGTGCTTGTTAGGAAACTGAAATTCAAACCCAGTTGGAAGCTGAGATTTGTTGCCAGAAACGTTTACGTAGGTAAGTGATAGGCTGTTTTCAAATCATTCATCCTCCTGAGGCGTTGAAGTTGTTGATGTTTGGAGTTCTTATTGCAGCATTCACAACGTTTATTGCTGTCACTCTGCCTTTCTTTGGGGGACTTCTTGGATTCTTTGGAGGTTTTGCTTTAGCCCCAACTTCATACTATGTAAGCCTTTCTTTGTTTCTTTCCATTCTTAGCACTATAATTAATGTTTATCTTTCTGATAATGAATTGATGTTTTATGCAGCTCCCTTGTACAATGTGGCTCATCATCTACAAGCCAAGAAGATTCAGCCTGTCTTGGTTCACAAACTGGGTACGTATCTGCACATTGTGCAACTTTAGGATTTATGGATTGGAATTAATGTTAAAGGTGACTGAGAGGTGTTATGGTTTTGGCAGATTTGCATTATACTTGGAGTTCTTTTGATGGTTATATCGCCAATTGGGGGGCTACGACAGATCATCATCCAGGCTAAAAAATATAAATTCTTCTCTTACGTTGACAGCTCTTCCATTCCCGGAACATGATGGTGTATATTTGCAAAGTAAGAACTACGCTGTAAGCATGGCAGAGTTTTTTGTTTTATTTCGCCTGTAAACGAAGTGGGAATTGGATTCTATCTCTAAGGACTGTGCTCTTTGAATACATTTTCTTGATTTGGAGGATTTCCTTCAAACAAATATGTTTCATCAACCATACATAGTAGTAGCAGTAGTACATGTTTAGGACTATATATAACAAACATGTGAAATTAGCGGGGCGACTGCGATGGTGAAATGCAGGAAATGGTTCCTGGGAAACGTTTCTTGAAACTGAAAAATAATTGAAAGATTACAAATGGAATATGCAAGAAATACTGAGACGCCAAGACTCAAGTTGAAGTTGATTATTGTTCATGAGTAACTATGTATCACCCCTTGCATGGGAAAAATGCTTGATATGGGTCAAAAATAATAAAAAAAAGGATGGAAGCATGAAGTGCAACCTGAAAAGCTTGAAGCCAAGTAACTTTGAATTCCACCACTGATGTATATTGTACGTGCATTAAAGGAGGAACACGAGGGAAATTGTGTGATAAGAGAGGATAACGCAGTCAATGAGCTTTATAAGGTGAAATGAAGCAACATACCCTTAAGTTGTTCAACCAGGCCCCCAAGTATCTTTTCTTCATTCTTCAAATTTAACAATTCAGCCTGTTCCTTAGCTATTGCTACTTTTGCTTGTTCAACTTCTTGTTTGTGTATGGTAGGTACCACCTTCTTGCTAGGAGTGGCCACCTTTTTTCTTCTCTACCCACTTGACCAGCCTCCCAACAAGTATTTGAACACTCATCACTCCCAGCACAGCAATCTGCTCATGGAACAAGGATTTAGATATATAAGTTAATGTGAATGATGAAATCACCAGTTAAGAAAAACCAAACCCGGCAATCACATGAAGAGCTCTCCTCCGGAACTCCAAAAGCGAGATCTCCTCTCCAGACAGAACACAAAGCTTAATTCCAATCCATCTCTCAGACATCAATATAAGGAATCAAATTTAAAGTCTATCAAGAAGCCACAACCCAAAATTACAGAATCAAATTTCAGCCTCTTTGCACAAGGAATTGCCAACAAAAATTGATTGGTTATCTCTGACCATAAACAACTGAAACAACAGCATACCTGAGAGCACAATCATGAAACAACAGAAACATCACAACTCTGTAGAGCTGCTTCATATTTGCGCTCAGCTATCAATCAGAAGATTTCTTTTTTTTTTTTTGAAAGGAATTGTTTTATGTGTAAAAAATAGATAACGATGATGTTATTGTTGAAAAAATGTGAGTATAGTTTTAGAAAAAATTTTAAATTTTAAATTTTAAATTTAGTTAAAAAATGAGAGTGTTTGGTTATAAAAAAAAAAAAAAAATCTCAAAAAACGTTGTGTTTTTCTTAAAAGGACTAAAACAAACATAACTTTCGGTTTATCATTCTTGGGATTCCCGAACAAATTAAATTAATATCATATGAAAATGCAAGCATGAACATTTGATAGCTTGTATTGTATTCTTTTTCTCTTTGAATCTATACATTTTCTTCATCATGATTAATTTGCATTTTAAGGCGTTAATTGCCAGGCCAGAAAGGAAAAACTTCAACGATCAGACGATAATGTGATCGATTTTGTACCTACTTAATGATCGATCAGCATTAACAGCACATTCAAATGAAGGCTACTACAACGTAACCCCAATACGTTCAACGTAACGTAACACGTAGACAATTTATGATCTTGGCCTTTTACTCCAATACATACCTCGACCCCTAAGCTCGGCCGGTTCAACTTTCGATCCGGTTTTGTTAAACATTCATATATAGTACTCCAATTCAAGTCTTGGAAATGAACTTAAAAATGCATGCACATTCCACATAGTATTAATTGTTCCATTGCATCGGGGCATGTTATTTACAGGACACTTTTTACTATATGCATGACATTTTTTTAAATTTTAGTAGTAAAAAGACAAAAATACCCTTACCTCTATTTATATAAAAAAAATACCAACATTAACCTAAACAGTAGCAAAAAGGAAAATTTCAGTTCCAGTAGACTTTCGCCTGAATCAGGGGAAAGTTTCTTAGACTTTGGCCCGAGACAGGCGAAAGTTTCTTAGACTTTCGCCTGAGTCAGGCAAAAGTTTAATATACTCAGGCGAAAGTCTAAGAAACTTTCGCCTGATTCAGGCGAAAGTCTACTGGAAGCCTAAGGTATTGGATACTTTCGCCTGGCTTGGGCGAAAGTTTCCAATACCCTCGGTGTCATGTGGCGGAATTCTGGAAAACTTTCGCCCAGTCCCCAGAACTTAGGCGTCCTGTGGCGTCAGAATTCCGACGGGAATTTGACTGAATCTCTACGTCCATCGGAAATTAAGCTTTCCGAGACCACAATTCACCCAACAAACGTTATACTCATCACCAAAATATGCAACTAATACATTCTATAACCTAAACCCATCACAAATTTGAATCCAAATTCGAACTAAACCCGATTCGCCGTCGATCATGGCTCTCCAATTTCATTCGGGTTTCTTGTCAATTGCCCACAGGAGAAATTGTCAAAAGAGAAATTTGGTTCCTTCACAATTACTGAAGGATAATTCAGTAATTTCACTTGAAAATTTTTTAAAATTTGTCCTACAAATAGTAAATTGTGTCATTCACATAACATTTCCCTTCATCACTGCTATGGTTGGAGCTGGAGTCTTCAGTATCCCTTATGCCATGTCTGAGCTTGGATGGTACCTTCAAAATTTTAATCCTCCTTTGTTGATGATTTGCATCTTCTTGAAATTAATAAGCTCAGAAAGAAACAAACAAGTTTACCCGTTCTCGTCAACCATACATACATACATACATATATGCATGAATTTAGAAGATTCTCTAAGTCAAGCAAAAACCTTTAACAATACATTAATTTCTTTTTGGAAAAAATGCAAAAATAGTCCACAATCTTTACCTATGTATCAAATGTAGTCTAAATCTTTAATATGTATCAAATGCAGTCCACAATATATCAGTTTTGTTTCAATTTCAGTCCAAATGACGGAAATTAGACCAAATTAACAGTCAATGAACCGTCAGTCAAAGAAGAAAAAGATTTTCAGGAAATCTTTTTCTTTAGAAAATTTTTTTGTTCGTTTTCATGGGGGAAATGGTTTTGGAAGAAAGGGGTGGGGTGGTTTTAGGAGGGTCAAAGGAAAAGATTTTCGAGAAATCTTTTTCTTCAGAAAACCAAAAAAAAAAAATCGATTTTTCAGGAAACGAAAAAAAAAAGAAAATGATTTTCTAAAAAGCTTTTTCTTCAGAAAACGAAAAAAAAAATTTCTGGAAATATTTTTCATCAGAAACGAAAAAAACATTTCTAAAGAAAAAGATTTCCTGAACATCATTTTCTTCTTTGACTGACGGTCAACTTCATTGACCGTTAATTAATTTGGTCTAATATCCGTCATTTGGACTGAAATTAAAACAAAATTGATACATTTTGGGCTACATTTGATACATACTAAAGACTTGGACTACATTTGATACATATGTAAAGATTGTGGACTATTTTCATACTTTTCCCCTTTCTTTTTTGTATTTAAACTTTCAGAATCTCAGTTTAGTTATTTTGCAAACTCCAACCTACCTCCATTACATGCTTGCTCTCTCTCCCCCTCTGTCATTGTTTTGGTATTCCGGCGGCCACTGCACGTCATCAATCTACCCGGGCCGGCCGGGGCTTTAATTTAAAATTTTAATTCTCCTTATTCCTTCTCCTCCTGTTATCAACTGATCATCATTCATCAGCAGCAGTAGCAGCCGCAGCATTATATATATATATATATAAATATGGAGCAGGAGCATCCAGGTCCATTGTTTTGGTCCAGAGTCATTAGAATTCCATTCCCGTTCCGAAGCTCTCGGCGCCGCTCCAGGAAACCATCGGATTTAGACTACAACAGCTCTGACCAAGTAAGTATTTCCGATGATCACCAAGTGATTCAGTTTCGAATTATAACCTCGATCAGTTAGTTGACCTTTAATTACTGAATTCTTATTTATCTCTCTCTATACATGTAGTCTTAGATCATGATCGGAATAACTGAATTTCATGCATTAAAATTAAAAAAAAAGGACAGAATGATTGTTTGCAGCTTTGAGTCTTCTTCCTCCCCATTCTCCGTTGCTAGTCATGAGTCATGACAGAGATAGAAACATATTTCCCTACCGTTTACAGTATTAGCTTGTATTTCAAAGTTCAAACAGCAACTGCCAATTAATATGGAATTCCACTTGCACTTGTAACTACAAAACTTTCATCAATAACATATATATATCTTTTGAAAAGTCAACAATAATATTATGTCAATTAATTAGGACCCGGTCCCGCTATATTAATTCACAAGTATCCGAAATTTCTTTGGAATTTCCGTTCAGTCTTTTATCTTGATTGATTATTAATCGCTTCGCTTTGTCGTTTCTCTAATTTCATTTTCGTCTTAATTTCCTAGCTTTTCTGTTTGAATTTTCATTTAGGGTGAATTACGAATGTAATTTTTATAAAATTACAGATACTGTGATATACTAGAGAAAACTGAAAAGATATATGTAATAAGTAAAAGGGAATTAATATAAACTACACAGTCAGATAATGGAGCAGCTGAAGAGAAGGCAATTGATGAATGGCTTCCCATTCCATCCACAAGAACTGCAAAGTGGTGGTACTCTGCTGTTCACAATGTCACTGCTATGGTTGGAGCTGGAGTCTTGAGTCTCCCTTATGCCATGTCTGAGCTTGGATGGTACCTTCAAAATTTTAATCCTCCTTTGTTGATGATTTGCATCTTCTTGAAATTAATGTCATGAAATTACAGGGGACCTGGGGTGACTGCCATGGTGTTATCTTGGATTATCACGCTATACACACTGTGGCAAATGATTGAAATGCACGAAATGGTTCCTGGGAAACGTTTCGACAGATATCACGAGTTAGGCCAGCATGCTTTCGGCGAAAAGCTTGGCCTCTGGATTGTAATTCCCCAGCAGCTGATTGTTGAGGTTGGTCTGAACATTGTGTACATGGTTGCCGGAGGGACATCATTGAAGCAATTCCATTACTTGGTTTGCAAACACTGCAAGAAAATCAGTCTTACCTATTTCATCATGATCTTTTCCTCTGTCCATTTTGTTCTTTCCCATCTTCCCAACTTCAATTCCATCTCTGGCGTTTCTTTGGCTGCAGCAGTCATGTCATTGAGGTAGTTACTACATTTGATCCCTTTTCTTGTATGTTCAAAACTTATTGTTTCTTAAAACTTACCGATATGTTGCAGTTACTCCACCATCATATGGGGGGCATCAGTGAAAAAGGATGCGCAAGAAGATGCGCAATATGGTTACAAAGCTACGAAAGCAGGAACAGTACTGGACTTCTTCAGTGGGTTGGGAGAAGTTTCGTTTGCTTACGCAGGTCACAATGTGGTTCTGGAGATTCAAGCCACATTCCCTTCGACGCCCGACAAGCCATCCAAGGTACCCATGTGGAGAGGAGTTGTTGTTGCCTATATAGTTGTGGCCTTGTGCTATTTCCCAGTTGCTTTCATAGGCTACTGGATCTTTGGCAATAAAGTTGACGACAACATCCTCATCACCTTGGAAAAACCAACTTGGCTTATTGCAATGGCGAACATGTTTGTTGTGGTTCACTTTATTGGAAGCTATCAGATATATGCAATGCCGGTTTTCGACATGCTTGAGACAGTGCTTGTAAGGAAACTGAAATTCAAACCCAGTTGGAAGCTGAGATTTGTTACCAGAAATGTTTACGTTGGTAAGTGATAGGCTGTTTTCAAATCATTCATCCTCCTGAGGCTTTGAAGTTGTTGATGTTTGGAGTTCTTATTGCAGCATTCACAACGTTTATTGCTGTCACTCTGCCTTTCTTTGGGGGACTAATTGGATTCTTTGGAGGTTTTGCTTTAGCCCCAACTTCATACTATTTAAGCCTTTCTTCGTTTCTTTCCATTCTTAAATTAGCACTACAATTAATTAATGTTTATTTTTCTGATAATGAATTGATGTTTGTGCAGCTCCCCTGTATAATGTGGCTTATCATCTACAAGCCAAGAAGATTCAGCCTGTCTTGGTTCACAAACTGGGTATGTATCTGCAACTTTAGGATTGGAATTAATAATGTTAAAGCTGAGAGAGGTGTTATGGTTTTGGCAGATTTGCATTATACTTGGAGTTCTTTTGATGGTTATATCGCCAATTGGGGGGCTACGACAGATCATCATCAAGGCTAAAACATATAAATTCTACTCTTAAGTTAAGACTTAGGACAGCTCTTCCATTCCACGAACATCAAAAGAATAATTTGAATCAACAAAGACTCAGAAACAGCTACAGTTTTGCTTAGTTTCATCTCCTTAGAATGTAGGAAACTCAAGGGGAAATTGATAGTGTGTGCATTGCATCTGCATGTATATTTGCAAAGTAAGAACTACGGTGTATGCCAGAGTTTTTCTATTTATTTTTGTGCTGAAGCTCCAATGATTAAAGAAGAATATTGTTTAATTGTTACGCATTAGGCTGAAACAAAGATGTTTCATCAACCTAACAATGACAATGATCTTCACTCCAAATGTTGGCAGAAATTCAAGTCAAAATACATAATACACCATGCATGCAACGAGTTCAGAAAGATTTACTTAAACACGGTGCTAATCATCAGCAAATTGATAAAAAAGTGTTGTTACAAAACTAACTTAGAAGGGCATCAAAACAGAGAAAAATAAAAGCAACATAACGAGCTTCAAAGGAACAGAGGAATGTACACTTCTTCAGGATTAGGGCTATCCAATAATGCCCAGAAACAGCATCATATGTTCTCTACCAGGTCAGCCAATCTACAAAACAGCACGTTCATAGATCTCGTATGGCCGCAGTCCACCCGAAAAAGGGGCGGCTTTATCTTTATCTTTATCGGTTTCTCCTGGACCGCTAAAACAAAACAACTGATTCATCAACTTCTTATTGATTAACGACTCTTGCTTGGGAAGAGCTGCATTTGGCGTTCCATGATCACTATCAAGTACCATTTGATTTGAGCAAGAAGCAACTGTGATATCCTTCTCCAGTTGTATACCTTTCTGTTTATCCAAAGAGCTCGGAGAAGATAGCGATGATTTCGAAAATGAACTCGAACGTGACCGGCGAGAGGTCGGAACTGCCTGCATCACACCATGCAATAGACCCGAAGCAAGTTTCTTCTTCGCTGACGGACTAGGAAGGTTACTCCTCACAGCCAGAGTTCGCTTGTTGTTAGGCATTGATGAGGGTTTCGAGAATCTCTGCCGGAGAGGAATTGGAGGTCCTTCTGAAGAAGCATTTTTGTGTCGCCCCGAAGTCCTGTCTTTTGTCTTAGGCCAGTGAAGCATTCGTTTTAGCCTCTCCGCTGCATAATTTATGGAACGAAGCTTCTTGTTCTTGTTTGTTCTTGAAGCAATGGTCTCCGTGATCAAGTTAGCCTGAGTGATCTCCGGTGAACAGGTGCTCAGCCCGGCGCTTCCACCGCCGGCATCCGACACATTCTCAATCCCTGTGTAGAGGAATATTTCTGTATCGGAAGTCCTGAAAGAAGTTCCAGGACTACCTCCTATACTCCGCATTCTCAGATGGGAAGCTATAGCTTTTCTCGTTGTGTAGTCCTGACAACCGAAGATTCCTCCAGCAGATATCAACTGCTTCGTCAGTATCTCTGACGATGCAGAAGCAGGCCGTTGCTTCAGAATATCAAGAGGAGTCAGACCATCCATATCCCGAATATTAACATTGATGAACCTGGCGGTCATGAGCAATTCCACAAGGTCAGAATGAATGTTTCCAACGATGGCTAAATGAAGAGCAGTCCTTCCATTGTTGTCTTTCACATTGATGATATCTTCGATGTCGAAGATCTTCCCGCAAACCAGTTGCTTCATGAGCTCAATCTGGCGATCCAATCTCCGGAAACCTGGACTTTGGAAACCAGTAACTGCAACGTGTAGAAATGTTTCTCCACCGTTGTTTATGGAATGGATCAACGACGGCGAAGCAAGGATTAAAGATTCAACAACAGTAAGCTGACCCCTGCTAGCCGCAGTATGCAATGCTGTGTTGCCATGGTTGTCCACGGAACTGATAACATCATAAGAAGCTATAAGGTCTTTCACTACCTGCATTTGTAAACTTTACCTCAGGACACTTCAGAATCATAATAGTAGAAGTCAAGAACTAGGAAAACAGAAACTATGAGATTCTTAAGCTTCAACACTTTTGGATGATAACTAAACAATTAATGAACTTTCTGACTCTTCCCAAGATATATTTCAAATTAACAAGTACAGATTTTATGGCGGGGTTCAAAAGTTTGTTCTTTAAAACTCTATAACGAGCAAGCCTAAGAACTAGCGGAGAATGGGGATCTCACCTCAACCTGCCCTCTACCAGCCGCAGCGTGCAAAATGGTAGCACCTTGGATATCCCTGTAACTTAATACATCCGAGCAATCTCCAAGAAGCTCCTTCAATATCTTCAAGTTTCCGCCTCTAGCAGCAGCATGAATGGCTCTATTTTGCATCTCAAACTTGTAAGCAGCAGGGATATCTTCAATATGTTCCTCGAATTCTCTCGCATTACCAGAACTAGAAGGAAACCTTGGGGACACTGCAAAGTCAAAAAGAGTCCTAAAAACATCACAATTCTTACCCCTGGCAGCAGCGTACAGTACATCCGTGACCCCATACTCTCCTTCTCCAAACACCAAAAGAGGATCTCTTTCCAGCAACTCTTGAACAAATCCCAAGTCACCAGCTGAGGCAGCAGTGTACAGAAGCCATCCGCCATATCCAGCTCGAATAAGGGTATTTTTCCCTTTCTTGTTTTCACACTCGAGAAGGAGCTTTTTTGCAACTTGAGAACGGCACCTGGCGACATCATCAAACTGCTCTTCGTCATCCCACACGGTCTCAAGACGGCGAATTCTTCTGAGAGAAGTGAGGGTTATGAGATGATTGCCGTCCAGACGAAGAAGCTGTCTGACCAAGTCATAGTGTCCATTGGCAGCCGCCCAATCAATAGGGGAAGCATACCACCATTGGTCCCCTGTGCTCTCCCACCTAAGAGGTAAGTACCTTGAAGGCATCGGAACCCTCTTCAAGTTTCCTTCCAATTCACGGAGAAGCCCAGAAATGAAGATGCAGAAATATTCAAAAAGATAGCTTCTTTGATTCTTTCTGCACAAACCCTTCAAAGAAAAAAGATGAAACTTTTGTATTCCCCAAAAGGGCGCAAGAATTGCGGAAACAAGGCAGGAAAACAACAGAAAATTCTCAAGCAGTTGGAAAATCATCAAAGGCTCAAATCAAAATATGATCGCTTATTAAAGAATTAACAAAAAGAGAAGCCTTAAAGAAGGAAGAAACGAGGGAAAAAAAAGCTACATATGGACATTGAAACACCGCCAAAACGCCAGGTCAACCATAAAAAAAGTTAAGAAAAGGCCAAACCCCCAAAAAAATAAAAAAATAAAGAAGAAAAGGCAAGGCTTGAATCAATAGTAGGGAAGATGACAACTGTAAAAGGTTAGGCAAATACTGTAAGCACTGGATTGAAGAAGCTGCAGTAATAAGAATGGTCAGTTGACGAAAACAGAAGGATCACATGATCCACAAACAATACTGGCAAATATCAACAGGGCAACAAAGAATTCATCATTAGCACATGAGGAAGAAAAGAGAGGTAATAAAATGGATGATTAGAACAAGAGATACGGGTAAAAATTAACATTTCTTGAATGCAGCAACCACGGACAAAAAGGGGTTGTATTGGTATCAGTATGTGTGCTTGTATTGAGGAGGAAAGAGAAGTGGACAGGTCAGGTCCATTGACACGTATGTCTGAAAAGGGTAAAGATTCTTTGGGACTTCGATGCATTTGCTTACTCTCTCTCTCTTTTTTCTTTACGAAGCAAGGCAAGGATTGCGCCTTTCTATCAGTACAGTACGAAGTAAGTAATGAATTGTCTTTGTCTTCTACTCTCTTATAACAATGAAGAAGATTTAATCTCGTTATTCTTGCCTTTCTCATCTACTCTCTTATAATAATAAGAAGATTTGATCTTGTTTAGTGACTCTGGGTCCGAGATCAAATTCGTAGATCAATGCCTGGGTAAAATAAGGGTAAAAGCTTAGGGAAATCAATTTTTTGAAGGGGTTAATGGTCATGAGAGTGATGAAGGTGGAGGATGATTGATGTTAACACTCACCAACCGGGCAAAATCAACCCACATGATAAGATATCATATTCATACTATTAGTGTACCTATAATTCTCTAAAGGGAAAAAAGTGGAGGAAGGCCCCCATGTGATGGATGTCCAAAAGCAACTTTCAGCTTTTTTTTTTCTCAGTGCTGTGCTGCTGAAATAAACACAAAAGATAAGAGATGAGGATGGTCGCTCTCTAACTCGAGCCCATCTCTGCAATAACGCAACAGTACACGTGATGATCCATTTCACTTCACTCAAATGGAAAATGCCATTTTCACGTTCCTCAGTGATCATCACTAGTTTTTGGTACCTTACCCTATTAGTAAAGGCTAAACACAATCATGCATTGCCCATAATCATTGCCTGTTAAGGTCGATTTCTGAGAGAATCTGGAATAACTAAAAGATTTGATGAATCGCATCCCAGCCAAACTAAGATGACAAAGGAGAAACCCATTTTAGGGTTGGATGGAGCACAAATAAATGACCAATTGGCAATTTAACACAGTAGCAGACTGAGATTGCAACCAAGGGATTACTACTACAAAACCGTACCTTATCTTTCCACAAAACAAATTTATATGCTATAACAGCTCTGTCAGCAAAAGATGATAGCTACAAGAGACTCCGACAACCTTATAGAAACACCATTCTAAGCCAGCTCACTTGTTCACCATGAAACAAGTAGATAAGTTAAGGATAATAACTATGTAATAGTAACATTAACCCTACATAGTATTATGGCATGAAACCTAGTGAAGGGAAGTTTAGTTCTTGGCCTTGAGGGTATTATTTTCTCTGATCCTCGATCGATTGTCCAGTTTGACATAACGCTTTAGCTCCTCGTAGGGAAGGGTTTTCAGATCTTTCCTCCTCAGCTCACTTAGGGCAGGGCGTTTATCAAGCAGATGCCATAGCCAATCAGGGTATTCAGAGTCTGCCAAGATTTTTGGGTCTGATCCTTCCTTAAGAGTATTGGCACCAACAACCGTAGTGGATTTGACCTCTTTGCTCAGAGTGGATTCCTTTGGAGCATCGGCAGCCCCACCACCTTTAGAGCCCTTCTTTTTACCCCCGGCAGAAAAGCTTCGGCAGCCCCCCACTCCAACTATCTGCTTGGTGACCAAACTGCTCCTCAATGATCCAGATCTAAGATAATAAAGTAGCATCTCTTTTCCCTGTAGTACCAACAACAATTATTACAGAGATCAATTAGGCCCTTGCATGCTTATTTATTCATATTTCTACATTATCAATGAACCTACTCTCACTGCCTGTTTGGGGAACAAAAATGTTAACTCATGCATGTTTCTCAAACAACAGAGAAGGAAGAAAAACAAATGGCATTCAATCATCTCAACAAATGATTAAGGGTCAACAGGTCGACCGACAAAATATTTGAATGACATTTAATCACCCCCCTTCCCTTCTAAGAAATCCAGAACAGACATCTAAATCTAAAATCTGATCACAGCTTCCCTTCTTAAGCATCATGACAGTAGGAGATCCTTTATGTATTTACGCAGAAGCTCTAATATATATCTTCAGTGGAAAATTAACTCCTTATTCCAAGCTTTAAAGGAAAAAAAAGTTGCAGAAGGAGCAACTGAAAATGAGTCCTACAAGTTGCCATCTTGTTAAATCAACTTATGACCTAACTCTTAGGACTTATTATGACTGCCCGGGGGCAAGGTATTCTATAATTTCTATTAAGCTTTTAGCAAGGATGAACGGATTAAAATTGTAGTTCACAGAGCAAGAGGGTTAACAACATTAACATATATATCATATTGCACCAATTGCCACTTAGAAATGCTACATTAGGCGCTTTATTGTGTATAAGTTTGTTGCCTTGTGAAGGCAGTAATTGATCAACCAAGTTCATACCCAAGCAACAGATGATTGTTTTCAGACAAACTCCAACACAACAACAATTGAAAAAGTCTTTATCCCATTGCGAGGGTCCGTAATATGATCATATTTAGCCACCACATATCTAACCCTCACGTTCGTCAAGATACATTTTCACATTTAGGTTTAAATGCATTGTACCAAAACAAAGAAGGCGGCAAAACTAGAAAGCCCTTTTTTTTTTTTTTGTTAGCTTGATTCCATGGTATCATTGCACAAGCAAGGAATTTAAGGATTTCAACAATCGCAGATGGGCATAAAAGCAGGAAAATTTCCAAGGGAAGTTGAGCACATTTAATAAAAAAAATTTATCGGAAAAAGATCTGATTCAAAGCCTGAAAACCAAATACATACCTAATCAAACAGCAACGAAACAAGGAACACAACAGAGAAACTGAACTCCAACATTGACTGACGATAATCGTGAAAACTTTACAAACAATTCAAAATGATAAAATATAAGCAAGAAAAAACTACCACTTCCAAGTAATAGCTTTACCTTGGATTACAACCGTTTCCCAAAATCGCTGGCTTCCGGATTCCGCCGTCGATGGCTGCAGAGGGGTTAATATAACGGCGGTCGAGGTTGTGGCGGAGCTGAGCCTGAGAGTTCAGTTGTTCGAGCAGAGTGACTTCATTTTATGAATGGGCTCTTCCTTTCGGAAAATATGGACGTAACACCAATAGATAATGCTAACCTATTGGGCCGATAATTAGAGAGCTGGCCAATTATGAAGCCCAAGTTCAAGAAATTACACACATCTAATGGGAAACTCAGAAAGAAAAAAAAAATGAGGTGAAGATAATAATATTATTTTTTTAGGTAATAATATTGTGTTGATAATATAGATATATTATAGTTTTATTTAAGAGTTTATCATATTTTTAGTATTTTTCATATTTTATGGAAAAAAAAAATCTTTTTGGTCTTTCAAAAATAAAAAGTGGAAAAAGACATAATAATTTAAGCAGATAAAAAATTGGGCCAACCGCAGCCAACAACTGAATCTGGCCCATATTAGTTGCTTAGTCCAAGATGAAAGCCCATAGTCTAAGGCCCTTGTTAGGGTTTAGATCTGTGAAATAACTTGAACAACAATCCAAGCCAACCGAACAAAAACCCCAAATTTCTCTTCTCTCTAAAACCCTTACTGCAATTTTTCACTTTCTCCTCTTCTTCTTTCTATTTCTCTCTCTCTCTCTAGAACCATTGCCGAGTAGCAGCAGAAGAATCTGAAAAATGGGGAGCAGTCAAGCAGCCGTTTCGTTTCTGACCAACTTGGCGCGCGCCGCTTTCGGATTGGGCCTGGGCGCCACCGTCGTTAACTCCTCTCTCTACACCGTCGATGGTGGCCAGCGCGCCGTCCTCTTCGATCGGTTCCGTGGTGTTATCGATGAGACCGTCGGAGAAGGGACCCACTTCCTCATCCCATGGCTTCAGAAGCCCTACATCTTCGACATCCGCACCCGACCCCACGCATTCTCCTCCATCTCTGGGACTAAGGATCTCCAGATGGTGAACCTCACGCTCCGAGTACTCTCCCGTCCAGATACCGAGCGCCTTCCCGTTATTTTCAAGACCCTTGGCACGGAGTATGACGAGAAGGTTCTTCCATCCATCGGGAACGAGGTTCTGAAAGCCGTGGTGGCTCAGTTCAACGCCGACCAGCTACTCACGGAGAGGCCCCATGTTTCTGCTCTGGTGAGGGAGAGCCTTATCCGAAGGGCCAAGGATTTCAACATTGTGCTCGATGACGTGGCGATTACTCACTTGTCATACGGGGCTGAGTTCTCCAAGGCCGTGGAGCAGAAGCAGGTGGCTCAGCAGGAGGCGGAGCGATCAAAGTTTGTTGTGATGAAAGCTGAGCAGGAGAGGAGGGCCGCAATCATCAGGGCTGAAGGCGAGAGCGAGGCTGCCAAGTTGATTTCGCAGGCCACTGAGGCTGCTGGAACCGGTTTGATTGAGCTCAGGAGGATCGAGGCTTCTAAGGAGAATGCAAGTACCTTGTCGAGGAGCGGGAACGTATGGTATTTGCCCAAGGACACTAACATGATCCTCGGTCTCAATTCTGCCCGCTGAGCAGGTACGGATTTAATTAAAGAAATGAATTAATATCCCTATTCTTCCGATTTTCCTAATCATTGTAAAGGCTCTTGGACAATCGTGACTAACTGTATCGGGCTGTATTCTGTATTTATGATGATTCCTTTCCTTTTTGTTTGGTTGAAGTGGCTTTTAGTTCTCTCCTGATTCTCTGCCCTGTCTTGCTGGTTGAATTTCCCATTTGTTTGCTGTATTTATTGACTCTTAGAAGGTTATTTATCTCTGTTCGGGTAATTTGGTATATATTTTCTTGTTCTTTGTTGTTTTTTTTCTTCGTGGTTCACCAATTGCTTAAGTCACGAACTACAATTTGCATTCGAACTTGTAAGGTAGGGCCTGGTCTTCTGGTTTCATTATGCCCTTTTCTTTTTTATCCTGGTATCTTCCTGATGTTCGGACACCAATGTTCCATGGTTTGGCCGAACATTGCATATCAATCTGAAGTACTGTTCTATCTGTGCAAAGTAATTGATTGGTTCCCGCTTAAATTAAAAATGCATTGTGTGCAAAGTAATAAAAGCTTCATCTAGTGTTATATATGTGCTATAATGTGTATCTTTTTATGCTTAATTACTTTTTTCCCATGTGTTTTGGGAGTAAGTTCTACTTTGCCTCTAATCTTTAAAATTCATTCTTCATCCCTGTCACTATTCATGGGTTACATCGGTAGTACTTGTTGGGGTGCAAAAGGGTTATCACAGTCTGTACAGTAACAGGGCAGGGTGTATTCTGAAAATTAGGGAGAAAGATTGAATCTATTCCAAACACAAGGATGCAGAAAGTTATTAAGCCTTTTTTCTTTTAAGTCTGCATCCCGAGTCTCTTAACCTCCAATTGTGTACATTTATGCTGGTCGGGAGTGGATCTGATTTGACGATTTTGCGGTGGAGCTGTTGGGATTAGTCATTCGGTTTTCAATTTTCTTCGTGTGTCTTTGGTATTTTGTTTCTGTTTCTGTTTTTTATCCCCAGCCATGGTATTTCCCAACTTTGTAGAGATTAAAATAACAATGATGAAATTGTTGGTCATTTCTGCTGTCTTAGTTTGCTAATTCCAACATGAAACCAAGTTGGACCCCTATAGGTATCTTTATCAGTTTGTTTCTTGTTTAGTTGATTGATTGATAACGAATGAAACCTAAAATTGCTTAGTAATTATAGTTAATTTGGAGTATGTTTCCATTGTAGGTTATGTGCATAATGCTCTTTTTGTAATGTTCTAAAGTTGCCATCTAGGAATACACGCATCCTACTTCAGTACTTCAAGTGTACCTGATGGTATTTAATTCATGCATTATTGAAACTGTTGCTTAAGAAGTCATACCAAAAGAAGTGTTGGGTGAAGACACTAGTAGATGAATTGTGAACCTGGCATTGATTGTTTGTAGATATTGATGAGGTATTGTTACTCTTTTGTAGCAGTTACTGATGCATAGAACATCTCTGAATTGATCATTGTTTGCGTGCTGATTACCCTGTGCACTTCATTTTCAGGGCTATGGTGTGGTGGCTGTGCAGAGATGATCAGATTTTGGGGATATGCTAAGTAGCTTTGTTTATGAAAGATGTTTCTTAATAGTAAGATTGATATCTTATCTTAGTTGACACTCTTTGATCATTACTCGATGTTGTGGAGTTGCTGCCATTTATTCTTCAGTTCTCCTCTCTTATATCCTCTCCACCTTCTCTATTCCTCTAAACTTGGTTGGCAATACACTGTGGAAATTGTAGAATGGCAAAGTCAAGTATAATAACTCACACTTTCTTTTGAAATATTTGAAACACAGTGGTAGTTTCTGGATATTCACCGTTTGTGTTCCTGGCTCTGTTAACCAGAGCATTCCTTGATTCGCTATATACTATGATTGTTGAATAATCACACAAATAAAAACCTCAAACATCTTATGTTTATAATCTTCTATGCATAGCTTCTTATAATTTCAAGATTCCAATGGTATTTTATTAGTTCTTATGGTTGTCTCACCATTTTGAAAATCGATTCTGTTGTTCAGGTATAGCCTTCTTATGTAACCTGTCTGTAGTTTATGCGTTCTAAATAATCCTTTCTACTCATCAATATAGTGTTTACTTTGATAAACCACAAGTTTTGCGATCGAATTTGAAGAGTACTCTTCTCTCAATTGTAAGTTTTGCGTCAATAAAATTGTTCAATTCTTTAAGGGGCATGGTATTTGGAGGACTTATTTAACTAAACATAGGACATATTTTAAGTTTTTAAGTGATGCAAAGAAATAAATACCTTTATTGCTTTACATATAACAAAATATTTTTTACTTTAATTTTTTTTTATATTTTAAATTCACCATTGTTGCTGACCAGAAGAAAATCTCCTTGCCGGCAACCATGGCAACCATGGCAGGCAACCTTCGCCAGCCTCTGGCTACTTTGTCATGAGTTTTTCTGAAGCAACTAGGGCCCTATGAATGTGGGTCCCACACTCAAAATGTGTGTGGAAATCGATTTCCGCACACATTTTTCTCCAAAAAATATGTTTTGAAATAGGTACCACACAGGGTCTAGATATTTGCACATTCAATGTTTGTTTAGCTTCTAAAGGCATCATAAGGTAGCTAGTCTAGAATACTAATCTCTTTTTTTTTTTTTTTTTTTTGAAGAAAGGTAAATGATTTTATTCTACCAAAAATTTCGGCTCAAAAACCGGTAATATCGGACTACAATTGGGGCATACCCCATATGAAGCCACAAAACATCATTCCTATATGTTACAAACATAGAATTCGCATGTATACAATATTAATAGAAACCTCATGTCAAGGTTCTACAAAGATTTCCTGAGATTATCTGAAAACCCCAATCAAGGTGCATTGGGCGAACACAATTTTGCAAAAGACTTTGCTGAGAATTGTCTCCTGTAGAGGCCAAATTCGTTGACACAAACCAACCAGACCCATCTAGGTCAACCCAAGCAATCCATAGATTAAAGTATCATAAAATCCAAACTACTTTTGGTAAGTAGTCAACCATTACCGGATTTAATAAGCCTTTACCGGACACCGATCAGCAGGGCTAGGATGACTTTACCGTAGTAATCTACGTAATGGTATGTACCACCATTCCCTTTTTAAGCAAAAGGGCAGCTTTTTCGGTAGCGCCCGAAGCCAACCTCCGATTGGGTCATGGTTAGGTGTCTTTACCGTATACAGCAACGTAGTGGTCTGTACCACCATTTCCTTTTTTAGTAAAATGGCAGCTATCACCGGAATTGATTTGCTTTTACCATCTACCGGTGTAGGTCGGCTAGGTAGTTGCTTAACCACCAACTACTGCGTTGTTCCTAATACCCTCCTGATTGGGATATAGGTCATTCATGATTATGCAAGTATTAATCTTACTAAGTACAACCAAAGAATCCGATCTAGCAGACACGGAATAAAAAATGAGACTATTCCAATCTACACATTCTTACATTAAAATTAAAATTTTTTTTAAAAAAAAAAAAAAACCTTCGCCGACTTTTTTTTCTTTTAATTTTTTCAGTTATTTGCCAGAAATTGCAGAACTGAAGTTCTGCGATTTTAGTTTTGTTTTTTCTTCTGTCTTCTCCAACAGTTTCTGTCTCTGTATGAGCTGCAATTTCTGTTCTTCTTCAACTCCGACCGGACGACGACGAGAGGAAGCAATTTGCTTCACAAAGTAATAGAGGGCAAATTCAGTCTTTTCACTGGGAAGAAATTTAAAAAGTGTTCTATGCATGTCCTTTTACTCAGGACTCAGTCAAAACCAAAATCAACTCAAACTAGTGTTCTATAGCCTTGGGTCTCAACCCAAGTTTGAGTCCAAAAAAAAAAAAAAACCCAAAACCTGAACTTCCGAGGTTCGGGTTTGGGTAGGGCCTCGAGTCAGGGTTTGTGCCCCGTGTCAGTGTTGGGGCCTCAGTTTGGGGTTTGAGCCTCGGTTCAAGGTTTAGGCCATGGGTTGGGGTTCGGTCATCGGGTCGGGGTTAAGTCCTCTGGTGGGGATTCGAGCCTCATTTCAAGATTCGGGCATCGTTTCGGGATTTGGGCATCGAGTCTGGATTTAGGCCTCGGTTTGGGTTCAAGCTTGGGTCAGGGTTTCAGGTCTCGTTTCAGGATTTGGTTCTCGGCTCGGGGTTCCGGCCTCAGGTCGGGGTTCTGGTCGGGGTTCGGGCCTCGAATCAAAATTTGGGCCTCGTTTTGGGATTCTTGCCTCAGGTTAAGGTTTAGGCCTCATTTTGGGATTCAGGCCTCAAGTTGGGGATTCGGGCCTCAGGTTGGGGTTTCGGACCTCATGTCAGGGTTTGAGCCTCGTTTCGGGTTTAAGTCCTCTGGTCGAGATTTGGGCCTTGTTTAGGGTTCCAGAATCAGGTTGGGGTTCGAGTCTCGGGTCGAGATTCGGGATATGTGCCTCATGTCGGTGTTTAGGCCTCGTTTCAGGATTCAGGGCCTCAAGTCAAGGTTCGGGCCTTGTTTCGGGGTTCAGATCTCGTTTCGCGGTTCGGTCCTCGGATCAGGTCTCGTTTCGGGATTCGGGTCAAGGGTCGGGATTCGGGCCTTATTTCGAGATCTGGTCAGGATTCAGGTCTTGGGTCGGGATTCGGGCCTTATTTCGAGATTCTGGGCTCGGGTCAGGGTCCGAGCCTCGGTTTGGGATTCGGATCTCGAATCGACCTGGGTTTGACCTGTCAGTTGACGTTAGCGTGAGAGAATTGTGAACTACCTCGCTGTCGGTGGCGAAATGGATGAAGGGATTGTCCCGAATTGACCACGAGTTTTAAATCTATGTTCTTTACCTAGGTTTCAGTTCTGGTTTCAAAACCTAATTTCTTAAAAATGGGTTAAAACTCATTTGGTCTGATTTCTCGTTTGGATAAAGAACAGGCCCTTAGTAAAATGGGTCCTTTGAATAGCAATTCACTTCTTTAATGGAAAAGTTTGACTAAAGTAGTGTATAAATAAAGGGATTAAAGCCCCGTTCTTTTACTCAGGACTCAGTCTTGTTTTGGGTTTGAAACCCAAAATCGATCCAAGCCAGTGTTCTTTGGCCTTGGGTCTCAACCCAAGTTTGAGTCCAAAAACAAAACCCAAAACCTCAACTTCTGAGAATAACCCCCACTTAGCGATTTGGCTCAAGGTTCGGGTTTGGGTCAAGCCTCCGGTCAGGGTTACTATCTTGTGCCAGTGTTCAGGACTCAGTTCGGGGTTCTGGGCTCGGGTCAGTGATCGGGGCTTTGTTTAAGGTTCGAGCTTCGGGCTGGGGTTCAGGCCTCGGGTCGGGGTTCGGTACTCGGGTCAAGGTTCAGGCCACAGATCGGGATTCTGGTCTTGTTTGGGAAATAGGTCGCGGGTCAAGGTTTGGTCCCTGTTACAGGATTTGGGCCTCGGTTTAGGGTTCAGGATTCAGTTTGGGTTCGGTGGGCCTCAAATAGAGGTTTAGTTCTAATTTCGGGATTCGTGTCTCAGGTTGGGGTTTGTGTCTTGTTTCAGGGTTCAGTTCTCGGGTCGAGATTCAGGCTTCGTTTCAGGGTTTAGACCTCAGTTCGGGCCTCTGTTTAGGGTTCGGACCTCAGGTCAGGGTTCGGGCCTCGTTTCCTTATCCATGTCTCGTTTCGGGGTTCAGGCCTCCAGTCAGGGTTTGTGCCTCGTGTCGAGATTCGGGACTCATTTCGAGATTCGTGTCTAGGGTCGGGATTTAGGCCTCATTTCGTGATCTGAGCCTCGAGTCAGGGTTAGGGTCTCGTTTTAGGGTTCAGGCGTCGGGTCAGTATTCGGCCATCATTTCGAGATTCGTGTCTTGAGTCCTAATTTAGGACTCGTTTCATGATTTGGCCCTCGGTTTAGGATTCAGGATTCCTGCCAAGGTTTGGAGTTCAGGCCTTAGGTCAGGGTTCGGGCCTCATTTCGGGTCTACTTTCGAGGTTCAATTCTTGGGTAAGAATTTGGGCTTTGGGTCAGGATTCGGGGCTCGTTTTGAGATTTGTGACTCGTTTTTGGATTCGAGATTCAGGTCGCGATTCGAGCCTCGGTTGTGGTTTCCTGCCTCTGGTAGGGGTTTGGGCTTCGGTTTGGGGTTTGGGTCTTGTATCGACCCAGGTTTTACCTGTCAGTTGACGTTAGCGTAAGAGCATCCTGAGCTACCTCGCCGTCGGTGACGAAATGGATGAAGAAATTCTCCGAGATTGGCCATGGGTTTGAAACCTATGTTCTTTACCTAGGTTTCAGTTCTAGTTTGAAACAAGAACTCAGAACCTTGTTTTCTTAAAAATGGGTTGAAACCCATTTGGTCTGAGTTCTGTTCTTTACCCAAAACTAAGTTCTGGTTTGAAAGCAGAACTCAGACCATATGGGTTTCAACTAATTTTTAAGAAATAAGGTTCTGAGTTCTGGTTTTAAACCAGAAGTGAAAACTTAGTAAAGAACATGGGTTTCAAACCCATGGCCAATCCGGTAGAATCCCTTCATCCATTTCGTCACCGACAACAGGGTAGCTCAGGATGCTCTCACACTGACGTTAACCGACAGGTAAAACCCAGGTCAACTCGAGACACGAACCCCAAACTGAAGCTCGAACTCTGACCCGAGGCCCCAACTTCGACCAAAGCCCTGAATCCTGACCAGAGTCCAGAATCCTGAAATGAGGCCAGAATCCCGACCCAAGACCCGAATCCTGAACAGAGCGATCTAGCGCCAAACCCTAACCCGAGGCTCGAACCCAGAAATGAGACCCAAATCCCAACCCGAACATCCGAGCCCTGAACCTTGAAATGAGAATCGAACCCTAACCCGAGGCCCAATTCCCGGCCAAAAGACTGAATCCCGACCTGAGGCATGACTCCCGAAATGAGTCTTGAATCTCAACCCGAGGCCCGAACTCCGAAACGAGACCTGAAGCACAAAACGAGATTCGAACTCCAAACCGAGGCCCAAATGCCGACCCGAGGCCCGAACTCTAAACCGAGCCTCGAAACCCGACCGAGAGCCGAATCCTGAAACAAGGCCTAAACCCTGACCTGAGGCATGAATCCCAAAACGAGGCACCAATTTGACCCGAGGCCTGAACCCCTACCGGAGGCCTGAACTTCAAAACGAGGCCCGAATCCCGACCCGAGCACCGAACTCCAAAATGAGACCCAAACCCCAAAACAAGGCCTAAACCCAGACCCGATGCCCAAATCCTAAAACGAGGCCGGAATCTCAACCCAGGCCCTAACCCTGACCCAAGGCTGAACCCCAAACCGAGGCCCGAATCCCAAACCAAGGCCTGAAGCCCATACAGAGGCCCAAATCCCGTAACGAGGCTCAAACCCTGACCCAAGTCCCGAATCCCGCAACAAGGCCCAAATCCTGACCCGAGGCCCAAACACTGACCAGAGAACCGAACCTTGAACCAAAGCCCGAACACAGACACGAGCCACAAATCCTGACCCGAGACTCGACCTAATCTCGAACCTCGAGCCAAGTCGCTTAGTGGGGGTTGTTCTCAGAAGTTGTGGTTTTAGGTTTGCTTTTGGACTCAAACTTGGGTTGAGACCCAATGCTTCAAACCCAAAACCAACCCAAACCAGGACTGAGTCATGAGTAAAAGAACATGCCCTAAAGCTTCTCGAGTTCTCTAGTGGCTTCTCAAGAAAATATTAGTTGGTTAACAACTACCACATCATCAGCTGATGTGGTGGTTATTATCTGAGTTGGAGGCTCTCTCTTCCAACCCATCACACATATTCTAAGTAATCAAATCTTCTTCACCCTAAGTACTTCATGAAGCCAAGATTACTAATCTCGTCACTTTCTTCTTATTATTGCTTGATTCAAATATGGTGGTCCAAAAATCTAGCCAAGCTAATAATCAATTTTAACTCCGGAATTGATGAAATCGTTGAAACCGAATAGTCATTCTTAAGAAATTCAAATAATTAATATTTTATTTTTTTGAGAGACTCTAATTGAACTACCATATTTGAAGGTTCTCGACAATGAGCACAATCATATTTGGGTTGGAGGTGGCAATTTAAAGAAGAGGTGGTGCCTAGATGAAGGGTGGAGGTGTGAAAGTGGAGTAGGTGACGGTGCTAAGGTGAGAAGGGGAGGGGGGGGGGGGTGCAAGGTGGTATTGATGTGGCTAATTTGTTTAGTCACTAAAATATATCAAGGTGATGCTTATTAACCACCTAATATTTTATCGTCTCAAAGTGCACAGAGCCTCAGAAATGCAGGAGCCTGCGAGCTTTAACTAACAGTATCTATTGGCCATGTTTGGTAAAATGACTCAAACCAAGGTTTGAGTGTCATTTTACATTTTATATGATTTTTAATCAATCTTAATAAGCATTTTTACATTTTCAGCACACATTTTTACATACCAATATAATTTTAATATTTTAAAATCACAATCCAAACAACAACGATAAGGAAAATGTGCATCCAACAACAATAAAAAGGGCAGCAAATAGATTTTAATGGAATTGCGAAATAGAGGAGAACATTTCCCCTTAAAAAACGTAACATTGATAATTATATCCGCTTGCTGTCTTAACCACGGAAAATTAGCATAGCTCTACCAGCTTACTTATTTCAATCCAAAAAAAAAAAAAATTTCTAACCAAGAAAAAACAACTAAACGGGAACACTCTTTTCTATATTTGCTAGACGATTTCCAGCATAATTAATGAAATTCCCTTCTAACTTTCAAAAAACCGCAACACTCGCTCTCAAAGAACTAAATTCTTTGCAGCAAAACCACAACAACAGCTTATTTGGCGGATGACATGTGTCGAACCAAATCAATCACCCGGTTACTGCAAATTTTTTAAAAAAAAAAACAAAATCAGAATTTACAAATTCACGACCAAAACATACTAAATTTGTTTTGGCCTGAGGAATCAATAATATATAAAAAATAAAAATAAAAATAAAAACCACACACACTAGAATTAGAATATGTGTGCTCACCTGTAACCCCACTCATTATCATACCAGGAGACAACCTTCACAAACGTCCCGCTCAGGCTATTCCTGCCTTGGCGTCAAAAATGCTTGACCTGCTGTCACCAAGAAAGTCAGATGACACAACATCATCCTCGGTGTAGCCGAGAATTCCCTTCAAGGCACCCTGTGACGCCTCCCTTCAAATATAAGAACAAGTCCAGTTAGATTCTATGGACTTTTCGCTTTTCACACAAGGTGCAATGTTATGTATACTAATCTTACTTGATGGCAGCTTTGATTTCATCATATGAAGCAGACTTGTCAAGCCTGGCAGTCAGATCAACCACTGAGACATCAGCAGTAGGAACACGGAAAGCCATTCCAGTAAGCTTTCCATCCAAGGCGGGCAGAACTTTGCCAACAGCCTGCACAATTAGAGATGCAACTCCGTCACTGAAGTCAAGAAAACTAAACAATACTTTCATTGGTTGTTAATGTTGTATGATACCTTTGCAGCTCCAGTACTGCTAGGAATAATGTTGTATGATGCAGCTCTACCACCTCTCCAATCCTTCATTGATGGACCATCCACAGTCTTCTGTGTGGCTGGAATTTTTCAGGCAAGAAGTTACGCAGCAATTCGTCTAAATTTAAATTAAGAAAACATGGATGAGGTGCGACTGGGAATTGAGTACCAGTTATGGAGTGCACAGTTGTCATAAGAGCTTCCGTAATTCCAAATTTGTCATGAATAACCTGGGGAATTTCACAATTGGCGACTTTAGTTTAAGATTCATAATTTGGGGGAAAATAAAATTAGTGAATCCCAGCCAAAAACCACCTTAGCCAGAGGAGCAAGACAGTTAGTAGTGCAACTAGCATTGGATACAATGTTGATATCAGATTTGTACTCCTTCTCGTTGACTCCCATGACAAACATGGGAGCATCCTTACTTGGGGCAGAGATAACAACTTTCTTTGCACCTCCCTTCAAAGTATATAATAATATGATCATGAAACAGCAAACTCAATGCAAAAATTATTCAAATTTTCTTGAATGACACATCTATGGTAATACCTTCAAGTGGGCGGCAGCTTTATCCTTATCAGTGAAGACTCCAGTTGCTTCAATAACATACTCAGCTCCAGACTCACCCCACGGAATCTCCTCTGGGTTCCTGCCATCACGAGAAAATATGTGATTATATATATATATATATATATACCAAAGCCTTTGTTCAATTCTGGGGAGCAAATGATACAGAATCTACCTGCAGCCAAAGACAGTGATAGGCTTCTGACCAACGAGAAGTGTCTTAGAATCCTGAACCTTGATCTCATTATGTTTCCATTGGCCATGAACAGTATCATATTTGAACATGTAGGTCTACAGAAAAATATATTGAAAATATGAGAAACTCACAGCAAAAAAAGAGGTAGCAATGTCGTAAAATTCAGTGATGAAAATCAAATTTACAACGTTTTCAACTTAAAAATATATGAATCGTATGTTTCACAAGCAATAATACTTCGTTAAACAGAAATTTAAAATACAACGAAACCTATTCCACAAATAGATCACAGGATAATCAAGATACGATACACAGATCAGCAACCGCGCACTAAGCATGACGTATCACGTGTTCACAGGTTCAGATCTCAAATAATGCAGATGATACAGAAGCAGAACATCACTAATCATGACGTAAATTTAGCGTTCAAGTCCGAGAAAATCGAAATTTAGCGTCACCGATGAAGAAAAAGTTAAGGAGATTACCATGTAATCGGTGGTAACGAACGGATCATTGACGGCTACGAGTTCAATATCATCACTGAGGAGCGCTACTCTGGCCACCAAACGTCCGATCCTTCCAAACCCTGACCTCGCACGCATTAACGATGTAAAATCAAAAAATTAAAAATCACCATTACCATTAGAACACCGCGGTGAACGCGATGGGAGAAACGGAAGAGCTCACCATTAATTCCGATCTTGACCTTTCCCATGACTCAGGCGATTTGAATTTGAAATTTTTTTTTTTTTTTTTTTTTGGTTTTTGGTGGGTTTGAGAAGTGTAAAACTATGAAAAGTTAGGGCAGAAGGGGAGTGTATTTATAGATTATAGAGGAATATGAATGCCAAACAAATGCCAGGAATTTCGCGGGGAGTTTGAAACTAGCGGTTAGATCGCATGATAGAGTTAGTTACCAGCTCTATTCCTATTTGTGGTTCTGACTCCGTCAAAATCCCATATATACTGTGATGTTGTTATTTATATTATATAGTTTAGTTTCTAGTTTTTTTTTTTTTAGTTATACAGCAATACGCAATTTAGTCCATTATATATTTCATAACAATTTTCAAATTCAATTTAACTATAAATAAACTAATGTGAAGTATTTTTATTGTGATAGTTGTGTTACACTCGAACTTGAATAAGTATTTAACCTTACACAATTTTCAGCACTTTTTCCTTTTATAGTCATTTCTAAGATAGGGCATGTTCTTTTGGTTTTAGTTTTAACAGTAAATTAATATATTATAATTATTTTTCATTATATTCAATACACTTTTTATTATTTAATTTTACATTTATACATTTTCACTACACTTTTTACATTATAAAATTATTTTTCAACTTACAATTTTTATATTAATTTCACCACAGTAAACAATCATATATATTCCTCAAAAACAATATTTTTATTTTCATTCCTCTATACATAATAATGCCTTCAGTTTTTTTTTTTTGGAGGAAAGGTAAATGATTTATTCCACCAAGAATTCCGGTTCAAAAACCGGTAAAGATCGGACCACAAGGTGATGGTGTTTCTGTTCACATCATAATACAACCCATGAGTGGGCGCTAGGAATTTCCTCCCCAGAGGGAGAAAATTCTTAGTGAGAGAAACTCTCAAAACCCTAGGAGGGAAAGACACATTGGAGCATATTCATGTTAAACATACATCAAACAAATGGGGCATTCCCCATGTAACATACATCGCAAATGGGGCATACCCCTTATAAAAACATACATCAATCCAAAATTTTCTATCTATTACAATCCTCCGTACATTAGTCCAAAATGCTAATGGAGGTTCTTCCTTGTCTTCATCAGCTGAACATAAGTAAGTCTACCAAGTGTCGGGTAGCCATCCACACTCATCATAGGAAAATATCAGGATCATGAGTACATGTAAATACTTTTGGTAAGTAGTCAACCATTACCACCATTACCGGATTGATAAGCCTTTACCGGACACCGGTCAGCCGGGCTAGGATGACTTTCCCGTAGTCATCTACGTAGTGGTCTGTACCACCACCCCCTTTTAAGCAAAGGGGCAACTGTTACCGGGTTCTTGCCTTTACCACCTTCCGGTAGAGGTGGGCTAGGGAGCCCTTACCGTGGACTCCAACGTAGTGGTTTGTACCACTATTTCCTTTTTTAGCAAAAGGACAGCTATTTCCGGAATTGATTTGCCTTTACCACCTACCGGTATAGGTGGGCTAGGTAGTTGCTTAACCGCCAACTACTGCGTTGTCCCTGACATCCCCAGTTCGGGGTATAATTGATACATAATTCTACAAGTGTTAGTCTTGATAATCAATATAAGGGATTCCGGTCTAGTAGACACAGAATCAAAAATAAGACTATTCCTGCATTTCCAAACATGGTAAACGGTTAGAGCAAATGCAATGAGAGATGCTTTAAACCGTTTCTTGTCCCTTCTGACCTCTTTCGTCACCCATTTCAGAGTACTTTGGATGGTTGTCATTCTTCTTGGAATATCTAACCATTGTCTAATTCTGCACCAAACATAGTTAGTAAAATCACAGGCAAAAAACAAATGCTGAATAGTCTCTTTTTCCTTACCACACAGAGAGCAATCTGTATTTATGTCCAAAAAAGTTAAGTTATCACATGTAGACAACCTACCTTTGAAACATAGCCACAATATAACAGAATATTTTGGGGGAATAAAATTTTTCCAAATGTGCCCTGCCCAAAATGAAGCATTACCTTTGTATCTCAACAAATCATAAATTTTACCAGTAAGAGAGTTTCCTGTTACAGACCATTGAGTTATAGTTCTAATACATGCATCAGTCCCCCCCAATTTCTGAATAATTATATCCCTAATACTAGCCAAATTTTTGAACATAGGAGAATCATTCTTATTAGGATTCCAGTCCCAAACTGATGCCCCTTTAAGATATGAACCATGAACCCATTTTATCCACAAACTATCCCTCTTCATGTGTATATCCCACAAATTCTTAAACATTAAAGCTTTATTCCAGAATGTCGGGTTCCTAATCCCCAAACCCCCTTCATTTTGTGGCAAACACACATTTTCCCACGCAACCAAAGGTCGTCTCCCACCCCAAAAGAATTTCATACATTGGCTTTTAACTCTATCTAAGATACATGCGGGCACAGGTAAATTTTGAAGCCAAAAACATTCAACTCCTTGGATAAAGATCTAATCACTTCAAGCCTTCCTGCATATGACAAAGTCACTGTTTTCCAGGCATTAAAGATATTAGAAATCTTATTCAAGAGAGCATCATAATGTACAGTGTTCAACTTATGGGCCGCAAGTGGCAACCCCAAATATCTTACAGGAAATGTAGCAATAGGAAATCTAGCAACATCAAGGCATCTCTGTAACTCCATACCTACCATTCCTGCAGTGAATATCTCTGACTTGTCCGGATTGAAAGCCAAACCAGACACCGACACCGTTCTGAACTTTTCCAAGCAATTCTTGAGGATAGATATCGATTGCTCATCCCCCCTTGCAAACAGAAGCAGGTCATCCGCAAAGGCCAAATGCGAGATCTTTGAGTTCCCACACTTCGGGTGATAGTTAAAGTCTTGCTCAACACTCTTTTTAATTAGCCTCGAGAGATACTCCATGGCAATGGTAAAAAGAGCTGGCGACATAGGATCACCCTGTCTCAAGCCTCTCTTCCCTTTGAAGTAGCCATGTAGGTTTCCATTGACTGAAATCGAGAAAGAGGTAGTTGTGACACACTGAGAGACCCACTGTACAAACACATTCGGGAACCCAAGTACCCTTAGCATATTAAACAAAAAGTCCCAGGACACAGTGTCATAAGCTTTTCGTATATCTATCTTCATCATGCACCTGGGTGAGATCCTTTTCCTTGTGTAGTTTCTTATAATCTCCTGCGTGAGATAAAAATTGTCTGACATATTCCTTTCCCCAACAAAGGCTGCCTGTGCTTCATCAATAATGTGGGGAAGTACTCTTTTCAGTCTGCCTGCCAATATCTTGGTGATCACCTTGTACACTGTATTACAACAAGAAATGGGTCTAAAATCTGAAACACTAGGTGCATGAGCCTTTTTTGGAATTAGAGCCACCACAGTATGGTTAATCTGTTTGAGCAACCTTCCATTCCGGAAAAACTCCATAACCGCCTCTTGCACCGTATTACCAACAATATCCCAATTTCTCTTGAAGAATCCTGCCGGGTAACCATCAGGCCCTGGAGCTTTATCATCATTAAGAGAGAAAGCAGCCTCTTTTATCTCTTGCAAGGTAATTTGTTCTGCCAACCTTATCTTGTCATCATTCAGTACACATTTTCCAGCCCTAATCATGTCTTCATCAATGTCTTGCACACCATCCGATTGGCCCAAGAGGTTTTGGAAGAATTTAACAAACTCCTCTCCCAATTCTTGCGGTGAGGAAGTTGACGTGCCATCTTCTTTCTCCACCGCCACAATATTATTCTTCAGGTTATACTTTTTGACCAGCCCATGAAAATATTTGTTACATCTATCTGAAAGCTTCAAATGCATTGCTCTAGCTTTTTGTGCTAGAAATGATCTTTCAGCTTCCATTAGAAACTCTGCTCTCTTCCGAAGTTGGGCTTCTCTTTCAACAGATTGATTGTCCGTCGGGTTACTGACCAACCTCTCTCTTGCAGCTTCCAATTCCTCCACCGCACGTTTTGCCTTCTCTGAAATGTGGTGGAAATGCAACTTGTTCAAACCTTTCAGCGGAATCTTCAGCTGGCTTAATTTCCTGCAAAGAATATACTGTTTACTACCTCTCTCCCACCTTTGCCAAACTCCCTGAATCAATTGCCGAAAGTCAGAATGCTCCATCCACATATAGTAGAATTTGAAAGGTTTGTTGCCTTTAAAATCCCTCTGCAGTATAGAAGCAATGACAGGTGTATGATCCGATAATGGCCCTTTTGCTCTGAAATCTGCATGACAATGTAAGTCCATATCCTGCCATTCTTGATTGATTAGGAGACGATCCAACTTGATAAACACACCCCCCCTGGCCCAAGTGAAATATTCCCCAGTGGAGTTAGCATCTCTCAGTCCTAGTTCTTGACAAACCTCCCTCAGATCTTTAAGACAGTAATCTGAGGGAACCACTCCCCCTTTCTTTTCCACCACTTCTTTGCAACAATTAAAATCACCTAAAACCATCCAAGGAAGGTTTAGGTTATCTCCCAACCTCCTCAGTTCATTCCATAGAGGCCTTCTTTCTACAACCGTATATAACCCATAAACAAAAGTACAAATAAAATTTAATCCGGAGGATTTACAAAAGACCCTGCAGTGGATGGCCTGCTCCGAGGTATGAAGTACAATACATTCGACCATTTTGGGATCCCAAAAAATTACAATTCGACCCCCTTTGACAACAGCAAAGTTATCAACAAAATTCCACCCAGGGCGATATCTATATGCAAAAAAACTCAGTCTATATGTTGATAATTTAGTCTCCAATATCCCACAGAGGGATATGTTATTACCTTCAATAAGCTTTGTTACCTCCTTCATTTTAAGGGGTTTATTTAAACCCCTTATGTTCCAAAAAGCAACTCTCATCTATGTAGAGGATGAGACGGAAGAGGCCGCCTCACGCTCCCTACTCTCCCCTTTTCTCCGACCTCGACTTCTACTTCTATCCTTCCTCCTTGACCTTTGACTGTGGCCATCATCCCCATCTATTTGGCTTCCATCACATGCCTCCAAGAAGTATGTTTTGCGAGCGGCTCAAACTGATCCGTCCCTTTTGCCTCCTTTTGTAGCATAGCATTTTTTGTGGTATCATTTCTTTACCTCCCACATCCTTCTCCTTGTCTCCCTTCTTCTGTTGATGATGGCCTCCCTTGTTTAGATGCTTTTGTTTCTGCACACCTTCAGTAAGGATAGAAACAATTGACGGCATAGGTGGTTTTTGTTTACCTCCTTTCTTCTTGACCTCCCATTATTCGGTCTAAGATTTAGTGACTCAACAATACTTTCAGTTTGTAACCCTTTCCCATGGTTTTGAGAAATGTCAAGGGTTTCCTTCAAGGTGGGAAAATCTTCCACACCTTTGTCCTTCCCTAAGGGAGCCACCCGCTCCTCCATCTCGTCATCCTCTTGATGGACTATGATAGCTTCCTCATCATTGATTTGCTGCTCCCTTTCTTCCTGAACTTCATCCGAAGGCCTCTGATTTCCTCCCTCACCGATGACTTCTTCAATCGTGGCATCAGGAACCTTGATGGTTTTCAATTTGCAATCTCCTTCGTAGTGCCAAATCTTTTGCAATAGCTACAGTATTTTGGCAATTCTTCGTATCTCACTTGTTGCTCAAAAGTGGCTCCTTTAGGCAAGGTAATCACGAGAGATGTCGGGGGAGGCTTAGACACATCAATTTCAACTAACACCCTTGCATATGCCAACTTTCCATGATTGAGGGTAACCCTGTCAGTGTTAATAGGTTTCCCAATCTTGGATCCAATTTTCCCAATGCTTTTGTCGTCCAGCACTCCAGTGGAAGCTTGGGCAGCTGAATCCACACAGGCACAATAGAGAAAACATATGACTCAAATAAAAATTCCTCAGGAACCTCTGCAGATGTAATCGCCTTCCATAAATGGAATGTGGCCCAGCCGATAGCACCTTATTCCTGTCCTCACTGGTATCAAATTTAAACATGGTCCACCCATTTTGGCACGGAATCGGGTGGCACTTTACACCCCATCTTGATATGATGTCCATCACAGCTTTCACTCCAGGAAATCTCCCCGTAAAACATCCAAGAAGAGCATTCTGCCACACTTCGTTTACATTTGCTACATCCTCCGCCCCAAGGTGCAAAGGGCCATCCTCCTGCGGGAGAAACTGAACCCTGACATCTTCTGAAAACTTCCTGTTGTCCTTAAATAAGTTCACCCACGGAGTCTTGATCGGTTCAGTTTTTTCTTTTTCATTGACTGGACCCTGTGGTGGGATTTCCTTTTCTTGCCAAGGTAGAGTGGCCATTTGTGACCGAATGCCAATCTGTATCCACTTCCAATCTTCCCTATTTCCGATCTGCTGATTCTTGTCCCCAACAGAGCCCAACTACCCTTTATCTTTATGATCGAAGAAACTCAATACCGAATACCCTCCATTCCGGATCAGCCAAGGAATGGAAATGTAGATATCCCAAAGTAACACAACAGCAATTGTAATATTATAGTAAAAGCAGTAATCAAAATTTACCCAGAAGAAGCTACAAGAAATTCTAATATTACTAGCAGAACAGAAAATCAAACCCAGCAAACAGAAAAGGAAAACTCAGCAAACAGAAACAGCTAAATTAGCAAAACAGAAACAATGAATGCAGCAGCGAAATACACAATGAAAGGCCTAACACCAGCAGCCAAATACACAATAAAAAGGCCTAACACCAGCAGCCAAATAATTAATTTAATACTTACCTCTCTCCAGCAGCAGCAGTCCACAATATATTTTTGAATATAGGGAGGGAAGCCCATACTGACAGCAAGGCTTTGGGGCTGCTTGCTTCATTAGCAAATTCCAATTAATAATGCTTATTTATCAATTCAACTGTTTAGCCGCTTGAAGAAATAAGGAAAACCAAGTAGCAATTAAATCTTCAACGGTGAACAGGACCAGTGGCCAAACCCAGCAACTTGAAATTTCAATTCAGCAAATTGATGGATTTATTGGCAAACAAAGAAGGCTTGAAGGATAATCCTGCCTAGCCCATTGTATTGGAAATCAAAACAAGCTTCAAATTCAAGAAATCCAAGATTAATTGAATTTTTGTAATCTGGTGAACAGTGTTCTTGGAATCTTGAAAAACCAAAAAGCTTCTCTCCAATCTTGTAAACTTGTATTTCTTCTACCCGGCATCCGTCATTCAATATTATCAGCAGCAGCAGCCGCGATGGAGACGAGCGGCGTCGAGGGGTTCCGGTGATCAGTGACAATGACAAATTGTATGAGCTTTGGGTGGGCGAAGGTTCTGTGAAATGTGAAAAAGTCATCGTGACAGATTCTCTTGATCGACACTCCTATACTCACCCCTTTATCCACTCAGGGTTTACTGTCAAATTTTTAACCCCATGTGTGGATACAGGGGTGGGTGAAGAGTGTTGATCCAGAGGATCTATCCTCGAATATGTGGGCTAAAAAATAGTCCAAACCCCACTAGATTTTTAAATTAACAAATCCGCATATAAATATATTGGACTTAGATAGCTTTGGGTAAAGAAATGACATGCGAGTTTAGCGTAACTCACCAGATACCCTATATGCGTCCATTCTAGAGTAGTCTTGGTGGATATCATAAAATTCGTCCAACTAAGGCTATTCTACCATAAAGTAAAAAATAAATTTTAAAAAAAAACTGATTATTTACTAAATCGTTCTCCTACAGTCATCTCGTTCTTCTATATAATCGTTAATTTTCAGTTTGACTGCAAATATCAGCAATCTCATCTTCAGACACGATCACATTTCAAGTGATTCTTTTCCTCCTCCTTCGAATTTCCATTTGCAATTTTAATTTTATACTTACAAAAAAAATAATAATAATAATCTTGCTTATCTTCTATACGGTTGTTCATTTTGGTTACAAAAATCAGCAATTTCACCTTCAGACACTGTCACATACTGAGTAATTATTTTTTCTTTGAATTTTCATTTGTAATTTTTGGCTTGCAATAAACTGAATTCTGCTTATCCTCTGTATTGTTTATTGTCGACCGACAACAATCATCGAATCCTAAGCGGCGTCATTCGCCACAGCTAATTTCCGTTTTGGCTACAAAGAACAGCAATGTCACCTTCAAAAACTGCCATATTCCAAGTAATTCTTTTCCTTATTTGAATTTCCATTTGCAAAAAATTAAAATTTGTTTAAATTGCAATTTAGGATTTAGGGTTTGCTTACTAATATGAGAGCACAACATTATAATCTTCCCCATAGTCAACCCACACTCAACCTTATGTCTTCCTAGCTTATGATCCAGTTGGCCTGCACTTTTTGTCCATGCACCACTGTTAAAGTTTTACTCAATTTTACACAAAAAAGAAGAGGAAAAAAAATAGAAATGTAATTTATTGAAAGCTTGAAGTCTATTTAATGATTTAAACAATCCTCGATGGATTTTTTGATAATTTACCTTTTAAGCAGTCGAGTATAATAAATATATATATATATATATATATATATGTATATTTGTCATCTTGCCCAATATAAATCTGAGATCAACTGCAGAAGGATATGCCCAAGATTGGAGATACCTTGGTCTAAGACTGAAAAAACTAGAACCACTTCCAAATTTCTCATCAATCACGAATCTTTACATGGCTATGGAGAGAAATAGAATCCTAAAATAGGGTACAGTATACTACAGTATCAGCAGGATAATTTATAGGGTGAGAGTTTGAGACTAGAGTCTCGTTAAAGGAATCACTAATTCATCCAAGACCAAATTCAATGACTAAATGATTATTTAACGGGACTCTAATATTCCCCTAATTTACATCCCGATGCTGATCACAATCCCATTTTGTTATCTACCAGGGTGAACAGAAGAACTGTAGTTTCCACAGTTTTAGTTGCTGCCTCCAGCAAATCAGCAATCCTAGTCCCCTATCCTCACCCCGTGGTACATTGCACCAGGTCGCAGATCATCTAAATTGCTAAAGCATCTATAGCTGCCATTGATCTCTCTCAAACCGATCAAGCCGTGGCGAGCCAAGAAATCATGAAATTCATCTTCAGTATACAGTGTCTTGTCTTCGGAATGAACTGCCATTCGGTCAGCATCATCATATAGGCAAACCTTAAAAGAAATACCTACACATGTGAACAGACAGATGCTTACTTAAAACAAAATGTAAAACATGCAAGGGATTATACAAAGGTATTTTCTCATACATACCTTCATCAACGTGCAGAGTGTAATTGCCTAGAGGCATGTCTCTGTCAAGACTTCTTATCACATTGTCCTCATCCTCCAACCAGAATGCCCTTTTAGTACGCAACCGGAAAGCAGACTTGATTGCTTCCTTGATGGCATCACAAGTTCCATCTATACCAATTCTTCTTCTATAATCCCCCCACTTTACTGTTATAACCCTCCCTCCATAGGTAGGGTGCCCCTCACCTGCAGTTATGATACCATTGTTTTACCATGAAATGACCAGTTACAATAAGATACTGAACAGCAGAAAAGATTAGTCAGATTTGCAGCATTTAAGCTACAAACAGCACCTAGATTTACAGATAACCAACTTTCTCTACAAATTAATTGCAACTCATTTGATACACAAATCCAAAATGACTGACATAGCATTGTACTCATGTGCACTTATGATAATACCAAGGTCCCGATTAATCACTTATCACTTACATACCCTAACTGAGAATAGTACAGTACAACCCTATGCTTGTGAGTAGCAAACTCTCGATAAGAAAAGCACCTAACTTAAGTATAAGAGAGAGAGAGGCAAAACATATATGAGAAGTCTATGATAGAGATGTTTGCAGTTGATGTAACACTAGACACATACCACTGCCAGGGCTTTCTCTCCAGTTCCACGGAGGAACTCCACTGGTTGCTACTGCATCCGCAGCAGTTATAGCAAGAGGGTCACCATCATTATCCAAAGGTGTCTCAAGGTTCACAGCTGATCTCCCATTCGCTGTTCAGAAAATCCAGAGATAATGGAGAACACATGTCAGAGGACTTCCCTCGGAAAAATTACACATGGGAAAGGAGGAAATTTCAGCAGGAATGGAAGGCACATGATCCAGTCTCAATTAGCAGGTGATGCCATAGCTATTTCTTCAACTTAATTCATAGCTAGATGGGAACCTTACTCTTTTAGCTACTAAACGTGCAGCTTAGATGAGAGGAAAGATTCCTTACAAGTTTATGCATAGGATAGTTAAGACAAGAGGAACAAGGAAGCATCACATAAAAAAGTATGATGCAATGATAAAGTGCCTGGGCAAGAGATTATTATCCCATTTACTACCGGGATAAATAGATGATTTATGTGATAAAACATAGGCAATTCTATAAAGCAATATCCAATTCTAAACTCAACAAAGTTTGCGAATTTGTTCATGCAGTTTCTTAATTCATTAATGATAGATAGTCCTCGTAGCAGCAGCTTTTGAGAATTTATCTATGCTTTAACTGAAAAGTTAACTTATTTCTGTTGTGGTATCTCCTCAAAATGCTCGTAAAATTAATATTGGGTCAGGCTTTCTAATACTGAATAGATTAGGAAACTAAGCCCAATAAGGTTTACTAGAGCAGAGTGTAAAAGATCGACAGATCTCATTCTAGATAGAGAGGGTGCTAGAGAGAACTGTTGAGAGATGATTCCCAATATTGCATATTTAAGGCTTTTGCTCATTTACTTGCCAAAAAATGGAGGTAGATCCCAAGATCAGCATCTCTAGAGCAAACAAAATATTCATCCAAACTTTTAGGAAGTTTCTATAAACGATCAAACTTCTTGTCAGCACTTTTACCTTCCACTGAACCAAAGGGAATACTTCCATCCTCAAGACCTGAAAATATAAGTCCGCAATGTCAGAAGGTATATAGACATATACTACAGATATACCAATACTAAGAAGAACCACCTAAAATAGTTAACCACGAAACAACAAAGGCATACATGGATACTCTAGTCACCCAATGCAGGGCAAATTGTCAATGTCATTCTGCTTCAGCAATCCTTTATCAGAATAATTTGTATACCTAATTTAATAAAATGTTGCCATCCCCAACAAATCAACTAAACAACAGAGAGTATGACAAGAAATTCTACACATGATATGAAGCCTCAAATCACAACAGATATGGGGGGAAGTGGTCACAAATGAAAATCAAGACACAAATGAAGCTATGGGAAAATATACAATGTGTAATTGAAACCTCAAAAAAGAAATTGAAACATCATAAAAATGCTACCTTTGTCTGAGAACTGAATAAAGGCATCCACTTTGGAAGTAGAGGCCGGGGGACGAGGAGGGCTCTTGTGAGAACCATTCTTAGTCCTCTCTCTTAGCAATTCCTCAATCTCCTTATAATACCACATCTTACCAGTTGCCGACGACGAGGACGACCCACCACCTCCACCGCCACAGTTCCCCCTGTCCTGCTGCTTTACTTTCTTAAATTCCTTGAGGAGATTCCTCCACTTATCAGTGCACATAGTCGGAGACCGATCAAAACCCTTTTCCCTCATCTTATTGGAGATTTGTTCCCACAAGTGCTTATTCGATTTAGAGGTATTAAACAGAGCGTCCACCTCACGCCGGAAGCTAATCAGGCAGCGGGTCTCGTCTTGGACCCAAGTCTCGGCCCGTTTCTTAGGCGCCCTCACTTCGTGGTCCTCCCCACTACTGTCGGCTAGAATCATCTGGTGCTGCTGCTGTTGCGGTTGCTGAGTGTGGGGAAGGGGGATGTCTACCGTGGAGGTGACGTCCATCACCAACTCTGGTGATTCTTTGTAAAAATCAATAGCGCGAGGTCTCTCGGATAAATACATTATAATTGTACTTACAGAAGCATATTAAGGTGGGAGTTTTCCGGGGTTGTTTTCGGATTGCTCCGGCGTTCGGCGGAGGAACAAATGAACACAGGTGTATGGATAAGAAGGAGAAGAACCGACGGTGAGATATTCAGGTGTTCGACGAAATGTTACAGTAGGAATCATAAGCGTTTCGTTTTTTCCTTTTTAACTTGGCGTCATTGATCCAAGTGACGGAGCAAAATAACGATTTCTGAAGTTAACACTTGCCTCTGCAATCACGCCTTCAGCTTTAGAAGGCTCCACTCCATCTGGAAACGTGGTTTCTCATTATATAATATATACTCCACGTTTTATTAAAAGAATTCACTCTCACAAACATTTTTTGTTACGATAGAATAATTCACTCTTAAATTTTATTTTTTTTAGTCTTCCTACCCTTAATAATATAATTATATTGTTCAAAATTAATTCACACCTATAAGTAAGGATATAAATAGTAATAAATTGATTATTACGATAATTTACCATAATTAAAATAATTACTTTGACATCATAAACTGTACCACAAAAGAGTATGTTATTTTTTCCAAATTTCTCTTGCTTCTTATTAGCGTTGGTTACTTATTACATTCACATTGGAGAGTATGGAATCAAGGAATGGAATTACAGAAAAAATCAAAAAAATCCATGTTTTGGTTTTTGGGGTTGAATTTACATTGGAGAGTATGGAATCAAGAAATGGAATTACAGAAAATTTAATCAGATCCATATTTGGTTTTTGGGGTTGAAATGAGAAATCGGTGAATTTTGTCTTTGTTATCAAACTCATATCAATCATCCCAGCCGCTCAAACCAAACACCTAAATAACTCCCTTTGTTCAAATAGAAAAGATAGTAGTACAACTATTTATAAATTACAACATGAAATTCTAATAATACAACAATCACAATATAGGGAGTATTACAAAAGAGAGAATGTGAAGAGTGAAAAGGAAATACATGGTTATAGCGCACAAGCTGCGCAGCTCATGAATGAATGACATAACACACCCTAAATTATAGAACAGTACTAACCTTAACTACAAAGACAATAACCAACTTAAATGTTGAATCACAATTCACAGACTGAGCTAGAAAATTAGTTCATCAGCTAAAAAAAAGTGTACAACACAAACAGAAACAGTTTCCAAAGACAAGTAGACCACAGATAACTCTCAGGAGATGTACACAATACGTTTGTTCCAGCACACAAACATGATCGATCCCCCTGCAGCATTGCGTCGGGCATCATCAGCAGGCACATGATCCCCTTGTCCTCTCCCTTCCCCCTTTTATTTTCCCTTTCATACAGCACATTACAATCAACAATTGTCCCTAACACAAGTAGCCAAAGTAACAGGAAGTTCCAAGCAGTGCAACCACTCATTCCCGCACTTCCAACTTCCCAGCGTCACAGTCAAAGCCAGTCCTTCCATCATGACATACATGCCAACTCCCTTCATTTTGTGTGTCACTACAGTATCACAAACTGCAATGACTTCATTTCTCTATTTTGCATTACTACTAGGATAGAAACAGAGGAACCACAACAAACCAAATAACCGATGGGTCTTCCACTTTCGGTAATTCATTGAAGCTGACAATGCGGACAACTCCATCGTATCCAGCCATCTCTCATAACACAATTTCCAACTTTTTTATTTTTTTTATTGCTTCAGGAGCATACAAATTCAGCATTACTATTTCCAGTTTCAACCTCCTTCTCTTTTTCTTTTTTTTGGACATTTTGCAGAACACAGAAGGCAGCAGCTATGGAAAAAGGTTGTCAAACTCATAATGCAACTTGACATCGTAATATGTGCTGCCTCTTTCTCTTGCTTCAAACTCCAACACCAACACACAAACTTTCGAGATCAAAGTGTTACTCCACGACCAACTAGCACATACTATGCTTTCCATATCACAGAATAAAATGATACCATCTATTACCTCATTAACTTCTGCCTCCCATGGATTCTAAATCATATCTTGGGTTGCCCCAACTGTAACAGGTGCCATATCTGACACTAAAAACCGCTAGCCATAGAGGAAGAAATGGTAACTTGCCTGTTGGTGAAGATAAGAATGCTTCGGTGAAATTGCCATTCTCTTTTGCCGATCTTGGCAATTTAAAACCAGATTCCAACAATCCAAACACAGCAAGTCCAGACAGAATGTCTCCTGAAACGGGCAATTGTTCAAGCAGCGCCCACAGTTTATACAACGAGCAATGCAAAATGTGCAAGCCCTGCACACCTGATAAGGGTCCTGTATTCCTCTACAGCTATCAGCAGGACAGTCATAGATTTGCCTAAGATTAGTGCATTTAGGACATGGCTCAATATCAAAGGCACGTTCATCATCAAAGGACAAGTACAACTGCCCAGCTCGGAAGAACCGCTGATTCTGGGCACTACCCTGGCTTATGTTCTTTTCCCCTAATAAAAGCTTAAACTCTTCAAAATGCTGACTGTTTAAACCAGAAGGTGAACCAATTCTTAATTGTCTGATTCCAGGTTTGCTAACAGACCGGAAGAACCTCAAATTCTCCAGGGTCCCGTCAATGGTGAGCCTCAGACATCCCGCAACACTTAACTACAAAGAAAATAAAAGCAAACAATGATGGAAAATTCACATGTACATTTCTAGACAAAACATAAACGTGCTTAGGACTATGAAATTTTCTTCTGGGTAGTGACTCACACCAGACTGACATACGAATAGGTATAGCAGAATGAAATATCAGCACTGATATGTGTGCACTAATCGTCTAAAGAATACAAATGATCTGGATTTCGCTTAACAAACTACGGCTTGAATATGAAACATAGCTGACAAATGGCAAATAGAAGTGCAGTGTCATGGATATGATATCGTAAGCATGTAACATTGTGCAAAAAATTGTATAATGGAACAGAAAAGGTAAATCAGTTATTTATAGTACCCATAAACAAATGCTAACCTTAGTCAATCCTGGATTGAATTCAAGCACCCTTCTCAAGCCACTATTGGTTATCTTTAAGCAATCCACAATATTTAAGCAGGAAAGCTTGCCTTGAGCCCTATTGGTTAGCCGCAAAAGAGTATCATCAGTGATCTTATGATGCAAAGGAAAAGATACGCAAAAGTTTCGCCACAAAAGAGGATCATTCTGCACAGCATCACACAATGATTTGCAGACCCTTTCGACTGAAAGAAGGTCCCTCACACCCAGGTACCCAAGAGCAAAAAACAAAGCATCCGGGGGAGGTCCTGGAACACCGACAGTATTACTCTTCACGGCCCACCCTTTACGACTAGATACTGCATCCCGTGGGTTCCAATACTTTTCATAACTGAATCCCATGAAAGCCTCTAGGTTACTGTCCAAGCAAAGAGGGTCATCCTCATAAAACCCCTTCTCCAATTCCATTAGGGACATAGATGATTCTTTGTATGTTTTCCTTCCACTCAAATCTGGATGAACACTGCTCCAGACAATATTTAGCTCAGCAAGTAAATGATCATCCACAGTCTGAACCTCGTCGTCTTCGTCTTCATCTTCATCTTCACTGCATGACTCGAAGCCAAGATTTTTCAGCCCAAAATCCTCAATCCAACCAGTAATAGCCGTGACTGTGGCGCTAATGTCCATATCAAAAGGGTCTCGAGGTAATAAATCAGCAATATCATCAACCCCCTTGTCAGGTTTTCCCTGATTAGAGTCGTGAGGATTTTTCATCATGCCACAAGCAACATCCCAAAGGCTATCAAATTCATCACCTGGGCGTTCCTCCACACCAAACTCATTACGAAATCTGATCCCAGATAACAAGCTCTCTTCTTGATCCAACGCCATAATGCTAGAGTCTTATTCTTTCACGAAACCCCAAACCACAGCCCCTCTTAAAAACTAACCGCCAATGTTTCCCGGGAAACAAAAGGAGAACCCCTCAAATCATGATGGCAAAACTAAAACAAAAGCACCAAAAACTTTTAAGGGTTTCCACTAAAGGTCCGAAAACAGAAACCGACCGATTGTCCCTACAGAAAAAAGATCAACAAAATCACATGGCTGCCCTAACCTAAACTCGTATTCACAGAACAAAAAGAAATCAAGAACAACAATAATAAAAGGAGCAAGGCCATTACTAATATAATAACAAGGGCTAACCTCAAAATTGCTTCCGAATTCAATACACGAACAACAGCCCAGTTGGAAGAAACATTGAACAGGTTACAGGCGGCGTATTGACGATCCTTACACGCAAACCTCCGAATAGGAAAAGGACCGCATGAAAACGAGGATAACGAATCCAAATCCAAGGAAGAATCAATCAACAATTTGACATTCCATATTGATTATCATATCATCAAAAAGATGGAAGGACAAACCAGACCCAACACACACAGACACAAACACAAAACGTCTATCTAGATTTGCATCGATGATGGTGGTGATGATGAGAATCGGAGTAGAGTATGCTTTGAATGAATGTATATTTGTCGTGTGTACGTGTGGGAAGGAAGATATATAGGAAGGACGGAGAAAGAGAGATGTTGTTGTGAGGAAAAAGGGGAAATCGCTAGTTTTTTGTTGGAAGAGAGAAGGGGGAGAGAGACGCGTGGTGGGAGCGGAGCGACGGGTGCCTTATTTGCACGCCTACGGCTTGCTCCTTCCGGTTTACCGGCTACGGCCTACGTTTGTTTCTCTAGTATTACTACAAATACAAATACAAATACAAATACAAGTAGGATTCAAGATTCCCAAGAAAATATCAAATATATATATATATATATATATATATATAGTTCTTAAATTATTTGTATCATGGGCTGGACCTTTTCATTAATGAATTGACATTCATACCATTAGTATGATTTTTTCAAATTACTTTAAACCCCAAATGTCATATTTTAATTACATTTGATTTGACTTTGATAAATGTGATGGGAGAAAAGTACTTAAATAACCAAAATGATCATACATTTTCATTCAACATTTAAAAATATACTTAGGAATCGAGCAGTGGTTCAATGGTTAGTTACAAACGAATTTATTACAAATGTCGCGAGCCTTGAAACTTACCCAAGGCAAAGGTGCTCACCCATATTTCTCACTAAATAAACGTATAATTTAATTGCATTATTTGTAAATTCAACATAAGTTAACTTCTTTTATCTTCCATCTCTCATATTCATACCAAGTTTCTAGTGTCGGTCTCAGATCCAGTTTGATATGGACATTTGGGGTAATTCGTCTTTTCATGTTTTTCTTCATCTTACTAATAGTCAAATGAGGTAAAGTGTTGGGTGAAAAAAATACTCGTAAACAATTTGTAACACACGATGATTTATTATGTTTAAGCCTAGCTTTAATTAAGACATTTTTTTATTCACTGTTTAAAAGTTGCTATTATATGCAAAATACGGCAACTTTATAATGGAATGGCATGATTTTAAGCAAAAAAAATTTCATGATTTGTGCAAATTAAGAAATGTTTGATTTTTGCTTGATTTGGCTGTTTTTAATGTGATGTCTTAAAGAGTTAGTGCAAAATATTAAGAAATCTACTTTTACCATATTTGTCGTATCAATTTTTTTATACCTATTACGGCATGAATTCTATAATATATTCGTAACAATTTGGAATTATATAAACCAATTTCTCATATAAATACATTAAGTACTATTATTCACCATGAATTGATAATTTTTACTCCTCAAAAATATTAATGACATCAGCAAAAATAAAAGTAATAATGTCAAATTACCCTCAACTCTACTCGAGAAGATAGTAAATGTATTTTTAAAAAAAATACAAGTGGACAAAAACAAAATACTCCTCACAAAATAGGTGAGGTTAATTTAATTAAACTTAAGTAAAATAAGTATGCGATAGGCGCGAAAGAATGTGAATGAGAACAGGAATGGAGGCATCTCATATTAAAAATGGATAAATACTTCATTAATACTCTTTTCGTCTCACTCAAAGAGTCTACTTTAAAATGTGTACAACTGGGTTGTAAGGTACAACACATAAAATGAGTAATTTATCATCATATTTTTCACTTATATATACTTACTTTAGAAGTAACGGTTAATTGTAAGCCACACATTGTTATATTAGTAAGGGTATGTAATGTAAATAACTATGTAAATGAGACAAATTTTTGTTTTGAAAGTATGCTCTTTGAATGCGACGGAGGGAGGGAGTATTAGGAATCAGGTACATATTCCACACAAAGCACAAAAGTAAAGAAAGACAACAACCAATCATCGACACAAATATAAGCCAAAACTTGTAAACAATTGCACTAATGCACACTCTTGAAACTTAATTTAATTACGGTTGTCCAAATAACAGGCCACCAGTGAACCCACCTTCCAAGGTGTTCCTTGCTTCTCCATCTCCAAAAGGCTTCTTGATTCTTTTGTGTAGGAATGAATCCTTGCTCTAACGATCATGACTCTCAATGAATCATTCAAATGTTGGGGTTTCGATTCTTATCTCTGTCGGTTCTGTCTATGTAGAGTGCATCTCTAACAAGACTTTGCAGATGACTCATCAACTTCATTTTTCTCATCCCCACAACGCATGCATTCAACGTAATAGATAATAAAACTACGAATAGTGCTGAATTCCAAAAAACAAAAAAGAAAAAGAATAATTCTTTGGGGTTAATATTTTATTATTTCATCTATTTCAACCAACGTGCTCAAAGTAACATTGTATAACTTATATCATAATGGAATAGTCATATTTTGAATGTGTATAACTTTTTTCAATTTAAAAAATACAATACATAAAATAATTAATTTGTATTAGTCCATTAAGACATAGAGAATATATCATAAAATTATAACAGTTTTCATCTCTTTTATTCTTCATTTTTTAAATTACCAATTACAATTTGATCTTATTAATAACTGTTATTAAAAGAATTGGTCACCCAAGGAAACTTCATTTGGGGTGTAGGTTCTGAGTTCGAAACCCAAAATTGTATTTCTGAGGTTGGTAGTCACAAAAAATGTACAGTGTACCTACCGATCTAAAAGGTTCAAAACGTTGATTGTTGTACTGTCGACCTCGCATTGTGTGAGGTAAAATACATATAATGTTACTTATTCAGAAGAAAAAAAAAAAGAAAAAAAGAAATTGTATTAAAGATTTAAAAAGAAAAAGAAAAACAAAATGTGTAATACGAAAAAGGTCATGGGAATATAAAAGTTGAATGCTTTTAAAGAAACGACAACCAACAAGAAAAAGCTTAAAGAAATGCACCATCTGAGTTGGGCTTCTTGGAGGACAAGAAATTCATCTGTGGACTGCGGGGGGTTCACAGATATTTGTGCCTTGTTGCATACGTACTTTATCATATCATTATAATATATTAATAAGAAAAGACAAAACACCCAAAGCATTTCGTTTCAATTTCATCTCAAAAGTAAATAGTAGAAGTCACCGTCAAATACTATAATACCTTACCTTACCCTCAATTCACTTGTTACTTTAGCGTAGCGTGTCGCTAAAGTACTTCGCTCATCGTTTAAATTACTATAATTCACAAAATAAAATTAAAAAAAATGTACTAATTAATATTTATCTCTATAGTTACGTGTTTGCCTTCCTTGATTCGTTGGTCTTTGTGTTTTATGAAACTCTTGGATGAATAGGAATATTTTGATGATTTGACTACTTTTATTTTCTTTACAGAAATCGAAATCAAAACCGACAGCGAAACTACATCTATTGATACGATAATATATATATAATGATACAAGATTACAAGAGAGTTTCTTCTCATCTCCAAGGAATCTATCTGATTTGAGGATCCAAACCCCAATCTGATGCAGATCAACCAAAAAGTAACTATCAGAATATTTGCTCATTTCTTTCTTCTTAAATGGTCATAAAGAGTGTCCTGAACATGGGCCAAAGCCCAGACACAAATTCGTTTACGTTTATGAAATTCTATTGGGCTTTGTTTGTAGGGCTTTTCAGAAGAAGAAGCCCAATATAAAAAAAGACAAAATAAGGAAAAACAGAATAGGTGGGGGGGGATAAGCCCTTGTTTTATTGTCATTGCTTTCAAACAAAACTTTTAAGCAATACTTAATACAGTACATCATGATTCAGGTTCAAGAACACAGCACCACATTACACACACAAAAGTGCCTAACCAGCATACTCATAGTTATACAGCCTAAGTTTTCAAGTTTTTAACAGCAACCAAGGCAGAAGAACAATACCATACATCATATTCATACAAAAAGTCAATCATAACAACACAGCACGGTGCAAGCACACTCCCCTCTCATTCGCTCCGGCGTAGGAGTTGCTACTCCTCTACAGAGAGGGTGGCACCCAGACATAGCCATGTGTCTGAACATAACCCGCTCTTCGCAACAATTCGTCGGCTTCTGTTGGACCTCTGCTGCCTGGTTCGTATTTCACAGACTTCACCTCTCCATTGTCTATTTTGTGCAGAAGAGGAGTGAAAATCCCCCAGGCTTCCTGGAGTTTATAACCAACAAGTAATGTATCTTGTTAGAAATAATATCCCAGATTAGTTAGAAATAATACTCACTGCCTATCAGTTTCAAATTGAATGTGCAGATTTTCTAACATAGAATGTAATTATGATTATATGTTGTTTGTAATACCTTTAACTCATCTCTGCGGACAAAATGCTGCTGATCACCTCGTATCCTGTAGAAGCAAAAAATCATTCGATAAGTTAGGAAGCAACCATCCCATTTCACTTCAGTACTATAACAGTGCATCTTTCGAGTCATGAAATAACAGTACTATAGAACAAAGGAGGTTCATACGTGTCAAGAATTAGGCGCTCATATGCCTCAGGAATCGCAGTCCCTTGATAACGCTGTCCATATGACAAGTCCAACTCACTTTGAACTGTGGACATTTCCAGCCCCGGTTGCTTGACCTGCACAAAAGCAAAAAACAAGAAGTCAGACCTAAGTTCAATCTGCCAGGAAAAAATGCATTTAACTCTACTCCTTTGGAACATGCGATTTAAAGTTATTTTCCTGCGTAAATTAAAGCAGAAGAAACATACATCCCATTTTGGGAAAGTATGATCAGATGGATTCACACTTAAAATCAAGAATCTAGGCTCTGTTCTCTTGTGGCAATTTCCCAAGAATCATCACTTTTTTTTTTCCAAAACTTTCTACAAAGAAACAACTTCACTTTTTCAACAATTCAAAATTAAAATTTTAAAATTCCCTCTAAATACCTACTCACATAAATTCAAAAAATAACACAATCATTACACTTTTTTACCTCTCACCTACACAATTTCCCAAAAAAAAAGTTCCCTCCAAAAAATTTTCAACAAAAAACTTTCCTCCAACAAAATTTTCCCTACACAAGCCACAAACCAACTAAATGCAGAAGGAACAAAGCTCGACTATCCTAGAACAAAGCAGGTCTGTTGAGGGAAACCATGGGTAGCAAAAGCACCTCCAAAGACATATATGGGAGCAATAGAAAATTTGGAGTTAAAGACTGTTGACATTCAACTTACCGTCAACTTCATGTACATGGCCTCTGACGGTTGAAGACGAATAACAAATTCATTTCTGCCTTTTTTTTGACCTGGGCGATAAAATATACCATTATCACTATATAGCTAACAGAAAGAAATTTGCTGACGTTCATATTGAGCAGAGTTCATATTTGCTAAAGTTCATATTACTGAAGTCCATAGCTAATAGGTCTACTCAACTAACAGATGCCAGTCAAGGACTATCAGGACTCAGACTGCAAGACTTTTATCTTTTATAAAGGTAAGAATGATATTTATCAATTTTAACTTTTGTCCTTCTGAGAGGCAACATCCACCCTCTACTAGACCTCTCCAAATTTCTGAAATGCTCACAAAGCAGAGAACTGCTTAAAAATCAGGCTATCTGTCCAACAACACAACCACCATCCTTGCTAGGTGTATGATCAACATTAGTTTCTTGAAAACAGTTAATATAAACCAAAATTTACAGTGTATCCCATTTTAACTTCATGAAAGCTGAGAAGCATACATTTAAATATATCGCCAGGCACTTCCTTGAATTGTATACGCACTTCAGCCTTTCTTGAATTCAGTGCTTTTCCAGCCTTCATTATGAATGGCACACCTGCACCAAGAAGTTCATGGCAATTCTTGAGCAAAAATGGAACACTAATTGTCTTTCGTGCAAAAGAAAGAAAGTCAACACTTCTCTGATGCAATAGTTGAAATTTGTCATTAAACAAGCAGTAATATCTGTCATGAATAAGTAACACCACTAGTTAGTGAATGTCCTATGTCACCTTCCCAACGTTCATTATGGATCCTCAATACAACAGTTGCAAAAGTAGGAGTGTTGGAGTTGTCTGGAACCGTGGGATCATCAGTATAGCCCTCATATTGTCCGATAACAACATCTTCGTCCTTAATCGGCAATACTGATTGAAGAACCTATATTTCAGATTCCACCAAGCATTAGAAACTTAAAGCTTATCTGCAGTAATAGTAATTTCTGACTGGATATTGAAAGAAGAGTATCTGTAACACGAGTGCATGACTATATGAATCTCGCATACTCTTTCAACATTATAAAGCACAAACCCTATGCCTGATGCAACTATAAATAGTCTAAAGAGAGCTGCATAAGAAGCCTGGTGACAATCTTAACCCATAAAATCCATATCAAACTTACAACATCGCACCAACTATTTACACTAGAAGATAAAGAAATATAGTACTTTAAGGTTTTCAAATTTGAATCCTAATCTCAATTCTATATTGGTTCCCTCTCGCTCTCTTCCCCCCAACCTAACAACCAAAATATATATTTCTGAAATTTCCATAAAATATCAAAGAGCTACCCAATGTTTTAAGCCCACCATTAGTGCAACATGCTGAAAAACTGACCTTCACTTTTTCATCTCGTATATGCTCTGGCTTTATTGAAACAGGTTTTTCCATGGCTAGGAGACAGAAAACCTTCAAATGACAAAATTTATCAACCATTGTTAGACAAGGGTAATCAGGTTCACAATCAATTTACAGAAAAAGAAAATTAAATTGTTCATGAATGATCAGAAGATAAAAAGGGAATAGCATAAGAATAGAAATTACAATTAAGATTGGATAAGATTAAGATACACAGTTGCATCTCAATATTGGGGAATACATCACCATTCCATAAATTAGAAAAACCATAGTGGGTTACTTGAAAAATGAGACTTCATATGAATGTAGATCCATGACAGATCATTGTGATCTTGATGCATTATTAATTACTCATTCATCTACCCAGCTAAAAATATTCCCACCAAAAGCAATTACTAGCGTACAAAACAAAATACATTTCAAAATTCATCTCTGGAAAGTTTTTACCAAAACCACCGCATATTCTGAAACTAACCTCACCTGCAACAGGTGATTTTGAATAATATCACGGATAATTCTGCAAAAAGAAACAAACAAATAAGGCCAAATGGAATTACAGCACAAGGCAAACACTTGGCAAAAGAAAAACTAAAGAGGGATAAAAAGGAGAATAACCATACCCATACTGATCGAAGTATCCACCCCGACCATCAGTTCCAAAATCTTCTCTGAAAACAATCTTCAAAGAGAGAGAAACGGAAAAGAGAACTTTTAGGAGACCAACGAAATTCTCTGAAAGAGATTCACTAATTACAAAAAGCATAAAGTAGGAAGAGGCCAGTGCAACAGTCATCTTAAGACTGAAGTGAAAAGATAAAACAGTAAAAGTATAAATGAGGTGGGATAACACCAATTCCTGATATCTTCCCTGTGCTCTATAATTTGAAAACAAGGAAATTACCAGGAAACTAAAATGAACTAGCAATACCTTTGATTAACTCAACTGTATTAACTATGAGAATACTAATAGATATACAGGTTATTGTTGATGAGATAAAATGCATAGATCAAGAGAGAATCCAGTACTATTAGGACTCACCTGAACATTATCAATGTGGTCACGGTTCCAGAGTGGTAAGAAGAAACGATTAGCAAAGCGGAGCACCAGCTGCATCATTTTACAGGAACAAACAAGATTTATATACATAGTTATCACTTAAATAGGATGGGTATTAATATTTCTAGAAGTGTGCATTACCAAGTTCTGCACCAATTCCTTTCCCAAATAATGATCGATACGGTAGATCTGGGGTTCTTCAAATAATTCTCCAATCTGGGAACTGAGTTCCTCAGCAGAAGCCAAATCTCTTCCAAAGGGCTTCTCAACCACAATGCGAGTCCATCCACCATCATCAGCTATAACGAATTATACCATATAGTAAATAATAAACACAACTAAAAAAATTTGACAGAATTGCATATTCTCTGATGCTTCAATATTGTTATCTTATTACACATGAATGACATGGGCATAGTTAGATGCATGATCCGCAGAAAGCAAGATATATAGCTTGTCAAATAAAATCATCACAAATTTAAATAAATCATAACTCTGATTTCAGGTTCCCTGGTAGGACATTTTCGACAAAAAAGTTAAAAGCAACAAATTCAAAACCTTAGGTAGCATGGAGAATGTTGAACTTCACAATTGGGGTACCAAAATCTCAAATTTATACAAAGATACCTATATCTGCTAGAACACTGATTGAATTTCATAAAAAAAAAAAAACTGAGCATGAAACTAAGCCACATACATTGGGGTGTGCAATAAAACTTGATCATTTTGCAGACAGATGGATATACTGAAGGAGGAAGAGCAAGGTAGAAGAGTCTTCGAGCAGGTCCTTCTGCACCCATTGATTCTTCATGCTCACTTATTGCCTTATCCAGTGCTCGGAAACCCTCCTCAGCATCATAGGCACCGCTTACATATTTGACCTACAAAAGCAAATGTCAACAGAAAATGTACAAGTAAAATGAAATTTTAAGTTTGAAAAATCAGATGTACCAACCAGTTTCAAAAATTTTGATAAATCTTCAGAATTTTCTCTGCTGTGGGAAAGATACCTGGAATAAATTTAACAGATTAATTCCATTTGAGGATACCAACTCAATAAGCAGACTAAAATAGACTACACAGGACAAAATAAGTAAAACCATGCGTATGGATAACAGAGCCTCCATTGAGTAGACTAATAAGAGAAAAAACCAGGAGTAAAGCTCAAAACAAAAAGGATTGTTAAGCAAATAAATTTGCAGTAGACAGAAAAAGGAGGATAACAAGTACAGGCAATCAATAAGTTTGAATTGCACAGAATATGGTTTGTAGGAATCCAGGGAGTTCAGATATTTAGTAAGATCGCTAGAGGGCCTTTGAGAACAAAATCTCACCCACGAATCCGATCTCTTAGCTCATCATCTGAGAGCTTAGTCCTTGCGTAACCAAAAATGTGAACTTCATTGGACTGCAAGAATCCCTGTGAACACTCACCCAGATAATATTACAAATTTTCAGGTGAAAAGGGAAGCAAATCATGAATTTACACCAGGATCTGAGGCTCCGTATACATATCTAAGTAAGCTAGCCTTCACAAGAACATAAATATGATCAAAACAAATCTATAAAAAATTAAAAGAGATAGAGGAGAAAGGGAAGAAGAAGTGGAAGAAAGGAACCTGGCGGTAAAGGTTGAATAGTGCAGGGAAGGTTTTTTTCTTGGCAAGATCACCAGAAGCGCCAAGAACAATGATGGAGAGAGGACCCGTTTCAGGCACATTCTCGTTATTTCTTGAGAAAGAATCAGTAGTCTTCATGGAATGCCTTTTTTCCATGGTCCAAGCCCCTGATGCCATTTCCAGATCTCCTGTAACAGAAGTGAAGGAAGATCAAGTATGATCAGTTCCCCTGATCAGCTCCACCAACTAGAAAAAATTCAATAATCACCAGTCCCAACGTGGTCTAAAATATAACTCCAACACTTTTAAAGAATTATTTAAAGAAAAAAATTAATTCATCAAAGAGAAATGAAGTCAAACAAGACACCTCCCAGCTTTCTTTTCTTTTAGCAGAAACAAAAGTGTGCTCAGCCTTCAACACCAAATCCAACTACCAAACTGGATAACTAGAGAAGTATATATAATATACCACTTCCACCTAACAAAAATAAAATAATCTGTTCACTTCTTGCCCTCAATTCTTATGTAATTCCGCATGTGATCGCCATGACAAACTAACTCCGCCCAGATCCAAACAATAATTGATCAAAACAATAATTCTTATGTTGACAATGGACGCACCTACAAGTTACTGGCACTTTCTCCAACGAGGAGACGAAATCTTTTACAAAAACAAACCGTTTCAAGTTTGAAGAGTAAGAGAAATTGAAAACAGATGGTGGATAAACCTTTATACATATATAGGTACCTTGGATTACCTCCGGTGCAGCCCACGACGGAATTCCCAAGTCGCAGGTGGCCCCCTTGATCGGTGGTTAGTGAATGAGCGAGAAAGAAATTCAAGAAATGACGATTGATGGGATGGGGTGGTGGAATAGTGTACTCACTGTACTGGTGTTAGTTTGAGTATAAGCCCTGTTTGGTCTAAGCACTTATTTTGATTTTATAATAATTTTTTAATATTTTTAATAAATTTTTTTATATTTTTAACATACTTTTTAAAATTTCTAACATATTTTTTATATTTTTAATATAATTTTAATATTATAAAATTAAAATAAAACTCAAATTATTATTTGACTCTCTTTATCATACAGAAACAGGGCCTAAGTATTGCGGGTTTATGAAAGACTTCTTTGGAGACCGGCGGCACGTTGCAGTTGCAGATGGAGATCGTCAGCTCGCACACAGTGTGGGACCCCCAATTTTGACTATTCATTTTTATCTCTATTTCGATCCGATCCTCATAGCCGCCGATAGAGAGAGAAGCCCACCAAATTGTACTAGTATTATTTATTTCCAATTTCAATAGTGGAAATTAATTTATTAAAAATAAGTATCGGTTTGATAGTAGAACGAAATGAGATGAAAATCAGATTGAAATTCATTACTTTGTCCAGGTATGATTTCTGATTTTTCATTATAAATTCTTAAATGAAGCAATGACTTTTTCTGTCTTCTCGTCTCTTGATTTTGTGTAAAATGGAAGTTCTTGTGTTGCAGCAGCCGGTGCCCGCCACCAACCAGTGCTTAAATATCACTACGTATACTATAATACTGTGATGATCATCAATTTCCTTCACCGACAGTTGTCGTCTTTCTTCACATGCTGCGTTGTTATAAATATTTTTTAAATATTACGAGTAGAGAGTCGTTCAAAAGAGTCGGTGTTTCAATTATTTATATTTTTTAGTTCTGTTTATTTATAATGTATTATAACTTCATTATTTTCATCAGCTCATATCTCATGTATGTTATAAGTAATTATGTCGAGTTCAAAAGAATTATTACAACTTAATTAATTTTGACATTTACGTTTCGGATATTTTTGACTTCTCAATTTTATCATCAATTGATATTCTCTTTAGAGAGAAAAGTGACTTATACGAAATTAATTATATTTTTTCATTTCATTATAAGAATCTACTTTCATATATTAAAAATAATATTAAATATATTTTTTTAATATGATATAGAGAGAATATATATTGTTTTGTGAAACTAATAACCATTTTTTGTTGTTGAAATAATCAAGAAGTCAGCGAGGTCATCTACTATTATAGGGAGCGGATTGGGATGGTGATAAGGGTAGAGATTTGTAAGCCACCCGAGTTCATGTTTCGAATCTTGGGATGCATAAGTAAAAATAAAACAATAGGAGATGGTAGCATGTAGTACACATTAAGGCCATGGATTCTAGCGCTGGAATTGGAAATGCGACCGAAGTAATTGACCGGCAATATACTACTATTATTATTCAAAAGAGGAAAAAAAAGAAAAAAGAAAAAGGGGCTTTGAAGTTTGAACATCGATTATAATTATATTATAATAATCAAGGACTGTGGATGTCGTTGGGTTCCCATCGTTGCATCCCCGTGAACAGTACCAATTTTCACCTATAACATTCCCTGTAAAAAGTTCGAATTACCCGACTACGATCTATATTACACTATAAGTAAACACTATATTTATTTTTTTACTTTAAATTAGTTTGCATAAATTCTCTATATACCTCTTCATTATAATTTTCGAGAAAAAAAACCCATTCGGGGGGGGGGGATTTTTTTCCCGGATCGACGATTATCCGGGCTTTTTTTTTCTGTTTTTGCAACATTTCGGCCGGAGAGACTGTCTCCCTGGTTAAAAAAATTTCGGTATTTTAGCCGGAAATACCGCCGGCGATATTTTCCGGCGAAAATATCGCCGGATTATACCGCCGGAATCCGGCGATATTTTCGCCGGAAAATATAGTCGACGACCGGTGATATTTTCCGGGCGGTTACTGCATTTAGTATTTTCTGATTTTCTTATTTTTGGCCAGGGGCATTTTTATCTTTTCACAGGAGAATGTTACTGCGTTTAGTAAATTGGTTACTGCATATAACATGCCTCTTAATTAATCATCATCATCTAATCGGCTGTTTTGATGAATGAGAATGGAAAACGGGAATGTGAACACTTTTATATGGTATTTGACATATCAAATTCAATTTTCATTTTCATTTCAATTCCACTCCATTATTATTCACTTTAATATCTTCATTACGTCAACAAACAAAGCAGCCCTAATATTTAAAAGTATATAGTATCAAACAAACTATGGGTCTGAGTCATTGTCATTATATTATTAATTAATTTATATAATGAAAGGGTGTCTGTCGCTCCATTTTATTTATACAATTGTATTAATAATACATATAATATCAAATTTAGTAGTTGAATAACCTAATCGTAGGGTTGGCAATCTCTGACACGACACGAAACCGACACGATATAAGCGGGTTAGGGTTGAGTCTTAGCGAGTTTTCGGGTTATATGCGTCGACCCAAATAACACGAATAAATAAACGGGTAAGGTTAGGGTTGAGAAAGTCGACACATTAACCCACCAACCCGAATCCGACACGAGAAATTTATACTACAACACAAAAACACGACACGAACCCGACACGACACGAAATATTCGTGGGTTAAATGGGTCGACACGAATAACACGAATAATTAAACGGGTAAGGTTAGGGTTGAGGGGTGTCAACACGGGAACCCGCCAACCCGAACCCGATAACCCGGACACGACACGAATTGCCACCACTACCTAACCGTATTATATACAACAAGTTAATTAATGTTTATAGAAAAATAAAAAGGAAGTCGAGATATTGCATCGAACTGTTAAAAATTGGAAGTACTATTAAACAATCTGCAAATGAAGTTAAAAATCAGTAGTCAAAAGGATTTTTGCATTTTCTAACGATTCAACGAAGAAAAGATCACCGGTTTCGATGGGATCGGAATTATATACTATTATTATATACACTTGTAATTAATCTAATCAATCTTCAAATATTATTCCTTCCTTCCACGAGAACGACGGACTTCCGCGACGCAATAAAAAATAATAAGGTTTAAATTCTTTAAACTACTCTGTGTTTGTTGGTGTGTTCGACATTTGTCCCCCTATATTTTTTAAATATATCTTTTGCCCTCTATGTTTTTTTAAGTACATATTTTGCCCCCCAATTGACCACTAGTCAACCATTTAAAAAGAAAATAAAGACATCTATGCCCTTACATTTTATTTTACCATAATTATTACATTTATTTAAATATTTTATATTTTTTAACAGTAAAGTTTATATTTTCTTAAAATATACAATGCTACAATTTATTTTATTTTACTTTTCACTATTTTTGTTCGTTTTGTGTTTAAGTTTCGTTTACAATTAAAAAAAAAAAATTTCAATGAATTAAAATATTTTAAAATTTTGACTATATGGGAAAATTATAATATATATTAATATACTCACTTAATATCAAAAATATATTATATAAATTATGAAAATTTTAATTTTAGAACATAGTGAGAAAAGTTTAATTAGTTTTAAAATATAATTTTAAATATGACTCTATTTTTTTAAAATGAAGAGAGTATATAATTAAAAGAAGAAATTAACTCAACAATATATTATTATAAATTTTAAAAAATCATTTTTCATTTTATTTATTTTTACAGTTTCAAAAAAAATAATAAAATGAAATTTGTATCAACCAACAATATAAATGTTACGTAAAAAAATCATCTATAAATTTGGAAAGAAATATGAAAATACATTACCAATTTCAACTAAATTAATATAATATATTTTTAAATTTTAAGTTATAATTTTCTCATCATTTAACATTTTAAAAATATTTTCTTCATTTTAAATACAAAAGTTAATAATTAAATAAATACCAAACTATATATGTAAAATTTAATTATTGCAAAATATATATAAAAAAAGATAGATGTTTAATGAAATAAAAATGAAAATAAAAATTTTCATTTTTATATTGCACTATTATATTTTAAACTGAAAATATAAACTTTGTTGCTAAAAGATATAAAATGTTAAAATACATGTGAAAATTAAATGTCAAATAAAATAGAAGGGCATGAATGTCTTTATATAATTTTAAAAGGTTGACTAATGGTCAAGGGGGCAAAAGATGTATTTAAGAAATACAGAGTACAAATGCCAAACAAACTAACAAACATACGGTGATATAAAGGATTTAAGCCAAATAATAATTACTGTCTGCTCTTCAGCGACTAATGCTATTGCCTAAATAATTACTACCGACTGATTCCAGCATTGACCTCAATTTTCTCAATCATTCAAGTTTTGTCGCACGATAAAGTGGTAATAATAAAGGTAAAACAATTTTGTCACGGGTCGCTCTTTTAAATTACCAAAATGAACGCACCATGTCGTAAGTTATACTCGCTAGCAAAGCATTCATCAACTCACGTCTCAATCAAGATATACCCATACACAATTTTTTTAAGAAAACGAGGAGTTAAAACATGACTTGTTCCCAAACTACTTGTAAATCGCAATACACGAACATAATGAAAATAGACGAAGTCAAAACTCATTCACGAGTATATTAAATTTTTAAGGAGTATCTAATACTCCATAATTATGTTTCGTATTCTTTGTGTATGGAATCAACCCACGCGATCCACGATTGATTAAATTGATTGCAATTTCCATCCAGCATGTGCCCCCATCCGACGGTCACGGTTGGACAAATCTCATTGCCCTTTGGAGGAGCTGCCGGACACCTCACATGTTCTGTCCACCTAAATAATTAAAATACTCCAATTTTTTAATATAAAAAAACAATAAATTTTCTTTTTAATCAACACTATTTTATTATCATATCAACTATTACATTAAAACTCTATTATAATTGTTTAGGTCTATTATAATTTACCTCGTATATTTACAAAATACACAAGTTACCAATTTTGATGGTCACTCAAAAGTATTGTAATAACCAAATATAAACACGAGAAAATCGCATAAATATATAATTTTTGTTTCGGGACTTTCAAATATCCTTCCACTTAGACCATCCCCAGTGGATGCCATTTTGGCATCCGCTTGGGTCTAACGGCTGAGGAATGGGGAAGCCATTCTCCATAGCTATTAGGTTTCAAAGCCAGAAATGTTAGAGCCATTTCTGGAAAATAATATTTTTTTATTTTAAAAAATGGTTTTTCTATTTATTTTCTGTAATGATTTAATTAGATTAAATCATTTATGACATGTAAGTACTTTTATTGTTAAAGTTTTTTATAATTTTATTTAAAACCATTTATATAAATACATAATTAGTATTAAACTATTAAAATAATAATATTTATAAATAGCTTTAAAAAATGGCTCAAACCATTGATCTCTCATGGAGATGGAAGCCATTTTAGCTCCAAAATTTGTCGCTTTTAGAACTAAAATGCCAATTTTGGAGCTAAAATGCCATGCCTTCAACCCATTGGAGATGCCCTTAATACAAGAGAAACAAATCACTAGACTACATCCTCCTAAATGGTAAATTATTTCACATTTTGATTTGGAATGAGTTTTGAACATAAAAAAATTTAAATAATATTTTGAATTAGTATATGATATGCATGATATTTTATTTTGATATTTACACATTTTAATCCAAAACATAGTTCCAAACTCATCAAACTTTGGAATCCCATTTTTCATTCCGAATCAAATTTCGAAATGACAAAAACATACAGGGCCTTTGTGAGTATCACATTTGTATACACAGGCTGCAAATCCGCCAGTGAATGACATAGCCCAACACTGTAGGAGACACAATTCACAAACATTGCATCTCAATGCCACATTCCAGCGGTTAATACCGAAGACTAGTTTCCTACATGTAACCGGTTCAAAACCCACTATGGCGGGATTATTGTACGAGGGGTTAAAAAAAAAACATGCCACCAGAACACATGAACATTTTAAGGAGCTTGACATAAGAGCCACCAGACTTAACATCTTGCACAAATTTGATCAAACTTAGGCACAATCCCAGCACCACATTCAATGTTTTGCAGGTCGGGGAATACAACACTGGACTTTACTGTAAAACGTTATATCCACAGCTTCCTAGAATAGAGAGTAGAGACCAACAAGTTCCCGACCTTTACATCTGGCTACTAATTTTGGAGGATGTACATGAACCGATTTATCTAAAATTTCATCACATTTTCAACCACTTTGGCTTGGTAGTCTTCTTCTCAACAGGCTTCCGCTCCGGGACAGAAGCATTAGCAGTAACGGGTATCGCAGACTCGGATTCAGGATTTGGTTGGGTAGGAGGCTCAACTGGCTCATCTACAGTTTCCAAGCCCAGTAACGACATCACCTCCTCTATAAGGAATGGACCTGAAGGAGGGGCTGCAGCATAACCTGTCAACGAGAGAAAGCATTAGGGAAATATCCCCCTTTACAGTGAACTTCAATACAAGTGCAGCTAACAAATAATCGTTATTTCAGAGGTCCAATGCTAAACCACTTCAATTTAGCAGTGTGTCATAGTTATTTCCTCCTGAAGAGCTAAAACACAAACCAAGAATATGACCTTTTTAAGTTCCTTAGCAAATGATAAATTCATAATGTCTTCCACATTTAGTTACATGCTATATCATCAAATTTTTTCTCATAGCAGCATGGTTTAAACATGCTGTAAGCATCAACTACAGACAAAGCTAAGGGAGGCATATTAATCGTGATTTATTCCAACTTAAGCAACATCCTTGATCAACTAATCTGGAATCCCAAGTTGATGTTTGCTATAAATTATATAATTTATGAAACAGTAAGACTGACACAATGTAAAGTATGAGTACTAACCTTTTGTCAAATCATATGCAAAATACACAATTGCACCAGGAATAAAACCCGCAGAGTAAAAATCCTGTGAAAGGTCCTTCAGTTGCTTCTTTGGAGGGGTGGTGTCTGCCAGTGAAATCAAATATCAACATAAGATGTAGTAGCTTCACTATCTTAAATTTTTTTGTTCCTGGCATTTTACGAACTCTGACTAAATTAATAACATCAAATGTAATACACCCTTACATATGTAAAAAGGCACTTCGCGATGATTAATCACTTTCATTAGAAGATCAACAAGGCTCTGAATTGTTTCAGATGGATGAAATACAGCCTCTAGCGTGTAATTATCAGGAAAGCGGACTCTTATTACCGTCTGCATAATTATTGGGGGGAAAAAAAAAAAATTTACCCTTTTGTTCATTATACAATGTAACTACCTAAATTTGAACCAGCAATAAAATAACATCAAAGAAAGACATAGCACCTTAGTTATCCTTGACCTGCGAGCAGCCTCTTCAGCTTCCCGGATTTTGCGTGTCTTCAAATGCTTATCTGCACAACCCTCCATGTCAGATTCAGAGGAATCAAATAAAATCTTGTGCAAGTAAGAACTAAGAACAGCTTCATTTCCTTTAGTTGTCTCAACAAAATAGGTCCTTCAAAATCCAATGTGCTACATAAAGTATTGTTTATCAGTTAAATAAATAATCTTACCTTCCTTCTTCGTCGCTATGAGTCTATAGTAATCCTCAGCAGTGAACTCATAAAAGTCATCTGGCTCATCTGAGATAGACCCCCCAAGAAGCAAATCAATACGAAAAGAAAACCAGCTAAGAAAAGATAGAAAGGATAGCAAGCAAGCAAGCAAAAATTGTCCACAACTCATACAAAACGCTTATATCTTTTTAGCATTCTGATTTCACATATCTCTCATAGCTGCAGTAATACTTCATTAAAATTGAACTCTATCAGGCAATCTAGGTATCTATGCCAGGTAAAATATATGAAAATGTAAGGAAAATCAAGTACACCATACCATTATTTGTGATATTACTAGTGGTTGACGAAGCAGTTGGTGTTTCAAACACTCGGATCTCTCTACCAAATCTTTGTTTGGCAGCTGCAAGCTTCGCCTAAAGGTAAGAATATAATGAGAAATTGCGCAAAATAGGGGGTTTTCATTCTTAAAATCTACATACATGCATCATGGCTTCTAATTTTTTATCCCTTCAAATTCCTACCTTCCGCAATCCATTCTAAACTCATCCTTCTTATCCCAGAGGATAAAAACATAATACTTTTGTAGGAAATATCAAATCTTTCTCCTAACCACACATTCTGGAAACAATGTTACCACAAATTCATGTGCCATCGGTTCAAAGGATTTAAAGTTAGGATTAAAGAACTGCAACAAAAGTAACCCCACCATCTAACAACCATTAACAGAGTCAGTATATGATAAACAAAATTACTAATAATTGAACAAACACTGAACAATAATCAACGAATAAACCATTCAAAGAGGGTCGTCCATTGCAGTATTTTGAAAAAAAAAAAAAAAAAAAAAGGAAAGAAAAAGAAACAGAAGCCCAGAATTAAAACATAAGTTCAGCTGCTTCCAAAACCAAGATTTATCACCTAAAACCCACCAATAAATCATCGCAATAGCACAAAATTCGAAAGACCCAATAAAAGAAAGTAAACTCCAGACCAACCTTAGCAGATTCGAATTCCATTGGATGAAGGGTGGTGGTGAATCTCGTGCGCTTAACAACCGGCTGATGATCAACCTTCATCACCAAAATAAAATAAAAGCCAACTTTAAATCTCCACTCAACAATATATTCTTGATAGTATTTGCAGATATTCAAATACTAAATATATATAGCGTTACCCTCGAGCCACTCTTGATCCTCTTCAGTATTGAGCTCTCGAATGGGAATGGATGTATCCTTTTCTTGCTCCAGACCGTCACAGGCGTGCGCGTGTACGCCATCTTCGACCGCCTCGTGCCCATATACCTATAGCCGTGTCGGCCCAAGAGCTGTTGTCGGTGATTGCGTAGTTCTTCTATTGTTAAGCCCATCTCACAAGCCCATTCTTTGTAACACAGCTGGGCCTGGGCCTGAATTGTTTTTAATTCTAATTTATTTTATTGACGTAACAAAATAATATGAAAGTTAATTCAATTATTTTATAAAAAGCACATTTATCCATCTCTTTTATCATTCTTGAAACTTATTTATACTCCATTTCATTCAATAATAAACCATCAATATTTAGAAATTTTATTTTCGCTAATTTTCACCTCGATCGTATTATTAATCATCTTGACCATACAGAGGTCTCTTAAATAGGGTGGCGGTTGTTTTGTCGGTTGACGGATTTTTGTGTTGATTTTTTTTAATTATAATATTAAATTTTAATTATTCATGCAGATTCATTTAACTAGTGAATTCAACAAAGGTCAACACTAGCTATTTATCTTGTGTTGTATTTGAAAGTATTTGTGTCCATACTATTACTTAAAGTATTAAAATGCAAAATTATATTTGTTTCAAAAGAAAAGTATAGGAGAAAACAAAATTTGAAAAAGTAATGTACAAAATTCCCAATCTGGCCGGCCAACGACAACTGTCCCTTTTTACCGAATTTAAAATGTTTCACAAAATGGAAATAAAAAAGTTCTCTATGCCTCACCAAAATTTGAAATTGTCCCTCGGGCCCACCCAACCAAAAAACAAAGTTATAAAAAAAAACCAGTCCTAACGAACCGATTCAATTTCAAACTCCAAAAAATAATTGACCCGGGCCCGGGTCCTTTTTATTTGTTTCTTTTATCTTTTTTAAAAATTTTCGTTCGAGATTATTACAGGAAAAAATAAAAGGAAAAACCTGAAGGAAGAAAATTGTATATCGAAAAGCCAACCAGAAACCCGACTCCGACCACGGAGAGCCTGTTTCAAATCGGCGAGAGAGAGTTGAGTTTGAGTGTGTGAAAGAGAAAGAGAAATTGAGGAGGAGAAAGGGGGAAGAAGAGAGTGAGTTGTGTGTGATCGGTGATGACGATGGACAGAGAGAAGGAGAGAGAGATTGAATTAGAGAGTGCAATGTACACTAACTGTTTGTTGTTAGGGCTGGATCCGGCGATCATAGGAATCGGAACCAACAGCGGTACTCCTCGCGTCGGACTATTTCGTCACTCCAATCCCAAATTGGGAGAACAGCTCCTCTACTTCATCTTATCCTCTCTCAGAGGTCCAATTCAATCCGCCAAAGTACTTCCCCTCTACAATTTCCTTATCATCATTATGCTTATTGTTCTTATTGTACAATTTGTTGACGAAATGTTCGATTAATTGATTTGGTTGCGGCTCTTCAGGACTTCGACAAAGTTTGGCCAATTTTTGATTCGGCCCAATCTCGCGATTTCCGGAAGGTTAGTAACATTTTATCATCGTTTTAAGTTGGGCAGATTCATGACTAGACAAACCTTTGTCTAAACTTCAGAAATTGATTAACTAGGTTGTGCAAGGAATTATAAGTGAGCTGGAATCACAAGGTGCCTTGCCCAGGAGCAATTCAAGGGTTTCGTCTCTTGCAACCTGTTGTGGACCAAGGTTAGCTGTCGTAGACGTAAATTTACTTTATGATTCTAATCCATTTTTCCCAAGAAAGTTGTCACGAGGAAGTGGAGTAGTTGGTATGCTTTCGTACTTGAAGCTACTATCTGAATAGTTTTCAGATTCCACGGTTCTTATAGTTGGTTAAGGAAATGAAGAGATTGAGATAGTTATCATGTTCACTAGCTAATTTCTCGGGGGTATAGAAGGATATTGCACCTAAACTCTGATCTTAGTACTTCATTTTGGTGTCTCTAAACCTCTTTGTACTTCTTTGAAAATGGGTATTGATGACCTTGCTGCTTGATAGGTTTTGTGGATCATAGTATTTGATTGGCAGCTGGTCCGTCATTCCATGCATGTCTGAGTTCTTAATGTTCGTTAATATTTTATTTGCAGATTTGTTGAACTTCTATGGCAACTTTCATTGCATGCGTTGAGAGAAGTTCACAGGCGAACATTTGCTGCTGATGTTGCTTCTAATCCATTGCCTGCTTCACTGACAGATGTAGCATTTTCACATGCCGCAACTCTTCTGCCCGTGACCAAGGTGATATTTTTCTTCCTATTTGGTAATAGTTGAAAGAGTGGCATGTTTTGCACTGATAATGCACCTGCTAAATAAGAGTGGATTTGAATTGGCCCTCGGTGGCAGCAGTTCTGGAGATGTAAAAGTGATATCTGAATTTCTATTGACTGTTTAACAAGAGGATGTCCCATTTTAAGAAATAGTACATCATATTTGAAGAATTACTGTCTGCCTTTGTTTTCCTTAAAATCGATCACTCCGCAAATTTATGGCTTGGAACAAACATTTTCTTGTCTATGTTTTGATCTTACTGCTGTTAACGAAAGATCTTAACATTTTAGTTGATGATAGTTTTCTATATGCACATTCATTTCTGTGCATGATTAAATGGGATGGATGTGGTTTTAGGGTAACAGAGATAGTGCCTCAAGTTGCACCTCATCATTGATCATTTAGCCTCTTTATTCAACTTATCTGGTAATGCTTGTTAGTTGGTAATTTGAGTGTTTAAGAAACTGATATATGGGTCTAATCTCATCATTCTTGTTAACAGGCTAGAATAGCTCTTGAAAGGAGAAGATTTCTGAAGAATGCTGAGACAGCAGTCCGTAGACAGGCAATCTGGTCTAACTTAGCTCATGAAATGACAGCAGAGTTTCGGGGGCTTTGTGCTGAAGAGGTAAAGTTGTTAATCAGAAATATTTTTTTTTGATCTAGTGTCCTGCTTTTGGCTGGGATATCACTGTCCACTTCACTTTTGCTTACAAGTTGGGATTCAGGCTTATTTGCAACAAGAGCTGGAAAAACTTCATGACCTGAGAAATAAAGTAAAGTTGGAAGGTGAACTTTGGGATGAACTTGTATCTAGCTCAAGTCACAATTCTCATATGGTTCAAAGGGCATCTCGATTGTGGGAGTCTCTATTATCTCGCAAGAGTGAGTGAAAACATAGTTTTGAATCCTGTATTGATTCTCAGAGACATTCATTTACCAGCCTTATTTTGGGCCTGTTTGTTATGGGATGTTTTGGAAACATGTTTTTGGAATCGATTTTTTTAGTGTAAAAAGTGTATTGGAAATGTGAAAAGGCGTAGAGGTGAATAGTAAAAAGTTGTATTGGAAATGATAAAAAAAAATATATGATACATTAAATTTACTGCAGGAACCAAAACACAAACAAAAACTTTGAAAACGAACAGGGCCAATGTTGGTCTGTAGAATTTCTTCTTACCAGATATTGTCTTGTTGTATAACATTCTCTAGCTGGCTAACCAACCAAGTGGTTTTTTATGCTTGCTGAAAAATGTGAATGACATGGTATCTCTAACAACCTTTCATTTATTTATGCATTCTATTGTGCTTGCTTACCTAGATGTGTGTCCTACAGGTCAGCATGAGGTTCTTGCTTCAGGGCCAATTGAGGATCTTATTGCTCATCGTGAGCATAGGTAGTATCTCCTTGTACATGATTGCTTCTTACCTGAAGTAAATGTTTATCTTGGTAATGTTTAATATTCCTCTGCAGGTATCGCATATCTGGTTCATCTTTGCTAGCAGCCATGGATCAGAGTTCTCTTGTTGCAACTTCTGATCTATCTTCATCTCAATTAGACAAGAAAGAACAAAGCGATGGATCACAAGCAGATGTAAATAGAGAAAAGCATGTTAATGGTTTAGATTCCTCTCATCTTCAAGGAAATGAGGAAAAGTTTTCTAGAGTAGAAGACAGGAGTGCAAGAGGTCAACCCACTGTTGATATAGCTGAAGTTTTGAGGCGTTGGACACATGCCTTACAGCGTATTCACAAACAATCACTTCTTTTGGTATGCTGGCGCATGAGTTTATCATTTATTTTCTGTAATCTAGTAGATCTCGGCCCTTGAAACCTGAATCTTTCATAGTGCTATGCATGCTTATATCTAATATCAGAGCTGGTGTACAATTACTTTTCTCCCTTTTGGCCTTTTCAAAAATGGCATTGTGATTATTTAGTCATATGAAAAGTCGATTCTCAGTTGCTGGCTCAGGAGATAAAATTAGCAATGACATTCCTGATTCTTGCAGACCATTTATCTTTTACTTCATTAGTTTAAATGCATTGTTGAAGTAAACCTCTGTATTTTTTGTACTCTCACCAAAGTTGAGAGTTGTGATATGTAGCATTGTAAGGTTGCTAGACCCTGTAGACACATGAAAAAAATCATCCATTCAAATCAGATGATGTCCAGTGATATACATGTAATTCTTGCACTGGTTATACTTTTGTGTGAAGCCATATTTGCATGAGAGAGAAGCTCTTTGAAGCTTTTGGTTAATTTTGCAATACTAAGGTCTTTATTATATATATTTTTTTAATTATTTACTATTAAGTTACCAAAGTTTAAATTGTGCATGTATTTATTCATGTATGCAATATTTTGCAGACAAAAGCCAATGATGGAGAGGGCCCAGAACTTTTATGCAGTGGTCAGAATGGTGGCACAAGTGGTCATGCTGAGTCCTTGGATGCAACTCTTGTTGAACATCGACAACATCTTGCTAGCATCCAGGTTTATTCACTTCTTCTTTTACCCTGTTAAAAGCTTTGAATAACAATTTGTTGATGTACTATGTGATTGTTTAGATTCTTCCTAGATGCTCTTTTTCTATTATGAACTTAAGTTGTCTTGGAATGGCACATTCACTTTGTATCTCATTACATTAGCTGTATATGGTTTACTTCTCGTGTGTTCAATTTATAGCCAAAAGTTTTCTAATATTCTGTTTCAAATGCAATTTTTGTAGGTTCTCATTAATCAGCTTAAGGAAGTTGCTCCAACTATACAAAATTCAATATCAGAACTTACAGAAGAAGTTAATAGTTTGTCATCCAGTCTACATCCAATGGAAAAACATCATGGTAGATCAAACTCCCCTATCCAAGCCCACAGCAGTGGAAGGAAATCGGTAAATTTTCTGATTTGGAGATTCATGTTTAATATTTCTCTTTCCCTTCTTAATTTTGATGCTGCTCTCTGAAAAGCGAAGTTTGACTTTGAAATATTTAGGAAAATACCACTGATGAAGTCTCTGAGATGGCAGCCAGATTGTCAACCATGCAGCTTGAAAAAGCATCAGCAAGTCCTTCTGCTCTTAAACTTCCTCCTTTATTTAGTTTAACGCCTAATTCAGCTGGGAAAGGTGGAAACATGCAAAAGAGACAAACACAAACACTAGCCAACCAAACAGATAATGTGTCAGACAAAAGGTCTCTGGACCTTTCTCTGTCTAATAATCACGTTGATAGTGCATCCCGAGGTCTGAATTTTCCTGCTTCTAATTAATTACTTTTGGTAGTCTTTGTTGCACATATGTGAAGCTTTTGTCATCTCTGCAGACAATGACAGCTCTTATGTTACAAATCTAAAGAGATCAGTCAGGGAAGCTGCCCTTTCATTGCAGTGCTACAACTTGGAATCATCCCAAGATAGCCGCTCTGATGATAGCTCAGAGCACTACTTTGTACCCCTTTCAGATACCAATTTTTCACGCCCAGTTCAAGAGAAGAAGCCAAATTCCGTGAGGACAAAGCGGTTATTCACTCCTCAAGCAGACTCTTCATTGCTTGAAAATCGTGTTTTAGATATCCATGCCGGGAACAAGTATGATGGAAGTGATATATTGAACGATCTGGATTCGCTTGATGATTATGAAGGTGTAAATGGATTTCTTTCTGCTGCTGGATCAAATTCTTCAGTTTCTGATGCACATAGATCATTTTATGACATGGAGGAAGGTCATGATCAAGTTTTCTCACCTCCTTTGCTGATGGACACGTCGTTGTTGGCAGATTCTTATGAGGACCTACTTGGTTTGTTAATTATACTTATTTTTTATTCTTTTATTCCTTTTATCATTAAATGCTACTAAATATGATATCCTTTGTCCGTCAGTGAATGCCTACATTCTTGTTTGGTATCTTTGTAATCTAGTGCCTTCCCAAGTCTTGACTTTTGATACTTTATTCTTGTCTAGTCTTGGGACTCCTTGTTCCTTCAAGCACTTCATTGACATAGGACACTTTTTTGTTTGCAGCACCGTTGTCAGAGACTGAAACTGCCTTGATGGAACATTGAAGTCTGGCTGATAATTTGAAGATGTCAAAGCCTGGTAACTTTGTTGATGTGCTTCCTGCAGATGTTGATTCATTCTCTTACTTGGTTGGAGTATTTTGGTTTGCCCATTGGTTTGTGTTCTTGTATAATTTTAATGTTTTTTGCTCTTTGGCTCTATGTATTGTTATACCATGTCTTCAAATGGGAGAGGAGGTGGCTTTGACATCTGTATTACTTGATTGGTTTTGAAGATGCCTGGATTTAAGTGTTCCATCATTTGGCAAGGGTGACACAAATCTGCACCTTCAATGTTAGACTGACTTTCCAGTTCATTGTCATGATTTTGACAGAACTGATCCAGCATATGTTGCTTGAAGTTGGGAAAAAAACCCAGTTATTTGTCGGGTAATAATCTTACTGACGGCTGGGAAGATGGTATTGAAGCTACATTATTTTATTTCTTTATTTTCGGCTCACTCCTGTATCCCTTATTAGCTTTAGGGTCAAATATATTGTTACATGAACTCTACATTGATATTAACTTAATGCATTACTGGGGAAAATTTGTTTCCTTTGCAGCTAGGTTGAAAAATCAGCTTTTACATATAGTTATTGGAATGCTTAATGTGTAAATGTGTGCTGATGATTATGAGCAAAGTGGTGTAATCCATGATGCCTTACTTGGTTATGAATCTAGGATCTGCTTTATTGAGGATGCACTAATGTTGTGGACATCTGATTGCAATAAATTCAATAATAGTGAGTGGTTTCTAACTGTGATTCTTTTTCTCTTTTTTGTTTATTTCTGTTTTATTGATCTTGGTTGTTTCCATTGATGTATTGGTTATTCAATAACTTTTGCCCTTAGCATTTTGGTTGGGTAGTTTCAACTGTCTCCCTAATTTTAAAATACATACTTCATCCCTCTGCATCGTTACTATTTCTTGTGAAATGACTTTTTCGTTTCTGGGAAGTATTGCTGATGCCAGCAAACGTAAGGGTAGAAATGTCATTTCATGATAAACAGTAACAATACAGTGGGTGAAGTATGCATTTTAGAAATTGTGGGGGTAAAGTTTAGGGGAATTATCTAAAATGTTGCCCTGCTTAAGATGCTAAAAAGGTTGAGGTTTGATTGAAGGGGAAGTTTGGTTGTTAGCTAAAGGCTCAAAGCTTAGGAGATAGGAATAGAGATGGCAAATGTGGATAATAAGGGTTTGGGGTTTTTATGTGGATTCTTTTGAGTACTATAGTTTGTGGCACCAACACAGAAAGATACAACTTGAGTTGGGGTGTTGCTTTCATACAATACAAACAAGAAATTATTGAGTTTGTAAATGCCAAATTAGGATCTTGAATGCTTTGATTCCAATTTATTGTATCACATTATCTTGTCTTTTGTATTCCTTTATTTGTAGTTAAAAAGAGCATTGAATGCTTTGATTTGGTAACTAAGAAGGGAACGATCAAAGATGTTGTACCGTGCCAAAAAATGCCAAGCAGAAAAGACAATTGGATTGGATTTGAATGTACCAAATCAAAGCATTCAAAGGTGTTAAATGCAAATACTGTTTTATTATTATTATTATTTTGAACTTTTAATTAATTGTACACAAGGTTTTCTCCCAACGTTAACATCAAGTTCTTGTCTTTAGCGTACTTAATTATTTGTCTCACGCCGTATACCCTAATTAACAAATCAGCATTTCACTTGCCTCAGAATGACACATGGATTCTTTTTTATTGTTTTTTTAATGTTTGAACCACAACACATGGATCTTTTCCATCCAGCGCCTGTGTTAAATACTACTATAAATTAAGGCTGTGGTGTCTCAGTTCACAATGCATTATGAGTTGAATTTTGCAGGGTTTACGACAAAATATTATGTGATACTTACTAATTCTTAGTGTATTTTAAATTGAATTTTATGGGGTTTACGATAAAAGTTTGTTTGGCGTCTCATTTTCAAATTATACAATTAAAATGAGTTTTGAACGGTTATTTAAAAATGAAAACATTGTTGGGCATTAGCCAAGCGGTGTGAGCTAACTTTTAGAGGCAAGAGTTCCAGATTGAAATTCAAACTTGCAATGCCAAAAAGGACCTTCAAGAAACAAAACCAAGAACCGCCCGTGGGGAAAATCTGGCACTCTTGAAATTACAGTTTTGGCCCCTCGTGCTGATTTCAGGTATGCCCAAAGTATGTGGGGGCTGGGGCATTGTCTATCAATTCGGAAAGCAAATACGGTCCCACTCAGGAAATATCGAAAAGTGAGAGGCTTCAAATTTAAAGTTGAGGCATATTAAACGCAGTAACCGTTTTACTATTCGCAATAACATTTTTCTGTAAAAAGACAAAAATGCCCTTGGCCAAAAAGAAGAAAATTGGGTACTGTACACCCGTGCATGAACAGTACTCGGTTAAAAAAAAATTGAAGAAACACCGCTGACCGCTGGCGGTATTTTCCCGGAATTCCGTCCGAGGAGACAGTCTCCCCCGCCGAAATGTTGTAGAAACAGAAAAAAAGTCCTGATAATTGCAGATCCGAGAAAAAAATTCCCCCGAATAGGTTTTTTTTCCCGAAATGAAGGGGTATATAGAAAATTTATGCAAACTAATTTAAAATAAAAAAATAAATATAGTGTTTACTTATAGTGTAATATGGATCGTACTCGGGTAATTCGGACTTTTTACAGGGGAATATTACTGCGTTTAGTAAAACGGTTACGGGCAGACCGGCGGTATTTCTTCAGTTTTTTTTCTAACAGGTACTGTTCAACGTGCGTGAACCGTACTGTTCACGCACGTTGAACAGTACCCGGTTTTCTTTTTTTTTTCTTTTTTATTTTAGGCCAGGGGCATTTTTGTATTTTTATAGGGGAATGTTACTGCGAATAGTAAACGGTTACTGCGTATAACAATTTCGTTAAAAGGGTTTTTTTTTTCTTCTTGTTTGAAGGAAATATGCTGGAATTCGTCCAGTTGATTTGGGGAGGACTGTCTGTCACTGTCGCTTGTATGTGCATGAAAATTGTGCCACTGCACTTAGGGTTTGGGGGTCTTCCCAAAGCTAAAGGCATTAACATCCTTTGAATGTACTATTGGAGAGGGAAAAGTTTTTTGATGATACTAATCTTAACTACCGTCGATAAAATAAGCATAAACTTTAAACATGTGTTAATAATTTGAACTGTTCATAGACATTAATAATATTAAAAATCTCAATAAATTTTGAAAATTTGAGAGAAAGTTAATGTAATCAACCATAAAAAAGAAAAATCCTTCGAGGCAATAAAATAAAGGGCCTTATTTAATCTTAAAATGATTGAGGCAATAAATTTTGGTTTACAAGAAAAAACAAGTATGAGTAATAAGTAAACAAAAGTATATAAATAAAGGGTAAAATCACACCGTTCTCTTAGAGATCATTTTGTCATTCGATAATGATCTATACAATTATACTAGCAATGAATCTAATGTTAAATTTAATGACAAAATAGGTATATAATGGGACTGTATTTTTATCCATAAATCTAATGTTATACTAACAATGAATCTAATGTTAAATTTAATACAAAATAGGTAACTAATGGGACTGTATTTTTATCCATAAATTTAGAGCATATCTAATTACTCTTAAAATTATACATTTTTACACTTATATTAAGGCAAAACATAGTATAAGCGCAAAAGAAAAAGGAAAAAAAAAATTAAAAGCTTATTTATTTGTTTATGATTTTTGTCTTTGGAGACAGAACAAAAAATTATGTATATTTATTGCGTGTGAATCTTATTAGGATAAAGATAAAATGATGAGTTCCCTGCAACAGCTTCAAATTATTAATTGGCCATCTATGTCCAATTGCACTAAGAAAAAGGAAAGTTCCATCCAAAAGAAAAGGGAAAGTTTAGTAAGAAAATGGAGAAATAAAAAAAGAAAAGAGAGTTCTTTTAGTAACTACAAATATATATATATATATGTATTTTATTTTATTTTTGTTTAACTACAAAGTACATCGTCAAAAACACCATCCAGAGAAGATTGCTTTCCTCTAACCCATCTCCCTTTTTCTCTCTCCGTCTCTCTCTTCCCTTTGAGTTGGTTTGTTTTTCAGATTTCGATCAGTCACCCAACTCACAAAGACTCAATCTTTCGCAGCGCCTTAACTTATTTTGCTGGATATGTTATCAATTTCCAGTTCATACACTTCATGTAAGCCTCAGCGACTCTGTTTATACCCTGTTGGGTTGGCCTTATTTTTCGTACTGTTACTTTTGCTTTCTCTTTTCTTTATTGATTTTTTGTTTTTTTTTTTTTTGGGGGAGACTTTATCTGCTTTTAGAATGTTGCTTTTGATGTTTTTTACCTTGTGTGTATTTGCTGGCCATGCTGTTTTAATGCTGCTTTTAGATGATTCTTGGTGAAGAATTTTCATCTGGGTCTCATAGATCATGCCCAGATCTTGGTGTTTCTTGATCTACTGAAAGAGTATGTCTTTAAATTTTCAGGCTGCAAATTGAGGGTACCTGAGGTTGATTATGACGTCTTGCCTTTTTTTGAAGGTGATTAAGACATAAAGGCGTCGAATTTCTGCAGTTCTCATTGAGATGTTTTCGGAATCTTAGGGGTTGATTAATAATTAGAACCTTGCTTATGCGTTTGGGTGTTTTGTGTTCGGGTCGTTATGCTAAGTAATGGCGCACTGTATGAGGTTAAAAATAGCAAAATTTTAAAATAATTTGTTCCCTGAATTATTTGTAGATGTGTTTGGAGAAATCTGGCTCCTGCAGGATGTGGTTTATTGGGATTTTGGGTTGAATTTAATTTCAGTTTGTTAATGTTGCTGCAGAATGGGAGAGAGTAAAATTTTCAATAACGCAGGGCCTCTTTTGAACTTCATGGTCCATCCGGTGATGGTGCTTTGCTAGTTGTTAGGATGAGAAACTCGAAAAGGGGGATGGAATGTTTATAGGGTCGGTGGTGCTAGTTGCTTCAACTCTGTCGAAGATCTGGCTGTTGCATAATTTAAGCTTTGTCATTGGCCCCTCTTGTCAGATTATATTTTGTTTGCCAAGGTCTCATTAAGCTGTGGATTTGGAGCTAAAGTGATGATCAAGCAGATACTGAATAGGCTCCCGCGGAAGCCAAAATCAGCGGAAAATCGTGATGGAGGAACACCCATTATCTCTTCGAATGCTTCTACGAGTTCAAGGAACAGTGAACTTTCAAGTTCTCGGTCAGGGAATTTGAATAACGCATCTCTTGCGGCCGCAGCTGGTTCTAATTCAGGAAATCACGGGAATAAACTTCCGCAAGCTTTAAATGCGAAGGTCAATGGTAACTTAGCTTCAAATTACGAGGCTTTGCCTAGCTTCAGAGACGTACCAAATTCTGAGAAGCAAAATCTGTTCATCAAAAAGCTGAATTTGTGTTGTGTAGTGTTTGACTTCACTGATCCTACGAAACATTTGAAAGAGAAAGACATTAAAAGACAGACATTGGTGGAGCTTGTAGATTATGTCACATCTGCAAATGGGAAGTTTTCTGAAACTGTCATGCAAGAAATTGTAAAAATGGTATCTACAAATTTGTTCAGGACACTAGGCTCTCAGCCTCGAGAAAACAAAGTACTGGAAGCATTTGATTTGGATGAAGAAGAACCTCTTATGGACCCTGCATGGCCCCATTTGCAGATTGTTTATGAATTCCTTCTGAGATTTGTAGCTTCACCGGAGACAGATGCAAAATTAGCTAAGAGATACATTGATCACTCTTTTGTTCTCCGCTTGTTAGACCTCTTTGATTCAGAAGATCCGAGGGAAAGGGAGTATCTGAAGACAGTCTTGCACCGCATTTATGGAAAGTTCATGGTTCACCGCCCCTTCATCAGGAAAGCGATCAACAATATATTCTATAGGTTTATTTTTGAAACTGAGAAGCATAATGGAATTGCTGAGCTTTTGGAAATTTTGGGAAGTATAATCAATGGATTTGCCTTGCCATTGAAAGAAGAGCACAAACTCTTTCTAGTTCGTGCACTTATTCCACTTCACAAGCCAAAGTGTATACCCATGTACCATCAGCAATTGTCTTACTGCATTACTCAATTTGTGGAAAAGGACTGCAAGCTTGCTGATACTGTAATAAGGGGTTTATTGAAATATTGGCCCATCACAAACAGTTCAAAAGAGGTTATGTTCCTAGGGGAACTTGAAGAGGTCTTGGAAGCTACTCAACCACCAGAGTTCCAGCGCTGCATGGTACCGCTATTCCGCCAGATTGGTCGTTGCCTCAGTAGTTCCCATTTTCAGGTTGGATGTTTATGGTTACTATTGGTCTTTAGTATTTCACCCTATCTGACTTCAACTATCTATAGCAGCTAAGATTCTCGTCTTTTGCAAAGTCAAAATTAATATCGGTATTATTCCTTATGAAGAAGCAAGAGTTTATCTAATTTTGATATGGTTGACATTCTTTATCAATGGTTCGTATCACTTGCAATTATGGGCGAAGGGAGCTTATAGGAGATCCACACGAAAATAAGTTAATATGTTTGTGAGCATCTGTTTTTGCAGCCGTTGCTTTGAGGAGTAATTATTTAACTGTAGTCTACTTGCATGTTAAATGGCCCATGTCTCACTAAACTGTTAAACTTATTGTGTATTCTTATACACAATTAGTGTACTTGCTCTGGAGTTTTGAGTTTTCTCTCGTTTAAGTACCATTTTCCTGTTACTAGTTCTCTGACATAAATTGACAATCTTTCACATTCCACACGTGCTCTTCAAGCTTGTTATTCGTGTCTGAGGTGTTCCTTTGATGTAAACTTGCAATTTGATTTTGAAATTTCTTCTTAGTCAGTCATCTTATTCTTTTTGGTAGGATGCCATGAAAAGCTCATCAGGATCATGTCGAAGTAAACTTTATTAGATGCAATGATCAGATGTTCTTCCATTACTCTCGATTTGTTGAGAACCACTTAGATGCATCTATGTCTTGAGATGAGCAATAAAAACAAACCGATCTCTTACTAGTATTATGTGTATTCAACTTTGTTAAACAGCTCTTCTTCATGCGTTCTGTCAGTGTCTAACATGTCACCCTTATGAGTTTTGGACGGTAATCATTGGCCCAAAGCTTCAGAGACCTTTTCTTATTCTTATTTTGATTATACTCCCTCCGTTCCATTAGAAGAGTCCACTTTAGAGTTGTACCTTGTGACTCATAAACAGTTGTACTACTATACTCTTCTAGTGGAATGGTACCTGATTCTGGACTCATAACTTTTTCACTAGCTGTTGCTACTTGTTGAATGTTTTCGTTGGTAAGGGGAATATACGTATAGTGTTTTGAGAGTGCCAAATATTGGCAATCTATTGTATGCTTTGCTTTCAAGTGATAGAGTAAATTACTGTATCCTTGTGAACTGGATAACTCAAATTGCTTTTGTCTTAGTGGCAGAGGCTAATGTTCCCTAGGTGTTCAATGGTTATAGGGATGAGCCCTCTTTTCTCACTGTTAAAAAATAGCTTGCTGGAGTTTACTACTTTTTCTGTGTTCCAGATGCTACCATACCCTTTCTTCTCTGGAAGTGGATTTTTGGGATGAACATTTCAAGGTCTTAAGTTTGTTGCTTTAGAATTCATATGCTTTGATTAACCTCAATGGAAGTCACCTGAGCTGTGAATTATGGATGTTGCTTTCTCTTCTAATTGCCATGGCTTGCTGCCTTTTCAATCTGATGGGTTTCTTCAAACTGGTACTGTTACAAGAATTATTTGTTTAGTGAGACATTCTGTATCTTAATCAGCACTTTTTAAATTCTAAATCAACAGGTAGCTGAGAGGGCTTTGTTTTTGTGGAACAATGATCACATAGAGAGCCTAATCAAGCAAAATCGCAAAGTAATTCTGCCAATCATCTTTCCTTCCTTGGAGAAAAATGCAAGGAGTCATTGGAATCAGGCAGTGCAGAGTTTGACACTCAATGTGCGTAAAATCTTCTCTGATGCTGACCCTGAGCTCTTTGAAGAATGCTTGCTCAAGTATCAAGAAGATGAAGCTCGAGAAAAGGAGGTTAAGATAAAACGTGAAGCTACATGGAAACGCTTAGAGGAGATTGCGGCAATGAAAGCCTCAAGCAATGAGCCAGTGCTTGTTCCCCGTAGAACAACTCCCCACGCACCATCTGGCTAGACATTGGAGCTTCTTATCCTCTGTCTCCCTTGATTTTCTGACTGGTACGCCGACCAAGAAGTATTATTTGAACTATGAGGTGTAATGTGAGAAGGGTCGCATATTTCCTCGACTGCTTTCCTTCTTGTACTTCAAATTTTTTTGGTCAGTTTCCTGTGTTAAGGGAAACCTCTCTGCAGCCAAAAACTTCCCTCGTACTGGTTTCGATGCAAAGACTGTATATATGGAACTGGTTCAACAAAGTATATTGAGGTTTATGGCCTGCACTGTTATCTGGAGGCAATTTACTTTGCAAATTTGGGCTTTTGGTTAGTTAGTAGGTTTTAGAATGTGACATTGAAAGGGCTTCATTTTGCAGGTATTGGTTTAGAAATTTTTGAATTTGGTTTCATTTGTGCGCCCTTGAATATGCACTTAGATATGTGTATCATTTAATATGTTTTGACCAAGTGTTGCCTGACATGAAATGATTCTGTAGGTGTAGCTTTAAATTTAAATTTTAAGTCTGTGAGAAAGAATTCCTGAAAAAAGTTGCTGCCGGCTTTGCGCGCTTTTGCTGTCAATAGATGTGATATACATGATGGTGTGGGTGTGGGTGTGGCTGGGTTTTTGGCATGAATAGTACTATTTATGGTGTCGGAGGAATATGTCTGTCAATAGATTTTTTGGTGTTTTGATACATTAATGACTCTTCTCTGTATTCCCCTAGTTGGTGGAACTCTTGGTTATACGCAAAAGAATGTTGAGAAGTGAAGTACTCCCGAGTTCTGTTTAAAGTTGTACTTGTCACTAATATACACAGTTGTACTATTGGATTCTTCAGCTCGGCTAGGACAGAGAGAGTACCTCGTTGAGTGGGGTATTCAGTATCAGTACTCACATTGGCATTCTTTTGACTACATTGTTGGGCAACAGGTAGAGCTTGTGTTGCCATTGTATTCTTCTGCATTTACTGTTCAACAGAATCGGCAATGGTTGGACACAACTGTATCTCATGGTTTGGTTGGTGTACTCTTCTTCATCAGGACAGTTGCGCCTTATGTGTCCATCTTAATCTTATATAGAATTCTTATGTTAAAACGGTATCAGATGTAGAATGCAGTAAAAAAAAAAAAAAAAAATTTCCACACGGTTTTTTTGTGCTGAAATTAAAGAGTGAATGAAGCCTGTGAATGAACATACATGTTTAAGAACAATGGATCTGTTCAATAATAAAAAAACACGAACATGGTTTTAGAATCGATTAATAAATGAACAAATGTTTTTTGATGTTCATAGACATATTTGGTTGAATATGTGAATTTTAACTTTTACTTGTGAATTTAAATATTTATGTAAGTTGATATATTATATTATATTATATTGACTAAATATTACTCCTTTCGTCCCATCTTTTTAGAAAAATGTAAGACAAATTTTTTTTTTAATTTTATTTTGAGTGGAACGGGTAAGAGTATTATTTTATGTTAATTAATAAGAGGGTATAATGTACACAACAACTCGCTTAATAAATAAACAAACATGCAAAAGAGTTTATAATTCGATTAATAAATAAACGAATACGAAAATTATTTCATGCCTCAATTAATAAATGAACAAAATTTAAACATCTTAAAATTCGACCCGACTCAATATCACTCTTAAAAGAAGTGAAAAAAGTGATGATCATCATCTTGATTTGAGAATTGAAAACCAAACCCTCCAATGCTTGAGTGATTAGGAATAAGATTACTACTACCATTAACTTGTGAATTGTAATGCACGTAAAATAGGCCCCTTTTTACAAACCAGCACTCTTTGTCACCGCCACGCAAGTTAACGTGTGATTGCTTTTATTTTCTAGATACATTGTAAACATTTTCATTTTCATTTTATTTTTATTTTTTATAATTGGATCCCAAATAATCAAATCCGTGACCTCGGGATTACAAAGCCCTCCTGATACACTGTCAACATTATTTTGATTTATGCCCAAAATACAACTATTTTCTATCTTAAATGAAACAACTCTAAATGCAACAAAATGAAATTGAGTTGTTAAATTAAATATATATATATATATATATTTAAATTGACTAAAAAATCATTGTTATTAAGGTGTTTTTTTTTTAAAAAAAAATATATCTTCCTCAGATCTATTAGAATAGTTCACTTTATTATAAATGTCAATGTACAATACCTAAAATAGCTAATTTAACACAATTTGTTCTAATCATATCATTACTTTTTAATTATGAACAATACATAATTATATTAATAATGGTAAGAGGAGTACAAAATTTGAAAATGAACTTTTTTTTAATAAAACAAAAAATATTTTTAAAATGCACTCTTCTAATATATAATAACATTATTTTATAACATAATTAATTATTCATTTTGAATTATTTTGTTACATTTGAAAGATTCGTTTGGTTATTTTACTGAACAAATGAAATATGTATGTTGCCCTGAATTTTTAATTGAAAGAGAAACTCTAGAAGCATTTCTACTACTCTTCTGTATAATTTATTTATAACTAAAAGTATGAATAATAAACAAATGATATCAAACTTTTATTTTACATATTATAATCTATAAAATATATATGTATATATATGACCTATGTTCATCCTCACCGGCAGCGCATCCAAAACAGTATTTCCGCCGCCGGTAGATTTTGACACCAGAAAACGACAACGTACGGTATGTTTTGAGAGTTTACCGCAATAACATTGGAAAAAATGCAAAAGTGGTCCACAATCTTTACCCCTGTTGCAAATGTAGTCCACAATCTTTAGTAAGTAGCAAATGTAGTCCACAATGTATTCATTTTGTTGCAATTTTAGTCCAAAAACGGAAATTTGACCTTGACTAACGGTCAACGGGTTTGACCGTCAGTCAAACCCGGGTTTGACCATCCTAAAACCACCGGTTTGCTTTCGGTAGCTCACATAAAATGGCAATTAGCTGGAAGCTTTGATGGTTGCTGTTGAAATTTCTTGGATGACCTAAGGTACTGAATTTAACATTTCGGGTCTTAGAAATTTTGTTGCTGACTGGCATGAATTGGTAGACTGAATTTTGGTGCTGAATTTTCTTTGGAAATGTATGTGCTGAAATTTTGTGTGCTGTTCTTGTGAAATTTGGAATGGATGTGCTGAATGGAATTAATTGGAGAGGTTGAATTTTTATGCGCTTAATTTTCTTTTGGAATTTAAGAGCTAAATTTAAGTTTGTTTGCGGTTTGACTGCTGGAGCTACTTTCGGTCATCTTGGGCTGGTTTAGGGATGGTTATTTGCTGATTGCTCTTGATGTTGCTGGAATTCTGTTCTGGATTTTGGTTGCTTGCTGAATTCTGGAATTTTGTGGTCTGTTTTTGGAAAATTTTGTGCTTGGCACTCAATTTTCTGGATGAACTGAATTTCTGGGCAAATTTTGCTGAAATTTGGACGGAATTGTTGCTATGGTTTATGTTGTTTGGAGCTGTTGGGTCAAATACTGAATGGATGAAATCACAAAAGGTTCAAGGGTGCTGCTGGGGTGTTTTTCTGGGTTCACCGACGCCAACCTTTGCTGTTTTGTGAATCAATGGCTGCAAATTGGGTCAAAATGGTGGATTTTCTCTGAGATCTTGAACATCAAAGGCTTTGGCTTTGGATGGGAGATTTCCAGTTCTCAACAGATAAAGAAGAATGGAGATTTCCACTTTTGCATTTTTTCCAAATAAACCCATCAAGTACAGATGCTCATAATCCAATACAATCAAGAAGAGGATGCACGCAATGCACCGAAAAAAGAACACAGACGAGATGGGACTGGAAAGGGTTTATGAATGGTGTGAAGACATGGAAAAGAACATCAAAAAAAATTGTGGGACTTATTGATCAAAAAACGAAGAAGAAGAAAGATGAGAGGATGAGAGAAATGGTTTTGGAAGGAAGGGTTGGGGTGATTTTAGGATGGTCAAACCCGGGTTTGACTGACGGTCAAACCCGTTGACCGTTAGTCAAGGTCAAATTTCCGTTTTTGGACTAAAATTGTAACAAAATGGATACATTGTGGACTACATTTGCTACTTACTAAAAATTGTGGACTACATTTGCAACAGAGGTAAAGATTGTGGACCACTTTTGCATTTTTTCCCAATAACATTAGTTTAACCAGGTAGTAATCAATTGAAGGAATCTCTACTTCCAGGAAGCCGTCAAAACAAAACAAAGAAAAGGCTCCAATTTGCACACTTCTCGCCAGAAACATATACCTTTCTTCTTCTTTTTTTTTTTTTTTTCTACCAATTTGGTTTCGTACTTCTGATTAAAAATAAATGATGTTATCGTGAAGTTGATGAGATTATTTATGTAATTTCATTTAATTCAAACTATTATAATATTATTAGGTTAAAAGTATTTAACCTATAAATACTATATTAGTATTATTTACTGTTGTAAAACATATTTTTAATTGAAATATACGAGTGGTTTTTTTTTTTTTTTTTTGCGTATGTGCCAGATAGATTGAGTATGAATGATACTGAAGCGATGATTGCTCTTTATTACCATTGCTAGCTCATCAAACCCCAAAAAACAGGATTTTGAAAATTTTCACACAAAACACAGACTGCTAAATCCATGTGATAAATCATTATAATCATCATCTTCTTCCTCATCGCCATCGCCGTCGCCGTCGCCATAGTCTTGTGAAATTCATCAACGAACCTAATCCCCGAAGGAAGTTAGGAGGAACCCTCCACCTCTTTTTTCCCTAGCCCGCCCGCCTTTGAATAATCTCTACGAACCGAACCCATTTTAGTTTTACAAAGACCGAAACAAAACCTCAAGTCAAAATCAATTTTAATCCCTAGCAAGATTGGATCTTCGTCGTCGAAAAATCAAACTGAGGGAAAGAGACGATCTGGGTCGGGTTTTTTTTTTTTTTTTCGTATATGTTTGTTGCCGCCGATATGCGGTTATTGTTGTTCCGATTCAGATAGACGGAGAGAGGGAAAGGCATTTAGTTACAAAGAGAGATAAGAGGTAAGGGGAAGAAATGCCGAGCGTCGGTGTGAAATTGTACAGTTTGTACTTTAAATTCATGTTGAATAAACGGTGGCAGAGCCGATTGCAAAATCCTCAGGCCGCCGACGATGCCGGCTCCTCCTCCTCCTCCTCCTTCGGGGTTACGTCTCGTCCAAGGGAGGAGTCCATTGCTCCGGCCAATCCTTCTTTCACCGACGGCGTTTGTACTAAGGATATCCACATCGACCCTTTAACCTCTCTCGCTGTTCGTATCTTTCTCCCCGATTCCTGTCTGGACAACGGTTCTAAATCCCAACCCAACAAATCTAGGGTTAAGGATAATGCTACTACCAAAAGGTCGGATTTTGATTTCGGATCAGATCCGGACCAAGTCCTCCTTCGCAGGAACAGCTACGGTTCTGCCAATGGGATTGCTTCGACGACGGCTGACAGCATCCGGAGCCAAAACCACCGGAGAAACAGCTACGCGTGTAGCACTGATGATCCGAAATTGAAGTTGGAGAACGGGGTTTATGGAGGATATAATCCGGCTAGAAGTAATTCCCGGAAACTACCGGTGATGTTACAGTTTCATGGTGGTGGGTTTGTGAGTGGGAGCAATGATTCAGTGGCGAATGATTTGTTTTGCAGGAGAATTGCAAAGGTGTGTGATGTGATTGTGTTGGCGGTAGGGTATAGGTTAGCTCCTGAGAATCGGTATCCGGCTGCATTTGAAGATGGGTTGAAGGTGCTGCATTGGCTGGCCAAGCAGGCCAACTTGGCGGAATGCAGCAAGTCACTGGGCAGCAAGAGGGGCAGTGGTTCAGATGTTAGGAAGTCTGATTTGCATAGGCACATTAATGATGCATTTGGAGCATCCATGGTGGAACCCTGGTTGGCAGCTCATGCAGATCCATCAAGGTATAGGAATGTTTCCATTATCTTCTTACTCAGCAAAATTTTCACATCATCTTACAGTATCATTTATTCTATGTTGACATTGTTTTAATGTTTTTCTGAACTAGTGCAATCCATGTAATCTTGCTTTCTACATCTGATTTGCACTGAATTGTATGTTCTGCACAGAGATGCATTGATTTAATTTTGTCCTTATTGAGATGATTTATTATCATTATTATATTCTGAAAGTGTAGCGCTTTCCTGATTGTAGTAGTATTTTTTTTTTTTTTAGCAAACTTTTAGCTTTAGGAATTTGAGTTGGGCTGAATTGCAGAGGTTCAGATAGGGTTAATATTGTGATACAGGACAAGTCCACACCTATTTTTCCAAGGGTTTTGGCATTAGGAGTTATAATCACCGATGAGAATGTTTATAGCCTTCTAAATTTTGGTTCATTAGCTTGATAGACTTCCTTAAATGATGCTTGAGTTTGTATCTGAAAGATTTTCATTACACTTGTGGTTTGAGGACCTTACCGCTTGTTATGGTGTTTAGAAACTGTGCTGCAATTGGATGCAAAGGTTTTCCTTGATTTCATAGAAGCTTGAGATTGAATCTGAAAGATTTTCATTGCACTTGTGGTTTGAGGACCTTACCGCTTGTTATGGTGTTTAGAACTGTGCTGCAATTGGATGCAAAGTTTTTCCTTGGTTTCATAGAAGCTTGAGTTTGAATCTGAAAGATTTTCATTACACTTGTGGTTTGAGGACCTTACCGCTTGTTATGATGTTTAGAACTGTGCTGCAATTGGATGCGAAGGTTTTTTTCGTTTCATGGAAGGGACAGATTGTTTATCTTACTTGAACTGTATTTTCCTTAGGTTTGATATGTGTAGCAAGTACATCTATCTATTAATGCTTTTAATGTATATACAAATTTGCTGATGGCTTGTGCACTTGTTATTTTTTTTTATTTACTCCTACCCACTTTCCTCCTTTTGTATGTGTATAGATTAGGGGTCATACCGCTAATATGCAGATTAACAGGTAGATACTATCTTTGGCTCAGGTGTGTTCTTCTTGGTGTGAGTTGTGGTGGAAATATTGCCGATTATGTCACTAGGAAATCCATTGAAGAAGGCAAGCGTTTGGACCCAGTCAAGGTGGTTGCACAAGTTTTGATGTATCCTTTTTTCATCGGAAGTGTTCCAACGCATTCTGAAATAAGACTAGCAAATTCTTATTTCTATGACAAGTCCACGTGCCTAATCGCATGGAAACTATTCCTGCCTGAGGAAGAGTTTAACCTGGATCACCCTGCAGCGAACCCACTTGTCCCTGGCCGGAAACCATCCCTAAAGCAGATGCCACCTACATTGACGATTGTAGCAGAACATGACTGGATGAGAGATCGGGCAATCGCTTATTCTGAAGAACTGCGCAAGGTAAATGTGGACGCCCCCGTTTATGAGTACAAGGATGCAGTCCACGAATTCGCAACACTTGGAATCTTACTGGGTAGCCCTCAGGCGCAAGCGTGTGCTGAAGACATTTCCATCTGGGTGAAGAAGTACATATCACTCCGAGGTCATGAGTTCTCTTACTAAGTTTCATGCTGTACAATAGCTGTTATATTACGTCCCTTGATAGTCTAGGACATTCGTGCTTAAAAATCTTGTTTGAGCAGAGCATATACCATCTGGCTCTTGAAGGCACTATTTACAAAATGTCAGGTTATCTTGTTCTTTGGTTCTTTTTGTAAGATAGAAATTTGCCCGAGACCGGAGGATTGGATTGGATCGTGAGTGTTGTGAGCCATATATGAGAAAGACTGGCTTTGTCATATTATTCAATATATTAGCCTTGCCAATATTTTGTGATAAATGGAGTTTCTTCATTTCTTCCTCTTTGTTATGTTTGATCATATCACCAAACAGTAGCAGTAGTTGATTCTTTCTTTTGGTCTGTAACTTCTTGTTTGTTATTCTTTCTTTGTGTTTAGTGTATACTGTAATATATGCACTTTGAGGGAATTTTTTGGTTTTGCCATTGCGAGCTGGTAGAGCTTGGCTTTCAATCAAAAGATTAGGTGTTATTGTTGATGTTGTAATTGAGAAATATTCGGTGCATCTGCCACTGGTGGAGTAGCAAGATACATAACTGGGATGCGCAGTTACGCGGATGTATGCAATGATTTCTCGTATGGATATGGATGCTTTGGCAATTGGCATTAACTCACCATGCTTCATCGTTGAGTTCTACTTCTCTTGATTATGCATTGTTGGATTGGGCTTTTGTTTTTTGTGCTCTTTTGTTCCTAGCCCAAAAGTTAATGCATGCCAGACAAAACCGGCCCAAAGTAATTCCAAATATTGCTGTTTTCATTACGGAGGTGGTACGATTGCATTTTCCTCTTATTTATTTGACTTGTATTGATAAATGTAAAGGTTTGAGAATTATTTTATTTATTAAAAACTATAATAGCTAATTTTAAAGAATAGTAATCTAAACAGGCTTTGTATTGTTATGTGATACTCCCTCCGCTCCATATGTCAATGTATAACACCTAAAATAGTTAATTTGACATTCTTTATTTCATTCATATCATTACTTCTTATGTATGGATTAATAGTGTCCCGAAAAGAACTCTTCCATACATGAGGGTAAAAGGCTTGTTCTTTACTAAAAGTTTCAAATCATTGTTTAGTTTTGGTTTTTGTTTTAATAGTAAATTTAATATATTATAATCAGTTTTCATAACTTTCAGTTCAATTTTTTTACTATTTAATTATACATTTTAACATTTCTAATACACTTTTTATATTATAAAATTATTTTTCAAAATTAGTTTTCAAACCCATAAAAAAAAACCGTCCCGGGGTAAGAGTACAATAAAACTTTACACAAAAATAAAGTATAGTGTCTTGGATTTAGCTCACGTAAGGAGACTAAGGGCCTGTTCTTTTTGTTTCGTTTTGAAAATAGTTTTGGTTTTAACAGTAAATTTAATATATTTTAATCATATTTCATCATTTTCAATACAACTTTTTACTATTCAGCATATACTTTTTACATTTTCAATACACTTTTTATATTATAAAACTATTTTCCAAAACTTGTTTTTAAAACCGTTTTCAAAACGTTCAAAAATGGACAGGCCCTAAAGTGGTTTCAAAACTATATGAGTGGAATTTTTCGAGAGCAGACGAGTAGATGTTATGTGTGAATTTATTATTCCGTTTATCGCTGTTAAAAAATAAAAAAAAAGAAAGGATTTTTATAATTTTATTTACAATTACAACCGCGCACGAAGAAAGAATAAACGTGGCAGACCTTGATTGGTGCCTGAACTGGACACCCCATGAGATGAGAATGAGACCACTGTCGTAAAAATCGAACAATACTCCCGGATCGACCCGACGACGCGACCCGACCCGACTCCACTTCCGGCTCTCGTCTATTCCGTCAGGTGAAGAAGATGACAGAGTGATTAATTCCAGATCTTCTAATCCAACCTTTAATCACTTTGATTACACTTCTTCTTCCCGAAAATTCTGTGAATTACACTTCTTCCTACTCAATGCTGCTAAACCAAGTTGAATTATAGGGCTAGATCTCTCACCATCTTCACTAACTGGAGCTGTTCTTGAGAGCTCAGCTGAAGAAGCACGTATTCCTGGCATGTACAATTGCGGGATTTTGTAGATAGTAACAATGAAGGAAGATGGTGGGATTAGTCGGAAGGCTAAACTAAGGTTGGCCGGTGCTGTTGTTTTAGGGTTATGGATAGGTCTTGCTGGGATGTATCACTTGCTGAAACCCATTTCAAACGGATGTGTGATGACTTACATGTATCCCACTTACATCCCCATCCCCACTGTTAGTAATGCCTCATCGTCATTTCCCAAGTATGGTTTACATTTGTACCATGAGGGGTGGAAGAGTATCGATTATGATGATCAACTGAAGAACCTTAATGGCGTTCCTGTTCTTTTCATTCCTGGCAATGGTGGAAGCTACAAACAGGTGAGTTGAGCGACATCTTTGAAACCCTCGTATTGAATTGAGGTCGAGCTCCATTTTATTCCAAGAAGTACTCTGTTTTTCGATTTTCTATTCATTTTCGTTCCATCATCCTTCCAGGTTAGATCCCTGGCTGCAGAATCTGATAGGGCTTATCAAGGAGGTCCACTTGAGCCTACTTTTTACCAGCAAGCAATCCACAATATTGGGAAGGAAGGAGGAGCAGATGTTGATGTTTCCTTACCTTCTGAATATTCAAGCATGCTTGATTGGTTTGCTGTGGATCTTGAAGGTGAACATTCTGCGATGGATGGTCGAATACTTGAAGAACACACCAATTATGTTGTATATGCTATTCACAGGGTATTGTTTTTAATAATTTCTGGAAAGGCATTTGAGGTTCACTTGCATGCATGTCGTAGGTGTTTTTTTTAAGCACCAAATCAGAAACCCTGTGGTTGCATTTCAACCTAACAATTCTGATACTGTACTAGAGAAGAAATCATTTGTCTTCTTGTATATGAGGTTCACAATAAATTTTATTTCTGATAAGTTTCTCCAAGCATTTAGTTGTTTCTTGTGTTTGTTATGTGATCCTTGCAGATTTTGGATCTGTATAAGGAGTCTCATAATGCCCGAACAAAAGAAGGTGCAGCTTCCTCCTCAAATCTGCCAAAAAGTGTTGTATTGATTGGTCATTCCATGGGTGGTTTCGTTGCTAGAGCTGCGATTATCCACCCTGATTTGAGAAAGTCAGCTGTTGAGACTGTTCTGACACTTTCAACTCCACACCAGTAAATTCTGACTTCATTTTGACTGGGCTTTTAGTTATCGCATCTGCTGCTTTAGTAAATAATTTTCCTGATTTTTGTTCTGTGCCTAGGTCCCCTCCTTTGCCATTACAGCCATCCCTCGGAAGTTATTATGAAAGTGTGAATGATCAATGGAGGAAAGGGTACATGCCTCGAACCTCTCAATCCGGACATTATCTGTCTGAACCTTTATTCTCTCATGTAGTGGTTGTTTCAATTTCTGGCGGTTACAATGATTATCAGGTATCTGTCTTTGTTCTTTCAAATGTAGTTGGTGTATTTATTTTCTTCATTTCCTCATCCATCATCTATCCATTCACTAATCTCCTGTGGATGGATGTGTTTGGTGTAACTGCTTGAACATCTTTTTCTGAACCATAATCAGTTAGGTACTTTGTTTTACCATAAGAATTCACTATGATAAACTAGTTGTGCCTGCATTCTTTAGTTCCTATCTCCTTGTTTTGACCCTACACACTGGCAAAATATGATCCATATAGCCTTAGTAGTTGTGGTTCCTTGTTTTTGTAGAAGATGAGTCTCTTCGCTAGTAGGAATGCGATAATCATATATAGATATTGATTTGTCTGTACTTGAAGTCCTTATTCCTTTTTCTGGTTGGAGCATGCTGGAGTATGCCTTAATCCTTCTTTCCCATCTTAGGTTCGATCAGAGTTAGAATCCCTTGATGGGATTGTGCCTCCTACTCATGGCTTTGCAATTAGCAGCACAAGCATGAAGAATGTCTGGTTATCCATGGAGCACCAGGTTATCCTATGGTGCAATCAGCTAGTTGTGCAGGTGAGTTGCATTCTTTTAGGTTCCATCAAGTCCTACTGTTGAAGTTTTGACACATTTCTGATCCTGTTGTATTTCCCATTCAGGTATCTCATACTCTCCTTAGTCTGATAGATTCTGGGACAGGTCAACCTTTTTTTGATGTGCACAAAAGACTGGCAATATTCACTAAAATGCTTCATAGTGGGATATCACATGATATGAATTGGCCAGGGCAGTCAATCCAAGTTCCTTTTCCTGAAGGAAGATTTGATCCTGGTATTTCATTCCATGTCTCTCTCAGTTCACTCATGCTTCTAGATATCAGTTGATGAAAATAATTTTATACCTTCAAATGACTGAAATAGTGCCTGGAATAGTTTGTGAAATATGTATCTTCCAAAGAAATGACCAGAAATTTGGTAAAGAGGATATTTGCATCTTGGCACACATTCTTTGTATTTGATCCATGCAGAAACTGGGACCGCTTTGAACTTTTTCTTTCTTAGTTTTAGACTAAACAAAATTGTAAATTATGCTCTTCATACCCTCGCATGCAAGTGAATATCATGTTTCTAGTCAATAATCATTCTGCCTTTTGATCCCTTTGGTAATGCAGGATCTAAAATGTCTCAGAGGTTTTCTTGCCCTAGTCATGTCCACTGGAATGTTGATGGGCTTGAAAAAGACCTGTATATTCTTACAAATAGCATCACTGTTTTGGCTATGGATGGAAGGAGGCGATGGTTGGACATTCAGAAACTGGTATGCTTCATTTACAGTTGGATATTTGTGACAACCTTGATTTTAGGGTTGTTAATCTTTGGTTCTCACAAACCTGTCATTTTGACTGAAAACTTCTTAAGTTACTTATTCTTTTCTATAGAAAATTTTGTCATTCAAAAACTGTTTTATCTGATTATTGAGTCTGGCTGTTTGTAAACTTGTTATTTAGTAGCTTCCATTCTAGAACCATTTCTACATAGCCATAAAATCAAAAGCTTTCTGCTTGATTGATTATCAGGGGTCAAATGGGACAAATCATTTTGTTTTTGTCACCAATCTTGCTCCATGTTCTGGGGTGCGAATACATCTTTGGCCTGAAAAGAAAGCGTCAACCTCAGAGATTTCTCTTCATAATCGGGTTGTGGAAGTTACATCAAAGATGATGCATATTCCGTCAGGACCAGCTCCAAGGCAGGTATTATATGTCATATATCTTCTTCTTGATGCCTGAACTATGCAGAAGGCCTTGTATCATCTTTTTCATGCGATACTAATTTTATTTTTCTATTCAATTGTTTCAAAGCTTGAACCGGGGAGTCAGACAGAGCAAGCACCTCCTTCTTCTGTATTTTGGTTGGACCCAGTTGATATGCGGGGCTTCAGATTTCTAACAATCTCTGTGGCTCCTCGCCAGGTATTTTCTCTTGGATGTTACCAGTGACGATTTGTCTCTTAAACATGTATGGCTGCTACTTTTTGGAGAGAGAAATCCAGCTGCTTTCTAGTTCTCAGAATTTTTTTTCCTGTTGCATCTTTTTTCTCTGTGGAGTTCTTCTTGGGGTGCTTAAAAAATAAAACCTTTTATGTGTCACTTCAATACAGTTGGCTCTACAGTTCTATTATTGTCTTGTGTCTTTCTTATAGAGAATAGCTTTATATGTTTGCAAGCTGCAATGTCTTATATTGGATACTAATCTGGTCGTGTATATTCTTAAGCTGCAATACTTTTGGGAATGCACTTTGTCTCACAATGATACTCTCAGCATGCCTAAGAATAACATGCTGACTTATTCATGTCCTTGGATTAGTTTCTAGGCGTATTACTTGTGGTCCCTGGATGCACTTGGATTTCCTTACAAAATTTTGAAGTGGTTAAAAGTTTGTGTTGGGATGCATGTAGGACAAATATTTTGTTTCTACATTTGAGTCAAATTAATTTTTGGGCCAGGATGAGCTTTTTATGCCATTTGAACATTTTTCCTGAGGACACTAGTTTGTACTTTTTGTTGTGGGTTTATTGTTGGTATATTTTGGAATTCAGTCATTTTTATAGTGTAACATGCTTGTTCAAATAAAGAGCGAGATTTACTAATAGAAGCAAATTAACTGGAATCCATATAATCATTTTAGCTCTGTTCTTACTTCCAATACTAAAGTCGTTTAGTTAAGTGTTTATAAGCATTGTAATTTTCTTTTTGAAATTGTTAATTGGAGCAATATGCGTACAGTGACTTTCCAGTGCTCAGACTCTTTCAGGAAGACCTCCACCAGCCACTTCCATGGGAGTAGGACATTTCTTCAGTACAAAGGAAGGGGAGAGAATAGTCTCTCCTTGGATGCTACTTAATTCAATGTTCTCTGAGAAGGTGATTATTCAAATGATGCATCTTATACTCCTTGATGTTAGTTTCAAACATAATCAGTTCAAAGTCTAAAATAGTTCAATGAGAGGGCCTCATTTTCCATCACCTAATTGTTACAGGACTTGATGTTGAAGGAGGATCATCCTCTTGCATTCAGTTTGTCATTTTCTATAAGCTTAGGTCTACTACCTGTGAAGTTCTCCATCAAAACTACTGGCTGTGGAATAAAAAGGTCTGAGTTTCCTCTTGAAGATCCTGGAGACAGTGAAACAAACAGTAAGATTATTCTTCTCATCTTCCTCTCTCACTTATTCTTCTCATCCTCCTCTCTCACCTATCTGACATGTATAACAGTGACTTTTACCTTGTCCTTCTAAGTGAATTAGCATGAATTTTTGGAAAGGTTATGTTGCCACTAAATTTTTACTAACTGACATCTGAATAAGTGCTGAATTCTATATATAATACCTAAGGAATATAATTTGGAGGTGACTTGCCTGTCATCAAATGTGACATGAATTTAATGGTTTAGGAGTAAATTCATTACCTTATTTGTTGTTTTACCCAAATCAAATTGTCGCTCTCTAAGCCACAAATGAAGAAACTTCATCCTAAATTTTAACTCAAGTTATACATCCATCTGATTTATTTTACTCTGATATACCCTTCGAGGATGGATTTCTTTCCAGGGTCAACCTCATAGACTTTGAGCTTCTATGCAACCATTTATTTTGTGGCTTGGTTGTAGGACCTACAGATCTTAAATATTCTAAGTAATGTGGAGAATGTTGTTGGCCATGCATTTTACATGTTTAATTGTGAAGTCAACATGAGATCCTTCAGGAAGTATTTGTCTTTGATCTCCAGATTTGGTATTTTTGCTATTTTCTTGTCTCTTTGATTCTCTTCTTTTAATGCAGGACTATGTAAGCTGAGGTGTTTTCCCCCTGTTGCTCTTGCTTGGGACAATACATCTGGTCTTCATGTTTTTCCTAATCTTCATTCTGAAACACTTGTGGTAGACTCATCTCCAGCAGTGTGGATGTCTAGCCAAAGGTCTGAGAAGACAGTTGTAATGTTACTGGTAATATTTGCTTTCAGCTGTTGCTGTAGTGATGATCAAATTTCTGATATTTACCCACTCTTGTAATTTTTTTATATTGAAAATGCATTTAAATTTCTTTATGTGCAGGTAGATCCTCATTGTTCTTATAAAGCTGGTATGGCTGTCTCGCTCAGTGCTGCTGCTGGTAGATTTTTACTTGTATATTTTTCAAAGGTGAAAGCACAATTTCCGAGTTATATATATGTTCTTTATTGAAGTTCATTTCTGTGTGAGTTGCATCAGGTCTTTCTGCTTATTTACTAATTCATTTGTTTTCCCTGATTCCGTGGGAATACATATTTGAATGATTCATTCCCTATGCTCATGATGTAATTGCTGATTCATTCCATGGGATGCAGATTCTTGGACTTGCTTTTGCTGTTGTGTTTTTTGCTATGATGCGTCAAGCATATGCTTCAGAACTTGATATGCCTATACCATCCATGCTTTCAGCAGTAGAGTCAAATCTGAGAATTCCATTGCCATTTCTTTTCCTGGCCATGCTGCCTATTCTCTTTGCCCTTCTCATTTCTTGGCTTACTTCATCCATTCCTCCATTCTCGAGTTTCACCATTGTCTCAATCATCTGTTATCTCTTTGCCAATGGAGCCATCATTTTACTGCTATTGATTTCCCAATTGGGAGTCTATTCAGCCGCCACAATACATGTTTTCATCAAGAAAAGGTTAGTGCAGTCTCTTCTTTATCCTTTATTTTTTCTCCTCATATGGCAATTGTAAGTTAAGAAAATTATGATGATGCCACATTGAAAGAGAAACAGAACTTGTGAGGCAACGATTGGATAATGAATGTGTTTCTCTCGTTTAACAGTTGATAGACCCTGTCTAAGCCACAGGGAAGTTTCTTTCCCCTGTTAAAATAGCTCAATTTTTCATGCAGTTAAATTTCCTCTGTGATCATTTGTTTTTTTGGTGGATTCTTGCCTATCTATGTATCTCAGTTCAGTGGAAGCACATTGCCAGTAGGATTAACTTCTTTCAACTAATGTAAATCTGAATACTAAATGAAGGTTATTGTCTTTTTTAGTGGTGGTGAAATGGGATTCAGCAAGAGTGCTGATTGTGTTTTGTTGTCGTACTTGTTTCACCTTAGAAGTTCTATGGAAGAGGTTTTCTACATAAGTGAAAATTTTATTTAAGCACCAGTAGATTTATTACTTTTCCCTTCAATAGTGTGCTTTTGTAGCACTTTATGCTATTCTCTGTATTATGAAAGAATTACAGCAATTTGGTCTGAGTTTTAAAAATATTATACAATTTTCAAGTGTCACTAACTTATTAAAGCATGCATGTGCTTATCTTTCCACTAAAAACTGTGAGGGGTGACAATTTGCAGGTGGCAAGCATGGGAAGGAATTTTCTCCTTTTCCTTTCTGCGATGGTTCATCAAGCTCTCTACTAGTTTTTTGTCAATCAAGGTATCAAATAGTTCATTCCGTCGGGCATTTTTTAAGTATTTAGTGTAAAATCATGTGGCTCCATCTTGTCACAATGCAGGTTGTGAGGATCATAAGGCTGAATCCAGTGGCTATTTCTGCTCTTGTTTCATGCACACTGGTTTGCTTCATTCATCCAGCCCTGGGCCTTTTTGTGTTACTCTTCTCACATGCTATCTGCTGCCACAACTTACTTTGCAGGTTTCACTTGAATTTAAATTATTCTTGTTCACCTTCCCATATTTACCATTCTAGAAATAGTTAATTAAAACTGCCGCACTTTCACGGTGCATTATGATGCGGAAAGCTACATTATACTTGTTTTAGTTTTAGCTTCTTTTTTTTTTTTTTTTTTTTGTGATCTGCATTGACTATTAAATGACCAGGTACATTATGGTAAGCTATATATGTTTCTGAATTAGCACCCTTTGTGCTAATGGTGGAATTTGCATGTTGAGTACTTGGTACTTGTAAGTGAATGACTCAGTTCTTATGCAAGTCCCAGGTAAAAATGTTGGCTTCCAGTAAAGGAATTATTGGTTTACTTGGTTCAGTTGTTTTCTTTGTAAATTTGCAGTTCTGAAAATTGCTTAAGACTGAACTAAAGGTAGTTTGGCCAATAGACACTTCTGTGATTTAGGGTTGACAGTTATTTTTATTAATTTGCAATCTACACACTTCTGTTACTTGCATTTACTCAGTACACTTATGCTTTAGTTAAAACTAGCTGCTTTCCCTGTTTCCTGGCTGTTTCTCTATCATCATCAAAGTGCTGCATGGATTACACGTTTTGGGGAAGGTTATCTAAGAGTTCTCCTCTGTAAACAGTTTTCTGATGGCTTCAGTTCACAGCCATTCCGGAAGTAAGCAATTAGTAGAGTCAAGAACTGAAAACAATGGAGCTCCTGTGCAGTTTATGCCAAAGTATAGTGGTGAAACCAAGCTTTTACCTGGGGATGAAAGTAATTGTAGCAGCCCTGATTCTGCAAGAAGCTTTTGTGAGACTCAATTAGAGATCTTCCACCATCGGCATGGGTTGCTCATGTTACATCTGCTTGCCTTGATAATGTTTGTTCCCTCAGTGGTAGCATGGTTCCAGGTAAGGACGCCTCTTTCTCCTGGGAGAGGGCTTACTGTCCTATTTCTTGTAAGATTGCTTATTACAATGATTTTGGCATCACCAATATGTGACCGTATGATGGATATAGAAGTGTTACTCCTTTTACTAACCTTCTTGACAAACCCTACCTGACTTTTACCTTTTTTATTATCTTCTCCTCTAGTGTACACATTGCCTAGGAAAATAAGTAGAACTCTTAAGACGGTCATTCCTGACACTTCCTTTTAATTTGCCTATTCTCTCTTTTCTTTGCTCATTCGGTTTACTTTTAATCATGGAATGTTTGGTAATCACGCCAACCTTTTGACATCAGTGACCTTTCTCTGTGGTATTCTTGTATACAAATAGTTTCTCTGTGGTATAGGCACTGGTAGTTTCGTTCATTCCCAAGCTTGAGTATAGCCACTCCTTTTCTTGTGAGTATTCTTTTTCTTTTACATCTTTCTTCATCTCATTTAAAGAGTTGATTTTCATGCTTTCAGAGAATTGGCAGTGATCAGAACTTCCCAAGGTTTTTGGACTCTGCTCTGTGCATCGGTATTGTGCTGCATGGCATTTCGGACTCGAAGCCGGAGTTCAATTTCTTCTTTCAAATTCCTGGCTTCCGAGGTCAGGAGATCAGACTAAGCTTTGCCTATCTAGTCGCCGGATACATTTCTTACTTGGCTGGCCTGGCTCTGGTTCCTTATAAAGCATTTTATCCGTTGGCTGCCATCGGGGTTGTGTCATTTGCCTTCAGGATCATCCAGAGGAGAAGTCATAGAGGGCGAAGGCATTCTCATAGACACTAGTTTGCTACCACGTTCGATTGAAATTTTTTGAGTTGCATACCAAGATTGCGTTCGCGTTGCTTGTAAAAATTATAGGGCATTTTGAGTTGTATGATTTATCTGGCTTTGATGCCGCAGCAATTTTGCCGTTCGGAATTCTCAGAATGTGTACTTTTTGTTCAGTACGAAAATATAGTCTCTTGAAGTTTTTGTTTTCTGTTGCAATTTGAATGCATCCCGTAATCCACCAAAGAACTTAGCATTTCTGGAGACAAGTTTGGCTAAAATCTACTATAAAAAAAAAAAGAAAAAAACAATGCGCCAGAGGCACCATTGTTCAGTTAAAACTTTCAAACTAGAGGCCTCTAACAGCCCTTGATGCCATAGCCCTAAGGTTTGCCCTAGCCAATGCAAGGGAACTTGTGTATTCTTGATCAGATGATCCCCTCCTAGAAACCCCCATGAACTCTTCCCTCTGCAACCTCAATGCCAATGCTGCATCCTCATCTTGGCTTGGCAACTCATTTCTCCTCCTCAGTGTCCTGGAAGAAGGCGGCCTAGTACCTTGTCTTCTGGTACCGTGATGGCTCGTGTTCCTCCTGCCAGAGCTGCCATTCTCAGACGACTCGGCTACTCCTCCAAACTCTTGGACATTTCTACTTCTCACGCTGACAGGGTTCAATCTCACAGGGCTTTGAGGTTGATGAACTCGTGCCTTAGTTGAAGAAGAAGCACTGGCTGCTGCCTTTCTTGTTTCGACTTCTTGTGGAAATAACAGCTGAATCGTGTTCCAAAGAACTGTATTCACAGTGCAGGATCTTCCATTGCTGAAATAGTCCGAAACACAACAAATTAGGATCTTCAATCAAACAATTGCAACTCTCCAAGAAAATCAAAGCGACAGTAGTACCTTATGAGCTGTCTGCACTTTGGGCATTTCTTCCCACATTTATCAGCGGCAGATCTCAAACATTTCTTGCAAAAACTACAAAGAAAAAACAGAACTAGCATTTAATCACCAACATTCTAGATAAACAAAAAACATGATTGCCTATACTCTAAAAACTAGTACTACTTGTATAAAATCATCGTACCTATGACCACAAGGGGTGGTGCTGGGTTCAAAACAGATCTCCAAGCAAATCTGCAAGATCAAAATCAATTAAAAAACCCAGAAACTGAAGTGAATTAAACAAAGGGCTTTTTGTCACTTGTGAGAGGTGATGAACCAGAAGTGATTTTGTAACTCTTACTGCGCAAGAAAGCTCCTCTCGGAGTCGATCCATACACGGAATAGCTGAAGAACTAGAAGTGGAAGCCTTGGGGTCCTGATCATCAGTTCCCTTTTCACTGGATTCCTTCTTCGATTCGGGGATGTTTTCCTTCGTCTCTGTTAACCATAGAGGAAACATCCAACAATTGCATCCTTTGCATCCAACAATTTAAGTAAAAGAATAAAAAGAAACCCTTCCTTCAATACCTGATTCTTTTGGAGGCTCAACATTAGCATCATCCTCAAGATCCAGAACAGCCACCGGCATTGAAGTAGGGCTCCTTCTCTGCGCTCTACGCTTTCTGGAAAACCACCAAAAAAAATTTTCGTAAACTCATTCTATCAAGAGAATAGTAAAAAACCAGACTTTCGGTGAGAATTAACAACCTTAATCTTGAATTGGTTGGAGGAGTCTTGAAATTATGGACGTTATCAGGGCGTTTCTTCTGCTTAGAATGTTGTCTATCAGGGGTATCTTCGACAACAAGAGTGGCGTTCATGAGAGCCTCCTCGTCCCAACCAGCCATCGCCGCCGCGGATCTGAACCTAGGGCTGAACAACGGCAAACTGTCCTTCCTTTCGTCATTAGCGTGGACGACTTGCCCTGATTTCTGAACTGGGTTCTCTGAGTTCTGGCGGCTTTCGATTACATCTTTTTCACCCACCATCTTCACCACTTGCGATTGAGTTGGGTTTGTTTGTGGATAGACAATTTAGAGAGAGACAGAGAGTTGGAAATGGATATTCAGGCAGAACTGAAACTAGTGTTGAGAGGGCTTCCTACTAACGGTCGAATTTTCAAATCTTAACTCATCTTTCTTATTATCACCGTAGGATAACACGATATCTTTTTATTTATTTATTTTATTGTATATATAAATTGAACATCGTAATATTCTAAAACATCTCAATGATTACTGTTACCTTAATTTATTCATTCACGATTACTTTTATTAACAGTAAAAAAAAAAAAAAAAAACAGTAAGAGCTGAAAAACAAATATATTCCATTTATAATTTAAGTAATTAGATTAATTTTCCATTTACATGTATCTTATTCTTATGTATCGTTTTTAGTGTAAGATAAAACAACAAATATCGATGTGCTAGAAGATGGAGGCAGCTACATCCAAGGCAATTCCCTGGTTAACGAATTAGCAGCAAACATATGAAGCACCCGATCGCGCAATCTCGTGTCGTTCACTTCGCAAAATCGACTGCTCCAATCTGAAGGTTCGACGGCTTTAGTTCCCAAACCCGGCGTTCTATCTTTCGACCGCACATTTCTGTCTCGCTGCCAATCCGATACGTAAGTAGCAACTCTCCTGTAGAATTTCTCCTTGAAAACTTCCCAAACTTGATACTTATAGTGGTTTATTACCAGAGTTTTACTCCGCAGATCGGCATGCTTGTAGCCACCTTTCAGGTGGAAATGGTGTACCGAGTTTATCAATGTCTCGTTCAGGGCTTCTGGTCTCACTATGCTCTTGTGCCTCTCCGGGAACTTCATCCGACATGTGTACCCCACGGTTACTCCTTGGGCCGGTTTCCGCCTTTGACCTGATGGGCCGAAGTTGAGACAATCCACCCTTAGTTCCCCGATTTTCTCCCCGTTTGGGCCTGTGGGCTTTTCATACTTTTTGAGGACGACATGGAGCGATGAGGAATTTCTGGGTAAGTGGAAAAACTCGTCGACGTCGATGAATCCAACCCATTCGCAGCTGCTTCTAGCCCTCAAGGCGCAATGGGAAAATCCGGCTTCTTGGGTCTTGATCCACGGCCACAGGTGACGTGTGATATTGTGATTGGACTCCGCTAATGATTGGATCACGCTTTCGATGTCGTCGTCACTGTTGTTGTCGTAAATGAACCACCGGCCCACTCCGATTCTCGAATGGTAAATAACCCATTCCCGCAAGAATTGGGCCTGGTTCCGTAGCATGGTACAGACGCACATCTCATGCTGTTTTTTGCTAGTTGGGCCTGGGCCCAATCCACGTCTGAGCCTGGCGACTGAGTTCAGTGGGTCCCTCTTCCCAACTATTCTAACTGAAACCTTAACGGAATCATTTCCGGGAGCAGGAGAACCGTCCATATTCAACATGGATAATATGCTTTCAGGAGTCCGGCACCGTACAATTTCCTGGGCGATCGATACGACGTCGGAATGGAGAACGAATTCGGTGGGCCCACCGGTTCCGAAATCCCACCCGTACACGCACTTGAACTTGGACGGGTCAGATTGTCTTCCTGACCGTAGATTAAACCCCTTGACGAAGACGATCGTGGAGTCGTCGCGGTCGATCATAGCTTCGTAGGCTAGAGAGTCCCACCGGTAGGTGGGGCCAGCTGCTGGGACTGGGAGGTTACCGTTGGGGTAGGCGGAAAGGTAAACGACGGAGCCACGTGGACACCGTAAGATCTGGCGACCGTAGTAATCATCGTCGACTGCCACCGGTGGCAGCTGAAACAACTGATGATGATTGTCTTTGTCGCCATGGGATGAAGGAGGGGAAGGAGAAGGAGAAGAAGAAGAGTACACGCAGCTGATGGTGTCTCTGGTGAATAAAGGGGTAGAGGCACTAGAGGGAGGAGGGTATTTCAGGAACAGCAGAACTTGGTCCGGGAAAATAACGGTTTCTTGAACAGAGACAGCCGGAGAAGTAGGCGACGATAGCTCGCCAGAAATAGCTTCCATTTGGGCGATCGGCAAAGAGGACGTCACCAGTTTCGGACGAAGCCCTTCTGCAAATTTGAGCTCACATAATAGTAAGAAAATAATTCCATAATATTTTAACAAAAAAAATCAGGGGAGTGAACACAGCACAAAACAAATATATATAGTACCGTACCTTTGAAGAAGAAGCGGAAGAAAGTGAAGGCGGAGAGGAAGAAGAGTATTAAAATCCATGGCAGCAGAACACGCCGTTTCCTGCGATGATCTCTCATAGCCTTTGGAACGCAACTCTAATTCTTGAAGCAAGTGGTAGTAGAAAACAATCGGTGTTGGTGGTTTGTTTTCTGGTCATTTTGGTGGCTTATCGTGTAGTCCATATTTAGATTTGCTTATAAGAACAACAACAAAGAGGCAGAAATTCTATTGGGAGCTCAATAGCCAAGAAGACCCAATTGAAGAATAATTTGACAGACAAAAACTCGATGAAGATGAAGAAAAAGGTGGAGAAGAGGGAGAGCACTGAGGCAATATAGTCAATACTAGTTACTGGAGTATAGAGAGAAATTCGAGGGAGACTGTTACAGTTTAGCATATGAATCTGATAGAAAGATTGGAAGATCCGAGAGAGCCAGAATTCAGAAAGAGACGGCTCCCCCAACTATAATTGAAAATCTCTTCTTCTTTTCCAATTTACACCGGCTTTTCTCTGCTCCTGTTAAGTCCCTTAGCATATACCCCCCCAAAGTCCACATTCCATCCTCAACCTACTGTGGCGGACTCAAAGTCAGTCTCACAGGGGAGATTATCGAGTGGTATCACGTAGGATGATACAACAAATTTGTGATTTTATTAGCGCGTCTTACTAATTTTAAAAATACATTTTGTGCACTGGAAAATATTATTATAAAAACCGAAAATCCAAATTTAGTGTTTCTTGAGCTAATAATAGTGTTAGTTAATACGCATTTAGGGGGAATATAAATATATACAGGGTGTCAAGATTCGATCAAAAGAAGTGACCCGAATGAGGAGAAGTGGTCAAATTGAGAGATGATTTTTAACTTTAGACTTAAGAAGATGAGAGAAAGGAACACAAGTTTCATCTTCAAAAGACTTTGGGATGGACCTTGATTGATGGTGGTGGATTAAGACCATAGAAGAGTTCGTAGCTGACACGCAACGCAACTATTCTTCCCTAAACGATTTCGACTTGGACAATATTGGACAGCCAAGCCGAATTCAGGCTACTTTACGATAAATTTCAGATTATCTATCTAATTTATTAATACTACAGTATTTAGTTTCCATTTTCTAATAATTTTGGTAAGTAAATTTTTTATAAATGAAATTATATAGTTTTAAATATTATATACAATAAAATATGAAGGCAAATATGAGCTCTTACTTATCCAAGTGACAGCACATCAAAGTTTAAGGTTAACTTACTCATAATAGCACTGCAGTTAAAGGATTTACGATTAAAATACTGAACGTCTACTACAAGGCATTAATATCACCCCCTCTTCTTCTGGATATGATCCCACTTTGGGCTAATACTACTCTGGAGCTGGACCCCCACCCCCCCCCCCCCCAACAATTTTGGCTTTTTTAGTTTCCAGTGTAGTATCAATACCCAGAAATTAGATGAGAAAATATTTAGAAGAAAATGATTATGGGATGAGAAAGAATGTAGAACGAAATTTGGGATAAGAAAAATCAGAATATATTCAACAATCCTTCCCGTTTGCCGCTATATCTCTATGGCTCTGTTCTCTTAGTAACATAATCAGAAAAAATATCACTTTTTTTTTCAAAAATATTACATAAAGAAACAACATCATTTTTATTAAATTTATAATTCAAAATTTAAAATTCTCTCTAAATACTCACTCACATAAATTCAAAAAAAACATAATCATTACATTTTTTCTTTTCTTTTCTACACAAATTTCCAAAATAAATTCCCTCCAAAATTAATTTCTTCCATAACAAAAAAATTTTCTAACCAAGTTGATAAGAGAACAGAGCCATATAAGCATTCTTACAAGATCTTACTAACGAAACGGTACCGTTTCACTAAGTAAAATTACCAATCCGAATTTAGTCCTAATTTTGCCCTAATTTAGCTTAAGCATAACATATCAGCCCATTGATTTCTCTCGGCCCATTTTTTGAGGATATGTAATGCTGGGCTACTGTAGATTTAAGTTTTATAAGTGAGGCTCGCTCTCTCCGGGGGCGCCGGAGAACCACCGCCATGTCTGTGCTTCGGAGAACCATTCGGAGAATCCAAACAGCCTCAGAGTGTCCTCGTCTTACCAAGTTCTGTCTCAAACCTCCTAAGAGTGTAAGTATTTTCTCATCGCCCTTTCTTTATTCAGTTTTGCTTCGTACTAGTGTTTTCTGAACCCATGGATTTCAGCTAGCGCAGTCTCATAACTTTTTTTATTGAGTACGTTGATAAGATGATTATCATTGTGGTAATTTCAATCTAACAGCTGATCATAGGCATTCGATGCCCCGTATTTATTGATTTCTCGTATAAGGTTCGTGTTAGGAATTGGAGTTGGCTTAAACTTGAAATATTACGTATATATTAGATTATATTAAAATAAAAATATATTTGTTATTGAAATGAATTGCTTTGTTCTTTATTCGGCATGCTTTGTATTTTCTTTTGAGTTATTTGGTAAGTTTGTCCTACACTTATTCTGAGGTGTGGACTAGATAAGGTGTTGTTGGTAATCTATGAATGATAAAATTTTATTGTATTAGGCGGAGGTTGAATTTGGCAATGGAAGTGTTTTCACTTTGCCAGCAGAGTATTTGAGGGTGTACAGCCCTGCTGCTGACAGTAAGATCAGATCAGTTGGAGGTGAAAAGGTAATGCATGAGAAATTCATCTTCTTCTCATGGCAATATGACTTACATCGTTGGGAAAAATAGTTTTGTAGTTTTTCTTTTGCTTTTACCTGTCTTAGTCTTTTGTTTTCTCCCCATTTTTGATGTTTTGGAAGGCAGAAGGCTGTTGCCAGCAATGAATTTCTTTCAAACTGTTGTGTCTGAATGTTGATGTATGGTCCTTGAGACATGAGGTCAATGCTTATTGATCAGAGCTTCTATACAATGGTTTTCTTTCAAATTGTTGTGTCTGAATTGTTCCTTGAGACACGAAGACAATGCTCATTGATCAGAGCATGTATTCATCGAATTTCTTTCACATTGTAGTGTCTGAATATTGTAGTATGGTGCTTGAGACATGAAGTTAATGTTGTTGATCAGAGCTTATATTCATTGAATTACAATATGGCCTATTTCATTAGAGCAATAACTTGATGTTTTTGGTCCAATCCAGGTAATATATGGAAGGCGCCATGTAGGAATAATGTCCGTGGAACCTGTGGGGAACTATGGTGTAAGGTAATTCATTATCTGACACTGCATTACCCTTTGAAGCAAGTCTCTGAGTTTTTTTTATTCTTAATACTTCTTTGTGGATCATTTAGATTATGCTTTGATGACTTGCATAAGACTGGGATATTTACTTGGGATTACTTATATCACCTTGGGAGCAACAAGTTCACCATGATGAGAAACTACATCAAAACTCTACATAAGCATGGGCTGAGCAGAGATCCACCAAGAACAAAATCATAACAATGAGGAATCCCAGATGTTGTAACCGCACAGGCGTGCAGCTTAATTGAACTCACTTCATCTCACCATCAAAAGTGAGGCGCCCTAATATAGTATGTTTATCAACTACTTTTCTGTTTACCTTATGTTATATCATATTTTAGATTATCAAGAATGATGGCAAATTCTGAATAGTTGAAGAAAATGTCTGGCCACAAATTCTCTTGAAATCGCGAAATGTGTTGAAAAGGAGACTAAATTAGGTAGGCTGGAGTACCAACATATACGGGGTTGAGCTTTTGGCTCCACTGTTACTTTGCTGGTTTGGTTGAGTAGAATTGTGAGGACTGAGGGCCTGGTGTTGGGTGTTGTAAACTATATCATTGATGGAGTTTTGATGAAGCAGAATGGAAATTGTCTTCCGAGATCCTTGTTATCTTGCTGATATTTTTGCTTCAATCTATGTGTGTGTGTAGAATCTGATATTTTTGCTGATATTTTATTATTTTTAAATTTATGGTATACTTTGTACTTTTTTAAATTGTATGGTTCATTTTGTACTTTCATGAAACTTTAGGGGGTGGGGTTCGTGTGTTTTTTTTTATTTTAATGTTAATGGACATGGGGCTGCAGTTTTGGCCTTCAATGTCAACATGGGAAGCGTACCATTCTACAAACGCTTTCAACTGAAATTGTACTTTCTACTAGTAAATGTCAATGGCTGCCAGCCGTATCAGGAATAAGAATTATTAAGGCTAGTGATGACTATATTAACTTTACCTAACAACTTTCATTTATATTAGGGAGGGTACTGCCAAACTATCTATAAGAATAAGTGGGACAATTTGTAAAAAATGTAATTTTTTTTTTTTTTTGGCTGTAAAAGTACGAATATTCAAGGAAAATTTTATTTACAACCTATTTTTATAGGACTATTAAACTAAAAGCATTTATCAATATAATTATAAAATGAATTTACTACTGTTTTTAGAGTAATAAAATACTTGTAAGCAAGTAACTACTGCATTATTTTAAAAGATAAAGGCAGAGAAAAACAAAGTACTCCAACTTTGTCCTTCTCTAGAAAATCCCAGGAAGAAAGAAAGAACAGTTGGAAGACATTGCACAACTCCTATCCTATGTACATTATGTAATAACTGACGAATAACTGACGAACTTAAGAAGAGCATTATCAGTATCAGCATCAACATCAGCATCAGCATCAACATCTTCAAGCTTCACAGTCACATTTTTCTGATCCTTTTCATAAATGGCAGGTGCAGGGAGTTACGGATATTGATAGAATGACTTCCATGTCCATCACATTACAATATTAGGTGCGCAGGGCCGCGCCTAATTTGTATTTCTAGATTGATTCGTTACCGCTGATTTATGCATATTTTAGTAGAGAATTGTTAGGCCATTTGAGATTTGACACCATCGGAGATTAGGGGGATGAGATTCAGATCTTTGGAGCAGTTCCGGAATTGGACTACGCATGTGGCGGCGGCAGCGGTGGTGTTTCTGGGGCTCATTGGCGGTGGATGGGGCCAGAAAGTGAGGGGGCCCCATGATCATCGGATCCACACTCTGTTCTCGGTAGAATGCCAGAACTATTTCGATTGGCAAACGGTGGGGCTCATGCACAGCTTCAAGAAGTCCCGCCAGCCCGGCCCGATTACCCGGCTGCTCAGCTGCACCGATGAGCAGAAGAAGACCTATAAAGGCATGGACTTGGCTCCCACTCTTGAGGTTCCCTCCATGAGCAAACACCCCAAGACTGGCGATTGGTATCAATCTTTTAGTCATACTGTATTATTTTGTTCCAAATCGTTGTTCATTAGTTTGATTATGGGATTTAGTGTCTGTGTTTCCTGATTGTATTTATATTTGTATTGGTTCGACCTTTTCCAAGAAGATGAAATTTCGTGCTTTCATTTGCTTGTTTAACTCACAGGTATCCTGCAATTAACAAACCAGCAGGAATAGTCCACTGGCTTGAGCACAGTAAAGATGCGGCAAACGTTGATTGGGTAGTGATTTTAGATGCAGACATGATCATACGAGGTCCAATAATACCCTGGGAACTTGGTGCTGAGAAGGGAAGGCCAGTAGCTGCATATTACGGGTATAATACAACTATTCACTCTTGATCTTTTAGCTGATGCATGATCGTTCATCAGTTTATATACGGTTCTCTGAATTTGCTGAGAGTATCGAGTCAACAGTGAATTCTTATCTCATTTTTTCACTACAGTTTGGGTAACTCTAATCCTAAATGCACATGAAAAGGCTCAAAAGCAGTGATTTTCTGTGTTTCGGAAATTTTTTAGAAAATACAGAAATAGTCTTGAGTCCTGAGCTAATGCAGCGAGTGAAAGATTGCAAAGTTGACTCTTTTAAATCATATCTTGAAATTATTTCTGTAACAAATGCTTCATGTCACTATTGAGGCACTGTAATATACTTTTTTTTTTGTATTTTCGGATTCTCTGCATTAGATTTTTTCATCCATAAGTACGCATTTCCTTACTAGGTATTTAGTTGGTTGTGACAATGTTCTTGCTAAATTGCATACAAAGCATCCCGAACTTTGTGACAAGGTTGGTGGGCTTTTAGTCATGCATATAGATGATCTTCGAGATTTGGCACCCTTGTGGCTGTCAAAAACCGAAGAAGTTCGGGAAGATAGAGCTCATTGGGCAACCAATTACACTGGAGATATATATGAAAAAGGATGGATCAGTGAAATGTATGGATATTCCTTTGGTGCTGCAGAGGTATTTAATGTAGTGTTTTTGCCTATGCATTGCTCCCTTTCTAGAATGCATTGTTCATTTCAGTAGATTACTTATGATATGGTTGGATCCTCAGGTCGGCCTTCGGCACAAAATAAACAATAACTTAATGATCTATCCGGGCTATGTTCCACAAGAGGGTGTTGAGCCCATTCTCATGCATTATGGCTTGCCTTTTAAGGTTGGGAACTGGTCATTCAGTAAATTAGAGCACCACGAAGACAACATTGTGCATGATTGTGGACGGCTATTTCCTGAACCTCCATATCCGAGCAAGGTAATACAGGGATAGATAGAAACTCTATGCATTTAAACATCACGCTCATGTGATATATTATTTCCCTGTATCAGCATACCATAACAAAAAGGGAAACTCTTGGTGGCCATATTTACGTCCAGTTTTGTTGTTTTGATTGGATTAACCAGAATCTTATTTGTTACTCCCTCCGTCCCACTCAAAGAGTCCACTTTGAAATGTGTACAACCTATTATGGGTTGTGAGGTACAACACCTAAAATAAGTAATTTACCATCATATTTCACACTTATATCCTTACTTTAAAAGTAAGGATTAATTGTGAACCACACATTGTTATATTAGTAAGGGTATATAATGTAAAAAAATTCAAAGTGGACTCTTTAAATGGGACAAAATTTTGTTTTGAAAGTGGACTCTTTGAGTGGGACGGAGGGATTATATAATATTTATATGTTGGGGCATAAAAGCACCATGAGTTAATTAATGGATAAAGAGTTGCTCGGAGAAATTTCCATTGACTGTTAGTTTCTTGAACTATGTAGGTAAATCAAATTGAAACAGCTCCAGAAAAGAGGAGGGCGCTCTTCCTGAATATAGAATGTATGAATACCCTCAATGAAGGTCTTTTGCTGCAGCATGCGGCCTATGGCTGCCCTAAACCAAAGTGGTCAAAATATGTGAGCTTCTTAAGGAGCAAATCATTTGCAGAACTTACTAGACCAAAACTTTCGACTCCCAGAACTCTTCAGATGATGGACGAAGAACCTCTTGTTCAGGTGGTTGACAAGGCTAATGTTCAGGTTGTTGACAAGCCTGTTATTCACGGTGTTGATGAGCCTCGTGTCGAGGTTGTTGAAGAACCTGCAAAGCCATCTGCCAAAATCCACACCATATTCTCCACTGAATGTTCTTCCTACTTTGATTGGCAGACTGTGGGTTTAATCCATAGTTTCCATATGAGTGGCCAGCCTGGAAACATAACACGGCTACTCAGCTGCACAGATAAAGATTTGAAGAATTATAAAGGACATCATTTGGCTCCAACTCATTATGTTCCATCTATGAGCAGGCATCCGTTAACAGGAGATTGGTACGGTTCTTCTGCTTTTTTCATATTTTATGTCAATGATATCTGAAGTTCACCCGAATCACCCTGGTCTTGATAAACATTATTGTATGGCTGCAAAATAGAGTAAATCCATAAAATTGTTTTTCTAACAACAGGTACCCTGCTATAAATAAACCCGCCGCAGTTCTTCATTGGCTTAATCATGTAAAGACTGATGCAGAGTACATACTAATCCTTGATGCTGACATGATCATGAGGGGACCAATTACACCATGGGAGTTCAAGGCTGCAAAAGGCAGACCAGTTTCAACACCCTATGGGTATTTGATATGATTTTTGTTTACTTTGAGAATTTCGAAGTGTTGGCAACTTTTTCATTTTCACATTGTTTGCACATATTCTGTTGGATAATCATGCGAAGTTTTAACAAAGTGTCTTCTGTTTTAATGTTCTGTGTCAGCTACTTGATCGGATGTGATAACGAGCTTGCAAAGCTCCACACCCGCCATCCTGAAGCTTGTGACAAGGTTGGAGGTGTGATTATTATGCATATAAACGATCTTAAAAAATTTGCTCTACTGTGGCTCCATAAAACTGAGGAGGTTCGAGCGGACAGATCTCACTGGTCTAGAAACATAACTGGGGATATTTATGAGTCTGGATGGATAAGTGAAATGTATGGTTACTCTTTTGGTGCAGCAGAGGTATGTTCCCATGGACTTGTTCTAGGAACTGGGCATTTTATGCTCATCTGCATGAAAAATACGAGATTTTGTCTTTTATATATTTAGCTTGTGGCTACGTATATAAGTATCTACAGCGCATTTGAAGACATTAATGATTTTTATGAATGCCATGCTATTGTTTCTTTTGCAGTTGAATCTTAAGCATAACATAAACAATGAGATATTGATATACCCAGGGTATGTTCCTGTACCTGGTGTTAAGTACAGGATATTCCACTATGGATTGGAGTTCAGAGTCAGTGACTGGAGCTTTGATAAAGCCAGTTGGATTCATACTGATATGGTGAATAACTGTTGGGCTAAGTTTCCAGACCCTCCCGATCCATCAACTGTCGACCAATCAGACAATGATTCTCGAGAGCGTGACTTGCTTAGCATAGAATGTGTTAGGACTCTGAATGAAGCTCTCCGACTGCACCATGAAAGGAGCGGATGTGGTGATCCCAATGCTTTGACAACTTCAAAACAGGATACCACAGTATCAAGGAAATTCGGAAAGGTTGAGGTAAACAATCACGAGATACATGAGTCAAGACTTGACACCACAGCAAGGAATGAGTCTGTGGAGTTATCCCCGCCTGCAGGAGCAAGCCAAACCTTCAGCTCCATGAGGTTTTGGATGATAGCATTATGGGTTTTTTCAATGCTGGGTTTTGTTATCGTGATGTATGTGATGCTTTCAGGGCGTAGAGGGCAGAAAAAAAGAGGCAAGGGATACAAGATCAAAAGAAAATCCTCATATTCAGGATTTTCAGATATTAACGGGCACGATAGGCACACTCGTAATGCTGATATATCCTGAACTGAATTGAAGATCATCCTGCAGAGATGTCTAGACTGTGATGGTTTGCTGAGCATTGGTGGTGAGTTTCCTGAACACGGTCAGCTTAACCTTAAAGTTTGTTCTCACGTTATGTTGATGCAGCTGCTCCATCACCGTGGTGTAGTAGGTATTTTAGTGTTGGCATATTTGATTTCAGGTCAAGTGCCTGCCCAACTGAAGTTCCAAAATCTTTTCGAAGATCATGGGTTGAGTTTAGGTTTAGCAGTGAATTATGTTAGATTGAGATTCAATTTGCAACAAGAAGCTCAAAACGTAACATTCATCACACTGAGCACAGGTTCCTTCTTATAGTTGAAATTTGTTATGTATTTTTTTTTTTTGGTAATTTATCATTTTGCCATTGTAATACCATTTTGAGGTTTCATGTCTGGTTTGTGAAGTCTCAAATCTTCAGGGATACATACATACTATAGGAGTCTGTTTGTGCAGTAAGTTGCGGAAGTAATGTGACAACTAACTGGTAGTTAAGCCATTGATATCTATCATTTCAATGGAGGCCGGAGTTGCTCTCTAATTTCATACCTTTTAGTTTTGTCATATTTTTCATTACTCGGCGATTAATATGATACTTCATCCGTCTCATTAAAAAATTACACTTTTATAATTCTGACAATCTAATGAAACAGATAAAATATTCACTTTTTTCATGTAAAACATTTATTATTATTATTATTATCACATTTTCTCGACAACTTATAGATTCACACCATACCATTAGGGAAAGAATAGACTTGAAAGACAGAAGATAAATCATACCAAATGTTGAATGAAAGTATAGGATATTACCACATTCGCTCTGATATGAATTTTCACATTTTACTGAATATAAAATGAAAGTATTAAAGCGAATAATTTTCAATGGACTTAACACCACTCTCTGTATTTGGAAGAATATGATATCAAAACATGAGGTGGCTGTTATTATTAATGATTGAATAAAACCAAAAATCCAAACAAAACAAAATCCCTCCTCAAAATGTAACAGAAAACAAAATAAAAATAAAAATAAAAATTCCAACGTTTGAAAAACACGTGGAGGTGGGGTCAGGGTCACACACCGGAAATGAAAAGAACTGGGGATCTTCTCTCTCTCTCTTTGGTTAACTGGTTGGTTGGGCATGCCAGTCTTAGAAGCCCAGAGTAGTCTTTCCAAAACAAAATAATAACAGAAAAAGAGTCGTCATCAAAACCCATAAAACCACTAACTATTTTAAAGGAAAAATGGCATCTTTTATATTTAGCTTTCTTTCACTTTGACTCTGCTGTCTGCGTCCCTTCTCTCTGTGGTTAACTTTTCACAACGTATCCTTTTTCCTTTCCATTTGAATTTCAAAATTTCAAGTGCTCCTCAGTTTTTCCCCATTCCAAATTTAAACCTTTTACAGTACAAGATTGTTCCTTCTCAAATTCCTTACTGGTTCTGGTTGTGGTTTCTCTCTCCCTCAAACTAGTACAACAAACCCAACCGCCATGGGAGATTCTGCTTGTGTTCTGCATGCATTTTCTTATAATTCCTCTGCCTACCCTCATGAATCCAACAAGGTAATTCCCTTTCTATCTTCTATATATGATTCAGTTCATGTTCATGTTCATTTTTAAAAGATGCAATTGATTATAATTTGGAGGGTTTTTGCAGGAGAACACAATTCATGGTCTTGGTCTTGGTCTTGGTCTTGGGGAATCTGTTTCATTCGGCCGTTTTATGACGGAGCCATTAGCTTGGGAGAAATTTTCCACCTTTTCCCACAATCGTTACGTTGAGGAAGCGGAGAGGTATGCGCGGCCAGGCTCAGTTGCGCAGAAGAAGGCTTTCTTTGAAGCTCATTACAAACGAATTGCTGCTAAAAAGGCCGCTGCTTTACTCGAGCATGCCAATGCTAATCATTCCGCTGCTGCAACAGCTGAAACCCTACCGGATGCTGAAACGGTGCCTGATTTACACCCCTTGAGCTCCAATTCTACCCTCCCGACCACCCAGGGAGTCGTCCATGAACAACTCCCTGTGGAAGAAGAGCCGGAAATTAATAAGGGTCTGGAATCGGAGCCAGATTTCATGGCTACGACTATTCAACAAGTCACTGACCCGGAGGCACTAGTGGAGATCCCTCCCGTGGGTTTGGCCGTGAAGGAAGATTCATCCGACATTCCTGAAGTTTTGGAGAATCCAGGGATGGTTCCCGCCTCCGATGTGCCCCAGATAGAGAAGCCTCTCTTGCTGCACCAGGTAATTGATGCTTTATATGGTTTGTTTCTTTTTAAGAATGTAAATATTCATCCACTGATTTTCTGGGTTGTGTATTTTCAGAATTGCAGCTCTGATCAAGATGCCGCTTCATCAGTAAAGAGCAAGAAAAAGTCTGCATTTTCTTCACTGAAGTCATCAGTTTACCGGAAAACATCCAACCCCATTACACCTCGTATCAAGAAACAGGGCAATGACAACTATGATGCTACAACCACGCCCATCCCCAAGAAGAAGCAGCAGGCATTAGATTTCATGGATAATAAGAAGAAATCTACCCCAAAATCACCCATTAACAAATTTGTCAATTCAACGCCTGTTAAACAACTCACTCAGCTACTTAGCCCTGTTAGTTCCAGGGCTAGTAGGAAGACGGATCATTCTTCCAGGATTGCTCCTGGTTCTTCTTCCAAGATATCCCAGAATTGCAACACTCCTCCGGGAACTCAGAATATGGTGATTCCCCATTTCCGTTTCTATTTTTATGTCTAAGTTTTGCCTATCCCCTTTTAGACTGACGATTTACTTTCTTCTGCAAACGCAGCAACCTTCAACCAAGATGTCGAAGCAAACTTCTGTAGCGACCCCTTGTCCAGTGGATACAAGGTCTCTAGTTTTTGCAATTCAAGTTTAACTCCTTGTTCACGATTTTTATCTATTAATAACTGTGGCTGTTCTTACAAATCGCATCGCAGGACTAAAACACCAGTTGATGGAAACAAAACTGCAGGCCCCAAATGGCACATTTTATCTACAGTTTGTTCCAAGTCTTTGACTGCTTGCCGCAACAAATTACAGTCACCTACTCTGTCCACTCCCTTTATGTTGAGGACAGAAGAAAGAGCTGCAAGAAGAAAACAGGCAAGAAATACTTTTCTTGAATCTTTAACCTCAAAACTGCACTGTAAATTTGGAGATCACTGATCGGCATTTTACAATTTTTGTTTTAACTTTTTTTAGAAGCTTGAAGAGAAATTCAATTCCAAGGACGTAGAGAAGGTGCAGCTACAGCAGACCTCATTGAAGGTTAATCTCTTTCTTTTTTTTCCATGATTTCGGATTATAGGTAATCAAAGTTCAGATTCATCAAGGTCGGTCCCTTTTGTTGATTCTACAGGAAAAAGCAGAATCGGAACTGAGAAAACTGCGCCAGAGCTTTTGCTTCAAAGCTCGGCCTCTTCCAGACTTCTACAAGGAAAGGGAAGCAGCACAAAACAATCAAATGAAAAAGGCATGTTCTTTCTCGGTCGCTATTTCTTCGCTCATCTTAATCAAATTGATATGCTTCCTGAAGTGCTTGTCTTTCGTTTTCACTTGCAGAATCCAGTGACGCAACCTCAGTCACCTAAATTGGGAAGAAAGCCTGGTTCTCGAACAGTGCAAGCCACAGTCTCGCAGAAGAAGAATGGCATTTTCAAGAATGTTTCTGGGAAGAAGAAGAATGGTGTACCTGCTTCATCATCACTCCAAGAAATGATCAATCTTGAGAATGCATCCCCAAATATTCAACACTGATGCATCAAACGGTAATATCGCTTTCATTAATCTTGTGCAGAAGAAGCCATTGCTGAGTGAATTGAATCTACCAGTTCCTCTATTATGTAGTTTTCAAAAGTAGCATCGTAGAGTTCATATATAGAAACCCCAATTCCTCCCCACTTTCCAGACAAATGTTAATGTGCAGATAATTATTCTTATTAACTGACAAATGTATGATGATGATGATGATGATGATGGTGTGTTTAAAGCCGTGTGGTAGAAGCTTAGAACCAGAGTCACGGTATAGTTATAGACGGTTCAAACCATCGAAATCCTAGGGCAACCAAATCAATGTGTTTTCATACACGATAACGAGATATGATTTATAAGGAGTGAGATGAATGCTTGGTAGTTTTTGTTGTTGATTCATATATTTTTGAATCAAACTAAAGGGGTCGATTCCATTGCCTTCTTTTCTTGATTTTCCATGATGACAAAAGGTTAAAACTTCTAACACTTGATTTAATTTATTCATCATCATTCATCCATATCCAAACTTTCCAAATAGCTGAGAGAGGATCTGGATGTTCAGAAACAGGCAACATTGTTGTAATAATACAGTTGGATTTGGTACTAGCGTAGCGTGTACAATACAGTAATAATATTAATATACAGGAAATGAAGGAAGCAACTATGGGAATGAACAACTTAAACACGTCCCAAGTAATCAACGTCAAATTTCCTCCACCAAACACCACCCATCAGCTCCTCCTTCCACCTCCACCTGTTCCCACATAAAACCCACGTCACAGAAGCTCATGGTATCGTCATCGTCACCGTTGACATCGCCGTCAAATTTATCCAGCTCTTCAATGACAACTCCTGTTGATGCAATTGCAGTTGCAGAGGTTGAGGCAGAGTCAACGCTGTATCCATATTCATAAACCCCACCATCATCAGCATCATCATCATCATCATAATAGGGGCTACGATCATCAATTTCATCTCCATAATCTTCCTCGTAATCACCATAGCCATAGTCGTTAGCCAATTGATTCAAAATCCCCGTGGCAGAAAACCCGGTTAACTTCAAACCGGGCCTTTGGCTTTGATCCACAACCCGCCAAGTCACCAACCTATAATTGGTAACCACGTCACTAGATTTAACCCTTTGAGTTCCTTTCGCTTTGTCCTTGGATTTATTGGCCGGGTGGACGTGACAGCAGGCACATCTCGGGCGGGCGCACCTTCCGGTGAACTTGGAATGGTTGGTGGGCTTCTGAGGGACTCTGGTAAAGGGTCCGGTGGCGGCGGCAGGAGATGCCAACTTACTACTTCGCCTGGGGTTCTTCCAGGGGGCCTGGACAAATGGATAAGTCTGGACCATGCCATGTTGGCGCCCCTCCCTCTTCATTTTCGCCGGCGATTTCTTGTGGACTGAATAAATGGGATGTGGGAGATTGATTGTACAGGGGAAAATGACCCTTTTTAATGGGGATTTTGGAAGGGCGTTTCTTGTTAGTTTATCTTTTGGGGAAGAATAAGTAGTCCTTTTGTTCACTTGCGAGGAAGATGGGTAGGAAAACTTGGGAAGCAAGGAGATTGCTTCGTCAACTGTCTGCCATGGCTATACGTGTAAGCCAAGATTTTAGGCGGTTCACCGACACGACAGTCGCACCACCTCTATTTTCTTTTACTTATATTAAAATAGTTTACTTTAATAAATAAATAATTTATTATGAGTATTAAAATATAATTTAAATTAAATTATTTTAATGAAACGATCACTATAAACAATACGAATCGAATATATCCGATTGAACTTATCCTGATATATTATAGTATATGCTAGTGGATAATTTGTTTTTCCACAAAAAAGATCTCTCACGTTTAACCCCAAGATAATGTAATAAATCACATAAATAGTTTAGTAGTTAAAGTTTTAGTTATGGTCCCAGGATATTGTCGAAATTCAATTTCACGCTTGGGACCATTTTGGTACAACAATTTTTAGAGGTAAGTAACGGAAATGAAACACTTTTAAATTAAGGATGACCACATGAAAATGGAGTGATTTAACCTAAATTGGGAAGAAAAATGTGACCGAACATTTATTTACAAACCAAGAGGATTCATTTCTTTCGAGGTTACAAAAATTAGAAAACTGTACATTCTACTCAGTCATTGACTTGAAGGCATCATCACCCGTTGGTTTCTTCACTTCTTCTTGACAGCTAGCTTGATCAACTCTGTTGGAGCTAGAAAATTCTGTAGACGTGCAAGATGATAGCTCCATTTTGTAGAACACATTGTGAAGTAGCAAACTGCTCGTGCTGCTAAAAGACCCAGACCCGGTGGAATCGGCCCCAAACTTACTAGCATTCACAAATGGCGGTTGATTTGGTTCTGGAATCTCATGGTTATTTGGATCTGTAAGCATTTCAACAACTTCCTCCATGGATGGTCTCAACGGAGCCGAAGCTTGCGTGCACAAAAGCCCAACTTTTATCACGTTGTATGCTTCTTCTGTCGGAAAATCGCCTTTCAGACAAGGCCCAACTGCTTCCCAAACCTTATTCATGTTGTACAGCTTCCATACCTGATCAGAAAATGACGACGACCAATTAGGAAAACTAATGTTTCAAACTGTGGCATTATTTTATTGATTCATCCGTCTTACTGATTGCAGAAGCGAACTGGAGTTTTCCAGGAAACTGTTGTTCCTTCTTCCACACACGATTTCGATGACTAAAACTCCAAAACTATAAACGTCTGCCTTCTCAGTTAGCTGTCCCTTGACGAGGTATTCAGGTGCCATGTAACCTCTGCAACAAGGAAGGAAGTTCATAGATGGTCAAATGAAGCATCATTCTTCAGTCGCAGGAAAAATGGTGAAAGAAGATGATATTTTGTCTTACAAAGTTCCTGCGATGCCAGTGCTAAGGTGAGTTTTATCATCTGCGAAATTCCGGGCCAATCCAAAATCGGCAATCTTCGGAGAAAGATTCTCATCAAGAAGCACGTTACTGCTTTTGATGTCCCTGTGAATGATTCTGTTCTGGGATCCACCGTGAAGAAAAGCAATCCCTTCTGCAGTTCCCACAATGATTTGATAGCGCTGCTTCCAAGTTAGAATTTTGATTCTGTTATCTGCAACTCAAATTTCATATACGGTTAGCATTATAAAGTGGCAATGGAACGGAGAAAGTACAAGAATGCAGGGGAAAATGATATATATGATCAGTAAGTACCAAAGAGATAGTGTTCAAGGCTCTTGTTGGGCATAAACTCGTATACCAAAAGGCTCTCAGGGCCTTCAATGCTACAACCCAAAAGCTTCACCAGGTTCTTGTGTTTAATTCCACTGATTAGGTTCACCTCATTGAAGAACTCATCGACCCATTGCCTTGTGTTAAAGAACAATCTTTTGACGGCAATAACTTTTCCATCTGGGAGAGTTCCTTTGTACACACAGCCAGCTCCTCCTTGGCCGATTTTCTTCTTCGGGTCAAAATAATTCGTTGCCTTCTCCAAGGTTTCGTATTTGAAGTTCAAATTGGACTTATCATACAAACTGGAGATTCGGCCAAGGTTTTTCCTTTCTGCATCAATGCAGGATAAATAACCCTTGTCATCATCATACTTGAAAATCAATAACAATTCATAAAACTTTGCATACTGTTTGTTTGAGTTTGGGTGGGTCAATCTTTTGATACCTTGTTCGTTTTTCTTCATTCTTGAATGGAACGCATAAGCTGTAAAAGCAGAGACCATACAGAAAGCCGCAACAGAAGAGACAACAGCTACTGTTTTTCCGGTTTTCTTGGTTCCTGAAATTGCTCATAAAAAGTCGTTCTTGCGGAAATTAAGCAGAAAAACACAAAGCACTAAAACATTCATTAATGGATGAATTCAATCAAATTGAAGAATCAGTCGGACTTACCAAATCTGCTAGTGTTAGTACTATTCCCGTCATTGTAGAATTTCTGGGTGGAGTACCTCAAATAACACCCAGTATTCAAAGCCCTGCCTTCTCTGCTCGGCACACACCCTCGAACGTTCCTGCTCGCCTTAGCCAAACATTCCTTACACCCTTCTCTGCTCAAACTCTTCCAGCACTGCGCCAAACCATAAACTCCGTTTAATTTCCTCACCGCATGCCCGCCATTCTTCAGAGCCATGGCACTAACGTTGCCGACCAACTCCGCAACGCTATTCCTCAAACTCGGCGTTTCTTGGCCGCCTGCCACACCAACTGAGCTACTACAGTTAACAACATCCCTTTTCGGATCGACGCTTTCGTTGAAGAAATTGTAGACATCGTAACGCAGGAAGCATCCGTCGAGATAAATTCGAGCCCCGAGAGAAGGAATACAACGAGGGAGGCTCGCGCAAGTTGCGGCGTAGCAGAGGACGCAATCGATGTGAGGAAGATCCTGATGGCATTGGGCCAAGGCGTAAATGGACATGTTCGGCTTCGTTTGTGTTGTCTCAGCGCGACCCCAGTGGCTGCGATTGACTTGTTCTGCAATGATTTCCATTTCCTTTGTGTAGCTCGGAAGCGGGAAGGAGCTGGTGTTGGGTGCGCGGCTCTGGCCGCAGAAGAAGCCGGCCTCCGTGACCCGGGGATCGGAAAACGAGAAGGATATCAAATTCAGGGTGAAAAGAAAGGTAAGCCATGTTGTGAGATGAGCTGAAAAATGAAGCTCTGGTAATGGCATGGAGTTTCAAGATTTGATTTTTGGTGCGAGAAAGGATTGATAGTAGGTACCAGGTTGTTCTTAGTTTTTGCTTTTGCTTTTTTTCAAGTTTCACCATAGAGAGTGATTGAACTCAGTACATCAAATATATATATATCCATTAGAGTATAGAGAGAGAGAGAGAATAGTAATACATTTTCAGATTTTAATGATTTGGTCGAAAGAAATGTGGACATGAATAAGTCTAGATGGTTTAGAAAAAGTATAGGGCGTCAATCACTTTGGTTTACAAATTTTCTTTTCTCCCTTCAATTAAAGTAAAGGAAAATGTTGGTTTGTTACCTAACGAAGAAGATGATGGTAAATGAATAATGTAGCATAGGTAAATCTAGTTACGAGGTTCGAATAGTTAAACCTTTTTGACTATTCATCCCTCGTATGTAACATTCTAATGAGACTTACATGCATTAAACCTTTTTGACGAAAAGAAATTAGTATTTGTAAGTAATTTGTCTTTGTCACGTGGTAATAGTATAGTAGAGAGTAGCGACGAGACATGTTTTCTTTTCTAGTGAACTCCAGCATGAGTTGATGCGATAAAAGAGTTTTGGTTTTGTCTTCTTCAACTCTGTTTGGTGATTTGGGCTAAAAAGGAAGATGCACCTTTTTAAGAAAAAAAATCTTTTGTGATGTGGAGTTTCTAGGAAAAAGCCGTTAGTAAAAGTGAGAAGTGGGCATGGTGGTGGGTACTACTTATTAGTCACTAATGCGTCTTTCATTATCAAAAAAGTAGACAACAAACAGTCCATACTCACCATAATCATTCAAACATAGTCAAACAATTTTCAGCGAAAACTGACTCACGCAAATGTGAACTGCTACTGAAGTAGCACTAGCATTTCTGTTCGAAATTGTATTACTTGTATCTCGTAACTCTTTTAATAGAACAAGCGAGAGAACAATCGACGTCAATCTTATGCATTTAAGTTTGAGGTTGAAGTTTGGTTATGGTTGAAAGTTAGGTAGGCGTAGAAGCAAATTTGAAAGTTAGGGGTTGAAAGAAGAAAGGAACTTCAGCATATCAATTATAATTTCTTTGCTCTTTTTTTCTTGAATGATAATCCTCCATAACCGGGATAAATAGTTGATTGATTGATCATCATAGCACTCAGTATTTAATTAGGTCTGGAAAAAAGAGTCCAGTCCATCAGCTTCGTTCAATATCTCTGGAAGATGTCTCCTCGGCAACCTACAGTCAAACGATAAGATTATCAAAGTTGATTAAACTCCATTAGCTTTCATTTCTCTGTCATCCACCACTTTGATCAATGGAGTCACATCACATTTCACATTTTCTTTCCCCTTTCTCCTGCAGAAAAAAAAAAACCCATTGTTTTTCTTCTTCTTCTGCTACCTTTTTCTTCGTTGCATGTGTCAATTTTAGCCAGAGTCATAATTGCCAAAGGGAATGAAGATACAAATGTATTGTACCTAACTAAGAGGGATGAAAAAAGGAACAGGGATCTCTTATGCATCATCATATTCATACATGGTGTGAACACGTGAATGCTGTTGGTTTTCAGGAGATTCAAGAAATGGATCCTCGCTTACCACATCATCTGCTGCTGCATTTGATGCAGCACCTTTCTTCTTTGATGGGTAGAACACGTAATGTTGCAAAATGAAGAGAATGTCAAAGAACACAGACACCTGCATTGGTAGGTAAAGAAAAGGAGCATCAGCAGTAGAAGAGAAATTTAAAGATGAAGAAAGAAGAATAGAGAAACTATTAGCAAACATCACAACATATCATTTTAGGCATTTACTAGCCGATCCCACGTAATGAGACAAAGCCTTTCTTCTTGTTGTTGCTTGAATGCCGAAGAAACAAGTAAATAACAGAAGAAAGTTTATGTCTTTGTGGGACTTGACACGGAAAACAGTTCAAGGGGTTGTGTTTATGGCAGTGCACGATTTGCATTCAAGAAAGACCAGGGAAAGAGAGTCACAATCAGAACTTCCTCATGGGATATCACAAAGGGTAAAAACAACACCAGAATAAAGTGAAAAGTAGGGAGGAAGGGTTCATACCAGGGACAGCAGAGTCTTGCCTATGTTTCCATTGAAGTTCACCCAGGATTCTGAGGAAAAAGATGAAACATCAATAAGTAATAAGCCCAAAAGCTTTCCACACCCACAAAAAAAGAAGATCTAATACTCACTTTGATCAATAGACTGCACCATCATTTGGGCATAGTTTGTCAAACCTCCAAGAAAATCAAGCAGAATGTTGCCAATGCTCCAACCCACAGTACTCTTTCTTTGGAAGTTCATCACAGCCTAAATTCCATAAAAATAGTGGTTAGAAGGTTTGTATCCCTTAAAATCTGAAAATCTGCAGAACAAATTAACATGTAAGCCAGCCAAAAGCACCCAAGAAAGCTTGTTCGTTACCATGTTTTCAAAAACTTTTCAAAACAAACGTGGCCTAAAACAGAAGGATAGATACCTGAGGAATGTACTTGATGACTGTCATAATAACTTGGATACCGCTGCAGATATAAATATAGTAGCATGATTAAAACTGCAATTACCCTAATCATCTCCAAGGGCTTAAAGATAGCACTCAAACCTCAAAGAAGAAAAGGTACAAAGTAAGGCAAACAAAACCAATGAAAACAAACAGGGCCTTACTTGAAGACGGACATAAGCCAAAGCCACTTGTGGTGAGGAAGTGCAATGAAAACACAGATTGCTGCTGATAGCCAGATACCCGCAACAATAGTCATAGATACTTTTGAGACCTTTTGATTTCCACGCTATATATAAAAGGAGAATAATTGCAGGAAGGGTTATATGAACTAACATCAACACTTTTATCAAATTGCTAAAGAATGGACTTTTTTAAAAAACTCACATTATAAATTGCTATCTGGAACAAAGAAAAAGCAGTTAGAAGAACAGCATGGATGGAGAAAGCTACATCATTTGCAGCTACTGGAATCATCTGCAGGAAAAACACAAGGGCTTGGTTAAAAAAGTCCTCAAAATTTACCCAAAAGAGATATAAGATCAAACTGCAAAATCTTATTGAACCACATTAACCTGATCACGCCCGTAGCGTTGGCGGTACTGGCTCTGAACAGCAGGGCTGAAGAACAGGGAGGCATTGTAGATGAGATAGGAGGAGTGCTTAGTGAGATTCAACAGCACGAAATCGAAATTCAAGCCCACGACACTGAGAAAAAAGCATTCACACCCCACAAAATCAATCAGCATAAAAAGGGGACATTTAAAAGAAGCAACGATTCAGCAACAAAGGTTTGGATCAAAACCTTTTTCTTCTGAAATTCAAGATGACTTGGGGATAGAAACTGATGGACCAGGAACTGAAAGCAATCCATCCCAACACATTATACAAAACTTCAAGTGAGGTCGAATTCCAAGAAGCTCCCATCCCTCCCCCTTTCCCCTAATCTCATCCTACCAAAAATCTGTATCTATTTAAGTATAAATTTGGTAGGACTGGGCCAACATTTCAGGTCAGGAGGAGAAGAAGCCCCGTATAAGATACGAACTTTCGTATGGAGACAAGGGGGAGTCCATGTTCATTTTCAGAGAAACACATTCTCGGATTTCTATGGACTCGTGCTTTACTGCAAAGATTTCCTAAACTAAAGTCGAAATCTTATCTCATGTTTGCCAACACGGCTTTACTCTGTTCCAAAATTAGAAAAGTCCCAACGTTTTCAATTATACAAAACCCCATTCAACCGCGCTTCCACTCCACCCGCAACAAATTCACCCCAAATTATAAGTATTTCCTTCTCATAGAAAACTTTGAATAGAAATATATATAAGTATTTGTTTTAAGCATAAAAAAATTCTAACCCTGAAAATTTTATAGATATATATATATATATATATTTTAACTATAAGTAAAATTATCTCGATGGATAGTGGGGTTCTTCTTCCTCCCATAAATTAGAAATTAATATTAAATAAAAGAGGTTGCTCATTGAAAATTTTATTTAAAACAAATAACAGAAGCATTGGTTTCTGGCCCAATTCAATAACTACACTGGCCCAGCCCAATAGCTACACGTCATTGGATCCAAACTAAATGGGCCGATATCCTTCTTGCTCTGAGCCCAATGGCAAATTCATTTAAGTAGTACTGTAACACCGAGTCACTCCCTGAGGAGGAGCTAGAGAGGGTAATGGCGGCCTCTTCTGCTGTGCTGAGAAAAACCCACAAGGCTCTAAGCTATTCATTCACCTTCAGAACTATAACTTCAAATCTCCGCCAGCTCAGCGGCGCTGCCACCGCCGGCAAGCCCCAATCTGAAGAACATGATGATCCATCTTCATCATCGGCCTTTACCTTCCACTCGGAGGAACCGCAATCCAGTGATGTGAACGGGGAGGAGCACATACACTTGAAAGGACCTGCGAAGAAGAACAACAAGAAGCCCTATGGAGAATCCGATTCGGTGAGCATGCCTATGTCATTCATGACGGGATCAATCGTGGGGAAGAGATTTTACCAGAGGGTAACCACCCGAGAGGCTGATGATGGGAATGGTTGGGCAGTGATGCTTGATTACAGAACCCTTAAAACCCCTTCTAAAAGACCCCTCAAGTGCCCCACCCGCACTCTTGCCATGGCTATTGCAGCTGAATGGGATTACCAGGTGAAAACCACTCACTTTCTTTCTTTCTTCTTCTTCTTCTTCTTTTTAATAATTTATATTTTATTCTAAAGTTTGTATTTTGTGATGATTCTTTGAGTTTTAAGTTACTTATGTAATAGCATTTGGTATGATGGTTTGGCATCTGGCGTTTGCTTAATGTGATTTCTTTGGTTGTGATGTTCATTGGGGATCATTTGATGAAGTTGTTTGCGATTGTAGCGAACAGATGGAATTAGGCCCTTTACAATGCCTCTAATGAAACTTGCATGCACTGCGTTGGAAAGGGTTCCACTTACGCGACCAAAGATCGTTGATAATCTGATGAAAAAATTTAATCAGGATTTAGTGTTCTGTAGAGCACCTGGAGACAACGATCTCACTAGAGGTGTTCTAGGTATGTGTAATCATCCTTTGTTATTTACTATTTACTGGATATTCTGAGTGGCATTCAGCTTTTATTAATTAACATCCCATTGTAGAGCGTCAAGTTGAGAAGATCGATCCTTTGCTTAAATGGTTGGAAACAGAGTTTGGATATAAGCCTGTGGTATACTCCAGTTTTTTTGGTGGAAGGCAGGAAGAAGGTCTAGTGAAAGCCATTGAAGGCCTCCTTAAAGGGACAGACGATTGTGAATTGGCAGGAATTGATGCAATTGCTGCTGCTGCACATTCTTTAGTCATCGCGATCGGGTTGTTTCGTGGTAGACTGAGTATTGAGGAGGCCATTGAGCTCATTAGACTGGAAGAAGATTTACAGGTTTGAAATTTCATGAGTTTTCTCATCAGCTTCTGCCTCTTCATTATTTCTTCATTCTCAAATTGTTGCTATGTGAATCTCTGTAGGTGGATAGCTGGGGTCTGGTTGAAGGTGGACATGATGTTGATATTGCAGATCTCAGAGTTCAAGTCTCATCTGCTGCTGTTTTCCTCGGACTTTCGAAGAGAAATTGAGTTTTGTATGCATTTAATGTATTTGAGATTAGTTTTCATTTATATGCCTCTGAACAAAATGCTACATGTTTTCCAGAACTTGTAGTATCTTGTCTAATAAAATGAGTAAACGAACAAGAACATAAGGTTATAAAGAGACTAAATAGAGATTTGGTCAAAAAGATATTTGTTTGCGCGAATGACATCTTATGTTGCTTTTGTAAATTATGCTGAGGATACAGTTTGCAACCTGCTAGCTAAATATGCACAACTTACTATAGTCTGATGATTAAACTAGGGAATGATAGCATTATAGCTTTAGCATTGAATAAGTTGTGGGAGTTTTTGACTGATTCTCGACTGAATTAGCCGCTACAAACTGTGGTTGGTGTTCAACAATGGCATAAGATTTTAAGGTCTTGCTGCTGTACTGCCCCTTTATATCTGAGAACTGATGCTGGTTGGGGAAATGACCCTACAATAAGCATGCTGTTAAGAGTAAATTTTGTAGATCATGCAGTAGAGCCATCCCTTTTGCCATTACACAAAATTATCTGATTTGTGAGGATAATGCTTTTAGAAAATGTGCGGTATGCTGAAAGTGTTCTTCACTGTATGCATCGACTAGGACCAGTTTAGACAATGAGAAAGGTAACATGTCAAACAGAGTACTACATCTTAGTTTGTTCGTCTGTAGATTGTCCAGGGGGATAAAGCAAATGATAGCAGCAGATGCTTGTGCAAATGTTGTCGTTTTACCTCTGATATGAAGAACTGAAGACTTGGTAGGTGAAAATGGGATTTACATATGGTTTCAGGTAGCTGCAGTGGGTTTTGATTCCATCAAAAATTCTTAAGGGAAGATAAAAGGTGCTTCATATACCTGCACATTAAGGTCTTGCTTTGCAGCATTGCACACATAGTGGTGGCCGTTTTCTGATATCACAGTGGCAACAAGCTAAGTCGCAGTGGTTGTTGCAACCTATTGCATAAAACGAGAGAAACTTAAATCAGTTCTTATTGTGTTTTCATCTTCCTCCTTTTTGTTCTTCAACTCACTCAAAATAAAAGCCTAAAGACGTAAAGAGAAAAAGGGATGATTGTCTATCACCTTGCACAGTAACATACGTAGGCGGTTCTAGAATCTGTGGAATCTCCAGTGAACGACGGCAGTTGCTGGCTTGAACTGCACCACTAAAGGCCTGAAGCAAGACCATTAATCCCAGAGCAGCACTAATGGCCATCTTCGTTGTTTTAGATAAAAATGGCATCCTTGTTTTTCAGTCTGGATAGTTTGTCATATTAAGTTTACTCTTATATCGAAGAGTTCCTCTGCACTCTGCAGGCTCTCGGGATTTCAAGTAACTAGTTGCATTTTGCGTGAATCGTAAAATCTATGTTTAGATATTAATCTCTGGTTCACACAACAAAAATGTAGGCATAAAAAAATAAAAAAAAAAGACTAGTTTCAACTGCTGTCTTAGAAAAGAGACCATATTCATCGTGTGAGAACGAACAACGTATCTAACTAACTTCCTGCTTCCAAAGCTAATCATCCTTGCAAATTCCCCCTTCTACAACAAAATTTGCGGAATCTTCGTGATTTTGGGATGATCAAGAAAATTGATGTCCATTTTGAAGGAAATGGTAGGTTGATCCTTCAATTAACCAGAAACATGCTTGACTCGAATAACCTCAGGCAGCAAGAATAAACAGCTCCTAATAAACCAAACTATAAATACAATAAAGGCAAATAGTAATCGCTGATATGCATTTTGCATGGAAATCTCTATCTACAGAGAAGCAAAAAGTATACTGGAACAGAGAAATGAAGTTCAAAAGATATATAAACGGATGAACAAGAAAACTTGTTCCAAATTCCTAGTTTTCATGTAGTAAAATCAGAGAGCAGTTTAAAAGCTCCGCATAACTTATTTTGTTTAAAAAACTTCTGCCGAGTTCTTAAGAATAGCCACAGGAAAGATCAGACTACAGACAAGACTGCACACCTCCAGATTTCAAGAACCAAGAAGCTCAAGTTTCTTGATATTCTGGATTTGCTTTCCTGGATTGAGTCCCTTCGGGCAAGCCCTGGCACAATTCAAAATTGTATGGCATCGATAAAGCTTGAACTCGTCATTCACAGCATCCAGTCGTTCTTTGGTATACTCATCACGACTATCCATTATCCATCTGCAACAGAGGTAGAATTGCTTGAAAAATCTCACACAGGCAATCAAGAAGTATAACATTCATACAGGATAAAATCATTCTGGGTCAAAAAGGGCATCCTTCATAGAAAACCTTGTAATATGAAGAAATCAGTCGAAATAGTATAATGCAATAGATCAAAAATCATAACTATAATCCTTAAAGCCAAGTAACTTGTCGCTATCAACATAAACCAAGTGTGTAACCATCAAACAGTAAATTGCAACCAGATAAGGCAAAATCTTGATTAACTTAGGGTTCCCCAGATCAAACCCACTAAAAAGACTGAAGCCACTCTCCAATTCCACCCAAATAGAAGTTGTCAAGAAGACAAACAAAAGTGTTGTTGATATCAATGTTTGGAACTTTCCTATGACTCATCACTTCAAAAGAGGATCTTGTGATAAAAAGCAACCGTAATATCTTCATGATTGAATCAGTTTTTACTTGATTAAAACAAATTCAGAAAATAAATAAATAACAGAGACCAAAAGTACCTATTGGCATGAAGGAGAGCAGCTGGGCCGAGATAACTCTCAGGGTTCCACCAGTAACTAGGGCAAGAAGTACTACAGCATGCACAAAGAATGCATTCGTACATCCCATCCAGCTTAGCTCTATCGCTCTTGCTCTGGAGAATCTCCTTCCCAGGATTCTCCGGCGGGGATTTCCTCTTGAGCCACGGCTCGATCGACTTGTACTGGTTATAGAAGTTGGTCATGTCCACCACCAAATCCTTAACAACAAACATGTGGGGCAGCGGCGTGATGGTACTTGGGGTGGACGAGCCAGATTCAATCTTAGTCAAGCAAGCCAACCCATTACAGCCGTCAATGTTCATGGCGCAGGACCCACAGATCCCTTCCCGGCAAGACCTCCGGAAGGTAAGGGTCGGGTCGATCTCGTTCTTGATCTTGATTAGGGCGTCCAAAACCATAGGCCCGCAATCTTTAAGGTCGATCTGGTAGTCTTTGAGCTCCGGCTTTTCCGGATTGTTAGGGTTCCACCGGTAAATTTGGAAGGTCTTGAGATTGGTGCTGGACGTGCGCTTGGGCTCCGATTGCTGAGCTTGAGCCTCGGACGCATGCGCCCGGGTAATCACGAGCCTGGCAGCCGGAGCTGACGACTGAACCCTGGATAACGCTCGTCGGACCAAACCAGTCGCCATCGGAGATAATTCAGATAGAGAGAGAGAGAGAGAGAGAAAGCGTGAGCAGCTAAAAGGAACTCGATTCAGCAGAAAGTATAATAAAAAAATTTACCAAATTAAATTATTTATATGAATCCAAAATTCGACAGAGAGGGGCGCGTGTCGAACGTGATTATGGCGGCAGAGAAAGGAAGGAGACGATAAAGAGCGAAATTCTATTTAGTTTTGTGCTTTCAGGGAATTAAGAGGGGTTTTTTGTGGGGTTGGGATTTAATTTCGTGGACGACTCAAATTGCTTGCCGTGGATACATTTAGAACCGAGTGACGTGGAGAGTCATGAGCCGTTGGTTATGAAGCTTGGTCGCGTGGTTGGCTCGTGGAGCTTTTATTTGTTTTTTTCTTATTTTTCCTTGTATCAAAAAATTCTTTACAATTTTATTTTTTTTAACACAAATTTTAAAATTCCTTACGATAAAAAGAATGTTGAGGATAAAAATATTAATTACTTTATTCTTAAAAAAGCAGGTGAATCGTTCGTGGGATTTATTAAAGGTCTCTTCCTGCCCTTTGACCCATCCATTATTTTTGTTTCATCTCCTTTCTCCTCCTGCATTTCTCCTCGAGTGATTGATAATGGCGGTAAGTTTGTCAAACATCAATGTTATCATTAATAATTCTGGTGTTTAAGATGTTTGATTGATGATCATCGTCAAATGAATATAACGTGAATTGTTGCTCGCATGCATCATGATAACCTTCAAATTAAGGATTTCTTTGCGCTTTCATGGACGGATGCATGCATGATAAGAAGAACAATCAAGCCCCACATTGTTTCAAAAGTCCCTCTCATCAAATGACATTTATGTAACAAGTTTCTTCATTGTGTTTGTTTTGTAGAGTTATGGGTATACACAGCAACAGAGGGGTCGGCCGTTGCCCAGATTTGGTGAATGGGATGTCAACAATCCATCATCGGCCGATGGATTTACGGTCATATTTGCCAAGGCTAGGGATGACAAGAAAGCCACCGGAACCGCTGCTGGCGCCGGTGTCCGTACCGCCAATTATTACAAAGAACAAGCCCGGCCAACTCAACCCCCACCACCACCACCACCACCACAGGTATATCTCTCTTCCCTCCCACATCTACCTCGCACACAACACAACCATTCTAACAACCTGGCTATATGTGTTTTTTTTTTTTTGGCAGAAAAGTTGGTTTTGTTGCTGCTGCTGAGGTTCCTAAGGCTCCTGTCGTGATGGTGCTTTACTTTTGAAGAAGAGGTGTGATGACCAACATTTTAGACGAACTCTCCTCACTTGACATGTAATTTTATCCTTTTGTTTTTCTTTGTTGCAAGTAGAAAAAGTTCATGTATTTGAAGAATGGTCAAGAAAAAAGAGGGACACCAAAAAATTAAAATTAAAAAAAAAAAAAAAAAAAAGGCAATTAATGAAAGGTGAACAGAGATAAGTGGATCTTCATTCTCTATTTCTTGTTCTTTATATAGAACTACTCGTCCCAGCTTCTCAAAGAGTAAAGAAAGTAACAAAATGGCAGAAAGAAATACTAGCGCATTAATTAATCAACTAAAAGATTGCCTTATACTGTTTCTTACCAAAACATAATCCAGAAAAGCTTCCCGCATAATCAGACCATCTAATGTACGTCATGTGCAAAAGTTATGCTGTGTCGGGAAATTCATACTAGTCTGCCGGAACTTAACACCTTGCCCATTGTAATCTAGAACCCGGCACAAAACCTAACAATCACTCGCTCCAAGATCCACTGTCGTGGCCGGATGCTGGCTTTGAAGAGGACCGATCTTGAGATCCTGTCGAGTTCTGATCTACTGGATGATCAAACAGGCATTCCCGACCAAACTTGCAAGCGCCAAAACGTTCATAATGCCGGCAGACACTTCTTCCCTGCGCAAAATTATCAAGTTCGTGAGAGCGATCACAGGCAAAAGATCATAGTAAAGCACAGGGAACCTCACATTCACAAGGTTAAAGTTTTAAAAAAAAAAAACTTTCAACTTACAGGTCTCAGAGGTAGGCCTTTCTCACTTAGAAGAAGACATTCAAGTTGACCCTTGGGATGGTGAAACCGACATGTATACTTAAATTTACAATGCCCAGTTTTCATGAAGTAAGCACATTCAGGCTGACCAGGTCGTTCAGGAAATTCTTCTGCTTTTATGGTTACAATTGGCTGCAGCATATCGGCTCTATTTGCACCTCCGGGAGTCAAATGAGCAGGCCTACTCATTTGATAGGGAAGTTGAGGTCCCTAAGTTAATAATGGCAAATTTTATAAGAACAGAGTACACAACTGCACTTGAAACAAATAGTTACATGAAGGTAAAAGCATAGCAAAGACAATGCATTTCGTGGCAGTGAAGGACAGAGAAGGGACAGGCACAGGGCGCCGAGAGAAAAATTGACCAAAGCTAAAACCTAAAGAATAAGAGACATAATCCAACATGAGCAAAGATGCAGAGACAAGTAAAGATATGGTTCCTATTTTTACCTTCTCTATTTCATTCAATAACTTAATACTAGTACACACACGCAGAGACTTAAACTTGAGAATTGACAATCTTAAGTGACATACAGAATCTATAAGACCACAAGTATCAGATGCTGAAAAAAAAGACAACATACACTTAAAGATAACAGAAATTATTTGGAATGGCAAAAACTGTCATTACCAGATACTGATTCGGTTCAGGATGTCTATGTGCCTCTTGTGGAAATGTGTTAGCAATGGCAGGACGTGAATTATCATCTTGGTAAGAAAATTTACTCCCTGGAAGAGGATATGAAGACCAAGATGCTTGATGGTGTTGTGAAGCTCCTGACAACTGCAGTAGAGCAGATTCACACCTAGGCTTCCCAAAGTATTGCCTGATAGTCTCAAAGATTTAGCATTCAGTTCTCCAATTGATGATGGTTCTGGGTGGTGAAACACACAGTGAGCTCCGTATCCACAAGAACCGTGGCGCATGTAGTGGGGGCATTCTTTCTCTCCCTAATCAAAAACACATTATAAATCAAATTGGATGCAAAATGTAGCATTTCACAAAAGAACAATTTTTATCCTTTTTTCTATATCCACTCAAAGAAATATCAGAGAAGGAATACATTTAGCTTGATCTTGCAACTATAGTGAAATCTAACAAATTAAAGACAAACGTGAAAAATACTAAAGAATTTATGAAGATTCTAAAAGGACAATTACCACTCGCATTGGAAGGCCAAGAGAGTTAAGCAGCGGGGCAGCATTGTCAGAACCATCTTTAGAGTGACTGTATCTACAAAATTTGCCATATTTGCAGCCTCCTTCTGTCAAGTAGTACTGCAAAAATTACACTAAAGCATCTCAGTCAAGCAAACTGTCTAATTTCTGCAACAGAGAACAGCAACAAGATAGCACAAGTAACACATCGCCAACAACAACAACAACTAAGCCTTTATTCCACTATGTGGGATAGGACATAGGATCATATCTCGCCATACTACAAGTAATACTTGAACAAAAAAAAGGATGAAATCAGAACAACAATCATCAGCTTGCCATCAGAAAAAGGTCAAACCTAATGGCCATAGAGAAACTGATCTTTTAGCGAAACTGATCAAAGCCAACAGCGATATCTTCATACGCACGATCAACATCAAAAAAAACTTGACCCCAATATTATATTCTTTAACAGGGCCATGGCAATTATAACTCCATAATAACATGACCCCAACTCTCAAGTTACTAAAATCAGTGTAAATAAATACTAACAGAAAGGAAAAGGAAATATAACGAAATATTTCAACCTTGCATTCAACACGCTGCCCAATTTTCTCCGAGTCCTTACCGCCCTTCTCTTTAACAACCTGGAACATGATTCCATACCAACCAAATCGCAGGGTAAACATTATTCTCGGAAGTAACCAAAATTTTGGCCAAAAAGCATATAAAATAAAAAAGTTACCAGTCCAGTTCTCTTAAGAGGGTGATTAAATTTGCACTGTTGCCCAAATTTGCAAATGCTGGTTTTAAGGTAATAAATACAATCACTGGCGTAGGGTCGGAGCGGGAAGATTGGGGCGCACTAAAATCGTCGGTACCGCAACCACCATAGTGCGAACGAAACCCTACATTTTGGAACTTGTCTACCAAGGCTGCTTCCTCGGAAGACGAAAACCCTAGGCCAGGCTGGTCCTGCTGGCGTTCCGGATGCAAAATTGCGACCTCAGAGTCTTCTCCGTGAGTTCCCATCTTCCCACTACCACATACGAAAACGGGGAGGCAGCACTCAGTAACCCACTAGTTCAGTGGCCGGCAGGAGAAAAACCTTGGTGATGGCTTGCGGTTTTGAATGGAAAATGCCAGCGGGAAAGGCAGAGCACGGCGGCAGAGTTATGGGACTTTGAGGCGTGCAGCAGTGCCGGTGGAAGCACTACCCCACAAAATCCCTCCAATTGCTGTCAATTTGCGGGCCCCGCGATATGGACTCATTTTAGTAGTGGAGGGTGGGGCCCCTGGGACTGGGGATATTTCTTTCATTCAACGATGGTCTCCTCAAAATCTTTGGTTTATGACTCCATGGAATGAAATAAATTTGATCATTTATAAAATAATTAAAACATATGACAATTTTAGATCATGGTTAATTTTGTTAAATTTTGATACTTATTTGATAACTTAATTTAAATTTATAAGGAATTTTTTTTTTTTTTGTCATAATTTTTGTTACAATTTTTTATATATTACAATTTTCGCTCAATTAAAACTAATCAATGGTTGATTTGACATCAAACACTTCGTCTATTCTATTAGTATTATTTACTTTCTTTAAAAAAAAATTGTTCTAATAAATGATGACAAATTAATTATTTTGACTGTTATACTTTAAATTTTAGAGCAAATTGTACAGTTTGATACAGAGTTTTCTAATATAAGAAAGAGAGTATATATTAAAGCTTACAAAAATTTGCGCGGATAAAATTAATTTTATTTTATTCACAATGAAGAATCTAATTGTACTTTATTGAATCATAACTAATTGGGTTTACTATAAACTAAAGGACATTTGACATAAAGGCCCAAAAGAAGCAAACAACTTCAAGTCCCAAACCGTAGAACAATAAAAGGCGTGGAACAAATCACCTAAGTGAACCACGCCTTTACTAAACTTCGAAGCCAATGCAATGCAACGCAACTTTGTAGAAAAGCAAATCAAGCACATTAAATTCTGCTTCGTCTTAACCTAGCTAGAATCTAACGCGTTAGAATTCTAAAACAAACAAATGAAATACAGAACTAAAGAAACCAAGAAAATTCAATCCACAGTAGTGCTCCGACGCTAATCATAATAAGTGATTTTGCAGAAGCAGCAGTAGGAAATGAAGAAGAAGATGGAGCATCATGATGATCATGATCATATCCCAGAACCTTGACGATCATACGCTGGCCTTTATCGCAATGCCCCGAAGCTCCGCTGATGAAATAAAAGATGCCCGACCGGTCCAGGCTGAATCCTGTGTTGCCAGTGTTGGAGAAGAACAGTGGACGCGTGGAGTTACACTTCTTGTACTCATCCTCGCTCACCACCATCACCGAGTCCTTCCTGTACTTGAACCCTACAAACAAATAAAAAAAGTAATGCAAACAAAGTGAACTCTTTTATTTTATTGATGGACGCGTCACGCGTGCATGGTTGGATTACTTACGAAGGGAGTCGCCGGCTTTGAACCTCTTCTCAGAGGCCCAGTCGTTGTAGATTTTGGTGTCGTTGGAAGGGGGCACCACCCATCCACCCTTGCCGCCGACTTGAAACTCGAAGGAAGAAACGAGGGTGAGTTGCAGAGACGAGCAAATGAGGAGGAGGAGGAGGGTCAGCGTCATTTTTTCTAAATTGGAAGACGCCATTTTTAATTAATTAGTTGATTAAGTTAAGCTAGCAGTGATAGTTGAGCAGATGAGAAGTGAGTTTAAATAGAGAGAAAAGGGACTGAAATAGCGGCGGTTAAGCGGTTTGAGGGAAACGTGAAGTTGATGAAGGCGGTAGTGGGATATGCACTAGGCAAGCGGTTACTTACTTACTACCTTTGTTTGGGAATTCAAAGACTAAGTCAAAATTAATGCCAAATTGGTCAACGTGATTTTTGTTTTATCCTCTTCCGGATGAATTATTATTGTAGTAAAAAAAAACTATTTCATTTATTTACTACATTTAAAAAAAAATCTTGTGTTTCCTTGGTCGTCCATTAATTCTCCAATACCAAAAATCATTTGGTGTCAATATTATATGCAATAAATTAATGGAGATAGATTATTAATAAATTTGACTATTATTTGGCTATACTCTTCCTATCTCTACTAACACCGAATAATACGAAATGCGTGACATTTTTATACGGCCCACGCGTGAAAATTGTTATTCAATGCACACTACCAGCCAAGACAATATCCAAGTACTTGGTGATGTGAGCCCATATACTCCCAAAGGTTTCTTAATTGAGTATCTATTTATGGATAGTTTTTTTTATTTTAAATATAAAAAAAAAAAGGTTAAAATTGAAAGACCTATTTAGGGATAGTTGAATCCAATAGAGTATGATTAAGTACGTAAATGGGCTGGACTGGGCTGGGCTGATTAAAAAGAAAAAGAAGCTCAATTTAGGAGTATGCAATTGGGGGTTGACCCGGTAGGTGGCTAGCTAAGCAAGAGACAGATTATTGCTCACCTAAGCAAGCAAGTGTCGGGTAGGGTTAGCTCAAAAGTATTACTTGAACAACTCTTACGACTATTATTGGCTCTGTTCTCTTGTGGCAATTTTTTAAGAATCATCACTTTTTTTTTTCCAAAACTTTACACAAAGAAACAACTTCACTTTTTCAACAATTCAAAATTAAAATTTTAAAATTCCCTCTAAATACATACTCACATAAATTCAAAAAATAACACAATCATTACACTTTTTTAATCTCTCACCTACACAATTTCCCAAAAAAAACTTCCTTCTAAAAAGTTTTCAACAAAAAACTTCCCTCCAACAAAACTTCTCATACACAAGCCACAAAAGAACAGAGATCCAATGACAAATCCCAAATTTCGATGGAGATGCAGCGACCATAAACTTTCAATTTCAGGAAGCTTCTGCTACCTCGTTCACGCATCAACTGGTTCATATGGTCTATTACATACTGAATTGTTAAACGCAGTAACGGTTTTACTAAACGCAGTAACATTCCCCTGTAAAAAGACTAAAATGCCCCTAGAGCCAAAAAAAAATTTTAAAAAAAGAAAAGGTACTGTTCAATGTGCACGTTGAACAGTACCCGGTTAGAAAAAAATTGAAGAAATAACGCCGGTGTCCCCGTAACCGTTTTACTAAACGCAGTAACATTCCCCTGTAAAAAGTCCAAATTAAACGACTACGATCCATATTACACTATAAGTAAACACTATATTTATTTTTTTACTTTAAATTAGTTTGCATAAATTCTCTATATACCCCTTCATTATAATTTTCGAGAAAAAAAACCCATTCGGGGGGGCGGGGGGGGGATTTTTTTCCCGGATCGGCGATTATCCGGACGTTTTTTTTCTGTTTCTGCAACATTTCGGCCGGGGAGACTGTCTCCCCGGTTAAAAAAATTTCGGAAAATATCGCCGATCGCCGGCGATATTTTCCGGCCAAAATATCGCCGCCAGAAAATACCGCCAGCGGTATTTCCGGCGAAAATATTGCCGTGGCCGGAAAACGTCGCCGGCGATATTTTCAGGCCGGTTACTACGTTTAGTATTTTCCGATTTTCTTATTTTTGGCTAGGGGCATTTTTGTCTTTTCACAGGAGAATGTTACTGTGAATAGTAAAATAGTTACTGCATATAGTATGCCTCATTACATATTACGATTATAATTTTAAATATTTTGTCTGATTCGATACGTAATGCTTTGTTATTTGCAAAATTTTCCATGCAATACTTCATAAGCTGGAGATGACATTGTAATACTTTAAAGTATGAATACCTAAAAATAATACACATATTTTAAAAACTAACAATAGTTGTTTTAAAGTGGATACGATACTTTAAAAATCAAATTATACAATCAAAACTTTTAGAAAATTCAGCTCATCCACCCCCAACAACTTGATAATCATAATATGGGATCAACTATGATTTCATCTAAAAGGTTTCAATCATTTTCTTCCCTGTCTGTGTCTGCTGCAAAATAAATGTCACCACAACCGTTTTTTTGCCTAACCTGCGTCGTTCACTAACTCCAGCTGAATCTTCATCATCCACCCGTATTTTACCTCACAGATTCTTAATTTTCTGAAACTAAAAGGAGCTATTCTGTCAGGCCACCTGGCGACCAATCACATGCCCATTTCAGATCATAATAAATTCCTCCCCTTTCCCTATTTCTAATTCCTTGTTTTGGTCGTTAGTCTCAGCTTAGTAGTAGTATTTTCTCTTTAAGTACTGCTTCCTGCTTCTTGTGTTGTTTGTGTAAAAAACTCTTCTCTTTGAACAGCAAACAAATTTCCAGATCCATTTCCACTGCTGCTCCTCCTCCGAGAAGAGATGGAGCAGTGTCTGCTTGAGCAATTGAAATCCCTTCCTCTATGGCTCACTCTGCTTGTTTCCTTGGGTTCTTTCAAGCTTCTCAAGACCCTTTTCTCTGTTCTCAACTGGGCTTATGTCAACTTCCTCAGGCCGGGAAAGAATCTCAAGAAATACGGGTCGTGGGCTCTCGTCACCGGACCCACTGACGGCATTGGCAAGGCCTTCGCTTTTCAATTAGCCCGGAAAGGTCTGAATTTGGTACTCGTCGGACGGAACCCGGATAAGCTCAGGGACGTGTCGGACTCTATTAAAGCTAAGTACGGCCAGACGCAGATCAAGAATGTCGTCGTCGACTTCTCCGGCGATTTGAACGAGGGAGTCGTTAAAATTAAGGAGGCGATTGATGGGTTGGATATTGGCGTTTTGATTAATAACGTTGGATTGTCGTATCCGTACGCCAGGTATTTCCACGAGGTCGATGAGAAATTGTTGGCTGATTTGATTAAGGTTAACGTGGAAGGGACTACTAAGGTTACTCAAGCTGTGCTGCCTGGAATGCTTCAGAGGAAACGAGGGGCTATTGTCAATATAGGTTCCGGCGCCGCCATTGTCATTCCTTCTGATCCTCTTTATGCAGTTTATGCTGCCACCAAAGCGTGAGTAGTCCTTTTTTACTGCGTTTGTGTTTTTTCTTTCTACGTATTTCCATCCTATTTTATTGCTCTTCTAGGTATTAAAGTGAACTAGCTAATCTCTCAAGCAAGTTTTAGGATATACACACTGTGTTATAGCTATTTGTTTAGGACAATTTGCCTTTGTTTAAGTCGCTGATGGATTGTATTATTTGTTCCTATATATGTGAAATCACCTTTAAAAAGTTGCCCTTTTGGGGAGTGTGTTCTGATATTTATGAAGATAAAATATCTGGTTTGCAGACGTTTTTGTAAGTATTTGATCATAATAGTTCCGTTTGCTTGCAGATATATTGATCAGCTCTCTAGATGCCTCTACGTTGAGTACAAGAAGAGTGGGATTGATGTCCAGTGTCAGGTATGAACATGGGAGTATAAATTCTTAATTTAATTCTCTTAGTGTTAAGTTGGAAATTGATTACTCTACCAGAGCAGGTTCAGGGAAAGTAACAGTTTTGGTGTGTGAAGTATAATCTCATTAGATGGTTCACATACTTATCTGATTTAGCGTCTGATCTTTCATTAACCAATACAGCTTTGGATCTTGTTCTGCAGTAGGTTTTACACTTCATTAGTTTCGCGTCTTTGAATCCGAGGACAATAGCTGATTAAAAGTTAATGTAAAAATCAATACATAGATGACAGCTCCTGTAGTTTATGTAGCTGGTAGGATAGAACTATTCTGTACCAATTAAGTCCATTCTCTGTGTGCAATAATTGTTATACTTACTGTTAAGGCATTTTACGTATGTTTGGTGCTTAAGAATCTCTCTGTCACAAAATGTTGAACTAGATACCTCCCCATTCTCTTGCAATTTTCCTTTGCTGAAAACATGAAACAAGAGATCATTGGTAGTTCATTATCGACGCTGTTTCTTTGAGATTTACTGCTTAGGAAGATAATTTTCAGCTCCTATATCGACACTGTTTTGTCTTGGACCTTTTTGTGTAAGTATTAACAGTAGTATTACATGCTATTAGTCCCTGCGTTAAGGTTCTGAACATTTCTTGTTTCTGTAAGGAATCAGTAGTATTCTGAGTTCTACTTTTTTCGTGTCTTTATCTTGTGCTAGTAGTTTACACCATCTGGTTGTAAATGTTTGACCTTTTATAAAACCAAAACTATAAAATTGCGTTGTTTATACTTTATCTCTCAAATGAGCTCTCATCAAGTGAGATGCACCTTATCAATTCAGTTTCCAAGTATTTACATCGGTTTTCTTTCTTTGAATGTAATAGGTACCATTGTATGTGGCAACAAAGATGGCGTCAATCAAAAGATCCTCCTTCTTTGTTCCATCAACGGACGGCTATGCTCGGGCTGGTCTGCGCTGGATTGGCTATGAACCACGTTGCACACCTTACTGGCCGCATACTCTCCTATGGGCCGTGGCATATTCTTTGCCCGAATGGGTTGTTGATGCATGGCGCTTGAAGTTCTGCATGGGCATTCGAAAGAGAGGGCAAATCAAAGACTCCAGGAAGAAGGAATAGAGTCCTACAATTGCTGATTCTTCCCTCCCTTTTCAGGGATGTGAAATCAGTGAGATACGTCTGCGATTGCTTATTTTTCCCCTCCCTTTTCAGGGATGTGAACTAAGCTTCTTAGCTACGGTTTAATGTCAAGTTTAGATGGTAAATTCCTCATGTATGAGTGCTCCATTTCCCCTTTCCCCACTAGGTCAAAGCTTGCAAAAAGCTGGAACCAGTTGCCAATTCTTTTGGCTACTTTTATAAAGTTTCTTTTATGTTTTGTTGCAGTTCATGTCATTCATCTTTCGTGTACTTAATATTCATCTTGCTAATGATAGAATTCAACCACTCGCAGTAAAAATCGACTATGAGTTAAACATATAGTATTATAGAAGATCAAAAAATATACAGTTGAAAACAAAAACGTATCTACTGTTACTAGCGTATAAATAGTTCTGTTTCGAATTGTACCTTACTTATAAACTCGTTTTGATGATTAACTAAACATTTTGGTTGAGTCACGCAATGGTTAAACTAAAAGCAATTCACTAATTTCAATTGTTAGGTTGAAACTTGAAATGAAAGAAGACATTGTTGTCGCTTTTTCTGCGTATTTCTTCAGACTTTGGACAAAAAGAAGAGCAAAGTCTCAACCAGTAAAAGGTATTCCTTCTAAAAATTGGTATGAATTATATTCAAAATTAATTATTAAAAAAAAAAAATCTAAACTGTCGTTTGTTAGTGTCTAAAATGTCGAATTACAAGAACACTATGTTTTTACAAATCTGCCACTCACTCTGAAAAGCCAAGAAAAGAGAAAACCTATCTTCAGTGATTCAAAAAATTACATACATCACCTCAGTCAGCTGTGATTTTATGAAGTTTTCTCATACAATATCAACCTCTCTATCCACAACTGGTGCAGCTTCTACATCAGAACCATGGCTACTGGTCCTTATCTTGAAAGATTTTTGACTGAACATCCGGGCAAACATGCTTCTTGACCTGGGAACTGTACGAGGTTGGGTTATGATGCTGTTCTCACCGTTGTTCTGGGCAAGAGCTTCGATGACAGTCTGCATGCTACTGTCAAAACGGCGCTTAGAAGAGGGATATCTCAATAAAGATCGAGTGATTCCTTGAAGTCTGCATATGAATGACAAAACATAATCAGAATTTAAAGAAGAAAAAAGGACTATCAATCCAATTCCTGATTGTGATCAAAACGGAACCATTCTTCAAACATCACCTTCGCGCTAATGCATCAAGTTCAGCGCGTCTTAGCTCAGACTCTGGTGGTGAGCCAATATCGGATGTTTTCAATCTCTCTGGATCACCGCTGAGCAGTACTAACTTACCGAGGTACTGCTCCTCGGCCTCAGACAGGTTTTCTGCTTTGATCTGCTCTTTCATGATCAACAAAGGATTCAAAAACCAATCAAAGAGAACATCTTTTGGCCGGTTTGTACTAGTTATTTCAGTCACATTATCACCTGCATTCAGGGGAAAAATATATTTTAAATAATGAAAAAAAAACCATACTTTCTGCAAGTTCAATTATTGTAGTCCAAATTATGGAAGAAAAAGCATTACTCCTACTTAGCAATATGCCGGCAGAATTGGCCTTTACAGAGCGAATTAGTCCTTGAAGTATGCAATAAGCAGGTAAGCCAATTCTTATTATTTTGCCAGTGTCTTTATTAGACTTGGCATCTTCAATGTCCTTTAATGTTATTATGCCTTCAGAGACCATCATTTCCCCATATTGTTGACAATCCTTGAACAACGCCTCAAACAACTGCAATAGTCATTTATGGAGGTTGATCAAACAAGAGGAGACCGTATAACATTTACACTTAAGCTGTTCCTAAAATGGAATTTTGTTGGTAGAAGCAAGAACTATACCTCAAGGGACTTCAACTCAACCATTGGGCCAGTAAATGAAGAACTGCGAGAAGGTGGACCTTTGAAAGACCCCTGGGGCCTTGACAAAGAGGATGTTCTGGAAGTGGCAACTGATGAAGCCTTCTTCTTTCTGTACTCAGGCCTGTTCAGGTTTAGATGTTTGCCGGCATAGTTTAGTATTTTAATGTCGCATGACCATATGCTCAAGAATACAAACAAAATGAACACCAGGTCTAGCTCACCTAGGAAAGCAGGAGCCTTCTGGCATGTCAAGAATGTCATTGCTGTACTCATCATAAATGGACAAAGAAGCAACAATATAGCAAAGCCCGAGCCAGAAAGATGTTTCCTGCATAAAAGATTGATAAATCTTAAGACCAAAAAAAGGCATAACAAAAGCAACTGAATGCAACTACGGAAGTAGGAATCTTCTTATTGAGATCAATTGTTTATTTTTTCAGTCATAAAGTTTCCTAACTTTTTAATACTTTTATGTTTCCAATCTTTCCCCTTAATTCAATTCAGGTGTTTTTATTCATTTTTCTGCCAATTAATAAGGATATAGATTAACCTGATATGCAACAACAGCTGCATAAGAGCCTAGGAATATGCTAGACACAATGGAGGCCAACACGGCACCGACAACAGCAAAAGGCCAGAGCAAGATTGCAAGACCTGCAAATGGCACACATATTGTCTCCAAGAAGGGGCCTTCTCGACCAATACAGTCGTGAAATAAACGATGCCAGCCCTTAAATAGCATGTAAGGGCTTTTGAAAAGAGCAATGCAGGAGATAACAAACATGTCAACCATAAACCCGAGCACTCCAGAAATACAAGCTCCAGGAAGGTAAAGCAATCTACAACAAAGACCCAATATCATTAGGCAAATTAAAACACTGGTGGAAAAAATAACATTACCAAAATTTGTAACTAAAAATAATAGAAGATAAAATTTGAAGACAAAACGCAAACTTTTTACGCTGTCTGCATTATAGTTTCACAAAGTCAACTTCTTCTTTGTGAGAAGTACAGCAACAAAGGCCAAAATTTTTGTGGTACCTTCTTTTACAATTCTAGTAAGTATAAATTCTACGAACTAATGCATTATGAGTTTAAATCACCATATCTATTCATAACACACAACTGATGGCAAAGTCTAAAAATGCCCTCCCCCGCAGTCTCTCTAGATCCTTCATCGATGGCAAGCTCCCTAGACATGCAGTGCTCAATACAATAGCTAAATGAATTTGGTAAATACACTACTCTCAAATCATCATTTCCAGATTTTCAACCCTGAAAATAGCAACTTTACATGAAAATTGACACAGACTTAGATGGGAGGTTAAGAATCCGAATGGACTTTTCATCTCAATAAGCAACCATAGAGATAAGGTTTGGGAGATGTCGCAGCATGGTAATCACTAAAAATCAAGGTAAGATGACCGAATTCTTAGAACTTTACTATTTCAGTTCAGCAATTTAATCAGGAAAAATATAGAAGGATAAAAAGGACAAATTTGACAATTGCAACTCCATAAACACTAACCTGATCTCATAGTACTTTCCTCCTGTAGGGCCTCGAAGTCTTAAATCATCCATAATGGAAAAGTAAGAGTGATTACACACATCTAGAAAATCCCTAACAACAGTGAAGCTTCCTTTAATAGTATCCCAAGTTCCATCCTGCAAAGTAAGAGAGTCAGTACTCAAGGAGCAAAGGCCAAAATTCCAGATACTACAAATTTTGGGTTTAGGATAGCACGGGCATACGTAAATGCAGTGATAGAATTGATCAGTCTTTCCTACACCAACAGCTTGAAAAGTGGCCATCATTGGCGCAAAAAGTCCATACGCTGCGCCACCCAAAATGCTGCTTATAATCCCCACAGGTGGCCAGATAATTAACAGGGCAACAAGAAGCGGGCAGAGTATAAGCTTCAGAACTGGACCTAGTTGTTTGGTACTGCCATGAAACAATTTGATAGATATCAATAAAAGATACACAAAAGAATTTGCCAGAGCAGGATGTAAAATAATTATGTACCTTAATGTGCAGTAAAGCGTATAGAAAAGGTGCACTGGCCAAAGCCCCAATATAATTGCAGAGTGGCCAGCTGATATAATGAGGCATATCAGAGGGCACAATATAACACCTGGTAAAAGAGGCCTAATGTCAGAAGTACTATCCAAATTTAGGCAAGAAATTTCCTTCACATTGAAGTGGCAACAAAGAAAACTCTGCAACAGTTGAACTGCAAATCACTATCAGATCTAAGGAGAAAATATATGAACTCTTGAAGCCTATAGTGTAAGAGGTTAAAGCTGTAAAATATTCTTCACGCAAAAAACCACCGTGTGAAGCCATTGAACCTCGACAGATTATCCTATGCAACAATCAAAAACCAGGAACTAAAATCTTGACGCGATTCTATTCTATTTCTGGGAAGAAACGAATCCGCAATTGGATACAAAGAAGCGGGACAACAGAAACCATTACAAGAGAACAAAAAACCGACAATTACAAGAGAAATTGAAAATACAACGAAGATTGTAAGATAGTCCAAAGCCGTAACTAATTACAAAGAAAAAAACAGACCTTTAATGAAACCAAGGATGAGAAGGCCAATAAAGTAAGGCAAGAAGCAGATGAAGTTCCACACTGAAGCCAAAAAACCCCTGGGGGGCTCCATCGTCTTCCTCAGTTGGACAACTGATTCTCACCCAGATAAAATTTTAAGGTCCAGAGTCCAGACAAACAAACCCATCCGAAAATCAACTGAAAAAAAAAAAACAACCCGCGGGCCACAAACGATGCCAATTAAAATTAAAAATTTGAACTTTACTCTTTCAGTTTCTTCCCTCAACTCCACTCCACTCCAGGTAGCATCCGATACCCCACCCCCTGTGAGGGCAACAGATAGCCAAAAGATGGGGACAGCGTCAGAGGGTCATTGCTCTTTTTCTTGAATTCTTTTCTTTAATGGAATATGGAGAAATTGTTTTTCAAGAACTGGGACTCTTATCAGCCAAAGAAGAAAGAAAGACGACAAAATCATCCATTTGGTAATTGCTGAGGCTCTTGATAATTGCTGACGATATATTCTCATAAGAAATTTTTTTATTATTCAATAATTTTATTTTGGAGTAAATTTTTATTTTGGTTTTGTAAATGAAATAAGAAAATAAAATATAAGAAAAGGCTGCGATTAGAAATTGAAATTAATGTTAAAGAAGTAGGTGCCAAAAAAACCAAAACTTTTTTTATTTTTGGTTTGCCGACGCAAACAAAACAGAAATTTTGTTCCCCTTTCGTGTTTTTAGTTACGAGTTCCATTAAACCACGTCAAAAAAACCAAAACAGGAAAAAGAACTGTCCCTTTCTAATTATTTCCTCGTAAGAAATCGTAGTTATTAGCTGATAACTAATCACTTGATAAATAAATAAATATAAATAAAAAAACTTATCATTTGATCATCATATAACTAACGTTAGGAATCATAGTTGCTAAGATGTTCCAATCTTGTTTTAGGTTGATTATCAATAAAAAAAAATAACAAGTTGGATTAATGCTTGATTTAAATTATGATACTGTACATTTTGTATCCAAAATTATTTATTTACAACGGCGCTGTCGCTGGTTTTTGGGGCCCATTTGGGCTGCAAATGAAATAATAAACCGAATGTGCTGGCAAATCTTGCTTCATTTGTGCTTAATCCACCCTGTAAGCTGCTGCTACGCCCAAAAACAATGGAAAATTGCGTCCTTTCTAAGAATTCAGTGGTACAACTGTTTATAAATTACGAAATACAAATTCAAAATAGATGTGGTATTTTCTAATAGAACAGAGGGAGGGAGCAGGGGCATTAGATGTCCAATTATAGCAATTGGCTATCCCTTTGTGTTTAAGCAAAAAAAAAAAAAGGAAAACACAAAAAGGGTATCTTCAGCTTAGTTAACAACTTCTTGATTCTTGGGTAAGTTTCCATTTCCTCTGAAAATCATCATTCTTTAATCACATTTGCTCATATAACTTGAAAGTGGTAGCAACCTCAGTTGTGATTTTGGATCCTCTATACAGTATTGGTTTCTTTAACGTTAAACATCCTAGCTGGGAGGAACATGAACTACATTACAATGTTACATTACAGAACCCTGCAAATTCTTCCTCATTTTTGCGCCATTTTCTTCTTCTCCAACTCCAAGGGGCGTGGTCCAAGACAGCTAATATCAAGAGTAGCACCATACTGATGAGAAGAATGAATGACTGCATCATAGGCCTTTTGTGAGAGACTCAGTCCTTCGTTGTAAGCCCTCAAATACAACTCGTACGCCAGCATCGGCTTACCATCATTTGCAAGAGCCTCAATCAACACCTCATATGTAACCTCATTGGGTGATATATTATGATCCCCCGTGTGCTGAAACCATTCGTACGCTGCGCTTATCATATTTTCCCTCACGCAGGCGCTGATGATCGCGTTGAATGTTACCACAGTTGGCCCAACCCCCACAGCAACCATCTCCTTGATGATGGAGTTCACAATATTGAAGCTTCCCTGTGCAGCATAGACTGAAGCCATAATTGTGTAAGCATACAGGTTTGGTGCCACCCCTACTTTGATCATATGCTTCCACACCTGAAGGGCCTCATCATAGAGTTTCCCTTTTTCAAGGGCACTAAGCAATGCACCATAGGAAACAACTGTTGGTTTTTCGCCGCGCTCTATCATTCTCTTGAATATCTCCACAGCAGTAGATGCTTCTGAAGCCTTTGAACACGCCACGAGGACGGCATTCCATTCCCTACTACTTGGTTTGAGGCCCTTCTCTTCCATTTTGTTCAGCAACCTGACACCCCATCTCCAACTCCCCTTTTTTCTAGCTGCTGTGAGTAGTATATTGAAATGAGAAACTATCAGTTCATATGACATGTTATTTGGCCTTGGCCCTTTATCCAACAAGTCCTCATAAATCTCCAGAGCAGCCCACCATTTCTTAGCCTTCCCCATTAACCAAATCACATGGTTGCAAACTGATAAACTAATATCTGCATCCCTCTCTCTTATCCTATTGTACAATTCTCTAGCCACAACATGATGCTCCCCTTGAGTGCAAGCCCAAACTAGGCGCTCATACTCGGCGCGACTCATCTTGATTCCAGCTTTGTCCATATCTGTTAGTAGTTTCAATATGTTGGTATTTGAATTCTTTCTCTTCACAAGCCAATGCCGCATTAGCTGCTGGCAAATTCGAACTGCAAAGTTCTCAAGCTTCGAAATTTCCTTATCCCAGTCCGCATTCACATCTTTTCCTATCTCACCTCTTTTAAATTTTTCTTTGACATCAGCCAAGAACTTTAAAGCTCCAAGTCCATCTTCGAGTCCCCGATATGCCAACAGAGCTGTAGAATAGGATGCTGGAGTCCGAGACAGACCTTTGTTTGGGATCTCTTCAAAGAGATTAAGTGCCTCAACTTCCCGGCCTTGTGCAATATATATCCCCATCAGAGTGTTGTATGTGACAATGTTAGGATTGATACTCTCCTTAGCCATATCACTTACAACTATCTCAACCAAATCATACTCCTCCGCCTGTTTAATTGCTCCTAAAAGGCTATTATATATGAAAAGGTTCAGCCGAAATGCACCGTTGGTTTCTTCACTTTTCCTCCTAAGCCACTGAAAAAGAGCCACAGCAGAGTGTGGCCTTTTCTCCTTACCAAAACCTCGCATCAGAGAACAGTACACCTGAAGGGGTAATTCCCCCTTTTCCTTTAAAACTTCTTCCACATCCTCCACAGTTCTGGCCATGTGTAGTTTCCTCCCCAATTCCCTCACATTAACTAACTCTCTAGGACTTTGAGTTCCTACTTGTTTTTCATCATTGTCTCCGTTAATAGTGCTACCGTGATTGTTGCTAATGGCCAAGTCCAAAACCCTCACTTCCTCCTCCGATCGAACTGAACTGCAATTTCCATTCTCATTTCCTCCGAAAACTCCATTTAACGAAGCTGAATTTTCTTTCCTAACATGATTACACACAGCTTGTTCCTCCATCGCCCAAGTTAACGCATATGATGCATCTAAAAACCCTCTATTCGGCTCAGGAAATACGTTTATGGAGTCCCAATTTTGGCCACCATGGCAATTTCCACTGCCGGTGCCCCTGCAATGCCTAGCCACATGCAAGAAACCAGAGCTACTAAAATGGCAAGAAGCGCCTGTAAGAATCAATTTTTTCCTAAGAAACTTTTTGGTGATGGAAACAGGGGATGAACCCGGTTCAAAATCCAACTGGGACACCAAACGGGACTCATTTCTAGACGGCAAAGTGCTCAGCGATTGCATTATGATTACGCTCAAGGCAGCATATATAAAACAGAATCCAAAACGCCCAGAATTAATAAATCAACTGACGCTTGAACTTGATGATGCATACTAAGATGATCTCATATCAGAATGCCAGTAAACTTTCTTCCCTATAATCAGAGCAAAACAAAAAGGAACGTAGTACCTCGGAAGATCAAACGTAGTGAATACCTGAGCCAGGGTTGAGATGTAGAATTGTGGAGTGGAGGTTCTTCTTCTTCTTCTTGGCTTGTTGATGTTTAATGTTATGCAGGTAATTTACTTTATTCTGGGATTTTCAAGTGTTCACAGCCATTCATCCAACCACGGTGAGCTCAGACAATCTTCGGCCATGAAAATTAATTTGTACGTACTGAATCATTTCGAAAAACCCAGGGCCTATGCAATGTGGGCCGAAACCATCTTTTTTAAAGGCTGAAGCCCAATGATACTAACAAATTTCGGCCCTCGAAGTTATTGGGCTTGAAAATTTGCTACTTTCTTAAGTTACTACAATCGAGCCCAATGAAATTTGTTTTGGCTGTCATGAATTTTCTTTTCAAGGTCTGCCTCCTATTGTTGTCATAATTCTACAAACATATGGAAGTTGTCATAATTCGATCATAGATCTCTTCCGAAACTTTAAAATGTCCACTAGACCATTGCCATTTTTTTTTTTCTTTGACCTAATGTTCGACCCATGATTTCAGGGGTGTAAGATCCTCTCGTCAGTCTCTAGAGTCTAAAGTAATTGAACATTAGATTAGATAGATATTGGAGTGGAGATGTTTGTGGATTCCCAGAAGTATTTTGCAGGGATCCGTGAACGCTGTGATTGTTTGAGTGTGGAGGAAGATCGCATGCAATTGCAATGGGGGGAAAGGATGCCAAGGCAGATTTTCCGTATCTTTTATGGGAATCTCCATCCTCAGTATAACTGTCAAACAGCAATAATCCATCCCTCTCTCTTTTGTTTTGTCGAGCATAGTATCCATCAAATCAACTACTCTTTTGTAGAATCAAAAATGAATGTAAGAGCATGATTAGGATCGATACGATCTAAATTATTAAAATCTATTTTAACAAATTTCTTTAAAATGAATAATATTGAAGTTAACATCAACTTAGTATATCGAAATCGTAAAATCTTACGATACGCATTGCAATCGAACAACTGTGTTTGTCAATCTCTTCTTCATAGGTGCCCCCACCCCAGATCCAAGCCAACTTCAGTTGCGGCTGGCCGGATCTTATAAACAAAAGATTGAAATCTCGACAGTGATGCGTGGCATCCAACGATAGTAATCTTAATGTAAATGATTGATATGAATTGGATGGATTCATCATGTGATCTTCTCTCTTCAGTTGCACATGCATGCTACTACCAGATTCGATGAGCCTCCTCTACAAAATCACAATATATGTATATTGTCACTTGATTGTGTTCTAATTAGGAATCTTTTGAGAATTGATTGCTTTCTCTTAAGTGATTGTTTCGGTTGGTCTAATTTATGCCTAAATTCACCTAATCTTTTTGAAGTTTCATATCTACTGCTATACTTTATCAAATAAATCACACAAAGTAAGTAACTATCCATATCCATATTGGTGGTTGCCCTTGGCGTGCTATAGATTTACTTGAGATTTATAAGCTCTTTCTTAAATTATACGGTAAAGTCTTTTAATAGGACGGAAAAATGCATGTTTTTTAATTCAATTCTACGAAACAACAAAGGTTTGTGTCTTCAACTACCTGTTCCCAGCATCTTCTCTTCTGTGTCCTTATAGTTTTAAAATTTAGCCATAAAAACACAAAGCATTTTAATTTAATTATGGGGCAGCCCTTACGTTTTACTTTATTATTGATGCAACTAACCATTATATTTTATTCTTACAAATACACGTACAGCTTCTAACTAAATATTTTAACCCATATTTTCATTCATTATGATATACCCCCTCCCCTAAGCTCAAATATTTGATATGACCACAATGCACGAAAATTAAAATCGAACATAACACATTATAAATGATTTGTTACTCATTTTTAAAAGACATTTTTTGACAATATATGACATGACACTAAAATTTAAATCGAACCGAATAGGTTGTAACTAATCTGTCAACCTGAAACACAATCTGATTATCCCTATCAAAAGACAAATTTTGAAAATGTTTAACTGGATACTAGAATTCGATTTTGAGTCTGATACTACGTTATTAGCGATCCGTCAATCAAAATACGATACCAGTCACTTTTTAAGAAAAGAGAAATATAAGTCTAATTTTGAGTGGGATTAAATATTGGGGGTTGCGCGGAATTATGAATAAAGTTAGCGTAGTACTTTGAGAAAACAAGTGAGCCCTGCCATAATTGTATTAAACTTTCGATAAATTTGGTAACATGATTCAAGTCATGGTTTGAAATCATTTTTGATTTTATAATAGTTTTTTATCATTCTCAATAAGTCTTTTTATATTTCTAATAAATTTTTTTACATTCTTAATATAATTTTAATATTATAAAATTAAAAGTGATTTCAAACCATGGCTTGAGTCATGTTATTAAACAGGGCCCAATTAAGCCATTTATTATGTGCATGCTTTTGCGTAACACTTTTTGGGATATTCCATTACATTTCTTTCTTTCTTTTTTTTTTTTTTTTGAAAAAATGGTCGAAAAATACAACTAAAATAAATTTATTTTTGAAGTTTCTGCCATGCAAATTTCCAAAAGGAATAAATACAGCTAGCTAGCAATTCACCAAAAATTCAATTTGAAAGTAATTGTAAATAAGTCAAGTCAAATAGCCAAATAAAAAAAATTTAAAAAATCGAAAGAAATAGTTGTACCTAACCAATAATAAATGGGTAATTGATTAAGATTAAAAATTAAAAAGAGATAAGAATGCCGACAAAAAAACTTTAAATGAATGTTCTTTCTCCTTCTGAAACGAAACATATATTCCTGAAGTGTATTATTAGTGTCACATTTTTATATTATACAATTTACTTACTGTCAGAAACTAAATTATTTAATTTAATTAATTATAATAAATGAAGGTGTAGGGTAGCCAACCATGAACCACTGGGGGGGAAACTCAACCGACTCCACAAAATGTCAATTTGGGAGGGTGTGGGTCCCTTAATTGCTTAGATTTTTTTATTATTTCATTTTTTGGGGGAATTCTTTAAAATAAAATAATGTCGGTGCCTTCACCAATTAAAGCAAATTCATGTATTTTAGGTTTAATTACATCCAACCACCTTGAGTTATTATAAATTTACTATTAGGTTCATTGTGTTTTAAAAACTAACACTTTAACATCAATTGTCATAAAAGGAACAAAAAATTCATACATGCGTAAAGAAGGATAATTACGAGAGAGTTTTATAACCGTAGAACCTTGGAAGAACGCCGTGTCTGAATTGATATAAGAGAGGTGTTGTGCTGGCCGATGGCAGATAAGTAACACTATAACTAAAAAATCAAAATTATTTCATAAAAGATGTGTACATTTGGGGGTATTTTGGTCATTCTAAATTTGATTTTTATTTGATTGATGATGACAAGAATAATTAAATGTTAGTAGTTTTTAAAACACAATGGATTATTAGTAACAAACACAATGAAGCTTTAATTTTAGGTGTCACTATGAGTATTGCCATTATATATAATTAACTTTCCTATTGTGAAAATTCACGCCGATCCACAAAAATTACTAATACGAGCCATACGACAGAGAGGATGAAAAAGTCGAGTGTTAAAATGTTAATGATCATGCAACAATAGTAAAATATGAAAATTGAGTTTGTCTTTTATAATATTGTACTTTTTTATTTTATTTTATTCCTTCCATAGCAATAGCAACAAAAAGTCGTGCTTCAAGGAAAAATAAAAAATGGATAATAGTGAATAAGAGCATCTCCAACCATAGATGCCATTTTTAGCATAAATGCCAAAAAATTGGCATTTAAAATGGCATCAACCATGGTGAGAGATCAATGGTTGATGTCATTTTTAATGCCATTTCTGGCATCAAATTCATCTCCGCTGCTATTATAGCAGTGGAAGATAGCAACGGTTGGGGAATGGCATTTCCGTTAAACACAATCGTTGCCATTTTGGCAACGGTTGGGGATGGTCTAAAGGCTCACGTGGGACTCCGACCCTATAGGTGGGTCCCCCACGAGGACCCCCAGACATCAGAAAGGTGGTAGGTGACACCAACCACTTTGATACTCACTCTTATAAATACACCCAGATACCTTACAGGTAAAAAGTTACTCTGTCTCTCTCTATACTCTAAGTTTCTCTCTCTACCGTACACTAACTTGACCGTCGGAGTGTATCCCAGGGAGCCACCCCCGAAATACTTAACGGGTTCTCTCTTTTGACAGGATTGTGATCGGGAGCTTTGACCATCCGCCATTGACGACCTTTCGGCCAAAGCGCACCTCGTCATTGGCACCGTCTGTGGGGACTCATCATAACTTTGATCGATTCTACGAACATAACTCCGCTTTGACGTAGAAGAAACCACTCGAACTTTAAAAAATCATGTCAGAAGAAATTGGACTCAATATAACACCACCCTCAGACTGAACCGGACGTCACAGTTGAAAGTGACGATGATTCGCCGTCCCCTCAGGCGGCCAATCCAAGGACCCTGAACTTCGAAACAATCGACCCAGCTACAGTGTCGGCCCAAGACCTATTGCCAGACCCTCACGCCCTCCCATTCCCCCAATGGCTAAACAACCCTCCGCCCCACCATCCCAGCCAACCATGGAGCAATGGCAGTTCTTCCTCAACAACATGGGGTCCCTAATGGGAATGATGGCGGCATTCCAACAAATGCAACAGCCACCCTCCGCCGGTGACCCAAATGCAACGGCAAACGTAACCCAAAATAGCCCACTACATAATGAAACCACAATCCGGTCCACCGACCCTTTCATAACCGAAGTTAGGCACCGCTCTTCCACCAAACCACAGCAAGCAACCTCGGGCCAAAACGTCATTCCCTCCTTCCCAAACAGCTTCCTCCACCAACCGTACAATCATACCCAGTACCTTCAGCAACAAGCTGCAAACCAACCATTCTCCTCCGGCACACACATCCCGGTACTGACCGATTACCAAGGGGCTGTCCATCCCTCACCTTTCATCCCTGAGATCGCAACTTTCGTCTCGGAGAAAGGGTACAAGTTCAAAGAGAGACTGAAGGAGTACGACGGAACCAAAGAACCGGCTAATCACCTTAGCCATTTTACCGCAGTAATAGAGATCCACAGCCCTCGCAGGCTATGTGGTGCAAGCATTTCATCACTACCCTCACCGACAAGGCCAGACTGTGGTTTGACAGCCTAAAACTGGCAAGCATCAAATCATGGGGCGACTTTGCCACTCAGTTTGACAACAAGTTCCTCCAATGCAGGAAGTTCAGCAAGAACGAAGCCCAGTTTTCTTCCTTATGCCAGTCCCCGGGAGAGTCGTTGCAGAAGTACATCGATAGGTTCAATGATGAATGCCTTGAAGTGTCAGGCTTTCAGGATAAAACGCCGATTGCCGCATTTACCAGTGGTCTTAACGATAGAGACGCTTTCAAGGCCCTCATTTTCGACCCTCCACAGACAATTGGAGAGTTGCTTCGAAAGGCGGACAAACAGGCCACCATTGAGAACGCAGTACTGGAGAAATCCAAGAATATGGCAGCTCTCACAGGACGCTATAAAGGTCGCGAGCAATCCAACTTCCGGGGCAAGAGGAATGTCCATGACAGAATCAGCCATCGCGTACAGAATAGCAGACCAAGAGATCAACCCTGTTACTTTACCCCTTCAACCGGACACCAAAGGAAATATATACCATGGAATCCTCAAACCACCCCCGCAGCTTCAAAACTCCCCCCCCCCCCCCTCCTATTTTCCGTCGCAACAAAGACCTTTTTTGCAAGTTCCATAATGACCATGCCCACGACACGGATGACTACTTAAGCCTTTGCAGAGAAATAGAGGAAGGGATCAAATGGCCAATTGAGCAATTTCACCAAGGAGCAAAGAAGTATTACCCCAGGAATAGGGGTAAAGGCCAGGCCAGCAACTACAAGCGGATGGACACCCGTAAACCGGACGACAATCGCCAACAACTAACCTGGCCCCGCAAGAAAAGTAAAGCAGAAAACAATGAACAAAGAGAATACAAATACAACATACCTTGCGAAATTGAGAAAGAAGAGTAGGAATACCTTCCGCCTTACTTCTGCTGACCTCCGCTGCAACTTCTGCTAATCTAGCAGTGGAACCTCTGTCGCAACCCATACGAATTGCACACTAGACCCTCCGTCACTGTTTCTCTATCTAAACTTCACTTTTCCTCAGACCTTCTCTCTCTAAAACTCACGCAAGATTACAAATGAGGATCTCATCCTCGTTCCGTGTCAGTTTATATAAACAACTGATGGGCTTTTACCTAGGAAATCGAGTAGTCGGCCCATCCACCAACCGCGAACCCTAATCCCGGAAGATGAACTGTCACAACGGCTTCTGACACTCAACCTGACACTAAGACACGTCGGCACCCATTCCAGAAGATTCCAAACCTATTTTTCCCCTTCGTCCCGCCCCAACAACCCACCTACACCAAAGGGAGCCACTTTATGCTCCTCTACAACGGATGCCTAGACCTTCCGCCACAAGGAAAAAGGGGGTCACTTCACGCTCCTCAACAGAGAACGCCTAGACCGTCTGCCACAAGGAAAAAGGGAGTCACTTCACACTCCTCTACAGCGGACGCCTTGACCTTCCACCACAAGGAAAAAGGGAGTCACTTCAGGCTCCTCTACAGCGGACGCCTTGACCTTCCGCCACAAGGAAAAAGGGAGTCACTTTATGCTCCTCTGCATCGGAAGCCTTGACCTTCCGCCACAAGAAAAAATTGAGTCACTTCACGCTCCTCTCCAGCGGACGCCTTGACCTTCCGCCACAAGAAAAAAGGGAGTCATTTCACGATACTCCACAGCAGAAGCCTCGACCTTCCGCCACAACTGAATCCAAGCAGCACGATCTATCCATCCAGACTGGAAGCTTCTCTAGTAGACTCTCCAACCTTCCGGAATGGGGGGCTTAATAGTGAATAAGGGCCCCACGTGGGACCTCGACCCTACAAGTGGGTCCCCCATGAGGCCCCCAGACATCAGAAAGGTGGTAGGTGACACCAACCACCTTGATACTCACTCCTATAAATACACCCAGATACCCTATACGTAAAGGGTTACTCTCTTTCTCTCTATACTCTAAGCTTCTCTCTCTACCATACACTAACTTGACCGTCGGAGTGTATCCCGGGGAGCTACCCCCGGAATACTTAACGAATTCTCTCTTTTGACAGGATTGTGATCAGGAACTTTGACACTAAAACACCAGCAGCTGAAAAAAAAAAGAAAAGAAAAGGAGAACAGCATAGCAACAACACAAAAGTTAGCCAGAGTCGTGCATTGCTTTTGTTGTTACCCAAACCAACCAATTAATCACCATTATTCTAATTTGTTTAGAATTACTTAATTATTTTAACAGAAAAATACAAGTAATCATCTTAAATAGTAGTACTACTTAATTTCACCTTTTCTAATTGAAATTTTAATATATTTAAAATTCAAAATTACTCTAGCAGTTGGAACCGAAATGGTTTTCATACCTCGTATCAAACTGCCAAAGCCCAGAGGCGGACTGACAAAAGAAAACGGAGAGCCGTAAATTAAGCAAACTGTGTCTCTTACTCCGCCCCCCATGTGCCTCCACCCACATCACAACACCACTACCAATCTGCCACGTGTCACCACCGCACGCCTTTTCTTAATTTTCTTTTAGGTAAATATTTTATAACTGTATAATATAAATAAAATAAATATACACAATATTAAAATTTTAAATAATACAAATAATTGAATGTTTATATATATTTATATATATATATGTCAATTTATGTATTTAAATTGAATTTTAATTTTTATGTAAGTTGATATAATATATTAAATTAACTAAACACTATAATTTTCTATAAGTTAATGCGATATATAATACACACGAATGTTCACGAACAAACTCAGTTCGGCTCGATTAACAAATAAAGGAACACGAACAAGATTTTAACCTCAATAAATAAATTACCACGTGAAAGTTCGGTTCGACTCGGCTCGTTATCACCCTTATCAACATCTAAGTAGTTCATTAAAAATCACAACTATTGAGACACCAGTCCGTTCACATCATTGGAACATGTGTGAAAGTGAACATGTTATCATAGTTTGCAAAATTGCTATCCGAATTATAAGATTTTACGATTCCAAAATAATGAATTGAACAATAGCTCTGACTTTGTGGGTCCTAAAATTTTTACTAACATAATTTATTTTATAATTTAGATGTAAGTTTAGATATGCATATTTTGTGTATGATTGTATTTTGTTTGCTGTTACCATTTCGTTGTTGCGTCTTAATAAAATAATAATATATTCCCTAAATATTTATTTTAATGTAATATAGTACTGTAATTACGATAAATGATAAAGTATAACGGTGATAGAATTTTGTCCTTATCCCAATCTCCCGCCTCCCTTTAGTCCCTCTCTCTCTCTACATATATAAAACCATCCATGGAATGGAAGCATAACTCCCCCATAGCCGCTATAAGCAATTCTTCCTTTCTGCTTTATCCTTCTTAATATTAATTCACTTGCTAAAGTCCAATTCATCGGCAATCATCTTTCTGAATTTACAATTAATTTCAGCCATGAAGCTTATGAAGTTGAGATCCAAGAAGTTCTTGAGAAGCCTCTCCAGCAACAGCAACAGCAAGATTGAAAATGGTAATGGTAATGGTTTGAGTCCCACCAGCAGCCTGGGAGGCGGTGGAGGTGAGATCAAATGGGAAGTGCGTCCCGGCGGCATGCTCGTCCAGAAAAGAGTGTGCGAAGACGCCGGCAGCAGCAGCAGCGACGGCGTAGAGGAGACGATCACTCTCCGAGTCTCCACCGTCTCCAATTCCCAACACATCATCTCCGTTCAATCAACTTCCACTTTTGGTACGCAATTAAACATATTAATTAAACTAGTTCATCGTAATCCAACAACAATCCAAATATAATTAATTAAGAAACTATTTGAATTGCAGGAGAATTGAAGATGATATTGTCGTTGGTGACGAATATGGAGGCAAAGGAGCAGAGGCTTCTGTACAGGGGAAAAGAAAGAGACGACAAGGAGTACCTACACATGGTAGGGGTAAGGGACAACGACAAAGTGTTGGTGTTGGAAGATCCGGCGGTGAAAGAGAAGAAACAGAGGATGGCCGGAGTGGTGGTCGGAGATATAATGGGGTCTCCTTATCGCACCATCAGCGTGTAGCTAGCCAAACAAGAAAAGAACAGTAATGTTGAGGAGGAGACTACTTAATTTAATTTACTTTTGTTTGGTAATATGTCTAGTTAATCAGTAGTAGTAACTAACAACTCCTCTACTCTTACCTAATCAGAAGAGTAAGTAGCAAGTACCAGTGGTGAGTGACTTATGATGAATCTCTTCACCAACTTGTGTATTATTGTTGTTATTATTGTAAGGGTAGTGGCTCTGGGGAGACATTTTGATAATGATTTTGATCTTCCTTGTGTGTATTATCATTGTCATTGTCCATGTCGGTCGGATAAGCCATTTGTCCACATCATTTTGACTCATTTTCGGTCGTGTCGTGTTCGATTATTATTTTTGTTAATTCTATTTATTTAGAGTGCAGATGTTAAATAATCGAAGCTTTTATAGCACTTTATTATTCTTTCTAATCCTGAGTCTTTTTCAATCATATCATGGTTTAGTCTATGGCTGTAAATTAGCCGAGCTGGGATCTTATCGAGTTGAGGTTGATAAAAACCAGTCAGGCTCGAGCTCCTCAAGCCTAAATATTTGGGCTTGAACTTGGTGTAGAGCAAGCTTTTGAGCTCGAACTCAAGCCCGAGCTTGAGCTCGAGCTCGAATTAATTTTTTTTAATTTATACTAAAAAATATAAAATTATTATAAAATTATATAAAGAGCCGGGCTCGATAAGCTCGACGAGCCCTCGAGTCAGTAGTAATTAGGCTCGAGCTCGAGTTTGACCAAGCTCGAGCCAAGCTTTGACCGAGCTGCTCGCGAATAGCTCGCCTCATTTACACCCTAGTTTAGTCAATCACATTAACTTACATTTCCTCCGTTTAACTTGGTATATTGTTGGCAAACATTATTAAATTAAATTCCAAGCTAGCACGCTTGTCTCCAAAAAAGATAAAAAGGGGTAACCCCAAAAGGCTCATGAGCCAGGAAAAAGGGACTTGGTTTTTTCTTTTGGCTTCTTTTTAGCTGTCAACAATATATAATATAACAGTTGATGATTTATTTTATACGTTATAATATACATATTTGCTTTCCACCTTCTCACGCCAAAACACACTTGTCTTTTTAAGTACAACCAATGTACAAACTTACAAAGGCCTTTATATGTACCAAATGACAAAAAAGAAAAGGGAAAAAAAAAAGAAAAAAAGGTACGAAGGCAGAAGGAATATTAACATTGTGGGCTTGAGGCCCTTTTCCGTTTGGATTCATATTTCGGGTCTACCCCAAGCCCAACATCAGCTTGAACCGAGGAAAATAAAAATTTCAGGTTTTAAAAGTCAAAGTAGGTGAAAATGAAGGTTTATGTTTTTCTTCCTGTTTGGGTGAAAATGAAAGCTAATCAATCAGAGGAGGAAACTAGAAAGATCATTCAATTTTGAAATCAAAAATATCTACAGCCTCTCTGACTACGTCAATTAAAGAAATGAATGGAAATCTGGTGATCTATCTATATATACATATACATAGCCATTGATGAATTTTCATTAATTACAGACATATATATTTGTGAATTGCTATGATCACAAATACAATAGCAATAGTTGACAGAAGATAGAGAGCACAAACTGGTCATATCCAACAAAGATTGTGGTTGTCTCCAGCTTTGTGCTCTCTTATCTTCAGTCAATAGCTACTCTATTTGTTGTGCTACAAACTACAATCAATGCCTTCAGCCTCCAAACTCCGGGTAAGCTTTATCTGTTCTATTAGAAAAGTTTCGATTGTTTTGTTACTTGCTTGGTTATCTAGATCATCTATAGAGAAGTTCATACCGAATATAGGCCCTAATAACTATCCAAGACACAGTAACTATCCAGGTGTGTCATCTGGTATTATTGTATTTCTTTCTCCATTCCATTAGAAGAGTCCCGATGAAGTTGTAATTTGTAATTCATCAACAGTTATATTATTGAACCTTATTAGTGAGAAATAGGGAGTATATTTTGTGAAAAATAGTTGTATAAAGCAGCACAAAACACTAGTGAAACTCATACATTTGATTCTATAGTCTACACAGAGAAGAAGATGTATGCAAATGCTTTCTTTGGGAGGAAGTAACTTATGAGTGTACAACCTTATTATGCAGCGCACTTTTGTGTTTTATTGACTCTCGGAAGGTTAACACAGAGCACAAGCATATTTACATTTTGGAACGTACCAAAACAAAAAAAAACCAAAATTAGAGAAGAACATCATCTCTTCTCTTCTTTTCTCTAAGCTTTAGTTCCTCTTCACAAACCGTCCCTGCACAACAACAATGAAGTCATCATCAATCCAGACACACACACACACACACACGCACACGCACACGCACACACGCAAGCATAATTAATCTAACTTCAAAATGGAAATATGAATAATAGTGATACCTTGAGACGAGGTCGTTTCTCGGCGTTAATCTTTCTGACTTGATATCTAATCCGTTTGGAGAAGAGTCTGTTCTGTCTTTTTTCCTTGTATCTTTTAACACTCGCCTCTCTTTGTCCCATCATCATCGTCTTCCAATGCTCCTCTCCGATCGCCTCCACCTCCGCAGCCCCACTCTGCTCTTGTTGTTCCTCCGTTTTCACTTTCGCCAAGTTGCTGAGTCCTCCTTCATTTCCTGTGAATTCTGGAACCCTCCAGCACTCATTAATATTCCCCCATCCATGGCTATGGCCAACCATCATCCCCTGCAGATCGATCAATTCAACGCTTTATCGTTCATCAAAACACAAAATTAAACATATGGAATTGAATTGTTATCAATTATATATATGCCGTAATCATATAGGGCCTGCTCTTTTTGTTCTGTTTTGAAAACGGTTTTAGTTTCAACAGTAAATTTAATATATTTTAATCATATTTCATCATTTTCAATACAATTTTTTACTATTCAACATCTACTTTTTACATTATAAAATTATTTTTCAAAACTTGTTTTCAAAATCGTTTTAAAACGACGAAAAAGAACATGCCCATAATTTCTCAGCTACCAGTACCAGCTACGGCACGGCAGAGGACACGTGGGACACTCAGTAAATGCGTGGCCCACGAAAGGAGTATACGAAAAAAGCGTTGCGTCAGTTTAGGGCTTCATCTAGCCCATCTTCAAATATCATTATTCGGCCCATGGCCCATTTATGCTGGTTTAATTTAGCCCAATGAATATAAAAGTCACTCTGGTAATGTATGGGTGTGGAAGGAGCCTGCACAACAGAGCATAAGAACAACTAGGAGGGGTCCACAATCTATCTGCCCGGTCCCACCAAACAGAAGTGATAAAGCAAAAAAGTTCAAGCATGGGCCCAACCATACGATTAAATGGACACCTCCCACAAAAATGTTCAGTCTACAGACTCTACACAGTTCACAGTCCGACACTCCACTCAGTCCACAGCCCACACCACCCTCCCACTCCCATGTGACATTGAGAGCGGTAAGTTGTTATTACTGTACCATTCAATCACCACCGACGATACAGATATCAAATTATATGTATCCGTGTACTTATGTATCTCTTTATCATATGCTTTTAGTCCAAATACAAAAGGCCTGTTCTTTTTTATCATTTTAAAAATGATTTTAAAAATAAATTTTGAAAAATAGTTTTATAATGTAAAAAGTGTATTGAAAATGTAAAAAGTAGATGTTAAATAGTAAAAAGTTGTATTAGAAATGATGAAATAAAATTAAAATATATTAAATTTACTGTTAAAACCAAAACCGTTTTCAAAACAGAAAAAAAAAACAAGCCCAAAATAAAAAATCGTTTTAAAACTTTTGTCACAGGTTTCAATTGGGATTAATAATAATACCAATCAGCTATCAAGTTGACCCGCTTCAGCAAGAAACTACGATTTCATATTGGATCAAAATTGATTAATTAACTTTACTTGGAAGTGCGTATGATTATATATAATAATTGAGTAACTTTTTTCTAATAATTAATTTCATCATGTTCCCGAGTTCATGGAAAAAGGTACAAATAATATATGTAAACAAAACTGAAAAAAAAGGATGTTATTCTTACTTGGGGAAATGGAGAGAGGAGAAAATCGTCGTTGATATCAGGGACTATTTGTGGGGATTGCGGCGGCGCCGCTCCTGTTGCTGCATGTATGAAAAGAGATCCTTTATCCGACCATGCCGTCAAGATCTCCTCGTAGTCAAGCTTCAAAGACAGCCCGTGATTTTGATTTCTCCTCCACCGGGCCATGTCCGGCGGGGCAGCCGCGCAGCTACTAACTTCCTGATCATCCCTCCGCTCAACTACCTCCGAGTAACGCACCCACCTCTCTTCACTCGGCTCCCGCTCTTTATTCCTCAAAGCCGTCCGTACCAGCGCCACCTCCTGTCTCCCACCGTATGCGTACGTCAGCGAAGCCGACGGCGTCGTACCACTGATGTCATTGTTCTTGTTATCGCCCTCCCGGTGATGATCGGATAGAGACGACGTGTTGCTGACGGCAGATTCAAGGAGGCCAGTGAGGGTCGACGCTCCACCGTCGGCGGCGGAGAACAAGTAGGCCATGTTCTCGTCGTGGGCTTCTTTCTCCTCCGCAAGACTATCCCGGTGGACAGGGAACAGGTGGTTGTTCCCGGAGCTTGCAGTAGTAGTAGCACTGGTATCGGCGGAGGAAGGCATGTCGGTGGATTCTTGGGATTTTTCCGGGCTGGAAAACTGAAGCCGGAGACTGAGATACTTGGGCTTCCTGATCTTAGTTCTGGTTTTCCGGCCGGAAATTTTCTTCTTGGGGCTTTTGTTTTTGGTGATCAAGGATATGATGGGAACTTCGTCATCAATTGAAATCGCTGAAATCTTCCTCTTTTTCCTCTTCTCTTTCAATCCCGGAACGACCATTTTCTCTCGATCTTAAATCTGAAGACAAATTTCTTCTCCCTTTTCCGAGGGCTTAATGAACAGGAGCGGGCTCTATGATCAAGTAGCTAAAGCCAAAGACACGAAAAAGTACCAAAAAGCTGGAAGAGAAAAGCGCAAAGAGGTGGGTCAATGGTGTGTGCTCTGAAGGGGGAAGGTTGGGGGTAGATGAGGAAGATGACGACAAAGCCTATTAGGAGCTGAGGTTTTGCTTTTCCGCACACGTGGACGGAGGTGATTGGGTGCTTGTGGTGATCCTTGGATTTCGTTTTGGTAAGACATACATCAAAGTAACTGTGGATAGATCGTAGTAGAAGTGTCCAGTTGGCTAAGCTAAGTGCACTCATTATCGATATAATAATTTTCTTCAACTCTTTTTTTTGTTTAATGATGATGAAAAGAAAAACAATATTGTTCTGTCAATGCTCCACACGACACACGTGACAATTCCACACTAATTTTATAATAATATATATGCTCCAACTTTATTGGGTTCAATTGACGTAACAAGCAAAAAATGATGACATGTCATCATCATGTACTCAATAATTTCACAAAAACGAGACTGCTTCGCTAATTTAATCAGAATATTTTCAACATATCATCCTTATTATCATAATTGATATATTATATCAAATAATATTTTAATTAGTGAAACGAAATAACTTCATATAACATGCACCATAAGCTTCCAAATAATACACTCTATATTATGTCAATTGAGGTCACGAGAGTTGTGGGCATGATCTGGAACAAATGCACTATATAGTGCACTCCATATTGAGGTGATAGTTGCTATAAATGTAATTATTAACAGTTTTAAAATTTGAGACCCATTTAGTGAATAACCAGGTGAACCTTAGAGGGCCCAGTTAGGCAGATTGGGCCAATTTCATTTGATTATACCCACTTCATCACACCGTAAGCTTGGGCTTCTTGTGAAACTTACAAGCTCATATCATCGTGAATAGAATGTTATAGTGTAAGGTATTAAAATTCTTGGTAAATTATTAAATAAACTATGTGTTTCACTCGAACAATCTAATATTATAAATATTTGAATATTACAATAGACAATTCTTTCTAAAATGGACCATTTACTGAAGCGGACGAAGTAAATACCATACTATTTTTGTTCCACAAAAACAATTCAAAATATAAGAATAACTACATTTTAAAATGAGTAATTCGACACTATTTTATATACCTATAGTACTAATAATAATATTTTAACTAGAAGTGTCAAACGGGCAGGTATTAAATGGGTATTAAGTAATGAGTATCCATCATACAAAAATGTAAGGTTTATTTAATGGTTTACTAATAATTTTTTTAATTTCTTTTTAATTTCTTTTTTTTTTTAATTTTAATTCTTTGAATCTATTCTAAAATTTGAAATATTAAATATTGTATACTTTTATATTTAATCGTATGTAATTTTTTTTGTCCAAATACAATTTTAAATTTTTTATATTTATATAAACTCGTGCATGCCCTGACCGAGATTCGAGGCCCGAAATAGGACCGGCCCAAAACCTGCCCAGAATTGGGCCTGAACTGGGCACAAGTCTAAACCCGGCCCGAACCCAAACTCAGCCCGAAACCCTAGCCTGAACTCGACTTTGAACGAATTTTGAATTAGTATTTATAAGTGGGTAATTTAAAAATATTATAAAAAATAAATGGGGAAAAACGCAAAGTAATTGTAGAACATGAAAAATAAAGAAAAAAAAAAGTTTGCAGAAAAAAATAAATGGGCCAACTAAAATAGGTGAGTTGTATTTTTTTTAATACTTTTAAAGATAGTTTTGGATGACTATTTTTGGTACCAATGATGGGCTAGTTTTAGGATACCCAAATGGGCTACCCTAAACCCGCCCATTACATATTTAGCCCAAGCTCACTCAGCCGATTATTTTTTTAGGTGAATTTTATTGGATTAATACCCAATAAATTTGGGCGATTTTTGAGTTAATGAGTTTTTTTGACACTCCTAATTTTAACACATATCCCTAAGCGACGACATGGATCATTGACCTTTTTGACTTGAGACTCCACTTTCATTTGACAGCAGTAATTGACGGGATTCCTTATAATAATTTACTTACTCTTCTTACTTGACTTAACCATCGGTTCTTCAAAAAAGTACTACTCCCTTCCTCCGTCCCATTCAAAGAGTCCTATTTATAATATTAAAAACAGTATTACAAACAGGACTCTTTGAATGAGACGGAGTGAGTAATAAAATTGTTCATATATAGCAAGCAGTTAGGTAGGCGCCGTTATCGTTATTTGTTTCCCATGGCCTTGGCACTTCAATTCAACCCTCACAATTAATTTTCCCACTCTAATAAAGGCAAATATTGGCTAGTTAATTTTTTGTCAAGAGGTATGTAAAAGTCAGCAAAAGATTATGAGTCAACAATTATTGACATAACATAAACTCGATGCAATATAAATTTTAGTAGGTTTATAAATTAAATTAATAATTGATACAAATAACACAAATAATTAAATCAATATAGTAAATTAAAATGCAGACTTGTAAACCATACATGATAAGAATTGGTTAAGATCGATATTTGGTTAATTAAACATGTAAAATTTAAGATGAAAAAGTGCCAACACGTGAATTCAAACTCAAACTAACGAGTAACGGCTTAAACTACCGAGTGGCCGGAAGTGGGAATTCAACAAACTTAATCCGCATTTTGGAGTGCGAGTGCACCCCAGCGTGTAGTTTCAAATGCGTAATCACGCCTTTTATTCCGGATTCCTTTATGCGTAACACTATAAATATTGCGGGGGGCAGTAGTACTAGTTTGGAATATCGGAATTCGATCATTTCATTTGGGTGAAAATGTTGACCCAGTCAATACTATCCCACTCCCAACTCCAACTGGTCTTCTTCTTTTCCTTTGCTTTAGTTCTTCTCCCAATCCTCACTACTCCAGTCTTCGCAATCTCCTCCGCCGTCCAAGACCCTGAGCTTGTGGTTCAAGAACTTCACAGGTACGTACGCACAAAATGCATGCCTTACTTTCCACCAATTAATTACAATCATTTGGAAATTTCTTTTGTTTAATTTATTTGCATGGATATTTGGAGCAGGAGCATAAATGCATCCAGGAGGAACCTTGGCTACTCATCTTGCAACACCGGCAACCCAATTGACGGTTGCTGGCGCTGCGATCCCAACTGGGAGACCAACCGCCAGCGTTTAGCCGACTGCGGCATTGGGTTCGGGAAGAACGCTATCGGCGGCAAGAACGGGCGTCTTTACGTCGTGACGGATTCCGGCGACGACGACCCCGTCAACCCCAAACCGGGAACCCTGAGGTACGCGGTGATCCAAGATGAGCCGCTGTGGATCATCTTCAAGAGAGACATGGTTATCCAGCTGAAGCAAGAGCTGGTGATGAACTCCTACAAGACCATCGACGGGAGAGGCGCCAGCGTCCACATCGCCGGTGGGCCCTGCATCACCATCCATTACGCCAACAACATCATCATCCACGGGATCAACATCCACGACTGCAAGCAGGGAGGGAATGGCGACATCCGGAACTCCCCGGAGCATTCGGGGTGGTGGAAGACCTCCGACGGGGATGGGATTTCCATTTTCACGGGGAAACACATCTGGATTGACCATTGTTCCTTGTCGAATTGCCACGACGGACTGATCGACGTCATCCATGGATCCACGGCCATAACTATATCTAACAACTACTTTACTCACCATGACAAAGTCATGCTGTTGGGACACAACGACGCTTACACGCAAGATAAAGACATGCAAGTCACCATTGCATTCAACCATTTTGGAGAAGGCCTCGTGCAGAGGATGCCAAGGTCAGTTCAATCACTACATTGATCTCTTAATTTGCACGATTGGAATCAACTAATCATTATAACTTTTTAATAATATAATATTGCTTTATTCATGAATTGTAAAGTGATTCTGACATCTAATTGGTTGCAGGTGTAGACATGGGTATTTCCACGTGGTAAACAACGACTACACCCACTGGGAAATGTACGCTATCGGAGGAAGTGCATCGCCGACGATCAACAGCCAAGGAAACAGGTTTCTTGCACCGGACGCGAGGTTCAGTAAAGAAGTGACGAAGCACGAGGACGCACCGGAGAGCGAATGGAGACACTGGAACTGGAGGTCGGAAGGTGACCTGATGTTGAACGGTGCATACTTCCGGCAGTCAGGTGCAGGTGCGTCGTTCAGTACTTACGCCAAGGCTTCCAGTCTGAATGCTCGGCCATCTTCTGTGGTGGGCTCCATCACGGTCAACGCCGGCGCATTGAACTGCCGGAAGGGCTCCCGCTGCTAGCTGATTAATAAGACTATTATATATTAAAAAAGTCAGATCTGGTAAAAGGCAAGAAGAAAATTTGCAGTTTTTGTAGTAGATAATTAAGCGTGGTGAAAGGCAATGAATGATAGTTACATATGACTATTCATTCAGACATGTACGTTTTCACTTTAGTGAAGACTATTTCCCAACGTTGTTTCATTTTTCTGTGTTTTACTTTGGGAAGCATTTTGCATTGATCACCTACTCCAAATCCACAAATCAAGAAACCAAATATTATTCAATTTGATGAGTTAGGAGTCATTGTTTGCCACATTAAATTTTAGAAATTAAAAACTTCAACACATGTGTAAAGTATGAAAATTTCAATTTAGAATATAATATTGACAAAAACTTGTATTTAAAATGCACACGTATTGAGTTTATATATTATTGTAATGTGTTTATTTTTGGGATAATACGCGTTGCACGTAAATGCTGATCGATGTATCACACTAGGCTATAATATATCATGGTTATAAGTTTAAATGTTGAAATATCGTATATCATGTATAATATTTGTATCTGATATACCGCGTATAATTGTGATATATTGCGTGTAAACTGCCTATGAATGGTGGTGATGTCAAAAATAACAGATAAAAGTATGACAACACGCATATCAAATTTAGGAAAAGAAATATCACATGTAATAAATAAAATATACGTATCGAGTATAACTTATAATATATAATCCACACTTTTTAATTTTAACGGTTGAACTGTCGGTGTCAGATGTCATACTATCAAAACACGTTCAATTACTCTGTTAGATTTCTCTATTTTTTAATTTTTTTACTATACATTTTCCTTTTTTTAGATGTGGGAAGTCAAACTCAATCATCCCCTTTCCTTTGAAAGGCCTACAAAGAAATTTTTCAATCCGTCAATCATGGCAAATGCTTCAAACATCCCTTGACTGAAATACAAGCGTTCAGATTTAACATTTTCCCTCTCAACTCATACAGCAACAATTCGAACCCATAATATTCCTGTTGTTCTAATTATAGTTTATGATTTATTTTGGAAACATAAATAAAGTTCCTTCAAATTTAAAATAAAATAAAATTGTGTACCGTTTTGTTTTTTGGTAGAAAATTGTGTACTCTTTTTTTTTTTTTTTTTGGTTGAGAAATAGCCTATTAAAAGGCTGGCGAATTTGACGACTCTAATTATTAAAAAAATATTTAGATTAGGATATATGATTTTTAACTTCATAGGAGAGGAAATAACTTTTTATAAAAATTTATATTAAATGCAAAAAAAAATTATATATGAATGGGCTGAAGACCATTGGAGTATTTCAATCGTGGATATAATGACGAGAGGCCCAATAATGAGATTCCATGAATACAAGAAGAATGAACATAAATTATTCCAGATTATTAATTTACCCACCATTTAAAAAAATTAAATTATTAAAGAACGTACGCCTTATTAATATTTCATCGTTTCTGAGTATTAATTAATTAATTAATTAATTAATATGCAAATCTAATAATATATAATCAGAAAAATAAAGAAACTGAAGATTTGCCCCCCAATTACAAAGGAATTAATCGATCATCGTGCATGCGAACAACGTAAAGAAATGTGAATTAAACCGCTGCACCCTTTCATGTAAGGAAATGTCGTAATTACCCATATATGATATTATTAATTTATCCACTACATAGTATCAAAAAAGAAGGACCAAGTAGTAAATTCAAATTCTCACAGCAGCAGCAACAAATTAACTGATTTCATTTGCTTTACACAAAACTGTGTAAGTTAATTAATTAAAAGTAGAAGAATCCAGCATGGGCGGCGGCGGTGGCGCCAACCACGGCGGAAGCCTTCAAGCAGGTGGAGCCACTGGCGGCTTCATCAGCAGCGGGGGCGGCCTCGGGCGCGGCTGCCGGGGCTTCCTCAGCTGCTGGTGTTTTAGTGTCGGTGGAGTCGCTTGCCGGGGCAGGAGGGGATGACGAGTCCTCGCTCGGAGACGAGGCTGGAGTGCTGTGGCTCTTGTCGGAAGGAGCATCGGATTCAGATTTGGATGGGGTGGAGGTGGAGGCGGAGGCGCCGCCCGGTGATGGTGCAGATGAACTAGACGATGACGTTGGTGGTGACGACTTAGGGGTGCCGGGGGATGGAGTGGAAGCCTCAGAGGACTTTGGAGATGGCGACGACTTAGATGGAGATTCAGCCGGCGCTTCGGCGGAGACAATTCCGACGATGGCCACCATAATGAGTGCAACAACAACCAATTGACGGGCCATTATTAATAATAATAATTATGGGTGTTTTTTGTTGTTGTGTGTGTTGGGGTATTGATTCTTCAAATGGCAGTAGTTCTCTAGTGATGGCTTAGAGAAACAAACTGCACCATGAAAGAATGTGAAATATTGGTAGAGGATTTGGGCTTCTTTTATTGAAGCTTCTATGTGGAACGGTTATGGCGGGACGATATGCATGCATGGATGCTTCATTTGCTTGTTAATCCTCCATTTTAGTTCTTACACAAACAAAACAAACCATTCACGACACCATTTTGTTATACATTTGTCCGACTTTTAAGGTTTGCCATTAATGTGAATATGAAGATGATTATGGTTTTGCTTTAACTTTGCCACATAATTTTTTTCATACGTGCATGCAAATGCAATTGAGATTGATACTAAATAGTTTTAGAGTGAAATAATGTTATTTTATTTAATACTCTCTCCGTCACACACAAAGAGTCCTCTTTAAAAAATAAATCTTGTCCCATTTAAAGAGTTGACTTTGAATTTATTTACATTACATACCCTTACTAATATAACAATGTGTGGTTCGCAATTGACCCCTTACTTCTAAAGTAAGGATATAAGTGGAAAATATTTTGGTAAATTACTTATTTTAAGTGTTGTACCTCACAACTCATAATAAGTTGTATACATTTCAAAGTGGACTCTTTGAGTGGGACGGATGGAGTATTTAAGAATCAAATAATGTCACTTCATTAACCTTGACAGCATTAAACATGATATTTGGCATGTGATCCCCCAATTTATACATCCAAGTAGATCGAGTGGATCGAATTGTAAGATCGTAAGATTATATAAAAATGTGGATTTGTAAGATTATTAAAAAATTATTATTGTTTGAGTCGTTTTAATAAATTTTAGTAAGATCGAGTAGAATTAGACCTCTGCTCTATTTAATATTTTGGGATTGTAAAATTGTAAGAAGATCACGATCCTACAAGATGAGGTTAGATTCTCCCCCAAATTTCTTAAATTTTTATTCTGCCACAAAACTACATAGTTTCATTTAAGCATAGTTTCATTTAAGTAAAAAATGTGCGCAATTTAGGAAAGTAAGCTGGAAGTAAATTTAAGATAAAATAAAACATGAAAATTTGGGTACAAAATCTGAAGTCAACAATTTATTATTTGTTAGCTTAATTGAATAAAGAATCAACCCGACACATTCTTATTATTTCATGGGTTAGAGGCAGGATCCAGAGGGCCCAATTTTGGTTTTGGGCCCTTGAACTTGATACAGTTACATTTATGGACTTTATGTCCAAGAAGGCCCATATAATAACATGTATCGAATCCGCAAGTTAACTGATATAACGACCCAGGAAAGAAAATTCTCACCAGGTAAACGCAAATGGAAGAGCAGCCCAATTTAGCAGCCTCCTCCACCGACGGCCACTCCTCCGCCGTCCGCGGCGACGGTGTAACAATCAAGGAAGGCCAAGATATGATTCGTAAAAGTCTCAGAAGTACATTCGAAGTCCCTTCATCTCATTGGGATTCATGTCTTCTTCTTCTTCTATTTTGCTAGATTATGTGTGTGTCAGCGTGCGTGTAGGAACTAATATTTACACGATGATATGGAAATTACAGCGCCGATGGTGAAGTTTCTGAAAGAGCATCTGGAAAAGTCAGGATGCAAGATTAGCGACAACTTCATAAAGGCTGTTGATTGCGACAAACGAATCAGCGGCGGCTACGTTCGCGGCGAAGGGGTATTTTTCCTTACTTGTTTTCCTTACAGTCAGCTTTTTTGGTTTCAGAGCTTAGCTTGCTCCTTGGATTTAGTTCTGTGCAAAATTAGAGTTACAAGCTTTTTTCCATTTTATGATTCTGAGTTCATTTAGTAGTTCTTTTTTTCTTCCTTGTTAAATTTTTTTGAATTAGCTACAAACTCGGTACAGCTAGTTTAGAAGAGGAGTGCCAACTACATAAAGTGCGAATGTTTTCCAATTCAAATCTGTACTTTTTTTCCTTTCTCATGGTTTTCTTTTCTTTTTTTTTTTTCGCGTGTTTTAGATAATGGTTTGTAGCAATTATCTGAACCTTCAAGATGAGGTTAACCAAGTGGTTATCCATGAGCTGATTCATGCATACGATGATTGTCGAGCTGCGAACTTGGACTGGACTAACTGTGCTCACCATGCTTGCAGTGAGGTTCTGTTCTCATATTCATTTTTTTTTCTTAATAAAAATAATATGCTCCCTGCTTAAGATTTCCCGGCTGTTTTCTACATTGGAGTGATTGTTTTCGTTATGCCTCCGGAGCAGATCCGTGCTGGTCATCTTAGTGGGGATTGCCATTATAAGCGTGAATTTCTGCGAGGTTTTATGAAGATTAGAGGTCATGAACAGGTTACTACCCTCTTAACAAGCTTTTGTGCTCTGATGGTTACTTGTTATCCTGTTCTTTGTGAGTATAGAGCCCTATTTTGGACTTTGTACACACATATTCTCAAATTTGCATTACTATTCTGCTTCGCACTTGCTCTGTTCTCTTACACAGTTTCCAGCCAAACTTTTTTTTTTTTTTTAAAACAAAAGAATTTAATTGTTGTGATTTTGCAATAAGTATTCATTAATTTGACTGGATAATGTGAAGCTGAGGTCTTTTAGTGTGTACCATCATGAGCTCATATTGACAACTGTTTTCACGAAAATGCTCATACCATTACTTGATGCATGGTTGTAACATTGTATCTCCATTGTTTTCTCATGTCTTGTGAAGGAGTGCGTGAGACGACGGGTAATGAAATCTGTTCTGGGTAATCCATATTGCTCTGAAGCTGCTGCAAAAGATGCGATGGAAGCTGTTTGGGATGTTTGTTACAACGATACTAAACCCTTTGATAGAGCTCCTTGATATTCATTGCTGTTCCTTTGTCTGCGGACAACATTTTGTAGTGCACATTCTTGGCTGCGGCAACGCTTATGACTTTTGGAAAGAGATTTTCCATCATAGAGTTCTGTTTTGGTCGAAGCAATTGAGATTTTAGTCATGAGGTGCATATTATAGACTACTTTATGCCATCATTGAATTGATTGCTGGAGGAAATTCAAAGATTCCAGAATAAATTCTGTTGCTTATTAATGTTACAATTGATTATATGTATTACCATTCTTTCTTTGTTGAGATACATCTTTTATCTTTTATCTTCTATTCTGTATTTGTTTTGTGATTGTTTAAGCTAAATTTTCTCTAGTGTGTTATTTTTGTGATTGCTATTGGTTTGCAGAGTTGGGAAATTTCATTGATAACTATATGCATTTGCAAGATACATCTTATCAGACCATTAGGGCACTGTGTTCACTTTCGCTGTAACACATGTTTGTTTTTTAGTTTTGCATTTACCTGGATTGCATTCTTGTGTTCTGGTCTCAGGAAAGTTATATGTACCAGTATACGTGGGATGAACTAGCTAGTGTTCACATGGCTGAAAGTTGAAACTTATTGCAAGTTAATTTAGAAGCTATAGATGTATGCCAACTGCAGCATGTGGGCCTGTTTCTCATTTAGAAATTGATGCTTTTGGGAAGCAGAAGGAGAAGGAAGGAACAAAAAGAAACATGTAAAACATTCCAATGTCTAAGCCCTAAGTTGGACTTGATATAGTAGTCTAGAATGGAATTTAGTCATAGTGTGTGGGTCCTTTGTTCCGTGGCTCAAGTACACTCAACTATGGTAGAATGAATACTTTATACACGTTTAGTATTACTATATATAGAGGGAGTTAACGTTTAGCTCTTTCACTGTGGTGCCAAATATGGGTAGTGTCATGAAGATTATGATTTTTGTGTTTATATTTGCTCAATATTTACAGATTCTGGGTGCTCGATCATCACCTTCACATCATCATGCAGTTGCAGGTGAAGAAGCTCTCTTGTAACTCTTATGATTATGAAATTGAAGTGCAGTCCTTAGTCCGTAGTTGAGTTTGAGTCTTATTTTGGTCATGCCTACATTGTTTGCTCTTTGCAGCAGGCGCGACCGGAGTGTGGAATGACCAGGACCATCATCCTGCAGGGAGAGGGAGCGGGTTCGGGTGGTTGTCGGAAGATTATTCTGTTCCTCGGAGGCGAAGACCTGTTCACAATGACTTCAAACATTGAATGCTTTTGGTTCTAGTAGAGCTCTGTTTTGCGTTTTTGCTGCCGCCATTTACAACTTTCTATCCATCTATTAGTGTAATATTGTACATAGTTGCTGCTACTCAGGTTATGGTCTTCTTGTTTTTGTTCCTATATTGTACTCCTTTAAGAATGGTTGCTTCTGCAAAATCACACCAGAAGGAGCAGAACAGTTGTCTCCTTTTGAATGTACTATTCCCTCCATTCTATCACCGGGAATTAGAAACGTGATTCTTCTAGTGGAACTGAGAGTATTACTTTAATAGTAGTATTTTTGTCTTTTGGACGGATAGATAAATGAAAAGCGGCTGAAGTAGGAGGATTACAGAGACCAGTTCAAACATCGGAAAACGCAAAGGATGTTTGTGGCCGCACATGACATTGTGATTGTGTTAGAGAGTGTCTCTTAAGGATGTACAAGCTTTAACATTAATATATTGCACACCATTGCATAATGCTGAACATATAAAACATAAACTAACCATTCTATTATATTCACTGCAAAATCACACACGCACACTCAATCACTTATCACCAAAGTGTAAGCAAATTGCTTACTTTAGCTCAATGTTTAAAACACTATACAAACAAGTCAAAATTAAATTTGCATACATAAACCTGTCAAGTTGAGTACGATACATATTGTCACCATTAATGAAAGTAGGAGGGCAGCATGACATGAGTGAAGAGGAATGTAAAATGTGGAGTTCCTCTTAACATTGCATGTTGAAAAAGTATCTAAATTGTGGGAGGTTGGGTAATTTTAAATTTTTTTTGGTTGTGGGATAAGTTTGATGAGTCCTTGGGATTAGCCACAACAAGATCTGCTTTAAAATTCTCTTTTTTGAAATTTCATGCATACTTTCATCACTTTTCTGCCTAAAATATCTTTTAGGATTCAGCCTCAGCCCTAACTGCATGTGCCTGCCTTCTAATTCTTCCACAATTATATTTACATTACTAATTGCTTAGTACAGTAGTTAATAAATGGTTAAGAGTATTATTCCTTGACTGTTTTTTTATTATTATTATTTCTTTTTTGTGTCAAAAGAAGTGTCTTATTCATACTTATTATACTCCAATAAATAACTTATTTCTGTATTATCTCTCAACAAAGTTTAAAATTAGAATGAAATTTTTTTTTTCCCTCTGCTTTTCATTTGGGCCGAATTACTGAATCATGGGCCTTTCCTCTAACTTCTAGAGACTTCATTATCATGTAACTTAATGAATCGAATCGGACGTCAACATGTGTTATAAATTGAACTTGAGACTTTTTTTCAAAATTCATGACAAATAGTATAAGAGAGAGCACCATGCATTTAGGGTCGGATCGGAAGCGTGATGGTTTGTCATAAATCACGTACCCACATGAAAGGTATAAAATGAAAAATTCTTTATATAATTGGCTCGCGAGAATGAGAATATAAATGGTGCATTTTAAATTTGAAAATAAATTTAAGCGAATTTTAATACCAGAAATCACTTATTCATTCCTTATTTTCACTCAAACGCCAAATGCACCATTAAACTTCAAATAGAGACAATTAGAAGGATGCACTTGTTGGAGGACTCTCGAACCTCTCATTTTAATCTCTTTATCTTTTTACCATCCATTTTCAACGTAATCTAACTAATTCAATTTACCAAATGTATGGATAACTCTTGGGTAAATTGAACTTTTTACTGAAGAAATCGTCTGGAAAACAAATTAATGTGATGAGATGAGAGATTAGTTCTAAGGAAGCTTTGATGAATTTAGTTTTTAACGTAATAAAGCTTGTAAATTGTAATAGCAGCAGAAGAGTCTGATTGGTTTTGTCCGGCAGGAACAAAAGAGTTAAAGTATAGAGTAGATCGCCAGATTTAACATCACATACATTGATTCTAACGATGCATGTGTGGCTTCTCCGCCCAAATCAATCTCCTCCTTCCCATTTATTCTTTCCCCTTCCTTCCTCCATTTCTTCTCCATCACCATCTCTCTCCTTCCTCCATTCTTTCTTTGTATATTAGATATAAATTCTCGTTTAATAAGAATCTGCTTCCCCAAAATGGCACCCCAGAAGCCGGAAATTGAGGAAGGGAGAGGATCAGCTGCTGCTGCTGAGCCCACCAAATCCAAAGTCACGGTTGTTGGAAGTGGGAATTGGGGTAGTGTTGCTTCCAAGCTCATTGCCATTAACGCCCTCAAACTCCCTTCTTTCCACGGTTTGTTCTTCGTTGGCATGGAATTTTTCTTTTTTATTTTATGGGTTTTGGAAATGGGAAATGCTATCTTCAAATGTCCCCTTAAATTAGAAAAGGGGAAGAAAAAAAAAAAAAAAATCTCATCTTGAAATTTGGGATTTTTTAAAAATTTCAGATGAAGTTAGGATGTGGGTGTTCGAGGAGACATTGCCCAGCGGTGAAAAGCTCACGGAGGTCATCAACAAAACCAATGTACAAATTAATATTGCCTCTTTCTGTTTCTGTGTCAAGTTCTATTTTGAATGGAATTTGTGGGTTACATGCATGCGTCAAATTTGTTTTGTTTACAGGAAAATGTCAAGTATCTTCCAGGGATAAAGCTAGGCAAAAATGTTGTGGCTGATCCTGACCTTGAACATGCAGGTCTTCAATTTCAACAAATATTAATCCCTTTGTTTTGTCCCTTTAAAATCAATATCTTGATCTTCAAATAAAGGGCATACGAATTCATTCTTGGTTCTGGTAATCGTTCAGTTAGGGATGCCAACATGTTAGTATTCGTGACTCCCCATCAGTTTGTGGAGGGAATATGCAAAAGGATAGTTGGTAAGATTAGAAAAGATGCAGAAGCAATTTCATTGATAAAAGGAATGGATGTGAAGATGGAAGGTCCCTGCATGATCTCTACCCTCATCTCTGAACAGCTTCAAATCAATTGCTGTGTACTTATGGGGGCTAACATTGCCAACGAGGTTATAATTATTGATCATACTTAGTGGTAATGTAGATTTGTCTATCAAAGTGGTAATGTATTTTAGCCCTGCTTGCTTGCTATAACCAGATTGCAGTGGAGAAGTTCAGTGAAGCAACTGTTGGGTACAGAGGGAACAAAGAGACTGCAGAGAGATGGGTTCAGCTGTTCAACCATCCTTACTTTATGGTCTCTGCTGTAAGTTACAAATTCAACCATCCTTAACTTTATAGCCTAATGTTATTGCCAGAGCAATTATTTGCCAAATGGCTTGTTTCCAGAGCAAATATGCATCTTTTTATATACAATTATTTGCTCTGGATGGTGAATTATTGCTCTACATGGAAAGTTGACTGTGAAACTTTAGCATTAATCATGTCACAAAATCTTGCAGTAGATATCTTCAATCTTTTCTCTTGTGGCAAAATGGAAAACAGGTTCAAGATGTTGAAGGAGTAGAACTGTGTGGAACACTTAAAAATGTCGTTGCCATAGCAGCAGGTTTGTTTTCCCTCATCAACTGTTAGTTTCTCTGATATCCAAAAGATCCCTCACTAGGAATGGATTATTACTGATTTAGACAGGCTTTGTGGATGGTTTGGAGATGGGGAACAATACAAAGGTAGGGTGCCAAAGGACTTCTTTTTTCTGCTAAATATTATTACTTCCATCTTTAGTCATGCATTTGATCGAGTATATGATGATTCTTGCAGGCTGCAATAATGAGAATAGGATTGAGAGAAATGAAGGCCTTCTCGAAGCTATTATTCCCTTCTGTCAAAGACAACACTTTCTTTGAGAGCTGTGGTGTGGCAGATCTCATCACAACTTGCTGTAAGCAGGCTGATGACCACCTTCTTCTTTTGATTGTCTGTATGAGTTATAGAGCAAATGAAAGCATTCAATTTGACTTGCAGTGGGCGGAAGGAACAGAAAATGCGCAGAAGCTTTCGCTAGAAATGGTGGGAAAAGGTCCTTTGATGAACTCGAAGCAGAGATGTTGCAGGGTCAGAAGCTACAGGTGAATAGATTCTCTTTCAACAATGTGCAGAGAGAAACAACGTTATTTTTGTTGCGGAACAACCTGAGTTTTTTGGTTTAAATTGTGAAGGGTGTGTCAACAGCAAAGGAGGTTTATGAAGTTTTAAGGCACCGCGGATGGTTACAGCTATTCCCTCTTTTCGCCACTGTGCATGAGATTTGCAGCGGCCACTATCCACCATCCGCCATTGTTCAGTACAGTGAGCATACGCCCAAATTTACTCTCCTGGAAGGCTCCCGCTCGAATTTGGTGACTCTAAATTGATGAATGTTTGGAGTGAGATCAAGCCCAGTTGGGTTCTCGTTGTTAATTTATCATTTCATGAAACCTGTAATAGTAGGATGCAAAAGGCCAGGCAAGGCTGTTTTAGCCCTGTTTGTTACACCTATGCCATTTTCACTAGAAATTTTGGTTTTTGTATTAATACACACTACTCTCTGTTCCAGAAACCGAGACTCTTCTAATGGAATAGAATGTTAATGGAATGGAATGTTACCCTCCTCCGATACAGTCAAAACTGAAACTCACATTCTATCAAGATAAGAGAATAGCTAATGGAAAAGCACAACCTTATTACAATATCCCCAACACGTTTCAGATTCACACATAATTATTCAAAAATGGTACTAACAAACAGACAACAGGCCTCAAAAACTTGGACAAAGAAGAAAAGAGGAAGAAGAAGAAAGCCATTATAATTTTGCTTTGCCCCACACCACATTCAAACAATACATAGATTTACAATTGTTCCTCGAGAGAAATATGAAGGGCGAAGAAATGAGAAAATCAGCCTGTTCGTATTCTATCTAACCTATCAACACTCTTCCGACCTCTTTCGATCTGATGATCAATACTTTTCCGAGACTTTTCGATGCAGTCCACACTTCTACGGGACCTTTCCAACTGGTCGAAAGAGATCCTCAGTTTTTCGAGCTTGTCAGTGTTGTTCGACTGATTCTTCAGCTTCTCCGGCCGGTCTGTACTGTGCCTTGGTTTTTCTCTCCGATCAGTGCTCTTTCTTGAAGACTCAAACATATCTGTACTCTTCCTAGATGGCTCAAACTGGTCTGTGCTTTTCCTAGAACTCATCCTCTGGGATGGGGGTCGTTCTACTGTAGCAACAAACTTTTTTAGATGTCTAATGTATTCTGGATACAGCTCTAAATCACAGTGGTTCCCTCCTTTAATCCACAAGGGTTCATACTTCTCCTTACACAGCTCCCATAACTGCTTGCCATGCGAAAAATCAACTACTTCATCGGCTGTTCCCTGCATTATGCATCACAAAATGTTTCAAGGACAAACTAGGAAAGCTTGACAACTTTCACAAGATTATAGATCGCGGAAATGCCAGCCTCAAGGTCGAGGATGCAGATCAAAGATCTATAGTGAGCTAGTAATCATAAGAGAACAATGCTTGAGCATCAGATTAAATAAGCACAAGCAACATCTTCTGTATGGTTAGTTCTCCCCATAGTCATAAATTTTGAAAAGGTGAAAAAAAAATATCTCACACAAACTCCATAAATCAGCATTAATTTTGCTCCTAAAAGCAGCATAGACAACTACAATCACAAAATACAAATGATGGCATACTTACGTGAATGATAAGTACAGGACAGCTGACCAGTGGGATTTTATCGATATTCTGCGCGATAACAGAAGCTTAGTAGGTGAGGTAACTAGGCAATGCACAGAACTCCTGGCTTTACTTGAGAAATATATGAGTTCATTACCTTGTAAATGTCAAACCAATATGAACGTTTCACAGGATACATAACTCTTAAACCGGATAGAATGGGACTATGCAGAACAACAGCTCTTAATCGAGGCAAACGAGCTGCAAGATCCAAAGTAGGTCCACTTCCTACAGACTGGCCATATAGGATCACATCTTCCTGCTTAGTGCCATAGCTCTCCTCAAGACACCTGTATGCAGCTTCAATATCTGCGTAAGTATTCTGCTCGCTCGGCTACAAACAGCAAGTTGTAAACTGGAGGTTAATTTCCTGGCTATCTGAGTAAACTACTCTTGCTTATAGAACCTATGAAATTGTAGATCAACAAAGAGAATAATACTTAATGATCATACCTTTCCAGAGGACTGGCCATAACCAGAATAGTCGTAACTGCAGAGAGTAAAAGTCATATCAAATAGATGTCGGCGGCAGCATTTATACTAATTGAAGTATTAGAACAAACAAAACAGAAGAATTAATGGTTTTTGCTCCATGCCACTACCACAGGAGACTCATAAATCAACTTTTCCAAAGAGTCAATTTCGTTTGGTTTCACTAGATTCTCATAATTCCAACCATTCATTTGAATAATAATTACTGCAGAGCCTTCACATGGATTATGTATTACAGTGTGTGTGCAGCATAATAATAATCTTAAAATTTGAAGTAAAAAAAATCCAAAACAGAAGCCTTTATCAGTATTTTCAAAAGAACAAAATCTTAACAGGGTAACAATGTTCAGAGTCTTCATAGATGAAGCGACTATTAAGGCTCTGTTCTCTTGTGGCTTGGTAGAGAATCATCACTTGTTTTTTTCCAAAACTTTACACAAAGAAACAACTTTACTTTTTCAACAATTTAAAATTAAAATTTTAAAATTCCCTCTAAATACCTACTCACATAAATTAAAAAAAAAACACAATCATTACACTTTTTTATCTCTCACCTACACAATTTTCCAAAAAAAACTTCCCTCCAAAAAAAAAACTTCCCTCTAATAAAATTTCCTCTAACAAAGCCACAAGAGAACAGAAGCTAGAGAAGTGAAAAGAACAATGCCCTGGTCACTCAGTGAATCATAACAAGAATTGGAAATGCCAAAGCACAGATGTGTGGAAGCATCAAGGATGAAGACTGTAGCATTACACATAGAATCAGACGTGGATAAAAACTTTCATACCAATCATAAGCAGAAAACCGATGACGAATGGCAATGCTAAACCATGATCAACGGGAGAACCAAAAAAAGGCCATTTTGAATGGCTATAATTCAGATCACAGGAATCTCAAATAGTATGATAGGAATGTTACACAACGGGTTCAGATGGCTCCAACGAGGTAGTTTTTATCAGCAAGAAGACATCAACTTTGCTCCAGAACCCTTCTAATCCGTCCCAAAACCAAGCCAAATGGTAAAGGTGACAAAAGTTAAACATAAAAATGACCTGAACTCAAACACAGATTACAAAAACAGACTCAGAACCAAACAATCACGGATGCTTCTGAAGAGTACGAGCAAAACTAGGCTATGGAAAACAAAAAAGTCGTCATATTTCAGCAAAATTTCAAAGACCCACCACAAGATCACTCTTGCAAATTCAATTAATATGATTAACTATGAAGAAGAAGGAGAAGCTGGTCATAAAAAAAGGAGGACCCTACTGAAAAGTAGAAAGGGTAGTAACAGTGTGAGAGTACCCCAGTAGATTGACACGCAAGTGGATGCTCAATTCAATAAAGAGCTCATACATCTGGCCCAGATCGGCGGCGTTGCCGTGGGAGTAGAGAAGAGTGGAGGTAGCCATGGGATGCCTGACGTAGATGGCCACAATCTCAGTCCCTTTGCGGGTCGGGAGCTTGAGAACTTCCACGTTCTCCCGGTGGGGAAAGGGGCTGAGCAGAAGCAAACCCGTGACGTCGTCGGTGAGCAGCTTGTAGGAAGGCGGGTTGGGAGGGAAAAAGGCAAACTTCGCCGCCATTGATGACGTCACCCCACCCATATCGAAAAAACAATTTAAGGAATGTCTGTCTGTCCACACAAAACACAACACACACTTATCTCTACCTGCTATCTACGTTTCCGCAATTACAATTAGCTTCTTCTTCCAGTTCCAGTTCAGCCGGAAGAGTTGGGCGGAGGCGGTGGTGGAGTTAACTGGAGTTCTTCTCTCAGAAATTTACGCAGAACAAAAAAGAGAGAATAAAGAAATGGTGGATTGGGACAGGGTAACACTGGGAGTGCCACTTTAACGAACGAACTCAAAATGAAATGATAATCATTCTTCTTCTTCTGTGGATCTCTCGATTTCTATGAAAAGAGCAGCTGCTTGTGACTTTTAACGCTTGCTACTTTGACAGACAAATGACTTGTGTGACCCACTTTCCTTTTGCTTCTTTTTTCTTTTTTAATTTTTATTTATTAATCTTCATCTTCTTCATGATCCAACATAACTCTGTTTCTTCACTGTTACAAAAAAAAAATTTGTAAGTTTTACTGGGGACTCTGTTTTGTTGCCCGTTTGGGATTTGGTGATTAGGATTTTCTTTCCTTCAAATTTATTTTACTCTTTTCACTTTCCACTTTTTCGCTAAAGTCGATTCTTTTACCATTTATTTATTTATTTCCAATTTTCCTGTGATTAATTTTTTCTAAAGTGAAAGAAAGAGAGAAGGTTAATTCATGTTCAAAGTGATGATGTTTGTTTGTTAGTGATTGGGTTTTGCCCAATTAATAATACATCGCTCAAATTTCACATTACTATTAATAAAATTTTCACGAATATGACATGGTAGGCAGATTAGAGTACAAGAAGTCATCTCCTTCTAAAACATTTTACGTAGTAAAATAGTTTCATTCAAGAAAAAAGAAATAATGATGTTTACTAGCCACGGTGTAACCAAACATTGTAGTACAAGATGAGCTACGGAATTTCATTCACAACTAGTATCCTTAACTAGTGTATTTACTTACTTAAAAATAAATATACACTAACAATAGTGCATTTACTTGAATATTGAAATAAATGATAGGTAATGTTAGAAATAAAAAAGTTTGTAAACTTGTAAATAGAAAGTGTGGCATGGCATGGGGGTGGAGGAATCATGACGCATGGAACTACCCATATTATTGCGTATGCCCCTTTAATTTATACTTTCATATTTTTAAGTATTGGACAAAATGTGCGTGTAATGAGTCGCACACTATGCAGTCTGTATTATTTAATATTAAAAATATAAATATTTTATTAAAACGATAAAAAAAAGTAGAAATTGTATTTATTAAATTTTATCCTGATTGGCCTGTTGCATTAAAATTAATAGAACAACAAATGTATAAAATGAAATTTTTGTTGCAAGTTTTACCTTGACTAGATGAAAGCAGCATGCCAACCAAAGGTTCTTTATTCTATGCCTTCCAATTTACTTTGCATCATGCTTACCTTCCTAAACAACCTTTTCCCTGTTTGCTAGCTAGCATATGCATAGGTCCGTCAAATGATTGAGAGTCATTCAAAGAGTTCATTTTATGTTACTTTTTAATAATACAAATTAAACTTTTTCAGTGGGACAGAGGGAGTATTTGATAATTTTAACTTTAAATATTCAATCTTTCTTACATGCAAAATTGGTTTCAATTTTTCTGCATGACTAATATGAGCTTGTAATGATTCTATTTTATTATATTTTACAATGAAGTTATTTAAATTGAAAAAGAAAAAAAAGGAGACACAGCCTGGGAAGAAGAGTGGTTGGTGGGAGGGCGGGGGGGGGGGGGGGGTGGGGGGGGGTGGTGGGGGGGGTGGAAGATGGAGAATTTGTCCATAACTGCCACTAATCACTGCAGGGTTGTTGATCCAAGAAGTCGTGGCGTTCAGAAATTATTTCATTTCTGTTCGCCTCTTGTCCTTTACTTACCATCCTTTTTCCTCTTTCTTTTTTTTTTTTTTTGTTGAGAAAATACTCTTTTTCTTATAGAAACTCAGGTGACATTAATTCATTGCTCTTAATAATTATTCATACAATCAAAGTTTTCATAATTTTAACACAACTTAACAACTTGTAACCTATTAAGCGCATATAAATATTGTATTATGAGATAACAAAATTATACTATTACAATATTTAAATTAGTTAATTTGACACACTTTATTTCATTTTATATTTTACTAAATTACTAATTGTGAATCACACATAATTATATTAGTCGAGTAAAAAAAATAAAAAGATAAAAAATAGACTCTTTAATTAGAATAAAAAATATTTTTCAAAATGAATCATTATGAAAGAACGGAAAGTATTATATTGTAAAACAAAAAAGAAATTGAGGCTTACGCACAACACCACGCGAGTGACGCGACCCCTCGTCTTAGCTCATTTGTGTTTTTTTTTTTTTTTCATTTTTAAAATTCTTATAGAAAAACAGAAAGTAAATAAATATAGAAAAACAGGCCCACAATTGTACAGATGAAACGGACTTCGTTGAATGGGTTGGGTCCCAAACGATTTTGTTAGAAAAGCCCACAATTGTGGGTCTAAGTCCGATTACATCCTCAAATCTTAATAATCATCATAGTCAATAGTCATTTTCTCTAAATAAATAGGGAATTTGGAGTTGAAAATTTACGACATGGTATTTTTTAATATGTTCCAGTTCTATCGTATCACATCAGTTATTATAAAAATTTATTTTATATCATCACTCAAGTAAATAATAAATAATTACACGGTCGGATTCGAATAGTCACAAACTCGAAATCCATGGAAGGAGTTTACAAATATTGTAACAGGGTAGGGCCCACAGACTGTCGACAACCCAAGCAAAGACCATAACCACACTCACTATCAACTAGTCACACTGCACACAAACTTACAAACAATGAAGAAGAAAAGAATGTTATGTCCACCATGCGTGGCCTGTCCTCATGTCCCTTCCCTTTCAAACTTGGTATTTTTCTTTCTTTGCCATGGGAATGGGATGAGATCCACACATCACAAAAACTAAACGAGCTACAAGAACAGAGGATTACATTCATATAACCAGAAGATGCACATCAAATTCTCGCTATTGCGATCGTTCAATAAGCTAATTTTGCACCTAGTAGACTGCCTTTTTCTTTAACATTTGGCTGATACAGAATAATTGGTACAATCTAACGGAACATCAACTTGCACATTATTCGGGAATCTTAGGAGTAAAATGACATACCAAACCATATGGGAGAACAGCAATGATTCACAAAGAGGTACGCAAGTACTCTTCCTCCCTCCTACAATTGAAGCTGGTGTACAGGCAAGAGGAATTGTCTCCTTTGTCAAAAACAGTAGACATTTAACAGAAGGAATGTCACAGATCCCCTCTAACCTAAAGGCTAAAACTAAAAGCAAAGGGTGAACCACTGCATCAAAACAAAAAGTACACTTGACAAGATGAGGGGATGGTCCCCAGGCCCCCAACTGATATAAGAGGAAGAAAACCCTGCACAGGAAGCAAACCCGCAAAATTAGGCAAAAGGGGGTCACACTGCTTATGGCTGGAAATCATTTCCTCAACCATGGTAAATGTTGACTGAGACTTTTGGAATTTATACAGCAAAAAGCCAATTTTGATTTGCCTTTTTAGCTTTAACCAAACCAGAAACTGTGTTTCCTCTCTGAATATCCTAATACAATCATATGAATCAACTGAAACACAGTTCATTCACTCTTACTATCCATCCTAACAATTATGAGGAGTTAGGGCCACAATGTCAAGAGGTCACAGAGTTTAGTGTTTCGGGTTTATAGCCACAATATTGATATGGGCATCCCTCCATAATCCATATGAATATGACACTATGACTAGTCTACAAGTATGCTTCAAATAAAGATGGAGAAAAAACAATCATACGAGAAATGCATTAAAATCTTTAGCCAGAAAAGACACAAAAAGTGTTAATCTCACATTATAAGGTGAAAGAATTCCAAGGAGAAAATAAACTCTGGGTGTGGGACAAGATGATCTTATTTATGCCTGAAGAAACTCTCACAGTGCAGTGCAGAAGCAAAACAATGATGGAACAAATGAATCTAACAAGGGAGAAGCAAGCTAGAGAAACAGAATACTAGTCTTCAACCACAATGTATACTAGTATAGGAAAAAAAAAATTCATTACTTCTCACAACAAACTTAGCAGGCTACTAGGCTGAAATGGTGCACCGATTCATATGCAAACCACCAATCTCTCTAATCTCAATGCCGAAGATCACAACTTATGTTTGAAACAATGGCAATATAAATGGCCAGGGATCCTATCACTCTCATGTTTCACTAAATAATGAAATTCCACTAGTTCATCCTAGCTCAGTCTTCGAACATATTGGGTTAATCAACTAAGAATAAACCTGTGAATGATTCCAAGGTATCCACAAATATAACTATTTTGCAAACTATACCAAAAGTCGAAGCAAACTGCTTACTGCAGCTGGAGGGAAGTTGCCAACTATAGAATCATCATCAACTCCAAGTCACACAAACAGACTTTTAAAACAACCATGGTACCAGCTCTGTTAAGGTTGAACTGGTTCCTAATAACGAACCATTCTCAAAAACATTTCATCTACATGACATGTTTTTGATAGATTTCTAGACTGAACCATGAGTTGTGAGCTTGAACAGACATCATTGAAGATAATCACTTTCTTTAACATGCCTTGTAAGACGGGAGATCACTACATCTTATGTGATAGTTTTACTAGCTACTGTTATTTCCAGCCATTAAAACAGTAATCAGACCAGCAAAGGACTGATACAAATGGTCAATCCTAATTACACTACAACATCCTATGATCCTATGTAATGATGCTCTTTCACGTTCACCGCCCTGAAACAAATTTATGAACAATGCAAAAGTTAAAAGAAAAATTGGCGCTGCGTCAAGAGCACAAGCATTGCAACATTCGCTCAGCAGGGAAAAAGGAGGTAAACAGATTCAATCCCACCACAGAGAACTCTTGTGATTAGGCTTCTCATGAAAATTAACATTCGAAGGTCATCAGACAATTACCTCAAACCCAACTCGTTATTGCAGCTATACTATGAACAAAAAAGAGAATCCTCATTATCAAAAGGAATTGGACAAAAAAGTACTGATCCCAATTAACCACAGAAAATTCTCTTACACGAAAGAGAAGGATAAGTAGCAAAACATTACATAATACGATATGGCAACAGCGGAGTCGTAATATTTTCGTTGAGAACAAAATATAAAGCTACGTTTTTCTCCTGGTTAGCTTCCTCAGCTTCCTCAACTTGTGCTTGTTCATCTTCCTTTTCCGCTTTTTCTTCACACTATCCGCCCAAATCGCCGGCGCATCGTCCTTAACAGCGCCGTCGATATCAGCTTCCACCAAATGAATTAGGGGATACGGATTCGGATTCAGAAAAAACCCAATAGAAACGCTGGGAAAGTACTTGGACGAGCGACAAGGGATTGAAGTCCCATCCCCATTTTCAGGTACAAACAATGAAGGGATATTAAACCCTGCCGCTGACGGCGGCAATGGTTGCTGTGGACTGAGAAATGATTTGTTGATGAGAGGGATGATCCTCGCCGTGGTTGAGCGAGATTGACTTCTGAGAATTTTGTGGAAAACAGACGAAGCCATTTGGATTTGATTCAAAAAAAATCCAAAAAGTAAAATGGGTAAGCTTTTCGAGTGAAGCGTGAATTAATGTTTCGTTGAGTAGATTGCAGAAATTTTGCACCCGAAAATTAGGGTTTAAGATGAGAGTGAAGGAAAAAATCATAAAAAGAAAAATTGCCCCCATGCAGGATCGAACTACAGACCTTCAGTTTACAAGACTGACGCTCTACCACTGAGCTATAGGGGCTGATGTGACCTATTAATGGACTAAATGTTAATATTGTAATATAATCGAAACTTAAAACACTAGAAAACGCTTTACCAGGAAACGTTACCAACATAAATCATGTGATTTGATTTTGAGCTGCTTTGGATGTGAAGATAGTATTTTGGCTTGATTACATTTTTGTACAATGCTGTTGTCCTGTGGCGTCATTTTACAAAAATGCCGCTAGAAGTTGGCCGCATTTTTGCGAAGTGCTGGTACTTTTATTTTTTTAAATTTTTTTTGTAAAGTGCTGTATTTAAGTATTTTCACTGCAAAAATTTTAAAATTGTTCTTGTAAATAGTAAACATGACAGAGAATCTCCAAAATATATGTGAGAATATTTTTTGTCTTTTTAATGCTAAAAGTTTTAAAAATTGTCCTGTAAATAATAAAGCGGGTCATGTGAATGACATGTCCCTTTATAAAATATTAGGGGTTGATAGTAAAAATATAATGACGCATTAGTAATGTATTATGTAGGTAAGCCTAATATTTTGAATGAGGTCAGTTTCATTTAGAAACTATCCTTTTTTCTTTTTCTTTTTTCTGGAAACAGAGAACTCCCAAGTATTCTAGACAGCGACACTTCGCGGTGGAAGAGCCCCGCCCATTAATAATTTTCGGTATTTGGGCATTACTGAAAAAACTCTGTTCAAACAATTTCCCTCTACTTTTAATTATCATCATTGATTCATTGTTAGTGTTTTCTTTTGATTGTAATATAATTTTTCTCCCATAATACTAGTTGGTGTATTTTGTATGATTTAATTCCCATTTGGTAATGCCAGTTTACCTTTTCGCATAAGAATGTAGAATCCAAGGGTTTCTGGGGTGGTTCCTTTTTTGGAAAATACTTGGGTGGTTTGATGGACTTCGTTCTGAAAGAATTTCATCCTTTGATTTTAGTCATATTTGTGAATGCAGTTTGGTATGTGAGAATCCCAATCTCAGACAGACATTTTGGGACCGGATTTATTTGGAATTGTTTACTGAAGGTCGATGTTGCCAAAACTAGGGTTGACTGGGAGCAATTTTGAAGTTGGATGATAAAACTGCTTTCTTGTTCTCTGATGTTATTGGACCCCAGCTTTCAAACTTTGGGAAAGCAAGATTAAAGGCAGTACTTTGTTCGCCAATGTCTATTTTCTGTTACAAAAGAATTTGATTCTGCTTAATTAGTGGTTTGATTGTTGTTTGGATAATAAGCATTTTTGGGGTTCCTATTCTCTGTCTATTCTTCTGTATGATACTAGAGTAGTAATATCTGTGTTATTCTCTTTGATCTATCTGATTTTGCAAGTGGTAAAGTTTTCGTGATGTGTCAACCTTTTCCTTCCCGTGGAACTCATAACTATTGTTGATGCTTCGATCGAGCTAGATGTTTTAGAATTGTGATGTTGCATTCTGAAGCCTGTTAGAAAATGAGGACATTGTTTATTTGCAGATTTTGGCTACGTACTGCTCTTGGTTTTTGTAGAGTGCAGTCGATCCTCAAACACAAAGAAAGCCAATGAAAGCATCATTTCTTGGAGCAAAACAAAGATTGGGGACATGAAATTGGAGGAGTTACCTTCTCTCCCTCTCATTTTCTTTCCTCTATGCTGTCTGTATTTAAAAACATTGAGCATATATAGTTGGTATATTATTCAATATTTTTTTTGGAATTATTGCATGTATTCTAGTTTTGCAGCTTCATAAGTTGCTTTCCCTCCCACATTGATATTTCAAGTCAACCAACCTATATAGATGGATGATGATTTACGTACGGCTCCTTTTGGATTAGCGAAAATTCAAAGATCGAGGAGGAAATGATACACAAGCACTCAGCTAAACTTTTAATCTTTGAATTTCTTCTACAAGATAATATATGGCAATGATCATGCTTTGTTGAATGATGTTTTCTGTTTTAGATGAGTTCATTTATTATGTACTTCTAAGACCACAATTATTCATTGCTGGACTGGTAAACTATGTCATATTAATACGGAATTTTATTTGCAGTAACATTTTTACTATTTGCAATAACATTTTCTTATGAAAAGTCTATAATGCCCCTTAGGTTTTTTTTTTTTTAAATAAAAGAAATCCTTTTTACTTTAATTATGGCCGATAGTCACGAGGACAATCCATATTACACGGTAAGTAAATAATCTATACATTTTTTGTACGTAAAATTGGTTTTTTAACCAAAAAAAACAAAAACAAACAATCTATACATTCTTCATGTTCTTTTCTTCTTTTTTGAAATTCTAACATTTCTAACATGGTATCAAAATCAACTTAATTCAACCACAGCTTTCGCAGATCCAACTTAAAAATCTTCCTGCACATAGGGGGTGAGACCCCGGGATTTTCTTCCAAAATACCACCCAAAGTGGGCGGGATTTTGATCCAAAATACCCCCACTTTGGGCGGTATTTTGGGCCAAAATACCGCCGGGATCAAAATACCGCCCACTTTGGGTGTTATTTTGGTAATGTTCCTGCAAATAGGGGGCGGTATTTTGGAATATATTTTTGTCAATGGCGAGATTTTTGGCAAAAAATTTTCTATTTTTTGGGTTTTTTTTGGCACAATCTTGGGCCAGACCGGGTTTTTTCCTGTTAACAAACAAACTTTACGTAAAAAACTGTATAGATTATTTACTTACCGTGTAATATGGAAAGTAAAAAAGAGTTTTTTTTTTATTTTTTAGCTAAAGGGCAAAATAGACTTTTCACAAAAAAATATTACTGCAAATAGTAAAAATGTTACTGCAAATAGTATGCCCCTATTAGTATTGCATGTTATGTAGATTGAGCACATAAAACAGAATATTGAAGACCTTATTGATCTCCTGTTGTCTAAATCCAGGTATCTCTCCTTTCTTCCCTGCGTGTCCTTTCGTTTGAAATGTATTCCTAAATAGTTGATTGCGTCCGTTCTGATTGGTCTCTTGCAGTAAGACAATCATTGTTCGTTAATTAGTTTCGAATGGAGAAGAAGATTTTCATATGTGGTCAGGATAGGTGTCATCTTAGGAAATCGAGAGGATGAAAGACAGAGAGGTGGAAATTTTTATTATAAAACTGAACTTTAGTCGTTTGATAACCAAGAGAAAACTAAGAAATGCTTTTCAATATGGATTTTTTTTTTTTTTTCTTCTTCTTTTGAGATTTTAGTGCAATACAAGTTTATAGGAGAACCAAAGGGAGTAATTATTTTGCTCCTGTTGCAATGTGATGAGATTGGGCAAACGATGCCTTCTGATCACAAGGGCTCTGACTGAGAGAAGGTTCTTGGTTGCTTTTCATTTCCATTTGTTACTTCTTGTGTTTGAAATCATGATCTGTATATTGCCTCCTCATAGTCATAGGTAAGGGACTTATGATATGCACTAAATTCCTCTAGATAGATTTAACGTTGTATTCAAATCATAAAATGGTTGGCAGGCAGGTTGATGAGCTTAATTGACAGGCAAAAGCTTCAAACACTGATCAAGAATTTACCTGCAAGAAACCTGGACCCTGTAGCAGAGATAATCCAACGTGGTAGACCATTTTCCGAAGAGATACGCGTTGATTTAAACGAGCAGGTAAGGTAAACTAAAGGTTATATCTTGTTGTGGTAGACAAGTTTGATTTTACTGAAACTAATTATGCACAAATGGTATTTCAGAGTGACATCACTATATGGCGATTGTACTTCTATGTTGGAGCCGTACAAAATGCTGGGAAGCTCTGTGAGGATCAATGATGCTTAGATTTACTCGAGTTGTTCTCACTTGTGTTTCCTGTGGACTTGGTCTGAGTCTTACAAGAACAAGATGTTTATGTTAGATGGCTTAGGTATTATACTATATAAATTTTCACCTCAACACAACTGCTGCTGCTGCTGCTGCAGATGTTGCAATATCATCTACTGTTGTGAATATAACAGCGATTACAAAGTTTTTGTTTCACTATTTGGGGTCGGCAATGATTGTGAATACGAGATAATAAAAAGTTTTCTGTGGAACTTAGCAAACCACTATGCTGAAATGGTGCACTCAATTCTTGGGCAAACTAGCACAGTGCTCTTATTCTTAAAACCCAATAGAAAACCAGGGAGAGTACTTGAAAGAGCAACAAGGGATTGAAGTCCCATCCCCATTTTCAGGCGAGAGCATCTCAGGTAGATATCTAACTCGAGAATAGATCTCTTGTATTCGGATATTGTGTGCCTATCACCTAATCTAACCCTAAATCAACGGCGGGAATGGTTGATGAACTGAAAAAGGATTTGTTAGTGACAGAGTTAATTGATCTCGGGGTGGTCAAGAGAGATTGACTTCTGAGAATTTTTGGATTTGATTAAAAAAATTTCTATAAAGATAATAGATTTGTTAAAAGAGATGAGACATCGTTGGAGCGGCCAAAAATCATACAAAAAAAAAAAAAAAGTTGCCCCCATGCAGGATCGAACTACAGACCTTCAGTTTACAAGACTGACGCTCTACCACTGAGCTATAGGGGCTGATGTTACCTAATATTGGAGGTAAATTATATATTCTATATAATCGTACGTAGAGGATAAATTTTTTTTTTTTTTTTTTTTTTTTTTCGGTGTTGATGTAATCAGATTCTATTACGAGTTAGGGGGTAATCAATAAGGGTTAGACAGTTAAAAGGGACTGATGCTAAAATTCTCCAATCTGCTGGGATGTCCATTGGTAATTAACCCAAATATCGGGGGAGGTGGATGTAATTAACCCTTCCACTTATATTTTTTTCTTGTGTAAAGGAATGAATTGAATTCAGTGGATGCGGATAGATTTTTCTGATATTAATGAGAATTTAGGAATTAATGCGATTTCCTAAATAGTCAAAGGAATATCTTATATCATCAAATTACTTACACCTTCATTTTTGATCCAAGAAACCATGTATAAATAATAGCTAAGTGTGTGTGTGTGTGTGTGTCTAAATTCGATTTTATTTTTCTTTCTTGGATCCATCCATGGCGGAACAACTTGTTCTTGTCGTTGGCTTCGCTATCTTGGTAGGAGTTTTGTTTTTGTTTTCATTTTTGTCACTCCATCGCCATTTCCATGTCAAACTCAAAACTGAAAGCGATCAAGAGCAAGAGATGATGATGAAGAAGAAGATACGTGTACCTGATGGAAGCATGGGATATTGGCCATTCATATATAGGAGAAACTCTGGGCTATCAATCTCAAGCCTCATCCATCCGTCTCCATTGGCCAATTCTTAGAAGAGCGTTGCTCCAGGTACCGAGATCAAATCCTCTGTATCAGTGTAAATTATTTATTTTACGATAGTGTAAATTACGATATCAAATCCTCTGAATCCTCTCTTTCTTAAAAATTTGATACCAAATTATTTATTTTACGATAGGGTAAATTAAGTACACTAATACAGAAGATCGTATGTGTAAATTTTTATTATTTATTTTTATATAATAAAATTTGATTATTATATTATATTGTATGAAGGTATGGGAAAGTGCATGTTCAAATCCCATTTATTTGGTGGTCCGACCATAGTTTCATGCGATGTGGAGATGAACAATTTCATACTGCATAATGAAGGGAAGTTGTTCAGAAGCGGCTACCCGATGCCGGTGGGAGACCGGAGAGCAACACAGAAAGCTGAGAAGCGTCGCAGTTGCCCACATCGGAAACTCCAAATCCAGACCCGATTTCCTTCGTTATGTCGACAGATTGTCAAGATCCCTCGTCGATTCCTGGAAAAGCCTTAACCAAACCAAATTTGCCTTCCTACAAGAAGCCAAACAGGCCAGTGCACTTGTTCTTCTTCTTAAATATTAATTGTTGTATATACAGTATTAATTGTTTAATTAATGAAATTAATAATGATGAATGCAGTTCACCTTTCATGTTATGTTAAAGAATCTCATGGACATGGAGCCAGAAGATCCAATTGCGCCGCCTTTTTTTAAGTATTTTATGACTTTCATGAAAGGCTTCGTTTCTCTTCCGGTGTATGTTCCGGGGACCCCTTATGCCAAGGCGATGAAGGCAAGAACAAGGATCTTGTCGACTCTGAGAGTTATTATGGAAGAGAGAAAGAAGAGCAAGACGGCGAGAGGAGACTTGATGGATGAGATAGTGGAGAAAACAGAGTTGAATGACGAAGAAAGAATTAGTGTTAGGGCTTTTGCTGGCCGGTTACGAAACCACCTCTGGACTAATTGCCCTCGTTGTCTACTTTCTCTCTCAATCACCGGAAGCTCTCGGACGACTCAGGGAAGAACATGAAGATATTAGGAGGAGAAAGGGCGGCGGTGGCGGCTATGGAGGATCGGAGCCCTTGAACTTCCATGATTACAAGCAAATGGAACTCACCATGAAGGTTATCAATGAAGCGTTGCGCTGCGGCAATGTGGTGAAGTTCCTGCACAGAAAAGCTCTGGAGGACGTCGAATTCAAAGGGTATCTGATTCCTAAAGGATGGAAAGTTCTTCCCATATTATCGGCGCCCCATCTTGATCCATCTCTTCATCAAAATCCCAGCCTCTTTGATCCTTGGAGATGGGAGGTACTTCTTCAATCATTAATAATCCAACTTCTTTTTGTTATAGAAAACTCAAATAAACTTAAATGGTACAACGTAGGATGAAGCAACGATGAAGAAAGAGATGCCCTTCGGTGATGGAGTTCGATTGTGCCCAGGAGGAGAACTCGCTAGAGTTGAGACCTCTTTCTTCCTCCATCATTTCATCCTTAATTGCAGGCAATTTTTTTTTTTTTTTTTAAATCCATAATTATCAATATGGGCTTTAATAATTGTGACTCAAACTTATGATTTTGGGCCCAGTTGGAAAGTAGAAGAAGACGAAGGCCCACTAGCGGTACCTTATGTGGATTTCAAGAGAGGACTGCTATTGGAGATCCACCCTCTGCAAAACAAGGCCTAGCGCTCCTAATAGGCCCAACGTTTGGGTTTGGGCCCATTATTCTTATGCCTCAGACAGTTTTAGACTTCGGCAAAATAGCCCAATAAATTGTCGCATTTTTAACTTTTAGCGACCATTATAAAGTATGAACTTTCAAATTTTTAAAAAAAATCTAAAATGGGCACAAAAATCTCTCTGTTTTAATCCAAGAATGATACAATCATACAAGACAAGTACATGACTTCGATAGATGAATGATTTATTATTAGATTTTCTCAGAAAAGAATGCAATAACAAATCAATGGAATTGTTGTCTAAACTGAATCAACAACCACCTAAAACTGGAGGAGACTACTACTCCAAGTGAGCGGTGCATACTTCTACCGGAATCCAATCGTTAAATCTGTACAGAAAAAAACCATCAAAGAACTCAGCAGAAATCTCCCTTTCGTTGCAAACTCATATGTGAAAGATCTTCTATCCGGCTACTGATAGTCAGCAACACTGAAAAGCGAAAGAATCGATTCCCGCCCTCCCAAAAACACTTCAATCTCCTCCTCAAGCCTCAAAACCCCATACTAATCAAACCAAAACCAAAACAGGGAATAAACATGCTGTGCCGGTGGGTGTATATGCTCCAAATCAGGATTAATAGCTTTGCTCAGTAAAGCTTTATTCTGGTTTGAATTGGACTCCGACATATTGGGCATGACTGAAGATCTTGTCCACACTCGACACACGTCTACAGAACAGAAGGCATATAACCATTTTTTATGAATGTTGTTATGAAACATGATATTATGAAGGAAAAAAAAAAAGAAAAGGTACTATTGCCCCCTCCATACCTGGTGACCGCATCCAAAGGCCATATCCTTCGTGTTGGTAAGGCATATCGGACAAAGCTGCATAAGACCACATTCTTAATAACATTAGCAATCCACAAAACCATTGATTTGTTTACTATAACTTGAAAGAAATTAAAAAATAAGAAGAAGAAGAATCATATAAATAACGCCGGGAGCTGTACAAAGAAAGGCAGACAATCCACAAGTCCACTATGCTCGTGTGGTTCATATACCTGGTTGTCATATGTAGAGGTTGGAGGAGCAGATGGAACATTGTCAGTGGAACTGCTGTAGTCATAATAAGAACTAGTTGCGCGCGGGAAACTAGTTGCCTTTGAAGGTTTTTTATCGCTAAATGATGCTGTTCCATACATTGGAGGTGGAAGGGCAACCCTTTCAGGAGCATTTCCTCTGCGGCCACTGTGCAAACAAACAATATATGAATGATGATTGGTGATAAAGCAAACTAAGGGTAGCAAAAAGGGAGATGCAAGAGAGAGGGTACAAGGAAGTTGTGTTTATTACCCCAACAAATTAAGCTCCATTGTCGCCTTATATTGAGCAGGAATTTCCATTAATGCGGCAAGAGCGAATTCAGTCTCTTTTCGAGATTGTGGAACATTTTTTGACATAATTTCAGTAAAATTGACAAACTGAGACGGGAAATACAAAAGAGGAAAATCGTTTAAAAAAAACAGCTCAACCAGTCATTAACTAAATCAAATTCAAGCTTCAAGGATGGTGGTGATGTACAGACCTGAAAATTATCAAACTCCCGTGCAGGGATATTGTCATCAAATTCCTTCATCATGTCCCAAGGTCCATCTCCTACCCCTACCAAAATAATGGATAAGGGAAACTTGCTGCAAAATTTTGGTAGCGGAAAAAGGCAATGGATAACTCAATGTTATAACATGAGGGCACTAAGATACTTACAAAAGGAAAAATACAAAATAAATTATTATAGTTCACTAGATTACCTAGCCTGGACAATTGCTTCGACAGTTCTCCTTTCCTGGGGACTCAGTTGACCACGTCCAGTATCCACACTTCTAGTTACCTGCAATGACAAAGTAATTGATGAAGAAATGACTCATGCAGCTGCTGATGTGACGCAGGGGTGCCCCCTCATTGTATTTGTATTAGGAGATACCAAACAATAGATGCACACACAATAAATGCCATACTCTTTACAAGGCATGCAGGGATAAACAAGGATGACAACAACTTCAACATTGCCGATAACTTGTCCCACATAATGTTCTAAGGTTTATTAAGTCTTAAAATAGTACCTGACCATCAGCAATTATAACCAAGACATGATACTGTCCTCCACTCTGCTCGACAATAGTCGTGGCCATTTCTACAACAGGAGCGAAAGATGTCGGTCCTGCAGAAGAATATATACAATCCCAGTTATGCAAATTATAACCCATCATCATAAATGGTAAACAACTAACAAAGTGAAAATCAAACCTGCAAGTTTGACATGAGGGGTAAGTTCTTTGTACCGGCCTAATACTTCCTCAAATCCATTACAAAATCTATCATCAGGATAGAAACTGAATACATCCTGATCATGTGTTGAGGCTACAAAAAAATTGAAAGTATCAAATAAGTTACTTGAAGAGAGAGAGAGAGAGAGAGAGAGAGAGAGAGAGAGAGAGAGAGAGGGAATTTAATATTTACGTACCATCTCCAAATCCATAACAAGGGATCAGGTTGTCCTCATCAAAAGCTGCCAACGTTTTGCCAATAATAGATATTGCTTGCTCATAAGGATTTTGGCCATTTCCAATGTGGTGTAGGCTTCGTCCGTTAAATGACCTCTTACCTGACATCGAATTCAAGTTTAGTATATACTTATGGCAACCAAAGCCCTGGAACCTATGATCAACTCAGATGGTAAGACAAAAACTTAACCTGTCCATTCGTTGCTCTTAGTAAAGTCAATGCCAATAATAAGATTTGATGATTCAAGCCCAGAACAAGCAAGAGCTTCAGTCACCTGCAAAAGGTAACAGATCCTTCTTTAGCAGATGAATTGCATAGACACCAACAATGACTTTCACATTCCTCCTACGACAGGGGGAACAAGAAGGACAAGACTGGGACTCCAGTAGAGAAATTGAAAACAATTTTATTGTAAAAGACAGAATGGACAATAGACATCATATACTGGTTCATTTGTCCTATAAGGTTTCAAGGGGGACAATTTCTATGGTGCATTAAAAGTTCCCCGGGCCAACAATAGCCCAAAATTGTAATATACTTGAACGTTGACCGTGGCAAGCTTATGATCCCGAGTCCTCACACACGTCTCTAAGATTCTCATATAACTAAAGCAAATTCACAATCTCATTTGGAATAAAAATTGGATCTTGATAACTAATAAACACACAGATATATACATACATATCCAGCCAAGCCACACAAGAAACATTAAGTTTTCATTAAAATATACCTCTTCCAGAGATCTATAATCGTCAGCAATCCTTGAATATCTTCTGTCCAGCTTCCTCTGCGGGGCGTGCTTTTGTGCGCCACGGTTTTGCGAAGGGTGAGCCTGGTGCTGCGGCGGTGGTGGTCCGTATGCCGGAACAGTCGGTCGAGGAGGGTAATTATAACTACTATCTTGCGGCGGAGGATAAGATTGTGAATAACTATCTTGTGAATAATATGCTGACTGCTGAGGAGGTTGAGAAGGAGGAGGATAACTACTGTATTGATCCCACGAAGATGAACTGCCCGTTGGAATCGATGAAGATTGCCTCCTACTATCCTCCCTGGAATTACTTGCTCCCATCAAGTCAACAATCAATCAAAGTTTCTCAATCAAACCGAATAGAAAGAAATCTGTATGAAGTCAACCGGATCAAATTTCCCTCTTCTATAAATCGTAACAGTCTCAACAAATAAGCAAATCAGGAGGCCAGAAAACCAAATCGAAAATCCCTCCGCTCTTCAAACGCCTACTTTATATATATATATATATATAAGTCAGCCTGCAGAAAGGATAGAAAATTCAACTCGGTGTGAGAAATCAAAGAAGATAAGAAAGACGGCCGTCAACCGTTGAACCGACATAAAAATCAATTTTTGCTACACCCTTCCGGAACCCCTGCAAATACTAGTATGATATTGTGGCGTCATCTATTGTGTTTCTTGCCGGAGATGACATTTAATAGTAACATCATTGTCAAGTATTTCTAGTAAACAGACAATTCAAAGCCCACAAGGATAAGCAACTACCACATCCAAACACGCAATAAATTTTTACTATTATTTAAAAAAGAGGAAAATTAAACGTAAGTAACGTGAATCTTGCCGGAGATGACATTTAATAGTAACATCATTGTCAAGTATTTCTAGTAAACAGACAATTCAAAGCCCACAAGGATAAGCAACTACCACATCCAAACACGCAATAAATTTTTACTATTATTTAAAAAAGAGGAAAATTAAACGTAAGTAACGTGAATCTACCAATGACTGAAAAGGAAAAAATAGGGAAATGCATAAAACCTAAACAAAAGCCCAGTCAAACTCAAAATTCTAAGAAACCTTTTTTCATTTTTTTATTCGCATTCATGTACCTTCAACCCGGAGGCCGGAGCCTTACCTAGTTTAATTATCACTCGTTGACAATTTGGCATGCAGATTCCCTCATCTTTATCTACCCAACCCAGTTGTGTAATTTTTTATTTTAAAAAAAAAAAAAAGACGGAGACAACTCAAACCCAATCGCACATTCTTCAGGTTTTGAATCAGATGAAATAGCTTGCACAGACATTGGATCTGTTGATGCACATTAAACCATGCTCATGATGAACAGGTAAACCCTACCGGAAACAAAAACCCCCCGATCGCACACTCAGAGATAGAATGTGCAATGCATTGTAGAGTAAAAGTAAATTGTAGATTTATAAAGAAAGGATGGAGTTATTTGGAAGAGATGAAAGTTGAGTGATGAAGGAAAGCCAACCTGAGGGGATCAAAGAAGGACGATGGACATAAGATTCTCTGCTGCAATTTTTTTTCTTGTGGCGAGGAAGTTACCTTTCCCGGTTGCATTCGAAGGAGAACGGAATCTGTGTCGTGCAAAATAAAATGGATAATTGGGTATTCCTCCCCCAATTTTTGGTATAATTCGATGTAATGCCCCTGAAGAATCACGGATAATATTTCAGCCCATCAGATTTGGCTGCTATTGCAACTATTTATAGATGAGATACCTTTATATGAGAATGCCTCTATCAGGATATTGAATGAGAGTTCTCTTGAAGGTCCATGTCCCCTTTCTATAATATAATACTCTATCCGTTCCATTGAAAAATTTTACTTTATTATACTAAAACAGTACACCAAAGTAAAATAATTTAATAGAACAAGAGAAATAATGCATAACTGCCATATTTTTATATGGGATTAGGTCAAGGAAACTCCTAGATGGGATTCCTGGCTTTAAGAATAAGGTGAATTGGCCTCGAGTTAATGAGATAGATTTTGGTTCAAATTCATGGCAGTCGACAAATATTAAATATTTTAATTTTGCTATTATTTTAAGAAATTAAAAATATAAATGCTATCTTACTTCGTGTAGTGTAATATGAATATCTTACTAAATTTGAAATTTATCTTTTATAATAAATTTCAAATGCGGGGGAAGAATTTGAAATTAAAGACAACTAAAAGTGTGAGGGGAAAAGGGGGAGTGCTCTGTGATTACTTTATAGATTATGGGTATTTTTTGGCACTAACAATTATTGGTAACGTAGTATAAAATAAGAAAAGGGAGGGAATTATGGCAAAAAGATGAAAGACTTTTTTGTGAGAATTGTGTATTAAGTCCACAAAGTATAATTAATAATCACGTTGCTTTAAAAAAGTTTCCATTAATTTGGGTGAGTGGGAGCCATGTTTGTTGCCAAACCCGCCCGCAACTACAATCAATTGCTCATCAAATACGTGAATAATTCATTAATTAATTAATAATTACTATAAATAATACCGAGTACTCGTTATGTTGTTCTATTAGAATAGTCAAATTTCAAAATGTATTTTTGTTTCCATTCAAATAGTCAATTTTTTTATTTATTCACTTTTCATATACTTACTAATAAAATCACGTGTGATTTACAATTCATTTACCTTTAAAAAGTAATGATAGTAATAAAAGAAATAGTGACATCTTACTTATTTTATGTATTGTATCTTATAAATCATAAAAGGTTGTATAATATCTAAACTGAACTTTTTTAATAGAATGAATGAAGTAATTTTTGGTGATTATAATAAGTTACTCCTTCCGTTCCATTAGAATGACCCACTTTCACTAATGTACAACTTATTATGGATGTAAATGTACAACACTTAAAATAGCTAATTTGATACCTAATTTTCCATTCATATCCTTACTTTTTATGTATGGACTAATTGTACACCACACATAATTATATTAGTAAATATAAGAGGAGTAAAAAAATATTTCTCAAAATTGATCATTCTAATAGAATGAATGGAATGGAGTATAACATAACCTTGTATGATGGATACAATTCATGTGGAGCACAATCACACAAATATGTATGTATATATGTGGTAACTTTTATTATGCACCATTCAATTATTTTCATGACAAATTTTGGCAACTGAATTATTTTTGGGTTATCTTCTTGACAACTCAAACTAATGAAATTGACAACAAAAACTCATTCAATTGCGTAAAGTTGTTATAATTTATGTGAAATTAAGAAATGAAAGACTCAGTTTAAATATGTACCATTCATTATGAACGTATAACATTCAATTGTTAATCACAAAATAATAAATTATGCACGGTAAACGAATTGAAATTAAACTATTTTATTGTAATAAATTATATATGTTTTAAACATAACTCTTTACGTGAGACTAGACGAAATATTATCATTCTTTGAAACATATAATTTCCAAATTGGATGTTATTTATGTGGTGGGATTGTATGTAATTATTTAAAATATATATTAAAAAAAAACATTTGTAAGGAAATTACAATGGATATGAAGAGTATTTTTGGAAGTGGTGTAAAGCAATTTCGTCTGGTGTTCTGCCGCCGCAACTGCACTTGTATAGGCGCCGCACCACCACACGAGATGGAAGTTTCCAGGGATTCTTCTCAGTTTTGGCTTTCGTGTACGCGACCCATCAATTTCTCATCGGTGCTTTGCTTAGGTGCACAACACAACTTTTTTTTATATTTCAATCAGAATAATAATAGATTTAGTAACAAATCATAATAATTTTTTTTTATAGTAACTCATATGACATGTATTCATTAGTTACATTTTTATTAATATCACATAATTATCTAATGAATGCTACGTGAGTTATTATAAAAAATTTGTTATAATTTGTCACTGAATCTATCATTACTTTTTCAATTAAGCATATATTCTGAAATTAAATATAGCGTTCACTTCAGTGTTCCACACATCGTAATTTGGGTGCATGTGTAAAATTATAAATAATTTATCAAAAATATATTTTTATTTGAATTATTTTAAATAAAATATTTATATCAAATAAAATTGAAACTATGATCGAAATTTATATTTTGAAATTCACGCCTATACAAATTCGGAATTTGCTGGGAATTTGCTTATCTACCAATTTGTCATATAATAGTTGCGATTGTCAACCAACACATATGAATATAGACTATAGTTGTTGGTCTTTCTTAACTAACTAACATTAAAATCTAACGGTCAATTCATACAGCGCCACAACACATGATATTGATGGTTTCCATTTGCCAAAGCAGATCATAGTTTGCAGTATTGCGATACGTATTGTAAGATCATAAGATACTACGATTATAAAATATCAAATTGATCATATTTCTGATTCTATCCGATGCTATAAAAATTTGCCAAAATAACTCAAATAAGAGTAATTTTTATATTTTATCGGTAATTTTATACCTGCATATTTCGTGTAGGATCTTACGATCCTACGATCTGATTCTATCGATACCGATCCTGCACCCAAATCGATCTCACGTAGAATCGCAATACTACAAACTATGGTTGACATACCTTAATTAAATAATGTCGTACTAATATTTCTTTTTAAAAAATGACTACGATCTTATTGTGATGTCAATGTGTATTGTCACATAACATAATATCACATTACTCTATTGGCTTCACTCAAATAGTAATACTTTTAATGTTATATGATTCTCTTAATATGATATAAGAAATATTATACTACTTTTTAATTTGTTTTACTTTGCCGAGTCAAACTTGTTGTTTACATAATTACATGAATATTAACATTCACAACACAAAGTTTATAGTATTTGTTATATATATATATATATATATATATATATATATATAACAATATAGTTAATGGAGTTTTTAAGTGGTCCTGTAATTGAAATCGATAACTGTCGGTGGAATTCTCTAGAAGCAGGTGGTAGGTAGAGCACAATCGAATAAAGTTATCTTTTCCATGAAGACCTACCGTATAATAGAGTAATTTTATTAGAGAAATATATATAGTGAATGAATGAATGTTACATCACTGTTTATACAATTTGACTATGAATTTAGGGTTACGAGTATTGTTATTCTTAAATGGGCTAATTACATTTACCTACCCCAAGATTTGATGAGATTACAAAGAAGTCCATGTGGTTAAAAAATTTTACATACATACTTGAATTATCTAAACTTTTTTGTTTTGTGTTTATATTTTCACTAACAGTAAGAGTGATATCAAATTGAGTAACGTTAAGGTTTGGAGCGCTAATATTTTATTAAATAATCCAGTCAAAAGTTTCGGTTATATTTGTTAATGTATTGAATAAATGAGTTTAAGCTAAACATTTACCAAACCGATCATAAAAGTTTGTATTTATTTTTATCTATAATTAACATAGATCGATTTTGTAACTATGGGGCAGGTAAATATAATTCGCCCTTCTTAGATTATCATCAGATTGGATCAAGCCCATTTACAATTGCAACTTTGTGAGTTCAAAATGGTCAAAGCATTATCGGATAAATGCGAAAAAGGCTGATCCATTACAAATGTACAAGTTTGAAGCCCACACTTACCAGCTCCTGTCCGCACTATTTTTCCACTGAGCCCGTTGCCATCTATCTCTGCCCTTTACAATACTTTAATGCACGTATCCAAAAAATGATTCCACTTTTTTAAAAATATAAATAAAATAATAATGATTCCATGCATGGTATGACATTTTATTTATTTTTTTAATGAATTTTCTATTAAGTTTAATCATGATATATTTTTGTTAATGTAAAAACACTGATCTCGTCGATAAAAATAAAGATAATACTGTTGTGTTGTGTCAATTAAAACAAATATACAGAGCTACATATCTAAAAAGTATACCGAACAAAGTTCAAAATGTTCGTAAAAAATAAGAATTTACAAATAATTAAACTTGAATTTTAGTTACAGTAAATAAAATAATATTGTTTCGTCTCAAGAAAAAGATTTATTTGTAAGATGTACACATCAAATAACTGATTTATTATATAGTTTTCATTTACATACTTACTTTTTAATTACAAATAGTTATATTAATCGAATATTGTAAAAAAAAAAAAAAACTTTTTTAATTGAGGGAAAAAATTTTAAAATATACAAAACTCATTCGAGAGGGATGGAAACTGGAGTATAATAAGTTTAAAAATGACTTTGTCTTAATTTAAAATAAAAAAAAGAAAAAAGAAAAAGACTTTGTCTATATCGGTGGCAAACATGGAAATTGCAAAGTTGAAATCAGTGAAACGCCTCGGAATCCCATTGGATACGAATTACGAGCAGGCAAAATCTCCACCACTAGTCCTTTTCTATTGGACGCATAAAATTACGTCAAATACCCCTCCGACCACACCCGATCTTTTCTCCTCTCCCTCCCGAAAATTAAATAATAATAAAAAAAAAAGCGACAATAATTATCTCTATACAGTATTCACACTGAACTGAGTGAGCTTCCCGGTGCAGCTGAACGGCTTGTAAAATACCGCCGTCAAAGCTGCCGGCTCCGAGCCAAAGGCGCCCCCGTCGCCTTCACAATGTCTTTTCCGGATTTCTCGAAACATTGATATTCCGTCCCTACCACAAAAGACTTTTATCCTATATCTGGAAAAGGAAACTCGCGTTGCTTTATAGTTCGGTAATGGATCTACTGGCGCTCACGTATTTTCTAGGGTTCTAGTTTCAATTAGCGTTATTTGAGAATAGAAAATTTTGTAAAAAATATGAAGGTGAAAATGAGGGAAAAGAACGAGGTCATTCGTTCGGGGAAGCTGCTGAAGTATTTGTTGATAGGATTGATTGTGTTTTTGGGATTGGTTTGTCTGTACAACGGCTCCTTGTTCGCTCCGCGACTTCCTCGAGCCGACGAAGCCCTGGAAGACGGCGTGGATCCTGTCACCGGAAGTTTGGTCAGGGCGAAGCGGTTTTACTTGGATGAGGTGCCTGATGATGACCAGGAGCATAATCCTGAAGTTCCCAGGAGCATTCCTGTATGTTAGTTATTATGTTTCGTTATTTATATATTACTTTTCCCTTTTTGTCTTTCGTTAGTGCATTGTGGTTCCCTTTGTGGGGGTTCTGCTATGTTTGGTGATATGAATTAATTACTGGCTTTTTTAATAGGTTTGCGATTTGAAGTATTCGGAATTGATCCCATGTTTGGATAGGAATCTAATATATCAGCTCAGGTGGAAACCTAATCTCACGTTGATGGAGCATTATGAACGGCATTGTCCTCCTCCATCGCGGCGATATAATTGCCTCATCCCACCTCCAATGGGTTACAAGGTTGGTAGGGCCTGTGCCTGTTCATTCTGTTTTGTTGCACTTTAGCTGCTGTTTTGTCGATTCTTCCTGTAAGAGCAAATACCTTATCCGTTTAGCGTAGACTGGAATAGTACTAACCCACTGTTGAAGTTATTATTATTGTTCGTGTTACATTGATGTCTTCGATTAACTGTTCTGCAATCCGTTTTATTGATGTGAATTTTAAAGGTTACCATAGAATTTGGTTATCGGTTTTGTTAGTATCGATTTAATGAGGCCATTTTTAGAAGTCCAGATCCCAATCAAATGGCCAGCGAGTCGGGACCAAGTATGGAAAGCTAACATACCTCATACGCATCTTGCTCAAGAGAAATCTGACCAAAACTGGATGATCGTAGATGGGGAAAAGATAAGGTTTCCTGGCGGGGGTACCCATTTTCATTATGGGGCGGACAAGTACATCACTGCTATTGCTTCGGTATTGACAATTTTGATTAATCAAATATCACATTTCTGTTACTTAACTCATTTTAAAATTTACTATTTCAAATTTCATCATTTGCAGATGCTTAAGTTTCCAGGTGAAAAACTGAGCAACGGTGGACATATTCGTAATGTTCTTGATGTGGGTTGTGGGGTTGCAAGTTTTGGGGCTTACCTTCTTCCTCTCGACATTATAGCTATGTCACTGGCGCCCAATGATGTGCATGAGAATCAAATACAATTTGCACTGGAGAGGGGCATACCAGCTGCTTTAGGCGTCTTGGGCACTAAAAGGCTACCTTATCCCAGTAGATCATTTGAATTGGCGCATTGTTCCCGTTGCCGGATTGATTGGCTTCAGAGAGATGGAATTCTTTTGTTAGAATTGGACCGATTGTTAAGGCCAGGAGGCTATTTTGTATATTCCTCACCTGAAGCTTATGCTCATGATGAGGAAAATCGAAGAATTTGGAATGCTATGCATGATCTTTTAAGAAGAATGTGCTGGAGAGTTGTTTCAAGGAGAGATCAAACAGTTATATGGGCTAAGCCTTTGAGTAATAGTTGTTATAAGAAGAGAAGTCCTGGGATCAACCCTCCATTGTGTAGCTCTGATGATGATCCAGATGCTTCCTGGGAGGTGCTTATGAGGGCGTGCATCACACCATATTCTGCTAGTAAGTTGCTTTGTTAACTCTAAGCATCTAAACCTTTTGCTGTAAGTTCTGGAATAATTGACACAAAGAGGATATGCTGTTGAGATTCTTTTCTTTATGTAGTTTTGTTCAATTACCAATTTTCCAAAACACAGAGCCAGAAAAATCAAATCACATATAGAAATACTGAATTCATTAAGTTGCATCTTTCCAGCTTTTTGAGTATTTTAACTTGGTCAGTAGATTAATTTAAATGGCTTGGACAACTACAGAATGTGCAGAAACGTTTGCACTCTGAATTTTGTGTCATATATGTAATTTCTTCACACATAGTCCATTAAGTTGTTCCATTTCTGTTAATACCTCGGATACTTACATAAGAATACAGGGATGCACAGGGAAAAAGGAAGTGGATTAGAACCTTGGCCTCAAAGGCTTATTGCGGCTCCTCCTCGCTTGGAAGAAATCGGTGTCAGTCCTGTGGAGTTTCAAAGAGATACTGTAAGTTAAAGGAGGGCCTCTTTCATGTAGTGTTGGCTTTACTCAAATTTTCTGCTTATTTTAATCCATAAATTTATTGATTGCAGAGCATATGGCATGAGAGAGTTGCTGACTACTGGAAACAAATGAAGTCTCTAATGCAGAGAAACTCATTTAGAAATGTGATGGACATGAACTCAAACCTTGGTGGATTTGCTGCTGCTCTTAGAGATAAGGATCTCTGGGTGATGAATGTGGCATCCGTCAATGCATCTTCAAAGCTGAAGATCATTTATGACAGAGGCCTAATTGGAACTGTTCATGACTGGTAATTTCTTGAGATTAGCACTACCTTTCAACATACTCTTCAATTTGGAGCTCATAGGGCACATATTCAGTGTTAACTACTTTATCTACTTGCACAGTAATTGTCTTAGAAATAAAATTAATGATCCAATATATATATATATATGAGTGGGATGGAGGACAGGCATTACTTGTTCCCCTCAAGGGTGTTACTGAGATGGCCATCACCTTCATTTTATTGATGTTGCTACATTTACTGTCCTAAGCAAAAAATTCCTTGCATCTTAAAATTTTCTTGCTTGGGATGACGTGATTTGATTTGGTTACCCTGATTAAAGCAGGGTGAACATGTTAGTTGTAAAGTAAATGTAGAGGATTATAAGTAAGCTTAACTTTGAATTTAGACCTTTTGTATTCCCTTTGAATTAGTTTTTAGTTGTTGATCGTTAGATGGTAGAGATCTAGGCCAATCCCAAACTGAAGTTTGAGTTCATTTGTAATGCTGATGTTTAATGAAAGGTTTAGAGAGGGCAAAGAATCTCTATTAGCTTGTTACGCCATTGAACTCTGATTGAAAATCTACTTTTTACAGGTGTGAATCGTTTTCAACCTACCCACGTACCTATGACTTACTTCATGCCTGGGCAGTGATCTCAGAGATCGAGGAGCGCGGATGCAGTACTGAAGATCTTCTGATCGAAATGGATAGAATAGTACGGCCAGAAGGGCTTGTGATTATAAGAGACAAACTTTCTGTGATAAATTATGCCAGAAAGTTCCTGACTGCCTTAAAGTGGGATGGTTGGGTCTCAGAGGTAGAACCAAGGACTGATGCACTCTCTCTTAATGAAGAAAGAGTTTTAATCGCCAAGAAGAAACTATGGCAAATGGATCCCACAGTGTTGTGAATCTGCTTCCTGCATTGGGTACGTAGGTCATAATTTCTGGTTGCATTCTAGCTTTTATCCTTTTTACCCCATACTTGCATCTTTGAATCTCCAGTAGATAGGCTATTTATGTGAGAAAATACCATGCTGAGAGTGGAAAATGGTCATGTTCCAACAATTAAATATAGTTAGGAGTATTACTTTTATCAATGTAAACACATCTGTTTACTTTTATGGAAAAGAAGCTTTGCTCCCTGCAAAAGAAAGCTGTAACCATGTGCATGTGAATCCTTATATATACCTCATACTGCGTTTGCCTGTGTTTTGATAGTGATTGGTTAATTGAGGAGAAAAAAAATTTGAACTTGTGGGTTTGAATTGTTGAAGGCTGTGCTTGTTAATGTAGGCTTAATTCTTACATTTTCGAGATGATTTGCCGTCACTTGCAGGTGAGTATGATGCCTATAATGGAGTTCCTTTGAAGACAATGGATACAAGTGCAGAAGCATATATTTGGAAAGGCAGGCAGGGATTCTTTGTAGAGAATAGCTCCATCTCCAGTTTAAGAAAAAAACCTAAATGGCTAGAGAACTGACTATCAATGTTAGTGTTACTTTGGTTTTGAAAACGGAAAGTTTTGTTTTTGTTTCTCATCTGATTGAATTTAGAGTGTAGATGTTTTAGACTATAATAGCAATTTATGGTTTGCAACTGTAATTATTATCTTTCTAGTGTACTATTGTCATTGAGAAGAAAAAGATGTGGGCATTTGTTACATTGAGAAGATAAAGATTTTGATGTGTTATTATAAATTCAATGTGTTTTAGAAAATCTTGGCTCGCTGAATTCACTGTATTTATAAATTCAAGATTTATCTCTTTCCATATATAGCATTCCCGCTTATTCAGTATTTATATTTATTTGCTGCGGAATAGATCTCCTCATTCTCTTAACCCTTGCAAGGATAGCCGATTCCAATTTGCACAACAGAAAATACCTTAAAAAGGGCAACTGCCACACTTTTAACCTTAATCAAATCCAAATTTAACTATAATCTTGTCTCTCACTTCTTACATTGTCATTCATTAATATCACCGATCACAATCAGTGAGATTTAGGCAGTTTCAGTTTCGCATGATCGGGTGAAATTTTGATTTTTTGTGGAATTTCTCCATGATTTAGATTTCTCTTGTCCATGGATTCTGTAAAAAAGACTGCATTGGATAGCAAGATGGATGATCCCGCCGTTTCCGAATCAGATTCTTCCACAAAGCGGCTAACGCCTAAGCTGCCTTTCATAATCGGTACGTGATAGTTTTCTTTTTTTGAATTTGAAACTTTTTGAATAAAATGAACAAGTTTTGCTTAATTTGTTGTTACTGAAGGTGTTGCTGGTGGAACCGCATCTGGAAAAACCACTGTTTGTAATATGATAATTTCACAGCTCCATGATCAGCGGGTTGTTCTTGTCAATCAAGTAAGTTCTCCTTTGTTGTTTTATCACACAAACTGTAACAGAGATGGTGATCATATGCTTTAAATTTTGCAGGATTCATTCTATCATGCTTTGAATGAGGAGCAAATAAGCAAAGTTTCAGACTACAACTTTGATCATCCTGGTAGGTACATTTGGATTTGAATCTTCTCCTGTACTTCATTTTCATTGCTGACTGTTTTTCCCTTTTTTCAATTTGAGATGCCTTTAATACGGAGCTTATGCTTTCATGCTTGGATTCTTTGAAACTTGGGAGAGATGTCAGTATACCCAATTATGACTTTGTGCAGCACAAAAGCGTCGAACCATCGCGAAATGTATGAAATCAAACTGCCTCTGCTGCTGCAAGTTTAACAGGAATTGCTGCTAACTTAATTTCTTTGTCCAATGTGCAGGTCAATCCTTCAGATGTCATCATTTTAGAAGGGATTCTAATTCTTCAGGATCCCCGTGTTAGGGGCCTCATGAACATGAAGATATTTGTCGATACAGGTTCTTTTCTCACATAATTTTCCTCCTCCCTCTTCCATTCAATTCCTGTCTCAGTTTCTTGGTTGAATGTTGAAGCTTTTCTAATGCAAAATCTGTCTTTTCTGTTGATAAATTACTAGAGTTCTGTGTAGCCAATGTATCATCTTAATCTTGATGAACACAATTGCACCAGAGATCACATGTGTCAGCCATTTCTAACCATCTTTAGGCTTTCACCAGTGCAGATGCTGATGTAAGGCTAGCTAGGAGGATAAAACGCGACACGGTCGAAAGGGGCAGGAACATTCAGCATGTGCTCGATCAAGTCAGTAAAGAGATTTATATTCTTTCTCACAATGAAGCATGTAGTGTGATGTAAGTGATGCTTTTGCACATGGCTTCTATCTTATACTTTGAAACTTATAATCTTGCAGTATGATAAGTCTGTGAAGCCAAGTTTTGAGGAATTTATTCTTCCAACAATGAAGTACGCTGATGTTATAATCCCCCGGGGAGCAGACAATGATGTTGCAATTGACCTCATAGTTCAACACATTCGGACAAAACTCGGCCAGCATGAACTCTGCAAAATTTATCCCAATGTATTCGTCATATATTCTACCTTTCAGGTAGGTAAACTGCCATTATTGACAGATTTTCTTCTCTTTTTTTTTTTTTTTTCTGCATTGCCTGGATTAATTTGCAGATGCTTTTGTTTTGACAGATACGCGGGATGCACACGCTCATACGTGATGCCAAAACTAACAAGCACGACTTTGTTTTCTACGCAGACCGGCTTATTCGATTGGTAAAGTTCCAACAGTTAAATTAGCAGAAGGTTATAATGAATGGTTCATTTCTTCCTTGTGAGAAAACAAAAGAAAAGAAGAATGAAAAGTGAAATTAGTTTGACAGGTTGTGGAGCATGGTTTAGGTCATCTTCCATTTACTGAAAAACAGATTATCACTCCCACAGGTAAATGGTTATAGCTTTTGCATGTACGACAAAGTGTTACGGGCCACTCTTTTGAATCACCTAAATGAGCTAACGACCCGTGACACAATGGCACGAAGTTCACTGACTATACATAGCTGGTTTTTGTTGCAGGATCTGTATATACTGGAGTGGTTTTCTGTAAGAGGCTATGTGGTGTCTCAGTGATCAGAAGGTACTTTTACTTGATCAGTCATCATTCCAACAAATAGGTTTAGTTTTTCGCTGTTTCTCCATTGATGATCTTTGAATGCTTAATTAATGTGGTAGTGGGGAAAGCATGGAGAATGCTCTAAGAGCATGTTGTAAGGGAATCAAAATCGGCAAAATCCTAATTCACGGACAGGGTAACAATGGTCGACAGGTGATTTTAATAATTATTTCATAAAAACATAGCCAACGAACGAGCGCAACATCAATTGTTACGAAAAAAAAATTGTGATGAATTAGTTGTTATGCAGTTGATCTACGAGAAATTACCGTCAGACATTGCAAGCCGGCATGTGCTGCTGCTTGACCCGGTTCTTGCTTCAGGAAATTCTGCAGTGAAAGCAATTTCAGTGCTTCTGAGCAAGGGAGTTCCAGAATCCAACATCATTTTCCTCAATCTCATAGCGGTACCATGTTCAAATGTTCAATATTAATAATTCTTCGTTCCATTAGATGAGTCTATTTTACGATATTGAAAACAGTATTACAAAACGAACTTTTATAATGGAACTGATAAAACTAAACCACTACTAACTAACTATATGTGTATGCATGCAGGCTCCCCAGGGGTTAAATGCAGTGTGTAATATGTTTCCGAGGATAAAGATAGTGACATCGGAGATTGACGTCTCACTAAACGAGGATCTACGAGTTATGCCGGGCTTGGGCGAGTTCGGAGACCGATACTTTGGCACCGGTACCGGATAATTATCCCACTCCCGGAGATTTCACTTTTTTTTTTTTTTTTTCTTTCCATTATTCTTTCTGAATTACCTCAGCTCCATTCCTCTCCTACTATTGCTTCGAAACCTTGGTTGCCAAATTACGAATCAATTCTTGTGATTTTAGTTATTACAAATATCTTTTTGAAGTTTTTTTATTTTTTCACTAACTGCGTGAACTTGTTCGTGAAAGTTTATATTTATTCATATAATTGGTTAAGGAATGCATGTCACACGAATTAATCATTGCTAAGATTTATTACCAAAATTATCATTACTTTTTTTAAAATAAAAAGAGAACTGATTTATAATTTGACCGAATCTTGAAAAATTAGAATATTCACTATTTGTTTGATCTTCCACAGTTTACAACTAAATTTTGTAGGCATCTCTGTTATTTTGAAATATACCAAAGAGGAATATTAAAGTAGAAATAAGAAGAGATTTTCTTGCCCCAAGGTTTCAAAAACAATGTTTACTTGACAGAATCTGTTATAAAATAGCTTGATTAAAGAAAAAATAAATTAGAAATCAAAATTTGCTTCAATCTCCTAGCAGAAAGCCTGCTCTAGTCACGATGATGTCTTCTTCTTCTTCTTTCTTGAGGCAAAGCTGCTCGGTCCCACTTCCAATGACATTCGCTTGGTCCTGTAAAAGCTAATACACATGAGATCTTCACAAAATTTTACTTACTACACACAAAGGCATCCATCCATTGTCCTCTTTAGTATAAGCTTTTTCCCTTTACTATTGCAAACCCGGTATCGTTCCAATTTTATCAGATGTCCTCGAAGGAACCTATTGCAAACTTGGTTTTATACAAGACTCAAATAACTAGCATAAGAAAGGTAACATACCCCCCGGAAAGCTTCCCGGCTTCCTGCTTAGCTTCCTCAGTTTCTGCAATGGCCAAACAATACATTTTGATAACAGGTTTACTTCTGCAATGGCAAAAGAGCTTATGCTAATGGTGAATATATGTACCTTCTACATCAGCATCATCACTTTCTGCACCAGATTCTGGACCGGAGCCCCAGCGATCAGTTCCATCATCATTGTCCCATCGTTCTCCTGCCCGAGGCATCCAGAATTCATTTTCTTCCTCCAAATCACTGTCCTCCCCAGGAACATCTCTTACTTCAGATATAACTTCATTAACAGGTTTATCTTCTTCTATCTTCTTATTTTTCTTTGATTTATCCTTATTCTTCTTTTTCTTCAGGTCCTTCTGATCATTCTCTTCCTCCATTCCATTTGGAATTCCCTTTTCAGTTTCCATTCTCTCTGTTCAATTATCATAAGAAAGTCTCCCGTTAATGCAGGAAGTGTCCAACTAAATACAGTATATAAATGTCTATGAACAGTTGAACACTCAAAAATTCATCTGGAAAACATCTAGTTGAGTAATTTTTCAGCTTTAAAATTCTTGAACGTATTGAGTTAGAACATCTAAGAGAAAAAAAAGGAGCAGGACAAACCAAGCATGTTAAGGAAACGTTTGCCATTGATATGCTTCCATATGTGCTCTTCCGATTTATTGATGGTGAATTCTGTTAACTTGCAGATTAGCTTCGAACTACAAGAATAACAAAGAGTACATCAACAAAAGTAACGTATAACACATGGATAGACTCAAAGCCAAAGCTCACATTTTGCAACCAAAGGAAAGCAGAATCTCAATATTGACACACAGTTTGGACCAAAATACTAGCTTTCATGAGATCAAAACGCCCCCACGCCATTAGCCATCTATCTTGTAATTCAAAATCAAGAGAGTCAAAAGGTACGGCCAACTGAAAAGCACACATCATTTAAACCAATCAGCTAAGAGAACCCTCGATCACAAAATAGATATCAGAAGTCATAAAGAAGACAATTAAGCTTCTCCCATAAACCCTAAACCCCACTTGGGGAAGAATAAAAATGTTTTTCCTGAAAAAGAGAATCAGATTCAATTAATACGTACCTTGATTGAGGATCTTGACGAAACATGTTGAGCGGGGGTTTTTTATTAGCGAGAGCAGCGTCGATGAGGCCCAAGCGGCAGTGCTTGCTCCGGGAGTAGGAGTCTCTAGCATGAGCCGGAAGCTCGTGGCCGGTTTCAACACATTTGAAGCGGCCGTTTTCAAGCTCCTCGAAGGTTGGCGAGCCTAAAAGATTATCGCCTTCTTTTATTGAATCCTTGTTCTCTCCTTCCACTCCTCCACCGGTTTTCTTCTTCCCCATTGCTGCTGCTGCTGCTATTGTTTTTGTGTCATCTGCTATCATTCAGTGGTCTTTTTCACTTTTCTCTCTTTTATTTTGTCATAGTTTAGTTACGGCTAGGTCACGATTTATGCTTAATGTTTACCATCCGACGTCGTTTCCTATGCAACTCGAGGTTTAACACACAATTTACAATTTTTACTAGAATAAACAATGATAATAATATGAATATATATATTTTTTTGGGGGTTGCATGTATCATTATATTTCATTGCATAATCGAACCCCCATCTGGGTGCCCCGTTATGTGTTACAACCGGTGGAGCACTAGTTCGTTCTTGGTTTTAATATAAATTAGGAAGGGAAAAAGGTGGCGAAAACCCGTATGGTATTAATCTTTTTGCAAAATATATTTAGGAATTTATGTTAAATATATTCCTCCATTCCATTAAAAAAATTTAAAATTGAACTATACAAATGAAAAAAAAAAGAGGAAAAATTTCTACTAATGAATCCAATATAATTGATAGAAATATTATATGAATAATATTATTGAATTATTTATTTGATACATACGAGCGTAGCCTTTATCTAAGGGTTACAATATAAGATAAGTACAACCTAAGCTAGGAAACTATACGATAACATAAGTATACCATAATTACAGATTATACATATCTTAACAGCCCCTCTCAAACTCAAGGTGGTGAAGCTGGACACAACTTGAGTTTGGAAACAAGAGAATGGAAAAGCCCTGGCGAATGAGCATTCGTAAATAGGTCAGCAATTTGATCTTCCGATAAAACAGAGACAAGGTTCAATGACTTCTGTAAAAGATGATGGCGGACAAGATGACAGTTAATGTCGATATGTTTGGTGCGTTCATGAAACACATAATTGTGTGCGATTTGTACTGCACTCCGGCTATCGCAGTATAGCGGTGTACTGGAGGCGGTTGAAACACCCATATTTGAGAGAAGCCATTTTAGCCATAAAAGTTCTGCAGTAGTGTCAGCTAACGCACGATATTCAGACTCTAAACTGGAACGAGAAACAACAGATTGTTTCTTACTTCACCACAAAATAAAAGAGTCCCCAAGGAAGAAGCAAAAACCTGTCGTGGAGCGACGATCCATTGGGTCGCCAGCCTAATCTACATCGAAAAAGGCTCGTAACTCTAGGGAAGAGGTTACTGGGAAATGAAGACCATGTGAAATAGTTCCCTTAACATAACGCAATATGCGGAGGACAACATCAAAATGAACAGAGCGTGGTGCATACATGAACTGGCTAACCAAGTGAACGGCATGTGCAATGTCGGGTCGAGTAACTGTCAAATAAACCAAGCTACCAACCAAGTGACGATATCGAGTGGGATCAGTAAGAGGTTCTCCATCACCAGAGAGAAGTTTGAGGTTCGCTTCAGTAGGAGTCGAAGCAACCTTAGAATCTATAAGACCTGCCTGAGATAAGAGATCAGAGGCATACTTTGTCTGAGTGAGGTGGTATCCGGAGGCAGATCTGGAGACTTCGAGACCCAAAAAATAGGAAAGTGGGCCCCAGTATTTCATCTCAAACTGGGTATGAAGAAATTCCTTCAGTTGTCGTATACCCAAAACATCATCACCAGTAATGACCATATCATCCACATATAACCAAAGAAGGATAGTGGTAGAAGACGAAGTCTTGATGAAGAGAGCAGAGTCATAGGCACTAATCCAAAAGCCAAGTTGACAGAGAGTAGAACTGAACTTGGAATACCATGCTCTATGAGCCTGCTTCAACCCATAAAGAGCTTTCCGAAGGCGGCAAACCTAGATGGATCTGACGAGAAATCCCAGTGGAGCTGCATGTAGACTTCCTCAGAAAGATCCCCATTGAGAAATGCACCTTTGACGTCCATTTGAGATAAATCCCAACAACAAGAGGAAGCCACAGCAAGAAGAGCTCTAACATACGTGACTCTGGCCACTGGAGCAAAAGTTTCTTCATAATCGATCCTGTATTCTTGAGTGAAACCTCTAGCCACCAAGAGTGCTTTATAGCGCTCCATAGAGCCATCTGAACGAGTTTTGATTTTGTACAACCATTTGCATCAAACTAGGGATTTTCCAGGTGGTAAATCAACCAAATCCTATGTCTTATTCTTAAGAAGGGCATGTAATTTGTCATCCATTGCTTTGCCACACAGAACTAGAGCGGGCCTCAGAAAACGACTGAGGCTCATGAAGAGTGGCAAGGGCAGGGGAACAATGATAATCTTTCAGATAGGAAAGAGGATTACTAACTCGAGAGGATCTACGAGATGCAGGTTGAGGATCAGGCGCAAGAGGTTCTGGAGCAGAGTCAGACGTGGAAATGCTAAATTAGGCAACAAGATCAGAAGAGACTACAATAGGGGCATCTAAAGAGCCCAAGGAGGAACTAGGGCCAAAGAGTGGTGGTCGACTTCTGGAAACGTATTAATGATTTGGGTAGAAGTAAAGAAGTTTGAAGACGGGGTAAGCGGTAGATGAAAAGAAGAGATGGTGGAAAAAGGCTTATGTTCCCAAAATGTCACGTGATGTGAGAGGCGAGAGTGAGGTTCAAGTTTGGTTTGCTCATGAGGTTGGAGCATGACAAAGCAGGCACTACCAAAGGTTAGAAGAATGTGATGATTGGGAGATGTACCATAGAGACGTTCATATGGAGATTGAGCGGGTGTAATAGATGAAGGAACACGGTTAATAGTATACACAGCTGTAAGGGCGGCCTCACCCCAAAATTTTTTGTGGATGTCGGCAGAAAGGAGAAGAGCATGAACAGTGTTCAATATATGTTGATGTTTGCATCCAGCATGCCCATTTTCCTTAAGAAGGGAAATAAATGAGGAATCTGTGAATTCCGCAGCATTATCGGAACGGAATATTTTAATGGTTTGGGAGAATTGAGTACGAATCATATTTCAAAATTCTCGAAAGATTTGAAGAAACTCAAAGCGACGTTTCATCAGATAGATCTAGGTAAATCAAAAATAATAATCAACAAAAATAATGAAATATCGAGAACCGCCCATAGTGGGGGTAAGGGCAGGACCCCAGACATCAGAGTGGATAAGATCAAATGGACGGGAACTGATATACTCATTTAACATAAATGGCAAGGCACGCTGTTTCCCAAGTTGACAAGAGAGACAATCAAACGACTCGTCTTTCACAGACCCTAAAGACCCATTAGACATCAACTGACGAACACGAGGCAGTGATGCATGTCCTAAACGGGAATGCCAGAGTTGTATAGAATAATATTTAAGGTGAAATACATTTTGGTCTCTATGATTTTTCACTAGATAGTTTTTTCCCTGTGATTTAAAAATGGATAGTTACTCCCATTTGGTTTAGAATTGAAATGATTGACTGAATTAAAATGTCAAAATTAACAATTATTTAGAAATATTGTATTTATCATATCTTTCAATATTACATTTTAGTCATAAATCACAGGTGGGTAACAAACTGTGGTGCAAAACTAAACTATATTTCACCCTAATATGTAATGTTTTATAGTTTTTAAAAAAGGATATTGAAATCGGGTATTCCGGAAAAAAGTTTTTAAAAAGGGATATCCAAGTCAGGGTATTCCGGGAAAAAAAAAAAGCGCGAGCCACCTCAAGTTCCCATTTTCCACCGCCTTCATCTGGCCTGGAAGGAATCATGGATGGTGGTGTGGACAAAAAGCAATATTGAAGTGTGTGTGATAATCTGGAGGCAGCAAAATGAGTGACTAATCTTATGAGGATCCATACATCATCATGAGCTCTGTGTTGAGTAACACATTTGAAGTTGTTGTTGATTATATTAATTTAGTTTATTCAATTTAAAATCACAGGAAATTAATGGTGGATGTAGGCAAAGTTATTAATGGTTTCAACTTTGAAGAAGCACTTGTAAGTGTGACACTAACTTAAGTTGATGACACTAATTACCACTCAAATTGAAGTGTGACACTAATTACTTCCATCCAACCACTTTAAATGGAGCAAATGCAACTCTTTTGCCGGACCTGTGTTTCTTCACCTACTACGCCCGCCATCGCCATCGCCATCGCCATGAAGCAATATTTAGCAGTAATCCTAGTACTGTTGATCTCAGTTTCACTCTACGCAGCTGATCAATCATCCTCATGGTGTGACTTTCCGGCAATATACAATTTCGGTGATTCTAATTCAGATACCGGAGCCATTGCTGCCGCATTTTATCCCCTGCTTGCTCCCGCCGGCGAGACTTACTTCCAAAGGCCTGTTGGAAGAGCTTCCGATGGTCGCCTTATCATTGACTTCATCGGTAATTACAAACAATTTCCTTTCTCCTCTGTTTTATTTTTTCTGCAATGATCATGAACATTAATGTCTGTCCTCTGTCCTGTTCAATTAATATTAGCTGAATATTTGCGGCTGCCCTTTCTAAGTCCATACTTGGATTCAGTCGGAAGCAATTTCCAGCACGGAGCTAACTTCGCTACCGGAGGATCAACGATTCGCCGGCAGAATGAGTCATGGTTTCAGAGAGGAGTCAGCCCCTTTTCTCTAGATGTTCAAGTCGCACAATTTTCCCAATTTAAAGATCGCACCACATTTCTCTACAGTCAAGGTAATGTAACATCTGATAAAAGCAGGCTGCCAAAACCAGAAGACTTCTCCAACGCTCTTTACGTATTTGATATCGGTCAAAACGACATAGCTGTTAGCCTTCGAATCACCAACCCACAAGAGCTTAACGCTACGTTGGCAGATATAATTAACCACTTCGCCACGCAAATCCAAGTAAGTTTCAAATCCATGCATAATCTCCGTAACTTTTCGATACACTTAATACATTGAAAAATTCTAAAAAATGCTTTCAAAACCATCTCTCGACGAACATTTTGTTACGATATTCTAATTGACTCACAGGGGATGTATTGGAAAGGAGCAAGGGTGTTTTGGATACACAACACAGGTCCCATTGGTTGCTTGCCTATTGGAACGATCAAACTCCGAAATCCACCGGCGGGGACTCTGGACGAACATGGATGTGCCAAGTATCCAAACGATAGAGCCACCCTGTTCAACGCATTGCTCAAGGACGCGGTGGCGCAGCTCAGGGCAAAATTGCCGGAAGCCACCATAACCTACGTGGATGTGCACAGCGCCAAGTACGGATTAATCAGCAACGCCAGCAGCCTTGGATTTGACGACCCCGGGAGCATCTGCTGCGGGATCCATGGAAACGGAGTTGATGTTTCGTGTGGTAAAAAAGCTACCATAAACGGCACCGAAGAAGTATACGCAGGTTCTTGCGATAAGCCTTCTGCATTCATCAGTTGGGACGGCGTGCACTACACCGAAGCTGCGAATCAATGGGTCGCCAGTCGTATAATTGAAGGTGCATTATCAGATCCGCCGATCCCAATCACGAAAGCCTGCCACAAGCATATTTAACGATCACTTATGCTAGGCGACTCGCAATCACGGCAGTCCGTAAAGTCAAAAGATTGGGAGATCGGAAATGGAATCTTCTCCTCCACATGTCTTTCTACTATATATATACTGGTATTATATTGGTCTGTCTCTGACAAAACAGAGAACAAAAGAAAATTTCTGGTCTTTCAATCATCTATCCAATTAATGCCTAAACTTATCGAGATCATATTTTATGTTTATCTTATTATAATGAAGGGTGAAATTCACACGGAAATACTTTCTGAAGAGACAGGGAAGACATGGAAAACTTAGGCTCCAAGAAAACGTGAACTCCAAGTACCTCCGGATGACTTACCTTGTGGAATCTAGATGTACCAACGACCATGTATTATCTATATATAGACATTCAGAAGTGTCAACATTTCAATATAATATATAACTCAGCAAAAACTAAACACACAACATCCATCCAATGGCTCAAAATGCTTCTCTCCTTGGCCCGCCTGAAATCTACGGTCCTCCACCCTCCTCCAACGACCGCCCTGCCTCCTCCTCCACCACCACCGCCGAGCCCTTCATGGATCTCATGGTGGCCAATTTCAATGACACCCTGTTTCGAAACCCAATCATGGGTTTCACTGAAAACAACTCGCCGACTTTCCTCTCCAGTGATAACCCTTGTTTGGACTTTTTCTTTCACGTCGTCCCCGACACTCCTCCGGAGGCCATAACTCACCGCCTACAACTCGCCTGGGATGCCAATCCCTTGACAACCCTCAAGCTGATATGCAATCTCCGGGGCGTCCGGGGTACGGGGAAATCCGATAAGGAGGGTTACTATGCGGCGGCGCTGTGGCTTCACAACCACCACCCTAAAACCCTGGCGTGCAACGTGGCATCCATGGCGGATTTCGGCTACTTTAAAGACTTGCCGGAGATTCTTTACCGGCTTCTGGAAGGACCCGATGTGCGCAAAAGGGCAAAAGAAGAGCACAGAAGAAAAAGGAAGGGCAAGGGAGGAATCCATTTTGGATCTGGCAGAAGGGGTGGCGGCGGCAGAGGGCCTTTCAGCCGCGGCAACTCTAGCGGCAGAGGGCCTTTCAGCCGAGGCAACTCTGGCGGCAGGTTTAAGAGGGGTGGGAAGAAGAATAAAAATGGAAATAGATCAACTAGGGAAGATAGGATCGCGGCGAATTTGAAAATTCAAGAGATTGAGAAAAAGAGTGCCAGCGTAGAAAGGCATACCAAGAAGATTGAAAAGGCAAAGAAGGCTGTCGAGAGATATAGGCGTGACCCGGATTACAAATTCTTGTACGAGCGCGTGTCTGATTTCTTCTCAGAATCGTTGAAGAAAGACCTGGAATTCCTGAATTCCGGGGATCTGAAAAAGATCGGCCTCGCGGCGAAGTGGTGTCCCTCTATAGATTCTTCGTTTGATGAATCAACCCTTGTATGCGAAAGCATTGCCAGAAAGGTTTTCCCCAGGGAGACCCATCCTCAGTACGAAGGGATTGAGGATGCGCATTACGCCTATCGCGTGAGGGATCGGCTGAGGAAGGAAGTGCTCGTGCCACTGAGGAAGGCTTTGGAGTTGCCGGAGGTGTTCATTGGCGCCAATGACTGGGGCTCTATTCCTTACAACAGGGTGGCCTCGGTGGCTATGAAGCTGTACAAGGAGAAGTTTTTGAAGCACGACAAGGAACGATTCGAGGAATATCTGGAGAATGTGAGAGAAGGAAAGGCTAAAATCGCTGCTGGCGCGTTGCTTCCACACGAGATCATCGCAGCACTAGACGACGATTCCGGCGATGGAGGTCAAGTTGCAGAGCTTCAGTGGCAGAGAATGGTGGATGACTTGGCCAAGAAGGGTAAATTGAAGAACTGTCTTGCAGTCAGCGATGTTTCGGGCAGCATGAGCGGGACACCAATGGAGGTTTCGGTGGCTCTCGGGGTATTAGTCTCTGAAATGAGTGAGGAGCCATGGAAAGGAAAGATGATCACTTTCAGCAAGAACCCGACTCTTCAGACAGTCGAAGGAGAGAATTTGAGGGAGAAAACAGAGTTCGTGAGGAAGATGGATTGGGGAATGAACACTGATTTCCAGAAGGTGTTTGATCTAATACTAGAAGTGGCTGTGAAGGGTAATCTGAAGGAAGAGCAGATGATCAAGAGGCTGTTTGTGTTCAGCGACATGGAATTTGATTGTGCTTCTTTGCATCCTTGGGAGACGGATTACCAGGCCATAGTGAGGAAGTTTGGTGAGAAAGGCTATGGAAATTGTGTCCCAGAAATAGTGTTTTGGAATCTCAGAGACTCGAGGGCAACACCAGTTCCAGGAAATCAGAAAGGGGTGGCACTTGTGAGTGGGTTTTCAAAGAATTTGCTTACTCTGTTTCTGGAGAACAATGGAGAATTGAACCCAGAGTCTGTGATGGAGGCTGCTATTGCAGGGGAAGAGTATGAGAAGCTTGTTGTAATTGATTGATATCTGTTGTAGTTTCCATTAGAAAAGTTCAATAGTACAACTGTTTCCTAAGCCCGAGTTAGTTTTTGACTACGAAATCCATTTCAATCAATTGCAAAAATTAACAAATGGGAAAAGAAATGGTAGGCAATCAATTGCGAAAAGAACATATACTACCAAGATGTCATATCTTCAACACTACAGTAGCAATATATAAGTCTCTGCCATTGACAAGGCGTTTGCTGGAACATCATTATCATACAACATTGATGACTACAACTACATGCTTAAAGAACTCGACTGGAGTGACCAAGTTTCATACATAGACTACTAAGGAATAAATACATAAGGGATAACAGAACGCCCCCAGTCTTTGGCACTGCAATTACATATACAACTGATACAAGCCTGCAGTTAAATATATACTTATAGACACAACATAACATAGCATTAACCCCTCATTGACGATGCCCTTCCGGAAGAGCAACCACTCTGTGGAACGGCACTGACCGCTGAGGCAATGACCCATCTTCCTCATCATCATCAAATTCTAATATGTAACTGCCAAGCAAATAAAACATGTAAAAGATCAGCAAATTTCATTATCTATGGGAACACAAGCGACAACCATTCGTTAAATTTGTACCAGACTGCAGATCTATCTTAACAAAGCTAGTTAATATTCTTCAAAAGAGATGACACAACCAAAATGGCGATAGAGAGGGTAACTTACTCATCAGTTTTCCTCTGAAAGTCAACAACCAGAGAACAGCCAATGCCCATGCAATTAGAATGAAGAGATAGTTCAGTATTAGATGGATTTCTATTCAAAGCAATGCACATAATGCATAAGGCCAGTAACAGCTAAAAGAATAGAACTTCACCTTACGAGCTTGAACAACAGTTGCTTTATACAGAGCAGTTGTGCTTGGGTAGACAGCCAAAACATGCTTCCCTGGTGGAAAATCTTGAGCACTAGAGGGATCATTCCGCTTAGGGAAAGGTATAATATGTGACATGGGCAACTTGTACTTCCTGAAATTAGGAAGAGAGTTGACAACATTATATAAAGTATGCCATAATAACATCAGCAGCAAAGTTTCAGCAGTCAAACAAGAGATGCTACCTCTGCCCACCACCCTCCTCATCATCACCTGGTTCTTCATCTAAAACTTCAAACCTGCACACAGTTACCCAGAGTAAGCGAGCATGGATGAAAATATAGATATTATCTCTCTTCTTGATTAGCGCTTTGTACCATCATAAAGATAATGGACATGACATTCCAAAAGACATGTATAGTAATTAATTACTTCTTGATGGTGTATTTAGTAAGTTCAAGTGAGAACCAAGATGATTTCCACGTGGCTGCCAATTTCAGGGGATAAACTTACTCTTTTGTTTCTCGGTCAAAATGAGTTACTTTGACTATAAACCACTCGTCCTTGTCCTCTTGGGTGACCCTAGCAGCTACCTGAAAAAAGTGCCAAATAGACACTAAACACAGAGACTAGAAAAACAAAAGAGTAAACCAAGAGAGTTTGAGAAACTATCATGTAATAACAATGAAATTATACTTGTTCGCCCTTCAAACTAGCGAGAGAATCAAGGCGCGCAGTAGGATTCATTCTAGAGATGTCAGAATCTGCCTTCACACGTTTCTTTTTCTGCTCACCTCCATCTGCAGTGAGCATTGAACAATCAATTCATCAAGTAATAAAAACCCTCATCACTACGTAACAGGCATGCGAAAGCATGAAATTTTACGGAAACCCAAAATGAAATAAATGGTTGATTAATCACAAAAATATTATTCCTGTAGAGTGCAACAGCGCAGTACTCTATTCTGCTTTCGAAGTATTAATCTCAACTTCCATTTTCCCATTTTGGGCCGACTCTTGCTCTACCATTCAATAATGACTACCAAAACACCAGCCAAATAAAAGCTGTGAAAGTTGGTATAGAGCATGATATAAGTGAAAACTTCTCAAGCTTTTATAGACACAATATGCTCTTATAATAAAAAGTGCAGTCAATAATCAGTATTATCCACTCAGATACATAACCCTTATCAGCGCTTGGATATTAAACATACCTATTCTTCTTCGCTGTTGTCCAGGAGGTCCAGAAGGTATTAATGCATCCAGCTGAACTAACAACTGATTGGAGATACTGTAACCAATGGTAAGAGAAAGAATGCATATGTGAAAACCATAAAACTCCAAGAAAATGATACAGATACTACAAAGTTCACAGAAGAACCGTATGTATTATCAGCTACTTCCTCCACCAGAAAATTTGATTTATGTTTCTTAGTCCAATATCCATGAATTCAAATTTTTTTCGTGTTGCTTAAATCCCAATCAAGATGTAGGGAAGCAAAGTCAAAATAGTTGATACAACCAAACAGACATCTTGGGTTTTACCAAGTGTCAATAAAATATCAATCAAGAACTCCAAAAGATTTAGGGGCAACCAGAAAAAACAAAAAATGATGGTCTAGAAGGCTATCCACATTAAAGAGGTCTAAAGATAACATGCAAACTATACCCCTTAGAAACCAAAACCTTAAAAATCTCTGCCAAGCCATAGCAATTTATCCCAGTGAAATTATGTGGTCAAAATGAGACGAACACACAACAATTAGAAGGAAAAGAATAGGAATAAAGCTTCACTCAAATACAGATATACGTACCTTACTTCACTCTCTGCGAGCTCTTTAGCTCGCGAATAGTACATCTTGAGTTTTGAGAGTGAACTATCCCCAGGCTTCTCAACAACCTCTGGAGCTGCATCATCCAGCAAAAACAGATGCAAAGAAGTCAGTAAATGTACTGGGAAAATAGTATGTCAATACCAGCTTCACCAAAAAATATGAAAGATTTATAACTTTCCAATGACAATACACCTGGTTAATATGTTTCCGTGGACTCCAAAAATCAGTGAACATACAAAACAAAGTACTTTCTATCAAAATTTTCATCCCAGTGTATAGAGGCTTCCACAAGTGCGGGGTTGGGTCAAAATTTCTATAAGAGGAGATTTCCGCAGCTTGAACCCGTGAACTCGGGTCACGTGGCAGCAGCTTTTCTATAAGACAAGAAAGTGAATGCTTTCACAAAATTACCTAGTTGCACAAAGAGTTAACAAAGACATGGGACACAAATGGGACTGAATTCAATTAGCTTTCAAAAGTTGAACTTCAACATTTGCGTGAAAACTTCTTGAAACAGTAGCTTTATGTACATTTAAGCATACACATAGACTACACAACATGAGCTGACTCCAGAAGCAGTTCTAAACCGATTATCATAAACTCCTATTTCCGAAAGTAACTATGGCCTTTAGTGTCCATCTGTTGATCCGATTACCCTAAGCACGCCAATTTGAACTTGCAAAATGCAAAAGCAGGACATTATTACTAAGTAATGATTGATTGATCTCGAGTGACAACACTCAAACCCCTATCCCAAAAAATCGGTGACATAATCGCAAGTTCATACAAAGATAATATCCATAAGAATCAAGCAAATGTACAGAGCAATCAATGCGACAAGTACAGCTAAATAGTGATCAAAGAATAAATTAGATATCATAAAAAATGTGAGGATGCATTACAACAAGAAGAGTGTAAACTGTAAAGGGATGATAATAGACTGACTGGATTGTAGCTTCTTGTGCAACTTGTTGATCTCGATGAGAACCTCTTCTTGGTCTTTCCTGAGCCGATCGAGGAGCTCGGCGTTGTCCATCATTTTCTCACGGTCCGCCGATGACGTCATCCCTTTCCGGTCTCCCCCCCAACCGAGATCGTGGCAGCGGGGTCGTTCCCAGTAGCTTCTCTAACCTTGGGGGGGATGTGGGGTCCACAGTTTAGCAAAAATCTACGGACTAATAATGTCTTTGTCTCGTAAACATTGTTGAATTTTCCAAAATGTAAAAGGTTTTGGATAAGAAGAATAATCCGAATCGAAACAAGGGTTTTCAAATATGTAAGAATTTCGCCCGATAACTTCCAGTTACGGTTTTTTATATATTTTTTTAAAAAAACTTCTTGTTATGGTTTTTGCTTTTCTATATAAAGAAACTTCCAGATATGGGTTTTCTTTTTCAGAATACATTCTGCAAGGGCGGTTTCGGAAACTCATAAAATGTAGATCGATAGATGACATGATTTTAAATAAATATTTTTGGTCATGTAAAAAAATTCAACAACTAAACTTAGATGTGCGCATTATTATTATTATTATTATTATTATTATTATTATTATTATTATTTGTGTTTTAATATAACGATGATATATATCATATACTAAACTTGATGATACATTAGAGTTAAAACTCAATGCACGACATTTCAGTAACTAAACTCACAAGGGTAATACATTAGAGGTTAAACTCAATACACGTTATATCAAAAGCTGTATTAAATAAAATACATCAAAAACTAGACTCCACTCGTAACTTCATAACATAATTATGATATTTTAGAAAATAAATTCAGATATGTGATCGTCATAGCACTAGTAGTTTCAGTATTTGAGATACAAGTTTTGGTGCTACATCATATGTCCAAACTCTAAAGTCTAAAAACTGCACAATCCCCTTTGGACACCAATAATTTAATGAAACCTCCAATTAAGAATCCTGATGCCTGCAGTCTCGGCCTGCCAATGATTGTGTTTAAAACCTCTTTGTTTTTATGTTTATTTTCTTTATTATATATATATATATATATATATATACACACACACTTGAAGAAAATGATTTTCATAAAACTTTAAAAGGATTAATGAAGCCAAATATGTACATCCAAAACGAGGAAACGATATTCTTGTTTCAACATGGGAAGTAGGAATCATTAAAATGGTTACGAGACAAGATTTTATGTCTGCTTTTTGTTCCATTAATACAGTTCACTTGTTGTGCTATCTGTTGTGCTAAAATAGAATAATAAAGTAGACTATTTTAATATAACAGAGAGAGTATTTTTTTTTTTTTTGTATATTTTTAATGGTGAGATTCACATGTCTTATCAGGAGTCTTACAAAGACAAAGAAGATGATAATAATGGTAAATAGAACATTATATTAATTAAAAAAACTTTGAAATGCACAATTTTCAAATTTAATATAATTATTAATATATGCAACACAAAATCGATGATTATTATTAATTTGGTTTAAAAAGAAAAAGGCGCTACCTAAACCTAACCGCAAAAATTACAGTTCGAAATTCAAACCCAAAAACCGGCCCCACACAAAAAACATGTCCCACTGGCAGACGTCAGATCGAAATCGGACGGTTGACAACGAATCCCCCATTGTGAGCAAATGTGCGTGTTTGATGTGATGTCCTGGAATTTGGAAATAGAAAGAAAAGTCGGTTGAATTGAACAACGTTAATGCTGGAAGAACTGGGAAAAGTCCCTCTCCGGTGTAACCAAGCACTTTGAACACCTTCATTATTTCAATGTCATTTATGGATTCTTGGACTTGTTAATCATTTGTATTTAGCATCATTTCCTTGGTCGGAATCCGACAAATATCTTTCTTTGGTAAATCCATCATAAAAGTTCCTAGGATTACTTCCCTTTTCATGTGGATAGATACCTCAATTTCTCTCTGAAAGCAACATTATCGGTTGGGTCAGCTCGGGCCCTTTTAGAATTCTTCTTTCTTTTCCCATTTCGTCGGTTTGATCAACAAGAGATTCAGATTGATTACCGGATTCTGGGTATATTCTGTTCCGTCAGACGAGTCATCATAGCATTGACCACCAGGACTACGAAATTAAGGTTTCTTTCTTTTTTCTTATTCTTTGTTTTGGTTGGTCTTTTGTGGGTATGTTTATTTTATGATTAATTTAGGCTTGAGCTGGCGTGTTTTCCGTAGATGTTTAAGTTTTTGCATTTCTGATTTATTGGAACACGGGGATGTTAATGTTAAGATCTGTAAAATTAAGAGAGGAAATATTTTTTGAAGAGTTCCCTGGATGCGAGTTTGATTCTTTGTTGCATACTGAATGTAATTTACAGACTACAGATGAATCCAACTAGTACGTGGTTAATTGTGGGTGTGTGGGTTGGGAGTTTTGAAAATTTTGAACTTTCAGGCTGATGATGATACGGCTATGAGGTTGTAAGAACAGAAGCTTTGAACTTTATTGGCTGGCTTTGGCACGCTTTACTGCAGCTTGAGCTTCGAAATTGTACAGTTTGTGCTCTCTAACTTGAAGCTTGAAGCTTAAAGCTTAAAGCTGATTGGTGAAAATGGGGACTCCGAGGCGTAGCAGGTTCGCAAACTTGTACTACCATTTAGTCGATTTTCTGCATTGATTAGCTTGTTGTTATGACTTGATGGGTCACTTTGAGTTAGCAAAGAAAAATTTAGGATTAATCAGAAGTTATTGGAATGTTAATTTAATTGAAATCAAGCAAGTCTTGGTTCTGATGGATATTATCATCTCTTGTCTGTTGGTGTGGAATTAGCTTGCATTTGAAGAGGCCAAATGAAACAATGAGGCTGCTTGTGACCACTTTTGTGGGAATTGTTTTTGGATTCTTCTTAGGTGTATCTTTTCCAGCAATCACAATGCCTAAGGTAACCTTCTGAATGATTTTGTTTGTGATATTCGTTGAAGTTACTCTCCAGGGCATGCTACACTAGTCTTTCTTTGTGTTCTAATATTGCAGATGAACGGAACACCAAACATTTTCCATTCCATTGATTTAACCTACCTCGAGGAGAGATATTCTGGGTTATCAACTCATGCACTATTAAATGTCTGGTCCTCTATGAAGCGTAGCAGAGGGAATACACACAGATTCAATACCAACAAGGTAAACCAGTTATGGTTCATATATAGTCCCTTTCATACTGCAATTGTGTGATATCAAAGTTCCAATGAGTTTCTTTTAACTGCATCTTACGCCTCAAATGTTGCCTTCGCATTTTGTGATATTCACCCATCATATGATTATGATGCAGATATGGGCTCCAACAAATCCTCGAGGCGCTGAGAGACTTCCCCCAGGAATTGTAACATCGGAGTCTGATCTTTATCAACGCAGATTGTGGGGTCTACCCAATGAGGTTTGTAATCTCTTCCAGTAAACCTGACATACACACACATTTTTCTTCGTTTCCTATTTGGTAATGGGTATGGATAGCTTCTGCTCTGCTGACTGTAGGTTAGGTGTAGGACTCATGAAATTTTTGTGATGTGAATAATATTAGTGTACTTAACTGTACTCCTTCCAAATAGTCTAGCTCATTAGAAGGTTGTTGAAAGGATTATGTAGAATTAAGGAACAACGTGGAAATGGCATGGAAGATAATGTAGAGTTCCAAAATGGAGAAAATGTTCAACACCAGAAAATTTGGGTGAGATACATATAAATCTCATCAACATTCCCGGATGAAAATGTTCCTCCTGTAAAGACAGGAAGCTGATTAGTGTTTTCTATTATATATCATATACATAGACTCTCTGTCTGGAACCCTTCATCTTGCAAGTTAGTACGGTTTAGCATTCCTATTTTTTCATCATAAACAAAAACAAGTAAAATGTTCTTTTTATGCAATTGATCTAATTTTCTAATGAATTCATTTTCAGGACTTGATTGTCAGACCACGGTACCTTGTTACCTTTACTGTTGGCCTTGCTCAGAAGAAAAATATTGATGCTGCTGCAAAAAAGGTATTGTTTCCCTTTTCCTCCTGGCACTCCTTACTGCTCTTTTCTTTGTACATGTGTGAAAATGCCCGTGGAATTTAACTCCTCAATAACACTTCAGTTGTCCGAGAACTTTACCATCCTACTGTTCCACTATGATGGTCAGACCAGTGAATGGGATGAATTTGAGTGGTCAAAGCAGGCTATACATGTTAGTGTCCGTAGGCAAACTAAATGGTAAGTTGTTTCATGAATTCCCCCCCTATTTCGAGTGAATATATATCGTTTATGCATGATTATAAAGGTGTCATGCTTCTGATGTTGCAAGGTGGTATGCAAAACGTTTTCTGCATCCTGACATAGTGGCACCTTATGACTACATCTTTATTTGGGATGAGGACCTAGGGGTGGAAGATTTTGACTTTGAGGAGTAAGTCTTTAAAAAACTCATAATCTTGCTGTGAGTTGAGAATTGTTTATTGGATACGAAGGGAATCATGAGTAACCATCTGCAGATACATAAAATTGGTGAGGAAGCATGGTTTAGAGATTTCACAACCTGGTTTAGCACCAAATAGTGGATTAACGTGGCAGATGACCAAAAGAAGAAATGACACTGAAGTTCACAAGTAAGGATGCTCACAAACTTTGATTTTCCATATGAGATAGAACCTGGTTGGTATAAAGGTTGAAGCATTTACAACTTTTTCCTGTCCTATTTGCAGAGAAACTCAGGAAAGACCTGGCTGGTGCAGTGATCCTCATGTGCCCCCATGTGCAGCGTATGACAGATAGATATTCATTCACCATTTCAAGAACCAGTTTCTTTTCCACGTTGCATGCCTGAAACTTTTTATTTTGTTATTGACAGATTTGTTGAGATTATGGCACCTGTTTTTTCTCGTGACGCATGGCGCTGTGTGTGGCATATGATTCAGGTCTGTTTATTTATGTTTTTGTTCAAAGAGATAATTGCCGTCCTCCACCATTGCTGAGAATCTAGGATTTTGAACTTGCCTCGCAGAATGACTTAATTCACGGATGGGGTCTTGATTTTGCTCTTAGGAAATGTGTAGAGGTGAGTATTTAATTCCTATGATAACTACAAGGTTGGCCTCGCGTCCATTTTTTCCTGGCTTTCTTACTCTGGCCTTTACTTGGAAGAACAGCCTGCTCATGAAAAGATAGGAGTAGTAGATTCTCAGTGGATTGTGCATCAAACGGTTCCTTCCCTCGGGAACCAGGTACTGTATTTAATTAAAATCTCTCTCTCTCTCTCTCTCTCTCCTCTCTCTCTCTCTCTCTCTCTCTCTCTCTCTCTCTCTCTCTGTTGTTCAATGGTTTGATTTAGATTGCGTGACGTCATTCATTTTTCGATGAACAGGGTCAATCAGTAAATGGGAGAGCAGCATGGGAAGGGGTAAGCAGCTAGCATTACTGTGCTGTTGTTGATAGTATTAGTGTTGATGACGCAACTTACTGAGAAGCTAAAGTTTGTGAATGTTGTTGGTGATGATCAGGTAAGGGAAAGATGCAGGAAAGAATGGGCAATGTTTCAGGATCGAGTGAGTGGTGCAGAAAGAGCCTACTATCTGGAGATGGGAATCGATCCACCTAACTCTACTGCTCGTTAAAGATGGTTTTTTTGGCCTAAGAATAAGCATACACATATGCTTATGTCACACGCACACACTATAGCTCCCGTGTTTCTGCTAGGTGGGCCTAACGCATTCTGTGAAATATACCTTTGTAATTAGCCAGGGATAGCGAGCGTTGGGTCCTTCCAGGAGACTAGTTGTAGTTAATAGTTTGTTTTTTGTAACATATTATTATTGCCCTTAAATTTTGGCAGCAATTTTTTTCTGAGTAAAGGATCATATTGGGCCAATTAAGTTTTATAATTAATGATTACGCAATGCTTACCCAGGCGATGGCAATTAGAAAACTTAACCATGGTATAATTACAAATAGAAAAAGATGATCTTATTTTTCATTCCAAAAGTGCCTTAATAAATGGATGAAGTTTAGGACCAATTAGAAATGAAACCCTAAGTTAAATGGTTAAATTAAAATATTTTCAAGTATGGGGGCCAAATTTAGTTGATAGCATAAGTTGAGGGACTAACGGCGCTATTTACCTTGAAGAAACGAACAGTAAGTAGTACAAGGCGGAGCGAAATTCCCAGAGGCTCCAAAATACTTTTCAGATTTCCCTCTCGTTTATGTCCTTCTCCTAAATTCCCTAATTTCGGTCTTGGCGCTAGGAATCGGCCATGGCTGCCGCCGCAAACGAGGTGGATGACGACGAGTGGGAACTCGTAAACGACGAAGGCTTCGTTTACAAACGGAAGAAGCGACGCCTCGAACCCACCGCCGCTGCCTCCACATCGGCACTTAGCCTTCCAGATCTGGCTGCCGAAGAGAAGAATCGCCGGGAAAGAAAGAAAAGGGTGCTGCTTAAGCTCAAAGAAAAGTATCGAGAGGAAATTCTTCAGTGGGAACAACTGTCGAACATGTTACATGAAATGCAACAGAAATCCTCAGTTCCTCAAGCACAGCATAATTCTAGGGAATCGAATATTGCCTCCACCAGTTCCCCCGGTTCCGTAGCTGGTCAGTTTATCGATGAGCTCTTTTCCCAGGTAATACTAAGAATTTGGTTTCTTATTTTGCTAGGTTTTCCTTTCGAGTTTCAAAATTTGATATTGGAATTCTGCGGGTGATGATTTTGTATTTTACATTTCTTAATTAACAGGCGGAAGTCCAGGAAGCAATTCTTGGCGATTTATCAAATCTTTGCGATATTGCTGAAACTCTGTGCAGCGCAAGAGAAGAAGAGTTCAAGAAGACGTTCACTGAGCTACCCATTTGGTCATCGTCCCCGCATGAACTAGTTACCTCACTGTGTCTCGATTGAATCTTTCTTCGCTCTATTTTTTTCCTTTTCAAATAGTATTTAGAGTAATAGAGATTTCTCTTATCTTTTTCTGTACCAGATGGAAAAGAAAGAAACACTTGAACGTAATTTCTATACAAAATGATCGTGGTTTAATTATTGAAATGATGATCTCCCAAGAATTATTTGGAGCTCAAGAGATTTGTTTGGACAACATTTTTGCAACTATTTATCTCTCTTAATCATAAAACCATTGCAAATCATTAATCCAGTGGATTAAAATGAACAATAAGAAAACTCTTGTTGTGAAGTGAACACTATGATCCTTTTCTAGTAAGTAGAAGAACAAAGAATAATCCTAAGTGTGAACATATGTATTGCTAAGTGAATTCCAGGCAGCTTTATTTTGAAGGCAGGGTTTTGAGATCGACGTCATTCAGTCGAGAAGGGATAACAGTAACTGGTTCAACGATGAAGCCAGCTTCGCGGCATGCATCTTCCAGAAGCTTAGCTTGTGAAGCCCCCTCAGGGCAGAAAGCTACTATGGCACCACCACTCCCCGTGAATTTTGATGCCGCACCAACCTTGCGCGCCACTTCAACCATTTCAATGTTTAGAGCACCAAGTGCATCATCGCCAAACATGCGCCTGAAGGAATCAATGTAGCCAAAGATCAGCAAAACAACAGAGGAAAAGTATGCCGGATAACCCTAGACATCCAATATCTGGCAATATCAGAATGTCACACATCTAAATAACAGCAGAAAGATGGAAAGTTTGGTTGGCATTCAGAATTTGAAGCATCTTAGTTCTTGGCGTTCCACATCTCACGATTATCTTTCATTTTTATCAAGAGGGACTATCAATCTTTTACCTCCGCAGATCAAAGTTCTGATTCATGAGTGTTGCCAGTTTTGAATAATCCTTCTCAAGCAATACTGTCCTTCCTTCCAAAGCAACATTTGCAACCTCCTCCATTGTTGATATAATGAACTTATCACCGTCCAACCACCTCTGCCTAACTGTACTGTGCACCTGCACCAGCCATATAGTTAATGGAAAATGTGTGCTTCAGCAGTAATCAGCTTCACAATGTACAATGGATCGACAAATTTTGGGAGCAAATGGATCGACAAATTTTGGGAGCAAAAGCCAACTCTTAATGATTATGCAACTCCATAATATGCGGATAAGTAATTTTGAAACATAATGATCTATAGAGTAGATCAATTCCCTCCAAAAGGCCAGCAACGGTATCACTGGGAAAGGCTAAAGGCTAAAACTAAATTGCAAATAATTTCCTCTTCAAAAGAGATCAATTCAAAACAAGAGATGAGCTTTGTGGGGAATTATGATCTGTTCTAAAAATACATTCATGAACAGTAGCTCACTGCATAGGGCTATTTAAAAACAAAATGACAGTTACCGGATTTCATAAAGATACTCACCTTTCCTGAATCACTTGGATTTTCAGCATAGATGAGATAAAGAGGAGGTAGAAGACCAATGTCCATTGGGATATATATTCCATTCCCCATTTCTTCCATGTATTTTTTGCTAAAATCCTGCAAATCAACAGCTAACCAGCTTAGATGAGCATTCTAATTAAGATGAGACTCCAACATTTAGAGCATCCTACTCACCATGTAAACAAGACCTCCATAAACCTGTGCTACCCTGTCTTGGAGACCAGCAACAATTCCGAGCTCCTTCTCAGCATTAAGAATAAGGTTTGGTCTCACCTCAACTTTAACCAAATGCCTGACATCATAGAAATCCAGAAGGCAGCTAAGGGCAGCACAGACTATAGCACTAGAACCTGAAAGCCCTGTCTGGAGTATGAAAACTTATTAGATCTAACCTGTCAATGCTAAATAAACAATTCAATCCCTACATTCAGAAACGATGATGTAAATGGAAGACCTCTCAAGATTAGAATGCAAAGCATTAGAGTTTCTATATCTCAGTCCAACAAAAAAGATCAAGTAAGCTAACTTGCTTTAAGAAAACTCACGCAGTGGATCTACAATAATAACTGAAAAAACAAAAACTACAACCTTTTTTAACCCCTGGACTAGGATAGATTCATAACCTATGACGTTTCTTCATTTTCTGTTTTTTCAAATATTTGTCCAATTCAGAACATAAAGTCCAAGACTAACCAAATAGGCTAATTGTTGCTTAACTAAACACAATATAAAATCAGGAACTTGGACTAAATATTCTTCTGTTCCAAGGGAGCTATATCCAAACAAAATTGAAATGGAATTAATAGCACCCCAAAAGGAAAAAAAAATGCTTCAATTTCATTATCAAAGAATAAGAACTGCAACTTCTAAGGAAACAAAGGGGACGAATGATAAAATGAACAACTGAATGCTAAAGAACTATGAATAATCTAAAGATACCAAACAATATTTCATATACCTGGCGAGGGATATTTGTATCATATGAAAGGGTGAAATTCCCTTCGTGAAGAGGGATGTTGTTATCCTTGCAATAGTTGTGGAAGACTTTGCCAATAGCCATAAGCAATCGTACCCCTCCATAATACCCTTCAGATTGCAACCTCGTCACCTGTAAGATCAATGTGCAGTGGAAAATGTTAAGGAAAACTGTACGAACTAGGTGCTGTTGATGGTTTGGCACCCCTGGATTTAGCTTAACATTTTTCATGCTCTAGAAAACAGATCTTTTAATCCTCGAGCCTCTTTTGTAAGACCTTCAACTGAAAATGAAATGCACAACAAATATAGCACGAACGGTGGCCTTCATTTGCAAAATCGAACTTATTATTACAACACAGCTTCAAAATAAGCAGCGATTCAAAAGAAATCCCAGAATTCAGATCATATATCCCAAAAAGAAAAGGGCATAGAAAAATCAAGTAACAAATGCCTAATAAAGGAATGTAAAGAGGAAGAAGAGACCATGTGAGAAAGGGAGTTGAATTGGACCAGATCATGGGTGGGATGAGGGACGATGACGAGATCTTTAGAAGGTTGTAAGCGAACGGAAGCCCAGAAGTTGCCGAGGCTGAAAGAGATGGTTCGTCCGTTGTAAACATCGCTGGGATTCCCCAACAGCCCCACTCTAGCATAAGCTCTGTGCTCTATCACCGCTTTCTCATCGCCACTTCCGCCCGCCATTGTCACACTCTCCACGCCTCCCTTCTCACAATTTCCTTCTTCTGATTCTTTACTGTTACTTCACTTTTTTTTATCCCCTGAATTTTCTTTTTAATAATTTTTTTTCTTGTATTTTATAGAATTATTTCTATTTGTTTATTATTAAATTTTAAAAAATAGGGAAAAGAAAGATTGCGTTTATACGTCCATGAATGATAAGTACAGTATATTTTCCGGTCTCCAAACTATTTGCGAACTTGAACATCACACGCCAATGAGGCTAAGTGGGCCAAGTGGCCCACCAAATATCACTCGGCGCTGTGCCAGCCCAGTTTCCATTTCATTCGAATTAAGGCCCATGCATCATAGCATTTTGGGCCGAGAAGGCCTAGCCCAAGCATACTCTGAGAAAAAGTTTTAGATTCATTTGGCATGAATCTGAGCGCATTAATTGTTGACATTTATGCTCAATCCCTTTTTCTTTTTCTTTTCTGTAAAACAAAATAATTTAGCATTGTAAATTGTACGTACTCTTATATTTATGCATGTAGAGAATGGCTGAAGAGTGGAGGAGGAAGTGAAGGGTTGGTTGAGTACGTGGAACCACACGTCACATTATGATGGATCTATTTTTCTTTTATAAAACTGTAAACATGAAAGACATCAGTAGAATATATAAAAAATTCCATAAACTCTCGTTTTTCACCTTGACAAACTTCCATCAGACAAAAGTATGTGTTATGTCTGTGTCAAATCATTACCTCTTCTGTCCAGGTAATTAATTAATTAAGTTCCTTGATTCTTTATTAGGGATCTTTGACAAATTGCATTAATTTTGTTAATGTTAATTCGCAGGAAGCCGGCCTGGAACAGTTTGAATGTTCAGCCTTTAAGAGAACAAGTCCACGCAGTGGCGTTTCAAACAAAAAGAGAATCAATTTTTGTAATTCGTATGGAATATTTTTGTTTCAAATATTTTCTAGGAAATTGCCTGGAACAAAAGAATGAAAGAAGTCGCCTTCTATGTCCTTAAATATATATCGCATCATGTCGTGTCCCACCGCCACTTTGCCTCCTTAAGGACTAAGGTCCCCCTTCATGTTAATGCCCATTGGTCTCCCTTCTTTGACTCTTTCTTCCCCCACCAACGGGGCACAAAATTATACTTCATTTAGTTCGGTTTAAAAAATGTATAATTTATTATTTTTTATAATATGACTTAATTACGTATAATTATATTACTAAATGTAGAAATACTACATAATCGAGAGGGTATTACAATCTGTTGTAACTTGTTATTTCACAACGAAATTGTTATACGCAGTAACCGTTTTACTATTCGCAATAACATTCCTTTATAGAAAAGTCTATTTTACCCTTTAGATAAAAAAAAATACCGCACAACATTTGATTTTATAGTCACGAGTACGATCCATATTACACGATATGTAAATAACCTACACATTTTTTCAAAACGGGATAAAATTTTGCGTAAATACCTCCCTTAGTGGGCGGTATTTCTCTGGAGAAATACCGCGAGAAATACCTCCCACAAAAGGCGGTATTTTCCCAATGTTCCTGTGAATAGTGTAAAATTTTATGAAATTTTTTTTTTAATACTTAAGGGTAAAATAGACTTCTCACAGAAGAATGTTACTGCGTTTAGTATACCTCTTTCACAAAGATGACATTTTTGGATTTGCTTCGGAATATTCACAATTTTTTGCCTATTATCTATTTACACTATATATATAATGGAGAGTTATTCCCCCCCCCCCCCCCCCCCCCCCCCCCCACCAAAAAAAAAAAACAATCTGATTCTGACCAATATTAGTATATACTATATACTCACAAAGGTATCACGAAACCCCCAATCTTACCAATTAAAATATTTTCTTAAAGACAAACACTTTGTGTACTCAACGCATACGATTTTTGTATAACCCAAATTGACGAATTCTCGTGTCTAATTCTAATGGTATAACACGGTTACGGAACTTGGGGTTTTAACACACACACACATATGATATTTCAGAGTACAAATTTAATATTTCAGCACAAAAACAAAACGTGTGATAATCTTACATAACCGTGATATTTTACATACTAAACTCAAAATGCACATCGTTGGACCATCAAACACGTCAGATGTAAGTTTTTTTTCGCTCTTTTATTGGTCTTTACTTAATTGTGTACATGTTTATATATTTTAATTGACACAATCAAAAAGTGCTTGCACCACTACACACGAAACATCAATTTTGATTATTTTGTAACGTATCTTCTTAGAATTACTGAGTAATAGTAGAAATAATAGAAGTATTCTTCGTTCAAAGTAATGTCTAGCTCTATTTTTTAAATGAGCAAGTTGATTTTTTATATATTCTATTAAGAAAATAACAATTGTAATAATCATATTAATAATTTTAGGAGGTCGTGCATGTTTATGGTCAACAGTCAACTCTCTTCATTGATATTTTAGCCAGATTAAAATTTTAATTAGACTTAACGAGAATCATCTTAATCCAACTCAACTCATTTTTCTAAATAATTTTGTATGTTGTTTATTTATATTATTTAATTATATGAAAGTCTTCATTTTGAAGCATAATTTAAAATACAAAAACAATGAAAAAAATTACAGGAATAGCCTGGACGACCCAATCATCCAAATCCAAAGTTGACTTTCAGAGGGAGTTTTGTCACTGTCTCCCTTTAATTTCCTCTCATGTTCTTACATAAGAAAAGAGTTTTTCCTTTTATTAATTATTGTGTGTGTGTATATATATATATATATATATATATATACATATGAATAATGATAGACTCAGCAATTTTTTGATAGCAACTCATGTGGCATGCATTTATTGGCCAATTATGTGATATTTGATATTAATAAAAATGTAACTAATGAATGCATACCACATGAGTTGCTATTAGAAAATTACTATGATTTATTGCTGAGTTTATTATTATTCATATATATATATATATATATATATATATAACGTCTCACACGATCACGATGTGGTATAACAGTTTGGATAATACAATAATAATTAAGGGCATATTTTTTTTATTTCGTTTTGAAAACGGCTTTTGGTTTCAACAGTAAATTTAATATATTTTAATCATATTTTATTATTTTTAATACAACTTTTTACTATTTAACATCTACTTTTTACATTTTCAATACACTTTTTACATTATAAAATTATTTTCCAAAACTTGTTTTCAAAACGTGCAAAAAGAACATGCCTAATTTCAATGTCAGATTGAATCTGCGAGTGAAACCAGTACATTTAGACAGACTAGATCAGTAACAGGGGAGATTAATCTACATTCTACAACACGAAAACGCAGTTGACTCAAGTCAGTAACTGACTTTAGAGGAGGACATCGTCAATGTTAATTGCACTAGCTACGCCTACGAATCAACGATGATACTACCGTCACAGGATACTTGCAATTTTGAGCATATTGATAATATTAAAAATAACGGCGTCACTAACAGCAGTGAGACCTGGTATAGAATATTAATAGTAGAGTAGATGACTACTTCAACAAATCAACTTTTAATATTTATTATAACATTCATTTTCATCTAATAAGTACACTAGATTATACAAAAATTATTTCATATTTTGAAAGGTAATAAACCTTTAATGGATTATTCCTTTTTCTTTTTTTGAATACAATACAATCCGTGTTTTACTAGAACATAATACTTTTACTCGTATACAAATTTTTATAAATGTCAAGATACAATATTTAAAATAGCTGATTTGACATTATTTGTTCTATTTATATCATAAATTTTAAGTGTGAGTTAGTTAATTGTAAACGACATTTAATTATATTAATAAGGGTATGAGAATTAAAAAAATTTTAAACTACAATTTTCTATTAAAACAAATAAATATTTTTGATTTATTAAAAAAAAAAAATTTTGAAATGAACTATTATAATAAAACGAGAAAAATACGTAGGAGGAAATATGTTTGATTTTTCACACACATGTGATGATAGGAGTGTAATGAATGGCATGTGGATCTTGAATCCGGAGTATCTCCACTCAGTATTTGTTCGGTGAACATTCAAATTTCGGCAATAACTTATATTCGACTTGCTGGATAGTTTGACGCACACCTCTTCCTTTTTAAAAAATATAAGATACTTTTTTTAATGACATGGGTATCGAGTATAGCCTCAAAAGTATTGCGTATATGTTATAAAATATTGCATATTAAAAATTTTAAGGGCGAAATTATAAGATATATAACTATCATTCAGTCTGACAGGAGACTCTCCTTCAATGTTTTTGCCAAATTACAAAAATATATGAGTTTTGAGTTTAATTTTTTCACTCACAAAGGGGCGACCATAATTTTTACCAAACAAGAGGGTTGTAATTGTTATATTATTACCCGGTCAAGAAAATGCCCTTAGTCTCACAAGAATTGTGGGAATGAAATTTTAGGGTTCATTTGGTAATTTCACAAATTTTGAGGGAGGTAAATGTAATTTACCCTTTTTATTTTTTGGTAGGAAATTAATTAAAGGATAATGAATGGTACGTGGATCACCTTTGAAATTGTGGGAATACAGTTTGAAATCATCGCCCAAATCTGTCTTGCATATACCCATTTGTTTATGGGGGGCAGAAACTCCTCTTTATTTGGGAGACTATACATCTAATTGTAAGAGAACAGAGAACTCTCGTTATGAAAGAGAAAAATAAACTAAATAAAATATCATAGAAAAGAAGATTAGAGAAGATGTAGGCTAGAGTTTGAGATGGGGATAACGAAAAGAATAATATTTAGGGAGGAATGAAGGCTAATAATAATAATACTTTTCCGTACTCTACATTTTTAGTTGTGAATTATTATTATTACATTCCTTTTTCGCTTTCCATTTTTAATTGTAATTGTATTTTAGTACTTTACATTTATAAATTATTTTTATTCTTACGTGCTAACTCTACAAAATTTATATTATCCATTCTTATTAACTGACCAATATCATGTAAAAAAAAAAAAAAAACTGAATAGTGGATTTAAATTTTTTTTTTTTTTGGTATTATATTTTTTAAACATCAGAGATAATAGCAATTTCAAAAAAGAAAAAGAAAAAAAAGGTGAATGTATTTTACCCTTGTATTTTATACATTAAAATTCGAGGGAGTAAAATGTAAAGGAAAAAAAAATTGAAGGAAAAGAGTGGGGGGAATTGGAAGTTTAGAAGTTTAAACGAGGTCCTACGTAATAAATAAAACTTCCTCTTTTTTCTGTCTGGTTTGAATCCTCTCTCTCCTATAAACTTCCATCATCGGACACACAGCGGAGAGGGAGAGCCATTTCTATATAAATCTTAAATGAAATGAAACAAGCACAACCACGTCTACCTTCCTTCTCTTTAGATAAATTCATGTTTTCCCACATGTCATGCATATCTATATGTGTGCCTATGACTTTTAATCCATCGGAATTCTGACATCTGCGTCTGCAATTTCATAGAAAACCATTCCTCCATGCAATTGCAACCCCAATTTACGAGTGGATGTTTGCGGCCAGTTTGAATTTGATCAGGGTTTTCTCAGGTTATCCCTGTTTTTGATTGTATTATTGAAAGGGAGGAAATTTGCAGTCTGCAGTGACGAATTAGAGGCGGGGCGGGGCGGAGGAAGGGAGGAAAGCAATAGACATTTTCTTTCGGGGTCCGTTCGTGGTTTGAATTTTGGGTTATTTAAGGAGCTTACGATGTCTGATGATTATTACACTTCTAAGAAACGTGATGATATTTGTGAAGATGTTTGCGGTGGCCAGGTTTGTAATTTTTCTGCTTTTGATTTTTCATACTAGTTTAGAATGGGAATTTGTGTTTATATATGTTTCCCTTTGCAATCTAATTCCAAAAGGTGGGAACTTTTGTTTGTTTTGTGGATTGGCCTGATGGGATGCTTTTACCTCGTTATTCGAGATTGTGCATGGAGGGGCTCTGTGTGTGTTGGGATTGGAACTACTTTCGTCGAAATTTCTCCTCCTATGTTTCCCCTGCTTTAGTTTCCAGAGTTATGTGTACCAAATGTTCTTTTGATTCTGATTTTTTTGATTGTGAAGGAGAGAGAGTAATGATTTTAAATGCTTTAAGGAAGGCTTACTTCTGATGATTCTTTAGGCTTTTGTTGTCTCTTACGAATTGATTAGGCACAGATTATTGTTGATGTTATGGTGCTATACCTTTAAGTTTTGTTATTAATGGTTTTCAAATTCAGAATCTGAAAATGTTGCCTCGTTTAATATGCAGCAGGACTCAAATTCACCATTGAGCGTGGCAAGGCTTCGTTGTTGTATTCGTCACGGGCATGAAATGAAGGCCTTCCTTTTTCTGTTTCTGATTGTGCCAACAGGCATAACTGTTGGTTACTTTCATGGCCAGAAGGTGACCTACTTCCTCCGGCCGCTATGGCAAAAACCGCCTGCTCCCTTTATTGAGATGACTCACTATTACCATGAGAATGTAACAATGGAGAATCTTTGCAAGCTTCATGGCTGGGGGATTAGGGATTATCCTAGGCGCGTCTTTGATGCTGTTCTGTTCAATAATGAAGTGGACATGCTTACCATCCGTTGGAAAGAGTTGTTTCCTTACATAACACAGTTTGTTCTTCTGGAATCAAATTCGACATTTACCAGTATACCAAAGCCTTTCCTCTTCGCTGCTAATCGAGACAAGTTCAAATTCGTTGAGCCTAGATTAACTTATGGAACAATAGGGGGTAGATTTCGGAAAGGCGAAAATCCATTTTATGAGGAGGCACATCAGAGGTTGGCACTTGACAGGCTTCTTAGAATAGCTGGGATTGAGGACGATGATTTGCTGATAATGTCAGATGTTGATGAGATCCCAAGTAGACACACCATCAACCTGTTAAGGTGGTGTGATGACATCCCAGAAATTCTTCATCTTCAGCTAAAGAATTATCTGTATTCATTTGAGTTTTATTATGATAACAAGAGCTGGAGAGCTTCGACCCATAGGTACCGGAAGGGGAAAACTAGGTATGCACACTATCGACAGACAAACTATTTATTGTCTGATGCTGGCTGGCATTGTAGCTTTTGTTTCCGGCGCATCAGCGATTTTATATTCAAGATGAAGGCTTACAGTCACACTGATCGAGTGAGGTTCTCACATTATCTGGATCCCAAAAGGATTCAGGACATCATCTGCCGGGGCGCTGATTTGTATGACATGCTCCCTGAGGAGTACACATTCAAGGAGATCATCGGAAGGTTGGGACCGATCCCTCATTCGTATTCAGGAGTTCACCTTCCTTCATATTTGTTGGACAATGCGGATAAGTACAAGTACCTTTTGCCTGGAAACTGCAGAAGAGAAGGCTGATAGATGAGTGGAAATGTGAATAGCTTATTCAGTGAGGCACTGTAATTAGTTGATGACTCTGATGAATGATGATGATTTGGTTTTGGGGGTGTATACATGGAGAGAAATTTTAGCGCAAGGGAGAATATGTTTGGGAAAAAAGTTAGCTTGTTCTTTGTTTTGAAAATGCTTTACAGTGAAAATTCTTTAATGAAGTAGGATTTTGGGTTCCCCTCTGCTGTTTGAGACTAATTTTTACATATATATATGTTGTTGAATGAATGAATGAATGTTTTGACTTTGAGTTGTAATGTTTTCTGAATGAAGTGATCTTTTTGTAGATTCCAAGGTTGACTTTTGTAATGTGCAGTTTGATTGTTGTTGGATGATGATTCATATTGCAGAGAATGAAAATTACTAGACAGGAATGATTGGTTTGGTTGGAATGGAATTTGTATCCTGAAAGATGCTATAATATGAGGATTCATTGTATGCTGCTGTTGTTTCTTTGATCAAACAACAAATGAATGGCAAATGAGAGATTATTGTGTATTCATTGTAGCGTGTAGGAGGGTGCATGGCAGTAGCAGAGTCAGGTCCCTAATGTCTGGTAGAGCAAGATATTGAATCTTTTATCTTTTTTTTTACTCTCTATTTTGTTCTTTATTTTGGTGGGGCCAAATTTGGTTATTTTGAAATTTTTTAACAGTATCAGGGGTACTTTCAAGAAAATGAGGTGAGTCAATTACCCCGTCAAACCAAAGTGTGAACAAATATATTTGGGGAATAAGAACTATTTTCTTGGGAGGACAATCAAGATTTAGAGTTTCAAAAATAATCATAAATTTTAATTATTATCTTACCATTGTATTGTTGTACTACTTTTAAATATGCAGCGAATAAATAGAGTACATAATTTTCCTTCAAAATTTTCTAATTTCACCACTTCCTTATTTTTCTCTAAAAAGTGGATATCTATCTTGAAAACTGAAAAGCCCCCTCACCATTTACTCAATTTGCAGTCAACCACACCACACCACACCCCGCACTCACACCAGCGAGTGGTTGTCAAAGTCGCGGCTAACCCGGTAGTGCATTTCAAATTACATTTTTTGTGCGAAATTTATAAAAAAAAATTTGTTTACGTCTTATTTTTAAATTACAACATTTAAAATCGAGTTTCAAATCACATTTCTAGACATTGTTTGTCAATTTAGTCTACAATATAATTTGAATTACATTTTAAAATACATTTCAAAGCACGATATCGTACTTATGGATCATTAACGTTAGCATTTTTGGATTGGGCAAAGGTGCAAAATTGCCCCTAATGTTTTCTGTTAGGGGCAATTTTGCCACTAACGTTTATTTTGGGGCAAAATTGCCCCTGACGTTTTGTGTTAGGGGCAAATTTACCCTTTAAGTTTTTCCCAAATTACATTTACCTCCTCCAAAGTTTGTTTAAATAACAAATAGATATCTCAAGTTTTAAAAAATAACATTTTAGTGCCTTAATCATCCAAACTTGGAGTAAAATATTTTTATCTAATAAGAAAATACATTTAATATGAATAATAATTAATTATTATTGTTCCAAATAAAAATATTCATAAATATCTAAACTTTTAAAAATATTAATTTAAAATGCATATATATTTTTAAAAAACTGAAAAAACATTAACAAAAAGAAAAAGAAAAAGAACACCCCAGGCCGTGGCCTGGCCATGTTTTTTCATTTTTGTTTTTTTTTTCTTTGTTTTTAAATTTTTTACTTATAAATACATTTTAAATTAATTCTCTCTCTCTCCCCACCCCCACCCCAATAGTATTTTAAGGATTTTTTTTCCTTAATTTTTTTCTTCCCTTTATTATGGTTTTTTTTTTCCAGTTTTTTAAAATCCTAAATAAAAAATATTCACTAATGTCTAAATTAAAAAAAATACTAATTTAAAATGTATTTATAAGTAAAAAATTTAAAAACAAAGAAAAAAAAAACAAAAATGAAAAAACATGCCCAGGCCACGGCCTGGGGTGTTCTTTTTCTTTTTCTTTTTTATAATGTTTTTTCAGTTTTTTTAAAATATATATGCATTTTAAATTAATATTTTTAAAAGTTTAGATATTTATGAATATTTTTATTTGGAACAATAATAATTAATTATTATTCGTATTAAATGTATTTTCTTATTAGATAAAAATATTTTACTCCAAATTTAGATGGTTAAGGGACTAAAATGTTATTTTTTAAAACTTGAGATATCTATTTGTTATTTAAGTAAACTTTGAAGGAGGTAAATGTAATTTGGTAAAAACTTAAAGGATAAATTTGCCCCTAACACAAAACGTTAGGGGCAATTTTGCCCCAAAATAAACGTTAGTGGCAAAATTGCCCCTAACAGAAAACGTTAGGGGCAATTTTGCACCTTTGCCCTTTTTGGATTTGTGGGGCTTTGGTCTTGGTCTTCCCTGTCATACAAATCTATGTATCAAGTGGACACTGACCCCTGCGGGCGAGGGATATCGCCTTTGCAGCCGAGGTATTTATGGATTATAAAATCAATGATTCCTGCCATCCGTTTACTAAGATTTTTTAACGACTTGACCTTTCAAGTTGGAACTCAAGAAGTTCTTCTTCCCTTTTTTGTATAGAGATAGATGGAAGGAGCTTTCCTTCAATTAATTCCACACGTTTCAACTTTTGTTAACGTATGAGATGGGATGGAATAACTAGGCATCAGTCTCAGTCATGGTCCTTTAGATTGGTATATTCTTAACCATAATATGGTATCTATTCTATCCCAAATTGTCATTTTTGATTTGTTTCAATGGACCTTTACCATTGCACATTTGGCGTACATATCATTTCCTTTCACAATATGAGATGAAGGGATATCACATCATAAGACACACTCGATATAAAAAAGTAGAACAAAAGATCTCAATGACTGTCTTGTTCGGTAACATCGTGTTGATGTTACCACCACATGACACATTGTTAAGTATTTGTCTTTCTTTCTCCAACTAAACATCAAAAGTTTTGCTAAAATTTCTCGCCCACATTTTGGCTCTTGCGGAGAAAATTTTGCCATTACCTTGGATCGATGCGCTTGTTTGATTAGTGACACTAACGAGAGAGCACCTCTGCGTTTGCAGAAACGTTTTTGTCTTTTAGTCGCGTGCGCCATTAGCTTCACCACAACTGGCTCCCAAAATCTTTAAATTTATCACCACCGTTTATCCACAATCTTCATCTTTTTCATCTTTCCTTTTTTTTATTTTTTATGGTGGGCTAACCACCGCTAACAACATTGCTAGAGCTAAGAGACTGAGTTCTTCTTCAAGAACTTTACAAACCCTTTTCCCATATAGTTTGGAATTTGCAGATGAAACTAGTTAAAAAGTACAAACAGATACAAACAAACTAACAGTTCTACCAAAATCAATCTCTTACTAGCAATGGAATTAGTCTTCTTCCATTTCCGGTTACTCCTTCTGTTCCATTAAAAGAGTCAAATTTCTAATACATGCAGCGCGGAAGTCGTTAACATGTGCATTTGACTATGTCAAGTGGACCACACGCTTCTCATTGTTCAAACACATTCGCTTTTTAACTTGTCCACCTTAGTTTCTTACCAGAACTTCACATTCCCTCCAAATGTTTCTTTCTGAGGATGTGTTTGCTAATGTTTTCCTTTTGTCTTACTCATACTACTTCTGCTTGTTTAACCTAGTTTTTGGACCGGCAAATATTTTGAGTACCAATATCAACATTTCCAAACTTGCCCATAAATTGACAATTATGGCCACCAGGCTCAACAAATTGCCAAACTTGATCTTGCTTCTCTGAGCTGAAACTGAAAAATAAATAGACCAGATTTTAAATATAAGACCATAACTCCGAGCTCCATTCCAATGGTTAACATGATAATCAAAGGATAAGACAATTGTTTGATAGGCAACTAAGCTATGTAATTTGTATGCATGTCAGAATAGACATCAAATGATGAATGAAACACTGACAGATGCTGAAATCCAGAAACCAAGGAAAACTTCACCATTTCAAAAGCGAATATGGCTATTTGGCATTCAAGTTGTGCATCGCCAGAACAAAATATTTCAACCAGAGCTCAAATCTTCCACTTTGTTGAGTGAATGTCTTGAGACTGCAGTTTCCAATCCATCATTTGAAACCACTGAAAGTTTATAGCAAGTCTATTCACCTGTACAGACAGTTAGCAAACTTCTGTGCAGACTGAGAGAGAAGCCAATTCTGAACAATAGAATGCAAGGTAATGACGCTGATTATCCTGCGGAAAATGGGAAGTTTTGTCCACAAGGGTATGATCCGGTCTTCAAATAGTCAATTCAATATCCCAATCAAAGCTCAGAAGTAACGGGAACTTCCCATTACAATGACGGAAGAAGTCTCACTGTAGTCTTTCCACTCTGACCAGTTAATTTGCCAATACAAATAATCGCACGGCACCTTCATTGCATCCAATCTATTCTTCCATGGCATAGTTCCAACAGTAAATAAGCTTACAACCTATAAGTGAAACTGCAATGTAACAAAAGAACTAATCACTGTCTCTAGAGTTATTGAACTTTCCAGTATTTTCACTAATCTTCCTGTTTCCTTTCACTTTCACGGCATTTTCCCCATTGTTCCTGTAATCGTTAAAGCTTCTTGAGACGAAGTTCCTGTTGGAATCTGATTTACCAAACAAGTCAGCTAATTTAGAATGATGTCTTTGCATATCTCCAGTTGCTTTGCTTCTCAAGATCTTATCATCCTTCATCCTTCCTCCCCTTGCTATTCCTAAGCCGCCATGAACTTCCTCCGCACTATCAGCATTATTGAAAGAACTCCTAATCCCTGCCATTCTACTATTATTGTCCGTCTCTCTATGATCGCAGTTGTCCTCATTACTACTACTCCTGTAATCGTAACCAGGCAGTCTAGATTCTATATCATTCTGCCCTTTCACACCATCTGACTCATACATGGCATCGTCCAAATCACTCAACATATCATCTCCTGGAACAGAATCTTCATGGATCTTTCTTATATTTAATTTAGCTGTATCGTTGTTCTTGAATCTGACACTCTTATTATCCTTTTTCAATCTTCCTACATTATGCATTAGAGACTTGCCAGTAGCTTTGTTGAACTCATCATCATCAGTCTCCTTCTCACTTACGTCTCCATTATCATGGGGATCCCAACCATCATCATCATCACTAATATCAATGTCTTCATTATTGTCATCCTCAGTAATATCACTATCTTCATTATCAGAAGCATTGATCCTATTCCTGACACGTCTTGCACTACTATCCCAGTTCCTTGACCTCCCTCTAGCATTATGGTCATAGTCTTCATCCCCAGTCCGTTCAGATCTTCTGAATCTATCACCAAATTCTTCCCGATTCCAGTACCTGATTTGTCCAAGATCTTCTTTCTCTGCTGCTTCCTCAGCAGCCCATTCTTTATCAGCTGCATCTTCTATCTCAGCAATGAATCGGTCGAGCTCCTCCTGGTCGCTGTCTTCACCGGGTTCTGCTTGTTGTAGATCAATAGAAGATTCAAATTCTGTCTTTTTGTCCCTCTGGAATACATAAGGGCTCCCTTCTTTCTTGTCAATTGCATTGAAGAATGTTGAAGCTACTCTTTGGATGCTAGCCATTGCCACAGGATCATCAGGATTTACCCCCTTCCGACGGAGCTCCTGCTCTATTTTTTTAATGTTTAGTTTCTGAGATTCAAGTGCTTGCTCAAATCTAGCTTTGAACAATGCCTGCAATGTAGGATTAGGAAGTTAAAAAAAAAAAAAAAAAACAATAATCAACCCACTTCACCAACTTTTATCTAAAAGCAATCCCGTTTAAACAACCATACTGCTAAGCACAGCCGCACAAGTACTATGTTATATATATACACAATAAAGAAAGATATTGACCTTCTAGCTACAAATTTGGATGGCAAAAACTTCGGAAATAGAACAGCAGGTGGCAGGCTGAGGGGAATGAACGAAACTAAAAATAATGCAACTCACCTTCCTTTTTGTAAGAGTATTAATTGGTATCAAATTCTTTGGCTGTCGATAGTTTCTGCCACGAAACATTATGATGGTTTTCACATTGTGTACATTAATTACAATGCCACCACTCAATCTTGCCAGCATGCTAGCCATTTCTTTAATTTTTTCCTTGGCGAAGTTATCGCAACAAACTTGTACAGTTTCATGAAACTTCCAGTGGAGGTGCATATTTTGAACAACTCCTCCAAAGACTCCACGAACACCAACAGGAACATAGTTTCTATTCTTGTAGCCAATCTTTTTAAAAGCCTGCAGTTGCTCAGGAGTTAGCAGCTCAGGGTCATGCCGTGGAGCTGGTAGCTCTGGAAGCTCATATTTTTTCAGCTTCTGAAGAAGTAATGCTACCTTTTTCTTGGCCTGTATAGTCCAAACCAAATTGAAAATAGAATAAGATTAAATGTTTCTTTAATAGAGGCATAATAAACACAAATCTAATGATGGTATCAGTGCAAACAACATACTATTTGCAGCTGATAACTGCAAAACACACTGTTTTGGCAAATTTTGGTCAAAATTTGATGAAAGGTAACATGTTCACTATCAGCAAGGAAATCACAAAATTAGTAACCTAGAATGGGAAATAACATAAGAGCACAAAACAGGGTAAAGGATGCATGCAAATACTTCAATGAATACCATCTGATGGGTCTTTTTTAACTTAAAAATAATGTCATCATCCTCTAATAATGCTCTTTGCCAGTAGCATTTCATTCAAATCTTAAATTCAGAACATCAAGTATCATAATCTTCCTTGTCATTTTTTTCTCTCCAGGTGAATCCACGGTGAAAGTTGTGACACTCCACTGGAAAACCCAAAGCTCAACGACCAGAATCGATTGGACACGAGTATTCAAAAGCATTACAATCCACTCATACACAGCATAGCTCGAAATACATAAATATTCAAACTGGAAAAAGAAAAAGTAATCAGCTTTATTTTTTGCTCCTCCTCGGAGTGCAATTGGCCGTGAAGCATAAAATCACATTGTAAGTTCGTTGAATTTATAGGTTTAAGAACTAACTGGAATTCAAAAAGCAAAAGCAGAGTAAGATGGCAGAATTAGTTCGAACATACTCTTCTAAGATTGTAAATGAGGCGTTCCTCGTCGGTCATCAATTTCTTTCTCAATTTCACTGCCCTCCTTCTCTCCCTCAAAGTTTTTCCGGATTCGTGTCTCATCCGCCTTTCCACTTTGCTCCTCATGCTCTTGGCCGAGAATCCCCGAGCTCCGTATACACCACTCCACATCCTCATTGAAGTAAATGAGAAATCTTTCACGGTAAGCCCGGCCTCTATGACCCCGCCGCCGGCTCCCGATTTCGGCCAACCGTCTCTAAAACCCGTAGCATTCCTGCAAGAAAGAAAAGAACAAATATTGAATGCAATAACATTAGCACAGGATTAAATTGAATATACATGGGGTAGGGGGCGGATGCAAATCAAAGAGAAACAGAAAAGGTAGGAATTACTGGGTGGAGGGATTGAGGAGGAAGAGAGAAGAGAGGGCTTTGAATGATTGTCTTTGAAGATTTCTAGCAGCCAACATAGTGACTATTAGTATGAGGGAGGATCAATAGAGATGGCAATCCAAGAAGACGCAGTACAGAGATTCCATGTCATCGGAAGTTAGGCAGCCATAGATTCCGGTGATGCTGTGTTTTGGGGGTTTTCAGGGTTTTAGATTCTAATTTTCGAGGTTTTTCGTTCTTTAAAAAAAAACAAAACAAAACAAAACAAAAAACAGAACGTCGTAAATTATAGACAAACTGGACGACGTCGTAATAAACACAAAAACCTAAAAAACGAACGACGTCGTATCCTCCTAATTAGGCAACCAGAAGTGGGGCATGCTGCCATTTGAACTTAATGGTTGTCTGGTTCAGACAGGACGTTAAACCGGCGAGACGAAGGATTCTGTGAGGCCCCGAAAACTAAAATAAAAAGTTAACTTGTAATCGAATAGAGAACTCAAATTTCATGTAATTTATTCTAAAATAATTAATTTTATCTCTTGTAGTTATCAACTATTGAACAAATTCTGTTATAAAAATAAAATAAGAACAATTGTCAAATAAAGATAAATAGGAAATAAATGTGAAATAATAATAATAATAAATAAATATATAAATAAATAAGAGTAAATAAATAAATAAAATAAAAGAGCAAAGAGGAGCAACGTGCGTCTCGTACAAGCAGACTGGAAGAGTCTAGCTAAAGTAAATAAAAGAAAACTTGGCGACCAAGTTCGCTGCACCGAGGAGACATCTTGAAGAAATCGTCATGGTGTTTGCAGTCCAGCTCGCCTTCGCATGGAGTAGGCAACGTGCGTCTCGTACAAGCAACAGGGAAGACAAAGCTTCTCTTTAAATAGCAACGCAGAGAAGGTTCTCGCGCAGAAGCAAGAAAACAGTAGAACAAAAAAACCAAACTAAAGTAAAAGAAACAAAACTTGAAGAAGAAATCAAAAGATAGGATTCTTTGAGTGATTTCTGAGGGGACAAAAGAAGTACTTGAAGTTTTAGAATAGGATAAGAAAGTTCAAACAGAAGAAGAGGAAGAAGAAAACAGAGGAAGAAGAAGGAAACAGGGGAGGCAGAAAAGAGACGTTAGGAAAGAAAGGAAGAAAGGAGGAGATCATCCAAAAATCGTACGCTTGATCACCTCAATCTCCCCTTTGATTACGCTGATTAGGTAAGCCTTGAACACCCTCCGTAACCATTAGATTTCATGCTTAAGTATGCTGTAAGAAACAGAAAACATGCCATAAAAGTCATCTGTTGATCTTATGAACCATGCTTTAGTTCTCAAGAAAATGAAACATGGCATATTGTGCTCAAAGTAAATACATGTTAACTAGTAGATTGTAATGGCTAAAATCTGGAACGAATTGGTTTTCCAAACGGTCAAGAAAAAAAAATAATAATAATAATAATAAAAGGAGAAGTTGAGGAACTTACAGTAGCTTTAATTTCAAGTCATTGATGTTATCTTTAGTTATGTAAACTTATGAGTACACTAGAGATACAAAGAGTAGGATTCGTTATGTAAACTTATGAGTACACTAGAGATACAAAGAGTAGGATTCTAATGACTTTAGAAAACATATTCGTTGTATCCAATCTGGCCTAAAATGATATATACATGTAAATAGACATCTGTAATAATAATACTACTGATAACATGAAAATGAAGGGGGAGTAAAATAGATAGAAGGGAGAAGGAAATATAATGGTGCTACGGGTGATAAAACAAAGGGGGGAAGAAAACAGATTGCTAGAACAAAGAAAAGAGAATGAAAAAGAAAGGAGAAATGAGCAATGAGGAAGACGCAGGAAACAGAGCAACAAAGCAAAAACAGAGTACAAGAAGAAGGAAAGATAAAATTAAAAAATAATAATAAAAATAAAAATAAATAAATAAGTAAAAGAAAGAAAAAGTGGGAAAACAATCCGTAGTGGGATACATAAGGAATCACTAAGATAGCAATCATTATAATAACTATTAAAATAATAATAATAATAATAATAATAAAATAAAAAGAAAAGACACTTGCAGGAACAACCATAACCGAAATAGAAGTATGTAATAGTATGTCATATTTTTTCGGTATTAGGATTAAAATTATTAAATTAAAATACTAAAGGATTATGAATAATTTTACTTTTCAGATTTTATCGATTCGATTTATTCCACTTCATTTGATTCAGGTGACTATTCTCACTGAAAACCTATTTTTGATTAGTGTGTGATTGACAATGTGTATTATGTGTTTAAATTGCTGAAAATATATAATGTATATATATGATTGATTGATTTGTTATAGATCGTAATTATTATTTTTATTTAATTATACTGTTTAAGGAGTGGTCGACTACTTTTCGCGCCGACTCAATATTTGAACTATCATAGCATGAAAATGTACTGATTTACGCATGTATGAAAATGTGAGACTAATTACTTGTACGTATGTTTGATATTACTGTGAACTGTATGATACTGATAAACTGAAAATTACTGATTGACTGAATGATACTGTTAACTGTGCATTACTGAATGGGATCCCATGAGCCATGATCTACGTAGTCAAATGTGCCAGCCGGGGCATGGGCATTTGGCGAAATAGTGACTTGGTATGTCGGGCAACTCTAGAGACCCATACTGAGTGGGCGGGTCCACGTACTGGTGTCATATTACTGGGGCGTTGTTGCCGAAGCCCTGTGTGGGCGCAAAAGTTCACTGGAAATAAGTGATGAAAATCACCTCTATAGTTCCACCTGAACTCGCGAGTATCCTTTACGACTTGCTTTACTGCTTTCCTAATTGTATTATATATATATTGATTGCTTTATGTGAATTGCATATTTTACTGCTTTAATTATTTTAAACGGAGAATATCACTGAGCAAAAAAGCTCATAGGTGTTGCATGTTTTTAAAACCCAACCCCAGGTTCGCAGTGGCAGTATGGGCCGCATGATGACGAGCTGAGTTAGATTGGGATAGCTGGTGAATTTTATAGATAATCTTATTAAGTATTTACTTAAGAATTAATAATCGGCCTGCGTGCCACTTAAGTAATAGATTGTTAGGCTACGAAACCGGGACCTATAAGTTGTAATTCTATGACTTAAAATTTAAAAGCTTCCGCATTAAATTATAATTTAGTTTTTTTTTTATTTTTTATAATTGTTCTGATTGCCCTACTGAGTCCTAGTGTGAACCAGGCAGGCGTCCGGCCGGGTCCCCGTATTGGATAGGGGGTCGGGTTGGGGCGTTACAGATTCGCTCGAACCGAATAACGCCATATATATATATATATATTATTCATATGTTTTAATTTTTATCATTTTTAACATTTGAATATATATTTTTTTCACAATAATTATATATTTTTTCAAAATTTACAACTAACTTAAACATTAAAATTCATTATTATAAAATTCAATAAGTAAATCAACTATAAAATATTTCTTATTTTCTATTAAAAAATATATAAAATTATATTACTACATTTTTATTAGACAAAAAAAAAAGATAAAATTTGATGTAAAAAAAAATTAAACGTATTTTAAGTTAATACATAAATAAATTAAACAAATTTCAATTGAACAGAAAACAACTAATAAAAATTATGATAGTATTAATTTTTTCAATAGTAAGGAATGACAATAAAATTAACATTAGTTTAGATAGTCCAATTAATAGATTATTAGAAAGTCCACGATTCATATAAAAATAAATTAAAATAATAATTTACACAAAAGCGAATAATGGTATAATGGTAACTACTTATATTTTCTATATGAGTGGCTAAGGATCAACCCCCATTGACAACAAAGTTTTTAAAAATTGTCCAATTTGAAAAGAAAAAACCCGGTTTTCCTGGTTCAACCCAGATTTTGACCGATTTATTATATTTTCGGTTTTTGACAAATTTTGAACCGGTCGGACCGGACAGACAACCATAGTTACATGGAATACAAAGACTATTATGAGGAAGGCTGCTGTTATTGCCAGAGCAATAATTAGCAGCCAGAGCAACATTTTGTTCTTATTCCTAAATTGCCCTTCATTTTTTTAACAGATTCCATTCTCTCTCTACAAATGAGGGGCGGCTTCTTCTGTCGCCTCACACCCTTTTCCAGCCTTTAAATGACTCCTCCTCCACCCGGAGCCGCCGCCGTCGCTGCTACCGTCTTCTTGGCTTTCGTGTTTTTGTTCCGGCCGTTCCCAGTCGACGCATTCGGAGGGTCGTCCACAACGGTGGCCGTCAGCTATGGCTCATCCCCCACCGTTTGCAGTTTGGTCGCTGACCAATCCACCCATCAGATTCAATGTTGGAGAGATGGTAAAGTTAAACCGCCCATTTACGCGCCATCCGCGTCCTTTGACTCCATCGCCAGCGGTCAGGATTTGCAGAGGAGACATGCTTGTGGGATGAATACAAGTGGGGTTGTGATTTGCAGAGGAGACAATAATGGTGGTCAGTTCGTGCCATCTAATCTTGTTAACGAGTACAGCGCCCTTGCCCTTGGCGCAAATCATAGCTGTGCAATTCGGAAATCAAATAAGACCGGAGTTGGAGGCGGGTTCGGGTTTGAGAAGCGGGCGGTCATCCTTGGATGAGTTGTCATCGGGGGAGGGCTCAGGCTCAGAGTATTGCCGCTGCTGCTGTTGTTGTGGAGGAGCAGGCTGAGTTGGAATGGGGTTAAGGGTTTTGAGCTCGGATTCCATCAGAATCAGATTGATAAAGATGGAATAACAGCAAAAGCAAGGGAGATTAATTACAGTGATGGGCTATTGGATTGCCATTGACCGTGGTATCCTCAATCTCAAACCAACGGCATAGAACAAAGGAAAGAGAGCTTCCTTTCGTTTCTAGAGAACAGAGTTGAAATTTATTAATGGGTTCCTAAGGAAGCTCTCTGTTCTTGTTCCAATGACCCATTCAGATTTAGAGAACCATTAAAAAAATGAAGGGCAATTTAGGGATAAAAATAAAATATTGCTCTGGCTGCTAATTATTGCTCTGGCAATAACAGCAGCCTTATGAGGAAAGGAAAGAAATTAATAACCAAGGATTCTATCAACCTGCATTCTATCTATCATACAGAATGTCGGGATTATGGAGAAGGAAAAGAAGAACTGATAAAGATAAGAATTAAACTCTCGACTTTTAAGTGGAATACTATAACTACTCAAATATTAGCCCGTTCCTTTCAAGATTTGTCTTGTACATCAAGTTAGAAATTTGCTATTTTGTTTCCTTGTATTGGGTACCTGGTGAGGTGAGCTTATATGTTAAAAACTCCAACTCCAACTCCAACTCCAACTCCAACACCATCCAATTGCCCAGAAAATATGCAAGTCAGCTATAAGCCAACTCATTATTCCATAGTACTTGATAATGATATTAAAACACAAAGACAGAGTCAACATGACAGGATTAAATATACATACAACTTCCCTCCATACAATTTACAGATGGACACACAAAATAACCTCTAAACTTAAACACAGACAACTGCGCTTCAAGTTCAAGAGATGAAGAATGTAAGAAAACAATCTAAAATTACATACATTTTGTCAAATCTGATTTAAACCCAACAAGAACAGAGACCCTTCTGACACTCAAAATTGGAGTTTTGGTCGGTTATACTTATACCATCAGAACAGGTGGAAACTGTGCTGAAAAAAGTTAATAAACCCCCCTAGCCATTGGTCTGAGTTCTGTTAAAAGGTTTTAAAGACATTTGCCATAACTATCAAGAACTAGAAGAGCTAAATATAAAGTCATTTGCTGATGCCGCAACTCGCAGAACAGTAAGAGATTGGATCATGCTGCCGTGAATTGGAAGCTTTCCTCACTTCCCTCTCTACAATCTGTCCAACCAACCAAAAAAACTGTCTTGAGAGCCGAAATACAAGTCCTGCATGCAAGCAATCGCACAATGTTCAGTTTTTTTTTTTTAATTTTATAATAAAGTCATTTAAGTGAAAGAGATAGTCTGCCAAAGACACTCTCCAAGTGTAAAATGATACAGGATGAAAAGATAGAGAAAAGCTTACTGATAGCTGAAAATCTGGTGGAGTATCGAGTTCTAAGTTCTCAAGATCTGTTACTCCTCCAGAGGCTGAATTCCCTACTCCTTGTGGCGCATCATTGGCATTACTAGAAACTCCAGTAAGAGATCCACCATTTCGTCCTAGATTACCAGAAATTGTTGAGGAGTCTATGATTTCATTGCACAAGAGCATTTCGTCAATATCATTCAAGTCAGGAGCCTGGGATTCCTCAGCCAACCAAGTGGCGGCATAATCTAGCTCATCTCTTAGTTGAGCATCAGATAAACCAGCATCTAATCCCGCATTGACAAACTCCACCTCCTAATCCATAATATGCACGTGAGAAGCAGATACAAAAATGGAAACGCAGGAGTACATTGGCATCAACTGTCAGTATCAATTAAAATCAAGTAATATACCTTTGCAGGCAAGATAAATGTACAACATTCTTCTGTAGTTTATTCACATTTAGTCACACATCCAATATCAAATATGTCCGCAAGCAATTACAGAATCTCTTAGTCAAGTAAAAGGTATATGCATTAGAAGTCAGTACCTGAATAGAGGGTTCAACCACTTTATCATCTGCAACATCATCACAGGAAGGGGTTGCACCAAGGCGAGGTGGGTTGGGAGTAACTGTCTTGGGAGTCCTAGGACTGCTTCGAGTTGTATCATATTCTTCAATTTTAACATAAGCTTCACAGTCATCATTCAGCTTGTGCTGCTGATAAAATATTCTGGAGACCACATATGCACCTTCTTTCTCATCTTCATCACTACCAAGATGATACTGATGCATAACCCAGTTAGACTTGTCAGGCTTGGATCCTCTTTTCAAAGACTTGTCAGGCTTGGATCCTCTTTTAGAAGTTCTATAGAGAACCATGATCTTCTTGCACCCCTTCTGGATTCCATTTTCCTTTACAGATTTTGTTTTACCAGTCTTGTGCCAGCGGACTTGTTCAAAAGTCAACCCATTCTGGGTCTGGATCTTTCGGCGCTTCCTCTGGCCAGTTGCATATGCATTCATAGTTCGGTAAAAGAAGTAGACACTGCTTCCATCTTTCTTGGAACCTGAAAGAAGCTAGATGATTAATTTATGAAATGAACCAATAATTCCAATGATGTGATCATGGTTCATCATGAACATGCTATTGCAACTCATATTTAGAGAAATGCAGCACAAGAACATACCAATTAAGTGATTATGACACATGAGACTAATAGACAACGCTGTCTAATTGCATCTAAATGAATAAAAGGAAGAAAGATAAGATGAACAATCCTATATCTTGCAACAGTTAATAGTATCCATCATTCTCAGCTTTCCATCTAAAAACCAGCTTTTGTAAAAGATGGAACAAAAGGAATGGTACTCTAAGAGTAGAAAATACCCATGTTAAGCTATAGTATCAAGAATGTTGCATTAGGTAAAGACATTTGTGAGCCAATATTATAGAAAGTACCCATGTTAACAAAAGGAATGGTACTCTAAGAGTAGAAAGTACCCATGTTAAGCTATAGTATCAAGAATGTTGCATTACGTAAAGACATTTGTAAGCCAATATTATAGTATAACTCTTGACAATCAAAGAATGAACCAAAAATCTACTGATATACGACATAAGATCTGACCTGGAAGATTTTCTGGATGCGCATAATATATCCCTTCATCACCATCAAGTGTTGGAATAAATACATCAATAAGCCTGTGGGGCTCCACATTTCTTACCCCACATTTTGCTGCCAAATGATCTAACAGCTCTGCATCAGATGGTTCGAATTTTACACCAGCAGGAAATCCAGGCCATTCATGAGATATCTGAGAAGGGAAACATTACATGAATAAAATAGAACCCCAAAATAAACAGAAGAGACGAGTTCAGAACAAAGTTGTATATTCTAAAAAGTAAGTAAGAACGATCAAACATCGTTTCTTGGAAAATTTGAAAAATAAGAGGAAGAACAAGAAAGATTTTCATGATCACATTGAGTGCTGCATCTGGAGAAACACAGTTGTGTCATCCCATTACAGCTTTGAACATAGAATCCATTAAAAAGTGCATTAACAAAACACATCTTACATCAGCGTTATCGATGATATGGTGACAATTTGGGCATTCACGATTTGCTCCGCAATCATTGATTTGACATTCAGCCGGTAGAGTGGCATTTTTCACTTTCGTTGCAAGTCCTCTGCTATCAATGAGCCAAGACCTGCTTCAGTCATTTTCAATCGGATTAAGCATCAAAAACGGATAAGTGCGGAGAGATTTTAACAAGAGGTGCAAAACAACATAAGCCTAAAGAACAGGGTATTTCATACACATTAAACACGCAAACAAAGGCAAAGATATTACTCACCCATTGGGTGAGCAAAAGATCAATTTTATTTATACAGAGAAACGATCAGCACAGCACAGTTACAGAAGCCCAACAAACTTAAATGATAAAATCATTCTGGCAGAGATGCAGATTGCCTAATATGGAAAAAGTACCCCTTTTTAATATTGAACAAGCAACGACAAAATAATAAGGAATATTATAACTGCTTGGTCCGCACCTATTCAATGTCCCATTGGACTCAACAACAAATATTCTAATTCAGCGAAGAACATATTAGATTGTTTGAAATCATGATGGAAATTCTACTAAGCCCTGTCGAAAGCTTTCTGATCTTTTCTAACACATTTTTTCACCAAGCATACCCTACAACACCAAGCCTATGAGCTGAAAGAAAACTTTATGTTCAAGCACATCGATAGTAACCCTTCAAAATAAGATGGAAAACAAAGTGCCCATTCGTTTTTTTTTTTTTTTGTTTTCGATAACAGAAACAGGATATCCCCAAACATCAGCATTTCCATTTAAAAAATGCAGCTCAATCCAACCAATAGAACGGGCGTTTCTGGGTGAAATTTCAGCTGCCACAAACATTTTCAAACCCAACAATCAGATTCCCAAAACAATCATCTCAGCTAAGCTCATCAAAATGGAACCCACAAAATCAAGTAAGAGAATGCTTAATAATTTTACATCTCAATAGCACGAAAACATCAAGCTTCCCTCAAACCCCTTTCCAGAACCCAAAATAAGCCACAAATGTCAAAGAAAGATGAGAACTTCATCTCATTATTCAGAACAATTTCTGAGTAGTTTCCTCCCTTCAAGATATGAACAGGAATGGAATTTTCTTCTTTCTTTCTTTCTTTCCTTTTCCGATAAGCGAATATAATTTCTTAGAAAGCGTCTCTCGATTGAGAGACTATATGCATACCTTGCCATGATTCAACTAGAATTAAGAAACAATTTCAATTTTATCCGATGAAATCAGAACAAGAAGGCGATGATGAATAGAACTGAGGAGCAGCGTAGCGTTTTTATAAGCAAAAAAACGCACTGTCCAGTCCACTCCCGGTCTGGTCTTTCACCACTAGGCTAAGCAATGAGACGGATAGAGAAACGAGCGGGAAAACACGCACGACTTGGAGTCTGGGAAGAGGCTTGGGACCGAGCCTCGAGCTCTGGATGAGAATCCCCGGTCACCGAACCTGGACTTTCCACTGGGCCCACCGTTGACCAAACCAGACTACGAGCCTCGGGTTCCAACAGTGAAACCCTTCTTAACTGTGGAGTTTGCCTCGTTAGACGATGCTTTAGAAATTAGAATCGAACGGTAAATTTGGTGGGGCCAACTTAATCTTGCCCTCCAAGTCATTCAATTATTTAATCATTTTCATTATAACTAATTTTTATTTTGATTTGTATGCTTTTTTTTTTTACTGAATTGCATTATCTCCCCTGAGTTTTGATGAAATTACAAATACCTACTCAAGTTTTTTGATAATTGATAAAAGTATAATACATCAATTTGAGACAATAGAATGAAATTAATTTTTGTGAATTTATTTGCTATTTTTTAAAATCTAGATGACAAATATAATAGTCAATGAATTATTTTTCATTTTTTACTTTACTTTCTTCTGGTTTGCATTTAAAATGTGGCTAGGTATAACGCCAATGAATTAGTGATAATTTATGGACAAGTAAATGATTGACTTCATAGTTATTTATTACTCCTTCAGTTCCAAATTGGTAGTTAAATTTTGGAAGTATAAATAAAATATTTAATACATAATTAAGATACACATTATTGTTGGGGTTAGTAGTAAATAATTAATGTATAATTTGTCTTAACATCATCAAGTAAATTTTTTTTTTTTTTTTGTGTTTTGCAATTTTTAAAATTAAAATGTCATTTAAGTAGTTAATTGAACATTATTTTGGGATACAAAAAAATTAAAAATATTTACTTATCCTTGATACCTCCGTTCCACGGATTTTTGATCAAAACACGTTTCGGACAGAAACCCCATCCGATTCGAAACCGCGCCCCTGGATTAAAATTCGAAACGAATCTGAAGCTTCGGATTCGGATCGGCTTTTTGCTTTTGCTCACCCCTATTCCTCACACCCTTATTAATATAGTCATATGTGGTCTACAATTAGTCCATACTTAATAAGTAAAAATATAAATTGAATAAAGATAGTCAAAATAGCTATTTTAAGTGTCATAGCTTAACATTCATAATAAGCTGTAAAACTGGTCAAAGTAAATTATTCTAATGAAACAGAGGGAATAGCATATTGGGATGAAGTACTTCTACTGTCCTATTAAAAAATGCTCTTGCACTTACAAAGTCACGAGATGTAACACATTTGTTTATAAGTTAAAAGTTATGACTATGGAGAGAATAAAATTTTTTATATAGAGGATTTAAAATAAGTCAATTATTTGAATAAAAATGTTTAAATAAAAAAAAATAACTAAAAAAAAACAGACGAAGTATTTCTCAGTAAAATTCTAAAAGAAAAAGACAAACGTAATATAATATTTTGTTGTTGTAATGTTGTGAGTTTTGTGATGGTGATAGTTTCGTTTATGTCTAGATTCCTTGTTTTATTTATTTCCCTAAGAATCTAATTAAATATAAATGTTTCGTACATCTTCCAACCGGTCGTTGTAGTATAGTGGTGAGTATTCCCGCCTGTCACGCGGGTGACCCGGGTTCGATCCCCGGCAACGGCGCATTTTTTATATTTTTGAACTTTTTTTTAATCAACAAAAGCAACCCTCACTAGTCACTTCTATCTGATAAACCTCATTTTCCACCACAGATGCACTCAGCAATGGATACTCACTCACATGTAAAACTTTTCCAGCTCGATTGAGGTTGCAAAAACGAAAAACTAGTACTCCCGTGGAGTTGAACGTGAACTCGTTGAATGAGGCAGAGAGAGTTGATCATAGCAAGGGCTTAACAATACTTTCCCACATGTCACGGATGAATCACCAAGATCAGCGTGCCGTGGCCACGCAACCCCATGGAAGGGAAGGAAAGGAAATGTAATAAATATGCAGCCGAATCCTATTAGCCATTATAATTCTCATGGAATGAAGGAGCAAAAAGGCAAAAAGGCCTTTGGATGACTTTATTTTACAACTACATTACAATTTACATCCCAGCGAACTTAACTCCAAGACCTAGAAGCTTTCAGCAAGCATTTTATGTGTAAGTCAGAACAAATGTTAACAGTAGTATGTGGTCGCGCGCAACTTCTGCAGCAACTTCAAAGTACTCATATTATGGCAAGGCTTCCTTGCAGCTAAACTAGATGACGAGTCAAACTGTGAAGAATACGTGTGCTATTCAACTCAACATTTGCATCTAAAACTTCTCCCCAGAGGGTTAGCAACACTGGTCAAAACAGAAGAATAAACCTCTTGATTGATTATTCTCCATGGGAGTCTTCGGGGTGTCCCCCGAGTCATCCCTTTTCGCCATTAAGGAACTTGTGCCCGGAGACTCTGGTGGTAAGACTGAATTCTCAGAAGTGAATATCCTCGCCGGTATGACAGGCTCTGGCGGTGAAATTGTTGACAGATAATGCAGAAGCATCTGTATTATTTGACTGAAGTTGGGCCGGCTATTTGGGTCTTCTCTCCAACATGAAGTCACGATTAAAGCCAAATCCCCAGGAAGATCATCAGCACTTGGCCTCACATTCTGAACCAAAGTTAAAAAAAAGAGGTGCCCATAAGCTCATTTCCAAACTCTTTTGATCTCCAGACAAATGACATGGAATAGTTAGTACTTCTTTTTCCTATTTGCATTTTTCGAATCATTGTTATACTAGATTGGAACCCGAACCATAAGCTCATTCCCGAAATATCACAAGCAACAAGTTATCAGGATAAGTCTAATTTCAGGATCATTAATAGTAATTTCTAACTGTTGAAAAAATTATTACCTTAAAAGCTGCAGCATAAGCTGCCTGAAGATTTGACATTCCTTCAAATGGCAATTTATTAAGTATAAGCTCCCAAAGAACAATTGCGAAGCTATAAGCATCCACCTTGTGGTTGTAATGCTTCTTCTCACCATGCCTCAATGTGACTGTGCTGTAAAGCTGCAAAGGAAAATGAATTGACTCAAAATTTTGAATTTGAAAAAATCCACGACACAGTGAGTGATCAGAAATGAAGGACAGCTGGTGAAACCAATTACTGAATTTCCAATTACCTCTGGAGCCATCCAGCGATAAGTTCCTGTCTCGGCAGTCATCATCTCTGTCAAAGTCTCTTCTCTTGCCAGGCCGAAATCCGCAAGCTTAACAGTTTTATGATCCACTGTAAGGAGCAAGTTTTCTGAAGAAAACAAGACAACAATAAAATCAATCTTTTTCTGTAGTATCTACACATGAACAAGTGAGAAAGTACAAAATGGGATCAAGAGAGGTAGAAAGAAGGCAGGCAAAGTAGTGATGTCAACAAATCTTAGCTCAAGCAACTGAGCATCATAATATGGAAAATGTAATAGAACCCACAGATCTAAAAGATACTCAAGGAATTCACTTCTAAAGGATGTCATATAAAACATAGAACTTTTCACAATTATCCTTCATCATGACATGCAGAAGATCCAACAGTAAAACTCCGGCTACTGTTGGAAGTTATTCTTTACCAGAGAATACACGGAAATATTTCACTTTATTGGACATAAGTCCACAATTTGGAAGAATATTGCTATATTGGCAATGTAAATCAGGTTCCACTAAGCTCCTAACAAAACATATGGTTCTGTTATACATTTTGATGCTTCCGGAGATAACCATGAAATATAATCAGCCCCTAAGCAAGAGTATGCTGCTGACTGCCTTTCTCCAAACTCTTAATTCAGCAAATCAAGAAATATAAGGATGTCAGGCAAACCACAAGTCCCAACCCCGATTTCCAGCTAATAGTATTGGCTAAGCTCTTTAGATGTCGAGCATGGATCCTTGCTTCAAGATTTATTCCAAGCAGCAGTTATGAAGAATAAAGTTGTGGCGATGATGAACAAAAACCCAAGTGTGCTCGACTCCTTTCAAGATAACCGAGAAGTAAACCAGAAAAATCATGTAAGAGTAATGCATCTCCTTCATTCATCAAGTTGCAAAATGTGAAAATGAGGCTATTTACAATGCCTTCAGTAAGCTTCTAGATTTCCGGGCTACCTTATAATGAATTTAAGTAGAAGAAATAAAATATTTCCACCTTCCTCTTCATTCTGGCGAAATTTCATAACCCTCAAATATTCAATTAAGATATAGAAAATTCTCCAACCTTCATACACAACTTATACAAATAGCTTGAACCACCTGCAACATGGCTATCTGCATTCTTTAAGAAAATATAAGGTCCACTATGCAGCTAGTGCTGGCATTACTATATCCAAATGATTAACCATTCAGGAATGCCAATTTTACAGCATGTAACGATGCAACAGTGGTTATCTAAGAAGCTATAGAAAGTGAGCTTCCCAGAAAATGGTAAAGCTACTATATTGACAACATTGAATGAAGAACTGATCGTAAAGCATAACTGAAGAGATGATTACCAGGTTTCAAATCACGGTGTATTATCCCATGAGAGTGTAAACATTCCATTGCACGAGCTATATCAAGTGCAAACCCAATCGCAATTCGTGTATCCAAGCACCTTGGCCGCAAGTTTACCAAGTACTTCCGCAGTGTCCCGCCTAGAAGAAGTTCAGTGACAATCACCATGACAGGTTCCTTGCAAGCTCCAATAAACTGTAATTACAAATAAAACATAAAGTTAGTGTAAACATCTAATGCCTATACTCTAAGATCAATCCAAATGATGGAAAAACAGTATCCAACCTTCACTAAGTTTTTGTGCTGAACTCTTGATAACATGGCAACCTCTCTTGCAAACCGGGCGTCTCTCTTGGCAATCTCCTCTTGTGTGTCCCCTTTATGAGTAATTTTAATTGCAACATTCTGGTTTTTATACCTACAAAGGGATTTGAAATTTATCTCACAATGAAAATCAAAATCCATTAAGAACATATTTCCTTAAAAAATACAGTTAATTGGCTAATAAGAAAAGCCTGTCTCTTTGAAGATCAAGATTCAATAAATCTGAAGAGCTAACAATGGGCTAAAATTGACAACTTACTTTCCCTCGTAGACTTTGGCATGAGCACCCTCTCCAATCTTGGGACCAACGAAGAGAAGCTTCGGATCAATCAACCATTTCGGATCCAAGTTGAATTCTCCCACTGAATAGAACCCATCTCCCATTTTGACTCCCTAAATCTTCCACAAATTTATTTCCAAAATACAAACTACACAAACTAAAATATCTTGTACCTCTACTAAAAATAAGTAAAAAAATCAAAACTTTCGAATTGCTAGCGCATCTTCAAAGTAGAAAACCACAGTTAAAACACTTTTGACCGCCCTGCTTTCAGAGCAGAGACTCATACCCCAACTTCAAGCTCTGGGATCAATTACATCCAAATCACAAGCCCCTATTGAATACAAAGCACCAAACCCAGAAACCACAGTCCTCGCTAAGAATAATCCCATGATTTAACAACTTTTCACTGAGAGAAAACGAATCTGGGAAAACGAAGAAAAAGAGGAAAAACACCTTGTTAAGAAGCAGAATCAAAAGCTCGCTAGTACCGGTGGGAGTACTACCAGAGAAGCTCCAATGGACATGGAGAATTAAAGTATTACAATTATGAGAAGGGGGTTAAGAGTCTGTATAAGCTTTGTCACCGCGTAATATATAACGTTTGTGAATTCTTGATCTGCAGAGATAAAGTCGCGGCAGAAATGGAGTCAGTGTCAGAAGAGCTCTATTATTTTGTCTTTTTGAATTATTTTAGTTTTGTCCAAATCGTATAGGGAGGAGATGAGAGGGGACAATCAATGGTATAGTAGTCAAAATACTGAAACAAAAATATATTCCTTCGTTCCATTGAAAAAATTCACCTCAACAATATTTTTTATTTCGATAGGGGATTCTATTCCCAAATTTTTTACTTCTAACGCTTTTACTAATACGAACATGCCGAGTTAACTATTTTAAATATTGTACGTTGATATCCATATAAAATTGTACTTGTGTGGAAGCCGACCCTTCTAATATAACATAGAAGTGTTATAGAGTATATTTAATCATTTTTCCATGTAACAATGATAAAATATTCTTATCTTACTTAGGAGTTAAATAAAATTATTGCAGCTGCACATGCAAATGGATCCCCCAAAGGGACAATATCACTGCACAATTGATAATGAAGGCTAATTTATACATCCTCTCTGATTGTTTGAAATACTCCAAAAATAATAAATATTTCTTTTTCTTTTTTAAATTGAAAGGAAAATGAATGATACTTATAAAGTTCATGCGTAAGAATCTAATTAGATACTATTGTTTCTATTGTTTTGTTAGCAGTAATTTAACATAAAATTACTGCATGAAATTAAATAGCCGGTACCCTTTTCACTGGTTAATTTGAAATGTCAATGTCGTAGTCAAATCCAGCAGAGAAAACAGGGTCACGATTGGAAACAATGCATACAAGTCGGTGAGGTGGGGCCAGTGGTTAAGGAAGCCTTCCATCGTTGACCGTAACGCAAAGTTCTTCCCTATAAGTATTTAAAAGTCACCGACGTTAATTCCCCACCGTCGTCCCTGGTTACTTTTTCTGGGTTTTTTTTTTTTTTTTTTTCATGGGTTGGCGGTGTATTTTTACATAAATTAAAGGGTGAAATGCGAGAGGTTATTCGGAACATTCGTTGCACCATGTAAAATAGTATGATCAAATATATTTATAAAAGAGTGTGTTATTTTAGAGGAAAGCAGATGTATATACGAGGATAATAACATTTTTGTAGTTCCTTATGAAATTTATCAAACGGGACTCTGAAATTTGAGAAAAGTTATTATGAATACATATTGCATCCTGAAAATAGTATAAGTATTTATCATTTTTTTTTACGTGTTCACGTTGTCTTACCTGTTATTTTCGTTTTGATTTTAGTTTCAACAGTAAATTTAATATATTATAATTATTTTTTATCATTTTCAATACAACTTTTTATTATTTAGTTATACGTTTTTATATTTTTAATATATTTTTCACATTATAAAATGATTTTTTAAAAACATGTTTTTAAAACCTTTTTCAAAACAAGAAAAAAGAACAGGCAATCAAATATAGTGTATGATTGTGGGGCATAAATAGCACTAACACAAAACATTAAATCCAAATTTATCATCTGTAGTATCTAATTATATTATATTACATAGTGTAGTAAACGTACAAAATAATATCTAAAAATTGAACATAATAACTAGTATATATAGAAACATATATATTGTGAAATTTTACAATATAAAAATAAGAAAAAAAATACAAACAAAAGAAACCTTCACGACCATTAAGTTCTATACGTATTGGTTCAAATTTAAATTTTAATAGATTCTAAATGCACTAATTTAATTATTGAACATTTTTTAAATATTTTAAAAATAAATTAAAACCAAAATTTCAATGTGAAACCTAGGGTCTGTTCTTTTGGTTTTGGTTTTGAAAACAGTTTTGGTTTCAACAGTAAATTTAATATATTTTAATTATTTTTCATCATTTTTAATACAATTTTTTACTATTTAACATCTACTTTTTACTTTTTTAATACACTTTTTACATTATAAAACTATTTTTCCAAACATATTTTCAAACTTAATTTCAAACATGAGATAAAGAACAAGCCCCAAATACGGCACAAGGCGTGAGGGCCTGGCCATGATTATTTATATATATATATATTTGACGAAACGTGGCTTGTCGGTGAAAGTTTTTTCCTGTATCTGGTCGTACTCGGCACAGTTCAATTTTTGCGTTGCCTTTACGCCACCACCATCGCTATCGTTTCAGTTGCGAAGGCCATCGCTGTCGTTTGAATTGCGGAGGCGGAGGGTCGCAGACCGAAGACGTCCAATTTCACCGGCAGATCACTTCCTCGCTTATTGGTCAATTTCAAGCAATTATTGGTCAGTTGTAAACCAAATCATTTTCTTTCGCAACGTGCGAAATTGCAAATTAGGTCTAAAAGTATGGTTGATGTTCTTCTCGAATTGAACGTCCTAGGGTAATTCACGATTTCACCTCTCACTCGCTCGCCGAGACCTAAATAATTCACGATGTTCATAACAAATTGTACGTCCTAGGGTTATTCATATGATCTCTTATCAAATTGTAATAGGTACTATTTCCTATTTTTGTTGCAGTGACATCAAAATGATAATTGTTTTCAGTATAATGGGCAAAGCATGGAACTGTAGTTGATAGTGATGTTTCAGCATTAAGGTGCGAAAAAGAGTTTATGATTATAGCTATTTCACATTTTGACTTTGTTGAGGTTTTGTTGCTAATTTAGTTATAGTGGAGCACAAAACAGCCGTGTTTGCTATATGCTTCAACCATAGGTGTCTGTTTTTTCCAAAAGAAAATATTAATCGTTTGTTTGCTCGTTGGTATGTGCAATCTTTGACTCTTTGAGCGCTAACTTCTTATATTGACGTATCTTGAATTCATGCTTGATCTATAGACTCACAAATGTTCTGTCAAAGGAAACTATTCCAACAAAAGTTCCGTCATGTTATTGGTATGCTGCTTGTTTGTAAGTTACAAGAACATGTGAAGTTTAGCATCATGGTCTATAGCTGGACATGAATACTTTTTTCAGCGCAGAGAGAAACTATATGTATCTTGTTATTTGGTCAGATTTGTGGGGCGTGCTTCTAGATTCTAATTGCCATGGTGTGGATTATGTTTGCAACGATGGTCAATTTCGTGGTTAAAAGTCCCATTCAACTATCTATAAGTCTTAGTTTTTATACTTCTTTCTGCATTTTGAAGTTAATCTTCCTTTTTTAAATTTTTATTCCCCTCCTGTGTGCCTTAGGTACTAAGATAGATTGCATAATGTACCGACAGTTATTTGAATCTTAGTTCCCATCAACAATTTTGATCCTAATGTAAATTTCGGAAAATCATGTTTTTTGGCTGCTGATTATTGTAAATTGGATGTGATCATCAAAACTCATCATCGCATCCAGATATTATTTTCTTCATGCTAATTTATTTCTTGTGTTTCAGAAGTTGCTAATGTTGAAATTATGATTATTATTAATGATTATTTTTGGTTGTCTGAATTATTTTGTTTAAGTAACCAATTAATTGGGAACTCATATCCCAATACTTATTACCAGAGTAAAGTTCAGACAGGTAGAACAGTAGAATCCTACCTGGTGCCACCTGAACAAATTGTACGCAGGCTAACTACAGTCTAGGTTTTCCCAAGGTTTTTGATGCATGCCCAATTTGTTAACTGATAGTTGGTTTCTCGTCACTTTTTTTTGTTTTTGGGTGGTGGGGGGTGGTTTACGAAAGAGTTTTCTTTTAGGTTTAGATTTAATATGTTGCTGTTTATTATTTGATGATTAATTACTGCCCATTACTTTATGATTTTTTAGGTGGAAAGTATGTTGGTTTATCATAATTGAAATATTATTTTCTGGAGTTAGCTGCTTCTGTTTTAGGTTGATGTCTTGCTTTTTCTGAACTGGTTGTTTTTTCTCCTTGTTGCTTAATTGTTTTAAATTATCCTTCATAGCTTCACGAACTGTAGATCTCCAGCAAATTATGTCTCCAGTTGACATTGGCTATTATATAATTCCTTTTGACTATATTTGTTATCCTAATTAGTGTCACAGCCTATATTTTCTACTGATCTGTGGCTATCTTCTTGTTTGTTTCACTTGAGTGTTAATATACCCTCCAGGAAATGGTTCCCTCAGCGTTCATCTATTTCATTTTCTGGGTTTTCCTGGGCTGTACCCCTTGTTGATGTTGCATGTTTAGGTTTAATGTTGCCGCCAATCGTTTCCAAGTGAATTTTAATGGTTGTGAGGCCAGAATTTGTTCTTAGATTTATCTGTGGTTCTATTACTAATATATCTGAATACCAGACAGATCAATGACATCTCGGTTCAGGACAACATCACTGCAACTGCCGCCAGGCATGCAACCTATATTCCACACCCAGCTGGAGGCCAAGCGCCTCAGGAAGGCACAGTGCTCAGTTGTTGAGAGGCTGACAAACACACTGATGATGCAGTGCGAAACGACGGGAAGAAGCTGATGGCAGTTGGCATGGTCAAGCATGCCATGGAGATCATTCATCTCTTGACTAATCAAAACGCAATCCAAATTGTTGGTGATGCTGTAATCAATAGCCAATAGGTATGAATCTACCCCACCAATCTTACTCCCTTTAGTTGAATTTGTATATTTAGAAGCCAAAGGGCTTTTCCCTAAAGTCTTATGATGATGGTTAATAACACAACTATATCCTGCTGGGATGTCTTTCTACCCTCCTTTTGTGATATTTTATTATTTCCTTTTCCTCTTCGTGTGTGTGTGCATAGGGGCCAAGAGAAGATGCTACTTGAATTGGCTCAGCTGGTGTTAGGCGTCAAGCTGTTGATATTTATCCTGACGTGTTAATCAAGCCACATTTATTTCCCTAGCAACTGGTGGTGCCTGCGAGAGTGCATTCACGAAACATCAAAGACTACTGCTGAGTACCTTGCCAATGAACTCCTCAATGCTGCCAAGGGATCATTGAACAGGTATGGGTTTAATCTATACTGAGCTGCTACACCTGTTGTGGGTGGTGTGAATTTTCTCAAAATGTTTGTCTAACTTCATTTTTAAGTTTTTGAACAAATGGTGACCCTTCTGAGTTTGTGCAGGTATCCATCAAAAAGAAGGATGTGATTGAGAGATTTGAGTAATGATACACAACTCAACTAATTCTCCTCAACTTTCTCATAGCAGCAAGTGAGGTGTCATGTATTCATTGGCTATATTTTTATAAAATAATTATTAATATTACATTATTGACCAATGAATGCATCACATCTCACTTGTTATGAGAAAGTTAAGGAGATTAGTTGAGTTATGTATCATTACTCAGAGATTTGCATAGGCAAACCGAGGTCCAATGGAATATGCAAAAAGTTGTGTGTTTCTATTCTGTTTTCCCCATCCTAGAACTTCCCAGTTTTATTGTATTTGTTTCATTATACGGATTGAATGTTAGTCCAAGAAGGAAAAACAAAAAACAGTCTGGACATGTAAATTGGGCCTGATAAAATAAAAGAATGAATTGTGCGTTCAGTCAGAAATGGGCCTAGGAAAGCAATTGATGCAGCCGAAAATAGTAAAACTTGGCCCAAATGGAAAATATTTTCGGCCCAATAAACATAAAATATGGCCAAAAATTTGGCCTTTGTTGGGCTCGAACATTATTTTTATGGGCCATTGTTGGCCTACTAAAATTTAATTTGGGCTCACGTTTTTTCTGTGCTTTTTATTGGTCATAAACAAATTTAATTTGGGACGGATTATTTTTGGGCCATTATTAGGCCACGGAAATTATAATTTGGGCCCAGATATATACCTTCAGGGACCCTTACTGTGCCAACAAATTTAATTTGGGCCGAAGAATAAATTTATAGGCTTTTACTGGGCCACGAAAATATTATAACCCCAGGTATACTTTCATGGGCTTTAACTGGGCCGAATGATACTTTTCTGGGCCTCCAAAAATTTTTATTTGGGCCCAGTTGGGCTTTCACGGGCCATTGCTGGCCCTACAAATTGGGCCGAATCAGAATTTTATTGGGCCTAGAAATTTTTATTTGTGCCCTTACAGTCTTCTCTCTGCTTTTATTGGGCCACGTTAATTTTTATTTGGACCGAATTGCTTTAATGGAGCTTATATGGGCCACTAAAAATTATTTTGAGCTGATATAAGCCAAAATTACAATTTGGGCCGCTTTACATAATGCTTGTTTATGTTGGGCTAAAGATATATTCTGGGCTTAGTTTTATTTATATAAACAAACTCAGCCCAATCTATATTTTGTATAGCCCAAATAGAAAACTAATGCTTGTTTATGTTGGCGAAAAATTTGCCTAAGAAGAAAGCAAACAGCAAGCAATCGGCTCTTCTACAATTCTATAGTTTGGGCCTAATTAAAAATTTTCTATTATCTCAGCCCAAACATATAGTCCGCCCTGAACTGCCTTCCTTGCAGCAAGAGGCTTGGACTCTTATTGGGCTAATTAATTGGGCCTAAATATCCTGTCCAAAATAAACAAAACAAAACAAAGAAATAAAGATATTGTACAGCACAATTTAGACCTATTACAAGTTACAACAAAGAAATTACAGGCATGATTCAAAAGAAAAGAAAAGAAATTACAGGCATAATCTAATTCGAAGAAGTAATTTGCGCCAATTTTATCGACGTTTATACAGGCATGGTTTCAGTTCAGGCCATTCGATCGCACTTTGCTTTTCCTTTCCCTGCAATAAAATGACCAAAGATACTCAATTTATAATTAATGTTTCAAACAAAAATGCAAGGGGGATACAACCTGCAAACACACACAGAGAAAAAAGGAAGGATGATGTTACATAAACATAATACTTCAAAAACTATAGCAAAACAGTTAGCCTAATTTGGGGATTAAATCAATTGACATTCTCATAGATAGCTCAAGAACGCAGACAAGGTTCTCATAGAGGTTACAGAATTAATGAGGGACGTCAGGCAAAGTATAAAACAATTCTATAGCTGTCAAGTCGTCGAAGTCGGAAGGAATGTAGTTTTAGAAGCACAGCTTGCAGTTTTATGCATTCCTAGCACAAGACTTTACTACTCAAGCTGCATTATATACTCATCACGAATATATTGCAGGGTTCATCACCGCTTGTGCGGGCCCCCGTCAATTCCTTTGAGTTTCTTTATTGATTCTACCTCCTATTTTTTATGAAGAGGATAAATTTTTTTCTCGAAGGATCAGAAACAAAATTTTAAACATAACATGTGTAACCAAACAGTTAATAAATAGTACCTTTTTAGTGAAGTGTAACAGTAGGAACATCTTATTGGAGAAGTCCTGCAGACACCATATATTACTTAGTATGTGGATCCAGAAACCAGTTAGTCCAAAAATAGCACAAGACCAACCTTTGACACAGAGGTGAACCCTAGTTCACATATGGCTTTCACAAACTTGTTTGGATCCGCTCCTCCAGTGTTTGGATCAAGCCTGCTCTTCACTTCCGCAATTAAAAGCCACCCTCTGAACAACTTTCAGGCATGTTATTACCTAGGAAATAAATCAGTTACTCTAATTCCTAAGAGGAATGGACGAGAGTTACAAGATACCTAGGCTTAAGAACTCTGAGTGCTTCCTTTATGTAACTAGGATAGTTAGTTCCCATCAATGAGAGACAGAAAATGGCAACATCAACTGAGGAAGAAGCAAGTGGGGTCTACAATGAGAAGTAAGAAAAGTAAGAAAACACCCTAACTCAACAGAGATAAAAAACATGTATATTTATAGGTGCACAGCCTTTTTCCCATGCAAATTATAATGCCAAAGTAGTTCATCTGAGATGATTTTGTATGACACCTACATTTGACATATCACAAGCAATCACCGATGGATCACTTGAGATGAGATCAAGAGAAAAGACTTTATTGTTGACATTTTTTGCAAGCCTTGCATCCCCTGCAATAAAGATGATTAAACAGATAAGAAAATTTAAAAGCTTAACAATTAGGCTGGTTGCAATGGTAAATGTAGGGGTTCTTACCACAGCCAAAATCAGCAACAACTAAAGAAGGATTGCGATCCTTTAACCATTCTATGATTATATTAACTGGTTGTTCAGGCCAATGTGACATTTGTTCTTGGTATCCTGTATGGTACTGGCCATGTAAGTAAGGTAAGTAGAGATGCAGAAAATTAAAAACAGAATCAGACAAATCATTCCAAACAAACATGTCAGAATATCTTTCATTCTTGCACAGAAGATAAAGGTGAAAGTTGAGAATGGTCACACAATAAAGGTGGTAGCCACTTGGAAACCTCTGTATGCATTTCCCTAGCAACCTACTTAAATGTTGTGGCTGCAATATGAGATCCAAGGTAATAGAATGTACTACAAATGGTTGAAAGGAGATGGCTAAAGGATAGGAGGAAACCAACAGCATTCAAACCTATCTTGGTTAAACTTTAACCTAGTCCTAAGGATATCTGGACAGGGAGATGCAATACTGTATTTACAGTACAGTTAGTTTAGTTGGGAATGTCTTTTAGAATAATATCGTGTAGAAGGTTAAGTGGAATAAGCTTGTGTGGAATTAAGGCCACATTCCAAGATTCTCTTTTAACCCATGGCTAGTATGCCTGAGTAAAGTGCAAACTAAAGCTAAGCCTGCAATTTTATCAGCCACTACATTGTCAATTGTGTAATCGAAGGGACACTAGAGTTGCAGGGTGGCTCAGGCAACTGTGGCAGGTAGTGTATGTTGCTGTTTCCAGGGAAGAACACATGGAAGGAGGTCTTAACTAGGATGGTAGACAACTGCGACTCAAATACTCTATTGAAATAACTTAAGAGGGCCAATAATTACAGTCGTATATAACACACGTGTAGGTCCAAGAATCATAGTCTTTATGTAGGCTCCTATAGATGAGCATTATATAGTCAGACTAAAGAAGCTAATCATTGCTGAAAAGGTTTCCCGACACAGCATCTACGGAAATTCTAGTAACAGTATGTCACTTTTGAGATTCATTAGTTGTTTCTTCTTTTACATCTGTACAAATTCTTCCAGTCCATCACATCAATAAAAGCTAGTGTAATGATTTTATGTTTTATTAACGACATAAGAAGTGAAAAATGCAGAAAATTTGAAGTATGATTTTCTGTTACACATAAGTAGAACAGAGAATTGTGTGAATTTATATTACTCCAGAGTTATTAACCCAAAATCATCATACCAAAAAAATAAGTACCTAATAAAAGCTTGTCAGTCTAGTAGTGCCACAACTATCAGAAAAAACTAACATGTAATTCAGGGGGGAAAGGCAGATCTTACCATGTCAAATAAAGTAGGGTCTTGTTCGAAATAGTTGAGCGCCTCCTCCCCCCTTAAAGACAAGCAGAACATTTATTAAACTCCAAAATCCACAAAAATAATAATAAGTTTTCAATAGTTTTCATTTTGAGTGAAACAAAGTGAGTTGTACGGCAAAAAAGAAAAAAGGGGCATGCCTACAGAGAAAATTCTAAAACTCGTGAATCTTTCATCTGAAAATGGCCTACATTAAACAAAAATGTGATCTGGCTCTTAAGGGTTTTTCGTGTTCATACCTTATTACAACCTTCCAATTAATTAATTGGGGCCATGAGAATCAAGAAGTCAATAAGGTGAACTAAATTGGAAACTAAACATTTGTACATCTATAAAGTGGTAAAAGAGAAAATTATGAACCATATCTACAAATAACATATCATCAATATTACCTCCAACCAAACAAGAGATGATGAAAAATAACTAGTTGCGTTGGTTCTTAGTTGGCATTATCTTGAGATCATTCAATCACATAAGTATATGGTGCAAAAGAAAATTTTGAATATGGACTTATAATAACATTTTAAGAGGTGGATGATTTTGGGGAGGTTGGCTTGCATGTCTCAGGAGATGACATGGAATAATGCAATGGTTTATAAATCCTTGACCTACTTCATGGCGGAGGTTTTCTCAGAGGTGGTTTGAGTTATATAATATTCCTTCAATCAGAAGTTAACTTCTAACATATATAGTGAACTTCATACAATTAATCCTTGAGGATATTTTTAAAGTTGATTCTCTAACATATCAAGTTTTAATTAAATATTACATCGTTAATTAGAGAGTTAGAGTTCATCATCCAATTGTCAACTCTGCAGAGTATATACAAAAGAATAAAAATAAAAAATAAAACAGGCACACACAAGATACAAAATAAACATCTGCTGTACTTTTGAGAAAACATGAAGGTGCAAATCTCATAAAAACGGAGATTCAAGTTACCTGCAAGTGTAAAGTTTCTCATTAATCATGCGAAAGTGACCTCCTGATAATCGCGCTCTCATCTGCAACAACAAAATCAGCGGCTCAGTTTTCTGCGTGACTATGTGTAAATACAGGAAATATTGAAATGACATAGCAACACAAACAAACCTTGTCAAGAAAGCTGGGGGCGGCGGCGGCGGCAGAAGTGTTTTTGGAATTGCACGTATTCTCCCTCGTCGAGGCACAATGCTGCTTTTTCTTAACACTGACCGTCTGTTTTGGAGGGGAAGCACCACCGACATCATCTCGCCCATTCCGCTTCCCCCTCTTCCGCTTTCGGCTCCGCCGCCGCCGGTTATCGACTCCGACCTTCGCTTCCGTCATCTCTCGCTCTATCACCGGTGTTCTCCTGTTAGGTTTATGAACTAGGGCTGGACTTCAATTGCGAGCTCTTCCCGCGTTCTCCGATACAACAAGTTGGAGGCAAACAAAGGAACAGGCGGTCCCAAAACCACTACGAAAAATGAACTCGACTGATGGATTTCAATTATTTGCGGGAAAATACATTTTGGTGGCGCTGGGTGTCCGTCGCCGGTTTAGAAGACGGGATTTGGAACAAAGAAGAAAAATAGATGGGTTTCGATTAGAGGTTTTGGGGACAGGGTACAGTTGAGCCTGGTCGGGTTTTAATCAAACATTGGGCCACCCAAAACAGCCCATAAAATGAAGAGCCCAGGCCCAGAGTTGCTTTTAGGCGGGTTCTTATCAACCCAATGTGAGCGCTCATTCATTGCCGGAGAATTCGTAGCTCCTTGAATTGCGCGAATTCCAGATTTAATATCTCATCATGAATTCATGATAGCACACTACTCATTTTGTTCTTCATTATTTTCATGTATATTTTTATTTTTTTAAGTATAAATTAATTGTGAATAGTATATTATCGTATTAGTATAAAAAAATATCTTTTGTTAAGATAAAATATTATTTGGAAAAATAAGACACTCTTACTGAGACCAACAGAGAATATATTAGCGGTATATTTTCAGTTTTTCAAAATATGATAATAAGCTGAAAACTCATCCCCAAAGATCAAACTGCAATTATACTAGTCAGGCATTAAATGAGTCATCTTATCTTTGATGCCCCAACCTAGGAAGGCCAGCAGCGCCAGCAACAGCACTCGACCTCAATCTCATGCACAAAATAAATGACTAGCAATTTCCCCCCTCCAATTTCTCCCTATAAAAAACCCACCTCTGTTTTCCAATTTTCATCACATTCACAACAAAACAATCAATCTCCTACATTTTCCTGCTAAATTCGATCACTGAAACATGCCGACCACCGTGGATGATGTCGTTGCAAAGACACAGACAGCTGAAGCACAAAAGGCGACAATGAAAGACGAGGCAGGAAACGAGCCTGAGGCCAAAGTTCCCATTACTGGGCCAAAGGAGGAGAACCTGGCAGAGAATGAAGTTGAAGAACAAAAGAACCAGACGGACACAAAAGAGCATGAAGAAAAAGAAGAGGACGTTCCAGTTGAAGTTGAAGCAAAGACAGGGGTTTCCTTTCCTGTTAGGTTGGTAGACGACGGGAAGCAGTTGAAAGCCGTTGGTTTGAGAAAGAAGAGCATGCTTGGAGTGGGAATCAAAATTTATGCATTTGGTAATATTCTCCAAAAACCTACATAAACATATAATCTAGGCACTACATTTATCTTAACACATTCCTTACACAGAGATCATCAAAGGAAATCCAATAGCACAATTACATGGCAAGTACAGCAACTCATCATGTTTTGCATTTGCAGGAATATATGCAGACAATGAGAAACTGAAAGGTCTCCTTACGGAGAAATTTGGAAAAGCACCAGCTAAACCAACCAAAGAAATGTACCAAATGGTGATCGACAGCGATGTTGGAATGAGAGTGCGCTTGGTGATAGTGTTCTCAAGCCTTACCATGAGTATGGTTCGGAAAAATTTCGACGAAGGTCTAGGAGCAGCTATAAAGAAACTAACTGGTGCAAAAAATGATGAACTCACCAAAAAGTACATCTAAGATATTTTACTCATCTCTATTATTTCCCAAATACCACCCTAAGTTTCGCATCTAATCCTATTGAGTGTGTAATTGAAGGGTCATGGGTGAAGCAACAGATGATATCAAACTCTCACCTGGTTCAGTAATTGAGATCTCCAGGCATCCAGGTTATGTTCTCCAAACAAAAGGTAACACTAACACAACATCTGAATAACTGTGGCTCCATAATACATCTTCAACTAGTAACTTTTATAACCTAAATCCTAAAATCTGGGTTTTTGGTGAATGCAGTGAAGGGTGAAGAAGTTAGCAAGATTGAAAGTGAACTCCTATGCAGGGCATACATGTATTTGTACTTGGGAGATGATCCTTTCGACAAAGAAGCAAAGGAGAAGTTTGGAAACTCAATGCTCTCTCTTTTGTAAAAGAAGACTTTCAGCATTCCAATTTTCTTAAAGAATAAAGCCTGTTACTATGTAGGCACAGAAAAAGTAACTAGTATGAAATAAAAGCATCATCACGAGAAACAGATTGGTTGCTCTGATTTGCATCAAGAAAATAAGCAAAACACACATCTGCATGTACAACCTGTATGCAGTTCCATAGATGTTACTGCCTAAACAATTATTCACATCAGTTATCTACTACTATAAAGAAATAGCAGAGCCCTTGTTCTTTTTGATCAATGCACAAACAGCATCAATGTATCATTCCTCACAGTAACAAAATTCATGATCAGGAAGCTGTTGAACAATCTGTGACTGGAATCCTACTGTTGTCTATAACAAACTCCTCTACATTTTATTTCAAAGCCCAAGCATATGGGTTTTGGAAACCAGAGCATAGAAGAAGCAAACCTTAGTAAAACCTTGGATATTAAGCTCAGTGGAAACCATATAGAACTTTTCGAGGATCCAGCTGTCCACTGCAATAACTAGATAAAACAGCTGACAGTTCTTGACGTCCCTTCCACTCTTCGAAGGGCTTCAAGGTAACTGGATTTTCACCAACAGTAGAATCCACACACAACATTATTTTGTAATCCTCATCACCCAAATCTGGAAGAGCCTTTGCCTTCTTGTCCCAAGGGTTCCACACGCCTGTAACTCGTAACAACACTACGCATTAATAAAGATGAAATCCTAACTGGACCAAAGACTGAAACCTAATAGCACAAACCTGCATCTCCCATGCCTTCTTTACGGAGCACAATGGTTCTCTTTTTCTCATGGTCTATTATGGCAATTTTTGTGGGTGTGCTTAGATAAACACGGTCAATCTGTCAAGTTGATCATAGTAAGTTTCTAAAGGAACTATAATAGCATTTTCTAGAGCATGCATGTTTATTGTTAGCACACAAATAAATACTAACTAATACAACCACACTAACACACGGACATCTCAGACCTAATGAAGTTTGAATCTAAGCTATGAAACTTTACTCAAATGTCAAATGTGACCATGAGTAATGATGCACACTTCAAAGTCAGGGCTGCTTGCAATTTTCAAAAGCAGAGGCACATACCTCTCCATCAAAAGTAATTGCATCTGCCTGCTCCGTATACCTCTCTTTCTGCATCAAATTGTCAAAGTAATCAAGCGTCTCCAATCCCTCGACACGCACTTCACTGCAAATCAAACTGCATTAAACGACCAATCTGAAAAGAAATTATCAAGCCAACTAAGCTAGAACGCAGGAAAATCAGAAAACTACTCATGCAAATGTGAGAGATAGATGATACCACAATTCTGAATTTTCAGTCAGTGTAAATGAAAATCAGGAAAATGGATGGATAGCAAGACTGCATATGGTAAGCAAGGAGAGAAACTAAAACCTGATATCAGAGACAGAGAAGTAGTTATGTAGAGCAAATGTGAATGAAAATGGCTTGCTATCAGTATTTCTCACACGAGGGATCAAAGTGAGATTCCCAGCAGCTAGAGAAATCCTTAGCCGCAGCTCAAATCTGCCAAAAGGAAAAAGCATGAATAAAATTCATTAAACAGAGCAATTGCAAAACATAAGTGAATCAACGCCCCCGTATCATACTTGTGTGGCCAAACTTTCAAGTCATCCTCTGTGGCTTGCAAAATAAGATCCACTGTGGACGGATTGTTAGCTGGAGGTAAAGGCGATGGAGAAGGGTCCAATGACCACAACCTGTTCCTCGCAAATCCATCGTGATCCAGAGAACCCAAATTTGAAAACTACAAGTTTAACTTAACAGTGTCAAACTTCAAATTCAATTAAAGTATGCAAAACTTTGCAAAGCTTCAAGTTAATGACATTTTGGAAATTCTGGTAAGCTTTTAACCTGTGGAAAGCAGATAGCTATCCCTCCCCTGATACCTTTAGCTTTCCACATAGCCTGCAGAATAATGGACATCGTTCCAGTATAGTATCATATTGCTTTACAACAAAAAAAGACAAAAATTCTGAAGTTCCTCCATCTCGAAAAGGAAATCAACGAAAAAAAGAGGTACGTCTTCTTGAGTAAATTGAAAATTTTCAGGTTCAGATACAGTATCAGATTATGACGTGTAAGACAGATGGTGGTGAAGCTCAGCAAGCCACATTCTAATTACTACAAAGAATGACGCTCGACAATGTACGCGAATCAGCTTCTGAATGTTAAAAAATAGCATTGGAATTTGGAGACATAATCAATCACCTTGTTGGTTACAAACAGAACTTCTTCCCTTCTTTCATTCTTCCAGGACACAATCCGTCCTCCTTGGAGAAGCACCTTAGCACAAAATAAAATAAAATAAAAATTAAACGACAAACGAAGGCTAAAATAGAATCGAACTCAACTCATAACTAATTGATGTTTGGAAACTAGGTATGCACACGAATAAACAAAAAAAAATAGAAGATAGTAAAGCAATGAGGCAAGAGATAGAAGCGAGGATCACCTCGGCAGTTGATCCGGCAGGCTCGGACAGTACAATTCGAGCTGATCCATCGGCGTCGCGAATTACTTTCACAGGCATCGTTTCTGATCGCAATTTAGCTCGGAGCTTCACCGCAACAAAACATTCGATTAAAATTACGAAAGGAAACCAAAAAAACACAAAGCACAAGCATCACACGCACAATTAAAGCGAATTAAGAAACAAAATTAGCAGGAAGTAAAGTAAAAACCCTACGAATCACGAACCGAAAAGGAGACGGAAAATCTTGCAACAAAAATAAACAAAAAATCAAAAACAAAAAGGAAAGAGAGCATACATTTCAGAGTCCTAGAGTGATTCGATGCGTTGCATGGGGGTTCGAGTTTGAAGGAATTGAAATGGAAGAGAACATGCAAAGCGAGTGGTGGTGTACACGAGGGAATTTATAGAGGGGAGAAAGGAAAAAGGGATGAGGATGAAGAGAGTAAAATACTAATAGGGAGGGAGGGAGTGATTGCTTAGTGAAATGTTTTCCAGCGTAGGAATGCGATCATGGGGTGCAGCTGGAGGTGTACGTGTGGCGTTGTGTTTGTTGTGTTTCAGACTTCCAAAGGACTATTTTTCTGTTTTGTTTTTGGTAAAATGGTAACCGAGAGTTCTTTACGTATTGGTTTAAGTTTTGATACTTGAAAAATAATTTTATAATATAAAAAATATAATTAAATAGTAAAAAATTAGTATTAAAAATGATAAAAGTTAATTATAATATATTAAATTTATTATTAAAATCAAAATGTAAAGAATAGGCTTATCACACTTTTGGTTATTTACGTTTTATTATTATAAAAATAATTCTTTATATTTGTATGTTATTGCATTTTTGGTCCATGTAACATGTTAATATCAGTTTTAAGTAGTAAAGAAGGAGGTCAATGATTTCATGGGATCTTATGAAATGAAGAAAAAAAAAAATTTTTGTCGTGAATTTTCAATTGGCTGTTCTTAACAATTTCGATTCATTTCTGTAATTTATCGAAATGAGTAAAAATTATTTCACAGAAAAATCTCTTCATATTAGAAAACTCTCATACACTATTGATCAAAAATATAACAATATACAAATATAAGAGATTATTTTTGTAACATTGAAACGGAAGATATTAACAAATTCAAACAGAATGAACCAAAATTGCTATTTTTCATAATTCATAATTTCATAGTTGGCGTCACCTTTAAGCTGCTGCTGCTCTGCGCTATTGGGCCCTACACAACGGAACCAGTTTTTTTTTTCTTTTTGGCGGGTTCTCATCTGCTGAGGAGTGGGGACCACCCTCCCCTTTTATATAGAATTTTATTTTCACAAACAACTCTTTATTCTTTTTTCCTTGGCTAAAAGGCGATATCCCTCGCCCGCAGGGCCCACACCGTCCAGCCCCATGAGCCTCGTGTGGGATTATTTTTTCCATTCCCTCTAACCGACCAATCTCCTTTGTCCTTGTGTACATATTTCGTTTCATTTCCTACACAAAAATGCAAAATATCATATTATAAATAATATAAATACCTTAATCATAAAAATCTAACTAGGGGCCTGTTCTTTAACTTAGGCTTCAAACTAAGTTTGAAACTTAGTTTTGGGAAAATAATTTTATAATATAAAAGTGTATTGAAAATATAAAAAGGTGTAAATAAATAATAAAAAATTGTATTGAAAATGATGAAAACTGATTATAAAATTATTTTTCCAAAACTAAGTTTCAAACCAAGTTTGAAACTTAAGTTAAAGAACAGACCCTATAATAATGATAATAAGATGGGAAAAATAATACTGAAATGAAATGTAATTCAACCCCTACTCTACTGTCACCTTTAGCTTTCCCAATTAGCATGCTGATTTTATTATCTTCGTCTTTACTCGTATATTATTTAATCCAATTCTCAAAGGCAATAAGAAATAGGACTATTCATATCCACATTCAAATTTTAGATATGAATTTTCATGGTCACGTGATCGTCTATGCGAAACTCCACCATAAATACTATCAAAAGATCAATACGGTAATTTTTATGAGTTGAATGAACTTTTAAATATACACGTATTTTCCATCCCAATGTAAAATAGATACATATGTTTTTCAAGTTTTTCCTTTTTTTTTTCTTTTTTTTGGTTGGCATAATGATTAGTTTACATATGCCCACACTGTATTTCAAACTATAACAACTCTAAATAGAATATTAATATAAGAAATTTCAACACAAATACCATAAAAAAAAATTGGTAATCTTTAAGGTTTAGATGAACTTTATATTCTTGCACATATGCATTTCTTGTCTCGACATAAGAATAAATATACGCATGAAATTGCACACTTATGGACTATGATTCAATACAATATTTGTTGCCTTTTTTCGAGTTGCACCCTTAGGGCATCTCCAGTGGTTGCTATTATTATTATTATTATTATTAAGCTTTTTTAAAAACTTTTTTAACTTTAAAATTTTTATTTATTTTTTTAAAACTTTAAAAACTTGGTCAAAATGTTAAATTTGGTGCTAAATAGCATTGGCAATTGGAGATGGTATTAAAAAAGGTTTCTAAACTTGACTGTACTACTTGTTAAGCATAAAATACTCCTATGTCGACTTTTAAGAAAATTATTGTCTCATTTAAATAGTCTAATTTAATTTTGTTTACATTACATGCCATGTGGTCTATAATTAACTGTTACTTATGAAAAGAAATATTGAAGTGAAATTATTTATTTTGAGTATTTTACGCCACAACCCGTAATAAGTTACAGTTTTTTAAAATGAACTATTTGAATGGTACGATTATTAATTGTTGCTCCACAATATATCTACATATAAGAAAGTGGGAGTTGGCATAAGTGAGCCAATTTGTGGCAAGTTACCTGTAACTCTCTTTACTTTCGAGAAAAAAAAAACAACAGCAACAACAGAGAGCTCTCCTTCGTACTGTTCCAGCCAGCTGTCGGTGAAACAAATGCCACGCGTCCGGATTTCATCCTTCCAACAGATCACTAACTCTCATCGAACACATAGCAACTCCGAGCAAGTTCTCTCCGCTTTTCGTTCCCTCTTCTTCATAATCATTCCAAATTTTGAACTCTTTCCGGTGCCACTATTTCCACTGCTCCCTCCTCTGCCGATTGTCTGTATCAGCTTCTAGGTATGTTTATAATTTTTTCTATTCATTGTGTTTATTAGAATTATTTGGTATCTCAACTTATTGAGGGGTTCGTTTAATCCTCCCGGTCGGTAATTAGCTTCCCCCGTCTAACAAGAAATCTTTGGCTGTTTTGCCTTTCATTTTGCATCCAAGACTGGTTGGATTAGGTTATATTTACTGTTCGCATGCCTCTGTTTTCTTGTCGTTTGTTGCTAACATTTGTATGTTGATAGTTTCTTACTTCTTCATTGCATGCTCACTATTTCATTTTGTCTAATAGTACTTCCTATTGATTTTGATACAATCATGATCATGCACAAGACAAGGTTCATGGCTTCTTATTTATTTTGCTTCTTTTCTTTTCATATGAAAGCCTTAACTTCATGTATGTCTGTTGTTTGATAAAATGTCTCCAAGAATGTTATAAGGAACTCTTTTAACCTCAGTTATATCTCAGATTCATATATGTGATTTGGATGGATATTTACTGTAGAATTGCGCGTAGGATTAAAGAAAGCCTTATTTCCCCACCCAATTATCAATTTCAGTCCTGGACCACCTATATTTGAATTCTTTTTTTCAGTTACAAACTGAAATTAAGCTAAAACTATCGTATGCTAAACAGTTTTTAGTTTTATTCTCTGAAATTTTATTTATAATGACCTTAAATTTCTATACTCCGATGCTTGCGTAGTACATGGCCATCATGGTAAATCGGAGAAGCTATTTTTGGTCGCTTGGTTTGCGCACCTTTTACTTTTTGTTTCCTCTGTTTTTGTGGGTATTGGGCTGATTATGATGTTCCTGAGCTGCATTGTCTTGGGTTTTCTGCTGTATTTTTTGGACTTTACCTTGCATTATGGGATGGATGAAAATGGATTCCCATGGACATCATACTTATTTGAGTAGTTTGAATTTAAATTGTCATCATACCGAAATGCATGATGGATCATCAATTGTAATCTTAAGCCTTTGTTTGTTTAATTTTTAAAGTTATGTATTATTGTATCTTTGTTACAGTATGACATGAGGAAGTTTTGAAGGAATAAAAATTCTACAAAGAAAAAGCTGTTGCTAGGATAATGTCGAAGGTTAAGCATTTCACTTTCAACTTCTCATCTAACCATACTTATTTTGGGAGAATTTTGGGGGTATACAAATTTGCATTAGTTTCTCTTTCTTATGTATAGATTATATCATGTATATATTTGCCATATTTGAGGTGCTGTTTGGAATCTGTTTTTGTCATCTGATCTGGACATCTAAAACAGATAGTCTTCCTTGCAACCTTTCCCTCCATTGTTTGAGCATGTAGGATAACTTCGAAATGAAGTTATTTCATTTTAATGAATAAAGAGACAAACACAAAATGCACCCCATTAGTAACTAATCTATTTTAATAGACCTCTGTTATTATATGAAGTTATGACAACCCCTGCTAGGATGATTTTGTCATTCATGTTCAAAGTTCCAAAAAGTGAATTCTTGGTTGTAATTTCTGATTTTGGGATCATCTGCTTGTGTGCTATTACATAAAGTTATCATGACATTTACTCATGTTATCTCTTTAGCATGTATATTTTTGTTGTTGCTGGTGGGATCCTTTGATGCAAGTTGTGTTTTTCTTCTTCTTTTTTTTGGTCTGAGTTTTGTTACATAAACAATTGATGCACTGTTAACCTACCCTTATTGGCAATATATGCAAGAGTGGGTAAAAGTTAGCTTAAGCTGTATTCTGAAAGCAATGGACTTTTAAGAATCCCAAATCCAAGTGAAAAAAAGAATGTTTCACTTTAAAATTATTCTTAGCTGTTAAATAATGGTGGTTGCATCCTCTCTCTCAGTGGAACTTGCCTATGTTGTAATGAGTAAGTAGTCTTCAATGGTTGATGGGGTGCTCTAAGCAAAGTCTAGCAGCTGAATTCAACTTATTTCCCATATTATACTAATTCTTTAATGATAACGGTTAAGCCTGTTTACTTTATGCACTTTATATTTGTTCTGATAATGGATTCTTTTACTTTATCTCACTCCAGGGTGATCCTGTAGATCCTGAGACATTTTCTTTCATATTGATCAGAAACAAGGTAGATATAAGTAGCAGGAGGCTAGAGCAACTGTAAGAATGTGGTTATCAAATAAAAGGAGAATCGGAAAAATGTTTTGTCAACTTCCAAGCCTAAATGGTAGAGAAACAAGCAGTGGGTCAGTCTGCAAAGCTCAATCCAAATTTTTTGCTTGCGAGCTATGGCAAAACTTTTGAGGTACACAACTGGAATTTCTTTTTTAAAAGATGGATGTTTCCTTGGTTTTTTTTGTTTCAACAAATTTTTAAGGTTCTAAAGACGAGTTCTGCACATGGAGAACATGAAAAGGAAGGGAAACTTTTGATCCAGGAAATGAATTACATGAAATTTACAAATGGTCCATCAGGATTTCTGTATGTGTTCATGCATTCCAAGAGATAAAAAAAATTACAAGTATTTATTTCCTATTGTTTGAATAAATGGTAAGTGGTTTCTTTATGAATACTGTCAGAAATATCTTGTTAGCATGTATATTTTTTTATTGTTGGGATTCTTTAGATGCAAAAGTTTGTTTATATACAAGGAAGAAAACACAAGCTCTGGTTCTGTTTTTTGTTCTTTTTGTTTTAATTATGTTCCACATAATTGATGAGCTGATGTGAAGCTACTTTCAAGCTGTATTTTAAATCCGGACTTTTAAGAATCCTGGATTCAATTTAAGAAATTATGTTTCACTCAAAATTATGCTCGGCTGTTAAATAATGATGGTTGCGTCCTCTCTCTCAGTGGAAAATTTTCCATTGCTCAAATCTCCATGTCATTATGGAGCAGCTAAAGTAGATGTTTTTGGTGCTTCAAGGTAGAAAAGCTTTCATGTTCTATCTATTCATGCCTTGCAAGGTTACACTGGGTAAAATTAGTAAATTTGTAATTTTTTAATCTTGGGAAATATACTGTCCTTTTCTTGTCTTCTTCATTAAAATGCACATATATTTTATTTCTATCATTTTTGTTTGCCAGAGATGCAATTTCTTGGACTCTCTTCTAAATATTGCTGGATGAATCCCAGTCTTTCCCCCTTTTAAAGCTCTGTTTTGAATTTTCTTCATAGCCTCTCGGCCACAGTAATTGTTTTCAAGTGAAATCTAGATGTACACTATGTTCACAATCCCTTTGCAAACTCAAAAAATGTACTACCAGAAAAGATATATTTTTTTTTTTAGCTTTGCAAATTCAGCGATTAGTTTGCTTCATTGGCCAAAAATCTCCGTAAGAAAAACAATCAACCATTTGACCATCAGGTTCATGTCTATGCTGAGAGCTGTTGACATGAGTATATTATTTCTGTTTATAGTGACTTTTATTGGTTTATGTACTTTGATTCATATGCCAAATTTGAGATGATAAAAAATGCGTTGGATGTTTTCAGCAACCCGGGTAGAAAAGATTTTGATTTCTTTGAAAAAATTATCACCGATTGAACAATGCTTGGCCATGGGAGCTGATGATCGATAAACATGAATGGAGACTTATAGTTGCATTGTATATCTTCTTGGCCGTGTTGGACATCTGGAGGAGGCTGTGGATTCCATGAACAAAATACCAGCTAAGGACATATTCAGACAAAAATGAATTGGAGAATAGTTTTGATAAACAAAATCTTTTGGCATTGTGAAACATATGGAGTCTGCTAAAAGATTGTTACATTTTGTCCAGCTTAAAGCTGTAGAGAGATAAGGAAGTTTCCCTGTACTATGCTGAAGTGGAAAATAGGTTTATGTTCCTTCTAAATGGTTAAGTCTATGATTTGCATCAACTCTTATTGAATGGAAAGAAGCTTGTTTTGAGTTTAAGTTTTACACCGGCAAACAAATGTAAACGAATGTATTAATCTTTTTAAATACTTATGAATCCCTTATTTTTCTTCATCAACCTGGGTAAAGAACCGTGGGAAATCCATAATACCTAGTACAATGAGAAGCACTGTGTGGGAAAAGTTGGGCTTGGGCCGAATATCTCGCACTGTTTAAAACTATTCGGAATGCACCGGCGGGATGGCTGTGGCTATGAGACCTTGGCATTGGCAATTCATAGCCAACCTCTTCCGATCATGCAGAGATGGAAAATCGGTTTCCCAATTGCACTCTTTCATCACTAAAACCGGTCTAATCCACGACGTTGTTTTCGCGGCAAAGCTCAACCATTTGTACAGCATTTATGCTCCGCTTTCAGCATCCCGTAAACTGTTCGACGAAACGCCGCAACGAACTACCAGCACATGGAACTCTATCCTCAAATGCTACTGTGGAGAAAGGCAATACCGGGATGCATTATCCCTCTTTTCCCACATGTTATCTTCCGGAAGACCCGACCAATTTACTGTAGCCACTGTGCTAAAGGCCTGTTGCGGCTTGATGGCGCTCCAATTCGGCAAGGCAGTTCATGCTTTCGCTGAGAAGAACCAAGATACGGGCTCTAATCTATTTTTCGGATCAAGGCTTATTGAGCTTTATTCGAAATGTGGGAAATCGGATGAAGCTTCTCGCGTTTTCGAGGAGTATAGTATGCCTGATGTTGTTCTATGGACAACAATGGTCACTGGGTACGAGCAGAACGGTAAACCTCGCGAAGCGTTGGAGTATTTTGCGAGAATGCTTCTGGTGGGAGGTCACAATCCGGACTCTATTATGCTTGTTAGTGTTGTTTCCGCTTGTGCTCAATTGTTGGACTTAACCGCTGGGAAAAGCGTGCATGGATTTATGATTAGGAACGCAATTGGTGGAGGATTGTCTCTGCTGAATGCTTTGCTGAATTTGTATGGAAAGCTGGGATCTATCAGAGCCACGGCTAATTTGTTTGCAACAATGGAAATAAAGGATGTGATTTCATGGGGTTCTATGATCTCATGTTATGCTCATAATGGTTCTGCAACTCACGCTTTAGAACTTCTAGATGAGATGATAGCTAGAGGCGTTGAACCAAATGAAGTTATTGTCATTAGCGCTTTGCAAGCCTGTGAAGCTACAGCTAACTTGGAGATGGGGAAAAGGGTGCATAAACTCGCTGTACAGAAAGAGTTCGAGTTGAATGTCATGGTGGCGACAGCGATTATCGATATGTACATGAATTGCTCTTCCCCTGATGAGGCTGTTGAGCTGTTTGAAAGGATGGCTGGAAAGGATGCTGTTTGCTGGTCTGCTCTGTTATGTGGCTGTGTTCAAAATGGATTGGCCTACAAGACAATGGGATTATTCAGGGAGATGCTCTGTAGTGAAGTCCATCCGGATGCTGTTGTCATGGTGAAAATTCTCACAGCTTGCTCAGAAATAGGCATTCTTCAACAAGCTTGTTGCCTTCACGGATATCTGATCAGGGGTGGCTTTGACAATAACACCTTCATTGGTGCTTCCCTCATTGAATCGTACGCGAAATGCGGTAGCTTGAGTGATGCTGTCAAGGTCTTTGAGGAGATTAAAGATAGAGGAGACGTTGTAGTTTGGAGCTCTATGTTTGCAGGTTATGGATTTCACGGAAGAGGGAGGGAATCATTAGAGCTATTCTCTCAAATGGTTAACAATTCGCAAACTCGCCCGAATAGCGTAACGTTCCTCTCCATTCTCTCTGCATGTAGTCATGCGGGTTTACTCCAAGAAGGGATCAAATTGTTCAATATGATGGTGAATGAGTACCAACTGACACCAGAATCAAAGCATTATGGCATAATGGTTGATCTTCTTGGCCGCACTGGACAATTGGATAAAGCCATGGATATTATCAATGGAATTCCCTCTCCAGTCAGTGCTCATGTATGGGGGGCCTTACTCGGTGCATCCCGGATTCATCAAAACACAGAGATGGCAGAAGTTGCAGCCAAGAATGCCTTTCGGCTCGACCCCGGTCACGCGGGTTACTATATTATCTTATCCAATATGTATGCTGTTGAAGGAAAGTGGGACAATGCAGCTAAAGTTCGAAGCTTTATCAAGGAAACAGAATTGAATAAGGTATCTGGACAAAGCATTCTTGAACTAAAGAATCATGTTCATAGGTTCATAGCTAATGACAGATCTCACCCAACCTCTAAGCAGATATATACTTTGTTGATGATGTTAGAAGCAAACATGAGAGAAGATGTGATTTTAGACCCAATTTTCTTCCATTAATGGAGGCCAAGAAAAAAGAAAAAGAAAAAGAAAAGTGTTGTTCTTTTGCAAATTGTAGCCAATTAAAACGTTGCAGAGGAGTACAAGCATGTGGGTCAAAAGGGCTCAGAAACGACCAAGAAGGGAAACATCTCCCGATGAGATTTTTTTGGTTAAGATATTGCGGCTGCAGAATAACGGCCAAACGAAAGCTTTGGAAACATTCCTCAGGGTACGAAGGGCTGCTCTTTCGTGCTCCTATTCCTAGGATTGAATTCGCAATTTTCTATGCAAATCAGAGCCGCGAGAAACTGTGCTCCGACAACACAACTTGTGCACACACGCAGAGAGAGAGATGGACCATGTTTTCTGTACTAAATTAAACGCACTCATATGCATGTGGAGAAACCATGGTAATCCGGAGGGAACCAATTCCAATGAAATGCAGTATTACTAGTTCCGTTTCAAAATAAGTGTCGTTTTATCACTTTTTACGCTTCATATCGGGCCATCTTCTTCCATCACCCATCAACATAGAAAAGGGTATGTTTTTTCGCTGCTGACAAGATCTGATGGATAGGTTATCTGTTTGAGTTGGATAAAGAAATCCGAAAACAACAATATTATATTCCTAGTAAATGAAAAAGGAGGATCTCCCATCTATAAAACTTGGTTGCTTCTATAAAGGGGAAGGGAAGGGAAGGGAAGGATGTATTCCGAGGGAAATTCCCTCCACTATAGAATCAGGAATGGATGACACATAAAGAAGGAATAGTAAGTTTGCTTCTAATCAAAACAATGAAAAGGGTACCAAAAGCTAAACCTTACATCCCCTTGAAGCAATCGCTCTACACAATTAGATTTATTAGAATTGCAACACAGTCACACACATTCCCATAAAGATTAAACAGAGTTGAGGCTGAGGCGGAGCCGGAGCGAGTTCATAGCTAGAGGGCTTCCATGGAAATGGAAGACTTCATAGTGGAAGCCCTTCTATCTAGTGAAAGGGAAGCTCAAGTTCTTGCAGCGAGGGAGCTCGGTAAACTGGCGAGCAAGCTGAGACAGAAGTTAGCGGAAAAAGGGATCATTCCTCGGCTTGTTATGATGCTTCATACCCAAGATTATGAAGCCATTGAAGCTGCACTCCTTGCTCTGCTCAGTCTAGCTTTTCACAGTGAAAGGTACTTTTTTTTTTTTTTTTTTTCCTCTTTTCCATCATTTTAGATCTCTAATATCTCTGTAGAATTAGTCATTTTACTGATTTTGAGATGATTTCGCAGAAACAAGTCGCGAATCGCAAACTCAGGGGCTATTCCAGCTTTACTGGAGATTATTGTTCAGTTCCAGAACCATTCACTAATCGACCTTGCGATCGCAGCTCTGTTGATTCTCTCTTCCTGTAAGGCCAACAAGCTAGAAATCGCGGCCTCCGGCGCTATCCAGCTCCTGCTTCAATCCCTCAACTCCCAAAGACTGAGCATGCAGGCTATGCTTGATGTTCTATCCACGATCCAAAATCTCTCAACTTGTTCTCAGATAATCCCATCAATTGTTTCATCCGGGGCAGTATCCGTTCTCCTTCATCTGATCTACCAGTTCGAAAAATCATCCGCGCTGGCTGAGAAGGCTATGGCGTTACTGGAAATGGTTGTTGTATCATCAGAGATTGCGCTGAATGAGGTTTCCGAGAGTGCTCCCGTGGTGATCCAATTACTAGTGGAGGCCATCGAAGAAGGCACGGAGCAATGCAAAGAGCACGCCGCGGGAGCTTTGCTTGTGCTGTGCCAGAGCTGCAGGGAGAGATACAGAGGGATGATATTGAGGGAAGGAGCCATTCCTGGGTTGCTTCAGCTGAGTGTTGACGGGACATTTAAGGCGAGGGAAAAGGCCAAAGCTCTGCTGCAGCTTCTGCGAGATTGCTCAGATTGCTATACCCAAAAGAAACAATCGAAGAATCATCTCTTGGAACACGTAATGCGACAGATCGATAGAGAAGAGAAGAATGGATTAACGGAACTGAGTCTAGTGGAGGAAATGATTGCAAAACTTAGGACATGATTTTGGATGGTTTTTTCGCTTTTCTCCATCGCGGATAGAGATGGAAGAGGAAATATTCCTCCTCATGTACATTACATATTGATATTACTCCCTCCGTCCTAATCCACTTTGTATTACTATTTTTAGTAATATAAATTGGACTCTTTGAACGGGATAGAGAGAGTATTAGTGAATGCTAGTTGTTTGTGGCGTTCATGTATTGTTTCGCCCCTCGGCGGCCTCTGTACAGGATTATTTTCAGATATGTTAGCTATGGCTTTATCTTTTTCAATCGGCTTTGGCAATTTATTTCTCATGCTTCACGTTGAAGGCATATGATTAAAAAAAAGAGTGATGACTGCTTTTCTTCAACGCAGGCACACCCATGGCAAATGCCAAATGGATCAGATTTAGAACCAAATTGAAGGTAACGTGACTACTATTGTAATAGATGATGACTTCACCAAACTCAATCATTTAATAATCGGACTCATTCATTTTCCGTAACAAATACGAGTATAAAGAAGCGTCGAGAGGTAGCAAAAACAAAAAGATTCTCGACACGAGTCAATAGCTGAAAAAATTATCAAAATCTTAACCTATATTATAACAGAGTATTTAGTCAGATATTGGTCCAATAAGGTATAATCAACAGCACAACGCAATACAAATCGACTAAGAGTTGATACTTTTTACAATCCCATTACCATTTGCTACAAAACTTGTACTAATACATACGCCAGATGGAACCATAAAACGTGCAAATGCTTCGCCATCTGTAACTCTAATTCATCTCCAAATTGAGAGTATTGTGTAACCTATGATTTAAAGCTTCGCGGTTCTCAAATTTATACCTTATTGATGCAACTTTACCTCATCAAAAACTAATGCATATAGTATGTATTTTAGATTCAAACGAGCTGGTACGAATCCCAGGGATGATCATATGTTTTTACCGGGATCTTCTATAATAAGCAAAAGCCACGGTAACAGCAGCCACAGCTCCGACCAAAGAAATGGTTGTCAGAATATCACGCTGCTCCCATTTTCCAATCCAGTTCGAGGGTCTTCCTGCTCCCCCTCCTTGTTCCTTTTTCCCCTCAAAGTTTCCATTTTGACAACACGAGACCCCATTAACACCTTGGCAACAGCTGAAACTATTTTCATTGGCACTCTTCTCTTTTGGCTTCTCTTCAGAGATATTGCTACTAGAACCATTTGAAAGCTTCTGTTCAGGCATTTTATCTTCTTTCTCAACAATGGCGGTACCCAATTGGCCCCTGAAGTAAGCAACAGAGGCATCAAACACTAATCTCAAGTTACAGGAATATCAAAAGGGAAACTCTGTAGACAAACTTCAGATCATGCCGATCCAAGTCCCAAAGATGGTCTACCATGAGGAAACAAAAACTTGGGAAAGGATATTCAAACAGGAACCACGGGGGGAAATTCAAGACTGATCAGTTCAAAAAATATAGACCTCTCTTTGCATTAGAGACAACTAACAGAGGCACAATGGCAATAATGACACTCTGTTAACATATAGCTGCAGATGAAAGTTATATTAGCTCACCAAAATTTCCCAGTGATTAAAAATTACCATATCCTGGATTTAAGTACTTTTTCACACGAAAGAAATCTGGCCATACACACAACTGTTTAATCAAAAGACAATCATCAATGAAAAATGGGAATCCTAGATGAATAAAAGATTAGCTAACCTAGTATTAAAAGGAGAAGGTTCAATTGACAAGGATAAACTCCTTAATCACAAAACACGGATTGTCTAGGAGAGCATATATACTTTAGAAAGGCTGAAGATAAGAAATATAGATGGATCCACATACAAATATGGACAGATAAACAGAAAAGGGATCCGGAAAGGAAGAACATAGATGGCACATGCAGAACAGAAAGCAGTGACAATCTTTTGAAGAGAAGTTATAAGAAGAAAAAAAATCACTACGAGCAAAAACAAAGACAAACCTCCAAATCCGCTCAACGATTTCTCCCTTTCCAATATGGTTATCCAGCAGTTCCGGCACATCATCTGGTGTTACATAACCATACCTGCACAATTAAGGATCCTCATCATTGTACCTTTGGTTCATGTCTTTGTTAAAAGCATTAGTTAGGAACAATTCTCTAGCAATAGGTATGGCAAAAAAAATAAAAATATTACCAATGGCCAGTGGTTTCCCCTAGTGCACTTTTGCCGAAAATGAGCACGTTACCCGCATACTTATGTCCTCCAATATGTGAGCAAGCTGTCACAAAGACCTGGCTCTTTAAATCCTTAGATTCAATCCCTTCTTTGAATTTCTCAATCAGAGGTGGTCCGCAAACACCACACCTTGTGTCTCGGCTAGCGTGAGCACACACGAATACATAAGAACCAGTCAACACCTCCGGTACACCAGCAGCCCAGGGTTTCTCATTGACAATCACATCATCAAAGAAACTATCCACATCGGATTCCTTCAAGCCCCTTCAATAAGATAATCACACATGAAAAACAGACCTGACTTGTATAGGTAGGTACAATATACTATATTGCATACCAAGTTCTACGAAATTATGATGGCAACAATCACAGTATCTTCATTATTAGCATATACAACGGTAGAAGATGAAGGAAATGAGGCACAAGTAGCAGGGTAAATAATTACCTGTACTTAACCATCTCAGGGAAGACCAAAACATCTCCATCCGATAACCCGAAGTCCTCGCTTCCCTCGAAAAACGTCACAAGAGTCTATTGCACGTGCAAAAATACAAAAAAAATAAAAATAAATTAATGAACTCAACAATTTCAAAAAAGAGGATCACATCCACAGCCACGCAAACTTGGGAAAACTTGGAGTGAGTGAGTAACTAACCTTGAATTTCATATCCGCCCTGCGAGCTTTATAATTAGCGCCGAAACGCTTGGGAAGAGGATCGGCCTCGGAGGCTTCAACGCGAGCAGGCCAGGAGTCATGAGATTTGTAGCAGAGGAAGATGTGGCGGTCGTAGGGAGTGACAGTGCCGGCGAGACTGCTCTCGTACATCTCGGATCGCTTAAAGCCGTACTTGACGTCGACGTCGTCGACGTTAGCGGGAGACGAGATGTTCTCCGTTGGAGCATCGGAGGCCATGGCAGCGAAGGACGGAGACGGCTTGTTGAGCTTGAGGGAGAAGGAGCGTTTTTGAGAAGAGAAAGTAGAAAAGAGTTTTGTTATGGGAAGAGATTTTGAAGGGACAGGTACAAAAATGAAGGAGGAGGAGGAGAGAGAACGTAATGGGCCTGAGATATTATTTAGAGGCATTACTCCCTCCAATGAATTTACCAAAATAAACCTCTGAAATATAATGGGGGGGATAAATAAATAAATAATCCATTTAGTCAATGGTCAATAGTCTTAAGGAACTCTCCATTTTAGTCACGCCCGCCCTCTCTCTCTCTCTCTCTCTCCCCGAAGAAAAGTAAAGAGAGAGAGAAAATGAACTTTGAAACGTTGAAGCAGTTGCCAATTCCCGTCGATTCGGGTTATGAAGTTTGAGTTGATGAATTTTCATGTCTCTAACTCTAAACCTGTTTAATTATTTGTATTGACTTATTTAATTTACAAATATTATAATTTTGTGTCGTATTTTTGTGTTATAGTATAAATTATTTATGTTAATCTATTTAACCAGCCAAAACTCAATCGTAACTCGTATTTATATCATATCGAATTCGTATTGTATCAAAAATTATCGGTCGTGGTAATGCTAATTAGACAACGATGGATTGCGCGTTCCCCACACGCTACACCTTTCTTATTTCCTGCGCCCTCTATTATTGATTTTTAGAGTTCATATAATCTCCTATTTTTAAGGAACTTTTTACTTTTCAATGCAAAAAATAAAAATAAAAAAAAAAGAAATAAAAACGAGCAGGCCTCCAGTTCATTTTTAGACATGTTTTCAAAACATTGTTTGAAAATGAATTTTAAATGTAAAATATATTAAAAATATAAAATTTATGTATTAAAAAGATTAAAAAAATTAATATAAAAATTTTAAAATATAAAAACGAACCGTCCCAGGATCGCAATCTATCCCACGTGGAATACCAAGCCTATGACTTGGACTACATAAGTTACGCTCATTACCTCAAAATTTTACAAGGGCCTATTCTTTTCGTTTTGGTTTCAATAATAAATTTAATATATTATAATTATTTTTTATTATTTTCAATACACTTTTTTACTATTTAACTATACATTTTTACATTTTTAATATATTTTTTATCTTATAAAACTATTTTCCAAAACTATATTTTCAAAACCGTTTTAAAAAAGAACAGAATACTTTTCCGTTCCACAATGCATATCATTATAATTTTTCAATTTTGTTTCGAAATATAAGTGGTTCTGTATGTTGGTTTGATGGAGTAAAAGAAGTAAGCGAAGGGGAACAAGAACATTATAAGATGATCTGGCTATTTCCATTACAACAATGTACTACTATAAATGATTTAAGAAAGAAAAAAAATACTCCACTCAGGAAGAAAGGAGTTCATTTCAGTTCCACCATTTTTGTGCAGCTGCAGCTCACAATTACTGCTTACAATGAATGCCATTTTAGCACTTTACATTTTGCATATCAACATCAAACTATTTTACTTTGTCTACTTCCAAAAGTAAACACCAACCCATCATCAAACTTGACATTCCATGAATCAGAAGAAATCGATTTCCAGATAATTACCAGATGGCTTCACATCAACACCAGGTGGTGTTGATTCCGCAGCTTTCGGCGCTTTTGGAATATTGCTATTATCAAGCTGATGCACTGGGAATGGCTTCGGCACATCCGGAGGACTCGCACAGCGAATCAGTGCCCAGTTCACACTCTGAAAGAATGGATGCTGCTTTATTTCTGTGGCGCCCCGCCTGTACGCCAGCCGGTGCTGCGGTTCTTTAACGAGTAATCCTCTGATCAGGTCCCGGGCAGCGAAGCTGACGGTTGGAGACTCCGGAAATCTCAGTGGTTGACCCACCACGTTGAACAGGGTAGCCCGATTCCCAGCTCCTTTGAATGGAGTTTTCCCAAACAATAGCTCGTACAGAAATATCCCAAATGTCCACCAGTCCACGGCACTGCCATGGCCTTCGCCTTTGATGATCTCGGGCGCCAGGTACTCGTGTGTGCCAACAAATGACATTGATCGGGCGCTGGTTGGTTCGGCTATGAGCTCGGGTAGAGGAGTCACCTGATGATGTATTTCAGTCTTGGGTCTGGACTTCTTTTCTTTCTTGGATCTGCCCAGGAAACGCGGTCCAAAGCACGTAGGTTGAATGCAAGCTGGCTGGATCACACAAGATGGCTCAATACAGGAAGGTTGCACGCAGTATCCAGAGTTCTTGGATTCTGAACTGGAATTTGAAGATTTCACCAAAGTTGGGCTCACAGCACATCTAAGAGAGAGGTCGAAATCCGAAAGCATTATATGCCCGTCCTCTCTGACCAAAACATTTTCTGGTTTAAGATCTCTGTATATGATACCAAGCATGTGCAGATACTCCAAAGAAAGGAGAACTTCAGCCACATAGAACCTACAACAAAGTAACAAATCAGTCAGTAATCGTGCAGAGCATTTCGCGTTACTGATAATCTAGCTCAGCAGTTACAGAATGCCAAATTTAAACTTTATACAGAAACATCAACTGTAGAGCCAGATGTCTGAAATAATGCTTGAACACTTCATTCAAAATATACTACTCTACAAGGCAGGGCATATATAAAACTTCAAAAAGATAAAAGAGTTATAAAACTGAAAATATTAGTAAGCCAAGATACTCAAATAACACAAGGTCTACTAAACTAAGATCAACCCCAACAGAAAAAAAAAAAGAAAAAGAATAAGGAAACTCAATTTGCAAGAAACAAGAATAGTCAATCAATACACAGAAACAAGCATGGCTAAAATGTCTTCAATCATCACGATAAGTGGGACAGGATTTCGGAGTTGATGGGGCAGGACCGTGAAAAGCCACAAACAGATGAGGGTAAAAGCAACCAGAAATTCAGAGAAAACAGCCAATTAAACATTTAATATATAGTTATGCCACACTCGCAGAAAAATCAGTTCCTGCTTTACAGAAGGTTAGTTTCCAGAGTGAACTTGGTACAGAAATCATAGAGAGAAAACTATTAAGAGCCTCTCAAGCTCAGAAAATGGAGGAATATGAATCCAACCTGGCAGCATGCTCGGGGAAATACTTCCCAGGTTGCCTTTGCCGAAGTGCGTGTAAATCTCCTCCCGGGCAAAACTCCATAACCAAGCAAGAGAATTTGTCTGTCTCAAAATGCGTATACAAAGTGGGAAGAAATGGATGATCCAATGACTGCAGTATCTCTCTTTCGGTCTGAGCTCTTACAAGTTTCTTCCTGCTAGCTAGACCTGCTTTGTCCATCACTTTCATGGCAAAGTAAGTTCTAGTCCCAGACAATTCTGATAGATAAACACTACCTATATCACCACATCCCATTTTTTTTAAAAGTCTGAAATGCTTCATCTCCAATGATCCATAACGAGATCTGACAGCTTGGATGGCTTCCCACCTTGTGTCATTTGCCTGGTGTGGCTTGTAATTGTTACTGCTGAAACTACTGGAGCTACTTTCATCACTGACATCACTGCCCGTGCTGCCTCTATAAATGCTCGTTTTCCTGCTCTCAACGAAATCAAAGGAGTTGCTAACTTCCCCGCTTTCGCCAGATTTTCGAACACTGCTCACACATTCACTAATTTCTGTGTTAGTGAAGCTGTCCTTGGCTTCAGTGTAATGTGTAGCCGAATAAAGACTATTCTGAGGACTTGGGAAGAAGTGAGCTCCTGGTTGAGATGGCAATTGATCTCTCACAATGTCAATGGTTTGTTTGGATCCTGGAGGAGAAGGAAACTCCACAGATTCCAGCAAGTCACTTGAGCTACAATTCCTGGAATCATTGGCAGAATGCTTAAGGCTAGGTTGAATAACTGATTCTGAAACCCGAGTGGTAGAACTATCTTCTGCTGTTTGATCAAGATGATCAACTGCTCCTGAGAATTCTTCCTTGCTTTTGTGTGGCTTCACCTGTTGTCTCATTGAGTTCTTCAAGCTGATAGCACTATCAGCCCCCAAAGGGACACGACTAGCCCTCATCCCATTATCTACAGCTCTGGTGTAAGATGCAGAAGACGATGATCCTCCTCCATACCCAGACTCCTTAACTTGTGGTAAACGCATAGTATGGCTAGTAGAAGAAGTAGAAGACGGATTATAAACCGATTTGGGAATAGAACCGTGTTGCCTTGGCAAGGGACTAACTTCATCTGCAAGTGATTCCATGGCAGAATTTCGTATTGGACACTATCCTGTAACAGTCACATTGAAGACAATAAATCACTTTATAACTAAAAGAAGGCACTCGCAACTTTAAATTATACGACTGAGCCTTAAAATCTGGTAAATTACTTAAGATTCAAATACTGATGCCAGAAGTCATTCAATCATTCACCATCAACACAAGAAAAGTCGAGTAAAACAATAAGTAAAGCAACTATGAAAACTTATCAAATTCATTGAATCTGCAGAAAAACGCAATCGATGTCATCACCGTAAGCTAACTAAAGCCAGGTGATTCCAAAGACTGAGGAGGAAGTAAAACAAAAAAAAAAAAAAAAAAAAAACCCTTCCAAAATTACAACTAAAGTAAAATACAACTAGCCCATAATAACGAAAAAAAGAGCCCTTTTCCCAAAATCAGAGATAAACTTGCAACATTTTACGATGTCGTTCGAAACCCAGAAATCAATTAGCTTTCTTTACACAAAACAAATAAGAAAGTGATTCAATAGTCAGAAGAAAGAATCAAACCTAATGGGAAGAAACCCACCAGCTTGATTTCGGATGAAAGCACAGTAAAGGGCAAGAAGGATAAATTCAGAATCTTGGACTCCTCAGAGTACTTTTTTTTCCCATAACTAGTTCCCAAAGATCGCTTCTTTTTTCTTTTCTTTTTTATCACTATCCTCGCATTTAAAGATGGAATTAAAAGGGACAAAAATGACGAAAGAAAGAAGACGAGAATAAATAAATAGTGGGTATACCTGATTAGAGAATGCGGCAGAGGTAGATGGGGAGGGGACAATCTCTCATGACTGTGGAGACAAGTGAAAGTAGAAAGAGACCCTTCCAAGAACTCAGAGAGAAGAAAGTGAAATAACTTTGTATTGGGAACAGCTTTTTCGTTTCTTGTTTTTCTAGTCTTTTTCAGATCCGATCGCGGAGCAACAAGAGAAAACTCTGAGAAAGAAATCAACTCCCTCCTAGTACTAGTACCGATGGCAGTAATTGTTGTACTTGTACAGCTATAATACAAGTTGATACAACTATAAACTCAGCCAAAGATAAAGATATTCTCTCTGTGAACTCGATGAACTTCCCTCCTCGATTAATGGTGGGATAAGGAATTTTTCAAATTTTCTGCAGTGTTCTTGGAACCTGGAAGTGAAAGTGGAAGAAAAAAGAAAGAAAGAAAGAAAGAAGCAACCAAGACGACGAGAGTCGAGAGGTGCCTTAAACTAAGCTCACAAGCAAAGCTTAAAGCCGGGATAAAGGCAACAAAACCCCTTTTTTTTTTTCTTTTTTTTTTTTAATTTATGAGTGGATGGATGGATATTTCCCAACCAATAATTAAACAAATCCATCTTCCACACCACTTCTTGTTTTTCAGCATTACATTTGTTTTTTTCCAATTATTATTATTTTGATCGTCTTAAATAGTCGCATCTGCCAAACCATCCTACGTGGTGCTGCAAAAGTGTTATTTTGAAAAAAAACGAATGTACATGTGCTATTTGGAAAAAAGATTACGAACATATAGAAATCTGAATTATTAATATATGACAGACTTGCTGCACTAATTTTAATAGTACAGTTGATGCATCAAATAATTTTCACAAAACTCATGATTTGTTTTTATTTATATATATATATATATATACATATTTTGTTGCGGATTTTGCGGCAATTCTCCTGAATTTTTTAGTTTAATAAGGGAGAACTGCGGTACTTTATCTGTTATTTTGCCTCTTGGACTTATTTTTCATTATTTTCCCTTTTTATTTTTGGTTTAGAGAAAGTGGGAGTTAAGTGTATGATTAGTTTAAATGATAATCGACACACTGTGTGTTCAGGCCTAATGTTGGTTCTAATCAATAATCATAAGTTTTTCTTCCCACTTGCCTTTTCCAAAATCATGCTTAATTCTCGAAATGTTTGTCAGATTTGGAAAATCCTCTAGTTCTATCTATGCTATATATGACAATTTTTTTATTTTTTAATAAAATTTTTCTTTCTCTTATTCGAAACCATAATTGTATTTTTGAGCTGCCAGTTAAAATAAATGTACAATATATCTAATGATTTAAAAAAGTATAAACATTCAATATTTATATACCGTCCAGAGCCCATCTCATTTTCACGCACCTTTATAGCGTAAAATACTACTAGTATTTGGCTTTATGACAAGCGAATAATAAACATTCTAATTGGTACATACATGGAGTTTCGATTTTTTCTTTGAAAATATAAAAATGTCACGCATCACAATAGTAAATATGGATAATAAGAGAAGAAAAGTCAAACAACAAGCACAAAGTTTATGATTCCAACACTATTGAAAGTTCCAGTAAATATTTCAAGTTCAATGAATTGCTTGCTATAGTCTAGACCTACACTATTATTGCTCACTATGGAATAAAGAAAAGTAGTAACAAATCTCATAAACATTGGCGAAAGTCCATAAAATTTGATCCTGAAAACTCCTGATAACAGTAATGGTACACAACTCAATTAATCTTCTCAACTTTCTCATAGCAAGTGAGGTGTCATATATTTATTTTTAAATAATATAGTATTAATATAATTATTTTATAAAAGTGTAGCCAATAAATGCACGACAGCTCACTTACAACGAAAAAGTTGAGAAGATTAATTGAGTTGTATAGCATTATTCGTACTGAAAATTAATAAACAAAAAGAATATAATTTTCGAAGAAAGGAGTACATGAATGTAGAAGAATGAGAGTGATAGGGAGGGAGTTAGGGAGTGGTACCATTCCATATGAAATGAAGGAATAATCACATGGAGAGGGGGGCGGGTTTATTAGGAGTAAAACACTAGTTAAGTAGGCCGACCCGATTCGATTTGCGATATTTTTCATTTCATTTTGTTAAACCACATTTGCGGAAGCACATGGTGGCACGTGAACCTAAGGCGTGGCATGCCATGTGGACCTCCTGTCATATTTGGTCCTTCCTCCCTATTTAATCATTAATTTAATATTTATGCCTAACAACCGTCCAAAATACGATCTAGTCCCTCAACAACCCAATCAATGTTTTCACTATCCAATTCCAATTCCAATTCCAATTCATTGCCGGTCACGTTTTCAAAACGTATTTTGAAATCACTTTTATTTTATAATAATTTTTTATCATTTTTAATAAATCTTTTTACATTTTTAATAAACTTTTTATATTTTTAACACACTTTTTTACATTCTCAACACACTTTTAATATTATAAAATCAAAAATATTTTCAAAACACGACTTGAATCACGATACCAAACAGGCCATAATAATAGGAACAAGTCAGATTCAGATGTTAGAGGTCTGATTACAACTTCTGTCATTTTTTATCTATATTTAGATTACAGATTGGTAAGACTTTACAAGAAACTTCTTAACTTCGTTTTTTTTTTTTCCTTGTAAATCTCTGCTTCTTACGTAATATATAAGTAATAGTATCAAATTTTTAAATAAAAAAAACAATCATTAATAATTAATACAATACCCCGCAATCCCCATCACTCTCTTCTCAACCCATCATTGACCTGTGCTTTCCCTTCTTTTTTTTTTGGGGTGTAAATGTAATACAAAGTTATAGTTTTAAAATTTTTTTGTTAATAAAATTACACAGGTAGCACAAGGGTGTAATTGTCTTTTTAATCACAATTAGGCCCAAATAAATCGGCCCATACAGAAAAGAAAAGCAAAGCGGGTAACGAGAGCACCGGATTTGGCAGCATTGCCTAGCTGGCGGGATCCACCACTAGGCGGCTGGGTTCGAATGGGCCCTCCTGTGTGGGCCCCAAGGTCTTATCAAACCCATAATTGAGCCCTTGAAGTCACTGGGCCTCTCGCTTTGCAGCCCGACCCGACATGCCAAATACTTGCTTGGATTGGTTCCTAGATGTCACCTATAAATAAGCAACTATTTACCTACCGGTAACTACTATTTACCGTCAAGGCATAATTATTTTTCACCGCATAGGGTTGGAGATGATAGGAGAACAACTTCCTTTCCATGGTACATTTTGGTTACAACTTACAACCCACCTGAATGAACCTCTAATTCATTACTACAGCCGAACTAGGATAAAGCTAAAAGCCTAAAAGGGGGAAGGAATGCTATGATTTTTCCAGTAGACTTTCCAAATACAAGTTCAAAATGTATCTTCCAGTGGAGAGTACATCAAGCCTCTTCTCACTGGGCTCATACTTACCCTTTCTGAGCTGGTACCGATGAGTTACCGAAGATACCGTATAAGCCCTGCCTTCAATTGTCACACTCTCCCCACATTGCAAATTCTGTTCACACAAACAACAACAACAACAACAGCATGTTTACATAAACCCTAAGCAAAGTAATCCACAAGAGTGACCCAATGTGACTGTTTCTTTCTTATGGGACACAACACAATCACCTATAACTTATCCACCAGGTGCTGGTAGTGGTGTGAACTTTGCACAAACACTCAGGAATGAAAAAAATGAAATCATGAGTACTTAGAAGTAGCACATCCTACACCAGCATAGTATACTGCTAAACATAAGGAACATAAACCGGAGGTAGAACTAAAGGTTTAACTTCCCGTACCCAGATGCAACATCCACTTCACTCAACATTTCCTTTTAGGTCAATTGGCGGCAGTTTAGGGGAGTAATTATCATATATAGTTTTGGAGTAGCACCAATGAAGGACATATACTATACAAGTGACTAAGAATCCTCGGTTTTATTCTAAAATTTTTCTTCCTTTCCTGTGCCAGTTTGCTGATTAAAGAACATTTCAAGGCAACAAATTGCCACAGGGTTTCATGAAGTTGATGGAGCTGCTTGTATATTATGTTTACCTAAATTCACAAAGAAGAGGGCAATTAAAGGGTGACCCAATCTGATTAGGCAGATCATGATTGCCAATGGCACTTATGTGAATCCTATTCCCTAAGACACAGGTGAACTATGGATAGGGATACAGATAACTGAATAAATCTCAAACGCATTGCATTTCCCCTCCCTCCTATGGGATATCAGATGCTCAAATTTTATGCATTTTGCTTCAAAATTTTCACTAAGACAAACCTTTCAAAATCCTTAGTTTCCTCAACAAAAAGATATGGTAATAATAGAAGGGCTCCGTCACAGTCAGTTACAAACAAAGATGTTGATCTCAAAAACCAGAACTAGAACTAGAACTAGAAGCATAAGAAAACCAGACCTAGAACTAGAACTAGAAGCAGAAGAGAAAGAAAGGAAAGGAGAAGATGAAAATCCACTCACAGATGGAAAGCAGCGAATGCCGAGGTTCTTGGGCGGGGGACTAATTTCGATGACTTTGTAAGGGTAATGCTGATTTTGACCTCTGTCTTTCTCTTTCTTTCTGCAAATAATCATGGGCTGCCTGGACTTGGAGGACATATCCATCTGCGATTACCATTTTCCCAGTTTCGCAATCCATGAAATGTTTCTTAAATAAGGAACCAAAAATAAAAATAAAAGATAAAAAAAATCACCGAATGAACCCAAAAACATTACGATAAAAGAAATGCAGATATGGTCACCTGCAGCAAAACGGTGATGTTAGACGCCGGGATCGCCATTCGTAAATTGATTCTCCGTCTTCACTTGATTGCTTTACAATTCTCTTCAGCTAAGTTTCGAATTTTGTGTGTATCAATCAGTAGCATCAAGACGAGTAAAAGTAAAGACACAAACTTTCTGGCGAAGAGGGGAAAGTTCGTTTGTCTGTGACTCTGTCCTTTTTTTCTTTTTTTTACTTCTTCATTTTTTTGAGTGGAAGAATTTAGGAGGACGTGCCAAAATGAAAAATCGTAAGCTTTTATACTAATCCACGTGGAAATATTTAATCCTGAATCTTAGCCCAACCATGGGAAACGCACATTTTCCAAATTCTCGTGGTTCTGCTCACTTCGCTGCCCAAAATATCTAATAAACCCAGAACCCAAATAGCATCAGAGATTCAGAAAGTATGATGGTCACAATTTCAATCGTCCAAGAAAGTACACTACCGGGTGCACAGAGTGTTCCCAATAACCGAGTCAAAATTGGGCAAACTAATGATACATTTTACACAAGAAGATCCCCTTCTACATAGTGTTCTGCGGATTGCCCCTTCTCCTAAAATCCTGCCTGTAATAAGGAGTTTCGTCTATTGTTCTCCTCACGTAATCTATAAAAGGCTGAGGGGTCCGCGGAGAATGTGATTGAGAGTGTTCATCCCGTCCTCCGGACCTGCTTGCCTGAGGAGTGGCGGGTGCAGGCGTCGACACTGATGCAGTACTGCCGGGAAAAGGTAGCGGTGGTGATCGCGCCCGATAAAGGAAGTGGTACACCAAATAGGCCACCAAGAAACACACGAACCATACCAGGAAGCTCACCACCACTAGGCGATAGTAATGGAGGCCGGTGGAAGGACCTTCTGTTCTCTTAGCTTCAAAACTCACATCCAACCCCATCCTCTGGCCCGTGGCTGGAAGACTGATGATAAGTTCATCCTTAAACGTAGAATCTGAATGTACTTTGACCTCGTACGTTGCATGCCCACCTTTCTTTGAATCTTCCCTGCGTGTTGCTCTAACAGACAGTTTATCCCAGTGATTCCAGGTGATTTCCACATCTGTATTCCCCACAATGGTTATGTAACCACGGTTAGAGTCGGAGGTCAGATTCAACTGCAGTAACTTTTCGTGCATTGGCAGCAAAGCAAATCCTCCTACAAATACGGCTGATGCAGAACCCGAGACGCTGTTGTCCTCCAGCAGAGAAGCGCAGATGGAAACGGATAAACCCCGCCTCATGTCTGCAAAATCAGGAGCAGTGCGCACCAGTTGCTCGGGAAGGTGAGGAAAGAAAATACAATACAGCCCGCCCGAAACAGGATCTAACCAAGGTTTCACAAACCCAACATAAGGTGGGTCCATCTCACAGTCAAACAACAGCTTACTGTTCCCAGTTGTTCCATACCTTTGATTGTAAGCATCAGCAAGCTTGACAGGAAAGAGATATCCTTTAACAGGGAAAGGAGGTGCATTGGTGAGTGTCTCTTTCGGAGCCTCAACTGTCAGACGCTTGCCCTGTATAATAGTAACCACCGTATGCAGTTTCAAATCTGAACCCTCATAGTGAACTTGAGTAGAACCTTCAGCAATGGCTTCAGCTTTTCCAGATAACTTGTCAACATGCAGAATGCTGTTGTTGGCACTAAACCAGCGACCCAAAGCTTCACCAGAAAGTCCATCTATGCTGAAGTTAAGATGACTTCCTAAGTAAATTACTGGATTCAAAGGATGTAAATGAGCACCAACATGTATCATCGCGTAGTCTGACTTCTGTGGCTTATCGACAAAAGATACTTGAACAAGTGCTTTACCATGCCCCTTTGCCCTAAGGCGGATTCTTCCCTCTCTGTCATGAGAGTCCTCTACGGAGACAACATGAGGATAATTGGTTTCAACTTCAAACCTTGTAGCATTGTAAGCCTCGTGGAAAGGATTTCCAAGAACATCATAACATTTGATAGGCAGATGGAGTTCAGAACCAACAGCTAGCTTAAGAACCAAAGCATCCTCAGCATTGATTCTCATTTGAGCCACCTCCGCAACCTTTACACAAGAAGCTACCTCAGTTCTTCCAGTAGACTTATCTTTTGCCACGATACATGAAATACTATCAGCTTCATTTGTCCTGATTCTTCCCCCATCTATGGAAATAGCATCATCTTGAACCTCAGCTTCCTTTTCACCATAATCTCTCAACAAAGAATAAGTAATTGTGCCTCTACGACTGGAGGTATCCCTTTTGCTGTGAGGATTTGAAGTTACAGGCAAAAGATCAGATGAAGTATAATGACGAGGGAGGATCCAGGTGATTGGTGATCCCAGAGCCAGAGGAAGATCAGGCACCACCCACAAAGATATAAACGCACCATACAGCCTGGATTCTGAAAATGAACCAGATGAGATGAAATCACAAGAGAATGTAACACGGACATCTGTTTTTCCCGGAGATAATCCCTGCAATGCTTGAAGAAAACCAGCATCTTCCTTGACCAACTTATCAGTAGATCTGAATTCAATTGCAGAAGATAAGGGAATAGCATTTTCTAAACCCTGTCTGTGATGTGTAACACGAAAAGTCAGTACTTCCTCGTCTTCTATAGTCCACTTGAAATTGCTGCAAAGCTCATAGAAGGAAAATAAGTTCCCCTCTGACAGAGAAGGAAATATTGGCATCTGACGGCCAACTGCGAGCTTCTCACTCTGTACATTCAATAAGGCTGCAGAAGGAATGCCTACCTTAATTTTGCCAAATGCCTGACAAAGCACTGTATTTCCCTTTGCGTAAAAGGTCGCAACTAAGGTGGTGTTTCCAGGTGAAATTGCAGAAATTTGCCCTAACAATCCCTGAAATTTAGCCGTATCATCGTCCATGCTAGCATACTCAAGAAAGGCACCAAATTTTGGACCTCCTTCAACTCTGAGAACATAAGCAGCACCAGGTACAAGGAAAACCTCATTTGGATGTAGCCTTGGAGGTGAATAGACTTCTACCTTAACTGATTGACTTAATACTTCATGCCCTGAGTGCTGCCTAGCACTAAGATAGAGAGTTGTAACTCCAAGGTGTGTGCCACGTACAGTGAAATTGGTTCCTCTCACGTATCCATGAGTGCGACCTCCAGGTTGATAATCATCCACAAGCTCAACTATGTCACCCTCAAAATGAACATGAATCTTCATATAAATATGCTGAGAAGAGTCAAAAATATGGCCCTCATCAGTTCCAGCCATGAAATTGATAGATACCAAATTTCCTTGCATAATGCTTATCTCTTCCCTGGATGTGATCTTAATCCAATCAATGTCAGCAACTTGGACAACAGAAGAAGCAGCAACAGCAGGAGAAAGCCCGATATCATAAACTGTCACAAGTGCAGCTCCTAACCTTTTCGGCGCCAGCATCAGTTGCAGACACTGCAAATCTGATGGTGGTTGGATAACCTCTAGAATACGGCTATCATTAACCAAAGTCTCCGTAAAGCAGCTCCCACCCACAATTGAGAGATTTAACTTGGCATCATTACTAAAAAACAACAAACTGAACTCTGGATTGACTCTTAAAGAAGAAACAATCGACAAGCGTGCTGCGTCAGTGAGAGAATTATCTGTACTACCAAAATCTGTTTTAGAACTAAGATAGCTAACAGAATCAACAAACCCAGTAACAGTAGCACGAACAGTACACAATCCTGATGAGTTTTGCAAGATCAAAAATCTCTCCCAGCTGGATTTGGTAACTGCTGAAGTGTATTCATTGTCCCAAACAGCCAGCTCATCACAATCAATTAGCTTCCAATTTAATTGAAGGGAGGATGAGTTTCCAAAAGCTTTTTCGTAATCACTAATGCCAACAGCTGATAATCTAATAGTGCGACCATTGGCAACAGTGATAGGGGTTGCACGGATTCTTCCATCAAGTCGGTCAGCTTGAACTGCAGATTTTATATCTTCGGGTGAATTCACTACTTCATCAGCAATGAGTACAATGGATGATGGAAGGCAGCACATAAGAAACAAATACGCTTCAGAAACAGCAGGCAGAGGATGGTTGTTACCAATTAAATTTCCACGCCTGAAAACAAGTTTAAAATTTCCTGGCTTTTCACAGTTAATTCTGTATGTTGCGTGTTCTTGGTGGACAAGATCTCCATCAGTGAGGTAAGAATTCCTTTCATCTAAAGTTTTCACACTTTCAATAAATTCAACTCCGTGATCCCACCGCTCTGGTCCTCCTTGAAGCATAACATCAACGTGAGTGCCAGGGACAAGGTATAAAAAATCCAAATTCTCCAACTCATCATGAGCTTCAGATTCAGCCAAGTTGAGCCAGTAACCACCAAACTGATTTCCATCACTTGCCTGAAGCACCTGGAGTGGTTTGTATGCAGCAAGCAACAAAGAGGCCTTCAAAGCAATAAATCCACCAACAGAATGATCAAGCTGTTGATATTCTTTGGTCAATATTGCATGAAGCATCGTGCGGCCAGCGTTAGAAGTATGCACATAAGTCCATGCACAAGGAGGCGCAACAGACGCATTCTGGACCTCTGAATTCTTGAGCTCACCAGAAACGAGTGTCTTACGAGTCGAATTGATGATTGTGAAAGAATCACTTTCAGTTGTCCACTTAATGGAGGAGCTAAAAGCATCACATCTCTCAAAATAGGAACCATCGGGTGCTTTCAATGTTACAGATGCCTGACTATGTGAACCAACTGGAAATTCCACAGGAAAATTTTGCATCATAACCATTGAAGAAGGTATTGAAACTTCAACAACTATCTCATCGTAATTTAACAAGTCATATGTGGACACCACTTTTATGGTAGCTTTTCCTGGACTTTTGGACTGTACAATCCCAGAAGCAGATACAGAGACAATAGCCATGTCAGAGGAAAACCACTTATAGTCACTGGACGCCATTGCACAACCTCCAGTCACCCTTAATTCCAATTCTTGACTTACCCCAGGGGCCCAAGGGAGGAGAATTTTGTTCAGGTCACCTCTACCTTGGCCCTTGATGAACTGAACTTCATCACATACCATAATTTCTTGCATAACTTTAAAAACCTCGTTTCTTTTGTCATGTGCACTGCTATATGTCAATACTGCCATAAGTTTCCCAAGACCATATGAAACTGCTTCAAGGATTCTAGTACTTTTCTTTACAGTTTTACTATCTGCAGCAGGGAGAAGATTCCATAATTCTAACTGGTCATCAAAAATTGAAATGTCATCGCTGTCAGTTATATAAATTTCTCCTGCCCCTGATCCTTGTGAGAATACCTTTACTTGAATAAAATACTTCCTTCCAGAGACAATATACCATCGCGCCATAGATGGAATTGATTGTATTCCTTCAGTAGGGCTACCAGAAGGGGAAAGAGGTAATATGTAAAGCAGTAAAGTATCCGGTAAGACAACATGTAGGGTTGATGTTTGTACATGATCAGCAACTCTAGTATCTTTAACAATGACTGTTGTCAGCCCCAGATTAAGTGCACGAGTTTCACCAACATGCATGTCCACTTGCGCAACTGAGGAGTTCAAAACAGACCACAGATGAAATGGAGACGGTAAAGATACCACGTGAGGCACAGTTCCACGGATGACTTTGAGGTTATAGTTGAAAACAGCTCCAACAAGAACAAAGACAGGTGATAGAGGTTCAAGAGACATGGCTTCTGCTACTGTCAAAACAACCTTATCTTGCATGTTCTCAAATGATGGCTCAATCAGATGAACAGAAACAATTTCATGCCCAATTTCAATGCCTTTCACAACGTATAAATCTGAAAAGACACCATTATCTTCCAGTTTAACTTGAATATCCAGGTCACCACACAATCCTCCACAATCACTTTGAGGAGATTCCTTAAGGGGAACATGAACAAGGTGATGAGGCAAAGCTTCAGTTTCAGTCATCAGTTGCCACATGAACTGTAACCCCACCAATGAGGAAAAAACATTGTCTGCGATTTATCAAGTGAACCCAGAATAAATGACCTTACTCTTTTGTAGAGGAACACAGAGTGATGTACTAGCAGATAAAAAGGAAATACTTGAATGATCACTTAGGCACAATTGATATCAACTGCATAATGAATCTTGATCACTTCTAATGTATAAAAAGGTACATAAAATCAAAAGTTCACCAGTTCCAATGAAAACTTATATTACTGCCAACAACATTTTCAACTTTTCTTTCCTTTCTTTACTCTATGTATGTGATCCTTGTTTTTCTCATTCCATTTTTTGTCATCCTAGCAATTTTTTTAGGGTCAGTAGTCAGATAATCTTTTGCCAAGATCCACACGGTGTCCTCCATCATTAGAACATCAAACAAGTAGACACTTTGACATTTCCTAAATGATAACGAATTGAAAAAACAAAACACAAAAGCAAAACAAAAAAAAAGTTCATACTGGCTGTTTAGACAAAAGCTATTTGATGATGCAAATTTACTAATACTTATTTGCAGAAAACTATATGCTAGATGGAAGGACATATTAGAAATGGTGATTAAATGAAGTGCTTCTATGTCTCATTTGTTTCTTTATTTTATGCTTAAAAAAATCCTTGTGGTTATCCAAAACACATATATTCACATAAACAGATTTAGTACTCTTCCTTATCCACCACCCACCCTCCTTACATATGGTAGCATTTATCATGCTCTATACACCTTGCCAAGATACTACTTTTCCTATCAAGGAAATTACCAACTAATGCTTCTGAAACTATTTCTTACATCACACAGAATAAAGCCAGAAACCAGAATTATGATTTTAGCTTTTCTTCAAAAGGAGCAATATTATGCACCAATACAAAGCTAATGATGATTGTCAACCAGTTTGGTACATGTTCTAGGGAGCAATAGTAAACTGCACTAACTCAACAAATTCAAAACATGCAGAATTCGACAACTTTGAAAATCATAAACCAAAGTCATCAATACAATTAGGAAAACAACTGGTATTTGGAGAATACCTTCACTGTCAAAAGCACGGACTCGTAGAGTAGCAAGCCCATCAAGGTCAAGTTTTATGGAGCTATGAAATATCTGGATTCTGGAGAATATATCTATATAAACCTTGCAGCGAATCACCATCCCAGTGTTCAAATCAGTGGCATACACAGCTGTTTCCTTCCGACCAGAGTAGGGGGCAATTGATTTTAAACGGGCACTTGTGCTACAACGGATACTAGAATTGTATTCGGGCAAGAGAGACAAAATATCATGATGTTCCCATGACCTAAACAAAAAGATAGTTTTTTAATATCAATCACCAAGAAAATGACAGAAAGAAGCTCAAAAATTAAAAATTAAAAGCTTTGGATAAAAAGTTTACTGTTCGTTCCAAACAATAACAAGAAAAATTGGCAACCTAACCAACAATATGGCATTTCATATCACTAATAAATAATAACAGTAACATAAGTCTTTCTACCAACTAGATTTCATATTTGGAATCTAACAATAGAAAAAGGAGGGGGGGTGGGGGTTGGGGGAGGTTGGAAGTCTTATAACTGCAACCAACATTTAACCCCCAAATGTCAACCAAAAATGTCCAATGCAGGTTATTGTATATGCAAGAACACACACAGTTTCCAACTTATTCTAAAATATCAATGGAACATCCAAGTTCCAACCAAGACGACTGTCTCAACTCACATATTTTGCAGCTCTAAAGTAATAGCATACGCACAATAGATTGCAGCAACACGCTTTTTAGTTTAAAACGAAAAACCATAAAGCACAAATAAAAACACAGAGCAGAAGGTGGACAAACAAACCAATCGAAGCAACCATCCGTTCCCTGAAGCCTGTACTCGACCGGGTAAGTCATCTTAGGAGGCAAGAGGATGTTAACGTCAGCAAGGTGCGGCCCATGCGTCAACAAAGACGACGCCGCTTCATCGCACAGAATAAGCACCAGAATAGCAAACAAGACCAAAATCCCCTGCGCGCTCACTCGTCGTAGAGACATTATCAACGAAACCAGGGCTGCGAGAAGGAGAGAGAGCTCATCAACTGAAGGAAAGCCGGAGAAGTCCCGAAACTACCAGTTTTTTTCCGGTGAGAAGTAGTCGGAACTCGACAGCAAGACTAGGGTTTTGGGAGGGTTTTCACTTTTCACCTGAGCTTGGAGCAGAGGGGACACGCGTCGGCGTCGCTGCTCATTGGACAGTGGTTCCGTTCCGGAACCTTGGTAAATTAATGCGACAACTTTTGCTGATTTCAATGATAATGCCCCAGGAAAAGTGTATTTTTACTGTCTTAGTTCTCTGGTAAAACGGTAAAAGCTGGTTCCTTCGTCTGATCATTTACTTTACCCATGATAGCGTGGAGGGAGTTTTCCAGGTGACAGAAGATGAACAAGCATTTGCTACATTAATTAATTAATGGAGTTTTATAATTTCCTTTGTTTTTGCTTCGCTGTCCCAATTTCAATCAGTAATGTAATGTGGACCATCGATCACAATATGATGACATTTATTGAGCATACAAAACGATGGCATGAAAAGCATTAAATAATCGAAATTGTTAGTTGAAGTACATCATTTACTAAACATATGACATTTTTAAAAATTTTATACTTGAATTTATATTTTTGCCCCTCCATTCTCTTCTACCTTATGTAGTAAAATTGATTGAAATCAATTTTACTGCAATTCCATTTCTCCTCCATATCGCGATTCCGATTTCCACCTCCATCGCTCTTCTTCATTGGTAGTCGGTCTGGCTCAACAAATCGGTGAGTCGGAATTTTTTTTCTTTTTTGTAGAGAAAATGAAAATTTGAATGTGTTGGGTGTTGCAAATTCTTATGGGTACTGTGTTTAGGAATGTATTAGTGTTTATGATGCGTTTTCTGGCTGCGTAGTGATAATTTTAGGGTAAATTCAGTGGTCGTTCGCCGAAAAAATGTTTTTCCGACGAAAGACCTGGAAAATCGCTTCGGTCCCTAAAAAAATCGCCGTCCTGTGGCGATTTTCTAAGCGATTTGGACTGCGTTTTTTCCCGGAAAAATCGCTTCGGCGATTCTTAGTGAAAAAAAGTGGTGTAAATTTTTTTTTATGAAGTTATAAACTATCAAGGGTATTTTTGTCTTTTCGCCACTTAAAATTTTAAAAAGTTTCATGTGTTTAGTAAAACGGGTCCTGCAATTAATATGCCCCTAAATAATATCCCTTTTCCCATTATTTTCTAGTGTGATCGTGTATGAGAACAACTTTCTAGAAAATAAAAATTCTCAAAGAAAAAAATATATATATATCTAACCTATATAATATAAACTAATATAGGTTTGATATTAGAGTGCCATGTGGCAACCACATTTGATTTTAATTTAATAAGTATCTTTTTAATTTATGTCTAATAGAGTTTTAATTTAACTATTTATGTTGATGTCACATAAGCTTAATATCTAATAGTTAAATATTAAGTGAACTTATTTTATTTTCTACCATTCAATTAAATAATTTTTTTATTTATTTATTTTTACATGTGGCTCTTTCACTCCTTTATAGGAGCATTGCACTTTTGTTCTTCCACTTTTTTATATATTTATTAAAAGTACATCTCACAAAAATTATATATATACACCAACCGGTCAACAAAAATTTAAACTTTAATTATATAATTTAAGGATTTTATTTATATATAAAAAAAAGGCATGAGACCAACTTTCTGGTTCCGTACAATTTTTTTTTTATAAAAATAAAACTTTATTTATTTATTTTTTTTTAGACTTATAATCTTAAATTCACAACTTTACATTTTCTAAACATTTTCACTATGAAGTTAATTACTCAATTGATAATTGAGAGTATTAGATTTTAACTCCTAAAGAATAGGAAAAGTCTATTGTCTCTTTGTTTCACCATTTATTTATTACAAATATAAATAATATGTTATATGCCTATTTGCTTCACCTTCTATCATTATAAATATGAACAAACTATTATTTTTCTTTCACCTTCTGATAGTTACAATCAATAAGTTATATATTTTCCTTCCTTGATCCATTCTATGAATGGCATTTTGAAATATTCTCAACCATCTTCGTTCTCTCAGTCTTAAACAACACTAAAATTCTCTTTTAAATTGTTGTGAAGTGCATCAAGGTTAGTGAGTTATTATGTTCTAAATATGTTACCTAATTTCTCGAAATGAGAACTTTTATTCTTATATTTACTATTAAAACTTATGACATTTTACACATCTAATAATATGTGATTTACATAGATCATTTCTTGAATTTTCTTTTCGCATTAAGTTTTTTGTTGATTACTTTAATTTGTTGTTTTGTTTAAATTGTTTTGTTGTTGGTGCAATTTTTTTATGTGAAAACTTTTAGTTATCAAGAGTTGAAGGATTATTATGTTAAAATTCTCTTTCCTATTAGTTCACAATGTATCATGTATGTAAAATTATAAATCTTGATGTATTCTCTAGACTGTTCTTTTCTTTTACAGGCTTTTGTTATATTAATTTCTCGTTTTTAAAAAAGGAAGAGAAGTAAGTTTAAATATGCAAAAAAAAAAAAAAAAATTCTTTTCCAACAACCTCAAAATTTTCCACAATTCTAAAGTAGATCCTTAATGGAAGGATCTCAAGTTACATACAAAAACAACAAGAATATGTCAGATAAAGGTAGTGTACCGGTAACCATATACTATTAAGGATGGAAAATTTCTTCCTTGATTTTGATATTTTTTTTGTAGACTCCAATTGTTCTAAAAATGTATTGAATTGAGTTAATAAATGATAAATTTAAATGAGCTCTCATATTCGTTGTTCTATTTGTATACTAGCCTTTGCACAATTAAAATTTTTATTCTTACGATACAAATTAATATATTATTGGGCATAAGCCGTGCATTGCACGGATGTACCGTCTAGTATATATTATATGAGTACATTTATAGGATAATTATTTACATTTTTTAAATGTAATAATTAATTGACTTCAACAAAAAAAGTCCATTGGCATATGAAAAGGGTAACTAAGAAAATAAATACTAAGTACATAGGGTTTGAGTAATTATGTACTTCTTATTTTTATAATACTAAAACAGTATTATACTGAAAAGTTTAGTGTATTATTGTTATAGAAATTTTTTCCCTCTATAGAAAAACTCCTATAAGCGCCTAACCCTTCCCTGAAGGACTCAGCCAAACACTCGAAGCAACCGAGGTTCCCGGAACCTAGCTAAAACAACGAGCAAAGCGAAAGACTTGAAAAACAAGCACTGAGGCACAACACTGGAACACTTAGCCAAATTAGGCCAACCTTGCTATATACAATTCACCAAGAATCTATATACACAAGGTCCTAACTCACTCGGGACAGCACTCTCGCGGGAAGAGACAAGCCTAACTCACTGTAAGCTAGACTTTCTCTCACTACACTTGAGTTTCTCTCTCTATAACACTCAAGCTAGCTACTCGATTTTCAAGTCTTTCGCTTTGCTCGTTGTTTTAGCCAGGTTCCGGGAACCTCAGTTGCTTCGAGTGTTTGGCGGAGTCCTTCAGGGAAGGGTTAGGCGCTTATAGGAGTTTTTCCATAGAGGGAAAAAATTTCTATAACAATTATCCAATAGTATAAAGTAAACTTTTATAATAAAACATTATTGTAAGTAATGAGAATGTTTAATTACCAACCTCCAGCACCAACTTCATGCGTCCACAAGGTTCACTACTATTAGTCAGTTGAGCTTCTCGCTCAGAAAGGATGGAATCTATGCTCCCTCGTTGGCGATGTTGCGACAGCAGTTTTGACGGTAAGGGATGATCTGCCTCCGATGACAAGCTCCTAAGACCTTATTCAATTGATAGCGACCATAATTCAGGAGTTTGGTAATTAGCAGATTTATTGGATCGAGTAAGGCAAAAATGTCATTGCGCACTTGCTAGTTCAATTTGGGGTCACAAATCCGCAACTGAAGTACCAGTGAGATTTGACCATGCTTTTTGTAATTCAAATGTTGTGGTACGATTTCAATCACCATTAGTATAGCGTCATTTTTGCTTTTAAAAAAAAAAAAAAATGTTAGCTGCTGGTTAAACTTCGTGAAAAAGACCGTTGATATACAAGTGGATTTGCTAACTTATTAAGCAAGTAGTCCAAACGTTTGATAACAATGCGCAAACTTTTTTTGGTTTGGGTGTTGCGCATTTTTAGGACATGACAAACAAGAGAGACGAGTGAGCGTTGCAATGCAGTTTTTGGCTTTGACCTTTCGTGGATGAAAACAATACACAAACACAACCATAGTGTGAACTGTACTGAAAAGCAAAAAACAAAAAATCCACCATATATGCACCTTCAATTTCAAAGTTCAATCACAATTTGTCTTTACTCTAACACCACAAAAACAGTGCCGTGTCGGGCATGGCAGTGCCTTACACTTCGCTAACAAAACAAGTTAATTACCATTTGGAAACTCATAACTCATCCCAACCTAACTCTCATTAATTATAAGAGTCTATCATCAAATTATAAAATTATACCGTATAATTCATAAACAGGTATATTACTGAATGTAAATTCTCGTGTCACGAACGGAGAAGCCAATCAATTAGACACCATAACCACCACAAAAAAGTATATATTAAAAGTAGTGGTTGGTAGGTCATCATATCAAAGGTAAAATGGCGGTATGAAGGGATTCCCTTTTCACTCTCACCCAAAAACAGAGCACACAATCCAATTCCATCACACACCTAATCCATCTGTATTTACTTCTGCAGCAAAGCAGCTACTATCTGAGTATAATAAAAGTCAACCACTAATTTACTAAACCCAGAAATTATTTTGTTTTGCGTGACGATGATGGACACCGTCCTCTGCGACGAGCTTCTCCAAGAAATATTTCAACGCTTGCCGCCCTCGGCCTCCTCCGCCGTTTCTTTGGTCTGCAAACGGTGGCTCCGCCTACTCCGTTCCTCCACTTCAGAGCTGGCTCTCACCTTTCGTGATCCGCCTATCCTTTCGTATCTCTCCACTTTCCTCTTCCGCCACCCTTTTCTCTCTTCTCTGTCTCTCAGCACAGGCGTCGCCGTCTCATCCGATCAGCTCCTCCTTTCCGTGGCTGTCTCCTCCCCAAACCTCCGTCGCCTCCGCCTCTTCACCGAACCGGTTTCCCTCTCCTCCCTGCTTTCTCTCTCTACTTCTTGCCCGAACCTTTCGTCTCTCGCCGTCTCGGTCCGCAGGCCCCTCTGTTTTCAGTGGCTCCCGCCTCTCCGCCGTCTGAAAGACCTCTCAATCTGTGTCGCCGGATGTAGATGCCAATCGGAGGCGGCGTTCGAGGAAACCCGCGACGCCGAGCTCAATCTGGAGAGTCTTTCCCTGCACGGGATTCAAGCGAGTGATTATGGGCTTAATTATTTGTGGAGGAATTGCAAAGGGATAAAGAAACTAGAGTTAGAGAGCTGTGAAGGAGTGGGCGACAACTCTTCCTTTTCATCTTGCATCAAGTCCTTAAAAAGTCTCCAAGAAGTGGAGTTGAGGAGTTGCAGGACAATATCCCAAGGAATTTTATTAAAGTTGGGTGAAGATTGCGTTTCTTTGAACTCTTTATCGATTTACGACGGCTGTAGCAAACAGGGCCTGCTTCAATTCATCAATCAGGGCAGGTGTAACATTCAAAAACTCGATTTAAGGCTTCCCCTCGACCTCGACAACGATCATTTGATAGCTATTTCGGAGAATTTCAGGTCTTTGTCGAGTTTAAGTTTACAAGGTTACTACGTTTTGAGCAGCGAAGGGCTACAGGCTATCGCGAGGGACGCAAGTAATGTGCTCGAGGAATTGGCTCTGATAAACTGTCACGTGGTCGAAAGAGAATCGGGGCTGTTAACGTTCTTGGGACAGAACTGCAAGAAATTGAGGAAATTGGACTTGTCTTATCATGAAATGTTGGTCGATAAAGAGCTCTCGTCGATGCTGGCGTCGTGTAGCCAATTGAAGGAACTGAAGTTGAGGGGGTGCAGTAAATTGACAACTTCCGCCATGACTTCGGTGGCGAGGAGCTGCCGGAGTTTGGAGAGCGTTGATATTATGTATTGCTATCTGATTGGTTTTGGAACGATTGAGTTCATCCTCACGCAATGTTCCAACCTGCGACGTTTGGGGGTTGAAGATCGCAAGGTTTCTGGTGTTGCCAGAGCTTTGGCATCGGATAAGCGTATTGAGGTTGTGGATGATTCGTTTACGGCCACTTCTGCTTGTCGCTGGAAATTCAGGACAACATCCCGTTTTAACTAATGAGGTTGTTTTATGATCTCATGTTCCAAACTTTGAACATGGAGATAGATGATGATGTAAGAGTCATTTCGTATTTAAATTTGTGTTATGATGTAGCCTATGTATATGGGCTTTCTTCCTTGATTATTGATCCTTCTTCCCATTGTTTGTGAGAAGCAATGTTAATATTTCAGAGTGTCACGACCATAGATTACATGGTCGATTTGAAATATGTGAGTAAAATTCAAATTGTACAACACTACGACTATGGCAAGTCTCATGTTCAATATGGTTCAAAACAACGTAACTCTATTAAATATTTTTAAGTAAAATAATATAATTTAATATTTTACTTGATAAAAATACACAGATAAGATAATCATCATTTTCACGGGCCAAGGATTCTAGTTGTTGTTTTCTCTCTATTTCCCTCTAAAGCCAAATTGGGCTAGGCCTACCTCTGGGATGACGAAACCCAAAAGATATGTCCATGCTGTCGAAATGTAACTGGAATTGGGCTAATTGGGCTTTATAATAACTCTGTCCCGGGCCTTTAATTAATTGGGCCTTTGTGGGGTTCAAAAGACGGCCCAATCCGTGTTAGACAAAAGCTTTGTGTTAAGATTTCAATGGGCTAGATGTTGGAATTTGTAAGATGAGGCTAAAAATTGATAATTCCTCTAAAACAATATTTTTCTCAAATAATTACTTTTAACAATAATTTCTTATTCAAAACAAATAGAGGAAAAAGAAACAAGCATAGCTAGCTTGCTTGCTATTCCAATATAAGAGTCTAAATTTCATAAACGTATAACTTTTGATGAATGTCAAAGTACAACAGTTAAAATAGCTTAGTTGACACAATTTTTTACATTCATGTCATTGTTTCTTAAGAATGAATTAATTGTGAACTACAAATAATTATGTTAGTAATTATAAAAATAGTAAAAAATTTGAAAGTAAACTTTTGTAATCGAAAATGGGAGGGAGTACAAAATTTCAACAAATTCATTTTATAATGCATTAATTGGAGAAATTGCAAACTATTTTTATTTATTTATTAAGAACTCAAATTGCATGCTATAATTCGAATTTTAGATTTTAAAGGGGTATTTTACGAAATATAAAAACTCTAAAGCAATTGTTTGCAAATATTTTTATGGTTTTGATAGAAACGCCGGTTTTCGCGGGCGTTCTTCCTTTTGGCGGGAATTCAAAATGATAGCCGGTTTGCCCGCCAAATGAAACGGTCGAATGGGGCAGTTCGGGCAGCCCGAGAGAGTTTTCGGATTCGCTCAGGCTGCGGCCCTGGGCCCCATGACGATATGATGAGGCTAAAACTAAAACCGCGTTTAGCCTAAAATTAGCTTTCCATTGATTCATTTGATTAGAGGAATTGAAGGCTACAAACAAAACAAATTGCTTTTCTAAATTAGGGTGAAAAGGCACAAAGAAAGTAAAAGGGAGGACCTTGTATATTTATTGGTTAATAATGCATTTTTTATAAAATAACATATTTATAACATTAAATTTTTTAAATAGTTATAATTAAATTATGTGCGGTAAACATTAAATTCACATTAGAAAAAATAAATATATAAATTAAAATTTTATTACATATTACTTATTTTATAGTATGTATTTGAAATTCATAAAATATTGTATATATTCAAAATATAACAGGGGTGTAATATTTATTTTTGTTATAACACAAGGTTAATCACAGCAGCAATCCTCTAAAGTTTGCACTTGGAAATTCTAGGTTCGATTCCTTACCCAGACGTCAAATGATGGTGGTAATCCTTTATTTTAGTCATGGACAATAGTCTCACACTCTCACCCAAGTGAGAGACGAAACCCATAGTGAATTTGTAAAGTACTAGTAATTAAATGTAGTTTCTGAATATTTCATCGTCCATCCCGATCCAATGTGGGGTGACACCTATAATAAGTTTGTAGGATAATAAGTACTGATTCTAAATATTTTCCGTATGCAATTGACGAATTCATAAGACGTGACTAGAATATGGGGGTGTAACTTATGTCCGATTAAATGGGAGGAAACCTCCATAACAGCCATGAAAAAAAAAACAACAACAACATTTGTGTTTGTTATTTGTCGTCTGAGAGGATATGGAAAAACTTTTGACTTGATTAAAAGTAATGTGGAAAATGAAATGTAGGGAGGGTAACATAGTAATTATACTCACATAGGAAATAGAATCTTCTTTCTAGGATTCCTCCAAACGCCCATGTGTACCTATCTTTTTTCCCTTTGGTATATACGTAATATTACACGCACCAAGTCTTATTTTTTTCAAAATTAATCTTTATCCATGCATGCATAGGATTCTTCTTTCTCCCTACTATACCGTTTTCCACGTAAGTTAATATGGTGTAATCAGATACATTCAGATAGTATAGTGTTATTTTAGCAAGAATGTGAAGTACACGTAAGAGACCTAAAAATTTGAATATTAATCCATCATTAGTTTACAACACTATTTTTACTATTTTTATAGATGCAACTTATGCATTTTTTCCTCGTTTTTTACAACTATGTGGGCATATTTCAGACCAGAAATAGCGGGAGAAACAAAAACTTATGATCATATGATATCAATGCACTCATTTACTTTGATTCATAACTTTACAATGTCACAACTCACAATTAATATGGGATTGCCCTCAACTCATGGGCATCTCCATATACGTCCAACACACACAAACTTTTTACCTAAAGAAAATAAAATTAAAATTATTTATACGCTCTCTTTCATTAAAAAAGTTAGTTATGTTAATATTATTTTTAATATTAAAAATATAATTCTTTCAATTAGACATAAATGATATATACACACGCGAAAGAAGTGAAATATTTTTTAAAATTTACATTTTATATTAATATCTCATCATTTTAAATATACATTTTTTATCTTAAAAAATATGTTTTCAAAACTGTCGTTTGAAACATGATAACGAACAAACATTATCTCAGTGGGGCGAGGGAGCGGAGTTTAGTTTTTGAGATTGACTTGGATTTGACGAAGAATCAGGAAGTAAAACGAGGTGCATATCCGTGAAAGTTAAACAAAAAAGAAGAGTCAAATGACACTTTGTTTCTTAATGGGCAGTTTGGCATCCTTAAAAGTAAACAGCACCACCATTTATGTCATGAATCATCGTCTCACGTGGAAAGTACATGTACGGTTATATATAAATTAGGGTTATTTTTCTTATGAGTTACTTAGGGCATGTTCTTTTTGTTTCGTTTTGAAAACGGTTTTAGTTTAAACAGTAAATTTAATATATTTTAATCATATTCCATCATTTCTAATACAACTTTTTACTATTCAACATCTACTTTTTACATTTTCAATACACTTTTTACATTACAAAACTATTTTTCAAAACTTGTTTTCAAACTTAGTTTGAAACCAAAGATAGAGAACAGGCCCTTATTAGATTCTAACGAGAGTATTCTCGACAAATGGTATCAGAATTCGTTCATAAATTCTCAATTTTGCAACATAACATTTTAAATGATGTTGGCATTTCAGTATTTACCCAAATATAAAAGGAGTCTAGCGCATAATCACCCAGCACAGAGTTAATCTATTGCAATCTAATAATTATGCATCACAAAACGTGATGAATAATTACATGAAAAGTATGAAATTTCAAGTTTGAAATGGAAGTATGGGAGTCCTTTCACACAGACCTGAGTGGTTTGGCGAGAATACAATTTGACTTGACTTCATAATTTAGGAATTAATTTAATAGGACTACTATTGCAAATTATAATGTCCCCACACGCCTAGAATTACAAATGATGAAGATAGAGAGGAGTATTAAAATTCGTGTAACCAAATTAAAGTCATCAAAGTAAGAGAAACCCTATCCCTATCCCTTTCCTTTTCCTTAATTACTTGATTCTCCCTACGATTTCTCCAAATGGGAGGAATAAAATGATTTCTTTCGCTCTCTTTTCTTAGAGATCAAAGGTAGACAGACACACATTAGACGACGTACGTACGTACGTTTCGATTTTAATATTTCTTTCGTCTCACTTAAATAATTCACTTAAAAATATATAATTTATTGTGAATTATGAGATACATACAACATATAAAATAAATAATTTTACTTTATAAGTAAGAGTTAATTGTAAATCATACATTATTATATTAGTAAATGTATGTAGTGTAAACAAATTCAAAGTAAATTCTTTTAGAGAGACTTTTTTTTTTTTTTTTCTTTCTTGAAAGTGGACTCTGTAAATGGGACGGAGGGAGTACAATGAAGTATCCTACAACGTACAAGCTCTATTTTTTTGTTTTCGTAAAACTAACTTTTATACATATAGGAAACTTTCATGATCGAGTAGTAGTAATTATAAGGCATATCTGGTGAAAACTTTGATGAATATTTCGAGTATACTCCCTCCGCTTTATTGGAAAAGTATCTTTTGTAATACTGATTTTTCATCATTTTGACGTGGACTCTTTTAAGGAAAAAGATTGAGTATTAGTTATTGTATATGTGTATGGCAAGTAGTTTTAATTAATTATCTTCGTGTATATAATTACTGACATTCATTAATTAATTATGCAGATATTTTTATCTTCTGTAGTCGTCAGAAGATATCACATTTACTTTTGATCAGTTACGTACTAGTAGTAGTAGTTCGGCAGTATCAGCATGGACGAATTCAGATTATCCATTGCCGTCAAATTAAACGATTAATTAAATATTTTTTTTCATTTTTCTTTTCTGAAATTAAAAACTCGAGTGAACAAACTCTAAATTAATTCCTGCAAAAGTGAAAAGAAAAAAAAAATATTTGTAAAAGCAAAACACAAGAAAGGTAGTAGGAAGAAACCGATCACAGATTGTGTTCGTGGTATGGTAATTTTTTTTATATATTTTTTATTTTAATTCAGCACTATTTTATAGTTTTTATCATCATTTACATTGAAGGCAGGCTACGGAAAGAAAAATAACGAAGTTGGGGAGCTGCTGTCAGCTTGCGCTCTAAATATGCAGAACTGACAGAGGTAGTAATCAAACCCTCAACTTTTGGGTGATTCGCTATCACAACTGCTGAAGCACTAATTAAGTCAAGTGATATGGTAATTGGTATCACCACAAATTTTGCATCTCATTATTATACTCATAATATAAGTATAAACAAATAAATGAAAAAAAATCAAAAGCGTCACAGATCCCTAGGAGAGCTCTCTTTGTTTATTGCATTCTGCGTTAGGTGACCTGCCCTTTAATTACAATTTACACGTACACTACATTTAATTTATAGTTTAATCCTTCCTTTAATCAAACAAAAATCTAGTTAATCGATTCTCGAAATCAAGACGCTATCTAGTTTTTTTTCTTTGGTTCCGTCCCCAAGGCACTAAAGGGGTACTATATACTACTATAGTGTATGGTGTAGAACTCTTAAGCCGTTCGGTTGATCGGTTTGGAAATAAAGTAATGAAATTATAAAAAACTTGAATGAAATTTACTAGGGTGAGTTTCAATTTTGATTCTAATTTTCATTCTCATTCTCAACAATTAAGCAAACGTCACTAAATTATAAGTTATATTGTTTTTGTTTGGGGTGGGGGGTTGTGTATAACTAGAGTAGATGTTATGGGCCAGTATGGTATGTTTTTTGAAAAATATTTTTAATTTTAAAATTATTAAAATTATATTAAAAATATAAAAAAAATATTTAAAAAATGTAAAAAGAATTATTAAAATTGATAAAAAATAATTATAAAATAAAAAATAAGAGTGAAATGAAAATAAGAATTTGTTACCATACAGGACGTAAAAGTCGTTGTCACCAAGGTTCCACGTGGACATGGGATTAATCGACAAAGAAGTGAGAACCCTTTTTAAAGTCTAAAACCCCACATTGGATTCTCTTCTAAGGAATACGACCCACACAATCATAATATAATACTATCGTATACAGTATCATTTGGTTGTCGTTATATATAATAAATACAAATATATCATAATGTTTTCCAATTTAAGGCTTTGATTTGAATAGGAAGGAATCGATGTTTTATCGATTGTGATACGTAAAATTTCACGTAGAGTTTAAAGTTCGGGATTCAATAATTCAGAAATGATTATCTAGAATTTAAAGTTAGAAGTCTAATTTTGATTTTCATCACGATCAATTCTGTCAATTTAAAAATGATACAGGCGACTTCCTAACTTCTTAATTCACTGGGCGGGATTCGTCCGCGTCCGGTGAAGAAACATTAGGGTTGTAAATTAGTTTCAGGTAAGGTCAGCCTTGAGGTGTGGTGGGACATGTGAATGAAATATGGGGAGGCAATAGCATAGAAACACACAATAGAAAGCCAAAGGAAATATAAGGATAAGAGAAGACTGGAATTCACTTTTTATCTTCCTTAACATGCTCAATTTCATACGCGTAATGGTGCTTGGGCCCCAAGGAAAGAAACAAAGGAAATTCAAATTAATACAGGCGTAGTCAAAAATTACATTTTAAAAATTTTGGTAAGATTTAATAGATGAATAAAATTTTTTTTTGTAATGATTAAATATACAATATTAATAAAAGTGTAGAAGGGGGTTGGGGTCAAGAGACCACCACCCCACCCCTCTTGCAGGGGTCGAACTTGGGTTCTAAAGTTGAATGGACCAATAACAATAAATTTTTTTTTGTAGGGATTAAATACTTACATAAATTTTTTTTTACTAGAATTTTTTTTTTTGTTGCAGGGGCCAGATATATGGTGACCTCTATAATCTCTCACCACTGTCCCTTGGCTCCGTCCCTGGTTATACACAGTAAAATTTCATCTACCATTTCAGACAAAAAGAGGTAAATCGATGTAGGCTTTTAATAATAGGATAGAACACTTCACATTTTTTGCACAAGTTACTAGCCTAGTTTAAAAATGAGTGAAGGTTTCTTTTTTACCCTTTTTCTTTCTTTCTTTCTTCATTTTGAGAATTAAACAGAACACACAACTTTGTGAACGTGTCCAACTTACTTGATTTTCTGGTTGAGGAGGATTGAGACAAAGACGAATAAATGAAACTATGAATGAGTGCTCAAAACAAAGTACATAGAGATTTTCAATTTGGATTTTGGTGCAAATCCAAACTCTCTAATTTGCTCACTATCACATGGTGATGCTGATATCTATCAATTGCAGCAGAAAACCAAAATGAAGACTGTTGATTTGTGTATAATCCGTCATGTTATGGGTTATAGTGTCACGAAACGCTCTTTTAAATTATCAAAATGAACAAACTCAAGGTTTCAAAAAGACCAACCCTAACCCTAACTCAAAAACAAACATGAATTTCTTCAAAAGCCCAACAGGGAACACCCCTCTTCCATGTAAAACATAAATTAATGGAGAACTACCAAAGTAGAAGCAGAACAATATTGAAAATAATAGAAGTATTCATCATCATTTGATATTAAAAAAACAAGTGGCTAATTGAACTACACTACTGATTTCTTTGACATGTATTTGTACAATATTGCATCTTTTTTTTCCTCTCAAACTCCTACTGGGGCTTTCAGTTTCACCCCTTCTTCTAAGGAGATATGCAGCACTACTAGCCTACCACTAAAACTAACATTTTCTTTCTTCAAGAAACAAAAAAGAAGAAAAACCAGAGAAACCATGGAAGATGCTACAAACTTTATACTAAACTAGTTGGCTCTTTCAACATGACGAACAACGAACACTGACTCCAGGTCCGGAGGATTAAAAAACTCCCTAACACCCTCAAAATGGCATACTTGAGTAGGCCTGGGCTTCCTCGGCGCAGGTGGGCAGGGCAACTTCTCCGGGATTCTTGATTCTACTGAAGTTGGGGTACTTGAGCCCGAACGCCCTTCCTCAACTTCTTCAACTTCTTTAGGTCTGGTGGTACGTATTGATTTCAGGGGAGCCCTTATTGCTATTCCAGCAATCACCCATTTTTTCCCTTCGGGTTCCTTCCCCCCTTCCGCTGAATGCTTCTTCGAGTAACCCATTTCTTCAAAAATCATTCAAATTCTCAAGACCCAGAAAGAAAGACTCAATCTTTATGCAGATGAACCCCAAAAGGATGAAAAACAGAGTAGAGCCACCCAAAAGACACTTCAAAAATCTAGAGCATGAGAGGAATAACTCAAAAGGGAAAGAAAAAGAAGTCTTTGTTGAAGAGAAGAAGGGAAGGTTGGTTTCAAAAGAAGGAGGGGAGGCGGCAAAATGCGGGAAAGGTGGAAAGGAAAGGAAAGGAAAGGTTTTAGAATAAGAAAGAAACCTAGGGGGAGTATGGAGGTTTAAGTCTTATAGGAGAGAATAGAATTGTATAGTATAATTTAATATAATATAGGAGCGAGAACTATTTATGATTCTCCATTGGCGGTGATGGGAAACAGAATAAAAATGAATTTTTGGGAGCTGCCCGTGAATTTCCGGGCAGCGAAATTGGGATTTTGGCGCCAAAATTTTGGTGCTTTGGCCAACAACGGCTCTCTTTGCCGCCAATGGAGTGAAATTTCGCATCTTGTGCGGCCCCCTTTGACGTTTTGACTGGGCCAAAAACATGCCTGCCAAGTGGGAAGCCTTGTGTCCTGTCCGACGTCGTTTCGTATACCACAGTCTTATACTACCAGCTACCTAAATTAGTGGGCTGCTATTTAATACTTATATTGCAAACCCCTTCTAAACTAACTAATAAATGTGACTTGTTTATCTTCTTTTTTCTTTTTGGGCTTAAGGTTTTGGGTGTTTCCCCCATTTTAAAAGAAGGTTGGTTTGATGATCTCAAATTATGACATGGATTATAGACTCACAATAAAAATATCAAAATTGATGGCGTACTTACTCTGTGATTAACGTGCCACTCACATAATTAAACTTAAAACTTTAAAGTAGAAATTACTTTGTGATGCAACATTCGTCATTAAAAAGATTTTATTACCGCTCCGGGTCACTTTTTCATAATATATTTTAAGGCGTTTATTGTTGTTACTTCGGGAGTGGAATCCATTGAGACTAAAATACAATGGTCGCATGGCGTGAGGGTAATTGAATTGAATAGAGACGACGCAGCAGCAATGCATAAAATTTTGTTTGGATTATAATTTGTAGGGCTTGATTTAACAAAGAAGTAGTGTAGTACTTGGGGATTTGTCTTCTTTGTAAGATTTGATTTGGACGTCCTTCTTTATTTATTAGCTTTGGATTTCCTCACAACCCCCTCTTCACTTTCACAGTCCACCTCATTCTCAACGTGTAAAATAGGATGGAATTTAAAGTAGTAAAATTTAAATGTTGGGCAAATAAAAAAAAAAAGAAAAAAAGAAAAATAATCTCAGGCTGGGATAATCACCATTGATTTTTTGGCTTTCCCACATAAGATTCAGCCTTCTATTTTTCACGTTTATATATATATATATATATATGTATAGCATAATTAAGGCCCATATATGCTCTAGTATTTAATAAATAAATTGATATAGAAATAGAATACTCTGGTCTTAAATTATGAATTATGATCCAATAAAAAGAAAAAAAAAAAGAATAAGAATAAAAAGAAGCCAAAAAATGAAAAGTTGGGTGGCTGGGTGAATGGTGACGAAATAGGCTGGCCAGTGGGCAGTGGAGGACACTCAGGATCAGGACAGTATGTGATGTGGGAGTGGGGCCAGCCAGCCACTGGGGAAAGTAAGGAGAGTAGTAATTAGTAAATTAAGTTGTATTTTTATTTATGTTTCATTTAAATATTCATTTGAAAAGGTATAGGTTTCTATTTATGGGTCTGTTCTATTTGTTTTTTTTTATAATAAATTTCATATTTCATTACTAAATAATTAAAAATAAAAATTTCAAGAGAATCGATGATACAATCTGATCGGATAATAATCAGATACAAACAGTTAAAAATAAACTAAATCAAGCCTAGACAGATCTAAACAAGTAGTAATCCATATATATTTATCTAGTAGAACAAAAAATCGCCTTCGAGCAAGACAAATCACGTACTAAAGTATGATTCCGATCTCGAATCTGCCACTAATATTCTGATGAAAGCCCCTAACCGATTGGATTTTCACTTGATAATACTAAAATACCCATTTATAAATATGGGGAAGAAACTTCCGTTTATTTGGGGAACGAAATCTCTTATTATGAGACAACGAAAAGCTCCCACCATGAAAGATGACAAAAATATAAACTAAATAGAAAATAGTAGAAAATAAATCTATTTCTCCCATCTCTCATGAGAGGGCATTGTGGGAAGAAGATTAGAGAAAATGGAGGTTAGAGTTTGAGAGGAAGAAAGCGTTACTCTCTTGCCTGTTCTATTTGTTTTTGGTTTTATACAGTAAATTTAATATATTATATTATTTTTTATCATTTTTAATATAATTTTTTATTATTCAGTTATATATTTTTATATTTTAAATACACTTTTTAACACAAAAAAATTAATTTTCAAAAATATAACTTAAAAACATGCAAAAGAACAAACCCAATGTACCTTTAGTTTTAGTTTTATTATAAAAAAAACCTTAAAAATATTAAGCTGACGAGTGACCATACGAGTATTGGATTGAGTGAATTTATATCCAAAAAAAGGAAAACAAATTCAATGAATTGAAATGAAATGAAGGTGTATAATACTAGTATAAGGGGCCCTACCCCCCCTACAAGTCAATCTTTGAATGGTGAAAGGCCCAATAATAACCCCATGGCCAATGACAACTAGCCTGTTTATTCCCTCATGGGTTCACGTGGCTCGTCCCTTGTGGTTCATGGTCCACTCACTCATCACTCGTCACCACTGTCTTTGTTTTTGTAGTCCGTCATCTCTAAACATCATTGTCTAACCAAAACTATACCAATTCAATCTCATAGTTTGCAAAATTTTGATCCATATGATAAGATCGTGCAATTATACGAGCACAAAGTGGTAGATCGATGATAGTTCTGATTTTATCCGATTCTACATTTTTTTTGCTAAAATAACTTAAATAAAAGTAATTTTTATAATTTATCAATACTTTTATACATGTACATTTTCTGTAGAAGCCTATTATCTCGATCCTACACCTAAATCGATCTCATGTGGGATCGCAATTTTACGCACTGTGATCCAACCCACATCAAACTATTTTTTTTCCTAATACTCCAGTGCGAGCTACTGGTCCAAATTACTGCTACTTTGATTGATAAACAAATAAACATGGTCATGTATGTAATGTAGCTAGCTTGACAAACTTTTTGGCCCCACTTTGCGACGCCTTTCGGCGGGGATGCATATTGATGTTTGAGATCAAACAATTAATCCACTAAGCTGGAGCTGCTCTCTTATTAAATTACTACGTTTTCTTAAGGCAAAGAATTACATGTACCCGATCCACCCTCTTAACTTCCACACCCCCCACCCCCAACAAAAAAAAAAAGAAGAAAAGAAAACAAAGTATTTGGCGAGGGGCGTGATGGCTGAGGTGGATATTCGAATAATGAATTATAAGTATATTATACTACCCGTGTATCACTCAAAAAATAAACTTTATATTATTATTATTTTTCGATTCCTGTTTTCATGTTGCTTATTTTTGAACGGAAGAAAATTAAAATTGAGCACGTAACTCAAATACGTAACCAAGTCCAAGCACCAGTGGCTGCGCCTAACTTTAGAATTGATTTTGCATCAATGATAGACAACAACAGATTGATGGATGGAAACTAAGGCAACGCTAAGCTACGTATACTAAAGTATTCTATCAAATTAAACTACTGCCAGTGCCACTCACAATTAGTTAAGCTAAGGTTAGTTGACATCACATGGCAAGAAAATAAAGTTTTAACTTAAATATAATAATCCTAGGTTTCCAAAACGGAAAAAAAAAATCACGTAATTTTGATGTAAGCTATACCACGAATGGTTTGTACTGCAATCGCGATGCAATGAATCAATTTACAGAAAATTAGGGGACGATGGACGTGACATGTCATCTAGCCCACCAAAAACCATCCAAATCGGACACCGACCAGTCATCCTTCGCCGCCCCCTTATCTGGATGAACTTTACTTTTGATCAGCATGATCACTGTTTCTTTCTTTCCTTTTCACTTCCAAATCAGCCACCATTATCAAACTCAAGCCATTCCTTTTTTCTCCTCACAATAATTAATAATGCCAACTTGAACTAACTAAGCAGACTAGGTGTACAGTAATTTCCACGTAATGCCAGCTCATTTTTACATATTTCATATCCGTAACTCAACTCAGGATGATCACAGAGGAGACAAATATTCAGTATGAAAAATAAGTTAGTGGACTGGACTCTCTTTTCTCCCTGTGCTGATCAGATCGAGTCATCCATCATTCCTTCGCTTTGGGCTTTGGGGGCTCCACCCAAAAACTCTACTTTCAGTTTCAATTGACGGATCACAAAAGCCTAACGTAAAGCAGGCGGGCAGCACCTCAACACCCCCATCCCATTCCAGTGGATTAATTCTCAAAAATGAGTATATCAAGTCTCATTTGAATAACTATAGGATTACTGATACTACCATTGTTGTACTGCTCCCCCGTCCCACAAAAAAAATCATGTTTGTAATACAACAAACGGTATTCCGAACATGACTTTCCGTATGGAACGAAATGAGTAATTACAGAGTCTGAAAAAAGGTTGGTTAACTGCAGTGGCAGGAACTCCAACTAAGGAATTACTACCATGCAACAAAACAAAACAACAACTAAATCTTTGTCTTACCATGTGGGGTCGAATATATGGATTATATCTCATCATACTACACAGCTAGGAGACTAGGATTAGTTATACTTCTATATATGAGTTGTATGTACCGTGGTTACTTTTAAAGCTAATATATATATATATATATATATACCTGTGAAGTGTGAAGTGAAGTGTGAAGTGAAGTGAGGTCATGTGATTATATTGTGAATTATTATGTAAAGTAGGACCTATCGAATATCCGACCAATTCAAATAAATAATCATACAATGGGCGTTTTGTCATTTTCTTCTTCTGCCCCCTTTGGTAATATGGCCATCTAAGCCTAAGGTTCCATAAATATTATCTCCTTTCATATCTTATTCCCAAACAGATATACTAAGGCAACGCTAATGCACAAGATCACTTCAAACCTATAGAGTTCACAAAAGATTGAGCAAGTTATTACCAATACTGCATCACTAATGGCAACTGAAGATGACAAACCGCATTCCACATTCACAATGGTAAGCCTCCCTAATTTCCTCTACCTGATTTAAGTAATTTACTTACTTTAGCTCATCATACTCTTTGATCTGAACATTCTGAAATAGTTCCACAATCATGCAATGCAAACATATATTTCAACTTCAATACTTACATTCAATATATCAGACGATGAACATACAATAGCTATGAAGCTTCATATATAACAACTTTAGAAAGAAACTATGATCTAGCTACACCAAAGAGTTTATGGTAATTAGTATAGGTTCATGATTCTTCTCAACTTTCTTATAGTTATCGGTAAATGATCATTCGGATGTTGATACTTCTAAATGAGAAGAAATGATACTATATCAAGTAATTGTTTGTTCCTGTGTGTAACCATGGTTGATAAAGCAATCTGATCTGCAATTCTCAACTAAAAATACTCTTCTGTAGTTCGTTCTTAATGAGCTTAGATCATGAATACTACTATATCAAACATTTGTCTATCATCTATACCGAAGATCAAACTAATTACCTTTCTATATACTTCAAGTATAGAAGGTAAAAAACATAACCTCGTAACCTATTGTGGATTCTTTCATTGGCAGTAAGTGCAACATACATTGATGCATTACAATAGTCTTCTTTGCTATGAATTAGATAGTCTACATTGCCATCCTGTCCTGTAATATTTTCTATTCAGGAGATATCTCATTGTTATCACCCACTTCTCAATTTACTAGGCGAGGAAGGAGAAGAGATTTCTCAATTTTGTTCCTTAATGTATTATACTATAGATATCCAATTCACTGGAAAATATGGAGATGATGTCAAACAAATCAAGTATAAGGTAAAACAAAATAGAAAGGTCACCAATTCAAGTGTGAGTTTCAACTGCATGATTGAATGTGGCTCGTTTGGATTACCCAGCTCTATGTTTACTTACTGCTGTCTCCAAACTTCAAATGTTTGATTTTAGGATATTCTACTCTTTCATTTCTGCAGGAAAAGCTAAAGGAAGGTAAAGAAATTTCCCCTGAAGATTCTAGCGTACAAGTACCTGAGGAAAAGATGCAAGAAGAATCTGTACCTGAAAAATCTCAGGGGTGCATGGAAAATAATTTCAGAGTAGAATTGCTGACGAATGATATTGAAGGAAGTCATGAGTCCAATGATGATGAAAAGAGTGCTAAATTAGAATCAAGGGATTTACCGAAATTTGAGGATGATGATTTCAGAGGGGATCCGCACCACACAAGTTTCCCGATTAAAGAAGAATTCTCAGAGGTCTCATCTGCTCCGGCAGATACAAAGATTGATCCTGAAATAACAGAGACCAAAATAGCATCTGATTTTGCTGAAAATGTCTCCATGGAAGGTGATAGTATCTCTCCACATTCTGCATTTCCTAAGAAGTACAATGAGACAATGAAAAGAGAAAGTGAGCAGAGCAACAAGGAACAGCTCAGTAGTCCATTGGTTGCTGAATCAAAAGAAAACCAAAATAAATACTTGGAAGAAGTTGTTGAAGCCAATAGCAATGAGACTGCATTAGATAAGGCTGAGGAAGGCCCAGAACTCGGATGCAATCGATCAGCAGTGGAATCGGAGGATAACCAAACACAGAATTTTCAGATTGAAGAAGCACTTGAAATAATAAATCACGCAGACTCCTGGCATGCTAGCGTGCCTCTAGAAACAGCAGCTTCAGGAGAAGATTCTCCATCAGATATTTATGCTCAAGAGCAAAAACCAAATGAAAGTGTTGAGGAGGACCTTAGTGGCGGAACCAGTCGTGCTAGTGAAACCAAAGCAGAAGATACAATACAGGAATATAGAGGAACTCCCACAGAGGTCAGTCACGTATTAATTTTATTTCAGTAAAGCATTTCATATCTTACTAAAATAATTAAGGCCATGCATTTCTTGAAATAATTAATTAATTCATCCTACTTAACCACTAAATAATCGTTAACTTAAACTCATATTTTTTCATGGTGATTATGACGATGCTCACTAAAATCTCATTCCTTAAACATGCTAACCCATAGATATCAAATCAGGGCAAAGTTTTCCTCATTCACTGTAAGAAGTAAGAACACGGAAAATAAAATATGAACTCCATTAATGAAGTGGATGAAACTCTTCCTAGGAGACCAAAATGAAAGAAAGAAACCTAAATCAGAGGTCAGAAATCAAAGTTAATGAAAACCAAAAGAATAACAACAATCCTTGAAAAAAAGATCCACACTTATCTTAGGTGGAAATGCCATTTCTATTTCCTGTAATGTCTCAACCTTCTAAGTTCCACAATCCAGGAGATCTTGGAAGCTCAGAGAACAGACGACCGAAAAAATATCACTGAACAAGTTAAGGAAGAAGATGTGGCAAAACAAGATCTTAAAAGCAGCACACATGAGACATGCATGGAGTATAGCGTGATCCATAATCAAAACAACAAAGAACAGTACATAATCCAGGCAACCAAGGATGCCAACTTGTCACCTGAAGAGGTCAACCAGGACATAAGCCCTTCCAATTTGATAGTTGAGGTCAGTCAGGAAATAGTCTGTAGCTTAAATAGAACTGTTGCTATTGATGATTCCCCATGTATAATTTCAGGTTCCAACTTTGAACACTTAGTATCACAGCATAGAAAATAATGTGATATTGCTTGAGCAGGAGCACCAAGGAAGCACTGAAAATGGTGAGAGTAACGGAAAATCAGAATCAACTAAAGGAGATGGTTCTCTACAGGAATTTCCAATCATAGCTCAAGCGAATGATGAGGCTGAAGAGGTAAGTTTGACTTTACATCAGTACCCTTGTGCAATCTTCCTCATGACCCTGAATTTCATACACATCACAACAGGCAAACAACTTAGTGCTGCTGGATGTCAATGACCATAGTGTTGAAAATCCAAAAGAAGTCATACCACAGACTGCACAAGATGTTTGGGAGCAAAAGGAGTTTTCCATCCCAAAGGATTCAGAAGAACAGAAGGAAATAAATGAACAACTTTCATATGCCACCAATTTGGTCCCCCAAGTATTAGAAGAGAACAGTTGCGAGCACAACGCCACTGAGGAAGCAGATGATAGTTTTGATACAAATGCTCCAAGGAGGAAGCCAGGAAAAGAAGAAACAAGTATAGAGAAAGCTCATGTAGATGACGAGTCACTTAACACATCAAGCATCTATTCACATGAGAATCCTCAAGAACAGCAAGCTGACAAGGAGAGCATCATTAATCTAGATAAAAAATTAGAAGCAGGAAAAGTCAATAGTATAGCAGAAAATGAGTTACAAGATCATGGTGCAAATGTGCTAGTAGATTCAGGGGAAATCCAAACTATTGAATACCATGTTGTAGATAAAACTACAGAAGACAGAAACAAAGGAATTGCTATCGTCGATCCAGATTCTAGCAGCATTGAAGCAGTTGTTGAAACTAATGTAGCCCAAATATCTTCAGCAGCAACAGTTGTGGATGAACTGGGGGACATGCCCTCTGTGAATATTCCCAACCTAGAGGAAACTTTGAACATAACTGAAAGCAAAAATGACAGCACAAATACAGATAGAAATATTGTGTATGTCTCACCAGATGATTCTTTTGCAACCGGCCTTAAGGAGGAATTGCTGCAAACTGAAGAAAATAAGTCTGCAGAATCAGAAGTCAGAGGTGGTCCAACCAAAGAAATTGAGGAGTGTAATGGTACAGAATTAAAAATATCCGAGTCTAAGGAGTATCTCTCTGCGATAGATGATGCTTTGGCAGGAAAAGATGAGAACAGCAAGGAACCTACAATGGAAGAAAAGACAGAAGATAGGGGATATTTTAATTCAGAAAACACAATCACCGATGATGAACATTCAGCTCTCTCTCAGTCACAAGCAGAAGGCAATCAACCAATTATGAAGGATGAAAAATACGAGGAAGTAACTGAGCCATTATCAATAACAGATCAGAATCCTGAACCAGAGCAGGAAATTTCAAGTTTCCAAGAGTTCAGTGGAGAGGAAGAAATAAAGAAAGACAAGCACATGACCGAAGAAAAAGATGCAAGTACTCTGAGCAACAATTTGAATCAAATAGACGAAGCCATTACAAGTGATAATACAGTTGAAAAGGTACCCAAGATTGAAAATTTTATCTCTCCTGTTCATTTCAATTATGTATACTGTCTTTCTTGTACCATTTGCATTTGATGGCTGACTCAGAAGTGGAAAAAGCAGATTGGATACAAAACAACTACAGGGGATTCTGGATGTGGCTCTCTAGAACATGAAGTCAACCAAAAGACCTACCAAGAACATGAGTTAAAGCCAGAAGCAGATCCAAGTGATCAAAAGGTTGTTGAAGAGTCTAGCCAAGTTTTAATACAAGAGGAAGTAGCAGATTATAGCCATGCAGAAGAACAAAAGGACAAGAGCCTCCATGAAGATATAGATCCAGAAGTGCATCCCGTAATAAAGGTAATATCTAAGACCAGAAATAACGCAACAGAGTAAAAGATGTCAAAAGAGAGAAAAAATCCATAATATTAATTTCACAGTGAAAAAGTTTCACAAAAATACAAAGTTCAAGGAACCTCAGAAAATACATATGCTACTATGAGTTCCAATTATTTTGTAATGCTAAGGTTTCACAAAATTACCTCAAGTTTGAAGAACCTGAGAAGTTAGTGCTATTGTGAATTTTTTTAAAACAGATGCTAAGTGAAGACAATGTTGTGGAGGTGCCCAGTGAATTTTCAACAGCAATGGAAACAAATAATTACTTTGCTGCAGAAGATCCAGAAGCAAAGGCAGATGAAATCACAAACAGTGCTGGTGGCAGTAAAAAGGTAAAATAATAAACTATGATTTCGTAACCTAGAAATTAGACTTAGACATGATGATGTTAAATTCATTCCAGTGTGAAGAACCAGAGAATATCAATACCACTCACAGCTTCCCAAAACAGCTTCAGAATGTAGAAAAGGTAGTTGAAGGGCCACATCTTGTATCAACTGCAGAGCAAATAGTATATAGCAGCCCTGCAGAAGAAGAAAAGGAGGAAAATAATGTCAACGAAACAAAAAAGATAGATGAATTAAAGCCGGTAGTAGTAACAGGATCAACAGCAGAAGACATTTCCGAGACTAGAAACGATCCAAGTTACAGTACAAAGGTAAGAACACAACTACCTCTAATTTCACCTTCCCTTCTATAACAATACAACTTTGTAAATGTTAATTCAACACGAACTCAAACCAGTTTGAAGAAGCGTGGTCTATTGAACCTGCTCAAATTTTCAATAAACAGATACCAACTGAAGATGAGATTGTTAAGGGGGATACCCAAGTTGCACAGGAAATTTCAAATGATGATCCTGCAGAAGAGGAGCAATTGTATCATAAAGATATGACAGCCCCAGATCAGTTAAAGGCGGAAGAAAAGGTAAATGAAATAGGGACTCAAAGAGTCCACTTTGTATTACTAAAAACAGTAATACAAACTGGACTCTTTGAATTGGACGGAGGGAGCAACAATTTAACTAAAAGTACACTGGTCTAACAACTAACAAATCCTATTTGATCTTTCTACCTTGTTAAAGTTTTATTCCCTAACACAATTTTTTCATAAAATTTACACCAGTCAAAAGAAGTCCAGATAACTGAAGAAACTCAGAGATTCCGAACAGAGATATCAAGTGATGTTATAGTTGTTCAAAGGCCCCCGCAATTTTTAAGTGCAGAAGATGCAGCGAATTATATTGTTGCAGAAGAAGGAAAAGTAGAAAGGGATGTCACTAGAAATGCAATGTCTCAAGTTGAGTTGACTTCCAATGTAGATCTGGGAACAAAGGAAGATGAAACATCTGAAACCCTGACATATGCAAGCGAAAGTACAATGGTCAGTTAGAAAAAAAAAGAAAAAATCCTACCCTTTGTTTCTCTATCATTTCTATCAATTCAAATTGCTGATGTTATACATTGTCCACAAGGTTGATATCACTCAGATTTCCAACAAAACAAGGATAAATGAAGACATGGTTGTTGTCAAAGGACTTTCCCAAGATTCAACTGAGGAAATATCATCTGGAGAACAGAATACCACAACAGAAGTGTTAAAGACAGAAGCAGATAAAATAATGGTAGAAGAAACACCTAAGAGCACAAACAATGCCAGTGCAACCACAAAGGTCAAACTACAAAATCATATTTTATTTTGTAACAAATAGAACTTTTTCAAATCCTAACGTTTCATAAAATGTATACCAGTATAAAGAACCCGAGACTACAGAAGCAACTTGGGGGTTGAACACAGAGAGGGAAAATCTAGGCAAGGATGTTGAGACACTGCTTCTAGTTTCTTTTGAAGAGGAAGCAGTAAAATGTAACCCTGCAGAAGAAAGAAATACAATAGGAGATGAATCAATGCCAGCGGTTGATACAGAAGTGCAGGTAGCTGGTACATTTGAGATCACAGACAATGCAAGTCAAAGTACAAAGGTAAAACTAAAGTTCTCTTTGCCTATTGTAATACACAAATTCATAATGCTGATACTGCCTGAACATCTTCTTACCAGCTTGTAGAAACAGATACAATTATTGCCACTCAAAGTTTCCACAAACAAACTCCTAGTGAAGATCAAGTTGACGAAGAACCTTGCCAATATTTAACCGCACAGAAAACCATAGATTGCACACCTACAGAAGAAGGAAAGGAAGAAGGTTATGACCACAATTCAACAAAAGAAGGTGACCTGAAGTCAGAAGTATATATAGGAGTAATGAAAAATGAGATACCTGAGACCTTTAACAGTGAGAGTCAAATTGCAGAGGTAAATAAAACAAACTGCCAGTTACTTTTCCACAATAATGCAACTTCATAATGCTGATGTTTCGAGAAACTCAGATGTCAGATTCCAAACAGAGGACAAGTGAAGATAAGTTCATTATTCCTGAAGAGCCACACCAAGTTTCTACTTCAGAAGAAATAACAAATAATAGCTTTCAAGAAGAAGACGGGAAAAATGTCAATGATATAAAACCCATAGATGAGTTAACACCAGAGGCAGATCAAGAAGTCAGGGCAAATGAAATACCTGAGCCTTCACAGTATGCATGCGGAAGTACAACCAGAAAGGTAAACACAACAGCCTCACGTTTCCATTTTGCAATCACTCAATATTGTAATGCAATATTGTATATAACTTATACCAGCTTGAAGAACATGAGCCGATTGATGTCACTAAGAGTTTCAAGAAACAGATTACAAGTCAGGACAGGGCTGATGAATTAGACCCAGCAGTATATCCAGAAGTAATGGTAGATGCCATATCTGAGATCACAGACATTGAAAGTGCAAAGGTAAAACTCAAAAAGCACCATAATTTCATATTTGCCTTTTGTAACTACTTAAATTTATAATATTGACACTCACTGAACTTTATACCAGCTTGAAGAAATAGATATGATTGATGCCACTCAAAGTTTCAAAAAACAATCTCCAAGTGAAGACCAAGTTGAAGAAGATGCTTGCCAAGTTGTAACTGCCGAGAAAGCCAGAAATTACACACCTGCAGAAGAAGAAAAGGAGGAAGGGTGTGTCTCCAACTCAACAAAAGAAGATGACCTAAAGTCCGAAGGTTATACTGGAGTAACAAAAGAGATATCTGAGACCACTAACTCTGAAGGTCAAAGAGAAAAGGTAAATAAAACAAACAACCTACAAATTCAGCTTCCTTTCCATAATAGTGCAAGTTAGTAATGCTGATGTTTCAAGATACTTAGTTGAGGGATGACAAACAGAATTTCAAAATGCAGATGACAAATGAAGACAAGATCAATATCATTGAAGAGCCTCACCAAGTTTCAACTTCAGAAGAAATAGGAAATTCTAGCCTACCAGAAGAAGAGGGTAGGAACATCAATGATACAACATCTATGGATGAGATAAAGATAAAGGTAGATCTGGAAGTCGGCGCAAGCAAAAGTTCGAAGGTAAAAATAGCTACCAATTTCATATTCCTTTATCTAATAAATCACATTTGCAATGCTAATATTTCTCAAATGTATTCCAGTTTCAAGAACCTGAGACCATCAATGCCACTCAGACTTTGAAGAGACAGATGCAAGGAGAAAAGGTTGTTGAAGGACCTCCACAATTTTCAAATGCAGAGGAAATAGTGAACCCAGTGGTAGAAAGTAAGGAGGAATTGACTGTCAATGAAGCAACCAACTCAGATGAATTAAATTCAGAAATGGTAAATGAAATATCTGACACTATGAACAATTTAAATCAAAGCATAAAGGTAAGGCAAACCAACTGTAATTTTTTTTCTGTACCAACTCAATTTCATAATGCTACCGTTTCACAAAATGCATGCAGTTGAAAGGAGGTGAAATGACTGAGGCCACTTGGAGTTTCAACACACAGTCACAGATGGCAAGTGAAGAGAAAATTGTTGAAGTACGTTCCCAAGATTCAACCCCAAACAAGATATTAGACCAAGGCCCATCAGAACAAGGAAATGACAAAGGCACTTTTAAGGACACAACAAGCAAAGATGAGTTAGAGATAGAAAAAAACCTCAATGTCCATGTGGAGGAAGTATCAGAGACCCCAAGCATAGCAAGTGAAACTACAAAGGTAGCAAAACTTCATCATTACTTTTTCCAATCACTCACTTCATACTGCTGATATTCTAAAGAACTTATGCCAGTTTGAACAACAGGAGCTGATTGATGTCACTGAAAGTTTTGGACAATGTCAGGACAATGGCTTTGAAACGCCTTGTGAGTCTCCAATTGCAGAAGAGAGAGCAAATTATAGCCCTGAGGGAGAAGTCATGGAGGCAAGGATTGTCAAGGATGCTAAAACAAATGAAGAGTCAAAGTCAGAAGATGACACAGGAGTCAACATAGATGAAATATCTGAGGCCATAATTATTGCAAGTGCAAATGCAAAGGTGAAACAGCAAATTTCTCTTCCACTTAGTAACTAACCAACTTCTCAATATTATGTTTAAAAAAATATATTTAAAGTTTGATGAAACTGAGAAAAAAAAATGCCACTCAGAGCTTCAAGGAAAAGACCCCAAGCAAAGACACAGATGCTGAAGGGCCACTCCCGGTTTCAACTGAACTAGAGGTAGCAAATTATAGCCCTACACAAGGTGTAGAAGAGGGAAACAATGTTAAGGATAGAACAACCAGATTGGAACAGGCTGAAGAATTTACAAGTACAAACACAGAAATCAAAGAAAGGAATCCAAATCCAGAGGTCAGTTAGCACTAGCCTTTTTTTTTTGTTTCAATATTCTGTGATATTCCTAAGTATAGTTTCACTATTGCCGATTACACACTTGGAATTTCTTAATATAACCAGAAGACAAACTAAAATCTGTTCACAGGGACAAGTAAAGTTTTTAACACAAACAAGTGTGAAAAAGCTACAAGATGAAAATGAAGATACAAAATATCAGGAAGAATACCATTCTTCTCTCGTAACGGAACAGGACTTGGCAAGAGAAGTCAAAAGTGAATCATACCTTAGCACTACACAAGTAATGTCTCCTTACAGTGAAGATAGAGAAGCAACAAACGAGGCTTATAATTCAAACATGGAGATGGAACAAAAAGAGAATCCGGGAGATCTTACAGAGGCCAACAATAATTCTGGGGCCATCCATGTGCCACTCGAAAGCCCCATTGCAGCTTCAGATAAGGAGACTATGGTAGAAGAAGATCCTAAAGCAGGCACGGACGCCAAGATTGCAAGTGAAGATGAAGAAATCACAATAACGAAGAAAAGTGCAACTGATGAAACTCTAGAGCCAGAAATGGAAGAATTGGATCCTGACAATGAAGCTGTGGAAAAAGCAGTGAGCAGCATCCCACAAGAAAGAAGTTTCAAAGATGATCAAAAGGAAGAAAAGGTTGAGGTACGTATAAATTTGTTACCAATAATAGATTCTGAAACTTCTAATAGAATCAGGAGACAAACTGAAAACTCTTAACAGGAACATGGAGAAATCCTGAGGCAGACAAGTGTGGCAAAGCTAAATGAAGATAAGAAAGTTCGCAATCAGGATGAATATCATTCTTCCCTTGTTATTGATCAGGACTCGACAAGAGAAGTCCAAAGTGAATCACTCATCCACAGCAAAAGACCTACAGATGATGAAAGTAGAGAAGTAACAAGCCGATTGATAGTTCAAACAGGGAGACAGAACCAAAAGATGATATGGTAGTTCTAACAGACAGTGCTGCCATCCTCGTGCCACTTGAAAGCTCCATTGCCGTATCAGATATGGAGCTTACAGCAAAAGAAGATCCTAAAACAGGCACCGATTTCAACATTGCAAATGAAGATGAAAAAATAACAACAATGAAGAAAGGCCCAACTGATGAAACTCCTCTACCAGAAATCGAAGAATTGGAACCTGAAAACAAAGCTGTAGCAAGATCAGAGAGCAGCATACCAACAGAAAGCAGTTTCAAAGATGACGTACAGGAAGAAAAGGTTGAGGTAAGTATGAATTCATTACCAATAATAGACTTGAAAGTTTCAAATAGAATCGGGAGACAAACTAAAAAGTGTTCACTGGAACATGGAAAGATCTTCAGGCAGGCAGACAAGTCTGACAAAGCTAAATGAAGATTAAAAAAGCTTACAATCAGGATGAATAACATTTTTCCCTCGTAATTGAGAACAGGAATCGGCAAGAGAAGTACAAAGGGAAGCACTCCTTGGCAAGAAACATACAGAAGGAATGTTACAGGACAGCGAAACTAGAGAAATAACTAGTTCAAACAAGGAGACACAACCAAACGATGATCTAGAAGTTGTGAGAGAAACTGCTGCCATCCACATGCCACTTGCAAGCTCCGTTGCAGCTTCAGATAAGGAGACTATGGCAGAAGAAGATCCTAAAGCAGGCACAGACACCAAGATTGCAAATGAGGATGAAGAAAAGTGCAACTGATGAAACTCTTGAGCAAGAAATGGAAGAATTGGAACCTGCAAATGAAGCTGCAGCAGAAGCAGTGAGCAGCATGCCGCAAGAAAGCAGTTTCAAAGATGACGGAAAGGAAGAAAAGGTTGAGGTAAGTGTATAAACTTGTCACCAACAATAGATTTTGAAACCTTTAATTGAATCAGGAGACAAACTAAATACTCTTAACAGGAACATGGAGAGATCTCAAGGCAGACAAGTGTTGCAAATCTAAATGAAGATCAGAAAGTTCACGATCAGGATGAATATCATTCTACCCTTGTAATTGAACCTGACTCAGCAAGAGAAGTCCAAAGTGAATCACTCATCCTCAGCAACAGACCTACAGAAGCAAGGTTGCCAGACAGTGAAAGTACAAAAGTAACAAGCAAGATTGATAATTCAAACAGGGAGATAGAACCAAAAGATGATACCGTAGTTCTCAAAGACACTGCTGCCGTTCCCGTGCCACTTGAAATTGCAGCGTTAGATATGGAGCTTACAGCAAATGAAAATCCTACAACAGGCACCGATGTCAACATTCCAAGTGAAGATGAAAAAATCATAACAATGCAGAAAGGCCCAACTGATGAAACTCCACAACCAGAAATGGAAGAATTGGAACCTGAAAACAAAGCTGTAGCAAGATCAGTGAGCAGCATACAACAAGAAAGCAGTTTCAGAGATGACATAAGGGAAGAAAAGGTTGAGGTAAGTATATATTCGTTACCAATAATAATATACTTGAAAGTTTCTAACAGACTCGGGAGATAAACTAAAATGTGTTCACGGGAACATGGAAAGATCTTGAGGCAGACAAGTCTGACAAAGCTAAATGAAGATTAAAAAAGTTAATAATCAGGATGAATAACCTTTTTGCCTCGTGATTGAACAGGAATTAGCAAGAGAAGTCCAAAATGAATCATTCCTCAGCAAGAAACCTACAGAAGGAATGTTACCAGAAAGTGAAACTAGAGAAATAACAAGCAAGATTGATAGTTCAAACAGGGAGACAGAACCAAACAATGATCTCGTAGTTGTCAAAGAAACTGCCGCCATCCACGTTCCACTCGAAAGCTCCATTGCAGCTTCAGATAAGGAGACTATGGCAGAAGAAGATCCTAAAGCAGGCACAGACACCAAGATTGCAAGTGAAGATGAAGAAATCACAATAATGAAGAAAAGTGCAACTGATGAAACGCTTGAGCAAGAAATGGAAGAATTGGAACCTGCAAATGAAGCTGCAGCAGAAGCAGTGAGCAGCATGCCGCAGGAAAGCAGTTTCAAAGACGAAAAGGTTGACGTAATGTATAAACTTGTCACCAATAATAGACTTTGAAACTTTTAATTGAATCAGGGCAAACTAAATACTCTTAACAGGAACATGGAGATATCTCAAGGCAGACAAGTGTTGCAAATCTAAATGAAGATCAGAAAGTTCACAATCAGGATGAATATCATTCTTCCCTTGTCATTGGACAAGACTCAGCAAGAGAATTCCAAAGTGAATCACTCCTCCTCAGCAAGATACCTACAGAGGGAAGGTTGACAGACAGTCAAAGTAGTGAAGTAATAAGCCAATTTGATAGTTCAAACAGGGAGATAGAACCCAAAGATGATATGGTAGTTCTCAAAGACACTGCTGCCATCCTTGAGCCACTTGAAAGCTCCATTGCAGTGTCAGATACGGAGCTTACGGCAAAAGAAGATCCTAAAACAGGCACTGATGTCATCATCGCAAGTGAAGATGAAAAAATCACAACAATGCAGAAAGGCCCAACTGATGAAATTCCTCAACCAGAAATGGAAGAATCAGAACCTGAAAGTAAAGCTGTAGCAAGATCAGTGAGCAGCATACCACAAGAAAGCAGTTTCAAAGATGACGTAAAGGAAGAAAAGGTCGAGGTAAGTATGAATTTGTTACCAATAATAAAGTGGAAAGTTTCAAATAGAATCAGGAGACAAACTAAAAACTGTACACGGGAATATGGAAAGATCTCGAGGCAGACAAGTCTGTCAAAGCTAAATGAAGATAAAACACTTGACAATCAGGATGAATACCATGCTTCCTTGTAATTGAACAGGATGACCCTGCAGAATTCCATAGTGAACAACTCCTCAGCAAGATACCTACAGAAAGAATGTTTCCAGACAGTCAAAGTAGAGAAGTAACAAACCAGATTGAGGGTTCAAACAAGGAGATTATGGCAAGAGAAGATCCTAAAACAGGCGGCACCGATGCCAAGATTGCAAATCAAGGTGAAGACATGTCAATAACGAAGAAAGACCCAGCTGACAAAAAATTGGAACCTGACAATGCTTCCGGGGCTGTAGCGAAGGCAACAAGCAGCATACCACAAGAAAACAGTTTCAAAGAAGACAAAAAGGAAGAAAAGGATGAGGTACGTACAAATTTATTCACGGAAACACAGAAATATCTGAAGGCAGACAAGTGTTAAAAAGCTAAATCGATCATGATGAATTTCATTCTTTCCTTGTAATTGAACAGAACTCAGCAGGAGAAGTCCAAAATGAACCACACCTGGAAAAGTTAAGTGAAGGTATAAAAGCAACAGAACTGAGACATACAGAAACAATGTTGCCAGAAAGTGGCCATATAGAAGCAAAAGGAGAAACAGCTAAGTCCACATTGGAGGAAGCATCCATGACCTCACTTCATGACCTTCTCCAAAGGTCTCGGATAGAAAAATCCAAAGTTCCTGGAGATTTTAAGATTGAAAGCGATCAGACAATCCAAAGAGATGAGACTAAGGATGGAATAGCAGGAAACAAACCAAACAGTGATGAAGAAGTTGAAAATGACACAACGAGAGAGGCAGAGACAGATGACAGTCCGGTCATTGTAAAGGTTACCCCAAAGAAATCTCATAATATACTCTCAGGCGTTGGCTCAAAAGTCAAGCACTCAATAGCCAAGGTTAAAAAAGCTATCACCGGAAAGTCTTCCGGTCCAAAGCAACCGAAATAACTTGCTTCCAGTTTGGCACTTTCTTATGTAAATCGCAAGTTTAATATAATGAAGACGTCAAATTATTACTCAGTATGTAAGAATTTGGACTTAGTGTTGAGAAAGAGTAATTACATGTGCAAATTTGGCATCCACAGAAGCTTTCTGCTTTGCTGTTGGCATCACCAATAAAAATTATTATTGCACTGTTCTTCAACATCTTCAACATCAATTGAAGATTCAAGGAAGACTGGCATCACCAATAAAAATTATTATTGCACTGTTCTTCAACATCATCTTCAACCTCAATTGCAGATTCGAGGAAGAAAATGAACAAAAATATCAATAACAATAACCATTAATAAGATTCGAGGAAGAAAATGAACAAAAATAACAATAACAATAACCATTAATAAGAGGAGCACTATTATGACATTTATACAAAATCAATAAGTAAAATAAATGAAAAAACGGAACGCAATACATCACTAGCGTTTATCATCCATATACATTCTTCTAATAATAAATAGTTCTTTCAGCAGCATTGGTGCCTGCTTGCCACAATCGGTCGCCACCGTCGCTCACCGAAAACCTTCAATCGCTACAGCTCGCCTGCTTCCACAATCGGTCGCCACCGTCGCTCACCGGGAAGCCTTCAATCGCTTCGCCAGTCGCTCACCGTCGGAAAGCCCTTCGGCGGAGAAAGGGAAACCCTTCGCGCGGGCTAAGATAGATACGAAGAGGCGGGAATAATGGAGATAGTGAAGGATTCTTCTATTTATAGATATCAGCCCTGTTTGGTATGATTTTCAAAACATGGTTTTGAGATTTATTTTGATTTTATAATATTAAAATTGTATTGGAATATAAAAAGGTGTATTAAAAAATGTAAAAAAGTGTATTGAAAATGATTAAAAATTATTATAAAATTCAAACTTTTCTCAAAACATGATTTTGAGAAACTTGCCAAACAGGGCTCGCCACCAAAGGGGGAATTAGCTAACGCGTTTTATGCCCCGGTCATTCGGAAGCGTGATTTCTCCGCAAAGGGGGTAACGCGTTTATTGCCGTGTGCACTCGGAAGCGTGCCTTTAACGCAGAGCGGTCACGCGTTTTAAGCAGCGGATTCACTGAAAGCGTGTTGTAGAGTGGGTTTACCAAACTGTAAGTTTCTGTACTCAAGGAGTTATAATTATCTACCTTACAAATAAATTTATAAAATGCATTCTTTTTACTGTGCTGTACACTACCAAACATACCCATATCCTAAAGAAAACACAATTTATTCAAAAAAGAAATGAGTCAGTTTCTTCATGTAAAAACTAGTGACGGGCAATAGGATAGAACTGAGTTCCAAGGTACACAACCAGAGCATATCAACAGAGACAACCAGCAACAAAGCAGACTATACCCGAAAGTATGTAAAGGGGGTCACTGACGGAAAAGCATTCAAGTGTTCCATTCGATCCCCAGCTAAGGCTTGAAGCATCTGTTGGGTGGAGAGAATAAAACCTAAAAAACTGGGTAATAATTTAACTAATACAGTGCCTGAAGGAGGACTCTACCAATACCTTCAAAGAACAGAGCACAGTCAACCAAATTGAAATCGCTTTCTTCATAAAAAAATTTTAAAAAAAAAAATCTAAAGAAAAAGCTTTCCCACAACACGTTTTCTTCAGAACCCCAAAAAACAAAAACAAAAAAAAAAAAAAGTTTGAGGAAAACCGATTTTCTGAACTCGTTTCTTTAGAAAACCAAAAAACGTCTAAGTAAACGACTTCCAAAAAAAAAAAAAAAGACTAGAGAAAACGACTTCCTGGAACTCGTTTTCTTCAGAAACCCAATTAAAAACAATTCTGAAGAAAACAACTTCGAGAAAATCGTTTTCCCCAGAAACCAAAAAATAATAAGAAGTTTGACGAAAATGATTTCCAGGAACTCGTTTTCTTTAGAAAACCAAAAAAAAAAAAAATGAAGTAAACAACTTCCCTGAAATTGTTTTCTTCAGAAAACATAAAAAAACAACTCTAAAGAAAGCGATTTCCTGGAATACGTTTTCTTGAGAATCTAAAGAAAATGACTTCACAGAAATTGTTTTCTTCAGAAACCCTCAAACGATTTCTGCAATTCGTTTTCTTTAGAAAACCAAAAAACGTCTAAGTAAACGACTTCCAAAAAAAAAAAAAAAGACTAGAGAAAACGACTTCCTGGAACTCGTTTTCTTCAGAAACCCAATTAAAAACAATTCTGAAGAAAACAACTTCGAGAAAATCGTTTTCCCCAGAAACCAAAAAATAATAAGAAGTTTGACGAAAATGATTTCCAGGAACTCGTTTTCTTTAGAAAACCAAAAAAAAAAAAAATGAAGTAAACAACTTCCCTGAAATTGTTTTCTTCAGAAAACATAAAAAAACAACTCTAAAGAAAGCGATTTCCTGGAATACGTTTTCTTGAGAATCTAAAGAAAATGACTTCACAGAAATTGTTTTCTTCAGAAACCCTCAAACGATTTCCTGCAATTCGTTTTCTTTAGAAAACCAAAAAAATAAAAAAAAAAAGGTCTGAAGAAAACAACTTCCACGAAACTGTTTTCTTCAGGAAAAAAAAAAAAAAAACTCTAAAGAAAATGCTCTTCTGGAACTCTTTTTCTTCACAAACCCAAAAAAAAAAAAGAAGATAATATGGTAGTTCTAACAAAGAGTGCTGCCATCCTTGTGCCACTTGAAGATCTTAAAGCAACTAGGTTACCCAAAGCAAACTAAACCAAATAGAAAACAGATAAAATAGCAAATTCTACTACAAATACAATTACCTAATTAATACAAGTTTGGTTTAAATAAAAATATTTTCCAACATCTTTTCAATTTGGATTGGACTATGAGGCACTTAATATGTGAATGTGTATTTACTTTTTCAGGTAAAAGATGTATAGTTCATGGAACATGATGCTTTGGGTTGTACCATTTCTTGGCATTAGCTATGTAGTACTAATTTGTGTTACAACTACGAAACCCAAGGAGGGATTGCTCACTTGGGCTTATACAATGGGTATTGGAGTTATTCATAAACTTGATTATGTTATGTAGTGATCTTATTACTATTAGAGATTATAACCTTTGGTTCAATGGGAGGGACTTACTTGATACATTACACTTTTAAAACTATTGCAACAGAATAAAGTACTCTCTCTTAAAAGAAAAGTGAAGCTATACAAGTTTAATGCAACACTTTTTTACAATATGTCACACCTTTATAAATTGTTGCCTTTGTAGGATAGCTAAGACAACACTATTTTGAGCCTAATGCAACACTTAGGCCACTGCAAAAATTTTTTTTCAAAGTTATTGCGTATCACGTTGTGCAACACTTTTTCAGACGAGTGCAACACTTTTTAGGCGAGTGCAACATTTTTTTGGCGACCACAACACTTTTTCAAGCAAGTGCAACTCTTTTTTTTAAAGTCTAGGGCAACACGTTCTTAAGGATAGGGTTACAGTTTTGAGGTAAATGCAATACATTTTCTAAGCTAGTGCGACACTTTTTAAGCCAACTGCAACTTTTCTAAGTTATTGCAACACTTTTTTTAGGCTAGTGCAACGCTTTTTTTTCAAAGGCTAGTGCCACACTTTTCTTTAAGGTGGTGCAACATTTTTGGGCTAGTCCAACACTTTTTAAAGTTGGTGCAACACTTGTTTTTAAATTAGAACAGCACTGTTTTATAAAGTAATAACAATTAGTGGATAATGATGAATTTCATTATTTCCTTGTAACTGAACATGACTCAGCAAGAGAAGTCCAAAATGAACCACATCAAGAAAAGTTACCTACTAAAGGAATGTTATAGGAAAGTGAACATATAAAAGCAACATAATTGAGACATACAGAGGGAATGTTGCAGGAAAGTGACCATACAAAAGCAAAAGAAGAAACAGGAAATTCCACATCTGAGGAGGAGGCATCCATGACCTCGCTTCACGCCTTCTCCAAATGTCTGAAAAAGAAAATTCCAAACTTCCTGGAGATTGTAAGATTGAAAGCAAAGAGATGAGACGAATGATGGAATAGCAGGAAACAAACCAAACGGTGATGAAGAGATTGAAGACGACACAACGCGAGAGGCAGAGACAGATGGCAGTCCGGTCATTGTAGAGACCAAGGTTAAAAAGCCCATCGCCGGAAAATCTTTCGGTCCAAAGCAATCGTCCCCTAAATAACTTGCTTCGAGTTTGGTACATTCTTATGTAAATCGCAAGTTTAATGTAATGAAGATCAGAGTCATATTATCACTGAATATGTAAGAATTTGGATCATATTACTTCTAAAGTGCTGATGAACAGTAATTACATACTCAAATTTTCCATCCACGGAAGCTTTCTGCTTTCCTGTTCGAAAAAACTGGAATCACCAATAACACAAGACCACAGAAATTATTATTCCAGTCTTCAACATCTATTACATATTCAAGGGAGAAAATCAACAAAAATAACAATAGCCCTAAACATTAATAAGAATAGGTATTGTGACATTTACTGAAAATCACAAAATAAATGCAAAAATAAGTGGACTACATCACTATATGAACATCCTACTAAGTAATTTGTACAACTTCGGGTGCATGCTTGAGCAGAATTCCCTTCAATTGAGAAACAGAGAAGAGCGCGAAGTGTGTTTAACCGACTATGAACAGGTTGTCACACCTCACATTCCCGATGGTAGGCTTCAGGCGGTAATTGCGACTCGCTGTCGGGAAGGGCGGAGAAAGGATGCTCCCGAAGAGGGAGGAGCACCGTCGGGAAGCCCTTCGGCTGAAGAAAGGAGGAGCTCGAGAAGCGACTAAGATTGCGACTAGGGCTATAAACGAGCAGAGATGAGGCCGAGTTGGGGTCTTATAGAGCTGAGCTTGATAAAAATCTATTAGGGCTCGAGCTCGATCGAGCCTAAATATTTGGGCTCAAGCTTGGCTTTAGGCTCGAGCTCGGCTCGTCCAAATTATAATAGGCTTAAGCTCGGTGTAGAGCAAGCTTTTGAGCTAGAACTTAAGCCCGAGCTCGAGCTTGAATTAATTTATACTAAAAAAATATAAAAATATTATAAAATATATTATAAAATTATATAAAGAGCAGGACTCGATAAGCTCGACGAGCCCTCGAGCCAGTAGTAATTGGGCTCGAGCTTGGCTCGATTATTAAACAAGCCGGCTCGAGCTCGAGCCAAGCTTTGATCGAGCTGTTTGCGAGGAGCTCTGCTCATTTACACCCCTAATTGCGACTAAGGCGGGAAGGTGAGTCTGTATTTAAAGGAGATTATGTCGCCGCCAAAGAAAGGAATTACGCATTTATGCACTCGAAAGCGTGATCTCTCCGCAACGCGGTAACGCGTTTTAGTCGGTTGGCACTAAAAAGCGTGATTTTTCCGCTACGTGGTCACGCATTTTAAGCCGCGGAAGTACTGATAGCGTGAGATTTTAAATATTCTATTATTCTTTATTTATTATTTTTAAATTTTGTTCTCATTTAAATATTTACAACATTACAATGAATATTGATAATAATATTATTACCCATATCTCAAGTCGTCACATCATGAGGTAAATGGTTGAATTCGCATCTCTGACGGCAATGACGGAACTTAGTGGGCAATGAAGTGTGTATGTCCCCAAAAAAAGAAAATTTTTGGTATTACTTATACATATTTTAGTATTAAAAAATTGTATATATACATACTTGGCCCCTACAAATTAAAAAGTAAAGATATAGCCCCTTCAACAATTATGTTGAAGTTCCGCCACTGTCTGACGGTAATTCCAAATTTTAAAGCAAATATTTGCAAGAACTTTAGAGACAATGTGATAATGTAAGAATATATAATGTCTCAAGGTGGGTAAAAGAAAAGTTATATAATATAGACTAAGAATTAAGAATATTTAGAAAATGAATATGCCAAAAATTATAAATTTGTGGAGGCTCAATTGAAACTTGAAAAAATATATAGGCTCTAAAAAATTCGTATTAAAATCAGTGCGGGTCCCACTATAAATCTGCTAGTGTCATTCTTGGAGTTTTTTTAACCTAAAATAATTAACTTTTAATAAAAAATTCAATGTCGAGAATCGAAAATACCAAAATTAGGGACTGTGAGAAACTCTTCTGGAACCGGGGGGAAATATAAATATGCTAGTGTACTTCGCGATTTGGAACTTTCTTTTGGGCCAGTAAAAATATTTGAACTAGATACTTAAAAACTTATTTATTATATTGAAAAATTTTAAACAAATTATGGGGCATTTGTCATTGTCATAAAATTCAACGAGATACACACGTAATGCCGTCAAAACTCAAAAGATTAAATGCAATTCTCCCTGTTATTAATAAATTTTTATGGGAAAGTCGAGTTATATTCTTAAAATTTAAAGAATCAACAATTTTAGCCTCAGACAATTTAAAATTTTTTAAAAAATAAAATCTTAACACTAATCAATTTTGTCACCACTTCTAATTTTTCTTAAACAAGTGAGTGATATATCAAGGGGAATGTTATTTTTAGAAAAACAATATGGAGTAATTAAGATTCTCTTATTAATTTGTATTCTTTAAAATAATAATAATAATAATAATCATTGATGACAGACTAATCGAATCGATCACTAACTAATAACTCAACATTTATCAAAAATAAAATAAGAAAATGATAATAACCATTGCAAAGACTTTAACTATAACACTAGTAATATATTAAATGATTAAATGCTCAATAATTCTGTATCAAGATACTTTGAAAAGTAACATACTTTTTAGCATGAAACAGATACTTTAGGAATAAATAGGAGTAGTACATTTGGTTTAAGCAATAAATCAATCTGCCTAATGTATTGTCCAAGCCGTTTCACTTCCATCTGAGTTCTGTAATATTACCTATAACATACCAAAAAACCCCAGCTTTTACCAACATATACCCTGCAAGCTTTGACCAACGGCGACAGCACGAACTTGAACCCGCCATTAGAGTACCTATACTCGTCGGCAGAGTGCGCAACAAAATAGGTATGTACCAGGTGCATTCTTCAAGGACATCGATATCTATATCTCGATGGATGCATACTGCGGTGATCAGCAAGTGCCAGCATTATCAGCTCACCCACCTTTCTCAAAGTCACCGAATCCACATTATGATTGCTTGGTTGCTTCATTTTTTTGTTTCCTTTTCTTGAGAAGCTCAACACCAGAACGTTTCCGCTGTTTGCCAATCTGCACAAAAGTAAAATCTAGCCGTTAAGTACAAATGCAGGACTACAGTAAAGGCCTAGCACGCATCATAGAACTTAAACTTTGTTGGAAGTTCAGGAAAGCAATTTACAGGGAATGAAATTAAATGGAATCCACAACTCACCTGCATTGCTTCATATAATTTCCTCTTGCTGCGCGACATCAAAACCTTTGACATGTTATCAGCATCCTCGGTTATTTGGTCCATATTGGTAAGGGGTTCTTCTTTTTCAGGTTCTCTTTCCTCCACAGCATCCTGCTTATTTGTATTCAAGATTGAAGAATACTTGTTTCCTTGGAGCTCCGTCTTTAATTCATTATGATATTGCATCTGAAGAATAGACATCTGCAAGGATGCATATATGGTCACTCAAAGGGTATATAAAGTACAAATCATTTGTCATTAACGTAGTAAAAAAGATTCGCCCACTAGAGAGAGACACAACACATAAAGAGCAAACAGAAGAAACTTGATACCCAGATTTCTTCCTATTACACATGCTGCTTTTGTGAAAATAAGCAAGGCATGCAACTGATGGCTTCTGAAATAATGGCTTTTAAGAATTGTTTCCTAACTCAAAAAACAAATTCACACGTCCCAGAAAACCAAATTCAATCTGCATAAACCTATTTGTGAAAAGTTACCTTCTTCTGTTTCTCAGCAGCTTCTATGGCTTCAGCTCGATCAATAATACCTTCAACTAGTAAATTCTGGGGATCAGCCAAGTCTTCTGTTCCTACACCAGGCATTGGAAGGACTTCCCTTCTAGCAGCAGCCTGCAGCCGTTTAATGGTCTCTGCATACTCAGGAACATATCCTTCTGCCTCATTGTCAACAAAAGGTGACAAATGTGGAGGAGGAACCCTGAAGTTTAGGAAACATAGTACCAGGTAAGTTGCATAGGAAGATAAATAGAAAAACCAAACCAATGAGGATTAGAAATGACATGCTGTTTGTTGTGGCAAGGGACAAGCAAAACCCAAAAGGCAATGGTTTTGTTCATCTTATATTCTCCCATGAAAAAGATGCATTCAGAGATCAGTAGAAGTTCTATTGCACAACTAAGAAAAGAGTACCAAATTTAGACTGTCATGGAAAATATGAGAAGCAAGCGAGCAACACCAGCTTGGAGAGAACAAGTCAAAGGAAGTTCTACACATGCGGGGAAATCTCAAGAACTTTACCTTCCTACCGTGTATGCCTCAGAAGGTAATAATATTTGCGCATTTACAGAATCATAAACCCATTGAGGCTGCACATATTCTCGAGAAAGAAATTTTCTTCTCTGAGTAGGCCTGTCAACAATCTGCACAAACATAAACTCAGCATAAAAGGAATCCCCAAAAGACAAGTAAAAGTAACATTTTCATAAATAAGAGGCCCCACATGCTTCTGATGACCAAAACTCCCAATCCTAAAATCAATTCGGTAGCAAAATTCAGCATCAAATTACAAGCACAATCTTAAACCCTTAACCTCATAATCCAAAACTGATATATTAAAGTGCTATTGCATTATATATGAATGAATTCCAAATCCTAAAATGCATCTATATTGGTGTTTGTTTAAGTACCATAGCCACCACAACTAAACTGTGCTATGATTATTTTTTCCACTTTTCCCTCTAACCATAAGCAGTTTACAAAGCATCAGTTATGTAGACCTGATAAGTAATGCTCTGGTCTGATTCACTGAATGGAGCTCCTTCTCCCTCCCAAGAAACTGTACCTCCAAAAGCTGGGATTACAAAAAGCAACGACTCCCTAGGAACCTGGAAAAAGATGTAACAAAAAGTCAAATTATGCATCCAGACGCAGACAATCACAGAAGAAAGACCACTTAACATATTAACCACAAAAACCTATACGAGTTACCAAATTAATTAAAAAAAACCTCAACCTCAAAAAGAGGAAAAAAAAAAAAAATCAAGGAATCACATATATCACTGCAAGAACTATTCCAACCTCACGACTCAAGAAAAACTTCTTATTCTTGAAAAGACTTTTGCATTTAATAGTATCTGCATCATCATCTTCATTGCTTTCAGCTTCTCCAATAAGGTGCATTAAAGCCCCAGGTTCATTTGAAGGGAGTTGGTGTTGGAGTTGGGCAAGTCTGAGCTCAGACTCATCAAGTTTTGCTCCCTCATGCCCATCCTCAGTCTGTTGTGATTCAGACATGTTAACATCTTCCACATCCAACTTGGAGGCTTTAGAATTGGCATCAAAGTATCTTGACAAAGCATACATATCTGTATAATATTAAGACAAGCATAATTTAATCCACAATTCATCATGAAACAGTTCGAGCAACTATTTCAATCTACAAATCAGAACTTCCAAAACTAAGAAAGGCCAATGAAGTACCTGCTGCTAAAGCTTCCAATCGAGAATCAAGAATGGGAGGATATTTCACATTTATCGAATGATAGAGCTTGAAATTAACAAATGCCATAAGAGTCTGCAACAAGAATCAAAGAGTTATGCATCAATGATCTTAACAGAAACAAGATACGTGAGAAACAAAATTCATGGTTTTCACTAAGCAACAAAATTCATGGTAGTAAGTGAAACTAAGCAGATAATATATTGGGGTAGTTAAATGACTGAAAAATCGGATATTATAAGTGGGTGACTTGGCGATATATCTTAGGAGATCTGTTTATAGGAGCATTGTAATTAGTGACTGGCACTGATTTCTATCTGAAACATCACCTTTCTGCATAGGTTATATCCTTACCTTACACCAACATTAAGCAAGTGACCTACAAAGGTTCATTTTATCTTTTATTCTTAGAAAAACGGGAATCACAAATCAAAGCAAACAGTTAGAACTGTTCACAAAGTAAATTTTTGAATACAGCTAAATAATAAATATATGTGAACACAAATATAAACATGTATAATGTGAATAGCAACTCCAAATGCAAATTATTCAATTACAACTACAAAGATATAACCTCCATACACACGAACCTCATAAAATTCTAAAAAGGTCAGCATGACCTTGTAGTCAACATCATCAGGCAACACCTGCTGCAGTGCATGAGGAGTTACCCAAGTGATCTTCTGCCCCTCTACCTCTGCCTGTAAAGTCTATGTAAGATACAAAAATACCAGCTGATTGCTGATGAAATGAAAAAAGACAACAGAAATAATTATATACCTGGTAATATATTCCTTTCACGGATATAAATGTCTTCCGGAGCTTATGAGTGCGAGAGATGTAAGCCTGCCATTCATGACTCAACCTGAATCCCAATGAAGCAGAAAAATATGAAGCATGAAAAATCTTTTACAACTTAGCACAACAAGATTTTTTCACAAATATCAATGTAGTAACCTTCGGCAATTATGAACGCGATCTACTTCAATGTTTTCTCTTTTAGAAGCTGGCAAGGCAGCAAACAGATGAACCATACTGAGACAATCATCAAGGTCTCGTAGAGCATCAATAAAAATGGGATACCTGTGAGCAAATACTTATAAATTAACTTGCCAAATATTCCTATAACGAGGATACAAGTAAGGTTTCATCACAAAACTAACATTCCTACTCACCTTTCTCGGATTAGCCTATCTAGCGTATAGGAAGGCTGACGGCTTAACAACCTTTCAGCAAGATCCTTGTTCTTCTTTGCCTTGGCTTTCTCAATCTTCTTCTCATAAGCTCGCATCTCCCTCAGCTTCTCAAGCAGGGGCTCGTGTCTCAGAAACAATATATCCTTCATATGATAGTAGGTGTGGTGGCCTCCCTTGGCCTTCTTCTTTGGGTCTCGAGGAAATACACCTTTGAGTATGCATAACTTCCTATTTCGAACAACAACGAAAAAAATCTAAGTGCGCAGAAAATGCCAAGCAGTTTTTAATACAATCTATCAAGATTAGATTAGCATTCTTCTTTCTTCATAAAATTCACGGTAAGCCTACCCAATCAAACTCAATATCGTTTACTTCACCCCAACTAAACCCCTCCCAAAATTCTGATAAACACAATTAATCAGGGAAAGATGAGGGACCTGAAAACTGATAAGCTGACTTGAAGATACTTGACGGCCTGCGATCTTGTAATGTATTTCGCCGCGTTTCCTTCCTTTTTCTTCCCCTGAACCAAATAAAATCAAACTCCATGTGAGTGGCAATGAAGAACTCGAACAGGGCAAACATGTATGTAAAAAATTGAGCCCTAACCGGAGGTCTGTAGTGCTTCGGCATGGCTATGGACCAAGAGGGAAGGAACAAACGTCGAAGCGAGGGAGGCGAGGATGGAGACTGACGCCCAGGAGAAGGGTTTTCCCTTCTTTTTTTCGCGTTGTGGTTTATTTGGGAATCGGGTACAAAAACCCTAGTCGGGTACTAAATTTTATATGACTTCAATTTCGGGTTGTCGGGTTATGGCGGATTGGGCTTTCAAACGGATCCAATATTGTTCTTCTCTATTGGGCCAGGCCCAAAAAGGTCTGTTTTGGGCCAGCCCAGGCCCATGCTCTACCGCAGCGTATTCGGCAATAAACCGCCATTTCTGCGAGATTGAAAATGCAAAAGTTTTGGAATTTCCCGCCTCAACCAACAAACGCGTTGCCGCCAAAGTGCAGCTTACAATATCTCACTGCTCCAAAGTCCACATCCCATCCAAACACACTCTTCAGTTCAACATTTCAAAACCCTTCTTTCTTCCGAGTTCCGACCACCACAATCCTACCTCACTTTTCTTCTCCCCACCTCTAATGGAGATCTCCCGAGGCCAGTCGTTTTTCGGAGATATCAGATCAAGAGAACTCAACGGATTCAGAGGTTTTTTTATTTTATATTTTTTGGGATTTATTAAAACTCTTGGTCGATTTCATTTTTAGGGTTTGTTTCTTCTGGTTACCTGCTAACATTTTTGTTGTTGTTGTCTTTTAATCGAATTTCAGTGAAGAAACGGCCGTTTGTCGTGGATGATTTGCCTAGGTCAATCCATCTGGGAGCAGTGGGGGTCGACCATGACGGGGACACTTCACCTCCGATGGCCCTCTCTTTCTGCAAGGTCGAAATTCTGCCCCCTACTAATAAACGGAAAATTAAAAAGCTATTTGCGTTGAATTTTGGAAATTACTACGAAGTTTTTTTTAGACTCAGATCTACACAACTTGATTATGTTTCGGTTTTATGTAAATAAATTTCAGACGCAGAAAAATTCTCATATTCTAGCTGTAACTGACGAGGCTGGATATGTCAGCTTGTACAATACTCGGTTGAAGTTCCCATCTTCATCGACTTATCAACAAAATACGGGTAAATTGAACTCCATCCTTGTTTTTATGGTTTAGGATTATATAAGGGGGCAAAAAATCCGTGATTGTTGACTAGATTCGTAATTGCAGAAAAGTCCAGAATACTGGAGTGGGTTGCACATGATAATGCCATTTTCGATATTTCTTGGATCAAGGTACATTTATTTCGTCTCCAGTATGATCAACTCATGTTATTTGAATTTACTCGCAATCGTTAGTTCAACTTTAACTTGCCATATACTTTATTGTTTTGTTCGAACGTTTTCATTTGATGAACTCTTAGATTTGAAATTGAAATTGGGTTGGAATTCAATAGTAAAAAGGTAGAGTTATGCATCTTATTGGGTTAGACTTGGCATTTGAATTGGTCCATCAGGAGTTCATTTGTTGAGAGCTTTGCAGAAGAACTGCTTGTAATTGCTTAAGAATGCTTGTATAATTAGCTAAGTAAAAACAGCAGATGGCACGAAAATGTGTTACAGGATGAAACATAGCCCATAATTGAATGTTACATGTGCCCTTTAGATTCTGCATGGCATGTTAGAGATCAAAATAGTGACTACAAACGATGGCTTATTTTTATTCTATTTTCAGGAGGACACCTGCATATTGACTGCTTCAGGCGATCAAAGTGTAAGTGAACTATTCCAACAGGAGTTTCTAATTTGGTTGAGTTCATTAAAACTATAGTTTCTACTTGTATTATCCTGAAATTTGTTTATGTAATCACTGATTAGGCAGGAAAATGATGGTTTTGACAGATAAAGCTATGGGATGTTCAAGAAAAGAAATGTGTTGCAGCACTAACAGGGCATACTGGAAGCGTGAAGGCCATCTCTTCTCATCCTACTAATCAGGGTATATTCATTAGAAATGCTGTTGTATTTTTCAATTTTCTAAAGAAAGGTCAACATGGTTTCTAATAATTTGAATCATTTGGTGATGCTGTCGTGCAGATGTAGTTGTGTCTGGTTCAAGGGATGGATCCTTTGCTCTGTGGGATTTCAGGTGCTGTAACAATGGTAACCGGACAATTTGCATCTCGTAAGATCTTTGTTCTTCACTGTTTTAGCTGTTTATGGCTGTTTACCTTTTTTCACTGAAAACTCTTCACAAAAGATGTATAAATCTCTTACATGGAGAAAGTAATGAGCTGTTAAAGGATGAAGAGACTGGGTTTAAATGCTTATATGAATTCCACTGTGTTTTGTTCCTTAGGCCATTTGCCACTGTTCAGGATGCACATAAGTCTCATTCCGGGAGGCGGGTTGGGCGTGGAAAGGTTAATTTCTAGTCACAACTTCTACTCCGCTCTGAAGTATTAACTTCTCTCTTGGTGAATATTCAGTGGTGTTTATATATTTTTATTCCTTCTGTTTTCTAGGCTGCTTCAAAGAGTATTACATCTGTTCTGTACTTAAGAGATGAGATGACCATAGCTACAGCTGGAGCAGTTGACAGGTAGCTGAAACTTTTCATTGCTCTCAACTCAAACAAGTGTTTTTAGGCAATTTCATGCTTGGATAGTTAAGTAAGCATTTCTCTCAATGATTTTTAGTGTTGTGAAGTTTTGGGATTCAAGAAACCTTAAGAGGCCAGTTATGCAATCAAGCCCTAATCCAGATACTTCCTCAGAAAAGGTTAGTTTTGAATGCAGCTAAGAATGTTCAAGAGAGCAATTCTGAAGTTAACTTGAAAGTTTCTCTTATTCAGGAAAGGAGATTGCATGGCATATCTAGTTTGTCGCAAGATATGAATGGAATCTTCATTTCAGCCTCATGCATGGATAGTAGGTATGAACACATTCTTTCCACAGCATGCTTACCTGTAAACAATTCCTCATCAGACTAAATTCTAAATGTTTATCTTCAGTTTTCAATATTGTTGTTTTGTCCAATTAGAAAGCTTCGATTCTAATGTTTAGCTTTTCCAGAGTATACCTGTACAATATACTTCAGCTCGAGAATGGCCCTGTAAAAACCTTCTCAGGATGTCGAATTGGTTCTTTTTTTGTCAAGGTATGCAGCTTTGGCATAATCAAATGCTTATGACCTTATCTATGAACTACTGCCCCCTCCCCCCCCCCCCCCCCCCCCCCTCCCCCATGTGTATAATTTTCTGAATGTATTATTGCAGTCAGCAATCAGTCCTGATGCTGCTCATTTGCTGTCTGGCTCCAGTGATGGAAATGCGTACATATGGCAGGTTGAAATTGCTTCCTGAATTGGAAATTTTATTTGACTCTTAACAATTTGACTGAAGTAACTATGTGAAGCAGGTGAACAAGCCTCAAGTTGATCCTGTTATGCTAAAAAGCCACGATGGAGAAGTTACTGCCGTAGATTGGTATGTGTTAGTGTTATGGTTAAAGTCGTACACTTAACTTGATTGCCTTTTGAAGAAAGTATTGAAAAATTCTACTTCTTTAGGTGCCCTTTGGAGACGGGGAAGATTGCAACATCTTCAGATGATTTCACAGTAAGTTTAAAATCCTATTAAGGTGCAGTGTTTCTTCTGTATGGTGTTCTTAAAAGCTTTCAATCTCCTGTTGCCATTTTAGGTTCGCTTTTGGAATATTGAGGGCAGTTGCTATTCAAATTCAAGATCTCCTTCCTCCATTAGAAGGAGAGTAATGGCACCTCCAACCATGGAAAGAAAAAAGCTGTTTGCAGATGCAGATGCAGCAGACATGAACAGTGCCGATAATAGTTCTGAAACATGCCCTTCAGAGGTGACGTCACCCCAAATTCATTCTCCCAAATCAATGATTGCTTGCAAAATCAGCACACCAGAGTCCCAGAGGAGTAGATGTTTATCTAATTTTGGAGGAAATGAAGACTTGGAAAATTCCCCAGAAGCTGCAGTAAGAAGTCCCTCCTCTGTTCTGAATCCACCTTCCTCACTGAAGAGAAAAACAATTAAAGATTACTTTTTGGTAGCTTGATGACTCTTTGCATATTCATCTTTATCAGACTTAGGTAGTTGTTTGTAGATAAGCCCACCCACAGATTTTCTTTATTTCTTCTTCGGTTTTCCATGTCGCAGGTTCTAGGTAATTTTTGCCAATGTTTATAGTATAATTTATGGTACCTTGATGAGATTAAGGTAAATGTAACAGTACTAGAACGAAGGACTTTTTGTCCTCTGAGTTTGCAGGTCTAGTCTTTTCATTTTAAAGATTGGAAGCACGTATGTGTATAACCAAACACTTCCAACACTATATTCCATCAAGTCATTCATTAATGACCAATCGCATAACACTAAAAAACGACAAAGAATAAAAAAAATTCGTTAATTGAAATTGATTGCTTTTGAGGAATGATGAACAAGCAGTTTCGTAGCTTTTTTTTGTTGTGAAAGTTAGGCACCGCTTTGTCATTTCATCCATCATTCTAAACTACCTTCATTATTTTTACGTTCCATTAAAAAAGACGACTTTTTATATAGAAATAAATGTACGTCTAACCAAAAAAAAAAGTCATCTCTTTAATCATTCTAATCATTAGATAAGTATACTTTAATCGGCATACATTATTGTCCACGTTCTCCCGACTGCAATCTAAGGGTTGCAGGCTGCATAAAAGAGAAACTGGATTCTCTTTTTTTCCTTTCCTTTTCTTAAAAATGAAAGGCCAATGAGAGTCCAATCATAGCAAAAATCTTTAAAAAAGCGAGGATGATAATAGGGCTAATCTTAAAAAGTTAAGATGGGAGAATAACAAATCCAGGTGGGGAATGGCAGCTTATCTTCTTCCATTGTTTAAGCTTTTTTGGGGTGATTGAAAAATGGAGAAAACGGCAGCAACTGAAGCCAAGTTTGGAAACCAATTAATGCATATATAAAAAATTTATGGGGACTTTATTAGATCATCTCTTCTTAATTATAAACAAATAAATAGCCTCTCATAATTGAGTTCATATATATGGGACATGGCTTTCATAATTGTAAGGTTCGAACAGATAGATAGATATTGCAGGAGGGGAAAAAAAGGTAGATTCTGGAGGAGGAAAGACATATGAATTAATGGTCGTTCATTCGTGAACACTATTCCAATTGCAGGGTTTCATGATGCTGCTGATGTGACTTTGATGTGACTTTTTCTCATGCAATTCCTTTTCATTAGAATAATTGAATTTTGAAAACGTACTCCACACATGTGATTGTAGTAGTAAGAGTTCGTGTAATTGAATGTAACTGGAAGGCACGCAAGTTGCCGACATGTCAGCGAAGAAGAAGAAACTTGAAGTGAGTACTGTTTCAATTTGTGGAATATCCCACACCTTTTTTTGACGAAATTGCAATCCTTAATTAAGGATATGACATGCAACACTGTAACTCATGACACGAGGACAGCAACAATATTATATGTTCTCTCTCTGCATGTTTTGACAAAAGAGGGGAGCAAAATAGGTAAAAGTAAGCTTATTGGGCTGGTCTTTTAAGTTTTGATTTTATTTTAGTCTCAATAATAAATTTAATATTAATTAATATTTATTAATTTTAATATAATTTTTTACTATTTAATTATATTTTTTATATTTTTAATATACTTTTTACATTATAAAACTATTTTTTTTTAACCAAAACTCAACCAAACAAAAAAAACAAGCCTTATATTCTTTTTTATTTTTATTGAAAATAAATAACTCAAGAGGAATATTTTTACTGGTGGTCGGTTTCCGAAGTAAGCCAAACATTCTCTTTCTCTCTACAATTATCTTCATCTCTCTATACGTACATTACATTCTTATGCTATGCAACACATGATTTCATTCTACTCTTTTCAGGATTGATTTGATTTTGAGTGAACAAATGCGCGCGTTTGTCCGATTAATTATTATTGTTCTAGTAATAACATCACTCTCAATTTCAGAACGAGAAATTAAAGATGGCAAAGGTCACTGCTTTCCTTTGTTTCATATATCTACAAACCTTAAATTACTAGCAATAAATATCTAAAACCAGCAACGAAACAAGTATTAATGTATTTCTTTTACACTAAATAAAAGTCAATTATGAACTGATCCACGTTAGTATATATATTTGACAGGACAACGTAAATAAAAACTAAACTGTTAGATCGGGACAAACTCTTTAGATGTGAAACGGAGGGAAGGAGGGCTGGAGGCCGCACAATCAGCAGGCTGTAGCAGGGAAGGAATAATCTAAATTTATAAGACTAGTAAATGAGAAAGGCACAGTACTAGCAGTGGGTAGAGCGCTTTCGGTTTGTTTGAAAATGAAGAAATGAATGGTCAGATTCACAGTACCTGATCGATACATCAGGACCATTATTACTATTTAATTACATTATGTTGTCGCATTTCTCTCTATATTTATATTGCATTATTTATTTATTTATTTATTATTCTCTCCCTCTCTCTCTCTCCCTCTCAGGATGAAAATGGAAATGGAATTGCAATAACCTTCATTTCATAGCTGCTCCCAATTATATTATAAATATGCCTCCTCTTACCTTTACTACTGCTGCTTTTTCTTTCTCCATCTCTTCACTTTAGGGTTTCTTCCATCTCTCAACTTTCCCTTCCAATTTCTTCTTCTTCTTTAAGCATCAATGCGTCGTTTAAACTTAATAAATCACGCACGTATACCTTAATTTCATTCTGCTTTAACTGACTGGCCGCCCGGTGGCGAAGTTAAAGAGATCAGCAAGTGTAGTACTCTATCGATACATAGCCAAATCGGTTTTCTTCAAGGTACCTGCGTACGTACATGTATAACTGGAAACTGTATTCTTCTGTGCATGATCCATCCTTCAATTGGATGTATTCCTCACTGAATTTTAGCTTATGTATATATATATATAATTCTCTGATCATCATGTGGCCGTAAAAACTTTGGAGATCGATCCAACATTCAGATATATGTATATATAATGTTGTACCTAATTAACATCTTCATGTGTGTTTGTGTCAGAGAAAGAGGACTAGGGGACCAGAAATTGAGTTGAAGAAGGTGGAATTCTACGTACGAACGAACGATCCAAGTATATTGAGGAATTCATTTTGTACGAGGTAATTAGCACACTAATATATATTTCTTCAGATTCTTGTAAATCGATCGATCGGCTGCATTTGCAAACTTTCAAGTTTCAAAGAGTTGATTCCACAGGGTATATATTTAAAGAGTTGATCGATCGCCTTGAATTTAAATAGTGTTTCTAGTTTTAGTGTTCATCTTCTGGGAATTACCCTATTTGAAAACAGTTCTCTCTGCACTAGGGTTTTCACTATTCTGCGTCGTAATATTATACATAGACCAAACTATATATGTTGTTGCTGCGTACTCTTATATAAAGTTTTTAATTAACATGAATGTTCAGTTCACTCAAGCATCATAATCTGTAAAACGTAAGAAAAAAAAACAAAACTGTTTAAGCTTCCAGAATAGAAACATAGACGACACAGAGGGTAAAGAAGAAGAGTCAATGTTGTGCGCGCAACATTTGATCTCCTTTTTATCCTTACCGACATGAAATTGGATACAATTTTTTGATCACATAGTTAGGGTTGTTTATATGCATATATATATGATATAAGTAAAGTAGAATAAGCAGGCCTGAAAATAATACATACTCCATTTCTTTTATTGAAAGAGTGAACTTTGTAATATCGTTTTGGTATGATAAAGCGGACTCTTCTAATGTATCGGATGGAGTAGAGCTAATTTGATGAGTTCATATATATGACATTAACTACATATTTGGCAGTTATATATAGCAAGCACAGAGATATGGCTTCATCCAGTTCAAGCTATTCAAACCCTCCATGTGCAGCCTGCAAGTTCTTAAGGAGAAAATGCGTGGCAGGATGCATTTTCGCTCCATACTTTCCTCCAGAGGAGCCCCAGAAGTTTGCCAACGTCCACAAGATCTTTGGGGCGAGTAACGTGAGCAAACTCCTGAACGAAATCCAGCCACACCAGAGAGAAGATGCAGTCAATTCTCTCGCTTACGAAGCCGAGGCACGCCTGAAAGATCCTGTCTACGGCTGCGTTGGAGCCATATCGATTCTCCAGAGGCAAGTTGTTCGTCTTCAAAAGGAGTTAGACGCCACGAATGCGGACATACTGAAATATGCTACAAGTACTAGAATGGCATATCCCGCAGGAAATCAGGTGGCAGCTGGGGGTAGAAGCGCAACTGCAGGTGGCTCTTTCGGTAATCAAATTTATCATGATTTCCCACCTCCTAATTACAATATGTCTTCGTGGAACAATAGCAGTTTCTCCGCGGATGATCCTGATAAAGACGTTGGAGACGATCATAAGTACACTTGAGTACGTAGTTAATTATAACTATATGCACAATTAATTAATGGTTTCATATTGGTCATTAATTAATATTGTATTTGTATATGTAGTTTAATTAGGTGCATGTATTTATGCAATAATAAGGAACCTTAATGAGTATTAAAAGGAAGAGTGGCATGACATTTCACATTGATGCCCTTTATTTCCTACTGCACCTTTTTCAAGGGATTTGTGTATATAGGGAAATTAACAAGATTACTAGGTAGCTAGCTAGCTAGGAGTTTGAGTTATGTATGTATAAAATAAGTAATGGCTTTTTGCAGATGGAATCAATGGTTACCAAATGGTTAATTGGTTATATATATATATATATATATATATATATATTGTGGCTTGACCAACCCTAATCCATCTTATTATATTCTACATGCGCGCTTTAATTATTCTAAGATCCTAATTGATGATATCTTAATCGAAGACTATTATTGCATGCTATCATTTTAGTTAGTTGAGATTCTACGTCTATCCAACACTGTTTGCTCTTTTATAATGAGTCGGTGATCGAGTTTTGACTGTAACACGTATACCACACATTTGCCACATGAGATAATAGACAAAATAAACTTAGTTATAATAGGGAGTTCTTCCATGAATCTTCTATGATATTTATATGCACCTTCTATATATATATATACATACACAAGATCAAAACAAGGCTTTGGTGTGGACAAGGGCAAACTATAAATGTTACACTTCTAATGACTGACTAGTATAAAATAAAAGAATAAGAAAAAAGGGTAAATGTGCTTAATTAAAATTAACAGGGCAAAAAAATTCCACCCTGCCGGATTCGAACCAGCGACCTAAGGATGGCTTTGGATTTGTTAACCACTACAGTCCTCCGCTCTACCAACTGAGAGCTAAGGTCGGTTTTTGTCTGTTACCCTATCTGAAGATTAATATAGTTAACCCAATTTAGTACTTAAATGGTAGAGTAGACAATAACGTGGACACCATAATAATAATACCATGTCTCCAGTCCATAACGTTTTCCTATGTAATAACGAAATGCTTCCTCGGGATGCTTCAATTGTAGTTTAACTGTTATGTAATTTATATGTACACACTATGAGAATTATACATTGTAACTTAAACAATTGTACCATTAAATTTTTATAGTGGAATGAATAAAATAGAAGTTTTTTGCGTAGAGACTTTCATTTTGTAATTGGAATTTCAGCAGTCCCTGCGTAATAAAATTGAACTTTGAATAGCTAGCTAGTCTCAACAGTGACCCTAAAGTTTGGCTATTAATATCATTGATTTATTCAACACGTTCGTGTTCGTTTTCGATGTTCGTGTATATATATGCATGTTATTGTCATGTATATATAGTTTGAATTTGAAACAGTAATACGGATATAGAAAAACCCCCCACCTTATCGTATCTGCAAAAGATTGTTCTTCCATGTGAGACTACAGAGCCACTGTTTAACTCTGATTAATTCCCATCCTTTCATTTTTTTTATTTTTTATTTTTAGTTGCCTTTTTCTTGTTCTTGGCTTTGGGTGACGAAGGTCTTTTGTCTTTCAATACTGAAAACAACATTTGAAAGTGAACTTTTTTAATAGAATAAAGTGAATCAAAAGACTTAAAGAATCACAGATGAGTCCTGATGAATTCTGTAGAGTGACGAAGGAAGCAGGGGGAAAGTGAGAGGAAAACGAAGGGGGGAAATAATTGAGGTTACAAACCGACATAAAAATATGCTGCTTGTCTCTCTTTGTCATGGAAAAAGCAATGCACGCGCACCCCTCTAAAAGTGTGAAACAAGTTTTTCTTTCTTTTGGTTTTGTTCTTTTGGTGAATCAATTTGGGAATTTTTTTTTTTTGTTTTGGAAGGCATTTTCTTTTGGAAAAATTGTGTATGGGATAGATAAAAAAAAAGTGTAATGATTATATTATTTTTTTAAATTTATATAAGTGAAAATTTTGAAAAAAATTTAAATTTTAAATTGAATAAAAATTAAAGTTATTTCTTCGTATTAGACTTTTTTTTTAAATGATAATTTTCTTAAAATTGGAATAGAAAATAACAGAGCCCCTGGGGAAGAAAGAAAGAAAGAAAACTGAAAAGCGATCCCAACTCTGAGTTCTCTCTCATTCTTGACAAATGAACATTGTGTGGCCGTCTCAAACTCTGCCATTTTCGAAGAATCGGTCACATCCATCGCTCTCGACTACTGAAATGAAAAAAAAAAAAGTTTCCCATTCCCCATCCTCCGCCCCCAACCAAACCGTCCAATTTTATCAATGTCAGTTCAGGTCACCTCCGTTTCTTTATACTTTATTTTTCCGTTTGTAGAAAAGAGTACAGTGTTACAGTTGTTTTTTTTGGTTCATAGTCATGGCTACTGTTGCTTCATCCCAAATTTTCAAACTATGTCTTGGACTTGGACTGATTCATCATTGATCTAACTGCCACCAATGGAGTCTTTCTCTTTCTCATTGTGGCCCCCCGGTCTGTAAGCCACAAATTCAGTAGTACACCTAACAAGAACAGTTATTTGTAAGGTAAAATATGTCCCCAAAAAAATTTTCTTTTGGTTGAGATAAATAAATGACGTAGTTTATAGTGAGAAATAAAAAAAAAGCCATATAGGGCGGGAGGCAAAGATCCGATTAAAGATCATGCCGATGAAAAGAAAGGAGAAAAAGAGAAAGAGAGGTAATTAAGGAGGTTGGAGATGATGGATGGATTCATTGTCCCGTCCATGGTTATTAAAATCGGTCATAGACTCGTAAACTCGCCCGAGTCTACGATCCGAACACACCAAATCGAGCCAAACTTGCATAGTATCGCTGACAATGCTAAATTTGGTAGACACGGACGAGTCTACGAGTTTGGGCCAAGTTCAAAAATCCTACTTGAGCTACAAATTTTTATGGATTGGACTGCTGAAATGAGTTTTTTTTTTTTCAAAATAATTGGACCAATTCGGCCCTAACCACCCAAAAAATTTAATCTCACAAAATTGGGAAACATTTGGCTGCCATAATTTGGGAAACAGAGACCGAGACAGAGAGTTGACTATTTAGACAAGATAGTCAATCGACTTCGACATTAACATCGAACATCTGTGAGTGATAGTTTGACACTTTTAATGTATGTTTTGTTTAGTTTAAATTTTATGCTACAAGTATAGTTAAATATAAACATATATTGTGATTGAGAAAATTATTAGAATTAATTATATACCTTTATACTATTTTCCGAGTCTACGGTCAAATTCTATGATCCGATTCTATGATTTCGGTTCTAGACCTCAAACGAATTTAACAACCTAGATCCCGTCGCTAGATTCTAATCTAATCTCATTATGCCAGGTCGACGACCACGTTTGGGTCAAGATAGTTCATTGTCGAGTTTGGGCTGGGCCCAAACCTTTTCAACAATATATTGCAGGATCGGCCCATAAGTTTCTACGATAATGTTGCAGGCTCGGCCCATTACTTTTCTAGTAAAGCTCATTTCGAATAACTCAGTACTGGGCCTTTTTTTTTCCAGCGGACTGAAAGAGAAATGATATTTTTTTATAAAAGAAGCATTGAGAAGTATCTGTTCTGTTGGCAAAAACTAATTTAAAAATGAGCCCATAAATAAAGAAGAAGTCGAAATTCGAAAACCTGTGGGCATATTAAATATGCGAATGCCACACAAGTACGAGACTTGTTGTTCATGCAGAGCCTTTGCACTAAATGTCACGCATGCAGCTCTACACGTTGCACTCTCCCCTCTCTTTTATTACTCTTTATAACTACTTCCCATTTCCCCTTCAATCTCATTTCAATTCACTCCTCTTTCTTCTTTGTTATTCTTCTCTACAACCGCTTTGAGATACCGATCATCGGAAGAAATGGCTGATCGCGAACGCCCACCGGCACACCAGATCCAAATACACCCACAGCGCGGCGGCGCATACTCGGATGCTGTTTACAAGGGTCCTCAGTCTCAGAGGGGACCATCGGCAAGTCAAATACTGGCTGTTGTCACTCTCCTCCCCGTCGGCGGCACTCTCTTGGGCCTTGCTGGGCTTACTTTGGCAGGGACTTTGATTGGGCTTGCTCTGACTATCCCGCTGTTCTTGATTTGTAGCCCAGTTCTGGTTCCCGCTGCGGCGTTGGTGGGCCTGGCGGTGTTTGGGTTTCTGTCATCGGGGGATTTTGGGCTGTCTGGGCTTTCTTCTCTATCTTGGGTTCTGAACTCCTTCAGACAGAAGGCGCCCGAGGGTTTGGACTACGCGAAGCAGCGCCTTCAGGATACTGCGATGACAGTGGGCCAGAAAACTAAGGAGGTGGGCGAGAAGATTCAGACGAAGGCCCAAGAATCTGGAAGAGAAACAACTGTAACTGGAACTGGAACTGGAAGAGACGTTACTGCCAAATAGAAGAAATAGGTGGTGGTGGGGGTTTTGGAACTAAGAAGAATGATGCAGCATCGTCGTCGTCAAATGTTCTTCTGGGAATAATGTAGAGATTGCCAGGGCTTTTTCTGGGATTGTTGTGTATGTAGTTTTGTTTCCTTTGTGTCTGTCGTGTTTGTGTTTAGTGTCCTTTTTTTTACAGTTGGTTTGTTCGGTCAATTGTTGTCTCTGGCCAGTTTGGTACCAATGCAAATGATGTACTTTGATTTATTAGAGCTTGGCAATGGCAGTACCGACTTTGATGTTTTCTTCCTTTTCTGGGCGCAAACATGTCATCAACAACCACAAGTTGTAACCCTCAAACAATGGCCTTAATACGCTCAATCGATAATGTTCAAAGTTGTCGGTGGTATCAGAATTTCGATATTATCCGAGTCTACTATTCCAAATTTTTACTAAAATATCCGATCCTACAATAATTTTGATCCAAGTTAAAAATATACTTTGTAGATATAGTACTATAATAAAATTTAATTATAATATATATATATATATGTGTGTGTGTGTGTGTGTGTGTGTAAATATACTTGTAAATGTGATGTGATTATTAGGGTTGATGCAAGGTAAAAAATATATATATAATGAAAATAAATAAATAAATAAAAAATAATACTTGTAAATGTAGTACTATAATAAAATTTAATTATACTTGTAAATGGCAAGATGATTCAAAGGCAAGACCAGACATAGAGACCAGCTAAATGGGCTTCAAAGGGTCGGCCCAGGTTGAAGCCCATAAAGTGGCGCATATAAACCTTCTAGGGACGGTTACATCCACCTCTGGACATCTCTTCGATTATAAATACTAGATCGCACCATTGAATAAAAATAATAAGTAGTATTCTCTTGTATTGTGATATTTGTTTAGGAATTGACTTAGTCATTGGAGGACGAAGGCTTCATGCATGATCTATTGTTATCTGAATAATTTTAATTTAAACTACAAAGGCCTCGTTATAAATCTGAAAATTGGAATTTAAATACTGAAGTCTGAAGTCCTCAATTAAGTATCCGTAAAACAAAAATCTAAAATTTATTCAAACTCTAAATTTGAAATCTTATGATTTATTTTGAAGTAAATGGACCTATAGGTCTTGAATAATATAGCTAGTAAACGCATTTTTTTTATCAGACCAAAAAAGGTAAAAGCATTAGAAATAATTAACCACCAAATTCATCAGAAATTTTCATTTTCAATTATAAAACAAAAATGATGAAGTAAACTATCGACCAAACAGTGCCAAAATATCCAGAACCACCTTCCCTGTGATTTCCCCCATAGAATTTAGCAACCAGAAACAAAAGCGTTGGTCGATGGTATAGTTTTCATTGAGTTATTACTTCGGGTCGGGTAGCTTCAGCCAGCGAATTCCCAAGCTCGGCAGAATTGGGCTTTTCTGGGTTAGGTATCCAAAAGGTAAGAGCTGAAGATGCAGCAACAAACATCGCCCTTCGAGGTGCCCACTTCAAGCAGGAGGCCACACCTATGTAGCTATCCCAGCAAGCAACCTGCAAAATAGGAATCAACTTCACTCATCCCACTGCATCTCCAACAAATGTTCCTTTCCCACTAAAAGAATTCCACTTCGTAATACTGTTTTCAGTACTACAAAGTGAGGACGGAGGCAGTATTAAATATGCAAATTTATAGATTGACCACCATACCTTCTTTCGTGTTCTTAAGCTCCATGCATGCAGAGTTCCATCCCCAGAACCTTTAACATCATAGTAATATTTTCAGTTTTCAAGTTAAGTTACAATGGATAAACAAAAAAGTACCGAACAGGAACTGGTAACTAAGGATATATCTGAGAATAAATTAAAACTATTCATCAAATCATTCATAACATGGGGTATTAGTTAAGTATATGCCTGGGAAAAGATATACCTGACAGCACATATTGGCCATCTGGTGTAAATGTAGCCTCTATTGATGTCTCAGGGGATGGTTCCAGACTAAATCCACATTGCTGCATCACACAAAATCGAATGAGTCAGTAGATGACATATCCAAGGTTTATGAATGATCCAAACCTTGATTTGAATTGTGATTTTAAATTATTAAAATTGCACTGGGCATGTAAAAATGTGTATTGAAAATGTAAAAAAGTGTTTTGGAAATATAAAAAAAAACTTATCGAGATTGATGAAAAATTATTATAAAAAAATGAAAATGAGATCCAAAGATACCAAACAGGGCCGTAGTTTAATATTCTTGCACCGAAGGCATTAAAATGACAGATTATGACTTCAACAAACTCAGAAATGAACCAAACACATCAGTTAATATCTAACCTTTTCCCCTCCATACGCATCAAGAACATAAATATTGTTGCTTTTAGTTGCCAACAGCATTGATTTGCCATCATTGCTGAACTTAATATCACAGACCTCAGCAGTATCACCACCAACTAGAAAAGTATCGAAAGGGCCCTGTATTCACATGGCAATAGGATTTCAACTCGACAAAGGTGAAAAGGCAAAAGCTTTAAGTAAAAGCAGTTAACACTCCAGAACCTCTAACCTTATCATATGATCTAGAGTCAAATAATTTGATGGCACCTCCTTCCATTGCTACCGCAAACACGAGACCTTGTTGATCATAAGCAACGGCCGGCCTACCTCTTAAACGTAAAATTCCCTGAAAGCTCCAAGAGTGAGCTATTATCACCTTCAAGTTTCTATTTTAATCTGCACAACTAAAAAACTCTACTGTAATTCCATGTCAATTATCCATCCAGGTTGACTACAACATGTATACACCTAGGTAGTTTCTGCCTCTAATTCCCATTCCATCACATAATGCTCAATTTCACTATATTCAATGTACCTCATCCACTGTTTGATTGCATTATAACTTATCATTTGGGTTAGAAAGGATAGTGAGATAGGAAATAAAGAAAAAACTTATACAGAGCCAAACAGGAGAGAATGTGGGGTGGGGGGGGGGGAATTTTCCATCTGGATATACACCAAAGTCACTTTTTAAAAAGGTTAACTAGTCAACCTTCTTGAAGCCATTCCATCTGATGGAAATTTTTTGCATTGCAAGAGGCTCAATCCTCAGGTCTCATGTAGGTAACAGATTTTCAGTTCGTGGCAATGTAAGACAAACCTGGCATGCATTCACGCGGAGATCCCATATGCGGACAGTATGGTCAAGAGAACCAGACATGAAGCTGTCATTAACAGGAGACATGCACAGTGATACCACCCTGAGCCAAATAAAAGCAACAAATCAACATGACTTTCAGAACTTGTCTAGTTACAATGGTTTGTCATCATAAATTAATTGTCAAATGAAAACATCCTCAGTGGAGCAGGAAGAAGTACCAGCATACCGTTCCTTATGTCCCTTAAAGTAACGAAGGCTGCGATTGTCATACATGGAGAGATAGCGAAGAGATGCTGATAACAGGAGTCAGTGAATATTAGTTTTACAGCATTTATTCAGGTAGATTTGTGGGAGGGGAACAAAAATGAAAATCACCTCCAGACGAGTCCAATTTGTGTCTTGATGAACATATAACAGAACTTGGGTGATGGGTGAAGCATATTTTGTCTGCACCATCTTTCTTATGGTTGGTTGTCTTCAGCAACCTAAAAGTTCATCACATAATTATTAGAGTATAAAGTCTGTGCATTTTTCCAGCCTTTTAAGGTAAAAACAAAAGCAGAACTTTGATGAGAGCAAGAGCGTCCATCAGATGGATAGCCGGATTTTCAGATTAATAGGTTTGGATTATTCAGATTTGCAAATTGAAATACTAAACTGATCACTGCACCGTCTAGGCTGAAAATTGAACTCACTTACCAGAACTGAAGTCAGAACGGGTCTCAATCTAACTGATTTTTTATTTTTATTTCTGTTTTTTCTCCAGGTGGGGCAAAGTTCATCCTACCCTAAACACAACCCCTCAGTTACTCCAAAACTTTTTGGCTCAAAGCAGCAAGACTTACATGAAATCAAGAAACAAAAGCATGGAACATAGAGTAATGTTGAACAATCAAAGCATAGTTTGAACATAAAGCTCAACTCTGCTTATCCATGACAACTCACTTGATTTCAATAGTAAAAAAAACAGATTAATAGAAGAGATTCCTGGAACCAACTCCAAAGAAATTTCCCTTGATTATAACATAGACAAAACAGACTCTAATTAACCTAAGGTACATCAGATGAAATAAAAAACACAAAATATTTTTTTCCATAGATATCAAATTGACCAAAAAGCACATGAGAAAGTACAAATATCATACAAATAAAAGTTGTGCTTCAATGCCAAACTCAAGGATTGATCGGAAAAACAGCATCATACTTAAAAGCACACAATAGCACAAGTATAACCGATGAGTCGTCAAGGGCGCCAGTTACTGAACAGAACATGATTTCCGGAGATGAGTTACCTGATTAGGTGGTTAAGGAGAAGAGAGGCAGGAAGAGATTGACCATAGCTGTGGATCGATAAAAGATGAGGAAAGAGAATATAAAAGGAAGGTGGCGCCAGTGGTTCGGCAAAAAAGAGAGAGGAATGCAACCACGGAGTACAATTTTTAAGAGAAGGAGCTGAGCATAAACTAAGTTATTAGATTAATAACTGTGTTAGTTGGGATTCGGGTGGGGCTCAAATTCTTGCCAAATAAAACTCAATTCATCAAACCATTCAATGATTTGGAAGGAAATATTATATGCACAAAGATTCCCTTAGTCGCAGTCAAATACCCGAATAATATTCGGGTTGAACGGGTTATTGGATCCATCCAAATAATGAGCAGCCATAGGGAGAAATATCTTATCACCTACAGATATAATGAGATAAAAGGTTTGTTGTTGAAACTCTGAATCTAACAAAGATGGTGCATTATTTTGTCAGCCATAGAAAAGCCAAAAATTAATTGTGGCTTCAAGATTCAAGTTCACACGAATGTATAGCTTTTCGATCTTGCAAGAATGAATTGCATGCTAATGTTTACTGATTAAGCTTAAGTTACCAATTTGAACCTATTCTAACAAAGAATGTTTATACGATCACCAAACAAAGGGAACTACCTAATGGAAAGCTTTCATAATATAAATGTCAGCTCAGTTTAACCTCAAGTGCACCAACAACAACAGAAAAAAAAAAAAAAAAAAAAAAAACAAACAACAACAACAAAAGCAGTTGGATTAGTCTTTTTGGAAGTACTTACTTGCCACCTGCGATGTCATAGAGTCGGATCGAATCATCCTCGCTAGCTGTCACTAATAAGTCATCTGTCCGGTGAAAATCAAGTGAATTTATCTTTCCACCCTATAAGAAATTTGCACGGGAAAATCACATCAAACTCAGATGGCTTAGTAAAGCTTTAGTAAGTAAGTTCAGAACCAACAGCCATTATCTCAATAAACAGCAAATACATAATTCTTTCCAAACTGCAACGATGTCTTTGCATCCACAATCAATTTAGCACATGAAACAAATTCCCTTTTCGTCATAACAGAATAAAATAAGCGCTTTCACCACAATAAATTGTTTTACTACAACAAATTGGTCCTTCTAACGGAAGAGAGGGAGTAGTAAACATCTGCATGATTTCCTATGCAATCAACAAGAAATCAAAGATATCTGGGCAAATCAAGTGCTTCCCAAAAGGGCGGGCGGTACTGTGCGCTGGCCTAAAGAAATAATCATATGAATTAATAGTAACTTGACTCACAAAATCCGAGAATACAGCTGCAACTGCCATGTTGCGAACAGTGTCGTCATTGAGTTCAGTGAGTGGCATCATCATCGTGCTAGGGCTTATATCCGGCAGAAATAGTGGCGTTTCCGGCGGTGAGGAAGTGAAGAGTTGCCACTTGCGACTAGCTAGAGCCTGCGCCGCTAAACCTGAATACGGACTTGCGGAGGCTTTTAATAATCACATTCCAGCTTTTGGTTTCGGAATTGATATTTGCAGCGACATTTTTTGTGAAAAGACTGAAATGTCCCTGAGCAAAAAAAAAAAAAAAAAACCACGGGCTGCAAAAAAAAAAAAAATTGAAAATATCGAACTCACGGGTTCTGTTCCGTTTAATAATTCCTGCAAAGCAGAGCCGGATGAAATCACAAAATCGGATAAAAATCGAGACGACTCGGATCGGAAAAATGTTAGTGGCGAAAGTTAAAATGTGTTGCGGTATTGTTTTAAATAGTTGGTTTGATTATTTTAGTTGTATTATGTCCGAATTTGTTAGTATTTTTATCAAAAATGTGAATTTTTTACCGGATTGGCGATGATCCGCCCGGTGGTTACTGCAAATATCAAACATGTGAACTTTTAAGGGAGGGGTGTACCATCGCCGGCGACCGGCAATGGTTTTAGGTTTTTTTTTTTTTTTTTTAAATATTCCAGCAGCCCTCACAGGTGGGGTGGAATAGGAAAATTTAATTTTTTTTAAAATTTTTTTTCCCCAATGGCATTTCAGTCTTTTTACAAAAAAATGTCGTTGCAAATATCGAAACCGTCGCTGCAAATATCATGCCACTTTGGTTTTTGCACCAATGTACAATGTAGTACGTCTTAGGATTCGTGATTGACATTCTTGCGACGTCGTTTGGGTGGGGGGGGGGGGGGGGGGGGGGTTGGTTGCCCTTTAAATCCAGTTGCCAGAGCCTGCACTACAGGACCTGCCTTTTATTTTATCTTTTTACGAAATTGTTATACGCAGTAACCGTTTTACTATTCGCAGTAACATTTCCCTGCGAAAATATAAAAATACCCTGGCCTAAAATAAAAAAGAAAAATAATAAAACCGGGTACTGTTCAACGTGCGTGAGAACAGTACCCGGTTTTATTATAAAAATGAAGAAATACCGCCGGTGTCCCCGTAACCGTTTTACTAAACGCAGTAACATTCTCCTGTAAAAAGTCTGAATTACCCGAGTACGATCCATATTACACTATAAGTAAACACTATATTTATTTTTTTACTTTAAATTAGTTTGCATAAATTCTCTATATACCCCTTCATTATAATTTTCGAGGTTTTTTTTCCCGGATCGGCGATTATTCGGATGTTTTTTTTTGTTTCTGCAACATTTCAGCCGGGGAGACAGTCTCCCCGGACGGAAGTTCGGAAAATACTGCCGACCGCCGGCGATATTTTCCGGAAATTTTTTTAACCGGTTACTGTTCACGCACGGGTGAACAGTACCCGGTTTTCTTATTTTTGGCCAAGGGCATTTTTGTCCTTTTACAGTGGAATGTTACTACGAATAGTAAAATGATTACTGCGTTTAGTATACCTCTTTTTTTAATAGACCGGACCTGCTTGAAAAGGCCGTAATGAATTTTTTTTTTTTTCTTCACTTTATTTATTTCGTATATTAAAAACATGAAAAATTAAAAACTAGCGAGCGTTCGTGAAACATTGTGAGACGGTTTTCTTTTATTGTTTTAAAAACATATTTTTGAAAAATATTTTTATAATATTAAAAGTATATAAAAAATGTAAAAAGGTATACTGAATAGTAAAAAATTATATTAAAAATAATTATAATATATTAAATTTACTGTTGAAACTAAAATCAAAATGAAAAGAACATGCCAGGTATTTATTAAATTTTATAAAATCCATAATTAACAATAAGGAGGTGATGTGCATAAAATTGAAATCCCCATTGGGCCTAGCCCAGTTAATTAAAAACTAAGAAACAGTAAAAGATAGAGAAGCCCAGATCCATGTTCAGGTCAGAAAGATCACACAAAACGAGTCTCTGTTACAAATTTAGGTCGGTCATATAATCTTATATTGGTCATGAACTGAACAAGAAAACTCACTAAAGTTTAGGTCGGAATAAACTAATCTTAGATTGGTAAACCTTATAGCTCAGATCGGTATGATTATGTCAGTATTACTCAAGAATCCCAGGTCGGTAAAAACTTAATGAAGTTAGATCGGTCAATTGTTAACTCATCTCTATTTAGGTCGGTAATGTAAGATTAGATCGGTTAAGCCGACCTGAAAATAAAGATAATAATATATCATGGTAGGACCATTATTTTAGTATGTGCAGAGCAATTATGACAGTGGAGCCGAAAGCTAAAGCCAGTTTTCCCGGAAAGGCAAAAAACATCATTGCACAAGGAATAAGTGGGAGCGTATGTCTCCATTACTCAACGGAACTATCAAGAATAAGTTTATAAATACTCAGGCACAAGCCTCATTCAGGCAGGCTCCAATAAGCAATTTCTAGCATTTCTTAAAGCTGTTCTCTCATTTACAATTGCTGAAAACATTCTTGTTCCATATGTTTATTCTCTTTCATATTACTGACTTGATCGTCGGAGCCTATACAGGGGGGAAAGCCCCGCTCCTTTTCTGAATTAATCATCAATTGGTGAACGGAGCAGTGCAAAATCATCAAGCTTCATCATATTGGCCAAGCTCAGCAACTTAGATCACATAATCCATCTCAATTTCGTTCATTCCCTTCACAGCACAACTTCATACAAATTGGGTTATTGTTCATTACAAACGTCTATTGGGCCGTGAAGAAGCATCGTTTCCTTCGTTGTAATTTTTGCGTCACATCAACTGGCGCCGTCTGTGGGGAACGTTTGATCAGATTATTTCATCAAATTTTCCTCATTTAAATAAATTTGTTGAAACCATGACGCAAACTCGTTCAGGAAAGGGTGCTTCTTCTTCTGACAACCTCAATGGGCTCACCATTACAACCGCTTTGGTCCCTACCGTTTCTGCCACCAGTTCTAATCCTCCATCTGATCCACCAACTACTACCACCCTTGTTGAAACTCTCACCCCCGAACAGGAAAAGGCAGAAAAAGATAGGTTCTTCCGTTATTTCCAGAAATATTTCACTTAATAAACCATGTTGCTCCTATCATCTCTACTCTTAATACAGAACCTCCCATTACAACCACCACCACCGAAGTAGTTAACATAGAACACCCCTATGGTTTACACTGGTCCCCAACCGTTCCCCCACCCAGGGCTGTCATCAACCCTGTGTCCAACCCCTCTGCTGCTTTAATGTCTAGTCTCCCCCCACAATCTACTACTATATGTCCTCCACAACCTGGGAGAGTTAATTTTTCTTCAATCAGTCATATTGCTGGTCCTCCTAACCCTTCTGTGGCACCACCTGTTTATACCACTGTAGCTCATACTCAGGCTAATCTTACTTTTCCGGATCCCTTTATGGCCCCCAATGCTCAGTTCAATAACGGTTCTCTTATGTCAGGCCTGCCCTTTCCCACTTTAGGACAACAAGTAAGTCAATTGAATCAACCTGGCCATGGCATACAAATCGGCCAAATGAATCAACCCTGTTATTACCCCGGATACACCACTACATCCAACCCTGCAATGTTTCAGCATTATGGTTTAGGCAATAACCGAGCCATGCAGCCGCCCTTAGAAAATATTCCTTTACTTAATCCAAATTATTATCCCGGGCCCGGCCTAGGAAACTATTACCTCGGTCTGGGGGGGGACCCCTTAGGTCAGTCCGGATATCCCCAGCTCGGCTTACCCGGATCTGGATATACTCAGATCGGACGAACTGCCCCCACGTCTCGCGTGTCTCATCCTTTTGGATGGGAGATTCAAATGGCACAATTTCCCCCTGGATACAGAGGCCTAGGTAAGGTTGACAAGTATGACGGTACCACCGACCCCACGGCTCACTGGATGCAGTGCATGAGCGTCATGGATGCTGCCAACCTGTCCGACGCTAACCGATGCATGACATTCCATCTGACACTTAAAGGTCAGGCCATAAATTGGTATTGTACTTTGCCCCGAAATTCTATTCATTCTTTAGATCAGTTTGGTGACCTGTTTTTAGCCAATTTCATGGGTAATAAGATATTGTCTAAACCGATTTCACATTTAATGAACATAACACAAAAAATGGGAGAGGGATTACAGGCATACATAGATCGGTTCAATATAGAGTCTAGGCAATGTCATGAAAAAGATGATAGAATAATGATGGGATCATTTATTAATGGGTTACGGTCAGGACCTTTAGCTACTGAATTGGCCATCCGACCCCCACATTCTTATTTTGAAATGATGGTTACTGCTGTTAACTTTGCTGTTGTTGAAGATGCTACAGCTATAAAACAGGAAAGGGAAAGAAGTTTTTCCGATTTATATGGTAAGAGGAAAGCTTCTTCCCCAATTCTTACGTCGGGAGGAAATAAGAAATTAAACTTTGCCAATACCACTAATTCCATTCCAAAGGCCGGGGTAAGTGTAAACACTGTGCAGGTATCCGAGCCCTTCTCAGTCCCCCGAGCTGACATACATGCTGCCATTCAGAGTCAAGGGCTGCTGCCCCCAGCTCGACCCATGACGGGTCCCACAGATCGGCTCAATCCGGGCAGGTATTGTAATTACCATAAAAACATTGGTCACAATACTAATGACTGTCGTGATTTAGCTGCAGAAATAGCTAAATTAATTCAAGCTGGGAAACTATCACAATATACACAAGTAGCACCTCTACCTAAACCGGTGACTTCAGCAATCCGTGAACGACCTAACGGATGCTACCGATGTGGAGAGACCGGTCATTTTGCCCGCGAATGTCCCCAATCCGACTCCCGAGCCCCAAATGCTGGGGGTAACACCGACCTAAATATAGCAGGGATTGTAAACACCATAGCAGGAGGACCAACCCAAGGCGACTCTAACCGCCAAAGGAAACAGGTATACCGGCAAAGGAACTCTATTCTAGGTAAGCGTAAATCAGATACCATGACACCAGGCATTACTTTCGATGACACAGATACATTTCTGTCTTTCAATTGTGACGATCCACTAGTGATCGATTGCTACATTTCAAATTACCAAGTACGTAGGACATTGTTAGACACGGGTAGTTCTAGCAATATAATTACAACCAAGGCACTGGCTGGTTGTCAATTACACAAGGCACAGTTAAGTCCAGTTCGGACACCATTGATTGGCTTCGGCAATCACCATGTTATACCTGTGGGACATTTGAGTATTCCCGTCACGTTACTGGCTGGACAGCTAAAACGTACGGAAACCATAGACTTCGTGGTCATTGATGAGCCATCACCCTACAATGTATATTTGGGACGGCCTGGACTAAATCAGTTCCAGGCCATAGCATCTACTGTACACATGCTTTTAAAATTCCCCACCATAGGTGGGGTAGCTTCTATTCGTTGTGATGTCTTGCAGGCAAAGCAATGTTACATGGCTTCCTTGAAAGAACCGACCCCAGAAGATCTGAAATCAAAAATTACCTCTTCAGTCCAGCCGACCTACGTTAACATTACCGATATAACAGGTGGCTCGGACCTGTCCATTGAAGCAGGAGCCGAGGTAAGAATTATTCCCCTCGCGGCCGATCCAAACAAGGTAATAAAAATTGGGGCTGATTTACCCCCTCAATTGCAATATGATTTGCTTAACCTTTTGCGTGAATTTGCGGAAGTTTTTGCTTGGGGACCGGAAGATATGCCTGGCATTTCTCGAAATATCATTGAACACAGGTTATCCATTGATCCCAATCATAGGCCGATCCGACAACGAAAGCGTAACCTTGGGGGAGAACGTAGTAGATATGTGGAAATCGAAGTGAACGCCCTGCTGGAAGTACGTATCATCCGAGAAGTGGATTATCCAGAATGGTTAGCTAACCCAGTGTTGGTTTCCAAACCCGATGGTTCATGGCGCATGTGTATAGATTTCACCGACTTAAATAAAGCATGCCCCAAAGACTGGTTCCCATTGCCTTTGATCGACGTGTTGGTTGACGCTATAGCTGGATTTCGCTTCCTTAACTTCTTAGACGCATATAAAGGATATCATCAAATCTTCATGGCCAAAGAAGATGAAGAAAAAACATCTTTTATTACAGACAAAGGTACATATTGCTTCATAACCATGCCTTTCGGTTTAAAGAATGCTGGAGCTACTTTTCAACGTTTGGTAAATAAAATTTTCAAAAAACAGTTAGGTCGAAATATGGAAGCTTATATTGATGATTTACTTGTAAAAAGTAAAAACGAATCTGCTTATTTATCTGATTTACGTGAAACCCTTGAAACACTAGCCCAATATAAATTAAGGTTAAATCCAAAAAAATGTGTTTTTGGGGCCACTTCAGGAAAGTTTTTAGGATACATGATTTCTGAGGGGGGTATCTCGGTTAATCCTAAAAAAGTAGAAGCTGTGTTGAAAATGCACTCACCTAGGACAATTCGGGAAGTACAACAATTAACGGGTAGATTAGCAGCTTTAAATAGGTTTTTAGCCCGGTCAGCAGAACGAGCATTACCATTTTTTAACATCTTAAAGAAAACTGATAAATTTTCGTGGACCCCGGAATGTCAAACTGCTTTTGAACAATTAAAAACTTATTTAGCTTCTTTACCATCTTTGACTATGCCTATTCATGGGGAACAATTGTACATGTATATAGCTACTACCGAATCTGTCATTAGCTCGGTTTTACTCCGAGAAGATAACCGGGTCCAGAGACCCATCTATTTTGTTAGTAAAGTTTTGCAGGCAGCTGAGAAAAATTATTCAGCCTAGAAAAGCTAGTCCTGGCTCTAGTTCACTCCACACGACGTCTTCGGCCTTATTTTAACTCGCATGGAGTCACCATTTATACCGACGCACCCCTCAAAGCCATCTTGCAAAGAGCAGGAGTTTCAGGTCGACTCACCAAATGGGCCATCGAATTAGGAGAGTATGATATCACCTTTGCCCCACGTACAGCAGTCAAAGGACAGGTGCTAGCAGATTTCATAGCTGAAGGAGTACCAGATCAGCAGGAGAACATGTTAAGACCGTCAGAAAAAATTGATCTACTTTTAACAATAGCAGAAGGTGATAATAAGTGGACTCTCTACGTGGATGGTGCTTCAAGCCAGTCCGGATCGGGTGCGGGGATCGTCCTCACCAGTCCAGGAGGAGAAATTCACACGTATGCTCTACGATTTTGCTTCATAACCACAAATAATGAAGCAGAGTACGAAGCCATGATAGCCGGCCTGAAGTTAGCTCGGAAATTTGGGGTTGAGAATCTAAAAATTTGTTCAGACTCTCAGCTCGTGGTTAAACAAATTTTGGGGGAGTATAAGGCTAAGGATCGACAAATGGAAGAATATTTAGCATTGGCGCAACAGCAACTAAAATTTTTTCAAAAATGGGCAATAGAGCGAGTTCCACGAAGCAAAAATACAAATGCCGATGCCTTGTCCAAATTGGCTTCTTCGGTTTTTTCACATCTAACCAAAACCGTCCTAGTAGAAGAAGTACATACCAGGAGTACGGCCGAACCAGAAATCTTGTCTATAAGAGAAGAACAGGATTGGAGATTTCCTATATGGCAATACCTACAAGATGGCACTTTACCAGAATCACGGAAGGAAGCACAACGAATACAAAGAAAGGCTGAACACTATCAGATAATTGGGGAGGACTTGTATAAAAAGGGCTTCTTGATGCCTTTACTAAAGTGTGTGGGATCGGGAGAAGCGGAGGCCATACTGAAGGAAGTACACGAAGGAGATTGCGGGTCTCACATTGGGGCTCGGAATTTGGCCAAGAAAATAATTGGGGCTGGGTTTTATTGGCCCCGATTATTACAAGAAGCAGTAAAGTACGTTCAACGGTGTTCCAGTTGCCAACACAATGCGACAGTTTACAAGTTGCCGGCCTCCAGCTTCACTGGGATAATTGCCCCATGGCCTTTCGCTGAATGGGGAATAGATCTCATGGGTCCGTTTCCTAAGATCGGTTCATGCCACTATCTTGTTGTGGCCATAGATTATTTCACAAAGTGGGTGGAAGCTGAGGCACTGACAAACATCACAGGGCGAACCGTAGCTCGGTTTCTTTGGAGGCAAGTCATCTGTCGTTTTGGTGTGCCCAGATCGGTTATTTCGGACAATGGGACTCAATTCGAATCCAAGGAATTCACAGCCTTGTGTTCAAAACTTGGTATTACCCAGCGTTTCGCATCGGTAGCTCATCCTCCAGCAAATGGACAAGTAGAACTCACAAACCGAACTTTGTTGCATGGGCTGAAATCCAGACTAGAAGATAAAGGAAAAAATTGGGTAGAACAATTGCCCCATGTGCTCTGGTGTCACCGGACTACGCCAAAATCGGCCACAGGGAAGACCCCTTTTGAGTTGGCTTTCGGAGTTAATGCTGTAATTCCCCCAGAAATACAAAGTAGAGCCCCGCGGGTTATGCACTTCGAAAGAAATCAAAACCAGAAGAACTTGGAGCTCAGCCTGGATCTGATAGAAGAAGTTCGGGACTTGGCCTATGTACATCAACTAAATTACAAAAATTTAGTTCGGCAACACTATAATGCTCGGGTCAAACATCGAGCCTTTGTACCAGGAGATTTAGTCTTGCGAAACCGATCTATCAGCAAACCACAAGAACAAGGCAAGCTATTTTCTAATTGGGAAGGGCCTTATCGGGTAATCGAAGCTCGACCTACCGGAAGTTATATTTTGGAAGACTTGCAAGGACGATTGATTCCACGAACTTGGAATACAGCACACTTAAGGAAATATTATCAGTAAAGCAGTTCGAGTTAAAGAAGTAAGAATTTGAAGGAAACAGAAAAGGTCATATATTGGATAATCAAGCTCGGTTACAAGGATGATCTGAAAAGTATAAAAGTTCTTTGAAGGACCAAAAAAAAAAAAAAAAAAAAAAAAATTCTACAAAATGTAAAGCCGATTACATCACTGCAACTGCATCTAGGCATGCTACCTACATTCCTCACACAGCTGGAAGGAAGGGCAAGCCCGATCTAAGAGAAGGCCGATCTTAAGAAGGAGGAGCTTGGGAAGAGGCTTCATCCGTTATCTCCTGGGGGTCGGCCACCGGATCCTCTTCGACCTTTTCTGGAATGGGAACACCGATGTCTCGGCATTCTTGCTTGATTTCTTCTACTAAGTCAAAAGGATCACGTCCCTCCGGAAGCAAAGAAGACTGGGCTATGGAGTCTTCTGGAGCATCGGATGCCGATCTGGAGCCTTTTAGCTCGTCCCAGCACAGAGTATATCCGCACTGGATCAGCTCGAGAAAACGCCGGTTCATTAACTCCAGCAAGGCCCCTTCCTTGAAAGTTTTTAGCTCGGCCTGACGAGCTGCCTCAACTTCTTCCGAGCTAACCATCCCCGCAGCTTTTTGTATAGCCTCTTCTGCAGCTTTTGTAGCCTCTTCTGCAGTCTTCTTGGCCTCTTCGGCTGCTTTTTCCAGGGCAGCTCTCTCTTTTGCCCAGAGAGACTTTTCTTCTTTCAGGGTCGTCACCTCAGCTTCCAGGCCCTGGATCTTGGTCACCTGTTGACTGGACTTCTTGCACAGATTCTGATTCTGCTTCATTAGCTCGGTCTTTTCAACCCCAAGCTTTGAAAGTTTGCTTTTCTCGAGCCCCAGCTGAAACTCTAGATCTTCAACGGCCTCGGACGGTTTCTTCGACCTCTCTAGCTCGTAACTTTGGGCCAAGATGTCCAAAGCTGTTGCCCTTTTTGACGTAGCAGCATAATTATAGGCTACCTGCAAAAAATCCGAGCCAGAAGTGTCAGCCGAGGTAAATCATTATTTTCGGACTTTAGTAAATTTCTGATACTCACCCTCTTTATGTGTGAAGCAAGAAAAGCCTCCTGCTTCATCATCAGCTCCATGTTTTGCCGGAGCTGGTTGCCCACCTGTACCATTTCCTCAAAAGACCTTTCAGTTTCAGCCTCCAGCTCTTGGTAAGGCCTTACATCCTCAGGCAGGGGCTCTGGTAAATGCACTTGAAGAATGGGCCGAGCTAAGGAGATCGGCCTATCTTTCTTGTCCTTCAGCAGAAGAACCCTTTCTTTTGTTGACGGGTCCACAGGGCCCCAAAGATCATCAGGTTTCGGCAGCTCGGGATCACACGGGGGGCCCGTCAACAGTTGTGGAGCTTTAGCAGCCTTAGCTGCCTGGATTTCTTCCGGGGTTGGTTTGCTCTTTTTCGTAACCCGAGTCACCAACGCCGAGCTAGGAGGATCGGCCACCTCGACCTCTTCAGTAAGGTCGATCTCAGCTGGTCTTTTGGAAGACCCCGAAGCAGCAATAATTTTGGTGGTTTTTTTCTTCCTTCCAAATCCACCGAGACCGCCTGAAAACAGGTAAAATGCAAAAATAAAAAATTACCAAATTATGAAGGATAAGGATATCATAAATAAAGAGTTCAAGGGACAGGTATTTACTCTCTACATTAGGGGATTGGCTTAGCCCGGCCGAAACAAGTAGAACCTCTGAAGGAAATTTAACCGAGTATTTGTCCGAGCTACTATGGTTTCTTAACGCCTTATAGTCTGATTGAACTCTGGGGTCGGACTTATCTCTGGATTGTTCAACTGGTAAAATAAATGGGGACCAACGGTAGGGTAGGTTTGCTTCCTCAGCTTTTACCATAAAAAACCTAGCCCTCCATTGTTATTAGTAGGGGGGAGTCGGTAATAATCACAGGGCTATTCCTACGCTTCTGAAAGGTCACCCACCATTTACCATAAGGGTATTTTCGGACTGTATAAAATTGAAAAAACAGGTCTACTGTAGGTCGAACTCCAGCCCCAAAACACATATACATGAACCCTATCAAAAACCTAAGGGAATTGGGTACTAGTTGGCTCAGCCCAATATTCAGAAAATCACACATCTCGATTAATAGATCTAGGGTCGGAAATCTCAATCCAAAACTAATATGATATTCATACACTCCGACCCAACCCTTAGAAACAGTATTTATCCTCTCTTCAGGCTCGGGTAAACGAATAGGACAGAAGGATCTATATAATGGGTCGACCTAAGGGTTATTAAATCGGCCATAGTCATTTGTGAAATTATTTCCTCGGGTTTAAATTCGTGTGTGGCAGCCGAATCTACAGCAATCAGTGCAAATAATCATGGACAAATCACTCAAACAAGACAGATTGGAAAGAAAAATAAATCATCAGACAAGGACGCTAACCTGCTGCCGGTGCCAGACGCGATGCTTCGGTGCCTGAGCTTTTCTCGGAGGCCATTGAAGACTGATAAAAGAAAGAGAAAGGTATGACCACGGAAGGTAACAGCGGTGGGACAACAACCTTAGCGGAGATTGCAGGAATTAGGACACAACGATAGAACTCCGGCAAAATTTCGAAAAATTCCGGCGAAGGGAAGGAGAAGGAAGGTAAGAACAAATTTCTCTCTTTTCAGGAAAGCGAAATGAAGTAAGGTGCCAAATGTGTGTTGCTATCACGGTTTTTATAATGGAGCCTCGGGGAAATCGAAGAGACGTGGGCAGACCAAAAGCTGCATTCATTAATGACACCTTGAAAACACAAAACGGCCTTGGAAGTCGTATCGATAGATGTAAAGGCGTGTCCCGACCGATCCGCCTCTTCAAAATCCTGACCTAGGGGAACGTAAAGGTACGTATTTATGATTATATTTATTTGTCCGAAAACTGTTCAAATTCTTTAGATCGGAATTACACTTATTACTATACAGATGGAAGAGACTATTCTTTATAGGTCGGATTTCATATTTCATGTTTTTATATGAAGTATAGGTCGGATAAATACTGGAAAATCGCCTTTAAGTCACATACGGCTTAATAAAAATACGGAATATTGCTTAGTTCGGAAAATTGGCTCGGATTAATCTAGAAAAACATATCCTTTATGCTAGGTCTTAGCTCGGAAAACCAAAGAGTATTAAGTTTTAGATCGGTAAAACCTAATACTGGGGGGGCTTGTTGATGTGCATAAAATTGAAATCCCCATTGGGCCTAGCCCAGTTAATTAAAAACTAAGAAACAGTAAAAGATAGAGAAGCCCAGATCCATGTTCAGGTCAGAAAGATCACACAAAACGAGTCTCTGTTACAAATTTAGGTCGGTCATATAATCTTATATTGGTCATGAACTGAACAAGAAAACTCACTAAAGTTTAGGTCGGAATAAACTAATCTTAGATTGGTAAACCTTATAGCTCAGATCGGTATGATTATGTCAGTATTACTCAAGAATCCCAGGTCGGTAAAAACTTAATGAAGTTAGATCGGTCAATTGTTAACTCATCTCTATTTAGGTCGGTAATGTAAGATTAGATCGGTTAAGCCGACCTGAAAATAAAGATAATAATATATCATGGTAGGACCATTATTTTAGTATGTGCAGAGCAATTATGACAGTGGAGCCGAAAGCTAAAGCCAGTTTTCCCGGAAAGGCAAAAAACATCATTGCACAAGGAATAAGTGGGAGCGTATGTCTCCATTACTCAACGGAACTATCAAGAATAAGTTTATAAATACTCAGGCACAAGCCTCATTCAGGCAGGCTCCAATAAGCAATTTCTAGCATTTCTTAAAGCTGTTCTCTCATTTACAATTGCTGAAAACATTCTTGTTCCATATTGTTTATTCTCTTTCATATTACTGACTTGATCGTCGGAGCCTATACAGGGGGGAAAGCCCCGCTCCTTTTCTGAATTAATCATCAATTGGTGAACGGAGCAGTGCAAAATCATCAAGCTTCATCATATTGGCCAAGCTCAGCAACTTAGATCACATAATCCATCTCAATTTCGTTCATTCCCTTCACAGCACAACTTCATACAAATTGGGTTATTGTTCATTACAAACGTCTATTGGGCCGTGAAGAAGCATCGTTTCCTTCGTTGTAATTTTTGCGTCACATCAGGAGGTAATGATAGTTTAGCTATGTAGTGGGACAAAGTTTAGTTTACAGAGCGATGAACGTATTTGCTGTGACATTGATGGTCGATGATTGCAGGGTTTTTCCCAGAAGCTCAAGGAGGTTTACTCCCTTGAGGAAGATGAACTCATAATAGCCCTAGCATTGATGGACTTAGTCGGCCAGTAGGTATGGGCACCCTGTGCGCTAGTGGGCGATGCGGCACCGGGGATTTTTGTTGTTGGCATGAGCAGACTAGTCCTCGGACCCTTCACCTCCCTCCTCCACCCTCATTACCACTGTATATTTAATTAATAAATCATTTTTTATACATGTATTTAAGTAAAAAAAAAAAAGAATATCTTTATATGTTAGACCCCTCATAAATATGCAAAATTTTTTTTTTTTTTTTTTTTTTTGATTCGATACTGAGAGCAGCCCATGCATGTCATTGCTACCCAAGTAATTATGGGGATTTTTTTGGGTATGTAGAGCACAGAACACGGTTACGCATATACTTGCCAACTATAGCTCTACGTGCGCAATAGAGGAATGCAAATGGGGCTATGCTCCAACTTTTGTTTCTCAATCGTTGCGGGATGATTTTAAACGTTTTTAATAGATTAAACTTTTTGGCTTAAAAAAAATTTTGGTTGTTATTGTAACTGTAAACTTTTGAGTAAAATGTTAGTAAACTCTTTGACAGTCAGTTTAGGGTTTAGTATTCCGACAATCTCAAAAGAAATGTATATGAATATTAGCAACAAATGAATGTTCTAAGCATGGATCATTGGTTCATTTTGATTCATATTTATTCCATAAAGTTTAATATATTTATTTGTGTTGATTTTCATTTAATTTCTATGATGGTTTATTTTACTAACCGGAGAATACATGTTAATTGGAGGAGGATTAAGGTGGTGATAAAGATCATACGTTTTTAACCAAGATTATTGATGAGACACAGTTTATTTGTCGAGTTTTATACGATAGTTCTTCCCCCAATGCGGTATTAAGGAGTACATGCAATGGCAAGGGAGGACCTTCTATTAGAATCTGGAGCCTAAGTCAGTACAAGGAGGATAATGATATAATAGTATATCAAAAGAGACTTAAACTATGATTTGAGTTTTATTTTAATTTTATAATATTAAAATTACATTGAAAATGTAAAAAATTTTATTAAAAATGTAAAAATACTTATTAAAAATGACAAAAAACTAGTATAAAATCAAAATAAGACTTAAATCATGATTTAATTATCTTTACCAAACATAGCCTTAATCACCGTGATTGGATTGGGCTTATGTGGGGCTGTGAGTTTGGGCCCAGCAAAATCAGATATGTCGCGATTTCGAACATCAGATTTTAAAATAAAAAGGAAATAAAAAATATGTGTTCATTTACGTAATGAATTATCTGAACATAAACAGAAATATGTGACTAAAACAAAAATGAGCAAAAGACAAATAAGCCTAATTTTTATTAGCGGGAATTAAAACGGGGGATGAAAATTTTGTTCTAGAAAGCCAATGAAATGAAGGGCAAATTGGCAATTCAAAAAACAAAACTAATCTATTGCATATAAATAGTCGGCGCAACTCCGACAGCCCTCTGTCGTGCGACACTGGCGACTCGCGTCAACTTCTCACGGAGTCACTGGCATGGCTTCGTCCTGTCTGCAACTTTAACTTCCAGGTGTTCATCCACTGCGAAAGCACAGAGCGGTTGGCATTTCGAATTCATTCCGACGAATGGATTCCTACGCTTCGTTCCTGGAGAAAACGCGAGTACCACAACCTTCGTTGCAAAAGTATGCTGTAACCTCAATTTTCGAGAAACTTCGCACCTCTCCTCCGCACATTGGCCTGGACTCCGATCCTGGTAGAGAAGTCATCAATTACTGCCTCCACTCTTCCTCCGCCTACGTGGTGGAGCTTTCTGTCGTCGAACTATGCCGCCTCGTCAAAGACTCCAGACTGGACCTTTCTCGCGGACTGTTGGAGCTTCAGTCCGCCCTAGAGGCGTCTGATTCTCGTTTCGTCAATGTTTTCGTGAAAGCTATAGGGTTTCTCGTCCAATTAGGGTTCCAAAACGGCTCTTCCTCGCTTCAGTTTCGATCTTCTGAAAATCATCCGTTTGTTAAGGCAAGGATAAATGAATAAATGAACGCAGGATGTAGTAATCAATGAGTATGAATTTGCCTATTTTTGATGATTGTAACTATTTCGTGCAGATTCTTTCAAGTCGAACTGAAGTTGAACGCGAGCTTGTGCATCAAGTGGGTGTGTTTGTGGTGAAAAATAAGCATTTAGGGATGGCTGCAGTTTGTGACTTCTTGAGGCCTTTGTTGAACTACTCAATCATTCAGATGTCTGTTTTCGCTCGATTTCGATCTTTTGCAAGGGCTTTGGCGTCGTCGTTGGCGTCGTTGAGTTGTTCCTTCCCTCATGAGTCAATTCCCGTGATTAAGCTGCTAATCCGATGTCTCAAAATGTTCCCCAGTAAGGATTCAGAAGTGAGTGGACTTGTAACATTTTAATGAATTTTGCAAGACGGGGCTACTGGATCTCATAAATAGTCTTTTGAAGTAACCACGGAACTTTTCCGGCGAGATAATTGTTTTAATGGTACTTTCTGTAGGATATTGCTGTACTTCGCCAGTTTGTGGAATGCACAGTGGACGCTTATGTGGTTATTTTGAGGCAGCTGGTGGAAACTGGATCGGTACTAGTATAAGCACTCAAACTTTATCAGTTACTATTATTTATAATAGTCTATCAGTTGACAAAACACCATGGTTGTAGTTATCCAGTTTAACTAATTTAGTTAATAAACTATAATTTGTTAGGTGGTTCATGAAATGCAATTATGTGGTGTGGAGCTCATAGAGGCCATTTTCTCTCTGCATAAAGATCTTCATCCTCACTTTCGGGAAGTTGAGAATATTTCTGAAATTTCAAGGCATTTATTGGCTGTTCAGAAAGAGCTAGGCTTGAATTATGTGTCTGATTTCTCATCGGTGATGTTATCCTTGTTTCTGCCGCTCATTCAGTCTGAGCTTGAACATGAACAGCTTGCTATCTTGAAACTGGTTCTCTTTCTCGTAGAGTGGAAAATGGGAAGTGGTATGCTTATTTGTAGATACTTTATTTACTGAAAAGCTTTATTTATCTTCTGATTATTATCATAGATATTATTTTGACTGGAATATGAAAGAGCTGATAATTGTTTTAGCTTAAATCTACGCATGCTTTCATGCCTACTGCATTACGGAACAGGTCCCACTCAAACCAACATATTCACCTTACCGTGCAAAGTAATATTTATGTTTATAAAGTGTCATGGTAGACCTCTTTGGTAAAGTACATGATTTTGTTACCCTTTTACAGCAAGGTTTGACCGATTTTGAGCAAAAAGATTGAGACTAGTCAATGTAAACTAGTATGCATGTTTCCCCTTGATATGTGCTCTACCATGGCGTAAAAATTAATTTGATATGCATATAAATGCTTTGCCTTTTCAAGATTGAGAAATCTTTAATTATTTTCAAGAGTTTGTGTTGGTAATTTTATGTAGATTGTTTGTTGTTGTTTATTGTGTAATTTGCCTTTTTCTGTTCTGCTTTAATCACAATTCTTGTTACATGTTCCTTAGATGTTGGTCGAGTTTCGAGTGAGTTGAACGAGGAGCTCTTGTTCATTTTTCCAGTCATTAACGTTGTGTCAACGGCAAGTAAATTTGTTAAGCAAGTGGCAGTTGCTCTTATCTCTTCTCTACAGAAGAGATTGCTAGTTTTGTCAAATTCACCAAAGAAAGGACCAGATCCTCAAACAACTTTTCTCCCTATTAGCTCCCCCGGATGTATCATTTATAGGTTTCTTCAGCATTTGTGGTATCAGGTTTTACTTCTTTAATCGTACATCTAAAACTTTTTTTTTTTTTTTTTTTTCACAGCTTGGTAGTTTGACGTTGTTATCCGTCATATTTTTAGCAGCCAATTTTAGACAGAAATATATATTTCGTTAGTTTCTTATTATACCTTTTATGATTATCGGTTTGGTTTACTATATTATTTGGATAGGGTATGATATTTTTTCAATTTCTGTGTAGCTTTCTGTATCTTATTATGCTTAGGCCATGCACATCTAAGATACATCTAGTTTAATTTCTTTAGCACTGGCTGTCCATAATTGTTTGTCACGAGTTATTTTTGACAAATATTTCTTCACCATCATGTGCTAGTAAGCATCGAGGATGAGAACAGCATAGGGTACAATTATCGTACAATTATTGTAATTATCTGATTGTTATTTTTAATTTCAGGATTCATCTTCATTGTCTCGTCCTTTTTACCTCAAGTTTACTTCTGCCGAAGGCGATATTAATGATGGACACAACATACCAAAATCTTGGACGTCTTTAGTGCTGGACTATTCTTTGCTCATTTTTAAGAAAAGAAAATCTGGTCAAATTCTTTCTAAGTCTCAGGAGATCTTTATTGCAGGTTGCTACTTGTTTTTCTTCTCCTCAGTATCTCCTGTTCTGCACTTGTCCCTACTTTTAACATACCACTCCTTTTCGCCTTGACAGAGATTTCCTTTCTACTTGGTGCTATAGCTAGTGTCTGTCTTATGCATCAGAAATTGAGGAACCCTTCAGTAGAACTCTTGGCTACTGTTGGCAATATGAACCCTGAACTTGGTGTGCCATTGATGCTATTCACTATATTTTCCAACCACACATTTACTAGCAAAGATGAAGACATGGATTTCCACGGCATATTGGTAATTCTGTATTGATTGTACATAATCATACTTTCCTTGTGAAATCTTATTTATTATTTAATTATTTTTTGGTTTTCTGCAGCTGAAACTGCTTCGTATGCTTACTTCGCTCGCTTCTCATCCTGCAATGTTGCCGCTGATAGTTCAGACTGTATTGCCAATGCTTCATAAAGACGTGAAACCGTAGGTCTTTCATGTGCTTTTGTATCCTCAGTTATCTGGCAATGTGTGACTGTAGATTTAATTTGATTGAATTGCCTACCTGCATTATTGTAGATTTCCATCTGTGGCAGAGTCAGTCCCTTGTTTTTCAAATTTTAATCCAAAATAATTAGGGCCTGTTCTTTAAGTTTTGGTTTTGATCTCAGTTTTGGTTCCAACAGTAAATTTAATATATTATAATAAATTTTTATCAACTTTTTACTATTCAGCTATACCTTTTTACATTTCCAACACACTTTTTATATTATAAAACTATTTTTCCAAAACCAAAACTCAACCCTTTCATAAAGAACAGGCCCTAAGAAAGAAATGAATGCACTAGCAAGAAACCCGTTTAAGGTGGTTTGGATATGTAAAGGGGATCTTTAAATTCACTGATAGGGCTTAAAAAAATGGAGAATTATTAACTCAAACTAAAAGGGAAAGACCTAATAATACTTTGAAAGAAACTAATAGAGAAGACATGATACACTGATGAAACTCACCCGAGATTTTATCCCTGTTTTAAAGCTACTATTTGTTTGTGAAAATTCTTTTGATAATTGACTGCTGGTGTTAATTCTGTGACTTATTCTATCCTCAGATCCATCTACATCTGCAGTTCTACATATTATTCTTCTGGGTGTTGGGAACTTATCATTAGTAATGATCCTGCTTTTAGTATTTTTCAGAGTTTTATATGCTACTGCTGTACGATTAATTTGTAAGACCTGGGAGATCAATGACCGTGTCTTCGGGAATTTACAGGTCAGGACTTTCATTTTAAATTTTTGTAACAATTATTTCAAAATCCTGCGTCTTTGACCTTAAATATATGCTTCAGTATTGAACATAAACAAGATATAGTGAAGGAACAATCAAAACAGAAGGTAGAAAGCAGTAACTCAAATTTACTTTTACCTGGATATGTTTGATGAGTGCATTGTTTCCTTCTCTTGGGTATAGGGCGTTCTACAACCAAATAAATTTGTTGCACTTGCATCGGAGAAAGATATCTGCGTGAGTATGGCTGCTTCTCTCCTGGACGTTTGCCGGAGAAATCCTGATAGGGGTGTGGACCTTGTTCTGTCTGTGGCGGTATAATGATGACCATCTTTCCTATACTTCTCCATGCATATTGATCCAAGCTCTATGATGTCTATGTTTTGTTTGATAGGCTTGTATTGAAAATGAAGATTCTCTTATTCAGTCTATTGGACTCCAGAGTCTTGCACATCTTTGTGAAGCAGATGTTATTGGTAACCTTTGTTCTTCTTGATTCTTTCTGTAGGTTTCCTTGACCTTTCTTATACTCGAATTGTCTCGTTCTGACTCATGATTAGAAATCAATGTTTGTTTGTATGACACCTATCTTTGTGATTGTGCAGTCTGAATTAAAATTTATTTCTTCATTTATGTTTTCCCTTAGATAAGATATTTTCTTTATTTTTATTGAAACTTGGTCATCTTGTGAGACGGTGGTGTGATTTGTGACTTTATCTTGTTGCTTGTTCCATATTAGTCTTGATTCCTTTTGGATATCTAGACTGGGATATACTTTACCCATACTTGCTGTTCCTGGATGTCCCCTGTTACAGAAATTTGTGATTTGGAAGATCTGGAACAAAATTTCACCAAGGGGGGGAAAAACTCCGTAAAAAGAGCTTTTATAATTAAATTGTTCATGTTTAACTTGGGCAATTCTTTCTGAGAGCTTAAGCTGTTCTCTGATAATTCTTTTGTTACTGCCTATCCGGACATTTTTTCTGTTTCATGGAATCTGTGCTAAATTATGGTGTTTTTGGACCCAGGTAATTCTGTCCTTCTAGTTAATGTGTTTGTTTGAAATGTTCTTTATTCTATTCTTACTGAATTGTACTGAAAACCAAATGAGGTGGATTTCCCATGCTTTAGAACTCAATAGGATATTTTGCACATTCTGAATTTATGATCAGTGAGGTCAAGTAGGATGAAACTCAGCTTTTATGTCTGGGTATGCACCCCAAAGGTTATTGACAACTTCAATGTCTTTGTACAATTAATTGGTGCAGATTTTTATACCGCCTGGGATGTGATCAAGAAGCATGTATTGGGGAACAGAACAAATGCACTTGCTGCTTATAGGTGAGTTAAATTATTCCATGAACTTCCTTGATGGGTAAGTATTTTTTTGAATCATTTCTTAGATGTGGCTGTTTCTTTTGGTGAAAAGGTTTGTGGTTTATATTGCAAAATGCTTGTTCTTACTACCTTATGATGCCAGCCTATGTATTCTTTTACGATGGGGGGCAATGGATGCTGAAGCATATCCTGAAGCTGCTTCACACATTTTGAATATATTGTGGGAAGTTGGAACCTCCAGGAATGCTGGTCATGGTCCTTCATGGGCAAAAACTCGGGCTTCTGCATTCCTGGCGCTAACCCATTATGAGGTATATTTTTTGGTTCATTGTTATTCATGTTGATTTACTAGATAATCATGCTTCTAGCTAAACAAAAGCAGAAGTATGTGCTCTCTGGGATAATAGTTTTTGTGTTGAACATGTTTCATTGATTTGACTTGGTCATAATTGTTTCATTAGCTTGAACATGTCTTTTCTTTCAGCTGGTGCATATTCTGGGAAGCATTACAAATTTTAAGGAGGTGAACACGGAGTTTCTTTTTTCAGAGACTGACCCTGAAGTACTAAGAGCTTTAGAAGGATTCGAATCTAGAATCATTGATCATGAGTTCATGTAAATTTTTTATTTTTTTATTTTCTATGTTCTTCTTTTCCTCTTTTTTAAGATAAATTTTTTGTTCTGTATCTTGAATTTGTTTGTTTTCTTTTTCTTCTTTAAATATTATTAAACCTGAGAGTTTTGTTCTTTCAGTAACCGGAGAAGTTTAGGAAAGCAGAAAAGGCAATCTAGAAACAAGATTGAGAAATTGCTTGATGTTTTTCCTCAGGTTATCTTTTCTACAGGTATGCTTTGTTGTCGTAAGTGTTATCTTCTGTGGCTCATGAAATTGAGGCTTCTAATGGATCTAGCTTGATCCTGCTTTTTCCTGTTCATTTTTTCAGCTTCTTGTGTATAGCATTTTGCTTCTTTGTTGCTTGATGACTTTACTGATCTGAAACTGAACAGATACCCCATTAGAAATTGTTGTAAGAATAGAGATAGAAAAGATTGGTTGTTCAATTTGTGTAATTACATGTACTTTGTTTGGGAAGACAAATGTACCGATTCAAACGTTTTGCTATATATGTGTGTGTATTTTGAGACATTTTCATCTTAGTCATCGTGCATTTCATTGGCAGGAGATAAAAGTAAACTTGCAGAATTACCTGGTGCCGCATTGTTATGCTTTTCTTTTGCTCCTGTAGATTTGAGCAATCGTGGACGCTTAAAAGTAAGATAATTAAGACAGTCCTTTAGAATCTAAACTTATGTATGATGGATACACTAGATATTTTACATATGCAAGTTGATTTACAGGAATTAGAAGAAGTAAATTCTGAATTTGAGGGTGTAATGGTAGAGATAGCCTCCTCCCTTCAGCTTTCAAGGAATATACTGGTTGCCCTTTTCTCATTGCAATCATGGAAACCATTCATGCAAAGGTGGATGAAAGTTCAGTTGAAGTTACTTGGCAGAAAGCCACATTCCTCTGTGTTGGATAACACTTCTAAAGCTGCAAACAACATTTTGAAGGTTTTGATGAAGAGTTCATTATACTTTGGCCATGGTCTAGAAGAGTTACTTTTATCACCTTTAAAGTCGAGCACTAAATAACTGCTGATTTCTCTCATGCCAGATAATGATTCGGAATGCTGATGAGAGTATCCCTAGTTCTGCGGAAAATATTGCTCTTGCTGTTGGGGCTCTTTGTTCAGTAAGTAATCTTTATGTTGCTTAAAGAGTGATTTGAAATTTTTAATATTTCAATTGAGAATAATAGGATTGTGTTGTTCACAATTCCACTAAGTGCTTTATCCTTTGATAGTTAATTTTTCATCAGAATGAGTGGCAATGGTATATAAAACTTTTTGCTGCACAGTTTTCTCATAAGCCATTAATCTTTGCCATTTCACCTTCAATTTCACGATTTTATGACTTCCATAAAATCATTAAGTTTATCTAGGTCCTACATATGAACAGTTAATTGAAGGTGCACATTGGATGAAAGAGGAATTGATGTGAAATGAAGACACGGAATCCCAGGAATTGTTTACCTGGATCTTGGAAAAAAGATGAGAAAATAAGGAAGTTTCAAACACAGAAGTACGAAATTCCAATTGTTCAGAGAATCAGATCGGTTCTATTAAGGACAGGTCTTGACCGGATCCGAGCTTCCCAAGCTCTATGCTGTTGGGGAATTCTGGGCGCTTTTACTTTAACATTTGAATTTCTCCTAATTGGACTTTGTTAATTGTGCCACAGTTGAGCGTTTCTGTCCTTTCAAGAAGTGTGATTAAAAATTATCAAAACTAAAGAATCAAGACCTTTAATGGCACACAAAAGTAACCAAAGGTATAAGACACCACAATTAGGAGAAGTAAAGCCTAATCAATAAGTATCTGAGAGTATACAAGAACAACCTTGTGCAACTCACAATGTAAGAGTCTAAATTTTGTTTTCAACAACTGTCAATCCCATCCCTAAATATTCATCCAACAACACCCTATTTATAGAGTAAAAGCTGACCGTACAAACTTAATCCAAGCAAGTATCAACTTCTACAAATGGTCAACTACTAAGTATAGTTTAATGCTGACACTTTTTGGACTAATTCATTACGAAATTTGGGCATTTAAGTTATTTCATACATACCAAAATATTAAACTCAACAAATAGCTAAAAAGAAGAATTGAAACTCTTTTATTCCTTAGCATAGTAGTTTTGGACTCAACCAAAAATCCAATAAATAATCTTTTATTGAGACTTCGTTTTTGCGTCAGGAGTATTCTAGAGAAGATTTACAGCAATATGTTTATTATTATAGGGTTTTTTTTTTTTTTCCTTTATTATTATAGCTTTTGTGACACAGCAAGGAAGCATAATGTTTGCATTTATACATTTCAGGCAAATTGTTTCATCCTTTGAGAATGTCATCTTGTTTATTGTACCAGTTCCTTTCACAATTAGCTACTATTATTTTCGCCTCGGAAAAAAACTGCATGCAGTCTTTTTGTGGGGGTGGAATGTGGGATTTAATTGATTTAAATGAATCATTGAACCAGAGGCAGAGGGGCTCGATTGGTTATTCAAGATTTAGCAAATAATTTCCCAGCTAATTCTAGTAATCTATTTTTTCAGGTGCTTCCCCAGTCGGTACATGCTGTGAAATCTTCTGCCTCAAAATTTCTGTGTTCTTGGTTGTTGCAGCATGAACACGAGTATCGCCAGTGGGCAGCTGCAATTTCTCTTGGACTGGTGTCAAGTTGTCTTCATGTGACTGACTCAAAACAGAAATTTGAAAACATTAATGTCATTCTCAAGGTATCATGTCTGATTGGATTAATCGAAAGCTGGTGTTAATCATGGGAATGGAGTCCGTGTTTGTTTTAGGTTGTCAGTGATATGGTTACTCTCTTCTGCTAGTAGTATTAATTGCTGACTGTTAGCTATGTATACTTATCTAAATTGCTGGAGGCGGGTGTGGGTATCAAAATTCTATGACTGAATACTTTATCTATGAGTAATAAACCTTAGAAGCTGTTTGCTTATCTCCACACTTTTCTTCCCATATCCACCATAAGATAGTATATAACAAACTACTCTTTTTTTCAACTCATTTTTCCTAATGCATGGAAGCAAAAGAAATAGCAATGCTTGACCAAGTACAGAAGGATAGGTATAACAAGTACAAAATCTGTATGCTCTTTTCAGGTTGCATCCTTTAGCAAAAGCACTCTTGTGAAAGGAGCTTGTGGAGTTGGATTGGGGTTTTCATGTGAAGACCTTCTTACAAGAGTTGATTCTGAAGGCAATTCGTCATTGGAGAAAGAAAGTTGCCCGATGCAAGTAGAACTACTGAGAAATATCATTAAGTTTTTTTCCCACAATTTGTGTCAGTTCTCAAAATCTTCAGCTGATATGTTACAAAATCTACCCTCATGTATTCCGCTGGGGAGAGATGACTCTGATCCAGGAGTTTCAGTTGAGACGGTGAATGAGTTCTGCGATGACTTAGAGGAAGATGTATGGGGTGTTGCTGGACTTCTTTTGGGCTTGGCAAGTTCTGTTAGTGCAATATACAGGTCTGGAGCTCACGATGCAGTGATAAACATAAAAGAATGGATCTTTTCCTGTATTCCGCAGTTCAATTCATTACAAAGAGATACTGGCATGGAAAGACATGAGATGGTATTGTCTGTGGGATCATGCCTTGCCCTACCTATTATAGTCTCTTTCTGTCAACGAGTGGAAATGATTGATGATACTGAGGTAGATCATCTAGTAAGTTCTCTCATAGAGCTAATATCTGAGCTAGTTTCTGTTGAGCAATCTAGCACCTTCTTCCAGAGCTTGTTGATGGCATCTTCTGTAGGAGCTGGAAGCTTTGTATCCAGCATCTTAAATGGAGGTAGCTACTCCTTAAAAGTCAACAATGTTAAAGATATACTATCATTGTGTCAAAAAATTTACTCCAGTCCTCACCCTCCCTTCGTTCATTTGGGAGGGATGCTTGGAGTCATTAGCTCATTAGGAGCAAATGTGGGACTACCAGTGCAATATATCACTTACACCAAGGCAGATTTTACCTTTGATCAAAAGGTGATTTTATTGTTTTTGCTAAACTTCCGTGCAAATGAAAATTCTTTTCCTTTCTCTGAATATATGTTTTGCTATCATCCAGCTGGAATCTTCTCGTATCATGGGCCCTCTTCTTTCAATTCCGCACTTGGAGCCTGAATTGACATTGTTGGTACGGGAGATCTTCCTCGTAGCACAAAATTCTGATGAGCATCAGTTGCAGCAATTTGCATCCTGGGCAATTTCATTCCTTAGGCATTTTCTCTGGTTCCGGCAACTTCACAATGAGGATATCTATTCGCAAGAGGATGCAATTACTTCAGTCTCTCTAAATGTTCCCAAAGATAGCTTGGTATTCAAAATCTCTATGTGGTTAATGCAGCTGGACCCTGGGGTATGTCTGCTTATTCAGTATTCCCTTTATTACCTAACAGGGTTTTTTCTTTTTCCTTTATCCTTATCTCGTGGGACATTTATAAGCCATTGAATTTGAATCTATCATCTGCCTGTGAGGGTTTAGAAAAATTGTACTTTTGGTTCCTTGTGTTTTGATCATGTAACACTTACGGTCATTTTTCTTTCGAATTTGGCACTTTGCTTCTTACCTTTGCAAATATTTGATAATTTTGGTCCTTTTTCCTGCTATTGGCAGTTTATGGGTAATTTGTATTCTTTATGCGAAATAAAAATAATTAAGGTGTCCACATCTAATTATCAAAGCTTGTATTCCAGTAGAACAACAACAACTAAACCTTTGTTCCACTATGTGGGGTCGGCCATATGGATCATATATTGCCATCGTGTACGGTCATGGCACATCGATTCATTTATATTCAAATATGACTTATCATATTTTAAAGTTGTTTTCCAATTCTTTTTAGGTCTTCCTCTACCCCTTTTTATATTAATTGCTTCTCAGAATTAGAAGTAATCTCAAAATTATAAGTTCCATTAGAAAAATCTCAAAATTACTATGTAATCATAACTTATCACCAAAAGAAGTCACAATTACACTCCATTCTTCTGAGTTTTGGATTGATTATAATTTTCCATAATCAGATTTAGACCAAAATATTTTTCATTTTACATAAAGTGCCTAAATGATTTGTGAAACTGACTACAGTAAGGAAAAGGGACCAAAATTGACAATATTTTGCAAGTGTATGGGGAAAAAGTACCAAATTCAAAAAGAAGGGAACCAAAGGTGTTACGAGACCGAACATGAGAGACTTAAACTCTGAGTTTTCTTAAACTCTTTGAAGGTTTTCTTAACTCACTGATAATATTGTTCTGTACTCTAAACTGCTATCCGGCATTTATTTTTCAGAGGATGATAGTGCATTGATGACAGTATCAAATGACTAATTTTACTACTATATTCAGGGCATTGTCTTTTTCTTCTTACTTATTTATTTCCCAATGAAGCAGATGGCTGCAACTGCACATGGTACTACGGTTGTAAGTGCATTGCGGTGCCTTTCATATTCTTCTAGGTTGCCAGTGTTGGATTGGGGATCAATAATTAGAAGGTGCATGAGATATGAGGAGCAAGCTGTTAGGTTATTGGGTTTGGATTCTTCTGTGAAGAAAGGTGGTATTCGGGAGGAATGTTTATTGTTTTCATTATGCCATGCAAATCAGGTTGAATCACTCCTTGTTTTCATCAATGAGTTGTCTGACCTTCCCAGATTTAAGACACTTGACCTAAATCTGCAGTCATGCCTTCTTTTGCATCTGGCAGATCTGATAAAGATATTCTCAGTTTCCAGGCTTCAGAAGTTATTTGAGGATATAGTTAACTTCATGTTGTGGTTATTCTCTTCCGAGCAGTACATGCAAGAAGAGAAAAGCTTATTACGGACTTCCTGTTGGAAAGGTCTTTTTCCGTGTTTTGCTATAGATTCTGTTCATTCCCAAGAATACATGGCTGATATGGAGAACTGTATGAAGGTTCTGTTTTCTATGTTGCCTGCAATGGACATTATAGAATCATGTTCTTGGATTTCTGAGGAGTGGTCTCAAGCAGTTGCCTGCTTAGGAAAGGCTAATCAGCGATGGTTGTTGGATATTCTGCAGGTACTGGTTCAAGCATTCTTACTTTTCCATTTTTATTAAGTGGGTAAATCAGGTATTGGTTTCTGCATTGATTTTTTCTCTTCATGTTTACTGGTAAATATCCCTTTACTTCTGCCTGAAAACTGGGCCTGTTCTTTATGAAAGGGTTGAGTTTTGGTTTTGGAAAAATAGTTTTATAATGTAAAAAGTGTATTGGAAATGTAAAAAGGTATAGATGAATAGTAAAAAATTGATAAAAATTGATTATAATATATTAAATTTACTGTTGAAACCAAAACCAAAACTTAAAGAACAGATGAAATTGCAAACTTTTACTGTTCCGTCCAATCAGACAACTAATGGCTTTTAATGTTTTGTACCTTTTAAGTTCAGGCTTGTACACCCCAACCCCTCTCCCTTATTCCATTACTAGTTTGATGTACTATCTGTCTTGAGGTTATTTGTAGACATCGGAAGGAAACTTCGTGGAGGAGAACAGACATTTCTTTGAAGGTTTGAAAAGAATTCAAACAAAAGCCAGACTGGTGCGAATTGGTTCGATTACAATAAGTGAGCTTGGAAAACTGAAGCCTTATATGCTGAATTGTAGATCCCAAGGTCAGTTTGTCAAAGTTGGTATAGTACTTTCTAATGGCAATTGAAATCCAATTCTTAACAGTTTTAAGAGAAAACTGGTATTTTCAAATTTCCCCCTAATTTCACCTTGAAAGTAGAGTCTAGCAGTACTGTTCTGCCATGCATTATATTTATCTAATAACCTCCAAAGACCAGCCGAAAAGAAAACAATAAAGAATAGGGTAGTTGGAAGATGGAGTAAAAAAAGGGCTGAAACTTTCTTGACTTGTCTTTTGCAGTAATATGGAATGTTCTGGTAGAAGTTGCTGCGACTCTGCAACTTGCCGAGGAAAGTGTAAAAATTAACTGGCTTCTTGATACGCTGCAAATTAGCTGTGTGACAAGATATCCTTCCACGGTATGCACTTTTATGCTATTGAGGATAGATTGCTTATTTTTCTCTGTATTTTCCTTTGGAAAGCTTCAATATGTTGAATGTTGTAGTTGGCTATAAATTTATATACTTGAGGAGCTAAATATGTATTTTGAACCTGTACAGGCGCTGCAATTTCTGGGCCTGTTATGCGGTAACTGTTGCAAGTATATGCCTATATTGGTTGTGGATAGATACAGTGTGCTGAGCGATCTGCCGGTCACCCTCGCGTGCTTCCTTGTCGATTCCAGATTGGGCAATGCATCAGAAGATGTGTTCCTGGCTTTGTGGACATTGACGGAGAGGATTTACGAATGGGTGATGGGCAAAACGGCGGGTGGTGATTATGTACAAGTGCAACCTAGTCACCATACTATAGACGAGAGCGAGAATAATGGGGCGGTGTTTCTGTTGGAGGTACTGCATCGCGCTTGTGTTCTTCTAAAAGACCATCTGCCTCTGGACAAGCAAATTAGGCTTGCTAATATGATGGTTGCCTGAGACTTCTTACTGGATCAAATGGTGACAAATCGAGAAAACAATAATGATACACATTTTAACTAATTTATACTTTTCATAGCAACTGATGTCACATACAATTTTTCTTTTCTTTTCTTTTCAAATCCAGTCCATGCATAATACAAGGAAAACTATCGACGGGCAATGCCCCCACTTATTTTTTCTCAAGGAGAAAATAAAAGAACCTCCCTCAATAACAACAGAAAAGAAAAGAATGAAAAGTGGCTTCATTACAAATGAAAAATTCCAGCTAATGTTCCCAATGCTAAATCATTAAATTAAAAAAAAAAATACAACTATTCGTTACAACTGCTAAGAGTCTCTGAACAGCTTTTAGGTGTAACCCAAAAAAAAACAAAATCTCCTCTTTACATTTCCAAAAACATGGGAGAGATTCAACAAAATTGATACCACATCACAGCAATTGATAAAACACAGGAGTATTTCAAGAGATGAAAAAGTTTTACCTCACTGTACAACTCTGATAATTAGGCCATCATCAAAATCTGTCTAAATTAGGGGTGAACTACCAAGGTCTCAACTACATTGCAAATCCCCAGCTTGATCTGAAGATTTTTCATCATCTGCTCTTCTCTGTAGAGTTTCAGAATCAACTTCTCCTGAGGAATCTGTAACCTGGCCTGCTACTTTTTCTTCTCCACCAGATTGTACATTAGCATCTGAGGGCAACTTCGAAGAAACAGAAGAATTTTCCTTCCCATTGCTGTCCGTATTACTGGACGTGGAAGCCAGCCACACAAAGTGCAAATTCTCACCCTGCCAGCTTTTACCGTTCAAAAATGCTCTTTCAGCAGAACGACGATTTGTGAATGATATTCGGGCTGAGACTTTTGGCGTCTCTGGCTCAGTATCAGTATCTTCGGGCTCAATATCTTCCACCTCTACAAGAGAAAGATCACCATAAGAAGAGAAGTGGTCCTCAAGAGCAGAAACCTGGTCAAAATCAAAACCTAGTTAGATCATGAACCAAATAATGATGATTGCTCCACATATCTAATTCAATTTGAGAAAGACTATTAAAATAAAAAGTGCAACAGGCTTAATTTAAAAGCTACATAATTGACATGCAACTACATCAATGCGACAGGAGAAAGGAGAAGGGAATCACATCTGCAAGACCGGGCGGTAGAGGTGGAAGAATCCTGAATGCAGTGGGACGGTTGTCCAGCTTGAATCTGTTGATGACAAAAGGCGCCCCGACAGGTGCCATTGGGCGAATTAATGGTTTCAATGTAGAAGGCTCTGGCGCCGTTGAACTTGATTTCAAGCCATGAGCCACTGCATTCTCAGCAGATTTACCACTATCTGTTGTCACCTCCACTTGTCTTGATGAATCAACAGTTGAACTGCTGGACCTCGACAATTCAATTTTCGCAACATCAACCAATGTGCCTCCTTTCTGTTTCTTAGAAGGTTGATCTGGTGCTAATTCATCTTTAGGACCAGTAGACTGCAGAAAATAAACAATTAGGAGACAGATAGCCAGAAAATGAACAATTTTAAAGGTTGGGTAACATCAATTGATTTGACTTGCAGCTACATTTTAACAAGTACAAATGCAAATTTGAATTATTGATAATGCAAGCTAAATGCCCCAAAATCATGCATGCTATGGTCTATTCTGTGACTTTACTCTATTTTGACACCACCTAACTACTAAGCAATAAGCATTCCATAATCCCAAACATGTTCCTGCATCATTTTAAAAAGTATTTTTATTACGCAATCTTGAGCATGATTTTAAACCTGCAACAACATATGATGACAGCAACCTAGTAGCAGATATAATTTCATGTAGAACTTAGACAACAGGAAGACTACAAAGTTAAAAACTCCACGGAGAAGAGTAATTGACTCTTTAAAGCTTATCATATGTTATAGTACTGGAAAGTAATTAGTACTTGTTTCTCAAGTTTGTTCAAATGGCGCTTGAATTCACTCCTTTTCTGATCAAGCATTTCCTGCTTCTTCCGAAGTTCCTCCTTCAAAAGCTCTAGACTCTCCAGCTTCTTTTGCAGAGGAGGAGGCGTAGCTTGAGCTCCATTGGTGATCACAGGCTTCTGCTGATCCAATCCAGACAAATTAGTAATAGAGGACCGTGCAACATTAGTTTTAGGCCCTGAAATCTGGACATTATCTTTTCCTCTGTTTGTACCCAATGGGTTGGTAGGAATAGCAGAGAGTCCTGATCCTCGGAGACTAGGTAAATTGACACCACTTAATCCATCATCAGAAATACTATCCCTATTAGCCCACCATAACTTGATAAAGCGATTGCTCATTACAGCATCAGGTGCTCTCAGCGCAGCCTCTGCCTCTTCCCTCTTAGAAAATTGAACAAAAGCTCGTTCACTGTTTGATGGGATGTAAATGTCAATAACCTCTCCAAATTTTTTAAAATGCGAAAGAAGAGCCTCCCTTTTGTTATCTTTCAGAGGAACGCCACTGACAAAAAGAGTACGAAGAGCCTTTTGAGATGGTTTTCTTGAAGTACGTCCAGAATTACTCTGTGGCTTTGAAGGCAGTCCTATAGCCTGTGAACCAATTTCATCAGCATTTGCCGGTCTCCCTTTATGGGCCATGCCATCAGCACCACTAGTGGACTCCAAGTCCTTTCTTCTTTCATTATCAAGAGGACTAGAAGAATTCAAATTAAAATCAATCTTCTCTCTCATCTCAGACCTATTTTTAGAACCACTAATCCTTCCCCACACAGATGAACTTTGAGATGCTGCAGCAGCCCCAACATTGCTATCTAAACGGTCATTGTCCGAACTATCAAATTGCCCAACCGGAAGACGCTCAGTATTATCTTGATCCGACAAAGGATCAATTTTATCCACATTCGATGAGTTTAAGTTTAGAACAGCAGGTGATGTGTCACGAGAGTCATTAGCCCACAATGGTTGATCCGGATCATACAAATCAGATCCTCCAGCCGCAGAACCACCAACAAAAGCATCATTCACACCCAATCCATCATCACTCATTCCAGGCTTGGCACTTTTGTTTTGTAGACTTTTGTTATTCATCAATGTGCCGGAGGGAACATTTGCAGGTAAAGGTCCTTGTCCACTTGGGGTTCCCAACAGATGTGCACCAGGCAATGAAACAGGCAGATTAAACTGTGAAAGGCTCTGCAGTAGAACAAAGAAGAATTTAAATTAAGAAGTGTTGGCAAAGAAAGGTTCTATAGGATTAATGATACTAGAATAATAGAATCAGAATTGCAATTGAGGTAAATTTTGTATGAAGGCGAATATACATTATCTTGTTACATTAAGTCATAAAAGCATCTTTGACTTCCTCTAACAATAATACACTTTAACATAGATGTCGGTGGTTCTATATAAGAAATGAAGTTGAACAGTACTCAACTCAAGAAAAAATTATCATATGTTTCCCTTAGTCTGACTCTATTTCTAATAGCCTGTTTCTTTCAATTAACATAGTAATAATGCCTCTGTTGATTTTGACAAATAGAACTTAGAATACTTCCAGATCAATGCTTTCTATCTTAAAAGGGGAAACAGGGTCCAGATTTCTGGACATCTCAAATACAAAATCTAATTAAAAATATAAATGAATAAATAGAAAAAATAAAACACCCCAAAGGAGTACGATTGCAGGAGAAGCAGAATGCAACTCCAATTATTTCTCACATAGAATGCTACAGGGGTAAGGCCATTATGTGAATTCCAAGAAAATCCTTTGAACTAGAAGATTGGATAAAAATTCAAAGGATTAGGCAGTTTTTGGAGGAAGAATAACATATCTAAAATTATGCAGCAGTTCAGAAACTCATTCCTCAAACAAATTGTCAATTTATTTTCTCATTGAATTCAGCAATAAGTCAGGACGGTAGACAAAATATTTTGATGAATATTTACCCTTCAATGACCACTCTCTGTTCCTTATCTTTCAGAACTAGACATTCACAACGACAGGTACAAACCATATGCACATCATAAAGTAATCAGGTCAATATATGTCCTCATGTCAAAAGAACAAAATCCTTATTACAGGATTTCTTTGTTTTAATCTTTACCTGAACATCCTCAACAACTATACGGTGGACACCATGCTCCATGGGGCACATGTCTCCTCTTAAGCAAAAACCACGCTCCTCAAAGTCTCTGCAGCGTGCCCGAGGAATGCCCAAACTTAAAGGAGGATTAATAGACGAGTTTAGTGCCCCATGCATACTAATGGAGTGAAGTGTCTCAAGACCACCATTTGGTATTGCCGGCATCAACCCAAATGCATTCCATGATGCATTCTGCACATTTGAAACATTTGGTAACCCTCTCCCTGCAAAGAGACTAGGAGGAACAGCTCCTGGCGGAACAAGTTGAGAAGCCAGGTCTACAGAACTGAACCTGGAATCGCGTTGGTTCCAGGAACTAGATTCCCTACCTCTGCCCCTTGTTGAACCAGGGTCTCCAGGCAGTGATTGGTTTAAGCGGAACCTTTGGCTTAAATCAAACGGAGTTCTAGCAAATGATGCTGCGTGTTGGCGTCTTTTGTCAAATCTTCCATAGGGATCTCTTTCCTGATGGGTAATGTTGTGGTTTTTCCATGATTCACTATACTGAGAACCACCTTCCCTGTAAGGATGCCCATTTTCAAAAGGCTTGTTCCTCTTTCTATAAGGTCGCGTGAAGACTTGTTCAGAAGCATCCCCCTCCAGAGACTGAGAGCGAGCTTCCCGTCGACGATGCTTATGATTGCGGTCGTCGTCATCATCGTCACTGATTTCTTTCTCCTCAGGATCACTACTAGGAGAAAGGCCGGGCTTGGGAGATGTAATGTTTAGGTCCATAGGCAACATCTCAGGAACCAGGACCAAGTAACTTTTATAGCATCAATCTGAGGTTTCACGAAGATGAATCAGTATATCTGCTTTAAGACAAAATTGATAAATAGCTGTAGCACCTGACAGAAAGAGCAAGAGGAACATTAAACATAAACATCATTTGCCAACAATAATGGTATTTTCTCCGAACATGGGTTATTCAAACTACACGGGTGAAGTTTTTTGGATACCAACCCGGAAGAAAAAGATAATAGGATTTTGCCAACAATATGATTTTGCAATTCTCAATAAATATAATCTGCTCTACAAATCTAAAAAGAATTAGAAAACAACAAAAAAATGGCAAGTTATATTTAAATATAAATGAAACAATGTGTCTCAAGACTACAAAATGACGAGATATGATCTATATAACCGACCCCACAGTAAGGGACAAAGGCTTAGTTGTTGCCATATTTGGAAGGGCTAAGAGAATGGATCCGGCTGTAAAACGGAAACTAGAAACTAAAGAGAACCTGAGGCTATGTTTGGATTACATTCACATTTTTGTTTACATCTTGGTTTAAAAGACATTATGATTCCAACAATTGGATTTAGTGTATTGCAAGTTGTAAAATAAAATGCATCTTACAGCTTGTAGTCCAAGTGGCATTTCAAGGTGTAATCTAAAATTCATTCCAATACACACTCCTACAACCCTTTTTCAGAGCACAACCCGTGCTGAGCCAAATTCTCCAAAAATTCGACAGTGACCATAGTTCTCCCGACTAACTTCATATTTAAACATCAGAACGTAGTGCATAATCTCTAAATACGCTTGAACAGTAAGCTAAAACTTGCTGCCTGTTTAGTTCACTCGCCCATTTATGCCCACCATAAATTAAGCAAAAAATAAGTAGAACCTCGAGTAACCTAACACATATACTATTCTTTTTAAATCATAAAAGGCCCGTTTCTTTACAGTTCAGGATGGCCTAAAGAACACGAACATAAGGAGGGAAGAAAAACAAATAATAACAAGATATCTGATAGCCCAAACCTCAAATGAATTTAAAACACGAAAATCCAATGCAGATGGTAAAATAAATAAACAAAGGGCAAAGAAGGACACCTGATCAATAGAAGAAATTCCAAATTAGGGCACCGATTGCTTATCTTCCTCTACTGGAATGTCCGATTGTCCATATCGAAGCAAGATGAATATCTTGCTCCGCACCTCTCACGATTATAATTTGTGGCTATATACAATCTGTACGCGGAAGAAGGCAATAAGCATCTGGAAATAGCTCCTTCCGAACGTCTCCTATTTTTCTTTTCTTCTGTAAATTTATAAAGGAAAACAGAGGAAGAGGGTTTTACAGAAGCCCCGCTGGCTTGATGGTCGTAGAAAATATTGTATTGTTTGGCAAATTCAAGAAGAGAAACCCCTAATTTTTGGCTAAAAGAATTCTACTGCCTTCTTCCCCTCTTGCAACTTAAGTGGGAAAAATAAAAAATAAAAAATCAATAAAAATAAAAACTTGTGTTTGTGTGAGACAGGGGTTTTATTTTCAAGAAATTATAATTTAGCCCCCTCTTTTGCCTTGGACTTTTGTTTTTGGATGCATATAAACTTACCTATTTATTTATTAAAATAGTCATATTTCAATCTTAAAAATAAAATTATTTATTTATATGAAATAGATGAAATAATAAATAAAATATAGTAAATAAACAAACGTTTATTAAACAAAATAAATTTTTACAGCCTTCGTACAAATATATGAATGCTTTAAATTATTGCGTCCAACATATCTACGTGCTAATATTGAAACCATGGTACATAATTGAGTTCTAAATGGTTATAAACTTACCTATTAAAATAGTCATATTTCAATCTTAAAAATAAGACCATTTATATGAAATGGTCAAAATAATAAACAAAATATAATAAATTTATACAGCTTCGTACAAAGATATGAATGCTTCAAATTATTGCGTCCAATATATCTATATTGGTCGTGTTGATATTAAAACCTGGGTGTTGATATTGAAAGCTGGGCGTATAATTGACTTCGCGACCTCTGAGATGAATTCGTTTGCTACTAATCAGAATGGCTCGATTGATTCCTGAACATTAATTATTTCCGAAGCGTCCTATTCTTTTTAGGAAAATTATTCCCACTTCTTATGTCTATGTTGTATTTAGTTTTACGGGTACGATAGTTGACTTCGGAGACAATTATTCCCAAATTATTCATATCAAAAACAATAAACCTTACCAGACAAACAAATATCAAAGGCAAATTTAACTAATTGATCAAGCAATCATATTTTGTTTACCGCAAATATCATGCAGCAAAACAGATTTATAGCGCTGAAACAAACTAGAACGTATCTGTCCACCAAGTTTATGAACATAGATGAAGAGAATGCCTTCATCTAAATCGCACAACAAAATCACAAAGAAAGTTGAAAAAGCTCAATTCCGAGATTACAATACTTTACAGGGAGGGTGCAGTGCATCACAAAAAGGCGCCGAAACGAAGAAGGGGGAAAGAAGGAAGTTAGGCAGCACATCCATGAAAACAGGCCACAGGATAATAACAGGTAACCAGTGCATCAGCAAAAAATCATGCAAGAGTTCAACTCAAAACCCAAACAGTTTTTAAGTTTTCAGCAAAAGCTGACCACGGACCCAAATCAAATAATCTTCTGTACATGAGGAACACGTATCAGAATGAGTTCAATTACCGACCAAACCAGCCTCGAGGAGGCTGGACGTCTCCATCATTCATCAATTTATCTAAGACCACATTCAGATCCACTGCCTGTCCATTCTCTGTCAATCTCCGTACTGTTGCTCGAACCTGCTCTCTTGAGAATCCCATATTTGTCACTTTGTCGACCACATCATCAATAGGGACCCTGTTCCCAGACCCTGGAGAACCAGGTCCACTACCAACCGCAGAGGCAGTAGGCACAGCATGAGGTAAAATACGAGCAGTAGGGAGCTGTGGATAACCACTACCACCACCACCACTATGGACAATTGCAGGAGAAGACATTTGCTGAGGTTTCTGTGGGGAGCTACTACCATACTGGGAAGAAGAATTTCCATAGGGATACTGTTCACCTGAACCAGCAGATGGGCCAAATGTACCAGAAAAACCAGGACCAGGCCTGTTAGGTGGTGGTTCATACATGTTGGCAGGAGCTCCATAGAACTGCTGCTGGGGAGGTGCTGCACTAGGTTGTGGAGGGGGAGGATTTTGGTGTATTGCTGGAGGATAATTCTGAGATGGTGCATAAGGTGATTCTTCAGGATGATGATGGGGTATCGGAGGCTGCGGTTGTGAGGGATTAACTGTATGGAGAGAGGTGTGTGGTTGAGGAGGTCCAGGTGGCTGAGAATATGGAAGTTGAGGTGGAGGTGGTTGATACTGATGCTGTGGTTGAGAAGGAGCCTGCAGTTGTTGTCCTGGAGGCAATTGGTATTGCTGCTGACTCAGGTTTTCTGGTGCTTGACCCTGAGGAGGTGGTCGTCGTGCTGGTGCAAAGTAGGACTCCGGCTGGGGTATATGTGGGATTTTACCTGGAGGGAAATGGCTCGGAAGTTGAACCTGAGGTGGTATATTTTGCTGGGAAGCAGGTGGCGGAGGGGCATTAGGCAGTGATGGAGGATGTGTAAGAGGTACTGGAGGAAGATGTTGGTGAGATTGTTGGCCAATAGAAGCTGCAACTTGTGATGAATCCACTTGTTCAGTGCTCTGGATATCTGCATGTCGATCAACCTTGGGAATTTGCAGCTTTGAAAGTTCCAGTCGAGCATCCATTATTTCTTGTTTGTCTTTAATGGTTTGTACACCAGTTTGGACCTGCAGCAATGTTATGGAAGTCAACACCAAAAATAGGCCATGTTTTTGAGAAATGAAAAGCTTTGTTCATCCTCCTCTGAACTTTTAATACTGGAGTTTAGAGAAGTTAAGAAAATAGGCGGAAAACATGTCAATGAGTACATAGGTCGTGTAGCTTAAAGACACCTACAATGGGGTAGAAGATTCAAGAAAATTAAAATCACTATTTCAAGCTGCAGATTAAATGACTGAAAAAAACACAAGCAGGTACAAAACACTCCATTAGTGCTTTAACAGGAAGTGCGTAAAATTGTAAAGTTCACCTAGTACATCCAAACATTAAATTACCACTAGGAAACCTAGCTGCCAAAGCTTTACCAGCTGCCATAAAACAGAAAAATAAATAGATGAACGGAAAATATCTAGGCCTGACAGCAAAATCAATAAAATTACAATTCAAAATACTCTACTAGTATATATCATCATACAATAACTTTTGCCCCCATTTTCAAACATACGGTGGGGTGTTTTACCATATTTTGTGAGCAAAGCTAATTGAAACTGCATAGTTACAATACAAAGTGCCATGAACTGCCAAAACAATTGCACTATCCAAGCATTTTTGCTAAGAAGAAAACAATCACCTGCATGAAATTCTCAAGATTCAAGAAAGAGTAGGAGAAAAAATTTAGTAAATCATATAACCACCAAGAATCATTCAAAAACAACTTAGAGACCATAAAACTTCAACTTGTTAAAAAGGGCAAGACTTCCATGAGTCCGGTAAGCAAGGAGCACTCCAAAAATGGGCAGATAGATAGAAATCAAGATACCTCTCTGAGCATATTTTCCATCTGTCTCATTCTGCCATCAGAATTCCCATAATTAGTTCCAACAGAGACCTTCAGTTCATCCAAAGAGTTTTCAAGGTGACGAGTTCTGGACTCCAACTGTGATAATCGTGCACTAATGCCATCCAGTCCATGCATCAAATTATCCGCATATTTCTTCATGGTACGATCAATCTCAGACACGAAAGTTGGATCAACTGCACTTTGATCATTCTCTAAGGAAAATCTTGCAGGCTCATATGAGTCCTTCTCTAAGGAAAATCTTGCAGGTTCATATGAGTCCAGAGAAGCATAATTCTGCATAGAATGTACAAATTCTGTTTACTTCAAAAACAACATATGGAAAATATCCAACAACAATAATAACTCTCCTCTAATCAACATAAACTCTCCCCCAAAATAGAATTCCAAAAAGAACTATGACTATGCAAAGCACAAATTTATTTAAAGTCCAACATAGTCTGCCTTAAACTTCCTCCAAAATTTCCTAATACCAAAAGTGCACTTGAATTGCAAATAGATTAAATTATTAATCATCGTTACCTAGAAGGTTCACCAAGGACTAAAAGCAGCACTGCATAACAAATGCATTCCATGCGCTCAGATAAATGATAATTAACCCAAAAGTTCCCCACCCCAACTGGCGGATAATAGATGATTACTTCAATAGGATAACTGGCACTTTACTACACACAAGTTGACTCTATCTCTATGCCCATATCCACTACCAATCGTAAATAGCCCAAACCATCTAACATTGAAAATAAATTCATGATAACAACGATATATGCACAGAACAGAAGATTACCCTGGTTCCACTAGCATTAGTTTTGTGGTTTTCCGCTGAATTCCAAGCCCTAGGAGCGCCAATACCGCCGGAATCCATTTTGGAAGGCGGTGACGAGGATCCAATGGGACGAATCGGCTGGAAATCGTAGCTGGGAAGGATCTCTTCTTTCTTATCGGAATCGCCGCCGATGTGGTGGTGGTGGTCGGCGGGATGGTTTATCAGATCGAGGAAATCAGTATTGGAATTGCTGCCCTGGGAATTGGATAGATCCATGATCTGCTTGTCCATGAACTGGGACGTATTCATTGAGAATGGTCAATTCGACGCTATTTTATTCTCCAACAATGACTAACAAATTAACAATCCACAAATCTTCCAGCACTATTGCTGATTATTAAATTCAATTAAGAACTCAGAAAGAATACAATGAATCGGCGGTGAATTTGCTGGGAGGAATGAGGTGATTCTTACGTTTGTACTTGACGTTGAAGGGTTTTCGATAAAAGAGGAATGATGGATATGATCTGTCATAGTTTGACGTGTGCGCATTAAACTACGTCGTTGGAGGAAGCCTACGCTCCTCTCCACTTTTGACTCAGTTAGAAAGACACCAAACACAAGTGAGACAGCTAAAGAGGAGGCGTTATCTAAGCTTCCACGCTTCTTCCAGTTCCTTCCAGGACTTACTTTTTTAAAGCTTTAGTTTAAATTTAAAAATATTCTTTTACATTACATATTAGTAAATTCATAATTAACTCTGACTTAAAAGTAAGATATTCTAATAGTAATTTTTTTTTTTTAAGTGAATTGTTTTAATGGACAGATTAAGTATAAAATCTATAAATATTTGTACCCTTTTTGACAACAAAAAAAAAAGGAAAAAAATTAATATTACAATTAACTAGAATGGGAGTATAAACTAAAAAATTAATTGCAATATTCGTCAAATCCATTTATCAGTCGTGAAATCTTTTATCGAACCTTGCAAATTAACTCACTCCGAATCCAAAAATACCTATTTTGATTTTTTGAAAATAAATTAAAAAATCCAAAGTGGGTTTTGCTATCTAGCACCGGACTTAGTGTGTGAAGAATTAAAAAAGCCCATTAATTTATCCTGGTTTGGGCCGAACTAAGATGCATCCCGGACAATTGTAGATTTTTATAATCATACACTTCAAGGCCCTGTTTTGGTAACTAAGTTCAAATCAGGGTTTGAAAACCATTTTCCATTTTATGATAATTTCTCATTATTCCTAATAAATCATTTTTATATTTTCAGTAAATATTTTTACATTCTCAATGCAATTTTAATATTTTATAATTACAATTCAAACCAATATTTGAATCAAACATTGATACCAAACGGGACCCAAATGAAAGTATTAGCATGTCTTTCTAAGGGGTTCAGTACGCGATTGCAAAATGATGGATAGTAGAGGTCCTTATAGATAGCGGGATGCTTCTTTAGCACATAAGGAGGTACAAGAAATTCTAGCATATATTTAAAAATATATCTATATGTACCCGAATATGTTTATTCGAACAATTAATAGGTCAGTAGGGCATGAGCCACATGATAACTACGATTGCTCTCAAGCAATCTGCTTTTGTACTTGAAAGTTTAGTTCATCACTAATAAAAATATTTTTTACTTGAAAGTTTAGTTCATCACTAATAAAAATATTTTTTCTTAAAAAAAAAAAAAATTGACCATCAGAAACCGATACCAAAAAACCATTCCCGGGCTTCTCTTTCACAGGACTTGACATCAACTAATGCCGTGAATACATTCTTCAAGCCAAGAGTTGGACTTGGACTCTTTTAAAGTTAAATCCACAACTTTCTTTAGATATGGTTGTATTTACGAACATCTATCACTAATTGTTGTTTTTTTTTTTTTTTTTTTTCTCTTTTCTTCTCGGAAATCTATCACTAATTGATTGATCCATTAGATCTTCCAATTACCAGAAAGAAAAAAGTGATATTTCAATCACTGATTTTATTGAATATATGCCAAAGTATATTACACATTTCTAACACGGAAGGCAATCCCCTCCTTTCTTTTATTTTCTTTATTTTTTTGTTTTGGGTCATTTTCAAAATTAGCACTAGTAAGTAGTAATTAACAAAAAGAAAACATCAAAAATATAATGAACTGAAACAAAAAATAAGCATACAATACTTAATACTTTTTTTTTTTTTTTTTTTTTTGTCATCAAAGCTTTTGCTTAAAATTACACGTTATGCTAAAAAACGATACCGTGTTTGATTTAGGTAAACCCAATACCAATAGTTAGCTGACTTATAGATTAAGACCACCAAGTTACAATATTCAAAACTGGTAGTCGATTACAGAAGCTTCTGGAGAATTAGGCCATGGGACTTGAACTATAACCATCTGTTCTTCGTACTGGAATGGCACCTCCTTGCCGTTGATGCGGCAGACCACCGGCTTTTCAGAAGAAAACACCCTCATCTCTCCGGTGCCCTTCACCCCAATTTCAACAGAATTTGCATCATCGTCGAAGCGCATCGATTGGATTGCGCCGCCGGAATTGAGCATATTCACCAGACCAAACGGAGCGAATTGGACAGATTTGCCCCCCAGGACCTTGACCGGAGAAACAGTTATGAGCTCAAAATTAAACGGCTCCAGAGTAATCGGAATGCTGTCGGACGGCTTCGACAGCACCAGCTTCTTCTCCCGGAACAAGTACATCGCAAACGTTTGAACTCCGTCCACCACGATGTTTGAATTTCCATGTTTCCACTCAACGTCGCTGGGACCGGCGGCGGAGGTCAAGGCGTGGGAGAATTGGGAGGCGCATGTATTGCGCCTCGATTCTCTACACCACCCTCCACCTTGGCAATTGAACGCCCCCACAACTCCGGTGTACTTATTGACGTTCCATATCTTAAGCATGGTTTTCCCGTTGTGGAGAGGATCCTCAAACAGGCAATCGCGAGTCGGAAGCGCGTAGTACTGGCACCGCAAAATTGAACCGTCCGGCAGGACGAGTCTTCTGAGGAGGTCAAAGTTGTGCTTTCCGACGGAGTCGGAAACGTAGATTGGTCCGCCGGAAATCGCCCTAGAGGCAGCATGAAATTCGGCACAGGGATGAGTTGACTGGAACATGTCCCAGTCTGGCTGAATGAAGTTACCCATCCACAAACTGTTGTAAGCACAGTGAACCATGTGGCATCCTTGTAACCAGAATGTTCCATTGGGATCACCAGAAGGATCGGTGCACCAAAAATCATCTCCTGTTAAAAACAAGAAGGAAAATCCCAGTCAATTATACACGTTATTAAGGGACAGTTATTTATGAATTATAAGAAACAATTTAACATGTAACACTTACCAACGCGTCCAAGGGAAATGGCTTCCGTGCCGAGGAACATAAAATCGTTGCAGTGCTCCATGCTGGCGATCACACCGTTACCTTTGAAGTGGTTCTTGACGGAAGATGTGAGGGCTTTGTAGTAAGCTTTTGCAAGCTCCACTCTACCGCCATAATCCTCGCATAGCATTTCAAGCAACTGCCCATTTTACAATAAACAATTAGAAGAAGAAAAAAACAACTATTAATTATTTTGACTTGCCGACAAAAACAATTGTGCTGTTGTAATGTAACCATTGTGACACGTATTAATAATAATGAGAAAAAACATAAAAGTAATTAATGTAAGGAGACACGTGGCTGATTTTCACAGATGTGTGGAAGTTTTTGGAAGTTATTATTAAATTTCAACTTACGTGAATAACGTCCACCTTGACCCCATCGATCCCGACCGATTCCAAGTGAGAGTGAAGACCTTCATACAATTGGTCGGCGATCTCCGGCGGGACCAACCCGACCCCATTGTTCACGATCTTATCAACCGCCAAATCTTCCATCGTTCGCTTCAAACCGGGGGTTAACTCGGGGGTGACGACCCTCGATTCCGGCAGTCCCCGAATATTGGGCCTGAGCCCACCCCAATACCCACACAGAGCATGCCACACGTACACGTAGTCCACACTCGAGAAATTCTCCTTCAGGTCGCGGATAAAACCGCCCATGCCACCGCCACCGGACTTGCCGGGGCTCTTGTAGTCCCGGAATTTGTAGTTTTCTTGGAACTTGATGAGCCGGCAAGGCATCTGCTCGCCGGCAGCCGTTCGGTTGATCCCTTCTGTGGTGATCGGATCGTCGTCGTGGCAAATGGACTGCCAGCCGTCGTCAATCAAAACCAGCCCAGGTGGGCACCCACCTTCTACGAGACCCTTCACGCCCTCCCACACACCCTGCGGGTGCACGGTAAGGTAAAAAGCGTCCCACGTGCACCAACCGAATTTATCAACGATTCCCGGGGGAGTCTTTTCCTCCAAGAGCTTGAACGTCCCGAGGTGATGCCTTATGACCTTCATGGCATCTTTGACCAGAGTGAACGGGTCGTCGCCGGCGTGCATGTAAAGTACGCTCCGGAAATTTGCGCCGGTGACTTTGGTGGACCCACTTTCGACGCAGAGGTCGACGTAATCGTCCTCGCCGGGCTGAAGGGAAGCGCGGAAAGGGCCTTCGAGGAGCGGAAGGAGGAGGACGTAAGGGCGACCCGACCCGGAGTGATCGAGAATGAGCATTTGAGTTTCGTTTTCGAGGTCGCTGCCTTTTGTTCCGGTCCAGTGGGTCGTCCACCAGACCTTGAACCGGAAAATGCTCATGAATCGGATGTCTTTGAGCTTGCCGATTGGCGCCACGTGGTGGCTTCTGGGTTCGCTGCTGTCGAACCCGACGAAGCAACCGGAAGAGGTTGTCATCGGCGTGGCGACGACGTTAGTCGGGACTTGGGAGAGAATGACATGATCATTCACCGTGAAGTTGGAATCTTCGAGAGTGATTGATGACATATTGCAGCCATCCGCGAGAACAGTGGGATTTGAGCCATCTTTGCTTAAACTAGGAGCCATTGATCAATATTCAAGAAATCAAAAACTGGTAAATATTAAGGGAAAAGTAAAAAAATGGGAATGGAAGTATGTATAATCTTAAAACGTGGAAGGCTTTTCAGTGGACTTGAAATGAAGAGTTGCAGATGAAATTGGTGATGCTCGGTACTTGGTGGCAATGGCAGATTTATAGGGAAAGGATGGGAGGGGTGTGTACTGGAGAAAATACTCGAGTAAGAAACTTCATAGGGGGGAGCGGAGGTGGTTGGTGGGCCACACAGAAAGTAGGAAAAGCGTATATTTAATTAAAATTATCCTAACTATTAACAAGAAAAGTTAAAATGATCTTAAGTCTCGAACGTCTTTTTCGTCGAGAAGATTTCTTTTTACCAAATCTCACGTATGAGGTATTTGTTAATTCATATTATCCATTTAGGCATTTATTACGACTAAGGATGTGAAGAGCAAACGGGCCCAGTTTGTTTATTCTTCTTTTCTTTTTCTTTTTTTAATAAATAAAGTAAATGGGCAGATTTTGGTAGAGTGGACCATTGGTTGTCGTGTCGTCGATACTCTTCATAATTAACATTTTGTCCTTTTAATTATCCGATTTATTCATATCCATTCATTTAATTTGCAAGCATTTCAAATTTGTATTGTATTTTCATGATTATAGTATAAATTAATTGTGTTGAGTTCAAGTTTATGAGTTAACGTGTCAATATTTCCAATTTTAGACCTTACCTGATTATCTATTTGTGTTAATATATTTAACTCGTAAATTCATTAAAAATTCAACTTTAACTCGTTTATATCGTGTCGTATCGTGTCATAAATTGTAAACCTTATTATATTTTGGTTTGCTGACAATTTGTAGTGATCAAACTCAGCTGCACTGCTCGCCCATTTCCTGGGCTGGTAATTGTATGACCAGATTGTTCTTCTTCTCCCAAGCAACCATAAATTAAGCATGAATCTTTCGTATTATATTCTTTTATTTTTGGCTTTATTCATTTATTTTTCTTTCATTTTCCAAACACGTCCTACGATACGCTTAATTAGCCCCAATATTTACATTTTCCTAATTACTATAAGAAGGGGGAAAAAAATACAAAAAATTTGCAATCATATAATATTGCCATTCATGTTAGAATATTTGGATAAGAATTTAATTATAAAATATCTAACTAAATCAGTTTTTCGTATAACTTGAACTTTGAATCAAATCCACATATGGATGGCAATAAAACTTTAATTAACATCATATAAATATAAAATCGCAATATTCTCAATATTTAATAACATTTGTACGAGATATTAATCACTCGTTAATAAAATTCAAGGATATGGAAGTAATTGAGATGTCGATCACTAATTGATACTAAAATATATGGAGTATAAATCAAAAGTATCAAATGTTTTTAACAGTAATACTATATTCCGAGACTACCCTTTCATAATCTAAATTATTGTGTTTGGAATATGCATTATGTAATCCAATTTATGAACAGAATATATTGGATACTCCCTTTTATATACATATCCTGTGACGGGCTACTGACTAGTGTATTAGAGTTTTGCATGAAATTATAATACAATGTTGATTTATATATTCACCACGTGAACGTCACAAATCAAAAACCTTTCTTTCTCCTTGTTCTCAAATAATGTAATGTTACTATTTTTAATAATATAAAGTAAACCGTTTAAACGAGATAAAAAAAGTAATTATGTCAAACCCATGCATTCATTGCACTCGTTTCAACTTTCAAGTGATGTAGGGATAATTTCATATTGGTCCCTAGCTATTTTCTAAAATGAATTTTAATTAAGGTCCCTTAATTTCGTAATAGTTGAATTTAGGTTTTACAGACCATTGGTAATACGAAGTAAATATTATTGTTTCTATCCCAATATTAAAATACTTGATGATTTAATTATACCACTATTAAAGGTGAATATGAATTTTTATTTATATTAAAATTATTAATATCATTATTGCTGATGTCTTTTTATTTATTTTTCAAAGTGAATTAAACACGTACCTTTGTTGGTTCAGTATCAGTAGTATTAGTAAGATCAAACATGTACATTTGTTACTTTTCAGTTTTTATTCATTCTTTTTTTTTTAAAATATTTAAATAATTTATTGCTGGAAATTAAAAATAAATGGGCAAGCCAACTGTGCTCCAGGTGTCCCTGATCATGAACAAAAAAAATAGAAAAGAAGCTCCAATTTTTATTTTTTTAAAATATTTGGAACGAATATTCACGTATTTTTCCACCTTCTAGGCGTTTCAACAGAAAATTACAATAGTACAAACAAAAATTCTTCAAGAAAAAGCAGCTCTTCTTTATTGGATTCCAAATTTTATCGTTGGGGAATCTCCCTTTGTCAAGTTCAATTTGCGTCAAGTTCCAGAACTCTCTCATAAGTTTCAAATTGAAAATACCAAAATACCCATATGTGATTCTGTATGTTCCACCTTTGTTATATGCATTCATGGCCGCAAGATTCACCAAAAAAAAAAAGTTTATTCGGCAAATATATAAAGCGATATAAGCTACAATCTAATTAAAGAACAACATAGGAATTGAATTTGACCTTTAATGCATGACTAATGTTATTCCATAGATCGTATCGAATATTTGAATTGTTCATTTAACGAGACTGTAATCTCACAATATCACTCCTGATTATATGTATCGTTATTGTAGGATATGTAATTGTCGCGCGAGGCCACGATGGTCGAAGCCAGTGGAGACGACGTCCGTAAAAGCAAGAGGGCCATGGAGCAAAAGGTCCACAATGTAGGTCAGTCACTGGCATAGAGCCTACTATCACTTAACACGTGTCCTAGACGCATGTAGGATGCCATTGGGTCGACATGGAGATTGAGAAGCCAGTTATAACATAATCGGGGAAGATATCCTCTAGCACCATCTGTCCACATCATCAGCTGACGTGGCAAATGGCTTCATCAACAAGCCTCGAATAGGGATAGACTGCCTATAAATACTCGATTTCCTCAGCATTCGAGATGTATGGAATCTCATATTAGTCTTATACACTTTTTTATTGTATTATGACTAAACTTCGGAGTGAAATTGGGGATTAGTCCCCAAAGCAGGAACTAAAGTGAAGGGGAGTTTGGAACTAAGGTGAAAGGGCAACGACTTCAGTTGAGTTCGGCTCTAATCTTTCAACAATTTTTACCTTTTTATGAAGTTATTTATTTATATGGTGTTGTGGAATTATAGTCTATATATACCCAATTTTTTTTATTACTATTATTATTTCTATCCCATTAAAAAGTCAATAATATTAAAAACAAATTTTGTTAATGAGACGGGGGTAGGGTGTCTAATTTTATTTTGATTGTTGAGGCACTTAACTTTGTGGCGAATACAAATTTGCACTAGCAGTAGCCAGTAGATTATAGTATTATATATTTTGATGATTAGTTGAGTGGTGTGAGCTAGCCTAAATGCAAAATTATGGACCGAGGACTCCGGCATTTATATTTTGTAAATAAATTACATATTTTTAAAACAAACAAAAAGGAAAATATAATTAGTAGAAACTATTTATACAATATTTGTGATGACTAATAAATCAGTTCATTATTATAGGGAAATTTTAAAATATTAAATATATAAGAATTATAAATAATAATAATAATAATAAAACTATGGTCGAAAAGACAAGGGAAATAAATAATAATAATAATAAGAAAAGGAAAGAAAGGGTTGATGGGCTAAGTGAATGAATATTATTATTAAAATTGTAGGTGGTGCCTTTGGTTGAAGGGTAGTGGGCCAAATTAATATAATGTTTTGATAATAATGCGGCCTTTGGGGTGGGCTAGTTAGTTGAACACGGTGAGGTTGGGTCGGTGGCAATTAGTCATTTATCCAAAATATAAATGCAGTGGGGCCTACCAGCACCGACCTTTCATTTAGCTAAAATCCCGCTTAGGAGGAGGGATATCTTGTGGATTTTTCATAATTCTTCCAAGACAAGCAATCGACTCACTACTATCTATATTACCAATTTATAATTATATATACCAAAAAAATTGACGTTTTTAAGTTTGAATTTGGGCTTGAAGAGTTCAGACTACCTAATTAATTCATATAATCATTTATAAATAATACTAGAGCCTTGGAGTTTTTCTAGTTGTTGTAATTTTTCTGACTAACTTGTACTAATAGCTCATTTATCCATGAGATTTTTTATTTGCTATACCTGTCTTTTTTATTTACTCTATTCATTATATGATTTGCGACACACACCTTTTAATGTGAAAAAATAAAAGTAGGACAAACAATATGATCTCTATTTATATATTTAAAAAAAAAAAAAGGTACGATGAAATATAATGAGAAAAAGAAACATTTGGAAAAGGAAAAGTCAGAAAAGAAAAAAAAAAAAAAAAGGAGGTTGGACTAACTGCCACTAACTGCCGGGGGGGAGGAACGTGACCGTTAGCTTAACCAGAGTGCAACGCGGACCAATTAGGATTAAGCACTAAGCAGCGCACGAATCGGTCTTTGGAGTCAAATCAGAACTCCAACGAATTCCAAAAAAATGGACTGTTGAATGGATGCATTACATCTGTCTTCTATCTTCCTACACGTTCTGTGGTTTGGTTTGTGACGTAATTGGATGATTCTTTGGTTTGGGTTCGTTTCGTTTAGTCGGTGGTAATTGGGACAAAACAAACGCGGAATTAGTTGGTCTGAAACAAAACAAAATTTTTTTTTTTTTTCTTTTCTTTCGGTGGTTAATGCCCGTGTGTACCGGGACGCCTGCATGGACGGGGCAGATGAAGATCTACGATCTACGGTGGGTGGATTGGATTGGATTAATTGCCATTGCCTCGGGTCTGCTTTCATTTCAACTCTGTCCTACTTTTCTTTGGCAGCTCATCCATGGAATCACTATTAACGAAGCTTCCATGTTCGTTTTCACTCATTTTAGGCAATGGTAAGGAAAAGTTCTATGGATAAAACGAAATGAAAAAGCGTGTTGAAGGAATTTTTTTAGCATTTGATAGGATATTCTCTATCTGAAACAGTAGTTTTAACTTTAACCTCACGCAAGCAACATTTTTTTTTTTAAGCATCAACTATTACAACGTTCTGTCTATTCCATTGAAATGCAAGGATATTGGAGATAGAAGTTGAGATGCTCGTTTGCGTTTAACCAACCTTCTCAACGGCCTATGCTCATCATTGCCATTGGTGACAGGGATTAAGGTAGCAGACGGAGACGATGAGGGTGTGCTTGACGCACGGGAAAATGAATGTGAATGAGGAGATCTTATATCTGAGAATCAATAATTTCCTCATTAAAAGAATCTTAGATTGCCTTTCAAATTCAAATGGTATAATAGTTAAAATTATTATATTCCTATTCGTACCAAGGATAAGAATTTCAATCTTGAAAATCAGATGTCCATTCCTATTCACGCGTGCCAAGCGCACCTCGAGTGTCTTGATAAAGCATCCCCCATTTAGTCCACTAACTCACGTTATAAGCCATTTTTAATTAATTCTTTATGTGCCTTTTTTGCTGGTATAGAATCCAAAAGGTAATAAACTAGTACAAAATATATCACATCAATGAGTTCCCAGAAAGTGGACTTATTGTAGTAATACATTTTAACGAAATAAATGCTACCAATACTATGCACTGCATTGCGGTTCTAACTCTCTCTCTTTTCCTCTACATATCTTCAATCGCTTATTATTCACTTATTTTGTTATACCAACAAGCTTTTAGTTCTTCTAACTTCTAAGCCTAATTAACATTTACCAAACGTGGTATAAACTTAAACTATACTTTTATTATTTACTCCATATCAGGTGTTTCACCGGTTGACTCCATTTCCGGCGTACGCCTAGCTTCAGGGAGTACTCCAAGTGCAGACTGAGGGGATCAAAACAAAAGAATAAGACTACTGTCAAAGTTGCACTTATCTTGGAATGCTATCATATGCATAAAATCCAAATTTTAGTTAAGTTATTGCCTCACAAATATTGCAAAAATGGTTTGAAAACTCGGAATATGGTGACAAAGCAAGTTAAAAACAAGGGGGAGGAAATTACCATGTTAAGTAGCCGCAAAGCGGCAGGCCTAGTAAACTTCCTAGCAAACAGGAAGCATGGAGCTGGTTTGTCTTTACTAGTGCACCACTCTCTCCTGTATTCGGTCTCATAGTATATATTATCTACAGCCTGCACAGGTAGTAAATATTTCACAACTTCATCAAAATGTAGAAAAAAGATTGGTTTGTTCAGTTAGCAAAAGAAATGTTTACGCTGGTGGTAATGAGCAACGAAAGTTATGAACCCAAAACTAACTGCACTCTGTCAGATTTCAGTTGTTTTACCTTGATTGATTGAATGAGAGTGGGTGTCGCATCAGCTAATTTGTAAGTCACAGGATGCCATCCTCGCCGTTGAGGGTGTTTTGAAGATGAAAGATCCCATGATGTATGAGTTACAGACCTCCTTGTAATTTCTCCTTCAAGACCTTCATGCTGAATCAGAATGGAAGACTTCAGAGTTCAGTATAAGGCTTGAACAAATAAAACAGTTTTGATCAATGTAGAACTTCTATTCCATATCCATCTTATAAAGGAGTGTTTTTTTTTTTTTTTTTTTTTTTTTCCCTTCTCCTCCCAACAGACCTCTGCCCTGGCCACAGGAGTGTACAAATATGGGGATCAAACAAATACATAAAAAAATTTCCTCCTAGGTTCCAGCATGTCGTGATCCATGTCTGAAATTATTAATATCTGCAAACCATCCTACTTTTTATTAACCACAGCAACACCAAAATGTGGCTTCAATTACAAAGCAACCAAATTTCAAGATGTTAGCGCCTGTTTCAAGAGAAATCAAGTATTGCAAGCATTGAAATTTTAAGTCACCCGAAGTCTTATTTAGGAAACTCAAGTGGAAACACTTCACACAAGGCATATATTAGTCAGATTATTTGAACCAAGAACATTACTATACTTTAAAATATCATTTTTCTTGCTGCACTGAAGATAAGGTTATCTTTAAAGGAAATAGTAGAAGATAGAAAAGAAAAAAAAAAAGAAAAAGAAGTCAATTTAAAGAAATCTTGCCAACTGTCTAAATACACTTACAGCAAGTAGAGTCTGAACATAATGTTCATCTGGAATGCAGTTATGCTCCTTAGACGTGTCTGCTGGCTGCAAAATGATATCAACCAAGGAGAGACTCACTCTCAAAAACTAATTTTCACAAGATTTGATTTTATATTTTTCAATAATAGGTAACAAGATATGCACCTAATATCAGTTTTATACTCTATTTCATCTACCACATTTGTATGAAATAATTCCAGCATACCTAAAGTATGGAAACCATAATTTCGTTGGACAAGATTGTTAAAGCTTACAATAACATAAGGAACATAGAGGGTTTGACGTTTTTCAAATCTACTATTAACATCTAGTTGCAGAAAGGTTGACATTTTACTAGGTGATCCCAAATGAATTAAGAGTACAATAAAGCATGTAGCTTATCATGAGAAGAACAAAAATGCAGAAACTGGGGGAATTGAGTTCGATGATACAAATGAACGAAGAGATAGAGAACTCACAATGTGCCGATCCCTCCAAAACTCTGGCAATGACTTTCTCTGCAAAGTTTCGGAATGCAGCTTGCATAAGTACATAGGCGTAGATTTTCACGACGGGTTTTCAATAGTAATTGCCCAATTAGTTCCATAAGAAGCTTATGTGAAAATGAGCTAGGCAAAGCATCCTATGCAGTCAACAAAGGATTGAGGTGAACTTATTTGGACCAGTTAGCCTCACAAACCAAATGGCAGCTTATTCAATAAACAGTTACCAAAGGAATTCCCATGAAAATGTTATAAATCAAAGGCAGATTTTTGGACGCACAATGCACACCAACCACAGAATAGTTCTTTGAATGGTATATATCAACAATACTGGAAACATTCAGATAAATGCAGTTCCAAAAGCCATTTTTAGTGTCATAACTAGACAGTTTAATACAGTTTGCAAAGGCAAGAGGCATATGGAAATATACCAATAATCAGACAGAAACCATTACTGAGAATTTCTCTGATTACTTTTGTACAACCATTTACAATGTGTTCTACAGTAAAAAATTTAGCAAAGAATGTCATTTGTGTCAAAATTGCCTTTTCTTTTCCAAAGTAGTAGGTTCTCACTGGGCAAGAGATAAAGCTTACCATGCAATGCAACTGAAATACCGGAAAAACAATGTCATCATGCACAACAATATCTGCGTGCTTTCTGGTCAAAACAACCCACTGCAAGGAGATAGGAGAAAAACTCAGCAGAAATTCTTTACTCATTTTCAAAGCATACTGGTTATTCATCTGTCTTCTCTCCTTTCAGTTGTACACCATTTATTACCTGAGATCCTTTTCTCCAGTTTTCAGCACGAATTACTGGATGCATCTTAGGATTGTATCGGCCTTCTTTTGTATCAGCGAAACTAATCAGATAAATATGTCAGATGAGGTTATGACTAAGTTGTGAGCCCTTGATATAATTATTCACAAGCCAAAAAAAATACTGAATGCAAGAATAATAGATGAATAATAAAGCACTAACACCAGTTACCTATCCACAAAACTTGTTGAGGTAGACATTATGTACTCATATGTGTAGCCGAAGTTGTACAAAGGTATACAGCTGAAACGAAAGTATGGATCTTAGAAACTGTGATAATAAAGAGGACATGGAAGGTAGACAAAGTGGTACTAAATGCATAAATGCTCACCTGTCTGAAAGAAAAACAAAGCGCTCATTATGTTGATCCTCAAGTGCATTTTCAAGCAAAACACGTTCTGCCTGAATCATACTTGCTTCTCCCCAATCTACCTGGAATAAGGGGCAAGTATATTGTACCTTATTTGGCTATTTATAGTATAAAAAAAATCAATTACATAGATTGATGTTATTGTAGATTTTGTAGTTTCAGAGACAGAAAGCTCCTAAACATTTTCAAGTAATGTAAACTGGTGTTATGAAGGGTGCTAAGGAAAACTAAACCTGTACGCTATTATTGACTTGACGATTCAGAAAATATGCTGATCTGGTTGTTGCCTCATTCAACAGAAAGCCAGGTCTTGAATGAACGTAGATTGAGAATTTCATCTCTTTGTCGCCCTGAAAAACCAAGAAAAATACTCAGAAGTATGATAAAGTAAAGGGTCTACAACAAACACAACCAACTGCAGGCACCACGGCTTCTTCAGATACGATTCAAAGAACAAATATAAAGGGCAGAGGAAAAAAGAAAAGAAATCAAAGATTGCTTACCTTAAAGAAAGCATCCCAAACCATGTCCAGAGGAAGCCGATTTCTTGCTATAAACAGGAAGGCGATTCTGGGCTTCTGTACAAACGGAGGCGACGAAGGAAAGAAAGTCAACTTCTTGATTCGAGAATACTGTTTCTCCATCAATGCCAGTGTCGCGAAGCTCATTACGAGCAGAAGCACGACAATCAGCTTCCTCTTCCATCTATGGTGAAATTTCTGCAAACTAGACCTTCGCTTCATCTCCTTCGACTTAACTCCCACAATTCCAAATCATGCATCCCAAAAAAGACCGTAACTTTCCATCCCTTTCCTACTAATTTCAGATGGGCACGAAGCTGGATGAACAGTAGCATAGAGATTTTCAAGAAGTAAACTCGATAGCTTGAGATTTCAACAACCCTTTTCGCGGATTGGGAAGACAAGAAGCTCGTGAGCCGTGAGAATGTTTGGAATTCGGAGAGTTTTCCGAGTGTTTCGTTTTGAAGTCTTGAGTGAGAGTGAGAAAGTGGGTTACTTTCCGTATCGATTAGTTTAGTGAGAACAAAAGAATCAGCGCGAGTTACTTTGCGTGCGTTGAAGGGGACCAACACCCGCCTTTTTCTGGCCGCCGGGGCCCGATAAGTCGGACTCGGAGTCGGAGATGCTTCAGTTCCGGCCTACTCCCGATAAGTAGGGCGCTAGTTGATCGTTTGTTTTCTAATTTTCTAGTTAGTTACCATGTTTGATACAGACTACAGTGGGTATTTATAACGATTACTAAATCTTCTAACAATAATATAGCCATCATTAATTATTCCGAGCAATTAATTGTGGAAAAAATTGACTTCACAGCCGAAAAATGAAAAAAAATAAAAAATTTGAAGACGCTTCACTGAGAAGTATTAATCCCAACAGCAACTGTGGAAGCCATATCAGTCAAATGTCATGATGATTATGAAAAGGCCAATGCATCAGAATATGATCCCCCAGTCTCATTGCTTGTTGCTATTTGGTGAAGGTTTCTCCGCATCTCCTGCTTTTTAAGTTTAAGTAAAGGCATCATATTTGCAGGTATAACTAGAATTAAAGACAAGTCTTATTGTATTCGAATTTATAATCTTCTAAATAAATGGTACACCTGCTTTGCTCGTGAGAATCAGTACAAAACTCATAAAATCAACTAAAAGTTGGCACCTGTGACTGTGAACATGAGCGGTAGGGAACTGGTGACAAGTTGCATCAAGATGCATGTGATCCGGTAGGGCAAACCTCTGGAGCTTCCAACACTCAAAAGTCGAGTCAAGTAGTGAACATATACAGACCCCCATCAACACCCCTGCTCTACCCAGCTTTCTTTAATCCAATCCTGCATTGACAAACAAGAAATGTGCATGTGCAACTGCCACCCTCACACCCCATATTATTATTCACTTTTTCTTTTTGGTTTGCGTAATATTAATAATTGAATTGGATATTTATAATATTTATTATTGTTGGTGAGATTCAAATTCACTTTTCTTTATTTATATATAAATACATATAAGGTTCAACCAACTATTTGCACTGATTGTTTGTTATAATATGGTTTTTGTTGATTGTTAAAAAAAAAAAAAAAATGAAATTAGGATTATGAATCTTACCAAGAAATTTACAATATTCATATTGTTCGTTTGTTGGAAGTGCAGGCTGTAAAAGTCCAAAGAAAATAAAGGGAAAATGAAATGTATAATTTGAAAAAAAAAAAAAAAAAAATTTCATCGTAAAGAACCCACACTAGTCCAGTCCTGACTAGGGGTGTTCATTTGGATTTATTTGGCTTATTTGGCTTATTTGAATTGGCTAATTCGGGTTTTTAAAAAAAAAATCAGCACCCAACACCAAACCGTTTAAGTAAAAACCAAACCAATCCAAACCATTTAAGCCATGACTTATTCGGTTTGGGGCCCAAATAAGCCAAATAAGAAAAAGAAAAAATCTATAAAAATACTTCAAAAGCATATTCATCCAATAATTAGAATCTTACAATAATAAAATAGTCAAACCCAAAAGATTAATGTTTTCTCCAAAATAAGTTTAAAACTTAAATAACAGTCATTAATAACATTAAAAAATAACAAAATAATAGAAAGGGCATTGACATTCTTCTTCAGATTCAGCCCTCAACAATCATCATTCTTCTTCAATCTTCACCATCCTCCTCAAATATTTAATTAAATAACTATTAAATAAATTTAATAAATATTATATTATATTAATTCTTATTTGGCTTATTCGGTTCCTTATTTGGATTGAGATTCAAATCCAATTCCAAACCATTTAACCGTTTAAGAATTCGGTTGGGCCATTCACCCAATCCGAAAACCAATAAGCCATCCATTTACTATATATGGATTGGATTGGCCGACTAATTTAGATTGGACATTTTTGAACACCCCTAGTCCTGCCTCTTGCAGCGAGGCCAGCTCACGCAAGACCAAGACCAACATGCATTTGTTCTTATTTCTATGCACTTGTACTTCTTTTCTCTAAAAAAAACGACAATATGCGTCCAATCCAATCGTGCAAAACCAAACTAAAATAAAAATTAAATGGAAGTAAGTACTCTCTCCCTTCGTTTGTCCCCCCAAAAGTCAGCTTTAAAAATTTACAATTTTTTAATATAATTTTTTTATTACACTACTCGTATTTCTGTTAAATAATCTAATTTCATAAATGTATAATTTTGTATGAATATTAAAATATAATATTCTATCTGTTATATTCAAAGAGTTGGCGAGTATTATTTAAAATAGCTAATTAGACCAAGGGATATGGGCTAGTAAGTAGGCCCGTGCTTGTGAGTAATTGGGCCTGATTTAGCAGGCCAAAGCCCTCAAGATTCAACATTGGACTTGAAGGCCCTCGACCAATATAGGCAGCTTAAGGATATGGCGCAGCAGTATTGCGTAGCAGAAAGCTCCCAGGTCCAATGAGAAGGAAGCCAAGGCGATAATTTCTGAAACTTTGTTTCCATGGAGTCATCTTCTTTACCCAGTCAGCAAATTTTCAGAACAAGGTAGGTTCCCCTGTAATCTCCATCCGCATTCATAATCTTGTTTCATGGTTTTCATCTTTGATTCTGGCCGTTGGTATCGTGGCTTAATCTCTGCGAGTGAATTGAACTGAATTCAGTGTGAGTAATTGGCGTTTGTATGTGTGGTTGAAACTATTAATAAAGCCCGATCGTAAGATTTAATGGAAGAAACCAACGGAGGGCAACACCTCAATTCGTTAAATTGCTTCAAGATGTCAAGAAAAGGAAACATTTACCACTATTGTGCTTGGACACTGCCCACGGTGGTGGCTTCAGGCAGCAGGGGGAACGCGGCGGAGTAGGTGATGGTGATGGCGTGATCATCGTCGACCATGGTTCCCGTCGGAAGGAGTCCAATCTTATGCTAAGTAAGTTAATGATTCAATGTACACCTCTCAAAATTGGTTTTAATTCGCAGTGTTAAGTTATAATCATTGTAGAATTTGACTGTTTCTGATGACTGCCCAGATGAATTCGTGACGATGTTTAAAGAAAAGACTAATTACCCAATAGTGGAGCCTGCTCACATGGTACTCCTTGCCTTTATTGAATCTCTAAATTTCTTCATTTCTGCTACTGTTTTCTGTGGATGGTGGATCATTTCTTTTGCCTTCCTGAGTGTTTCTTTTTAATTTGTGAAATTTCTTGGTTTTGTAGGGGGAGGCTATCTCTCCTTTGTTACTTGTGTATAATTGACAATTGGAATTGCTTTTAATCTATTTATTGTCTGATGCAAGTAACTGCATGTCTGGGATTTCTGATTGCTTAGAGTGAGATTGCATTACATTTGAGTGCATGTTTTTGTTATATGCAATGTGAGAGCAGCTCTTACTCTCCAAATTATGGTGTATTCTGTTAGGAACTGGCGAAACCATCTATTTTAGATGCATTTACTTCGTGTGTTCAAAAGGGCGCTAGACGGATTATTGTGAGTCCCTTTTTCCTTTCCCCGGGCCGACACTGGAGCCAGGTATATGATTTTCTTATTCTTATCACTGCCATAATGTTGATATCTGGTTGGATGCAATTCTGATCACAATCCAAGTTGTGAACCAGCTACTGAGATTTCTTGCTATTTCTACTTTTCAGGATATCCCTTCTTTAGCTGCTGCAGCTGCTGAGGAACATCCAGGTGTATCATATGTAGTTACAGCTCCTCTAGGCCTGCATGAATTGCTTGTGGTATGACATTATCCTCTTACTTTTTCTGTGTTGTATTATGTTTCCTCGTAACTTAAGACCTACTTCTATCAGTCAATAGCAACAGAAGTTGCGATTTTCAATTTGCCTAATTCAAAACTGTAAATAAGGCCTTCTGCAGCCACATTCTAATTGATAAGTAGTATTGTAGGATGTTTTGAATGACAGAATCACACACTGCTTAAGCCATATTTCGGGAGATGCAGAAGAGTGTTCAGTTTGTGCCGGAACAGGAAAGTGTCGGCTTTATGAGTGACATAATAGGACTTTTGGCAGCCAACGTCCTTGATTATAGCTTATGTTTTGGTGGCGGAGCTGTACATCTGGTATATGCAGATCCTATGGTTTACCATGTCCATCCTACAATTTTGAGGAGAGGAAGGCAAACAAACGCTTTGACGAACTTTTCATGGAGAAACTCTCGGTGATGGACTTGATAAAACTTGGCATTTGTAAGGAATATATTGACAAAGAGAGTTGAGCTTCTGCTTTACACTCATCTAGTACCTTTCTCCCCTTTTATCTTCTTGTAATATACTGTCCTTTGTATCATTCGATCATATTAATGTAAGTTATTCTGTTTGAATTAATGAATTTTACCCGTTCCGCATGTTTTGGTGTAAATAGTTGCAGGCTGTTCGTCTTCAGAGTAAAGAAAAGTTGTGCAGGTTAGCACCTTCTTTTGTACAATCACTTAATAATTTAAGTATGTACATATATTTACATGAATAAGCTGGTCCATCTGTGTTCTCAACAAGTCCCTCTTTTGGTTTCTTCCATTCTCCCTTGCCAAATTTACCTTCTTCCAGGGCTCCAACATGACAGTTTTTCCACTTTCTTACTAAGCTGGTCCATCTGCACAATTGTTTGGAAGAGCAATACAAGTTAAGGAGGAAAATTAGAAACACTATCATATCCGGGTGAATTTTTTTTGGGAAGAGTAAGTATCACCATTCGTTTGATTGTTCAGCTTCTTCTTGAAGGCTTGAGCGGCTGCAAAAACGTTGGCAGGTTTCTCCCAACCTTGTCCGAAAATGCCGTATCCTTCCTTTGGCCGAGGTTGAATTAGGTACTCAAGCACTTGCAGTTCTTCTGCATCCACCCAGTAGATACAATTCACAGGGCATGAATCAACCGAAACCTGTTGCAGATCAATCATGAATTGCTTTCTCGTAATAACTCTAGCTTTGAGAAAAGACACGAATAGGGTAGACAGAAGATCTGCGAGATCAGATCTTACCTGAATATCGTCAAAGTCATTTCCGTACTGAACTTTTACTCGTGCACATCCCGTTGTTTCGTCCATGGCGAAAGTGTTGCTTGCGTGGTAAACACACTGTCTGCATCCTGAACATCATCGATGCAAGAATAAGAATGAATGATTGATTCGAATCAAACATGACTGACCCTAAATTGGAAATCCTCTGTACCTACACAATGGTTCTGATCAACAAACAGGGCTTCTGGCCTTGAAGGGCCATTCCATGAGCTATAGACAGAAGAGTCCTTTTTGTGCCAGTTTCGGTGTCGGAAAACGGAAGCGTCATACTCTCTCCTTAAATCCCGACTCATCAAAACCTTATAGGCCTCGTTCAGCAAAAGGGTATGATCATGGCCCTGAAACAAGATTTGGAGTTTGAAGACGGTGAATTTCAGATTAAAAAGATAATCCACAACGCGTTTCATTAGAAGATTCCACGGTGAAGATTGGTAACCTTTTGTCCAGCAATATCTGGATGATATATCTTTTGGAGTTTCCTGTAGCGTTGTTTGATTTGTTGAGACGTGGAATCATATGAAACTCCAAGCAACTCATAGTAAGTCTTCTTCATTTCTCCCCCTCTTTCATCTGTTTTTTTCTGGCAGCAACTAAACACTGCTGTAGTTTTCTTAACCTTCCAGCTTCAATATATGCATAAAGAAAAGCTTCAATGGACAACTATATTAATGAACAAAAAGGAAAATGGATTCATAATTAAACTACGTACCTCTGGATAGATCTGTTGAAATGAATCCGCCCAGTTGGTGGTTGACAAATCTGTAATAGAGAAGTTGCCATGTTTCAGAACAGATGACTCCTAAAAGTAGAAGGCAGCAGCTAAGCTAATCAGTCCATGGATATAAGCTTGAAAGAGGATATTCAAGAATTGATATTTTTGTTTTGCCCGGTAAGATATTTTCCCTGCTGGCCCACTACATTTCTTTTTCCTCGCACTCTTCTTCCTTCCTACTCCATCAAATAGTTTAATAACGAATTGTAATTTTAAGGACAAACACGAATATTTACGAACAAGTTCGGATCTACTCGATAATAAAACGAACACCATATATATGTCCTTTGTATAATATCAATTTTCTGGGAGAATAAATCACCATCACTGTCTATTTAGCCGATTAATATATCTTGATCTTACCTTTTTTTTTTCTTCAAATGAACTAATTAAACTACATGTTTGGGTTTATTAGGAGATAGAAAATATGGATGAAAAGTGAAAACGTAAAAAAAAAAAAAAAAATGAGCTTGAAACTGTAAAATCAAACGGTAATACCACATTTTTTTAAAACTCCCAAACCACTCCTGACTGTCTATAACAATGCTAAAATAAGCGTGGCCACATAAACGTTGAAGAGGTAGAGCTATTGTTCATTGTTGCCGAATCACAAACGAAAAATGTGTATATATATATAAAAAATAAATTTAAAAAAATGAATAAAATGGGGTTTTTCTTCGTCGCGTATACTACTAGTATTGACAGTACAACATTTGACTATCATAATTACAAGAAAGTAAATTGATGAGCAGAATCATCATTCTTAGAGAACTGAAGAAATGGTGGTCGGATCTTCGCCGGAGTTTGCAATGCTAGGAAGACAATATGAAGGTGAGTTGATGCTTTATTCTCTTCCTCTCGAATCCTCGATCTTCTTGTGCTAATTTCCCGAGTTTTTATTCATTCATTCGCATCATTTTCAAACTTCAGAATCTCAGGCGAGCAAAGGATAATTACTTTCCTCTTCATCAACCTTCCTGGAAGGACCACAGAACATCCCACCCCAACGGGGGAAATAGATGAGGGTCACCGGAAGAGTGCACACAATCATCATAACGCCCATCAGCGATATACTTTTCTGCGTCGACATATCTGTGGATCCCGAAAACAATAACATTTGTGTGATCACTGCCCCTAAAGTCCCCCCACTCCCCGTCATGCCCGATATCACTCCCAGTGATCTGCAACAACAACAACGTTAATTTCATTTATTATGAGAGGGTATACAGATACAACACGAGTACTAATAGACCGAAGATCTCTGGGGAAATTGAAATTGACGTACCTTTTGGAAACAAAGGGAACGACACCGAAAGTGAGGCCAGAGGATGCCTGAACGAACACAGAGAAGCTGCACATCACCAATATGGATGCCCAAAGTGAGTTGACTAGTCCAAGCAACACACACAGTACACCAGCCACTGTTTGTGTGACCCACAAGCTCCAAAGCCGACCTCTCATCCCAAACCTCTTCCCCATCATATCGGAAACCACCCCGCCGGCCGGCCTAGACACGAAATTCGCCAATCCGAAGCTCGCCGCGATGGCACCCGCCGTCTTAACGTCCAAATTAAACCTGTCGTAAAAGTACTGCGCTATGATGTTATCAGTGGTTAATTCCACTCCGAAGGAGAAACCGTAAAGAAGCCCCAAAATCCATCCCCTGTAATCTTTGAACCCGTTGAGAAGAACGCCCCAGAAACCGAGCTGGTCCGGTTTCCTCTCGGCTTTCGGGACGCGTTTCCGGCAGCTTCCGTCAGGTAAGTCCTGCCCGAACGCTAGAATCATAAAAGCTGTCACCACCTGTAAAAGCGCTGGCAGTATGAAAGTCACGCGCCAGGCGAAAGAAGAGTGTACATTATACGACGAGTTAGCGAAGAAAGAATACAAAAGCGGCATGACGATTTGCGTCGCGCCGGCTCCGACGTTGGCCCAACCGGCGGCGACGCCGTTAGCGAGTCCAACGACACAGCCGGAGAACATGGAGCTCATCCAGTATTGGTTCGCCACGAAATTGGCGAGATTAAAACCGATGAGGAAGCGCACGAGGATGAAGCCCCGAGCGGTTGTGACTAGAGACATGGATAGGATTATCGGCGCGGTGAGGAGAGAGAGCGTGGCGGACGCAAGACGGGGCCCGAAGAGATCGCACGCGGGACCCATAGTCATGCGGGAGAGGATTGAACCGAGGAAGGAGGCGACGCCGGCTTTTCCGACGTCGGAAGCTGTGAGGTTGAGGTCTTTTCTGATGAGGGGGAGGAGCGGGGGAATGGAGAAAGTTGCGAAGTAGCAAGCGAAGAGGGATAGCCATGCGAGGTGGAAAGCTCGCATGTGAGGTGAAGATATTGAAAATGGCCGGAATTGAGTGGCTTTGTGATCGCAATCCACGGGCAATGCGCCGGCAGATACCTGGGTTTTGGAACGCGGTGGTTCCATGATGATCAGTAAGAAACAAAACTGTGTGTGTACAAGTTATAGTACTTGTGATGAATCTTTTGAAACTGGTTTGGAATGGATGCAAAATACGAAATGGAAGGACGTAATTTATAGTTGGTGAAGGGGGTTGTGGACACTTTAATTCAGATACGGTTAACGAAGAACACTTTAACAAGTTAACATATAGTGAAAAGTAAACTGATATGAGGTTAAGAATTCCTTGGAGCTACAGTGTACGTACTGATCTCATCTCTCCCTCTGGAATTGTCCTGCGTACTTAATTAATTTCTCACTCTTTCAGCCAAAAAATAAAAATAAAAAAAAATGTAGATTTTACCGTTATTGATTCCTGATGTGCATGCATGCATTGATTGCAGGTGTTGGATGCGGATCGAAGAACTCAACCAAAACCAAACAAAAATGGAGTAATTTGGAGTGACAAAAGAGGTCAGTATCATCTTTAATTATAAACTTTCCATTGATTTTTTATTTAATTTGCTTTAATTTAAATACTCGTTTAATTGGTTGGACTGGGAAATGTACGTACGTATTAATTTCAATCCAGTTCAACTGAATAACGCTAACAGATAAAAGAGGGAAAGTTCCTGGGCTGGGTTGGCGACAAAAAAAAATACCACTTCTTCTTCTTTGTTTTCTTCGTTAAGTTTGCTTTGCTGCCATATATGGCGGGGGAGCATTTTTGCTAATGCTTAGTTAGTTTAGCATGTAGATCAAGGATATGTGATGTGACGAGTCGAGGAGATACTTTAGTTTGGCTGCAAAACTTCCGATCCAATTTAGTTTTATTAATGAGGACATTACTACTACTAACTAATAATGATGACATTGTCCAATTTGGGACATTTGAGTATTCTCATTTTTTTAAAAGATTGAATTATGAATTATGTAAATGTTATATTAGTAAGTAATAATGACGACTATTTATTAATATATAATTTAGAAGGGAGTGCACCTCAACTATGCTAAAGTTGAAAAGATCGAGATATGATTATTTGAAAAATCGATTTTTTATTACGTAACTGATGTGCATAAAAATAGCTAAAGTTATTGGGCTTGACCCAATCAAGACAAGGAGAGTTTAGACACAAAAAGCCCAAGGTCAGGCTTAGGTCGGCAGTAAACCGCCCTAAGGAGATAGTCAAGGTCAAGCTTAGGTCGATAGTAAACAAGCTCGGGGCGCTTAGGTCGGTTACTAACTTAGGTTGTTTCTACCAGACTTTCATAATTGGCACCATGACGGTCTCCAAAAACCGAGCTTGAGACAAAATAACGATAACATTGACATAATAGCTAGGAATCATGATAGGACCAAGAACCTCTTTCGAATACATGCAGATTTTACACAGAGCAATGATGGAAAAGGAGTCCAAAGTCAGGCCATGATAGACAGGAGCAGAAAAGTCATCGTGGAAAGGAGAGAGTAGTTGGAAGTACAATCATCACAGTGCAACGGATATATCAAAGTATGACTACAAATACTCAGTAACAGACTCATTTCAGGGGGGGCCATTCGAGTAAGCCATTCTTGAAGCAATTTCTCTTAAGCTCTTGGTCAATACCATTTTCTACTTACATGTTGCTAACTTAACCGTCGGAGTTACATAGGGGGGATAGCCCCGCCTATTTCACTGTTTGTTTCCGTTAACAGATCAGAGCTATACACTCACATTCACGTCGATCAGACCTACAGAAGCCCCGATTCTAACCTGGTCATCCTTCTTTCTGGCGATCAATCTCTGCACTGGGCTGGAACCTTCAAAATCTCAAGTGGGCCAACCGGAACATCCTGTACCAGACATTTTGCGGCACATCAGTAACTTACAAAATAAATTTGACGTTTACATCTGTTTAACTTGCTAACATAGGTTTTTTAGTCGGAGGCAAGATCGTCTAACCTAAAGAAAGTTTTCTTCCTTCTAACATCAACAACAACAAAAAGAGGGAAAATCGATCTTCTTCTTCTTTCATTTCTCTCAATGAACCCCAAATTCCTCCTCTTCCTCTCCTTCTCCTTTCTCCTCCTCCCCTCCTCTTCCTCTCCCTCTCCCTCCCCCTCCCCCTCCCCCTCCCCCTTCTCCACCACCTACTTTGGTATGCTGCCATTCTTATTGAGATCAACAATAGTTTGGTAGGCCAAAAAATATATTTCACATTAAATTGTCATAATACATGAAAAATGAATGTACTTCATTTGAATCAAAATTATTAAAAAAACATATGGGCAAAAAGCAATTACCACAATTAATTATCCCCTTGCATAGTTCATTTGATTGGTTAACTTTACGCAGGAGCACAGGATGAACACGTGTCGATGTAAGGGTTATTTTAGGCTCTGTTCTCTTGTGTCAATTTTTCAAGAATCATCACTTTTTTTTTTAACTTTACACAAAAAAACAACTTCACTTGTTCAACAATTTAAAATTAAAATTTTAAAATTCCCTCTAAATACCTACTCACATAAATTCAAAAAATAACACAATCATTACACTTTTTTATCTCTCACTTACACAGTTTCCCAAAAAAAACTTCCCTCCAAAAAATTTTTAACAAAAAACTTCCCTCCAACAAAATTTCTCCTACACAAGCCACAAGAGAATAGAGTCTTAGTAAAAATAATCAAACTACACGGTGACGCATCAAGTGTAAACCGCGATAACCCGCTAGTCTCTCCCGCTCTTCACCCTTTTAGGACTTTGAAACTCTCCGGGATAATTTCTTTGCCGTTCGTTCTCTGCCCGACCACTTCCGGGAGCTTCCTGCCGATGTTAATGGAGAAAATCAAACACCTTATGCATACGCCGTAAACAGGTACAATTTGTTGATTTCTCTTGCGATATCCTCAAAGTTCAAATGGCATTGTTCCTTTACAACATATTTTCCTTATTGTTTGCGCGAGGAAAGGAAGATGCCATCGTCGTAAATTCGTTATTCGCTACTGAATTTACGGTGCCAGTACTGAATGCTTCTGTTGTTATTGAATATTGAAGAATGTTTTCTAAAACATATGTGATCGTTCATAATGGTGGCAATTTTCTGCAATTTAATTATCTCATTTCGAAATTTAGGGCTTCGTTTCAGTCGGTTCTGTACACAAATGCACCCACGCACACATGCCAGGTGAAAAAAAGGAGGGTGAACTTTACATTGCTGACATAATTTACAGTGCACGCACACATCGTCATAAATTCGTTCTTTGCCACGGAATTTAAGGTGTCAGTACTAAAGGCTTTATGTTGTTATTGAAAAGTGTTGGGCTGAATTGGGTTCGCCCCAATTGGGTTTGTTTTCAACTCACTAAGCCCAAATTAATGGCACTTGATCCCACTAATTTTAATTGGCCCATTTGACCATTTATTAATTTGGTTGACCCATTCTTGAATCAATTCGATTCAAGTGCACAGTGTGTGCAGTGAATGAGCTGAGAGAAGAAATCGGGGAGAGAGAAATAGAGGGAGAGAAGGAGAAAGAAAAATTGAGGGAAAAATTAAGATTCTTGTGAAGTGAAGATTGTACACTTCAAGTCAAGATTGAAAGTCAATTTGATGCCTAATCTTGATGAAATTGTAGTCAGGAATTCCTCTCATCTAGCCCTTCGAATTCATCTGAGTAGTTTCTCATTTCCTCTATTTTGGTGATATCCTTCTAATTTTACGTTGGCTTTGAAGTTAAAATTAGATGATGTATTGTTGATGATTGTTGTGTATCCACCAATTTAGTGAAGACTTTTGTGTGCCTATTATTGATTATAGTGTAGATTTGACTGGACTAGGTTCTGTGATTTTTTCCCTCATTGGGTTTCCACTTTAAAAATCCTGGTGTCTCATTTTTATTTATTTTCATGCTTATTGTGCTATGTTATTTAGTATTCCTATGATTGCCTATTTTATGAGCTGTTGGGAAAGATAAGATTGGACTGAGTTTTATGACTCTGTTAGTTTGTAATTTGCTAAACCCTTTTCCCTTGCACAACACGATCGTGCATAATTTGAAATTTTACGGAGGCAATAATGTTAAATTTTCTGCTATTTTTCTCATTCCGAAATTTAGGGCTTCCATTCAGTAGGTTCTGTACACGAAGGCACTCACACACATGCCAGAGGAAAAAAAAAGCATATTCATGGAAAGGATATAAACTTTACACTGATGACATAATACAATGCACACACACATGCCAGAAAAGTAATTTATAGTTCTTTAGTCAAATACTGAGAGTTAAGATCACTGCAAAGGATTCTGCTAGGCATAAGTGGCTTCTTTCATTGATAAGAGTTCCATAATCTTTGTGGATTGTGCACTGTGTCATGGATTCTGATCTTTGCTGGACAACTCTATTTATGTTTTATTCTAATCAATGTAAAAAAAAAAAAAAAATCTAATTGCTGTTTTGGTTGAAAAAAAAAAATGTAATTGCTGGTTTGGTTGACAAACTGGATATTCCTCAACCATTCTATAGGATTTGTGGACTGAGGAGATTCTGCTTGCTTAGTTTTAGGCTCTCCATAGTTATGGTCCTTATGGACAATGGCACATTGAGATCAGTTTTGGACTTACCTGCTCCTTTTCTTACAACATTCAGTTTCAGGTACTTGTTATTGCTTGTGTTGGATGTGCCTGTTCTTTTTCATCGTTTTGAAAACGATTTTAAAAACAAGTTTTGGAAAATAGTTTTATAATGTAAAAAGTGTATTAAAAAAGTAAAAAGTTATATTGGAAATGATGAAATATGATTAAAATATATTAAATTTACTGTTGAAACCAAAACTGTTTTCAAAACAGAACAAAAAGAACAGGCCCTTAGTGAATGATTCAGTTACACATTTGTAATTTGATGTTCGGAATCCTTTTTACGCCTACTGTTTTCTTATGTTCTGAGGCTTCAGTTGTCCTCATTTGTGATGAACAGATATGCTAAAAAGTGCAACTGCCTGGCGGCGAAACGGACTTTGTATTTGCCCATCGTTTGCAACCTGCTTTCCTGCTATTTAATGGGTTTCTTCTTTAATATAATTGTCTTAAAATGTGAGAGAAGATTGGAAGATTAAAGAAAAATGACATACTTATGACTGAATTAAATATTTCTGGTAATTGGACCAATTATGTGGTATATAAACTGAAAAGTTTCTTTAATATGCGATATATGGCGGTGAATACTAATAAACAATTTGTATCCGGATGACTTCCTTTTCGTTTGATGTGGATGTACTTCAGCTCGTTGCAAAGTGAGTGCTTCTTGGTCTGTTTTCTTTCAGACATGAACATGGTTATTTTAGCTCCTACTGGAAGTTGGAAGACTCTGCTGCTTGAATTATGCATCCTGGGGTTTTTTTCAAAGTTTATTTCTTCTATTTAAAGGGTAATTTGAAAACAGTAATATAACAGTTTGTTGGAGGAGTTTTATGATTGCACTGAGACTCAGTACTATTGAGTACTAAATATCTAAAATTATTTGATACTAATTTAAAGTTTGATTCTTCCGTCATACAATATTTGGCAGTGCTCATCTACTTGTGCTGCGTATCTTTAGCCATAGAATTCTCACTGTTGATTTTTATTTTTCCTTTTTATTTGATTCTGGTGTTTGAAAGTATATCCCACTTGTTTGCTGAAAATTTTATATTCAATTAAAATCATGAAATATGTGTTTCAACAAGATCGTACATTCATTTTGTTGTTAGTACTTTAATGGCACCTACTTTGCATCTTATTCAGACTCTTCTTTTTGAAGAGGTAGGTGATGGAAGTTTGGATACGGAAATGATGAGTTTGTTACTTACTTAGAACATGCCGTCTTCCTATTGCAGTATGTTCACTCTTCTTTTTGGTTGTGTGACCTAATGGACTAATATATATTTTTCTGGTAACGTTAAACATTTACATAGCTCCATGAAAGGCTTTAGTCTACTAGAGAAACTTCTTCATTGGAACCAGAAATTTGGTTTGTTGGGTGCAAAAGCAAGGAAAATCGAAGCTAGGGTAAGCTTAACCAGGCCATCACAATCTTCAGTATCCACCAAACGACATTACGCCGACTTATTATGTGTTCTGGACTTATTTGTTATTCTTTCCAACCTACTTTCTCTACCAATGGGTTCTACAGATGATTAGCATAGAGGAACGAGACATTATTTTGTTTCACGAAAGGATAAGGTAAAAGTAAAAGTCCTATGTCGTTCACATAATGCTTTGATCACATACCCTAAGGATGCTTCTAGGAAATTTGCTATAGTACACCTGCCACTAGCCAACTTAGAGCACACTTTTATTCTTAGTCTGTGAATGAAATACAACTTTGACAATTTAACAACCCCTCCTCCCCCTTGAAATGTTGAAATAGCCTAGTTGAGTTCTCCCTCCCCACATAGAATATCATGACAACTTTTGCCAGTTGTTTTGCAAAAATTCTGTATAGCTTCCTTAGAATAGTGGTGTACTTATTTCATGTATCTCTGAAGTCTTGGGTTATTGGGTGGTGGCATTTTGGAAAATTTTATATTGTTTGCAGTCATCATCCCATCCTTCTACCGGAGTTCATTCACAATTTAATACATTTTTTTTTTTTCTTGGGATAAATATTATCGTTTGATGTATCGGAACATATTTCACCTGTTACCTCAAAGTTGATGATTTTTTGAGGTATGAACTCCATTATTATTGAAGCGCTTGTTTTCCAGAAAATGGCTGAGGCATTTCTATCAGTTCAAATTTACAAACTTTTGTCCATAAGGATGTTCAAGAGACATGCGTGGCTTGCTTTTTAAATATGTATGCACATTTTACGCATTTTGGTATGATTTTTGATTTTTGTGTTTGATAGCCCCTACTGTTTCTGCTATCTCCTTTTTGAAGAATTCAGTAAACTTGTGTTAAAAATGATTACATGGAATCCTTACTATTCATATGATCTCCTTCATGTCTCAAATTCGTGCAGTTGGTGAAATAGTTGTGAAAGAGGTAGCTCCCAGGAATTGGTCTGTGAAGCCAACGACTTATGCAGAGGAAGTAATCATAACGAAAGGAGATATCAGGCAAGGCAAGAAAATTCCTTCCTTGGATGGAGTTTTCATTTCTTTGATTTTCTTGCTCTGGAGCAGATGCTCTAAGAAAGCTCAATGCCTGAGTTGCATTCCTTTAGCGCTAGCGCGGGCGCGCACACTCATTCTCCATAACGTCTGTCGTGCTCGTGGTTCTTCATATTGGAGTATGGATGGCAAATTGCCGATGAGCCTTGCTAGTTGTTTTGGTCATTTGGCAAATTACAGATTTGGTCCGGCAGCATCGCCCCATTAGGCTCCAAAATGAAGCTTCATGGAGTTTCGATTCAGCCATTTTTGGAAAGCCCTTTGTGATGTATTGTCCTTGAGTTGTGTCGTTTCATTTGTTTTTTTTTTTTTTTTTTTTTTCCAAAAATTTTTGAAACAAGTTTCCCTTGTTACATCAGCCGAAATTAAATTAAATTAAAATTTAACTTGACCCAAAACATAATCCATCCAATAGTTTGATAGATTAAGATATTTCCAGTTTGAAAAACCAAAGGCACAATTACGGAATTTGGGCTTAAGGTCTAGAAGTCACTGCCCAACTAGACCCAATGACGCCGAACTTCTAAAAACAGCCCATTGGATAACATCAAACCCGATTTGGCCCTAATAAGCATCAGACAGAGTGGCCGAAGCTATTCGGCCCTGTAACGACCTATTAGAACCAAAAAGCCCAGTTACACCCATTAAGTGAATATGGGCTTTATCATCAGAAATCATGGCCCGAGAGCATTACCCCCCATAACGGCCTATTAAAGTATATAAAGCCCAAGTTAGCCCAATCACGCAATTTGGGCTTAAGTATTAAAATAATGGCCCATTAAATTAATATTTCCTGAAATATAAAAAATCAAGGGCCAAAAACCATTATAAGACAAAGCCCAACTAAGCCCAATTACTCATTGGGCTTCATTATAAAAATGGTTGGCCCAGTAACAACCCATTTAGCCCATCTATGAGACATCAAATATTCTGCTTTTTCCAGGACGAAAAATGGAATTTGATCCGAAGTGTATAAAATTCTAAAATTAAACTAAATCTTTTTTCTTCTTCGTTCTTGAAAATAAAAGAAGAGATGACATCGCGATCTTATTTCCGACCATGCTACTGAATCGGCGGCTTTTTCTTTGGGGGTTGCTCAAGAAATCCTTTTTCTCTCGTTCACTCAGAGAGCGTACCTTGGATGATCCACATCTCAGGGTCAGGCGCCACCAAAGTTTCTTTTTGATCCAATCCAATCAAATAAAAATAAGTAAAAATCTTTTTTTTCTCTACTCTTTACATAATATAAATTGGGGAAGTGTTAAACGCATGACAAAAAATGATAAATGCAGGACGAAGAGATAAAACTTTTACAACTTCATACCCAATTGAACCCCTCCACCCTTGAGTTTGTCATTTCCCATTTCCTCCACTGCTTGCCACCTCCAGCCGTAGCCGGCCTCCACCGTTGGAGGAGGTAGTTTCCTACTTTATATATATTTTTAAGATTTGGCTAGCTGCATTTGCAGCTGGCCTGGATCTGGGCAGTGGGGCCCATAGCCGACGGTGGGTTCCTGTGTCGGAATACAAACGTCGGCACAACAAGCTCTGAACGTTGGTCCAATAGCACCGACGTCTGGATCTTATCGGATAGCTACTGTTGAAACTTCGGCGTCGACGAGTGGCCTATTACTAGGAGGGAGAATTTTTATAAAGACAAGGGTGAAATGATTATGAAGCTGGCATAATATTATTTCTCCATTTTGCGTTTATCGTTCTGTCATGCACTTAACACTTACCTATAAATAGTAAAGGAATACATAGAATTGAACATAGTAAAATGCGAAATTGAAAGATTTCGTTAAAATTGTTCGTTTGGATCCGAAAAGCTAATCATAGGTTTTTCTCTATTATGCAAGAACTCCAAATCATTCTCTTAAAGCTTGCTTCCTTGTTCGTAGACAAAGCATATTCGGATTTGTCTAGGCATTACTTGTAACCCATAGTATGTAAATTCGAATTAAAAAGGGATATAAGATTAAGATATGGGAATAGTGGATACTGAGGCACAATTAGGAAGGGTCAAATATGGTGGCGACAATGCAAAGAACAGATTTAAGAGTTGAGTATTTGATTGATTCAGAGAGAAGATGGCGGGAGCCTTTATTGCAGGTGATGTTCCCTTTGCAAGTTAGGGAAAAGATCATATCCATATTCCTATCTCCGTGGCCTGACAGGGAGGACACGCAATGGTTTGAGCCAGCAAGTAACGAAAAATATTCAGCTAATCTGGGTTACAAGAAGGCGCTGACTGAGATACTCAACAGGGAGAACAGCCAGGATCTTCTTCAGGATGTAGATGAACATCAACAGAAGCTGTGAAAACACTTATGGGAATTGGAGATACCGATGAAGATGATTTTCTTTGTGTGGAGACTAATTCAGAATGCTTGTCCGTCTGCAGCAAACTTAAAAAAGAGAGGCATATAGATCCCAGGAAGGTGCGCCAGGTGTGGGGAGGCGGATGAGGACACGAAACACACATTCTTTCTGTGTGAGCATGCTAGGAGACTCTGGAGAATTTCATCTCTAGGATTAGACTATGCGATTGGAAGTCCAGTGAGATTCAAGAAGTGGTTTTGGAAATGGGCAAAGGAAGCTCTGGATAGGGAGGCAATTCAACTGTCAAATCTATATCCTCTGTGGAATATGGTTAGACAGGAATAGAATAATCTGGGAGAATAAGTACACCCCACTAGGAGTAAGGTGGGAAATAATCAACACGAAAATAGGGATTATGCACGACCGCATACAGAAAAGGAAGGAAACGGGGGTGATGGCATCAGTTGCATCCCAGAGACACCAGGATTCATTGGAGGTGGAGGAATTTGAGGCTGCAGAGGATGACTATAATGTGATAGTTCTAGTGGATGGTGCATTCAGATCAAGGGAAGCCAAAGGGGCCATTGGTTGGGTGATTAAAGATAGATGTGGCAGTGTGCTCAACAAGACTGGAAGGATAGTGGCAGGAATATCTCCGCTCCAATTGGAAGTGTTGGCAGCTTGCTAGCTCTTCAGTACTCGGTTGCAAAAGGATGGAAGCCAAGGATTTTCACAGATAGCCTTCTTCTGGAATCCCAATCGGGGAACCCAAAGTCAGCATACAAAGAGGTAAACATGATAGTAGGAGATATTAGACGTTATAGTAACGTTTACAAAAATATCTTAATCAGGAAAGTAGATAGAGCTATAGTACATGATGCACATGTAATAGCTACAAATCTCTTAAAGGGATCTAATTATATAACAGAAATTGCTATTTAATGGGAATGATTTAGTTTTTAAAAAAAGTCACGGATAATTCTTTTGGTGACCAAAATGCTGGTCACTAATAATCTTTTTAGTGACTATTCCAGCCGTTATAATCCTTACGTGACCAACGGTTTTGTCATAATTGTTAACCCCAAATGATCCTTTCGCGGCCAAAAAGGTCACTATTCATCACTTCATGACCAAAATCTAGTGGCTAATAATTTTGTTTTTGACCAAAGTTTTTGTCACTTGCAATAATTTTTAGTGACGATTACAACTATTCTCTTGTACGTTCTCTAGAGCTGTTGAGCCTGAGGAACTCGGCATACTCAATCAAAACAGGTTCGACACAAATCACATTCATGGCAACCAACCAAGTTATACTAGTTAGCAGATGCAAAATCGAGTCTGAAAACAAGTAAATTATCAACTAGTTACTGGTATGACTACCGGAATATATAATATTTAGTACTCCGCTTGAGAAAAAAAGAAAAAAAAAAAAAACAGGGGAACAAAAGGATATCAAACAATTTCAAACCATAAGCAAAACTGTTATGCACCAAGTTTAATCGAAAATAGGCCCAAATTAACGTTAAGTAAGAACTATCATTTAAATACATAGATACATCATATTTACTAAAAATTATCGGAATTGTTATTCGCAGTGACGATTTTACTATTTGCAATAAAGTTTTTAGGTGAATTGTCTAAATTGCCCTTAAGACTTTAAAAAAAAAAATCATATTAAAGTACTCTATAAAAGACAAGGATGAATACCTTCAGCCTGTATGCTATTTTTTCCATATTTTTACTATTCACCTTTAGTAATTCATTTTTTATTCACACGTGTATTTAAATATGGCCGACAGACAAGAGGACGATCCATATTATACGGTAAGTAATAACTGTATACAATTTTTTACGTGAAATTTATTTTTTCTTAATAAAAAAATATTTGTCTGCTCTTTGATTTTAACCCGAATCTGCGATTATTCGGCCGTTTTTGGCAGGAACTGTAAAATCCGGCCGAGGAGACTGATTTTGAACTGACTGGCGGTATTTCCAGCTAAAGTACCGCCGGTCTCTGGCAGTTAGTGGCCGGTGAAATAATGTGCGGCAAAGCGCGGTATTTTTCGGGCCGACCACCGCCGGTGGCCGGCGGTTTTTCACCGGAAAAAGCCGCCAAGGCGGTATTTTCCGCGAACCAATTCCCACGACCTCCGCCGCCTTCCTCCGCCACACTCCTCCATCCGCCACTGCCACTGGCCTCTTCTTCTTCTTCTTCTGCTGGCCCTTCCTCCTCTTCTTCCCGCCGGTCCTCTTCTTCTTCTTCTTCTTCTTCTTCGCGCCGTCGGCCCTTCCTCCTCCTCCTCTTCTTCTTCTTCTTCTTCTTCGCGCCACCGGCCTTCCTCCTCCTCTTCTTCTTCTTCTTCCTCCTCCTCTTCTTCTTTTTTCTGTTTCTTCTTCGCGCCACTGGCCCTTCCTCCTCCTCCACTTCTTCTTCTTCCGCCCTTCCTCCTCTTCTTCTTCTTCGCGCCACCGGCCCTTCCTTCTCCTCCTCCTCCCCCTCTTTTTCTTCTTCTTATTCCTCTTCCTCCTCCGCAATCACTCACAAACCCAATTGTGAGTGGATTTTAAATTTGAATCTTCAAATCACAAATTTGGAAATTTGGGAAAATATGGAATTCAAGCTCAACTTCTGTTGATTGAAACAGAAAAAAGAAGAAGAAGAAGAATTGGATTTTGGGGGTTTAGGTTTTGGGCCGCCGGCGGTGGTGGTGACGCGGCGGCGGCGAGGCGGATCGGGTGGTGGTGGAATATGTGTTGTGGCTTAAGGTTGAGATCGACGTTTCTTTGTTTTGGGTCTCAACCCATGTGGTTTCCGCCTAAAACTCAAACCCAGTTCTCAAAACTTGTAAAGAGCAGGTCCTAAATACCGCTGGTATTTTTCCAGCGAAATATCGCTGGATTCCGGCGGTATTTTCGGTGCGGTGGTCTGCTTGAAAAAACAGCCGGTTGCTTGCTTTTTTTATCGGTGGCTGGTGTGCATAAAATTGAATCTCCCTTGGGCCTAGCCCAATGGACTAAAACAAAGATGAGCAGTGAAAGATAACAAGACGCCTGTAGAGCCCAGAATCATGTTTAGATCGGAAAGGTCGTCTAGACCACGCCACTAAGTATTCTCTGTTACAAAGCTCAGGTCGGTCAAAATCATAAAACCGAGCCAAAACCCTTATATCTCGAAAAGAGTTAGGTCGAACTTTAGACTTTAGAATGCCTTGATCATTTCCTTACATTTCTATCGTGATATTTGATCTGACCGATCTAAGATAGACCGACCGACCTACCCTGCTTCACTGACACGGTAGGTGAAAGTTGTCATAGATTAGGTATCTCTACTCGATTGCATGCAGGGATGTTCAGATTTCCTAAGAGAGGAAGACATCTATGAGACCCCGTCAAAATAATAGCGTCTACGGCACGCTAAACAGAAGGAGCCGGTGAACAAATCACTCATGAGGGTTCAACGGACACATTTCAACTTGAGGTATATATTCTAAGTCTTCATACTTTGGAAGGTACGCAATCTTTACCATTTTCAAGCATTCATCCTTACTGTTTATCTTCTCCAATTGTACTAACTTGACCGTCGGAGCTTATACAGGGGGGAAAGCCCCGCTTCTTTCTTTATCATCTGAAATTGTTGTCGGAACAGTGCAAATCACATTTCTCCATCAACCTTGCCGATCTGAACCGCCCAGATCGGTCTCCAGCTCGTTCGTTCTTCTTCGCAGTGAAGCTTCATCCAAGTTGGACCTTTGCTTTTCAAGAGGCTTTACTGGGCCGCAAGAAACATCTCCTGAAGTGTAATTTTTGCGTCACATCAGTGGCCGGCGGTAATTTTTTTGATTTCTCGGCCAAAAAGGGCCAGATATCCCCCAGGGGGCAAGATTTACGAAATATCCCCTCTATGTATGTAGAATTTTGTCACATTCTCACCTCTCATAGATGAGATTATTCCAAAATTTAATGATTCATGCTAAAATTAGGGTTTAAGTATGCTGATCCGTCATTTTGTATTAACAGGATATCCGTTTAGAGAGGAATGACATATTTTCTGACCACACGAATGTATTTCAAACGGATGAAGAGTTTAGAAGTAAGGAAGATTTGGTTGCATGGGTCAAAGCTACAACATCTAAAAATAATATGAATGCAAAAATTACGTCTTATTCGAAAGCGATAGGCCTTTTCCTTATAAGAGGGAGAAAATGGCGAGTTGAGATAGAGTGCGATAGATCAGTAACAGTTAGAGATAAGCCACCCCTACCTGAAGAGCAGGCGGAACAATACAAGCAGCAAATTGACAAAATGTCCATTTTACCTTGTGGGACGCAAAATTACTGAGAAAAATTAGAAGTTAGATATAAAAAATGGTAATCACAATCATGAATTACAGGAAGTTTAAAATTGGCATTCATCGTACTCACGGTTAACGAAAGCGGAGAAGAAAAAGGTTGCAGAATGTTAAGGATTAACATCAGGCCGAAGCATATATCGGCCCAGTTGCAAGCGAATGATTCGCAAAATGTCAGCAACATAAGACAGGTGTACAATGAAGCAGATAAAAGTAGAAGGGAGGTGAGGGGAGATATGACTAACATACAGTATTTATTCAAACTTTTGCACAATCAAGAATACTTCTATGCAGACACAGCTGAAAATGATAGTAATGCAGTAGGGCACATCTTCTTTGCACCCAAGAAGACGCCTTCTCTACTTGGTTTGTTTCCGTACATTTTGTTTAAGGATACGACGTATAAGACAAACAGGTATTTCATGCCTCTTTTGCAGATAGTGACTCATGTACTCAAATCTCAGTATGTTTATATTGCTTTCGTTTTCATGAGGGACGATACTATCCCGAGCTATTTGTGGGCCATGACTCAATTGAAGAATTTATTCGAGTGCAGCAAATACCCACATGTGGTCAATTACTGATCGAGAGATTGCTGTAATGAACGCTGTGAAAATAGTGTGCAGGAGACACATTCAAATGGATGTAAAAAAACGTGTAGTAGAGGCTGGCAACGACAAAACTACAACGAATGTATTTCTATATCGTTGGGAGCAAGTGGTGAAAATCTTGACATATGAACAATTCACGAAAACTTACAGGGTGATAGAATGATATGTAGTTCCGACCTTAGATGAATTTTTGTTTGGGTTGTTACATTATATAGCCCGAAGGGTAATACTTTCCTTTCTATTGAGTGGCGAGGGCCAGCATATCTAATGATCCGATCATTTTCATCAATATGAGTCTTATAAGACAAAATCATTTCATTGCTTTGTTAACGACAGAGGAAGTCTTGCTACCCCCAATCTATACGACGTGGATAAACAGGGCCTCAGGACAAATGCAGAGTTGGAAAACTCACTTGAATCTCCGATTTGTTGAATTTAGGAATAAATATACTGTTGAGTGTTAGTATTAGATGTTTTTCTTATCCGCTAGTTTCCCAATATAAGTATCTTATATGTAAGTTTTATTTGTAATTAATTTTAACATTATTGAACGCAGATACAATACATATATAGCATCCCAAATGATGTAACACTTAATACACTGTATCAAAAGTATATATACTACATCACAATAATTTAGAAATAGTTATGCAGAAATTTTTCATAATATTATTCAATATAAAGAGCCAATAACATAGCACAGGTGATTTTGCCGTAAGTTATTCTAATGCAGGCATAAAATCCTCCAAATGTATAGACACCTCCTCCATGCCCCTCTCCCTCACGTCGTTGGGGACGGAATGCCTTGTCCGGGGATGAGCTAGATACGTTTTATTGCGGTGCAAATTTCGCTTACGGTGCAATTTCGCTTCAACTCCTCCGCATCTCCAATGTATTGCAATACAAATTTCGCTCCACCGTAATCACTGTTACCGCAGCATTTGACAGTGATTACGGTCATCCCCGGATAAAGCATTCCGTCCCCAACGACGTGAGGGAGAGGGCCACAAAGGAGGTGGCTATATATTTGGAGGATTTGATGCCCGCATTAGAATAACTTACGGCGAAATCACCTGTGCTATGTTATTGGCTCTTTATATTGAATAATATTATGAAAAATTTCTGCATAACTATTTCTAAATTATTGTGATGTAGTATATATATTTTTTGATACAGTGTATTAAGTACTACATCATTTGGGATGCCATATATGTATCTGCATCAATAATGTTAAAATTAATTATAAATAAAACTTACATATAATATACTTATATTGGGAAACTAATGGATAAGAAAAACATCTAATACTAATACTCAATAGTAGATTTATTCCTAAATTCAACAAATCGGTGATTCAAGTGTGTTTTCCAACTCTGCATTTGTCCTTAGGCCCTGTTTCTCCACGACGGATAGATTGGGGATAGCAAGACCTCCTCTGTCGTTAACAAAGCAATGAAATAATTTTGTCTTATAAGACCCATATTGATGAAACTGATCGGATCATTAGATATGTCAACCCCCTGCCACTCAATAGGAAGGAAAGTATTACTCTGCGGGTCATATAATGTAACAACCCTCTAATACTTCGTGACAACAAGTAATCCAAAAAGATGAAAATCAAACCAAAATTCATCTAAGGCCGAAACTACATAACATTCTATCACCCTGCATGCTTTCGTGAACTGTTCATATGTCAAGGCTTTCACCACTTGCCCCCAACGATATAAAAACACACCCGTTGTAATTTTATCGTTGCTAGCCTCTACTACATGTTTCTTTACATCCATTTGAATGTTTCCTGGACAGTAGTTGGGTAGCATATGGGAATACTATTTCCACAGCGTTCATTACGGCAATCTCTCGATCAGTGATGACCACATGTGGGTATTTGTTGCACTCGAATAAATTCCTCAATTGAGTCATGCCCCAAAAATAGCTCGGGGTAGTATCGTCCCTTATGAAAACGAAAGCAATATGAACATACTGAGATGTGGGTACATGAGCCACTATCTGCAGAAGAGACATGTTATACCTGTTTATCTTGTACGTCGTATTCATAAACAAAGCGTACGAAAACAAACCAAGTGGAGAAAGCACCTTCTTGTGTGCGAAGAAGATGTGCCCGACTGCATTACTATCATTTTCAGCTATGTGCGCATAGAAGTATTCATGATCGTGCAAAAGTTTGAAGAAATACTGTATGTTAGTCATATCTCCCCTCGCCTCATTTCTACCTTTTGTTGTTTCATTGTACACCCGTCTTATGTTACTGACATTTTGCGGATCATCTGCTTGCAACTGGACCAATATATGCTTCGGCCTGATGTTAATACTTGACATTTCTGCAACTTTCTTCTTCTCCGCTTTCGTTAGCCGTGAGTACGATGAATGCCAATTTCAAATTTCTTGTAATTCATAATTGTGATTATCATTTTTTATCTCTAACTTCTAATTTCCCCTAGCAATTTCGTGTCCCACAAGGTGAAATAGACATTTTGATAATTTACTGCTTGTATTGTTTCGCCTGCTCTTCCCTTCAGGTAGGGGTGGCTTATCCTAACTGTTCCTGATCTATCGCACCCTATCTCAACTTGCCATTTTCTCCCTCTTGTAAGGAAAAGACCCAATGCTTTCGAATAAGACGTAATTTTTGCATTCATATTGTTTTCAGATGTTGTAGCTTTGACCAATGCAACCAAATCTTCCTTACTTCTAAACTCTTCATTCGTTTGAAATATATCCGTGTGGTCAGAAAATATGTCATCTCTCTCCAAACAGATATCCTGTTAATACAAAATGATGGGTCAACATACTTAAACCCTAATTTTAGCGGAACCATTAAATTTTAGAATAATCTCATCTACAAGAGATGAGAATGTGACAAAATTCTACATATAGAAGGGATATTTCGTAAATCTCGCCCCCTGGGGGGTATCTGACCCTTTTTGGCCGAGAAATCGAAAAAAAATTACTGCCAGTCGCCGATAACAAAAGCAAGCAACCGGCGATTTTTTCAAGCAGACCACCGCACCGGAAATACCTTCGCCAAAAAAATACCACCAAAATCTGGCGGTATTTAGCCGGAAAAATACGCCGGTACCGGCGTTAGTTCGCCGGAAAATACCACCTTGGCGGCTTTTTCCGGTGAAAGACAGCCGGCTTCCGACGGTACTTCTGGTCAAAACACCGTCAACCACTAACGCCGACGTATTTTCCGGTGCAAGACCGTCGGTACTTCCGGCGGTCGGCCTGAAAAATACCGTGCTTTGCCCCGCGGTATTTCGCCGGCCACTAACGCCGGTCTCCGGCGTTAGTTTCGCCGAAAATACCGCCGATGACCGGCTATGGTCCTGGGGAAAAATACCGCCCTTCGCCAAGCGTTATTTTCCCTACCACTACCGCCGGTCTCCGGCGGTACTTTCGCCGGAAATACCGCCGGTCCAATCGAAATACGGTCGAGGAGACAGTCTCCTCGGCCGGATTTTACAGTTCCGGCCAAAAACAGCCGGATAATCGCAGATCCGGGTCAAAATTAAAGAGCAGACAGATATTTTTTTATTAAGAAAAAATAAATTTCACGTAAAATATACAATTATTACTTACTGTGTAATATAAATCGTCCTCTTGTCTGTCGACCATATTTGAATACACGTGTGAATAAAAAATGAATTACTGAAAGTGAATAGTGAAAATAGGGGAAAAAATGGCATACAGGCTGAAGGGTAATTTTATAGAGTACTTTAATAAGATTTTTTTTTTTTAAATCTTAAGGGTAATTTAGACAATTCACCTAAAAATGTTACTACTATGCGAATAACAATTCTGATAATTTTTATGATATGTCCTAATTCAATAAGACATGCCTATCTCTGGTTTGGCAAAAGAAAGTGGAGATAAATTAAGTGCAAGAAATGAGAACTGAATATATATCCGAAAGCAAAGAAGACAAAATTAATAGAAAGAGTTGCAACAGCAAAAGACTACTCTCCTAATCGGGGAGAATTTCTGTTCTCCTGTGTACAAAGTCCACTAATCTCTTGTTCCATACGATCAAAAGTATTTGAAGGCGGCCCTTAACTGCAAGTTCAAGGCACTTACAGATTATGTCAAGGGGAATACCAGCAGGTTTTATATCTAACTGAATGGCCGCCATTCCATTTCAAGTTCCAGCAATTTTGAAGTCCATATCACCCAGATGATCCTCCAGACCCTATAGCACAGCATACAAGATTAAAAAGATATGAGCTAAGAGGTGAACAGGGTAAAAGTGATGGCTAAAGAAAAAGATGTGAAATTAGACTATCTGAATCCCTGCATCCATCAATCCCATGCATGCTATTTGAAACAACAAACACGAAATTTGATAAAGTTTTGTAATGGAACCAATAAGAAGGAAAATCACATATATGCTGAAGCTTTCATATCAGATATAAAATGAGATAAAACACAAAAATGCTCGAATTACAAACTGAGCATAGATGAATAAGTGGAAATGCCCAAAATAAAAAATAGAAATAGTGGTACATTCAATGAGCAAGTGCATAACAAAATGATAGGAGCATAAAACAAACATATTAACTTTACCAGAGCCTCCTCTTAGAGTGTATTACAAAAAACATACTATAAAAGAAGAATCGCAGGACAATAAGTTGTTTCTTGAGATCTGGGATGGGGAGAATACTGATTTCTGGATTGGCAATATTGTAACAATCTTTATGAGCAATGGAAAAATAAAGACATGACAAACATAACATGAAGAAGATTGGCAAACCTATCATTTATCTCTGGATATTAAGCATAGCCTTCGCTTCGATTTGCTTCTCCACCAAAGCATCACTTGCGTACTTACTCAAGAGATCCCTCTTCTTCTTTTCTACCACCATTTTCTCAATCTCCTTCTCATCTGGCAAAGGCACATGTACCACAAATTCCTTCTCCTTCTCCTTCTCTCTTTCCAACACCAGCCTCTCTTCTTCCACTACATCTTCTTCCTCCTCACGTAATATTTGTCGAGCCAGTCCTACTTCTACAATCTCCCCACTCTTCACCGCTTTTCTTGCTTCCTTCTTTATGTTTTGCACATTTATCCATTCTTTTAATGCTTCAGCCCTCATCATCTCCTCTGCTGGCTTCTCTAACTTTTCCAATATACCATCCTCATCATCCCGATACCCGTAATAGCTAGCATCAATCCTCCTATATATGTCATACCTGGTTCGCCTTTTCCGAAGCTCGGGAGGCTTCTCAAACAATTCTTTAACACCAGGAAGCTTCTTAGCCGCGCCAAAGTACCTATACCCAGGGCCACGTCCACCGGGGTTTGGAACATCAACAATATTCCCATCCAAATCCGTCATCTTCGCTGAATGCCTCGTATAATTCGGCCCCCCAAGCTCAATAATCCTCCTCTCCCAATGCCCCTTTTCTCTAATCAGCTTATTAATTTCATCGTTAAGATCCCTAAGCCTGTGTTCACCAAGCCCCTCGTTCTGAATCTCTGCAACCTTCCGGCCGATTTCGCGCATAATTTGCTGCCGCCATTTGTCGGCTTCGGCTAAATCCCGGCATTCCGAGGCCAAATAAGGTCGCCGCTCTTTAGGTTTCTTTTTTTCCTCGGACTTCATTGTTATGAACCTGTTGAGCATGGATTGAGCTTTCTCCTCGTTACGCGCCATGGTTGAACCCTCAGCAGGTGTGAGATTTTTTTAGGGTTTTGGAGGTGGGAGGATTTTAGGGTTGTTCGAAACCAAGATAGAAGGTAAGGCAATAGTGCCAATTAATCTTTGAGGATATCGAAAGAGTAGTCAACAGATTGAACCGGTTAATGGCCGATGTTTGCTTTTCTCCATTAACAGCGGCAGGAAGTTTTCAGGGGAGAGCGACCGACGACGAAATTCTCCGTGAGGGTTTGGGTGAAGGGTGGGGAGATTGGTGCGTTATCGCGGTCTTACACGTGGAGTTTGAAATAGTTTCATTTTGACTAAAATACCCCCGCAAGTGCACTTACGCTCTACGCGAAGAATGACAGCTCATAAATAAATGTTACACTTTCGTCCATTAGAAGAGTCCATATTTATTTAGGTACAATTTAATCTATACCATGTTGTAAACACTAAACACGTACCGATGTACGTGTCATAGCGAAGATGCTACGTGTCCCGTTCTGGAGGCTTGACCAGTACATTTGTATGTTTTTCAACCCAAATCTCCAACAGCTGAGCCTGAGGGTCAGTCCAGTCTAACTCCATTCATCGATTCATTCCAAGTTTCCGACCAAAGCCCAAGGTTTGTTTGTTTTTCGTTGTTGAAATTTATGCGACAGAGGAAAAATGGGTGGTCCGAAGATTGGATACGTAGGCGTAACACAGAAAGGTCCAAGTATCATAAAAGAGATCATATTGGGTATAGCTTTTGGAACCATGGCCGGAGGCCTTTGGAAAATGCACGACTGGAGCAACCAAAGGCGAACTCGTGAATTCTACGATTTGCTTGACACCAGATCACGGTCGTCGAAGAGTCGCCCCCGCTAGCTCGAGGTTTACTTTAAATTGTTGTAAGTCTGATTTTGTTCTACCATTAATTTCAATTTCAATTTAGTTTTAATTCCATATGACACGTGTTGCGGATTTGAGTTGTCTAATTTTGGTCACATAATTAAAGGGCCCAAGGCCATCGTGTTGTTCTTGTTAGCAAGTACAGCACCATATAAACGGTCCCGAACGAGCCCACAAATCCACCTGACCCAAGCCTTAAATGCTTGAAAATTGAGCGCTCTTCTGGCGGTGACGCGGACCCGGAGGCCCCACGGATCAGCGACCACCGGTCACCTCCTCCCTCCGCCGTCCACTAATTATAAAATCGACGACGATGGCCATGTGACACAATAGACCTCACAGCATGTCAAACAATTAAATCATACAGATGGAGTTAGTTTTCTTCAGGATGGGGTCCAAAATTATCAACTACCCAATTCTTGATTTATCCTAATCTTAGTTTTAATTAGTGATCAAATTTTGACTTTACAACCGATCAAAGTTCCCCAACCATTTGCGCCACCGCCGCCGGAGCATGTGTCACGCAGATACACAGCCCAGCCCCGGCCAGTTGTAAACTGTAGTAATGGTTACAAAGTCATAATCATCACTGATGCTGCTATTATTAATCACTAGTTGAATAATGAATACAGCAAACAAATTAACCTCGAGTGCCATTAATATATCCTACCTGTTTTTTTTTTCTTATAAAAAAAAAAATTAATTAACCTCTGCTTTTAATTTACACATTTTTTTAGCCCATGCAATATACTTAATTTTACGACTGTGACTCACCTAAGTAGGTACATATAATATGGAACAAAATTTATGATATTTTCACCTAATTTGAGACTTCAAAAAGTTACTCCACTTCTCGATGGGCCACTTGAACTTTGCAAGCTGGATGATTCTGTAGTCGACGATGTGTATGCTGATAGCTCTAGTTTGTTCCATGCATGTCGAAGCAAACTGCTTGTGCTGCTATACGACGCCGTCGAACTCGACCCCAGCACACTAGCATTCACAAATGGCGGTTGATTTGGTTCTGGAATCTCACGATTAGGATCTGTAAGCATTTGAACAACTTCGTCCATGGATGGTCTCAATGGAGCCGAAGCTTGAGTGCACAGAAGCCCAACTCTTAGCACATTGTATGCTTCTTCTGTTGGAAAATCGCCTTTCAGACAAGGGTCAACTGATTCCCAGACCTTATTCGTTTTGTAGAGCTTCCAGACCTGAACATAGAATGTAATTTTAGACACTGAACACAATAAGACACGATAACTTAGGTAAACTCGATATCGGCATAATTGAGTGATGAATGAACTTACTGAGTGCAGAAGCGAACCGGATCCTTCCACAAAAGCGTTGTTCTTTCTGCCACACACGATTTCCATAACTAGAACCCCAAAGCTATAAACGTCTGCCTTCTCAGTAAGCTGTCCTTTGACAAGGTACTCAGGAGCCATGTAACCTCTGCGTTACAAGGGTATTATTATTAAGATTCAAACCATCATAAAAAAAATCTCAGAAATCATCCATTCTTGATCCGTGTGAAAAGAAAGATTGTTTTGCCTTACAATGTTCCTGCGACGCCAGTGCTAAGGTGGGTTTTATCATCTGCAAACTGCCGGGCCAACCCGAAATCCGCAATTTTGGGAGAAAGTTTTCCATCAAGAAGAACATTGCTGCTCTTGATGTCCCTGTGGATGATTCTGTTCTGCAATCCGCCGTGAAGGAAAGCAATCCCTTCTGCAGTTCCCATAATGATTTGAAACCTCTCCGTCCAACTCAGAATCTTGATTTTGTTATCTGCAGACACAAATTTCATAAGTGAGCTACCGTGGACAATGCAATCTTATTTAGTATTCTTCTGTTCCATTAGAATAGTCCCCTTTGTAGTTTGTACTACGGAAAGAGGATAATGATATGATTATTACCGAAAAGATACTGCTCAAGGCAGCTGGGCACAAACTCGTAAATCAACAGGCTCTCAGGGCCTTCAATGCTGCAACCCAAAAGCTTCACGAGGTTCTTGTGTTGAATTCCACTGATTAAATTCACCTCATTGAAGAACTCATCGACCCACTGTCTTGTATTATAAAACAATCTCTTCACAGCGACGACTTTTCCATCTGGGAGAGTTCCTTTGTATACAGAACCAGCTCCTCCTTGGCCGAGTTTCCTCGTCGGGTCGAAATAATTTGTCGCCTTCTCTAAGGTTTCGTATTTGAAGTTCAAATTGGACTTATTATACAGACTTGAGATCCGCCCCAGGTTTTTCCTTTCTGCAACAACGCAGCAGGATACATAACCCTTGTCAAAATACTTCAAAACGCCAAAAATAATTCATAAGGAAATGTAATGTTTATACCTTGTTCCTTTTTCTTCTTTCTTGAATAAAGTGCATAAGCAATAAAAGCAGAGAGCATACAGAATGCCGCCACAGAAGCGGCTATGGCCACCGTTTTTCCAGTTTTCTTGGCTCCTGAAGACAATCGGAATGTCAGAAAAACCACAGTGAACAATCAAACAATAAAAAAACAGCAACTGGATAATCTATATAATAACGTATTCAAAATTGGGTTTTTGTTTTCTTCTTTGAGGAAAAGGGAACACGGTTGCCAGAAAAGTCGACACCATGACAAACAAATATTTGTGCCAATCAAGGGGTTTGACCAACATTAATTACATAAAAGAAATCAAAACTTGTCAACTTGTTTAACCCACTAGTCCGGAAATGATGTTAAACAAACCACAAATGAGAAGAAAATCACCGTGGAGAAAGAACTTTTTTTATTGAAAAAAAAAAAAAAAAAAAAGAAGAAGCAAAACATAGATTAAACCAAATTCAATGAAATTGAAGAACAGATTTCAATCAAAATTTTCATGAAGAAGTTGGATTAATTATGTGGGATTACCGGAGGTGGTAGTGCTGTTCCCTTCATTGTAGAATTTCTGGGTAGAGTACCTCAAATAACAGCCGGCATTCAAAGCTCTGCCTTCTCTGCTTGGCAAGCATCCTTGAACGTTCCCAGTTGCCTTAGCCAAACAATCCCTACACTCTTCTCCGCTCAAACTCTCCCAACACTGCGCCAAACCATAAACCCCATTCGATTCCCTCACGGCGTACCCTCCGTTCTTCCGAGCCATAGCAGTAACATTGCCAACCAACTCTCGTATGCTATTCCCAAAAGCCGGCGTTTCCGCGGCGCTGGCTACACCCACCGCACTGGAACAATTAACCGTATCTGTTGTCGGATTGGTGCTTTCGTTGAAGAAATTATAGTCATCGTAACGAAGGAAACATCCATCGAGAAAAATTCGAGCTCCGGACGAAGGGAGACAGCGAGGGAGGCGAGTACGACTGGCGGCGTAGCAGAGGAGGCAATCCGTGTGAGAAAGATCTTGATAGCATTGGGCTAAAGCATAAATGGACAAGTTTCCGCCTGTTTGGTTAATTCCATTGTCGCCCCAGTTGGTGTTATTCAATTCCGTAGATATTTCTTCCATTACACTGGTGAAAAGGGGGAGGAAGCCGGAACTGTTGGACGTCCTTTTCTGGCCGCAGAAGAGGCCGGCCTCTGTGATCCGAGGATCAGAAAACGAGACGGAAATCAAATTCAGGATGAAAAGAACCCATGTTGCCAGATGAGCTGAATTAAGACCTGATGATGGCATGGAATTTTGGTGGGTTTGAAGGATTGGTAGAGAGAGAAGCACAAATGGGGAAGGATGGAAGTGGGAATTGAAGAGAAGAATGAGATGGGAGTGATTCTTCTCTTCTTCCTTGGGGGGAAGATGTTTCCAATTTCTGGGAATTTGCTGTAAATGTGAAGCTCTTTACAAAGGGAAGGCCCGATGGGGGTAGTCTACGTCCAAAAGTTCAAACAGTGCGTAATTTACGTAGTAAGTAGAAATAATAATTTCCATTTGCAGCAGCCTCCCCCTTCTTTTTCTGTTCCCACGTCAAAACTTCTAGTTGATATTTTGTCATCTTGAATATTTTGTAATAATTTTCGTTGAAAACCTTCTCCTTCTTCTTTTTTTTCCAGTCTCACATCTCACCTCATAGAACATATTCCTCAAAGGCTTTCAGTAGTAGCGCCCTTAGAATCTAAACCTTTTGTTTTGAAGCGCCAGTAGTCATTTGTAGAAAAAATACAGGCCTGTTCTTTTTCGACGTCTTGAAAACAAGTTTTGGAAAATAGTTTTATAATGTAAAAAGTGTATTGAAAATGTAAAAAGTAAATGCTGAATAGTAAAAAGTTGTGTTAAAAATGATAAAATATAATTAAAATATATTAAATTTACTGTTGAAACCAAAACCGTTTTCAAAACGAAACAAAAATAACAGGCCCATAATTACCGATAGATAAAATATCTCAAGAAAAAAGGACCACCCTATTATTTAAAAATAAAATAAAGTTATGTAATGACTTTATTAATGGTGTGAAATGAGTGTTTAATATTGGACACATGGAGCCAATCTAGTGTATCTTCCCTAAATTTTATACTAATATACATTATCTAAAAGACTTGTGGCTTTCAAACCCTTACAAATGTTTGTTAGGTTTATATAGTTCTGTCTCAGGTGATCCTTAAAGATCTATAATACTACCACAAAGCTAGTTTAAGATAAATGGCATTCAAATATTGGACCAATCTTATTCAAATTCTCATATACTCTCCCTCCCCCTCTTCTTTAATTAATGAAGAAAATTCACACCCCCTCTTCTTTTCCTTTTCTTCCCCCCTCAATTTCCCATTCATTTTTGCCTCATTCACTCCATCAACCACTCACTTTCCCATTATAAGAGTTTAATTTGGAAAATTATAATTTTTATATGATAATATATGGCACCTAAGATGAGTCAATTGTTACTAATATTTTTACTTTATAAATATGGATGGATTGTGTGAACCACACATAATTATGTTAATATTAGTATAAGAAGTGAAGAAATCAAAATTGAACTTTTATAATAAAATAAAAAATTATTTTATAATTGAACTCTTATAATGAAATCGAGAGAATAAATTATAAAGAGGAAAGGAAAATGGGAAGTGGAGTATCAAACGTAACCATTCTAAAAGTGGTGCACAGCTATATATTTTGAATTCATCAGAACAATTTCACATACTTCTTGTTGTCTGTAGTTTTCGGAAGCTGCGATGAATGAATTCGTACCTAGACAAGAAAAGAACGAGGCGAGCATTATGAACGTTTCTTTTTAGGGAAAATTATTGAGTACATACTGTTGAATATGGAAAAGGCGTATAAATTAGGACTGGCCGAAGTCAGCCAAAGCCGAAGTCCGCAAAGGAGTCTTGGGCCGCAAGCTGGTGACATCATTGTGGCAGCCCAATATTGACATGAAACCTGTAAGAAAGATGCACATGTCACGCCCTAATGGCTTCCTCACACGGATCGATGAGGTGGTAATATGGGGATAAAGGCAATCCTATCACGTGAACGATACCACGTCATCAGCTGATGTGCCCCCTGCCTTTACTAAGCAACTATAAATGCTTGATCCTCTGATCATTTGAGAGATATTAAATTCGTGATTAGTCTTATTTGTACTTCTCTATTCTATTCCAACTTAAGTTTCAGAATAGAATCGGAAAGTTAGTCCAAAAATCAAGTTTCCAAATTGAAGGACGAAGTCAGTTGAGCTCTGCGAGGATCAAGGGTTCAACACATATGATTTATTCTTAAAATATTACAGTTAGTCAATAGTAAAATATCAATTAAAATTCATTTTTACTTTTACTGATCACCCTCTCAAAAAATTAATAATTAATCCTAAACGTATGTGGTTGCATAATCTTACGTGATGCAACGGATACACTTAATAACTTATCGTCTTTCAGTGTTAAAGTTGTAATTGTACAATTTACGCAGCTATTAATTGGAGGCTGGGATTGGATAATCGATAATCATCATAACCGTACAGTTGGTGTCGGGCTCGGAATAATTAATTGTTCTTCCTTTGATTCCGATTGTTGGCCGACTCACGTATTTTCCAAGGTTTACTCTCATCCCTCCAATCAACTTCTTTCGTAATTCACAAGTAATTCAACCTTCTTCTTCTTCTTCTTTTTTTTTTTTTTTTTTGGAAACTAAATTCAACTTTGTAAACCAAACAAGTAAACTAGTGTTCTCCCTCCTGTAGTAATCAATAAATGCAACAATTCAAGATTTAAAAAAGCGAAATGACTTTAATTTTTGTGGCAATGGTAATTCCAACTTTAATGTCAATCGGTGATTAAGAAAAATAGTGGTCATTCTAGAGCTTATTTCCAATTTCCAAACATGCATGTTAGTAAAAACAAAAACAAAATCCAAACTTGCAATCTCATTCTAGGTTTAATCAGTCAATAATTAGTTATTTAGACGTTGTCTTTATCTAGTCTATTAATTTAAAATTATTTTATCTGAATCCCTTAGCTCAAAAAATTGTTTTAAAATAACGATTGAATCTAACGTCCAATAATATTTGAGTTATTTCAATTATCATGTGAGATTCAAACACTTTTACAACTTCATTTAGACCACTAGTAATGATATTAGTAGCCAAACATTTAACTTAAAGAGGGATATGAAACTTGTAATTGTAGGCTTCATAGGAATTCTCCATGCTTCCCCAAAACTGGAAAATTCATAGAGATGTGATGTGAGGAACCTTCTTATTTTTGTGGTTTTGTGTGCAATGTTCTTTAGTTTTGATTTGACCCGCTAGCGAGAGAATACTTTTCCAATTCCAAAAACCAGTGCTGTTAATTCTCTGAGGAAATATTATTTTTTAGGCTAAGTAGATAAAGTGCTTTCTGTGCACCTAAACCTTTAATTTATCAATTTTTAAGCGCATAAAACTCCAAACATGAGCGTTGTATTTTATACCTAATGATCGTTACAGGGCTGTGCAAATATCTGTAGCTTTTTGGCATTTTTTTAGTTGACGTTCAAAGCAGTGACCAGTCACGTCGTTGTTATTCTTCTTTTATTTATTTGGTTTCTTCCTTTTCTCTCTAAAATTTGGATTGGCTATCTATCGAATCTGGATACATACATTTTCTGGTCATGACTATTACAGTAGTTTGTTAGAAATCAGGTGAGATAAATATTTCTCGAGCTTAAATTACAATTGTACCCATCCTTGTGGTGAAATTTTTGTTTTTCCATAAGTCCCCTTTTGTACGCTACTAATAATAGCGTAGTCCTTATCTTCGTTTACTTTGTACTCCACTATATTGAAGATCAGACATTCACAAGTGACGAATGTGATTGTCAAAGTAAATATGCTTCTTCAAAGTCTTCAACCTGCTTAAGCGATGGGGATGGATATTCTTCCTAAGAGACTGCAGATCGATCTAGAAGATACAGAATAGTTGCCGTACGTTGTTTGTGATCTCACGCTTCAACAAAACAATAGCGGCTCAGAGTTCACAATGAACGGATAAAGTGTGTGCTAATTGGATTGATGATTACGGTGGGTGAATCGGCGACCGCCGAGCAGTTGGACTTTGAAGGCCCCTTACTCCACGTGCTCCTTTAATTAATGAGAGTCCGAACGAAGACCCTTGTTTTTACTTCGGACTTTGTACAATAGTCTTGATCAATAATACTATGCCAAATCTGAAATTTGACTAACAGAAGCACCTACAAATACTCTCAATACTTTTTTTGATTCTTCTCTAAAATTCTTTTAGGCCAGGCCAGGCCAGGACAGCCCAGCCCAATGAGTGCCGATGCACTTTTGACTTGCTGCTTGTTGACGCGTCAACCAAGATTAAGTAACAAAAAATAAATAATAATAATAATAATGCTCTTCAATCCAACGGTTGAAAATACAAGTATGTGGATGATCGACATTGATTTATTAGGTAACATTTTTGTACTGTTTGGACTTTCGGCCACAAAATTCAAAAACTTCGGCGGAAAAGTTGGTGAACGGAATTTCTTTCTAGTACAGCTTCTTCCAGATCTCATCTTCCCCACTTACGGACTTGTAACTTTACTCTTCAAGTACAGAGTACAGAGAGGTTATTACATAGTACTGTACTCACTAGAATGCTACCCCTTTTTAAGGTTCTGAGTCTCTCCTTTGCCGCTGTCCTTGAGAGAGTTTCTGCCTAGTTTTTGGTGTCCAATAAGATCAAAATAAAAAATTATTATGAATAACACGTAAATCACGAACCTTTTTTTTTTAATTTTTATTTATTATTATTCATTCTTTTCAAATGAAGAGAAATATTTAGTCAAAAAGAAACATAAAACAGCAAACTCAGCTCCAGACCGAGCTAAACGCCTCTCATGGTCGGTCGATCTGTAGCTTGACTTTTGTAGCATACTATTACTTTTGTTCTACTAAAAGAGAGTTCAGTGACACACTTAGTTATGAATCATAAAATACAACTTCAAAGTAAACTATTATAATGGATTAGAAGAAGAAGTAAAATCTTAGACCAACTTCAACCGTTGCTATTATAGCAACGGTTGTGTCTTGAGGTTGGGGAAAGCAGCGGCTATTATAGCAGCGGAAAGCAACGGGACGCCAGAAATGGCTCCTGCAAAAGCTGGAGCCATTTCTGGCATATTATTATTTTATTCATTTTTTTTTTTACTTTAAAAGATGAGTTTTTTTTATTTATTAGTTTCTATAATTACTTAAATATATTAATTAATTTATGATAATTAAATACTGTGAATAGTTTAATTTTTTTATACTTTAATTTTTCAAATTAAATGACATTTTTTTTTTGAAATTATAAATGTTAATAAACTACAATTATTAATGGACTAAAAAATATTAAAAAATAATTTTTAGTAAAAATAGAATTATTTAAATTGAATAATATTGTAATAAAAATACAAAAACTTCACACATTCATTAATGGAGGAGAAAATTAATACAAGAACAAAAAATTCATACTAAACAAAAACTAGGGAAATAAGAGATAAAAATGCCCACGTTGCCCTTCACGCACTGATTGAACACTTGTGGGAAAAGTATTCTAATGCATATTAATGAAGTTTTTATTTTTATTTATGCACTGTTCATATTGTAATTGTTGTTTTTAATGTAGTGCGATGTATTCCCAATATTATTGTGTTTTTTACAAATTTTCCTATGTTTTATTAAATAGTTATTGAATTGAATTATTTTTTTATTCCGTAATTTTATTGTTTTGTACAAATTTTTTTTTACATTTTATGACAAGCGATGAATAAAATTATAAAGATATTTTATTCTTAAAATGGTAGTATTAACAATAAATATTTAAGGACATTTATTTAAAATGCATAAAAGTTAACAAAAGCATTAAAATAATAATATTTATAAAATGACATTAAAAAGGGCATCAACCATTGATCTCTCACCATGGTTGATGCCATTTTAAATGCCAAATTTTTGGCATTTGATGCTATAAAAATGGCATCCACCATTGGAAATGCTCTTACCGTAAAAATGAGTTGAGAGAATTGAGATCATATATAATTTGATCAGACTACACAAGACATAAATGAATCGGAAGGAATAAAGTTTCAAATGAATAAAGGTGACGTTTCGACAAAAAGTGAATAAAGGTGAACTATGTGTCACTTTCCCGCCAAAATATCATCATTCACAGGAAATAGCAAGAATGTGTTTTGGAGATACAATTATCAATTAGGGACTCCCCACGACAGTTAATATGAAACTAGCTCCAAATCCAGCATAAAACGAATCCTTTGTCTACACGAAACTATAATCCCCTTCTAATGAAATCCAAAGTTTATTAGGTAAGAGCCAGAAAAAAGGAAAAATGGCATTTTCAGTCCATTTTGTTTGAGGGTAATGGCAGTTTTCGTCCCTTTCGTTTCACGTGGCAGAAATGGTCCCTTTTGTTTGCAAGTGTGGCGTTTTCAGTCCATATTACCGGTTATAGCAAGTTTTTAATGGTCAAACTTGCGGTCAACGGTTTTTAGGACCTTTTTGAAATAAAAAAAAATAATTGGGGCTTTCTTACAATTTCTATATTCTTTAGTGGTCCAAACATTAATTTCTTTCCCAAATTTACTATTCATCTTCTTCCTCAAATTCATCTCCCTTTCGACTCCCCTCCTCCATTGCAGTCTGCCGCCACCCTTCCCTTCTCCCTACTCCGCCTCTCATCCTCCCTCCTCCGCTGCTATCCCCTCCTCCAAGTTTTCTCAACCCCTTCTTCGTTTTCTTTTCTTCCGCCTTTTCTTTCTGTTTCAGAAACCAACATCAAATTTACAATTGCCCAAACATCTAGCCCATCTGGGTTTCCATGCCCTTCCCAGAATTTCCAATAATGCATTCACCATAGCTGCCATAATCTATTTAATTTCCTTCCTATGTTTATAAACACAGATAATATATAGCACACCCAAAGCAATTAAAGAACACACAAAGAACAAATGGGGAAAAAAACTAAAGAAGCAATCGGACATCCAACAAAAGTAGCTGTTCGAAACCAAAACCCAGCAGAGCAAGACAAGAACCAAACAATCTAAATCAAAGACAAAGACAAACCCAAGCAGAAGGCCACCGCCCAGTGAGTGAGGGGACCGGACTGATCGATCGAGCGATATGGACGAGGGCAGCGAGGACAAGAGGCCCAGCTCTACCCTAATAGCGTGCGCCTTTCACCGGAAACCGACAGAAGACGGCCCCCCGCAGAACTGGACTGAAATAGCCGGGGAGATGCGAGCAGCGAACTTCCAAAGGCCAGTGGCCGAACCCAGCAAATTGAAATTTCAATTCAGCAATTTGATGGATTTATTGGCAAACAAAGAAGGCTTGAAGGATAATCCTGCCTAGCCCATTGTATTGGAGATCAAAACAAGCATCAAATTCAAAAAAACCAAGATTAATTGAATTTTTTGTAATCGGGTGAACACTGTTCTTCGAATCTTGAAAAACCAGATTTGAACGAAAAAGAATTAATTTTTTGTAATCGGGTGAACATTGTTCTTCGAATCTTGAAAAACCAGATTTGAACGAAAAAGCTTCTCTCCAATTTCCGACCTCCCCGAACCAGATGTTTGTTGCGGGTATCTGTTTTGTTGCTAGTTGCTACTACTGCTGCTGGATATTGCAACAAACAAACATGAGAAAAAAAAAAAGAAAAAAAGAAGAAGGTGCAAGACTGCAAGCTATGGGAGGAGTGAAAGAATTATTTTTGGGCCATTGAAGATTAAGGAAATCGCGAAAAAGCCCTAATTTTATTTTTTCATTTCAAACAAGTCCTAAAAACCGTTGACTAAAAAATTGACTTATGAAGACCTGTCATCACCGGTTAAGTGGACTGAAAATGCCACAAAATACAAACAAAAGGGATCATTTCTGCCATGTGAAACGAAAGGGACGAAAACTGCCATTGCCCCCAAACAAAAGGGACTGAAAATGCCATTTTTCCCCAGAAAAAAGATTCAGGATCAAAATTTACAACTACACTTTACATATGAAAAAACAGGGCCTATCATCTAGGTTAAGTTATCTCTGCTGCTAAAGATTCCCAAAACTAGAAAACCGGGATACTTATCATCGAGAGAGAACCAACTTATCATGCTAGACGCAGTCCTCACCTTGCCAACACGAGAATATGTAAAGGTTGAATTGGTAGCAAAATTTAATAACTATCCATCCCAGCCCGCAGCGGGGTGGGAAAATCTAATCTCATTCCCACTCATCTGAGACCAAAGACATAACCGGAATCCCCTTAGTATTAAAGCTGGAACATTTTACCCGTAACTCCTCGCCAACTCCAAAATCCCTCTTCAAATCATCCTGCAAATCAAATTTATGACAAATCAGAAGGGGGACCTACAGTTCCAAGATTAAAATCTTCATGCTTCACTAAGATCCAGATTACCAGACTACAACCATGCAACAGCATCAACGCTGAAGAGTGAAGACAGCAAGATTGAAACACAAAGTAATATTTTGTGCTAAATAACAGAATTTTGAGAATGAAGAGCTTTTTGAAAATCAAAATAGTAATTTATACATTACACACTGAGAATTTCCAAAACCTGTAAAAGATTGGCACACTTATGGAAAAGGATCAGTAAAACACATCCCAAAAACACAGAAAATTGCAAAAATCACACTACTATATGCTTTTCTAAACTTCAGCATTCAGCAATATATTTCTCACCACTACAAGGATCAGAGAAAAGTGCAAAGTGTAACCCTAACAGACTATACTACCACAATAAAGTGAGTGTGCAGCAAATGACAAGGAATGGAGGGCAGTAATGAATCTTTTCCCCACAGTAGTCAGAGTGCTTACCCAGCATCTAATGGGGAAATATATTTCACATTAGCAATATAAAAATAAAATAAAATAACTGTAAACACTAGAAAAACTAAACTTGAAAATCAAAAGTCAATACCTCAAAGCGAATCATCCCTTTAATGCCACCACCTAAGTCAAGGACTAAGCCGCGTGCACGAATTTGATGAACCTTTGCAGTCAACTCCATCCCAATCTTGAGTTCCTTGGCACTCATCTTAGGCTCAGGTTTGGTTTCCATGTCAACCAAACTATTCTTCAACATATTAGAATCTGGGGTACAGTCTTCTTCCTCATCCTCATCATCAATTTTCTTGCTAGTAAAGGGCTTTTCAGTTCTTAGTTTTTTTTGACTTGCAGAAGTGTCTGAATTAGCAAATGTGGACTCAGCGCTGCAATGCGAAGATTTTGTCACATTGTCCTCTGATTTTGAAACACGGCTACTTTTACAACTCAATTTTGCACCAGAAGATCTATCCTCTTCATCACACTCTGCCGCACTGCGGATTACAATTGCTGGGGGTGCAGGTGAAGCTTCCTTCCTTTCATGTTCTTGCTTTTCCAGCTGAATTTGCACTTGATTCACAGGTGCCCTAACATCAGGCTGTTTTTGAGAAGGAACCTTCAGTGCTTCAAATGCATTATCCGAGTTTGATACAACTCCAAGCAGAGTAGCTTTAAGAGATAACTTGATGTTTCCACGGTTATCCTGTCCTATGCACATTAATGAAAGTTGCTGCCCAACAGAAATCACATCTGAAACCCGATTCACCTGGTAAACGGAAAAATTCATATGAGTTCATGGATATAATCAAATGGTCCAGTTACATGGAGAAACTTATTAGGATTGACCTTAAGGTTTTAAGATATAAAACCTCTCATGCGCTGGTCACACAACCATAAAAGCAAAAGAAAAATAAAATTTTAGTACCATGTTAAAGAGTCCAACACAAGAGATTAAAAGTTAAGACCTTAAAACAACTGAAACATCTTAAAGAAAGCAGATGCATACGCAAATAGCTAAAGATAATCAACAATATAATCATGACACAGATCTGACCCAAAATCTTTTAAAGAAAACAGGAATGGGAGTCTGGGATTGAGAGAGAGAGAGAGAACGTACAGGCTCATTTGACAATTCAGAAATGTGGAGTAGCCCTTGTTGACCACCATTAAATTCCACAAAGGCACCGTATTCTTTTATTGATGTAACAGTGCCTCTATAGATGCCGCCAATTTCAATCTCACGACCAATTATTAGATCAATCTGACCGATGTAGAAGAAAATACATTATCACAAGCACCATGCTAACAACTAAAGAAAAGATCAGTACATTGCTGAAACTGAAAGATGTAATGAGCCAGCCCGTGGAAAAAAGAAGCCTTTATGATACCATGGTTCAGACCACATTTTCATCATTTTGAAAGCACCATTAAATATCTCAATACAATTTTCATATTTTTTAAAACTAGTCCAAACCAAACTATGATACAAGCCCGAAGTGCATTTACTTGTGCCAATAATTGTGAAGATTTAGAATTTTTAACCAAGAGGCGGAGACTTCACATGCAATTTCTGCTGTAGAGCTTCTGCTAGTATTTACAGCAAGAAACAACACTTTGACAACTGCAGTTGCTCTCACACAAAACCCCAACCACCCACACCAAGGGACAAAATCCCAAAAAAGAAACACTGCCACAAAGACAGTATGAATTACTCCAACCTTTTCAACCAAAGCAGGAGACACTCTAGTCTCATATCAATTTCAGATGCAGGTTTCAGCTTAAGTTAAAGGTAAACAAAGTTCAACTTTTGCTATACACTATTCTCACAAATCGGTTCTGTCAGAAAAGACAGTTCACATCCTGAAACACAAGCTCAGATACCATTCTTCGAGAATATTTCTAGCGAGAAATTCAAGCACAGAAGTAAAAAAGGAAAATGCCACGAGATAAAAAGACCAATCCAGTTTGGACATAAAGCATAAGTCATTGAAGTGTAAGAGTACCGTCTCTTGTACTTTCTCCAGAACTGTTTGATTTTTAGCAACTATAGTAAGTGTCCCATCACTGACTAATATCCTTCCACCTATCATTTGAAGAGCACTTGCAACATTAGAAGCACATGAAAACATCCAAAACAGGGATTACCACGCACATGCTTCATTTACAGTAGAAAACATTTATATATGCACACGATATCCATCAATGACAAGTTAATAAAGACGAGCATATGTGACACTTTGAAAGAAGGGGAAAGGAAGAAGTTTAACAGCCAGTATAAATCATGAGCCTGAAGAACTCAGCGTACTAAATCAAGAGAGGCACAACACAAAGCACTTCCATGACAAGCAGCCAAGCTATACCAGTGTAGCATGTGCAAAATGAGTCTGAAAACAAGCACATTACCAACAAGTGGCAAAATTTACGGACTGAGTTGTCTAACAGAAAATAAAACATTCAGTACTCTGCCTGAGAAAAAAAGAAAAAAAGGGAAGCAAAAGGATACAAAACAATTTCAGACCAAGAGCAAAACTGTCATGCCCCCAGGTTACTCCAAAATAGGCCCAAGATAATGTCAATTGTCATTTAAATACACACATCATAATTACTAAAAAATATTCAAGGGCAAATCAATAAATTCTCAAGCTACAAGTCACCTGTTTCTTCCTCGATTTTCCTCTTCAGGGCACCCAGAGGTCCAACCAAGCGCCGAATCGCATCATTGTTGTACTTTAATATTACTGCATAAACATCACAAAAAATCAATGAAATGCAGTGCACTAACATCTTTATGATATTTCCTGGTTTAATAAGACATGTCTATCTTATAAAAATTGCAGATAAGTTAACTGCAAGAAATGAGAACTGAATCATTAGATCTGAATGAAAAGAAGCCAAAATTGGTAAAGAGACTCACCTAATCGAGGAGAATTTCTGTTCTCCTGTGTACGAGGTACACTAATTTCTTTCTCCATATGATCAAGAATTTGAAGTCGGCCCTTAAGTGCAGGTTCAAGAGACTCACAGATTATGTCAAGGGGAATACCAGCAGGTTTTATATCTAACTGAATTGCTGTCACTCCATTTCGAGTTCCAGAAATTTTGAAGTCCATATCACCCAGATGATCCTCCAGACCCTACAGCAGGCACAGCATACAAGCTTAAAAGAGATGAGGTGAGAGGTGGACAGGGTAAAAGTGATGGATAAAGACAGATGTGAAATTAGACCCAATATGAGAACTACAACTCAGTACCAACTGCCATTTTAGCTGTCTGGGCATTCCTTTTTAGCTAAAAGTTGTAATAAAGAACAGGAGAGAAACACCACAAAGCTAATCATGGTTTCAATTTATAAGGGAGGAACACCCCCCCCCCCCCCCCCCCCCAACAAAAAAAAAAAAAACATCCCACCCAATCAAAAAAGGATCTTACCAAAATGTCAGTCAGGATTCGGTAATCCTTGATTTCACCAGTTTCTGAGTCAGTTTCGCTAACTAGACCAATTGACATGCCTGCTACATGTTCCCTTATCTGAATCCCTGCATCCATCAAAGCCATGCTACCTGAAACAACAAACACCAAAATTAATAAAATTTTGTAAGAGAACCAATAAGTTTGAGAATCACATATATGCTGAAACTTTATATCAGATACAAGTTGAGATAACCAATAGCAATCTGATAGTAGGAGAAACTCAAGGAACACTCGTAAATGTGATGCATATAGTTACTCCCAGAATGTAAACTTAATCCAGGCAAAAATGCTCTAATTACAAAACTAAGCATAGTTGAATAGGTGGAGATGCCCAAGAAAAAAGTGGTGCATTCAATGAGCAAGTGCATAACAAAAAGCCGAATGGTAATGTTGTTGGAAATTAACAGAAGTACCTCCACATACACTCGCCATTGACGTGGAACCATCAGATGCCAAAACCTCGGAATTGATTCGAACTGTGTACTGAAGGTCATCTTCAGGAGGTAATACAGCTAGTAGAGATTTCTCAGCTAGAGTTCCTGTATGAAATGAAAGTTTCAGATCAACACCTGAACTAACTTCAAATAAATAATCCATTTCACGATCTGGATGGGAGTAAAATAAAATTACAAGCAACTAGTTACAACAGCAACAAATTGACAAGGGGAAAACCCCTTCCGTAACTATCAGTATCTTGAACTTCTCGAAGTCTAAAACTAGTATTGAAACTATTTAGTTGTTTAAAAAATAAATAAATAAATAAAATTTGCCCAAACAAAAAAGATCTCATAATGAAGTTGAGGTAAATGAAATAAGATAAAGCACTTGCACTTAAGATTACGCAAACAATTAACTTTTTTCAATCCTTCAGGGACTGAAAGCTAAAAGAGGACACTAAATTACCATGTCCCACTTCACGTCTATTTAGACCAACTCGTTTACCAACTTCATTAATACAGAATGGTGGAAAACTATAATGAAGCATGAAACGCTTGCTTGGAGGACCAACAATTGAATCCAGTCGTTGAGCCTGTCCAGGAGCTCCAAGTGTTACAGTGCAAAGGACCTGCATGTCGTATTGTTTAGAGGGTCTTAACAACCAAAAAGCAAATGCTGACTGACATATAACATCTACTATCCCCTGCTGTCAGCAAAATAAATGGTTATAATGGCCACTGACCTGAGTATCTCCTCGTGAAAAGAGTGATGATCCGTGCAAAATAGGTAAGTTACCAGCCTCGCAATAGATAGGCCTAACTTCATCAAGACGTCTTCCATCAACTCTTATTCCTTCAGTTAAAATCCTTCTTCGAACAATCTAATCAGAAGGTTGATAGAAAACCGATTAAAAAACTGCCATTCAATACATCACAGTAGATGTTATATGGTATAAATGCCAACGAACACCACAATTATGATTAGACGTCATTTCTCATTTTCATCTAGAAGTCAACTGAACTACAAACTGTAGAACAGAAAGAACAACAAAATAATTGTTAATGATGAAAGTATTTCGCAGCTTTATATGCATACCTCTTTCCTTACAGTGTCAACTGTCTTTGACAAAAATTTCAAGCCTTCCTCATCACATTCTTCCTCAAGAACTTTCTTGACATCTTTTGTGATCCTATCTAAGGCTTCTCCCCGCTCAAACTGAATGCCAACAGATGGAAATAAAGCACTTCAGTAGATGTGGAAGAGAGTAACCCTAAATGAGTGTTTCTTCCAATTCATTGTTACACACCTTGCCAAATGTAGGGTCACTAAAGACAGATTGAATAGGTGCTTCAGCTAGATTCCGGATCTTCTCTTTAGTCTGCTCTGATACCATAGATAACTTATATTCTTTCTTTTGCTTACCAGCTTTAGCAGCCAACCTAATTTGAGGCTCTATAAATTTAACTGCCTAAAAGAAAAATTTTAAAGCAATTTAGCACAATAGAAAGCAACTGAATGAACAGGAAAAAGTCATTAAAAGCAGATGTCCCACCTCAGGATGAGCCAGTCTAAGTGCAGCTTCTAAATCCTTCTCTGAAATCTCCCGTGCATGAACATCTATCATCAAAGTTTTATCCCTTGTGCAAGCATATACCAAATTGAGATCGCTGAGGCTTAGCTGTAACACATAAATAGAATCTGAAAACAATTCATAACTAGGAGAGCATGGAAGAGTAAAACAACTCATAAACTACTTAATGCAGGCCCCTTTAGTGCACTAAGCACACATTTATACCCACTAAATGATCATCTGCTTGGAATAATAGACTGTACAATAAAATATTTAATTGTACCTCATCCATGCTTGGATTTACTATGAATTGACCACAAACCCTCCCTAGGCGTATTACTCCTATTGGACCACCCCATGGAATATCTGATAGCATAAGAGCAGCAGATGTTGCATTAGCCGCCATTACATCAGGATCTTGTTTCCCATCTGAAGAAAGAACACTTGCCATTACCTTTGGAAGAGCCAGGGGAAAAAAATCATTTTATTAAGAAAATTTTTAAGCACAATATCGACATTCCATAAAAAATGAGCTCCACAAAGGGAACTTGTAGGAAATCTGCCATCATACCTGCACATCATGGAAAAATCCAGGAGGGAAAAGGGGGCGTATGGGTCGATCAATAAGTCGACCACATAAAAGTTCACGCTCTTTTGGAGCACCCTCCCTTCGCATGAAAGTGTTTGGAATGACTCCTTGAGCGAACTGTTTCTCTTGGTAGTCAACCTTTTAGAAAGTCAATTCATTAACAATCTCATCATAATAAAGATCAAAAAAAAAAAAAGTCCGATGCAAAATTGAACAAATGAGCGACTGAAAACGCCCGAACAAATTATGTAGTGATGGCATGGTTATTTCCGGGGGAGGAGGGAAGGAAAAAATCTAAAATTAAAAGGCATTGCTCCCTCATTCCTTTGTTTGTATTTTTTACCCAAGTTTAGTTCCCTCAGCATCAGTAGGGATGGAGCAAGCAAATTGCTCAACTGGAGTTGGTTTAAATCTTTAAATATGAATTTTCCATAAACGATTACCGGAAGAAGTATAAAAGAAGCATCGTAAACAACGAATAACATACCGTAAGTGGCAAAAAATCGCGTGTCCCATCGCTTTGAGCTGAAGAGACTGTCGAGAGAACCTTTGTCTCTTCCATGCCCAAAACAACTGCTCCATTCGCGAAACGAGCGATCTTCCCAGTTTCAAGCGTAATTTGATGTGATCCGATATCAAATTCTTCCTTGAACGTCTCGAGAACCTTTACTCCAGCGACGGGAGTTTCGGAATCAACCGCTGACGGTGATGCCGACGTAGAAGAGTACGGAGCGAAACCGAGGCGGCCGCTGCAAACGGTGCGAAATCGGAACCTCGGCCATGTGAGAATGTGAGGTAGGGTTGAAATTAGTGGGTTAGCTTTCCTACTCACTGATGCCATGATGAATCAAATGTGGTTTTTTTTTCTCCCTGGCTGGGAATGTTAATTGAATGGGTTTAGGGTTTAAGGCACGAGAAGGAGATTGCGCAGGGTTTAGAGAGTTTAGATCTGCTACTTCGTGGAGACACTCAATTGTATGTGTCAGCAGGGGTCACAGCCGTTCGATTTAAATCAAAGGGGTCGTATGATTGTTGACGCTACTACCGAAACCGGATGATTATAAATTTTAAAAAAAGGTCAATTACCAGTTACCCCCTGACATTTGAATATTACCAGCGTCCTAGAAACCTTTTAAATTACAATTGCCTACTAAAGTTTATACTTGTGTGTATGTGTGTAATTTTATTTTTTTATTTTTTTATTTTTTACCTAACATAGATTGATAATGGCAAGTATTATTGCCAGAACTAAAAAGAAATATCATAGCAAATATTTAACAAAAAGACAATATTATCCCTCATGTAATTTTCATACAGCAATTCCGCAAACAAGTAAAAAGCCATCAAGGATGGGAACTTATGTATTGGCAAGGGATAATTCATCAAAGCTTCTTCATAGGTCAACAAATCGGGTAGCAGATTAGCCTTAAAAATATGCAATTTATGGATGAATGAGATTGATTACAAGCTTAATATGCCAATGTTATGAGTGGAATGTACAAAGAATCATTTATGATGGTTTAGGGGCGTTTTCAAGTCTATTGCATGAATTGATTTCCAATTTCATTTATGTCTCCAACGAAGTTTGTTTGTGGAGATAACATTAAAAGGACTCTGAAACGAATGTGATAGATCGGAGAATCAATTATTAAGTGTAAAAATTACATATAAACACATTAATAAAATTAAAATTGGAAAATAAAACACAAAAATTTTCATTAGAATGGATGAGTACTTCACAAATATAATCATTTATAGACTAAAAAAGATTGATCATAAATATTCGGAATTGTTATTTGCAGTAATCATTTTACTATTTACAGTAACATTTTCTCGTGAAAAGTCTATTTTATCATTTAGCTAAAAAAAAAAAAATACCGCACAACATTTGATTTTATAGTCACGATTACGATCCATATTACACGGTATGTAAATAACCTACACATTTTTTCGGATAAAGGTAGTTTTTTCTGCCTATGAACGGGATTCTGAGAAAAATCCCTCCCGGATGAGGTTTTGGGAAAATACCGCCCACTGTTAGTGGTATTTCTGAAATACAGCCCGCACTAGGCGGTATTTTCTGGAGAAATACCGCCCACGGTATTTCTGGGGAGAAGTACCGCCCAGCTCCCCATAAATACCAAAATACTGCCCACAAAGGGCGGTATTTTGCCAATATTCCTGTAAATAGTATGAGATTTTATGGGAAATTTTTTTTTAATACCTAAGGACAAAATATACTTTTTACAGAAAAATGTTACTGTAAATAGTAAAATAGTTACTGTAAATAGTATGCCCCTAAATATTATATTGACATGCTTGCTAGATATTAATGTACCTTAATAAAATGAAGCGACAACAACTAATAGCTCAGCGAAAGAATGCAAAAGAGTTTTCTCGCACCATGCAGACTCAAGTCCCTTGGAGAGAGGGAAAAAAATTATAAAGGAAGCCCACACGACCTAATTATCAATAAATAAATAAAAATGAAGCCAATGTCAAAAGATATCTATGAACAATTGTGGAGGGATAAACTGGAAATAACGCCCGAATCAGCTCCCAATTCCCCAATTCCTAAAAGACGAAGGAAAAAATAGAAGGGGAAAAAAAAAAAAAAAAAACAACTAGTAGACAAAAACAGAACAAAGCAGAGAGCAGCATCACCAGCTTTTACAAAGCTAAACATAGAAAACTCGTAAAACAGACGTCTAAATGCCTGCGATAAGGCCCAGGCTTCTTCAGCAAAGGGCTATAATGTCTGCTGCACTCTCCTGCTCTTCTCACTCGTATTCATCGTCTCTGCGCCGCAGGACCAATAGCCATGAATTACTGCTCACTCGTCATGGTCCGAAGCTATTCGATCGGCTCTTTTTCAGGAACAATCTCTCCTCTCCCACCCGTTTTGCAGGTGCTTCAATTCGCTGTTTCATGTCCGCCTCCTCTAATACGACGCCAAGCAATACCACTGACCGAATCAAAGTCGAAAACCCTATTGTAGAAATGGACGGTAATTTTCTGAACAACAATCTAGTGGGGCGATAACACGAAATCATTACTCAGTTTGGTTTATTCGTGCTTGTGATTGCGTTCAGGTGATGAAATGGCGAGGATCATGTGGAGTATGATAAAAGACAAGGTCACAGTTTAATTTATTTTTCCCTCTTTCTCTTTTGATTTGTTTAGTTTATGTTTAATGTATCCCTTTAAATGTCCATTGCAGCTGATATTTCCTTATCTGGAGTTAGATATAAAGTATTACGATTTGGGGATACTGAATCGTGATGCTACGGATGATAGAGTCACTGTTGAAAGTGCTGAAGCTACTCTTCAGTAAGTTTTAGTTTAAATGCCTCATTTAAAAGCAAGGTTTTGCTGAATTTCGGTCGAAGCTCAGAGTACTAAGACATAATATAGCCATAGGAAAAGAGTCCATTGGGAGAAATCTTATGGTCAGTGAAACCAATATATTCTGGCTATTTAGTTTTGGCAAGAGCTAAGTTCAAAATCAAGGTAGAGATATAGTTAACTTATGCAGGAGTGCTGTTCGAGGAATTAACTATGACCTGAAAGTAGGGATACCTTTTTATTATAAACAGTGTGTGCTTAGAGAGATACATTAGCAGGGTTTGAGGGAACTGAGCATTAGTAGTTTTTCGTTTATATCTGAAATCAACATTGAATTTATCCCAAAACATGCTTATGATATACAAAAGTATATAGTTTTCTTATTAATTGCTTAAAAAACCGCGCTGTCGTTAAAAAAAAAGTATGAAATACTTGTTGGACATTAATTGTGTACAAACCAGATACTCTTGTCACTAATTACCTAAGGAATAGCTAAATATTTGATCTGTTCTGCAGGCACAATGTTGCGGTAAAATGTGCTACAATTACCCCAGGTTAGTTGTTCCGTCACTCAGTTTTTTAATATATTTCCCCGTTGTTATTGATGCTATGAGAAACACATGAAAACTATTTAACTTTGGTCTGAAGCTACATTTTTCTCTTTTGGAAAACTGTCTTTTGTGATTCAGCTTGACATGCTCTTATCTTCAGATGAAACTAGAGTGAAGGAATTTGGGCTGAAATCTATGTGGAAGAGTCCCAATGGCACAATAAGGAATATATTAAATGGTATGATTTAGGCTTCATGCTAGTCGATAAGATTTTATATCACTAAAATGAGGTTTTTCTATGTTCATAGTACATGAGAATTATAATGTGATAAACTCAATTAAGCCTCTCTACTGGCTTAAAGTGACATCTATACTACAGTAATTATGATTATATTTTTGTTGATTTTTTCTTTCCAATTAAAATTTTGTTGTGCATTTTCTTAATCAGCCAGATTTTTAATGAAAAATTAAGAATCAATCTTTTGCATTAGATTGTTCTTGTTTCTTTCTAATTAGACTGTTGTAAATCCTTTCTTCAGGTACTGTTTTCCGTGAGCCTATTATATGCCAAAACATTCCAAGAATTGTTCATGGTAAACGTTTTTTTCTAGGTGTTTGTGAAATATTCTCCATCACTATTTTGGCAGAGAGGTTTTCAAACATACTGACCTGATTGAATTATATGAAGGTTGGAAGAAACCCATATGCATTGGCAGGCATGCCTTTGGTGATCAGTATCGTGCCACTGATACCGTCATTAGAGGACCAGGAAGGCTCAAAATGGTTTTTGGTAAGTTAACCAAGATGGAAAATTAAGGATAAGAAAAGCTGTGAATTGAATTTTATCGTGGTTATCTGCGTATCTCTCTCTAAAACCAATCATTTTCCTTAGAGCCTGAAAATGGCGGATCCCCGGTTGAACTGGATGTCCATGATTTTAAAGGTCCTGGAGTTGCACTTGCCATGTATAATGTTGACCAGGTTTGTCTCTTATTTTGCAACTGGAAGTATGCCTTTAAAATGCCTCATGACTCATGGAATTCTCTGAAACTTGCTAGTCTATTCGAGCATTTGCTGAATCATCAATGTCCCTGGCATTTTCAAAGAAATGGCCTCTTTATTTGAGCACCAAAAATACAATTCTAAAGAAATACGATGGCAGGTAGTTCCCATTTTTCTAATATCCAGTTCTATCTATATGGCTTCATCAGTTTTACAGTGTCTAAGAAAAAAAAAAGTGCTTTCTAATTTTTTAGGTTTAAGGACATTTTCGAGGAGGTGTACCAAGAGAAATGGAAACGAAAGTTTGAGGAACATTCAATATGGTGAGCTTACATAATCAATGACTTCCTTGTGTTATATTTCAGTTTTCTCGGGGATTGTAAAATTGGTTGTTGATATTAGGTATGAGCATCGGTTGATAGATGACATGGTGGCTTATGCAATAAAAAGTGATGGTGGGTATGTATGGGCATGCAAAAACTATGATGGAGATGTGCTGAGTGATTTACTCGCTCAAGGTGATGTGTCTAGATCAATGGTTTGTTTGATAGGTGTCCTAAACATGTCCTTTTATATTTTTGTTTTACTTATCAATGATGTAGTCTGATGGCTTGCCAAGGCTGACTTCGGTTTCTTTTTTGCACTATTCAGGATTTGGTTCTCTAGGGCTCATGACGTCTGTTCTGGTATACTTTGTTTCTGTAGCTTTTCATTCTTTGAAATTAACTAGTACCTTGAAATTTGTAGTATTTATCTTGCAAGTGGCTTTGCAGTTATCATCTGATGGTAAGACACTAGAAGCTGAGGCAGCTCATGGCACTGTAACTCGTCATTTCCGGCAGCACCAGAAAGGTCAAGAAACCAGTACAAACAGTATTGCTTCCATTTTTGCTTGGACAAGAGGACTAGAACACCGGTTAGTATTGGTGCTTGTGTTTTGATGCTAAGCCTTTGTTTGGGGCCTGAGGATGCCTTAGTAGGTCTTCTAATCAGTTGGATTCTTAAGTCATTTCTCCGGTGTTACTGATGTATGCCAAATTATGTTTCTAGGGCCAAGCTTGACGAGAACAAAAAGTTATCGGACTTTGTTCACAAGCTGGAGGCGGCATGCGTTGAAACTGTTGAGTCAGGGAAAATGACCAAAGATCTTGCAATATTAGTTCACGGGCCCAAGTAAGTGGCGTGTTCCTTATTCTGCTTCCACTTGGTTTGCTGTTGATATTTTGTTGGCTTGCTTTATTGTGCTGGGTTTTTGCAATTATTGATTGGTCTTTCGAAAGATTAGGTTTGGGTCTTGAATTGCTATTGGAAGTTGTAGACAGGAAAATTTCTATTGAACGCTGCAAAATTTTCTAAAGATTATGACGTGTATGTTACAGGGCATCAAGGGAGTTTTACTTGAACACAGAGGAGTTCATTGATGCTGTCGGTCAAAACCTTGAAAGTAAACTTCGTGATAGTGCTCTTGTTTAAGGAAAGATGGCAATAAGGCTGTGAAACGATTATAGTGAAAATTGTGAGTGTATGTGCACTAGAAGTTGACATAGCTCTTGAAAAACATCAACTCGGCCACCCGAGGAGAATTAAGGTTGTCTTAGGTGGGATAGCCGCACAAAAATGTGCATTGTGCCCTCAAAGGTACAAGTTTAAAATAATAGGAATTTTGTTTTGTATTGTGTGAGATATAATATGAATATTTCTAGTCTGTCGAATTAAAAATGCATACCTTAGGTCTTACAGTTTTGGATTACACTCTTTAACTCTATGATCTAATTTTCTATTTTTTAAATGAACACCTGATTCCTTTGCCGCTGAATTTGTATGTAGACATCCAAATCATTCCCACTATAGCATATTTTCCTTTCCTCACAGAAAAGAAAAGAAAAGGCCAAAGTTTCAACGCTGAACCGAAATATTATCAACTTGCCAAGACGGTTGACTCTTAAAATGTATAGATGGCAACAATAAAATGACAAGACAGCTACTGGTTAAAATTAAGGGGCATGATATTTGAAGTAACCCGTTTCGATATTTGCAGTAATATTTTATTGTGAAAAATCTAAAATACCCCTAACACTTAAAAAAAAAAATCGCCGGCACCCGGCGATATTTTTGGCCCAAAATATCGCCGGCGATATTTTGGCGGGCGCCCGGTGGTATTTCACCACCCCCCCCCCCCCCCTAGTTTGATATTTGCAGTAACCACCGGGCGGATCTTCGCCAATCTGGTAAAAAACTCACATTTTCGACAAAAATACTAACAAATCCGGACATAATACACTAAAATAATCAAACCAACTATCTAAAACAATACCGCAAAACATTTTAACTTTAGCCACTAACCTTTTTCCGATTCGAGTCGTCTTGATTTTTATCCGATTTTGTGATTCCACCCGGCTCTGCTTTGCAGGAATTATTAAACGGAACAGAGCCCGTGAGTTGCTTTTTAATTTAATTTTTTTTTTGCAGCCTTGGTTTTTATTTTTTTTTGCCCAGGGGCATTTTTGTCTTTTTACAGGGGAATGTTACTGCAAATATCGAAACGGTTACTGCGAATATCAATTTCGAAAATTAATTAAGGATTTGTGTGGAATTTTCTCTCCTTTTATAACTTGAATATATAACTGAATAGATGTGAGAAACATAAACACGATAGCTAGATATGATCTATATAACTAATTACATAGTGAGATATGATTCATATAACTAACTACATTGTGAGACAGAGGTTTACTTCTTGTTGGTGATTATTGTTGTTGTTAGTTTGAAAGACTCTTTGATGTAAGCAGGGGTGAGTTTACAATGGGACTACCTACATAGTGAGACAGATGTTTACTTATTGTTGTTAGTTTAAAAGACTCTTTAACGTGGGTAGGGGTGGATATACAATGGGGAAACTGGGAGCACATGCTCCCCCGCCCCTTTGAGTAGATTTTTTTAAAAAGTTGGTTAAATTAATATATTATGCCTAAATTATAAATTAAACATGAATAATACACAACACACAAGTAAATTATATTAAAGTTATGATTAGTTTTTAAAAAAAGATATTAGTAAAATTTACAACACATAACCAAATTGTATAAAGTTTATGATTTATTTTTTTAGAGTATTAGTAGATTCACATTAATTAGAATTAAAATTGCATTCAAATCGAAATAGGTAAAGAATTACTAATCTTATGTTTTAATATGATTTTGTAAGGAATGGCAAAATTATCCGTAACTTTCAACCAAAAATGTCCTACGGAAAGAGTATTTTGAAAATTTAGGATTCTAAAATTTGGGTTTTTTTTTTTTTTGTTAAAAACAATATTTGTCCAAATTCAGAGGCACTTTCACATTTTACCGAAATTTCTGGGACCCACGCGTTTTCTAAAACCTCCGGAGAAGGGGCTATTATAAAGCGGTGGCAGGCTTGGAGAGAGGAAGTCCGACTCGGAAACGAATAAGCGAATATATAAATTTGAAAGAGCAGAGCTTCTTTTACATCCGATTTTCTTTTTCTTGGAGAAAAATTAATCAACGCACAAGAACAGCTATGGCTCTCCAGAAGGCTAAGGACATGGTTTCTTCCAATGCCGTCGTCGTTTTCAGGTTCGTCCGGCCGGCGAAATCCATTATTTATTGCTATGATTATTACTATTAATTGTTTATTTTGATTGCGATTGAGCTGATGGATCTGTTTGGGAAATTGCAGCAAGTCGTACTGTCCGTATTGCAACAGCGTGAAGAAGCTGTTGGCTGATGTTGGTGCCACCTATAAGGCTTATGAGTTGGATACTGAGAGTATGTTTTCCCCTCTTTTACTTTTTCTTGTATTTTATGAAATTTCTTACTGGTTCTGATTTCGATTATTGTTATAATTGTTAAATTTTATGATTAATTAGGTCAATTACCATCTTCCCTCAACCAGTTTTAATTTTATTTTGGTGATGAATTTTGAATGAACGGCTTGCATATGAACTGCGTTATTGTGTCAATTTCCATTGCTTAAACTGAGACGGATGCCCTTAATATGCTGTTTTCCAAAATCTTGGGTGTTTGAAATTTTGAATAAGTTAGAAATTGTTGTTTTCAAACAAGTTACTGGTTTGTGGATGGATGCTTTTTTTTTTTTGCTGGTGAAATTCGACGTAGGTTGTAGATTTTTGTCTACGAACAAGTTAACGTGGAATTCTATGCATTTTCTGGGTTTATGTTGACTGATAATAATATGTGGTGTGCAACTGCGAAGGTGATGGGGGTGAGATTCAGTCAGCTCTGGGACAGTGGACTGGCCAGAGGACCGTGCCCAATGTCTTCATCGGAGGCAAACACATCGGTGGCTGTGATGATACCACTGCCTTGAACAAGAATGGTAAGCTTGTTCCGTTGTTGAAGGAAGCCGGAGCTGTTGCCGGGGAGTCCTCCTCTTAGGGTATTGTTGCTGCCGGAAAGATATGATGATATAAATAAAGTTTAATGTTTCAGCTGTTGTTGCTGTGCACTTTTTTAAAGATGGTTCCTTTATCTGAATTTCTGAAGTGTGCATACAGAAGCAACAATATCTACATACTTTCAAGTATGCCAATTAGGTTTATCTAATCATCGTTTCCGCCTTGCCTTCCTTTTGTTTTTTCCTTGTGTTCTTTGTGTGTTGATGCCAATTAGTCTTTGTCTTAGTTCAAAACCTCTTGAAAGTAGCAGATGAACAATTGTCTTCTCTTCTCATGTTACATTTGTTTGAACTAAATCAAACCTACCAATCTCAACCAAAAAGGTATCCAATATCATTCCAGATCCCGGACAACTTAACCGGAACCCTACTTCACCGGACTGACAACTTGACAAGAACCTCTATTATATCACTCAAATCCATGCAAACACCGGATAACCTCTGTCCTATCTTGTCCGTGATCGTCAGCACCTGGTTAGAACTTAGAACTGCTGTGAGTGTAACAGGACTTAGTTTCTACGGTTCTGATGATGGCCAACCAAGCCGTTTCTCTCTTTCATCATCTGTAGCAATTGAAGAGGAGGAAACGTGAAGAAGAAATTAGAATATAAGCAGAAAACCTCGTATACACACGAGACATAATTAAGTTATTAAGATGTGTAAAAGAGAATGGAACAGTAGATGATCCAAAAGTCTTTCGGTATATGCTGAAGCAGAATTGAGTTGTGAGTAGTAGCGGAAGAGAAATATAACTCACTGCAGAGAATTTCCTCCAGCGGTCTAGAGTATTTAAAGCTTCCCCAGATTGTTGTGTTTTCCGGGCTAGAGCGACACCGTCGGCCAAACTACTAACTTGACCACTCACAAACAATGCTGCTGCTGCGTTTAAGACCTTAAAAATCAAACCTTAGACTACGTCAGTTGCAGTAGACTTGAATAATGTCTTTGTTGACAGTAAAAATGGATACGATATACTCCTTCTGTCCCATTAACTAAAAACAATGACAGAAGTGTAGCAAAACAAGCAAGAAGATTACAAATGCATGTGCAATTGGCCCCGCGTCACCAGATAGCACTCGCCTCAATGCTGTAGCATTATAATCAGGATTTCCCCCTCGCAAGTCCTCAAGTGTGCAGCGAGGTATTCCAAAATCCACTGCAAAACAAGCAACAAAAACTGGTTACGAAATTCGTAGAAAAGAGATCAATGGAAGTGAACTGAACTGAACTGGGTAGCATTTTTTCTTCAGGTTGCAGAATACAAATGGGATCAATGGAAGCTTGTTAGATGGAACTATTCCAATGTTTCAGAACCAGAGTGAAAAGCCGACTATTTTAGAATGGGGGAAGCAGTTACAGATGCAGCTTGATATCCCATTGACAACAAAATGAAAATTATCGTATGTTGATTTTGGAGAATTTCTTACATGGATCAAAAGAGAACTTCTCGATCTTCTCGGGTGTAACATCCAATACGAGTCCTGGTCCTGTAAATTTAGCAACATTCTTTTGGTGACTTCAGAAAGTTAATTGTGCTGAGCTTCAAGAAACAGAGGAACAAACTTACCAAGGGGGCTCATTTCATCCAAGCCCTCCGAGTGGACAACTAATGCTCTTCTCATGCCATATCTTTGAAGTGCCTTTGCCATCTTTTTTACCTGTTCAATTCACAAGGCAATGAAAAAGGAAATTGAAAGCAATAATGCAAATCATGTCAAAAAGACGACAGAAAAGTTGCTTACCATATCTTCTTTGTACACACCAACAACAGCGAAGGAGATCTGTGCAGGATTCAGCATTGGACCTAGTGTGTTGAATACAGTTTTGATCTTGAGCTTTTTTCTCACAGGGGCGACGATCTTCATCGCAGGATGATAGTTTGGAGACATCATGAAACCAATTCCGACTTCTTCCACACACTTTTTTACCCCCTAATTAAACACACCTTTCGTTAGAAAACACAAAGACAATATGCATACATAGCTCAGATTGACGTATGCAGTTTAATCAATGCACTAACCTGAGGCTCCAAGTCAATTTCCACCCCTAAGGCTTCCAAAACATCAGCGCTTCCGCAAGCCGAAGAACTCGATCGATTACCTTGCTGGAAAGAACAAGACAAACAAAACCAGTCCTTTTTGTCCTAAGAATTACGCATTCATGACGTGGCATGCATTCATACGTCGATAATGTGATACTAATTATTATTTTATAAAAATGGAACCGATTACTCCATCAATTGCTATAAAAAGTTATGATGAATTAGTTGAGATGAATATCATTACCTTAGCAATTTTAGCACCACAAGCAGCAGCTAAAATAGCAGCTCCGGTGGAGATATTCACCGTGTTCGCCCCATCGCCTCCTGTTCCAACTATGTCTACCAGATCCTCTAAACCCTCAACTTTCTTACAGCATTTAATCATCGCCCTCGCGAATCCTGCAATCTGCTCAAATTCAAATCCACTTAAAGCTTAATTCGAAATGAAGTTCATCCGCTCCAATCCGACCTTGAAATAACAATGTTACCTCTTCAAAGGTTTCGCCTTTGGCTCTCAAGAGGACAAGGAAAGCGCTGATCAAAGCTTCACTCCCATTGTTCAGCAACAAGTTAAGTGAAGCCTCTGCCTCCTCTTCACTCAAGTCTTTCTTAGCTAACAAACGGTCAATTAACTGATCCATGAAGAAAAAAAGCAAGATGAATCAGAATCAGAATCAGATCGTGAAGAAAAAAATTAAAAATCTCTAACATAGCTGAACTATACCTGTGTGGGAGATGAAACGTGAAATTGTTGCAGTTCCAGGGCAGAGCGACGGCAGCAACGCAAGTGAATGGGGAAAAATACAGAGTTCGATTTCCTCCGCAGAGTTGAGATTCCATCAAGTTTTGGTTGAGTAAAAGCATATTTGCGAATATTGATGTTTCTAGGATGAAGACAGGTTGAATCAAAATGTACAAAACGGTAGCCATTCCCAGGCATTCCCATCACGGCCATAATAAAAAAGCCTCCGTTTTTTGTAGTGCTTTTTTTTTTCTTTTCTCCAGGTTATGTTTGGTCGTTGATTTAATCCGTTACTTCTCTTCCCATGTTCATCTTCATCAGGAGCAATTAATAGTGACATGAAAAGACATTAATTGAAAAGGATTGAAGATGCGTACGATTTTCTCAGAGTGGCAGCGTGATGTTGGTTGCAGCATTCATTAATGACCGCCTTCTGTTATAATTTGCTTTTTAAGGCTGGGCATTATGTAGCATTTTGTTCCGTTTCTACGCGTTCCAATAATAGTCTAGCTGATATTTTGACCAAACCCGAGCCCGGGCCAACCTCACTTGTTATTGGCTTGATTGATCGTCGATCCAGCCCGACTATTTTTTTTCCGAGTCAAGCTCAAACTAGTGCCAACTCAGATTCGGCTTATCTCGTTTACAGTGCTAGTTCCAATAATGTACTGCAAAGTTATTGCTGCTAGTTTAACGCTTATTTTTATGTTGATGACAAAGTAAACTGCAGTTATACACAAATGATCCGCTCGAAAGCGTGGGGGCAAATTGGAAGAAATGACCGCTGTAGTGTACATGGGCATAAACTGTAGACGTTACAAGGAAAAAAAAAAAAAAATGAAGAGAGCCCAATTGCTCTACCTGTTATCAATTAAGCTTTCCGTCATTCAATTCAATGAATTCATCCCAATCTGCATTCAAATCAACAAAACAATTTCAATGAATTCATCCCAATCTGCATTCAAATCAACAAAACAATGTCAAAAGAAAACATTCTTCGGCAGGGCGACTTCTTCTTCTTGTCTGTCGGTCTGGGATGGATCGTCGCTATACTTTGCCATCATTCTCATGGTTCCTATATGTTCTCAGAAATAGGCCTCCTCCCTTTTTCTATGCCATCTGAAGCAGCTTGAAGAGGCATCAAATGTCGCTAGATGGTTTGCGGGAGTCCATCAAGGTATCACCTCGGACACCAAGAAGATTCAGCAAACCATCTAGCTAGCACATTCTCTTTGAGTTTGACAAGTAATGCAAAAAAGGCAAAGCATGGAATATGCAGAAGGGCCACAATCAAGTACCTGCAGACGAAAACAAGACAGATGGTAAGTAGACAAGAACCACACAAGAATGTTCAGAACCTCGAATGTACCAAGGATTCAAAACTAGATTTAGTTATCCATCTAAGAAAAACAAGTACAATTGGTTAAACAATTTCTACTAGCACACACTTCTGGAAAGGCAAAACAGATGGTGTATCATACTATTTTGTGTCAAGGAATTGTTTGGTGATCTCGATAGAAGATGACTAAACTCTAAGAAACAATAGTACAATCAGCTCAACAATACAAGATGACCAGTCAGGAAATGCCAAACACATCATGCACCATAGTGACATAGAGCAATTGTTGATGAAAGCCACTAGCTCTCTTTGGATGGAAGATAATCAGCACTAATGAGGTGACAGAGAAGATAGTATAGAAGAACTACAGAACTCTTGTGCTAAATTATATGCACAGAAGGCAATATCAGTTGACTGCATTATTAAGATTGAATTATTTGTGGAAAGGCAAATCTTGTATCAAAACACCATAACCAGAACATTCCAAACATAACTTACCATAATGGTGCATACGATTTGGACAGATCAAGAAATGGATATGGCCACCTAAAGACAAAGTACAACACAAAAATCAAATACAAGATTTTGTCAGATAAGGATAAAGTAAGAGAATGAGATACTTACCAAAATAGCACAAAGGCATGAACCGCCCACTCAAAGATGACATAAATACCAGTCCACAATATAAAGTAACATATCCGGAACCAGGGGAAATGCTGAAATTGGATTTCGAAACTATTCAAGCTAAACAAATGCAAGGTGCAAAAACCACATTTTGCAAAAAGAATGAAACATCAGTTACCAAAGAATTCAGAGCTGTGTCCCCGATAAGCAAGATTACATTGAGTGAATGGGCCACTACTGTCAACTGGCAAAGAAGGGTAGTAATATTATCAACACGATTTAGAACACATAAAAATAGGTAAAAAGAGAAATGGGGTGAAGCTCATAGCTGGGCAAATTGATGCTTCAAAATCTTACGCCACGTGGAAGTATGAAACAGACCATAATGATGTTCTCATTATTAGTCAAACTTTGCAAAAAAATGAAGTAGCATAGCTGCCTAATTGCCACCAGATACGGTCAATTTAGGATGACATCTCTTACAGTAGCATATAATTCCTACGGTAAAAAGGATGAAAGATTGCTCATAGAGACCATTCAAGGAATACTTACAAAACTCATCTCGTAATCTTTTATGCTAAGGAACGGGAAGATTACAATCCAGTAAACAGAATCCGTAAGCATCACTGCCCCAGCAGTCATCTGTTCATGACAAAAAGTGATTAGCTCTCTTTGATTAGTGGAAACAAAAGTTAATTCATAATTTTTTTAATATCAACAAAAAGTTTAGATGCAAAAGAAGGATCATATTATAACTTGGTCTTATTGGTTTCAAAAGAAGGAACGGACATTTTAGCCAGCATCACTCATCCCATTCAATGTGGTATTTTCAGAAATCAATAACGTATTAATGCACCAATGATAAAAGAGTGCCAAAGTTACAATTCTGGCCATTTCAGACTTTTTTTGCTGTATAGTGTCATTTGTTTCAGTAGACGGGAGTTACCCATATTTAGTGCCTAACTTAACAACAATTTTGAAATTCTTTCTATCCAGAGTATGATCATGAAACACAACAATTGATGAATGAATTTTATCTTAGGTATAATTGTCGCTTATTTTGGTTCCACTTGAATCCTTTATCCTTCTAACTGAAACATGGCCAAGTGATGCACCCATAATCACAAACGGACATAAAACACAGATATAGAGAGATGCAAGAATATCTAAAGATTATACTGAGTAAAACACCATTTAAATGATAAAAGTGACCCTTTAATGAAAGATGGTCAAGGCAACAGATAAAATCATTGGCTACTCGATAGAATATTATACATTAAATCTTTCAGTTAGTTAAGTTGCTAGTTTGTAGTATCTGGATTCTATATCCCCAAAAGGTAATTTACCTGGTACAAGATCTGAAATATGCAAACAAGAGCAGCAAAGCGTGGGTTACGTACGATTCCTTTACAACCTAACTTTGCCACCACTTTTGCATCCACAGCTCCTTCACAAACAAGTGGCATGTACATACCCTTTTCCGTGTCTTCACCATTAAAGTTACTAGCCCTGTAGGTTATTTTTTTATGTTGAAAACACCCATACAATGATAACAGAGATCCAAGCTGCAAAGAAACTTGAAAAGATAAGGTCAGACACTACTTTTTTCATATTGATAAATTATGAACATAAAGAATAAAAGTTTCAATATGTTCCAATATCCATCAAAGTAAATAGGATATGTACTTGCATCAATATTCAAAAAACAAGACTAAAATGCATACCCCAAAATATATGGTGACCAATGTAAAAGTCCACCTGCACAGAAGCAAAATAATAAAAAACAGAATGGTTAGGCAGAATTAGAGCAAATACTCCCTTTTGTAAACAAAAGACCACCAGTATTAAGCATTTCCGAGCTAGATTCTCTGAATAATTTTGGACGCATTAACGAAAGCCTAAAATTGTAGTCAGCCCAATAGTTTCAAATAGTTTTGTCCTATAACAGCACAGATCAATTTGCCAAAAGTTGATTGTAGCGCTAGTAACTTATGTGAGGCCAGAGACAAAATAACTTACTGAGTGTAATAATGAAACAAAACTGCACCATGAGCTGCAACATCAAAACTAATGGCAACTAAGAGAAGACAGAATGCAATAACTCGAAACAACAACAAAAGACTTGGGGGAATTGCTTCTGAACATGGCCTCCAAGCATTATCAACGGACAAAATTGTGGATCCCTGGTCATGTATCCCTCCAGTGTCATTTTCGGACTGTTTTGGTGGACGTTCATATTTCCAAATTAGATATATCGCAACTACCATGGGTGCCAAGACCCATATCGAGCAGAGCAAGAACCTCCAGTTTAACCAATAACTCAAGCTGGTGGTATCCTGAATCTTTAGCAGCCGCATTCTGTAAGATAGATAGCATCAACTTTCCTAATCATTAAAAGACCAACCGGCAGATCAGACAGTATAACAGGTGAAACAAACTGCAATTGAAAGCGCAATGAACTCCTATCTCTTCCTAATGTCACTAGTATCGTAAATTGTATCCAGCAAACACAGCATCAAAACTTTGTTTAACATTCCGCAACACAATCCAATCCAAACAGTAAATCACTTGAAATTGGCACATGAAGCATCAAAACCCAAAATCACCATATCAGTTATACTGCATTGACCTCATAACAAAGTAACATCAATTTTCTTCGCGCACTACAAATCAAAATCAGCAGAGCTCAAACACGAACACAAATCCACTCATCAATTACACGGCTCCACGGCAGTATCAAGTGATCGAATAGGCATACATAACATCAGAGTATATGACCACTTCTCCGATAAGGAAGAAAAAAATGATCCAACAATACTATATTCATTTACGCAAAGACATTTAAACGAACCGAAAAAGAAAATGAAAAAAAAAAAAAAAACGATAAAATTGACTCACGGCGATGAAGAAGAAGAGCGAAAGCGAAGCGTGTCCAACGGAAAGCTTGACAGGAAGCGAAAACAACGCCGTGATTCAGTTGGCTTCCATTTTTTATCTCTTAGCGACGACTTAGGGCCTCACCGCTGCATGCTTGGCGACATTTCCTTGTACATGCGTTTTTCAATATGTATGGTGGTGGTGGTTGTTGGAGTCGTCCCAGATCAGCAAAGCCTAACGCCGGTTTGGAATGCATCTCAAAATTGTTTTGAGATATATTTTCAATTTTATAATACTTTTTCGTTATTTTTAACTCACTTTTTTACATTCTTAATAAGTTTTTTAATATTATAAAATTAAAATATATTTTAAAAGATGATTTTAAGGCCTAATATCTAAAAATATTCCTAATAGGACAATTAATTGTTTATTATTATCTTTGTTATCGCGTTGGACACTTGGACCAATGAAATAGTAGAATGGGCACGTGTTTTTTTGTGAAGGTAGGTGGGCTAATTGACTATTCATGGGCCCAAGGTGGGTAGGGAGAAGACTGGAGAAATATGGAGGCTCAACTGTAAAAGTCCAAAAAGTTTACTGATGGGTTTCCAGATTTTGATTTGACCGCAGCGTATGGGCCTCCAAAAGTCACAATCTCTTCGATCAGTTTTATCTCATTTCATGATTCGGATTTGTAGACTGGTCGGTTTGTCAGCAGTAGCACTCGTGAATCGCATTCTTTTCCTTCTTAAATAATGCGCATTATTATACATTTCTTGTTTTTTTCCACTAGAGACACAGAATTTGTAACGAAATATAAGGCAAAATACAAAAGTACAATGATTGAATGAAAAAAATGTTACACCGGGCAAACCACTGTTCAACGGTTGTGACACATTCAGAGCGACTTAGAGATCCCTATTTAACTTGCTCCCCAACTTTGTTTTTTTTTCCTCCTTTCACCAACTCATGCCTTTAATGTAATAATGATGTAACTAGTTTGAGCCTGTTCTTTTTATTTCGTTTTGAAAACGGTTTTGGTTTCAACAGTAAATTTAATATATTTTAATTATATTTCATCATTTTCAATACAACTTTTTACTATTTAACATCTACTTTTTACATTTTCAATACACTTTTAACATTATAAAACTATTTTCCAAAACTTATTTTCAAAATTGTTTTCAAAACGCCCAAAAAGATCAGGCCCTTAGTTGGAGAATTTATAACTCTGTTTTGCAGGAACCGGTATCGCCCGTCTCCTTATACTGAAAAGCGAAGAGGATGAAACAAAAGGGATAAATAATAGTCGACGGAAAAGGAGCGTATATTTGGCAGAGGCCCGGCTCTTAATAGTTAACGGCATTATAGCCAGCCCATACATTTACATGCAACAAAACAATACATTAAGAGATTTTTGCAGGTAAATCTTTCCCTAGTTTTGTGACATACCTACCTGTCCTTAAACGCTATCCTATCCAAAGACAGAATCATACTTTCAACAAAATGTAGACCGACCCTCGTCAACTGGATCTGATCTGATCATCACCTAGATAAGTAATATGGACATTCCATCCTCTAATACTAGTTGTCCAGTCAAAAAAGAATAATCCCCACCCACGAGCTACCCCAGTCATCAGTTCGCATGAAACAAAATAAAACATAAAACAAAACACGATACTCAGAACAGAAGCCGCATATATCCATGGCGGCGCTGTTGTTTGCTTCTTCATTTGTTGGGCTTTCACGCGGAGGTATGTGTCCCTTCTTCAGGTCCAATCATCCCTTCCTCATCTTCTTCCTCCCGATAATGTGATTTTGTTATGTTATCTTCACTGGATAAGCCACCAAAGTTCTCCCTCTCAGAAACCTGGTCCCCTGATTTACTTCCTTTAAAAGGTGCAATATCAAAAGTATCAAATTTGGGAGGTGTTCGAGCCCTCTGCAACATAGCTTCATGGAAGCTCTTAGGTGGACCCTGATCAAACCTGTCAGCACTACGGCTACGGCTACGTGCCCTGTTTTGGCTACCACCCCAACCAGAACCTCTGCTGGGGCTCTTACTCCTACTACGACTTCTACTACGGCCTTTCTTCTGAATAATGCTCTCATGGAAGCTCCGGTTATGGTAGCTCCCGGGGGCTTCATCGTGGGAACTGCGTCCATACCTGTCACTGGAATAGGAAAAAACCAGAAGATGAAGAGCACTAGGATACAATTGAACCATCCCTAAATTAACAAGTATCAGAAAGACTCCTTAGGGTATCAAGAAACAAATGTTATCTCTAACTGGCTTTAAAGAAATAACACAGTAATAAGTATCAGATATCCGGGGTAACAAATGGCATCTCAAACAAGCAACAATGCATACCTACTGCCTTATCCATAACCTTAACGAACCAAACAAAATAAAATGGAGAGGAGAGATGAAAAATCATTGAACCTTTACTTTTTTTTACACTGCAAAATCTAACCAACAGAAATTTGACATACCTATCAAGGGAATCTCGTTCGTAACCACGTCCACCTCCTCTTTCGTTTGAGTTTGACCAATGGCCCCGTCCTCCATCTCTGCTACTGTAATCTGCATCATAGCGCCCTCCTCGGCCACCATCACGTCCACCAGAGCCAGACCCCCAACGTCTGAACCTTCCCATTCCACCCCCACGTGAAGCCATGTCACGAATTTCTTCAGGAACACGTTGATTGGCACCTTCCAAAAGTTTGACGAGATCAGAAGCATACTTGGCATCTTGATCGCCAAAAAATGTGTAAGCTATTCCAGTGGCACCAGCCCGTCCCGTCCTTCCAATTCTATGCACATAGTCCTCAATTCCAGTGGGAAAGTCATAATTTATCACCACTCTGAGACAAAAGTGGGCCAACACAATAGTCAAGATCAATAGTATCTAAGCCTTTGTCCCACTATATGGATGACATCTCACCATTGTGTTTGAGTAAAACATATTTATAATTGTAAAATAGATGACAAGTCCACAATGCACTAACATTAACGGCTGAAAGATCACAGAAACATTTATTGCTGTCAGTATCATGCTAAGCACAAAACCAAAGGCAAATTAACACATGGACTGCCAATGAATGTGAGAAATTGTAATCATGACAACTATTTTTGAAAATTTTTAGATGTGGGGCTCTTTCTCAAATAAGTGACAAGGGCCAGTCTCCATTAGAAATAGATTATGGTGTTCAAGAAAGAAGTAATTCTAGGTTCAAAGACCACAACTCAACCCTTACCTGAATGCCATGTACATACTAGACTTACGTGAAGGATATATAGCAAATAATCTACATCTCTTAGCACACATAAAAATTCTTAACACCATGAAGAAAAATGAATTGAAGAACTTGGTAACTTAACTTCCTCCACACCTTCCTTAACCACCAACAAAAAGACAACCTCAACAAAGATATTACCAAGCACACATGCTAGTTTATGCTTCCTATCATGAAAAGCATCTACATCAAAGAAGTTACCAAATGAACCTAGCTCCACAACATTTAAAATAAAATCAAACGACCACTACACCTTATATCTTTAATATCCAGTCCACGGGCAGCAACATCGGTGGCTACAAGGATCGGAGATCTCCCGTTGCGAAACTGGCTCAAAACAAAGTCCCTCTCACTCTGGGATTTGTCTCCATGAATAGCAGCAGCTCCAAACTGGCGGGTCAGGTTGCGTGCAAGTAGATCACACATTTTCTTAGTTGAACAAAAAATGATTATCTTTGATCCAGGTTCTTGAGATCTCAATATCTGTTCTACACGTCTTTGCTTATCCATTGATGTTACGAGTTCAACATGCTGAACGCAAAAACAGAAAAATATACACCTAAATGTAAGATCATCAAACAGAAAGACTCCTGGGTATTCATGGTAGTTTAAGGAGCAATAGCCACAACAAATCATTGGGATGTCACCCAGTGACAGCAAGAAAAATTAGACTAGTTACCTGGGTGATAGACTTGTTAGCAACAAGCTCATCAACATTCCCAATGTTCACCTGAACCGGATTAACCAAGAGATCCGCAGCGATTTTACGGACCTCCTTGGGCCAAGTAGCAGTGTACATCAACGTCTGCCTTCGTGTTGGCACCTCCTTGACAATTTTCCTTATCTGTGGCTCAAATCCCATGTCCAACATGCGGTCAGCTTCATCTAGTACCAAATATGAGACTTGATGCAGGCTAATTCTTCTCATCTCCAGAATATCATTTAATCGACCAGGAGTGGCCACGACGACATCAGTACCTCTATCTAGCTCCTTCAATTGAGGGCCTTTAGGAGCACCTCCATACAAGCACTTAAATGCAGAAGTAAAAGGGGGAAACAATCAGCAGCATATTTTTCACTTCGAATGATATCTACAAATATCACTGATGAAAAAGTGAAACAGGCTTGACAAAGAAATCACTAAAGGCATGTTGCATATAACATAATTGCCAGCTCCTTCATTTTTTTAGGCTTTTGTACTTGTTTCTCCTGCTTTAACCTCCCCCATAAAAGGGACCAATAAAAGTTTATGACCAACTATAGTTCCAGTGAGGGAAGCATGAAGGATTCATGTGAACTCAACAAAATTAAGAAAATTTGTAGAACAAGAAAATATAAAAATTAAATAAACATTTTGGTACACTCAAGACATTCAATACAGCATATACTAAAGATATTTTCTTAAATGCTCATTTCAAGAAGATTAAGTTCCATGTCTAGGGACATACAGGATGTCAAAGTGATGAGAAAAGTAAAACCATTATTAAGGACAAACAGGGCTTCCATAAAAAACACCTAACATTTTAAAAATGTCAAACCTCAACTAGAAAACACCACAATGTCTTGGATAAGTATACAACATACCGTGCAAGATAGCCTTGATGATTTTCCAAATTTATTAGCTTCATCTTGAATTTGAGTCGCCAACTCCCTTGTTGGTGACAACACCAAAACAGTAGGACCCATCTTAGGATTGTTATGTCGCTGTTTTAGATGAATAAAGCCAGGAAGCAGATAACCTAATGTCTTCCCTGAGCCTGTCTTGGCAACTGCCACTATATCACGACCTTGAAGAGCAATCGGCCACGACTGTGCCTGAATTGGAGTAGGAGCAGAGAACCCAGCATTTTGTACCTGGAAAAGCAAAGAAACATCCGCACTCCCATAAGAATACTTGGCCTCAAGATTTCTCTTTGGTTCTTTTTGACTTATCCGAGAAGCCTAGCCAAGAAGAAGCATCATCCCCCAAAGTAATGGCAGCTAAAGCTTGCTGCCAGTAGCAACAAAAGGAGGACGCCTCTTCTTCAGTTCAGATAAAGTGGCAGACTGAATCATCACCAACAGCAGTCAGCCACGAACTTAGATGATTCGGAAAGCCCTTCACCAAAACTGGCCCACGGAATGAGGACACTTCAAATATATGTGAGCCCCAAAAAGAGGGCAGCACAGAGTACGACATTTAGCTCCTCCCTGGAGCAAATATCGCACCTACGACCAAAAGCACAGATGGAAAAAGATGAATGTGAGCCCCGGAGTTCAAAATGGACTCCAGCAATCACAGAACTAAGCAAGCAGGATTTATATATGCTACAGAAAACTTACATAGGTCATCAGAAAAAAGAGAGAATTTGCAGATTTGTCCATACCTCTCTTAGAATCTCTGATGGGAAGCCAGAGGAATCAAATGACATCAATGGTGGCGGCACATTTTCTCCCTGGCAAATTGAAGAAACAAACAAGCCACAGTAAAATAACCATGCCATTATCTGAACACACTATAAATAAAACTCACGTACAGCAAAATTTTGAGTGAAAATCATGAACAGAAAATTCTTTCCCACAAGCTAAACCTAAAATCAAAAGATTTGACAAGCTGCATAATTTATAATGCAATTCAAGCACTAAGCAAGTAATTAATAATTTCTTCATGTTTCACTTAATGTATATACTGGCACATATTTGTAAATTGGAGTTCTAGGTTGCTACAAAATGTTTACTGGCAGCCAACAAAATCTGCACCCTTAGCATTAACCCAAGTCAGGAGAAGGGACTAACTATGAGCGTAAGCTAAACCTCAAGGCCTAAATGAACAAAAATCCACTAATCTGAGGGCTAAGTTGAGCCTAAGTAACCCTTAACTCTAGATCAATCTTCTTCTTTTGTATATGATTATAGCATTCATATCTCAATTGTAGCAAAGACTAATGTTTACAAAATACAAAATACGATTTTGTAAAAATGTAATGCTCTCAACGCTTACAGTTACAGTAATTTCATGACGGCGACGATAAGATTCTGGAGACAAGGCATTTCCTGCAACTGGTGTTGAATACCTATTTCCAGCACCAGCACCCACATGAGGATGATCCGGTCCAGTACGTGAATCCTAGAGAAATATAAGATAAAAACCATTGATGTCATCTCCAAGGAATAAAATCAAATACAATGAAAAGAGAGGACACTCAAAGGCATGTGAAAATCCAAAAAAAAAAAAAAAAGAAAAGAAAAAGAAAAGACAGGCTGAAAAGTTTGACATCCAACCAATCCAAGTTATATGAACAGCTATTTTAGTATATGGGAACTCCTATCCACCACTTGTATGCAGTTTCAGGACAGATTTAAACAAGTCACAGGATAGGTAATAACTTTGGCTCACAGATCAACAACCATGAATAACAGCAGGTAAACTGAAGAAGAGGAAACCAGTGGTTTCTTGTCTACTTGTGAAATGTTAAGAAAGCTTCTAATTACTTTACAATGGCATTGTTTGCAGTCCTCAGATTGATGGGACGATGCAAATTAAAGTATTCAACCTTCATATATGTTAGTTAGCATTTATCCAAAACCTGTCCAGTACTGCCATCAAGGTTCACATAACTAAAATGCTAACTATCTCCGTAACAAACTACCACATCAGATTTCACTCTTTCAGGAGTACATTTTCACACCAATATTACTTCTAAATTATACCATGTATCTAAAAGAAAAAATGAGAGTAATTGAGACCAATTGATTGTTTGAATCCATAATCAGAGACAAACTTGCAACTGCTTTTTAAACCAGTTGAATTTTTCTTTTATGTACTGACATCTCAAAATACCAATATTCACATTTAACCATACTATTAGAGCAGTAATGGCAGCACAAGATTGGTTAGAAATGGGATTAACCTAACATAGCTAAGAACAATATAACCAAAACCACAGAACCAACATGCCTGAGAATTTCCAACTCCAGGTGAAACCTTCACTGAGCCACCATTGCTACCTCTGGTGTACCTATTGTCGTCATCTTTAGGACTGCTCTCCCTATGTCCTTGAGATGGCTTTTGGACATGAACAGATGAACTCAAGGGTTTATGGAACGGAGCAGATTCAACACGGGAAACAGGCCTCTCATATTGTGTGACATTGGTCTCCGGATTCCAAAAGTACAGGTATCCGGTCTTGCCATCTACTAGGCCTTTCCAAGGTTTGGGAAGCGTGGGGTCCTCTGGTGCATACCTTATGCCTGCTGAAACAGTTGCAGTAGCCGCCATATAGAATAGTTCCCTCTTGCTGACAGAATATCTTCAGAATAATCTAGAGAGAGCATACAACGAAACAATATTTATACATCTATTTAAAGAATTAAGCAACCACAGCGACACAGGATCAGAGAACTCCTGTAACATCGTCACTAAGTTACACAAGGCAAAGAAATCGTGCATGGAGAATAGACCCAATATGCTACTGTTCCCCACCCATTATAAAAAGTAACACATGGATTTAAAGATGCTAGTTCATATTCAAGCAGTTTAGCTGCAAAAACTTAGAAAATCATTAGACACAGAAAGACATTTAATCACCGAAAGAAAAAGCTCAATTCCATCTCTTCCCAAGAGCATCACCCCAGTCAACAACAAAAAATTAAATTATAATGCTACAGTATGTAATGATGTCTAAAGAACTAACATCAAAGAGATTCAGCAAAGCTTGAAGCATACATTCAATCAAAAGCATTTGCACGTACCTAAAGCAAAAGCATAAACACACAATGCCCAATTATGTGGCAACTTCTAGTCAATTACAGAGAAAATAACCAATTAAAGCAATCAGAAAGCCCTAACTAAGACGTGTCTTTCTTACTTTAGCTGTCCTGGATGCAGAAGAGTAACATGCAAACTGAAAATCCCCCGATTTGAAACCCTAATCCACATATCATAACCGATTTATCCATTATAATCGAAACGCACAGAAACAGCTAATCCACGATCAGATCCGTCAGTGGAGAAAAAGTTAGAAGAACAAAAATTAAACTAGGAGGTATGGAATTGGAAAAAGCACCTGACAACGTCGCTTCGACCGTCTCCGAAGACCAATGCCCAAAAAGCGGCTAGAAATGCTCCACTCCTCCTACCAACCTTGTGGCCTTCCAATCGCTAAATATGATGAACTATGTGTATTATAAAAATGCAATTCAAATTCCCAGAGAAAACTTACGCTTCCGAAGGAGGAGAAGCGTAGGTTAAAGGGGGAAAATGCCTGTGGGATTTCGATTGGTATTTAAAGTAAGAGTAATAACCGGGTTGGCATGCAGAGTCGTCGATTTAACCCCGGTTAGAGATTTGGCGCTTGAAATTTAACCATGGTTTATACTGCCTGGTAGTACTACTGTACTGGTCTGGTCAACTGTTCTGGCACCCAAGCCGCGTCCGCCTAAATTAGACGCAAAGAGAGAAATGCCAAAGCCACCATCAGACTTCAAACCACCGGTCCAACTTATATTTTAGGCATATTTGTCTTTCACCCCCTTTATTTTAAGGGTATTTTAACTGTTGCTCCCTAAATTAACAAAATTAGTTTTTTTGCCCCTTTGACAAAGGTCAAATAAGTTAAAAATGTCGAATGACGTTTATGTTCTTCATTTTATATTGTCATCTCCAAATTATTATAAAATTTTTGAGAAAAAGTAATTTACCTAAAATTCAATTCATGTTATCTAAGACAAACTTACACCAATCAATTTTACTTTTCTAACAGGTAAATTTCAAAACATCCTCCAACATTTGAAAAAACAACAAAATATATCACATAGTTACAAAAGTATAAAATATTTTTTCCCTCTCTTCATTTTACAGCATACCCAAAATCTCCTTCACCGATTGACATTTTTAATATGGGGATTAAGGATATTTTAGTCATTTCATAAAATTTTAGTAAATTTGAGTGAGTCATTGCTGAGCCAGTAATATTTATATATCTTTCAAATCTTAGAATTTGTTTTTATTTTTTTCAGTAAGCCCTGATGAGTGAACGGTTAATTTGGATAAATTATTTGTTTGCATTTTATATATAATTTGGAGATTAAACTATAATGTGAAGGGCATAAATGTTACTCGTATTACATACTCCTAATTTTCATCCCTTTGACCAACAGAACCTTTAAAAAAAAAAAAAAAAGACTACTTTAATTAATTCATGAAGCAAAAGTCAAAGTCCTATAAAAACACGAGTGCAAAAGACAATTAAGCCAAAAAGAATTTATTAGAAACACAGCAGCGTGAAATGCAAATTAGAATTAATCTCCAAATTAAGCAAACTAGGGACGCTGTGATTCCTCTCAAAAAAACAAAAATGCCTGAATAATAATAGTACTATTAAGATTATATAGCCATTACGCATACACATAAATGGAGTTCATTGTTCATGTAAAAACTAAAGAGGTTAACAGAGTCAAACAATGCGTGCACAGTGCACAATTAACACTTGACACTCCTGCAAGTTCTGCCCTCCCAAAAACTGGAGAAAAACCCTAATTTGATGAGTTATCTTCGTCGGTTCGTCCTTCGTGATGAAGTGATCAGTCAGGACTCAGGGAGGGCGAACTGGGAAAGCAAGAAAATATAAAATATAAAAAAAAACAATAGAAACAAACAAACAACACAGCGCATTAGTTCATTCTAATTCTGCTGTCAGACATGAAGGATGAGCATAATAATACATAAACAAACTAAACTGTTCCCAGTATACACAATGTTACATCAAGCTTCAATACACCTTTTTCATAGACCAAGGGACTGGCACTGGTTCCGGGCATGTTCTGGAATCAATTTCGCAAGAAGTTCCAATGACGCTCCCTTTAGCTCTGTTAGTAACCAGTAAAATTATCATCTGCAAATGGAATTTCAAACATGCGAGGAACATGTGGCAGGACGCATTCATACCTTGAGATCTGAAGTTGAAAAGAGGTGGTAATGGGCGGCCATTGGGCAGACGAGTGTTGGGATCACGAAGTTCGTTGAAAAATGGATGGACACAAGCCTCCAACTGCAAAATTAAATCAATCATTCATGAACAATGTCATTTCACGAAAGAAGAAAGCAGGCAAAAGGTAAGTAAGTCTAAAGAAGAAAGAAAATTATTCGGTTTTAGAGATACTCACAGCAGTGCACCTCAAGTTTGGGGAGTACTGAAGCAATCTTGAAACCAGATCTACAGCTTCTGGAGGCATGCGTTTGTGGAAAATCTAATGTGGAATCAAAAAGATTGTAAATAGAAAATCAACATCAAAGCGTTATTAAAGAAGTAAGACTCTGACAATAACAGATGCCTCACTTTATGCCATGGATGAGCCTTGATCTGAGGGAACTTGAACTCTGTGTAGTTTGGATTCATACATTTGATTTCTTCACGTGTTGGTGTTCCCAGTACCTATGCACAAATACATATAGAGTCAGCTTAGATTCGTCTCAAGTTAAGACAGTCCTAAACTGCTTCACATTCCATATTACCTTGATTATCTCAACCAGCTGATCAACTCCACTCTCACCAGGGAAAAGAGGCTACAGGTTCAAGATGGCAAACAGAATAAATGCAACAATTAATCAGTTTCCAGAACAATGCTTGCTACCCAGATAAAACAGTAAAACTTAACCACTCTTTAATAACCTGTCCAAGAAGCAGTTCAGCGAGGACGCAACCCACAGACCATATGTCAATTGCAGTAGTGTACTCCGTAGCCCCAAAGATCAGCTCAGGAGCACGATAATAGCGAGAACAAATGTATGATATGTTTGGCTCACCTTTGACCTGTTAAGCATAGAAGACGAATTATAACAAGTACCAACATGGAATAAGAACTGAATTGAGATGAACAAGCTCATATGTATATAAAGAAGGTATACTATAGTAATTACCAGAACTTTTGCACTTCCAAAATCACAGAGTTTAACCTGGTGGGTGTGAGGATTTACCTGCAAGAAAAAGACTCATTGACAAATTCAATAGAAATGAAGGCAAGATATTCTAATATCAAACGCATACCAGTAAATTCTGAGGCTTGATATCCCTGTGACACACACCAATTCCATGAATATATGCCAAAGCTCTGAAAATCTGTCAAACCAATAAGACTATAAATCAGAAAACTGGGAGTGGCTCATAAATGCTAAAAAAATAAGCAGATGTCCTTGTGAAAGCACCCAATGGGCCAATACGCATAAAGCCAGAAACATATGGAAGCTACATGAAAAAAAAATCTCATAAAAAAACCAGTTTAGGAGAGGAAAGAAAGAATTTTAACATAGAATTTTCATGAAGATTGGAGTGCAAACAATCAAAACTTATAGGAAGAAGAGCAACTATCAAGCTGAAGTTGAAGTTTCAGTCAAAGCTATCTGCAGCTGGCCAACAGAAGAGAAGGCAACTAGCTAATCTCTTAATAGATAAATATCAATGAGACACATGCATAGAATGTATCAGTAGATAGTTGTGACTCCAACCGGTAAGAGGAGGAGAAAAGGCTGAAAGTAGGATTATAAATACAGCGTGAAAATATCACATGTGGTATAGACTTACAACGTATGAAAGGTGCTCAGCCAAATAATGGAAACGATTGAGTGAGATAGCTAAGAAGATTCTTTAATGATGATTTTATTATCGTGAACCAACCAAAGGAAACTTGCAAGATGAATTTGATGTGGCTGACCTGATATGTGTACAGCTTCACATAAATCATTGGCATTCGCTGGTTTGCTTTGCTATAGTGCCTTAATACCCGATATACAGTCTCGGGTACATACTCAAGAACTAAATTAAGATATAGCTCATCCTTCTCAGTTGTAGAAAAGAAGCAGTGCTTAAGCGCAACGACATTCGGATGATCAAGAAGGCGCATTGTCTGCAATTCACGATTTTTGTATCTCTTATCCTGCAAGACTTTTTTGATTGCAACGGATTCTCCAGATTCTAAGCATTTGGCCTGCCAATTAAAATGACAAGATCAACTTCACTCCAGAACCAATAGAGTCAGACCATGTCCAAAATAAACAGAACAGGATAAACTACGAAAGCAACCAAATTTGTTTATAGCTTTATCGAATAGTAACCTGTTTATTCAATATTCTATTGAACCATAATTCAGCACTAACTTGCAAAAGCACAAAGAATCCACATACGAATCACTTGGTAGTTGGTATATTAACATGTAGCAGAAGATTACCTGAAATACAATTCCAAATGAACCCTGTCCAACAACACGCTCTGCCATGTAGCTGATGGTCTGAATACAACACCAGAAAAGCAAATGGGTGAGAGAGCCTAAGCAAAACAATTAAAACAACTTGTTTCAAGCAAATTAATATAATATTACCTGCTTAGGTTGGCCATTCTTACCACCAATGGTCGTCACAATAATGTGGCCAGTTTCAGTTCCATTTCCATCCACCACAGCTGCTTCCATTTCCTGCAATTTATAAACAGTAAGCAATGCATGAAAATAGCACATCACAGATTCCTAAGTAATATCTTTAGATTACCTTTTCCACCTTTTCATCTTTAATTTTCATTTCGTTAATTTCATCTGGCAGTTTGTCAACAAGCATCGCATCACTCTTTGATATCCCAACAGCAGAAGCCATCATGCCACTTGAAGCCAAAAACAGTCACACGAGAGATGTCTCTAAATTACAGAACTGATCTAGTACACCTTCAGCTTATAATAACCTGGATGAAAAAACAAATACATATGTTGGATACAAATGCATTTATAGAAGGTAAACTACAATAAGAGAAGCATAAAATTATTAGATGCAAAATTATTGTGGCTAAGCATCCAGAAACGATTGCAACACGAATAATTTGCCATCAAGGACTACTGGCAAATTGAAATCAACAAGCATCGTCGTTGGAAAATACTCCCATACTTTTTATCCACATCACCAAAACCAGAATAATAAACAGCATCCAATATCCACAACGACGATATTCAGTATATGAGCCACAAAATAATGGTCAATTTTCTAAGTTCGAGAAAATAAATCAAACAGTGCAATGACAGCTTTGCAAGCAAGTCCTCGAAAACTTGAATACCCAGATTCCAGTTTAATTTACAAGCAAGAAAAACCAATCGCAACATCTCACAAAGCATCAGTTTACCTCAGTCAACTGAGGCAGTGAAGGAACATGGAAGTACTGTTATTAAGAGTGTCAGTATATTCGTCACGTTCCTTATACATCTCGTCTATATACCCAGCAACGAGCTACCTAAGAATCCTGACTAAATTGATGATCCGAACCCCAGTTAAGTAGAACAAATCAGTAATATATGCTCAATCGGGGCTTAACAACTTGAGCTGAAGATGAAAATCTACTTTTCTAACTACCCTTCCAAAATGGAACTTGAAGTGGTTCTAACATACGCAAATGCAAACAACATGTCGTCTCTGTTGGTCCTACGGCACAATGGAAACATAAACTCGCTTCTGATTTTCTCGGTTTCCACAGCTACCACAAAATAAACACATCCCTTTAATTGATTTATATACAGAACTCTCAAATGCAGCTCGCACCAAAGACAACACCCAGAAAAAAAAAAAAAAAAAAAAAAAGGAAAATCCTAAAATCTTCATAAATTTTTAAAACTGAAAACCCCGAAAAAATTAAAAACAAAAATAAACAGAAGAAGGGAGACAACGCACCTACAGCTATAGCTGCGAATTGTTCACATTTTCCAAATTAACTGAGCCTGTGATCTGTAGAGCGCTCCAGCTGACACCGATGATCGAAACGCAATTCTAAACAAAAATTAAAATTAAAAACTAAAAAAACCAAAGAGCCTCGAAGGGAAGAAGGGTTAGAGCAAAAGTAAAGTGGAATTGTGGAGCCTGGCGCGAGTTTCAAGGAGCTTTCTTAACAAAGTTTTGACTATGGCACTCTCACTCTTTGGATGCTCTGAGATTCTTATTTTGAAGAGCGGACCCCAACCAGTATTATCAATTTCAGTTAAGAGATGAACTTCATTCGGTTCTCGATCAGGAGTTTGACCGTTTGACGTCCCACGTGGCACAACCTGGAAGGTGTTTTATTTCGGATGAATTATTAAAACTCCCTTTAGGTATGTTCAAATTACTTTCAATTTTAACAATTACCAATCAAGCCTCACAGAAAAATTACAAAATGATCATCTTATTTTATTTTATTTTAGTTAAATATAAAAAATTATATTTGCTCGGAGTTCCATTACATATATTTTCCTCAAATTTGGGTAAATTATAAAATGACTCATATCTTTGTTATAAAATTGATGAAAGTGCTTCTATCTCAATATATCTTTAAGTTTAAAACCAAAATGCTCTTCACAAATATATAAATGAACACTTAAACTTCATCATGTATTATACAATAACGTTTCATATGTATCAAATCAAATAAAAGCATCGTTTATGGTTGTTTTCAATCCTACCAGAGGCTATAAAACGATAATATTGTTGACAATTTCATTACAAATAATCGCAAATCATATATAGGAGCCAGTAATAATGCATGGTGAGATTTCTCATGGTGAATGATATTTAGGCTCAATAGTATATTGCTTCTTGATATGTCATCACGTTTATTGTTTATTCCATTGTGATTTTAAAACATATTTTTCTCTCGTTTGAGACAAATTTATCCCCATAAGTTTTGTTCTTATTAACAAAAATACATGTAATTTCGCACAAAATACGCCATGGTATACTTGTGAACATTTGATAGATTGGAAAGACAATAATAATTCAGGGGTACATTGTAATTAAGTCTTAAATATTTATATATATGTTTTAACTTTTTTTTTTTTTTTTAAGATGTCCTCTTGACAAAAAAGTAGTAACTTTTTGTTTAAAAATTTGAATGAGCAATAGTTTAGCTACGGTTTGTCGAAAACGAACTCATCGGATATGTCACGAGGTCAAACTTTATACAAGGCAAAGGGAAGGAAAATTTAAATGTGAAACTCACTAACAAGAAACAAACCTAATATGAAAAAGAATTTAAAAATAAAAACTATGATATCTACTAGAGACCATATAAGGGTGAAAATGAAACATATACAATATAGGGTAAATTACATTTACCTCCCTTGAGGTTTGTAAAAATTACTAAAACCCTCCCTGTGGTCATGAAACTACTAACACCCCATTAGACATTCAAATTTTGGCAAAAACTTATATTTGATCTGTCAAATGGTTCAACACGCACCACTTTCTCTTTAAAAAATATTACTTTATCTATTTTTTTAAGGGCGAAAGTATCAGTTGTCCAACTATCATATTGTCTGACAGGAGACTGTTTTGCCTAATTATGAAAAAACTTGAGTTTTGAGTTTCATTTTTTTACTCACAAAGGGGCAAATGTAATTTTATGATGACAGAAAGGAATAATTGTTATATTTTAACTCGGTACAGAGGGACATTGGTAGTTTCATGAAATCACAGGTGGATTTTGATAGTTTTGACAAATCTCGAGGGAGGTAAATGTAATTTATCCTACAATATATGGTTTCGAACTTTCCATGATAAATTTGTGCAGAAAGAAAGAAAAAAAGAAAAGAAAAGGCAATGGCACGCTATTAAATGGAATTTATAACAAGATAAAATTGTAAAACTATATAAAAGGTTTATATTTATGATGGAATACATTTCTGTTTCATTCGATAGTAAACTAAATGCTAAATTTGTTGAAGTGGAGGGAAAAAAAAATTGTAATTATAAATACTTCAAAAAAAAAGAGAAAAAGCCACAATTCAATACACTAACAATCCAGATCCGAATCAGTTGGGCCTAGCGCTAACAGCACGGGTTTGCAAATCAGGCAAAGATTCGGGCCGGTACAACTGGAACTGGGTCTGGAACCCCCCATGCTTAAGCCTCAAGCGAACTCTTCTTCCCAACACAAGCCTTATATAGCGGACAGAGGCAACGAACCGGAGCCCTCGAAATTCTCGGCCCCTTGATCTCTGTTTGCAGGAAAAAATTTCCCCACTCAATTCTCCTTCCAACAATTTCCAAGAGGTAATTCCATTCTCTGTTTGCTCGTTTCTCTCTCCAATTTCTGCTTGTTTCAAAACTTCATTTCCCAATTCCTTTACCCGTATCTAGATCTCTGGCGATATTTCTTAACTAGGTAATTTTTTAAAAATTTTTAATTCCAATCCTACAAATTCTGTAATATTTGCTGAATGATTCTTGTGCGAATTCATGTTGTTCGAAAAGGCTTAGATTTGCTGTTTTGGATCATTTAACTGGATCGATCTGTGAATTATGTATTTCTATTAGAATTATCGCTGTTTGAAATGACGAGTTGGATGTGATTATGTTTGCGTATGATAGATCTGTTCGTTTTACTGGAGTTTCATTTGAATGTCGTTGTTGATTTGCAATTGTATCCGAGTGGGTGTATGGCGAATGAATTTTGTCGCATTTAGCTACTTTTTGATGATTTTGTTGTGAATTGAGATGTGTGATTTTAGGCTTAGGAAATCAAGGTTACATCTATCCAGATCGATCGATGATTTGTGTTCAAATTATTTTTATTTTTTTGCATTTCCTTTTTGTTTGCTGCCGTGGATAACTACTTTCTTATCGAGTTTACCAGCTTACTAAGATTTGAACTGAAGTCCTATCACCAGCGCCACTAATTTGCTAATTATGTTGAGCGCATTTGACAGTTTTGAGTGATCCAAGCAGAGATGGGGCTGACTTTCACTAAGCTGTTCAGTAGACTCTTTGCGAAGAAAGAGATGAGGATTCTGATGGTAGGTCTCGATGCTGCTGGTAAGACCACAATCTTGTACAAGCTCAAGCTGGGAGAAATTGTCACTACTATTCCTACAATTGGTAAGAGCCCTTCACATTTTACAATTGAGTTGTTTATGTTGTTTATTACCCTTTTTTTTTTTTTTTATGAAAGTTGTCAGAAGATTCTCTCTCAATGACAAGGGGGAATTGAAAACAAATAGCTTAAGAACTAAATGAAGATCTATAGTTTGGGAGATTCATGCGCAAATATAAGATGAAATAATTGATACTTGTTTGTTGTGGGTGGTAAATCAAGCATGTAGTAGTACTACAATGAAGAGAAATTTTGATGGCACAGGATTCGATCATTTCTCCATGACAGTGTATTACTTTGTTGCTGAGGTTTGGATATGGTTCTTATAGTATTTAGGATTTGTTTAATTGCAGGGTTTAATGTGGAAACTGTGGAATATAAGAACATTAGCTTCACTGTTTGGGATGTCGGGGGTCAAGACAAGGTATGATTCATTTTTATTCTCTCTTGTATCACGCAATAAATGAAATTCTTAGTCACTTTCCACCATGCTTAAAAACTATCCATCTGACTCGCTGTGATTCTTGAAATTGATTATTTTCAAGTTGCATTTAGTGAATAATTGGTTGGTACATATTAGTTGCAATGTTTGACTGGAAATACTGCATTGATGATTATTATGGAAGTTGGTGAAAAGAATGGGAGAGGTCTCTATTATGTATAGTAATTGATTAATAATGATTTGCAAATATGAAGTGCATAAACGTCCTTGTAGTTTTTCTACTATGTCAACTGGAGTTTAGGATCAGTTTGTGCATATGGTACTTATATGGGAATGGGATATGAATGCCACCAGTCTTTATTCCGGTGAATATTGTTGGTGCTGCACTGCTCGTATAATCCTCATGTGTTTTTTGTAGTACTATATGATATTCGCTTTTATTGTTGGTGCTGTACCGCCCGTTTCACTTATTCATGTTTTGTTTTTTGTTGAATGATGCACATTCCTATGATGCTATTTCCTTCTTTTCTTTTCCCCCCTTGTTTCTGCATCTGTTTCGTGATTGCTATGATTGTGGGAATAATGTTGTTTGTACTGGGTACAGATTCGTCCATTATGGAGGCACTACTTCCAAAATACTCAAGGTCTTATATTTGTGGTGGACAGCAATGACAGGGATCGAGTTGTTGAAGCTAGAGATGAGCTGCACAGGATGTTGAACGAGGTTTGTGCCCTTTCTTTTTGGTTGTGGGTTTGCTATTGGATTCAACTTCAAAGTATAACGTGGGCAACTTTAATATGAATGTGGGCATTGATACTCTATTTTTTCCTGGGGTTACTCGTATCTTCATGCCAGAAGAGTTTTCTCATTATGATTATATACTTGTTCTGGAATGATGATCCTCCTGGCTTCCATGTACCTGCCTCCTAGTGGGTTCCTCAAAAGCATAATAGGAAGATAGGTGGAAGATAAATATGTCCAATTGACCATCTTGAGATAAATATTGAGTATATTATTGATATTTATTCATTTCTTTTTTCTTTTTTTGTTTGTTGGGGGGTGGGTGGTGGTGGAAAAAACTATTGAGTCTGTTAAATGTGGTGTCTTTTAACTATCCTTCCTTTAATGTCTTTATATTATAGTATTGATATACTTGCCAAATAGATGTAGGTAGACCAACAGGTCTTAATCTACTTGGTGTTTGGTTACAGGATGAATTGCGAGATGCTGTTTTGCTTGTTTTTGCTAACAAGCAAGATCTGCCAAATGCAATGAATGCAGCAGAAATTACTGACAAGCTTGGTCTTCATTCTCTCCGTCAGCGCCATTGGTACGTCTAATTTATGCTGTGTACCATCGGTTTGGTTTCATGTCTTGGATTCTTGTAAAACTCAATACACATTTCCCTATGTTTTGAAACACTGAAACCGAAATTTCCCTAGTTCAGAATGTGCATTTATTAGTGTCTGGTTTCCTTACTTTTCTTCTGCTCTTATCTTTTTCTGTTCTTAGTTAAACTAGAACACGAATATGGAATGATGTTTGAGGTTGGAGTGAAAGCATGCTAATGTATAGGAAATGTTTTGGCGATTCACCTCTCATATTATGGAAATATAGGATAGCTTATGTATCAGAAAATGATCTCCAACCAGTCTATTCTAACTGTTCTGTTGGGTGCTTATCACAGGTACATTCAGAGCACATGTGCAACCTCTGGCGAGGGCCTTTATGAAGGGCTGGATTGGCTTTCAAGCAACATTGCTAGCAAGGCAAGCATAAAAAATTATTTGACTATCTTAATACTCGTATTTAAGTCGTTTCATTTTCTTCTTCCTTAGCACCCAACTGGCTATTGGTATTTGGTCTTCCTTCTTCTTTTGTGTTTTTCTCTGCTAAGTCACTAATTTGGAATGGTTTGTACAGGCTTGAAGCGGAAGTCAGTCGATGGTCGCTGGTTTGGCTTTTTTTGTGGATTCATGGAGAAGCTCTACTTTTGCGTTATGTGAGATTGACAAATGTTAGAGATTATACTTTGAACCAATTTTCCATCCTTTCCTTAGTATGATGTAGCAGAAATTGCGTTTGGAAGCTCTTGTTTGGCTTGAATATTTTGTTTTTTTCCTTTTGGATTTTGATATTAACTGTAAGTGTTAGATGCTTTGTTATGGGTTGAAAGCAGAACATCTTGTGAATTTTGTCATTTAAATTGAATTGAAAATCTTGTATTAAAGTTAAGCCCAAATAGGTTTTGCATGTTTTCGCGGGCAGCGGCGTTGTTCAAATTGATTGCCATTTTTTTTCGGTGGTTTTTTGTTTTCGAAACAATTCTTTCTACTACTACGTTAGACTATCGTTTTACTGTACATAATTCAGATTGAGGTGAGGTTGTTTAACGCTATGCGACTTCAGACATTGTTCGGTAAAAGTATAAATTCTTTTGTGAAAAATACAAGTTTGTACTTGAACTGGAAATGTGTAGGACTTACAATAAATTGGAGGGTAAGGAAAATTTTTCTCATTATTGAGAGTGTCCTGTCCTAAATGGTCAAATTTAGTTTTAAAAAATAAAAAAAAAATTTTAATGTAAGGTTGTTATTTATTTTATAGTGAATTATCTTTAATATACTTTATTTTTCAAAAGTGTATGTTTTGGTACATGAATTTTTTTTTAGCCACGAATATACCTAAACTAATTTAAAGAGGCCAAAAAGGCACTTTGCCGTTAACTCTCCGTTGTACTTAACAGAATTAACATCACATGCACCTCACATGCTATTTTTTAAGGCATTTTTGTCCCTTCACTGTTCATCGTCTTTTTCCTTCTTTTTTTCCTTTTTCTTTGTCGTGTCCCCCGACACCGGCCGCCACTTTTCTCCCTTCTCCGTCGTCTTCCTCTCTCCCTTCCTCCCTCCCGTCGCCGCCGTCGTTGACCAAGAATGTTGCTTTTTTTCTCCTTATTTTTAGCCCAATTTTTTGATTGTCAATTGCAGAGCTTTGGTTATGCAATTTCGACTGCAGAACTTCGATTCTGCAATCGAACCTTGTTTCCGTTGTCCTCCTTTCTCCCCATCGTCGTTTAATCAATGGAACCCTGCAATCGAGCCCTTGATAATTATGTTTGCTTCATTTTCCATTCTCTTTCTGGTTGTTGTTGTTTAACTGTTGATGTTGTTGTTTCTGCTCTTTAATTGGATGGAGAAGAGGCTGACGGTGCCCGAAGGAGGACGGGTGTAGGAATTTGGGGAGGAAGAGGATAAACAACGCAAAAGAAGAAAATGAATAGTGAAGGGATGAAAATACCCCTAAAAAAAGGTAATTCCGTCAAAACTAATCTGAGTTAACGGCAAAGTGTCTTTTTGGCCCATTTAAATTAGTTTAGGTACATTCTTGGCTAAAAAAAAAATTTAGGTACCAAAGCGAACACTTTTGAAAAGTAAAAAGTATATTGAAGTTCGTTCACTATTTATTTTAAATTCACATTACATTTTATGTTATTTTAATCCATCTTTACATATACGTAATATACTTTTTATTTAATCTTAACAAAAATTTTAAGAGTATTACTTTGCACAATTCAATTCAAAAACTAGTGGTCTCAAATGAAGCGAATGATGTCTACCTTTTGAGTACCTTCTAAAGTCCAAACTACAAGTACGTTTTGAATTTAAAAGTGATACTCTTGTAATTTAAGAGTTACACTTTCAAGTTATAATAGTACTATCAAATTATAAGTGCCCATTCTCATGTACGCATATGATGTATACATAAATGAAGTGATACAAAAAATTTAAAAAGTTTTCATTGAACCTTTGATTTAATTGATTTGTTTCAATAGTATAAATTGAGAAGTCTTTATAAATGTTTATACATTACCCAAACGTAGTTAGAACGAGAAAATATAAATTAAGGTGAATTAAAAAAGACTTGATCTCCTATTAAACTCGATTTAAATATATGATACTATTCACGTTAACAGTACCAGATACTGATCACATGATTAGTATACCCGCATCATTTTTCCCTTTTTTGTAAAACGGATACTTGAACAAAATAATAAAGTGAATAATAAATATATTTATCTCCTTAATGTGTATACCCAACTTAATTGGGACAATAAAAAGCATAATAATAATAATAATAATTAAGGAAAACCAAACAAACAGATGGAGGGAGTACGCATCCAAACAAGAGCTCGCAAAATACTCTTTTACAATCAATTCGAGTCTTCTCCTTAGTGCATTTAGGATCCGTATATGGATAGATAGAACTGTGGCTATCGATTAAAATTAGAAATGTAACCACTTTACTCTTCTTTTTTCATCTCTTAATTGGATCCATGAAACGTTTGTGTGAAACTTTGGAGAAATTATTGTATGCATCCGTTGTATCATTAAAAATAGTGCAGCAAACCTATTATAAATCATTGTTTATATTTATATTAGTTTATGACCCCCCCCCCCCCCCCCCCATATGTATATCACCTTCTCCAAAAACAAGTACTTTCTCCCTAAATGTATCTGGTTGCACAATCATACGTGGTACAATGGATGCACCGAATAATCTCTCAAAACTTCGTACTTAGCGGAGGAGATTAATTAGCTCAAAAAACAAATTAGGAGAGAAAGTACGATAAGTATCTTTTTTTAGCTATGTATCACTATCTACAAAAAAGCTTAAAGGGACAGTTAGGTTAGGTCTTAAATCCTTCCTAATAGGGGTTGCAACTCGATCACAAATTTGCAATTATAGTACTCTAACCGTGGTTGGTTGATGCATATATGGTTGGATTTGGACCACTTTAACTTAAAGTTTTCATTGATAATTACTTATAATTAGTAATTAGCAATTAATTAGCCACATAATACTCTACATCACATGAAAGGACATACACTTAACACACTTGGGCTGCGTTTGGTGCGCGGGAATGAGCATCTAATTCCAAAGATTAAAATTCTCATATTTAGTACGTACATGAACTTAAAAATTTACATCATTATATTCTCTAAAAGGCAATATAAGATTACTTGAATGAGAACTTTATTTATTTTTCGGATATGAGATGTCTTCATTCTCATTTCCACATGCGGTTTTAGGGGGGTTCAGAGGGGACTCCATCTCACCTTGTATATATTTATTTTATTTGTGTGGAAGCTTTTTTTTGTATTAAACCCCATGTATATATATATATATATATATATTTCTGGCTACGTTATTGCCCATTTTCGTTCCCGTACGCCAAAAGTACTGGTGATTGGTGTATCCTTTTGGCTAATGGCTTATGGAGGATCCAATCCAACTGTACTCAGTTGCTCAGTGCTTAGTGCAAACTACAAACGAATGTGATTACGAAATCCGTAATCACTTTCGGCCTTTTGTTTGAAAAGTTGAAGTTGAAGCCTGTTCATCTTGAAAACGGAAGCAACTTATGAAAGCTGGCATTTCCTTAATTGGAAGTAAATGATTAAGGAAAATGGAGTTAGCCACCGCTCCAATTATTCCTTATCCAGAGATGTCCTAATCGGTGGCAAACACCCTTATTCATTTCTTTTTAATTCCCACTGGACGCGTGTCGCTCCCTTAATTTATCGTCCACATACATTAATTACATTAATCCCCACAAACAATCCTGTCCTGGCACTTGTACGTCGTATTTGTCACCAAGCAATTAAAGTAATCAACTTTTGTCCCCTCCCAATTAGTAGTACTTTATTAGTATCTGGAAATTAAGGGTAAGTTACATTTACACCGCCCCCAATCCCATTCGAGTTTTGATGCAACTACCAAGTGAACCTTGGTTACCCTCTTTGGCTCGATAAAATTACAGTTGTCTATTTGTGATTGAAAAAATTGAATTTAAAACGTAAATATTTTTATTTAGCAACTGAATTTAGAGGGAGTTTCCTATCTGACAGTCCGACAGACGATATTTTTGCTCGCTTTTAAAATATTTGATATGCAATAGTTCAAACCATATACATGATACCTTTGAGGCTAAACTCGGTATTCATATTTTTTAAAAGGGAAAAAAATGTGCATTAAACCATATGATAAGTCGAATACATATTTTTATTTGGTCAGATTTTGGACATCCAAAGGGGTATGAGTAATTTTATGAAACCTCGAAATTCATTTGATTTGTTTCCACGAGGTTAATTTACCCGGGAATTAATGATGAGATAAATAGAATTAAAAAGAAAACCCTAGATGCATGAATCTTTTGAAAAGAAACAGAAGAGCAGCCGATGATTTAATTGATTGCGCTGACCGCTTCTACTTGTGTGAAAATGTACTGTTACTGCTCGTGCGTGCAAGATTCAAAAATGCTAAGTACTCACATAATCCCATTACGTGACTTGAGTTCTAAACGAATTCCACTCTACATGATTCAACGGTCAATTTCGTAAAGCACGTACCAATTACAATAGTGAATTCATCCCATTGCCCACTGCCTAGTATATTTATAGCTATAGATAGACTATAGTTGGATTTGGATGTACCACCTAGTATAACTTTCACGGAGAGATTACTTTTAAACATCAATAGCGTCAATACGTTGAATATTCAACCGAGTCTTCATATGGCTATGAATAGAATTACCGTAAGAAAATCACCATAGATGCGAAGAAAAACATCATAAATATGGAGAAAGTAATGGTTTGAAAGAGAATATTCTCTCCCGTTTGCTCCGTTTAGAGACTCTAAAATTTAAAGTTAAAAAAAATTAATAAAAAGATAGCAAGAATCAAGGTGGGGATGAAGGAAAAAGACGACGAACTAGGGTTTGGAGCCGGTGGACTACAATCTCATTTAAAAAATCATTCACTCATTGATATGACCTATACAATTGCATTAATAATACATTAACGTCCATAGTTTCTTTAACTGAATTGTAGATTTTTTTTCCTAAGTTTCATTTGGTGTGTATTAGAGAAATTAAAGAATCCAACAAAAAAAAAAACCTTAACTAGCTAACAACTTATAGCAACCACATTAAAAAAAAAATAAAAGTAGGAGAATATATTTTAAAATTAAGGAAATATGATTAAAGAGGTTTAATAAAATAAAAAAAACATTACAGAAGGCGACAAGCGAAGAAAGAGTTATAATGTGTAGCCATAAATAGCTTAATGGGATGGAAGTAGGATGTGTCAAACTCTAAAACAGTTGTAAACAGAAATGAATGGACCAACGTTAGGCACCGGTCTGCTAATGGACGCCTAAACTCTATTCTTAGCTCTTAAGCTGTCTGTTTTTGTTAATAAGAAAAAGATTTCGTAGATTACAAAATATTAATTTCTGGATAACAAAACAACTCTCTTCACCTAATTAGATTTGCTGTCATCCCTTCCAATCTGATTGGATCTCCCCCACCTTTTTTCTTTCTTTTCTTTTTTCCATTTATTATTCTTACCGTACAATTTAAATAAAAATAAAATATTATTTCACTAAAAGAATACGGTTTGATTTTATTTTTCATAACATATCTAACACGAATTGTACTCTTGAGGGAGACGAAGTGAATATAATCATACGCGATTTGCAATTAACTTTTATTTAAAAGGTAATTATATAAATAACAAAATATGATACAAAATTACTTGTTTTAAATCATACTCTTTTCTCGAGACGAAAAGAGTATTATTTATAGTAAAATCGAATTTGTATGAATGCATGAGAGTCAATTATTTCACATTGTATCTCAATAATACTGTAGAATTTGAAGTGAACTTAATTAAGCCGATCTAGATCAAAGACTTCCAATATGTACGTGCATCTGGAATTCGCTACAAACAGTAATAAATCTACTAACAAAACTGCCTTTCAACAACTCCTTTGTTTTCTCGTCACATTTCATATCTTTAAAATCAGATCCCCATGTTTCCTCTCACATAAAATATAAAAAAATAAAATAAAATATACATGATCTTATCTCGACATAAGAATTTTGACTAGTAAATTTTGAAATCTTAACAAATTCAAACTTATACGTATTAAATGTCCCCACATTTATTTGTTCGGGCTGAAAAAAAAAAAAATTCTTATTTTTTTTCTGTTGTTTCTCTGTGTGTAAATGAGCCGAACTGCTTGCGACCAGTTCGGTCAAAACTTAGCTCAAAATCGAGTTCGATTCGGCTCGTTTATAGTCGGGTCAAGCTCGAGCTCAGTTATTACTGGCTCGAGGCTATATATATATAATTTTATAAAAATTTTATATTTATAATATTTTTTTAATGTAAATTAAAAAATTAGTTCGAGCTCAAAAGTTTACTCTACTTCCGAGCTTGAGTCTATTATAATTTTGGTGAGCCGAGTTCAAGGTCAAATATTTAGGTTCGATCGAACTTGAGTCTGATTGTTCTTTATCAAACCCAACTTAGCTCGTTATAACCCTATACAGCACAGGGCGGGCATGATCGGGTTGCTGAATATATAATGTTCCCAAAACAAAGTACAAAAATTACAAATCGAGTGATGAGAAGACATTATTAGCCAAAAGAAGCAAAAAATTACAAGTAATCAAATGAATAAAAGGTGCAATGAACTTGAGTGATAGTTGTGGAAGTGTCCCTCCTTTAACATGCATCCAGTTTCCCGGGTTGAAAACAATGAACCAATTTCATCAAATTACTTTTTAATCAGACATTGATCAACGCCTCAACAGTACTCCAATCTCTCCAACTAAATTATGTGTGGCTTATGCAGAGATAGCAGTTTATTCAAGGATCATGAACAATATTTCAACACGTTTTACTTTGAATTAAAACTTTAAAAAACGTATTTATTTGGTCATTTGAATGGAATATTAAATAAAAATATCGATAAATTTTGAAATTAGACTCCTCTAATGAAACAGATGAAATATATATATATATATATATATATACATATATATATATAACGTGCATGCATGATGATTAATTTGATGCTGAAGAAATTTGATCTTTTTCATCTCAGCAATGCTCTTTGGGTCATTGAGAAGAAAAATACCAAATCATGAACCAGTTTTGTTTTGATTTGATTTTTCTATTGCACGGATTGACATACTAATTTTGTTAATTATAAACCTACACTTTTCTTTCAATATCTCACTGGTAAAACTAGGAAAAAATAGTACGTATTATTAATGAATACTGTTGATTAATTGCTAAATTTAAAAGTACATTTTACCTGAAATAATTAATTTTATCATGCACATTACTAGGATTGGGGCGTGACGGAATAACTAATTCACTAAACAACCTTAAAGCAAACTTCAAAATTAGTTATTTTAATTCCTTGGAATATTCTGTCTGCTCTCATTATATCTTCTTTGCTAACTCTTACAATAGGAGAATGAGTCCATAGTATAACATGTGAGTGACATTCCTATTGTGAGTGAGTAGATAAGGAAGACAAAACTGAACAGACCAAAAGATCTAATCTTTATTTTAACACTCTTTGATGCATGGCTTGTTCATTTGGGAACATCCAATAAAATTGAAATGATAATGAGAATATTAGCATCGCCTTGCCTTGTGATGCTAGCTTCTTATGAAGATATAAGAAAAATTAAGGAATCGTTCTTTGACATATTTTCAAAAACATATTTTTGTAGTTTTGAATGTTATACTATTTTTTTTTTATCGCTATCAATACATCTTCTTTTCTTTCAATTACACTTTCTATATTTCTAATACATTTTTTAACATTTAAAATTTATTCCAAAACCAAGTTTCATAAAAAATAAAAATAAATAAAAAACATGCCGTAAGATTGAAAAGTTAACATTACGGCTTGGATCGATGCCTTGAAATGAGTTGGGCTAAATGGCCCAAAACAGTTAATGTGCGTAGTTCCAGTGCCAACTCCAAAGTCCACTCCAAAATAGAAGGGAAAAAAAAAATATATATATATATATATATAAATAAAAATCCAGGCATTTTAATTATTATTTATTATACACAAATACAATATTCCTTACCAATACAATACGTGTCTATTGACTAAAAAACGTTATAGTCTTCGAAGCCATGCATGGTGCATGTACACACACACACACACACCACGTATATATGACTTCATATCCTTTTTTCTTTTTTGGAAAATTGCGAGCCATTCATTTTTAACTCATCTAAATATGTGATTTAATTAATTATATAAATTAAAAATAAATGGATATAATTAATTATAAAATAATTAGGAACATGTAATGTGACGATGGATGTGATGTTACTTAAATAGAGAAGGAGACAAGTAAAGATAAGTGATCATGCATGTTAAACTCATCGATCTTAATACATTTGTTGTCTTTGGAATTATTATTTGAGTAAACGCAATTAATTAGTTTTAATCAGAGTTAGGTCAAAAGCTCATCAAGGATGGATGACGATGATGCTCACTAATTAATTAATTACAACCTTAAATTTAACTGCACAAAAAGTTGTGTCTGCCTACCCCTATAAATTCTACTCTTTCTTCCCAAAATCTCTCATCTACCTTACTATTCCAAAACTCTTCCAAAATATCTCTCTACAACCAATTTCTCTTCACACGCAAGACCACACACAGAAAGATCAAAGATGGATAAAAAACCATGCATCTCTGAAGAAGTTGAAGTAAGGAAAGGACCATGGACAATGGAAGAAGATTTGATTTTGATCAACTACATTGCAAACCATGGAGAAGGTGTTTGGAACTCACTTGCAAGATCTGCAGGTAAATTTTTATTTTTACCGTTACGTTACATATATAATACGATTGCTTAACTTGCACGCTATATATAATAAGATATAAAAACCTAAATTGTTTAAACTTTTTATTTTTTGAATTTTAGGTCTCAAGCGCACCGGAAAAAGTTGCCGTCTCCGGTGGCTGAATTACCTTCGACCTGACGTGAGGAGGGGAAATATTACACCCGAAGAGCAGCTATTGATCATGGAGCTCCATGCTAAATGGGGTAACAGGTGCGTTTATTTATATTTGCCTTCATTTCTGTAGATTTGGCAAAATAATTCAAATTCCAACGTGCGTAAATATAACAGCAACGTGGTTTAATTTTTATACACATGTTGATTATATTGCATGAAGTCTACTCTCGTTTGGCTACTTATATATATGGCATGATTTTTTTTTTTGAATATCTTTCGGCAAGAGATATCTAGGATAGTTAGTTTTACTCGTGGAAATTTGAATTAAGCACGTGCCTTCTTCGATTGGTATGATGAAAAACACAAAAGGATTACAAATGACTAGCTGTTTACAAACCAAAAAAAAAGAAAAAAGAAAAAAGAAAACGAAATATTCTAGTTCGTAATAACTGTTAGCTGTTTTTTGTACCCAAAAAAGAATGAAAGGAAGAAAAAATGGTACTGTGGCGCCCTTACTGAAAGATTTTACGCACGTTGTGCACGCTACACAATCTACATGTTTCATCGATTTGTCACGTGCAAATTAATTTTCCTTGTAAAATACAGTAATGTCAATTTACCTTGCGAAAAAAGGAAAAAAAAAAAAAATATCCAGAATAAGGTAAAAGAGAAAAAGGCGTTTTGCTTAAAATGGAAAGAAAAATCTCCCACTCGCATTGTTTGAAGAAGACAGCTACCGCCATATTGTTTTTTACGTTCAGATATAAAAATAAATAAAAATGGGCCTTTCTCTTGGTTATCATTAGGTGACGCATTTTGCCCAAAAGGAAGAAAGGAACTGCGCGCGTGAACTAGATATTTATATTCCTTCCGTTTTAATTAAAGAGTGCAATTTGTTATTACTGAACACTTTGAATGAAACGGGGAATAATACATTCTTTTTTAAAGTTTGGTTTATGTAGTTCGTAGATAAATATTTGAATCTCAAGTGGTCGTGAAATATAAATATAACGCTAATTAATTTATATTAAATTAAAATTTCAGGTGGTCGAAGATTGCGAAGCATTTGCCGGGGAGAACAGATAATGAGATCAAGAATTATTGGAGAACGAGAATTCAAAAGCATATAAAGCAGGCAGAAGGTTTCAGTGGACAAATGGGGGCAGAGCATAATATGGACGGATCGAGCACAGCTGATCAGATGTCCTCCGCTGTGATAGACGCCGTGGAAACTTACTCTCCGGCGTCCTACCCAGCCCTAACGCCGTCCATGGCGGACCCTTTTCAGCCCCCTTTTCCCACTGAATCAACAGACAGCATTTGGAACATGGAGGATTTCTGGTCAATGCAATTAATGAATTAACTAATTGCATCATCCATCGATTTATACTAATATTTACTATTTAGGATCAGATTATATATATATATATATATATTAATATATACTCTTCCTCTTATATTATATTAGCACTTAGCTAGTGTGCACCCACGTTATATATATAATATATCCATCGTTTCACTACTTCTGCTGCTAATTAGTATAGTTTTATTATTATTTATTATTAGTTACAAGGTTAATGAGCAAAAAAAAAAAACCTATTAAGTGTTGAAATGCACTAAATATGGCTATATGTGAGCATATTATCGGTGTTTTTATAGTTGATATTAACTACTTTTATTTGGTTCTCTCTAAATATATGTACCTTGTAAATTAATATCAATTAGTCATTTGTATTTACGTAATTATCCAATTCCCATGTATGTAATTAAGCTTTCATCATGCATATGACGACAATGTTCAACTCTTAACGTTATTGAATGGATCAATTAACGTGGATCGATCTACCTTCAAAACCGATACGCGGAAAGATTCATGACTAGTGATTGATGGGATGAAACAAATACCGAACCAAAGTCACATATTATCGAAACGTGGAAAGGAACTACAAGCAGCTTAGTTGTTTTTGGCAAATTCAATCTTCGCTTTCCTCATTTAGCTTCTTTTTTTTCGCATGGCTTAGCATTTACGAAGCTGGACGTGAACCTAACTAGCTGTGACTTCCGATAAGGAACTCCTCTCCTCACATGCATGGTTCCTATTTTTCCACGTATCTTTACCTTCTTTCTTTTCTTTTCTCTCTTTTTTTTAAAATTTTTTATTTTTTCCTCAATAATAAAGCTGACGATTGAATTTCCATATCAGCATCAGCAAATTATCTTGCGCATTCTGCTTCAATATATAGATTTTCTAAACTATGTGGCCGATATTAATGTCCATCGGGAGAAGAGAGAGAGAAAAAAAAAAGGGGGGAATTTTGGTGTGGGCTTTCATTGTACTAAATCTGGACGAAAAAAACTGAGTTGAATTTGAGGCTGTTGATTTGCGTCACGTGTTTTAAGTGTGAAAGAACTCTGGGATAACTTCCACGTGAAAGTGATAAAACATTGATCACATGGGCAGTCGGCAATGGCTTCAAAAACTCAAACTTGCAAATTACGTTATGGTCATCTATTGAGCGGGATGAGATCATCCATACCATACGTACTATTTCATCATCGTAAAAAAAATGCGAGAAAGTGAAAATTGGAGTGCAATATGTATGGGCTTGTTTTAGGGCTCATTTAGGAAGAAAATATAATTTGGTTAGATTCCAACTGTGGGCTTCAGTCAGTGGCCCAAATATACTCGAGAAATTTAGTTTCGATTTGATAAAGTAAAGTAAGAAAGAATGGAGGATCAGGATCGTGTTGTGGGATTACTGATGCATTGGATTGGATATGCTGCGGTTCCCGATGTTTCCCTTTCCGATTGGTTGGTCCCACCACTGCAATGTCCCATTGGACCCATGCCTCGCCTACCTAGTGCCACTAGCCTTGTGCTGCCATATTTCCATTTATATATAAATTAGCCTTAATTATTTCTCTCCTCCTCATAAATTGTCATTACTTTTCAAAAATTAGCGTTAGTGTCCTTACTTTTGTCTTCACTTTCACAAATATTGATATTATTATCACAATTGCTGAAAAGGTATATTACTGACATCAGTTAAAAAAAAAAACAAAATATGTATTTTAAAACATATGAAATTAAAGTAAAAAAATCTTATAAAAATAATTAAGCCCTTATACTACTACGTCTTCAAGAATTTGAAATACGAAGAATGGAGGGTAAATTACATTTTAACTCGAGTGTTGATGAAACTACAATTGTTGTACGAATACAAACTTTATGAGTGAACGATACTTTTATTAAATCTCGAGAGGAATAATTTACCAAAGAAAATGAAATACTCCCACGTAAGTCCTTAAGAAGTTTCAAGAATTCAAATTTTAAAGCAAGAGTTTGATTTTACCTAAATGATAGCATAAATTTGAAAATCAATGCATTTTTATTTATTTTTATTAATCCAATAATTATCTTTTAAAAATATTAATCCGTACATAATTTACTTCCGATTGATGATGTATCATTTAATTGGAATTTTCGTCAATATTCAATAATAAAAAAATAGCAATAATTGACTCAACTCAGAGTAAGTCCAATATATGGGCAATGGGTGGGCCCAATATTGGTTTAACGTCTTCCAAGCCAAGCCCAATGGTCCATATTATCCATCCAACCAGCAGATAAAATCATCATCCCATCTATATATGGCACACATTCATTTTTCATTTTTTATTCTAAAATCCCAATTAGCAAAATAAATTATAATAATATTTTGTGCTCCAAATTTAATTTCGGATATCATTGGGCTGCTGAAATATATATCGTTTATGGATAAGAATTAAAAGGAAAGGAGCCAATTGCATCAAGGGTAAAACTGTAAATGTACAACCCCGAGAATATTCAGGCCCGGCCCAACCCAATTCCCACGTAAAGAATGATGTATGATTTGAGAAGTCGGGTCGAGAAGAAATCTTAAACTGATGTTTTTACGTAAAGTCAAGCTAGGAAGGAAGAAAGGAAGGAAGGAAAGGAAAGCAAAGACTCAAACCCATCGGCCCGAGCGTGCTATTATGTGTTCCTCATTCTTGGGTCTCCCTATTCAATTCGATCCCTCTTCCTAGCGTGCATTTTGGGTTGTGGTTTTTCTTTTTGAAGTTTTTTTTTTTTTTTCGGAGTTGGGTCGGGCGTATAAGAATTAAGAAGAGGATAGTAAATGGGAAGAGCGTTTGTGTATGTGATATTGGGAGGGGGAGTGTCAGCTGGGTATGCAGCTAATGAATTTGTGAAGAAAGGTGTTTCTCCAGGCGAACTCTGCATCATTTCTGAAGAATCAGTACTCTTCTCACACTTCCTTTTCTTATAACTGCTCGGAATTCTAGCTTTGTCTTTTCTTACTTTCTAGCTTTTTAAAGGTTTTTTTTTTGGGGTTTGGATGGCTGCTAAGTTTGTCTGTTAATTTTAGCGCCTTTAGTTTTTTCTGGGCTTTTTGACTGCTTGTTTGAGAAGTAATTTTTGTCAGAGAAATGTATTTATTTCTCCATCTTTGGATGAGGGGCAGTTATTGATTAGCATGGTTGATTATTGTTTCATGCATCAATTTTTATTTGCACTAGTAATTTTTCTCATTTTCATGTCGGCCAATATGGATTTTATTGGCTCCTCTGCATTATTTGTGCGTAAGATGAGGGAACAAGTTTGATAGTTTGGTGTTGGTTTAGAATTATGGTCTTTTTTGTACCAAGAATGGAATTTTCATGTGTTTTATGACTTTCTCCTGAGAACCGTATCATAAAAATCTACTGATTGTGTACAGGTTGCTCCCTATGAAAGACCTGCATTGAGCAAAGGTTTTTTGCTTCCAGAAGGTATATTTGTCATCTTGATTCTCCCCTGTTCAGTTAATTTTGTAGATTTAACAATAGAAATCATTAATTTTTGTATGTTGGAAGGCTCAGATAGTTTTCTGATTATTCTTGAGCTTATTTTTCATGCATTGGGATGTCTAGTTGCTGAATGTTTCAATCACTGTCGCTTTTCTTTGGCATCCATTTACATTATTTAACTTACAATTGGAAGTTTCTTAGATATATAATTAGCATTCGTTTCCATATACATCTATACTCTTTAAGGTATAAATGTACCAACTATAAAAGATGAGGTGTTATATTTGAATATCCATGAACCAATGTGTCTCGACCGTATACGATGATAGAGTCTAGCCGACCTTGCTCAGTGGGATAAAAATTTAGTTGTTGTTGTTTACTTGTTCGTTTATGCATGTGCAGAGATAACTAACATCAGTATCTTGGAACATATTGGTTCTGTGATTTTCTGTTATTAATTTCTTAGCTTTGTGGAAATGTTATCTCTCCAGTTTTCTTCTAAAATTTATTAGTCATCTAACTATGATCTGTTATCCACATGCAGCTCCTGCACGACTCCCTTCATTTCACTGCTGTGTGGGCACTAATGAGGAAAGATTAACTCCAAAATGGTATAAGGAGCATGGTAATTAGCTTTCTCTTGTTCTGAAATTAGTGTGCTGTACTTACTAGGTCCAAATTTGTTGTTCTTTAGATATGATATCTTGGTTGCTTAATGTCATTTAATTTGTTAATGAAATGCAAATTATTATCTGCTCAATGCCCTTTTCCTGTTATGGTAAAGTTACACATTTGAAAACGTATTTTTTAGGACATGGAGCTTTTAGCAGAGCCGAAGTCTAAAATAACTACATAAATAGAAAATATTTACAGTTAGGCAGCTACAACTTTGCCTTCTGCAAAATTGTGGTTAAGCACCTTAAGCCCCACGTTGGTGAGAGGTCAGGTTTACCTCTTAACTTTAGTTGGATCGGTTGTGTCTCCTCTGTTTGGTATGTAACTGACTCAAAATTAAATGAAAAGGTTATGATCAACTTGCCTTGTGTTTCTGACATAGGTCAGCACAATAATGCGTATATTTGTTATTGCGTTTTTAGGTATTGAGTTGATTCTTGGAACTAGGGTCAAGTCTGCAGATGTAAGGCGGAAGACACTTATGACTGTGACTGGAGAAACCATAAGCTACAAATTTCTCATTGTTGCGACAGGTGCCCGGGTATGGTGGTTAGATTTTGAAGTTTTCCCATTCATTTAAGTATATTATGTTGGTACTTCACCATGGTTCCTGTATAGGATGCATTTGTTTAAAACAATGTATTATTTTCTCTTGTTACCATTGATTTGTAATGCAAGGGTACTTTATACTTTCTCAGTAACTTGCTCTGTTGCAAGTTGTAATGTTATTCTTTGAGGTTTCATGTAAGTATATTAATGCCTCATTCAATTAATCCTGGCTGTCAAAGCTTATTATCCACTGGGATTGGCTATTCTTCATTTATGTCACAGCATATACATACCAGCAACCATTAAGATGGATCTTTAATGAAAATAGTATAGTTGCATTCTATTTGCGGGAATGTATAATTTGTGGTCTGCCTTAGTATGAGAAAGTTTTGGTCTTTTGTGTATGTAGGCTTTGAAGCTTGAAGAGTTTGGAGTGACAAGATCAGACGCCGAAAATGTGTGTTATTTACGGGATTATGCGGATGCAACTAGGCTTGTCAACGTGATGCAATCTTGTAAGGATGGGAATGCTGTTGTCATTGGTGGAGGTTACATAGGAATGGAATGTGCTGCTTCTTTGGTGATAAACAAACTAAATGTCACCATGGTCTTCCCAGAGGGTCATTTTAGTAAGTAGTTCAACTTAAAAGGGGTTTTTCTTTTTTGACTTCTGTTCCATGGTGGTCTTCTCTAGTGTACTTCTGATTGGATAGAGCTTTATTCTCCTGAGAAGGAAATCTAACACTTTGTTTTCTCGTAGTGGGCCGTCTGTTTACACCCAAGCTTGCAAGTTACTATGAAGAATTTTACGAGTCTAAAGGAGTGAAGTTTATCAAAGGAACTGTATTGACTTCATTTGATATCAACTCTGATGGGAAGGTGACAACCTATTAGTAACTCAAGCTTTTAAGTTATTCTGTGAAATGAAAATTGGATGTGGATATGATCACTTGAATGTCCCTTTTAAGTCTGTTAGTAATACTCATTGATTTTTCTGCAAATGGATACTATGATCATCTTTTCTCAATGGAATGTGTGAAGGCTGTGTTAAGAAAGTTTTTTATTTTTTAACTTTTTTTATTCAGGTCACTGCAGTTAATCTCAGAGATGGACGCAAGCTGCCTGCTGATATGGTCGTGGTTGGGATCGGGATCCGCGCAAACACGAGCCTTTTCGAAGGACAGCTAACACTGGAGAAAGGTGGCATTAAGGTGAATGGAAAGATGCAATCAAGCAACAGTTCAGTCTATGCAGTTGGGGATGTTGCTGCTTTTCCTGTGAAAATATTTGGCGAAACACGCAGACTGGAGCATGTGGATGCTGCCCGGAAGTCAGCTAGGCATGCTGTCTCCGCCATCATGGAACCCGACAAGACTGGCGAATTCGACTACCTGCCATTCTTCTACTCCCGCGTCTTCACGCTGTCTTGGCAGTTTTTTGGAGACAATGTGGGGGAAGTAGTTTATTTCGGGGACTTCACGGGGAAAACCTTCGGGGCATACTGGATAAACAAGGGTCATTTGGTGGGATCCTTTCTGGAAGGTGGAACCAAAGAGGAGTACGAGGCCATAGCAAAGGTGACTAGGCTTAAACCCGAAGTTAATGACCTGGGGGAGGTAGAGATGCAGGGTTTGGGATTTGCCTTGACGGAGAGCGAAAAGATTGTTTCGTCACAACAACAGTCGCCTCCTGCCGGAAGTTCTAGTCTGGCTATGGTTGAAGAAAAGCCGCTGCACGCCTGGCACGCGGCGGCCGGCGTGATTTTAGCTGCATCCATATCAGCCTTTGCTTACTGGTACGGCAAGAGGCGTTTAAGGTGGTAAGAAGCCGGCATCAATCTGCATTCTTTCCACTTGATGATGTTCATTATAGTATAGATAGATCAGTTCCCATGTTGTATTGTACTGTACCCTTATTTGGGGCTTAAAATGAACTATGTTATTAACACACATAAAATGCCACGAACTCCATTGTCGTTCAATGGAAGGTGTTTCCTTCATACTGTTGAAGCTTGTCCAATTCTTTCTTTCAGCTCATTCTGTCCTGTTTTGGACCTTGGGAGAATTGCTCTCAACAGTCGACGGTAAAAACCATGTTGACATTGTTGAGTATTTGAGTGGAAATGCCCGGTGAGTTAACCCAAATCGAATATTTGTCTGCGATAACAAAATGTGATGTTATTGTTGTAATAATAATTCATTATAAATTAGCTACAACGAAAGGACAAAAGGTTATTTGGCATTTTTGCTACCATAACATTAATCTAACACGATGATTGCCAAAAAAGAAAAAGAGTTTATGACTATTGAAAAAGATCAAAGTATGTATGAATGAATATGAATGTTGGGACGGAGGACGGTGGGGCGGTTGAAGAGAGAGAAAAGGAAAAGAGCTGCTCTCCCTTCTCTCTAGTTTTCCTCCCGATCTCTCCTCCTCCTTCTTGCTGTTTTTATTTCTTTTAGTTTTGTTTGTCTCTTTATTGAGGTGTTTGTCTCTATTTTTATGGAGTGATATTGTCCTCGTTTGTGTAGGTGTTTAGTCTCCCCTTTTGGAGTTGTTTTGAATTTTTTAGTAGTAAATATGTACAGATCTGGGGAGCAATCGAAGGCTCTGTTTCCCTGCCTGCCTCTATTTGGTGGAGTGGAGCTGTTATTTTAGCAAATTAAGAGCGATCTGATCTACAAACAACGGTCACACCGGAAGAGAAGGGAAAGAAGGCACTGCAACATGAGCTACTCGAGAAGGTAAAAAAAAAGTTTTAAAAAAAACAGTGGAGTATAGATTCACACCGGTTGAGAGATGGGTTTCACAGCCTGCAGAATAAATGAAAGGAGTGTGAGAATTACTTCGTGCCTTGTGAGTTTGGAATTATCTCCATTTTGAAAAAAAATATTTGATTCAGCAGTTGGTGACCATATTTTGTATGTGCAGAACTATTATTCAGTTGCTATTAGGGAGATTTATCTTCAGTTTTAGCTTTATTAGTTTCGAACAAATTGTGCATGTAACTGTCGTATATTTATGGGCTAATCTACCATTAGTTTTTTGAGTTATAGGCTCATTACACTTCCTACAATAACTTGATATTTGTAGGTATTTAAGGGTCATTCGACCTGTTTGTAGGATCATTTGCTCAATTTCATTTATGATTAATATATTTACTTATTTTTGGAAGAAAAAAAAAATACTAGTGGAAAAGATGGGTTTCTTTTCTTTCTCCGTTTGTTAATAATATATTTATGCGCACTCTTAATGTAACTGGGCATTTGGTCTAGTGGTATGATTCTCGCTTTGGGTGCGAGAGGTCCCGAGTTCGATTCTCGGAATGCCCCATTTTTTGCTCATTTCCAAGTCTCATCTAAGGGCTGTTCAAATCAAGGTACTCGACCCCGATCAGAATCGGCTCGGATCCAATCTGAACTGACTCGGATTTTTTTATTTTATTTTATTTATGCACACAGTTTTCTTCTTCTTCTTCTTCTTCTTCTTCTTCTTCTTCTTCTTCCTCCTCACCGAACAAAAAAATTGAGCCCATTTCTCTCTTTCTTTTTCTTCTTTTTTCTTTTTTTATAAAAAAATTCGGTTCGGATTGGATTTTCTAGATTCGGATCAATTCGGATCGTAGCCCTATCCGATCCGAACCCAGTGCTGATCCGATCCGAATTTTTGGGTCGGTTCGGATCGGATCGATGTATCTGACCTGATTTTACAGCCCTTTATTTAGTCATCTTAGATGAGAAAATGAGCAATTTTTTTGCGGTCATGAATATTTTTTCTCTCAGCATTTTCTGGTGATTAAAGTTTTTCACTAGAGATGTTTCCCAATCGGGCATTTGGTCTAGTGGTATGATTCTTGCTTTGGGTGCGAGAGGTCTCGAGTTCGATTCTCGGAATGCCCCATCTTCCCCTACTTTAAAGATAATATTTTTGCAGTTTAATCCTAATTTGCAAGATACAAATTTAACTTTTTTGCAAGTTCGGAATTTATGACAATCAGCCGTAGCTGCTCATTCTGAACAGCCTACCCTAGCCCCTAGATCGTCCCTTCCGATTTATGATGGTCTACTCTGGCTATAGGTGACCTCTTCCACGATGTGAATGAAGCATGGAACTATCCTTCCATTTATATTATACATGAAAGTCTCATACTTTAATGTGAGATACATAATTTCACAACACCACAAAAATCTAACGCGAGATTGACGTAAGATCGGAAGTCCATCATCGTTTTCCTTTTACTGGATCAAATGGCGATTCAAGTTTTTAATTTTACGTATGGGCTATATAGCCCCATTGGGCTTATTTACTTATTCCAATAGGCTTTTACGCATTGGGGCTATATAGCCCCATTGGGCTTATTTACTTATCCCAATAGGCTTTTACGCATGGGCTATATAGCCCCATTGGGGCTATATAGCAATGGGGCTATATAGCCCCATTGGGCTTATTTACTTATCCCAATAGGCTTTTACGTATAGGCTTTTACGTATGGGCTATATAGGGCTTATTTACTTATCCCAATAGGCGATCAAAAAGCCGAAGCCACGTTTACTTATTAGTAGTTATTACCTCAGCCAGTAGGAGTCCAAGGACTCATCCCACCATTTTGCCTCTCTTATCCTATCTTCTCTCTCTCTCTCTCTCTCTCTCCATTCTGCATTCTCGGTGATAGAAAAGAAAACATGGCCTCCACTCTCTCTACTACCCTCACTCTCCGGTCACCAGCCAATTCCAAGCCATTCACGGCCTATCCAGCGGTGCCAGCTTCTACCCCACTCAAGCAGTCTCTAAACTTTACGCGCAACACGCCGAGTCCACTCCTCCACATGGGTTCTACTCTAGTCCGCCCAATCGCCGCCGTCGAGGCCCCTGAGAAGGTCGTACAGCTTGGGGACGAGATTTCCAATCTAACATTAGCCGACGCTCAGAAACTCGTCGAGTACCTCCAGGACAAGTTGGGAGTCTCTGCCGCGTCATTCGCCCCCGTCGCCGTTGCCGCTCCCGTCGACGGTGCCGCTGGTGGTGCCGCACCGGTGGTGGAGGAGAAGACGGAATTCGACGTGGTAATTGAGGAAGTGCCGAGCAATGCGAGAATTGCAGCGATCAAGGCTATAAGGGCTTTGACGAGTTTAGCTTTGAAAGAAGCCAAGGAGGCGATTGAGGGCCTGCCGAAGAAGTTCAAGGAAGGAATTAGCAAGGAAGAGGCTGAAGACGCCAAGAAACAACTCGAGGAAGCCGGATGTAAAATTTCCATTGTTTAAGGTTTTTTTAAACCCTTTGTTTCTTGTTGAGGATTTTTTTTTTTTTTTTTTGAAAATTCTATTTTAGAGTTAATGTTGTATTTTGAGCAGTAGTAGGAATGAAAATGCCATGGCTGCTTCCTGCTGTTTTTGTTGATATTTAATTCGTGAAGCGTAATGGATCGTTGATATTCCACTACTTCGTCCATATTTTGTTATCCCAGCTTGTTTTGGTTGAGATAACATTAAGACTCATGTGGTAAAACTGTTTTCTAAGTCACAAGTAACTCAAAACATACCTCTGAGACGACAGAGAAGGGAGTATTAAGAATTGAGTCTTATGGCTACAGTTCTTCTGTAGGTGAAAATGCAACGAAATTCAGCCAGAGAGAAAGACGCAGCGCAACCGAATCAATTTCCACCAAATTATAATAGTACATTACAAGAAAAAACGCACTCTTCTGGAAAGAGTGGGCTGCTTATTTCATCATTGAGAACAATAAACAAAGAGATGAAGAAGGAATATCTCAAAAAACTACTACATATAGAGAACATAATTACAATATCAGGATAAAGCATATTACAACATGTATGGTGACACTGACAGAAGGCATCTCAAAATTTGGGTGCCCGCGATAATATTCACAGGAACGGTAGCCAAAAAATTACAATGCACCTACTGTAGATGCTGAAGCTCACCCAGCGATGCAATGAATGGAGGAGGAAACAAGTTAGCGGCCTGAAAATTCAAATCCGACACTATCGATAATACGCCATTCTCATGTGCCTTCTTCTTTCTTCACCACTGCACCCAGTTTCTTTTCAAGCTGCACAACAAACACAAACATTGCCATCAAAGATTGCTTCATCCCTATCAGAGTAAATTTGGGGGAATGAAATCACTAGTGACCAGTCAAGAAAAGAAAAAACAAACCTGAGCATTTTTCAGTTTTTGCCTTTGCAGCTCTTCCACCAAACTCCCAATGCTAGAATTTGAAAACAAGTTTTCAGCGCACGAATAAAACACAATATGCCACACCTATGAAGTAACTCTAACTCATGTCATTACCTCTGTTGCAATTGAATCACCTGAGCCTGCAAATCTATTTCCCTGGAAGTTGTAGCTGGCATCTGCTAACAAGGATAAATTAAATGAAAGCAGAATTTAATATCTGTAACAAAGTTAATTTTTGGCACTATCCAAGATTACCATTTACTCTCTCCGTCCTATTTACTTAACCAAACTAAAGATTCGTCAAAAGGTGATACATACCTGCAGTAGGTCATTGCCACCTGTCTCAACAGACTCTAATGGCCCTAGAATAGTAAAGCCAATAATCACCATACAGCAAAGAATATGAAAGTAAAGGCATAAAAGCGACATAAAACAAGTGGCTAACAGTTTTGTTAATATAGAAATGAACTACACATTACCAGAGGATTGCTCCACATATTTGATCAATTTAATAAGCTCTTCCTGAAAATATAACAAGAAAGCAATAAGCAAAAGATAATTTTGAGAAAACAGAGCAAGAGATGAAAAGCCCTTTACCCTCTGCATACTATTCTGCTGAAAGATATACTGCAACGACGGAAGAATGGAAGCAGCTGTAAGGTTTGAGGTTGTTGGGATGGCTGAACCTCCCGAAACAGCACCACCAAAGAAAGAACTTATAGGACCCTGCTTTCAAGAAATGGAAGGAAAGGTTTCAGGGCCATTGCCTAGAATGTCTTCACTAAATATTCATCTTTACATCTAGTCAACTGAGAGGTCATGAAATTCCAAACTAGAACTTTGAATAGCTGACTGTGTATTAGAAGTATAAAAAAAAAATTCTGCCCAACTTGCATATAAAGATGACCATGAAGCACAAACTGGGTCAATTTCAAAACTATAGCATTTCTGATGATAGAAAAGAAGTAGACCACTATGGTTTACTTTGCTCGCACATTCAAGACCATTATCCAGTTAAAGCCATTATGCATTATATAATGCAATACGTCTGACCAAAAACAAGCACCTTGGGACTCACATCTGCTTGAATCACTTTAAAACGCCCCTTTCTTTGGACAATAGCACCTTCAGACAAATCATCTCCTGCCAAAGCAAACTTCCCAACTTAGACGAGATAGAACCATAAAAAAAAACACCTAGGTCAATCAAAGCAAGAAGGTGGACACATTCAAGTCAAAACAAGGCTAGATTACAAATCAAGTTTAGGATAATAACATGACATAGTAACAAAGCATCACCTGAGGTAGAATTGATTATCTCTTTCTTTTGACGATATTGCAACGGCCCACTATAATTACGTTCAGACTGATATTTCGGTTGCAAATATTCCCTTCAAATAAAGACATGATCACAGCGAATGAGTCAGCCACGAAAGACCAAAATGGTAAGAATATCTTGATACATTCTCCAACATAAACACACCAAAGAAAATGGAAGTGGCCCTTTTATGAGAGACTGGTAAACAATAAATTAGTTAAGTTCTACTAAGAAGATAATCCCAGTTCGATTAATTCCATTTGAAGGACCCAAAAAGTCCTTGCATATGCAATTATGCAATAGAAGAACGAAAATATGCTACCGATCACAACCAAATTTTAACCTTTTCAAATTTTAAAGGCAGAAATCAAATTACATAGGAATAGAAAGGTAAGCTTCCCACTTCTATGCTTTGCGAGACAAAATTGAATTCAAAATTTTAAATTATTTTCTAGAAAAAGGGAAAAAGAAAAAGAGGAAGATAAAACTGAAGGTATACCTGTCCCCGTCACCAATAACTTTTTTCGGAGAAAGAACATTATCCTGCATAAGCGAAGAACTAAAGAGTTTTTTATGCCCTGCAATAGTGGAACGTGGCAAGGAGCTTGTTTGGCCCACATTCTCACCATCATCCCTCCTAGCTTCTTGATTATCAGCTTTTGTTGATGATTGTAATTGAGGAAGCTGTTCATTATCAGATTGGACAGCATCATTAGAATGCGGACTACCAGCCCCGGAATCGTCCTCGCATACATCAAAACAGCCTCTGCATCATATGAAATCCAAAACAGAAAATAAAGAAGTGAACCCCGGAACTTCCAAATAATTACCAAATCATTAACAGTATATACATTAGAAAAGGAAAAGAAAAAATAAAACAAAAATGCTTTCTGAAAACAAGCCACTTTGGTATTCAAAGGTTACACAAGACAAATACATGCCATCAAGCAGGCCAAGCTCCTACATATGCATTTTTATGTTCATAGTTAGTAACTTAAAAATGTCTAACATTTAAGAATATCTACTAAGATACCATGCAAAATACTATCTAGCAACCAGAGAATATTTTGCTCATTACCTGGGGGCGGGGGAGGGGGGATTTGGAAAAGGAAAGGGCTCGATAACTTGTTCATAATTACAAAAGGAAATCAAAGAAAGTGCCAAGAAAACAAGAGTGAAGTCACAACATAATCACATACTTGAGTGCCTGAAGAGGTTTTGTTGGAAAGGCAGAAAGTGAATTCTCCAGATCATGAATATTATTGAGCCTTTCCTGCAAGATTGACAGTGGCAGTTTGTAGAGTGATGCAATCAGATTGTGTAAAAACAATGAATGCACAAATAAAGCTAACTGGAAGCAATGACAATAACTACAGTGCTATACCTCCAGATGAACCACAGAATCTGAGATGGGCCTATCAGGGGATGGAGTCTCTGTGGGAGAATCAATATCATTATTCCCATCCCTTAGCATTCTACTCATGCTAGGAACTTCAGCATTTGAAACATCAGAATCTGGAATCTGTAACCAATATCATAAATTTAAAACCCTAAATGAACACCATCCAGTTTCCCCGGATTAAAACAAGATTCACAAAATGAGCATGACATCATTCATACAAGAGCAGCTTGATTCTTCAAATCTTCTAGATTAAAATTCCAGGCACTTATTCCTCGGATGTATTCTTGCTGCATAATAAACAAACAGAGATTAAAATCAGCAGAAATGAATATCAAACAATCAGAAGTTATGATACGATTATTCAAATACAACGGTTTTTGAGTAAACAAAGTATACACTGCAAGAGGTTTACTAGCACTTCACAAACCACAAAAGCCTATTAGCAGCCATAACATACACAATTCACATGTTTAGTGGAAATCCCAACCAATTCAATCAGTATAAGCTTCAATAGTATCAGATTAAAAAAAGAAATAGTACATTTTCTGCGTTCTTCAAGATTAAACAACAGATAAATGAGAAACAGGTTTTCCTTTATCATTCTTTTGGGTACTTTTTGCAGATTTGGGCAATAAGTATCTTTCAGTTCTATAAATCTCACAAGAGTCGGATAACAAAGATTTGGCTATAAAGAATGGAAGTATTTACATATGTCAGAGCACAACAAAGATAAAAACACTTAATGCAGGTTATTAAGCATAGCAAAATTAGGTCACAAACTATCTATTGTTCAAGAGGTTTCAAATTTTCAACCTGTGATAAATGCTCCTTGTCCCCATATAGTGACTTGTTCTGTACCAAAAAATCTGCTTCTTTTGCCTGAAAGAAAAATTAAAATTGGAAACTTGCCTAATTTTTATTTATTGGGTTAATCGACAATAAACAAAGATATATCTCTACAAGATTCCAATAACTTGAAAAGCACAGTTGAGATGAGCACAAGACCTTAAGCATCCTAAAACGATCACCTAAAGGAGGAAGTCCATCAAGAATGGTACGTGCCAAATAATCGGTTGACTTTGCATGTTTAAAAAAGGGGTGCTTCAAAAGCTTCTCCGAAGAAGGCCGTTTCTTTGGATCCTTGACCAAGCATGCAGCTACAATTTCTCTGAATGACTGTAGAAGGCAACAAAATTTCAGGAGGACTGCTGAATCCTACAAGAAGGTTTCGTTCAATAAGACAAACCTTTGAAAACCTCTTGTCTCTTTCATAATCCAAACCTGGAGGTGCATTCTGCAAGGTCATGAGGAGGACCTACATCCAGGGGAGAGAGAGAGAGAGAGAGAGAGAGAAGAATAAGCAGGTACTTTAGGGTAAAAAAATGAAGAGGATGCAATTGCTTCATTTTTAACTTACAACCAACCTTCATGGGAGGGTATTTGGAAAATGGTGCATGGCCATGAGCAAGTTCAAGTGCCGTTATTCCGAAGGACCATATGTCTGCTCTGTTTAACCAAAGGAGTTATATTCAGAACATGTGTGACAAATGAAATAAGGTGAGCTCCAAAGGAGTTATGAGGTTGAGAGCCCCAAACACTGAAAAATAAGGTTAAATAAGATACTGACTTAAAATCATATCCATGCAGTTGTTGCATTACTTCAGGGGCCATCCTGATAAACATTCAAGGAATGTTTAGTTTAGATTTCTTGGAACATAAAAACAATGTTATGGCACCAACAGCCCTTGCAAGGGAATAACCTACCAGCAAGGAGTTCCTACAAAAGTGTTTCGCGAACGTTGTCTATCACCTGCGTCAAACATGCATGCAGCAACTCCGAAGTCTGCTAACTTGATGCTTCCATTTGTATCGATCAATATGTTCCCAGCCTGCAAATGTTACCTGAATATATTAGCAATAATGGCAGACATTGATCCCTCAAAAAAGCAGAAAAAACACAAGTCACTGCTCACAGGACCACATTCAAAGTATTAAAAGGATATATTCAAAAGAAAATCAACTTGATGAGCTAAGTTAATAAGAGAAATATAACCTATGATAACAAAAGGTATGTAAGAGTCAAACCCCAGTAAAATAATATTCCCTCGTGTCCCATCAAATGAGTCCTGTCTCTAAAAAACCTTTTTGTCCCAACAAAATAGTCCTGTTTTATTTATTTTACATTATACCTTTAATAATATGATTTTGTGTGGTCGACAATTAGCTCATACTTAAAAAGTAAGGCTATAAGTGAAAAAAGTGGAGTCAAATTACTTATTTTAAATGTTACAACCTCACAATCCATAAAAAAAAAATGACTCTTTACATAGGATGAAGAGAGTAATAAAATAACTTAAAAAGCAACTAATGATATATTCTAGTTTTAAACAGAAACACCAGAACCAAAGGTAAATATCCATATTAAAATTTCCAATTGTAGAAAAGCTCATCAGACTCTGAATGTTAATAGAGAAAAAGAAAAAAAGCATTAAAAGGCGAACAATTACAAATAAATGAAAACGTATACCTTTACATCTCTGTGGATGTGTCCATGGGAATGAAGATAAACAAGGGCTTTAAGGACTTCACGTAACAACGTAGCGATAACAGGTTCTTCAAAACCGTCAGGAAAAGCAGTTTTGATTATGTGAAGACAAGATCCACCAGCCATGTATGGCATGACAACCCAAAGGTGGTGACCTGTAGTAAATGAGCAGTGGGCGCGCAATACATTTGGATGGTCAATCAAGATCATGGTTTGTACCTCTCGTCGGATACCATCCTAATGAAAGACAAAGAACCAACTAAGTAACAGTGCAAGAATCATCACACTAAAGCAAATACCATTCGAATAAGTGAAACAAGCTTTCAGTATTACATGCATAAATTAGAGAGATCCTCATAAGTTCAAATATTAAAGATTCCAATCGAAGTCCTAAATGTGGCAAAAGAAAACTGCTACAAATTCTACACTTCGCAATTCAACAAAAACTAAGCCTTTATCTACCATGCGGGGTCAGCTACAAATTCAACACTTCATGATCAATCAGTGAATTGCTTCCAAGGGGAATGAGAGCGAAAACAAATTTCACATCAACAGAGACATATCAGAAAATCAAATTGACTATTATAACTAATACTGAAGAGATTAAATGGAGCAACACTGTGAGACTGTATCACCAAATTCAAGGAATAGGTAACAAATGGTGCTATTTCCAAGATAATAATCAACAAAAATCAAACGAAAATTCAAGACCTAAATGATTTTGAGTCAGCTTACCAGGTCATTATTACACTTTTCCAGATCGAGAACTTTAATTGCAACTGTCTCATTGAGTGGAATACAAAGAGCTCGATATACAGTCGCGCTGACACCCTCTCCCACTTCTTCATATAACTTGTAGTCTTTTGCATCAACAGGAAACTTCTTTTCCTTCATCCTTTCCATTGCTACCACTAACTATATCATAGCACTACACCTGATTTAACCTATTTTTCCACACAAACAAGTTGATAATGTCGATGCAGGTAGCCGTCAAAAATATATGAGGTTTCCTCCAATAATCTAACATCTTACTCACGGTGTAGTTACTATATTATGTTCGGTAAAATGGCTGCTCTCAAGCACTCTCCTATTCATAAGCCTTGGATGAATTTCCAATTAAGAATACACAAATAATATCAAAAGAACGATCCAGGGAAAGTATTATCCCATATAGGTGAACAATGTTCTCAAATTAGTTTAAACCGACTCAAACTCCTGCATATATACTATGAGCCCGGTAATCACATTACCAACTTTTAGAACTTCAGTCGACTGTCTTCTAAATTATAGAACGTATAGGTTATCTAATCACACTTGAACAGAGTATCTCCAAACCTGCACACCAAATAGATTGACTTTTATCCTCCAAGACATGAATTAGGAAGAAAAATAAGCAAGAAAGAACTCCTACTCAAGAATAATTCCAAAATCTACTAAAACTCATCTAAAATGCAACTCTTTGATCAGTAGACTCTGCACTTTGTCATGGATTGCGGTAATTTGTGTTGATTGGGGCAGAGAAAATGCTATTAAACAGATCACATACCCACTTGTGTAAATCATATATTAGTTAAAAAAAAACTATCTAATCCTGAGCTTGTCACTGAACTATCCGAACATTAGCATCCAACTGTAACTGATGCTCAAGTTCATTAACATTCCCTCTTAAAGGACAAAATTTATCCATACGAACAAACCACAAGTCCAGCAAATAAGCCGTAGTTATCCATTACCAAATCACCAATTGAAATCCACTGAAACTAACAAAGACAAAATCAATGCAGCCATCTCTAGTATACTTAGTCTTAAATTTTGTCAATCTAAACACGCAGCAGGCACCAAAGATCAACGCACAAACTCGCGGTTCTGTTATGCAACGAACTATCAAAAATGGAGCAAAAATAGTAAAATTAACAATAATACTTACACAAAATATACTGAAACAGTTGTAGTAGATACAATCTGATTATTCCAACAATTGAATGGAACAACAAGAAGAGAGAATATGGAAATTTTGGGATAATATGGACCTAGGGTTTTGACTGATAAGATCGCGATTTAACGGGGACGATACCCCAATGGCTGATCAAAATAAATGGAAAAACCCTAGGGGGGAAACCTGGTATCGTTTCCAGGTGATATGTAAAAGCTTTCGACTAGTCCGCCATAGACGATGCGAAGAAAATCGATAGATGTAGTACTACTTGTTTTTCTTCCCGGGGTCGTTGTCGTCTGCTGTTTAGTCGATCGAATCTGCGCCGTCAATTTCACCGTTAAAAATTTACTAATTTTCCTTCTTTTTTTTTTTAATTTATGAAATTCCCTTTTTAGACTAGTTTATGACAATTATCTATGGGAAAAAATGCAAAAGTGGTCCACAATCTTTACTCCTGTTGCAAATGTAGTCCACAATCTTTAGTAAGTAGCAAATATAGTCCACAATGTATCCATTTTGTTGCAATTTTAGTCCAAAAATGGAAAATTGACCTTGACTAACGATCAACGGGTTTGACCGTCAGTCAAACCCGGGTTTGACCATCTAAAACCACCCCACCCCTTCCTTCCAAAACCATTTCTCCACATCAGCACCACAATTCGCCACGTCACCCGCGCCACGTCACCTTCTGCTGAAAATGAAAGGAGAGGCTAAAAACTTTAAAATTTGCTCCAGTGGGGTTTCGAACCTGTGACATTTCCTCTGCGTGTGCGAGAAACAACCACTAAGCTGCAGTAGTTTGTTTGTCTTTAGTTGCTGTTCCATTTAGTCATATAGAATCACACTTTTCTTTCATACTTTATACACAAGGCCGTATTAAGACTTTCAAATTCCTTTCCATGCCGTCAAATTAATTAACTTATTTAATTAAAATTACTATTCTAACATTATTAAATAATGTCAAACATATAATTACCTCTAATATATATTTTTAACTCTTTCAAAAATCTCATACGAATTAATTCAACATCAACTATAATATATTTTTAACTCTTCCCCTTCCATTTTTGGGAGATTCACCCACTGGAGCAAATTTTGAAGTTTTTAGCCTCTCCTTTCATTTTCAGCAGAAGGTGACGTGGCGCGGGTGACGTGGCGAATTGTGGTGCTGATGTGGAGAAATGGTTTTGGAAGGAAGGGGTGGGGTGGTTTTAGATGGTCAAACCCGTTGACCGTTAGTCAAGGTCAATTTTCCGTTTTTGGACTAAAATTGCAACAAAATGGATACATTGTGGACTACATTTGCTACTTACTAAAGATTGTGGACTACATTTGCAACAGGGGTAAAGATTGTGGACCACTTTTGCATTTTTTCCATTATCTATGAGTTGTAGCGTGGAATAATATAAATGTATCAGCACATGGGCTAACTATTGTGGGCTATTTTTATGAAGAAGTTTGAAATTTGATATGATTGTATAACATAATTAAATAAATTGTGTGAAATTCTATATCTAAAGAAAAGTAATTTTTTAAAAATAAATTTCAATCAATAATTAACAAAAATTTGAATTAGTGAGACATTTCGTTTTGAGGAAATACCTGTCTCAATTGAGAGTTGAAATTCATTGATGAGAAACCCGAAACTTGTTGATGATGAACCCAGGGTTCATGGATTGGGAGTCTGATGAAATTGTCTATCGTCGACACTCCAAAATTGTAGTACGAAATTGGAGTTATTTTGACAGAGTTCTAGTGAAATTGGTAAGACATTTCGTTTTGATGAAACATCTCTGTCAATTGAGCGTTGGAATTCACTGATGAGGAACATAGGATTTGCTGACGATGAACCCAGGGTTTGCTGACAATGAACATAGGGTTTGCTACTTGTGAGTTTGACTATACCAAGTACTTGTACCAAAGAGACGTGTCTATCATCAACACTCCAAAATTATAGTATAAAGTTGGAGTTATCTTGACAAAGTTTCAGTGCAATGATTTAAAAACTTACCTTTCATTGAAGTTGACCACTTATTTATAAGGTGATAAAACCTTCTGTCCAGTGGTAAGCGTCTCAGTTATCAGAACTACCTCCATGTATTTCCTGGCCGCACCAGCGATACAAGTGTTGTAGATCGTGGGAGAGCCAATGAGCACGAACTCGATTACCTTAGAGTCGGGTGTAACTACTCGTTTGCAAATGTGCGCAACGTAGCCTTTTGGTTTCAGGCTCAGAATGGCAACTCAAGGTATGTGGCCCTTATTTATCGGGTTCATATGTCGTCTTTCGCGACAGTTTTCGTAACTGGGTCTAATCGTATCCAATTAGTGCGCATAATCACTGCCAAGTGGGGAATGGGTGTGATGGATAATAAAAATAGACGATAATTTATTCAATTTGTGATTAAATAATAATAATATTGGATCACACTCGTGTAGCCGGATGTTGTTGCGGTTACATCTGAGCTGGTCACATTTGGATCATCATGATGTCGATGGGCCCAATGGGCTAGAAAAAGAGGGAATATAAAACGAAAAATGAACTGAGACAGCAGCCCCATGGGCATAAAATCCTTCAAGAAAAAAGTATTTTGGGCCACAAATGCGGCGGCCCACGTTGCATGAGCCCAACTGAGACGAGATTAGTACAGTATCAGTCATCAGGTAGGGCCTCTGAGTTAACACGTGTGCGTTGTCACAGTAGTGGAGCAACTTACGAGGGTCCAATCAAAGCCATCGCTGTCTGATAGGCCCACTTGCGCAACCTAAACGTCCACGGCCCATCCATCATTGAGACTAGACCAACGCACTCACAACAAGTCACAAAAAAAAAGTAATTATTAAAGTCAGTCAACTGCGAGTAATTACTATTTATTGCATTAAATGTATAATAAAATCATTAATTAATTAAGATAAGTGAGATATTAATCCTCATTCAAAAAGTACACTTTTAAAAAAACTATTGTCTCATTAAAATAGTCTACTTTTGATTTGTTACTCTTACATACTCTTAGAAATATAATAAGTAGAAATTATAGTGTCAAATTAGTTATACATTTTGTTTTGTATCTCACTATTCATAATAAATTATATATTTTGTAAAATAACTTTTAAACAGGGATGAAAAGTTTTTTTTATTTGTAACTTTTACTAAATGATAGAAACCGTACTCATTATTCAGGTCGTACGCCCTTAGAGATGAGGGAAATACCGTACAATTCGGTCCAAATCGACGATCTTATTTGGTGTGTCGGAAAACTACTGAAAGTTGGACGTACAATTGCGCTTTGGGGAGGAAGTGGAACGTAAGTGACCACATTTACTTCTTTTTGAGGAGTATTTGAGTTGCATTAGGGTTGTTCTTTTTGTTTCGTTTTGAAAACGATTTTAGTTTCAACAGTAAATTTAATATATTTTAATCATATTTTATCACTTTCAATACAACTTTTTACTATTTAGAATCTACTTTTTACATTTTCAATACACTTTTTACATTATAAAATTATTTTTCAAAACTTATTTTCAAAATCGTTTTCAAAACTCCCAAAAAGAACAGGCCCCTAGAATTGCTGATCCAAATGAAATTTTTCAGTGAGAAGTATTTTGAGAAGGGGTTGGCCAGTAATACATCAAGGGATTTTAAGGTAAGACGTTATGAGGTATATTAATCTTGATTGAAACGAATTTCAGCATATTTCGTTTGGAAAAAAACAAACGTAAATTGCGGGGATGGCAATGTTTTTTTCTTGAAGTGTTGGGAGGGATAAGGGTCAAGGTCAAGGACAACAACCAAAGAATGGTGAATGGAAAATGTAAAGAGTAGACGTGGAAAGATGCTAAAAAGGTACTAGTACCAACAGCTGTTGAGATTTTGGAGAAACCGAGAGTGGATTAGTTGAACTGATTGAATCTTCCAAACGAAACTGCGGTGTCGTCACTGTCGTGTTGGCGGATCACTGTAGTTATATGAGTCAATTTTCGTGTAATGAAAAATAACTGTATTTTAAACCATTTTAAATCATATTTAAAGAGTCGAATTTCGAATTATACACTCGAAAACAGTTGTATCTTGGACTGTTTTAATGGCACCCTAAGATTAATTGCTGTTCTTGGGAGAAGAAGTCTACTACCGAAGGAAATACTTGCGAACGGTAAAAAGACAAGTAGCCCATAACTTCTGCAGCAAATCTCCATCTTTACCTTTTTCTTTATATTTTTTCTTCAGAAGTTAATTATGTTTGTATTTTTTCTCTCTGATTTCTCTCTCTTGAAGACTTTTAATTATAAACACACACAGTCAGAGTCATTGATGCATTCCCTCAGCTTTGCATCTTTATTATGAAGGGGTTTTTGTAAATTACATTTAACGTGTTCTATTAAAGTTCAGCTGATTAATAAGTGAACTGTGGAGGGAAAGGAAGGAGCAAGAAGCAAGAGGCTTTTCTGGAACTTGTGATGGAAGTAAGGAATTCTCCAAAGAACACCAATTGGGTTTCTCTGCTTCCTTGAAGCACATCTGAAATCTGCAGCTTTTGTTTTTTCCGCTTGGAAAAATGTGTAACGCCTGCATAATTCTGCTCAACTTTGACTGAGAAATTTGAAGGTTTGTCTTACTATTTCTTTGGAGAGTCTCTAAAGATTTCATTTTTTTCCCCAAGTTCTGAAGCTTATTTGCAGTGTGGCAGAGAAAATGGCGGTCACCGGGAGGCGGAGGAGAATACGTTTCAGCAAGCTCTATAACTTTTCATGCTTTAAATCGTCCTTCAAGGATGAGCACAGTCAAATCGGACACAGAGGTTTCTCGAGGGTTGTTTATTGTAATGATCCCGACAACCCAGAACAGCTCCAGCTGAGATATAGGGATAATTACGTTTCCACCACGAAGTACACGGCCTTAAATTTCATTCCCAAGTCTCTGTTCGAGCAATTTAGGAGGGTCGCCAATGTCTACTTTCTCGTTGTCGCCGGTGTGTCTTTTAGTCCCTTGGCGCCGTTCACCGCCTCGAGTATTTTAGCCCCTCTTCTGGTGGTTATCGGAGTCACAATGGCCAAGGAAGGCGTCGAAGACTGGAGGCGTAGGCAACAGGTATCCGCCAAATCTTTCTCATTGATAGCTTCAGCTACGTCACCCAAAAATAAAAATGTCTGTTTGTGACTGAATTAAATGATAGGTGTCTTGATATTTGGCAGAAATGTCGGTGCTTGGGATATCCTTGCAAATATATATATTTTGTTGTCAATTCCTTTCATGGTACCCGCATTTATGATAATCTATCTCTTTCTGAATGAAATTGGGCACTATTGTTTCTCTGATGATTTACTTTCTGTATAGGATGTTGAGGCCAACAATAGAAAGGTTGAAGTGTATGGCAAAAATGGAAGATTTGAATTGGAAAGGTGGAAGAAGTTACGAGTTGGTAATCTTGTTAAGGTCTATAAAGATGAGTATTTTCCTGCTGATCTGTTTCTTCTGTCGTCGAGCTATGAAGATGGGATTTGCTATGTTGAGACATCAAATCTTGATGGAGAAACTAATTTGAAGGTGAAGCATGCCTTGGATGTTACAGCCAAACTCCAGGATGAGAGTTTAGTTCGGCACTTCAAAGCGAAGATCACATGTGAGGATCCGAATGATGATCTTTATACATTTATTGGTACTTTGGATTATGATGGACAACACCCTCTTTCTGTTCAACACATGCTTTTGAGAGATTCGAAGCTTCGAAACACAGACTACGTCTTTGGTGTGGTTATATTTACTGGCCATGACTCAAAAGTTATGCAGAATGCCACAGATCCTCCTTCCAAGAGAAGTAAAATTGAGAAGAGAATGGATAGAATAATCTACGTTCTTTTCATTACCTTGATTTTGATTTCTTCAATTGGTTCTGTGTTCTTTGGTATTGAGACTATGAATGATATCCATGATGGGAAACTTGAAAGGTGGTATCTTCAACCCAACAATACAAGTGTTCTCTATGATCCCCTAAGGGCACCACTTTCTGCATTTTTGCATTTCTTAACAGGCCTTATGCTGTATCAGTATTTAATACCAATTTCACTCTATGTTTCCATTGAGATTGTTAAGGTTTTACAGACAATATTTGTTAATCGAGATCAGGATATGTATTATGAAGAAACAGATATGCCAGCACGTGCTAGAACATCTAATTTGAATGAGGAACTTGGTCAAGTTGATTCTATCCTTTCTGACAAGACAGGTACTTTAACATGCAACTCCATGGAGTTTGTTAAATGCTCTATAGCGGGCGTAGCCTATGGCCGTGGCTTGACAGAAGTGGAGATGGCTCTTGCAAAGAGGAGAGGGGATGGACCTTCCAAATTTGATGATAATCATTTAGATGCACAAGGGTCCAACACGGAGACAACAAATTTGGGTAGGGCAATCAAAGGTTTCAACTTCAAAGATGAAAGGATTATGAATGGCCATTGGATTAAGGAAGCACATTCTGATGTAATACAGAAATTCTTTCGGGTTTTAGCAATCTGCCATACTGCCATTCCTGATGTCAATGAAGAATCAGGTGAAGTTTCTTATGAAGCTGAATCACCAGATGAAGCGGCGTTTGTGGTTGCCGCAGGTGAACTTGGCTTCCAGTTTTATGAAAGAACACAAACCAGCATCTCACTGCATGAGTTGGACCATGAGACTGGGGAAAGGATTGACAGGTAAACTTATTGTGAAATCTTTTTTGGTGACTCTTAGGGTATTAACTAGCTAAGTGACCTTAGTCTGCTTTCTGTACAACATACATCTAGAATGTGCTGGCTTATAGACTTCATGTTTCCATCTGAATTGCCAAGTATCTGATCAATCCAATTGTAGATAGTTACCCCTGACCTTGGTCAACCTTGCCTATCCGGCTACTTAACTTTCTGCAAGGGAAAATTATTGGTGATGAATACTTTTTCAATCCTTCCATATTTGCTGATCTCAATCATATGTTCCCCCTGCATGAAATTTCCTATTTTTCTGTCAGGCAACTTGTATTGGACACAAAGTAGTTGCTTCGGATCCTCCTCCACAAGTAATTGGTGAAAGAAATTAGCTCCAACCAACAAAATAAAGAACATTCAATTGATTTACTATTTTTCATTTCAGATCATACAAGCTTCTTCATGTCCTAGAGTTCAGCAGTGCCAGGAAAAGAATGTCAGTGATTGTCAGAAACACAGAGAACCAGTTGTTACTCCTTTGCAAGGGTGCAGATAGGTTTGGCTCTCTATGAATGAGCAACAAATAAAAATTACTGAATAGTTTGGAAAGTTAAGATAACAATAGTTATGCATCCCTTCTTTTTCTTTTTAAATGTCCAGTGTAATGTTTGAAAGGCTCTCTGACAAAGGGCGGTACTTTGAAGATGAAACAAGGGATCATATTCAAAAGTATGCTGAAGCTGGTTTACGGACTCTAGTAATTGCGTATCGCCAACTTAATGAAGAAGAATATAATTCATGGGCGGAGGAGTTTCTGAAGGCTAAGACTTCTGTGACTGCGGACCGAGATGCATTGGTGGATGCAGTTGCTGATAAGATTGAAAGAGATTTGATTCTCCTTGGTGCCACAGCTGTTGAGGACAAACTTCAAAAAGGGGTTGATTCCAAATTGCTTATTTAGAACATGTAGTGATTAGAACAAATTAGTGTTTCTAGACTTCCATTTTTGTTTTCAGTGAAGCGCACTTAGCAATTTCAATTTTGCAATGTGATATTCCATTGAGATAGGTTAAATTTTCTGTAGATCGTCATGCCTGGAGACTAACATAATGTTATCCTCTGGTGTCAAGGTTCCTGAATGCATTGAGAAACTTGCAAATGCTGGCATTAGGATTTGGGTCTTGACCGGAGATAAGATGGAGACTGCAATCAACATTGGGTATATCAGTAACTAGTTTAATTCTTGAAATTTTGTTTCTTCTGTCCATTTAGGCTTAAGCTAATATGTTTCTTTTGTACTTCTTGCAGTTATGCTTGTAGCTTACTGAGGCAGGGAATGAAGCAGATTGTAATTACATTGGATTCTCCGGAAATGAATGATTTAGAAAAAAAAGGGGATAAAGAAGCTGTTACCAAGGTATGGTATTCTGGTTCTTACTTTGATAATGTATGTCATATCTGGAACTTAACTATTTCACTTCCATTAGGCCTCAGTTGTAAGCATAAGCAAGCAAATAAGAGAAGGACACTTACAAATTAGCTCAGCTAAAGGAAGTTCTGATTCATTTGGGTTGATAATTGATGGAAAGTCACTGTCCTTTGCTCTTGATCAAAGTCTGGAGAACTCATTTTTGGAGCTTGCAATGAACTGTGCTTCGGTTATATGCTGTCGCTCTACACCTAAGCAAAAGGCTCTAGTAAGTTTATATTCCTGTTTGTTTCTGAATTTTGTGAAATGTCTTTGTGGATAACTTCCTCACTTTCTGTTTGTACAATAGTTGCTTCATAAGTATGAAGAATTTGTCAAACTGCAGAGTTTGTCCGCATCGAAATAATCTGACCAAACCTGTTGAAGATATGCAGGTAACAAGGTTAGTGAAAAAGGGGACAGGGAAGACAACGTTAGCAATTGGTGATGGTGCAAATGATGTAGGCATGCTTCATGAAGCTGATATTGGAGTTGGTATCAGTGGTGTTGAAGGCATGCAAGTAAGATTTATTAAAATTATCCCTTCTAATTCATCTTCATTGTAGTTGCTTATCCCCTAAATAGTCGTTCAAGGCTAATGAAAGATTGAGAAAAGGAAGATTATTTAAAGTGCATCTCATATTGGCCGGCTCCTACCTATAAATGATGTAAAATGGAGGCCCTTGCTCCTCTTGGTGGAGAGCAACTGGCCATGATGTGTATTTCCTGCTTGAAATTTCTTCCTCTTCGTAATTGGCTGATAGTTGACATCATGCTGTTTAATTAGGCTGTGATGTCAAGTGACGTAGCGATTGCTCAATTCCGTTTTCTTGAGCGACTCTTGCTAGTCCATGGTCACTGGTGTTACAGAAGGATATCAATGATGGTAAGCAGTTTCTTCCATTTACTCTGTATTCTCATGAGGCATTACTTCTTTTGTAGAATTATACATATACTGTCGATGATGAGCATTCTTCCATCTTTAGTTTTTCTTGAGCCTACATTTCCTTAAAGTTTTGTGATCAAAGTGAAAATTGGGAATCTGTTCCAACTTGGGTTGATTATCAAAATTTCATTTCAAATGACATCTGGAATAACATGCCTATGTGACTATTGTTTTCTACCATGCTGAATTGCTGATGATATTATTGAAAACTGAAAAATATTGAAATATTGTTTCTCCCTTTGTAGATTAATATATTATACTAATTTTACATGTTTTGGTGACGAATGCAGATCTGTTATTTCTTCTACAAGAACATTACATTTGGTTTCACCTTATTTTGGTTTGAGGCTTACGCTTCTTTCTCCGGTAAACCTGCTTACAATGACTGGTATATGTCAGTCTACAACGTCTTCTTCACATCACTTCCTGTCATTGCTCTGGGAGTCTTTGATCAAGATGTCTCTGCACGGTTTTGTCTTAAGGTAGTTAGCAATATTTTGTTCAGAAACTTCAATAAGGTTTATTTTCTTCACTCTTTTGAATAAATTGCTGTGCTGTGGTGTGCAGTATCCTGAGCTGTATCAAGAGGGGGTGCAGAACATTCTTTTTAGTTGGCTGCGGATTCTTGGTTGGATGTTTAATGGCTTCGTTTGCTCCATGATTATATTCTTCCTCGCCGCGAACTCGGCCCTGGAACATGCTTTTCGCAAAGATGGTCAAGTGGTTGACTACGGAACCTTTGGAGTGCTAATGTATACAAGTGTGATTTGGACAGTGAATTGTCAAATGGCATTGTCTATTAACTACTTCACTTGGATCCAGCATTTGTTCATCTGGGGTAGCATTGCTTTCTGGTACGTGTTCCTCGTTGTTTACGGGTCTATAACACCAGTTTTCTCCACCACAGCATACAAGGTTTTAGTGGAAACCTGCGCTCCGAGTCCTTTCTACTGGATATCGACCCTTTATATTGTGATTGCTGCCCTGTTACCTTATTTCTCGTACAGAGCTTTCCAGATTCGGTTTAAACCGATGTACCATGACATTGTTCAAAGAAGGCGACTACCGGAAGGATTGGATTCCGAGCATCCAGATGGGAGATAGGAAACCATGAAGTCAAGGAGTGGATTTTAGCAATGGCTGTGTTTTTGTATACTTATCTTCTGGGAAACATGTTCTTAGTGATTTGATAATAGTGATGTATATAGAATTAATTGGTAGGTATCTTACTTTACATCCAGATATGATGAATATTCAGTATAAAGTTGATGGAATTATATAAATGTAGGTGTTGCTTTCATTCACACAAGTGCATTAAGCAACCCATCAAATCTTGCTTTCATTTACACTAGTGCATTAAGCAACCCATCAAATCTTGAGTGGACACTCCAATATCAGATTTTCTGTTCGTTTTACATATCAGATTTTCTGTCCGTTTTATTTCTGTCATTTTGATGTATTATTTCACAATAAAGGTAGGACTCACAATGATAAGACAAATCGATAATCACTAAGGGAGAGATTATTGGGTGCATGTAAATTATTCAGCGCAACAATGGTGGTACATTTGTTGCACCACGTATAATAGTGTAGATCATTCGGTGCAATGATGATACTGCATTAGTTGTATCACGTAAATAGAATAGTGTAACTAGATGCATCCAGTGCGGAGTGTTATGTTGGAGAAAAAAAAAAAAAAAAAAACATTTACGTATATGGGAGCCCATCCATGTTGAGTAGGGACAAACACCGGTTTTGGTTTTTTGGATTATGAGAGGATACCACTCTTCACTATCCTAAACCCCAATCCTAACTCTCCGCCGTCCGGTCACCGCGCTGTCAAGCCTTTTCTCTCCCCAGCCTTCTTCCTTCGAATTCAATTTAGCAACCGAAGCTATCATCGTCAACCTATCGCTAACTTTCAGTGCCAAGTTCTAAAATGAGCAACATGGCGGCGGTGACTGGGCCTGCGGCTTCTCTCTATATCCCTCAACGATTATCCTTGGTCCCATCTTCTTCAAAATCTTTCCAAACCCCTCTTTTCCTGAATACCATTTCGAGTGGAGGATTTTCCTTTTCTCTCGTCAAATCCAATCGACCTGTTATAAGTAAATATAGCAGGAGATGCCCTTTTGCTGTTAAAGCTTCTCCGTCATCCCAAGACTCTTCTTCCGAGGTACCCTTTTGCCTTATCTTTATTTTGGATTTCTTATGCTTGTCGTAATTGTAATTCATTTCTGTGGTTCTGTAGCTATTTTTTTAATTCAATTTTGATATTTAACAGAGCGATGAAGAAGACGAGAGTTCTCCACATGATCTTGAATCTGATAAGGCTGCAGAGGAATCCAGCCCTTCCAGTTTAGAGTTGGCCTTGTCAGCTTACAAGGAGGCTATTTTGAATGGAGATGGAAAGACCATATCTGACGTTGAAGCTATTATTTATGGGGTTGAAAAGGAGAAAAAAGAGTTGCTGGAAAAGGTTTCAGCTTTGTTAGATGAAATTTCTTCTTTAAAGGACAAGTACATTCGCTTGCAGGCCGATTTTGATAACTATCGGAAAAGGTCTGAGAAAGAGAAACTATCCATAAGAAGCGATGCTCAGGGTGAAGTTATTGAGAGTCTCTTGCCCATGGTGGATAATTTCGAACGAGCCAAACAGCATCTTAAATTAGAGACTGAACAAGAAAAGAACATTGACTCAAGTTATCAGGGCATCTACAAGCAGTTCGTGGAAATTATGAAAAGCTTGCGCGTCTCAGCTGTACCAACTGTTGGGAGTCCTTTTGATCCTTCAGTAAGCCCTTTGGTCCCTTCATCAATTTCCTAATTTAAAGCTACTGCTAATTTAACTGACATAATTACTAGAAGAGTGATCATGGTTGTCTTTAATATTTCTGTGAATTGCCAATGCAACTAGGCCCTAACTCTTGTTCTATTTGTGTTGTGTCTCTTTTCCCTTGTTATTCTCACTATGTTGTTTCAGTGACCAATGTATCTACAAAATCTATAGCCACTATTCTTACAAGTTATTTTCTTATGTGCCAACCCCATGTAGTCATTGAAGGCATACTTTCTGGGGAGCAAATTAGGCAAGATTTAGCTATTTTTGGGTTTTAGGTGGAATGGAAAAAGCCTGGAATTGGGGATCAGTTGTAGTCCTTAAATCTCTTAAGGCAAAAGATACATAAAGAAACTCTTGGTAAAAGATAAAAGTATGAACTTCACACAATTTCAGGTGTCAGATTCTAGGTGTATGTTTGAAGTTGAATGTGAAGACCTAATCGACTATAGCAAAACAAGTATGCACTCAATCCTTAAAGAAGTGAAACACTAAAATCCAGACTTGCATGAACAAATCATGTATTAAATCTGTAATGTGTGGTAAACCTAATATTGTTAAAACTCCTTTTCTCTTTCTTAAAATTTACACATATTGGAGCCTCAAAATAAAGAGTTATGCAGTTTATTTTTTAACATATTACCTGATATGCAGATGAATGGCGGCAAATTTTTTCATGTATTGCATTGGTATTGGAGATCTTATGTGTCTCAAATATATTAGAACCCAACCCGATTCCCATGTGTACTTTTAGATCACAAAGTTGGAGACTCATTATGAGGAATAGTATAAACATGAAATCTGATTTCGATACTCCTTTATCATTGTTTGTTGTACCCTTCTATTTCTGAAAGATGTCTTTTCCCTCTGGTAGTTATTGTTTCTTCCATCTGGCTAATTTTCTCTCAAACTTCCAAAAAGAGAACTTCAGTTCCACATGTACCAGAACTGCTGTCAATATAGCTTTATAACCTAAATAAGTCAGATGTCATCCCTCATGAGTGAGTGTTAGCTTTTCCTTAAATTTCTTTTCATCATTATTCTTTAAGCAATTGAAAGCTTGGAACTACCAAAGAGCACCTTTTTTTCCTTCCATAAAATCACTAATTTGAATTTAACATAAGATTGAAATGCCATTATTACAAGCCGGACCACTGTGAAGAAAAGAACGGATCAGAGTGTATACAACCTGATCTTTATAAATTGCTAACAGCCAGCTGGTATCCCTGTTGAAAGACTTGAGCTCTTGAAAAGTGTATCCATGCCCTTGTTTTCCAGTCAACGTGCATAGATTTAATTAAGGTCATCATAGTCGGCCATCAAGTGACAAACCAGCTAATTGTAGCATCATTGGTGATATTAGCTCCAAGCAGATGGTGAAAAGATTGCCTTGCCTTGGTGAATCTTTCAGTGGGCAACAGGCTACTTTCAGCTGCCAAATCTCCTTAGTTCATCGGTACCACCTTGAAAACAATTTTTGTGAATACTGCTAATTTAGTCTGATTAGACTTCCACCTCCAATTCTCTAGCACTTTAGTTTATCCAGATTTGAACAGCAACATTATGACATTGCACCATAGTCATAAACCAGAAATATATTTTGCTCTCAGCTGAATATCATTCAGTTGATATTTAGAATTGTTTGACTTGTCTTAATAACTAAAAATGCTACGAATACGAGTAAAAGTTTTGATTTAATCTGGTTGGTGACATCACCTTTATAATCTTGCCACAAAATGTAGTATGCACAGTTTCTTCAGCATTGAAATTTTGGTGAAGAGAACATAATACTGCTATTAGTAATATGAGCAAGAAAGCATTTAGTATCTAGAATCTATCAACGTGAGGGGTGGATTATAAAGTTGTAACTTTTTAACACGTCTATTTCTCTCTTCTACCAAACCCTAGAAGTCGCCTCCATCTTTTCTAATCTTCTTCCCCATCTCCGCGTTTCGAGGATGGTGGGAATAGTTTTCTGTATTAAATTTATTTCCGTCTTCCTTGATGGAAGTTTTTCGTTCTCTTACAGTAAGAGATTTTGTCTCCCTGAATAAGCGGGAGTTTCTTCCCCATTTAAATAAATGTGTATTTCATTAATTTCAAGTGAAGATCCAGCCTATTGGAGGCTTTCATCAGAAGATCAGTGGCAGATCTCAGATTGAATTCATATTTCTGTACGAGATTTGTCTAATGCACTGATGATTTTTATTTTACTATTTAGATCTACATGGATTAGTAGTTGTTTAGATTTGTATAGGTTTGAATTCAGTGTATTTTTAACTGTTTGTAAATTATTATCACATCAAATTATTTGCAGTTCTCTCTCTCTCTCTCTCTCTCTTTCTCTCTCTCTCTCTCTCTCTCTCTCTCTCTCTCTCTCTCTCTCTCTCTCTCTCTCGTAATGAATTATGAATTTTACATTAAAAAAAATTTTGAAAAATGAAAGCATGATGTATCTCCATTTAAGGACATTTTTGTTGTTCCATCGTGCCTTTACCGAACCCTTAATAGCATAATGTTGTGAAGATTGGGGATTTTCTGATCTAACCCTTTTTTATTGTTATGATTTATATATGGCACTTTGTCAAACTATAATGAGGAAGAAGCATCATTCACCCATGGGAAAATTTACTGTAGCTCTCACTATTCTCCTCCACCTATTTTCATTTTCTTGGCTGCTGGATTATCTGCCCTTGGTCCCCCTCTATCTCTCTCTGTCTTCCATTTTCTTCACTCTTATCCTACCACTCTATTTTATTGTAATATTTTTTTTTCCCTGATGCTCAAAAGAAAGTGAATAGGATACTTTATAGTTAAGAAAGTTGAGCCTTTTCAAAGTTTAGAGGGTTAAGTTGTTTTGTCTCTTGGAAGAATATAAATATGATTGACCTAGTATATTTGTGGTGATTGTACCTCCTTATATCTATCAGTGGGACCAGAACTGATGGTTGTTATCTTGTTGTTTTTAACATGTCATAAATCAAGAGTAGTCTCTCTGTTTGCCAGGCTATGTTAGGGTTTCTGTTGCTCTTAATTCTAGTCTCTCAATTTATTATGCTTCTTGCTGTCATATCCTCTTCCCCTCTTGTTTTGGGCTGCATGGCAGTATTCTCTTTCTCCATTTTTCAGTATAGGGCAAATTCTTCTTGTCATAATCCTCTTTCTTTCCTGTTCATGGCTACATGACGACATTTTCTCTCCTTTTTTCTATATTGTAAAGTATAAGTTTTGTATTTGTCATATTATGGCGCATGGTTCCCCCTTTATGGCTCACTTTCTTTGAACACCTTGAAGGAGTTGATGGGATTTTAAATTCTGTTGAAGGGTATGTTTTATCATTTGTGTCATGAGTGAGAGATTGGTAAGCTACTAACTTAGTTTTGTGATGGGGTGTGTCATAAATTTTGATAAATACCTTTGTTCTCAGTTGAGTAACATGTACCTCGTCGTTTGCTTTGATCCAGATACATGAAGCTATTGCTCGCGAGGAATCTCAAGAGTTTGATGAGGGGATTGTAATCCAAGAGTTCCGCCGTGGTTTTATCCTTGAAGACCGACTTCTGAGGCCAGCCATGGTCAAAGTTTCTGCAGGCCCTGGTAAAGGTCAAGCCTCTTCGGAGACAGACGAGTCATCAGAGCAACCTACAACAACTGTTGGAGTTGATGAAAGAGAGTTAAGTGAACAGTCAACTGGATAAATTAAGGACACAAGTGCCAAAAGAACATACATGATAACTTTGGATCCTTTTCCCCCACCACTGTAATCCTTGGTTCTTCTTCAACCTCTTGAACTTAGTTTCATGATTATGGAGTTTTGATAGATCATTTTTGAAGATTATGTTTTGGCGCCTTTTCAGTGCTCTTGGACATCCTAGTACTGTGGGGGTATGTAAGTATGAGACAAGACTATTGTCTGAAACATGGGCAGTTGTGTCAATTTGAAATCATTCCAGGGAAGAGAAAATACACGTCACTGTATTCAAGTGTAAAGTTCAGGAATTACTATGAATGGAGGTGGTTTTATACAAATGCATCAAGCCACACATCAAACTCGAGTGGGACATCGTTTATAATAGGTCAGATTTTTTGTCTGTTTGGCCTATTCTTTTGAGGGTGGATTTCACAAGGTAGAATATACCAAAGATCTCATCTCATAAGGATAATGAGATACCAATTGTCTAGTTTCAGCATAACAAAAATGAGTTGAATGAGAAATCTCACAATTTTCACATGGGATATACATATACTTTTCTTGTTCTATTAGAAATAATTGTGTGAGGTTCACAATTAACCCGTCAAAGTGGACTCTTCTAAGTTTTAATGAAACGGAGGGAGTAACATTTATGAAGAATGGTCAAATTTCCGAAGGCGAAGTCTTTGATGTATCTGATCGATCTGATCAACCCAACAGAACGCTGGTGGGCCATTTAGTTAGGCCCAAAAGCTTCGTAATGACTTCCGGCCGAATTTGTAGGATAATTTTGAAGTTTCGTTGATGTCAGGCTTGAGCCTGATTAACCTAATTGAGAGAAGAAGAATTAATTTGGGGGAGAAATCACAGAGGGAGAAATAGAAGAAATTCGAGAGAAAGAATTCATATTTCCATTATCAAAAGCTTACCTCTAAAATGAGTCGTACATGAATACTAATAGAGATAACCAACTAATGAGTATTACAACTATGGCACTATACTTATGAATATTATAACTGAACCCCAAGATCATGACAGTTGACCTAAGAAAAGCTAAAGAGGCTCAAAGCTTCCAGTATAGTGGCGGCCCAACGTTTGTTTCTAACCACAGAAAAATTACTCCGTGCATTTGCTGCATCACGTAGTATAGTATAACTAGATACACTTGAAAAAATAAATGTTATTTTATGAAAAGAATGATAAACGTGTAGAGGTCAAAAATAAAAATAATTCATATTTTACCTCTTAACTTGTCGTGCTATTTTTAATGATGTAACGAATGTACAGAAAATTATATCCGTCGACTGAAAAAAAGGGGGAATTAGGGGATTTCCATGATGAAGCAAGTTGTTTATACTTTTTCCTGTAGTTCTACTACTACTACCAAAGCACCAACTGCTTACTTTTGGAGCAAGTTGTTGCCAATAAAGTAAATGAGGACTTGAGAGAAATGAATAATACTGCTATTTTTTCCATGAATTTCTGTCCATTGAGATAATGAAGGATGATTAAAATGTTATTCGGTGCATCCGTTGTACCATGTAAAATTATGTAATTATATATTTAGGGGATAAAGTGTTATTTTTAGGGGAATGTAATATATATATATATATATTGAATTCATATTTCAAGAGAAATTATTGTATTTATCCACTGTATCCTTTAAAAAGTGTATTAATTCATGGACCTTATATATATATATATATATATATGTATATATATAGATGTCAATCATATATATATGTATGTATATATAGAGGTCAATCATTTGGCAGTTGACATCACCATTGACGATAGTGGTGGTAGATAAAGAAATTATCGGTAATGATTTGATGCGTGAAATAAGGTTAATTAATTACAGTTGCTATACAACATTTAAAAATATAATTCTAAAAGATTAATTGAGATGTGGATTCTAGAATTGTACAGTGTATATGCACACAACACAACCGTGAAACACTTAATTAGCAGCATAGAAATTATGGAGTAGTACATTGTACAAAGTTACTTGTACATTATTAGTAGGTTCATTACATGGGCATGAAATTCAGAAATCCAATCCTGGCTGTCCCACGTTTGATATACTAAAGCCCACCATAATATCCGGAAATACCACATCATTAATTCCCACTCTTTAACTCAATAACTAGTGCCAAAAATTGGGTACCTACAATAATGTTATTATACCTAGAACAAGTTAGTGTTCAAGTGGTTGTGTCGCATGACGAGTTACTCAAAAATTAAGAGTTTGAGTTTTATTTCAACCAGTTCTGCTATATTATTATGGGTAAACGTTTCAAATTTTACATTCTCATTCTCAAGCCTTCTGACATCCAATGTAAAATAGTTGATTATAAAAAAAATTTTAAAAAAAATGCTACTGTACTTAATATCATATTAGCATTCTAGAAGGTCAAGAATTTCCTTTGGGAGAAAGAAAGAACACTATGGAGTAATTAATTAATTAATTATATAAATAAATAATTAATGATGAACGATTGAAAATGGAAATCCAGCTTGAAACTTAAGGGTGCCGTATCTTTTACAAACACACTTTAATAATTCCCTTCCCGGTGATTAATACTCGATCTGACCACCCTGTTCGTTCATACGGTCAACTCTTGTTCTTCTTTGAGTTCTTTACACTTCAAAGTCAATAGTACACAAAAGCAGCCAACCCATCCGGATTGAAAATCAAATAATTAATAAAACAAGAAATTGAAATCCAATGGAAGCATCTAAAGTAGGATATCTAACAGCTTAAAAAGTCCTAAAGATCGATGACAACACGTAATATAGTGTAGTCAGATACTCAAAAAGAAGGGACGATGTGACATTTTGGGAAGATGAATGTACATGTCAAAAATTTCTAAATATTTCAATTATTAATTTGTTATACTATTTTTAAAAATGTAACAGATGCAATCTAAGAAATTTTCCACGCAATTATGAAAGGAATTTGTTGAATATTTAAGTAAAGAATGGGGTGGTCAGTTTCAGGTTCCAACTCAAGAAAACAATTAACTATTATACGTATAATGTATTGGTATTGGGTTTGCTACGCATGAATATATGAATACGAGAGTTTCTAAATTATTCACAAATAAAATAACAACCAAAATCCAAGCCATCCTAAGATGTCGTCTGCCTTGCCATGTGATTTTACTTGTTTTCTGTATTAATTTAACTACATAAAAATAATTGTACATATCGTATGTGAAAAAAAATAATGATTTAATTACTGTATAAATTATAAAGTATTCCGTGTATAAAAATGAGTGATTCGTTGCATAGAGACTTCTGTATTTGCATGATCCCTAGAGATCATGGTCAGATTTTCAGTTAAATTATTTAATATCTTTTATTTTACTTTTAGTTGTGAATTACACGTAATAACTAAATCAATAAAAATATTAAGTACAGATTGTCAAATCATATAAAAATATGTTTCATCCGTTTCATCAGCATATCTCTTTTTAGAGTTGTATGTTGCAGCTTGTAAATAATAATTTGTATCGCCCTTATTTGTATTAACATAAAAATTTTACTCGTATTATTTAAATTATCTTTTCCTTTCTAGAAGTTTTCAGTTAATTGTTTAAAATATTCAAGAAAAAAGTGGAGTCGAAAGTATGTTCATAACACAATTTTTAGATACAACAACGAAACTTTAAAAAATCTTAGAACGATGCTAAAGATCGAGATTATTTCCTTTAAACAATAGTAAGAAGAAGAAGAAGAGGAAGAATTCTCCTTCTCCTTATAAGGGTAATAAATAAATAAGTAAATAAATAATCAAATGAGAAGAATTGATAAATAAATGACATGGATTAATTGCAGTTACATCACGAGTTGCATCACCTTCTCTTTAAAGTTAAAACGTTTCTTAATTCTAACTAATACGCTATTAATGTATTCTTACAAATTACATCACATTAACGCTCACGCGTGATGGAATCGCATCGATTCGTACGTGATGAGCAAGCCAAGCGGAAGCGGAAGCGGCTCTTACACAACTAACTCCACTCCACACTAAACTCTCTATATTTTGCAAATTACTACTCTTTTTTTCTTTTAACTTTTACTTCCTCTAAACTTTTTGCAATTTCAACATTGCACCCCAAAAATTTGAATTGTCCTAGACAATTGATAGAGAGGGATTAAGGTTGACAATGGATACGAACAAGCTCAAGATCGGCTCGATAATAAACACACACGAACATGATATTTATGCAAGTTGTTACAATATATTAAATTAACTAAAAATTCTTTTATTTTAGTTATTGACGAGACAGAATATACACGAATATTTACGAACAAGCTCATGCTCGATTCGATTAATAAATAAATCAACAAGAACAAAATTTTAGAATTCAATAAATAAATGAACACTTCAAAAAATTCGGTTAGATTCGAAATAAACCCTAGTAGGGATCGTCAAAATATCAGATTGACTAATTTCCAATCAAGGAGGATGAGGGCTTTTTTTTGAATTTTTTAATTCCAATTGATCACTTCGAGAAGGAAGGACATGACTTGCTTGCTAGGAACATCATTTGAAAAGGTACAGATATAACAAGAAAAAAATTGCATACATTTTTTTTTTTTTTCATTTACATCGCATCTTTAATAATCGAATTCATGACTTTAGACTTACAAGACCCTCCCTTTACTACCACCCCAACCCTCCCCCAAAATTTCGTACATAGTATTCCCCGCTGCACTATTTTTAAGAACATAATTTTCTATATTATTGAGAAAAAATGAGTATAATTTAATGGGTTTGGTCAAAATGGGGTTACACATTGCAAAAAAGAAGAAGAAAAAAAAAATTTAAAAACAAAGTACAAAGGTTTCATTTCATATATTATATTCTTTCCACCAAGAACACATTTTCAATACATACTCCTACATTTTATAATAATCTTCCATTAACATATTTTACAAGGGATCAAAGTTAAAAACTTTAGGGCAATTTATGCAATATTCAACTCTTTAAAGTTTAAACTCTTGATTATAAAATTCTACCTTTTTTTGGGCTCTTTTTTTGTCTTTTTTTTGTTTTTTTTGAGGATAGACCTTTTTGCTTTTTTTAGGCTTAGAAGCACAGGTGGACTGATAGGAGAATCCAAAAATTTAACGAAAAAATTTAATATAAAAAAAGAAAAAGAAAAAAAAAGAATATGGAAACCACGTGTGAACTTACGTGTGAGGACAATGAGTCTTGTGAATCACGGAAAGCACTTGCCTTAACTACACTACTTAAATGAAGGCAGCGCCTCCCCAAACGTCACCTACCAATATTTTTCCATTTACCCCAACCAACCCAACAATTACACCTTAGCCTCGCTATTTTCTATTATTTCCCAAATACTATATATATACCTTTTCCATTCCTTCCCTTCAGTTTCAATATCAATTTTGTTTCTTTCGATTCCAATAGGTTCGCATTAATGGCTGAAACCCAGGAGGAGCTTTCTTCGTGTCCTACTTTCAGCAGCTATTCTTCCGATAGGCTAACTGAAATCGCCGCTCGCGTCGTCACTGAAAGTGAAAGTACTACTAATTTGAGTGTCCTTCGAGAGGACGGCGATGATGAATTTGAATTCTCACTTGTGAGCGATGGTCCTGAGATTTTCTACCACGGCCAATTCGGCCCTGTTTTCCCTGTTTTTAATCGGGATCTTGTCGCCGGAGATGGAGGTAGCGCGAATTGTTCGCCGCGAGATGGTGGGGCGATTGAGACCCAAATTGGGATTCCGTTGAGGGATTTGTTTATTCAGGACAGGGAAGAGAGGGAGGAGCAGCCGTCGTCGTGTTCTTCGTCGGAGGTGGATGAGATGGAGAGAGTGCCTCCCGGAACATACTGCGTGTGGAGGCCCAAAATTGTCGAATCTTCTCCGAGTCGTCTCGGTAAGAAGAGCAATTCGACTGGATCTGCTTCCTCCTCCAGTTCCAAGAGGTGGAAGTTTCTGAATTTGCTGCGGCGGAGCAACAGTGAAGGCAAGGACACTTATGTCTTCTTGACGCCCAAACACGGTGATGCCAAGTCCGGGAAAAATGAATCACAACCCTCCAGCAACGTCGTCAAGGCTATCTCGAGGCTAAAGCCTAAAGCTGCCACCGCCGCCGCCGCCAAGAAGGAGTTGCCATCGCCAACGCCGTCGCCATCGCGGTCGTCGGCTCACGAGACGTTTTACGTCCGGAACAGAGCGATTAAGCAAGAAGATAAGAAGAAATCGTATCTGCCGTACAGGAAAGATCTGGTGGGATTTTTCGCCAATGTCAACGGTTTGAGCCGGACCTTTCCCCCTTTCTAGAAAGCAGTTTTAACTAATTCAACTTCTCGAGCCCCTAAGTCGTAACTTTCCGACGAAACTCCGACGAGTATTCATTTTTGTTTGTTTATTAGTATATTTATTAGTCGAAAGCCAAACCCAAAAAAAAAAAAAAACCACTATGATGATGCTGAGTTGTATATAGCCAAGCATATTCCAACAATTAATTTCTTTCTTTCCTTTTTTTTCTTGTAAATAAATTTCGAATTGGCGTCAGATGCGTTGCAATGTCAATTCCTTCTACCTTTTTAATTTTAAGCTTATAAATGTGAAATCATAACAATTAAGACGTTAAACCTCATTCCAAAATGACCGATTTTGAAGCTTATCAAGAAATTTGGTTTTCGTAATTGGTAAATTTTGCGTGATGATCTTTGACAGGTCCTGATTAGCTAACCTTGTAGGTATTACCTATTTTCAAATTTGGAGTTACACAAAACAAAGAGAATCCAGCTCTGAATCTTCAATTGTTATGATGGTAATAATACAATTTGAAACTCATATAACTATACCAAAAAAGTACAAAAAGAATAGAAATCAAATTCTCGAACTTTCCATTAAATACCAAATGTTGCTGTTGGAATCGGTTGGTACTACAGAATCTGCAGCTTCAGTAGTAACCAGCGTACTTTTGATTTATACAGCAGGACTAGAGAGACATTTTACATTTGTCCTATAGTTAGTTACTATTTATTAGTAGTTTTATTTTAGGGGATGGGTCCCACGTCGGGAGGATGAAATAAATAAGGTTGCGGTTCAACCGATTACATTAATTAATTAAATGGGGAAATAAAATATTTATAACTAATACTAATAACTAAGTGAGTTATTGTTCAACAAATAACATAAATTTATTACCAAGGTAGCTCAAAATTTTCAGTTATGGCTCAACTAGCGAGAGATGAACATCAACTAATTTAAGTGTTCAAATGAATAATCTCCCCAAATAAAAATTTTATTTTTATACGTAGCCTTATAGAAATGTATATAAAAGTTAATCGGTCCATAATCACATCATATATGAGTTAAAGATTTAATATATATATATATATATGTAATACTCTTTTCGTTTTTGTTTAATTATAAGAATTCACTTTGTATTACGGTTTTTAATAATACAAAGTGAACTGACTCCCCTAATAGATCAAATGAAATATATATATTTTTCTAAAAAGTCAACTTTTTAATACTATTTCAATATTATAAATAAACTTTTTCAATGAAATTTGAGAATAATAATTTTCTTTAAAAAAAAAAAAAAAAGGAAAGATCGGGTGTCAGTTTTCTTTTCTTTCTAGATAAGAAGCTAGGTATGGGATAGGATGATGCATAAAATCACTAATAAACATCGGGAGAAAATGGCAACTAATAGAAATAGATGGTGAGGAGGAGAATTCTTTCCAGGCTCGAGGAGCTGGGTCAGTGAATTAATTAATAGACTTGTCGTCTTTTTCCAGAGAAAATGACGTGAATTGCTCTGATTTTGAGAGTCGTGGATTTTGAAAATTTGTATTTAAGAGCACTATTTCAATTGGTTGTCTTTGATGTTTTTTATTTTATTGTTTCCGTTGAAAAGTTAATGGGCCTGTTTTTTTTGAGCGTTTTGAAAACGATTTTTGAAACAAATTTTGGAAAATAGTTTTATAATGTAAAAAGTGTATTAAAAATGTAAAAAGTAGATGCTAATAGTAAAAAGTTGTATTGGAAATAATGAAATATGATTAAAATATATTAAATTTACTGTTGAAACCAAAACCGTTTTCAAAACGAAACAAAAGAATAGGCCCATTGTTTCTATTTTTATTACTTTTTACTCACTTATGTTAATATACTTAAGTTAGGTTACGGCATAAGCAATCAATATAGCTGTCGATGAGATTGATATCAATAAAGATGGAAGACTTTCATGCTTGGTTATTAAAGGCCAAATGATGACACTAATTTCTAGAGAAGTTACCTTCTCGTATGAAAAAGCAAAAAGATGCAGTTATTTGCACACAATATGTGCAAATAATTACGCACATAAACTGGAAAAAGTGGGTCCAAATATTTTAGTTTCTTATATAACCTTAAGGGTCTGTTTTGTTCACGGAAAGTAAAGTTTTTGAGAAATGTGATTTTTGGAAAGTTAATAATAGGGAAAGTAAAGTAAAAAAGAATATCTTTTTTGTGTTTGGATTGGTTAATAAATGTATTTGGGAATTTAAATGTGAACTAAACTAAATATCAAAAATGCCCTCTCGAATTAAGTTTAATGATTTTCTCATAAAAATATTATTAACCTAAATAAGAGCTAAACAATATTTAATTATAAATTAGACTTCAACTTTAAAAATAAATTACATGCCAATTACTCATCCAAAATTAATTTAAAATTTTAAAAAATTATAGATTTGATTATTGATCTATAATGTAGTTGTTAATCTAGCGATAATTCATATGAATAAGAAAATAATTGGAAAAAATAAATTTTTTTTGTTGTAAAATGAAATATTAAATTTGTCACTCGATTTTTTTCAAATTTAGACGAAAGGGAAATTTTAAATTTTAAATATGGTACATTAATTTTCATTAAAATATTATTTAGTTTTATAGCTAATAAAAGTTAACTATAAAGAATATTATATATGATAAGTATATATGTTGTTTTAAGTATATATATATATATATTATATATATATATATATTGGGACATAAAAATTAAAATAAACAAATCTTAGTTAGATACAATATATACTAAAGTAAATTGCAATATTGTGGACGATTAGTTGCAACCAATTAGCTAGACGACTTTTATACATAAACAATCTTTTACCTTTTTTTAGGAAAATTAATATCTATGTATATATTTCCTTTTTTTTTCATTTTATGGGTTTTGAGATTGTCTTTTTTGAAAATTTGTAACCCGGGAAAAAAAATACCATACTAGAACAATGATTATTTTTTCAGGAAAATAACACTTATTTTTCTTGCATTACGGATTTATTTTCCTTTCCCAACCAATTAAAATGACTTCCAAACAAATGAATTTAATATCGAGGAATCATATTACTTTCTTTGACCATAACTCCTTTTGTTTGGTCCCAAGTGTATACATAGATTGTATTTGCTCCCACCCCTTCTTTCTCCTGTCTCTCTCTATTTTTCCCCAGTACTTGCTCCCTCCCCTCTCCTTCTCATCCTCTTTCTTCCTCCCTTTTCTTTCTTTCTCATAGATAACTTACCTCATACTAATCATCTCTATCTCTATAGAGTAGAGTATTTATTTAGTAATTTTAAAAATAATATCACTCATATATTTATTATGATAAGAATATTAATTATTTATTTATTTTTGGATAATAAATAAAAATTATATATAAGAGTATTAGGGTAATAAATAGATTTTTTATATTTAATTTGAAAAAGATTTTAAATAATATTATAAATTTATGATCTGCTTTAAATGATATTACTTGATTTCAATTTTAACTTATATTTTTATAATTTTCACCTAAATATTCATTTTTTTAATTTTAAGAGAGATTTATTTTACAAGAAATATTTATTTTTATATATAATCTATAATATATAATAAAAACATGTATAGTTTTAAATAGTTTCAATATAAAATTTATATTATTTATTATATATAAACATATCTTACCATATTATACGCGTATCGTAAATCTAATAATAGAAAAAATGACAATTGCATCCCAAATTTTACTTCAAAAGTTCAAATTGCTTCCCTAACTTTACTTCAAAATTGGAAATTGACCCCAAGTAGTCTCAACTTTAAAAAAAAAAAAAATTGAATTATTCTATACTAGTAGTTTTGGTGCACTCATCAAATTATCTACAAATTAAAATAGAGTGATGATTTTTACATCGTAGCTTTTCTATAGGAGAAAAATGAATGTTGCGTCAGCAAATTTATTTAAAACTTTTAAATTGACCCCAAATAATTTTAAGTTTTTATTCAGTTAAGTCATTCTATACTCATAGTTATGGTACAATTATCAAATTATCTACAAATGAATATAGATTGATTTCTATGTTCACTGAACGTAGCTAGTGAGAAAATATGGTGGAATCATCAAATTAACTACAAATTAAGATAAAACGACGATTTTTTTGTTCAACTTATTTTGAAAAGGAAAAAATGACAATTGCATCACTAATTTTACTTAAAATTTTCAAATTGAATACAAATAATCTCAATTTTTTATTAAATTTAGTCATATACTAATAGTTATGCTGCTACCATCAAATTATATACAAACAAATATAATATGTTGATTTCTATGTTGTATTGAACATAATTCCTAAGAAAAAATTACACTTGCGTCCCAATTTTTTACTTAAATTTTGCAAATTGACCTCAATAGTAACAAGTTTTCTTCAATTGAGTCATTCTATATGGTCCTATCGTATATAATATTATCTATAAATGTAGATAAAATGATGATTTATATGTTGTGTAAAATGTAATTAGGGATTAAAAAATTATATTTGCGTCCCAAATTTTACTTTAAAATTGCAAGTTGACCATAAATGGTATCAAGTTATCTTCAATTGAATGCTTATGTACTAAGTGATTTTGCTATTTTCAAATTATCTACAAATGAAGATAATATGACAAATTATATGTTGAACTGAAGGTAATTGGTGAGAAAATTGATAATTACATCCCTAATTTTACTTAAAATTGCAAATTGACTCCAAATTGTTTCAAATTTAGTTATTTTTATACAAATAATTATGGTGGTATCATAAAATTTTATGAAAATTAAGATACAAATTACAATTCCTAAGTTGTACTAAATGTAGTTAGTGAAAAAAAATGACACTTGCATCATGTATTTTACTTAAAAATTACAAATTGACCTCAAATAATTTCAATTTTTTTCAATTGAGTCATTCTATACTAATAATTTTGGTATATTCATCAAATTGTTTATAAATAAAGATAATTACATGCTTTTTATATTGTACTAAATGTAAGTAGTAAGAAAAAATGTAATTAGTCTTGATTTATTCTTAATTATGTTATTTGGTATTCTATACTATTAGTTATGGTACAATCATCAAATTATACAATAATAGAAAAGTTCATTTAATAATAATGAAGATAATTGAAAGGTTCACTAAAGCTATACACATAATAATATATTTCGTTATTAGGGTTCATTCTTTAATATGAAAATTAAGATATTTAAAGCACAATTTTATAATAAAAAATTATAATGTATAGTTTTTTTAGTTAGATCTTATATATTATTTTGGACTAAAACTAATTAAAATAAAAAAATGAATAAACATTTCCATGTATCTAAACGTAAAATGGAAAACGAAATCTTTATTTGAAACTCAAATTTATTAGAAATGAGCAGTTTTAATTTTTAAAATCATATATAATTATTAATTTTGATAAAATTATAAGCATTTACACCTGAGAACGTATTTGTTAATTAAAAAGAAGGGTTAAGAATTTCTATAACTAATACATTTTTTTAAAAAAATAAAAATCGGTTAAAAAATATATAAAGAAAAATCTTGGCAAGTAAAGTAGAAGGTGCATCATGGCGGGACTAAAAAATGGCGCTACTGAATCGCTTTTTAAATACACCTTGTATCTTTACAAAACTAATATTTTATTTCTTTGTAATTTTCAGTATAACCTATTTATCTTGTAAAAGCTCTCTTTTCTTTTTGAAATATAGAATTTCAATGTATATGTATTTTTTTTAAAAATTTATACGGATCTTGAATTTATCTTTCTTTTTACTATTTTCATTTCTCTTTATTTTGTTTATACGATTAATTTTCGTTTTTTATTTTATTGTTTTTTCAGAAATTTTAAGAAATTTTAGAAACTTATAAACTTAGGTTATATACCACCTACATAATAGGATTTCATTGTGAAATTAAGTTATACACAACCTGCATACTAAAATCTCATTGTGACATAGACCTTTCCACTCATTAGCCCACTCATTTTTTTTATAAAATATTTAACCTATTGACAATCCAACTATATATATTCTGCCCACAAATTGCACTTTATGTGCATAATAATTTGCACAAAATATGTGCAACATGCATTTTCCAAAGCAAAATTGTTTCGGTATTTCTTACTGCCGATCGTATGTGACAGCACCATCTCGTCTCCTCCGGCCTCAGCCGATCTCTGCAGGCAATGTAACTATTCATAGTTTATAGGGGGTAAATGTAGCCATTCTTTTTGTTTAACTTGAAAATAAGATAATTATACCATTGACTAATTCATGTGGTGCCAGAATGTTCTAGTATTTGGCCTTCCTATTTGATTTGATTTGATTTGATGGCGACTTTTAAATTTTTAATCTTAAGAAATTAGGGCCCTGTGTGGAATGCATCTCAAAATGAGATGCATTTCCAATTTTATAATACTTTTTCGTTATTCCCAATAAGTTTTTTTACATTTCCAACTCACCTTTTTACATTCCCAATAAGCTTTTTAATATTATAAAATTAAAATGATTCTCAAAACATGATTTTGAGAATCATACCACACAGGACCCTAGTACTTGAACAAAGTGCCAATTTTGATTTTGATTCAGTCTTCACATCTTTCATCTAAGAACGAGTCAGTGCTTCAGTGATTGTTATGTATAGTGAATCAGGATGCGCTCTAAACAGGACTATGCAGGCGGCTTCCCAACTTCGTTATTTTCCTCCCTACTGCCCCGACTTTCAATATAATAGATTGTAGAACTTTGAAATAATGTGAATTCAAAAAAAGAAAAGAAAAAGGAGACATCTTCCATACGGGATTAGTGTGAATTGTGAAACACAAGTCCAAATTAGCATAAATCAATCACTTTTGACAAAACTTGGAAATGGAACAATCACACGCACTTTCTGTAAAGGAAAAAGTTGGAATCACCTTTGGATTCAATATGAACTTACTGCTGCATCTTTCTTTAGGCTTGGTTCTATTGGTGATCCAAATTGAAATTTTTTGATTTTAGGGAAGGAGTTTTTTTGTAGGGAAATTTCTCTTGGGAAATTATGTAGGAGAGAGATAAAAAAGTGTAATGATTATGTTATTTTTTAAATTTATGTGAGTGAAAATTTTGAGAAAAATTTAAAATTTGAATTTAAAATTGAGGTTATTTCTTTTGCTTAGATTTTAGAAGAAAAAATGATGATTTTCTTGAAATAGGAATGGAAAATAACAGAGCCTCAGTTTTTATTTTTCAAGAATCCAAAAGTGACTTTTGAGCATTTTCAATGGAATTTGGAAAAAGGATCCTACAAATGAGGTACACCACGATCATTTATAAATTCAACCACGTTAGAAATGAGCTCCAACTTTATATAAATATATATACTGGAATCAAAGGCTATCTTCTTTTATTTATTTATTTGAATATTTCTTATAAATATATGATTTAGGGCCTGTTCTTTTTGTTTCGTTTTAAAAACGGTTTTAGTTTCAACAGTAAATTTAATATATTTTAATCATATTTTATCATTTTCAATACAATTTTTTACTATTCAGCATCTACTTTTTACATTTTTAATACACTTTTTATATTATAAAATTATTTTCCAAAACTTGTTTTCAAAACCGTTTTCAAAACGTTCAAAAAGAACATGCCATTAATATAAATTTTACACTCCATTTGTCCAAGATAAGAGACTGATTTCAAAATTTTTTCTTTGTTCCAATAGAATATTCAATTTTTGAACGTAAGTATATTAGTAAAATAATTTGAGACAAAATAACTTTTAAGTGTTATATTTTGAAATTTATAATAAATTGTATATTTTCAAACTAGACTCTTCTAATAAAATGAAAAGAAATATAACATATAAAATATATTGCTCTTTAATTGTGAATTATTCATCATTACTTAGTGCAAAGATTAAAGAGAAAGTAAAAAAAATAAATGTTAGAAAAATAGTGATGGAACGCGGGAACATAACAACATGTGTTTAGAATGGTGCCATTACTTTTTCTTTTTTTCTTTTTTTTCACTTTTAGATTAGAGTCTACAAATAATAATAAGCGAGTTCACCAAAGTTGAAGTTGTTTATTTAATTACCAAAACACAGGCCCACTTGTATGTGGTCCAACAGACTCTAATTGGGCCATTAAGACATTTCCAATATCGGGCCGGAGTTTTGCTTTGCGAAGCCTACATTTCTCTCGGGATCCACGCAGATTATAACGTGACTCATGGCCACTAATGATAGCTGATCCGTAATTTACGTGGCAGCCAGTGGCGCTTCTTTTTATCTCAAACTTAAAAGTCGTCCGATTCCGAACCCAAGTCCAATTACTCATTCCTCATCCAACTTGTTCCCACTCTCCCGGCCCAACTGTTCTCTCGTCTTTAAAATTTCCACGTGTTGTGATTCTGTTTTTTTTTTTTTTTTTTCAAAATTAAAAATTTCTTAATATAGATCTAAACATAATAGAATTATATCGTTAAACAAATCTTGTATAAATAGTCACAGATCTGTCACTAATTAATGCTGATGAAAGTTTCGAGATTACATATTTAACTGAGTCTTCATACACTATAGTCATGAATGAAATCACCATACCCAAGGAGAAAATTATTATAGATGGAGAGAGAAACTTCAAAAAATAGAGAGAAAAACAACATAAACATGGATAAAAGTAAAACTAAAGCAAATTAAATAAAAAATAGCAAAAACAAAAGTAGAACTGCTTTCCTCATCCCCGATGAAAAAGGATGAGAGAAGAAGATGAATAAATTTAGGGTTTGAAGACAGATGAGGGAGAGGGGAGGCGGCCAAGCAAAATAGGGTGTCAAGCTTGCTGTGATTCTGTTTGTTTGTTTTTTTATTTCTAAATTCAAAAGGTAATTGATATTCCTTCCATTGTGATTTGTAGTTGTTTGTATCCGTGAACTGAACAGAAAAAAAAAAATGAATAGAGTAATTAATACATGATGAGAGGTGTGAATCTACATGATCATGTAACAAATGGTTAAGCGTTAAGAGAGGTTGAAGTTGAAGTGTCACTGCAGCTGGGGGCAGGGTAGAGTAGAATTAATTACATTTGAAAATGAAACATACTCCTCCGTGTTAAATAGAGAGAGAGATCGAACGCACGAATCGATGAAGATGTTTGGGTTGGGTGCATTATTATTCTGGAAACTGAAACCATGCGTATATGGCCACCGGCATCAATGCCCTACTATCTGTATCTCTATCTGTACCTGAATTTGCAAATGGCATTAAAAATGGGTACATTGCATGGATACGTCCATTTCAGACATTTGCTTGCTAGCTCTTTCGATTTCGACATCGCACCTGTAAACTAAACCCGTATTCAACCAATAATAATGCACACGCCACACGTACACTGTGTCTATATATATACAGATATAGTTGGACGTAATTTGTGGCTCCCAGCTTGTTTAGTCGATTCTTTTAATCAATGGGATAAGAGTATAGTAGTGGATAGAGTCATTTATATCTGCAACAGAAATTAATTAAAGAGGGGAAAAAACCCTACGATACGTGTCTGGATTTCATGCCTGTAAAGAGAAAGCTAACAAGGTCCATCCTACTCTTTATGTTCATTCACTTTGAAAATTTCAAATATAACTTGTTAATTAGCTTACAGAAAATATTTATAAGACTGTTATTTAGGATTGTTACCATTGTGAAGAAGATCAAGTAACATATATATATATATATGAAATTAAAGGCTGTGTATTAATCGTAGGTAGGTTAAAAATCTTGTTAGCTGGTGCATGTCTATTCTAATAATTCTATACTAGCTAGCTAGAACAAACCATCCCATGTTACTTTGTTACTCAACTACCAAAGTTCAATTAAGGAGTAGATCGATCATCATTTCCCCGATTATGTCACTTCTATTCTATCTTCTTTGTGACAACTCTGTGTTACCTTCTCATTTTATATATATATATATACATATTTTCGAGTGAACTTAATTAACTAGTGCAATTTAGAAAGATATTCGGCGGAAATCACCCATAATTGCCACACCACGTAAGAGAAATTGAGGGGTTACCGGGGTTTCAAATTCAGACCAGTTAAGATTTTATACTTCCTACTTTTGAATTTGATCGAGTAATTGTCATTCCATGTTATAATCCGGTGATTCAAGTACGTAACATGCATGCATATATTGTGGGTTATTTTCTTCTGTGAAGCAGAAAACCAAAAGATGAAGAATAAACTTAGGGGTGACGGCAGGTCGTGTTCGTGGGTTAGCGTGTTGAAATACATTAACCCTAACCTTAACCTGTTTATTTTCGGGTCGTATTATGTTGAACCTATTTATTTTAAGGTCGTGTTGTGTCAACCTTATTTTAACCTGTTTATTTTAAAAATTAAAATTTTAACTCTAATTCGATCTAAATATAAATCAAATAACACATTTAACCTTTAAAAATAATTATATTCACATTAAAATGTATATCACACAAGCTAAATAATATTTAAAAATTAACCAATAATATTTTTTAAAATTTTTATGTTTATGGAATATGTTCGGAAGAGTTTACAAATTTGTTAAACAAGTTAAATAGATCATTCGGATTAACCTGACATGACCTGTTTAATTTTTGTATTATTCGTGTTCATTCCGATTTTGACCCAATTCTCTTACCGGTAGTGTCTAACATACTAAAGGCGTGTTAGGTCTGTGTCGAATTTTCGTGCCGGGTGTAGAATATAAAAACAAATATAAAATAATATTAAAGAGATTAACGCACAACGGAATAAAACTTTTTTGTAATAACGAACAATAAACAAACCCGCACGCACACAATCTGTGCGGCACACCAAAGCCCAAGCTTGGTCGAGAAACAACCCAAAGGCTATTCAGTTTCTCCTATATCTTGGTATCTATCTCTGTAATTCTCTATCTATCTCTGTAATTACAATGATCACCCAATGTCTCTATTATAGGCTAAATTATCCCTGAATCCTATCATAAATCTGATTCAGAACTATTTTCTAAAACAACTAGGTTACCCAAAACAACCACTAAACCAAATAGAAAACAGACAAATAATAAATCATACTACAACTATAATTACCTAATTAATACAAGTTTGGTTTAAATAATATTTTCCAACATAGCCTCCCTTAAACCAAACTTGGATCAAAGCAACTCCCATGTCATCTCGAGCTTGAATCTCTATTGAAATCTCTTTTGCAGTGTAAACAACATGCAACACCACCTTGTAGTAGTTTTTCGGCTCTACTTTCCAGTCTCATCGTAGAGACACCTTTGTATGTTCCATGAATCTTCTGTGGAAACTCCTTTTTAGCGAAGAATTTATTCATGTCCACCCATTCTTCTTCATTTGAGTTCAACTTCTCATCAACCCTGCAATCAACTTTGTAGATGCCAAAAACATTCTCGCAAACTCGAGACATCACCTTTAAATAAGATGTGGACACAAATTTGTATTTTGAGAAATCCTTATCAAATTTCTCAGATTGGTCAAAGAACTTACTGATATCTACCAATTCATCTTCAGAACAGAGCTTTTCATCGACATTGCTAATCTCATCAATGCCTTTAGATATAACAATGTCCTTGCAAACCCAAGGCTCCATTGTCACAATTTTATCTGACTCAACAAAGTTTTCACTAATCACATAATCACTTTGTTCTTCTGTTTCATTTGTTTCCGAGAAGTTATTATCCTTTTATTCAATAACTTCTTCAACAATCGCATGATCTCTTTTATCCACGTGATCATCAATTTCAATCTCTCGCTCTTGTTCTGAGACACAAACAATTTCTTCTTCTTGTTTGACCAAATCAACACTTTTAATGTCTTCATCCTCCTCGGCATATTCCTGCAATTTGACTATTTGAACGACATCACTGTTTCCTCGATTAGAATCTTTCAAATTTTTTCAGAACTCCTTGGCTGTCTTTGCATTCATGAATTTTATGCATACATCTAATTCAACATTCGTTCTTAAATAATACAGAGCCAATTGATACTGATATTGATTTATCTTTGATTCTTTACTTTCTGCAAACTCTGACTCAAATCCCGACTCAATCTCGTGCCATGTTCCAAACTTTTAAAGAAATCTTTCATCTGTTAACTCCAGAGTTCATAATTCTTTTTGCCATCAAAGACAAAAACATGACACTTCTTATGGATAGGTAAAAAAGACATCTTTAACTACTATACAGACACAAAAATTTTAACACATTCTATTCCAGATGTAGGACCCAATTAAACAGCCACGAAGATCAAACTGACGCTGCAATTCGAGCCAACGAACAATTTGAATCTATGCAATTGTAATTGCACGCAGACCAAGATAAATATATAACAAAGGCTTTGGGCCTTGTAAAAGTATCTGAAGCAAAACCGGAGCTAATTAAACAACTTTTGCATTGGAAATCCGAATTGCAGCAAAAGCTTAATTTACTCCAAATGCAAAGTGCGAGCTTCACTGAAACATATTTTATTCTGTCTCTGATACCACTTGTAGGATATAAAAATAATATATATCCAAAATAATATTAAAGAGATTAACGTACAGCGGAATAAAACTTCTTTGTAATAACGAATAATAAACAAACCTGCACGCACACAATCTGTGCGGAACACCAAAGCCCAAACTTGGTCGAGAAACAACTTGAAGGCTATTCAATTTCTCCTGTATCTTTATATCTATCTCTGTAATTCTCTGTCTATCTCTGTGATTACAATAATCACCCAATGCCTCTATTTATAGGCTAAATTATCCCTGAATTATACCATAAATCTGATTCAAAATTATTTCCTAAAACAACTAGATTATCCAAAATAACTACTAAACCAAATAAAAAACAAACAAATAATAAATCTTACTACAATTATAATTACCTAGTTAATACAAGTTTGGTTTAATATTTTCCAACACCGGGTCGGAAATTAACCCAGAATAAACTCACTCAAAGAGGTAAAAGGTAAATTAGGTGCGATATATTGGAGGGTAAGTGAAATAGTTAGAAATAAAGCAAAAAATGAAGGTGACCCGGTAGGGCTGTTGGGGCACGGAAATCCAAGAGAAACGTGGTGGGGGTGGGGTGACGTGGAGTTGTCTGGTTGGGTGATTTAAATCATTCCCTTGTTTCTGACTTTTCTATTTTCCATTTTTGTATCCATCTGTGTAAGTAATAGAGAAGAAAAGCGATTCCTTTGTCTTCATTATTTGGCCTCTAAATGTCATGGGGACATTGGAGAGGGAAAATATGTCCTACGTACCCTCCATATGAAATGCTGACACTAATAATAATTTACACGAAATGTCAAATTCAAAAAGTTTATTTTGTATTACTAAATTTTTTGAATGGAACACTACTTTTACAAAAAAAGAAACATGATAAACTTTTTACTTTTAACTGCTCAAAATAATGTCCAACTTAATATATATATATATATATATATTTGTGTTGGGTGATGGTATATCTTTATTCGAATATTAATATAAATATAATGTTTCATTATTTTTTCTTATGATTCTAAAATTATACAAAATAATTCTAATGTAATGAATGAGTAATTTATAAACTTGACTTTAACTTCATGAGAATTAATGAAGTCGACTTTCATTTTATTTTCCATCATCTTATTTGGAAATCCAACAAAAACCATTATTACTATCCATGATCATGAGGACAAGTGTATGACTGTGTATATTATTGGTGTGTCTAAAAGTGAGCAAAGTATTGAATCTGGCCCAATAAGATAAGAGAAAGCCAAGGAAAGGAAGAATAAGGTAAAAAGCTAGGCCAAAGGGAAGTCACATAGCTGGGACAAAATACTTTAGGTAGCTCAAAAAGAACTGAAACACTTTAGGTCGGCCACCGGGCAAAAATGATCTTAGGATGGAATTAGGAGTGTTCATTTGGATTTATTTGGTTTATTTGGATTGGTTAATTCGGGGTTTTCAAAAAAAAATTAGCATCCAAACACCAAACCGTTTAAGTAAAAACCAAACAAATCCAAACCATTTAAGCCATGGCTTATTCGGTTTGGGGCCCGAATAAGCTAAATAAAAAGAAGAAAAAATCTTATAAAAATACTTCAAAAGTATAGTCATCCCATAATCAGAATCTTACAATAATAAAATAGTCAAACCCAAAAGATTAATATTTTTTCCAAAATAAGTTTAAAACTAAAATAACAGTCATTAATAACATTAGAAAATAACAAAATAATAGAAAGGGCATTGATATTCTTCTTTAGATTTAGCCCTCAACAATCAATATTCTTCTTCAATCTTCACCGTCCTCCTCAAATACTTAATTAAAAACTTAATTAAATAACTATTAAATAAATTTAATAAATATTATATTATATTAATTCTTATTTGGCTTATTTGGATTGAGATTCAAATCCAATTCCAAATCATTTAACCGTTTAAGATTCGGTTTGGGCTATTCACCCAATCCGAAAACCAAATAAGCCAATCCATTTACCATACATGGATTGGATTGGCCGGCTAATTTGGATTGGACATTTTTTGAACACCCCTAGATGGAATAACGATATACAGCTAAGGTATAGGGCAATAAACAGGGGGCGGGAGTTTAGGCTAGTATTATGGGCAAAAGTTGCGCAGGGCATTCAAAGCTAGGGAGCAAGATCCGGGTCTTAAATAGGGTGGCAGACCGGGAAAACATTTAAGGGTGAGATTGTCATCAATAAGGAGGCAAATCAGAAGGGCATTAAAGGTGATGGTCCGGAAAAGGCGCAACGGCCAAAACAGCACGATGAGGCTATATATATATATATATATATATTCATATTTTAGATCAAATGAGGTACGCAATTTCTACTTGAGACATGACGCCATTTTCTACTTGAATATACACTTGTGAATTGTACTTCATGCTTGTCATATTACTGACTTGGGCGTCGGAGTGGAACAGAGGGATAGCTCCGCTTTACTCTTGTTTCTGTTTTCAGGTTCAATACGTAAGGTTCGCCGGGTCAAATAAACTCAATTCCGGGTCATAAAAGTGATGTATCCTTTTATCTCACAAGGTCAACTTTCCTTGGGCAAATGTGAATTTTGTAATTTCGTTAACTGTGTGGAATGGATGGTTTATAGTTTTAATATATATCATATAAATATACACAAAATTAAACACAGGTGATCTTTTGAAGAAGATAAATCAAATGGTGTGTGTGTGTGTGTGTGAGAGAGAGAGAGAGAGAGAGAGAGAGAGAGAGAGAGAGAGAGAGAGAGAGAGAGAGAGAGAGAGAGTGAAAGCTTTGGAGTTGTTACAAAACTACATCAAGATGTGCACTATGGCGGTGGTCCATGAACTTGACTTCGATTGGGGTATTGATCATAAGGGATAAAATCGATTCTTGAGGCACATTTATGATTTATCACAAAACATAAACCATAATAATACTCTTATTTTCGTCATAAAAACTCCTGTTTATAAACATTTTCTTGCCAATTTTTTTATTATTATTATTATTATAATTGTAACCCTTTCTCCTTTCGGGTGCATTTGATTTAGTGGGCAGAAATTAGAATGAAAATACGAAGCATTTATATATCCAGAAATGGATGAATTTTTCGGAAACGATCTTTTTTTATAAAGATAACATAATAGGTTATGTGATAAGATTCTTTGTTACATTTACATTGAATTTTTATTTTTATTTTTTTGTCAGGGTTTATGAGAAGGGAGTACTAATGTGAAGAAAATTGGTGCAATGATGGTGAAGAAGCCACGTAGGTATAGTTGGGCTAGCTGATGGGCCATACTGTTGTTGACCTCCAAACATAAAACAAGAAATTGGACCAATTAAAAACTTAAAAATAATAGTGGGTTGGAAGCCCGGGGTGGCAACCTGAACCTGAAAACTAAAAAGACGGGTTGGGCCATGGGGCCCCTTTCAAAACTCAAATTTGGCCTTTCGCGTATATTGTCGTCTACTCTATTTACTAGGCCTTGGCTGTCCACAGGTGTAAAATGTTAATGTATGAATCATGATTGGACGCCATTAACTTCACACTTTTCCCAAAAGGGCCATATATTTTTTGTGTTCGTAGACACGAAATTATTTATTTTACGTGTTATATATTAAAATTTAGAAACAATTATATTGTGTACCAAACTAATTATTTTGTGACCAACAAGTTATTAATTGATTATCTTAAACTTAATACTGTCATTTTTTAATATATAATTTGTAATACAGAAAATAAAGTTGAATTTCTTGCAAAACCATACGGATAGAATTGCAAACTTTTTGAAACCCTATTTTCTACAATTGAATGACCAAGGTCTTACGTTTTCCAGAGATGTGATGGGGGCAAAATGGCACGTAAAGGTGTGAACAAGTTGAGCCGAGTTTGAGCTGATTGGTTGGCTCAATAAGTTATTAGACTAGTAATAAGTGAATTTGAAGTCAAATCAAATTTTGACCGAGTTACTCGGCTCCTCTACCCCTAATGGCACGGAGGATGCCCCTCCCCTACCCAAGAAAAACAAAACCAAAAATAAAAAAATTGAAGAAAAAGAAGAAATGGTTGGATCCAAAGAGATTGTACCGAAGTAGTAAGTTTGGGTGCTTGGTAACGTCGGTGGAGGAATGATATATAGAATTTGAGCCAACAAAATAATGAGACGGAGACCCTTAGCCTTAGCTTCTTTCGTTCTTTATTGGTGTCCACTCCTTCCCTCGTGGGCTTGGCATTTCACCCAATTTGTTTGTTTCCTTCGGTATTAGCGTTTGCTTTGATTAATTATCTTGGAATTTAAATTTATATTTTAAACATTTTTGGTGCAATTTTACATTTATTTATTTACTATTCCAGCATTTTTCTAGCGGGTACCATTAATGTTTTCATGCAAATATATTAATATTATTCTATTCTATTATTTGGAAAAGTCCTTTGATCTTATACTAATAACCAAACGTACCCATATATAATTAGTTAATTAGGCTTTAGCTTTTGCTTCAATTAGCTTTTGATCTTCATAAAAACATCGATAGTGAGTTTACATGACGGTATTACAATGTGAACTCTTCTAATGTAACATCTCATGTAACAGAGGAAATAATAAAAAATATTAGAAATGATACATTGTAAAAGAAAAAAAAAAACCCAACTATTTATAAACCAATAGTACAAATTAATGTGACTTATTACTTTTTCCAGAAAAAAGAATAATAATAATAATAATAATGTGACTTATTACCCAATTCATGATTGCACAATTGAACTGAATTAAAAATGTGCTTCACTGAATTCATCATTGAACTTGATAACTTATGAGGATCATATACTGAACTAATCAAATCAAAACCAATAAAGACTCGACCGTTAATTGCAAACATCACTAACCTTACCCTCCTATTTAGAACTTGCAATTAGTGTGGATTAGACTAAATTAATCCATGCTTAGCTGATCGAGATTAGGTGCAAATTAATTAAAATCATGCTGGCAAACTCTCAATTGTGAACCCAAATAGTCCATGAAAATCATAAATGAATTTTAATGAGTTAGGCAAACCATGCACCATTTACCACACACTAACGCAAACAAATAAAATAGTATGTAATATGCATTAAGGCGGCTTGTTCGTTAGAAGGTTTTAACGGATGTTATGGAAAATATGATTTCAAAAAATGTGTTCACAAAATAAGCAAACTAACATGTGAAGAAAAAAATAAAAAATAAAAAAAACTGTTTTAAAAAATTCTGTTTAATAAAAGAATTTTGAGAACGGATTTTTTTCAAAATCTTGTTTGGTAAGATAGTATGTCGTTATAAGATTTTACGATAGACATTAGACTATCACTGCAAAATCATAAACTTTTAAAAATTATAATCCTGCAACATCATCCCGCAAAATCTCCAAACAAACAGGCCTAATATTCATCCTTTACGTGATAATGTGGATAATTCGCCTAACGGGCTACTCATATAGCCGATCACTATTCACTATATATATATGATGAAGAAAAAGATTCAAAAAACTGATATGACATCGTATGGTTAAAATTACGGTGAAAATTATGTAAGTCATTATTTTATCAAAATATTATGACGGTGATAATTTGTTCTAAATTTTCAACATGTGTATCACCGATGGTAACTTAATGGTCTAGGGTGGGGTACGTAGAATGAAACTGTAGAGAATAGAAAGCTTGGGGCGGGTCCATTGACGGCTTACTATTAGCTGGTTCGGAAAGCTAAGCTGTATGGCGCTTTCCATTTGAATGGAGCAGTCCCTATCAATCCCTTCCACCATTTCTCTCCCACATTTTCTGTATAAAAAGGGGCCATATCATCACTCCACAAACTACACACAAATAACATACTTCTACTAATTACAAAAACCTTCGATCAATCCATCATGCTACGCTTAAAATATCATGTTCTGTTCTTTGTTTCGACGATCATCAGTTGTGCCCTCCTCCTCAACGTCGAGGCACGATCCGCCACTTTTCTTCAAGATTTTCGGGTCACTTGGTCCGAGTCTCATGTTAGGCAACTTGATGGAGGAAAGTCCATTCAGCTTGTTCTTGACCAAAATTCAGGTAACGTCAATATAGTTTCATTAACGAGACTGGAGTATTTTACTAACGCGTATATAAACAATATTAGGATGTGGATTCGCATCCAAGAATCAGTATCTGTTTGGCCGTTTTAGCATGAAGATCAAGCTCGTCCCCGGTGACTCTGCTGGAACAGTCACTGCCTTCTATGTATGTACATGTGTTTAATTAATTATCCATTTCGGTTCATTAAAAAAGTCAGCTTTCTAATACTGTTCTGATCGAGTACAGATGATTTCGGGGGCATTTAACACTCGAGATGAGTTCGACTTCGAGTTCTTAGGAAACCGGACGGGACAACCTTACACTGTCCAAACAAACATATACATAAACGGCATCGGCAACAGAGAACAAAGGTACAACCTCTGGTTCGACCCCTCGGCGGCATTCCACACGTACACAATCCGATGGAGCCATCACATCCTCGTTTTCTACGTGGACAACGTGCCGATTCGGGTTTACAAGAACAACGAAGCCAAGGGGATCCCTTTCCCGAAGCTGCAACCCATGGGAATTTATTCCACGTTGTGGGAGGCCGACGACTGGGCTACGAGGGGAGGGTTGGAGAAAATCGATTGGAGCAAAGCGCCTTTCTACGCTTATTACAGTGACTTCGACATCGAAGGCTGTCCCGTTCCAGGGCCGGCGACGTGTGCTTCGAACACGAACAATTGGTGGGAAGCTGCGAATTACCAACAACTGACTCCTCTTGAAGCCAGGACTTACCATTGGGTCCGAGCCACACATATGATCTATGATTACTGCACCGACAGATCTCGCACTTCGGTTGCCCCACCCGAATGCATCGCAGGATTCTACTAAACGATTTCAGATCCTCTACTCAATTTCCTGCACAATCATTGTTGTTGAGAAATGTTTTCATTTGGTTATTTGCGTACGAACATGGCGCGCGTCCAGTTTACAAACTAGCCATGCAAATTGCAAAGAATACTTGGTCGAGTTTATTTGTACGAGAGAAAGAGAGAGAGAGAGATGTGCTTTGGATTGGTTGCTATTTTTGAATTGTGAAAAATGTATTATTATTCTTGTGTGGATATGTATGGTTTTATGTTATTGATTGTACACTTTGTAAACCAATAATGCTTTTTCTGGTTTTGGCATCATTGTGAAATTTATAAATATAATTCGAGTCAACGTTTTTCTTATTAATATTGACCATAAACCAGTAGCTTTTAGAAGTTATATTAAATGTATATACTTTTGTTTTGTGCATCGATCATTTGTCTTCCTTGAAATCTTCTGTCTTTCCTTTTGAGTTAATAAAAAATTTCATCTCAATCTATCTAGATATTTTCTAGTCATCATTTTAGCGGAAGAAGTTGTGGTGGTATGATATGCCATACTACATATGATCAATAAATCATGAAATTATTGAATGGAAATTGTGGTGCAAAATGCTGGCTTAATAAATGGTCCACCTAGACTCGTACCATGTCTGAGTATGCCTCATCAATTTCCTTTTTCTCCAAAAGCTAAATAATTGAATAGTTGTACCACGAAAAATTCTTTTATCAGAACGAAATAGAGGCCATAGAGTAATAAAATTTAAGAATTCGAAGCTTGAAGTTAACAGTACCCTCCATGTTTACTCTTCGACATGAGGGTACAGAGAATCGAAGAAAAGGAAACGACAATGCGAGAAAGAAATCACCCTTTCACTTTGCCATTGTCGGCACACCTTGTCAGTGACTCAAGGCTGGAACTGGAAGTAGTTACTGTGTCTTTCTTGATTGAATGAATGAGGCTTCGACTTAGTTTACCACCCCCGGGGGGGGGTTGGATTATGCGCCTTCCTTAACTTCACCAAAAGTAGTGATTAAAGAAGCTGTATAGAGTAGTTAGCTAGCCTTAGTAGCTCCATGAACAGTCTTCATATATATTGATCGAGGGACCCCTTATCAACAGCTTCATCTGCAGGAATTAAGAGCAAAGGGCCCCAGAAAAACAAGCAGCATGAATCATTATCCATGTCTAAAATAACTCACAGTTGTGACAATTGTCCAGCGGAATCGATTCAGTTTCAATTGAAAAAAAACATGCTGGGGCTCACTTTGCAGTCCTACATTTACTTTCTGAGAGATGAAAAAAACTGATTCAAGAATTAACATATGGCCAATCATATTTTAGGAGAGTTAAGAACATAAATTCTAGATTTACATCTCGGTTGTCCGCCAGCCATGGTACGTAAGACTTCTCAAGGTTTATATGCATCGTCTTCCGTAGTCAAATATAAGCTTTCAAGTTCCAGCTTCATTGAAGATGCGTGAATTAACTGTCTTTCAGTCTGATCTTCTTTTCCCACCATGTCGCCCAAAGGGCAATGTGACAAAGCTTATGATCCTGCTCACACAAAGAGACATTGATAGCATAAAGGAGAGACAGAATTTTATTTCTTGTTATTCATTCTGACAGCAACAGGACTGCAGCAGTATGGGCAATTCCCAAAAATAACATCAAATGACCTGCAACAGATGCACCCAAGTTGGTATAAAAAGAAGTAACCAACAATGAAGAAGGGGTGGAGATCCAAAATTGCACAAGTAAAAGCCAATGACTAGTTTTTACAGCTTGGGTTATACTCCAGTAATCATACATGTGTATTAGCCTAGCCACAATACAACTTCATAGTGAAACGGTGTTATACAGATATTATGCCAATGCTAATACTAACAGCCACAGAAATTAAGAGAAATGCAAAATCCCAACTTACCTGCGAGATGTTGTTATGGAATGCAGCCAGTCTCCAAGACAAACACTATGAAAGGCCCGACTGCAATTACTATTTTCACATGTATAATCAGTTGAAGCCCCACTATTTGCACCAAATTCATCATCTATGGGAAAAGAACCAAGTTAATGGACTATGCTGAATGATGTACTTATCTGTTAATATAGCTAATCGGATGTATTATTACCAATGGGCAGATATTGAGCGTAACAAACCCCACATTCAGTTTGCTGATCATTTTTACTCACATCAGGAGGTTTAGGCAGCTGAATATTCAGGACACTTGAAAGGTTATCAGAGAAAGATCTGTCTTTGCTCCTGTTATATATAAGAACAAAGCAGACCAATAGAGATCGTAAGTAGGAATAATAGAAACTAAAAGGGAAATGAAAAGATTAAAACAAATTATATTATGAGTCTCAAAATAGGTGATATTGTTCATATTTGATTTCTGCAAGTACCATTTTTTGCAATTGTGTAGCCAAACCTTTCTCCATCGGCTCACATTTGAATCTGACCCCAGAAAGCGACATCTAACAGATCAAAATTAAAATGTCACCAAAATGCCCAACGGACATCTTCAAGACAAGCATTACAGAGAAATTATACTCTGGTAAGGATCTTGGATCTTGGACACTTAGTGATAGCATGAGATAGCAATCATTTCCTAGGGAAGTAAAAAGAGTAAATAAGGTAAGTAGAAAATATAACATACTTTTACAATGTAACAGTGTAAATAAAGAGAATTCAAAGACCTATACAGATTTGACGATATGACATCGCTAAGCATGGATGCTTGGGCTCAACCACCCACAGGCACTTATCAATCTCATCTAATGCAGACCAGAAGTCCTGCAGCTTATCTAGATGCTGGCAGAGGAGCAAAGATTAGGCGCATCATACAAATTTTATAACCAATTCAAACAACTGTAGCCACAAGCAGCCACAATGCAAATAAAGAAAACAACAACATTCATGAAGGAACAGAGGGATATAAAAAGCAAAGATATCCAACGAAATGGCGATGTATACCCGCTGAAATTGCCCCACGACATCTTGAGTGTTGAGTTTATGGACCAGTCTACACTAAAAATTTGCGGGACATCCTGCCAAAAGTATGATTCAAGGGTGAATTATCAACAATGCAGAGGCTGAAGGACTCAACTAAATTACTAAATTATTGCAGACTGACCGCTGAAATTGAAGGTGGACATTCTGGATAATCAATATCTAATGTCACCTCCAAAATGAGAACTCTTCCTTTCTTGTCTCTGAAAAAAACACCATAAAAGGTACCAATAAGCAGCTAAATGATTAAACCCCAGATCAAATAAGATGTGCATACATAGAGAAATGATCTTACACAACACGAAAGCTCAAAACTTTCAGGTCTTCTCCCATCCTCACTAAATGCTCCCATCCAACCTCTTCAACCTACGCATATATCACCCATATTTGTATCATCACTGATGCATAAAAATCTGAGAGAAACATTTCAAATAGTAAGGTGAAGTTAACATAATCATCTGACTCCTAAATTACCTCTGAATATATCCTCCGGTGAAAAGCTGAGGACTTCCCCAGTGATCGTGTTTGCTCGTCGGCATGTTCCTAAACCAAAATCAATGACAAAATTGTCGCCACAGAGCTGATGAGTTCTGGTAAAAATTCCGGCAAAGCAAGTACTGTAACTTTAAAAACTAACTGAGCTTTACCGTGTTAACATCCATGCTAAAATTTCAGTGCGGCAATGTATCAAACACGTTGTGTTCACTTTTGTTGTGAGGCATCAACGGAGAAATCCTGTGCCGCCAACACAGAGTATTGTAACCCGAGTTTGAACGCGATTTACCCGAGAAAGGGCCACCCGTTCAGTTCGGCCCAAGTGTTTCAAATGTGAAGTTTGTGATTCAAAGTTGGGCCAGTTGGGCGAAATGGGCCACTCGATATTTTAGCGAATTCCAAATAGTCATGCTTCTTCTTGGCCCTTCAAAATAATAATGATTTTGACGTTATTTAAAAAATGGAATGAACTACCAAAAATTTCCATGAAGTTTGTTAAAACTATCAAATGAATCTTATAATTATAAAAAATTAAAAAAAAACCCACAAATTACATATAATTAACATAACAAACCCTTTAATAAATTGAAATTTTAGGGTTCATTTTGTTAACCAAACATATCTGAAGAATCGTTTGGTAAAAATTTTATTATGTTTGAAAAAGTAAACATATAAACCAAATCAAACATATTTATGTTTGAAAACGAGTTTTGAACCTCGAAACGAACTTCTACTTTAGTTTTTTTTTTTTTTTTTTGTAATTTACCTACGTGGGTACGTGGAGTATATGATTATTTGTTGAAAAATTGGTTGAGCAGTTGAGATTGGAATAGATACAAAATTAATGAGTGAGTGAGTGAGTGAGTTTGAAAAAGCGACCTGGACTTGACGGTGATTAAGGTTAACAGAACAGGTGGAATGTTTTGAGGAAGACTCAACTAATTTGACGACCAATCGACCGGAGTTAAGTCGACCGATCATCCAATTTCAATTTCAATTTCAATTTCATTATCATAAATAATATAATTATCCCCGAGATTTTGTGTGTGGGCCCAAATCGATAACTTCCGCTTGTTGTCTTACATTTTTTAGTTGAAATTTTATTTTTTTGTAGATTGCGTCAATCATTTTTCAACTTCCCTTTATGTCACTTCGTTTAATGTTATGTTGCTAATTGATTGCCGTTATATTAGACGCCAAATTTGTCTACGTCCATAGAAGAAAATTATAAATGGAAAGGCAAGGTGCAATTTTTTAGACCAATAACGAAACTACATATATCATCAAGATTTCGCTTAAAAAATAAAAATTCTAGTAGTATAACAGATTTTGAGTCACAAATTATAATACAAACGACCAATAATATATTTAGTTACTTGAATAGATAATATGTATTGGAATAGCATCCATATCAACAGAAAGAAAGAAGAATCAGAATTTGAAAATGAAGCTGTCATGATTCCAAAAGCAATAAGTAAACAAACAAATGTGTGTGTCGCTACATGGAAGTAAAATTTGAATACGTAATTGGGTTTTTCAAGTTAGTTTCAATCGCCATCACCAAATAATTTGCTTGAAATTTGAAAATACTATCAAATTAATTTTTTTCTTTGATTTATGGATTATAATGTGTTTCTATAATTAACAGTGGGATTAAAGGATACCGAAAGTTGTGGCTAGATAACATAGGATTCCATACGTCCTTATGCATATATGTCAATCGATCTCGAACAAATTTCTAATGCAATTAACAGAATCTTTTATTTATGTTTCAAAAATAAAATTAAAAAAAAAAAAAATGTCTGGTGTCAAGTGTCAACAACATGGAGAAGTATATATGTATGGGTACGTAAGTGGTGTTTCAATTCAAACACTAAAGTCAATCGAATCAAGCATAGTATTTCAGTGCATATATGCCAAAGTGTACGTAACTGGATAGATTCCAATGCCCATGCTGGAAATTAATTAATTAATTATTGGGGCCATGCATAATTAAGATCGGCTAAGAATAAATTAAAATCCCAATCATTTACGCTGAGAATAATTTATTTCTTTTTTAAAAAAAAGGATGGGAATTTATATAAAAATAGTTAATTAATGAGGTACATCAGAGTCACAGATTTGAGTTTATGTTGTGTGCGGTACGTACTGCAGACGCGTGGTTCCTGATTCATCAAACGAAAACACTATCATATATAGATGCGTCTTAATTAACAGCGATCCATCTATCGTGGCTGACGAGACGATTTTTAAATTTTCATAATTATGATTTGTAGGTATGATCTTTTTTTTATTTTTCTAATCGTTGAATTTCCAATGATCGAATTCATGACCTCAAAATTACGAAATTCGCTCGTTATTCACCGCACCGGGGTCGTAACTCAGTGCCGACAGCGCAGCAGATTTAGGAAGGAATTAAGCGATCATTGTATGTGGTGTGGAGATTAAGAAAACAGAGGTGCAAACAGTGGTTTTGTGATCAATTAGTGAGTGGGTGGGACAATACTGTTCCGCTTTGGGATAAGAGAAGAACAGAAGAGGATATTATTAATTAATAAAAAACAGTAATTAATAAAGAAAGAAAAGCCCAAAAGACATTCCACGTGAGTAGAGTAGTTTGGTAGTTGTTTCTTTCAGACAGGGACAATTCATCATTTGATCAACAATCTAATACTACAGTAGTATCATTAGGTTCATTATGCTTTGCCGACATGCTTCCATAATCGATCCCTTCCATTTTATTATTAAATTATATTATAATTCCATGCCTTAGTTTCGCTTTACTAACGTTATCTCTAGTGTTATGAGTAGTAACAGAGCTAGGCCTTTAAGGTCAGGAGGGGCAAAATTTTAGAAGAAAAATAAATTATAGTATATTATATGGGTGTTCAAAAAATGTCCAATCCAAATTAGCCGCCCAATCCAATCCATGCATGGTAAATGGATTGGCTTATTTGGTTTTCGGATTGGGTAAATGGCCCAAACTGAATTCTTAAACGGTTAAATAGTTTGGAATTGGATTTGAATCTCAATCCAAACAAGGAACCGAATAAGCCAAATAAGAATTAATATAATATAATATTTATTAAATTTATTTAATAGTTATTTAATTAAGTTTTTAATTAAGTATTTGAAGAGGATGGTGAAGATTGAAGAATAATGCTATTTATTGAGGGCTGAATCTGAAGAAGAATGTCAATGCTCTTTTTATTATTTTGTTATTTTCTAATGTTATTAATGACTGTTATTTAAGTTTTAAACTTATTTTGGAGAAAACATTAATCTTTTGGGTTTGACTATTTTATTATTGTAAGATTCTGATTATGGGATAAATATGATTTTGAAATATTTTTATAAGATTTTTTCTTCTTCTTATTTGGCTTATTCAGGCCCCAAACCGAATAAGCCATGGCTTAAATGATTTGGATTGGTTTGGTTTTTACTTAAACGGTTTGGTGTTTGGGTGTTGATTTTTTTTTGAAAAACCCAAATAAGCCAAATAAATCCAAATGAACACCCCTAGTATATTAACATCTTTTGTTTGGAAAAATGCGAAAATAAATACATTCGAATATCTTTTGCTGAATTTTTAAACTCATATTTGCCTTTACCAAACTTAAAATTCACTAAGAATGCTTGTATACATTGTAATAACAAATACAATTTTAGTTAATCAAGTACTAAATTATTATTTTTTACAGTTTGCCCCTACTTTTCTTAATTTTTGGTGGGCCAAAATCAATTATTTTACTTACTTTTTATTATTTTTATATAATAACTGAACTAATTTTGAAAATTTGAGGTGGGGCAATTGACAACATGTGGTTGCGCCACTGGTTATGAGTATAATTTAAAGAGTGATTTCTGATGATAGACTTAGAAACAATTCAAAGTAAGTGACGTACGTGTTAATTACACGCAAGAACATGATTGGATATACTTAAAATTTAAACTGCCCCCAATCATTTCCCATAATTTATAGAGTAATCCCTAGTGGTTTTTATTCCAAACGTTGCAAGAGTTATATTATTTGTCTCCGAACTTATATATATCTATTTTAAAATGTATTTAAGGTGAGACTATATAGTTCTTTCAATGAATCATTTAACCATTAAAATTTTATTTGTGTAATTATATATTTAATTTATACAAAGTCAAATTCAATGATTGAATTTTTTTCTTGAAGGGACCAACTAATTAAATATATATGCTCTCTTTATTTTATTATGAATGTTATTTTCGGGTGTTTATATTTTAAAATAAATGTTAAGTGAAAATAATACTCCATCCATTTTATAACCAAAAAAAATTAGTTATTATGAATTTTCAATTTAGTTTGAAATATAATTTATTGTAGTTATTTTTGAGACTTTAATTTCAGATTTATTCTTACCGGTAAAATAGTTAATTTGTCTGTACTAAATATCGGTATCTTATGTGACGTGCTTAATAATAAAGGATTAGCTGGTATTTTAAAACCCTTTTTAATTAATGTGAAAAAAATTAGAATGACTTGTATTTTGAAATCGAACAAATATAGTAGAATATCTATGTGTTGTGTGGGTGATTATAGATGGCATGAATCAACAAACAAACAATAATAATGGTACTAGATCCATTAGTTAAATTAAAGGCAGCAAGACAAAGATGACGATTGGTAATTGTCCTAAGAGGGAGCGATTAGTGATTACATAAATCAATTAAAAATTAGGATTAAGGTAACAGGGATTAGACAAGCCGACAACTGAAGTATAATTAGACACCTGTCTTCCAAAACGTTATTTTCCATTTCTTTAAAAATGAAGTTTCGTGTGGGCACACGGATTTTCCAAGCCTACCCATGCTCCATCACCACCTCTAAAGTGTGCGATGGTGAGGTGATGATAAAATGCACACGCACATAGGATATCTAGCTTAAAGAACTTAATTTATGAAAAAAAATATTTTTTTGTTTAAAGAGTTTATTTTGAATTTGTTTATATTACATACTCTTACTAATAATTGATGTATGATTTATAATTAACATTTACTTATAAAGTAAGGATATAAGTAAAAATTATAGTGTCAACTTATACATTTTAGGTGTTTTACCTCACGACAACACAACTTATAGTAAATTGTACATATTTCAAAGTTGACTCTTTCAGTATGACGAAAAGAGAATTCTCTTTCTGAGGGGAAATTAACTAAAAAGAAAATCGGTGAATAATGCAGCATCATATGATTAGAAATATTTGACAACTTCAATTTAAAGTATCCGAAAAGATTATTTCATGTGTTTATCATGTTAGTCATTTCGGAAAAATTAAGAGTGCAATCTATTTTTGGCAGTTTGGTTAGGAGCCTTTCCCCTTCATAAACACAGTATCAAAATCATAACATTTTCATTTCATTTCATTGGGGAGTGGAATATTATCCTTTTTGCCTAAAGATTCTCCTGCATGCCCTCCCACTGAAATTGAAAACTGGCGATAATATAATTCAAATAACTGATGGCTTTCAGGTTAAAACTTTTCCATTTGACAATTCTATGTTTTTTAATAAAGAAAAATGGTAATATGAATGTGATGGGAACAGAAGGCAGAATGGGTGGGTTTGAAATCAGGAATATATAATAAAAGCATGATTGATCATTTATCTTGACTGTTGTTCCTCATGGAGTGTTGTTGAATCTGCCCACGCCCACGGTCACGGTCCAAACTCTTTTACTATTTACCAGAATCATGAAAGTGACGGTAGAAAATCAAAATCATTTCATTTAATATTACATGTATTTGATGGATCCTTAAAATTATTGTCAATGGTAAAATACGTCTCATCAAAAATAGCACATCATTCTTTGAACGTATATAATTGTATTATTTTACGTGATACAACAAATAATTATTCTATCGTGATTAAGGGTTTGAAGATCGAGAAGGAGAGAAAAAGAGAGAAAAAAGACTAGTAATAGGAAGTAGGCGGGGGAAACGGTTGTAACTTCCAGGAAAGTGGGCTTATTGGTCCACAAATATAGAGAGGAGACATTTGTAGACAAAAAATGATAATAAGAGAGTGGACCAGACCATGAATGGTGATAGATCCTCCCAATGATTCATCCAATGACTTTGCCCATCTCCAATCATATTTACGTGTCCTTTAAGATATTACAAATACGTAACTACTATTCCTCATTTTCATTTTTTATTTTTCTTTCGGACACTTTTTTTTTTTTTTTTATCTTCTTGCCGTACGGCTGCCGAAATGATCTCCACCATCAAACATTACTTTCTTTCTTACTCGTATTTTTATTCTCCCTATCCCCCATTTCTCTGATTCATACATACCTTGTATGTATTTGGCTCGATCAATAAATAAAATTTTAAAGCTCAACTAATAAATAAATAGAAATTCAACTCAACTCGATATTATTCATAGCTACTTTTGTTTGTATGCATTAGTAATGAAGCAAATGCACTGAATAATTATCGTCAGAAAACATGAGTTTTGGAGAGTGGGGGATTAGGACAAGTTAAGGGGACTTGGGAAGAAGCGTGATCATCACGTGGGACGTGACCCACCAGTCCCCTCAAAGTTGGGGCATTTCACGCGGTCTATCTAATATTTCATCATTTTCTTCCGTTTATTATTTTATTTTTATAGTAGGAAAATGGAAATCAATTAATTACTAATAGTATTTATTTATTTGTGAATTCTTTTCTTTCTCCGCACGCCTCTCACCCCCATTCGCTCACCGCTCATCATATCATATCCATGTTTTCTTTCATTGTTGACTTCATGATCCTACTATTCTTCTTCCCTTTTTCTTAAATTTTTATTTTCAGCAGAAAAAATAATAATTTAATTTTTCTCTCTCTCTCTCTCTCTCTCTCTCTCTCAAAAAAAAAAAAAAAAAAAAATTTACTACCGAGGTAGAGACAAATACACGTGAGCCAACCCCTCCACTCACACACACACACACACACATACATCATCTTCGTATGAATCATCATCATAACTTCCAACTGATTTTCCATCATTATCTTCTCCTTTTTTTTTGTCCGCTTAATCAAAACACTCACTTGGGGCACCTTCCTCTTCATCCCCCCCCCCCCCCAATCACTCCCCTTTTATCTGGCTATTTCTTGTTGGACAACGCACCTTCATCAATGGCTCTCTTCATTATTTTTTTTTATTTTTATTTTTTACACAAACCAAAACTTAAAATAAAAAAAAAAGAACATAGAAGAAAGTAGCAAAAATAATAATATCTTTCATTTCATATTATATATATATATATCATTTACAAGCATATATCATCAGAGGAAATTGAATATAGTAATGATTAATTTTTCTAGTTATGACTGAGCTAACCTTAATTCTTCATTACACAAAGTCCCTTAACCAAAAAAAGTGGGTTTAGGGTTGATCATCATCGTCATAATCGTATATAATTTTCTAACGCTATTTCACGCAGATCTGCTTCCTTAGCTAACAAGCTGCGGATGGGTTGGTGAAGGGATTAAAGAAGTGATGGGGTTTCGGCGCCATGGCGAATGGGTTCTTGGTACCATTCTCCCCAACCCCACCTACCCTTTCGCACGAGGGACACATGGTCAGCGTAGCCGCCGGCAACTGCATGTACAGCGGCGGCGCTATCTTCATCGCTTTCAGTTCCTGCAGCTCCTTCTGTAGCCTCCTGTTTTCGTCCGTCAGCGTTTCGCAGCATTTCTTCAAGAACTCACAATCAACTTCCGTTTGCTTCAGCTTTGTCCTGTTTTCCCCCCCAAAAACAGAACAACTCAAATTAATTAATCATCCCACAAATTATTCGACTATAATATATATATATTAATCTTAATTAATTACCTTGCTCTTCTGTTCTGGAACCAAACTTCAACTTGTCGGGGCCTTAAATTGAGTTCTCTCGCCAAATCTTGCTTTTGCTTCTGCGAATTAATTTCAAATAATATATATTAGGTTAATTAAACGTGTAATTTTATATAAAAACGATCATCAAAGAGAGATGTATTATTTACTTACGGGATTAAGAGTGCTGTGCTGTTTGAAGCTTTCTTCCAAAAGAGCAGACTGAGCTTTAGTGAGCCTGAGTTTCTTCCTTCCGTTGGCACCGTCATCGTCTTCATCGCTCACTCTCGACGAAACCCTCTCTATATCTGCTTCTTCGCTGCCGAACTCCCTCTCCCTCTTCACGCTGACGTTGGAGAACGAGGAGGCGGCGCTATCCTGGCGGTGCAAGTCATCCACCACGGGAGGGGCAGGAGGGTCATTACAAACGGGTTTCTGATGAATCTGATGATGATCAAAAGTGTCGGCCGCAGAGAGACTGAGAGTGAGCGTGGGTTCAAAGCCTGTTTCCGCTGGTTCCGGCTTGAGGGGCGACGGCGACAGCTTTCTTGATTTCTGATTATGATGATCGGCGGCGGAGGATGGGCAGCCTAGACCTAGTAATAAGCCCGGAGTGGATATATCATCAAAGCCCATTTATGGTTGGTTTTGTGAATTGGGAAGCTTAGAAATGGTTGTATAAAGATGGGAAGTTTTATGGGTATGGAGGAAAGAATTGGGGAAAGATATAGATGCGGTTGCAGTGGTGCGTTTTGTGTTTGGGAGAGAAATGAGAAATGGTCGCTGCCTTGTTTGTTAAAAAGGCACCAGGGAAGAGAAGGAGGGAGATGCTGTGGGTGGGGTGGGGTAGGGTAAGGTTGGGTGGTTTAGATGTTGGAGGGATTGGGTACTTGGGTATTCGGGTACGGGTTTAGTTTTTTATTTTTATATTTACATTATCTTGTCTATTATAAGTTGATTTCAGCATGACGAAAGAAAGAGAGATAGAAGATGGAGCCTTTGCATGCACGTTCATACCCATAAACACATAAATATGACAGAAACTTACAGAGATAAAAAGAAAATTCCCGACACATAAATAACATGTCATGAGTCGCAACCAATTAGACATAGACTCGTTTATCAGAGTTAAAAATCAAAGGAATAATGAGTAGAGGAAAGAATATGGTCGTAGTTGTGGTTGGGGAGGGGGAATAGCAAAAATAGAAATTAAGAAAAAGTCTATATATCTCTCCTTTGAGAGGTTGACCAATTGAACCCCACTCCCACTAGGTTGAGTTGAGTTGTTAACACCACAATCAATAATGAGTAATGACCAACCAACGAGGAAACAAATGAAAGCTCCCCCCGTTTAATAATTGCTTCTTTCTTTCTTAGTCTACTCTTCTCTAGATGCTGCCTCCTCACATTTCTTTTTTCTTTTCTTCTTTTTTTAAATTTTAAAACTACCAACTCAAATATGAAAATAAGCTATATATATATAGATATATATAGAAAGGATTAGTTGTTTTCTCTGATTAGTTTTTACTTGTTTAACTGTTGAATTTTATTGAACGATTAAAAATGATTATTTTAACTACTACCCTTGTCCCTCTTTTCATTTCTCATTGAGAGTTGGTTTTGCAAAAAGCCTTTCTTGCATTTGCCATGCAATTTCCACAACACAAAAGTTCATTTCCATTGGTCTTGTATTTATTAAAAATAGATCACAGTCAACAATGGCCTGTTCATACACATTAGACTAGAAATGGAGAAAGGAGGAATAGAAAGAGAAGAAGAAAAAAAAAAAAAAAAAAAGAAGCATGCAAATATGGACCAGGAAAGAAAAAGAAGGCATTGAAAATTTAATTTAATCAAAACTTAAGTAATGGTTAAGGAAAACGTGGATTTGAACATGAGAAATATGAAATTTTGTTTTGCAAATTGCAACTCCCGAACGGAACACGCCGCCTAGAGTCATGCCGCCACTATTAACGTTAATTTTCGCACTTTCGGTTACGAAGGATTTTTTTTTGTTTTACCAAAAGAACTCGAAAGCCAATAATGCATGACACCAATTTGATGTTCTAATAATTAGCCAACTCGTGCGACAGGCATGAGCCACGACTTGATTTTCAAACTACACAATTAATTCGTCTTTTTTTTTTAATTTTAAATTACAAATTTAATACTTATAAATAGATAACCATTTTTTAAAATTTTAAAATATTTTCTTAAAATATAAAATAAATTTCTACACAAGCTCTAATCTTTTTTTTTATGTTTGGAAAAGTTACTATTGTTTCTGTGAAAGTTTCTAAATTATTAGATGGGGCATGTTATTTGCAGGTACCATTTTACTAAACACAGGACACTTTTTAAAATTTTAAGTGGTAAAAAAACAAATATACTCTTGATAGTTTTTAACTTAAAAAAAAAAAAATTTACCCAACTTTTTTAACTCAGGGAAAATCGCCCAGACCAAGCGATTTTCCCAGATAAAATCGGCCAGGCCAGGCGATTTTCCCTAAAAAAATCGATTTTTCGAAAATTTAGTGGTCATTCGCCGGGAAAACCTGACAAAAACGCCGTCTTGTGGCCTTTTTTTTTAGGGAAAATCGCCACATGACACCGATTTTCTCTGGGAAAATCGCCCAGTCCAGGCGATTTTATCTAAGAAAATCGCCTGTACTAGGCGATTTTCCTAGATAAAATCGCTTGGACTGGGCGATTTTCTCTGCGATTTTCCTAGATTTAAAAAAGTTGGGTAATTTTTTATAAAGTTAGAAACTATAAAAGGTAAAAATGTAAATTCACGTATAAAAATTTTAAAAAGTGACCTACGAATAGTAAAAGATGGCCTGCTGATAACAATTCCGTATTAGATTAAGTTCAGGATTAGTAAATTGTAGACAAAAAGTGTGTTGTGGTGAAACAAACAGTAGATCTAATATCGTGATAAAAGACAAAATTACTATCCACATCTTGTTATTATGGTATTATATGTCGGTAATGGATAGTTTTATTCTCTTACACATGTCACTATGCCAATAATAACCAAACTAAGAGATTAATGTAGAGGTAAATGGTAAATTTCTCAATCCGGGTAAATAGAGTTTAACTGATGTAATAATTAACCCTTATCTTATCTTTTATGCATTATTGGGTGTCGACGCTGCTGCATGACTTATAAGCAGAGGCACTGTTCATCCATTTTGTAACAGATCACATGGATTGTCTCTTCCAATCAATCCATTAATTACTTACTACCTTCGCTGCTCCATCTACTGTTTAAAGCTATTCATTTATAATTTCGCCACTAATATTATTTCTTTACCTAAAATTTCAGGTGCACTTACAAACGAAACTCTCAGAATAACCATCAATCTCTCTTTTGGAGAAAGATTAGAATATACGTTCATAATTGATGTGCGTACATATATAAATAGTAAAAGAAAACAAAAGGATATCAACAATAATTAATGTACGTATTATGTGTATATACTTTTTCCGTTTCTATTAAGCGTGCGCATTATTAGGAATAATAAAATTAGGCAAAACAGATTGATGATTAGAGAGTTGAAAGTAGATAAGGTTGTCCGAAGTAAGTGCATGCATGCTGATGCATCATCAATTCACCCCATGAAAATGTCGTCATATAATCCATTGTTTGATGCGTAGGAAAGAGAGAAAGCAAAGTCGGTAGAAGACAAGATTAGAGAGGTGAGTTTGTAATCCCATATGGGATCTTTTGCTTGCTTAACTAGAAAGTTGTATATATTTGGGACCTACTCTTTATAATCCGTGCATTTGTGAACCAACCTAATAATGCAATGTTGGCTGTGCTGATTAGGAGTTTGGTCACCCGCAAAAGTGCGTGATTATAACCAACAGCACTCAATTATTTATTGGGGTGTCAAACGTGCGGGTTGTGCGGGTATTAAGTTAATGAGTAATGGGTACTCATTACCCATTCAATTAATGACTTTAATTCAAATGGATAATGAGTAGTTGTGGGTACTCATAGATACCTATAATACTCATTATACATAAATGTAAGGCTTATTTAATGGTTTATTAATAAACTTTTTTCAAAAATTTTTAATTTTATTTTAATTCCTTTATTTTAAGCAAATTTTAATTCTTTAAATATATTCTAAAATTTAAAATATTATATATTGTATACTTATATATTTAATTGTATGTAGTTTTTTTTTTGTCCAAACACAATTTTTAATTTTTTTTTATTTATATAAACCTCGTGCATGTCCCCACCCGAGGCCTGAAACTGAACCCGACCCGAAACCTACCCAGAACTGGGCTAAACCACGGGCCCGAACTGAACCCGAGCCTGAACTCGACTTGGAACCCGAACGATTTTTGAATTAGTATTTATAAGTGTGTATTTTAAAAATATTATAAAAGAATAGATGGGGAAAGAACGTAAAGTAATTGTAGGACATGAAAAATAAAGAAAAAGAAAAAATAAGTTTGAAGAAAAAACATAAAATAGGCCAACTAAAATAGATGAGTTGTTGGGCTTTTGTTTATACTTTTATAGGTAGTTTTGGATGAGTATTTTTTATACCCATGATGATGGGTGAATTTTAGGGTACTCAATGTGCTACCATAAACTCACCCATTATATATTTATCCCAAGTCCACTCAACTCATTATTTTTTTAGGTGAATTTTATTGAATTAAAAACCGAATGAGTTTGGGCGATTTTTGAGTTAATGATTTTTTTTGTCACCCATAATTATTTAATACATCCGATGCATTTTCCAAATAATGTAACAAATTTACTTTTATTTTTGAATTCTCTACATATTTTTTTTTATTAAAAACATATATATATATATTTTATGATTGTATCATAACGAATGTATTAAATAATCTCTCGGAGGAATTGAGAAGAGCTGGGTGAAGAGCTTTTTGCTTGAAAGCATGGTAGTACGTTGGTTTTGTTGGAGTTATTCACCCAAATGGCATGGGATGACGAGTCCCGCCGACCAATTATATCTAATCTATCACAAAAGGTGAAGGTGAAGGTGAAGGTGTGGTGGGTGTTGCCCTCGGTTTCCACGAACTAATAATTAGTGCCTGAGATTATGCATTTGTGTCTGAAATCTAGGTCCAACATCATCATCATCCTTAATTACTTATTCAAACCACCTATCGAATCGAATCAATTTAAGTGAACGACAAGTTTAATACTACTACAGTAAATTTAAACTCTTTTTATAATAGTGAAGGTTGGGGAAAGTAAAAAAAATAATAAACATTTTTTTCTGTAAGGTATTAATTATTTTCATAAAATGATTTCCTCAATTAAATCGCATATTCACTGTTTACATAATTTATTACTTACTAATTAAGATGATTATTACTAAGATTTTGTCTATTACTCCTTCTGTCATCTATAAAAATAAAAAAAAACACATAAAAAATTGTCTTTGTTGTACTTTTTTTCTCTATCAATAATTGCTACTTAAATAAAACTAAAAATATATTATTATTATTATTATTATTATTTAATGACACTTTTTTACAAGGTTGAAATCTAAATGGTGGGCTATAATATAATATAATAATTGGGAGTGAGGAGAGTTGACTTTGGTAGAGAAGAAACCAGGAGAATTATTATACTAATTCATGAATTATTTAGTAAAAAATACTAGAAATCGATTAAATTAATGGATTCCAAATATAAGGAGACATCTCTAAACCTAATCCATTCCATTAAACCAAAGCTTAATAAATAAAGAAAAACCCAACCAAACTTAACTTTTGTTGGATCACGTGATTGTCAATGACACATACGCAACGCAACATTGTTTAGTATTTTCTTCAACATTCTAAATCTTCTTTAGTAATTGCCATTCAATTCATTTGACGATAAGTCTTACCACAACATCATCATCAACTGTTCCTCCCATGTGGATTTGAATGGTTCAACTTTAATCCAACTGAAACAGAAACAAAAACAAAATCTTATTTATTCTCTTTTATTAAATTAATTTCTTTTTTCCAATGCAACTATTATTAATCAGAATATTTTTATCAATATTTATTTTGGGACGTACTTATTTATTATGTATATTATAAAATAAAGAAGAAAAAAAAGGTAAAAGTTGACCACATTAAATAAGAATAATTGAACTAAAAATTGACAAGGAAAAGAAAGAAAAAAAAGGTTATAATTTGAGGAGGGATGATCGGAGGGTGGGACCCGCTAATGATATTGGATTATGGGCAGTGGTGGGAAATTGAATTGATGATGATTGTAGAGCGTAGAAAATGGCTTCAGATCACCTGTGCAGCAGATGCTGTGCCATTTGTGTGCATCAAATGGAACGACGCCGTTTTCGGTCGTCATGGCCTTGTCCCTTTTTTACGCTTTTTTCCTTCTTTCCCGCTTTTTTGTTTCCTTTTCACCCTTCCTAAATTCCAATCTTTGCAATCCCTTTCTCTTCAATCTCCCTTTCTTACTTTCTTCAAGAAGAAAAGCTGAACAGAAGCTTCTTAGGGGAAAACTCAACAAGATCAACACACTGGGGATAGCTCAATTTCGCATATTCATTGTTAGGTTGAAAAGGTATTTTTTTATTATAAAGAATGAATGTATGATATTCTCGTTTATCTTAGTTTGGTTTTGATTTTGATTTTTGTCTGTTAAGTGAAAAATACATGTAGATCCAAGCCAACCTTTCTTGAATGATAATGTTTTACATTTTTGGAGGTAGGAATGCTACTCTGCATTTGGAAGAGGAAGAATATAGTGTGGTTTTTTTTTATTTTTATCACAGAGCATTCTTTATACTTCTTTATCCTTTGAGGACAGAGGAATTGATCATCTCCTTATATTCTAATTTTAAATTTTTTAGGAGTAAAACTAACCGTTTAATGGCGGGTGCATCTACGTCTTGTCGTCAATTGAGTTTCGAAGACGTTACAGAAGTCGGCAAGAGTGACAGTGGCGAAAATGAGCCTATAGATGCCATGAATGTAGACAGTGATAAGAATTTGCACAGTTTTTGTTCATTAGTAACGAAAGAAATCATTCCAAAAATTGGTATGGGGTTTGAGTCTGAAGAAGATGCTTACCAATTCTATTTGGTATATGCTAAAAAAGTTGGTTTTGGAATACGAAGAAGTAGATTTCTCAATGATAAATCTGGAAACTTGATAGATAGATTGTTTTGCTGTAGTGCTGAAGGTAAAAGGGAAAAGGACAAGAGAAGTATATATGTAAAAGCTCCACGTCCTGAAACAAGGTTTGGTTGTGAAGCAAGAATGAAAATCACAAGTCGAGGAGATGGAAAGCTTCGTGTGGTTCAGTTTATTGAGGAGCATAATCACTATCTCTCAAGTCCAAGCAAGACACATTTACTCAGAGCTCACCGAAAGATAACTTCAACTGCAGCAGTACAAATTGAAATGGCAAATGCTGTAGGAATTCCACCTAAAGCATCTCATGATCTCATGGTTAGACAAGTGGGTGGTCGAGAGAACTTAGGTTTCATCCCAGAGGACTATAGAAATTACTTACGGTCTAAAAGAACAAGAGATGTGAAAAAAGGGGATACAGGAGGTGTTTTGGAATATTTGCAGAAGATGCAATTTGATGATCCGAATTTTTTTCATGCCATCCAAGTTGATGAAGATGATTTAATAACCAACTTTTTCTGGTCAGATGCAAAGATGAGAGCAGATTACTTAAACTTCGGGGATGTTGTTTGCTTTGACACAACTTACAGGAAGAACAATGAAGGCCGTCCAATTGCAATATTTGTTGGTGTAAATCATCACAAACAGACGACACTCTTTGGTGTTGCATTGTTATATGATGAGACAGCACTCACGTTTGAATGGTTGTTTGATACTTTTGCTAGAGCTATGTGTGATAGAACACCTAAAACTATTCTTACGGACCAAGATGCAGCGATGGCAAAGGCTTTGGCATTGAGATGGCCTGAAACAAATCACCGGTTATGTATTTGGCACATTTATCAGAATGCAGCCATCCATTTAAAGGATGTTTTCGCTGAATTCAAAGATTTCTCTAAAGATTTTAGCTCATGCATTTATGATTTTGAAGAAGAAGAAGATTTTTTTAATGCATGGAATGATATGTTGAGGAAATATTCACTTGAAGACAACAAATGGTTGAGGCGCATGTTTGGGATAAGGGAAAAATGGGCTTTAGTATATGGCCGACAAATGTTTTGTGCAGACATGACGACAACTCAAAGAAGTGAGAGCATGAATAGTATTGTAAAGAGGTATGTGACTTATAAACACAAGTTTTTAGAGTTTTTTAATAACTTTGAAAGACTTCTCGAAGATCGTAGGTATGAAGAGCTTAAGGCTGATTTTAGAATGAAAACGAGCATTCCATCATTGCCATTTCCTATTGCAATTTTAAAACATGCGGCAAGTGTTTATACTCCTGAGGTGTTTAAGTGTTTTGAAACTGAATGGTATAAGTCTCATGATTCTAGTATTGAGATTTGTGAGGAGGTTGGATCATTTACAAAGTACAGAGTTATGCCGCCCAAGAGAAGCTATCATCATACGGTAACTTATGATTCATCAAATGGGGAAGTTGAATGTAGTTGTAGGAAATTTGAATTTGCTGGAATTTTATGCTCTCATGTTTTGAAGGTTTTTACTGTGAGGAATATTATGGAAATCCCAAGTCAATATGTAGTAAAAAGATGGACTCGTAAAGCAAAAGTTGGCTACTTTGGAGTCAATGGAAGCAGTGTGGATCCCAAAATATGTCAAAGTATGTGGTATAGAGAACTGTGTGGATTGTACGTTCAATTGGTCACAAAAGCAGCAGAGTGTGAAGCAAGTTACAAAGTTGTTAAAGATGATACTGTTTGATATTGTGGATGCTATATTACAAGCTAAAGGATCAACTGTGCAGCACTCAAATGAAATATTACCAGATGAAGAGGTTGTTCAATGTTCAAGTGTTACAACTAAATGTATAGATGAAGCTAGTGTAAAAAACACCACTGGAATTGCAGGAATCAAACCGAAGAAGAAACCTGTCTCAGGTAAAAGATTGAGGGGTGGAATAGAAAAGGCTTCAAAAAGAAAGAAATCAACCAAAACCAGCCAGGCTATGCCTTCTGCAACTGTCACAATTTCTACACCAGCATTTGCCTCAACTCTTGAGGTTTGTGGCAGTAATTTTAACTGCATCATTCATGTTGTTAAATTTCTTAATAACAGTTTATTTTTATTTTTTTTTAGCATACAAATCAACCGCAGCAGGCCATCATTTATGTTGATAAGTTACAGCAGGTTCAGGCTCAGCAATCGTATTATTTACCTAAAGATCAACTTCAGGTACTTGTTTATGTTTAGTTACAGAAGCTTTCATTTTTTTTCTTCTTATGCAAAAGTATTGTGAGTGCTTATCTCCCCGTCGTTTTCTTCTTCTTTTTTCTCCATTGTAGATAGTCTCAGCTAGTTCAAGTCAACATTGCTTAGTTGAAGGTGCTCCATTATTAATGTCCTTGACGAATTCAATATTGGTAAGTGGTTTAACAAGTATACCATTGATATAATGTTCTTTTCTGGTTAACTATGACATTTTAGTAATGATTTTGCCTTTTATATTATTATCTTAGGCACAACAACCTCATGACGTTGGCGACTTGATGACAAATAACCCCCAACAGAACACTTATGGTTGAGCTTCGAAATTGATTGACAAATTATGAGTGCTGGATCTGTTGCAGTAGGCTGTGTGCAATCCCTGGCTGATCCAGGCTGTAGAAATTTGAGGGAAGTGCTGAAATTTTGATAGCTGGTTTTGTTGGAGTGAGCTTTGTGCTTTCCTTGGCTGAACTAGGTGTTGCAAATTCGGGTATTTTGTGTTATTTTGAAGACATTGGTTTGCTGGAAAATTTGAAGATTTGGAGAACGATGGATATTAGCTTGCTATACTGCTGCTGAACCTCGGATGAACTTAGTTAGAGGATTCCTTCTAACTGTTGAAACATAGCCTTTGTTAGCTCCTTTGTAGCTACTGAGGCTAATCTTCAATGTAATGTGTTTGATTAGGGTATGCCTCTATTTTGATGTATTATTGCACTGTTGTATTGTTGATCTTGCGGGTTTGACCCGGTATTTTTTGGTGGAATATAAATCATTTACCTTTCCTCAAAAAAAAAAAAAAAAAAAAAAGCCTCAATTTGGCTTTCACTTGGTTTGGATAAACATATTACTCTCTGCAGCAAACCTTAACCAATCTTATTATTTGAACTGGAGAAGAGTTCTATAACACAAAATGTAAAAAAACCAACACCACAACTGACATAAAAGAAACACGGTGATTAACAAGCAGCACAATGGTCTTTAACTTACAGTACATAAGCTCCTGCGCTGTGCTGAACTTGCTAAACTAAGCTAATACCAAGTTATACAAACAAACTGCTATACGAGCTAAATATTCAAGCTGAATTTGGCGTCAATTATCAGCAGCACATGTCCCTTGTCACCCTAGCTGGCTTACGCAGATCATTTCTGTTTTGCTCAATTTAGCTAAACCTCATAATTGCTTCAGCTTAAGTTAGCTAAGTTGTTGTTGCTTCTTCACTCCTTTGTTGTTGCTCAAAGCAAGTTGTGGTTAGATTTGCAAACACCAGCTTCCAAAGAAAATGTTGTCTTTGAGGGAAGGGAATAATAGCTTCCAGAAGGCCTTCATTTCTCTCAAACCAATTCTCATTATTGCAGCCTACAAGAATCATAATAAGCACCTAGTATCAATCATATAAGATTATCAAGGGATTAAACAAACTGTCATCTTCAAATTGGTTACTTTACTATATATTTCAAGCTACAAAGAATAGTACTCCTAAGTCTAGCCCATCTAAGTCTACACCACAAATTCAGAAATTAATACCAGATTTCAGAACCCAGAAATAGCATTCCGACAGATTTCAGAATAGTACCATACGCAGTTACCTAAGATGCTTGATTTTAAATGCAACCAAAAATTGGCATTAGCGAAATTCATGCTTACAGCACCATAATCCTACCAATTCGATAATTCAAGTTGATGCAAGTAAACCAAAGAGCAGCAGCCTAGGAAAATTCAAGCACTTTGGAGTAAATTCAAGCAGTACAACAGTTCTAAAACAGATATAGAATTGAAATATAGCAAAAGCCACAAATTTCCAGCTAATAGATGCCAAGTATCTTTCCAAAAAATACCTATTCCACCAGCTAAAATAAGCAACAGAAATACACGGCAATGAGCAGGGAAAGATGCAGCAGCCAAGGAGCATTCAAGCTATAATTCCACAACTGAAATGTAGGGGCACTAACACCGGCGGCCCAAGAAAACAGAGAAAACACCAAAGTTCTTACCTGCATCCGAATTGGATTTTATGTCCAATTCAGCTATGGTACCTAAGGACCGGCGGCAATGAGCAGTTTCAACTGAAAACCAGGCATCTTCCCTTCCAACTCCGGGGAACCCACACCTTTTCCAGCAGTTTGGCGTCGGCAGTGAACAACCCAATCCGGTGAACAGTCGTCCCACCAAGGACAGCCTGAATTCGGCCAAGCAGCAAGGAGAGAAAGGCGTGGGTTTTGTAAGAGAAACAAATCGCAAAATTTAGGAAGAATTATCTCAAAATAAAGATTAACTACAACTGAACTAACTGTAGCAAAAAGAAATTAAACTTACAAATTAATGTAGTGAAATGCGTTGTCGCTGCTTCAGAAATGTAAGAATTTAATCCGCAAATCTTTGCTGCTCCTTCCAGATCTGGTTGATACGTTCGGCTATCTTCTTCTTTTCCTCGTGTCATTGCTAAACAATCGCTGATGTCTTCTTCTTCCTCGTGTCGTCGCCGTCGTTGCCGCTTCTATCATCTACTTCCTCGTGTGATGTACCCTAAACAATTGGGGAGGAGATGACGAAAGTCCATAAACAATTTGGGAGGGAGAAAAAGCGGGAAAGAAGGAAAAAAGCGTAAAAAAGGGACAAGGCCATGACGACTGAAAACGGCGTCGTTCCATTTGATGCACACAAATGGCACAGCATCTGCTGCACAGGTGATCTGAAGCCGTAGAAAATGGCTCCATCTCCATTTGAACTTTGTTTTGATCATTAGTTCCTCCCTTTACGCCCAGCCGACCGATGTTGATTACAATACTTTGCCCCCTTCTTCACTTCTCTCCTTTTTTAAACTTTGTACTAGCCATATTTAATTTCTCTTCTACCCTTACGTGTCAATTGTCCATTTTGTCTGCCGTCATACACTTCATAATTCATACTTTTATTTACAGTCTCGTATTCGTCACAAACAAACACGCTAGATAACGTCTCTATAAATATTTTGATGAATATTGACTCTTAAATATCACTTTATTGATATGAACGCTAAATTAAAAATGCATATTCATCGTGTTTTGAACTTATACAATACCATCAAGGACCTATATACATCATATGCCAACATCATATAATGACATGTAAGGTGATTATAAATCCGTAACTTTTGCCTAATACTGTGGTTTCAATCATGACTTATGAAAATATTCATCCAACGTGTTACGGTTTAAGTTATAAAATAAGTAATTCATTATCAGATCATTTGATTATATCATTTCACAATTTATTTAACAATAATGGTATTCTAAACGAACGTTCTGTTAATTTGTACTTTAATTTCCATATATTCTCAATGCACTAATTAATCACATGGTCGCCGTCGTGATAATTAATGTATTATTATTAGTTGCCAATTTCATTTAAAATCAGCGTATTTTCCATTGTATTAAATTTTGTAATATTAAAGGGATGATAAAACGGGAGCGTATGGTGAATGAAAGTGGTATTTTCCATTGTATTAAATACAGAGACTGCTTATCTTATGAAATATATAATTATCAACCATATATACTTATTTAGTTTTATTTATTTGGCTAAAGTCCTTGGAAAAAAAGTGGTTGATCATGACTTCACTAGCTCAATAAACCGGGTCCAAGTTTGACAGATGAAAAGTACTCTTGACCAAAGTCTATTGCAGTTTCTACAACATACTTTGGGCCAAATAATTTGACTATTAATCGTGTATAAGGACGATAAAATAATTTTAAAAGAATCAAAATTTTAAAATATACAAGTTTAAACTAAAATAAGTAATTGTTATCGTTTACCATACTTATATTTTTATGAGTCAAAAAGAATATTAAAATAAAGTAAAAACAAAAACTTTTGTATTGAAACAAAATATTTATAAAAACGACACTCTTTTAATGAACGAATAAAATATATATCTAGTAGAGATTTACGTACAAGATTCATAAAAGTCAGGCTTTCTATTAATAGGTGAAGGTGTGAATTTTATCGTCCATTTGGGGTCAAGAAATGTAAACTGTATTGTTAGGTGTGTTCTAGATGATTTTAAACATTCAAAATTTTATTTATATTTTTATGAGCTATATGATGGTGGCTTGACTTAGTAAAATTAGATATGGAAATTCATTTACACGAGAAGAAAAAAGAAGTTAACTTTACAGTTGAGATATTGTTCAACCTAAATTATTGCACTAGTCAAAGTCATGAAACACCCAATCATGTAAATATTTACATTTAGTCAGATTAGGGAGGGACAATATTAATTATTTGGTGCATCCCAACTTTGATTTACTTAATTTTACCTTGTACTATTTTCTAAGTATTATTGCGCATCGTTTCAAAGGAAAGAAAAAAAAAAACTCTATTATTAAAATAAAGAATACATTAGGAAAGGTTAAGTGAGATATAAATACATAAAAGTATGAATTATGGAAGGAAAAAAAAAAATTTTTACGAAATAATGTGAAATCAAATGCGGACTAAAACTCGAGAGATTATTCCGTACATCTGCTGCATCACGTAAAATGATATAACCAGATGCATTGAATGCATCAGTGAGATTCCTAAAACAACCGTACGCCCCATGGGCCATGGTAGTTATTAAGTACAGTACCAAGTTTGGTTCGGATCACCTAAATACCATTATCAAATGCACCGACTTTCTTTCAAATTCAAGGTAATATTATATTTTTTGATGGGCTGGGGCCCAGAGGAGGTTGGGCTTTGAATTTATAAATTGGCCCCACCAGCACCAGGTATGTGTGGAATAAATGTGGATTCAGGAATTCAGAAAAAGCATCATTGCTTGCGTTTAGAAGTGGAGAAAAAAGGTAAATGAGGAGTCTGTGTTATGACGAGACTCCAACGCAGGCCGAGGTCACCCTTTGTTCCTTCTCCCCCCCTTTGGTTAACACTTTTTCTCATCTACAATTCAATTCCACCCAAAATAATTACTCCCACTGCGTTTCCGCTCTACTAAAAGAGTCCGGTTTCTAATACTAAACAGTATTACGAACTCGACTATTCTATTGGAACGGAGAAAGTATGAACAAAAAAAGCATATACTACTACCCCTAACTCCCATCTCTTTCATTGAGAACCGACTTTATATTTTTAAAATATGATTTAATTGTAAATTACACGTGATTATATTAATAATGATGTGAAAATACACTCTTTGAGTCCCACAGAAAAAGTATAATTTAAAATTTTTTATAAAAAGAAAAAAGAAAAAACTATTGTAACTTTTAAAATACAGAAAACATGAAAAATTGATCAACATTTGTTGTGTTGTGATGGGCGGCGGGTCCCACGAGAAAATTAATGGGAAAACTTGGTTGAGGGATCATAGCCAAATTTGACTTTGTGGTTGGGGGAAAAAGGGTAGAAACAGTGCTCGTCTTGGCGCTTCTTGATTGTGTCACAAAGCTAAGGCATGTGGGGTCCTTAGTTGTACATCAAAGGTCTGTTCTTTAAGTTATGATTTTGGTTTCAGTTTTGATTTTAATAGTAAATTTAATATATTATAATTAATTTTTATTATTTTTAATATAATTTTTTATTATTTAACTATACTTTTTTACATTTTTAATACACTTTTTACATTATAAAATTATTTTTTTAAAATCAAAACTCAAACCTTTCTAAAAGAACATGCCCTAAATTAACCACAAATTTAGGGGCATTTTTCATTCAAGCCATCTACCGTCTCCATTGGATGTTGGTATTTTTTCCTAATTCGTGTGTTGTAACTATTAATAATATAAATATTTTATACATTAGCAAAGGTAAAGTGACATATAAAGTAGAGAATATAAAAATGATTGAAGAAAAAGGGTGGGAAGAAGAATAAATTGGTAAGTGCATTTGATTTTGGAGAAGATCAGGCCCACAGGACTTATCCGGAGCTTTTTTACCCGACTTGTCCATATTCACTGGGCTGCAAAGCCTATATGCCGGAAGCCCAGCCCAAAAGACCTTTGGAAAAACTTAATAGTAAGCCCATAAAAGCCCAAGGAGGAACTCATGCAGGCCAGCCCAGTACATGTTTCTTTTCAAATTTACAGTTTTATCTTGTACCTTTTCCCGTCTATTCTTCTTCTTCTTCCCATGAGCATCGAAAGCTGACTCTGAACTGACACACCCAACAGAATGGCGACTCATTTTCCCTTCAGACTCCTCTTAATCCTTCTACTTCTATCCACCACCTCCTCTGCCTACAACGACCACCGCCTCCGATCATCCAAATATGCTCTTCGTCTTCTAGGAAGATTCTCCCAGTTCCGCCAACGCCCTGACCAAGACCAATTACAACAATACGAGTACGAGACCAGATACTTTGAGCAGACGCTTGATCACTTCAGCTTCGCTAAGCTCCCATCTTTCCGCCAGCGTTACTTAATTAACACTAAACATTGGCTCGGCCCTTCCCATTTGGGCCCCATCTTCTTCTACTGTGGGAATGAAGGCGACATTGAATGGTTTGCGGATAACACCGGCTTTGTTTGGGAAATCGCCCCTGTATTCGGTGCCATGGTCATTTTCCCCGAGGTTAGAACAACTACTGTATATTATTAGCAATCTTTCACTACTTTTATGAAACTTGTAATGCTCAATTATTTGATAATTTGATTTATTTAGTTTCTTGGTTGTTGTTGAGTTTTCTGCCCCGTTTAGTTTCCCAATCGTATAAACTACTTTAAGATTGATAATTTGATTGGCAGCATCGGTATTATGGGGAGTCGATGCCATATGGAAGTCGTGACACTGCATATAAGAATGCTAGTACGCTGTCGTATTTGACAACTGAGCAAGCTCTTGCTGATTTTGCGGTCTTGATCACTGAGCTAAAACGGAACCTTTCTGCACAGGCTAGCCCTGTTGTCTTATTTGGTGGATCATATGGAGGAAGTGAGTATGTTTTCCTGGTTAATTTTTCTGTATTTTGGTGGGATTGTGTTGAGTTAAGAGCCTTGGTTTAATGAATTATTGAACGCGTGGTGGTACAGTGTTAGCTGCGTGGATGCGTCTCAAGTATCCTCACATAGCTATTGGGGCATTGGCTTCTTCGGCACCAGTGCTTCAGTTTGAAGACATTGTGCCACCTGAAACATTTTATGATATCGTCTCCAATGGTTTCAAAGTATGTTATCTATCAGTTCTCATATTGTTAATGTTATGATTTGTGGTTTTTGTGTTGGACTTTTTTGACATGTTGCCTCTTTGCATCCATAGCGTGAAAGCATTAGCTGCTTCAACACAATTAAAGAGTCTTGGAATGCAATTACATCAAAGGGACAGGAGAACAATGGACTTCACGAACTGACCAAGACTTTTCATTTTTGTCAGTAAGAGCCCTGCAAAATTTGCTCTCACATTGATTGGTTTACTACTGTTATTATAGAATTAGTAAGTTATGCAGGAAGTCTTGTTTGCTTAATCTTGTGAATTACAACTTGTAAAGAGTCTGGTGACTATGCCAATGATCTGATCCTAAGATGATGATTTTCAGGAAACTTGAGAGCACAGATGACCTCTATGATTGGCTGGAATCTGCTTATAGTTATTTAGCAATGACAAATTACCCATACCCTACTGAGTTCTTGATGCCTTTGCCAGCCAATCCTATAAAAGAGGTCTGTTTTGGCCTCCTCAACCTTTTGATTCTGTTGAATGTTTCATACTAGGAACCATTTTTATGTGAATAAATTTGAATGCTTGGGCAATATAAAGTGAAAAAATTTCCAGTTTACAATTCAAGCAAGCTTTTCCCATCCACCCTTGGGATGCTGTTTGATCTTTCCCTTTTCCCCCTAAAGAAAATATGATCTCCCCCCCTTTCTTTTCTTCACTGGAGATGAAGTTGCATTGGTACTATTTGTTCATAGATATGCTTTAAAAATATAGCCGTGTTATTTCTGGCCCTTTTAAAGTTACAAGTGCCTTGGTGTGTGACTGTTATTTTCCCTTTTAACAGTTGTGCCGAAGGATTGACAGCTGTCCTGATGGGACTAGTATCCTTCAGCGTGTTTTTGAAGGGGTATCCGTGTACTACAATCACACTGGAACAGTTGACTGCTTTAACCTAGACGATGACCCTCACGGTATGAGTGGGTGGGACTGGCAGGTGTGCAACTTTCACGGAAAAGATTTATTGCATCTTTGCTCGCCGAATGGTATTGGCATGCTGAAATTCTTAGTCTATGTTCCTTAACGAGTTTTTTTTAAAACCTTTTGTAGGCTTGTACTGAGATGGTTATGCCTTTTGCTAGTAAGAATGACACTAGCATGTTTCCAGCATTCGAGTATAATTATACTGCTGATGAAGAGCAATGTTGGAAAGATTTTAATGTCAAACCGAGGCCTACATGGATTTCTACTGAATTTGGCGGACATGTATACATCTTTAACCTTTCTGCATTTATCAGTTCCCAATATTTTCTCATGATTCTTAGCAATCTCATGCCTAATTTTAATTCTATAATCTTTCTATAGAAGGCTACCGTGTCTTATATGATGCAGAACCTGTCTTATACAAGTTGCTCATTTTTGGCTTCCGTCATCTTTTCCTCTGATAAACTTTCTGAACCAAAGGGATTCCTGTTGGGAATCGGGATGTGAATGTATGATTCGAAGATATAGCTGTTCAAGTCTTTTTAAGTATTGCTCCATTCTTTGCAGGATTTCAGAAAGGCGTTGAAAACATTTGGAAGTAATATCATTTTTTCCAATGGTCTACTAGATCCCTGGAGTGGTGGCAGGTGACCTCTTAATCTATTGTAAGATATGATGTCTGTTCAGGTCCATTCACCCTAAGTTTGATGGAAATGAGTTCTTAATCTGCAGCGTGTTAGAGGATGTCTCTGAAACCATCGTGGCACTTGTTACAGAAAAAGGTAAAAACCCTGTGCGCCCGATTGCCCATCACATTAGAAAAGTTGCATTCATTTTGGACCTCATTATAGTATAATATGTGCCAATAATATCGCATTTGGAGCTGATTTTGATTTCTTTTCTCATCCATTGCAAGTGTCTGAGATGTTGGAGTTAGCATGGTTATGCTGTCATTGATGAAAATGTCTCTTACCATGGGATAAGGATTTAATCTCATTGTAGTAACGCAGCAATCCACGCCCCCTTCCCCCGATTCGGAAGAAAGCCCTATCATTGATTTCTCTCGATTTGATTCGAGTCACTCTTCTTCTCATGCAGGGATGGAGATGAAAACTTTGCACCAAGTCGATTAAATGTTTCACTCAACTGATCAGAGTTTTCTGGTTTTCGCTTGTCTCAGGTGCTCATCATTTGGATTTACGCGCAGCAACCGACGAAGATCCTGAATGGTTGGTGGACCAAAGGAGATCAGAAGTGAAGCTGATTCACAGGTGGTTGAAGGATTACTATGAGAAATTCAGAGGAACATTCTCCATGTAAGGTTTCCCTTGAATCATCAATTAACAGCTTGACCAACCCAGCTCGTGTTTTGTTTCTTTGACTCAGAGGATGGTCCTAATAATGTATAGTTTCATAGTTTGAGGGACAAGTTTATCTTGCAATATGCTTCCAACTATGCTGCTCTTCAATACGGCAAAGATCATGGAATTACTAGTAATATTTTTGCTGTTTCCTCCAAAGAGAACATGAATAGGCTACTAATAAGCAAGTTTTAAGTTACTCTTTCCGTCCTGAAGGATTCTGTTTGAAAAAAGTATAATTTTTTATGAGTTTGAATTTGAATGTATAACGTTTAAACTAATTAATTTGATATAATTATATTAGTAATGGTATGTAAAAAAAATCAAAATATAATTCTTAAATTGAGACGATAATATTTTTTGAAACAGAAATCTTTTAATGGTATTTACAATTAAAATTTTTAAGTTATATTTTATTTTTGAGAAAATAATTTACATAGCGTTCAAAAAAAAAAAAAAAAAGATTAAATGGAAATAATGTGTTAAATTTGAATTGTATCAACGCAATAAAAAATAAAAGAAAAAGGTAAAGTTTGGAAATATGGAAACCCTTACCGTATTGTTCTACTTAAACCCCGAGTCCAAACAAAGGAATGAAATAAATATATTACATTAAAATAATTCTTAGTTCTGTACGATTTTCTTCCAACTCAGTCTAGTTGTCAAACACTCTGTACTCTCTTTCTCTGGAGTTCCTTCGCACAGCTTCACTAATTCTCTACACACACTGATACACACCGCTACCGCAAAGAAAAAGGGAAGCAAAAAAGGATAAAAAGTAGAGAATCTGTGGGACACCACCCACTGCAAAGCTATTGCTACATTCAAGAACCCATCTTTTTTATCAAATTTTCAAAGAAGAGGAAGAGGGACTGAGGATTAGTAGGGTTGAGAGAATGGCGAGTCCTGAACCGGTCAAAACTCCTGCGCTGACACTACGGACGCCGGAATTTGGGGGTAGGGTTCTGCGGACTCCGTTAACTGAAGAAGCCATGTGGAAGAGGCTTAAAGAGGTCGGCTTTGACGAGGAGTCTATTAAACGCAGGGATAAGGCTGCCCTTATTGCTAAAATTTCCAAGCTCGAAATTGAGGTTTTTTTTTTTCTGGGTTCCCGCGATTTCATCTTGTTTACATTTTTTTTTTACTGCATTCAATGGTTTTCTCTTTTTTTTGACTTCGCTAGATCAAGAAGGAAGAATTCTATTTTTAGATGGTTTTGTTGGTTCAATAATATTATGTCTATGGCTGGCTTCTCCGAGTTATGCTTTTTGGTTACGGATATTTTTGTGGATTTTGAATAAATGCTTACGAAATTGTTTATCTGGGTGAGGTTTAGGTGTTCTTGAAACCCTTGTGTCTATTCAATATTTGAAAGTGCCTGTATCCAATTGCTAAGCGCTGTTATTTTCCCCCACCTTTCTCTCTGGTGTATACAATAAAAGATGAAGCATTCTGGAGGCGTAAGGAAGAGCTTTTTATTTTATTTTTAAACTTACTTTTCATTAGACATTTATGTACCGTGTCATATTTCTGTTCCTGCCTTTTCAAAGGAAAACCTTTTTAGGTGCAAGAAGGGAAATTGTTTATAACATTTTCTGTTGATTGTCCGACTATATTTTGTGATTTCGCTTTGGACTTATTCTTCTTTTGATTGTAATTGGATGTTTTGTGTTTCAGAAATATGATGTTGAACATCAATTGGGTCTTCTACTGTTGGAAAGAAAAGAATGGGTTTCCAAGCATGATGAATTGAGAGATATTGCTGAAGCATACGAGTTGAACTATAAACGAGAACAGGCTGCACGTGCTTCCGATTTGGCCGAAGCAAGGAAACGAGAAGATGCTTTGAAGAGAGCTCATGGCATTGAGAAAGAATGTGTTGCAAATGTACTATGCAATTTCAAAGTTTCTGCCTTTATTTGTCAAGTTATTTGCTAGGTTTCATTCTGACCTTTTGTAATTGTAGCTTGAGAAGGCATTGCATGAGTTGCGAGCAGAGTCTGCAGAGGCTAAAGTTGGAGCTGAGAGCAAATTGACAGAAGCAAGAAGCATCATGGAAGATGCTAATAAGAAAATTACTGAGGCTGAGCTGAAACTTCATGCAGCAGAATCTTTGGAGCAAGAAGCTAGCAGGTATCACCGTGCTGCTGAAAGGAAGTTGCGCGAAGTTGAAGAACGTGAAGATGATCTTAGAAGACGGACAATGTCATTCAAATCTGAGTAAGTCAGATTCATGCTTATACTGCCCAGTAAGGGGCCAATTGCGTCAGTTCTTTTATATGTTCTTGTTGTCCCAGCGATGTTTTGATCATTCCTTCCCCTCATCAATGGAACTGTTTCCTAGTTCTTTATTGATTATTCTTTGACTACATATATGGTTGTCTTGTTCTGTTCGGATATTGTGTCACGCAGCTTGCCTCATACTTTAATATGAACAAGTTTAACAATTAAATGAAATGAAATGAATCAAGAGTAGATCACACCAGTACACCCTGGATTTTACCCATCCACTTGTTTTAGTCCTTGAACATGAAAAGTGCTCACTTTAGTCCTTAATTTAAGTTTTGGCAGAATGAGAATTATATCACTATTTTTTTTTACTTTTTGTTTCTTTTTCTGTGTGCCATTGACACTGTCTCACTGAATTATGATTGTCTTTTGTGATATTTATAGGGTGATTAACTCACGAGTTTGTCTAACGGTCATATTTCAGCTGTGATGCAAAAGAAAATGAAATCAACCTCGAGAAGCAGTCTTTGCGTGACAGGCAAAAAGTTCTGCAGCAGTCTCAACAAAGGTTGCTTGATGAGCAATCTTTGCTTAATCAAAGGGAGGAATACACTCTTAACAGATCCCAAGAATTAGATGCTTTGGAAAAGAAATTGGAAGCCTCTAAGTTGGACCTGGATAATGAACGTAAAGCTTTTATTGAGAAAAAGCTAGAATTGGAGCTTCTGGCAACATCTTTGTCAGCAAGAGAGGAGGTTTCTACTTTATATCATAATGTTTCTAAATTGTGAGTGTTGCTGGCTTCCTGTATAATTCTTCTCAATGCCTTTTCCGATTATTGTATGCATCTGCAGGCTGTTGTCAACAGGGAGTCTGAACTCCAGAAGAAAGAAGAGGATCTGCTTATTCTTCGTGGGAAACTTGAAAGCAGAGAGTTTGTAAGCTGTGATTACTAAAGAAACATATCCACTTATTTTGTAAATATGGAACAATGTTTTGATAATGTTTTGTTGGTGTATCTTGCAGGATAGTATTCAAGAAGCAATGGCTAATAGTGAAGCAGAACTGGAATTGAAGAAGTCTGCTTTTGAGGCTGAGTTGGAGATGAAACGCAGATTGGTAGAAGAAGACATTGAAGCCAAGAGGCGGGCTTGGGAGTTGAGGGAAATTGATATGAAGCAAAAGGAGGATCTGGTTTTGGAGAAAGAGCATGAGTTAGAGATTAAATCAACATCGCTAACAGAAAAGGAAAAAGATTTGGAAGAAAGGTTTCAATCAATTGAAGAAAAACAAAAAATGCTCATTGCTGATGAAGAAAAGTTTGAGTTGGACCGCTCCCTTCTACAGCAAGAAAAAGAAGAGATCAGTATCATGAAGCTTGACGTCCAAAAGTCTCTGGATTCTTTGGAGGAGAAAAAGAAACAAATCCATTATGCTGAAGAGAAGGTGGAAGCAAGGGAAAGTGAAACAAATGAATTAATCTTTCTGGAAACAAAACTGAAGGAGGAGATTGACATGGTCAGAGCACAGAAACTGGAGCTAGAGGCTGAAGCAGATAAGCTTAATATTGAGAAGCTAAATTTTGAGAATAAGTATAGTTTGATTGATGAGAAAATAGAAGAGTTGAGAAAAGAAAAAGAATCTGTTGCTGAAGAGAGGCTGGCCATTTACAAGTTTCTTAAGGATGAACGAGACAGTCTTAATTCAGAGAAAAATACTATGCGTGAGCAATATCAGAATGATCTGAAGTTACTCTCTCGTGATCGTGAAGCCTTCATGAGTGAAATAGAGCATGAACGGTCAGAATGGTTTAGTAAAATACAAAAAGAACGTGCAGACTTGTTGCGTGATATTGATATGCAGAAGAGTGAACTAGAGAATCGTGTTGATAAGAGACGTGAAGAGATAGAAAGTTATTTGAAGGAAAGAGAAGAAGCTTTTAATGAAGAAAAGAAAAATGAACTTCTGCGCATTGCTTCCCTTAGAGAAACTGTGGAGAAGGAAATGGAATATGTTAACTTAGAAATGAGAAGACTTGAGGCTGAGAGAGAGGAAATCAATTTAGATCGTAAAAAGCGAGATAAGGAATGGGCTGAGCTGAATGTATCAATAGATGAACTTAAAATGCAAAGACAAAAATTGGAGAATCAGAGAGAACTGCTACACGCTGACAGGAGGGAAATACTTGCTCAGATTGAGGAATTGAAGAAATTGGAGGAAGTGAAGTATATTCCAGATCGTATCACTCCACAGAAGATGTTGCAGTCAGAACTGCACTCAAGTTCTGTGAAGAGATTGCCGCAACAGAAGAGTAGTACTGATTTAGGTCAGAGAGATGATGCTTCAAATGGCATTGGACAGAATTTAATTGGCCGTAAAGGATCAGCTAGTCCCTCTTCTCCTCTCTCGTCTCCTTTTTCATGGCTTAAACGTTGTGCTGATACTTTGCTTGAACCAAAACAGAATAGTAAAAGGAGAAAGCAAGATAAAGATGCCATAGAACAAGTGGATAACCTTTCTACCAGGTAATTTACGAAAAAATAGTCCAAGAACTAATAATTAATTGTTTGACATGCTCTTTGATGGCTTTGATTTTGTATGGATAAAGGCATTTGTATTAACGTTCTCATTTATTTCCTCGTAGTACATTGGCAAAAGAAGCAAATACCGCAGTCGTCAAGGATGCAGCAAAGCTTCCTAACCAGACTCCAGTTGGTGTGGGGGAGACTACGGTATATATTGATAAAATAATAACCACCACAAAAGTGACTGTAGTTGACATTGGGACAGTGGCAGCGGATGGTCAGGTAACAGCTGCCTAGTTTTGCTTTTCTATGTCCAGGTGTAATTTGATATCTTTAACAGGAGATTTCAATGTTTCTGCTGGACAGAATAGTATTTATGTCTTGTATAAAAACTTGCAGTATCATTTATTGTTTAAATGGTGTTCGGAATGGTATAGTTCTTTACCTAAAATTAAGCATTGAGTTTATTTCCTTATGCTAAAACCTAAGAACTTGTTCATTAGCTGGTGTAAATGTAATTTTTTGATTTAGTTTTCTTGTTAATGGGATTAATAATCATGGTTGATCTTTTTTATGTCCAGGGATTAGTGCTCCAGGAGAGTGAAGAGAAACTTGAGAATGGCAATGGGCCAAAGACTAATGGTAATGTAAAGGTTTAAGACAGTTAAGAGATGAGGTAGAGAAGAAAGTAAATAGGGTTTGCTTGGTTTATGATATAGTTCGGTATCTTAGGATATTAATGGAAGGAGGTACATCACCTTCACCCTTCCTGTCGCAAACATCTAAATCTCATGTAGGTAAAGTTTGATATTTGGGGGGAGTTAATCCCACTCAGGTCTTGCAGAAAATGCTCAAGACTACCAGCAGCAGGGCTGTTTTGCTATAAGATGTAATGTGATTTTGTACATGATTTCTAGATTTGCTTTTGAGTTTTTTTTTTTTTTTTGTTGATAATCATAGATTCATATGGTTGGTGCATTGTAGTCGTAGTATTCATCAGTCATCGTATGCTCTTCTACTTTACACTGCTGGTGATTTGGTTTGCTGTTACAGAACATATATGCAGAGTTTGATAGTGTAAACTTGCTGGATTTGATTGTTATTCGTTTGTGGACGGGGTTGCTAATTCATCTATTATGGTCATTGTTTTTTACAAAGAAAGTGATAACCATAGTAGTAATCTAAACTGCAATAAACTTACCAATGCTCCACAAGTTTTGTGTTTATTTTTGACTGATATGAATTGGTTGATAATTTGATTAAATTAGGTAACTCTGTGTATGTGTGTGTGTGTGTTTTCTGTTTGTTTGTTTTGAATGCGGGACCAATATGGGCCTCACTCTTGCCTCAACTCGGTGTTATGATTCATTAAATCCCAACATTGCCAAGGTATGAGAATTGGTGTGGGTGAGTTTTAGCTATGGAGTAGTAACATTCGGACTTCGACCATATTCGATCTCGTTGGGCCACAGAAGTCCAACTGAAAATAGGCAGTAAGGCTAAAGAAGCCCAAAAGATTAAAACAAAACTCGAAAATGGAAATATTTGCTTTCAAAAGAAGAGGGATAGCAAGATTCTGGCTGATTTTACTATTTTTGAGTTAGATTGACTAATCAATCATCATCTGGATTCTGGACGGAATCTGCATTTAATTTTCGCTCCCTTTAATTAAACAAAAAATGAAAATGAAAAATAAAATTATGTTTCTTATACATTTTAATAATTCATTTTAAATATTATTTTCTTATTTAACAATATTCATTTTTACCATGATAATTTTTTGGACTATGAGTGTATTGTATATTTATTTCAATTTTTTAGAATTAAAAAAAAATTACTATGAAATTATATTATTATTGTAAATTGAAGATGAATATTATCGATAAAAAAAAAGTTAATATTTAGAATAAGTTAAACAAAAGTGTAATAGAGAGTGCATAAGAATCAAAGCCACCAAATCCCAATATTAAAAGTAATTTGACCATAAAGAAAAATTACTTATTTCAGAATGTTATCCAAACCAAACAGTACTTCTAAAATGAGTTTACAAAGAGAGACGGCCGCCTTTGCCTCTACCTAAACTCTCTCGTTGATTAAGACTATTGAAGAAAATTAATAGTAAAAGCATTACCCTAAAAGATTCTGCTTTATAAGCAAGCAGTTCCCAAGCGTTAAGAGTTTGTGCTCGAGAAACCTCCGTCGCCGAGCAAAGGAGTGTGACGATTGCTGCTTACATTTGTCAACTATCAAAGCAAGGCAGAGCGGAAGAGAGGGAACTGTGTGACTCTGTGTGATAGAAAGCGATTGTGAGTAAGGTGAAGTGAAGACAATGGAAAAATGCGGAGTGTTTGCTGGAGGGCTTCACACCAATCCTCCCCCAAATCAAATTATGGGGCCTTCCAGAACTGCCGTTAAGCTTCTTCCTGCTCTTCTTGCTGACAGGACACACTTTTCACCGATTTTCCCCAAGGTTTAATGAATCCCTCTGTTTCGGTTTTGTTAATTCGGTGTTTGGTGTTGGGAATTTTGATTAATTGGACTCTGTGTGACCGTAATGCAGTTGCAAAAGCTGTCCCATTTTGGAATTTCTTATAGCAGTAGTACCAGTGGAAGCTCTATTCGGGTGGCCTCCCCTCAGATGTGGTACCGTTTGCTTCTCACATAAAGTTTGTCTTTTCGTTATTCGTTTGGTACTAATACTCTTGATCATAGGTAAATTGGGCTTGATTTTCATAATGGGGTTTTAATTTTTTTGGTTAAGTGAGATTGTTTTGAGTTCTTGCATTTTAAGCATAACATTTTAGGCGCATGAAGAATTCCTTTTAGGTCTGCGCTGAAATAAAATTCTTCAACTACTGTGGTATATATGATTAGATGAATTTTCTTGTTGGTAGCAACTATCTAATTCGATTATCTTGGTATTTATAGCAATTCAACTTCTGAGTTCTCCGACATCGATTGGGACAATCTCGGCTTTGGCTTCATGTCTACTGATTATATGTACGTCATGAAATGTAAACAAGGTGAAAACTTTTCAAAAGGTGAATTGCAGCGTTTTGGGAACATAGAGTTGAGCCCATCAGCTGGTATTTTAAATTATGGGCAGGTTAGATTTTGTATGGAACCTGCTCTATGTTTTGTGTTGTTATTTATTAGATTCAACACCTTGTTTCAAAGTGTGAGGATGGTGCTTATGGTAATTATATGTAGGGACTGTTTGAGGGTTTAAAGGCCTACAGGAAACATGATGGCAACATTTTACTTTTTCGTCCTGAGGAAAATGGTTCGAGGTTAAGGACGGGTGCTGAGCGCATGTGCATGCCTGCTCCAACCGTTGAACAGTTTCTGGAAGCTGTAAAAGTCACTGTTTTAGCTAATGAGAGATGGGTAATGTACCGTCTCACCCTTTGACATGGATGGCTTTTAAATTAATCATGCTCACCTGTTGGTTGTTTTTCCGCATTTTTCTAGATTCCTCCACCTGGTAAAGGTTCTTTGTACATTCGACCATTGCTTATGGGAAGTGGGGCTGTTCTTGGTCTTGCACCAGCTCCAGAATATACATTCTTAATATACGTATCACCTGTTGGTAACTATTTTAAGGTACCATTTTCAACTCTTTTAATTTATGCATGTGTCTTTATAAAGCTAAGAATACTTTTGATTGCTGATATTGTTTTTACGGTTGAACCAATTAATGGTAATCTCAGGAAGGTTTGGCGCCTATACATTTGATCGTTGAGACCGAAATGCATCGTGCAACTCCTGGTGGTACTGGAAGTGTGAAGACTATTGGTAATTATGCAGCGGTAAGCTATATTCAGGTTTCTAAAACAAGGCATTATGTAACATTTAAGCCTTTGTTGACATGGTGGCTTGTAATGTATAGGTCCTAAAGGCCCAGAGTGTTGCGAAAGCAAACGGCTTTTCTGATGTTTTGTACCTTGATAGTGTTCAGAAGAGGTATCTAGAGGAGGTCTCCTCTTGCAATGTTTTTATTGTAAAGGTATGCCTTTAGCTGAATTTGGTCAAATTCAATTCAGCCTCTTTTGTTTTGTGCGTGTGTGTAGGTGGAAGAAATGAAATTGATTTAATTTTTTTTTTTTGGGGCATTGGGGACAATGTCGTCTAATTTAAAATTTTCTTTTGGTTTTCCAAGGAAAATATTTGCATTTCTTACTGAAGGACATTTGTATAAATATTATCAAGTGTCACATCACCAAAAACATTGATTACTGCATAACTTATCCCAAGTGTGGGGTGTTTTGGTATCTGAATTTTGGAAGCATTTTCAAGAGATGTATTAACTATGTTTTCTGCCCGTGATATGCAAGCTTTGCCAGCAGTGATTTTTACATTTGTTTCTTTCTTTTAGTTGTTTTTGATTCCGAATGCCAGTTTCTTTAATCTGCAAATTTTGTTACACTAACCATCTAAATATTTTGACATTATTCAAACAACTCTTCTTTTCCAGGGAAATTTGATATCTACTCCTTCAATAAAAGGAACCATCCTACCTGGCATTACGCGGAAGAGCATAATTGATGTTGCAAAAAACCAAGGCTTCAAGGTAATGGTTGTTACTGTTACTGTTTGAGTATTATTCTTCTCAGACCTTTCACATAGAGCTACTGTCGCTTCTATCTGGCAATTTAGATATCAAGCCAGTTCCAGTGTATAATTGGTAATGGTACTTCCCCACAGTTTACAAGCCAGTGAAACACAGCTAAAACTACTTTGCCCTTTCCTGATTATCGATGGTCTCTCTTGTAACATCTATGAAAGGAATTGTTGGAATTCTCTTCTTGCTAATGGCACCCTAGGAATATGTTAGGAAATGCAATGTAAAGAGAATGACCGGTTAGAGATCACAAACTGTTCTGCCACTGTCATTTTCAGCCAGTTCTGTTAAGTGTTTTTTCCCTTTGCGCATTTGCTACAATGTACCAAGTAATACACTAGTATTATGAAGTGCAGTTATATGTTATTGTGTTGCTTTTTAGTTGTTATGCAACAAATCTATTTACTTTCACATCTGAATTATAATTTCCTGTGTTCCCTGCCTGTTTCTGGAGTTATTGGTATTTTATTCACAACTGAATGAACAGTGGAACACTGACATAATTTTATGCATGTAGGTTGAGGAACGGTCAGTAACTGTGGATGAATTACTTGATGCTGATGAAGTATTCTGCACAGGAACAGCTGTTGTTGTGTCTCCTGTTGGAAGCATAACTTATCTTGATAAAAGGTAACTCTCCGTGCGATTTCTTCTGAACATGTTTTTGAGGTTTATGTGCTACCACCCACCGGTTGTCATCTCTTACCTCTTTAGATAATGTGCATTTATTTCGGGAAAGTTAAAAAAATGATGAAATACATAGAAAATCCCCTAGCTAAACCAAAAGAGCCATGTCGAATCAGGGCAAGCTGCTGGCATTCTCCAGCACTACTTCTCCTAGTCTCTCTTTCGATGTTTAACCATGGTATTGTCATATGATGTATGGCCAATGTGAACGTGTTGCATTTCTGAGGGCCTGTTCTTTAAGTTTTGGTTTTGGTTTTGGTTTTGGTTTGAGATTTAGTTTCAACAGTAGCTTTAATATATTATACTCAGTTTTCATCATTTCCAATATAATATTTTACTATCCTATGTTACCTTTTTACATTTCCAATACACTTTTTACATTATAAAATTATTTTTCCACAACTTGTTTTCAAAACAAGTCTCAAACCCATAAAAAAAAAACAGGCATGTTTTGTTCTTTTGGGTTTTTTGTAAGTAGCCCGAAAATTTGGGGTGTTATACATAGGCAACCTTGCTAAGACAACTATGTGTTTTTGTTGGGTAGGGTGACTTATGGAGATGGTGGGATTGGCCGCGTTTCACAACAGCTGTTCTCTGCGCTAACAAGTCTGCAGATGGGACTGACAGAGGATAAAAAGAATTGGATTGTTGAGATTAAGTAGGCTCTGGGAGTTGGCTTATTTGATGTAAAGATTTGGCATTGCTCTGTTGAAGTTGGGTGTAGTCTTCATTTTGTTGTGTTAAGTTACAAGTTCTCAAAACCATCTCAACTTTATTAAGATCCAAAAGAATTTGTTCTGTGGTTGTCTCTTATAACGGTTGCTCTGCTCAAAGTTATGAATTTGCTCCTTAATTATTGTACTCATTCAGTTCGGTAGTTCAATTGTTTGTGAGTCACAAGTACAATTTATTTTAAGGTAAACTTTTTTAATGGAATAGGTAAAGTAACATTTTTGACTCGTTACTTACGAGTTACGAGGCTAAGGCCCGAGAAGAATGGGAAGCTGAGAAGAGAAAACCAGATTATCAAATGCCTGTTTGGTATTTTTTTGTCCCATTTAAAGAGTTCACTTTGTATTATTGTTTTTAGTAATACAAACTGGACTTTGTGAGTGGAACGGATGGAGTTATTACATAGTTTTGAAGTAAAAGTAATGTAAAAGTATGGTAAAGTAAACTTTTTTTTTATTATAACTGTTTTTTAATATAATGGAATGAATGAGTATAATATATTAAATAAATTAAGAACAAATGTATTAAATAAATTAAGAACAAAAGTAAAATACAGGAAAACGACCTGGCCTAAGCATATGATAATCGAAAGAATTTAATAATAGCCTTTCAAGCGTACTGGGCCTATTGGGTTATGAACATTGGGACATTGGCCCAAGAGTTAGACTTCCGTTGTGCTGCTCCTGAAATTGGAAGTTGGAATCAAATGCTTGTATTTTACAAATTAAATGCGACATAGATAAAATATACTCTTCTATTGGTTGGAATTCAGATAATTAAAATGATACTCTTTCCATGTATCAACAGAAAAATAACGAAATATAAATATTTAGGTAGTTACGACGAATAATTTCGAACTTATTTTCTCTATTGAAATGAAGAGAGTAGCGTTGTTGATTTTGAACGTAACATCGAAACACATAGGATGCAACCGTGACTTTGGGCGAAGATGACATCTAAAATTATATAAAAGTCAAAAGGACGGTGACAAATTAAAGTTGAATTTGAAGACTTTATTTGATTAGTCCTAACTCTGTCTGAATTCATAAAGAGTTAAATTAGCTGTTAAAGGATTAGGTGTCGGGTTCTTACCCGAGACTAATCATTGATTTCGACATCTCAGTAGTTAGCGTTTGTTTTTGTCGATAGTTTCACTTACTGTAATATTAATATATTGTAGATCATTTTTGGAAAAAAAAAAAAAAAAAGGAGAAGAAGAATTCAAGAAAGGAAAGAGTATTTGCACGCCTAGCAAGCTAGTTCTTGGAAAGATCATAGTTAGAAGTAGTTGTAGAAATATTGCTTTTTATGGCGTAATGGGAAGGTAGAGTCAAAATCCATGGCGAGTCTCTCCTTCTCCAGCTACTAAACTATATATCTAAAGGGGAGAGAACTAATTCCTGCAGCTTCATCCTTCATTCATTTGCAGAAGAACTCTAATTCCTAATATTTTCAGCAACACAACATGGGATCGCTTGAGGGGTCTGCACTGAAACTTTTTTTTTTTTTTTTATTTAATTTTTCTTTTCTGCCCTGAATTTTCTTGTTGGTAGCAACAACTATCTAATTCGATTATGTCGGTATTTCTCAATTTATAGCAATGCAACTACTTCTGAATTCGCCGACCACGTCGTGGATTGGGACAACCTTGGTTTTGGCTTTACGTCTACTGATTATATGTACGTCATGAAATATTCACAAGGTGATAACTTCTCAAATGGCGAATTGCAGCGTTTTGGGAACATAGAGTTGAGCTCCTCTGCTGCGATTTTAAATTTTGGTCAGGTTAGCAGTGTTTTTGTGTTGTTATTTTAAATTATGCAGCGCCTTCTTAATATCAAAAGTGTAGGTGAAGATGGGGGTAATTTGTATATTGTAGGGATTGTTGGAGGGTTTAAGAGCTTACAGGAAACATGATGGCAATATTTTACTTTTTCGTCCTGAGGAAAATGCTTTAAGGTTAAGGATGGGTGCTGAGCGCCTCTGCATGTCTGCTCCAACTGTTGAACAGTTTGTGGAAGCTGTCAAACTCACTGTTTTAGCTAATGAGAGATGGGTAACGTACAATTTATTATGTCTTACTGTGTCCAGTCCGGTGTTCAAAATTAAGTAATTTTGCTTAACTTAAAAAAAAAAAAAGCGATCTCTCCTTTCTCCCTTTGATATGGATGGCTTTTAAGAATTACTCATCACGCTCACCTGTTTGTTGTTTTTCTAGATTCCTCCACCTGGTAAAGGTTCCTTGTACATTCGACCATTGCTTATGGGAAGTGGGTCTGTTCTTGGTCTTGCACCAGCTCCGGAGTATACATTCTTAATATACGTATCACCTGTTGGTAACTATTTTAAGGTATCATTAATTTTCAAGTACTCTCTTAATTAATTTGTGCGTGCTGTGCGTCTTTCTAAAGCTAAGAATATATGCTATTGAATATTGCTGATATACATTATTATTTTTGCGGTTCAACCATTTAATGGTAATCTCAGGAAGGTTTGGCGCCTATACATTTGATCATTGAGACTGAAACACATCGTGCAACTCCTGGTGGTACTGGAAATGTGAAGACTATTGCTAATTATGCAGCGGTAAGCTACATTCAGGTTCTACTACAACCACACAAAATGAATGTACCAAGAAGAAACTGAGTTTAATTTGAATTGTTTGTTTGTTTGCTTGTATTGTATAGGTCCTAAAGGCTCAGGGTGTTGCGAAAGCAAAGGGGTATTCTGATGTTTTGTACCTTGATAGTGTTCACAAAAGGTATATAGAGGAGGTCTCCTCTTGCAATGTTTTTATTGTTAAGGTATGCCTTTTCCCTGAATTAAATTGGTGAAAATCAATTCATCCACTTTTGTTATTTAAACTACTCTTATTTTCCAGGGAAATGTGATATCTACTCCTTCATTAAACGGAACCATACTACCCGGCATTACGCGAAAGAGCATAATTGAAGTTGCTATTGACCAAGGCTTCGAGGTTGAGGAACGGTCGGTAACCGTGGATGAATTACTAGATGCTGATGAAGTATTTTGCACAGGAACTGCTGTTGTTGTTTCTCCTGTTGGAAGCATAACTTATCTTGACAAAAGGTAACTTTGAATCCAATCCAACTTCTTCTCCACATGTTTCTGAGGTTTATATATAAGAAAAACTCTGTGTTTTTGTTTGGAAGGGTGAGTTATGGAGAAGGTGGGATTGGTCGTGTTTCACAACAACTGTATTCTGCTCTTACAAACATGCAGATGGGAGTGACAGAGGATAAAATGAATTGGATTGTTGAGCTTAAGTAGGCTCTTTGAGTTTGCTTATTTGATGTTGTAAGTAAGATTAGGCATTGCTCTGTTGAAGTTGAGTGTAGTCTTCATTTTGTTGTGTTAATTTACAAGTTCTCAAAACCATCTCAACTTTATTAAGATGCCAAAGAATCTGTTCTGTGGTTGCCTCTTGTTGTAACAACGGTTGCTCTACTCAAAATTATGGATTTGCTCTACTAAAAAAGTTGGGTGATTTCATTATTTATAAGTCACTGGTTATGTATGAGGCTGAGGCTAAGGCTGAGAAGAGTGAGAAGAGGTAAGTAAAGCAGTATTTAATGGATTTGCTTTGTTTGTTATCGAATGGAATATGCTTTGAAACTATAAAAATTATATTTAAAATGTAAAATGTGTAATTAAATAATAAAATTTATATTAAAAATGGTAAAAAAAAAAAAATATTATAGTATACTCAATTTAATTTTTTGTAGTAACTAAAAACAAAATCGAAACACTGACAAATTGATGATATGAAAACGCCTAATATCGCAAGAATTGTTTAGCCTTCTAAGTGTATTGGGCCTATGGGTTAACAAGAACATTGAGCCCTTGGCCCAACTGTTAGACTTCAATTGAGCTGCTCCAGAAAATTTGAAATTGCAATGTCCCCGAGCATACTCAAGGCATGTGAAATTATTTCACTAGACTATATTTGTTTTTTTCTCCCATCTTTCCAAGGCCCAAAATCGTAATTGTTTCTCCGAGTCGGGACCAACCCGTGTTCTATGTTTTGGAATTTACAATTGCTTGCTATCATCTCATTTTTACAATGAGAAGAAAAAAAAAAAAAAAAAAAAATCTACAATTTTGCTTACTAAATGCGACATAAATAAATATATTAGTAAGAATAAGAAAATCCTCAAAAAACTTTTTTTTGTTGTTGTCTAGAAGTCAGATAGCTTAAAATGATATTATTTTTCTATCGATATAGAAGTATGTAAATATAACTATTTATAAGTTATGACGTTGAACTTGACTTTTTCATTGAGACGTTGAAAGTGCCATTTTCAACTAAACACATAAGATGCGTTCTTAGTGTACTTCAAAGGCCAAAAATAGAATGAAACAAGGGTAGCAATATGGTAGAAGAAGACAGTAATAAAGTTAGTAGTGAGTGTTGGCTAAAAAAAAAAAAAAAAGAAACAAAAAAACAAAAATAATGCAACAGTGACTTTGGGAGAAGACGACATCTACAATTATATCCAAGCCAAAAGGGTGGTAATAAATGACATTTGATCTTCAAGACTATGATTGATTAGTACTATAATTCATGAATATTTTAAAACAAACTTCCATCATAATTTTTAGTATTATATAGTCTCATACTCTTACCTTGTATGGAATTGCTTTAATGCGCTGCTAATTTGGATGTTTTTACTTAGTTAGACACTTTTATCCTCAACCATAAGAAAATAAGAGGAGATATGTCTTTAAAATACAAAAGAAAATTTTCATATATATATATATATATATATATTCTTGTTTATGTGTGTGTAAAGATTTGATGATGCATATATTGAGTTTGTTGTGTTTACGCTAAAATAACAAGTATTGAAGACACATGTATCAAGTTTAACGGTTGAAATATTAAATTTACCTAATTGTCTTTACAGGAGACTAATATAGATTTCAACAACTTAAAAGTTAGCGTTTGATTCTCGATAGTATCACTTGAAGCCGTTACCGTAATACTATAGGTCATATTTAAGAAAGAAAATAAAATAAAAAAGACGGAGAAGAAGAAAGGAAAGGGCATTTGGAAGGAACGATTAACCTAGAAAACTAGTTCTTGGAAGAAAGATCTCAGAGAAGAGAAGGCTGCAGGCAGTAGTTGTAGTTGTAGTTGTAGTTTGATTGAAAAATAAATATTTATGGCATAATGGGAAGATAGACCCAAAATCCAGGTTCTCCACCCCACCTAATCTATCTATCTACACATGAACGAGCTTCTTTCCAACGGTTAGTGTGCAGGACGAGCCACTAAAATGTCGGGGTTCGATTCTTATATCTGTCAGTTCTACATATTTATAGTGCAAAGTTGATATGACTCTGCAGGAGGCTCCCACTTCATTTTTCCCCTCCTCATAGCCCCTGCTTTCTATGTAATAGCTTAAAGTCAAGTATTTAAAAAAATAAAAAAATCTATCTATACGTACGTACAACGTTAGGGTGGTTACAAACCCTACATCATCGTATTTAGTTAAGTGACTCATACGTCATCGTATACATATGATTAATTCTAAGTTAATAGCTGCGTTTTGTCCGAGTTTTTTTTTTTATTATCAAATTCTCTCTTAAATTTTAATTTCTTTTGTCTCATACGGTGGTGAATTATAATTATCTATTTAGTCGTTTTTATATAATGAGATAAATATTTTTTTTACTATATATATATATATTTATTTATTTATCAATTCATGAGCAAGAAGTACAGTCAGCAAATGAGATCCAACAACCATATTAAAAAAAATCCAACAACCATATTAAAAAAAATCCAACAACCGTTGTATTGTAAGGCATTATATGAAATATGAAATTGAAGAGGATTTGAAGATGAAGGCCACGAAAGGAAAACAACTAATCAAGTCAACTCTTCCTCTTCTTTCTTCTTAATTAGCAATTAATATTAGTTCAAATTAATTAATTATATTCCTGTTCTGGCCTCCCCCTCCGTTTTATTATTTTATTGATTTCGTGAATCATTTTTTTTTTTTTTTTCCAATTCGCCTTAATTTCTTGAATTCCAGGGCGGGGATCATTCCTTCCATCCGATCCAGAGTCTGTCCTTCGAGCGCTAGGCAGCAGCTTCATCCTTCATTGTCGGCATTCATTGATCATTTGCAGAAGAAGTATCCTAATATTTCAGGAACAATATATATAACATGGGATCAATTGGGAGGTCTGCACTGAATTTTCTTGCTGGTAGCAACCATCTGATTCGATTGTCACGTTTTTTCTCAAATTATAGCAATGCAACTACTTCTGAATTTGCCGACGTCGTCGATTGGGACAATCTTGGCTTTGGCTTCATGTCTACTGATTATATGTACGTCATGAAATGTTCACAAGAAGGTGGAAACTTTTCCAAAGGGGAATTGCAGCGTTTTGGGAACATAGAGTTGAGCCCATCAGCTGCGATTTTAAACTATGGCCAGGTTAGCTTTTTTTCATGGAATGGAACCTGCTCTATCGATGTTTAATTTGTATTGTGGTTTTGTTTTCTTCAATTCAATAATAATAATTGTATGTAGGGACTGTTTGAGGGTTTAAAAGCCTACAGGAAACATGATGGCAACATTTTACTCTTTCGTCCTGAGGAAAATGCTTCAAGGTTAAGGATGGGTGCTGAGCGAATGTGCATGCCTGTTCCAACTATTGAACAGTTTTTGGAAGCTGTCAAACTCACTGTTTTAGCTAATGAGAGATGGGTAATGTATTGTCTGACCTGAGTTCGGATTTTTTTTACCAAATTTATCGTGTCTTATTGTATGCACGAGAACAGTTTTGGTGAGTAAATTGTTTTTAAGTGAAAACTACATAGTTTTTTTTATATTGGACACAATAATGATTTGAACTCGACTCGACCCTTTGATATGGATGCCTTCTAAATTACTCATGCTTACATGTTGGTTGTTTTTCTAGATTCCACCACCTGGTAAAGGTTCTTTGTACATTCGACCATTGCTTATGGGAAGTGGGGCTGTTCTTGGTATTGCACCAGCTCCGGAGTGTACATTCTTAATATACGTATCACCTGTTGGTAACTATTTTAAGGTATCATTAATTTTCAAGTCTTTTAATTTGTCCATGTGTCTTTATAAAGCTAAGAATACTTTTGATTGGTGATAATGGTGATCTCAGGAAGGTTTGGCGCCAATACATTTGATCATTGAGACTGAAATGCATCGTGCAACTCCTGGTGGTACTGGAAACGTGAAGACTATTGGTAATTATGCAGCGGTAAGCAAGCTACATATATTCTTCAGGTTTCTGAAACAAGGCATTATATGTAACATTTAAGCCTTTGTTGACATTCTTTCAGCTGGCTGGTATTGTATAGGTTCTAAAGGCCCAAAGTGCTGCGAAAGCAAACGGGTTTTCTGATGTTTTGTACCTTGATAGTTTTCACAAAAGGTATCTAGAAGAGGTCTCCTCTTGCAATGTTTTTACTGTAAAGGTATGCCTTTATGAGCTCAATTAATTTGGTCAAATTCAATTAATTCAGCCTCTTTTGTTATTCAACCTACTCTTCTTTTCCAGGGAAATGTGATATCTACTCCTTCAATAAACGGAACCATACTACCCGGCATTACGCGGAAGAGCATAATTGATGTAGCTATTGTCCAAGGCTTCGAGGTTGAGGAACGGTCGGTAACTGTGGATGAATTACTTGACGCTGATGAAGTATTCTGCACAGGAACAGCTGTTGTTGTTTCTCCTGTTGAAAGCATAACTTATCTTGACAAAAGGTAACTTTGAATCCAACTTCTTCTCCACATGTTTCCTACATATAGGCAACCTTGCTAAGAAAAAACCTTAAACTTTGTTTTTGATGGGATAGGGTGACTTATGGAGAAGATGGGATTGGCCGCGTTTCACAACAACTGTATTCTGCTCTAACAAATCTGCAGATGGGAGTGACAGAGGATAAAATGAATTGGATTGTTGAGCTTAAATAGGCTCTGTTGAAGTTGAGTGTAGTCTTCATCATTTTGTTGTCTAAGTTACAAGTTCAATCCCATCTCCTCAACTTATTCAGATGCAAACGAATCTGCTCTAGTCAAAGTTGTGGATTTGCACCTTTATTTTTGTAACATTTTTGAGTCGTTACTACTTAGTTTGAGGCTAGAAGGAATGGGAACCTCAAAAGAGAAAACTGGCACGGTGCCTTTTGACATGATTTTGAAAACATATTTTTGAAAAATTAATATAGAATCTGGATTGAAAATGTGAAGCTAAATAAAAATAATGAAAAAAATATTATAGTATTAAATTAATTGTAGAAACAAAAAATTAGAAGTAAAACACAATGTTATCAAACTTGGAGAGGCCGATCGGACCTGTTCGACCGGAAACGGTCATTAAGCCGGTTTTATGACAGAGACCGGATTTCCAACCACCCGGGACATGGCATAGCATATGATAATCTGAAGAATTGATATCTACTCAAGGGGTTGAGATCGGGCAACCTTGGTTTAAGTGTATTGGGCCCAATGGTTAGACTTCAATAAGTCCATTGGGCCAAAAAGAGATCTAGTCTTTTTCAGTTAGTTTTGAGTGGGTTCTTTTATTTTTATGGCAAAAATCCATGTGCCAATGCAACATGTATTTTACCAAGCCCGTACAATTTCACTAGAATATGGGCCAATCTAGATTTTACAAGGCCCGTACGATTTCACTAGAATATGGGCCAATCTGAGCATTATCCTTACAAAATGTCCATGGCCCAAAATCATAATTGTTTCTCCATACTAAATTTTTTTTGGGAATTTAGTATTGATTGGTATCATCTCATTTAACATTTTTCGTAAAAATTTAATCTACAATTTTACTCATCAAATGCGACATAGATAAATTACATTAGTAGCAGCAGAAGTAAAAAGAAGTAAGAATAAGAAAACCCCTAAAAAAATAAAAACTAATTTATTGGTTGGAATTCAGATAGTTTAAAATGATACTTTATTGATAGAAAAAATAAGAAAATTCCTAACGTACAGTTTTGGACGTGAACTTTTCATTGAGACGGAGAGAGTATCGTTTTCAAACACATAGGATGCGTTTTAAGCGTACTTCAAGAACAAAAGATGGAATGAGAAGACTGGCGAAGACTCTTTCAAAAGGTAGTAAGTAGTAGGTAGGGCCAAGCTTTTTGTAACAAGAATAGGGTTGAAGTTCATGCTCATGCATTCTGACCATCAGATACAGATGATGAGGAAAATGAAAGATAATGGAGCAACAGTAGTGACTTTGGGGGGCGAAGATGACATCTAAAATTATATAAAAAGTCAAAAGGGTGTCAATTAATTAAAGTTGATCTTCAAGACTTTGATTGATTAGTACTCGTATTTTATTTGTAGCAGAAAGAAAGCCATAAAGATAAAGCAAGCGGAGAAGACGACGATGGACGGATTGAAGAAATTTAGGGCAAAAAATTCAACGCGGAAACATGGAAAAAAATGGCCCCTATTGAATTGGTAGGGAAAGGGAAGGCTGTAGGCCCCACCCCCACACCAAACGTAATTATAAAAAAAAAATAGCAAGAGTCTACTGTCTTTTGTAGGGAAACCACATTGTCATTATGGACTCCTTTTCGGGAAGAACTTTTCTCCCAATTTTATTGTGACTCCACCACAATACTAACTTTTTTTTCAGTTTACTCTTCTTAATTCTTTTGTTACTTTTTGATGATTTTAAAATATGTGTGATTTCCTGTTCATCTCTTTTTGTTGCCGTACTTTGTTGAATCTTCTAGCTCCATGCCAGGAAAAAAAAAAAAAAAAAAATTTTCCATAGTCTATCCGTTATGTTAGAAGAGTTGAGTAGTATAATTGTTTATAATAAGTCACAAAATATAAAGTTTATGTTAATTTTCTTGAATCACATAGACGACGGATCGACAATTTGTGACCAATCTAATAGAGAGATAATAATATTAATAAAAACATTGATATATATATATATATGTTTTTTTTCTTTTAAACTTCAAAAAAGATTTAATGTAATTAATTAACTAATAAAATTAATTTAAACCGACTATTGTTGACATTTCATTTATAAGCCACTTAATTAAGTTGTTCTAGAATAGCAGGTGAAGAAAATGTAAGGAAATATATATATATGGTGGAGAATTAAGATGTCAAATGAACTTAGACTTGGTCGATTCAATTAATTCACCGTACACAGAAATAGACATCCAATACAATTTACAGCTGTAGTTCTTTTGTCCCTTTGGCTGCTCTTGGCTCAATCATACTTGCCCTAAATTTCCTTTCCTACAAAAGGAGTTTCATCCTCCTATGCTTTAAGAATTACCATTCTGTTACCTAGAATTGAAGCGTTAGTTCATTGACTAAAAATACCAAAATTAATGAATATTTACATCGTATTCTTATCTTGTACGTGTTCCTGTTAATTTAAATGTTTTTATTCTGTTGAACACTTTGATCTTATAGCATAAGAGAGGTGTAAGAGAAAAGTTTTTAAAACATGTACAAATGGGAAATTAACCATTTTACATATTTAGGTTCCACAACTTAGAAGTTAACGTCTGATTCTCGATAGTTTCACTTGCAGCTCGCCATTACCGTAATATTATAATATCATATATATATATATACTCACTTGAAGAAACGAAAGAGCATTTGGAACAGTTAACCTAGGCTAGCGACCTAGTTCTTGGAAAGATCTCAGAGAAGGCTGCAGGCAATAGTTGTAGTTGATTGAAAAAGAAGAGAGTCCAAAACCAGGTTCTCCACTCCCCACCTGACTCATGATTCATGAATCATCACACAATAAATCTATCCATTAATTAGTGGTACGAGTACAACGTTAGCTAGGGTGGTTACAAACCCTTCTTACATCATCGTATATAAGTGACTTCGTCATCTCATACGTGTCATCGTCTATATATACTTAACTCCTCGATCATCATCAACTTGAATATATACCCGCTTTTTTCCAATTCATAAAAAACGAAGAATTAACACGATCGATCATCTATTTAATCAGCTGTTTTCATGTAATTCTTTATAATAAATTTTTTTTTGGGTTTAATTTTAATACAAAAGAAAAGAAAAAAAACAATTCCTGCGCAAATGAGATCCCAACAAACATTGTCACTCATATGATTTGAACATGAAGGGCAGAAAAAAGATGCCACTGCGTTTCCTGCGAGCTTCTTACAAAAAGCATTACTTTTTTTATTCATCCATATCATCCAAAAGACAAAGAAACGTAGTGATAAACTAATCTTCATCAATTCGTCAAAGTTTGTGTGTCATAATTAAGTTAATGATTTACTTTTTCCGACGGGGAGATGTTCTCAGAAATTATCCATGGAGTATTAATATACTTTGATTCCACTACACGTACATGTACATACGTGGGTTGATACAGGAAAAGCAAGCAGCCATAGTTGATATCTATCTGGTGGCGTCTACATTCTCTTGTCTTCATATGCGCCTAATTTAACAATATTTTTTTAACCCTTTGTTTCGTTAATTTGGAAAGAATATGTATAACTATAGCTACCTTATAAGGTACTCCCTCTCTCCTGTCCCCTGTTTTGAAATCACAATGTACAACTCGAAACAAGACTTTTTTTTACAAAGAATGATATGACTGGTGATGGATGGAATAATTTAATTTATATACAACTAGCTAGCACATTTTTCTTTTTTAATATTTTGATTCATATTGAGTGGTGATCATGATGAAATGATGATGAGAGATGGGGGTTCCAGTTGAACAGTGTAAAGGAATCAGAAATGCAGATTAAATGAGAGATGAAGGGTGAGGATGGAAGCATAAATATAAATGGAATTAAGGATGTTGACAGTTGGCGTGTTTGATAGTGTGTGTCCGAGAGTGTGGTGTTTGGAAGTTATAGAGACAAGGACAGTGAAGACCGGAAGATGGATGGATGTCGACTGAAATCTCTCTGGAAATTTTTATCAATTTTTATTTATATTTTGATGAAAGAGAGAGAGATTCTGTAGTATGAAAGACAATAAGAAAACAACTGATCAACCCTCTATTCAATATTTCTTTCTTCTTCGGATTAATAATATTTTAAAATTTCAAAATTAATGATATTAATTCCTGTCCTCCCCCTCCAATTCCATTATTATTATTATTATAATTAATTTAATATATGGGAATGGGATCATCTTTTTCCAATTTCACTTTTTTGAATTCCGGGGATCATTCCTTTTCCATCTCGTGTCTCTCCTTCTCCAGCTATTATATTCTCCCCCCTTTCATCTTCTGCAACTATAAGTCTCTCTGTCTAGATTAAGGGGATCGAGACAACTCACAAGTAATTAATATTTTGAAGAGAACGTTAACATAAGATGGGAAGAGCACCTTGTTGTGACAAAGCGAACGTGAAGAGAGGACCGTGGTCGCCTGAAGAAGATGCTAAACTCAAAGCCTACATTGAAGAGTTTGGCACTGGTGGCAACTGGATTGCCTTACCCCAGAAAATAGGTACCTAGCTACGATTCTATATATATTAATTCGATCATCAATTATACATATAGCTTTCATCGATCCATCCATCGAGTAGTTTTATTAATGAATGAATATGTATACAGCTCTTCGGAGATGTGGAAAGAGTTGCCGGCTTAGATGGTTGAACTATCTGCGGCCAAACATAAGGCATGGAGGATTTTCAGAAGAAGAAGACAACATCATCTGCAGCCTCTATATGAGTATTGGAAGCAGGTACGTTATTCTTTTCATTTCCTTAATTAGCTTATATATATAGGGTTCATCATCATCATCATATATATATATATATATATTAATGATCATCATCGATATCCTTGAACTTATATGAACTTAATGATGTTTGAAGGTGGTCTATAATAGCGGGACAGTTGCCAGGGAGGACGGATAATGATATAAAGAACTACTGGAACACAAAGTTGAAGAAGAAGTTACTGGGCAAGCAGCGCAAGGATCATCATCAAAATAAGCCTCGTTCCTCAAGTACAAGTAGTAAAAGAAAAGAGATTAATGTGGGTGCAGGTGATCATCATGATGAGGCAGCCTTCCATTTATACAACATAGTAGGAGTACCTCATGATCAGCAACAAGTGGCCTTATTACCAGCAGCTGTTACTGTTCCTCAGCTAAACCAGGAACATGAACGTCACTCCTCCTCTGATCTTCAAAACTTGCTGTACTTGGAAGGGAAATTGTTAGGTCATGAATATTCAACTGGGATTGGCTTTGCCAATCCTTACAGTAATATTACCTCATACCCCCAATATGATATGATTACTAGTTATGCTGATCATCATGTGCAAGTGCAAGTGCAAGAGCAAGCATGTAAAAGTGGCTTCGCTATGGGGGCGGGCGGTGCCTCTTCTAGTACTAGCTGTTCAATGGAACCAATTAGCTACCCGACGCATGATCATGATCACTATGCAAGTATGAATATGCCCTACTTATTCTCTGATCATCTAGAGCTTGCAGTTGATCATCATCCTCAAATGGACATGCTTAACAACTGCAGATCAAGCACACTCACTACTTCTCCAGAAAGTAGTGCTAGTGCTAGTGCTAGTGCTAGCTGGAGTGATCATATGAGTATGGCCACTGCTATTTATCCTCCCATGGAGATCTCAATGGACTACTACAACTACAACCACAACCACAACCACAGTAATATGATTCCACAAGGACAAGCTTGCATATTCCAAGAGTCCACCCATTTCAGGATGCAGCAGCAGCACCACCAACAAACTGTACTCCAACAATGACTGATCGGATACATATTCTTTTGGATCTTAATATATATTGCTTTTCAGATTCATTTGTACGGCTTAGTTTATTTTTGCTTCATTTGTAACTTTCAATATATATGAAATTTGGAATTTCACAGACACACAGAGACACTCTTGGATCGATCTCCATGTCCATGCAGCTTGAACTTGTAGAGCATCATAATTATTTCCATCTGTTAACTGATCTGCTAGATCTATTTAATTAATTTACTATATGTACATGTACACGTACGTTGTAGCGTCCCCTAGGTTTGTCTGCATGCCAATGCCTTTTGGACAACGGTTCAGCTGGTTCTTGGTATATATGCATTGTAAATAACTTACGAATCATCATCGATCTGGATAGAGCCATAATATATAGAGGTAAAAAAAACTAATTCATATGCATGTTTTGTGATGAAAAAGAAGAGGTGAATATTGAAATGCAAATGGGGTTACGTATTTTTGGCAACAAGTCCATGGATTTAGCTGGTTGGGGGGATCCTTATTCCTAGCTATATATAAACTGGCATCATCTTCCTTGTGTTTTCTTCCTTAACGGTTAGTATATATATATATATTAGCATTAGCTACAACAAGATATAGATCTATGGATCCATGATCATAGATATGTAGCACTTGGCTGGCACAACTACTGCAAACCACATGTTCAATATTATTAATTAGTTGGGATTAAAAGTTGAAATGACATTTCACTTCACTGATTGATTTTGATTTTCAACAGTTACATATACCTAAAATTAATAATATCATCAAGCTAACTTTCATTAAACACTCATTAATTACATATATATATATATATATGTATATATTCTTGCTAGCTACTGTACAACATTCATTATTAATCTTAATTTGCGATCTCTACGCAATGATTAATTAATTTATTTTTCCACGAGTTCGTGGATCATCTATTTTGTTTTCTCCGTTATGCATGAATCATGCATTATGTACTGACGTGAAAAATGTGACCTTAGTTCCTATCACTTTGATTGAACGTGAAGACAATTATTTTAGCATATGTTTGTATAAAATTAACATTAGCTATATATCACCGTTTAAATTAGTCATGAGCATTAATTATTTTTATACTAAAAACAATATTATAAAGCAGATTCGATCTTCTAAATAGATGAAAGCGCATGATAGGATGGATGAAAGGAATTGGGAGACGACAATAATAAACAAAAACATATGGATCGATGGAGTGGGGAAGGCATGATCGAATTGGCGTTTGATGTGAAGTCAAAAGTAGAAACAGATGGATGATCGATCACTATGTTAAAAAAGCTTAATTAAATTGACTCATATCTTCTATCTTCAATATTGTTGATCACAGCACAGCTTGAGTGGATTGAATGATTTGCTCTGCAGTCAACCTCATCTGTTACGCTTTGAGTTACTAATGTTTTCAAATTAGGATCCAAATCTATGGATTCCAATTATTAAATTTCCAATAAATATTTTGTATTAATATTGTTTTGTAATTAATTACATCAACAGCTAGCTAGCAACGAATGAAAGTAGTAATAATAGAAGGCAAATAAGTGTGAATACGAAAAAGTTAATTAATTAATGGGGGCTGGAGTTGCCGTATGTGAAGGACGACGATGGAGTGCATATGCGGTCTTTATTTACATTTTCTTTGTTTTAATTTTATAATCAAAATTAATGCGGTCTTCCTTTTTTCTTTCTTTTGTTTACCTTGGCTTTGTCTTGTAGTGATTTAGTTAATTAATGTATTCATAGTTGATAGATTAGTGTGCAAGGTGGAGTCAACGCTTAATAAGTCTTAGTTGATGTTGTTTGAAAATTGGAAAGGAAAAGCAGAGCCACCTTTTAATTATTTTGACGTACAGCCTTATTAAACAGTTGATTTCCACACCCACAAAAAAATAAAAATAAAAAATAATAAGACACCAAATAGTTCACATAACCTTTGTTGACTAGTAATTAATTAATCAAGGCAAAATTACTTTATTTTGTTGTTAGTAAGTATCATTTAGGTTTGCTGAAATAATTGGAATAATATTGGTTGCCAGTTGCCGATGAAGCTGACAGATCGACAGACACCCCAACATTTTTCTTTCTCCATCGGCGACTCATACTGATAAGATGCATGGATCCGGCGGCCGCCATTTTTTTTTCTTCTTTTCTTGGCTTTAGTCGTTATGTCGTTTTTATCTTAACAAAATATACATTTTAATGAACTGGAAATACTCACTGTCCTATTCCTATATAAAAGTTGTACTTTGTGTGTTATTAATTGTTCCTCCTGTTGCTTCTAATTAAACGTAAAATAATTTGACATCAATTATTCAAAGTACAAATATTTGTCGCCCATTGTAACTTTTACGCTTAAAAAAATGAATATCAGTAGGGAAAAACAAACTTTTATTTTTTTTTCTTCGTATTAATATCTACTGTATTTATTGCTATATTTCTTGCAAAATCAATTAAGTATAGAATGAAACGGATGGGATGCAAAATCTGACCACCTTAGCCCAGAAGAAATGGGCTGCTGAAAAGTACAGGCCCTTATTCTGTTTGGGCTTTTCTTTTTTAATTTTCTCACCCTAACCATAACTCTTAGGATTGTTGTTGGTTTCTTTTTTATCAAAAATATTTTTGGGCTTTAGCGACGATTCTTTAGTGATGATTTTTAAAATTGTGTCACTAAAGCCAAATGTGTTGTCACTAAAGCTTTTTTGTTTGTTAACTAGACTTTTCTTGCTCTCTGGAGAAAGTAAGTAAATTTGTATTCAATTTGTTCTGGAAGATTAATAAGTTAATTGGTAATAGAAACCAAAGGTGATTGATTTGTTGAAGACTCTAAGCTTCTGTATAAACATACATTATTATTTGAATGCAGTTGTCTGCGATTCAGGTGTTCATATGGTGAAAATGATACCCACTTCTACTTCTAGATACTATATACCACTTTCTTCTTCTTCTTTTTTTTTTTTTTCCAGATCTATTTGAAAATTAAGCTCAAAAACTTTAAAATATGCTTAGCTTTAGTTTGCAACCACACTAGCTTTTTATTTTTTTTAATAATTATTTGGGTGTAAGGAGCGTGTCCCAAGAGTTTTAACAATACCTATTAGTACTTTAGGTTTAGCTCAATTGGTACACCTCCCTTGTTATTAGAAGGCATGACCATGTGATTTTAGCATCAACTCGAACATAAAGAGTCTCCCAATAAAGGAATCATCCTTCCAGAAAACCAATAATAGTTTGATTAAAACAGAAAAATAAAAAACAATCATCATTAATAGGGAAAAAAAAAAAAAAAGAGGTATTTGCATGGATACAAATATTGATCGGAGAAGAGGAAATAAATAAAAGAGGAGGCCTCTCAAGAAATGGGCTATAGAACTAATATAAGGGCCCATTTAAACGCTAACAAGTAGCCTCTTTGCAATAGGCAAATCAAGATCATTAATTAGCAATAGAACTCTATTCTTATGGGCTTAAGATTGGGTCTTTATATTCAGTAGCAGTGTCCATCGCCAGATAATTGTAAGTTTTTTTTTTTTTTTATAACTACAATTTCATTATATAAGTATTTTACTTAAAAATAAATATAAAAAAGAAAACACAAATGAATGAAGTTTGCTGTCATATTATATCTCCGTACTCTCAAACACACATCAACGGAAGCAAATAATAATACTCACTACATTTTAGAAAAAAGAAAAATAATGATACATAGGTAATTTATTATTCTCTTTGTCTCAATAAAATATTTTTGTTTTCAAGGAAAAAAAAAAAAAAGATTTCTGTTTTGAAAATTTTAACTTCTAATTATGAATATAAATGTACAACGCGTAAAATAACTACTTCGCCACAATTAATTGTTCCACATACGCATACCAATACTTTTTAAATGTGAATTAATTATGCACCATAACCACATATACATATATTAGTAACGATAAAAATATGACTCTTTTAATGAAATGGACTGAGACAACGTTTCAAATTTAACATATGAAATGAGTGGATATATGGGTCAGACTATAATCCGTTCACTGAACTATTCAACCATTGAATGATGACATATGCAATTGCATTAGTAATCTTTCATATATTGGCCATTATTCAATGACTGAATGGATCAATAAAGAGACTATAGTATTTCCGTGTATATATATATATATATATATATATATATATATATATATATATATATAACGCCAAACTAAGTTAAAGGCGTCCGCGTGAATGGCTAATGTATATAATTGTCCTAAGGCTAGGTAGGTCGGCTATCATATATGAAAACGATGAGGAAATTAATATATCGATCCCATTCAATCAATCATTGAAAAAAACTCTAGAAACTTGAATAAACTTAACCCCAATTAATTTTTGTTAAACTAAAATGTGATGGCTGAGGATGAGGAGGGTCCGCCATGAATGAATTCAAGTCCAAGGTATGGGGAGTGGGGATCACGGTTTCATAGTCCTCAGACAAAATGTCACCTTCATGTTGTTGTCAATTCTCTTCACTAAGAAATATGCCCATGATCTACAGCCCCCTGTTGCCTTCCTCAATCAACCACGCGGACAAACCCTACCTTCAAACTCCCTCGTTTCTCCTTTCTCACTATTGTGTATCAATCGTGTACTACAATGTTAGAATAAACACGAATAATACACCAAAAGTGAGATGGAAACCCTCCACTTGTTCTCTCGCACGCTCTATAAATCAGAAGAAATATGCAAAACATATGAAGATATGCAGATGTTCTATGTTCCTGATCAGCATGTGCTTTGAGGGATGATTTCATGTGAAACCCACATGACGCCCCATCCCACATAACGCATATATGGTCTTGTCTTGCCTTCAATTCTTCACTCATACTATCTAATATTAGTTCCCACACTCGCCTTTCAATATATATATTTCTACTATATATGTTCTTTTTTTGCCTTAATATACTATTTATAAGATAAGTAAATTAAGATGCAAATTAATTTTTGTTGTTCCCAACTGTCCAAGTGACCTGCAAAACACAAAAATAAACCACAAATAACAAACACGTTAATCGTTAGAAGGGTTGAGGCGCGGATCTTTCGCTTGCTTTAGATGATTCAAGCCCTCTACAAAAGTATCAACTTCGGTGCAGTAGAGCAACGCGACTTGTCGCCACAGGACACAACAGCCCAACACACAAGTTATGTTTCCTAACAATTTGCACAACTATTAGAAATTGTCAACTCTTACTAACACATTTTCTCTTCCTTGCCAAAAGTTATATTTTAGAGGAAGTTAAATTATAATACATTATTGTTCTTATGTACCTAACCTTATACAAATGGTAACAATAACTATTATATATATTGTAGTATTTAATAATTAGGTAATGATTAAGTAATATATATATATATATATATATATTGATTAGACCATATAAATAACGAAAATCATGATCTATAGAAATCTGTAACGACCTACAAATCTTTTTAGAGTGATATCAAATTATCATAACCGTCAAATAATTAAATTTCATGCTATATAATAATAAATAATTTCATGCTAGCTTGGTTAACAATAATTTAGATTGGTCGCATGATATATAGATGATGGACGGTTCTTATAATCATTAAATGATTTGATTTGAACATTACAATAATTTCCATGCACAATATATATATATATATATATATATATATAGACTATGAGCTAGTAATGATACTTATCTTCTCAGTTAAATTTATCATAATTTTTTCTATCAACTCTATATACTAATATAATTGTTGTGAATCACAAAATATAACTATTTTATACGAGACGAAGACCGAGACCGAGACCGGGAATATATGAATTTATGTACGTTTGTTGTAGCTAGTTAGTGAGCAGTGAGGCTAGTTTCGTAGGGCAAGAATATTAACTGTCTGATCAGAAATGGTAGTATAAATATTTTGGGTTTGTATGTTGACAAAGAACAAGGCCTTTCATTAAAAGTTATTTGTTCCTGTCTCAACTTGTCTTCCATGTCTTCATGCAAAAACAAATCTATTATTTTCAATGCTTATAGACTTGGTAACAGCTGGGACGTTGTACAAAGGAATTTCTAGATTATTCTTTCCTGAAAATTACCCTTGCTTTCTTACTTTCTTTCGTTGTCGATATGTTGTTTTTCGATTTTATTCGAGATTAGATAAGTTTTTGGGAACGAGGGTTGAAGTGGTGAATAATGAGTGAATTTTGTAACCCTGAGGAGTTTGTTTTTACTAAAGTAAAAATAAGGTTTAATTATTAATTTTGGTTGGTCTCTTAAGTTAGTTAATTGTATTTTTTTTTTTTAATCCTTGTGTTAAAACTGTTTCATTTTGGTCGGTTAGATAGACACATGTATGATATAGTTTCATTTACGAAACTAAAAGATTTTAACCATTAGAAAAATTGAAGTTTAATTAAAAATTGCAATAACTAGAAATAATATATACGTACGTAGCATATAACAAATTGAGTGTAAATTATTATATATTTCTAGACCGTTAGCATTATTAATGATGATAATATTCTGAGATTATGTATCCATTATGGATCCTAAAGTTAATACATTAGAACAGACGACCTAGAATCTCAGAAGATCAGTCATCGATCGAGCATCTCCGGTCCGGTCCGGTCCAAAAAAGAAATTGATTAATTAATTTTATCGATTAAGAAAAATATTCAATATATCAAATTCTTGGGCACATGTTACTAGTCAAAAAAGAACATGGAAAGACCAAAATTCTAGTGATCAAAATAATCTTTAATTCTACACCAAACTCCTCACATGACATGACCCGCCGGCCCGACTCCAAATGTTATTAATATCTTACAAAATTACAAATAAAATTTTAAAAAAAAAACAATGGAAGAATTTAACCTCTTCACATGCAAGTTATTCAACTACTACAATCATTCACACATACTCTTTTGCGCATTTCATGGTAGGACATGTGTGGAAATTAATTAGCCAGAATATTGATCTTAACTGCTGTCCCAATTTTTTATATCCTTTTGTTTCAACGAAAGAGTTTCGTTTTAAATATATATATATAAATTTTTATGAGATTTAAGGGAATTTTTAAGTCGTTTGAAACAAAATTTTTAGCTCATGTTTTTACATTTCAAGTGTTGATTAGTTGTGATACACACATAATTTTATTAATTCGTGTATTAAAAAAAAAAAAAAAAGACTCTTTCGTTATAATAATTTTTTTAGAAATAGAAATCTCTTGTTGGGGTAGAGAAAAATATATGATTAATTATGTATATAGTGGGTAACTGATCATATCAAAAGTAGGTGGGTAAGTTAATAATTTAAAGATGATATAATTTGATCATTGCTTCCATTTACTACATATTCTAAAGTTTTTTATTTTTATTTTTTTATTATACGTACTCTACCAATCATTGGAACATAAAAACTAGTTTTTCTACAATAATTCATGCCAAATTCTATACAAAATTAATTAATGCGTTTTTTTATCAGTTATAGGATCATATATATAGTTCCAATAATTGTCATGTCTAATGACATAATTAGCGTTGACTAAGAATCTGTAGTGTGCTATATACATGGCAAAACAAATCCAAGTTAATTATATACTGAATTTAATTAATTAAAGGTGAAATTCGGTTTCATACGAGTTGACAAATTGGAGTTAACTGGTACTTTCGTTCCACTAAAAAAAAAAAAAGACTACTTTTAAAATGTTACGTACAAATAATCATGTTCGTAAATGTTGAAAAACAAAAATTGCACATAAGACCAATGTGAACAAATGTGGAAGCAAGTAATAAGCTCATAACTAAGTGATAGATAATTATTTTTTAAATTTTGGTTCCTAAAAAAGGATTAACACGTACAGCTCAGAGTCTTGAATCGAAGCCTCTAATCAAACTATCCCCCTTAATGGAAGGTTTAATTGACAAGGCTTTAACGTTAACGTTGTTGATCCATCGATCGATGTTCCCTTCTCTGTTGGGAAATTAAATCAAACTTAATTAAGAAATTCTAGTTTGGTAGGATTTAATAATTATTTGTTTAGTTTGTTTCCAATTTAGATTTGGTTTGTTTTGGGAGATTAGTTTTGAAAAGATTTGGGTAACTATGAGTCTATATAAAAGACATATGGGGTATTGTTTCAGTTGAGTTGAGAGTTTGAAAGGTCAGAGCCTTTCGGCTCTCTGTCTTTGGCGGATTTTGACAGATGTCGGCTCTATGTCTTCGGGGTTGTGAGATGTTGGATTATTATGTTGGGTTATTGATATAATATATGTGTAGGTAAAGATTTTCGGCTTACCCCGCCTTTGATTGGTTTAGTGAATTTTGTGGATGTAGGTTTAAAGATCAAACCACTTTAAATTCTATGTTATTTTGATTATTCCGCTGCGCGTTAATCTCTTTAGACGCTAGGGATATTTTTATATCCTACATTCTCTAACTACTTACTCCCACCGGCCCTAGCTAAGATCGGTCTCACGTCACGTGAGGACCAACATTTGTCAGCAAGCCGCGTTACTAATTAGTCATAATTACCATCAAAACAAAAGTTAATTAACTTAATTAATTACTCAATTCGTAAAGACTTAAATTAAGTTGAAAAGTGATGATCACGGGTTACTAGTAAATACTACCGGAGTTTCTTGCATGATACTCTTCCGGTTTCGTAATTAGTGACATTTTTTTATCTGCTAATCAACTTTTTAACCTTTTCTACAACTTTCTTTTTCTTTTTCTGCATGCGCGTCAATTTAGAAGGATAGAGAAAATCTGCGGGCTACGTACGTTTCGTAGGGTTTTCCAGATAGCTCTATTAGCTAGAAACCCTACGATAATTTTTTTGTGTCATGTTATGTTGATGTCTAAAATTATGTAATTTTATTTAAAATTTTGATTAAGTGTGACTACATGCCCATGTAAAAATTGGATTGCTTCTTATACGGATTAAACAACGTCGTCATGATCAGAGACTCTGCACATATAAAGAAAGGTCGGTTCGGTTGACATGCATTACTTCATCTATCTATCTCAGCCGGCCAACGTCTAATGTCGGTATCATTCTACTTTGACTTATTTTTTTACCATTCCTACTGGATTCTCGAGCCTCCGTAAATCTCTCCCCTTCCACAGTGTTACTTCAAAAATTCTTGGAAATCGAAATGAGCAAATTAATAACTGATGGAGTGGGAGACTTTGGAAATTAAGATTACACAAACAAATGATCAAGTAATTAAGTAAACACTACTCATCCACATGGATAGAGTGCACTCTCTCTCTATTAATTCTCTCTACATATTTAAAATATTGATACAAAATTTGTACCTCAACATGTCAAATATTGAGAAAAAAATAAAAATAAAAATAAAAAGGTGGTCAAATTAATTATGTGATCGACGTTGACGATGACGATGATGAATTGATGAGTTGATCAAGAGTCCAAGACGATCGGTCGAGACTTATCGTTCATTTTCACTGCGGTCATGAAACGATAGCCGAAAAACCCACTTAGTGAGAGACTTTCGTCCTGAATTCTTGTTTGAATTTTGATGGTGATTACGACTGCTTGGAGATTTTGTCGCTGTTGTTGGTATTGACGTCACGAAATTCTTCACCCTCTGCATTGCCAGCTCCAACGTTTCTTCGGACATGTTGGCAAAGCACACACGAAACCAACCGGGTTCGGCACAATGGCACGATGACCCGGGTGAGATATTCAACCCGACCTCGTACACTATTTTCCTCCACAGCTCCAGCTCTGCCTCGAAGCTCTTGTTGCGCAACAGGTGCCTCATGTCCACCCAGCAAAACAAACCGGCATTGCTCTTGAGGCAGTTAATCCCCGCGCCCTCGAGCCCTTTCACGAGCATCGTGTGGCGGTTCTTGAGCCGCCGTTGGTTCTCGGAGATGTAACATTTGGTGAATTTTTTGTCGGAGAGCATGGCGGATAGCAAATATTGCGTCTGAGAAGAGACCAATCCGAAGCTCGACATTTTCGTTGCTGCGGACACGACCATGTCGTCGTTGGAATAAATAGCCCCAACTCGAAAACCGGGAAGTCCCAGATCTTTGGAGAGGCTAAAAACAAGGTGAACTCGGTCTCGAACTTGAGGGTCGGTCATCAAGTGTTTGTTCTCTTCTAGAGCCTGCATCACGCTGACGTAGCCCGGGGAGTCGAAGACTGTGCCGGAGTAGATCTCGTCGCTGATGAGATGAATACCTTTGGCGTCAACGAATGTGAGTAAAAGGTTGAGTTCTTGGCGGGTCAATGTGGTTCCGAGCGGATTTGAAGGGTTGGTTACCAAAATACCCTTCACTCTGAGATTCTGCTTCCGGGCGAGCTGGTAAGCTTCGTTGAGGGCAGATTCAGTAATTTGGAAGCCGTTTGAGCTGTTGCATTGAATCGGAACAATTTCGACCCCGGTACGCCATTTGAGGTCCCTATCAAATCTGCACGTAACAATGTTTCATTAGTCTTGTTCGGGGCACGTGACAGTGTAACATAATTTAAATTTAATTAATGTGGAGTAAATAATTAATTTAAATGACGTACCCTGGGTAGTATGGAGTGGGGAGGAGGAAGGCGTCGCCGGGCTCAGCTAAGCAGAACATGAGGGTCTCTTCTGCAGAAGTGGCTCCGGCGGTTAAGACAAATTTGTTGGAAACAAAGGTGACTTTGTTTCCTCTGATTTCTTCCTGGAACTCAGCCAACGCCTTCTTGAAAGAAGGAAGGCCATGGTAATCTTGGAAAAGAGCAAGTTCTCTGAATATGGATTCTCCGTTCTTCTTGAACCCACTTGCATCTGGGTTTTCTGCAAGCCATGACTCCAGTAGATCAAAAGATAGCTGCAAGGAAAACAAAAATATTGTTAATAACAGTTTATTATTAATGAGAGGAATATTCAGGGAATTGTATATAGAAGGAGAACCCGCCTGATTCTCTGCGAGACCCATCTGAATAATTCCAGTGGGATTCCGAACCCCATCGTATGGGTTCTTCTCATACTCCTGCCAACCTAGGAAGTACGATGAATCCTGTCCGTGGGTATTGCACATGGCTTTTCTTGACAGAAGCTTCATTTTCGATGAATCTTTTACCGAAAAAGATGGAATCAAACACAAAAGGAGCGATGAAATGTTTGATGATTATAAAGAAAAAAATGGTGTTATTGTTGGGAGTGAGATTTGAGTTTTGAGAGAAGAAGAAGAAGAAGGTTGCTATCTGGCATCTTGCTTTGCATTTCTATTTATAAGCACTTCAGCACTTGGCAAATTTAATTTATTTTAAAAAGAATTAATTATGTAGATATGTCTTCTCCTCTCCGAATCTGCCCATGTTCTGCTACTACAATAATGTCTTTACAATTTAATTTAATTTAATTTAATTTTAAAAAAGAAGAAGAAGGAGTTTTTAGAATATAGACACGATGGAAATGAAGTTTAATTTCCACGCGCCTTTTACGCTAATAAACCCCACTTGCATCCTCCTCTTAATTGAGCCGTGTGTTACAAGCGTAGCTCATGTAGTGTAATACTTCCACTCATATTCCGATACTTTTATTGTTTTTTTCTTTTGATTGTTTTAATGTTATTACGACCAGAATTTTTCTTATTATATTTTTTCATACTCACTTGTCGTCATAGTCAGCTTTGACCACTGACATTATTCACCAATTAATTACCTCTAACTTCAATTTTTAATTTCCACTAATTTACATAATTTTCCAATAACTAAAGTAAACTATTTACAAATTTTATGAAAAATGTTTTTATTTTTATTTTTAAAACTACTGTATTATTTTTGTAATGAATAGGGGGCAAAATGAAAATTGCTGGGGAGTATTAATAGAATATTGAATTTTACGTGGGTGTGAAATATGAATAGAGGGAGTTGTGTTGAGACGCTGAAAGCCATTCCGACAGGAAATCTCGAGATATAATGGCAAAAGTGGCAACAAAGCCCACCCGAAATTGGACCTTTAACCATGCCTATGGTCCACCTGTTCCCCCCCGACTGCAATGGCCATCTCTTCTTCAAATGTCGGCCACTTATACAAATTACCAAAATACAACCATTTTCCCACATTCACCGAAACAAAAAATTTTTCTGTTTATGGTTATTTTTTTTTTTTTTAACCATTCATAATTTGTAGGTTTTTTGTGAATCGCGCCACTAGTGAAATTCTTAAGTTTTCATATTTAAAAAAGCCACATCGCGTTGGAGTTTTTTTAGTTGTAAAACTAATTTCCAATTTTCAAAATTGTGGGCAAAATGCGTGTAAGTGTGAACCCATAAATATAAATGATTAATTAAATAATTAGTTAGTTACCTTTGCATTTAGAATAGGGGTGTGAACCAATGGGTATGGGTTATCGACCCATGCATGACGTGATCGGACGTATTTCATCGGTCCGGATTTTGAGAACGAAAAATAGCTAACCTCATTCGTTCACAACCATATATATATATATATATAGAGAGAGAGAGAGAGAGAGAGTTTGATATTTATATATGTATAGGTGGCATCTGGGTTTATTTAAAATTATATAATATAATCAGTAAATGTTGTGAATAAAATGATTTCTACCAACTTGATGGTGACATCACACGGGGTTCCATAATAGGTTAGTGTTAGTATTTGAGATGAACAATAATTCCCAAAATGAAAATAAATTAATGGTTCACTTAATTCAACGTTAATAAAATGGAACTTTCGAATATTGGTTGATGACGGCCCACCGTTCACCGCCCAAGTGCGCCGTCTGTATTTGGCCAACGGATTTACCAAGCCGGTGGTGGTTCTCGATCTCTCGTACATAGTCATAATCACAAATTGACTGACTGAATCTGTGAAGTAATAAAAACAATATTAATTATAGAGTCTTTTTTCATTCCATTAGAAAAATTAATCCACCTAAAAAGTCACAGACCACATGCATGCATGGTTAATTTAGGTGAAAGAAAAAGAGAGCAACTATATATATTATGCATGAAAAGTGACCCGAAAAGCTCGAGATTTGCCACCCGAATAATAATAATATGCAAGCCAAAATTGAAGGGCAGGTGAGCGTAGTCAGGCGGCACTCCCAGATTTGGAGGGCTTTTTGAGCCTCTTTTTGGTGTCCGTGAGAGCAATTTCTTCAAAGTCGAAAAAGCGACGACCGACAGCGCATCCTATTATATCTAATTCCTTTTTTTCTTTCTTATCAGATTGGATATTTTAATTTTTGAAAGTCAGTTGAGATGAATGATTACAGACTGTAATTATTGAGAAGCTGTAAATCTTTCATTATTATATTCTTTTTGAAAAAACGAAAAATCTAAAGAGAAATTGAAATGTTCAATAACTTGATCAAAAAGTGACATTAATTGGTTTAATACCAAACCATCCACTAATAAACCCCCTTTCCATTGATGTGTATCGATCGATCGTGTTTTAGACGTAATCACTGACCAGTCGTAGTTTGAGATTTGGTCATTATACATACAAATATTTACTGCAAAATATATTACTATTATTATTCTTATTGTCAAGTATTTGTTCGAATCGCTCGCGAATTAGCTATAGCGGCCATCAACTTTTACACAATCGCGAGCCACAAAATCTTTTCAGGAATCTTGGAAATCTTCGTTTTGAATGGACTACCTACAACAACTTAAACTATATTGACCGGAGATCTTGGCAACTCCCAATACTATTTTGATGTAAGTACAAGCGACAGCAGAATGTAAATGATCCCTCACGAATCAATATTTCCTCTCCCCAGTATATTATCTAGAGTCCCACGTAATTATTAGAAGAAAATCGTTTGGTAATAATTAACAATATAATATTAAAGAGGACAAAAAAATTGAGTTTGGATTTTGAAATTTCATAAGAAAAAGCTGGCATAGGCAGATCAAACACAAATGAACTACCACCCTTAAAAGACTAAGCTGGATTGGACTGATGAAATTGAAAGGAGATAAATTAATGAACTAATGACAAGTCGTCTAATATAGGTGAGGACGTGAGGTCGTTGCTATGGTCATTCCCAACAACGTAACAAAGTTGGTCTCTTAATTTGTAGGACTTATTAGATTGATTTGACTTTCAAGTTCTATACTCTTATATATGAAAAATTAGCAACGATTTGATTCTTTGGGAACAAGAAATGACATGTCCAGCTTTATAAGGTTTCATCCGGTCCGGTCGTGGAATTTTATTTAAACAAGACAAAAGATTAAAAAGACAGTCAAAAAAGTATGTAGATAAATATATATATATATATATATATATATTGTCCAGAATAATATTCCAAAATGACTTTCTGCGCTACGTTTATTTTATCATCCTCTAATTGCCTTTATTTTCAATGACCGTGCACGTCAACTTTATATGATCTGTACTTCCATTTGAGAAACCAGTCGGAAATTGTATAAAGCTAAGTACCTAGGTTAATTTAATTCTTTTTTTTTCCAACAATTAATTATACATAATCAAAAGACATATATATGCATGGAAGTATTAGGTTGTTTCTTGATTTGCTGGGGGAAACCCAACCAATCACGCATCTTGTTCAAATCAAGTTCCATTGTTGTCGAATGTCGAAATGATACTCCAAAAAAACAAAAATCTCTCAGCTTATCGATCACGATCCCTCTATATAAAATTTATGAGGCAATGTCGTAGCTAGCTAGGAAGGACCACTGGGCTTGTATTGTATATATTGGAGCAACTTGCTCTTGCTGTGAACAAATTAAACTTGGGAGCTAGATCGATATATATATATATATATATATATCTAGGCCAAACCAAAGTAGCCTCTAGTAGGCCTTCACCATCCCGCATGCAACGACTATTGCACCATGCATTCATTGTTTATGTCTCTGAAAACAACCCCTATTACGGGATCCACCCATCCATTTGTCTTTTGATTATTAATCACTCCAAAACAAGAATTCAACATATACAACTCTTTTGGTGTCCGATTGTATAGAGGATGACAAAATATGATTTATATAGCTAACTACACGAGATAAATGGTTAATTGTTGTTGTTGTTAGTCTGTCATACAAATTAATTAATTAAGATGATGGCTTAGTCGATCTGAACGTACACATGCATGATTAGTATTGCATGCATGCATGCATGATATATATATATATATATGTATATATATTTAAGAAAAAGTACGTAGGAAGTTACCATGCGTGTAATATGTATATGAATGGTAACATCCCGATCGACCTAGTGATAGATAGATATATTACTCATATATTATGATTGAATATACATGTATTTATATAAATGGGCGGTTTGGTGAATTAATATATATATATATATATATACAAAATTAGTTTGAGATGAAAAAAAAAAAAAAAATTTATTGAAAGGGGACCACGTGGTTGTGTAGCATAAGAAGGGTGATTAGGGCATGTGAAAGGGTTTGTGTGTGTGTGTGAGTGCCCCCACCATTAGAGAGAGTATCAAAGGGTGACACCCAACATGACTATCACATTTAGCCCCCATTCCTCTAGAGACATTAGCAACTAGGTTTAGGACCATTTTGTTTCCCCCCCACCCCCATCCTCTTCAAGCTTCAATTCTGTAGGACACCCTCCCCTGTGGGCATTGGCAATGGCACAGGGCAGGGACCCCTACACACCGGCCCGGTCAATCTTTCAATCCCGAAATTTTGTATTTATTCGTTGAGAATCGACGTAACTCGATAGGTCAACGAAAATTACATTTTGCCAGCTGCTAATTCTAACTAATAAATAATATGGTTGACTACTTACGTATTTTCATTTTAGAGTCGACCGCCGGAGTATATATCTTAATGTAGTAAGGATAAGGTTATAACAACAGCGGCAGTCAATATCCCAACTCTAGTCCAAAGATTGACTGAGCGTGCGGGCAAAATGTTCACACAGCCGTAGAGTACTCTTCGGGTTTTAACTTTTAATAAGAGGACGACTTAGGTTTTTGGAGATATCGTCAAGTTCCTGGAAATTGTTTGCACCTTACGTGCGAGAGTCAAATATTCGAATTAATTTATTTTTCTACAATAGTTTTTTAGACCATAAAAATTGATAGATAATATAATGAAAAATATATGCATGAAATATATATATATATATATATATATTGAATTTGAATGAGTTGAAAAAAATGTACGTAAGATAAGAGGGCCGGCCGGCCGGTATGATTTTTGTGATTATCTTTTTTCTCGTTTCCAAAAGTTTGGTATGAAATGTCCTTTTCTTTTCTATTCTACAGTTTGACAATAGATAAAAGTCAAAACTTCAAGTGGAGTACAGGCAATTGCACTCATCTCTCTCGCTCTCTCTCTCTCTATATACACGTACGTAAGCTGCTGGATTGCTTTCACAGCAAATTCTTTAAATTTGAAAAAACAATTGGGAGTTTTCAACCTTTTTTTTTTTTTTTCCAGATTTCAAACCAAACTTTGCTACACCTAATTAAATAAACGACCAACACAAATCATGTACTTGACTTCATCAGTAAGGAAAATAAATTTATTATAAAAAAAAGAAAATACTATCAAATATATATATATAGTTAGAATTTAGAATATTTATGTTTCAAAATTTCATTTTTTTCCTCTTGTGATTTGAAACTCTTCTTGAAGTTAGGTGAGAAGGAAGAAAATATGATCTTAGCTACGAATTAATGGAATTGGATGTGGGAATGTGTCAATTTTGATGCTTTACCTTAATTTGTAACGCTACAATCGCCATTTGTCCTTTCAAGTAATTCAATTAAAGCAATCAAATAAAATTTGTAATTTATAAAAATTATCAGATAAATTAACTATTGACTAATAAATCCAGTCAATTGATTAATCTAATCAATACACATTAAAAAAAAAAAAAAAAAACCAGCCGGATGTTTGAAGGAATATTTTTTTTGTTTTCTTAATTTTCTGACTTGGATTCGGTTTTTGGTCTTAATTTTTACGTTTTCTGGAAATGTCAACTAGTCAGATTCATTAGTCAAAAGTTTATTTAATTGGTAGCTTTTGTAAATTACGAAAAATCATGTGACTATGTAAACAAACACTAAGGGTATTTTAGTAATTTACTAATATATAAATAGGGTTCTCCATTTTAAGCTTTTGGAAAAAATTTACAATTCTGCTAATCGTTTGATGAATGACTAATGCAATTATATAGGTCGAATTTAATGTTCATTTAACGAAATTGTAGTGTTTCCATTCATTTTTAAAAACTCTCAAAAATCCGTCAACATCAACTAAAGTTATCAATATACAGTGACTTCCGCTATACACAATTTCCTTCTATAAATAGTGACTACTCCATGATATTCAAACACATAATACTAACACGCAATGTACACGAATTTCCATCAATTAATTTAATTTGCGACGTGTTCTTTTTTCTAAACAGAAATTTTAAAAAAGGAAAAAAGAAATGGTGACGTCCTCACTTCTCCCTTAAAATGTTTATAAACAGAATGTTTAACTTTCATTTAGATATTGTTTACGGTTTTTCAATCACAATATCAGAGATTCGAATGAATTAAGGTTGAACAACTACAATAACGTACCACATAGTAACATATGTATATATTTGTATTTATGATGTACCAAACAAAAACAGTAACGTATGTATATATACCTCACGTCATGTACACGTGATCTTTAACTAGCTAGCTACTAGCTAAAAAAGAACAAGACATATTCTTCTTTTATTCGTTCAATTATTGTATGAGTCTTAATAATATTTTCATGAAGTGCGACCCCAAGTCAACCCTGTCACTAATTTACCTAATTATAGATGACTTTCTGCGAAATGAGTGCGAAAGATTGGCACGATTAATATTCTCCGGCAAATATATATTATTCCGTTGAATTATTTGTTGAGTTAATTTATGAATATTGTTGAAGCCTTTGTCTCCGCCGAGGCTCTGAGCTCATCCTTCGTTGCGATACCTGTAGTTGGGACTAACTCCCCACTTCTACTCTGATGCCTAAATTAGTTCCTTTGGAAATATCACAGTGTAAAACTAGCTAAGTAATAACACGTTACTACTTTAACATAGTGAGACGATCGGGTATTTATAGGTGAAAATGCTTACGGTTGCATGTAGAACACGAGACGAGACACGTCAGCTCCTAACGTCGTCGAGAAAATCTAAAAAAGATCTTCCATTATTCAAGCCTAACCCACGTTGTCGGGACACCTGTTTAACCTTCTTGGGCCTTATGCTGGACTTTGGTACTTGTGGCCCAGCTCGTCTCCCACTGGCCTTAGCGATATTTATATACTCCCCCGATCCAAAATAGGTGTCATTTTAGAGGGAGTAAAATCTTCAAAATAAGTGACGTCTTAGAAAAAACATAAAATATTTCGTAATTTGCCACTATCTTAACTTATTTTACTAGAGTTTGTAATTATCTTAAATACTAAATATTAGTACAATTGGATTACAACTTTTATACTCCTTAATTAGTATCATATTACAACAATATTAAGGGTTTATTTGTCATTTAAATGAATTTTTAATGGATTCTTAATTTGTCTAAAAATCTCTATAATGACATTTATTATGAATCGGAGGGAGTATCCAGTTAATCGATCGTTTGTCCTGATCTGATAAGTTTTAATTAAATTTAGGTCCTTCAATTTGAAAGTACGTAGCAATCAAGGACGTAGTATTAATGTAAGTACACACGTGAAAGGATGAATCTAGCTAGCTTCTTCCAAACCAAACATTTCAATCAAAAATCGCAATCTCAATCAACTGAGCAACCATACTACTAAGTGATGGGCTGAAAATAAGGAATTAATTGATCAGTCTTCTCTCCAGCCAAGCTCTGAAAGTGATCACTCTTAATTAATTTGTAACAATTAACGTACTTCAATTCAAAGAAAGCAACTATTGACACTCCTATATTTATCCATGCATTTATTTTATTGATCAACACCATTAATATTGTTTCATTAATAATATCCATCCCCTACCCAATCTATTCAACTACGTACTATTAATAATGGTACAATGAATGAATCACAACGTACAAGTCAAAATAATACTCTTTATATAAAGACGGTAGTAGTGCTGAGTAGTATTTAATTTCATCAATCACTCGTATATTAGTTGTATCATATAAATATAGATATAGATATAGATAGAGAGGAGCTGGCGTTGATTGTTTCAGTAGTGATCCATGCAAATCTATATATATATATATATATATATATATATGTTCATTCTTAAACTGGATCGATCAGTTCTTTTTTTGTGTGTCGGCAGATGAGATTGGCATATTAACATACTTAATTAGGAAATGCATTATTGTCCTTAATTTTAAGATTAATCTGCTCAATCAGGACTTTTACTGATCAAAATAACCATTAAATCAATATGGGAATGTATATATATACTCATCCGTCCCTAAATAAGTGTTCATTTTAACAATATTTAAAGAGTTGAGTAAATTTATTCTTTTAATCCAATTTATGTTTTAACAACATATTAATAAGGTGCATTTAGAATGACATTGTAATTAATATTATTAATAAACGAGTTCAATTAAATGGATAAAGGATGAAAGTGAGATTTTATTAATCTTTTGTACTAGAATGTGTAAAGAAATACTTGGCAAAAATATTTTCTCAAAAGGCCCCGTATGGCAACTTTTTTTTCCATCTCATTTCACTCTCACTTTCATTTTATAATAATTTCTCATCAATTTTAATACACTTTTTTACATTTCCCAAACACATTTTTACATTTCCAATATAATTTTAATAATTTTAAAATCCAAAACACCTTTCAAAAGGTATACTATATGGGGTAGGAACGGATGAAGTATATACTCCCCCGTTTCAAAATACAGTGTTTTTTTTCCTTCCAAATTTGCCTTTGGTAATCATTTAAAACCCTTCTTAAAATGTACGTAGAAAGCTAAAATAAAACAAATGGAGTGTTAATATGATGGACATCTTGGTTCATACGTACGTCAACAGCGTTTTTATCATGCATGGATTTAGGATATGTAAAAGACCGGAGAAATTTATGGTGAAAAAAATAATAGAGATACTCCGGCCAGCCGGCCGGAGTGGACAGCGTGAAATACATGTCTGAAAATGTAGGGGGCTTTGGAAGCATGTTGCTTGTTGTTTTCATGGAAAGATAGGAGAACCACTTGGGTTACATTACCTGTTGTTGTAGCTACAAGCCAAATTGCCACCTAAAAACTCTTCTTATATTACTTACTTTTAATAAAACTTAGGCCCATCGATATCGCTGCAATTTACAAACTTTGTCATCAAAACAAAACCTGAAAATAAAACTTCAGATTCAGAAGCCACTAATTAACCAATGATCAATTGTTTCCCCCCCACAATCCATGTTCATATGCCTCCCAATACAACACAACTGATGAGAGAACTACCAATCCAGGCTTCATTCTGCCCCCATTTTAGTTTTGCCATAAATTTACCTTCATTTTCATTTTGCTCCCATTAATACCATAGTATTACTACTAGATTTGACACTTCTCAAAACTCACCATCTTTTTTACATTTACAAAAACTACTAGTCTTCTTCTTCCTTTTTGACAGGACATAGTATCATCGGTATTCCATACTACTATTGATTTGGCAAGATTTTACAGGCGACTTCTTTTCTTCCTTTTCCCGAAGTCATTGTCCTTCCATTTAAGATTATAGAATGGTGTAATAATGCAAAATTTCATTTGATTTATAACCAAATAATTACTATGTGAGATGTTGAGATTTACCAACTCCAAACTACTACAACTTTTGTTCCAACCCCACTTAATTGTATCCCAACAACTTTCGAAATAATATATGGTTTTTCTGGACTGGTCCACGAACCATTAACTTTGCTGCCCATAAAATAAAAGTCCATTTCATTCAACATCCTAGAATGATGTAGAGCAAATTACATTTACATCCTTTGAGGTTTTGTCCAATTAAGAATCAGTCCAAATGGTTATGAAAATTATAAATATCTCTATGAAAAGTTTCCTTAATTTGTGTTTATTCCTTATATAACAGTAGAGTGATGTCGAACCAACCTATAAATTTCGTTAATGATCGTTTATTTACTACATTAATATGATTCAACTAAATTTTTATCAAATGCTTGAAGATATTGAATTTGTTTGTAAAAGTTCGTAATAACTATAACTAGCAGACATTGTTTTTGTAATTATGACCAAATCAGAAAGGGATATTAATTAATAATTTTGAAAACCACTTAAATTGATTTATGATTTGAATAGATTTCGAGGGAGGTAAATGTAATTCGCCCTATGCTATATATGAAATAATTACGAAACAACGAACTACAAGAGATGAGCCAAATGTCATGGAGCCTTCCACTTATTCGCCAACACATAAAAGCTTGTATAACCCAAAGACATCTCTTCACCGGAAAGTCACTCCATGCTCTGTACATCAAGTCCCTTATCCCACCTTCTACTTACCTCTCCAACCACTTCATCCTTCTCTACTCCAAATGCGGCCTTCTCGCCGACGCCCACAAGGCCTTCCAAGAAATCCCATGTCCCAATGTCTTCTCCTTCAACGCCATCATCGCTGCCTACGCCAAAGAATCCATGCCCCGCCTCGCGCACCAACTGTTCGACCAAATTCCCCAACCGGACCTTGTCTCTTATAATACTCTCATTTCCGCCTATGCTGAGAGAGGAGAAACTGTGCCTTCCCTTGGGCTGTTTAGGGGTATGAGAAATATGGGCTTAGATTTGGATGGGTTCACACTTTCTGCGACGATTAATGCTGCTTCTGATGATAAAAATTTGATTGATCAGCTGCATTGCTTGGCTATTCTGGGCGGTTTTAATTCGTACGCTTCCGTGAATAATACGTTGATAACCTGGTATAGTAAAAACGGCTTGTTACGTGAGGCTGAAAGTGTGTTTTACGAGATGGGAGATGTTAAAGATGAGGTGTCCTGGAATTCGATGATTGTGGCTTATGGGCAGCACAGGAAAGGGTTAAATGCGCTGTCTTTGTATCAAGAAATGGTGCATAGGGAGTTCATTGTGGATATGTTTACTTTGGCAAGTGTTTTGACTGCCTTCACGAGCACCAGTGATTTGTTTGGTGGGCTTCAGTTTCATGGGCAGATAATCAAAATGGGATTCTATCAAAATCCTCATGTGGCCAGTGGTTTGGTTGATTTCTATGCCAAATGCGGTGGTAGTATGATGGAGTGCAGAAAAGTGTTCGGGGAAATTCCTGAGCCCGACTTGGTTCTCTGGAATACAATGATTTCTGGGTATTCCCAGAATGAGGAGTTCTCTGAAGAAGCCGTTGGTTGCTTTAGACAGATGCAAGCTTCTGGTCATCGTCCAGACGATTGCAGCTTTGTTTGTGCCCTTAGCGCATGTTCCAACTCGTCGTCGCCCACACAGGGGAAGCAGATTCATGCTTTGGCAATTAAAGCTGATATCCCATTGAATCGCATTGCAGTAAATAATGCTCTCATAGCAATGTATTCCAAGTCTGGAAATCTTCAAGATGCTAGGAGGGTTTTTCAAATGATGGCGGAGCGTAACACTGTCACTTTCAATTCAATGATTGCAGGTTATGCCCAACATGGATTGGGGAATGATTCGTTGTCGCTTTTTGAGGAGATGCTTGGAAGTAATGTGGTTCCTTCTAGTATAACTTTCATTTCTGTTCTCTGCGCATGCGCACATACTGGAAAAGTTCAAGAGGGGCAGAAATATTTCAGAATGATGAGCGAGAAATTTAGGCTAGAACCTGAGGCAGAGCACTATTCGTGTATGATTGATCTTTTGGGGCGAGCGGGGCAGCTCAAGGAAGCAGAGAGATTGATTGATACTATGCCCTATAATCCTGGAAGCATTGTCTGGGGATCCCTGCTCCGGGCTTGTAGAACACACGGGGACATCGAGCTTGCAGAGAAAGCGGCTAACAAGTGTCTTCAACTGGACTCCTCAAATGCAGTTCCACATGTAATGCTTGCACACATGTATGCCAGCAGGGGCAGATGGGAAGAGGTGGCCAGAACTAGAAAACTAATTCGAGATAAGCAACTAAAGAAGAAACCAGGGTTTAGTTGGATTGAGTTGGACAAGAGGATCCATGCATTTGTTGCAGATGATAGTTCACATCCAATGATAAAGAAGATACATAGTTACTGGGAAGAGATGTCAAAAAAGATGAAGCTAGCCGGTTATGCCCCTGAGCTGAGATGGGCATTAGTTGGAGATGAGGGATTGAGGAAAGGAGAAGAGGATACTAGGTTGGGCTATCACAGTGAGAAGCTTGCTGTTGCATTTGGGTTGTTATCGACCAAAGAAGGCCAGCCTATACTTGTTTTCAAGAACTTGAGGATATGTGGGGATTGTCACAATGCAATCAAAATCATTTCTGCTATAACTGGAAGAGAGATTACTGTCAGGGATTGTTATAGGTTTCACTGTTTTAAGGACGGCAAGTGTTCTTGCACCGACTATTGGTGATTTCTTTTCCCTTCGAGCGGAAGGAGGCTGAGTATGTTTATGAGTCCCAGAACCAGGAGAGCAAATGTGTGTTGTGAAAAAGAATAACTGTGGTTTACCATCCATTTTTTTGGCAAGAACCAGCGTTTTGAAATGATAAACATGGAAAATTCATGGAAAGTAATTTGTTTCATTATATAGTACTTAATTGTTCAGAAAATCTTTCTCTAATGCAAGTATAGATTGAAGTGCAAATCCAACCCAACATGAAAAAAAAATATACCTCTAACTAAATTCAGTAAAACCAATAAGTCAATATGAAGAAAATCCTACTATAATGCTGATTGGGTCAATTGAAAGACTTGATGTGGAAAACTTGGCACCTTGGGATGTAAGAGTTCTTGGTTGCTTCTTCAAACTTTTTAGCTGCAACATCATTCTCCACTAAGCTGGTCTGCACAAAAAAATTAGCCCACCAAGTAGCGCTGCGCATTTTCGCCTGCAATTTGATGATACATTTTGGTTTCTTTGAAGACTGACTATCTTGATGATACTATTATACCTGGTGATGATAAAAGTAACTGAACAGCATCAAGACTAAAAGTGAAGCTTACCGGGCGTCCAAACTTGGATAGCTCTGCAACTTTAGATCTGGAATGGCCAGGAACACCTAACACCAGAAAAAGTAGATCAGATAAACATGAAAGCTATGTTGCCATGAGTTATTCGTTTCGCAATGACTAATAACTATATACGATGAAGAGATGACAAGCGGCTTAAGCTACATGAATTAAGAATTAGCTATCAACAACGGTGGCTGTGGAAGAGTATAATGTATGTTGTTTGAAAAACTACCTGTAAAAATAACAACACCATCAGATGACATCCTTGCCAAATCTGGAAGAGTCTTGTTCAGGTATTTTGGAGATAGGTAATCTACTGCATCGGATACCATAACAAGAGAAAATGAGTTATCTCTGTAAGGAAGGGGAAACTTGATATCAGCCACGCGTACTAATCCCCTACGGACAAGATTATGACAATTCCTGCCAGCATCCTCTATATCGTATGGTTCAACGCCCCAAGCTTCAGTTTCCTCTTCTTTCAACAATTTAGAGACCACTGAACAAGAATCAGGTCCTACATGCAAAACTTTTTGCATACCGTCACCATATGTCTTCTTTAGAGTAGGTAGTGTTCTCTGAAGCTCCATCGAGCATGTGTCGCCTAATTAAAATTAACATCACTGTCAACTCCAATCTTGGGTTGTTTGTATGAATGTTTAATAGCACTTCACCAGAAATCTATGCCAAACTGAAGAACTTAAAGTTTACGCAAACCAAGATGGACAAACAACCAAGATATCAGATAGTATACCATAAACTGCAGCTATTGCCTCCTTCCTACTCCCTGTCCCTGTCCCTGATAAACCTACAAAAAAATATGTCCTCAGTAACACAGTGAAGGAAATGAATTCAAGTTCATGCCAATAATGTACTCTAAAAACCCCAAATTGTAAAAGGCAGGCATACCTGAACCTGAGCCACTAAATAAATAGCTAACAACAAGGACGACACCCTGAAAGTTCAAAAGTGAAAGTTCATTCATAACCAAAGCTGAAACGCACACCCCAAACTAACAAAAAAAAATGTTACAAATAGATAAAAAGCTGGATAAATACAAGCTAGAGTTACCAAAGCGCCAAGGACTACGGACAACAAAGGGGAAGGACGTGATTTTGGATGAAAAATAGCTCCAGAAATTCCACCGCCCGCAGGTCGCCTTGTGGAATTCGATGGCCTTCGAGACATGACTGGCTACAGAGGGAAGAAGAATTCACACACTGGACTGGATGGCTGGAAGAAAAGATCCCAAAATGCACACTTAACAAATAATCACTTTCTTTAGCAAACGAAATATCTAAATACTATCATAAGCTGGACTTCAGATATAATCTCATTATCTGTTTCAAGATATAGTCTTTCAGCACCAATTATCAAATACGTAGTTTTGATATGAAGGGTTTCAGTTTTTGAACGTTGTGAGAGTCTAAGGCCACCACCCAAATTATCATTTCATGGTTCAATAGGCATGATGACAAAGAACACGACCAAAACGAGTAAAGAAGTCCCCTTTGAAGTTAGATTGCATGGAACCAAAAAAAGAAAAGCCTAACAAGAGTAATAATCAAGATCAAATAGGAATAAAGGGAGGAAAAACTAGAAGAAACACAAACAGAGATAATAACACAGATTGGAATTGAATATAACAGAAGTGCGAAAGGGGGGGAGAGGATAACCGGAAGTTGGTATTGCTATGAACGAGAAGAAGGGGGTGGTGGCGGTGGCGGTGGCGCCGTAGTGGTGGCTGTGCTCAGTGGGATGCCAGCATTGAGGGCGGATCTATCTGGCGGGATTTCGGATCTACCGCGTTTAAATAGTTGGAAATTTTATTTTATTTATATAAATTTTGTACGCATATTTGTAGCGGTTTATAAGAATTTATTAGTCCAATTAATTATTCACAGAAAATAGCACAATTTACACCAGACTCCCCGCCGTCTTCATAATTGCACCGACGCCCCCCTCTAATGATAGAAATATCAATCTCACCTGCCTATCTTTATTTACCATTTTCCCATTTAACAGTTTATCACTTGATTTTGATTGTATAATTTGTATTCCCTCAGTTCCATTAGAAGTGTCAATTTTATATTATTAAAAATAGACTCTTTTAATAGAACATATGTATTATTACTAAAATGATGTAACTAGAGAAATTTTCTAAACCCTTAAAATTTTCAATTAATTAAATTGACATATAGGAGAAAGTCCCTCCGTTTTATTAGAATAATCAATATACAACTTATTATGATAAAAGTAAATTGTAAAAAGCATTATTATTTTCTTAATGTTAATGAAAACTTTTTACACGATTTGTATCTCTTGTAAGTTAGGAAGATTTCTTGTTTCTCCAAGAACCAAGGACAATATTTTGAATCTCGTGAGCAGGTTGATGATGAATGAATGAATCAAGCAATCCTGATGTTCCAGTAAATCATACAGCAGCTCAAGTGCTCACAGAATCTTCTGAGCGAGGGGGCCTCCATTTGCTATAGAAGATGCTCCTTTCAACGACTCCCTCTTTCTCCCTGCCTAACTTCTCATCAATGAGCTCTAGCAACTCTTGCAAGCCAACTCCAGTGAGTGCAGATGTTTTAACGCATGAGCTGGATTCAGATTTAGATCCGGCACCGGCAGCATTTTCCATGCCGCTCCGTTTGTTCAAGGTCCAGTTTTCCAAATTACCACGACTATCCTGTTCTGCAGAGGAGACCTCGTTGTCCACCACTGAGTCTTCATCGTCTCCTGATAAGAGCCAACCGTCTGAATAATCACCTTGTTTTGCTTCCAGATCTTCATGATTCAGGGATATGCCAGACTCTGCATCTGCAACATTTTCATAGTCAGGAACTTCCAATCCAGATACTTCCTGGTCAGATTCATTTTCATCCTCATTTGAATCCGATACATCTCTTACTTCTTCATCCTCAGCATGTTCATCACAGCCAGATTCCTTGCTTTGAAGATCAATCTGGCAAAAAAAAAAAATCAAATCAAATATTACTAACAAAATTGCAGCAAAGACTGCTATAGGTTGCTTATCTTCCCAGTTAGGAGCGGGTGAAGTAGGTGATTCAGCGGCTGCAATACCTTATTCCAGACTTCAATCATATTCTGGAGTTTCTCCTCTGATACTCCTATTTGACGAAGAACTTGCAATACAGCATCCCGTTGCTCACCTAGATTAGGAGAGCTTGAGTCCAGGACATGCTGCAAGATAAATTAACAGTGAATCTTTTAATAAAACCACAAGGAGGAGTCACTCAATTGCATTATCACAATATTTCGCTCTCCTGTAACCGAAAACTGTTTCCAGACGACAAGTATTACACCAGGTACCATGACCTCCTGGAGGAGGTTGATGAAAGTAATAGAATTTGAAAATCATACCACAAGGAGGTCTGCCTCAACAACTTCTTCCAAGGTTGCTTTAAATGCCTCCACCAACTGAAAGGTGCAAACCAGTCAACATTATATGTCAACTAAGAACCATGCGATTAGAGGGCAAAACATAAGCAGAAACTCCTCAGTTACCTGCACAGGCAAATCTGATATGAAACCAACTGTATCACTAAGAAGCACCTTCCGCCTGAAAGTAAGCATTTAATCAGATTACAAGGGAAAACACTCCTGAATGTTAGCTAAGCAGGATGCCAAATGTTTGCTAATCAGATAAAAAATAGTGCATATTAAATTACCCTGAAGGAAGAATAATACTTCTTAACTTAGGATCAACAGTTGCAAACAATCTGCATAAATGACAATATCGCAAGTCAAGCAATCATAACCAAAAAACTGAAAAAGGGACGTCAGATTATCCCAATAAGAATGTCACAGATTTTGAATCAATAATTTTCTATACCGATCATCGCAGTATAGATCAGTGTCTGAGAGTGTACTGACCAATGTTGATTTTCCCTGGACAGAAACAAAGGTAAACATTAGATTAAATAAACAACAGGAACAAAAGGCAATTTACAGGTGTCCTCGACAACATACAGCATTTGTGTAGCCAACTACAGCAACAGTAGCTGTTTTAATTGATCTCCCGTCTCTCTTGCGAGCAGCTCGTTGTACAGCTCGTGTCCGCCGCACCTCTTTAATTTCTGATAACAATTGATTTCGCCGCTCCAATATTCTAAAACATCACCAATATGTAAACAGATTTCAGACAAAACGAAGCAATTTTCCACTTATTCATATCCAGAACTTTGGACAAAAATCAAATACTCTCTGCCACCAACATATCAACGAATTTGCCACTGAAACACCGCACGTAAGAACTGAAAGAAGACTTTCTAAATGACTTTCACATCATTAGCCCCTTGATTTGCACATCAAATTTTGTTTAAAGACTACTAATAGACATATAAAGAAGAAAACAAACATACAATCAGTTCCTTACCAAAAATGGCTATGGAAGGACACATTTTCATTCTTGAAAACAGAATCATTCAGAACATACCCAGATAAAATAAGTCTAAGGAGATAGCAGCAATCTAAGAATCACATAAGAGTTGAAGATAAGAAGAAAACCTTCGTCTTTGGAGTTGAAGTTCAGTCTCTCCTGCACCACTGATAAAACCTTGTCCACCACTTCCTCTCCTGCAACATAACAAGATAAGATAACAAGTGTACTCTGTCATTATTCATGAAATCCGAAGCCCGGTTACAAGAACCGAAAGTTGCCATGCTGGGAAAGTACTCTCTTTTTCTTTTAAGAACTCCAAAACAGATTACATCATGACTGAGATGTAATTACTAAGGCTTCTAACATATTACTTACCCTCTAGCACTAACTACTTCTGCAGATGCACCAAAAGTATAGCGACCACCAGGTCCACGAATACGAACAAGCCTAGATCGCTTGTACATTAGAGCTGCTAACTCAGCCTATAGACCAATGAAAGATCAAATAGATGAACAGAAAAACACCCAAAAGAGAAAAAGGAGTAAAAAAGTTAATTTAAAAAAGGCAGAGTTTTGCAGAATACTTGTAGCTTGGCTTCCTTCGTCTGGGCATGAGCATTAAAGATCTCTATAATTAGACCCACTCGATCTAAAACAGGTTTGCCCCAAATACGCTGACATTTAATAGTATAAACCAAAATAGAGGATAATATTGAGAAAAACGACCTTTAAAGCATATCAAGTCGAAAACTTTGTCAGCACAAATTCATTAAGGTATATAAAATACAACTTACTTCCAAATTTCTCTGCTGGATCCCTGTTAGACTGGCATTCACAAATACAGCATCCACTCCATCCTATTAATATGCGAGAGAAGGAAAGAACGCATATGAACATTATAGTTGAGTATCTAAGACTAAAAGATAGCAATCCAGACTAGTATGATGCAATGCAACCAACCTGTGATTCCAAGGCATTCAAATGGCATTTGACAGTGTCCACTGATCCACTCCTAAAATAAGTATCTGCAGCACATGACAAACAACCATATATGCAATGCAATTTATATTAACAAACGTTTTAACTTCCGTCTGCAAAGTTCTAACTTTCATTTCTTTAGTTAGTGTAAAGTCTCCTAGAAAAATTAACAAAGTGAAGTTGCAATCCTAGTTAAGCAGCGATGGGTGCAAAACTATAGGCAAAAACCCAAAATTTCAAACATTAGCAAACAGTGAAAATTGGTAAAAGGAGAAGTAAATTATTAAATGCAGGAGAAAACAAAGAACCCACCTGCGCGAGGTGATCGGTGGAGGGGATTTTGAACAACAAGGTGAGGAGGCAGCTCTTTTTCGGAAAACTGAGTGTCATAGTATCCATTCCTCTGTTGTTCCAGAGAATTCGCCAAGTTCAGAGCCTCGTCAAGCTTCGTCCGCAAGATTGGCTCGGGCCTATACCGGGGCTGGACCACAAAGAGCTTCGGCGGCCCACTGAGCTCGTCATTGTCGCTCGAATCTTGGTCTTGGTGACGTCGGCGTAGAATCTGAGTGGATGAAAATGGAAAGGAAAGGGTTGAGAAAAAAGAACACAAGGCTAGGTCTTGAGCCTGAGGGGTCCAACTCAAAGAAGGGTTTATAGAGAGATTGTTGTACAGTTGTGGGATTAGATTATGAGGGCGGCAGAGTGGTAATGGTACGTGAAATCTGGAGATGATTCTCGACATTAGGATGTAGGAGGGTTGTCCTTGTCCACTCCGATCACTCGTAGTGGTGGTGGCGGCGGCGGCGGCGGCGGCAGTTTGCCTGGTTTCTTATTTTCATCTTGTCATTTGAAGGGGGGGGTGGCGGGGATTTTTGGGGCTAATGAACTTTCTCTGCAGAACGCAAGCAAAACTGTGTTGTCCGTACAACTCATTAATTTGTTGGGTTACAATTAAGTTGCGTGCGTTTATTTATCTTATAAATCTATCTGATATTATAATCAAAGTGTGATACAGGCGTTCATTCCCCCATTAATTGCTATGGAAAAATTGAGATTATATGAGATGTCGGATTTACTCTTACTAGTAATTGTCTTTATTATTTGCCTCGGAAATTATCCAATATTATAAGTGGATTTATTACGGTAATGAAAATTATAATAATTATTAGGGTTGGCAATCTCTGACACGATACGATAACACGACACGAAACCGACACGATATAAGCGGGTTAGGGTTGAGCCTTAGCGGGTTCGCGGGTTATATGGGTCGATTCAAATAACACGAATAAATAAACGGGTAAGGTTAGGGTTGAGAAAGTCGACACGTTAACCCACCAACCCGAATCCGACACGAGAAATTTATACTACAACACGAAAACACAACACGAAATGTTCGTGGGTTAAATGGGTCGACACGAATAACACGAATAATTAAACGGGTAAGGTTAGGGTTGAGGGGTGTCAACACGGGAACCCGCCAACCCGAACCCGATAACCCGAACACGACACGAATTGCCACCCCTAATAATTATGTTTTAACAGAGAGATGAGTCATGGGGGGTTCTGTAACATATTCTGGAACAGTTGCAGGGAAGAACATTTGCCCAACTCCTTCAGCCTTAATAATGGGAAAGATAATGCTCAATGCATCCCAGATGAATCTAGCTAGAAGCCACATCCCCTTGGGAGAAGGAAAAGGTGCCAACAACGACAAATGACCAACTCCATATATTGCAAGTGGAAAGGAATGCAGAACCAAGCAGAATGGGCGTGGATCTAGACCAGAGAGTAAAGCTATAGGTCCATTGGAACAAACTCCTCCAAGGCTCATATAATCAAAGCATGCTTGCCGCAGTTCCTTCCTTGCTTGATCAGAAGAAGCACAGAACACCTTATAGAGTGCCTCCGCCATCGTATTAATCGTGAAGGCCACCGGCTGCAATGCATATTAAGAATTAAGAACAATGAAAGACATACTCAAGGAGTATTGAGGCCAAAGATGAGCTTGATTTTATTAGATTTTACCTTTCGCAGCGTGTAGAAGGATTCAAGGTATTTACAGAGCGACTCTGCATCGTTAAGGTTGGGCAATGGTTTAAGCAAGTCTCGTAACACAACAACGTCAGAAAGGGCTACTGTCATTCCTCCAGCTGTGATAGGATGCCGCATGTTGAAAGCATCTCCCATTGGTAAGGCCCCAGGAGTGGGACGGGGGGCAGCCGCCATGCTTCTGTTTGGCATTGTTCTAATGTTTCCCTTGTCAATGGCTGCTATGAAGGCCTCATTTAGCTCTTCAGGAACCTAAACAATCAAGCAACCAGGGATGGGAAAAGACAATCACATAATTTGGAAGAAGATCTTATCCTGAGGATATATGAATACCTGAGGAGCCACCAGAGTCTTCAAATAATTTGCCATTTCACCATTGGTAATGGATGGGAGCTTTTTCCCTGGTACATCAACTAAGCAACGAATCTCTGTGCTACTGATTGGATAAAACACGATGGCTGAAGGATCTACCAGGATGACATGCCCATGGTTTGGAAATGGAAGTTGGCAGTTTTCCAACACCAAACCAATACAGCAAGAAGAGACTTCCACCTAGGTTAATTAAATTAGTGATTAAGCTAACAAAACTTCAAACTGTATGCTAAAAGTGAGTCAATTGAACTGATAGAAGATACGCAATGAGACACCGAGACAGATGCGCGTGTGTATGCTTTACTTTAGACTTATGTGTGTGTGTGTGTGTGTGTGTGTATATATATATAAGGCTGCAAAGAGATGGTCGCAAATTTGAAAAGCATCCATCACAGACTATGGTAAGAGGGGCATAATTTTTAGGTAGTTGGCCTGTTTTAGTTTTGTACTGGACACCTTGTATAGTGCCGTAGTCTTCAAGTAGAGATGTTACTGTGCCTTGCTCCAGTAGTATGCTAATGAAAAAATTGAACAACAAAAAGCAAAGCAGCAGGAATTAATGAGAAACTGTAGTGATGAAGATAGGAATAAAAGATTGTAAATTCAACGCAGTAGAGGTATCCAGAAAAGAACGGAAAGAAAGAACAGATACAGTACTTGGGAAGAGTGGCAGCTTTTTCTCTCATTCTCTGAACAAATCGGCCATTGTGAAAGCTTCTACCAGCAACATCTGAGTGGATTTTTTCCAAGGGATATGGAACTCTTGTACTTTTACCGTCCTTGTGAAGATAATACCCAATCACCCGCTGTGCATCAATGTTGTTAACACAATCTGCACTCCAGAGTAAAAAAAACTAACCTTAAAACTCTGCTGCTTCACCAAAGCTATATGTAAGAGAAGCAGAAACACTCACCTTCCAGTCCCAGTTCAATCAAGTTAAGATATCCCCCGGGTTGTAGCACCTCGCCTACAACTCGATCAGGCTCTGTCAAATCCCTTTCAATTACATGAACTCTTCGTCCATCCTTGCCAAGGCGGCACCGACGACACCGGCACCGACAATGATGACATCCGGGAAGACTTGCATTCAGAAGCGCCCACTGGACAGCTCCGAATATGGAACCCGGGACGATCTGCATGTTGTTGTTTCTGCTACTTAATACGCCTTACCCTGAGGGGCAAAATGTCATCCATGATCATCGTCGTCATTGGCAATCTAAGAAGACGCCGTTGAGTTGGGAAAGGAGAATGAACAGGGTTGAGTCTGAGTGAAGTTACAGGAGGCGTGGCCATTGATACTACAGCAAGTGACTGCATTTTTTTCACTTCTGCTGTGAATTGTTGCGACCTTAATTACTAATGATGAGATTACTATCCTTTATATATATATATGCATGTCAGTCAGCTATACAATCTAACATTTTACATCAAAAACTACACCCATGCATGTGCACCTTTCTTATGCTAACTTAACTTATAATTTGCTCCTCCTCCACATGTGTGCTACCTTGTTTCCCTCATTTGAGCTTCCAGCTGGAATAACTTACAACCTCCGTTTAGCTCAGGCTTCAAACTTCTTAGCTCAGATTTCAGTTTCGGCTCACAGCAGCCTGATTTTCACGGTGGGAAGGGACTGGAATTAAGTGGAACTTCAACCTTCAGAGATTGCAGAGTATACAAAATCTATCGTAATTCACAAGTTTTATCACTCATGCTTCTTCTCTACTCTACCTCACCTCATGACTTTGATACTACGGCTTGTTTTTTTGTTTTCCATGAGAAAGCATCGCCAAGAAACAACTTTGATACTGTGGTGATGCTTTGTTCAAGGAAGCCAACTCTGTTCCCGATAATAAAGGTTCACTTGCCCACCAGACATTTAATTGGCTATTATGAAAGTTCTCTATTACATATGAGATTTTGTTTCTTTATTTGCCTCATTACGCTTTTAGTATAATTGTGTAGAAGATTAGTAAAAGCAAGCGGAAATTACCCAATATCCATCAACATTTTTTTTTTTTTTTTTTTAACCTCCACTTTCAATATTTATTTCGATTAAATATGGTTAATTATCCAATTGAGGATAGTTATGATTTTACAGTTCAAAAGAGATCAGTCATGCTCTGTCAAACTTCTAGGCTTCCAAGTTCTAGCCACTATAATTTCAATTTGAGACCTCTCTCTTTGTGGATAATTATGGAAGATGAATTTGCAAAGAGCTTCGTTGTCTTCATTCTTCAGGAGGGGCTCTGTAATATGCTGGGACAGTTGCAGGGAAGAACATTTGCCTAACTCCTTCTTCAATAATAATGGGAAAGATAATGCTTGATCCACCGGAGATCAATCTAGCTCCCAGCCACAACCTCTTGGGAGAAGGAAAAGGCGCCAACAAACGACCAACCGCATATATTCCAACAGCAAAGAAATGCAGAACAATGCTCAATGGGCGTGGATCTAGACCAGAGAGTAAAGCTACAAGTCCACTGGAACAAACTCCTCCAAGGCTCAGATAATCAAAGCATACTTGCAGCATTTCGTTGATTGCTTCATCAGAAGAAGCACAGAACACCTTATGGAATACCCCCGCCAGCGTATTAATGGTAGACGCCACCGGCTGCAAATTGCAATGCATGTTAAGAACCATGAGAACTCAAGGAGAGTGTATATTATTAAGGCAAGGAGCATAGCACAGTTTAATTTAGAATTTACCTTTCGCAGGGTGTAGAAGGATTCGAGGTATTTACAGAATGACTCTGCATCATTAAGGTTGGGCAATGGTTTAAGCAAATCTCGTAACACAACAATGTCAGAAAGGGCTACTGTCATTCCTCCAGCTGTTACAGAATGCCGCATGTTCAAAGCATCTCCCATTAGTAATGCTCCAGGAGTGGGATGGGGGGCAGCCGCCATGCTTCTGTTTGGCATTGTTCTAATGTTTCCCTTGTCAATGGCAGCTATGAAGGCCTCATGTAGCTCTTCAGGAACCTAAAGAAGCAATACCAAGGAAAAGAATCAAAAGAAAATGACATAATTTGGAAAGCTTTAAGGAATTGAACAACATTATTATAAGTACCTGAGGAACACCACAGTTTTCAAATAATTTGCCATTTCACCATTGGCAATGGATGGAAGCTTTTTCCCTGGTACCTCAACAGAGCAACGAATCTCTGTGCTACTGATTGGATAAAACACGATGGGTGAAGGATCTGCCAGAACGAAGTGCCCGTGGTTTGGAAATGGAAGTTGACAGTTTTCCAACACCAAACCAACAGTGCAAGAAGGGACCTCCACCTACGACATGTGCAAAACAGTGTCAAGTGAACTGAAAGAAGATGAATCAATTTAATTCAACTCATTGATAGACTTGGACACCTTGGGGCTGCAAAGAGATGGTCGCAATTTCGAAAAGCATCCATCACAGACTATGATAAGAGGGGCGTAACTTGTAAGTTGTTGGCCTGTTTTATTTTTGTACTGGACACCTCGAATAGTGCCATTGTCTTCAAGTAGAGATGTAACTGTGCCTTGCTCCAGACGTATGCTAATGACAATTTGAACAACAATGAGAAACTGCAGTAAAGAAGATAGGAATGAAAGATAAAATGCTTAAATACATTCCAATAGACAAAGCAGGAAAAGAATGGAAAGAAAGAATAGATACACTACTTTGGAAGAGTGGCAGCTTTTTCTCTCATTCTCTGAACAAATCGGCCATTGTGAAAGCTTCTACCAGCAACATCTGAGTGGAAGTTTCCAAGGGATAAGAAACTCTCGTGCTTTTACCGTCCTTGAAAAGATAATACCCAAGCAGCTGCTGAGCATCAATGTTGTCGACACAATCTGCACTCCAGAGTAAACTTATATCCTTAAAACTCTGCTTCTTCACCAAAGTTATAAGAAAAGCAGAAACACTAGCACATAGAGAGTACCTTCCAGTCCCAGCTCAATCAACTTAAGATATCCCCCCGGTTGTAGCAACTCGCCTACAACTCGATCAGGCTCTGTCAAATCTCTTTCAATTACATGAACTTTTCGTCCATCATGTACCAAGGAAAATAAACAGGCTGCAATTTTGCTCTCCAGGCTACAAAAAAACGAAGAAAAAAGTAAAGTCCAGACCTTGGCAAGGGTGTGGGCCAAGGCGACACCGGCAACGACAATGATGACATCCGGGGAAGACTTGCATTCAGAAGCGCCGACTGAACAGCTCCGAATTTGGAACCCGGGACGGTCTGCATGTTGTTGTTTCTGCTCCTTAATACGCCTTACCCTGAGGGGCAAAATGTCATCCATGATCATCGTCGTCTTGGCAATCTAAGAAGACGCTGTTGAGTTGGGAAAGGACAATGAACAGGGGTGAGTCTGAGTGAAGTTACAGAAGGCGTGGCCACAGATACTACAACAACAAGTGACTGCATTTTTTTAGTTCTGCTGTGAATTCTGGCGACCGATGAGATTACTATCCTTTATATGCATGTCAGCTATACAATCTACTTTCCTCTGTTCCATTAGAAGAGTCCATTTTTTAATACTGTTATGAGTATTACAAAGTGAACTCTTATTATAATGGAACAGGAACAGAGGGAGTAACATTTCCCATCAAAAATTAAACCCATGCATGTGCACCTTTCTTATAACTTACTTAACTTATATAATTTGCTCCTCCTCCACATGTGCGAACTTGTTTCCCTCATTTGAGCTGCCAGCGGGAATAACTTAAAACCTCCGTTTAGCTCAGGCTTCAAATATCAAACTTCCTAGTTTCCGCTCACAGCAGCCTGAATTTCCCGGTGGGAAGGGACTGGAAGTAGAACTTCAACCTTAAGAGATTGCAAGATATACAAGTTTTATTTCTCATGCTTCTTCTCTACTCACAACTAGAAATAGGAGCCTTTTACGACGACTTTTTTGGACGTAAAAGGTCATATTTTCGTCGTAAAAAACGTTCTACATAGAGAATCCCGCCTCCACGTATGTCGTTGTCAGAGGCTCCGATGTAAGAAATCTTATGTCTAGATTGACTGACACGGTGTAAATGGAATTTGTATAACAAGTCCCTTTTCTGGACGTAAAAATTCATTTTCTCGTCGTAATTACTTGTTCTCTAAGTTGCATACAAACTTAATTACAACTATAAAACGCGTCGTAAAACTCTTAAACCCGTGGTAAAACTTTAGTAATTTTGTAACTATATAAACCAATATTTAAATATTATTTTTTATAAATAATTTTCCAATACCATTTGAATGAATATAAGTATTAACATAGAAATGAACGATTTACTAAATAAAAATCTCTTGCACTAATCCACATTAAAATACCATATTAATCTCTTAAATAATAAAAGTTTTCATCAAAACTAATCAACGTAACACTAATGTGTTCTCCTTATCAAATAGCTTGAATCTTTTTGCGTCTCTTTCTACTCCCCGCAAATAGTTTTTGGAGCTCAAGTTGTACGATTCCCAGCAGTGACAATGCTTTGCCTGCATCACAAGATAAATCAATCATGGGACAAAGGGATATACACTTGCTTAACCTGATAGAAAAGGAATTGTAGTTTGGGGGTAAAATGAATTTAAAATAATAATTTAAGGAAATTATGAGTATGGTTAATTATAAAATAATAATTTAAGGAAATTATTTCTTAATTATATTTACGGCCAAATTAATGCCTTTACAAAGAGATTAGGGTTTCTATGTAATTGAAAAGTAAATTTTAAGTCCAACTTAAAACTCTCGTCGCCATGCAACATTATTTACGACGGGAATCGCGTGTTGTCGTAAAATTTGGTCGTTAGAGACCCTATTTCTAGTAGTGACTCTAACTCACCTGATGACTTTGAACTCTGTTGCCGATGCGGTAGCTCCGGCAGCTAGGGAGCAACTTTTGCAGCCAGGTAGAGGTGGCAGATTTCAATACCTTCCAGTCTTATGATTGGTTGTTTAAAGTTAGCATATGCATTCTGCAATTAATTTATACATAACTTAAGCTTCATTATGTTCTCTTGGTCAAATTCTGCTTTTGCCCCTCCCCTCTGATAATAAAGGTTCTCATGCCCACCAGCTATTTAATCGGTTCTCATGCCCATTTTATCAGTTGTTATGAAAGTTCTATCACACGAGATTTTGATTCTTTATTTGCCTCATTTAGGCTTTTAGTGTAATTCTGTAGGAGAGTAGTAAAAGCAAGCGGAAATTACCCTATATCAATGAACCTTTTTTTTACCTCCGCATCCCTCAATTTTCAATATTTATTTCGATCAAATATCTAATCGAGGATAGTTATGATTTTACAGTTCGAAAGAGAGAGATCAGTCATGCTATGTCAAACTTCTACGGCTTCCGAGTTGTAGCCTCTATAATTTCAATTTCAGACCTCTCTCTTTGTGGATATTGAAGATGCAATTGCAAAGAGCTTCAAGTGGTCTTCATTCTTGAGGAGGGGCTCTGTGATATGCTGGGACAGTTGCAGGGAAGAACATTTGCCTAACTCCTTCTGCCTTAATAATGGGGAAGATAATGCTTGATGCCCCCGAGATCAATCTAGCTCCAAGCCACAACCTCTTGGGAGATGGAAAAGGCGCCAACAAACGTCCAACGCCATATACTGCAACAGCAAAGAAATGCAGAACCAAGCTCAATGGCCGTGGATTTAGACCAGAGAGTAAAGCTACAGGTCCATTTGAACAAACTCCTCCAAGGCTCAGATAATCAAAGCACGCTTGCCGCATTTCGTTCCTTGCTTGATCAGAAGAAGCACAGAACACCTTATAGAGTGCCCCCGCCAGCGTGTTAATCGTAGATGCCACCGGCTGCGTGCATGTTAAGAACCATGAGAACTGAAAGAGGCAATATTCGGGCAAAGAGCATAGTACAGGTTCATTTAGATTTACCTTTCGCAGCGTGTAGAAGGATTCGAGGTATTTACAGAGTGACTCTGCATCATCGAGGTTAGCCAATGGTTTAAGCAAATCTCGTAACACAACAATGTCGGAGAGGGCTACTGTCATTCCTCCACCTGTTAAAGGATGCCGCATGTTGAAAGCATCTCCCATTAATAAGGCTCCAGGAGTGGGATGAGGGGCAGCAGGCATGCTTCTGTTTGGCATTGTTCTAATGTTCCCCTTGTCAATGGCAGCTATGAAGGCATCATGTAGCTCCTCAGGAACCTAAATCAAGCAACAAGTTTATTAATCAATAACAGGGAAAAGAATCAAAAGACAATAACACAATTTGGAAGATCTTATCCTGAGGATATGATATGAATATACAGGCTTCAAAAGCTTTAAGGAATTAAACACTATTGGTACCTGAGGAGCCACCACAGTTTTCAAATAATTTGCCATTTCACCATTGGCAATGGATGGAAGCTTTTTACCAGGTACATCCACTAAGCAACGAATCTCTGTGCTACTGATTGGATAAAATAGAATGGGTGAAGGATCTGCCAGAACGACATGCCCATGGTTTGGAAATGGAAGTTGACAGTTTTCCAACACCAAACCAACAAAGCAAGAAGGGACCTCCACCTACGTGCAAAATAGTGATTAAGCTAACAAAACTCCAAGCGCTAAGTATGCTGAGTGAGTCAAGTGATCTGAGAACAAGTACACAATGAGACAGAGGCATCAATTTAATTCAACTCAACGACAGACTTAGACATGCAGCAGCAGACAGAGTGCAATAATGTACCTTGGGGCTGCAAAGAGATCGTCGCAAATTTGAAAAGCATCCATCACAGACTATGGTAAGAGGAGCATAACTTGTAAGTTGTTCGCCTGTTTTTGCTTTGTACTGAACACCTTGTATCATGCCATTGTCTTCGAGTAGAGATGTTACTGTGCCTTGCTCCAATCGTACGCTGATGAAAAATTGAACAAAAATGAGAAGAGAAAGCAAAACAGCAAGAATTAATGAGAAACTGCAGTAAAGCAGAGTCTATATAATACTTGCGGAATAGATTATTTCATGCAAACAAATCCAACTAAATTACTTCTGATCAGGATACACCCAAATTCCAATTCTCAGCAAAAGAATGAAAGAACACATACTTGGGAAGACTGGCAGCTTTTTCTCTCATTCTCTGAACAAAACGCCCATTGTGAAAGCTCCTACCAGCAACATCTGAGTGGAACTTTTCCAAGGGATAAGAAACTCTTGTGCGTTTACCGTCCTTGAAAAGAGCATACCCAAGCACCCGCTGAGCATCAATTTTGTCAACACAATCTGCACTCCGGAGTAAACTAATAAGCTTCTGCAGAACAAAAAAACTTAAACTCTGCTGCTTCACCAAGCTATAAAAAAAAGCAGAAAGACGGGCACATACCTTCCAATCCCAGCTCAATCAACTTAAGATATCCCCCAGGTTGTAGCAGCTCGCCTACAATTCGATCAGGCTCTGTCAAATCTCTTTCAATTACATGAACTCTTCGTCCATCCTGTACCAGAAATTAATCAAAAGTAAGTAATGTGAGAACCTAAAATCAAGAAGCCACCTTTCAGTAACTTCATTGTAATTCATTTTACTCCAGATTACTATGGTCTGATTCTTAAGTATATCATGGTAAGAAAGATACACCCAAAAGAAATCAGAACACTCGTATGTTTAATTAGAAACTACTAACACTCGATTCAAACACTAATAATATCCTCACTTTACAGGTCCCAAAACTCTGAAGCCATTAACATCTCATACTTACACACTCTATTTAGTATCACAAAGTTAAGCACGGACAACGTTTCCAACAAAGTTATCAAAGCTAAACCCTTTTTCATCTCTGAGGGACATATTTGCCTATTGAACTCCAACCATAAATTAGCCTCCATTTGGGCCAATCTAGCAAAGGTAAACTGCTGATAACCAAACAAAAAATTACCAGAAATCACATATTCAAACATAACCAAAACAAAAATTCTAACAAGACTGTTCCCGGGGCCATAGAAAATTTTAGATACAGAGCCTTTCTTCAAACCAAAATTACCTCAATAAATTTACCACCTGGGAAAGGAAAAAAGAAAATTCTTTGGACATACTACCCAGGAAATCTTGCACAAAGTTCCCAGGAAAATAAACAGGCTGCAATTTTGGTCTCCAGGCGACAAAAAGGGATATCTTTTATTTTACAATAAAAAATAAATCACATAAAAAAGAAAACACGCATTAGACGTGTGTCGTGTGCGTGTCCAAGTTACACGTAGGGAGAAAGAAAAAAGTCCAGACCTTGCCAAGGGTGTGGGCTAAGGCGGCACCGGCGACACCTGCACCGACAATGATGACATCCGTTTCAGAACCATCCGGCGAGGACTTACGTTCAGAAGCGCTCACTGTATCGCTCCGAATTTCGAACCCTGGACGGTCTGCATGATCATGTTGTTGTTGTTTCTGCTTAATACGCCTGCCCCAAAGGCGCAAAATACAGAACAGAGATAAGCCAAAGAAAACAGTGGCCAAGACTGTCCCGGCAATGTACCTATCATCCATGATCATCATCATCGGAAACCCCCCTTTACTTTTGCCAGAAGCAAAAGGGGATTTTCCTCGGCCCGGGAGATGGGTTTTGGCAGAAACAGCCAGGGCGGTTGTTTTGCTAATTGGGTTCGGAATTAAAGGCGATATCAATGGTGATGATAGTTTGGGAAATCTGAAACGCTGTTGAGTTGGGTAAGGACAATGAATAGGTGAGAGGAATCTGAGTGAAATTATAGGAGCCATGCACATTTATAGTACAACAAGTGACCGCATTTTTTCAGTTCTGCTGTGAATTGTTGCGACCATTGGGAATGAGGGGAGGGGGAGGGGATTTATGTGGTTTCTGTGAGGACAACAACGTCGGAATTCGTGTGCTTCACGCCTGTGACTGTAAGAAAGAACAACAGTGATGGGGTCAGTGACAGTGTCGGGAGATTACATGATGCAAACTTCGCATCGGAGGCATAGCATGTGTTGGCATTGTTAATTAAACTGTAAGTCATTTTATTGTGAATTGATGGAGTAGTCTTTTCGTTTCGTTTCAATTCAGGAATTCTGTTTCTAATAAAATAATTTAGCTTAAGAAAAGTAAGGGAGAAAACCAAAACATGATAGGTCGATATTAGCGTGTCAGGTTTGCGTTGATTTTTCGTATTGTATCATAAATTATCAATAGTAGTCTCTTAGGTGTGGCAATTTCGGGTCATATATGAGGTGACAGGTCACTTTAACATATTGACAGATCATATATGATTTGACGAATCACTTTAAGATATTTGTTTCTTATGACGTGTTAGATATCGCTAATCCTATAGACAAAAACTAATAAATGCAGGAATCAAACTCCAACACTACTGACATTTTATCCGCTAGAACAATGACTCGGCCTTAAAATCTTGTATTCGAATTCAAAGTAAGTCCAAGGTTTTGTGGCAGAGGATATCCGTGGGAGGTTTTGTTGACAAAAAAGACCTCAATTGATAGGAAGGCCATATTTTTATAAGACTGTTAAAACAGTTTAATCGGTTCGCTTTCCGTAGTGTCATTAGGTAGATTATGATTTCCTTTAAGAAATTAAAGATCATAACTTGCACTCCAAAATATAATCCTAATTATTAAACAAAAAAGTGGACCTGGATTTTGATGTGGAAGAGCAAAATATGGTACATAATCCACAATTATAGTAAATTTAATAGAGGCTAAATTTTGGCCAGTAGTATAATTGAACGAAAATGTTAAAAAAATAATATTAAGTCCAAAAAAGGACCACTAAATTCAGAGTTGATAAAGATTAAAAATGAAATTTGTGGTCCACTTAATATTAAATCACTGATTATGTAGCTCGGATTGGATTGGGATACAAGTACTATTTAGTATAATTAATTAATTAATTCATCATCAATGTTACCTCAATTTGAGATTTTGTAATTTTTACCAAAAAAAAAATAATTTTGAATATGGTTTTGTAAATTGGTTAATCGTATTCGTCAAATAAAAAAATTTTAAAAAAAAATTGTATCCCACCTGTAAAATGCACGTGACGTAATAATGAATTGTTTATAGGCTGCTCCGTTTGTTTTGGCCTTTGAACTAGTTGAAATAAAATGTGGACCGTAGGTATCACATCCAGCCTTCAAAAGATGAAAGAAATTTGGTCACAAAAGATGAAACGAAACGAAATGACGACAGATTTGTTTCTTTTGATTTGAGTTGTGAGTTTGGTCAAATCATAGATAGATCCACCGGATTCTTCGATTGCTCTACCGATGCATATATTTCAATGACATTAACATTTTATGGTAATTTTATGAATTATATGCTCTGCTAAATTTCAAATAAATCAGTATCAATCATCATCACCATCATCAACACTCTTCCTCCTCCATCTTCATTACACCTGCAAAACACAACAAAAATGGGGACATCAGATTCTTTACTCTTTTTTTTGAGACACTTTTCACATTCATCTTCTATGGCCATTTTGTACACATTCACCAAAAGAAAGCACCCGAAATTTGAGCTTTTACCAACTTGTCTTGCCCGCGTCTGGAACCAACACGCCCGTATACACTTTTGAGATTTGAAAACACTAACATATATTAAATCATAAAAATGAAACAAATATTTTTGTGATTTGAATCCCCAAAATTCATTGAAACTTGTACAAAACATTAGTCAATCGACTGTTTCCTTTTCTGCTTGTGCCCGCCATTATTTTCTTGCCCTTTCCTCTTCACCCCACCACCTCGGGGAGTTCGTTTTGATGCCTGAAACCCACCCGAAAATTTACATTTCAGATATCTGACCCACTAAAATATTTCACAGATTTTAAAGAGACAATTGATTTTTAAGTACCACTAGCACTAATATACTAGTTCGAACTAGTACCTCTGCAGAAAACGTTTTCAGAGGGTCTCTACTTTTTCTGAACTTGCCGCCCTTGAATCCTCCACGGCGACCAGAGTTTGTATTCCCCATTGCAGCTCTAGCAAGCTTTACAATCTTGCTGGCTTCCTGTGTCGTTGGATCCAGGAGGTATTCAGGCACATTGCGCAAGTGAGGAGCAGGATCCTTCTTACTCAGAACCTTGTCGTGCTTCAAAAGATCTTCCAACAAAAAAGGCAAGGCATATTAGATAACAGAGTGGAATAAATAAATGTGAATCGCAGACTATTAAGTTTCTCTCACCTAAATCCCTTGGGTTATCTTGGAAATGTGCCTTCAACCTGATCAATACTCAGCCAAATTAGAAACACCAAAACCCAGAATATTCGTGCAAAATCAAATGAAACATGGAAAGTGAGACTGCATCAGCTATTCATGACATCATACATTGTGAGTTAATATATCCTCACAAAAGTCTCAGAAAATATTGAACCCTATCCTTCCCAGTGACTGATGATATCAAGGACAATTAATTGAAGCTGGTGATGCTATTACATCATTTTTTTCAGCCTTTCAAATTTACATTTGCCAAGCGAAAAATGTGATAAATTCCGACCATCAATATCACATGTCTATCATCAAACAACATGATCAAAGATTCACTTAACTAAAATTCTGAGGTAAAATAAGAGTAATCGTGTTAACAGGCATCAGCATAAAGTGACTTACTTTTCTGAATTGAGAATTTCCTTCCTAAGATCCTGTGCCCGAGATTCTCTAACAGCAATTTTTGTCACACTCCTTGCCACATCCTGAAAAAATTAACCATTTAAATGGACTTCGTGGTTTCACAGTTGAACAGTTTTCTACTTGTTTTAACACCATTAACAGTTAAGCATTCACAGGATGGTGACCATTGATTTACCTCAGCTCTATATCTCAAACCATCCACAGCATTCTTACTTAGCAATGGAAATGGTGCAATGAAATTAGAGTCCTTGCTTTCATTTTCAGTCATTATAGATTTGATATCTTCAAAAATGGCATCCTCCTCAGGTGAAACCTATTCAGTATCAATTAAGAGACAATAAGTCACACATAACAAAAATATCTATCATATTTGCATAACTACAAATATGTCACAGGTATGACATTCCTACAATTCATGTGATGAGAGACATTATTTCCTTTATGATAAAGAAAAAGTAAAGACTTGGCTAACAAATTCCAGAAAACAGAAGGGATAAAGACTGTATTGCACCACCAATATGCCTCATCCAATAGCTAAATATAGGTATATCATGATATTCATGTGAACAGATAATCTAGTGGAGTCAATGTCAAACAACCAGCTATTGATACTTCTGCATCTAAAATGACAAGCAAAAGAGATTCAAGATAGAGAACCCGGTTGGGTTCTAGACAATTTGACCAACCAGCTCGTTCTGCATCTAAAATGACAAAGTAAAAGAGATTTAAGATAGAGAACCCAGGTGGGTTCTAGACCCCTTTTGCAGGAGCAATCCCAGAATCCCTTCAGAAACTTACAAGAGAGACAGATGCACCAGTGTTGTATGCCCTTCCCGTGCGTCCAATTCGATGTACATACCCAGCAGCACTTTCAGGCATCTCAAAATTTATGACCTGAAAGGAGGAACAGAGCAACATGAACCAGTGGCATCCTCAGAAAGCATAGCTAACTTGATAACAAAATGTTCACAAAGTTGACCTTCTATAGAAGAAAGACGAAGCATAAAAATGAAACCTAAAAAAATGAATGAAAATATCAACTTCACAAAATAAAACCATAAATGGTGCAATAATCGCTTAAACAGAAAATTCAAATGTACAGTGCATGCTCTCCTTTCCCATTACGAAAACCAAGTAGTCATTATGAAATTCAGCAAAACCAAGAGCAACCAAGACCCTAATCATCAGCAGTATCAAATTTACTAAATATACATAAAGCAAACAAGCAAAGAGATTATTAGAGCCAAATTTCTAGCAAAGGCACTACCATCCACCGAGGCCTTTTATAAAGCCCAAGAAGTTTATCAGTATGCACTTGATAGATCAAGTAAATGCAAATCATAAGATTCATCAAGGATATACTGATCCAAATAAACATCTTCAAAACTTTATGTTACCGTGTGCACATTTTTGAAGTCTATCCCTCTCACGACACCAAATTCTGCATCCAATTTTTGCTTGAAATGCTTCCTGGATTTCTTCCTTTCAGCCTTAACTCCACTTTCAATTTTTTGTTTCCCTTGTTGTTGACCATCATCACTAGCAATCAGATGGTCAAATAGGCCAGCATTGAATTCCTAATAGAATTGGCATAGAATAAACCAAACACAAGACGAATTATATGGTAATAAAAACATAAATGGAGGTGCTTATGCATTAAACCAATTGCACTTAAAACTCTACTCTCACCTCAAGGATATGTAGACGAGAATTTTGTGGTAGCTCTGAATTCAAAACTGCAGATTTTATACCAAACTGTAGACAGAAAAACCAGATCACTAACATCATACCTAACAACCACGCCACCAAACTTCTCTGAGAATTCATGTTGCAATTCATTAAAATAAGTGTCTAAAATACCTGTTCGAGGAATAGCTTCAGTCTATAACTCATATCAATTGCATTGGTAAAAATCAGAACTCTTTTCTGAACAAGCTCGAGCTTCAAGAGAGCAAGGATATAGACGAACTTATCACGGTTACTGCATGAAATCTGAGGGGAGAAGAAAAAAGAAGGGAAAAGGATAAGACTTATCAATTCTCGTGACATGTTTCAAGCTAAATACATATAGCAGTACTTAGTCACAACAGAGGAGAGGGTCAATCAAAGTTTGAACTGACACGCGCGCACACACACAGAGGAGACATAAATGATTCAGAAGAAAAATAATAAACATTTTAATTAGCAGTTAATCCACAAATTGCAAGGAAAGTAGCTCAACAGAATGTAGCAAAAATGATACGAAGCACAAAATCTGAGCAGCACTCAAAAACTCCCACTGTCTGAAGATAGGTACTTGACAGAAGAATTTTAATGAAGCCTGACAGAGTACGCATACTTACTCTACTAACAGGTAATATGGTGAAATTACAGCTTCTAGGACATGCACACTACAGTGAGTGCTTACTTTGCGATCAAACTCTCCAACTAAAATGCACAAAGGCCTAAAAAATTTAAAGCTGAAAGCATGAATATCTTACATGAAACTGCTGAACATTTTTGGGAATGACATCATCCTTGACATTCCCCACTTCAGGTAAGGTTAAGATGTAGGGATTATGCAGAACAAGCTTTTTCAGTTTCTCAACATCCGCACTGCATGACATGACACAAGATGTCAACAAAACAATACTCTAACAAGACATGGCAGAAATCAAATCCCTCAGAAAGTAAAACGGATAAACAAAACAAACGTCTTTTCAAAGCTTCTTGCTAGGCATAATGGAGTGAGACAACTTATATCGACATAAAGTTAGAAGTCATAACTTTCCTAAGAGTATGAATTTCAAAATCTACTAGTCCATATCCCTGTGTCAAAAGGTAAAAAGAAACAATTCCCAGAAGCAACAGAAAAGGTATCAACACAAATCTAATACCCAAGAAAATATAAACATTGTTTATAACTAATATGCAAAAACCACCAAAACCATGCACAATAAGTTTCACAGGTGAATGATTGTGTCTACTATGCATGCAGAACCTGTTAAACTTTTGTTAAGGCCAGACAAACACCTGGAGGTAGCAGACATGAGAAGACATTGGCAACGTCTAGGGACATGAGTTGTAAGAGCTTTAAGATCGTCTTCATATCCATACGACAAAAGAAGGTCTGCCTGATATCAAAATAAAAATTCATGAGTCTCTCTTACTGTTAAGTAGAGTACATACAATAGATTACAGGAGTTTATAATTCTTCTCCGAAAACTTGTAGTTTATTTTTATAAGGACACCATTTAAATGCAAGCCAAATTTGGAGAACAGGGAGGAGATACAAAAGAACGATAACACTCCATACAATTCATATCACTACTAAATATCCATGTTCAGAACTCACACCTCGTCAAGGACAATAATGGAAAGGGAATCTTCAACAGCCTTGGGCTGAATTATGCCATTTGAAAAGCATGTATGTATACAAGCAGGTGTAGATACAAGGATATCAGGTGGACCAGCCAATGCTGTTCTCTGCAACCAATAACACGATTATGAAGCAGTCTCAGAAATAAAAAATGAACACGTGATATCTCAGCAATCAATCCACCCTATGAAAATGCAATACCAACCAAATCAGAATTGGACATGCTACTCGTTAATTGCGCAACTTTCAATTGCACTCGGCATAACTCAGTAAGTGACATGACCTCTGAGTAAACCTACAGATAACAAATTAACAACAGTTAAAAGAAGTCCAAAATCCAAAAAACAAAAAAAATCAGTTTTTTCTCCAGTACAATCTAATTGTTGGTAATATTGCATACTTGTTGACACAATTCACGCGTGGGGACTAAAACGAAAGCCCTGGGAGCTTGAATATTCTTCGAAGTGCTGCTATCCGAAAAGAGCTTCTGAAGTAAAGGAAGAAGATAAGCGAAGGTCTTTCCAGAACCAGTCTTGGCTCGAGCAACCACGTCCTTTCCTTCCTGTAATGAAATTTCCACAATCAGCCCAAATTTTAAGACGAGAGGGAAAATTGAAAAATACTCATCACATGTTCCATTCCATTGATCAATAAAAAGTTAAACCAGGATGAGAGGAATTGCGACGCGCTGGATAGGGGTGGGCTTTTCGATGTTTTTCTTGCTTAGGGCACGAACCAGGCGAGGGTCTAACCCTAGCTCTGCGAAGCTCTGCTCAACCTCTTCTTCTTCCTTCTCCGCTATCTCCTGCTCCTTTGGTTCTTCTTCCTTCTCCACTCTCTCCTCCTCCTCCGATTCTTCTTCTTGAATTACGTCAGCATCTTGTGATGGTGATTTCTCAGTTTTATTCTTCGCCATTCGGTTGAAATCGTCCGCCGGAGATATTCAGTACGAAGTGTTGAAGTTTGAAGCTTTAGGGTTTGAGATTTTACTGTGGAATGGGCGCCAAAGGGGATAGGTAGGGTTTTAGTTTTGTGCTGCGGGGGAGGAGAGATCCGATTTCATTTAATGGATCGATCGGGGCTCCTTTTTTTTTTTTTTTTTTTTCTGGCGAGAGGGTATTGGAGGCGTGAAGTGGTATAGGTTATATAAGTTACACGCCTTTTATTGATCGGTGATGGAGCACTTAAGGGCGTGTCACCTGTTTCGGATTACACGGTAGCGCCTTCAACATAGAGCAGTTGGGCTATGTTTATTTTCATTTATTTTCGAAAATCCATTATTCTTTTTTCTTTTTAAGGAAATACTTTTTCATTGTCAATTCAATTAAATAAGTGGATGAAGTTATTTACGATAAATACATATATTTATTGCAATAAGAACTAAACGATTGTTATTGTTAGATACTACATTCTGTATCTTTCATCAAAAAATTAAAAAGTAAGTGACATTTTAAGTTAATGAGGATAAAAATCTCAAAGTTATTGAGCTAGCCTACAAGTTTGGAGCATTATATCATGATTTTGGGATTTTACTTGTAATTTTTAACAATTGGTATTTGAGAGGGTCTAGTTCAAAAGTTAACTGTGCACGTACACTTGCAAAGCCTGAGACATACTTTAAAAATAAAAGAGTAATATTTTGAGTTATGTCCTCTTACCCAGAAATAATATGTAGTATAACGGGAGGAGACCTAAAAGATCACACTCAATATAATAGCAGACCAAAAATAATGGGCTTCATTTTTAATAATTAACTTTCAGACATTTATAATTTTTTATAAATGTCAAGATACAACATATAAAAACAGCTAATTTGACATACTTGATTTTATTTACGTCCTTATTTTTTTAAGTGTAAATTATGCATCACAAATAATTATATTACTAAGTTATGAGAAATAGAAAATTTAAAAGTGAATTATTCAATTGAAAAAATATATATTGCGTTCGCTTGGCTCTATGTCTGTTTCAATTAAAGTATTGGGTTTTGGTTTTTGAAATAGAAAAACAGTAACAAAGGAATGGAAATGAGATGATGTATCTGAATTGGCACTTGGCAGAATGGGCCCAGAAAAATGATGAGTGTGGAGCCCATAAAAATGCCATTCCGATGGTATACATATGTAGTGTAACATAAGTAGTATGGATTAATGATATGATAGGAAGAATTAAAGCATCGCATAGGAGTAGTTTGTTTGACTAAAACTAAAACCCTTTTTAACTTTCGGTGTGTGATCAAGAAGGGAAATCCCCCCAGTTGAATTCAAATTTTGGTATTTTGTTGTTTTCAAAACTCCAATTCCATACATCTCTCTCTCACTTGAGTTTGCCTTTTCTTTTCTTTTTGGAACTTTGTGAAACACCCTGATAATTAGGCTCTGTTTGTCAAGTTTCTCAAAATCATATTTTGAGAAAAGTTTGAATTTTATAATAATTTTTCATCATTTTCAATACATCTTTTTATATTTTTTAATACACTTTTTTACATTCCTAATACAATTTTAATATTATAAAATCAAAATAAATCTCAAAATCATGTTTTGAAAATCATACCAAACAGGGCCTTAATCTCTACACATTTCTTTTGTTGTTACTTGGAAAGCCATGACGAAAAGCACAAACAAAAACATGTTTCAGTGTGTTTTTTTTTTTTTAAATTTATAATTCTATCAATTATTACATTGAAAATAAAAAATTAAAACTATAAACAAAGGAAGAACGAAGTATAGATACGAATCAAACCCCCAACACTGAATAACTCACTATGCATCACAACCGTTAGAATACTCGTCCATTCAAGTTTCAATGTTATGGCCAGCACAACATTTGGAGAATGAGTAGTTGTGGCAAAGGATTAGGATGTTGGACTTTCAATTGGCTGGCGGCACACCACGTACAAAATGCAACTTATGTGTGTGTGTCAAGCGTCAACCATTTTATTTTACTCCGTCATCACTCCGTCACTTTGGCGTTGTCATGTAGTTTTATATTTTTATTTTTATGGTAAATTTAATATATTATAATTTTTTAATAATATTTTAAATATATTTCTTACATTAAAAAGTTAATTTTTCAAAACATGCTTTGTAAGACAATGTCAAATCAAACAAACTCTTAATTAATAAACAGACATTGACTATGATTTTATTCCACCACCACAATCTCCCAAAAGTAAAGGAGAAATATATAATATATATATAATTTTATTTAAAAAGAAAAGGAAAAAGAAAATAGTATAAGCATCACAATCAATAATTATTAAGGTCTCATGAAACCCGGTGAAATAAGAATAATGAGCAGCATTAAATACCACCACCACTATTTTAAATCCAGAAAAACAATGAACTTATTCTAATTCTAATAATAATAACAGTAATTAATTTAGACACATCAGAAGTGTCATCAGCTGGAGTGTTTCCCAACTTTTTTTATTTTTTTATTTTCTGAAGAAAAAAAAAGTAGACAAATTCTGCAACATTCGGTGTCACCACTCATTGTCCGTACGCATTCTCTAACCAACCCCACAAACAATTCCTAATTCTAATTCTTCACACAAAACACCAAAAATTCTAAACAATGACCCAAACTCTTCTCTTACATTACATTTGCTATTAAATTAAATCCCCAGTTTACTTAGTAGTAATTGGCTAATCAAATTCTATACAAATGTCTCTTATGCTATTCTTCCCAAACACAAAGGAAAACTACAATCTTCTTTTTTTTTTTTTTTTTTTGAAAAATACAGAAAGGCCAAAAAAAAGAACCCCAAACAAAAGGTTGAAAGAAAGAAAAAGAAGCCAAAATTTCAGCTCATAGTTTGCATACCTGTGATCAAATTCAATCATATTCACCCAATAATATTAGTAAAGCAAAGAAATGCATTTACTGCAAAATTCCCCCCCAAATTCATAAAGAATTTCAATAATCCGGCATCAGTTGACTAATTTTCCCTTCTTCATCCCCACTCGTTTTCTGCTCCGATATTTTCAACCATACGCAAACCGCCGTGAAGCTCAGAATCAAGCTCACCAGCCCACTTCCCAATCCGATCCCCACTATCGACAAAACCGATAGCCCTTTGCTCCTCATCGGCGGCAATGGGTACCCGTACAGATCCTTATTCCCCTCGTACGAACTCGCGTTGAATTTCGGCAAGTTTCCGCTCCTGTTCCCCAAGGACGTAGGTATCGGCCCCGATAGCTTGTTGTTCGAAACATCGAAAACCGAAAGCCTCGACAGCAATCCCAGCTGCTGCGGGATGAGCCCCGAGAGTTGATTGTCGTGGAGATCGATGACGTTGAGGTAGGCACAGAAGGCGAGCTGTTGCGGGATGGGACCCGAGAGGCGGTTGGAGGAGAGGTTGAGGACCGCGAGGTTGACTAGGTATTGGAGATCAGTGGGGATAGGGCCGGAGATGTAGTTGGAAGAGAGGTCCAGCGCTTGGAGATTAGTACAACTGGAGATGTTGGGAGAGATGGTACCTTTCAAGGAGAGGTTAGGGAGGGAGAGTTTGTATATACGGCCGTTGTTGCAAGTTGCGCCCGTGAGGAATGACGTGAAGCCCTGACAAGGGTTGGCGAAGGTGATTTTGGTCCAGTTCTGGAGCTTATTTAATGGGTCTTGAAGAGACTCACTAAGGTGGGTTAAACAATTCTCGTCGTTCGGATCTGGTCTTGATGGCGGGAGAAGGGCGCAGGTTACCAGGAGTAGCAGCAGGATTACCCGGTGCAGGTGCAGCCGTCTCCCAGAACACTCCCCCATCTGAAGCGGAGGGGGGGAAAAATAATTAAGATGGTCGGAAACACAGCGGCGGCGAAAACGAGATTCTTCTGTTCAAAAATTGAAAAAATTGATGGTTTTGCAGGGATCAGAAAATGGTGGCAGGACAATAGAGAAGTAAGAATGGGCAATGTGCAATCGAACAGGGTTGTTTAAATTAAAACGGCGTAATCGCATGGTATATTTCTACGACGGAACTGGGAGAGAAAGGCAGAGAGAGAGGGAGGGGGGAAAGAAGATTGAAGAATCAAGAATGGAGGAATGAGGGAAGTTTGATTGATTAATTTATGCTACAGCTTAAGCCACCTAAGGCCTAGGAGGACAGAGACTTTAGGGGGGAGAGGGGCAGGAATGGAATTTTGAGAATCATACCAGTCCCACTACTAGTGAGTTGGGGACATTGGGTTTGGTGAAAATGAAAGTGGAAGTAATATTAGACACGAGGGAGACGGTGTCGCACTGTGCAATTTGGGATAGGGACAACACCTCATTTTCATCTATGTATGATATTCTAGTCTATGGTTTATCGGGTTATGGATTTTCGTGTCGACACCTTTCAATCATAACATTATAGATTTAACTCTTTGTGTTAGTCAATTAAATTCGCGAATATTTTGCGTTCGAGTTGATGTGTTCATTTGTCGACATTTTTAACTCTTAGGCTCTGTTCTCTTGTGACTTGTGTAGGAGAAATTATGTTGGAGGGAAGTTTTTTGTTGAAAATTTTTTGAAGGGAAGTTTTTTTTGGGAAATTGTGTAGGTGAGAGATAAAAATGTGTAATGATTGTGTTATTTTTTGAATTTATGTGAGTAGGTATTTAGAGGGAATTTTAAAATTTTAATTTTGTATTGTTGAAAAAGTGAAGTTGTTTCTTTGTGTAAAGTTTTGGAAAAAAAAAATGATGATTCTTGGGAAATTGCCACAAGAGAACAGAGCCTTAATATTACCTGTTTAATTATTTGTATTATTCAGAATGACTTATATCTACTTGCAAATCCGTCAAGGTTCAATCCAAAACCGTTTATATCTTACCGTGTCTGACATTGTGTTACAGGGTGCACCTCCCGTGCTTACCCCGCAACCCCATCGATGCCCCATGAGCATAAAATGACATGTTGCAGCTCGTGCTCAAAGCTGAGATCTGACGGAGCATAATCGCACGACGCGTAGCATCATATGTCGGACAGCACTGGGTGCCCAACACATGGTGCAGCACAATATCGCCTGAGTGCGCGCCCACGCCACAGCCTTAGCGCACGCCCAAGCCCCAGCGGGCGCACCAGCACCTTAGCGCGCCCAGCGCCCTCAGCGCCGCAGCGTGCGCGCCCACACCCAGCCTCAGCGCGCCCAGCACCACAACGACGGAATCCAACGGCGCCCAACCTTGTATATATTAATTTATGTTAGTTATTTATGTTGCAATAGTTAGTAAGATTGGAGGAATGTTAGTTTTAGTTAGACAGGTGATCTTTCACAAGATCATCTATTTTGTATGCCTTGATTCCCCCTCAGGGCACTTCTGATTTTTAGCATTTCTAGTTGTTGGTGAGTTGATGTAATGCAAGCAAGAGTTGGGTTCCCACCACCCATTTAAGCTCTTGGCTACTTCTTGTAATCTCCTTCTTTATTAATGAAAATCAAGTTTTGGCTTATGAGTTTGCCTTCGTTTATTTTCATTGATTCGAATGCCTAATTGCAAATACTTCGGAAACGAGTCCCAAATGCGGGAAATGACGGAAGCTTGGCTAGCGGTAGCTTTACTTGCCTCACAGTGCACTCATTTGGTGATTCAAATTAGCTACCGGTGACACATTGTCAGCCCTAACACCCCCTCTAAGTTCCGGAGAGTGGCATTTTGGACAGTCGAAAAGTTAAATAGTAGTGGACCAAGCTATGTGGATTTCTGCCTACAAAAGTGTGTTGGTGGTGTGTGTGTGTGTTTTCTTTTTAGATTTCACGCTACTATAAATGAAAAAATAAATAAAAAGAGAGAGAAAAAAAGAGGTCCAACTCCATCACGCTTAATTAAACCACCCAATGGATGGGAGTGGAGTGGGGCCAGATAATAGAGGATTACCAGAGCTGGATTTCGGCTAAAGGTGTTTGACAATTAATTTAGATTAATACTAATAATGTAAAAAGAAAGTTGTAATTGTGGTAACTTACAACAACTTTCTGAAGTTAGTGCGCTTTTAATGTTATAAATATGGTGCGAGTAATGTACTTACTACTCATGAATTATGATGAGTACATGTGGATGTACTTTTCCTCTTGATTTACTTGAAAATTAATGTAATCTCTGTTACGGGACTCATAACGCATAAGCTTCTCTTTAATCTATATTTGTATCTACATTTGTATTTTTTGAAATACTTTAATTGAAAAAAAAAAAATTTCATTAAAATGAAGGTTGGTGTGCATAAAACTAAGTTTTCATTATGCTTGGCCCAAACGAAGAAGGAATACATAAACAGTAAGAAAGAAGAGACGCATAAAAGGTTCAAGCCCAAGATTAGGTCGGAAAAACTCTACAGAAACCGAGCCAAAGAAACATGCTTAGGTCGGTCGTTATCTTAGGTCGGTCCTACGAGATTTTTCTTATTTACACCATAAAAACCGAATTCGGGAAAGTTAGGTTGGAATAAATAATGACACTGACACAGTAGATAGAAATCATTATAGGATCAGGGATATATTTTGAATACATGCAAGAATTGCTTAGAAGGATGATGTGAAAGAAGCCAAAAGTCAGGCCATGATGAGAGGAGCGTATAAGTCATCGTAAAAAGAGGGAGAGCAGTTGGAAGTACTGATGATCATGGCGCAACGAACATGTCAAGTCTTGATATAAATACTAAGTCATAAGGCTTAGGACGGTACGCAATCTATTTTACGTTTAAGCTCTGAGTGAATACTGTTTATCATCTTTTTCCTTATTGACTTGATCGTCGGAGTTACACCAGGAGGATAGCCCCGCTCGTTTTGTTACCTATTTCCAATGACAGAACACCCTTCAGATCGATCCGAGCTATATCTCCTCATCCGCGCCTATCCGAGCTGAAGAGGCCCGGATCCGATCTCTGTTGCTGCTCGCTTTCACCAAAGATCTCCACTTTGGGCCTGAATACTTGAGACTTTCATTGGGCCAAACGGAGCATCTAGTATCGGACATTTTGCGTCACATCAAAGGTGGTAGAGTTCTGTGTTTGAAAGTAAAGTGAGAGTAAAAAGTGATTCAACAAGTTTTTAGGGGGGGGGGGGGGGGGGGGGGGGGTAAAAAAAAAAAATCTATGATATTGATGTCCCAATTCATTTACATTAATTTTGAGTGGTGCAACAGCAACAGCAACAAAGAAGAAGAAGAAGAAGCAGCTGGTCCCTCCGATCCGACAACATAATATATCATTGGTTTCCTTTTAGTCTTGGATCTTCCTTGGCGTTACTCCACAAAAATTTCCATTCATTTTTTTTTGTGGAAATCCACAAACACAATCCGCAAACTCTTTGTAATGTAAAAAAGCCTGCCTTCATTTGATTCTTGTACGTACTTGAATACCAACAAATTAAGAACAAACTTAAAATTTCCAGTAGTGCATAGGTCTATATCTTAATCTCATCCTCCTATAATCAGTATCAGAGTAAGAAAGAGAAAAGCGTAGCGCAAATGCAGGGAGGGATGATGGAAATTGAAATGAAACGCACTGGGCAGGTTTGCAGATAAACATGAATTTGATGATAAAGACACATTACATTATCATCAATCAAAATACTGCTTGCTGCCCTTTGCCGGGCCGTTAAAATTAAAATTAAAAATAAAAATACCTCGTCGTTCTCTTCTTCCTCTAGGACTAGTACTAGTCTTTTTCTTTTTCACCTTTTACAATATGAGAAGAAGATTCAAGGTCCACAATCACTGGATCCAGCGTGCTTGGTGCATCATGACTCATCACTCCCAGTCCCAGTCCCACTCCCACTCTCCCTCCCACCACATTTTGAAACCTCCTGATGAATCAAATCACCACTACGTACTCTACCCCCCAAGCCCAGTACCAGTATGTCACCGTTCACATTCATTTTGTATTCGGCTAAAAGGTAAAATTATAAAAGAACCTTAAAAACACGCGTTTTGAAAGATTAAAGTACAAAATTAATGGCGTAATCGTGAGATCTAAACAAATTTGCTATTTTATTGGAGAGAAAACACAAAGAAGAGATAGGAGAAGGAGAGACCGGTGGGGCAAGGTGTATTTGAGGAGTTGGATATTGGTTGTTTGGCAAGTCATTTTTAAGATGCTGATTTTGACACTAAACTCCAGACAACTTAACGGAATAAAGCCAGGCCTCTGAAAATGAAACCACCCCCCCCCCCCCCCCCCCCACCCACCCTTTTTTTTTTTTGCCTACAAACATTTGGGGTCCCCTTGCCCTAACCATATCTCCCTTCTCTTCGCTATTCTATTCTTAAAGATTCCCTTGCTGCCTACAAACCAATACCCTCTTAGATTTAGATTTTGATTTTGATTTTTGTCCATATATTTTGCTTTCTTTTTAATTTATATAATCCTTTCACGTATCATTGAATAATGACTTATACAATTCGTTGACTGAATATTGACCAGTTTAATTCATGTAACTATTGTCCATTGAACAATGAATTAAACTGGTCAATTTTTAGGGTTTTTTTTTCTTTTTCTTTCTTCTTCGGTGTTCAATAATTATTTTGTCACAATTGTAGACCACGTAAAAATGAGAAATAAAATAAAATAGTATATATATACATATATATTATATTAGCTGTTTACAACTCAACTAAAATGGTTGGTTCGAAAATATAGCACGGATGGCAAATCTTATGAACGCATCCGTGTGGGACTTGATTGAATATAGACAATGACTTGATATGTTAAATGATTTTCAATCAACACTAAAATACAACATTATCTATATACCCAAACTTTAGTTTTTGGCTTGTTGCCCTACATTATCAATTAAATACGACATGAAGTAAAAGAAGGAAAAAAAAAAAAAAAAAGGGTGAAAATCGTAATATTTTTATTTGATGCATTTTATAATGTAAATCAAGCCAAAATAACAGAAGTGAAAAATTTTATAGAATCATCTTGTACCATTACTTTTACACCCATTTTTTTTTTCCAAAAAAAAATGACGAAGAGTAATATATTTTTCAAATATTAAGGATCGAAACCGTTGAACTTTTGAGGCTGAAATTGTCATTTTCTTTAGCGAAAAAACTGGGTTGTCTTGGTAAATAATTATCTGGACTGAATTCTATGGGCCGTAAAATATACACATTTGATGACAAAAATATTATTGGGCCTAATTTTTAGTAAGGTGGGCTTCCATGCAGTATAAATGGACTATGCACCTTAGAGTTCCGCTATGTTTCGGAGGTATGAGATTCCAATGTGTGATATAAAAGGAATTCGGGCACCCTCCCCTCTTGAGCTAGCTTTTGAAGATGAGTTCTACCCAAATTCTTGGCCCCATGCTTCGTCCGTGTTTGTAGAGGGGTTACCTGGCCTTCTAAAGGGATAAAGCCCAATATCTGAAACAAATTATCTCTCACTTTCTTTAAAAAAAAAAACACAAACACAAGCACACATTTTCTCTCCATTTCATTAGAAATGTTCATTTTGACGGATGTACAACTTAATATAAATGTCAAAATACAATACTCCCTCCGATCCAAAATAAGTGTCATTTTAGAGGGAGTAAAAATCTTCAAAATAAGTGGCGTTTTAGAAAAAATATAAAATATTTCCTAATTTGCCCTTGTCTTAACTTATCTTCCTACAGTTTGTGATTATCTTAAATACTAAATATTAATACAATTGGATTACAACTTTTATACTCCTTGTAGTATCATATTACAAGAAGTAAGGGTTTATTTGTCATTTAAATAAATTTTTAATAGATTCTTAATTTGCCTGAAAACATCTAAAATGACACTTATTTTGAATCAGATGGAAGGAATATTTAAAATCGCTAATTTAACACAATTTATTTAAATTATATCCTTACTTAAATCTTTGGGACGCGTTTGAAATATAGGTGGATGGTTTTTGACATCCCCGTGGAATGGAAGATGGAGGGAGCGAGTCAGCCGCGGCTTCCATCTCAGCAAGCCAGGTGGATTTGTTACCGGTACCCCACATTTTCGCAAAGATCTATACCTGAATAAATAGCATTGCAATCCTTCATTTCCGAGCACATGCCTGAAAAAAAAAAACTTATTTTGTCACGAGGAAAAGGTGTTATTTCTTCCTTTCATCACTAGCTCTATTGTAACCACTGAACGGTGTTTGTCTGTCTGTATTAATTGTCGGAGGTAAATTTTCTTCCCTTTCTCTGCGGTTTTCTTGATGATGATTATGTTTCTTAATGCTGCCTACGTTTGAGGATTTAAGGTTTTTCTTGACGAGAACAGAGCATTAGAAAAAGATTATAGCAGAAGAAGCATATATTTCTCGTTCTGAGTGATGTTTGTTTCGTGTTAGTTAGTTAATTAAGCAGAAGTATATATATATATATATGGAGATGGAGCCATTGTGCGAGTTGTGCCGAGTACTTCGAGCAGTTGTGTATTGCGCCTCGGATTCTGCAATGCTCTGTTTGCACTGTGATAATTGCGTACACTCTGCCAATTCCTTGTCGCGAAGGCACGAGCGATCCCTCATCTGCGACAAGTGTAATTCGCAGCCTGCCGTTCTTAGATGCATGGAAGAGAAGCTCTGCTTCTGTCAAACTTGTACTTGCGACGGAAACGGCTGTTCACGAGAAAAATTGACATTTTACAATGGATGTCCTTCCCTTGCTGATCTTTCAAGGCTATGGTCTTCTGTTCTTGATGTGCCTGGCCCTGACGAAACCGGTACCGGTTGTTCTTATGGAACTAATTGGACAACTTCTTCGGGAGTTCTTTTGTCAAACCGCGTTACATCAGTGGCTAATAATAGTAACAAGTTGAATGAAGTAGCATCATGCGTTAACTTGGAACCATGGATCACTTCTGTTATTAATACTCCGTGCAATAGAGATATTCAACCCCCTTTTTTATCACAAGGATCCACTCTGCCTAAGGTGATTTTTTTTTTCTTTTTGTAATTAAACTGTATAATGCTTCTGCTTTTTACTTGGCTTTTGTTGGTTTTTATATTTATTAAGCAATCCCTTTGGGTGTGCGTGCAAATTTCAGTTGCAGCAGGGCATGGGATCCCAGAATTTGATGGATCTAGGACTTGAAGAAGCTTGTGATTTTGGTGTAAATAACATTGATGATGTTCGTGATTTGATATTTGAGACTAGTGGATATGAAATGCTAGGAAACAATGGTGAAGATCAAGATGCAGCAGTGAGCAGCTTTTTAATGGAGAAAAACTCATCCACTGACTCCAACAGTCATGTTGACACTACTTTGGAGGTAATTAATAATGCTACAAACTTGAAATTAATAGCTTGCCGAATGCATCAAGTAAAGTAGTACTCTATCCGTCTCATTCAAAGAGTCCAATTTGTATTACTATTTTATAGGCATCGTCATCAGCACAGCAAGATTGCGGTGGGTTTCAATCATCAATGGGTGTGCAGTTGCAGAGCCTAGTTATGAATCCCAGCTGCAATATGTCTACAAGCATTGGCCTACGTGGATTTCCAGCATGGGATTGGGAACCCAGTTTTACACAGGCAAGGGACAAAGCTAAGATGAGATACAATGAGAAAAAGAAAACTAGAAAGTAAGGTAATTTTCATTAGTTGTTCCTTTAAATTTCTTCCACACATAGATAGTTATTTATGATCAAGCAGCGTTAATCTTTCAGGTTTAGTAAGCAAATAAGATATGCATCTCGAAAAGCCAGGGCAGATACGAGGAGACGCGTAAAGGGAAGATTTGTTAAGGCTGGTGAAGCTTATGACTATGATCCACTTGTTATTAATTAGGGATTTTCTCAATTCCAGATAGCTTCTGTTTCACTTTCTATGAACAATCAATCGATCAGAACTGCAACACTTGAGAGAATCCTCAACATTTATCATGCATGAATCCTTAGATTAATGAGCCAAACGTTTATGATTAATGTGAATTGAAATTGCGATAAAGGAAGATGCATTCCCATAAACCTAAAATTTGATCCCGAGGATTAAAAATGTCTATCATCTGGACTGGAATGGGCTCTATGGGCTGGATGACAGATTTTATTGGGCCTCACATTTCTAGATAATGATGTGACATTTTGCTTGGGCCTCCTAAACATTATTATCTCCGTAATGTTACTTTTCACTTTCACTGTAGGTTAGACAACAAATGGTAATTTACAGGAATAACATGTAATTTGTTAAGGATCTGGCATGTGTAGAATGTTAAGCGTGAGTTTGAACAATTAGGAGACAACTAAATAGTATGTGTCGACATTGATTGCTAATGTGATTGGATTTTGATTGACAAGACAACCACAAACTGTTTATTACCTTCAATTTCGTTTATGCAATGCAACCACATGATGCTAGACAGCCTTCTCTTCTCTGGAAATTTTCCTTTTGACTAACTACTAGTCAAGGATTTCCACAGTAATACCACCCCCATCCCATTTTCTTTAATTTTTGGCCACATTTCTTCACAAAAACAGAGCCGAGCCAGCTTTACACATACACACACAACACAATAATATGTGGCCAATGATGTTCTTGTGTGCATGCACACGAACGATTGAGATTACAAACGTTAATAATTAACGTCCGGACACCAAATCACTTTCGGTTGAATGATAGCTACGGTGATTACAGCAAAAGGACGACAAAGGTAATATGAACAAGCATTCATTTTACCTTGGCATCCCTTTTTGAAAAAAAAAAACACATGGCTGATTGATTGCTGGCTGGCTGCCATGATTGTCACCTTTGGAGAAAGTTTTGGTAGGGAAAAATAAACGCCATTGTAATCATTACTACTTGGAAAATGGAAGAACATTAGCCACAAAACTAAACCCATTTACTGTATAAAAAAAAAAAGCAGCGCCCTTTAGTAAAAGAGAAAAAAACGCTATTGTGGTCAAAGGGTTAATGCTCTCGATCTCCAGGTAAAGCTTTATAGGAAGCAATCACAGTGAATTCATAATACCAATTATGGAAACTTCCGTTATAAATCTTTCGCGCCATCCATCATTTGAAGGGTTTTTTCAATTCGCAAAATATAATTAGTTAATACTCATATAATAGTACTAGTGCCCACTGCCCTAACCTAAGCTCGAGCTTTAGAGAAGAAATACCCACATTCACATCCACTTGGTTTTTCTACGTTGTTCGTGCAAAAGTCAAAACCTCGTCATCATCATCATTTTTAAGGATTCTGATTTTTTTTTTTTTTCTTCTCAATCATCACTGCATCATGATGCATCTGTCCACGATGCAAAAACGGGTCCGTGAGGCCTCAGCTGAGCTGAAGAGATCCAAGAAGTATTGGACAAATGAGGAGGTGAACGATTGGATGACGATGATGATGGAGGCATTGCGAAATTCAGTGGTGGAACTGGAAGGTGGTTGTTTTTGTGAGGGCTTCCTTCTCTAGAACAGCTCAAACTTGTCACTAGCGAAGAAGCTTCTGAAAAGTGAGCATTCATCATTTTTCCTGATCCTCCTCCAACCTCTGTCTCTTGATGCCCATTGTGATGATGATGATGATGATGATCAAGTGCTTCCATCCCCATCAAATCATTCACAGCCGCCGCCATAGCGTAAGAAGCCGAAGCCGAAGCTGAAGCTGCTGCCGCCGCCGCCTTGAAATCCTGATGATCAACAACTCCATTTGGCTTCTGAAGAGAAAACTGGTGATGAAGAGCTATATTCCAGTCATTGTTCGCCTTGGAGTTGGAAGCATTGGTCATTATGGCTTCCTCTCTGCAGTTGGGATTTGAAGGGTTCTTCTCATCGTGAACTGATGATATGTCATTACTGAGCTGTAGGTTTTTATTCCGGCGAGCCTGTTCCCCTGCAAGAAGTGTATTGCTGGCCATGATCCTTTCGACGTCGTACCTTGATATGTCAAAGTTGGTTACTGCATTCACTCCTCGGAATTTTATTGCTGCAATGTCATAAGCCTCAGCAGCTTCCTCCTGAGTGCCTGATGTTCCAACAACATAAAACTATCGTTTCACAAAAACTTTTCCTTAAACGTCTTGCAAAATCTATACAGATATCTCAGCATGTTGCCATACATACAAAATTAGAAACACGAGACAATAGGATACAGGAAATTCAAGAAAGAAATGTTTATGAAAGATTGAATTTGACTCACTGAATGTTCCTAAGTAAAGGTCTTTGTTTCCAGCCACTCGGCCAATCCTCGCCTGCCATCGACCGTGTTGATGATGTCTGCTAAAGAAAAATACAAGAGCAGAAATTCAGAGGGAGAACTCAAATATATTAATACCAATGTGTATAATCATCAATCCAAATATTTATAAGTTCCAAGACCTTGTCACTCCTCTGTAAATTGAAGCTCCCCTTGAAAAACCACTGCTTTTCCTGCCAATACATAAAATAGCAGGTAAAAGATCCGAAAAGTAACAAATATCAAGATTCAAGAGAGACATTGTTATGCTATTGCTTACCTCCTCAAGTGAGCAACATATTCCTGTCTTGTCATGTTCTTCATTTCTTCAACTTCGTTCTCATAATTTTCCAACTGCAGAGTCATCATTCAACGAAACAGTTCAGCAAAATTAAGACAATAATGCAATTTCAAGTAAAGATGTTGAAATCATTACCGGGAAATTTATATGGGTCGAAGGACCCCAATACTTGAGTGCTGCCAAGTCATAAGCCCTTGCAGCCTTTTCTTCCATATCATAGCCACCTAAACAACATATTTCTCAAACTTATAAGTCACTATATATAGTAATAGAAGTGGCCACTGCTAGAGCTAGTCATTTGAAAAATGAAAAAAGTAAAATGACGAATTAATTACCTAAATAGACTGGAAAATATTTCGTCAAAAGGGCAGCCCCGGAACAAAACCATGACAAAGGTTGATGATGAATGTTAGCAAGTACATGAAGGTGACAAGTATAAAGACTAATGAGGTAAAAATTGAATAAAATCTGTTGTTCGTCTGACCTTGCCTTCCTTTTCTGCTTTGCCCTTCTTTCTTGCAACTATTGTCCCAAAGATGAGCTTCATATCTTCCAGTCCATCTGTGCCTGATCATGATCAAGAAAGCGAAAAAATACTCAAAATTCGGACACAAAACTAGGGCGATTAAATCCCTTTTGATCACATAATGAGTAGAATTCGACGATCAAACAGAAAGTGTTTATTTAGGAAAAGTAAAGGTCACTATTCAAACAGTTGATAAGTTCAACTATTAAAACAAAAGAAATAGAGGGGCAAAGTTGCAGGATCTAACCTTGTTACTCCTCTGTATTGTGAGGTCCTCTGTCCAAATGTATCTATGGACTTCCTGTGAACTATCTGCTTCTGTTCGACCTTTTCAGGGCCTCTTTTCTTATTTTCAGTGGCCACGCACTCTGTTATTGTGGGTGAAATTTGCTGTGAACCGGTGACACAGCTTGACTGGGAACCAGGGCTCATTGATAAGCTCAAAGAATGCAAATCTCCATACCCCATTGCACTGATGCAACCAGATTCGCCCCCATTTTGAACCATGCAGCCAATCATCTTTTGGTCCATCCCGTGATCGGCTAAGTAGTTCCTGGAAACCCAATGTTTCATCCCAGAGAGATCATTAGTAGGCATTGCTGGCAGCTGCAAATTAGTCTCTGCAAGCTCAGTTTCCTTAGTTCCTTGTTGTGATGATGTCTGGTGAAATTCATGGCCTCTAAAAGCAGAGTAGTCTGCATACTGTGGAACCTGAATCTGATGTTGTTGCCTGGAGCCGCCTCCTTGTAAAATGTTCAAGAAATCCTGACTGTTGGAGTCGTCATGATTCAAGGTCTGGTGGTAGTACATGCTGTCAAGGCTGAGAGCCATAGCTTCTCTTTCTCCAGCTGCTTCATAATGATGGGTCCCCATTGTTGCTCCACCGAAGAAGTTCTCAAGTTTTGGGGTTGAACTAACTAGACCTACACAGTAAAAGTTAAAAACGGAAGATTCCACAGGCGTAAGTGAAACAACTAGAAAAGAACTAGCATACCAAAGCATAAAACAAAAAAGCTGAAAAGAAGAGGCAAAGTTTTAGCAAGACCTTGCGGTTGTGACCTATTCATAGCCTCCATTATGCACAATGAGCCATCAGACTTGAGTGGCATCAGAGTCACTGGAGGGTAGAATGCAGCATTGTCACCTTCTATCCCGCAGTAGATTCCAGAGTAGTTAAAATGAGGAGGAGCAGGGTGGGAAAAGCTTAATGGGACTGAACTAGAAGAAACTGCATTAGAACAAGGTAGAGTTTGAGGATGGTCAGCAGCAGTAGCACCCTCCATTTTGTTCATTTGAGGGGACAAAGAAAAACCCAACCAGTTGTTGTTGTTATCATTACTGAGAGACTTCATTTTTCTCTGTGTGACCAAAATGAAATCTCTTTTTCCCGCTTGGCTTGTGAGAGATTGATTCTAGCTAGTAGTAATATAAGTAAAACTCATAAGTTAGTGGTTCCTCTTGTTGATGTAAGGCAACTCAATCATTGGGAAAGAAATATACTAATCATCTCTTTGCTCCCTCCCTTTGAAACCAAGTCAATTTTGTTTTATAGCTGCAGACTTAAGTAGAGGAAAATCTTGGCAAAATCTAAACAAAAGCCGAAAACTCACTGAATGGCGGAATCAATAGATATGAGGTCTTTTTCTTTTACTTTCTCTCTCACTCTCTCCTCTCTGAAAAGATTTCTAAAGTGAACAAAGAGAGTCCCTTTAAACTAAACAAAAAGAATGAGTTCCAGCAAGCAATGCTGGGCATCCATCCTGCATTCCATAGGGATCCGTGTTTGAGAAAGACAACTTCTTTTGCTTTTCTTCCGCTCCACACCCTGACCTGCCCACAGTGCCCAGCCCAGCTCTCTCTCTATCTTTCTTTTCCTTTAATCCTTTCCGTATGCACACACACATTGATACAAGACTGTACAAACTTACTAGCCAAAATACAAAGATTTTGACTTTAAACAGTGACACACATACTATTAACCAACATACAAAACAACGAATCAGATTGTACAACCAACATGCAAAAAAAGGGTTCAAATTGTACAATGGCTGAGGCAAGAAAATTACTTCCCTGCTCAAATTAGCCTGGATTTTGGGCTATATTTTCCAACCTAGTCTCGTATTAATGAAGGCCCTGCTGACAGTTAAAGTCGTAGTAATAGTACCTACTGGCAAAAATGTAACTGTAGTAAGTCGTATTATTTGGGTCAAAAGTCTCAATATTCGACACAACATGAAGTAGCTAGCAAGCATATGGGGGAGGACTCAATTCATCTTCATCTTCTGAAGAAAGAAAGAAGAAAGATTGTAGCCGTTGGTAAATTGGCAGAGAGGGGGGTGGGCAATATTAACTCCCCTACTACGATATGATTTAACAATCAATTAGGTGCTGTTGCTTTTTACAATCCCACCGGATCAGAGAAGCTTAGCTAGATTTCATAGGCCACAAGACAAAATGCCCAACTGATCACTGCACAGGTAGTACATAGACCTCTGCCACAACTGGACCTACTAGTTCTTTTTTTTTCTTTTACTGTTATACACACAGTATATTATGTTTTTATTAGGGATATGATGCTAGCCTCATAGGGAGTAGTAATTCTCTTCCTAGGTATCTACTAGCAGCCTGCTACTTGGTGACTGCAGAATGCAGTCTCTGTTTGACAAGTCCAAACGATGCCGTCTTGGTACTGCCTGAATGCATTGATACGTCTCTTATCCGCTTGGGATATATTGCAGATGCAAAGTTAGAGACACAAAAACTCTAGCCATTGATACAGCCTGAAACATATAATGTACATGTATACAGTTCTATTCTATTCTAGGTGTCCTTTACTTTTAGCCATCCATTCTCCTTCATTCTTTTGCATTTTGGTTTTCTTTGAAGGCCAAAGATGGTGTCAAAACAAATAAATAATGCGTGCTAAATGAAAGGAAACAAGCATTCTAATTAAAGGTTTAAAGGGACATTTTTGAGCTGTAAATGAAAATACAAGTTTAGTGTGGAGTGGATGGATTGCATCACTTAAAGGAAGGAAGACTACTTTGTTTCAATTGGTTGGAAGTTGGAACTCTAATCCAGAAAAGAAAAGTATGATTTGCTGCACTAAATCTGTAGTTTTGTGTCACTGAGGACTCATCAGGCGGAGTTGGATACCAATATGCTATACCATTGTCCGGTGTCCCCCACCAATGGCAACAAGTTTCTATCTTATGCTGTCATTCTTAGTTCTGGAATTGGAAAGCTACCCTGAATGCAAAATTCTTTGCATGACGATGTTAATGGAGACAGATTTTCTTGGGGAAATGATTTGGTTTTAAAAGGGGGAGTGTAAAAGAGAAATTTACTAAAGAAGTAGCATACGGGTAGGGTGAATAGTAATGAGACTCTTTTTTCTTGTTGTAGCAATGATGAGTAAAACCCACCAATTCACAAGAAGCCAAATGCCAATTGCCTAAAAATAGTACTGGGCCTAACAAAAGGGGTTTCCTTTGGTACAAACAACAAAAACTGAAGCAAATGGGAAAGTGAGAGGAGGGGGAGGTGGAGCCACATTTTCTATTCTTTGTCTGCTTTAAATAGGCCGAGCCATAAGCCCTTTCCTACAATCACCGCGTTGTTTGGTTTCCGGTCCTTTGCTATACTTAGACCATTATGATCTCAAGCACTGAGACACCATCTTCTAACCTATTGGTTTCTTATATTCGGACCTCTATACCTTTTAACTTGTTTGGTCATACATGTATTCCAAACTCTTGATTTGTGTCCATACTTTGTTGGGGAAAAGGAAAGCTTTGAGTTTGAGTTTGAGTTTGAGTTTGAGTTGAGGGGTGTTGGTGTTGGGAAGTGGGGAGGGAGGAAGCAAATTTAGATGGTCCTCACTCCTTACTGCAGCTGCATCGATATGATTTCGAAAACTACAGCTTCAAACTTTATGCATACTCAATTAACAGAGGAAGCAGGCTCTTCTTACTTCTACATAAAAGTTGTTGGATGTCACTGTTGAATGTTTAAGAACGCGTACTTGAACTTGAAGATTAATCATGTTTTTAGGGGTACAGGAACCGATCATACTGTTCCATTTCCATGCATAATTTTAGATGACACAAATGTCTTTATACATTTACTTAATTTTAAACCTAGTTCTAAAAAACAAATCTCTAGCCCAAAGGGGAGAATTGGAGAGGAGTGCAAACAATCCAGCCATGTGGCCATACACAATTTGTTTTGGTGGTTTAGGACGCAAAACTTCCTTTGCTACATGTCTAGCCAAAAGGGTTGCATTAGTTGCCTTCTCACCTTGAGAAGCCATTGCTCTTTTAGCAATTGATTCCTTGAAATCCTTGTAAAGTTTCCATTCGCAATTTGCGATCTTTTCCAGTGAATTTGTACCAAAATTTGATCTCACGGAACCGGGAAGTACCAAGATCACGTCGATGTTAAAAGGACTCAACTCGACACGCAATGCATGAGACATGGCATGCACTGCAGCCTTGGTTGCACAATAGGAGCCCGCCCAAGGGGTTGGCGCTGTCCCAACAACGCTCCCAATATTCACTATTTGACCGCATCTTTGAGAGGCCATATGAGGCACTACGTGCTGAATCATCCTTAACTGTCCCAAGGTGTTAATTTCGAACGCTTTTCTAACATCATCTAATGGCAGCTCAGCTAAAGGGCCTGTACTTCCTACCCCTGCATTATTGATCAAGATATCAATTCTGCCACATTTTGAAACCACAGAATTCACAGCCGTTGAGACGCTTTGCTCTGATGAAACATCGAGCTCAAGTGTCTCAATGCTATGATCATCGGACCGCAACTCTAGCACATTATGCATGTGTTGTTGGATATCCGATGCGAAAACACGACACTTGTGTTCTGCGAATGCTTTGCAGTATTCATATCCAATCCCCCCTTTGGTACATCCTGTGACTAGAACAACCTTTCCTTCACTCATCCCACTTTCTTTCATGATGGTCTTAATTTCAACTGAACTCAAACAAACATATATAGGTAAGATGCCAGATTACTTGTGATCTATGTTTACTCCGCCTCTCTTGTTATTGGCAAGAATTATGCTTCTTGATTCTAGAATATGCTTACCAACTCACTCAACATCAGCCGGCCAGCCAATTCAAGGGTTGATTTATTCTAGTTTTATATCTTAAGCACTTTCAAACTCTCATTTAATTCATTTGAGTAGTGCAAATCACAAAGATACAAGATTGGCTAGGTCTTAAGTTGACCGAACTTCTATATATCAGAATATATGAAGCAGCTATCCTATTATGTAGATCAGTCACAACAATATCATCAGAGAAGTTAATGAAACTACGAAAACATGAGAATTCTGACGTATAGATCTAGGACAGCACTCCACTGGGATTTGCTGCATTCAGACATAGCTACTTAAAGCATTGCTAATCACCAAGAAAATCAAGGTTCAGGCCTCATTATCTGCCCCCTAAAACTATTCCTTCGAGTAACAGAAACTCAGCAACAGCTTAAGCTACTCTAACATCCAGGATCCAAGTAAAGCATCATCAAACTATCGAATTAAAGTATATCCCTAAGGTAGCCTTCCGAATAGCTTTTTAGAAGATTGTTTCAGAATAACTACTGTAAAATAAACCGTCCCCTGGTTATCATAATATTAACAACCATGAAAAAGTTAGTGACTGAAGTGTTTCTGGCAGCAAGGGAAGGGCACAGCAGAGTGGGGAAAACTTTATATTAATGGGGATGGCGATTGGTTTCAGTATTCAGGTGGGAAAACACAAAATCCAAACAAAATCTAAATAAGATCACAGCCATTGACAAGAGAAGGCAACAGAAAAAGTAACTTATGGGAATGTAGATAAAATTAATAAGATGAGAACGACCAGAGAAGCCTGCAGTGGCCTGTGGGTTTGCATGAGAAGAAAAGGGCTATAAGCTACTTCCCCTTTTAAGGTCCCCAGAGAGAGACCTATCTTTACTCCATTAAAGACTAAGGTATTAACTCCCCTCAGACTCAGAGAGAGAGAGAGACCTCTTTCTTTAACCTTAGGCTTGTTCTTTTTGTTTCGTTTTGAAAAACGATTTTGGCTTCAACAGTAAATTTAATATATTTTAATCACACTTCATCATTTCTAATACAATTTTTTACTATTCAGCATCTACTTTTTATATTTTCAATACGTTTTTTATATTATAAAATTATTTTTTAAATTTTATTTTCAAATTTAATTTGAAATCAAAAATAGAGACCAGGCCTCATATTTTTTCTCTTTCAATGCCCCATGGCCTTCTCTCTCACACAGTCTCACTCTGTCTCTCAGTCTATAGAGTGCGCTCTGCGTGAAATGTCATCTTCTAAGGCATGTATGTCCTGTCACATTCACCTAAGATTCTCTCTATCTAAGATTATTCAACAAGGAAATTGGCTCACTCACAGAATACCTTGGCAAATTTTGCCTTCCCCAAAGGAAACAGAAAAAGGGAAAACCATGTATGTAAGCAAATTAAAGAGTCTTTCATTTCCATGCATGGCACCTCCGCATGCAGTTTAGAATTTCATTCTAAAAATAAAATGTTTATGCATTATTCTTTCTTTTGGATTCTATTCTTTTGTGGCTTGTTGACTTGCATGGACCATCAACATGATAAAGAAAACCACATTTAATTATCCTATTCCTACCACAGAAACAAAGAAGTCCTTTCTTTAGGATCTTAAACTTTAAGCTGAGTTCCATAACCATTATGGCTTACAATGATTCAATGAATACAGTCAATTCCAAGCTTCTTTAATTTTCCTTTCAAAAAAACAAAAAGAAAAACCCTTTATTTGCCTTTCACATGCAGATGCAGTACTGGCTAACTTGTGAAAAGAAACCTATAGTTTAGCGAACTTGTGGTAATGCAAACTCAGGACTAGGTTTCTTCAAAAACATATAATCCTAGCTAGTTGTATTCCAATTTCTACAAGAATGTGCTGGCCAGGCAAAATTAACCACATATGAAATTTCCTCTTTTCATAAGAAGATGTAGGCTGAGTAGTACCATTCTAGTCTCCTCCAGCGCAATTTCCTCTATTTTTTTCAGCAAAAAAAAAAAGAAAAAAAGAGGAAAAAAAAAGGATGGTGATGGAGAATTGCAGACGTAGGTAGGTCAAGGTGGGGTTCCTCTAAAAGAAGATTCTAAATCCGTCATCCGAGTGTCTTTCATGTCTGCTACACAGAGCCTCGGAAATGGTTTTATTTGCCAATTTCCTGGACCTTTCTCTTTCACAGCTTGCAATTGCACGTCTCACTTTCTCTACATTTACAATCCGCTGAGGCTGATGTATTAGTACGTAACTCAAGTGTACCATTTCAGGTTCTATCTTCTCTCCCGTGAGCTTGAATGAAGCCTTGGAATTTTTAAGAAGGAAGGTGATATTTGCACCAAATAGTAGCAAGGAAACTTTCCACTACTAAAAATTCAGTCCACAATACCCCTGAGTGGCTTTCCAGCCACACATTCCACTGAGGGCTATTTTTGGTACACAAATTTGCAAAACTGCTTCCTTGCCACTAATTTGGTGCAAGAAGCATTTTCCTTTTAAGAAACGTCCATCGTTATTCACAAAGTCCATTCCAGTTGGATCCAAAATGCTTATTATTTTCTTTTTTTTTCAAACATGAAATGATTTGGAAAATAATTCAAAGATCATCCGAAACATAAAATCGACAGCCAATCTCTTATCTACGTTCGATTTCTTTTATTTTTTTCATTTCCAGATTGAAGGGAATATAGGCCGGGAGGGAGGACTGTGCGCACGCCTCAAAGGCCGAACCCCGAGTTAATGGCCCATGCCTCCAAGGCCCAACCCACATTCATATTTCACTGTGAGTAGAAGCCGTTAAAATACCTGCTTCTTCAGTCTCACTGGAATTAGAATACCCTATAAAGCTAACAGAGAATACAAACTCCAAAAGGATGGAGAGGGAGGCATTTTCGCACTTTTTCTTTCTTCATTTTGTCACGGGAGGATGGAGAAGCAATTTTGTTCTCTTTTTTTTTTTCTATTTAGTTTTGAAATTTTAGTTTCTATATCAAAATAATAAGTGTAGATTAGTGGCACATCTAATCTAATCTAAAATTTGTCTAGCATAATCTTAAATTTTATTGCATTTAGAGATTTGTGCTTAATATACAATATTAATCAGCTCAAATCTATTAACCAATTCCACTAAACTATTTCTTCTAATAATATAATCTGCAAACAAATTTGCAGTATGGTATTACTAATCCAAAACAGAATACATATTCAGGGCAGTAAAACTTAGTCACTATCAATTTAGAGTACAGGTGATAAGTATACATTTCTTTTCATGATTTAATGCACACAAAAAAAAAAACTACCAGCACTTAACTACCGCGGAAAACAGGTCTAACAAAAGATGTGCTATGGAAATTTCACAAGATTAATAATAGTCTTTCAAGCTCGAATCCCTACCTTCTTAGTGACACAGACAAAACAGCAGCAAGTCCCCGTATCAGATGAGATTTTGATCAGAAACTTCATTAAGCTGGGACTTTGCAGCAGACATCAATAATGTCATCTAAAGGAGCGTGGTCACCAGTCCCTTCATCCTTCCTAGCATATAGCAATTCTTTCCCTTTGAAAACGAACATCCCTCCCTAATAATACCGAATTCATAATGCAGAACTTGTAAATTTAACTGTTGAAAAATTTAATGAATTTCTGTGGAACTCAAAAGTTTAAGCTTAAACCTGTTGCAACACACCACTTCTATCATCTGGTGTGGCTTCAATGGTATAATTTTTCACCGCATTTCTCAGTGTCTCGAATCTTGAGAAAACTTTCGTCTGTTACATCAAAGTTGAGAACGAAATAAAAGAAAATCCAACTAACAGAGACATATTATGAAAACAAATACACTTCACTTTTGAAAATACAAGAATAGAAAGCAAGGAGGATAGTTTACACTTGCAGGATTGAAAAATGTCCGACCGAGACCATAATACAAGCCCAAGACGTTGTAAGCCTGAGATAATACTAAGCATTCAGGTTGATGAAGATAAGAAATGGGGGAAAATGGGCACAGTTAAGGCGGCTGAAAATTTCACCTCACGAGCAGGATCAGCATACAGGCAATCCATTGGAAATGGCAACTGTTCATATAATAAATATACAGAAGGATTAGATCAAATGGTACAATGGAGTATGATTTGTCAACTGGACAATTAAAATGAAACAATCTTTCTTAGCTTAAAACTGAAGCAGAAGACACGACCCATTTCTAACAAGCTATGAAAGAGTCACAAAGTTCCAAAGAAGTGTCAAATTTGGCTCACTTCACAGCCTCTTCAATTCCTTTCTTTTCCTTTTTCTTTTTTTCCAGCTACCTCACAGCATGCCTTATTTCTCCAAAATGAGACTAGCAAAAGGTCAGTTTCCCATCTAATGATCCAAACATTATACTCCAACCATATTATGATTCTACTTCATATAATAAAACTAATAAAGTTTTCTCAATCAAACATTATTCGTAAAGATCTTCAAAAGAACATGTTAATAAGTAACGAAATAAAAGTGACATATACCCTTTCAGCCAGAATGCGAGCCTTGTTGGGGGCACCCACACCAACAGCAATTAGCTTCACACCAGCAGAGTCGAATTTCTCCTTTGATTCTTTAAGCACCGAAGCAAGTTCCCAGCTGCATAGTATAAAGAAAGAACGCCATCAAAACCACCACTCACTCTAATTACACTACAAAAAGATCACAGGGCAAGCAAGCAAAACGAATTCAAAAACAAGCATTCTATACATTGTTTACCAGCAGGGACATCCAAAATGTCTCAAAAGGGCAACAACTGCTATTCCCTGAAAGGAAATACAAATGTCAGGAACAGTGTTTTGGTACGAGGCATCATATAACCAGATATGAAAGAACTTACAATTAAAGTAATTCTACGCTACCTTTCAACGTTCGATATAGCTTGTTTATTTCAACTGGAAATAAAAGTTTCAAATCAGGGATGAATTTGATATGTGAGAATCTACAATTACCATACATACTTTTTTGACACCCTTAATTTGAAGAACCTTTAATCTTCTAAGCAAAATGTCGACAGAATTAGGAAAGCAAAAACAAAACAAAACAAAAAAAGAGATAGAGTAATTAGCGCTATAATTAGTTACGACTGGCAAGTGACTAGGGTTACCTCATTTTGATCCCAAAGGTCCTGGAACTTGACAGGCTGACCAGAGGCGGTGAAGATGCTAACGTCACCCAGCAAATCGCCAATGTTTTCATTAAAGGCGGCGACCGAAGAGGCTTTAACTGCAAACGACGGACGATTTGGCATTCTGGATCTCGGAAGGATGCGGATTCCGTTACCGGAATTGACGGAAATTGGGGAAGAGAATAGTTGCGCGTGAGATGACGGAGAAACATGGCGGGAAGCCGAAGCATTTAACCTGGTTAATCTTAGGGCTTGAGGAGATATGACGACGGCCATCCTTCAAATTTCCTTGCGTTGCGTGATCTTCAAGAAAATCCCTCCAATTCCACTGAACAACTCTGGAAATTTGAAAAGAAGAGCACTGGCGGAGTCGGAGTGGAGGGAGAGAACGACGACGGTGTGAACAATTGTGTGGCGGGAGAATTTCCAATTTCTGATATTTCTTTACTGCCGCGCAAAGACTTAAGTCCGCCACGTGGCCTCTAATATTTCACGAAGTTGATTGGGATTGAGCCCATTTATCATAATATATTTCTAAGCCCAAGTTAGGAGCGACGAAATACTCATCCATCCCACTCAAAAAGTCCAGTTTGTATTACTAAAAACAGTAATACAAATTAGATTTTTTGAGTGGGACGAAGGGAGTAATAATTATCTTCTAAGCAAGCCGGTCCATAATGATTATATTTTCAAGTTGATTATATCTTATTATTAAAAAATTTAATATACTTTTAATAAATTGTAAAATCAACTCAAATTAAAATTCCTATCATTGTTGTAACACTATACACTTCGAAATAAACGCTAGTTGTAATAGTATTTGTGTGAGAATATATATATACACACACACATATATAGGGCTATTCTTTTGTATAGGTTTGAAAACAGGTTTTTGAATTAGTTTTATAATGTTAAAAGTGTATTAAAAATATAAAAATATATAGCTAAATAGTAAATGACATGTTTTTTATTGAAGGTTTTAGCTTTGGTTTGAGTTTTGGTTTTTAAAAAATAGTTTTATAATGTAAAAAATGTATTGAAAATGTAAAAATGTATAGCTAAATAGTAAAAAGTTGTATTGGAAATAATGAAATATTATTATAATATATTAAATTTACTATTAAAACCAAAACGTAAAAAACAGGCCAAAAAAGTTGTATTGAAAATAATAAAAAATAATTATAATATATTAAATTTGCTGTTGAAACCAAAACCAAAATCAAAACCAAAACGTAAAGAACATGCCTTATATGTAATCATACCCCATTCACATTGATAACAATAATAAGGAATTTCATGTAACAACCTTTTATTTTTTAAATTTCACCCATATAAAAATAAAATGAAATTAATTGTTGTCCCAATGATTGCTTATATTTTAGGTATGGTGCATGAGTCGTAATTGTAAGGCAATAATAGTTGCTGCTTCCCAAATTTATTTTCATACGCGATAACACTGTACATCATTTTCTGGGGTTTTTTTTTTCTTTTACCTTAAATCAATAATTATATATATTGTTCCTTACACAACGTATGAAATGAGTGTCGCGACAATATAACAATCTTTAATTGAGATCCGAATTTAAGCCTATTGCGTTTAGAATGGAGGAAAGAAGAAAGAGAAATCAAGACATAAACATGAGAGTAAAAGTATAATTATTATTACTTATCCCAAATGAATACGTACAGTAATAATTTGTAATAGTTCCTATCAAACTACACTCTTAAAATGAAGGCACTAACTCCACTAACTAAATAACCAACCATTATCACATATATTATAACCAGTAAATTCTGACTAACTAACCTACAGGATAAAAGTAATAAAATAGCTAGTTAATCCTAGCTGCTGCACTAATTCAATAGTTCAACCAAAATAATCTTATCATTCCTCCCCCCTTGAATCATCCTTGTCCGCAAGGATGAAATCAATCAAGACATGCCATGGAAAATGTGATTTGCAATGGAGGCCACAATATTCTATTCCAAAGAATTGCGGTTGTAGGCGACAATCTTCTATCCCGAAAATTTGCGTGTGTTGGCGGCAATCTTCTATCCGAAGATTTGTGGTGGCTGCAGGCGACAATCTTCTTTCCCGAAGATTTGTGTTTGGAGGCGACAATCTCTGATAGAATTTAGAGGAAAAAAGAAGAGGAAGTGCAGAAAGAATTTAGGAAGGGAGAAAAAGAAGTTCAGGGGGCTATAATCATGCTATGATACCACTGTTAAGGATGAGATTTGAAGTGTCAAAGAAATGAAGAGGGGTAATACGATAGGAGAGAGATTGATAATTGGTTATTAGACTAAGAAAAGTAGAAGAGGGAGTTTAGATGAAATTAAGAAGGGGAGATGATCGTAATATTTTGCATGAAAAAAGAGAAATACAACTGAGACATTATTTATAAAGTCTCTAACACGACTAATCCTTAATTTAAGCCACTAACTATTAACTACCCACTATTAATCACCCACTAACTATTAACTAACCATTATTAATCACCCACTAGGCAGTAATTATTGGCACCTAAATAAAATATTAACTTAACTAGTTCACTAAAGAGTTAATAACCGTATCAAAGTCCCTGTTGGGTTTTGACATGGCCAATTCATCTAAAAGAGTTGGTTGGACTTTTTTCCTTCTCTCAATTAACTTCGTGGCTATACAATCAATCACAATTGCGGCTTAAATTAACCTCTCTCTCTTATTTTAATCAACTTTCTCATGCATTAAAAAAAAAAAAAAAAAACTTTCTCATGTAAACAACTACCGCTCTTAACCTAGTTTATCACAACTACGACTATTGCAATTTAAAATTCATAATAAATTATACGGTTTAAAATTGATTTTTTTAGTTCAACATATCTACTAATGAATATTAATATAGGTACCAACCAATAGTGATAATGTACGTATACACCTGTCCTTGTGTGTCCCAGGAGACGTAGCAGCAATCCATCGAGAGGACCCAAACTTTGCCACACATATACAGAGAATTCAGAATATAGTGACAGACGTGTGTGTGTGTTTGTGTGTGTGTGTGTGTGTGTTTGTTTGGTTTTGTTTCGTAAAACAAATGTATATATAGCTATTCAGGAATGCAATATATCCTGTCTTTGTCCGCATTGCTCCACTCCATTTGAAGATGGAAGATGCGTATTTGTAGCGTTGAAGATTACATGTTCACAATATATTTTGAATTATTATATTTAAATTAATAAAATGATATAATTTTAATTTAAAATAATATTAATTTACTTAGTGTAGTGAAATGATGTAATTTTAACTTGAACATGATCCGACATAATTTACTTACAAGTTGAAGCCTTTGGATTCCATTTTGACCAAAGAAAAGATGGGATTAAAAGCAATCCCAGCTTGCTTTACAACTCGTATCCTTTAATTAATTAAAAAAAATACAGTATATCTAAGATACGGTAATGGTAGAATCAATCAATACTATAATATTCAGCAACATCACGTGGGTAGGAGCTGGAGTGCCATTGCATACTTAATATATGGTTAAATTACATTTATCTCCTTCAAAGTTTGTGGAAACTAACCAACATTACCATTGAACGTTCAAGTTTTCACAAAAATTTATCTTCAACCTGTCAGATGGTTCGACAAGCACAGCTTTCTTTTTTGGAAACATGCGATACCTTTCTTAAAGACATGGGTATAGAGTATAGCCTATAAAGTATAGTGTATATGTTAAAAGATTGCATGTTCAATATTTTAAGAGCGAAAGTATTCGCTATTGAATTATCATACGGTCTGACAGAAGACTCTCTCTAAAATATTTTTGTCAAATTACAAAAATATTTGAGTTTTGAGTTTAATTTTTTTTACTCAGAAAGATGCATATGTAATTTACGAAACCACATATTATTACCAAGTCAAGAGGGGTAATCGTAGTTTCAAAAAACCTCAGAGTTTATTTGATAGTTTTCACAAACTTCGGAGGGAGGTAAATGCAATTTACCCTTTACATATTATTGAAAGAAATGTTTTGGTCTTCATTATTAATTAATTAATTAATTATCTCGAAAGCGAATGGGACTTTACTAGTATATCACAATGTTCATCCATCCAATTTGGAAGTCCACCCCCACCCACATGCACTGTGGCACTTTAGTGTAAAAAAAAAAAAAAAAAAGAGAAAACTAAAGTACCCTCATTAATTTCACAGCTTTTCTTTAAGTGCTTATAATATATATATTTTCTTAATCAAACTTATATTTCATTATTATAAATAAAGTAATAAATAGTTAATATCATTTGTGATTACATAATATAAACGGATAATCCAATCGTTCCACTGTAAGAGCTCTATGACACAATTTTTTATGAGTCACAATATACAACTTTAAAGTAAATTTTTATAATAAAACAATATAAATAAAAACATTTTAATATGATCCTTATGAAGAGAAGGGAACCACACGCAATGAAAAATGGTGTCGACAATAATCTTACTTTACACGAGTTCATATTTGGTAACAGTCTCAATTAACTTACTTAACTTTTTTTTGAAATTTAAATATCGTCTTTTAGTCAATCCACATCTAATATATATATATATATATAATTAATAAAATCTTACTAAGTTACATATATAATAAATAATAGATAATAAAAAAAAAGAGACGTATTTACGACAACAAATCACGTATGAAATCATAAAGAAGAGTGGCGTTCTAAACGTAGTTTTAAGAAGATGTTGCTGTGGTAGCCTCGTAGCCCCTAGGCGTAGGTGGTGTTTAATGGTTATAATTGTTTCAACAACTTTTAACAGTTGGGTAATTAATTACTCCATGAATGTTAGAAGATAGAATCGGGTACGGGTAACATGTAGCCGGGATTGGGTTTGCGGGGCGGGGGAGTCTCACTCTGGATTACTTATCCGTTATAAATAAGTGGCCATTATAAAAAAATCACACAAATTAAAAAGATGAATGAATTTCTTTTTTAACCCTTATTTATGTTTTCTTGTTTAATCACATTTTAAATGGGAATGTGTCTAATATATATGCATTTAAACTGACATTGTAATTAATATTATTAAATGAGATCAATTAAATAAGGGGTAATATTAAAATTTTCTAATTTTTTTGTACTGAAGAAATAAGATCCTCTGTTACACTTTAATGTTACTGATGTGACGCAAAAATTACAATGAGGAAACGATGCTTCTTCGCGGCCCAAAAGAACTCTTGAAGACAGTAATAGCCCAATTCAAATGAAGCTTTGAGGAACCCAATGGCCCAACTGGAGATGAGCAATTTGAGGGAAAAATTTAATAAGGTTGTTGAGCTTGGCAAAGATGATGAAACTGGATGATTTCGTACTGTTCCGTTCACCAATTGATGATCAATTCAGAAAAGGAGCGGGGCTTTCCCCCCTGTATAGGCTCCGACGATCAAGTCAGTAATATGAAAGAGATAAGCAATATAGAACAAGAGTGCTCAGAAAAATTGTGAATGAGAGAAGAGCTTAAGAAATGCTAGTGAGAATTGCCAGAAATAGTTGATTGGAACTTACCCGAATGAGACTTGTGCATGAGTATTTATAAGCTTACTCTTGATGGTTCCGTTGAGTAATGGAGACATACGCTCCTAATTATTCCTTTTGCAATGATGTTTTTTGCCTTTCCGGGAAAACTGGCTTTAACTTTGGCTCCTTTGTTGTAATTGATCTGCACATATTAAAATAATGGCCCTACCATGATATTTTATATTATTATCTTTATTTCAGGTCGGCTTCACCGATCTAATCTTACCTAAATTCCCGACCTAAATATAGATGAGTTTCAACACTTGACCGATCTAACTCCATTAAGCGTTTGCCGACCTGGGCTTCTCTAGTAGAATTGTACTTTTTTCCGACTCAATCTTGACCGATCTGAGTTGATAAGTTTTTACCGATCTAAAATTACCAAGTTGATTTATAATGTTTTCCGACCTTAAGCCTTCATGAGTTTATTGAGTCTTTTAGGACCGAGCTGAGCATTTATATCCGATCTAAAGTTATAACAGACAAATTAGGTTTATATAATCTTTCCGACCTGAACATAGATCTGGGCTTCTTTATATATTACTGTTTCTTTGTTTTAACCCTTTGGGCTAGGCCTAATGGAAATTTCAATTTTATGCACATCAACAAGCCCCCCCAGTATTAGGTTTTTCCGATCTAAAACTTAATACTCCTTGGATTTCCCGAGCTAAGGCTTAGAATAAAGGATATGAATTTCTAAATATTAACTCGAGCTAATTTTCCGAGCTAAGCAACATCCATATTTAAGCCGAATCTGTGACTTAGGTACTTATTCAGTGTTTATTCGACCTATAAGTAATAATTATAGTATCGATCTAAAGAATTTGAATAGTTTTCGGACAGATACATGCCATCATAAAGACGTACCTTTTACATTACCTTAGATCGGTATTTCGAAGAGGCGGATTAGTCTGGACACGCCTTTTTGTTTATTGTAGCAATCCGATACATCTCCCAAGGTCATTGATGCTCCCGAGGTGCTATTAATGCGCACAGCCTTTGGTCTGCCCATGTTCCTTTGATTTCCCCAAGGCTTCTATTATAAAAATCGTAAGAACGACAACCAATTGCCACCATTTGCTAAACCGCTTTCCTGAAAGAACAAAAGAGATAAATTCTTTACTCTCCTTCTGACGGCCGGAGTCTTCGAATTTTGCCGGAATCCGAAAGTGTTCTCTTTCCGATCCTTCGATCTCGTTCGTATTACAACTTTGTTGTTACCATCGTTCCGTCGGCGTCTTTTCGTCCCTGTTTGTCTGTCTGCTATGGCTTCAGAAATGAGTTCCGGCACCGGAGCATCGCATCGAGTTCCGGCTGCAGGTGAGTGCGTTTTTCCCTGATTGTTTCTTTAAAGTTTTTGTCAGTTTATACATAAAATTTTATTTGTTATTTGTGCGTGATTTTGGTACTGCTTTATGTAGATTCGGCAGTCACCCATGAGTTTAAACCTCAAGATATAGCTTCGGAAATAACTAGGTCAGATTTAGAGAAAATTAGGTCAGACAATCATATAACCCCAAATATCCAAATTCGCTTACCGACCTCCGTAGAAAGGATAAATAGCATTTCTGATGAGAACTGGGTCGGTGTTTATGAATATCACTTGAAGTTCGGGCTGAGGTTCCCTGTTCCCGATTTTCTAAATGAGATGATGGATTTTTTGCATATCGGACTGAGCCAGTTAGTTCCTAATGCTTTTAGGTTTTTGATAGGATTTGTGTGCGTATGTGCTGGGGCCGGAATCCGACCCTCGATAGATCTGTTTTTTCAATTTTACACTGCCCGCTCGTATCCTTATGGCCAGGGGTGGGTAACCTTTCAAAAACGTAGGAATAGCCCTATCCTTCTGACCGACTCCCCGGATACTAACAAAAATTGGAGGGCTAGATATATTATGGTAAAGGCCAATGAAGCAAACTTACCTTGTCGTTGGTCTCAAGTGATACTTTCGACTGATCAAACCCGAGATATATCTAACCCTGTAGTGCAGTCAGATTATAAAATTTTAAGAAATTATACCTGTACGGTTAAATACTCGGCTAGGTCCCCTTCAGAGGGTCTTCTGGTTTGGGCCGGGCTGAGCCAAGCCCCCGGTGTGAAAGGAGAATGTAAATACCTGTCCCTTGAACTTTTTATTTATGATATCTTCTTCCTTCATAGCTCGATAATTTTGATTTTTGTATGTTGCTTGTTTTCAGGTAGTCTTGGTGGGTTCGGAAGGAAGAAAAAAACCAACAAACCTGCCGCAGCTTCTGGATCTTCAAAAAGATCGGCTGAGATCGATCTTACAGATGAGGTAGAGGTTGCCGATCCACACAGCTCGGCATTGACGACCCGGGTCACAAAAAAGAGCAGGCCGACCCCTGAAGAAATCCAGGCAGCCAAGGCTCCACAAATTTTGTCGGGCCCCCCCGCTGGAGCCGAGCTGCCTAATCCTGATGATTTGTTGGGTCCCGCAGACCCAGTGACCAAAGAGAGGGTCATCGTGCTAAGAGATCAAAAAGTGAGACCGATCTCCCTAGCTCGGCCTATTCACCAGGTCGATTTGCCGGAACCACCACCAGAGGATCTTATGCCATTTCAGGAATTGGCGGCCGAGTCTTCTCAATCTTTCGAGGAGATTATCCGAGCCAACGAGAAGCTCCGGGATCATTTGAATGAAGTGGTGGAACAGGAGGCTCGTATAGCCTCGCATATAAAAAAGGTGATTTTCCGAACATGGTTAAAATTTTATTTTATTATTTTTTTTTTTGAAATAAAAGGTTACCTGGGACATTACTTTCATACTATCCTCTTATCGGATTTTTGCAGGTCTTGTTTAATTATGCGGCCACAAACAGACGAACAACAGCTTTGGATATATTAGCCCAAAGCTATGAGCTGGAGAGGTCGAAGAATCCGAACAAGGCTGTGGAGGAACTGGAGTTGCAACTGGGGCTCGAGAAAAGCAAGATCTCAGGGCTTGAAGCTGAAAAAACCGGGCTAATGCAGCAAAACCAAGACCTGAGCACTAAGTCCAGCCAACTGGTGACCAAGGTCCAAGGCCTGGAAGCATAAATAAAGGCCCTGAAAGAAGAAAAGTCTTCCTGGCTGAAGGAGAAAACTGCCCTGGAGAAAGTTGCCGAAGAGGCTACAAAGAAGGCTGCAGCGATGGTCAGTTCGGAAGAGGCTGAAGCAGCTCGTCAGGCCGAACTAAAAACTTTCAAGGAAGGGACCCTGCTGGAGTTGATGAATCGGCGCTTTTTTGAGTTAATCCAGTGCGGGTATACTCTGTGCTGGGATGAGCTAAAGAGCTCCAGGTCGGCGGAAGGTGCTCCAGAAGACTCCATAGCCCAGGGTTCTTTGCTTCCGGAGGGACGCGATCCTTACGACCTAGTAGAAGAAATCAAGCAAGAATGCCGAGACATCGGTGTTCCCATTCCAGAAAAGGTCGAAGAGGATCCGGTGGCCGACCCCCAGGAAATAGCGGATGAAGCCTCTTCCCAAGCTCCTCCTTCTTGAGATAGGCCTTCCCTTAGATCGGGCTTGCCCTTCCTTCCGGCTGTGTGAGGAATGTAGGTAGCAGGCCTAGATGCAGTTGCAGTGATGTAATCGGCTTTACACTTAGTAGAATTTTTTCTGATTCTGGTCCCTTTCGAAGAATTTTTTGTACTTTTCAGATCGTCCTTGTAACCGAGCTTGATTATCGAATAAAAATGATCTTTCTGTTTCCTTCAAACTTTTACTTATTTAACTCGAACTGCTTTACTGATAATATTTCCTCAAGTGTGCTGCATTCCAAGTTCGTGGAATCAATCGTCCTTGCAAGTCTTTCAAATTATAACTTCCGGTAGGTCGAGCTTCGATTACTCGATAAGGCCCTTCCCAATTAGAAAATAGCTTGCCTTGTTCTTGTGGTCTGCTGATAGATCGGTTTCGTAAGACTAAATCCCCTGGTACAAAGGCTCGATGTTTGACTCGAGCATCATAGTGTTGCCGAACTAAATTTTTGTAATTTAGTTGATGTACATAGGCCGAGTCTCGAACTTCTTCTATCAGATCCAGGCCGAGCTCCAAGTTTTTTTGATTTTGATCTCTTTCGAAGTGCATAACTCGTGGGGCTCCATTTTGTATTTCTGGGGGGATGACTGCATTGACCCCGAAGGCCAACTCGAAAGGGGTTTTTCCTGTGGCTGATTTAGGCGTGGTTCGGTGGCACCAAAGCACATGGGGCAATTGTTCTACCAATTTTTTCCTTTATCTTCTAGTCTGGATTTCAGCCCGTGCAACAAAGTTCGGTTTGTGAGTTCTACTTGTCCATTTGCTGGAGGATGGGCTACCGATGCGAAACGCTGGGTGATGCCAAGTTTTGAACACAAGGCTGTGAACTCCTTAGATTCGAACTGGGTTCCATTGTCCGAAATAACCGATCTGGGCACACCGAAACGACAAATGACTTGCCTCCAAAGAAACCGAGCTACGGTTCGCCCCGTAATATTTGTAAGTGCCTCTGCTTCTACCCACTTTGTGAAATAATCTATGGCCACAAAAAGGTAATGGCATGAACCGACCTTAGGAAACGGACCCATAAGATCTATCCCCCATTCTGCGAAAGGCCATGGGGCAATTATCCCCGTAAAGCTGGAGGCCGGCAACTTGTGAATTGTCGCGTGGTGTTGGCAACTGGAACACCGTTGAACATACTCTACTGCTTCTTGGAATAACCGAGGCCAATAAAACCCAGCCCCGATTATTTTTTTAGCCAAATTCCGAGCCCCAATGTGAGACCCGCAATCTCCTTCGTGTACCTCCTTCAGCATGGCCTTTGCTTCTCCCGATCCCACACACTTTAGTAAAGGCATCAAGAAACCCTTTTTATATAAGTCCTCCCCGATTATCTGATAGTGTTCAGCCTTCCTTTGTATTCGTTGTGCTTCCTTCCGGGATTCTAGTAGAGTGCCATCTTGTAGGTATTGCCATATAGGAAATCTCCAATCCTGTCCTTCACTTATAGACAAGATTTTTGGTTCGGCTGTACTCCTGGTATGTACTTCTTCTACTAGGACGGTTTTAGTCAGGTGAGAAAAAACCGAAGAAGCTAATTTGGACAAGGCATCAGTATTTGTATTTTTGCTTCGCGGGACCCACTCTATAGCCCATTTTTGAAAGAATTTTAGTTGCTGTTGCACCAATGTTAAATACTCCTCCATTTGTCGATCCTTAGCCTTATACTCCCCCAAAATTTGTTTAACCACGAGCTGAGAGTCTGAACAAATTTTTAGATTTTCGACTCCAAATTTCCGAGCTAACTTCAGGCCGGCTATCATAGCTTCGTATTCTGCTTCATTATTTGTGGCTGTGAAGCAGAATCGTAAAGCATACGTGTGAATTTCTCCTCCCGGGCTGGTGAGTACGATCCCTGCACCCGATCCGGACTGGCTTGAAGCCCCATCTACGTAGAGGATCCACGCATCGTCACCCTTGGCTATAGCTAAAAGCAGATCGGTTTTTTCTGACGGGCTAGATATGCTCTCTTGGCTGTCTGGTACTCCTTCAGCTATGAAATCCGCCAACACCTGTCCTTTGACTGCTGTGCGTGGGGCAAAGGTGATGTCATAATCTCCTAATTCAATGGCCCATTTGGTGAGTCGACCTTTGTCTGTAATAAAAGATGTTTTTTCTTCATCTTCCTTGGCCATGAAAATTTGATGATATCCCTTATATGCATCCAAGAAATTAAGGAATCAAAATCCAGCTATAGCGTCAACCAACACGTCGATCAAAGGCAATGGGAACCAATCTTTGGGGCATGCTTTATTTAAGTCGGTGAAGTCTATGCACATGCGCCATGAACCATCTGGTTTGGAAACTAACACGGGGTTAGCCAACCATTCCGGATAATCTACTTCTCGGATGATACGTACTTCCAACAGGGCGTTGACTTCGATCTCCGCATATCTATTACGTTCTCCCCCGAGGTTACGCTTTCGTTGTCGGATCGGCCTATGATTGGGATCAATGGATAACCTGTGTTCAATGATATTTCGAGAAATGCCAGGCATATCCTCCGGTCCCCAAGCAAAAACTTCCGCAAATTCACGCAAAAGGTTAAGCAAATCATATTGTAATTGAGGGGGTAAATCAGCCCCAATTTTTATTACCTTGTTTGGATCGGCCGCGAGGGGAATAATTCTTACCTCGGCCCCTGCTTCAATGGACAGGTCCGAGCCACCTGTTAGATCGGTAATGTTAACGGAGGTCGGCCTGTCGGTAGAAGTAATTTTTGATTTCAGATCCATGGGGGTCGGTTCCTTCAAGGAAGCCATGTAGCACTGCTTTGCCTGCAAGACATCACAACGAATAGAAGCTACCCCACCTATAGTGGGGAACTTTAAAAGCATGTGTACAGTAGATGCTATGGCCTGAAACTGATTTAGTCCAGGCCGTCCCAAATATACATTGTATGGTGATGGCTCATCAATGACCACAAAGTCTATGGTTTCCGTACGTTTTAGCTGTCCAGCCAGTAACGTGATGGAATATACTCAAGTGTCCCACAGGTATAACATGGTGATTGCCGAAGCCAATCAATGGTGTCCGAACTGGACTTAACTGTGCCTTGTGTAATTGACAACCAGCCAGTGCCTTGGTTGTAATTATATTGCTAGAACTACCCGTGTCTAACAATGTCCTACGTACTTGGTAATTTGAAATGTAGCAATCGATCACTAGTGGATCGTCACAATTGAAAGACAGAAATGTATCTGTGTCATCGAAAGTAATGCCTGGTGTCATGGTATCTGATTTACGCTTACCTAGAATAGAGTTCCTTTGCCGGTATACCTGTTTCCTTTGGCGGTTAGAGTCACCTTGGGTTGGTCCTCCTGCTATGGTGTTTACAATCCCTGCTATATTCAGGTCGGTGTTACCCCCAGCATTTGGGGCTCGGGAGTCGGATTGGGGACATTCGCGGGCAAAATGACCGGTCTCTCCACATCGGTAGCATCCGTTAGGTCGTTCACGGATTGCTGAAGTCACCGGTTTAGGTAGAGGTGCTATTTGTGTATATTGTGGTAGCTTCCCAGCTTGAATTAATTTAGCTATTTCTGCAGCTAAATCACGACAGTCATTAGTATTGTGACCAATGTTTTTATGGTAATTACAATACCTGCCCGGATTGAGCCGATCTGTGGGACCCGTCATGGGTCGAGCTGGGGGCAGCAGCCCTTGACTCTGAATGGCAGCATATATGTCAGTTCGAGGGACTGAGAAGGGCTCGGATACCTGCACAGTGTTTACACTTACCCCCGCCTTTGGAATGGAATTAGTGGTATTGGCAAAGTTTAATTTCTTATTTCCTCCCGATGTAAGAATTGGGGAAGGAGCTTTCCTCTTACCATATAAATCGGAAAAACTTCTTTCCCTTTCCTGTTTTATAGCTGTAGCGTCTTCAACAACAGCAAAGTTAACAGCAGTAACCATCATTTCAAAATAAGAATGTGGGGGTCGAATGGCCAATTCAGTAGCTAAAGGTCCTGACCGTAACCCATTAATAAATGATCCCATCATTATTCTATCATCTTTTTCATGACATTGCCTAGACTCTATATTGAACCGATCTATATATGCCTGTAATCCCTCTCCCATTTTTTGTGTTATGTTCATTAAATGTGAAATCGGTTTAGACAATATCTTATTACCCATGAAATTGGCTAAAAACAGGTCACCAAACTGATCTAAAGAATGAATAGAATTTCGGGGCAAAGTACAATACCAATTTATGGCCTGACCTTTAAGTGTCAGATGGAATGTCATGCATCGGTTAGCGTCGGACAGGTTGGCAGCATCCATGACGCTCATGCACTGCATCCAGTGAGCCGTGGGGTCGGTGGTACCGTCATACTTGTCAACCTTACCTAGGCCTCTGTATCCAGGGGGAAATTGTGCCATTTGAATCTCCCATCCAAAAGGATGAGACACGCGAGACGTGGGGGCAGTTCGTCCGATCTGAGTATATCCAGATCCGGGTAGGCCGAGCTGGGGATATCCGGACTGACCTAAGGGTGTGTCCCCCCAGGCCGAGGTAATAATTTCCTAGGCCGGGCCCGGGATAATAATTTGGATTAAGCAAGGGAATATTTTCTAAGGGCGGCTGCATGGCTCGGTTATTGCCTAAACCATAATGCTGAAACATTGCGGGGTTGGATGTAGTGGTGTATCCGGGGTAATAACAGGGTTGATTCATTTGGCCGATTGGTAGGCCATGGCCAGGTTGATTCAATTGACTCATTTGTTGTCCTAAAGTGGGAAATGGCAGGCCTGACATAAAAGAACCATTATTGAACTGAGCATTGGGGGGCCACAAAGGGACCCGGAAAAGTAGGATTAGCCTGAGTATGAGCTACAGTGGTATAAACAGGTGGTGCCACAGAAGGGTCAGGAGGACCAGCAATATGACTGATTGAAGAAAAATTAACTCTCCCAGGTTGTGGAGGACATATAGTAGTAGATTGTGGGGGGAGACTAGACATTAAAGCAGCAGAGGGGTTGGACACAGGGTTGATGATAGCCCTGGGTGGGGGAACGGTTGGGGACCAGTGTAAACCATAGGAGTGTTCTATGTTAACTGCTTCTGTGGTGGTGGTTGTAAGGGGAGGTTCTGTAGTAAAAGTAGAGATGATAGGAGCAACATGGTTTATTAAGTGAAATAGTTCTGGAAATAAACGGAAGAACCTATCTTTTTCTGCCTGTTCCTGTTCCGGGGTGAGAGTTTCAACAAGGGTGGTAGTAGTTGGTGGATCAGATGGAGGATTACAACTGGTGGCAGAAACAGTAGGGACCAAACCGGTTGTAACGGTGAGCCCATTGAGGTTGTCAGAAGAAGAAGCACCCTTTCCTGAACGAGTTTGCGTCATGGTTTCAACAAATTTATTTAAATGAGGAAAATTTGATGAAATAATCTGATCAAACGTTCCCCACAGACGGCGCCAGTTGATGTGACGCAAAAATTACAATGAGGAAACGATGCTTCTTCGCGACCCAAAAGAACTCTTGAAGACAGTAATAGCCCAATTCAAATGAAGCTTTGAGGAACCCAATGGCCCAACTGGAGATGAGCAATTTGAGGGAAAAATTTAATAAGGTTGTTGAGCTTGGCAAAGATGATGAAACTGGATGATTTCGTACTGTTCCGTTCACCAATTGATGATCAATTCAGAAAAGGAGCGGGGCTTTCCCCCCTGTATAGGCTCCGACGATCAAGTCAGTAATATGAAAGAGATAAGCAATATAGAACAAGAGTGCTCAGAAAAATTGTGAATGAGAGAAGAGCTTAAGAAATGCTAGTGAGAATTGCCAGAAATAGTTGATTGGAACTTACCCGAATGAGACTTGTGCATGAGTATTTATAAGCTTACTCTTGATGGTTCCGTTGAGTAATGGAGACATACGCTCCTAATTATTCCTTTTGCAATGATGTTTTTTGCCTTTCCGGGAAAACTGGCTTTAACTTTGGCTCCTTTGTTGTAATTGATCTGCACATATTAAAATAATTGCCCTACCATGATATTTTATTTTATCTTTATTTCAGGTCGGCTTCACCATCTAATCTTACCTAAATTCCCGACCTAAATATAGATGAGTTTCAACACTTGACCGATCTAACTCCATTAAGCGTTTGCCGACCTGGGCTTCTCTAGTAGAATTGTACTTTTTTCCGACTCAATTTTGACCGATCTGAGTTGATAAGTTTTTACCGATCTAAAATTACCAAGTTGATTTATAATGTTTTCCGACCTTAAGCCTTCATGAGTTTATTGAGTCTTTTAGGACCGAGCTGAGCATTTATATCCGATCTAAAGTTATAACAGACAAATTAGGTTTATATAATCTTTCCGACCTGAACATAGATCTGGGCTTCTTTATATATTACTGTTTCTTTGTTTTAACCCTTTGGGCTAGGCCTAATGGAAATTTCAATTTTATGCACATCAGTTACACTTTCTATTACACATCTTAATAATTCATCGTAAATATTATTTTTTATTTTAATTTTTCTACTAATAATATTCACTGGCATTCTACCTAATTTGAATGTATTTATTTTATTTTTTTACATTTCTTTTGTATTTTTATATAATTTTATGATAATTTTATTTTTTTTAATCTCAATAAATTAAAATAAATATTTCGTACACCAAAATGGGTGAACCCTTAGTCAAAAATTTTATTATAATGCCAATGAATATCATTGATGAAAAAATTAAAATAAAAAAAATATTTAACACAAATTATTAAGTTGTATAATAGAAAAATATAACAAATGATTATGGGCCATTGAAATATGTAAATGAATACTTATTTGAGAATAATAAAATTTCTTATAATAACCATTTATTTGAGAACAGATGGGTTATATTGGTTAAGCGATAGGATTTTTGCTTTGGGTAGCGAACCAAACTTTGGTTGTTTGTTTAGTTTTAGTTTCTTCGAGGAAAAATCTTAAATGAATCGGACATCAATCCTAAGGCATTAATTAAAAAGGATGGAGAGGAAGAGTGAGGCATCTTTGTCCTAAAGCCAATAAATATAGGAAGAGCTTGCATTACTAGCTTCTCCTCTCCTTCTCCCCTTTGTCCATTGCTAAACTTCAATGACGGCTAGGCGGCCCCCTTCACCGTTTCACATTCAAATTTTGTTTTTACTATTCGGAGTGTTTCAAAACTGAGTTAGATGGAATAAATAACACATACTAGTGTACATTAGAAAGTACGTATGAGTAATTTCTAAATGTCTTTTTGATGAGTTGTCTAGTCGAGGAGATAATCGTATGTGCTCATGAGGGTGATGCGGCTGCGACATTTCTTTGGGAGTTTCGATTTCACGCTTATCTATAGAGAAGCAAACGTAGTAGCTTATATTGGCTCGTCGAGCTAGTTTTACATTTGGCCACTGAGACTTTCGGTCATTCTTCATCACCGTCAATGGTTAGGGGACTAGTTAGTTTAGATGCTCATCATTTCCCTTATCTTAGGAGATAGGTGACTTTCTTTTTGTATAGATCACTAGACGAGATTACTGCATCTGCATATCTGCATTTTTTATATTTTCAATATAAGGTTTATTATGTCCCCTTAATATTATATCTTAAGCGTTTGTTTCTATTTTAATAAAGTCATCAAACCCCATCACTTGTTGGATCTAATACTTTACAAATATAAACATATTAATTAACTAAAGTATCAACCATTAATAAATATGCTTTGCTAGATTGTCACCGTCGATAGAAAATGACATCTTATATTCATTCTTGACGAGTCCGCACTCACTTTGTAATTTTCGTCAACATAACACGCACAATAATTATTTGATATCTATCAGTGTTAAGCCTATGTTTTTTTTTCATTTCATTTCAGAAAAATAATTATTTTATTCTAAAAATTTTATATAAATAAATAATCTTATTTTCTACTCAATTCAAAATTTAATTTTTTTTAAATGTCCACTCACATAAATTCATAAAATAATATAATCATTACACTTTTTCTTATTTTTCCTACACAAATTATCCAAATAAATTCTCTCATACAACGGAGCCTAAGATCTCGTATTAACAACGGTTTTGAAAACATGTTTTTCGAAAATAGTTTTATAATGTAAAAAGTGTATTAAAAATGTAAAAATTTGTATTGAAAATTATGAAAATAATTATAATATATTAAATTTACTGTTGAAACCAAAATAAAAATAACATGCCCAAACTCTCTTGTTGCTTATAGCTAACTTTATCATCATGAAAAAAAAAGAAGAAAGTAATTAGTGCCATTAAATTTGAAAGATTAAATTATAACATTATTGAATTTTTGTATTGAAATTTGTAAATAATAACAATAAATAATATAAACAAATTGGTTTTCGTGACACCTAAAAAATAACCAAAATAAAAGGGAGTATTTTGTTTAATATATATAACGAAAACTTTATTTGCATATTATATCTTATAGGAAAAATTTCTATTAAGGGCGGTCGAAAAAACATAATTATTATTGAGGGCGTAACTTTTTACTATTTATTATTATGGGCATTCATATATGTTTAGTAAATTTATAATTAGAAAAAGACTTATTTATCCTTCTCTTCGTCTTTTTCCACAGGAACCCAGAACCCCTTCATCTCTCTTTCTTCTTTTTTTTTTTTTTATTTTTTTCTTTTTTTCTTGTTCTCCTGTCTTCGACCGCTACCACTAGTCACCAAAACCCATAACCTCACAATCCTTCTCCTTATCTCCCTTAACCTTTTTCAACTAAGAAAAAACATCACAACGTCTTTCAAAATTCAAATCTCTCATACCAGATTTGGAAAGGAACAAAAGGGCAGTAGAAATTCGCCTGTAGGCAGGAGAAGTTAGCTATTCATCCCGAACGTATATGTCAATGACTCCAACTGATAGTTTCATTCCCCTTCGTTTGATTAACAGGAAACCAGTATTTGATGGATTGAGTATGGAAATAACTTTTTGGAGATAATACAAAAACGGTTGAATTGTTTATGTTAGTTTGGAATAAACATAAGTGGGAAAGTTTTGATGTAATGTAGCTAATATATTCTTCGATATGGCCGGGCTGCACTTAAACTGACTGAAATAAATAAATAAAAATTGCCGAGGAAACGTTTTTCTCCTTTTTGGTACTGTATTGAGTCTGAGTAAACTAACAAAAAAAAACCTTTTGTGCATAATTGTTGAGGTAAGGAAAGAAAAAATTTCTGGAAGACATGGGTTCTTTTGGACATTGGAACTTGGAAGCTTTGTTTAGGTGTGTTGTCCTTGTTTCATTTTTGCAGAATCTGGGACTGAGACCACATCCATTTCTGCAGTAATCATAGTCTTACTTGTGCCTTATATGCAGCTATTAGCTTGGCTGCTACATTCCTTGACAGGGAGGAAACTCGAAAAACTTTATTTTCTAAAATAAGAATTGAAGCGAGGAGTTTGATGTTTATGGTTTTATTCTGCAGATAGCTTTTATAGAAAATAGAAGCCTGACGAAGTCTTCAAAAACTCATACCGAATTCTGCTATGTTTTCTTTCTTTACAAAGTTAGGGACTGGAGAAGAAAAACAAAATCTATAGGAAAAAACAAGAAGATGTGTTTTACTGGGTTTAAAATTAAAAATCCACTTTATCTGCTAAAAATGAGGAAAAAAGAGAAAGAAAGAAGATAAGAACGACAAGAACAAATGAGGTGAGAACTCCTTCGGGAAAGAGTTTAGGGAAAGAGTTTAATGTTTAATTGAAGGATACGAAAGTATTTTTCTAATGGGGTATTTATTAGAGATAAATATAATGCCCACAATAATAAATATTAAAAAGTTACGTCCTTAATAATAATTATATTTTTTTCGAATGTCCCTAATAAAATTTTTCCCTATCTTATACAATGTGAGATAAAACGATCAATAATACAATAATGGTGACTTAAAACTGGATTTAGCAAGTGCAAATAGCATTTTCTTTTTCGGGTGTGTGACACCATGGGCATGATAGCTATGGCTCGAATTTAAAACAAAGTTTAAAATAAAAGATTTACACATAGTGAAGGATTTTAAGAAATTATTGGGTGGTGGTCAACTCTTCTTGGAGGAGCTGTTTGGAAGGAGTATGTGTTAATCTTGTGGTTTAAAATTAAATACATTTGGTTTCTCAATATTTTTCATAATATCAAATATGTTTTAACATAGACACAAAAGCGTCGCTACAAGTGCAAATGTAAGATAATGGGCTGTCAACTTTGAATAGACATAATTTTCGATACAATTATATATAAGTACAAAAATCTAAATAATCAACACTATAGGTATAAAAATATTGATATCAGTTCAATAACTAAATGATATGTTATATTTTTAAATATAAATAAAATAAAGTGTTGCAATTAGACAAGATATACCATCTTTCATTGATCTAAATTAGTGTAATTAATCTGTGGTTTAATCGTAGCATAACATTTCCCGTAAAGGAATTCGTAGGTTATCTATTTAAAACCTCTTAAATCAAACCCCCCACGAGGAGACAAAAGTAGATAAATTTGGGCTAACATGATGTCCGAGTCCGCGATGCGAAAATAGTCTTTTGTTTTGTAGGACTCCTACCTTTGTCTTTGTCTCTGTCTTCTCCATACGGACCCCCCCCCCGGTCCTTCCCTTACCTTCCCATCCTCCCCCATCCTCCATTGCAATTACTCCCTTTCTTTTTTTATTTTATTTTTATTATTACAAACGAATATATAAATATAATACGACCACTTGTTCCTTCTTTGCTATTGTGAGCTAAAGCTTACTTCACTTTACACTCCAAGCTCTTTCCTTGATTTGGTTGTTTCAACTCATGATATGCTTCAATGGGGTTTTAGTGCATAGGCTAGCTTTTTGTTTCCAAGAATGGATTTCGGGGTGTTAAGTGGGGGTGGGGCAGGGGGTGAGGGTGGTTGTGGCGATGTTGGTTCGGATTCATTTGGGGTCAGTGGTGTTCGGAAGAGTCAAGGATCTGGGGCACTGAAAACACAGAGATCTGGTTCTGCTCAGGAGAGTTGGCGGGTCTCGAAAGCTGCCAAGCCTGATGAATTCAGCTTATTTTCACAAGGCCAAAGTCCTAGCTTGCTGAGATCTGGTTCTGAACTTACTGGGAACAATGGACAGACCATGATCAGCTTCTCTTCTCAGTCTCAAGGCCCTCTTTTTAGTGATGAGGATGCGGCTAAGAGCTCTGCTTTTCCATTTTTTCTTGCCCCAGCAGACCCACTCTGCTCAAGAACTTCAGGTTTGAGTAGGGATTTTATTTTTTTTTTTAAATTATAAATTTTGTGGGATTGGGGGTATTCGATTCGGCAAGTGGGTTGGTCGGTTTAGGTACAAATCTTCCTTTTTCTGCAAAGCTGGTTGACGTTAATTTTGGGCTAAAAGATGGTTTAGTTTTGATAATGATGTTAGATTGTGTTTTAGTTTCCTTAAGACAGGTAAGTGTCTTTTCAAGGACTCCTTTCAAAAAATCTTGATTTGCAGATTTCACTTGTCTTGTCAAAAACAAAAATCTCCTCTCTCTTTTTTTTTTAATTATTTTTTTTAATAATTATTCTTAGATGATGTTATTTTTGGGTCGACAAATATACTGTCTTTTTTAATATGGGAGCTAGTTTTGCAAAATTTCTTAATTATTGGTATTCAATCTGCCTGAAGTATGAAATAGTAGAAGTTGCTGGCAATAAAGAGCCTCAAACAGGATTTTGTACATAGCATAGCAGACTTTATTAGTTCTCACTACTTTTCTGTCATTCTTAATGTCCCCTTCCTTTAATCTTTCTCCTTAATTTTGCTCCTTCCTCAGTTATAACTCTAGGCATTTATGACACATTAGCAACTGGTTATCACAAATCAGATTAAACTTGCTGTAAATTTGCTTAGCATCATTTCCAAAATTTACTTTATTTAGGGAAGATTTTGATCTCTCTCACTTTTCTCCCTTTTTCTTGCTTTTTGGCTCTCACGTTTGTCCTTTCCAATTCCAAGGACTTAGCAGCTTAGTTTGGCCTTTTTGGTGATTCAGGGTATGCTACGGCAAAGTCGAGTGAAGGTATGCGTGTGCCGTTTACAAGGTTTAGAGGTCCGTTCACTCCCTCTCAGTGGATGGAGTTGGAGCACCAGGCTTTGATCTACAAGCATATTATAGCAAATGTCCCAGTTCCTTCAAACTTGCTCATGCCTATCAAGAAATCATTCAACCCGTATGCGTTTTCGAGCTTTTCTTCTGGATCCTATGGCTCCAATCCTTGTATGCTTCTCCTCCCCCTCTTGGATATATAGCAGATCAAAGATCAATTTTTATAATTACCCCTCTTTTAAGTTTGATCAAGATTTGTTCTTGATCAAGTTGTTTGAAACCTTGTCTATTTGCTAGCTTATCTTTCCTTGCATTATTTGTCTTGAATCCTAGCTAAATTTGTTTGTATTATGCAGTAGTGAAAGTAGTATGTACGTGTTACTATGCTACACAAAGCTCAAGTGAAGACAATTTGACTTTTGTTGGTTTCTTGATGTGGTGATTTTAATTCTTGTTGTATACAGTGGGATGGGGTTCTTTCCATCTAGGTTTCTCTGGCAGCACTGATCCTGAGCCTGGGAGGTGCCGTCGGACGGATGGAAAGAAATGGCGGTGCTCAAGAGATGCTGTTCCTGACCAAAAGTACTGTGAAAGACACATCAACAGAGGCCGTCATCGTTCAAGAAAGCCTGTGGAAGGCCAGAATGGCCATGCTGTCTCTGGATCCACTGCTTCAAAGGTGGCATCGATCGCTTCATCTTCAACAGCGTCGATGATGTCTAGCAGCAGCGCGTCCAACAGCCTCGGTGCTGTTCAGCACCATTTCAAGAATTTACAGCCCAATGCTTCTACTGATCATCTTATGAGCAGGTGAGTGTGAGTTTTTCGCCTATAAGAGACATCTTTGTTTAAGGTTAATTAACTAAAAGTTTGGATACCTTAAAAATTTATGAAAACTTGTCTCTTATCAGCACTTGATCAATGTCTCTTTTGTACTTTACTGAACTGTTGCATTTTACTGTAATTGGCAGGATGCAGGATCTTCAAGGTCTCTCCATGGTAGGTGATGCCATCAATTTTAAACCCAAGGACTCACCTTTTTCAATACAAAAGCAGCATGTCCTTTTTGGTGGATCTGACTTTGGAGTTGTCTCTCCTGATTCCCTTCTGAATCCATCTCAAAAGAGCTCCAGGATGAGTTCTAAAACCCCGGAATCTTTCCTAGGTTTCAGTAACCAAGATCCACCCAATGAACATCATCCCCTTCGCCATTTTATCGACAACTGGCCGAAGGACCAATCTGACCGTGCCTCAGTTTCGTGGTCTGAAGAACTGAAATCAGACTGGACTCAGCTGTCAATGTCGATCCCGATGTCTGCCTCAGATTTTTCATCCTCCTCAAATTCTCCTAGGCAGGAGAAACCTACTCTATCTCCCCTGAGGTTAGCTCGGGAGATTGATCCAATCCAGATGGGGTTGAGCGTGAATAAGGAGATTGGGGGGGAGTCAAACCAAAAGGAGGCAGCAAATTGGTTACCAGTTTCATGGGGGAATTCAGTAGTAGGGGGGCCATTGGGGGAGGTCCTGAACAGTACTTCCATGATCAGTGCAGGAGGTATGAAGAACACAGCTGCTCTGAACCTAATGACAGAATCATGGGACAATAGCCCCCAGCTGGGATGCTCCCCAACCGGAGTCCTGCAGAAATCGACTTTCGTGTCTCTCTCGAACAGCAGTTCAGGAAGCAGCCCGAGAACCGACAACAAGAAAGTTCCTGGGACTGGGAGTTCCATCCTCTGTGATGACCTTCTGGGTAGTTCTGCATCTATCCCATCTCTGTGATGATCAGAACTCAGGAAGGGTGATTTTCAATTGTTCTTTAATCTGAATGAATGAATGAATGAATCCAGGAGACTACTACTACTACTACTACTACTACTTAGTACTTGCTGCTTTCAATCTGTTTTTTTTTCTCTTCCATCCACGGTGGGGGGCAGCTGTGTTGTATCATTAACTCTTAACCTGAACTACTTTTATCTTTTTGTTGCCATTTTAGCTGAATCTTTTTTCTGTTTCCTGTTGGTTAAAAAAACTGGAGTGATGTGGTACTTGATGGATGGCTTGAGAAATGAAATCTAGAGTCATTTTCATGCATCACTGTGAAGGATTTTACTAAATTTGATGCAAAGATTTGGCATTTATGATTCTGTGGGGTGAAAGAAAGGAATTGTTGGTGATGGAGAGGGATGTATCATATCATGCATCATTTATTATGGGTTGGAAAATTAAAAGGATCACGAGATTCATTCGGTGGAAAAAGGTTGGAGAATGTTGAAATGATACTCCGAAAAGTTATCTACTAAATAGAATTGTATCTTGTGATTCATAAGGAAGTTGTACCTTAAGCATTTTTGTCGAGTTTATTTTAAAATTGTACATTATGATTCACAAAAAATTATCGTCGAACCGAATTCGAAAAAACCTAATTCGAATTCTGAATTCGAATTAGGTTTGGTTTGAAACCGAATTCGAATTATGAAATTGGTTTTCGAATTGGGTATTCAAACCAAATACCAAACCGAATTCGAATTAGTTTTATTATTAATATTTATTAGTTTTTTTTTCACCTAAAGGCTTTATTAATATTTTAAATTGATAAAGATGTCATAAAGTTAAAAGCTAATATTTTAAATTGATAAAGATGTCATAAAGTTAAAGGCTAAAGCTTACCTAATGAGTAAAACTAAAACCTAATCTCTAAAGTATTATCACACAACCGCCGCCTCCCCGAGTTCAGTTCCCTCCCACCTCTCCTCCCTCTCCGTTTTTTTTTATATTCTTGTCCTCCTCCATTTTTGCAGTTCGCCGAGGAAGATAACCCAGCAGACAAACATCACCGATTCCGACGACATGCTGCAATTTCCGTTCTCTCGCCGTCGTACGTTCACGTTTGCTCTAGATCGGATCTTCTCGCCGCCGCGATCCCCTGCTCCTTTCGCCGGTGCCGTCTTTGCGGAAGGTTTTGCGCTTCAATTCTACAATGGATTGCAGAACTCAAAGTATACTTCTCCTCCTTGCTTTGCTTTCTACATGACATCGATTTTCACGGTTCTCCTGGTGTTGTTTCTTAATTCTTACTTTTATTTTCTTTATATTAATATCAGGTGCGGATACAGTTGGGCCAAGGATCGGCTGCATTGGTTACCAAAACTATGCTTACATGATGATTTTAAGGCTTATAGGATGCATGTGATTGAGAGGGTGAACTTAGATTTATTTTTCTAAAAGAGTTTGCTGCTGGATTTATTTGTTCAAACTAGTTACTAGATTGTAAAATTTTGATTATGGAATTAATTTTGTGAATTTGGTTTCCATGGTTTAAAACCGAATTCGAATTACAAATTCGAATTGGTTTCTTCAGTTTAAAATCGAATTAGGTTTGGTTTTCGAATTGGCCAAAAAAAATTTAAAATTCGAGAAAAACACAATTCAAGGAAACTAATTCGTGCCCACCCCTAATCGGCGGAAGATACTAGTACGGTGCCTTCAATTCTAAAGAATGGTGCCTTTCATAGCGGTCCCACAAAATAAAATTTTGGACAAATATTTATTACAGATTACCTACCAAGAAAATATCTTTGCCCAGTTTTTCCACATTATTTCTTTGTTTATTCGACTATATTTTATTTTTAATCCCTTACATATTATTGAATATTGTTTAGTAAAACTATTTTACTATAATCTACAAACAAATTTTTATTTTTTAAAACTTTAGCATTTCAGAACTCGAGTCCATGTGACTTTTATTTTATAAAAAAAAAAAAAAGTGTAAATTTAATTTTTTAAACTTTAATTGTATTAATTATATTCGTTAAATTATTTATTTAATAAAATATAAAAAGTAAATTATGTGATTTTCATCTCGTTCTCAATTGGGTAATAACAAGAACCACTCAATTCTTAGCCTAAAAATTTTCAATTCATCCATGAATCTTATTTCCCCAAGCCATGTCCGAGGAGATTCTTCACTAAATTAACCAGAAAATGAGGGCACAGGAATTCCAAAGCATTTTAGAACTGCTACCAAAGAACAACAAAAGATTTGAAGATTTAAAAAAAAAAAAAGAAAACAATGGAGAAAGTAGAAAGGGGCATTAAGCTCAGATTCTATGGGTGTATAAGTGAGTCTGTCATGCCTTTGAAGCATTCAGAACGAGGAATTATATATATTCTAATCACTGCTAAAAACCCCCCATTCATCTTCTCCATCATAATCATTTCAAAACACAAAACCAGAAAAATTTTAGGGAATCAAATCGATCAAAATCCAAATTGAAACGATGAGAAGAAGAAGAGGCTCAGACACGCACAAATAAGGTCATCAATAGAAACACAAACTAGGTCTCTTAAAATCAACCGATTTATTCAGCATCGAGAAATGAATATGCTTCTTCATCGCCCCCGCATTCGGTAATTCAAACTCAGAAATATGCAGAACAAATCAGTTTTTGAGAAAAAAGAAAAAGAATTAAACTATGTATGCTGAAGAAGACAGAAGAGACGCGGCCTCCAGCTGCTTTCCTCTGTGCTGTTTACTTATAGATCTGCGAAACCCTAGCCCTTCCAACGAGACTTTAATATTAAAGGCTCTCTATCTTGGCCCAACGAGACTTGGGACTGTGGGCCATTTAATTGTAAGCCTAAACAAAATAGAAATTATCCTGGGCCTGGAATTGAGACATTTCTGGGAAAGAGAGGCCTGTTTTTTGACATTACATTACACCTATAAGGCTAAAAGTCATCAACTGAATCATTATTAATTAGAATGTCCATTTTTTTACGTTACACATTGAGAAAGCCACCTTTGACCTTTCCATACATACATGTTCTTGATCCATTTAATTATTCATCGATCAGTTAAGTTAAATCTGCAAATGCTGGGTTAATTTCTATGGAAATGAATAATTAATATTCTTCTAATCTAACCATGCAAAGTGGGATGAAGATGAATCACAGAAAGGCTCGTTCTTATTCTGAAATATCGGAAACCCCACAAGAAGTCTCCAGCTCCTCCAAGGTGCCATTCTCTTGGGAAGAAAAGCCCGGTACGCCTAAATTCATCATTCACAGCTGCCAAAGTCATGCACCAGAACAACTCATCAGTACCACCATTAATGGCGGCGGCTCCATTCATCAGCTTCCTCTTCGGAAATCAGCTTCTTTTCATTTTCAGAGCCCCGTGGACGTGAGTACAATGAAGATATCTCCACCTCCGTTTGAACCTCATCATCATAAGCGGGCTCTGAGTCAGAGATCTTCCAGGAAAAGTCTCTGGAAACAGCAACACTATCAAGATGATCCTTTTGCCGCAGCAATCAAGAAATGCACTAAAAGCATTGCAGTTAATCAAGGAATGGCGGCGGCCGGTGGAAGTTCCAAGAACAAGGGAAAGAATCATCCAAAGATTACGCTTTCGTGCAAGAAGTCTTGTGATGTAAGAGATGATAATCTGGTTGATAAAATTCCCCCTCTGCCCACGCCCAGAACCAGAGGTAAAAATAAGGGACGGGCGAGGTAATTAAGAGTTCAAGCACAGAATCTTAATCGGTAAATCATCATGAGGATATATGCATGCTGTTAATTTGTAAGGCGCCCGAATTACGTTTACTTCTGGATTTTGTATATAATTATGAAATTAACTTTATTATTTTTAATAATTATATTTACAGTCATTTACATTGTTCTTGTTACTGATGTTATATTTCGCAATACTAACTTTGTCCAAATATATACCATACTGAATACTAGCTTTGAAACTTAATCAAGGAATAAGCCTCGATTATACATGTATTGAAGATGATAAAGCCGAAAACACTCACCGGCAAACCACACTTCCATCAGAGTTGATGGTTAAACTTTGAGCCTAGAGGTGGGAAAATCTGAAAAGCCATTATAAATTGAAAAAGAACAAAATGTAATTAATCCGTTGTCGTGGGAGGGAAATGTAATTAACCCATCGTCCTTAGTTGTCTTGTTTTGTACCCTTGTGGGTTTTACAGGTTTCTCCGCCCTCTAAAACCCTATTCTATTTTATTGATCCTACCTTGAAGCTGGCTCTGTTTCTTCTGCCTGACTTTTTCCGATGGCTCTCGAAGCTGCAATGGCTTCTCGGGTGCCTATAGCTCCTCCCAACATAGTCGCCCAAACCCGGCAACCGGGTCTCTGTTTTATTCCCTCAAAACTGCTGACCGCAACTCCGCCGTCTCAAATATGTTTGATATCAAAGCTCCGTTCTTTGACCATCCGAGCTGACCCGGTGAGCTCGGCTTTTCTCATTCTTCAATTTTAAGCCCCTTTTTTACTTAAGAATGGTAGTATTGGTAACCTGTTCGTATCCGTTTTTTGTTCATTGCATCTATGCACCTTTGGACTTAGGCATATGAGCTATCAAGATTGTATTTTTTTTTACCCCCTTTTAATACATTTCTAATCATGTATTACTTCTGTCTTGTCAGAGCATTCTGCTATGAAAATGTAGACTTTTGAGTAGTGAATTACATGTAGGCCAAGGGAATAACTTGTTCAGTCGTTTTAGGCTTTTAGCAGTTTATGGCTCGAAATGATAGCCTCATGAAATGCGCTGGAGATCATTAAATTAAGTTGTGAGATTATCTTAAGTAGTTTACATTACCTTGCATCTAAGGTTTTCCCGGGACATCTTTAAGGTTTCTTTCACTGTTCTATTTTTAATTTAAATTTTCTGATGTATTTCGTGGATGGTTGTCTTGATCATCCTCTGTTCGCAGTTACCATCGAATCAAACTTGGTTTGTACTATTTTCTCTTAATTTACTGATGCTGAGATGGATTGCTCATTTGATGTGATCGAACATACTAAAAAGGTAGAGATATGATTAATGAGGGGCTTCTTAGGCAACCTTTAAGTGGATTTAGCAGCTAGAGATATGATTAACGAGGGGCTTCTTAGGCAACCTTTAAGTGGATTTAGCACTAAGACTCCAAACTTTCGTGTCATGCTAGTCCAAGAGGTGAGCAGGGAGTTGCTAAGATGAGAATTTGTGCTCTAGTTCACCAAGAAATTTGAAAATTTTGCCATTGTTTGATTAGGATAGAAAGTGTTGGGCTGTTTAAATGTGTGTTAGTGCATTTAGTGCTTTGATCATGAAAGGGTTAGTGAATCTCTGCATTTACAGGAACTACCTCCAAGTTCCAACCCCAAAATGAGACTTTACTGTCAGAACTATAGAATGCATTGCCTAAATTCTTAAAGACATTAGGTTGAAGTCCTGTAGATGCAATGCATAGGGACATATAGTACGTGTATCCTGAACTATGACATGAAACTTTTCTGAGGGCAAACCTCTAGAACAGAAGATAAGGGGCTGACTAGTTAAGTGTGGTTCTTCCTACCCCCACAATGTGTTACTGATGCATCCTAAGATAATGATGCAGAGTCAACAATCATGATTTATGCAGATTCGAGTAGTTATCAGCCATAACTTTAACTATGTTAAACCGGAATCAATGGAATGGCTTACCTAATATTCGAAGGCTATTTAGATCATATCCTTTTAATCAAGAAATGGAGGTTTGAATATGAGATATATGTGACAAACGTAATTACTTGATCTGATTTCTTGCAATCTTGGTCTTTTATCACAAGTACTGTTTATCCACTTGGATATATGATGCATTGTTTATCTTCTCTAATTATTGTGAGATTGAATAACTTCTGGATTACTCAAGTTAATCCTTTGCTTATCATGTTAATCATCATAACCTGATGTTTTATATTTGTTTTTTAGTTGTAAATCTTGGCCAACCCCCCTCAATAAACCTATGGTCAGATGGCATGAATAGAAAGTTGAAATGCTTTAAAATCTGATTTCTTAAATTGCACATAGTTGTTAACATATTAACCATGGAACCACTTTTCAGCTTCCAACTGCTAGATGGAGTTTCGTCAATTCTGAAGTTCATTCTGCCGTTAAAGCTGAAAGTCGCAAGCTAACTTCAAGAGCTGCCATGGCTCTGAGCTCAGATGCCAAGGAAGGTAAAAATGCTAAACAATCAGCAAAGCCTAATCGCCCGAAGTTGTCAACTAGGGAAAGAAACCCCAAACGTCTCAGCAGCAGTGCATCAGAAAGAGTAGTGCTTGACTATTTCCAGATATTCAAATATCCATTGCTTAGTGATTTAGCAATGAGAGAAATGATTAAAAGCAATACTTTAACTTTTGTTGTGGATAAACATGCTGACAAGGATAACATAAAGGCCGCAGCAAAGAAGATGTTTAAGATTCAGACCAGGAAAGTAAATACATTGATGACGCCCGATGGTAGTAAGAAAGCATATCTAATGTTGAAGCCTAATCACAACGCCCTGGAGATTGCGAAGAAGCTTAAAATCCTATGAAGCATACCTACTGCTATGCTCATTCTGTTGGCTGCTGCATTCAATCAAGTAAACAGCCTCAAAATGTTTGAAATGAGCAGGGTATTAGGAAAGTGGCACACCTTGAAACTTTCAATTGCTCTAGTGTCATATTGAGTATTAACACATATGCTTACATGTCTTTCTTTAGGTATGTGGGCAATGGTGATGCTAAAGATGGATTTGAGTCTTACTTTTGGGGCATAATCATGTGGCGGGTCTAAATTTAACTGTGGAGGATCCTATGATAAAGATGACAGCTTCAAAATCTTCTTATATATGGTTGTATGTAGATACTGCAAGGTGGCACTACCATAATCTTTTAGTTTGTCTGATTTAGAGTGGTTCACTTTTTGTAGTAGTAAACACAAAGCTAGGTAGGCTGTTGAAGGATGATGGATTTGAAGGTTTGTATGTTTGGCTATAAGAAATAGGGAAACTCGCAATTTTGGCCTCTTTTGTTTAAGTTGTTCCAAAAAAGTCACTTTATATGTATAGTGTTACACTTTTAGTCATTTTAACGTGTTATTACATGTTCACTTTATATATGTTTTAGGGTGGACTGATAAGGATTGGAAGGAAGGAAGGGAAATGAATTGAACATTTTGTTGTTGTATTCACTTGGGAGTTGGGAATCTTGAAATTGCATACTCTTTTTCTGAAATTGACAATCAAAGCAGCATCTATCTTCCATTAAATTTTTACCCAGAGGTCAAGTGCTAAAGTTAAAAAACAATGCGTAGTTAAAAGTCAAAAAGTTGCCATTGAATGAAGCTTTGAGAGTTCCACTTTGGTATGTGACTGTGCTTTCGTTTGGACTGGTATGGTATTAGCCATGAGGTTTACCTTGAAGCTGTCATTTTCTTGCTTTTTGGTTGAAACGTATACTAAGTTGAGATTTTGGTATGCAAATGAAGATAACACAAGGATCTTTCCAAGAAAAGGGCTGAAAATTAAGCAAGAAACTTGGTAATGGGTAGGCCAGGAGATTTTGAAGACGTCGTGACAAAGTAAGATTTCTCATCTCTCTTGGTCTTCTGGGGAGACTGTAATTGATGATGATGATTTGTAAATTGTAATGAACTTTTCAAAGTTCAGTTGGTTGTGATGGCGACGTTGTGGTCGATAATAATTATGAAGAATTAGCAATCATATGGTCTGGACCATAGTTTGCAATATCGTGTGATCGATTTAGGTGCATGATCGGTATTGATAGGATTGGATTATAAGATTATAAGTTCTTACACGACATGTGCAAGTGTAAAATTAGTGATAATTTATCAAAACTATTCCTTTTTGAATCGTTTTAGCAAATTTTTATAAAATCGGATAGAATCGGAAGTAGGATCGATTTGGTGTTTTAGGATCGTAGTATCGTACAATCATACAATACACGTATCGCAATATGCAAACTATGCTCTGGACTACTAAGTATTCTTTTAATCTATTAATCTCATCTCATGGTCCTCGTTGCTTGCATTAGAATAATCATATCTATGGCTAAATCAAATGGCCTGCCTTTCCAGACTCACCTTGGTTAACTACTGTACTTGTACAATTAGAATTCTGAACTGATGCCAAAGTCGATCCAAAACATATCCAGATTTGTAGAGACTTTCTCTAAAACCCTAAAGCGGGAATAGAATGATTTTTGGGCCAACTTGAATTGGATCGTGAACCTAGAGTTATTGGGTTTTGGATTGGGTCGAAAGACAAACCGCACATAATTTTCTGTATTTCTTAAAAGAAAAAGGGTTCGATGTGCTTTGCTTTCTTTTTAAAACAAATTTAAATGAACATAAGAAAAAAAGTAGAAACAAGATTTGCATTTTGTGGTAAAGCTGAAATAGTTATCGCTGCTATAGGAACTGTGAAGGCTTATGGATCCTTAATTCTGTGTTCCTTAATTAACTTTTATATATAAAAAAAATCCCAAGCTTGACTGATTCCTTCAAGAGAGCGGTCAATCATTTCCTTTAATAATTAAACAAAAAAAAGAGAGAAAAAGGAAGGTCCAATCATTGGGTGTTGCCGTCCTTAAACAAATTGTTTGATTACAGCTAATGACTTTTTTGGTTTAAAATTTCATTAATTCAGCTTTTGGTTTTCTGTGTGTTCGTTTCTAAGTACCTTAATTAATACTAGTAGTATATTAGTATTTGTTTTTATACATAGGATTAAGGCTAGTATCCGCTGACCCCTTTTTTTTGGTATTAATTAAATATTCTGATCTAGTATTTCCATGCATCTGATCTGCGTACGTACGTACGTACAGAAACAAATATATCCATATTTACTAACTAATATTATTGAAGGAAATTGCTAGTAATTAAACATGAAGAGACGATGGAGGGATGAAAGCATCACGACAATATGTTGTTGATGATGAGTGGGCTTTAATTTTGTATTTGTAGCTCAAGATCATCAATATTAATGTTAACTTACATCATCAACCAACACCCAATCAAATCATTCTTCCTTTTCCCGTAAAAAAAATATATATATATATAGAAATGTAACCAACCCACCCCACCCACCCCACCCTAAACTTGTGCAATTATGCCTAATTACAAGTGCACTACCATCTCCGTTATATTAGAATAGTCAAAACGTGCAACTTTTAATCGAATGGAAAGTACAATACTCGAAATAAGTAATGAACGAAAATTTGTCGTGTTATATTGTATGTGGACTTGGCAATCGGGCATACGTTCAAAGTTGAATTAAAGTGTTGTGTTGGATTTAAAATTTTAAATAATAGTACTTGTGATTCACGCGTGTACTTTCATTTGATTTATTCAAATTAAAGGGTGGGGTCAGGTCGGGTCGGGTTGGGACGGGTGTAATTAGGTTAAGCTCATTTGGACACGACTCATGTTCGATGTACGAGTACTACTTTTGGTGTTTTTGAGTTGAAGGTTTAGGAAATTAGGAGGTCCCAATCCCAATTATTGCTTCTTTTTAACCTCTTAAACTTAGAGGCGAAGAAAGGAGGAGACATTGTCACAAGGCCCTTTGCAATTGGAATAGGAGGCACTTTCATACAAATTACTGTTACTACATCAAATGCAACACGAAGTTTTCTCTATACTTGAAGTGAAATTAATTACGTAATTCTGAACGCTAAACACAATAAATTAGGTATGTGGATGATCTGAACTCGAAAATAACCCCAAACCCTAAAACAATACCACATCTTAACTTTTTAGTTGTGTGTTGATGTTTATCCTCAATCATGAGCTTTGTGCTCATTTTGTAGTGGTAAACAATAGTAGATCATTAATAGATGTGGGGAATATCCGTTGCATACGTACTTAATTGCTTACCAAGTGTTAAGCATTAGTCACTTTAATTAATCTGGATATTAGATTATCCATAATTACCTCTCTAATTAATTAATTAATTAATGGTGATTAAAATTTTTTTGAAATGATTGAATGGAGGGTAATACACAATGAGCCGAGGTGATTGGAAAAATCTACCTTTGTCTCTTTAATTTTATAATATTATTTTTAACTGACGCCATCCTCCACCTTGCTTTATATATATAGCACTTTTAATTACTCCAAACAGTCATTTTTCCGTAGTAAGCATACTTTATCGCCCTGTAAAAAAATTACCATCATATTTTTGCCTTTTCTGCTTTTGGTCCCAGAAACATTAGTTATTAGATTTAAATAATTTTCATTTAGGGTGACAAATTAATCTTACGTTTTGAAGATGTTAATACAGTACTCTTTCATTATGCTTGGAGTCAATGAATATTTTTGACTTATATACGACCAACCAACCGCTAACTGGCCTTTCATTGAGGCCATGGTGGGTGTATCTTAGTATATTCAAATTTAAATATTAGATTAATCAAGGGGCTAGCTATAGCTGCGGAAGAATTGAGGAATTTTGTTGTCTGACATCGGCACTTACAAGAAACAAGATTCTAAATCCAAGCCCTCATGTGGCTGTATTTCTAAAAGGAAAATAACGAGGGGAATGAAAATATAGAGTGAAAGTGTAAAGTGAATTGCGTGACATAGTGTATTAATTACCATTCGGCGGTTCTGATTAAAGATATTTAATAAAATTTTGCCGTGTGGATGTCACTAGTTTTTCCGTTCTGAATTTTAACTTAGTATTGTGATACATGAATGGTAATGACAGAGTCCAAAGATCTTTTATCAGCTGTTTAAAATGAGCTATATGTAAGTATATATATTTGCACCCAAACTCTAGGATGCACTAACTGTAATTGAAGTGAAAAAAGTAGATAAATTAATGTTACCCCAATTAATGTAACAAGCTATCATGGTTAAGAAAATCAATAACAAAAACACGACTCTTTCACGGCACAATGCCAAGAAATAAGCGTTGAAAATTAAGCAAATGATCCCTTAACCCCAAATCTGGCCAAACCCGCGATCTTGATTAGATACTGAAATATTGGTTAATTTTCAACTGAGAAAGTACGATTGTTTGTAACCGTTGGATCCCTTAATTGTTCTCCTTGAGCAAAACGGATTCATTTGACAGTTGCGTTGCGAATTAACGAGGGATCGATCTTTGCGTTTAGAGACCTTTTGAGTATGGAAATAGAATAATTAAGGGAATCCCACAAAGTAGAAACTGGGAACATCGCTAGGCCTATATAGCCATTGTATATTTGATCACTCAACGAATATCGGTTTATTCCATTTCCACTGTACCTACCGCCTTTTCAAAATATATAGAAAAATAAAAACTTATAATTAAGTAAGAGGAAGGTTCCCCCCCCCCCCACACTCTGAAATAAGTGCAAATTTACAATTCAGGTGTCTCTCTATAAATACGCCTTTCTCTCGCTATCATTAGAAAAAAATGGGCCAAACGCAAACGCAACGAGCCCTTCATTCATTCTTTCATTGGATTACTAAAATCAAACAGCGAATCATCCATCGCACGATATTTTCGGCTTTATCCTAGATGGGCGGATGGAAATCGATCAAGGGGAGACATACGTACGAAGTTCATATATATATATATATATAATTAGCTGAGGGGCAAGCAATCACCAATTATATAACACAAGAAGTCTTTTCATTTATTATAATCATCTCATAATATAAAGTGGTGGCCATAGCCAAACACAGATCGAGCGACGACTCTTTACAGAACCACGACTTTGCTACCTTCATCTACTGGCGTACTATATATTACTGCCCCCCTCAAAAAACAGAAGGAAGATAGAAAATCAAAACCCCAAAGAAAAGAAAAGTAAAACACCATTTTCCCCCAAGGATCCAAAAATACCTTATATATAACGCCTATCGCTTTCATCTACTATGTAACTATTAGCTACCTAGCTTTAATTTACAGAGAGACAGACAGAGATTAAGAGAGCGAGCAACTAATCATAATAATATGGGTTTCTTGCATATTGCTTTTAGAGCTTTATAACGTGAAAGTAGCGCCGGTTTTAATATGGTTTTTAGGTCATGTGATTAATGAATGTGGAATTGTTTCTTCGTTCGTGGACGCGGTATAATTATTGCATGGCCATGCAGCAGACCGACCAGGAATACTCGGACCCCCCATCTGCCCTTGAAGTTGCCGGACTAGCAACACTTGACGCATGTCCCACAGACGTCTCCGGAGTATAACCGACTCCGACCGAGCCGGTCGTTATCACTCCGTACCAGCTCATAGTGATGAGTGAACACACGCAGCCGGTTCATTAGTTCCCGGTTCGCTATCTTAAGCCGGGTCACCTGGTTCCTCAAGTTCTCCAAGTGTTTCTGTTTTCGCATGCGGGACCTCCTCGCAGATTCCCGGTTCGACAGCATGCGCCTGCGCTTACGCTCCTCCACCACGGAGTCAACGGGTGGGTTCGTCCCGTCGTCCGAACCGGAACCGGAACCAGAGTTTGCGTTCTTAACGGTCTGGTCCTGCTCATCCGAACCGGATGCAGATTCATGAGGTAAAGGGCTACAAGGGTTGGGCGAACCGGAGTTTGATATGACAGGCTCCAAAGGGGAAAGATCAATGATTTCATGATCTTGTTGGGGAAATTCAAAAGGTGGGTCGTGGCACTCCCAAGGGGAGAAGCCACCTTCAAAAGGGTTTCCGAAGAAACCGTCGGCGGCGGACATCGTGGCCGGAAAAGCGGACAACATGGCCGGAGATTCAAGAATATAGAAGGTAGGAGAGGAAGAAGGGGAAAAGGGAAGGAACGAGAGCAAGGAGTACCGTATTTATGGAAAAACCTAGAGGTTGGGGGTGGTGGTCCACACAGGGACATTTTGGTCAATATGTAAAGTCTAGCCATCTTACTTTTGAGTCAGTCTGCACTAGTGGGGGTGGGGTGGGGCCTGGTTCCGCTTTTCAAAAGGGGTAAATGGAGATGACATAAGCCGACTCGAGGGGCCCGCATCTGTATTTTCCAAGCTTAGCCTTGAAGAAACAAACCAGGTGGAATCACCATGGCACACGTGTCTAGCCACTCTGGGGAGTCAGCCAATAGTATTGGAAAGTCCGTGCGTGCGTGGAACTGTGGAGTCAGGTGTGGGGTTTTCGGCTCGGCGCGCCGATAGTGAAGTGTAGTATGGCTGGTAGCTGCGTGACGTTTGTCTTGTTCGCCAATCATTCAGGTCCATCCACATACAAAAAAGTGGTGGTGTTTATATATTTATTGATTTAAGTCGTAATCAGGCATTAATAATTGAATTTAGACCCATCACCCAGCTGCGAATGCGATGATCTTTCCCATGGATGTAGCTTAATTAAATTAATATTTTTGGGGGGTTAACAAAATCAGTTGTGATGCATATTAAGCTACTTGAAATTTGAGAGTTCGATTTTTACTCTTTTTGTCATCAGGATCGATAGGGCAAGAACCAAGTATAACATCTAAAATAAATAATTTGACACCATATTTTTTACTTATATATTTACTTTATAAGTAAATGTTAATTATATATCACACATTATATATTAGTAATAGTATGTGAACTTTTTTTAATTAGACAAATTGTTTTGAAAAAAAAGAGTAAACTCTTCAAAATGAGAGGAATAGAGTATATATATATATATATATATATATATATATATATATATATGTTGGGGGTAAGTTGAGTTATGACCAATTAACGTTGTTGAGGAAATTTAACTTATGTGGATCCTTCGAACCTTCAAAAAGCGATTCTATAATTAGATAGCTAGATATGCCACTAAATTACTCATTATATCTGCATGCTGATGTTAGGGTCAAGTTTCCAGAATATTAATGGGAGAGGTTAGCATTCGTTCAGTTTGGTATAGAAGAAACAAGAAACGGGGGGAGGGGTGGTAGTAAGGGGAGGGTTTTGTAACTCTGAAATCGTGGGCTCGATTTTTTGGGATGTAATGTTTAAAAAAAAACTATTGAATGGCGCAAAAAAATTACAACCCTGTCCCTGAGGTTTAAGCTAAATTAAAACTCGGTTCTTAAAGATTTCAAAAAATTTACATTTTGATCACTAAGATTTGATCTAAATTATAATCAATCTTTGAGATTCCTAAAACTTACATTCCAATCCCGCATGTTTTTGCTAAAATTACAACCTTATTCTTAAGATTTCAGCAAATTACATCATAATTCCTTCACACATTAACATTATTGAACGAGATTTAATTTGTTGAAACCTTAGGAAATAGAAGGATTGTAGTTTAGCTTAAACCTTAGGGATGGAATTGAATTGTATTTTTTTTTATTAACTTTTCTACATATTAAACTTCTCAAGACTAAATGTGGCATTGAAAGTAAGAAAAAACTTATGGTTATGGTCGAAGATAAGAATGAAAGAGTGGGACTGGGAAGATAGTTGGAGAGTTGGTAAAGGGATGGAGCTTCTGAATCCGAGGTTATGAGCTTGAATTTTGTAGATGATAAAGAAGAAAGAAGAAAAAAAAATTTTAATTTTATGGGCATATCAATTAGTGACAATTTTTCTTTTTAGAAAATAAAAAGAAAGGATAGGAGATCGTATTCAGTATGCCACATGAACATTATGGATGTAAAGTGGTACTTCCAAAGTAAATTATTAAAGTTATAAAAAGTGAGCAAACAGAAGTTAGTAATCCGTCTCGATCTTTTACGTACTAACTTTACCTGTTTATCACCCACAACCACAAAGGTAATTCCTACTTTGTGATACATGACCGGTCATTCATAGATTAGGGTTTGATTTCTACCACTTTTTATCTCTTTCTTCATATTTATTTCTGTTATAGACATGATAATGTAATATATGATAATTTGGAAAAAAAAGAAAAAACTACTCCCTTTGTTTCATTTATATCTTTATTTAAAAAGTAAGGACTGATTATAGACCACACATAATTATATTAGTAAGCGTAGAAGGTGTAAAAAAATTAAAAGTAAACTTTTCTAATAGAATAAAAAATATTTCTAAAACTGAATCCTTCTAATAAAATGGAGGAGTATATATTATACTTTGCTTATGTAATTAAATGTCACTTTTAAGCACAACAGAGAGAGTCTCCCAGAATCAGATACCTGACATATGGCGTTCTTTAGTTGTTACCAGTTATCTTAGAATTCAAGTATTTATCTGCACTTTCACTTTTTGTTCCAGATAATGAGATGATATCTATTTCCTGGGATTTATTTTTTTTATTTATCTTTCTTTACTTTACAGTTACAGTTGAAAAAAAAAAAAAAAAAAAAAAGAAGAAGTAAAAGTAAAGTTTTTTCTTAGGTACGAAAAGTTAAGATTCTATGGTTGTATTAAACACCCGTGTCAAAATTTAGGCGGTCTCATGATCAATTTTGAGAATTATCGAGAGGAGCCATTAATATCGATAATGTTTTTTTATATAGTGGGTTTACACTATTTAAAATTTAGTGCTTCGTCTTTTTCCTGAAATATTAATCATCGAAATTGACTTAATATTACATTAAAACGTGATTAATTGATGACTATTATGTGTGGTTCACGATTGATCGACATTGAAATAGTAAAGACATGAATGAAACATATGATGTACATTCGTGAAACTTGGTTTTTCTAATAGAACGAAGTGCATATAATTTACAATATTATAAAATAATATAAAAGTTGGAAAAACATTATGAAAGAAAAAGTAACTTAGTTTATATGTATAATGTATTTTAAATAAAAATATACATACTAAATTAGTAGAGTGCCTTTAGGAAATAGATTTTTTTTTTTTTTTTTTCTTGTTCCCAGAATGAAGGGAGAGCTTTTCTTGGCCTTCTTCCGTCGTATGTGCGGATGGTTTAGGTTTAATATGGGCTTTATTATTTATTCAACAAAGCCAGATTTAATGTAATAACTGATGCTTTGATGAAATAATTGAGATTTCAATTAATATTAGAAAATACCGACAATACATAAACCTACCGTCCTTTAATTTCACAGCCACATACTACATCTTCTTGTGATGAAAACCACACAAATTATTTATTTTAATTCATAGAACGTTATACATTTTTAAAACATGATTTATCGTTACGGGTCTCAATCAGAATCAGAAATAGGTAGCAAGGTAGAATTGAAGGGAAGCTAACATATGTTTATTGCCATGGAGATGCTTAGCACGAGGCCGACAAACAAAAGCATATAAAGTCTCCAGACCAGGTTTCATATTTCCATTTTCATGCTATTGCCTATTTCTTAGTTATAAACTAGATGATATGACCAGGAAAGCAAACGTGAATTTTTTCTTTGTTTTCTCTCTTTTTAGATTTACGTAAAATATAACTAAATTTGTTATAGTTCAGCTGGCAGAGAAAGTATGTAGTTCTCTCCGCGGTCATGGGATGTGTACACCATTTAGCGACTGCCACGATAGCTTAAGATACTATTTCATGGAAATAACATTCAATTAATTTTTTTTTATTTAAATTAATGTATTTGTTGGGTATGGAAAGGACGTCGAGGTTAGGACCGGCCGAAGTCAGCCAAGGCCGACATCCGCGAAGGAGTCTTGAATTGCAAGCTAGTGACTGACTTTACTATGACGGCCCAATACTGACACAGAACCACTGCACATGTCACACCGTAATAGGTTCATTACACAGATCGAGGAAGCGGTTACATACGGATAAGACCGATCCTATTGCGTGAAGGGTGCCACGTCATCAGCTGACGTGGCCCTCGCATTCACCGTACGCCTATAAATACTCAATCCCAAATCATTTGAGAGGTATTGACTTCTATATTAACCTTACTTTATACTTCTTTGTTCTATTCTGACCTAAGTTTCGGAGTAAAATCCGGGAGTTAGTCCAAAAAACAGGAGCAAAGGCTGTGGAACGACGTCAGCGGAGCTCGGCGGTAATCGGAGATCCAACAGTATTCATCTCAATTATTAGGGTTGAACAAAAGTGTCTCGGTTCAAGTATACGCGTTAAGTGGTGATGGAGTCGGCATATTCCAGTTCCACCAAATTCAAACGAACTTGAAGAAGCAGAAGAATATTCTTGGTGTTGCAATTGTCTCAACTTTAGGCTTTATATGTAACAGCTTATAAGCCGAAGCCACAACACAAGTCACAAACAGTGAATAATTAATTAATTTAAAAAAAAAAAATGTAATGGCCAAACCAAAAGTACAGATAAAAATCAAATTAAAGTCGCCTTCATGTGAAAGGTACTGCCTTTAATTAAAGCTTCAAAGTAAGTAAGTAGGTACTAATCATGATCAATTAGACCACCATTCTCTTACTTAAACTACGTAATTAACACTGTAACGAATGTAAAGCCAACTTGTTTAAGACGTTAAAGCTTACTTAATTATGTGGTAGAAAAATACACTTTTGTTTCTTCTTTTTTTCAGATGTTCAAGTTCTACTTGTAACAGCAAGTACAACTTTTACTTTTTATTTTTTTAAAATAAAATCTTTCTCTTTTTCACAATTATTTTGTTCCTTTAAATTTCTTCCAAGAATTTTCTTTTTTATCTTTTTGATTTAGTTTGTTCCCTTTTAAAAGTTTCAAAAATATTTTTTGATCAGTTCTTTTTAATTATAACATGTTAGTTTGTTTAAAAATTAAAATTTCAGTTGGTACCTAACTATATAGTTTCCCAATTATAAAAGACTCAAATCCCTTGAAACCCTTTCTTATAAAATAAGAAATTATTGCGTAATTGGTACCTAAATTTTGATGAAGGAATCAAGAATAGGGTTTTAACTTTTAACGGCCATCTTGGCCCCCACACCAAATATAAGAAAAAAAATGAAAGATTTTTGTAATATACTATTCTCTCTGTTCCATAGCATATTCTAGTGGTACGACTATTATGAGCCGCAAAGTGGAATCTTCAAATGGAACGGAGCGAGTAATACCTAATTTCTGTTATTATATAAAAGAAAAATATTTATAAAATGTTTCTTCCTACATAATACATATTTATTTATTATTAGTATATTTTAAAACTAGTAATAATATGTAATTTGGAGGATATACAACTTTTTATGATTTACAAAGTACAACACCTAAAATATGTAATTTGTCACTATTTTTTTTTCTACTAATATCCTTACTTTCTAAAGGTCAATTGGTTGTAAATTACGTATAATTATATTAGTAAGAGCGTGAAAAGTAAAAAAAAAATTCAAATTTGACTGTTCTAATGAAACAAAAAATATTTTGAAATTTGACTTTTTTTTAATGAAATAGAGAGTATATATATACACATAAGAAAATGAAGGTGTAAGATTGTAATTTCAGTGATGTTATTTCATTTATTTTTCAGAAGCATACTTATTCAAACAAGTGGTACTTTTGATTATGATTTTTGGTCGTATTTTCTAGTGACGAAGAATCATACTTAAAATACATACTTTCAGATTGACGAAAGCGATGACACACAAACACACTTTAAATATTGGTAATAATTGTAAATATTTATTTATGCTCATAAAATAATGCCTAATTTTATATTGGTGGAGTGCCTTGCGAAATCTATCAGGCCATCGTTTTACAATTTTGTTTTATTTTATATAATTATAAATATTTTGGTTGGGCTGTCGCTATCTGGTTCTATTATTTAAAGTCAAAACAGGGGCGGCAAAAGCTGTTTGGTTTCCGGGCCCTATTATTAGTTTTTATTTTTAAAGTCACTATTGAACCAACTAAAATTGGAAATATTGTGTTTTTGATATTGGTCTCATAACACTTTTATTTTAGTTTTTTTTTTTTTTTTTTTGTATTTTTCAGTTTTGTCTTTCACGTTTGTAAGTGTTAATATTTTTAAAAGCAGAGAGCAAAAGTGACAAATTTAAAAGAAAATTAATTAAAAGTGTTGCAAGACCAAATATAAGGAATAAAAAAAAAAAAAAGACAAATTCACCAATTTCAATGATACTTTGTGCATGCATGTATGATGCTTATTAAAGTTAGAAAGTAAGATGTTATATTTCGATAAAATGGATTTTTTTTATATCTCAAACATTCATTTGTCTTAGAGAAATTTTTTATTTATTTCGATAAAAAAAAAACAATTTTTTTATTTTTATTTTTTGGCCTTTTCTCCCTAAAAATGATAGGCTAACTTAGGGTGAAAAAGATTGGAAAAATGTATTGGACTGAAAAAAAAGAGGTCCATTTCAAACTCCAAACACTATTGGGCCTGAAACAATGAAAGTTCAAATGAGGCCTGTTAACCTCCAGGACAAGGAAAGTTCAGAGAAGCTATTGGGCCTGAACAAAGTCCAGTCCACAACAAATCCAATAATCTCATTCGCCGGCCATCCAAAGAACCCAAAAGAAATAAAATCATTTTTCCAACTTAAAAAAAAGTATATCTTATTTGATGGACTGAAGCTTAACGATATACACAGAAACATGCGAAAGATTGATTAATACAATAATACTTGTTCTTGGAATTTCCGACCATCATCATCAATAAACTCCTCTAACTTCGACCGACAAACCATTTCAAAGTTATGGCTTGGATATTAACGGAGAGCTGCCCCCGACGTCGGGGTCGTCTTTGGTGTCAATTCTAACGCAGTAACAGCATTGCAGCGACGTGAAAAACGCCGTGGTCACCCCACCAACGATTCGCGTAGCCAAGTCGTCCATCATTTTAACAAAAGGAATTCCACAACAGGAAGAAACCGAGGATGATTTCTTCTTATCATCATTCATGGCAGGGATAGAACTATGCTTACAATAACACGAGTTAACGCCGGCGCTAGGAGCGCTATCCATGTCCTGTCCTATCGAAACAGGCGAATTGGATTTGAGGAGATTACTGAGGAATCCAAGCATTTTAACGTACGGGGTTGGATGTTAACTTAAAAATGCTAATTAACATATTCCGTTTTTACGATGGAAGTAAGGCTAAGTGGTAATGGTAAGTAATCCAGAAAAGAATAAGAATCATAAGAATATTCTTTTGTTCCATTAATTCCATGATATCTGGGACTGGGAGGAGTGATCAATAATCATATAAGGATTCTTATTCTTTAAACACTTGAATACTTTTCCTGTTTTGGTTCCTTAATCATTCTCATGCATGCATGATATGGTCCACATTAAACACTGAATAAGAAATCTAGGAAGGTGGAAGAGGAGACTTTGAGGTTAGGCTACCCTAAAAACTTGCAAGCATAACAAATGTAGATTGGAGTTTGCAATAAGAAAAAGTGGGCACTAAAGCATTAGGCCCACTGAATTGCCAGTGGGCCGAGATTGAGTAAGTTTTACAGGTCCATTTCACGGTTTTTCACTTCAATTCCCTCCGCAACATTTCTTTTTTTTTTTTTTCATTTTATAAACTTAAAATAAAAATAGAAAGCATAGGAAGAGAAAATTGTAACTTAGACTGGGTAAGGTTGGAATACTGTTGAAATATATTCATAAAATACTATTTTATCCATAGTTGGATGATGAATACTTGTCATGGCACATATGATCAATTTTACTTACAAAATAATAGATATATTTTTTTACGAGATTTAAACTTACGTCCTAAAGCGAAGAACTCTTAACCTAAACCACTGGAGGAATATTCATCCTCCCTTCCGCGGCTCCGGCTAGTTAATATCATCAATCAAATGCGCAGACTAATTGTAATGGCCCAACTCGCATGTTACTAATATGGTCCCTTTATTCAATAAATGTTGTACACTTTATGGAATATATTGTACACTTTAGAGAGAGTTGAATTTTGAATAGTGAGCGCACCATATCAATGTCTGGAGTTTCAATCAATTTCTTGTTTGTATTCACACCTTCATTTATACACTTTTGACCACAATTAAAACAAGGAGGAAAAAAAAAAAAAAAAAATTCTAAAGTTTATAAAGATAAAACTGGGCCATATAGTAACCTTTATACTTTGTAATTGAAGAATTGAATTGCGTCAGTGAATTTTCAAAGTTTTGGAAAAAAAAAAATATTTACTAATTGAAAATCAAAATCTAGAAAGAAATTAAAGGAATATGATCATTCACATATGCATGTTTACTTTTAGTATCTTATAGGAATGATACGGGTTGAATTTTGTAATATGGAAGAAGAAATCAGAAATGGAACGTCCACTACATTTCTGACATTTGCATCCAAAATGATGACAGTTGCATCAAGTCAATCCAACCCCAACTGACTTGATTCATCAATTCACCAAAGCTGTAATTGTGGATCGATCTGCTAACCGTACACAGATTCAATTATTTGCTCCGTTGATTAAGTATACCGACTCGATCTTCTAATGAAACAGAGAAAACATTTAATAAGAAAAAAAATAGTTTGTCGTAGTTGAATTATATAATCAAAAATATGTATATGACAAGAAAAACCTTCAACTTCTAGACGCTGATTTGTCAGGGTTTTCAGATTAGCATCCATCGATAACTACCAAATCTATTTTTAGCCTCCATAATTTGTAATAGCTGATTATTAATTTGATGCATGGTAGCTAGCCAAAGATATATATATATATATATATATATCCAAAGTTATTAATTTGACCCATTTATTTATTTATTTATTTATTATTTAGAAAGGTGAGAAATGTGATCCGACTTCTTTATCTCCAGAAACAGTATGGAGGCTTTGAATCTTCAAGATCTTGCAAATGGGGTAAGCATGCTCAATAAACATACTGGAATTTATCATTTATGCCTTTTGAGCCGAAAGAGTTTAATACTGGAAAAGCTTTTGACTCATCATGATCAATATCAATATAATTAATTTGCCTTGTTTCGTTTACTGTGTTCAACCTTTCTCTGGGCTTGCTTCATTTTTATTCTGCACTTTATGCCTTGATAGTTCATACTCCTTTGCTTTTTGGTCAACAATCTATCTGTTAACGATAGTTCATACTCCTTTGCTTTCTGGTCAACAATCTATCTGTTAACGATACACATACATTCGATCTCCTTTTTAGTACTCCAGCCCGGCCGTTAACACTTTGAAGTTCATTTCGCAAATTGCAGCATGCCTTAGTTATGGGTCGAAGCTTTCCAGCTGTACAGGTTTTAATTCAACTTTAAATGAGTAGTAGTATACCGTTCTCGTTCTCGTTCTCATTCTGGTTCTAGTCCTTATTCTGTCATAACTATAATGTACCTACCCGACTATGTGTACACTCAAAATATGACTTTTTTTTACGAACGCAACTATAATAATTAAGCTGTCAGCACATAACGGGTATATATGGACAGCAGTCAGCACCAGACAACACAGATCAGATTTGTTTTCTCTTTATGCACGCACAAATTATTCAATTGAATTTTAAGAATATAAAGAGGCAATGATTCAAGCACAAATGTAACGTTATGGCCATGGGATCCTAGCTTTATGTATTTCTATTGCACTGTGTACGTGTTAATGGTCATTTTTAATAGTGTTAGTGAGTAGTGACGTTTATCTCCCTCATATTCTAATCCCACCACCCTTGCTAGCTAGATAAACAAAAAATGTGGTTAAATATATATATTCCTTCCGTCCGTCCTATTTAAATAGTTCGCTCTAAATAATATATAATTTATTTTATATCATAAGGTATAATGCATAAAATAATTTGATATAATATTTCTAAATATATTTTTAGTTTCTAAATAAAAGTTAATTATGAACTATATATTATTATATTAGTACGTAATCGTAATGTGTGCTATGCTGATAAATTTAGACTAATTGAAATTTTTTTTTCCCCGTGAGTATATGGGGTGCCCATTGTGTAACTGAAAAGTGGAGATAACCGAATTGATTGAGATATTTTTTTTGTTTTTTAAACTATTAATATTGATATTGCTAATAAAAAAATGAATTTGTCTGGTTTGGACAAAACTCGGTTTAAGGGTTTGTTTAGCTTTTGTTGTACACATGGATATCATATGGGAAATAGACAAATAACAAGTTTACAGTTAGCACCAAATAGTATTAACTAATTAAAAGCATTTATGATATTATTATTATAAATTAATCATGTGTGAAAAGAGTAATATATATATATATATCTATTTAATATACAGTTATATTATATCAAAATGAACATGGTTCACTCGTCACGAATCATGATCATGGTTCAGGAAATTAAGATATATTTTTTAGATTGATAGTGGAACAAAAAAAAAATTAATTAATTGTTGGCAGATTTTTAGGAGGATATATATTATGTTGCATGAATTATAATTTTAGCATTCCATTTACATCAACCACACATTGGTATGGCGTTTTGAAAATGGGGATAATCTCATTTATAGGCATTCTGACCAAAAAGAACATTCTCGTACATCCGTAGAATCAAATTAGTGCATCCGTTGCATCAAGTAAGATTATACAGTCAAGATATATTCGGAGAAGAGAGTGCTAGTTTATGATAAGTATTTTAATGATACATCGGATGCATTCAATATTTCCCCGTCAACCAGCAGGTTCCATCCATATTTGATATTTCCTTGTACGTTGTCAGCGGTTATGTTTCCACTAAAATAAATACAACAAGGATAGAAATTGAAAAGTCTATGAAGTGAAAGCCTCAAATTTCTCCATTATATGGCTGAAGGTGACGTTACGTGTACGTGTTAGTGTTAGTGTTAGCCCCATTGATGAGGAAACGAAACAAGAGTGTTGATAATTTATACTCATTCTAGAACATCATTAATTATAATTTGTGCGAAAATCATGTAAATAATAGAATGAAATATCAGTATTGCGTCGTATGTGTACCTCGTATCAAAGTATGAATTCGAAACTAGTAATTCCAAGAAAGTTTTCAAATGACTGAATCGTTACGTAAGAAATCTTGAAATTTCTATTTATGCATGATGGATCTCTTCTCTTAATTATTTTCCCGACCTTTTTTTTTATTTATATATATATATATATTTTTTAACTATAGCTTCAAACTGGGTTTCGAGAATTCCGTCACTTGAGGATCATTAGCATACGACACTCGAGATTAAGAAAGCTCCAACGTAGGAGAAAAAGAAAAAAAAAAAGCGCGTTTGAAGCAACAAACAGAATCATATTGCCCAGAAATTCAAAAAGTTTGGGGGTACCACTGCTAAAATCGTGTTTCTCCTTTCAATATCATTCAATCATGTTCCTCCACAACCACAAACCAAAAAAAAAAAAAAAAAAAAAAAAAGTCCATCAATAAAATGTGACAATTGAATCGTGTGTTTCGTACGTGTTAGCAAATAATTTAGAATTTGTTATGTTTAATTCAAGTTTTTATGCGTGTGAGAGATTTTAAAAATGATAATCAAATTATATTTTGAGGTGACAAATCAGTTATAACGTATTAGATTTTTTGGTTTGAGTAAACTTACCGTCAAATATTACCACCCCTAATCACAATAATGCATGGGAATTGCCAGAATTTGGCAATAAGTCGGTAGCACCACAAAAACTAGTAAAATGGCCGGGGATCAACATAGTCAACACGTAAACACTACCTTCCATGCAAGTTACTATCCCTTCTATATGTCGCCTTCATTTTTTTTTAATTTATACACAACTAAGAAAATTACTTCCTCCGTCCTCACAACACAAATAACTATTTTTGGAGAAGAATACACGATATTATATAATTTAGAAAATTATTAAATTTAACACGTTATTGACCAACTGTAGTCAACTATATATTTCAATAATCTATTTAATACTTATATCACCCGTCTTGAACGAATGAAATACATGACAAAATCAATATCACTAATAATAATTAATAAGGGGTATATATTCAATGTAAAAATAAAAACCTGACTCTTTTATTTTACTATTTAATAATAAAAAAGTTTATTTTCATGGATGTACTTTTCAACCGTAGTTAAATTTGCCGTTAAATTAAACAATGTGTAGTATTTGATTCGGCGGCATTAAAAGTCATTCATTTACTGTTTCCAAGTTCACACCAAACAACCCCAGGCGTTGGCGCTGGATTCTCACATTCTCTCTCTTTACTATATACTATAAATACCATCGCCATTCTCCCTCAAACCTCTATAAAATCAACACCACAGTTCGTTCTTCAGTAGATAAGGAATTAAGCTGCTGCTAAAAACATGTCGAAATTGGCATCTTTTCTCATCATTTCCCTCCTTTTATGCTTCTCGCTGACGTTTGCTGCTCGTCCCGACCCAGCTTTCCATGATGCCACCCTCGCTAAGACAACTCGGGTATGTTTCAACTTTACCCTGCATTAAATTTTCTTGTAAAATCATTGTTTTCTGAAACCCTTTTAATTAATGTTCATCATCAGGGAGTAGAAGAAGAAGAAGCAGAGAAGCAAGAAAGCTGCCAAGGCATAGATGGGGAAGAACTGGACGAGTGTTTGACGAGGAGGACTCTTGTTGCTCATATTGACTACATTTATACTCAGAATCACAATCCTTAGTTCATTGCTTAATTACAGATGCAGGGAAGGGAAGGGAAATAGGAGAAAATTATTTTCTAATATTTCCTTGTTAATTAATTTTAGCCATGATTTTATATGATGATCCCTTGTCACCCAAACTTTTTAATATATATATATATATATATGTCCATTATAATGTGTGGAGTCTCTCCAGTACCTTGAAATTTATATGACTCGCCATTGATGCAAGGTTTGTCTTTGATTGATAAGCTATTGCGCCTATGGTACGTAAACAAATTCATTTCCAGATAACTTTTGCGAAAGAATGTCGATCTTCAGCAGTTTTTTTTTTTTTAATAAAAAAAAAAGCAGGTCGGCAAATGCAATGGCAGAGCTGACCTTTGCAAAGACTCGAGTTTCTCATCTAACCGTTGACCCAGAATCAAATGGTCAAATCTCAAATCAAAATACAGATATATAAAAATATACAGTGTGTGGGTTGGTTTGAAATTGAATCGACCAAGTCTACTGTACGTGTAGCCGATCGAACAAATCCAGAGCCGCCTTTTGAAATCAACTGGCGGCGTTATATTTTTATTCCGATGTTAGAATGGATCACTTCCGGGTCAACGGGGGACATCAATCAGTACCACAATAGTATGCCACTTGAAAAAAAAAAAAAAAAAAAACTAGTACACGTTAAGGAAGACGAGTTTTTACTGTATCAATTCGGGTATGATAAGTAACCACAAAAAACAGATGGAAGGAGGAAGATCGAGGATCCTTTGAATTGAATGGTGGTAGCTAGCTTTAATGTGAACAAACAACTACACGTTTCTGGTTGCAGGTTCAGGTGGGGGAAGTAAAGAAAGTACACAAAAACACACACACACACACACAAAGAGAGAGAGAGAGAGTCACAGGTTTATCGATCCATCTTGATGAGGTTAGTTGAGGAGTTGAGTCTTTATTACCTTACGTTTATGTCCTAAACAATTCGAATTTTCAGAATTAAGCTTGCCCTTTTGCCTTTGGGGTGGTGGATGGTGGTCCTGACTCCACACACTCCTGGATGATCTGTGCATCTGCAGTCAAATCTTATCCAACTGCACAGAGGCCGGGCTCCTCACTGTGAGAATAATAATAAGTTTTATGGTCAGGGATGAATAATAAAAACCATTCTTATTTCTGGGAAACAAAACTATCCATCTACTACTACATCAAATATGCACCATACAATACATCTACATCCGCACTCCAAATGGTTCTTTTAGTGTACTCCTAAGCCCAATATTATGGTTATGGTATATACCCATTCAATGCGTGCATTCAATTGTGTTTGCCATGGAAACCTGTGGAACCACTTAGTCAACTGCCCTTTTTTTTTTCTTTTTTGAAAAACTAGTAGTAATTTTTACCCAAACCGTTGCGATGCATGCATGCAATTAATATCCTAAACAAACTTTCCATTAATATGGGATATTACAATGTTTTCTACATCTATTACCTAATATTTTTTTTCTAGCTCACACCTATAGTATATCGCAATTTATGACACGGCACAAAAACGACACCTAAATTGCAATATGCCAATGCGATTGTTTGCCTTGGGATATAGTATAGCTATTGAAACTTCTTATAGAAGTCAGTAAGTATTGAAGGTGTGTCTCGGAAAAGCATGGAACGGTGTAACATAAATAACAGTGCCAACCAGAAAATAGAAACAAGTGCATGCAACTGCTGCATCTCAGGATCAGGCCCATTCTTATATTAATTGCTTATGTATAAATGAGTGAGTTTAGTGTTGTTGTGCAGGGAAGAATCCTACTTCTGAGATTCGGTCAAATAGTAGCTTTACAACGTTCAACCCCAGCTGGCCGCTTCAAAATAATCATTTGGCTGTTCCTTTTTCTAAGCTAATTTTACTGTTCTTCGTCTTCACATTTCATGACAGCAAACCTGAAAATTTCTCATTTCTTTTGTGGGCTTGTAAAGGCCCAAGAGGACAACAAAACTTTATAAGGTAAAAGAATTTGGGCCTGTACTACACTCACCTTAAATGGGCTTCTGATCTAAAGTTGGAAATGGATCGTCGTTAGTAAAAAATGGGCCTGTGGGACCATCTAATGTAAATGTCCAGATCCAAGAGGTAAACCTATCATTATCAAAACACTGCCACTGAAGAATTCAAAAGGAGTTTCTTTCACAATTCTTCTCACTGGGGGAAGAGTTTGATCGAAGGTCTTGAAAATGTTCGGTAGACGGAAATTTCTGTCCATGCCATTGGTTATCGGCGCCACTGTGTAAATTTCTTGGCCTCTTTCTTTATTTTCTCATCAATTTCTTTTGTTTTTGTTTATGATTGTGAGGATGCCCTACTATTTGAACCAATTGTATTGCCCTTCAAGATTTGATTTTTTTTTCATAATATTCCTTCACTGAATGATCCTCAAGAAATAAGATAGCTATGTATTATTGTTTTTGTTGCTCCAAAAACTGCAAACCTACAATATTTATGATAGTCTGCATAAATTTGGTTCCTTTCGACAGTTGACTTCACGAATGAGGTTACAAGCATTCGTATCATATGTATGATTCATGGAAACTGAGGGGTTCTTTTGGGCTTGTGGATGCACGCTTTGTCCGGAATTATTTCGTCTCGAGGACCTGCTTTGTCAAATTTCATTTGGGATCCCTTATCTGTTGGGTTCATTGATGTATTTTGTGAAATGCGTTCTTGGTAATTCATAGTAGCTGGGCATTATTACTTCCACCAAATCTCACTGCACGGATTTGCTAAAGATTAGTTTTTGTTTGTTCCCGCCGAGAGGCAGCATTCTGTGATTGTGGATGAGTTCTGGGGTAGTAGAACACCTATTTCTTACATTTGTTCTTAGTTGAATTATACCATGTGTTTTGTGGCAAAAGATTTGGTAAAGTCCATTATCTAACTTCATAAGGCTAGATCTTTAATGTAAAAGTCATCTTGTCTGCAATATTGAGGGCCTAGTACTAAATAGCAGGCCATCATAAGCTTACGAGTCTTGGGCGTGTTGATTTTATCCTTAGTTTAAAGTTCAAATAATTAACTTTGCCTGATCTTTATTTAGAATTGGAGTCGTCTCTGGAAAAGCCATATTTGGACCCCCACTTGATGAGTACTGGAAGAAAAAGCTACAAGAAGAAGCAGCAGCAAAAGAAAATGAGCAGCAAGCCTCACAGAGGTAATGCTACTATCCTCTTTGAAAATGCAAAGCAAGAGACGGGGTTTGCGGTTTGCTAATATGGCTTCTTCTCCATACCACCTGGACTAAAGTTTTTCGAGATTTCCGTTGAGAACTTTTAAGCAGAAGCTGACCTATGATGATTGAGGTGGTTCATATCCCCTTCGTTTAGTTTCTTCTTTTGGATACTGGAGAAGAGGGTTGTGGAGTTGCAACTGCCTCTCCAAATCCAAAAACATGAGGGAGAGGGTGACCATTGTTATACTACTTAGTCTTAACACACTTGTAGAATTGGTTCTGTTTTCTGATCCTAGTAGAGTCTTACTCACTTTGTTGGAAGGGAGTGTCTTTGTTGTGTTTATGAGAACCGATTTTTTTTTTGCTCTGCTTAGATTGAAGATCAATGCATTCTCTGCTTATTCTAAGTTTGGTTCAATACATAATTAGCTAAGAGATTGAAAAATAAACCATGTTCAAAAAACAGCTTCAGTGATGTGCAAACAAACTAGGGCAAATTATACAAATAGCCACTAAATTGTTGCCTATGCCCACTTTTGACCACTAAACTATTTTTGGCTTACTTTTAGCCATTAAACTATTACAAGTGGCCACCAATGGCCATTCCGTTAGCAAGTCTGTGAACTTGGACGGAAGCCTCACGCAGCGTTTTTTGCTCTGTTTTTCGGGTTGATTTCTATCAAGACGCCACGCTGCGAGAGGACACAACAATGGAAGCTCTTGAACATCCATTAAAAGAGCTTCACAGAGTTTTCAAGGAAGGGGAACTCTATATTAGGTACTGCTTGGATGTCAAAGATTTTCTGGGAAAAGCCGTAAGTCTCCATCTCAACAGGGATTGTGTAGAATTTCACATCCACAACTTGCTCTGTTGCTTTTCTGTTGTCATTGAGGCCATTGAGAATATAGCCGAATTCTCGGTCACAGACCTTGAAATTACAGAAGAGGAGAAATGCATTCATGAAAAAGTATGATTCGGGTTGTGATAACCCGAGATTTTCCAATGGATGTATGGTGAGCAGTACCTTGTGCCCAACATACATGCATTAGGTTGGATTCAGCTGGAAAGAGGATAGATGGCTACTTCTTGAAGCAATAAGAGAAAAAAGTCTGTAAAGCATGAGCATAAACTCAGAGCCGCATTGCTGAAGAAGCTGAATTGGTTGGAAGCAGATAAACAGAAGCCAAATCTTCTGCCAAGTTCAGTTTTGGTAAATGCAAATGATTACACTGTGAAGAGGAGACTCGGGTTAGGAGAAGGGCACGTCAAGGAAATCCAATGGTTGGGGGAAAGGCTGCGCTTCCGTCCAAGTTCACAGACTTGCTAACGGAATGGCCATTGGTGGCCACTTATAATAGTTTAATGGCTAAAAGTAAGTCAAAAATAGTTTAGTGGTCAAAAGTGGGCATGGGCAACAGTTTAGTGGCTATTTGTATAATTTGCCCAACAAACTATTGATACAATCAAAGAAAAGCTTTAGAGAAAAATAAAACAAAAATCCAATAGTTGAAGTGGAAGAACAACAGCGAACAAAGGATCATCGATTTGAAAGAACTTATGTCTGAACCAAAATCCAAGGACCATTCAGAATGTGCAAACACAAGGAAAGGCATATGCTAACGACAGCGGAGGACGTCCGGCTAACATGTTGGACAACTTCAATTCCCCTGTCCACCACCTCCTCATGAACAACATCAACACTTCTCTTCATACACTCGAATATCTTTTCCACTAGAAATTCCAGGAACGATCTCACCGTTTCGAAAGTAACCCTCCCGGTAACATCAAGAACAAATTTCTTATTATTCGGCACATCTAAAGTAGAACACATCTTCCTTATCCACCCATCATCTTGATTAACATTTGGCGTACCCGGTTTGCTCTTCGGTCCAACCCGAGACCCAAATTCAGGAGGAGGCAGGTACTTCAGTTTCGGCGTCGTATGATTGCCTTTAGTGGCCAAAACTTGGTGAGTGTTCCTGACGAAAGTTTCCACTGCGCCATTGCATATTGACGATAACATTTCCCTTACTTGGGCTTCGTGCTTGGAATTTGTCATCCCAGAAAAGAGTTCATCGTAGGTGTTGATGTGCATGGTTTTTTCAAGATAAACAGCGACCGCTTTGCTCACGAACATTTGTATGCATTCCCCTATTAGATCTCTACACTTATCCTCAAATAGCACATCACCCCACTTCGATTCGTTTGGATGATCAGTTGAATAATAAGCCAAAACCAAGTTCTTTGAAAAGCTTCCGACAATAACAGAAGCAAAACCCGCCCCTGCTTCCGAGAAAAGCTTATCCAAAACCCGGTCGGAGAAATCTGAACCGCCAGCTCTCAGCGCCTCTTGCCTGTTACCACGCAGAATTCCGGCAGTCAATGCCGTAGTGATCCTTGCCAGAGACTCGCACATCTCGTCTGAACGAGTTAGCTTAGAGATTTGCTTTAAACTATTGGGAATTTGATCGGAATCGGATTGAATGAACTCCTTTACATCTTTGGAGACGATCGAAATCGCTTCAGCTGAATCGGAAACATCTCAGCCACTGCGAAAAAGGCACCTAACAGCTTCGACAATCTTTCCCTCTTCTTTGCCACAGAGGGCGAATTATAGACTCTGTAAGCACCATAAGTACTAAAACCCAATGCACCCAATAAAAGAATCCACTTCCTCTTCTTCTTCGAGTAATCAAAGCCTCTCCTTAACAATCCAAATCAAAATCCATTAAAATAACCCCACTAACAAAATAAAAGATTGAAACTTTCTTGGTTGCCCCAATTAGAATCACTATGAAAGTTAATCCATGATGAATAATAAGCAATCTAACAGAAAGGCAACGTGTCAAAAGCTCATAGAATATTGCTTTTCTGACAGTTTTGCAGTCTTAGCTACATGCAGATGATGTACAAAACTTACCCATTCGTGGGCTAACGAAAATGAAGATTTGCTAACATATTAAACCTTGAAAATTGAAATAGATATGTGCAAGAAAAGAAAAGGAAATGATGACGAAGAGGCAGAGGCAGTTGCAGAAGGGTGCAACTGAACTGACGTTGGTTGCAGTTGAAGTGGAAGAACAACAGCGAACAAAGGATCATCGATTTGAAAGAACTTATGTCTGAACCAAAATCCAAGGACCATTCAGAATGTGCAAACACAAGGAAAGGCATATGCTAACGACAGCGGAGGACGTCCGGCTAACATGTTGGACAACTTCAATTCCCCTGTCCACCACCTCCTCATGAACAACATCAACACTTCTCTTCATACACTCGAATATCTTTTCCACTAGAAATTCCAGGAACGATCTCACCGTTTCGAAAGTAACCCTCCCGGTAACATCAAGAACAAATTTCTTATTATTCGGCACATCTAAAGTAGAACACATCTTCCTTATCCACCCATCATCTTGATTAACATTTGGCGTACCCGGTTTGCTCTTCGGTCCAACCCGAGACCCAAATTCAGGAGGAGGCAGGTACTTCAGTTTCGGCGTCGTATGATTGCCTTTAGTGGCCAAAACTTGGTGAGTGTTCCTGACGAAAGTTTCCACTGCGCCATTGCATATTGACGATAACATTTCCCTTACTTGGGCTTCGTGCTTGGAATTTGTCATCCCAGAAAAGAGTTCATCGTAGGTGTTGATGTGCATGGTTTTTTCAAGATAAACAGCGACCGCTTTGCTCACGAACATTTGTATGCATTCCCCTATTAGATCTCTACACTTATCCTCAAATAGCACATCACCCCACTTCGATTCGTTTGGATGATCAGTTGAATAATAAGCCAAAACCAAGTTCTTTGAAAAGCTTCCGACAATAACAGAAGCAAAACCCGCCCCTGCTTCCGAGAAAAGCTTATCCAAAACCCGGTCGGAGAAATCTGAACCGCCAGCTCTCAGCGCCTCTTGCCTGTTACCACGCAGAATTCCGGCAGTCAATGCCGTAGTGATCCTTGCCAGAGACTCGCACATCTCGTCTGAACGAGTTAGCTTAGAGATTTGCTTTAAACTATTGGGAATTTGATCGGAATCGGATTGAATGAACTCCTTTACATCTTTGGAGACGATCGAAATCGCTTCAGCTGAATCGGAAACCATCTCAGCCACTGCGAAAAAGGCACCTAACAGCTTCGACAATCTTTCCCTCTTCTTTGCCACAGAGGGCGAATTATAGACTCTGTAAGCACCATAAGTACTAAAACCCAATGCACCCAATAAAAGAATCCACTTCCTCTTCTTCTTCGAGTAATCAAAGCCTCTCCTTAACAAATCCAAATCAAAATCCATTAAAATAAACCCCACTAACAAAATAAAAGATTGAAACTTTCTTGGTTGCCCCAATTAGAATCACTATGAAAGTTAATCCATGATGAATAATAAGCAATCTAACAGAAAGGCAACGTGTCAAAAGCTCATAGAATATTGCTTTTCTGACAGTTTTGCAGTCTTAGCTACATGCAGATGATGTACAAAACTTACCCATTCGTGGGCTAACGAAAATGAAGATTTGCTAACATATTAAACCTTGAAAATTGAAATAGATATGTGCAAGAAAAGAAAAGGAAATGATGACGAAGAGGCAGAGGCAGTTGCAGAAGGGTGCAACTGAACTGACGTTGGTTGCAGAGAAGAGAAGAGGGTTGTGTCCACGAACTGCTACTACTTAGATTTAGCCTGGGAAAGAGGGAACGCTGATGCTGATGGCTGCTGCATCTGTATCGGTTGAATAAATAATGGATTGGATTGGATTAAATGGAAAGTGGATATGGATCATTGATTCAGTCTCTATCTTTTTTATAGTTGTTGAGAAGATAGGGATGATGCTGAATTGCGTTGCTTCATTGATGACTGGAATGGCCCTTCCAGTTCCAGTTTTCTGCATTTTTTTTATTAACAACTCAATCAGTGTAGGCCTCTGAATGAACGCCACCTACTCCAAGTCTCTTACCACTAGTCCACTACCAGTGTCTTCCTATGTCTCGGGAATTCAAGTTTCAAATTATCCTACTCGAAAAAAACACAATACAAATTCAACACAAAATAGGTTAAACTTTGATTAGTTCGCCAATGAAATGAAATGACACAAATAATATGATCAATTAACAACTAAGATTATGATTGTGAATATTGGTATGTAAACTTGTCATTCTAAAACTACAACATGAAGATATGTAAATTCAAATGCGACACGAATTGACACCCTTATACCCGTATTTTAACCCGGTGATATTCCCGACCTTTTTTTTTTTTTTTTTTTTAGGCGCTTTGGAGAGGCATATGCCCATGTAGGATGTACTACTTACGAAGAGCACAAGGCTTTTGATAAATCAGGCCCAGCCCAAACACTGCCGTCGAGGTGGACTACTCTGTAAATAGAGTTTTTGCCAAAATAACACATTTTATAAAACTAATTACCAAAATAACACAAACTCAAAACTAATTGCCAAAATAACATCTTTTTTGCCCAATCAGCTTTTAAATGCCCAGTCAGCTTGTCCAGTCAGTTTCTTCTTCCTTCCTCTCCTTCTTCTTCTCACCCACCGCCGCCCACCACCGCCCACCGCTGCCGCCGCCGCCGCCACCAACAAACTCTCATCTTCTTCTTTTTTTTCCTCTTCCTTCTTCTCTTCCTTCTTCTCCTTCTTCTCTTCCTTCTTCTCCTTCTTCTGAGGCGCACAAAGCCGACAGGTGGTCCCCCCCGTTCTCCATCACCATCCCACACCTACCTTTCCTTTCTTCTAATTCTTCCTGCTTTTTTTTTTTGTTCCTTCAAAAATAGAAATTAAAGTAACAATTTCTACAAGACTTTGGAGGCCTTAGTCCCTCTTTCTAGTGTTTTGATTTCTCCTTTTTTCACTTTTCAATTTCATTCCCGTTTGAAGAAGAAGAAGAACCAACAGAGATTATCTAAGAAGGGAAGCTGGAAAATTTCTGGAAATTAGGTTGTTGAATGTGGATGGACGTTGGAGGGATTTCTTCGGGTGGTTCGACTACTGGGTCGTTGTTGTCAACTGTATCAAAGGAGGACAACTTGGTGATGGCGTCATCTGAGGTTTCGTCTACGCACCCGGATGAGTCCGAGTCCGAGCTCGAGTTGGGTCTTGGGCTGACTCTTGGTTGCGGCGGCGGAGGTGGAGGTGGAGCTTTCAATGTGGTCAAGTCGAAGCCCGTTTGTTGGGGTCAGGGAAGAATCTTGACGGCTCAGGATTTTCCTTCCGGGCCGGTTTCCAAGGCTGTTTCTCCTCTTCTTCTCCGGCTCCGGAAGTGATGGATTGGAAGTGGCGGCGTGGAGAAATGGTGAAAGGGGGAAGGATTTTGCCCAAAAGAAAAAATTTTGCCCAAAGAAATAGTATTTAGGAAGAGGAAGGAGGAGGAGAAGAAGGAGGAGAAGGAGAAGGAGAAGAAGGAAGAGGAAGAAGATGAGAGTTTGTTGGTGGTGGCGGCGGCGGTGGGCGGCGGTGGGTGAGAAGAAGAAGGAGAGGAAGGAAAAAGAAACTGACTGGGCAAGCTGACTGGGCATTTAAAAATTGACTGGGCAAAAAAGATGTTATTTTGGCAATTAATTTTGAGTTTGTGTTATTTTGACAATTAATTTTGTAAAATGTGTTATTTTGGCAAAAAACTCCTGTAAATAATGGAAAACCTTTGACTGAGTATTCAATTTTATAAAAAGAAACAAAAAGTTACACTTCAGAAGACAGCACCGTTAAAGGTACACGTGCATTCCCGAGAAGGATTCGCTGCCACAGCATCCTTAACATCTACGTACAAATTCTACGTGCCGAAGCCTACGAGTCCGAGCCGCCGCAATACTTAATCAGCTAAGTTTGCCACGTCACTTTTCCACCATACACGTGGCAGCCACCTCCCTGTGTTTCACCCTCACAGCAATCCCATGCTGCCCCCAACAACCTTAACCATGGTCCGCGTAGGACTCACCCGGCTTTTCTTTTCTTTTCTCGACCCCGCCTAAATTAAATAATAAATAACAAAACCCAACAGTTTCTACTAATTAGTAAAGTGCCCTCGATTAGTCGATTTATTTACAAAGCAGGGGGCTCTTCAGAAAATTACCAGACGGGGTTTTCTGATGATTAAGTAATTAACCTTGTGTTTTACTTAATTAATACATATTTGAATAGGTTTAGTTTAACCTAGTTGATTTAACTTTTACAGTGGCAGCCATGATTAGAGATTAAAGCTTTAAACCAATTCTTATTCGGATTGTGAATAATAAACGGATTTGTTATTTGCATAAGTTAAGTGCATAAACGTAACAGACTCTGACCTGCATACACGTACAGATTTGGCGGGTTCCTCTGTTCTCTCTCTTTTTTTCCCTGATTTTACTCTCTCTTTCCTTCTATATTTCTTTCTCTCTCTCTCTCTCTCTCTCTCTCCTCCTCTGTGACTCCCGATTATCAAGAAAAGCCACCTGGAGTTAAGCACCTGAAATTTTGAAGACAGTTCGTTTCTCTCATCATCAGGTAAACAAACACACATTCACGATCATCATCTGAGTCATCTTCTTTTCTTGACAAGAAGAAAAGAACAATCATGGCTCTTCTTTCTTCCCTTTAATGCAATGCTATTCAAGACAAGATTTTTATCAATGCCTTCTTGTAGGAAAAAAAAACCCAATTCTTCAAGAAGCTTCAGTCTTTATACTGGCTGTGGTTGAAACTCTGAAACTATGTTCTTCTGATGTGATGAGTCCTTGGTCTGCCCTCCTTTTTTTTTTTTCCTTCTTTTTTTTTATTTGTTTATGAATTTTTCTATTGTCATGAAGGGATTTGTTGTTGTCTATGGTTTGCATTGTCCTTTCTTGTGGAGTACATTAGTGTCCTGTTTACATTAAACAAGCACATCTTGATTCTGACGAACATATTGGATTTGGACATACATGGTTACGAACGCACTCACACACTTCATCGTTTTTTAAATCCTTCAAAAGATCAATCCCTAATCTTTCCTCATCAATTTTGGTATATTGTCGAAGGAACCCTTTTCCGGTATTCACGTGAAATTAAATCAAACAAGCAAACAGCTTCCTCGTCCTTTTCGCTTGTGTTTTCTCGTAATTGATAGTATGGCTGGTGCATGTGAATTATATAAGCAAACAGTGTTTGATCTTCATCAGTTTCTAAATTTTTTGGTACGTTCATCAGGCAATCTCAAACCCAGGGGATGGATATATTGTACAGACCTTACCTCGATCCTGACGTTGTATCCATGATTGAGAGAATGCATCCTCCCAGGTTCTTTCCTTTATTAATATACTCGATTTAATTATCCTGTTTGAAGTTTCCCCTGTTTTGCTTCTTTACTGTAACAGCTTCCTGCTTTTTGAACTTAATGCAGGGTATCTGTGGACAATGATTCCTGCTCAGATTGCACTCTTGTGAAGGTGAGCAATTACAAGTAAACAGATTCTCTTCTTTATTAGTTGTTGACCGACTTTCGTCACCACAAGTCATTGTTTAATAGCTTCAATGAATTAACCAATGGATTCTAGCATTCGTGTAAAATAAAAGACAAGTGTATATTAATTATTAAGATTGATTGCTACTGGATACTGGTAATGCAGCTTCACCTATTAGATATTCCTGTTTGGCGTGCTCCTACGTCCCATTAAAAACGTTCAATCGTGTAGAAGCATGACTATTTGTATGAGACAGGAGATGTATTTGTTTATAAGCTGCAGAAGTCGCAATCCTGGACTGCTAAAGCCATTAAATTAATTTGAAAAGTATGCATATTTAATTGTAAGAACTTAGGGGAAAGGTACCAGCACACTTGTTATACATCACTATGATTTTGAAGGGAGTAATGAAGAATGTGATTTCTGACTGTGAAAGGAAACCTTTCCATGTGTAAATGCCCATTGGTATTTAAATTAAACTCTGTTTTAATTGTTGTTGGGTTCCCTCCTTGTTGACAACAGGTGGATAGCGCAAACAAGCATGGAATACTGCTGGAGATGGTCCAGTTTCTGACTGATCTGGATCTTGTCATTTCTAAATCATATATTTGCTCTGATGGCGGCTGGTTAATGGATGGTTAGTTCTTAATCACTAATTAAGAAAGTTTTATATTCGGTCCGCTTTCATCATAAAAGTCCACATTGTAATGCTAAAAACGATATTAGTATTATATAAGGTGGACTTTTTTAATGGAACGGAATGACTATATAGTTGATGATTAAATTAGCTATTCCCACACTAATGCATGTTTGGCTTTATTTTTATTGCATGTTTCAACAGTATTTCACGTCACAGATCAACAGAGGAGGAAAATTACGGACGAAAACCTCATTAAATACATCCAGCAGGTTCTTAATTACACTCTAAATGCATATCAAATGCTGATTAATTAAGGAATTTAATTAACACCATGCATGCTTGATTTTCATTTAAACAGGCATTTGGCACTGGTAGAGAGATTCCGGAGGAGGTCCAGCTATGTTTGACCACAAATGTAAGGCCAAAACATATGTCCAGCGAGCACACCGCCCTTGAGATGAGTGGCATAGACCGACCAGGTCTTATGTCGGAGATGTCCGCTGTGCTGGCTGAGATGGGATGCCATATTTCCGCCGCCGTGGTTTGGACTCACAAATCACGCGCGGCCTGCATACTCTACGTGGCGGACGAGTCCAACGGCGCCCCTATCATGGATCCATGCCGGGTGGCGCGTGTACAGGCGCAGCTGGAAAACGTGGTGGAGGCTCATCACTTCAGCGGCGAAAGGCAGAGCGTGAGGTTGGCATGCCCTGCCTCCGGGAAAACCCACATAGAGAGGCGGCTCCACCAGTTAATGGCGGCTGATAGAGACTACGAGGACTGCCGTTGTGGCTGCGAAGCCAAGATGATGAGTAAAGTGAAAGATGAGGATGAGTACTATAGGATGAGCCGCTGCGATGCGACGCACGTGAAAATAGAGAACTGCGCGGAGAAAGGCTACTCCGTTATTACCGTGAGGAGTAGGGATCGACCAAAGTTACTATTCGACACCGTCTGCACTCTCACCGACATGCAATATACAGTGTTCCACGCCGCCATTAACTCCAAGGCCTCCAAAGCTTTTCAGGAATACTACGTGAGGCACAAGAATGGATGCACCCTCGACCTCGAGGCCGAGCGACGGCGACTCACCCAGTGTCTCATCGCAGCCACCGAAAGAAGGGTTTCGCATGGAGTACGGCTGGACGTGAACACCAAGAATAGAATAGGATTGTTATCGGATGTGACAAGAGTGTTCAGAGAAAATGGATTATCGATAAGCAGGGCGGAGATTGGATCGACGGGAGACAGGGCTGTTGGAACGTTCTACGTTAAGGACACTTCAGGGCAGAATGTGAGCAGAGAAACGCTGGAGAGGGTGAAGAAAGAAATCGGAGGTACCGTCCTGGTTGTCTACAAGGCGGTGGATTCGCCGCGGCATCGAACCATCCCATCAGGTGCCGGTAGAGATAGCAGCAGTGATGGTGGTTTAGTGGAGAGGACAAAATTCTCGTTGGGGATCAACATGCTGTGGTCTCATCTTGAGAGGATCTCAAGCAATTTCAAGCCCATCAAATCATAAATAGCAAACTTTGAATAGCTAGCTAGATCATTCATATTGTGAATACTTAGCACTAATTAGCTCCTGTGTACTTGTACAGATACTTATATACAAATAGAATCTATTGTTCTGGTCATTATAAGTTTGCTATACTTTGGTATTTCGGAAAATCCGAACGAAAAACTAAATGAAATCTCATTTTACATGTTGCCTTAAGTGGCCAAGTTTTACTTCGCTGGAAAAGCAAAAGGTATTCCATTCCGTGTGTAATCTTTCAAATGAGGGATCTATTTACAAACATACAATTGCACATAACATTTAAATGCGCACCAAATAAGACAAATTACACTATTGACAAGTTTTTGCAGGTAACCAAGTTTTAGATGAACACATTTCAGAGATTTATAAAACACCATGGGACAGCCAGTGTTTGATTCTTTCCAATCAAAGGTTGTCCGAATGTACCTTCTCACATCCAACTAGTTCAAGTTACTGCTTTTCACAACTGAACCCAATCTCGGCTGTCTTTATCTGAACTGTAACTTGCTTTCTTTGATTTAGCCGGCACGTCTTCATCGTCCTCTTCAAGATCACTAAAGGACACATCCTCATCATTATCAATGGGGACTGTAGCTCCCGTAACACCAGCTACTTCTGAGCTTTCTTCCTCCTTCAACCAATCATCAGCATCATCTTCTTCATCGTTTTCTTCAGTGGAATCAATCTGCAAAGTTTTATCCTTAGTCTGATCGAAGGTTTCTGCGACTGCAGGTTTGTCAACATTCTCAACTTCAATGCTCCTGACTGGGTGCTTCTCTGTCTCATATTCAGCTGCCGCGGTGGATGAGGAAGATTCAACAACAGATGTTACGGGCACACTGTCATGATCAGTGCCAGATGGTTCAGACAGGGGTACTTCAATATGATTGTAGGAGCTATTATCTTTACCATCAACACTGTCCTCTCCAGCCAATACTTGGGTCTTGCTGTGGTTCTTCAGTTCAAGTGATAATGACGCTCGGGCTTGCACAATCTGCATTCACCATATGAGGTTCCAGATTAAATAATAAGAATCATCATGACCGAGGATGACAATCACTAGTGAAGAACCCAAGGTGTAATAGGGATGAAACATACTGAAACAGCAAAATGATAAGTGACCAAGAGATGAAAGCAGTCATTTCAATTGTGGGACTGCAGTGTGTCAAACAGTTTTGAGAAACAATGGTACATTCCAAAATTTCCAAATGAGTTTCAGAGCCAAATTCAAAGACGAGTAAAGCCTAAAACAAACCCTCCCTACCATATTTAAAATGCTAGATCCCAGACATCTAGACCCAGAGGATAAGCATTAATATTTCTCAATTCTACTTCGGATGAAATAGTTAAGATTTGGCACCCGAATAGATCCTATATCAGCCAAGTTGATAGGCTGGCAATCTGCCTTTTCCATCTAAGCATCTTGTTCAAAGTTGGACGCATCAACAAAATATAAAATGCAAGCTATCATGTCAGATCATAATAAGAGATCAAACCAGGACAGTTGCATTGCACCTACGTTTGAACAAGTCCTTAGGTTCTTTTGATCATAAGATGCACTAACAAGGGAGCCTATACATCAATTCGAAATCAGAAACAGCCAAGTAGTTTTGACAAGAGAATCTAGAAATCCAAAATTAGGCCTCTCACTTCCAAAACATCTTACGAACCAAACTCTACATTCAAGCAGAACTAAAAACTCCAGATATAAAATGTTTTAATCAATGTGCAATTTAACAACCCCAAATAGTGGCATAAAGGATTAGTTTTTGTTGTAATGTACCCATCAACAACAAACATGAATGATCATCCCCAGAAATGAAAAGAAAGGGAGTTCAGCACTTATTATGCTATGCGCCCAAACTGACCTGCGGTGTTGATAATAGGACCGAATCTTCCTTATCCAGTCTAGGGTGAAGAAGCACGAAGTATATCTTCCAAAAGCAGTTCTCACTCATATAACCTGGGCAAAGCTCAATCCTCAATGCAGCTAATCTTGGGGCAAGGTGTTCAACAGCTAATGCGTGTTCTTGTTGAGCATCAGACAGTTTGAAATCTAGCATCACAATGAATCAAAAATCACTATGATCCAGCCATGTTTTAATTATTCGACAGCAAAAGCAGAATATGCAACATTTGCTATAACATATATCTTACAAAATATCAGACCAACAAAAAAAAAAACCTTCCTTTGTTAAATGAAGGCTTAAAAGCTCAGCATTTAACATAAAAAACATCGCTACAAAAATTCACACCATCCTTCCACGCATTCCAAAATATGGCAGAGAAGGGAATGATAAATAGCAAAATAGTCCTTAATATTTCAAGAGTAAAGGAGACATAAAATATGAGATGCAGTTCTTTTAAAATAAAGTGCAATGATTAACAGCTCCAAGATTAAGAAGATGTGCAGTACTATAAAACTGTTAGGAATTCAAATGAATATTTAACCATTGTGACATAGGTGGAAACCGAAAATTTTACCATCGTCATCACCAGTATCAGGCAATGGAAAATCGAGCCAAGTCTCAGGATGCATTGCGATGTCTCTGGCGAAAGATACAACTTCATCGGTCACACCAATGGCACCCCTCTTATAATTAGCCCCTTCCACATCGTCTTCCTCATTATCCGATTCCAATTGCAGAAAATTTGACGCCATTTTCGTGATCTCCGACACAGCTATATTATTCGATATCAGTGAAATCCCAGTCCGAAACTTCCCACCAATCTCTGCAAAATCACTACGGATCCCCATGATTCCCACCGTATCGGATTCCGAACTGGAACCCGATTCGTTGCCGGGCTTGCTTGATTCGGATTCTTCGAGGGGTTTGTAAGGCTCATCCTGTGGCGGCGGGGCGAGGAATGAAGCGACGCCCCAGAATTGGCGGGTTAGGGTTTTACTGAGCTCTGATAGATCATCTTTGACGCCACGTGGAGATGCGGTCGACGGCGACGACGGATCGTCGTTTAAGTGTTGCTCTGCTGCGGGGGCTCCAGCATCCATGTTACTACTACTGTTCGTGCGATCTTCATTGGGATTGGAAACGTCGTCGTTTGATTCTGATTCGTCGACGTCATCGAATTTGAGGGTGTTGGCAATGGATCGAGCTAACCATGACATTGTGAAAGAGAGAGTAAGGTCGCCGGCTGTCGGTGCCGATGATTTGGTTGGAGAATGGACGGAGTAGACTCGAGGTTGAGTTATCAATGCCACTGTTTGGGTTGATTTTAATGTTTTAAACGCTGTCGTCTTACATGCCTGCCTGCTCCTATCGGATATTCGTATTTTATATAGGGCATGTTCTTTACCTTAGGTTTCAAACCAAGTTTGAAACTTAGTTTTAGAAAAATAATTTTATAATATAAAAATGTATTGAAAATATAAAAAAGTGTAGATGCATTGTAAATAATTGTATTGAAAATGATGAAAACTGATTATAAAATTATTTTTCCAAAACTAAGTTTCAAACAAAAGTTAAAGAACAAGCCCAGTCAGTGAGTGACGCACTTCCTCACCTATGAAACTGATTTTTTTTTTCTTTTGGGAAAAGAAATACTAGGAAATTTATTTGTTTTTAAATTTGATTTCAATATTAAACAAAAATATTCTATAATATTACAAAGTAAACTATTTGAATAGAACCGAGAGAGTAATTTAAAAAAAAAACAAAAACTTCATGTACGTGATTGTTTAACAGTCCAACATACTCATTTGAATTTAAAAACTGTTGTGTATATATTATAAACATACGTGTATTAATTTTTTTTTAACTAAGAATTGCTTATCAAATTTAACATCTATTGTATCATGTGTTTGTTATTGGTGTATCTCGATAATGAATTAGAAAGTGAAATATCACTTATTGAGCTTGAAGAAATTTGTGTTTGCTTTTTAAAAATTTTCAATTGTTTAATTTCTTTATTACATGGGTTAAAAACTCTAGTTTTACAAATATACAAATTTTATTTATTAATGTTAAGGTACGAAACATAAAATACTTAATTTGACGTTAGTTGTTCTAGTGAAGGTAATTATTGACTATATATAATTATTTTTTAAAAATATTTTGCAATTTCTTGTCCAAACACCATTTTTAAGTTTTTTATACTCTTAAAATACTAAAAATGTTTTTGAAGTACTTGTCCAAACGGAGCCAAATATTTAAAAAATAAACTTCTTCATTAAATTAAAAAAAAAAAAAAAGTGTTTAAAAGTGGTTTTTTTTTTGTTAATAAAATAAAGTGGACAATTTTAACAAAAGGAGCTAGTATTATTGACAAACTTCTCATATACACTGGGTATGTACAGAAAGTCATCGCCGCATTGGCAAATAGCCTGCAGCCCATCGAGAATATCTACTGGGCTGGGCTAAAGGGCAACCAAAGAACGAACCCATAAGATACCATGCACGGATACTGTAAATAACCATCTTCAACTTTTCATCAATTGCATATTGTCATTAGAAACTATCAATTTGTTGTATTATAAGAAAATGCTGGTGTTAATTTAAAAAAGGCATAAAAGACATAATTATTCAAAAAAAATTGATGAAATTTGTATATTAGTATTGTCATTAAGTTTGTGATTAGGTATTTTAATGAACAATTTTTAAAATTACCTAATTGAAATAAATTGATAATTTAGGGGATTTATTATAGAAATTTTTATTTAAAAAAAAAAAACTCAAAGAGCAATTTACAATATATGAAACGATTGAGGTAGTTATTTATAGTTAACTCATATAAATATTCAAAAGTTCAAAGTAGATAAAACAAAAACTTTGAAGTTTATAAAATAAAATAAAAAACAGAAACTATAAGAGAATTATTTAATGTGTGTTCTCTTACAAAGTTATTAGTTTTTTTCTAATATTTAAAATGATACAGACACGGGTGAGATCACGTACCTGTCAAAATTACGCAATTCTATTATAGTCAAACATTAAGGGTCATTTCTTTACTTTTTTGTTTTTGTTTCAACATTAAATTTAATATATTATAATTAGTTTTTATCATTTTTAATAAATTCTTTTACTATTTAGTTATAAATTTTTACATTTTCAATACACTTTTTACATTATAAAATTATTTTTTCAAAATCAAAAGTCAAACCTTCATAAAAGAACAGGTGCTAAAACTATATCGATTTGCTTTGAAATATTTAGTGAAATGACGTATTAAAGTGAAACAGCATCATTTCACTAATTCTGATATGTGATCACAATCCAAACATGTGATCAAGTTATGTGAATTATTATAAGCAAATAACAAAACTACATCATTCCACGTTACAAAAATTAGTAAAGTAACGATATTTTAAAGTGTGATTGTACTATTTCAAATTTTCAATAAATCAAACAATGATTTGAGATTTCGAACCGATCCGATCCGGTTGTGGCCAAGCCATATTTGAAAAAATGTCGGTATATAGTCCCTTCAAGAGACCATTCATTCAGTGAATAATAGACTATGATGCATTACCCATGCAATTATTTGTTACATAAGTCATTATTCGTTAGAAGAAATTATCCATTGAAAAGACTATAGCCTTACACTATATAAATAAAACAACAAAATGTATTTGCTTTGCTGGTACGTAACAAGTTTATGCTGTGTGAAATCGCAATAACAAGAATTAATCGATCAGGTTTGTTTGCAGTAGAATCTCTGTGGACATGTATTATGTATAGAACCACAAAATGGAATTTTGTATTCTCAAATAGCTGACCACACTGAATGGAGCAAAAATAAAATAAAACATAAAAAATTAAAATGTGAAATGCAGTAAGTACCGTTATTTATTTATTTTAAAGGTATGCGCAACTCCATGAGAACTTCTGCCTATCTTACCCGGGTATTTTCTGTTTACTTTCTCACAATGGAGAAGTTGGCTACATAATATGACATGTGAGTATCACTTTCTATCTTAAGAAAATAGACATAGAAAATATGAGTATAATAGACCGAATATCTGATCTCACGTTTCACCTTACGCAAAATATATATGGTACATGATCATACATACATATACTATATGGAAAATTAAAAAGCTTGCTCTCTAACTCCAAACACTACTTAATTGACTTATCACATTTTTTCAACAAAAGTAGCAAATGTAAATTAATTCGATCGAAATACCGTACGATTAAAGGATACTATATATATAAATATGCATGCATGCTTTTAACTAATTACTCCAAAATGGAAAGCGTTCCTGGGCTCAGCAGTGGAGATAAGCACCACGCCATTGAAGAAGGTGAGAAGCTAAACGCCATTGGGCTCTGAGCTCCACAAGTTTCCGATAGCTTGTGGATTTTTCTCTCCGAAGTTAAGAAATCAGAGAAGCTGGCCGGAATTTGAGCCGACGTCCCGTTCTGAAAACTTCTGAACTGTTCGCCTTCGGCCGGTGGTACATGAGCGACAACATCATTGGCGGATGAGAAACGAATAAGAGGTAATGAGGTGTTAGAGAGGTCGAGTGCCGGCGGAGCAACCTCCTCGAGACGCCTCTGCCGGAATGCCGGACGGGGAGAAAGCGTTTCGACGACATCCACCTCCGATCCTTGCTCAATGGTGGGCTGAAATTCCGGCGCGGAAGTCAACCGCTGGACAACTTGCTTGAAGTTAATGGATTCCACCTTGTATACCTTAGGCCTCGTCGGCGGGAGTGGGGCGATTGGTTTCTTCATTGGTTTCATAGGAAGCCTCCGAATCTCATGCAGCGACGAGTAGAATGAGGACGACGACGTTTTCGCTCTGTCTTCTTGATCAAATTGTTGTGCTTGTGGGTACGCAGCAGATTGGCCCGACATAGAAGATGAAGAAGTATACGAGTCGGAGGATTCCATTACTTACGTTATTTAATTATTTATTTGTAAGAAAAGAAGCTCAAAGAATCTACGGCGTTCGGTTTTTGTTTCGATGCATAAAATTAAAGCTTTGGAAAAAATAAAGAAAAAACTGAAGAAGGAGATAATGAAATGGAGGTAGGCGGAGGGGTTTATAAAGAAACAAAACAATTTGAAGGCTTGGCTTTCAGGAGAAACATTCCTGTCTTGGGCGTCGGCGGATATGGAAATTAAAGTGACATAACATAAAAACAGTATACGGTTGCACAAATTTGACCATCAAAATTTAATATTTTCAGATTAAAATATAGTCTCCATAACTGGCAGTTTCCTTGGCTGAAATATTACTGAAGTGTTGGCCTGGATAATTATAATTAATTTATACTATGTATGATCTAAGATTGATGGGTTGGAGTTCGGAGATTTCTGTTACTTTGTTCAAAGGTCATGTCCCAAAAATCAATCTGGGTTGCAATTCACGGACGGTCGCTCCAACAATATGGCGCAAATTTAATGGCAACTCCTGTGTGTGTCTCTTTTTTGTTCGAAAAATATATATATATAAATGGTTCATTATTGTTGGTCAAATTTTATCTTGTAAGTAAGAAATCAGAGAATTACGGTAATATTTGGTCATGTATTACGCATTATCGGTACCTGTTCAGTCATTTTGGGCTTGGTTCCCCTGACAAATTCTATTTTGAGGCATATTCTCTGTGTTCGATTTGAAACAATGTTTGAAACATAATTTTAAAAATATAATTTTATAATTAATTTTCATCATATTTAATATAATTTTTATTATGTATTTATACATTTTTTATATTTTTAATACACTTTTTATATTATAAAATTATTTTTTCAAAACCATGTTTGAAACCCAACATAAAGAATATGCACTGTGCTATTTTTTTTTTTTGCGTATCATGTAACCTAGTATAAATAAAATGTTTTGTTGTTTTAATGGAAAAGGAACAAGAAAAAGCCGCCGGACGTCACCATATTCTCAGTGATATTCCCAATTATTGATGATTGATTGGGTCTTCCCAACGGTTCGAGTCATAGCAAAAATAATAGGAGGAATAAATATTTGGATTCACTGGACACGAACTAAAATCACGGCTTTATAATGCGGAATATCCAACGGTTGTCGATGATCGAGCCGCCAAGTTGGCGGCTCCGCCGTCCCCACCACCGCCATTAACATCGCAACCTTCTATAGCCTTCTGAGTAGGTTATTACTGATCAGATGGTTGATGTTGCCTACAATTAATTTCATCATTTATTAAAATTTATAGTTTATAGTAAGTTGGCATTATTAATTAAATCATAATTAATTACGGTATTATCTGGAAATTTCTTCTGTAATCAAAAAATAAATAAAAATATGGGTCTACGGATATTGAAAGGCACTCTTTCTAGTTCAGTCGTTCATGAGTCATCACTTGGTTTCGTGCATTTGCATTATCACAGAAGAAAGTCGAGAATCTGGCACTTTGGAGAGATATGCTGGTCAGCATTTCATCAGCCAGTATGTCATCCCTCCCCAAATATTATTAATTAATTAGTATTAATTTTTAGTGGGTCCCTACTCTCTCAACTCTCAACTTCTCAAGCATTACCATTATTGCATGCCTTGGACTTTTTCTTTTTAGAGTTGCCGTATTTTAATGCTTACAGCTAACAATCAGTTAAATTTTTCTTAAACCCATAATTTAATAATTCGTGATGCATTATAACTTTAGATTATCCCGACGTACATCTGTAATTCAACCGGACTGCTAAGAATGAATTCATCCCACGAACGGTTTGAATTAAAATTAAATAATCGAATCAAGTCCACGATAACTTATGAGATTCATTTTGTTCAACTGCAATTTAAAAGTTTTTATTAAAAGAGTCACGTCAGAATATTTATATTTAACTTGATAAATGAAAATTAGTTTCGTAATCAACCGAGGTTTGTGATAGGACACTCTAAACTTAGCTTTAAGTTTGACCAACAACAATGGCCATAATTAGTCCAATGTGGTTGCAAGTTGCAACTGATATTATGAATATTTTTTGGTCAAAGTCAGAATTCTAAACTTTCGTCGGCTAATTTAACTGAAAGTTGAATGTGTATAGTAACCATAGATGCGGCAACCCTCTTGGATCCCATTCTCATCTATTGCGTCCATTGATGACTGCGAGTGGATTTTTTTTATTTTACTTTTTCACTCTTTTAGTATAGTAGACGACGAAATATTGTTCACCTGCTCATTAATGGGTTTAATTTTTACAGTAATTATTGGTGAGATCTGTGTGTGTGTGATTATTCTTCTTAATTTGGTCAGAATTACGGTGACTGATCGAGTACTATATTTATGTGACTACAAAAGATGACAATAACAAAGGCAACTAAACCTTTGTCCCACTACGTTGTATCGACTATATGAATTATATTCTTCCACCATGTATATTCATGACACATCAATTAATTCATATTCGTTTTTCAATTTTTAAGTTTTTTATGTTTTTCTCTACCTCTGTAATATTAATTGCTTATCTGTTTTCTAGCTATCTATATACATGTCCAAACCATATAAGAACATATTTATTAAAACGTTTTCAAAAACTCATATTTTATATTAATATTTTATTATTTTAAATACACTTTTTTATTATTTAATTACACATTTTTCTTAAACTTCAAACAAAATCAAGTTTCTATGGCGGTTTTAATAAAAACCGTCGTCGAAATGGACTTTCTACGGCGGTTGTAATTAAAACCGCTATAGAAACTTGATTTCTATGGCAGTTATGAAGAAACCGCCATAAAAAATAACTTTCTATGACTGTTTTAATTACAACCACTATAAAAAAGCCCATAATTGTAAATTCTGGCCGTTCCTATATTTATAATGTATTTTTTTCTAAAATATATTTTAGAATTATCTGTTAGACGAACCTGCCCTAAAACTTGGTCACATTCGGATTTCCATTTTCTCTTCAACTAGCGGATACACTAGGATTTGATTCGGGATTTTTTAAGCCGAAACTGAAACAGTATTTAATTATTCTGGGCCTATACGCTAAGTCTATCGGCCCAAATTGTGGCCTATAATGTCATTGTGCATTCTTTAGTTAGCTTCGCACTTTCGTTCCTTCAGATCTCAAACATTTCAAACTAATGAGGGAGGGAAAAGAAACAACCGATTTTTATAAGTAATAATTGCAGTACAGCTTAGATGGAGTTCATCCACTAAGCTAATACCCATTTTTATAAATTGGCTAATCTGCCCATGTCAATACAAACTCCTGTTTAAAAAAAAGAAGAGATAAATTAAAACTCCAGTGATAATTCAGAAAAGCCAATCAAAAGCTCGAAATCCTCTGACCAGTCGGAAGTAAAATGTAGAACACTAGATTAAAAATCATTGCTGTAGTTGGAATCACATAACACACAGTAAAACTCGTTTAAGAAATGCTTCCGACAATCTTTTGGTGAGAATGATATTAATGCAGATGGACAAGAACATGGTCAAATAAATTACTCCTGGAAATGAAACAAATGGATTACTCATGGAGATGATCAATACCACAATAACCTGACAGGAATATAGCCACCTAAAATTTCAAGTGCACAACTGCGTGTATATGCTTAATCCTGAGAATACAAACCCTCGCAATGGAAGAACCAGGGGAAAGATAAATCTCAGCATTACATGCAAATACAATGTCACTCAACAACACTACAAGAAGCTTTGAAACTAACATAGGCTCAGTTTAAGTACCAGACAACAGTCATTTAAAACCCAGCAGAACCTTAGTCCACTAATAATTGGTCACCCAGTTCTATATATCTTGGTAATTGACCAAGTTTGACAAATTGCAAATAAATGTCCAGTATTACTGTAGTAAGAGAATATCAACGAAAATCAAAGAGAAATATCCAAGTTTGACAACAGCCAAAAAAGAAACAACAACAACTACCCTTTGTCCCACAACAACAGCCAAAAGAAATCTAAAAAAGAAGTAAGTCATGATATTTTGCATAGAAAGATCCAGTGTTACACGAAGTTAGAGAATATCAGCTAACAGAAAACAAACTGCAGTGCAATGTCCACAACCACAGTAAGGTCAGAGCACTTACAGACCTATCCTTGTTGTTATGTTAACATGGAATCCGAAGCATGAAATTGCACATAAAGAGAACGAAAATTTCTACTACTATTTTGTGAAACACTTGTTCTTCCCATAGTTTTCTTACCCAATTCTTCCATTTTTGGTCTTGATGTCAACAACCCTACAGCCACATCTATCCTTCAAAAGCATAATAGTACACAACAAACCCAAATGACATAAGTCACATGAGCTACCCCTTTGTCTTTATATCCATTAAAGCCATAGTCATCAATTAAATCAAAGCAAAACTAGATTCCACGATCCCTATTATGAATTGACTGTAAAATCAAACAAAAAACAACTAAGCCTTTATCCGACTATGTGAAGTATACCATATGGATTGTCATCATGTACAGTCAAAACTAAATAGAGAATCAGAATCATGAAAAACTAGTTTTATCAACTGATCCACCTGATTTTTAACACATGGTCTTGAATGGTGAATTAATAGTTACTAGACATCTATAATCATTAAAAAGGAAAAATCAAAGGCCAATGATAGGCCATCTAGATCATAAATTTTGATTGAAAAGGGGACAATAATAGGACATCATTCAAAATGAGGGGGAGATTAACTGAAAAAAAGGTACAAGAGCCCTAAATTTGAAGAATGAACAAACTAGCGGTAAAAATACCAATGATGGTGATTTAAAGAAAACAGATGTAGATGCTTAGGAATCAGTAGATGAAGAGGTTAAAGGATGAAAGAGTTCCTCATAAATCGTATACAATCCCAGAGAAATTAAATGAAGGTAGTATGCAACTTGATGCGAATTTGGACTACACACGAAGGTCATCAAATGGAAGAACACTCACCTTTTTTAACTGGACATTCCAAAACCCATTACTTGCAATTATTATAAATCCACACCATTGATTTCTTCTTCCTAAGAATGCCCAAGAGAAAGAAACATAAACAGCTACATGAGAAAATGTCAAGATGAAAATAATTAGATAGTTCAAATTTCAAACAGTGGCTCTGAAGATTGAAGAAGAAGAAGAAGAGGACTGATTATGAAATAATCCTGCCCATAAAAAAAATCCTCCTGCCTGTTCTATCCTCTCACGTTCATCAGACCTATCAGGTCTGTGATCAATGGACAATGGGATGGATTCATAAAGCATAGTTTAACAACCATGAAGAAACACAAGGACTTTATGCTTGCTTCATTTATCTTGCAGCAAGAACCAAAAGATATCCATAGATGTAATAAAAAAACAGTAGCATGACAAGGCAGGACAGGACAAACAAGTCAGGAGAGATGTGTATACTACATAGTTTAAGAGCTTCATAGAACTGCATCCTAATCATACAACTTTTTCATACTCCAATATTGCGTACAACAAATAACAAGCAACAATTACATATTTTCAGTATCGAATGAGTAATACAGGCAACAATTGCTCTTACATAAACTCTCAACCACCAAAATGAAACAGTGTAACCATAAACTGAAGACAAAACTTAAATAAATAAACAGCATCTCTTATTCACACTAAATCATCCAATTTACTACGGAAACCTCAATAACTTTAGAGAATCTCAAATGTACTTCAACATTGTAATAAAATTCTGAGCATAAAATACAAAACGCAAGCAAAAAGTAATAATTAATTAGTTAAAGACGCAACTAGCACGAATTAGTAAAAGTGTCTCCCTTAGCAGGCAAACTTTCGAAGCCAAAAAGACATCAGCATTCGCTGCGAAGACTCCAGAAATTCAAATCTCGTTCATACGAAGATTGACCTAAAATCAATAACCTCAGACAAATTTACCGGTCTCAGTTGCTTTTTCCTAAATCGATTAAATCAAAGCAGAATAATCGCTCAAATCACCGAAACCTTTATCATTTGATTCATTTCACACCAATCTACAATAACAGCAACAACAAAATCAAAAGAATAATACCGTTTGGTGTTATCGTGATAGTGTTTGTACTTCTCCCCTTTATTCAATGCCGTATGCTCCGAATCAACCGCGACAGAATTCGATCCGTAAAGTTTTGCCGCGAAAGCCCAAGTTGTTTCATCATCTGGTTTGAATTTTAAACTGTTCGCCAAAATGAGGGGTTCTTAAAACAGAATATGTCTCGGAGTGTTATATGCATATCTGTTTAATGCAATTGTGAAAGGCTGATTGTCCATATTACCTTTCTAGGTTATTACTAATTCATTATCCTTAATGGATATTGATGGCTATACATCTTATTAATTTGTAAGATATATAGTGAAAAAGATTATAAGAAAGATGAGGAAATAAATTGATAAATAGAGACCAGGAGGACGGCTCAGACGCGGACGCCATTTGTGCCGAGACCCATCGCCTAATGTCGACCCACTCCCTAGACTCAATTACCCGGATCCGAAGATCCCATAATACCCTCGCCTACAGCCTAACTGTACATGAGAAGTTCCATATGTTAAACTATACGTTCTAAGAACATCCTCCCCCTTGTATCTCCTCTAGTTATCTAACCGCCCACAGCTAATCAAAATTCACCCATTTCCGCTTCAAAAAATTAAAAAAATTATGTAACTTTTTATTACATTTATCTCTAAAATTTTAATATAATGATGAAATGAACGTTTTATTTTTTCTAAAATAACAAAATACCATACGAGCCAGTTTGTTTTAATTGATGACCAAAGGAATGTAATAATATTAGCTAGTAGCTAGTGTATGAGCATCCAACCATTGGCTGGCTGCGTATTTTGATTCATCTCTCTGTTTCTCTTTTTAACATCTTCTGCTATTTTGTACTGATTCGAAAAATTCAACCATCAAACATTAGTATTCTTTAATTTACATGAATATCAAAATAGATATGATATAAATATAATATTATAAAGTTTCTTTAGTTTCCTTTAAATAAATAAATAAATAATTATTTAATTTTGGTGCAAAGTAAAGAAGCCAAGATATAAACCACCAAAATCCTGTCCTTATTCCCTTTTTAGTTTCTCCAAACGGCTCCATTTGGCACTAAATTAGAGTCCTCCATTCCACTAGAAATAAGTTTAAGTAGGGAAAATGCATCCATCACTTTTTCGTTAGCTCCTTAATTTCAACTCAAATGCCTAAAATGTGCCACCTCTCTTCTTGATCCTATTCTATATATGTACACCATTAACATTAAGTCTTTGAAGGTAGCGCAACGCAAGTCAAGTGTATCAAATGATGAGCAACAAAGTGGGAAAATGGAAATCGATAAGCAGGTTCATCAGCGCACCATACAAGTTTTTGATCCGAGCTCGGAATTTGTACGTCAAAGGTTTCTCCGACTGCTCAACAAATGTCTCCGTCAGCCTGAACTATGGTCTGGTGGGAAATCCTCCTAAATTTTCCGAGTTTCCACCTTCTAATTTGCTCCAATCCTCTTCATCACTATCAACAAACGGTACTGATCATGATCTTATCAGCTCTGCTACTGTTGGGAGGAAGAGCGATCTGGAGATTCTGAGATCAGAGAAGCCGCGGTCAAAACTACAATCCCACTTGGCAATACGAAGAAGAGAAGTGAGCAGAAGTAGTGTTGTTCGGCGCAGTCGCCTGATCAGCACAGTTGCCGCTTTTGGGAGGATTGATGAAAACGAGCCTTATGATGTTTCTGGAGAAGAAGACATTAAGTTGATGGGGGATCACGTGTTTTCTAGTTGCAGAAGCCATGCCATGATCACTAACAGAAGGGCTTCTCGACGTTATTGATCATTAGCCTGGAAAATGCGATGAATGCATGGAAATATTGGAGGGCTGCCAGCCGGCCAGCTCGCTTATTATTGTGTGTGTTTTTCTTGGTTTTTGATAGTCTTGTGAAATAATTTTCAGGGTAAACTCAGTCCTCCGTCCATGGTCTTAATTTGTTGTGAAATCAGGACGATATGGTTATGTTTCGTATCAAGAAGAAACTATTTTCTGTATTTATAAGTGAAAATAACAGCAAATTTGAATTACTCTCTTCGTCTCGTTCAAAAAGTTTTGAATAAGACCATGAAAGTATTTCATTTCTATTCTTGAAATCCTCTTTTTATTTTTTATTTTGGGTGGAAAACGACCTTGCAACGAAGTTACATTGCACTACAAAATTGAAATTGACGTAGTAATATATATTTGATCGGGATCAAATTGAGATGTGGTATTTGTCCTTTGTTAAAGGCCAGGGATAAAAATGTCACATAGTACAAAATACTTTGATATATAAACTTCTATGGAAAACTGCAAAAGTGGTCCACAATCTTTACCCCTGTTTCAAATGTAGTCCACAATCTTTAGTAAGTGGCAAATGTAGTCCACAATGTATCCATTTTGTTGCAATTTTAGTCCAAAAACGGAAAATGGACCTTGACTAACGGTCAACGGGTTTGACCCTCCTAAAACCACCCCACCCCTTCCTTCCAAAACCATTTCTCCACATCACTTCTTCCTCCACGTCAGCACCAGAAAATGAAAGGAGATCATAAAAACTCCAAAATTTGCTCCATTGGGGTTTCGAACCTGTGACCTCCCGGATACGCGCGCGAGAGACAACCACTAAGCTGCAGTCGTTTGTTTGTCTTTGGTTGCTGTTCCATTCACTCATATAGAATCACACTTTTCTTTCGTACTTTATACACAAAGCCGTATTAAGACTTTCAAATTCCTTTCCATGCCGTCAAATTAATTAACTTATTTAATTAAAATTACTATTCTAACCTTATTAAATAATGTCAAACATATAATTACCTCTAATATATATTTTTAACTCTTTCAAAAATCTCATACGAATTAATTCAACATCAACTATAATATATTTTTAAATAATCTCATACGAAGAGGAAGAATTAAAAATATATTATAGTTGATGTTGAATTAATTCGTATGAGATTTTTGAAAGAGTTAAAAATATATATTAGAGGTAATTATATGTTTGACATTATTTAATAAGGTTAGAATAGTAATTTTAATTAAATAAGTTAATTAATTTGACGGCATGGAAAGAAATTTGAAAGTCTTAATACGGCTTTGTGTATAAAGTACGAAAGAAAAGTGTGATTCTATATGAGTGAATGGAACAGTAACCAAAGACAAATAAACGACTGCAGCTTAGTGGTTGTCTCTCGCGCGCGCATACGGGAGGTCACAGGTTCGAAACCCCAATGGAGCAAATTTTGGAGTTTTTATGATCTCCTTTCATTTTCTGGTGCTGACGTGGAGGAAGAAGTGATGTGGAGAAATGGTTTTGGAAGGAAGGGGTGGGGTGGTTTTAGGAGGGTCAAACCCGGGTTTGACTGACGGTCAAACCCGTTGACCGTTAGTCAAGGTCCATTTTCCGTTTTTGGACTAAAATTGCAACAAAATGGATACATTGTGGACTACATTTGCCACTTACTAAAGATTGTGGACTACATTTGAAACAGGGGTAAAGATTGTGGACCACTTTTGCAGTTTTCCCAAACTTCTATATTAAAGTTAACGGATAACAAAATCCCGCAGCCAGCCGGCCAGAAGTAGAGATCTTCTCCCTCGGCGTGCACTGATCTGTATCTACTGCGATGTGTACAAATTACTAAAATAAACTACTTCATTTAATGAGATTACAAAATGAAACTTTGACAAGCTGATAATTGATAAATAAATAAATAAAAATACTGTAATAAAATGGGAATTATGGTAAGAAAATACCAAAAACTCCCTAAAGATTGTTCAAATTATCAAAACAAATTCCATAATGTAATGAAATTAATTGGTCAGTTAGCAATGTTTGGTTGGATAATTTTATCGAATTCCGTTTCATAATTTGAACAATTGTAATGAGTTTTTAGTAATCTGCCATTAATAGTAAAAATGAATTTAGAAAGGAAAAGAAAACTCTGCGTTTGAACAAATCGAATTCCCCTCCGGCGGTAAAATCGAATCTACACATCGTCGTCGAGTTGGAAAAAGATGGAGAGGAAAGATAAATATCACAAGTTCCGCGAGGCTGTTATTCACACGCTCTATCCTCCTCCACCGGAAGAAGAAGAAGAAGAAGAAGAAGAAGACAAGCCCGAATCAGTAGACACATCAATCCTAAACCTCAATTTGGACCATGTTCTAGGTACCATTATTTTCCCTCGCTTTCCATTAATTGTGTCTTAATCGTTCTGTTTGCTTTTGCTTGTTTTGATGATTTTGGATTGATAACGTGGATCGGATAGATGATGAATCGGAGGGAGCTACTTCATCGAGCGACGGCGACGAATGTGAGGACGAAGGGGATGGAGGACCCAACAAGTTGACGAGAGCCCAGAGAAAGCGGCTCCGCAAGAAGAAGCTAAAGCAAGCTGCTTCTCAACAACGCAGAAAAATAATTGGGCCAACGCTGCCTACTTCTGCTACTGCTTGTGAAGGCAAGGGCAGCGATGCAATTGAGAATGAACCTCAAGGTGTTCGACAAAATGCCGCTGAGGGGAATGATTCTCTGGTTTCCGCTGAGGCAGGTGAGGATATTCTAAGTTGAATGCTTTGAAACAAGAAGTGTAAAGCTACTGTAGTAATCAGAAACTTGTTTTGTATATGAATTAGTTCTTTCTTTCCTCTGTTCTATTATGAATGGCTGTTGAAACAAGATTCGCAGAAAAAGCCGGCTGGGACCAAAGGAAACAAGCTGAAGCAGAGGCGAATGTCCAAGAAAATGGCTAGTGATGCCACTAAGTTATCAAGCTCAGGAAAAAGCTCTCGAGAAAAGGAAGATCCGTGATCAACTCAATGCAGAAGCCACGGAACTCCTTTCTATACAAAAATACCAGTGCCATCTGCAAATCGATGATGCCTAACTGGCCGATAACTGGGGACCAAGAAGGCCGATAACTGAGCTGCTGACATTCTTTCTTTGATCAAATGGATACCATTAGCAAGTAAGATTTTTTTTTTTTTTTTTTTTTTTTTGGTCTTTGCTTGAGAGTTAATTGGAATTGTACATGACAGGAGATCCTGGTCCTAGTCAATGAAATTCTTGTAATCTTTTTTATTTAATGCGAATCATGGACATAAGGCTCTCACTCGCTACTAGACAAATACTTTTAAAAGTAAAAGCTGTCGCTTGTACTTATTAAAGAACCCAGAAAAACTTTTGCTTACATGTTGAATGCTCGTCATCCATGGAAGTTACTCTAGTACTATCGTTTGTCAGAGTCAGATATAATTCCTGCCCATTTCGCTACAGTCTGTGAGTGTGACCATTGACATAGGAACAACAAATGGCAACTATTTTTTTCTGCTGCTGCTGCTGGATCGGTTGGAAAGTTAAGGTCAACGTTTTTCATCGACATTTCTCTCTCTCTTTTTTCGATCATCATCTTCATCATCCTCCCTCCTGACGTGCTCTAATGGAGGACTGGCCATTGTAGTTGTGCTTCAATATTCTTCGTTGACATGAAATATAGGTTTTAAAATCTGTAGCCTCTGGTTAGATTGATAGCAACACGATTTGACTAAATACAGTGAGTAACAGCTTAGAAGATGGATCCGATTCTTGCTGAGCTCAGCTGCGTATGGGATAAAGCAACGAGCTAACGACTATCTATGAATCTTTTTGTGATGACTAGTAGTAATAGATTAGTATTAATGCTTCAGTTACTCATAAATGCATGGAGAATGGAAACTTCTAGGAATTAAAATAGTCGGGGTTGAGAATTGTTGGCACATGATTGGTTGCGGAAATTAATGTTAAAGGAATCAAATGCCACACTAGAGCCTATTCTCAATAGTAGAGCCCGGAGACTTTACCGGAGCATTATTTATTTACTATTTATTTATTGAGTGAAAGTGGACAAAGTAAATCTCATCTTTCTTTTTTTTTCTTTTTTTTTTTTTAATCTTAAAAAAAAATAATAAAAGCATACAATTGGAGAGTTATGTTATGGAGTACATTAATTAGAAAAACGAAAGCCAATCAGATTGAGTGGAAATTTGAAGAAGACTTAATAGTATTAGTATTATTATACCCTGCCTAAACCTGAAGGCAATATAAATGAGAAAGGCAAAACGGGAACCCTTCATTTTTAGGCCATATTCCAAATCCAAAACTCGGTCGTCATGGCCAAAGCCAAACTCCATGGCCGACCCTCCTCCATTTCCTCTAGAGATAAATCTCTGTTGATTGTTGCATCAGTTGCGGTGTTAATGATTTTCTGTGTGATTTGGTACAATGGAGACCCCTTCTCAAATTTCACGACTAATTGCTCTGCCAATCCCTCCGTCGACAGGGAATTTGATCCTCCCGGAACAACCTTTTACGACGACCCTGAGATCACCTATACCTTAGAGAACCCTGTCAAGAATTGGGACGACAAGAGGAAGGCGTGGCTCAGGTTACACCCGACCTTCGCCCCCGGCTCCAAAGAACGTATACTCATCCTCACGGGATCCCAGCCGGCGCCTTGTAAGAATCCCTTTGGCGATCATTTGCTCCTGAGAGGATTCAAGAACAAGGTTGATTACTCCAGAATCCATGGCTACGACATCTTCTACAGCAACGCGTTCTTCAACCCGAAAATGAGATCTTATTGGTCAAAGATCCCTTTGGTCCGGGCCGCGATGTTGGCCCACCCGGAGGCGGAATGGATCTGGTGGATGGATTCCGACGCAATCTTCACTGACATGGATTTCATGGTACCACTCAAGAGGTACAAGCGCCACAATTTCGTGGTTCACGGCTGGCCCGATCAGATTTACGAGAAGAAAAGCTGGGTCTCCGTGAATGCTGGGATTTTCCTAATCAGGAACTGCCAATGGTCCATGGAATTCCTGGATGTCTGGGCTACCATGGGTCCACAGAGCCCGGATTACAAAAAGTGGGGTAAAACCCAGAGGTCAACGTTCAAGGACAAGATGTTCCCTGAATCCGACGATCAATCCGCCCTGGTTTATTTGCTTTTGAAGGAAAAGGAGAAATGGGGTCACATGATGTATGTGGAGAACGAATACTCTCTGCATGGCTATTGGATTGGAGTCGTGGGAAGACTCGACGACATAACAGAAAGGTACGAGAAGATAGAGAAGAAGACGGCGAAGTTGAGGCGGAGACACGCGGAGGTGGTGAGGGAAAGCTATGGTAATATGTGGGAGGAGCATTTGGAAGACGGCGGCGACCGGAGAGGCGGGTGGAGGCGGCCGTTCATCACACACTTCACGGGGTGTCAGCCGTGTAGCGGGGAGCACAATCCATCGTACAAAGGGGACGAGTGCTGGGTAGGAATGGAGCGGGCTTTGAATTTCGCTGATAATCAAGTTCTTCGAAGCTTCGGGTTCTGGCATCCCAACTTGCGAAATGGCACAGTGTCGCCGTTACCTTTTGATTTTCCGGGAGGTGGTGACGACGAATCTGAGAAATTGGTTTGAAATTTAAAGCATTAATTAGTCCATCAGTGTTTTGATGTTTAGTTCAATGTGTTGTTAAATTCATAGTACAGAGATGGTGAACAGTTTCAAGATAATTAATCAAGCTTAATAGGAATGGAATTAATTTCTCAAATTGAAGTCGTTTTCTTTGAAACTTATCGATTTGCATGCATGCTTTAATGGATGCAGTTTATTGGCCAAAGTACAGTTGATTTGATTGATTGAATCTTAGTATGGACATGATAAATGGAGATTTCTTGCAAAGTTTGGCATTCTTTAGATTTATTCTTGGACGACTTTTAAGGCAAAGATGTCGGCAGGCAGTCCCATTTTTCCAGTGAACTCCATAGTTTGCTTAATGTATTATTGAATGAATAATTTGATTGACCAATGGAACCTAATTTGAATCGTCAATAAGGCAAAACTCCTCAATCAGGGGCGTGCAATTTTTGTCGCTTTTTTAAGAGATTAATTGGTTTGGTTGATTTGGAAATTTTCTGCAGAGAATATACACTTCCATTCCACGTTTATGATTAGGACATCTTCATCTTGCCGTTGCGATTACTAAAATCAGAAGACTAATATTGCTTTCTTTCTTTCTTTCTTTGCGAGGACCTGATCAAAGGATAGTAACTCACTGCATCTTGTCAGCTTTAACAATAAAGTCTTGGATAAATTACATTTACCTCCCTTGAGTTTGTAAAAATTACTAAAATCCACTGTGGTTTCATAAAATTACTAACACTTTCCTGAACGTTCAAATTCTAGCAAAAATTTGTATTCAATATGCTAAATGGTTCAACATGCACCACTTTCCCTTTAAGAAATATTACATTATCTAATTTTTTTAGTTCAAAAAAAAAATTAAGTTTTGAGTTCAGTTTTTTGACTCACAAAGAGGCAAATGTAATAATATGATGCCAGAAGTAGATAATTGTTATATTTTACTCGGTCCAAGAGTTTTGATAGTTTAATGGAACCACGTGAGGGTTTTGATAGTTTTCACAAACTTCGATAGAAGTAAATGTAATTTACCCTAAAGTCTTTTGGTTTCAATTTTTTGTAGAAAAATTACATTCTACCTTTCATGATGTATTATGTTACATAGACAATAAAATTATACAACATTAGTATCGAACAATTATCCTTGAGGAATGGTTGATTTTAAGCGTTGATAATAGAAAAGTCTTGTAAGTTATATTAGACAGCATATAACTCAACTAAGAGCGTTTAAATTTAGACTCAACAACCATGGCCTTTGTTTTTTCATTAGCTAATGGAGGAATTATAAAATAGTGGAAATTAGACCATTTAAAAGCTTAGCAAAGTCAAAAATTATAAGTTACTAGTTTTATTAAATAAGGTAGTTACAACGTATGCTTCAGTAGAGTAGATTCTTGCAGTTTTGAAGGATGTGATTTTTGTTTTTTCTCTTAGGAGGATGGAAAAGAAACGAGAGCGATGTGGACTTTCCCTAATATGATGTCAACATCTAATAGTATTAAATACAAAAGTAAGTAAAGAAAAGGCCAAAGCCCAAAAAGCACGCCTTAGGCTGGTTGGTATTGAGTCACCTGCGTGCGTTTATATATGTAACACTCCAGTCTCCGGTCACGCCTCAGCGACACCGTTTTGGGAGGATCACACGGCTGATAATACGGAAAAAGAAGCATGCACGATTCGTGATGATCGATGGTGGAGATGCGCGCCTGATGGAGTGCTACGTAATTTGGATTTTGGATCCTCCTCCAAATGACTAAAATAATTTGGGAACGAGATTACTAAAAATTATTCAGTATATCCGTTGTATCTTATGTGGTGCAATGAGCGTATTGTATAATCAATTATTGTATGTCATATATATTTTGGATTAAGTTTTATATTGAGGGATGTCAAACAAACTTTTACTGTGAATCTCATAAAATTTACTTTAAAATATGTTTTGAAATGCATAGATATATGTTTCAAAATATGATTTAAATTAATGTTTAACATATTATATGATATTACATTTCATACTAAATTGTGACATAATATTTAGATATGTACTTCAAAACTAATTTGAAATTATGTAATTTCAAAATGAAATGCCAAACATTTTACCGTCAGTTCCACAAAATTCAACTCAAAGTATATCTATCTTTTAAGATGAGATAACATATATGACACTAATAACACACGAAAATTATTTGTCATTAGTGCATCCCATAAAAATATATTTGATTGTGGTACTTTAACGTGTGTGAAATTTGAATGAGTTTGTTATTATTACGTCGTCCAGTGGATTTATCTGAAATTGCATTCTTAATTTCTCCCTTTAATTTTCTTGTGGAGGCAGAAGAAAATTGTATTAATAGCGTTAGAAACTGTTCAATTTTTTCAATTTTTTCCTTATACTCTACCCCTGGAAAAAAAACGAGTTTGTAGCAGGGAAAATCTTCCATTAAACCAGAGTATCCTATTAATACGGAGTAGTCAATAGTTCATTTTATGTTTTACGTTTTCACTTTATAGGCTATACGAGTACTTTTTTTAATTTATTTTTTATTTTTTTGGTTTAGGGAGAAAATAAGGACTTTGGAGTAAGTAAGGGCCCAAGGACATTAATTACTAAAAACTCCTCGGATTAGGAATCTGATTATTTTAATTTTAAAATGTATTTGGCCGGGCAGCCAAGTAGATTTCACCACTTGTACGACATCTTGGCAGTTAAATGGATTTAAAACGACAAAAAAAAAAATATATCAATGGTAACTTACATTTATATCCTTCAACTTTAGTAAAACTATCATTATTTTTTATATATAAATAAAAAAATTAAAAAAAAAAGATTGTCAAAATGGATTTGCATGTTATCTCCCCTCCAATTGAATTGATATAGGCAACTTAACACACGATACACCATATGTCATACAAGTATATAATTTAGCACATAGTACATCAGATGTTTTACACAAAACACGTTACATTTGGACGGTTACTCAAAATTAATTTACCCTTTCTCACACATACAGACAATAAATGAGAGCGAGCATTTAAAACTAAAAGTCTGTTGTGCTTCTTGCATCGTAATCGTGGTTAGTAAGGGTAATATTGTAAAGAAGAAAGTACTCAAATTTTGGCTCCCGGGTTTATAGTTAGTTCCATTTGCCATGAAAAACAGAGAGATTTGAAGCCTCATTCTCTGCTTTCCACTCATCTTCTCGAAAACAAACCAGCCATGCCATTGCCCAGAATCAACAAACCTCAAACTAAACCATCACTCTTTTCTACAGACAGCAAATCCTTCATTCTCGCTGTCCTAATTGCAATACTACTCGTTTGTGCAATTTGGTCCTTCTCAAAACCATGGACCAATTCGAGCACCGATGATTCCGACGAATGCATCAACGGACCAGAAGGACGACGCTTTAATCGAACACTCGATCCTTCAACGGAGACATTCTACGACGACCCACGACTCAGTTACACCCTGGGAAGCCCCGTTCAGGACTGGGACAAGAAGAGGAAGCAATGGCTAAGGCTTCATCCCACCTTCGCCGACGGTGTCGAAAATCGGATTCTCATCGTCTCCGGATCTCAGCCCTCGCCGTGTAAGAATCCCACCGGCGATCATTTACTCCTGAGGTGTTTCAAGAACAAGGCTGATTACTGCAGAATCCACGGCTACGACATCTTCTACAACACCGCATGTCTTGACCCGAAAATGTGTAACGTTTGGGCTAAAGTGGCGCTGGTTCGAGCGGCCATGGTGGCCCGCCCGGAAATCGAATGGATCTGGTGGATGGATTCAGATGCTATTTTCACGGACATGTACTTTAAAGTTCCCTTGGAGAAATACAAGCAGTATAATCTGATTGTTCCCGGGTGGCCTGACATGGTTTACGAGAAAAAGAGTTGGGTTTCTGTCAACACCGGCAGTTTCCTGATGAGAAATTGTCAATGGTCGTTGGATTTCCTGGATGTTTGGGCCAGCATGAGCCCCAGAGGCCCGGATTATGAGTTTTGGAGTCACACTCTGATGGCCACGCTTTCCGACAAGGCGTTTCCGGGGGCGGACGAGCAGTCGTCTCTGGTTTATTTACTTTTGAGGGGTCTAAACAAATGGAAGAAGGCAATTCATTTAGAGACTGAATACGATTTAAGCTCTTACTGGGTTGCGATCGTCGGAAAGTTAAATAATTACACGAGGATAAACGCTGAGATTCAGGAGAAAGTGCCGACTTTAAAGAGGAGACGGGCGGAGGTGATGAGTAAGAGTTACGGGTCGATATTGGAGCAGAGTTTGGAAGATGAAGGCAATGATAGCAGGTGGCCGTTCATCACACATTTCACGGGTTGTCAGCCATGCAACGGGAACCATGACCCCTCGTACGAAGGGGATTCTTGCTGGGTTGGGATGGAGAGAGCTCTGAATTTTGCTGATAATCAGGTGCTTCAGAATTACGGGTTCGTGCACAGTGATTTAAGCAACGGAGCGTTTGTTTCGCCGTTGAAATTTTCAATTTCAGCCGGAAAAGTGGATCTGAAGAACATAACTGGTAGCCGCCGGTAGCTAGGTAAATTAAAGTTTTTATCTTCTTTTCAATGTTTTGAATTTATTGTTAGAAGAAAAGATAGATACTGTAGATTAGTAGTAATTCCTGTGTCTGTATCTTCTTTTCGTGGAAAGAAAAAGAAAAAGGCGAAAAAGTGTTATCTTTCATCTTTTGGTGTTGTTTTCATTCTTTTACTTTAGCAATAAGTATACCTAATCATATGATATGATATGATTAGTTAAAGTTAGCACTCCAGAAAATCAGGCGAAAATTGGACAGTTTTGTACCCAAAATTCCATTATTTTTTACCAGTTAAAATTGGTTTGAAGACTGTCTCCGCTATCAATGGGCGCCATAATTGGAAATGAAGAACAACAATATTTGAGTTTCGCTGAATATGCCCATCAAACTGAAGAGGACCAGTGATCAGAGTCACATGTAGCCCAATTAGTTTGGAAGCCTAAGGCCCACATTGAATACGAAGTCGGCATCAATGGTGTACGGGAGTTCCAATTACAGCCAAGCACTCCATATTTTTTTTGTTCGTCTCTGCTCAGGCTGAACATTCATCCATGGCATTTCCTCGAATTTCAAAGAATAACAACTTTTGATGAGATTTATCACACAAACACAAAGGAAATGCTGGAAGTGGTGTGCTCAGACGCAGAGCTATCATTCTTATCACTATTTTCGACATTTCCATCGTGTTGTGTAGTTTGTCAAAACTTCTAGAATTTCAAATTTTGACCATACTCGGTATATTACGTTGAAGGGACGGCATGTGGCAAGACTGCGTAATTTTTAAATTATTACTTTGTTCCATTATTAGAGTTCATTTTGTAATATTCAATATAAAAAAGATATACTCCGAGTATACTTAGGGGGCGCTTGGTTCGTAGGGGGGAATGAGAATGGGAATTATAGTAGTAGAAAATGATAGTAAAGATAATCATTGTATTTGTGTTATTTGGTTTGTGATATGAAATGACTATGATTATCATTGATGAAAATATACACAAATAGTTTATTTTATGTAGGAATGATTCTCATTTCCCTCAAAATAGAAGGAAATGGATGATTGGACAAAAGTTGGATTTGGGAGTAAGGTCCGGGGAATGAAACCACCTAACCAAATACCTCATTTCATTCCCATTTTCATTCCCCACTCCCAAACCTCCAACCAAGCACACCCTTATAGGGCCTAAATTTATAACTTTTTATGTTGGCTTTTGAGAAAATTATAATTTAGAGAATAACAATTGAAAACAGAGTTGGACACCACCACATGATGTGGTAAAGCTTGACTGGATCTCAATTTTAACCCTTATTACTAGAGTTAGGTCGAAGTAAGCTCATTTATTATCGATTTGTCGAAGCGTTTTTATAGTATAAATATATATATATATATATTTGTTATAACTCGAACTCAAAACTTTACTCTAGTCCCAACTCGCGTTTGAGTTTGAATCTATTTGAGCTAAATTTTAGCCTGACTGTTATTGTTCATGCCAAACTCAAAGTATGGCCAAGATTCGAAAACGAGTCTTCTTGTTTTTCTCTCATAAACCTGAGTGTTGATGACCTGCCTTATTCTAAAAGTTTAAACTAATGAGAAACATGTTGCTGCCAAAGGAAGAGGAAGGAAGACATCTCTAATTCTTTACCAACAGTAAATATTAATTACATCTGTTTGAAAAAAAAATAATATTAATTACTCTACACTATTGACTATACTACCCATCATCAAAATTAGAAACAAGTCAGTGCTTAATTCATTGTGATGTATGGAGGGTTACTTAGAAATTAGAGGTTCGATTTTTACTCACTCCAAATTAATTCAGAATGAAATTGGATTTTACAGGAGATTCTCAACTTTAAAATATTTATGTGAATAAAAACATACTCACCTGTATAAAAGTCAATTTTAAATTTATTTCCCAATCAATATATAAATAACCCTGCTCAATAAATTCCAAAATTAAAGAATTTTATGAACACGGTAATAACGTAAAACTAGCAGTAGATTTTCACAATCCCACCACTTCGTGCAATAACTTATTTAATTATGGTGGTTATAGGCATCAATAAATTCCATACTCCATTAAAGAGTTCTGTTACTATTAGTTGAACTTTGACAGGAAGGCCCCCATCCCCTATCTCCTTTCCTTCACAGAATCCACCCTTCTCTCCGGCACCGGCACCGGTACCGGTATAGCGATGGCCTTATTCAAAGCTCACTCAAAGAAATCCTTCTCCTGTGGAGATGGCAGGACCTTCCTCCAGGCCATCGGAGGCGCCGTATTAATGCTTTATTTTATTTTATCCTACTTCAAAATGTCTTGGCCTCACCTTTCAATGTCCACCCTGTTCTCCAACCCTTGCGTTTCCCATTCCCAGGCCTTCAATCTAACCCATGACCCTCAGAATGCAACATTCTACGACGACCCTGAACTCAGCTACACTCTCGACAAACCCATCAACTATTGGGACCAGAAGAGGAAATCGTGGCTCAAACTCCATCCCTCTTTCGCCTACTCTGTGGAAAACCGCATACTCCTCCTCTCGGGATCGCATCCCTCGCCCTGCAAGAGCCCCATCGGCGATCATTTGCAGTTGAGGAGTTTCAAGAACAAGGCCGACTACTGCAGAATCCACGGCTACGATATCTTTTACGGCAACTCCTGTTTTCACCCCAAACTCTGCAACGACTGGGGGAAACTAGCTCTGATTCGGGCTGCCATGGTGGCCCACCCGGAAGCGGAGTGGATCTGGTGGATGGACTCGGATGCCGTTGTCACCGACATGAGCTTTAAGGTGCCGCTGCAAAGGTACAAGCAGCACAACCTTGTGGTGCCCGGTTGGCCCAATTTAATTTACGAAAAGAAGAGCTGGGTTGCCGTGAGTACCGGAAGTTTTCTAATTAGGAACTGTCAATGGTCGATGGACTTTTTGAATGCTTGGTCGAGAATGAGTCCGCTCAGCCCTGAATATAAACTTTGGAGTGAAACTTTGACGTCCGCGCTTTCCGACAAGAAGTTCCCTGAAGCAGATGATCAATCTGCGTTGGTGTATTTACTCTTGAGGGAAAAGAAGAAATGGGGGGATATGATATATTTGGAGAATCAGTACTGTTTGCACGGCTATTGGGCTGAGATAATCGGAAGGCTAAATGACATTGCCGGGAAGTACGTGGAGGTAGAGAAAAGGGTAACCAATTTAAGGCGGAGGCACGCTGAGGTTGTGAGTGAGAGCCTAGATGGGGTGTGGGAGGAGAATTTGAAAGACGCCGGAGACGGTAGAACCGGGTGGAGACGGCCGTTTATTACTCATTTCACAGGGTGTCAGCCGTGTTCCGGCAGGCATGATCCGTCGTACGTGGGGAAATCTTGCTGGAATGGAATGGAAAAGGCTTTGAATTTCGCTGATAGTCAGGTTCTTCGTAAGTTTGGGTATGTGCACCAGGAGATCGGCAATGGATCGTCGGTGAATCCTACTCCGTTTGATTTTCCGGCAGATGACAATAATGAAGATCTGGTGTGATTGATTGCTGTAAAAAGGGGAAAAAAAAACAGAAAGTTTGTGTGATTAGCAGAGAAATTATCAATGGAGGTACTAATATTTTGGTCATTGATTATCTTGTATGGGGTTATTGCCTTATTGATTGTGTATTTATTATGCTATCATTGCATTGCCAAATTCCATGCCCAATCGACTATTTTTCGGTGGAAATTGATCGCAGAAAATCATTTTGGTGTCCGAAACTGGTGAGCATGGGATGGTCATATTTGCAAAATGGAAAATGTTTATTGCACATATTATGTGCAGAAAATATAAACATAAAGTAGTTTATGTGAGCCAATCAAATATTATTTTATAAAAATATTCTTATTGTATTATACTTATTTCTTTTCTCCTATCTTGTCTTCCTCCCTCCTCTCTCATCTCTCCTGCAATCAATTTTTCTCAAAATCTTCTTTACTATTATTTGTTTTACAACTTAGTTTCTTTCTTCCTACACTAATTCATTTTTTTTTCTTTCACTTTTGACTTTCTCTAATATTTTTTTTAATTTTAAAAATTGCATATGTGAAACCCATTTCACTACAAAAGGAATCATCTAATTTTTTTCTCTTAATTTTGGATTCTAATTTATTCATTTTTCTCATAATAATAATAATAATAATTTTATTATGAAAAAATGGGTTTGGCAAAAAAAAATTTAATGAATGAATAAATTTTAATAGCGAAAAATATAAATGTTAAGTTCTCTTTTGTGTTTGGCGAAAAAGAAAGTAAGAAAAAAAATTAAAATTATTATTATTTTAAAAAATTGAATAAATAAGAATACTAAATAGTAAGACCCATTGGTTTTAAAATGCTTAATAGTGAAAATGATAGGGCAATTTTATTTTTTTTTAAAAGAGTTGTCAAAAATTAAAATACCAAAATTAAATTAGTTAAAAGAAAAATATTGAAGAAAAAGGAAAAATAGATAAAGAAAAGAGAAAAAAAAAAAAAAGAGCAGACGGGGCAAAGAGAGGAGAGAGAAGAGAGGAGAAAACAAATGTCATAATACAATAAAAATACTTTATAAAATAATATTTAAATGACCACATAAAGCATTTTATGTATGCACATAATATGTGTATTTAACAGCATCCTCAAAATTGCGGCTAATTACTCCTTATCAACGCACTCACTGTGTTGTTAGGTATGGTATCGTTGTGTCTATAACTTTTCTTCTTCTCCTTTTGATAATTCAAATACTCTGATCTATTTTTTATTTTATTTTATTTTTAACTTTAAATCGCCTCCTGTTACCCTTTCCCTCCCCCTCCAATAGTTACTTTGCTCCATTTGTTTCTACTAAAAGTATCTTGTTTCAAAATGTTCTTTTAGTTACGAGTTCAATTTTAATGTCTTTACTTTCATACCTATTATTAATATTATTACATGTAATTTGTAATTAATTAAATTTTGAAAATTGAAATTTTTTAAGTATTGTATCAAAAAAATTACTCTATCCGTGTCAAATTAATTGTTCAAATAAATGGACACTTTTTTCTTTTTCAAATGGGAAATGGCTATGACCCGTTGGACCGGGACAGTTTCCGCCTTTTTACAAGCAGCGCAATTGATGCATCGCTGCAATTTCCCCGTGATATGTATGGTTCAGCGTGTCAGCTCTAAAATGTCCCCACAATTAACACGTTGTGGGCCTGTTTTTTTTTGAACATTTTTAAAACGATTTTAAAAATAAATTTAAAAAAATAAATTTATAATGTAAAAAGTATATTAAAAATGTAAAAAGTAGATGTTGAATAGTAAAAAATTATATTAAAAATAATGAAATATAATTAAAATATATTAAATTTATTATTGAAACCAAAACCGTTTTCAAAACGAAACAAAAATAACAGGCCCGCCAATCATCGAGAGATTATCTATACATTCTTCCAAAAACATTAAAAATTATTTCCACCAAACTTTTTCCAAAGTAAAAAGCATTAATTATTCTTTTTAGCTTTTTAATATCCCCAAATCCAACGCAGTAAAATAAAGTATACTAGTAAACAGCATAGAACTATTCCGGCCTGTTCGCGCCGAAACGACATAGTATTAGCTATAATTATTACATAAATTTGCAAACTACGATCGTCGTAGATCAACTAACCATACACAATTCAATTGCAGACAGAAACAAAAAAAACACGGAGCTGCAAATGCATCTTTTAACTTTTTACTCTGTCGCCGCCGGCGCCGGGTAATCAAAGGGCAGAGGCAGCACCGTGGAGCTGTCCAACAAATCCGTGTGGAAAAACCCATAATTCCTAAGCACCTGATTATCAGCAAAGTTGAGAGCAAATTGCATAGCATCCCAGCACGACTGTCCAGAATACATCTGGTTATGGTCGCCGCTGCAAGGCTGACAGCCGGTGAAGTGCGTGATAAAGGGTCTCCTCCAGCTCCCCCTTCCATAGCCGGCGTCCTTCAAGTACTCCTCCCACAGGTCGCCGTAACTCTCGCTCACTTTCTCCGCGTGCCGCCTCCTTAATTTCTTCTCCCGTTTCTCGATCCCCAAATACATGTCGGTGATGTTGTTATAGGTCCCAACAATTTCCATCCAGTAACCCTCGAAATAATACTGTCCTTCCAGGTATACTTTGTTTCCCCATTTTTCTTTTTCTTTCAAGATTAAATAAGCCAAACCCGTTTGATCGTCCGACTCGGGATAAGCCTTGTCCTTAAACGTGCTAATTTGAATTTCTCCCCATCGATCGTAATCTGGGGCCTGGGGTCCCATACTGGCCCATACCTCCATAAAATCCATCGACCACTGGCAGTTTCTCATCAGAAACACGCCGGCGTTCAGCCCTGTCCAGCTCTTACTCTCGTAGATCAAGTGGGGCCAGCCGTGAACAACCATGTTATGCGCCTTGTACCGGTCCAACGGCAGATTGAAGTGCATATCGGTGAATGCGGCGTCGGAATCCACCCACCAGATCCACTCCGCCTCAGGGTGAGCCAGCATGGCCGCTTTCACGGCGGGCATTTTGGCCCAGAACGAGAACATCTTTGGCTGCAATAACACCGTGTTGTAGAACAGCTCGTAGCCGTGGATTCTACAGTAATCCACTTTGTTCTTGAAGAACCTCAGGAGCAAGTGGTCGCCGATGGGGTTTTTGCACGGCTTCGACTGAGAACCCGTGAGCATTATGACCCGGTCAGCTGCTCCGGCGGCAAAAGCTGGGTGCTTCTTCAACCAATCCCTTCTCTTCTCGTCCCAACTCTTAGTAGTCTGCTCAATAGTGTAACTAAATCCGGGATCGTCGTAGAAGGTAGGGTCGGGAGGGTCATACCTTCGGGCGTGGGAGTAACCCGGAATTTCACTATCACAAGTAAGCGCTTCTGCATCGTTTTCACCGTCTGAATTCCGGGCTCTTGCTGAGATAGAGTGGTTCGGGGAGGGGCTGAAGGAGGACAAGAGAATCCAGAATAATAAAACCACAATAGAAATCCCTCCGGCGTAGAGAACGCCGCGGGGGAAAAACCAGAGGGTTTTGCTACGCCCATTGTTAGTTCTGGCCATGGTGGAAGCCTGAAGACTTGACAGCTCTGGAGTTTGCATTTTAAGGAGACGAGACAATCCTCCGGGAGCACGGTGTGTTTCGTCTAGTAGTGATGCTTTTTCGCCATCTGGAAACTAAGGCGTCAGCAGCCAGGTCGCCGAAGTCCTTTGGCTAAGGATCAGTTTTCTTGTTTCGGCAATCTTTACGTTACAAATAAAGAAAATGTTTTAAAAAAAACCCCGAAATAAATGAAGGATTCAAGATTTTGAGGGAAAAAAGAAGGTGATAGAAGTTGAACAGAAGCGTCGGTTTGTGACGCATCAACCCTGGGTAGCAGTACCAGAGGGTTTTTGTCCTGTTTTTAATTTTATGGGTTTCAGCTTTGGAGTTTGGAGGTGTTGGTTGGGGAATGCGTCAATGCGGCTTTTAATGGTGACTTTTCCTTTTCTTCTTCCTTTTTTTTATTTTTTCTGTTTTTAGTTTGGGTAAATTACATTTACACCCTCATATTTGTTGAACTTTACAAATGGACTCTAAGGTTTTTTGAAAATTACAGTCACCCTTCTCAACCTTCTAACGTCATACAATTTTGTGAAAATTATAACTACACTCTTATACTAAGAAAAATTCAAATTCAAGCATTTGTTACTTGGCAAAAGATTTGAGGAGGAGACTATTGTGAAATCGTTTAACAGTTTGATAATTAATACTTTTATTTTTAAAATATTAAATATGTAATATTTTATAACAGAAACGCTAGTAACTTATTTTCTTTTTAAAAATATTGCATGTTCTTATTAGGGTAGGGGTGAAATGGTATGATGAAATTGTAGTTTGAATCGGTTCCGCTCTCGAGTGGTGTAGAATTAGAGGATCATGTGCAAATCCTCATCTGGGTTCCGACACGTGGATATTGTACCGACACATTGTGGGTCTGTATGACTGAAGATTTATTGAGATTTTGTAACTTTTATTGGCTTTGGTTGAGGGGCCCAATTTCGTGAAGTGGGCGTTAAAAAGTATTTCTACGATTGTCGGTCTTTACAGTATTTAATTGCTGTAGCATGTACTTACTATGAATCTAGATGGTGCGCTTAACCTGCGGGAAAGAAAATGGAAATGAAACATCTCATATTTAGGAATATTAAATTTTTTTTTAAATGATATAATAATTAAAATTATTAAATTTTTATATATACCAAACATAAAGATTTTAATGCTGGGAATCATATGTTTATTCCTTCAATTCCTATTCCCCCGCTCCAAGCGCACCCAAAGGATTACTTGGAAATGGCAGATCAACCAATGCTAAAATGTTGAGTTGATAAAAATGAAAACTAAAAAGGACAAAATCCAATAAAAGTGCAAATAAGATTCTGTTCAGTATTCTTACTCTTAAGTTGTAATCTGTACTGTGTACAGGGTCTGCGACAGAGACAATTCAGAAGCATAATGGTTCCTTCCTCCCATGACTATGGATCTACAACAGAGCCTAATGTCGTGTTTATAAAACTTATATGATTCATCTCTAACATCAAGCTCTCGTAGCTCAGTTGGTTAGAGCATCCGTTTAGTAAGCGGGAGGTCTTGAGTTCGACTCTCAACGAGAGCAAGTTATTATTATCTCATTTTCTCAAAATTTTTTATTTTTCTTGTCATCTCTCTATTCTTACCGTCTATTAGTTTGGTTTTGCTGCTTTGCGATACAGATTTTCAATTCCATTTGGATCTCTCTATAAAACTTACTGTTTTACATTGTAACTCCCAATTCTTACTGTTTTACCTTCTATTTGCTCATCAGAATAACTGATCCGCTGTTAATTCAGATAGAAAATATGACACTGACAAAGTCCTTTTCAGGTTTCTGCTAAAGTTTAGACATAAAATTGCATAGAATCCTCCCTTCAAGTACCTACATAATCTGTTTTGATTATGTGAGAAATTGGAGAAAAAAGGTTTAAATTGCTAGGCCATTTCTTCATTAATACATCTGGAATCCAAATACACAACAACAGTACGAAGGATATACAAGATTAACGTTCAATAATTCGGTTCTGGAGTGAACCCGAACAGCCAATGCCGTAACTTCAATTATTTCAACTATTTACGCCTTTACTACAGCAATTTTATCCAAACAAGAGAAGGGAAACAGGGGAGATCAATACATCTCCTTCTAGCCTCTAGTTTTTACCCATCAACATCCCTGCACATCCCTCCACCTCAGGTAAACCAGTCCTGCTCGGTAATGGGTATAAGCTCCTGCCACAACAAGAATGTGGAAAAGTTGATGGCTGTGGCCTGCAATATCAAACTTTCCAGGCATCCACCTTTCAGGGACTCTCGTTGCGTAGACCAGTGCTCCCAAGCCATAAAAGGCCCCCATTAGAAGCTCATAACCCGTGGTATGGAGTGCCTCGGGCTGCTGCCGGAACAAGATTAGCTTGTGCAGAATTGGCGCCACGCCCGATACGCCCATGCCAAAGAAAAGTGAAGCCCGAACTTTACGATATTCTGGAGCTTGAAACTTTGGTAAGAGAGAAACCAATATTGTCCCAATGCCTAGAAGAGTAATGAATCCCATGTAGAAGTTGCAGAATGCAGGATAGCACATGAAGGAATAATATACTGGAGGATAGAAGGAAGTTGAGATCAAAGCAGCAATTCCGGCATAATCAAGCCTGAGCATTATGTATGACACACGTGCTGAATGGCAGGAGAGTAAATGGCATGCACTGCTTGCCAGCAAACAAAACATGGCACCACCCATGAAGACGAAGAATGGCCAGCGCGTTATAGGTCTTACCAGCAATGGTGCTATTATGTTCCCCAGATCTTCCTTCACGCTCTGCTGGATTACAGAACATAATAGGAGAAGAAGTTAGCAAACATTAACCAAAAGAACAATCCAGGAAAGTTTTGATTTCCTAAATGAATAGGAAATGTGACATGATATATTCGGAGTGGCACTAGCTGACTCTTGTCTTTTCCATTTCCCTCCAAAACTAACAATGAATTCAGGAATCAACAACAGTAACGCTCAGGTTTTTTTTTTTGAAGTGGACATAACTGTCATTGTGATTTGAGACAAGAATGAGTACCAGAACACAGACTTGCGTGTGATTGCCATTGGAGAACCGCTCAGGTAAACAATTGCTAAGGATTTCTACAACATGCCAGGTAGAAGGAGATGATAAGAATTCCATGGAAGGCATTGAGGTCCTCACCTCATCTCTAAATCTATGCAAATCAGGGATGTGTGGCATGGAAGGAAAACAGGTCAAAATTTCTTCTTGCAATTTCTGCAGGTCAGTTTTCCTCAACACAGCAGAGAGATGCTGTAGAGTATGCATGTCCACAACCTTTGGAACCTTCACTGCCGTATAAATGGTGAGGGCAAGAAAGAGGAAGAACCCTATTAAGTGCCTGCATCGACCATGCGTGAGTACAGTAGCTTAAACAAAAAATGACATAGCAAGCTAATTACAGTGGAGGCAAAGATGGGGGCAAATGCCAGTAAAAATAGTAGCAATGACAACCAACCTTACTATTCTGAGCCTAGTACAATACAAACTTATTTAACTGTTTGTTCTTTGGTAAATTTTCTCAGATTAATTCGAACACTAATTTCTGATGTCCAACTGTACTTGGTAGAATGAAACATTAAACAAACAACTCCTACCTACCCAATCAGACATTGCATCAAGATTGAAAAGCCAACAAACGCAAAAAGCAGATAAATCAAGAACAGGCACAGACCCAATAGATCATAACTAATATAGCACAGATGCAGAAAGTAATTAGCCAAAAAATAGTGTGAAATTCTTACGTCCAAACATTGAGGGTCTCATTGTGAATGGAGAAAATGCTGAGCAGTGTATGCTTGAGGGTCCAATCAGCGCGGTAATAACCAAGAATGTATTCATTGTCCTTTAAATAGCCAGGCAAGGAGTGGTACTCCACCAGTTGGTACTTCACCTTCTTCCACAACTTCTTTCCTTTCCCTTCTTTCTTAGGGAGACACGCTGCCTGATCAATCTCCTCTGAAAATTTCCCTTCCCCACCCTCCATCATCTGCCGATCCCATCAGTTAAAGATTAGAGCGGTACACAAAACAAATATCAATTACCAAGAAATCAAATAAACATGAATAAACCCTTTGCTTCTCGTGGGTTTTTTCACCGGTACTCACCTGAAATGGAAGAGCCACCCAGAAAGGAATTTTCCAGATTGAGACGACGGTGGTGGGATTAATCAACACGGAACTGCAGGGTCGATAAGTACAATGGAATAAATATCATTTAGTAATACGTAAAAATCAAAGATGGTTACAAGAAAAAGGCAAAAATGGTAATTGGGATGGATGGAGATATTCCTAGAAGAGATTCGCAGATGCTGTGGGATGTTTCGGTTGGATTACAATTACGACCGGTGGCGTGTCGGGTGATCGTTCCGTTACAGCTCGAGGACTTGAAGGCGAAAAGTAATAAAACTTCAAAAGCCGTTGGCTGTTGACCGCTTATATTTTTGCGGGTGTTTCTTCTCCTTACTTAACAAGTGGGATGGGGCCTCCCCCAGTACGGAATTTGGACACCCTTATGGATTTCGTGACTGTGGGCTAAAACTGGTACGGAATTTGGACACCCTTTTGGATTTCGTGACTTTGGGCTAAAACTGGGCAATCAATAATTAAATGGACTTTTTTTTTTTGTTGTTGTTACTTACATAACTATTTCCAGAAAAATACAGGCTCCGGCCCAAGAAATACGATCCTCTATAAATTTGTTTACGTTTGAGGTGCAAAATTTGAAGCCGATCCATATTCATAATTTTGTACATTGAAATGCAAAATATTTTGTTACAAAAAATTTATTGGTTGAATTTTGTTTAGATTTTTATTATTATCTCATTAATAATTCATGCATTTTACTTTTTGAATTAAATGGTCAATGATTAACCTCGGTTTGACACACTCATATATAACCAAAATCGTGTTTCTCTCTAAAATTATACTCACATTATTTCAAAAAAGAACATAATAAATACATTTGTTTCTTCTATTTCTTATTAAAATTTCCAAAAAATAATTCTCTCTAAAATAAAATTTATAAAAAAAATTATCAATTTGAATTATAGTGCAAAACATTAGTGATATTCAAGGTGGACGTGTCAAAGTTTCAAGGGCCTATCAAAAAGTGAACCAAACAGAAAGAGAAAGGGGTAGGTGTGTTTTGTTTTTGCAAATGGAACATGGTCAGCGGCAAAGGCCCATTAGGCAGGTATTATGTCATGACTTTGGGGGTTCAAATAGTAGTAATAAAAAATAAAGGGAATTTTTGTAATATCAAATTGTTGACAGTATTCCTATTAATAGCTGGGTAATAATGAAAATCTGATACTTGTCTCAAATTTTCTTTCTATTTCTTTCCCGCGATATTTTCTGTATTTCTCTCCCAATTTAATTCTTCGTCGTCCCTAGATGTTGACATATTAGTGAAAGCGAAAAGCACTCAAGTAGAGACAAGAGAGCATCCATTGGTTGACCACACTATCCCAAATCCCAATCCAACCATGAGTTGACCCAAGCAAAAAGTATGTAAATTGGGATTAGGAGTGATTACTAATTAGATTGAAATTACTAATTAGTAAGTGGTTTTTATAACTCCAGAAATTATTAAAGTCCGTAATAAGAAGAGGAATCAAGGTGGCATGTAACTTGTGGCACGCATGCAGGAACCTCCCACTTGTTTCTGCAAGTATGATTATGGTCGTAATAACTTCCATTAATTTAATTTAAAGCTGAGGAGGAGGAGGAGGAGGAGTTGGGTGACCCTCCCAAACCAATGCTCTGAAAAGCTTTTTTAATAAAAAACAGAGTTACACGTGTGTGTCTAGACACATCGTGGCGTGACTCAAGTGTGCATTTTGCAATTAATGGACTAGTAATTTTATTTTCGTAGAAAGTGGACACATGGAATGAAATTTTTTTTTTTTAAATATTTTTGTTTAAAAAACAGGTAGTTGTTTGTTGAAACTAACTGGAAATTTAATCCACCATCTCCAGGTATTAAAATTTATATTCTAGATTGGAGAAGGAATACAAGATGAAGACTACTCTTTCAAAATGGTTATTGTGCATCTCTAAATAAATATCTCGTATCATGGTATAACCGTTGCACTAAACTAAATAAATTCTCTAAATTTACCCCCTATTAAATCAATTACAAATCCAAATCCAGTCACTCATCAATTCTATAGTACGAATTAGGAAGTCAATTTGTTGGCAGCGTGCCGAATTTTAATTTTGTGAATGACGCAGTTTATACGGCACCCTAAGCAAGCAACCCTTCAAGTGACGTTTTGGCATATTTATTTGGTTTCAATTTCAACCAGTGTTGTTTGGCCCGACCCGGACCGGCGGGTCGACCCGGGCGACCCGCGACCCGCGACCCGCAGGCCTTGCCGGGCCAAACAACATGGGTGACCCGGAAATGGCTTGACTCGGTCACGCCCGGTCAAAACCCGGGGCGACCCGGGACCCGTCGTGACCCGGTCGACCCGGGTTTTCCTTTTTTTTTAATTTTTTTAAAAATTTCCCTGAAAAGTGAGAAGTTTGGGAAGTGAACCGGGAGTGAAGTCTTCTTCTTCATTTCATTCATTGCATTTCCAAGCTATCCACTGACAGAAGAAGACTTGCAACAGTAGACCAAATCTGCTGCGTTTAGCTTTTCACCAAACTCTGCTTCGTTTTCGTTGGAACTGTCTTCGCTTAGATCTTCTGCTACCCCTCTTCCAGATCTGGTCACTCGCTGCCATTGTGGCTTTAATTCGCACGACCACCGCCTATGGGATCACTCCGATCGCCGCTTCTGGACGATCTGTCTGAACTCTTGTCCAGCCGCGAAGTCGCAACCACATCTGTCTGCTTTTCGTATTCCGCTCCGTCTTCTTTCTGCTACCTTTCAGTATTACAGATGCCCAAATCGGCTTCAGATTGGTTGTAGTCGTTCCCAATAGGGGTCTAGTATTCCCAATTGTTCTATCACCGATGTATCGTTGTTGCGGCTTAATTGCATTGCTGTAAGAATTCCACGGAAGTTGAGGTTTCATGGGTTTTGAAAGACCAACAACTAGGTGGAAAGATCGACGACGGCAGTAGAGGCATAATAATGTTATCTGGGTTGACCCGGGGGTCGACCCGGGTCGTGCGACCCTCTAGCCTCGCCGGGTCGGCGTCCGGACCGGGTCAAACAACATTGATTTCAACTTTCCAATCTCAAACAACCAGGCCGCTGTCCATCCCCATAACATTAAATGCAGCCAAAATCCTCCATTATTTATTTATTATTATTATTATTATTATTATTTTATCAATTTCAGTCTCAGAGTAAAAACACCACAATAAGTCATAATCTTTCGCTAATGTAAAACAAACCCAACGTAGTGGTAAAAAACAAAACAAAGTTAAGGATGATTTGACCATAATTAAGGCTCTGTTCTCTTAATAACATAATCAGAAAAAATATTACTTTTTTCTCAAAAATATTACACAAAGAAACAATATTATTTTTATTAAATTCACAATTCAAAATTTAAAATTCCCTCTAAATACTCACTGACATAAATTCAAAAAAAACATAATCATTACACTTTTTCTTCTCTTTCTTACACAAATTCCTAAAAAAAATTCCTCTAAAATAAATTTCTTCCCTAACTAAAATTTTTTTTAATTAAGTTGACAAGAGAACAGAGCCGAAATCTATCACCGGCGGTGATCAATGAATTTGGGGGGAGTTGAAACTTGAAAGTTGAAACGCAGCCACTTTTTGGGTCCCACAAACCTCTTTAACTAACTCCTCCTTTACTTGTTGCAAAATGCAAATGAAGTCAAAAAACCACGCCTCTGCCTCTCCACTTCAGGTGGTGGTTTGGCACATCCAACACTCAACGTCCCACCTCTGTTCCTCTTTGGGCCTGTTATTTTTGAACGTTTTGAAAATGGTTTTGAAAATAAGTTTTAGAAAATAGTTTTATAATGTAAAAAGTATATTAAAAATATAAAAAGTATATGCTAAATAGTAAAAAATTGTATTGAAAATGATGAAATATAATTAAAATATATTAAATTTACTATTGAAACCAAAATCGTTTTAAAAATGAAAGAAAAAGAACAGGCCCATTTATCTTCGTTAGTTAAGGGCTTATCTTATCTTATTATTTTTATTCAAAATAAAATAAACTTATTTCGGTACTTACCTATATAATTAAATAATAATTGAGTGATAAAAGTAATTTTTTAGTTAACAGAGTGAGTGAGAAAAGCAACCATAGTATTCCCTTTCTTTCTCCCTATCCTCACGTCCCTCTTTCCGTCTTAAGGTCAACTTAGAACAAGTCCTGTGTTGTGTCCGTATAACACGCATGATAGGTCATTTACAAAAAATAGAGACTTTGATCATGTGTTACCATTTCATTTTCATAATTCTAATGGTACCTGTTTGGGCAAGTAACCCTTCGCCGAGTTGAAGTCATCATCCTACTTGGCGTTGAGTTGAAATGAACTCAACTCAAAACTAACGCTTGAACCTTGTATGTGTAAACAAATTTATACCCAAAGAATATCATAAGTACACGTGGTAGTTAATTATTGGTGTGTAAATAATGATGAACAGTAAAGTGGAACAATGTAACTTGGAACATGTGTCGGTTTGTAAGTAATTCAGGATCAGAATGAGGGGACCAATTTCATCTCAACTCTTCCTCGATCACTGACCCAAACAACTTGGCCACCGCCCCAATCAACTCCTAGGTTCTCTATAAATAGAACATAATGAACACTTGCAAGGTTAGATGATTTTTGAAAGAGAAATTCCCTATTTACTTCATATTTTGAGCTAGGACTAACTTGATCGTCGGAGTGAAATTCGGGAGTTAATCTCGAAGGCAGGTACATTAGAGAAGAAGGTCCGCTAGTTGTTTTACCAGATAATTGAAATTGTAACAGTACCAAAGGAGTATGCATAGCTATTATAAGAAATCGAAACTTTCTGTCGTGTTAGGTTCAGGTAAAAGACTGCCAGAATTTGCCTATAGAAAATTATGCTCGAGAAATGTTTTAAATTAACACATCGCTTATAACAAATTAGGTTTCGCCTAATTTTTTTTTTACCGAACCGTCACCCCTATGCTTGTACCTCCGTTACTAGCACACTAGGCTCTATTTGGTTGGGAGTGGGGGAATCTGAGCGTCACTCTTGGCATACCAAAGCCAAAGGGCCATAGGTACAGAGTCCTAGTCTAAGAATTCTAAAGTGGGGCCAGCTGGGAATTTGCCCTTTATAAAAACAGAGAGCTTTAGGCGACTAGGGAAGAAGGACAACATTAGGTTCATAGCTGCATACTCCTTATTCATCATCTCTCTCTCGATTATCTCGCTCACATCATTCTCCCATCCCTTTACGTGAAGATCCTCCGTTCTCATTTATTAACTGCTTCCTTCACCCATCATCATCCTTAATTTCTTCTTCTCCCAACTGCCCCCTAACCAGGCCAATCTGTTTTTCATTCTTCATCATCATCAGCCTTTTTTTTTTTTTTTTTTTTCTCAGTCGGCAAAGAAACGAGGAGTTGCCGGGGGCGGTGAATATAAACTTGCAATCGCGTGGGGTTCTGATTCTGAATGGGGAATTGCCAAGCGGCGGAAGCAGCGACGGTGCTGATTCAGCACCCGGGGAACAAGGTGGAGAGGATTTACTGGTCGGTGAGTGCCAATGAGGTGATGACGTCTAACCCCGGTCACTACGTGGCCCTAGTCATCAACTCTCCCACGGCTAGGACGGAGAACGGTCTGCCGGTGAAGCAGCTCAAGCTTCTCCGTCCCGATGATTCTCTGCTTATGGGACAAGTTTATCGACTCGTCAGCTTTGAAGGCATGCACTCTGTTTTTTGTTTCTTCTGTTCCTTTTTCATTTTGAAAGTTACAATCTTGATTGTCCTTTTAAGAAAAAAAGAAAAGAAGACGAATATTGATGATTCATTTTCTGGCAAACGGATTTACTTATTCAGATGTACTGAAAGAGTTTGCTGCGAAGAAATCGGTGAAACTGGGGAAACTGTTGAAGGAGAGCGGTGGACTGGTTCTGGACAGCGCAAAAAAAGCCTCCTCTGTTCCAAATCCAAGATTGGTCCAAGGAACTAATTCCCTGGTCAAGGTAGGCAAAACAAGTTCTTCGTCATCTCCAATATTTGAATTAGTTTCTGCAAATTCAACTAGTTTGCTCTGTTATTTACTATGCATGTTCATTGTGGATACCTTGTCTTGCCTTTTTTTTCTTTCCTTGTCGGCATGTTCTTTTTGTTTCGTTTTGAAAACGGTTTTGGTTTCAACAATAAATTTAATATATTTTAATCATATTTCATCATTTTCAATATAGCTTTTTACTATTCAACATCTATTTTTTATATTTTCAATACACTTTTTACATTATAAAATTATTTTCTAAAACTTGTTTTCAAAACGTCCAAAAAGAACAAGCCCTCTACACATAAATAATAAAACCATATTCTCAATTATCTTTTTGTTTTAATTATTATGTGAGATATTGTCGTATTAAACAAGGAGCATTTTCATAGTTTAATAATGTAAGTGGGGGTACATTAATTAAATGTAGTTGTATTTTGGTGATAGAAACCCCCTAAGAATGTGATTATATTATATTAATTATTAAGTTCTAAAGTTTGGATGTTATAGGAATATTTAGGTGGAAGGGAAGATACTTGTTATTATCAAAGCTCCTCAATGGCTGCCATGCCCAACAACTAATAATGCTACAAATATACTAGTATTTCAAAAGATTGGCATTGGCTTGCCTTGCCCTTGCTGGTTCACATAATTTTGAGATTTTTTTTTTTGAAATTTTTTTAAAAGGGAAATAATAGTGGTAGTTGTAAAGCGGTGAGTTGCTTAATTAGGAAATCTGTGTTTGTGAATAAATAGGAGTATAAGTTGGTTGGAGGATTATTATCATTACTACCATTTTATCATTACCTCAAAAAAAAAAAAAAAATGAAGTCAACTAATTATAAGGGATGCATCACATCACCTCACATGCTTAATAAGCAAATGGAAGAAAAACAAGAGAGAATACAGAATATTCTGATGTTTACTTTGAATTCTATGAAACTTTGTTTTTTAATTCTACTTGTATAGAAATGCACATACGATACATATATGTACACGGTTGGCCCGTTTTCTGTTTATCTTACTCGTATCTTTCTTGTTTACTACTCACAATAGGAAGGTGAGCCTTCTTATTATATGATATGTGTTTTATACCCTTCATTGCAAAATGGTAAATCTAAAATATGAATAGTATAGACAGAAGATTTGATTTCGTTAGATTTTAGCGAGCGTTTGTGGAATGAATTTGCAGGAGTTAAACCCGGTGGGGATTAGCAGTGGGAGCGGAAGCAGCAGAGGCGTGGGGAGGCATCATGTTCATGTTGGTGTTGGTGGCCAATGGAAACCAGCTTTACAGAGTATTGCAGAGATTGGAATTTGAACTCCCAACTTCAATTAAGATCATCATCATCATCATCATCATCATATTTCTCTGCTAAAATACTGCTACTACTGTCATTAATTAGGTCGTTTAGACATCTCCGACAAACATGTAAAACAAGGAATGGAAAAGTAAATCCATCATAACTCCAAAAACCTTTCTCCTCTTTTCATTGTACTATAGATATTCTCTTTTAGATTTCGTCACTTTTTCAGACCCAAAAAAAAAAAAAAAAAAAAAAATTTACTGTATGATTCTCGGGCATGCGTGGCCGTGGACACGAGAATTGGTAATTCTCAGTGATGAACTTTCCATTCTTGTGTTACCGGCATTAATATGGTGCCGTAAAAGTGACACTCACTCCATCAGATATAGTGAGATTCAAGGCGGAAGAAGATGAAGAGGAAGAGGAAGAGGAAGAGGACCGTATATAACTACTTAATAACTGTTTTGAGATAACTGCAAAATGTCGTGTGATTCAAGTTATAGGATGGCTCGCCAGCTGTATCTGATTTTGATTTTTTACTTACCATTAGCTCTTCTTTCTCCTACCAAAAAGGCAAAAACCCAACACAAGAAAGAATCCAGAACACGACTCCTCCTTCCTTCCTTCAACAGTGGCCTTTTCCTGTTTTGGTCTGTTTTCTTCTCATCTCACCAATGGCAAATGCTACATACATATACTGTTTTACAGATGCCAAATGAGAGTAACGTGATGTACCTTCTATTCTATAGGATAGGGCCAGTGGCATTTCGTAAAATTGCAAATTTCTTTTCGATATACTGTCCACATGTTTGATTACCTTATTTCCAGACAAAATTACATCCCCAATTAATTCACATTTGAAAACATGAATAAAATAAACGGTGCCAAATTAGTTATTTATTCGTTGGAACTTGACATTTATAAAAAGTTATACATTTATCAAGCTGAACTACTTCAGAAGTGATACGGAGGGGAGTATAAACTATTATTATACATGGAAAATTAATCGTTGGTAAACATTATAAAATACATCAATTCGTGGTAATTGATACTTTTTCTTTTTTATTAAAATAAAATCCCGAAATTATAGAGGAAGGCCCAAAAAGAAGGGCTGACTTATGGGCTAAAGTCCACTGCGCTGCATCTGATTTGGCCCATCGTGGAGCTAGCCCAGAATCAATTTAGGCCCCGATATAAATCGAAATAAAAGAACATAAGGCCCTGTTGTCAAGTTTCTCAAAATACAAAACCATATTTTGATAAAAGTTTGAATTTTATAATAATTTTTCATCATTTTTAATACACCTTTTTACATTTTTTAATACACTTTTTTATATTCCCAGTATAATTTTAATATTATAAAATCAAAATAAATCTCAAAACCATGTTTTAAAATCATACCAGATCCTAAATACTCCTTTTTCGTACGTATTTTCAATCTCGTTTTTCTTCCTAACTAAGGAAGTAACGGAACTCTCCATCAATGGATATCGGTCCTGTAACTTCACCGGTTCGGGTTGTCTCCCTCGTTCTCTGGATCCTCTTTACTTCGACTCCAACGTTAGCCTCCGTTGCTTCTGCCGGCGAGCTTATCTTGGGTATGCATTACTGAATTCTAGGGTTTCCAAGCTTTTTCCCTTTTAATTGTTTGCTCCGAAAGTTGTCGGGTTAGGTTTACCGGCATAGTATTTATGGTTCTGGGATTATTTTTAGCTGCTTGGGATATAATTTCTTAAATTAAAATGTCGTATTGTTTTTCTTTTATCGTTGCAGTTGTTTCGCAAAATACTTCATTAGAACTATTGCCAAGCTTAGAGGTTGGAAAATCCCCCGGCGTGAAACCTGGAACTAAAGTGCTTTGTGAAAGACTTAGAATCCAGGGTTTGCCCAGGCTCAAGCATTTGAAGAAGTTTCCCAGCTCTGTTAGGGTCAAAGTTGCGTATGTGGTTCCAGCGGTCGTCCTGCTGCTGTGGAAGTTTGCTTTCACAGGTGTGTTTTTAACTTCCCCTCATTGCTTTTAATGCTCAAAATGTAGGAGCTAAGGTTTCTACCTGTGTGTATTATCAAAGTTTATTTAAGTGTGTTATGCACTCCTTTAGGAATCTTGAATTAATCTTGCAGGAATGCCACTGTTGGGATCGGGATGTGTGCTCAGAGCCAGTGGGAGAAACTTAACAAAGGTTTATGGGTGAGGTCAATGTCGCCTTTTGATCACAAGTTCTTAGATATACGGATGGGGGGTTCTTCGGCAGAACCTGTTGAGGTCTCTCTTCATGAAGGTTAGTTTTTGTGGGTTAATTTGATTGCTGTTGTTGCTCTTCACCACAACATGTTCAATGTGTCCTTGCTTTCAGATGAAGATATCCTGTGGAGGCTAACATTAGTTTGTTACTTATTTCGCAGAAGTTTTCTTCTATCGGGTTATTTTCTTGGTTTTGGGAATCGCAATGATGACTTTGGCCACCTTCCTTAGCAATTCCTTAGTGTTTTATTACAGTGGTGCAATGGCTGTAGGTATTCTTCTTGTGATACTAATGGTCCTTTTCCAGGTATTGGATTTTTTATGTTTGGTAAATCTTCATAATTGTCCATAATTTTTGTTGACAAGTCATTAATATATAATATATTACTGTACACATTGGTTTCAGTTTTCCAATTTTAAGATTTGATCTCTCTCTTAAGGATTGCAATTTTTTTTTCTACAGGGGATGAAACTTCTACCGACTGGTCGAAAGAATTCACTTGCAATATTCCTGTACTCATCTGCTGTGGGTATCAGACTTTCTTATTGTATTATTTATTTATTTTTCCAATGGTGATAGTGAAATTATATGTGACCCCCTTAATTTGTCTTCAGGTGGGTTTGGGCACTTTTCTACTTCGTTTCTTGCCAAGATTGTTGCGCACAATTCTAAATGAGCTTGGTATCAGTGAAGACATGTACAACCCTGTATGTAAGTTCCCTAAAGGTAGTTTTGATAGTTATCTTCTCATTCATGAATTTGTCAATGACATGTGGTTCTGAAATATGAAAATCTTTGGTTTTGTTTTGTTCAGATTTTTGTGCTGTTTAATATAGATGTCTGTATTTTGGTGATGCAAACTTGGATGTCTCCTTCATGTTTCACCCCGGACCCTTATTTGTTATTGACTTTTGTCACTGAAATTGCTAATTTCCTGTTTATGATTAACAGATCTCTTCCTATGTTATCCACTTGAAGGTATTTATTAACTTGTAGGGTCATGTTTTGCAGCTGGGAATTTTTCTGTTGCTTTTTCTTGGGATTGCTGGAGCTTGGTTGGGCTTTTGGGTTGTTCGCAAGCTTGTACTTACAGATGACGGAAGTATTGATGTTGGGGTGTCGAACTTTGTAGCTTGGTCAATTCGAATTTTGGCTTCTGTTATGGTTCTGCAGGTTCACCATTCTTGCACATAATTTTAAATGCATGTACTGCAAATTTCTTTCTTCACAGAGTCTAAACAAATATCTTTTTGTTCTTCAGAGCTCCATTGATCCTCTTCTAGCAGCAGAGGCATTACTTTTTGCAATATTTATCTCGTCGATGTTGAGGAGATTTGGAAATATTAAGTTCATTCGGCGCCTGTACAGGTAAGTCTGTTGAGATTATAGTCATCCCTGTTTCCTGTGCTGAAGTGCATATGGTCATCAGTGCCCTTGGCCCCTGGACCATGTTCAGCGATTGAAAATTTCATTATCTCTACCGTAGTCCATAATGCTAAATTCTTCATGGAACTCTTGCAGAAGATTATGCAGATTGAGAAAGGGCGACGGAAGGAAAATACTGGAAAAAGCCACATCACCAGTAACTGAATCTCGCACTCCTAAATCCTTCACTGAAACCCTGTATACGAAAAGTCCGTTGACTAACAAACAAGGTTTATTTTAGTTTTATTGGCATATTGTTCAACTGCTGAAGTTTCTTTGATGATGGCTGTTATTCACATTGTTTTATTCCTTCAGGTTTGACCAGCAAATCCCCTCAGAAGTCAGCTCCTGAAACATTCTACTCTACCTTCCATGCAACTCCTGAGCGAAGAAAGATCTCAAAGGATGAGTGGAACGATTTCACAAGGGATTCCACAAAGGCGGCACTGGAGAACCTTGTTTCTTCACCGGATTTCGGTAAATGGGCTGTTGCTCACGCGGATAGACTGACTTTAGCTCCGGAGAAAGAAGTTTCCAAGCCCAGTAATCTGCGGAGGTGGTTCCACTGGTTTTAATGTTTAGACTCGAAGTTAGTGGCTGTGAGAAATATATGAGTTTATTATGTGTACTGCAGTTTAGAGTATTATTGATAGCATTTAACTGTCAAGAAGTTAGTTTCTGACATGAATTTAGGTCATAATTTGGAACTAGTTACTAGTAGTAGCACTGTGTTATAAGCATCTGATTGATTAGTGGATCGCATGTATTAGTGTAGTAGTTTATGGGAAGAACTTGAGTTATTAACTCAATGCGGAACGTCTGTCATTGTTGATTTTGAATTCCCCTCATCTTAGTGCCTTTCTGCAGTTTCCTGTTCAGACTATGTTATTGGGTTGGGCATAATGCTATCCATTCGGTAGAGATTGTGCTTCTGCTTTCTTTCTGTAGAGCGACAGGCAATTCTAATGGAAGAGTTCTGTTTGTAGTCATATTTTGTAACTCTTAAACAGTTGTGTCGAGTCTTTCATTTCATTAACATGACTCCAATTTTTATTTTTATTTTCATTTTTTCCAAAAAAGAGATGGTTACTAAGCATATAGGCTGTAGGGGACAATGTGGCCGCATTTGAAGAATGTGGATGGTCACAGACTCACAAATGCAATATGCACATATCATACCCTACAAGAACACTGTTATTTTCCACACAAGAAGGAAGAAACGATTGTCCATGTGGGATCATGGCAAGATTATTCCATTGATTGAGAATGATTCCCTCAAAATGATCAACTCTTCCATTTCGATTAAAGCTGATAATCATCTGCTTTGTGCAAATAATAACATCACTCATATGTTGTTGCTGAATGATTGAATTTGAAGATAGTACAAAAAGTCATCAATGGAAGCCACCCGCTTTTCGTAGACAACAACCCGTACTTCCTCGTCAGCTATCCTGGCTCATTACTTACACAATTCAGAACCATTGCTTCAGTAGTCAGCTGTCACAGACTCACAATGCAAGTAATTCATATTGAACTGTGACTCAGCCAATTCATTCATAAGTTTTCACTAGTAGTTTCCATGGCCGTTTTAAAGTCTACAACAGTGCTCTTCCCTCCTAAAGAGACAGACCACGTTTCAAAGGGGAAAAGGAGTTGTGTTTGGAGCGTAATGTCGAGCTCGAGTGAGCAAGAAAGAGATGCGTCGGAAAAGAGAAGCTGCAGATTGATAGCTCAAGTCGCGCGGAGAATGGATTTCAGGTCGGGAAGGAGAAGAGTTTGTAGTACTAATGGAGGAATAAACGTTGCAGCAGAGGATACTGCTAATGATCATTACTCATTGAAGTTGGAAGATGACAACTATGTAGAGAAGACGAGGGAAGCTCAAGGCCACCGGGGTAACACATTCGTAGTGGTTTTGTCTGCGGAAATCATTCACACTTCTTACTTGTCTTCAATACTTGAGGTACATTCCAATTATCATGTATTTTGGTTTCACTCATTTCTCATGCGTTGTCGTCTTTCGTGAGAAATCTACTGAGGTCACGGGTAGAAATTAAGATATTACATTGATCTAAAGTACTACTAATAAGTAATTTGAACTTTAATTTGCTTACTGAGGCTCGAAGTAAAATAAATTTCATCATGCCTACTAATAAATATGTACTCTAATTAACTTAGAATCTTTATTAAAGAAGAAAGACATGTAATGATTAGTCTTTAATCCCTTATTAAACAAAGAATTGAATTATTACTATTAAAATCAAAGAGCCTTAAAGATGAATTTGAATTGATTCCGGAAGATCCAAATTTGTCTCCTTTTCCATACTCTAATTTGGCCCCTTAATAGAATTGGCGTCCCGTAACAGAGTAAACGCGGGGTCCACCACCGCAGATCTTTGATCCTTCCCGATTAACATTTTTGAATTTTCATTCCCTTTTTTTTCTTATAATTTGTTTCCTTCCTTAAAAATTATGTCGGCTTGACCAAATCTTTCATCAGCCACCCAACATCGCCGCCTCTCTACTTTCACCTGAATTTTTGGTGGGAAGAGAAGGAGAAAACATCGAGCCTTTTCTTCTTTTCTGCAGTTTCTTAACCCTTAATTTGAATGGCAGTGCCGCCTCCTAACCCTTGCTTTACTGTTCGGAATCATGCGCCGCAAATTTTCCCTTCGCGCTGTAATTGGAACCCACTAACCCGAAATGGGTTGGGGGAGAAGACGCCCGATGTAATACGTTCAGTTCATTTCTCGTATTCGGTGGTCGGCAGTTCAGGGAAACAACGGAACTTGATCAGACGAAATGCTTTGAATGAGATGGACAGTGGCATGTTAGAGAGCAGCAGCGGCTGCAATGCTGAAAAGGACGAATTGTTTGTGGGTTTTTTCCGGGAAGCATGGCCGTATTTTCTGGCTCACAGAGGGAGCACATTTGTTGTTTTGATTTCAGCTGAAATTGTTGATAGCCCTCATTTGGATCACACCCTCATGGCACGGTCTTTACTCGTTTTCTCTCTCCCTTGTTCGTCATTTGGATCATACATAAATGGGATTTGATTGCGAATGCTCTTCTCTTACAGGATATTTCGCTACTTCATGGGCTGGGAATCAAATTCGTTCTCGTTCCGGGGACACATGTGCAAATTGACAAGCTAGTGGTTGAAAGAGGTAATGTTGAAATGCAGATTTCTTGTAATTTTGTCCGTTGTCCATGTGTGGATTCTTGCTGCTTGTTACTATGGCCTCGCCTGGTTTGGTTAATCTTTTGTAGTTTGGAAGAAATTTGCCTATTTTCATTGCACTAAGTTCATTAGGAGTTTATGTTTCCCTTACCATAGGAAGTGAACCCAAGTATGTTGGACGCTATAGAATCACCGATTCTGATTCCCTTCAAGCGGCGATGGATGCAGCTGGTCGGATTCGCATAATGATAGAGGCAAGGCTATCTCCTGGGCCTTCCTTAAGTGGCGTTCGTAGACATGGAGAGAATCGTCGCTGGCATGATGGTGTTAGTGTTGCCAGTGGTAATTTTCTTGCTGCAAAGGTGAGAGGGAGACTCTTTTGGCTTTTAAAGTGCTACTGTACTTGATCAATGATCTCTCTGGATATTTCCCAATAGTAACTTGTGCAATTTGTTTGACATTTACTTATTTAGTAGCTTATTCGTCTTGCTGGCAGAGAAGAGGAGTTGTGGAGGGAATTGATTATGTATCCACTGGTGAAGTGAAGAAAATAGATGTTTCTCGCATCCGCGAAAGGCTTGATCAGGACTCCATTGTCATCTTAAACAACCTTGGCTATTCCAGCTCTGGAGAAGTACTAAATTGCAAGTATGCTATATATCTTTGTTTGGTATTTTGTTTAGTATTCATTCTAGGATAAAGAAATCTATTTGCGATAATTGTGTCCGTCATTTATTGATACTTGGCATACATACAGGCGCTTCATTGCATTTGAGTCTTTTTCCCTTCTTGGTATCATGTCGGTATTTGCTTGACTTCCATGGATCTTGTCTTACCTTTCTTCTCTGCTTCCAGCACATATGAAGTTGCTACAGCCTGTGCCTTGGCTCTTGGAGCAGAAAAACTAATCTGTATTATAGATGGGCCAATTCTAGATGACAATGGTCGTCTCATACGCTTCTTAACCCTTCAAGATGCTGACAAGTTGATTCGTAAACGTGCTGAACAGAGCGAGACTGCTGCGAATTATGTAAAAGCAGTAGGTCAAGACAACCTGACGTTTGTGGGGATTAATAATGGACGGGAAACAGCACCGTCTGTGAATGGGAATGGTTTTAGCCAGAGTTATACTGCAACATTTCAGAACGGTGTTGGTTTTGACAATGGCAATGGATTATGGTCTAGTGAACAAGGTTTCGCCATTGGGGGTCAAGAGAGGCTAAGCCGACTATTTGGTTACCTTTCAGAATTAGCTGCTGCAGCTTTTGTTTGCAGGGTAAGTTTCAACGTTTCATGCTGTGCCGACTGTCTGGCAGATATCTCATTTCTCGCTCAAGCAAATATGTTAAATTTTGTGGAATAGCTGTTTGTCTTAAGTGGGATAATTTGCTTATTCAGCTCCATATTGCTTCTCCCTTATTGTGGAAATATCTTCCTTTTTTTTTCTTTTTTTTTTTTTTCTTTTTTCTGACTGGCACTTTATCCATTTTCTGCTTCGTGATATTGTTTATTTTTCTGTTAATTAGGGAGGTGTTCAAAGAGTTCATCTTTTAGATGGCACCATTGGTGGGGTTTTGCTGAAGGAATTGTTTCAAAGAGATGGTGTAGGTACCATGGTTGCTAGGTAAAATGTTTTTTCAGATCTAATGTTGTGCTTCTTTGTGGAAACTAAACATCAAATGCCTCATTGAATGACATTTTTCACTGACACTAGCCACCGATTTTCCTCAGCGATCTCTATGAAGGAACACGCATGGCTAGGAAGACAGATATTCCTAAAATAAAACAACTAATACAACCTTTAGAAGAATCTGGCACATTGATCAGGAGAACTGAAGAAGAGGTATGAAATCAGCATCCTTGTTGTACCGACATTAATGAAGCATTATCAGTAATTATATCACTTCTGTTTCGTATTTTTAGCTTCTTGAATCCCTGGATTCGCTCATCGTTGTGGAAAGAGAAGGTCAAATAATTGCCAGTGCAGCTCTGTTTCCCTTCTTTGAAGAGAAGTGTGGAGAGGTTGCTGCAATTGCTGTTTCTCCTGAATGCCGTGGCCAAGGACAGGGTGACAAATTACTTGGTATAGTATACGATTCTTCCTCACTGGTTGTCTGCCTTGACAAATCTGATTAGGAAGAGATCTAAGAAGTTTCAGGTTGACATTAGTATCATTGGATTGCGTTGAAATTTATGACTGTCCAATCTGTTAATCTTGCTACCAATTATTTGTAGATTATATTGAGAAAAAGGCATCTTCACTTGGATTACGAGTTCTTTTCCTACTAACTACTCGCACGGCAGATTGGTATGCTCTACTACTTGGCATTATTTTAAGACATTAATACATTTTACAAATTGAATTCTTTTAATGGGACAGAGGTAATAATTACCAAACTATATTTGAGAAAGGGATGAGACTTGGAAGTTTTTGCTTTTAATGGGTGGCTTTGTAATGTTGTGGACAGGTTTGTGAGGCGAGGGTTCAGGGAATGCTCTATAGAATGTGTTCCAGAAGAGAGGCGGAAAAAGATCAATTTGTCACGCAGATCCAAGTACTATATGAAGAAGCTGCTACCTGACCGGAGTGGCATCCGTTTGGCTACTAGTAATTTCACCTGAATACCACAATACTAAGCGGTTTTTGAATCGTTTGGAATTGGTTTGCAAGTGTTTATGTGTATTTCTCTGGTGGTATTACGCAAAAACTAAGTTTTGGTAGCAAGGGAAAACGGCAAATATAGCAAATTAGCATCTGTCTTCTAGGTTCCGACATGTCCAAACCTCAATAAGAGACTGCTTTGTACGTTGAGTGTGTCCATGTCTTAAGTGGTTGTAGCCTATGGGGCCAATTGTATTTCATTCACTTGAGCAACCGCAAACTGCAAATCAAACTAAGTCCCAATGTTCTTTCGAACTTGGTCCAATGAATCAAAACGATGAATTCGCTTCGTCTTCAGTCTTCATGCACCAGGCACTTGATCCCACTATGTAGGAAGCAAATAGTAGAGGTATAGAAATTTATTTGATATAGGTACTCGGAGAAACTCAGAACTCCAAAAGACAAAATCCGATAAGTTGGGAATATGGTCAGTTTTGCATTTTGCAAGAGGTAAATAAGTACAAATATCACAATAGCAGATGGATTAAACAAGAAATTAGCCCAAGTTGATTCACTTATTGAACTAGTAAGACTCAATTGCATCGCAATCAGCCTTCCGCCACATCAATGCATTTGAAGGTATTCCCCAAGAACGACGACACAAGCATGCAGCATTACATCCTCCGAAGAAATTCCACATCAGAAAGGAAACATATCAGTTCTCTGTGATTGGTGGACCCTTCCACTTGAAGTTGTCCGCATATGTTTTGGGCTACAGAGAGTGGAAAATCAGTAGATGGTTAGAAATCTCAAGAAACATAATAGATCGCAACATAACAAGAAAGCTAGATAGCCTCTAGGTGGAGAAGTAACAATGAACAAAATGCATAGATGAAGGATCTGTTGTCCATGCCCACCTAAGTTGAGAAATTGATCATTCCATTGCTAATGTATGCAGCAATAAGCAGAAAGGAGATACATTTACACACACTTATAACACTACAAACGATATTCCAGCCGCTAAAAATCATGATTCTGCCCAAGGAAAGTGGTGCACGTCTAAAATTTATGTGCACTGCAACATTTTCCCAGCAATTACTTCATCACCAACCCAGACGTATGAAGAAATTACAGTGTACACAAGTTCCTTTTTCTTTTCTTTTTTTCAAGGGTTGGAGGAGCTATTCCCCAAAGGATCTACCATCACTGATAAAGCTCATGCGTTGCAATTAAAATCCCATTTCTTGTCAGTAAACTAATGCATGAACTAAAGTGAGCCATGGAGTCTAGGTTACACCAATTCTACTAGATGCAGACAACATTAAACTGTATACAAGAAAGCTTCCCACCTTCAACAATGGTGTATGGCGCTTCTTAACCTGCAAGAAATAAAAGTCATTGAAACTCAGTCCATGATAATTTTCCCTAGTAATGAAACAGAAAAATAACTGCTTTCAACCAAATGCAAATCTAATCAATAGAACAGAGCTTAACAAAAAGATCATGAGAAGAGAAACATTGAGTTGACCTTTTGCACTGAGTTCTATTTCTAGTGATCAAAGATGCCAACTTTGAAAACCAGAAGACCTTTTTGCCACCAAAGGTTTCTTTCCCCTTTGCTATTTTACATGCTCATAAGTTGAATGAGTCATCATTACAGAACTATTCTGACCCTAAAAATTGTCAAGTGTTAAAGTTTACTTTTTCCACCACCAAGAGCCATCACACAGCAGCATCCATAATTCTCAGTTAAAAATGAGTTCAAAAGGAAGCTATTTGAAGAACGAGTGACATAGCCATATTTGCATGCAAGGATAATGTACTAATTCTCGGTATCCAGATTATGAACAGGAGAAAAGAAATATATATTATCAACAAATACAAACATTTATCACAACTTCAATTATAAATTTGGTCACTAAATCATGTAGTCATATCTCGCATGAGATTGACTATGTCCTGATTTTTTCCAATAGATGAAAGAAATGATCGTGTACTAATCAGTGCTGAAATAATACACTAACACAAACAGCCAGAGTCTTCATACCGTGTAATCCCAACCATGTCTTAGAGCGAAGTCTTTTGCAGCTTCTGCACTGTCAAAACTGAGTGCAGAATCTCCTACATGAGAATATGGATCACCTGTAGAGGTCCAACCCATCAACGGATTTTCCCATCTACAAAGTGGAAGGGGGAAAGATAAGATAATAAGATCACGTTGATCAATCACAATAATCAATACTAATTCATGTAAGGCGCTTACGTCATTTCACACAAGGTAATCAAGATTAATTCATGTAAGGTGCTTACGTGATTTTGTAACCTGGAAATAATGTCATTCATTTTCCTTAGGAACAACATATTCTCTAACTAAGCGTGACTACAATACACGATGTTCTACTCTAGAATGTAAAGTGGTAAGTGCCAACTTTCTGCTTCATCTTCTTTCTTCTCACTCATTTTTCTAGTTCCCTATTATTCTCCTAAATCAACCATATCCACACAAAACCAATACAATAACCATCAAATGTTCAAAGTATCGCACAAATAAATACATCAGTCAAAGTAACCAAGCAAACAGAGGTCGGAAAGTAAATGCAGTAAATGGAACCTACTTCTGAGTAGATAGGAAGTTAATCTTCCATTTCCCAACTTTTCCTGACCCTTGTTGAGATGCTGTTCGAGCAGGTGAATAAATAACAACCTGACATCAAATAATTCGGGCCAAAAAATAAAGCCAGAGTTCAATGTACAAGACAAAAGAAACCATAATCAATTTCACACGCCACAACAACGTAGCTTTTTTCTTAATATATCAGAGAAATAAAATTCGATTTTTATTTTTCAAAATATTTATTCAGAACATGGATTGTAAAAACTAAATTATCAACAAGTGAACTCACATACCAAGTAATCTGCAAATCCCTAAACCTCAGCAATTTGCGAATCCCCTAGCTCATATAACGAGTAAAATCATATGCAGCATTCTTTCGACTACGGATTGATATTCATTTTAACTGAGCCATGTCATTTTAATTGAGCTGAAAAATACTTTTAACCGATGAAATGGAAGCACAGGAATTGTACCTTTCTGCGGAGATGTTCCTCGGGGATACCGGAAACCATTCCGATCTCTCCAGGTTTGGTCTCCACCAAAGCGTCGGTAGAGAATAATCGGTAAGTGTACCGAGAGCGGCTAGCGATACGGTTAAGAGAGGTCGCCATCTCCGACGGCCGGAGGTTAACGATTCCGGTGCAGATATGAATGGAACTGATGGACGATGGATCGCACTAAAGGATACTCAGCGACTTGATATAAACTGGGGCTTGGAGTTTTCATTTTGGGCCCATTTGTACTCATATATGAGTAGTATTTTCTAATAAGCCCATCCGAATATATAAATGTTTTGCTAATAAATTAATTTAGCTCCTAATTTAAAATTAATTCATTCAATATTTTTCTAATAATTAAACACTAAATATTGAGTGGATAAAATAATTAAATTATTAAGATTGTGTATGAACGTCTACTAAAAATGCAAACAAAATATCATAAAATATGAAGTAAGATGAAAAATATGAGAATGAATGAAATGAGATGAAATTATCAGAATAAAAAAAAAATGAAAAGAGATGAAGCTAGATATTTAAAGAACTAATTGTTTATAATAACTAAAATAGATAGACATTTGTGTCACTATTTTAATTTTTGAATTTTATAAAATTGTCAAGTAGTCAAATAAATTTAATTTAATTTCATGCCACTATTAGAAAAGAAAACTTAGCTCCGTTCTTTTTGCGACCGGATTGGAAAAATTTTGTTTTAGGGAAGGAATATTTTTTGGAGGAAATTTCTTTTGGGGATTTGTGTAGGAAAGAGAAGAAAAAGTGTAATAATTATGTTATTTTTTGAATTTATGTGAGTTAAGATTTAGAAGAAATTTTAAATTTTGAATTTAAAATTGAGAAGAAAATGAAGTTGTTTCTTTATGTAAAATTTTGAATGAAAAGAGTGATGATTTTTTTGGAATGGTATGGAAGAGCCAAAATTGGGAAAAAAAAAAATTAAAAAGATCAATAGTCCAAGGTTAATGTCTATAAAAGTTTTCCAATAGTATTATTATCAAATTTATACATTTTAAAAATAGTTTGTTATAACAAAAAAATTAAGAATATATGTTACGGTGTTTAATTAAAAAAAAGATAAATTACATTTACCTCCCTTGAGGTTTTTGGAAATCACCAACACCTCCTAATGTTTTCTGAAACTACGGTCACATCCCTCGACTGAGTAACAATATAACAATTATCTCATGTGGTTTGGTAAATTACATTTACCCTTTTGTGAGTTAAAATATTGAACTCAAAACTCAGTTTTTTTTGTAATTTGACAAAATATTTTGAATGAGTCTCATGTGAGGTTGTATGACACTTCAACATGTGATTTTTTTCCCTCTTAAAATATTTGATATGCAATATTTCTTAACATATAATGATACTTTTGAGGCTATACTCAATACTCACATTTTAAAAAAAAGTATTGTATGTTTAAAAAAAAAATAAAGAAGGTGTGTGTTGAACCATTCGATTCGACATGTCGAATATAAGTTTTTACCAAAATTTGAACGTTCAAATGGGTGTTAGTAGATTCATAAAACCACAGGGGAGTGTTGGTATTTTCAAAAAATCTCGAGGGAGGTAGATGTAATTCAAAAAGGTCTTCCAAGTTTTGACTGCCAAAGTACTGTACCACTCAATGGAAAGGGGGTACACAAACATTGTCACACGTGTGTGAGGCTTTGAGCGATGAGCAGCAATGTTGGTTGTCGCCCCAATTAATTAATTAAAAGAATATTACGGAAAAACAAGAAACAAACAAACGACATAGCCGCGCCGCACCAAGAGTTCGGCGTTGGGGCAGTGTATAAACGCAGTCCAGTTTAGTGCAGCAAGGGTTTCTAGTCACTCAGAACGGTGTTGACGTGGAGCTTTTTTTCGCCGTCGATGGCCGCTAAAATGCATTAATTTCGAAGTGGAACGAACTCCTCAACTCGTGATTACCTTTCTCGCATTATTCCGCCGCCGCGCTTGTTTCCGGTATACTGAAACCACCATTCTCGATTGTTTAATAATTTCTTCGTATGTGTAATAACCTAGCAATCCTATTACTGTTTGCTTCTTTTTTTTTTTACTTTTGGGGGAGGGGGAAGGTTCGATTTTTTTTTTTGTGTTTTCGGTTTGAATGATTTTTTCTTTTTTATGCACTGGAATTTTAAGAAGCTGTTTCCTGCTTCTAATAATGCATGCATCATGAACACGAATTAGTGTTTCAATTAATGTATCTTTTTTTCTCGTCGAAGTTTGGGGAACTGCATGTTTGTTTAGGCTCCCTGACCAATTCCTGTTTCACTGATTTGGATGAGTACTAATTTTCCAGAAATTTCTCCTTTCTGTGTTATTTTCTTGGTTTTAAACTGGTGAGTGTGTGAAATATCTATGATTTCTCACATAGAAGTGAAATATAATTAGTTGTCATAACTTTTTGGCGTTTTTGGCAGTAGTTCTATGCACAACAAATTCGGAGAAATTTTTGTTTACTTATTCTTTGGGAAATTGAGGATAAAACATTAGGAATTAGCTTGGATGTTAGGGTTACTAGTACTTGTTGTCCAAGTGAGATTAAGGTAGTGTTTGAGTTAATAACCGATATTCCTGATGTGTTTAAAGTGAATTTCTGTGCTGATTGCAATAAGGTCACAGAACACCATTTGATGGGTGCCCCTAAGCAGAAGTGGACTCCAGAAGAGGAAGCTGCCCTTAAAGCTGGCATTGCCAAATACGGGCTCGGTAAATGGAGTACTATACTCAAAGATCCAGAGTTCGGCACCATCTTACATTCACGTTCAAACGTGGATCTTAAGGTATAATATAATGAAATATTTTCTTGGATCGATGAGGCAGACCTTTTAGTGGGAGAAATCATTGGTCGTGTTTCTGCAACATCAGTTGTGCATACCTTATTTTTATACACCATAATGTGACATGATAGTCACTGTTTTGCTTTTCCTTCTTCACTGATTTAAGGTGCTGATGTTGAGGTTTTGACTTGACAGGATAAATGGAGAAATATAAATGTGATGCAAAATGGCTGGGGTTCTCGGCAGAGGGGTAAAAGTGCATATAAAAATGTGAAGACTTCCAAACCTGAGAACAGCACTTCGCCCACTAGTACAGTGGCTCCCAATGCTTCGGAAATTGTTGATGTTAAACCTCTTGCAGTAATCACTGAAGAAGTGCCAAACTCTAGTTCCACTGAGTCCACTTCAAGGTCTTTTATTATCCCCTCTTTTAGCTTACTCAATATATTAATCTACATGTATGCAGTATTTCAGTTTCACATCTGGCAAAATTTTGTTAAAATGGAATATTCTGTTCATTTAAGAACCAGAACCTCAAGCAGTTGATTTTTATACCTATATAACCAATCTCAGAAATTTAATTTACTACATTTGACTCTACTTCGTGATTCGATGTTTCTTCTCATTTTTTCAGTTTCAAGATCTTTCATCAAATGCTATGGGGTTCCTTACTTATCTTTGTTTCTGTAGTAAATTTTCATATTTCATTGTGAAAGTGGACTATCCTCTCTTGTTTGCCAGCCACTTTGTATATGGCTGCAGTGAGTTGTTTCATGTGTTTTGACTGATCAGTCTGTCCTATTGAGTTACTGGATTATGCTTTTGGCTGTTATGACTTAGATGATTAAGTATTGACTTGGACGTGGTCTTTTCATCAGTCTTGGGAAGATTGAATTGTTATGGAAATACTGGTTGTCTCTGTTCAAACATGGGAGAAAGAAATTGCTAGATGATATAGTATGGAAAACTTCATCCTGGAACTGAAACATCAAATGACAAATCTTTATTTACAACACTGCTGCTCTTACCCATCATTAACACAGGTTGGAAGATCTTATTCTGGAAGCTATCACCAAGTTGAAGGAACCACGTGGTTCTAGCCGTGCATCTATTGCTCTGTACATTGAGGTAACTTCAGTGAAGCATGTGATAGATTCAGCTCTTTCATAAATTGATATTTTAGGAACACATAGCAGCATACTACTTCCATTAGGACTTGCTGTATTTGCTGGATTTCCCCAGCTTTTGGAAGTTCGTATTTTTCCAATCCTCAATTTTGTCATGGATCACATCTATCCTATTCTTCCTTTAGGGACCCTACAAGATTTTTCTCAATGGGAGAATTACAGTTTGGGTTTTTGATCTCGAGTTCATTGCTGCTTAAACCCCTAAAAGGGTTTCAATACTTCCATGGTTATTTTCTCATATTTCAATTACAGAGTATGTATTACCTTCATTGGACCGTGAACTTTACTGTCTTTGAATTATATTAAAGTGTCCAAGACAGACCAAAGATATTTATTGGATTTTGCTTAAATTATCAGAGGCTAACGTTGCATTGTTCAGAAGCAATGTTGTACTCAACAGGATTGTGATAATTTCTTTAATAACTTAAGCTTTGATGCATTTGGTTCTTTAGTATCATTTTGTTTGATTTGTATTTGGACATGACTGCTTTTCTTTATTAGGAGCATTACTCAGAACCTCCCAATTTTGATAGACTTCTTGGTGCAAGTTTGAAGCTTCTGACAGAAAATGGAAGATTGATTAAGGTAATCAATCTTGTGGTGGAGGATTACTGTCTTTCCACCATATTCTTCTGCTATAAGAAGGATATGTTTTATTCTATAGTCTTTTGAATCTTCCATTCAATTAAAAGCATTTACATGTGTAGGTAAAGCATCAGTATAGGATCGCACCAAGTTCAACAGCATTGGATATAAGGAGAGATCCTTCCTCTTTGCTTCTAGATGGAGTGCAGAAGGACTCCCCAAAGGTGGAGAAAAATGGAATAAAAATTGTGACTAAAGCTCAGATTGATGCTGAACTAGAGAAGATGAGGAACATGACTCCCCAGGAGGCTGCTGCTGCAGCTGCACAAGCAGTTGCAGAAGCAGAAGCTGCAATGGCAGAGGCTGAGATGGCTGCAAGGGATGCAGAAGAGGCAGAAGCAGAGGCAGAAGCTGCAAGATGTTTTGCTGAAGCTGCGCAGAAAGCACTGAAATGTAGTAGAACTGTCCGTGTCTGGTAAAAAGCAACTTTAAAACGTTCTTTTATTGCACCTGTAGTCAATCTGAGATTTCATGGCTTTGAGCATAAAATGGATTAGATAAGGGGTAACTAGAACTGAGGTTGTATAGTTGTACTTGAAGAAAGTCTTTTGACAATATTACTAACTGGCAGCATGCTATATAACTTCAGTTAGGAAACAGATATTTATGCCATTCCCTTGGCGAATTATTGGTAGTTGTAGGCTATGACATTCTAGTGCAGTTAGGTGCTGATTGATAGAAAATTGCAAATTGGACGGGAATGATCCTAAAAAGGAGTCCACTGTGCTTCCCAATTATGGATGTGTTTCCATTCAGGTCTCTACACCTTCATGTAGTGTGACCTAACTATGAGGCCGTGTTAGGCGATCGTTTGAATGTTAAAGTAGTGTGTTCATAGTCTGCATGTTGCATGTGTTCCATTGTTCACCAATGATTAATATTATTGCTGAAGCAAATACCTTGATCACTGACATTGGAGTTGTTCCTAAACCTATGACTAGTTACTTTTTGTTATATAAGATGATGGATTTGCTTTGATGAACTAATAGCTGTTACATTACTCGCAGATTTTATCGGGCCGAAGTGAGGCATGCTTACATTCCCGTCCCTGCTTCTGCAAGCGTGTCAATATTTGTGGATAAGGCTAGTTATGTAAATCTGAAAGGTTTTTTTAATAGGTTTTCTTGAGTTCCATTGGGTTTTCTGTAGTTAGAATTAAATGGAAGAAGAGAGTAGTAGCACCAAGACGAGTCTGAAAGGAACACTGATTGCTTTAATGATAGTTTCAAACGTTTTCTTCTTTCTGTTTTTGTTTTTTTGGTGGTGGTGAGGAGCCAAATTACATTTTAACCTTCATTCAATGGAGGCTGAGTAGTCATCATGGATTGCTGATCTATTTACAATAGACTTTCAGTACCCTAAAACTTATTGCTAAGGCCATCATCAAGAATCTGAAATACTTTTATTTATTTGGGAAACAACAAAATGTAAGAGAAAGAACGATTGAACAACGTTTTTACAGCCCTGGAGCTTAAAAAGGTTATAGCCAGAATGTTTATCCACTGCGTCTGGTGCGATGCCGGAAGTTAATGCCGCCGCTTTCCCCAACAACGTAGACGTAGATGATGGTCCTCGAGTGACTTTTGAAAACAAAAGGATATGGCTTCCTCTGTAAGTAAATCTGGGAAAGTAGGTGCATATTTATACCCATTTCCTGAAACCAAAGCCATCATCATCAGTTTACCAACCTTTCTTTCGCATTTCGCAAGATATATAATACCAGAAAGAAAACACGGGCCAATCCTACTACACGATAGTTTCCTGCCAAATGCTTGCTCATGAGCAACAAATTAACAGATTTTGACAACAAAAAAATAAAATAAAAAAGTTTATTCATTGACAAGAAAAGGCCACAGAAATTTCAGGAAAAAATCTTTAAGCAAATGGCTATGATCATTGTGAACTAATATTGTCTTCCAAGGTCTCTTTGGCCTCTCAATTCTACTTCTACACCAGAAAACACAACACAACTTTTGGGCTATAATCTCATTGCAGGGAGTGGATTTCTTTGTGGACTCCCTTCCCAAGCCGCCATATGAATGTAAAATCACATCAAAGGCAGAGACATCTTGAAGGGCCATGGTTATCATCAAGGCGTTAAACAACAGCATTTTAGTATTATCACAACTAAGAAGAAGAAGCCACTAAACTTTAGTTTGTGATAATACTAAAACTAGCAAACCGAATGTAAAACGGCAAAACCCCTAAAAGTTAAAATCTTTCCACTAATCTGAGTCGTAAGTGTCAAAAAAATGGATATCGTGTTGTGGCTCATCAAATTGTAAATACATCATGAAAAATTAATTAGCATTCAAGAATAAAATGCAGAAAGAAAATAAAGCCTCGAATGATGTTGTTACCCGAATGTTAAAACAAAGAAACAAAAACTTGCATTATTCCAATGCGGCAGTAGCACCAGCCTTCTGAAGCTTCTCAACGATGGCCTCAGCCTCTTCTTTAGTGACCCCTTTTTTAACCACGCTGGGAGCTTTTTCAACCAAATCTTTGGCCTCTTTTAAACCCAAATCAGTAACAGCTCTAATCTCCTTGATCACCTTAATTTTCGCAGCGGCGTCGAATTTCTCCAGCTTCACATTAAATATGGTCTTCTCAGCGGCCTGGGCATCCGCAGAACCCGCGCCTGCTCCGGAAGCATCAGACCCAGATGAGGGGTCACAAAGGCCCGAAACTGCAGGCCCGTATCGGTTCAACCCCAATTTGTGCCTGAGAAGGATGGCATAGTCATGCCTCTCGATCTTAGTGAGACTCAAAAGCTCGTCGGCAATCAGTTCGAGCTTATGAGTTCGGGTCTCGGTGGAAGTGCAGAGCCGCCGTGAGAGAAGTGGGTTCCGATGAGCGACTAAGAAGAATCGTCTCAGCACAAACTTGGAGGATACGGAGGACATCCTGGGTATTCAGCGTTTAGCCGAGTTTTCTTCAAACACAGTGGTTTAAGCATTCAGAAAGGGACACTAATGGCGATGGAGCAGTGGAGGGGGGGGTGCTGATGTCAGCCGAGAGTAGGGTTCTTCGGGAAGGGTAGTTTTGTCACTCCAAGTCCAAAATATTACAAAAGCTCCCCCGAAATTTGTTTAAATTATTATAAGAAGACTCTGATTTTAATAAATTACTAAACAAGCCCTAAAATTTGTTAAAACACACCACTTACCATCCCCTTTGTAATTCTCACCAGCTATGTTGGATATCATTAATTTTGTTTAGTATTTTAATTTTTTACTAAATTTAATATATTACATTTGTTAATTATTTTTCAATACAATTTTTTAGTATACGCTTACAACTTTTATATTTCTTACACAGTTTATATTAAAATTTTCTTTTTCAAAAATATATTTTTAAAATCATCTCTTAACGTCAGCCATGAGAATGTGTAGTCAATCATGAATTTCTTCGTTCTTAACTGCGTAGGTCAGGTCGGAAACATTCATATTTTGCGTAGTCTGTATGTATATCATTAAAACTCAAAAATGCTAATTCCATCTGCATCAGTATTGATTTGTACAACGGTATCTTATATGGATCTAACGAGGGAAGGAGAAGAAATTGCCATCTTTTTGCCTCATTTCCTGCCACATTTTCAGTATTTCCTCAGCTGAAGGTACCTTGGATCCAAGAGAATCAGTCTCTCCATCCTTTGACCGCTCAAAATTCAGCTCATCAACATCGACTTCCAGATCATCATCTTCGATATCGCTTGAGTTCATCATCCAGTAAGTAGCAGCAGTACCAGTAGATGCAAAACCAGGTTCAGAATGCTCAACCACAGGCAACAAAGAGAGGTGTTCCTGTTGAGTCTGTTCCTCTCCGTGAGCATTAGCTTGATCATTACTGCCAACTTCAAGACTCTTGGCAGAACTAGTAGCAGCTATATGTGCAGGAGCATCACCCGCAAATTCCAATGCTCGAGATAAATTCAAGACGGTGGCCTCTGTTGCTAGATGGTGACTGCACAGGGAATCTGATAATTGTTTCAAACCAGCCCTACTAATTCTCTCCCTGTTTTGTTCAAATAACTCAATCCATTGTAGTTCACTAATTTGGAAAGGAGCATGAGCCATGGTATTAATGATTCGGACAGCTCCCTCGTGGTCATGTTGAATAACAGCTTGACACAACATTTCCATGAAGAATGAAGGATGAGGAATTTCGCCAGCTTCCAAAATTGTGTCAAATGCATGCTCCAGTAAGTGCCACTGCATCCAACAAAAGAGCTCATAAAAGTTAAGAAGCTTTTGCTAATTTTAGTGTTAAGTGAGCTTATCATGTGATAATCGAAAAAATCATAAGCATGAATTTTTTGAACTTTGAACACTAAAGAAAACAAAGTTAACACTCCATAATTTACCTTCCCAGCTATGGATGCTTCCACTACCAGGGATGAATGTTTAGTTTGATCAAGCTGATATCCACAGAGGGTCATCTCTTTATATACATACTCAAAGTACTCCCACTGCAAAGCACTAGCAGATGCCTCGAGCATTATGTTGAAAGTGTAGATATCAGGACTAAGAGAAGACCCCCAATCATTCGACAAGATCCCAGAACCAGGTTCATCACGGTTAATTACTTCAAAAAGCTCCTTAGCTTCTAGAAACATATCATTTCGGTGATATACTTTCAACATAGCATTTACGATTCCAATGTCAGGTGAACAGCATTTTTTACAGTGTTCAAAGAGGGTTAAACAACCATCAATATCCCCACCATCCATGGCAGACAAGATCATCCCGGTATATGTAACCTCTAAAGGTCTAGTTCGGCGAATCTCTTTTAGCTTCTCAACCTGAAACAAATTATTATCAGAATTAAACCTTTCATTATAACTGCAAGAACCCAAAATAACAGGCTTTAGGTAGGTAAAATAAACCTCCGCTATAGCTTCTTGGCACCTCCCATGGAAGCAAAGGCAACGAGCTAGCTCATAATAAACACAGGCTACTCCAACAATCCCCCTTTCCTCCATATCTCGAACTGCCTGAATGGCTTCACTGACTTTGCCTTCTTTCCAGAAGGCTTGCACAAGAACTAAAAAGCAGCGAGATAACATAATGTAAGCTATCATACAAGACTAAATGAAGTAGCCTAGGTCAGTAGTACCTTTATAAGTTAGGGCATTAAAAGCTTCACCACTTCTCTTCATCTTCCCAAAGTATCTATGGACGAGGTCATATTTCCCACACTCCATCATTACCTTTTAACAAACACCCCCTGTAAGAGTTGAATGGAGGCACAATTTGGAGGTACAAAAGGAAAAACACTTAAGCAAGCATAGGAGGTTCCCAAATTTCAAACATCTCTGTGCTCTTTGTGCTGAAGGAAGACTCTGGAGGATCAAGACTCAACAAAACAATTGACATGCAGATTTTATTATCTGGATGACCTAACATTAGCTTATATGCAGAGTGTGCCATAAGAGATCTAAAATTAGATTAAACTACGAGAATAGCATGGACTTCAAGTCCATCTCAATAGCCTGCATGAATTTCTATTAAAGGAGGCCATCCTATTCTGCCTTTCAGCAGATAAAATTTGGTCATATGGCATTACTTTAGGGAATTTGTTTGAACAATCTCTATGAATGGAAGCATTTGACACTATTCCCCATAGGAATAGAGAAAACAGAAAATCACTGACCTCATTATTAGCCTACTTCAAGACTGGATTAACAACAGTAAACCGAGTGATAAAAAGAAGTTTCTGACATTGTTCAAAATGCTATGTCATATGATCCTGTAATATTGCTAGACTGGCTGTTTACGAAGTCTATAAAAGGAAAAGTAAACTACCTCCATTGAGAGGCCATAGGTTGCTCCGTTGGGTCTAAGACCGTTGTTTCTCAACTGTTCAAACACCCACGATACTCCTTTCCACTGGCGGGATGCAACACAAGCATTTAGAACCTGTCAAAAAGTACAAAATGTAACAGAAAATTATTGCACTGACACATCAGTTGGGAAATTTTGTACCATTCAAAAATATGTGCTCTCCCTTACAGCATTGAATATGACAATATCTGGCTGAAGTTCAGGATCCCAATTCTTGTGTTTCAAATTTTTAATCTTCTTAGGTTTTTCCTTCATGGATTCAATTATTTTCAGCAGCTCCTTCAAACGACCGGCTTGGCCCAGCGCAACAGCAGCACAATGATAGGCGGCCATGTCTGGATATATGTGTGCATCCCTCTGAGCAAGACAAGAAGTTACTTTTCCTTTTCACTTGCATGGTCAGACATGAAGTAAGAACTTAAATCTGAATATCCTTACTCGCATGAAATTGAAAATTCGAAGAACTTCATCAGGCTTCCTTGCGGTGCCAAGAATAGACAATAATTTTGTATACACAAACCTTGAAAAAGAAGAAAAGCAAGTAAATTTCTTCTTGAGCCAAGGAATAAAATTTTACATATATAGTCAACCACATGGAAAAACTACCAATGATCTACACCTATGGAAGAGAAATGCAGACCCCTGAGCCATATTTTATCAAACACAGAGGAGAGCAAAGCAAAGCAAGAAATTTCACCTGCTCTTATATTGCCTAAGCTCCTTAGAATTATAAAACCACTCCACAAGAGATAATGCATGCCTCCACTTGCCTCTCTTACCAAGCCCCTCCACTATCTTCAGCATTTGCCTCTCAGTAAACTGCAATCCTGAAAGTTTCATAATCCTCGAAAACTTCCAGTTCTTCACACTAGGCTCTATGCCACAAAATCTGACAGAAAACACCCGAAGAAAGAAAATCTTAAAAACAATCAATGAATCAAACCCAACAGAAATAAATAAATAAATACCTTGCAATAATCGAGTTTAAAATTTTCTTACCTCTCCAGGAAAATGGGAATTGCTTCAGCTTCAGATTGCTTGGGTGGTGTCCAAGTACTATTTTCATTTTGAAGCAAACCATTCTCATCTTCAACATCATCATCTAAAAGCCATTGAAGTTTATTCCTTTCAGTCTCCATAATATCACTGAGCTCTCTCAAGTGCTCAGTCTTCAACTTCCTTCCATCATACTCTTTATTCTCACTTGCAAGTTCTCTCAACTTAAACCTCTCCAGTCTCTCCCAAGGCCTACCCACCATCCTTTTCTCACCGTTAATCGCATTGGTGAAGCTCTTGTATTCCGACTTTATAGTCTGAAAATGGGATTCCTCGGAAAGGGCCTGTTTCTGGGATTCCGCTAAAACAGGGAGGGGCTGTTTGGCAGCTAGCTTGGCGGCCCGGCGGTTGAGTTTCTGGAGCTCTTTTTTGCGGATTGTGTGAATTATCTTGGGAGTTGGGATGACTCCCTGCCCGAGTAGTTTTCGCTTAATTTGCTCAGAACTTGGTGGGGTTGGGGGAGGGGGTGTTGGAGGCCCCGTTGAGGCTTCCATTATCAGATAACTGGATTTGAGGCTCTGCGGGTATGAACATTTGCTTGAAGAATGGAGTGGAAGTGGATGATGACGGATGACTCCCGGTTTGTGTTTGGAGAGAACTAGAGAAAAACAGACCCGACCCGATAGACCCGGATCGGATCCAATTCCTAACACCGTTCATCAGGCCCAAAACGAGGGAGTTTTAATCCAAATTAGTATGGGCCGCAAGCAGCAAAGCTTCTAATGCTCCTAAAGCAGGAAAGTCCAGAGTTGTGACTTGTTTGTGACTAGGCGTGTAAATGAGCCCAGCACTTCGGTCAAAGGTTGACTCGAGTTCGATTTTGATCGAACTCGAGCCGGCTCGTTAAATAGTCATGTCAAAGGAAAGGGAAGGTCCTTATTCCGAGATGGAGCCGTATTATACGAGAGTGTCTGTTAGACCTAGGGTCTTAATCTTAGTTTTGATTATACGTTAACAAATATATCATTTTGTTTCATGATTTGCACTAGAATAATTCTTATAGAAAAATTTAGAAAAAGTGCAGCAGAGTCATATGCGAGGAGCTGTCCGAGTGGGATGGGAACTCACATGCACTAGAAGACAAAAGTCAACAAAAGCGTGGGTCAAAGTCCGGCCAAACCGAGAGCCGTTGGAACATTTAAAAATGTCAAAATGTGGGTCAAGGCATCCGAGAAGATGTCCGAGTAGCACAACAACTCGCATGACAACCCGAATCCAAAGTCCAAGAAAAAGGAAGAAAAGTTCACAAGAAGACCAACGCAAAAAACGACGAAGAAAACGGAGTTAAAACGAAGAAACGGCAAAACAAGAATGTGTCTAACCCGACCTTCGAGCTCGTACTTTGCCAAGAAAGTGTATAACCCGAGCCTAGACAGGGTCTCGACACGCTTTGAGGCTACTAACCGAAAAGAAAAGAAAATTATTGAAGTTTCGAACCCGACCTCAACACCATCTCGACCTCGAAGCATGCTGCCCAAAAATGTTCGACTCCGAGCCTCGACACCCTCTCGAGTTCAAAGCTCTTGAAGAAAGAACAAAAAGAACTGAAAACAGGACTTCGGTGAGCAGTTCAAAATCCAAAGTACTATTCACAGCAGAATTTCAAATCGCGCATATAGCCGTTAAGAGCAGTTGCAAGCTATTTGGCCACTCCTATAAATACCCCCAAGCTGCGAAATGATGGTTGATCATCCCTTTCAAGTCCCCTACACTTTAGAAACATTCTCAAGCTTTATTTCAAAGATTTGACTTGTATGTCAAATTAGCTGTTAAGGTAGGATTAGAAAGAGCCATTTGTGCCCAATTATTGTGTCATTTGTAAACTCCATTGTGGAGCTTTCATTCCTTGTAAACACATCTAGAAAAGTCCTAACTTAAGAGTTTGAGTGTAAGCAATCTGTATTAGGCAAAGTCCTAAACTCTTGAGTAAAGAGTTAGGCAAGAATAAAATGGGAGCAAGAAGAGAAGGAGAGACCCAACTCAAGATGTTGAGTTTGGGCAATTGCACAAGTCCCAATTTGAGATTAAGTTGGACATTGGGGTTAAAGACCTATCCAATAGTTTGGATTAGGCAAAGGGTAGAAGTTCTAGCTTAGAGTTAAGATAGGCATTTGTCAAAGTCTTGATCAAGAGGTTGATTGAGCAAAAGTCCTTTGGTCTAGGCAAAAGGAGTAAACATCAAATCCTTGAGGAATGATAGGGCAAAAGATCCAATTGCTAGCCTTAGACAAAGGAATCTTAATTCAGAGGTAGATTAAGCAAGGGAGTCCTAGTTTAGAGTTAGATTATGCAATAGAAAAGTCTTAAGATTAAGAGATTAATCTTGAGCAAGTGTAAGGGATTGAAACACTCCTTTAAGTGTTTCTTAGTTAATTAGAAATCTCAAGTTGTAGAACTTGGGGAGTGGACTAGGATTCAAGGGGAATCCGAACCACTATAAATTTGGTGTGTTCTTGCTTTGATTGTTTATTTGACTTCATATTTTGCAAATCACTAATCACACACCTCACTTGGTAAAATTGTTTTTACACTTGTCTTTGAAAATGGTTTTTCAAAGTTGTTCTTCTTTATAAAAGAAATATTTTTAAAAGGTCAAGAATCTAATTCACCTCCTCCCCCTCTTAGGTTTATCTTAGGTTACTATTGACAATTGGGATTTTAGAGGTTCATCTTAGGTTGCTATTGATAATTAGGATTTCAGTGTCACATACGGTTTCTTTGAGAAGGGCTTTATGGCAAAAAACAGAATGGGCGTCATGGCAAAAAAAAAACACACACACACACACATATATATATTGTATTTTTAATTTTTTAAATTTGTTTTAGTATAAAAATTAAAAATAATAATTTGAGTTCAAGCTCAAAGGTCTTTCTCTAATCTGTACTGGAGCTTATTATTTTCGAGCTAAGCTTGTTTATCCCTGTTGTAAGTAATAATAAACTTGATCTTTATAATACCAAAGTCATGTATTCGATTCTTGAAAATAGAAGGGTAAAAAAATAAAAAATATGGAGAGTTAAAGTGATGTCCATTTTTGTTTTGCTTTCATAAGTTCATTTCATGATTTGTGTTTATAATGCTTGAAAATTCGACAAATTTTACATTAATGAATGTTCTTTATTCATTTGATTAATCATCTTTGTTTTCCATTTCAGCTTATACTCTAAAGTTAAAGGAAAAAAAAAGTTTTAAGAAATAATTTGCATAAAAAAAGGAAGCCATTAAGCAGGACAACAGGTCATCAGAAAGAAGGCCAAAGCAAAAGTTATATCTGAGATGCCAAATGACCTTCAACACAAAAAGTCCAAAACTCACTATTTACCATTTCAAAAAAAGAGTAAGAAAAATCAACAGCCAAAGCCAACTTTTTAAAATCAGCAAATCTTACACCAACAAAACCAAACCTGGTCTCTATCCTCTCACAATTTAACGATCACACACTAACTCTCTAACTACAAGACTTGTGCCTTAACTCTTTGATTTAGAATGCTTAACGAGCCAATCGATCACAGAGTCGATGTTGGTTGAGTTTTTGCATGAGATCATGAAGCAGCATACTTCTCGATCAGCTATTGATTTCAAACCCCTGCACAAAAAGGATGATGAGATCCTCAAAATCAAAACTTGATTGCAGAATAACGTAAAGATGATATTGGTGCAGTGGTGTAAAGTGATTATAGCTCACATTTGATCAGTCAAAGCAGGTTTGGAAAGGGCTCCGGCCTTGTCGATCTTGTTCCCCAACACCAGCAATGGTATGCCGCTGAGAGATGATTTATTCAACAGATCGTGCAGTTCACTTTTAGAGATGCTGATATTTTCCTGATCTGCAGCATCAACGACATACCTGGAACAAAAGAAAGTTTCAACATAGTGCAATCGTACTTATATTTCAACGACTCTTTTAAGCTAAGATAAGGGCCATAGCATCCTTTAGATTTGACAATAAAAGAAACGAAGTACTGAAGAGATGCGTACACGATGGCAGATACTGAACGGCAGTATCGTTCCCACATGCTCCGGAATCTAGGTTGACCTCCAAGATCCCACAGCTTTATGGTGACATTTCCCTTGGTGACCTTCCGCATATTAAATCCAACCTGAGGTTCATCATAATTTATGCCTTTATGAGCCACAGTTAAGAGAGATACAAGTATGCTAAATGATATCTGATTACAGCAATCAATAGGTCAAACAGTCCAGAAAGGGAACTTACAGTCGGGATCATGTCTTCGCTGTATCCACCGGTCTGATTGACAACCACGAAAGCAGGTTTTACGTCAACATATGAAACCCAATTTAAGATAAGTGGAAATTAGGTGAGAAAACAACTAAATTATCTGCTTACAGCAATAACATTTACAAGTGATGTTTTTCCAGCATTTTGAAGCCCTATAAGAGAGAGCTCCATTTCCTGCTTAAAAAATAGGCTGCAACAGTGAAGGAGATTATGTTAGTTCATCACCAACCCTTTCAACTTGATATAGTGCCTAAGAAATTTCCTTTCAAGATATTAAGCAAAGTGAGGAATTTCTATTAAATATCTTCTGCTAGATGGTATTTGATATTGTAAGGTAACCAAACAAAACCGTATCAGGCATTGCATTGTTCTGTTATGCCAGGACATAACTAAAGCTTCAAACAGAAATATTTGATCTGATGTAAAAGTGGAAATTCACACGAACACAAGTGTATCTGCCTTCAGTTCAGAATATCACATGGAAGTCTTCACTGAAATGGTTGAAAATTGAAGGTGGAGTGCAAGGAACAACTATTTCCGTTCATGTATCCGTAATACTTCTAACTAAATCAGGGAATGGACTAATCGAGAATAATAACAAGACTTCCAACTCGAAGTTAACAAGGACAGCAGAGCCACAACAGCACTTATAACTGAAAATAAAATTTGACAAATCCAATCAGTAATGGTTGCACGACTCTGTTCTGATACAACCATTGTTTCAATTATTACATCTTTTTTCCAAACTATGCAGGAAGTCTAACCAAATGCCAAATTCTGGTTTGAAAATGCACGTAAATTCCAGAAGGAAAAGAATCTCATTCCCAGAAAATTAAATGCAGTCTATACCCAAAGATTCAACCTTTAATAGACCAAAATTCCTTTTACAATAGCATGTAATCATTCTAAATCCAAGATTTCAATTGAAAAGTATAGGGGAAAGAGGAAAAATTGGATAAATAACAATCATTGAACAAAGTTTAATCAGCCCCTTTTCCCCAGTGCTCAAAAGACATTCGATGACTGGCAAGTTGTATAAAGATTGAAACTTTGAAAAATTTGAAGCTATATCGTAAACGTTAGCTACATAATCAACGATTATCCAGCACAGGAAATCCACATTACACAACACCACATAAACATCTATAAAATATAAACGGTCAATCTTATGGCTGATCACCATGAGCATAACACAACTTAGTCCTTATCCAAACGCAATGACAGAGAAACGGGCACCATACATCCAACATCAACAACAAATATCACAATTGACTATACAAAAAGCCCTAAATTCGGTCAACTTAATAGATCTTCATACAAAACAAAAGCAAACTGCTTTGAACACAATGCCAAATCAACAACAAAAAATTGGTTACGGAACATAGAATACAACAACATCAACAGCACCCACAATAAAAAATAAAAATTGTGAGAGGAACATGAATGAATATACCTCCGGAGCCAATTGAGAAAAGCTTCCCAGAGACCCATAGCGTGGAAGATGCGAAGACACGAAAACGACAAAAGGAGAAAGAGAGAGAGAAAGCGAGAGAGATATGTCAAAATCTCGGTTTTATTTCTACAGACAGAGAGATCTCGAAAAACCAATCTCCCTCTGTCTTTGGGTTTCAACTTGATGATTGATGATCCCTTCTTGCTCCAGCTCCTGTTCCTCCTCCCCTCCCCTCCTCTTCCTCCTTTATAAACCAACCTTAACAAACCCCCAAATTATAATGCTAATCACGAACTCTCCTCTCCTACGCTTCTTCTGCTTCTACGTACTGTATTTCCTCTTTGCCAAAATACCCCCTTATGAGAAGGCGAAATTGCAAGTAAGGACAGGAGGCCGCCACTTGTACAGCTCGGCTTCGCTGTGTGGGTTGGCTACGTGGACCAATAGGAGGAGCGCTTGGATTTAAAATGCCATTATTAGTGTAATAAGTTAGTCGTATCCGCGAGAGAGGCGCGTGGAGTTGATGGCGAGTGAAATGAAGGGATAATCCTTGACGGCTCCAGTTGGCGGAAGGTTATTGGTTGGGCGATTGGACGGCAACGGTGTTACGTTGACAGTTTGTGGACACCCGCTCTCCGTGGGTGTTTGGGCACTTGTGGCCCTGTCCCTGGTTTTGAGCTTTTGATTTGGCTAAGGCTGGCCTTCTGTCTACTGGTGAGCAAAATCGAAACCAATCCGAATCCGCTCCAAACCGACCCGAATTCGAGGTTTCGGATTGATTTCAGATTTTAATCCGAGGATGTGGTTTCGGATCGGTTTTTTATTCGAAATCGAGGTTTTAAACCGAAACCTAGAAAACCATTCCAACTTTCTCATTCTCTTCCACCTTTTTCTTCCTCTCTTGATCCTCCTCTTCCACCTTCGTCATTCCAGCAATCCCAACCCAAAAAACCAAAACCAAAAACAAAAAAAGGCACGTGCACGTGTACCAAAACCAAAAACATTCTCAGTTCTTCCAGATGGAACAGAGCTGCTGCCACCATCGCCAACGGGAGCTTTTTGTTCAGTCTGCACTACTGCTAAAGTTCCAGTAGTCCCGAGGTCATCGTCCCAATCAATCAAGCTGCTGAAAGTAGTCACTCTCTTGGTTTCTTCTTCCTTTTTCTCAGCAGGGGGATTGTTGGAGTTTCCTGCCTTCTGTGACAGGATACATTTAAGGTCAAAGATGACGCAATGATTGCAGGAGACGATGATGGACGGAGATGGCAACAACGACTGCTGCCGATGATAACGGCGTCCCGAGATGAGAGACAGATTTGCGACTGAGATGACGAACGGTCTGGGTGCCTGCTGCGGAATGAAAGAGAATAAAATTTCAAATTAGCGTTAGGAGGCAAATAATCGGATCAGTTTCGGATTATCCCAAACAAAATCCGAAACCGAACGTTATCCGACAAAAAATGTCCTATCCAAATTTTCGACCGGATCAACAATTCGGACGGATTTTGGATTATTTTTGTGCAGCCCTACTTCTGTCCCATAGGGCACTATTGTCAATTGTGCGTTTGTACTTTTGTTTTAAAATTTTAAACTTGGTTTTTGAGAAAATTATTATGTTTTTTTAATATTATCATTCCATCTTCTTTGTTTAGTTGATGTTGTTAATACTTTTTTCCTAAATTAACTAAATTATCAACTACTGAAAAAATAAATAAAAATTTCGAAAGAAACATTGATGATTTGAGTTTGACCCCTTTGGTTTTTCTTTTTTAGGGTTTGTTCTTTACGTTTTAATTTGAATTTTGGTTTTAGTTTTAACAGTAAATTTAATATATTATAATTAGTTTTTATTATTTTTAATATAATTTTTTTACTATTTAGTTATATATTTTTATATTTTTAAAATACTTTTTACATTATAAAATTATTTTCTAAAAACCAAAATTCAAATTAAAACTCAAATTTTCAGGAAAAAACAGGCTCTTAGTTGCAATTTTAATTTCTGCCTTTTCCTTAACATATGGTCATTGTGAAAAAATAAACAGACAAATTTGTCCTCAGTCATGTTAATTGCAGGAGAAAGGACAAGGGGAGGAATTTTCCTCCATGCTATGACGCACCTAGGTTAACAGCCAATAGAAAGGTAACAAACATTGATTTGTTATGATTAAAAAAACAAAAACATTGATTTGTAAACCACAAAAATACTTTTCATTATTATATTGTTTGTTTCCACCATAAAAAATGATTTACTATCTAACAAAAACTTGTATTTCACACGTACGACGATGTATATTTATGTATCGCATATAGCATATGATATATCGAATATTGGGTTTATTATCTGATGTATTGAATTTAACTATGTATGTATTGCAGTTATAACAAGTAGCGCATGTAATAAAAAAAATACATATATCAAAATTATATCTGAAAGTATCATATGTTAAACTGTTATATGATCGGTCATAAAACTCCCTCGTACGGGCCGGTTCCCTTGTAACACCATTTGACCCGCACATCAGTATGTTTTGGGGGCGCGACCCAAACCTTTCAGTTCGAGCCTGTTCGGGTTAGGGGGGGCTGGTTCAGTCAATTTAAACACCCCTTTACAAGGCTATTATGTGAAATTGGTTATCGAGTTAAACTCTCCATGGCCCACGGGTAATTCTCATTTTATTTTTTGTTCCTCCTTAAATTTATAGATTAAAATTAGGGTAAACACCTCAAAACCTCTTTGTGGTTTCCAAAAGCTACTCATCACCCCCTGTACAAAAAAAACCTACTCATCACCCCTCGTGCTTTTCCAAAATCCATGAAGTGACGGAAATGACTAAAACTAACGACGGGATGGTGAATTGACCAATTTACCCTCAAATTACCCACATTACCCACCAAAAAATGGAAAAATCATTCACTTCTTCTCCTACGATCTTCTTCTTCTTCTACACAAAGAAGTGAAAGAAATTGTGCGGGAGAAAAGAAATCCAGCAATGGGTATGAAACCCATTGTTGGGTTTGATGATATAAAACTTAAGAAACCCATCAATGGGTTTCATGACTGGGTTTCATATTGAATTGTCCCTTCTGGCAGCTCCTGGTCGGATTTGGGTGGCGTTTCTAAAGCCGGAAATTGCAGAACCTTCGTCTTCAGTCGTTCTTCGCTTTCGAAGCCTTCATTTGCTTGCTCGTCATCTTCGGTTCCTCATCTTCGTTCGATGGTGAAGACGAATGTGAAAGGAATGTTATTAAAGATGAAGAAAATGATTTCCGGGAAATCGTTTTCTTCAGAAACCGAAATGGAAAAAAAAAGTCTGAAGACGATTTCTAGAAAATCGTTTTCTTCAGAAACCGAAATGAAAAAAAAAAAAAAGTCTGCAAAAAACGATTTCTTCAGAAACTGAAATGAATAAAAAAAATCTGAAGAAAATGATTTCCGGAAAATTGTTTTCTTCAGAAATCGAAGTTGATGGTGACAAGCGTATTTTGGTCACAAACCCAATTACTTTGGCATCAACATGTAAAGAGACGAGCGTGATGCACACGCGCCATTAAATGGAGTCATTTCCGTCACTTTACAGACTTCGAAAAGCACAGGGGGTAATGAGTAACTTTTTTTGTACAAGGGGTGATGAGTAGCTTTTGCAAACCACCAGGGGGTTTAAGTGTTTGCCCTTAAAATTATGATGGCATCTTTCCTTTTAGAATAGTTTTACATGTTAAAATAGCATTCCTTTTGTTTTTAGTATAACAAACCGGACACTTCTAATAGTAAAGAATGAACAACTATTTTTTAACACATTCTCAGGGGAAAAAAGTTAGAATAACATTTTTTTATGAACTGAAAAGTTTACTCTTAGTAATGAGAAACAACAAAAAGTAATGATCAAATTATTTTTATAATTAACTAAAATTAGGCATGAATGTCAAAAAGAAGAAAAGAAAAAGCGATGAGCACAATTATAGCTAATCCAATCATTGAAGGGTCCATTATTGTCTTCATGGACGAGTGGCGCTCGAAGAAGGGATCAAATGTACATTCTTTACTAAGTTATTGTAATTTTAAATATATATGACACTTTCTTTTTTTATTTCTTTTATTGTCGGTCGATTATTGAAAGGCTGTTGATATTGCCAGAGCAATAATTAGCCGCCAGAGTAGTTTTTTCCTACTTTTTCTATAATGCCCTTAACTGTTTCAATTACTCAATTTTCTCATCACTTATCCATATCCCTTCAGCAATTTTACTGCGAGGGGAATTCATCCTCCAATTTTACAACAACCTTGAGGCTTCTGAATTATTGAGGACGGTTGCTGAGTTTGGACTCGATGGCAGCTAAAAGAAATGAAACTCTTTGACCGGAGTTTCGATGTGGAGCGGGAGATAGAGGGCCGAGGCGGAGTCGCAGGTGAGAAAGCAGCAGACGAAGTGGTCGAGCAGCGTCAATTGAGCACGGCTCAAGCTTCAATGATGGAGTCAAGGAGGAGTGAAATGTGGCAGCGGGTGAACGAGTAGCCTGCGACGGCGGCTGGCAGAAACCTATGACAGCAACAGCAAATCTCAGCGTCGTAAGATCTGGAAGCGGAACTGCGACAGGGTCGCAGGCGACGGCTTCAAATGGCGTCGGAAGAATGCCCAAAACTTCAGCAGTAAGGAGATAGGCGTGGCTATGGCCACGAGAAAACCCAGCACCTAAGGACGAGAAGGCCGATGGTGGCGGAAGCGTGCAGCGGCAGCGGCGGTCAGAAGATTAATACGGTGGCACTGCGACTGTCACGGTGGTGCTGGACACAAGAACTTGAAGATTCTTTTTGAGCAATTTTATCTACAGTGTTACGTGAAGACATTTCGTATTGCAATGTTGTATATGAAAGCAATTTTTAAGCTTCATGAATAAATTGATTATTGGTTCTAATCTTTATTCTTTTTGAAAATTTTGGTTCTAATCAAGAATGGAGAAACCACATTAGTGCTGCACTACTGCCGGCGGCCGCCTCTCTTCCGATTAGTTTTTAATCTTTAATTGAGGAAGAAGATAGGTAATTGGAACAGTAAGGGCATTTTAAAAAATATAATAAAAGATTGCTCTGGCAATATCAGCTGCCTTACTGAAATTTTAATAGATCGGTTGGACCGAGATTGACTTTGCAACAACAATATAATTATATAAGTTTGACAATATATAAGAACATAATTAAGACTGGAATTGGGTTGAACGTTGAATTTGAATTTCTTTGTTTTTTAGTAAAATCTAAATGAAATTAAACTATTGTAACTCAAATAGAATGTGGAAACCCTTTGTTTTAACACATGATTGAGCCAGCCCAAATTAATCTAATGTCCAAATTAATCCGCAACAACATGTCAAAATCATATGTTTGGTATAAATGTTTGTTAGGAGAAAAACCAAAAAAAGTTGTTTTTCTTCAATATTTCTATTGAATTAATAATGATCGCAGTGACAAAGTTATACTAAAAGTTAGAACGAGCAAAGTATTTAGGACAATAATATTTATTTTGTAAATTTGCAGCTTTGCTCTTAATTACGAGTATTATAATTTATAGTGTAAAATTATTTAAATATTCATAAATTTTATATACTTTTTATTATATTAATTGCGTTCTTTAAAATGAGGCGAGGCAAATATGTGACTGCAATATTTGGGGTAATACCTTTATTTTATTAGTAAAATATCATTAGGTAAATAATATATATATATATTTTTTCAAATGTTAAGCATATAACTTTTATAATCATCTTTGTCTCCAATTTAGCATCGCTTGAATCGAAAGTAATGAAAATGGGCTTTTATAGAGAACATTTTTATTGTTACTTGTATTTCTAAAAGTGTAAAAATTAAATTTAAAAAGTTCTTTGTAAGAAAAGAAAGACACAATTGGTCGAGGACACATATTATTGGGGGACGTTGTACATGTTTAAGTGAAATTACGTAGTATTGAATAATAATTTGGGTGTAAGATTTGAACTCTGAATGATAAGAGATGTTAGAGAATTGGGTGAAAAGAAAGTGAAAAACGGTGTAATAGAAATTGAACTCTGTTCTCTTGTGGCAATTTCTCAAGAATCATCACTTTTTTTTTTCAAAACTTTACACAAAGAAACAACTTCACTTTTTCAACATTTCAAAATTAAAATTTTAAAATTCCCTCTAAATACCTACTCACATAAATTCAAAAAATAACATAATTATTACACTTTTTTATCTCTCACCTACCCAATTTTCCAAAAAAAAAATTCTTTCCAAAAAATTTCCAACAAAAAACTTCCCTTCAACAAAACTTCCCCTACACAAGCCACAAGAGAACAGAGCCCTAATTAGGAGAACAAGTTATATGAATCGCGTCGCATCGAGAGCTCATGAGATTTGTGTAGGCTTAAATCATGTTTTTTCTGTTTGTTCTCTTACAAAAGAGAAGTGTAACTTATGTGATATATGAGTTTCACATTCTAATATGAAAAGGCAGAAAGGAAGATAGAGTATGAGCAGACAAGATATCGATCTAAGGCGCAAATGAAATGACAAAAAAGTAAGTTATGGTGGGAAAGGCCGGCCGTCTGCACATTGCCATTGTTGCCTTTGCATGACAAATAAACAATCTGCATCCAAATGATAATTATAACATAATAATATGTATATATATATACTCATAGAATGATAGATGCATGAAATGAAATGATTCCATATCTTGAAAAGCTAAGTAAGTGAAGAAGACACAAAAAGAGAGTTTCACGCAGAAACCAAATTAAAGCCGAAAAGCATGAACTCAGTAACATATATACAGTACTTCCAGAAAAAGGCATATTGTCTCTATTTATACTTCCCTTGGGAACAAAAAAGCCATAAGTTTCGGCCCTGAAATCTTCTGATTCTCACAGCTCCTCAGATTTATCGCAATGGAGAGAATCACAACCACAAGGGACATGCTATTCTTGCCTTCACGACCAAGTCAAGCCCATGATTAATTATCCAGCTTCCTTCCCCCCCATCATCTTTCCTGTCTCATTTGCTTTTTTCCTTTTCGCAATTCCCACCTTCTTCATTATTTTTCCTGAAACCTCGATCCCGCGCTCCGAAATTGAAATTACAAATCGATCAATCGTTGTAATTAATGTCTAGATCAAATGGGTTTCTTGTGTTGTTGATTATTTCAACTTGCATGCTCACTCGAAATCTGCCAGTTCTTGCTTCCTCCCCTGCTGACCAACAGGGCTTTAAAAGACCTGATCCCCTGTGCCATTTCAAACCTTACAATGGAGTTTACAATGTCACCAACCCACACTACTGGGCTGTCAGTTTCTCTCTTCCTTTGTTTCACTTCTTCAGAAATTCATTCATAATGCCTTATGTTCTTTCTTGTCTCCATTTTTGCAGTCAGCAGCCTTCACAGGGATTCATGGTTATGCGATTGCTGGAATTTGGTTATTATTTGGTCTTGGAATTGGGAGCTATTTTATAGTAAAGAACTATTTTGGCAGAGCTTCTCCAGTTGTTAATCATCCTGATTTTTCCTACATTACTGTCTTTGTACTTGTTCTTTTCTTCACTTTCCTTGCCATGTAAGTATTCATGCTCTCTAGCTTAGATTCATTTTGTTTTCACTCAACATTTTGTTTAATTGTTTGAACTTTGAAGTGTGGCTAGCAGTTTTGTCTTGAGTGCGAACCAGAGCAGTCGTAAGAGGGTCAACAGGCTTATTGTTACTATCTTTGGTGCTGCAACTGATGCTTCCAAAGCAATCCGCAGAGTGATCAATTCCTTGGTAGATATGCAGACGCATTTACAGCAATATGATCAAAAAACATGCAATCTTTTGAATGTGACCACACACAGGCTGAGAAGAGAATCACTTCTTGTAAAGGATTTTGTGGATAAAGCCAAGAATCCAAGTGAAAAAGCAGTTCAAATATTGTAAGACTATGGTTCCTTCACGGAACTATTCATCTTATACGCATTATTAGTGAATGAATGGTTTCTTAGAAGGGCCTGTTGTATTTCCCCATAATATATATCACTTCATGTCTCATGTAACATTAATTTTGGTTTTTCTCCATTTCCTAGATATTCCACAACTCTTGCAGTTGTGACAATCAACTTAATATTGCTGGTTGCTGCTGTAGGTAAGTTTCCTTTCAGCAATTCCTGAATTCATTGGAATTCTAATTTCTAATGGGATTATTATTGCTGCTTTGCCTCAGTTCTGATGATCTTGCATTGGCATCCAGGAATCATGGTGTAAGGGGATTTTTGGTTCCTCAGATTTGATAAGTATATTTCTTAATTACTTCATGTGCTTTGCTCCTCAATCATCAGTGCCTAATTCTCTCTGAAAATGGTCTTTTTGCTCATTTTAGGATAATCTTTTGCTGCTGGATTTTGACAACTCTAAGCTGGCTATCTACCGGCTTAGATTACGTCTTCCAAACGTGAGCATCAATCCGATCTATGCTTTTTTTAATTTTCTGCCACTCTCTGCAAGTGCAATATGTATCTTCAGCTCTGCTTTTGCTGCAGTTTTGCAAATGACACTTGTGAGGCTTTTGGGAGTTTTGAGCAGAATCCTGCAAATAGTAGCCTTCGGTTTATGCATCCCTGTGCATCACCCGAAGATTCCTACAAATTGTTGGTGCAAATTGGCCACACCGTTCATGATTTTATTTTCCAGGTTGGTATACACACGATGGCGAGATATAATCCAAACATATGTCGTAACATAGACAGCCAAATTCTGACTCTGCTGCAAATATTAACTTACTCTGTTGTGTCTTTTTGGCTTTCGGAATTGTAGCTAAACTCGAAACTAACAGAGATACAAGCAATTCTTGCAATCGTGGGAGGTAGGGAAGGTGCATTAGGAATTCGGGAAATCTGCAACCCTTTCGCCGGTGGACCTAATTATACCTACGCACCCGAAAATTGTCGGAATGGTGCCACCGGGATCGGTGAATTGTCAAACGTAAGTGATCACATTCATAGTTTTCATCTGCAAAAGTTGAAGATCAAAATGTGCTGAAACAATCTCACCTGTATTGCCAACAGATTCTTTCGAGGTACACCTGCTATAGCTCGAGCACCTCCGCTGAAGAATGCGAAGGCGTCGGGAGAGTCATTCCGGAGGCATCGTACGTGATGGCCGGAGCTTACATTCGGGCCATCCAAGACTTGATGAACGTGTTTCCTGATCTGCTGAGCTTGACTCGCTGCTCCGCCGTAAAACAAGCGTTTTCCGACATAGAGATCCGGCAATGCAAGCCGTTGAAAGCTTCGGTGAAGATGCTGTGGTTATCTGCTTTGTCGCTGTCGATTATCATGACGATTTTGGTATCACTTTGGGTTGTGAAACTTCTTCTGGATAGACACAGATCCTTTGCCATGTTTCACATTGTCCCCAAACCTCTGTAGTCTTTAGTCTATCAAAAGGGAAAAGTGAAAACAGATTCAATTTGTACAGAGTAAGTAGCTAGAAAGATCAATGCTACCCTAAGTTCATTAAAATAATTAGCTTCAAATTGTACGTTTTGACTCGTAAACAGTTGCATCTCTAAACGAAGGAAATATTATTATGTTCACACTCTTCTTCCTATTTCCATTATGCAATCTTTAAATCAACGAGTTAAGACAGTCACGGTTTAGCCAATGTTTCCTACTTTACAGGGCAAATGGACATTGAATTCATGAGTTGGCATGAGTTTAAAGGTAGAATATTTTGGAAATGGGATCCTCCCAAATATAATACAGAATTACCATCGCAATTTAATAAAAATAGCGTACGAGAGTTGTCCAAACGAAACTCCCAAACCAAAAACGGTAAAATTCGTACACAAAAACTCCAAAATATTCCCCCGTTTAATTACAACGGACACGCCCCTCCCTTTTAATTCTTAAGTTTTTAGCGTACCAAACATTTATTCTGGAATATCAATTCCTTAATACCCAAATTTTAGTCAACCCCACCAACCACTTTCTTACTAAGCAACTTGTATTAAGCTCTTTAAAATTGGAAAATACAGGTATCAAATGCTACAGCTGTAAATGCGCTACTTTAATCTTGTAAAAAATCATTAAATTAAAATCTTAACATTTCCAATAAATTTTGTTCCGACTAAACAATCATTCAGTTATTGGATTTGACTTTCGATAGTAATGGCATAAGGGAAATTCAACATTAATGGTTAAAAAAAAAAAAAAAAGACAAGAGAAAAACATGTTAAGTTAGGGTCAATTGGTCTTAGATCATCGTACTCTTACTGGGTAATCATTAGTCATTAGCTCACCAGCAATCACACACACAGTCAAAACTCATCATCTTTGGCTTAAGTCACCGCAATCATCATCAATACTTGAATATACCAACAAGCAATCCCGACACAGCACGCCACCGCATCTCCACCCCTCTTCACTTCTCTCCAGATTCTTCTTCTGTGCTTTTTTGGGCTCTTTGACTCTTTTTCTTTTGGTTCACCTCCTCTTTCTTTTTCTTATTACCTAGTTCTTCTTCCAGTTCCAACTGATGAAAAAAATTGTCAGTTTTTCCAAATCGTTGAATCTTTCGATTCATTGATTGGTCTGTTACATGTGACAAAGAAGAACATCCCATGACCAGATTACTCGCTCCATCATATCCGCTTGGCTTATCTTCAGGTAAACTTCTTTTTTGACTTTAAGCTGATATGTTCTTCATTTTTATTTTTTGAGTATCTTTGTGTTTTACTTTGTTCTTTCAATAAAGATGGGAGCTTTTCTAATTTATGATGTGCAGTTTCATGTTTTTTGCTGATTTGTTCATTTTATTGTTCATATTTCTGTGAGATTTTACTAGTCTGTTCAACATCGTCATCTTCATAGCTTTCTGTTCACTCTAGATTGAAATAATGGTGCGACTAATTCCAATTCTCTTGGTCTTTGAACTCGGTTATGATCTGCGGGATTCCGACACCAAGCAAATCTTTTGTAGAGAAGAGCATCCAAAGATGGTCTCGCATTTGTTTAAGATATGTACTTATTTTTATTTTTTGGTTGTTTGGTTTTTATTCCATTTGGTAATCATGTAGGCTTAATAAGCACTATGGCCATTCATCAGGGCCTGATCTACATTTAAATGCCTTCAGACTTTTCCTCTGCATTTGTGGTTGGAATGATTGTCAATTTAGATTTATCAGAACCCTTTGAGATATTTTTTTGATTCTAAACTGCGAGTATATGTCTAATCTGAGTTCTGGCTGTATCGTCATTATGACACTAGTCATTCAGGTAAACAAAATTTTCTTTACATTTATGTTATTGTACTGTCTAAATCTGAGTACAATTTGATATGGCTGTTATGTTAGTTTTACATTTCCTTAGGTTGCATTTTTGTGTTTTTTTAACTGCAGTGTTACCTTGAAGATTAAAAAGAGTACAAAATGAGGATGAAGAACAAATATCGGAAACCAACCTCTTTACGTTGCAATGCAGGGAGCAGATGCTCAAAATCACTTTTGCTGTGGAGTTTGGTGGGGTGCTTTCTTATGCTTCATCTATATTATTATGTTCGGGACCAAGATGTCCACGGTCAAGAAAACCATGTGCGCATAGGACACCTCCCTGAATTTCTTGAGCTTGAACAGGTTGAGGATGAGAGTATACAAATTCCTCCGCCGAGGAAGCGATCTCCTCGTGCTGCTAAAAGGAAACCTAGAAAAATACATACTAGCTTGATTGAGGAATTCTTAGACGAGTCCTCCCAAATTAGGCACATTTTCTTCCCTGATGAGAAAACTGCTATTGACCCCTTGAGTGATAATGGAGACGAAACTTACTTCTATTATCCTGGTAGAATTTGGTTGGACACTTCGGGAAATCCCATTCAAGCCCATGGAGGTGGTATCCTCTATGATGATTGGAGAAAAACTTACTACTGGTATGGTGAGTTTAAAGATGGCCCCACTTATCATGCTCACAAAAAGGGAGCAGCACGGGTAAGTTTAGGAAGATATGACACATACATCTATTTTCCTAGTGCAGATGATTGGAGTTTGATTTGCAATTTGAAGAGGCAGTGAATATGTTTTTGGTCAGGATTTTTCATTTCTGATTAGTTGAATGCATTATTCAGGAGTATGGAGGGATAACCAAATCATTGCATGCACATCTTGCGATTATATGTGATACTGATTTGTTATGTACCCTGCACTGTCTGGAAATCGGAACCAAGAGCATATCTTTCTAGATGAACTCTGACTAAATATCTCTGTATCTCTCAAGTTTTTCACTGAACATGCATACTTCGTTCACAAAACTCCAGTATTTGAGGAGTAGATATCCATTGTCTGGCTAGTTCCTCCTCTGCACAATTGGCTGGTTCTGTTTTTATACAATTGATCTACTTGGTAACAATGAAGTGGCGATTCTGTTATTTTTCTTGGTTTTACCAACAAATAAGATACTTGATAATACCTTTTGTGACATGTCTTACTAGTTTGTGATGAAATCTTCCAACAACCTTTGGTCTAAAGTGCCCAAGCCTAAGGGATGACAATTCTTGAGAAATTTTATAAGCATATCTACTTTATGTAGATTCAATATGTGTGCTCATTTGTTCGAGCAAAATGAACAGAACTGTAGCTGAATAAATGCCTTGACGTATGCTGCCAATCAGAATAGTTTTAACTCTGAAAAAAGAAAGGTTACTGTTTTATTATCAACTCTTCTGGCAAACAGAAGCCTAATCTCTTAGTTCCAGTCTTTCCATGGTTTGGTGAAATGAAGAAAAATCTCTAAAATTTTCAAGGTTCTCATTTTCATTCTCCTTTCTCATGCCCTCGATGGTTGCCCTTACCCTTCCTATGGTTTGTCCATTCACTCAATTTCAAAATTTCTCCTTGTTGAGGAAATGTTTTTAGTTTCCAAATCTTGAACTTTGAAATGCAAATTTGTCTGCATGGATTTTGTGAATGGAAATTTTGAAGTTAAACTGAGTCCTGTGAGCGCCAAATGCCACTGATTAGTTAATCATGTACAGCATCATAATATGTTGAATCTGCTTTGCTAAACCAAAATATGCATCTCTTTTTGTAGGAATGCAATTTCTTCTAGACCGGAGTTTATACGTGCCTCAGTTTTCTTGATATCTGATACATGAGATTCACCCCAGTTATGCATCTATTCTTAGTCAAATCAGGCAGCCTGGAATTGTGTTTGCTGCTTTTGGGCTCAAAAGTATGTACTCTCTTTTCCACAGGTTGATGTTATTGGTGTTGGTTGCTATTCATCAAAGGATTTGTGGACGTGGAAAAATGAAGGAATTGTGCTAGCTGCTGAAGAAAAGAATGAGACTCACGATCTCTACAAGTTAAACGTTCTGGAGAGGCCAAAAGTCATATACAATGACAAGACGAGTAAATACGTAATGTGGATGCACATTGATGATACAAATTACACAAAGGCCTCTGTTGGTGTTGCCATTGGCGACTCCCCTACCGGCCCTTTCGCTTATCTCTACAGTAAACGACCTCATGGATTTGAAAGCCGGGACATGACTATCTTCAAAGATGATGATGGTGTAGCCTATCTTTTCTACTCCTCTGAGGACAACAGCGAGCTTCATGTTGGACCTCTCAGCGAAGATTATCTAGACGTGACAGACAGTATGAGGAGAGTTCTTGTCGGGCAACACCGGGAAGCTCCTGCTGTTTTCAAGCACCAAGGAACATATTACATGATTACATCTGGATGCACTGGTTGGGCTCCAAATGAGGCTCTCGCCCATGCTTCCGAATCATTAATGGGACCGTGGGAAACCATTGGAAATCCTTGCATTGGCGGCGACAAAGTTCTTAGACACGCAACATTCTTCTCCCAGAGCACATTTGTGCTTCCTTTGCCTGGACTCCCTGGTTTGTTCATTTTCATGGCTGATCGATGGAACCCAGCCGACTTGAGGGACTCGCGATACGTGTGGTTGCCTCTAACATTAGGAGGGCCTGTAGACCAGCCATTTGAGTACAGTTTCGGGTTCCCATTGTGGTCCAGAGTCTTTATCTATTGGCATAAAAGATGGAGGCTTCCACTCAGCTGGAGAACCTAGAGGTGTGCTTCTTTGTTACAGTCTTACAGATCATTATTTCACTGTTTTCTTGTATTTTTTTTTTTCTTCTTCTGATTTTTAAAACATCCTATGTAAGTTCACACATGATAAGAAAATAAATAGATGTAAATTGCTAGAGTCCCCATTTTTCAAGTGGTTGAATTGAATGATTTTACAGATAGATATTCAGACCATGTCACTATTTCGTTACCTTCACGGTCTCACAAGTCCCTCTCTGTGTTGACTTACCTTTTAAGCCAAGTTGAGTCTTCCACCAAAACTAATTCAAAAATCTTGGAATTGGTCCTGAAAATTTGAGGAGTACATTGAACCGAGTATTGTACTAGGTTGTATACGGGATAGAGAGAGCCATTTTCATCAAGAAGCCTTGTGAATAATTGCTTACTCTGTTCCATGTAAAGAGTAGTGTTTCGAGTTATGCCTTGTGACTTAAAAACAGTTGTACCACTGGATTTTTTTAATGAGACGAAGAGACTCTGTGTGCCAAAATAGAACGGATGAAGATTGTCTTGTTTACTTAATTACTGGAAAATGCAGCAAATATATCTTTGTCCATCGTTCTAAGAGTCGAGACATGAAAAAAGAGCATAGATGGAGAGATGGATGAGCTTGACTTGAATGAGAATCCATTCCCTGAAAAGCAAAAGGAAACCTACACTTCTTAGTGCCACTCAACTGATGCCATTGCCAACCAACCTGCATCCTCCCTGGTCCCATGTTTAATTTCAAATGTAGTTTCAGACCGCCAGTCCTATTCAATATTTTTCAAAACAAAAGCAAACCAAATTAACAGCTGAAATCAAACACCTTGCTAGCTGATTTACTCGTTCTATTATAATAGTCCACTTTTTAATACTTAACGGAATAAAAACATAAAAGAAAAGTACTGGGTGGGAGGGAGGGACCAGGAAATTGTTTACAAAGGAAGAGCAAAAAAAAGGGTAAGGTGGAGGGGAGGGGGGGCAAGTCTCATCAAAAGGATTAATAAGATATGAAATCCTAAAAAGAAGTTCCCACTAGTAAAATGTTACCATTTCTTTCTTTCTATCTTTTCGTGGGCCAAAACCAAAAGCCACACAAGAGAAGAAGATGAAAGGGAATATGGTGGTGCCGCTGCTTCTTGCTTCTGCTAGTGCTGGTGGAGGGTGGGGGCCATCGCCATCCCCCATTCAATACTCCCTTGCCACCTGAAAATGATGGACAAATACATAGAACTTTACGATACAATTGGAGGAATCCAGCTCTTCTTCTAGTGGTACTATCATGCCTGATTAAGATTATGTTAGCTAATAACGAGCCAGTGTTTCACCGGTTGTAATCTATCAAGAGCTACTTAGAAGTCGGAAATTCACTTTTTACCTAATTTGACGGCTAATATCACATGCTCATCTACTTTAAAGCCGTCCGGCCTAAGATTCTCTATTTGACGAAGATTTATTTAAACAAGAGATGTGATATCATCCGGAGGTCACCTACTAATACCCACTCCATACCTCTTTTTAAATCATATCATCACCATTTGATTACGGATCATGACAATTATGTATGAACAACTCCAGAAAAAAAAAACTATATATACACACATATACGTGGACGTGGGTTTTAATTTAGAGTGAAAATGATTTGGAGTTTGATGAATTTTCTTTCGTTTGTCCTAACACAATGCTGCGTTTACCATAAAGACAATTAATTGCATTTCCACAATTAATGTTACACGAACTAAAATTGATAGTTAGATGCATCTCATCTCATGATCACTCCTGATGTGACCTGCATTCATTCATGATCTCGTTATCATATTTTAAAAGATTATTTTGATAACGTGCTTTTTCATATAAGAAAATTTCCAATAAATTGAAAATGTAAAAATATATAACTTAATCGTAAGAAAATAAAAAAATGACTATATAAAAAACAAAAACAAGACCGAGATAGAATCAAACAATGAAAATTAGTATATCTAAAATTAATTAGCATTGCTTCTCAAAAAAAGAAAGGAAAAATTAATTACCATTTGTTTAAATCAATTCCTGACTATGACACCCACCCACCACCCCCAACAAAACCAAAAAATTATAATTATAAAACCTTGAAAAAAAAATAAATAAAAGTCAATTATCAATGACAAATCCTTCATAAATTAAAAAAAACCACCCAAAAAATAAAAATAAAATCACATAATACGATTAATTATGTCACTTCATTCTACTCCAAATCCATTAACAAAAAACAGCCTTTGGTGCGTTCTTTAATTCCTATTCCCATGCTATGCACGTGCGACTCATGCGCCACCATTTTTCCCAATGCGCAGGTGGGAGTCCACTTTTTCCAAATTTAAAAAAAAGAAAAATAACGAACCAAACGTCGTCGTCAAGGCCTCCATGCACTAGCCCAAACCACCGGCTGATCCTTCCACGACAAGAAAATCCCGGCCGAGTCAGGACACTGTGCCATTGACCACCCCTCTTTGTACCTCCTCAACAGAGCGCGTACGTCGTCGCATACCTCATCGCTAAACGAAACCGGCCCAAATCCCCCCGCATGCAGCCGGTGCGACCAGCGCGTGGCGGTCTCGCGCCGCTCTATTGACTCGGCAGGCGAACACGCCACCAGGTCAACGATGGCGCGCCCAGCTTGGCGCTCTAACATCAACCGCTCGTTACTCGTCTTCGGAAAACTATCGTCCAGCGACTCGAAATAAACCCTAAACCATCGCAAGCACTCCTGGAAACCTCGGACGAAATCGAAACCGTCGACCCCGACATCGAGATCGGCTTCTTCCTCCACGACGGCGATGATCCTAGGTTGCAACCCCCTAAAAGTGGAAATGAGAAACTCCCGGCGGTTACCCAAAGTTGAAACGGAATGCAATGCCCCGACGCAGTTGACCGCGAGTGCCTCGTCATCCTTAATATCCAATTCCGCGAAATTAAGTTCCGACAAGTCCCCCGCGTGATGCACCACGTTAAACTTGAACGGAACTCCCATCAGCCTAGCGAATTTCTCCATTCGACTTCCGATTTCTTTCATCACTCTCTGCACCGCTCCGCCGTTGGTGGAGCCGGCTTTGCTGAGGACGACGGTGGTGAGGCGGAGGTGAGGGGTTTCGTCGGTCCTGGTGGCAAGGGCTTCTAACAACGTAGGCCATTGGGTGCAAAACGTGTTGCTAATGTCGATGATGTGTAACTTAGCCTCGCCTTCCAGAGCTTCCATTATGGAGCCATTGCAAGCCACGTGACCAAACGTGGCCCACGGGCTCACCTCCTGGAATTTCAGGACCATTTTTCTCGTGGAGTCGAAAGAGCACGTATTCTCCGACGCGGAGACTAGAGTCCGGTAGCATCGCTCGCCGGAGTCGGTCATGCGACTGAACAAACCCTGGAGGAAATAAGAAGCGAGCTTCTGATCGATATCACCGTACGGCGAGCTCAGCTCGTTGAGCATCCACATCAGCTGTTGAACACGAGAGCTGTTCTTATCCGCGATGGCTCGGGCCGTTTCCAGGAGAATATCCGAAGACCATTTCCCCGAAAAAGAAGACGCAAATTCCTGGTTGATGTCAGGAGCAGATTCATAGCCGGCGCCGCCGCCGTGGTGATGAGTGGGAGGAGTAGTGCTGGTGTGGGTAGGGGTAGGGGTGGTTGATGTCTGATATTGATAAGGGGGGGTAGGGTTGTATTGCCGTGAAGAAGAAGAAGAGAAGTCCTCTTCATTGTTATCCATGAAAAAGTTGAAGCATTCTTCGTCTTGATCTTGAAGATCTTTGTTGTAGGTGTTGGTGCTGCTTTGGTTGTGTCTGGAAGATCTGGAGCTGCTGGAAGTTCTGCTGGAGTTGTAGGACTGATTATCAGATTGAAGGCTGACAAGTCTAAACAAAGTATCCATTTAATCAAAATAATGAATGAATGAATCAAATATTATGACCAACACCACATCAAAGCTTACAAAATGAAACCTTTTTAACTGGGAATCTAATATGAATGTGATTCCGTTGAGGAGTATGGAGAGAAAATGTGTATGAGATATATTGGAGTGGTATTAATGGAGCAGGGAGAAGAAAATGGAAAAGGGAGGATCTTCAAGTTGGATTTTAGCAAAAATGTTTAGTATGAGGCAAGGCAACAACACTACTCCGGTGGGGTTGGGGAAAGAAAGAGAAGAATCTAAGTGACCAAAAACATTTGCTTTTTTTTTCTTTTTCTTTTTCTTTTTCTTTTGTTTTGAGAGGAAAGATGAATATGGAATCTTGATCTATTTCTTACTTGATGTTATTGGAAAACCACACTTATACCTGTATGAAAATGGTAAAATATACACTAAACCAAGCCAGGACATATATATAAACATGGGAGATGGAAATAATATATAGTGTGGTTTAAGACGTGGAATTTTGTCTGACAAGGTAGAAATCATCATCATCATCATCATCATCAAATGGGTTAGTGGATTAGCTTTTTCATGGGAAAGAAAAAGAAAGATAGAAAGAGGAGAGTTTTGCTCTCTTTTAAGTTTATTAAAATATGGGGTTGAAGTGGAGCAGGCGTGGCGTGAGAAATGGTTTTTTTTTTTTTTTTTTTTTAGGGAAGAAGAAAGAGACACGAGAAAAGCTGCCGGCGTGCATCATCATCATCAAACCCACCATCTCATGTTGTATTCCTTTGCTTTGCCCCCTAATCCCTTTCCAAAATCTGCACTACTTTTTCCCTTTTTTTTATACTACCCATAAACCCCATACTTTGTAGTCCATTATACTATAATTCTTTCTAAAGTTGGTCTCTGTATATGCTTAATTTTTGCACCCCCATTCTCCTAAATCTAGGGCATGCTCTCCTCTACTTTTCCCTCTCCCCAGTACACAACACAATACATGTGCATCTTCTTCTTCTTCTTCATCTTCTTCTTGTTAATGATCATAGTCCTACATTCCTATAGGAATGATTCTTCAAGGCTTGCTGATTCCTAGATAATTCGTCCCGATAAACTAGTCATATTTACAATTGTATAAAGGTTAAAGCGGGAGAATGTGAAAATGGAAACTTTATGTATGCTTTTTGTTAAAGTTTACAGTGTTTGCTAGCTAGCTCTAAACTTTAAAGAATAAATAAATAAAAATATGCTAATCCGTCTGCTACGCTACGCTACACTACAGTGTACAGTACGTACAGTGGGAATTACAGTTGGGTGGGGGTTATACTTAATGTTAATGATTGGAGAAAATTCCAGGCTTGGACTGTTGCTGTTCGTTTTCGGGAAATGAGTATAATACCAGTCTTTGTTTGTATTTAAACTCTGGCCAAAGACCGAGGGAATTCTCTTCAAGGACAAATTTGTCATTGTACTACATACCGGTCAGTCTAGTTCCCGAGAATTCTCTCTAACAGAACGGCAAAGGAAGAGTTTTGTTTAGGTATCACTTGAATTGGCTCATCTCATCATAGAAAGTGATATTTAATCGTAACATACAAATTGATTCCCTTTCGGAAGCCAAAAATCATTTGATTAGACTTTACAATTAAATGGGTCTCTTGGTCCTACTTACCCTTCGCATTATTTAATCCATCTTTGTCCAGAAAAAACTTTTTTAAGACTTTACAATTAAATGGGTCTCTTGGTCCTACGTACCCTTCGCATTATTTAATCCATCTTTGTCCAGAAAAATCTTTTTTAAAAAAGTAAGGTAAAAGCTAATTGCAACTTGTTTCTTGTTCACTCTTATAATATTAATGTATAATAATCTCCAAAGGCGACAGAGACACACGAACCATTAACAGCAATTCTACACCCCTTAAACGTTCATTAACGACTAATGACTAGTCTAAAGTCTTTATTAATAAACCTAACAGTCTTCATTCCCTCCCTTGAACCAACTCTCTTTTTTTCTTCTTTTTCCCTTTAAAAATGTTTCCAAGGGGGAAAAAGAAACAAGACTTTCAGACCAAGCAAAATCATAGCAGCACACAAGCACTTGTAGTGTGTCCATATAAATATAGAATAATGTTTCTTGCACATAATATGTGCAAGAATTTGTGCACATAAAGTGCATAAAGTGGACCAATTACCTTTTTTGCCCTTTAGTGGATTTTTGATGTGTACTGCACTAAAGGGCAATGAAGGTAATTGGCCCACTCAATGCACTTTATGTGCAAAAAATCTTGCACATATTATGTGCAAAAAACAGTATCCATAAATATATGCCGACCGAAAAGAAGCCAAAATGTAACCAAACCAACCTGAAACTCAAACCAAGAAATAGGAGCAGCACAAAAACAGAGACACAGATTGACATACAAATACAAATACAAATACAAATACAAATACAAATACATCAGCAGCAGAGCAGGCCAGGTCCCCCCTCCCCTGGGAAGTGGACTGAATCACAAGGCTTTGCAGAGGTGCTTTGCTTACGAGTATAGTAACTTTTCTAAGACCCACCACCACCTAATAATTCACGTACGCAAAAGCCGGTTATGTTTGGACCATGCACGCAACCGCATGGGCTACTACTTAGATGAGACTACTATAAAAGAGGTGACCAAAATCACTTTCCAGCAATCAATATGGTACTACCAGCCATGGCTGGGCCAAACTAAAAGCTAGTTTCTTTCCACATTTGTGCTCCTCCCTCGCCATAATTAATGATGCATCATGTTCACCACCCACAGTTTAGCTTCTATGATCATGACATTCCGGTGAAGAACCTTGGTTTAAACATAAAACCCTCAGTATATCTGAAACCATAAAGGCATACCAAGAGCTGAACTGTTTTTGCAACAAACCTAGGAAAAAAACCTACGATTAACCCTGGAATGCAATGACTCGGTCAACTTATTCACAACTACAATCAACAAAATCAATTTCTATGAATACCTTGTCAATTGCACTGATTTGTACACCATGAGACAGGGATTTTTCAGCGTTGAATGGAATCATAAATACGCTTTGCAGCTTAAACTCCTCTGACAGTAGTTACCAAGAAGAAAAATCTTTTAGTTCCCCAGTTGAGACCCCTACTTTCCTTTTCTTTCCCACGGATCCTGCAGGCAGACCATTGTCGAGGAGAGCCGTAGTGGGCTCTGTCTGTGCATTCTTGGCTTTCAAGTACTTCCCCACCCCACCACCTACACCTTGATTTCCTGAACCCCCAGTCCCTGGATTGCTGTACCACGAGCCAATCTTATCCTGAATGCAAATAATCAAAAAAGCAACTCAAATTTTAGGTGACACCAAAAGGGAAAAGGCAGATGCGGACTAAGAGCAGAGAAACCACAACTTTTAACTAATTTGAATCCAGAACTAACATTTTCTTCGTCTTCAACTTTGTTCTCTTCAATACTTTTCTTCTCCTCCTCTACATCAAGCTCTGTATAAGGATTCACATACACTTCTACTTCAATTATCTTGACCTCTTCCTACAGAGGAAAAAAAGCTGAATGTGAGTGGGGGCATTGCACAGAAATTATGGAATGAACGATGACCAACTGAGTAATTAAATTTGACAAAAGTTAAAAAACTAAAGAAAAGTAAAAGGATGTGCAACCGCAGAGACAATAAGGGGCAGCTCATCAAATACTTACGGAATTCACTTCAAATGCCCTTACTTTTGTACTCTGTCCTAAAATTATGTCAATCTTCCACGAATAAAATATTTTGAATGATTCTTCTCTTTATTGCATAAAACACAAGACTGAATGTCCACACATGTTTCCTTCTCCCGACACCCTACTTCCACATATCCTCAACTTTCTATTACAATTGCACTAAGAAACACAGAACATTTGCAAATAATAAATGTCAGAGGTGACAAGAAAATATAGGTTCTGTTTCTCTAATTTACTCTTACATGAAAATATTAGTACAAGGAAATTCCCAATTTTGAAGTCAGAAAATATTTCACTTTCTTTGTTTAGTTCTCCAAAAGTTCACAACCGTAAGCCCACATTTCCATAAAAATTTGAACGTACAATTATATTGTTTTTTTTGTTTTTCCTTTTTGAACGTCCAATTATATTGTTAGGCAATGGAAGAACACAAAGGAGAACCACTAACCAGAGGCCTGTCATTGTCATCTACAGGGACCTTCTCCAGTGCTGAAAGGGTTGTCAAACCTCCTACAACTAAACCAAACACCGTGTGTTTGAAATTTAAATGATTTGCAGATTTGTACAGGATGAAGAACTGTGACCCATTTGAGTGAGGACCAGAGTTTGCCATACTAACAACTCCCCTCCCAGAATGAAGCAGCTTAGAGTTCACTTCATCTTTGAAGGGCTTTCCCCATATGGACTCTCCCCCTTTACCAGTCCCTGTGGGATCTCCACCTTGAATCATAAAGTTTCTGCACAAGTGTCATTATGAAAAGCATAACATGTCTGTTGACATTGGACTCAATATTTAATTTTTTATAAAAAAGAAACCCATAATACCTGATATTTCTATGAAAAGCTACTCCATTGTAATAACCACGTTCACAAAGGGTGATGAAGTTCTCACATGCCCTGGGGGCTATATCACAGTGCAGCTCAATATTCAGATCACCATGTGTTGTTTGTAGACGAACATAGCCTTTCTTTTTCGGATTCTTCTCAACTTTGACATATTCATACTCATTCTTAGTAACAGGATCATAAGCAGTTGAAGTGAAAGACCGCGAAGCAGCACCAGTAGTAAAACGACTCTTCACCTAAATGAAAGAGAAAACTATTAAGTTATGCTGACTTAACCACAGTGACTAAATTTTATAAATAAATGCAATCCAACTTTTGCCTAATCAGGTTAGTTCCAACAATGAAAGCATCTCAATCTCTATGCATATTTTTCTTCCTCGCTCCAATAAGGAAAAGATAACCGCATAATATTATAGTTTCAATCCAATAGGTAAAACTGAAAACAACAGGAACCCTCAAGTATCCAACCTTACAAGTCCTCAAACTCCCTACTACCCCTAAAATGAAATCACAAAGGTTAGTGAGGTCACATACAAATGCAGAGAGGTATGGCTCTGCTGAAGAGATGATATGTCCATTGAGAAATCATATAATCACCGGATATAAGCCAATAGTATAAAAATAAAAGCTGGTCTGTTTTCCAATTAAAAGATACTAACCAGCTTGGCATTTACTGGCATCCTCTCACCCGCCATGTGCAAAGCTATTCTAGCTGCAGTCTTATCACTTGTGGCAGACTTTGCAGCATCAGCACTTCTCCCCTGAACAGAGGCAGAAGCAGCATCTACAATACTGTAAGCCTGCTTAGGTGACTTGCCATCAGCATTTGAATCCTCCTTGATGCGAGATCTTGCAGCCAATATAGCAGTAAGGGCAGCAGCTCTTTCATTCCTTGCCTTGTTTCCACCTCCACCAAGTTCTGCAATTTCCTTCCCTTTCTCTGTGCCAAGCTCCTGCAGCATATGCTTGATATCCCCAATAACATTTATATTATAAGTTGGATCAGATTTCAACTCTGCAAAAGGGTAAATATCAGTAAACACAGCTTATTGAGATACAAGTTGCTCAAAAAAAATCACAACTAAATCCATCATTTACCTTCATCGTCAACTTTCAAACTATTTTTGACATGATCAAAATCAAGAAGAACCCTGGTGTCAAGTGCATTTGGATTCTACAGAATACAAGCATATAAATCAAATTAGTGCACCGCTGTCACACTGCCATAAATTCAAATCAAGATTCAATCAGAGTCAAGTAGAGAAAATCTCGTCGAAACTTACTTGAATTGTTACAATGTCTTCCTTAGTAAATGGTTCATCGGTGAGAAGCTCCTTCCAGTTCTTGGTTTTGAGGTTCAATTCTTTAATAGCCTGTGATATAATTGATAAAACTCACACAAAAGAAGGGCGGTAAATGTCAGAAAGCTGCAGAATAGCATGTTCAAACAAACCTCGTAACAAAAGACATTTCCTGTAGTCTTCACAGCAACTATGTGTGTAAACTCAGTAAAAACCTTGTTCAACACTGGACAATGAAATTCACCTGCATAAACACAGAAAGGAGGCACTACTATTATTTCAGGAAAAGAAGTTAAAAAAAAAACACTGACAGTTTGGTAAAGCAGAACAAGAAAAAGATTGTGAAACCTAAAAACAAGCAAAACAATTCAATTCCGTCCACCTCTTTCTACATCTGCACTAGGAACTACACCATTCTCCTCCGTGTCATTAAGTCAACACATCTCCTTTACATTGTAACCCTAGCTTTCCAGGCAATAAAAAATTAACTAATACTTCCATTACTATCTTAAGTTATGCAATTGCAGAACTCAGTCGAGTTCAGAGAGCGAAATTTACCTTCAGCATTCTTGTGGAATTTAAGAGGAATTAAATCCTCTAGCTTGAGAGGAGCTCCAGTGACCGGATTCTTCCCATACTTCCTTATGTACGGTATTATATTCCTAAACGAATAGAATTCAAACACATAACACGAAAACCAAAATTACTTCGTATTTAAAAAGATGGTACTAACTTATTAACTAATGGTGAAGTATTAACTGAATTGAGAAAAACTCACATAATATCGAAGACGCTGCCATCTTTAGTGCAAACGGGATCATCGAACGGAGTAAACGTAAGACTGCACACAAATACAACTAGTTCAGTAAATAAGTTTTCATCAATATCAAATTGGTGAATCGTAAGGAAATAGGAGGGGAATGCAATACGGACGCGCAGCAGTAGAAGGGGAGGCGTTTGAAGGGGGCGCGGATTTCTTTGGATTTTGCGCCGCCCCATTCCGTCGCCCATTCCGTCTTTGTGATGAACAACCGATCTTTACTGTGTTGTTTCTTCCCCATCGAAGTTTACCAGTAGCTCCCTGCTTCTCTTCTACTGGTATAGAAATTAAATTGGAGCTGCTAGGGCTTTTCACTCTCTTCGAATACTTCCGCTAGGTCTACTGAGGAAATATTTTGCTCCACGCCGATGAATAGAAATCACGTCTCGATTAGATGGAAAATTCTCCCGCCAATACGTTGAATCGCGCCGCCGCTACTTCTGGCTATGGAGTTTCCCGTTGCCCGTATCCGATATCCAAACTCGCGACCCGGTGCTACAGACCTCTCTTGCCGCCTTCTTTTTCTTTCTTTGAAATCCCTTTTCCTGTAATTAAATTTGTGCGCTATTGTATTGTAATTGAAACTTTAACTTTAATTAAATTTTAAAATATATATTAACAATGTGAAAATATGCATTCAAAATTGAAAGGTAAATTAACAAAATGCCCTTGAATTTGTTTTAATTATCAATCGGATGTTAAGGTTTAAAATATAGATACAATTATTGTCAGAATATATTATACACGAATCTCAATTTCTAATTGATAAATTATTAAATATCTTAATCCATTTAACAATTTAGACAAATCTCACATAATTTGGGTAATTTATCAAAAATTGAAATAAGATGTCTACATTTGGAATGTTATATCGGAATTGTTACTTCAAGGACACCGTTTACTAAACGTATGACACTTTTTAAAAATTTTATACATGAATTTACATTTTTGCCCCTCCATTCTCTTCTTCCAGGGAAAAAACGCCGTTAAGGAAAATCGCCTGGGCTAGGAGATTCTTAGTGAAAAAAAAGTGGAGTAAATTTTTTTTATGAAGTTAAAAACTATCAAGGGTATATTTGTCTTTTTGCCACTTAAAATTTTAAAAAATATCCTGTATTTAGTAAAACGGGTCCTGCAATTAACATGCCTATGTTATATAGAGGCAAAAATGGATAATCTCACGTATGAAGACATATTTATTCTTTTATTATTAAAATGCTTATGTTTAAAATAATAATAATAATGGTACATTTATAGGTGATTAGGACTATAAATAATAAGTTATCTTCATCATGAGTTCGTGATCCAATATTTATAGATCAAGAGACATTGGAGACAAGACAGTTACTTATTCAATGTGTGGATCTCGCCACATTGCTAGGATCCTGAGATCGAGATCATCTCCAATGTGTCATATAAATTTCAGTATTTCATTTGTCCACGACTCCTGTTTAACATAGGCTTACAAAATGACGTGATATTCTAAATCGACAACATCCCTACTGACCCTGGTGAAAATCATTTTGACTACCTACATCTCATACCTAATATGCGGTACAAACTCATACTTATTAATGGCAAACCTTAATATTATACAGAAATTGTGTAGTATAAAAAATATTTGACCAAGAGATCAAATGTCATTTAGTTAACTAAATTGTACATGATTAAGAAACTGGTTAAAAAGAAAAAAAAATTATCAGCAATTTGATGGGATGAGCTAATGGAGTAATTGATCATGCAAATTTAACAATTACTCCATTTGTTTTTCAAAAAAAAAAAAAAAAAAAAGAAAAGAAAAGAAAAGTGAGCCTCTCTTTAATACTGTATTTTAATACATCATCAGTTTATTTATATACGAGTATTACGTTCCGATAATGTGAATCGGATTGCAGATCTACCACGAACTCCAATCACTATTACTACTACTTATCTCTGCACATTGTTTCATTAAATTGCGGCGATTGTAAATGCAGATTTCAAAAAGTAGGTTGCAAGCTTCCAAATTATAACCATCATTCAATTCCCATTTTCACTTTCCGTCCACGGAACCCCCAGTTCAGTTGATTACTCTCTCTTTATATACCCAACCCAAGATTAAACAAAATCACCAGCGGCTTTTAAATGTATAATGGCTATATTGTTTGGAGCGGTGGTGGGTGCCCTGGGCCGGTGCATTTCGACGATCTGGGGTCTCCAGGAGCTGCGTTTCGCGGCTGTTTTCGAGGCTGTGACCGCCGCCGCCAGTTCCTTCACGGCAGCTCTGACGGTCTGCTTTTTATTAGCGTACCAGAGACGAGGTGATCTGGGAGTACCTCTGATTTAACAACTCTTGTAATATAATATTCCCCTTAATTGACCCCCCCGTAGAAGTAGGCTGCGTTCAGCTTACAGAAATGTTGTAATCTAACAAAGTTGTTAAGGGTTTGATTGCGCCTCCGGTTGGTTGGGGGCATCTAATTTTGCAGTTAAATGACGCTATTGTATGTAAGAAATTAGGCCTTCTTTGTTTCGGTCTAAAGATACGTGCAAAACATTTCGTGCTACTTTCTCAGCCGGAGAAGAAGAAGCCTAAGGAGTTGACTCAACTCCAGTTTCAAAATCTACAGCTACACTTAGATTTCATGAGAACAAAATATATTAAAAAATTCCTTAAAAAAAGAAGCAATGAAATATAAGAGATGTAGCTAGAATTGGGTGTTCAATTCATCACTGTAAGAACACATAACATGAGTGGCTATGGATTTCATTCGTAAATCATAACCAACGAATCAACTAACTAAAAATCTAGTACAAGTATTATCGTACATGACAGAAGTATACACAAAAGGAGGAAACGAGCTGTTTCCTCTCCAACAAATGCTGATTTATTTTCAACATAATTGAAATCTGACAGTTTTTATTCCAAACGTCAGAAGGGTCAACAAGTTAGGCCTGCAGGTATCCGTTTTCCTCCAAGAAGGAAATCACAATTTCAGCCAAATCTCGAGGAGATCCACGACCACCTGGTCCATCATTCGATTGCAGTACTATCTGAGCAAGCAACCATGAACACCCCAAACTAGGTTAGATTCTGACTGAAAACAAAGCCAGGATGATTCCAATCATCGGGGAAACGTACCTCTGCATTGAGCGGGGGTTCATATGGATCATCAATCCCTGTGAAGCCTGCAAAACAGCAAAGAATATAGCTCTTCATTGCAAATTGGCACTTTCGCGCAAAAGATAACTTGGATATTCATTGTTCTTAGTCTCTGACCCAAAATAAACTTTGATCAAACAACAATTAAGAGGTGAGATGTCACCAGGTAACATTCGTGGAAGGATTGTAATAATAGCAATAAAAACCAACCATCAGCTTTCAGATGTTCAATACCTGCAATTTTGCCAGCTCGTGCAAGCTTGTACAGACCCTTAGGGTCCCTTGACTCGCAAATTTGAAGAGGGACATCCATGAACACCTGGAAAATCACAATCTTTGTCGATTAATTCATCAGGCGAGTGAATCCATCTCAAATTCCCTTGAGTGTACACACTAACCTCAATGAAAGACCCTTTTGGCAGCAAAGCACGACAAGCATCTCGGTCCTTTCTGTAGGGAGATATCAAGCAAGCAATGCATATAACTCCAGCATCAGCAAAGAGCTTTCCTACCTCTCCTACATGAGATCAACAAAGTGTTGAAGTAAAGCATGAACTTAAGCTTCTAAGAACTGACAAGCCAAAATTTTGCATATACTATTCACAGCATAGACCAATGAGTCAACAAACCTATCCTTCTAATGTTCTCTGCCCGATCTTCTGATTTAAAACTCAGATCGCGGTTTAGACCATGTCGAACATTGTCACCATCAAGTATGTATGTCAGCTTTCCCCTCGCATGTAGTCCTTGACATAAAGCACACGCCACAGTGCTCTTTCCTGAGATGGAGAAAACAGCAAACACAAAGTAGTTGTCAATCTATGATACCATTGGGGAATAAAAAGGAAATGAGGTACAAAATTAGGTTTCTTGAAGCCAAAAAAATAACAAAATCTAAACCTTGTTGCTCAAACCAATTGACATTATACATTAGCATGTTAAGTTCAACAAGAGGAAGATCCACGAGTTGAAACATGATATTAAAGGTTGGAGAGTCTTTTTTTCATCAAAACAAATTACAAGACTTACTAAACCACAAATATAAAGAATTTGCATATGCAAATAACAGAAATTATATCCTTCTCAGTGAATCATTTTGAGTAATATGACTAAGCTGAGATATGATGAAGCTCAATAAAACTTATATCCAGATCATTCTATTACAATTCGTAACTAAGAGTTAAGGTAACACTCTGTCTAATGCAAGACAAACCAGCCATTAGTCTTGTGAAGGATCAGTTCGTGGCCGTATAAGCATGGATAAGGATGAAATTATGAATTTAAGATATGGTTTCTTTTGATTGGAGACTAACACAAGAAATGAGATCACAGAGCCACATGTTCTCAACCTTGAATGGGATAAGCCTAGTTCATTTATAGCTCAGAAAAGATTAGTAAAAATTAAAGATGCCAAAAGAGAGCCTATAGCATGCCACAATACAAAGCAGAAAGAATCCCTTTTCGTTGATTCTAAAACAAACCTGAACCACTAAGACCAGTAATCCATATGACACAGCCCTTCTGCTGAAGCAATTCCTCCCTGTCAATTTTTTCCACAGAACATTTGTGCCAGACAATATTTGCGGAATTTCCAACGTTTGACCTTTTTAAGGTATCTTTACCTGTTCAAAAAGCAGTCAAACTATCAGATCCACCAAACTCCCCGAGCTGAAAAAAATTTCAAGATTGACAAGGAAAATCAAAAAAAGTAACAGGGACTTTACTAGATTGTGACGAGAATGAAATCACCAAGAGAACAAGAAATTTGCATAAGCATGACAATACTACGAACATCATCAACAATTCTAACGCTCGGTAATTACGTGCCACAACATGCATTTACACATCAAAATGTAACAAGATATAAAGGAAAAAAATAGACAAAAGAGGAGGAAAAACGGAATCATCAATCTTACAATCATTCACGGCCATATTATCGTCGGGATTGCAACCGGCCGGGTCGAATTTGGTAGAGCTGCCAACTTTGTTATTTACAACGTACGACGGCGTTCTTGAACTCTCCATTGCCTTTATTGGCGCCGGAAAGCTCGATCTCAACTCGACGCCGCGACCACCGACTAAACCCACCGGCGCCTTTGCGAACCCCAAATTCCCCGATACGGATGAACAATCGCTAAAGTCAAACTCAGGCAAGCTAGGAAAAACAATCGACTTATTTGCCAGCCCAGCCATTTTTACACAATCCCAGAGCCCAACAGCCCACTAATTCTTTAACACAGCAAATTGGCCCAAATGAAAATTAAGAAGAAAAACAGAAGCCCTTCAAAGAGGAGCAGGCAATGCTGCAAATTTGAAGATTTTTGCAGAGACAAATGAGGTTCATTTTCAACAGACTCAAATGCCTTTTCTTCTTCCCCCACCTTAACAAACCATCATCTACGTATATAGAAATGATAGGGTGGGTGGTTTGTATCTGGAGAAATAAATTTGTATGAGAAGAAAGATTTGCGGAGGAAAACAAGAGAGAGCTGTAAGGAAAATGAGAGGGATGGATGCAATAAATTTCTTCTAAATTTGGTTCAATTTGCTGTGATTTGCCATTGATGCAGAGGTGACGAGGATTAGCTTTCCGCCTCCGACACAAACTCTCTATATTCATACTATTGACGATGACAAGCTGTTGGAATATTTTAATAAAATAAAATAATAATTTCGAATTTTAGCACTTTTTACAAAAAAAAATTTACAGTTATTTAAGTTGATTGATTAGTACGTTAATATAATTTTTTAAGTAAAAAATGTCTTGTCCCAAGATTTGGTAATTATCACAAATTATAATTTTCATTAGTAGTTACATTACAAATGTATACATCAATTAATTAAAAAGCAAATAAATATATGCATTAAATTCATATTCGTTACGCGTTATAAAACTTATAGTATAATGGCATTGCGAATATTATTTAAACAAGTTTGCATGTTTGAATAACGGAAAAAATAAATACACATTCGTATAAATAACAACATTTATATAGCGAATATAATTTAACTAATTTGCATACTTAGTGTATATAGACTGAATTTTAGATTTTTTTTCCCAAATATTTATTTTGGCCCCATATAAATACCAAAACAAAAGAACAAAAAAAATGAAATTCCCAAAGTATAGAAAACGAAGTTGGGAAATTCGTTTTCTTCAAAAAAAAAAATTTAAATAATAATAAAATTTCCAAGAGATCCTGGCAATTTTATTTTTAAATATTTTTGAATAAAATTTTCATATTTTTAAAAAATATTTATTTAAAAATATTTTTGAATAAAATTTTTAAATAATTTTTCTTTTGTTAAATATTTTTGAAAAAACAAATTCAGTTTCAATCTCCATAATTCGTTTTCTACCCAAATTATTTTCAAATTCTTTAAAATAAAATTAGTTATATAATTATATGTAAACTAATGTAAAAAATAAGTAAATAATTGCTTTGTAATTGAAAACGAGTTCACCAACATCGTTTCTAAGTTTTTATGATTTTTTAAATATAAATATTATTTAATGTAAAACGAATTATGGTGATTCGAAATGGACGCCCGTATTTCATTTTTCAATTTTTATGGAACAAAGGCAACACGTAATTTTATAACTAAAAAGCTAATTTGCAATTGGATAAAAATTTTAAATACTTTGTATTTTGTTTTTTTTTTTGTTAAATATTTTTTGAAAAAAATAAATTCAATGAAATAAAATTATACTTAAAATAATATTTTTGAAAATAAACAAATTCATTGAAATAAAAATATTTTTAAAATAAGTAATATAGTTTTAGTTAAATAATAGAAAATGAGAAAACGAATTCAGTGAATTCGTTAATAAATAAAATTAATTTCAAAACAAGTAAAATAATTTTAGATAAATAATACAAAATAATCTAACAAATTCACTGAATTCGTTTTCTCATGGAAAGGAATCCACTGAATTCGTCTTTTCTTGGAAACGAATCCACTGAATTCGTTTTCTCAATGAATTTATTTTTAAAATAAGTAATAAATTATTTTGTAATTGAAAACGAGTTCACCAACATCGTTCTAAATTTTTATGGCTTTTTAAATATAAATATTATTTAATGTAAACGAATTATGGTGATTCGATATGAACACCCGTATTTCGTTTTTCAGTTTTTATGGAACAATGGCAAGACGTAATTTATAACTAAAAATCTAATTTGTAATTGGATAAAAATTTTAAATACTTTGTACTTTTTTTTTGTTAATTATTTTTTAAAAACACGAATTCAATGAAATAAAATTATACTTAAAATAATATTTTTGAAAAAAAAACGAATTCAGTGAAATAAATATATTTTTAAAATAAGTAATATAGTTATAGTTAAATAATAGAAAATATGTAATTCGTTTCTGTTTTTTATTTTTTTATTTTTAGTGAAAACGAATCTGCCCCAAATTCGTTTTTCCAAAAAAATCATTTTTAAATTTTTTTTTCTTAAATTTTTTTAAAGAAAATGAATCTGGTAGCTTTGTTTTCTATAGATTGGGAATGGAAATTTTTTTTTTGGTGTATTTTGGTAATTTGTTTTCCCAATATGAATATTGGGGGAAAAAATCCCTGAATTTTATATTCCATAAATTTGTATTCCATATATTGAATATAAATTTAAATCCACATTCGTTAAAGAGTATTTACACTAATATATTATATTTGCATGTATTACAAGTGTGCTAAAGTGTGGGTGATTATTATTGAGACACGTATTTATATTTTCGGCAGTACGGTGTAACATTAACAACATACTCTCAAAATTATTAAATCATTCATTTATTTGGCTAATAGTAAGAAGACAGTGTGTGTATAATGAGTGACTATTCTATAGCGGTGCATGTTGACGAAAGATATTGCTAGGGTGTTGGATTGATGAATAACTATTCAGCGTCGGTGAATAATGTGATTTACCGGATATGACCACGTAAGCATTTGAATCACTTAAAAATAATAATAATGAGTACTCGCATTAGTCTGTGCTTCATCGACTACTCTACATATTTCTTTCGCAAGCTTATTTAAATTACTAGTCTTCGTTTTAATTTATTTAATTTGATTTTTTTACTAATTTTGTAATTTGAACAATACAATCCAACCATAAACGATTTTTTTAGAATTTATAATTGAGTAAAATGACAAATGTTTGTGCTTTTGATTTATTCATAAAATCCAAAAAAGACACAAACTATTATTTCAGAAATATGAGAAAATAAACTAGATAATGTGGAATGTTGTTTTTCATGAAAGATTGAAAAGAAAAGAACCAAGGTTATTGGTGGGTGGGACCAGGGAGTGATGGGGAATGCAGTATCTGAATCCACGTGTTCCATAATGGAAGCAAGTGAGCATGGAGCTGGAAGCGGAAGTGGTGGTGGGAGCCGCGCCAAGTTCCGGTGTCACATTTTTATTTTTAGGGCATGTTGTTAAAATTTTGATTTTGATTTTAATAATAAATTTAATATATTATAATTAATTTTTATTATTTTTAATATAATTTTTTATTATTTAATTATAATTTTTTTTATTTTTAATATATTTTTTATATTATAAAATTATTTTTTTCAAAATCAAAATTCAAACTAAAATTCAAATATTCCTAAAAGAATAAGCATAATCCTCCCATCAGATTTTTGTTTATCCTCGACACGTGAGAAAATAAAAGGCAAAGTCGCACTTTATGTATTTATTTTTCTAAATGAGATGATTATTTCGTCTAATAACACAATTGAAAATTAAAGTTTGACGGAGTATCTCGTCTACAATTGAAAAAATTGGAGGTGGGACCGATAACCAGGCTAAAAATCGACCAATATGTAATTAGTTCCAATGGGTTTTGGTTATCTGACTATTAATTCATTTATTCTTTCCTCACAAAACCCACTGTATGTATCCATTTTGATTTTCACACCAAACCAATCAAAATTGAAATGACATTATTCGCTGCAAATCAAAACCAAAACTAAAACTTACATTTATTAAATCTAGACAGAGGAAAACTACTGTATGAAAACTAAAAATAACTGTTAATTACCATTTGAATTATAGGGTAAATCTTTTTTTATGACTACCACATCTCCTTCCCCAATTTCATATTTTTCTGTACCATTCTTCTTCTTCTTCTTCTCTCCATCAACGTTTCTTTCCAACTTCTTTGAACCCAGAAACGCACTCTTCAGTCCATTCATCAATCTCCTACCTAGCTTCCTATTTTCACCTTGCTGCGGCGGTGACGATTCCTGATCGTCCGATGAAACCGACCATGCAGCAGCAGCTCTACGATCTCTATTTCTAATACTACCAAGGAAACTCCCGGAAGAAACCGATCCTATTTGCCCTCTTTCAACCTTATTCTCCGACGAGCTCAATCGGAAACTCTGCGATCGCCCTGCATTATTCTCCGTCTCTTGCAAACGCTTCCTCATCCCGGTGAGCTCTTTCTCCAAGCTGTGGATCCGTGAGTTTGTGGTATCCATGGCTGCCTTGAGCTGCGCCACTTGTCGCAGTGCCGCATCGCGCTGGAGGATTGCCCCGAGAGTGATGGGATCGGGATCTGGATCTTTCTGTTCGGGGTTGCGATTTTGGTTGTTACCGGCGGCGGATAAGATGCACCGGCGGGTGTTGAGCTGCTCAACGAACATGGCCTGGACTACAAATCTGAGTGGCATTGTTGGATTTTGCACCGCATTCATTAGCACTTGTGGGGATAGAATGGTGCAGTCAATGTAGTTGCACATCCGTATTTTCTGCTCTTCGCTGATCTTGCCTTTGTATCCCTGCAAACAAACAAGAAATGAAAAACGTTAATCCCATTCGTTCTTAAATATATGATGTTTTAACTTATTGCACACCTATTAAAAAAATTGATAAAATTACCATAAAATTACAATAAATAAGCGTAAATATGAAACAAAATGCACTATTTGCTCTTGAATTTCTAAAATATCATGCATTTAAGAACAAATTTGCTATTGATGCAAAAAGAAATATGAAAACCACCACTGATGCCAATATTGTTGCACAAACAGGATCAATTGATTACCGTTAAGCTAGAGATGGAGCTAAATCTATCTAACACACCACTGTGAAAGTAATCAGAAGAGAACTAAAACACAATAAAGCAGCAAAGACATAGTTTTTTTTCATTTCTTGCAAATGCAAAAAACAGTGCCATTATTCAGGGATTTCATCCATTTTCTCAAACGTTATGAGATTCAGAAGAAACAAAATACGATTCCCCACACATTTATATGTCACTGTGTGTGTATGATTTCAAAATTAAAAGAATTAAGCGAATTCCACCGCCATAAAAAAAAAAAAAAAAAAAAAGTGTGTCACTAAAATAAAGCTGATTGAATCTCATATGATCAAAGTATATATACCTTGAGATAAAGGTCAACGACTCTGTAGAGAATGTCGTGACAAGTCAACCGTCGATTCATAGACTCCACTACGATTTGAAATTGATCAGGCTGCATCTTGAGTACCTCGTTCAGGCAAATCATACCGCCTCCGCCGGCCCCTGCGTCGTAATCGTCGCCGTTGTGCATCAGCATTAGCGCTTCAATGCACCTGCTCACAATACACGCCGTCGTCTCTGCTTCCGGGAGGAGCGAAACGCCAGAACGCAGCACAATCGTCGCGTACTCCTGGTTGACGGCGACCGCCCGGCGGAAGTACGCCTCCGTCTTCTGGCGCAAGTTATCCTCGGGAGCTCCGTTAACCTCAGTCATATCCAGCAACTCTGCCGCGACCCGGAGAGGAGCGACGTTAAAGGGGGTGATGACTAGGTGGGCCCCGTAACAGAATTCGGTGACCAACGTAAAAGTTTCGGCAGTTACGGGAAACGGAGGCGCCAGCGTTAATTCGGACGAATTTTTCAGCTGCCGTTTCATATAGCCACTTCTCGCCCTCAGTGGGGCCTACAAAGAAGACGAAAAAAAGATGAAAACTGTAGATGATGCAGAGTAAATGTCACATAATTTTTCATTAACTCCGAAATGTACTTTTCACTCTTTTTCAACATTTTTAATAAATAGGGATGGGGGCGATGTATCACTATCATTCTCTGAATTTTTTTGTAGAAATGTGGTACATTTGGGTTTGGATATGTTCGTTTTCATATGATTCTGAAAAAAAATAAAAAATAAATTTAATTTAAAAGTTTTTGAAAATGTAATTGAATAATAAAAAATTATATTTACATTCCGATTAAAATGACAAAATATATTAGCAATATTTCCAGAATCCAGAGGAGACAGACGTGCAAAGTGGCTCTTTGTGTATTTTAATGGCGAGTTTTTGCGTGCATCAGCATCCAATGATCCCGATTGTCTCCCGATGATCATATAGCTCCCGGAAACCAAGAAATCTTTACACAGAAATTAACAAAATCCATGAGTAAGTTGGAGTACCTTATGCAAGTAGAAGCAGGAATCCTCCACGTGTATCACCACATCTATGTCATCTCCAGAAGCCGATGACCTATAAAATCGGCCAAAGAAATGAGAGAGATAAGGCGGCTTTCGTTAATTTCGTATGTTAACAGTAATCTAATTACCTCGGTGAAAACGAATTATGGCAAGAATTACAAGTGAAGAGGAAAAGAAACATCGTTGGTGAATGGTGAGGTACCATGCGTCTACCAGAGACCGGAGAGGAGTAGCCGACGGCGACGGCGAGAGCAGTGGGGAGATGGAGGGAGTGGTTGAAGGGTCGTCGTAGCCTTCTTCTTCAAATATAGTGTCAACAATCCCCAAATCCTTCCAGACCCTTAAGCCTTGAGCTTCCGCGTCCGAGGGATTCTCCGGTTCCGACATTTTCCTCTCTAGATTTTTCTGGCGGGATGCTGCTTTTAGACTTGGGACAAGAATGGGGAAGGTGAGAAATTCTGGGCTGGGGGGTTACTATTAGAGTTTGTTTTGCTGCATTAATTGCCGGCATGTGAAGAACCATAAATGCTGCTTTCGAATTCCATCAATCTCTATGGTCTCTAGTCCTAGTGTCTTCAATCGCTAGCTAGGGGGGGGGGGGGGGGGGGGGGTTTAAATCGGAGTAATTAGCTTTGATTGTTATACAAATTACACCAGTTGTAATTCTTGACACACAACTGAAATTTTATCTAGGGTCCAATTGGTACATCTCCCTCTCCCTAATAACAAGAAAGGAGGAGACCCGTATAATAGAATAACGTGATTAAAAAAATTTAAAAAAGAAGAAGAAGAAGAAAAGTCTAAAACTTGTAGTATGAGTGAAACTAGAATTACGAATAGGAAGTTAGCGTCCAGAGTTGTACTTTGGACTAGTGAAGTTAGGTGTCTGTTGAACTACCAATCGCTCTGGAATTTGATGTAAAATATTAAACGCCCACGGCCCACCTTAAAAATCAAGATTCGAATCTCATAAACTGCAATTATTCAAATAATGGGGTACGAGTTTGGTGGTCCAAACAAGTTACTCATGGAACCGTAGTTAGAACTGTGGATGGACCAGTTTGAGTCTATATTAGTCGAACCAATTTTGCTGGCACTGTTTAATCTTTAGTGAATGACCCAAAAATAAAATTCATACTCACAATTTCTATTCCCCATTACATTTAAGTTTGAGAGAATGATCACTTTTAAAGGTTTATTAGAGATATTACCCGTGTTTTTTTAACCTTTAAAATTACAAGTGATCCCTGCCATTTATGTTTCCAACTAAACTAACATTAGACATATTAATAATATGACCGAACTAGGGTAAAGTATTAGCCACCAGTGAACTGGAAGCTCGAAACTTACCCAGGGTAAAAGGGAGAGGAATTTAGGGGTGGAATCCATTATGGACCCACCCATATTAATGGAGTAAAGTATTGGTAATATTGACAGAGTTAGGGAGAAGTATTTGTAATATTTAAAAATTTCAAATGCTTATGATAAATTTTCAAAACATCATTGAGGTATATGTAATTAACCCAATAATTAGAGGAACGGGTCCATGGATAGAAGAAACGATTTGATCATTCGGCCCATGTAGGAAGTTGTCCAAAAGCCCAGTTTCATTTTTTTATATTAAAACTAGCCCAAAAAATAGCCTAACCCTAAAGCTTGCATCACATCCAAACGACACCGTCACATCTATCCCCAGACACAGCACCCTATATATTCCAAAAACCCTAGCAAAAAGTCTTCTTAACCTGGCTTTGCCGCATTCATCAGAGCAAATCGGAGCAGACTCGCAAAGGTAAATCCCGTCGGCGGCGAAGATGAAGTACAATCCGAGAGTTTCCTCCTCCCGCCGCAAGAGCCGCAAGGCTCATTTTACGGCCCCTTCCAGCGTGCGTCGCGTCTTGATGAGCGCGCCGTTGTCAACTGATCTTAGGAGCAAGTACAACGTCCGCTCGATGCCGGTTCGCAAGGACGACGAGGTTCAGGTGGTGCGTGGGACTTACAAGGGTCGTGAGGGCAAGGTCGTCCAAGTCTACCGCAAGAAATGGGTTATTCACATCGAGCGCATCACTCGTGAGAAGGTAAACGGCTCCACCGTCAACGTCGGGATCCATGCTTCCAACGTGGTCATCACCAAGCTCCGTCTCGACAAGGACAGGAAGTCGCTCCTCGATCGCAAGGCTAAGGGACGTGCTGCTGCTGATAAGGACAAGGGCACTAAGTTTACAGCTGAGGATATTATGCAGAGCGTTGATTAAGTTTTTATGTTTGTTGCTTTTTGGTATTATTGATGTGCTATTACTTTTTTAGATTGAGAGAGGTTTCGCGATGAACCTTACGCTAGTTCTTAAATATGGAATTTTGTTGCCTGGATTACATTACGGTTTTTTGACAAATGCTGATACTTGGTATCTTTTATTCTGCTTCAATTTGAATTATATCGTCATTCTAATCTTAATGCTGTTTAATTATTCTGTGTGCCATTGGTTGCGTTTCTGGCATGGTAATTGTTGCTGAGTAGCCTATGTTTATATTTTATCCACGAATTTGCTATTTAGATAATTGTCTCTGAGGTTGAGTGAGCTTAAATATTGTTCAATTTGCATTAGATATGTAATGTAAGCTATACAATTGCAGATGTATGTTTTGACTTACCTGAACTTATGTGTAGATGATAGTTTTTCTAATTTGGATGAAGTTGAATGTCCTAGTTCAACTGGGATAATTTATGCATCAGGATCTTGCGTTTTTGTGTGCTAATTTTGTGCTATTTGATAGCCTGGATTGAATAAATGTTGGCCTTCATTATAGTTTCAGTTTATATCGAGTTTCCCTTGTTAATGTATATGAAAATTGTGTTTCTGTCATTTGTTATTTGGTGATCCACTATGTAGATCTTCTATAAACTTTAATCAGCTAGTTACGCTTTTGATTTGTGTTTCTATTCAATTTATGTGCAATTGAAATGCTTTGATGACTATATATATGGTCATGATTTCCAGCAATTATGCTTCTCTAGAATACACTATATTGCACCCTTGATTTTTCTTGAGAATATTTTAGATTTTTAGCAATGCCTGTTGAGTAAGATATCTGGAAGGTTTAAATGGGTTTATTGTTCTTGAGAATACTTTGAATTGAGCATCAAGGTAGTTGCTTATTTAAGGCCATTATGAAGCTATCTTGTGCTGAGCCTAGCTAGATTTATCCTGTTGTGTGTTTCTGTAATGTTTCTAAACATCCTTTCTTACTATTCGAAATTTCAAATATAAAACATGCTTTCAAAAATAGACACCTACGACCTCAAACTTCATCTTTCTTGTAAGAAGGAAAAAGATGACAAAATATTCCCCCAAATCATAATCTGACGCTTGCATTTCCAAAAAAATTGAAGTTTACAAGGTTCTTGCAATAAAAGGCTTTAAGATGCGTCAATTTTTAAAAAGAGAAGACTAGAAACGCGGCGCAAAGCACAACCGCTACACAGGGAATTGTTTTGGAATATCTCAACTAAGCACAAAAGAATGGCATCACTGCTAAAATGGGCTCCTCCATAAAACCAAATAGCTACTACTTCACACCTCAAAATGCCCATGAATCACAATAGAAAAGGAAAATTAAAAAAAACTAAAAGAAGGAGCATCAGCTGACCCCCGGTATAGCTGCAAAATGAATCAACAGTATACAAGACCTAAGAAGGAATTGTGGGACTTCTTATTGGTAATCGCTTCCTGAAAATGCAAAATCTGGAGTTCTTGTGTGGAAAGCCAAGGAGTTCAAAAAAATAAAAAATGCCATCAAGGCTTGAGAGCTAGGGCCACACCAAACTTAGGAGTTTTCTCCAACGCTTTGGTGTCGAATTCACTAGAGATCGTCAGAATGGATTTGGAAATGAGCTCATGCTGCAAGAGGGTCGCCAGGTTCCCATGATTGTTGAGCCTCGCCTTGACAAGTGTAAGAGCATCAACAGCATAAGATCCTCCAACCGTGAACGTGTTTTCGTTTGTGGAGAACCTTCTAGTGATCTCTGCAACAGCAGCACTCCTCTTTAATTGATCAACATAGTGTACATATGATGCTTTAATGGTGTCCCCTTTGTCTCCCCTGAGAAAGGATAACAACAAATTATTGTAAGATTTTGAGGTGTGGTGTTTTGGAAATTAAGAAGCTGTTGACCTTGACTGGTGATGTACTCACAAAATTATCGAAGCACAAGATTCTTCTTTTGTCACAGCAATTCCAGCATTGTATTTTGTCAATTTGCCGGAACCAGACTCATAACTTGCCTCTGCACCTAAGGCAAATGTTGGTGTACCGAGTGTGACGGAAAGATCGATTGGTGGGGACTGGTTGAGAGCAACTGCAGTAGTAAGGGTTGCATGTGGGTGGAAGTACTGGACCTCGAGCTGTAAAAGGAGTTCCTCATGTAAGAACTTTTTCCTTGCCACCATAAGGGCATTGGGGATAGCTCAAGATGATGTATAAACATAAGAAATATATACCTTGCTAGAGTTATATCCAGGAAACTTCAGAGAAGCAATGGTCTTTGTTGATGGGACAATATCCGTGAAAGTAAGATTAGTTGAAACCTATATAGAAAAGAAAGCAATAATCAGAATACTAGAAGACACAATGAGAGAACTAGTAAGAAGAAACATTGCTTGTGAAAAAACAAAGTATAAATAACTGACATTGGATGCAGTGTCAACTTTGACATCAATAAAAATATTGTTGTATTTGTACTGAGTAGCTACATCTCCAGTAGAAAGCCCTCCTTTTTTCACCGCAGTTGAGGTCAGGGCCTGCAATGTATTACGGGATTAGAGTCAGAGAATAAAAACCTAAGAAGTTACTCCAAATGACATTGTTATGCCAGAGGACAGTTACATCCAATTAACATTAAGATATGATAAGAAAGAGTCTACGATATGTGGAACAAAAACAAGAATGAGAAGTAGGGACATAGAATGAGAATTAGCACAGCTGACAAATAAGTTACAAATGAGGAGTAGGGACATATTATAATTGCACGATATTGCAATGGAGAAACTCCTAAAATGGACCAACTTAGGGAAATATCATTCCAAGATAACCAGCTGCAAAATTCTCCAGTTACCTACACCGAAATCAAATTATTTTTCCCTTAACACTCCAGAGGATGGAATTCATCAACTACTCACCCGACACACTAATTCACGAGGAAGGTAGTAACACACCATATCAAATTTTTGGTTACTTAATCACACAGTTTTAAGTAACCAAAAATAGTAGTATAATTTTGTTTAGGTATGAAATATGGTGCGTATATTTCTCCATTCAGCTGTTCACAGATCTTTAAATACAAACGTAAACTCCTACAATTCAAGCCCCATGCCAGCACAAGATCCTTAATCACACAGCCAAACGACAGTTAACCTAAACATATCCTAGAAACAATACCGAGTTCTCATGCATCCCTGTAAAGTAATATTGATAGCAATAATAGAAGAATATGGTAAATTGGAGTAGCATGGATTGCTTAAAGTCCAGAAGAGATCTTAAGATTATTGCTGTATCTCACCCAATCAATCGAGATGCAGTTCACACGAATCAACAATAGAATTCGACAGTTCACAAGTTAGAAGTATATGAGACTTTTTCTAAACCCCTAGGTCCAGGAGTTCAGAACTCCTAACCGACAAAGTTACAAACTATATATATATATATATAGAGTACAGTTCAATAAACAACAGAGGCCAACACAAGAAACTAAAGAAGCACACTATATTCAAGCACCCATACCAGAGCAGCTAAACAGAGACACATACGGAAAGGGTAAAACTAATACTATCACAGCTAATTCAAATCCCTAAATCACTGGCCTATGCTCAAACCGTAAAAATCCGAATCAGTAACAAATAATAATAACAATAATTCTGTGTCGCTCAACGCAATTAAAGAGTAAGAAATGAAAGAATCACGCACCACTCCAGTGTAGCTGGTGGAGGAAACAGACAATTTCTGATCGGAGATATAGTCCCTAGTCAACAGATCTACAAACCAAACCAATACAGTTTTTTATATAAATAAAATCCGCAGGAGACGAAGACTTGAGATGAAACAGGAGAATCAGATTCAAAGAAGTGGAGAATGAATTACCTCTGGCTTTCTTGCCAATATCGGAGAAAAGACCCGGTCCTTTGCTCATCTTCTCCAATTCTTTTGCCAGAGAGAAACCGAATCTAAACTGCGAATGATGAATGGACTCTGGAGTGATGACTGGGGGAAAGGGAAGGAAAGGAAATTCGCTGGCAGTGGTCGAAGAAGGATGAAAATATGAATATATTAATATGGGCCGTCAGATCTGAGTCGGACGGTGTCTATGTGTTGCGCTCTTTGTGCTTCAAGTCGTTATTGGGCACCTGGGCCCACTGGATATACTACCACACCAGAAATCGCAGTTTTTTTTTTTTTTTTTTCTCCTCGAAATATTTCCGTGGTGTAAAAGCTTTGAAATTTGAATAAGAACAAATAATTTTACAAAATGGGCCTACATGAGAAGTTGAGCGAGTAATGAGCTTCAGGAACCATGGGCCGGCCCTAACGTTTTGGGCTTTTCGTAGTGAGTAAGTCATTGACACACCCTCAAATCCAAAACATTTATTCAGAATTAAAATTAAGGGAGAAGATAGAAGAAATGGGGGAAAACTCACAGAAGAAGGGCAGAAAAAGAAGAGAAAGGGGGTAGTATATTGAGGAAGAAGAGAATTCAGAAACAGAGCATTACATCACCAAAATTCATGCCTCTCACTACTGTTAACCTCTCCCTTATAGCTGACAAAATGCAGGAAAATCTACACAAAAACCAAGACCTAACAGAAAATGGCATCTTGGGATTGCTAGCTGGAAGTTGGTGACTTAGCACACCACCTTCGCAGCCAAACAAGGAAAAAATGGAAGGAAAGAACAAAACGCGACAAAAAGAAATAACAAGGACATGAACGGCCTAAACGGCGTCGTTCACTTAAACCAAAATCCCCAAATCATCAACGTGATTGAGCCCTCATTTAACCCTTAATTTTATTAATTCCTTCCGGGCATGACAGTCAGATACGAGAAATTTGTTGAGAATGGAGTTGGAAAGTTGAAAGGAGATGGAAATTGGAATGGTGATGTCAGTGTCACACTTGGGCGGAGTGATTATTATTAAGGGAAATAGATTCTGGACCGACATGGTCCAGAACCGAGGGAGGGTTCCCATTTTTTAATTTTTACATTTTTGCCCTTTTCCTTTTTATCTTCTCTTTCTTCTCTCTTCTTTCCTATGTTTTCTCTGTTGCTCAATTTCTTTTCTTTTCCTCTTCAAATTTTTTTTTTCTATTCTCCTCTTTTATTATCATTTCAGTAGGTGCTTTTTTTTTTTTTTTTTTTTTGTTTTTGTCCAAATTTTTGAAAAAACAATGTACTGAAAAATATGAATTTTAAATTTATGGTTTTTATCTTCTCTTTCTTCTCTCTTTTCTCCTATTTTTTCTCTGTTGCTTAATTTCTTTTCTTTCCTCTTCAATTTTTTTTTTCTATTCTCCTCTTTTATTATCATTTCAGTAGGTGCTTTTTTTTTTTTTTCTTTTTGTTTTTGTCCAAATTTTTGAAAAAACAATGTACTGAAAAATATGAATTTTAAATTTATGGTTTTTATCTTCTCTTTCTTCTCTCTTTTCTCCTATTTTTTCTCTGTTGCTTAATTTCTTTTCTTTTCCTCTTCAATTTTTTTTCTATTCTCCTCTTTAATTATCATTTCAGTAGGCGCTTTTATTTTTTTTCTTTTTGTTTTTAGTCCAGATTTTTGGAAAACAACGTACTGAAAAATATGAGTTTTAAATTTATGGTAATTAATTGTTTTTTTTTAATTTATTTTTCTTCCAAATGTTTGGGACAATTAATTTATAATATGATTACTCTGTACTGTTTTACAATAAAATCTGTACTATTTTACAATAAAGTTTGTACTGTTTTTTATATTACACTGTACTGTTTTAAAAATATGACTACTCTGTATATTTTACAAAATAATATAGTGTATTATTTTTATTATTTTTTGTTTTACAGGAAAGACTGTATTTTTTTTACTATGTACCGTTTTACAATAAAGATTGTGCTGATTTTAAAACTGCTTTGTACTGTTTTACCATAAAGAATGTACTATTTGAAAAGAAATCAAAACAGTAAAAAAAAAAAAAACTCAATTTTCTTTATCAAGAGCATTTTCGTCTTTTGGACCAAGACGCGTCAGTACACGCGCTCTGATGCGCCTCGGCCCTGGACCGATTCGGTCCAAATAATGGTTCCCTTTTATTAAAGCCTAAAAAGCTAAAAAACAAAGCATCCAATTCCATGACTTTTAAAAGCACTCGAGTCCACTCTGAGAGAGAAGTCTCAGCTTGTGGTGGTTCACTGTCTCTAGTAGAGTTCCACAACTATTATATAAGCCATGAAATTGCCGCGTATACGCATTGTAAAGACTTGAGAACATGAGAACGTAAATCAGAGTAGAGTTCCACAACTATTATAAAGCCATGAAATTGCCGCGAATACGCTTTGTAAAGACTTAAGAACATGAGAAGGTAAATCAGAGCGCATATTAAATTTAGTCTATGATGTATCACAATTATATTATCAAAATGAGAAATGATACATAACTTAAGTAATCTTTACAATTTTCACATAACAAGTGAGGTGAGAAATGATACATAACTTAAGTAATCTTTACAATTTTCATATAACAAGTGAGGTGTCATATATTCACTGATCAATAATATAATATTAATAATTATTTCATAAAAATATAGCCAATGAATGTATGACACTTCACTTGCTATGTAAAAGTTATGAAGATTAGTTGATTTGTGTATCATTGCTATATGAAAATACGATTATATTTAATTTAGCATTCAATACATATCCCATATTAAATTTAACACGTATCAAACATTAGACCGTCAGACCATATGACATGAAACTCGGTCAAAATAATACTGTATGAGAATGGTACAAACGCCTTTTTTTTTTTCCTTTTTTTGGACGTTTGGAGGGCTGTGGGGCTGTTGAAGCCTTCTCTCTAGTTTTGTTTATCCTCTTTATTAAATTTTTTAGTAGTAAATATATACAGATTTGGGGAGCAATCGAAGGCTCTATTTCCTTGCCTGTCTTTATTTGGTGGAGTGGAGTTGTAATATCAAGAGTAAAGTCTACATTTGGTCATTTACATATTGCTTAATGATCTTTTTGGTCCTTTACATATTGTTAATGATCTCTTTGGTCCCTTACATTTCAAAACGATCTTTTTAGTTCCTTACATTTATTTTTTTGAACTATTTGGTCCCTTGGTCATTCAACCCGATGGAAAATATTAATATCAATCACGTATCGTTCACACGACTTTGTTAGCTAAAGAAATACTTGTCCCAATATAATTATTGGGATGCTAAAAATGATGTTGGGACGAGTTTGCCACTTGTTGACGAAGTCGTGTGAGTGGAACGTGAGTGATATTAATATTTTCTGTCCGGTTAAACGACAAGTTTGCCCTTTCGCTAATGGGGTCGTGTGAACAACACGGAGTGATATTAATATTTTCTATCGGATTGAACGGTCAATAGACCAAATAGTTCAAAAAATAAAAGTAAGGGATCAAAAATATCGTTTTGAAATATAAGGGACCAAAAAGACTATTAAACGATATGTAAGGGATCAAAAAGATTGTTTTGAAATGTAAAAGACCAAAAAGATCATTAAGGCATATGTAAAGGACCAAATGGGGACTTTACTCTTAATTTGATCCACTAGCAGAGCCCGGAAGAGAAGGGAAGGAAGGCACTGCAATTGGAGCTACTCGAGAAGGGAAAAAAAAAAGAAAAAATAGTGGAGTGTAGATTCACACCGGTTGAGGGATGGATTTCATAGCCTGCAGGATAAATGACAGGAGTGTGAGAATTAGTTCGTGCATGGTAAGTTTGGAATTATCTCCATTTTGAAAAAATGTTTGATTCAGCAGTCGGTGGCCATATTTTGTATGTGCGAAACTATTGTTTAGTTGCTATTAGGGAGATCTATCTTCAGTTTTAGCTTTATTAGTTTCGAACAAATGGTGCATCTAACTGCGGATGTTTATGGGCAAATCTGCCATTAGTTTTTTGAGCTATAAGCTCATTACTGCCTACAATAGCTTGATATTTGTAGGGGTGTTTAAGGGTCATTCGGCCTGTTTGTTAGATCATTTGATCCGTTCTGTTTATTATTAATATATCTACTTATTTTTGAAAAAAAAAAAAAAAAAGAATGGTACAAACGCGGTCTAGTAACCAATCCCCTTCATGAACACATATACCAATGGGGCCAAGCTCCGTACCGACCTTTTTTCAGGAGTTTCAACGCGTCTATGACTTTAGTAAGGGTATGTTCTTTTTGTTCTGTTTTGAAAACGGTTTTGGTTTCAACAGTAAATTTAATATATTTTAATCATATTTCATCATTTTCAATATAATTTTTTACTAATCAGTATTTTCTTTTTACATTTTCAATACACTTTTTATATTATAAAACTATTTTACAAAACTTGTTTTCAAAATTATTTTTAAAACGATGAAAAAGAACATACTATTCAATTGAAATGTTTTAAATCTTTCAATTATAATTATGTTTCTTTCTTACCCTCCAATTTAATCCCCCTCCTATATGCTACAAGTAACAGTTAACAATTAGGAATGAATAATGCTCAGCTAAATAGTTTGAGATTAGTAACCGTACAATTAAAGAGCTCAATCCTGAAACATTTCAGTTTCGATTTTAATTTTAGTTTCATACTAAAAAATGTAATATATTATTTATAAAATTATTCCGTACATATGTTGCATCCTAAAAAATAATACAGCAATCCAATAGTAAAACAAAAATCATAATTTATTTTTACTTACGAATCCCTACATTTTCATCACTATTCCAAAAAAATAACACTTATCCCGCAAGTTTAGGTGGTGCAATTTTGTTGTCATAACTTAGCATTCAAAAGAAAACAAGTCAGAGTCTTTACTAATAATAATAAAGAAAGGAATAAATGTAAAAACACCCGCAAGTTTTGGAGGAATTGCAAAAAGAAACACGAAACAGACCGTTGAAACTGGGGAGTAGAAGCAGAAACAGAGTAATGGGAGCTATAGAGAAGCTCCACCATGTTTTTCACTACTAATACTCTTTTCTTTCCTCACCAACATTTCGGATCTTTACTTCTTCATCTCCTCTCTTCTTGCTTCTCTCAGATTTCCCTTCTGCAAACCTCTTTTTGGTTGCTCTGGCCAATGAAAATGACCGGGAAACTTCCACTCGGGCGTCACCTTCAAAGAATGATAATACTTCCAACATACACGTATTAGAATAGGCCATAAATGTAAGCAAAGGTTGCTTCTTTTAAATTTTTACCACTAGTAATTTATTGCTTGTCAGACCGCGTATGAATCTTTTAAGACTTTTCCCGGTGCTTTCTCTTTCTTTTCCCAGTATCCCATTTCTCCATTATTATATATTCCTGCTGTTGATTTGAACACAACGTTCGTTCGTTGATCCTGTTGTGTTCTATTTATGTATAATATAGAGATATTGAAGAAGCAAAGAGAAAGGAAACAAAAAATTTGCCCGTAAAGAGATGGAGACGTACCTGAATGAAAACTTTGGCGGGGTGAAGCCAAAGCATTCGTCGGATGAAGTTCTGCAGCGATGGCGGAATCTCTGTGGGGTGGTCAAGAATCCCAAGCGTCGGTTTCGCTTCACTGCAAATCTTTCCAAGCGTGTTGAAGCCGCTGCGATGCGTCGCACCAACCAGGTCCAAATCGATTTCCTTTTTTCCTTCGTTTTTATTTTTGGTACGTGTTAATTGAAAGAAAATTTGGTATGAGAGGAAGAATTGGAGATGGAAAAATGGAGGGATTTTGACCAGTGGTTATGGTTATGGATCAGGTGTTTTTAAAGATGTTATTAACTTTTTTTTCTGGTTCTATAATACTATAGGAGAAATTGAGAATCGCAGTTCTTGTTTCAAAAGCCGCATTTCAGTTCATACAAGGTGCGATTTAAATTACTTACTTTCTTCTGCGAATTGGATGTAAAGAAAAAGATCTCAGAGATTGATCATTTCAGGTGTTCAACCGAGTGACTACAAAGTACCAAAGGAAATTCAAGCAGCTGGTTTCGAGGTCTGTGGGGATGAGTTGGGTTCCATTGTAGAAAGCCATGACTTGAAAAAACTGAAATTCCACGGCGGAGTTTCCGGCATTGCTAAGAAGCTTTCCACTTCAACTACAGACGGCATTCCTACTGATAGCGACGCCGTGAGCCGCAGAGAAGGGGCGTATGGAATCAACAAGTTCTCCGAGCCGGTGGCTCGTAGCTTCTGGCTGTTTGTCTGGGAAGCACTTCAGGACATGACTCTGATGATCCTCGGAGTCTGCGCGATCGTGTCTTTACTCGTTGGTGTTGCCACGGAAGGATGGCCAAAGGGGGCTCATGATGGCCTGGGAATTGTTGCTAGCATATTGTTGGTGGTGTTTGTTACTGCAACGAGTGATTATCGACAGTCTTTGCAGTTCAGGGACTTGGACAAAGAAAAGAAGAAAATTTCCATTCAAGTTACGAGGAATGGATTGAGGCAAAAGATGTCCATCTATGATCTACTCGCAGGTGACATTGTGCATCTTTCCATTGGAGATCAGGTCCCTGCAGATGGTCTTTTTCTCTCTGGATTTTCTGTTTTAATCGATGAGTCCAGTTTGACAGGAGAAAGTGAGCCTGTAGTGGTCACTGCTGAGAATCCCTTCTTGCTCTCTGGTACCAAAGTGCAAGATGGATCTTGTAAGATGCTGGTTACAACTGTGGGAATGAGGACTCAATGGGGGAAACTAATGGCAACCTTGTGTGAAGGAGGAGATGATGAAACTCCGCTGCAGGTGAAACTGAATGGCGTGGCGACAATCATCGGGAAGATCGGGCTTTTCTTCGCTGTGGTGACATTTGCTGTGTTGGTGCAGAAGATGTTTGCCCGAAAACTTCGCGATGGATCGCATTGGAGCTGGCGTGGAGATGATGCCTTGGAGATTTTGGAATACTTTGCTGTTGCTGTCACCATTGTTGTGGTTGCAGTTCCTGAAGGACTTCCCCTGGCTGTGACTCTGAGCCTTGCATTCGCGATGAAGAAGATGATGAATGACAAGGCACTCGTTCGGCATTTAGCCGCCTGTGAGACAATGGGTTCCGCCACAACAATCTGCAGTGATAAAACTGGGACGCTCACAACAAACCACATGACTGTTGTGAAATCCTGCATTTGCATGAAAGTCCACGATGTGGGAAAGCCAGCTGATTGTTCTTCCCTGGCCTCCGAACTTCCATCTTCCGTTGTGAAAACCCTTTTGCAGTCAATCTTCAACAACACTGGAGGAGAAGTAGTGACTGGCAAAAACGGCAAACGAGAGATATTAGGAACGCCTACTGAGACTGCCATCCTTGAATTTGGGCTATCTCTTGGTGGAGATTCTCAGACAGAAAAGGATGCAGTCAAGATTGTAAAAGTTGAGCCTTTTAACTCCACGAAGAAGAGAATGAGCGTGGCGTTCGAGCTTCCTGAAGGAGGCGGCCTGAGAGCTCACACCAAGGGAGCATCCGAAATCATCTTGGCCGCCTGTGATAAAGTGATTGACGCAAGTGGTTCGGTTGTGCCGCTGAATGACGAATCGATCAAGCATTTGAACACTACCATTGATCAATTTGCGAGCGAAGCACTGAGGACGCTGTGTCTTGCGTATATGGATCTTGAATCTGGGTTCTCAGCCAATGATTCTATCCCTCTTTCTGGTTACACTTGCATTGGAATCGTCGGCATCAAGGATCCTGTTCGTCCAGGAGTGAAGGAGTCTGTTGCCCTTTGCCGTTCAGCTGGAATCACAGTTCGGATGGTCACAGGAGATAACATAAACACAGCAAAAGCTATAGCTAGGGAATGTGGAATACTTACTGAGGATGGATTAGCCATAGAAGGTCCGGTCTTCCGCGAGAAGAGCCAGGAGGAATTGCTTGAAATCATCCCCAAAATTCAGGTACACACAACATAATCTTATAGGCAGAATTCACCACTAGGAAGTAGGAACCAATAAGTTATTTTCTTTGCTTCTTGTTGTAGGTAATGGCTCGATCTTCGCCCCTTGACAAGCATATGCTGGTGAAGCAATTGCGAACCACATTCAATGAAGTTGTTGCAGTAACTGGAGATGGAACAAATGATGCTCCTGCACTTCATGAAGCAGATATAGGACTTGCCATGGGCATTGCTGGAACAGAAGTGAGTATTATTGCAAACCCTTCTTAACTTTGTGGATGAATATGTGACCGATCCATGATGAACTTGACTTGCATTTTAGGTTGCCAAAGAGAGTGCAGATGTCATAATTCTGGATGACAATTTCTCCACAATTGTCACCGTAGCTAAATGGGGTCGATCTGTGTACATTAACATTCAGAAGTTTGTCCAGTTCCAGCTGACAGTGAATGTGGTGGCATTGATAGTTAACTTCTCTTCTGCTTGTTTGACTGGTAAGAAAAAATGGTTTTCATTTTCTCCGATCGCCATTTCTGTCTGTCTATCAGTCTCTCAAATTCAAAATAAATGTGTGTTTCAGGACACGCTCCCTTGACTGCTGTTCAACTCTTGTGGGTGAACATGATCATGGATACATTGGGAGCACTGGCTCTGGCCACAGAGCCTCCAAATGAGGCACTAATGAAGAGACCACCTGTTGGAAGGACTGGAAATTTCATCAGCAATGTGATGTGGAGGAACATCTTAGGCCAATCCTTATATCAGTTCTTGGTCATATGCTTTCTCCAGGCATTTGGAAAAGCTTTCTTCTTCCTTCGCGGTCCAGATGCTGATCTCGTCCTCAACACTCTTATTTTCAACACATTTGTCTTCTGTCAGGTACGCGCGCTCTGGGAAAAACATCACTTTTTTTCTCCAAAAAAAAAAAAAGGAAAAGAAAAGTGTAGATTCTAAACATTGCATTGCAGGTCTTCAACGAGGTGAACTCAAGGGAGATGGAGAAAAAAGATGTTCTGGATGGCATACTGGACAACCAAGTATTCGTGGCGGTTCTTGGTGCGACAGTGTTGTTCCAGATCATAATCATCGAATACCTTGGAACCTTTGCAAGCACAACTCCTCTATCTATCATACAATGGAGTTTCAGCATAATGATTGGATTCTTTGGCATGCCAATTGCTGCATACTTGAAGGATATTCCAGTATAATAAATAAATAAGGCTCGTGAAATGAAACACTACCTACTTTCCTCTAGATCATGATGGTGTGTGGGAATTCCGAAAAGGATTTAACGTTGGAACTTAGAATCCTGGATTCTCTCTGCATTGGCTAGTTTTTGGCCTTTAGGACTTCCTGCAGCTGTAAATCATTGTTGTTAGGTATTCAAATTACTACTACATTTGTGAGATTTCTCTTCTTCTTCTTTTTCTTGGATGATTAAGTTTAGAGTAGAATGTAATGAGTAACTTTCAATTCGTTTATCAGTCAGTTACTATTGGATGAGACAAGCCTGGAACTGCATTCCTTTCCTTGTAAAGCAGATCAACAAGTATAAAGAGAGGGATGCGAGATTACTACAGTAGAACGATAATATTACTACTTTCAGCATCAATAACGTTGTAATCTCTAAAACTTGAATATCAACTAAAATGCCATTTGATATTGAATGAAAAGAAAGTTTGCAAATTTATATACAATGAGAAGGAAACATTTACCACCATCTTCATTCATCCTCCTCCTCCTCCTCCTCCATTGAATTTCTGTGCTCACCAGCCAAATAATTTATCCAAACAGGTTCAAGCATGGCTCTCGCGCTCTTAATAGTCTCCCTTTCATCCACGTTGTTGGCTTCGACCTCAAGTTGAGGATAGATCCCTTGTACACATTCCAGCATTAATTTCAGGTTTTCCCACTCGTCATCCCTTGCCAACTTCGTGCAGACAAAATGGAGGAGTCCCAACACCACATTAAAATCCTTACTTTCCAAACCAACGACTGAACCTTTCAAGAATATCACTCCCACAGCATCAAGTACTTCAGAATTTGCTTTTAACACTTGAACCAAGATTTTCACAAGTTTTTTTAACCCGGAAAATTGCTCAGATTTGGAAACTCGGGCGTTCTCCTCATCTAAGGCAATATCTTGAAGTTCATAGAGCTCACTCTTTGCTAAAACAGTCGCCCACAATGGAAGAGGGGCTTTACAATAATCAGACGCACTACCTGATGAAGTGTGCTTCAGCAGGTGCCAGGATCCCAACGCTATTATTAAGTCAGGCACCCATGGCTTGATGGCAGTGATAAGACGAGCTGCATGTCCATATCCCAAGCATTCCTCAACTGAAACAAGGAGGTTAAACAGCTCGTTCGCCAGATCACCGGGAGTAGGTAATGATGGGGAAGCAACGGAGGAACTTTTGAGTAATGAGCTGAGCAACTTCGCCGCATATGTGAAGGAACTCTTCACACAATAAGCTGTTTCTGTCAAGTCTTGCCCCATAAACTGCTGCTGATTTTTGTGACAATCTCTCAAATTGGAGATGATGAATTTTACATACTCCAGTGCATACTTCAAACACATTTCTGGATTGTAATAACCAACTTCCAGTGTAGTTGCATCAACAATGAACTTGACCACTGCTGTCAGCACCTTCAGCATATTTGGTATCCTTGAGTTTCTATGAGAGGTAGATCCTGTGCAGAATTGAACGTACAACAATCATCACCTAGCACTTCTAAGGAAACGACAAGCACAATCTCCCACCCCAACCCAGCAGAACCACAAAGCATTTTGGCCTGTTCTTTTTTATTGTTTTGAAAACATGTTTTTCGAAATAGTTTTATAGTGTAAAAAATGAATTAGAAATATAAAAATGTATAGCTGAATAGTAAAAAGTTGTATTGGAAATGATAAAAATAATTATAATGTATTAAATTTATTGTTGAAACCAAAAACAAAACCAAAAGAACAGGCCCAAAGGGGAGAGATTTGAATCCATGTTATTGAAAACAAAAAAGACAATACCAAAGTAATAAGAGTGAAAAATAAAAAACCTCACCATCATCTTCACTTGGTCCTGGCTCCGCGTTATTGTGTACACAAGAATGGCGTTTATCTGCAGTTTGTGATAATCCTGAAAGCAATTGACCACATTCTCACAAGCACTTGCCCTGAACAATTGTTGAGTACATTTAAGTAAATGATCTGTTGTTAAGCCTAAGATGGTCTCTGCCGAAATGGACTGCAAAACAGTCTTAAGTCAGCAGTGGAAAATAAAGATTTTGCACGTATTTAGTTCAGTTACAAATGAAGAGATGATTAACGTGGCCAAAGTGACATAGAGGGAAACGTGAAGAGAAAATTAAAATCAGGCTTATTCCAATCTAGCAGTTCAATGGAAACGGAAAAACCAATTATTGGCTTGCTCTCTTTAGATTAAAATTTTTTATGTAAAATACAGCAAAGCTCAGTCATGTTTACTGAAAGTACAATGAATCTAAAGGATCAAACATAATCAGGACAACTCTTTGAAATCTGTTCTGGTAGTGCAAGCAATTATGAGGGTCAATATTAATCACATGCTAACTGAGATAAGAAAGAAAGAAAACACATGACTTTTAAAGCAGCCAGATCATGAGCTATTAAGAGGATTTATTGTACATTTCTGCACCAGACTAGATTATGAACAAGAAAATACACCAAATGACATTATTACTTGCCTCATGAGATGACTCCAAATTATCTACACAATCTCTCTTCCTTGCGCTGGAATTCCTGGAACCCCTTACACTAACATGTCGCAGACACATATTTAGTGCAAATGCCGCATACCCTGAAACTGGAGAAGCACGCATAGTTTCACACTGCAAGCATTGCAAAATGCTAACCTCGGATAACACTTTCAAAGCTGTGAAAGCAGCTTCTAAGTTCCTAGACATCAACAGGGAATTTCTTGCATTTCCAGATGAGAGTAATTCCTTTATTTGCCAGGCTATTCCTGCTGCAACTGCATAATCCTTATCTAATTTACTTTCCACATTATTGGATGATCTTTTCCCCTTGTTATCTTGTAACTTCGATGAAACCCTGAAGTTGGATTTAGTTTTCCTCCAATTACTTGAGGGATCAATACATTTTGGTAGTTGTACTCCAAACCTCTCATGGCATAGATGAGCAGTTTCTTGCAGATGCTTTACCATAGCTTCAAACATTTGATCAAACCAACCACAATAAAAGATCATCTTATGTGCAGACCTAATTTCAGTTTGCCTGTCCGTATCATCACATATATCAGTGCAATTCATTATCAAGCCCAAGCATTCTTTAAAAAGACCATCAACAGCATCTGGAGAAATGGCTGTAACAATCTTGCAGACACAAGATTTAGCATGAGCAGAAGTTGCAACAGCAAACAGTCGATTCAGCTTTTTTCCACTCAAAACCCCCTTCACTGAATTTCCTGTGGATGCATTATTCACTAGATTATCACAGATATGGGAGGCAGCAGAGAGTAAACTATCTATATATTCAACATCACACTTGTCAGGTGACAAAGCTAAACTAATGATAACGCCAAAAAGCTCCAAAAGGGACTCCAATGATGCTCCCTCTGATACTAGGAATTCACAAAATCGTGCTCCAGCTACAGGGGACCTTTTGATAAGTGCAATACACCGATTACATGCTTCTTCATGGGTAACTCTTGATGGAAAATATGATGGTATAAGAAGTTTAGTGATTTTACGGCCCAAGAGTGGGTGGTCATTTGCAAGTATATTCAACAATAAATCTAGCCTTACCACCTGTACCATCATAGACAAACACAGAAAATCAATATTTCAAGTGAAAAAGGAACTTCAATAGTCAGCTACAGATAATCGTAGTAGAGAGTTACTTTTTCCAATGGAGCAATACCTTGTGAAACTGAAAATTTGGGATATCGCCTGAAAGAATAAGAAGATCCAAAACAGAAGTACGCACGGACAGTGCAATGTCCAGAATCAAATGTCCCATTCTAGGCAAAAGAACTTTAAGGATTTCATGAGAATGAGGATTCCCGAGTAGATACTTTATCCCATTAACTGTGGAAAGCCTAACCTCAGGGCACGTATCGTGTGTCAAATCATCAAATATTTTGGTCAGTATCTTTGTGATGGCGCCGGAGGGAATGACTTCCCAAAACAAATTAAGGATGCGACAAGCCCCTTCCACAGCCACAACTCTCACATCTGGGCATTCATCAATGAGTAACTTCTCCAACAGAAAGAACTGTCTATGAAGCAGCGTATCTTCAGCCTCCTTTGTAGCATCAGGATCTTCGAGAGGGAACAGGTCTAGGAATAAATGTAGTGCATTTTGGCGAACGTTGGAGTTTGCCACCTGAGAAAAAATTATCCAGCACCATAACAATCATTACACATCAAAGAAATGATCCAACATTATCTGCAAAAAAATAAAATAAAATAAGGGAACAAACAGCTGTATAGACAGAGGTTTACAAAGGCCGTCATGCTTTGATATGTTTTCAATACAACAACACAGCTGAAGATGCTGTTAGACTCATAGTCATAAAGTATTTAGAATCTAGATGATGTTCTCCACCGGCACTGACTGCAAACAACAAACAATTCTATACAGTGAAATCACTCATTACCTGTAAAGACCGGAAAATCACAGGCTCCGCAAGCCTGAAAAGTAGCTTCTCAACCCCATCTGTTGTTCTTTGGATGATAAAACCCCCTAAAACCCTCCGAATAGAGGTAGCAAATGCTCCAGAGCTGGCATGTATAGCACCGTCAATCAACCCCTGTAAAAATTCATTCTCAATTGCATCCTTGGACTCTCCATCAACAGCTTTCCACGCCCGGAAAACAATCTCTCCATAAGCCTCCAACATAGATTTCTTTCCAAATGGTATTTGAGACTTAATCATGGCCAATGCCTCCTTCACGAGCTGCCCACTCAACCCAAACATATATGCAATAAATTTCCTTCCCTCCTCGGTCCTAAAATACAAGGGGGAAATCACGCAACGGATCAACAAGTTCTTCAAATCCTCAATGCTCTCATCCTCAAAATCAAACAACATGAACGCCTCCCTAAGACTGTAAACTCTATGCACATCGACTTTCTTCTTTAAAGTCAACGACCTGGATAACAAAAACGGCAATGACTGGGAAATTAGGGTTTCTTTTCCAGTCAAATCCCCCTTCCACCACTCCTCACATAAATTCGCAATCTCCGACAACAACGTAGAATCTGACTCTAGTAAAACTAAATTATCGTGTAATTCAAGAACCCCTGGGTACAAATCAGAATCCATAAACGCACCTCTTGGATGTGAAACACAGAGTGAAGCGACATGGGCGTAAACCTGAAGATTCTCAAACACCGACGACTCAGCATTTTCGCTAGTGGCGTTTGGAGCGCCGTCCTTCTGACGGTTTCGGGAGGAACGGCGGAGACGTTTAGTAGGTGGCGTCTGAGGGGAACTAGGGCAGCTTGAACTGGATTTGAATCGCTGAATAGATTGAGAGATCATACCGTTGAGAACATGAGGAAGACTAGAGGTGAGTTCAGAAGAAGGGGAAATGCCGTAAATTAGGGTTTTGAGAGAGGATTTCACGGATTTCGTAAAACCTAATTTTGCAGCTGACGAGAGGAACTCTTCCGCTGAGGAGCGGAGCGATGAACGAAGCCTCTTCTCCATTGAAGCACAGCGTAGGAGAGAGCAGCCTGAGAAGAGTGCGAGCGCGTATTTGTCCCGACGCAATTTCGGATTTGGTTATAAGAGCGAAATCAAGTGTCTAGAGTTACATGTGGTGATCGTGACGGATGGTTAAAGACCGTAGGATATATATATACTAGTACATGTGGTGTGGCGATTATTCGGCTGTGATTAGTCTGTCAGATTGTAAAATAAAGTGCCCTCGTCGTTCTTACTCTTTTTAAATTTTGAAATCAGTTTTGGCGGGCTTCTGGCTTCTACCTGGGCTGGGCCTGGAGAAAGTGAGCCCCAGATGTTTTAAGTAATTCCAATTTCGTCCTATAATTTCCAAAATATGCATTTTGCCCCTTCATTATTTAATGTTATTAGTGAAATAATTTTTACCTTAACTTTTATTACTATCAACCACACTTTTCCTATGCAAATTATCTATAAAATTAAGGGTAAAGGTGAAACTACCTCCCAAACACACACAAAATTGCATAAAATAATTAAGAATTACATGTGTAATAATAAATTTTGAATGCATATGGTAATAACAAATAAGGATCCAATGCTAAAGTATTAATAATGTGAGATTATGATTTTAAACCTTTATGAGTTGGTTTAAAGTTGATTTTCTTTGTTATGAGATCAGGAGTTTGAAAGCGGGGTAAATTACATCAACTCCCGTAGAGGTAAATTTTGAGAAATCACAGCTACTCCCACAACTAAAGTCAACATAATGATTAGGTAAATTATTGTTGCCCCTTATCAATCAATGGGGAGATCACAAGCCTTACTTTGTCTACGGATAATTTGGGAAATATGAGAATTTTAGTGACCACTAAGTAATTTGTTTGTTTTTCCTTTAAAACAGATGGGGATTGACAATATTGATGTCGTTCGGCAATTAGTTGTTATTTGAGGGACCCCAACATGTTTCTGTCGAAAACTTTCAATAATTGATGATTTGATCCACCAAAAAAACCAGAATAAAAAGCCGGCCCCCTTTCTTTATGAAAATATAGGTAAAAACAATAAATATGTAAATAAAAACCTTACAATATTATCTCGTTTCAAAATTCAGAAAAAAATCCCTCACGGATCTTCCCATGTAAGCTTCCTTCACTGTTAGTGAATCTTGTCTCGACGTTGATCTGTGTCATTGCTCACTAGCTTCCTCTTGTGGCCAACAAGAGGATAGTGTTCGGTGAAATCATTTATTTCCGACTCCGAATTTGATTGTTTTAATGGTAAATCAACTGGATTTATAACTTTCTGCATCGCATTATAACAAGAAATTATGCGTTCCTGCTTGGATTCATCATCAAAATTTGGAAATTAACGAGTTAGTAGTTTATCAAAATTGATCAATTTTACAGGAATTGGAAGATGAAAGTTGAAAACAGTGAACTGACCTTGTGTGGAGACCCCCATGATGATGACATTAGATCAATTCTCAATTCTAACAACTTTCTTGTTATCTGATAATCGCAGGCAGCTAACACAGAAGCTGCAGCAATCACAGACGATGGAAATCCTAAGAATTTTACATCTGCAGAGAAGCACACGAGTGAGCGAAATCGGAAACCAAACTGAATTTTATCTACATTTTACAGTAAATTACCTTTTAACGTAGCCATTGTGAGTTCGTTGGCTGTGAAAGTAAGTCCATTAGGTTCTGTTTCGCCGTAAATTCTGTCGATGAAGTAGCAGATGTAATCGAAAGGAGTGATGAGATTCATTCTCCATTCCAAGGTTTTCAGTACCAAGAGTTCCATCCTCTGAACAACTTCCGCTTGGAAATTGAATTCATCTGCACAGATTTTGTTGTATTCTTCTAGTGCCGGTGCTCTGTACTCCTCCATCTTAGCCGCCACAGACAAACAAGCTACCGACAGCAATCGAACAGTCCACGATTTCCCACGATCCAAGAATTCTTTGAATCCCTATTTTCGCCCACAATCAATCCAATCAAGTTTAAGATAAAACCGATTGAATAAGACTAAATCAACACGATCTGGAATTTTGGAATTTATAATAAGTTAGAATCGATCGAGATACATGCTTACAGAAACGGATCGTTTTGAAAGGAAACGATCGAGATAGAGTACTGATAAATAAGCCGTCTTCTTCTGGAATCCAAAGGAAGTTATCGTCTGTAAAAAAAAAAAAAACACAACAACAAATCATCAAAATCGAAATTCAAAACTCAATTAATTAATCACACAACTTCAATTTAATAAAAAACAAGCAAGGACATTGAGAATCCATTCAACCGCATCCAACCGGGAATTGATCGACATTGATCTCTCCTCGATGCTGATTTGAAAATGACCGGGATCTTTGTCTTTCCGCAACAAACAATCCGCCTCTCCGAGGATCAATTCTTCAAAAAACTCATGATCGGACTCGTCAACGCGTGGGCGGAAGAAAGTCTCGTCTCCGTAATCGTAGAGAGTAGTGAAGCAAGACTGATCTTCTTCACAAAAGAGGCTGGGGAGAGAAAATGAAGTCATAATCGTAGCACTGTAACTCCCCATCTACCCGATCTTCAAGCCCTGAGGAGAGAAATTAATGGCGGCGAAGGGAAGGAGAGGGTAAGAAGACTTAAGAGTGAGGCTGCTTGTGGTGGCGGAAATCTAGAGAAGGGAAATAAAAGTGGGTTTTGATGGTGAGAGTAACGGTTTTGGTGCCGCCAAATTTTGGCGGAAGAGATAATTAATATTAGCGCCCTTTTTCAGCGGTTATACTTTTATACCTTACGATTACGAGTATTATATACGGTCACTATACACGAATATACGTATAAATCTCCTTCGATTTCTCCTATTCTTATGGGATTCTTTTTTTTTTCTCCCCATTTTCACTACGTTATGGGATTCTGTATTACTTTATTTCCGGGGGGGGGGGGGGGGGGGGGGGGGGGGGCATGGGTTGCTTTGTTTTGTTTTGTTTTTGTTTTTTCAATTTTTTATTTTTTATTTACTATTTAATTTTATATTTGCAATGTTTTTCAAAACATGTATGACCTACTTTTTGAACAAGTGTATGCAAATCCAATTTTAAACTGTTATACGTGTATTAAAAACGTAAAAATATGTAATTGAATTGGGAAATGTATATTAATTGAATATACATACACTTTATAATTAAAGTTGACGTTGTTAATGCTATACAGCTCGTAAATTTCAACTCGTTCTTCACGATTCAATTATGGTAATCGATATGGTCAAAATATTGTAATGAGTGAGATTTTAAAGTTACGCTTAAACTATTTTTACGTTAAATTTCAAGGTTGTATAAACTTTGATAATCTTTGAATAAAATTGTCTCATCTAAATATTTTAGGGTGATGGATAATAATAGGGTCCTATAACCTTCATGGATTCGAATATTAGGAATGAAGGGCTAGAAAAAAATTTTAAAAAAATTATAAATCAGCGACTTATCATACGAGTATTGTGAAATGTGAAGTTGTCCTACAACTCTTCTTACTAGTGTCCACATCTACACATGCTTTTCTATTAAAGAACCTTTTTTTATAAATCACTTTTCAATTACACGTTTGAATATTAAATTTGTCCTATTTTGTAATTTTCTCACCATAAATAATATTTCATATTTTAAAAGTGAAACTAAAATCTATCGTTCGAACTAAATTGAAGTACAGTAGTCACATGTCTCATGTTTGAATTTCTACGAAATATATAAATTTGTCTTCATCCACATTTATTTTTTTTAATATTATAAATCATCAAACCATGATTAAAAATGACCAATAAGCAGTTAATACTATCAATTACATAACATTTGTCTATAAAATCACAATAATGTATCTAATATACTAAACTATAAATCTATACATAATATAAATTCAAATATAATATAAATATAAATTTTACAATCGCCATTGAACAAATCATCGTCTATATTCTAATACTCAATCAAGTTAATACAAAACAATGGACCTTTATTTTTTAAAGAAATATATGTATTGAAAAATAAAATTTTATAATATATTGTAGAATTATTGAATTAAGATCAAATTAATATCAGCTCTGCCCCACCCCACACCACGGTCCCATACCCCCACCCACAATACCGTTCCATTACCCCCTTCGCACCAAGGTCCCACCCGCGATCCGGCCCTTCCCAAACACGGTGCCATGTCCCATGAAAGAAGATATTCTTTCGACATAATTTTGATTTACAGCAAAGTGTATTACATATATGACATAAATGGAAAAACTACCTTTCGATGAACGTTAAGAAATCATTCAGTCAATAGATTTAACTTTTGACGTGCTAGTAATATAATTGCATATGCATAGTTAAAATTCAATGATTTATGCCTGTGATTATTATTAAAAGTAGAAACCAAATATATAAATGAAGCAATGTGTTGAATATATAAATACTGTTGAGGTTAGGAGTGGCCGAGGCCGTAACAAAGATGTTGGGCAAGTGGTGAAAGGGGCCTCAACAGGTCGCCCCAGATTGAGGCCCATGCGAGGTATGTGAACCCTCGAAAAGGGACGCGTGTCACTTACACGTGTACTTTATCGATTGGTACGACATAGCGATCGCAGAGACGGTTACAACTTATAACCAGATAAGGGAAAATCTTTATAGAATTTTCTATATGAGGCCAGAAAGTGACGTGTCGTCACAAGCTACTATGGATATACCATCTATAAATAGTCGATGCAGTACTGAACAAAGTTAATGAGTATTCAATAGTCTTGTCTTATATTATGGTGTTTGCTAAGGAGGTAACTTAACCATCGGAGTAGAAGCGGCGAGTTAGTCTCGATTGCAGGTATCACGGCGTAGAACAAGCTCCGGAGCATCGGTGGAGACGGAGGCTTCAACACATTGATTAATAACTAAAGAAACAAAAGAAAAATTATATATTATAATGAGAATTAAAAAGTTTTTATAGAAATGATAACGCTAAAAGCTTCGGCCCAGAATCCAATGGCATGGTTGGGCCTAGAGGAGTTATTTCATGAGCGATCAATTTTGCTTTCGTTGCAAGATTGTTTGAGTGGAGCGTGAGTCCCCTAACACAATTTGTACCAATAAAAGTTCATAATTTTAGTTAAAAGTTCAAACATGTGCAAACTGGCATAATTAAGTTTGTCTGTAGTGTATTAATTTAATTGAGTAAAGCATTTACTCATTTGAGATTTATCTAAACTAGCAATGAAATTTATAATTATGAATGAATATGCATGATTAGATAAAACTAACAATACTCCCTCGGTCTCAATGGCTAGTGCATATATTATTTGCACTGTATTTTCTTACCAGTATAATAATGTGAGGTACATAATTAATCTTTACATAAGAAAATACATGCAAAAGTATAAAATATGATATTAAATTACTTATTATATTCGTTGTACCTTATAACTTAAAATAATTTGTACATTTTGTAATTGAATAATTTTTTAGTGAGGCGAAATGAGTATATTTTAGATGAAAAGCGCGTATGCATGAAAGAAAATTCTGATTTCTTGTTTAAGTTCGGGAATTTCTTATGCTGGATTTACAGTTGAAAATTTTACGATTGTGCAAAAAAAAAAAAAAAAAAAAAAGAAAGAAAAGGTTGTAACGTTTGAAGAGTTATAACCTTGCTAATAGGATCTTTATAATTGAATTATGGTAGAAAGCTGTTTGATTTTTTTTGGTAAAGGTCACGTCTACATTATTGTGGTTGAAATTTTGATTTAAATTATTTTTAAAAATAACAAATAATATAATAAAACACGAAGAGGTTGGTTATTGCCATGGCATCCTATGTTTAATATTGGGTCAAATAATATTCTGTTTGATTAAAAATTTGGAAGTTAATTTTATTATTTCATAAAATTATTGATGGAACACTGATTCACCGTGGCCCAACCCGATATAAAGGAGAACAGCCCAACTGCATGGAGTGATCAGAAAGCCATTCGAAGCCCCGAAGAAGAAACCGCACACCCTTAGAAGGCCAGCTCCTCGACTCAGGACGACGCGGCAACGGTTCACGCTTGAAGATATATATGAAAACGAACAAGAAAATATGACGTCGAAATCAAATCATTATCATAACTGAAGGATTTACCATCCCTCTAATGGGATTCTCCAACCTCAATCGAGAAGTTTCTAGGCTATAAATACATAGTTACGAGCTGTTCAATGTACACAATACATTATTCTTAGCTTGAATCGTTTTTATTGACGTAACCATCGAAGTTTTTTAGGGGAACAAGTCCCCATCATTTGCAAGTAATTATTCGAAGAGCTTCAGAAATCAACCGGCGACCTCAGCACCCAGGGGGCTGCGAATTCAAGTCTCATCAACTATAGTTAAAAATAATGAGAATTTAATTGAATTTTGGGCAGGTATAGCGTAATTTACCAATAAGTTTTCATTTTTCGTACCCTTGAATACTATAAAAAATAGATGACGTGGATCCTTCTCAAACGTCAATTTTATAACGCGGCAAAATTCATTGCACTTACCCTCTTCAGCTGTCTCCAGTAGAGTAAGAGTATCTTAAATAGGAAGAACATTCCAAATTCGCGAGTAAAATAAAGAAAAGGACAAAACCGGCCTTAGCGCGTGGATGGACGAACGGATGAAAAAACCAAACACAAAAAAAGTAGGTAAAAAAGCATGAGTTTGACCCTTTTTTGTACACCGCACGTTCCTAAATACAAAAAATTGTCACTCCAGAAAATTTAGCGTTGGAGCTGACTCCGGTCCACATCAGCCAGCTTTATCGGATATTTCCGTATATAATCATCGCCTCAACTTGCCAGGGTTCCCTCTATTTCTTGGTTTCTTCTTTCCTTCTCTTTCGCACTTTTGCCGTTCAAACTTCCCCAATTGAGATCGAGGCTGGGCGATTGTGTGTATTATTTATAGCCCAAACCTGCAGGATTGCGTAGAGATATATTGTTAAGAGTGCCGGAAGATTTTGTCTCCTCATCTTTCTGGGCTGGTGATTGGGGCTTTCTGCCATTTTTTTTAATTTTTTATCTGTAATGTTCATAGATTAGAGAGATAGACCACAACCAACGAACGAACGAGATAATTAGCAGAGAATACCGTAGCCAATTACACCATTCTTTTTGTTTTGGTGCTTTCTCCAGAACAGATTAAGGTAATGCCATCGAATCATGTGAAAGGTCGATATTTAATTCATAATAATGATCAAGTTTCACTCTTTTCTCGGAAATGAATGATCACGATCAGGGGTGGTTTTTTGTGTTCTTTTGTGTAATTTTGCAACTGAATCACATTTTTCTCGGATAATTCTGCAGACAAATTAAGGAATATCTGGGCTCCTAATTTGAAACAAAAGTAGTGAGAACATGGAAATTACATCATCGAAGCATATCGTACTGCCTCCGCCCCCGCCGCCTCCGTTGCCTTGTCCTTATGGAACTGGGCTTCGCCGGGAAAGATTAGGACTGAGCAGATCGCAGAACAGGGGATTTTGCAGTGCTTCCACGACGGGAACCAATGCCGATCGCCTCTTTGACGAGGGATACCGAGCCGATGTCTTAATTCTTACAGATCACGGTGGTCTCATCTATGCGCACGAGAATATCCTCGTAAGTTCCCGAATTCCAAGGTTTTCGTATTCAATTGACTACCATTTGAAGTTCCACTTCGCCTTTAATTTCTTACAATTTCCTCTGCTGCAACAGGGCGTAGCTTCCCCTGTTTTTAGATCCATGTTACGACAATGTAAAAGACGCAATCGTTTTGGTCAGAGATCAATCTCAATTCTTGGAGTTCCACCGGAGGCTGTCCATTTTCTCATCCGTTACTTGTATTCTTCATGGTAATAATCAAACATATCCTACGAATCCCTGCTTTATATTTTTTATTTTATTATAAGTAAAATACTGATTCTAGCCTGTATTATTTACTTCTTTTTTTTTTTTTTGTGAAGCTACGAAGAAGACAAACTAAATGAGTATGCTTTGCAACTCTTTGTTTTGTCACATAATTTTGCAACTCACCATCTAAAACAACTATGCGAGTGGTGGCTAGAGCACAGATTGTTGAATACAGAAAATGCCATTGATATCTTTCAGCTAGCAATGCTGTGTGATTCGCCTCGCCTTAGCCTCATCTGCCACCGTTTCATCCTTAACAACTTCAAGCCTGTCTCTGTAACTGATGGATGGAAAGCAATGAAGGAAAGCCACCCGATTCTTGAAAAGGAGATCCTCGAATCCCTTATCCACGAGGAAGTTGTAAGTTTCATCCATCTTCAACTATTTATACAACCTTAGTCATTGAACCAAACTGAACGGTGTTTTAATGAATGCGAATTCCAGGTGTTGAGGAACAGAACAAGGAAGAAGAACGAGAGGAAAATGTACGAACAATTGTACGACGCGATGGAGGCCGTCGTGCATATATTCAGAGACGGTTGCCGGACCATCGGTCCCCACGACAAAGTTTTGAGTGTGGACCAGTCGCCCTGCCGCTACGTCGCCTGCAAATGGCTCGAATCGCTGGTTCGCCATTTCGCGGGATGCAAGAGGAGAGTTCCTGGATGTTGCGCCCACTGCAAGAGGATGTGGCGAGTCTTGGAACTCCATTCTCGAATCTGTACAAATTCCGACAACTGTGGAGTTCCCCTGTGCAGGAAATTCAAGCTGAAGAGAAGGAGAGAAGACAAGAAAGACGAATTTAAATGGAGGATTTTAGTGAAGAAGATTTTGAGATCCAAAAGCATTTCTGGAGCTCCATTCTTCGCCTTGGATTCATTATTATGATTCATCCATCACCTGATGATGATAGCTGCTTTTTGATCAGATTATCTGATCTTGTAGACAACATTTCTTGTAGATTACAAACCCGAAAAGCGAAGATAATCTACAGTGTGTATTAGCCATTTATGAGATTGAAATTCTTATATATATATATATAGTATGAAATCTTTCAAGCTCTAATAATGTTTTTGATGGTGGAATAAATAAAAAAGGACTCATCGGAACATGACCACAGTGGGAGTCGAACCCACGACCTTTTGATCCGAAGTCAAACGCGCTAATCCACTGCGCTATGCGGTCCGTTTTCTTCAACTTTTTTATAACATGGCGGTAAGTTGGAAATTGGAAATTAGAGTAAAAAGAAGATCTCCGAAAAGGCGGGGACCAGAAGTTTCAAAATGGTGAATACGATTACACGGCTACACCACCATCTCCGCCGCCGCCGCTATTATGGGCTACATGCGGCCATGCTCGGCAGTCGGTAACCACCACCGTCGTTGTACCCAGCTAGGGCTAGTTAATGCAGCCTCATCGATTCATCCATGTGTTCTGCCATCCCAATTTGGTAACTAAATCCTGACTGTTCATCATTATTCGTAGTTTCATAGAGTCATTTTCACAACTAGCTGGCGCGCTATTATTGTCTGAGTCTAAGCACATGAAAGGCCTTTGCTTAATTTAGATGAACACTTATTGATGAAACTTTGGCAATATCCAGAATCACCCAGGGACGAAATCAATAATGTTTTTTTTTGCAAACAGAAAGAATTTTCTTATGGTTGATTAATAGTAATCGAAACTACATTCATACCATATCATTGTGCTCTGCATTGAGCTTATGATTCTTTGTATTTATGTATAGAATACAAAAATGTCTTACCTACCCATTAAACAGTAGTTCTCCTGGACAAAAAAATATATATTGTGTTTCTATTCATCCTTCTCCTTCATCATGATCATCATTTCATCCACTATTCCTGATGTCTGACATGGGCTTGACTGCATCATATCATTCTTTTGAATTCCATGTTGTGCTAATTATTTATATCCTTGTTGGTGGGGTTGACTTCAGCTTTATTTTATGTTTCACTGTCCCTCCCTCCATTGGTCATGGAAGGCTTTCTTTTCATGCTGATGGAGGCTTGAATAACAAGATGGATTCAAACTCAGCATTTCTGCTGAATTGTGCAAACCTAAACTATGGTTTCCTCTCCTGAGCTCGCTTTTGTTGATCATCTTGCATTGTCTAGTGAGGATGAGCTATCATCGTCTGAGCTTCTATCGCATCTCCCGTTGTATCTACTCAGGACTGGTAACGATGCAGTTGCTGGCATTCTGAATGATCTCCCTGTACCCGTCACCATTGACCTGTCCTGTAACCTACCAACTTCTTTGCACACGTTATCCAGAATAGAGAGAAAATCTCTTACGATCATAAAGATCCTAAATGGATGTGCCTCTTCTTTTGCTGCATTGCCATGAAAGTATTCTGTAACTTCTTTGACCGATGCTAAGGCCTTCTTTTCTTCATCCTTAATCTTGACAATTTCATCTTCTGCCTCTTTGAGAAAATTTTTCATTGCAGAGAAGAAGTGACCTTGCATGACTGGTTTCTCATATTGCAAAACCAATCTCACTTTCTCTAGGCCAGTTTCTAGCTTGGACACATAACTACTGAGTACATCTGAGTCCATTGCGGCTGCCTTTCTGACATTTCCAAGTTCCTTGCTTAATCCAGCAACAACCTGCAGCCCTTGCTTCTTGAAATCATCCTCTTTGGCTTTCACATTTGTTTCATTTCTAGGTTCAGAACTTGAACCTTCTGACCTGATAATTTCCTGGACGACAAAGTGGACCAGAGTTGTCTTCCCATCTGTTCCTTTTATATCCACTAATTTCAGTAGAGTATCAAGCTTGAAAGCCCTGGCATCACCACGATTTGTTCCAACATTCATACGATTTCCTGTCCTGAGGACAGCTTCAAGGAGTTTGAGAAATAGCCTACTGTCCTTCAATTCTTGACTTGCCTCCTAATGAAAAATACATGTTAGGCTCAAATTTGAAAACTTCTCCAGTAACTATAAGATTTGACAGTATCATAGCAAAGGTCCATGATTATTAGTACAAATTAAAATTCTTCAATCCCAGCTACTAGCTACTCCAAAAGCCAAAACTATTGTTACCTCTAACGTTTGAAAGGACTTTCTCAGGTAGTTTACTTCAGAATCAAAGTTTGCTCGGTATAGCATGGCTTCTACTCTTTTGAATGCAAATGGTACATCAAGAATGGCCTTCAGAAATCGCTCTGCTGATCCTAGTCTTGAGATTTCACCATTGTAGTTCCTAAGTTTGATTTCTTCCTCTTTGGTTGGAGCCATCTTTACCAAAGTCTCCAAGAGTTCAGGACCCAATCCTTCCGGATTCCCTATAACAGTAAATAGATTGCATATGATTAGTGAATTGAAAATTCAAGTCTATTGAAATGAATTGTTTCAGAGCTAGCAAGAGTACACAAATAAGAGTGAGAATCCTAGTTTAGTCCGGCTCTGTTCTTTTCCATTCCCATTTCAAGAAAATCATCACTTTTTCTCCTAAAACCTAACCCAAAGAAACAACCTCAATTTCTACTCAATTTAAAATTCAATTTTTAAATTTCCCTCAAAATCTTCACTCACATAAATTTAAAAAACAACACAATCATTACACTTTTTCATCTCTCTCCTACACAATTTCTCAAAAAGAAAATTCCCTCCAAAAAAAATTCCTTCCCTAAAACCAAAAATTCCAAGTTGGGTCACCAAGAGAACAAAGCTAGTGTGAAACGACATATGGAAACACTTCCACCTCTACCAAAACACACAATCCCCAAGCCGCAAGAACAACTCTTAATAATTAAAAGGTTTTATTTTGTTTTGCTAGGTGGTTTTATTACACACTTCAAGATGGGAAGTGTTTCCAGGATTTCATGAGAACCCAAGTAGAAGCCCCCTTATTGAGTACTTAAAGAACTTGCCTGCCGCAAATTTTATTAGCTGAACTGCAGTAATTAGAACTTGTCTTTCCACACTCTCTAGCATATGTTAGCTAGAATTCTGAAAAGAATTCCTTTCTTCATTACATGTTTGACAAAGAATCTGTTAGTAAGAGACATACCGTCCAAAAGTGCTTCAGAAACCTCATCCCTAGTCACATTCAATGCTCTCAACAATATGGCTATGTTCTGAGACTTCTTTGGATCCAGTACTCTATTCTCCTGTTCAACAGGTGGGAGGACCGACTTCCTGTTGGCTTCTTTTGTGGCCGAATTTGCAGAACTAAACCCAAAGAGAGACTCCATCATGTCCTCATTCAACCTGTAAAGATTGAAAATAGTACTCGTTAGTCAGAATTTGTTCAGAGCTACCTCAACCATGAAATCTACACTTGTCCACTCACTGGAATGAGCTAGATTTTAGTTGGTCCCACACTGTGGCTCGGTCTGAGGTTGCTCGTACTTTGTCCCAGTGCAAAGGCTTCAACTTGGGTTTCAATCCTTCAATGTCGTCACCATCGTCCTTCTCTGAAGAATTCGTACCTTTATCGAGCTCTTCCGGAGGAACTGTCTTCTCAACTGCCGTTGCTTTTGGGCTGGCACTTGCAGATTTCGGCAGTATCAGTTTTCTTGAAGCTGTTGAAGGTATGCTCATTTCTGACGTCCCTGCTTTCCTTGGTGTTGAGTGAACTGGAGGAGGTGGTGGCGGTGGCGGCGGTGGCGGAGGAGGTAATGGGGGTTTGGATGTCTCCTGGCCTTGATTGCTTATTTGCTGGAGACGTGCAATGTCCGGTGGTGGAGGCGGTGCAGAAAATTTCGGACGTTTAGGAGTGTATGGAATTGCTGGTTTGTCGGGTTTAACCTGATATGGATCGGGGGATTCTGGATTAGTTGGCGGCGGCGGAGGAAGAGCTGGAGGCTGTTTAATGGATGGTATAATGGCATGTCTCGCATCTGGCGAGGAAGCATAAAGCCGCGACTTTGGTGAGGTTCTCTTCGAATGAGGAACAGAGGTATTAACATGAGTTTCAGCCCTGGACTGTGTGACGAGAGTAGTACAATTGTTTGGTTGACTACGACGGGAACTGGGGGTGTAAGTCCCTTCCTCGTTGCTGACGGACGAGCCTTGAGGAGTGTAAAAAGCAGTGTCGTGGCTCTCCTCGTCGGATGATGACATAGGTGGCGGGGAATTGATTGCCGGAGGCGGCGGAGGTTTGGTTAATGGCGGCAAAGGTTGAAGGTCGGGGCTTGGCCTATACCGTTCAGATCTTTTCATGGAGTTCAATTTCCGATAAGGTGAGCCATTTGCAGCATTGGTTTCGGTGACTGAAGTTGTTTGTGTTGATGGCTCAACAGTCCCAATGTAGAGGAAAGTGGATGGAGGCATCCGCGATTCCTCGTTGATCCTTTGGGAATTGGCCGGAACCAGCTTCTGGGATTCATCGGGATGTTTGAGGCGGTGCTTGTAGAGGTAGAACGCCAGCGCTGACAGCATTCCCAGCGTGACAATCCCGACTGATATCGCAATTGCAAATTTCTTAACGGGCTTGGTTTGCGGGGGTGGATTGGTAACTGGAGTAGGTACTGCAGTCCCATGAGCCAGTACCGGCGGAGGTTGATATGGCGTCGGAGGAGTCTGTCCGGCGGGGGGCACTTCAGGGAAAAATGGCTGGTCTGGATTAGGAAATTCAGGGCCAGAAGTTGCAGCTGGTGGCGGAGGAGGTAAGGACACCGGCGGCGGTGTTGAACTTTCGGGGTATAATGGCTGGTGCAGAATTCTCCTCAGATGTCCCCCACCAGCCAAATCTAGAAATACATGACCATGGCTTTCACCACCAGCACCAGCACCAATTGTGAAAGATACAATCAATGATAGAGTAAAAAAGATGGCTTTCATTATGCAAAGGTTGTTATCTTGGTTTCCTTTTCTTTTCCTTTCTCCTCCAATTCATCTCTCTGTTGTTAGGCTTCTGAAAAATACTCAGTGCTCAGTGGTCACCAAGCTAGAGAGAGAGAGAGAGAGAGAGAAATATGAAATTTGTAAAGAGAAGCTTCTCTTAGCTGCTTCCGAGATCTGATTCTTGTTGCTGCTGCAAATGCCAATTGGGTTGATGTCAGCAATAGCCGCACTTTTCCTTTTACCTTTCCCTTTCCCTTTCCTTTGCATCTGCTATTAAATTCTCTTTCCTTTCTTTATTGTTTAAAATACCATTACTTCACTCATTTTCTCGCAAGCAGACTGTGGAGGGAGAAAGAGGAGGAGGAGGAGGAGGAGGAGGATTCAGAGGGGAGCTTCAGCCTTCAAACATGTACGTACTATAATATATTTTTTGTATAATTTCTACAGAAGGAATCGAATGCCACGTGGCAGGAAACACTGGACTTTATGAATAGTACTTTTCAACTTAAAAGGACGATGTTGCCCAATTGGCCACGTCCTGTTGAGGCGTTCAGAAAACCATGTTCTTGACCTTTTTTGTCCGAAAAGGAAAAAAATAAAAAGAAAAATAGTGTAGGAGTAATTTACTAGTGTTTTTTCTTAATTTGGGTGGAATTTCCATTTACATTATAGTTGAAGAAATCTGGTACAAACACCATCCTTTAATAATACCGTAGTTGCCGGGGAACATAATAACTAACTATATTCCCCAACGTTTTCTTTACTTGAGGTTGCCGTTAAGGTTTTAATGTTATTATGCCTTCCTTCCGTTGCATATATTCTTTTGTTTCTTTTTTCTACCAACCTTTTTCTGCTTCCCATGTCCGTTTCATACAAGCTGTAATCTTGCTTTGCGGGCTGTCCACGTGTCCTCTTCCGTAATTGTCCAACTTCTTTAGCGGCTGTGATTAGTGGGTGTGTTCATTTTGCTACAAATGGAAAAATGCAAGCATACAATCCCTGAAAAAGTGCATATTTATTTATTTATAATTATAATAAAATAAATGTCTGTTCTAATGATATTTTTTAAGTTATTCATTTAGGCAAGCAATTAAAGTTTTAGCAAGTGACATTTGGAACCAAAGGTGAAAGGTTTTTATCATACATTTTTTTTTTTTTCTTGTTTGTTTGTTTTTAGTATATCATTGATGTTCAAAGGTAATAAAATAAAATAATTTTGTTGACTTGTTTTTGTTTTTTTAAGGGTGTTATCCACCGACGGAGTGGGCCAGGCGTCTTCCACCAGTGGTAATATTCTACGTGGAAGTAGAATAGCCCAAAAGCAGAAAGCGGGAGTCCATGGGTACATGCTTTTTTATCTTACTTTTTCTTTTCATTTCATTTCTTTGCTCCATTCTCTTCCCTTGCATATTCCTTTCTTTCCTTCTATCCATACTAAAGCGTAAAGATAAAAAGATAAAAGTTTATTGCCTCCGATGCGTTAGAAATTTCTTTTTCTTTTTTTTCCCCCTCAATTTCATTATGTGGATTAAGAATTTAATAGGTTATTGTTGTGATGAACAATTTCATGTTTCTACGATTAGTAAGTTTAAGGAAAAATAAAATAATTAGTACCAGAAAAAAGTGATATTTGATCGGTTCAGCCCATTAGGGTCTGTGTGTGTGGTTGATTTTTTCTGATATTGACAGAGACAGGGTTTCACCCGCAATTATTTCCTCGGCAAAGCCAAAAAAAAAAACAAAATCCATGTACTATTTCAACTTTTTTGTTGACGATAAAATGAAACATTTATTTGTTAGGAATTATGTGTAATTTGTTTATTAGTTAACAAATTGACAAATGCAAACAGAAGTAGAGGGCCCTAGAGTGTCGGTGGTGTGTATCAAATCTTGAAAATTTACACCTAAGAAAGTTACGCTTAACTTAACCTCTAATTAAATGCTTGATAACCCATTATGATTGGATATTATAGGACTGCATAGTAATTAAATTAAATTAAATTAAATCAAATCAAATCAAATCAGATTTTGTTTTTCTTTGTATTAAAAAGTTAGAAAAATGTAAACATATATATATATATATTGTGGAAATATAAAAAATGAGATGAACTTGGGAAATCACTTTTGGGCCACTGTTAAGAAAAGTAGGGGGTGAAGAGGGCATAAGAAATAAAGTGATAAAAAAAAAAGAAAAAGAAAAAAGATTCGGATGTCTGGAGAATTATTGGTATTAAACAAACTATTACTTCTATAAAGTTATAGATACTGTTACATACATAAAGTACTTTGTGTGATTATTTAAATGTTATTTTATAAAAATATTTTTATTGTATTATGACATTTTTCTTTTTCCTCTCTGCTCTATCCTCTCTCCTCTCTCCTCTCTATACCCCACGTCTGCTCTTCTTTTTTTTTCTTTTTTGTTTTTTTGTTTTTCCTTTTTCTTAAATATTTTTCTTTTAACTAATTTAATTTTGGTATTTTTAATTTTGACAACTCTTTTTTTTTTAAAAAAATAAAAATTACCCTATTATTTTCACTATTAAGCATTTTAAAAACCCATTAAACTTAATATTTAGTATTCTTATTTATTCAATTTTTTAAAATAATAATAATTTTAATTTTTTTTCTTACTTTCTTTTTCGCCAAACACAAAAGAGAACTTAACCTTTTATATTTTTCACCATTAAAATTTATTTATTAAATTTTTTTACCAAACCCATTTTTTCATAATAAAATTATTATTATTATTATTATTATTATTATTATTATTATGAGAAAAATGAATAAATTAATATCCAAAATTAAGAGAAAAAATTAGATGATTCGTTTTTTGTATATATAAAGTGCTTTGTGTGACCATTCAAATATTGGTATTAAACAAACTATTATTGGTATTAAACAAACTATTACTACTATAAATTTATGGATGCTGTTAAATGTATATATTATGTGTATATATAAAGTGCTTTGTGTGACCATTCAAATATTATTTTATAAAAATATTCTTATTGTATTATGTCATTTTTCTTTCTCCTCTCTTCTCTATCCTCTCTCCTCTCTATACCCCACAACTGCTCTTCTTTTTTTTCTTTTTTGTTTTTCTGTTTTTCCTTTTTCTTAAATATTTTTCTTTTAACTAATTTAATTTTGGTATTTTTAATTTTGACAACTCTTTTTTTTTTAAATAAAAATTACCCTATCATTTTCACTATTAAGCATTTTAAAAACCCATTAAACTTAATATTTAGTATTCTTATTTATTCAATTTTTTAAAATAATAATAATTTTAATTTTTTTCTTACTTTCTTTTTCGCCAAACACAAAAGAGAACTTAACCTTTTATATTTTTCACCATTAAAATTTATTCATTAAATTTTTTTACCATACCCATTTTTTCATAATAAAATTATTATTATTATTATTATTATTATTATTATGAGAAAAATGAATAAATTAGTATTCAAATTAAGAGAAAAAATTAGATGATTCGTTTTTTGTAGTGAAATGAGTTTCACATTTGCAATTTCTAAAGCTAAAAAAAATATTAGAGAAAGTCAAAATTGAAAGAAAAAAAATTTAATTAGTGTAGGAAGAAGGAAACTTGTAGAACAAATAATGGTAAGAGAAGATTTTGAGAAAAATTAATTGCAGGAGAGATGAGAGAGGAGGGAGGAAAGGCAAGACAACAGAAAAGAAATAAATATAATAAATAAAGATATTTTTGTAAAATAATATTTCATTAATTCACATAAACTGTGCAATAAACATTTTCATAAGAATAATGTTTCTTGCACATAATATGTGCAAGAATTTGTGCACATAAAGTGCATAAAGTAGGTCAATTACCTTTTTTGCCCTTTAGTGGATTTTTGATGTGTACTGCACTAAAGGGCAATGAAGGTAATTTGGCCCACTCAATGCACTTTATGTGCAAAAAATCTTGCACATATTATGTGCAAAAAACAGTATCTTTTCATAAAGTTATAAACTTAGTGACTAGGGTTGTGTTGTGTTGGATCTTGAAAACATTAGATTTATCTTTTCAGGGCATATCATTATAGTAATTAATTGCTATCCAAATTCCAATGTTGTGATGTGAACTCCTGTTGTTGACCTTATTAAACAGCGGAGGATGCAAATGCATGAAGGTAACACCACACAAAAATGGAAAATAGGGTGATAAATTAATTATTTATTTTAAGTGATACAAAAAGAAATGAAGTAAGAGTTAAAAAAAAAATAAAAAAAAAGTAGCAGCTTTAGGAGGAAAGAGTGGAGAATCCAGAGCAGAAATCACGTTAACGTTGGTGAGAGTGAGCACCAAAGAGTGGAGTAATTGGAAACGCTGGCAATATTGCATAACATGCTTGGCAATCAAAACACCCACTGAACTCAATTCCCAATATGCTTGCTCGCTAATTCCTGGTAACTACAATCATTTGTCATTGGCAGTCGGTAATCATTGCATTTGCATGCCTCAGTAGTTTCTTCTTTTTTTTAAAAAAACCTTAAATTCCACTGGCTAATTGCTCATTAGTTTATTCCAACATTTCTCTTATTAATTTTTGTTTGAGACATTCTTACGGTGAAAATTCATAGTGACTTTGATCTCATAATGATTAACGTTCACAATCACATGAAATACTGTAACTGTCAAATGACTTTAATCATATGATACAATATAAATACCTGAGCTTTCTTTTTCTCCACATTTTCATTTTTCAAATTAGAAAACTAATTATATATTGAGATGCAATTAAGGAGTAGGAATAGGAATAAAGATGCAAACTTATATATAATGTCTTATATTACTAACGTGAGAAGAGGGGTTTGAATTTGTGCTGTCGGGTTGGGTTCGTAATGGATACGCATATTGATGATATGTATACAAAAGTGAAAAGGGTTTACTCAACCACCAAGAAAGAAATAATCAAGTACTACGGACACACTGACTGCCTTATTTAATTTTCAATTTATTGTTAGATCTTATATATATATATATATATATATAGATTAAGGATATATAGAAAGCATGCATACACAGGAACACGAGGTTGGAACTGTGAGCCAAATTGTAACGTTGGTTGAGCACGACAAGCGAGCATCTCGTACCTTTCTTCCACCTACATTCACACCATATAAATTATAATCCACCTGCTACTATTCATTCATTCATCATCAAATCAAATTTATGTGCGCCTTTTCTTTTCTTGTTTCCATTGAACATTAATGTACCCAAAATTAAAGTAATAATCCAAATGCTATATGTGGGACTTCTACGGTATCAGAATATGATCTACTATATAGCCGATCTCACGAAGTGCGATAAAGTTTTAGTTATTGTCATATATACTATTAATAATGAAGGACTGTCTCCACAAGTTGTACTAGAAGAGGACCAGAGAAATGTAAATGGTGGGAAAAGTCAAACCCTGTAAGTCTTTACATTCTCCTATTAATTTGGTCTCTTTACCTTTCTTTCGTGAAGTGAAGTTAACAAAGAAATTAATACAAAACATATATCTATAAGAATTTAATTGCTAAATTTTATTAACGAGTCTAATTTTAAACGAAAAATATGTTTTGACAAAATAATTAATTTTTAATATCTTTACATTGTAAATTTATTGATATAACAACGAGTGATTCATAATTATTTTTTATTTTGAAAGTAAAGATATAATAAATAAAAAAAAATTTACTTATAAGTGGTCAAATTTTCAAACTAGATTTTTATATTATAGTACAACGTGATTTCAACCGAGTTATAATAGTGATAAATATGAGGCTTGGCTTTCCGAGTGTAACATTGTAAATTTTTCTAGGGATACTGTTTTTTGCACATAATATGTGCAAGATTTTTTGCACATAAAGTGCATTGAGTGGGCTAAATTACCTTCATTGCCCTTTAGTGCAGTACACATCAAAAATCCACTAAAGGGCAAAAAAGATAATTGGCCTACTTTATGCACTTTATGTGCACAAATTCTTGCACATATTATGTGCAAGAAACATTATTCTTTTTCTAGGGCCATGTTAGGTTGCTTCACCTTCACAATTCACAATGGTTCCTTGATAGGTGAAGTCAATAATGATTGAAGCATCTACATATCTGGCGTGAAAAGTCTGGCCAGGCCAGGCCCGTCTCATATGTTATATGGGCCCATAATAAGAACAGAACCCAGTTGTAGACGATTATTTACCATCATTGGATCCTCCCCGAGTCTCCATCCCTAATATAAACAGCTGGACCCCCATTTCCTTGTACCAACACAAGACCCAAGTCTTATGAATCCCAAGTCTTTCAAATCATGAACCTTAAACCTTACTTATTACCGTTACGCAAGAACAAAAAGAACCCTCAATTTTCATTCATTAATTCTTTTATGGCTTCATACTTTTCATATAATTCTTTTAAATTTTGGCTTTAGAATTAGAATGACTCTAGTGACTGGTGGGCTTTGTTTTACACGCGTCGCTGTATCCAAGGAGGAGCTTTTGCACTCCCACACTCTCTACTGAATCTGCTTTCCATGCATTTCTCTCTCAATTGCTGATTCTGCCGTTGGTAAAGGGCCCTGGCCCTGGGACCAGTTCTTTTCTTTGTTATAGTACAGTACAGTACTAATCAAGTAGTATGCTACTTATTTACTAGGATTTAGAGCTTAATGATACTCTATTAAGCTACTAATGTCTGTTTCCATTTGCCGCTCAGAAATCATTTTGCCTTCCCATAATAAAAAGCCTGCAACCCTCTCAGTTAGCAGCCTTTCTGCTTGTAGGTCTTCTTCCCGGAGCTCAGCCTATTTCCATTTCCTTCATGTTCACCATCAAAATGCCGTTGCTCTGTTACTTTTTCTTCATCTTCTACTTTGCTCTACATGGTAAGCTCAATTTTTGTCTCCAACTCTAAATCAATTTCTTCTTCTTCTTCTTCTTATTTGTCTCACTTAAATTCTTAAACCTGAAGTTGGAAAGTTTGTTTCTTGGCAGTGACAGGTCAACATTCGGTGGAGCTCTTGACCATACATGATCATCACTCAATCCCAGTTTCACACACAGACACAGCTGTTGTGGTGCCAAATGATCACCTCAAACAACTCTCCAGGAGTGTCCTCACCGCTGAAAGTTGGACCAGGACACATGTTCTGGCTCACTATCCCACCACCAACATTACCACCATTCTTGTTGGTCACACTCTTCTCTGCGACAAAGGCCAAGAGGAGAAATTCATTTTCGTTCTCCCCTCCTTGAAAAACATCCACTACACTCTTACCAGGTGGGGTTTGCACAGGGAGATCAAAGTCTCTGCTTCGTTCTCTTCCGCCTGTTTGCTTCCAAATTCTGCAACATTCAGAGCTGACATGGCTGAGACATTGATTAAGCCCCTGCTAAGTTTCTTGAAAGACATCAACTCCTCTTATGTAGTCAATCCATCCTCTCATTTGCCCACATTGTCTGATGAAGACTTGGTTTTGCTCAAAAACCACTCTCAGGCCCTGAAAGATCTAGGCTTTTTCAACTTTAACAACATCCACATGGTTATCCAGGGGCCAAAGGAGCCAAAACCCACAAGCAAAAAACTTTTATCTTTTCTCTGGGAAGAGATACTAGGTCCATTCCCGACGAGGCCAACTCCGTTATCCCCAACCGGTGCACCTAGCATTGGTTCCTCTGTCCCTTCACATTCAGCCAGAAGCCCAATTCCTCCATGGATTGGCACCGTTTCACCTCCGCCACTCTCCCTACCCTTTCCACCTGAAAATCACCCAATGATTACTCCTGCACAGCCTCCTTTTGGTTTCCATTTGCCTCCCTGTAATCCATCAACCGGTCACGGTGGCAAGGTGGCCGCACCGGTGCCAAGTGTGCACGGGAGTGGTGGGGGGCTCTGGTGTGTGGCGAAACCGAGTGTGCCGGCTGCGACTTTGCAAGAAGCTCTAGACTATGCTTGTGGACAAGGTGGTGCAGATTGTGCAGCCATTAAGCCTCGTGGAAGTTGTTATTATCCTAATACTCTTGTGGCCCATGCTTCCTATGCTTACAACAGTTACTGGCAGAAGAACAGAGAAAATGGAGGTTCTTGCGGGTTTGGAGGAACAGCGATACTTATCAACTCGGATCCCAGTAAGGACATTCATCCCTTTTATCCCCTCATTAGTTTTACTTGTCTCGTCACAAATCATTTCTCAAACTCATAACTATTTAAGTGATTTTAGATGGACAAATTAGTTTCTTGAAGATCTGGGTACATTAAAACCTAGAAATCAAACTGTGGAAGTTAACACTAAGTGCTGCCTACAATCTTTAGATCAAATTTTTTACAGTTCGTTCAGATTCAATATAAAGAGTGGACCGGTAACAGGTGAAGTTTATCTTGCAGGTTATGGTCATTGTCGATTCACTCTCGGGTGGTGAGAATGGTGGAAGTGAGAGAAGGGTATGCTTTTGCTTCAGCCTAACGTCCATTTTTGACTAGGTTCCCAGTTATGCTTTAGTCTGTTTGTAGCTTTTCAACATGTAGGCTTCAGAAACTTTGCCCCCATCTCAGTTATCATGTGGGGGCTCTCCTAAGGCAGAGAAAGAATCTATGGCACTTTCTGTGTAGTCCTTTATACAAGCCTTGTTTTGCTGCAATCAAGAAATCTCCTAGCCTTTGTCACTTTCTCTATTTTTCTGTTAATCATTTTGTGTCATACTTAATTTATATCTTGCTCTCAAACTGCGGGATGGAATCTGCGATAAGCATAAAGTAATAGTAATCTAAACAAGTTTCTAACCTCCAAATAAAAATGTCGAGATAAGTAATCCAATGGCCTCTTCATGCAATATGCTCTGTTCTTTGTGCATATTCTTGGAATTAACATATTAAAACTGCTGCAGATTTCCGCTAGTGTCGCTTTATTGTCGAATTACGCTTCTGGACAACAAAAAAGATAGTCTTAGGCAAGAAAACAACGGGTAACAAACAACAACTGAACTTATGAACGATACAAATGCTTAGGAAACCAACAAGCTCAAATGCAGAGTAAAAATGGATTATGAAAGGCTATTATCAAGGAGGGTAGCTGAAAATAATACCCCTAAAATCGGACCTTGAGCTGACCAGAAATCATAGAGCTTGCGCATCAGCATTTCTTCCTCAACCTACTAACGCCAAAAAGCCCACAAACAAAAGACGTAGAAACACAAAAAAAAATCATCAAAAATGTAAGAATTAGGTCAAAGAATACCTGAAGCTTATGCAATTCGTGTGACAAAGACTTATAAGCATCCATGAAGAACCCATTCTGCTTCTCCAAATGCCTGCAGCCGAAGCAAAAACCAAAAATATATAAATTAACCATCCCAACCGATCATCATGACGCACGAAACGTAGTAAAAGAAAGAACCCACTAAATTTAGCGATTACCTTAGCATATCTTCAGTGTGTTGGGGATCCATTGGTCAATCTGCGCTTAGATTTTGAACGGTGGCGAACCGGCTGCTGCGGTCGGAAAAGGAACGCCGACCAAACGACGATCGCTTACAATTACGGGCGCAAAAGAAGGTTTTATTCTGAACCCAGTACAAATCGCCAAGGAAGTCCTTAAACAAACACAGCGAATCATCCCCATATTACAAAGCAATTTGCGGCCTTTTTATGAAAAGCTTTAAAACCTCAGTAGTGAATGGATATCGGCCTGTGTTCATATCTTGAATAAATTGGCTGAGAAAAACGTGGGCTCAATTGTGGCCCATATAACTTGGTCTAAACTCAAATTCAAATGGATTTTATCGTACATGTTTGCAATAGAAAATTTTATGATAAATTATTTATTTAAATGTTAAAAACAAATATTATATTGTAGTATTTAAATAATGAGTAATGATACACTTCTCAACTAATCTACTCAACTTTCTCATAGCAAGTGAGGTGTCATGCATTCATTAACTACACTTTTATAAAATAATTTTTAATACTACATTATTGACCAATGAATGCATGGCAGCTCACTTGCTATGAGAAAGTTAAAGAGTGTATCAGTACTCTTAAATAATTGAAGCTCCTTAATAAGTCGGAAAGCATTTAAAAGTATTGAGGGGTTTGGCTCAATAGTAAATTCTATCGCGTTTAAGGCAAAAAATATAAGCACGCGTTTCTCCCCAACTAGGTATTTCCCTTCCCATTGATCCCCCAGTTGTTGTTTTGCCAGAGTTTTACTCTACTAATTGTGACTCGATGAATTCCAGTATATTTTCTTTAATTGAAAAAAGAAAAGCATTTCAATTTTCGACGATTAGGGGCATTAAGGGAAGTCAATGGGCCGGAATTAGTTAAAACACAGTAAAGAATAATTGTTGTGCTAATCTACAACAAACACTAACTTAAATTGTCGTTATACGTGATGATATTAAGCACTTCATGTCTTCATTTATTTTGTCCCATAAAAAAATAAAAAATAATTATAAAAGTACCGACATTTGTACTTGTACATCTAGAAGTAGAAACATATAAACATGGTATATATAGTACTAATGTTATTTATTACTCACTTTTAATTTTAAGTCCAATTGACATTGTCACATCACACTTTCTAGTTGATTTCATACGCACAATAAATATAGGGGCATGATATTTGCAGCGACGGAATCGATATTTGCAGCGACATTTTTGCGTGAAAAGACCGAAATGCCCTTGGGGTAAAAAAATTTTTTAAAAAATTTAAAATTTTCAATCTGTTGGAATAAATTTAAAAAAAAAAAAAAAATTTCCGGAACCATTGTTGGAAACCGGCGATGGTACACCCTCCCCCCCTTACCTTTAGATTTTTGATATTTGCAGCGACCACCGGGCGGATCTTCCCCATTCCGGTAAAAAATTGTACAATTTTGACAAAACTACTAATAAATTCGGACATAATACAAGTAAAATAATTAATAAAACTACATAAAAAAAGAAAAATAACCAAATAATTAATAAAACTACAAAAAAAAAAAAAATTTCGGCGATGGTTCCGGAAATTTTTTTTTTTTTAAATTTATTCCAACAGATTAAAAATTTTAAATTTTTTTTTACCCCAAGGGCATTTCGGTCTTTTCACTCAAAAATGTCGCTGCAAATATCGATTCCGTCGCTGCAAATATCAATTCCGTAAATATATATATATATATATATCGAATCTCTCTAGATTTGATCTACTTTGCAATTTATACATATAAATAAACAAGAGTAAAATTTCAAAAATTATATGTTTAGTTTTAGTAAAATAATAATAACATTATTACTCAATTCATTTCAAAATATAATTGACATTTTCTTTCTAAATTTATCCTTACTGATAAATATTTAATTGTCTTTACTAATTACTAGTATTTCACCTGATGTAGTATAAACAAAAAGTTTTTAAGTATTTCTTAACATATGAATAAAATATGGAATAACTTATATTTTAGAACGGATGCATGATTTTTGGTTTGGGGGAATTTTGTTGGCCTCCTCCCTATCATATAGGATTGCCAGCTTCAAAGTTCAAAGTCCAATAATGGTGTTTGGTCAAGTATGACAATGATTTTTTTTATTTTTTATTTTTGCTAGAGAATAAGTTTGAGGAATTAATTGTGGGCAAAGCGAAAATGAATTTGGAGATATATGGAGATTGGAGTAGAGTCTAGATTCATCGTTTTATCATCTCATTATTCGCATAATTAATAATAAAGTGAGGGGGTCAAAGTGGTCCCTTAATGTAATAATATTGCATTCAATCGATAAGTAATATACGACTTTCATGCATGCATACTATATAAAGTTATTGATCTTGATCGCAAAATTCAAAATTGATGATTCCATTTGTCAAGACACAGACAGACATACGATGAATTCCGTAGTTATAACCATTTGAACACTTACTCGTTTTTATTATCCCGAAAATTCTTTCATTTCATTGGAGGAAGTCATGTACGTGTAGTTATAAACCGTGGATTCTCAGCTCTTCCTCTTGGAATCTAAACCACGCACCAACAGGAAAATACAATTAATATCGGTCCCCGAAAAACTCTTTTCAAGACTATTTTTTTTAAAAATAATTTATTTAATAAAAAGACCCTTTAAGAGATATACATAATCACGTACACAAATAATTTGTGTAGAAACTAGAGCTATATTTTGCAGTAGGTTTGTTCACACACAATGAAACTCAAAAGCAGTGGCTAGTGATCGATCCGATCGAGTGATGTGGAAGGAAGACATATATATGCCTAAAAGAAAAGAAGATGAGAGCACAGGCAGGCATGTGGGGGGAGTTCCCAAATAATTAAAGGGAGTTTTCCGACCGTGATTAGGCGAATTAGTTATAATGTTGTATGATTATGTTTACAGTTGCCTGAAATTAGTTAGTTCATTTGACAACAATTGATATACATATATATATATATATCTATCTTCCGATGCTGCGACTGTGAGGCTGCGAATCGCAATTTGTGAATAAGAATGTTTGACAAAGGAATTCATAATGAATACATGCAATTGGAATATAATAAGGAGTAAGTGCTGCTGTAACTAACTTGGTTAATTAATTTATTGTGGGTTTCTCACTATCGTTTGTTGAATTATAAGATGGAAACCAAACATTATCAAGAACATATATATATATATATAAAATCCATGGATGCTTAGAGATGTGGTGCTGCGTAGGACCTCCTTGTTTGGCACATTGATTGATCGATCGATCCAAGTCAATCCAATCCTTGACAGTTAAAACTTAAATTTGTTTAATATGATTAATTACCACCAAGTAAGCTCATACTTTGTGCATATTCATTGAACAACTCAACTGCCACTGCAACATTATGATCAAGACTTTCATCAACAAAGATATATAGATGATGATAGAGTTAAAGTTGAAGTTATGAAGTTTTGAGATGAGCATATGCTATACATTTTAGGAACTGCAGCAAAAAGTATGATCCTAGCTATTTGAGGAGAGGATGATTAATCATGGATGCATGTGAAATTATTCTTGCTTATATACATATAAACTATATATATTCAACTGTACTTGAGATCAGTTCAGGCTTCTTCTTTTAATTACCAACACACAGACTACAATGATTATTTGTTGACCCTCACATTACAATAGATTTTTTTGCAAATTTACAAGTATATATATCAAACATGAGATTCTGCATCATGTGATGCACTTAATTCTATACTAACAATCTGCACCATCTTATCTTTTCTTTCTGGGGTAAGGGGTAAGGGGTTTACTACATACAACTTTTACATGATTATATATTATGCGATCACGAAAGGGATGGAGGGGTCTGGAAGAAAATCGTCGCTGCTATACTAGTTTCATGTCTCATTAATGTTTCCTCAACTCCATTAGTTGATTTAATCTGCATTAATCAGTTGGCATTTACAGTGCACCATTTGACTCAGAAAGCAGATTGGCAAAAATAATCAATCAATCATTCTCCGCCCGCCCAAGCGAGCTTTGATGATTCGGTGAACGACAAATGTTAATCATATAATACATGCATATATGACTTGGAAGAAAAAGAATTGGATAAAGCTTGTATCTTTCAGGGCCACATCTTTTTCTTTCATCAAATACTTTTCAATTCAATATATATCACCATCCATTCATTTTACTGACATCGACACACAGATCGATTCGATTGCTACGTTTATAAGTTAAAAAAAAAAAAAAAGTGTGGTTTAATCTGCAGGAATGAAGCTGCAGAATCCACGAGTGCACCATGTGTTCAAGAATTGCCAGTTTCTTTATATATAGAAGTAATTGCAAGTTGTTTTGACTAAACCATTGGAGCTAGGACAATCAGTCCAATCAATCCGACCAATCTCTATCTCGTGGATAGTATCTTTATCAAGATTTTGATCTTAATTTATGTCAGAATATATTGTATAATTATTGACAGTTGACACCCACCAAATTAACTTGCAAAACTACATAGTTTTTACTACTTTTAATGTTGCCTAGCTTCTTCAAATTTCTTTCAATATATATATATATATACATATAGTGTAAAGAAGGGAATATTATATATGCATGGGTGCAAAATTTAAAAATGATATTTATGGGTTTTGTGGTTAGATTGACAGGGCATGTGAAGATGAAGGAATATAAAGAGCAGAGATAAGAGAAAAAGGATGTGGTCACAATATGTCCACTACCCCAGTCACAAGATGAATGGATTATGGGACTATGTTTGTTGGACATGTTCTCTACTTCAATGCCTGCATGTGGTGACAATCTCTGACACGTTACAAAAATACGATTCATTCGCAACTTTCAATAGACAATTCTCTTATAATTTCTGACACTTAATAAAAAATAGTAATATAAATATAATATGTTATAAGCGATCCTCCAACAAAACACCATCATCGATCCCACAATGACCATAAAAGGGCAAACAAACAAGTTCTACAGAAGAGGGTTGGTGGTGGGAGCTTTAAGAAAGACTTTATAGTATGAAGTACAATAAATTAACAAGTAAAATATGTCTGAGATTGATTAATTAGAGGACAAATGCTAAAGTACATGCGTTGTGGCGGGGTTTGTTTGTCTTTTCAGCCTTTGAGGCTTGAGCCCTACACCCACAGGGCTGCCCCTAAATCCCTCCATTCTCCAAACTCCCCCCAACTAAAAACCATGAGTGACCCATGTGATGATGATCCCCCAATGCACCTATTCTTTTATCTTCTTTTTTCCTTATGTATTCCAACTAAAAGTAATTAAGAATAAATTAAAATCTTATTTATACAACCTCAAAGTTTTCTAACATGACAGAAAAAGGTTATTTAGAAAACCTAAAAAGGGCGGCAATAAGTAATGGGACTTGATGTAATACGATTTGCCTAAGGAAATATATTCTAGCGCAATTAGAGAATAACGGGACTTTGAGACCCGATTTTGGACTTTTTTGACTCGGTAACCTTGACAGTTGACCTGAGATAAAGAAACAAGTCACAAGCGGGGCTATCTCCTGTTCCACTCTGACGCCCAAGTCAATAAGATAATCAGTATAAAGTATAATTCACAAGTGCATAAGCTAGTAAGAAAATGATGTACCTTGATAAGGAATGACTAACAACATTATATAGACTCGCTGGGAGATTTGTCAGTTGGATTGTCTTCGTAATTGCTATTGAAGGTTTAATTGCTTTGTAACTACCGTTGGGTTTAAGACGATAGTAATGGCTATCGGGATTTAATACTGGTGTAACGGACACCGCTTAAATGCTCTCGTAACGGACACCGATTTAAATGCTCTCGTAACGGACATAGAACCTTTATTCCTTTTATCTTAACTCGCCCATATAACCAGGAGTAATGATATACTCAGCAACAAACCATAGCAACTTTTTGATAGCAACTCATGTGGCATGCATTCATTGGTTATATTTTTATTAATATTAAATAATTGGCCAATGAATGCATGTAACATGAGTTGCTATCAAAAAGTTGCTATGATTTGTTGCTAAGACTATCATTACTCATATAACCAGTGTCAGTATTTAATACCATTTATGTTCCCTTTTGACCATAAGAAAAGACTTGGTAATTAACACATCATAACTCCGCACGTTGATTCAATCGTCATGACTTCCGGGTCTCGTATGTATCGGCAAACGATTGACCCTGGTAACTTTGTTGATACCTGCTAATGACCACAATGTACCCCATCATTAATTCTTAGCTCGATACCTGTCAACTTTACTGTAGGGCCCATTAAAATCACGTAACCAAATATATATTATTGTGCTATTATTTAATGGACCTTTCTTTATTATTGGGCCAAACCCAATAACATACTCCCTTTTTAAACACAGTGACTAATTAACTAAAGGAAAAGAGTCCACCGAAAAGTAAGTATTGAACATTTGAAAGCAAAGAGTCTAACTTTAGGCCAATGTCCCCATAGTTGGACTTTGCCTTGACCTACGGTTATGAGAAAACAATTAAAAATTAATGTACTACGTAGATGGTACACTAACAAAAAGTTTATACAAAAAAAAATATAATACTAAGGCTAAAATAATATGAGACGGATGGCACCATTAATCAAAGGCAAGATGGTGACGGGTCGTTCGTTTTCTTGCGCTAAAATTGAGTAAAGTATTTGAAGGGGGGAGGCAGCAAAGTCGGGTGTGTCAGATTGGCGTGCCTAAACTGTAGATTTGTAGGAGCGGGAAGCGCTTGTGAGTTGTGAGAGACACTGAAGCGAAGAAAGTGAGGAAATGTGGGGTTGCTCTTCGTCCTCATCGTCCTAAACTAAAAATAAAAGCCCCCAACTTTTCAGTTTACAGCTTAATTGTGGTAAGAATTGTTAAAGTTGCATCAATATATAAAAGGGTATTGAGATTAATGGGTATTTTGTGATTGGGGGGAGAAAAAGGAGGTGGTGGTGGGGGCGGTGGTGCTGACTCTAAAAGGGATATGAGACTATGGGAACATTCTGAGCTTGGCTTTTTGCGAAAACATGGTGTTGCTCTGGTGGCTGGCAAAGATTAGGGACAAGTCATCTTTTTTATGGTTAGTTTTTTGTGTGTTTGTTGGATGATCTTTTCTCCGTGTCTTAGTTCATAGCAAAGCTAGGCAACCAACTGTGCTGCTGCCTTTCTTCGTCTGTCCTTTTTATTCAATTCAATTTATTAGTCCATCTCTGAATTACGGCTCTTGCCCACTGTATTTTCCATTTAGTCTTTGATTTTCTTCGTATTTCCTGCTTCTTGAATGGTAGCATTGCTGAGCATCATGGAGGCTTGACAGCTTCAAAGGTCACTTTTTTAGTTGGTTGCCCTCTATTCTGATCAGTGTGTTCTATCTGGAATATGATGAACTCCACTGGGTTCCGGTTTGATTAATTATAGTAGCGTTTTCTTTTGCAAAGATTTCATTTTTATGCCTTAAGACTTCTTTATGGAAATGGATTCTGTTTGGATTCTTGTGTTAGCACACACAGAATGTTTTTAAGCGTTCATCTGATCTTAGAAAAAAAGTAATTTTTTTCCCTCAATTGATGGTTTTGTTTCGGGGTTCGGTTTATGTGTCGCTGGCGTGCTCGAATTTGATGCTTCGGTTTGGGTGAACTTTATCTAGGTTTGCAACCACTATGGAACAACTTTGTTGGTTTAAGTGCGTTATTGCTCATGTGTTGTGCTTGTGTGCTTTCATGATCTTCCAAAACTAGTTGTCTGCAACTCCATGGTTATCCTCAGCTCATACCAAGATGATGATTTTTGATGACAGGTCAGTAGAAGAAGAACACCATTGGTGAGAGCTGTTTTGCGGGAATGTGGGTTGGAGTTTGGAGTTCTTGGAATTTATATATCTACTATTACTAGATTTATGCCTTGCCCAACAGTAAGAAAGATAAACAAATGAGTGAGAGGCGGTGGTGTCAGTGGTGAGCTAGTGGGGGTGTCCCTAATTTTGAGATTTCGCAGTACATTTTGCATTTCAGGAAGTGAAACTATTGGCGTTGTCTCCTTTGCTAGACTTTGGTGCCCGAAGACCTTGGGCTCTGCTACCGAGCAAGGAAGCAATTAACTCATATTTTGAGAGAGCATTTCTTATAACAATAAACATAACCCTTGTCTTTTACCCTCTCTGTTGTCTTGGTTCGTAAAAAGGAACTAAGATAGCTGGTGAGCTACTGCATATTATTACTGGGTTCTTGGGTTGCCATTTCTCATCCCTGCGTTTTATGTGGGCTCAAACCTTGGGGTGGCCTTGCATTTGTTGAAGTTGCGAGTTCAGTTCTCTTCAGATTAAAGCTTTCATTGCTGCGGAAAGATGAAGTTCATGAAACTTGGCTCCAAGCCTGATCAGTTTCAGACTGATGGTGATAATATTAGGTCAGTTTGAGAAAGATTGCAATTTTATTGTCTTTTTTTTTTCCTTCCATTTTTGGGTTCAGTTGATTTGTGTTATCCCCTTTAGCTTGGAGTTGCAGATTTTCTTGTTTCATCTTGGGTCATTTCTCATGTCTGTTTTGAGGCCAATTGTTTTTAGCTGAAGAAGCTCTTGCTCTTTCATTAGATGAAGATTCAATCCCTATTGTTTACCTTAAATCAATCTAACAGATTTTGCATCTCTTCAGGTATGTAGCGTCCAAATTAGCTACTGATATAGTTGTCACTGTTGGGGACGTGAAGTTTTATCTTCATAAGGTATGGATCATCTAATGCTTTGAGGCTGTTTTATACTAATAATTATCTGTGAGGCTTCACCATAAGATTGCTAGTTGTTCAATTCTTTTGCCTTGTTGCTTCAGATATTCGTGCAATTGCATTACTTGCTCTGCTTTTCGTGCTTGCTCATAAAGTGGCAACAGAAAAAATGGACATTATTCTCCCCATTAGACTAATAACTGCAATCTTTTGCTCTTCAGTTTCCTCTTCTGTCTAAGAGTTCCCGCTTACAAAAGCTCGTTGCTAGCACTGATGAGGGAAATAGTGATGATATTAACATAGACGATATCCCCGGTGGACCTGCTGCCTTTGAGATCTGTGTGAAGTTCTGTTATGGCATGGTAGTAACCCTCAATGCATACAATGTGGTTGCAGCTCGTTGTGCCGCGCAGTATCTTGAAATGTATGAAACAGTGGAGAAGGGAAACCTCATCTACAAGATTGATGTCTTTCTAACCTCCAGTATTTTCAGGAGCTGGAAAGATTCTATCATTGTCCTTCAGACGACAAAATCTCTTCATCCCTGGTCCGAGGACTTAAAGATTGTTAACCACTGCCTAGACTCCATAGCTTCTAAAGCTTCTATTGATGCTTCAAAGGTGGAATGGTCATACACTTACAATCGCAAGAAGTTGCCATCCGAGAATGGAGATGATGATTCACACTGGAATGGTGTGAGGAAACAACAAGTGGTTCCTAAGGATTGGTGGGTTGAGGACCTCTGTGAACTTCAAATTGATATGTATAAGAGGGTCATAACAATAATAAAAGCAAAGGGAAGAGTTTCAGCTGATGTGATGGGAGAAGCACTGAAAGCATACATTTTGAGAAGGCTTCCAGGGTTCAGCAAAGGTATGATACAAGGAGGCGATCCTGGAAAGTATCGCCATTTGGTTGATACAATTACATGGTTGGTACCAAAAGAGAAAAACAGTGTCTCCTGTAGTTTCTTACTGAAGTTGTTGCACGCGTCCATTACTTTGGAATGTGGAGAAACTGTAAGAAAGGAGTTGATGAAGAAGATTGGTCAGCAGCTTGAAGAGGCATCAGTAGCCGATTTCCTGTTGCAAGCTTCATCGGGGGAAACCACAATGTACAATATTGACATAATACGCGATTTAGTGGAACATTTCATTGTCCAGGAACAGAATGTTCAGAGTGATATCCCTGCAGATGGTGAATTTGGCGAGTTCTGTTCTGGAGTAATATCGGATGCATCTAAGGCGAAAGTTGCCAGATTAGTTGACAGCTACCTCGCTGAAGCAGCAAGAGATCCCACCTTACCTTTGTCAAAATTCATAAACTTGGCAGAAATGGTTTCAGGCTTCCCAAGACCATCCCACGATGGAATTTACCGTGCTGTTGATGTATATCTCAAGGTTTGCCTCTAATACCTACTACTTTTTGCTGTTTCTCTATGTTTTTTTTCTTTGGAATTGAACATTAGTGGAATTTGAACTGCTTTAAATTGAAGTATTTGGCAACAATGATTATTTTGTTAAAACTTTGTTGGTATTTGCTTGTAGGAGCACCCTGAGATCTCCAAGAGTGAAAGGAAGAAAATCTGCAAATTGATGGATTGCAGGAAGCTCTCAGTTGAGGCGTGCTCGCACGCGGTGCAGAATGAAAGACTGCCATTGCGGGTGGTTGTGCAGGTTCTATTCTTCGAGCAAATGAGAGCCACTGCATCATCCGGGGGGGATAGCACCCCTGACTTATCAGGCTCCCTCAAGGCGGCCTTACGCGCCGGCTCCCACGGTAGCTCCAGATCAGCGACCACCAACACCGATGAGGACTGGGATGCAGTACGAATGGCAGAGGATCTCAAGGCTCTGAAAACTGAATTCACAAGCCTGAGGCTGAAGGATGCAGCAGCTGGTGAAGGCGGCAGAATAACCGCAGCAGCGAGCAAAGGGAAGGGGTTGGTGATACCGAGAAAGATGCTGTCAAAACTGTGGTCGAACAAAGAAAGACATAGCGAGAATAGCAGTTCAGATACATCAGAATCTCCAGCTTCTTCCACTGCTGAAGAAACAAAGTCGACCCCTTCAAGAAGTAGGAGGCATTACTCATCTTAGCTTCTTCACAACTTTTAAAACTAGTTTCCAAAGGAAATAACCAACCAACCTGTAAAATGAGAAGTGCAATCAGCTGTTTATGTAGGAAATTAGATATGGCCGCTGTGGAACTGATGAAGATGGCTCTGTAATTTTCTCTTTCATTTTTGTTGTGGTGCTCATTCTAGGAAGATGATGCTTGCCAGTCAAAAGAGTTGAAACAACAGCTGATCGCTCTATTTTGTCATCAGAACTCAAGAGGAATGTGATTTCTTTCTCAGTAATTGAGCTAATTATATTTTTGAAGTATCATGTAGGTGGTGGACATATCTAATCAAAACAGCCCCGGAGGAAAGTCCCGAGGAATGAGCGAAAATTTGAGACCTATTATGATAGAAACAGAAATAGGTACAGGTGGTAATACCTAAGTAGTACCACATCGAAAAGGCAAGACGAGGTAGAAAATGGAAGTGGATATAAGGCATGTTCTTTTAGGAATATTTGAGTTTTGGTTTTAAAAAAATAATTTTATAATATAAAAAATTATAATTGAATAGTAAAAAGTTGTATTAAAAATAATAAAAATTAATTATAATAAATTAAATTTACTAATGAAACCAAAATTAAAATTTAAAGACATGCCCTTTAAGGGAAGCTAACTTGCTGCCCTATTTAGGGGAAGCCAAGGTAACTTGCTACCTGGGCTTTTTCACGTCGCCCTTGCTTTGCACTACTGCTTGGGCCAGGGGCATGCTTGGTTGATGGTTTTGGAGGTTTGGGAATGGGAATGGAATGAAAGTTGTTGTTTGGTTAGGTTGGGGTATGTGTTTTATTTCCTCCTTTGAGGCAATTCTTCATATCTTAGCATATTGGGAGGTATGGGTTTGATTTCCTCCTTTTGTGTGTATTTTTTATTTTTTAAAAATTTTAATTACTAAAATTCATCATTATAATATATTTTAACACAAATAGTTTATAATATATCAAAATTTAAATGTAAAAAAAATTAAAATAAATTTTAATCCTAAAAGTTTATTTGTGAACCAAACAACACCAATGCTATCATTCCCTCTACTATCATTCCCCACTATTATCATTCCCATTCCCCTCTACGAACCAAACGCACCCTTAGTGATAAACATTGGGCCAAGTATTTCGGATCGTTTTGTACCCTTACGAAATAACCCGAATCCTAGTTACGAATTTTGGGCTCCTTAGATTTCAAGTTTGATACAATGTCAATAAAATTACTAGAAGACCAAGTGATCTAATCATATAATAATAATTAGATTTTTTAACATTAAATATTGAGGAAATTAAAAGGGAAAAGAAAATAATGGTTTATTAATCAAATAGCATTGGGAAGGAAACCTTAGCGAAAATAGATAATTTTTTCAAACTCATGCTAAGTAAATGTAATTAGTTGGATATCAATTGTAATTTAGCAGTTTAACCAAATTTAGGCTAGGCAGTCTGCTGTCAGGATTAGTAGCAAAACGACAGCGTTCAGCCTTATTATTAATTATTAATTATATTATATGTTAAAGGTAATTAGTTTGAGATATATATAGCGTGTAATAGCTATTAAATCGACATGTTGATTATGAATGAATGAAAATCTTTTCGTCTGATTTCTCTCTTCCTCTCCGGGTCTTCTTCTTCCCCGTTCTTTGCTTTCCCTCCATTCTTCTGTGTTTCTCCCATTTCTTCTACTTCTCCCTCATTTACAATTCTAATTTGGTAATTTGGGTCTAAGGGCATGACAAATGGTATCAGAGCAGTCCTTCCTTGGACTGTGAATTAGAATTTCTGGGTTTACAATTTTATCCGCTTCATTGTTTTCTTTAGGTGGAGGATGGAGTTTCCATATTTTGGAGGTACTAATCCGAGAAGTTGGCTTCTGAAATTCGATCAGTTGTTCTTGGTGAACTCAGTTCCAGATGATTGCAGAGTTACGTTGGTTGAACCCTACTTGAAGGATAGGGCTAAATTCTGGTTTTCCCTACAGTCGTGGAGGGGTCAAATGTCTTGGGATAATTTCGCAGAACTACTCATCGATCAATTCGGCAGCTTCTTCGATCGATTTCACCATAATGAATATGGAGTGACTAAAATTTCAGAGGTTTGGGTGGCCAAGGACCTGGAATTGGATTTGTTTCAGTCTTCATCAAATACTCATGAGGAGCAGATTGATGAGTTAGACGAACTTGTAATTCAGATGGGTAAGGGTGATTCTGAAGCCTAACCATTGGTGATTCCGGAAGACGAACTAGTTGCAGAGCTGGTTTCTGTCGAGACGTCTAAAGGTGACGTGATTGTGAACAAGTATGTAAGTATTCCAAAAGAGCAAGAGAATGGTAGCAATAACTCCTATAGTCTTCAGGAAGCAGAGGAAGCTAAGCATGAACCTAATTATCACGAATATTTTTCTGGCGATGATACCGCATCAGCTCCTTCTGGTAATACATCTTTTAATCCACTTGAAATTTTGGAAAAGAACAAGTTGGATGGTGTAAACTCTGTGAAATCATCGGTAGAAATTGATAGCGAGTATGCTATGGTTTATGTTCTAGATGTTCCTGCTGAGAATTTAGTTCATGTTAATTTTGTGAAATCTGTAAGGAATATTGGGGTAGTTTCTAGATGTATGGATGATGTTTTCATAGTTCTGTTTGATGCTGATTCTTATGGATTTGAAAAATCTGGAGTTGATTGGAAACGGTGAAGGATTCGAATGGGTTAAAACTGCGACGGGATTCAAAGGTGGAACAAGGATTTCTGTGATAAAATTGATTTTGAATGATGCTGGATTTGATTTTCTTGAGAGCTCACTGATCCTGTTTATAGTTTGGTTAATTGGTGCTGCTTCTACATGTGTAAATTTGGATAATACTTTTGTGAGTTTGTATAGTGAACTCAAGAAAATGCAAATTAAGTGTGCTAAAGTGGAAAATCTTTGTGATTTTGAAACTTCTCTTAAGGGAGAAAATCCCACTGATGATGGCAGCATGGTTGTTGAAGGGATAATTTCAATTTACATGAGCATTAACCCTGGAGTTGAGATGTTTGTGGGTGAATGGATTCAGGGTAAATTCCTTAATCGTAGTATAGATTATCGAAAAATGTGATGTAGGAACTTTTACTCTCTGGGATTTCAAGTTCTGGCCAAATTTTTGGTGGAATGTTTACAAGATCAGCTGCATGGTTTTCTAGAGGATGTTTGGGGTTTTCATTGTCTTGTTTCTGCCACTTCTAATAAGAAACAACGAAGCTTGATTACTGTTATATTCTTTGTCATGAGTAAGGACAGTGTACTTCATTATCCCTTTGACAATAATGAGACTTTTCAGCTTGTTGATGTAACTACCAGAACAGATGTCTTGCTTGATATCCTAGCAACTTGGAAATTCAATCGAGCTTTTGTGGTGAAAGATTTTTTGAGTGATAAAAATATATCTGTTGGTTTTTTGGGAAGCTATATACTGTTGGAGCATGTTTTTGAATTTTTCGTGTATACACTTTCTATGAATCATGCTTCAGAGGTTATTTCAGTTAGTGTTAACAAGTTACAAACCAGAGGAATGCATGATTCAGGGGCAGAATCCTTCATTAAGGTGATAGAGTGTAACTTTGATATTAGTGGTGAAAATGCAGCATATCATAAAGCACTTGGAGTTACTTCTTTCCCAGAAAATATGAAATGGAATGCTCATAGAAGGACCGAATTATCACAAGCTTTGCTGGTGCGTGCAGTATCGATTGATGGTACAAGCTATAATCTGGAGCGCTTGGAAGCTTTATGGTTTCTAATCAAGCAACCCGTAGGTGGTGTGGAATTATTGATTAAGGAAGAGGTATTAAAGGATATGTTCCTATTAGCTACTCTGGGAAATGAACGGAAGGAAGACCTTTTCAGAAATAATGCAATTGTCATGGTTAAATGCATTAGTCCTATTAAGCATCAAAGATTTGAGGTTGATTCAGTTGCTGCATTTTCTGTGAAGCTTTTTGATTGGAAATTCCATTTTTTAAGGATGTTCAATGCATTAGATAATCCTGATCCCAAGTATGAAACCAGAACCGAGGTTGTCACCAATGAGTCAATGGGAAAGTTGATCAAGATAAAAATGGCTAGGCAAGCTTTGGTCGAGAATCTTTTGAAAGAAGTCTTTCTTGACTATCTCTTGAATGAACTTCATGACTCACCTTTTAAGATGCAGAATTCTGGCTCCAATGTGAAGCCTCCTTGCGTTGTCAATTTTAGTGGGAAAGAACAAATTCTGGAGAATGCTGGTAATGGTATGTATTCTGAGCATGAAAAAGAAGGTAGGAAGTTATACTTCAAAGTCAAAGCTGGCCTGCAAAGAATTTACCTCAGAATTATAGAGGAAGACTTCAAAGGGGCAGAAAACAGTGATTTAAGTGAACTTGTGATTACTGCACTTCTTGATACTCCAAACAATGTGGCTGGGTGTTTTGTAGGAAAAAAAGGGGAGGAGGTCACTCAGGAACTAAGTGATGAGATAAGTGCAAACAATCAATTTCTTCCACCAAACTCCTTTTCCCTTAGAAGTTCGGTTGCTGTTGTGCAATATTAGAGGATCATTGAAGGCATGCAGGTGAGAATTTTGATTTGTTGGGAGCCATACACTAAAAAGAGTTACTATGAACATTGGGAATTTATGAGAGCTGATGATGGTTATTTTATTGATGCTTTGATGGGTCATCCAAAAAAAATGCTCATTAAATGACAATATTGTGAGTACTGGAAAGCACCCAAAGAATAATGTAGAGCCAAATGTCTTTATGGGTGTACTGAAGATGGTGAATGGAAGCATGCATAACTGCATTATAACCAAAATGCCTCCAAAAGCTTGGGATAAATTTGTGACTATATTTAGAGGAGGCACTTGGTACCATGCTTTACTTGAGGATTTCTTCATTTCTCAAAGCTTGAGGACAAGCTTTTCTTTAAGGGGTGGAATTGTCAGGATTAGTAGCAAAACGACAGCGTTCAGCCTTATTATTAGTTATTAATTATATTATCTGTTAGAGGTAATTCGTTTGAGATATATATAGCATGTAATAGCTATTGAATCGACATGTTGATTATGAATGAATGAAAATTCTTTTCGTCTGATTTCTCTCTTCCTCTCCGGGTCTTCTTCTTCCCCGTTCTTTGCTCTCCCTCCATTCTTCTGTGTTTCTCCCATTTCTTCTACTTCTCCCTCATTTACAATTCTGATTTAGTAATTTGAGTCTAAGAGCATGACATCTGCAAGTTGTAAATATAGGGTAAGGCCCATTAGGAGTCTGAAAAAGAAGATGAAGAAAAGATGGACTTGCACAAATGGGCCTGGGCTGGACTTGGCTTTTGGGTTACCGGACCTGCCGGGCTCTCTGCTTGGACCTAGTGAGGTGAGCCCATTATATGATGGGCTAAATTATTATTTAAAATAGCTTTCTGAAATAGACCAAAGCCCATTACAGCCTCTCCAAAATTGGACCCCCGTCAAAAGTTATTGGCACAATAAATAACTTTAACTCGGTTCCATTATTTTTGTTTGTATTTTGGGCTTTATAGTAAATATAATTTATTATAATATTTTATTTTTTAAAAAAAGAAAACAAATCATTTATAAAACGAGGAAGACTTGGAGAGGCTGGGTGCAGCACTAAGCAGGGAAGGCCCCACTTAAGTACTGTACGTGAAAACTAGTGATGTGTGTGCATGAAACACTGACAATTTTCCTAACCGGAAAATTTCCTCTTATTCTTTTTTGCTCTTTGACAATAACAATCACTTCTCAGTGTCATATTTCTCCTTTCATTTTCACTCAAATTTAAACAAAATAAAAATAGCCGACTTAAAAATCATTCAGTTATTAAATTTAACATAGGCTAAATAAAATATTTTTATTAACGAGACTGCATATTAATTTTTTTTTTTTATGATATTCCGAAAAAAAAAAAAATCCCAAAGCAAATCCAAATCCAAATCCACTAAAAATGAAATGTGGTCTTCTTTCCGATATCCAAATTCCATTATTCTTCCCAACTTTGATTCCTTCCTTGAAAAAATCAAACCCCATACGCGACCACCTCAAGTGCCCTTTTATTACTTACTTCATAATAATTAAACCTACTTTTTCTTAAAACTTACTTTTTTAGATTTATTTTTCTTTTTTCTTCCTATGGAAGCTGCCACTCAATTAATTCTTATTCTACAGTAGTAGTACTATTTCAGGTTCCAATCAGTTTCGTAGCAATTCACGAATGGATGGAGATTGGACATAATTAACTTTTACATTAATAATTCAGAAATCCCCAACTCAAACAAATTTCCTTGAAAATCACTTCTTACGAAGAATCATTTGTATATACAGAGAATATTTATATATGGTATGTGTATGTCGTGCACGTACCTCCAAAAGCAAATATAATGAAAATGATAGCCTCTCATCAATTAATTAATTAATTAATTATTAATGCTAACTAACTTAGCAGGTCCGGTTATTATATACGAGTCGTACTAATTTATTCATCTTTTTGACTGACTTCTGTACATGTTTATTAATTAATTAATGTAAGAAGAAAAAGTACAAGTAAAAGTGAAATAAATATTTGACCATATACATACCAATTTTTACCAAAATAATACATTTTATAAAACTAATTACCAAAATAACACAAACTCAAAACTAATTACCAAAATAACATTTTTTTTTTCAAGTCAGCATTAAAATAAAAATTAAAAAAAAAAACAAACTTCCATCCATTACTCTCTTCTTCTTCCGTTACTCTCTGTCTCTCTCTCCCTCTTCCATCACTCTCTCTCGCTGCCTCCACCTCTCTCCGCCGCTCTCACCTATTTCGATTTTCTCTCGCCACCGCGGCCTCCATCGACTCGCTTTCTTTTTTTTCAAGCAAGGCAAGACATGGGTGAAAAGTTTCTTGAACCAATGGTATAATCATCGATCTATTTCTCCCCGATTTTTACAAAATTATCAAAGGTAAACAACTGAAATCTTTCTTTTCTAAACTATTCATATATTAGTTACATACTGTAGTATTATTCTAAATTTTTTGAATATTTATAATTATGCACGTCAAGTGTATGATAAAATGTCAATATAGAAGTTGAGAATTTTGGGTCATACTAACATTTTCATTGTGTATGACAAGTATAGTTTCTTATAATAAAAAAAGTGTGTGCATGTTTCGGCAACATTATGATGGTTGTTCTGTGAAGCTATATTGAAAAGAAGAACTAGAAACTATGTTATCAAAAATTGGTGCAAAAAAAGAAAGACAATGGCTAATTTCATGTTATTTATAAATATTGCTGATTTGATTAATCTTAATAAATTGATTGTAGGAGGCTCGGCAAATTTTATAACAATGGCTAGCTCAAATATTACTGTACTATGTTATTGGAATGGTAAGATGATTACCAGTTTGCATGGTTTAAGTTATGAGGGTGCCATTCCAAAAGCCATCAAAGTAGATCCTGAAATTATATTTCATAAACTACTGGATAAGGTTTATGCTATCACTGGTTTTGAGAAGGAACATGTTGAAATAAAAGTCATTTGTAGGTATCCGACTTCAAATAAGGAGTATATTCCATTGCCTGTCGAAAATCATGAGACCTTAAACATTGTGTTAGATGCAGCAAAACAACCTGGAATTCATTGTTTGGAACTCTATTTGGAAGTGGAACCCAGGATTGATACACAATGTCGACATGATGTGAATAGTGAGACTCCTACACGAGTACCCACCCAAGAAGGTAGATTAGTAGAGCATATTCTACGAAACAACAATTTTATAAAAACACCAGTTGAGCAATGTACAAGAGAGGTATACTTATCAAATAGGAGTACAAGAAGTGTGGAACAAGATTCAATTGAAGCTAGAAATGAACATATTGATGATGAGTTTTATGATGATGGTTCACCAGAAGTCAATCACACATCTACTATTGAAGAAATAGTTGCAGTTGAAACAAATAATTTATTTCTTGATGGTGCGAACATCAACAATAATCTGTTAAACTCTGATGATGATAGGGAGAGTGAAGAAGATGAACCTCTTGGTTTGTCAAATGCAGAGGCACCAACTCCAAATTTCAGCAATGTTGAATGGATGGACAAAGCAACAGTAGATGCATCAGTTGCTGGTAGTCAACTTTTTGCTACACTTGGTGATGGTGAATTATATGCTGGACAAAGGTTTACCTCTAAAGAACATTTACAAAATGCTGTGAAATCATTCTCAGTAAAGGTGCATCAAGAGTATAAAGTTGCTTACTCTACTCCTCATCTGTGGATCCTTAAATGTAGACAAGCACCAAGCTGTACATGGAGATTACGGGCTTCTGTTATGGAAGGAACCTCAGTTTTTGAAATTAGAAAATATGAAGGCCCTCATACTTGCGTCAATCCTATCATAAATCAAGACCATGTTCAACTAGATTCTGGATTTATTGCCAACCAAATCAAAGCATTGCTGAAGGCTCAGATGTCAATAACAGTAACAGCAATTCAAGCTGAAATCGCAGACAAGTTCAATTATACCATATCTAAGAGGAAAGCTTGGACGGCAAAGCAAAAGGCTATTGTAGAACTTTTCGGTGATTGGCTTGAATCATACAAGATATTGCCTAGGTTTATGGATGTTCTCAAGCAGGAAAATCCTGGAACAATTGTACATTGGGACAAGGAGACTGCACAAGGAAATCCATCACAAGAACTATTTAATCGTGTGTTTTGGGCTTTTGGTGGTTCAATAGAAGGTTTTAAATATTGCCGTCCTGTTATAAGTATTGATGGAACATTCTTGTATGGCAAGTATAAAGGAACATTACTCATTGCTGTTTCAGCTGACGGTAATAATCAGTTATTTCCACTTGCCTTTGCAATTGTGGAAAGTGAGAACAATGATAGTTGGGGATGGTTTATGTCATGTATTAGGATGTTTGTGACTCAAAGAAGAGGTCTTTGTGTTATATCAGATCGTCATGCAGGTACTACTATGACATTATGTTCTTCAGTTTATTATAATATAATAAATATATATTCTTATATTTGATTGCCATGTAGGGATTGTTGCAACAATGAATCGAATTGGATCAGAATGGACGGAGCCATTTGCATATCATCGCTTTTGTATCCGTCATTTAGCGAGTAATTTCAATAGCAAATTTCATGATAAAGGGTTGAAACGTCTTGTGAGTTGGGCTGCAAATGAAAATCAAATTTCCAAATTTGGAAAAAGAATGGCAGCAATAGAGAGAATCAATCCTGAAGCCCGAAGATGGTTGGATGAGTTACCAGTTGATAGGTGGACATTGGCACATGATGGTGGCAGAAGGTATGGAATCATGACAACCAACTTGTCAGAAATATTTAATAGTGTTTTGAAAGGGGCACGCTCATTGCCAATAACAACTTTGGTGGAACTTACTTTTTATCGTGTCAATAGTTACTTTGCTGTGAGAAGACAATTAGGTATTCAAAGAGCAAGTACGGGACAATTATTCACTCCTTTTTCAGATGGAAAAATTATTTCTAATAGCATCAAGGCAGGTGGACATGAAGTGATTATGTTTAATCGAGCTACTGGAACATTCAGTTTGAAAACAGGTCGATCACCAACAAATAACAGAAAAGGTGGTCATGTTCAAGTAGTGAAACTAAATGAAAACTACTGTTCTTGCCAAAAATGGCAAATTCATGGAATTCCTTGTTCACATGTATTGGCGGCATGTCAACATTGTAGCTTGGATTACAAACCTTTAGTTCAGCAGTGGTATTCTCTGGCAACATATGGGAAAACTTGGGCTCCCCTTTTTCACCCAATCCCTAACAAGGCTTATTGGTCTCCTGAAGGAGAAAAGACACTTGTTCCTCACAATTCAATGAAAAAAACTTCCAAAGGACGACCAAGGTCAACACGGTTGCATAATGAGATGGATGTTAGAGAATGTCAAACTAGAGGAACTTGTAGCATATGCAAGCAAAAAGGACACAACAAACGCAAATGCCTTGGAAAAAAAGACTAGTTTAATGAAGTAAGTAATTTCGAAACTTGCTAACATTCTTTGTGTGATTTTAATTTTCTCGTTTACCCATTTACTATCTTTAATGATCATTTCATAGTATAGAATTATTATTAACATATCTAGTTTTGATTAACAAAATTAGTAGGTAATTTAATGTAATGCAATGTAATGTTTCTTCCTTCTTCTTCTTCTTGCTTTTTTCAGGAATGTGGCAATGAGATGAAGAATTGATAATAGAGATAGATTTCATGAAGTGAATGTATGAACTGGAGGATCTAGCTTTAATCTTGAACTTGGTGGTGTTAGCTGGAGGATCTAGTTTCTGCATATTTTTCTAATTTCTGGTTTAATTTTGGAGCAAATTCTGCACTTTTTTTGCATTGTTTTAGTTTCTGGTTTGATTTGGGTGCTGTTTCTTTTTCTTTTTGTAATTTCTGGTTTAATTTTGGAGCAAATTCTGCACTTTTTCTGCATTGTTTTAGTTTCTGGTTTGATTTGGGTGCTGTTTCTTTTTCTTTTTGTAATTTCTGGTTTAATTTTGGAGCAAATTCTGCACTTTTTCTGCATTGTTTTAGTTTCTGGTTTGATTTGGGTGCTGTTTCTTTTTCTTTTTGTAATTTCTGGTTTAATTTTGGAGCAAATTCTGCACTTTTTCTGCATTGTTTTAGTTCTGGTTTGATTTGGGTGCTGTTTCTTTTTCTTTTTGTAATTTCTGGTTTAATTTTGGAGCAAATTCTGCACTTTTTCTGCATTGTTTTAGTTATTGGTTTGATTTTGGTGCAGTTTCTGCATCTTTTTGTAATTTCTGGTTTAAATTTTTAGCAAATTTTGCACTTTTTTTGCGAAATGACCGAGTTAAAGTGAAGATTTGAAGCTCCTTTGGGTTACAGATGCTTCAGAAAAGGATGTCGCTGGAAAGAAATGAATCGGGTATATCTCTGGATGGTAGCATTGTCAGTGAGGTTGAAGGCGAAAGTGAAGTTGATCGGCTAAGAGGAGGAGAGAAATGCTTCTGCAGTTGCAGCAAATCAAGCAATGGCCATGATTACTAGATTACAGGAGGAGAAGGATGCACTCCTATTGGAAGCCTTTCAGTTCATAAGGTTGATGGAAGAGCAAGTGGAATATGATGGAGAAGAACTGCAAAAGGCAAATGACCTCCTTGCTGATAAAGAAAGAGAAATTCAAGATCTAGAAATGGAGCTTGAAGCCTACAGGAAAAATATAGGTATAGGTGATTTATCACAAATAAAAAGCATAGTAGAGGAGAACTTTGAATTGAATAGTGTAGAGACAGGGGCAATTGGGCAAAGCAAACATATAGAGGCTATATATAGCCAAATATAAGCATTAGCAGCTCAGAGCAGATACAGACAATTATGCCTTATATTCAGCTTATACAGGAGCATTACAACTGCAACAAATGTGCATTGATCGCCAAATGTTTGAAGAAACAAACAGTTTACAAAAATCTAATTCAAAGTACAAGGATGCTCAGCATTTTTTGTCACCATACTAACCAGTGACATGCTGGAACAAGCTACTACTTATCTAGTTGAAAATCCTAAGCCAATACTTGTACTTATAAATATACAGGGGCTGCTGTTCATAACTCATACTCTGCATAACAGAAGTGAATGATTGGAACCCAATGCTGGTGCTTCATAACTCATACTTTAATGGTGTTCTCAAATGATAAAATCATGTCAAATGCTACCCTTCGTGTTCAACTTCAACAAGCGTTCAGGTAGAAGATGAAGACGTCGCTGCACTTATGTCATCACTTGTCGTTGTTAAACTCTACAGTCCCCAATGAAGATGAATACTAGTGCTATTAAACAACTTGAACCCAAACTGAAGCAAGGGAGAACTGCCGGAGAAGAGGAAATAAACCTGATTGGTTACACAAGGCATTACTACTTCTGTCAAGACTAGATCAACCTGATTGGTTAGATCTTCCAAAATTTTCCATGCCTGCACTCCATTAGCTACTTCTATCACTGTGAAAAAGGAATCATACGTCAAACTCAAAATACCAAAACAGCAAGAACTGATCCAAGTGAAATTCTGCAGGAAGGTAATTAAATTGCAGAGAATAAAAACCACCAAAAAAAAAAGGAATATTGAAAAAGCAATGCAGTACACATACGGGATATACTTTCAGTTAGAAAGTACAACTTTAAAATCCAATTGAGACAGCAAACTGGAATTTTCAAAGATCAATCCAAACTTCCAACTATGGCCTCTAAGTGTAACTTTCAGTACTAAGCACTTTACACATGCTTTGATTAACAGAAGCTCATATAATTTTTCTGATGAGAAAATCAATCATGCTAGTATGAACAAATTGAATAGACTCCTAATTTCATTTCTCTCCCTCTCTGGAATAGACCCTAATAATTGTAAGCATTTAAGCACTGTTTAATGTATAATCATGTAAGGCACTTCCCGCAAATCATCATAGCCAAAACAAAAATAAATTCTCACAGCCCAGAAAAAAAATATACACAAAAAACCTACAGCCCCGCAAATCAAAACTCCCTAATTCAAAAAACAAGATGAAGACTCCAGACTCGTCAACCTTGCGCCCTTTCTGTTTCTTAGAAAAAAAAATCTCAATAATGCCCGAAAACGCAGATCTACAACCCAGATCGACAAAACCTACAGCCACCGCAACCAAATCTGAAACCCAAACCCGTCGCGTTGGCCATTGAAATTCAAAATCGAAAATCACCCGACACAAACTCATCGAAGAGCGAGTCGATGGAGGCGGCGGTGGCGAAAGAAAATCGAAATAGGTGAGAGCGGCGGAGAGAGGTGATGCAGCTGAGGCGCGAGAAATAAGTGAGAGAGGTGGAGGCAGCGAGAGAGAGTGATGGAAGAGGGAGAGAGAGACAGAGAGTAACGGAAGAAGAAGAGAGTAATGGATGGAAGTTTGTTTTTTTCTTTTTATTTTTTTTTCTGTGCTGATTTGGAAAAAAAAATGTTATTTTGGTAATTAGTTTTGAGTTTGTGTTATTTTGGTAATTAGTTTTATAAAATGTATTATTTTGGTAAAAAACTCTCCATTTGCCGGGACTTTCTTCCCCAATTTCCTCGTACCTAATCCTCCCCATCAACGTTAGGCTCGATCTGGTCAACACGATCATGCTCATGTCCATGCATGAAAAAGAGACAATTATACATCTATACATCTTATATATCTTATTTTAGTTTAGTCATAATAATACACGATACAAAAATACGAATCAAATATAAAAGCGATTCGTTAACTCATAATAGGATTGGTTTGTTATCTTCAGTTACTGACCTTTTTTTTTTATTTATAACATGCAAACTTAGATTGAATCTAAAGCATTATAAGTGATTTGTTAATGCGAAATACGATCTGATTAACATCCCGCAAACGTACTTCTTATCTGACCATATCTTCTTGAGAGGATAAAGCGGGACACGAGTACTCAAATCTGAACTTTTGTGTTTAATTAATTGCAAGCAATCGATGGAGTTTGGCGTGCATCATTATTCTTGAACTTAATTACTAGTAATTAGTCTGCCTAACTTAGCAGTTTGCAGGAGTACCACAATTTTTATTGGGCTATGGGCCCACCATAACTCCGTACACCATCCTATGATTTTATTATTATACAAGAGAAGATGCATGGCTCTTCTCCTATTCGAGTTTTTTTTTCAATCAAATTATTCTATTATCGGGTATTTGGAAAGGGGTAACTTAGTCCTCGCATCGACTAAATCCAAGGTACTCCTATCCAAGTTTTATTAGACCGATCGGCTCGGCCTTGCATTATTACCAATAATGCAATGGACATAGCCAAAATTTGAAAGAACATCACACTTGTCTTTTGTCATAAAGAGTTAGCATGAGTGGTGATAAGACTTAATACGTAATTAATTAGTTTTAGCTCGAATTAAATGAGCACAACCAAAATATCATTCATCTGCTTTCAGTTGTCATTTCTCAACCAAAACAATCAAAAGAGTTTGTGTTTAGCCTAATTTGGATGATCCCTTGTCGACTTCTTATTTGATTAGGAAATGCCGTATTGCATAGGCTAATTAAATACTCTAATTTAATTCTTGAATGATGAATAAGCTATAGCTAAATACTATTGCATCAACTTAGGAGGCTTTTAGTTTTTTTTTTAATTTATTTTTTTAAAACTGTAAGATTGGGTACCCGTTTTATTAATGCAGTAAAAAAAAAAAATTGAAGAAAAAAAGGAATAAAATTCCAAAAACAGAAAGCAGACCTAACATGTGACTCTTAATCAATTACGGGTGCAGGCAGGTGAGTCTCTTATAGGTCACTTGGGTTTGTTTTATAAGCGCATAATTACAATAAAATATCTCAAATTTTCGGTCAGTGTGAGAAGGTGGAACATATTATTCATCCTCTACATTTGACACTTCTTCCTCTATTCAGGGACCATACTTTCGCTCAGCAAGCTGATCATCGTCACTTTAGTCAATTGGAGACGTTTAGTTTAAGTGACTGGTAAAAAGAAATAGTAATGGTTTAGGTATGAGAATCGAACTTAAACCTACAACTATTAATAGGTTTGATTCATTTTTTTATTATATGAGTTTCATGAAAACAATAATTTTAGGCCTGTTCTTTTTCATCGTTTTAAAAACGATTTTGAAAACAAGTTTTAAAAAATAGTTTTATAATGTAAAAAGTGTATTGAAAATGTAAAAAGTAGATGCTGAATAGTAAAAAGTTGTATTGGAAATTATGAAATATGATTAAAATATATTAAAATTACTGTTGAAACCAAAAACATTTTCAAAACAGAACAAAAAGAACAGGCCCATTCTAACATTTTATTTTAGAGATGATTTCCAAACTCTCAACCCAAACATCCCCTTACTATTTTTCTTTTTTTCTTTTTTCTGACATAGGAGGAATTCGAATAGGAGAGAGTCAATGCGATATGATTAAATGTCCGCCATATTTATAATCCAGCTGGGATCCAAAACTGAAGAAATAATAGCACCTAGGGTGATAATGAGTCGATGCGAGATTTGACGTGTTCATTTATTTATCGAGTTTAAAATCTTGTTCGTGTTCGTTTATTTATTAATTGAGCCAAGCCGAGTTTGTTGGTGAACATTCGTGTGCGTTCTATCTCGCATTAACTAATAAAAAATCGTAATGTTTAGTTATTTTAATATACTATATTAACTTACATAAAAATCAAAATTCAATTTAAACTCAAATATTGATATCTATGTACATAGAAATATATATATATAAAGATTCAATTATTTGTATTATCTAAAAATTTAATGTTGTATATACTTATTTTATTTATATTATATAGTTAATATTTTAATCGAGTATGTTCACGAACATTAACGAGCTTTCAACACCTTGTTCGTGTTCCTGTTCGTTTATTATCGAGACTAAAAATCATATTCATGAACTATTTTATCGAGCCGAGGTCGAGCTTATTCGTGTTCGTTCTCATCCTAACGGCACCCATATGTGTCCCATCTCTGCGTTCACACTTGCTTCTTTCTTCCACTCCTCTCATATTTCATTCCCCGTCTAATAATATATATATATATATATATATATATGTTTATAAGTTAAAACGAAAGAAATATTGTTTCGGTCTCAAAATTCATGTTAGTCATAGTCAACCAAAACCAAATTTATCTGAAAAAAGGAAACCAAGATATCATAACAAATTTCCTTCAGATGACTTCCGTTTTTTTTTTTTTTTTTTTTTTTGTCTTTTTGCTTTCTTCTTTGTCGTGAACTTCTCATCTTTCCAACCATAAAAGGTGTATGTTACACATGAAATAACATGCGCACACAATCCTAGTCTGTGTTTCATTAATAATAATAATTAATAAATAAATAAACAAGTTTATATTTCAAACTTTTGAAGTCTATGATTATCTTCAACTGTCTCGAAAAATAAACGCACGTAACTACAAATCTGCCGCCTATTTCAGTTTCAAAAAAGAAAAAAAAAAAAATAATAATAATTATATATTCCGAAAATTTTTTGTCCATAATCACATCGAGCATTCAAGTGTTATTTTGTTGTCGATTTTCTTGCATGAAAATTTGTACTTGTGTTGTCACTCGTCAAACAGAAAATACGTAAATACGGCCCACCTGGATTATACGTATAAATTAAACAACAAACGCATATTCCAAGTTATTTACGACCAGAATAATTATTCGATGCAAAACATTTAAATACTCAAATTAAATATGTTTAAAATAGAAAACAAGAGGATCTAAAAAGCCACATCCATTTACAAAAAGGAAAAGGCTTGGATTGGGGGATATTCCCTTCACAAAAAAAACAGCATTTTGATTTGTTTCTCTCTATCTATTTATCATTTGTTTCTTCTCCATCACTAGCTTTTTTCCTTTAAATTCTACCAAATCTATTTTAAATTCTAATTTAACAAAAAAAAGAAAAAGAAAAAAACAGAGTCAGATTCTTCTTCTTCTTCTTCTTTCTTCTGTGTTGTCCAGATGATGATGAAATCCATGTCAGACGTTAGAACTCTCTGGGATCAACGAATATGGACAGCCCAGGTGGTGACTTGGTCCAGTCCCCCACTGACCCGTCACTGTAGTCTTCCCCTAATCTCTTTATGCACCAGAGATCTTCCTCGCACGATAATCTCTTCCAATGTGGTATCCCCGCCTTCAGCGGCTCCCCCCGCCCCACCTCCGTCGCCACCACCCCGCAACCGCTCTCCTTCGCCAGGTTATGCGCGTGCTTACACAGCGCCTTCGTCAGTTTCACTGCCTGTGGGCCCTCCCCACCCAGCCCATACAAAAAGTGGAGCCCAAATGGGCTGAACACTTTCGGGATCGAAGGCAGTTGCAGCCAAGGCAAGGCCCGGTCCACGGCCCGAGTTGTCTTCGCCAGCGCTTTCCTCATCCTCGACGCGCCACGTACCTCCAGGTTGAACACGTCCTTGCAGTTCCAAACGCTGAGAACCGCCCACGACTCGGGCTGCGCCGCTAAAAACGCCTCCGCCCCCGGCCACGACTCGGCGGCGTACGACGACCCTTTGGGGACCGCAAGGAAGGTCCCCAGGTTGAGCTTGTTGTTGAGGACGGAGTCGATGTCCCTGGGGAAAAACTCGGTGGTGGAGAAACGGCGGCGGTAGAGGGTCTCGGCGTCGGCGGGGGTGAGTTTGAGGATGTCTACTCGGGCGGTGACCCGGACGCGATGGGCGAAGACGGGTTGGACCAGGAGAGTCGGGGTGCGGAACTTGGAGTAGCCACATTTGTGAGTGAAGAGGTGAATAGATGCTTCGTTGTCGTTTTCAGTAGCCATGTAAGAATATTGAGCCCCATTTTCTCTGAACCACTCCTCCATTTTGCCCACAAGCTTCATTCCAATTCCCATCCTCCTGACAAACGTCCACACAATTCATCCCACGTTAGAACACCCACTATAAAGTTCAAATCATATCAAACAACAGTACAAATTAAATCACTATTTAATTTCATTTAAATATAATTTAATCCATTATTGCGATTACGCATCGATCAATTGTCTATTTCTAGTAAATACTGATCATTGGAAAACGTATGTTTGTTCGTTACTGTTCTATTACTTTGGGGGAAGGACAGCCAAAAAGTCGTCTGTTTCTCAACTGAATTAGAAATAGAAAAAATTTACCGGTGGGAAGGAGAGACGCGAAGGCCTAAGACATAAGCAAGTTTGGTCGAGACGGGAAGTGGAAGAGGTTTGACGGAATCGTCGCCGTTGCCGGTGATTGAAACTCTCGACAGTTTCTTCCCGCACGTAACGGTTTTAATGCAACCCCTTATCATCCCCACAATTTCTCTTCTCACCTTGCAATCGCCTTTGGCCAGCACCACCAACTCCGCCACCTGGACGACGGTCACAAAAACGTTAGGGAAACCGTCGTATGTTACATTACAGCAATGTATATCCGTAACCAGATGATCAAGAGGAGAAAAAAATCCCAGAAAGAAATGAATTAATTGGGTCGTACCAGCATGAGAGAGGCCGGAGAGTTACGGATTCTGCAAATTGGGTCGCCGAGAAGATCAGTGAAGAGAGAAAGCTTTCCAGAGGGGCCAACTTCACACCTTCCCTCCAAATCAACCACCGCGCTGCAATCTGTTTTAGGATCAAACTCCCTCACCACCACCACCGCCACCACTTCTTCACCCTCAGCAACCATCGGAACTGTGATCACAAAGAAAACACCTTTTCTTTCTAACACGACGCGGGTCCTTACGTGACTTATAAGGGGGGTTTATATAAGGTAATTTGAAATGATAACAGTTTTTGGGAAACTCTAGGAATTAGGAAATTACTAGTAAGAAAGACGGAGAAATTAGGATACCGTGTCTTTGAAGAAAGGGCGGTGAAGCAGAGGCAAAAAATCAATGGAGATTGATTTATGCTAAACAGAATAAAGAAAGAAAATCTTTCTCCTTAGGAGTAGCAGTAGTTGGTCATCATTGCCAAATTTAAAGGGCCTGGTTTTAATGTAAGCCAAGGTGATGCCCTTTTTATACCCGATTTTCAGGGTAGTGAGGAGCACCCCTCTCCCCCCTCCCCACCCCTGCCCACCTTCTCTATACTCTACTTTGCAGTTTTTTCACTTTCGCTGTCTCTCTCAATTCTCCATTCTCAACGCACAAACTCACTAACTCACGCCAAATAGTGAGTAGTAGGATAATTCTACTTGCTCAATAAAATAAATTATTGAGATATTGTTTGTTGATGAATAATTTATAATTAAATTTTTTTTATAAAAAAAAAGAAGAGCACTTTGTTTAATTGACGTTTGCAATGTATGGATGGATGGGTGGTGGTTTGTCTCATCATCTTTATGGTAAGGGTAAATGGTACACATGACACATTCCCATAGCCATATGGGACCGATGATGGGAAGTATCGCAATAATAATGAGAGATTCATTAATATTAATCATCACGAAAAAGAGTAAAAGTGGAAAATGGCGGCTGTGACTGCGCAGTCATCCTTTTCTAGCTCTTGCGCTCTCACTTTCTTTTCCTATTTTTCTTTTTCACCCAATAACGTAAAAGCGTTATATTATTCTTTTCGATAAAAATATATAATATCACATTTATTATTATGAAATATTACACGAGAAAAAGTGTTGTGTTTATATATATATATATATACTGAAATCTTTTATCGGAAGATTATATATTCGTATGACACGAGACTCATTCTTAATTAAGAAAAACAGTTATAATCATTTATTTCCATGGGAAGGCGGGTGTTGCCATCATTGACCCCATTAGTAATCATTACGCCTATAAATAATATTCTCAAATTTATTTCTCTCTTTCTATTCACACCTTTCCATATTACCCATAACGAACAGTTAGCAATAAATAATACTAACGTATAAAAATAAGTATATTTTCTTATTAAAGATGATTACACATTACTATAAATTATTATAATGACGTCAATTCAAAGGAAATAATTTCCCCCTTAAAATTAGATGCGAATAGATATATAGGGCCTGTTTTTTTCTGAACGTTTTGAAAACGATTTTAAAAATAAGTTTTGAAAAATAGTTTTATAATGTAAAAAGTATATGCTGAATAGTAAAAAGTTGTATTGGAAATAATAAAATATGATTAAAATATATTAAATTTACTGTTGAAACCAAAACCGTTTTCAAAATAAAACAAAAAGAACATGCCCATAATAATCAATCACATACCCATGTATCAATTAGCTAGATATGATGATTATATTGTTTGTTTCTCTAGAGAATATGGACAAAATAGATACTTAATTTTTCTTCTTTTTTTTTTCCCCTTTCTTTATTACGTCATGAAAAGGAAAAATTAAGAATGATAACATTTTGTTAAGGATATAATTTTCTTATGAGGGGTTTTGTCTTACGTATTTTCAGTGAATTTTCTCTGTATTTTACTTTTAAGTTCGTAACCGTATCTGTCAAATGCTATCACAAGAAATTTCATAAGATGCTGCAAACTTAATTATCTTATAGTATAACATATTGATTGGGTCATAATCTTCCATCTAAATTTGATTTATCTTATTTTTTTGAAATGGCGTGGGTCATAATCTCCCATCTAATCTAAGTTTGATATCTTATTTTTTCATAAAGAAAATTCAGGGCCGTTCCTATCAAAATATGGGTCATGTTCAAAGAAAGAAATTTGTGTAATTTTATATCATCGTAAACTGCAAAATAGAATTATAGTACTTCTTTTTTTCCCTTTTTTTTTTTAAATGGACAATACTTTATATTACAAGCACTATTTATACCATTAAACTTGAAACTTTTATTATGATCATTATTTTAGAAATCTGCTGTACTTTTTATTTTACTTATAATACTTATACCCTTAAAATCGAAACTTTTTATTATTACTCGTTTTAGAAATAAGCACTACTTCTAATATTGCACACGCTACTTCCTCCTTTAAAATTAATAAATTTTGATTTATTCGCACTACTGCTACATTAGATGTTATACTTAATATTTTATACTGTAGACGTGATATTTAAAAAACTAAACTCAATATATTGTATTTAAAAAAACATTTTCACTTTTTTGTATTAGATTTTATATATAATATAAATATGTTTATAATTTATATAATTCATATAATATAGGGCGTCGGAGTCTATAAAATCGGCCGCCTTGAGCACGTGTGCACCTTGCACGTGCCTTGGGCCAGTCATGAGTGTACACGATATTTCCTAACTATTGGCATAAATCGAGTTTAATTATTTATCAGAAAAAGTATTTCTTCTTACCTTTAACACGACACGTAATCGAATCTAACACTTTATAAGTAATTCACCAGTTCAAACGCACGGCTGGGTTGTTATCCACTGAAGATACTTTCTGACAATTTATAACATGAAGTGAAGACCAGAACTGAAACTAACACGTGAAAAGCGATCTGTTAACCTGAAACACGTCCTTATTGCCACCCCTACATGAATATTATACTCCCTCTGTTCCATTAAAATAACTTAATTTTAAAAATATTTTTGGTTCCAATATAGGATGAGTTCAATTTCATTTTTTGTACTTTTTATAGTCTTACTAATATAACTATACGTAATTCACAATTAACTCACCATTAAGAAGGTAAGGTCATGAATGAAACCGATGTTGTCAAATTAGTTAGTCAATGTGTTTTATACTAAACATCCATAAAAAGATTCACATTTGTAAACGAAACTCTTATAATGGAACAATGTAGTATACAACTATTTTTAAAGGGGTTGAAAAGGGAAATATAAGAATGGAAGTTCAAGTGCAAAGATATTGAAGCTTAGATCGAATGGGACTCCCACAACTCCAAAATAATAACTTCATCTCAATCATGGAACATAATAGGTCTAAATTAATTAACGTTTTGGACAATGATTGGCATATAATTTATTTTAAGGATGCAAGTCGTCACCATTAACCAATGAATTAGTAACTCTCCATATATTATACTTTTATTATTTATTAAATTCAATATCTTTGTATACAAGTGCGTACGTGGGGTATATAATAAGTATAACAAACCGCTTCGTATTTTTTAATATTAGTACTTAATTGTAGTATTTAAGAATTTATTTGAAAATGTCCAAAAAGTCCTATTCTGCAAAATATAATTTACTAATTAAGACAACCAAATGAGCCAATGACAAGTCACGACCTTCATCGTATGTTCCAAATTCAGTACGTAGCTCCATTTTATCTGACATATAAAATATCACAAAAGAGTATTAAAAAAATGAATATAAATAATTAAATAGTGTATTATTGAGAAATTATTCACAAGTGTGACTTAGCGAAAGGGTTAGGAGGAGTGATAAGAAGGAGACTCTCAATCTTAAAAGTTACGAGTTAAGACAAAATAAAAAGAAAAGTAATTTTTTGTGATATTTCAAGCAGATTATTACTTATTTTATATATTGTACCTCACAACCGATAATGAATTTATATTTTTCAAAGTGAGCTCTTTAAATGAGACGAAGGAAAGGGAGTACGTACTATTCTATTAACATAAAAACAAATTTTGAAATATGACTTTGATAAAGTAATGTTTTTCTGAAGTAATGGTAATGAATTGAGATTTCTACTAATTAATGATGGAAAATTGGCAATATATAGAGAGAAGAGGGACCACGTATTGTTTTTGGTGCGATAAATAGAAAGCAGTAACGACAACAATTGGGATATGTCTATGAAGTCAATCAACACTTAAACAAAATATATGAATTCGTTTCACAAAAAAAAAAAAAAAACAAAATATATGAATTATTATTATTATTATTCGGGCCCATTAATTATCAATTATGGCATTCTCTCCCAAATTAACATTGTATTTCATTTCATTCCAGATACATATGAAATGACAGTTTGTCTGGACTCAGGAGGATGCATTTCATTATGCTATTTATTTTTTTATTTATCTCATTGCATCATATCAATTCGCTGCTTCTTTTCTATTAAAACAGAGTGAGTAATAATTTAGTTGACGGGATAAATTAAAAGATCCAAACAGTACTGGTTTAGGGAATTTAGTCAAATAGGTATATTGTTCTTTTGATAAAGTAAGAATCTGGTTGTGAAAATGAATAGAGAAGTTCTTTTGAAACGACATTAAAAAAATAGTCAAAATAGATATATTCTTCAATTTTAATATTCCAAATAATTAAATTAGAATCAGAATAAAGTACACCCCAGAAAACTGCAGAGAAATCTCATAATGATCAGGACAATATATATTCTTATCCACCATTAAAATACACCTTAAAACTAGTGATCATAATGCTGTTCATTGTCTGCAATGATGTAAGAGCTAGCTATGTATGGAATCAATGGCGATTTCTTGAAGATTAAAAGTGACATATATATTCGATTTAATATTATATATATTTTAAGTAAAAAAAAAAAGAAGCAATTTCGGGGATATATAACAGTAGTGAATATACCAAGAATGAACGATTCTTCTTATTCTTCATTCTTCTTCTTTAGACCCAGATCGATCGATCATCAAAGATTACATATTTATTCATTAAAAAATATATATGATGACGGTTTGCTTATGGGAAGATGACTAAACTGTCACTAAATGATTAGTGACGATGACATCAACTACCTTATATACATAATGTCTTTGTCTCATTTTTATTCTCTCTTGTAATAAGTTGAGTTCATCGTTTTCCATTATATATTTAATGTGTGAATGATTAGAGAGTGATTGTCACACCATTGTTCCATTTTCTTTTTATTTATATTTTATAAAAGGAACTAGCCAATTGATTCTTTTTTCTTTTTTTTTTTCTTTCTTTTTCTCTCACGTCGATAAGCAAAATAAATGATTAATTAGCACTTTAAATAAATTATAATACTAAGAGCAAATCCGAGAGTTTACTCAATCACGATTATAAACATACTCTCTGATTTAAGTGGGGCAAGCGAGACTCTAGAGACTTGGGACCTTAAACAAAGATGGGTCCGAGGAAGAAAATAGAAATAAAAATTGAGCGAGGTTTTTATTTTTATTTTTTGAAGAGGTAAAATAAAAATAATGGAAGATAAAAGAAAATGGAGAAAAGAATTAGGGACAAAAGGGCGAAGGTGTGGATAATGGCAGGGATCTTGTTCCCTTTTCGTAATCTATCTCTCATATCTCAACCTCCGTACGTCCCCTTTTCCCCAATCATATACTTCCTTCCGCCAAATCAACACCAAACACGACAACTACTGTAGGCCCCCTCCACCCTTTAATATTTTATCATCCATCCGTCTCGACTCCGTCAGTAACGACTCTTTAAAACGAATGCGACCCATAACGCGTTACTAAGAATTTATGAATTTAATTCTTAATTATGTTAATTTGCCTATTTAGTTCTTTGCACTTTCTCAAATCTTATAGTGTAAGAAACAAAGAGAAACACATTGATATCATTGCTTAAAAAAGTTCAAAGGGGTTTTCCTTTTCCTTTTCCTTCTCCTTTTCCTTTTCCTTTATAGAGCCCCTAAAGTGTTCCTGAAATATTGCATCCTCCATCAATAAAAGCTTCCCATAATTAATGTTTATATCTTCATCCATTATGCATATGTGAGAGATTTGGTGATCTACTCAGGACACTATCTAGTGTTTGTTTCTTGTCTGAAATAACTTAGTTAACATTCCAACTGATCGCTGTTCATGTCCTACGTTGTTGCAAACGTGGTTTTTTAAGAAGAAAGAAAGAAGGGAAAATACTATAGAGATTCGGCTAGCTGTGGATGTCGTTAGAAGACCAAAAAGAGTGTAATTGACATAACTGTCACTAATCATAATAGAAAGACTTTGAAAGTTGTAAAGAATATATGGGTTTGATCAACGTGTTGACCACCATTAATGTTATATACTCACTACTACTAGTATATATTATGACGAGTGGCTCGAGGAAATTAATACTAATTATTAATTAAAAATTACAATCCAGAAGATCGACAATGTAATCTCTGTTTAGTTTAATTTAATTAACTAGTTTATATATATATATTCCTAGTGCTTGCAGAAACTACAAAGTACCAAACAATAATAGCTGGCCTGTCCACCAATTATGGGTCATGCAACCCGATATTTTGGTATGACCCGGCAAAACTACCTGGTCAACAATTTAATTAAACTACATTAATTAATTAATATACATGATCTTTTCATGAAAATATGTAAGTTGAACCACATCCATCTATGCATGGTGCTTTTTTGCTATCCAGTCAACAACGAGCCATCGGAATTAATTTTACACATGAAGGTAGTGAAAGAGGTGGTGAAGGAAGTGAAGATCACAACTGATTATTCAAGAACAAATTACAATTTATTTGACTGATAGGGTGAAAATAACATCGTCTTTATGTTGTTATATGATATGCTTGTTTAGCATATGCACTTCGTGGAGCTGCGTCACATACATCTCCTTTTTTGGTTTTTTTTTTTTTTTTTCTCTTTGTGTTCTGGTTGAATATCAGACATAAACTTTCTCGTTATGGTTAAACTTCAATTGTTAAACTTCTCAATGTGTTCTTTTAAATAGATTTGTTTATTAATTTTATTGATAATTTCAAGTCACTCACCAAAATTAAATAGTTAATATATTTATTTATTGTTAATGTTTAATTGGTTGAGGGTATTTTTGTCCAAAAATATAATGACTAATAGAGTAAGATTATATAAGTCATTACATTATGGCCATGTGAGGCAAAAAACTAATTAAAATAACACAAGAGGGCAAAAAATTAATTAAAAGAATACAGGGAGACAAAGGTAAAAATTTCCTATAAACACAGGGGGCAAAAAGTATTTAAGCCTATTTTGTATGACCCCTGTTTCATAATTCATGCATACGGTCGGTTCATGACATAATGCCACTTCAAGTGCCAGCCACGATCAAAAATTTTCAGTCCCGTTCACTTTTAACGTGTCGAATTCTTGACGTGCATGGACTATTATTGAGGAATCTGCAGGGTAAAAATTCATGGTTTGATGAAGGTGTGTAATCTTGTCGTCTAAACATGGTGATCGAGAAGACATCTCATATAGTAATGTATAGTCAAACTGATCACGATTTGAAGATCCAAACTTTTCTCCAATGATTTCCCATCACATATATATATATATATATATATATATTTTTCCTTCTCGTGTCGTGTGTGGGTGACCTAGCTTCTATATCACACACATCACTACTGTATTTGACCTAGGCAGGAAGTAAAACTAATACCACCTAGGTGGCCATGCTTAATTTATTCTCTTATATGTAGATATATCATGCCTTAATTAACATTCTCATATTCAAAATACATATACTCTTAAGACTCTGTCGTTATTTATCGTGAAATAATATTATGAGCAAAAACGTCATTATACAACAAAAATGGTCATTTGTAAGTTGAGGGTAAGGCTATTATTGTGTTAATTTTGATTTGGCTTTCAAGCTAATAGGGTCCAAGAAGAAAATAAAATATCAGAGATGGATGGTTATGTATAGTAGTAGTAGATACCCGGTACCTCTCTGCTTGCCTAACCTTTGTGAATATATAATTTGGATAAAAGTTAACGTGTACCTAGCTAGCAAGTGAATGAGCATTCCAATTTGCATATTTTATGGAGGTATGAATGTTGAGAGACCAGAACTGGACACACATATGGCGCATTACGCGGTATTACTGTACTGCTACTTTCCATCCTCAAGTTAGAAAAGTACTGTATATACATAGGGAGCTGCTATTTGGACCAACTCAGCAGAAAGAAGGTGTGAATTGAGTAGTCTCTTGAAAGAAATAGAGTGAAAATTAATGGGATGGGGTTTGGGTTTATGTATGCCAAGTGTCCGACACAAGGGTGCGGCCATGGCTGGGGAGAATCCCCTGCATTATGCACCGTGTCTGCTCACAGCCACTGTGACTTTGCCAGCCAACCACATCCTCTCTCTCTCTCTCGCAAGCTGAGCCTGATGGATCAATGCAGCGCGGTCAAGCTCAGCAGCAGCAGCAGCAGCAGCAGCACATGACCATGGGAGACTTGCGTAGTAGCAGTAGATAGACAAAGTATTCATCGAAATGACCTTTCGTGGACATCAATTCATCTTACACTGACAGCTAGCTGCATACAAATTATAGACTACTTCTTGATTTGGGAAGTGAATGAATAATTGATTCCAATTTCATCTTTCACTTCATGTCTTTTGTACTGATTTGTACCCTAGCTAAGCTGGTGTTGTACCTCAACTTCATCTATCCGCCATCTTGCGTTATTCTGGCCATGAGATAAACTTGTCTTCTTGGTTTCTTGTTGCTTTCTTAAAACCATTCAAGTTTATCTGATGACTTCCATGTGGGATGATCCCAGTAACATTATTCACGATTAAATGGCTGCATTGCATTGCATGGCCTGCTACTGCTGCATGCTTATCCTTTCACGTTACTCGATCACGTTTCTAATACTCTTTTTAGTATACATTAAAAGTACGACTCTTTTAATAGAACAAAGTGAATATAGCTCTTTCAATTTTTAATTAGCTGGATAATTATGGCTTACCATTGACACGATCGACTATGCGACCATGCAAATTCGAATCATGGGGCGGTCAGCATTCCGATTAGTGATTAATCTATGAAATCAATAATTAATTAAGCAAGGGTCAAACATATGTGACGAAATCAATGACCGAAGATGTTCATGCACCAGACAACTAATTGGGAATAGACATGCAAATTAAATTAATTGCAAAGAGAAAGATTACGTAATTAGCACTGTCGTCAAAGCAGGCAATCGAGGATTAATTAGCTCTCACTGTTGTCCCCTTTAGGATTCAGCAAACCCTAAACCCGGACCTTGCCAGTTGCTTGCTTGCTGTTTAACACACACAGTTTCTCTCTATAGCTATAAATTAAGTATAAAAGAGATGAAGAGACAAGGAAGCAAATTAGGGTTCATTACATGTGCCATGTAATCCAGAGGTATTTCTTAATGATTGGGCTTCAACTTGGAGCGCGTACGTAAGTTCAGTTTTTTCGATTTTATAACATGCATCCACATTCAGTGTAACTAGCTGGCCGGGTTGAAGACGATGATGATCGATTTGTAACTTAATTATGACACAATCGATCTCCATCTGTAGCTTTAATTAAGGACAAACCACACAAGAGATTCTCTTCTCAATGCTTAATTGACTGCTACCGACATCTTACTGATACCAGATATTTCACTGGTTTTCCATGTCTGTATATGATCTGTACGTACGTATACGTAAATGAGAATGCTATCATCAACAACTGTTACGTCCCATTAAAAGAGTATGATAATATAACTATTTATAAGTTACGATATATTACACTAAAAAATGACTCTTTATACGGTACGGATAAAGTAATCAAATGAAGCAAAGAAGATCATTAATGGAGTATATATATATATATATATTAATTACGTACTTAATTACTATGAGATATCCTCCATTATTAAGTTGGTGGGTGCAATAAACAGGACAAAACAATTTTATTTGTTAAAAGCTTTTTCGAATAGAGAAACACAAACAGGATTAATAGGTTCATACTCATCGATCGTGAGGTCTTGTCTAAGTTTCTGTTCTTGAATATATATATATCGACCTAAGGGAGCTTTAGTTTATTGTCTTTTTGCATTAACAATTCATTCATTTGTCCATAAGACTATAATTAAGGAAAACACTATAGTATAGTTGCATAAGTCATCTGATAAGGAATGAATAATTTCGTTACGGGACTGTAATCTCTTATTCAATAATGCTTTGTTAAATCTGTTTGGGGGGTGGGGGGAGGGTGGGTTTGGGAACAAAGTTCTGAGAAATTCAGGCGCGGGTACATACATAATGGGTTGATTTGAAAACACAAGACGGAGGAAGCTTTGCCTGCGTTCGTAGGCCCCGTGATCGTGAAAAAGATTCCCGGCAAATATTACAGGTGCAGCAATCACGCTTTCAATATAAATTATTTCACCCCACCAATTTGACCCCATCTCTTTCATCTGTATACTCTCTGGTCAAACTCAAATGATTCTCATAAACTCCCAAACTTAATCAATTATAACCAGAAAACCTTCAAATATGAATATATAATTCGATCTTTCTTTTCTTTTTTTTTTCTTAAAGAAATTAATTAATTAGCTCACCACTTTCTGAAAAAAGAAAAAAGTCGGAGCTCTAACTACTCCCTCTTCCCATGGAAAAAATATATATATATTTATTTATTTAAACGGAGAAAAAAAGGAAAAATAAAGAAATTTAAGGATTGTTTGGCCGACAAAGGAGAGAGAGACAAAGATATATGTGGAGGAATTTGTGTTCTTTGGAAAGTGATGTTACAAGAGCTAGCCAGAGATCGATATATATATATATATGGTGGGACTTACTGTATATCTCTGTATTTATGGCGTTTGGAGGAAAGCATCATCTACAGTTGTTCTTTCGTGATTAAAGAGGTTCTTTCTTATAAATAATTCTGGGTTTCAAAAGTTCTTTTGGAGTTTACAAAGGGACAAGAAAGTATTGTAACGAACAAAAAAGATCGGCAATCTAAATTATAATATTTTATTATGTCCAAATTAATAAATCAACGTAATTTGACTTCACTTCGAAATAATGTTATTTATAGGAACAAATAATAGGGTAGGCTGGGGTGGGGTGGGGTGGGAATATTATTGCTCTGGACATAAAAGTTTCCGTCGCTATTGCTAACAGATATGAAATAACAAAAAAGGTAATGAGTAAGTACTGCCGATATTCAAGTGGTCGTCACTGTCGTTTTTTTCCAGCTTATTTGGCATCTAGCCCTTCTCCACTGGAGGATATATATTGATCCTTCCAAATCTCTCTCTCTCTCTCTCTTTATAAATAGGGGCATGATATTTGCAGCGATGGAATCAATATTTGCAGAGACATTTTTGCGTGAAAAGATCAAAATACCCTTGGGGTAAAAAAAAAATTAAAAAATTAAATTTTTCAATCTGCTGGAAAAATAAAAAAGAAAAAAATGTCGCTGCAAAACCATCGCCGGCGACCGGCGATGGTTTATCTTTGTATAGACCATCGCCGGTCTCCGGCGATGGTTTTACACAAAACCATCGCCGGGGACCGGCGATGATACCCCCGCCCCCCCCCCCCCCCCCCCCCTTAAAGTTGAGATTTTTGATATTTGCAGCGACCACCGGGCGGATTTTTCCCATTCCGTAAAAAATTTCACAATTTTGACAAAACTACTAATAAATTCGGACATAATACAAGTAAAATAATTAATAAAACTACATAAAAAAAGAAAAAAAAACCAAAGAAAAAAACCAAACTTTTGCAAAAGTGTTGCTGGCGACCGGCGACACTTTGGTTTTTTTCTTTGGTTTCTTTTTTTTTTTTTTTCCTTCTTTTATGTAGTTTTATTAATTATTTTACTTGTATTATGTCCGAATTTATTAGTAGTTTTGTCAAAATTGTGAAATTTTTTACCGTAATGGGGAAGATTCGCTCGGTGGTCACTGCAAATATCAAAAATCTCAACTTTAGGGGGGGGGGGGGGGTACCATCGCCGGTCTGTAGAAAGATAAACCATCGCCGGGCGCCGGCGATGGTTTTGTAGAAGATAAACCATCGCCGGGCGCCGGCGATGGTTTTGTAGAAAACCATCGCCCGGAGATGGTTTTCTACAAAACCATCGCCGGCGCCCGGCGATGTTTTTACACAAAACCATCGCCGGCGACCGGCGATGGTTTTGCAGCGATATTTTTTTTTATTTTTTTATTTTTCCAGCAGATTGGAAAATTTAAATTTTTAAAATTTTTTTTTACCCCAATGGCATTTCGGTCTTTTCACGCAAAAATATCGCTGCAAATATCGATTCCGTCGCTGCAAATATCAATTCCGTATAAATATTGTGGGTAATGATGGATGATATTATGAATAATATACGTATCTCGACCAATCATCACAATTTTTTCAGAACAAGTGATGCGACATATATATATATATATAGTGGCTACATTTTTCTATAAAATAATTATTAATATTATATTAACGACCAATGAATACGTGTCGCCTCACTTGCTATGAAAATTATGTTTTATGAGTTTTCAACTAGATTAAGAATCTATTTAAATGACCCAAAAATTATTTAACTATTGTAATTTAATACTATAAACAATGGTAAAATATATATATATATATGTTTTTTGCTAAAATGTCACATTTATTTATTTTGAAGAAATTCTTTTTATTTTGGATAAGATGGAGTATTATATATATATATATATATATATATATTAATAACGATACATAATGTATGTGGACAATGGTTTGGGTTAGTATCCACGGACGCCAAGCTCTTTGGTTGTTTCTATACGTTGGTTTATAGCTTTATAAATATACTTTTGGATTTTGTTAAGCCCACGTAAGAGATAGCGAAATATCTATATATGTAGCAATTTAGTGGTGTCATTTTGTTAACTAAAATCTCGTTGAAATCTGAAAATAAAAGGTTCTTGTGGTTGTTCATATATAAAAACTATATACTCTCTGTCTCACTGAAAGACTCCGATTTAAAAACGAACAACGACAGTTTTTTTTTATGAGAAAAAATATTTTTCTATACGGAATAGTTAAGAGTGGGAATGAAAATGAAACCGTGTATATATATATATAAATGGGGTTTGTGCTAATCGATCGGTTGTGGAGATGGAAGATTCTTTAAATTGGACTTAAATTAGTAGTAAAAACAGAAAGTGGGAGTAGAGGGGATAAGATTGGGATCGAAGATAGTAAAAATAATTAGCATCAAATCAATTAGTAATTAAGAAGGATCTTCTTTTCTTTCTTTTGGTGGTACACTACAGGTGTTGCCTTTCTTTGTCTCTGAAATCCATTTATCAATTATTTGAATCTTCCAAAAAGAGTTCTTCACTCCAACAAGTACTCTCTCTATATATATACATAAAAGATATTTATAAAGGTTGACAATTAATGGCTTCAAATTCATACGATAGATGGAGATGCTCTCGATGTCATGCATGCACGCATGACAAGTTTGAGGAATTCCTAACCTATAAATTCTTTCTTAGATTCGATCCTCTGGCTTTCTGTTTCTAGCTACCTCCTTTAATCAATTACAGATTATTCTCAAACAAATCATATCTATCTATATATATATGTGGGACGTTGGCATTTCGGCATCATGCGATCTTGATCTTCATCTTTCCTCATGTCACTTTAGATATTCTGCAGGATAAAAGGCAAGTAAATTAATTATAATTATAATTATAATTATAATTATATACTGTCCTTTCGGATATAAACTAACGCAAAATAGTGTCGACAATTGATTGAGCTATCTAGATTACATTGAGAATGGTCCAATAGTGCTCATTTGAAAATGGATAACATGAATTACCGATTCATACACTTAAATGAGTAAGTCGCTTATTAAGTTTCATCATTCTTAAAATAGAAATTATTTTTGAGCCACGAGAGGTCATTTTATACATGACCTTTTTATATGCAACGTAGTACATACAGCTAGAACAATTACGGAAGTATAATGCAACTTGTGACACAATTCATTAAAAAGAAAAAAAAAAAAAAGAAGAAGCCTAATAATTAGATGGATATTGTGGGCAGTAATCGATGGGGTTGGGGAGGAAATTAAGCAAACAAGAAGGAAGTGATCGAGGGCGGTTAATTAGCGACGAATGGTCCCTTAAACTAACTACTTTGACATCGGATTGGATGCCAAATGTCCGATTAGCTTCGATTCATCTGTCGTTAGCCTGTCCCTCCCAATTATAGCCTTAGTTTTTCTCTTTTTTGTTTAGAGAATCAGAATCCCACAAGTTTCAGAGTACGGGACCACCACCATTAATTCTATAGTAGTATTAATCTCTCGCTTTTCTGTCACACCCACTTTAATCAATTAACAAGTGATTAATAACACTAATGACCAACCAATACATCTGTGCTGTTCTTAATTAATATAAAGCCTTCAAGATATCGAAGAATACTCCAGATATATATATATAGCTTTTTCTGGGAAATTCTAGGCACCTCTTCACTAAGTCAAATTAATAATATTCATTATTGTTTGTAATTAAGGAGAGGAGAGTCAGGGCTTGTCCTTACACTTAGCCCTTACACTTATAAGGTCGCAGGACAAAACAATAAAAAGAGGCTCCCTAAACCAAAAAAAAAAAAAAAAAAAAGTTTAGTAAATTTCATGCGAGGAAAAGAATAGTTTTGGGCTCTCATTTGAAAATAAAAATAAAAAAGGCCCCATTTTACATTAATACTTTCCAGTTTTAATTAATTTGGGCCTAAAGCTAAAATTTTATAAAATTAAACCTACTAATACATATCAGTATATTATAATAATTTTGGGTCCTTCAAAATTTTGGATCTTGGACAGTCGCCCGAGCTGCTCCACCCTTTGGGCCGGCCATGAGGAGAGGGATCACCCGTTCTCATTCTCAAGTCTTTCTTTTGACTTGGTAAATCTATCTTTTACGTCAAACCCTAGTCCAATGATTAAGTATCCTTCTTAATTTCTTCATCAACAGATAATTAATTATAAGTGAAGTGATAATCATTGGCATCCCGGACATAACTTCGACCGTCAGTTTGAGAATACAACAAAAGATTAACGATAGAAACCAAAAAGAAAAAATAAAACGAACGGCCGAAGCCGAACGGTTAAATTCGATCGGAAAAGACGGGAGATTGACATAACTTTATTTTATATAATTTCCAAATTATGAATATGAAAATGAAAATGACGTGAAAAGTTGGGTGTCACTAACTCAAATGGTGGCGACAACCCAATGCCTCCATCGTGACCCTTGCTACTCCACTCACACCCATCACACGCCTATTTGCGTAACCTATTTTTGCACCTTCAAAGTTAGATAGTAGTGTATCGTGAATGGAATTTTGCGCCTATTGCCTAGTATGTCACGTGAAATTTTCATGTGTGATATAAATTAATTTGAGTCTCTTCCTCTCTCGTGAGCTAGGCATTTGATGTTTGTTAATTCCAAATCCAACTTCATGACAGAGTAAAAATGTTGTTAGTGGGACAAGAGCGCCCGTTCCGAACCCAACGTTGACCAATTTCAAATTGAATTCAAAGTGTGCACAAGTTTTGCGAAAAATAGTCTTCAACGACCCCATAATATTTAAATAATTTGATTTAACAAATTTTATATTATACTTTATAATGTATCTTAATGTCATAATATTTTTTTTAAAAAAAATTTTACCCACGCTTGATTTTAAATTTGAAATCCAATTTTATATTATAAATAGAGTTAAAGCTTGGATCCTTTATTTTGAACCACGTAGAGCTCATAATATTTACAATTTTACCTGACTTGCCTAAACTCAAATACACTAATTTTTTTATTACTTATATACTCCCTTTTTAAACATTTTAATACTTTAACACACAACTCATAATCTATTACAGTCCCGACTCCCAAAGTCGCTTCAAATAATCCGAGAGGGAAGCGGTTGCAAGCCACAACCTAACAGTTAGTACTGCAGATTGATTTCCCGCAAGTCGCGAGTTTGAAATTTATCCAAGGTGGGAAAAATGTATAGGAGTGGGACTTAGTAGGCCCCAAATTTTAAAAAAAATTATTTAAAAAAAAAATCCGAGAGGGAAGCAAGAACACGGCCAATCGTGAATGGGGCGATCTCCAAATTTTTTATTAGACATGCCATTTGAGAGAGATGGAAGATCAGATCTCATAACTATCCTACTCCTACCTCCTTCTCTATCACAATAGAAAATGGAACTCACGTGTCACATCATATGATCAACTTCCTTATCGTGAAAGAATAGACTGAAAATCTCATGGGCCAGTTGGACCGTTCACCAACTATATGCCCTTGATAGTAAAGGGTTCCGCAGGAATCAGAAATTTAAAAAATAAAAATTAAGGTTGTGCAACAAAACCCAATCCAGGAGTCAGGGAAGACAAACAAATGTAAGTTTAACAAGACAGTATCTCATCCAGCCCATTTATCGATCAGGGCCTATAGATGACAACCCATTTTGCAGAAAAAAAAGCTACTATAGTGACTTGCATATGACTCTGCCCCTCAGGCCATCCTGCAGCCATATCGAAAGAGGAAAAACGCAACCAGTCTCGTACAAAAAAAAACGCTACGAGGCACTACGGCATTCAAACAAGTAACCAAAACTTGCAAGCCAGTACCGCTTTCTCCTTCACGAATGCGATGCAAGGCAAGGCAACCATCTAATCAATAGAAACATAAAGGAAAATCCTGCCCCCAGAAATTCCTATTTCAAAAGCACACAGGTCAAAAGAATTTTCGGGAAAATCAACCTACTCCTTCCCAACAGATCGAAGATAAAAGCAAGAACAGTACAATCAGAAATCCAACTCTAACCAATTCTACACAAGTACTTGTAAAATACTACAAATGGTACACAACAAAGAATTTCAGCTGGTTCATTCCGGAATTTGTTCTCATTGTGTACGAGTTCTACTGCTTTCCGCATTTCTTACAGGGTAGAAGTAAGGATGGGCCTGCACAAAAGTTTCATTTAACTCAAACCACAGATACAAACTCCAAACGGTGTCTTCATTAGATCAAAAAATATTATAAATAATACATGGAAGTGTATCAAAATTGAAATTTTTAACAAGCATTAATCAAACCTTGACTTTCCATCTAAATAACAGTAAAAGAATTGGAACTAACCATTGCTTCTTTTGCAGTGGGCCTTTCTTGATGATCATACCGTAGAAGCTTGTCAACAAAATCAATCGCCTAAAAAAAAAAAAAGAATACACATTATCAGCTAAAAAAAATAGTCAGGGTAAATATTGGCTTTATTATACCTATAATGATATATACCTCAGGTACTGCTAAATGTTGATTGTCGGAATTAATGAACTTTGTCCATGGTTTCCTGCTATGCCTGTAAAACAAGAAAGATGAATTTCATTAAAAAGAATGACCATAGCATATCAATGCGGGTCTTAAAACTCTTCTTTTTTTTTTTTAAGAAAAAGGGTATTTAGACCAAACCTCCCAACCAGTGCAGCTAGCTGTGGGTCAAGTTCTAAGCGGTATTTGTTTAAATAAGCATTTAACTCATCAGTCCCCAATACCTACCATAAGTGAAATCACAAATTTAACTTTGATCACAGAAATTCCCAGATCCAAAAAATCCTTGCACTGTGGAATCAAATGAGAAACGATGGATTCCAAAGAATGTAAAGCACTATCCAGATACATGATCAATCCAATATAATCATGTAATTATTCAATAAATGCTGTATGTACATGCATAGTTAATAGACTGACCTTTGCAATCTTGACTAGTTGATCATAATTGTCATGCCCATAAAAGAAAGGCTCCTTCCGGAATATCTGTCAGGACAAATTTTGAAATGTCACTTGGAAGAGACAACTTATGTTAGGAATTCTTAACCTCATCTGACAACAATTTCTAATTGAAATAATAGAAAAGAAACTAATCCTAAGGACAGCTTATATCTACTACAGGCTATGGATCATTTCATGAGCACAAAAACAACCATTACTCAGCAGGGTAGTTTTCAGTTTTAAAGAAGAGAAAATCACAAAAACACACTACTAATCCGATTTGCAGTACTAAATATCCCAAGCATTAGACAAAATGAACCAAAGATAAATGGATCAGTAAAACAACTCAAAATAATTGGAGAAATAGTTAGTACCATTCCAGCAAACATACAACCAAGGCTCCACAAGTCCAAAGAGTAATCATAGTCTTGCAAATCAACAAGAAGTTCAGGCCCCTTAAAGTATCTGCAAAGGTCCAACAGAAGCTTAAGAGAATGAGTTCGAGTAGATAAAACACAATATATCTGCTCAAATATCTCCAAACAAAATGCTATCTTCACAGTAAGTTTCTAAATAAAATCAAATAAGACTGGACTTACTCCATGTTCATAGCCAGAATTTCTATAACAAGACATTACATTGACATTGGACTCAACTACCATTATTTGAAAAAGAAAAGAAAAAAGCAGAAGAACAGGGAGAAAGAGAAACAAATCTACTCCACAAAATTCAACTTCAATTTTACCAGTAACAAGCAATAATAGACTACATCAAACCAAAAGATGTTTAAGAAAAGAACATCGAAACCCCAGCAATCCTTGTTAGCACAATTCAGATCCAATTCAGCCATTTTTTTGGACTCTAAACTTTCTCATTCAAGCCTTGCTGTATACTACCCCCATGGGATGCATAAATAATTATAATAGAAACCCAATAATCAATCATAAGTAGCTTTGTTCATAAATTCTCAAAAGCACTTATGGTCCAGTACATGTGTTGTCATCTTTACTTGGAATCAAACAAAGAAATTTCGAACCCAAAAGATAAAGGAGGAAAAAGAACATCAAAAGAAAGAGGACAAACCTAGAAGCAACACGAACATTATATTCCTTCCCGGGATGGTAAAACTCAGCAAGTCCCCAGTCAATGAGACGGAGCTTACGCTGCTCATGGTCAATCATGACATTATGGGGCTTCACATCACGATGCATAATACCTTGAGAATGGCAATAATCTAAGGCCTAAACACAAAGTACAAGAGAACTTCAATTTTAGAACCCCAAACTAACATCATGTCCATAAACATTATCAAAACAAAAAGAGAACAAGAACATGAAACCAAATGTCAACACAATCAATTTTCTATACAAATAATTAGAAACACTGCTACACTAGATTTAACTCCTCGAAACCAACAGTATTAAGAAAGAAATATCTTCATCCTTCATTAATAATAATCAAACAAGAAAAATTTATAGTCTGGAAAGCTCTTTGCAGAAATTACAGAAAGCCTGCGTAACATTCCTATTCCTGCCAAGCACCCCCCAAAAATAACAACTAATCAATGGAGCCAAATCTCAGTGTCTGTCCGTGTATATTGTAGTATTTAAAATAATATTAAAAAAAAATATTGATAATAATAATAACAGCAACAACTTTATAAAAAAACACATTATTTAATTTACGTGATCAACAAAAGAACAACTAAACAGATATTTCCCCTCAAATGAAAAAAATGCAATTGCACTTTGTTCAAATGTATGGAAAACAGTATTAAAAAGTTCACAAAAGGGATACGTGTCTTGCCTTCAAAAGTTCATAAATGTAATATCGGATGTCAAAGTCTGAAAGTGTGGGATAGAGAACTTTAAAATCTGTATTATTCACATATTCAAATATGAGACTTGGAGTCTTAGACTGCTGGTCTCTAACAATATCAAGCAACTTCACAATATTTGGGCCCCCACAAAGATTCTGAAGTATCTTAATCTCCCTCTTGATCTGCATTCAATAACAGATATAATGTAAGTCCCACACAATGATGAAAAGTTTTCAAGTGGATAAGGAGAAATGGCTTGACCAAATAACTAAAACAGTTAACCAGATATAGTACATCAACAAAATCAAGGAAAGCAAGCTACTTCTTTAACAAGCAGACGTTTGTACACAGAAACAATAACAAAGCAAACCAAAATTTTCACCGCCTACGATAATGAAATAAGCATTTCAACATCTCTTGTTTTACAGTTCGAGGTAAAGAAGCCTAACCGGAAAACCCCCAAAATCTGTACATCCAGTAGAGAAAGAAACTATAAACTTACAATGTCAAGATGCAACTTAAGACCAGAGCACTGAAAGCAAGGAAATGCCCACGTTCTTCAAAGCACTATCAGTTAGCTTTGGAGCAAATAAAGATATTCAAAACATACACACACGCACAAAACATCAATTCATTACCCAAGATAACCTACTTGAGTTGTTTTTCTAGAACTACCATTAAGAAATTAAAGGACTTCAACACTGCAGAATGGTCCAAACAGTAAACAAATAACAAGCAGCAAAAACAAAACAAATGAATACTAACCTTTTTCTTCTTGACGGGCTTAAGAATTTTAATAATACATTTCTCGTTATTGGTTGTGTGAACTCCTTCAAAAACCTCACTGTATTTCCCTCTCCCCACCTTTCTTACCACCTCATAGTCATCCTGCTCCCTAACCAACCCAATCAAAAACTAAACAGTCAACGAGCAAATAATTGATAATCAATCAAGAAATATCATTCGCCAAAAGAATCCATTACTTGCAACTCTAAAGCTTCCCAAATGGCATATAAACGATAAAGATAACAACTACAAAACAAATTAATTACCCCCAGAGGACAGTCAGAGATTCATAGTCCCAATACTCCTTAGGACGGATCACGTTAATATCCGAATAAACCCGCGCCTTGGACGGCGCACCCGGTCGGCGGAGAGACTTTCCGATCTTCTGCGCCATGGTTTCCGAAACAGAGACCGACGGCCGGAGGGGATGAGAAGGAGGCGTCGGAACCCTGGAAGAATGTCTAAGCCCCTGTCGAGAGGGATGCGGTGAGGGTTTTTGTTGCTCTTCTTGTTGGATAAGAGGAAAAAGTGGGGCCCGGGAAGAAAAACGACGCAGGAGTAGGAGCCGAGAGGACGAGGACGACGTCGTTCGAGGAAGACGGAAAAAGAAAGAGGGAAACGGAGAGGGAATCGGGGAGGTGGGATGAAAATGATGGTGGCGAGCGTGGGAAACGATGAACTGTAAAGGCCTCACGGCCATCAAACGGAAGGGTTAACGCTGAGTTTGTGCCGCACTGCCCCAAATGGAACAAGCCCTCTTTTCTCCTTTTCTTTATCTCTACACTTTTCCTTTCTTTCTGTATTTCTTTTTTTTTTTTTTTTTAATGAAAATAAAACTTGTGTGGTAATAATTCATTATTCTCGTATTTTATGTGGAATAATTAACTAAATTTCACCTAATCTCAGCTATTGTCTATGGTGAATTCCATTTACTCTGATGTTTGGTTAAGTTACAAATAAATCTATCTAGTTTTGAAAATTACAAATATCTTTATGATATTTTATTACAATTACCAAATTGATCTCTATTAGTTATGATTGAGAATAAAACAAAAATCATGAATAAGTTCAGGATCCACTCAGTGACGAACTTCTCCTCAATATGATTTATTCAATAAATAAATAAATATAAAATAAATTTTAAATTCGATTATCTTTTTTTTTGTTAGGAGGAACTGCCTATTAAATAGTTTGGAGTGTAGTGACCATTTATTAAAATTAAGATAGGTAAATAGGCATAAGAGGAGCACAATGGACCTTACATTGTAATACGAAATGTGCAAAATGCATATGCCAGAAGAAATACCTCTCTAACCAACCGATGGTCGGAAGCGCTAGTCTATGTAATCTAACAATCCAACAAATCTGCCGGGTTAAGTCATCTCCCTGATTTGATATTGATATCCTTGGAGTGTTTGCATCCTTTGCCATGGCATATGCAGCATAATTTGCTTATTTGAATACATGCTCTAGGAGATTTTGCTGATGATAAAAAATATCTCATATATCCCATATATTCCTGCATTCAAATGACCCCTTCTAGGGGATTTTGAAAATTCGGCAAACCATGTTGAGTAAAGTGAGTGAGTCATACTCAACGTTGGGCAGCCCAAGTCGAACACAATCTTGAAGACCCAATAAGAGACCTTAACATTATGTCGTGAAGTTTGCCCGGAATTCCAAAACGTAGAAACTGTTGAAACCCCCAATCACTATCAATCTTGGATAATAAAGCCCGCACCAAGGTAGGCCGGATTGCCCAATGTTGACTCGTTGACATTCAATTTATGAACCGTTGAAGATGTCCGAACGATGGGAATATCTATAAATCTTCCTCGGTTTTTCGATAAAGGGATCAGACCATTTAACTTAAAAGGATTCCTAAGTCGAGGGCGGGCCAATCCAAGGCCCAGTCAAGAAAATGAAACAACTCTCGAGCCTCCCTAATTAGGATCGATAGTGGTGTGCTTATCGAATTAAAATTTGAGCGCTTCAAATTTCGGTGCAGCTCAGGCATCACCCTTCTGATGGTGAGAAAATAAATACAAAATAAATTATTTTTGAAAATTGCAGTAAAATATTCGTAATTTCTCAAACCAAAAATGTTTTTATTTTTATTTTTGTAATTTGACCAAATTATGAGAGAGGTAAATGTAGTTCGTCCTTGTGTGAAGCAATTAACTTCCCCTCTAAATCACGACATGTTTGCTTTCCATTAAATTTAATCTCAATGTTGAAAATATAAAATGTTACCTTAAAACTGTAAAATTTGATGACAAAATTAAAAAACATATAATGATTAATCGAATTGATTTCATGTATCATGTATGTCTAAAAGAATTATGAACACATAAACATGTTAACAGTTGACAAGGTTGACTAAGAGAATACATTTGATTTGCCAAAGGCAATTTGATACAACAATATATACTGTACTAGTTAGATAATAGAATGGCTTATTCTTTACAAATCGGGCGTGACAATGATGGGGCAATGTGGACATGATTCTTAACGGAGGCAACTGTGCACTCTAAAGCTGAAAATGATTCCATTTTGGATAACAATAAACTGAATGAACTAACGCTTGTTACTTCAATTTCAATAACTATATATTTGGGTTCGAAGTTACAACTTAACGGTTATCGTAGGCTGGTTTCTCGCATGTCACGGGTTCGAAACCCACTCGGAATGAGAAAAAAATAATAAAGGTGAGACCCAGTGGCCCTGCTCTCAAATTTTTAAAAAATAAAAAATAATAATTATGATTTTGCAATCAAGAAGTACAAGTATGCATGTCTACCTTGACCAATTTAATTGAAATTCGCCACCAATGACAATATTTTGGCACAAAATGTAAATATTAAATTAAATCTTTATCAAATTAATTAATTCATATAGTAACTAAAAAAAACATATCGGTGAATCACGTATAACTCAAGTAATAAAACACTTGGTGTATGAATCATAAGTCAGAAATTGAAATATACTCCTCATTAACAAATTATTCGATTTCATTTGTGTCGTATCGCATTAAATTTGTGAGTGTGTTTGTGTCGTCGTCGTGTCGGTGAATTTGTGAGTGTACAAAACACTGTAGATACTATACTAATACATGCCGTGGAAGACGCTCCATTCCTATATATGGGAAAATGTATTTCCAAGTTCCGAGCCCATACCCACCGACCCAACTCTCGTGTTTCTTAATTTATTCCGGATTTTGAGAATCCATGATTATTTTGACTAGATTCAGCAAAGATTTTTGTGGGCCAGCTTGCTCCTTCTACTGTGCAATGGATTCCTGAACAACCCAACGACCAATGACCAATGACAAACGACCACATCAGCCGTTACAATCAGTCAACCTTTTCAAAAGTGATCAAATACAATTCCAGGGGCGACACGAGAGGGCTACCTTCTCCGTCTGCCTTCGTAATTTCGTCCCACGTCGGAGAAACAAACAAAAAAACAGTGCCAAAAGCCTCCCACTCCCTCTAGATAACTAGCATTGATTTTGATTTTTCTGGTCCGCGTTCGTCCCGTAAATCTAATCCTTTAGGTTTAACAATACGAGAGGAGGAGGAGGCGGCCATGGAAGAGGTTAGGTCCAGCTGTGCTTGGGTCGCCGCTCATTCTTCTCATGTCACCGTCGACGACTCAGGTTTTTTTTTTTTTTTGGTTCTTATTCAGTTTTCTAATCTGCTTTTTATTATCATTGATTGATTGCAGTTCAGCGGTTTATTTGTTTTTGTGTAAAAGTTTCGGTCTTTATAGATTGCATGTGTGTGTATTTTTTGCAGGCATTGAAAAAGTTGTGGAAGCTATGAAAGATTCCATACCCAAAGTGGAGTGGGATTTTGAAGGGATTCACTATTTTGACAATGGCCCTCTTACTGTTCAGTACTTGCTCGTTTTGGATGCTATGAATTTCTGTTTCTGGCCCGGTATCTTCCCTTACATTCATCGTTTCAGTTCAATTTGTTTAGTAACTTCAGTAGAGAATGGCCTTGATCTTACTTGCTGTAAAGGAAGGGGAAATTATTTAATTTGCATTTTTTTTTCTTTTGTTGTGTCTGGAAATAAATTGAACTCTTTCATCAAGAGACTAGTCAGAGCATTTGATTCAGCACAAATGTTTGTTTCTACCGAAAACAAAAGTTGAATACTGCCCCTAAACTGCTGAAATGAGTTGTTTTTTGCTACTTGATTCATCAATCTAGCCGTTGAATGCTAACTGTTTCCTTTTAATTTGATGCTAGACAAGGATATGAGCTATGAGCACTTGGCATCAGGATTAAAAGCAGCTCTTGAGGATGACAGTTCTGCATTTGATGCAGCTCGCTTACAGAAGTACACTGGTATTGTAATTCCTAACAGGGCCGCATTTTTTTATATTAAATTAGTTGTTCTAGTAGGCAACTTCTCCCCCATCCCTGAAACCACCATTCCACCACCAGGCATCCATGTCAGAGAAGTTCATAGACTGATGAAGTAATGGTTATCTCATATATCGTTGCAGGCCCTCAGTTACGGAAGATGTTGAAATGGCCAAGACCTCTTCCTTTGGAGGATGAAAGGGTGCGCTTAATTCACGAGGTACAAATTTTAGAAGTTATACGTGAAAAAAGTTTGTTGAAGCTTTGTTTGTTTAGTTTAGTTTTTCCATATATTTGCCGTTGAACAAAATCATGGCTCCTTTAAATTGTGATTTAGGTTGGTTTGGAGCTGGAAAGAAGTTTTGAAGGAAAGGCATCAAAACTTGTTGAGTCGGCCGGAAAATCTGCTGTTAGACTTGTGGAACTCATGGCACAACATTTCCCTGGTACGAGCTTCGATGTTCCTTTCATTTTTTGCAGTTTTTGTAACGATTTTTCTGCCTTATGATTAATATTCTTACATGATTCACATGAACTTTGTGAAGGCTTCCGCGACCACACTGTGTACAAAGGTCACCAGATATTCCTGTACAAAAGAGCTCAGATATTTGCTGCTGATCTATGGGGTGCATTTAAAGGTCAAGGATATGGGGAATTTAGTGATATAGGCGCAATAACCATGTTTGCTGATTATATTGTCCCAGCAATTCTTGAGCAGCTTGGAGTTTTGAGATACAGTACATCTCTGGCTAGCACCATTGAGAAACTAACAGAGGTTTGCTCAGGTAGTGAGGTGGAAGTCGAGTTACGAGCATGCTCAGTCTATGCAGTTGAGAAAATGAGAGAGTTGATAAGTAAAACTTCTGGAGTGCAGGTCTGTCTTTCCTTTCTTGTTCATAGTATCGTCACAGTTTCTTCAGTTCTTGATTGATTCCTCGATAGAAGACGAGGTTGGTTGTATTCAATTTTGCTGGTAACTAAGTGATTAAAACACGTACTAAGTTTTACAATTTCCTTTCTCTTAACCTGATTCTGTTTTCCAACTTAATCCTGTGAGTATATATCTTGGGTCCAATGTTGCTGCTTAGTTGATGTAGTCATGAGATTTTGCTATGCATTTTTAAATAACTATCTGACTTTTCTTTGTATTCAGGTTTTGAGTGTGGAGCTGGATCTCTGGTTATGGTCTGCTGGTACACGCTGCCCATCTCTTCCACATCATCGGACACTTTCTATATATTACTGATCGCTCAATGCCGTGAATTTCGGGTTTCTATCTTCTTCTGTAGGATAGGATTAGCAGTAGACACTTGACTAATGCTTCATGGAAGCTGCAGAATTTTACAAGAAAGTGTACTAATGATACATAAATCTCTTTTCTATTTCTACAATAGTTCCTCCTGTCTTTTGAATGTCGAATGTTTGCCTTTTCTTGCATCCGCGTTCCTTCTAACTTCTATGTTGGGAACTTGGTTAGTGTCGTTTATGTTGCTGAAGGTTCGCGAGATAACCTATTCTGGATTTGTTTATGTTGGTGGACTAGTGTGAAAGCTTTTCTTGATATGGAATTGATGAGTTATTGGTTCTTTATATGGGAGGGGGAAGAGAAAAAAGGTAAAAGAAAGAAAAAGCCTGATGTGTCAACACTGATTGAAGCACTCTGTCACTATGCCATACATTATATCTAGTTTTAAGCATTGTTTTCAAATCTGTCTCTTGGCAAACAGAAAACTTCCAGGAACAAGTCTGGAATAATGCTTCCATAAAACTAAGCTGCTGCTGCAGTGTTATTGTTGGCATTTAACTTGTAGCAGAAGGGTTTTTTGTGATGGGCAAGTTTCCATCATAAGTGCACTGGGGAATATTTGGATTTCTTACCACCCGAGGCCCTGTCGGCACCTTGTTGGCCTTGGGACGGATATCCTACATGGGAAGAATTAAACAAATGTCATTGAAGAAAATGTCTAGGATTTGTCTTTGAGAGTTGAATATCAAAGAATGTTTCATTACCTGGTCAAAAATAGCAGTTGGAACGGCAAGGGTGGCCATAGCATTTGGAGCATCAACTATTCCTGAAATCCTTCCTTCACAAGGACAGCACGAGAGTAGAAGGTAAACCTATCTCCCATCGTTTCATTAGAAGAATCAACTTTTGTAATCACGTTTCCAAACTGAAGAAATTGTACTTTCTGACTAATAACTGGAAAAGATGTTACCTGTTCCTTAGTGTAGCCAAATTTGGAGATGTAGTCAATGGCATTGAGCACTGCACGCTTGTAAGCAACGCTGGCATCAAGGAAGTGTTGTCTACCACTTTCATCGACGCTGATTCCCTCAAACACCAACCATTCTGAAAATCTTGGCTCAACAGGACCTATCTCAAATATTGGGTTAACATGCAGAGGAGTTGGTCCCATTGGAGTCAGGTATTCTTTCATTCCATCTCTTATGATTTGACATCTGATACCATAACAATTAATGAGATTAGATCTTACTTCTGTCTTCCCTCTCACAATGGAGGGTGAGTGGAAAATGAACATATATACTGCCAGATGAGTTAGTTAATTTGATGTTTTTATGGACAAACTCTATCTCATTAGTGAATTGATGCTTGAACTGAACTTGGAAATATTAGTTTATGAAATGAGATGAGATGAGATATTAATTACTTGAGCTCAAGAAATCCATTCATCTCAATTGCCCCACAGAAAGCTACCTCTCCATCACCCTGAGAAAAATGCATATCTCCAGTACTGAGGTTTGCTCCTTCTACAAACACCGGAAGGTAAATCTTTGAACCCCTACTGAGGTTTTTGATGTCGCAGTTTCCGCCATTTTCTCTTCCGGGGATAGTCCTCGCCGCTTCCCTGGCAATCTTTTCCCATTCCTGACTTCCCTTTTCAATCTGCACTTAAATGAAATTGAGTTACATCAGTGAAGAAACATTCCCAGAAACCTTGTTATCTATCCAGTGTCATATATACCTTGCCCAGAACGCAGCCTTTGGTAGATGGTAAGTTTGCTAATGGTCGGGAATGCAAAACCTCACATAATTTTAAAGATTGATGTCCTGTTTCTTCAAGAGTTCTCTCTCTTTCATTCCATATGTTCAGTAGTTCCATTGAAGGGGCTGTTCCAACTATACCAGGGTGGGTCAAACCTGGAAATCGCACTCCTGAACACATATGAACAAGATCAGCCCCGATCGACCAATCAAGAAAAGCAATCAAACTGCTACAAGTTTTCAGATTAAGCACATGCAGACAAAGTACAGAGGATTTCAAATAGCTACCTGGTATATGAGGTGAGTAGGCATATATTCCTTCGAAGTACCAAATAGCTTTAGTTGCATGAGGGAAATGGTCAGTGAGGAAACCACCACCATTTTCTCTGTCAAATATAGCAGTGAAGCCCCATTCCTCCCCCCGGAGAGGACCCAAGTCGCAAATTTCAACCACCAGAAGATCACCGGGCTTGGCCGGATTACCCTCTGCATCAGTCACTCTTATCGGTCCACTAAGATAGTGTACCTGTATTCCAAAAAATAGTCTTTCTTCATAGGAAACTAAACACTGATTATTATTATTATTATTGAGGGGATAGAACAGAATTTCCTTTTGATCATCCCAGCTTTGGTAAGGGAAATCTAGATTTGTACTTACAACTGATAAGTCCAATGTTTTGACATCAACGGCGGAATCATCGTCTTTGATTGCGCCGCCTGTCCAATCCAACATCTCTATCCTAAATACCTCTCCAGATTTAACCACAGCCACCGGAGGAATCTCCGGGTGCCAGCGGTTATGGAGGGGTAACTTCTGCTCCCATGGTTTCTTCTTACGGTCAACAGGGATGACTGTTCTTGGAGTTGAAGGAGCCATAGATAGATGTGTCACAGTTTTTACTCTATGGACTATGATAGCCTTATCTTAGACACATCAAATTAAGGTTCTTCACTTAGGACGGATCGAAGCTGGAAAAGTTTTGACTGTAGCTGACAAAATAAGATTGATGGTCCGGGTCTCTTTTCGGTATTAAAAAATAAATAATTCTTCTAATGAAACTGAACGGATTTATTACGGCTTTATTTTAAGATAATAATTATTAAAAATTCTAGTGGTAAATAGAAGAAGAAAAAAATAGAGGGTAAATAGCAAATGAAGGAAGAAAACTGACGATGGAGGGATCAGCATGCTTGATATCTTGAGCTGTGTAATCTTTAGTGATTCCACCTCCGCTGAAATCCATCATCTCAACCCTGAAAAGTTCACCGGTCTTAACCTCAGCCACCGGAGGTATCTCCGGGTGCCACCGGTTGTGGAGCGGAAGCTCTTGCTCCCATGGTTTCTTCTTGGGATCAATAGGAAACACTAGTCTAGAACCGTCTGACCAAGATGAAGCCATGAAATGCTTTCTTTTCTTTACTCTTTTGATGAAATTAACCAGTTCACCACAACGTTGAATGAATCATAAGCACAGGGATGAAGAAGGCATAAGAGTCACTTTCCAAGGGGACGTTTGGGACCGCCTACGATTAGTGGAGCAATATCCATCAGCCAACCAATTCATGGCATGGTGATTGGTGACGGTGGACTTGGACGCTACCGATTGCCTTTTTTTTTTTTTTTTTTTCTGCAAATACATAATAGTGACTAACTCGTCGTATTAGTAGAGATCGAAAAAGACAAGCTCCGGTGGTGACATTGGCCGTTTGATTGTCAAGATGGTACCACAAGGGCGAATTACTTTTACCACATCAGAATTTTGGTAAACTTACAAATATCTTCTCGAATTTTGGTAAAAATTATAAATCATTCTAGTTTTTTTGTAATGAATGTCTTGTATAACAGTTTGACAGTTCAACAACGATACTTCATACATGAAAATTGATAAACGTGTTTCCATCAATACATAATATATCATAAGTAAAAGTCATTACGTGTGTTTTTTTTAATACAAACGTTATATTTTACTACATTTGATATCCTAAGACTCAGTGATGATTTATCATTTATTTATTTTTAGTGGTGTGTAATACGATTATTATTTCAAGGTGGACGGATGGTCCAATAAAATTAAGGGGGTAGCTGGAAATTTCAAGTTTCAGTAGCTGACAAAATATGATTGAGGTCTGTTCAATGGTATTGTCGTTATTACAAATGGACTCAATAAGTTATAACATCACTTTAAAGGCAACACTTTCTAATATGTTGCGATAGAAGAAAAGTGTTGTCTTAAATCTAATAAAGTGATACGTAAAATGAAAGATATTGTTGCCTTCAAAGGTTTATCTTAATTCTAAGGCAATAAGGCATCACTTTAAGAACCAAATACAACACTTTTAAGGTCATGTTACGAGCTCAATTTGCAGTTGTAATTATATATTTTTCACTAGTTCAGAGGTGAACTATCATTACATCTTTGTTTTGAGATTATAATTTTTGTTAAATATTAAATCAGTTTTAATAAGAAGTCTAGTACAGCGAAATTTTTATTTGGTAGCAGTAAATAAAAATAAATATACTGTAAAACCAAATGATGGAAGAAAACTCACGAAGGAGTGTAATCTTTAGTGATCCCACCTCCGCAGCAATCCATCATCTCAACCCTGAAAAGTTCGCCGGTCTTAACCTCAGACACCGGCGGTATCTCCGGGTGCCACCGGTTGTGAAGGGAAGCTTTTGCTCCCATGGTTTCTTCTTGGGATCAATGGGAAACACTAGTCTAGACCCTTTTGACGACGAAGCCATGCATGAAATGCTTTCCGATATATTGCAGTTTATTTTAATTTTTTCTTTTATGTAAATTGTAATTTCGTGTTGGATTCAATAGCAATGCAAATAGTAGAGATCGAAAAAGACATGCTCCGGTGATAATATATTGGCCGGCCGCCGGCGCCCCTTGATGGCCACGATGGAATATTGGTAAAATTCGTTTTGGAGCTTAATTATGTCATTAGCTTAATAATTAGCTTTGTACTTTCGTTTTACTCTTTTAATTGGACCATAATCTAATTTTCTAATTAAAATAATCACATTATGGGTGTTGAACCCTTATTCTCCACCGAGGCTCCTAAGCTCGTCCTCCACTGTGATATATACCTGCAGACTGCAGTCATGACTAACTTTTCGATTCCACTCCTATACCTAAGTCAATTCTTTAGCTAATATCACAATGTAAGATTAGATAAATGATTATGCGTTACCTTGATATAGTGAAATGATCATATATTTATAGGCAAAAATACCTATAGTGGCTTGTAGAACACGGGACGAGACACGTCACCCCCATGACGTCGTCGAGAAGATCAGAGGAAGATCTTCCCTTATCCAAGCCTAACAGTCTAATCCATAAGGTTCTGTTTTATTCACATGGGCCTGACATTGGGCTTCGCAATTTGCGTTCCAACCAAGACTTCCGGACGTCGTCTCTCTTTAGCCTCAGCGATATTTATATATCCAACAATCGGCATATAATTTTGATGCTAATTTGCAAGGAACAATTTCAAAGATTAATACAATTATAGAAGATTTTCAAATTTCAAAAAATAAATAAATAATAAAATTGCAGCATAGTACAACTGCTAAGAATAGAAACTGAAAAACTCCCATTTCTGAATATTGGGCTCAGTAGGAAACTTGGGCTCCAATTAGAAAGGCCAAAAATAAAAGTTGAAAGGAGACAGACAAATGCAAACCAGATTATGAAAAAGGTAAATAGCCTATTGGGCTTACGTTAAACAAAAAATATATATATTTGGAGAAATAAAAGGTTGCCAGAGGCCCAGAAGTCCAGGAGTATTTAAAGATAACAGATTTTTTTTTTTTTTTAGGAAAAAAAAAAAAATCATTGGATTCACCTTGATTTGTGATTTATTAAATTAGTGAAGATAAGGGCCCTGGCTGCAAGGTAATAATTATGTGCTTTTATGTTATTTTTAAAATACATAAGTCTCTTTCAAATGGTTGGCCACTGATGAGGTCATTGAAAATAATTGTACTAGTGAAAGATGATTACATTTCTCTTTTTCCATCAAAAGTGGAGGGGGAAAATAAAAGTTGGCAACATTGCTATTTCCCCATCCTTGTGCAAATGTCAAGTCTTTTTTTGTCTCAACATAATTGTCATATTAGACTACTTAGCTTATCTTCATCTATAAGATTTTATTATTGCATACCTTAACGTAGTCCATTAGTACTTTGACAAAAATATCTTTTACTCCTCCTACCCTTACTAATATAATCATGTATAGTCATAATTAATCAATACTTAATAAGTAATGATATAAATGAAATAAATTTTGTTAAATTAATTATTTTAGGTATTGTACATTAACATTCATAATAAGCTGTACATTGATCAAAGTAGATCATTCTAATAGTACGGAAGAAATTGTTAACTAGAAATCATATAAAGGAAAATAAAATTTTATCTCATATTTGATTTTAAGAAAAATGATAAATATTTTAGGATTTAGAGAATAATCACATATTATATAATAAGCGTCATTCAAACTCTATTTATTTTCTTCCTAAAAGTGTTATGTTAGAAAGAAAAGGAAAAAAAAAAAAGTTCTAACTTGATTCCTATAGTAATAATTAGGTATAGGGAAAGTTTAATTAATTGAAAATGCAATTTAATTTGGTTAAAGTGAGGCGTTTTTGGTTAAAATGAGTAAATGAAAAAGCTAGCATATATAATAGAGAGGGATGACCCTTATAATCTTATTCCTCCATTACGATCACATGACCCATTCTCACAAAATAAGATATAGAAACACTAGTTCGAAACTATAGTTTAGCGATTAGTTCCGTTAAACTTCTGTAAGAAGAGAAATATCAAAGTTGAGGAGACACTTTCAAACTATTTTTTAAACGGAATTGATATTTGCAGTAACCGTTTCGATATTTGCAGTAACATTCCCCTGTAAAAAGATAAAAATGCCCTTGGGCAAAAAAAAAAAAAAAAACCCACGGGCTGCAAAAAAAAAAATTTGAAAAAGCAACTCACGGGCTCTGTTCCGTTTAATAATTCCTGCAAAGCAAAGCCGGGTGGAATCACAAAATCGGATAAAAATCGAGACGACTCGGATCGGAAAAAAGTTAGTGGCTAAACTTAAAATGTTTTGCGGTATTGTTTTAGATAGTTGGTTTGATTATTTTAGTTGTATTATGTCCGGATTTGTTAGTATTTTTGTCGAAAATGTGAATTTTTTACCGGATTGGCGAAGATCCGCCCGGTGGTTACTGCAAATATCAAACTGAAGGGGGGGTGAAATGCCAAAAATATCGCCGGCGACCGGCGATATATATATATATATATATATATATATTTTAAGTGTTAGGGTATTTTAGACTTTTTACAAGAAAATGTTACTGCAAATATCGAAACGATTACTGTAAATATCATGCCCCTTTTTAAATTAGTAAAACTGACAAACGTAAAAATCAAATCTCTTTAAGTCTAGTGACTCAGGCTCTGTTCTCTTGTGTCATTTTTTCAAGAATCATTACTTTTTTTTTTCAAAATTTTACACAAAGAAACAACTTTACTTTTTTAACAATTTAAAATTAAAATTTTAAAATTTCTTCTAAATACCTACTCACATAAATTCAAAAAATAACACAATCATTACACTTTTTTATCTTTCACCTACACAATTTTCCAAAACAAATTTCCCTTCAAAAAATTTCTAACAAAAATTTTCCTTCTAATAAAATTTTTTCTATACAAACCATAAGAGAACAGAGCCTCAATGTGTATGTGTGTGTGGTTCTGTGGGGGCAACGCATAAGGAGACGAATGGGAAGGTCATTATCCGTAGGGTATAGGCAGACGTGGCAAGCTTATCCGCCCAGCCACTTGATTTGAGACTTGAGGGACGCCGACTACCGTTAACGGAAGCGTGCCGACAAGTTGCAAGTTGCAAGGCCCACAACGGGATATAGCCCAGAAGCCGCAAATCTTGCTTTTTTTTTTTCTCAATTTCAATGCTCAATCAAAGCCCAGTATAGTGACCCCCTTTCAGGCTGTACGAGCATTTGTACTGTATCTTTCTTAAATGCGAGGTTCCAAATTTCCACATCATTTGATATCTTTTGCGATTTCCTCGGGATATGGGAACTCCATTTATGGGCTATACCACAACAAGTTTTTAGAAAGAGAGGCATACTAATCGCAGTAACCATTTTACTATTTGTAGTAATATTTCTCTGTGAAAAGATAAAAATGTATTTGGGCAAAAAAAAGAAAATCGGGTACTGTTTACCCGTGCGTGAACAGTACCCGATTAAAAAAAAAGTGAAGAAATACCGTCGGCCGCCGGAGGTATTTCGGCAAAAATACCGCCGGCCGCAGGTGGTATTTTCGCCGTCGGCGGTATTTTCCCGGAATTCCATCCCGGGAGACAGTCTCCCCAGCCGAAATGTTGCAGAAACAAAAAAATGTCAGGATAATAGCAGATCCGGGAAAAAAATTCTCCCTGAATGGGTTTTTTTTCCCGAAAATTATAATGAAGAGGTATATAGAGAATTTATGCAAACTAATTTAAAGTAAAAAAATAAATATAGTGTGTTTACTTATAGTGTAATATGGATCGTATTCGGGTAATTCGGACTTTTACAGGGAAATGTTACTGCGTTTAGTAAAACGGTTACAGGGAGACCGGCGATATTTCTTCAGTTTTTTTTCTAACTGGGTACTGTGCACCCGTGCGTGAACAATACTGTTCAAGCACGTTGAACAGTACCCAGTTTTCTTCTTTTTCTTTTTTATTTTAGGCCAGGGGCATTTTTATAGGAAAATGTTACTGCAAATAGTAAAACAGTTACTGCGTATAACAATTTCGTTCAAAAAAATCAACGGGCAACTTATCAGATTTCCAAAAAATGTGACTTATGAATATCGTAGTCTGATCGAGCTTTGTATTTGGGTTCGATTTCGACGCCACAAATTTATAATTGATTCAGACTTTAAAATTGTGTTCGAACTAATTTATTTTTATTTCATTAATAAAAGGTATAAAATTATTATAAATATAAGTTATATATATAGTTTGTCTCGATTAATATCATGTCATCAAGCTTAATAAGTTAGATCAAATTTAACTAGGGGCCTGTTCTTCACCCAATGTTTAGACCTGGGTTTGGCTATTTTTTGGGGTTGAGACCACAAAATAGGCCAAAATGGGTTCAACCCCATGTTTCGCAGCATGCGCCTCAAATCCAGTTCTAAGTTTTTGGGTTGAACCCACTCTCGTTGCCCCCGATTTTGGTTCCTATGGATTTTGGGAAATTTGGGTCCTTCATAACTACTTTAAATCCTTCAAATTCCTTCCGTAGAAATCTTCCCTAATCCCTAGAGAACGTTTTCAACTGATTATTTTAACCCAAACATCAACAGATTTCGAAAATCTGCTATCTAGGGTTTCGGGTTCATTTTTGGGGATTTTGAAAAATGCCTAAGAAGACTGTGGCTTCGAAAATGAAGGCTTCTCCAGCTCCTAAATTCCTTGGGACAGACGAACAAGTGAAGTTTAACTGAAAGAAATACTGAAAGAAAAACTGGAAGGCAAAAAAAAAAAGAAAAACGCGTTGGGGAAGAAGGTGAACAGTGTCGCAGACACTGTTCATCAATTTTTTTATAAATAGGCCCCTGTTATTTTCTTTTTCTTAAATGAAGGCCACAATTTTTTTCTTTTAAAATTAAATTGGAAAAATTAAATATTAAACTATGTTAAATTAAAAATATTATGTAAATTTAAATATATCATTAACATTAAGAACAATTACTATGGGATGAAATATTATTATAATGTAAAAATTAGTTTTTGGTTGAATATGTAAAAAATAAAAGATTGGGGTTTTATCTGCTAATAAAAGTAAAAATTTTGAAAAAAAAAATATTAAAAAAAATATTGGGTTGAACCCCATATTCTTTAGCTTGGGTTGAGAACTAGGTTACAACCCAGTTCTCAGAATCTTGTTTCTTAAAAATTGGCTGAGATCCAGATTGGCTGAGAACAGATTCTGAGACCTGTTCTCAGAACTACCTAAAGAACATGCCCTAGATGATTAGAAGGTTTGGCGAACCAATTTTTGACCGAATTGCTCGCGAACAATTGTTCGTTTATGTCCAAAGGTAGTTTGTCCTTGTAATTAATTAAAAATCAAAATAATTTCGTTAAATTATCGGATAAATCTAGACGGTTTGTCTCACTACCTTCTATAAAAAGAAAAGGAGAAAAAAGTCAAATTAAAGAAGGGGCATATTATTTGCAGTAACCATTTTACTATTTGTAATAACATTTTTCTGTAAAAAATTTATTTTGCCTTTAGGTATTAAAAAAAAAATTTCCATAAAATCTCATACTATTTACAGGAACATTGGCAAAATACCGCCCTTTGTGGGCGTCAGCATGAGCGGTATTTTCCCAAAACCTCACCCGAGAGGGATTTTTCTCAGAATCCCGTCTATAAGCCGAAAAAACCACCTTTATCCGAAAAAATGTGTAGGTTATTTACATACCGTGTAATATGGATCGTACTCGTGACTATAAAATCAAATACTGTGCGGTAAAATTTTTTTTTTTATAGCTAAAGAGTAAAATAGACTTTTCACAAAAAAATATTACTGTAAATAGTAAAATGATTACTACAAATAACAACTCCGTTAAAGAAAACCAAGGATCCAATGCGTTCTGCCAATCAAATATCGAAAAGCAAGATCGATTTTACACCATCATTTTAGACCACAAAAAGAAAAAACCACTACACTAAGGCATTAGATATGAAACTAGCGTGCCTAAATCCTGAACGCACACGGACTAAAAAAATCTAACAATCAAATTTTTCTGTCACTAAGTTCGGCTTAGTGGTTCAAATTCAGCTCAAAATTTACAAAAACAAGCGAACCAAACATTGCGTCGGACTCGAGAAACAAGGTTTACGTCACTCATATGACCGCAAAAGATAAGTTAAGGGGTTTAAAGAATTTTGAGATTGGTTCCAACCAACCTCCCAATATCGTAGCTGGTCAGGTTCTATAAGATTTGATAATTTTGGATATTCAAATGTTCATATGCAAATAAAGGATTAAACATCATTTGAAGTTACACTATTTATATTGCATGATGGGTATTCTGCTCAATTATTTCAACTTTACTAACTTCAATTTTATAGGGTAATTTGAGTTATTTCTGTCAAGTGCATACTTACTTTTCATCCAACACTCAACATGGTTACCTACAAGTTTGTCCATCTATGCAAAGGCACATATTTACTTTTTAAAATACAGAAAAATTAAATAATTTACTAAACTTCTAAATTAATGTGTCCATCTCATTTTCATTTTGAAGGAAATATACTGGAATTTGTGTCTGCTGATGTCGCTTGTATATGTATGAAAATTTTGTCATTGCACATGGGAGTTGTCAGGATTTGAACATTGGTCTCTCCAAAGTCAAAGGCCTTAACATCCCTTGGGTAAAATGTGTCCATCTCATAAACCTACTCTCTCTATATATAAAGTATTTGATAATTCCATTACAGGAAAAAAAGGGAAGAAGAAAGAAAGAGGATGTAATGGGAATGAAGGGATAAAAATGGTATTTCATAATTTTGTGATGGAATTGGAAAGTGATAGGTTATCAAAAAAAAATCTGAAATGGAGAAACGAAAAGAATCCAACGGTTGAGGAACATTCATCCGCGGAAACACGCAGCCGCTACTGCCCAATAGTTCGGAATCTCACACAGCCACACGCACTTGACACTCCTCTCCGCTGCTCCACTTAACTTAACCAAACCTCTTCCCACTAACCACCCCATTACCACAAGTCATCAGAAATATTATTATTATATTCATCCAAAAATCAAATCCTTCCCCCCTTGACCAATGACGAGTTTTTTTTTTTTTTTAAGAAATACTTTATTCTATTTAAGAGTCCTTAATATGTAAAATTGACAAAAATATTAATCGAACTCTGATATTTGTGTGTTCATCTTGCGTACTACTCGTTTTGGTACTAACTTCCTAACCAATGACCAGTTAACTCCAACTCATCTCCCATTACTCAACTACCCTCCTCCCCCTCTCTCGTTTCATTTTTTCTACCTAAAACTAACCCAATCCCCTAGTTAACTAAACTCAAACCTCATCACCATCAACAAATTACTAACCAATCAACTCCTTCTGCATCTCTTTATTTATAGACACGCACCACCCTCGTTTTCCTCCCCCTCTAGCTTTTAAAATCTCTTTGCTCCTGTTTTCTTGGGGCCAAAGTAGCCCAAAATCTATTTATCTGCATCTTTATCTTCATCTAATAATATAACCTCAGCTCGCCGGCCACCGATCGATCAATCAATCACCCCCTTTTCATGTCCGGTCGATAACACATCATCATCATCATCATGAGTTGCAATGGTTGCCGGGTTCTTCGAAAGGGATGCAGTGAGACCTGTATTCTTAGACCTTGCCTGCAATGGATCGAAAGCCCGGAAGCTCAAGGACACGCCACTGTTTTTGTAGCCAAGTTTTTCGGCCGTGCTGGCCTCATGTCTTTTATCTCCGCCGTCCCTGAAAATCAAAGGCCAGGTAGTTATAAGTTTCGTCGCCTGATCTTTCAAGTTTGACCCTTTTTTTGACTATGTTGGCTGAAAGTTTTTTGGATTTTTTTCTGGCAGCTTTATTTCAGTCCTTGTTATTCGAGGCGGCTGGGAGGACGGTGAACCCGGTGAGCGGGGCGGTGGGTTTGTTGTGGGGCGGGAACTGGCAGGTGTGCCAGGCGGCGGTGGAGACTGTCCTCCGCGGCGGGACGTTGCGGCCTATTCCGGACCTTCTCGGTGGCGGCTCATCTGAACTGGATGACGCATCTGGGTGTACCACTGAAATGTATAAGCTCCATCAGGATTTCACCGGCGCGGCTGATCTCGGCGGAAGATCGTCATCAAATCCCAAGGTGACGAAACGGCGCCGCTTGCCTACTTCACACGATGAGCAAGCGAAGGTGATGCAGTTAGCCGATCTCGATCTTAGCTTAACACCTGGCTTTCAGGGTGGTTTGAAGGGTAGAGCCCGCGGCCCTTTTTCTGAGAAGCGGCGGCCGGTGAGTCCCTCGATGAATTCTGAAGAATCTGGGACCACAACATGCTTTTTTGAGGGTGATTTAATTGGTAATCAGCAACAAGAAAGGGGACCCAAGCTTCTAAGCTTATTCAATTAGATGAGTTAGTAGTTTTATCTATTAATTATATATGGTGGCTGTAATAGTTTTGTCATTCAGATTTCATTTTCGGTCGTTCCTGGGTATCGCCACCGAATATTTGTTCGGAGGATTTTTCCGGGAATAGAATTCCGGCAAGTTTTTGTAAAAGCATCGGCATCGGCAGCAGGATTTCCCTCCCTTTTTATGTACAACTGAGACCTTAAAGCGAGGGGAAAATGAAAGTTTGCCATGAATTCCTCTTCTAGCTTCTACCTTAATTTTTTTCACTTTCTTTTCCATCTTCCTAATTATGTACTATGTAAATCCTTGGAACATCAATAAAATTCAAAGTGATTAATGTTCTTACATAGGATGACCCACGAGTAATGACTGAAAGCTATCTATCGAAAGTAATTTTTATAATTTGTCTACCAATGAACCCACGACCAATCCGATCTATGATTCGAGTGAAATGTTTGTGATGTTGTTCAAATTCGATAGGTTCAGAGCAACCATATTATTAATTCCTTAGAAATGAAACCATAATCCGAATGCTTATCATAGTCGTCATCATCATCATAATAGTTTCGAGTAATCGTACGCCCACAAGCAAACCCCATTAACTAACGCATAGTAGTAGCAGTAATTTACTTGCACAATCAAAACATTAATTAGGTATAAGAATATTTTTAATTTATCACTAAAATAATCAACATTTTTTTTGATTGAATTACGTGTCACTGTCCACGCCAGCTTCCTTGGCGTTTTATTCACACTGGACTTAAGAAAATTCGGCTTCGAGATCGGAAGCACGCACTTTCCGCATACGTACAAAACTACTCACTACGTCAAAAAACCCCCCCCCAAAAAAAAAAAAAAACCTTAATTTCAACTAATGCCTTGTAGACATATACTAATTAACTAGTAATAACAACGCCCGCCCTATTATTAGGTCATCAATAAATGAAGCCAAAACCAAGAAATCAAACTCAAATTCACACAATACGATCATTCTGTAATAGAAAAACTCAGATATACAACTGTTTACTACGATCATTCTAATGCCGTAATCAGGATGGTCGGGGAAGGGAAATCTCTTTGGTGTGGTCCTTGGTAGCGGAATGGAGGGATAGTTGCAAGATGAATCTCATTCGGGCAATAAACGTCACAGTAGTAGAGCTTGGTGGGTTGCAAATTATTTTAGACCACATGTATAAATATTTGGGGGGCAAAAATGAAGAATATGGAGAGATGGAGAAATGACGAAGTAATAAAATATAAATCCGTCCAAGGCAATGCCAAACATGCCCATCCCTAACCTGAGGGGATATGGGACCTTTCGGCGACCAGAACAGGTCGTTTAGGTCGAGGACAGAAAAGATATATAATAACAACAAGTGAGGGAGGGGGAGGCGGCTTTTGGAGGGTGTAAAGAGACGTTTAAACAACAACCAATGTACATCCAAATATTTGGACAAGAAAGAATATAATAGTATTAAAGTGGGGTTTTGGGGGGTGTTAAATGCTAATTCCTTCCAACTTTTTAGAATAATTAATAGAATTCACTTTCTGGTATAGTAAGTATCAGAAAAGAAGCATACAATTACAAGAATGAATATTATTATTAAGGTAAAATTAAGGACAAAGGCAGATAGCATCAAAGCATTACAGCTTGTTTGTGGTCTGGTTTCTGCGTCTCCTGGCTAATCGACGAGGGATGAGGACACTTGTGGACAAGAGTAGGATCATTTTCATTCTCAATTTACTCAACCGTTTATAATTGTTCATTCGAGATCATATGCAAAAATTGACATATCGCTGTGTTATGATTTTCTTGTATACTGAGTTTTCAATTTTTTTCTTCTTTGTTGTGTCGATTTTGAATTGTATAATACTTATTTCGTTTCTCTATTTCACTAAAAATAATATAAAAGAGTGAACTTGAATTTAGTTAACTACTGTAAACTTGGAGAGTTGGAGTTGGAGGGGGGTCATTCTTTGTTTTGTTTTGTTGTTGGATTAACCATTTCGTCTCCTTTTCCGCCCACTTGGGGCGGAATGGGGTCATTTCTTTCTTTATTGCTCCTATCTTTGAGGGCTCTAGTGGTAGTGGGTTCCACATCATTACTAGTATTTTATTTTATTTTTCAAATTAGAAAAAATAAAAGAAAAAATAATTTCATCTTTTCCATGTAGTTTCTAGGAATTATTTCCTTATTCCTTAGGTCCTGGGTCATAACCAACCAACTCCTCAAACTTGTCATAAAGGAGTTGGCCACCCAATAGACTTGAGGTATAAGTTCTAAATTTGAAACTCATAACAGTATTTACATGATTGTCAGTTATAAAAAAATATACATTGCATTCATCGGTTTAAAATATTCAGATCATTTCGTATTGTGTGAGGCACAATACAAATAATATATAGTGATTGAATTTTTTTATTTTTTTTTTAAACTTTGGTCATGGTGGTATAATTTGGGAGAATTTTTGGCAATGCTGCGTCTCGCCGCATTTGCTAGTTCTGGCGGGGGAGGGGAGTGGTCCCTAAATCCTAATTCCTCATGGACCAGATTCTTTCCCCCTCCCTATCCATTATGCTGGTGCCAATCCCACCATTGCCAGTTATCTTGAGGCTCATGACTCACGAGTTTGGTGAAATTTTATTTATTTATTTGGACATTCCATATAATCTTGATATTTTATCACCACCATAGTCCAATTACAAAAGGTGCTTTGATTAATTCCTGATTTGTGTACCATCAAATGAATTCCCAAGGAAAAGTAAGGTTGATTACGTGACAAGTCATTGCAAAAATATTTCTGTGTTATTACACAAAAAAAAGACACATCGATCAAGATCACCTATATATTTATGATTCGTTACACAGTTTACGTTGTACTCAAATACTTTTCGTATATCTTTCAATTCAACAAGTTATTTAATGTAATGTATGCATAATGTCATCTCTACCTAAATTATCACATACAACAACAACAATAACAAAAAATAGATTTACAAACTTTTGCAAAAGAAGAATATTGTATTGTCCTTTTTAATAAGAATAAACTTGTGTAGGTCAACAATGATATGTAAGTAGTATGTGGAGGGAATTGGAGTATTATAGTACTAATACATAGTATTATCATCAGCACTTTATTGATATAATTGTTTATATATCATTAAATGTAATTTTTAAAATTGGAAAAAAAAATAAAAATTGTGATGCGTATTTAACCAGCGTTCATTTTCAATGCAAGGAAGACAACGACGACAAATTCCACGTTTCTTGGTGCAAATGCAGGCCTGTATACAACTACTATCATATTATATTAATATTATTATACTCTTATTAATTAATTATGTATGTCCAATTCCTTTGGGGGAGGAGACATCATCATCTTCTATGCATGTGTTTTCCTTTTTTTCTAATATATCTCTCCAACTATGAACAGATCGAATACCAATTCATTGTCTACTTTGTTTACAACCAGAATATTCTTAAAAAATGAAACAAAAAAATGAAACAAAAAAACAGAAAAAGAAAAATAAATTATTCAGTTTTCAAGCTTTAGATCATATACACACTAACTAATTGTATATTTTATGATATCAAATTGGTTACGCAGATTATATGAGTTTGTTGTACTGTAAAATTATATTACTCTCTCTGTTTCATTAGAAGAGTCCACTGTATAATACTGAAAACAGTTTAATAAAACGAAGGGAGTATTTTATTTATATAATTTATCAAATTAAAAAGTTTCACATAAATAATTTGACTTTCAAGTAGCGGCATTTGTTAATAGAAAGTCCGCTACTTGAAAGTCCATGTTGACAAAAAACAATTTATTATGAGAATGTTAATGTAAAACACATAAATAACTAATTTGACCATATTTGTTTCATTTATATCCTTACCTTTTAAGTACGACCTAATTGTATAGCATACATGATTATATTAGTAAGGGTATGAGGAGTAAAAAAAATTACAAGTAAAATCTTCTAGTAAAACGAAAAATATTTTTAAAGTGAAATCTTCTAATAGAATATATGAAGTATATTATTTTCGTCTCATTTAAAGAGTTATATTTATAAATATAAAAAAACATTTTAATGAGGGAGTCAAATTTTTATTTGTTTGCATTGGGTACTTACTGGCCAAAGTTGCCTCACAAATCCCAATATCACTCTTATTTACCCAAAAAAATTTAATAATAATAACATTTATCACTCGTTGTTTCAAAATATACTGAAATTCGTTGTGCTCTAGTGCACGCTAGACACACATTTAAAAACAATATTAAGAAAGCTAATACTACTATTTAATAGGCGGGCCCAAAACTTTACTTTTCACAGACAATGGGCTTTTTGTTAGCCCACTTCTTTTGGGTTTCAAAGATATTTTTACAAGGTTCCGAATATGTAGGATGCTGAACATAATGGGCCGGACCTCTTAGACGAATAGTACTAATCCGAAATGGACCTCAAACACCGATCACAATGATCCGTCGTGTGATTGTATAGATTGGTGACCTCCTTTGACTCAACAAAATAAACGAAGGATTTCTTTGAAAATAAACAAATAAACGGTAAATTACGGTGATGTTCATTTGGAGTTTTTGCAGAATTATAGATTTCATAAATTGTTTGAAAAATTAAACCTCGTTTAACGCGAGTTCAAAAGTTTGTTTTCTAAAATCTTATTTTAAAAACAAATTATTTTTTAAATACCAAAAACTATTTTTCTAAAATCCAAGGAAATATTTTTTGCTACCAACTAACTTACCAAACAAGATTTTAAAATATTGTATCTTAAATTTCTTTTATAAAACATAGTTTTTAAATATAAATTTTTTTTAATCACGTATTCATTTGTTTACTTTTGAAAATATGTTCTTGAAAATTTGGGATTTCTAAAATGGAAAAAATGCAAAAGTGGTCCACAATCTTTACCTCTGTTTCAAATGTAGTCCACAATCTTTAATAAGTAGCAAATGTAGTCCACAATGTATCCATTTTGTTGCAATTTTAGTCCAAAAACGAAATTGGACCTTGACTAACGGTCAAACCTGTTGACCGTCAGTCAAACCGGGTTTGACATCCTAAAACCACTTCCCCTCTTTCTTCCAAAACCATTTCGTCATCCTCTCAACCTCTCATCTTCTCTCCAACAGCTCCACACTTGAAACAGTTTTTTCCAAAAACAGAACAAGAATCCTAATAATTGAAAAAATCGATCAGATTGAAGGACCAAAAACGAAGAGCAAAAACCAAACACCAAATTCATTCATTTAAAGCAGCACAAACCGAATCAAAATCCAATTGATGCACCAAAACCGAATTCCAAACAGCTTCAATATTCAAACAATTTGAAACAGCAAAACAGAACACCAAAATCCGAAATTCTTAGTGAAGATAATTACCTCCTTTCAGCAGGTTTAAGAAATGAAGAAATTAATTCTTCAGTTATGAACAGTGCCCATTGCCGATTGAATCAAAATTCAAAATGAAATTCACCAATTTGGATTTATTAGCAACAAAACAAGGCTGAATGAGAATCCCGTTTAGCCATCGTATTCTAGATGATAACAAGCATCAAATTCAAATAATCCCAAATTAATTGAATTTTTGTTATCGGGTAACAGTGTTCTCCGAATTGAGAAATCTTGAAAATCCCGATTTGAAGGAATTTGCTTCACACCATGGTCGAACCTTTCCAAACCAGCTAGATGTATTTTGAATCCTTGAAAATGAGCTACAAATCGGGATGGGTTGGCCGGAATCCGGCCAAAGCCGAGCTTCCTCCAATCGCAACTTGAACTCAAAATCGGTCAACCTTTCACGACAAATGCTTAATCTGAAAAAAATCTGGAGTTGTCGGTCAACAGTACAACCCAGGAAGACCACCCAGAAGTTTCCCACACAATTTCCCGAAGCAGTAAGGCCCAAAGTTCCCGGCAGCCAGTACAGCACCAAGACGGGCAGAACACAAAATGACACAAAAATACTCCAAATCAGAGTAAAAAAACACTCAATTTTGTATTAATCCATTGAAAATCTTATGGGTAATCATAAGGAAGATCATTTCCAGCTTGAACGGTTTATTCTTGCTGAAAGCATTTTAGAAGATGAGAGGTTGAGAGATGAGAGAAATGGTTTTGAAAGAAAGAGGAAGTGGTTTTAGGAGGGTCAAACCGGGTTTGACTAACGGTCAAAACCGTTGACCGTTAGTCAATGTTCAATTTCCGTTTTTGGACTAAAATTGCAACAAAATGGATACATTGTGGACTACATTTGCTACTTACTAAAGATTGTGAACTACATTTGAAACAAGGGTAAAGATTGTGGACCACTTTTGCATTTTTTCCTTTCTAAAATTGTAACTCTTTTAGAAGTGTTTATAAAAAGAAGGGTCACTATGCAAAAGTGAATGCATGTATCATGTATTGAATCATTAGTACATGTGTTTCTATGAACTTTTCCTATGTTAATTTATGCTAATTTGACATCCATTTTCCGTTTCTATTTTTTCAATAATCAAAACTCTTTAAATAATAAAAACAACACATTCAAACAATTACTATAATGAGGTGAAATAGATTCCTTAATTTTTACAAGTTTAAGAAATTAAGTTGAAGAGGTGGAGCGTCATCATATTCATGGGAGTAATGATTGGGGGAATAGTGTGTGTAACAACACTAACAACCAAAGAATTCACATGACTAATAGTGAACTTTACATTAATTATATATCTATAACGAATAGAGACAGCTAATCAAACTGAATAAATTAGTTACTAAAGGCTCAGTTATTTTCCATTCTCATTTCAAAAAAAATCATTACTTTTTGTTATAAAATCGTACACGGACAAATAACTTCAATTTCTACTCAATTAAAATTTTTTCAAAATTTCTACTCACATAAATTCAAAAAATAACGTAATCATTACATCTTTTTATCTCTCTTCTACATAATTTTCCAAAAGAAAATTTCCTCCAAAAAAATTTTCTTCCAAAAAATAAAAAATTCCCAAGTTATGTAAGGCATATTTTTTCTCTGCTACCTCGACATTCCAAGGTGTCTCTTCCATTTTGGCCTATAGTTTCCAATTCGCTGGAGAACTATTTTTTTTACATGCTTAATGTTGAAGCTGCGATCTGCGCCGAGGCTAACTGATCTTGTCCTGACTTCATAATACTACTTTTGTGACTTATTCACCGATTCTACTCCGATGTTTAAGTTAGAGGTGTAGAAAATATTATAAAGTAAAACTGAGTATGAATTCAATATCTTAAAACTGAAGGCGTGATCGAGTATTTATATAAGTTTCAAGCTGCTAGAAGCTTGTTGATGAAGTAACATGTCATGTCAGCTGATAACGTGGCAGGATAATCATGAGGAATATCTTCTCTGATTCAGTTATAACCACCTCCTCGATCACCGTGCAGAACCAATGAGGGCGTTCCACGCTTTCAAAACACGTGTCACTCGTCCATAAGTTCTCTCTGTAGGGATGGTTTGCGCTGTGGGCCTCTTCCTTTTTGGCCCCATTATCTATTTGGGGCGTCATCTTCGCCTGGTCTCGGTGTGATTTATATGCTCAACACTTAACAAGTAGATAGTAGCAGAAAATTATTTAGTATATTCGTTTCATCTTTAAAAGTAGTGTAGCAAATCTGACACGCTTACTATTTTTCTAAAAAAAATTACACTCCTCCAAATATATCTGACTATACCAACTTCGTGGAGCAACTTTTATCTATATATAAATATATAATCTAATTAAGAAAATAGACAAATTCAAACTTTTCTAACGACAATGACTAAAGCGAAAGAAAAGTGACTCAAAAAGTGGAGGAAAATTAGTGCAATATGCCCCATCTCCTAATCAATAATTACAAATGAAACCGAGACTAATTAATTAAAAGAACAAATTGATTATAATATATAGTTGGCCGAGAGCGAGTTCCGTCGCACATGGAGAGATAGACAAATTAAGCTTACTTTTGACCATCACGACAATAACGACTTATGACTAAGTGATAAAAGCAGAAAAACCTATTTTCAAGAAGTCACGTAATCGAAACAAAATTTAAGTTACGAATAAATTATATAACAGTTAGAAAATAAGAAATAAAAAATAAAAATAAAACATCATGACCGAGAATGAAACACAGAGAGTATATGGTGTAGACGACGGACGACGCAGAATTTAATTCGGTTGACGAGAGAATCCAAAAGAATGGTAGCTCATCAAAACTGTTTGATTACTGCTTGCAGAGTAAGGTTATGTCCTGTAGCCTTTGTACCTCTAACTCTGGGAATCCTCCTCAAAAATCTCAAAAAAAATTATTAAATTTGTCACGTTTTTTGACTTACTTGATTCTACATATGTGCATTTGCGCGATTCTTCTGAACGCCTTCTTTTTATTATATACTTTCTTCATTTTTGCTTCACTACAACAACAAACAATGGGCTACAATCCAACCCCACCCTAACTTCTTCATATCTCCTCAATATTCAAATTTCTGGCGCTAAACTTTAAAGATACTATCCTCTCCGTATCATAATGCAAGACTCAAAACATAACTTTTTATATATGTAATAAATGGAGTAACTGAATATATATATAGATCTTAGCAAGTTCCATATAAGCTTAATTTGCAAGAAACATACTTTTATATAACTTCTTAAAATGAAGTATTTGTAAGACATGCACTTGATTCATGACTATATCGTATGTATACAGCAATAACTTAGATTTGTTTCGCTGTGTGAGGTCCAATCATCATATATGAGATTAGATCTTCTGTACCCTATCATTGCAATCCATGCATGTCTATCAGGAACGACGTGAATATAGTCGATAGAAGACCATGGATATTAATTGGGGTGTGAGGACAATTTATAGTAAAATGTATATATTTTTATGGTTGCCAAAAAAGGGGAAACAAAATAAAGGAAATTATCGAAAACTGAAAAGGATGGGGGTCATGTTGTGTGAACTTGGGATATAGCAAAACCAAAATGCAAATTGTTTGTGGGTCGTGATAGCAAAGGGAGGAGTCGAATGGTCTATTTAAGATTGGATTTAAAAGGAGGACCAAATGGCAAGAGCAAGAGCACGTGGATGGGAGGAAGAAGATCCAAATATGGACCCTTTCCAGATGCCAGATGGGTGTGATCTTCACATGGTACTACTACCCCCTCCTCCCTCTTCCGTCGCTTGCATGCCAGGGTTTTTCTCTCTTCTCTCTAGCTACAAATTAAGGATAAGATTCTTGTTTTTTCTACGTTCTTTGGATATTTCTGCATCTCCGGCCACTTTGATTAAAGGTGAGTTAAACGCAGGACAGAGACATAAACGATAAGTTAATAATTACATATGCTTTGCAATCGGAATGTGCAGTTTCGACTGTCGACGCAGACAACACTGTGCTGCATAATCTGACCTTATACATGCAAAAAGGGGCCGATCGATGACCAACCCTGCGAAATACAGGAAAAAATTATTGAACTATAAATGGAGTCTAGAAAAGAAAAGATGGAATCCTCATTAATGATCCCGTCTTTGTCTTTATTTTCATAGCAGCAAAGTTTTTGGATATCGTTCGTCACTCATCAATCAAACAATAGACCATACTTCTTTGGTAGTCTTTGCTAATTATATATTAAACTTACATTAATGTAGCAGACAAACATATGTCTATTTTTGCTTACGAATTCAATTTGTTTTAACCTTAATTTGATGAGGGCCCTTAAATTTATTCGAAAAAAGTTTATTTGAATTTTTTAAACCCTACAATCTCGTGGAAGAAAAAGACGAGTTATATCTCTACCCAAGTTATTGTGTCTTATTGCGTCTATATGTTTAAAATTACGTAGTTTTATTTTTTGGAGTCAAGAGTTTTCGGCGGAACTATATTGTTTTAAATACGACATAATAAATTGAGTAGAGTATCTGAACTCGTCGCTGAGAGAAGAGAAAAGGAAATGATTTGAGAACGATGACCCGTGAGTGAGAGCCAAAAGCTTTATAACAGTGTCCGCGATTGAGGAGTATATTCACTAAGTAGTAAGTGACAAATCGAAGCGCTCGCAAATAGACAAGTTTGAGGCCGGCTTTCTCACATGCCTCCTATTCTCTGCTTTATATAATTATCATTTCCCATTCCTCTCTTTCCCCTCTCTTTCCCCCCATGGCATGTTTTTCTTTTTCTGTAACTTTCTTTGTCCGTGCTGTTCTCCTCTGAATACACAAGAAGATTTGTAGCCTTCAAGTTTTCTTCGATTTGCTCTTTTCATACCCCTCCTTCCTCTTCTATCTATATTGTCCCTGAAAAGCCTGCAAACTTGGAAAAACATATACTCTCTCTTTTGCCTCTTCTTAGTTTCTTTTCTCATTAGTCCTTTTTACTCCCATCTCCATTGCCAATAATAGTATTGTGATGATCTCAAAAAGTTGAACTGTCTATTTTACTCGATTCATTTGCAGAATTTCCCTCAAAAATTAAACCATCCATGGATCGCTTCCCGATGCTCAGGTACCACTGCTAGTCTAGTCCCTTTCTTTCCTTTTCTTCCCCATCCATCTTTAGTAGTAATCAAATTCTTCTTCCTATCGCGCAATAAACCATTCTTCCCTTCATGATGCAATTCTCTGAGACCCTACCGTCTCCGCCATTTGTGGTTCCTTCCATGAATAAGAACATCAACCAAATTCACCGGACTCGGCCCTGGCCGGGTTTCCCGACATCCAAGTCGCTCAGCAGCTTCGGCGACGCCAATTGCATGGAACAATTGTTGGTCCACTGCGCCAACGCCATCGAGAGCAATGACGCCACTCTGACGCAACAAATCTTGTGGGTTCTCAACAACATTGCGCCCCCTGACGGCGACTCAAACCAGCGCCTCGCCTGTGGATTCCTCCGCGCCCTCATCGCACGCGCCGCCAACACCGGAAACTGCAAGCTGCTCAGCGCCATGGCTAATAACGTCAACGCGAATCTCAGCATCAACACCCACAAGTTCACCATCATTGAGCTTGCCAGTTTCGTGGACTTAACGCCGTGGCATAGGTTCGGTTTCACAGCCGCCAACGCGGCGATATTAGAAGCCGTGGAAGGATACTCCGTTATTCACGTCGTTGACTTGAGTTTGACTCATTGCATGCAAATTCCGACGTTGATTGACGCCATAGCCACTCGCCTCGAAGGCCCACCTCTAGTGAAGCTCACGGTGGCTGCAGGCGTCGCGGAAGCCAATATCCCGCCGACTATCGATATTTCCTACGAGGAGCTGGGTTCTAAGCTGGTCAACTTCGCTAGGTCAAGAAACGTCGTTTTGGAATTTAGCGTCGTTTCTTCAACCTATTGCGACGGATTTTCGACCTTAATCGACCAACTCCGAATGCAACATTTGGTCCGTGCCGAAAATAATGAAGCGCTGGTTATAAACTGTCACATGATGCTTCACTACATCCCGGAAGAAACCCTTAATTCTCCGAACCCATCTCTCCGGGCGATGTTTCTGAAGTCGATTCGGAGTCTAGAGCCGACAATTGTTGTTTTAGTCGATGAAGATGCAGATCTCACATCGAACAATTTAGTTACGAGATTAAAGTCGGCTTATAATTATTTCTGGATACCGTATGATACAGTTGACACGTTTCTGCGGCGGGGAAGCAAGCAGAGGCAATGGTACGAAGCCGATATATGCTGGAAAATCCAGAACGTGATAGCCCAGGAAGGTCACCAGAGAGTTGAGAGATTGGAGACGAAGTATAAGTGGGCTCAGAGGATGAGGAATTCAAGCTTTAGAGGAGTGAGTTCCAGCGAAGATGCATTCTCTGAAGTGAAAAGTATGCTTGATGAACATGCAGCAGGTTGGGGACTTAAAAGGGAAGATGAAGATCTTGTTCTTACTTGGAAAGGACATAATGTTGTTTTTGCTACTTCTTGGGTGCCTACTTAATTAATTCTATCTCATGAGTATATGGTAGTAAGCTAGCAAGTACCAGTAACAGTAGTTTTGTACTACTCGAATGTTGTTGACTGTTGATCTCTACGGTAGATTTGAGCATATGATGATTTGGAAATGATTGAGAATATGTCGGCAGTAGTATTTACTCCCTCCCAGTACTTTGATCCTTTTGCTTTTGTCACACATATCATAATTGGTCATTGTCGGTTTAGTGATGATTTGTAAGTGTAAAACTCAACTGGATGAATAGATAGGAAAAGCAGATAGATGTATGTACGGCAGTTTGATTTCCTTTGCACATTAATGCTATCATCGATCATTCGACAGGCTTCAGTGGTGTATTTGGTTTTTCTTTTAGCTCCAGTTTTACAAGCAATTCCGATCTTCTTGAATATTGTATGGTTTTGGAATTTATATGAAGTGAAATAACGTAATTTTACATGTAGGGTATAATAAGACATAAAAATTTATATAGAGAATCTGAACTCGGATACATTCTGAAAGTATATATGTACAAGAAATTTTGCTAACTCTAATGACATGAATCCTATATATATTGACAACAAGATTTGTTTTTGTCTTTTTAATGTTTTTCTTTAGAGGGGGCTAGTTACTTACTAAGGCATTATGCTAGTGATAACTCCAAAGTCCTTTTGAGGACTTTAAGGTCTTGAAGAGTTCAAATTAATGTAGCTAAGCCTGGAGATCGATATATGCTATATCCAAAGGACAGATCGATGGTACAAAACAGATATAGTCCAAAAAAATCCTAAAGCTTTTTATAGATTAATTAAGGTGAATCAACAGAACTAAAATGCAGAAAACAAGATATAGGATTGTTAGTTAATTGTTTGTTGATATTAAAACGCAATATTGGCTGGAATTTTGTAGCCATTTGTGATAATTATTAGATAGTGCCAAAGCTCTATGGTTTCTATTTTCCACTTTCATGAGCCATTCATTAATTATAATGAGATTATTTCCTTTGTCTTTTCAGTTGTATAGTGATGTAACGTAAGGAGGCAACAAAATAATTTGACCATGAATGATTATTAAGCCATTCATCATGCGATATATGTATTTCTCTCCCTCGCAGCAGCTGTCGCAATCATGAAGATGGAGAATGAAATTTCCTACTTCTGTCTTACATATGCTCGCTGCTTCCTTTATTTTGTCTACGCTCGCCCCCGGGGGGGAGGGGATCGTGAGAGAGTAGACAGAGGATCTCAAGTGTGGCGCTAATCCTCTGTGCTAAAATCATGACAACGGGGCGTCCTCTTGTTGCGTCGACCTCTGACCTTGTTCATTTGACCATCATCATCACAACCTGCAGTTTGTTTTGCCAATTTAACGCCTCTTTCTGCTTCTGATTTTGCAGTATGGATGGGCATTAAGGTATGCGTATACGGCAACACGTAGCGTAGGGATTGGTATTGAGATTCCGACGGCCATTCTCGAAAGCAACCTAAACCAAAGCCACCGAAGACCTCAAGGGTCCTGTCTTTCCATTTATACCTATAAACTTCATTCGAGATGCGTAAGAAGAATGTCTCAGATTCAGGAGCGTACGAAACTATATTGAACTCAGTCGATGCGATTTTCTTCGTTACAGTCAAACCAGACGATGCAAAATCATCACTCAAGTTCCTCAACTTATCACAATCCTCAGTTTTGGTCCATTTTATTCCCTCCCGGTCAAGAGTCCAATATTCTTCAAATCCTTCTCTAACTCCATGGCAATGGCACTCAAGTTTCTCTTTCGATTTCCATAAACACCTACCGATTATAGCCCGTGGAGCCTTGATCAATTTATAGCATGGTTCCTCGTTAAGAAGATGGCAAACAAGAATGTGCCCTTCAATGCAATCCCAGTAAAGGCTTCCATTGAAAAACACCTTGGAGCCGTTTTCGAAGCCATAGCTTACGGGTGGAAGCTTGTCACAAAGCTCCACCCATTCCCCTGTTTCTGAAGACAACATGAACAACTGGGAATACGCGTCACCACCAAAATATTTCGCCCGGACTAAACACAACACCCTGTACTTAAGGTAATTGCAATCCACATCGGCCATCAGGGCGAAGGAGACTCTCCGGAATGGCTTATTGTGATGGGGAAGCTCTATTTTTTCTCTTGTCAATGGATTGCAGACGAAAAATTTGTTCAGACTCTTTCCCCACTTCTTGCTGATGCAGAGCAAGAGGCCATTACACGAATCGATGACGTCAATCTCGTCGGCTTGCCCTCCTTTCCAATTCAAGAATTGCAGTTTAGGATCAGGAAGATCACCGGCTCCCGGTTCGAGTGGTGTGAATTGAATATACACATAGTATGCAGCTCTCTTATCGATGAAGAATAGCCCCGTGAGGGCTTTCCCGGCAAAAGCTTTACAAGTGCGGCCATGATGAGCGGCGAAATCCGGTTGTCCGATCAAATTGCAGAAGCCCTTCGAGACACACTTGAATTTAAACAATACCCGCGGAACCAATCGAGAAAATACCTCGAAAAGGAGCTCCTCGCTCTGCCGCAATTCTTCAAACACGTTGTCGTGCTTATCTTCTCTACCGGTTAAACCATCGTTATCCTTGGGAAAACTCAGTGCTGCTGCTTCTTTCCCTTCACTTGTTCCTTTTTTCTGTCCTTGCTCTGATTTACTCACCCTGTTTCTACGACGCCCCATTGTTGACTACTTCCTGCAATAAGCAAGAATAAGATCAGAAGAACCCAAACCGCTGAGTTTTCCTTCTTTCTCCAAAAACCAATTACCAGAACAGACGACGGAGGAAACAAATTCGAAACCCTCTCCTCTGCCGTTTCTGTAAAAATCATATGAAAATTTGAGGAATTCGGCTGTTGCATGTAAAGGCACCATGGATCAAGTAAACAAATCATGATTTACCAAATTTATAAATATCCTGTTCCGAATAGGAATAGGCTTTGGTTTAAGGAAGTTTTATCATCTGATTGGAAAAGGAAAAACCATAGCTCCGCTTCTTTGATCAGCCTCAAATCGGGGACGAAGTCTCTGTCCAAACTTTGCCCCTTTAGAGGGTAAAATAGACAATTCAGAAAGTAAAATGAAAATTCCATTCTTAGCCCTGTTTTACGTGGAGGCCCAAACTAATTAAATTACAGGGCTGATTGGGTTTCCTAGGTCTTGGCCCACACCGAGTGTTGATTCTGATCGAGTTTTTCAACATTCAAGTTTGGGCTTATACTTGGGCCTGGCTAAACTTTCGGCCCAGGAATATTTATGAAACCAAACATTCTCTATAATTTCTCTTGCGCCCCGTTTTCAAATAAGTGGTCATTATAGAAAAATCACAAAAATTAAATAGATGAGTAAATTTTTCTTTGTCCCTATTCATGTTTTTTTATTTAACTACATTTTAAATGAGAATGTGTATAATATATGTGCATTTAAAATGACATTATAATTAATATCCTTAAATGAGATCAATTAATTTAGGGGTAATATTGAAACTTTCTAAATTTTTTGCATTGAAATGTTTAAAGAGACACTTATTTGGAAACAATATATATATATTATAAAGGTCACTTATTTGGGAATAGATACAATAGAATCGAACCCATAGTTGTAATAAATACTCCATCTGTCTCATTTAAAAAGTCTATTTTACACTACTGTTTTTAGTAATATAAAGTGAATTTCTTAAATGGGACGAATGAAGTATTGTGACTAAATTCTAATAGTGGATTTCTTAGTGAGGAATAGACTAATTTGACTTCCACTAATACAATGGGCACATATACAATAGGAATTGTATATGCTTTTACCCATATACTATACTATTAATGCAACTGTTATTTTCTTCTTTAGCTTGCTAGAATTCTAATAACGTACTTATTAATTTTGAAAATTTAATTTCCACTCAAAAAAACTTATCCAAAAAAGGAAAACAAAGGTTTATCAACGACTCATTTTAGAAATGTATACAACTAACATCCATTCTCAAATGGATAATTAATCACAAGTCATACAATAGTATCTTTTTTTTTAATGTACATTTTTATATAAATAAAAATTATGTATAAATAGTACTCTTATGTACATTTATAGACTAGGAATTGAATCCTGACAACTTTAAAATGACACAATTTTTATGCAAATTTAAGTGATAATAGCAGACAGACAGACGGTCATTCTCAATTCAATATTTCCCCTAACTAGTGCCCCCAATTATTGTATTGTTGAAACTTGAAAGTATCTACAAGGAAAATTCTTAGAAAAATAAAATAAAATTTGTTTATATGGTATTAGTACTATAGTTTAAGAAACTAGCTTCATTGGGATAAACAAACACTGAGAAATAATCATTTGATTGACTTTGATTGTACCATAAAAAAATGGATGATTATTAGTAAGTGTGACAAAATTCTTTCTTAGATCTTTTTGTTTGCATCACTTCACTTACACTAAAGCTTTGTTTGGTTCTCTCCTCCTGACCCGCTGACTTTGCCTACTTCACTTCAGATCGTACTTACCAAAACGCTTTTGGGCCTTTTCAATCACACAAGGAAAGAAAAAAAAAAAAAAAAAAAAGTTAGCGCCCTTATGATTGGGAGCAGCCAAACAGGACCTCCGCATTCAATGTGACACAGTCCTAGCTACTATCCATATACGTAGTAGCTCTCCCTCTACTTGCAATTTCACACCTGTGTGCGCTAATGCCCACGTGTCCTTTGACTCTCCTATGACTCCTTCGAAGCTTCGAAAACAAAAGCCCTAATTGTCAAAATCCATTTTTATTTTTCCTTCCATTTCTCTCTCTCTCTCTCTCTTCGGACAGCGAGCGGACCGACCGACCGAGCTCGATCAAGTAATCACTTGCAATTTCACTGTCAACGATTCTGACCCACAACACTCGGGCTGTGTACTTCAGTAATTCAGGTCTGTTTCTTGATTTCTCTTTGTTTTGCTGAATTCAATTTGCATTGTTTGCTTCTCTGCTGCGGTTCTTTGAGCTCGAATGCTGAATTTGCTTTCTGGGGTTTCGCATTTTGATTCGTTTTGGAGCTTGAATTTCTTAATTTTGAGTTGGGTTTGGTAAAGTTTACATCTTTACTTCCGGATAGCGGGATTCGATTGGGTTTTGTGATTTTGGGTATCGCTTCCTTCACCGATGATGTGAATGTGGTGTTTTTGCTTGATTACTGGTGTGCGATTGTTTCAATTTTGGGGTTAATTGATGGCGGAGTGTTGTTTTTTGACCTGATATTTATTTGGTTTTACTCATTTTGGCAGTTACTGGAATAATTCGGCTCTAGTACGGTTGGGAATGGTCACTGCAATTGACCTTCTTATTCGAAGGGAATGGCTAGGGTTTCAACTTTGATTGTTTGATTATGAGCTGTTTGGAGTTTATGGATCTTTATGTGATTATTTGACTGCTCTCGTTTTGTGATCATTATGAGTTCGGGAGTCAGAATGCCTGGAGCTCGGCATTATGCCCGGATTGATACTCATGGCCTCAAACTTGAAATTGAAAGGAAGATTGGTCGACAGAGATCAGATTTGTATTTTAATCTGCTGACTAGGTACTTAAGTCGTAAGCTTAGCAAAACTGAGTTTGATAATCACTGTGTTGGCTTGGTCGGCCGAGAAAATATCTCCCTGCACAACAGGTTTATTCAAGCTATTCTCAGAAATGCTTCTATTGCCAAGATACCCCCAGTAAAATGCACCAAAAGTGAAGCTTCATTGAATAGTAATTTGCCAAATGGCTATCAAGGAAATAAACTTCCTTTGCTTGGTCAGTCTCCTAGGAAAGGGAGAACTCCAGCTCTGCGTGATGGCAAGGTCAAGGACCGTCCAAGCCCTCTTGGGCCTCACGGGAAGCCACAGAATATTGTAGGTGAAGGTTCATCGGCAAAGGTGCCGGAACAGCAAAGTGCTACTGAATTACTCTCCTTAGGTAGCAGGCCTCCTGTTGAAGTCAATTCTGTGGAAGATGGAGAAGAGGTTGAGCAGGCTTCTGGAAGTCCGGGCACACATAGCAGAAGCCCTGTAACAGCTCCTCTTGGCATTTCTCTAAATAATAGAGGAACAAAGAAACTATTAGGTCATGGTGCAGCCTCTTTCCTTTCTGCCGAAACCTGTCACTACACTGGTGTGCTTCCTGACATGAATACTTTGAAGAAGAGGTTGGAGCCGAAGTTAGAGGCGGATGGCTTTAAGATTTCTGCCGATTGCGTTAATTTGCTGAACAATGGACTTGATGCTTACTTGAAGAGACTAATAAAACCATGTCTGGAGTTGGCTGGTCCAAGGTTACAGCAGAAGCACCCCAACCAAATTCAGCATCAGGGATTATCTGCTCTTAACGGGATGGGGCCCATGAGATATGTACAAAATCCAAAAAATTCATTTCCTGTGTCAGCTTTGGATTTTAGGGTTGCAATGGAGTTGAATCCCAATTTACTCGGAGAAGATTGGCCGGTGCAACTGGAGAGGCTTTGCATGTATGCTCCCAAATAATCACTGGAGCACTATGAAGAAGGGTTGAAAACGGCTGCTAATACCCTGTAGGTTTATGAACAAAAGGAGGAATCTGCCCAAGGCTGGGATTTGTGATTTTGATGGCTTCTCAGTTCATGATGATTTCATTTGTGACCCTAGAATCATTCTGACAGTGCTGTTGACACCATATAGATAAGCAATGCTTATATCTTCAAGGCTTAGACTTGCTTAAAATTTTGAACCGATGTTTAGGTTGTATATACACCTCAGAGCTGATTGTTTCTAAATTGGGATCCCTCACCTAGTAAATTATAAGGATATGGATACTTGTAAGATTTTCAGCCATTACAAATGTTTCTGTGGCTGCTTTCAACTGATAGCAATAGTATGTTCGAGATGTTGACCTTTTGTTTATCAATAAAGCTTATTTGTGAAATGATCAGGATTTCATTGTTATGGCCCTCTTGTTTAACGTTATCGCTCCATGATTGCAAGTAAATTTGTTGTCAGTGATCTTTGATAGGTTTATATTGCCTCTTATAAGATGTTGGGGAGGCTTGGTCAGCTTCTTATCGCCTAATAAGATGTTGGCGAGGTATGGTCAGCTTTTATCGCCTTATAAAAAAGCTGGTGATGTTCAGTCGACTTATCTTGCCTAATATGATGTCGGTGAGGTTTGGCCAGCTTTGATTGCTTCTAATATGTTGTCGGTGAGCTTCAGAGGCTTTTATTTCTTCTGTATCTTAGTCAAAAGTTATGCTACATTGTCATATTTCCTAAAAGTGTTTCTCTTATTTATTTCTGCTCTAAATCTGTTTTACCAAAATTTCATCTTCTCATCAGTATCCAAGTTGTTACCTTTTCACTTATTGGAAATTTTTGGGTGTTCAGCGATCTTTAATAGGATATAAAATTTCAATGCTTTGATAGTATCATCTTTTGAGTTCTGAAACCAGATGTGAAGGGAAAGGGGTTCCTTGCTTTAATTGTGAATTTTTCTTGTGTAACTGAAAAAATTAACTATTGCTGTGTATGTCCATCAGATGCAAAGAAGCAATATGTATGAAAGGGTTCCAGTTGACCTTGATGCTTTTTACTGAAGTGCAGGGTGTGATTACTTGCCAACTGATCATCTTAGATATGAAAGCAACTGATCATCATCTAAATGTAAACCTTTTTAGATTTTTTTTCCTTCGAATTTGAATGTCTTTGGTAATTATGCTGTCTATCTATTGCAGGGCTTTTGAAAGTCAGACGTGCCCACTGCCTTGATAATAACTGTGGCAAACACGTTCGAATTGTTAGCTGACAGGTGCAATTACCTGCCTGTTTACTGCTTACTGTTTGACGTCCAATAATGGCCATCTTTAATTTACATATGTAAGATGAAAAAAAGCTGAATGGTTATGCCCCATACACCTTTTCTTCATGCTTTAATTACTTATTACTGCTCACTTTCCTGTTTTTTCAACTCTTGATGTAGCTATTCTATGTAAGCACATTATATTTAAGGCCAGTAAGTCGGTCGTTCATATCTTATTAGAAGTTTTCATTAGTTTAGTTTTGCTGCGTGATTTTTTTTGGCTTTGGGTTTCAATCCTGGATTTTTCTTATTCCTTTGACTGGTAGGTGTGTAGATTGAAATGCAACTAAATATATTTAATGTAATGTGATCACATTATCAATTTATGTATTCATACAGTCCTTGGGGGTGGGGTTGTGTGTGTTAGTTGGAATTTCTAGGATCTTATAATCTGTCACGGTGATATGTTGACTGAAATTATAGGTGCTATTGCAGTTTTTTATGTATGTGTGTAAATGCCTAGATGCATGGGTGTCAATTTGTTTGGATCTCTTATTAAGAGCTCGCAGCATCTTTGCATGTTTTTTGAATCGGTTGGAAAAGAAATTTACAGACCTACAAAAGAGGGGAAAATAATTGGGTCTGGAAAAATTATTGAATATATTTTCTGTATGTTAATATTTACTGGATAGTGTTCTTCTATGAAAATTAATTGGAAAGAAAGTTTCACACTTCAGTTGGGATATCTCAGATGAATGGTTCTTTATAGCATCTAATTTTTTACTTTATTCTTATGAATTGATCATGGATTAGTTTCTAGGATCCTATGTTCATTGGTTTTGTGCGTGCATGATGAACAAAGCACATGTCTCAGCGTTTGATCACCCTTCTTTTTTAGTTTTCTACTTCATTGTACTCTCTCAAGGAAATGCATACAGCCCACAGTTATTTGTACACGAAACTTGAGTTTCCCACGTGAGATGTGGTCGATATTTTTTGGACATTTTAAAAATATAACCTATCAGTTGAACTGGAACCATATGTCTTGCAACCTGAAGATTTTTACAGCCACATATTTTGGCATTTACTCCATTTACTGTTTGTTTATGCATAAAATCTTCTTTCATTTTTTAATTGCACTAGGTTTGGAAACTTTTTCCGCCAGGATCTGATTTCGGTGTATGGTTGGACTTTTTAGACTAAACATGGTATAGTATGTCTAAGGCAATTTAATGTTGCACTTGTGGAAGAGACTAAACCTAATATGTCAATTTATAGGATGAAATCTTGTTCACTAGTAAAATTAGCTTTCTGAATAGCAGTATTATATTTAGAAGTTGTCATCTTTGCTTGTTGTTTTACCTTATTAGTACGTAACCATGGTCAGATATTTTTGTCCATATAAATGGTTGCCATTCTACTGGTCCAACGAGAATTTGCTTCTCTAACCTAATCTAATACTTTATTCCTAGAGTATTCCCCTTCTTCTTCTGTTTTCTTTCCCTGAACTAATTTGCTATGCAGGCACGATCAATTGTTATGTGGTTGTCTGAGGAAGAGATAGTTCTGGTAAATTGGTAAGTATCTTGCTATCTGGAGTTCTTATGAGTATTGATATGCTGATTATTGACTCTTAGAGCCATGCATATATTACACGACGCTTCGCAGGAAAATCCCATCTAAGGAACCCAGGTTGTTGGCCAATTAGACTAATTTCTGATATCTGTCTTGTCTACACGAACTCACTCACTCATTACTTAATTAGTGTCGATTTGTAGGCATTCCTCTTTGGTTTTGGAATCTCAGTGTGCATTTGTGCTCATTTTCTGTGTGTGATTCTGTGATATGTCATCTGATACATTTCTTCATGCTCCAAATATGCCGGGAGAGAAAACTGAAAAGTAGTGATCTTGATGGAATTACACTCATAGCCGTGTTATCCAAGTCTTTCACAAACTAAACTTACATGACATAAAGATTGCTTGGATTTCTGGAGCTATCTGATGTGTTTGGGTCCCCCTGGTTTGACAGATTCCTAAACTGGGGATGGGGAAAGGGAAAGGGATGATAAGAAAACCCGAAAACGATTGTTTTGTAGGTTTTATTTATCGTCAGCCACAATGGGAATATTTGACCTGGTTTGTAGGAAACCATGTCATGGTTCTTAGCTGGAAGCCGGACCCTCCAGAACCAGAAATAGTATAATTTATAGTAGGAGATTACATTTTAAGGGTGGCCTACTGGCCTTAGCTATAACTACGATAGTACTACTTTTCAAATGGTTTTGCCAATTTTGTTCAACGCGTGAAAGCTAGCTGACCTCTTATACTAGAAACCAGTGGGCTGGAGTTGTGAATAAAAATCCTGGCTTAGCCTTTTGTTCTGTTCATACTTGGCTACTTGTGGTTCTGAAGGTTGGTAAGGTCTATTGCCGTGAGATATTCTGGAGGAAAGCGGTGCCCATGATGTGACATGAGGGTCCCCCTTCCATTCTGAGAGGGCAGCCATGGAAGGCAAAGTTTGGACAGACGGAAGATGAGATATTCGAATACGTGGACGGATTTTTGAGAAAGGACAAAGGAGGTTTTGGCTTTTGACACCTTTTGCAAGAAGTTATCTTTCATCAATTTCTGAGCTCAATTAGCTTCGTTTTCAGCTTTCTAACTTAAGCTATAAATAATCAACTCTTCAACCTATTCCTAGTTAGTAGTAGTTAACATCATCTCTCTTGTCAATGATTATCACGGTCTTGTTAAAGTCATCATTTTAATTTTATTCATGAATGAAATCTAGAAGCAGATGATGTAACATCTGTTGTTTGGACTTTGGACGGTCATTCTGTGTTTCTATTTGATATATGATAGTATTACATCCCAACGAACCTAACAATTTTCTTACTTTTTATCTTATCAGTTTAGTTCCAAAATCCTCTTAAAATTTGATAAGGCTTTCTGTACAACTCAAAATATAATTTTTCAATCCTTGAACACTTGTAGCCTACGTCCACCAAAGTCAAGATGTGTAAGATATATCAATTGGAGGGCCATAATAGTCACACGCGAACCTTTGACCGGGAAAAACACAGAATGAATTATTTCGAAAAATCCAAGAAACATGTCCACTCGATTGAGGGAACTTATTACCAAATTACTGCACGCAATTAGGTTGGGGTTCGCCCGCCAGCACACGCATCCGACGTAGTATAATGTAATTGAAAGCAACATGTTTGCATGCATGCAATAATAAACTATATCTAGAATGGTCCTCAACTCTTCCTTCTTTTTCCTTTTTCTATTTTATTTTGTTAGGCAATGGGGGTTGGTGGCCCCTGGTTTCTGTTTTGAAATCTCAACTGTTCATGCATGAAATGCTTTAGAATCCGTTTGTGTATAGTTCTAATTTTATCGAATATCCCCGGATGAACCTTTAAAATTAATTTGTTTGTAACGTCAACAATTTTATTTGCTTCCTTTCTGTCCTGTCACGGTACAATTATTTTGCCGAAAACCAAAGACATTAACAACTATTTTCTATGTGCAGACACGACAGGATCAGCAGAATCAAGTTCCAATCTAATAATTTATTGCAAACAACTTTTTGAACAATCTTCTCAACTTATAATGAACTTCCCTTAATTGAAGGCTCCACAGTCCCGACGAATGTTACCGTTGTTTCCGGTCTTGACTCCGACCCGACCCAAATTGGTAATAGCCGTCACAAAAGCGTTTTGGAAGGCTTGTGAATTGGTGGCCCACGTAGTCACAGTCTTCGTCGACCTTGCATCTGTGAAGAGGACTTGGTCGGAAGTGAAGAGCCCTTTCCCCTGCTGCAGATTCTTGAAATACACATTATCGAAGGCCCTTGGGGTGGTGGGGTCCATGTTAATGGCGATGGTCGGGTCCACCCCTTTCGGGCACATTGACTGCAACTGACCCGCGTATTGCTTGTCCAGAGTCGGATCAACCGGGTTGCTCCGGCTGAAGTTGAATATCCGGTTCGAGAATTGGTTGCAGTGGGAGAAACCCACCGTGTGGCAAGCCGAGAGGGCAATCATGTCAGTCTGCGAAAGACCGTTGGCGGCGAAATTCTTGTTGAGTTGATCCAAATTGAAACCGGATTTGGGTAGTTTGCCGTTGACGCTGGCTGCTGTTGATGTCAACCCGTCTCGCCTTCCCAATTCAACTGAATACGAAGGTCCACCGGCCTGGAAATTTCGTAAACAGTTATATCATTAGAATCTTCTAGTGGAATGAACAACGGAAAAAAGTATTGAGTAATGAAAGAATAAAAGTACGAACCAGTGCAATAACGTCACGAGTAGCCATGGCAAGAATGTCAGCGCAGGAGACGACATTGTTGCAACCAGGGGTGGCGTCGACGGCTTGCTTGGCTTTGATGACGGTGTCGAATCCATCTCCGGCGAGTGACAGGTTGTCGGGGTGGTCCTTTTCTGCCTTGTTGTTTGGAGTGGAGGCTACTATAACAGAAGCATCACATCCCTGCATAATAAGTTCATTATTGTATGTTATACCCGACCGTACCGTAATGTTATACTGAAAATAATATTACAAAGTAAAGTTTACTTACATTGACGAAACAATCATGGAAGAAAAGACGGATGGTGCCGGGTACGGTGACAAAAGTCTGTTGGAATTTCTTGGTAACGGCTTGCCTAACAATTCTTTCAGCGTTGGGGCATGTAGTACTTGCGTAGAAATTCTGTCGCAGCTGGGCTGAAACCAAAGGCAAGAAACAATGGCTAAGACAAATTGACAGCACAATCATAACAAGGCTGAAACGACCCATATCTCGCAGGAAAAAAAATGCAGAGAGAGGGATATATTCTTGCAAAAGATGAAATGAAAAAGAATATATATATAGATACAAGTTTTAGAATAGAAGTTGGCAAGATGACAGCTGGGTAAGAAAGTTCATACTTATTAAGCATGATGGCATCGCGATGCGATGAAGGCCGCCTTTGTATGTTTCTTTAAGCATGCATTCTCACAACTACTCTCCTCGTGGATCCATTTTGAATTTTCAACGAATGAGATCGATGGAAATATAAATATATTTTATGCCCAGTTCTTGATAATCAAACGTGGTCGACCAAGCAGCAGGGACACAGAAATTAAAAAGTTCCTCCTAATCAGTAACAGTTTATAAGCACTAGCTAGCTCCTTGTTCATCAGTTAGCCAAATTATACTTTTCCTTGCAAGATTATGCATGCATGAAGAATCAATTAGCCAGCTCGCATAAGGTAGATGACAAAGAAAGAAATTAAAAAAGGGGATTAATTAATATAATTCGATCGTTTAAATGGTTCTTTGCAACAATACAGATGCAGTAGAAATTAAAAACAAGTTGGTTATACTTCTTTCATTTCTTCTTTCAGAAATATTAAATAAAAATAAAAAAAAAAGGCCCAGAAAATAGAAATATTCCATTGTGAAATGTGATATTTCAAGAAAGAATTGATTGGTGAAAGAAACATATGCACTACTTTTATTTTTGTCCTTCCTCCTTATTTTCCTCGACTCTCATCGCTTACAGCTTGCATTACATGAATTGACAGGCATTTTCCTTCTTATACATACGAAGAACGTAAAATGAATTTGATGGATCGATCCCAGAAACTTTTCCTTCTTCATATTAAGAAATAAAAAGGCAAATATATATATTATAATTACAATTAAATTAATTGCCTTGTTAAGCTAATTAATGAAATAATGAAATTTGTTGTAGTCAACTTCACAAGATATATACCAAATCAAACCTGTAATCTGTATTAATTAGTTCCTCTTAAATTATTGAAGACGACTTTGGGATGGATCGATGTGTATATAATACTACTAGTACTGCTTTTGTTAATTAACCATCTGGTTAAGTAATTACCGACATTTGCATTGTTTAGAATAGTAAGTATAACAAACGCATTCTTAAACAAAACCCAGTCAGTTTGACCTTGAGTCATTAACGTATGCACGCAATCTGGAGTAATGTCATTTTCTTCAACTATATATGCTCCTCGATCCATGTTTAATTATTATTACATCTCTTTTTTTTTTTTAATGTCTTTTCTTAATTTTTCCTAAGGAAAAGAAAATTTAACTGGGAAGCTTTGGATTTATTCAAGTTTGAACAATAATATTTCCACTTGGGCGGCTGTTCTTTTGATTCGTCCTTCCTTGTTGTTTCCTAGTTTTGCCATTTGTGTTTGTGTGTGGAAACATCGATCACTTGCAAATCTAAAACTATCCGGCTCGGCCAAAACTTCTTCGACTGCTCTTTTGTTTTTGTATTTAAAGCCAAAAAGAATCAAAAACATTAATGCATACTTGGACGTTTAAGTATGTATGTTGATCACTAAATTTGAGCCAGTGTCCCACCGATTGCGACATATATATGTCGTAGTTCGATTCTTATTTCTACCAATTTTACCTATTTAAAGTGCATTCCTCCTCCCTCTAGATACTAGCGGCCAGTTAAAAAAAAAGTTTGACCATTATACATCATTTCTCCATTTGAAATGGATGTTATATTGGATAAGTAATTGGGCCAAGCTTATATTGTACGTGCCCTGGATCTGATAATCATTTCACTTTTGGCCCAGACATTTTTGGGCTCGATATCATCTTTCTTTGGCCCACTTAGACCAAAAAACGAACCAAAAGAAAATACTAATAAATATCTTCCTGTCCCTCAAAAAAAAAAAAAAAAAATCTTCCTGAATATACGATGAAATAAAGTCCCAATGAACAAATAGCACAACTGTAGCGGGTAAGAAAAAGACGACTCTTTTGAGATTTGAGTTATTGAACAAATTGTCTTATTCATTTATTACTTGTATTTTTTTTTTTTTTCCTTTTTTGCAAAGACTATTCCACAAAACAAGAACGGTTGTTGTTTAAACTTTAATACCAACCTCAAATATGGGTGCGACCCGACCCCACTAGTCTGTCTGGTTCATTGTAATGTTTTAATTTAAAACATGGTTTTAAAAAATATATTTTTTAATTTTATGTGCCAAACAAATCGAAAGGAAGGAGGGAGGGAGATTCAAAACTTGGATAAATGGTCCCGTTTGTTGAGCCCAAAATTAACAATTATTGATTTTAGAGTATACTGTATATATCTTTTCTTTCTCTATAGAGCTTAGTCTTTTTCTTTAGGTTAGGGAAACGTGGGCTGGTACGAAAATTGTCGAATTCCTTGTATGGATTATATATGGGTGCATGAGCAATTGAGCATCCACATTTTGTTTTGTTGATAAGGATGGTGGTGGAGCCCAGCTATGCCAAGATTTTTTTTTAATTTGGGAGATGGGAACCAATTCTATATTTAGCCACAAATGGGGGTAAAACGAGCCGAACTGAGCTGAGTTTTGACGTGTTCATCTTTTGTTCATCTATTTATTGAGTCTAAAATCTTGTTCATGTTCGTTTATTTATTAATTGTGTCGAGCCGAGTTTTTTCGTGAACATTAGTGTGCGTTCTATCTTGTATTAACTAACATAAAATTGTAATGTTTAATTAATTTAATTTGCTATATCAACTTACATAAAAATCAAAATTTAATTTAAACTCATATGTTGATATATATGTGCATATAAATATATATAAAGATTCAATTATTTGTATTATTTAAAATTTTAATATTTTATATACTTATTTTATTTATATTATATAGTTAATATTTTAATCGAGCACGTTCAAGAACATTAACGAGATTTCAACACTTTATTCGTGTTCGTTTATTATTAAACCTAAAAATCATGTTCGTGAACGTTTTTATCGAGTCGAGTTCGAGCTTGTTCGTGAATATTCGTGTTCGTTCTTAACCTGGCCACAAATTTGGATCCACATTTGTCTTTGTGGTGTGGTGGGATCCCAATTTCCAAAACTAATAAAAGGGACCAAAACAAAATCCAAATCCGCACACCTCCGCTCCACTTCTCAAACGTGGCTGACGCTTCTAGGACACGACACTCTCCTAATTCATGCATTCTTTCAATCTACTATACTACTCGTACTCATATTATATGAGGAATCAGCTGGTACTTCAGCGGTTGAAATACACAGAAAATTACGTAAATATCAATGGGGGTGTTAGATTTCATTATGTGTTAGTTTTTATCTATTTACAGTGTAAACTATAGTAGTCAAAAGGATTTTGTAACCGACTTTCATAGGTCTTTCCTTCCTCAATCTAGTATTAAAATAACACTGTATAGTCAAATTGGAATAAAATGAGTGGAATATGGTAACTGAAGTAAAAATAAATTTTTATCTTTATTTTATTATTGATTTGCTACATTATTTATTGGACGTAACAAATGTATAGATAATATTTTAAATTTAAAAATTAATGTTCATATTTTTTACTATCAGGAATGAGGATAATTTGGTGAAATTAAAGAAGTTAGTTGTTGTTGTATTAATACAAACTTCAAAAACAAATTTAGTTTTTAAAGCCTCATTGAGGTAATAATAGTTTCTCCAAACTTAGATGGGATATAAAAATGTAGTAATTCTTTTAAAATTTTTTTTTTTCACGAGACACATTTTCAAAATTGGCATTAACTTAAATGACGTGTATACTGAGTGTAGTCTTCGATGTATTATAGTTATATTTTAAAAGTACACGTATCGAATTAAGTTCTTAGTACATCGTGTTTAACTGTTGATTTTAGTTAATGAAATATTGTTTATTACACCGTTTGACATGAAACTCCGCCAATTAGCTGGGGGCTAGATCCCTAAGGAGTACTAGTTGTGTAAAGTTGTGAGTGGCGGGGTGGTTGTTTCATAGTATGATTTTGAGTGAGGACATGCGTGATCAGTGTTTTCGTAGTACGTAATTCCATGAGCACGAGAGAATGTAGGTGTAAGAAGGGACCATCACCCTAACTTAGTCCCTTCTTATAAAAGTTGCCGCCACTCAACTCATCCGAGACCACAACACCCACACACACAAAGGACCTGCCGCAACTGCACCGTTCAGTACATAAACCCACAGTTTCACTTTCATTTGTATCGGAAACACAATCCAGTCCTGCCTAGGAGTTCCCAGCATATGCAATTCGTATTGTGTTTGAATTGACAGATAAACATATTCATATTTTTAACATTAATCTTACTCATTTAGTAGTTCGTGTTATTTGGATTAAATTATATAACCCACAAACTTCAAAACTCAACACTAATCCGTTTATATTTTGTCGTGTCAGAAATGACCAGTCCTAATTTTTTTTTTTTTTCTTAATCCTAAATATCACCTAAAATTTCAATCTCCAGCGCCAGCACCAGCACCGGCATGAGCATGCATTCCTTTTCTTTTCTTGTTCAGACAAAACAAAAAAATAATTAAACATAATTAAACCTTATAATTTTCAAATGTTGCTCGAGACAAGATTCGAGATTCCACCAAATGGCATGATTAAAGTCATTATCCATGGTGGTTAACTAAGGCTTAATCACAGTAGTAAGTGGTTAGTCCCTGTCAAAAATGTCATAAATTAATTTGTTTTTTAGCATTACCACTGACAATCTCGATCATGCTCAGGAAAAAATAATACATAGATTGGTGGTTGGATTTGGACACGAAAGCAACTCAGTTGTGACTTTTCACGTCCTCCTTAATCTTAATTAAAATTTATTACTACTAATCTATCTCCTGATCCAATGGATTAAACAATTAATTAATAGTAGTATTTTAAGGATAGAAAACCAATTGGTACACCCAGCCCAGTCACTCATCCATCTAATCTATCACTATTTCCTCTACTTTTGTTTTACTCGTGGATTGGATGTAACTAGCTATGGTTTTCTTTTCTAGACAAACAAACAAACAAACAAAGTAGATAAGATGCAAATTCAGCAACTGCTTCCAAAAGCTATTTGCCAATTCCCACTCATCCTTCGCCAAATGTAACTCTACGTTTTTACTTTCCACCTTAGATATCAGGGATGTAAATAAGTCGAACTACTTTATTACAATTCAATTCAAACTTAATTAGACTTTAATTTATTATTAACTCGACCTTATTTATTACTAGTTTGATGTCTATGTTATACTGATATAATACAAACAAAAATACGATAATATGCAAGTGGCTAAAAACAAGAATAAAACCATAAACACAAACTACTTGTGATCAATTTCTTACCTGATATCATATATTTCCATTTAAAGTATCATCATGTCTAGTATTTTTAATTTTTTTTGTTAATAAAAATAAAAAGAAAAAGAAAAGAAGATGCATGGGATGGGACAAAGATGAAGAAGGAACAGTGTCATGTAGGCCCAAGAAGAAGAGAGTCAGCCTTTTAGCAAACCCAAAAGGAAGGCCCCACAAACCCACAGTGGTGACCGGCAACGCGTGCGCAACTGTCGCCTTCCGGGCCACCTCCGCCTCTTCCGCTTAGGTTTCCAAATATTCTTTCTTCCATCCCATCTCCCCCGTCAGCTCATCATTTCGTTTTTTTTTTTTTTCTTTCTCTTCCCGTTGGGATTCAATGAATAATATTATTTCACTTAAATATTTCCTGTTTCACTTTTACAATTTTACAGTGGACATGTGCCATCGGTAAGATTATAGTTATGTTACTGAATCATTTTTTTAATTTGACAACGGAGTGGATATATTGGTCCAAGAGTTTAGGATCTTGAAATATTGTTGAGCCTAATCCTAATCTATCTGTCATAATTGGAGTAGAAGAACAAAAATCAGAAACATAGTGGAGACAAAATTAAAACAAGCCAACTCCTTCCATCTTTCCATATAACAAAGATCGATCTACGATCCATGGATTCCTAATATAAACAGGCACATGCTGTCATAGGCTTAACATGTCCCAATTATTTGATGTTATTATTAGTTGAGAGCTTCTTCAACCTTCAAGCTCGAATGTTGCTTCTTCAAGAAATTAATTAATTTAAATCGATCTCCATGAATTCACATGGGGTCTCTTAATGACTTCGCTGCTACCTCAAATCAACGAATCTTCCAAAAGGGATTACTCTGCTCGCCTCCAGGGGCTTAGCTCAGTTGGTAACTTGGCAGCAGATTGCAGCCAAGGACGCAGGATCGAGTCCTGGCAGCCGCAGTGTGGGATTTTCATCCCCCCAATGTGGGGGGTGGATCCTTGTGGGCACCAGGCACTGGTCCTCCTGCCAATGTTATCGCTGAGTCACCCTGATTTACCTTCCACACGAGGCTCATGGGGCTGGGCGGTGTGGGCCCTGCGGGCGAGGATATCGCCTTTTGCAGCCAAGGGATTACTCTGCTCCAATTATATGCGCCCCCCCCCCCCCCCCCCCCCCCCATCCATCAGTTCTATAAATTCAAGGGTACCCTTATCTGTATCTCTCTCACATGAATTATTACAGTACAATCTCATCAATCTGCCATTAATGTTGAGTTTGCAGATCTTTTGGACTCTTCCCAGAAGTACCCACGTAATGTACGGCTAAGATCTATATATAAATAGTAAATACTACAGTGCATATATACGTATATATATGAATATGTCGGTGGGCCAGGTAATCAAAATGCTCCAGTATTTCTATGGATGGATTATATGACAACTGTATGTGATTGATCATAAGTAAATAGAAACAACATTGTTGGGGTTGGGGGATTGGGATGCATGTGATTTTAGTTTGGCAAATTGCTCAGCTGTAATTTTCATACTTGTCTGGAATTAATAGTGAGAAGAAGGGACTTTGTTTCTGTGATGCATCCATAACTTATAACTTCTTCTTCATACTAAGGAGTACTGTACAATACTAGAATATAATAATAGAATACTAGAATAGAAGAGGAAGATACATTAATTTAATGGGGAATTAAATATGGCTGCAGTGCTGGACTTGTCTGGGGGCATCTATTTCACAAAACTTGAATCACATTGGCTGAGGGACTGGGATTTGTTTGGCATGCCTCAAACCTCAAAGGCTCAAACACAAACACTACTGCTTTGATTTCTGTGTGTGTGTAAAAAGAGAATCTTAAATTCTTCCCACAAATCATTTTTTGATATTTTATCTTCAGACACTATATTATATTATATAAGTACTTTAAAGTTATGGGAGATGGAAGCTAATAAAGTTTGCAGCTTGAATTCCCCCGGCCCCCTCCCTCAGTTGTCAACAATTGCTGCACCTGTCTCCTTTTCTTCTCCAAACTTAACCTTATCATCACCAGATTTTGATGATCAGCTAGCTTCTCCTTCAATTCTCTCGATCAGACCAGACCTTCAAGGTAAGAATAATCATCAACTCTTCTAGCTGTCTCTTTCCTTTTGTTCAAGAACGAACATGCATATGTGTATGAGATCATAGATAGCTATGAGAAACCTTGAATCCTTGTTTATAAGTATGATCCATTTGAGAATTTTGGTACGTAATCGATCAACTAGGAAGCCGTGCAAAAAGACTAAAAGACACTATGGTTCGATGATGATGATGATGATGATCAGTTTGGTATGTGGTACGCGACACTCGAGTACTAATGAGTGAAAAGAAGATAAAAAGTTGGATGTTATACGACGTCAAACTAATGAAACAGCTTTTTTCTCGGATGAAACGTTATGCTTTAAGTAATCCTCTTTCTGTATTGAAAATGATAGCCGCACCATGTTACCAGACATCTCTGTTTGTATACAATTATTACTCATGTATAGATTCTCTTGCAATCATGCATATTTAGCCCTAAGTTTCTTTCTTCTTCAAGAAACTTAACTTCTCTAGCTTTGAGTCTTATGCTGTGTGTACTATTTCTCTGCATTTTTACAGGCACAGTAGTTGTACACAAAGAATGTCTTTTTCAGCTTGAGCAAAAGGGATCCATCTTCTATTCTTCTCTTCTTTTCCAGACACCGTCTGTACATATATATATATATATATACTTCTTGAACTTAGTCATCTGATCGATCAGCTTCCATGGAAAAGCTTTTTAATCCATACGACAAGGAGTGCATGAAGATGGCTATGTTAAAGCACGAGGAAACATTTAGAGAACAGGTGAGTAGTATTCCCACGAAAGTTGACTCTTTTATTGGAACGGGGGAGGAGTATATGTTAAGACTTGCATTGATGGTTCATTTTTCTTGACTTGAATATTGCAGGTCTATGAACTTCATCGACTGTATCAAATTCAGAAGCTATTAATGAAGAACATAGGCAGTAGCAGCAAAAAACACGGGCAGGATTCAGATAGAAGGAGCTTCAAGATTGTTCCTGATCAATTAATGCAGACAAATATGCATGAAAGACCGAGGCGATTTCTTGATTTGGACCTTCCTTTTGAGAAGCATGATCCAGAACTGAAAGAAGGCCGCAATAATAATAATAATAGCATTACATGTGAGATGGATGACGATGATGAGACCGAGCTGGAGCTTACATTAGGCTTAGGCCCAACGAGCCGAAGCGCAGCAAGCTTTTCTTCCTCCTCCTCCGGATCCAGCCATACCAAGAAAAGGACTGCAGAATCATCAGCAACCCGGCAGCTTCCGATGAGAAACACAAACAGAGAAGATAAATTAATTGGATGGCAATGGGGATTAGATCCTGGTGTTGGTGGTGAAGACCAGTTCAGACAAGATAGAAGACATAGTAATCCTCCTTGGCTATTACAAGCCTTAAGTCTAAATACAACTTGAAGATTTCAATCATGTACTTAGCTTAGTGTGAATGTGAGGAAGATTTTAGACGGATTCTTGTCGGCTAATTAAGCTATAATGGTGATTGGATTTTTGGTCCTTTCCTGTTTTCTTGCCTTTTATCTTAGTGTACTAACAACAACAACAATTGTACTTCCACTTCCAGATCGATTCTTATCAATTCCTTCCCTCAAATTAACAACTTTGAAAGCTATTAACTGTTAAAAAGGACATCTCTATGAAAATATCTGCAGCGGAATCTTAATCAGCAGTTCATTTTCCAGAATTCCCACGTTGGAAACCAATCTAAATCTAATCAATGCTTGGCGGGGACCAATTAAGTTAATTTTTGCAACTGTAGAAAGTAAATTTTCATCCTTATTCGTCTTTTACTACTGAACAAGAAAAGAATTTTACAGGCAAAAGGAATCTGCTGTACAGCATATCTATTATAGATAGAGGTTGAATTGGATGGATCACATACTCAGCTTTTAAAGTTAGATTCAGATTTTTTGATTTTGTATAACTAAGAGAAGAGATGAGGATGACACTAACGCATCGATCCTATAAGAACTCCGAACTAACGTGTGTTTGAGCAAGAGTAGTGTTATAACCCCTCCTTTTGGTTTGAAAAAGGAAAAAAAGAAAAAGATATGAGGATTGAGGAATCTGATCTAAACGAACTTGCTTTAATTGGTACCAAAAGTAGTAGAAAATGTTGAGTTGAGACCCAAATTGATTGATGATTCACAACTTTCCAATTTCTATTCCTATTTTTTTATGGCCTTTGGTTCTCCAACTACCACATGGCAATTATTTCCAAAAATATGTCTGCCACCAAATGGACATCAAGATTCCTTCTTTCTAAATAAATAAGCCCCTTCTGGCTTCTAGGAATATTGGATATTAGACTGGATTCATTCCCTTAAAACCCAAATCATTTAAACTACTCTTTCATATTCCACAAGGGTCACACTAATACGTTACATTATACATGTCACATTATTCACTCTATCATTTCATTCGATGATCTCAAACTGTTCCTTCTCAGTTTCAAAATGGAGAAAAAAAGAATTGGCATTATGAAACAGGAACTCCAGCATATGATGTAATGAAAACGCAAGAACAAACTATACAAACTCTTATTGTATGCAATGTAGTCTCAGATGTTGTAGTATTATCACATTTAAAACATCCCAAGAAGGGAAGCTTAGGATATGGAATGCCGCCTGTCCTTGTTGGGTTTGCTCCGGGCTTTCGCATTGGGCAAAAGTCCATCACGAATAAACGGATTGATTTTGCCCAGTTTTTTAGACACAGAGCTTATAAACGATTTTCTAGGCAATGGTGGTTTATCCGCAGATGGAAGAGTGATTACTAGTGGGCTGCTGGCATTGGATTTATCGGATGACCTTTCGATTTCTCTCAGTTTTGTTTTCAGTTTTAGCAACTCCAGTTTAAGGTCCTGATTTTCTTTCCGCAAGCTCGAGAGCTCTGCTGGATTTGAGTGGATATCCGTCGAGAACTGCGGGGTCACTCTCAGGGCTAGGCTCGGAGAATCGCCTTCCCTGAGGCTTCCATCCATGGCCTCCCGGAGGCGTTGTTGCTCGTAGTAGAGTACCTGAACGACTGTTTGAACTGGTAGTCTGTCGTTTTGAGCTGCATGGGCGCAGGCTTCCCTGGAAAGCTTTTGACAGTCCATTACGCTGCAGACTTTCTTTCTATCCATGTCACTTAAATCAGGATGAGCCTGCAAAGTGAAAAATGAGTTATATCAGAGCAAATGATCATGATCAATTATGAAATTCTCCTCGCCCTTTTGGGTTGGTTATATGCATCATATCCTGTAGTCGTGTACATTCATTTACATTTATGCATTATACGAAAGTTTCTTAGGCTTGTTTCTCTCTTTATCTATTGGAGCTACTATTACTTTTTTTTCCTAATGTTTGCATTACTTATTCTATCTAACATAGTATGCTCACACATTAATCTCAAACATTCTCATTTTTGCTACCATCATTTTTGTTCATTTCCGCTACATAATGAAAAACTGGAAAACTGTATAATATGTACAGACCTTTAAGAAGATGTCAATTGCCCTGTACATGCCATCCTCAGTGATCCTAGAATGCTCGGGGACAAGTTCAGCAAGACTGATGAACCTAGAAACAGGCAAGTTTCGATCAGAAGCGATTTCAGCGAGGTAATTCTCCATTAGTTTCCCAACTCTTTCTGTATCAGTGGACAGAGGAGGAGGAGAAGCAAATTCATCTGGATTAATACGTCCCAATCGTTTCTCCTCCATTTCGTAGTCAAGATAATTCATCATTATCCGCTGGACGGTCTCAACATCAAACATTGTGTCTCCAGTAAACGAATACGAAGGAATTAAAAGATCATCCAATACAGCTTGTTCAAGTTGCAAACCTATCCTCTTCTCCAAGTCGATCCTGCAAGCAACCGTTGTTTCGAGATAGATGGCGGCTCTAAGCAGCATTGACAGAAAGCTAACTGACAATGAGTTCTGCTCTCTTGGTAGAAGGCTAACAATTGTTTCTAAGATAACCCTCTTCTCATGTTCTTGTCTTGGTTCGATCTTTTTCCTTCCCTTCCCGAAAAATTCCTGTCATGAAAATTAAAACTGGTTACATATACTTTTAACTAAGTAGTATATCAGAACGAATGAGTTGAGAATTTGAGATTGATCTCACCAGTCCTCGTAGAGACTTCTGCACATATAACATTAGTATTGGACCGAGAGAAAATTGTTTAAATCCCCTTCCTAGCATTGCAATAAGCACCCTTTGAAACATGTCAATTCTCAGGACAGTTAAATCCTCAGCCCACCAATCAACCATGGCTTTAGACTGTATCACCGTGGAGGAATTTACGCCGTTTGAAAACTGGCTATCTTTGCAGGCTATATAAGCAATTGTGTCTATGCATCTGCCAACCAGTTTTACTTCCTCTGCCAGTGGAAGAAAACTCTCAGCAGAATGCAAAATGGAGACTGCACTCGCAAGGCTTTTGAGTGCCACTTCATTCAGAAATGCCTCAGTTCGGCTCACTAAATTCCCAACTGCGCAGTCCTCTGTCATCTCAAGATACTCCGCCACACATCTAAGCATGGCTATGTTTTCTGTACTTATCTCGAAGTTTATTCCATAGCAAAACTTCGCGGCAAGTTCAAAAGCCTCTGCTCCACCAGGGATGTCAGGAATTTCAACTGCAGAAACATCGGCATCTTTGGATTCAGAGACTAATTTCCTTATGCATCCACACTTTGACACCAGCGGGAACTGTATATGAGATGTAATTTAACAAGAAGTTCTTCAATCCCGGAACAAGAATTAAAAAGGCAAACTAAGTACTCCCTCCCTCCGTTCATTAGAACAGTCCCCTTTGTAATATTGAACAACGACTATGACATTCAAATAAACAACACAAACATAAGGTTCAAAGTTGAAAGCTGTATGAAATTGCAAGGGAAGCTGCATGCTACCTTGTGCAGAGAGAAGGGAGTTCCTCCAGCATGAACAATAATATCACTTGGAATCTCCTGGGAAAAAATCCTATCAATAATTCAATCAAAATCTTAGTATTCCTTATAACATATTGCAAAATCAAAGATTTCAAAGAATCAAAAGAAGAGAAAACCAACCATTCACTAGTTCTCATCATGGCAGCAGAAAGAAGATCTTTCTTCTTGGCAGAAGTGTTAGAAATTGTAGAGCGTTCAGTCCCCTTCAACTCAAAATCCCCCATGGAGAAGACTGTGAGGCACTTGGTTCATATATTTATGCCTATAATGCATGCATAAATGAGTGATCTTGGTAAAAAATGGACAACTTCTCATGCAACACTTTCTGGCATTTTCCAAAATTTTGACTGAGCAAGCATAACTGAATCCTCAAATACTGAGACTATGAACTGCAGGTTCTTTATTTATCTACTGCCTTAACCCTTCGCACATAATCATCCAATAAGTGGGCTTCCTAAAATAGACCCCAATTTTGGTTGTATAACATGCGGTTGACAGAAAAAAGGATTTAGCTTTAAGTTATATTGTGTGGTGGATTTGAGCAGTTGGGTTCTTTGGGATGAGAGTTGGCGAAAATTATACAAGTTTTGCCTAAATAATTTCAACCACAAAAGTGCCAATCCCCTTTTCCGTAATCCAGAGAATACTAGTTTCTCTTTGGGCAATGAAAGTTATAAGTGCAATACGCCCCCCCGCAGGGAGAGACAAACAAAAGGCACCTCGACCTTATAAAGGGTCCAAAACAAGCTGATCCACTTCACACATGGACTATGCTGGCAGTGGCATTCAAATATCGGTCAAAACTTGGTTCGACCTTAATTTTTACTGATTTCGAGTCAAGCCAGGGCAAGTTTAACCTCTCAAAACTCCGTATCTTCTGAGGTGAATTACATTTTTAACCCATGTGTGAGAGCATACACGGTTGGCTTAATATGGGTGATCTAGCAACCTCTTTATTATCTTGAAATGGATTTGACTGTGGCAGGACCGACTGGACTTTAAAAGTTAAAACCAACCGACTTTAAGGCTTAAACGACGTCGACGGGAGGCGTGAAAAGTTGCTATCAGGACGTTGTGGGAGAGAGGTGATGGTAACAAAATTAAAATTGACACTAGAGACTACCACGGTCATATAATATCCCAAGAAGCAGTGAATTAATGGCGCTGTTTCAAGTTTCAACTCAAGAATTAATGATAAACATGGAGCTATATATGAGCTAGCTAATCATGGATGTGTACCAGTCGAGCATTGCCTTATGAATTTCTGAAACCTGAATTTCTCGTTGGTTAGGCGTCTCTTCCAGCTCAAATTACAATGACTCATCATTAAACACACAGAGTCATTGACAGGCTTTGAATGTCATATTTCATGGCTCCACCGCAACAACTCAGGGGCCAGAACCCAGAAGCGTAGGCCGTCCTTCTTCCATTTTCACCATTCTCAGTACTTTTAAGCTGTCCAATCAACTCATGTTCTGCACAGAAATGAGAAAACTTGAAGCTCTTCGAAACCAATGTTCTTTCTTCTTTTTTTCCCTTTTCCCCTATCCCCTATCAGGTTCTGTAACTCACTATTTGTTATTGTCTTTTCCTCAAGTGGCCAAGGGAGAGGGTGAGAAATTATTGTACATGTTGAACTTAAGCAGAACAGAGACCCACAGATGCATCAATAATTTTTCTTTTGTGGTGGTCAGATTTCAAATTATTGCTGACAAGGAATTTATTCCCTTGATTAACCCCTGTATGACTCTTGTTTCTTTTATAAAAACATAAAAACTTGCCTAAGAAATTTTAAAAGGAAAAGAAAAAAAATGATATTCAGAGTGTAAATTGTAGAAGATGAAAACTATGAGTGAGGCAAAATGTCATACATCTTATAGACAGCCCTGAGAAGAACAAAACATGCAATCTAATACTCCATTCATATAACTCCAAGAGCTTCACGATCAATTGTTTCAGCTGGTAATGCTTGCTAGCTTTGATGGGGGGGCACATTCAAAGAAAAAGTATTCACGGATTCAGCTCTGTATGTGGTTCTTTGATTCGTTTCTGTATTGCAACTTGGGAGAAAGCTCAACACTTACCAGGCAGACCTAACCCTATCTATATATACCACTCATAGACCGTAACAAAGGTAATTTCCTTGTGCGTGCACTGCTCGTAGTTCGAATATCTACCTAAACATCAAATGGGGTGTGGTCACTTGTTTAGTTATGAAGGATGTAGTAATCTCACTTTGACAAGAGGCGAAACCTATAGCTGAATTATAGGGTGATAAATATTGAGGCATACTAAACGCAGTACATTCTCCTGTGAAAAGTATTAAAATTTTTTTTTATAAAATTTCACACTATTCACAGGAACATTGGGAAAATACCGCCTTTTATGGGCTGTATTTCAGAAAATACCGCCCACAAAAGGCGGTATTTTCCCAGAAAATACGGCCCACTGTGGGCGGTATTTCTCCCCAGAACTACCTTCCCACAGAAAATACCGCCCACTAAGGGCGGTATTTTCTTGTGGGCGGTATTTTCGTAAAATTTTATCTCGTTTAGAAAAAAATGTGTAGATTATTTACATACCGTGTAATATGGATCATACTCGTGACTATAAAATCAAATGTTGTGCGGTATTTTTTTTTATCTAAAGGGTAAAATAGACTTTTTATAAGGGAATGTTACTGCGAATAGTAAAACGGTTACTGCGTATAACAATTTCGTAAATATTAATTTCTATTTCTCGTGTGCAACTGACACCTGTAAAGAGCTCTAGTGATAACTATGCCCGGTTAACCTACTATCTATACATACATGATACATGAATTGAAAGCCTATGCACAGGTACTATCACCAGCGTCATTGTCATTCTAAGACTCAATTATATAGCAGAAAATTTAGTGTAGCTGATGGGAAAAGGAAGCCATGTGTAAACTGTTGACCATTGAAGAACTTGTACCAAGATTCATAAAATCGCAGTTTCGGTTCCTTAATTATACCTTCATTACACTTTCAGTCCCTTAATTATTGAAACTCGCACTTTCAGTATCCTAACTATCACTCTTTCGCCGGTTGGTCCCTCTTACCGGCAAGCTGCTGGTTGACTAACAAAGTCAACGGTAATTTGGACCTTCTTAAAAAATTCATAAAATATTTGGGTCAAATCATAATAACTCAAAACATTTTAAAAAAATAAACTAAAAGTGAAATTTTCTTCAAATAAAAAACAAAGGCATGGGCTAGCAGCGGGTACGATTTGGCGCCAAAAAAAGCACTAAAAAGTTTTGAGTTATTATGATTTCGCCCAAATATTTTATATATTTTTTATTTTGACCTCAAATGACCTGTAACTTGAGAGTTTGTTGGTAAGAGGGACCAAATCAGCAAAAGAGTGATAGTTAGGGAATTGAAAGTGCGAGTTTCAATAATTGAGAGACAAAAAGTGTAACGATGGTATAATTGAGGGACCGAAATGATTTTCCCATTCATCATCATATTTCAGTAATCCAATTTAAATTATTTCACATTTTATTTTAGACTTTATTCTCATTACTAACTGGGCCTATTAAACAAATTGGGCCTATAACACTATCGTTCTTGACAACTAATTGTCCAGAATTATTTGGGCCTAAGACAGCCCATTATATTAAGCGTCCGACATTTGCATCAAGCCCATTTCTGATCGCCAAACTTCGCCAATAATTTTCTTTCATTGCAGAAATATCTGCATCGTCATCAGTCAGTCTGTCCAGATTTCTCAAACCAAGCCTCCAGGGGCTTAGCTCAGTTGGTAACTTGTCAGCAGATTGCAGCCAAGGACGCAGGATCGAGTCCTGGCAGCCGCAGTGTGGGATTTTCATCCCCCCAATGTGGGGGGTGGATCCTTGTGGGCACCAGGCACTGGTCCTCCTGCCAAGGTTATCGCTGAGTCACCCTGATTTACCTCCCACACGAGGCTCATGGGGCTGGGCGGTGTGGGCCCTGCGGGCGAGGGATATCGCCTTTTAGCCAAAGATTTCTCAAACCAAGTTTTATCAAAAGGGAGCCAAATTTGTCACCTTATCCCCTTCAAGCAACTCTCCTCAAACCCTGCAAAAACCTCCAACAATGACCATCAAATTCAGAAGCAACCCAGAGTGAATTGCAACTTTGCTGGAGAAAAATTCCTCTCTATACTCTGTATTCTGTTTTTTTTTTTTTTCTGTTTTTTTTCTGTGCCCATGGAGCTCCATTCAGCCATCAAACCTCTCTCAAATCCACACTCACCCCACCACACTGCTGACCTCTCGTTTTCTGCTTCATTCTCCCCTTTCCCCATCCAAGTACACCTCAAAACTCCCAGAATTTCGTCTCCAAATTTCCTGAATTTTCGCATTTTAGCTGTTGTCGCAGAGTCTAAAGAACTCCCCCCAAACAGTCCTCAGAGGCTCCTCAAAGAACTCGCTGAGAGGAAAAAAGTAGTATCGCCAAAGAAGAAATTGCCCCCCAAAAGATTCATACTCAAACCCCCACTTGATGATGCGAGATTAGCCGAGAGATTCCTCAATAGCCCACAATTATCAGTCAAGTCATTTCCTTTATTGAGTTCTTGTTTGCCTTCTTCTAGACTTAACAATGCCGATAGAACTTGGATTGATGAGTACTTGCTTGAGGCGAAACAGGCTCTTGGGTATCCCCTCGAGCCATCAGAAAACCTCGGGGATGATAACCCTGCAAAGCATTTTGACACTTTATTGTATTTGGCTTTTCAGCACCCAGTTTGTGAGAGGACTAAAACTAGGCATGTGAGGTCAGGCCATTCTAGGCTGTCGTTCTTGGGGCAATATGTACTTGAATTGGCACTTTGTGAGTTTTTCTTGCAGAGGTACCCGAGGGAATCGCCTGGTCCAATGCGGGAGAGAGTGTTTGCTTTGATTGGGAAGAGGTATCTTCCTAAGTGGATCAAAGCTGCAAGCTTGCACAATCTGGTTTTTCCAGTTGATAACATTGATAAGCTGAACAGAAAGGAACGGGAACCACCAGTTAAGTGAGTAACGATGTTGGTTTTTATTTATTATTTGAACTCAGTTATATTACTTGAATTCTTAGTTAGATATTCCAAATGCATTGGAGCCTTTATCTGTTTAAGAAGTTAGGTTTGTGGTATAGAAGGCCGGGGTGTGGTGGCAAAGGAAAATTCTAAAAACTGTTAACCTATGCAAGTAACAAGAAGAAGAAAAGAGATGGCTTTAGAATCAATGAAGATTTCAGCTTTAGAATCAATGAAGATTTCAGATGACATATTAGTTCCCTTTCTTTTTATATTGGTTTAACAGAGAAACATTAGTACAAATCTGTATAGTACAAACATTAGTTCCCTTTCTATCTGATGATTTCAAATGACCTTTTGAAACTACTTGGATAGTGACTTATTCTGGTAAATATGTCGTCACAGATCTGTGTTTTGGGGTTTGTTTGGTGCAATCTACTTGTGCTTTGGCATGCCAGAGGTTTATCGTGTTCTGTTTGAAGTATTTGGAATGGATCCTGATGCTGAAGACTGCCAACCTAAAGAGAGGAGACAGCTTGAAGATGTTGATTTTGTGTCTGTAGAATTTGATGGCAGAAAACTGAGCTGGCAAGATGTAGCTGCTTACAGGGTAATCTTTAATTCATATGTTTTATGCTCTTGTCTTGATACTTTAAAGCTGCAGATGTCATGATCATTGCTTTTATGTTTTCATTTGAGGTAGATTGAGGTTTCTTACTATTCAATTCCTGTTATCTCTTAAAAGCAAAGTATAGCTATTCTGGATTCGAAGGCATTAACTCTGTATGGACTACATGTTCCTAGACTAATACATTTTACTCGATTAGAACTTGGCAGTTCAGAGTGGAAAAGTATATCCATTCAATGATGGTTCCAGTGACAAATTTATTCCATGAATGTGTTGAAGTCTGGTTTCTATTCTTATACTGACTTGATTCTGTGTACTCCAAGAAATTTCGGTGGAATTGTGCATTTCTGGTTGTTGCTTTTGTTACCATTATACTTATTCTTGGTCATTTGTTTGATATCAGAAGACATGCCCTCTTGAAATCCCTTATTAACGAGAGGGGATCACTGCCACCCATGAATATTTATTGTACCATTAAGCTGTATAAAATTGGGTTAACAAGTACTCATAAATCATCATGATGCGCTCATGCCTAGCACTATAAAAATGCTCATAACTAGTGAAAAAACTGTGCCATTATTAATGCTTCAAATTTATTTTCAATTAATGACAGATTAAAGTTACTCCATTGATTTTCATTCAACATTGTTTGCCGTAGTTCCTTTTATGGTTCTATCAAAGTATACCTTTTTTGAAAGATAATTGTATAACCTGGTGGACTCTTAATTGAATGCTTAATTCAATCATACAGCCACCAGAAGATGCTCTTTTTGCACATCCGAGGGTTTTCAGGGCATGTGTTCCTCCTGGTATGCATCGTTTCCGTGGCAACGTATGGGATTTTGATAGTAGACCACATGTCATGAAAGCCCTGGGATATCCATTGACAATGTCTGACAGAATTCCAGAAATCACCGAAGCTAGGAATATTGAACTCGGACTTGGTCTACAGGTAAGTCTTCCAGAAATCCAGCCAGTTAGAATTTTATTTCGATCACATTCTTTGTCCATTGTTTATGCAAGATATTACATAGACATGGTAGCAACTAACAGCCATTGAAGAAAAAATCTTAAGGCTATGGCATTGTCCCTCATTTTCATTTCCTGAAGTATATTTTTCTTTTGTGGTCAAGTACAGCTTGCTTTCTTGCATCCCTCAAAACACAAGTTCGAGCATCCACGATTTTGCTACGAGAGGCTAGAATATCTCGGCCAAAAGATTCAGGTACTTGTTTCTTCCACTGCATGGCCTATCTGTTTTGAAATGTCTTCTTCAATTTTATTGATGCTCAAGTAAATGGTTCAGAATATAGGAAGAATGCTTCAGACTGGTTATCCCCCTTTTTTCTTTATGTCCTGCAGGATCTTGTAATGGCGGAGAGGTTGCTCATGAAGCATCTGGATGCTCCGGGGAGATGGATACAGGAGAGGCACCGACGGGTTCTGATGAACAAGTTCTGTGGAAAGTACTTGAGAGAAAAGAATCTACACCGGTACATCATCTACAGCGAGAAGGTTCAAGATTCCTTTGAACACAATAGGAGGCTCAGAAATCCAGCCACCGTTTCTGTTCAACAAGCAATCCATGGACTTTCTTATGCTGTGTATGGGAAGCCAGACGTGCGACGCCTCATGTTTGAGGTTTTTGACTTTGAGCAGATCCAACCAAAACCTGTTTCAAGACCATAGAAATGATAGATTAACAACTGGAGAATCAAAAATGAAACTTTCAAGTGTCAGTATTTTACTTTTAGATGATAAAAGATTTTGAGATCCTGAACAAGGGAAGTGATGTACAGATTCTTTATTTAGCAGTTTTTTGATATTTATGTAATATATAGTTAGTGCAACCAACTTCTTGAGTTAAAGAGTTTGAATTGCAAAAATAGTTTCTTACTCTGAGAGTCTGAGTCATGGTTTTAATTTTATAGAATTTTATACATCACCGTTCAAGGGCTTCATCCTTTACATTTATATTCAAGAAATAGGGCAAAGGTGCAAAATTGCCCCTAACGTTTTCTGTTAGGGGCAATTTTGCCACTAACGTTTATTTTGGGGCAAAATTGCCCCTAACGTTTTCTGTTAGGGGCAATTTTGCCACTAACGTTTATTTTGGGGCAAAATTGCCCCTAACGTTTTCTGTTAGGGGCAAATTTACCCTTTAATTTTTTTCAAATTACATTTACCTCCTCCAAAGTTTGTTTAAATAACAAATAGATATTTTAAGTTTTAAAAAATAACATTTTAGTCCCTTAACCATCCAAACTTGGAGTAAAATATTTTTATCTAATAAGAAAATATATTTAATACGAATAATAATTAATTATTATTGTTCCAAATAAAATTATTCATAAATATCTAAACTTTTAAAAATATTAATTTAAAATGCATATATATTTTTAAAAAACTGAAAAAACATTAAAAAAAAAAGAAAAGAAAAAGAACACCCCAATAAAATATTCATAAATATCTAAACTTTTAAAAATATTAATTTAAAATACATATATATTTTTAAAAAACTGAAAAAACATTAAAAAAAAAAGAAAAAGAAAAAGAAAAAGAATATTTTTCTCCAAGCCGTGGCGTGTTCTTTTTCTTTTTCTTTTTTTTTTTTTTTAATGTTTTTTCAGTTTTTTAAAAATATATATGTATTTTAAATTAATATTTTTAAAAGTTTAGATATTTATGAATATTTTTATTGGGGTGTTCTTTTTCTTTTTCTTTTTTTTTTTTAATGTTTTTTCAGTTTTTTAAAAATATATATGCATTTTAAATTAATATTTTTAAAAGTTTAGATATTTATGAATAATTTTATTTGGAACAATAATAATTAATTATTATTCGTATTAAATATATTTTCTTATTAGATAAAAATATTTTACTCCAAGTTTGGATGGTTAAGGGACTAAAATGTTATTTTTTAAAACTTAAAATATCTATTTGTTATTTAAACAAACTTTGGAGGAGGTAAATGTAATTTGAAAAAAATTAAAGGGTAAATTTGCCCCTAACAGAAAACGTTAGGGGCAATTTTGCCCCAAAATAAACGTTAGTGGCAAAATTGCCCCTAACGGAAAACGTTAGGGGCAATTTTGCCCCAAAATAAACGTTAGTGGCAAAATTGCCCCTAACAGAAAACGTTAGGGGCAATTTTGCACCTTTGCCCTCAAGAAATATTATGCATTAGGGCACTTTTGATTTTTGTTCATTAATTTTATTTTTGAATCATACTAATTCTTTCTATTAGATGGTGAGTTATTATACTATTTTTATTATACGGGTCTCGAGAAGAGATAATGCATTTGGGAGACTCCCGCATGCTTTGTATGTATGCTCTCCTACTGCTACATTTGATAACTTGGGTATACTTGAGATTTGATTTCAGGAGTGTCTTGTCCCTTGCCTCCTAGGCAATAGTACATCCGTCACACTCAAATAGTTTAATTTATGACCAATATAATTTTTCCAAAAATAAGTCATTTGATTTCATTTAATTCCTTCATGTGTTTAAGTATGGGTTGATTGTTAATTTATTATTTTAGTAAGAGTAAGCGAGGTAAAAAATTAGCAACGTAATTTATTTTATAGGATAAAATTTATCTCACATACCAATTAGAAAAGAAAAATTACCATCTCGTTAGAAAAACCATCTAGAAGAAGTGTAGAACTATGAGAAAATCGCACTTTTGGTCCTTCTTTTATACTTTCGTTACATTTTTGATCACTCTTCTATATCTCGTTGCACTTGTGATCCTCTTCTTTTATGTGTTGACACTTTTAGTCTCTATAATTGGCTATAACCGATTTTATCGGTCATTTGAAGTGTTATGTAAATTTTAAAATTGTATTTGGACTCATGATGACTTACAAAATCAACTACAAGACTAAAAGTATAATAAGAGTATAAAAGAGAGAACAAAATTATAATTTTCCGGAACAACTAATAATGCAATTGCAATTGCATACGAGACCGTAGTTTTGATAATTCTGATATATTAAGAGCGGACTTGGTGGTCAAAATGGGAGGAAGATATTTTTGGCGCAACAAGCACAGGTCACAGTTCTTCTACTTTAACGGAAAGCCGAAAGCGAATCTTTTAAAACCTTTCCATTCCAATCCCCAAATCCGACCCTGTCTCGCCCGGTGACCCGTTTCGTTTGGTGTTTGAGTTTACTGACGTCATGTAACGGCGCCTTAGGCTCTGTTCTTTTCCATTCAGTTTCAAGAAAAGTATAACTTAGTGGATTGAGGATTCACATGGATGAATGAATGCATGATGCGCTCGAACGCACCTTACACCGTCGCTCTCTCCTTCTCCGTTTTTTGCTAGTGTACACCCTCATCGCCTCCCGTGCTCCTCTAGCCCTGCCCCCCGGCCCTGACCCACCCCCCTGCCCGACAGACTCCACCGCCGCCGCCTCCTTGGACGCCGTTCGTTCGACGATCGAGGTCGACGACTTCCTTCGATCGAAGATCCGCGGCTCTGAGAGGGCTAGTCTCATGTCGAAAGCGCGTGTCTACACCGACATTAATGTTCTTCGCCCTAGAGAGTATTGGGATTACGAGTCTCTTGCTGTGCAGTGGGGGTAATTATTAAGCATTTCACTTACTAATTGTTAATGTTTCTGTTTTAAATTAAGAATAGAACCCTAACCCCCCTTTTTTCACTGCATTAATTTGTTTTCTCGTTTACCTATGGTTTTTGTCACAATTAGGGTTGCGATCTTATTTTGGATTGCTTCTGCTGCTTTCCGTCTAATTGTTTTCATGACGATTCTTTAATCCTGAAGTTATTGACATGTTTTTGTGTGTGATGTTAAATTATTGTTGGTGGATTGCATGATTCACGCGTAAGCTGTAATAACTGTGGTTATACTGTATTTTTAGTGATCAAGATGATTATGAAGTGGTTCGCAAAGTTGGGAGGGGAAAATACAGTGAAGTTTTTGAGGGGATAAATGTCAACAACAATGAGAGGTGCATCATTAAGATCCTGAAGCCCGTAAAGAAGAAAAAGGTGAGAACATAAATTTGGTACAGGTTAAATGCCTATGTTGTTGATGTATACCTTGCTCCTGGGTAGGTTTTCAAAATGCTACCTATGCAATATGACTGTTGGAATGTTATTGGTTGCAGTAGTTTATACTTTTATTTGGTTGATGTATGCCTTGCTCTTGGGTAGTTTTGTATCTTAATGCATAGTATGTCTTTGATTTTCTGCCAATTGTGGAGGTTTGATGCTTTCCTGGTTTGTTTTATTAATTGGGTGATGCCAGGGTACAAACTTGATTAACTTATTGTTGTGTGGTTGTGTGGTGTTCTTATACACAGATAAAGAGAGAGATCAAGATACTGCAGAATCTTTGCGGGGGACCTAACATTGTCAAGCTTCTGGATATTGTTAGGGATCAGCACTCAAAAACCCCTAGTTTGATTTTTGAGTACGTTAACAGTACAGATTTCAAGGTTTTGTATCCAACATTGACAGATTATGACATCCGTTACTACATATATGAGCTTCTAAAGGTGAATGTTGTTCTCCAAAATCTAATTGTCATGCTCTCCAAGAAAGGCATTGGTTTTTTTAGTCCTGTTATTTTGCAGCTTTCAATCACATTTTCACAGTTAGTGATTTATTCTTCTCATCCTGCAGGCATTGGATTACTGTCACTCGCAAGGAATAATGCACAGGGATGTGAAGCCTCACAATGTAATGATAGACCATGAATTGCGCAAGCTTAGATTGATTGACTGGGGACTTGCTGAGTTTTACCACCCGGGCAAAGAGTATAATGTTCGTGTGGCTTCTAGGTAATACAAATGTGTCAAGGATTTTGAAATGGAATTATACATGGTGGGAGCTATTGCTTATTTGAAATTGAAATGCTACCATTTATTTGCTCAAGGGTACCTCAAAATTAAGAATTCTCTTTTTCATTTTTGTGGTTGAATGAACAACAGCAAGAATTTAGACAATTTGGTGAAATTGGAAAAAGCTTTTGTGTGTGTGTGTGTGTGTGCAGCAGCACTTCTCAAAATTTCTTTTCTTGTTAGTCAGATACTTCAAGGGACCTGAACTTCTTGTTGATTTGCAAGATTATGACTACTCGCTGGATCTGTGGAGCCTTGGTTGTATGTTTGCTGGCATGGTGAGAATTTCGTTGCTTTACTTACCATCTTCTTCTGCTGCATTATTTTCCTTTTCCTTATTGTTTTCTATTTTCTAAGAGGAATGTTATTTATGTCAAGTTGAATAAGAATTATGGGTGCTTTAAGTGCTTCGTTCTTTTTTACTTCCCTTCCTGTTTTGTTATACATGCTTGCTTTCACTGTAGATTTTTCGCAAGGAACCTTTCTTTTATGGTCACGACAACCAGGACCAGCTTGTCAAAATTGCGAAGGTATTACTACTCCTCTTTGTTTCTTCTTCTTTTTGCACACACGAGTTCTTTAAGCTCCACTGTTCATTGCTTAATTAGAATGGAAAGGAAGAAACAAATTAAATTTGTTATCATCGATGTAATATGGAGAAAGGGACCTAAAAGTAGGCTAAGTATGGCACCATAGTTCAAAACATGCTTTCAATCGCATTTTATATGTGTGTGTGTATATATATATATATATATATATTTTTTTTTTATCATTCTCAATATACTTTCTGTTTTTACATTTAATTTAATTGTTTTTCCCATTTCGTATACACTTCTAAAATTTTTAAAATAAACACAAACCAAGGTTTTAACCACAATGGCAATACCGTACAGACCTGTAGTCTCTTTTAAGGTTAAACTTAGTTGCTTTTTCCTCCTTGGTGTAAATTTTTGACAAAAGGAATATCTCTTATCAATTTTCTGTTAGGATATCGTTGAACTCTTTATTTTTTTAATCTATTAATGGTGAATAATTGTTATTTCAGGTACTTGGAACTGATGAATTAAATGCATATTTGCACAAGTATCATTTGGAGCTTGACCCTCAACTAGAAGCTCTTGTTGGGAGGTCAGTGAAACAACTTTTTTCATGTTGTTTTAAAGGCTCTTTGATATTTCTTTTGTGGTTTTAGCAAATGGTGTATTGATTTGTTGCGAAGCTGGAGATGGTCATTAGTAAACTTGAGCCATAAATCGTGTGCAATGCCAATAACTTTCCTAAGATTGATAAACTTCAAACAGTTACCAAATAAGTAACTAAAATAAAAAAGATCTTATTCCCCATAAGATCTCTGTTAAAAATATAGATTTTAACTTTTAGGCTCTGTTCTTTTAGTGATTGGATTGGAAGAATTTTGGTTTGAGGAAATAATACTTGTTTGGAGGGAAATTTTTTTTTTGGGGATTTGTGTGGGAAAGAGAAGAAAAAGTATAATGATTATGTTGTTTTTTAAATTTATGTGAGTAAAAATTTAGAGGAAATTTTAAAATTTAGTAAAATATAAGGTTATTTCTTTAGATAAAATTTTGAATGAAAAAGTGATGATTTTTGTAGAATAGAGTGAAAAAGAACAGAGCCTTAGAGTTGCTGTTGTGTTGATGATTTTCCCCTTTATGCAATATTGGACAGGCACAGCAGGAAGCCCTGGTCAAAATTCATAAATACTGATAATCAGCATCTAGTATCTCCTGAGGTATTATTAACCGAACACTCCTTTGAACTGGAAGCAGCTTCTTCTTCATCTTTTTTTCCTTTTCTCCCCTTTTCGTGTGTTTTTTTACTGCAGAAGGTTTCTCGATAAGCTTACCCCCCTTTGAACTTTCTTTCAGGCTATTGATTTTCTTGATAAGCTTCTTCGATATGATCATCAGGACAGGCTGACAGCAAGGGAAGCAATGGTACTTCTTTCTTTGTGCATTTCCAAATTTGTTTTGGTGGTTATGGTTATATTGTTAGAAATTATTCTTTATTTTTAATTGAGTGGGAAAGAAAATAATTTGACTAAAGTTGTATCTTTTCTGTGGCTTCTAAGAGATTAATGAACTAGATCTTAAGTGAAATCTTACCGTCTGTGATTAGGTGGTTACTCATAAGTTTTCTTAAACTTCCTTTTGCATCTTTTGTCTAGGCTCATCCATATTTCTTGCAAGTAAGGGCTGCGGAGAACAGCAGGTTGCGGCCACAGTAGCCTCTGGTTTCTACATAATTATTGTGCAAATAGAAGGAGATGCATACCTATTATGTAGCATATCATCATCCTTTTTCCATTATAAGTGGATTCCCCCGTTCCCATTGTGCTATATTGGATGATGAGATATTTTGCACTGGTAAAAACTGTTTTGAGAATACAGTTTTGTACTAATTAGACAACAATTGTGATATGACTATGTTCCCAGACGCCCAACTATAGCTGTGAAATGAGCTTGCTGTATTCTTATTTTTGCTGGTTTTTCTGTTGTATGCTTTTCCAGTCAAGTCAGCATTCATTGTTCATACAACATGCCTGTGGCGAACACTGGAAGCGAAAAGCAGAACCTTGTTAAATGATTGAATTATTGTTAGCTGGAAGAGACTGTTGATTGATGTTTGACAATTGACCCCCACGTTCTTAACAGATGTTCCTTCTTCTTTCTTTAAATCATATGTATTATGTGAAAGGCGAGTTTTTCGACAATACAACAATCGTTGCTTGTATGGATTTTAACTGGTGGATGCAAAGGCGATATTTTAGTCTACCATCTCAGGAATGTAGATTCTGAGCACCCCAACCCAAATAGAGAGAGGATTTACAGTCTCTTTGGCCTAGCACCCAAGAATGCAGATCCTTGTTTTCTGAAGAAGACTTAAAAGTTCTCTTCCGTGACCAGCTCCTCCAATACACAAGTACATATGCTCTTTTTAATTTGGCTACTTGTATTTATGCTATAGATTATATTCATACAGCTAGAATAGTGATGTTGTATGATACTATTCTCTAACATTAACTCCCATTGGACATTACAAGTTAAGCACGTAAGATGTTAAAAGTCTTGAAGAAGCAAATTCTTGGGAAAAACGTGCTACAATCATCAATCCTAAAAACGCAAGAGGAAGCGAATAATCTTCGAGAAATTCTTTAATTAGCCTTCAAATGTGTGGAATTGAAAGTTTGAAAGCAAATAACATGTATTTGTTATTGAATGATAGCTTCTTTACTTCGAAGTTCTATCCCATTTTTAACAAAAGAATAATGAAAAAAAGAAAAATTCTTTAACCCTTTGGGAGGGTTGAGTTTTGTGATCATCAAGAAAACTGAAAACCTGATGATGAAGAAGAAGAAGAGCAATCCAAAAAAGGATCTACCCAAACTCTTTTTTCTTTTTCTTAATGACACTAAAAATAAAAATTTAAAAAACCCAAAATAAACCAAAGACATTAAAGGGAAAGCCAAAATGAAAAATTAAGAATTTTTTTATTTTTCTTTTGTTGACGTTAAAAACAAAAATAATCAAGAATCTAGGAGATTGCGGATATCAGAAGACAGACTGTATTTGTTAATCTAACTTGGATGCTCATATTCGGGTAGTCTTTACCGCTAATCGTTCGTTAGTGAGGCGGTCATTTTCAGACACCACTAGCCTATGCCTCAGTGAAACATAGTGGGACCGAAAGCCGATCAATACAATTGAAAAAAGAAACTGACAATTGAATTTTTATGTAGAAGTAGAATATACTTTGCTGTGCCGCTCTGCACACAAATCCTAAACTTCCCCTATGTCTTCTGGCACTTTCACTGTTACTTCTTTATAATTCCAAATTTTGATCCGTTTTTGTTTGGCTTTCCGGCTTCCTTTCTTTGTCCAACTCCCCCGATATGGAGGCTGTCGGGTTCTTTCAAGACGTTGTTTTCACTGCTTTCCTCACATTAATTGTCTATTTCGTTCTGCCTAAGCTTCTCTGTCACTTCGGTGGGTGTGATTCGACCAGGAGCGATGCTGGTATTGTTGAAAAAGCCGGTTTCCTGGAACACATCCAGGGAGAACTCCCTGAGGAAGCTCTTGGGGTTTCTGATTTCCGTTTAGTGCCGCGTGATGATCGTAATGAGAAGGAACTAATTGGGAAAGGATTCGATATGGATGATGCGGTTGGGATCAACAACGGTGGAGTTGTCAAAGGAGGGCAAGAAGAATTGAAAGGAGAGAAAGCGTTTTCTGGTGTCGGTGGCGGTGGCAGTGATGACGTTGAAGCAAAAGTTGTCGATGGAAGCCCAATATTGGGAGAAATTCATGAAGAACAAGGGAGCCCAGTTGCTGAAGATCAAGTTATATTTGATTTGGGGGACGAATTGCTCGAAGAAAAGAAAGCGAGCTCAAATTCAGAAGCTCAAACGACGCTTGATTTGAAGGAGGATGTTGAAGTGAGACAGCCCAATAATGATGAGGGTTTTACTGGAAATAATTCAGGAAGTAATGAAAATAGCGAAGAAACCAAAGGGATTATTACATCAGAGAACAGCGATAGTAATGATCACGATGTGGAAGAAGAGGGATTGTTAGGCGGCGATTGGGAGGGGATAGAAGAGCGAACCGAATTGGAGAAGCGTTTTGACGCAGCAATGGCGTTTGTTGAATCCAACAGCAACTCTGATCGTATAGATAGCAACTTAAGGTTGCAATTTTACGGGCTTCAGAGGGTTGCGATGGAAGGAACTTGCCACGAGCCACAGCCAATGGCATTGAAAGTCTCTGCTCGTGCAAAATGGTATTCGATTTTGCTTAATCTTTGATTTGTTTGGTTGAATTGGCTAATTGAAATATGCCCATTGCAAATGTTCTTATTTTCAGCACTCAAATGTGTGGAGAATAATATGCTGGATTTTGTTAGTTAGGCTGGTAGAAAAGAACAAGTAGAGCAAACTCAACAAAGGCTGCCAGAGAAGCAATTTAGCACTGAAATCTGGATTTGAAATCTTTAATGTGTAGTTAGTAGATTCTATCTGGTGTAAATTTCCTTACTACATGATTCTCTTTGCATCCCTTTGAAATGCAGAACTAAAGAGGCTTCATGCCAGAAATGAACTCAGGAGGATACTGCTTTTTCTGCTTCTTTATCTGTTATATTTCACTTCTCGTTCAAACTAGCGACTGTAGATGTTTTTGGCATTATCAGAACACATTGAAGTATGAAAATTTATGTGCATTTTCCATCTCGTGTTGTTGTTTATGTATAGGAATGCTTGGCAAAAGCTGGAAAACATGAGTGGAGACATGGCTATGGAACAATACACTTCCCTTCTTTCAGAAAGCGTACCCGAATGGGAGGTAACTAAAATTTCTGCAAATCATAACTTATACTCCTTCTGCTCCATTAAAAGAGTGTAGTAGTACAACTCTAAATGTGAATCTTTATATGGGACGGATGGAGTATGATACATGTTGTCCATTCCAGTTTTCACATTTGTTTGTCTGAACATTTTGGCTTTGAATGGCAGAATAAAGAGTGAAAAGTTATCTCTGATGGATGATGCTGAAGTTGAAGGAAAGATAATCTTATTGTTTTCCTTGCTCCCCTTCAAGAAAACTACATGAGGCTTGATGGGAAGGCTAATGATGAAGAAATATATGGACAGTATGCATTTGAAGTAAATAAATTAAACACATCCTATGTAAATCCAAATAACAGTGTCAGAAAAATTTGCAAAAACTCCATGTTTGTGCCTGATTTTCATCAATTAATATGATGATCTTGTTGTAATACAATCGTGCCTGTAATGTATCTCATTCAACACATTTGCGACTGTGGTTTGCCTTATATGTAGTTTTTGGTCAATACAAATGGTATGATCTTGTTTCAGGTACATTTTTTCACGTTTTCAAACTTTCAGTTTACGCCATTGAGTGATAACATCTTATGCGATGACACGCCTTCTCCTCTGCTCTCTGGTACGAAATTAAACTCAACTAAATCAATAAACTATTACTATTATTATTATTATATGAGTTTCTATCGTGTTGTAGTTAATTTGTTAAACTTGGTTAGGAAAGTTGCGTCGAAGTAAATGTATCAGTTAAATTAATATTGGTTGGGTTGGTTCTCAAGTAATAAGTTAACAAATATTCTATCCAAAGAAGCCAATTAAGGTATAGAATTGAATGGAAATCACGGCAAGTTTTTTATGATTTTTTAAAAAAATTTTAAACCAGGATTTAAAATAATTAAATTAAAATTATAGGAATGGATGAAATCATGTAAAGCAATATCAGGCCGCAAAAAAGATCCACACAAAACTGCTTTCAGCCCCGGCCCAGAAAAACTACTTTGGGCCTCGGCCCAACACAAGATAATAGAAGGTTTCACAGACACTCGCATCTGAGCCTATTTTGATTCAGATCTCGGATATAAAAAGTTCCCGCCGGCGAAATCTCCCACTGCATCCTCCGTTTCGCTCCTAAATTAAGCATAATCTGAATTTCAATGGGAATAGTGATAGAGAGCGAAGTTTGGGAACCTAATCAATGGCTCTACATATTCATACTTGTTTCCTGCTTCCTTTCCATCTATTTTTGCCCCAACAGCTCTCATAAATCAGCGGCTGCTACTGTCTTCGATCACTCACTGCCCTCCGCCTTTCTCCGATTCCAGCGGATTTTCCTTCTCCTTTTTGCTGTATCTTCGGGTAATCAATCACGCGTGCCTTTACTTACTCGCCATTTTTGTCGATTGCGATGTAATTATGGTTTTCTCTTGTCAAATAGTTACTGAAGGCTTGGGCTTATTGTATGGGGAATATGAATGGGAGTATTACGGAGTAGGTAAACAGAAAATGCTTCTGTGTTTGTGCGTTGGAACTGCAACATCACTGTGCATTGGTAGTTTACTTGGCGCGGTTTCTGATTTGTTGTAAGCGAGCTTTCCTTTATACTCTTCAGTTCAGACTATTTTTACCATTGAAATGTAGTGTAATTAATTAATTGATGCCTTGTTGCAGAGGCTCGAAGAAAGCTTGTGTTGCTTTTTTTGCACTGCACCTCTTTGTCGCCGTTTGGAAAAGTTTTATCGCGCGTCCAAGCATAGTGGTGGCTAGCATCTGTCTCTCCCTTGCCTCGTCTATATTTTCTTTCTGTTTTGAGACTTGGATGGTAGTGGAGCACCATAAGGTTTGCCTTCAGAGATCAAGCTTTGTTTATTGTTATTATACTGTGACTTTGTTTTATTACGATTATGTGATCGTAGGCTGGCTGTTCTTCTTCAGTGAAGTAACAATAATAATGTTATGCAGCTTGGGCAGAGGCAGGATATATTAAACGACATGTTTTGGTTAATGACTTTTGTTGAGTCTACATCATTCATCAGCAGTCAGTATCTAGGAAATTGGTTGATCAAAAGTGGCACTGGAGAAAATGTGATTGCTCCTTACCGTGCAACTATGGTTATTGCAATCCTATCTATCATTTTCATGGCTCGAGGAGCCAAGGAAAGTTCACAAACTACCAGTTTTGATGATTATACGGGTTCTCTCTGGACTCATGTCATTTATGGTACAATATGCCATTGAATACCAGTTTTTGAAGTGCTTTTCTTAGTTTGAGCTATAAATGTTTTTGTCAAGGCAGATAGTCAGAGTCCAAACAAACCAGTTATCACTGTTTCATACTAGTGTGGCAACATTCTTGTCAGTGATGGAGCTTTTTATGTTTTTTACCTAGATAAAAGGGTATGGTTACTATCATGGTCACAAGCTTGTTTGCACCTCTCTGTTGCAGTATTCTGGATTCTCTGGGCCCCTGTTGTTGTGGTATGCTTTCAATTGCATTTAGTGCAACTGAAATAATTTTATCCTATCTTATCTGATGCATAGTTTATTTGTTTTCATATTTGCTACTTATGCACTTTCAAAGTATCAACTATTTCTGCTAACTTTTTCTTTTTCTTTTTTGACTAATACTATCATTTTTGTTGAAAGTTTCTCTAAACTGGACTTAAAATTAATGTAAAGTTGTACAATGTGAGATTATCATTATTACTTTTCTGAAGAATGGCTGTTAAGCACTGCAGTTAAGCACCTTTCCTCTTTTTTTTCCATAAGGTTAGTTTGAAGAAGGAAAATTTGAAGAAGCAGATTATTTTTGATAGTGTAAAAGAATTTGATTTATGTCAAAATTTATAGGCTGATGGCAGAGAGGTTCAATTAGGACTGGTGTATCCTTGTTTGATGGGTGCAAGAATGCTAGGAAGCACTATGTTTCCATGGATTGTTAATGGAAGAATATCCATTCGGATAGAGGAATATTTAGTTTACGTGTTTCCTTTGATGGGCCTCATTTTATCTGCCATTGCTTATGACTATCAGGTATGTTTTGGCTTGTAGATAATTGCTAGTATGTGAATGCAGAGCTTGATAGACTGGCCTTTTTCTCACTCTTTGTTTTCAAGGATATTGGAGTTCTCCTGATACTGTTCTTCTTCTTTCACGCTTGTGTTGGCCTTGTTTTGCCTTCACTTGCCAGATTGAGAAGCATGTAAGTAATTGTTTTGGGTTTTCTATTCTGTTATGCTAACAGTATGTTAGGTCTATTCTATTCTTAACTTTTGAGTTTTATGATTTTTGCAGGTACGTACCAAATGAACTTCGAGGAGGAATGATGAGTCTAAGTCATGTTCCTTCAAATATGATTCTGCTATTCTTTCTGGTGCAGGTAGGTTCTGTTGCATCATATAATTTTCAATTCGTGAAAACACTAAAAGTTATTTGTAATGCCTTTCACAACCTTTGCTTAGTTAAATTTGACAAATTATATTCATAGTGCCAAGTATTATCCTGTTGTGAGTATGATTTCTTTTTTTGATGTGATCAATTTTTAAAGATTTGTTAATGTTTGTAGGTCATATATTAGATATACACTAATGGTGCTAGAACTTGTCAATTATTAATACACTTATTCGTTTGTCATGGATATTTCCATCACTTCCTTGTTCAAGGGAAAAATGAATGAAGTGTTTGCGGGGGAAGTTATGTTTTCATTCTTCACTCTGTTAAAACTTACAATAGCAAGCCTAAGCTTATTTGAAGTAGTGTGGTAATAGTAATTAGTAGTATGATAGGACAATACTTCTAAGTTCCAACACTTCCCTGCGAGTGCATGGTTGTAACTGCTTGAATTTGGGTAAAATGCAGAGACCGGGGAAAAGGGGAAAAAAAAAAAAATGGCAGCAAACAGAGGCAAACTAAAAATCAAAAAATTAAGAAAAAAATCGAACATGATATTTGATAGGCGTAACACAAATTAAAACAATTAGCAAAGCTTGTTTAGATTGTATATCATATTTGGGAATGGCAGTAGGATTCCCCCTGATGCATCATGGTGGATCTATAACACAAGGAATGAACGCTAAGAATAAAAACCTTTTATTGGCTTTAGCTAGTGTAGAGAAAAAAAAGAACAATAAACAACTTACAATAAAAATTAAGAAATAGGAAAAAAGAATTAAAACCTTTCATTTGCTTTAGTTAGTGTAGCCTAAATGGAAACTGTCGACTTTTTTGGTATTTGACATAGAAATTGCATAAGTTTTATACCAAGAAGCATGCAATTGCTTTGGAATCACTTTGGTGTCTACTAACATTTGGTTGCACAGACTCTGATTTCTTTCCTACCCATTTATGTGTTGTGTATAGTATCTGTTCATCTGATTCATTCTAATTTCTTCAAGAATGTCAAATCTCATGCAGAGAGGTTGTTATCAAACTGTTGAGAATTCTACAATCATGGCTCTAGCTGCTTTTGGTCTATTCTCAGCTGCTGGTTGCATGTACATGTTGAAACGGTCCGGAAAGCAACCTCACCAAAGCTGGCATAAGTTGTGGTGTGTCTTCAGATCATTCTGAGGTCAGTAAGGCAGCAAGTTTTGTACGCCATCAATCCTTGATAAACCATACCTTTTGAAATCCTTCGTCATTTCTTCAAGCATGTTATTAAACCTGCTTAATGATGGAGAATTGAGGAATGGCTGGAGCCCAAAGGAAAGGAAGAGGGGAAAAATTGCAAAAGGGGTGGAGTTCTATAAATTTGATCTCTTTCAATTGGGCTGGTACATGATATGAACAGGGCATAAATTGTCCGTAAAATGGTCGCGGGGATGATTTTCCGGATGTGTACCGTCCGACAAATCAGGCGAAAGACACGAACGGCTGCATTTTTTGTTTTCCCCCTCACTTCCAGAAGAGAGATGTTGGTTGATCGGATTATATAATTCTGGAATTCGGTTGATATTCTTATAGAGAGATGTTAGCTTGTTACTATGATTTTGTACTTCCGTAAATAGTTGTGTGCACTTGTTTTCTTCTTTGTAATACTAAAAACAGTATCAGTATTGTTTTTTTAATGTAACAAAGGAAGAATTAACCATACTTCACCTTCCGAAGTTATTAGCCTCGGACCACATACTGCTGGAGGTGTTCGCGTTTGCGAACGTAAGCTTTTTGGATTGTCAGTTGAATACTTGAAATTTGATAGTCTACATTTGTACATGTGCAAGTAAACAGATAGGTAGTTCCAGGTGAAAGAACATTGCTTGTTTTTTAAGTTTTGATTTTAATCTCAGTTTTGATTTCAATAATAAATTTAATATATTATAATCAATTTTTATTATTTTCAATTTAATTTTTTACTATTCAGCTATATCTTTTTATATTTCTAATACACTTTTTACATTATAAAATTATATTTCCAAATCAAAATTCAACTCAAACAAAAAGAACAAGCATCCGTTGTAAAGCAGGGAGATGGCATGACATTGCCATTTACTCGTACCTACAATCGTACTTGGATTCAATTGCGTAATATCAACTAGTTTTAAATGTTCTTAAATTGATAAGTTTTTGCAAAAAATAAGTATCTTGAATTTTAAACGTTTTACTAATTTAAGGAATATTTACTGCACAACGGGTTAGATAAATCGACAACTTTTTAAGCACTTTTGGGCATGTAGTAATCTTCCTGTTCTCGATCTCTGATCCATTTCGTTGCCACCCATTTTTCCCCTTTGATAACTGGGCAGCTTCCATGAATTGATGTCTGAAAAATGTAAAGACCAGATACCAAGTTAAAGACAGGATACAAAACTCAAAAATGTACTGCAAGAAGATATTTCCATAAACAAGCTGAGTTGAATCCAGGTTGGGATCTAATTGAACTGGACTTGATAAAAGTAACATAACCGTGCCAAGCTCAAGCTTGATTCCCGAACAAATTTCTACTTAAAAAACTATAAAATATAAATGCTAACATGTAAAATTTATTTTAATAAAAAAAGTATAAGGCCTATAGGTTCATTGGCTTGACGAGCGCTCAAGACTCGAGCTTGGCTTGTTAAGTGATCAACCCAAGCTCGAGCTTGATTTTGACCGAACTCGAGCCAAACTTTGACTGAGACACGGTCTCGGTTAATTGACTACACTAATTGCAAAGTCTTCTAATGAAATGGAAAAGAGGGAGTACACAAGAGGAGAATAATCTTAATAGTTGGGATGAATTGTGTTTTTAGGTATTGAAATACCTCTTTTCCACCACCACATCCCCTCCCCCCAAAAGTGGCACATGAAAGAAAGTGAAAGTGGAAATATTGAGCAAATCATGTAAAAAACACAATAATTCCGAAATACTTACTGGATCAATTGTGCCGTTTGGAAAAAGTGAGTAAAAGAGAAGCCCGTCCCCTTGTCGTGGTTTTACTTTCAAGCCAATACACTGGCTATAATCATAATTGGAATTTATGTTCACCCCACCCTGCAGATTAAACCATTGATTGACAGTCTCTTCAAATGCAATCAATGAAGAAAAAGGAAAACAAACAAAAGAAACCTGAGGCAAAACTTTAACAGCTTTACAAAAGAGAAGGAAAAAACATAATGAGGCATACCTCAAAAGGGAACATGGTCTCCCCACCTTCTTCAACATCTGATAAATACAGCAAGAAAGATGCAACCTAAACAAAAACAAGCAACGCATTCAGCCTCTGTCCTACTATGCAGAGTCGGCTATATGGATCATATATCACCATCATCTTCATCAATTCCTCATTCTCTTTCAATTTAGATCCCTAAATATTTGAGACTTTTACATTCATTTAATCATGTTCGTCAATTTCAAATTTTATCTTATTGTTACCGTTATAGCTATTAATGTGACATTGCATACCGAAAGAGATCATAAATATACATACTAGGAATGCTTCAAGTCAAACTTTATAGGGACTTGATGTGTTGGCTGACCTATTACCCTACCCAGTTGGTGACTCAATCTAAAGCATTAAATGAACAGAAGGAAATAAATCGTTTTATGTTCTTCTCTGTGACCAAATTTCCACCCATTAATACTTCCAAATGCAACATATTATGTCAAGGATAATACATATCATATATAACTAAAGAAACTTCATACCCTTTGGCTCTTCTGTGGACCATATTCAGCAGGATTGAAAGCATCATAATGGGATTGATATCTTTGACCTATCTCATAGCGCAACACATTAAATGGCTGCAATTTAAATAGATCCTTGGTTAAATAAGATAATCTCAAAAATGACTTGAAATCAAAAGCCAACTGATCAAACACAAAAGACAAGGAAAGAAGCGAAAAAATAGTTCGATTGAAAATCTCCCAAAAAAAGCATGATGTTAAGCATAGAATCAAGGTTAGCTTCAGTAGAAAATGCAACCTCAATTGCACCAATACACCATTGTCATACATCCACTCATTGACTGGGCCCAATAACTAACATTGGTAAAAGGTATCAGTGCATAGCTACCAATGGGATATAATAAGAATGTAATGTCCCTAACTTTTGCAATTCAATTTGCTTTGTGAATTCTGTCAGGCTTCTATTAGTACTCACATTGTGTTCCCCACTTGCAAGTTTTTGAATTTGATGTTAAAGAATTAAGTTAATGCAACAACGGTTCACCTAAATGAAACAAAAAAAGGCACCCAAATCATGGGAACCAAATACCAATCAACCTATCTTGCTTTTATCAAAGTCAATTACCACAAACATGATTGAGGGCTAAGAAGAGAGAGTTAAAAACATCCCTATTTCACATTACCTCTCCATGAGTTCTAGGGATCATTGTGGCCTTTGCAATTTTTTCCTCAACGCGAGCCAAAAGCCCAGTTTTATCCTCATAAGAGCTTATAAACATTCCAGAACTAAAATGGAAAGAGGTCATATATAAGGATCAGAACTCATCAAATTTCTTCATCAACCAGAGTGTGAGGGATAAATGTAAAGCCACAAAAACAGAGTACCCAACGACTAGAAGATTTGGATAGAGTATTGACAGTTTATCTATCAGTGTTAGAAAAAATTTCACTTACCTTGTCCTGATTCCCTTGGTATTTTCTTCAGTCTCTCCCTCGCGAAGAGCTAAGCTAGATGGACGTAGCCCAGCCTTTGCCATTTTAATTATGCTTTGGCATTGTTCTACAGTTGCAAAATTGGGAAAGTATATTGCTCGTGGATTCAGACTCAAAACCTAGGCGAAAAAGTAACAGTGCTCATAAGTTAAAAGTAATAGGATTAACAAATCAGCATTAAGAACTAGGTACGAATACGAATGCAAGACCCGATATGCTAATAGAAAGAGATCAAATCTTGACTAAAAATTCATAAGTTTCGAATTAAAATAGCTAAAAGGTAAATTATCATCAAAACCACCAATCATCCAACCTGCGTCACTGTTCTTTTTAGTAGAAACACATTCAGCCAGATTTCACTCTTTTTTTTTTTAAAGAGAAAAAGAAAATTTATAATCTCATTCCCTGCGAAATTGAACTTATAAAAGCACAAATTACCGAGAATGAAGAAAATGCAGGTGGATAGTACTACCTGAAACGGAACGGAAGTTAGAAAGCCCTCGCCAGACTGGCCGTGCGGCAAGGGATCAAAGCGTCTCTCCTGCTCCTCCTCCAGTGAGTTTTGACCCATAGCTTCCAGCGCCCTTGGTTTAAGCCGAGCCTGCGCACTCCATTCATCCTGCAAATAAATTCATCGATTTAGAAAAGAGCACCATCACCAAAAAAAAAAAAAAATGAAACCATAGCATCAAGTCGATAATAGAGAAAGAGTACCGGCTGAGAGAATAGAGTGGAGCCGAAGAAGCCGGCAAGGAAGAAAAAAATACACAAGAGGAAGACAAAAGGTAACCCTAGGCTCCGCCATGTTCCTCCGCTTCCGACGATCTTACCACCCCTACCGTTCTTCATCGAGGCTGTATGAACTCCGTTTCAGTTGCCGGTGTGGTTGCAGCTGATCAAAAACAAAAATCGATGTTGAATTTCCTTGTGAAATACTAAAAAAATCAACTCGATTGAAATAATCAAAGAGGCTTAGGTAGCAAAGAAGCTGATAGGGGAAAGGACTGGAGGAGTTATATCCGACAATTCGTATTGTTTATTTTGGTAAGGAATTTATGTTACAACTCGCGCAGGCAACGAACTTTGAAGGTGGGAAATGTCGGGATGAGAAGAGTGTTTGTTAGTCAAAGAAAAATGGACTTGACTTCCTTATGTACACGGCGGGAGTTTTTATTTATTAACTTTTTTTTTTTCTTTTTTTTTGTGAATGGGAGTAGAACTATTTATAATAACTCTTTTCGACTATCATAAATTATATATAAAAGGAATATCTATTTATTTTAATTTCATAATTAGTAGTTATAAATTTCATAATTATATTAGATATAAAGATAAAAAAATTAAAGTAATTTTTCAAAATAAGAATTTTCTTTTAAGTGAAGGAAGGAGTATATATTTTTAAGCATCCAATACATTACAAATTATGTGGAATGTAATCAATCGTGCTGTTCTCTGCTCTGCAGCCGATGTTCAGAAGGGACAACAATGGCTTGCCATTTTAGAGCAAAGTGAATTATGTAATCATGAAAACTGAAAAGTGGTCCATTGTAAAAGGTTTTCCGTTTAGCTATACTTATTCCTCGGAAAATTGCTTTTTCTACTTCTTTATTTTATTATTTAGAATGTCGTATTTTTTTAATAAATTATTTCAAAATTTCAAGTTTTTGTATACTGTAATGTTAATTCAGAATAATTTTTTTTAGGAAATAGTGATTCGAGGAGTGGACAACAACAAAGCCATGAAAATTTGACTGAGAGCAAATAGTTGAAGATTCCTTCCACAGTTACTGAAAAAGTTAAAAACACCTCGTGGAGACGTGAGAGAGGAACACACAGCAGCGAGCATGGATGCTGCTGCCATGTTACCGCACGAGTCACCCCACGCGCTGGCACAAGCCTAAACCACAATATATATAACCTCAAAATAAAAAGGTAGGAAAAACGAAATGGGATAATCCAACTTTGTGGCTCTCAACTCATTTAAGGGTGGACCCGTGCTGCTGAAAAATTGTGCCTGCAAATTAGACGCATCATAATATAAGTTTATCTTCCTCCACGTAAAATAATGCATGGTCTTCCAAATTCATCTCTTGAAATCTCTTTACTTCCTGTTCAAATTCAGAGAATAGTTGATCATCAAAGGATCAACTCTTTCCACCTCCACAGAAACTTCAACCTGAGAAGGAATAGATGCTCAGGTTGAATGTCTATTGTTCTCCCTTCCCAAATCCTACTAAACCAAATATCGGAACCGCCTGCGGCTCATGGATAATTCACTGTAACAGAAACCAAATTCTATCCCGAAGGGTAACAGTTGGAGCCCTGAAAGATGAGACAAACGGAGGCAGAAACGGTTTACCTGGTCGCAGTTGGGATCCTGGATTGGAAGTTGAGGTGCCCTTTGAACAAAGGCCGGTATGTTCATCCCCCAACTTTGCTATACAGCCTGAAAAATGACTCATTTAAGATATAGCCACAGTAAAAGTAGTACACTCCATTTCGTTAGAAGAGTCCACTTTGTTTTTTTAAGGAATAGACGATTAATACTTTTAATCTTATCGAATTATACTTTGAACTATAAAGTATCACGCAGACTGACTTATACTTACAGGTGAATGAGTACTCATCACTGAGAGATTCTGCTTTATATTCGTGGGCTGAATTGGGTCCAGGGTCCTTCTTCCTACGTCTTGGAGGTCTTTGGTTAGTCACTTTCACAACTCTAGGAGTGCCGATTGCAGCTGCAAGTTTTAATCCATCAAAGGTACCACAATTCATGACCTTCCGTAATGATTCAAGAACACTAATATTGATACAATGAAACCAACATGCATGCCCTATATCCCTTAGGCTTCAAGTACATCTGTTTATTTTAAATTGTCCTCACAGAAAATTATATATGACCTCCCAAGTTATGTTCCCATCAGTGACTTACTGAGCTTTGCCAGTGTAGCTTCTATAGCTATGCAAGCTCCATCAAAATTTATAATCCGCTCAATATACTCATACAAATAGAAACACTAGGATATTGACAATAATAGCTTCCAGAGATGATTTAACGAACAAAATAAGAGTGAGAAGCACTGATATCCATCATTTAGTTTTAATCATTCTGTGCCCACTCTATATTGTTTAAACTAATCAACTTTTTCCATTCTGCAGGATCCTTTACGTTTTGTCTTGGCAGCTGGCACAGGAACTCTCTTAATTGTTTCACTAATAGTCTTAAGGATTTATCTGGTATGTGCTATTTGATGGATGATAAGGATTTTGGCTTACATAATAGGACAAATAAGCTTTCTCCTTCCTAAACTCCATATGAAATGTGAATCTGGATGACTGCATGGCTTGACAAATTAGAAAGTGAATAACCTGGACCCAACTCCTTTAGATGACTAGTTACACCTTAATCAACTAACCAATAAACTCTGACGGCTGCTTTTCGACTGAGAGTTTGGGTATACCTGACATTTTTTACATTCATCCAACAGGGTTGGAGTTATGTAGGTGACAGACTTCTCTCCGCAGTCATACCTTACGAAGAAACTGGATGGTATGATGGACAAATGTGGGTAAAACCACCAGAGGTGAGCTCTTATGTTCTAACTTGCTAATGAATGAAGCATGTTTGAATGAAGAGAACTAAATTTGAGGAGCATACAAAGTGATGATATCATGATTGATGCTACTCTAGATAACAAAGTTAAATATGAGTAAAATGTGTATCAGACTTGGCAATATGAGTAAAAAGTGAGAAAGACTTGGCAATTCACAACAATCAACTGAACTAAAACTCTTTAAAGACTTGAATGTATTTCACTACTTCTACTTTTCTTTTCTTTTTCTTTTTTTTTTTTTTTTGTGGGGATTTCCCTTTGAATTTTGTTGAAAACCACAATCATTTATGGCTTATAAATTTACAATACCATTATTTTGTGCAGATTCTTGCTCGTGATAGGCTGCTCGGTTCATACAAGGTTGTATATGGGTGGTAAAGCAGTATCTTTTAAGCACTCCATTGCATATACAAAGAATATTTTTCAAACTGCATTAGTGCACTGCTCATAATAACTTTATGCAACTCCTATGCAAATGGGAAAGCCAAACATCTTCAATTCTCAATTCTAAATTGACTATATCTGTTTAGACTAAGTTCTCATCCTTCAGAAGTCAACATGCGAGTATTAATGAGATACATACTGAGTTGCAAAAACTTGTGAAATTCATGCATCTAGGTTAAACCAGTCATCCAGTTGCTGAAACAGACATTAGTTGGGACAGGGGCTTTACTGGTCACAGCGGTTTTTTTATTTACTTTTGCTACACCAGTGGAGGATTTCATCCAGAGAACTTTTTATACAAAGGAGGACCCATCTAAAGTATCAGCTTCAAAGAATGCAACCAAGTTCAATAGGTAAACAAATGCAGACACGTAGACCCTTCTTCCCCAATAAACAAGTAAAAAATTCCAAGAAAGTACAATCAACAATAAATTGGGAAGATGAGCTTACTTTGTTTATATGTAAAATACATGAGCATTCACAGGAAAGAGGAGCTACTCCGATTGCCAGTGGAAGTGAAGGCTGATGATGACCTAGCAGCTGCTGCTGCTGAAGCAGCTGATGGAAGGCCAGTTTACTGCAGAGATAGGTATTACCGTGCATTAGCAGGTGGACAATACTGCAAATGGGAAGACCTGCTTAAATAAGAAAAAATGGAATTTAAGTTCGGTGGTTCAAGCCTCAGAATGATCGTCATTATTCTTGAAGTGGCAGCCTGAAATCTTATCATTATCTTTTGGATATAACTTCGAGTATAGAAAATTTAGAACATTTGAAGTTGCATTTTACTTGGTCTCAATTTTGGTTTGAGGATCGTTCAAAACTACAGTTCAGACAAAGTGATTTTTCTTCCCCTCTTCTCTTATGGCGCCTCCCAAATTATCTGTATGAATTCAAACAAACGCCAACAAAGATGCTTATTCCTTCCGCTAGCTAAATTCATCACTGTCAACCATTTAGCAAGATCAGAAAAAAAGTTCTCAAGATACATAGTATCATAATATAAGTAAATGCAAGCAATACACTAATGCTGTTAATACCAAGTAATGGCCGTGATAAAACGAACAGTCAGAAAGAGGCTCTCTCACCTGAGAAAACCAGAAATAGCCCCTTCAAACAAGTTTCTTGCACCAGGTAAGAATTCTAAACATGTTAACTTCAACAATATCCTTCATGGCCTTTTTCCTTCTCTTTGCATCTTCAATATCTAGACTCCTATAGGCAAGAGCAAGCAAATACATTGCTGGATGGAGTCTCCTGCAGATTATATTATACAGCATAAACTGCATATACGCATAGTTAAATGACATTGGAATCTGATATCTTAATCTATGTATCTCACAAACATGCAAGCATGCAAGTTAGTTTCTTAAGAAGTTCTGACAAACATTTCCTTAAACTTCTATTTAAAGCCCTTCTCCTATTACCCCCAATTAACTCCAGTATGGCTCAAAGCAAATTGAAGTTCATGAAAAGTTCTGGAACTTGTCGGCTATTTCCCAAAATCTACCCCCTAAAAATAGTTGACTTGATGTATGTTTAGGTTCGATCAATGAGAGACTTACTTGTCAAATGTTTCAGTTGCATCCAAACCATTCCAGTATCTCTGAGATGGGGCATTGCGTGCTTTCTTGTCCCTGCCAAATGTCTCCACATACCAACCTCCAATGTCATGCGTGCCACAGCGAGGCTCAAATAGCCAAAACCTAATCAAATAAGAAATCATAATTCAGCTACCATCTGGAAACTAAATTGCAAGTTAAAGAAGAAGGGAAAGAAAGGAAACATTTAAATTTTCAAACTATCACAATTTAATTGGTAGTTACTTCTGCAAGAAGTAGGACTCTCCTCTTTAAAATCGAAATTTTGCAATATTTAACAGTATTAAATGCAATTATAGAGTTTTGAAATCATCAGATAGTTGAGATGGGGTAGTTTATTACAGTTAAAGCATTAGAATTCATCTAATGGATCATATAATTAACAACGACGTCCTATATTTCAGTCAGGACTCTATAAATGTTGAATTGGAACAAAATTATTTTCATCTTACTTGCTTGGTGGCAGCCGTGCTCTAGTGCATCTACATTCACAAATTGAAGCCTTTTCTCCTAATCGGTACCAATGCATGTGTTTCACCTGAAGAAACTTAAATTAGTTACAAAAACAACCCAAAAAAGTTATCAAGCAAACAGGTACGGAAAAGATTTACATGCTCAAGCATATGCATTTCCAAATGAATAAACTGTATCTCCGCATAAGTGAAGCATCTTGGAATATTAGACTTTATACACGAAGAAGCAACTTAAGTCATATAACCAATGCACACACCAGCAGTCAATCACATGCAAAGATTTGAATGCCAGTGTATAGCTGAGTTCAATTCCAGGAGTATTTTTTAAAGACAATGATGAGGTGTATGAACTCTCCAATTATGCAACTCTTTAAAATGCCTACTTTGTTGAGAAGGAAAGCCTGTACTGAAATCCAAAGTAGCAAATGCATGGAATAATTCTCATACCAGCAAAGTTCTGTGCTTCATAATCAGATGAGTGTTAACACCCTTGTTATCATAGACGTAGCAAGATCCTTCATCAGAGCTGGTCCCTAGTCCACTTATGCTTCCCAGTGGAACCCTATATCCGACTGACTCACCTTGTGAAATAAGATAAACATTGATGCTATCTCCTTCATTCAGTTTCCCTTCTAAAATCTTTGGTGGAACTCTTGTGGCAACAGCAACTAACCTTCCTGCCACATACAATTGAAGGTTCTTATATGCGTCAGAGGTGTTGTAACCAGATTCAGTTACCCCTTTCTGATGAGCACCACCATCAGCCACACCACTGTCCTTTAATTTACAAGCATTTTCAACAGATTGGCACAACTCTGATGTGAAGGATGTCAATTTGTCCCTGTAGGTATGGGATATTACAGGAACCCGATTGGCTACACAGACCATGCCAAAGAGATCCCTTCCAGACACCAAGTGCAGCACCTCAGGAGTCCCAAGTTCAGATCTGACCTCGGCTTCAAAACAGTCAGGAAGAACATCTAAGGACTCAATCTCAGGGCCATAGTATGCAGCATGTATCGCTGAATAAAAATCCCTCTCTAGTACATCAAAGTAACCTGACCCAACAACCACCCTTTTCTCTGACAAAATCTCATTCACCGCATTTCTATACCATTTTAACCATTCCACCACTTCCATCTGCCTGCCTAGCGCTGGTGGAGAATGGTAGTTATAGATCACTGAACCCTCTCTAGAAAGCCTTTGAACTGTTATTCTTTGAGATAATAAATACCTATCATAATGTGCCCTCTTCACATCGTCTGAAAGTATCTGAATTAAGTCAATAGAACTAAATCAACTCCATGCTCTTGGATCTGATTACCGCGTGAATTACTAAGAACTTTCAATTCAATTCCTTCCTTCATATCATTGCGTAACAAACATTAAGCATGTTATTTTAGTAAAATCATTGTGACATTAACACTAAACTCAACTCTGAAATAACTACTTCTCTGAATTTTCATTTCCGCCTAAGAAAGATGGTATCCCTACAAATAATAACAGTACGCTTTCATTTGTATAAATCGCGATTAACCATTTCCACAGAACATCAAAATGTACTCCAAAATCAACCTCACTATTCTGCGTCTACAGCAATAAAAACATACTAAGAATTTGCCCATTAAAATAAATAAGAATGAGATTGACTTAGCACATAACAAGTAGAGCTGTAAATTATACAATTAAATCACCTCATAAGCGGCGAGAATTTCAACGAATCGCCTGGCGGCAGAGGAGTCAGCGAGGTCAGGATGAGTCTCCTTCGCTAATTTATGAAACGACGCTTTAATTTCTGCTAATGAGCTAGACTCCGTGACTCCTAGTATATCGTATGCGTTAGGTCCTCGAAACTCGGATGGAGTTGCCTCAGCACTGGTACTGAGCCACCGTTTTCCATCGACATCAAGAAAAACGTAAATGAGCACATAAATAGATACGCGGCGGTTATTATACTGCGACGGAGGTGAAATTGAATGGCAATGGCGGAGTTTATCAAGTGCGGTGAACCGTGTGATTGACGCCATATCTACCGACTAGGAGGAGTTGCAGACTTGCGGTAACGAGTAACGAAGATGACGATTTTTTAGCGTCTCTTTCAACTGGTAGTGGTGTTTCTCGTTTTCGGTTTCTATGCATTTTCCTCCCGGGAGAGGTATCTGCATCAGAAGGCGGGTTTTCTCCCTCGATCAAATTTTAACGCTTCTACTGAAAGAGTCCCGCTTTTCACACAGGGCAGGGATATAGTTTCATTAGACAGCTTGATTAGTCAAATAAAATGGTCTTTGAATATGGCCCATAAATGCGATACTGGGCCTAGCCCAATAATAAGGCCCATAAGCTAATGAAAAGCTAACGCCCACCAGTTGTAATTTGAATCTCAAGCGCAACCATAAATGCTACCCGAGACTCTTCCATGATAGGAATTAGAAAGTAGAAAACGACGGAGGGAATCAAAATAAATTGAATTAAGAATTAATGGAATCAATAGACCTCTACCTGAGAAAACCATCCCGTTAGCCATTCCAAACTTTATAATAATTTTGTAAGCCTATTATTATATTCAAAAAGGACGTATCTTTTAACTAGGTTGAATACTTAGATATTTTTGAAAAAGTTTTAGGGTTTAGGGTATTGGAGCCCGCTTTGAATATTTCGGATATTATCCAGGATCCTACTATTCCTATCATGAGTAGTTAGTTAGAAACAAATGTGAACCCTTGATTTCAACTTGTGAAAACAATAACTCAATGCGAAAAATTGCCAAGGAAAGTCTATATGCAAGACGCAGCTCTCAAAACTCTAGAATCCTTACCCTTGGATTCGGCAGACTACTAATTTAACAAGTTAAATTAAACACGCAATTCGAACCAAGTAGAGAATAATAGAGGCAAAACAAAGCATGCAATTAAATAGAGCAATTATCTAATTAGTCTATAGTTCATGTACTTTAGCAATTAACAAAGCATGCAAATTACTTAAGCAAAAATAAAGAAGAGTGAATAATCAAGTATAAACTTTCATTCAATTAATCACTGTCGAATTATGAAGTGTAGCACCCCTATTTATATGTATAGGGATCACGAAATTTACACAAGAAAATAAGGAAAGAAAACACAAAATTGGAATTTAATCAAGAGTTAAGTAACTCACAAAAATCAGCAAGAAAAAGTAATTTACTTGCTGAAAAAGTAAAAGAAAAGAAGGAAGAATTTTGACTGCTTTAAGGTACGCAATGCACGAAATTCTCACAAGAAAAAGGAAGGAAAAATTCAGATTTTACCTTTAAAGAAAAGGGAAAACCGAAAAATAAAGGAGAAAAGAAAAAGAAAAAACTATGAAGAGAATTATGTAACATGCACAAAATCTTAATTCTCCTTCTAACCCTAACCCTAATTGTGAATTGCTTCTCCTTGGGCTTGGGCTTGGCCGACTATGGGTTCATGGAGTGGACTTGATGGATTCAGCCCAATTAATGTAGCATGATGATGTAGATATAGGAAGCTTCTGGAATCTTTTAGAAGCTTCCAGAATCATTTCAGAAGCTTGAAAAACATTTTACTTTTAAAATTCTTCAAACTTTATGAAATCTCCATTTCTTCACTAGAAAGACTTGTAATTACCATTTCCACCATTTCCTAAGCTCGTAAATACCATTTCCACAGCTTGGAAATACCATTTCCACCATTTCCTTAGATGGGATGATTAGTATTCACCATTTCCACTTTGATGGCGAGTAGGGTAACTCTTGTAATCTTCATTTCCTTCTCATTAAGGTCATTGAGGCTTTCCTTTGTCTTCGTAGATTCTAACTCATAATTTGTGTTGTTTTAGCCTTGGATTTCCTTATCCCGCTTTGAATATTTCGGATATTATCCCAAGATCCTACTATTCCTATCATGAGTAGTTAGTTAGAAACGATCCTAAACTTATCAAGATTTGTTAGCATGACGTAAATATAGTGACCCTTATTTATCGTACCGCCTAAACATCATAATTACATGACCCTTGTTTATCAAACTAGGCTATTAGCCTCTCCGGCGGGTCTCGTTGGGCCTTGAATTAGTTATCAGCGTTTGGACCTATAGTTGAGCTACAGGTCAAACTATACACACCAATGTCATTTCATATTTAGTAGGCTTTAATTCACTGTTTTGGATCAAATTGAATTGTAAAAATTTATGGTTATAACCTTAAAATCTTGTGTTTCACCTATTTATCATTAAGCAACCATAAGAAAACTATTATATATTAAAAAAAATTTTGAAGATAATGAACACACATGAACATGATCAAACAATCAGAAAGGAAAAGTGGGGCAGAATGTCAAGTTACAATGCACTTATTATATGTAATGAGTAATCACAGTGTGAAGATGAATTAGATAAATTAATGTGGATCTGAGTATGACAATAAGTGGCATTATTGAGTGGAATTGTGGACATCTTGGCTTCTAAGGTCGATTCTCTATCATCTCCATTACTATTAGGGAGTAGGAAGAAGAGCAGTGTAGCTCGATAGGAACGAGCAAATGTTTCAATGGTTGTGGCTCCTACTACGTAGTGAGTTGTCCAGAAGTCATGATTCGGTGCTTATTTATATTATTTCTGTATACTTAGATCGTAGGTTGATAAGACTCTGCAGACGACTCCCTAACTTCATTCGTCCCCTACCTTTAGTCAACGTTTTCAATGTAATAGATCATAGATAATATTACGAAATAGTGTTGAATTAAAAATAAAATAAAAAAAACGTAGCCAGGCAAAAATAGTACAGGCTAACTACAATTTGTAGAACATGGAGCCAGGCAATTAATTAGCGGGGGCATGCATCATGGGCTGCAGCCCAGCAGTAGCAGACTATCGACCTATAAGAAAACGAAACGGAATGAATTTTCCAACCTCCCATGAACGTGATTGATACATACTTACGTCGGCCACCCCAGTAACGAAACAGCATACCAGCCGACTTTAATTATTTTTCTAAATTGAATGAAATAATTTATTGGTATGGCATTCATTCTCAGGGCATCTCCAATGATTCTACCTCTAAATGAGGTATTTTGCTGCCACATCATCTGCCACTTCAACTAATACCTATAACCATATTTCACTCTAACAATTCTACCCAAAAAGTAGGTATTTTATTGCCACATCATCTTTCACTATCAATTATTATATATATCTTATTTATATTTACTCATTTATTATATCATTTTTAATTCTCTATAATTAAACATCATTACTAATATTTTAATGAACATATTTTATTTTTAAATTATATATTAATAATATTTTAATAAATAAATTATTTTAGTAAACATATTTTATTTTTAAATTATATATTAATTAAAGTTAATACATACATAATTTAAATAAAAAAATTCCTAAAAACAATTACTATACTTATTTTGCTAAAAAAATTCCTAAAATTATTTTGCTACTGGAATGGTAGAGTGAAAACAGCCACAAAGTATAGAAAAGTAAAAAAAAACAACCACAAAGTAGAGAAATCAGCAACAAAGTGGAGAAAACAACCACAAAATGGCCCACCAATATTTTCTCTACCTGGGTAGAGAAACCTCTACCTAGGTAGATGTTTCCCACCCTCTACCCCAATTCCCCAATTCCCCAATGGCATCTACCCAAAAATGGTGGGTAGATGCTGACTGCCATGTCAGCATCTACCCACCATTGTAGATGCTCTCATATGATAATTCCCCTATTTGGAATGAGGGCCACAGTCTAGCATATAGATTTTTCCTGGGACAATTAAGTAACTCATGAATGCGTTGGTTTGGCGCATGAGAATAAGAATGAGAGGAACAGTTAAGTAAATTTTGAAATTAAAATTCGCATGTTTGATTCGTATAAGATTCTGACTGTTTGAATTAGTATATCATCTAAAAGTTAATGTAAAAGTAAAGAAAAATTATTCATTTCCGAATATGAGGTATCCTTCATTCCCGCATGCTATGAAGAATCATAAGAAAGAATTACCCTAAACTTTTCAACAAAAATTGCCAGGCAGACTTGAGGAGGTTGGGAGTGGGCAGGAAATTAGACGGTGGTGCCGGTTCAACAAAAAGAAAAGGAAAAAAAATAGTTCCAATAAAAGAGTCGTGTTTGTAGCGATCACTTTCGATTCATCTTGGCTCCATTACAGCAAGTCCCCTCCCCTGTGTCTGTGTGAAAAGTTTTAAGTCATTATTAAGTCCAATTGTCTGCCGCACGTAGAAACTGAAGATCAAGCAAAAGGGGGGCTTCATTTATAAGGCAAGGCGGACGAGGGAAAAAGGTATCAACACAATGAAAGAGCATAGATGGAGCTGGGGCATGACTGTTTGCTTCCCAAAGAGCAAAGTGTGCCTTCTTGGCCATTCCCACATTAGAGATGGGTAAGGAACAAGTAATATGTTCATTGTTTAGTCTTCTATTAATCTTTCATAATCTCGAAATATCGTCAAAACAATATCAAAAAGTAAATCGTTCTAATAAAACAAAGTGAGTAATAATAAAATACATGGAGAAAGTTGAAAATAGGCGCTTTGAATTTTGTCGCTTATTCAGATAACCTAGACTCTTTAATCTTTATTTGGTCAAAGAACCAAGGATTAAAAAGGAAAAACTTCAAAACTTCCCTCAATTTAGAGTGAGAATCTTAATGGTGGCTTTGTCACTGATGCTGTGTCGGCATCTGACAAGAAGATGATAGGCTATCCTCCATCCTCCTTTCTTAATTGTATTATTTTTCTTTTATTTAAGAGAGAAATCGATAATGGGGGCATTCGAATTTCCGACCAAACATTATTCAAAACATTTTTATCTTTTTGGACAAAAATGGTTCACGTGATCCATTGCCCCCAAAGCAGCCCCCAACACCATTCATTGATTCTTAAGCGAAAAAGTTTACAACTCTTCCCATTTGTTATTTTCTTTCCCTTCTTTTTGGGTCACAATATTCGAACAAATTTTTAATAGAACGAAGAGAATATATATATATATTTTAAAACACATTTTTTTCATAAGATGTGATCATACAAATACAAATGCAGCCACATATCACATACGCACTCAATGATTACATCCTTTAAAAAGTTTTGTCCGAAAGTGGTAGTGTTGAAATGAAATAATTTAAATTTGGACAGCTACATCAAACAGCAACTTTGACAATAAAAGATTTATAATGTATCGACACTAACGTAAGACAAGACATGCAACCATTAATTAGCTGGAGAAGCATCTATTTTAATGATGAGACCCAAGAATCAATATAATCAACTCATTTCATTTGTTAATACTTTAATTTCTAGTTAAAACTGGATCAGTATTCTTTGTTACACTGTCTGTTATATATCTTAATAACTCATTGTAAATATTATTTTTTATTTTAATTTTTTTATTAATAATATTATTATTATGACAATAAATATCATTGATGAAAAAATTAATATTTTTGATAAGTTATTTATATGGGTAACAGATGATCTTGAAGTTAAAACCTAACTAATAAGCTTCCAAAATGTTGGAGAGTAATTAATTAATTAATTACACTGTATTTGGTACAGAGAAGAAGATGGTGAAGGGGAAAAAGCGGTGACGGTGGAAAGATTATGAATAAGAGGTAGGGTGATAGAGCTTGCGCGTCTCTCCCACCTTCTTCTTCTTTTTGTGGAGAGGAGAGAAAAAAGAGGATAATTACAAAGAGACAGTTGTAACCTTGTAATTGTGTGAAAAAGCATGAACCCGTGAACTACCAAAGTGAAGTAATGTTCAAGATTTTCACCTAAATTTACCAAGAGAAGCACTAACACTTCTTTTCCTCACACTTTCCAATTTTCTTAATATATAATCACTCCCTATAAAGATTCCTATTTTAATTACTTTATCTTACTATTTAAACAATGTACAATAATATATATTTAAACAATGTACAACTTATTATTGTACATTATTTAAATCGTAAAATTAATTAATTATTTCATTAATATATATTCTTACTTTTTAAGTAATAGTTAATTATGAACAACACGTATGGTCTTATGTTAGTAACGGTGTGAAGAGTAAAAAAGTTCAAAGTAGGCTCTCCTAATGAAATAAAAATAAATCTTGAATATGAATTGTTCTAGTCGAACAAAGTATTAGTATTGGTGAATTTTTCTAGCGGAACAAAATGAATATATTCCTTTTGTTTGGTTCATTTGAATTTATACCTTAAGATTAGAGCGATAAACGAGCCGCTTTGAACATGAGATAACCCTAACTCAAGTTCGACTCGAAAAAAAAATAGTCGGGCTCGAGTCAAGTTTTAACCGTGCAATTTGGCTTATTTAGACCCTTACTTAGAACTAACAAACGGAGGAAGCCTTAAAAAATGGAAAAATTCCTTATTCTAACACTTGCTTGCTGGTATTACCATCGCAAATTCAGCAAGGAAGGATAAAAATCTGGTAATACCAATCCTAGAATTCAGCGAGGGAGATCGGTCGATGAGTGTAAAAAAACAATAATATCCCCCTTGACAAATGCGTGTTAATGTAGGTGAAGCAATTTATCACCCTCATGTGGCATACTGACTACTACTACTACTACCGGTGGCCCCAATGCTCACAGAAAAATGGGTCAAATTGCCAGTAAGAAAGCATAGAAAGTAGAAAACGGAATAAAAGAGTGTGGGTTTCTCTTACTTGCTCACTGTACTGAATTTAAGCAAACGCCACCTTTTTCTTTTCCCTCTTTTCTTTCTTTTCTTCTTCATCCTGCAAAAAAAAAAAAAAAAAAAAAAAAGTTTACAAAAAGAAGAAGAAAAGGGTAAAGGACTAATGATCAGAGATTGTATCAATTACCGATAACCTTGCGTACACGTGATAAGACCAAACCTTATTATAAGAGAATCATATCTCGCCGTCCTCAATTATTACAAGTAATTTTTGGTTTTTTAATCTATCTCTCATGTCTGCCTGGTTTTTGTTGTGTTTGTGTTCACTACACTCACTACTCACTGTGCAAGAAAATCTCTATATGTAGGCAAAGACCCACCGTTCCCACTTGCCCGGCCACCCCACTCATCTACTTCACTGATTCTCATTTTCTCTCTGCTTTGTCTGCAACTGCATGGGTTCAGTTTCAGCTTCTGTTTCACTCTTGGAAAAACAAGAACTTTGATTGCTCATCTATCATCCCTATATAACTTGCTCAAATCCCGCTGCCCCCTTCTCCCTGCATCATTCTCAAGTCCCTCAATATGGGAAATTCCAAGTTCTTGTTGTTGGGATTGTTGTTGTGTTCTGTTCTGTGGGGATGCTGCCACGTTTCTGTGGCGACGTCTGTACAGACGGCGGAGAAGAAGACGTATATTGTTCACATGGCGAAATCCCAAATGCCGACGAGTTTCGATGACCACACTCACTGGTACGACACCTCGCTTAAATCGGTTTCTGAATCAGCTGAGATGCTGTACACTTATGAGAACGCCATTCACGGCTTCGCCACGAGGCTAACTGCTCAAGAAGCTGAATCCCTCCGGAATCAGCCCGGAATTTTATACGTTTTGCCGGACGTTAAGTATGAGCTGCATACTACGCGGACTCCTACCTTCTTGGGGCTCGAACAGAGTACCAATTTCTTACCGGATTCGGAAACCGACAGCGATGTCATTGTCGGCGTTTTCGACACCGGTGTTTGGCCCGAGAGCAAGAGTTTCGACGACAGCGGGATGGGTCCCGCCCCTGTTTCTTGGAAAGGCACTTGTCAGACCGGAACAAACTTTTCAGCGAGTTTATGCAACCGGAAACTGATTGGTGTGAGGTATTTTTCCGCCGGCTATGAGGCTACGCTCGGCCCGATTGATGAATCAAAAGAATCTAAATCTGCCAGGGATGACGACGGCCACGGGACCCACACGTCCACCACGGCTGCCGGAGCTGTGGTAGCTGGAGCTAACCTTTTTGGTTACGCACCTGGGTCGGCGCGTGGGATGGCAACTCGAGCCAGGGTTGCTATCTACAAGGTGTGCTGGATCGGCGGTTGTTTTAGCACAGACATATTGGCCGCTATGGACAAAGCCATCCTGGACAACGTGAATGTTATGTCATTATCGCTCGGAGGCGGCACGTCTGACTACTACAGAGATAGCATAGGCATTGGAGCTTTCTCGGCCATGGAGAAGGGTATTCTGATCTCATGCTCAGCTGGAAATGCTGGCCCTAGTAGCTACAGTTTGTCCAACCTGGCACCCTGGATTACTACCGTCGGTGCCGGAACTTTAGACCGTGACTTCCCGGCGTTTGTCAGCCTCGGAAACGGGAAGAATTTCTCCGGAGTTTCCCTCTATAAAGGCTCCGCTTCGCTGACGGGTATGCTTCCCTTTGTTTATGCCGGCAACGCTAGTAATTCCACCAATGGAAATCTATGCATGACTGGCTCGTTAATTCCCGAAATGGTCAAGGGTAAAATCGTCCTGTGCGACCGGGGGATAAATGCTCGTGTGCAAAAAGGTTCGGTGGTCAAAGCAGCTGGTGGGCTCGGGATGATATTGGCGAATACTGACGCCAATGGGGAGGAGCTGGTGGCGGATGCCCATTTGTTACCAGCTACGGCGGTGGGTCAGAAATCCGGTGACGCGATAAAGGAGTACTTGCTTTCCGATTCCAAACCAACGGCCACAATCCTTTTCGAAGGGACAAAGGTCGGAATCGAACCGTCGCCAGTGGTCGCCGCTTTTAGTTCCAGAGGGCCAAACTCGCTCACGCCGGAAATTTTGAAGCCGGACCTGATAGCACCAGGTGTCAACATCCTCGCCGGGTGGACCGGAGCTGTTGGTCCCACCGGTCTGCCGGAAGACAAAAGGCGCGTACCGTTCAACATTATCTCCGGCACGTCCATGTCCTGCCCCCACGTCAGCGGCTTGGCTGCGCTGCTCAAAGGGGCGCATCCAGATTGGAGCCCCGCCGCCATACGATCGGCTCTCATGACCACGGCTTACAGCAATTACAAGAATGGTCATAACCTGCTGGACTCTGCAACCGGAAAAGCGTCGACGCCGTTTGATCACGGCGCTGGGTACGTGGACCCCGTCTCAGCGCTCAATCCAGGACTGGTTTACGACCTCACCGCCGATGATTATTTGTCTTTCTTATGTGCGCTGAACTACACGGAATCTCAAATTTATAGTGTGGCCAGAAGAAATTTCACCTGCGATTCGAGTAAAAAGTACAGCATCAACGATTTCAACTACCCTTCCTTCGCCGTCGCACTAGAAACTGAAGTGGTCGGAGGTTCCAATGGCCACAGTTCCGGTGGATCCAGTGTAGTGAAGCACACGAGAACTCTCACTAACGTGGCCGGAAGCTCAGGTGGAACGTACAAGGTTTCGGTTTCCACGACCAGCGAAAAGGTAAAGGTTTCGGTGGAGCCCGATACTTTGGTATTTACTCAAGCAAATGAGAAGAAATCATACACGGTGACGTTCAGTGCGCCGTCAATGCCGGCGAACACGAATGAGTTTGGTAGGATAGAGTGGTCCGACGGGAAACACGTCGTCGGTAGCCCGGTGGCCATCAGCTGGATATAGTGGAGGAGGGGATTCCGGTGAGCACGGATTTGCATAATGTTGATGGCTTGCTCAAAGTGGGTGAGATATAATTAATAGTGGGCTGGTTTGATTTAGTTAATTTCTTAAGTTATGATGATGAAATTCAAGTTGGCTTGCATTTGAAGGTCTCTGAGGTAGAAAACATTCATTGAAATCCAGGAAGCTGGAAAAGAATGTAATCTCACTTCGGTTCAGTGTACAGTGTTCTTCCGTTTCGATTATTAGAAATGAGAAAAAGATAGTCCGTACTATCATTGAACTTATGTTTGATTTACTAGTAATTAGACGTTGCAAATCTTGACACGTATGTTGAAGTTTTGACGGGATCGCTATTTAAATAGTTTGATACTAATAATACGATTAATTAAATTAGTAAGATTAAGTTTAAAAATATTAATATGTGAACTAATAAACTCAAAATCAAGACAATAAATTTATACTGCAGTACGAGAATATTGAATATAACACAAACTTAAAATGTTAATAAATTAACTAATTTAATACAAATAATGTCAAAATAAAAAGTTTTGATATGAAAATCTATCAACTCAAACACAATTGAATCGAAACCTACTAAATACGTACAATTTACAACACAATCCACAGTTGACGGATTAACATGACGTAAGTGGAGTAAGACAAATTAGTAAAAGGTAATTGATGGAAAGTTGAAACATAATTAAACAAAAGGAAGATGCGGTGTTGATTGAAAATTGTAGATTGTCATTTACTCCCAAGAAACGGAAACAGATAATAAGAGTCAAATGATGTTTAGGAGTTGGGATTACAGGTGTAAATGAGCCAAGCTACTGGCAAGCCGCTCGCGAGAAGCTTGGTCAAAACTTGGCTCCAGCTTGGTCAAACTCGAGCTCAAGCTCTGGCCTGTTTAATAATCAAGTCGAGCTCGAGCCCAATTACTACTAGCTCGAGGGCTCGTCAGCTTATCGAGCAGCCCAATTTTTTATATAATTTTTTTTTTATTTTTTATTTTTTAGTATAAATTAAAAATATTAATTCAAGCTCAAGCTCGGGCTTGAGTTCGATCTCAAAAGCTTGCTCTATATTGAGGTTGAACTCAAGCTCGAGCCTATTATAATTTGGAAGAGCCGAGCTCAAGCCTGACTGGTTTTTATCAAGCTTAGCTCGATAAGACCTCAGTTCGGTTTCAGCTCGGCTCGTTTACAGCCTTAGTTGGGATCGATAGCTAGTGTTTTAACGATTGTGACACATAATAAGTTACATAAAAGTCGAAAGTTCATGATAGGACTATAGAAAAGAGTTGAATTCAAAAATAATAATAATAATAATAATAATGATGTCCACTCGAAGCTGGTCCAGTCCATCGTCTCAATCTCAACTCTTAAATTAAAGTATTCAATTTCACTAGTAAGTCCGGCTGTCATGGCTTTTCTGTTATCTCTTGGACTGGATCTTCCTTCTTTTATTTCTTTTAGTTTTATTTTTAAAAAATAATGTTAAACTCAAAACTTTAAAAATATATTTTCAAAAATATAGAAACGAACATAATCAACATGGTCCTAGCCCTAGCTGTACTTCTCTTTGTGTCATGATTTTATTTTATATTAACTGAAAAGTAGGTGATTTGCCATGTGTGTGGCGCATACTAAATTCAGACTTGTCCTTTCCAAGTTTGCTTTGAAGATGGCCTTTTCCTGATAAGACTTCTGACAAGCCCAAATTCTCAACTGAAAGCCCATAAGACTTAACGGGCCATTGGGCCACATATATGTAGGGTCCGAAAATTGAACTAAAATAAATAGGGACATACTATTTACAAAAATAAATTTACTATTCAGAAGAATATTTTTCTGTGAATAATCTATTTTGTTATTTAGTAAAAAAAAAAAAAAAAAACCTCTTTCACACTCATTCATTTTTCACTCACACGTGTATCTAAATATGTCGGTAGTCATAAGGACGATCCATATTATACAGTAAGTAAACAATCTATACATTTTTTTACGTAAAATTTGTTAAAAAAAAAAACCCTAACTAGCCTGATATTTTGCCAAAAAAACTCCAAATAGACGAGATTATGCCAGAAATCTCTTCATTGCCAAAAAAAATTTCCAAAATCCCTCCCCCCATGGGCGAGATTTTTGAAAATCCCTCCCATAGGGGGGGGTGGATTTTGGAAGAAAATCACGCTCCTTGTAACCGTGATTTGTCTTTTTGGGTGGGATTTTGAATCAATGAAGATTGGGCAGGATTTTGAATGCAAAATGATTATGAGCGGGATTTCGCCTATCCGGGCGGGATTTTTATTGCTTGAATATGATTTTTTTTTTAAAATATTTATAACTAAGGGACATTATAGACTTTTCACAGAAAAACGTTACTGTGAATAGTAATTTGATTCCTACAAATAACAATTCCGAATAAATATTACATAAGATTTCATGGATGAAGAAACGATTCATGTTATCAGTAAAACCATGTTCCTTACAATCTAATGTTAAAAGGAAAACGACACAGTTTAGGGGAAAGGGCTTGTCAGAACAAAGCGGTGTAGTTTCGGTTTTAGTTATAAATTAGAGCTTGTTTTAAGTACTATAACTAGGAATTATGATTAACAGTTACGTCGTCGTTTCGATAGAAACTTGAGGCAATTGTCTGTAAGCCCTCAATGAGGTGGTTTGGTCCTTCATGAGCATTTCTCTCTTCTTTGTTTTTACTGCTCATTTTCGCTACTCTTCTTCTTCTTTCTAGAATGGAATTCTGCTGGTATTTTTTTGACACTTTACGGTAGCTAGAAGATTTGGAGAAAGGGTCCAACTCCGACAGGTCTGGATCCTTCAGTCTACACACAGCAGAGCAGAATATTATAAACAGTTAACATGTGTCTTGCCCTGATCATATTCACGCTTGATTACATAACATCTGGCTTTGAATCGACACGTCGACGACTCGTGGCGACATTACAGCGGATCGAGAAGCCTTTAAAAATGATCGAAGGAATCGGAGGAGACCATTGTAGCTTTCTGATCAAACCGACGCAGCTGAAGAAGAGATTGAATTGAAAAACAATGGCAGATAAAAGCCAGAACAAGAACAGAGGAGGGCAAATGGGGAGCAAAGAGAGTGAAGAGAAGGGAGGCAAGTTGGAGGATATCAAGCAGCAAGGTGGCATCCAAGGGCAAAATCAACCTCAACCTGGACAAGCTGCCGCAGGCTCCGTCGACGATCCCACCGAAGCCGGTGGCCAAGCTCAAGCCCAAGCCCGTCCTGGGGTAAAGACCCGGCGCGGCCCTATTCTTCCCTAGTTTCCCTGTTTTTTTAAGCACTAAAATAAAGTTGTGTACGTACGGTTCCCACCTGCGGCACAGAGCCGCCGGCTCGGGTCTTATCATCAGTTTCCCGGTTTTTTTGCCCTTTCCTTTCAAAAGCACTACATAATAAATAAATAAAGTAGTGTACTGTTTTTAAAGAATTATTATAATCTATAAAAGTATGTCAACAAATTAGTATTCAGGATCGTTTGGTTCGAATCTGTTAATCGAAATGGGAATGGATTTGATTGAAGAGTCAATGAGAATGATAATAAATGGGAATGAGAATGAATAGTTGTTGTTTGGTTCAAATCTTGGAATAAATATCAATAACATAAATGATATTTGGTTCAGTTGAATATCAGTAATGAGAATAAATCAAAATTACAAATTTATCCCTATATTTCTTTAATAAAATAATTCACATTTTTTCTAAATTATTGCATAAAGAGAGAATTGGGCCGCTGCAGCTAAGAATTTGCATTTTTCCTTCTTCTCTTTTCTTCTTCCTCCTCTTCTTCTTCTTCTTCTTCTTCTTCTCCTCTTATTGTTGCAGCCCCGATGTTGACCAAATCGAAGTAGTGCCAACCCAAAAATAGAAGCATAGCACGATTTCCTTACCGAAACTAGATCCCACAATTCGGAATGAAATCAACCAAATCGGACTACCAATTGTTGAAAAGGATGAAACCCACGAAATCTCAAGCCAAACCCAAAAACCGAAACAAAAGCTTCACCTTTTTATTTGCAACTCTCGATTTATCAAACCCACAACAAATTAACCATCAAAGATTCAAAAGTTCATGATGTTTACCTTGATTTAATGAATGGAGGAGAAAGGGGCTGCGTCGGTTGGGGCTTGGAGGCGGAGGAGGCGTTCAGTCAAAGAGAAGAAGGAAAGGGTTTTTTTGGGGAGCAGAATTTTTTTCATTCCAGACGGGAATGAATTCTGAATACCAGGGGGGTCGGTATTGGCCCATATCAAAATATTTGGTAATGGGAATGAGATTTTCGTTCTCCTACCCACATACCAAACACTAATGGGAATCATTTCTTTCCATTCCCATTGAAGCCTCTAAATACCCCACCCAAACGGCCCCTCAAATTTATAGGTCTTAAATAGCATTATATTCTCGTAATGTATCTAGTTGCATTATCTAAAATAAAATATATGCTGCATGGTTTTAATGATTTTGCCTGAATAGTTGGTCGTTTTTGTGAGTGATTTTGTAGGTGCTAAAATAAGGAAGTTTTGGCGATTTGCTAACTGCTGCATGTTCAAGCGAGTGAGTTTATTTAGAGCATGTTTTTTAAGTTTTGATTTTGGTCTTAACAGTAAATTTAATATATTATAATTAATTTTTATCATTTTTAATATAATTTTTTACTATTTATCTATATATTTTTATAATATAAAACTATTTTTTTAAAATCAAAATTCAAATCAAAACACAACCCAACCCAACCAAAAAGAACGTGCCTGATGACAATTTCCAGCTATGTAAGCTGGGCCTTCATTTGAGTGGCCCAATTAATAAATGACCTAGCCCATCTAGCGTCCTCAGGAAAACCCATCTGTGGACTGTGGAACATACTATACTAGTATGGGCGAATTACAGTAATTTATAAATAACTCTCTGAATTATTAAAAAGAATCACTTTGTGTTTATTAAATAATTGAGTTGATTATTGATAAAACACGTTTTGGTTTTGGTTTTGGTTGGGACTAGCCCAAAACATTGGGCCTAAAAGTTTGAGTCACGAGGAAGTAGATTTTGGCATTGCACTTGAGGGAAATGTATTGTATATAAAATTGGAGTAATTTAATTAAAATTTTCTTTCTTATATTATATAAGAATACCTTTCATCTAGATTAAATGATTTTATATACAAAAAATAGAGAATTATGTCCTTGACAAACAGTCTTTAATTTTCAGGCACAACTGAGTTTCCTACTGGCCCGGTCCTTATTATTTGGACCCGGCTATTAGTCTCGCTAGCTGAACCGGGAAAGTTTTTAAGTATAGAATTGGGTTGGAAGCGAGCCTAGATACACCGAATATCAATGTTTAACAAACCGGATCAGACGTTGAACCGGCCGAGTTCAGGGGTCCGGGGTTGAACCGGGGTTCAGAGGCAGAATCGATGACGTCATTATGATATCATAAATATATTTAAAACATTATATATTTCATAATTAATATATAATTATTTTTTATAATATTAAAAAGATAATTTTTAAAATGAACAATAATAATATAAGTTATCTAACATCTAATTTAACATATAAGCATGTTTAGCTTAATGACTAACTACTCTTTCATAAGAGTTTCTCTCTTCTTGAAGATATGAGTTTGAATCCTGACTAAGTACAATTAATTTTTATATTTATTTTAAAATTTTCATATCCTACATTGGCTGTGAAAATGAATAAATTCTTATATAAAAGGAGAAGAGATGCAAAAATCTTCAAAAAGGAAAAAAAAGAAGAAAAAACCGAGTTGGTGCCGATTAACCCAGTTCCTTGTTTTTTCCCGGATCTAACCAAAAAACCAAATTTTTTCCATTTACCATAATTTATATCAAATCGGACCCGTTTTCGGTTAACCCGGTCGAGCCGGTCCGGTTTGTTAACCACTGCCAAATATCATACTCTAGAAGTCCCACCAAACACCATCCACAAAACAACTAGCATCTATATTAAAGTTGTTTAACAAACACAACAATTCTCTGCTTCATTCCTTGCCTTAGATCTGGGCAAATGTCATGAGAAACTGCAAAAGAAGTAAAAAAGCGTTCCACTCAGTCACGTTACCGGTTGGCACTCACAGATTTTCCATGAACCAACATTCAAAAGTTTTAACTAAAATCGCTGCTACTTCTTTTTTGCATCACAATTATTATTACGAGAGCTGCAAATTTACTTACTTTTTCATCTTACAATTAAAGCCAGATGATCCATCTAATCAACCTTTAAAGTTCTGGATATACACTGTACTCTACAGCTCTGAAACACGCAGAGATTTATTTCCAAACGTACAAAATGAAGAATGTGTTGACCGTCGTTTTAATTATTACTTTCTCCGCACCATTCAAATAATTTTGTTCGAAATACTTGTAAATAAGTAAAATGATATGCAGAATGAAAAAGTTAAGGGAATTTTTTTAATTACTGACGTAGACCAATCAACCTCTAAAATAAATTTATCAACTAAACATCAGTATAAACATGATGATAAGTGGAGATTGTGAAGTAGTCCATGTCTATCAATATAATTTTTTTATTTTTTAATTTTTTCACTTTGCTATCATAAGAGTCGTGTTTTTCAATTTTTATTTATCTGGCAGAGAAAGTATTTAAATTTTTTTTTTTAACCTTGTATACATTATTAATATGATAGTGTGTATTACATAATTAACATACGAAAAATAATAATATCAAATTATTTATCTTAGATATTATAACTTATTAAATCAATCATAAAAAATTATAATTTTAATCAACGCGATTTTATATATATATATATATATATATATAACGAGACAAAAAAAAGTACTATCCTATAATTAATGAAAAACTATACGAAACCTTGATGCCGCGCCGTATGTTCAATTATTCCCTGAAATGTACATTTGTTTGTGCATGTCATGAGCTGCCAATAAATTGGTAGGATATATTTTTAGGTATTGGGGTAGATGGATTAGCAAAAACACTATGGATTATTAATATCAGAATTGAAGCTTTGGCAAAAGGACAAAGGAATTGAAGAAGAATCAAATATATATATTTGCAGTCTTTATCACTCCAAAAGAAAAGAAGAGAGAGAGAGAGAGAGAGAGAGAGAGAGAGAGAGAGAGAGAGAGAGAGAGAGAGAGAGAGAGAGAGAGAGAGAGAGGCCCATCCCAATCCCAATCCCAATCCCAAATCTTCTTTTGCTTGAATGGTTAAAATGCTTCCTCCCTTCAAATCTCTCCTTTTCGTTTTCTTGGTGGCCTTCTTTATGTTTCTTTCAAAACATTTTTTTATAGATAAAAATATCGCCTATAAATGTATGTTACATAAATTATTATCAGAGACAAAACATAATAAAGATCAGTAGGGCTTGGTCCCCGCAAAATAAATAAATAAAAATTATTAGCAGGTATTTATATTTTAGTATTAAAAAATATATATATTAATATTTGATCTCTACAAAAGAAATTTATTGTTATTGGTCCTCCAGTTTATTAACTCAAGTTTTGTCATTGGTTACTATGAAAAATTGGGATGAATTAATTGAGATGATTATCGTTACTTTTTATACTCCATTTGTTCCATTTATATAATCAATTTTCAAAAAGAATAAATCTCATTAAAAGAGTTTATTTTGAATTTTTTACACTATATACTTTTACTAATATAATAAATAAAGTGTAGGTAACAACTATCCTTTACTATAAAGTAAGTATATAAGTTAAAAATATGATGACGGATTATTTATGTTAGATATTGCACATTGTAACTCATAATAAATTGTTCTTCCTCTGTTCCACTCAAAGAGCTTACTTTGTATTATTATTTTAGTAATACAAAATGGAGTATTTTTTTATTTTTATTTTTTCAAAATACAATTTATAGTTATCAAACCGAGCGTGCTGATAATAGCATGCTGGTAATCACAGGATGAGTCCCCACCTCCCTCCAAAGGCGCAACATCAAACGCTCTCTAGTTCCTCTCACCTAATCATTTGAAAGGGAAGAACACAGCAACAAAGGAAGCCACGCTCGATTCATCATAGAGCTTTTTCTTCTTCTTCTCCTTCAAACAAGAAAAAAAAAAAAGAGCACTGGAGTAATTTGTCCACCACGTTTTATTATTTCTAAACTATTTTAATGCCTTCTTCTTCTTCTTTAGTAACTAGTTTGAGATGTTGCTTTATTTCATTACATTCATTGCCCCTCTTTTTTCCAACTTCCTTCCATTAAATTTGAACTTTTCTTGAACTTTCTTTTCTTTCCTTTCCTTTCTTTCCCCTATAAAACTCATCAACAATTATAGTGATCACCAGGAAATGGACAAGAAGGTCGAGGAAGGGTGTACAAATTCAAACGCAGATGATGAAAAATGTCAGATACGTTCCGAAAATCCCAGCAACAATCAGGTGGAAGAAGAAGAAGAAGAAGCATTGTCTCTGTGTGATCTTCCAATCAACGAAGAAAATCATCCATCAAGGAAAGAGCCCATTATTCATCCTCAGGAGGACTTCAATTTCTGCTCGTGGGGCGATTCATCGTCAAAAGAATCTTCTGATAAAATGTGTGTGGCGGATGAAGTCTTCTTCCAAGGCCAAATTCTCCCCATGCGCCACTCCATCAGCTTCGACACCGGCCGCACCACCACGAGAAGGTGCCTTTCGAGGTCAGAGTCAATGGATCATCATTCTTCTTCTTCTTATTCAGTTGGTTTCACAAGCGTGAGTAGTAGTAGAAGTAGTAGTATAAACAGCCTTCACTCATCATCAAGCAGCGGCAGTTCTTCCGCCGCCGCCGTGCCCAAAATAAAACCCAAAATTCAAAACCAGTTCCAATTCTCCCAGCCTAGCCCTAAACCCCAAATTCGAAAATCCAAGGAGAAAATCAGTCATGTCGGCATTAATCCCAACAGAAATAATCCTTCAACGTTTTGGAGTTTTCTCCGAGTTGGGTTGGTGAACACACCCGAAATTGCAATGCAAGACCTCAAGCTTCGAAGCAAGAGCAACAATGGTACCAAGAATTTCGGTAGTCGCAGTAGTACCAGTAGCATTAACAGCAGTACTTTCATCACCAATAATGGAATTAGTAGTATTAAAGAAGCTGACAAGAAACAGAGGCAGCATAAATTCTTCGACAGGAACAGGGCGCTCTTCACCGGCTGCAAATGTTCATCAAATGCAGTAGTTGGGCCGATTCCTTCGAGGGTTCCAATCAATGCGATCACGAGAAATCGCAGCGCAGAGGAAGAAGAAGATAATTCAGCAGCGGCAGCGGCAATGAAGAAGAACAGCAGGACCACAGCAGCAACAAGAAAGCAATCCCTGTCACGTCTTCGTACCTTTGAATGGCTAAAGCAGCTTTCACTAGAAGGTGATGATGTTGTAGTAATTGATGAAGCAGAACAAAATCAACAATAGTAGTAGAGATAACATCACGCATGCTCGTTTCCATTGGGATTTAACCTTTTTTTTTTTTTAAAGTTGTAGGCTTGTACGATTATGTTTTCTTTCACTTTCTCTTAAGTTGCTTTTTCGTTTTGAGTAAAAAAAAATCTGCAGTATTCTATTGTAAATTTGAAATCTTGAATGTCAAAAAAGTAATCTTTGGAGAAATGGTTGGATTTGCACTTAGCAGCGTTGCATGATTGAAAGGGTGGAATGTGTTGGTTATGATTAAAGTGTGATGCTTTTTGTTAGCTCTGCCGTGTGAAAAAATGGCATTTCTATGAACCTTTCGGCTTTCGCGAAAGAGAGAGAAAGAAAGATTTTCAGATTTTGGTGAAAAAGGATTGAAGATGAGATGATGAACAACAGGAAATTCAAAACATATACTGTTTCTTTCGTTCTCCATTGAAAACAATTAAGGGCCGCTGAATTAACACTAAAAGGGGTGTTAAGGACTTCCTTGGCGGTTAGAAATGGCACGCTGATAGACTAGCTCTGCAAATGAGTTGAGCCACTCGCAATACTCTCCGTTAAAGCTTAGCTCGAGATTAGTCAAATAGTCAAAATCACATGAAGAAGGAGAGTTTTTCCCATATTTTTATGATTATGATGATGACAGCTTCGAAGGGATTCCTCAAAATCGAATCTATAGACGTTATATTTTTTGAGTTTGTCTAAGTAGCAGAGCCCGATCAGTTTTTTTAACTCGACCCAAGCTTTTGTTACTTTTTTTAACTCCGCTTGACCCATAGAGACCGTAAAAATCGTTTAAAACAAAAAGACGTGTCTATACTTACGCTTATGGGCTTGGGCCTCGGCATTGGGTTCAAGGCGCCCCAATTTGGGTCCACGAGCAATGTAAATAGTCCTTAATTTTGGATCTCCCTCTTGAGTTGTCATCTCGTAAATATGAGCCCATATCCATTCGGCCCAACATTTCCGTAAAGTTATTAAAGTTGACCCAAAAATCTCCACAGGCCCATGTAAAAACAAAACAATCAGGAAATTTCAAGAATGATTGCTTCATGAGTTTTAACGGAACTCATCACATGAATCACCCTGCTTCGGATAAAAATAAACTCACGTGAATCCCCCAATTGTACAAAAGAAAAAGATAAGGAAGACAATACGTTAATTGTGAAACACTGGAAAATTTGATCTTAAATATAAGCAACCAAAAAAAAATCGTTTAATTTATATCTCCTTCAATTTTCGCCTTCAAAAATAAAATTAAAATACACCCGCAGTTCAGCTCTTTCTCATTTAAATGGAATATAAAACTTCACTTACAGTAAGTTGGCTAGAGGGGATAATGCCAATGTACTAATTTACAATAGAATTCAACGTATGTAGAAGATAAATATGGAAGATAACAAATGGAGATTTTTCACAGAAATATATTTTATTTAATGTGAATACATTTATACGTGTATCGAATGAAATTGCTGGAATGTTTCAAACGTTTCAATATAAAATAATGTAAAATCGAAACAAAAAAAAAAAAAAAGAGAAAAAGTTTTTGGCTCTAAAAAATATTATTTTAAATATCAGTCAATATATTTGTCTGTTGCTCCCCTCCTTCCTAAATCCTAGGGGAAGCCGAAAAGGAAAGAAAAGATTCTGAGATTGGACAATTGGTTATTTATCATAGATCCGATCGACCATCATCTTTTGCTTGGCTATAAACCACACTTTTGCTCTACTAATTTTCCAGTCTAGTTAAAATAGTACAATAATACAATTATTATATTTATATATTTATAAAAATATAATTTAAAACATAACTTTTTATATTATGCGACTAAAATATTTGAAACTAAAAAGAAAAACGAAGAAGAAAGTGTTGAAAGGGAAACCCAATCTCCCTATGTTATAGGTTTCAAATCCAAAATTGCTTTCTGGTGGCTTGGTAGGTAACCAAATGGGAGCGAAATAAACGAGCGATCATCTTCTTCACTCTGTTTTACTATAATAGTTTACTATTCGACAACCGATAGAAATATTTGGTATTTTAGTGTCCTTATTCATTTTTAGCCAAATAAATTCTAATCAGACCAAGATCCAACTCAAATAACTTGCATGTTCGTGCTGCAAATTGCAAAATTAATTAGTAATATATTTTCTCCAAAAATTTAATATTGGATTTCAGAAAGATTCTTTTTAGTTCTTCTTCTTGGATGGAAGTATCTGTATATCTTCCTCATCTTCAGCCTAAATTAAATTAAATCCTCCAAGTTGAAATGTGAAAATGCTTTAAATTTATTTTCTTCTTCCTTGCCTTTCAATTTCAACCCGAATTGACGTGGAGAAAACAACACATTTAGGCCCCATATAGTATAACTTTTGAAAGGTGTTTTGCATTTTAAAATTATTAAAATTATATTAAAAATGTAAAAAGGTATTTTAGAAATGTAAAAAGGTGTTTAGAAAATGTAAAAAAATGTATTGAGATTAATAAAAAATTATTATAAAATAAAAGTGAAAGTGAAATGAGATAGAAATTTTGGTTGCCATACGAACTTCTTCTTATTTTTCTCTCTCTTTCCACGTCAATGCTTCCCACCCCTGACCAACGTTTACTTTGAATGTGTATATAATTTTATTTAGGACAAATTACATTTAAGTCCCTAAACTTTTAATATAATTACGAATTTATCTTTACTGTTTTGAAAAATACAAACAACTCTCTGAATTAATCGGACGACAAAGTCAAAACAGGCAAAATACATAACTCCTTATTATTTTGACTTTTTTTTAAAAAAAAATTCCTTCCAAGAATTTTTTTTGCTTTTTGGTATTTTATAACTTTTTTGGGTCTTGATTTTATAGTCCGGTGAGTCCAGAGTATTGTTTGTATTTTTTAAAACAGTAGATATGGATCCGTAGTTATACCCAAGTCCAAGGTTTTATTTACCTTCCTTGACTATTTCTCTATTTCCACTGTCGACTCCACTAACGCGGAACTCCCGCGGTTTCGTCCCCTTTTAGCCTTCTTTTACCCACTATCATCATGTTGCTTCTTGCATGATCATACACAAAACCAGATTAACAGAGTACTTTTTGGTTCCTTTTCCCATGGTTTTAGTGAAATTTAAAGCCAAGGAAAATATGATATAAATCGTTTTTTCTTTAATCCCGAAAAACATTCAGATAGATTTTCATATTTCCAATTCCATAGTCGTCAGGAAATGTACGGCAGCCATTTATTAACAATTTTGTTTACCAAAAACTTCCAGGTCTTGGCCCGACTGGACCAGCTTCCAACAACTACTCACTAAAAAGGACTTGACTTTCAGGAGTCTCCGCACCAATTCTGCGCTCCAGCCTTTGCTTTTCTTTCTGTGAAAACCCAAAAGAGGGAAAATTTTCCATGCTAAATTGGAGTCTCGGTGGTGGAACGTGAAGGAAGAGAGCGATGTTGGGGTCTTGTTACAGGCCGTGGGAGAGTTGCTTTGGTGCCGGAAGTGGCGGCGATGGGCTGTTGTGGCACATGGACTTGAAGCCACATGCCTCGGGGGATTATTCCATAGCTGTGGTTCAAGCTAATTCTTTATTGGAAGATCAGGGCCAAGTTTTTACATCGTCCTCTGCTACTTATGTCGGTGTTTATGATGGCCACGGTGGTCCTCAAGCTTCCCGCTTCATCACCAACCATCTCTTTCCATTCATCCACAGTACCCTCATAGACGCTTGCTCTTAATTTTATTTAATTTTGTGTGTGCTTGATCATTTTCGCCTTTTTTTTTTTTCCTTTTTCTCGGGGAGGGTGAGTGAGAATTGTAAAGATGGAGCCTTTTGCATGATTGATAAAAGGAATGAAGAGAATTTAGTGTTTGGGAACTTAATTGTAAGAGGGTTTTAGTCAGATTTTGGAATTGGGAATTTGATGTCATAAGTCATTAATTTTTGCATTTTGAATTTGCAGAGTTCGCGTTGGAACAAGGGGGGTTCTCTGAGGAGGTGATAAAGAAAGCATTTGATGCCACCGAAGAGGAATTTTTGCATTTGGTGAAGAGGTCATGGGTGGCTCAGCCGCAAATTGCTTCAGTCGGTTCATGTTGTCTCGTCGGAGTAATTGCTAATGGTGTTTTGTATGTGGCAAACCTTGGTGACTCGAGGGCTGTGCTTGGGAAGAGAGCAAGCGGTGGCCCTTCTAGTATTTCATCTACAGTGGTGGCAGAGCGTCTATCTACTGATCACAATGTTGGGGTTGAGGAGGTGAGGAAGGAGGTCGAGGCACTGCATCCCGATGATGCGCACGTAGTGGTTTATACTCGCGGAGTTTGGCGAATTAAAGGCATCATTCAGGTATCAAAGCTTGGTTTGGAAATTCTACTGCTTCCCATATCTTGTTTGTAACTTGTTATTGATATCTTTTCTTTGTTTGTATGACTGTCTCTTAAATGTTCAACAACTGCTTTCACTCTTTGTAGTATGTTCAATGTGATTGGTTCTTTTTGATGGATTAGTCCAGCTCCTACCCACCAGTTTTTGGGTGGGATGATGCAGTGGGTTCATTCTAGGAAGTTTTTAAAATGTTACCTTCCGGAAACCAAGGTTCTGACCTTTTTATGAAATGCAGCCAACTTTCCATACTCTATAAATTTTCTTGTATTGTGGTAGTTTGTTTGGCCTATGAGAAATTTGAAATTAGTTTTACCAAAGATGGAAAGGAGAATGTACCCATTCTGGTATTATGAGATTCCAGCAAAAATTTCTGTGAGTCTTGAGTTTTTGATGTTTCAAGCAGTATATCTCATGAATATGCTGATTCTCTAGTTTCTCACTTGTTTACTTGCCATGCGTATCCTGTGTGTTTTGACTTTTGACTTCATGAAGGACGTTGCCTATTAGGTTTCCCACGATAACAGAGTTAGGTGTTAACATGCTTTGTGAGGAATGTCTATAATATGAAGTTACATAAAGGTGGAATATGTACATCCCATAGAATTTTATCTGAAAATATACACCACCAGATTATCTGGGGAGAATGTTTCATACTTTTCAAAGTATTTTCCTTATTAAGCACTTCCGCGCCTTTGTATCTATATTCTTTTTGTGAATGATTTATGATGAGAATATGAAACACCATAATGTTTTTGTACCCAGTTTATCACTTGAGCATATCATTGCAGCAAACAAATTTGAGTGAGATTAGGGCCTGGAATACTTTTCTGTCATGAAAATAGCCCTTGTACTTCACTCATGATTCAATTGATGGAATCCCTGTCCTGTTTCTCCCCTCTGCACACTGTAAATCCATTGATAAATATGCTAAGCTCTGTAGCTAAGTTTAGATCAAACTCTTTGGTTAAATGATATGATGCCTTCTAGTTTTTCAACAAGCTGCAGTTGGATTCTCTGCTGATCAACTCTTTCTTATCAGGTTTCCAGGTCTATCGGGGATATCTATCTTAAGAAACCTGAATTTAACAGAGACCCGATGTTCCAGCAATATGGGTATCCCATCCCTCTGAAAAGAGCTGTAATATCTGCTGAGCCTTCCATTTTGATTCGAAAGTTAAGGCCACAAGACTCATTCCTGATATTTGCATCAGATGGCCTGTGGGAGCAACTTTCTGACGAAGCAGCTGTGGAAATTGTCGTGAAAAACCCAAGAATTGTGAGAATCTGATTCAGGGAATATGTCTTTTAATTTAATATTTGCTCCTTCAGAATTGAGATTTTAACTCTCTTCCATGTCTTCAGGGAATCGCGAAGCGGCTCGTGAGAGCTGCCCTCCAGGAGGCTGCGAAGAAGCGAGAAATGAAGTACGACGACATAAAAAGATTAGAGAAGGGAGTGAGGCGCCATTTCCATGACGATATCACTGTTGTAGTGATCTACCTTGATGGTCAAGGCTCCTCCTCTCCTAATGGTAGGGCGAAGGAGAACGGGGCTTTCGCTTGCACCAGCGCTCCGGTCGATATCTACTCTATGAATTCAGTAAAACATGGTGGAGAGGATACACCCCAAGCTTCTCCTTGAGGACACAATTACATTGACTGTAAATAGTGTTTCACATAGGGCTCAAATGTAGATTTGAAGCGAAAGCATTGAAAAGAAATAAACCAAAGGGCTCATGTACATGTTTTATACTTGTGATGGAGGGAGGATGGCAACAAGGGCTCATCTTGTTTTGTTATTTTTGGTGTAGGGAGTGTTTTTGTGTTTTAGAATACTAACATAAGCAGTGATTTTATGTCAACAAATACATACTTGTGCTTACAGATAGTGAATATGAAGCTGGTCAGGTCAGTCAGAATATGGAACCATGCCATTTTGTTATGTGAGGGAAGAGTCCTCGTACGTATTTCGAAACTTAAGTTAGTATAAATTTGTGAAGAACTAATTGTAGCAAATTTAACACATGTATCTTGAACCATAGGAGGTAAGGTGAATTTATAGGGTAGCAGTTCCTTCAGTCCGTTGGAGAACGTCGAGTTTCTTGGAACGGTTCCGAGAATCTCGGGGTTCGCCTATATAATCTCCCACGAGAGGATCATGGGCAAATCCGCGGGATGTCCAAGGATCGTGCACCAGTAACCGTGTGATCGTGGATGACGTGACATTAAGTTTGACGAAGTTTACATACAAAGGAAGGCGTTGACATGTTCAGTGACAACAGGGCTCGGCAAAGAATGTTTGACTCTCTCGTATGGACTTATCGTTGAGCTAAGGGTTCGCGCCTATGCCAAAACCGGATACACTCATCAGATATCATGAACTAAACTTCATTTTTTCCAACTTATATTAACACCCTCACATCATATGAGCGAAGTTGTAATTTTTTTTTTCTTTTTAAAAGGAGAAATTGTCTATTCACTATTGTAGATTTGTTACTTTTTTCCGGATTGGAGAAATGAAATGGGCGAAGCAAATCAGATATCAAATCTCATATATTTGTGTACCAATCAATGTACTCTTGATGTGGTATGAGCAAAACCAATTGAAAATTGTGTATTTCAATTCATAACACCGATGTGGCAAGTCGGCCAATCAAAGACTTGGAATGTGTTGATATATCCAAGGGCATTCTATGCCTACTAAACAATTCACTTGCATAGTTTCCTGTTCGTTCTTTTTTCTTTTTCTTGTAATACATGTTCGTTTTTAAAATTTGAGCTTTCTTAGTTTGGGGTTCTGGATACTAAAGTTTTACCTTCGATTTCAGATGAGACTACAGTCTCACCAAATGAACCATTCAATTATTGAGATTAACCTATAAAATCATATTAGTAATGTATTAACGGAGTATGTGCGAATCTAATAACGGAATTATTTATTTAGTAAAATTGTAATATTATAGTTTCACATGTAATAATTCGTAAATTTTGAGTTACACAAACATCATTGTGTAGTTTTAGTGTCTAGCAATTATATTTCCCAACATGAACAATTGCTAGCCAAGTGTTACTCATTTGAGTAGAAAAATCTAATAACATAATTATTTATGGATCATAGCATATAATTTTAAAGTTAATTTTTCTAACGAGAAAAGAAAAAATTTGTAATATCAAAAATAAAATGATTATTGTATGTGTGTGTGTGTCAAGTGAAGAAGCGTTACGGGTCGATATCGGGGCAGGTAGGATATTATTAGCCAAGTGTCAGACAGAAGAATCATCAAATTCAAATGGCAGTCCCACCGCCTTGAAATTACAGAATCAAGCCATGAATGCCTAAGGCATGTTATTTTTGTTTCATTTTAAAAATAATTTTAATTTTAACAGTAAATTTAATATATTTTTAATTATATTTTATTATTTTTAATATAATTTTTTATTATTTAACATCTATTTTTTATGTTTTTTACATTATAAAATTATTTTTTAAAACTTATTTTAAAAACGAGTTTCAAAACTCTCACCTCCCTTTTTAAATATTCACAATAGTCCACCATTTCGGGCCTCATTTGCATTTAACTTTCCTGTGCTTGGAGAAACCAAAACACAGTTCTAGCAACCCCCAAATACAAAGAACACAAAGATTCAAGATCGATCATGGGAGTAGCTGAAGCAGCACACAACGTCAGGGTTCTGGGTTCAGGCCAGAGGACTATAGTGCTCGGCCATGGCTTCGGCACCGACCAATCCGTCTGGAAACACCTCGTCCCCCACCTTGTGGATGAGTACAGGGTTGTGCTCTACGACAACATGGGCGCAGGTCCGACGAACCCGGACCACTTCGACTTCGAACGCTACGCAACTCTTGAAGGCTATGCTTACGATTTGCTAGCCATCTTGGAGGAGCTTCAAATTGATTCCTGCATCTACGTCGGCCATTCTTTGGCCTCCATGACCGGTGCCATTGCCTCCATCTTCCGCCCTGATCTCTTCGAAAAGCTCATCCTCATCTCTGCTTCCCCACGGTAACTAATTGCCAAAATTGATCCATCGAATCATCGATCCCCCTTTTTTTATTTATTGGCTCTGTTATAGAATCATCGAAATTAATCGTGATTTCTGTTGCTCAAGGTTCATAAACACTGATGACTACTACGGAGGATTCGAGAGGGAAGATATTGATCAGCTGTGCAACGCGATTGAGGAGAACTACAAGTCGTGGGTCTCAGGATTTGCGCCGCTGGTGGTGGGAGGTGACATGGACTCCGTGGCTGTGCAGGAATTCAGCAGGACTCTGTTTAATATGAGGCCCGACATAGCTCTGAGCGTCTTCCGCACCATTTTTAATTTTGACCTTAGGGATTTTCTCGGCCGCGTCACCGTGCCCTGCCATATTATTCAGAGCACTAAGGATTTAGCCGTGCCGGTGGCGGTGTCGGAGTATCTCCACCAGAACCTCGGCGGCGCTTCGGTTGTGGAGGTCGTTTCGACGGAGGGTCACTTGCCGCAGTTGAGTTCGCCGGATATCACTATCCCGGTGATTATCCGACATATTGGGTATGACATAGCAAATGAGTGACCAGTGCCAGAGTTTACGCAGCTCTACCTCTATGTAGTTTTTTTTTTTGGTGTGTGTATTTTCATGACGGAAATAGTAAAATAATTTACTATAATCCATCGGTAAGACAGGTAATTTATTCAGTGCTCTTTGTGTTATAAACATTAATTTTATTATTTTATATTTGCTTTATATATATATGTATTTTACGTGTAAATTAATAGTCTGGTGAATTATAGTTTAAATGCTGAAAGAAAATTGAAAATATCATTGGATAGTTATATGCGATAAGCATTCAATAAATGAGTATGCATTATGCAGTGCGACGGAATAACGACGTTATCATTCATTATTTGTCGCCGTCGCCGTCGCCGTTGAAGTGATAAGATTTGAATGGCGAAGGCAAGCGGGGACAGTCAATTTGTTGGAAAACTGGAATTTGGAAAGCGGCACTGCCGACTGGCGGTATTGGACGAGATTAATGCACACGTGATCCCTCGACCTTTAACATCATTCATGGTGACTTTAATCACATTTTATGTTGGATATTATAATAATGACGTGATATAAGGTTGACCTCGTCTCCCACTGACGGGTTGATAGTCAGTATGTTGGATATTATAATAATGACGACGTGATATAAGGTTGACCTCGTCTCCCACTGACGGGTTGACGGTCAGTCGACCCCATCTGGAGACGACGTGCCCTGAGTGCGCGACAAAGGGTGTGGATATCAAGACCCTTTATAGCATGCAGATAACACGTGTTGAGGCTAGAGAATGACACCAAATTTATCTAACTTAGGCTGTTGGAGCCTTTTCTACTTTTGGACTAGTATAAATACTCAACGGTTTCCTAAATCAAGAGGTAATTAGATTCCACTTTAGCAAACTGATATACTCTCATATTTGATACTCCCTCCGTCCTACTGAAAGAGTCCACTTTGAAATGTGTACAACTTATTATGGGTTGTGAGGTACAACACCTAAAATAAGTAATTTGTCACCATATTTTCCACTTATATCCTTACTTTAAAAGTAAAGGTTAATTGTAAACCACACATTGTTCTATTAGTAAGAGTATGTAATGTAAATAAATTCAAAGTGGACTCTTTAAATGGGACAAGATTTTTTCTTGAAAGTGAACTCTTTGAGTACTAATTTTGCCATCGGAGTTAAACATGGGAGTTATTTCCAAAAGCAAGTAGCCATAAGCAGAAGACGACGTGACGGGAGATCGTCGCTAGGGAGGGATCCAACATTTGTATTATTATCCGATGCTTTGAAACTAACACTTTTAACCTCCTTAGATAACTCTTTTATTGTCGGCTATTATTAATAATAGGTCCTTGCATTTGAAGAAAATGTCTATTGCCATTTGGCACACACACACACACACATATATATATATGTACAGCAAGAACCTCATCCCACATGTTGAGATAATGAAATTATTGGGGAAAAAAAAAATCCTACACCCACCTTGAAAACAAAGTTCGTCTCTAGTGTTGTAGTTTTTTTTTTTTTTTTTCTTGGAAAGTAGATAGATTTCGCATTAAATTTTAATAACTATAATATGTTGGGACTCTCTAAGAGCCTTTGTGGCCAACAAATATACTTCGTTCACAATTGACCTGTTTACTTTCTTGATAATCAAATCAGAAAAGGCAGAAAGATAACGTCTTATATCCGTTAAAATTACCTGGACATTTTCGTGTGTTAACTTTACCTCGCGTAACTGTTTGACCAATTCCAGACTATCTGTGAATACACTGTGGGTCCAGTGTCTACAGATAGATGGACCAAAAAAATTGTGGGGTTGGATACAAGTAGAACCGAGGACGCCATGGTGTCCACATGGATGTCATTCTCATCATCAAAAGCTGTGTCCACTACTATAACTGTACTGGGTTGGAACTTTGAAGATTGAAATTACAACTTAGACCTTCGTTAGGAGGCCTATCTTGCATTTATATCTCAATCCTCTTGGATCACAACCAATCTGGGCCACCTGTACTGTCTCAAACACAACGTGGCCCAATATCATTTTCTGATCAGGGCTTATTATGCTTATCTTCAATAGGAAAGAAAGGCCTTCATATCCAAATATGGGCCTCCTGTATAATATAATATGGGTCCTGTCTGGCTGGAAATGTATGTGCTGAAAATCTGTGTCATATCTGTGCTTCAGATAAATAATAATGCTAGCAGATCAGGCTTGTTCTTTTAAGTTTTGGTTGTGGTTAAAAATTTAGTTTTAATAGTAACTTTAATATAATTATAGGAAAATTTTTGTAAGGGATAGTGAAACTTTCAAAATTAATAATAAGGGTTTAATTTTAACATAATTTTTTATAAGGTCAGTAAATTATTAGCTAAATAATTAAAACTAAAAATACAATTATATAGACGTATATGCCCTCAAACTCAATAAATAAGGGAAAAATTGTATTAGTTTAATTTCAATCATTTATCATCAAGCAAACTCTCCATTTTCAATCATGTGTTATCATCATGACTCACGGCTCTAGTTTCCGATATTTCTTCATTTTAGATTATTCTCTTGATTTCAAAGAAAAGGGAAAGAAAATAGATTATCCTCTTGAGTCTACAACTCTTGCTGGATTACAAATCAAACATCTATTTACCCTTCAATATCTTTACATTTTGGTTAATTTGTTCCAGCGATGGCACCAAAGGCCACCGAAAAGAAGGATCAGGAGCAGAAGAAGCCCAATACCGGAAAGAAATTCCCCAATGAGGGCAGAGTCGTTGCTAGAGACAAGAAGAAGAAGAGCAGTGAAAAGTGATAACAAGAAGCCAACGATTATGTTGAGGAAAATTTAGACCGTTATAAGATATATCATCCCTGTGAATTGGCCAAGCAGGCTGATTCAAAAGGCTCCAACAGTGTTACCAAATTTACTAGCTCTTAGAATTAAGAAGAGTGCCTCTTCTTGAGTTTTAGAATTTTAATTTCCCAGGTTGAAATTGAATTAGGGATTAATGTTTATATATAAAGGGGTAGATATGTAGTATTTCTAATGAAACTTTTGTTCCTAATCAATGAATTTCAGTATGAGTAAAAAAACTATCTCTCAGCTATTGTTTGGAATACTTGTTGGGCATCTCCTCACCCCCATGTGTAACTGTTTCTGGAGATTACTTTGCATAGAGTTTCTGGCTACTCAACTATTCAAGTTCATTGGGACGAGACTGAGATTGAACTTAATTTTGGTACGAAGGTGCACCCATCTGCAAAAGAAAGGAGAATATCACAAAAATTTGATAAGTTTTTGAACAATGAAAGAGATGATTATTCCTTGTTTGGAAAATGTTAAATTCAATACAAATCATTGTCAATCAATATTAAGAAACAATTAAGGAAGTTTTTCTTTTCTTTTAATGAGGTGAGGGCATTTATGTCTATATAAAAATATTTTTAGTTTTTATTATTTAGTTAATAATTTACCGCCCTTATAAAAAATTATGCAAAAATTACAACCTTATTATTAATTTTGAAAGTTCCACTGTCCCTGACACAAATTTTCCCTTTATTATAATCAGTTTTTATCATTTTTAATATAATTTTTTACTATTCAATAATACATTTTTTACATTTTTAATACACTTTTTACATTATAAAATTATTTTTTAAAAACAATTTTCAAACCCATAGAAAAGAACAAGCTCCATGTATAGATAGGACTGGGTTAATTTATCCTTTTAAATTTACTTCCCACTTAACTGGCTACTGGATACAACTAATACGCGATACGAAATACTGAAGAAATTCTTACCGTAATTTACCTGACAACAACATTGAAAAAATTTATTGAATACTTATAATTAAAACTGCTTAATGATTATTGTTACGTATGTATCCATACCATAGGAAAGTATCAAAAAAATGCTCCTAAATCTTTTCAATAAGCCCTACAATGACTTGTGCAAAAGGGCTGAATTGATGCAAAGGCAGCACAAACGAGTTGAGTCTTTAATAATTGGAGTGTGAGTCATGCAATTTTGTTCATATAGACTTTTAATTATGTGTTAAAGAAAGGAGCCAAGTGACACTTATCGTTTGTTTATTCATTTGCACTATGAAGTTGAATGGCGATTCCATGCAGAAATGAGAAATCATAAAGATTATATTACAGAACATTAAGGATTAAACAATTTGTAAACATCGGTATCATCACACATCAACCAACCCATAATTGACGTTAAAATATTTGTAATACCCAACAACGTCCCACTCAGGTAATGAGCTGTAACTTTCATGGCCACTGTAGTGTACTTTCGTAGAGGAACCACGAACCAACCATATTTCTATATTGACCCCAATACATGGGAATCTCCCTTTATTTTTGTTACGAGTTTAGATCATTTACACGAGAAGTTGTGATTCACATGTTATATTGCGAGAGACGTACATAAAAGATAAGAATTGGACAGACAGAATATTTCATTGTCACCCATTCCGGTTGCATAACCTTGAAAGATTCCACACACACACACACTCCATTTTTCCTTCTTAGCACATATTGTCAGTTATATATTAACATTATGACTTGACTAGTGACTATAAAAAAACCGATCAAATTGGCCATATAATACAAAGGATTAGGGCATTAATCAAACTCAGTAAAACCGCTGGCTGAAATCTCTTGGTCAGGTCACCAGTGGATGACGATCATGTGCAGACGATTCTTTTCGTCAATTTAATTTGCATCTCTCCATCAAATAATCGACCCTTCAATAAATATACATAGAGAGAGTTTCCCTATCAAACAGAATATCGCAGCATATTTGTATATGTGGTTGTCAGTCATCATCATCCTTCTTCCCACTATAAAAGCTCTGCCCACTAAGAAAGTACCGGAGATTAATTAGCTTAACACAGCCGAAATTAGGATTTAAAAAAAAAAAAAAAAAAAAATGGGCGTAGTTGAGGAAGCTCACAACGTGAAGACGATCGGTGCAGGGTATCAAACCATAGTTTTAGCCCATGGGTTCGGGACGGATCAGTCGGTGTGGAAGCACCTGGTGCCGCACCTAGTTGATGACTACAGAGTGATTGCGTTCGACACCATGGGCGCCGGGACGACGAATCCCGATTACTTCGACTTCGAGAGATATTCCAGTCTTGAAGGGTTTGCTTATGATGTGATCGCTATACTGGAGGAGCTTCAGGTTCAGTCCTGCATATATGTCGGCCACTCTGTTTCGGCTATGATCGGCGCCATCGCCTCCGTCACTCGCCCTGATCTTTTCACGAAGCTCGTCATGCTCTCCGGCTCTCCGAGGTTAGTCTTTCTTACGAATTAACCTTGATTGGCATTATGATCTTCAAATTAGTTGCCCTAATTTGTAGTTAAGAAATTAGAAACGCAATCTGTTTCGGTAATTGTGCTTTAATTACCGAGTTTATGTGTGCGTGTTCATGTGTTCGGGTTTCGAAGTTTAAAGTTGATTTTTGATTTCGATTTTAATTTCATTTTAATTTGATCATTTCAAGGTTTAAACAATAAGCACTACAATTAAAAAAAAATTTTAAAAAACATTTAATCAAAACTTTTGATTGAGATTTTTGAAAATAAGAATAAAACTGAAAATGACTCAGTGAAAAAATTGAGAATAAAAGTTGAAAATACTAGTTCACACTTGAGAGGGATGGCTAAACATTCTTCTATCCAATCATAATTAATGTTTAATTTTGCTTAAGTAATGGATGATTATTTTATTTTATTTTATTTTATTAATTCCAACGTTGACGTGATCTCCGCCGGGTCAAAGCCCGCTGGGTCGTGACGTGCTTAGTGGTTTCCCTGGATTTTTCTATTCCGATGACTCAAGTGGGGCCTGGAATGGCGTAAGCATCCCTTCAGGCTTCATAATTCAACGAATATGATGTCAATAGAAATAGTTTTAAGTAGAATTCTCTCGTCTCTTGTTAGAAGAGTTTAATATAAAATTGTATGTTATAATTTATAAATAGTTGTTTCGTATCGTTTGATATTTTTAAATAACGGTTGATTTAGCCAGGTACCTGAACGACGTGGATTACTATGGAGGATTTGAGCAGGAAGATCTGGACCAATTGTTCGATGCCATGAAGTCAAATTACAGAGCATGGTGCGATGGGTTCGCACCCTTGGCGGTCGGCGGCGACATGGAGTCCGTGTCGGTTCAAGAATTTAGCAGAACTTTGTTTAATATGAGACCTGACATTGCGTTGAGCGTTGCCCAGACCATTTTCTACAGCGACATGAGACATTTGTTGGCCCACGTCCCCATCCCTTGTCACATCATACAAAGCATGAAGGACTTGGCGGTGCCGGTGGTGGTTTCGGAGTATCTCCACCAGCACCTCGGGTCTGAGTCCGTGGTGGAGGTTATGTCCACCGACGGTCACCTGCCCCAGTTGAGTTCGCCGGACGTTGTCGTTCCGGTGCTGCTCAGGCACATCCGTCACAACATCACGACTTAAGTGGCTGGCGATATTTCAATATTCAATTGGTGGAATTTGTCGGACAAATTAGATTTGTGCAAGGAATTAATGTGGCTCTCTTATTCAGTTTTTTTTTTTTTTTTGTATGTATTCGGGTAACGCTTCATGAATTTCCACTTCTTCTTTCTTTTTCTTATTTTGGGTTCTTTTAATTAAAATTTTATTTTTCCTAAAAAAGTATTCATGAAAAATCAACGTGATAGATTAAATGAAATCATACAAAAGCAAAGCAAATAAAAGACAAGTCGACGACAAAGAAATCGACGGGAAAATATCAAATATTTATTCTATAATGAATGTCATACTTGACAACTCATATTCTACACGACAGTTTAACATGCTAAAAATAGTGCAATAGTTTGAAACTTGGATATGTGGTGGTCACTTTAACACTTAGTACATCACTCTTGCCCGGATAATTTCCAACAATTTTGATGAGATTATTAAAGGAGAGAAAAAGGAAAAGAAGAAAAGAAAAGAATCTTATCTTATCACCTTTTTTTTTGGGGGGTCAAAAATCTTATCACTTTTAAGTTTAGAGTCCACTATCATACCAGTTGAATCACAGTAGCAAACAAAAGAAAATAAGACAGCATTCAGAAAAAGGAAAAAAAAAAAAAAAATCCTAAGCAAAGAAAAAGAAGATGATAATGAGTTAGTGCCAATGGGCCATCATTCTAGATTCTTGAGCCCGTGTAGAGGCCCATTAATTTACCGAATATTTGCATTGGGCTTTTCTTAAAACCCATGAAGATCGTAATAGTTACTTAGCCCAACAGTGGAGTGGCTACTTAAAAAGATAGTGGGCTTTGATATTTGGGCCACATGATTCATTACATTTACATAATGAGTAGTAGATTAGTAGCAAAGGGGGCCACGTGGTGAATCCAACGTTTCTAAGTTAAGACACGCCGACACGTGTGTCGACCATAGAACCCTCGATTTATCACCAGACAAAAGAGATTCGATCGATAAAATCATAAGATTAAAACCCACTTTCGATAACCCATGGCTGACCCATCTTACACTTTTTTTCAACCCGTTTTCAATTATTTTTTCCTTTGTTGGTTTAATTTTAATATACCTAATAACAAAATAAGAGACGGAAAAATTAAAGGGGCAAAAGGAGCAGCAGAAAAGAAAAAAAAAAAAAAAAAAAAAAAAAAAAAAAAGAAAGAAGAAGAAAAGAATCGAACAAAATGATACATTTTTCGTATATTTGAGGGCGCTTGGATTACAAGGAAAGGATTTCTGACTCTTTTTTTTTTCTCTTTGCTCTTTGAAGTTAGTGTCAGTACTTCCTTCTGATCTGTCGTTGGCCCGCGATACTCGTCGGAGATGGCGTCAACGGTGGCGGATAGAATTGAATTGGCGAAGCTCTGTAGCTCAAAGGATTGGTCCAAGGCTATCCGCGTCCTGGATTCTCTTCTCACTCAATCCTGCACCATTCAAGATATCTGGTTCGTTTCTTTCACTCATGCAGCTCTTTAGTTTTCACCTCAATTCATTGGTATTCTATTGTTCAGTTTCTTTGAATCAATTAAATAAATTGATGTAACTGTTCTCGATCTGTTGGTGAAACTGAAATGTGTTGAACTGAATAATCTTCAGCAATCGAGCTTTTTGCTATAGTCAATTGGAACTTCACAAGCACGTATTGAAGGACTGCGACAAGGCACTTCAGCTCGATCCTGCGCAGCTTCAAGCATACATTCTCAAAGGTTTCCATTTTTTTTTTTTCCTGACTGAATTTCGCCCCATTCTTTGAATAATTATAATTAAGAACAGTCGACTTTAATTTCAGGCTTTTACCTTTTTGAGTCACGCTTACGGTAAAGTAATTTCAGTTTCATGTTTATTGTTAAATTGCGTACATTTCTATCATTTTATCTTGTAATTTTCTGGCAAAATTGGTGCTCTTTACTAGAGTTTACATCACATGTCATGCTCTAGGCGAAGCAAAGTTTGTTCATTTAGGTGATGACATCTGTTCGTTAATAAATGGTTAAAAAGTTGATTTTGCTCGAGTGTTATTTAATCGTCATTTTCTGTTAGTTGTTTGATACACGCTACAACCTCTTGCCTTTGGGTATTCATGCTAGACTTTTCTGTTTCGAAATGAGTCATTTACCAGAATTCCTTTGTTCGGAGGCTTCAAATCATAGTGCTAAAATCCTTGTTAATTTATCTTTTGTGGATGTTTAGGCTTTAAAAAGCTAGATCGATGGAATATATAATGGAACAAATTGGCAGTTTTGTAGCATAATGCACATTGTGAACTCAGTGTGCTCATTTTTTCCTGTAGGTCGTGCATTCTCTGCATTAGGAAGGAAAGATGAAGCTGTTCAGATTTGGGAGCAAGGTTTTGAACTCGCTCTTCGCCAATCTGCAGATTTGAAACAATTACTGGAGCTGGAAGAGCTTCTCAAGAGTGCCAAACAAAGTAATTCTGTTGCAAATAACCTTGTGGTGGAATCTTCTGCATCCAAACAGAAAGCAACTGAATCAGTGCCTCTTGCCTCTATCAAGACAAACGAAACTAGTGAAGACTACAAAAAGTCTAATGGTGAATTAGTATTGTTAAGAAAATCAGGTGGGCAGTTGGAGAACTCTGGTGAGATAAATGGTAGGTCTAGTATATGCGCTGATTCAAACAGTAAATTACCAAAGAATAAAAAGCTTCACAGCCAAACAAATGGAGTTTATGAGAAACAGCACAATGGAACTCTCAGGATTGATAGTAAAGTGGGTAATGGTGAATTAAAGGATTCAACTCTATCTTCCATCAAGGTTTCAACAAGTAATGCTGAATCAAGTCGCATATCTCGATCAGGCAATACAATTGGCACGCATGATGAATGGTCTGATGAGGGCACAAAAGGCAAGAAATTTTGTGTTGCCAGGGTCTCAAAAACAAAATCCATAAATGTTGATTTTCGATTGTCAAGGGGAATTGCACGGGTACATCTCCAGTCTTGTTTATTTGCAACAACATGATGCATTGCATTGTATATATTCTGGTAACAATTAACCATCTGAGTGGGTTATTAGGTTGATTATTAGTTACCTTGGAAGTATGATGAGGATAATATGCTAAAGATTTTTGGTTGTAGTTGTTTTTTCATTCTCTTAATCATATCTTTCCCATTTTTTTCTTCCCGTGGGTTGAGGAATAATTTTTTATTTATTCGTAGTGGGGAACATTTTCTGAACTTGCATCATGCATTGTTAGACTAACTTAGAGACTTGACAAAATCTCTCCCTCTGATGTTTCATATTACTTCAGAAACAAAGATGTAGCTTGCCAAATTATTTGCATTTGTGGAGCTTTTTTCTGATATATATATATATATATATATATGTGTGTGTGTGTGTGTGTGTGTGTGTTTAAAATTTTTAAGATATGGTTCTGATATAGAGGCCTTCTTTATTGTGTCTTTTGAGATTATATTCATATTATAATATATGGTGTAATTTCCTGTTCTTTTCAGGTGAATGAAGGAAACTATGCTCAGGCTATCTCCATATTTGACCAGGTATTTTTCATCCTACAGATTTTCTCTCTTTATGTAGATATGGGCTTGGTAGGCTATGTCCTTGATTTATTTTTTATTTGTTCTGAATTGCTAGTTGTTTACTGAATAGTCATGGTAAAATAAGGATATCTGCGCCTGTAGAAATTGTCATCTCTTTTGATGCTGCATCTGCAGATACTTCAAGAGGAACCAACTTATCCTGAAGCACTTATTGGGAGGGGAACTGCATATGCGTTCCGACGGGAACTTGATGCAGCTATTGCTGACTTTACAAAAGTATGCACAGCATTTGCCTCTGCACCTGAGCTTCCTTGTCTACTAAGTTTTTAATCTGGGGAAATTTTGTGTGTATCTAGGCCATACAATCAAATCCAGCAGCTGGTGAGGCATGGAAGCGTAGAGGTCAGGCTAGAGCTGCCTTGGGAGAATCTGCTGAGGTAATATTTTATCTTGCTTCTTTTCTTGTACAGTGGTTGTTGTAGATTGAGTTTTTCATAATGCTCTGTAATGACAACCAACAAGAGATACTGTTCATTTACTTTTCCTATGGGAGGAGTGGGAAAGGAGTCCTTCAGGATAAGTTGGGGGAGTTGTGATTTAAAGCATGCGTTCTGGATACAACTTTAAGGCAAGCATCTAGGCATGAAAAATCTTATTTAGTGCTGAAAGTGACTACTATTCTTGGGTATATTTTATAAGGTTCGATTGCTGTGCTGTGTTGGTTTTGTTTGTTGAAATTGAGGTGGAATCTAAATTTGTGCTTTTGAAAGGTTGGCATCTACTATAAATTTTGTCAGACGCTAAATTCTTAACAACATAGCAGAAAATATAATTTACAAGATTATTCCAGAGTGAGGATGGGTGTTAAAGCCAAATCTTGTTAAACACGTGTGTGCTTCTTTTTTGACTCATTCAGATGGTTAAGGGTTTATTTCTTTCTTGTTGGATTTCATGTGTTATGTGCATCACATGTGTATACCTTTTGTACCAGGCAATCTCAGACTTGACAAAAGCATTAGAATTTGAACCAGATTCAGCAGATATATTACATGAAAGAGGTAACTAGATCGATCTCATCTCTTCTGTTATAATTTGAAGAAGTTTTATACGTTACATGACAAGCTAGGGCTCAAAGTATACCAAAATGAGATCACTGAATGCTTGAGTAGTATCACAAATTATTTCAAGAACCTGTAACTATTTTTTATGTATGCAATGATGCTCAAGCAGAATTATGTCTTCTATGCATGCTGCTATATCCTTTCACTTCAGTGCATTCCACATGTGCCTTTGGGACTTGAACGTTGTAGAAATGGTTGTGCATTAGAATCACATTGGGTCCATATATAGCTGATTGTTTTGGTATAATTTGTGAACTGCAAGTATGTTACAATAGTAATGTGATAGTTGTTGAATTTCCTTTCCAAGGTTTTGGTTATGTTGAGTGATAGCAAGATTTCTAATTATGGCAGGTATTGTCAATTTCAAGTTTAAAGATTTTGCTGCTGCTGTGGAAGACTTATCTGCATGCGTAAAGTTTGAGAAGAGTAACAAATCAGCTTATACATATTTGGTGCGTGCATGAAATAAGGTTTACTTCAAAATGAGCAAGATCCTGTTTTACCATATTCATTGGATAAAAAGTACTCCAGGGTTTTTGTTGAAGCAATCCAACTCTTGTAGGGTTTGTCATTATCTTCCCTTGGTGAATATGCTAAGGCTGAGGAAGCACATAAAAAAGCAATTCAACTTGATCAAAGTTTCCTGGAGGCATGGGCTCATTTGGCACAGGTATCCAAGTGAAGTATTGTCTTATTGAGCACAATAAGCTATTTCTAGTACCTGTCTGATTTACCATCTTTTTGGTATGGTGTCCTCTAACCATGCTCTACAAAGTCTTCATTTCATTTTGTTTCATCAACCTGCATGATTTTCCATCTGTGTTCAGATGCGCTTATGAGTATTTATAAACTTTGGCAAGATGTGCTTAACTTTTCAACCTTTGGTGTATGCGACCATGAAAAATTTTCATGTTATAATCTGTTAACTTTGTCGAGGTTTTTCCATATGGACCAAGTTTTCTTCTCCCAATTTTAATTTCATTTACTTATTTATATGCATGGATTGACAGCTACATCAAGAGTTATCTAATTCAGAAAAGGCTTTTCAATGCCTTGAGCAAATCCTGAAAATTGATAGAAGGTACCAATTTTTTATATGATACTTGATGCTTCTCATCTAGTGCTAGGGTCTATGGTTTTGAATTTACCACTTTGCTGTTAATGTTCTTTTGATAGGTTCACCAAAGCATATCACCTTCGTGGGCTACTTCTTCATGGGATGGGCGAGCACAAGTAAGGGATCTGAAGTTCCATTATACATACTTCCACTGTATTGTACTTTTCATTTGTAGGAATTTTATTAATTATTCATGACTTTGAGGTTGAAAAGCACTTCTCATGTGATTGCGATTGATTTGTTTGCTATCTTCCTTTACCAGAGGCCCTTCTATCGTGTTACTGGATATCCTTGTTGAGTATGATAGCCTTATGCCTTTGATTTGATTAGTCAAAGCTGGGCGAGTCTTATGTTTCCCCCATTTAGGAATTTCTTTACTTTTTAATCTCTTGATGATCTGCAGAAGTGTTGAACAAGTCCTCTTCTTTTTGTTTTTTTCTTTTTCTTTTTCGATGGGTTAAGATGGTTGTTAACTATCCAAGGAAATTATGATTAAGCATTGGAGAGGTTTCTTTCCTGTTTTAAGGGTTAAAGTCTGCTCTTTTTTCACTTTCTTAGCTAATTTGAGATAAGTGGGTAATGGAGCTTTCCAGTGTCACATATTGTAGCTTTGCATTTATTTCTTTTTGAATACTATACTTTACTGCATGAGTTATTTTGAATTGACTTTTATAGGAGTGCAATTAAGGAATTATCAGCTGGATTGAGCTTTGAAAGCTCTAACGTTGAGTGCCTCTATTTACGAGCTTCCTGCTACCACGCTGTTGGAGAATATAGAGAAGCAGTATGTAGATATTAATGATATTTTTCTGTTCTTTAAAGTTTCATCCATAGAAGTAAATTTTGTTTTTGTTGTCTGCTCAAATAGACTGAAAAATCATTATGTTCCTAGGTGAGAGATTATGATGCTGCTTTGGATTTGGAATTGGATTCAATGGAAAAGTTTGTTCTTCAATGCATGGCCTTCTACCAGGTAATTTGATGCTTTTTCTCTGCTATATATAGATATTGTTAGTGAGCCACTTTAGGAATTGTAAAATAATTTGGTTTTTCCTTTCATTTTCAATATGGATGTTATGGTCTTTAATTAAGATTTCTGGACTTGCCTTAGAATTTTTAACAGAATTGGGTGCTCCCACGAACCCTGATGCCATCTGGACTGTTTCATTTTGTTTCTGAGCTGGTGTCTCCGATTAAGTTCTCATATTATCTGCAGAATGAAAGGAGCATTAAGATTGATTAATTTTGAAAGTTCATGCAATTTCACTTTTAAGTTTTACCCATCCTACTCTCCCATCTTGACAGAATTGGGAATTAAAGAATTTTTTATTTACATTTATCAGAGTCATCTTGTCTCAATTTACTGTTTTTTAAATTTATTTTTCCTTGCAGAAAGAGATTGCTTTATATACTGCTTCAAAGCTCAACAGTGAATTTTGTTGGTTTGATATTGATGGAGACATTGATCCCCTCTTTAAGGTAATAAAAAAGATTGTTCACTTTAATGTTTCTGTTATTTCTCTCTGTAGCTGCTTTTCTCAGTTTGGATGTAGCATCAGTGATTTTAGATGCTGGCTGTTAGCTTCTAACATATCAAAGAATAAACCGAGAACGACCCCTTTTTTCTTGAGAATAACTATAAGAACAAACTCTGAGATATATATTTGACTTTTTCCGTGAAGCAAGTGGGATGTTCTCCTTTGGCTTATGAACTGGTTGCTCACTTCCTGTACTGCTTTTTTTGGTTTGCTAGCTGATAATTTTTCAAGTTTGCTCTGGAAAAAGGTTTTTGTGTGGAATCGTGAGACTTTTGAACCCTGCAAAATGATGTTAATAAAGTAACACATTTTTGCTTCTTGCAGCTAGTTGCTGATTCAAGTTTTATGCTTTCTTTTCTCTCTCGGTGTTTTCAGGAATATTGGTGTAAAAGATTGCACCCCAAAAATGTTTGTGAAAAAGTCTATAGACAACCGACTTTACGTGATTCTTTAAGAAAGGCCAAGGTGAGAAAGCAAGAAATTTCCATGACAAAGCAAAAGACCAGTCTTCTACAGTTTGCAGATTCTATCGGGAAGAACATCCAATACTATTGTCCTGGTTTCTTGCCCAATAAGCGTCAGGTGATTGTCAAATAGCTCTACAATGAAATTTGCAAATTCTTATCTTTTACATTTTCCCCTCTCTGTTTTTGGTTGATGAATAGTATATGCTTGATATCTCATGCTTCAGTGTTTCTTTACAAGTCCTTTCTGTGATAGTATGCTTCTTCAGTTCTCTGTTGTTTTCCAAGATATATTCATCAGTTTCTTTTCTCTGTTTCTGAGCAACCTCTTCATTTTAAGTTAATGTTATTTTTTATTGGTTAGGTACCAAAATCCCCCATGGTTTTGGAAATGTACCAAAAGCCCTCCTATAGTCCCATGCTTTAAAAAGCTCGAAAACCTTCCACTATGCTTTGCCTAAATAGTGGACAAATTATAAGAGCTAATGGTTCACTAACAGAATTTTCTGAAATGGCTTTGCTGAAATTCAGGGGCCGGCTTGTATTTTGTCAAAACTGTAGGGACCAGAATATGATTTTCCGTAAAAAAATATCATTCATATTCCTTTGAATCTCAATTCATTTGCTTGACAATATCCACAGCAAACAAAATCTGTACTTTATTAAACAAAATCAATCCTCCTTCTCAACCTTGACAATATCATGTGAGTTCAAAAGTAAATTAAAAAAAAATTTAAATTATTTATCAAAATTCAAAATCTAAAAAAAATTCTGCTGCTAGATTCAGGATGCAAAATCTAAATCAGGGTGCCTTTAGTTGGGGCATTTTCCGTCCACTTTACAGATTTAGGCAAAGCACAAGGGGGTTGTTCAAGCTTTTTAAAGCACAAGAGGTTTTTGGTACTTAAACCTTCTTTATTTATGGTCTGTTCCGAATTTGCTAATTAGCCATTCTGAATGGGTCCTGCAAAAGAACTATGGTCTCACGAACAATGTGGCTCTTAGTAACTGATTTTCTCTCGTGGCCATTATCTCCCCCTGATTTTCACTTTGTTTCTGTACTTCCAGCATCGAATGGCAGGATTGGCTGCTATTGAAATTGCACAAAAGGTCTCAAAAGCTTGGCGTTCTTTACAGATGGAATGGAAACAGTCCAGTAAAGGTACAGTAAAATCTGGAAGGAAAATACGACGAAAGGAAAAATTGATTCCTTCTAGTCAGAACAGGGGTGGTGCTGGTTGTAGTACTAGCAGTTTATTTGAAATGTCAACATCATATGGCTCATTGGAAGAAAAAGCTTCTATGAGATCCATAATGTCATGGCATGATGTGTATAATTTGGCTGTCAAATGGCGGCAAATATCTGAACCGTGTGATCCTGTCGTTTGGGTTAACAAGTTGAGGTAATTTGGAAGTCCTGATATTCTTAAATGTCATCTTCATATGTTTATGTTTATGTCGTTTAGTTGATGCAGGTGGAGAATCTCAAAAGGATGGATATATTAATCACAAATTCTTTTTGCCATATCAAATGAAACATTTTGGTTTTTGTGATGTATTGAATAAAAAGCCTTTTCTCTTTCTATTCTTTGTTTGCCTGCTCTAACTTATGTGTCAAGAGGCAGTTCCTACCCTTTGGCCTAAATCTCTCCAAGCACTGTGTGATATGATCATTAGCTCTGTTTAAGATGCCAAGTAATGATCATTAGCTCTCCAAGCAGTTCCTACTTAAACCTAGGTCTAGGTTTTTTCTTTTTGGTCAACTACTTGAAATTGTTTGTGCACTATGGACAAATTATCCTACAGTGTTTGTCAAACTAATATATGATTCTTTCCTGTATGACAGTAATGAGGAGTTTAGTGCTGGATTTGGGTCTCACACACCACTTATCCTAGGGCAAACCAAGGTTGTTCGATACTTCCCAAATTTTCCTAGGTAAAATTTGACTTCATTCAACTTTCAATGGTAAAATTACCCTTGAAGAGATTCTCAGTGGTTGTTATTTTGTAGAGTGATGAATGCTGCCAAGTTGGTCATAAAGGAAAGGAAATATGTTTGTGACAAGAAAGATAATCTTATTCTACTGTCTGATGCTGGCAAATTGAAAGAAGTAAGTTATGTGTTGGTCATACTTAACATGAGGAAAGTAAAGATGTCCATCAGTCAATATTGCTTTTCTTTATGGCAAACTATACAATCACGACTAATCCGAAATGCTACTTCAAGATAACGAATGCAGAGTCCTGCTCTGATCTTTACCAAGCCGTAGGTCAGGACTTCTGGCTGTCTACTTGGTGCAACAGCACAGCAGTTGAAGGGTATTTCTCTCTTTTTGTAATTTGGAGTTTCATTGTGCAACTTAACTGATGTTTTCATGCTTCCAGTATTTTGAAATACACTTCTTTTAACCATGGGTTTTTTCTCTACTTGCTTGTTTTAGGAAGAGTCTTGAAGGAACAAGGATCACCCTCGTGAAAAAGTAGTACAGTTTTTACAGCATATTGTACAGATTGATATCAACTTTTTTTTGGATGCTTTTTTATTTGTTATTTATTATTTTATTGTGGCTTTCAGGGAGGAAAGTGGATTTGAATTTGCAATCAGAACACCTTGTACACCAGCTAGATGGGAAGACTTTGACTTGGAAATATGGCTGCATGGGAGGTATAATTGCTATAGTCTTTTACTCTTCTTACTTTAAAATCAGGATTCCTCCTTTTATGTTTGTGTGTGTTTGTGTTTGTGCATGTTTTATGTAAGTAAAAGCTATACTTTTTATTCATACATTAGAAAAATAGCTTATACACACAGGAGAATTCACAAGAATAGCGCCTTCTTGTGTTGAATCAATATATTCTTCCGAAATGATTGTCAGTGCAATCTTACTGTCTTGGACCTATGAGTTTTTTGATGTCATGGGCTGCAGTTTTTGATTTCCTCTTTAGGGATCTTAACATGCTAAGCAAAATTTGGCTCCTTTATATTGGCTCTTAGCCAACATGTTAACCAAACTTTGATCGGTGATGTCTTCTGCACATTAACAGAGTGACTGCTACTACCTTGAACCTCATGTTCCTCAAGAATGTTTGCAAATTATAGGACTCGTATGAAGTAGTAGTCCTGCATTTATTTGACTTCAAGGTTGCACTTTTATCTTAATTTATTTTCATTGGAGTTGCATTGTGTGATCCCTTTGATTTCTGCATAGTTACTGTGCTTTGTTCAAGTTACAAAGTTGACTTTTTCTAAGCAGGCCCTATGTGATCTCTATTGTGGTGAAACATTTGGCTCAATTGACTTCGATGCCCTGGAGAATGTGAGAGAAGCAATCTTGAAGATGACATATTACTGGTAACCATGATTATGCCCTGTCGGAATGGTTTTACATCGTGGAGTATCCTTGCTTGCTTTGTTCTGACGATTTTGATACGTTTTTCAGGTATAACTTCATGCCTCTTTCCAGAGGATCTGCGGTGGTGGGATTTGTGGTGTTACTTGGGTTACTACTTGCTGCTAATATGGAGTTCACCGGCAGCATCCCTAAAGGTGTGCAGGTGGATTGGGAAGCCATTCTGAACTTTGACCCCGAACCGTTTGTAACTTCTGTGAAGAGTTGGATGTCTCCATCTCTGAAGATCACCACCTCCTGGAAAGGCTACCCAGATGTTGCATCAACATTTGAGACAACAGGATCGGTTGTTAACGCTCTGAGCACTTATTCCGACTGAGGTGTTAATGTATTCAACAGGTGAGTTAAGAGTAAAGAATAATGCGTAATGTTATTGATAGTAGATACGAGATATACACGATAGTGTCATTCTTCAACATGTAATGATTAATTATTTCCTTCAATAAAAGTTGAAATTTGGAGTTGATTTAATTTAACAGCTAGTGGGGACCCTTTTAAACTTGTTACCTTATTTTGGCCCTTTAAATGGAGTTCGATTGTCAGTTATTTCTAGAAACCACCATTAGCGTAAACTTTCGAATGACCTATGAGATATTCTGTTTGGTTTGTTCTTATATTTTATATCTACTTACTCACAATAAGAAAATGAATCTCAAGATATGAAATGTGGGTCTCACCCTTCATTGTGAGAGGGTAGACAGAGAAGATATGCTATATAGCTAACCACAGATCTGATCTCCATTATGGCGATGTAACTTTTTTTGTGGGTTGTATTTGGCAATTTGCTTTGTGTTGTATAATTAGACGCCAAACACAGGTGAAAATTGAAGATCTAATATGGTGGATTCCCACCAAATCTTTGAAATTTTGTAGTTGGTGCGATATGATATCCAACAACAAAATCTTTCCCTTGATTAAATAAACCATTTTCTCTAAGATATTTTTATGGTTGGTGGGTATTGGTTGGCCTTTTAACCAATTTGACATGACAATGTTAGCTAACATGAGGATTGAGAATAAGATTAGGCCCATCGCTAAGCTGGCTAGCCCCGTAGAGAGTAAGGGGGAAGACAGAGATAAGGTATATGTAACGTTTTGAAGCCATTTTGTTTTGTTCACGTTGGATGATACCGCCGGAGGCAAATAGCTATGAACTCGAAAAAGTAAACTATGCATATGACATGCAATTACATGCTTAAATCTATAGCAACACTCTGAACTAATCTCATCATCCTAATCTCTCAGGGAGAGCCATGAATAATTTTTTTTAAGGTTTTGGCAGAAAGAGTAGAAACACCAAAGGGGTTTGTGGCAGTGATCTGTTTGTTCAACATGCGGACTGCGTAGTATGGGACCTTTGGCTTTGGCTTTACGTGCCTCTTCGTTTTGAATAATTTCGTGTTTTCATTAATGAACGCCAAACAGTCCGTCAAACTCTGTCTTGCCATCCCTAACATATCATAAGCCTGCGACCTTCGCCATAGACTCTTCATGTGAGGACTCTCCACCCCAGATAAACACAGAGCTCGAGTTGCGTCGCTAATGGCTAACTCCGCTTCTCTCAGCACCAAATAACATTGCGCCCTATTGCTATGCAGAACGATTCTTTCCTTTTTCATCTTCATCGGACACAGCTCCAGAGCCTTTGCATACCTCGTCGCAGCTTCCCCGGCGTCGCCGGCCCAGAATTTCTCGTTCCCTTCGCGTTTCAACGCGCTCACCTTCACTACCCTTTGTCTGAATTCTTGTCCCGACGTCGCAGCGTCCCTTTCTCTTCTCTCCACCTTGAGGTCCCACAGTTCTTCAATGGCGTTCTGGGATTTCTCGCTCTTCAAAACCGTTTGCCTGTAATCTTGTAAAATCAACCGGGTTATTGCGTCTCCTACGTTTATTCTTCCTCTCCTTCTTCTTCCTCTAATGATTTTAAGTTCAACCAAATCAACCATGAAAGGAGCTACAAGATCCATCACTTTATCTCTGGTTTCACGGTCCTGAAGAAGTAACAAAATGCTCTCGATCGCCTTGCGTTGCCCTTCATCTGAGGACCTCGACAAGTTGCAGAGACTCTCAACGACTGCTTTCGAATTAGCGACACTTCTTCTACCGTCTTTAGTGACACAAACACTTCTGATCAAGCAAACGCCTGAAAACGAATTAGTACTCTGTAAACCTCCCCACATGAAACAGAGCTCTTCCAAAAACTCTTTGTTGCAAATCAAATCAATAGAATTGTTAATTCTCTTAATAGCAAAGCAGTTGATAAGGTAGAGAGACCATGACCGGAGTTGGTGGGCCCATTCCTCAGCCTTCTTATTCTCCATTTCCAACCATCCTCGCCCTAAGAGATGGCGGTGATATCCCACTCTTTCCTCTGCTTTCAAGCTGAGAAACTGAGCGGAAACGGTTTCAAAGCACGAGGAAGAAATCTTCATGGCTAAGTTTATAATTTCCTCTTCATGAATTGCAACGGCTATAAACCCCCTTCTGTGGCTAGCAATGTGTCCAAGGGCCCTGACAGCCACCCTCTGCTCAACCCAACTAATTTTACCTCTCAGAAGCTCCATAAGCGGCGGAACGACGCCGGATTTAACAGCTAAGTCCGCCAGCGTGGCCTTGTTCATGGTGTAGGAGCCGATGATATGCGCTGCGTAATAAGGGATGTAGACGTTGTTCTTCCCTCTTGAAAACCATTCTCTGTTTTTGATGCATTTGTCGATGAGCTTGGCCATGCATTGAAAGACACCGAGAGATGGGAATTCTGCATCGTCTGGCTTAGCCAACGCGATGCTCCAGAGGGATTTTAAGGTGGCGGACGGGTCTGGATCATCCATGATGCATGAGAGGCAGCATGTTTCGGTGAACTTGAGCTTTTTCTGGTGTTTGACCAGTTGGTTTTTGTGTCTCCTGGGAGAAATTTGGCATGTTTTCTGAAGACTGTACGACATCAGGACGACAGGAAGACTCGAGAGAGAGTTAAGGTTGGATGCAAAATAGAAATGGAGAAAGGGTAAAAACGGAAGAGATTGATCGATCTTATTCTTATGCCCATACTCTAGGCCTAGGGTCAAGGGTCAAGATCGTTCTGAGATTTTTATGTCACCTACGCCACTGGTCGAACGTCGGGCCTATTCTTTTGGTTTAGGTTTTGAAAACGGTTTTTGTTTTAACAGTAAATTTAATATTTTTTTATTATTTTTAATACAATTTTTTACTATTCAGTATCTACTTTTTACATTTTCAATACACTTTTTATATTATAAAACTATTTTCCAAAACAAGTTTTCAAACCTAGTTTTAAACTTTACATAAAGAACAAGCCCATATGTATGCCATATCTTACTTAGGACTTTAACCCGAAAACTTTTCAAAGGGTCCAAACATGCTTAACTTTTTGATGGGATTCACTGCGTTTGACACTTCCGGTCTTCGTTCTTATTGATTCAACACGAGCCGTTCTAATCAAACTTTATCCGATGAAAAATAGGGTTTTTTTTTTCCTTTTTAAGTGGATTATTATTGTGTTACTGTGAATTCAACATTCGGAGTAAAAAAGAGGTACATCTCTTTTGGTTGAAGCAGGGATTCAAATCGAAACCAAGTGCGTCCATTGGCCAACAACTAAAGTCAGGAGAAGAGAATATACAGAACTGAGTTCAAACTTCAAAGATGGAACCTGAAAAGCAGCCAATTACCAAAGAGAGAGGCAGCATCAAAATGGTCATATATATATATATATATTTTGCAGACTGGAAGTGCCATGAATGATGTACGCCATTTGTCGCACCATTCCTTGCACTAAGCTATAGCCATGGTCCCCGTCTAGAGTAATTAAACTATTGCCTCATCAAAAGCAAACTGGGTTTGAACGTTGCATGAGATATGGAAAAAAGCTGGTGTTTTATGGAAGTTTCAACTCCAAAAGCAGGGTTTTGGTAATATTCTATGCAAATCAAGTACATCTGGGTTTGGTCTCAAGAAAATGCGGCTTCAGTAAAACTAAAAAGAACACTAATGTATGAGATGTTTTCAAGTAAATTAATGGTAGGCGGCCTACCTCAAACTCAAAAGTGAACTTTTGAAGCCCCTTTGCCATAATCATATCATATCTTAGTTCTTTTCTTCTTAACATCTGTGATCTGTCTGTTCAAATAATTGTTCACTAGTTTGTCGAGTGTTATGTTGAAAATTGAAATATTAATAATCAGCTTTGCCAAGTTTAAAGATTGGAAGTCTGAAATCATCAAATCCTTGAGACTAGACAGTGAACTAGGTACGAACGAGTCAGTGCTAGTGGAAATCCTTCGGTACAGGACCAGGTAGAATAGAAAATGAGCCCACAAAAGTTTCCACTTTCCACTAGCAGTTGGGCCTCTCTGTTTTAAATGTCAGAATGAAATGGAACGGAATGTTGGATTCAATGCTGTTTTCAGCCCAACACACATATATTCTCCCTCATTTTGTCCACTCTTGGAACTCTGGAACAAAAACAGAACAAAAAAAAAATTAAGAAGAAAACATATAGGAAATTTACGTTTAAACCAATCAGAATTAAAATCAATATATATGATCCCATGTTCTTTTCATTACTTTGCGAAGAAATTTACGTTTTTACCTTTAAATAATGCAGGTTGCATAGTATCAATTTATGCAACGAGTGCATGGATTATTTTCTCCAAAACAAGATCTAAGTGAGTTCACATGCATGCACTTGCACTACCTACTCCAAGTATATCGATTACGCGGAAATGAATGGTCACTAAATAATGCATTGCATGCTTCATTTGGAACATTAACATAATTATTAAAGTTTGAAAGAAAAATAAAACATTAATAAACACCCTTAACTTTTTTCCTTTATTTCTTCATTATTACTAGAGGTGACAATTTGTGTTTTGTCCGAGTTTGTGGGTTTCCGTGTTGACACTTCTCAATCACAACTTTACCCGTTTAATTATTCGTGTCCACCCATTTAACCTGCGAATATTTCGGATTCGTGTCATGTTCTCACGTTATAGTACAAATTACTTGTGTCGAGTTCGAGTATTTTTGTGTCATGTTAGAAATTATCAACTCGAATTGTTTTTACTAGTATCACCCAACCCCATGGGAAATGAAAACTTTTGTTTTCTATCATCCATTTGTTAGGGTTTCCCTCTCCAAACAAATTTTGCTCCATTTGGGCGATGATGATTGATTGAGGTGTACCATACGAGAATTGATACCTTAGTTTTACGGACAAGGCATCAAAGGATTGCGAACACAAGTTTGGGGTAATTTTACTCTCAACTCTCCTAATTAAGCTGTTTACTACCACTTTGCCCAAATTTGTTGACTAAAATTCTTTCATTATTAACCAACATAACATGACAGTTGTGACACTTGTTGTCGACATATCATCGTAAATGTGTGTGCATCTTCATAATCAACAGCATGATTTAATTTAAAAGCCACCGAAATCGGAAATTAATTATCCTTTCTACTTACTAATTATTAGTACAGTTCCATGATCCATCTACCGTGTAGTATTAATTTGTACTCAAAAGGAACATTCATTCCCAAGTTTCCAACTACGATGCTTAACACACAAGGTACCTTATTCCACCACCTAAAGCTAAATAGGGACTACTGTATATCCTAACATTAACGAAAGCGGGAATCTCTTTCTTTCCTTTTTTTTTTTTTTTCTTCTTCTTTCTCTTTAGTATTGATTCAGAGGTAGGGTACTTGAGAAGGAATGTTCGTTCACAAACACGTCTTGATAATAAACGAACACGAACATAATTTTTAAACTCGATTAATAAAATAAATAGTTTAAGAGTTTAAAATTTATTAACATTTATAAACATGCTCAATTAAAATATTACTTGTATAATATAAATAAAATAAATATACACATTAAACTGTTAAATGATACCAATAGTTAAATATTTATATACATATATATTAATATATGAATTTAATATTGAATTTAACATGTAAATTGACATAACGTGTTTAATTAATTAAATTTTTTAGTGAGTGACAAAATAAAATGTACAGAAATGTTTACGAAAATAATAGTTAGAGCTCGATCAGAAATTGTTTGGAAAAAAAAAAAGAATTTAAAATGATATTTAACTGGGCCCCGCTCTTGCCGGTGCCATGACAGATGAGATGAGATGACAGATGACCCTCTTTCTGTTCCAGCTAAAGCCTTCAGAAAAAGATAGAAAGCCACCCCATCACAACGTAAACTTACAGCACAATTATCGCCTCCGATCACACGTGTACTTCTCCTATTTGCCACTCTCGGTCCCACACAAACCCAAATTCCACCAGCTGTAAGAAACTAAAAATTCCCCGTAAATGTAATGGCTTACAGTTACCGACTTACGGTGCAAAAAAAGTAATATGAGATAAAAAAGCCACCGCGTACAGTTTTTTTTTTTTTGAAACGGAAAATAATATATTAATGGCGCTGGAAATCGTCCAGCAACGTTTGAGATACAAATGCAAGTGACTCAAGCCACTCATACTCATCTTGGGTACTAATTGCCAAATAGTGTACTAACAAGTTGGCTATAACATTTTTGCCCTGTTTTTCACCCAGTCCAAATCTCTCAGCAACATCCATCTTTCAACAACTCGTCTAACATCCATCTTTGCAGCAACATCCACAAATGCCCATCCAGCAACATCGTCCAGCAGCAACATCCAGAAAAAACTTCCATCCACAAACTTACTTCCAAAAAAAGACCATAAAAATACCTCCTCCAAAAACGTCCAGCTAGATCCAAGCACCCTCGCCGGCGCCGGATCTAAATACCTATAAAACTCTCCAAAGAGAGTCCAAACCCTCCTAAGAGGGGGACAAAATACTCTCATATAGAGAGACTGAAGCTCCACAAAGGGAGAAGAAACTCCCAGACAGGGAGAAACATAAAGAAAAAGAAAAGAAAATAAGTAGAAAAGAAAGAAAAAAATTAAAAGCTTCAATCCCCTTCTCCCGTAGGGGAGAAGGGGGAAGGGGGAGAAGATTTTTGAGTTTGGAGAAAGAGAGGAGGCGGCTGTGGAGAGAGCTAGGGTTTGGTTATAATTGTTCCCTATAAGCCACCGCGTACAGTTGTTGTAGGCGTAAGTATTAATAGGAGTGGGCAATGTTTGGTTCAATTCGAATATCGAACTAAATTTGAATTTATCGAATTTGAATAACTCAATTCGAATTCAGTATTAGAATTATGTTTGGTTTGAAACGAAATTCGAATTATAAATTCGGTTTTGAAATTTGGTATCCAATCCAAAAATCGATTCGAAAACCGAATTGAGATATATAATTTATATTTTTTTAATTTTATATTTCTTATTTTTTTAATTCTTCTGTCCCACTACATCTCTTTCCTCCCCCCTCTCCCTCCTTCTTTTTCTTTATTTTCTCTCCCTGCGAACCCACATATGTTCGATCTTCTTCTCTTCATTTATTTTTTTTCTTCTCTTTATTATCTTTCTTTCTTTACTTTTCCTATTTTTTTCTCTCATTTCTCTTTCATTTTCTTCAAAATCTTTCTGTGTTAAACTATTACTTCTGGAAACAAATTTGCGAATTAAGTTTCCACGGTTCGAATTCAGTTTGGTTTCTTCAATTTTAAAACGAATTAAATTCGATTTTCAAATTGGCCAAAAAAATTTTAATTCGAAGAAATTAATTTGTGCCCAAGTAAACAGGGAGCTTCTGTGACGTGGCTATCCAAAACGAAACCTAAGCACGTGGGAACTGGGCCCACCTCCAATCGAAATCCAGTCTGTTTATCGCGGCCGATTTTGTCTGTTTATTTCAATTGTGACGATGGGCCCATTTCAAATGAGCCCGTTATGCACCTCCATCGTCTCTACATATATTGCCTTTCCTTTCTACCGTCCCCTCCTCCTCACACTCCCCTGCACTTTCTCTCTCTAAGTCTAACAACAAAACAGAGACCTCCCCCATTAGCATTTGGTAGCCATGGATCGGAGGTCAACTCTCGGAGTTGTGCTCTTGTGCATTATCGTAGCCACCGTCGGCGGTCAAGGTCCCGCATCTGCTCCCGCCAAGGCTCCGTCCGCTGCTACCATTATTAGCAATCCTCCTGTAACTGCGCCTCCCACTGCTACGCCTGTTGCTCCGGTGGTCGCTCCTGTTGCCACTCCGCCTACCGCTGTTTCCACTCCTCCAGTTGTTGCTCCGGTGAGTGCACCGCCTACGGCGGTTCCTGTTCCGGTGTCTTCTCCACCTGTTGCCGCTCCCGTAGCCGCACCGCCAACTCCAGTGCCGGTGAGCTCTCCTCCTGTGCCTGCTCCGGTGAGCACTCCTCCTTCTCCGGCTCCAGAGGTAGCTACTACTCCGGCTCCTGCTTCTGAGCCTCCGGCCAAGCTCCGGCTCCAGCTGCAGGGAAGAAGAAGGGTAAGCACAATGCATCATCCCCTGCTCCTACACCTGAGCTGCTCGGACCACCAGCTCCTCCCTCCGAAGCTCCCGGACCTGGCCTTTCATCAGAGTCTCCTGGTCCATCTCTAGGCGACAACACTGTACGTTCCCTTCCCCTGTTTTTGAGTTTTTTTTTTTTCAGTAATATTGGTCTGATCTTACTTTTTCTCCCTTGCATTGACTAGATCTGCCTGCATATTGCATTTATTTTCCATGTTTTGACTTGCATTTTATCTGATCTGTTTATTTTGAACATTATTCTTAATTGATTAGGAAGAAAACTGTGTATGAAGAATGCTGGTAATGTTAGTTGTGCATAATATATCCATGTCGTGTTTAGATCTTCGAAATTTACAGTGATTTAACTGTACAGATCTAATGGTTAATAAACAATGGCGTAAATTATGAACAAACGTAACAGAACATATTAATTATTTCGGTAATGTTGTGTGGAAAATCGGAAAGGAAGGTCGGGGTAGGCGGCGGACGGTGGCGTCTGCCCAGAGTCCTACTTGTGGGTTGTTGCTGAGTGTGAGTGAGTAAAGTACATTACCGGTTCTAATCTCAATGGAGAAATGGCCCTGGACTCTGAAGCCCACAAAACAAGAAGCATAATTGTCTGGGTGGTGTCGGTGGGCTGAAAATTTAGAGACACGGGCACGGCCTTAATTTAGGTGGATAGTAATAGTAATACTAAAGTTCTCCGTAGTAGTAGAGATCATGTGGAGGAGAAAGCTCCCTTTTAGTTAGTACCTGTACGAAGAGAGGTTGATCGTTTGTCTTTAACGGTGGTTTGGACCATTTGTTCACTCACGTTCCAACATTAATTAACAAGTACCTCTAGAAAGGAAAGAAGCTCTAATAAGTTGCTGCAGCTGTTAAGTTATATCAGTCATGATAATAGACAGATATGAATTGGGTGTCCTGGCCCATGGGCCACGCGAAGGTCCATCAATATAAAGCCCCAGGCCCAAAAATCCTCGACTGCAACGCTGCAAAAACACATATCTGGGTCCAGAATCCCAGGCAGTGAAACAGTGCTTGGAAGATGGAAGTCTTAATTTATTACTAGAGTCTACTTTGGTTAATAAATTACCATGGTTTTTCTTTCTTTTGAGAATTTTTTATTTTATTCTAGCTTAATACACACTCGTATATTAAAGTATTCTTATAAATCATTGTGAGATAAGAGTATGTATAATACAGTAAAAGTATAGAGGCGCAGTGCATTAAATGAATATTTTGTTCGATGCAGAATGGAGCAGAGAAATTGATGGGAAGCTTGGTGTTGGGATGTGGTTTACTTGGGTGGCTCTTGTTCTAGAAGAAGATTACTAATCAGACAGAGAGACAGATAGACATGTGGTGTGTGCATCATCATCATCATCTTGATTGATATTTGGGCATTTTGATATGTTAATTGAGATTGTTATTCCTTCCTCTTCCTTTGGGGCTCTGTACTACGTTACGTGGTTTATTTATTTTTGATTTGATGATTAGTAGTATTTGTTATATGAGTTACATCCACACACCTACTGGGGATGATGATTTTGCCACATTGGCTTTGTTCATTCTTTGGTTACTATTTCGAGGAAGGAAGGGGACAAAGACATATTTGTAGCTTACATTTTACTGATTTGTTGTTCCCCCCTATCTATATAGTATATGCTCGCTTATTTCAGACCAATTCTTTATCTTCTCTTTTCACTTTACTCCTCTAATATTCTCTTTTTAAATTCATCTACATATTCTCTCAAATTTCACTCAATGTATAACTTTTTAACCTTTTCATTCATATACAACACTTGTAAAAGTAAATTTGATACAATCTAAAATAAAAAAAGAACAGAAAAAGAACAACCATGCTCCTGCCGTCACTCTATTCCAATAAATAAAGGACTAAATGAAAATAGAGTGAGAGAGAGAGACTACAGCTGGAGTAGGGTCCCACTATGAGTGTGAGACTTGAGAGTGACGTGGAATCCTAACCTGTGTTTCCATAATTATGATGTCACGAAAACACACCATTTTCCATTGGGGCTCACTTGACTCGTTCTTATCTCAAACCGACCAACTGCGTCCTGTATCGAAGTGGAGGAGGTGATCTGATCTCTATTTATTATTATTATTTTTTATAAATATAAAATAAAAATTTATTCAATAAACCACCCCTCCCTCCCCCCTTGCCCAAAAATAATAAAGAAAAGTCCTTAGAAATAACTTTTAATTTAGGTAAGCCAAAATAATCATCAATGTGTAACGCACGAAATTAATAGGGTGAGTGGGTGGGACTTGGAACAGGTACAAAAGAATTCCACTGAAGTAAGTAAGCTGGGCCCATGACAGCGTTGTCCGTACGCACGTGAATTTTGATGCGGAGAAAAAGGAAGACTTTTCCATTCATTCATTCATTCCAGTCTTTGCCTTCTCTCATTTCATCTTATTATCCACATCTTTTACTTAATCAAAACGTGTTGTTTGATATAATCAAATTAGTGAAGCTATATTATTTTGAATCGGTGATCACAATTGCTTGGTTGCGAACGCAAGTGTGTATTAAGTCAAGAATATCATTAATTCACTGTTGTTAGAAAATGAGGAGCGGAGTCCAGTCAATATCAATGCATGAAGGAAAGCAGAAAGGATGACGGATGATTGATGAACACACCCTCATCATCATCATAAATAATTAAATTCCTTCAATATATGGTACGGCATAATTAATATAATAGAGTAGTTTGGTCCTTTCTTATTCTCTCTTTATATGGAGTACTAGTCCTTCTTTGGATTTCTTGTTTCTTTGGAGTAATAATTGAGGTATCATTTTCAAGCCCAACTGCTTCTATGCATATGTATCTCTTCTCCCACCCAAGTTAACTCTTTTATTATGTGACAATCAAAGCCATGGATGGAACCAACTTAGTTTAGTTTACTACAAGAAGAGAAGAGAAGTGGAACGTGAAGAAGATGGATGTGAGTTGCGGAGAAGATATTCATTTTGATATGATCTCCAGGTACATTTTCCCATTCTTTTCTCTTCTTTCTGTGTTTTTTTTTTTTGACACCTTTGGTTGCTTTCGGGGCTACTTTCCTTCTTCGTTTTCATTCTTCCATTCATTGTCATTTCATCCCGAACGAACCATCCTCATCTTGCTTTCTTTCTTCTTCTTTTTTTTCGTTTAGTACGTACTTTCTTGTTCGTTTAGTACACTGAAAATGACATACTTTTTGTTAAACTTATTAATTACAAGGAGTCATTTGAGATACTTCTTTCTACTCACCCCCATCGGTTTATGATACTCCATAGAAAAGGATTAACCTTGACATCCATAAAGCCTTGTCTTGTACATTTATATGAAACTGGACTCTCTGGTGGAACGGAGGGAGTAAAAAGAATTAATCTTGCAGAATGTGACACGTTGTAACCTTGCTAACTGTTACCTCAAGTCTCTCTCTCTCTCTCTCTATATATATATATATGTAGACACTTGTAACTCATGATGATATACGTTGTTGGTTGCTATAGGTTTCAAGAATCTTGCATGGAGGTTGGAGTGCCACGAAATTCTGCAGTGCTAATGTGGCTTCACCAGGTTTTCTCTACTTTCAACTCTCATTCTCTCACTCACTCACTCACTCACTCATATCGGCATATTGCTCCCTAGAATTCAATTTACATGTGATTATTTGGCTTTCCTTATACTATTGTTGCTGCAACGTGTTATATAGCTAAGATTCTTTCAATTCTGCAATTTAATGCATTCATGGGGGTGGGGGGCTTTTCGCTTTCTCTTCCTTTTAGTGAATTTCCAATCTTCATCTTTAGCTTTGGAATGACAAGAATCCCAGGTGGCCCAAAGCGCTACTTTTACTGCTAAACACACTGATTTTGGACTCATTAGAGTCTCTGTCCTAATGAGTTGCTCCTGTTTCAATTTTCCAGGATGTCAAACAGAAATGCAGAATTGAAGTCTCCTTAGACCGACTTGAGAATCATGATATTTCCCCACTTATAGACGTCTTTCTTGACGTCCACTGTGGTGCTGTCGACATTGTTTCTGAATCATCATGTAGTTTGGACAGAGAATCCATTTTGTCACTAATGAAAGAAGCCAACTCAAAACTCCGAGTTGTTGATCTCCAAAATACATCTCTTGGGAAGGATATTCTGTGGTATGATTCACCGCTATCTGGATCTGTCTGTTTACTGTTAGCAAAAGGTGATTTTTACCAAAACTGGGGATTCTGCCGCCCGAAGTAATTAATATGTTTTACTTGTGGTCTCCACAGTGATATTTTCCAGGTTGGTTTGCAATGCCAGGTACTGAACTTACGGTTCAACGAGTTCAAATATCTCAGTTTTCCAGGAAAGTTTATGCTGTTACAAACCCTTAATCTGGACTTCTGTTCTTCACTCGCTAATTTGGAGACTGATTGTTTTGCCTGTATGCCAAATTTGATGAGCATATCTTTATGTGGAACAAAAGTTGCAAATCTTTGGACAACAGCTTCCGCTTTGTCCCGATTGAAGTCCTTAGTAGAGCTCCGGTTTCAAAGCTGTCTGTGCTGCAAAGGCACTGCATTATGTCCTGCTTCAAAAACAGAGAAAAGAGATCCTAAATTTGATAGATTGGTCAATCAAGTATCATCTAATCTCCCTGGAATTAGCTTGTCGGGTCGATCTTCGCATGTCCGTACTGCACCAATTGTTTTGAGCAAGCTGCAGATTGAGGTTAGTGATTGAAAAACAGAAACTGTAGATTTTCTTTCCTTTATCATAGATGGATAACAGTTTATGATTATCTAGCAGGTTTCTCATGGAAAATTGGAAATTCAAGAGGAGAGTGAGTCTCCCACTAGTGTTCTTGACTTGGATATGGAAGATTCTTCCCCAGCCACAGTTGCTTCTCAAGTGAGGTTTTTACACAATCCTTCTCCCATCTGCTTTGAGAACCACTACAGGGAGTACATGATTACTTCACTGCCAAATTTGCAAGTGCTAGACAACTTTCCAATACAACAGGAGCAAAGGGAAATGGCCAAAACCGTCTTCTCAACATACTTTGAGCACTTACCATATAAGCGCCGCCACAGGGAGAGCGTTACCAGTCTATTGCGTATGCGTGAAACGGGAATGAGTGGCACTAAGAGCAAACATTTCTACTCCAGATCAGTTTGCGCCACGAAACTCAGCTCGCGGCCTGTCCTGTTTCCTCTGTCTCAGGCTGGCAGTATGGTGGGAGGAGGTGGCAAAAGGCTCCGGCCGCGGCAGTTTGAGTATCATCCATCTGTCTCTCATCTCATGGGATTTGGAACTCTGGAAGGAGAAGTGGTTGTCATGAATCATGAGAAAGGAAGAGTTTTCAATTGCATTCCTCCCACTAGAGCTAATTCCAGTGCAATTGCACTTTGTTGGCTCAATAAACATCCATCAAAGGTTCTTGCAGGTTTTGATAATGGTTCTTTGAGATTGTATGACATCAACCAAGTGATGAAAGCAGAAGTTGAGGACATCTATGATGATTTCAACCAGTTGACTTCTGTTCATGTCAATGCAACCGATGAGAAGTTCCTAGCAAGTGGTTATTCCAAGAAGCTTGCTGTGTATGATGTTTGCACTGGGAGACGCTTGCACTTGTTCACAGATATACATCTAGAAACCATCAATGTGGCTAAATTTGCCCATCATTCGCCACACGTGCTCGTTACTTCCTCGTACGATCGCGATGTTAAAATGTGGGATGTAAGACAGAAGCCAACGCAGCCTTGCTATACTGCTTCAAGTGCAAGAGGGAATGTGATGGTTTGCTTCTCCCCTGATGATCTTTATCTTCTGGTATCGGCCGTCGACAATGAGGTATATCAAGTCTATTCCTTCAGCTATAAAATAAGTCAACAGTTTTTTGCATTTTCTATTTTAAGAAACAGTTGAAATAAATTAAGAGGTATTTGGTAGGTGAAGCAACTTTTGGCTGTTGATGGGAGGCTCCACACGAGGTTTGAAATTAGTCCCACAGGAAGTTGTCATAATTTCACAAGGTCATATTACATGAACGGGAGAGACTACATTGTAAGTGGAAGTTCTGATGAGTCTGTTGTGAGAGTTTGCTGTGCCCAAACTGGAAGGCGATTAAGGGATATCCATTTGGAGGTAAAGGTTAAACTTCTTAAAACTAGGGGGGATTTGTGTTGACATCACTCCTCTTTTCTTTTCTATACTATGTTTATGAATTCCTGCATAGTAATGGTTAGTTACAAACGAACTCATTGAAAATGTCTCGATCCTTTATTTTCTCAGGATAGGGAGCTGGGAAATTCAGTTTATGTGCAGTCCTTGAGAGGTGATCCGTTTCGTGTAAGTTCTATCTGCTCTCATTCTTCTTCCTCTAATTGCTGAAGAAAAATGACTAATTAGTGTACAGTAAAGGAAGGAAAGAGAAAGAAAACATTAGCTTCTGAAAATTTTGTGTTTGTCTCCTGTTATAAGCAGCCCTTCCATATGGCGCTATTAGCAGCCTATGCTCGTCCTAGCACACCATGGGAGATCATCAAGGTACAATTTTTACAGCCATATATATTACTCTTTCTGTCACATGCAAAGAATCGTGTTTGAAGTTGTACCATGTGATTCAAAAACAGTTGCACTACTGGACAATCACGGCTCTGGATCTTACATGTTTGTTCCTCATATACAGGTCAATCTACTGGCTTGAAGTCACCATCCCAAATCAGCTTCATTGTAAAAACTTCTTCACTGTCCACTTTGTACTTTCTCCAGTTATAAAACTCCAAATCAAATGGATGTATGAAACTTCAAAGTATCAAAGGGGAGAAAAAATGTGAATACCCCTCGTTTCATTATTCATAGATGTGAGAGGAAACCAAGTTTGCAGTGTTAAAGAAGAGAGAATAGCTAACTCAGTGACTTCTCTGCATCGTTCCAATTTTATCGGATGTCCCGAAGAAACTAACTCAATGACTTGAAGAACTTATTATCCAAAAGAAAACACAACAACATTGCATTCTACTAGTACAAAATTACAAGCAAATCTAATCTCATATGCTTCCTAAACTCGATAGAGGTCATGGTCATTCACGCACAACAGCTACTTATCAATATATAGAAAAAAAAAAAAAAAAAAAAAAAAGGCAATCAAAATTGGCATACAATGACTATAGTAAAGTGCCAGGAAATCCTTTGGAAGTATACAAAAATAATAAGAACGCAAATGTGGTTTATTATAACAAAGTCACTCATCTACCTCTGCTCTTATCTCCTTCAGAAGCTCGTCCTTGTAATCCTCGAAACTGCCATCGAATGTCTCCACAGTTCCATTCTCAACAACCCAGATTTCACTCTTCTCTTCATCATCGCAAACGCGAGATATAAGCCTGGAATCGTGGCTGACCAAGACTACGCCCCCAGTGAACTCATCAAGCGCATCTGCCAGTGCGTCAATACTCTGCATGTCCAAATGATTAGTTGGCTCATCCAACAGCAGAATGTGTGGTTTCGACATGGAAATCGAAGTAAAGACCACCCTGGATTTCTGACCCCCGGATAATTTTGCAATTGGAGTGAGGTGATTATGACTGGGAAGCCCGAATTTCCCGAGCTTTGCTCGAACAGCCTCTTGCTTACTCAGGCCTTCTTGCTCAGGATGAAGACGAAGAAGATACTGCACAGGTGTCTCGTCCATTGTCAGGAGATCGACGAAATGCTGCGAATATCTGCCAATCCTTAACTTCTGGCTCCTTCGAACTTCACCCTCAGTAGCCACCAAGTCACCAGCAAGAAGGTTCAGCAATGTAGATTTTCCAGCTCCATTAGGACCCACAATTGCTACACGGGTACCCATATCAATACCAACGTCCACGTTAGAAAGCCTAAAATCCTCACGGTTTGGATAACTGAAGCTGACTTCAATTAATTGCATCAATGGAGGTGTTAGCTCTGTAGGTTCAGGGAAATGGAACTCCACAGTGTAATCTCTCCACTTTTGAGGGGCCTCCGGCTGTTGCTCATCCTCAGCATCCTTGCCTTTACCTTTGTTTTTAGAGGCTTCCTTGGCAGCATTGAATTTGGCTCGATCTTTGACTTTCTCCTGCTGGGCTCTACTTCCAGATCTCTTGGCAGCTTTCAGTTGCTTCTCATATGTATCGAATTTCTTGTTCATCTCTTTCCGGCGCTGCTCGTATCCCCCTTCAAAATCATCAAAGTTTCCACGATAATAATGGAGTTTCATGTCGTGGAGGTGAATAATTTCATTGCAAACGGTGTTCAGGAAATCACGATCATGCGAAACAACAACAAGGGTTTTCTTCCACCTGCACAAGTATTCCTCTAACCAAAGAACAGCCCTGAGATCAAGATGATTAGTAGGTTCATCCAACAATAACAGAGTTGGCTGAACAAATAGGGCCCGAGCAAGTGAAATTCTCATTCTCCAACCACCACTAAATGATCTGGTGGCTCGTGCCTGCATATCCTTGGTGAAACCCAACCCAGCAAGGATTTTTGATGCCTGAGCTTCAGCAGCATCTGATCCCAGTAGCTCCAACTTTTCGTACAGCTCAGCGAGCTTCTCCCCAGCACCATCATCATCGTTTTCATCTTCATTATCACCAACAGAACTCGATGTAGTATTCTGTAATGAAGCAACCTCTTGCCTGAGCTTGACGAGCTCTTCATTGGCTGAAACAACTGCTTCAAGAGCAGATCTATCGTCACCAACCACCTCTTGCTCAACCAAGAGAACATCAATATTTTTGGGCACGGGAATCTTCCTCCAAGCAAGGAGTTTTAACAAAGTTGATTTACCCATCCCATTAGGTCCGACCAATCCATACCTCCTTCCATGAGATACCTTAACTGATGTATTCTTCAGAAGTTCTTTTCCCCGAGCTGACACAGAGAAATTATCGATTGTAACATCTTTCACATTAGCATCAGCATCATCTTGACCATCAAGAACAGCAGCACGGCTGCCAATAACCACTGTAAAAGCATCATGGTCGTCCCTAAGGGCCTCTCGTTTAGCAAGCTCAGCAGCCTGGGCAGCAAGCATTTCTTTCTTTTCACGTTTTTTCAGCTCTTTATCAGCCATTGATATCTCAAGAGGTCTATTATCACCTCGATTAAGCTTCCTATGTTCAATAATTTGTTGCTCTTCTTCAGACCCAAGTTCATCATCATCAGATGGAGGAAGATCAATATTATCAGTGTAACTTGATGCTTTAGGGGGGGCAGTTTTTAACTTGCTGGGCTTGCTGGCAGCAGCACCTGATGAAGAAGATGATTTCTTGGATTTATCAGGTTTCTGATCCATACTAGCAAGCATTGCAGAAACAGAAATTTTCTCTTTCTTAGTGTCTTCCGTTCTCTTCTTCCCATCTTTACCATCATCTGTTTTCTTCTTCCCCATTGCGCCGCTTTAGCTACGGAAATACTGACAAACGGAACACACACAGAAAAAGGAGTCAATTATATAATGGTCGCAGAGCATGATATAGAAGTCACAGCCAGCTTAACCATTAAGCAGATCAGAGCAAAAACAATTCATTAAAACAGGAAGCTATAATCAAGATGAAGGGAAAAAAAAATATATATATATATATATATATAAACTTGACTTAATTAGCATAGAAGACACACCGATAAGCAGCAACACCAACAACAGAAGTTCATAAAATCATTCTAAAAAACAATCCAGCCAATATTTATCCACCCAGATTAATGAACTATATCAAGGGTTCCAGAAAAATCAGAAAGAAATCGAAGAAGAATTCCAAATTTCATTCAATCCGTCTAATTAGGCCACGCGATGAATTGAATCAACAATTAAATCTAAAATAATCATAATTAAAAAAAAAGACAGTAACTCAATTACCCTAAAAATTACATTAAAAAAAGGTAAACAGAAGAAGAAGAGCATAAACTATAACTTACTAAAATATCCAAAATTCGTCGAGGAGAAAACCCAGAACCTTCTTGCTTCGGTAACTTGTAAGCCTAACGTTCCAGTGAAGCTAGGAATTAACTGAATCTAAAACAAACAAAAAAGGAAGCAAGAGTGAAGTAGAAGGGCCGGGGCAAAGAAGGCAAAGATCAGGAAGGATGTTCGGTCTGCCCCAGTTTCTACGGTGGAGAAATAATAGAATCCGAAACCGCGTGGGTAATGTCTTTAAATCAGTAGAAACCTAATGCGGTTATGCAGGTAAATAAATGGGCTTTCTTTAATACTTGAAATGGATAATCAGCCCAAATATTGAGGCCCAATTGTATGGTAACTATTCACTTCTTTTATGTACATTTTTAGATTTTGGATTTCGACAGTTTATTTTATTACCTCTTATAAATAATATTTTATTATTTTAAACACATTTTCTTTTTCTTGTTTTTTTAATAATACTAAATGGTTAGCATGATTAGTATTTGATGAATCGCTCCTTCATATATTTTGTAAGAAAAATAAAGATTACATTGCGACGCGTCCATTTCAAAAATATTTTAATAAGATTATACCGTGATTTGTAGTTTTTTTTATTCATTGATTGGATTTTTTTTTAATTTATTTTTTCTTTTTTGAATATGAGCCTTAATGGGTCCCATCCTTAAATTTCCACTTTCCCTGCATACGTTGCTCATTACCTCTGTGATATATTCGCTTATGACTAACCACTGAACCACTACTCAATTCTTATTCATTGATTGGTTGCTGTAGGGAAGAAATACGTTCCTTATTGTATATACTACTATACTTTTCAAAGTTACAACAGCTATGGTCGAGGACCCCAATGCAGGCAGATATCCTTAAGAGGGAACCAAGTTATGGACCTGTCCAAGTTAGTTATAATGTCTTTATCCTGTTCATGTATCAAAACTTCGTAGTTTTACTTTAAAAAATTTAGTGAAACAACATTGTTTTATAATATAATAATAATAGAAGCTACGTCGTTTCACTAGTACTGATCCAACAAGCAACTTCTCATGGTATGAAGAATTTGCTTTATTCATTTTCCTGCAATTAAGAAGAGAGAAGCCAACTAACAAGGGCAGGGCCAAAGCGGAAGGAGCTTACAGAAATAAAAGGCTTTGACAGCTCAGTGAAGATTCTTCTGAGTTTTGATTGCTAAGGAAAACTAGTTCACTAAATCAGAAAAACATAAACATTCAAATAAAGATTATTAAACATACATACATACATACACACACAAGGAAAAATCAAGAAAAATAATGGCCAAGGCTAACATCAGTTCAAACAAAATTCAATTTGAAGCGTTCCAAGTGAAAACATATCTAAAGCTTCAGATTGAGTCTTGGCAGAGTATGAAAAGAATTTCTTCACATTCACATACATAGTGTTATTTAAAAGGATCAATCAACCCCCAATATATCACTTTTCTCCACTTCATTTGACAAATCCAACAATCTAATAATAATTAGGAAATCACAGTAACTATTCAAAACAATTTACACACTTTTTTATCTTTTTACCTCAACTATATGGAAAGCAAACTCAACTTTTCACACTCAACCTCGCCCAGCATTTCCATGCCGCTGGTTTCTGAAGTAGCTAAGGAGTGCCTGGGCCTGCATAACCAGAGACCAATTAGTTTACCTTCAAACTTAGCAAGTCCATATTAAAAATTGAGAATAAAACGTTAATGATGACATTAATCTAAAATTCACACCTTTTCTCTGGCTCTAGGGGTACCAGACTGCGACAATGCCACTAAAGGGGGAACCGCACCTTCCTGGAGAACCACATTGCAGAATCTATTGCTACTGGTGCACAACTGCAAGAGAGCAGCAGCAGCATTCTCCTTACCTCTTGCAGAACCCAGCTCAACAACCTCAACCAGCACTGGAATTCCTTGTTCCAGACCAATCGCCGTCCTTCCCTCTGGGATAGTAGCAAGATTTGATAATACGGCAACTGCCTTATCAACCATACCAGCAGCAGGGTCCATCAATTCTACAAGGTACTTCACTGCACCAGCCTGCACGATACGGGCCTTGTTCTCATGAAATATTGACAAGTTGAACAAAGCTGTTGCCGCATCTTTCTTCCCCCTTGGAGTTCCATTTCCCAACAGATCTACAAGGGGTTGGATAGCCCCAGACCTCCCTATCTTGACTTTGTTTTCCTCAATCACAGAAAGGCTGAAAAGAGTGGCAGCTGAGTTTTCCCTAGCCTCAGGAGTACCCGTCTCAAGAACATGAATCAGAGGTTCAATTGCCTCTGCATTTGCAATTGCAGCCTTGTTGTTATCATTAATAGATAAATTGAGAAGAGCAGTAACTGCATTTTCCTGTATTTTGGTGTCTGTTGAACGAAGAAGATTGACCAACATGCTGATAGCACCACAACTTGCAATTACAATTCGATTATCCATGTTATGCTTGGCAAGTAACCGGAGCTCAGAAGTGGCATTTCTTTGAGCCTCCAAGGAAGAATTCTTCAATTCCTCAACTAGCGACCTAACTTGAGCTTCAAGGCCAGAAAGATCAGCCCTTGATTCAACTGAAGGAGATGAAACTATCCTGGGAACGAAATTTTGAGAAGCTCTACGCCATATTGTTTGGCTTCGAGGTCTTGTCTCAATTCTAGGTGGGAACTCTGGCTCCCTTTGCGGTGTAGTCAAGGTAGTAGAAGTAGGCTGTGACTCTGATGTAACCTCCCCTGAAACATCAGTGCTGTAAGCTCCTGCTTGGGAGGGTAATTCATTTCCATCAGCAGAAAGTGAATTTGAAAGGATGCTAGAGACTGAGTCAGTTCTATTATGGCCCAGAGGCAACCGTTCATCAGCCTCAGCAGTATTATCTCTAGATGGCGATTCATACAGCTGGCCACTTCTATCTGCAGAGTAGACCAATCTGTCCTCAGAAATTCCCAGGGGCACATTATCAATATCCGACCCGTGTCCATTTCCAGCTACTCCAGGCAAAGAATCCTCAGAAGATGAACGGGGATGAGATGTAGGCGATCCTTCCTGCTGGACTCCACTCAATGGGATCGAGGACCTCATGGGCGAACCCAATGACCTAGTTGACTCAGGTGACGTAGAGCGATTAACTCTTGAATGAGACTGAACATGGGAATCTCTATGTGGACTAGACTCTGGCAGTGTAAGAGGCAAACTAGGCTGATTCAAAATACTAGACTTCAATGGATCAGGCAGCTTGACATTGTTTAATTCACACCAACTTGCAATCAGAGCCTTAACAGTGTAATTAGGAATCAGGTTGGTGTGTGCTAGAGTTTGCCGTGTCTTTGGGCAAACAGTGAGCCCAAGCTCAATCCACTTCTTTATAAATGCACGCTCATAGGTTTGTCCAGATGCCACAATTACCGGGTCCGTCATAAGTTCAAGTGACAGAGGGCAACAAAAATCAGCAGGTATTGGTACAGGACTATTGCTTTGGGACTGTTTCAACAAAATAAGGTCATCGTGCATATGGGTTACCAGAGCAATCATTTTATCTATGTATTCAACTTCTCCATTCGTGTCGGCTTGCTCAGCATTCTCCTTCAGCTTTTCGAGAGCCACAGCTTCAATGAGAAGCTCCTGATTAGATTTTAAGTTCAAGATGTCAGCAATTTTCACCATGCTATCTGAACTGGCTCCAGATGCCTCCACTTGATCCTTAATAGCTTCCATAATCATTGCAGCTACTCGTTCAAAACCAATGTGCTTAAGTTTCTGCATACAGAGCTGCATTTCAACAAATAAAATAATGAGCATACAAGTCATATATCTAAATTCACCAGAAACAAGTCCTAATTAAGCTGCTACCTCTAGGGATGCTACACTTAATTCAGACGGGAGACATTCTTCCAATGACTTTAGCTGTTCAAAAATTTCCAGTCCAGAAGTTCGAACTTTTGCAATCAGTGGTTCAGATTGCAGAACCTACACATCATGCCAACATCAGGTTAATAGATCATATCCAAATACAGCAATCTAAGGTTTTCATTTAGTTTTATCAGATTCATATGCAGCCAATTTAAGAAAACTTATTTTTAAAATGTAAAAGCAGCAGAAAGATCACTCTTCTGCCCTCTTTGCGGTTAAGATTATGAAATAAATTTAAATATTGTAGATCACAAGACGTACAAAATAAATTCTGCTCATAAGTGGTTGCCAATTATCAAAGAGTTCACTCAGTTCCCCAACAGCATCACTAAGCCCTGCACATATCTTTTGGAGTTTTTCATCGTAAGCTGCTTCAGTGTCAACAGCGACATTAAGAATTGGTATTATCAACTTCAGTATATCCTCGATCTTCTGGTAATATTTCTGAACTGATTTGCACTTCATGCTTTCATGAGCTGATAGATGAAAAAACGAAGACACGTTGTTGATGAGGACTTTTAACGATTTTATCTCCATCCCGCCTGATCAATCAAACTGGCAAACAGTTCAAAGAAAAAGAATCAAACCACTTGGAAAATGCTTTTGAACAAACAAAAAAAAAGCATAAAGATTGGGAAAGTTCACTATAATACAATGAAAAACATGCAAGAAGAAACAGAAAGAACCAAGATGAACAAAACAAAGGTATGGGGTGGGGAGAGGTCTCTTCGAGTCAAAATTCCTTCAAAGCGGCTTCAAACCAACACACTGGTAAGTTGGTAACAATATCACAACACTTGAATCAGATGAAGTTCAATTGTGGAAGTTAAAAGAGATAATATAAAATCATCCTCTCTCTTTTGATCCATGATAATTGAAATGATAGACGCAGAATTGGGATATTATCAGGCACCCTCGTGGGTATTACTTCTAAATGCTCATATATACCAAGAAGAAAGAACAAAGTTCTGCTGAACTAAACAGATACTGATGAATACCATCTATGCCTAGCAGAAGTACCTTATTTTCTGTAAAAGCTGTGAATTCAATCCTTCATGTAATATCTTTTACGTGGATCTGACTTCTGATGGGTAATAAATCAAACCATGAGGAAGTAATAGTATCCCTGAATATGAATTAAGCCTCTTCGGAGGCAATTTACAATGCAAACAATGCCGTCTGAAAACCTGCAACAGAGGGGTGAAAAGAAAAAGAAAAAAAAAACACTCAATCCCATAATACAGATAATAAGTCTGGAGGGGTAAAGTCCCATTTTGCAATGTATCAAGAGGACTCAAGACTGTCATGTGATTAAACTTTCATTTCTGCAAATGCTTGTACCCTAATTTCAATTCCAACGTCAAATTCTAAGCCGTAATGAGGTTTAGGCTATCAAATTTCGGAGGCCAAACTAATCCAAATGAACTACCGCAAATTGAAATTAGCTATCTAGTAAGCAAAGTCAACTGCAGCAGGATAAACCTCAAAATAAAAAGGAATTTTAAATATATCCAATTATCGATGAAATCAGAACTAACGATTGAAGGTAGCCAATCAGTTCATTAGTACACATTACTCATCCAACCTTGAAATTCAAATTGAAAGAAACAAAATTAGGTTTCCGAAAGATCACCGGGCTCCTACCTTTTCTATTAGATGTAATCGAATTTTTTTTGGTAAGATCATCACTATTGCAAGGAGCACAAATCCCCAACCCAACCAACACCCCCCCCCCCCCCCCCCCCCCAGAAAAAGCCCTAGGAGATGGATCAATACGGATAGAAGAAGGAAAAGGTGAACTAATTACCTAGTTGCGGAAGGAGGACGGAAGAGATAGACGCCGTGGAGGGGAATTGCCGGAGAAATGGAAACCTAAGACCCTCACCCTATAATATTTTCCTCGGAGTTGCTCAGCTGCTGCAGCTTGTTTCCTCTGTCACTCGTTATTATTTTACTTTTATTTATTTATTTATTTATATTATTTTGTTGTTAATCACGTACTCCGCTATTTATATTAGTTTTATCCCGTTGGTTCTATTCTATATTCACTCTAATTTCTAGGCGAGCATCACACTGTTGTTTTTTTTTTGGTTTTACATTATAGATAATGCCTAAAATCACTCACATAACAAAACTCATAACATTATGAAAGGATAATGAATCCATACACATCCTCGAACTGCCTGTTTTCGTGTTTATTCATCAAGATAACTATAAAATTACTCAAGATTTATTACTAGTTTTACTCGAATTGTAAGCTAGTTCATAATGGTTTTGGGTAATGATTTGATTTGCATAATAAACATATTCGGGTTCATTCAACTGTCTACTTTCATATTTATTCACTAGGATAACTGTAAAATTACTCACTTATGATCTATTGATAGTTCTACTTGAGTGGTAAGTCAGTTCATAATAGTTTTGGCTGGTGATTTGATTTGCATAAATATATTTGATACATTCAAATGTTTAATTGAGGTATTTAGCAAATTTTATACTCCATCTATCTCACTCAACGAATCCACTTTGTATTACTAAAAATAGTAATACAAATTGGGCTTTCTTTGAATGGGACGGAGGGAGTAACATTTACCTACAAGTCTCGCTTCAACTGCACCGAATTTCAGATGTTGGAGTTTCTCTACTCTGACAGAATATTTATGACACTATCAGGTTAGAGTTCTAGTAATCGACTTGATAGGATGACAATGGAGAATCAAAACTTAAATCAGTGCAAATTTGGAGTGTTTGGTATCTAAGAGTGTAAAGTTAGTTTATGTATCTTGTAACGGTGTGTTTCTTGTATTTATAGGCTATATAATCTTTGGATCGTGATAAAATTCAACATTTTATTATAAATGTTACTGTAGAATACTACTAATTTACGCACGCATTTGCCAAATAGGACCGTGACGTGAGCCAATTGACATGTTTTATATCAAAATTCATGAAATTAAAGTGTCAACTTAGCATTGCATAAAACACGTATCACCTCAAACACTAACTTCACGTCATCAAAACGTCTCGTATAGTATTTTGGTGTAAAGTTTGTATTCAACTAAAATTTCCATTTGATAATAATTTTAAATGTTCTTAATGTTATAATTTTAATTTGTTTTTTCAATTTCACTTTTAATATTTTTAAAATAAATCAAAATCGACAATTGAATCACTTGGGTGTGGAATCTTGGAAGATGAAGGAGTGGCATAATTGATTGGAATTTTCCATTTGCCATTTCCAATAATGCAATTTGCATCGCCAGGTTAGGTTAGGTTCGCTTCTTTTTGGCTACTTTCTTTGTTGGACTTCAACAACTTGAAGCGTGTGTGTTCATGAGATTTTTTCAAACGTCAAAATTACACGCGGCCGTGTCCCATAATGCCATTTCCATCAAAATGCTTTCTTTTTAATTTGCAATATTAAACTAGTCAAAATTCCGAGAAAGTCAATTTGCATCCTTTTCAAAATACTAAAAGAATCTGTTATTTACTATATATATATTTTTTAAAAGGGGTCAACCGAGAAGGTAGGAGCTGGTAATGTTGAAGAGTTTCCTTTTTATAATCAATCAACATGACAACTTATGGTATGATGAGATTCTCCGTAATATAATAATTATTGATTGTGAATAGGGGTGATAACAAGCTGAGTCGAGTCGAACTTTGACATATTCATTTATTTATTGCGCTTAAAATCTTATTCGTATTCGTTTATTTATTAATCGAGCCGAGTTGAGCTTGTTCATGAATATTCGTGTGCGTTCTATCTCTCATTAACTAACAGAAAAATGTAATGTTTAACTAATCTAATATACTATATTAACTTACATAAAAATTAAAATTCAATTTAAACTCATATATTGATATCTATGTACTTATAAATATATATATAAATATAAAGATTTAATTATTTGTATTATTTATATTATACAACTAATATTTTAATCGAGCTCGTTCACGAACGTTAACGAGCTTTCAACACCTTGTTCGTGTTCGTATTAGTTTATTATCGAGTCTAAAAATTATATTCGTGAATATTTTTATCGAACTGAGCTCGAGCCTGTTCGCGAAAACTCAATCTTAATTGGGACAACTTTAACCTGTGGCACCTTTTAATTTTGTGTCTTGGTTCAAACTCAGGATTTACATCCAAAAGAGGACGTAAAGTCCTCCTCGGGTGCCAATTCTGACCAGAAGTTCGTTGGTGTGATAAGAGTTGCCTACAACCACAAGGTGCCATGCCCCCGAATAGAGGCAACCTGGGTAGGTACAGCTAGGTTACTTACTACTGGTAACGTTGCTTTCCTCCAAAAGCGAAAAGCGAGAAGCAGTGGGGGGGTTTTCCCGTTTGTTAGTTACGACCTGACTTTCGATTCTAACCGCTTCTTTTTCAATCTCCCGTAGATATTTTTTAAAACAAAATTATAATAAATTCTCTCTGTAAACTGCAGAACTACTAACAAAAGAATAACCGGAAGGATGTACTTTTTCTGTTACCTCTAAAAGAGTCATCGTGTTTCTAATATTTTACCCTTTCAGTGAGAAAGGAGGAATTATATAGCCCTGCACAAAACACTTCCCTTGAAAAAACTATATTATCATCCTTCATTTCTCATCTTTGACATACAAGAGGGGATCAACCAACATTGCAAGATTGCAGAGGAACTACTAATACAATTTCTCTACAACTAACTAGCATGGGAATGAATGCCAAAGTCACTACCAGAAACGATTCCTGTCATGCCTAAGAGGATGCAATATAGTTTCACTAAAGGGTGCTCGTCGAAACATCGTATGCAGCGCAAACATGGTTGACAAGGGGGAGATCATGAGCATCAGAGATGCCAGTGGCACTCTACCTGCTGAATTTATTACACAGTGATCGGCTCAACTGCTAGTACCTGTCAGCCTCTTCCCTGGAAAGCCAGGGACAGTAATACCTCGCGCCACAAGGTATACTATAAAGGCCACGTATCCAGCAGTGAACACATACATAAAAGTTGTAAGTACCACTCCACTCACTTCAGAGGAAAAGAAATCAACCAAGAGATACCCGTTGATAACGATGATCAATCCAGCCACTAACCATGAAATCGACTGCAAGTAGGAAGCAAATCGAAGTGAATACAATTGTGTGCTGGATTCTTAAGGAAATTAATGTGCGTGCACATATCATCAAAAGTTTATTAATCTTAAACAAAAGCACAAAAATATATATTATCTTTGCAATAATGTGAATAACCGGCAACAAATAAACCATGCAACAGTATGGTGAGTATTAGCGAGAAACTATACAAATTCCATCAATGTAATAAAGCCACAGCAGCCATGGTGGTAAGTTTACAACTAAAATAAACTAGTGAAAGCGGACAAAAGACCTGCACACCAACATCTAGTACTCATGCTTCAGCTTCAATATGGGTGAGAAAGAGTCCTAACTCATGAGATTTTGTTTGAAGTAAAATGGAACCCCTAATACAAGACTAAAAAAGACTAGAAAGAGTCCTAATTTATCTCTTTCTCCATTAGTTGAGTACAATTAAGCACTAAAAAGGACATACTCCAAAATACAGGTCTCTTTTTCAAATAAAAATCACATACTAAAGGTTTAAAACTCAGCCCCTTGAAAATGACCAAAAGGTAAAATGTGTACTTCTGTTTTCTTAAGCATTTTAAAGGAATCTAATGCCACAGAGATCAAGATTGTTGGTCAATGGATAGTTATGTCTGAGAAACATTTGAGAGCAAACTAGTCCTGTTGAATGCTTGAGCACAGCCAAGGGAGCACAACTTGACCTAAATAGCAAGGGGAGCTATTTAAGAAAATACCCTCCCATCCCTCCCTCACTTTGGGTACAACACAAGGACATAACTTCGTCAGCATCAATGTTTCTTGTTACTATTATCAATACCATTAACAATATGATGATATTCTAACAACCAATATAAAAATGATCAATGATAATGCATGATTATCTATTATCTGCAACAAAAAAGATAAAAATTCAGAGATAACTTTGTAAGACAGAATCAAACCTTAAGAACTGAACCAATTTTGAAAACGCCCATAACATCTTCCTTGGACACCAGGAAAAGAAGAGGAATAAGGGCAAATGGGATCTGAACTGACTGAAGTACATTCAACCACTCATTCAGAATATCCAGTGAAGACTCAGATGTATCAAAAACAAGAGCAACAGTCAGGGTTGGAATAATGGCACAACTCCGAGTGATCAGTGCTCTAAGCCACTTTTTCAACCGTAAGTTTAGAAAACCTCCCATGATAAACTGACCTGCATAGGTGCCGGTGATAGTACTACTCTGACCAGCAGCCAATAATCCAATAGCCCATATATAGAGGATTGGGAGCAACCCCCCACCGTATTTCTCCTCAAGATACTGGCCTGCATTTACAAGGCCAATATCATTGGCTTTTTCGGTACCATAAAAGGCCTTTGCGAACACTGTGGTAACGAATAGGTTTATGATGAAAGAAATCACAAGGGCAATTGTGGATTCTATGGAATAGTATCTCATTGCTTCCCGCACCCTGCCTACCTTGCGGTTGTCAACCTCTCTTGACTGTACAAGAGCAGAATGTAGAAACACATTGTGAGGCATGATGATGCAACCTACAACTCCTACAGCCTGCTTTATAGTTTTCGAGCTCAGTTTTGGAACCAGAACACCTAAAATGAGAGTGAGACAGTATGAGTTAAGACACGCTTTTAATAGTAAATTTTTTTGTAGCATCAACATCGTATCCCAATGAATAATGAAATAGTGTCTCACCAAGGAGGAGTTCAACACCCTTGGGCTTCGTTTCACCAAACATCCAAGCGAATGAGACTGCCATGGTTGCAATGAGAACTGCAAAGAGGGCTTCCAATTTCCTCACACCATAATTTTCAAGAAGTAGAAATATGAAGCTGCAGACATATGAATCAAAACCGTCAGCAACATGAAGGTTAATATCTTCAGAAAGGAGTGGACTTAAATGTACCAAAGATTAAATTGACTCAGTAACCTCCCCAGACAACTCCTCCCTCGGCCAATACCAACTAAAGAGTCCCAATTCCCCAGTCTCCAAACTTACGTAAAAATATATCAAGAGAGCTGAGAAGCATGCAAAAGCAAAACTTGATACAATTTTTTAAGAAAAGAAAGACAACGAAAATAGCACCCAGAGTAAGTAAATCATTGTTTATCTCACTGAACCAGCGAACCATTTTGTTGTATCCAATTGGCAATCTTTCACTATAACCATAACATAAACACTTAAATAATTAAAAAATTGGGGGAAAATAACATACAACCATGCGTCAACATTTCCAGGCATAAAGATTAGATTTTTAAAGAACCTCCTCAGTGACTACAATAAATAAATAAGTTAGGAGACCCAAACAAAAAAAAAAAAAAGGGAAACAAATTCACCAACTAAACCACCCAAAAATGGAAAGGATAAAAGAAATTACCAATCCAAAGCAGTGATAACCACCCCAGCCCAAAGAGGCAAGAAACCGTTACTCAAAATCTTGATAGCAATAGCACTGCCAATGACTTCCTGAATATCAGCCCCAATCAAAGCTAGTTCGGCCATAATCCATAGCAGCATCCTAGCCCAAGTGGGATATTCCTCCCTGCACAACTCAGCCAAGTGTCTGCCAGTAGCGACGCCAAGCCGAGCCGAGAGTAACTGTACTAGAAGGCCCATAGCAGTCGCCCAGAAGAGCAGCCAGAGTAAAGAGTAACCGGCAATGGCACCCGCCTGGAGATCCCCTTCCAAGTTACCGGGATCAAGGAAAGCTATACTCATCAAGAATCCAGGCCCAGTGAAGAGCCATAATTTCTTCCACGAAAACGGCGGCCTGTATCCATCGTCGTCGCCGTCGTCATCCACTCCGATGATGTGTATCTTTTCCGAGGAATCATAGGCCTTATCTTCCTCATCCGAATCAATAAGTGGGTTAGTCAACTCGTGAGGCATAATTTCTCCTTATTTCCCTGTTTCTGGAGCACCGCGCACCACAAACAGGATGAAAAGATGAGAGTAATTAATTGGGATAGTGGGTTTGATTGATGGAGTCAGTCTGGACTAACAAAGGAGCCAATTTCAACTGTTTATTCTGAATTTGTGGTGGTTTTTGTGTTCCTTTCTCAACCATAAAAGCATAGAGGGACTGGAACTGGAACTGGAACTGGAAGGAGAAATGGAGAATCCAAGAATACGCTTGCGTGACTAGATAAAAACGGAACTGGGCACCTCTCTTTTTCGCCCCTTTTTCTTTTCCGTTAACCTTCGTGGGTTTGGCCGTTTGGGAATTTTTTTAAGGCTAAAGCTGAGATAAGATGCGATGTTAAAATTATAATCGGAATGAAGATGGGCTTTATACTTTATACAGACAGTAAAACATAGTAGATTAATTGGGAAGATGCAGAAATATTGACGCTTTTCTTGTCGTATTTTACATTTGGTCAGATTATTTGTTCTTCGTAATTTCTATTTCTTATTTGTAATTTATAATAATTTTTAAGTACGAAAGTGAATTGAAAATATAAATAAATATTTAAATAGTAAATAGATTTGTTAATATTGATGAGATATTAATAAAAATGTAAATTTTATTTTTGAAAATATGCAAAACTTTATTTGTTAGACCAAGTTTGAATTTTGGCAATTTTGGCAACTCCCACCTGCAATTGCACAATTGTCATATACGAGCGACAAGCATACGCTCCTCCCTGAATCAATCTTTGACTCCCCAAATATTGTTTTATTGATAATCTCATCCCGCATTGTGTGAGTCATATTAATCGTATTTGAGCAAATTTCAGCATAATTCTTTTTTTAAAAAAATTTGAAAATTTTATGGGGAGTATTCTAGTATAATTGTACTTATAAATGGTGTGTAGATGAGGAAGGAAGATTGGATTCGCTCGGAATAAATTTATATCCTTGAAAGTCGAATCACACTATTTTATGTTTGTCCTACTCAGAAACAAGTACTACCCTCCAATGTGGGGGTCGTCGTCATCGGTGGCAAAATTGGCAATTCGCATATTCGTAATCTCTGAGTTCCGTCTAAACACGCATCAATTAGCGTAAACTTTAGTTCATAACTATTCTCAAATTCTCACCTGGACCCCACTGGGAAGCATGGCAATGGCATCACGGCATTCTTCTTTTAATTTTAATCGGGTAAGAGATTGGGATTATTTTATTTTATTTTATTTTCTCTTGAAATATAAAAAAGATAAACATAAACCTGAGGTGACATTAGTTATTTTCAAAAATTTCATAGGAGGTAAATGTAATTAACCCAAAATATGTGTTGATTCATTTACGTTGAGATTGAAGTAGGTGGAAAAGGGCGGGAGGCACATGATCGGAAAGAAGCTGGAAAGCTCGAGCGCAGCGTCGCTATCTGTGTGGGCGCCTCAAGCGAGAGTGTGCCTGTCCCGTTGCAGCACGAGCCATTCCCAGACAAAAAAAGGGAAATCACCCCCAAAGCCCAATATTTTTGTCCATTTCCATTTCGGGTCCAATTTTCTACTCCTTTTTTCTCTCTCTACCTGCATTTTACCTTCTCACCCAGTGGCGTCACCAGAAAATTTTGCCAGCGGGTGCTAGGCTAAACAGTAAATAATTTTTTTTCTCATTAAATAAATATATTTAACAATTATATAACACATCAAATTTCACAATAAAAAAAACTTTATTAATTGAATGGCTGTTACTTAAAGGAATAAATAGAGCTAAGAACACTTATTTTATAAAAAAAAATAATTATTATTATAAAAATGGGTTTATAAACTTAAAGAAGAATGAGATGAGAAAGAGTTAGTGCATGTTGTTCGTCTTTTTTTTGGGTGGGACGCTGGGCTGATCCCTTGAGAGAATAAATGAGGGAGGAAGTGAAGAAAAAAAACAAAAAGGAAAAGGGCGGTTGCTATTTTGTTTGGTTTTTATTATTATTTTAAGACATGTGGCATAAATTAATGCTTTTTAATAGGTTAAGTGGAACGGCGCTGTTTCATGCCGTTCCACTTTAGCCTAAAATCCCCATTCTTCCATTCAGCTTTCTTCAACAACAAAAACAGCAGCGGCGGCAGCTCTCAAGGGTTTTGACTCCATGGCATCCTTAGTCCTCAACCTCACTTCTCAGGCGGATTTTGGAGGTTGGAGGGTACCCTCCAGCTCCCCCCTGTACCGCCACTGCTCCCACCCACACTATTAATTATGGGCCTTAGATCCTAAGTCCCCAATTAAAATATCACTACTGTGTCCTCCCCAATTACCCTATCTCTATATATGTGAGAGTACCACTAGTGAATTCATTAATAGACCCTACATATATGTGAGGGGAGACATAGTAGAAATAACGTATATGAGGACAACAGATCTGAGCCCTTAATTATGATATACAAAAGGAAAAATAATGGTAATTTGAAGCCCAAAGTTCTTTCTACAAGTCAACCCAAAATCATGTTACGGGATTCGACTATATTTCTATATGAATTGTACGACAATGACCTGAACTAGAATCAGTGACCGCAAATGACAATAACAAAATTTAGAGGTTAATGTTGTTGCGTGATTCTTAAATACTTGACAATTGTTGTTGAAATATTCTTTTTGGGAGAAAATACCAGCTCGGAATTTGCATCAAAGGGAACAAATATTCAAAAATATCGAGCAATGATCTTGATGGGAACGAAAGCCAAAAAGGAAGAAAAAAATTTGGGATGGGGCATACTATTTGCAAGAATTAAATTACTATTCACAGGAACTTTTTTGTAAATTTACTATAATGCCCTTAGTGTCTTTTTTTTTTTTTTTAAATTTAAAACAAGAAAGGAACAAAAAATGTACTTGGCAACATTTTTGCAGTATTTTTGGCAAAAATGTCGCTACTTACAGAAAGCGACATTTTTGCCAAAAAATGTCGCATGTACTTGGCGGTAATTTTGCCCAAAATGTCGCTCCCCGTAAGTAGCGACATTTTGGGCAAAAATGTCACCTATATGTTGCCTATACTTGGCGGTATTTTTGCCAAAAATGCCGCTTCCTGTAAGTGGCGACATTTTTGGCAAAAATGTCAATGTCGCCAAGTATAGGCGACGTTTTTGCCAAAAATACAAAAATGTCGCCAAGTACATTTTTTGTTCCTTTCTTGTTTTTTGTTTCAAAAAAAAAAAAAACTAAGGTCATTATATTAAATTCACAGGAAAATGCTCCTGTGAATAGTAATTCGGTTCTTGCAAATAACAATTTCAAAAATTTTTTGTTTTGCTGGTGAAGTCAAGTAATTAACACTAGATGATAACGGTGATGTCGTGCTCAAAGTTTGGCTGGCGGCGGCGCTCAATACTTTTATTCACAGTTTATAATCCACATCGATGGATATAGAGTTAATACAGTAATTTTTTTCATTCAAACTATTCTATTATACGGTACTTTTAGAAAAGAGTAATAGTTTAGTGGCATAATCTTCTTTACTCCAATATGTCGACATTATGTTCCATTTGCTCGATGAAACCAAACCCAAAATATATGGGTCATAGAAAATTAATTATGATATTTCATTCTACTGGTAACGTTTGTGATGGAACAAAGGCCACAGAGTTCCTTTCGCTTTCGTTATAATTATATGATGCATGTTATAATCGATACTGGTGTTTCCTATTCGGTTTCGACCCCTATAAGATCATTTCTTTATGGATTTTTGTCCCAATTTTAAAGGTGAATCATTACTTTGGTATTTCATTCGGGGATTTAGAAATGGACCTCTTGAGTGAATGATTTTGTTTCCAAATCATATGAAGATTATTAGTCCTTAATTTTAGCCATTAGATGAATATGTTTGTCACACATAAAGATTCATTTTTGATTCGTTATTGAGACTGAATACAGTAATTCATTGTTTAATAAAAATCCCGACAACTATAGATTTAGATTTTGAGTTGGTTAAACCATATATCTAGCGATCTATAATAAATACATGAAAATACTGAATGAACTTATAAGATAGAACTGAAGTTTTGACTATGAATATAATACTCCTTATGAATATCATAGTTGTTGTACGAGACAGTTAAACCATAGCCATCGCAATTATTGTTTAGATGATAGAGTTTAATCACACAATTAGAGACATTTTCGTTTCCTTTTGTGTGGATATTAACCCACGAGGTAAGGGGGATGACTTGATGGACATGGACCTCTCGCAAATTCCAACTTGAAAACTGTCATGCTAAGATATTAAAGTGGAGAAAGAATTAAATTGAGGGAGAAAATCAGATAAGAAAAGTAGAAAAATTATAAATGGGAAAGAAAATCAAAGAGAGAGAAGGAGACGAATTGGGGGAGATGATAGCAAACCATCCATCCAACATTCCCCTTCTAAAACTACTACACTTAGGAATGAGCCAGTGCTCCAGCGATTGTGACGTATAGTGAGCCACTCAAAGGTCGGGGATTCGATTCCTGCCTCTAAGGACTTGCAGGCGGCTTCCCCAATTTCGTTCACCCCTTCTCTTTAATATAATAGTTGATAGGATAATGAAATAGTGTTGATTCAAAAAAAAAAAAAAAAAAACTATTACACTTATATATTCTACGACTAATTATCCCTAACAAACAATTAGGCTAAAACGATGTCGTTAGACTCATGAAATGGGCTCCACAACAATAATTATTTTACACTGTGGAAATGGGCTCTAATAACATCTGGCCCAGTATAACCTGCTCGATTCAAAGCCCATATATAAATCTCTACTTGAAAGGGCAAATTCACACATCATGAAGCAGATCGGGCTCAATAATAAAGGCCCATCTGTATACTCTTAACGATTACGAAAGGAATAAATTTACATTTTCTTATTTACATGTAAAGAAAATGAAAAATAAAAAACTAAAAGATGGGGGATCATCATCGGAGTCGGAGTGGCATCTCATTCCAAAGAAACCGGCAGCTTCCTTACTTTGTGAATGTATCTCCGGCATACTGGGCAAGTCTTGGTTTCCCATTCTGTAATCCTGCACCATTAATTAACATTTAAACCTCTCCTCAAAGATTCATTCAGCCCTCTTTTTTTTTGGAGATCAAATATTCTGTGTATGCTTTGTCTGATAAGATAACTACCATGTCACATCAGGAGAAATAGCAGACATTGAAGATAGAGTTTGGGCGGTTAGAAAAGGACCAAAAATTTGGAAATTTTGATACCTTTGTGCACAAAAGTAGCAAGTGGCGCAGTGCCCACAAGGGACGAAGAAACAATTTCTTTGCCGGTCATAGCAAATTACGCAGATCTTTCCGTCATAAAGGTCCCCGGACGCTTTTCCGCTGCTCTTCCCAGATTCTACATCGTCTTCTTCTTCGCACGACCCGTAGGAGAACGGAACCACCTCTTTTGGTAATAGTCTGCTTGTTTCAGTCTCCAGCCGAGCTCTTCCGGCTGCACCGCCGCTATTGTCTTCATTCAAGCTCTTGAGAAGTTTTACGATCAGGGTTACAATCATTATCAGCAGAGCTAAACAACAGACGAAAATAAAACTTAGATTCATCATTTCTTGAGCCTAAGAGTCACAAATGTTCCTTTGTCGTCAAGAAATAGCGCGTTAGCGTGTTTTAAGTTAACAATAAATGAAGTAACCTACTCATAATTGCGACGTAGAAAACCAAGCGGCAACCGATCGCAACCGCAATGTCCAATTCCGCCTGTCCCTGATGGGGCTGCAATGATCGATTAAGATTGGCGACACGTCAAAGCTTTGAAAAATTGGTACCAAATTAAATTGCTGACAAGAAAGGGATAGAATTTCTTTACATCATCAGTAGTAATCAGGAAGAAATGAAGCCGATCATAACCTGGTTCTGCAGGAAGAATTGCTGGACTGCCATGGCCGAATGACATCTTTATGGGAAAATATCGGTTCCTTCAAAATCCTTTTTTTGGCCTCTGAATCTGAATTACTGCTCGCCGCCCTGAAAATCGACACAATTTTTTAACAGGAGTCCTTCCATGAGTTGATTGAGAAATCCCAAGTGTGAAGCGTACACTAAAGCATCTATAGAGAGACTCTTGCTTTTGGAGCACTCTTCTTGATGAACAGAACAGAGACGAGTAAAGAAAAGGAAACCCAGCTTTTGCTTTTTTCTTTTCCAATTGAAAGTGAAAGAATTTATTCTTCTTCCAATTCTATAATAAATCCCACAACTTTAACTTTCTCTGCTAATTAAATAGCGGTAAAAAAAAAAAAAGGCAACGAACATTCCATATCTATAGCGTATTCCTAAGTTCCTATTGGCGATTGCCGTCCCAGAAAAGCTTTCTGTGAAACAGAAAAGTAATAAAGATTCCTGGGATTCTCATTTACTTGCAACTCAAGTGACAAAATTGACAGGTAAAAAACAGAAAGATTGTAGGACGTAACATTTACCTTAGTATGGCCAGAAAGATTGATTCTTCATCGGGAAGTTGGACTTCATTGAAGATGCTCAAAATGGTGAGGGGAATTTAAGGAAAAAAACAGAGGGCACTCTGTTCTGTAATTTGGAATGTAATGACAAAAGGAAGGTTGGATTTCATTGTGCGATGGCAACCCCAGAGAGAGAAGGAGAATGGAATCCTAAGAAGGAAGACGGTTAGGTAAATAGTTCTTTTTTCATTCATTCTCAACTACCATTTCTGTGCAGACATTCAGTTGAGTTGAAGGAACGGTTGATGTTCTGTGATTCTATCCCCTGTAAACAAAACAAACATTAAAGACGCTGCAAAATCTAATAATCATTTTTTCTTTTTAAAGATTTTTTACTCTAGTAATCCATGAACTCATGACATCGGGATTACAATATTCGTTTCTCCAAACATATATATATATTAAAGACATTACGCCATTGGTGAGTATAAAAAAATATATAATTTATTTTGCTTCACGGAGTAAAGTAAAGCTATGAAATTGGTTGACATTTGGGGGACAGATTATGTATGAATCAGAGGGTAACCAACCTAACTTATTCTTATCATTTGACAAACAGAAAGCCATTGATTGGCGCTTTCTTCTTCTTAATCATAATATTGGTAATGGCACGTCACAAAAACTTTAGTCAACGTCGCGGGAATCACATTGCGTGGAAATTTCGCTTCCTTTTGAAATAAGATTTTCTCTCAATTTTTAAAGAAAATAAATTTCTGAAAATCGTTTTCTTCACAAATCAGTTGAGCCAGATAAATTTCAAAGAAAGCGAAGTTGGAAACTTCGTTTTCTTTGGAAATATGATTTTCTCTCAATTTGTGAAGAAAACGAATTTCAGAAATTCGATTTCTTCACAAATCCGTTGAGGCAGTCATTTCCAAAGAAACCGTATTTCAGAAATAGCATCACTGAAACACACAGTTGAAAGAAATGCTTAAATTTTGACTGAGTTTCTGAAATTTTCTTAGCTCACGGGAAGAAGAAGAATACATTTTTCGAAAAAGACTATTTCTGTAAGTAGGGGGTATGCCAACTAGAAGCAGTCGAATCGCCTCTGAATCTCTTGTTGTACACAACTTGGTAGATGAATTCAAGTTCTGTGTCCAATAGAATACCTGCAAGCTGAGGAATATACGCTAATCAATCTACAGACTTGGAAAAATGACATTTTTTTTGCCTGGAAATTACAGACTTCAGAGTTGATTTATTTTCCTCTTACTAGAAGTTTCTTCAACATGGGGATTTGAAGTAGATCATAGGCATCTCGGAATTTCAGAATAAAAATACATTTTTTATGGAAAAATTTCTGAACCGATCAGTGTAACATAATTTTACTAGATTGTATAAATTAATCACTTGTCCTGTGAACCGTCAACTTCCATGCAACAAAGATTAAGATTGGACTCGAAATTTCTGACACGATATGAATATACGATACGAGTCCAACATAATATAAACGAGTTAGGATTGGTAATTTATATGGATCAATACGAATAATACAAATTTAAAAGATAAGGTTAGGGCTGAGAAAATCGACGCGGTTAACACATGAAACTTGAATCCGACACGAATAATTTATACTAAAACACGACACGAAATTGATATATTGGGTTATATGGGTCAAAACGAATAATACAGATAATTAAACCGGTAAAATTAAGGTTAAGAAGTCTCGATTTGAAAATTCGCTATTTAAATCCGGACACAATAGAATTTGACACGCTTAACTAAATGTCTGAAATGTCATTTGCAGCTAAAACTTGTATCCAATTTCGCTAGCCTCCCTCTTTGAATAAGTGGCAGTGGCTTTTTTTCCTTTTTCTTTTTTGGTTGAATTTATCATTATATTTCATAGTAGTACTGATGATCAACTCTATCGCAAACAGGGCTACGAGAGAGGGGAAAGAACTAAGATTAAACCACGTTTTAGACTTTGGGAAAAAAAAAGTTGTGCACTCTCACTATTTGTTTACTGATGATGAAATGCTATGTATGGCATGCTCATGCTAGGTATGGCATGAACCAGGAAACAAGCAACTAGAAAGCTTCGTTTTCTCTAGTTTGGGAAGCCAATAAAATTTATCCCTATTTTGAGAATTTTCAATTAAAAAATCATTTTTCTGGGAAAAAATCCATTATTTGCACCCGAAAATTCCACAACTCACTTGATATTTGTAATGTAACGGATGAAACATGGTTGGCCAAAACGCTCGATATCATACTTTTTGTGATGTATTTATATAGGCAGAGTTATCTCTTGTTTAGCTCCGATGATCAAATCAGTACAAATTATTAATAATATAAAGACAACATGAGAGTCATCATGACGTACCTTTTGAATAACACCCGCACTTACAATTTATAATAAATTTCATCTTGAATTCTAATAGAGGACAATTGAATGTATATCAGTATGAACATAATGTGATCATGTATATAACAACAATAACGTTAATAACAGGTATAACAAGACTAATGAGATATGGGAGTTGTGGAAGGATAAATGAGGAGTTATGTGAGAGAATAATGGGGTCAGTTATTTTACTCTAAACCCTAAAGTTAAATTTGAAAATTTGAACTGTGGTGAAAAAGCTTTTGGATTACGAAGATTTTGGGTATGATGTTTTTAAGGTTCGTCACTTTTCTTTATGAGCCCAAATCCTCTTCAATTTTGAATAGAGGCCTCACGGAAACTCAGTTGGGCTTCCCTATCATCTTAATAGCCCAACATACAGGCCCATAATATTTGCTGGACTTTCATATAAAGGACAGCCGCTTCTCTACGAGATTCCATCATCCAAAATAACTATGTTTAATATGCCCCTTAATCTTATCATGAAAAATTTTAAAAAAAGTCTCCATCACCAAGGCCAAACTCATCAATGTCGTGAAGTCATGTCGAACCTTTCTAAAGCCCGCCACTCCACATCTTCCACCATACTTATATAAATATATATATATTTATCATCACTGACGTATACTACACACGTATATATATTCTACAAAAATGAAAAATCAATTTCCTTCATGGTCATCCATCGTCATTGTTTCATTGCGTGACAAATATAAAATAACGACGCATGTTATTCAATCAAAACCAAAATATTCAATAAATTAAATACCAAATAAATGGGAGTAAAAAAAAAAAAAAACAAAAGAAGAAAGAACGGGACAATGTGGGAGCCACTCAAAGTACGTAGCACGTGCCCAAAAAATCCCATGCAGATAAAGACCGAAGCGAAGATAGAGGTTGCTTGGAGAGACAAGACAAGTTCTACTGACTTACATAACCTTTTACCTTTTGTCATTATATATTCCAAAGGATCTGTCTCCGGTCCTATTGCTCATTGGTCTTTTTACTTTACAATTCCACAATGACGAAGAAAGGTGTCTGTCCAAAGCCTAAATAGTAAAGAGCTTTATTACATACGTATGTTCGCTTTGTTGTTTTGGTCTGGTCATTCCAAGCACACTTTTTAAAAGGACCAAAACACAATCGCAAAAACTACTGGTACAGCACTAGTCAAAAGTATTCATATTCATCATAATATGTAAACAGCAGCAGCAGATTATTTGAACCTATCTATCTATCTGCTGTCAAACCACAACTAACACACAAGCAACAAATTAATCTGATAACAGAAAGAAAGAAAAAAGGAGTTTTGTTTTGGTCCATCCTACGTTGGTCGTACGTAGCCCAGATCAATTAATTAATGTTACTAATAATGTCTCGTCGTTCTGGGGTCCAAAAGGGTTCTGCAGGGCTAAAGTGAGTTGAGACCACTCTTGAATCAAGAAGCTCCATGATGGGTGCAAAGGTCACGCACCTTGGCACCTTGTATTGGTTGATCGAAGCACCCCTCGAAATAGCGTAATCCATCAACTCCTCAAACGTCCCGGTTTTCACAACCCGGATTTCCAGTGGTCCAATCGAGTGGTCCGCCACTCTGCATTGCCGGTAAACCGAATTCAGCTTCTCCTCTATCGCCAGGCAGCACTCGTTCAGGACCTCGTCCGTCGGGTAATTAGTCGAGTCCATCGCGAGCAGCTCCCAGTAAACCACGTAGTGACCCGGGATCACCTTCGTGTCGGCGTAGCTCGTGTATTCGACCACTCTGGTGTCGAACGGACGTAGGAGCTCGCACGCATTATCGATTCCGTTCTGCAACTCCGCCTCGTCGGTCTTGTCGGAATCGATGCTCAACAGCACGTTCTTTCTCCGGATGAACTTGAACTGGGGTGCGTTGTTGTAGAATCCGGTGACTTTTAGGATGTCGCCGACCCGGTACCGGTTGAGCCCGGAATAAGTTGTGATCACGAACTCGTACTCCTTTCCGACTTCGACGTCAGCAAGATCCACCAGTCTGGGGGGAGAGTCCGGAGAAAGCTCCACGGGATTGGCCGGGTCGTGGGGGAGGAACTCGAAGTATCCCATGTTTGGCATGATGGTGTAAGAAACCTCGGAGGGTTTGGACATGGGCTTTAAGTTAAGGCCGAAGTAACATTCGGAAGAAGCGTACATAGTGCATGGTAGTGGTAGCCCACCGCTGTAATAATCAAGAGTTGGAATATACTGAGCCATTGCACCGGTGACAATTGCTTCGAGATACTTTGTGTTAGGCCAGATTCTTGGGATGATCCTCTCCCAATTCTCCCCTTCGCATTCCTTCACTATAAAATCAGCGAGCTCCGGGTTAGGCTTCAGGGATTTTGAAATGCATTCTCTGAGAGAAGCGTCGGTGATTTTAGGGTTTAGTGTCCCGGTCCTGATGTCGTCGGAAAGTTGTTTCCAGTTGAGCTGGAGGAAGCGAATGGCCCGGAGAAGTCCGGAGGCGAAGACGGCGCCGATTCGGAGGACTTCTTCCCTCATAAGAAGGCCACAGAGCATCTGAGTGTACATGCTTTGGTAAGAGTCGGGACAAAGAATGGCCTCATTAGGGCTGGTGTAGACGTTGTAAGGGTCGAATGGCCTCTTCTTGAAATGTTCACTTTTGTAGTAACTCGTCAGCACCGGACGGGCAACAAGTCCGCTGGGGGTCTTTGTTTCGGCCTTGATGAAAAGGAAGTACAATCCCTTCCCCTTGTCCAAATCTGGAACGTATCTGCAAAATAATCATATCAAATTTTCATTAGTTTTTGAAGGTTTAAATTATCATCGCGAGCTTTTGTTAAAAGGAACTTTAGATTTGCACTCACAGGTTCATGACGGGCATGAGCAGACTATACAGCTTTGTTCTGCGGTCCAACTCTTCATGGATTGTCGGTGTGAGCTTTCTTTCGCCGGCAGATGTCCCAGAACTGCAAAATCCAAATTCATGTACGTTAAAAACACTGAAAAAAAAAAAGCTGATATGTTTTCCAAATACATACATCGATAGAATACAAAATATAAAGAAAAAGTGTTGTGTATATTAGGAACGATTAAAATTTATTACAAAATACAAATTGGTTTTCAAACAATTCAATACCATATATAAGTTTCTCATCATAAATTTCAAAAACAAACATGCAAATTAAGTAATATTAATTTAGACATGTATTTCACCTGGTGAGGAACTCCGAGATCGGGTGAGACGAGAAAATCGGGGAACGATCACCGTTAGCAACACGTGTGATATACGGCTGAATATCCTCGTAGGTAATCACCGGAACTTTGGACTTGAACGATTCCCGATCAGTCGCCCCGCCGAGTTTGAAAATTTGCAGGTACTCAGTACTCCCATTCCTGGTCAGAATCTCCGCCAGAACGTTCTCCTGAACGGAGTCGCAGTTTCTAGTCATGTCTTCAATAAAATCAAGAGCCTTCGCATCGTTGGAGCAAGCAGGAGGACCAACCGGAGAAGAAAGAGCAGAGTCAACGGCCATTTTTCAGAGAGAAGAAAAAACAAATTGCAGAAGCTATGAAATGAAATGAGAGAGGAAATTCAAATGCAAATTTGGATGTGGGTTTTTGGAAGGGAAGAAGGAGATCCAATTTATAGTAGAAGGAAGGAGGCAGCGGTGAAATTAGGGATAGGTTTTGACGCCAGGGTCCAGGTAAGAAAAGTACACGTGGACAGCCGGTCGGTATTTTTAATTTTTCATTTTGAAGTGGTTAGACATGGAAATATTTTTGTGTAAGGCGAGGGAGGGACACGTGGTGGTCCACTGGAGTCACCTTGTCCGGTCAAAGGGGAGACAGGTGGGCCAGGGTGTGTTGGCCATGTCAGCACCATCGACCTTGGTTGCGTTTGTCGCTCAAGGGGGGCTGGGGTCTTCTGGTCACGGACGACAGCGATGCCCTGCCGGCGAACTAGGCAAGGTCGCTGCTAAATCCATAGGAAAAAAAAAAAAAAAAAAAAAAAAACTCAAGACGCTACAATTCTAGTTATTAATGTAATACTTACAGGGATATAGGACGGCAGTTGCCATGTTGTAATTGCAGTATCTTATTTCTTTAATGGCAATCATTAACAACCTTTTCCATCAATCCCACTAGTTTATTAATTAATAGTTTATAATAATATGGGAAGATTTTTATAAAAGGCGGTGAAACTTTCAAAATTTATAAGTAAGACGTAATTTTTACATAACTATCATTGATAGGAGGGGTAGATTATGAGTTTGAAATGAGAAACTAAAAGTTAGTATAATAAAATGTACAGACGTAACCTTTTAGTGAAACGTACATAATACCAACAAGTTAATATAATAAAAACAAAATTTTTTTTTATTTTATTTTTTTTATATATTCAGATGGTGTGATTTATAAGTTTTGCGGGAATGATTTTCTTTTTACTCATCATTTTGATAGTGTGTGGACCGATATTGGTTGAGGCACGCAGAGCAAGAGTTTGGAAAAATTTTGCTAGAAAGTATTACTTATTATACGGTTAACTCATTTTTGATGATTTAAACGACGACTAGGAAGAAAAATCCCAATTCTAATGTATGAATGAAAGAGAGACAAGAAGTTGGTGTTGAGAAGCAGTCCATGATCCCTTTAACCTCGATATTGTCATGACGTGCTTGGAAGAGCCGCCTTGCATCTCAGTTTATACTATAATAAGAATAACCCAATATTAAGGAATTGTTTCCATCGCTTGCTTTTCAGTTTTGAATGACGCTATTAATTAATTTGAAGATTAGATGATGATGATGATGATGATGATACTCAATTAATTATATGCAATGATTTTGATGATGATTGGCTGTACTGTACATGCAATTTCTCCTAATTATTTCTTAATCATGATCATCAGATCGATTTCTTTACTAATTACCATGATTATTACTGTAATTAGTTTTAAACTGCTCGCAAACCATTTTGATATACATCATCTACATTAATTTAATATACAAATATGTACAATCTTATCATTTCATTTCAGCTAAAAAAAAAAAAAAAAGGAAAAAAATATAAAAACATACAATCTTATCCGATATTGTCATATATTAGCTATGTTCTCTTAAAAAAGGTCGCCCAAAAAGAAATTAGATAATTGTCATTTTGACCTTAATTAATTTAATTTTTCTTTTTATCTAATCAAGTATTGCTACACTAAACTGTGTACGCGTTTGATTAATGAAATTTTTATCTCTATTAATCTTATACATGGACAAATTTAAAACTTGTTTCACTTTTTTGAATAGGAATTATAAAAATGACAAATAAAGAAAAAATTGAAACTTAAGTGACTATTTTTAGAAAATAGATCGAGTTGGATACATTTAAAAGATAAGGTGCTAATTTGTATAGTTCTCTATTTCTCTCGATCGATTAGTTTCTAAATTAATTTATGGTCTATAATCTATAGGCATGTTCTTTTTGGGCGTTTTGAAAACGATTTTAAAAACAAGTTTTGAAAAATAGTTTTATAATATAAAATGTGTATTGAAAATATATAAAGTAGATATTAAATAGTAAAAAGTTATATTAAAAATAATGAAATATGATTAAAATATATTAAATTTACTGTTAAAACTAAAACCGTTTTTAAAACGAAACAAAAAGAACAGGCCCTATACTTATAATTTGACACTTATCAATTATGATAAATTAAGCTATTTTTAGAAAATGATCAACCCATCATCTAGCAAGCTGTAGCACTTGTCTACCTAGTTTTCTATTGGCCACTCATTCATCTTTTGCTTTTCCTTTATAATTAGTTTTCCACCCCCTACCACTTTAGGGGTGGCAATTCTTGTCGAGTTAGCGGGATCCCATGTCCACATTCCTCAACCCTAATTTACCCGTTTAATTATTCATATTATTCTTGTCGACCCTGCGAACATTTCGGGTTCGTGCCGTAGTATAAATTTCTCGTGTCGGGTTCGGATTGGTGGATTCACGTATCGACTTTCTCAACCGTAACCTTACTCGTTTAATTATTCGTGTTACTCAGATCAACCTATATAACCAACTAAGGTCCAATCTTAACCCGCTTATGTCATATAAGAGATTGGCAACCCTAGCGCATATTATTTCAATCAAAATATCCTTATAATTATCCTGATAAACTAAACCTTTAATGACATATACTCGTAATTTCTGGGATGGGGAAAACCAGCTTTATGAATCATCCTCAAGAGTCTCCTAACAAATACTCATGGCAAAAATTATTCACCACTGAGACTGAGATATGATTACAGTAATTTTGCAAAAGTACTGACGACTGTGACAGAAGAAACAAAGATGAAGTTTCTACTTTCTCATACCCAGACAAAATATCATAAAGCAAAAAGTTTGTGTTAGTAAAAGTCATTATGAACTTTAAGGGACACAATTGAGTATAATACACTTTCACAAAAGTAAGGGCCGGGATAATATATGTTAAAGACTATATATTACGTTTACGTGACCATTTATTCTGTGTATAATAGCTCATGCAATGAATTATGCAATTGTATGAGATCATAAATAATCTACGGAAAGAATTGTCCCGTAGAGAGACTATAATATTTCCTAATAGTCTTGCATGTCAAAATAACAAAATCAGGTCGGTCATTCCCATAGAATTGGATAATATACTCATAATGTGTCATATAGATATTTAGTTTTTGGTATCGTATCAAAATTTCCTACATGCCTATTAACTATTAAGTAATCTAAATCCTTTTGTTTAGAGTTTGATGTTTTGCTATGTTTGTCTTTGGTTTAACTTTTTCTCATAAAAGGAAAAAAGAAAGAGAAAATATTAAATTAAAAAAACTTTTCTTCTTTATTTAAAATCAATTCCCTCCAAAGTTGTTAATATTACAAAATTTCTCATGAGAAATTTAAAATAAACCCTATTACTATCTCTGTTCCATTAAAAATGTTAAGTTTTAAAATATATTTTTTGTTTCATAGAAGTGTTAAATTTGGATTTTTTATAAAAAAAAACTTCTCATACCCTTACTAATAAATCATTTGCAGTTCACAATTAATCAACATTTGAAAAGTATGGTTATTAATGGAAAAAATAGTATCAAATTACTTATTTTATGTACAATACCTTGCAACTATAAAAAGTTGTACTTTACAACCTGGACTTTTCTAGTGGCACGGAGGGAGTAATTTTTTTAATAAAAATTTTATTTGTTATTTATTAAAATAACAATAATAATATTATTATTATTATTTGTGGATGATCGATGAAGTAAGGGCTAGGGTAGGACAAAGTTAGAAAGCAAAGTGACCAAACTTTTGAGTGGTGAAAGAGTAGTGGCTTGCTGGTTCAGTCAAAAAATTGCACAAGAATGGAAAAAAGAAGAAAACACAAGCAACCCTGCTTGTTGAAAGCTTAGCTAGAGACTTCCTCTTTTACAACCTACCTATTTATCTTGCTATTTTTATTTTTTATTTTTCGAATATATTTCAACGGTGATACTTTTGACAAAAGAAGTTGAAAATTCACTATGATAAATCAGATGTTAAATTTAATATGCGATACCTCGGCAACTAACTCATAATTTCGATACATTATTGGTGAAAATTGATACAGGTGTTTTCATAAGATTTTTGCGATACTTTTTAGACTAATCTCGATACATAACCTATCGGACCATCAGACACGTCTAATAGAAGTTTTTTGAGTTGGAACTTTTGGTGAAATTTGGTTTTAATCCGGCAAGTAGTTGGATTAGCTAAAAAAGAAAAAGAACCTGTGGGAAATAATGAAGCTTACAATAAGACAGTTGAGTCGTAAGGGCAAGTCAGGATCTCATAGTTTCATTTTATGCTTCCACATTAGTATGCATATGTTATTCCCTGATCGCCACCCCACGCCATCGGAATGTTACAGAAAATGCATAACAAATTTGCTAAAAACCCGCCTCCAATACTCCACCCGGCTTTTTATGGAGCCCGCCTCCAATAATAAAGAGTGTTGGAGGCACCCAGCCGCTATTATTGGAGGCGTGTTTTTGGAAACCTGCCTCCAATACCCCGTGTTTTCAGTATTGCAGGCGGGTTTGTAGTAACCCGCCTCTAAATGGACGCCTCCAATGGACATTTCCGTGGTGTTATAAAAACACCATTATCGATATAAAAATACCTTATTTGTTTAAAACTAGTCCATTCGATGAAGAGATCTAATTAAATTAGACAGCCCATTATAATTAAGCTTTATTTTACATCAATTTTTTGAAAAAAAAAACGTGACTTATTTTATTATTTCTATTTCAAAATTCTTAAGTTTTTAATGAAAGCATATTGTAATTGAACTTAGATGTAGACTTACCAACCAAAAAAGGAACAAAACATCGACCAATTCATGATGGAACTATACATACGTATACTTATACTGATTGATTACGTATATATATATACACAGCCATACAAATTATATTAATCTTCACACTTTACACGATACGTACGGTGCGTGTATATTCACACACAACACAAACATCAATGGCCGGAACCGAGACCTATATAGGCTTTTGTTTCGAGTTACACATTTTAATTTATAAATAACTGTTATTGAATTTTTTAATGAATTAAGAAAATTTTAGTAATATATGAATTTTAATTGCTCAAAAAAATTTATTCATATATTATCTTCGGGATTTTTTTCTTGTAGCTCGCGAGTTTCTTATAGTATTTTCATTATTACAAAATGGACCGGCTAACTTATTTTTCTAAATTGATGTATTGCACGGAAGCCTGAAAGTCTTGAAAGAAATGAGCAAATTGACAAGTAACTGTGTTTTTTTGGGCTCCATTCGCATAATATTCAATTAACATGTTTTTGTGTTCCCGCGACGCACCTACAAAATTGACCAATTTGTTTTCTTTACTTACGTTTTATTGATGAAACAATGGATAAGGAGGAAAAAAGGGGGCTTGTCTGGAATGAAATTGGGCAGATTGGATAATTAACAAGGAAGAAGATTCTTGATACTAATGCATTTGGTACGGTACCATGTACGGCTGGATGTGGATGAGAAGTTCGAGAGGGTGTTGCGTATCGGAAAATGATTGGACGTATCTGCTGCATCGTTAAAATGTAGTGCATTAAATAACAGGCAATTCAGACTTATATTGATTTGTGAATTCTCTTTATGTATATTACTTTTTTTTGGAAAATAACATTTTATCTCCTAAATATATATGATTATGTCATTTTACGTGGTGTAACAGATTCACTCAATAATGTCTCGTCACGCGTGAGTCCCGTCTCTTGTTTGTGAATGAAAGGTGGTTTGAAAATGTTGGATGAAAATCCTGAATAGCCCACAAAATGCCAGAAGATGATGAAAGACTTTGTTGTTCCTAAAATGGACTTTTCTCTTGCTGTGCGTGACTCAAGGCCAAGAAGTTAATTTTGAGGCCAGGCAAAGACAAACCTCTTGTCTCTTGCATGCGACTAATATGCGCTGCATGCATGCACCATTAATAATAGGGGCATGATATTTGCAGTAACGGAATCGATATTTGCAGCGACATTTTTTTGTAAAAAGACTAAAATGCCCTTGGAGAAAAAAATTTAAAAAAATTAAATTTTCATTCCTACTATTACTAAAAATAAAAAAAAATAAAAAAAACAACCTAAAACCATCGCTGGCGACCGGCGATGGTCCCCCCCCCCTTAAGTTGAGATTTTTGATATTTGCAGTAACCACCAAGCGGATCTTCCCCATTCCGGTAAAAAATTTCGCAATTTTGACAGAACTACTAATAAATTCGGACATAATACAAGTAAAATGATAATAAAATTACATTAAAAAAATAAAAAAAATCTCCGGCGACACTTTTGGCAAAAAGTGTCGCCAGAGTCCGGCGACACTAACCCAGAAGTGTCGCTGGTCATACTTTTGGCCAAAAGTGTCACCGGTCACCGCGACACTTTTGCCCCCCCCCCCCCCCCCCCCCAACTTTCTTATTTGCAGTAACCACCGGCAGATCTTCCCCATTCCTGTAAAAAATTCATAATTTTGACAAATACTAATAAATTCGGACATAATTCAACTAAAATAATTAATAAAAATGTTTTTAAAATTATTTTTACCCCAAGGGCATTTAAGTCTTTTCACAAGAAAATGTCGCTGCAAATATCGAAACCGTCGCTGCAAATATCAATTCCGTAATAATATTACTCTATCCGTCATATCAAAAAAATTCGATTTTACGATTGATAAAATGAGTGATTTGATACTATATTATTTATTTATATCTTTATTTTTAAGTAATAATTAATTACAGATCACCCATTATTGTACTCCCTCCAATTTATACTATAATTTGTTTTTGAGTTTTTTTTTTTTAAAACAAATTAAGAAATTCGTTTAAACGACAAGAAAAAATGAACTATTAATTAGATCATTACTAGGTAGCACTAACTCTTAATTAGATAAGTTATGACTAATATAAGTAACTCTTAATTAGATAAGTTAGACAAATATAAGTTGAGAAAAAAGTTATACTTTTTCCTAAAATGTTTTTTTTTTTTTTTTGGTTGGAAAATTAACACTCCCTCTAAAACAACTTTTATTCTGGATCGGAGTAAGTATTAGTTCATGTATATGATGGGAGAGATGAAGTATTATTAATTCTCATTAGCAAGACCATAACTTCTAGAAAGCCACTAGCTAGAAACTAGAAAGCAGATCAAGTTTGGTTTTTGACCCATTCAATGGTCATATCTAGTGATATTTTTGTCAATCTAGCTACCTAACTCTTTCATTTATTCTTAATTTCTTCTTTGAGTGTTTAAACTGGCAACTTCTTTTCCATTTTTATTTTTTGAAGTTAAAAAGTGACTTGTATTAAGTAGATGTATATGAGTGAACGTAGGGGTACAAGGAGGTTGCTCCCAGAAGTGGGAAGCGAGTTGATTGGTTTTGCCGTGTTTGGCTAGATTGTGGGTTATGTTATTCTGATCCGGGGATCCATCTAATTAAGTGTGTCTTTGTAAAATTTAATAAAGTTTCAACTACACTCTTCATTTTATGTTTTTTTCAAATCTTATAGTATCATTGACTGAATTTTTCTATTTAGAAAAAAGAAAAAGAAAAACAAAATGTAAATTACACTCCTCTATTCTATCAGAAGAGTATACTTTATATTATTATTTTCAGTAATCTAAAGTGTACTTTTCTAATAAAACGGAAGGAGTATAATTTACAAATTAGTAAATTAATTATTGTGCTAAATCAGCTGGGACACATAAAAAACAACAAACTGATTAGTTGCTTATGCAATGTTTCAATCACTATTAATTCATGATTCTTAGCTATCGTAGCCAAATTCAAGAGAAGACACACGTCTATTCTGAAAATGTATAATTTTTATAAAATTCTGAAATACACTATTTAAAAGAAGGAATTTAGCATTATTTTTTAAAGGTATGTACATTGCGAACCACATTAATAAAAAAAGAGAGAGTAATGATACACAACTCAACTGCTAATCTCATCAACTTTTTCATAGCAAGTGAGGTGTTATGTATTCATTGGTCAATAATGAGTATTAATAATTATTTTATAAAAGTGTAGACAAATTAGTACATGACTCACTTACTATGAAAAAGTTGAGGAGATTAGTAGTTGAGTTGTGTATCATTACGCTACATCTTTTAAAATAGCGCAACAAGCAAATAGTAAATATGAAATCAAATTAATCTTCATTTCTGGTTCACTACATGTTTATGATCAACCTCAAGAAAGTAATCTTATTCCTGAATTGTATCTAATTGCATATCCTTACCTTTACGTGGTGCATCAGATATACCAAATAATCTCTCTTACTTTCGTAAGCATGCGAGTAACAGTGTAGATATATATACACGCAAGAAATTGATTAGGACAATAAACCACAATTAGCGGTCATGTTTTATATGGTACTGCTCCGTGCATGCCCTCTTTAATTTCTTTTATTTTCTTTCGCTTTCGACATCTTAGCATCACTCATTGTTTATTTCCAATATATACATATAGAATTTTTTTTAATTATGAAAATATTGCATGTGCGAATCTGCTTAAGGGACTGTTCTTTTTGTTTTGAAAACGGTTTTGGTTTCAACAGTAAATTTAATATATTTTAATCATATTTCATCATTTCCAATACAATTTGTTACTATTCAGCATCTACTTTTTACATTTTCAATACACTTTTTACATTATAAAATTATTTTTCAAAACTTATTTCCAAAATCGTTCTCAAAACGCCCAAAAAAAACATGTCCTAAGTAATTATTCCTTGCTCTAGCATATTAATTTTATTTTCTTTCCATGGAGGACATATTATAAATTACTCTAAATATATAATTAACACAATGGTTCAAATACTTACTAATAATACATTATACTCACATAAATTAAGCAAATTATACTTACGAATTGGGATTGCTTAATTACCTAATTTTGGAAGATTCGAATATTTATATATATATAAATTTATATATCAACCGTCTCTAATTAATCAACCTATATAAGTCATTAATTTGTGAAATTAACTATATGTGTAATATTCTATAAATGTGGTCCTAATTAACCATTTGAACACTATTAGCTAGTTGTTTAAGACCCTAAGTACGTATAAATTAAACAATTAAGGACTGTTGCAGTATTTTGTCATCTTTCTGTGTGTCGCAGTATCTGGCCCCTGAATTTATTAATTAATTACTAACTATAATTATCATTTCCCTCTATTAAACCAAGGGATTATAATTATTTATTTTATATTAATTTCAGACGGACGGATAAAATATATAGAGTCGACCAATAACCTCCATATACGAGTGAATTTTTTATTGCATATCTGAAAATGAGTTGTTACCTAATAATTACGAATGTCGAACGTTGTCCGTTGTGAAAAGAAACAATGTAGCGAGTACAATGTATGTGGTTTGTAGGTTAGGGTTCCGTGAACCATAGTGCCTTTGCTTTTCTATTACAAAAGAAAGAAAAGAAAAGAAAAGAGACATCGTCGACAGCGGCCCTTGATCGATGATTTGATTTTCTGAAAGCAAATGTTGACCATGCATGCAATTACTGTTCACTAGTAAAATTTCACAGTGGTACCACGTCATTTTAACATTTTTTCTTTCTCGCTTTGAATATTATTAATTCTTTCTAAATGCGTTGTAATCAAGTCGATATTTGGAGTGGTATAATTGAGACCGTTTCCATATTGATAAAATCGCCCTCTTGTAAGTTTCTGTGTGTTTTGACATGATTCTAAAAATATAGGAGCTGTTATTTTTTACGGGTTTTGAAAAATTATTTTATAATATAAAAAGTATATTGAAAGTGTAAAATATATAGTTAAATAATAAAAAATTACATTAAAAATAATGAAAAATGATTATAATATATTAAATTTACTGTTAAATTTACTGTTAAAATCAAAATGTAATGTGTAGTACTTAATAGTGAAAAGTAATTTTATTGAAAATAGTGAAAAAGTGTTTAGAAACACACACACACACAAAAAAAAAAAAAAAAAAAAGAAGAAGAAAAAAACGAATGAGGCCTAAAGTATGAGCTAGAAAGTAAATTAGTCATGATATTAAGTAGGACTGTATATAATATTAAGTGCTTTACAGAGTAATTGGCTGGAGTAAGTCAAATGTGTGGACTTCGTAGAATATTACTGCAAAACAATATTAAAAAAAAAAAAAAGAAACAAATTATTAACAGAGGGAAAAAGGCGTGACAACTCAGAGCTCATCCAACAAACAAAGGAAAGAATGGTCAAACTCGGTGCCTCTTTTTGTCCAAACAAAATTGAGAAATTCATGCCTACTTAACACAAAACCACGTAGCTTTATTAATTTAATTATTTTAATTAAGATCTTTACGGACATTATAATAATAATAATTATACTACAAAATTAAGCCCAGAGCCCAATGTTGATAATGATATTGACCCGGTTGATCCGCCCTAGCAGGGAAGAAGTCAACATATTTGTGTATTATAATTATTTCCTGGAGAAAATGAAAACCTCATCGCCTGAGAAAGAAAGTGACCACTCCGTAAGGGTTTGCTGCTTGTGCAAACAATGAAACATGCAAAGTGCAGATAGCGTCGTGGGCTATTCAGTCTGGGTTTTATACGTTTCTTGTTTTCTTTATTTCAAACGTTTGGATCTATCTCATATAAAAAATTATATTTAAAAACATGACTATTTAACGTGCCAATCGAAACAGAAGTTCCAATATTCTTGTGCGGGAAACATGGTCTGAACTTGATTCCTTCCGGTGATGCAACAGCTTAACAACTAGTGAGGTCATGAGCCAATCTAATTTATAGGACTGGAATCTCTCGTACGTAATTATATATATATATATATATATATATATATCCTAGTTTGCAGGTCTATACGTAGTAGATGATGCAGCAGCTGCTGCTGCTTCAATTACCAGATTCAAATTGGTTTTGTGTTTCCTGAAAGGTGAAACCTAGTGCTAATGCTAAGCTAACCTCCAGATTAAGCTACTAATAAAATACGACTTCACTACATCATTGTTTACGTTCATATGACGTCAATATTTTCCCCTCCCCTAACTTCCACATGTCCTCCTACAAGTATCAAGTATCGGGGAGATTTGTTTAAGAGAGGGTTTGCAATTTTAAGATGTAATGTAAAGGAAATATAATAATAATAAAAATACATGTATGATGTATCAAGCGATTGGAGCACCTACACAACACACACAAACATGGGCTTTGGTGGGAAAGAACCAAAAAAAAAATAAAAAATGAACATTGAAGGCCCAAATTCCTTGCTCCATTGTCAACCACATTGGATGAGTTAGAGATTTATTTTTGAATTTTCTGGGCCTAAAATATAGAGTAAGATGGAATGTTTATGTACTGATTGGGCCAAGGCCTAAAATTCCACAAGTTTCTTAGGGCATGTTTGTTTGAAGGTTTTGCATGCTGGTTTTGTAAGATTATAGGCATGTTCTTTTACTCAGGACTCAGTCCTGGTTTGGGTTAATTTTGGGTTTTAAACCCAAAACCAACCTAAATCAGTGTTCTTTAGCCCTGCGTCTCAACCCCACTCTCAACCCAAGTTTGAGTTCAAAAACAAACCCAAAACCTCAACTTCTGAGGATAACTCCTACTTAGCGATTTGGCTAGAAGTTCGGGTTTAGGTTGAGCCTCGGGTCTGGGTACGTGCCTAGGTACGTGCCTAGTGTCGGTGTTTTGGCCACGAGTTGGTGTTCGTGCCTGGTTCGGGGTTCTGTCCTCGAGTCGGGGTTTGGGCCACGTTTTGGGATTTGGACCTCGGGTCAGAGTTCGGGCCTCAGTTTAGGGTTCAAGCCTCCTTTTGGAATTCGTGTCTCGAGTCAGGGTTTAGCCCTCGTTTCGGGGATTCAAGCCTCGGGTTGGGGTTCAAGACTCGATTCGAGATTTGGGCATTAGGTCGGGGTATGGGCCTCGTTTAAGGATTTTGGCCTTGGTTCAGGGTTTGGGCCTCGGTTGGGGTTCTAGCCTTGGTTTAGGGTTCAGACCTTGGGTCAGAGTTCAGGCTTCGGGTCAGGGTTCGGTCTTCGAGTCAGGATTAGGGCCTCGTTTCAGTGTTCGGGCCTCAGGTCGAGGTTTGGGCCTCGTTTAAAGACTTGGGCCTTGGGTTAAGGTATGGGTTTCATTTTGGGATTTGGGCCTCGGGTTAGGGTTTGGGCTTCGGTTAGTGTTCGGGCCTCATGTCGAGATTCGGGCCTCGTTTCTGGATCCGTGGCTTAGGTCAGGGTTTAGGCCTTGTTTTGGGATTTTGGGACTTGGGTTGGGGTTCGTGCCTTGGTTAGGAGTTCGGGCCTCGTTTCGGGGTTCAATCCTCAGGTCAAGGTTTGGGACTCGTTTCAAAATTTGGGCCTCGGGTCAGGGTTTAGGCCTTGGTTGGTGTTCGGGGCTCGTTTTGGGGTTTGGGTCTTGTTTCAAGTTTGGTCCTCGGGTCGGGATTCGGGACTCGTTTCAGTGTTTGGGCCTCAAGTTGGGGTTTAGGCCTTGTTTTGGGATTTGGGCCTCGGGTTGGGGTATGGCCTCATTTCAAGATTTGGGCCTCGGGTCGTGGTTTAGGCCTCGGTTGGGGTTTAGGGCTCTAGTTGGGGTTCGGGCTCGGGTTGGGATTTGGGGTTCAGGGCTCGTTTCGGGATTCATGGCTCGGATCGGGATTCGTGTCTCGGGTTAAGGTTTTGGCCTCGTTTCTGGATTGGTGCCTCGGGTTGGGGTTCGGGCTTCGTTTCGGGCTTCGGGTCTCATTTCGGGGTTTAGGCCTTGGGTCAGGATTCGGGCCTCGTTTCAGTTTTCGGGCATCGGGTTAGGATTTGTTTCTTGGATCAGAGTTTAGGCCTAGTTTCGGGATTCGGACCTCATTTCGGGGTTCGGGGCAAAGGTCAGGGTTCGAGGCTCTTGTCAGAATTCGGGTATTGAGTTCGGATTCGGGCCTCATTTCGGGATTCAAGCCTCGTTTTGGAATTCAGGCCTCTGGTCGGGGTTCGGGCATCGGTTTGGGGTTTAAGTCTCGGGTCGACCAGGGTTTTACCTGTCGGCTGACGTCAGCGTGAGAGTATCCTAAGCTCGCATTTTGGACCAAAGGAGGTACGCTTTTTTCTTACAGCTTTAGCCCTTGTTCAATTATATTTTTCTCTTATACTTTACCGATTTGACCGTCGGAGTGGAACAGTGGATAGCCCCGCTTTGTTCTTGCTTTCATCTTCGGGTTACTTCTAGGGAGTGTTTACCAGGTTAAGGGAGCTCAAATCCGAGTTATGCATTCAAGGTACCATTCTACTTTCCAGGGTATCTGGTTTTGGGCATTTTGTGTTTCATCAAACTTGTTCAGTTGCTTGTTTTTTGAAAAAATATTTTTGAAAATCTATTTTCCAAAACTTCTCTCAAAACCTTCTAACGAACATCCCCCTACTAATGATCTTACCTACGTTTTTACTCCCTCCTAGATTATGAGGGTTTTCCCGTTTATCTTTCTTTGTTTGTTAAACTAATACATTACCCTTTATTTCTCTGAAGATTTAAAAAAAAATTATTTGTCTGAAATGATAAACTCAGTAAACAACTGAAAAATGCTTTTAGTTATGTGTTAGTTTTAAAAACGAATGGGTAAATTGTAAAATGCTAATAATACGAAGCTAAAAATGACCATATTGATTGTATTGTAGTATTTATAATTTTACAACCGAAGATTTAAGTCGAGTTCTTTTGGAGCATTAGTAGCTGAAGCTCGCAAGCTGCCCGGCCACGGCATCTTCATTGTTTCGTGAATCGCAGCGGGCGTCCTCACGCTGTTGCCACCGAATCTAGCCGCCAAAGCCAAGTTCTCACCACCTCTGCTTTGCTTGTGAGGAGCCACACCGTGGGCCTGCAAACCCAACGATCGTCCAGACGATGACGACGATCCTGGAGAGCCGATGAACGGAACATTTGGCAACATGACACTCTGGGATTGGCCTTGGCCGCGATACCTTTTCAATTGCCTCCGTTCCGACTTGTGCGCATTCTGATGACCTCCCAAGGCTTGCGAACTGCAAAACTTTCTCAAACAGTAATTGCAAGAGAACAACTTCCCACCAGCGGGAGGAGCCATTGGTGAGCTATCATTTTCTCTAATCAACGATTCCTCTACGTTGAGGCTTAAACTCAGCCATTCCTCCAGCCCAGAATCTTGAAAAACCATCGTTCTGACACAACAGACTGCAAGAAAACGAAAATGTTATCTGGGACAGAGTTTTGAATCAGGAAGAAGCCACTGATTGCCCCTTAAATAGTTACTACTAGCGTACAAAGATGGAATTTAGTGGACAGGAAAGGAGGAATCACGAATGCATCAAAAGGCATAAATTAATGTTCATCTTGTCCTAGTCTAACGTGTTTCCAACCAATGATGATGATGGTATGTTAGAATGGAGAACTTAGTGTCAGTTTCTGCAATTGGCCAATCCTAAGTTTAGGACTCTCTCTACTTATCTCTTCAACTTCCTTTTTTTCCACCTTTAGTGGCAATTCCATCATCACCATCATCATTCTGCTAAACAAGTATTACTTCCCCCAGCGCATGGCTAACAGTGTTCACCAATGGCCACAACCTTAATATATTCTTTTCACCGCATCACAATCCAGATGACATTGGCTCCATAATATCAGGATTTGAACCAGAATATGCTAGCCAGGTTACACTAACATACTCCCTCCGTCCCATATGAAGAGTTGGATCGAAAGTCACTAAGGAATAACTTCAACTTGAGGTGTAAAAGGCTAAAACTGATGCAAGAATATATGGATAGGCTTTAAAGTTTAAAGCAGAAACACAAAACCACGTATGTATTGGTCACCAAGAGTACACTTATGAGTTCTCACCCCCAGTATAGGGGTACCAAACATATTATTCTATTCTGAGATACACTTATGAAATTCTAAGCCAGTGGTCAGCGTCAACTCAAAAAGAAACTGCCTTTTTGGTGTCAAAAAAACAAGCATAAGATGGGCAAGGCTTTGCTGCTGATAAACTATAATAATGGCACCAATGGAAACATGAGTCACAAGTTACTTGTCTAAAGTAAAACTCTGCACACAAGTGTTGCTATGTTATAAAGCTATAATATCCAATTATTCATCAACAAGCTATCATTTCTCAAATCCCTCTGTATCCATCCATTTTATGTCCCAGAATATCTTCAACTCCTATAGTACACTTGATCCGAGTGACGCAAGAGTTCACCAACTTCGCCTTTCCGGCTTGCCATTCATGTCATGCAAAATGGAGGCGATTCATTGTGGCAATAAAATCTTTTAAAATCTATTATTCAGTCTCCACAACATTCAGATACTTAATCCCAACTAGTAGGGAAAAATCACAGTTACCACAAATTTGAGAAATGGTATCAGAATTTCTTGGGTAAGGACATCCTATTCTAGTATTCTGGACACAAGGAAATGGTCTCCTTTGCAAAATTCAACAAAGAAAATATGCAAAGCTAGTAGGTTTGCTCTACCAGGAAACGGCACCACGATGTATTCCAAATGGATCATACTCAGCATTTGGCATGCTGGTAAAATACTTAAAACTTTTCAAGTACCTGTAATACAAACAATAAGAATATCATACATCAGAAGAACCCAGTAAAACTCAGCATCTCTAAAGAACTGTTATACTCAAAATGAACCAAAGATATGTCACGAATAGGTATCATATTCCAACAATGCAAGGATAACCAAAAAATCAAGACGATATTGTTCAGTGAGGAGTTCCTATTCTTTATGTTTTGGAAGCATTATAACAAGAAATCCTGTTTAGTATTTATCTTCTTTCCTAAGAATCTGAGAAACAACAGAAAGCACCCAACGGATGATCGCACTTATTCTCCTTCATCAAGGCTAAACGAGAATGCAGAAGGCACAAACACACTATTAAAGACCATGTAATGCACAGCAAGATCAAAAACGAAGAGTAAACAAAAGTTCATACGCCATTGAAGCAGCATTCATTTATACTGCTGTATCCGACATGTCCTTTGCTAGAACCTATCTATCGCATCTTAATTCGAAATTTCAAAGCAATACTACGTCCTCTGGCCTATTTTTGCACAATTATAAACCTATGTGGAACAAAAACCGATCAAACAAAAATAGGATTAAGATTTGGGAAGCAAAATGCACCAGACATTTACAAAGATATCGAAAATGCAAAATCAAGAAAGTGGGACACGAATGAAAATGTACAAAGAAATAAGACTCACAAAAGATATAGGGTAAAAATTAGCGATCAGGGCAAGTGCGAGAGAAAAAGGTACCCTGAGACAACTCGCACCAAGCACGCGCCTCAACAGAGAGGTGAGATGTCAGACGAGCAGCGGCCACAACGCTATGCAGAGGCAGAAGTGATTGAGTGCATCCCAAAACTCCGCTGTTCCTGAACAACATAATCAGAATTGAAGTCAATATGAATAAGAAGAAAAGAAAAAGTCTTGGGGACTGCCTGGAAATGAAAATCACAGTAATACCTGAGGATGGTAGATGAGAAAAGGCGGCGAGAGGTAGAGTTTTGGTTTCCAAAAAGAGCTGACGGAGCAGGTCGGGCGACGACGCGGGCACCGGCACCGGTACTAGGTGGAGATGCGGAAGGGCGTGAGATTGGAGCTCTTCTGGCATTGGAGAGGAGAGTCCTAGAGAGAGATCCGCTGCGCCAAGCCATTGTTTCAGTTCGCTGCTTAGTTTTTTCCGATTTCTTTCTTTCATGGGTTTAGAGATTACTAGGGTTTAGGAATTAGTATCAGCATAAGGATTTCACTTTGTTACGACGTCGTGCGAATTTTGCTTTTTTTTTTATTTTATAAAGTAACGACTTTGGGCTGTATGTTTCTGAATTGATTCTGGCCCAACCTAATAACTACACGAGTAAGGGCCAACTGGGCCCTGTGTGATAAAAATGAAACACCAACAGGCCCAGTTTTAAGAAATATATAAATAAAAAATAAAAAATGAAATAATCATAACCTGTGGAAATTTTAAAGCCCTGAGTAAAAAATGAAAATACTCGTAAAGAGATTTAACTGAAACTTTTAGTTTTAATTTATTTTTAAATTATTATAAATTTTTTTTAAAAAAAAAAACATGTATTGAATATAGAAAATAATGTAAATTTATAATAAAAATGAAAATAATGATTGAAAGTTTAATTTGAACTAAGATACTATACGGAGCTTCATGGACTACATCGTCAAAAGTTTTTGTTGACATTTTTTAAAAAATTGTACCTTACTCCATAAATTTTCAAATTTTTGTTGAACACTTTTTCTTTCTTTTTTGGAAAATTAAAGGACGTAATTTTCTTGGACCTTGTCTCACTTGATTTTGGGCCAATTGAACACCAAGAAACAGCTAGACTCTGCCCAATTACTATCTACGTTTTCAGCAATATACATAATAATGAAGTAAAGTGTTTTTTTCCCCCCTATTTACAACGCTTTTTAGATTCCTTTTTCTTCTCTTCTATAGTTTGGGTATAAAGCATAGCGAAAAACTCTTGAATTTAGCATTAGATACACAATTACATAGGGCAGAATCATTTCTTTACACCATGGAAAGGTGGTACTAAAATGCAATGCAGTTAAACTATAATTGAAGTGGTGATACTCAAAGAGTTTAAGAATGTGAGACAATAATTGAACTATAAATATTAAATACTAGATCAGCAGTGGTGGTGGTGCCATTTTGATCGATTCCAGTTCCAAAATAACAAACAACTCCATCAAGATTCAAAAGACGATGCAACATTTCAATTCCTATCCAGAACTGGCCAAAGAACACAGGAGCTGCATTAATTTCTTTCGTGTGTATATATTTGTTCTTCATCTCTGTTCTATACAAAAGTAAATCAACTCGCAAACTACAATCAAATAATTGGGGAAACTGTAGAAATCGGCGGCTCAAACCTTGGAGCTATGGACCCCTCAGGTGTAGCTTTCAAGTCCCTTCCCAGAATCCAGCCAGAACTGAACTTCAGTCAATCCTCAGTTTCAGCTCATTCTTGGTTAATCATTCCATTCCTGATTCTTCGTAGCACCCCTTCTGTAGATAAATCAAATGCATCTCCGATATTATTATCCTCACCATCACCAGGCATAGCATACAGCAGCCGCGGTATCATATTAGTCACCCTTTCTCTCATCATCTGAATCTCTTCTACACCATAGCCCTCCAAGATTTTCCTAATCGAAGTACCGTTCCTTACTGCTTTCTCGTCTATAAACACCGAGAATCGATCCGGATCGTCCCTCAACAACCAATCATACTGTCCGTGGATACTTCTCTTCCAGAAAAACACGGGTATTGATCCAGCCAACATGCAATCAAAGGTGGATTTTCTGGTATAAGAATCACCTCTGGGCTGCAAACAGAAATTTGAGTCCAAGAACGCCTGGAGAATCGCCGGGGTACCCTCTGTACATTGAGTCTTGGAACAGTCCACGAGTTTGCACGAATCAGATTCGTTCCGGCAATAATCCAGTAGCAGAACCCGGAAATCATTCTTAATCTTGTCCCGCTTTCCACCCACAAATGTGAAAAGATTGGACCGGCTTCGTGTTCGCACAAACTTGAGCCATTTATCGATGTCGGTATTCGTCTTGGGATGAAATCCCGTGGGATAAGGCACGCCAATGTCCAATCGGTCCCAGAGATTCCCTTCAATTGCGAGCCGCCGCACCCGTTTCATTTGAGGCATGAGAAGAAATCGAGAGCCCCAATTTCCGTCCGCTTGCCGCCGGAAATCCCAAGATGTCCTCCCTAGCATCAGAAAATGATCTGCACCGTTGGATCTCTTCCAATAGGGCTGCTTCGAAACCCATCTGAGCAAACTCTCACACTGTGAATCCCGCTCGGCGTTACTGTGGTTGCCGTACAAGTACTTCGCAATAGCTAACCCAGCATAAAACGGAATGTAAAACGCGGTGGCCGTTTCTGGGTCGTGGGTTCTGCACTTGTACTTGAGGATCCTAGAATGGTAGATAACTTCCCCGGCAAAGATGTCAGTCCAATACCAAGCTGAACTAAGCTCCCGAGGAACAACCCCATCTAGGTCGGCGGCGGCCAGCGGCCCGAATCCATCGTTGGTAAAAGCGTTGCACCGGGAATTCCACGGATCTAACTCTCCGCAACTATCAACGAGCTTCTGGTTAAAAATTGGAGGGATGTCGTAGACATAGACCGTACCGTACTTGCACTGCTGCGGAGCTAGAGGCCCCCGCTGCTGTAAACGGCGGATAGATTGGTAATGCTTAGGGGCAGTGGTGAGGACAAGGAGGATGGTGATGGGAAGGAGAAGAGCAATAAAGAGCCATAGACGGCGATTCTTGGGTTTGTCGAGAAAGTGGCGTTTGGCCGAACAGAATTTGGATTCAACGGGATGCATCTTCATTTTTCCCGCGGCGGAGGAGCCACCTGCCCTGCCGTGACTGCTGTTGTTTTCGTTGATGATGAAGAAGCGTCTGGTAAAGGTTACGGCGGTACACTTGGTTGTTGTGAATGTGATTATGGGAATTTTGTGAAGTGGACAATTAGCATAAAATTTGTCGCATAAATTATATATTTTCAGGCAACTTTAGTTTAGTGATTATTATATCACATACAAATAAGCGCTTTCGGCTTTCGCGGAAGAAAGGATCAATATAAATTCTTTGAGTCGTGTTTGTTGTCGTGGTGGGTCACATGAAAGTATATGAAACTTCGTGAAATATGTTGACAATTTTTCTTATTTTCTTCCAATAACGTGTTGACAATTTTTTTTAGGGTATGTTCTTTATGGAAAGAGTTTTGTTGATTTTTTAAAATTATTTTTATAATATAAAAAAATATATAGCTGAATAAAAAGAAAAATATATTGTAAATGATGGAACTTGATTATAATATATTAAATTTACTTTTCAAATCAAAATTAAAAGTCAAAACCAAAACATAGAGAACAGGCCCTTAGTGAATCAAGTATGGGCCGGTAATTCCGAGAATCAATCAAAATTTATATATTTTTTTAATTCAATACTATTAGGTATCTATTATAAAAGAAGTTGGGAATAAAGTTTATTATAAAGTCTTGTCAATCTCTATTTTAAATAGACACAAATAATGAAAGTGAGAATCAAACTCTCAATGTCTGAGTGGCCCTATGTACGTTACAACAGTTAAAACATTGTCTAATTCCTAGAATCAATCGAACTAAGCATAAGGAAGCAAACGCCAAGTACTCTTCTTCTCTTGAAGTTGACTCAACAATGAACAACTAATTTAATTTGTGCTAGATAAATTCCAGTCCCAGTTTCAGCCACACAAAATAAATAATCATTTTAGTACAAAATAATAATAATAATAATTCTGCATATATTTTATTTTGAAGGCAAGAGGGGAAACAATTTTTTTATTTTTTATTTTTGAGGAAAGAGTAGAAACAGACAACCCATGTAGGTACGCCCGTGTTTGCCCACTTTAACAGTAATGGTGATGCCAAAAGGTTGATAATCGTTTCCCACGAGACGACTACCAGCAGCAATCAAAGGCACATATCTCGCCAAACAATCGTGCCAACTCAAAACCCTAATTCGATCAACCAAAAATGTCAAGACTTCATTTTGACTATGTGTTAAAGATACAACATACTATAAAATATAGCTAATTCAACACAATTTATACTCATTTATATCTTTATATATTAAAAATGAACTAATTATACATCACAAAAAATTATATTACTAAGAATATAATGAACAAAAAATTTAAAAGTAAATTCATTTATTAATATAAAAAATATTTATCAAAATTAATTATTGTAATAAACCAGATGAAGTACAAGTTAAGAAAATATATATATATATAATGATATATTCAACAATAAATCATAACAACTTTTTGATAGCAACTCATATGGATGCATTCATTGGCCAATTATTTGATATTAATAAAAATATAGCCAATGAATACATGCCACATGAGTTGCTATCAAAAAATTGCTATAATTTGTTACTAAGACTATCATTACTCGTCCTAAATCAATGTGAATAAGCCTATTAATTTCATGAAATTTGGACAAATTACAAAATTATCCTTTTAATTTCATTAAATAACAATAAAACTTTCCCAAAATTTTGGATAAATTATAAAATTACCCCTCTAATTTGATTAAATAACAAAAAACCGCATTAGACAGTGAGCAATTACAATTTACCCCTGAAATTTAGATTAAATTACAAAATCACCCTTCTTACCCTTTGAGATTTGGGTAAACTACATTTTCATCTGCGATTGTGCAGCTCCCGACCTATATACATAATAATAATAATATGGGGGTAGAGAAGCAGAGCCAAAACCCAACCACAACCACAAAAGGAAAAAGATGATGAGACTGTAGCACAAGAATTCAGCTGAATTCCTTCCGCGATTTGGGGAACAGTTCATATTGATTTTGAAGAGGCACCGAATTCTTCCGACACAGCACAAATGGATAACCACAAAACTAACGTTGCTGACCAACTGAATTATCAACGTATCACACACAATAAACGACTGAAATACACTAAGAATGAACCTTTCTAGCTTACAGTAAGAGCTTAAAGCCAACCAAATCAAACCAACATTCCAGGTTCGGCCTCAATGAACTTCGTTAACAAACTCCATTTCAAGTGCGATCTGGAAATAAGGTTTTTGGTCATTGCTGGTCGACTCTGAGGTCCTTGAATCGTCGTAGAATCTCTTCCATGGCTATGTCAAATGCATCTTTAACATTATCCCCACCACTGGGAACAGGCCAATTATACAAGAACCTGGAAATCAAGTTGCTGATCCTCTCCCTCATCATTTGAATCTCTTCTACGCCGTATCCCTCCAACACTTTCCTAATTGAAGTCCCATTTCTCACTTGCTTGTCGTCTATGAACACTGAGAACCGCTCCGGATCGTCCTTCAAGAACCAGTCATACTGACCGTAGATGCTCCTTTTCCAAAAGATAACCGGAATTGAACCGGCTAACATACAATCGAATGTGGATTTTCTAGTATAAGAATCACCCCTGGGCTGCAAACAGAAGGTTGAGTCCAGAAATGTACCGAGCATTGCGGGATTCCCGTCAGAACAAAGATTTTCAACAGTGGTGCAGTCCACAACTTTGCAAGCACCAGAATCGGCCTGACATTGATCAAATAGCAAACCCCTGAAATCTCCCTGGAACTTTGCCCTTTTTCCACCGACAAATGTGTAGAGAGTGGAGCGGCTACGAGTTCTTATGTATTTCAGCCATTTCTCCAGATCAGATTTGGACCTGGGATGAAATCCAGTAGGATAAGGCAAACCAACTTCGTACCTGTCCCAGGGACTTCGTTCGATTGAGAGCCGCACCATCTGTCTCATGGGATCCATGAAAAGGAAGGTGGTGCCCCATTTCTGATTGGCTTCCCTTCTAAAATCCCAGGTGATTCTTCCCAGAACAAGGAAATGATCCGCGCCTTTGGATCTCTGCCAACTGGGTTGGCTGGTCATCCATTTAAGAAAAGGCTCAAACTGCTCATCTCGCTCCCTAGAACTGTAATTACCGTACAAATATTTGGTAATCCCTAACCCAGCATAGTAAGGGACATAAAATGCAGTGGCCGATTTGGGGTCGTAAGTTCTGCACTTATAGTTAGAACTCCTAGTATGGAAAATAGCTTCTACGGCAAACATATTAGTAGAGTACCAAGCCGGAATAAGATCCTTCGGGACGAGTCCCTCGAGGCCGACGGCTTTGGGCCCATACCCATCGTTAGAGAGAGGGTTGCAGTAGGAATTACCTGGATCTACATCGTCGCAGTTCTCCATTAACCTTTTGTTGAAGGCGGGAGGAAGGTCGTAGACATAAACCGTGCCGTGGGGGCAGTGCAGGTCATTCTTGGGAGGAGACTTCTGGGTGAGGCGGCGGATGGAGATGGCGTGCTTCGGAGCACTGGTGAAGATGAGGAGGATGAAGATGGGGAGGAGAAGGGCAACGAAGATCCATGCCCGACGGTTCTTGGGCTTCTCGAGAAAATGGCGTCGGGCGGAGGAGATTTTGTCCGACGGTTGCATCTTGACGGGGGCGGACAGTGGGGAGTGGAGGTGGGGGTGCAGATTTAGGCTACACTAGAGAGATGGAGATGGGATTTCTTTTGGTTATGATCATTAATTATTATTAAACGCTGTATCTGTTTGTATCATCATCTTTCTGGCAATTGCTATGCTGGAATGTGGACCTTTTACCCACTACTATTAATAGTAGTACTAAAAATTACAAGAAGAAAATTTAAAAGAGGAAATTAAAAATGATAAGCTATATTAATTGGTAATTATTGAATGTTTGTTGAAATGAATACGACGTAAGCAATAAATCAAGGGGAATTCTGGGTTGACATAACTAAACCCAGTACTGCTTTGAAGATTTTCTAAAGCCTCTTGATTTCAAATGCATACTTTTTTTTTTTTTCTCTTTTTTTCAAATTAATCTTCTTGCACGCAAATATGTAAAAAATTAACAAAGATAAGAATTAAACGTGTTTATTCACTAGCTCTTTCATTATTTATCCTTGTTTATTTAGTCAAAAATTCCTAATGCTTGTTTAAATTAAAAAAAAATTAGTGTTAGGGTATTAACAAATTGAACTATGTATCATTTAGTAATATTATTAAACAGTTTTGAGATTTTTAAAAATAATTGGTTCAAAAATAAAAATAAAAATCAGAGAGTGGAGTAGAGATTAATAAGGGCGGACTAGTGTTCATACGTGGCATCTGTGACCGTGTCGGTGTTGCATCTTGCATGTCGTGAACAGCTGGAAACTTGATTGCTGAACCGTCTGTTTTCTTTTACATGCTTCCTCCCCCAAATAACTCATGTTTTAACAGCCCTATCGGTTAGTGTGTAGAACGGGCCACTCAGATGTGGGGTTTGATTTTTTTACTTATGTCAATTATGTCTATTTATAGTTCGAAGTTGATAAGACAAGTATTTCTTTATTAAAAAAAAATAAAGATAAAAAAAAAAACCTCATCCAAATGTTTTAATAATACAAAATTAAACGCACAAATGTTTTATTTTTATTTACATAATATATAGATCAATTTTTGAGAATAAATTATTATTATTACTTCCTTCATCCAAAAATTTATTATTCTAGTACTAAACGAAATGAGTAATCTGTATGAAAATAAATAAACAATTTATTATATATGATATTAGATATATTTTGTGTCCAAATATGAATAAGTTATTAGGTCAACCCCAATAATAAAGAAAAGCTCATTAAATGATAATAAAATAAGGAATATCAGGTCCCAATATTTCATCGAGTTTCACATACTAACAAAAATTATTTCTTGCATGGTATCTTGAAAGTTAAGGACAAGTTAGAAATAAATAAGTAGCGAAATTTGAGAATAATAAATAAATGGAATACTATTGAAAGTATTAGTTTATTATAATTAATGAAGCATAACAATTGAATCAACGTATAAAGTTAACGAGACATTAGTTACCAAGTCTAATCACGTGGTCAAAATGAGATATAAATATTCTTAAATAGTGGTATTGGTCATATGGCGTTGTCAAGACAAAAGTAATAAAGGCTCACTGGTCGTTATACTAGTGGTTTTGGTTATATGGCATTGTCAAGACAAAAGGAGTAAAGGCTTACTTGCCGTTACGAGAGCATTTAAGTAAGTATTCGTTACACTTTTATTAAATCATGAAAAACATTACACTCGTCATAAATCCAGTTGTGGCTACTACTCCCTCCTACCCAATTTAAGTGTCACTTAAGGTTGTTTTACACATATTAAGAAAAGTGTGAAAAATACTAAATTAGCCTTATTTAAGTTACCTTGTAATTCTAAATAAAAAAATAGTGTATTATCCCAACACTAGTTTATACTCTCTCTCTTTCATTAAGACTGAGTACTATCCTAATCTGCTTTCAATTGAAAAGCTCTTTCACATTTTCAACACATTGAAATGGAGCATTATACATAAGGGTAAATTTGAAACAATCAGTAAAATATAGTCTTGGAATGTGTAAGTGACACTTATTTTGGGTAAAAAATTTAGTCCTTAAATGACACTTAAATTGGGTAGGAGGGAGTAAGCAGTTACACCTTTGATAACGGTTACAAAGTCAAGCCAATAGACAGATCTCAAAACAAGACTATATAAACTCATCAGTCACGTCGTATTAATGTAAGCAATATTTAGCATTTTAAACGCTTGTCGGTTACATTTTACATCTATCTTGTTACTAAATTGATCGTTGGAGTTGAACACGGGGGATAACCTCGCTTGTTATCTCTTCTCCAATGTAGGTTTCTGTTCTTCAAGTTGGATTTGAAACAATGTTTGAAACTTAGTTTTGGAAAAATAATTTTATAATCAGTTTTCATCATTTCCAATACAATTTTTTACTATTTACCCATATTTTTTTAAATTTTCAATACACTTTTATATTATAAAATTATTTTCTCAAAACAAAGTTTCAAACTTTGTTTGAAACCCAACATAAAGACCATGCCTATATTCATTCAAGTTTAAATGGATGAAGGAAGAATTTACCGTACCCACATTAGGTACTTATCCCCCATAAGCATTTTGCGGTACATCACTGTAGTTATTACTCCCTCCATTCTACTAGAAGGGTTAAATTTGTTGAACTAAAACAGTACAACAAACTGGACCATTCTAATAAAACAGAGATAATATATTTTATGTTAGTTTCCCATGATAAACGATAAGGGGTATTTGCACACTTAATTAGATAGATTATGCACGACTCTTACAATGACATTGGTTACATATCTCGTAAAAAAATTCGTTCCAAAATTATTTTTTTTGAAAAAATAAAATTCTCTATTTGAGTTACAAAACAAATAGAGCCTAATTTGTAAATATGAGAATAAGCAAGGATGAATAATGTGGGAAAATGTCTAATATAAGAGGAAGAAAGCGTGCTGTCGGTGGCTTTTTTATTATTTTATTGAGGTCATGTCCTGAATGACTGAGTCGTGACAACAGTTATTATTATTATTATTTTAAATTTTAATATAAACAATTAAGTTAAAAATTGGCGTTTGCGGTGTTTTACATTCACGAATTTCACGTACACTTGAAATTTTTTTTTCAGTTTCACTTTTATGTGACAATTACATTAGTTATATATTTTTATATTTTTAATATATTTTTTACACGTATATTTTTTAAGTTGAGTTTGAAATAATGGTACGTACAACAACACGCATGTTCTTGCTGTGTTTTGAATTATATATACATATATATTAACTATAAATATTTTTATATTTTATTATTGTACTGGAATGGCGCCACCGCGTGTGGTGGTATGAATCTAGGATCATGGGCCATAACGCGGACGCTAATCTAAGGGTGCGTTTTGCGCGGGGAAATGAGAATGAAAATAGGGTATCTCATATTTGGGAATAGATAAATCTTTCATTAAATGAATCATAGATTATTTTTTAGAGGATATAATAGTTTAAATGATTAGATTTCCGTACATACCAAACATAAGAATTTTAATCATTAGAATCAGATGTCGATTTTTCCCATTCTCATTTTCGCGGGCCAAACACACTCTGGCTCTGTTCTCTTGTGGCTTGTGTAGGGGAAATTTTGTTGGAGGGAAGTTTTTTGTTATAAATTTTTTGGAGGGAAGTTTTTTTTGAGAAATTGTGTAGGTGAGAGATAAAAAAGTGTAATGATTGTGTTAGTTTTTGAATTTATGTGAGTAGGTATTTAGAGGGAATTTTAAAATTTTAATTTTGAATTGTTGAAAAAGTGAAGTTGTTTCTTTGTGTAAAATTTTGGAAAAAAAAAATGACGATTCTTGGGAAATTGCCACAAGAGAACATAGCATAAAAGTAAATCTGGATCTACCAAAGTATTTAATTTCATTTTTAATATTCCACCCTTTTTCATTGCTTTAATCTAGCTGTCATCAAAGATCGGTAGATTTTCAATCTTTAAGGACCATCGTAACCATCATATATACAGAACAATATAATGATTATTGTAGTTCTAAATACGAAAATTTACCTAGGGTATGTTTTTTATTATTATTTATTTTTATTGTTTTGAAAACGGTTTTAAAAACATGTTTTTGTAAAATAATTTTTACACGCCTATTCTTTATTTATGTTAGATTTGAAATAATGTTTGAAACTTGGTTTTGGAAAAATAATTTTATAATCAGTTTTCATAATTTTAAATACAACTTTTTACTATTTACCTATACATTTTTACATTTTCAATACATTTTTTACATTATAAAATTATCTGCTTTTTATGTTGAGTTTGAAACTTGGTTTCGAAAAAATAATTTTATAATCAGTTGCCATCATTTCCAATACAATTTTTTACTATTCACCTATACATTTTTATATTTTCAATATACTTTTTACATTATAAAATTATTTGTTCAAAACCGGGTTTGAAACATTGAAACACAACTTAAAGAAAATGCGTGTAAAAAGTGTATTGAAAATGTAAAAAGTTATATTAAAAATGATGAAAACTGATTATACTATATTAAATTTACTGTTGAAACCAAAATAAAAACCAAAACAAAAATAACAAGGCCATTTTATTGTAATTTCATTTCATTGTAATTAAAAGGGTGACAAACTATTTTACTATATGTTATTTTCTCCATTTAAAAAGAAAAAAGTCATACTTAAAAATGTATTGTAATTTCATTTTGAGTAATGATACACTCTTCAAGTAATTTTCTCAACTTTCTTAACTCAAATGAGATGTCATGCATTCATTGGCTACACTTTTATAAAATAATTATTAATACTACATTATTGACTAATGAATGCATGACACATCACTTGAGTTGAGAAAGTGAAGAAGATTATTTGAGGAGTGTATCATTACTCTTTCATTTTATCAATCTAAAAATGAATAATTTTATCAAAATTTTATCTACAACAAGTGTACTTTACAGTATAGATTAACTGTCAACTACATGTGAATATTAAAAGTAAAACATATTCAACCTGAAAAACATTAGTGGAAAAAATAATGACAATAAAAAGTTGTAAATTTATTAAATTTGATTATTTTAATAGAACGGACGAACAACTTTTATTTTAGAGAGAAAAAAAAAAAGAAAAGAAAAAGGGTTAGAAAAACCGTGTGATTGGAACATAGCCAAGGAGGGAAGTATTAGACGAGCTTAAACCTTTGTTTAAATTTGACCAAAGAGCTAAGAATACAATATTTACGACGAGTCAGTGTGATTACCGCACGAACGTTCAAGAGTAGAAACTTTCACAAATGTTCAAGAATCTTCAAGGGCAATGACGTAATTTCATCCACTGTCATTTTACATTTTCAACCTTTCGTCCTCCTTTCTACCAGCTATGTTAGCTGGTAATTGCAGCCAACCATTAGCTAAGCATATGCTAATTTTATATTATTATTTGCTCAAATTAACGGAGTGGGTGTTCCAGATTTCCAGTGGGCACTACCAAAGCAAAGTGCGAATCCAAAGATCATTCTTCTTCTTCTTCGTTCCTCTCCGAGATCTACCTTCTCCGCGTGCTCGATTTTCTTCTCCTTCAGTTCTTCTTCTGCTGCTGCAGTAACCCAGAAAGCCTCTGCTTTCTACTTCAACTTCAGCATTAGCAGGTTGCAGCTTACCAGCTTTGAAGGTTAGTAGTAATTTGAAGTTTTAATGTGAGGTTCAAGTCTGCAGATATGTAATGTTTTCATCTTTATTGCTGAAGATCAATTTGCTCCACACTATATTTCACTAGAAGTTGTATACTGTTAGATTTCTCAACCTTGTTGAATGGAAATCAGGATTGATTTAGACTTTAGTAGTGGTCAAACAATACTGGAGACCCGTTTACGAATGTTTTCTGTCTTTTCAAATTTCCGCATCGCGCTGCGTCTTCTTAGCTGCCTCTCGTTAATTTGATTAGAAGTAAAATTGAGAAAGAGAAAGTCAAAATAAGCGAAATCTCAAGCCCTTAATGAATTATTGTATTCTTAGTAATATTCTTTTATATGCTACCTCATAGATTCTCACTTTTAGTGAGGGAAAGATTTATGATGACGGTATGATTGCAAAAGTTGAAATTAGAAAGAGTAAAGTTGATGCTAATTTCTCTCTGATCTTCGCAACCCTCGGCTTCCACACTGCAAAGTCATGGAAGAATGCAGGATAATGATTAGAAAGAAATGTTGTTCCTTAATCTCTTCATGGGTTAAGTGCTTAAGATGGATGGCAATATTGCAAATGTTGTATCTCTGTAGGATAAAGATATCTCTCTCCCTGCACATAGTTTGCACATTTTTCTGCTTTAAAATACAGATCTGCCAAGACGATAAAAGTTTGAATGTATGGTTTTTTCTCCTCTATATTTTGGGTTTTCATCTTTGATGAGCACCCCCCAGTTAGCAACATTAGCTTCAAATAGTTGATGGATGTTAACAAAATTAGCATATTGCTGATTTTTCTTACTTTTCCATGTTTATTAAATGGAACCAAAATTATCATGATTTCTCCTTATCTGTTTTAAAGTGTTGTTAATGTACTTATGTCAATCACCCCATGTTATAACCTTAGTTTTGTTTTCTGTTTCGCCCGGTAGGAATTCGGAGCTGGTGCCCCTTGCCAAAATGCTAAGGAAGTTGCCAGTAAATTCCTGATTAATTGATTGAATGTAATTCCTTAGTCCCCCATCTTGACTTGGCTTCATTCTAACTATTTTCCATAAATTGCTTTTCTTCCAAGACCTCCAAAATGAAGTTCAATGCAATTGAGCAATCATGGCGGAAACCTCAGCCACGAAAGATACCAAAGATTGCCTTACTGGTAGCCCTTGCAGTTGTTCTATCAGTTCTCTCCATTTATTCTCCTTTAGTTCGAGTTAATACTAGGAACATATCTAAATCACCTCCCAAGTTTGATTTCGTTGAGGAGGCATCAGTAAAGCTAACTTCTACTACTCAGTTGGGGCCATGTCATGACCTTGATGGTAGTTCACGGCTATGTCATGGCAGAGAAAATGAGAAGGAATCTCAAAATGTTACAAAAAGGGACAAGGAGGAACAGCCAAGCCTCCATCAGGAAGAATCTGAGGCTACAAAGTCATCAGGAACAGAGGCACAAGAAGTAACACAAACGAATGAGGAGAACTCCCAAAAGCCTAAAGATGAGGAAATTGGGGAAGCTAGTGAAGAGGAAGCACAAAATATAATCAAAAGGGATGAGAAGGAACCATCGAGCAATGAAGAGGAGGTATCTCAGGCTACAAAGTCACCAGAAACAGAGGTACAGGAAGCAATTCAGAAATACAAGGTGAACACCGTAAAGCATGAAGACAAGGATGCTGAGGCTACAAAGTCAGCAGAAGTAGAAACACAGGGATCACTAGAAAAAGAATCTTGTGACTTGTTTACTGGGGAATGGGTTCCGAACCCCGGGGGACCGTATTACACAAACTCATGTTATGGAATCCAAGAACATCAGAATTGCATGAAATATGGGAGGCCTGATAGTGACTTCATGAAATGGAGGTGGCAACCAGATGGTTGTGAGCTGCCTATATTTGATCCACAGCAGTTCTTGGACTTGGTCAGAGGAAAGGCTATTGCATTTGTTGGAGACTCTGTAGCAAGAAACCACGTCCAGTCATTGATGTGCCTCTTGTCAAGGGTAAATCCTTTAACAATTATTTTTAGTATTGTTTCTATTCTAATGTGGATTAACATCATTGGATTTTTAGTAAACATGAATATAAGGCTTCAAGGTAAATGAAATTTATGAGTCTGCAGCTACTGAGCTGATCAATTATCAGATAGCTTTGCATGTTTATTTTCTGCCAATTCATTCCTTTTCTTGAGATGTTTAAGTTGATGAATTACATCGTATGGTCGAAATAAGAAAAACATAAACTGATTAAAATTTGGCCCTGATAAGCAATTAGATGGATAAATAGAAGTTTTCTCATGTGATTATCAGGTGATGTATCCACGAGAAGTTTCAAACTCAACAGATGAGAACAAAGAATGGGAATACAAAGAATACAACTTCAAAATGTCAATACTTTGGGCCCCTTATCTGGTAAGGTCAGTGGAAATAACAGCTCCAAATGACAAGGTGCGCTCTTTTAGTCTATATCTCGATGAGTTTCATGAGAGCTGGCCAAACAAGATTAAAGATTATGACTATGTTATCATCTCTGCCGGCCATTGGTTCCCTCGTCCGACAATGTTCTACGAGAATGGCAGTTTGGTAGGATGCCAATATTGTTCCCAGGACGATGTCCCTCGTCTAACATCCTATTTTAGTTATCAAAGAGCCTTCAGAACAGCTTTCAGAGCCATCAACAGTGTAAATTACACAGGAGTGACATTTCTTAGGACCTTTGCTCCTTCACACTTTGAAAATGGAACTTGGGACAACGGCGGAAACTGCCCGAGGACAAGGCCATTTAAGAGGAATGAGACAGTTTTGACAGGCTACGCGCAAGAGTTTTACAAGATCCAGCTGGAGGAACTTAGAATTGCAGAGGAAGAAGGAAGAAAGAAAGGATCAAAGTTTAGGTTATTTGATACCACGAGAACCATGCTGCTGAGACCTGATGGCCACCCCAGTAAATATGGCCATTGGTCGTCTCAGAATGTGGAACTGCCGAATGATTGCGTGCATTGGTGTTTGCCCGGGCCGATCGACACATGGAATGATTTCTTGCTAGAGTTTCTGAAAAGGGAGGAAACAAAGAAATCAGTTGCTTGAAGTTCTCCAAGTTTAGCTGGAGATCAGTAGCAATCATTCTGATATTTTCTTGTGTAGGTACTTTACCTCCATTTCCCCCCCTCAATATTGAATTAATCTGTTTCATAGTATAGCCTAATGGTGTTTTTGGGTTTTTCTTTTGATTGTAGCTGTCCTTTGAAGAATTTGATTGAGAAAGTGAGTGCCAAAGTTTTGTTCGCCATATAGATTTGTAACTTGTTACATGATGACTATTGACTTGAGGTTGGAGAAATGGAGTGTGCTCTTCTGCCAAGCATGTTGTACTGGTACTATGTTATGTTAGGATTTTATCAGAAACACCTTCACTTCACTTCACTTCACTTATCAAATCTTTTAAATGAATTCACAGTTCTGGTTCAAAAACTGGCTTGCCTCCAGATATGGTGGCGATTACTGAATTAGGGGGTAAATGAGCCGAGTTATGCCCGGGCTGGCTTGGTTCGAGGCTTGACAAAATTATAGTAGGCTCGAACGCGAATTGGGCCAAAACATTTCAGCTCGAAATCAAATTAATATTTAAAAAAAAATTATACAGAGCCTGTCTCGAGTTACTCATCGAGCTATCGATCTAGTAGGAGTAAGTGAGGTCGAGCTCGGCTCGACTATCAAACCAACCGACTCAAATTCTGTCAAAATGGAGCTCGACCGGCTGACGAGAAGATCTACTCATCTACACCCGTAGGCTAAACCAAAGATTACCGGCATTTCGTTGTTGCAATACTATCTTGATTGTAAGTAAGACGAGTGTGTGGGAATGAGCCTGGACTGGCCCAACGACTGTTTATCTGGGGCCCATTGACATTTTTGTAGTTGGGCTGGAAATTTACCAAAAACGCATAAATGCATTTTTTTTTTTAATAAACTTATGGACCAGTTAATTGGGCAATATGTGTAATTTGGGCCGGCTGAGGTCACCTGAAAGTGAAAGGCATGTCAGATGGGAGTTATGTATAAGGGGCATGATATTTGCAGCGACGGAATCGATATTTGCAGCGACATTTTTGCGTGAAAAGACCGAAATGCCCTTGGGGTAAAAACAAATTTAAAAAAAATTAAATTTTCCACTGTGCTGGAAAAAAAAAAAAAAAAAAATGGTCGCTGCAAAACCATCGCCGGTCGCCGGCGATGGTTTTGTGTAAAACCATCGCCGGCAACCGGCGATGGTTTATCTTTGTATAAAACCATCGCCGGTCTCCGGCAATGGTTTTCTCGGAGATGGTTTTCTACAAAACCATCGCCGTCGCCCGGCGATGGTCCCCCCCTCCCCTTAAAGATGAGATTTTTGATATTTGCAGCGACCACCGGGCGGATCTTCCCCATTCCGGTAAAAAATTTCACAATTTTGACAAAACTACTAATAAATTCGGACATAATACAAGTAAAATAATTAATAAAACTACATAAAAGAAGGAAAAAAAAAAAAAACCAAAGAAAAACCATCGCCGGTCGCCGGCGATGGTTTTGCAGCGACCATTTTTTTTTAAAATTTTTCCAGCATATTGGAAAATTTAATTTTTTTAAAATTTTTTTTACCCCAAGGGCATTTCGGTATTTTCACGCAAAAATGTCGCTGCAAATATCGATTCCGTCGCTGCAAATATCAATTCCGATGTATAATATAGTGGTCCTGAAGCTTTAAATTTTGTGGTTGGCGATTAGGCACGAAACAAAAGCGACCTCACAAAATCCGATGGGGGTAGCTTTGGCTTTTGGCTATTTTGTGAGACAAATAATGCTTGGTTGGCTGCCATCCATTTCATTTTCCATACCCTATTTATCATACGGGAAAGTCGGCCATGCAAAATTGCTCGAAAATATATTCGAATAATTGAGGAATTTAAAAATATAGATTAAGGCTTCTTTACAAAAATGAAATCTAATAATAGAGGATAGTTTGGACAATTCAAATAGTAAATTGGCATTAATGATTATTCTGCTGATGCGTAAAGCAATTTTATTCCTCTTTTGTGATTGTGGGCGTGGGGGCGTTGATTCAACGTTTTTTGGTCGCACAAGTACAACATATTAAGCACATTTTTTGAAATACTCTTCTTCGTATTTTGGATTTGTTTGTTTGTATCCACTCAATCAGAGAAATTGGCGGTGGGATGTTTTCTCTTTCAAATATGCAAAATACCTGCTGCTCTGCTGCCTTGGGCTGATAGGTGAGGTCATCCAACACACTTAGGCTCTGTTCTCTTGTGGCTTTGGTAGAGAATCATCACCTTTTTTTTTCCAAAACTTTACACAAAGAAACAACTTTACTTTTTCAACAATTTAAAATTAAAATTTTAAAATTCCCTCTAAATACATACTCACATAAATTCAAAAAAAAAATACAATCATTACACTTTTTTATCTCTCACCTACACAATTTCCCAAAAAAAACTTCCCTCAAAAAAAAAACTTCCCTCTAATAAAATTTCCTCTACCAAAGCCACAAGAGAACAGAGCCTTAGCATTAATTTATTAATTTTATTTTTGGACTAATTCACCTTAACCACAAATTATTATAAAAGAATTACAATGGGTTTACCATCTCATCTCATCTCATCTCACCTTGGTACCTTATTATTATAAACATAACCACCTCTCTTACTCTTTTACCTTAATTAATAAGTGCCTCCTCCAATTCCATCATTTTCCAATTCATCTTCTGCAATGAAACACAAACCACCCGGATCTGATCGCCTTCCCAACTTCACCTTTCACTCTACACGCAAAAAGCCCGTCCCAATGGCGGCCCTCATTGTTATCACCCTCACTATTCTTTCTGTGTTTCTCATTGTTTCTCTCCTCTCTCCTTCTTCATCTTTCCGGTATTACACTAATCCCACCACGCTATCTCCTGCTGATCAGAAGTTTGATTCTCTTCAAAAATCATTAGCCGAAGCAGCGGCGAATCCCAATTCCACTGAAGATGAGGCCACAATTAATCCACACGAAGATATTGAAACAAGCGCTCCTCGGGCAAAAACAGAGGATGCTGCAAATTCCAGCTCCCCAACGTTGCCAATTCAAAACCAAGAGAAAAACGACCCAGAATTGCCCGAGGAGGAGGATTCACCTGGCACAACCGAAAGCAAGTGGCCCGATCCTCCCCAAGGGGGCCAAGCTCCGGCGAAGCCAGACAAAACCGGTCAGCCGACTCCGGCAGCTCATGACAGTAAGAAGACGAAAACAGAGCATGATGAAGAAAACTGCGATTTGTTCACCGGGGAATGGGTTCCGAATCCAGAGGCACCTTACTATACCAACGCGACCTGCTACAGAATCCAAGACCATCAGAATTGCATGAAATACGGAAGGCCCGACACCGATTTCTTGAAATGGAGGTGGAAACCGGACGGGTGCGAGCTGCCCATATTTGACCCGCACCAGTTCTTGGAGCTTGTGAGAGGCAAGTCCATAGCTTTCGTCGGAGATTCGGTCGGAAGAAATCATATGCAATCACTGATGTGCCTCTTGTCCAGCGTACGTGTATCTATCTTCCACATTTAATCATCTCTTCATAATTACTGTGCTACGGCATGGTCTTATTTATTTATTTTTTTAAAATCTTAATTAAACTATTTTATTATAACTTCATTGGGACTCTCGTTCTCAACTACGTTGCTACTTCTTAAAAAATTTCACTAACAGTCCTGAGATTTTATTCAAAACTACCTGATTACCTTCATAGACGATAAATGAGGGTAAGAGAAGCTTACAAACTGGGTTAAAAAAAAGCCGACTTACTAGTTTAGATTTACTAATGCAAGCTTAAACTAATACTGAGATACGCAGCATTAAATTAAGTTAATCATCCCTCAGTTAAGTTAATATTTTATGAGTTAGATGCAAAAGGTGCGCTGGCAGTGGCTGCCGCCTGCCTGGCCCCCACATGTTATTTCTCTTTCGTATTTTCTACCTTGAAAATCGGCACCGACAATGGATCGGGTTGCTATTACTAGGTATGACTATGAAGGGACAAAATAGTCAGTGTTTAAATACCGTAGAGCTGAAATATATAAAGCAATTATTATTATTTTTAATATTAATTTGTTGAATTGCGCGATCAATGTCAAACAATCCTTAATTGATCGCGCCTGAAATGACGATTACCAACCAACGAGGAGGAGTCAACAAAACGAAAACTTATAAAATAGGTTAATTACGCACCGATAGTAACTTATGATATGTGCATTACTGATGTAACTTCGTAAATCATTATTCAGTGAATGAATAATTTCCTAAATTAACAACGGTCGTTAATATTATTAGACCATTCTTGAAGTTAAGAATATATGTGGTAGATTTTGCTTCTTTGGAAATCTGAACCTTTTTTTTTTTTTTTTGCGCATCTATACTTGCCTTGAATGTTACGTTACTAAAATCACATGAAAACCATGCATGATATAGCTTAAAAAAGAAGGCAAATTGCACATGATCGACGCTAGCTTTTCTAAATACAAATTTTGATAATTTGCAGGTTGTTTATCCTGTGGATCTTTCCCCAGATGAGAACAGCCAATACCAACACTGGTTTTACAAGGATTATAACTTGAACATTTCCATGTTCTGGACTCCATATTTGGTAAGCTCCCAAATCATCATTCCAGGCGACGTAACCAGCCCTTACAACCTATACCTCGACGAATTCGACGAAAGCTGGACCTCAAGGGTAGAAACCTCCGACTACATCATCATCTCCGCCGCCCAATGGTTCTTCCGGCCAACCATGTTATACGAAAACCGAACCCTCATCGGCTGCACCGGCTGCAACCGCGAGAACGTCACGCAGTTCAGCGCCTACTTCCCCTTCGAAAAGGCATTCCGGACATGTTTCAGGGCCATCAACAGCCTAAAAAAGTTTAAGGGCGTAACTTTTCTTAGAACAGTCACCCCGTCCCACTTCGAAGGCGGGGTGTGGGACCAAGGGGGAGATTGCGTGAGGAAGAGGCCTTATAAGAGGAACGAGACCGTTTTGGAGGATTTCAATGTAGAAATGAGAAGGATACAAATGCAGGAACTTAAAACTGCGCAAGAAAATGGAAGGGAAAGGGGTTTAAGGTTCCGATTATTCGACGCGACGCAGACGATGCTGCTGCGGCCGGACGGCCACCCCAGCAAATATGGACACTGGCCGCATCAGAAAATTAGCAACGACTGTGTGCATTGGTGTTTGCCCGGACCGATTGATGCGCTCAATGACTTATTGCTGGAGTTATTTAAAAGAGAGAACAAGTAATCAAGAATTTTCATAATTCTTTTTTTTTTTCTGGAATTTTATTCATACATGAAAATTTGGGGGATCCAATTATATCCCCCCAAAAAGATCAATACAGGGACGTACGACAGCATTTGTCATTTGATTTTTTTTTTTTTTTTTGCTTCTTTTCATTTTAGGAGATACTTGTAATTTTCAAAAATTTTAAGAACTGATTAATTTTCAAAAATTTTAAGAACTGATTTGTAATTTAATCAAACTTGGTGATAAATGTAATATTCCCTTAGTTCTATTGAAATTTGAGTGATAATGGTTTGTAACGGCAACAAGTAATTAATCAATAATTAAAGATCAGTTTTTCCTCACCATAATCCGTCACTACACCAAAATGAGGATATAGTGACACTGCAAAAGTGTTGTTTTAGGCCACTTTTTTGTTGCAATAGAACTAAAGCAATACATTTTCAAGTATTACGTTTGGTCCTATTGCCTTAGATCTAAGGCAACACTTTTTGCACTTTACGCAATACTTTTACATAGTATTTTTATAGATAGAAAATGAAACACTTTTCTTTATGCAATACATTTTTCTCTTCTAAGACAACATATTTTTGTATGTTACCTTTACTCAAAAGCAATACTATTTGATTCATATACAACACATTTATTTGTGTTTTATTTAGACAAAGGTAACACTCATGTATACCAATTACAATACTTTTCCAATATTAAAATATATTGTTGCTAATACATGATTATCCATACAACGTAATTAAATATTTATAGATAATCCAAAATTATAATTATATTACAAAAGTATTTATAGTCAACTGTGAAATACAGAAGTACTTGATGAAGTTAGAGCTACACTATACCATATGAGTTTTAACAAAATTTAACCCAATTAATGGCACATTTCAAAACTCTAGCACTATACAAAAGCATTGATACTTCCAGTACTAGCTAACAAACATGACAATTGAGTTCACAAAGGTATCTTTACATGAAGTACTAAACATACTTTCTCCAAAACAGCACCCAATTGAGTTCGCAACAAACCAAAATCGAACCAGCAAACAGTCCAGCAATTCAGTGGTGGAAAACAGTCCAGAAAAATATTTCACAGAGCAGTTGCAATTTCAGCCCAAAAAATTTCACTAAACAGACCTTTCAAAAACGTTTGATAATTTCCTGCAACACAAACAAACAATAAAAAGGTGAGCAAGCTGAATATATGAGTGCCAACACAACCAAAAATAATAAAACAGAATTCAATGTACAATACAATTGCTGCCTTCCTCAACAAATTGCCAAAACAGCGTCTTTACTAGGCTCAAAAGCATGAATGTACAACCATAATGTACATAATTTTGTAGAGTCAAACAGAGTATTTTAACCTTGCCCATTGCAAGATACTACATACTTATCGCAATCATATAATTAATCAAACACAAAGAAAAGAAAAAGAAAAAAGAAAAATATATACATTATATATCCACCCATTATTATTGAAGCAAATGTGATAGAAGGCTAAGAAGTTAACTATAAGAAATAACACAAGTTATATATCCGCCCATCATATAAAACATTAAGTAAAAGAGAAAATGAACAATCACACCTCAAGGAATACCTTCAAAACCCACATAAAAGCTAGAATTATAACTTCATTAACAATAAATAAAACCTGCATAAATACAAAGCACTACACACGTGAGATAGATGGCTACAATCTTTATATATAGTTGAAGTTGTACAATTTCATTGCAAGAAGAATAATAAAATTCTATTTATATGTCTCAAGTATGTCATTTTAGTTCACCTTACAAGAAGAAAGGTTTTCAACAAAAGAGACAAGCTGCAGAAACTGCAAAAAAAGAAATTAGACTAGGACGTATATTATACCATGTCATACAATTAGCATGTTGTATTAGGCCAACACCTATAATTGCAATGCAGGAAACAATCTTTTATTAAAGTCAGAGATACAATGTCTCAAAGAATAACCTTTCCTTACCCAAAAAAAAATGTAAATGTATATAATGGTGGTGAATAGACTACCAGAAAACACAATGTACATAATACTAAACTGGAGCAGCAACTAATTTGCACCTGAATGGTTGAATGAAAAGGGGTTTGGTTTCAAAATGGATGGTCAAGCAATGCATATGCCTTCAACGAAAATCCCAGCAAAATTACAACAATCATAATCTAGCTATTTTTATGCTAACCTCATTTAGTCATGCTGTTTTCATTATCACAAACAGAATTTGAGAGAAGCTACAACTATCCACAATCAGTAAGCAATTTATGAACTACGCAGTTATTGTCAAATTTTCATAATTTGAGTGATTCAAGGCAAAGTTCGTACCTCCACAATATAAATCGGTCTAAGTCAATCACCATTGCCTAAAAAGAAGACCAAATATAAAAAACAACCCAATTCAATGAGAAGAGATTCATCTCTTGTAGTCATTGCATGCTCACTATGTACTAAGAAGTAACACTTTAACGAATAAAGGAAAATAATACTTTTATTCAAATTCAAGATGATTAGAAACTTGGAAGAAAAGCAGTATAAAAACATACCATGGGATAGATAGTTCAAAGTTCCTTTGCATCTCTTGCATCTATACATCATCAGCATTCATCCAATCCCACAAAGAATCATCATCATCAGAATTATCATCATGTTGATCATCAACCCCATCTATATCAAGTAGGCTTGTATTTGCAGATAGAATGATTGGAGGCATATCCTCTCGTGATAACTCCACGTCTTCATCATGCATAACAAGAAAAGAGAACAGAGCATCAACAATAAGTTTTAAGTTCCATAATAGCAGAGACAAAATTTTAAGTTACTTTGGAGATAAAGATCTCAGGTTCATAAGTTTTAAAAGACTACATGTAAACCTGCAAAGGCTTCCTAGTTTGTAAGTTCCATAATAGCAGAGACAAAATCTCCATCTGGTGCCTTTAGAGCTTTGACTGCCTTTGCCCTCAAAACCCCAGCTTGTGTCATGACCAATTCCCTATCCTTCGGCTCTACATCACCCTCGTCATCATCTTGAACCACAGCTAATGATTCAGGCTTGGATATCACATTGCTTAGATTAGGAACTTTGAACTGCTCTGCAGCCTAAGTTTGCAATTGTGAGCTCAAATCCTCAATCTTGGCTTCCCCAAATATAACATAAGTGTCTGACGTTGGGCTCTTGAAAACATCTGGCTTTGAGATGACGAATAGAATACTCTTGCTCTGCTATTATGGAACTTACAAAATCAAAACACCATAAATTCTATAATTGACCAATAGTTTTTCAGTATAAAAATCAACAACACATATCCAATCAACTAACTATGATTCCTAGCTAATAAAAAAATCAATTAAGAATGATTTTCAATGTCGTTTATATTGTTGTCTATGGAGGCTTTTTCGTTTTGAGCGGAAGCTTCAGACCTGTAGAATCGATAGATGTTGCTCAGTATGGATGCTTTTCACTAAGCTTTAGAACTGCAACAATGGAGAATCAACAGGCGAAGGCTTTAGAACTGTAGAATTGATGTTGCCCAGTACAGAGTATTTACTGTGAGCAATTTAGAGATGCAACAATTGAGAATCAAAAGACAATGCAGTTTAGTCAGAGACATTTGAGGCTGCTGTTCAGTCACTAAAATTGAGTATGAAGTTAAATTTCAGTGAACACAAGTACTTAGAAAGGAAAAAAAAAAAAAAAAAAAAAAAAACTGGCATCTCATGCTATCTCTAAATTTAAATTGAGCTATTTCATTTCACAAGAGAACAATAAAATCATATAGTACTCAAACCATGAGCTATTTCCCTTTCACAAGATAATAATAAAATCATATACTCGAAAATACCATTACCTTTTCGGTGGTTATGGTTTCTGGTTCAAAATAAGAGCCAAGGTCACACCAAATTCATTAGCTCTGATTCCATCAATCCATTTGCATCCAACTACTAAAACCAAAACAAAAACCATAACAAATATCAATTTTCAATCACTAGGCAAACCCTTCAAGAATTGAGTTTGGGGCAGAAAAAGGGAAGGAGAAATCGGTTACCATACTAGAGCAAAGGGAGTCTTTATTTGCTAGCCTCTAAGATTTGAGAAAATGTCTCCGTACTTGACTTCGAGAAGCCTTGGCCTGTGTACGGGTTTACTGAAGAATAACAGCAATCTTTTTTTGCTCTGCTCCTCCTCAGTCGGAGATAGCAGCTCATGAGCTGCCCTGCTTGAAGGATCATAGCCCGAACTAACCTAGCAGCAGAGGAGAAGTTCGACTTCCGAAATCAGATCCTAGCTTGGGCAGATTTTGGTAGCAGAGCATCAATGTATGCGATTTTCTCTCTGATTTGAACCCAGTAGATTGAGAGAGATTGTCTCTCTGATACGAATTCAGTAGATCGAGAGCAAGGGCAGATCGAGAGAGTGGGCGATTGTTTCTGCAAGTGGTCTCTCCTGTTTCGACCAAGGAGATAGAGAGTTAGGGTTCAGACAATGGTACTGTCTATCTGATTACAAAAGGAACGATGCTGATTTTGTCCTAATTTCCCCCTTTTTTTTCATCACTATGTGCATTATTTCATAAAAGTATTGCATATAAAATACATAAGTGTTTCTTTAGCTAAGGAGGGAAAACCAACTTCTTGTATTTTTGGTTTAAGAGATTTTTTGACTAGTGTCTCTTGTTTTTCACAATTTTTGTTCTATTGTAACTCTTTCCATAAGTGTCTCCTTCAAAGTGTCACTATAGCCCCATTTTGGTGTAGTGCGTGCATTCATATCAATTCCCTTTATTAGTATTGAAGATTGAATAAACTTTTTAAATTAGCGGTCATTAGCCGGTATCAGCAAGGTTAGTGGTCCAATCATTAGTCGGTGTGTATGAGGCACGATAGTCATGACAATTGAATGAACGTATGGAGTTAAGGAGGCATTAATTACTGAATCTGGTCATATGGGGGTATAAATAGTGTTAAAAACTGGTCATAGGATGGAGTTAAGACAATAATAAAGAGGTAAAGACTCCATATCCGTTACGAAGGCATTAAAATTGGTATCAATTACAACTGCATTAAATCCCGATGACCATTAAACTCACTTTAAACCAATTTAATGACGGTTACAAAGCAATTAAACCCCCGACAGTGGTTACGGAGATAATCCAACGGACAAATCTTAAAGCAAAGTCTACATAAACTCTTGATCACATTATATTAAGGTATGCACTTTCTAGTTGACACACTATACGCTTGTCAATTATATTTTTAAATCTCTCAATGACTTGAGCATCAGAGAGGGATAACCCGCATCTTTAGGGTCACTACCGAATCAAGGAAGATATTTTCGAGGTTGGGAGATTCAATCGGTACTGGAGTCCGGTAAGAAGCTGTTCATATGATTTTAGGTGATTCAATGTTTCTAAGGGCAAATTGTGTTTCCTCAACCTTAATTCATTTTCCTTCCTTCAAATTTAACGGAGAAACTAACTTCTTCCTTACGCACCATGAAACAACAAGGAACTGCGGCGGTTGATAGTTCAGGAGGAATGATATCAAAGATAGCTTTCTTCCTCACTTTCCTTAGCACTGTTATGTTATTTATCATTTATCCTCTTTTTCAATTCTCTCCGCCAAAATCTATGAATCTGCAACTTCCTTTCAAGCAGACAACTTCTCGGCACTACTGCAAAATTAGTGAAGGGAGGCAGGTCCTAAGGGACATAGGAGGCGGGTGTCGCATGGCAACATCAGCCTCCAGTGCGGGCGCCACCCTTTGGAGGGCCCGCACCGCCTCCCCTTATGGGAGTTATTACATGCACCGGCCTCCAATAACAATTACCAGAGGCGGTGCATCTCCAATAACCATTATGTTAACCCGCATCCAGTAATTGTTATTAAATTGCACCCGCCTCCAATACCCCCCGTAAAAAAATTTAATTTCTTTTTTTTTCACTTTATGGCTTTGGTAGGAATCAAACTCGCGCCTGCACATTCACTTGACTCTTGCACATTAAATTTATCACTAGGCTACATATACTTATGTATTTATTATTGAAATCGAAAGTATATATTTCTATATTTCCTTCTAAAACTTTTGATTTTTATTACCTACTAATTTTTCGCCATCTAGAATCTCGACAAATTTTCAAAACTATTTTCAACAGTCCAAAACAAAAATAATTTTTGATCTAGTATTGAAAAATTTTGCAAAAATGCACCCGCCTCCTTTTCGTGTTTTGGAATTGGAGGCGGGTTTTGGTATCTATTAGGAGGCAGGTGATGCCTTCACCCGCCTCCAAATATTATTCCGATATTTCCAGCCACCTTTGGAGGCGGGTATTTGTACACCAGCCTCTAAAGGGGCGCCTCCTTTAAGCATTTATGTAGTAGTCCGGAGTCAAAACAGACCACTGGAACAAGCCCGGAGGAGTGCGATTTGTTCACCGGGGAATGGATTCCGAACCCTGAGGGACCCTACTACTCCAACAAGACCTGTGTTCACATGCACCAATAACAAAATTGCCTTAAAAATGGAAGGCCCCACACCGATTACTTAAAATGGAGGTGGAAGCCCGATGGATGTGAGCTGCCCAAATTCGACCCGGAAAAGTTCATGAAATTGGTGAGAGGAAAGTCAATCGCCTTTGTTGGGGATTCTATGAGCAGGAATCAAATGCAATCGTTGGGTTGCCGGTCGTCCTATGCAAGAATTTATTCTACAATTTCAGGCTCTCATTACACAATTTATGTTGTATTAATTAATGGGTGAAATGCATCAAATATCACACAACTATCGAATTTTGTAAAAAATACCACTTTCCTTTAAAAACTCTAAAAAATACCACTTTACTTTCAAAATGTGCAAAAAATACCACTTTACTTTCAAAATGTGCAAAAACTACCACTTTCTCCATAACGGACGTTAAATGGCTGACGGAAGGAAAACCGCAGGGGTAAATATGTCTTTTCACTGTTTATCTTCCCCAAATTTTTTTTTTAATTTTAAAAAACTGAATCAAAATTGTTTTCTTCAGAAACTAGAAAAAGTAAAAAACATCTCCAGAAACCAATTCGGGTTGGTTGTGAACGACGGTGGAGACAGACCCATTTACGGAAACATGATCAATTCACCAAAATATGCTCGGACGAGTACTCGGAGGGCATTGGAAGAAGAAGAAGAAGAAGACCCGATTTCCAGTCCTCGGGGGCATTGGAAGAAGAAGACTCGATTTTCAGTCCTCGATGGGCATCGGAAGAAGAAGAATCTCGGTGGGTATCGGAAGAAGAAGAAGAAGCTCGATTTCCACCCTTATTCTTCTTCTTCTTCTTCTTCCCTGCAAATCCGTTTTTTACTTTTTCTGGTTTCTGAAGAAAACTATTTTTTGGAAATCGTTTTCTTTAGTTTTTTTTCTTCTGGTTTCTGAAGGAAATCATTTTCAGGAGATCGTTTTCTTTAGTTTTTTTGTTTAAAAAAATTTGGGGAAGGTGAACAGTGAAAAGACAAATTTGCCCCAGCGTTTTTCATTTCGTCAGCCACTTAACGTCCGTTATAGACTTCTAAACAGTGTCGCTCTTTTTGGGGTGCGAAAAAGCATTCCGCACAGCTTTCAGAGCCATTAACAGTCTGGAACATTTTAAGGGCCTAACTTTTCTTAGGACAATTACCACGACACAATTTGAAGGCGGGGCATGGAATGAAGGCGGCGATTGCGTGAGGACTAGACCTTTCAAGAGGAATGAGACCGTCCTTGAGCCTCATTTGGCAGAAATGCGGAAGGATACAAATCCAGGAACTTAAAGCTGCAGAAAAAGAAGGGAGGAAAAGGTTTAGATTGATGGATGCAACGGAAGCTATGTTGCTCAGGCCAGATGGTCATCCTGGGAAATATGGACGGGTCGACCCGAATGTGAAAATGCCTATGGTCTGTACCCACTGGTGTCCGCCTGGGCCTGTTGACACTTGGAATGAGATCTTACTTGAATTAATTCAGAGGGAGGAAGCAACAAGTTAATTGATTATTCTCTCCCTCCGTTTCATTCAGAGAGTATAGTAATACAAAATGTACTCTTTGAATCAGACAAAGAAAGTATTATACGTACGTTGATCCATCTAGCTACTTTGGAATTGGTTCTAGTTCACTAGGAAATTAGGGGTGTCAAACGGGCAGGTTGGGCGGATATTAAATGGGTGTTAAGTTAATGGGTAATGGGTACCCATTATCCACTCAATTAATGATTTTAACTCAAATGGGTAATGGGTAGCTATGAGTACCCATGGGTACCCATAATGCCCATTGTACAAAAATGTAAGGCTTATTTAATAGTTTATTAATAAAAAAAATTTAAATTTTTTTTTTAATTTCATTTTAATTTTTTTAAAGTGAATTTTAATTCTTTGAATATATTCTAAAATTTGAAATATTAAATTTTACATACTTTTATATTTAATTGTATGTAATTTTTTTGTCAAAACATAATTTTTAATTTTTTTATATTTATATAAACTCGTGCATGCCCCGACACCGAAATTGGGCCCAAGGCCCGAAACTGGGCCTGGGCCAAAACTGGGCCCGAGGCCCAAAACTGATCGCGAGGCCCAAAACTGGGCCCGCACCTAAATCGGTCAAAAATTGGGCCAGAACTGGGCCGGCCCGGCCCGGCCCAAACCCAAACCCGGCCCTAAACCCGAACGAATTTTGAATTAGTATTATAAGTAGGTAATTTAAAAATATTATAAAAAAATAAATGGAAAAAAAAACGTAAAGTAATTGTAGGACACGAAAAATAAAGAAAAAGAAAAAATAAGTTTGAAGAAAAAAATAAAATGAGCACACTAAAGTATGTGAGTTGTTGGTTTTTATTTTTTTATTTTTATACTTTTAAGGGTAATTGTGGATGGGTATTTTGATATCCATGATGGCGGGTTTTAGGGTACCCAATGGGCTACCCTAAATCCGCCCATTACATATTTAGCCCAAGCCCACCCAACCCATTATTTTTTAAAGTGGGTTTTATTGGGTTAATACCCAATGGGTTTGGGCGGTTTTTGGGTTAGTGAGTTTTTTTGCCACCCCTATAGGAAATCCATGCGGGGGGAAGCTATGGATTTTTATATTAATTACGAGCATATATATTTTTTACGTTTTTGTTTTTGATTCAACATAAAATTTAATATATTATAAATGTTTTTTGTTTATGTTTCAACAGAAAATTTAATATATTATAATCAATTTCAATACAACTTTTTACCATTCAGCTATACATTTTCATATTTTCGAATACACTTTTTACATTATAAAACTATTTTCCAAAAATATATTTTCAAAACCTACATTACATTGATTATCTGTTTGTTAGATGCTAATGCCATGGTAAATCGTGTTAACTATTATTAGCTAGCTCGCCTAAGTTAATATGTAGCTTTTGGGTGATAGGTTATGCCAAACTACGTTTAGATGCTTTACCCAATTTCTCATGACTTATTTGGCCTAATGCACAAAACTATTATACCTAGTTTTCCTTATAAGGCATGAAAAGGGTAAATAAACTGGCCTAACAGAATAAGTATGGCTGCTAATTAATTAACAAAGTGGAAATTTCCTGATCCTAATTACGTAGCTGATCAGTAACTTGCAACTCATTACTGTTCAATTCTTCGCAGTATATATATATATATATATATATATAATTTTGGTGATCAATTTGGCTAAAATATATTTCAGGAGCAATGATATCAAAGATAGCTTTCTTCCTCATTTTCCTTAGCACTGTTCTGTTAGTTATCATTTATCCTCCTTTTGAACTCTCTCCCGCCAAAATCTATGATAAACGTCTTCCTTTAACCCCGAAAGTTGTCCTATCGGCAACTGCTGCAACGAGTCCGCCAGAGGAATGCGATTTGTTTACCGGAGAATGGATTCCGAACCCTGAGAGACCCTACTACACCAACGAGACCTGTGTTTACCTACACCAATATCAGAATTGTCTTCAAAACGAAAGGCCCAACACCGATCACTTAAAATGGAGGTGGAAGCCGGACGGCTGCGAGCTGCCCAAATTCGACCTGGAAAAGTTCATAGAATTGGTGAGAGGAAAGTCTATTGCCTTTATTGGGGACTCTATGAGCAGGAATCAAATGCAGTCGTTGATTTGCCTTTTGCCCAAAGTAAGCATACATGCAAGAATTGATTAGTACGTAGTAGGCAACATATCACGTTATTCATTTTACAATTTAACGCTGCTTGCAGTCGTTACACAGTTTATGCAGTCTATTAATTAATTAATTAATTTTCAGGGTGGAGTTGCTGAGGCTTTTGAGGATAGTAGAGATGGCCAATTTTGGGTGTACAAGCAAGACTACAACTTCAACATGTCGTTGTTTTGGTCTCCATTTATGGTAAGAACGGAAAAACCCGAACCCGACCCGGAGAGGCATGTCCATAATCTATACGTGGACGAGTTTGACGAATACTGGACTTCTAAGATCGAAGGATACAACTTCATTTTCATTGCATTCGGGCAATGGTACATCCACAACCGCTTCAATTTCTACGAAAATCACCGCCTCTTCGGCTGCCATATCTGCAACGCCTCCGCGGGCCTCACCGACGTTGGGTTCTACGTCGGCTACCGGAAAGCATACCGGACAGCTTTGAAAGCTATCAACTTGTATGCAAGACCTGGAGCAAAGATATTCGTCAGGACGGTTTCTCCGTCACATTACGAAGGTGGACCATGGGACGGAAATGGACGCTGCGAGAGGCGACGGCCGTACGGAAGAAATGAAACGGTCGTATTACCGACTGAATACTCAATTATGCGGGAGATAGAGATGGAGGAATTTAAAATTGCTGAAAAAGAAGGTCGCAAAAGAGGACTGAGATACGCTTTATTAGATGTAACGATGTCTATGCTGATGAGGCCGGACGGTCACCCCGGAAAATACGTGTCAGGCGAGTCAACTGTCTACGACTGCCTGCATTGGTGTTTGCCCGGACCCGTTGACCTCTGGAATGAGTTAGCGCTTCAGTTACTTCTCAAACAGAATCTCTAAACAAACCAGATCATATCTTATACCTGTCATCTATTTTTATTTTCTATATCTATTCTCTCAAAATAGATGATAGATTTCACATGTCACATCTTCGGATCAACTTCCCTAACATACGAAAGTAAACTGGAGACATGAATAAGACGATAAAATATCTCATAGGCTAAACAACCACGGAACGTGTAAAAGCCTACACACGTATACGAGTTTCTTGTTCCGAGATTTATGTTCATTAGAAGAAAAGGTTTTTCTTGTTGGAAATTAAATAAATAAACGTTTTTCTTGTTTCACAATATTGTTTGAGTTATATAATTCATTAGCTAAAATAAAATTAGAGAAATTTATTTTAAATGTTTGGAATAATTACTTCCACCTCCCCCGAGGTTTGAGCAAATTAAAAATAACTCCTACTTGTTTTATAATTCTACCATCAAATACTGACCTTCCAAATAATGACTCAAATTACTAAAATAGAAGAAAAAGACGTAATACAATTAGGGGTGAGCAAAGCTCAGACCCGACCCGTACATTGTATTTATATAATATATATATATATAATTATATAATTTTGGTGATCGATTTGGCTAAAATAAATACAATGAAACAACGAGGAGCTGCATCGGTTGATCAGCAGCATTCCTTTGTAGAATATAGTTCATCAGGAGGAATGATATCAAAGACAGCTCTCTACCTCATTTTCCTTAGCATTCTTCTGTTAGTTATCATTTATTCTCCTTTTGAATTCTCTCCCGCCAAAATCTATGAATCAGACAACTTTTCGGAGTCAACGAGCCCGGAGGAGTGCGATTTGTTCACCGGAGAATGGATTCCGGACCCCGAAGAACCCTATAGTGTCACATAATTCATTATACAATTTCACGCTCTCTGTAGTTGTTACACAATTTATGTGTTGTATTAATTAATTTTCAGGGAGCAGTTCCTGAGGATGTTACAGTCCCTGAGGTTGGTAGAGAAAGCGTATTTTGGGTGTACAAGGAAGATTACAACTTCAACATGTCGCTGCTTTGGGCTCCATTTTTGGTAAGGACAGAGCAACCCGACCCGGGGATCCATTTCAACAATCTATACGTGGACGAGTTTGACGAATACTGGACTTCTAGGATCGAAAAATACAACTTCATTTCATCGCATTCGGGCAATGGTACATGTGGACCCGCTTCAATTTCTACGAAACTCACCGCCTCTTCGGCTGCCATATCTGCAACGACTCCACGGGCCTCACCGAGGTAGGAATCTACGTCGGCTACCGGAAAGCACTCCGGACAGCTTTGAAAGCCGTCAACTTGTTCGCAAGACCTGACGCAAAGATATTCGTCAGAACCGTCTCCCCGTCACACTTTGAAGGTGGACTGTGGTTCGCAAATGGACGCTGCGAAAGGCAATGGCCATACGGAAGAAATGAAACCACGGTAGTACTACAGACTGAATACTCAATAATGCGGGAGATACAAATGGAGGAATTTAAAATTGCTGAAGAAGAAGGTCGCAAAAGAGGTCTGAGATACGCTTTATTAGACGTAACGATGTCCATGATGATGAGGCCGGACGGTCACCCAGGAAAATACGTGTCCGCCACGTCGACTGTTAGCGATTGTCTGCATTGGTGTTTACCCGGACCCGTTGACATCTGGAACGAGTTATGGCTTCAATTACTTCTCAAATGTGACGCTTAAGAAAAATAGACCATATCTTCTGTATGCTATATATTCTTAATTTTCGTATCTACTATCTCACATTGGAGAGTAAAATTCACATGTGACATTACGTGACCAGCTTACATATTATAAGAAAGTATACCGAGAATATATGGGTAGAAGAGACAGAAAATCTCATTGTTAGACGAACCACCCAATGTCGAAATGTAAATTCTGCACACATATGTGTTTCTTGTTCCGAGATTTATGTTCATTAGAACAAAAGGCGTTTCTTGTTTCACAGTGTATCTTTCTTCAGGAATGAATTATGGTTTTAGAGAAATTATCCTAATGTCCAAATGTTAACTCAAATTACTCAAAGACCAAATTAACCTTAATATTTTCCCAATCACTTATGGTGATTGGGAGGTGTTAGTGGAATTAATGGTAATTAAAATTGTGAAATCGGGAGGAACGTACTATAGATAATTTTCCCAGGTAATTAACCCTTAATGTTTTACAATCACTCTATTTAATGGAGGACTATGAAGTAATTTCTGGTTAAACTTTATGAGAGCGATCACGTTTTCTGTTACTGTGTGGGAGGCCATACTTTTACAAACAATGAAATTTGGTCAAGTACTACAGGTAAAAGTTTTACTAATGACATTTGGTGACAAATCTGCATATAGTTAAATACAGCTGATTTTGGTCACAATATTTGTTACTTATTGTCATGAATTAAAATATTGTTTATGTCAGGGTGGCAATTTCTAATCATGTCAGTAAAATGTGTCTTTATCGACTATTTCTTGTGACGAAAAAATATTTTTGTCGGTAATAATCATTTTTCATGTAGTGTTATACACCTTCATTGTGAATGCGGTTGCTTGAATTGATTTGGAGGGAGGATGATAGAAATTTATTTATTTTGTTAATTTGGTTCTAGTTCACTATGAAATTCGTGTGGGGCAAGGTATGGATTTTTACTAATATACATGGATTATCATATGCTAATTTCATCGCAAATTTTATTAATATTATTCCTTCCATCTCATTTAAAGAGTTTATTTTGTATTACTATTTTCAGTGATACAAAGCAGACTTTGTGAATGAAACAGAGAGTATCAGCCTAAGTCAAGTCAATGTGTACGTAGCTTTTGGTAATAATAGTTTCTGCCGATGTTGCCTAACAAAGTGGAAATTTCCCAGCGGAAGAACCTTGTAACCCCGAGGTCATGGATTCGATTCATGGAGGGTGCAAGAGTAAAAAAAATTTATTTGAAAAAAAAAAAAAAAGAAGGGAAATTTCCTTATCCTAAATTACGTAGTGTAGTGAGTGGCTCACAAAGGAAAAAACGGAACTGTAGATTAGTACTAGCTAGCAATTAATCCCTACGTACGAATGCATAGGCGTGTAGAAATTAAGTAGCAACTTGCAACTCATAGGGACAGTCTGCGCAGTATTTATATGTAAGACAAGTGGGAATTGGGTTTTAAAATTGAAGGGGGTCAAATAGTAATAAATTTCTTTTGTAAAGCTAAATATTTATATAAATTTTTTGTAGTAAAATATAAATATTTCTTCTTCTTTTTTATGAAATTATTGAATCTCTAAGTTTCGAACCCATGATTTCAGGATTATAAGGAACTCAATCATTAGCCAAAATATAAATATCTATTAGTAAAACGTTTAGGGTTTAGGGTTTCGAATTTTAATTTGATTGAGTCAGTTCGGTTTCAGATTTTAACCCGAAACCGCTTTTTTTTTTTTTGGTTTCCCTTCTTCTCTTTCTTATTTTCTTTCTTCCCTAGAAAATGCAATGTTTAGCTTTTTAAATTAAAAAAAAAAAGAAGAAGAGTAATGATAGTTTTAGCAACAAATCATAGCAATTTTTTATTAGCAACTCATGTGACATGCATAATATGACTACGGTTCCGGAATCGCCGGTTTCGGTTCATAAATCAGTGGAACCGGAACCGGAACCTTGGGGGGACGGTTCCGTGCCGATTCCAGAACCGCCAGTTTCGGTTCCAATTCTGGTTCTGTCACGGTTCCCTTTCCGATTCCAATCTTTTCCGTTTATTTAACAATTTTTTTTGTTTATTTAAAAATTTTAACTTATAAATGTTATTTTATTTTGACTCAATTAGTAACTCGATTATTTATAAATAATTAAAATTACAAAAATAAAATAAAATATGTAGCGACGGTACATACATTTAAACAATTAAATGATTTATATAATAAAAGATACAAAAATAAATTGTGAAAAAATATATATATACAGATGAATAATACCTCAATATATTATTTTTAAAAAATCAAGAGAGTGATGCTTTGTTATAAATCGTGAGAAACAGAGTTTGAACTTTGAAGCATTGAAACTTTTACAAAATAAATACATCTTGAATATTTAATATAATTCATCTTCATCATTTGCGGAAGTTGCGGTTGGATCTAATTTAATTTAATAATTAATTAATTTTAATTTAATTTAATGCTTATTTATATTATATTAATAATATATATAAAAAATATATTATTAGTTTATATATTATTATAATATATATTTTAAAATAGTTTATATATATTATATGTTAAACATATAATATAATTATAATTATAAGAAAGAAATTCAAAAAAATCAAATAGTTGAAGTGGTTAATCAACTTTGCTTAAAGCCTTTCAATTTTAACAAAGGGTCGTGTGTTCGAATCTGTGCAAGAGAAATGTAAAAATTATTATTTTTATAGTTCTCACATTAGAACCGGCGGTTCCGACCCGCCGGGCCGGTTCCCAATTCTCAGACAAGAGGAACCGGAACCTTAACCGCCAGAGGCGGGTCCGGTTCCGGTTCTGGAACCGGGGGCCACGGTTCCAGTTCATGCATTCATTGGTAATTATGTGATATTAATAAAAATGTAACCAATGAATGAATGCCACATGAGTTGCTAATAAAAAGTTGTTATGATTTGTTGTTAAATCTATCATTATTAAAATAAAACTTGAATTTTGGTTCAGATTTTATTGTGTTTCCACAGCTCACAAATAGAAGCCAACAATCAGAAAACCCATACGAAAGATGAACTAATAAATTAAAAAGTAGATTACGAGAATGGATGACAAAAATGCATAAGCATGCAATGGAAATGGGTGCCTGTGAAGAAGACCCTGTTTGGATTATTGATATTCTTGTTTCGAACTTGATTCCTTGACGTGGGTCTTATGCCTAAGCAACCCTGATGATTGAACTTCCACTAGATTTACTTGGGTTTTAGAAATGTAATCATAGTCTGGATCTTGGGATTGCTTGAAAAAATAGCAAGTCTTATCTTGGTTTGGATTTGCGAACAAAGATCACTTCGGCTCACACACAACAATTTTGGATTAACCTCAGTTTTAGATTTTTTTTAAAAACAAATCGGATTTGAATATTTGTATTTCGGATTGATATAGGGTTTTTTTTTTTGGATCGGATCATTAAGAAAACCCGAAACTGATCCGAAACCGTTTCACATAATTCGATTCGGATAGGATCCATGGTTTGCATTGACCGCAGATATAAGAGTCTCTGCTTTTTAAAATTTTGGTGATCAATTGGGCAAAAATATATATACATGTACAACGAAACAACAAGGAGCTGTCTCGGTTGATCAGCAACATCCCTTTGTAGAATATAGTTCATCAGGAGGAATGATATCAAAGACAGCTTTCCTCCTCACTTTCCTTAGCACTCTTCTGTTAGTTATCTTTTATCCTCCTTTTCAATTCTCTCCCGCCAAAATCTATGAATCTGCAGCTTCGTCTCAAGCAGATAACTTTCCGGAGTCAAACCAGACCGCTGCAACGAGCCCGGAGCCGGAGGAGTGCGATTTGTCTACTGGAGAATGGATTCCAAACCCCGAGGGACCCTACTACACCAACGAGACCTGTGTTCACATGCACCAATATCAGAATTGCCTTAAAAATGGAAGGCCCGACACCGATTACTTAAAATGGAGGTGGAAGCCCGACGGCTGCGAGCTGCCCAAATTCGACCCGGAAAAGTTCCTGAAATTGGTGAGAGGAAAGTCTATCGCATTTGTTGGCGATTCTATGAGCAGGAATCAAATGCAGTCGTTGGGTTGCCTCTTGTCCAAAGTAAGCATATACTCAAGAATTCATTAATAAGCAACGTGTGACATTATTCATTCTACCATTTCATTTTTAAAGATTTCGTTACACAGATTATGCGGTCTATTAATTAATTTTCAGGGTGGAGCTCCTGAGAATCCTGAGACAGGTAGAGACAGCCAATTTTGGGTGTACAAGCAAGATTACAACTTCAACATGTCGTTTATTTCGAGTCCATTTATGGTAAGGAAGGATAAACCCGATCCGCAGAGCCATTTCCTTGACTTATACGTGGACGAGGTTGACGAATACTGGACTTCTAAGATCGAAGGATACAACTTCATTTTCATCTCATTCGGGCAATGGTACATGTGGACCCGCTTCCATTTCTACGAAAATCACAGCCTCTTCGGCTGCAATGCCTGCGACGGCTCCGCGGGCCTCACCGACGTAGGAATATACGTCGGCTACCGGAAAGCATACCGGACAGCTTTGAAAGCCGTCAACTTGTTTGCAAGACCTGGAGCAACGATCTTCGTCAAGACGTTCTCCCCGTCACACTTTGAAGAAGGACCTTGGGACGGAAATGGAGTCTGCAAGAGGCAACAGCCGTACGGAAGAAATGAAACGGTAGTACTACAGACTGAGTACTCAATAATGCGGGAGATACAAATGGAGGAATTTAAAATTGCTGAAGAAGAAGGTCGCAAAAGAGGACTGAGATACGCATTATTAGATGTAACGATGTCTATGCTGATGAGGCCGGACGGTCACCCAGGAAAATACGGCAACGTCGAGTCGACTGGTAACGACTGTCTGCATTGGTGTTTGCCCGGACCGGTTGATCTTTGGAATGAGTTAACGCTCCAGTTACTTCTGAAACTGGACTCCTAAATAAACGAGATTAGATCTTCTGTCTATGTGTTGTATTTTTATCTTCCGTGTCTATCCCCAATATTAAAACGTAAAACTCTGCACACATAAGCGTGTTTCTTGTTCGGAGATTTATGTTCATTAGAACAAAATATTTTTCTTGTTTCACATTATATATCTCTTCATGAATGAATTATGGTTTTAGTATATGGATTGTTCATATTGTTTGAGTTATTTCATTCATTAGCTAAAAGAAAATTCGAGAATTTTATTTTAATGTTTCGATTAATTACCTCCATCACCTCTTCCGAGAGGTTTGGGCAAATTAACAATCACTCTATTTAATGGATCACTCTGAAGTAATTTCTGATTAAACTTAACTAGTGGACACGTTTCTGTGACAATTACTTTTCGTTACTATTTGGGAGATTAACAATGAAATTTGGTCACTAAAGGAACAAATTTGTTGTGAAATACTGATAATTAAGTGTTGTCATTTTGGTGACAAATCTGCCACAAAATGTTGTGGCTAAATATGGTTAAATACTGCTTATTTGTGACAACAATATTTGTAGGGTAATGGTCGTGAATTAAAATATGGTTTGACGTCCACGAGATTTCATATTTCGTCACTCAAGCTCCAAACTCCGTTACTTGACGACCTCATGGTGGCAACCTCTAATCTTGTCACTAACCGGTATCAGCTTTATCAACTATTTCTTGTGACGGAAAAAAATTTTCGTCACTAATATTCAGTTTTTCTTGAGCACTCTACGAAAATCGCCACCTCTTCAGCTGCCCTGCCTGGAATGACACGCTGTCACTGATGTAGGAATGCCGCCTACCGAAAAAGCACTCCAGATTCATAGATCTTTCTTAGCCCGAAACATAGGTAAAATACAGAGCTAGCTCTAAATTAATACTTTCTCTGTTTATTTGGAAAAATTCACTTATAATACTGAAAACAGTATTAAAAAGTAGACTCGTTTACTGAAACAGAGAGAATATTAATAATTACTCGTGCCTAACACGAACAGAATAAATATGGCAGCTATGTGGCAACTTGTTGATTCTTCTGTAAGTATCTTCTATACTTATATGCCAAAATCTATTGATAAAATACTGTACAGATTTCATACCTCCGTTTGCAGGTCCAGTAATCTCCGATTGCAAGTCCAGTGATCTAATGGAGTGATTGTTGATCGAAGAGCCGCACAACTGTCCGGCATCTAAAGATATCCACAAGACCAATTTCCGAGGACCTCACAGGATGGACTACAGTAGATCAACGTGCTAGCTCCGTCAAGAAGCGGACAACCAAAGAAAACCATTTCCGTACGTAAGAAGCGGAAGCCTCATTGCTGAATAATTAATGACTCTGTTGCTTATTTAATAGCAAATAATAAGTATTTAATAGATCTTTATCTAGTAATGTAGTAGTTATCTTAAAGGATGACAAGCTACCTGATATATTTTATCGTATAATACGAGATATGATAATTATATATCTATTAGATAAATCCCTTTTATTTCAAACTTTATTTAAAATAATTAATCTACCAATTAAATATTTATAGATTAATTATTAATTCAATTAATTCACGTAATTATCATATAATTACATTTAGTCCCATTTAACCCAGAAATTAATTCTTAGTGTGTGACCCTTTAAGTTTCTTAATTAATGACAATAAAAATAAATTTAATCTATTTATTTGGCTTGGTACAAAAACCCCACATCTTCTGTTGTAGGCTTGGTGCTAGTAGTAGTGGCTAGCGCAACAAGGAGATCACCGAGCTGTAGATAAAAACGAAGCAACTTGCAACTAGCAAGCGGCCCTTTTAATTCCCCGCTGTGGAGTATAGGTGTGGTAGCAACTACGTACTGGCTACTTGGCCTTACAGCAGGGGAAATCGTATTATTTGAGGGGTTTAATTTTTATTTTACTTATTTATTTTTTTGATTTAGTGAAGTAAGCAAAGATAAATTTGTAATTTAAAGTGGTAGCTAACTAAAGCTATTAAGTGCCTTTACACAGCTTGATAAATTGGAGTAATATTTTCGTGGAAATTTTCTCCTGTGCATTGTCTTAATTTGTTTTTGCTCTTCTTGCCTAACATCGTTTTGTTCTTTTTAAAACCACGGGAGAAAACCCGACTTCATCTGCAATAATGTCTAGCTCATTTTCCAACTCTTTTTCAAGTTCTCCCTCCTCCTCGCTATATTTTAACTCAGCATCTTGTTGCTCCTCTTCGGATGCCAGAAGAGAATTGTTCATCTCTGCCATAAACTTGTTTATTTCATCTTGGGAACTTTAAAATCCAACATTAACTCGTGAAATTCCTCTGCGCTCAGTTTCTTTGGAGTAAATTCTGGTGGGAATTAGTCTACGTCTACTCCTAATATAATTCTTAGGGTTTAATATAAATAAATTTTTTTAGTGATAAATATATACATATATACTTTTTTCTTTTTAACAGTTAAAACTCCATTACTTCTGAAACATTACCGCACTCAAAAGATGTAACGTTGGTTTCAAAAAAAAAAAAAAAAATGTAACGCAATTGTTTTGGGCCAGAAAAAACCCTTTCCTCAACCAAGCCCCAACATCAAAGCCCAATCCTCATGCCTGTCTCTGTAAATGAATGAATTCCGTTTTAGTTTATGGCTGACTCATAAATACTCTCTCCTTCTGTTCTCTAAAGAGTGTGCTTTAATAATTTTTTTTCTTGTTCTTTAAAGAGTATCTCTTTCAAATTTCAATACAAAAAGTTAAAAGTTTCCCTATTTTACCCCTAATTTAATTGATTTATTAATTATATTCTCTTTCTAAATGTACATGTATTATTTAAAACATTAAATTTGTAGTTAAACAAGAGAATATAATAAGGGTAAAAGAAGAATTTTTCTCACTTTCTTAATTTATGTACAAATCTCTAAGGCGCCACTCTTAGAGAACAGAGGGAGTATGGTTTAATTCTAATTTTTTATTTATCATATCGTTTGATTAATAATTAGATGACATTTTTTGACTTTTACATATTTAAAAATGTTGTTTCTAATCCTTTATAAGTATCAAAAAACCTTTTTTTTTTTTTGGGGGGGGTCTATTGGTTAACTATCAATTAACCTTTTAGAATCTATCTACATGCATCAAAAGCATATATATTTCTAAAACGTCTGCTTTCAACTTCCTCCATTATATTCTATTAATAAATAGAGTATTGTTTCGAAATAAAATTTTATTCAATTAACTGAATAAATATGAGTACTAATTTAGCCCTTTAAATCGTGGAAAAGAATTGCTAGAAGTATGATTCAAATCCTAAACCTCGCGATTTGAGAGGAGAGTGTTTTACTGGTTGAGTTACTAATAATTCGCATTTTCTTATCGTAATTAATGACATAATAGTGGCTAAAAAATGGAATTGGAAACGTAGATGTAGATTTAGTAAATGAGAAATAGCCCCCAGGGGCTTAGCTCAGTTGGTAACTTGGCAGCAGATTGCAGCCAAGGACGCAGGATCGAGCCCTGGCAGCCGCAGTGTGGGATTTTCATCCCCCCAATGTGGGGGGTGGATCCTTGTGGGCACCAGGCACTGGTCCTCCTGCCAAAGTTATCGCTGAGTCACCCTGATTTACCTCCCACACGAGGCTCATGGGGCTGGGCGGTGTGGGCCCCGCGGGCGAGGGATATCGCCTTTTAGCCAAGTAAATGAGAAATAATCAATCAATAAGTAAAATATTAGATAGAGGAGTGTTAAAAATCATTATGATCTATCAATATAATAAATTATTATTCCAACAATAATAATGCTTTTGGATATCTATCAGATAAAGAAGAAAAAGCTAGGAACCTTCACCCAAACTTAATCACACGTTTTAAACCGTTAACATATGCTTTCGTCCCAACGAGGAAATACATATGATTCAAACAACTTACCTATGTTTCTTCAAAGACTCTTTGTATATAAATCGCAGAACTTATCCATCTGGGCAATTAAAGTAAAAAAAATGAAGCAGCAGTCGCAAGAACCTCAACAGCAATGTCCATTCCTACAGACTTCATCAGCAGGAATGATACATTTGTTTCACATTTTCCTCATTACCAATATTATTTTGTTTCTTGTCATTTTTCCTCCAATAAATGATCGGTTCGCTCTCAGTCCCGCCGGCAAAATCTTTGAATCAGCTGCAACTTCGTTTTCAAAGCTAAACGGCGTCGTCGATACTGATCGGAAATGCGATTTGTTCACCGGAGAATGGATTCCCAACCCGGAGGGACCCTACTACACCAACGACACTTGCCTTCACATTTTCCCGAAACACAGTTGCTTGGGTCTCGGAAAGCCCGATGACTACTCGAAATGGAGGTGGAAGCCTGACGGCTGCGACCTGCCCATGTTCGACCCGAAACACTTTCTAGAATTGATGAGAGGAAAGTCTATTATCTTTGTTGGGGATTCCATGACCCGGAATCACATTCAATCGTTGGGTTGCCTCTTGTCCAGAGTAAGTAGAAAGATAGTTTAGAAAATAGTGTCACATTTAAAGTATTTGTCATGTAATTATTGTATATTGATCGCGATTAAAATATGAGCTATATATTTTGATGTGCAGGTTGCAGTTCCTGTGGATAATTATTTACCAGGAGCTGAATTAATGGAGGACAATATTAATTGGGTGTACAAAGATTACAATTTCAACATGTCTCTGTTTTGGAGTGCATTTTTAGTCCGGGCAGAAAAACCCGATATTACCCCCTTCAATTTATACCTAGACACCTTTGACCAAACCTGGACTTCCGAGATCGGAAGATACAGCCACGTCATCATCTCCGGCGGGCATTGGTACATCTACCATCCAGGCAAGTACTACGAGAATCGTCGCCTCTTCGGCTGCCACGGCTGTCGAATCTCCGGCGTCACCAATTTCGAAGGCTACGTTGCCTACCAGAGAGCGCTCCGGACAGCTCTGAAAGCCGTGAACGCGTTCGCGAGACCGGGAGGAATGGTGATTTTCAGGACCATTTGCCCGGACCACTTTGAAGGTGGATCTTGGCACGACGGCGGGAAGTGCATCCGGGAAAAGCCTTACAAGAGAAATGAAACCGCCCTCAAGCATCCTTACACAATATTCCGGGATATTCAAATGGAGGAATTTAAAATTGCGGAGGAGCAAGGTCGCCGGAGAGGGCTGAGATACGCTTTGTTGGATACAACGCAATCCATGTTGCTGAGGCCCGACGCTCACCCGAGTAAATACAGCAACGAGACGACGGGGAAACGCCGGAAAAATGACTGTGTGCATTCGTGTTTGCCTGGGCCCGCTGACATCTGGAATGAGATGCTACTTGAATTACTTTTAAGAGACCAGCAGCGGCCCACCGGCCCAAAAGTTATATAGATATGTTATAGTGTGCACAACTGTCTTGGGCTAGACCACCCTTGAACCGATGCCCAATTTTATACAAGATTTTAAAGCCCATTTAGCTCAAACATGATGGGCAATTTATACTTTTGAGATGCAATAAATAAGGAAGAATGACATTTTTAATACTAAAAATTTGGACTGTTTACAATTTGGTATTAAAAGTTTACTCAATTTTAAACTTGTGCTTTATGATTATACTTTGTTGCATTTTTAGTACCAGTACATGCTATAGTAGGTTTTACATAGTCAAACCAAAGTCAACGATAAATTTAGGGTATTTTACAATTTTACAATTTTGTGACGGCTGAAAATATAAATTTTCTAATATAATTCCAAAAATTTTTCGTTGTTTTCTTTCTCCTCAGTCGGAAGAAAACTTGTCCGTCGACTGAGGAGAAAAAAAAAAGTGGCGAAAATGTTTTTGAAATAATATTAGAAATATATATTTTCAACCCCTATAAAATTGTAAAATTTGTAAAGTACATCCAAATTATCTTTGACTTTGATTTGACTACATAAAACCTGCTATAGCAGGTATTGGTACTAAAAATGCAACAAAGTGTAACATAAAACACAAGTATGGAACTGAGTAAACTTTTAGTACCAAAGTTACAAACAGCCCAAACTATTATTACCAAAAATGTCATTTTGCCCAATAAATAAAACAAAAAAAATAACAATACTATACATCGTCAAAATTTAATTATCTCCTCCAGCATTTTTACTCAAATTTTGTTTTGTTTGCAAAATTCCTTGACATTCCCTCCGGAGGAAAAGCTTGTTTTTTTAGAAGGGTTAATCACACTTTTACCCAATTTTGTTTTGGGTCATTATACTTTTTAACACTTTTGTTTCAGTTATTCCAAACACTCGCTTTTGCATATATGGTGTTATACTTTTGGTCATTTTAACATATTATTACACGTTCTCCCAGCCAACGGTAATATGGATTTTTTTCACAAGAAAAAAATAAAAACATTTATGGTTTAATTATGAATCTCAAAGTTTTATTCCAAAAGCAGACACTATTGAGTTAGCCCATAAAAGTTTTATTTTATAAAAAATAAAAAAAAATTTAAAACTCATATTACTGTTGACTGGGCGTTAATCATTGAGAACAACTAATAACAAATTAAAATAGTCATAAGTGTAACAATATACACATAAATTTTTATTTATTTATTTTTTTTGGCAATAACTGAAACAACAATGTCCAAAAGTGTAACGATCCAACTAATAATGACTAAAAATGTAATTTTCCCTTCTATTTTTGGAAAAAAAAAATGGCAAAGTTGTGAGAAGTTATATCATACATTAGATATATTAGAAGGAGATGCGGCTTGCATTATTTAAGAGGTAAAATTATAATTTATTAGTAAAAATATCTTAAAAAATAAAGGGCAACTTCTATTTATTCCTTCATTCGGATTGCGTCACTGCATAACATCTTCTATTCAAATTTATTAATGATATGATTATAACGTCATTTACTTTTGAAAGAAATTCAATCAGGTTGATTCAATGAAATATCGACCTTTTAATTTGATCGTTTGGTATTTCTATTCAATTACGATAACATTGACTTTGTGAATATAAAAAGATTAATCATACTTTTGAATTCGTTTAGTGAGACGGAAGAAGTATTAAATTAACAATCTGAAATTAACACATACGAGATGAAATGAAAAAGAAAGGCACGTTCACAAAAAAAAACTTAATTAATCACATTTTAATCCATTAAATTATGTTTCATCTGGTCCCCAAACGAGGAAAGAACATACAAAATGCATAAATGAAGATCGAAAAGGAAAAAAATATAATCTATGCCTTTTACTCCAATAAGAATTTGATATTTTTGTGAGCCAAAAAATTTCCCAGCAGTCGTATCCAATAAATGGTAGGCTTGATATGGGAAATTGCAAGAAGCTCATGAACAGCAACATCCCTTAGTTTCTACGAATTGACTTCAGGAATGATTCAAACAAAGATAGATTTCCTGCACATTTTTCTTACCAATATTATTTTGTTCGTTATAATTTATTCTCTAGTAGTAATACAATTTGATAGGCCGTCCGCTCCGGGCAAAATGTCCGAATCACCAACTTCGTTTTCAAAGCTAAACGTCGACGGTACTGATCGGAACTGCGATTTGTTCACCGGAGAATGGATTCCCAACCCTGAGGGACCCTACTACACCAACGACACTTGTATTCACATTTATCCCAAGCACAATTGCATGAGTCAAGGAAAGCCCGATGATTACTTGAAATGGAGGTGGAAGCCCGACGGCTGCGAGCTTCCAGTATTCGATCCGAAACACTTTCTAGAATTGATGAGAGGAAAGTCAATCGCTTTTGTTGGGGATTCTATGTCCTCGAATCAAATGCAATCACTGGGTTGCCTCTTGTCCAGGGTAAGGAGCAGAGAGTATATATGCTCGAGAGTTTTGTTTATAATACTATTGTTTATATTATGTTCGTCTTCATTGATTTTGTTTGTGTTTTAATTTTTGATCGACAGGTTGCTGAACCTGTGGAAGTTTCATCAAAATCTAAATTACCCGACAAGAATATAGATTGGTTGTACAGGGATTACAACTTGAACATGTCTATGTATCGGTCTCCATTTTTGATAAGGTCAGAAAAGTCCGATGGCGTCGCCCCTTCCGATTTACACATTGACGCCTTTGACCAAAGCTGGACTTCCCAGATTGAAAGGTACAGCCACTTCATCATCTCCGGTGGGCAATGGTACATCCACCGTTACCGGCAGTTCTACGAAAATCGCCGCCGCTTCGGCTGCCATGCCTGTAATATCTCCAGCGTCCCCGAATTGGAAGGTTACGTTGCCTTTCAGAAAGCGCTCCGGACAGCTCTCAAAGCCATTAACACGTTAGCGAGACCCGGAGGAATGGTGATTCTGAGGACCATCTCGCCGGAACACTTTGAAGGCGGATCTTGGAACGGCGGCGGAAAGTGCGTCAGAAAAAGGCCTTTCAAGAGATATGAAATTGTCCTCAAGCATCCTTACTCAATATATCGGGAAATACAATTGGAGGAATTTAAAATTGCTGAAGCAGAAGGTCGCCGGAGAGGATTGAGATACGGGCTATTGGATACAACGGAATCCATATTGATGAGGCCCGATGGCCACCCGGGCCAAAAATATGGGCATGGGCCGAGTGATTGTCTACATTCGTGTTTGCCTGGGCCTGCTGACATCTTGAATGACTTGTTAATCCAGTTATTAATAAGAGATCGACAACGGCCCACCCGATAGATCATATTTTGTTTTGGTTTGGGCCAGACCAATCATTTTCTTCCTCAGCAAAAGCCCAAGGCTATTCATTTACATTTATTTGTAAAATAAATTTTTATTTTTTGTGTGACATTTCTAATTACGGGAAAATTGTGTAAAATAAAGACTCCTATGATCGTCCCAACTCTTGTGCATCATCAAGCCCCATGCTTTTTTATTTTTTTTTATTTTTATAAAACTGAATAGCTTTAAGGGTAAAATTGTAAGTATAGAGAGAGAGAGTACAAAAGATATGAATCCGATTTACCACTCATTCTTATATGCTCCCAGCTCCATGGCTTAATGGTAAAGCTGATTTAACTGAAAAAACCTCAGCTCTTGAAGATAGTGGAATATTAACAACAAGATTCACCACACAATTAAGGAAAAATTGCTTCCCTTTTCGTTTTGCTAATTTTATGATTCGCAGGCTTCGTATGAATAATCCATGAGGGATGTGTTTTGTAATTTCAGAAACAATGGAATTCGTTTTGTAATTACTCCAAAACATCAAGGATGAATGTAAAATCGTTCTTTAATTTATATATTTTATTCTCTCTGTCCCATTCAAATAATGTAATTTGTATTACTAAAAACAGTAATGCAAATGGATTTTTTAAATGGAACGTATAGAGTAATATATTATAAATTAATTACACTATGATGTGAAATGTAATTCCCCCCAGTGATGCAAGGAAAAAAGTATACGGTATGTTTATTAACATATTATGTATGCTTTTTATATATTTAAAAATATTATTTTTATTTCTTTTATATATCTATTTAATATAGTAGATAGATATATATATAATACTCCAATGCTTCTTGTGATATTTATTTAGTCATTGTAAATTTAGTAAATATTAAATAAGAATACGAATAAGTAAATAATTGAATAAAAATATATATATAAAAATTATGGATATTTTTTTCATAAATAATTTTAAAAATCAGACAGAATGACCCCTTAAATTGGTAGATCACTAAAACAAAAATAGCATTAAAAATTGACAACCTGGAATTAAGAAACATGATGATCAGATGAAGAAGAAAAGCTAGGCATACACACACGTTCATCAAAACTTAATTCACGCATTTTAATCCCTTAACATATGCTTGATTTTGATCCCAGCGAGGAAACAAATTTAAAAAACTTACCAATGTTTCTTGAAATGGGAAGAACGTTAAAATATCTTTGCCTTTAATCGCGTATAAATGGCAGGCAGACTTGATCGATCTGGGCAGTTAAGAAAATTGATTCCTCCATCAGTTTAAGAGTAAAATGAAGCAGCAATCGCAAGCGGCTCAACAGCAGCAGCTGAAGACTTCATCAGCAGGAACGATACTAAAGATTGATTTGCTGCACATTTTCTTAATTACCAATATTATTTTGTTACTTGTCTTTTTTCCCGCCAAATTCTATGAATCAGCTGCAACTTCGTTTTCAAAGCTAAACGGCGTCGTCGTGGACAGCTGCGATTTGTTCACCGGAGAATGGATTCCCAACCCTGAGGGACCCTACTACACCAACTACACTTGTAATTTGATTCACCTGAACTACAATTGCATGAGACGCGGAAAGCCCGATGATTCTGGTTACTTGAAATGGCGGTGGAAGCCCGACGGCTGCGACCTCCCCATATTCGATCCCAGACACTTTTTAGAATTGATGAGAGGAAAGTCCGTCGCCTTTGTTGGGGATTCAATTACCGCGAATCACTTTCAATCGTTGGGTTGCCTCTTGTCCAGGGTAAGTCCAGTTTTGTCTCTGTTTTTAACTTTTAATTAATGGAAACAGGGACTCAGGTGGCCGCCATGCTCCAATTTATTTTACTGACCGATCTGCAGGTTGCTGTTCCTGTGGTAGATTCATCCAGATCTACAATAGAAGCCTTGAAGAAAGATTATTTGTACAAGGACTACAATCTTAATTTGTCCATGTATTGGACTCCATTCCTGATAAAGCCAGAAAAAGCCGGTCGCGCCCCTTCCAATCTACACCTTGACACCTTCGACGATAGCTGGACTTCCTCGATTCAAAAATACAGCCACATCATCATCGCAGGTGGGAATTGGTTCGTCCACCACGTACGACAGTTCTACGAAAACGGCCGCCGAATTGGCTGCCATGGATGTAACATCGCCGGCGTCACTGACTTCCAAGGCTACGTTGCCTTCCAAAAAGCGCTCCGGACAGCATTCAAAGCCGTGAACACATTCGCGAGACCGGGAGGGATGGTGATTCTCAGGACCATCTCGCCGGACCACTTTGAAGGCGGATCTTGGAACGACGGCGGATACTGCGTCAGGAAAATGCCTTACAAGAGAAATGAAATAGTCCTCGGGCATCCTTACACAATATATCGGGAAATACAATTGGAGGAATTCAGATTTGCGGAACGGGAAGGTCGCCGGAGAGGATTGAGATACGCATTGTTAGATACAACGGAATCCATGTTGTTGAGGCCCGATGCTCACCCCCAAAAATACGGGCACACCCCAGCTCAAAAGGATCTACCCAGCGATTGTTTGCATTCGTGCTTGCCTGGGCCCGCTGACATCATCAATGATTTGTTACTACAGTTACTTAAAAGAGACCGACAGCGGCCCACGGTACAAAATATCATTTAGAGACTGGGTAGTGGGTTTGGGCCAGACCAACCATTTCCTCCTTTAATGAAGGCCCAATATTAAACTGAAGGGCCCATTGGTGTTTACTTAGAGGCAATTATCTTTGTTTATTTTTTTTTTAAACAAATAAATTCTATTAGTATGACATTTAGGTGTCCAATATACATTTCGACGTGTGACACCTGTCTAGTTAGAATACGTTGAAATTCTAATATAAAATAAAAAGGAATTAACTAGTTAAGGATAAAAGAAAAAGTCTCTTGATAAATATAAATGACCAAAGAATTTTATCAATATCTTGCATTACAATTTCGATTTATAAAATGTACAACATTTGATAGATTGCAATATATAATACCTAAAATAAATAATTTGTTATCATTTTTTTCATTAATATTTTTATTTTTTAAATGTAAATTAATTATATACTACACATGATTTGATTTGATTTTAAATTGTAAATAATTTAAAATGTGACTATTTTAATAAAAGAAAAAAAAGATAAAATTTCCATAGAAAAAGGAAAGAGAAACAGGTGTGACACGCAGGGATAGCTTAAGCCGCAATTTCAGCGAATGAGTCGTCAAAACTCAAAAGAAATGCACGCCGCACTTACGCCTTGATCCGTGGGAAATTACAAATACGAAGACTCCAATCTCTATAATTTTGATTTTCTGGTCAACTAAACCCAATTGAAAATTCAAATAATAAAAAGAATCTCCCGTCCCACGTCCTCTTATTTCAAGTAAATTATATCATTGACCATTAAATTGTTGTGAAATTTCATTTTTGGCCACCATTAATAAAATCTATATATATTTGTTGCTGTTTTCTTTTTATATAATTTTGCCAAGTAAATCCACACCAAAAAAATAAGAACAGTCGGGCAGGCCCATATAGTGAAAGCAAAAGCAAAACCTGAAATGGATAATAAGTCTATCAAGTATCAACCACAAAATTAAGTCATGACAGTTGGAAGAATGATAACAAAACTGGAATAAATAATGATTCAAACGATACTACTAATCACTTTCAACAGTTTAGTAACCAAAGTCATAATAGTTGCATTCAAGGGTAAGGAATAAGCATACCCAAGAAAGAAAGAAAGAATGCCTACTCTCCTCTTCAAGTTCTTCCCATCTAACTCTATGGACTTTGAACCTAAAATGAAAGCTACACACTTGTCACTTACCCTTTCAATTGGTACATAAGACCAATAATGGTTGGGAATTGATTTTTTTTTTTGGAAGGGAATTGAGAAGGGGAATAGTGATTGATTACTCATTAATATTCAGTTTCATAATAAATGTCATTTCATAGAGATTCATTTATTTTGAAATAAGTATTACCCTATCGCGCAACTATTTAACCGATTTTTCTATAATCAATATTAATTAAGAGATTAAATAATCATTTTTAACTAGTATAGTGAGTCAAAGACCAAACGTGATTATGATGGCTTAGCTTGTGTAATGTATGTCCTACATTCTCACAATCTTCAAATGTTCAACTTTTACACTCCAATTGGGACCTACTTTAAACATTAGTACTACCTTTCTCCCCTCTTTTCTTTGCACCTTATTCTTTACCCCAATTTCTAAATTTCTACACTAAGGGCATGTTATTTTTGTTCTGTTTTGAAAACGATTTTGATTTTAATAGTAAATTTAATATATTTTAATCATATTTCATCATTTTCAATACAATTTTTTACTATTCAGCATCTACTTTTTACATTTTCAATACACTTTTTACATTATAAAACTATTTTTCAAAACTTATTTTTAAAACGATGAAAAAGAACATGCCCTAAATGTACTACAACTATATAATATAAAATGATTTTAAAAAAAAATCAATTTAAAGACTTGAAAATTAATTATGAAAAAGAATTAAAAAAAAAAAAAACGTCTCCCGTCATTTATGGTTTCATTAAAGACAAAACACCACCAATAACAAGAAGACGAGATTCCCTGAATTTTACTTATAACAAATCAAATCGCAAATTATGCAAATCAAATACTAAACTATTAACTTTCTGCCCTTTTCTTCTGCTTCGTGCCTGCCTGTCGGTGGCTATTCCGCTAACGCCTAAGACAGACAGGCCGGCCCTTCTTCTTTCACTCTCTCACTCCTCTGAATCTCAACCACCATCGTTTTGTTCTGTTTTGTTTTGATTTGATTTGATTTCTTCTCCCTCCGATCCTCCATTATCGCCCACACCCAGAAAAAAATGCTTCCGCCGTCCGCCGCCTCGTCCGACCATCTTCCTTTAAGAAAAGGAATCAAGAACCACACCGCCGACCACCACCTCCACACCAAGAACGCGTTGGGTTTTTTCCAAACCCACATCTCTTCCGATCCTCGGTTCTGGCTATTGGCCGCGTTTCTCTTCCTCCAAGCCCTTATATTCTTCATCACCCGCTCTTCCCCGTCGCAAACCCCGGCTCATTTGAGTGCGAACAACCGGCTGATTACCCATCTCCCCAACTACACGCGAGATGCCTGGCGTTCCAGATTCGATGACCCGGAATGTGGGTCCGGCAGGGTGTACGTGTACGACCTCCCTTCCATGTTCACCAAGGACTTGATAGTCACCGATTGCGACGATCTCGAGCAGTGGAAATGGCAATGCGGTCTCGGCACTGACGACGGTTATGGCAAGAACGCCTACGAGCTTCCCGGAATTGTGCCGGATCATTTCCTTCCGGCGTGGTACAGGACCAACCAATTCTCTCTGGAGTTAATCTTTCATGACCGGATGTTGAATTACAGGTGCAGGACCATGGACCCGGAGACCGCGACGGCGTATTACATACCCTTCTACGCTGGGCTGGCGGTTGGGAAATATCTTTGGATCGACGACATTCCCAAGCGCGACTATCTCTGCAATTTGCTGCTCCAGTGGGTCCAGAATCAGACGTATTGGAAGAAGAACAACGGCTCAGATCACTTCATCACGTTGGGCCGCATCGCGTGGGACTTCCGACGGTTATCCGAGCCGGAGAAGAAGTGGGGGTCCAGCTTCCTCAACCAACCGCCTATGGAGAAGGTCACGCGCTTCACCCTCGAGAAACCTGAGGGGATCTACGAAGACCTCAGTATACCGTACCCAACCGGATTTCACCCCCAATCCAAGGCCCAGATTCAACAGTGGCAAGACTTCGTCCGTCGACAGAACCGGACGAGTTTATTCAGCTTAGTCGGAGCATCCCACGGCGGCCATTTGGACAACGATTTCCGGTCATATCTTCTGAGTTACTGCTACAATCAAACGGGGTCGTGCCAGGTTGTGGACTGCTCCCACACCGCCTGCAACAACGGCTCGGCGGTGGTGCTGAAGGCCTATTTGAACTCCCATTTCTGCTTACAACCCAAGGGCGACAGCTACACAAGGCGCGGGGTGTTCGATTGCATGGTGGCCGGATCAATCCCTGTTTTATTCTGGAACAGGACGGCTTACACTCAGTACGAGTGGTTCTTGCCGGGAAATCCCAAGAGCTATTCGGTGTTCATAGATTACGAGGATGTGTTGAAGGGCAAGTCGGTGAGGAAAGTTTTGGAAAGTTACAGCAAGAAAAGATTGATGAAAATGCGGGAGAAGGTGATCGAGACCATACCCAAGGTTGTGTTCGCAAGGCCTACTAATAAGTCTGAGGTGATCGGAGATGCTTTTGAGATTGCCGTGGATGGGGTTCTGGGGAGATTCAAGTATGAAAAAATGTGGACTGAAGAGTGGAAAGATGACGAGGATGACATACCTTTAAGGTGAAAATAATTGATGTGCAGAGATTTATGAATTTTACTCTCTATGTTTTCATCAAATAGAAAGAAAGAAAACATGAATTTATAGTATTATGAACTCCCCCTCCCCCTCCCCCTCCCCCTTTTGAGTTTTGAGTGAGATGTGTTCATCATACACTTTTAGACTAGTTTATGAACAAATTAGATTGCAGCAACACTTGTACTTAAAAGAAAGTTTATGCACAATTTATTTTCTGCGTATGATGTTCAAGAACCTTTTGTAAATCTCCAGCAAATTTGCCAAATAGTTTATACTCTAATTCAAAAGCTTTAATGCAGTAATTCTCCAGTAAGCTTTAATGGTTCATTGACAACAAACACAAACACCAATGAAAACGTTTAGAATCATCAGCCACAAATGGATCACTACTATCTGTACAAACTACTAGTTCAATCCCCACACAGCAGAGCAGATCACATATACACTTCAAATCAGAATTCTAAATTCTAACAACTAGAAAAATTTTCCCTTATCATCCATTTCATCAAACATTGCTCTAAATCAGCTAAAATATACTCCCTGTTTTAGTGGGACAGAGGGAATACACGATATCCCAAAGCTACATTCTAAAATCCAGAATGCAAACTACGTTGTTAGCGAAAGCAGCAGCAACTTTATCACCTTTGGCGTTCCACCCAACTTCAAATATGCCTCCTTGGCCAGTATATCTTTTGATGACCTTGCCTTCTTTGACAGACCAAATATGCACGGATTTATCAAGGGAGCCACTAGCCAAGTACTCACCATTTGGGCTAAAGGCAATAGAGTATACTGCCGCCCTGCCAATGCAATCACAAAGATACATGTTTCATAACTCCTTCAGCAAAACCACAAGTAAAACTAAACCACAATAACTGCAAGCCATGTAGGTTGTGCTGAAGTTACTCAAACAAATCAACAAGCTGGCTCAAATAAATTGTCCAAAACTTTACTTTGCTTTAGAAGGGTAATTGCCTAAAAACTAAACTAGCATTCTAAGTAAACTACCTCTTTATGTTTCACTGTTGCAAACAATTTAGTATACTCCAGGACAACTAAGCATATAATTTGTATTGTTTGTAACGATAATCTTATGCATTTAAATAGATGCTTTAGTGCAAAATATTCCTGCAAGTCGATTATAAGCATATGCAACAAAATTTTGCACCTGTGCCCATTCAAGCTGCAAAGAAGTCTTCCCTGCTCCACATCCCAGAGCTTCACGGTTGAGTCAAATGATGCACTGCAGAAGGAACAGGTGAAGTCACAAGAATGCTAAAATTTTCTGCACCTCTTTGCAAGAAAGAAACTTAGTTATCTTAAGTATTCCTTTTAAGTATTTAATAACCTAAACTTCAAAAGGCACAAATTAACAAAACATCAGAGTAGCACATGATTAAGCAGGGGTAAGAAGCAACCTAGCCAACAGTGGCCGCAAATTTGGATTATCTGAGCCTGGTCCAGTGGGACTCCATCTGATATTATATATCTCCTGTAACATTAATGATCACAATAAGTTTCAAATTGAGTGCATTAGGTAAAGTAGCGCTACAGTAAAGAAAGAATGCACAATACCTTTTCATGTTCCACGAAATCATGGACGCACTTGTCCTGCTTCAAGCTCCATATCTGCAAGATTGACTTCCAAGCCGTTAAAAAGAATAACAATGCCATCGGGAAAATCGAAAGGCCCACTGTTTATCTAGCAAAGCCATAAAGCTCTTTCTTAGTTCATACGAAAACCAAGAGCAACTTTTCTTGAATGATGGCCCACATTAGAACTCCACTTTCATGAGCATAAAGAATCTCGATCAAAAGTTCAGTAAAAACGGATACTGTAAAATTTCAACCGCTAACATGACAAATTAGAAATCAAAGTCCAACTTCTCAAGGGAAAGGATGCAGAAATGAACCTTTGCAGTTGCATCATCAGAGCAGGATGCCAGCAATAAACCCGTAGGATCCCACTTGACACAATTAACTTCTCCCTAAAACCAAAAAGGATAGAGCATAGGCATCAGGCTTCATCAGAGCAGGATGTAACAAGGAACGAAGAGAGGATACTCAGACAAATTCAGCTTCAGAACAATGGAGAACTTTTTCATTTGCATGAAATGCGCTCAAAAAGGTTGGTTAAAACACAATAAATAAGGCCGCAAAGTTGTGAAAGCAAACCTGATGATCAGAAAAGGTTTTAATTGGTAAATTCTCTCCTATCTTAAAAACGTAGATCATTTGGTCAGTAGAACATGTTGCAAAAGAAACATTGTTTCTCCAATCAACATCTAGCGTTGGACCTGTTAAAAAGCCACTTCATGATTTTTCATATAGATAATAACCTTCGCACAAAAATGAATCATACTACATGAAAAAAATTAAGAATACAACACCTGTATGAAACTCATATTGCTGTTTCATTTGCTCGGTTTTTACATCCCAAACTATTGCAGTTTTATCACAGCTTCCTGTAAGAATATAGTCATTCTTCCTACTCCATTTCAAAGAAAAGATGGGTCCTTTATGCTTGGTCAAGGTGGTCCTCAATTGACCTGAAAAATGTGAGGACAGCCAGTTTCTATGAGCTCAACAAAATTAAATAGAGGTTAAATTGGGGGGAAAAACCATATATATTCATCAGACTCAACATCTGGTCATATGGGTTAGTATCTGAGTAGAGTTGAACACAAATAGTGTTATACTTTGACTTAATTCAAAGTAAAAGAGGTAATTCAAAGTACAAGAGTTCATAATATTATAAGTTCAACTTGAAATACTTGAGTCAAGTATGAGCGAGCTCAAGTATTAAATAAAAGTTATACTATAAAAATAATATACCAAAAAATATTATTTGCTCTAATCAAAATCAAGTTGAGTAAAGCTTCTGACTAAGCACTTCGCGAGCAAATCCACCTAACACAGCCCAATGATTATAATGCCAATGAAGTGAACAAGAGAGTGAACACCAAAATTGGTATCCATACTTTTAGCAAATTTGGGTTTAAGTACCCTTACTTTATTTTTCCCAGTAAAGGAACAGTTACTCTTGAAAACGGCTGAGTTAATTATGAGTAGCCAATGATGGTCACTAATTCATACAAATTTCTCACACTAAACTTATAAATCTAAATAACTTACAACGTTTGGAAGCAAAAAATTTTGTGTCTGAAAATATACTTATTACTTATCTTAGATACAATAATCATTCCCCCTTATTTGGAATTATGTAATAGTCATGTCCTTTTTAACAATTTAGTATCTTTCATTGTCATATAAAAAACTTGCCTAAAAATCGTAAGGGCTCAAAAACTCGAATTCGACAAAAGTATGGGTATCAATTTTGGTATTTACTCTTAAGAAAAGAAAGTTAAAAGTAAAACTAGACAACATAGCATTTCCCGTTTACCCTAAAAGAGAAGACTGACAAGAGGTACCAGATCGGTCCCTTTTTTTTTTTTTGAAGTAAATGAACAATTTTTGGGAAGAAAAAAATAAATAAATAACTAGGCAAATGATCCACAATCAATGAACAGTTTATGCATATCTAAATACAGAGTTTGGTCACTTCGAATTGTTATGAAAGGAATCCAAGATAGCTTACCATCTATTGTCCAAATTCTAGTTTGCCCATCATAAGCACCAGTTGCCAGCAGTGTTCCGTCCAGCTAAACATGGAAGCGCACAGTAGATTCAATCATGCATCATATTTGAATCTTGGGAATGAAGGACCAAACCTTTTCTGAAGTAGTAGCAGGAATTAAGAAATCTCACATTCCAATCAACTGAGGTCACATCTTTGCTTTTCTCATTAGTTTTGCCCTTTAGATGCATCAGTACTATCTCATTTGACGGACCATTCTGTGAACGTGATTGATTGGTCTCTTCATTGACTTTCCAAATTCGAGCTGTTGAATCTCCAGATCTAAATAAATGAAATACAAGGTAACAACATAAAACAGGATGCTCCAAAATCTTGTAGGAGTGGTGTATGGTAGTTACTAGCACAAACAATAACTCCAGTAGCTGCACAAAAAGCACCCAATTGATGGACCCAAGATAAGTAAACTAGTAATGCATAGCCATGGGGTTTGACATGAAACTCACCCTGATGCAAGAAGTGAGCTTGACGGGTTCCATGCACAAGCACAAACCTTCAGAAAAGATTCAGGAGTAACAGTTATAGGTCCCACAAAAGCACAGGAATATTGAATTATAAAAGAATAATTACAAAAATTGAAGTTAAGCGAAATAGAAAAAACCTCAGAAGTGTGCCCCTCCAAAACTGTGACGTCCGAACTAGAAAATTCAATATTTTGATTGGTAGGGGTGGTGGAAATTTCCATTGGTTCTGCTCCTAAAACAAGCATCAACGAAAAAATATATATACATACAGCTCATCAGAATAAAGAAAATATCATTTGGAAAGAGAAAATCAAATCACTAGTGAAACAACATCACACTTTGCTTTGCTGCCTTATTGTTGTCTACCTAAAGCTAACCCCAAAAAACACTAAGGCACCAGGTCCAATTTGTTTATCTTTAACTTCACAGGGAGTTCAAATTTACAGAGAAACCATTTACATTAAATATCTCAGCTACTTAAATGAGAGTGGTTACGACGAACAACTTGCACAAACGGCATAAAGTAGAACAACAATCAAGAAATAAATTAGTGATTCAACATCCTAATCACCGAAAATTTCGCTGGACAAATCATTAACCATCATATAAATTCTTGCAAGTATGTACACATACTATTATATTGCACCACCGACAAAATTAACAGTCAAATTTATGCAAATATAACACCATGCTATATGAAAAAGACATGCAACATTTAGCCACTGACGTTACTGCTTAAATACAATTTCAAATGTCTTTACTACTCTTCTAGCATCAAGCTCGCATCACACTAAATAGAAAAATCCAAAAACAGATTAGAATTTAGATGCGTAAACAGATTTACCCCCAGGAACCCTAACTTCTTCCTGCTTAACATTTTTGTGGTCCTCGCGAGCCGCATCCGCCATTTTGATGTGCTCCTTTTCTCTTGGCTTATCTTCATTTTTTTCTGCAACCTTTTCACGTTCTCTTTTCCTCACTTGTTTTTCCCTGTCTTTCACAAGCCCCCGTGCTCCTTCATGTTCTTTAGCCATTTCTTTCTCCTTAGCATTTTTTACTTCTTTTTTTCTCCTCTCCCTAATTGTACGTTGCAGCTCATTAACATCCTTTGTGATAAGATCCAAAGGTTGCAGAAAGGAAAAATCCTCATCCACATCTGAGTCAACCTAGCAAGATTAAAATGAAAAATTACAAAAGAAGAAAAACATTGCAAACTTATGGTGTGCAACTTAAATGTCTAAACTGAGAAAAAAAAAATTCAGAATAAATTAAATAAATCATGCACATTCTAAAATTAGTCAAACAAATAAAAAGTAAAGAATCGTGCACATTCTAACATTATTCAAGTTTGCTTCCATCTCTAAGTATTGAAGTCCTTTCTGTACAATAGTTATAAGAGCTCCAGGAGGAACCGAACTGTTATCAATGGGACACTTGTTGATATTAGCTTCATATCCTAGAGCAAATGCTGCATGAGTAAAACCTGAAAAAAAATACGAAGACAAAATTAGTAGATGTCCAGAGAAAAGAGCAACAAACATACAACAAATACTGAAAAAGATAACTGAAATTTCTTTACACATCCACTGAGAAATTTAAGATCCAGAAAAACTTACGAAGTACAGCCTACTCTAAAATTGAAAGGTTACAACGAAGGGGACAGATGGGATAAAGATTCAAACTGCCAATAAGGTCAATATACAGATGCCGGAGTTATAATTGATAATTATTGCTAACTAAGCTTTATGCATCACAATATGTCTTATTCCAGCCTCGCAAGGGAAAAAATAACCCTAGCAACCCTCCTCCCAAAGGGATTAACCTAAAAATAAACCAAGAATTTGGGGCAAGAAACAAAAGGACTTAGGCTGAACAATACGCCCCAATCAACAGAACTTGAGCACAAAATCACTTGGGCAAAACGCTTCAATTAGAGGTATTTAGCTCAACCCTAAACAAGAAAATTGTAGCAGTCAAAGAATGACGAAGGAAAAGAAAAACCCCAAATGGCAAGCGTTAGGCACGTTAAGTGTTGTAGACATAGCCAGAAGCGGAAAAAGAAAATGAAAATGAGAGCAGAGAGAGATGGGACATCACCGGACTCTTGGAGATAACGATAGACGAGGAAATTCAATTCGACGGAGGTCATGGAGGCCATTTTTCCCGGAGCGCAATGCGGATGATGCTACTGAATCATGTAAAAGCTGTGCACATATCTTGCCTGGTTCACGGCCAGTGGGACTATAATCCACAGCCGAACGGCGTTGCGCTTCTGGTGGGACCCAAACTCAGGGCAATAATAAGGAGGGAGGCTCTGTGTGCATAATATATACGGATAATTATTAGTTAATAATACCGGGTTAAGAGAGTACTCCCTCCCTTAAAAAGGCGTTCACTTTTAAAATGTACAATTAATTAACTAATTTTATTTTTTCATCTCTTACTTGTTATTTTTATTGAAAATAAAATGTAAATAAAAAATAATAAGTAAAATTGAAAAAAAAAGAAGTAAATAATTACTAAAGATATAATACAAAGAAAATATAGAAAAGAAGTATAAGAAAATACAATGGATGAAAATTGATGGAAACAAAATTAATATTACTAATAATGAAGGGAACAAAATGATAAATTGAAAGGAACAAAAAGGGAAAAGAATGATAAAAAAAAATGAAAATTAATGTTATTAAAAATAAAAGGAAATATTGAAAGAAGGAGAAAACAAAATTTTAAAATTAAAGACAACCAAAATATTGTAAAAAATAAATTACTAAGGCTCCATTTGGACAAGTACTTCAAAAACATCTTTATAAAAGTGTTTTTCAAAAACATTTTATAAAATATGTTTTTCAAGTTTTTTTAATGAAATATGTGTTTGGACAAGTATTTTACAAAAACGTTTTTTGAGTTAAAAATAGTTTAAAGGATGTTTGGACAACTATTTGAAAAGAAAAAAAAATTTTAAATTATATTTGATGCAGAAAATTATATAAAAATTATGTTTATCGTATATAAACCATTTTTTTTCTTTCTATTGGGTGGGTAGGGGTCGGAGGTTCGGCGCGGGGGCCGGGGAAAAGTCGAGTCCGGGGACGGGGTGAGGGCATGGTCGGGGCCTGGGTGGGGGTCAGGGTTGAGGTCAGGTCTGGGGGGCTGGGAGTGGTTGGGTCCGGGCGTGGGGTCGAGGTCAAGTCAGGGTTGGGGTCGGGTCGGGTTCGAGATCGGGGTCGGGGTCTGGGTCGAGGCGGTGGTTGGGTATGGAGGGGGGTGCGGGGCCGTGATCGGGTTCGGGGTAGGGTCTGGGGTAGGGGCATGGTCGGGCCGGGGGCCGAGGTCGAAACGGGGGTGGGGTCGAGGCCGAGGTTGAAACATGGGCGGGGCTGCCGGGTCGGGGTCGAGGGTAAGGATGAGGTTGAGGTCAGAACGGGGGTGGGGCCGATGTCAGGTCTGGGACGAAGCCGAGGTCACTGAGGGTGGGACAGGGGTCAGGGTGGGTACGGAGTTTTGGGCATATTGGGGGCAGAACAGGCCGAGCAGCGAGTTTAACTTAAAATGACTTTAAAATTTTTTAAGTATTTTATAAAACATGTTTAAAGTGTACTTCAAAAAACATTTTACTTAAATTTTTTTTTTAAAAACATTTTGCAATTTCTTGTCCAAATACCATTTTTAAGTTTTTTATACTCTTAAAACACTAAAAATGTTTTTGAAGTATTTGTCCAAACGGAGCCTAAATTTAATAATGGTATTAATTTTTATAACATGACTCAATTTTGTTTATTCTTTCTAAAAGCTCAAAATTGCATGCTAAATCTTTGATAATGGATAAAATGGTTAATTGCATCTAAATAAACAATCATAATTGGGTGAAAGTGTTAAAGTCAAAACAAAATGGACCAAATGTCACGTACCCAAAAGAAAAAGAAAAAAAAAACTTAAAATACCAATTTTCATATTAATTACATATAACGTATATAGTTGGCGGTTTAATCTGTTGTCTAAACTACACATTGCATTTTTTATGTCAAAAACTACCATTTGTGTTTTATAATTATTTGTACATTAATATATTTTTAATATACTTTTAATATTGAGCGAATCGCAAAATTATTAGATAAGAAAAAATTTCGTTATTTTCACTAATATTATTTCGAGCGAATCTGCCACTCATTACTGATAAAAGTTTCAAGACTGCATCATGGCCATAAATGAAATCACCATAGTCAGGAAAAAAATCACCATAGATGAAGAGCAAAACATCATAGATAGAGAGAAAAACTCTAGAAACGGAGAGAAAAACAAATAAACATGAATAAAATTAAAGATGATCTGGTATAGGTACTTCATACCCTTTCTTCTTCTGCAGGTGTGTAATTTATGGCTTTATCTTCTGTGACATTTTGGATCTCAAAGTTAGGGTAGTTGTACTTTCGCATGATGATACTGCGAAGCCTAGGATCTTCCTCTCACCGGACTCGCAATTTCCTCTGCATTTGGAAACTGGGGAGGCATATGTCTCTTGAAAGTCTCAGGTTACGGTTACAGGTGCTGGAATGCATTTAAAAATAAGGGTGAATTACATTTACCTCTTCCGACGTTTGCCTAAATAACAAATGGGTTCCTCAGGTTTCAGAAAATAACATTTTAGTCTCTTAACCACCTAAACTTGCAGTCCAACACTGTTCATCGTCTTCCCTGCACCCCCGCCGCCGCCATCACTGCTCATCTGGGTTGGAAATTTTTCTGGGACTATTATTTATCTTCTTCTTTGTCAAAACTAGATACAACACTCATTTTAAACGCAAGATTTTCAAGAAAGTGAACTTAAAGGCATGCCCACTTAAATAAGAGATTTAGCAGCAGGGGAAATCTGTCGCCATTTATAGTGGTTCATAATAACTACATCAATTTTTAAGGCGCAAGTTATTCCATGCAATTCTGCTCTTAATTTAACCTTCCACAGTAAAGAATACTTGCATTTTTTTATATATTTGAGGAAGGAATTTAGTTGCTTCAAATTTGTTTGCCTTTGCAAAAGAAGTTGATACTATGTTGGAATAAACTGATCAGCTATGCTTTTTGGGCTTCTCCATTTTTAAGTTTTTTTATGAAATGACAGACGTATCGAGGAATTCGAAAGCTGAAATGGAGGGCACAACGAGTAGTTGCATCAGAGATAGATATGCAAAGCTGGTGGAAGAAGGGTCTTGGCTGAGTCACTGGCGGGGGGACGCAGGGAAGATACTGAATAGTGCTGGATTCCAAGTTTGGGTAGTTAATGGATTGGGATGTTATTTTTTAAAATTTGAAGGACCTATTTATTATTTAGACAAACTTCGGGGAAGGTAAATCTAATTCCCTAAAAGTAATGAAATAGTGCACTTCTATATTTCCCTTCCATTCTGCTAGTTTCTATTCTACCGTCTGTCTTGTGCAGTTTTATCATATGTATGGTATTCGATAGCTTGAATTTTCCCTTAATCTATTAGCACATTTATACCTCAAATATCATCGACTAAAATAGATGGGACCTTTCAAATCATAGAAGTAGATCTCAAATTTCAGGTATTTCAAGCTTTAGAAGGACATCATGCTTCACTGATAGTTTACTTCGCATTGTCATAAAATTAAGATTCTTTTGTTTTCGTGAAATCAATTTCTTCAATAATTTTATTTTTTTTACATTTCTGTCTCGAACACAGCACAAGTTATTTGTACTATAATAATGATAAAACAAAAAATACTGAAATGTTTGTAGGTTAAATGAGTCAACACGAATAGTTAAACGAGTAAGGTTAGGGTTGAGAGGCGTTAACATGGAAACCTGCCAACCTGAATATGATAACTCGAACACGACACAAATTGCTTTCCCTAAATTACTATATGATTGATAAAATTAATTTGATTTATAAGTCTCTTTTTTATAAACATGTATTATTAATAAATAAATAAATATCACAAGAATTAAAATTATTACTGTATAATATTATTATAAATTGTGAGCCTGTGAATAAAAAAAGAAGCAGCGCCAAACTTTGAAATTGGGCCTGATTTAAAGGAAGGCGCGTCTTTTTTGAAAGCGAGTAATACAAGGTTGCGTTGCAAAAACGCTTTCTAGCCGCGTTTTATGAAAGCGCGTTATTTTACATTGCGGTAGGATAACGCCTTCTAGCCTCCTGCGCCTTCTGTAGGCTTCTATAAATAGCCTCTCTGCTTTCTCCTCTCTCTCGTCGCTGGTTTCGCTCCGAATGCAAATGTGCAGATTTCGCGAACCGAGAAGACGATCCCAGAGCTCCGATCAGCAGTGCCAGTAGAGGACGCCGATTACAACATTCCGAATATTCTACCCTTCAATTCTCCTCCGCCTTTGCGCTGTTCGTCGAAACCCTCGAGGTGGAGAGTTCGGATTCGATCGACAGCGCCCGATCTTCAATTCAAGATAAAAGATTGTTGTTGGTGTAGTTTTCAGGGAAAGACATACTTAAACGCTGGGAACCCCAGTGATCGAGGCATTTATTGCAGAGAATGGATTTAACGATATGTTAACGGTTGAAATTAATGCCGGAATTTAGGTTATCTCCAGTCTGTAAATTATATTTAAAGTTGTGTATATTCTGTGGTTCCTTATTCTTATTTTTTTGCCCATTGCAGTTAAAGAAAAGAAAACATTGCTGTGACATATGCAAAAAGATTCGAAATAATTCAGATAGGGGACTTTGGGCGAGACGGTCGAACTTTGTACTCAATTGTTGCACTTAAATCCATAAGATTACTTTTTGTATTTTTTAAAACTTTTATTTCCTTAATCTCATGCAATTCAAATTTGTTTTACCTAGGTGCTGCAATGGCGGTAAAGTTTGAGTGCACGCTGAGTGTGACAAAATTTTGAATAGGAGTTTCAAGGTCTTTCTTCATATACTGTCTTCAGTGCTGCCTTTGCTTATTTGAAAGAGTCATTGGTTTACCATGTTTGTAAATAAAAAATGAATTGGCCTTTGAACCTCTTTTCTGTTTGGCACTATTTGTAGGATCTTGGAACCACTGATTATTTTTGTCCTGAATGCCAAGGGAGGGAGGTTTAATTTTGAGTTGTCTGATACAGAAAATCTGTTCTCTGAAACCAAGTAAGTTTTCCTTTTTTCCCCTTTCTATTTTTGTTCCATCTTTCAATGGTTTATATGGTCACTGTCTTGGGTAGAGTGGTTTCTGAAATGTGGACGGTGTTCTTGATTTAGAAATAACTAGAAGAATGGTCCTCCTGACAAGGTTTCGGTAGTATGCTGTGGGGTGGAAGGCATTTACTTTCCTAGCCTTCATTCGTAAGTTTTTGCACTATATGATATGCTGCAAAGTTTGTCTTTATGCTAATTATTTCGCCAAGAGTTCTTCTTTCCATCTTTGCTAAGTTGTACAATCATTTTAACTCGATTTTCTTAAGCTTTACTTACTGAAGATCATGAAGATAAGTTGATAATGCAAGAATTACAGTTATATGTTAAAACAAGATGTTGATTCTGTTATTTGATATACTGGTAACCCTCATGGATTTAACTGGTAAGTGTTAGGATCAATTATGATCTTTTTTTTTCCTAACATGCTTTCCAGGGTGTGAGAAATACGGAAGAAGCCGTTCTCCACAAGGTTAACGGACCTTTTCTTCATTCTTTAAATTCAATACAGAGCTTGAATGCCAACCGTGTAAGTTTCTTGTCCTTGGTTTGCACATCGGAACCGTGTATGGACTTAAAATGTTTTAACTTTTTGACCCATACTTCAGGACATAGAAGAGCCACTGAAATTTTCTACCTTCAGGGAACACCTTCTTCATTTACAGGCAATTTTACAATACTTCTTTCTCCAGTAGTTTTCACTGTCAGATTCAGAGTTCTCATTTTGTATTCTGATTTCACATTGGCTCCTGTAGAGAACGGAAAAGGATCCTGTTTGCTTTGGAAAGTCTGGAATGCATGGGTGGTGCCTATTTGCTCGTAGGAATATTCTTGAAGGAGAAATGCTATGTCCTTAACGCATCTTAGAACGAGTGGAGGAGAGACTGATTGGAAAAAGGGATCTATGGTTATCAAGTATTGAGGGCCTTTCTTTTCTTTGGCACATTTGTGGCATCTGTGTTTCTTGTAGTAGGCGTGATTATGTTCTGACATTGGTATGCATCTTGTGTTACTTCCAGGTTCTTGAATACCACGGAGAGCAGGTCAGGGGTAGTGTTGCTGACTTAAGGGAAGTATGGTATTGCTATGAGGGAAAAGATTGCTATGTAAGTACCTCCTTACATTTCATATTAGGAGAATGTTACTGATCGATTTTCTCGTCCTCTGTTGTTATGAAACCCTCTAATGCAGCTATTTAAGATCAGCCAAGAAATTGTTGTAGATGCTACCGATAACTAAACAACCAAAAAGATTCAAAACTTCTCAAACATTGAACTTTTGTAATATCAACGGTTATGATTTTTAAAGGGCCTTGTAATGTATTCTATCCATCATCACTTACATCTATCAACTCTACATACTACAATGGATCTATTATTGCTTATAGGAATCAGCTTACCCAGGGGCAAAAGGTGTTGTCTACTCTAGAGATGATATCCAAGCTTGTTCATAGGTTAAGTTAACAAGTAAAAGCAGAAAAATGTCTTTTGTGGATATAATTTTTCCCCATCTGTGACATTGCAAACATAACATTTCTACTTTGCAGCAAAAATTTCTTAGAGGCAGTTGTTTCTTCTTGTCGACTTTTTTTTATCGCGGGTCTGATTTGTGCCTCAATAAACATAGTCTGCCTTGAGATCGATTGTGCTGATGCTGTAGGAACAGTCAATTACAGCTGTTATCACATCTGTGGCAAACATGATATCATAGGTTCGTCTTTCGGTAACCTTGTTTGTCTTTGGGTGTTAATTTGATTAAACAATCTAAAGGGCCACAAGTAGCTTTTAGTTTGTGATAGTACAGCCCTCATATGCACCTATTGTGCACCATTTTTTGGTTTGTCTTGACATTGACTCTGATATTTATTTATCTCTTGAAATACCTACTTGAACAAAGGGCAGTTGTTGACAATGATGGGGGGAAATTTCTCAACGAAAACAGTGACTTTAGACCTGTAAGTGTGACTGTTTTTCATTTTTGTCGTTATGAATTGACTGGTTGGGTAAATTTCTCTTGGTATGATATGAAGAATGGAATTCAGTTGGAAATATTAAATTAGTGACTTAAAATATGCAGGTGGTTCAGTACATGTTCGATGATGTCTCTGATTTTTTAGCAAGTTAATCTTTTATGCAAGAGAAAGTGATTACTGAATGGGAGGGAAGGTTGTCTCAGCATACTTAAAGCTTTTATTGATAATATATCTGAGAGGGAGACTGAGAATTTTCACTCTAGAAGACATGATAATGAAAACTCCATTACGCTGGCCAGGCATTTTCACTTATGAATTTAGTTTTTCTGCTGTTGTTGGAGCTTCTGTGCCATTTTCCATTTACATTTTGAGAGTACATATGACGTATTTCAGCACTTCTTCTATTGAATTATATATATTTTTTGTTCTGTTTTCTTGCAGTCAAAAGGCTTGGATGGGATGTTGTTTTCATTGTAAAGGTATCATATGAACCTCTGGCTTTCTAATCATAATTATCCAAGATTCTACTTTTCATGGTAACTGCACACTTAGCAAGTTTTACATTTGAAAGAATAATAGATCTTTCAAATGCGCATACCTGATATTCCTTCAAAACTTTGGATGTGACCACCTTGAGCCTATGTCAACACAATAATCCAAAAATGTTTCAGTGTGAAGAAGTAGGATATGAAATTTTCTGAATTAATAAGATAAATTATAATTTGTGGGATTTACACTTTGCATTGGAATTTCTGTATGTGTGGCAGTTCAACATTAATCTTTGGATCAATGATTCAGGTTAATGAATCAGAGATCCCGTTATTGCATAATTCAAATGGTACGACAATTGAAAATGATTCATCAATTGAGGCAAGTATGCTTATGGATAAGAAACTTGATTCATTGTTGTGGTCATGTAGAGTTTTTACTCTCTTCAAAAGTCTCAAAACCTCTCCACATTCTGCTTTACAGGAGGACAGACGAGTCTCTTATGTGGCAATGACAAGAGCTCGGAAAAAGCTTTTCATTCTATATATGATTACGGATTCGAGTTGGCAAGTCATATTTTTCTTTAATGTCGCCTTTAATAAAATATTCCTGGATCTCAACTTTTTCATGCTTGTTTTCAGGTTCTTCAACCTTCTTGATGTATAAGAGAAATTCCACTTCCTCTCCGAGATACCCAAGTAAGCTTATTTGTGAATTTGGAGATGCGTAGATGAACTTTCTTCACTTGGTTATTGAGAAGAATGTGGTTAACATGCAGACCTCAAAAAAAATATATATATATATATATATATAGAAAAGGAAGAAGTAGATTTGACATCTGACATGATTTTGTAACATAAAATAAAATTAAGTACTTCAATATGTGCTTTCCATTCATTTTTTTTCTTTTCCTTGATAATTTTTTGCAACTCTTTCTTCCGATACCCAACTTTATATGTGATATGGCTGAAGCTCATCTATGATTAAGAGTTACTGAATTAGAGTATATTTATGAGCTGCATGTTGTAAACAATTTTTCCACAACTCCAGCATTGGAGTACTGTAAACTGATTTTTGAACAACTATGTGGAAGAAGAGTCTTTTGTAAGGAATGTCTAGCAATTAGTGAAGAAGAAATTTTAGAATTTGGAGAAATCCCTGCTGTTGAAGACTTGAATAATATATTTCTCCTATTCAGAAGTCAATCCACTTAATTTCTCTGGTTTGATTTACTAGATGAGATAGTAGCGTATTTGACCATTTTCCTTTTATGAGTTGCTCTGTTTATCAATTTTAATTATAATTTCTATGTTTTACCTTATACATCGCTGTGGTTATTCATTCTTTTCTTTTTCTTTCGCATTTGTAGGATGATCCTAGCCTACAGAGTTTTTCGGGAGATAATCAGCAACTTCTTCATGGAAATCCTCAAACTGCTGATGTGTCGGCCACCACAGAATTAGTTGAAGCCAATATCTTGCCCAATGATGACCATCACAGTCATTTGTCCAAAGACAAACTTGAACTCATGGGGGTCTTGTAATAGTGATGGCTTTTTAAGAAGGTTCTATTTTGACGCTTGTCATGCTCTACATCTGTTATATAAGAGTAAGGTTGTGGTATACCTTAACGGTGTTGAGCACTAATCCTTACCAACTTTTGCGTCACATATTTGCAGATTCAAATGTGGAGGACTGAGCTACTATCTCCCAGTTATTTCATCAGTGGGCCGAAAATCATGCCTTTCGAGACCTAAGAGGTTACTCAACAAGGTATTTTGGCTCTTGCATCCTTTTTCTTCCAATTAGTTATAGTAAATACTTTTGCTGAGAGCTTGTCGTTAATTCTTTGGCTACTGAGTATTTTCATTTCAAGTACTTTGACTGTCATATATTCATTGGTAAAAGGATTTGTGGCTGCTTCTTTTTGACTTGTATCTCAAAGCTTTATGCTTCTTTTTTTCACTTCAAGTTGTTTCTGTTTGTTTGATTCTATGTTTGATCAATAATTGTGCCAGTCAGCTGGGGTTTTACATCTCTTTGGTTATGGTATCACCTACTGTGACGGTGGAGTAATGTATTTCTGTATGACTAGGTTCTTTTAAACTTGGGAGCTTACAATGTATTTCTTTCTGCAGCTATTAAGGCTTTTGCTGGTTCAAGTAGTGAGCTGGAGAAGAAGAGATGATGCAGGAGTATGACGGTGAGTTTGCTGATGATTCAAGTAGTCTGCAGCTATTAAGTCCTTGAGTTTCGAAACTATGACGGTGACGGTGATGCGTTTTGCCTTGAGTTTTTAAACTATGACGGTGATGGTGATGTGTGTTGCCTTGAGTTTTTAAACAATGACGGTGACGGTGATGTGTTTTGCCTTGAGTTTTTAAACTATAACGGTGATGCGTTTTGCCTCAAGTTTTTAAACTATTATGGTGATGGAGGTGCGTTTTGCCTTACAGTAACGGTTCTGTGTTTCTCCCCGAGTCTTGGCTTTTTTTGCTTTTGAAGCAAGAGTTTTGGCTTTTTTTAGTTGCCTTGAGTTTTGAAACTATTATGGTGCAAGTTTTGCTTTTAATTTTGCTATTATGGTGATGATTTTGCCTTAAGTTTTGGCTCTTTTTCTTTTTCTGAAACAAGAGTTTTTACTTTTTCGCTTGCCTTAGTTTTGATACTATTGTCATCAGTTGTTTATTCATCAGTTCACTTAACAGTCTTTGTGTTTGTCCAGAGCAACTATTAGGGGTGGTGGAACTTAAGCTGAAAAGGCAAAAAATTGCAGGAAGAATTAGATTATTTCTATTGGTATGCTATGCTGTTGTTGTCTTAATCATTATAGCATGTCTGTATCTTTTCATACTGCACTAGGAGGAAAGTTATATAAATCTTTTCAATTTGGATTGGACTCTGAGGCACTTAATATGTGACTGTGTATTTACTTTTTCAGGTAAAAGATGTATAGTTCATGGAACATGATGCTTTGGGTTGCCTTGTTGAAATCTTCTTCGGCTTTGAAAGCAGACAGTCACGGTCTGTTTTACCAGGTTGATTGCTCTCTGTGAAAAATGTGAATATTCGTTTTTTCTAATATTCCCTCCCCTCAGTTTATTTACAGTAGTTAGTCATGACTTCAGGTTGACCCCATGGCATCAAAACACTATGTCTGGGAAATTTTGTATGATTAAAGTAAGATTTATGGTATACATTTTGTGCTGCCTTTTTGTGCCATTTCTTGGCATTAGCTATGTAGTACTTAGGAATTTGTTTGTGTTACAACTTAGCTATGGAGGGATTGCTCACTTGGGCTTATAAAAGCTCTGAGTGGACCTGGAAAGAAAGATAACTCAAAATCGTGTTGGAGTTATTCATAAACTTGATTATGTTATGTAGTGATCTTATTACTATTAGAGATTATAACCTCTGGTTCGATGGGAGGTACTTACTTGATGGGTTACACTTTTAAAAATGTTGCAACAGAATAAAGTACTCTCTCTTAAAAGAAAAGTGAAGCTATATACAAGTTTAATGCAGCACTTTTTACAATATGTCATATCTTTATAAATTGTTGCCTTTGTTGGATAGCTAAGACAACACTATTTTGAGCCTAGTGCAACACTTAGGCCACTGCAACTTTTTTTTTAAAGGTATTGCATCACTTTTATCAGGTTGGGCAACACTTTTTAAGACGAGTGCAACACTTTTTTAGACGAGTGCAACACTTTTTTAGACAAGGGCAACACCTTTTAGGCGACTACAACATTTTTAGGCGAGTGCAACATTTTTTAGGCAACATTTTTTAGGCGACAACAACTACAAGCACTTTTTTAGGCAAGTGCAACATTTTTTTTAAAGTGTAGGGCAACACTTTCTTAAGGATAGTGTTACCTTTTGTTGCATTTTCTAAGCTAGTGCGACACTTTTTAAGGCAACTGCAACATTTTTTAAGTTACTGCAACACTTTTTTTAGGATGGTGCAACGCTTTTTTTGACTGTAACGCTTTTTTTTAAAGGCTAGTGCAACACTTTTCTTTAAGCTGGTGCGACACTTTTTAGGCTAGTCCAACACTTTTTTAAGCTAGTGCAACACTTGTTTTTAAGCTAAAACAACACTATTTGATAAAGTAATAACAATTAGAGGGACAAAATGATGCTGTCTTCTTTTTCTAAAAACAGTCCTTTATGTGGGATGAAGGTGCTTGCTATGCCCCAAAGGACATATGGAACACTGGGGGAATGTGAACTCATAGCATAATCATTCAACAACTGCATACTGGGCTGATAATTGGGATACCATTTCAGAAGAAAGAAGAGGAAAACATCCATGGTTTGACCCAGATAAAGATCTTGTGCTTCCTGACCAGATGAAAATGCTCTGGAATCTAACTTTTGGGCCTGGCAGTTCTTTCATGAATTATTTTGTTTGAGAAGTTGTATACAGCTATAGTGCTATGATATATACATTTTTGAGTTCACTGCTTGCTGGCTGATGTAATGCAGGCCTAGAGAGATCAGAAGGACATTCTTTTATTTTAATGGAAACCTAGGACCGGCTTATGTAAATGAAAGACCAGAAGATATGTAAGTGATCTGATAGCTCTAGAGATGGACACTTCTAAATGGGAGACCAGTTTGTGATGAATTAACATTACAAAGTTGTCTTCTTATAGTAGTTGTGTTCAGACCTTTGTACTGTAGATTGTTTCTAGTCTCAGATATGTCTTCTACTGTTGATCCCGATACTACTACCAGGTTTAATTCATCTTTCTTTTCTGTTTCGTTGACATTATTTTCCTCCTTTTCATCTTCAGTAGGGCTGCTATGTACTATTTTCTCTGCAATTGATACAAGATGTGGACTTTCAACTACCTTTTCTTCAGAACCTTATTTCTTTTCAGTTCTGCAGAAAACGATTTTCAAGGAATCGTTTTCCTCACAACTATTTTTTTTTCTTCCAGTTCTGAAGTAAACGGTTTCCCAAAACTCGTTTTCTTTAGAAATTTTTTTTAATCGTTTTCTTCAGAATTTTCTTTTTTAACTTTTCTGAAGAAATGCTTTTGTAGTGGGATAAAGGCTTAGTTGTTTAAGAAAACAGAAAGGTTACCCATGTCAGGTACAGAAAGGCTTAGTTACTGTAGTTTGTGTTGTATTCTCTTTGAGCCAACTAGTCCACCTGTTTTCTTTCATGTTCTTTGCCTTTTTTTTTGTTTGTTGGTTCATTCCAATTCTTTCAATGAATTAGTCTTCCATTTCCATAGCATCTTTCGCTTATAATTCCTAATGCCTTGATCTGCACCTGCAAGATTCTTTTCAAAGTTGTTATTTGAGGAATGATGAGATATACAAAGCTGGTTTCATAAGGAGGGCAAGCTTTGTATTTGAATTTGATTATGTTGGTGTGTATTGAGTTGTTTCCTGGAGGAGTTGTGATGCTTGTTTTGTTCAGGTGGGACTTGAAGCATGGAGAAGTGCTGATTTTTCACAAAGAGATTGTTTTTATGTATAACCATTAGAAAGCAGTCAAACCAATCAGCAGCTCTGATGATTTAATTTGCGTTTCTCTCAGTACTTCCTTGGGTTTTCGATTATGAACCATGCTATATCTCAAGTGTTCAGTGATGTTTTTTTGGTCTTCTGTTCTTCCAGCTTTTGGGATCTCCTGCCTTGTTGAAACTTAGAAAATTGAGACACTACAAGAGATGAATTTTGAGGTTTTATATCTGATCTCTGATTCAGGTTCCTTTCTTTCCTTTGTTCATATTCTATTTTCTGTGTTGTTGCTTCTTACAATGAATTCGGAAAACTTTGCATGAACTCAATGAAATAGTGCACTTTTGGCTGTTCAGTGACCTTGTCACTGTTGTTATCTGTCTCAAGTTCCCTGCAGTTGTAACTTGATGGGGCTGTTCAGAATTTTATTTTATTTTTTTTAACTTTTGAATGGAAAACAATATCTGCAAAATCTTTTACTTTACGGTGCTACACCGTTTTTAACTTTTCTGAAAAACCAATTGTGTTCAGCTTTTCATTTTTGGAATACGAAATTCTCTTCTTTTTTCGTTTTCCCTCTTCTTTTTTTTTTACCATAAAAATCCTGGTTAACTACACAGAGCATCTTTTTCTTACCCCGGCGACCGGTTTGCGTTATAGGGGACGCCTTTCTTCTCCACGAACGATTTGGAGGCTAGAACTTAGCTTCAAAGGAATTTAATGGGAATCAGCCGGATTGAATACCATCGGCCAAAATTGGTGGGAGGACCTTTCAATTCATAGATGTAGATCTCGGACCTTCGAGTATCTTGAGCTTTAGAAGGACAGCACGCTTCACTGATGGTTTACTTCGATTTGTCATAAAATTGAGATTCTTTCGTTTTCCGAGAAATCAATTTCTTCAGAAATTTTATTTTTTTTACATTTCTAAAGAAAATAATTTCTTCAAAATCGTTTCCCTTAGATTTTTTTTTTTTTTTGCTTTTCTAACGAACGAATTCCTGATACTCATTTTTCTTTAGAAAGTTCTTATTTTTATTTTTTTAAAAACTTTTCTGGTGAAGAAATCGTTTTCTTTAATTTTTTATTTTTTATTTTTTACATATTTAAAGAAAATGATTTTTTGAAAATCTTTTTCTTCATAAAGTGTTTTTTTTTTTTTTTTAACTTTTCTAAAAAACTAATTGCGTGGAACTTTTCATTTTTGGAATACGAAATTCTCTTCTCTTTTCGTTTTCCCTCCCATCTTTTTTCCCCCATAAAATTCTAGGTTAGCCACACGGAACATTTCCATGAGGCCACTGATACGTGCATAATTTAGTGACTAGGATTAACTAGCCTTCTGTTATGTTTGGTTTCAGTAATTTTGACTTAGTCTGTATCTGATTAGTTAGGACTTAGTCTTTATTACCTGTGGTTATCATTATTCGTAATTCCTTGTATATATGAACTACTTATCCCACTCTCCCACTTCCCTTAATTGCAGTATTCTGGTTGATTAAGCCTCTATTTGAACATGTGAGAAGGATATCAATAAAAAATATAGTACAATTACTTTCTCCTTGATGTCTTCTTCTACTATTTCTCCTTCCCCAAATTCTATACGTATCAATGGTATCAGAGCATTCTGACCCCTATTCTTCTTATTCTAATTTCTTCCTACACTTCTGTTTCTTCCCTTTAGATTCTTCTCTTCTTTTTTCCTTTCTTCAAATTCTAGGCCTAATCGTATCAGTTCCATGACACCAATCATCGCCAATCTTCGGGATAGAAGATTGCTGCCTTCATTCGCGAATCTTTGGATAGAAGATTGCGACCTCCATCGGCAAATCTTCGGGATAGAAGATTATCGCCTCCTATCACAAACCACGCTTCTAATGGCCTGTCGTGATTCTCATCCTTGCAAACAAGGATGATTAAAGGCGGGAGGAATGATACGATTACTTTTTATTGGATTAAATATCTTAAGGTCGCGTGTTCTTAACAACCACAAACTAAATTAGCAGGATCCATAGACATCATTGCTCGTGTCTTTCTAGCTACAAAACTAGAGTTTAACATTTGTATCCCTCCATTTGAAGATTATTATGATGAAAATCCTATCTTCAAATATTTTAGGAATAGAAGGTGATAATAAACAAATAGATGACGTTTTCATATGTGAATGACCTTTGTTTTTTCCTTAAATTACTTGATCTATATAGATGTAATTTTAATTTATAATTTGTAGTTAATGTAAACTCCAAGTTTGGTCCCTTACTTATTGGTCTTCAATCTTTTTAGTCATTTGCATTTTAAAATGATCTTTTTGATCCCTCATTTTTAAATTATAAACTTTTTTGGTCCATTTGGGATTAAAGTTAACAGAATCTGTTCAATGATCACTTGGGGGGGGGGGCTCACGTGACAATTATTTCAAAGGGTATTCTTGTCCATATGCACCCCTCTTTTCTTTCATCCTTCTCGTCATCTTCTCTCTCCTTGTGTGCAGCCGCTGTTGCCTAGCCTCTTCGTCTTGAGCTATGCTACAGTCGGAAAGGAATTACCTCTTCTTCTCTTCCTATTTCTCACCCACTAAATTTTTTCTGAGTTCTACCTTAATAATAGTGTAAGCATGCGAAAAAAACTGCAGTGAGTGTATACATGACTGAGGATCCAATTTGTACTATTGTGACTGCGGAAATTTATGGAGTTTTACATCTGCAGCGGCAACCATCATTTTAATGTCTATTGTAATAGATATTGGAGGGAATCTTTTAACATCTGTCAATAATTAAGTTAAGATTTTTTTTTTTTTGGGGGGGTTTCTTTGTGGTCTTACGGGTTAGGCTATGGTGGTCCTTTATTCCGAGGAGGCAACGTGAGAGGCAGTGGCATGGGAGATGGGCTTGGTGGCGGAGTCGACAGTGGTGATCCGTTTGTTTCCGGCCCTTCCATCGAAGGCCACAACGCTGGACATAATGATGACGAGAACAATAAGGATGGTGCTAGACTTGTGCTGCCGGTGGTGGTGATCTTCGCCGCTCCGATGTTCTTTTAAATAAGGTTTTCTTTGTCGGGTTTAGAAGGTAGATAACTGTGCGGACGAAATTGCCCTTCAATATAATGGATTCTGTTAGTTTTAACACCAAATGGATCAAAAAGTTTATATTTTAAAAATAGGGAATCAAAAAGATAATTTTAAAATGTAAAGAACTAAAAACCAATAAGTAAGGGATCAAACTTGGAATTTACTCTAAACATTTCCCTAAATTAAAAGATGAGAATTAACAATAAAAATGAAACAACCCAAATTTAAATTAGACAAAATATTTTTCTCATAAAGTCATTGAGAAAGCAATTTACTACATCTCTTATATTAATAATTAATTTTCAGACAATCTAGAGATTAATTGTTTGTCTAAAAGACTGAAATCTTTGCTGTGAATTAATACAATACTACTAATTAAGAGGAACAGTAAAATATTACATTAGATAATTACTTATTACGAAAAAGTTTTCTATGTAGTAAACTGATTTAATTGTTCTTTTTTTTTTTTTTATCTTCGCAATCCAACATATATATATATCTCTAGAAGAAAAACCAAGAAGTATGTCATCACACTCGATTTCTTCATCCAGATCTTCAACATCATGATCTTCAACACTCGATTTAACCCAACTAATATGGCTTCCTCAAGTAGCACTACAAAAGTGTCACTCTTCTATTGCTAGCTCACTAGTGCAAAACTTCACAAATATCTACAAAAGTAACGCTGATCAGAAGTATGATAATTTCATGTGACAAGGAAAACAAACTAAATAAAAGATAGTAAAAACAAAAATAGAACTACTTCAAGGCGATAAAATTTAGGGTTTGAAGAGTTCGGCACATTTTCAATTGGTTCCAGAACCAAATGCATCCATTTATAACATCCCAGACAACAATCCAAATTCACAAAATGAAGAACATCAATTACAGTATTCTACAGGGACTACTGCTACAGGTAAGGGAGTTTGATTCAACTGTAGAAGCACATCGCTAGTATGCACTCGGCGGCGCCGGACGATGAATATGATCTAAGAGCTCTCACTCCGGCTGGGCTTTGAAGAAATGTGCGTAACCTGAGAGAAAATCACTCAAACATCAATCCCAAATCACAAAATTCATACCTTACTTCAACTTATGCTGTTAAGAATGCTACGACAAAGACGGTTAATAAGCGAACCTGATGGCTTTCAGGGCCAGGGATCCAATCATTCGTGGCGGGATTGGATTTGATCGTCCACATATCCTTATTCTCCGGCGATTGGTCTCCTCCGGCCAAGTTCAGATCGTAACAATCTTTTCCGTTTATATCCGCCGCCACCTTTATGAACCCGCTTCCTGTCTGCCCAGTTCAAATAGTGAAATACCATAAGCTTTTAGTTCATCGCCGATCCATTCTAATTAAGAAGAGAAGAAGCGAAAAAATTGAACCGTGTGGTGTTGTTTGTCAATAGACTCCAATTTTTTATAGTATTCAGTCTCCACGAACTCTTCTTGCACCTCCGGAATGGAGCCCAAAGGAATTGTCTAGACCCAACAAAGAATTAAATATTAAAAAAAACACTGTAAGGGTCATTCAAATTTCAAGATATAGATTAATTAGAATTTGGGACAAATTAAAAGTAGCAAAAAGAAAAGAATCGGACATGCGATTGGGATTGAAGATATTTAAGCTTATCGAGCTCGGGGACGGGGAATTCGGCATCGGAGACGAAGGGATTTGGCACGGTAGTTGAATCGGAATCGCTCCGGTTGGGCTTGGCGGGTCTTTTTGGGGCCAAGGACTCGAACTGGGCTCTAACTTGTTCGGCGATCAAGAGCTGCTGATCTGCATCTAAGATCTCGTCGCTCCGGCTAGGTTTGGTCACCGTCGGCTGTCCCACCATGATTGAAAAAGGGGTAAAAACAGGACGGACCAGAGCTGGGATTGTCAGGTGTTTCAAGCGAAAGAGATTTGTGAAATTAGCGACGCAATCTTTGTCAGTATGCATCATATATATATAGTTGACATTTCGTTTTCCGCTAAGAACTCAATCGGAGTGGCTGGGCCCCTGGGTTCATCCACCCGACCCCACCATCAAAGTTGATTTTCTTAAAACCATGGGCGCTGACATTGTAGACCTCCACCCGCAATCACCTTTGTTGGATAATTCAACGAATTTGTTGATTCCGAAAAATAAAAATCGAATTTAAAACATTAATTATTTAATGTAAACGAAAACCAATAATAAAAGCAAAGTTTTCGAACGCATCTATAATCAACGGAAAGGAAAGGAACGGAAGCACGATTTGCTTGAAATTAAATTTAGTCCAATATATATTACAAGTAAAATATAAGAAGGTATATTTCAAATAATAAAAAATAATTTTGAGAAATAAAATAAGAAATACCATCAATGGATGCTTGAGCATTTGTTTATTATGAATTTCCATTTTATTATTTTTACGATTTAAAATGGTAAAGCATTTCAAACTTTATGACTAAAAACTTAAAGGACCAAAATTTGAAACGACAGAAAAGGTGAAGGACTAACTTCAAATTTCCCAAGTATTTCCGGTAAATACAAAGGAAGGGCGCAAAAGCACGTGATACTGATTGTCTCCCTCGTGCCTGATTTGAACGGAGGCTCAGTAGTGGGAAATTTTGCTACAAGTTCATAATTGGCCACCGTCCGCTGTCTCCACCACCCTGAAGCTCAAGCCCTTCTTGCCAGGTTCGCCCGAACGCCTGGCCAAGAAGTGAAGTGAGAGCAACAATCGAACAGATTATTTCGTTTTATAAGACGAGAAAACGCCCTAAACCCCCATTAATTTTGACGGTTAGCGAAGAAACAAATCTGAAAGTGGGAAAAGGAAAAGCAAAGAAGGGAATGGTGAGTTCGAAGGATGACTCCGCCAGCGATGGCGAGAACTCATCCGGCGACGGTCCAGAGTCAGTTTCCGCTCTGTTTACCGAAGGCGAAAAGGTCCTAGCTTACCATGGCCCTAAAATTTACGAAGCCAAGGTATGCCCAAAAACCCTCAGCGTCTCTGTTACCATTATAGGTCTCCTCATTCAATCTACGGATTTATATTTTCTGGATTTATAAATTACTCGCTATCTGTTATAGTCGTAGGAACTATAGAGCTTCTATATAGCATGTAGTTTTTGGTTTATTGTCCGATTGAATCCCCATGTAATTGATGGTTCCCTTTCTCAGTGTCAATTATAACGATCGTGATTGATCTGTCCATTTTATTTTCTTTCAATAATGCATCTCTATGTTTTTATTTTGTAAGGTTCAAAAAGCAGAAGTGCGAAAGAACGAATGGAGATACTTTGTTCATTACCTGGTATATCTAGTTCTTGAAATTGTATTTCCATATCTCCTTTTCGACATCTTACTTAATTCAGTTTTGGTTCCACCATTTGGTATTGTATCTGTATTTCACCGTTTCGGCATTACATAATATATTTATTTTCTGCTTCTGCAGGGTTGGAATAAGAAGTAAGTTTACTCTTCAGCACAAAACTTTTCAATTATGCATTGGGTCTCTGAAATCGTGGTCATGAAATTTTCCGAATCCATTTTTTGCTCCTTTCCATTTTGTGTGGTTCTTTTGTGCATATGTGGATGTAGGGTTTATGGAGCTGGTCAGGAATAATGACTAATTCCACACTTCTCTTCGCTATATTTGTAAATCAGTTGGGAAAAAGCAGAATGTAAAGTATTTTTTGTTTCCTCAATAGTTGGGATGAATGGGTAGATGCAGGACGCTTGATGAAACACAACCAGGAGAATGTTCTGAAGCAGCAAGCTCTTGACAAGAAAAAAGGAACAGACAAGAATGTCAAATCAGGTCGTTCAACTCAGACAAAACCCAAAAGCTCGGCAGGTAAGCGATGCCGTGTTTGCATGTGACTGAATGACTGTGAAACTAGACATAAGATTATAACGCCTATGCTTATATACTCGGTCCAATATATAATGCGTAGCATTGGGCATGTTTGCTCAGATATTTATAAGAATACATAACTTCCCCTCAACACATGCATACATTTTCCTCATGTGCATTTTAGCTTCATTAAGGAGACTCACTTTGGATGCATACCTTTTTCTTTTGATATTTCTTTAAAAAGAATAAAGGCTTTTATTAAATTAATCTACTTCGAGAAGCTCAGATTTATAATGTGGGGCTCTTACACTTGATTGCTGTTTGTTTGGTTGGATTTGGCAGATACAAAAGCAGATAAGGAGGAACCAAAAAACAATGGTATTGTCTGTTCTTTTTTTGTAATCTGTCAGCTTCTTTTCTTTTTCTGTGCCAATTGTGAGGATGGGTCATGACCCAAAATTTTAAAGGTCTTTGTCAGTTGTCATTAGACGAGGTTTTTTTTTTTTTAATCTCACTCACCCATTTGTCCCTTCCCGTTTTGTTCATCTCTCCTTTGTTCTTTGTGTTATGTTTATGAATGTATTATTTCTTTTTGCATACTATGTTGATTTTATATAAGTTTTCTTTCATCATTTGGCATTTTCATTCTCTAAAGTAGTTAAACAAGTAAATAACACTAGGTTGTTGTTTATCCCAGGTATTCTAAATTCAGTAGGTAAAATGTGTACCTTATAGGCTATGAATAAGTATTTGAATGACTGATTTCTTCTGAGAAGATTAGCTCCTTTATGCCATGTTTGTCAAACATTTCTAGACATTCTATTAATGGCAGGAGATGCATTACTGAAACCTAAGGCAATTGTATGTTTATGAAAACTAAAACGCTAGAGCTAAACCTGCAGTTTGCACAACCTTGGGATGACTGACTGAACTTTCTTTTTTCCCTTCCTCCAAAATTCTTTTTGCAGCATCGAAAGGGAAGAAGCGAAAGGCTGATTCTACAATCGAGGTGAGGTTTGCTTCAATCTGACATTGACATTTTGGAGACAGCGTTCGTCATGTATAATTGCAGTGTTGTATTTGTAGACTAATGAGTTTAAAGAGTAAATCATCTGATTCTTGCAGAAGTTTATAATTTGTAAGAGTATTTACCAATGTCCACACACTTACTATGTTTTTAGAGCTTGACCTCAGGATGTTGGTTCTAGAGTATTCAGAAGTTATCTTTTTACCAAGTGCGATTTTGAGCTTCAGTTAGCGGGCTGAAGCTGTGCGTTGATTTTAACATGGGTCATTTATTTTCATTAGGCAGTTAAATTATTATTTTTTGAAATTTTTGAATGGGTTCTTTTGGCCCAATATAGGACAAGATTCTCTTGTTTGCTAGTATGCTCATTTTAACTTATAAAGTGTGTATGGTTTGCTGCTATGTTGTATCTAATGTTTGTAGAAGTTGCTTTTTTATTTTCATCTTATTTTCCTCTTTATGCACATTGAAATCTGAATATATGCCTCTGATATTTCCTGTTATATGTTTCTCCGTCATCCTTTTAGTATATATTTTTTCTCGATTACGTTTTTTTAATGTATTTTTTTATTATTAATGGGTGAAATCTACTTTTGTTTGCAGAAGGACACTATGTCTACAGAGAAACTTGTTAAGATTCAAATCCCATCTAATTTGAAGAAGCAACTGGTTGATGATTGGGAATATGTAACACAGCAGAATAAGGTTCTCTCTCTCTCTCTCTCTCTCTCTCTCTCTCTCTCTCTCTCTCTCTCTGTATATATACATATCTTGATGGCCAAGTATTCCCTAGCTGATAGAACAGAACTATCTGTGGTTGCAGAAAATTACCTGAATTTTACAGGCATTTTGAATTCTTATTATATTTTCATTATATTTGGATTATGTAGTTTGCTTTTTACAGTGCTCCTGCTTCTCTTGTTCTTAAATAGGCTATTTTGGGGATTTTGAATGTTGGTTTTGTATATAAGGTTATCATTCACTACTGTTGTTTGTGCTGAGTTTATATTCAGTTTTCTAAACAGTTTAGTGCTGGAAAGAGAACGGTTAGTCGAAGCTTATTTCATTTTTATCTCCTTGCAGTTGGTAAGACTACCACGATCCCCCACTGTTGATGATATATTGACAAAATACCTTGACTACCGTTCGAAGAAGGATGGAATGTGAGTTTCTTTTGAAGAGCTTTAGCATTGCATAAACCATGTTCATGTATCATAGAACATAGTTGTTCCTGGTGCAATGTTCTAAGTAATGCCAAGGCTCTATATTCTTTGGCATACTTCAAGTTGTATTTGCACTCAATCAGATCTGCATGTTAATGACCTGTTGTGTTTGAAAGTTCAAAATGACTTTCCCAGAACATTGAGTTCTATATTTTGGTTTAACCCTGTGAAGATATTTCTTGTTTATTCAGGATGACTGATTCAGTCGGAGAAATTCTAAATGGATTGAGGTGTTACTTTGACAAAGCGTTACCAGCCATTCTTTTGTACAAAAAGGAGCGCCAACAGTATCAAGAAGCAGTTTCAGATAATGTCTCTCCATCGAGTGTGTATGGTGCCGAGCATCTATTGCGCCTATTTGGTATGCCTTGTACTACAAGAGAACCATCTTTTACAATAATATGCCTTTTCATGCTGAAAGCAAACTTTACTTCCTTTTATGATTATGAGGACTCTTACATGATCAGATAGGCTACCTGTTGGTGAGGTGTTTCTTTTTCAATGAAATGGATCAGTAGCCTGAGTAAACACCTAATTGTATCTAAATTAAATAATTTTGGACATCACCTCGTGTGGAGTAAAAGGGCTATAAATCTGGCTATATCCTTTGATGCCAATTGTTGTTTTTGTTGTAGCAAGGAACTCATCAGTTGCTGCTGTTTTATGCAGTAAAGTTGCCGGACTTGTTATCTTATGTGAAAATCGAAGAGGAGACTCTGGTTCTGTTGCAGCAGAAATTGCTCGACTTTCTCAAGTATATGCCATCTATTATCTTTCATTTGCTCCCATGTTTTGCCTAATGATATTTTATATTTGTTTAGTAGAAAATAATCGTGTCATTATTCATTAATCACCTTAGATTACAAGATATCAACCTTCAAACAAGATCTTTCTTCTTAAGAGGAAGTATTGTTCCTGTTGTCGTGTCACTATAATTCCTGTAGCAGAAAGAATTTATACACCATTCTATTAGTGTACTAATCGTGTTTTGTTCCTTTCTGGTGTTTGTCTGATTAGGTTTCTGCAAAAAAATCAAGGGACCTTCTTTCTTTCATCTTATGACGGCCCTAAAGTTTCTGAAGGAAGTGGAAAGGGGAAAGACAACTGAACAGAGACAAATCAGAATGGTTGTTTACCTTTACCCAAGCTGTTGTTGTAACAGTAAATTGTTTGTGATATTCTAGTTTAATTGGTAGAGTAACGTTGTTGACTTGTCCCGAGTAAAGCTGTATAAATCTTGAAGCCCTTACACCGATTAATACAAATGATCCATTCTTAAAATTGCTGTACCTAGGAAAATGTTACAGGCGGAATGAATGATTCGGTGCACTTTTTGTACTTGTGTGTAAAATTTGGGATCTGAACTCTCATTCTAATGGCTCCTGTTCTTCCTCTCCATGTTCATTATTTGATTGAGTTGGCATTCTTGTTTTGTGGAATTAGCAATTTTGCATCTGCGTTTGGTATGGTTTTTTTTATTTTAATTTTAATTTTCATTTCCTTTGGTGTGTAAATGTTGATATTGACTTTCTTCGTACTTTCTTGGTTTCTTTTTGGATCTTGGTAACATTTTCTTGGAACATTCAAATTTGGCTTTGATAATTGATAGGAGTAATTCGATATGGTGACATTTCCTCGTCATCCAAGGGTTGAGGCAAAGAAAAGAATGAGAATATGAAGAAAAAAATTTGAAAGGGTGAATTACATTTACCTCCTTCGAAGTTTGCTTAAATAGCAAATGGATTCTTCAAGTTTCAGAAAATAATATCTCAATCCCTTAACTACTCAAACTTGGAGGCTAACACTGTTCATCGTCTTCTTCTTTTATTTTCTTCCTTTTTTTTTTTTTTTTTTTTCCCCTCTCTTTTTTTTGTCGTCTCCCCGTCGTTCTTCTCAGGTTTATTATGCATGCATTAGTATTATAAGAGATAAAGAAAGGAACTTACCTCACTAAAAAAAAGTATTGATGCTGATGAAATAAGAATGGTTGTTGTTGTTTCTGGGACCATATTATGAAGGAAAATGGGAAGCGCCTGCAGCACAGAAACAAGTCCACTCAAGCGAAGACAGTAAAAGGTTTAGGCATGTTGAAAATAGGAAGGAAAAGTTACAATTGATGCTACAATACGCAGGGAGGGGGGAGAAGAACGATAACAATAAAAAAAAAAAAAAAAGGGGAAGAAAACGATAAACAATGCTTGACTACAAGTTTTGGTGGTTAAAGGACTGGGATATCATTTTTTGAAATTTGAGAGATTTATTTGTTATTTAAGCAAACTTTGGGGAGGTAAATGTAAATTCACCCAAATTGAAATTGTGACCGGGAGGAGGAATGAATGAGCTCATTGTGTGGTGGTGATGTCAAATCCATAACGACACCAAACAAAAACAGAGGCCCCCACCACCGGGGCACGCATCGCACACACTCTACCCCTCTTCCGCTGCCCGCCGGTCTCAGTCAGCCTCCGCCCCTAATGACTATATTATGATCTTCACCTCCGGTTCTCTCTCTATTTCTCCGACGCTACTTTTATTATAGTTTTGGTCGCTTCTCCGGTCAATGAAATGGCCGCCTGATCGGATTTTACTACCCAGACTTCTTTCTCTTCTTCTTCTTGTGTTTCAGTTTTTGTCTATCTCTATTCATTCCCTTCGACATGGAAACCCTTCTTTTTCAAAATAATACTGACGCCAGTTTTACTAATTTGATCTTCTCTGCGCCTTCAATTCACAAATTCACTGCTAGAAAGCGTATCAAATTCAACCCCCAGCGTTTACTCTCCTCCTCCTCCTTCGTTAAACCTTCCCTCATTTCTATTCGTAAGCTTTGTTCACTGACTCCCATCAATTCCGCCGACCGGAATCATAATCATCATCATCACCATGAATCTCATCAGCACCACCACCATAATCATAATCATAATCATAATCACCACCACCACTGTCACGGACATCATGATGGCGAGGCTGATTTCAAGCTCACCAAATCACAGGAGCTGGTTCTCAATTTCGCTAAGGCCATCAGATGGACTAACTTGGCCAATTTCTTACGGGAGCATTTGGAGCTGTGCTGCTGCTCTGCTGCTTTCTTCCTCGCCGCGGCGGCTTGCCCTTACTTCGCCCCCAAGCCCGCTGTCAAGCACCTCCAGCACGTCTTCACTTTCATTGGTTTCCCTTTAGTTGGCGTAATACTCATTTTACTCTTCCCATTTCCCTTGTCTAAGTATTTCATTAATGGAAGCGAAATCTGTGCTATATACCTGGGAATAATGCTGATCTTAATTAATCCTCTATTTCCTTTTGGTTGAGATACATATTTTTAGATATTAATTTTAGTTAGTCATTTAACTTTGTAAGCGTTACCTTCTTATCGTTGTACCACATTTTAGTTATCTTTGATATTCGTTCTGTCAGGTCTCAGCATCATTTGATGCTATAATGGACATCGCTGGGGGAAAGATTAATATTCACGTGCTAATGGCTCTTGCAGCCTTTGCATCAGTTTTTATGGGGAACTTCTTGGAAGGAGGGTTACTGCTCGCAATGTTTAATTTAGCTCATATAGGCAAGTATCTTTTGCATGCTTACATTGCAAGAGCTTGAATCTAGCTAGGTATTGAGTATGTGTCATTTTGCAGCTGAGGAATACTTTACCAGCCGATCGAAGATTGATGTGAGGGAGTTGAAGGAGAATCATCCAGAATTTGCTCTTGTATTGGATACTAAAAATGGAAATGCACCAAACTTTTCAGACTTGACTTACAAAGAAGTCCCAGTGAATGATCTGGAAGTTGGCTCATATATATTGGTCAAAGCTGGTGAGGTTCGTACTTGATAATCCTTTTGATTCGTTTTGAGATAAGCGCCTTCCACCATTTTCTCTTGACTCATTTATGGGATTGTGAAGTCGCACACCTGATTGTCGTGTGTACTTGTTTGTTTCTTAATATCTTTGTCATCATATTTACAGAGATGTATTGCTATCTATTGTTCAACTGAATGATTTATGACCTTCTGTTTCTTTACGTTTCATGCTGATGAAAGTAGTGGTATTATCCTGCAGTAGTTGGCCCCCCCCCCCCCCCCCAACTCTGTTCTCACTCTTTATCATAAAGCATATTTAGTGGATATTGTTCAACCTTCATCTATTATTCTTCCATGAAGCATAATTTGTTTAGGAACTTTCTTGATGTTGGTTGGTATAATAAACAGTCAGTTCCAGTAGATTGTGAAGTTTATCAGGGCAGATCAACGATAACAACTGAGCATTTGACTGGGGAAGTGAAGCCAATCGACAAAAATGTTGGAGACAGCATTCCGGGTGGAGCAAGAAATCTGGATGGAATGATGATTTTGAGGGTTAGGAATTTCTATCTGAACATTAATCTTCTTAATGTAATGCAGGAACTAAAAACTTGAAAAGTATGTGTATTAAGAGATAGTGTTCTGGTTTTGTTTTCCCCTTTTGTCTAATATCTTGTGAATAATGTGGATATTCAAGGATGGGTATTTTTGAAACATCTTGCCTAATTATTTAAATGGATTTTAGTATTTGATCTGGGCCACCTTTTGCTGACAATTACTATATGGCATATTGATTGTGCTAGGGTCACTCTTATCATCATATGTTTGTACGAGTGTATATCTGGACGTGGCTTCCCAGCTTTTCCCCTGATGTCAACAGACTACTTTTCTTATGTAACTGTTATGATTTACCAATTCTAGAAATTGGATATAGAAAAAATTTAAACATCATTAATTGCTGATGTATGTAGATGAAAATTTCTTAAATTTGTTTCCTAATTATTCATTTGTTTGCTCTGGCTTCACTTTTTGCTGTTAATTATGAGCTCAAGAGCTTATTGACATTTCATTGATGCAATCATTCTACAAGAAAAACCAGTGCTATGATTATATCCAAAATAAAGTTATTCCTTTCAAATTTTAACATGAGTATTTTTGTGAGGTTTTAATGCCCATGGTATCAAGTTTGTTTATCTAATTCTACTTTTTTCTTTCACTCTTTTTTTAGGCAAAGAAAACATGGAAAGAATCTATGTTAAGCAGAATTGTTCAATTGACTGAAGAAGCTCAGCTGAGTAAACCAAAGCTCGAAAGGTGGCTGGATAAGTTTGGTGAGGTCTACAGTAAAGCAGTTGTGTTTTTATCTGTTGCAGTTGCAGTCCTTGGGCCGCTTCTTTTCAAGTGGCCATTTGTTAGCACAGCAGGTAGTTCGTGCTATCCAATTTGATTTGAAATCTTTGCAATCAGTTTGTAAAAGCAGCTTCAGTTGGCTTCATAGGAGTGTCCAATTTAATCTGTTCTAATGTGTGATGATGGTATTTTTTTCTTGTAGCTTGCAGAGGATCAGTTTATAGGGCCTTGGGGCTTATGGTGGCAGCGTCACCATGTGCATTGGCTGTGGCACCTCTTGCTTATGCTACAGCAATTAGTGCGTGTGCTAGAAAGGTATTTGTGGATGCCAAACTCATATAATATAGCACTTGAAAGTTTTGGGGGTTTGCTGCACCACATTTCATGACTATTTATTTGCAAATGTTAGGATTTCTTTCTTCACTCACTGGTAATGGCATCTTTTGGAGGAACTAGTCTTTTGTATCATTAATACTATACCTATGTTTCTATTGGAAGGTGCTGCAAATAAATGATTATGCTTATAAGCATGCCAACATGAAGAGTTGGACCTTTATAACTTGTGACCAGTACCATGGAAAAGAAAAAACTTAAATATGTTTTTTGTACTATCAATGTGGCTCACAGGGAATATTGCTCAAAGGTGGTCATGTTTTTGACGCTCTAGCTTCTTGCCACACAATTGCATTTGACAAAACTGGTACCTTGACAACTGGAGAGTTCACATGTAAAGCAATTGAACCTATACATGGACATCTGAGAGATGATGAAACAAAAATTGCATCATGTTGTGTTCCTAGCTGTGAAAAAGAAGCTCTTGCTGTCGCTGCAGCCATGGAGAAGGGTACCACTCATCCTATTGGAAGGTTGTTTAATTAGTTGTACATTTTTGTTCCCTCTCTACATGGTTCTTAGAAGTGCTGTTTGATAATATTATTTTCCTTACAAATTTATGTGCTACTGGAGTCCGCCTTGAGTCATGTTGATTACATTAATTTCCTTAAACATTTAAACTAGAGTGCACAAAATACAATTTTGCTGTCGTTGTCTAGGTATCCTAGTAAAATTTGTTGGTTAATGCCCAAATCAAGAAGTTTGATCATACTTGTTTTTTATGCAGAGCGGTTGTAGATCACAGTACAGGGAAAGATCTTCCATCTGTTTTTGTTGAAAGTTTTGAGAATTTTCCTGGTAGGGGTCTTTTTGCAACCTTGTCAAGCATTGAGGTAATATTCCGTGTTAGCAAGTTAACTGATTGCTCATGTTAGCAAATTGAGTTCCATATTTTGACCTCATTTTCCTAACTTATGCGAGTCATTCTGTTAAATGTAGCAACCTTTTGAGTTTTTATTGGATTTTCTGAAAGTATTGGCAAAAGACTATCTTTGTCATTGCCCGAGGAAGGTGCAGAGTGACAATTCTAACCACCTGGAAACGATTGATGAATTATTTTTCCAGTCATTCTGTTAATCCCCTATGATGCGTCATCTAATGTTACTTAGTGTGATATTCTTTACTGCTCTGCTTAAAAATAGAAGCTTGTTAACCAGACAAATGTGTTGCCTTTTATAGCCAGGACTTGGAGGTGGCAAACCATTGAAAGCTTCAATCGGTTCTGTGGAATACATTGCTTCACTTTTTAACTCAAAGGATGAATCGAGCAAAATTAAGGCAGCAGTGAGTGCTTCTACTTATGAAGGTGACTTTGTTCGAGCAGCTCTCTCTGTTAACAATAAAAAGGTGAGCCATATGCTTGGCATGATAATGATATGGCAATTAGCTGCTAAAGATTCAGCTCTTTCAATTCTTACTAATAGATTTAGAAACGCTCTTTCTTAATCTATGAAAATGGGGAAGTTATAGACGTTTGCCTGTTCATATGAGATTATTAGGAATGTAAGAAGGTGGATTCGTACAATAATATAGCTTGTAAGATCATTATTAGATTAGAATTAGGATAGCAAGATCTTATTGAACATATCCATGCACATGTTGTGGACACTTCTTTTCTAGACTATTCTTCAGTTGATGTTAACTCTGAGAATCTGGGGTGTCCACAGGTGACCCTTTTTCATTTTGAAGATAAGCCTCGACCTGGAGCTGTAGATGTCATTCAGGCACTAAAAGATCAGGCAAAGATGCGCGTGATGATGTTAACTGGTGACCACAAATCGAGTGCCTGGAGAGTGGCTAATGCTGTGGGTATCAATGAGGTATATTGCAATCTAAAGCCAGAGGACAAGCTATATCATGTGACAAATATTTCAAGAAATACAGGTGAGATTTTGAGATTTTTATCCTCTTCCAATTTGATTTGCTATAGATGACATGCTGCAGATTTTTTTTATTGAAGCCTACTTTAGTTACTTCAAAGCATTTGGTGGAACTAGCTTCAGCAGGATGAATATTGCCTCAATCTGTCCAAAAGATAAAGTGAATACTGATTTTTTATTTGTCTGACCCAAAAAGAAGGAAATAGTAGTTTCTGTTTCAATATTAATTCGACTTTTTGTTGCCATCCATTATGTAATCACTGGATGCTCCATCAATACAAACCAAGATATGCTTAGATTGATGTAACTTTGTGGTGATATTGCGGTTCCATGTCATTGCAATCAGGGAGTAACGTTGCTAGTATGTTTTTCTTTCTTGAATCTTCCCTGCAGGAGGTGGGCTTGTAATGGTTGGTGATGGTATCAATGATGCCCCTGCCCTAGCTGCTGCCACCGTGGGTATTGTGCTGGCTGATCGTGCAAGTGCAGCTGCTATTGGTGTTGCAGATGTTCTTTTGCTGCGGGACAATATCTCCGATGTCCCATTCTGTGTAGCTAAATCTCGACAAACAACTTCCTTGGTATTTTCGTGTTCCTTTCTAATCTTGTTATGGTTTTTCATCTCACTCTGTTGTTAATCAGCAGTGACATCTGATTCCTTGCAGGTCAAGCAAAATGTGGCTCTTGCTTTGTCTAGCATTGTGGTGGCCTCTCTTACATCAGTCCTGGGGTTTTTACCTTTGTGGTTAACGGTATGAATCGAGTCTCCAACCTGAATCAGATGTTGAATCTTTGTAAATGAAACAAGGCGGCATATCATTAACTATGTTTCAATCAAACATCGTCGTCAACACTTTCGTTTTGTCGTACAATTGGAGCTGATTGTCGTCACTTCTTCTGTTGTCTGTATTAATGTTGCAGGTGCTTCTGCATGAGGGTGGCACTCTTCTTGTTTGTCTAAACTCAATCCGTGCTCTGAATCCACCAACATGGTCATGGAGAGATGATATTCAAGAGTTTATTGACAAATTGAGATTGGTATTTTTGAATTTGAGAGGTCTAAACAATCAAACCCAGAAAAACACATCTCAGGTGGTACCATCATGATAGATTAGAAGAATGAACATCTCTCGAGAGTTTGAAATGTACACCCAAAAAACTTCCTTTTGGTTGGTAGGAGAGAACCATATTCTTTTTCAAACCTATGTATAGCAAGAATAGAGAACGGTAGTTTTCACATGTAAATTTCTCGTGAACAAAGGCTTAGTTGTAGTTGTTGTATTCTCGTGAACATTACATAACATAAGAATTTGACGACCCGAAAAAAGTGATGTGATCAGTGTCATTGAAGCTCTTTAGATTGCAAGATCACAAGTGCAATTTCTTCAAATCGATTTGGTTCATTTGACCTTTCTTCCTCCCTAAAGTGAATCCATATCCACACCATCGAAACATCACGCAATCTTAAAAAGTTACGCGTTGACACGTGACTTTTCCACACGATACACAGAGGAGAGAGTAATCCTTACGTTGTGCTTAAAGATGAGGATGCATCAATTGCAGTTTGGTTCAGTTACGTTTCCAACTCAGTTGTTATTACTTACAATGTGCGACTTTTCAACGTTTGTTAGGGGTGGTCCCGTCCGAATGGCCGTTACCGTTACAACTCTAAACTCTCTCAACTTATTAGTGCCTCTTAATAAATATTAATATAGGAGTATCATACCATCTCAGCTGTTACCTAACAACCAAATTCAGTTGATTCATTACAGCTCAGCTTCAAGATGATTAATCAAACCTCTGTCCACAAATAAAACAAAAAATGACATTTGTATTTTTGGCTCCTTGCCAACACCAACAGGGAGGGGGTCACCCCCCACAAACCATAACTGGAAGATGCACACCCTTAGAAAAGTCATTCAATGTGGTACCCCATATAAAAAAAAAAAAAAGGAAGGACATCCTCATCCATCCAACAGGGGAGGAAAATTAATTATCTGATCGAGACCTATGCAATGAGTTCACTTGTGACTACTGCTCGATTCTTAACGATGATGGAAGAAATGAGTACCTTAGAGGAGTGAATGGTGGACAGGCTGGAGTGAGTTAGTTATACGAAAGGTAAAAAGTGTACCCTCCCCTCATAATTTGGAGCCTTTCGAATACAAATCTGTTATGGGTAACTATCATATCTTCCACCCAGTGTCCTTGAATCCGATATTGATCAGGTGGAGGTAAAAATGGTAAAAAAATTACCTCAATTAAAACGGTTCAAAGTGTGTGCAGTAAATTCTGAACAGGTATGTGTGTCAGTCTTATCTATATCTCTAGGTTACTGTAATTTTTATATTAAGTCATCTCGCAGTAGAAACTTTTTTATCATGTCATCATCGTGGAACCAGCTGTGATCTTTGAATCCCACACCGCTGCAGTAAGAAATCATTTTTTGTGTGGGAGAAAAGAAAAGGACAAAAAAATATCCCAATAATACTTTTCCACAGTCTCGCTTTCAGTTCCCATATTATTCTTTTCCAGATTTCCGGGCCACTTTTTTTAATATTTTTTTTTAAAAATAAATAAACCCACTGCCACAAACAGAGCGCATGGAAGATCGGAAAAATTTTGGAATTCGATTTTTTTTTTTTTTTTTTCTTGAGGGTTTTTCACATTTTTTACTGTCTCATGTTTTTATTTTTTATTTTTTTTTACCTAAACTACCGCGGGTCTACAACAGTCTAACTTGTAAAACAGTAAAAAGATAAAAACAAAGGGAAAATATTTTTCCCTTCTTTTAGAGGGTTTTGAACTTTGGGGTAACTACTTGGTGAAACTAACTCCTTTCTCTTCCAAATTCAAAATCGATATCTTTTCCCAAAGCTGGCTTTGGCTATGGCCATTTCAAACCGCCGCCTCTAACACCGCTTCCGCCGTTACCATTTTCTTAACTTATATATATACATAAACAGACGCCGGCGAACATCACCTTGATTCTTTCCCGGCCGTGCATTGAGATAGAGAGAAACTGAAACAAAGCTCGTTTCTTCTTTTTTTAAGTTCCCACATCTCGATTAACATGATATCTCCGCCACTTGATGAAATGAAACAGCCGACCTTCAATCGATCTTATTCACCCCAATACGCTTCATCGCAGCATTTCTAAACCCATTATCATTAGCCGCAACAGAAGCTTGTTGGACACACATCCCAAGTCCGATTCCGCTGGGCATCATCATCATCATCTGCTGCTGTTGAAGATTATCGTTTTGCTGCCTCTGTTGACACTCCATCCCCATCATGTAGCTCCTCACTTCGTTCCTTATCATCTCCTGCATCACAGACAATAACTCCCCAGGAAACGGCAGGAACACCTTATCCTGTTGAGGAGGCGCCGCCGGGAGGGATGATCCAAAGTCTGGTTGCTTTTGAATGTTCAGAGGAATAACAGGGGATTGTTCCTGTGGTGCCGGAGGGATCAATTGAATCGGATTCCTTGGCTGAGGCGACTCAGCTGCGCGTTCGGAAACCTCGGAGGGGTCAACTCCGGGAAGAGAGAGGCTTAAAGAAGTCCGGGGATCGTTGCCGTCGTCCGAATTCGTTTCTAGCTGAGGCGGCAAAAGTGGGCAAGTTCGTGCGACGGGTTTAAAAACATGGGAAGAAGACATGTTGGGAAGGCTGGAATCACTAATGTCCGACCCCGACGGGCTACCGGGGTTGAAACCGCGGCAACCAGAGCCAGTGCTGGCGGATCTCTTAAGCGGTTGGTGGTCAGCAAAGTCATTAGAAAGGTCGTTACCTTCGTCGGCGGAACTGATGGAAAAGCACTTCCTCTTGAGGGTGGAGTTCCAGTGGTTTTTAATAGCGTTGTCGGTCCTGCCGGAGAGAAGCCTGGCTATGGTGGCCCATTTGTTCCCGAAGCGAGCGTGAGCCCGGATGATGGTCTCATCCTCTTCGGGTGTAAAAGCCCGGTGCTCCACCTGCGGAGAGAGCTGGTTACACCACCGCAAACGGCAAGACTTCCCGGATCTCCCCGGAATGGATTTACTAATGAGCGACCAGTTTCTGGGACCGTGTTTCTGAACAAGGTGCTGAAGAAGGTCGTCCTCCTCAGGGCTCCATGGACCCTTGATCCGATCGGCGTCTTTCCTCATACAACTGGTAATAGCGTTCGCCATTGGTGGTTGAAAACCAGAAATCTAAAACATGAAAAAAAAAAAAAAGAAACTGAAATAATCAATGGAGAAGTTTTGTTCTGGTTTTAATTAGGGTTATGAAGGAAGAGAAAGAGAGACGGAAAGGAATAGGAAGTGGAATGGCGTTTATATATGGGAGGAGGAGGAGTCTCAGAAGAAGAAAAAGAAGTGGTTTTTTTTTTTTTTTCAGTTTTGGAAGGAAGAATAAGAAGAAGAGATAGGGACGAAAGGGCAACCGGCTGGAGCGGTGGTAAACGGGAGGTTATGGTGGGCGTTATGGGCACCGATATTTCGAGGCAAGCGGTTGAAGTTGGGATACAGCTGGCTAACGGACACGCGTCACTTCTACCTTGCACTGATTTACTTACACATCTTCCTCACTGTTACGCAACTCAACTAAAGTAATCCTTTCCTTTTTTTTTATCTTTTCATTTTAATTCAAAAATATAAAAACTTATGTTTACTTCTTTTTTTTTTATAAAAAAAAAAAATTCATTTTAAAAAAGTTAGTGGTAAAATGAGAAATGAAATAAAAATAATATAAATTTATGTGAAAAACTTTTAGTGCTTTGTTGGATATTTTTGCTTGTCTTTTTCTTTTTAGAGAAGTTTTTACTTTATTTGGGAGCTCCAGGTTTTGTAAAGTAAATAACAGAATAAACAGTAAATATTTAGTTTTACCTTTGGGCCTGTGTTTTAACTTTTGGTTTTTATTATAAATTTAATATATTATAATAAATTTTTTTCATTTTTAATATAAATTTTTACTATTTAAATATATTTTTTTAATACATTTTTTATATTATAAAATTATTTTTTTTAAATCAAAACTCGAACTTCAACATGCCCTTAAGAAGTGACTATTTAAGATTATCTGGTTTGGTTGCTAGACAGCTGCATTATTGTTGTGACTTGAGAGAAATATTAAAAAGTTAAAAGTTTAAAAAAATATACATATATATTTATAGTACTAGTAATTGGAATTAGAGAGAGAGAGAGAGAGAGAGAGTTGGGAGTTTCGTGAAAGGTGGGGAAGGCTCCAACTGAAAATCATCAAAACTCATTAATGCCAAATAGATACCCTACAAAAATTGTTTTTGATTTAAAATAAAAGTCGTTTGTTTGTGTTTGTTTAGTAAATATTTTAATAGTATTAATTAGATTGTAATTGTATTAATATTAAATTATAATAGTTAAAAGAAAATTTATTTTGTTTGTGTTTGTTTAGTAAATATTTTAATAGTATTAATTAGATTGTAATTGTATTAATATTAAATTATAATAGCTAAAAGAAAATTTATTTAAATAAATTTTTTTAATTAGTATGAAAAATTTTAAAACATCATTTATTTTAGATGGAAGAAAATATTACTATCATTTAAAAGAAAAAGAAAAGAATAATAATAATAATAATAATAATAATAATAGTACAATTGGTACCAGTAGACTATTAATGGGAGTAACGGTTGAAGGAAGAGGGAGTATATATTAGTGGGCAAGCCGATCAGGTTTGACTGAATTAGAAAGAAAGTGAGGCAGCCAGGCTGTCCAGCATTTTGCTTTGCTTTTCGTGTGAGTGGAGGATATCATATAACCCGATCCGATCTGATCCGACCCACCCAATATATAAATTATTTGTACTTCCTTTTATCGAATCTATTTTTATTGACATATTACAATTTGTTGAGGATATTGATGTATAATGATTAAAATAACTAATTTGACAGATGTTATTTTATTTATATTATTATTTTTTTTACATATAAATTAATTATAAATATACGTGATTATATTAATAACGATATGAGAGATGAAAAAAAAAATAAAATGAATATTTTTCCAAATTATTGTAATGGATTAGTTTTCAGCCTGCACGGGGCTGCATAGTTAGTTTGTAATTTTTTTTTTTGGCCAAGAATATTTTTGTCTTTTTATAGAGAAATGTTACTGCAAATATCGAAACGGTTATTGCGAATATCAATTCCGTAGTTTATAAGTAGTTGTGAGTGTTAATGATCCCAAAAGAAAAGAAAGGAAACGGCCGCACGGAGTCGGTGACGTGGCGCAAAACGACAAGATTGGTCTCCTAATCGGAGGGCGAATCATTACTGCTATCCTGTCAGTCCAGCCTGTAACTCTTTTCTTTTTTTAAAAAAAAAAATTTTTGTTTTGGGTAACGGCTTCTCCCTCACACAAAATCCATTTTCACACTCAACCACCCACAGTACAACTACAACCTGGTGTAGCCGGTCAACTAAACGGGTGTTTGAAGGGGCTATAGCTGTACGGGTCATCCTCCGTCCCACGCTCGCGTACACAGTTCCCAAGGCCTTGTACGACTTTCCTATTACCTTCCTCTTTGCCCATTTAATTAATTATTATTATAGTTCCTTATTGTTAATTAGTAGTTTTGATTAAACAAATAGATTCATGTTTATCTCTATAAGTCTCTGTGTCTCTCTGTGAGAGAGAGATGGCAATAAATGGAAAAGATATGTTAGCAGAGATACGGTATCATCATCATCCTCTCACCTCAACTCGTACGTCGTACCTACTCACCTAATCCACTTTCCTTAATTACAACAACTAATCAGGGTGCGCTTGACGTTGGGACGAGGGAGGGTGAGAATGAAAATTTGACATTTTATATTTTAAAAAATGAATGTTTTTAGTAAGGGAATTTTACATGATGTTTTTCAACTAGAAACACAAACTGAATTGGTTAAAAGATGAACTTGTCACGTTTTCTAATTACAGTTTGCCTTGCACTTTTTATTAAGGTAGCTTGGATCTTTTCTACTACTGTTTTCAATCGACAATCTTCATTAACCGTATCTACACAGATATCAATAGCAAAATTTCCCTCCCGGAAGCCAATGTTAAACTTGCGCCTAATCATTGATTGCCTCGCCTCCATTTCTAGCTTTCTTCTAAGGGATTGTTTGGTGCGAAACTGAATACTATTAGAAGAAGACCAACCAAAAGAGAGCGAGAGTCATTTCAACCACAAGTAATCTAGCGAATGAACCCACCCCACTCCCCAACATCAAAAATTGAACTGAAAACGATACGTAACGACCCATTCGCTCCTAATCGTTCACGTAAACAGATAAATTATTTCATATATTCGTTATATAAAGTGTAAACTGTTTAATTTTTATCATAAAAAGTATACTGTTTTTATTAACATATAAATAAATAGAAATTTAAGAATAATAGATATATTTATTCTTATCTGTTCGTTACATACAATATAAATACAGAATATATCTAGAATAATGTTAAGAAAAATGCTTTTCAGAGAGCAGGAAGGAAGGGAGAAAAAAGAAAAAGGATGGGGCTGAAAGTGAAGAAGTAAAGAAACACAGCAGAAAAGAAAGCGAGAGAGATGGGAGCTCTTTTCATTTTTGTAACCGTTAACAAGACATATGTCACCGGTACGTCCATCCTCATGGTTCAAAATTCTAATAACCAGGTTCTACGTCACAACCTATCGAAGGTTGGTTTCTCGCATGTCACGATTTTGAAACTCCCCCAATGTAAGAAATTGAGCTCTACCCCAAATTAAAAAATAATAATTAAAAATCTAATAAGCCCCACCACATATCTTCTGTATTCATGTCTTTAGATTTTTTATTCCATACACAAAGTACATAGATACAGGGGAATTGATCCGAATACTACCGGGATAATTGGTGAGTGAGTAAATGATTAGAATCGGATTGGTCAGCGATCGAACTGATTGAGAGACATTTTCAAATTTTAACAAAGAGGGACCAAATGAAAAAAACAGATGATGTCCTAATAATTTTGATAATTACTATTACGTCATATTTTTTATGACAATATTATATTTAATTAAAAATATATTTTAAATTAATAGTTTCAGTTGAATTTCTAATTGAATTGCAATTTACCCACAGGTCAATCATAATTCAACCCCTCCCGAATTTAACAACAGAAAGAAATTATTTAGTGTATTCGCTACATCACATAATATCATGTACTTATGCATATTTAAAGGATATAATACTATTTTTGAAAGAAAAAAAAAATTTTGATACACATACGAGGAATTCGTGATTTAATATAAATTTAAATTCCTATTATTAATGATAAAGATATAACGGATACATCCGAAAGAAAAGAATTAGAAATAAGGGGCCTGTTCTTTTTGTTTCGTTTTAAAAATGGTTTTGGTTTCAACAGTAAATTTAATATATTTTAATCATATTCTATCATTTCCAATACAATTTTTTTACTATTCATCATCTACTTTTTACATTTTTAATACACTTTTTACATTATAAAACTATTTTCCAAAACTTATTTTCAAAATATTAAAAAAGAACAGGCCCAAGATGTGAAAAACGGCAAAGGGGCACCTTATCACGTGCTGGAGAATGGCTAAAAGGGGACACACGTGTGGATTGCATCCTAGTGCAGCAGCCGATGCAGAATAATCCCATTTTCCCACACCAATTAAATCTTACTATTACAGTATTACTATTACTATTACCAGTGGGAGAATAACATGTATCTCGCTTTTATTGAACCTTCTTATCCATCTTTAACATCCAACCAAATTAATGTGCCACCCAACAATTAATACTTTACTTTGTAGATTGGCCCTTCCTCTTGTTACGATCTCATCGATAAGGCGGGAGCAAGTCAATACGTCATCAGTTATGATGTATAGAGGGTCATTCAAAGCAAATTAGTAGTGTCGTAAAAAAAAGTGATGATATAAAAGTTTAAGTATTATAGTACGTAAAGGGTATTTTACTTTTCACATTTTTATTAAATCAGTACTTTTTGAGTAACTGGTAATAAATCTCTGCTAATTTTCTTAACTAAAAAATAAATAAATAAAAAGAAAACAAAAGAAATCATCACTATGTATTATGATGCATACTCTCCTAATGGTTTCTTAAAATAGTAATAAAAAAAGAATCAATCCAACCGTACTGTCCTCACGTCCTATTGTCCTGCACGAAGTCATCGTTGCTCATCACGTGATACAGAAGGATCCTCGAGATTTCTTCATCCCAATTTTTATGAATTTTAAAAATTAAAAAAAAATTTATTATTAAAGAATTTTAAAAGGAAAAGGATTGAGGAGGAAATAAAAGGAAGGTCATTAGGTTGGATGCAAAAGTTGTAGAGCCTTAAAAAATCATTGAGATGGGTCGGTATTATGACTCCATGTATCCCACATTTGAGGTATGAGACTCCAATGTGTAATATAAAATAAATTTGGGCACCCTCCCCTCTTGAGCTAGTTTTTGAACGTGAGTTCTACCCAAGTTCCTAACAGTCGGTCCACACTGAGTTTTCCATTTTAATAAAGACAAATTTAGTGACGGAGTTAAAAATAAATTGTCTATAGCTATTTATTTCTGTTTACTATTTATTTATGTATATTTAAATGAAAATATTATATAAGAAAAATGGGAATTCTTGCGCCTATGCCACTGAAAAGGAACAGGCGGCTCTTCATTTTCATATTTGTATTCTTGGGCGCAAAACGCACTTAGCACTTCAAACATCATACATAGTGTATTTCTCCCAAACTTTAAGGAGCAAAATAACCCTAAGGATCGAAACGTAATTTGACCTAAATGATTGAAGACAACCCCAAAGTTAACCTCCACGGTCAATAAATAATTAACCGGCCGTAAAGAGTAAGTAGGATTGTGCGATCCAAAGAGAAAAGAAACAAAATTTGGTTCAGATTGATTGCGTCCCCACAACTGTTTTTTCCGAATATTGGCGACGGTGAGGACGTAATCCTTTTAAAGCACGTGCGATAATAAGGAGAAGAAGACAGGTCCACCGCAGGGACAGGCACTGCGCCGACGCCGACGAGGACGTTGCGGGTCTGAGACTCGGCGGACGGGTGGTTTAACACATGGTGGAGGTTTCCGGGAACCACGTGTCCGACGACCGATACTTTTTATGATTTTTTAATCTATCAATCTCAGACACAGTGAGAGAGATGTACAGCTCAGTTATGTCCGGTTCCCCTTGTCTTACGCCACGTAAGCTCAGTTAGTCGAACGGGGGGCCCACCACTATTTTGTCGTCTTATGGGATGGCCTGACATGCGCCCCTTGTTACATCAATCAGTTAAGCCACAAATTCTCTATCTCAAACATGTTCTTGAATATGGGATTTTTAAACACAAAAAAATTAATGTTAAAATTGTAATAAAATGTAATTAAATTATAAAGTATTATATTGAAAATAATGAAAAATATTGTAATATATCATTAATATTTTGTAATGGAAAACAAAACCAATGAAAATTAATAGGTTTTAAATTTTTTTTTATTTATGAAAACACAAAAAAGAAAAATGTCTTCTTTGATTTATAAGGCTGATTTAATTAATAATTCACCCTAATATATTATGTATTTTTTTTAGGGTTATTTTATTAGAAAAGAGGTATATAGATCAATAAAAAAAAATCCAGTCATATAACTATTTTGTAGTTTAAATTACTTTTATACGTGACAAAAAAAGTACTATATGCTTAGAGAAAAAATGATAAAAGAATGAAACATATACAGTAGGTAAGACTACAGTTTTATTATAAATAAAATTATTTATTAAATAATAATTTACACAATAAACTTGTAATAAAACTATTTATTTCTTAAGGAATTATTTTTATTTGTGCAAAAAACATTAATAATGCATTATAGTTACTGTTGTCAGTGATAATAATTAAGGAAATATAAAATATTATTAAGCCTATATATTTTATAATGTAATGGAAAAGAAGAATATTGAAAGAAAGAAAATAAAAAAAATTTAAAAAAATGTAGGTGTCTGGTTTTGAAGCATCATTGAGATGAGAATTGAGAAAAGGGAGAACGTCACGAAAGCGTACATTGGAATGGGGCCAATGCCAGCAGCTATAACGCATACACAAAACAGTGGCACCGAATGATAGTAACAGTTGAGAATTAAAGATCCAATTCCACTCTCCAATTTGTTTATATTTATACTATATATAAAGAGTTGGATTTAAATATTTAGAATACCAAATTGCTTATTTTAAGTATATTTTTTAAATTGAACTTTATTAATGAGGCCGGGCGGCCGAAGCTAATGAAGACTACGTCCGAAATAGATAACGGGGCCGAAAGGGAAGAGGCCCACGTCGTAGACCATTCGTAAAATGAGACATTATGGATGAGTGACACGTGTTCTGGACGCATGGAATGCCTTCATTTATTCGACAACATGGTGATCGAGGAGGCGGTTACAGCTGAATCAGAAAAGATATTCGTCATGATTGTTCTGTCACGTCATCAGCTGGCTTCGCCAACAAGCTTCGAGTGGCTTGAGACTTCTATAAATACTCGATCACTCCTTCATTTCTAAGGTGTTGAATTCATACTCGGTTTTCTTTATGATATTCGCTACACTTCTAATTTAGGCATCAGAGTGAAATTAGAGATTAAATCCCAAAAAAAATATCTTAAGTCATGACGAGTACAACTAGCTTGGCACGGGTCACACCTTCAACAAAACCAACGGTGTACAAATTGTTATGGAGTATAATAATGTATTTGCATGCAACGATGGATCCTGTAAAAGGACAGCAGCTGTTCGTTGGGATTCGAAACTACCCCCAAACACATCCCATGATTCCCACTATCGTAAGCCCTACTAATTGCATCAATTGTTTTAAATAATCTACTGCTCTAATATGTTGCACCAAGCGTTTTAATTTTTACTTAATAAAATTTAAACTATTATTGGATTTCATATTGGATGAGATTCTCAGATTCATACGTTTTCCTTTTGTATTACTATTGACATGCTTAACTAACAATTTATTCAAATATCGGTCATTTTTAATTATTATTCAGAAATTATTTTATGCATCTTTTTAGTTGCGTGTTGATGAAACATGGTCTGGTCGAGATCCAACCTATTAACACATACTCAATTAATCTCGAGGAAGATTCAATCGATTTTCGGTTACGATGAGTTAATGAAATAATAGTCAATCGAATCTCTACTTCAGCGGTTGTAATAGCTATAAAAATGTGAAAATGTGCCATTTTATTGACGATTGTCAAAAAAGTTAGAAAATATTACCCAAACAAATTTTGATATTAACTGCAATGGGGAGAGAAGTATCTTTAGTAAACACTCTGAAATTTAAGTTAGTATAAGGATGAAATAAGGCATATAGCGTGTACCTTTAACGAATAAGGGTAAAGGATAGTTATAGGAGAACAGCTCCTTCAACCTGTTAGCAGGCGTCAGACGTCTCAAAACTGCTTTCAATAATATTGGGGTTCGCCCACGATCTAGTTGAGAAGATCATTGGCATATCAGTGGAGGTTGGGGAACCCCCCCCCCCCCCCCCCCCCCCCGGGACTTTGAAGTCGAGAGTGACATGGTACTAAACTTGACGAAGTCTACTTATGAGAGATGTGGGTTACATGTCTAGCGTTGCTGGGACTTGGCGTTGACGTCATTGGTCTTAGGCTTTAGATTTTGGATTGGGCCCTATGTCAAACTGAGTCCACCAATAATATTATTCAATGAAATATCATCATTTTGATAATGTCACTCAATAAGATTAAGAGGATTAAGAGAACATAGGATGTGAAGCAGCGTAGGTTTGATGATGTGATTAGTTGGGTTAGATTCATAATAATTAAGCAAACATCAATGATAAGGATGATTGATGGCAATTGTCTTAAATTAGTTTCTTAAACGAATCCTATCCACTATCTTTTTGGAACGCTGGTGGGATGTCCACCTCTTCCCTTCCCTTCCCTTCCCTATAATTGGACTACACATTTGATAAACAAATTGATATCATATATTTTGTATTATTTAACGATAAAAGCATAATTCATTTGTCAGAATAATGAAAAACAAATAAGAACACGATGTTTACTTATTTTCATCTTGATTGGTCAGTTTCACGAAAATTAGTTAATTCGACTTGTTAATTAATTATTAGTTATTTCCTTGTAGTTTGCAGAATGCTTCAAGCCTTGAACTTCATGTAGCCAAACTGGCTGTTATGGCAAGTTAAAATTTGGTAGTATCATTTGGTATTAGGATTGGATTACCTATAAATAAATAATTAGTTAGTTAATCCCAACTTCTTTTCTTTGGTTTTCCAACTCAGGACATTTGTTGTTTCTTTGTTTAAGGTTAAGATTAACCAACTTCTGGTATCCATTTGTTTGCAGATGGCATTTTGTGTCCAAGGAAAGCCATTTTCTGAAACAAGTTTGGCGATATTTTCGGTCTTACTTTCCCAACCAACCAACCAACACCAGAGCGTGGGCGCACTTGTACGGACGGTTAGTGTAATAACCAGCCAGGCTGAGCCAAGTTTTGAAATGTTAATTTATTTATCGAGGCTAAAATATTGTTTGTGTTCGTTTATTTATTAATCGAGTCGAGCCAAACTTGTTCGTGAACATTCGTGTGCGTTCTATGTCGCATTAATTAACAGAAAATTATAACGTTTAATTAATTTAATATACTATATCAACTTACATAAAAATCAAAATTTAATTTAAACTCATATATTGATATCTATGTACATATAAATATCTATAAAGACTCAATTATTTGTATTATTTAAAATTTTAATATTGTATATACTTATTTTATTTATATTATATAGTTAATATCTTAATCGAGTTTGTTCACAAACATTAACGAGTTTTCAATACCTTGTTCGTGTTCGTGTTCGTTTATTATCAAACCTAAAAATCACGTTCGTAAACGTTTTTATCGAGTCTAGCTCAAACTTGTTCGTGAATGTTCGTATTCGTTCTCAACCCTATGTACGATACTTGAAAAATAAGTTTTTGTAAACTTGAGTCTCCGTGATTTTGATTTCAAACTTAAATTTCATCATTTTTTCAATTTTACTTTACTATTATACCCATTTATGTTAGCATTTCAAGTTTTCAGCTGACAAACCAAGTAACGCCTAAGATTTTTAGCATGAAAGAAGTTGTGTATCGATTTCATGAATAGTTTTTTTTTAGTTAAAAGCCAAATGGAAACGCTGTAGAATGCAGATGTGAACCAATAATTGAATGTGATGTGATTTATGCATTTCGTGAAGCCAGAAAGCGTACAACTAGTTATACTTTTCCCTCTCTGCATCAACCTAATGGTCGCAACTTAGTTGGCGGATCTAACTAAAACCTCTTTATCTTTGATTCATTATTTGCCCTTTCTTCAATCCTAATCAGAAAACATGCCCTAATAATATTTTAAATACATCATTTTTTTACAATATATGATGACGTGAATATCCACGAGAGGCCATTGATTTTAGAATTAGAAGGTTGAGATTTACTACTGAACTATGTTGTTGGGTATAAGCCAAAAAATAAATAAATAAAGAGGAAACTCAGCTTTGAAGGAACCAAGGAGCAAAGCGATTATTTTTTTTGAACGAAGTGGGGAGTCTCCTCTAAATAGACAAAATTAACAAAGGTAGAAATTGAACCCCAATATTTATGCATCCTAACCGTTGAGGCACTAGCTAAGAACCGATAATCGAGCGAAGTGATTCAAGAAAATGGAATATATATGCATGAAAAGTCGCATGGAAAAAACAAATAAAAAGCTACAAAAAAGAAAAAGCCACATCTCCAAATCCAAAAGTGACATCCTCCAAAGGAATAGTAACACCACAAAACCCAAAGACAGGGAAAGGGAAAGCCGTTGTTTTTTAGTTAACCAATCTGATGATGTTTCAAAGCACAACCTCACTTATATAATAATTAATTAAATCTCTCAAACAATAAGAGGATAACATTCCCACTGCTCTGCTTTTCCCCCTTTAATAATATAATTTTCTGCAGCTCCATCTGGGTGTGTTTAACGTGTAGATCTCTCTTCTCTGTTTTCAAAATTAAGCAGAAATCCACTTGCGAGTTTAAGAAACCATATTTGACCTGCAACTTGGGAAAAAATATGCTACTACTTTTCCTTCTTTATTTTTTTAATCAATTAATTAATTTCAGATCAAAGTTACCAAAGGAATGATTGGCATACGTAACGTACTAACTTAAATGCTAAGCTTAATTAAAGAGTACTTGTACTATATTTTTTTACTTTCCATTAATTACTATTATTTTGATTGGAGTTATCCGATTAATGGGCCCAGAGACACCGAATACCAAGTTCACGATACGAGCATAAAACTTATAAACTGTTATGGCTCGTCTTAATATGAATGAATAGTTAAAAGGAGCTTTAAGAAGAAAAAAAACGGCTACCTAATCCATTAGAGTTTGTTATTATGGTGAAAAAAAATAAAATTAGTATATTTTTTTATGCGGAACAGCTAGCAAAAGTGGGTATGCCTATTGCTATTGGTGAAGTGCGTCAAATCAAAATCAATACTGAAAAAAAACGTTAACAAACGCGTCCTTATCTAATAGTCCATCAGTTTTATTAGAAAAGTCTATTTTTTAAATTAATAAATAATTTTTTATTAAAAATTTTCACTTTAATAAATATTTTACTTTTCCTATCTTCACTAATATAATTATGTACTGTCTATAATTAACATATACTTAAAAATAAGAATATAAATAAAATAAATATTATCACATTAGTTATTTTATGTAGTGTTGTACCTTGACATTTATAATAAATTGTATATTTGTCGAAGTGAACTCTTCTAATAAAACGGAATGAGTAAGTAGGTATGTGTATGTGCAATGCAAGAGAAGTGAAGATCGATGGAGACATGATTGTAGGGAAGCAAAGAGAGATTAGTTGGGAAACATCAGTCAAAGTGTTCCACTTAAGAAAGGAATCATGAAAGGTAGCACGCCACCATCAAAACTCTCTTATTAATTAATTAATTGTTGATTAGACACTACTTTCCATTCGACCTGGTTTGATTATGGTTCAATGCTAATGCTAATGTCAGCTACTACCATATTATTTACTAATTTGTGCTTTGTTTATCCTATTAAATCACTCCACACTAAGGTAATTATATATAAGTTACGATATACAGTTCGAAATAGAATTCTTTATATGATACGGATAAAATAGTAACCGTAGTAATTACATGTCCTGTAAATTAATTAAAGTTTTATTTTTTGTTTTGTCTTGTGGGCTAATAATAATAATAGCCCAAGTTCTTAATCATAATATCCATCCAATAATAGAACAGAAGTGCATGTCAACCTAATCCACAACAACAGTATCATTTCCTCCAACTAAACTAATTTTCGCAAGTTCATATTCTCTACCCAAGTTACTGTCTGGTGTTTAAAAATCATGTAGTTTCATTTAATATTTTTTTTATTTGCCAAATTTACTTTCATCTTTTAGGCACTGAACCCAATAATTTAGATAAAAGATCTGAACTCAACCCGAGACGCCCTTTATGAACCAAAATGCATGGATGGCATTGGTTTTTAGGTACTTGGGACCCATCCCATGACTCTTTCATTTTTGAGTCCCACTTAGTTAAGTGAAGTGCGTGATTATATAGCCATTAATTAACAAGTGTAACGAGACATCTTTAACTAATTTATCACGATTTATGTGTCAGGTATTCATTGGTCGATTATGTAATATTAATAATTATTTTATAAAAATATAGCCAATAAATATATGCCACGTGAGTTCCTATAAAAAAGTTATAAAGATTAATTAAAATATCTATCATTACTCAACGAACGATATTGGCCATGATTTTGGAGGGGACAAATTGGCTGATCTAAGTCAATCAGATTTGATTTTTAGGGATTTGTTCATAAAAGTTAGCCTCAGATTTCACTCATTTCTGAATCAGAAACCAAAAATTCCCAGATTTCTCAAGAGAGAGTCCCAGGCTCATTAACTCGGAAGTTACTTTGTCAAAGTCGGTGGATAAGAACCTCTTCGGAGTTTAGTGGTAGGTTTTCCGTCACTGTCTTCGAAGACAACGTCTAACAAATTTTCAATGAAACATATGGAGTATTTAAATAGTCGTGTTATACTAAGATATACAAACAGTGTTCGAACTGATTAACAAAATGTCATCTTAATATAATCGACTCGATAAATGTTCGGTGAGAGTAATTTAAAGTAGGATATGACAGAATCGAACCAGTGCTACAATTCCTTCCTTTACATCAATATATGTTTATATGGAACAGAGGAGACAATGAATGAATCTAAAGTGCTATAAAAAAAACTGGTGAGTGGTCATGCATGCATGCAATCCATAGTAATATTTAGTCCCACCAACCAAGTTAGGAATAAGCTGCCACACGAGGCTCATATAAATATAAAGAGGCTCATAGGAATAAGCTGCCACACGCTGAGTCACTCTGATTTACCCCTCACACGAGGCTCATGGGGCTGGGCGGTGTGGGCCCTGCGGGCGAGGGATATCGCCTTTTAGCAGCCAAGGAATAAGCTGCCACACAGATTAGCTTTTTTTGTTTTGTTTTTTGTTTTTAGTGGCCTTTTTGTCACACAAGTGTATTAACTACATTCCACACGCGTATACACCTATGACCTATATAATATCTTATTCTTTCCGTCTCATATAAATATAAAGAGTAGTGTTTTTTAAAAATAAATTATTTTAATAAAAGAGTCCAGTTCTATTTACTTACATTATATTTTTATTAATATAATAATATATTAAATTAGTTATATTAAGTATCATTTACAATTTATCATAAATTATATATTTTTTCAAACTGAATTCTTTTATTGGACTAAAGCATAGTGAGGTAGCACAAGAGTTCAATCAATCCGAGGTACTAGTTCTATGATAGGGTTAGTAGTATTCGGACAAGAACAACTGAGGGCGTTCCGGCTGTCGAAAGTTTGATGGCAACCGTCCAAACTTTCAAAGCTACCTTGTCTTACTCACCTTTTCTTTTTTCATTTTTTTTTTTGGTTGCTTCTAATAATTCAAGAACTATTGTCCCAATAATTTAGTTTAGTGAACATTCCAATTCATTCAAGACCTCGAATTGTGGGAGATCAAAACCACTTTGTGTAAGACAGGTTAATCGTGACGGGACAAAAACAAAAACCAAAACCCCTAGTTCAACTCAACCACTTATACCATGACTTTTTGGTGTTTGTTTGAAGTTGGAACTTTGAAGATAAAGTTGGCTTCTTTGGACTTGGTGGTGGACCGCTTATGTATTTTATTAAGCTCTTGACCGGTGGGCCGTGGGCTCCCTTAGCAAGTGCCAAAATGTGAATGGGAAGTTGGCATCGAACATCCCTTGGTAGTTATGGACCACTTCCCCAGTGAAATGTGTAGGAGCTGATATCCATGTCACGACACAAATTCGATCCAATATAAATAAATTGAAATCAAACTTGTAAGTTAACTAGTCAAGGATGAAAAATATCGGCACGATAACTTGTCAGGCGAAACATACTACTTTAGACGTGGCTAATCAAATCATTTCGTGATAATCAAACAAACTCTTCTAATGAAAAAAAAAAGAAAGAAAAGAAAGTAATATACCTAATAAATCAATGGAGTTCCGCATGCATGGCAATTGGATTTGGAAACAAAAAAGCATAGGGTTTTTTGCTTTTTTGGAGATCAAAGGACAAAGGAGAGATTCATTTGGGCCTTTGATTGTTAAATCAAATTAATATACATTAATTAATTAATTACAGGTCATTTCCCACTCATTTCCTTTTGGGTTTGGATTGGAGTTTGCATGATTATCACTAATGATGAAAAGTGAGTGACTATGGAAGCTTGAAGAATATGCTTCCTCCATTGGTCATCTTCATGCTCATCCCTTTCTTTCTATTACTATTACTATTTGTGGCTGTGGTTGAGGTTGACCACACTTGGGAGTTTGTTTTCAGTTATTTTTGTACGTATTCTTTTTCTTTCTTTGTCCTTCTAGAAACACGAAAAAACACGCGGTTCTTGTGATTCATTACTGGTCATTTTCAAAAGAAAGAGCGTGAAATTCTTGTTTCTTTTCGTATGGATCGAGAGATTGGATCTAGCAAGCTGTTTTCCTTTCTTCTTTCAATGAGAGCCATCTTGTTAGTATTGTATTTGAGTTTTATTTTAACAGTTTTCTCTCAAAATAAGATTAACATGTAGGGGACCGACGGCTATAACTCTTTCAAATACTGTTTCTATGATCATTTATGTCATTTGTCCAAAGTCTCGATAATTCACTCTCAATCGTCTAGTGGTGATTGTAACTTTCTATAAATTTATCATTTGAAAAGTGCACAAGTGATGGTTTTCAACGGTTGGCTTAAGGATTTTAACGGCGAATTTGGGTTTATTTTGAATTAATAAAATACTATTTTAAAATGCAGATATTTCATTATGATAATGAATTTCTTTCTCACATATGTGATGTTAGACTCTCGTGATCATATATGGAGATTTGAAATAATGCTTTTAAGTTACCGTGAAAAGTGACAGTAATATTTTTTTCCATAACTTATGCGGTACACAATTTCAATTTTGTCCAATCACATTGGGAGGATTTTCAAGACTCATTGCAATTTGCAACACCTCAATTCAAAAATTAAATAAAAATCGTTTTCAAAAGAAAATAAATAAATAAAAATCACTGCATGCTGGAACCAAAACATTTATTGTGAACCTGTACTGGGTCTTCTTGGGCTTGATACATAAAAATCTTAGGCCCTATAGCAAGGGTCTCAATACAGACATAATAAGCCTTATATCTGGATTAGTCCTCTAGTATAGGAGCGAATACTGATTTTTTTCATGGTAACATTAATTTTCTGGCCCATTAGAATTTAGGAGCTTCAGTTGTGGAGGCCCGTTAAGATTCTTAAAACTTATTTCAATCGTGTTTGGCCCATAATCGTCTCGAACCAAATTATATCCCACATCGAATGCATCAAGGATGAAGCATCAGTATATTTAGCAACGAAAACAGCCATCCCATTGTCCCTTCGGGGACATCCGATAAAATTGGAACGATACAGAGAAGATTAGCATGGCCCCTGCGCAAGGATGACACGCACAAATCGAGAAATGGTCCAAATTTTTTTTCCCATTTCTAGCCCTGGTTCTTGCTAGTAGTGTTCTTACTAGGGGTGATAACGAGCCGAGCTTTGACGTGTTCATTTATTTATCGAGTTTAAAATCTTATTCGTGTTCGTTTATTTATTAATCGAGCCGAGCCGAGCTTGTTCATGTTCGTTCTCAGCCTTAAGTGTCATGCTCATCTATTTATAAGGAATTTTCCTCCCAAATTTTCTCTCATTTTCGATTAGGATTGGGTGAAATTCAACTCAAAATTGTGAAATAAAATAAATTTGACCTTATAAAGATTCAAATCTTAGTTTCCTTGCTTCTCCTTTTGATGTTTTACCACTGCACCAAATTTATTTTCATATTATATGTATGAATGATAAATTATATATGCATTTTATCCTTCTTAAAAATTGTTTTTTCTTATCTAGCTGTTCACGAACGTAATCGAGCCGAGCTCCCTTTTGTTCATTTATTGTTCGTTTATTAATCGAGCCTAAAATTTTGTTCGTGTTCGTTTATTAATAAATAAACGATCTCGAACCGAACTTTTAACAAGTCGATCCCGAACTTGTTCGTGTTCATTCTCAGCCCTAGTTCTTACCAAACTACCCTTACATGATCTTCTTCCATTTTCTGCGTCAAGCCTTTTTGCTTACGTAATTTTGAGGATTGTTTCTTTCGAGAAGCATTTATAAATTTATTTATATATAATTCCAAAAAAAAAAAAAAAAAAAGGAAAAATGTTGGTGACCTCAGCACCAAAATTAATATCAGTCGGGCCATTTAGAACTGGAAGTTCCAGACGCTTAAAATCATCGACACTCTTCTTGATACGATCCTCCTCTTCGTCACCAACCCATCTCATGGACGCTCCCCAACACCCCAAACGAGTGGTGGTTTGCGGCGGCGGTGTCATCGGTGTCTGCAGTGCGTATTTCTTATCCAAAAGAGGCGCCATAGTCACTCTCGTTGAGAAATCATCCATAGCCTGCGCTGCCTCTGGAAAAGCGGGAGGCTTCCTGGCACTTGATTGGTGCGACGGCGGTCCCCTCGGGTCGCTCGCCCGCTCCAGCTTCGATCTCCACCGGCTACTCTCCGATGAACTCGACGGCCCCCAATCATACGGCTACCGTCCTCTCACCACCCTCAGTCTCTCCGTTTCCGAATCATCGCCTTCTTGCTCAGGCCCATCGTACAAAAGCCCAGGCCCAAAGCTCCCTTCTTGGGTTAACGGCCCAGCTAAGGGCCCGCGAACCATCGGGACCACTCAGACAACAGCCCAAGTTCATCCCCAGCTGTTCACCAGAACGCTTTTGAATAAGGCCGTGGAGAATTACGGGCTTACGGTGGTGATAGGAAATCTGGAGGCGGTGGAGGTGGCGGAAGGGAGAGCCAGGGCGGTGGTGCTGGAGGGAGGGAGAGCCCTGGAGGCGGACGCCGTTGTTCTAGCTCTTGGTCCGTGGAGTAGTAAATTGTCCCTTTTATCGTCGATGTTCAGGGTTTGTGGGATTAAGGCCCATAGCATAGTTTTAGAACCCAACGATCCTAACGCAATCACCCCTCATGCTCTGTTTCTGAGTTATCAATCGGCCGGAGGTGGGAACCCACTGGACCCAGAAGTTTATCCACGCCCAACAGGTAATCTACCATGGATTCAAATAATGTTTATTTGTGTGAAAATTCTGAGTTGCAAAAGTTGCGGGTTTTTTGGTGTTTTTGAATCAACAGGGGAAGTGTACATTTGCGGGATGTCAGCTGAGGCTGAGGTTCCAGATGATCCAGAAAGTATAGAACCGGTCCCTGAATCTATTAGCGTGCTGAAAGGGGTGGCTAAGACTGTGTCGAGTTACCTGAGGGAAGACGAAGCAAGAGTGAAAGCAGAGCAAGCTTGTTTTTTACCGTGCACCGATGATGGGATCCCGGTGATCGGAGAGTTACCCGGGGTGAAGGGGTGTTTCGTGGTGACCGGACATAATTGTTGGGGAATCCTGAATGGTCCGGCGACCGGTGCTGCAATGGCTGAACTCTTGATGGATGGTCATTGTGGCATTGTCGATCTTTCCCCGTTTAGTCCGGCCAGGTTTTGCAATGCTACTACTAACTAGTAGAAGTAGAGGAGTGTTTGTCTGGACAAATAATTTGTTTTGTAGTTCATCGTAATTTACCATTTCATGTTTGAAAAAAAGCATCTTTGGCAATCCAAAAACCAAGAGTTATTCTTGAACTTAAAGCTCTAAAAGAGCAGAAACCCAGAACACACATGATCCACCGAATTCAAAAGAAAAAGAAGCACCAATCTTTATCTGAATCTTATTATTATACTCCTGGCAACCATCTTTGGTAATTAAGACACGGAAAGGTACTTTCTAAAAACTGTGAGTGATCATATTTTTATTGATTATCTCCAAAAGGAAATTCAAGATAGATGATGAAAAGACACACATGCCACCGTTATTTTCTTGTTTTGTTTCCAAATCGGTGATTTCACAGAAAGAAGGAAATTTCTTAATTCCGGCGGGGGTCTGCAGTTAACATTTTAGGAAACACCGACGATGGTTGTGACTCTATAAATGAATACCCCTTCTTCTTCAAAGTCTAAGCATTCAAAAAAAAAAAAAAATCTCGATCGTAATTCGTACTTTACTACTCATACAGAATTTGCATTCTTAAAGTGACCATCTTTCGGTTTTCCTCTTTGTTTTCGCTTACAAGTCAAGAATCAATATTGAAAATTAAGCGTCAGATCGATCTATATATGTCGCAAGTTCCATCATACGGCAGAACGATCACCGTTCTGAGCATCGACGGTGGCGGCATCAGAGGAATCATCCCAGGAGTCATTCTAGCGTTTCTGGAGTCTGAGCTTCAGGTAGGTTGATTAATTTCCAGAATCAATCAATCAATCAATATTCCCATAGAGAAAGTAAATGTAGCTAGCTATAAAGAGAGGAAGATTAAACATGGTTATTGTGTTGTTATTTATTGCAGAAATTGGACGGTGAAGATGCACGTATTGCGGACTACTTTGATGTGATTTCGGGTACAAGTACAGGTGGTTTAGTGACCGCCATGCTTGCTGCTCCAGATAGCAACAATAGGCCACTCTTCTCTGCCAAAGAAATCAAGGAATTCTACCTAGAACACTGTCCTAAAATATTTCCCCAACACAGGTAGAAATTAGAATTACTAATTATCAATATTCCTCATGATTGTTTGTTTGAAATTCAGTATGCATTATTATTGGACTAATGAATTCTTCATCTTCCTCGTGTCGTGTTTTCGTATCCTGTATAATAATGTTTTAGCCATTACATTCATTATCTGGATTCAGCAGAGAAGATAAGGAAAGCCATGGCGGGGCCAATATATGACGGCAAATATCTCCGTCAACTCCTCCAGGAAAAGCTTGGTGATACCAAGTTGCACCAAGCCTTAACCAACATTGCAATCCCAACTTACGACATCAAATTACTCCGGCCAACCATATTCTCAACCTACATGGTTCGTTTAGTACTTTAGTTAATCACTTTTATTAAAACAATTCGTCTCCTGATTTTGTGTGTTTAATTTATTAGATCAAGGATGACCCCAGTCTGGACGCCAATCTGAGAGACATATGCATAGGAACTTCGGCGGCTCCTACTTATCTCCCTGCGCATTATTTTGAAACCCAGGGTTCCGACGACGGCGGCGGCGTTAGACAATTTAATCTCATTGACGGCGGTGTTGCAGCCAATAATCCGGTGGGTACAACATATTTCATTCCTGTACACATATATACAAGTAATTCGATCGAAAGTCAGTTGATTAAATGTTACCGTTTCATTCAGGCTTTAGTGGCTCTGACCGAAGTGAGCCGGGAAGTGATCGGAGGAGGAAACGGCGGGGAGTTGTTTTCAATCCGACCATTGGAATATAATGAGTACATAGTGTTGTCGTTGGGTACGGGTACCGCAAAAGAAGAAGGAAAATACTCAGCTGATCAAGCCGCCAACTGGGGAATTCTGGGATGGTTCACTAGTGGTGGTTGTACTCCACTCATCGACGTCCTCTCTCAAGCCAGCAGCGGCATGGTCGACTATCTCCTTTCCGCCATTTTTCAAATCTTTCAATCCGAAGAAAATTATCTCAGAATCCAAGTACGTATTATTTTTAATTTATAATATAAATTCAGACAGAGATGGAAAAATGAAATTAATCTAGTTCAATTCCACGATACAGGATGACTTGTTGACAGGAGATCTGGCATCGGTGGATGTCGCAACTCCTCAAAATCTTCAAAATCTGGTTGAAGTTGGAGAGAATTTGCTGAAGAAACCGGTTTCTGTTTCTAGTTTTAACTTGCTAAGGCGTGCTGGTGCTGTTCAACCCTTGAACAGGGGAACCAACGAGGAAGCCCTCAAAAGGTTGGCGAAAAGACTCTCGCAAGAGAGACGGCTTCGTAATGTGAATTCACCAAAGGAAGAAATATGTAAACAAGTTGAAGTTGCCCGGGATACCGTTAATGAAGAAGTTTCTTGTTGCTAGTTAGTTAAAGGTGGTGAATACCGTTAATGAAGTTTCTTGTTGCTAGTTAGTTAAAGGTGGTTGCACTTTCGTTGATAATATACTCTATACAATTACAATTACAGCATATATTAATACAATGTAGTTGGAAATTCTTTCCCATTCTTTGTAATTATCATTTTATTGTAAATAATGAAATTTGTTGATTTGTTATATGTACCTTTGATAATTCCTTTTTGAGTAAAGTATTATTCTTTTAAAAAAAAAAAATTAAAAATCAAAATGGCTAGTTCACGAATGGCGCGGCAAATAGTAATATTTTTCTCAATTTAAAATGTCTTCAAACTCGCAATGCAAACATACTAAAGACAAATTTAGAACTTTTGCTTACATTCAGAAGCTTAGTTCTACACCTATATACCACAAAATAATTGTCATTTACCTACCAAATTTAATTTTGTAGAAAAACAAAAAAAAAAAAGATTATGTAATTGTGTCTTTCTAATTAGAATGTCGTCAAATTCATTTTGAGATAAAACGATAATAGGACAAAGGATCTAAACGGTTGTGTGCAGATTGGGAAGAACCTTATGAGCATACTACGAGAAGATTTTGCTAGGGCTGTTTCTACTTCTAAATTAAGAAGAAAAGAGTGGATGAAGGATCTCTTCAACCTGGAACGTAAGTTTAATTTAGGGCACAATTCAACCTGGAACGGATCTCTTCCACAAATGCGCTTCTGGGTACGTCGTACTCCTTTGCGGCCACCACATCTTTCAACTTAACTTTGCCTTCTCTTAGTTCATTTTCTCCAACAATTACCATCCAAGGTATCCTTGAATCTCGGGCTCGTCCGATGTGCTTCATCACTCTTTTGTCCAACATGTACTCGGCTTTCAGTTTCGCATCCCATAGCTCGCTCACTAGCTCAGCACCCAAACACAGGTCATTACCCACAATGCTCACCAGGACTTGAGTTTCAGACGGCCGTATCGCCTGCACCAACCAATATTTGAAAAACATGTTATGGCAGCATTGGCCTCACAAAACTCTGTAAAGTTCAATCTTCTTGTAATTTCCTCTCCCCTTTTACACTAGCAAAGACAGCAATATACCTCTTCTTTTCGAACAGTGACCAACACACGCAAGAGAGACCTCAGCTGAATCCAAGGGAAAGGGGGCTAATAATAACCTATCCTACGCTATACTTCCAACTTTCCAGATTGAAGACTCAAATATCAAGATTGGAAGATGTTTTTTATGGAAAGATGCCACAAGCGACCTTAGTGGGATAACATATTTTATCAAGTAACTGCTCTATTTTGGATGGGAAGAGGGGTGGAAGTGGGGTGGGGGAGCCTTCAAATAAACATGGAAAGAAGGTGGTGCTCACAAATATTGTCCTAGGCTAGAGGTCATTTTCCCATTTGTAAGCTTCTGAACCAAAACTTTTGGATCATTTCACACTTTTTTGTGGACGAATATTCCTGAAGTAGAACTAACACGTAAACATCCACAAACAGTAACATAATTCTCACCTCATTTTTATCTTTCTGAAGCTGTTCCATTATTGCAAATACTCTTTCTATCCCTAGACTGATGCCAACTGCAGGAATCTGCTTTGTCCCAAACATTCCTATAAGGTTGTCATAACGTCCCCCAGCTGCAATTGAACCAACCTGCATAAAGATGTAGATGAATTTCGCTGTATGAAAAAATAGCCTAAACCACAGATGGGGAGAAAAGAGGAAACAATCTTAATGACTCCCATGACTTTTGTCCTTTAACATATATGGTATGAAATTAAGAGCAAATGGTAAAATCAAATCAGGAGGGTTCATTTCTCGTGTCAATAGTCAACACTTTTGATTGCCAAGTGAGACAAATCAGAAATTAGACAACAAGATCTCGCACCACAGAAAAAACATAAAACAGGGAGAACTACTATTGAAATTCTCTTTCCCCAAGCTTCACAGTATATAGAACGTGCTAAACGCTACAGGTGAACTCCTTCAAATACACATTTACCTGTGTAGCTCCTTTGAAGACAGCTTCAAATATGACTCCAGTATAGTAATCAAGACCCCTTGCAAGACTTAAATCAAAAACAACCTTGCTGTCACACTTTGCCTTCTGTAGAGCTTTAAATAAGATCTCCAACTCATTTAAAGCAAGCAGGGATTCGGCGTTCTCCAGAAACTTACCGCCCTCTTGTTTCAACTTGAATAGCAGGTCCATTGGGGATCCCTTTTCTTTCACAAATGTACCAATTGCGTTCGCAGTCTCCTCACTCAGACCCTTCTCATTGACCTACAAAATTAATCCAACGTTGCAAAAATATAATCTGAAATTTAACCACTTAAAATTATCAATGAGCATGGATGCAATGCAATAAATAAAACTACGAAATCAACTGTGGACGCATCCATACCATTTCTTTCTTTATCTGCTCAAATGATTGTTTGTCTAATTTGTCAATACTCGAACAAACAGTTCTGAATTTTTCTGGTGGCACCCCACATATGGCCATCATTCCATCTAGTAGCTTTCGGTGATTCAATTTTACCTAGAAAGAAGTTACATACAAGCAAAATAACTGATATTAAATAAAATAATCATCCCTGCTATGGAAAACCTTTCAGAAAACTGAACAGCATGCTTGAATTTCAGACAAGGAAAGAGGAAAATGTTAAGTAATTTAAAACAAATCCAGTTTCCCTAAACAACTTGATATATTACATACCTCATAGTCCCCAATATCTAGCTCATTTAACAGTTCAGTCAATATCTTTATGACCTCAAAGTCAGGCCCCATTTTTTCAAATGTTCCAGCAATGTCAAAATCACACTGATAGAATTCACGATATCTTCCCTTGGATGGATTATCCCTTCTGTACACCTTTGCTATCTGATATCTTCTGAATGATGTAAGACCATTCATAGCCACGAATCTAGCAAATGGAACAGTGAGATCATAACGAAGGGAACAAAGTTCTCCACCCTGTAGACGTTCATTGGAAAAGTTTAGCAGAGAATTAATGAATCAATTATTGATAAGGCGATGCCACCTACCAATCAGAGACTCATTCATATAGTCCACTAACATCTTAATTAAAGAGGACTCATATTTATATAATCAAATAACTTATGTAACTCCAATTGAAAATCAAAGAAATGTTGACTCAGATTTCCAAGCACATGCGGTCAAACTATTTTCACGTTTCCTTAGACATATAACTTGTAAATTCACCAAGTATCAGATCCAACCACACAATCAACTTCCATATATATGATAAAAATAATTATGATAAATAGTCTAGACCCTATATGGTGTTACATTTGTTGAGACTTTAGTTTGGATTGATTTGAATAGGCATGGTAGAAAGTGGTCAACATACCTGATCAGCCAAGTCATAAATCAACTTTGAGTCTTCGCCATACTTTCCCATAAGAGTCTCTCTCAATTCAAAAGCAGGAGTATCCAGAGCTGTAGCTCCATGCCTCTTAAAAACGTCAACAATAATTGAGAAGGCTTTTTCTCTTACAGTCATCTGTTCTTTTGCAAAATCTCTCGTGCCCTATCCAACAAAAACAAATCTCATTACAAATCAATTGAATTCTTGCTTTTGTGTACGCCCCCCCCCCCCCCCCCCCCCCCCCCCCCTTTCCTCCTCCTCGGTTTCCCACTTCTTTTTTATGAAAAGATTCAAAAAAGTCTTAGCAAACAGCACTGGCTGTAAACTAGCAGCCCATGCAATGAAGTCCACATACACACATCCTACATAGAGGAAACTGAAACTCTTCAGTGGAAAAAATAAATTCTGGTAACCCTCTAAATTCGAATCACATGAACCTAACTGTAAATTAATATAGAAAAAAGAAAAAAGCCCTGTGGCTTCAATGAAAAAAATGGAGTAATTTTGTTTAACAAGTGAGCTTGCACAGACTGAACAAAGTATAAAACTTAAACATATCCACATATGTATTACATACACAAACAAATTCATAAACCTCAAAAATAAATGTTATAAAAGACTAATCAATTGGATCCGTGGGAAGTCCAAGAAAACAAAAAGAACAAGAAGTCCAAGAAAACAAAAAATTTAAACATATCCACCTATGTATTACCTTTGGAAGTTTGGGAAGCCTTCGACTCTCGTTGCACTCCACTATCTCTTTCACTTTTTTCACTAAAATCTCAAATTTTGGTTTGGCCGGATCAAATGATGACAGAAAATCCTCAGACCAACTTTCCAATAAAGCAGAAGGGCCCTTGACTTCAGTCATTGCCCCATCCAATATACTTTCTTTAATGAATTGCACAAGTGATGTAGATCCTCTCCCCAAAACTTTCTTTTTCTTTTCATTCTTCTTAGGGTGGGCATCAGCAGTGGCATTGGCCTTATCACTTGCAATCATGCCACTGGAGGAGCCCTCTAGCAAGACAAATGCTGTTGTGGCCTCCCACGAAACAGCCTTCCTCACACCTTCCAGTAAACAAAAAATGTGGTGAGAAAATCCAACATAGTCCTTCTCATTGAGAGCAGCCTGTGAAGACACATAAGTTTGTTTGAGCCAGTCAATACTAGCTGGCTTCAGGGCTTCCAGATATGAATGCAATTCACCACCATCCAGTGGTATTAAATTAACGAGAAGCTCAGCTCGGCGGCAGCTAAGTTCAGCCAAATTTAATAGGGCCAGAGCCAGGGATGACAAAGTGGCAGAGATGGCTAAAGCAGTCCCACTTCCGGTTTTAAAAGGGGAGCTCAACAGCACACGAGTCCTTGAATGAAGGAATCGGCTGATTTCTCTGAAATTACCATGGACAGCTGGTATACCAGAGATAGCCGTGTCAACAAACTTTCCATTCTTGACCAATTTAGAGTCATTGAAAAAGACATTGAGGTCAGAAGCTACAGCAACCTCATCCTTAATGGTGGAACCATCACCAGAATCAGTCAAATCAAAGGCAGAGACATCAGCCCTGAGGGCCTCACAGGTGAGGGCAGCAACACCATCAACAATTGAAGCCAGAGCAGAGGAGCGGTGGTCCAAAAGGGCAGATATGGCACCAAGAGTGGCCAGGTTGTAATCCAGATTGCTTGGGGAGACAGCATCTTCAATTGTGAAATCGCGGTTGTGAAGGGTGACATTATTGTGGTCTAAAGCATCAGAAAGTTGGGTGACAGTGACAGAAGAGACGCCAGCAGAAGGAGGAGTGCAAGAGGATGAGAGTAAGAGCTTATTCAAGAAAACAAGGATAGAAGCTCTCGCCTCTTCACAAGTAAGATAATTGGGAATAGAGAAGGAAACATGGGCAGAGCCAGAATTGTTAGGAATGGAATTTGATGATGGCAGCTTGGAGAGGGTATAGGCATCAATAGTTAACGGAGCAAGGTTGTTGGCCACCAGAAATACAGAGACCGATGACAGTGTTGAGCCTCCTTTACCACTACCCAATCGCACAACCGAGCTAACTGACTCTCCCGTCATTATTCTTCCTGAATTCTCCTAGCCACTGTTCTTCAAATTGTAAACCCACACAGGTTCCTATGAAAAATTTGAAATGTATCAATTGTTCTCATTCCATTCCCTCACAAAAGTATATGATAACCGTGCCACAATGAGGTTTATATGTAAAAAGCTTAACAGAGAGTGAGGATACAAACTCACAGAGAACAAACAATTGTATAGTTCCTTCAGATGGAATTGGGTGAGTTCGCCCAGAAGCTATCCAATCTACTTATCAACCTGGGGCTCTCACAGCTGCCATTACAAACAACAATAACTGTGAACAAGGTTTGATCAGCAGCAGTACCAAAAAATATTACTTTTAAATCGCCAGTAATTACGTTTTCTATGCATCAAATATTTGACATATTGGCTACAGTTAGATATAAACTCAACCTACAAAACCACAAGGCATATAATACTGAAAAATATCATGATCATACCATATTATGACTCATTCTGTGAGGCTTTTATTTACATTTGTTCAGGATGAATCATATACTCTAAAATTACTAGAAAACAACTTCATCAGAATTCAGTTTAAGAAACTGAAGTAAATTCCTCGAAGGGGAAACGAAATAATAATAATAATGAAAAATGAAAAGAAAATATGCCCGACTTGGTGGTCCAATTTAAAAAGTTTAAAGAGATTATCAACTCAGCAAATAGATGAAATGATAGTTACCAGAACCCCAGAATTCCGTCCTTCCGCCTCAACCTTGCAGAGCTGAGCTTGATGCTGCACTGAAGTTGAATATGGTGGACAAAGCTAGGGCTTTTCAGACCAGAGGGAAAAGGAGGCCCAACAAATTCGCGACTCGAAAATATGAAACGACGTCGTGGATAATTGTATGAAGTAGCCTAACCATGGTTGGGCGGTTTTTTTTTTGCTTTTTCAAATCTGTTCATTACTTTTTTTCCCAGAACGGGCCAAGCCCATCTAGTTTAATAGTGAGTTTTATCAGATTAAAAAGTTATGGGCTTTGTTTGACAATTCATTCCCCACGTGACATGTCAGTTCTTTTCTTTTCGGCTCGCTTTTGATTTTATACAAATATTTTTATATTTTCAAAATTTAAGTAATAATAGCCAACTATCATTATCAAATAATCTGATAATCAATTTTGTCACAGATTAAAATATTTACGTAAAATAAGAGTGTATTAAAGTGGGCAAAGATATAAACAATCAATTTTTTTTTTTTTTTTTTTGCATGATGATATAAACAATGTATATTCATATTCGGATGTAGACAACACACCATATATCTATGTGGGCTACGAAATTAACAAATTTTTATTTTTATTTTTTACTTTAGGTAGGATGTTACATAGATACACAAATATATAAGATTTGATCAGCTTATTATTTTATAAATAGCATGGAATTGCTCTAAGTCTCTATCTGATGATTTGTGAAACTCATTATTAGTATTCTTTCTTTCGATCCAATTTATATAACGAAAGAGTCCATTTTGTTTTAAATTTTATCATTAACTATTATATTCTAAATTAAATATTTTTTCCTATTTTTAATTCAAATACTATTGTTATATTAATGATATCTTATAATTTACTTAAACCACCACAACTTTATAATTATACCTTTTTTTTAATATGCTATTGATGAAACACAAATATGAGATGGTACTATGGATTTTGGATGTTTTCTTTGTGGATCCCAAAAGTACTTAACGGAGTATGAAAATGACCTAAAGTTGCCAGGATATCTCCTGTATCACTTAAACGATCAAGTTAGTAAGAGTAAAATATCAAGTTTTTAGAGTTTAAGTAAAATTGGTACCTCTATTTAGATATTTTCCATCTGTCCGTTTGACTGCTTGTGTAATCGTTACCGGACTTTAATTGATGGTGAATCATTGGACTTTAATGTTGGAGCAACTGCCATAAGATAGTGTACACACCATCGAACTTTAAGGATGGTGTAATTGTCATTGGGTTTTATTGTTGGAATAACTGCCATCAGACTTTATTGTTAGTGTAACCGCCATCGGTCTTTATTGGCTGGTGTAATTGTCATTAGACTTTCCTGTTGGTATATCTATCATTAGACTTTATTGTTAGTGTAACTGCCATCGAGCTTGGTTGTTTTGTAACCGTCATCCAACCATTACTTTTGGAGCGTATGTCTTCAATTCATTCTTTGAATGGTATTCTTATAAATACTTGTAACGCCCGCCTATTAATTATAATTTACTTCATTATCTTGTCCAACACCCATTGTCGGATGATCGCATTCTACGAATAGTTCAGTTTTATGATATTCTTACGATATCTTTTTCCACATTCACATGATCATCCTATCTTTCTTCCTCTTTACTATATTTATGGACCTTAAACCTTTAGATCAATCTCATATTGGATGTTTGATTGGGCACACCACCTTTATAAGTTTTTTCTATTTTTTGGTGGAAAATCCATATAAGTTGAGAAGTGCTAAATATGGATAAAATGGAATGTAATTATGGGGTAGTCAAAGTCAAAGACTCAAAGCGGAACCCACTAACCAAATGAACCCACATTAGATTGAGTGAATGGCGTAGAGGAAACGTCACGCACAGTGACCGATGATATTGGACCGGGCCACCGGTCAAAGTTAATTAGTGTGTGTCTGTACCCGCAGAATCTAAACTCATGAGAGTTATGAGTTATCCACTTCCCCTTTAATTTACTCTAATTATCTAGATTAGTGGTGAAGTTTAAAATTAAGACTACGCAATCCCATCTCTAACCTATTTAATTACAACGTTAACAACAAGACTTTGTCGTAACTTACAACTTCTTGTCCAGAAACTTGTGTTTTGGGATGATCACTCCAATGAAGAATACAATACACGGGAATCTGTAAACTACCTCCTCCCTTCCAGTTTTGTTTTGTAATCTTTAGTATTCAAACACACAAATTAAAACATCATACGAATTGGAACGAAGAAGAAAAGTATCAGGTAGAGAGAGAGAGAGAGTAAGAACAAGAAAAATGGCATTTGCCACTCCAACATATGCACGTTCCGTATAAACCCGGCGACAAAATGATCAGACTGGAGAATGTACTTCTCACTTCAAATTGCCTTTCTTTGTTCTTCGGTTAAAAGTTAAAACAGAGTATAAACACATGCCCTTCAGGCCTTCATTTCTTCGTCAAACTTAATTGCTTACGCTGGCTGCTCAGTCTCAGCAACAATGTGGACAAAATGGATCAGCATTTCTCCGTTAGCCACTGGGGTGGGGTTGTCCCATTACTCATCAACTATTAGGGTGGTGGGAGTGAAGCAACTCTATCATGCCACATCAGCCACAAAAATTCACAAACTTTTATAAATTTACCCCCAGTAACAATAAACTCAGAAAAGCAAGTTCATCACGGGTCCCACTAATAAACAACTCTATACGCATTCATTTATACATTTTTAATTATAATTTATCAACTATATTTAATTATAAATTTATTTTACTTTATTAAAATAATTAATTTCGTAAATTACATAATTCAATAAAATCCATAAAAAAAAAAGATAATTACAATATTAAATAAAGTACGTTACATTAAAAAAAATACATAATTAAAATATCTGAAAAAAACTACATAATTCATAATTCCATAATTAAAACTTAAATCACCAGCCTCGTTTCACTCTAATCTCTTCAATGAGCTTGTTATGAACTGCTAGTTGTCCCGCCGACATTCCACTCGTATCCTTCATGAAAATTTTGTATTCCTTCAGCTTCAACTCTTCGTCTTTCTGTTTTATTCTTTCCATATGCAATTTATTGAGTTGTTCCCATTTCTCATCTTCATCTTCATATTCATCTTCATCAGCAACTTTCAATTTGTCTTTTCCCAATCTTTTTGCTCTTTGTTGCCCCATTGGACGGGACCGAATCGAACTCTCTGAAGTATGCTCTTCCGATTCGGAAGTCTTCGACTTCTTGTTAGTATGCTGATCCATTTGGAGAGGAGCCCGTTTCTCTATCTCTTTCATTATTTTCCATACATGTATGTACTTGAATGTCTTCGTCGGGTTAACTGTATTCCAATGGGCTATACTAGCAGCAAAAACATCCTCATCACTTTGACCACTAGTACGATTGCTGTAAAAATTATTGTAGACTCCCGAGAAGGCATTAACATAAGGTATTATTGCATAGTAATGTGATTTAAGTGCAGTACCTGATCTTGTGGCCGTACCTTCCGGTTTATTTTCATTATAATAAGTAGCTAATTTTTCCCAGAACTCCTTATTCTTCTGTGCATTGCCAACCTTCGAGCTTTCGAGCAATTGCTGATGGTGCCCCAAGCTTGTGCAAGACAACTTTCTTCGTCGTGTGACCATGGCTTCTTTGCCTTGCTGCTATGTCGACCTTTTTTTTTCTTCGACGTCGACGAAAGTGTCCTTCACACCGGGTTGTGTAGAGTGTGCTGGGAACTGTTGCGCTGCCACAAATGGAAATGACGAACCTATCTCCTTATCGGATGAAGAGTCTCTCATGCTCAAATTTCTAAAATCGGGGGATGTCTGTGGTGGTGGATACATAAACGCTTGAGAATGTTGCATCCCAAAGTGGCTACCCATTGCTCCGACATTGGGAAAATTCGGTGGAAAAAATTGTTGGTATGGAACTTGTAAAAACTGGGGATTGGGAGAAGATTGGGGGTTGGAATTTTGCGAAATCGTATTTCCTTGCGTATTTGGCGAACCCAAAAAATATGGGAATGACCCGGGATTATTTTCGGCCATTGTGATAGAGAATTTGGATGAGGAAGACAATGAAAAAAAAATATGAAAAAAAAAATTTCTAATGGGAAAAAGAAATATAAAAACTTGATTAGAGAGATGAATAATTTGGATGAAGAGTAGAGAAATTGTAGAATGAATTGGTATTTATAACAAAATAAATAGTAAGAAAAAAAAAAAACAATGCAACGGCAACATTAACGGTCAAAAACACTTTTATAAAAAAATTTAAAAAAAAAAAGGCCGTTCAACGGCTCTAAAAAGATGGAAAAAAAAAAAATATTGGCTGGTGCAGACAAGCAGTTCCTCCCACTTGCGAGTGGGAAAAACTCGCTAGGGCTGCACTCCCCTGGCGGGTGGAGCCCACCAAATTACATAAACCCATCTTCTGTTTTCAGAAGCTGTGTTTATGATGTGGCCAAATGGAGTGGTGGGAGTTGGATTTTTGTGGGTTTTGCTGAGTTTAAACCCATCAAAAATACACCACTCCCACCACCCTTATGCATCAAAACAAGATGATGGGAACTGGGAATGGGATATATCTATCATAAGAGAAGAAGAAATGTCTCTTTTGTGAACGAGATCGACTCGACTCCAGTTATCGAGGCGGAGGAGGCCAATAAGGCTCCTCCTCCATAACCTGTTTCTGAACTGAAATCGATGGCTTTAAGTTTAATCTCACTTCCTAAGCTAGCCTTGCGCCTGCACTCTTGCTCTCTTTAACTTTAATTAATACTCCCAATATGGTCGCTCGTGAAAAGGCAAAAATCCTTTTGAAGAAACAAGCCACGTGCACTAACCATCTCAGTTTAGCTTTTAGTATATCACTTTGCTTATTGGGATTAGCTTTTTTTAAGTATGTGGGTTTCCATTTACTGCATGGGATTCTTTGTTTGAGTTATGGATGGTTTTCAGCAATGGAGGAGGCATCTTCCTTTTTTTTTCTGGCTGACCAGCCATGATAATTAGTAATTAGTGAAACAAATTAAGCTAGGATGCTTGGAATCGCAGACGATCGGATGAATGTGCCTTTTTATGGGTGTTTATCTTTCTGCAAAATGCAAAACCAAACGAATCGCTGGCTCGTGTCATGTTCCTCTGTTACCACCAAGAATTCGATTCCAAGTGCATTTTCGCTCCAATCCCCATGCCTTTTTCCACCTCTTTATATATTTATTTTTCAATTACTCATAATATGTAACGCGAGACTCCCGATAATTATTGGTCTGATTTGGTTTTCTTGAGTTTGGTCAAAGATCAGCACACTGTGAATTCAGGACAATGATTTGGGGGGGGCATCGGCCCACTGGTCAAATCATCAATTTGCATCCGTTAATTTTGTTGGTAAATCCAAATGCCACCGGAGCCTTTGCACAAATTTTGGTAAATATCACATAGAGGAAAGAATTTTCGGACCGTCGGAGGGTACCTTCTTATCTCCAGAATGAAGAAGAAAAGGAAGCTTTTTCCCTTTCTAGACAAAGTTGAGGGAGACTTATAACATTGGCACATTGCCCTTTAATTAATCTGCCAAAAAGAGAAGAAAAAAAGGTTGAGAGGTCCACCTGATTATAATTATTAGTAGTAGTAGGTATAGGGTGGTCGACCTTTTAAGAGAGTAATTAAGATCTTGTTAAACTTTCCCCTTCTTTCTTAATTACTGATTGGTCCTTGATTAATTACGAATCTGCAAACTTTCCCCTTCAACCACCATTTATTTATTTTCTTAAATTTACTTACTCTCGCTGTTGCCAGAATAGGCGTAACCACGAAAGAATCAAAGTAGGCCAAAATTTAGAGCTGTAATCATCTCCGGGATGAATCCCTTTTTTGGTAGTGCGATTTTCTGACCACCGCAGGTAAGGAACAAGAGAAATTATGGATTTTGGGCAAAGATCCAAGACATTTTTCGGTGCTCCAAAACTCCAAATATTATCCCCTTGCTGTCCATTTGCGGTTTGATTGGATTGAGGATTAAATCATGAAAAAGTTTTCTCCTCTGTCACTGTCTTTCAAGTAAACACATCACTTTTTCGTTTCTGGAATTTAGGGACCATCCAGGAAAATGATAAAACGGGATCAGGCTCATCTCCGAGTAGATGTCAGTTGGAGAGTTCAGATCATCTACCAATTTATTATTATTATTATTGTGTTTCGTTCTGCCTAATATTACCTAGTTTTATTTTACCTACCAACGGCACCATAAACACACAATTACTTGGGTGCCTATTGGCTGTACGAGGACTTTTACAAGAACCCACTCTCATTGAATATTCTTTTACCTTATGCAAAGTCAAGTTTCAGTTGGGAAAGATGCGAGATTAATAGCTGCAAATTAAACCAGTCTTGGAGTATATATGAAGATAAGGAGACGTGGTAAATCCACTGAACACCAATCATTAGGGCCTGTTCTTTATGAAATGGTTGAGTTTTAGTTTTAAAAAAAAATAAATTTATAATGTAAAAAGTATATTGAAAATGTAAAAATGTATAGTTGAATAGTAAAAAATTTATAAAAATTAATTATAATATATTAAATTTAGTGTTGAATCCCAAATGTAAAAATATATAGTTGAACAGCCCTAAGTTTTGGTTTTATTTTCAACAGTAAATTTAATATATTATAATCAGTTTTAATCATTTTCAATACAACTTTTTACTATTCAGATAAACTTTTTTATATTTTCAATACACTTTTTACATTATAAAACTATTTTTTCAAAATTAAAACTCAAATTTTCAGTAAAGAACAGGCCCTAAATCCTTTGCATGGAAAAATGCATAAATATCTGAATATTACGCAATTTCAAAGGCCTAAAGGTTTCCTACTGTCAACGTAAGAGGAACGTCGTAGCTTGCAGCATTGACTGAAACGCATTTCTTTCAGAAAATTAGTGAGTTTTTATGCCTTCTTTTCTGGTCAGAACAGTGTGTGCAAGAAAACAGGCATACGAAATGTCTGGGGTTATTTATGACAGCAGCAATGAATGCCACTACTTCGTGTCCCTCTTAGTGCCAGTTCTCCTCCTCCAAACGAGTGAATGGGATAGTATTTAACAGAGTTGGCGTATCATTTCAACCAATTCATTTGATTCATGTTCATGAATTGTGAATGCAAATTCATGCAATAATGTGCCTAGTGTGAATGCTTTTGGTTGGGCTCAAACTTAATAGGTCAATCTCACGAGTATATAATATGCACAACCCAGTAGCAGCAGACATAAAGCCCGGGATCATATCAAGACTCATATGGGGTTGGCTTAAGACTCCCGATGTACAGGCCGTTGCGTGTTAATGAAAGAGGACCTATCCTTATTTCTAGGTTTGATGCATTACCCGCTAACTAACGATGAGAGTTATTTCAGTAATGGTTGAGGTTAACCGTTGGCACATTGATGAAGGAAGGGAGTTATCATCGTAACTCCCGATCGATGTCGGCCCTTTTAATTAGTTGTTGATTATACAAGTTATAACAGTCGTTTGGAGAGAGCATTCCGACCTTAAAGCCATATTAGGGATGACCGTCTCGCTTCTTCTATCTATAAATAAGAGGTTTGAACACTATTTCAAAATGCATTAATTTTATTCAACTAAATTATATACAAATCACTCTTACTCTTATTAACTTGGCAATTTCCTTTGTGTTGTAGGTAATTGACATTCGCTCATATCATAGTGTGCTTGATGATTAGTGCATATACATCTGCGATGACATTTATAAAGATCCCTTAAATAAGGTTAAGGATGGAAAAAGTTATGTTTCTAACAACGTTAACGCATGGAGTACCACGTTTTATAAAATATTCCTTAAATTTCAATTGGATTTTAGGCATTTACTAATATGGTCAATGAAAATAGGTCTTCGATGATATGAACTGAAAAGAGTAATAAATAATGTTGAGTAGAAAGATTAATATATAGTCTGAACAAGGGAACACTTGCTCATGCTGATGTGAATAGCAACAAAAGTAGACATAGGTAACCTTAATTATTAAGAAGAAGCCTCCATGTAAAGTCAATAAGAATCCCAACTCTACCTTGGTGTCACCTAGCCAAGATGCTATTCTCCTCACCCTCTGACTCCTCCAAACATATACTATTTATAATCATGTAAATCTGAGATCCTTTTTTCCTATTTATTATTAATATAACCTTTAATATGTGTTCTGCATGCAGGAATGAGAATGGAAATAAGAAAATGAGCATTTGATTCATAAGATTAATGAATAAAAAATTTCTATACTTATAAGGTACACAAATTTAATAATTAAAATTGAAATAATGATAGACTCAGCAACAAATCATAGCAACTTTTTAATAGTAACTCATGTGACATGCATTCATTGGTTACATTTTTATTAATATCATATAATTGGGCAATAAATGTATGTCACATGAGTTGCTATGATTTGTTATTGAGTCTATCATTACTCTTAAAATTGTTATGTACTCTAAGAGGAAATATAAAATTTTTCAACGAGAAATTCATCTTTCTCGAATATGAAATGCAATTCTCATTCCTGCCCACTAAGCCACCCTTAGGCAGAAAGAGAAACAAGACAACAACAAATATGATAATTAATTCTCCCACCTCCTTAATTATTGATCAATAATACCATATTACTATGCAATTAATAAAGGTACACTACAAAGATAGTCTGAGTTCTGAACAGAGCATATTGATGAGGGAAGATTGGCTTTGGGTGAGCTGTGCGTCTGCCTGCCCTCAAATATTATACGAGCTTCCCTCACATGGTCCCCGGAATATCATAAATCTCAGTTATTGTTCTTCCCTTCCGTTAACCCTTTTTCCTCAATTCAATTTCTCTTTCTCTCTCTCTCTCTACAGCGATGTGGGATCACTGTGAGGAGGAGGCATCATGAGCTCCTGCAAAGCTTTGATCACCATTTATGGTGGAGAATTCTTGTGCTGCTGTTGATTCTTTTCTTCACTCAATCTTCTTCTGGGCTAAACGTTGATGGGGTTTTATTGCTTTCTCTCAAGTATAACATTGTTGAGGATCCTCTTGGTGTTTTACAGAGCTGGAGCCCTCATACCGATACGCCCTGTTCATGGAATGGAGTCGCCTGCGGTCAACCGGGTTCTGCGGAGGCTTTCCGGGTCACTAATCTTTCCCTCCCAAATTCCCGGCTTCGTGGCTCTTTGCCGGCTAACCTTGGTATGATTCCGTTCTTGAAAAGCCTCGACCTTTCCAACAATTCAATCAACGGTTCGCTTCCTCTGTATCTTTTCCGTGCTTCTGAGCTCAGGGTTCTTGATTTTTCAAACAACTTGATTTCCGGTGAGCTGCCGGAGCTTATAGGGGGTTTGAGAAATCTCCGGGTTCTTAATCTTTCCGACAATGCTCTGTCGGGTAACTTACCGGATAATTTAACTTCCCTTCCTAATTTAACCGTCGTTTCTTTGAAAGGGAATTACTTTTCGGGTTCACTTCCTAGTGGATTTTCTTCGCTTGAATTCTTAGATCTGTCTTCTAATCTTGTCAACGGTTCGCTGCCCCAGAACTTCGGTGGCAGTAACGCTCGTTACCTTAATTTGTCGTTTAACAGATTTTCCGGCGAAATCCCTCCTGAATTTGGTGACAGCTTCCCCTCAAACGCAACAATAGATCTCTCTTACAATAACTTGACGGGTCAAATTCCAGATTCTACAGTTTTCCTCAACCAGGATGTGAAATCTTTTGCCGGGAATGCAGAATTGTGCGGTTCTCCGTTACAGAATTTGTGTCCCATTCATTCTAGTGCCGCCGACCAACCGAACGCCACATCCCCAAACTCTCCACCAGCAATAGCAGCGATTCCCCAGACAATTGGCTCAAACCCCGCCGCAGAATCGCCGGATTCCGCCGCCAATCAATCCGGCGGACGAAGCGGTAATGGGATGAGAATTTCCACGATTGTGGCCATCGTAGTCGGCGACGTCGCGGGAATCGCAATTCTCGCTTTAGTCTTCCTTTACGTTTATCAGTTAAAGAAAAGGAAAAGCATCAAAAGAAGCATGGAAAAAGAGGATGAAAGCGTTAAAGACTTCGACTGGGCATCATCAACCTCGGAAGAATACAGTTGGCTGAGATCATGGACTTGTTTGAGAAAGCAAAGACACGAAAACGGCGGCGAGGAAACGTCGGAATCCAACAGCTCGGAGAGCGAGGAGGATGAACAACAAAACCCGCAAAGGGTTCCACAAAACAACCCCAATTTACAGCAAGATCAGAAAAACGGAGCCCTCGTGACAGTTGACGGCGATAAAGAACTCGAATTGGAGACATTGCTCAAGGCCTCCGCTTACATTTTGGGCGCCACCGGGTCTAGTATAATGTACAAGGCCGTTCTCGAAGACGGAACCACCCTCGCCGTCCGGCGAATCGGCGAGAGCGGAGTGGAGAGATTCAGAGACTTCGAAAACCAGGTCCGAGTGATTGCAAAACTGGTACATCCAAATTTGATTAAGATTCGCGGGTTCTACTGGGGTGCTGATGAGAAACTAATCATCTACGATTTCGTTCCTAATGGAAGTCTCGCCAATGCCAGATTCAGTAAGTCCTCTCTGCTCTCTCTCTCTATCTTCATGCAAAAATGCTGTCTTTTTTAGTCAATAAATTGCCCAGAAGGGCCAGCACAGAACACCAATCAATCACCATTATCTGAGTAATCATAATTGCTTATGTTTCTGCAATAATGCAAAGATTCTAGTTTAGTTGCAAGTGTCATGTGGGTTATCATAATTGAACATAGAATAATCAGTTTTCCTCTATTTTTCTCCCTACATTCCATGGCCACCATTAACAGAGCAAGTACATATGCAGATTGACATAGAAATAGATAGATAGATTGTGTTGATTTATTGCAAATTGATGCGATGGGATCTTTTCACTTTTTCACTGCCCTACTGTAGTATCATTTTGGCACATTTGGTACAGCAGTGTACCAATCAACCATTTACTGCATTTTTCCTGATATAGACGGTGGAGTAGGTGTAACCGAAGCTTGTTTTTTAATGCACTGAAATATGAAATCCGTAAAACCACTGCTACAGAAACAGCAACAGCAACAGCAACAGCTCTACGAGTCAACCGTGTCTTGTTGCTCGTGGTTTTACTCCTCACGCTGGGCCCGCGGGCCTGATTGTGATAATCTATAGTAGTAAAAGATGAATACGCCAAGTCATACGGAGTGGTCACCTGCATGGAAAATGACTTCCCTTGTCTTGTGACCATTTCTTCTTTCTGATCCTTTTTTTATTTTATTTCATGAGGTAGTATGCTTCGGGACCATAGTTTTTAAGATCGGAATTTCACTTAAAATTAATTCAGATGTAAAATTAGAATCGATTGGATGGAATCAAATTGTTCTATAATTTGGCTAATGTTGGGAGTTTTGTTTTGTGCCATTTTAGGGAAAGCGGGCTCTTCGCCTAGTCATCTACCTTGGGAGATGCGCTTGAAGATAGCTAAAGGAGTGGCTCGAGGGTTAAGCTATATCCACGACAAGAAGCACGTGCATGGTAACTTGAAGCCCAGTAACATTCTCTTGGGCGCAGACATGGAGCCCAAGATCGGAGATTTCGGGCTCGAGAGGCTCGTAACTGGCGAAAACAGCTCCAAGGCGGGCGTATCTTCCCGCATTTTCGGCAGCAAGAGGTCAACGGCTTCCAGGGAGAGCTTTCAAGAGTTCTCATTTGGGCCGACTCCAAGCCCCAGCCCGAGTGCGATGGGTATATCGCATTATCACGCACCCGAGTCGCTTCGCAGCCTCAAGCCCAATCCGAAATGGGACGTGTTCGCATTCGGGGTGGTGTTACTCGAACTGTTGACTGGAAAAATCACGGTTTCGGATGACACCGGGCCGGGACAGGGCCCGGTGAGTGGCTCGTCTACATTAGATACAGAAGAGAGGAACAAAGTACTGAAGATGGCGGACGTGGCGATCCGAGGTGACGTGGAGGGGAATGAGGAAGCATTCTTGGGTCTGGTGAAAGTAGGATATAGTTGTATATCTCCTGTTCCGCAGAAGAGACCCGCCATGAAAGAAGTCCTTCAAGCTCTTGACAAGTTTCCTTCTTCTTCAGCTTCGTCGTTTTTCTATGGGCATTAGTGAGACTAGTGTGTATGTAATGATCGAAATTAATGGTCGACTTGTTCTTTGAATATTGTGAAAAGGGATTGATTGGGGGTGGTGATAGAGAGAGAGAGAGAGAGAGAGTTGGGTTAATTTGGTAGATTTTTTCCTTCCTCAAGAATCATGCTAGCTACTTAGATGTTGTTGTATGTGTTTCTAACATGGTGATAATAACCTTTGCTAATTGAGTGCCTTGATCAATCCATGCTTCTCATTTTCAAGTCATCTTTGTCCTCTTATATTTACAAACAATGATTAATGGTAGAAAATTACACTTTTAGCTTTTTTTTGTTTGGGAGCGGACAATTTTGACCTTTTCCACTTAAATTGTTGTAGAAAAAATCATTTTTGTATGTATGGGGTTACCTTTTTGGTAATTTTAACATGTTATTTCCTGTTATCCCCAATCAACCGTAATATGAGTTTTTTTTTTTTTTTTCATGAGACGAAATGCTTTTAGGAGTTAATTTTGAATTCCAAATTTTCATTAAAAAATAAAGACACCACAAAATTAGCCTCTAAAACTATTTTATTTTGTTTAAAAAAACTCATATTACCGTTGACTAGAGCACTGATCGTCGAGAACAATAATAATATTTTAAAATGCCCAAAAATATAACATCATATATACAAAATTAGTTTTTTTATAACGACTAATAAAAAATTGGCCAAAATTGCAATGATCCCAGACATTAAAGTGGTCAAAAGTGCAATATTTCCAAGATAGCATACGTCAAATTAATGACATATTATTAAAAATTGCTCTTATCTCAACTATTTTAATGAAATAAATTAAATCGGAGTTTGAATTGATTTGGTACGCAGCTAGAGAGTCCTCCATTTAGTCCAAAGTATTTGGGCCTGAAATTACTATTGGAGTCATTGGACTTTATGATTAGCCCAGCCAGTATAACTTTTGGCTATTGAGTAAAATAAAATTTTAAAAAGCCACAAAAAACACAGTGATAAATGAAATGAGTTGGGTACGAAGGAGCCCACTTTTATATATGGGCCTTTTAGAAGCCCACCGTGAACATGTACAGCTGTACAAGTACTTATATAACAGTCAATACTCAATAGCATCAACGGCTTCGAAAAAAACACACATCCCGCTCTTGTTCTCATTTCAAATTGAAGCCACAGAGCGTCTGAAAAGGAAGAGGAACACGACGAAGGAAACATGGCGACGAACATAGGGATGATGGACTCGGCTTACTTTGTTGGAAGATCGGAGATCTTGACTTGGATTAACTCGACGCTCCATCTCAATCTCTCCAAAGTCGAGGAGGTATTTGTTTGTTTGAAATTCAGTTCAATTGTTCAAGATGCCTCAGTTAAAACCCTAGGTCCTTTTGAATTGGTGAGATAATTCATCGATTGAATGCCTTCTTCTGTGTTTATGATACGATTACTCGTGTGCAGGCATGTGGCGGTGCGGTTCACTGTCAGCTAATGGATGCTGTTCATCCAGGGATGGTGCCTATGCACAAAGTGAATTTCGATGCTAAAAACGAGTACGATATGATACAGAACTACAAGGTCCTCCAGGATGTTTTCAACAAGCTAAAGATCACAAAGGTCTTCCCTCTCTTGCTTTTAATTTTTTCTTTTTCTTTTTTAATTTAGGTTTTTGTTAGATAGGTCGCTCTTCTTTCGTCTTTAGGGAAAGAAACTGATAGTCTCGACAATTCTCAGAGCATAATTGAAAATGGACATTTCATGATATTTTTATTGTGATTCATGAAAAATTCAGTTTGTAAGTGTTTTTTATTTTTCCTCCCTTGGCTTTTCTTTTACCGTCTTGTTTGTTGTGTTTGTTGTTTTTCTTTTGGTGGAATAGCACATAGAGGTGAATAAGCTGGTAAAAGGGAGGCCATTGGACAATTTGGAATTCATGCAGTGGATGAAGCGTTACTGTGATAGTGTCAATGGAGGATCCATCAGCAGGTTTTTTCAGACCTAATTTGATGTCTATCTGATGGTTTCATTTCGTAGTCGTGTTTTGTTATCTTCTTTCACTTACTAGTTTCTGTCTCTTATCCAAGTAATTTTGCATATTTGCTCCTTTGTAGTGATGAGTTCGGGATACTTTTATGAATTGGCTGTGATGTTAGATATCTCAGAGTTGTGTAGTCTGTCCGGATAGTCTTAACATTTTTTTTGGTACTTTAAATAAAAGTCAGGTCAATTCGTTTATGAAGAATTCACCCTAAGTTATCAGCTTCTTTACCTTATAATCTCACATCTAGAGAGATGAATTGGCTATGATGCAAAAAATCAAATAAATATGCAAGTGAATTAAAACTAATATTGGATATATCTATCTGTTTTGGTCTCTGGTTAGATTTAAGTACAGTGTATGTTTATGCATTTATATTAAGTAAGTTGATCTTAGGTATCGATTTTCATATCTATTTGAAAATTGTTTCATTCTAAAATTAGTGATTGTAATGAAAGTTTTTCCTGGTTTCCCGAATTTCAACAACAGCTACAATGCTATTGAAAGGAGAGAGGTTGCCAAGGGTGGCAAAGACATCAGTAAGAAATCAGTTTCATCTCAGACTTCAACTAAAAGTACTGCTGCTGCAACCAAGCATGCACCTCAAAATGCTCGGAGAGGTGATGCGCCAAATGGAAATACGTCAAATCATCCTGTTAAGGCCTCTAGACCTAATTCAAGTTCAGGATCCTCAGCCTATTCTGAAGCAGAACGAACTGCATATGAGCAACAGGTGAAACATTTTCGCCACTGAAAAAGATTTTGATTTGAGAAATTTCATCCTTACCAAACTAACTGTCATGGTCAATTGCAGATAACAGAATTGAAACTCTCCGTGGATAGTCTTGAGAAGGAGAGGGACTTCTACTTTGCAAAGTTGAGGGATGTTGAAATCCTATGCCAGAGCCCTGAAATTCAAAACCTAACTGTACTTCTTCTTTGCAATCCCATTTATATAATTTCGAGCAACCCTATATAGAGTCATGGACAATTGTGTTTACATGTTTCTATCTTGCAGGTGGTTGAAGCTATAAAGAGGATTTTATATGCTGCAGATGATGATGCTTCAGTGGTTGCAGAAGCTCAAGAAATGATAGCTAAGAAACATCCGCAGGTGGAACCACTGGATACCATTCTTGAGGAGGAGGAAGACCTGCTGAAAGTGGATACTCAAAAGAGGAAAAACATAATCAATGTGGATGTGGATGTGGCTGCAAATACCACATTGTCTCCAAGACAAAGGACTTCTGATGCGTCCGATGTCCATTGCAGTGGATCACCCCTGGTGACATTCTAATTGTATCAAACATATATACAAGACTCTCGAGTTGTGGAACTTATTGTGGTAGTGCTGTATTGCTAACATTTTTCTGTAAGAAATGTTAGGATGGATCTCGAATTTTGTTCTGCAACATGTAGTTTATTTCATACTTCCTGGGTAAAGTCTCTAATATATCTTGTTTCGGCTCGTAGATCCGCTAATTTGATCAAGAAACAGGCTTTTGAGTTGAGCAGGAGAAGGCCTTATTATCCTTTCTGCATTCAAAATGTGTCATAGATTTATGGTTTTTTCTAGGTAGTTAGTTATTGAGGATGGTTATATGCTTATGCACCAGCACCACTAAAACGACAGTGAAAGTTATTTGGGGTTTTGAATGGTTGAGAAATGCTATGCTGAAAGATTAGGATTGCTTTTTATTTATTTATTATTCTTGTACCTCCAAAGTTTGAACGAGGTTATAAGGTTCTCTCCTTAACCACCACAGCTGCAAAGGTTGCACAATTTTGGTCAACGATTTGGAGAAGGGAAAAAAATGTGAATAGACAAGGGAAGAAAGAAAGAAAACATGGTCCACGAGTGAAACGCATAAATCGGCCTGTTTTACGTAAGGGGCCACAATGGTCGGGACAAATATATAAAGCAGATCCATTCTTACAGAATGAAGTTTATTAAAGTAATCTTCTCCGCTTAGAATAGATTAATAACAATCAGAAATATGCAGTCGCCAGCTAATCGGGTGAGATAGATTCATTCAATTCAACCATTTTTTGCATTTTTTTTTTTGTGTGTGTTAAAATCTTGATTGTGTTTAAATTTATGGAGTGCAGGAAAGAGTGGTTAGGCATTCAAATGGTCAGGTAGAGAGGATAGTGGAGGCCGTAGAATATCATTCGTCGGCGGGGCAAGGAATTGCTCAGAAGCCGACGCAGATTATTCATCAAACGCCGCCGCCCTCAGCCGCCGGTGCCGGGGAATCAGCAAATTCAAACACCAGCGGCGGCGTCTTGACCAATGCTGCTGCTTCCGTTGTATCCACCTTAGAGTCCGCCAAGGAGGCTATTTCCCGGAACCGGAAATAATCGCCTCGATCATTTTCTTCATACATAGTATTGCCTTCATTTCAACATTCTTAATTCACTAATGTAATTTCATTATTATTATTTCTTCTCTTTTAATTTCTACCCGCAGTAACTAGTGGTGGCTAAAGTCGAGAATTAATGATTCCCGGCATGGTTTGGAGCTCATGAGATCGTTTGTCTGCCCAAACTTTGACATGTAAATCTCATCTTCATCCTAAGAAAGTAGATAGGGAAGACAAAAAAATCTAATCTCGTTATGGAGCGGGAGCAGGACTCTACATTCATGATTCATCTATAAATTGGTACTCTGTCTAGTTTAAGTTAAATTTGGAGTCAGAACTTAGGTACAAATAATTACGAAATGTGATAATAAGAAGTGTAACTGGGAATATTGTTGCCTTTGTTTTTCCTACAAGGCAATGAATGAGTGCTCATCTTCCATTGGGAAACCTCTGCAAGTTGGTGACACATTTTGAACATTGGCAACAACACCCATGCATGTTGTTCTCTATTTTTTTTAATTGATTGTACATCCTGCGTCAAACCAAGTTGTTATTTTCCAATTATTTTTGCAGTTCCAGATTTCTGATTGATGTTTTGAATAAGAAATGGTCAGAGTAATACGTACAATTATTTATTAATTACAAAATATAACTCAAAATATCACTTTTTAATTATTTTTTAAACCTCTTTGATGTGATAGTTTTGTCCATTACTTTCTAATTTATCATAATTTTACACGACAAAAAATATGATACTTATTAATTAACTATATTATCATAAAATATAAATAATCAACTAATAAACGCATACCACATCCCTCGTTATAAAAAATTAATCGTGATAACTACTATCATTCATATTTCTTTTTAGTTGTAACGAGAGCGCTTCCGCTTGTCCGAGTAGATGGCGCATGCTAAGGAAAGAAAGATTGCTAAGCTGTAATAAGGGATGGGGGTTCCCGAAGTGGTCAGACTGACCGGTCAAAACAGTAGGATTTCAAACGGAAAGGAAGGCAAAGGCACCCCAATAATATATCATCCCTAAATTATTAGGGTCGGTGGTCCACTCCAAAGCCTAAAAAAAACCTGCTCCCTTTGAAAATTACCTATCAATATAATTTGTAATATCTTAAAATATCAAATCAATCTTATTTTTAATTTTATAAAAATTTGTTAAAATGACTAAAAAAAGGTAATTTTTATAATTTATCATTAACTTTACACATGCACATTTTATGCAAGATCTTACGATACAGTCTTATACCCAAATCAATCTCATGTATGATCGCGACTTTCCAAACTACACCTCCCAATACATTTTTTCTCATCATTTTGCTGTTTATATCAAGTAACAAGGCCATTTAGGCGTTTGGGGCCATACCTTATATCGTAGGTGTACCTTAAAAGCTGAAAAGCCTTCAACTTAAGGATTCCCCCATGCCCAAAGTCCCAGGGACTTGTACCAAATCAAAGACTTGCCAAGTCAAGTAATCAATAATGATCTAAATAAGGGTCCCCCCAATCTTCAATTTTTTCAACAACAACACATGTCACATCCCTCCATCGACCGATTCGACTAGTTTAGATCATTCATTCAAATCGTCTCGTATTATTCTGACTGAGTAGAAAAAGACCGAACAAATTGGCAAGATAATCCAATACATTAATCAAAAGCATAATGCAGCCTCTACTTGCTCTCCACATCATCAAGTTTAAATTTTGGTTTTGAAAACAAAACACACTTTTCAGTTTTTGCACTAAACAAGTCAAAGGGAGTACCAGAAAGTCTTGTGTAACAACTACTGGAAATTCACCGGCCGACAATCTGTTCCTGCCTCCAAGAAATCCCTCTTCATCAAATAATTTTTAAACTAGTTGCAAACTACTTAGTCCATTTTCCAACCTGTCCTACATTGAAAACTTTGTCACTTCATCCATTGGCTTTTGCCTTTTGAAGAACAACCGAAGACTCCCGCTCCCAACCTAACTGTGTGGCCTTATTTTATGTCTCATGTGATGTGAATGCAGGAAGGGAAGGAAGCAGTTTAGAAACATGTCATGTTGTAATACGTTTATAATGGAACGTAGGGAGTAATATTCATTTTCATTGCAAATACTCAACAATCAAAATCAATGCAATGCAAGAAAGTATTTTTACCAATCTCTCTCTTTCACATTTCAAAATTCAACCCACATTACAGGATGGATTTGGCCGGAAGCAAAGTCAGTCATCACATGATACAAAAAAAAACTAATTCAAGTGTCAATCAGAAACGAAGATATTATAATTCAGAGCACCATCCCCACCATTGCAGTAAATTGGATAAAGATTCCAAATGCATTTCATAAACAAAAGGATTAGTTCATTAAAGGACTGTCACAAACACTCACAGGCATACTGCTAAGTGAAGTTATAATGTCACATTAGCTTCTCCTGAGCTCTGCATCTCTTGAATATCTGCTTCGATGGTGATGCCAAAGTCGCCACATCCCACGAATCATTAGAGCTTTCAGAGCTGAAATATGCATTAATGACGCCGTTTGGACTGTATGGGGTCGACAGATGTTTGCGCTTGAGGGATTGGTGATGCTTGCCGCCTTGATCCTCCACTATCTCCGTGATCAGTTTATAGCAATCATTTACCATTTCCTGCCGTAATTCAGAGGAAACCACTCACCATAAATGTATGAAATTTTGTTTAAAGTGCCACAACATTTAATGATAAACAAAACCGCACCTTATTAACTTTAAGAACATCCAGGAGTTGGCTCTGATATTCCATTAGTTTACAAGGTTCAAAATCTTCGGCAGCATACAACATTGCAGCAGTAGCAATTACTGATGGGAGATAATGCACAATTCTAACATCTGTATAACATTAGGTACATTACATTAATGACTCGAGAATAAACTAATCCACCATTAAAACAGCTGATAAATCATTTAAAGCAGCAAAAGTACGATTCTTGATATCCTTACCAGGAATAACAGAGAGAATGATTCCCTCACATTCCTTAAGAAACTCCAAATTAAGGTTATTCATCATCATCCCAAATCTTCTCACAATGTGATCAATGAAAGCAAGAGGTGTCACTAGCTTCATCTTCCATTGAAGAGTGGACAGCACCAAAAGCTCCATTCGCTGAATCGTTTGTGACTCGAAAACAAATTTCGCATCTTCCACCTAACAACATAATTAAAGAGAATCTAAATCAAGGATGCAATAATTCCAAAATGGCACAGAGAAAACAGGCAATAATTGTAACATACTTGGAGGTCTAAAAGAAGGGGAACTTGGATCTCCTCCATCTTTGCAGCTATGGAAAGACAAGCCACGGTAGCCAATTGATTCATCCATGGCTTATCCTTCTGAAAACACAAGCTTGATACGAACTTATTATAGTAACTCACAGCTAATACAGCAGTCGCAGGGGTAAAACCATAATGGGAAATAACTTTCAACATCCATCCCACCGCCTCTTTACGAGCCACCAATAAAACCCCATCACAGTCAAGTTTTTCACTGTACCCCAAGCATGCCTCTTTTTCTTTAGACAAGAGACTCACAAGCTCGTCGTCTTCCCAACAAAACAGGTCATTTTCTAATAAAGTTGGAACCTTTTTATCACTTTCTTCTTCAAAACCACCAAACCCACATCCCAAAACCTCATCAAAACGCTCCTCATCACAGTAAAGACCATCAAAGATTGGATTTTGAAGCTGGATATCCTGTTCCTGGCAATGGGAAAGAGTAACCATCTTCCTCTTCTTCTTGGGAGAAGAAGACAATGAACCCTACTCTCATTATCCTCAAAAGAAGCTCATATTGAATGACGTATCCCAATCTTGGACCCAGTAACGTATCTCTGGTTCTTGGGCTATGACAGTGAAAAGGGGAGAAGGGGAAAAAAAAAAAGGGGCCTGCCTGGTTTTTGGGGCTGGGTGGCGAGGGGTAATGCCAATGCCTAAACAAGGGTTGCACGGAGAGATTTTTATCTGTGATAGCTTTCACGCCGGTCCTTTTTTTTCTTTATTTTTTGGATTAAAAAAAAAAACTTGGGATTTCTATCTCTCTCTTCCTTAATGGCTTTGTTCTTGTAAGTATTTTAAACTTGGAGTGGTTCAGAGGGTTTTGGCGCTCTCAGCCAAAGGGAATAATAAACACTACTACAAGACCGGACCGCAACAACATCAAGGAGTATGTTTCGGTAAATTTCACAATATCCCTTCAAATTTAATAAAATATCAAGATGCTCCTTCATATTTTGTTAGTATCAAAATTGCTTCCAAAATAGTCGTAGTTTTAGCTGGGGTGAAAATTTGTATCGGGTTCGGATTGGTAGGTTATCGTGTCGACACCCACCCATCAACATTAATTCCATCCGTTTAATTATTCGTGTCGATATAATGAACTAGCGAACGATTCGGATTCATATCGTGTTTTTGTGTTGTGTAAAAAATTGTCAACCCTAATTTTACCAGTAATTAAAAGAGGTATTTTTGATATTTTCAAACTTCCTTGAGTATTTTCATATTTTATAAGACTTCAAAGGGAATTTTGAAAATTAATCTTTTTATTGTTGTGCAGCAAATCAATGAATGGTTTTGAAAACATGTTTTGTTAACTTCGTTTTAAAAATAATTATTAAATATAAAAAATATATTAGAAATAAAAGTGTATCGAAAATGATGAGAAACTAGTATAATATTAAAATTTACAAAAAAACACATTCTGAAACACATAGTAAAGAAAATGACAATATTGCCCCCAAAATTTTCTCCTCCCTCGCGCATTATGAATTTTATTACACAACAAATTTTAAGAAATCATCATATTTTTATATTTTAGCTGTATTAACAAGTTTTTTGTAATTATAAAATTTTAGCCTTTTGTTTATTTAATAACAAATAAAGAGGAATATTACTAAATTGTAAGGAGTAGTTCGTAAATAATTGAAAAAACAAAAAACTTAGAAAAGGGTTGACCGTGTCTAAGGGTGGGCATTCGAATCGATTGGACTTGAAAATGAAAATATTGATTCTTTTGAGGTTAGAGATATAATTAAATTTTTTTTTTTTTTTTTGGTTGCCAGCCAACCGTTCCGTTTGAAATAAGCTAGCTGGTAATGGTAGAACTAGAAGCATCAAAAGCATAAATTAGAAAGATCTTCTTTAAAATTATAAAGAAAAATAAAGAAACGGTATTTTTTTGGGGTAAAAATAACTAAAGAAATATTAATTTTGTGTTTAAAGAAAAAAAGAGAGCAAGAATGGACTTTTTTATTTCCCCTTTTTTCTTCTTGGAAGAGTGAGAAACTCCAGCGCCTGAATCTTTCACTCTTTTCCTTTTCCCTATTTTCGTCATACTTTTTTAATATTTTAAAAACATTTTTAAAAAATAAATAGAAATTATAAACAAAGTTTAAAACTAATCCATTTAAGTAATCAGTAATAAAGGTTTACTAATTTGTCAAACCAGTCAAATAGGTACGTTAATCCGTATGTTAACACGACTTAATTTGACCTGTTTGATTTTTGTATTTTGCCTGCCTAGTTTTTGTTTTGATCTGGACATACGAAGAATGTATTTAACATGATAAATTCGTGTTAGGTCACAAATTACCAAGCTTTACGAACACTCTCCATTACAAATTACTTAACAGTACATTTTCTTTTTTTTTCTTTTTCTTTTTTTTTTGGGGCACAAAATCTTGAAGGAGATTCCATGTGACTACGTGGTTGGGCAAAGTCAAAGAAGGATGGATAGATAGTTCATAGTTCATCGCTGTCAAGTTAAATGTGTAAATTCAATTCCAACCTAACCTTAACTAGTCAAATCGTATCGTATGAATACTCCAACACTTAATTAACGTGAAGAAAACAAAAAAAGAAAGAAACCATTGGTCATCGAATGAATGAATAATTTGGAGATAGTACCACGTCGTACAACCAACGATACCGCACATTCTTAGAAGAGAAAATTAAATAATTTGGATTTCGAAAATTAATGAAACAGAAAATAAGTAACGTTTGTCTCACGCCAGCTCTTGGTAATAGAGCACCGGTATCACCTATCCTATCTCCATCTTTATTATTATACAATTATGATGAAAATATTTGCTGAAAATAAATGCTAATCTTACTCTCGTGCAATTAATTAGCGTTCCGAGTACGCTAACTCTCTTCTTTTCATTTGCAACGTGCATAATATCTGATGGAACGATGTCGTTTTGCTAATTTAGACAGAGTAAGAACGTGCTTCTGTCTGCGGCCCAACTCATACGGATTACGGATACATACGTAGTTTTGCAAGCAATTGTTGTTGGTACGCTCAACTTTAAACGCAGGCTCAGATGGTCAGTAGCCACTATTAATGCGCGCAGTTGCTGCTATTGAAGGAGACGCATTTCCATTTTGAATAGTATTAATTCCATCGCACATTATGGACAATTATATTAGTATTCCCTTTTTCAGTAAGATAAGACTACTATCCATGTATTTAACTTCTAGTACTCGAGATCAAATCTTATGCCTATCCAAACCCTACGTTTCCCGTCCTCTCATAATAAAATGTGAAATTCATATATCGCATTATGAAATTCACTTCTCTATTGTATAAAAAGAGTGGTTTAAGAAACAACATACAACTCGAAACAAACTCCTTAAGAATTATGTTTACGAAAGCAAAAAAACAAAAGGCACATACATCCCTTGCATGTGTTTAATATTCCGATGCCCAAAGTTAAACATACAGAATATATTTACTTACTTAATCAGATGTTCAGAAGAGAGAAGAAGAAGCATGCATAGCATAGCATAGCATAGTGATATTCTGCAGTATACTTTCCTTTTTTCCGCTAAAAGAATTCTGTCGTTTCCCATGGCAGCTTGTATTTACACCTCTACTCACAATACAAAAACGCCCACTGTCTTTCCTCTCACTCTGAAACGTTAACTTCTTTCTATTTCTATGGTTGTCATCCATCCATCAAAATTCAAAAACGTCTTTACAACTGCATTTGCATGAAAATAGGGTAGCGATAGACAGTGACAAAGCTATACATATATGCCCAGAAGAAAAGAAATAGCTGTTGTTTGTTAATATGTGTTGAGTTGTCTACGATCGATAAAGGCGACTGTGCCAACAAAATTTGAACTACGAAAAAGGGAAATCAAATCTGAATGGTGCAAGGGAAGATACGTATAGTAATAGTAGTCGCTTTTCTTGGTGGCGAGGTTTGCATGGCTCTACTTTGTTTGTGTTTGCTTTTTGCTTTTTACTTTTTTTTTTTTTTTTACTGCACAGAGGAAACAAATGAGACTTCACTTTTGATCCCAGTTTTTGGCTTTGGCTTTATGAATGAATTCTATTATAGTATAGCACAGCATGTGTCTGTGTGTATGTTTTTGGAGGCGCGCAACTGTAGCGGCAAGGCAAGGAGACTACCTACCTATGGCTTTAAACTTTAAGTTTAAAGTAAAGGTAGCAATGGCATTACTACTTTTATTTCATGCAAATCAACTAATTTAACATTGTTTATTTCATTTATATTCTTATTTTTAAGAAGTAAAATTTTAAAAGTGGAGACGACGCAAGTCAGTTATACAAATTAGTCAATTAGTTAATATTTGATAATAACACGTGCAATTACTTTAATACTGTCTCGTCAAATCGAATTCTTACAAAATGTGAAGATTTGCCCATAGAAACACTATAGTTGAAGTTTTTTTTTTTTTTTTTTTTTCACGAATTCGATTGTTTGTGATATTTTGGTCTATATGGGGGGTACTCTAGCTTTATTTGTGCAATGCTCACCTTTTTTTTTCGTCCTTCAATGGATATTGAAAAGAAAACAATGGGCCGACCCAATTCTTTTCGCTTTCTTTCACTGAAAAGAGCCCAACAAAATTAATACAAGCCCCTTGCATCCCGACCATTGTATTGTCCACGTCGAGTGCCACGTCTAATTGTCATATAATTGTAATGTATGACGGCCATTAAAATTAAAATGTTCGATTTCTACTTTTGTTAGTTTTTATTATATTTGTGTGCAATTGAGCACGACTTTGCAGGTGAGCACCCAAATCACTTATCATCTACTTTCTCTGTTCTTTAAAGAGTATCTATCCTCTTAAGAAGTTTTTTTGCTCTTGAAAGAGTGTCATTTTTCAAACTCCAATACAAAAAGTTAACAACTTTCTTATTTTACCCCTAACTTAATTGATCTATTAATTACCTTATCTTTCCAAATACACAAAATTTAAATAGGGGTAAAGGAATAATTTGTCTCGCTTTTTTAATTTATATGCAAATCTCTTGGATGACACTCGTTAGAAAACAGAGAAAGTGTGTAATAGATCGAACTTCGTATTGATTTATATAATTAAAAATAATAATTTAAATAGTGCGTCCAATTTCATGCCAAACATATCAATAATTGGCAGGTCAATCAATATCCAATAGCCAAATATGCTGGACAATTTTGTTAAGCAAATAAAACATGGGTGGTGGTTGTTCTTATCACTCAACAAATTTGAGAATGACAAATGTACAAATAGTTAACCAATTCATCTCAAACTACTTTGCCAAGTAATAAGAATTACAAGTATAAATACCCTTCATTATTATTGAAACATTAATTTGTTTGTTTAATCTAATGTAAGATTCTTAAATTGATCAAAGTACTTGTCAACTACGGTTTAACAATGGCCAACCACCGGTTGTTGGAGTGGCTCCGTTTACCATTTAGTTTTAGTTTTTAGTCATACAATCGTCAACACTCAAAAAGCAACCGCATGCACTTGGAACTTGCTAATTGGTAAATCATTTTTATCCATTTTTTCATTATATATTTTTTTCTGAACTAAATCATCGTAATTTTATTAAATGGAAGAATCACAAGTCTCAATAACTTCGTTTTGTGGACATCTCAATACATTTAAACCCTTATTTCATAAGAGATCAGGGATCGAAAACCCTTGTCACTGGCTCTTTTTTTTTTCTTTTTAATTAAAAAAGAAAAAAAAATCTCAACAACAAAATTTCTCATTCACAAATACTAGTAAGTGAAGTGAATTCACATGAAAGCGTACGTATAATGGTTCACCTAACTAAACTAAAAAAAATTGAAAGAAAGAAAAAGCCAGTAAACATGGGATTCCGCGTTTGGTATCTCACAAGTCATTTGGGTTTCCACTTTCCAATTTCCAGCGCCACCCCGTTTTTAAGTTTTAACTAGTTTGTACCAGAAGAATCAAAAGTATTTTTTTAGTGTTGTCAAATCCCGGTTGATCTTACTCTAGCTCGAACGACTTCGTTCAAAAATCAGGTTACATCAATCAACTCTGGTTATTTGACATTTTTATTTCTCGTTCGCTCTTCGATCCGATTTGATTCTAAATTTTTAATGATTATTGTGTTTTTCTTTCTAATCCGATCCGTATAATTTACTGTTGAACTTTCACGTTTTTCCTCCCTTCAAGTCCAGAATGGCTGAGGGGGTGGTTTCATTCATCCATACGATACAACTTTGTTAAAGCACATGAGCATTGAGAAGCATCATATGTTGCCTTTTCAAAGCACCAAAAAGCACAAAAAAGGAGGGGAGGAAGTCAAAAATTGAATCACAAAAGAGGGGTAATGCGGGGTATACAGTGCTACTTTTTCCATGGGACAACAATAAAGGCTTAACATTACCCCCCATAAATTTCTACCACATATTTTCATGGATAATAATAAACAACCGCTAAGTGAGTTTTTTTTTTTTTTTTTCCCTTTTGAAATTTAATCTTTATATTTTCACATTCCAGGTGGGATTTGATCCCGCGTCATGCAGAATAGTGCCCCATCAGTACTATTGCTAGGCCAAACCTCAACTCCCTAAATGAGAGAGTTGCGACCAAAGTAAATGTGGAATGAATTCTAACTTCGAATCATTTGTGGGAAATGTATAAACAAGGTTGGCCGATTGGCTAAGTATTGGTATGATACGATTAAAATTTGGTTAATGAAGAAAGGTAGAAGAATATTAGGGGGATAGAGATGATTTGTTGTATATTTTTATTCATATATGATGTGATTTACAATTCAACTATTTATAATTAGTTGAAACACTAACTTACGAAAGATTAACAATCTTATTATCTAAAGACACTAGGCTAGTAAATTCTAGCACCCCTAACTTCTAAAATGTTGGAAGATTAATTCAATTACTCTACCGATCTGACACACACAATCAATTTTTGTTTTAAATAAGATTGGACAAGATCAAACTCGTATCTTGTTATTGTCTCGTTTCCTTTTTGCTGCTTCACAGCTTTCACTAAAGTGTTGGATCAGCGTGCCCCTTAGCCTAAACACACCATAACGATGACAAAAAAGTATAATGGCATAAGTAACTATCAAATTTGTCTTGATTTGTGAATGGAAAAACAATGTAACAATGAAGAAAAAAATGAGTCATAATGTTAGTAATTGTCGTTTCTAGATAGATGCGAATACGAGTAAAGAAATGAGAATGGACTTGACATCGTCAATTCTCAACGGTCAAAGCTAACTTATTCCGCCTGTAAAAGTTTTTGTTACGTTATGCTCCGTTCATTTTCATAGTTTTTTTTATTTTATATTATTTACAAATATATGTTATAATTCTATTTTAGTAATTCTAATATGATTTTTTACAATTTAATCACAACATTTACATTTTTTTAATATAAATTTTATAATAATATTGTTCTTTTATTAAGAAAAAACATGTTTTTAAAATTATGTCAAATTTCGTAATTTCGATCAAATTAGAAAGTAAAACGACCAGCTATAAAATGCGAGAAAAACAAATTCAATTAAAGACAAACCTCGTAATTTGATGATCTCTGACTAATAAAAAATTAGGTTCGTAATTATCAAAAAAAAAATTAAAAAATCGTAATTAATATTAAAGCATGACATATTTTTGAATTTATTGTAGGAAAAATATATGAGTCTCTCTCTCTCTCTATATATAGATTAACACGCGACGGAAAAAACAAAACACATAAAGAAACAATACACAAATTTAAATTGTTTTATCTCAACCGACTTACATTCACGGTGTAAAATCAAGCTTCGACGGGGCAAGTCGAAATTAATTTAACTACACATCTATTACATCAACAACATAACATCAAACGCATAAATATTAAATGCATCTCTTATGATTTCGCAACAATACACCACTATCAACGTCCGCAACAACACACCACTATCAACGTCCGCAACAACACACCAAAATCAATGTCGGCGACATAACTAAGAATACCAATATATTGTGACCTCACAACAACACATTAACGGGTCAAAATGTTTTTTCTCTCATCAACCAGCCAGAAGACTTTTTCTCACATCCTCAAGGGAGAGAGCCAGAAATGCTTATACATCTTTTACCTCTCTAACTCTCACATCAATTAAAACCATATTTTCCAAAACTAATCCAACCAAATTGAAAACAAACTACACGAGTAATTATTAAACTCTACTGCAAATATAATTTTGTAATTAAACTTAATTTAATTTTTCAAAATTCACGACTAAGAGAAAAAAAAAAGATTAATAGTGTAAAAATATAGCAATAATTAAATTAGACTAAAAAATTGTACATTAGTACTATTATTTTGTTTGAGTTGTTTACCTCATGAAATTCACTAAACAAACAAAATCAACATGTAATTTCAAATATGCAAGAATTTGTATTTCACATGACCTACTGTTCAACTATATTTAGCTTAGCACATGAAATTTGATGGGTATGTTATGTACTGAATTTAGCATATATAACATGGCTCATCATTTTCATACAATGAAATATGAAGTTTAGTTTTTCAAGTATCATATGTATTAAATTATGCGTTGAATATCATATATTGTTTTTATGCGTTTGAATTATTGAGTTTAACATATAAGGTATCACACAAATACTTAAATAACAAGTATGTCGTATATTAAATTTAAATGCAAAATCATCGTGTAGGCACTAGAATGTATCACGTGTATTAAATTTAGAGTAGACTCAAAATTTGGTCATTTACATATTGCGTTTTAATTTTTTTAGTCCCTTACATCTGTAAATAACATTTTTAGTCCCTTACTTCTACAAAATAAACACTTTGGTCCTTTTGTGTTAATTTCGACGGAATCCGTTAGATACACGTTACAATGAAGGGCAATTTTGTCCGGGCAAAAGAATTTCCTTCTTCCTTCATCGTGCCAATCCCATAACGTGTTTTCGTTTCGCTCCCTATTCTCGCCTCTCTTTACCTCAGGCTGGCGCCGCCGCTCATGTCCGCCCGCCCTCCTCCAAGTCCATCGCTACTTTTCTCATTGTCGACACCGCAGCAAGGTAGACGACAAACGGAATAGCCCTATTAGAGCCCTCGGAACCTAGGTAGGCTCTGTCTCATCCCTAATTGAACAAGGGGGCGGTGGTGTCAATAGGCTGATACCCTTTTTGTGTTTTTCTCAAAGGTGGACAGAATTGCCCTTCGTTGTGATGCCTAGCTAACAGATTCCGCATGAATTAATAACAAAAGGACCAAATTGTTCATTTTGTAAAAGTAAGAGACCAAAAAAAAAAAAAATTTAAATGTAAAGAACTAAAAAAATTAAAAATCAACATATAAAGGACTAAAATGAGAATTTACTCTTAAATTTATGTCACCAACCAAGACTCCCTCCTTTAAATATAACAACATTAATAACTGCTAATTTAATTTGGGACTGGAATCCCATGTTCATGTTATCGCTAAATTCATAATTTATGAAGGCTGAAGGCAAATAGTAGAAAGAAGAAATGAGTTATACTCTTCTCCCCCTTCTCTCTAAAAACCCTAGCCGCCGCCTCACTTTTCTTCTTCCCCCCTTCTCTTCTTCGGGAGAAGGGGGGAATGAACCTTTGAAATATTTTGTTTTTTCTTTTGTTTTCTTCATTTGTTTGTTTTATTTTCTGTTTTGTTTTCTTTAGGTTAAGTTTTGTTTCCTTCTTCTAAGGGTTTATCCCTTATTTGTAAGGTTTATTGGCCTCTCTTTTGGAGAGTTTTTTGGGAGAGGAAGAGGAAGAAAAAGAAGGTGAAGACTGGAGTTGCATATGGCTGTGACGTTGGTGGCAACGCGGTGGGAGAGAAAGGTGGAATCGGCTATCTTGCCGATGGAGGGTGGCGGCTGTTTTGCCGGTGGAAGGTGGCTGCTGTTCTGCGGCTATTTCATGGGTTGGGTGTTGTTTTGGTTTGGAGAATGTGAGGAAATTGGTTTGGAGAATGCTGGGTCCGGGAAGAATGGGCAAGAAGTTTGTTTTGGAGACCAATTTGTGGGGAATAGAAATTTGATTGTATCTCAAATTGTTGCTGGATTATTTTCAGTAGTATTAATATAAATGTTTTTACTTTTCAAAAAAAAAAGAAAGAAGAAATGAGTTTGGTTCACTCACGTTCCCCCAATTATGTGCCACGTCTTTTTTTATTTTATTTTAATTCAGCTCTATTGCATTCAGCTATCACTTATATCACTCTTTGGGTCTGTTCTTTTTATTTTGTTTTGAAAACGGTTTTAGTTTTAACAGTAAATTGAATATATTTTAATCATATTTCATCATTTCTAATACAACTTTTTACTATTTAGCATCTATTTTTTACATTTTCAATACACTTTTTACATTATAAAATAATTTTCTAAAACTTATTTTCAAAATTATTTTCAAAACGCCCAAAAAAACAGGCCCTTTATAAGTCACAATCGTTAGAGCACTGAAACGCTGAGGTCTTCTCTATACACCGGAGCCTTTCCTTCATTGAATCAACGTTATTGGTAACTTGTACAGTCCATCCTTTTTGGTTCTACCCATGAATTATCTAGTAATAGATCTTTCACAAGGAGATCTAACTATACAGTAACGGTATTTAATTATAAAAATTAGCCAGGTAGCTGACCCTTACTTGTCGCAAGACTTTGATTCTCTGAAGAGTTTCAGCCCACCCCATAAGCCACAACGCCTTTTGACGGGTCAAACGCCCCCACCCCCACCCATCTTTCTCCTTTTGTCTTCTTTTTCACATCTTCATAATCCATAATCATAATCTCTATTATCAAATTCAATCGCCTTTCCCGTATTGCAATACTCCGCCGCATGAATCCTCTTCCTGACTGACTGAAATCTTTCATTTTTCCTGTTTTTTGGGCGATTCTGGTATAGGATTCGCTCATGGGTCAGTCTGCTTCTGCCCATGGTTACTCATCGGGTTGGTCAAGCCCGAGCTCTACCCACCGCCGATACATCACCGCTAACCCATCTGAATCTGTGTCTTTCAGTGAAGCGAATGCCCAGCTTTCCCAGGTTGATGATGACAAGGATTTTACCTTGGAGATTCCAGATGAATGCTTAGCTTTGATTTTTCAATCTTTGAGCTCCGGCGACCGGAAGCGCTGCTCCGTTGTCTGCCAGCGGTGGCTAGCCGTCGAGGGCCAGAGCCGCCACCGGTTAGCTCTTAACGCCACCGCTGACATATACCAACACATCCCTGCTATATTTACTCGATTCGATTCCGTCACGAAGCTTGCCCTCAGATGCGATCGGAAATCGACCAGCATCAATGATGATGGTTTGGCCCTTATATCTCTCCGTTGTCGCAATCTCTCCCGTCTCAAGCTCCGGGGTTGCCGTCAAGTCACCGATCTGGGCATGTCTTTTGTCGCGAAGAATTGCAAGGTTTTGAAGAAATTTTCATGTGGGTCGTGCACTTTTGGAGCTGAAGGAATGAACGCTTTGCTCGATCACTGCTCCTCACTGGAGGAACTCTCCGTGAAGCGACTCCGTGGCGTTAACGATGGTGTTGTTGCCGCTCCCATAGGGCCTGGAGCTGCGGCTGCGTCCCTGAAATCAATATGCTTGAAGGAACTCTACAACGGGCTCAGCTTTGGGCCACTAATTGTTGGTTCAAAGAATTTGAGAACTTTGAAATTGTTGCGATGTTTGGGAGACTGGGATAGGCTTCTGGAAACCATGGCAAAAAGGGAGGAGAATAACCTGGTGGAGATTCATTTAGAAAGGCTGCAATTGAGCGATCTTGGGCTCATGGCACTTTCTAAATGCCCTCAGTTGGAGATTTTGCATTTAGTGAAGGCTTTGGATTGCACAAACGTGGGTGTTGTGGCAGTAGCTGAACATTGTAAGCTTTTGAGGAAGCTTCACATTGATGGGTGGAGGTCAAATAGGATTGGAGATGAGGGATTGATCTCAATTGCTAAGAACTCTGTCAATCTTCAAGAACTTGTTCTCATTGGTTTGAATCCTAGTTCAGTAAGTATGTCTGCCATTGCGTCCAACTGTAAGAAGCTGGAAAGATTGGCACTCTGTGGGAGTGAGACGATTGGGGATGCCGAGATTTCTTATATAGCTGAGAAATGTGTGGCTTTGAGGAAACTCTGTATCAAGGGATGCCATGTTTCTGATCAAGGGATCGAGGCTTTTGCTTGGGGGTGTCCCAATTTGGTTAAAATCAAAGTTAAGAAGTGTAGGGAAGTCACTAGTGATTTTGCAGATTGGTTGAGGGCAAGGAGGGCAACATTGACTGTGAGCTTGGATGTGGAGGAGGCAGAAGTTGAAGCTGTTGAGGTGAGTGCAAGTGATGCGGGTGAGCAAGAGGATGGGGTAGAGTTCCCCCCACCTAGTATGAGTAGAGTAGCTAATGCTGGTGGTGGTGATGCCCCTCCCGGTCGATCTTCTGCATTCAAATCAAGGCTTGGCATTTTTGGCGGAAGGGGCCTTGTGGCTTGCACATTCGGGCGGTGGTTGAATGGTAATGGTAGTCCCAATACTGTCTTGTGAATCATGTAAACATCCATTGACTTGGAGAAGCTTTTACTTTTTCAGCTTATCCAAATTTTGCTACTTTCTGTAATCCAGAAAACAGCAAGTAGTATTTTGAGCTTTTTTATTCCCGGTTGTTCTTGAAAACTTTACTTATTGCATTGTCTTGTTAGCACTGTATGAGAGTCGTTCAAACATGTATGAGACCCTTTTTTTTTTTTTTTTTTTTCCTCTTAAGAAACACTTGCTTGTATGGAACTATTGTATGAGTGGATTTTTGTAATTCTGTTCATCTCTGGTGTAAGAATGTGTTGCTCTGGAACTTTTAATGTGCTCTTGAGCTGATTTTGCCACAATTCAATGGAAATGCGTCGTACTTTTGAAACTGAAAATTCTTGAACTTTTTATTGATCATAGAGTAGTTTTTGAACTGTTACAGGGTAGGAATCTGGAAATTCTTTTGGATTGGACAATGCCATAGGAAGTTTCTTCTTGAAGGCTTATGTTTGATTGATTCTATGATTTTGTAGCTAGCTTCTTGAGTTTCTTGCAATAATCTCTGGATTCCTTAATAATAATGCATGTTTTGTGAAAATTCTCATTCATGAACTCGTCACTGTTTAAACAAAGAATGCTATTGAGTATATTGACATTTCCAATTTCCATGCACGCCTTGTTTTTGTTTTTTTTTCCCAGTATGATTTTCTTCCTATTTGCCACTTTTTGTTTTCCTTCTTTGAATCTCTGGTTCTAAACTCTAAGGATGAATGATATCTCTTGTTCTGTGTGCTGGGAAAATATTGGCCTTTGATGGAAGTGCCGTATTCAACTCAGATTTGAGACTGCTGCAGTATTTGAATCAATATTGAACTTGACGTCTTCTATTCTCTGTCAAGAATAGATCCCCCCAAAATATGAACTGTTCAACTTTGGCAAGTTAAGTTCTATTTGGACATGGAAATGGGCTGTCTTCCCTCTGGTCGTAGTCGTGTTAGGGTGCGTAGACTATGATGGATGCACTAGCTCTAAATCGTACTATTTTTCGTTAAGAGTCCAGTAATATAATTGTTTCTTAGTCAAAATATGTGCTCGTATCATGACTTGTTATATGAAACGAATGGATTAACTTAGTCAAATCCCTTCCCTGGTTATGACTTGGTAAAAGTGGAGAAAGGATGGGAAGTCCTCCTCCTTCCCAGCTTCTGAATCCTGGAAATTCCTCTTCAAATATCGCATTAATAATGACAATAATAATAAAGTACGAAGGGAAGATCTTTTGACCAGTACACACGTTATATGTTTCAATTCAAACTTTCCAGTTAGTTTTTACTTTTCAACTACTACGAGGCGTGACAATATTTGTGTGGTTATTGAGAAGAAACACTAGAGCGTGCTGTGCTCACACAAGACAACACAATCATTCTCAAACGTTTTCATTTGGTTTTTGATCTTTTTCCGATTTTGAGTGCTAAGGTATGAAGAAGGGGAAGAAAGAAACTGAGGCCCTCGCCTCCAAGATGCTGCCAATCTACGCAAAAATATGTGACAGAATCGGGCGGAAATATGAATTGAACTTCCAACTCCAAAATAACCCGTCGTAAGTGTTGAAAAACCATTAATGAGAACCATTGCTAGTGTAAAAGAGTTGCATTCTTTGTTGTGTGTTTCTTTAACAAAAATAAATAAAAATAATAAAATCTAATAGCAACCATTTATATGTTTACTATATCCATTATTGGACTCCCTTAAAAAAAAAAAAAAAGAAAAGTTTAATCAATGATGTGTTGGAACAAGGATGCAAAGCTAATGCTCTAACCAAATCACTTCCCCTACCACTCATTCACTTTCATAATCATCCTCATCTCCAAAGCTAAATACAGAAGCATCTGCTGCAATGGCCTTGATATCCCCAGCACCACCATCGAACCTCATTTCTTCAGCAGTACTCGACGATTCCTTGCTCGACAATGAAAGCTGGTCAGCGTTATGGGTTAGGGAGGAAATCTGGCTGCCATTTCCACCCGATTCAAGAGGTGCAGCAGTTCCCGCGGCAGAGGCTGAGGCTGAGGCTGAGGCTGCATTGTTTGTGCTTTCGCTTGAGGGCGCAGACCCTTCTCCTTCTTCATCACTATCTGAAAAAACATTATCATCGTTGCCTTGTTTCGCAGAAGCCTCAACTTGGCCAGGCTTTGCGTCATTCCTGCTATTTGATGATGAATGCCTTCCTGATCCTCCATCAGACCCTTTAGCTGCTCCTGGATCAGAAGCTTTACTTTTAGGTGGAATTGTACCATCGTAGTCTATCATCACAATCTCAAGCTGAAATCCTGGAGAGGGCAATTTCCTCTGCAAAGTGCAACAAATTTGCAAACAAAAGGAATTAAAGAAGAATGAGAAAAAGCTGCCCGTGAGCGGATAAGGTCTGAAAAATGAGAACTCCTCCAGAAGCAAAGGATACAGACAGCAGAAGAGCAAGAGGAACATAGTTTCAGGGACTTACAATAGCAATCAAAATATAGACAAGGGCCATGATATGATTTACCTTATCAAAGCCATCAAGCTGGGAGGAATCCAAAATCACTCTGTTTTGCATCATTGTGGTATTCAACCAACTGTAGAAAACATTTAAATAAACATACTCCAAAATAAGAATTACCTAAACTCCAAAAGAAAAGGGTGAAAAGGAGAGTCCCAATATTTGACGTGCTTCAAAATTAATTAAAGCCATGAAAGCAACCAAGGTATTGAAGGAAAACAAAAAGAGTAGCCCCTAAAATCGGGTAGGACTAAGCAAATAACTAACACAGCTTACACACCAATAAAAATCTCCTTGGGCTTCGTGAAAATGAATTTTGAAATCCCCAATCAATTCTGTTAAACCTGGTTCACCAGGTAGAGCAAAGACGACAATTCCTTTCTTTGAAGCACGCAACCAAAAGTATTCTGGCTGCAAAATGTTTGGAAGGCAAACATGAACAGCATTTCTAGCTTTCCAGTAAACCAGTAATGGGAAATTCTCCAGAGGTAAAGAAGAACAAGAAAAACGATACACAAAAATTGAAACAGAAACTGCAATCACGCACTTAAGTAATTAATGAATTAAGTTACCATTAGATCTTTTGTTTTTGGATGCTTTTTAGTTGAAAATAGAACTCCTGTGAACAAGTAAACATGTTTGTCAGTGTTGAATGAAGCAGCGTCAAGCGCACTCGTTAATATGCATGCATACCATTATGGTTAGATATGGTAATTGAAGGTCTGATCCAATAAGGACAATTGTGGAGTCGAAACCCCCTCAGCATGCACCTGTAGAAAACCGGAATATTTATTGCCTAGAGGTCACGAATAATTGCACTGTCAAAGTTATCATCTGAAGAGTACCTACGTCCAGGAGGAGTTTCACCGTTGAAATGCACCATCACACGCTCAAAATACTTCACATACCTCTAGGCAAAAGAAGGGGGAAAAAGTGTCAAAAGAAGTATGCAAAACAAAATATCTATAGATGCATCTTGTAAGTTTGCAACTAACAATCTGGCTGGGAAGAACGAGACCCTTCCCGTCAACACATCTTTTCTGGTTATAGTACTCAATGCACTCATCAGCTGTGGGGAAAAACTGCAGAAAGAGAAGAGATGTGTGTGATCATAATATGGCAGCGTTACTCATAGAAGAACATAATTTTGATGTAGATTAAAGCAGCATCCCACCTTTAAGAACAGAAGAAGACTACAGATCATCAAGCCCGTCCTTGCCATCCCGGCTTTACAATGAACAACCACCACATTTAGAATGTCTTCCTTTAACCACGAATAAGCACTTTGGCAGAACAATTTGATGAGATGAATAGGAGGGCAATTGTGGTCATCAAAAGGGAAATTAGCAACCTGTACAAGTGTCATATGAACCAAGTATAATTATTTTAATTCACAAAAATGAGACACCCAGTATAAAAATAGGAAATGCCACAGTTAGCAAGTCACTCCTCCAAGGGGGGACTGGAAACTATAACAAGTGTGATGTTGGTGCATTTGAATAGGTTTTTCTTTGTTGCCTATTTCTCTTTGAACCTCTTGTCATCCACAGGGAAGCATAAATAGACAACTATGGAATCAAAAAAACAAAATTGAGATACTTAGTATGGCTTCTTACGACTGGTATAAGAACCACGACGACTAATTTCAACCGCAAATTGAGAAAGGAAAAAAAAAAAAAAGAAGAAGTGAAAACCACACCTTTCCCTGAAACAGAGAAGCATCATACAACCTCTCAGAGCAAAGATTATATACTTTATATTTCTCCTGCACACAAACAGAGCAAGTGAGAGATATGCAACTGCAACTGCAACCGCAACTGGCAATCAGAAAAAAGAATATGAGTATCTTGATAAAACCCTGCCAATAAATCACCTGGATTACATAATAGGAGGTGAATAGAGTAGATGCAGCAAATATTATCTTACCTTGTGATGAGTTTCAAAGAATTTGATCACTTCTTCCATATGATTCCGATAGAAGCCCTGCATCATATTTCTAGAACCGTACTCAATAAAAATTGATTATTTTTTGGGTGGTACAACGCATAAAGAAACCATTTTAACTTAATACCTCAACAAATCCGAAAAATCCAGAACTCATATCACCAGCTGGAAATCCCATCGCAATAATGTTCTCAGTTATGTAAGTCATATCCAAATCAAATCCCCCTTCCTGGAAAAAAAAAATGGGGTAGAGAAGCAGGTTCATACTAGCACTTTCAGTTTCTTAAGTGGATCCTAAAGAAAGGTAGTCGTTTCCCATTAATGCAATAAATGAGCTAAATTGTGCCATTAAACAAATGAAATAATAGCCAGCTTCAATCAAGTGTGAGATATTAGAGCCATCTCATTAACTTAAAGGGCATGTTGCATGCTAAAATGATTATTTGATACTGACTCATACGAGTAAACAATATGAATAATTAATTGAAGGAAAAGAGATATCAGTTTCAAAAAACCTGGTATCTTCGCTTGTTCTGCGAGACAACATGGCGTGCCTTAAGTTGCACTGCCTTAACCGCACCCAATGATGAATCAACAATGCCTTTAGTGAGTGATTCAAGAACACCTGATTTTCCATTAGCAGAGTTTCCTTCACCACTTTCATTCTGCTTTGAAGGAATATTCAACCCCAATCCACTTGCTAGACGTGAAAAAGCAGACTTGGCAAAGTTTCCATCTTGTGGACTCTGTACTGATGTTTGCGAACGTTTTAGACCTTTGGCCCAAGCTATGGCTGAAGGAGACGGCCCCGAGGATGAGTCCTGCACGGAACCAATGCGGTCAGTAGCAGTGGGTTCACGAGGCTCAGCATCAGAGTCCTTAAGTGGATGAGCATTTGCCGTATCACCAGAACCAGGATCCATTCTGCAATGCAACAAAAGGACCATACTAAGAAAGGATAAAATAAAATAATTTCTAAATCACATTTTCCAGAGTAACAATTAGCATAAGATATCAAATCTCAGTAGTAATGCAATGCAAATTTTGAGAAGGTAAAATGTAAAATAATAATCATTCAAGAACTGGCCCATCTCGGCTCTATGTATGTTCATCTGCAATTACATGTAAAAATACATTCATGAATCACAAGATCAATCCTCCGGTGGTTCCCTTCGTCCAGTACCAATAATCATTATAAATTTATAACTAAAGTAACAATATCATCGTTTTTCATAATACGAAGACAATCATTTCAATCCTAATAACGCCGGGAATCGAATCAGTATCACACAATGCAACAAACTTCAATACATCATCCAACACCAATGCGGTACGCTAATTAATTACTAAAAAGCATTCGGTGAAAGAACATTGAGTAAAGATCCAGCAAAAGAATTCATAGCAGAGCGTGAAATCGGAAACGTGGATCGAGAACTCACCGACACGGTGGATGTATGAAGGAGGATCCAGAAATCGTCCGTTTTGATCTCCAAACTGCTTCAATGAATGACCAGTTTCTTCCTTGCTTTGATTAAATCTTTATTTATTTCTCCCGCGATTCTGCAGCATTGACATTGCTCGCTTTGGATTTAGGAACTTGGAAGTTGATGAAAGTGGTGAGATTGGGACTTGGGAAGAAAGAACACAAGCAAAGGGCATATTGGTCTTCTTCACTTTCAGAGTTTCGATTCAGTGGGGTAGACCTTACGTCAGCAAAATCACCATTCCTTTTACCTTTTTGCCCCTATCGAGAAGGTCACGAGTTAGCGAGAGTGGTAAATTCGTTTTTGTTACTTTTTTCTTTTTCTCTTTCGCTTTCTTTTTATTGGCCGTGATTTAAAATAATTAGTTTTTGTATCAAATTTTAATCAAAGAGGGGACACATCAGTTTGATTTGAAAAAGATTAAAAATAATTAAAATAATGGAAATTGTATTAGTTAGATAGGCCCATATGCAATCTATTTAAAATTAATGGTGGCCCAATTAGCAAAGCCGCTGGCCCATATACAAGCCCACAACGGTCCATTAGAAAACTCGAAAGGCATAAACAAATCATTTGTACTTCCCGCTCCAATCCTCGGGCAAATCTACCGCTACAAATTGAAATCGGTAACACGAAAGTAGTGCGGCTTCTTCACTCCCAGTCGCACACGAACCTACTGAAGCACCTAACCGCTGAATCATAGCCTCATGGACACCATCGCTTGCCGCGAGGGTTTACCAGGGGAAGGTCAATCCTCGGCTTTCTCGCAGTGGTTGTTCGACCTTAGCCGAGGTTATCAACGCCTGATAGATAAATGGAACCCTCACGTTCGTAACCGCTGGATCGCCTCATCGGTCCTCGCAATCGTGTACGTTGTACGGGTTCTATATGTCCAAGGCTTCTTCGTCATCTCCTATGCCCTAGGGATTTACCTGCTCAACCTTTTGATCGGATTTCTTTCTCCAAAAGTCGACCCGGATGTCGAGGATGAACCAACCCTGCCTACTCGGGCCTCCGATGAGTTTCGCCCCTTCGTTCGTCGGCTTCCTGAGTTCAAATTCTGGTGCGATTTCATCCTCTCCGTCGTTTTCATTATTAAGACCTAATTTTTGTATTTCCTTTCAGTATGCTCTGAAAATTAGATAGTGAGCGCTCTTCAACTTTCCTGAAAAAGAACAAAAAATTTATCAACAAAGTGAAATATGGGTATCTATAGTAGACAAGAACCTTAGAAAGTTTGGTCATAAGATAATGCAATTGGCAGGGTGTGGTGCGGTTAACCATAGAAACCATTCAGTAATTAGAAGTGTTCGAATATTAGTTCCATGTTCAGAGGCGATTTCCCTAATTTTTGTATTTACGCGGAATCAAACAGCAATTGCTTTTTAAGGTCATATAATAACCTTTCAAATGGTAACAACTGTTGCTTGGGTTTAGAAATTTACTGGTACAGTGTATGCTTGCTGAAATGTCGCTTACTTCTGTACCATTTTGAGCCTTCTTTTTGTGATTTCATATGTTGTTTTGTGCATGCCTTTATGCCATTTTCCCCTCTCTTTCTATTGGAATACAGTTTATAATGTTCTTGACCAGTTGTTGGTAATTTTTATGAATTATAGCGTCACCTTAACTGAGGTGCAATTGCATCGATACCCCATAGTCATTGAAGACATGTTACAGCCTTTCTCTTTGATTGTGTGAATTTCAAGACGATAGCTTTCAGCCTTGGGTTTTCTTGCTAACGGAAAAGTTAAATATGTTGAATTATGTTCTCATGATCCTTATTGCAGTTTGAAATTTGTAACTACAAGGACATAGCTTGGAAATTATATAAACAGCGACAGACATTTTCTAGTCTTTATTCACGAGTTTGATGAACTGTTGTTTTTTTCTGAAAGGTACTCATTTACCCGAGCATTCTGCATTGCCTTGGTACTGACATTCTTCGACGTGTTCGACGTTCCTGTTTTCTGGCCCATACTGCTAATATACTGGGTTGTTGTATTCGTAATTACTATGAGGAGACAGATATTACACATGATCAAGCACAAATATTTGCCATTTTCCTTTGGGAAGAAGGTTAATTTAATCCCATCTTATTCTTGGCATCCCATTGATTTCTTCAACAGTTATTTGACATTTGCATCTTCCAAAACCATGCTTTTTGTCTCCAGACTTATGGCAAGATGGGAAGAACCCCTTCTACTGAAAATGCAACCCTTTGATGTAGACAAACTTGCAGGTATATCAACTTTGTTCTTGCAAACAGTATTTCCTTTATTGCAGAATACTTAGTTAAGATTATAATTGCAAAATTCGTCCAGGAAATCGAAGACAGGATTTATGCAGTGAGAATTATCTGCGTAGAAGGAATGAACTGGATTCGGTTGCTGAACTACTAGTTCACTTGACAATATGTTTAATAATGATGCATCTTAGTTGTTGTTAATATGCTGTAATCTAACTGCAAATTTCAATGCATTAGAACATAACAGTACTAGACTAGTATATCTGATATGCTTGCGGAATGAAAATATTGTAAATGAGGTAATTTTGCTTGGTGCAACTTTTGGCATTTGACTGATAGTATTAGGCCCCGTATGGTATGCCTTTTGAAAGGTGTTTTGGATTTTAAAATTATTAAAAATATATTGGAAATATAAAAAGGTGTTTGGAAAATGTAAAAAGGTGTATTGAAATTGATGAGAAATTATTATAAAATGAAAGTGAGAGTGAAATGAGATGGAAAAAAAAGTTGCCATACGGGTTAATCTTTATATTTCCATTGCAAATGTGTAAGTACAATGACACACAAAAAGGGTTTGGAATCTGATGAATTAAAAAGGCTGCTGCATCTGTTCTTGGAAACATCATGCTTATTTTACAGATTTTTTGGGCTTTGATTACCATGGATTTCCCAGAAGAAAAAAAAAAATGTAGCACTCCACACTTCCTGAATTGATAATTTATGCATAATTCTCGCAATTGTATCTTGTAACTTTTGATACAGCGAGTCTGCATCAGAAACTTCCTCAAGGTAGTGGTCTGTAATAGCCATAAACTCCATAAAATGTTTGTGCAAATGTCAGCAGCAACAAAATCACAGCAGCGAAGAAGGAGATGACTGCCCACGGGTTATTGAAATACTTATGGCTTAGAGTTGCTCGCCAAGTATTCCACTTGTGGTCACAGTAGCCGTTTACTTGCTCAGACAGTGGAGAGAGGTAACTGTCACTTATGTCGAAAACCACTTCTTGACAAAGACGATTAAACAGTTCAGCAACTTCAGCATCACTACCAAGCCAATGCTCAATAATCCCATGATAGTGAAGGATGCTCACATCTTCAGGGGAGTTTATCAAGTTATCCATGAAGACCACATACGACGTTAGGGAATTGGTGCAGTCAAGATGGCATTGTTCGAAGGCAATGAGGTTGAGGAAAAGGGACTTAGTACCATCATGGATTAGAAGCCTGGGAATCTTGAGGACTCCATCCTTGAATTTTACATCCCAGAATCTGTCTGTTTTCCTTTTCTTGAAGGTGATTCCAGCCTCTCTTAACTCGGTGACACAATGAATAAGCTGCTGCCTACGCTTGTCTGCGATGCGGTGGGAATTGGACCACCGCTTTACCCAGTTCCTCGGAGTTGGCTGAGGCCCTGTTCTCAAAAGACTCCTCCTGAACACGTCGAGGCAATGAAGGCCTCCCATGTCTGCCAGTGGATCAAATGTGGCGGTATGTCCCATTGATATTTCCAGTTTCTGCCTATCACTCTTTGTTAATGGCTCATCTGTGGGCGATAAAGGATCGAAAAACCTCAAAGCGAGCTTACTTACTATGCCTTTGAGATCAGGCTGCCCGACCTGGATTCCGAACAGCCGATCCAACACAAACAGAGGAATTTGGTTTTCCAGCATTATCATATCCCGTTGGATCGAATGCATTGAGGCACGCATTGAGAAGATGGGATCACTTCTGGAATAGCCAAGCGGACTGAACCCTTCAGCGACACCGCGGAACAGCTCCAGAATGAAACAGCCATCAAGAACCATCATTTCTACAAACTTATCGCTGCTGAGGCAAATTGGCCTTTCGTAACAAGCACGAGCTCTTTCTTCAAGTTCTTTCACGGCATCAAGATACATCTCTATATCTTGGTCAGTCCTCTTGAGAACATGGGAAACAGCACGCCATTTGTGTTGATCCATACTGCGAAGTCGCCTCTTGTCGTGGTGGTAAGGTCCCAAGGAAACAACCTGGGGAAGATAACTTTTGTCGTCGCCCTCTCGCAAGCATTGAGGAATTCTGTAAATGCAAAGCTTGGACCAATTCCCAGCAGTTTCATCTTGATCGGCGCGATCGAGTTTCTGCATGATGTTGATCACCCACTCTGTTTCTGGCGATTCGGGACCCTCTTCCACATTCGCAGTTTCTTCTTTGATCACTACTTTCAATGAATCAAAGGGTTGGACTTGATACTGTTCTTTATGCAGCTGCGGTTGGGAAAGCTGTTCTGAGAATTCGATGGATCGGGATGTAGTGGGAAGATCTTGAACCTTTGGAACTCCAGCTGCAACTGTTTCGTTGAGTTTCAGAGTGATAAGATACCAACTGAGAAGATCTTTGTTGAATACAGCAACCATATTGATTGTGATTGGTTGAAGAATTTTATCTCAAATCTGAGCTTTTCTTGTTTGGAGATGGAGATGGCGATGATTAAACTGATGAAGCAGCATTAGCATCTGATTTCTGGGGAGGTCCCATAGCTTGGAATAATAATCAATTGATGAGCACGTTGGGTGTACAAATACTACTATGATGTTGTTGGAGTTGACCCAATCCAACCCTCTACGGTCACATTACCTCTTTAATGGTCTTGTTAACACGAAATCTAATGGCTGTTGTGTTGCTTGTTGGTTTTCTTCTTTCTAGTAATTAATTAATTATTGAAGGAAGGTGAGTAACATTCAAAGCAATAGGGGTCCATCATTTTGGATTCACGTCATCAAAATGTATACTATATGATTGGTGCATTGGAATTAAATTATGAATAATTACACTCTTAATAAAATCCCAATGGTGAGTGGATAATACATCATGAATTTGAGAAGGGGTGGGATTGTTTGTAACTTGTAACACTCAACAAGTCACGATTAGAGTAGCTCATCATGAGTTACAATTTACAATTGCTTATCCACTGATTCGTCATTTTGAGTAATTTTGTGGTACAAAATTTGTCACATTAGTTAGTGTGAAATTTATACATTATGCTTCTTAAAGTTGATTTGTTGGGGGCTAAATAACTAAATTTCACAATATTTAGACATTCACATTTTAAATGAGGCATATTTTTAAGAGTGAATTGTACATTTGATCACTAACTTTTGGCTGAGTGCGCAAAACACCACTAACCTTTCAAAATTGCACATTTGACCACTAACCTTTATCTGAGTGCGCAAAACACCACAAATCTTTTTAAAACGTGTGAAAAATACCACTATGTTAGTCAATTTCATTATGTCAAAAAAGACAGAGGCAAAATTGTCATTTCACACATTGCGACGCTTTTCATCACCTTCTCAAAATTTCCGATGAACAGTCCGGTACTGTTCTTTTTTTTTTTTTTTCCTTCTTCTTGGGTCTTCAAAAGTTGCAGAAGGTTCTAACGATCTCCTAACGTAGAACAGAGGCGGTGTTTTAAGCAACCCGACCGACGCGACTCCGTGTAGTACAGTAATTCCAAACCTCCAACAGCCATTTTCCCGGCCAGTTAATTTCCAGAACTTGATGGAAGACAGTAGCAAAAGAAAAAAATCGGGAATCCAGGTATCAATTTCGGGCAAGAAATTTTCCCCAATTTCTGCCCTAGCGTGAAAATTCCCAATTCGGATAAATCGGGAAGGCCCGCTTCAATGCCTAACGGTGGTACCCCTTCAATGCATTTGGCAAGCTGGATTCAGCAGGAATTCGAATTTAGGAGTAAGAAACTTTGCCCACTCACGAACCCATGAAATCCGACCAAGAACAAAATCGGGACCTTCACGGTTTCGCCAATTTCACCAAAGAAAAAGGGGGGGAAAAAAAAAACGATGAACAGTACCGGAACTGTTCATCGGGAATTTTGGGAGACAATAAACCGTGCTACACATGTGAAATGACGATTTTGCCCTTGTCTTTTTTTTGACTTAACAGAATTGATTAACAGAGTGGTGTTTTTCACACGTTTTAAAAAGGTTTGTGGTGTTTTGCGCACTGAGACAAATGTTAGTGGTCAAATGTGCTATTTTGAAATGTTAGTGGTGTTTTGCGCACTCAGCCAAAGATTAGTGATCAAATGTGCAATTTACTCTATTTTTTATATTTATTTCTTATTGGAGCTTGAGTGTTTAAGGTAAAAACTAAATAACAAACTATGGATTTTGACTTGTAAGGCACTCACTTTATTTGGTCACATTTAATAATTAAAATTGCATATCAGGCAAAATTTAGTTTAAAATCAGCCTCCAATGATACATTTGCTTTACTATTTCAGAATAATATCCAAAATTTGAAAATGACATGATACCAGCTGCAAATAGAAAATTAGTTTGTCCAGGTCCCAACTCCCAACTTTCACGGCTACACCAAATCAAACTTTTTCTATGCAATTGCACGAGGCCCCTTTCGTGCACGTTGCCTGTTCATTCCCACTATGCATATCATTGTTGCACGGCTTAATAACTTATTAGGATGTATAATAGAGGATTCAAACCAGTTAAACTCCCACCAAAAAATATACTTAAGAAATTGAAGATAAATGTAAAATGTTGCTTAGTAGCAAAATCCATAAAATTGATGTGAATTCCAGAAACCAGATTGGGATTTCTTCTATACAATAACGAAAATTTGATTCAAATGCAAATTGACTGACAATCTCTTTCCTTGACCTCCAAACTAAAACCAATCAAGAAAGAAAAATATGACACAATGCAAATCATCAATGCACGACAAGAGCGGATGAATTCTTGATTCAAGAACTGCTTCTTCCAATCCCACCAGCAGCAGCAGCAGCAGCAGCTTCATATGCATTCTCCATCTTCTCGATTGGGTTTGCTCCATTTTTGATGGGGTATGAAGCCTCCATCGCAATTCCACAGTTCCCAGAATTGGTTTCAGCCACATTTCGTTCCATTCTAAAGTATCCATGTTCTCCCCAGTTTGTGCCCCATGAATTCCTAACTATCCAATAATCCTTGCTATTTTCAGTCCCATAACCGACCACCACCACACCGTGGTCTAATGACGTCCCGCATTTACCCGTAAATACGCCCTGCCGGCCGGAATGCCAAAAAACCGATCAATATCAATTCAGAAAATTCAAAATTTCTGGGAATTTTGTTGGGTAAATTTACTTACCGATACGTAAAGTTGTAATGCTCTGCCGGAAGCTTCTATGGCAACACTAACAGGTTGATGTGCCACGGCTTTCTGCAATGCTTTCTCATCGTTAGGCGGCACATCTTCATATCCGTCTATGCTTACAACTTTTGAATTCTTCTGCGACAATTCAAAGCCAAGAAAGAAACGGATTTCGTGGGTAATAATTCGATACGAAAAAGACAACAAAACCAAGGTGTGCATAAATAGTACTGACTCGAGAGGGATCGCATGTGCCGTCGAGGCCGTTGTAAGGGTAGTCATCTTCAGTGTCAACTCCGCCGTTGCCGATGATGAAATCGAAGGCGTAATCCATAAGTCCTCCATTGCAGCCGGAATTGTAGGATTTGTCACAATCCACGAGTTCTTGTTCAGACAGAGGGATGAGTTCCCCTGTTACGATCGCGTTTATGCTTTCCACAGAAGCTATTGTGGAGAATGCCCAGCAGCTCCCTGGTTCAACACGACAAGCCCTCCATTAATTAAACTATTCATTTTGTAGTTTTGAATTGAGATAGGGAAATGAATTATATATGAGAAAACTTACCACAGCTTCCTTGATCTTTGATGGGAGAAACAGCGCCTTTCTCCCTCCAATCAACAGATATGGGCAACTCATCAATGGCGGACCGGAAGGCATACCGCTGGCTAGAGTTCTTGGATTTCACGAACCGGCGCTTAGGTTCGCTCCTGGTGCCCAAATACAGAGCACGGTACTCCTCATTGGTGAGGTCAGCAAAACGGTTCAAGCCCACCTTGTAGGTGAGGTTCTGGGAATTATGTTCTTCAATAAAATTCAAATTATCCTTAAAAATCTCAAACCTATAATCCATCTCTCCCAAACCATTGTGGGTTTTGTCGTGCTTGGCCAGCCACCATTCATACATGGCCCTGACGTTGGCATCGGATCTCCGGGCTAGTATCTTATTACCAGTAGTAGTAGTACTAATGGCAATGGCATGGGAAGAAGAAGCAGCAAAGAAGAGAAGATTGAAAAGACCAAAAACAATAGTAATAAGCATTGCAGACATAATTGAAGAGGGAATATTGAATGTTGGGTTGATGAAGCAAAGGAGGAAGTTGGGTTGGGTTTATATAGGCGAGAAAGAAGGTCCCCGGATGAATAAATTAATGGGAAAGTGATTATGGGCGGCGGGTTGCCGGAGGGGGAAGGAAGAAAACAAAAATTATAAGGATTATGGAGTTACGGAAATAGAGCGGCAATGTCGGAGATGGATTAAAGAGAGAGAAGCGTGGTGATGGTGGCGACGGAATAGGGCATGAGAATCGGAGGAGACACAGACAGAACCGCCATAACCAACTAACTTTTGTTTTCTCGAGAAACTCATCAATGGTGGTCACTGCCGCCACGTTGGCCAATTAGATTTTGCGGAAGCTGGTTCCTGAGAGTGAGGAGTCCTCCCAAATCTCAAGGTTATCTCTCAATCTTTGCCTCTGCCACATGCTAGTAAAAGTTAGTCCTCACATTAATTATTCAATTTTTTTTTTTTTTTTCCTTCCTTCAATGTAGTTTTTGTGTATGAGAAAAATTAGTCAAGTTAATGAACCGTACAGTAACGAGACTGTATTTGTTTAATACTAATAAATGTGCAGTACAATATTTTTATTTTTATTTTTATTATATTTACAATTTTGCATTTTTAGTACTAGTTGTTGGATATATTGATGTCGCTAAGGCTAGGGGCGGCCAAGACCAGCAGAAGACAAGGTCTGGAACTTAAACAAGACAGCAAGAGGCGAAACCCAACATATGGCCCAGGAGGAATTGTATACCCATTTGGTGTGAACGTATGTCCCGAACACGCGTAACTCCCATATTGGTTATGCACAGTGATAGAGAAGGCAAGTTAGGTTTGGTTAAAGGAATATCTCTTCAGTATCTTAACAGCAACATCATCAGCTGACGTAGCTCGTCGATTGCTCAACAAGCTGCTCGGAACATTTCGGCCTATAAATACTCGGTCGCCCTATTGTGTCAAGGTAACCTATTATCACTTATCTAATTTTACATCTTGATATTTGATAAGCAACTAACTTAAGTATCAGAGTAGAACGGGGGAGTTAGCTCGACTGCAATATTGCAGCGAGGGACAAGCTCAGGAACCTCGGGGGGCGGAGGACTAATAATAATCTTTGGGAAAAATACATAGATAAAAAAAAATAAAAAATAAAAGGAAAGCATACATAGTTTTCGTGGGAAGGAGGAGTTGAATGATCTCTAGATGTAAGTGCCTTGTTTACTCCGACCCAGACCAGTTGCCCACCAAATTAACTTTACCCTGTATTAATCAATCACGACGCCACCGCCCACAACCACAACTACTATTTTCATCTTGTGCAGTAAAATTTTAGCAAGTTGGAATCAATAATTCAATCGTCTTATCTTCTCTGATGAAGATTCATCATCTCTTCTCTTCTGCCATTGACAGATGGTTTGAGCTAATAAGATTTGATTAGCAACTTCAATTTATCTCTTCGAAGCTTCGCTGTTTTAGACTCCAAAACTTGTTTCTTTCCATTTGTTTTCTTCATCTACTACCACTGGCTACTACTGCGCTGCCAGTGCCCAGTGTGAAGCAGTTAACCAATGTTAGTGGTGGGAGAAATTTCGAACGCAGGTTCCCAAGGCAGATGGAGATTCAGATTCGGATCTTTTTATACCGAAAAGGGAAAGGAAAGGAAAGACCCAGGAATCTGAGCAAACATCACATGCCCATGCAACCAAGTGGTCATGTTCCTCTATTTTCATTCGCAGCTCTTGCGGCTGGGAACTTTCCTTTACAAGGCTGCTCCTCAGAGTCAGAGTTGGCCATCCAATGGGATTAAGTTCCATGTGAGGTGCAGGTCTTGAGTTCGAAACTATGCAACTTTATTTTTGGGATTAACCATCACATAAAATGTGTTAAACTATTTCATGTAGCTTGACAAGTAAATTTTGAATCCGAAATAATTTAAACGGATCAAAATTCCTATGATAAAATATTATTAAATGAGTCAAAATAAATGAACGCGTTCAATAAAAAGAAAGCTTTCAACGGTTTTTCTTTTTTCTTTTTCTCCACTCACTAATGAAATCTAGATCGTCAAAAACAAATACTAATCTGCATTTGACTTTGTAACTAGCCACCACCTCCGGTCGCCACCGCCTACCGGCTGCCACCTCCGTCTACATTCGGCCGCTACCACCGACCACCACCCCTGACCGTCACCCCGCACATTTGGCTACCATCTCCGGCCATCGCCGTTGACCACCACCTTCGGCCTCCGTGGTGATGACGATGGTCGGCGGTGGCTTGCGGTGGTTGGCAGGCAGTGATGGGCGACGACGGCAGTGGCGGTGGTTTTGGAGGAGGGATGAGTTTCATGTTTTCTAAAAATTGTTTCAAAACCAAATTTTGAAACTTACAAACAAACAAAGATTTGGGTTTGAAACCCAAAACAAAGCCAAACTCATTCTTAAAACATAAAAAAGAACAACCCTTGGAGGCATCATGACATCGTAAGATGTCTCGCCCAAATGAATTCAGAAAATTTTCTCTGAGATCTTCTGTCTTAATCTACCTCGTCTACCCTCTCATAATAAAGAAATGTACCTTAAGATATAATGTGGATCTCACCCTTCATTATAAGAGAGTAGACACAAAACGACAATGATTCTAAATACTGAAAATTCATCCTCCACGCAAAAATGTAGTACTATGTTTTCATTCTAAAGATCACTCTATATATTTGATTTGAGTCGGGTCGAATAGTTTAAACTTGCCAAAACGGGCAAGTAAACATGGCTGACCTGCCATTGGCCCTTGAACTCTCAAAATGTATCAATAACCAACCAGAAATATGGTAAAAAAGGCCACATTGAAAGTTATGTATGCTGTAAAATAAACAAAAGAATCTCAAAATAAGGAGGATGAAGAAAAAAGAAAAAAATTTCTTGTATAAACACGGCCGTTCTATAGACGCCTTGTTGTATTTACTCTAATATAATGATATTCACTCAATCTGTGTTTCCATGCTGAAGAAGCCCTATTTGAACCAGCTTAATTCTCACCCCCAGCAATGTAATTCTGAGATGTCCAAGGCCTTTTGTATCTTGTATCAAACACACACAATAATCAATCCTAGTTCTCCCCTCCACCCTGTTTTGTGGAGACACGGTCATCAATGTTTCTAGCAGTAGCATGCTTTCTTTTGCTTCTTTTCTTGCGAGGCGACCGGGTTTTCGTGGCCGCCTTCTCTGTGCTCTGCCTTAGAATCACTGCCTGTTCACCAGCTGCGAGTGGGAGTGGCAGTTCTGGAGGAACATCTGGCCATGGTGTGCGCTTTGCTGGAACAGTAACATCCAAGGGAGGGTCGATTACCCATCTGCGGATGCATCAAACAAACAGTAACCATAAGATGAATAAGCAGATCACTTTTGTATCTCTTAAGATATTGAGTTCAGCATCCAAGCATTCTAAATAAACACATTTCATTTTTATGCAGCCAGCAAAACATCATATAGTATTCCCTCCTTTCCATTAGAGGAGTCCACTTTGGACTTGTACCTTATGACTCCTATACAGTTGTACAACTAGACAGACTCTTCTAGTGCAACAGAAGGAGTATATAGTAAGTTCATTACGATCCCAGCCTTAAAAAGGAGCAACTACCAAGCTGTTAGGATTAGAGACTTGGATAAGGGAGAAAGGATTTGACCGCAAAAAGGTAAACAATCCCAAACAAAGCAGGAAAAACCACAGAATGACACAAGTAAGAACCCTTAATAGTGATCACAATCTGATGAAGTTGTCAATTCCTCTCCCTCCCAAACCACCAATCAAAATATCTAATGCAGATCCTTTCTACCTAACGCTACCCTTCTTCATACAGAAAAAGTAGAATCAATTTTGTGGACATGGTACAGTATGAACAAAGGGTTCAAGATTTATACTCGCTTAAAGGTCTTTCACTCATCTGTCTGTATTGCTGCAATCATTCATGTAGGATGAAAGGTAACGGGAAAGCAATCTAAGATGAAGCTGGCTAATGTTCCAAGGTCCAGAGTTTAACATAACAAAATGCCAACTTAAGACAAGAACTTTTAGCCTTGAGAATGTTTTAAGGGAGCAACAAAAGCAAAGCCAATATTTAGTTAGAGTTCCATTTAACTTCACTCACATCTGCCTGGCTAAAAAATTTACCACATAAGATTTCCATTGCCCTATATAGATTTGTAAAGTTTGCTGAACATTGGATCAATCATTCATATTTCCACTGTTTAATCTTGTGTATGCCTCCTTTTCTTTAGTAGAAAGTACTAGTGCTACATGAATAGGAAGGAAAAGGGATGATGATCATTTGATTCATTTCAACCAATGATATAGCATGCCACTTGGGAAAAAATGCAAACCTTTACCACCTTCAAAACTAACTATTTCTATAATAGTTTGCAAGCTCGGGATCCCATGTGGGATTGATTTTGGTATAGGATCAAAATTAATAGAATAGCATCCTAAGATTTTACACAATGCCTGCATAAAATTATAGATAAATTAGAGAAACTACTACTATTTGAGCTATTTTAGTAATTTTTTTAGAATCGAATAGTAGAATCGGAGGTAGGATCGATTGGGAATTTGGGATCGTAAAATTGTAAGATTCTACAATCCGGATCGGGATTTGGCAAACTATGATTTCTAGAACTATAAGAGCGGGTTTTTTAGGCTCTAGTATTCAAGATCAATTGTAAGAATGAGAGGACCAAAAATAAAAATAAATAAAGGAGGCTCATACAACAACAACAAATCAAGCCTTTATCCCACTACGGTTGGCTATATAGATAGTATCAAACCATCATGTATGATTAAGGTTAGGGGTGTTCACTTGGGTTTTAATTGGGTAAATGGTTTATTTGGATTGGCTTATTCGGGTTTTCAAAATAAAATCAGCACCCAAACACCAATTCATTTAAAGCAAAAAGCCAAACCATTTAAGCCCTGGCTTATTTGGTTTGGGGCCCAAATAAGCCAAATAAAATAAAAATTCTTCCAGAAATGTATCATTAAGGGAAAAAAAAACATATTCATCCAATTATCCAAAACATACAAGTAGTAAAACACAAAAAATTAATATTTTAAACATTAAACATTAACAATCACTCAAATCCAATTCCAAACCATTTAACTGTTTAAGAATTCCGGTGCAGCTATTCACTCGATCCGAAAACTAAATAAGCCAATCCGTTTTGCTTACATGTTTTGGATTGGCTGGCTTATTTGGATTAACCGTTTAATGAACACCCCTAGTAAAGGCACATTGTTTCATTTACATTTACGGCAAATATCAAAACACCCTTGAGGTTTGACAAAACTACCAATACTCCCTGAATTGTATGAGTTGGCGAAAATATCCTTCAATTCCTTACTATTATTAAAAGAAATTTTGAAGGTATTCTCGTATTTTCAGGCAAATTTAGGGGGATGTTGGTAGTTCTGTCAAACTCCCGGGTATATTTGTAATTATCCCAAAACCTCATAGGGGTTTCTGAATTTATCCGTTGTATTTAAATATAACATGTCATTTTTTATTTTTTTTTTCTACTTCTTAATAAACAAAAAAAAAAATGGCTCACTTGTCAAAATTTACTTCCAGCAGTCCTGAAGTTACTTTTCTAAGCTCTGCTTTCTTATACCACAAACACAATAAAAATCAATACCAACAACACTAGAGCCTTATAGAGATTGTCCAATCTACAGAGTAGTATCTCTTTAACAATTTTGATTCTAGTCTGGTAAACAAGAGCTAAAGTAAGTTCAAATTTACATTTGTTTCATATATTTTTAAGCAATCAGTCATAAGGTATCCACTATAAAACCATCAAATGATGTACCCAAACAAGAACCCAAAGAAATATGTGGCAATTTTCAAAGGACAGACACGCGGCGAGAGAGATCTACCTTGCCTAGCACGAAAAAGGTACTTAAATAGCATATAATGAAAAAGATATAAGCATAGTGATGACTTGTAAGTGTGTGATAATATCCCAACCTCACAATGACCATGCTGTATAACAAATCCAAAAGCAATATTTTCAAGTAAAGGGCCGACATCATCAAAACATACAACAACAATTAAACTGTTATCCTACTATGTAAGGTCGGCTGTATGGATCATATATTGTCATCGTAGTCAAAACATACATATAAGAATAAATAGTCCTGGATCCAATACCCCTTTCCAAAGCTACCCTAATGAAATCTTAAAATCATGTTTCTTTATTTCAAATCACCAGAAATGATGCCTTAAGATAGTCTCCACTTAAAATACAGAAAGAGAAATGAACGCGACGGGTATGGAAATGAAATGCATAATTTTGTGAATGCTATAGATGAAGTCAAATACTCTGTAAAGTGACATTAGATGAACAAAGAGTAAAGTGAAACTTAGTGCAGAGACAGTGATAGTGGACTAACCCTGGAGGGAATTTGCTGTCTGCCCTAGCTTCAACTCGGAGCCACCAGAGCATGACCTTACGGCCACAGCTTCCGAGAGGCTCTACAACAGAAGGATCCTTCACAAAAGACAATGGACTCTCAACATCCTTCTCATTGGCAGCTACCACATCCAGGTCCCTAACCCACTCCGGCTTATCTTCCACGTCATCCCAGACTAATCTTGAGTTTAACGCAAAACCTGCCCATTCCAGCTTCCTCGGCAGCACTACTGCCCTATCGCCAACATACCGCGCACTCCTCTGAATGAAAGGATCCGAATTGAAAGTCTGCCAACCCACCATCTGGTTTGAAGAATTGCAGACAGGACCCTGAACTGGCAGTCCTGAACTCTTTTCCTCTTCCTTCTGGACAACAGGCATTTCCTCTTCATTACCGCCCGAGTGAGCGAGAATTCCAATCGAAACAGCCCCAAGCCATTTCACATTTTGGATCTCATCAAAGAGTTCCATACTATGCATATTACTATCATCAGCAAACATCACAATCCCATCTAGTTTCTTCTCTCTCACCACTCTGTTCCACATTATATGAAATTTAAAATCAGTTCGAATTTAGCTGCTAACACTACCAAATTAATGTCTCAAAGCACATAAAAGTTTCATATATGAAGCATGAAAATAGAACAATCATCGAAGATTGGAATACCTCAAAGCATGGAGGCGCATCTTTGCTTCCAATTTATGCCGATCCTCCCATAAAATCGGCATCTTCTGTCTGAATTCGACATGGATAGGATTGAGACCAGACTTAGCAAGCAGTGAGGCTGTCTCGTTGGTGGTTCCGCCGGCTTCCACTACGATCCAGCGAACATCATACGGCAAATTCATCAGCGAATGCATCACACCGGTGAGATGAAGCGTCTGGAAAGTCCGAACATAGGTGGGAGTGATCGCAATCACAGGCCTAGGATTCTTCACTCCATACTGCAGCCGCTGCTCCCTCTGCACACTCAAAATTACCTGCTCGGCTTTCATCACCTCCGCCGGATTCGGATGCGGCCACGGCCTGATCAATATCCCGTGCCTCCCAACCACCACCCTACTGCTAGCCACCCCCGCCGTCGTTGTATTAACTGCCTGGACTGAAGTAGAAGTAGTACCAGCTCCAAAATTTGCCTGCACAGCTAGGGTTTCACCAGGATTACGGAAAGACTCCCCCGCGGAATAGAGATTAGTGCTATTCATGGAACTCGAACTATTAGAAAACAGAATTAAAAACACTAGACGAGAAAATCTAAACCCAAGAACGAGACTAATTAAACAGCACAGCCCGTGAAGAACCAGCCAGAAAATCCCAGCCGGCGACTTCATGGCGTTATCCACCGACGAATCTAGCGGCGAAGATCCCCTAAAACTATTGCTACGGCGACTCTGCTGCTGCAACGCCGTCAACTTCATTCCTTCTTTTCGCTTCCTCCCTGTCCCCTGTCCGATCGTTTCCTCCCTCCCCCTTAGACTCCGGTTGACAGAGAGAGAGAAAGAAGAAGGAAATGGGTCTGAGCCTGATAGAAGGATTAGGTGTAAATGTGAGAGATGGGGTGAGTGTGATTGAAGGAAAGGAGGAGTTGAGTTGGTGCGGGTTGGTCAGTGTAATCACAAATCAAAACACACAACGCAACAATATAGCAAAGAAGTAAAGAACAGAGAGAGAGAATCTGATATCTTGGAGTTAAAGAATGAATTGAATTGGTTGCCCTGTTGAGTGTTGATGTTTCCTTTTCAGTAAGCTTTTTTTTCAACATGGAGTTACGGGGGGTTGTTGGTTCTGATGGAGCTCCGGTTGAAAATGGAAATGGGTCAGCTGAAAATGGCAAGGAGGAAGAAGAAGATGAGCTGTCTTTTCTTCGGACATGGAAGCCCAAGGCCGGAGTAAATCTAGGGCGTTTCCGCGGAGTTTATGGTGGTAATTTTGGTAATATGACTGGTTTATGTGGGTGAAATGGGGGCAAATAAAGTAATTTCAAGTTTTTTTTTTTGGTGCTCTTAAATTCACCAAACTTCTAAAAGCGGGCATGCTCTAATTTAAATTAATTTAACACTTAAGAGTAGATGGCACCAATTATCTTTAACTTAACTCCTCAACTTTCTTTAGTTTTATAATTTAGGACATGTTCATGTAGGTTTAGCAGGCTGAGTTTACAAGATTATGAGTTTCGAAAACTGTTTTAAAACACAAATCTCATTTGACACAGGACAAAACCTTATTTTAAATTTTTTTTTTTTTTTTTGGAACACCAAAAACTATTTTTTCCAAACTCAAACATTTAGGGTACACTCGGCGAGCAAATCAGTTGTCCATTCCCTCCATTCTCATTCTCGCGCGCCAAGTGCACCCTTATGGGTAAATCTTTTTTGCTTCTTACTACTTTACCAAACTTACTACTTTACCAAACAAGATTTTGAAAAAACTAATTTTCGAAAGTTTTTTACTAAACCTAGCTTTTGAAAACAATTTTTAAAAACTTGTTCGGTTGCTTGTTTTTTAAAACATGTTTTCGAAAAATTATTTTCCAAAACCTTCTAACGAACATGCCCTTTGATGAAGTGTGATTTGCCGGTGAAGGTTTTTGGGTCGGATCTGCCCAGATTCGTCATCTCTAACACCTGTACTAGCGATGGAAGTCTCCCGGTTAAGTTCCGATGACAAAGTCAGTATTGAGATATAAAGAAAAGTAGTAAAAGAGAGAGTCAGTTGTAAATGAATTTATAGGAGTTCGAGTGCGTGGTTCGGACCACTGATCCTTTCGTGTCACCGATTAGGACGAAGCGTGGGATTGTCCTCCGCCCCTTCTGTGTTCCGTAATAGGATGAGGGATGTGATTGTTTAGCTGTATGTTATGTCCGTATCTTCCTTTTGTCCGAATAAAAATAGTCTTCTGTCAGTGGGTCAACTTGGACAGGATTGTAAGTTTAGTAACTGGGCCTTAGGTTGGGCCGAAGAGTAACCGGGCACACCACCCTTAATTTATAATTTAAATTTTTGTGCTTTGTCCTTAATATCTTAACAAATACAATTATCTAAAAGAAGAACGTATTTACGAAATCTCATTAACGCATTCAATTTGACATACATTTAAATATAAGTATATATTAACAAAATCTCATTAACGCATTCGATTTGACACGCGCTTATTTTCATTCGATTGATAAAATGTCGTGGATCAAACGACAGTACAAACTTTAGTTTAACATTTTTTTTTAGTTTATAAAAACTAAAACAAGCTGATTGACCAAGTTTATGGATTTTTCATTTAATTAGCAATTTATTAGAAAGGATTCATACTCAAAGTAAATTGAATAAATATCTTATGTTGATTTTTGGTGTTTTGCTATCTTTATGCGCTTTTGAAAACATTGCCAAATACCGAATCAATCTCACATAGAATCTCGATCTTGTAAACTATATTAGAAATAGTTGTTTTGAAGGTGGTAAAGATTTGCATTTTTGCCTCGCCAAGTTACCAGAATACCATTATTTGGCATGTGTAAATTTATTTGCCTCGCCAATTTACAATAATGCCATTGTCAACCTTCTAATAAAGGTCTTCTTCTTTTCTTTTTTCTTTTTTTTGGTAAAATACATTTTATTCTCTAATGTTTTATTAAATTACATGTTAACCCCTTAAATTTTAACAAACTGCATCTCAATCTTTATGATGAACAAAATATTATAGTATTTAAAATTATATCATGACTTCTAAAATTGACCTCAAAGTTACTTTCAATTCGTAAAATTTACCCCAACAATAATATTTCAATCCCTCTATAGGAACTATCTTTTAACGACTATCAGACTAATATATACAATAATATTACGTGGTCAATTCTAAATACTACATGTAATTTAGTAAAATATTAGTGAACAAAATGTAATGTACTCTAAATTTCACCTTCGTGACAAGCATGTGGACAATTCTACTGATTTTTAATATTTTTGTTATTTAACAGTAAAGATAGACATTCAATCACACATACGTGTCCAAAATTTCACCTTCGTGACATGCACGTGAACAAATTCACTGATTTTTAATAGTTAGTTACTCGGTAATAAACATACACATTTAATCATACACCACTTTTTCTTTCTTTCTTTCTTTCTTTTTGGTATAATTTACACGTTTTTTTCTAGCAATATTAATGCATTTATTTTCTTAGAAAAAGGAAAAGAAAAATCATCCCATTGCCCATGCATTTTGCTATATGACTTTGGAAATTAATTTACTGAAAATCACAATGAGTGGAATTAATAAATTTAAATTTAAGTGATAGTATATATGTAATTTACAGTAGCCAACCGGCGATTTCTTTTTTAGTATGGGCTCCACTTTTACAACTTCATAATTTCTCACTCCGTGAGTTATGCTTACGGTAAAATCATTATTGTTCTCCATGTTGTTAGCGTGACATAATATCCTTTTCGTAAGTTATAAACTATATTTATTCAACATAATGCGTACGTGTGAGAAAAAAAAATTGCCTGCTCAAAAAGTTCACTTCATATCACTGTTTTAATAATACAAAGTGAACTATTTGAATAGAACAAAACTCCCACGATAAAACAAAATATTCATATTTTTCAAGTATTTTTAATCAACAAATGTTTATATTTGATTTTCTACACTTAAGGGCCTGTTTGGTATCGTGATTCAAGTCGTGTTTTGAAATCACTTTTGATTTTATAATATTAAAAATGTGTTGGGAATGTAAAAAGGTGTGTTAAAAATGTAAAAGGTTTATTGAAAATGTAAAAAGGTTTATTAGGAATGATGAAAAATTATTATAAAACAAAAGTGATTTCACAACACGTTTTGAAAATGTGATACCAAACAGGCCCTAAGTGTAAGTGTGTGCACGTTTTGAAAATGTGATACCAAACAGGCCATAAGTGTAAGTGTGTGTGGAGATGCAAATATTGGTGCACACACATTTTAGTTCAACATCTTGCAGTGTTTTACCTTATGTCATAAGATTGCGTAACATTAACTGTTTCAAAAAGTTAATAATTACTATGTGGTGGTAAGGGAAGAGCTTTGTAACCCTGAGGTCATGGGTTCGATTATTGGGGATGCAAGGGTTTAAAAAAATAATAATAATAATCAATAAATAAATAAAAGGTTAATAATTACTATGCATTTATTAAATCAAGGGGTTGGATCATAATATTTCTAAATATGGGGTATATTGAGATAATATTTAAAAACATCGGGGGAGTATGCTTTTTAGTTAGTTCAAGTGAGGATTGCTCATGGACTCATATCCTTCCAACTACATCGCAGGCCCAATTTGTGAACCAGTTAATTTCAAGCTACAGACCTTCAACAACACAAAGAAAGACGGAACAGGCCCAGCCAGTTAACTTCGGGCGGGCCTGTTTCTTTTGATGTTCAAAACCCGAATTTTGAAAATAATTTCTAAACGTGAGAAGTGTTAGGTATACGAATACTAACGAGGCCAGGCCAGCTGAGGCTGGCACAAGCCGACATCCGCATGAGGCTGGCACAAGCCGACATCCGCATAAGGAGAATGGACCGTGAGTTGGTGGATCCCCAATACGGGTCAGGGACCTATAGAACGAGGACGCGTGTCGTGTAGTGCTAGGTCCATCACGCAGATCGAGGAGGTTGTTACTATAAGATAAGAACGGATCCTCTCACGTGAAAGAGGCCACGTCATCAGATGACGTGGCACATCTCTTCACTTGCAGCATATAAATACTCAATCTCTAGATTATTTGAGGGGTATTAAATCTCATATTAGTCTTACTATATACTTTTATATTCTATTATGACTTAACCTTCGAAATGGAATTGGGGAGTTAGTCTCAAAAGCAGGAACTCAGGCGAAAGGAAGGCGTCAGCTGAGCTCGGCGCTAATCGGAGATTCAATAAGAAGTTTATTGAAAATATAAAAATGTGTAGTTAAAAAGTAAAAAATGTATACTGAGAATAATAAAAAATTAGTATAATATTCAAAATTGTAAAAACATGTTTCATATAATGTGATCAAAGGTTATACGGGATACACATGCTTCCAAAATATAATGAAATAGATCAAATGTTAAACTCGATACACGACTCGTTATACTTTCATATTATTAAATACAAGTTTTTTGTCTAAGATCGATCTATACTTATACCAATTCTTTGGTAGTCAATATTCAATAGGTCAATGGCATAGTCCAAGAAAAAATTTCAAATTCCACGCAAGCACGTAATGGAAAACAAAATTTGGCCATGCTAAAGAAAAATTAGCAGTGGATGGAGACGGGCACGAGCAAGGAAATTTCTCACGCATACCATTTGGCATTTGGTCCGATTAGTCCTCTACTCCTGCTGCTTCTTCATAAGACTCTAACTACTTACTTCCATTTGGCTGCTCTAATTACAATTATTTAATTATTCAACTTGAAGGACGGACAAAGAAAAGAGAATGAGATGGCCTTATTATAATCAAGTAATATTGGAAATTAAATAATACAACATCATTTATGTGTTAGTATTAAAGACCACTATAGTTCTTAATTTCAGTCAACTTCGTGGAAATCTTCCGTGAGCTTTATATATATATATATACTAGAAATTGTATGCCGTGCAAGGCTCGGCATTTTCCCAATAGTATTATTTGGTTATAATTTTTCTTCGACTTAAGTTTTAAGAGAATATGAAATAGTTTAGAATTTAATTGGTTATACTTATGTTATGTATATGACACATGTTATAAATACATGTAATGTACGTGTGTGCATTAGGTTAGATTCAAGAAAAGTATAGGAGTAAGAAATATTGTTCCATCATATAAGCTTATATTTTTTCAACTTTTTCAACACACACAAGAAGAGATATGAGTAAAAATAATTAATTTTAAAAGATAAGATATGTACAGTTGTAAGCTTATCTAATATAAAATCATCCGTTCAATGTATGTGGATAGTTGTAGGTTGCCATTTTTTGGGTCAAAATTTAGAACAATTGTGTGATAGAATAATATTAACAAATATTTTCTGGGGTGCGATGAACAATGCAAGAAGAAGCCAAAGAATTACGAGTATTTGTAGAGCACATAGCAAAGGAACAACAATTGAAATCATGAATGGCATTGGCCAATGGCTACCCCACATTTTCACAATTTCCCATAATTATTAGGTGGCTATTCGGTTTACCTGTTATTTAATTATAAGTTAAATTGGATAATAAATAATAAAGTGAAACAAAAATTGAGAAACCTATCTAGTGGAGAAGATGATAAGTCATCTTAAATTATGAAGTTATAGGGTAAATAATTATGTTGCCAACGTGGCATCCATGTGGCACATAATATATGATAGATATTGAATACTAATCTTATGTGGCAGCCATGTGGCATTCTCAAATCAAACCTATGTTAGTTTCTATTATATAGGTTATATATAATTTAATAGTTTAACTCGGTACTTGTTGTTTTAACAGACGCACAATACTTTATTTGCAAAACTCAATATTTCAACATTTGAAAATGGTATGCGCGTTTTGAAAATACACAATAATTTTTGTTTTAGCATAATTGCAATAATTCCTAGGCTAAATCTAATTCACAATGTAAGATAAATTGTGTAGGGATCTCCAAAACTTAAGAAACAATAACATTAAAAGAACAAGGCAAATCTGTATATAAAATGGAAGTAAGAAATGATTTGTCACAAAAGCAATTTAAGTGTGTAGAAACACTTTCCTTAAAGTGTTTAATAGCCCCACTATTCTTGCACCGGGAATATGGCAAGATCACTTATACGATAAAATAGATTGATCGTAAATAACAAAGTAACAGATTATTTGATTGTTTATACAAGAAAGTAGATGAAAAAGTTGATTTGATATCTGGCCAATCATCATCTATTTATAGAATTGAAAAGTTGCAAACATGGGATACGATCCGCCTATAAATAGATGCATTCATCATTTATCTTTTATGATGCAACACTTCAACCAAAAGACGCATCTTTCAGAAGAAACAAAAAGTTGCATCTGTTTAGAGACATATGGAGTTCTTGTGAGCAGCACAAAGCGTCACACGACACATCTCTTCTTTCGAACTCCATAGTTTGCTTCACTGGAGGTTGTGCGAGAGGGCGTGCGGCACGCACGACATCTCACACCTATTGAAAAGTTGCAAAGCTTGCTCTTAGTTAGTTTCGGCCACCTGTGCGATTTGACGGGTCTCGCACAACCTTCTGTATCTCTCAATTTGCCTGATCTTTGTTTCAAAGATTTTACTTCATTTATATATTATAAACTACAAGAATCTTCAACAACGACTGACAGACACGTCGAGTAATTAGCCTTTTATACTCCAATCAAATAATAATGAAGATGATAAAAAAAAGAAAAAAAAAGTATGAATTGTTGTGGGAGTATAATAAGCGAAACACGTAAGAGAGGATATTTGAGGTGAGTCAACTAACATCGCACAAGACAATGAGTAAATACTCCGAATAAGCACGGCTCTATCTCTCTCTCTCTAATGGAGACGGCGACGGGAGACTTCTTTGACCACATCCTTTTTTAACTCTAATTTTTTACTATTTACGTTTGCTTCAAGTTCAAGACCCATTCGTAGCTTTCTCCTTCTGGGTCCCACACTGCTGAAAATGTCAATGTCTCAGTCTACTCCACATTATCTTTCAATTACTTTTTTCAAATTCAGACTAAACTATTTCTTAGTGGAAAACATTGTCATCCAACCTCACAATTATAAATATAAAGGGACATGATATTTGCAGTAATCGTTTCGATATTTGCAGTAATATTTTTTTGTGAAAAGTTTAAAATACCCCTAACACTTAAAAAATATATATATATATCGCCGGGCGCCGGCGATATTTTGGGCCAAAAATATCGCAGGGCGCCCGGTGGTATTTCACCCCCCTTTCAGTTTGATATTTGCAGTAACTACGGGGCGGATCTTCGCCAATCCGGTAAAAAATTCACATTTTCGATAAAAATACTAATAAATCCGGACATAATACAACTAAAATAATCAAACCAACTATCTAAAACAATACCGCAAAACATTTTAACTTTAGCCACTAACCTTTTTCCGATCTGAGTCGTCTCGATTTTTATCCGATTTTGTGATTCCACCCGGCTTTGCTTTGCAGGAATTATTAAACGGAACAGAGCCCGTGAGTTGCTTTTTTAAAATTTTTTTTTCCAGCCCTCACGGGCTGCATAGTTGGTTTTTAATTTTTTTTTGTTCAGGGACATTTTTATCTTTTTACAGGGGAATGTTATTGCAAATATCGAAATGGTTACTGCGAATATAAATTCCGATACTAAAAACTTGTATACGCCCTATTTGATACAGTTTAATAGTTCACACATCAAATTTACTGTTTAAAATATTTTATTAATATTATAGACGACAGACATTAATTTTAACTTATATATATATATATATATCAAGTTTTGAGTTTAGTCTCTAATATATAAATATGTATTGCGATTGTGAATTAATTACAGTTGTATAGCGAAGTGAATTTAATTTCAAATGTATCGTGTTTGGTTGTTGAAATATCGCAATTGAACTGTCCGATGGTCATAAATGAGACTTAATCATAACCTACTAATTATTACTTTATTTTTTTAAATACAAAATAATCAATGATTAATCAATTAAAACTAATATTACCATATATCTTAACCATTTTTTATTATATAAAATCAATACGTATTGTTGTAAAACATGCCATTAAGTCGAACATTAATCAACCCCATGGCTGAAACTTTAAGATCAATATGACAATGTGAAGGAACGAGCTAATGTTAAAGTGGTTTAATCTACTTTTGTTAGTTATGCCTATTTGGAGTGTAAGTCAGTAGAACTGTAAACTGTTCCCCAAGTCCCAATTTCGTTCTTTTATTCCCCACATCATTCGATGCCTCATTGCCCTAATTTCGTTTTTTTCCTCCACAAATACTTAAATGGAAAAAAATTATCAAAGCCACCTTGGAAAACCATACCACTTAGTATTTAGATGACAAATCTAGAAGGTCAAGGAGGACAATTTTTTTTGGTTTAAAAAAAAAAAAAAAAAAAAATCAACAACACGGAAAAAAATATACATATAAAATATACATGTTTGAGTAGAAGATCGCAAGAGAAAAAGAATTGAATTCCAAAATGTTGTTGTGATCGGACGAATGTTATTCCCACCTAAAATTGACGACCGAAATTGTTAAGAACAGAGTGACAGGTCAGCGACCTACTGTTACTCTTATTATTTTTTTAAAACTTTATTCATCACCACTTTAACCTCGCCAATGGCATCATCATTTTCCAACTCTTTATCAACGCTTCCCTTCCATCTCTCCTTTTTCTCTCCTCTCTTTATCCTCTACCCTAAATGACCGTTTCTGCTACCCTCAATAATATGGGCTACAGCACCGGCAACTTCGCCTTGCTGACGGAAGAAACGGCGGTCCGGGAAGCCACCTGCAGCGGCCTCGAGAATGTTGAGAAGCTCATCAAGTTGTTTTCGAATAAGCATCTGGAAATGGAAAAGGCCCCGTCGGAGCAGCAGAATCTAACCCTTCAAATCGACAGGGATTGTAAAGTTGTGGCGGAGGCGGCCGTCGACAAATTCAGGAAGGTTATTTCGCTTCTGAGCCGGACCCGAACCGGCCATGCTCGGTTCAGGAGAGGTCCTCTGTTTTCTTCTTCCTCGTTGTCGTCGTCGTCGACATTGACGAATACGGCGGCGACGGCTCAAATTCCGATCAAGGAGTGCTCTGACGAAGTCCAGGAGGACGAGAAAGTTTACTGCCCGACTCCTATTCAACAAATCCCGCCCCCGGTTGATCACTTCCACTTGATTAACCACCATCATAACGTTGACAGAAAAGAACCGATCTCGAGATCCATTAGTTTCTCGTATTCCCCGGCGATTTCTCACGCGAATTCGTTCATTTCGAGCCTGACCGGAGAAACGGAGAGCAAACAGCCCACGTCTTCTTCGCCGGGGTTCCAAATCACCAACCTCTCGCAGGTCTCATCTGCCGGGAAGCCTCCGTTATCTTCTTCCTCTTCCTTCAAAAGAAAGTGCATTTCGGAAAGTGGCGTCTCCGGCAAGTGCAGTGCCTCTTCCGGCCGCTGCCACTGTTCCAAGAAAAGGTGAATAAACTAGGCAACGATGATACACACATACGAGTTAAGCCTTTATTAAATAATTTGTGACTAATTAAATCAATCTGTTTGTTCAAAATGGATGTAGGAAGCAGAGACTGAAGAGGGTGATCAGAGTTCCGGCAATAAGCATGAAGATCTCCGACATTCCTCCCGATGATTACTCCTGGAGAAAATACGGACAGAAACCCATCAAAGGTTCCCCACATCCCAGGTATTACAATAATTAATTAACATTCACTTCATTAGCTTAATTCGATCCATTTTAATCGTATATGTTCTTAACACATGCAACTTTGTCTGCAGAGGTTACTACAAGTGTAGCAGCGTGCGAGGATGTCCGGCGAGAAAACACGTGGAGAGGGCTCTCGACGATGCGACCATGCTGATCGTCACTTACGAAGGAGAACACAACCATTCCCTCACGGTTGCAGAAGCGAATACTTCCCTCATTTTGGAGTCCTCTTGAGTTAAAGTTGATCGAGTTCGAGCAGTAGTCAGATTATTGTTGGTTGGAGCAAGAAAATAGCAGTAGCATTGCAAAAAGAGTGTGATCTTGGTGAGGTGGGAAACAACAAATGTAAATGGCCAGTGTTATTAGTAGTTGATTAGTCAGTTATCATCTCAGTCTTGTCTCAAAGGAGATGTTAGTGACCGATGATCGATGAATTAGTGGACTAATTAAGCCATGTATTAGTATTAGTATTTCTTTCTTGTATGACATCATCACCACCAACCATTGATCTTTCTTCTTTCTTGTCACTAAAAGAGTTTAGTCGTACAACTGTTTATAATCCACCAAGTTATAACGGACTTTTTCGGGGCAGGTGGTGGATTTGGACTATTTGGTTCATGCATGCCGTATTTCAACTTAAAGAATTGCAATTTGCAGTTTGCTTTTTTGATTTGTTTACCTAAAACCTTTACCTTTTAGCTTTGTCCTTGGATTCTGATTTCATGGGGGCTTTTGCCTTTTTTTTTTTTCTTTTTTTTTTTTTGTTTCCAATTCTTTGGTATATATGATGGTGTGGAGAAAGAAAGAAGGGCAGGTTGGGCCTAGTCAAAGAAGATGACGAAGGCCTTGGACCTTTGGTGGACCATGTCTGCTTTCTGACGGTTGACCAACAGATTAAAGGAAGGAAAGTTTGGTTCTTGTGAATTGTGATCATGTGATGCGGGAATTTTCTCGTAATTAGGAGTGAATTGATCCTCTTTTTATTTTCACGTTGGTATATTGCATCTACCTCCTCAAGATTTAGGAGTATTATTAATTGACCTCCACATTTGAAAATATTACAATGTCACCCCTTTTCACACACACATGCACATTCAAGTACGAGAAACTAATTGTTGACTAAATACATTTTAAAATGCACAAAAATGATATCATTTTAATAAAAAAATTTGGAGGGTAGGGGTTATTTTGTCTACGTATATGTTGAATGTTGAGTGCCTTTTTCACTAAGAGGTTTAACTTCGTCAAATAGAAATACCTGTGACTGAGAACTAAAATCTTCTCTCACATTACTCTGATACTAAAGTAGTTTTTGACAAGTAATTGCAATATGAAACTAGTCTAGAAAAAAAACTCAATTACCTTTCACTATGGAAATTAGGGGTATTTATAACCAAGGGAAGTTATACAGTCCATCGCATTTTCTCCACCAATCATGCAATTCTCCTCCTCTCATGGGCTAATAATCTTCCCAGGATCATCTCTCCAAATTGACTCCTCTTAGTCACAAGGAATCTGCCCTCTCGTACACGCGATATGCTATTGTCACGCTTTTGCAAATAAGATTAACATATAGACAGAATGTCTTGGCCTCGTTAGTTATCCTAGTTTCAGTGGGCCTTGGCCTCAACGGGCCATAACTGTATATAAGCATTTTAGTTCAAAAAGTACTAACTTTTTAATTTAGGTAATTATATGTGCTAATTGTTATCCACTTTTTAGTCAAGAGGTTTGACTGTAATCGTTTCAAACATAACAGATCCATTGGGTAATATGAGAAAGTTCGATGCAATTTACCTGTTGTCATAATAATTATAACTGAAGAAGAAGAGCCAAGCATTCCGCAATGCTGGAAAAGTTTTTTGCTCTGTACAGTAGAACTGTAGCAGTCTCACTCCTCAATAGTTAAAGAAGACTCTATAACATTGACTGAACGATCGGAAATGGTTGGTGTGAAGTGGCTTCGTGCCCTACAATCAGTGACTCAGTGATGCAAAAGTCAAAATGTGCAGCTGGGTGGGGTCTTCCCGGCAGCCAGGGCCAGCCCTTGTGGGTAGGTTGGCAAAGTTTAAAATGATCTTGATACATTAAAATGATTCGTTAATTTATGTATAATTTTAGATTACCACTCATTACAGATAATTTGTAATAATTTATAAAGTAAAATACAAATCAGATATATTAATAGTGATTCAACCAATTTGAGACTCATAATCCCACTCCAGATTTCCAACTTTGCTATGAATTTCCCAGTTCTGCATTAAAAAGGGAAAGACGCACTTTTAATCCTTCTTCTATATTTTCGTTACATTTTTAGTCTTCTGTCTTTTATGTTTTGATACTTTTAGATTTTATGACCTGATGTAGCCGATTTTGTAAGTCATTTTAGGGTAAAATATAATTTTAAAATCTATACAATTACCTATAAAATGACCTACAAAATCGATTACAGCAGTCTATATAAATTAAAAGTGTCAAAACATCAAAGAAAATAGACTAAAAGTACAATGAAGTATAAAAGAGTAATCAAAAGTATAACGATAATATAGAAGAAGGCCATTTCCCTTTTTAAAAACTCAAATTCATCAAATTTTGGAGATACAAAAAATGGGAAGAAAAAAAGAAAAAAAAGAGGGGAAAATGGTCATTTTCCTCCCGCCATTATCCAGGCTGCCACTTCTATGGCCATAATGCCCTATCCATAATGTAGAAAATTGCAAAATTACCTCTCAAATTCAAAGGATAATGAGTAGCTTAGTCACTCCAATCTTTTGCAGAATAAATTCAACGCCGCCATGCGAAATTCATCCTCCCCCGGAGCCTAATCCACGAATTCCGATGGCCATCCAATCCCTAACTTCATGCTGTCCTCCAATACCGGACACCGAGGGCCGCCGGTCGGGTTCAGACAGCGGAGAGTCTCGGGTCGAGAGATCATGGGCCCACTGGGAAAAAATTGGGCGGCCCAGGTTCATAGTGGCCCCCATGGTCGACAACTCAGAGCTTCCCTTCCGGATGCTCTGCCGCAAATACGGTGCCGAAGCTGCTTATTCACCGATGATTCACGCTCGTATTTTTGCCGAAAGTAAAAAGTACCGCTCCCAAGTATTCACCACTTGCAAGGTATCCGTGTATTCGCTATTTCGATTCGTGGCATTGACTTTTGATAGAATATTGTGATTTGATTTTGGATAATGCTGCGATGTGCATTAAGCTTATTTGTACTGTTTATGGACAACTATGGTCGTCAAACTCGAAAATTGACAGGATGATCGTCCCCTTTTTGTGCAATTTGGTGCTAATGATCCAGATATATTGTTGGAAGCTGCGCGAAGGGTAGAGCCGTTCTGCGATTATGTAGACATCAATTTGGGGTAATTTCTCTCCTCTTCGGTTTGTGTTTAATTATCCTTCCATCTTTTAGGTAGAAATGTAGAATGTGTTTCATTCGATCTTCCTTAAACAGATTCCAAGGTATTAGTTCATAGAAGTGAGAGCGTTGATTCATGAATTTATTTTAAGGATTGAATTTTTTACTTTGTTTTACCCACCAGATTGATTCTACTACATTGTGTTTGACTTTGATCAAAACAAGGCTTTTGCTAAATTTTCATATATATGCATGCAATGCAGTTGTCCCCAGCGTTTTGCGAAGAGAGGAGGATATGGGGCTTACCTTATGGGGAATCTTCCTTTGGTAAGTTCCATGGTAGAGAAACTGGCTTGCAGCCTTGATGTTCCTGTGTCTTGCAAGATACGGCTTTTCCCAGAGTTGGAGGATACACTTAGTTACGTCAAAATGTTGGAAGATGCTGGTTGTGCTCTATTAGCTGTACATGGTCGAACTAGAGATGAAAAAGACGGCAGGAAATTCCGTGCAAACTGGAGTGCTATCAAGGCTGTTAGAGATGCTGTAAGAATCCCTGTTCTTGCTAATGGGAACATAAGACACATGGATGATGTGTGGAGGTGTTTGGAGGAGACTGGGGTGGAGGGTGTACTTTCTGCTGAGTCCCTACTGGAGAATCCTGCACTCTTTGCGGGATACCGCACAGCAAAATGGGTAGGGGGCAGTGAAGACATCTTCAAAGAGGGGAAGCTGGATCAGTGTGATTTGCTTCTTGAATATCTAGAGTTCTGTGAGATGTATCCAGTATCGTGGAACAGTGTCATTTCTCATGTGCATCATATGTTAAGAGAGTGGTTCGAAGTTCATCCAAATGTGAGAGATGATTTTACTGCAGAATCCCAACTCACATTTGAATTCATACGTGACTTGGTGAATAAACTCAGGATACTTGGTGGAAGGAGACCTCTATATGTCAAGTATTGATTGTTTGAAAGAGCAGATGTTAATGGATTGGTCTAAGATGGATATGGAAATTCATGATCCCGGAAGAATTTTGGAAGAAGATCACGGGAATGCTGCATAGGCTAGACTTGCGCCAGAATAGTGAGGAAGAAGGTTAAGCAGGATATTTGAGTCTGTACTTCCATTCTTTCCGCTCTAAGAATTAGATGAAGGTCCACTTGCAAATGGTGCAAATACTGTGCAGGCGTTAGGCTGTTGAAAAAGGAGGTTAACGACTTAACTTATCAGATTTCGAGTTGTCTACAAGAAGGCATATCATCCCCGAAAAAAGCGGTGAGAAGAATAGTACCTCAGAGATTCTTTATTCTGGTATAGTTTTGACTCTTGATCAGAAAATTTTCTTTCTTTCATATGCCTGTGTGTTTGGTATAAATTTTATGCCTTAACAGTTTTCCTAGGAAATACTAAAAGTACTTGTGCTTAAAGCTCATCAGAAGAGATGGTTTGTTACTGAGTCATGGCCATAACCCTTTGCGGTAGTTAAGCATTTATCCCTCACCTTTGTGTCTTTGGTGGATCGTATCCTTACTTTGGAGGAAATATGTCATCTTTTCTTTTGCCATTATATACACTGTAAATCATCCTTCATATTTTAACACCTTGTATGGACGTGGAAATTACATCCCAAGTGAGCCTTAAAAGTAGATATGGCAATAAAGTGGAGACAGATGATAGTGATGGTACAGAGTAATTTTATGATGGGAGGAAGATCAATCGGTATCGATCGATATAGGGTTTGGAGACTTTTGAGTACTGGATTGAGGGAAGATGAGATCAGTAAGTGTGTGAAGAAAGCCAAGATCTCAGTTACTCATGATCTGGGAAGAATGCATGCAGATTTGGAAAGGAAGTGCAGCATTTGTCAGGAGGAATATGAAGGTGATGAGATGGGGAAACTGAACTGTGGACATTTATTCCACCTTGAATGCATAAAGCAGTGGCTTGGGCAGAAAAATGCCTGCCCTATATGTGTAAAACTGAAGTGGTGACAAAATAAGTAGAAATGGTGATGGATTTCAGATTGGTACCTCTGCATTTCTGGTGTATAGTTTTCTTGATCATGTCCAAAAGCAAAGATTATTTTGTCCACAACCGGACACGATAGTGAGATATGATCCATATAACCGACCTTACATAATCAAACAAAGACTTAGTTGTTGTATCCAGTGCTGCAACAACATGTTCATAGGCTCAGAAGAATTATGATGATGAGCCTTTCTTTTATTCATTATCCAGCAACCTGATTTAAGATTGTGGTTAATGATTCCTCTTTCGGCAGTTTATAAAAGTTTCAAGTTTTAGTGAAATTATAAAGTAATGTTATTGTCAGAATAACAATGGTATTACGATTCAAGGCAAATTTATACGTATGTGATTCAACAATAAGTCATTTGACAAATTTGTATTCTGACAATAATGTTAACCAATAGTAATTCTTAAGTTCATATATTCGTCTCAAATGTAGGTATCTAAAACTATGGCCAAATTATTGACAGCTAAATATAATATTCTGAAAATATAGGATGGTGTTTGTAATTTTGCTAAAATTTGGAGAGGTAAATCTAATTCTCCCTAAATTATAAGAACGAGGGAGAAAAATTGTCGTAAGGATTAACAAACTAAACCGCCACAATCAATCCCTCGCAAAATTAAAAGAGAAAAGAAAACTGCGAATCTTTCCCCCCTTGGCTGACGGCCGCCGCGCCAAGGAAAGGGAAGTGTATGTGTGGTTTATGAGTTTTATTGGGAAACGAATCTCTATACTCTGCCTCTCTTTCTTCCCCAAGCCAGCGCCGTACTGCTTCATGGCCATCCAAACCCTAACCTCCGCCTCGCCGAGCACCAGCGACGCCGCCGCCCAAGAAGGCAGCGACGACCGCCTTTGCGTTGACCAAACAGAAGAAGAACCGCAAGAGGCATTCACTGTGTGCCGCCCGAACGGCTACTTGAGCGGAGAGTCTCGGATCGAGAGAGCATGGTCTCACTGGAAAAAGATTGGACAACCCAAGTTCCACGTGGCACCCATGGTCGATAACTCCGAGCTTCCGTTTCGTATGCTTTGCCGCAAGTATGGTGCTAAAGCAGCTTATACCCCAATGCTTCACTCTCGTATTTTTACTGAGAATGAAAAATACCGCTCTCAAGAATTCACCACCTGCGAGGTGCTCTACCTATTCTTCTTCTACCCTTACTTTTACTTCCCTGAATGAATGCTTGTGTTAATAGTTTTTTTAAAAAAAATTTCGCGGTATGCTTTTTAATGCGGATTATAGATAAAATGCTGAGTGGGATTCTGTATTTGTTCAATTGACAGGAAGATCGTCCTCTGTTTGTGCAATTTTGTGCGAATGACCCGGATATATTATTGGAAGCTGCTCGGAGGGTTGAACCTTATTGCGATTATGTAGACATTAATTTGGGGTAATTCTCTCTCTTTCGCTTGTTTTTTTTACCTCCTTCTCCTTCCTCCTAAGCGTTCGGTTATTCTGGTTGCTATAATAGTGTGAGCTATCCCACCAGTGGTATGGTTTGGGTGTTCCCCTGATAGTATGTGGTAGTTACTCAGTGAGTTCTGCCTTGGTTCATGGTGATACATTTAGCAACCTTACTCAGTAAACTTTGTTGGTTGTGGACGTGTAAATGTTTTTTTCATTTTACTGTTGTCAGATATATTCTGCTGATACAATACGTGCCTCGAATATGTAAATTTGAACTTTGGAACACAGTTTTGACCCTGGTAGGTGTTTTCTAAAATACTTGAACCTTTACCGGCAATGGTTCAGGGTGTACTGTTGGGGTTTGTGTAATTGTCTCGGGAACATTGTTGATTGCCTGGGATTATGTTTCCCACTCCCACCTGATCTTTGAACAATTAATCTAACACATCTTTATATCATGCCTAATTTCGATACTTCTCACCACTCACAGGGAAAAGTTTGTTGCTGTCAAATTTTTTGGATTAGCTCTCTAGGCTATTTCTTGCGATTGCGATTGAAATAGTGCCTGTTTATTGGCACATTATTTTCTTTGACCAGTTCTTTTTAAAGTTTGATAAACATTGGGCATGACTGCATTTTTTACTGTTTGATTGCCTGCAGGTGTCCTCAGCGCATTGCAAGGCGGGGGTACTATGGAGCTTTCCTTATGGACAATCTGCCTTTGGTCAAATCCATGGTAGAAAAATTGTCATGCAACCTTCAAGTTCCAGTGTCCTGCAAAATTCGGCTTTTCCCAAAATTGGAGGATACAATTAGCTATGCCAAAATGTTGGAAGAGGCAGGTTGTTCTCTATTGGCCGTCCATGGTCGTACGAGGGATGAAAAAGATGGAAGAAAATTCCGTGCAAACTGGAGTGCCATCAGGGCTGTTAAAGATGCTGTCAGGATCCCTGTTCTTGCTAATGGGAATATAAGATACATGGATGATGTGTGGAGCTGTTTGGAAGAAACTGGAGTTGAAGGGATACTCTCAGCTGAGTCTCTGCTGGAGAATCCTGCTCTTTTTGCTGGATATGAGACTGCTGAATGGGCATCAGACACTGCACGTAACTGCATAGATGGACAGCTCGACCAAGCTGATTTAGTGGTTGAATATCTGAAGTTTTGTGAGAAATATCCAGTGCCATGGAGGATGATACGTTCCCATGTGCATAAGATGTTAGGAGAGTGGTTCAGGATTCATCCAAATGTGAGAGAGGATCTTAATGCGCAAAACAAACTAACTTTTGAATTTCTATATGATGTAGTTAATCGACTAAAGGAACTTGGTGCGAGGATACCTCTTTATGTGAAGGATGGCTGTGGAGAAAGTGTAACTGGGAATGGAATCATTGCTTGAATACCTTGGTCATAGATGAATATGTTGGTTGTAGAATTCTGTACTCTAGGTTCATACCCAATAGAAGGTAGACAGCTTAAGCTTCACTGTTATACTGTCTGCCTTGTGAATCAAATTGAAAGGCATGCTAGCAAATGTTGAAAAAAAAATGTATCAAGTGATTGAAAAATTGCACTGATGGTGTGGAAGCAATTTGTGTACGAGTTTCCTCTTCATACTTTGGTGGCAGTGTGCCCTGTGCATAAAGCTCTCCTCCTTCCTGTATCATTTGGTGAGGTAAAAAATACCTTTTGGATTCTTGTCTGCTATTATTTGGGACCTCAGCTGAGAAATTCTGTTTATCAGGGTCCTTTTGGTTTTCATTCTGAGTATACTTATTGTTGACATTTTACTTTTGCTTTGGACCTTGTCACCCTTCAGTTGAATAATGAAAGATTCTTTGATAGATAATAAAATGCTACCGACTTAGCCCCTTAGCCTGTCTGGTATCACGGTTCAAACTGTGATTTGAATGACATTTTTGCATTTTATAAAAAATTAATGCATCTTTTTTACATTTCAAATACATTATCAATACACCTTTATAAACCACAAATCAAGATGCCATATATTAGGGCCTTATTGTTGAATGAGTGAAAATAGTCAGTGTCGGCTATCTGTATAAACCTGCACATAATTGGTTATTACAAAGTAAGTAGGCATAATGCTTCCACTAGGGGGAAGGACATGAAAGAGAAGATTAGCAATGTTCAATGAGTCATAAAGTGGTAAAGTGAATACTAAAGAATTCTTTGTTTATGTCCCCAGACAGAGAAGATAAGATTTGCTTTGGTATAGGATGCATGTGCATCACATTTCTCTGTAACACATTGGTATGCTTATGCTGGTAGTATATTTCTTTGAATCAAGTGTTGCCTTCTTCATTCAGACGGCGCCAAAATGCTCTACGTCAATTCTGTCACTGATCACAATTACCTTTTTTGAGAGGAAAACAGGGCAACTTGTGTACAGTTTTTTGTAAGAACTCTGATTGTCTTTGTGGATGCATGAAGTTGAAAGGGAAGTGGCAATGAAGTGAGTATATGCATGTGCTTCGATTGGATATGTGTGTGTTTGGCTGATTGAGAATGTGAAGATTGGTGTGCCTCCTCCTCAGTATCTGTTTTTGTATAGGAAGGAGAATGTTCAATTTGAAGTTTCGAAGTCGTCATCAATGGCCAATAATTTGAACTTTATTGTTCATTGTGTGTGTTGCCCGAAGACTTAAAACTGATAAAGTATATTTATGGTCTTCGTCCCAAGGGTAAAGATAAAGGTTAGTAGGCACATGCTGCAACTTTTGTTTTGTCGACCAAGTGGGTACAAAGGATTGATAGTGCCTGTACCTGATACGGTTATTTTTAAGTCATAACATTAACGGGTGAGGTCAGCCAATGGAAATGTGAATTCCTATCCTACAAATGGAATCTACATTTGTATTTGTTCGGTTGCACTGAAAGAATTTACTTTGAAAAATATACAACTTATTATAAATAGTAAGGTGTATTATCTTTAACATAACTCTTTATATGAAACGGGATGAGGAGCGAGAGAAGAGTAAACTTTTCAACTGTTAAAAAAGGCAAGCTAGCATTGAATTTACTGCGACTGAACAAATATGATCAGTTCCATCTACCATTGGCCATTGGGTCCTCCATGCCACAGCCACTTGTTGTCCCTTCCTGTATTTATATGTCTTTGTTAAGCAGTCTGCAGAGCTTCACAATTCACACTGTAATCGGAAATGGCGACCACCAAGGCTCTCCCTTTCTCTTTTACTGTAATTACCTTCTTTCTCATCTCACATTTGTTCTTCTTCTTCTTCTGCTTTCATGGAGTCGCCGGCAGCGTCCCTTCGACTATCCCTCAAAACAGCAGAGTAGCGCTGGAAATCATAATCGGCGGCGGAGCTACTCCGCCTGCTCAGCCTCCTGGTTATGGAGAATGTCCTGATTGCCCACAGCCACCGCTTCCAGAATGTCCTCCTCCCCCTCCTCCGCCGCAGCTGGCTGGAGCATTGCCTCAGCCTCCACCACCACCGCCGCTGGCGCCAGTAAAACCTCCTCCCCCTCCCCCCATGAAAAAACATCACCAGCCATCAGGCACCCCATCAACTCCTCTTCTGGGTTTGAGTGCTGAATTAACATCGAACCTCAAAACCATCGCGAGATTCAAAAAACTGATTTTTTATGATCCTTTGAACATTACCAAAACCTGGAAAGGCAACAAACTCTGTGTCGACAAAACCAAATACGTGGGCTTCATTTGCGACACCACCAGGTCGGGTAACAAATTGAGAATTGCCGGCGTCAATTTCAACCAATATAGATTCAACGGTAAATACCACAGACCTATTCCCATCAAGAACTTCATCCGTAATTTGAAGGGCCTCGTCTTCTTCCACGCTAACTCCAACAATTTCGCCGGCGGCCTCCCCCTCCAAATCAACAAAATCCCAAACTTGCTCGAGCTCGACCTCAGTAACAACAAATACGGAGGAGCATTCCCGACGGAGGTACTCGGCGCAACCAATTTAACATTCTTGGACTTCCGGTTCAACCAGTTTGCCGGCCCAATTCACCCGCAGGTCTTCACACTCGACCTCGACGTTCTCTTCCTCAACAACAACGGATTTAACGGAACCATCCCCAAAAAAATTGGTCAAACCCCTTCTCTTTACCTCACCTTAGCAAACAACCAACTCACTGGTCAAATCCCAAAGAGCATCGGCCAAACTTCCAGAAATCTCCTGGAAATTCTGCTCCTCAACAATCGTCTCTCCGGTTGCCTTCCTTACGAGATCGGTTTCCTAAACCAAAGCACCGTGTTTGATGCCAGCATAAACAAGCTCACGGGTCCAATCCCGAAATCCTTCGGGTGCTTAACGGAAATGAAAATCATGAACTTCTCCTACAACTCATTATACGGCGGCGTCCCGGAATCCCTGTGCAGCCTGGAGGATCTGCAAATCCTGGACTTGAAGTCCAACTTCTTGACGAAAGTTGGGGTGGCGTGCCGGAGGTTGATCAAGAATGGGGTTCTTAACGTGAGCATGAATTGCATCGACGACCTTCCGAACCAGAGGAGCGCCCTCGAGTGCAAGGGGTTCTTCTCGAAGCCCCATACTTGCCCGGACCCGAAATCGCTTAATTACGTGCCATGCGACATTAATTCCTTGTCGGGTCCACAGCGGCAGGAGGAGGCGACAGCCCATCGTGTGAAGAAGAAGGAGAAGAAAATAACGGCTCCGTCCCCGGCTTATCAAGCTTTAAACAATAACCATAATTAGGTGGGTGACCACTTTTTTAAACTGTTTAGTATTATGAAAATCTTTCCATAATAATAGTAACCCTTGCGATGATGAAGAGAAGACGACGACATCGCAGGGTGAATGTTTACCAGTTGTGCATGTATGTATTTATGCTATTTTATTTCGGGTGTTCATAGATTACTACGTACCTACCAGTTTACCACGTCTTTGTTGCTGGTCATTTTTCTTGTGCATGCAATCTTAAGTCCTCCTTCCTTGGGGGAACTTTTTTTTTTTTCTTTCTTTTTTCTCCTTTAACGGGAAACGTCATCATGATTCCTGATATTTCATATTTGAGATGTTATCATGACCCCCTTTTAGACTATTAATTGTAAACGAGTTAAGTTGCACTCAGTCTATTTAAAGAACAAAAAAAAATAGCTTGGCTCGATCTCAATGAAGTCTAAAAATTTGGGTTGGAGTTCGGTTTAAGTCTGTTCTTTTCTATTATTTTGAAAATATGTTTTTGGAAAATAATTTTATAATCTAAAGAATGTATTAGAAATGTAAAAAAAATATAGTTAAATAGTAAAAAATTGTATTAAAAATAATAAAAAATAATTATAATATATTAAATTTACTGTTAAAACTAAAATAACATGTCCTTAGTAAATTTATAATAGGTTTGGGTTTGGACTCGTATTTTTTTTAAATGAAAATTATACTAAGAAAACAGAAAAAAAATAATAATAATAAATATTGTAAAATTATATATAACACTCATTTGGCTCGACGAGTCAATAACAAGTGAGTTCAAGGTCGAGCCAAACCGAGTGAACAACTCGACTAATTTCCACCACCATTGATACTATGACAAAGCCAATAATTGATTCATATGGTGCAATTTGTTAAACCAAATTGTCTGGACAATTAAATATAAATATTTAATAGTTAAATCACAACCCACATATACATATAATTGAAGGGAAATAATATACTATACTCCATCCACGAAGTCATTCTTTCAATGGATAATATGACCCATGACACATTCCTCATACATTTGCATAACTTATTATCACTAAAAGAATAGGCCCGTGAAGAGACTCTAATCTTCCTCTTAATTATATACTTATAATTAAAGGTTAGGCAAATGAGCCCCGCCCAACCTGACGTCTTAGGGCCATTTGATAAAAATTAATGCTTATATCTGAATGTTTAATGCTGAAACTATAATGCAGAATTGATTAAGCACTTAACATCCTAATGCTGAAATATATTTTTTGAATCTCTAAATCATAATGCTTAATCACTCGATCTTGTTTGATAAATATGCTGATGTTAATGTTGAAATCTTAAAAATATACCATTTTACCCTTACATTGATTTTTAATATTTATATATGCGAAGTATCAAATTTTGTAATAAAACATCAATTATGATTAATGAAAAATATATGGATATAAAAGATAAAATACATTAAATTGATTGATTAAAATACAAAAAAAAAAAAAGAATTATTACAATTTATTAAAACCCAAAAATCAAAAAAGAATCCATTATTGTAGTCTAAAGGAAATTAAAAAGTTTACAATAAAATTTATATATAATTAATAAAATTATATAAATAATATAAAACATATCGTATGAATAATATTTATAAACTCATGTAAATTATATAATTTATTAAATAAATTTAATACCACAATAAAATAATAAAAAATAAATTAAAATTTATTAGACAATATTATAATGAAAAAATTAAAATATGTGGTATGCTAATGAAGGAAAAAAAAAAAAATGAAGAAAAAAAATAATAATTATAGTTAAATTAATATGAATAAAATAAAAGAGATAGTTTTGAAAATCAAATATAAATTATTTAAAAAAATTACTATGTAGAGCATTAAGAGATAAACACTAAGCTGATTTTTTCTGCTTAAATTTTTGTGAAAAAAATAAGTAATAATTAAACGATTAAGAGGTTTGAATTTTTCTTATCAAACACATTAAACGTTATTATCTCTTACTCAAATAATTTTAAGCATTAAGTTGAGTTATCAAACAGGCCCTTAGTTCTGCCCCTATAGGTCGAAACCATTACAGTACTCTCGAGAGAAATGATTTGTTAGGCCAAGGACAATAAAAAACAACAAAGTGCAAATTGGAATAAAGCAACAACCGTGAATAACTAGTGTAAATTAAGACTCCCAACAACAGTCACTGGAGTTGCCGACGCAAGGAGAAATGAATCTCTACATTAACTCAGCACACAGACATCAGTATCAGAGTGCGTTTGTTTTGTCGATAAATCCATCCTCAACAGTGTTATCTCATCAATATATGAAATTTGTCGTCACCTTACTCACTAAATGTTCACCATACACAGCTCCTTCAAACCTCTTCTTTCCACCGGTTTGCAGTACGCATGAATCCAATGGCTCTACTGCAGCATCATAGTTTGTCTGTTTGCATTACAAAACCAGTGAGGTAAGACCCTAAACTCATTGAAACTAACAACAAATCAGAAGTTTTTGAGATTCATTCACCTCGTAGAAATAGGCCACGCTTACGCGATAAATTGGATTGTTGTTAATCACCCGATGCAGAGTAGATTCGTAGATCCCATTCGACAGTATCTGCAGATTTTTTCGGTATGAATGCATCAAGCAGAATATTCTTTTATCGCGTGACACTAAAAACATTTATTTTTGGGATCAATTTTCTAGATGAATTACCTTCAGCATGTCACCAATGTTGCAAACAAATGTTCCGGGGAGGGGTGGTGCTGATATCCACTCTCCAGACTTATTTCTTACCTATAAAAGGGAAGGGAACATGTTCATGAATATGCATTTTAGCGACGAATAACTGGGATGCACTAAATACAGTTTAGGAACTAAAGAAGACGGAAGAACCTCAAGAGCAGTGATACCATCATCTTGATTGACTAATGTCAGCAGACCTGGTATCAAATGAGAAGTAGTATCATGTATGAACGAACGATAGTATTCAGGATTTAACCACACAAGGACTGGATTTTACCATAGTCGGTGTGAGCTCCGCTGCAATATTGGAATAAATGGCATCAATCACAAGTGAAACAAGCGAAAATACCAAAAAATTAGACAAAGATCAGCAAACTCACCACCCAACGTCATTCTTTGGTATGTCCTGACCATTTGCGCAAGATGCAGCAGGATAACCAATTATCCGGAGCACCCAAAATGGATCACCAGCTATTTTCCCTTCAAATTCAACAGCTGGTCTACCTAAAGCTAGAGCAATTCCTCGCATTATCTTTCTTGACAGATCTGTCAATGGTTGATGGATATGATTAAGTTGAATGGAGTCAAGAGAGGAAAAAGATAACTCAGCTGATAGCGTCTACTACAGTTCAAAGAGCACCTGTGCAAAGATTGATATACTCCTCCATCAATTTCTTGAAATTTGGTGGATCACTTGGCCTCCATGAGTGAACCGTATGCACATTCAAGTTAAAATTATATAAGATTGCTTAATATGGAGATAAATAAAGACAACAGCTTACCAAAATCTGTCCATGAGATTGTAGGATTTTTGCCCATTTCTTTCTGGTTTCTGTAAGGTTTTACAACCTTTATTTGGTGCTCCAACTTCATATTATTATTCACAAAAGAACAGTTTAACTTAAAAAACAGAAAGAATAATTCCACATACCATTTATTGGTACCTTGCAGAGGTTCACCAAGGGCACCATACATTCCATGTTTGACTTCTTTATAGCACTGTCATCAAAATAGAATCACTGAAAACAATCCTCCCAATAGTCTATTGATCACAGAAAAATGAAAGAACTACGTGGGAATAAAGATTGAATCGAGGATTACACCACCCCCACCCATCAACAAGATCCTCTTTCCATGTTTACTCCAGCATATGAATTGACCACATTATGAACACAACAAATGAAGACTCAAAAGATTTCGGATGGAAATCTTCAACTTCACATACAGAAACTTCGTTAGGCCTAGCAATGAAAGGAAGAGCATAACCAGATTCTCTGGCTGCAGCATTAAAAGACATAAAGAAAACATAACCTACATCAATTGCTTCATGCCTATCAGGCACTCCTTTGGTTATATTTTCACCAACATGCTGATACCCTCTGCCATCAAATTTTTTGATGAAGATTGTATCAAAACTACAGATAATTCCAACAGACAGCCTACTGGATATCAAATGATAATATCATAAGCAAACCTGTATCCTGTTTCTGCGGACAATTTGATCTTCATTTTTCCTTCATAAGGCAAATCAAAATATTCACGTGCTATAGCTCTAACCTCTTTAACGAGGGAATCAGGAATGTTATGGCCCTTCTGTAACAGGCAGATTCATTATCAGTAAAATACATGTACACAACTCAGAATGTTATCCCGAGGGACGAATTGCAGAAAGTCATATCATTATTTAGTTTAGTCACAATACAGTTGAAAACTAAGGGAGACCAGATAATACTAGTAAGCTACCGCATAAAAGAATCCAGCCTCTCTACAGGCTTGATCTAACTGTCGGACAACTTCAGCAACACCTTTGTCTTGAGCCATGTTTGGATCATCCCATTTCTCCAAAAGAGGACTTACATCTAAATAAGATTCAGATAAGACGTGCAAGAAAGAACTATATTAGTGACTGTATACAAAAATAATATCTTATCAGTTGCATACATTATCAGCTCACTATTTTCCAGATTTAAACTGAAAAGCAACACTCAAATATGAAATATCAGCCAGAACCATTAATACTACTCAATGCACTAAAGAAAAATCTATACCCACTACTAGGAATTTGGTCTTTCAATTAAAAGTCTTGACAATTAAATCAGCTATTAGAAACACAGAAATACACAATTAGTCCCAAACATTTAAATCAATCCTACCAGTTGAGCTGAAAAAAACTCATCTTTTTCATACCTATCCTTCTTGGCCTACCTTATGTACCTCAGTATTCATTTACAATCTCATCTTTCAGAATTTAAAATCCCAACCTTTCCTTGATTTCCTTTACAATCAAAAGGGGGCTTAATTTCACAATCTATGAATTCACACATGCATGAATATATTCAACAAAGGCCGATTAGAAGCAACACCTTTCTGGGCTTATGAAGATTACTCACCTATTACAGGAATTGATTTGAAGTTGGAGACCATGGTGACTCTTGAGCTTTCCCCTCTCTCTTCCACAGCGGTTCTGGCTTCTTTGTGGATTCAGCAGCTCACTATTACATGTGATGTCAAACGCCTACAACAGAGATACATATCTCGACTGTTCTACTAATGCAGATAGATACAAACAAAAAAAAAAATGTTGCTTATTCTACTTGCGAGCTAAAAGCATACTACTCTAATAAATGCAAATCTTAACAAAACAAAAGCTGGAATCTTTAGAGAAAAAAATAATTTGGGATCATGGGGTTTGGTTTGGGGAACTAAAGATTTTAATTTCCAAGTAAATCGCCACTGTTCACTAAAAGAGTCGAATATTAAAGAAATCGTTCGTGCTTTGTGACGTAAATCGTAAAGAAGCGGTAGCAAGACGCAATTTTGGAGATTGCATAATTTGTTTTGCACAGTAATCTCTGATTCTGACCACGATTTCTGTGTATAATAGGCTACGCTTTCAGAGTCGGTGGTTTGTCATTAGTAAAACTACTTTTTATTTGTTTATGGGAATGAAAATTTCCTGTTCTTTTTGAACGTTTTGAAAACGGTTTTGAAAATAAGTTTTGAAAAATAGTTTTATAATGTAAAAAGTGTATTAAAAATGTAAAAAGTAGATGCTGAATAGTAAAAAGTTGTATTAGAAATGATGAAATATGATTAAAATATATTAAATTTACTGTTGAAACCAAAATCGTTTTCAAAACGAAACAAAGGGCCTATTCTTTTTGGGCGTTTTGAAAACAAGTTTTGGAAAATAGTTTTATAATATAAAAAGTGTATTGAAAATATAAAAAGTAGATGCTGAATAGTAAAAAATTGTATTGAAAATGATGAAATATGATTAAAATATATTAAATTTACTGTTAAAACCAAAACCGTTTTCAAAACGAAACAAAGCCGTAATATTGTTAGAGGATTAGTGATTGTACAAAACTATGTAAGTGCCCACCAATATATGTTTTCTTTTGAAACAACCACCAATATTATGAATATTCACAAATCCCATTTTCGTTAATTTTTAATTCACTATTACAAAAATTTTATTAAATCATTAAAAATCGTCCAACAGTTATTGAGATACTAACAAAAGCAGGGTTGTATCCCACATACATTAACGTATGCGTGATGACATTCCTTATCTCATATCTTCTTAGAAGATACCCTTATTACAACACATAAATCATTTATGCCATGTAATTTGAACGAACGTCTAATCTGAAGAACCCCTCAACTATTCCCTTTAATTGCTTATTTTATATATCACTATAAAAATTTACTTTAAAAAACATAACTTCTTTTGGCGTGAAGGGAGGGAGTACTTTTAAATACAATATTGCTTCCATAAGCCATCCCACCCTTAACTGCTCTACTGATTGCTTGGTAACATAACTTTCTGGGCTTTTTGCCTATGCTACAAGAAATGATTTCTTGGAAGTTGTAAATTGCTACTGAAATGAAGAACATAAACAAATCGCTTCCTGTATTCAACCAGAGTTCATTTTACATGCCCAGCAGCTGCCTGGGGGAAAATGTCAAAACTTGAAAGATAACAAATAAATAGAAGTAATCAAATCTAATTTCACCCCCTCTTTCCCACCTTCACAAAGGGACTACCAATTATTATGTTGAATCATACACTGGCGACCAAGATCATGAAGAAACTGATGTTGTTGAGGAATGGTTGCTGCGACAGAACTGGAAAGTGTTTGGCTCTGTTCTTTCCAACACGAAATGCCCCATCATATCCTTCGATTTCACCAGGTTTTCTTTACACAAGAACTCTTCGCTTGTTTTCCTGTCCACTCTCTGGTTGAAATCGTGCACGAATACGTGTGTTTTCGGATTTCCCCCTTTCTTGCTCCTGGCCAAAACGCCGGCGGTGAATATCGCAGCCATCCGACCAGGGGCTTCCGGCCAGTACCCACGCGGGCCGTCAACGAGAATAACATCCCAGTCCACTTCGTAAAATTGATTCGGAAGATCGTTAAGCCCTAGTTTACACTCGGAGAACAGAAGATTCTGCACCGGTCGGCATTCATTAAAGACTTGATCTTTAACTCCGGCGATCAATTCCTTTGCTTCGGAAATCTTAGTAGTGTACTGCACGTCGTAAGCCTCGATTTCCGGGTACTTCTCCTCAATGTAAGCGGCGTAATATCTGTTCTCATCGATGAAAACTGTTCTTCCGTTGTGATTCAGGGCTTTCCACAAAAGGGTCTCCGGAGTTAGCCCGAAGACGAGTAAATTACAGGGATTCCTGCATTTCTGGAGAACGTCGGAGATTTGCTTGATATCCATGAGCGACATGTGATCCGTGTTGTTGGAATTGGATGCGTAATGAACGAGCGCCCTGACTACAGAGCTCGACAGGGGAGGGCTACTGAATAAGGACCCGGTTGTGGCCGAAGCCGCCGCGACGGTGGTGGCAGTGATGGATTCTCTGGTGTAGATAAGGGTGAGAAGGAAGGCTAGAGTAAAGAATGAAATGAAGGCGAGAAGCCATAGCCGATTGGAGCTTCCTTGTTTTTGTATGTAGGGATGGAGGAGGATAAGCTTTGTGCTGCTGCTGAGATTGTTCTTCATTTTTGTTCTTTGGAGAGAAACTGGAGGGGATTCAAAAGGGAGTAGTATCTTGTAACTTGTTCCGGAAATCTGAAAACCCCTGATTTTAAAGATGGGATGCTGAAGACTAAAGTCAGGGAGAAATAGACGTTGAAGCAATAGCTATGTAGACTAAGAAGATGAAAATGCAATGCCACCAATATTGGTACAGAAGAATTGGCGGCTGTTTGTTTCTAGATTCAATTGGGTTCAGTCTTAGAATCGACAGCTAATTAATTACGAAAGATTATTTAATGCATCTGTTGTGTTATCGTACGAGAGATTATTTAATGCATCTGTTGTGTTACGTTTATCGTTGACTTGTTGCGCTATTTTTAAGAATGCAGCGGATGATGTATCAAATAGTTTCTCGTTAATTAGGGGACGGCAGAGGTTTTAGTTAACATGTGAGTGGATTAGCAGGAGTGGTTGAATGAACTGGAGCTGGTAAGAGGGGATAAGGATTTGGTGAAGCGTTGTAGCGACAGAGTAACTAATTACAAGCAAAAAGTCGCTTTTCCTTGTTGAATCTACCATTATTTTTGAAGAAATCTCTATTACTATAAAAATACACTACTATTACACTGTCATCTTACTAGGTTATGAAGAGGACCAGTGAACTGCCAGATAGATCCCTTTTTACCCAAGAAACTTACCACATTAACACACGACACAAAAACACGCCCACTGCCCACAGCGGCGGAGCCAGACCAAAATTTCAGTGGGTGCTCAATAATAGGCTGAGCCAAGGTTTGACGTATTTATTTATTGTTTATTTATTTATCGAGACTAAAATCTTTTTCATATTCGTTTATTTATTAATCGAGCCGAGCTGAACTTGTTCGTGAACATTCGTGTGCATTCTATCTCGCATTAACTAACAGAAAATTGTAATGTTTAGTTAATTTAATATATTATATCAACTTGCATAAAAATAAAAATTCAATTTAAACTCATATATTTATATCTATATACATATAAATATATATATAAATATTTAATTATTTGTATTATTTAAAATTTTAATATTGTAATACTTATTTTATTTATATCATATAGTTAATATTTTAATCGAGCCTGTTCCTGAACATTAACGATCTTTCAATACCTTGTTCGTGTTCGTTTATTATCGAGCCTAAAAATCATGTTCGTGAACGTTTTTATCGAGCCGAACTCGAGCTTGCTCGTGCTTAGCCCTACTCAATAATATAGATTTTTTTCCCCCTACATCATTAAATCATCATATGTAACTATTAGAGTATCAAATTGATAACTCATAAATTTTCATACAATTTTAAAATTTTGTTTTTGATAATAACTATGGTTGATAAAGGCCTTTAGTTAAATACTAATTTTTTTTATAAAAAAAAATTGGTTTCTAATACAAATATTTAATTGATTTGTGTAGTTATACATCATTGAAAAATTATTTGACTAAAATTACATACAATGAAATTTTTTTTTTTGAAGGAAAGGTTGTCATAACATGGAGTTGTCAGAATTCGATAACTGGTTTCTCACAATTATTTTTCAAGCTATTTTCTTCATTAAAATTTTTTGAAAATTCAATGAAGAAAATTAGATGAAAACTACAACTAAAATTATTAATAAGCATACAATCAAAAGTAATTTAATAATAAATAATAGATTATAAACAAAATTAACTATAACAAATAAAAATAAACTAAAACTAAAATAGAAAATTTTAAATTAGAGAAAATAAGAATTGAAGGGGAGGCGGCAGCACCGGCTCGCCTCCCTCTAGATCCGCCAGTGACTGCCCATATAAATTGGAATTCATGGAGAGTCGGATTCACATTTACAAAATTACAGCGCAAGGAATCTTGAGTTTTTAACCCTTGAAGAATGGGGAAAACTGAAAAGAAAAGAAAAGAAACAAAAGTGATCAATCTCTTTCTGAAAGTTAAAGCTTCATCTTTAGTCTGCAAGAGTCCTTAAAAGTGGCACCCTTTAGTTTCCTCAAAGGAAACACAAATTTACTTTAAATGTATATTCCATTTACTTTATAACAAATCTTTCATATTTCGAATTATACTTTATAACCCATAAACAATTGTATCGCGTTACTCTGATGCTTTATTTTCACAGAAATATTGCGCCTAAACCTTCTCCCAAACAATGAATGAACAGAAGGTGAGAAGCACAACAACCATGTCTTAGTTTAGTTTAAGAACAGAACTGGAGATGAAAGGCCTTATGGTTGTTGTATAATTCTAGCTAACTGTACTAACTAACTATAGTAACTTTTGACTTTGAGCTTCAGGTAATAATATATACTGTAGTATCTAGGACTACGGACATGCATGGATTAGATTCGATTATCCCATTGGAGAATATAAACGGTTCAGATGTGTTTAATTAGTTGGGGATCAAGTCAAAGAAGGTTATATTATTCTGTTTAATTTTTACTCTAAAATATATATATATATATATATATATGTGTGTGGGTGGAAAGAATCATAATTTCGTTAACGAACTATTCAATCATTGAACGTGAATTTAGAAGCAATACTATTATTGCATGGCCAAACCCAATAACTACGTAGTTTCTTTAACAGTCTCATTAATGTTTGTAATTTCTAACACGATATGTAAATACGACACAATATAAGGGAGTTAGGGTTGAGCCTTTGCGGGTTCGCGAATTATATAGGTTGACATGAATAATTAAATGGGTAAAGTTAGAGTTGAAATATCAACACGGGAACCACAAACAAGGCCGGTCCTAAGGCTTCGGAGGCACCAGGCCCAAATGAATAAAATGAGCCTCAAAGAAAACTATAATATGATAATTTAGTAATTTCTATTATTGTCTTTAAAAAATTACAGCGCAATCTTTCAACTACAAAAAAAGAGAAAAGAATATCAATCTTGCAACAATCATTTTCAAACAAAAACAAAATTGGGCCTTGAGTTGATAAAAAAAAAAAGTATTCTTGCGTCAATTTTTTAAAACAAAACCAAATATGAACCTTAAATGTGAGCCTTGAACTAAAATAAATACAATAAAGACACACTTTTACATTAACTCATTTGGAATAAAAATAAATATGGGTCTTAATATAGATTTTATGAGTAAAAAAGACTACTACATTATACTGTATTTAATTTCAAAATAAAGAACCCTAGTTTTGATGCTCTTTCTCTGTTTTTCAATAGGAAATAGAGAAAAAGAAGAAGACCAGATGACCTAATTTTGATGCAGAAGACTATTTTCTCTTTTTTAGATAATCAATTGATGGTTTGGGTTATATACTGAAACTGTCCGGAATGAAGACCTGAATTAATATTAGAAACTCAAGTAACCAGAATTAAAAGGGGGAAGAATGCAGAAGAAGAAGAAGGAGAAATCAGAATGAGGAAGGATAAGGGAGAGGAATTCAGATTTCAGAAAGTATCTTCACAGTACAAAAATTCATACCCTTTCATCCACCTGATTGGCACATATATACTGCCTAACACTTACTACAAGACAACTAAATTCTAAACAAATGGCAACATGCATCAATTGTGTTAGAATGAAAAGCAACAATATTCGCATGCTGCATGATGCTCACATGTGCTGCCATTTAATTAAAAACATGAAAACAACTTAAAACATTTAATTAAAAACTAATTAACTAAGTTCATGACAAAAACTCATTACATGTTTTGATGCAGAATACTCTTCTTCTTTTTTTTTTTTTTTTTTTAATCATATACAGGCCCGGTTTACAAATAAAAATAAGTTTGGGCCCAGAATTTAAATTGTACAAATTACACAACGTATAAAAATTTGGGCCCCTAATGTGTATGGGCCCCTGGGCCATAGCCCATATTGCCCATGCCCTAGGGCCGGGCCTGACCACAAACTCAAACCCGACATTAGTAATTTATACTACAACATAAAAATATGACACGAACCCAAAATGTTCGCGGGTTAAATGAGTTGACACGAATAATAAAAATAATTAAACCGGTAAGATTATGTTGACAGGTGTCGATACGATAACCCGCACATGAAACAAATTACTCATCCTTCTAAACTCATCAACGGACGGATCAACCTCTATTTTATGGCCCTAAAGCGGAAGCTACAAAAACAGTTTAAAAGTGAGTACCCAAGGTCGGCCCAAGTCTCTATTCTCTTGGACCGAAGTTCCAGAGTCCCATGATTTGAGTTACTATATGGACCGCGAAATATAATTGGCCCATTTTCATAGCCCTGAACATATAGTATAAACGGTGTCGTTAAGAAGAAAGGTGATTAGTAAAACAGTAAAATTTAAGTTAAGGTTCTTGGCGGCGGTTGAATTACTATTCTCATTTTCTGTATAATTAATTTTCCCCCTTCTTTTGCCCTGTAGTTTCTGTAACTGTTAGGTCCGCATAATATGAGCCCTTGTCTCTTACCTCTCGAGGTTTGATTACCCTACAGATGCATCAGCAGCTGTCCTTGAGGCTGAACAAAACCAGCGCCAGCGGCATTCATTTCCATTGGCCTACAAATGATCGCCATTGTTGAATACACCAGGATCAGGTTGATGGCTGTCCTGTCTGCGACTGCTGCTAAATATTAATGTCTTTTCTGTTGAAACTTCAGAGATCACGAGGAAGGAAGGAACGAACATTCATCCGCTTATATTTCCAGTCACTTCCCCCACCACACCAATCTTAATTGTCTTTCTCTCTGCGATGCATAATCCTTCTTCCATTCCAATTTCCATTGAGGATCGCATTTGAGAAACCAATGCTCAAACGTTTTACATTTCTGTGAATCAAAAACTTCATGTCTTCAAATAGTTTTCGGTAAAGAATTTGTTAGTGTACGTAATAGTATTTGGAAACACAAGGGCACAGAAACTGGAAAGCCACACTAATTTTAGTAGAATTCCTTTTGTCTTTATATACTCAAAAAATTATTGGCTTTCGCGTCATCTCGCACAAGCTACAAGGAAAAAGAAAAGACCAAAGCCAAAGCCAGATCATTCTTTCTTCCCCCTTTTCCAATTTCACCATAATTTTAACTCTACTTTCACGTGACGCTGACCCCTGCTGTTACCTAGTGCTAGCTGCCTCCCATTTCCTTCTTTCCCTGTTCCCACCAAACCTACCATTTCCACAACTCACTGAGCTCTCTAATGGTGAACAAACAACCGTAATCCCGCCTCTTCATTGACGAAAATGGCTTCTTCAACTTTCGTCTTTTTGATTACTCTGTTATTCACTACTGTTTGGGTCGTCATTTCTGTTTCCGGTTTTTCCTCCGCCGCCGTGGCGCCATATCCGCCCGACGCCGTTTCGCTGCTCTCCTTCAAGTCCAAAGCTGACCTGGACAACAAGCTCCTCTACACTCTCCACGAACGCTTCGACTACTGTTCTTGGCAAGGCGTCAAATGCGGGCAGGGCCGAGTGGTTCGGGTCGTCCTCCAGGGATTTGGGTTACGGGGCGGGTTCCCGCCGGACTCACTCAATCGACTGGACCAGCTCCGAGTCTTGAGCCTCCGGAATAACTCGCTCACCGGCCCTATCCCCGACCTTTCCCGGCTCGTCAACCTCAAGTCTTTGCTGTTGGACCAGAACTCCTTTTCCGACGCATTTCCGCCTTCTCTTCTCTCTCTCCGCCGCCTATTTATCCTCGACCTCTCCCGCAACAACCTCACCGGTCCGCTCCCTTCCGAGTTAACGGTTCTCGACCGGCTCAGCTATCTCCGCCTGGATTCTAACCGGTTTAACGGCTCCATCCCTCCTTTGAACCAGTCCTCACTCGTACTGTTCAACGTCTCTAGTAACAACCTCACCGGTCCGGTGCCGGTCACTCCCAGTCTCAAGAAGTTCACCGCTTCTTCCTTCTTATGGAATCCCAATCTCTGTGGGGAAGTCATAAACAAACCGTGTCATCCTTCTCCTTTCTTCCAGAACACCCCCTCAGGCGACGCCGTGGCTTCCCCGCCGACGCCGCTCGTCCAAGACGCGCAGTCCCAAGGAGAGGTGTATATCCCTTCTCCTTCCCACCAGAAACATAAAAGAGTTGGCATTATCCTTGGGTTGATTATCGGGGTGTTCCTCCTAATTGCAGCCGTATTATGCATTTTTGCTTTCTTCAAAAGGCGTAGCCATGAACATGTTGACGATGAGAAGAATACTACATTGACCCCAAAGGAGGCCGTGGCCATAGACAAAAAGAATAAGGATACGGAAACGTCTGGAGAAATTGCTGCTGACATTGACACTGTGGATGATGAAATTGTGAAGGAGAAGAAGATTTATCAAGTGACTGATTCGAAGAATCACAAGCAGGTGAAGAGTGGTAATTTGGTGTTCTGTAATGGGGAGGCGGAATTGTATACATTAGAGCTGTTGATGAGGGCCTCGGCTGAGTTGCTTGGGAGGGGAACAATTGGGACTACGTACAAGGCTGTGTTGGATAATCAATTGATTGTGTCCGTCAAGAGATTGGACGCTTCCAAGACGGCCACCACGACGGCGGAGGCGTTTGAGCAGCAGCTGGATGCGGTCGGCGTGCTTAGGCATCCCAATTTGGTTCCTGTCAGAGCTTATTTCCAAGCTAAACAAGAAAGACTAATCGTCTTTGATTATCAACCTAATGGTAGTCTCTTCAACTTAATTCATGGTAAGTTCTTTCTTTCTATAATGTTTTGCTTTCTTTCTTCTGTTTTTTTTTTTCTGTCATCAATGGGAAAACTTGAAACTATTTTCTGTCGTTGCGGGGGTAAGTGGGGATGAGTTGTGTTGCTGCAACTCTCTGCCCCAGCTTTTTTATGTTTCTTGTGTTTGATTGGTTGCTCTTGGCAGGCAGCCGAGAGAACCTTTTAGGGTGGAGCTCAGGTTGTCTCTCTGACTGGCCTCACTACCGACAATGGTGGTGTACCCAGTCAGTCCCCCACTTAACAACGCATGGTGTATATAACCTTCAAAGACCATAACAGATCACTACTACCATTACCTGCTTTTGGCAGTTTCCAGTCTGCCATTTTCCTTCTATCAATATAGCTTTCTATGGTTTGTAATATCCGAATTTCACGTTAAATGGATTTAAGTATATGATTAGAATTGATAGTGTGTATTAAGATATTATTCAAAATGTGCATGTGCAAATAAATTACAAACTATTTTTATTTGTGTTATTTTAGTTAATTATTTTAGGATTGGATAGCATTACGGATAAGAGATTCTGCAAACTATGCTATGGACTTGAGTAGTTTCAATTGCCAGTCGGGTTGGTGGCACTTATTTTAGGGGTGAAAATTTTACCATTCCTTGACAAATCAAACTGATTCCATTTTTTGAAGAAAGTTTATTTAATGGTTTATTGGCGCCTGCAAGGTATTCAGTAGTATAACGGTAACCACTGGGAGAATTGTTGAGGTCCCATCCCATGTAAAGTGTACATGTCAGCTTTGTCTATGGTGGTGTTGTTTAATGCGTCCAACGTTTTAACTATTCTATCTAGGACCTCAACAAATCTTTGACTGGTTTTAGCGGATTTTTATGATGCATTTTATATGATCTCTTACAGGTTCAAGATCCACAAGGGCGAAACCTCTGCACTGGACATCTTGTTTGAAGATAGCAGAGGATGTGGCTCAGGGACTTGCCTACATACACCAAGCATCAAAGCTCATCCATGGCAACTTGAAATCTTCCAACGTACTCCTCGGTTCCGATTTCGAGGCCTGTCTAACCGACTACGCCCTGTACATTCTTGCTGACGTTTCTTCATCCACCGATGATCCAGATTCCGCAGCTTATAAAGCACCCGAGATACGCAAGAATCCGCGGCGAGCCACCTCGAAATCCGACGTGTATGCCTTCGGGGTGCTGTTGTTGGAGCTTTTGACTGGTAAACTTCCTTCCCAGCATCCGTTCCTTGCTGCCCCGGACGCCCCCGATTGGGTGAGGGCGATGAGGGACGACGACTCTGAGGAAGAGAAATGGGTGAGAATGCTGGTGGAGATTGCCAGTTTAAGTAGTGTGAGTTCGCATGAACAGAGGCCAACGATGCGGCAAGCTCTGAAAATGATACAGAGCATAAAGGAGAGTGCCATGGTGGAGAATAGTGCAAGGGAGGCTTACAATGGATATTCATAGCAGCGGCTTTTCAATGCATCAAACGCAAATGGCGACTGATTGTGTCGTTGAATGCATCAAACGCAATCAATTTACGTAGGGAGACAAACGTCTAGTTGTGATACATTCACGCAGCATATTCAGTTGCTACTTTTACGGGTCTCGATGTACTCATGAATCAATAGTAACTATGAATTATGAGATAGGAATAGATCTACTGATTTGACACAACTGATTATGAAATCTACTACTAAAATGATCAAGTTTTAACTCAACCAGCCTGCGGGGCACAAATTTTCTCTAATGGTGACCCAAAAGTGCTTCTTTCTTTAAGGTTGTTTGTGTTTTTACGTTGCTACCATTGTTGGTCTTCTTTGAACTTGTGTGTGTATTCTTTTCCATAAGTTTAGGGTTAAGATATTTATCTAGTATGGACTTGGCCCAATATATTTAAGGCTTGTGAAAAATATAAAGTTGAAGGCAGTCAAAAAACCATTCGTGAAATTAGGTCATCCGGATGTCGGGTTTGATGATGAAGTGATTATATTAATGAGCAGGAGTTACTAGCAATTATGAAGATAACGATTTTGCATTCAATAATGGAGTTGATGACAGTTATTACTGATATTAATTGTTGTATGATGGTTATGCAACGTAAAAGTGCCTATAAAGGTTACGAAGGTGCTTTCCAAAAAAAAAAAAAAAAAAAGGTTACGGAGGAATTAAAGCCAAATAGCGGTTACACAATACACACCCATTCCAATGGATATAAAAGATAAAATAATTCCACAAGTACGAAGCCAACAACTCAAAGGACCTGTTCTTTTTGAACGTTTTGAAAACAGTTTTGAAAACAAATTTTAGAAAATAATTTTATAATGTAAAAAATGTATTGAAAATATAAAAAGTAGATGCTGAATAGTAAAAAGTTGTATTGAAAATGATGGAATATGATTAAAATATATTAAATTTACTGTTGAAACCAAAACCGTTTTCAAAACGAAACAAAAAGAACATACCCAAAGTAAATGGACTAAAAGGTATACAATTTATAATATGATTATGCTAAATTTTATAAACTCTTACTCTTACTGACTTAAGCGTCTAGGTGATACAGGAGGATAACCCTAAATGCTGTCACGACCAAAATACAAAAAGTCATTTGATATCCATAAGGAGAATTGTCAGATTTCTACCCGATCGTGTTTTATCAATAATTATAATTTAATTTTTGATTTTACATTCAAGACTTTAATAACATGTTGTGTCTACTGGCATACTAAAAATAATAGCATTGATGTGTTAAATTATACTTAAAAAATAGCCAAACGATACAAATTATTTGGCAAATCCTTGTTTCTATTTGTGAAGCACTTCGAAATAACCAATCGTCTTGTGCGGGAATATTGTCAGTTTTTGAGCAGACCACATGTTTTTCACCATTAGCGTGGAACTCACGCTATACAGTAGGGCCCACTTGGGAATCAAGAATTAGGAATCCCCAACCCCATTTTGACTTAAACTAATATTTTAACCCACAAAACAAAGTCTATTACGGCACTAATCACAACGTTTTTTAAAATTGTTTTTTTTTTTAATCCCACCGGTGGCTGATTGGATCATCTCACCTCGTTCTCCGATTCTGATTTGATCAGGGCCGTCCATTCACTCTCAGTGTCATATCCATCGAAGACTTTTTAAGAACCACTCAACAAACTCACATTCTCTCCGCCCCTCTGTTTCTGAGAGTGAATCCGTTCGCATCCAGTTTTTCCGGGAGCCGCCGTGTAATCGGGTGGCTGCTCATTTCATTTTCTCTTCCGTATATATATATATTTTTTTAAATTCAGGATTAGAGGGGAAAAAAAGAAACAGAAAATCCTCAGAATTTTACGGAGGAATCGAAGCTGTTTGCCGTAGGAAATGTCGGGAGGTATAGCGCGTGGTCGTCTCACTGAGGAGCGCAAAGCCTGGCGTAGAAATCATCCCCATGTTTGATCACACGCACTCTATTTCCTTCTTAAATCTTTTATTCGGGAAAGAGATAATTTATGGTTGTTTTTTTTTCCTGCCAATATGTGTTGTGTAGGGTTTTGTGGCTCGGCCGGAGACGCTTCCGGACGGTTCTGTAAATTTGATGGTTTGGCACTGTACCATCCCTGGAAAGCCTGGGGTAAGCTCTATTCACTTCCTCAATTTTTGTTTTGCCTTACTGAAATTCGAATGTATGATCGCTTGGCGAATTTGCACATTGATTTTTTTCCTTTTTCATTCTGGAAGAGGGATTGCAGCACTGAAAACGATAGTTTACTGACGAGTTTGCACTGGTTTGTTTATGATCTCTTCGTTAATTAGAAGGTTGGTTTACAGTAAAATAAATATAGTGACTGAGGCACTGGCACACCGGAAGTTGTAGATGGCAAGTTGAACAGATCATGCTGTGCAATCTTAAACTAAAAGTGATTTATGCTAGTATTCTTTGAATTTATGTATGAAGAAACTGGACCACCATTGCCTATGGTTTCTAATGTAAGTTAGCTAGCTGTGCAAATTGAGTTTTCAAACAAATTAAATATGCTGAAACTGTATACTTTGAATGAAACTGGATTTGCAGGGTGACTTTAGCCAGCTCTACCCATGAGTGAATTACTAAGCTTGTCATTTTGTTTCCATAATTGATGAGAACTTTAAGTAGAGATTCAAAGGGAGCGCGGGGCATAACTCTCTATGACTATGCTTTCCATTCTTTATACTTCCATCATCTGGATAATCCTTTGAAAGTGAATTTCAAATATGAAAATTATTAGTAATGAAGTTTAGATAATTTCCTTGGCACTCACTAACCATGTTATGATTTGAAACAGAGGGAGTACTGTTTGGATGTGATATTGTAGCTCTTTTAATTTCTATTTCTATTTCTGTTCATGTCATATCTGCATTTCAGATGGGGTTTATCAGTCTATGATATGCTGCTTTCTCAAATTTTCATGATTTTGTGGTTACTTGACAATATGTTTTGATATGGCTTTTATTGGTTTCAGACTGACTGGGAAGGTGGTAGTTACCCACTGAGTCTCCACTTTAGCGAAGATTATCCTAGTAAACCACCGAAATGTAAATTCCCTCAGGGTTTCTTTCACCCCAATGTATATCCATCCGGAACTGTCTGTTTGTCAATCCTTAATGAAGATAGTGTAAGTACCGTTTTGCTTTGGCATGTTCATGAATGTTGTGAGTGGATCCTGACTTGTGACCTGATTCCTATTGGTGCTTCCTTTTGTCTCCTCCAGGGTTGGAGGCCAGCTATCACTGTGAAGCAAATTTTAGTTGGGATCCAGGATTTGTTGGATCAGCCAAATCCTGCTGATCCCGCGCAAACTGATGGATATCACCTCTTTATTCAGGTTATTTTTGGCATGTTTTGGACCTGCATCGATGTCTGGATCATTTGTTTCCACTATGCACATAACATGATTATAGGGGCTTCACTGTTGTTGACTGTGTTCTGACTTTCTTTCTTCAATCACTCACTGCACTAAGTAAACTTGTTCCATATTAACTACGTAGTTTGCATATTCTATTGACACCAGTGGTACATCACGTTCAAGATTGGATTTACTTTTACTCCACTCTGTTTGGCTTGAAATTTCATTAGAGTTGCTGTATAACAAGTTCATGTATGGAAAAATTGCTTAATATAGTCATCCGTTTTTCTTGCTTGTGTTGAAGTAACGAAACAAAAGTTCCCTTATAGGATAATATAAAGCCATCATAGCATTTGTGACATCCCAAACTGAGAGTGTGAACTGAGTTCTCTCCTGATACTAATATATTTTCCTATTATATATTCATTGGATGTAGCTATACATAGTAATCTTTATTTCAAAGCTTCCAAGAGATTCTCCTTGCTGTTAGTTCCCAGAAATTTCTATATTGGCAGCATAGCTTTCTTTAAATAAGAGAAGCTACAAATCTGTGTGATGCTATTTGCCTAACTCAATGACGGACATCTGTGTGCAGGATGTCGTGGAGTATAGGAAGAGAGTTCGGCAGCAGGCGAAGCTGTACCCTCCTCTTATCTAATCAGCATCCTGTTTCCGCTGTTGATGATTGTTTTAAGTGAATTTAATACAAAATGTAACTCTGAAGCAATCTGTTTGAACTTCACTGATGTTTTGATGATATATGGAGCCAACCATTTTCCAATAGGATTGTTGGTGCTTCTTTTGTGCATGATAAAAACATTCTCTGGATGCTTCATTTGTACTCTCAAGTAATATTTTTTCGCTTGATTTATTGCTAAAATGTGAAGGCATATCCAAAGTGTCTCTTTTGTGGGAAAAGAGTTCTGTTTTTCATGCTGAGTCGTTATCCTGAATTATTGATAATTTATGCTGTATACAAATTGCACGCTTCATCTCTTGTTTAGGGATAATTATTTAGTATATTCAATACATTTTTAAAAATAGTGCAATAAGTAAATAATAAAATAGATAATAAAACTTATCTTTATTTATGGGCTCTTATATGTTCATTGTCCTTCTAATAAAATGCTCCATATTTTTCATTAGAAGTCACTTTGTAATATTTTCTGTATAACACTTAACCTTTAAGTTCATATGGCTGCACGTTTTACATGATAGAGTGGATGCATTGAATAATCTTTCGTTTTCATATGATTTTGATAACATATTTTAAGAAGAGAATTTTTTTTAATATAAAAATGTATTTAAAATGTGTTACCGAGCCGAATTCTGAATTATTGATAATTTATGCTGTATACCGAGCCGAATTCTGTTTTTCATGCTGAGTCTTTCGTTGTCATATGATTTTAATAACATATTTTAAGAAGAGAATTTTTTTTAATATAAAAATGTATTTAAAATGTGTTACCGAGCCGAATTCCATTTAGGGAAGACTCTTTTAAGGCACAAAAGGGCTTGGCCCAATAACAAAACCTTTCAGTTCGCCCTATTTGGCCCAATAACGAAGCTGCGGTAGTACCACCTAGTTCACCCCTCGGCCTCGTTCTTTAGCGGTCGACTTCCTCCCAGTTCTCCGTCGACCACGGCAATGGCAGCATATTACACTCCTCCGCCCACCCATTACCAATATTACGAACCTCCTCCACCACCACCCCCAGGAGCCGCCCACTCCCCGGCGGTCGTAGTGCCCCAGCCGCTATCCCACCAGCAATACCTATCTCCCCAACCCCAATTCGTAACGTACGCTTCGCCAATTTACCCTCGATCATCGCACGACGAGGTCCGTACTCTTTTCATTGCTGGACTTCCCGAAGATGTCAAGGCTCGCGAAATCTACAATCTCTTCCGGGAGTTCCCCGGCTACGAATCTTCCCACCTTCGTACTACAGCAAGCACTCAAGTAAATTTCGCAATTTAAATATTTTTGGCCGTGTGTTGTTTTTATTAGGTTACGAATTTCATCTATAGGATGTTCAATCGTCTTTTTGTTTATATATTGCAGCCATTTGCGTTTGCTGTGTTTGTGGATCAGCAGTCAGCCGTCATGGCATTGCATGCGGTCAATGTAAGGATGGCGTCTATCTTCTTTCGTATATGATTGAATGCTTATTTACCTTCTGTGGGGATTTTGACTTGATTACCTTTGTTTGCCACGGGTTGTTTCTGGGAGGATTTGTTGGAAGAGATGCTTGTGTTATAAAGAAATGAAAAACATTATTGTCTGTTCACTGAACTGGGGCTATGAATTTGAAACCCATTTAAAATTCGACCAGGATCTTTTATATGATTAATGATGATTAGTAAGTCGTGTATAGAATTGAAATGGTATGTTTCATTTGTTCTTCCTTACTCGTGGATTGTCCTTGCAAAATGGCCAATGTCCAATGAATTAGAACTGTCGAGAGCATTTGGATGGTTTGTTCTTTTCGTCCTTAATTTAGTTTGTGTGAGTATGTTTTATATTCTTCTCTACCCCGGGTCATGTTGTTGTTGATTCAAAAATATTTGCCAGTATTCTTTGCTGAATGCAGACCAAACTAAGAAACTATCACAGAGTCTTCCTTGATTGATTGTTTTATATTTCTAGGGAATGGTATTTGATCTTGAAAAGGGCTCAACCTTGTACATTGATCTTGCAAAATCTAATCCCAGGTCCAAGCGCTTGAGAACAGGTACATTACCATAAATGTTGCTGCTTGTATTTCCTTGAAGCTCTTTTTCTCTTAATTGATTATTCACTTTTGTACCTTGCTGGTTAATTGCATCCAGATGATGAGGGAGCTGGATCAGATAAGAGGATGAAATCTTCCACTTATTCCAAGGGCTCGGACTCTGGTACTGATTCTGCTTTCTCATGTGGGCTGGATAATTTTTTTGGCAGCAGCTTTATCTTTCTCTCTATGGATAATTGTATCCCTATACGTCTAATGCCAACTAACTGTCTGACACTGCCTGCCAGTTCTATGTATTAGTCTTCTTTTTTTTTTTTTTCTTCTCTCCCTGATATCTTACAATGAATACTAGCTAGTTAATCACGCAAATAGCACACTATCATAAAAGCTCACATTACACATGTTTTGCACTCTTGGGCACGAGCAGGTGTTGGCAGCATTCACATGCCTGGAATGCGTAATTCTGCTCACCACACGAATGGTTTTCCATCCACACAAAGGTCATCTGCACTACTTAAGCACAATATTATCTTACTTGGGAAGTCATTATTCTAGCTGATCAACACATTGAATTTTTTTTCAGTACATAACATTTTTTTCTAGCTGAAAGGTCACGGGCCAAGTATAAGCTGATACTACAATGCCCTGTTCCCTGAAGTTAGAGAACTGCATAAGCTTAAAACTGTACTGATTTTAATTTATTTTCGTAAGGTGCAGTCGTGGAAGTGTTGATGAAAGGGCTGCAAATGAATCTAGCACAAAAACAGTAAGTTTTACTGTCTATTTCTTGAATTTTATTCGGCTGTGGGTTTTTGGAAGGGATTTCATGTTACAGGGCGGCACTTTAGCTTTCGTATTTGACCTAGGCCGAGTCAACTTAGCCCAAATTATTATCCAGAGACATTTGTCTTCCTAATGTAGATACATTCCATAACTATCTTTTTATCCCAAAAGTCATATATTACTTCTTGCAGCTGTCAACTGCTAAGAATAACTGTTGAAGAAGAGCCTAAGTGACTCTGGGGATTGCTTGATTATGTGATTATTGCATATTCCAATTAACTATGTTTAAATGAATTTACTGGCATTTGGCCCAGAGAATGATTTCTGGCACCATGTCATAAAAGGTTATATCTAACCCAGATGTATCATCTCTGGCTGCAACTTAGTAATGGGGGTGGATTTTTTTCTTCTATTTCTCTAAAGGATTAAAAATGCCTGGTTGACCATTTATATGGTACATATAGGCAGTTATATTAAGTGAGGTTGTAATTTGCTTCTGACTTGGTAAAAAATACATGCAAAATTTCTTTCAAATATTTCCTCTACATCAAGATTAATTTGCATACTCTTTTTCACTTTCATATTTTGAATTCACCATGTTTTAAAGGCTTCATGTAATGTATTTAGCTATAAATCTGCATGACCCTTTTGCACTGTTTTTTTCAGAATTCCTCCCCGTGCCCAACATTGTTCGTGGCAAATCTGGGCCCAACTTGTTCAGAGCAAGAGCTGATAAATGTCTTTTCAAGGTTATAGGATTCTTGATAATATATAATCAAATCGAATGAATCTGCACTAACTCTCAGTCCACTCTTTAATTTCTTAGATGTCGTGGATTTCTGAAATTAAAGATGCAGAGCACTTATGGTTCTCCTGTTGCATTTGTTGATTTCCAGGTACTGTTGGCTCTATTTTCTGAGGAATGTCTTGACTCTTGTATTTCTTGTTGTCAAGCTCCTACTTAGTTGCTACCCTTGGATGGATCTTTTCTTGGGGTTTCAACAAATTCATAATGTTGACTGGCTTTGTCCTTAGTTTAAGCTTCTTTGTTACTTCTAGGAACAGAATACTTTTTCGGAATCCATCAGTACATATTTTGGAATTCAGCTTGTTGGTTTTTAGCATTTCATACTCCAATTTTTATTTACTTTTTATTATTATTGGGTTCATTATTTTTCAACTATTGCCTGATATTAGTCTGTGAAATCTTCCTCTCCCCGATATTTGCTAATAATATTGCAACAGTCAATGTTTGTCATGTGCATACTTTTCCCTTTCATTGGAGTTATTTTCTGTAAATACTGTGTGATGAGTCCTCTAATTTGTCTCATTTCTTTGTTTATCACATTTGTTGTTATCAGTAGGAGTTGTATTTCAATTTTAAGAGAAGCAATCTACTCTAAATGTCATAGTTCATCTTTATAGTCTTTTCAGAACTGACCGTGATCTCATGGTTCAATTTTGCAGGATACTGCAAAATCAACCGAGGCCCTGAATCAGTTACAAGGCACAGTTCTGTACTCGTCACCAACTGGTGAAAGCATGAGATTGGAGTATCCTTCACTAACTTTGGATTTTTGTGGCCGTTTTTTGCTGTCAATGTTTGGGCTTAACCAAGAATTTAGGTATGCAAAATCACGAATGGGATTGCGTAGTAAGAAGTCAAGGTAAATGCAAACGAATTGATGTGAAGCAAATTTGATATAGTGCCCCAAGTACGCGATTGTTGGAGAGGTCAATTTACAAGGTTTCGCAACAGCAAATAGGTCAGCTGTATGCTCTGTACTTGTTTAGAATCATAGTTAAGTGAACATTAATAGAAATAATAGTAGTTCTATCTGTGATATATATGAATTTCATGATATTGGCATTTGTGATTGTTTTACATCTAGTCGTTATAAATATTGGAAATAACCTTAAAAAAAAAAAAAAAAAAAACTCATGATTAGGTTGAGCTTGTGACTAGGTTAAGCTGTAATTAGTTGCCAACATTGATTGCATCTCAACCCCCTCAACGTTGCTAAACAATTAGGTTTATGGTGTAACAACCTTGCCCTCCTGTCCTGTTCCCATGATTATGGAGTGGCCCTGTGCAAGCACAGTTACATTTAACCTTGCCTTGTTTATTCAGAAGGAGAAACCAAAGAAGAAGAAAAACCACTAGTTAGTGAAATTAGCTTTTACTACCTGTATACTGCTGGGGTGGGTAGTTTGAAGCGCATGATTAGCTAGGTTTGTTTGCTTCCAGGACAGGGTTTCCCGCTTAATTTGGCATTTCATAATCGATTAATAAGTTGTGGCATGATCATGATTTATTTACTGTGTGGTATGATGATGATGTGGTGTACTAGAGTATTTAAATGGTGACGGGTCTTTGCTTTCACCGACCTCTTATCATTTCACAGTAAATACTCTGTAATCTACTACAAGAGAGAAAGAGAGAAGACAAAATTTGTATGTTAGTTTAGCTCTTAGTACATTAATAATGGGAGAGGGGTGGCAAGAGTCAACAGTAGTGAAAGTAGTTGAAAATAGCCTTTGTTTTCTTCACCAACTTTTGACTTTTGTTTTCTTAAATTTGGACGGCCGGAGTTAACAATTGTTTTCAGCCTTTCAGTTTTCATGAAAATATCTTACAATGAAGAGTACTCGTCACTAGAATTAGAAAAGTTCAGTTTCGATTTATTTATTTTTCATATTTTTATTAATATAATTATGTGTGATTTCAAACTAATTTACCTTTGAAAAGTAAGAATAGTAATAGAGAAAATAGGGACAAGTGACTTATTTTAGTTATTGTGATGTATAATTTATAAAAAGTTATATATTTTCTAAAGCAAACTATAGACTCGAGAGTAAGTAGTTTAATCATGAATTGACCTCTCCAAGGATTTTTGGCTGTGAATGGATGCTGACTATCTGCGCTAGTCTAGTGCTCCTGTGACCAAATACAGTTAACCCTCCCTAATTAGCCAGTTGCATGCATGTACATTTTCTTAGTTGATGGAAAGGTTTCCTGAAGGTATAGGGTATTATAGGGATGAGAGCAGAAAGTCAAGAAGGGTTCGCTGTCAGGCAATAGTAGATTTTTTTTCCCATCTGTTGTGTGTGTGTGTGTGTGTTTTTTTCACGTATCTTCCTTGTAGCATTGTTGTTGTCTCTGCATGCCACGTAGCGTAGCTTCGTTTTTATAAGAGCAGGCATGATTCTGTTGTTTTCTGGTGTAATATTTTTCAAACGGATATAGTTATCTTTTCTTGGTAGCCGTCTGATTGTTTGTTTGAATTGAGTCGTAATTAGTATTTCTATCTGTATCATCATATAACGAGTCAAGTTTCAAAATTAAAAAGTTGTTGAATTAATATATCTGTACTAATATAATAATATGTGTTTTATAATTAAATGTTACTTAAAATGTAGGAATATAAATGAAAATTATAGTGTTAAATTAATTATTTTTGATCGTATAACTCACTATTCATAATTAAATTGTATATTTTTCAAATCGTATCACGGGTGACTGGAAGTTGTTTCAATCAGGTGTTGGATGCCCAGTTGGTGTATTTGTGCCAACCAAAGTAGTAATTGACAGTCCTAGAGATTAAAGAACCCTTATTTTTTTCTCTTCTTTGGGGGGTGCAAAATATGAAGGGTTGGAATGTCGTTTCTATTACTAATTATTTTTGCATTAGTATTAATTACTATTTAGTTATAAATAATAGTAATGAGTGGATGCCAGCTTCGGCGTCATTTTCAAGTACATGATTAGAGAGAGAGAGAGAGAGAGAGAGAGAGAGAGAGAGCAACACCTGATTAGTATACATGGTTGCACGCATCGTCGTCTAAGTTGCAAAGCAATCTAGCAAAATGATATTATTAATAATAATTATTAATTATACTAGTATTATTATATTGGGTACAGGAACATGTTTTGTCTGTGCCTTGTACATTTCATACCTAGTTTTGCTGTTGTTGCATAATATGTCTATATTTGTAGTTTCGGCTTGAGGTCTGTTCTTTGAAAAATAATCTTTTTATTATTATGAAAAACACATTAAAAATGTGAAAAAGTACAATTGAATAGAGGGAAAAATGTATGTTGAGAAAATATTTAAAGATGTGTTTTTGAAAATATAGTAACGAACATGCCTTTAAGCAGTGCAAATTGATTTGGGGGGCATATATTGGTGGGAGCTTTAAGATGGTGAATTAGGAGGGAGACGGGACATCCAAGTTGCTGTGTTAATGGATTTAAAAGCGTAGTAAGTCAACAGCCGCTTCTTTGTTTCCATTCCAGCTGTGAACAACGGCGGAAATTTGAAAGGAGGACAAAATGACGGAAATTCTTTTTTATTTTTTTTTATAGTAAGAAAATAAGTGATTGTTTAGGGGCTGTTCTTTTTGTTTCATTTTGAAAACGATTTTAATGTCAACAGTAAATTTAATATATTTTAATCATATTTTATTATTTTTAATACAATTTTTTATTATTTATTATTTATTTTTTATATTTTCAATATATTTTTTACATTATAAAATTATTTTTCAAAATTTGTTTTCAAAGCCGTTTTTAAATCGTTCAAAAAGAACAAGCCCTTAGTTGTTTGATTAGGGTTGAAGGCAAAAACGGTAGCTGGGCCCAATCAAAGATATCTTTTTTTTGGGGAGGGGGGCCAAAAGCTAGAGATTAGAAAAGTGTAAAGTGTGAATAATATGGTTATTGGAGGAGAGGAGAGGAGAGGAGAGGAGAGTTTTTTGCCAAAATAACACATTTTACAAAACTAATTGCCAAAATAACACAAACTCAAACTAAATTGCCTAAATAACATTTTTTTGCCCAGTCAGCTTTTAAATGCCCAGTCAGCTTGCCTAGTCAGCTTCTTCTTCCTTCCTCTCCTTCTTCTTCTCACCCACCGCCGCCGCCGCCACCAACAAACTCTCATCTTCTTCTTCTTCCTTCTTCTTCCTTCTTCTTCTTCCTCTTCCTTCTTCTCCTTCTTCTTCTCCTCCTTCTTCTCCTCCTCCTTCCTCTTCCTAAATACTATTTCTTTGGGCAAAATTTTTTCTTTTGGGCAAAATCCTTCCCCCTTTTACCATTTCTCCACGCCGCCACTTCCAATCCATAACTTCCGGCGCCGGAGAAGAAGAGGAGAAAGAAGAAGAGGGAAAGGGAGAAGAAGAAGAAGAAGAAGAAGAGAAGAAGATGGAAGGGGAAAAAGAAAAGAAGGAAGAAGATGAGACATGGGTTTGAAGATGAAGAAGAGGAAGGAGGAGGAGAAGAAGGAATGAGAAGAAGGAAGAGGAAGAAGGAAGAGGAAGAAGAAGAAGGAAGAAGAAGAAGATGAGTCGTTGGCGACGGCGGCGGTGGGTGGCGTGGGCGGCGGAGGTGGGTGGCGGTGGAAGAGAAGAAGAAGGAGAAGAGGAGAGATGAAGAAGAAGAGGGAGAAGGAAGAACAAGAAGGAGAAGAAGAAGGAGGAGGAGAAGAAGGAAGAGGAAGAAGAAGAGGAAGAAGAAGAAGAAGAAGGAGGAGGAGAAGAAGGAAGAGAAGAAGGAAGGAGAAGAAGGAAGAGAAGAAGGAAGAGGAAGAAGAAGAAGAAGATGAGAGTTTGTTGGTGGCGGCGGCGGTGGGCGGTGGTGGGCGGCGGTGGGCGGCGGTGGGTGAGAAGAAGAAGGGAGGAAGGAAGAAGAAGTTGACTGGGCAAGCTGACTGGGCATTTAAAAGCTGACTGGGCAAAAAAGATGTTATTTAGGCAATTTAGTTTGAGTTTGTGTTATTTTGACAATTAGTTTTGTAAAATGTGTTATTTTGGCAAAAAACTCGAGGAGAGGAAAAGTCAAGTCACAACGGTATCCATCCATACCACCGACCTACCTTAACCTTCCCCCCTCCCGTTCCCTTAATTTTGTAATTTATTTATTGTTAAAAATTAGTAGAATTAAGGATGGGGACTAATTAGTGAGTGAGCACCTATCTCTCTCTCTCTCTTTCTTGGGTGTGGTAATAAGAAATAGTATTATGTCACTATCATCCTGGTAGTAAAGCAAGCGACCGCCACCTTTATTAAGTATTATTAAATCCTACTCTCCTCTATTTATTTATTTAATCTCACAAACCCTAACCCCCCCCCACCCAATTTAATGGCCTTTGAATTTTTTATTTCGAGCCAACCAAACAGAAATCCGAATCAAAAATTGCAAAAGATCTGAGAGAGAGAGAGAGAAAAAGATAAGACTAAAGCATCTGAGCCGGCAATCTAAGCTACACAGCCCTACTTGGCGGCCAACCACTCTTGTATTTTCCTTAGCTACTTCCACTGCCCCCAATTAACATATTATTGCCTTTAAGTCTTTCTTTCTTTCTTTCTATCTTTGGATAAAATTCTCTCAAATGTAGAAAATAAATTCTGAATATACTTTTTTTTTTTTTGCAAAAACATAATTATTATAGAAAATAAATCCTGAGTTATATAAAATAAAATTTCGTATATTATCCTTGTTATTCTTAAAATATCAGAATTGTAATTTTTTTTCCTTTTTTTTTTTGTATTTTGTTTGTGATTAGTTTCTTTTGTGCTTTTCAAGAATTTATTTATTTTTGTGTGAGAGAGAGAGAGAAGAGGAGTAGTGCTAGTAGTCCTAAATTCCAGCAAATTATTATTGTTGTGGAAAGAGAAATACTGGGGGTGGGGGTGGGGTGGGGTGGGTTGGGGTGGGGTGGGGATTAGAAAGCGAAATGGCGATCGTGTCGGTGCATTTAGACTTATTTATTAGTTGTACAATTTTATTTACTGCTACTACTACCAGTATTCTTTAAAACTTCTTTCGTTCCTTCCTTCTGGGATTTACAATTTATAACTAAGGGTGATATTGCATTCCCATAAAAAAATCAAAATCAAAATCAAAATCATTTTGTCATTAATATATACATTACTTATGTAATTACATAGATAAATCATCGAGATTGTATTATTAATGTAATTGCATAGATGCGTATCTATTGTTATTTTTTCCTATATAAGTATAGTGTGAGAAAATCAGAGCTTTTACATGAGATGGAGATGGAGATGGAGATGAGATAGAGAGGAAGCCAATGTGCCTCTTTTTTAAAACAAACCAACATCCCACTATTCTCACTACACAAACCCAAAAAGCCCTCAAAACAAAGCGGAAACCGAAGGCCTCTCTTCTCTCTTCTTTCTTTTGATGGGTTTTCGCTGGATTCTTTTACTTAATTCTCTCTTCTCTGTTTCTTCAACCTTTACCCACTCGCCATAGAACTAACTCTACAGGGGAGGAAGAGAGGGATTTATACAGGAGGAGTTGTATTCTCTTCTATTCTCTATTGTATTGTATTCTACCGGAGAAGAAGAGAGAGAATATATGGAAGGCGGCGGAGGAGCTGGGTGCTGCTCGGCGGGAAAGCGCAAGGGTGAGAGGCTATACAAAGGTATAAGGATGAGGAAGTGGGGGAAGTGGGTTGCCGAGATCAGGGAGCCTAATAAGCGGTCAAGGATATGGTTAGGCTCCTATTCAACCCCTGTCGCAGCCGCCAGAGCCTATGACACCGCCGTCTTTTATCTTAGAGGCCCGACGGCGAGGCTCAACTTCCCGGAGCTTTTAGCGGGCGAAAGTGGCGGCGCCGCCGCCCACAGTGACCTATCGGCTGCCACCATACGTAAGAAAGCAATAGAGGTAGGTTCGAGGGTGGATGCGCTTCAGAGTTCGATTGGGAATCACCACCACGTCGTCCACGACCATGGCCACCGCCTCCCTGACCACGGAACGCCGACTCAATTGAAACCCTGTTGGTACCAGGAGAAGCCCGACTTGAACGAGAAGCCCGAGCCCGAGGATCCTGATGTTGATTACTGGTGAGCCCGAAACATAATTCAAAAAAAAAAAAAAAAAAAAAAAAAAAAAATTGGAATATTATAGTCACTGTATTCTTACGGGGTGTAATGGTAACATTCACTCCGTTGTAGCCCAAAGGCTAGAACGGAATTAGTACTATTTTCTTTCTTTTTCTCTCTATTTTCTTATTATCACTTTTATTTAACCCTCTTGATATAATGGAATATCAAGTTTTGGAGTTAAAAAAACCCAAAAAAAAAAAAAAAATTTAATGTAAATATTCTTCCTTATTTAGAATCTCTTTATTTCATTCCCAGTTATGTTTTTAATCTCGTCAAAACTCTTAAATCTAGCATATAGTTATAGGGCTCTTTCTGTTATGGTGGTGGGGCGGTAGTGGTGGTGGAGGGTGGGGGTAGAAAGCGTAGATCCAAGTGGGAAGAGTGAGGAAACAGCCAAGGGCCTACTTCCGGTCGAGTTTGGTGCAAGTGGCTGCTGGGTTTACTAACTACTAAAAGAGAGGTGGTGTAAATTTGACTAGTACTGATTTCTTTCTGGTTTTTCTCCGACTTAGATTACACTTAGGCAAAAACAAAACACAAACCCAGACTTCTTTTGCAGTTTGTTGAGTTCTTCTTCTTCAAATCAATTCAGCACCGCAAAAATCGGCACGTAACGATCCACTATCCCATCCTTACGTGTTCGTTTTAGGTGTAGTTTGATGCTTGTGTTGTTTTCACTAGTTATGGTTTCTTTGTAAAAAAGATGAGATGTCAAAATCATCATGGTACTGGTACGTATGCTTTTGTCTATGCGGAATTGCCGCCGCGGGCTTTGGCGGTGATGCTTCCTCTGGCCGACCGACGTTGAGGAAGAATCTCAAAAAAGGGAAACAAACAAGCGAATGATCTTTAGTATATTTTTACCAACTCTGACACACCATTTTCTATTGCTCGAATAAATCATTCTATTTTCTCTACTACAATCTATATACATTACTTGGATTGGACATTTTGATATTTTGGGTTGTGAAAGCTGTATTGACTTTTCGCGCGCGCGGATTCGTGTTGTGTTAACCTTTCTCCATAAATTATGGAATAAAATACATCTTCTTCTACATGCGGGGACGACAATAATTGATCGACGAAATAAGTGATGGTCAAATCAATTTGATTTGAGTATTTATTGATTTTAAAACTTTTATGTGGAAAATATATATTTTTTTAAATATTATAATATATAAAATTTACCATAGAAATTAGAAACGGGTTAAAATGGAACAGGGGGAAGTTGTTGTTTATCCAAAGTTTGGATGCGATTATGCCTGGTAATAGTACACAAGATGGTCAATAAATAAATATGGAACGTTGACAGTTTGTTTGATACTGACGCGATATGATTTGCTCTAATTTTGGGTCTCCACTCCACCTCCTTCTACAGTGGAGAGCTTATTCATTTTGTGTGCGCTATTAATATGACCTTGGTTTTTTGGTAACAAAAAGCAGTTGGAATTTATGGAAACCTCCAAACTTCATTCACAACTGTCGAGATAATATTCCCAGCTTGAGGACATCGCATTTAAGGACAAATCTCTGTTGGCGATCACACGATTAAAAAAACTCATTACAAGACATTTCTATTAACCATCATTCCAACGTTATCTTTTTAACCAGCGTTGATTTTGGCCATCAATTTCATCATCGTTCGTACAAAAAGAAACATTAATCTATCAATAACAAGAACGATGTGGTTTCAACTTCACCATGGACATAGCTCTTTCTATTTACCTCCTAAATTCTTCAAACCCCTTTTAACATTGGCGGGACAGGTTTTCTGAAAATGGCACAGATAGGATAAAAAGCAACTATACTTTCTAATTTTTAAAATCGGAATTGATATTTGCAGCGACGGTTTCGATATTTGCAGCGACATTTTTGCGTGAAAAGACCGAAATGCCCTTGGGATAAAAAAAATTTAAAAAATTAAAATTTTTCAATATGTTAGAATAAATTTTTTTTTTTTTTTTTAAATGATTTTCCGGAACCATCGCCGGAAACCGGCGATGGTTTTACACAAAACCATCGCCGGTTTCCGGCGATGGTTCCTGAAATTTTTTTTTTTTTTTTTAAATTATTCCAGCACTTTGGTTTTTTTTTTCTTCTTTTATGTAGTTTTATTAATTATTTTACTTGTATTATGTGCGAATTTATTAGTAGTTTTGTCAAAATTGTGCAATTTTTTATCGGAATGAGAAATATCCGTCCGGTGGTCGCTGCAAATAAGAAAGTTGGGAAGGGGCCGGCGACACTTTTGCACAGAGTCCGGCGACACCAAAAGTGTCGCCGTCGCCCAGCGACACTTCTGGGTTAGTGGCGCCGGACTCTGGCGACACTTGCACAAAAGTGTCGCCGGCGACCGGTGACACTTTTAGTTTTTTTTTTTTTTTTTTTTAGTAGGAGGAATGAAAATTTAATTTATTTTAATTTTTTTTCTCCAAGAACATTTTAGTCTTTTTATAAAAAAAATGTCGCTGCAAATATCATACCCCTTTAAAATTGGTACGAGGAGCAGGGCAGGGCAAGGCAGCTTTAAATCAAATCAAAAGGGACCACCTTTGCAATCAAAAGATAACGATGAAACTCACTCCAAAAATAATTGAACTAATTAGGTATACATCTCCATCATAATCCCCAATGAAGTATGGGCTTCAATGCTGAGCTATTATATTAAATTAAAAACTACTCAACATAGATATGCTTCAAGGTTTCACTGTTGCTCCTGCTGACAGAATTTTCCCAGTGTCAGTGCTCTAACCTGTAAAGTAGTTAGTCCTTTTGGCCCCTTTTTCAATGCCAGGCCAACATTCTTCAATCTTCAAAAATTCTGCAAAATCTATGCACACACAGTCCTTCAAACATTATATGCACCAATTATTCCATATATTTTCTTTTAAATACCAATCAAATGCCAGGTTAAGCGTTTTCTATCCACGAGGTTCTTCGAAATAAGGACATGTACAATCCTCGACGGTGCTTCATTCTGCTTGCGAAATGAAATACCTCCGGGCTATGCCTTCTTTTCATTGTCTCGTTTTATTTGAAGGGCAGCTCTTACAACATTGCCTCTTGTAATAATTCCAACCTTGAATATTGGAAAAAAGTCCGGAATCTATAAGAAAACACAAGGACGAGTAGAAAAAACAAAGCAAACAATAAGTGGCGGGATTTTACCAGCCTCCCTTCAGAATCTACCACAGGAAGGCGCCGATATTTTGTTTGGAGCAATAGCCTGACAGTGAAGTAGAAGAACATAAGAATTCAAAATGCATGAAGAATTCTGAAATGCCACATAACAATGGTATATTTTGTAGTGTAACAGCACCTAGCAACATCCTCAAGATTTGTGGATTCACGAACCACCAGTGGAGCTGGCGTCATCAGATCACCAACCACTTGACCATTGGTTTTGCTTAGTAACTTTTGTACCTCATTAAAAGTCTGCACCATACATGTAAGATCAGAGATGACAAATAATTTTGACACTTTGTCAAATACAACCCTAGAGCTCTCTAGATTGTGTCAAAATTTTCCCTAATGCAGTGTGATCCAATGGGGTAAGATAAAATTTACTTAAGGTTACTGCACCCAACAAAATGTAAAACAGAATGGTTCTGCTAACAAGTAGTATCATAATTCTAGTTGAGATCTCAAACAACACAAGAAAATAAAAAAGAAGATACAGCATTAATGGTCTAAGCAGATCTAAACGTAGATCCAGGATCAAACAGCCTCACACTCACAAGGTTGTAAGAGGGAGAGAACACATCCATAAGAATAGATAGAAAAGCACAGGTGAGGTAAGATTGAAAATGTAACAAAAGGAAAGTAAGACAGACTCATCCAATAGACTACAGGATAAAGAAGGTTTCATGTCCAATATCTATCCTTCTTAGCAATAACAATGCAAAGACATTCTATTATGCCTATGGTAAATATATAGAGAACATAATAATCCTCTCTTACATACTTTCCAAGTGCTGTCAACTTCAGGAAACATGTCTGTGTCATTTCTAGCAGTACCTGATCAAAATAGAGCATGTCATATCACTTCAGGCATTTTAGTACTCTCATTTAAGAGGAAACATAAAAGAGATATCACCCGTTGACAGTTTTCAAACTGAAGAAATCTGCAATATCAACAGGAGAGTTATACTTACAGATTCACCAAAAGTTCAAGGAACTCAATAGTGGTGTTACAAGTGGAAATGCGTGTAAAAAGACATTTAAAAATTTACAATAAAAATCAGATACAGTACAAAAATAAGCTCATAAGAAAGGGGAAAAAATGCACTACTCAGATTCAATAATCCACTCAGAATAATTATAGAGGAACCTTAAAAATTATGGCTCCCCATTCATCATTCATCATCATTAGCAGACTAATCTAATATTCTTGCCTAAATGTGCTTCGAAGATGACAATCATGAAAATCCCAGCTCGAAGCCACTTTCTTACTCGCCATTACAAGAATCCACTCCTAGAGAATAGTCGGCTATGTAAGATTACATAGCAGTCTTCTAGCCAAGAGCTTCTGGGGAAAATAAGAGCTTTACAGCAGTCACTAGTTACAGTATTCATTTTCGACAAGAGATAAATTTCATTCCTATTCTTATTCTATTCCCTAGACAAGATCAATAATTCCTTATCCATAAAGCAGGTAATGGAAATAAAGAATTGCAGACTAAGAGTACCAAATGAAAATAGACCATCTAAGCACATAAAGGAAAATCCAAAGGTCCAAGCAGGAGAGATTGGCCTCTGCCAAAGGAAACACGGCTGGAAAAATAGTATTGAACAGAAATACCAGATCATTAAAGGTCTATTTAAAGCTCTTTAGATTTAATATTTTACCTGATATAGAATCCAATGCTAACAAGTCATAATCTGACACAAGACCAACCTGCAGCAAAGACAGAAGATGAAAAAATGCTTTAGGAACTTATTTGTTTACCTTCAACCACAGAAATAAACAAAAGGAACTGATGATTTACAAGTTTAGTTTAAGTAGAAAAGTAAATTATGAACTCATTTTCTTAGAGATGTAGAAGATTCACTAACCTAATCTGATAAGCATAACTCAAGATTAACAGTCATCCTAGGCGAAGCAGAGCAAAACTAACAAAAAATGCCCAATTCTTAAATTATATTCCCCTTCCAAACTTTAAGATAACATCAGAGAAACAGAAGAAAAATACCAATTTCCAGTCATCGTCAATCACAGGGAACCCAGTAATCCTGTGTTCCACGAGAGCTTCCAAGGCTGTAGCAAGAAAGGAATTACATAAGGAATGAAGAAAATCCAGAACAGTTAAAACAACGCGACACAGATAACTTGGAATATACCTTCTTCGACAGTCGTTGTTGGCTTTACCACATGCAACTCCTCTTTTCTAGTCATGAACTCACCAACAGTATATACACCATTTCTTGGCTGTTGTCAAATGCAGGCATTTCCGAAGTTTAGGATTATAGATATTTCAAATCACAACAACGTAATGACCAATTATCTTAACTAAACTAATAAAACTTCCCACTTCAAACAATCTACATATGAGAAATCTATCGAACGGACGAAAAGGAGTGACGTGAGCATACCGATGAGGGTTTGGTGGTAAGAGCGCTGCCGGCCGCAGCAGTGACGGGCTTTCGGAAGCCCAAATCGCCGACTGAACCTAAGAAGCTTCTCGAGGGTCGTGGGTTCGGATTAAGCAAGGGGAATTGTTGGCGGGAAGCGGTGGACGTGGTGGCGTGGGGGAGAGAAGAAGAGAGTGGTAATAATCCCAAAGAAAAAATTGAGCTCATGGTTAGAAGATTTGGCGGTTGTGCTTCCCCGAGTAGACTGAACTGTGTTGAGGAGGTGGGAAAGGCCGGCGGTGGTGGTTGCTCAGGGCGGAGGTTGCAAAGCGGTGGTGGTTGTTAGTTTACGTTTGTGCCACGGCCACCACAACCTCAATTAACCAAACAAACGGGCAACGTTAACGTGATATGGTAAAGGTAGAAAAATATATGGAATAATTTCTTACTACTTTGAGTTTTTTTTTTTTCTAACTCCAATTGTTGTATATAAATATTTTTTTTATTTCTTTATTTAATATCATAAAAGACAATTAAGAAATTAAAATATTGTTTTTATTTAGTAGGTTTTAATTAATTAGGAGTGATACTTAATTTCAAAGAAAAAAGAAAGGAGATATTTATTTGAGATTTTTTTGCTTTCGACTTTCCTATTTAGGCCATAGTCCATGTTTTTATAGGGAAAAAAAAATAAAAATTTATGTGGTCCCTCAACTTGATGCATCGGTTTTAATTAGTCCCTTATATTGAAAAAGTTTCTATTTTGTCCCTAAAATTAATATAAAGGTTTTAAATGGTCATTTTCTTAGGAAATTGTTATTTGCAAGGACAATATTACTAAATGCAGGGATCATTTTAAAATTTTAAATACTAAAAAGACTAAAATGCCCATGCTACCATTGGAGAAATCTTAAACTTTCTCCTTCTCCTTCGTGCGATTACTAGAACTGAACGGATGAAAACGAACTGAAAACAAACGAAAACGCATTGATCAAAAAATAATTGAAAACCATGAGCGATCGGAAATTGCATAACCTCAATATTGCAATTTTTTATCGGTTCTGCAATATCGAAAATTGCAGAACCTTCTGTTTTTGCAATTTTCGACGAAGGAGGAAACCTCGATAAAAGAAAAAAATAATAATAATAAAAGAAAAAGAGGACACTCAAGTCCGTTTTTAGTTCCGATGGTCGCACAAAGGAGAAGATTTAAGATTTCTCCAATGGTAGCATTAGCATTTTAGTCTTTTCATTACTTAAAATTTTAAAATGGTCTGCATTTAGTAATTTTGTCCCTGCAAATAACAATTTCCTAAAAAATGGACCATTTAGAACATTTATATCAACTTTAGGGACCAAATATAAACTTTTTCAATGAGAGATCAATTAAAACCAATGCATCAAGTTGAGGGATCTCACAAGTTATTAAACCAAAAAAAAGACACAAATGACATGAGTACAAATGTACAATGCCTAACGTTGATTTTAGTTGGGCTTCCTAAAATTCCATTTTTAGCATTTGTTTGTGCCAAGTCTCATCTCTAGACTGATCTATGAGCATTCCTTCAAGCTCAACTGGGGCTATCTGGTACTGGGCTGGGTTGAGGAGCAAAATATTGTCTTTATTTTACTCAATTGGATTATCGAAGGCCCAGCCCAATTAATAGGGTGCTGGAAACTTGGACTTCCAATGGGCTTGTCCCTAGCTTGAAATTTTCATCTTCCCTCCGCCAAAAGACTCGAACAGTAGTGTTATAATCAGTTTGTTAAAAGTAAGTAATATACTCATCTCAATTAAATTTCATTACAACGTTTGATATCAAGTCACGTGACATGCATTTACTTGTCAACAATAGCTAACGAATGTATGTCGCAACATTTGTTATGAAAAATTGTGATTAATCAATTGAAATGAGTATCGTTATTTAATTAAAAATTTATTAAGATGTGTGTCGCATATCATTTGCATTCATTGGACGACTTTTTCTGATTTTAATAGTTGCCCTTTGGAGTATAGTACGCAAGTAAGACAAACAAAGGGTTTCTTTTCTTATGGGGAAACTTGTTCAAAGTTGGCTCCATTGCGACGCATTTTGTTCAAGAGAAACTTTACTAAAGATAGCTACCGTGAGCTTGGCACTTATTAATAATGTTGTAAAACTTTCCTTAAAAAGCAGTAACATAAAATGGGAGGTCGATAGGTAAGAGTGTTGTACTTTTGATATGTGTTGTTGCGTCCAGTCCAAGTGACACACGCGTACACCATTTGGTGTATGCATGTTAGGCTGTAACTACTGTAACCTTGTCATCTTAGGAAGCCATTTCTTTCAAAATTCCTAGTACAAAAACGTATGAAAAGACACTGAAAACGGCAGCTAAGGTGTAGCAGTTTGTGAGAAGGAGAAAAAATGGTAGACTGAGGAAAAGCAGCATTATTGTGAAGGATCAAATCATACCTTAAAAACCGCATTAGTAATAAGAATCGCAGGTTTTATGGATTCCAGCTCCAACTTCCCCGACTTGTATTGTAACTTCATTACCAAAGGATCCGGGCCGTGTCATTACAATTTACCATCTCGAGTATTACTGACTTTTCAAACTTCGTGGGCTGCGCCGCCCCTCCCTCCACCTACGTTCATTTTGTACTCCAATTTCGTTTTACACCAAATGTTAGGGAGTTGATTTTGTTTTTAGGATAAATTAAGGCTATGTTTGTTTTCTCCCTTGTCTACCTTCTCATGGTGGTAGGGGAGTAGGACATATGATGTCTAATGAGTGTAATTCTCTATTGTAATAAAGTGAACAGAGAAAACATGACTAAAATAAAAAGAAAATCTCATCATTGGAGCATGAGAGACTCCACTAACATTTAAATACTGCAAGCACAATAAGTACTCCAGTTCCATCGACCTTTAGGGTTTTTAACTTTTTATTGACATCCCAATATCATATAACCAGAACGTGCTTCATCAACTATTATAACTAATACTATTTGATGTTATTTTAAAATAACATCATTTTATTAAAAGGGGTAAAGTAAATGGCGAATTTTTTCTATTAAAAATGTATTTTTATTCGTAAATTTCAAAAATATGGACAATTTTCAGGGAATTCCCAATTTAGTGAAAGCGAAGTTATTTGCTTTATGTGAAAATTGGATTTTCTCTCAGTTTGTGAAGAAAACGAATTTTGGAAATTCGTTTTATTTAGAAACCGAGTGAAATCCAATTTCCACAAATTGGATTTTCACTCAGCTTCTAAAGAAAACGAGTTTCCGAAATTCGTTTTCTTTAGAAATCGGCTGAGGCACTAAATTCCAAATAAAGCTAACTTCGTCAACGTGGTTTGTTCGGTGGTCTGCTCGTGTGCATAGGTACTTCAGAGTACATGAGTCCAATTCGTCAACGTGGTTTGTTCGGTGTATCTATTATAAGGACAAAGCTTGCAACTGGCGTGTGCGGGGGTCTCTAAAGAAAAATCATGGTTATTGGGAGTTACCACAAAGATATCCAACCACACATGTATCCCTGATAATATAGGATATAATCATCCTAATGTTGATTGCAATATGGTTTCCTGCCTCACCTGATTTCTAAAGAAAACGAGTTTTCGAAATTCGTTTTCTTCATAAACTGAAATAAAATCATATTTCCAAAGAAAACTTCGCTTTCTTTGAAATTTACTGCCTCACCCGATTTCTAAAGAAAACGAACTTCAGAAATTCGTTTTCTTCACAAATTGAGAGAAAATCCTTTTTTCAAAGGAATTTAGTGCCTCAGCCGATTTCTAAAGAAAACGAATTTCCGAAATTTGTTTTCTTCCCAAATTGAAAAGAAAATTTGGAATTTAGTGCCTCAGCCGATTTATAAAGAAAACAAATTTTCACAAACTAAGAGAAAATCCAATTTCCACACTAAACCGGGAATTTTTCGAAAATTATCCATATTTTTTAAATTTCCGAATAAAAATACATTTTTAATGGAAAAGATTCAGTAAATGGCACATTAGATTTGAACAACCTAAAATTGCATTCATTAAATGTTATGCACGGCCTAGAGAAAGCTATATCATGAAAATTTGGACAGAAAATTGAATGAATGAGGGACATGTGAAAGTCGGCCGTAAACAAGAGGAAAAGTTACGGCAGTAGCTAGATAGAGATGGTCCCCCACAACCTCGGCTTCAACACTTTTGCCAGTTTTGAAACGAAAAAATTGACAAAACAAGAATGGGCTTAATTTTGCGTAGAAATGGATTAGAAAACAAGCAACATTTAGGTCACTTTCTACTTTGCTCAATGCCCAATACTTTGTTGTTTCTGTGTTTATTGGGCTTCAATATGGGAAACTTTTGCCTTTCTGGACACATCCATTTGCTTCCCTCTGTCCACTCTCTTTTGCGTTTAAATATACAAAGAAAAAAACATTTGCAACATTTCCTTCATTTGTATATACACTTATTATTAGGGCCCCATCCATCCCCTTCCATGATTTTGCTTTTCCCTTTCCCTTTGCACTTGGGGGACCATTTCTACTAATTCTCCACTTTGGGACCACCGCATCTACATTTTTACAAGATACACGCTAACATATATCAATCATCCCGCATTGTCTGAGGCATAATACATATAAAGAATGATAAAAAAATTATCGTGTCAATCATTAGTTACACTTTCTGTCCCTTGATTATGTTTACTTTTACATTTTATTCCTATATGTTTTCAAAATACACCATTAGTCTTGATAATATCAGTAAAAGTAGTGAAATTCCATAGCAAATTATCACAATGAACAATCTGCCAAGTAGCTACCATTATGTCACTGCGAATTATTTCTCATTTTTCAAATAGAGGAAAACAAACTATAAAAATGATTATTATTATTCATGGGGCAAAGTGTAATTTAGCGCTCATAGGATAATTGTGAGAGAGAGAGAGAGAGAGAGAGAGAGAATGGTAGTTGCAATTGACGGGAGTACCTACCTTAAAGGATAATTTTCAATATTATATACAAATTAATTATCTTTGTCGATTGTCACATGTATTTTGCACCAAATTAGTAACAAAGTAAGTTTAGTGGACTCTACTGAATTAATCATGCCATAATTAGATTAAGACTGAACAAATTGGACATTATAATATGCACACACAAAAAAAAAAAAAATTAATTATGTTTCATTTTATCTTATTCTATACTTTGTCAGCATTAGAGCATAATTAGTCAACAGCATTCAATTATTAGCCACCAAAAATAGGATCCAGCCCTTACTGACTTTTTACAATCAACTCTTCCAACCAATTATGCCAAGTCATACTTACAATTTACGTAGTTATCATAAGTATATTTCTCGTATTTTTTTCTTTAGATTGTATGAGTTAACACTCTCTGAGTCGAGTCGAAATCACTCCACGAAACAAAACACTGTATAAAAATAAAAGGCTTAATCACTATTTACCCCCATGTTATTCTCTTTTGACTACTTCTCCTTCCCCCAATGTTTTTAAAACTAACTATTTACCTCCCATTTTGACTAAGTCATGTATAATAATCATTGAAAGAATAAAATTACCCCCATTAAATAATGACTCCCTGTCCACGTCACCCCCGACCTCTCCACCACATCACCTACCTTCAGGAGATCGAGTCTAAGATTGAACACGCGACCCTTTGCACCCTTACACACGAAATATCCACCAGGCTATTGATGTTTTTCATATCAATTATAATTCCCATTAGCTTTATCCTTCACTCGCTCTCAACTCTGCTTAGACTCTTTTATTTGGAGAGTTGAGAGAGAGTGAAAGATAAAGCTAATGTGAACTATAATTAGTATAAAAAAACATAAGTAGCCTAGCGGTTATACCATGCGCAAGGGAGTTGTGGATGGTTGTGTGTTCAATCGTAGCCAGTAGAATAATTTTTACCTTTTATTTGAAATCAATCCAGATCCGATCTCCTGAAGGTAAGTGACGTGGCGGAGAGGTGGGTTATGACGTGGACAGAGAGTCATCAATGAGGGTAATTTTGTCTTTTCAATGATTATTATATATGACTTAATCAAAGAGAGAATAAATAGTTAGTTTTAAAAATATGAAAAGATAAATAGTCAAAAGAGAATAATACCGGAAAAATAAAATTATCAGGGTGATGATAGCAGGGGTAGAGCATATGGAAATCATAAGATACACGCAATCCGTACAACTAAGCAGATCGATAGTGTACCAATATTTAAAAAAAAAAATATAGTGTACCAAAATATCGTGATTCATGAGTGCCTTTGAAAACAACGTTCTTAAAGTTAATCCAAGTGACAGAAAAATCAGACTGAACCGTCCACCTCTGTGAAACTACGCACCACTAATAATATAGGCGTCAATTTGAATTGTATTTGGGTTATTGAGTCCGGATTTGTAGGTTTTCGATTCAACACATCTTAATCGTAATCCTACCACTTAATTATTTGTATCAACTTATTAACCCACAAAAATATTGGGTGTGTGTTGTGTTTTCATATTGTAGTATAAATTACTCGTGTCAGATTCGAGTTGACAGGTTTATATGTCTATATTCTCAAACTTAACTTTATTCGTGTTCCCATGTAATCCGCCAAAACTTAACCCTAATATGTTTATATAGTATATAGTTCGTGTCGTGTCAAAAATTATCAATCTTAATAATATCCGCAAAGATTAATGGAGAGCGGAGTCAGAAAGAAAGTCAGAAGTGGCTTCAACTTCAACCCAACCAAGTTGATAATTAGAATAACTAGCAAAAACATGTGAGGTACCATTTACCGCAGCGGGAGGTCCTGGGTTCGAGTCCGGCGGACAACAACTTAAGGGGACTTTCCCTGCAAAATTTAAGGGGTTGACGGGGTTCGAATCTGGGCTTCCCGTTAGCACCCTTTTACCAAACATGTCTAGCCTAACTGGCAAAAACATGTGAGGTACCATTTACCGCAGCGGGAGGTCCTGGGTTCGAGTCCGGCGGACAACAACTTAAGGGGACTTTCCCTGCAAATTTAAGGGGTTGACGGGGTTCGAATCTGGGCTTCCCGTTAGCACCCTTTTACCAAACATGTCTAGCCTAACTGGCAAAAACATGTGAGGTACCATTTACCCCGCAGCGGAGGTCCTGGGTTCGAGTCCGGCGGACAACAACTTAAGGGGACTTTCCCTGCAAATTTAAGGGGTTGACGGGGTTCGAATCTGGGCTTCCCGTTAGCACCCTTTACTAAACATGTCTAGCCTAACTGGCAAAAACATGTGAGGTACCATTTACCGCAGCGGGAGGTCCTGGGTTCGAGTCCGGCGGACAACAACTTAAGGGGACTTTCCCTGCAAATTTAAGGGGTTGACGGGGTTCGAATATGGGCTTCCCGTTAGCACCCTTTTAACCAAACATGTCTAGCCTAACTGGCAAAAACATGTGAGGTACCATTTACCGCAGCGGGAGGTCCTGGATTCGAGTCCGGCGGACAACAACTTAAGGGGACTTTCCCTGCAAATTGAAGGGGTTGACGGGGTTCAAATCTGGGCTTCCCGTTAGCACCCTTCTACCAAACATGTCTAGCCTAACTGGCAAAAACATGTGAGGTACCATTTACCGCAGCGGGAGGTCCTGGGTTCGAGTCCGGCGGACAACAACTTAAGGGGACTTTCCCTGCAAATTTAAGGGGTTGACGGGGTTCGAATCTGGGCTTCCCGTTAGCCCTTTTACTGCCTCCAGGGGTTTAGCTCAGTTGGTAAATTGGCAGCAGATTGCAGCCAAGGACGCAGGATCGAGTCCTGGCAGCCGCAGTGTGGGATTTTCATCCCCCCAATGTGGGGGGTGGATCCTTGTGGGCACCAGGCACTGGTCCTCCTGCCAAGGTTATCGCTGAGTCACCCTGATTTACCTCCCACACGAGGCTCATGGGGCTGGGCGGTGTGGGCCCTGCGGGCGAGGGATATCTCCTTTTGCAGCCAAGATAATTAGAATAATAACAATAATAAAAGCAAAATGTGAACGTGATTTGTTTGCTTGTCTGAGATTAAGGTGCATGCTGCCTTAGTACAAAGTGAAAAGTGCATGCTTTTCTTCGATTAAAAACTAATTATGCTTAATTACTTGGTGTTGTTATCGAGGACATCGTCGGTATTGCCCCCAGATTGTCGACTAAAACTAAAAGGGCCTTTAAATTTCGTACTTGTATTCTTAAAAATACCAACAAATATCATCGCCTTAACTTAACCACACCTTGATTCTAGACATAATTAACCTTATCACAGTTCTATAAAGGGTTAACTAATTAGTACAATTACCTTTAATGAGATTTAAGAAGATTACTATGTGCTCTTAAGATTTCTAATTGCAGTTGGTACCTAATTTTGTATTATGAGAAAATTATCCTTAACTCAAATGATAAAACACTTGTTGCACATACCGTGAGGTCAAGACTTTGAATCGCACATATGGCGATAGTTTGCTTTAATTTTAAAACAAACTTTTAGTTCTTAGGGGTTACTCCCTATAGTGTGTTGATTCGTGATGTGCAGTCTTGACGTCGTATAACGTTGTTAACAAGTCAATCGTAACCGGATGAATTCAACCGTCCTTCAAAAAAGTTTCGTATTATCAATGGAGTGGTCCAATTCCACAGTGTCTAATTAATTATTTCCTCTTTAAGTCGTAATGGTTTCCATCAAAATACTACTCCGTTCCGTATGTAGTAAATTAACCTCATAGTCAAAGCACATGTATCTGCCCCCACACCCAACAATAACATTGAGTTTGATTTCAGCCCAAATTATTAAAGAAATATATAAATGATGTACGCGTGAAGATATTTTTGGAAAGTTGTGACAATCTTGATAATTTAAAAAAATTATTTCATGATGCACCCTTAACTGTAGTATAATTGACAGTTAGACGATAAATAAATACATTAAAGTAACTTCTTATTTTTTTTTATTACTTTAACAAGAAATTTACTTTTTTTGCCGTAAAATAATACAGATTACATAATGTAAATTTGTACTGTGAGTGCATAAAATTATTTCTCAATAATTTGTTAGTTGAACATACTATCAAATAGTAATGTAGATTTGTTTGAGATCTGGTGGGTAATAAAAAAGTGAGGAATTAAGGTTTGTTTCTTAGGAAAATCAACCAAATCCAAAAATATTGAGTGGGTGTGGGTCGTTCCAATAAGATCCACTATAAAACAATATATAAATAAATAATCGTAAGTAGGGAATCAATTGAAAAAAATCAAATAAATAAATTTAAAAAATGGATCGATCAGCATCTTGCTCTTCTGGGCCAAGAAAATATCAGCCAATTAAAAAAACTTTTTTGAGTGGGTCCCGTTTTAAGGTTCCGGAAGCATCCCATAATATTTTATTTCCCTGGGCGTCGTGGTCCACTTCTCCTCCACTCATAAATCATTGTTTATTGGTACTGGTAGAATAATAAGCACTATGCCAAGCCAACCACTAGAGTCAACGGATCAAAGGGCAGAATCGTCATAAACAACACACTATATGTGCGTATATAGCCACCAGCCTCCCCGGCCCCCGGCTGAGGACGGCAGACGGCGGGGGAATATTGAATAGAGAATAAACAGTTGAAATTGCTGGTATCAATTAACGAAGGAGACGATATATCAATAGCTACACATAATATACATTATTTAAATCATACTTAAGATGCGATACTTGGATAATACATTTATAGTATATGTGAGTGATTATATTAGAGGATACGCACGACATACAATACGCATATTTTCATAATATGATGTTGAAACATAAAATGTTTAACTCGATAAATTATTTATAATTTCACTATAACTCAATAAAAGGGATTTGGCCAATAAATAATCATGTATGGCATTGGCCCCTTCATAGGATTACCTCTTTTCTCATTCACAAATCGGGTATACATGTCCTATGTACAAACGAATGATTCACAGGTAAATGGTTTACACAAACGAATTATTTTGTGTTTGAAATCTGATTTTTAAAAAATAATTTTATAATATAAAAGTGATTAAAAATGTAAAATTTTGTATTAAAAATAATAAAAATTGATTATAAAATTATTTTTTTAAAATTAAATTTTAAACACAATATAAAGAACATGCCACATATATATATTACGTTAGAAGGCAAGAATTATGAAGAGGAGATATCTAAATTAAAAAGCCACATGAAGAGTCGTGCTAAATTGGCTGACTTGACTAAGTTGGGTGTTATCAGATTCTATTTCCTTATGCCTCTGCCTCTGCCTCTGACTCAGGGCATAATGTGCTTTTACTCCAGGCTCCTACTTTCGTAAAAGAAACTCACCCCATATTTTGTTGATACTTTTCAATTCATTACTCACTATTCTCTGCTCAGTTGAGTTGGTGTGATTCATTCAATTTTTGCCAAAATCTAAACATAGCTATTACTTGCGAATTCGTGTAGTGTTTTGAGTTAGGAGATTTAGATTAGCAAATTTTTGTATTGAAACTCGTTAATTTTAATATTATCTTATTCATTATTTGTGTTGATAACCTTAATCATAACTATTTGTATTGTATTATAAATTACTCATATTCTTGTTCATATGTTTCTGTTGGTGTGTTTACGTGTCAGTATTATCTACCTTAACATTACTCATTTAATTATTTATGTTAATATTTTCAAATTTGACTTTAGCCGTATAATAATGTCAAACACTAACTCGTTTATACCATCTTAATCTTTCGTATCGATTATAAATTATTTAGGAGGCTTTTTGAAATTACCATAAACTTTTTCATTGTCCACAAATTTTCGAACCACAAAAATGATCATGAGATTTGTGTTTATTTGGGGCGAAGGTAGTTTTACCAAAAAAAGTGAATTAATTGTTAGGTTAATACAAACTTTAAAAAGGTGACAGTAAATTTTAAAGTCTCGAGAGATTTAAATTTTTCTTAAACTAAATAATGAAACTATTTTTTAAGAATAATAATAGTTCAAAGAGTGCTTCTTTATTTATTTATTTATTTATTTTTCCTCGAATGGTGTACTAATGAGTGAAATTATTTTAAAACCTAGAGTTGGCTCTGTTATCTTGTGCCAATTTCCCAAGAATCATCACTTTTTTTTTTAAAACTTTACACAAAGAAACAACTTCACTTTTTCAACAATTCAAAATTAAAATTTTAAAATTCCCTCTAAATAACTACTCACATAAATTCAAAAAATAACACAATCATTACACTTTTTTAATCTCTCACCTACACAATTTCCCAAAAAAAACTTCCCTCTAAAAAACTTTTAACAAAAAACTTACCTCCAACAAAACTTCCCCTACACAAGCCACAAAAGAACAGAGCCTAATTTCAAGATTAGAATATTGATCAGATCAAATCAAAGGGTGACAAGTGGAAGTGGAGAACTACTATTGATGATTGAATATTGAGTGCATTTTGATACGCACTTATTTTGGTAGTTGTCGATCCCGGTATTTGCCATGTGATGTCCACTTCCATCACATTATTTTCAGGATGGAAAGTCACCTATATTTAATAATTTTTTTTGTTGTATTAGATAAATTCACTTTAAAAATTTTAAAAATTTCTTTTAATATAAGAGTTCATTTTAAATAAATACTTTTTTTTACTGTTATTAATATAATAATATAAATATACGAGTCGAATTAATGACATTAAATTAGTTATTTTAAATGTTGCACGTTAAAAATTGTAATAAGTTATAATTTTCTTAAACTAAATTATTCAAATATAACATAGTAACTGTTGAAACCTGGATCTCTGCCGAGGCTCCTAAGCTCGTCCGCCGCCGCAATACCTGCAGTCAGACTAACTCTCCTTTCCGATTTTACTTCGATGCCTAAGTTAGTATGTTCGCAAATATTGCACTGTGAGACTAGCTAAGTAATAATACGTCACCTCAATATGGTGGAACGATTGAATATTTATAGATGGCACTATTCCAGGCAGCTTGTAGGAGAAGCGACGTGCTACGTCAACTAGTGACGTCACCGGAAAGATACAGAAAAGATATTTCTTTATTCGAACATAACTGCCTCCTTGATCGCTTTGCAAAACTAATAAGGAAATCACACGTGGTCAATTCCGAAAGGTCCATCCTAAATCCACGGGCCTCGCTTCTTGCGGCCCAATTGCCTGTTTGGACGTTGTCTTGGCTGGCCTCGGCGGGATTTATATATCCAACAATAACAATTATATATTTTTCGGTATTTGCTATATGGGTTTAATTGGGAGGTGAGAAGCATCGCTCAACCAATACAAGATTATCAGCAGTTATACCACTAAGTAATTTGATGATTCAGTTTATGGGCTGTTTTACAGTACTAAAGTGCATACGTTCAATATACAACTTCCCACTACATTTAGTATCCCATAATAACATCTTTTAGGAGTGAGTTTTCTATCATGAGATGGTGTTTAAATAAGGAATACAGACGTATTTTTTTGTCTTTCAACTTTCTTAAAATCACATCATTTCGAACTTAAGTGGTAAAACAGTTAGTGCAGAGACTTTGAGGTTAAGAGTTAGCAAAATTACAAATTTCAAAATAAATACTTGTCAAAAATTTAGGGGCTACTCCCTGCCATGATTGTGGTATGTTGATATGTAACGTTACATGTTCCCAACGTGTAATGAACTGATCAAGTGACTTATAACGATTTTCACTTGTTAAAATAATAAAAATTTATTTGTGTGTTATTTACTAGGACGAATAAAATAGGGGAGAAGAGGACTACGTTAGGTAACATCGTATGAATGTATGTATAGTGTATAGGTAGGAGAGAATAATTAGTGAGGTATGCTGAATTAAAACAGGAAAGCAGAGAAAGCGGGCCTGGACTCGACTTTTTTAGTTTTTTTTTTTTAAAAACAAAATAAAAATTAATGAGTCGATTTAATCGGTGGAGAAAGTGAGGTAAGGCCCACCTCTAAGTACTGTTTCCACATGTGGTAAACAACCACTCGAGCCACTCCCTCGTCCCGCTTCCTTTATTGGAAGTTTTTGTTGCAAACCAAATATGTTACTAATTACAAAATAAAAAATTGATAAATAGTGTTGTTGAGATGATGAATGGACGGACACATTTCAGTTGAATTTGGGGAAATTGTTGCGAATTTTGTCTCCTGATGTGTGACGTGGCCTTTTTTTTTCGATTTTTGTTGCTGTTTTAATTTTCAATTATGAAATTTTTATAAATAAGTCAGACTCTTTTAATAAAATAAAACACATAATATTTATTTATAAGAGCTTCGTAATTGAAAATTGAAAGACCAACATAAAAAATTTTATTATAAAATAAACTCTCATCTTATAATCGAACGAAAAGAATAAAAAAAGGTTTGGGAATGGGGGGCCACCATTTTTCTAAGGTGTCTTTTATGTTTGGTTCTGACACAACCCTTCCCCCTCCAGCTTCTTTATTGGGTATTTTTGTTTTTTGATAATAAAAATGGTAAAAAGGTTAAAATATTGGTATGATGTCAACTATGATGATACGGTAATCTACGAATCTATCTAGCAATCTATCTCCCGCTCCGCTCCAGTTGGCTTCACGATTTTTTCATTTTTTCACCCCAACTTGCTGCAGCCTGCACTCTGTTTCACTCCTCCACTCTCCTTTCATCAACACGCGCTCTTTCTCAAAAGTCATAACCAACAAAAAAGAAGGAAAAAAAAAAGAAGAGAAAATCTTCACTTTACTTTCTAGTATTAAAATATAAAGAAAAAAAATAAATTAAAAATAATGATGATGATGAATTTTCACCTCATTTGTATCGAGTTCCAGACACTAGAACAGTTTTATTGATTGATTCTGTAAATTACACGTGTTAACACAAATTACTCTGTAACAATACGTTTTAGTTATATGATCTTCAATAATGTTTGAAGTTTTAATTAAAATAATTTACATATGAATGCGAAACTATTTATCTTGAAATTCATGATATCACAATTTTGACACAAGGAGACTAAGAGCCTGCTTGGTAAAGAGACTCAAATTATAATTTGAGTCTCATTTTAATTTTATAATAATTTTTTGTCATTTTCAATAAGCTTTTTTATATTTTCAACACACATTTTTACATTCTCAATGTAATTTTAATAGTATAAAATTAAAATAAAACTCAAATTATGATTTGAGTTTCTTTACCAAATATGCCCTAATATTATGAAAAGAAAATTTGAAAGAATGAATTGTGCATAGCCACTTAGACATGAAACATGATTAATGAAATTGTAGAGTAATACCTTAGGGTAAGAACTTAAGAAATCATGAGGAAAAAAAAAAAAGGACAAGTTGGCGTGCAAGGGTGTATGCGTAAATTCGAGGGAAATGAAGTAAGTGTGGCACACGCGCGGTGAAAGTGAGAGTGGTGGAAGGGGCAACGTTAATAAATACGAGGTACATGGTTGAGGTGAGTGGGAGAACAAAAGAGGGAAATGGTGGCCCTCCTCCCGTAGTCTTGGATTGGACTTTTCTGGAAAGATTTTCCTTTTATTGCTATTATTCCCATTTCCTTTTCTGAAACCAAACCCTCCTGCCCCTCTGCCGTGGCCCTGACTCACAATAATTCCCTCCATACCCAAAATACCCCTCCTGTCTTCTTCCTCCCCCATTCACTATTGACCCCCCTCTCCGTTTTTAACTTTTTCCATATGGTAAAAACAAGGTTAAAAACATAAAACACAAAAGGTCAAAAATCTCTACCTTCTCTAGCAGGAGCATGTGGCTCGATAGAGATCAGATATTCTGTGTGCTCTATTTTATTTCTATTATTTCTGTTTATCTTTTCACACCAAAAGATGAGATTCAAACATAGCATTATGGTACTCATTTCTCTCTTATGAGAACGTAAGATAAAGAGATAAAACAGACAAAAGATCTATTCATATATTTCCTTCTGGAAAAAAAATGGTATTACCATAGGTTTCTATCTGAGGGTATTGAAAAAGAGTTTGAGGGAATACTTTATTAGAAGGTGACGTAGAGGGGAGGGTGAATGAATGAAGTGATAATTAGTGTGCTAATAAAGGGCGTTGAGTAACGAGTTATGCTTGGAGGCTTGGTGTGGTCTATTTCCATTATTAGAGTTGGGGAGAGAGAGAACGCTTTTCGATTTGGTTAACGTGGGAAAGTTGCGTAAGAAATGGATGGTTTCTTTCCTTTCTTCTCTTTACCATTTTTTAAAACTTTGAACAAACCAATGGCAAGCCTAATTAGTATTCTTACGTTTGAAGAGAGGACCAATTTAATCACCAATCAACACACACACACACACACAGAGTGGCATTTCTCAACAACATTAAAAAATAAAAAGTAAAAGGAAATAAGACAAAGAGAAAATATATTATATGGATAATATATTTAGAGATGAGCAAAGCAAAGGGCAGTGTGTAGTAGTGTAGTACAAGCAGCAACAGTAGTTGTACTAACGACTATATTACATTCTAATGAGTATTATAAACTATAAAGAAAATGATTTACAAAGTGAAAATATTTTGTAAAAAAGTTTATAGACCGATGTTGCAGCATGATATAATTATCATTTGTCGGTTAATTTTAGATATCTAATAAATTTTTATTAAGTAATGCTATTTTAGTCATTATTATGAAACGTAACGACGAATTTTAATATGGGGAATTAGACAGAGAAAAGTTGTATTAATATGGGGAAACGAGGCTGACAAACTGTATATAAATGGAAACACAGTCACGAACTATCAGTCACCTTAATTAATAATGCTTGCTTACATCCAAGTCCCAAAAATCCCCAAAAGAAAAACACAGAGCCCAGAAGCTTTTTTTTTTAATTTTTATAATAATTTAGGCATTTACATTACGAGATGATAAATTTTCATATTTTGAAAACATAACTGAAAGTCTTTCAGAGAAAAATAAATAAATTGTATTTTAATTAAGGAGGGAGAAAGTATTACTCTATCCGTTCTATTAGAAGAGTTCATTTTGTTGAACTAAAACAATACAACAAAGTAAATTTTTCTAATGGAATATAAGGAGTAATTTTTTAAGTAACAGAGCCCCTTGGTTTAGACATATACAGATAGACAAATGAAACTATATTCTCCATTCGTGTTTTATAAATGTACAGCTTTAATGAGTTTGAAATTACCACATTGAAAATAAAGTTTATCACTATTTATTTCATTAAGGTCAATACTTTTAAAGTTTGAGTTAATTCATTAAAAAAAAAAAAAAGAAGAAGAAAGAGAATTCAAAACAAAACTCTGCCGCTAAACTAAAAATATATTTTAAAACATGAGATAAAAAGCTGTACATATGGGTGATATCGAGACGAGTCGAACTTTGAAATACTTATTCATTTGAAGCGGTAAAATTTTGTTAGTGTTCGTTTATTTATAAATCGAGTCGAACTCGACTTTATTCGTAAACGTTTGTGTTCGTTGTTATCGAGAGACTAAATGTTAATAGGAGTAATCACTACCAAATAGTAAAGAGCAGGGATGAGAAGGGGAGGGGGTAGCATTTAATAAAGAGAAGGGCTGCTTTCGGGCTAGTATTGAAAAACTGGCCTCGTCTATGCCGTATTGGGCAGCTATACTGATACGCAAGATCTAGTGAATATAGTAGTAAAGTAGCCTCTGTAGCTGCAGCACCAACCATAAACTTCCTTCCTTCAATTCCTCACATTATTATTATTTATTAGTATCAAAATTAATTTAACCATAACAAATTAAATTAGCCTATGCCTGTTTTCCCAGTAAGTAAACTACTAAACATCATCTTCATCATCTCTCTCTCCCTCTCTTTATTGTTTTGTTTTGTTTTATTTTGCCTAAAAAAAAAAACAGAATAAAAATACATATATCTTCAACTCCACCTTAACCTTTAATAATAAGAAGTCGTAGGTTTCTTTTCATCTTCTTCGACCTTCTCTCTTTTGTTTTTGAATGTGTGTGTGCGTTTTTTTTTAATTTTTACTTAAACATTCATTCCCCAAAACCAGAACCAGAACCACACAGTTTCATCTCTCTCTCTCTCTCATTATAATATTCTCGAGCTTTCTCTCTCTATCTATGAGAGAGAGAGAAGAAGGAGGAGGAAGGGGGTAAAGATTATATCAACAAAAGGAAAATTATAGAGTATTTTTTGTAATTAAATATAATAATAATAATAATAATAATAATAATTACTTAAGCACACACGAAAACACGCATAAAAAGACAGCTGAAATAGCTTTTGTAACTACCAACGCCTCTCCGAAATTTTTTTTGCTTCCTCCAGAGGGGACGGGAGAGGAGAGAAGATATATCCAGTGCCAGTTGCCCAGTGGTTTAGTCAAAATTCACAGCTCCAGAATGTGGGATCTAAACGATTCGCCGGATCAGAGGAGGGATGACGAATCCGAGGGCTGCTCTTCTCACGCCGATGATGATAACAAGGGCAAGCGGGTCGGATCGGTCTCCAATTCCAGCTCCTCCGCCGTCGTTATCGAGGACGCCTCCGACGACGAAGTTGGAGCTTCCGCCGAGAGAGGTAGCAGGAAGAGATGCGGTAGGAGTGGGGCCGGCACAATTTTCGGCTTCCCGGTGGATAACTGCTCCTCGGAGAGCGACCAGTTACCGGTCACTCACCAGTTCTTTCCGGTCGACGAGTCGGACGTCACGGGAGGTGGAGCCGCAGCATCAGCTTCGAGCAACGACCTCGCGCCTGATTTCCCAAGGGCTCATTGGGTTGGAGTTAAATTCTGCCAGTCGGAGCCGCTCGGCGGCGACGTGTTAGGAAAGTCTAATATGGAGGTTTCTCAGCCTATGAAGAAAAGTCGCCGGGGACCAAGGTCTAGAAGCTCTCAATATCGCGGCGTTACTTTTTACCGGAGGACTGGTCGCTGGGAATCACACATATGGTATGTATCACAGATCATTTTTGTATCTTAATTCCTTTTTTTAATTTTAAAGTAAAGTACAATTCTAATTGATGAATGCTTGTTTGTTTTCCATTTTCACGATGATGAAGGGATTGTGGAAAGCAAGTTTACCTAGGTAAGTTGAAAATTTTGACTTTGATTTCGTTTTGTGGCTCAAACATAAAATTAAAATTTGGTCAAATCAAATATGCTCTTTTGGTTGCAGGTGGATTTGACACGGCACATGCGGCAGCTCGGTGAGTTCATTCAACTTTCTTACTTGAAAAATTCCCAAAAATATGGTGTTTATCTGTGATGAGAAACTTGAAATCGGCATTAATTTGGAAAATGTGTGGTTGTTTTGATCAGTGCATATGATAGGGCAGCAATCAAGTTTCGAGGAGCGGAGGCAGACATCAACTTTAGCCTTGCAGATTATGAAGATGACATGAAACAGGTATATATTGGTCGGTCTTTCATTCATTCATATCAGACCCAAGACGAGAGAGAGAGAGAGAGAGAGAGAGAGAGACGATTTGATTGTATTAGACATTCGCCAGTTCACCTTATCTCTTATCTTTAAATGCTACCTTCCATATCTATAATGTTATAACTCAAACTCGAACTAGGGGCTTAGCTCCATTCATTCATAATCATATTGACTGAAATTAGTAGTGATTTTAATTGCTGTTTGAATGAATAGATGAACAATCTAACGAAGGAGGAATTTGTTCATGTACTTCGGAGACAAAGTACTGGGTTCCCTAGAGGAAGTTCCAAATATAGAGGTGTCACTTTGCACAAATGCGGTAGATGGGAAGCCAGGATGGGCCAATTTTTGGGGAAAAAGTAAATTTCTCCCATTCCTCTCATGTTCCTTTTTTTTTTTCACCTCTATTATCTCATGCCGTAACTAATGGAAAAAGTGTCCCAACGTTAATTCACGCAGGTATGTTTATCTGGGCTTGTTCGATACTGAAATTGAAGCTGCCAGGTGTGTTTCTTTTTTACTTTTGGGTATAAAACTTTATAGTAAATTGTTGCTTCTGAGGGATCAATCAAAGCTCAATTTTTTATATGTATAATTAAACTGGCTAGGGCTTATGATAAAGCTGCCATAAAGTGTAATGGGAAGGATGCTGTTACCAACTTTGATCCCAGCATTTATGAAAACGAGCTCAACTCCACTGGTAATTAGATAATATTCCCGATTATATTATTAACTCCTTCCTTCGGTTTTTATTACAAGAGTCCGGTTTGAAGTTGTTTTTGATGACTCATATACTGTTGTACTACTGAATTTTTCTAATGGAACCGAAGTGGTTAGGTAAGTTAAATTTAAGCTTATTAGTTTTGTGTTTATATATTGGTACGCAGAATCTTCTAGTAGTAATAATGCAGCAGCTAATGATCACAATCTGGATTTGAGCTTGGGCAATAATTCTGGCTCAAAGTCAAGCAGTAGTAGAGGAGGAGGAGGAGGAGGGATGGATAATCAAGTTGATCATTCCAGGGTGGACCAGCAATATTCTGCCTCAATGCAATTCTGCCACCAAGGTTTTAGGTCAAAGGTTTGTTATCCATCCGTTAATAATAATGTTTAACGTGAGTTGCTATGAAAAGTTATGATGAATTAGTCGACGTGAGATCATAATTTAATGTTTTAATGAATCGATCTCCAGCAAGCTCATCTGATTCCGATGGATGGTGTTGATGCTCCTCCGAGAAGAGACGGCGGTGGGTATAACGAGGCCGAGACATTGCAGCTCCTGAGCCAAACACACCTGCATTCTCCGGGATCTTTTAAGGCCAAGGAAATGCATAATAGATATGGGATTGGGGGCGGCCAATTCGCTAGAGCCGGTGATCAACCCCATGCATTTCAAATGTTCAATCCTCCTTACAATACCTCAAATTATCATGTAAGATTAATTTCATCTGATTTTTTCATAATGTTGTCATCGACAACATACATATCAAATTAACGTTGTTACGGTTTTAGTTTCCAAGCAGCAGCAACGGCGGAGGAGGAGGAGGCGGCGGAGAGCCACATATGACCGTTTCCGGCAGCGATACAATCTGGCAATCGAACCATCTTCCTCACCAAATATACGGCACTGCTGCAGCATCATCAGGATTCCCACAGCAGATAGTAAGACCTCAAAATTGGCCTATCAGAAATGGGTTCCACCACCCTCTCATGAGACCCTCTTGATCGAACCGTCGAATGACCCCTTTTTTTTTTTTCAATTTAATTTTTTCTTTTCTTTTTTACCATATTAAAAACCATATGATCAGATGAGGTACGTCCTTCTGAAAGCCCTCAAAGCCCCCTTTCTTGTTATTTTTTTTTTAAGCAATCTTGTAAAGATGAAGGCTTTGAGTTTGAGCTCCCTTAATTAAATTCTCCCTCTAACTATATTATTAATTAACCATATGATCTATGAGAAAATTAGTACAACAAATATGGAGATGGACTTCCTTTCATTGTTCCCTTCGATCCCATGTTTAGCTACACTTTAGATTCTAACTACATTATTATTATTATTATTATGACATGAAGTGAACAAAAGAGTTGGGTTTGTTTTGTGTCTTCTTGTTTGTATGCATGTCTGAAAGGAAGAAGAGTGTAAGAAGTGAAAAAAACAAAAGGTTAGAATGGTGGGGGTGATTGTTATGGGAAATATAACCCACAGGGAAGAGGAGGATGGTGATGAATTGTCACCATCGTCAGTGTCCTTTGAATCAGTTCTTTCACCACTAAAAGCAGTCAGACAATGGCTATTATGGCGAGAGGGACTTAACCATTTAACTCTTCTAACAAATACAGCTACTGTTCTCTCTTTTCTAAACATACGTTGGGGGAAACAGACTCTCTACATCGTACCATAATCACCACCACCACCACCACCGTTCTTATCATCTATCCAAGTTATACTTCTATTCACCACTGCTCAGTTCTCTTTTGGGTCGGGTCGGGTCGGGTTGACTTTTCTTGTACTAAATAACTTTGTTTATGTGGAGATATTTTCTCCTGTCTTTGATTAATTAATTAATTAATTAGTACTTGTATCAAATCATCCCTTGATCTTGATGGGTAACATGATCATGAATCTTTTTTATTTGTTTATTATTTAGATGAATCGAGACACAGATTTGTGAGTTGATTAACCCAACTCTTTTTATATTAGATTATTTAATTTTGGCTTGGGGGAGTGACGAGGAAATTAAAAAATTTGGGAGTGATTGCGTCACATGGTGCGTCACCCATGGATTATTATAATGAACATGTTGCCAAGCACCTTACCACCCATTGGAGGATGAAACAATAGTTTAAGTGAGGGTTGTACATTCCCAATATTTAAAGAATACTTCTGTCGGCATCCCAAAACACACAACTAGGGTTAAGGTTAACATTAATCTTAAATTAATCAAACAAATGATCTGTGGACCGAAATCAAGGAGTCAAAAAAAGAATCAATCATCGTTCTCTTTCTTTTTAATTGCTCTTTTCTCTAGTACTTTTTTAGCAGTACAATGTATGATGAAGCCACTTGGTGTCCAGTGTCCACCCCTCGGGTTAGCAACTTAGGACAAGCGAGCCTAATTTCCAAATGTTAGGTGCGGGGTGGTTTCGTTTTCGCTTATTAAAAGAGTTCAGTAGTCCAAATCATTTCATTTTATATTATAATTTGAATAAAATAAAATTTGAGAAAACTGGGTAGAGAATCTGAACGCATTGTAAGCGCCTGAACGACTAAGGATACATTAAACTTGGAAGTAGCGAAGTTTGTGATATTATGCCAAAAAAACGTTAGCGTCAAAGTGGAGATCTTTTGGGGAATTAATCCGACTTTTGGAAACAAAGAAAAGGTACGTAGGAAGGGTGATCCTAGGTCGACGGTGCATGCGTGATACTTAGTACTACTTCTACTTGTACTTCTACCTGTATTATTAGTATTAGTATAGAGTATAGACTCACCCACTCATTTAATGGGTGGTCCTAAGTATATGTATATGTATACGTACATGTATACGCCTTGAAAGGAACGGATTGGCTTTTGTTTGCAGCTTTCGTGTTTTGGTATCATATATGTATATCCGACTAAAAAAAATTTACTTTGTAATATTCAAAATAATATATTAAATGGACTATTTACATGGGACGAAGGAAGACAAGACAAAGTTTGAAGATCGAAGACGAATAAAGACACGGGATGGGGAAAGAGGGAGGACCAGTTTGAGTTTCTTTAGATTCTTTTTAACTTTTCTTCAAGGTATTCACGTTAATGAACAAGATTGTACTTCTCAACTCATCTCATCCCATCCCCATATATTTATCTCGTGCTGTACCCATGTTTATTTATCGATTTTTTTTCTCTTAAAACAAAACATTATATATAATGAGAAATATTATAATTCTTTCACGTGATCATTTAGTCGATGAATAATGACTTATAATGTATTAATAATGTAATTGTATAAGTCAACTATTATTTACTGATTAAATAGTTTCGTGAATAAACTATAACATTATATATATATATATATATATATACACACACCATCATAGTACAATAGCAAGCAGCATGCAGTCGGTTGGGTGAAACTATTATGACTCCTAAGAGGTTTTGAAAAATTACCATTATTCCCCTAAATGTTTTAAATTCTTCCATGTAACAAAAACACCCGTGGGACTTGTATTCATTTTTGTTAACCGAAAAGGGGCCGAGTGTAGTTTGACCAAATGAAAAGGAGTTAATTGTTATATTAGCGCAAATTTCAGGGAAGTAATTATAAAATTTTTAAAATCTCAGAGGGGCTACTAATAGTTTTCCCCAGACCTCGAGGAGGTAAGTGTAATTTACCATTGATTGTATAGTTATCATTGTATGGTTCACGAGTCACACGTTTGGCTTAGGAGAGAGAAGATATAGATCTTGGATCGAAGCGGAGAAATCCAAATCCAATCAATTAAGGTAAAGTAGAGATTAGCTTAACAAACGTTCGTGTAACTTCTTATAATAATAAATATTTTTGTATTAAAATATAAATATTTATTAATAAATTTTTTTATTATCGAGGTCAGACTTATTTCAAAATAGTAGTGATAGACGTATCAACAAATGGATCATAATTTCTACTTCTTCATAACAACTCGTGTGGTATACATTATGTGATATTAATAATTGTTTCATAAAAATATAATCAGTAAATGTATGTCACGTGAGTTGATATAAAAATATTATGATGTTCAATGTTAAAATGTCTATCATTACTCTTTCCAAAAAAATTCCACGCCCACCCATATTGCAACTTCTTTTAACAGTTGCAAACTGTTTGGAATTTGGACCCCAGAAATCCCAATTTTGTTAATTTTATTTTTATATATTCTATCTCATTAAAAGTTTTGTATTTTTAACTTAAAAAATTTACTTGAGATCTTTTGTCTACTATAATCATGTCTTGGTATCGTAACAAATTGCAATTGAGAAAGGGGGCGCGCGCACGGTGATGTTAGACTGTTAGCGTTGTCTTGCCGACATATTTAACCTTTGCCCGCAAATGGTACTACGTTGTACCTATCCTTCCAATCCGTTTTCCTTGCTTGCTGCTATACATTGCCATTGCTACAGTCTTACTGCAACTCAGAATTTATATCTATAGTTGCTATCTGTATAGTAATTAAGGTTCGGTTTGTTTTCATCGTTTTTGTTTATATTTTATTTATTTAAAACACTTAAAAAAAAAACACAAATATACAACAAAAATTTGTCAATTCAATATTGAGCCAGGTCCACTACGTACGCCACAAAATTTAAAGATGACTAATGCGTCCACTTTCTTTCTGCTGGTCCCGAGCCTTGCATTCTACCTTCATCCACATATATTCAAAGCTAGCGAACCCAAAAAGTAAAAGAAAGAACCAACAAAGTAAATGCTACATTTATCAAACCATAATTTTTTATTTTTTTTGGTGGTTTATTTGGGTGCATGCATGCATTTATGGATGATTATAACGTATATAAATAGTTTAAAATTAGGGTTGGTGGTTAATTTAACGTAGTAGGGATGATGATAAAGTTATGTAGATATATCCTTTATGAGTATATAAATAAAATATAAATAGGGTCGGAATTTCCAAAAGTAGAAACAGAAAAGTGATTGAATGAGAAGGGCACTTGTGCTGTTTTGGAAGCAGCTAAGCATGTGCAGGACTAGGATCGATACTAATTTTAACCTTATCCTAATTTTCATCATCAAACCTTGGACTTTTTTTTTCATTTTTTTTTTCTTTTTCCCCGGACAAATTCCCAGGGCCAACTTATGTTGCAGTTGTGGATTCTTGGCCTTCCCCCCTTAATTTCGTTGCTATTTTTTATGATACGGAAACGGAATCTCTCTGAAAAAAGAATACGACACTTGGAGGTTAGAAATACTTTTGCGGGGATGTGCTGTTTGCGGATGTATTGCACTCTCTAATTCGCTTTGAAGGTCCTTTTACTTTTAGATGAAGAGAAATGAACTCAAACACTCGAATACAAAATACATTAAATTGTTCATATGTTCACGGATAATATAACTACTTGATCCACTATCTTCTGTGTTTACTTTAAAAATATGCTTCAAAAGATTCTAATCAATTATTATATACGCCTTTAAAAAAGGGTCGTGGTTTCGCTTTGATCTCTCAATTCATACAAAAGTTCATTTTGATTTTCAACTTAAAAAGTAGTTTCAAAGCCATACATATATAGTATTTGGATAGTATTTTAGCTATTTTCAGTTAAATAAGTGAGATGATTTAGGTTAAATTTTTTTCTTCTTCTATATATACACTGGTAATACAAATATGTCTGAATTTTTTTCACATAATAATCAGAAAAAGTTCATATGTTGTTAGCAATTGACAAACATTTAATTAGAAATTATTATGAACCTGATGGACGAAAATAATATATTATCAATCGAACTGGGAATAACAAATAGGGCAGAAAACGAATTACATTTAACATACCATTTTGTACATAAGATAACTACACTCGTTACGCTTTCTAATCTGATTTTCTTTTATTTTTTTTAATAAAGGGTTACCATGATCTCTACCACTTAATTCTTCCGGCGACCAAGTTGATTAAATAGTCAAGTACAGCATGATTTTTGCGGGCTTAGTGATGGTGACAAAAGAAACTCCACATTTCTCATCTGGAAACAACGTACCCCACAACCTTAAACACCCAAATCAATTAATGATTAATGTTTAGAATGAAATACACTTTACCCCTTGTTTTTGTTATAAGGACAGTTATCTCTTACTGGTTTAAAAATGTTCAATTACCTTCTCATATTATAGGATTAAAGTGTCCATTTAACGGAATGATTCAAACTAACAGACTTAATGTCAAATACCATAAATGCCCATCAATCAATGTTACATGGGAACTGCTGCCTATTCTCAGCATCCATAGCGCCGCCGGCAGGAGAAGAGAAAACCCATGGCCGATCAAACAAATGTTGAATATGAACATCAAACCCATCCTTATTTATAAAAAAACACACAAAACAAAAAAAATCAAACCCATCTAAGCCAGAGAGTTTCAGTTCCTCATAGTCTCTCGTCTTCGGTCTCTCCATCACCCAGCCAAACAGCGCTATGGCAATCAAATGAAGAGGCGTAGTAATTCCCAACACAAATTGAAATTCATTTCGTTATCAATTGAATCCCATCAGGACAAAATTTCAGTTTCTTCCAAGGAAATTAAACACACACACACATATATATATACATGTAAATAAAAGCAAGTGCTGCAAATTTCATCACAAATTGGAATGAATTTCCTTTGAAATGAAAGCAAGTGTAAATCTCAAACGATTTCAGCACATTACGAAATTTTTATCACAAGTCCATTCCAATTTGAGTGTATTCAAACTCCACCAACCACAATCAAATTTCAGTAGTTCAATCCCCATCAAGAAGCCAAACCCAGAACTTCCTTACTTGAAAAGCTTGCAGATTGTTTCATGTGTCTTTGCCATCGCCGATGCTTAATTCCGTGCCACCGTCGTCGAAGGTTGTACCCGATTGTTATAGATGATGCAATCATCGATTTGTTCAAACCCACGTCAAAATTTGTCGTCGTTTTTATTTTTATATTTTTCAGTTTTAGGTTAATTCAGAAAAAGAGTATTTTCGTTCATGAAAATATATAGCAGTTGTACCCTCAGTATTGGGCTCCTGAGAATCAGGCATCCGTTAGTCTGGATCGTTACCCTCAAATGGACACTTTAGTCTAATAACATAAGGGGGGTAACTGAGTATTTTTAAACTATAAGGAGATAACTGTCCTTACACTAAAATCATAAAGGGTAAAATGTATTTCACCATAATGTTTTTATGGGCTTGTTCTTTTTGTTTCGTTTTGAAAACGGTTTTGGTTTCAACAATAAATTTAATATATTTTAATCATGTTCCATCATTTCCAATACAACTTTTTACTTTTCAGCATCTACTTTTTACATTTTCAATACACTTTTTACATTATAAAACTATTTTTCAAAACTTATTTTCAAACTTAGTTTGAAAACAAAGATAGAGAACAGACCCTATATATATATATATAAATAGTTGATTAAATAACTGACGGGATTAATTGTATTTATTAGTACTAAAATGTCAAAAGGAAAGAGTAACAAGTTAATATCTTACAGCTTTACACAAATTAATTTTTAAATATAAATATGAAATACACAGTTAAAAGCTGAAAACAAGACAGAACCAACTGAGATTATCGAATAGATTATTAGTACTCACTTTATTCACATAGACAAAAATAAAATAATTTCAAATTAATGAACCAAAGAAAAAACAAAATCACAAAATGAAAGTACTTGATTTAACCTAATTAATAATCATGAATGCATATATATATATAGAGAGAGAGAGCACCGACGCCACATCTGCTTCCCAACCTGTCCTTCACTTTTATTGGTGGTATCCATCATATTGAAGAAAAAAATAATAAAATTACAATTAAATGTATGCCACCAATAAAAGTGAAGGACAGGTTGGGAAGTAGATGTGACGTCGGTGCTCTATATGTATATAAATGCATTCATGATTATTAATTAGGTTAAATCAAGTACTTTCATTTGTGATTTTGTTTTTTCTTTGGTTCATTAATTTGAAATTATTTTATTTTTGCTCTTGAACTTAAAAATCGAAATAGTTATGAATTTGAATTTCGACAATACATGAACAATTTTCGATTAATACATGAGATTGGCATACTTTAATAAGGGCAATAAATTAAAAAAAATTAAAGGTTATATTACTTTGTTAACTCCTTTGAAACAACTCACGTGTTAGTCAAAATTAGCTCGAATATAGTACGAATTGGGCTTTAGGACCATTTTAGAACAATTTTAAACTAAAAGACCAAATAAAAACAAAAGTCCAAGTTAAAGGACTAATAAAGTAATTTAACCTATGAATTATCAGTGCTTCCTGTTTTATATAATTGTCAATTGGAAAAAACCAAAATAATCAAGTGACTGAAAGCGATGCTTGTAATAAGTATTTAGTGTTTCTTGACAAAGTTAATTAATTTGGGTGGTTGGATTGGATTGGGTTTGGGGGGGGGGGGGGGGGGGGGGGTGTTTACGTGTAGGGATGAAATGCAATCAAGACCAGGAATATAAAATGTCGATTTTTGTTATGTTATATGCACTCGTTCGTTTTATTAGAAGAATTTATTTTTTTTAATTTTTAGTAATATAATTGATGTTGATGCATTAGTAATATTATTTAATAACAACTAAATAATATTTAAAGAGTAAAGACATTAACGAAATAAATTATGTCAAATTAATTATTTTATTTATTGTATATAGATATCGATAAAAAATTATATATTTATAAAAATGAATAATACTAATGAAAGAGAAAGAATAGCTGATTGTGACCCGAAAATACAACTGGAAAAATAATAATAAGAAACAATGAATGACAATTGATGAGAAAAGGGTAGGAGGGAAGGGGGGGAATCCCTTGTTTTGTCATATGTTTTTTCGTTGGTCTCCAACGTTAGAGTTGAAGCTTTCCGTGTTTGGAAAGATTGAGATTGGCACATGTAAAAACAATGTATCATTATTGTTATTATATGGATTACGTTGTTGAGGTTTCTGGAGCGGCCACGACAATTGCTATCATTTGTGACCACCATTTCTTTGGCTTTGCGTGGAGACTTATTCAGATTGAAAAGGTCCGAAAAAGGTCCGAGTCAGAAGATAAGCCGTTTTAATAGAACCGGTCCCTCCCACCGTTAGGTACCGCGTCTTCTCAACCTTTACCCATTACTATTCTGCCTACTCTGGTCCACATTTTGACGTCTCAGTATTATCTGGTCGTTTTTGTTTTATTTTTATAATAAATTTAATATATTATTATATATTTTTTATTTTGTTAATACTGATTTTTCTTCAACTATACCATTTACATTTTATTTTTTATTTTTGGATATAGAAGGAGGTCTTCATCAGCTTTCAATAATTTGTACATTAAAAAATTATTTTCTTAAAATATATTTTTAAAAGCATATCACAACTAGCATGATTTTTATTGTACTTTGACTCAACATTCAATTTGTGTAAACCTAAGTAGGTAATATAGGTGATAGAGATGTACAATTCATTAACTCGTAGCCTTGTAGTAGTCTTAGGTGTACATATTTCACATGGGACGGGAACTATTCTAGTTCGTAAATTACGTTCGCAATTCTACTTCAGGCATGTTGTTTTGATTTTAATTTCAACACTAAATTTAATATATTTTAATTATTTTTTATCATTTTTAATATAATTTTTTACTATTTATCCTTTCTTTTTTTCTTTTTTTTTTACATTATCAATACACTTTATATTATAAAACTATTTTTCAAACATGGTTTCAAAACCATTTTTAAAACTATCATAAAGAATACCCCCTCGAGTGAAAAATGTCCCCTCCTATGCTGAAAAAACCCTCAAAATTTTGATTTTTGGGGCACTTCTAAATGGGAGCTTTAAATGGACCGACGATTCCGTGGACCGACGATCCCGAAGCAAAGCCCACACGATGTAATGACAATTTTACATCATCTCTCTTCCTCTTTTTCAGCACACTTTTTTCTTTTCTCCTCCACACTCTCTCTCTTACTCTTTTCCAGCACTTTTTTCCTTTTTTTTTTTTTTTCATTTTTCACGACTATCAATTCATTCTCTATTCCTCTCTAATTTATTTTCATTCTCCTATTTTATCATTCATTTTAGTATATGATTTATTTTTTTTCGTTTAGCATTTTGAAAACCCATGAAGCAAAACAGTACAGACTACTAAAACGTTAATATTGTAAGGTCCCATGAATCAATACAGTTTATACTGTAAAACGCTATATTCTATATTGTAAAACAATACAGAGTAGTCATATTGTAAATTAATTATTCCAAAAATCTGGACGAAAAATAAAAATAAAGAAATAATTGTCATATATTTACAACTCATATTTTTTACTACATTTTTTTCCAAAAAAATCAGTACAGTTTATATTATGAAATGTTACATTATATATTATAAAATATTACATTCTATACTATGAAACATTACATTCTATATTATAAAACGTTACATTCTATATTGTGAAACAATACAGAGCATTCATATGTTATAAAATTAATTGTTCCAAAAATAAAAATAAAGAAATAATCGCCATATATTTACAACCCATATTTTTTTGCTACATTATTTTTCAAAAATCTGGATGAAAAATAAAAATAACACAAATAAAATCACTTGCTAAAGGATGATAAAAGAGGAAATTAAAAAAATGGAAAGAAATAAAGAAAAAATTGACAAAAAAAGCAAATGAGAAACAAAAGAGAAACAAGAGAGAGAGGAGAGAGAGAGAGAGAGAGAGAGAGAGAGAGAGAGAGAGAGAGGAAGAAGAAGGAGGACAAAAAAGTCAAATGACATAAGAGATCTATCGTCGGGACTTTCTGTCCACGTTATTGTCGGTCCATTTACATTTACTCTTTCTAAATATAGAAATTCGTTGAAGTCAACAACTCTGCGCATAGGCCTTTTCTTTAAGTTTTAGTTTCTGTTTCAACGGTAAATTTAATATATTATAATTATTTTTTATCATTTTCAATACAACTTTTACTATTTAGTTATACATTTTTACATTTTCAATATACTTTTTACATTATAAAATTATTTTTCCAAAACAAAAAGTCAAAACTTACTAAAAGAACATGAAGTTTTTATTGTTGCGAAAAGAGAAACTGAAAAATAAAAAGAGAAGGGATTATTATGATAATTTCCAATCAAGGTTCCCGGTTTAAGACAGGAACAGGAATTGGTTCCCGCTTTTTGTTAAGTTTGAACATGCAGTTTGAAGACGCGCACAGAGGAGTAGAGGTGAGCACGAATCGGTTTCCACGAATTACGATTTTCTCGAATTTTAAATTTTTTTGGCTAATTTGAAAATCGAACTTAATTCGTTTTAAAACTGAAAAAACCAAATCGAATTCGTAATTCAAATTCGGTTTGGACCGTAAAAACCGAATTCACAAATTTGTTATCAGAATTAATAGTTTAATACAGTAAGGGTTTGAACAAAATGAAAGAGATATGAGAGAAGGAAATAGGAAGAGTAAAGAAATAAATATAATGAAGAGAATAAGCACCGTCCAGTTCCAGATCCACCATCGCCGCCCTTTCCCAAATTCACAACTTCTACCATCCAACAACAACAACCAATACCACCATAACCTTCTCCCAAAAACTTGATGGCTAAGAGAAAAAAATGAAAGAGAGATGGGAGAAAGAAATAGGAAGAGTAAAGAAAGAAAGATAATGAAGAGAAAAAAAAAATAGATGAAGAGAAGAAGAGGGAACAAAGGTGGGTTCGCAGGGAGAAAGAAAAAGGAGGGGGAGGGGGTAGAGAGATGTAGTTGGGCAGAAGAATTAAAAAAATGAAAAGTAAAAATTAAAAAAATATAAATTATATATCCCAATTCGATTTTCGAATCGATTTTCAGGTTGGATACTAAATTTGAAAATCGATTCTAAAACCGAATGAATTCGGTTTCAAACTAAACCTAATTCGAATAATGAATTCAAATTGAGTTATTCGAATTTGATAAATTTGAATTCAGTTCGATTTTTGAATTGGATCAAATCATGTCCACTCTTGCATAAAAGACATAGATAATCACGACTTCCAGTTAAGGAAAGACCAGTGCTTTTGTTATCAAATGATTGCATTTGCGACAAAGGCTTAAAATGAGGGGAATCTTCCTCTTCTTTATGTTATGTGCTCTCTGTCAACAACTGACTGAGCTTAGCTACATCTAGATTACATTCTAGGCTTGTAGCCCAACCACGCCTCTCCCCCCAACCCTACAGAATATAGAAGTCTAGAAGAGATGATAAACCAAATGGATTAGACAAGTGCCTGAATTTGAAGCATGCCTTTTCAAATGGTTTGCCTTTTATTGTTTTTTTCACTCTCATTTCTTTTGGTAAGAGAAAGAGAATCAAGATACTACTATTTTGTGTCTTTAAAAACTTACTAGTTTGAGTTTTCAACTCCTCGTCAGTCATTTGTCACCCATCCACCAACTCTTTCTTTACCGTGTCTTCGAAATTTTTTTTTATTTTGGGAGTTTCACTGTTATCTTATCTTTATGCTCTACCAAGCCAAGTAGCCATTTTTAGGCGCCCCAACAGATTTTTGTCTCAAATAGTCCGGTCCTCATTCCGTGTAAGAATAAAGAGTATCGATAGATATTTCAACTAATCATCATAGAATTATATGCTATGCAAGGAAAGTTCCTATGCTGTGAGAATTATCATTCATTGGTGACACAATAAGGCTAACAACCCTAACCCTAAGGCCTAAAGTAGCAAGCCATTTGCTCCCACAAGTGGCACTGGGTTCCTTTCCTAGTTCGTGAAACGCATACAATACGGGTGAGGTGACCCAAACCCACATAGTTTAACTTCCTACGTAACTCATAAGATAAGGTTTTTTTAAGGAAAAAAAGAAAAAAGAAAAAAAGAAGAAGAATAAGAATCAAGTTGGCATAAGAAAGTTAGGCCAAGTTGCCAAGTAGAGTAAGAAAAGCAGCACAATAATACTATGAATCGGTACCACCGCTTCCAACTTAATGAAAAGAAACTAAGATGAGATAAAATCCTAATTCCTAAACATATTGGAAATAAAGCAAACTTCTCATGATCTCCAACTAAAATTTCAGAATTCCTTCCAGATTCCAGCTAGATGGGATGGAGAAAGGAGCAGTGCTAAAATGCACTTCTCCCCAATCATATTTCAATCTTAGTTTACCATTTCCAGAGAAGAAAAGAAAACAAAAACAAAAACGTCGCAGAGATCGAAAGTTGTTTTCTCACTTTCATGAATCTTCCTGCTCTCCCAATCCCCTCCCTTGGAAACCAAATACATGTTCCAAAATCATGGCATGTTTACCGATAGGGGAGAAGGCCAGATTCCACAGCCTGATCAAAACAGAACTCAATGTCACCTTGCTTGAAAAATTAATCTCACTTTGTTTTCCAATGAAGCATTTGAAGATCACTGGCAGTCGTTCTCATGACATTGTTTTCACGGTGGAAAGCAATGTGTATTCCAACCCGAAGTAATCAAACACATTTTGGACCTGCAAAACAAGAAAACATATATAGCATCAGCAGTTCTTATGTAATAGCCTGTTAAGGGACTTTGTCCAGCAGGGCAGGCATTAAAGTGGCTAACGAACTATCATCTGGTGGCATATCTCTTACCTAATCAACAACAGCAACAACTAAGTCCTTATCTGATTATGTGTGGTCAGCTATATAAATCACATCTTGCAATCATGTACGTTCGAGACACATTGTTTCATTTATATTTAAACATAACATGTCATTTTTTCTTAGTTGTATTCCAATTCTTTAGGTCTTCCCTTTCCCCTCCTCTATCAGTTAGTGCATCAATGTTTTCAACCTGTCACATTGAGGGATCTAAATGTCTCCTATGCATATGTCCAAACCATCTTAGGCATGCTTCATGTCTCTTCCACAGAATCAAAATAGTGTCTGGGTGAAATAAGAGCAGTGATACATGCACAATGACAAGCAGGATTAAGGAAAGAATAAAATACTGGCAAAGGAAATCAGGAGGAAGTAATTTAGACAAATTATCTATAGCAGTATACCAAATCTTGCTTTGAGATATAGTGCAGTGAGTAACAAAATGCAAATTACCTTGGAAGTGCGATTCATATACACAATGCACCCAAATCAGGCTGGCTTCCAGCAGGCTGGTCATGATTCAGAGCCTTTTGTGATGCTTTCTTGCGTTGCTTTTTGTCCTTTCTATCATTTGAATCATCAACAGTCTTATTTCTGAGAGCATAATTTCTTCATCAGAGAAAATAAGAGTTGCAAAATAATTCATGCTCACTGCAATAGAAAATAAAACGTTTGACATATGTGGTTATCTTTTTCTCAAACGATATTAGACGTACCTACTCTTCTCAAATGAAACTTTGTACATACTACATATCATGTTGAATTTCTGAACTCCACAATTTGTAATCTTCCTTCTTGCAATTTTAATTAGGCTGAAACCCCAGCAAGGAAACAGTTCTAAAGCCCTCCATTTCTCAGTAAAATGAACTCCATGTAACCCAAAATAAAATTCTAAGCCATTTAGCTAAGAGATATCTCGTTTCAATGTCCAAAAAATAAAATTCAGTAAGGCATAGTCTAGCACCAACCAAATTGATGGAATTCGTCCAACAAACATGACAAATGATGCACAGTTCATTCCCTCTAAGACAATCCAATGCATCCTAGAATGCACAGATACAGTTTCATACTTCCTAAACCAAAGAGATTTTATCAATCTTAGCTGCAATAAGTAAAGATCATAACAAAATAAATTTCTGCACAGACACACAAAGGAACACAAGCAGTATTTAGGGGATATACATAGTAAGTCTAGCAGAAGATCTCCCAGCAACTGATCCACAGCAAGACTTGTACTTCTTTCTTGAGCCACAAGGGCATAGCTTGTTTCTTGGAATTTTCTACAATAAGATAGGTGGATCTAAAAATGCCAATAAATACATAGAAGGAAAGAAGGAAGAAGGCTAAAGAAATACTGTTTTCTGATTAAATTGTAATAGAAACCTTGTCATCAGAAGATAAACTCTTTACGGTCTGACTTCTCTGTATACTATTTGTTCTGTTTTCAGTATTTGTATTGTGCTGCTCAGTTTCTTCCTTCTGATGCTCACCTGCACATCAAAGATTTAGCGCATATATGGTAACAAAATATGTTTTGATGTTTTACAAATATTAAAGTGTATTGAAAATGTAAGGGGGTGTCTTAGGAATTACAAAAAATTATTACAAAATGGTTAAAATGGGATTTTACACGGAAAATGTGTCCCGAAACACATCTCGAGAGGTGATACCGTATAATGTAATGCAGGAGTCAATAAAAATAAATTTTAAAAATTAAAAAACAGTGACCAGATTTGTTTACAATCTTTCGGTAAGAAGTTTCTCAATCATTTTTGCTTTTCTTTGTTCCTTCTTGTTATTTTATGTGGTGGAGCTGGAGTGTTCCCATTAAAAAGAAGAGCATTTCAGCAGTTCAAAGATAAAATTAGATTGGTGTCATTTACAAATTTAGTATGGACCTCAAAGATGAAAGGAAACCAGAAGACATATTCAAATGATTCAATTAAGATAGAAACCTAAAGACATCAAAACTTACACACAGTACCCAAAACATCATGAAAAGGCACTGAAGGTAGAGAATAGCAAAGGAAAAAATAAATAAAAAGATTCCGGGTCTGGGGCATGCAAAAGCTTCTGAGCTGACACAATAGCAAACACCATTTGATATCACAATTTGAATTACCCTGACTAATGTTTTCTGAACTTGGGTCATCCTCTTTGATTGCAACCAAATTTTCTTCACACCCCTGTTGTGCTATAAGATATTCTATTGCAGCATCTGCATTGCCACCAACCTCTTCAACTACCTGGAATATAAAAGTTGTCAGAAAGAAAAAAAGGTATCCTAGGAAGCTCATATGCAACATGAGAATGACATGGCATGCTTATGAATTAGATCAACCGCAAAACCATGACCTGCTTAACTTTGTCTACATCCACACATCCACTTCCAGCCATGACCATTTTCAAGCATTCAGGTTCAATGGTATTCCCAGCAACTTCCACTTTAGACTTTGCAACAAAGCGTTCCGCTTTTTGAGATGGTGTTGAAAGATCAGCATCAGCCTTTCATATACTAGAGGTTAGCAGACTTCTAGTCAACGAGATGCCCAAAAAGAGGAGTAAAATTAAAGGAACAGGAAACAGTAGCCAATCAATCAATAGAAAGAAACATGGTAACAATGATAGGAACCTTGATAAGAATTGGCCTTGCTGGTCCAGAACAAGTATCATCCTTTGAGCGAACACTGTTGTAATGCTCACCATCATGATAAGAGCTACATATTAACAAATAAATTAAGGACAGCTCCCAAGGAAACAAAGAGATATACTAAGTTCTCAGTCATTTCATAATGCCTATCAGAATTATAAAAATAAAAAAGTAGCTAGTGGATTTTCTTCAAGTTTCAAAGTCAACACTAGAAAACACGGAGGAAGACATAAACTTGTTTATGCTGGACAGAGTTTTAACCAAACATAAGTAAATTGTTGAGCACTAGATCAGTCAAAACCTACAGATGGATCAGTATAAACCTACTGAAAATCATGAACATACTTACAGATGGATCATTCTCACTTCACGCTTGTCAAAATTCTGTATGTACCATCGAGGATAGTCATGCTGCACCAGAAATGAGGAAACTTATACATCTCCCAAAATTATTTTGAAGGAAATGAAATTATTCATAATCTGTGTAACTACTACATATTAAAAGGTATCTAGCAGTGTGCAATGTAAACTGTTTATAAATCAGTGGAAAAAGAAAGAGGAAAGTTTACCCGGTGAATGCATATATTACAACGAGTTACAAGGGAAGCAGCTTGCAATTCCATATGCCCAGCCCAAGTTCCATCCTTATCCATGGACTGACAATAGTCGTCAAACGGAATCTCATCCTCAATAAAAGGCTCAAACATTTCTCTGTTTTTCTGTTAAATGCAGCTTCAGCAATCAGACACTTAAAACATCCTCCAAGCTCAGTCTTGACAGCTAAGAAAATTTAGCATGATAACAAAATAATGATGGATAAACAGGCGTTCACTAAACAAGTAAGACTGTAAATCACGTTCATTCAAATAGCCAGCAAGCATTATGCCATTTAACAACAGGAGGATTAAGCAGAGAGCACAAAGTTATATAGATCGTGTCTGGTTTAAGCTCTTGACGAACTTGAAATTTCATTCAGCTGGATCGATTACCATCTAAGCTCGTTTGCGATGAACGCCATTTCACATCGCAAACATTGAAATTTGTTAGGCCTCAGCAACTTCTTTGATAAGAAGACCAATTAATATGAAACCCTAATATATTATCAAATTTTATGGCAGAATATGATTCACATCAAATAGTTCCGTTAAAATAAAACACAACAAAATGCCTGTTTATGAGATAGAGAGCAACCCCACTTTCCAATTTTTTGGGGAATGAAAAATATCCAACTGAATATACACCGTACCATTATAAACTGAACTACCATATGCCGATATTTCTCATGCTGATCCTCATCGCCCTCCAATTGATCCGCTAATGCTCTGTGTAAATGATAATAACTCTTTTAAACCTATTAATATTACAGAGACAAAATACCAAAGATAAATATATGTCAGTGTTAAATTGCTGGCCAGATTCACGAACCTGAAGAAACAATTACCATCAGAAGTCACATCGAGTATCTTCAAGCCTAAAGCATCAAGCTGCTTTCTAAATTCAGAAATATCCGCCGGCTTTCCATGCTTTTTCATCTGTTCCCTCGAATTAAAAAAATGAATGTGACCCAGTCAGGGGATTCGGAAAACTAAAAACCATTGCGGTACAAAACAATACTGAATTATACTCGAAGTATGATATTTGCGAGCGAATTGATGACCTCTTACAAAATCGCGGGCGACTTACGTGGGAAGATTTGGGGGTTGGTTTTGGTTTGGATTTTTGGTGCTTTGTTTTCACCATAATTTCTTGAATCCAAGAATTCAGTGGACGCGATGGAAATGGAACAGCTTTCGAAAAATTTTCAGACAAGAAGCGCTTAATCTGAGAGTGAAGCAGAGAATTGAAGATCGAAGCAGGGAGGGGCTGTCCGAACTTTGTTAAACCTCAGCCTTTTGTGTGGCGGCCCTGCAGCTTAACTCGCGATTTGGCGCGCCCGCCGCTTCTAGATAGAGTAAATTACATTTATCACACGCAGGTTAAGATCTATTACTAATTGGCATCTGTAGTCTGATATAACTACAAATTTTCCCCGGAAGAAATCAAAGCTTATTTTCTTACCCACCAATTTTTATTTAACCAGTTATTCATTCATGAGTTGCAATTAGTGCATGCTTAGCGGCAAAAGTTGCATCTTAATTGGATGCAAATAGGAGGGTTAAAAAAAACTGACAAACCGATAACCGGATCAAAAATCGAACCGATAACCGTTTGTTATCGGTTAACCAGTTAATTGGTTTCGGTTAACCAATTATAAAATTGGAGAAATAATTTATTCACGTTTTCAAAAGAAAGAGTAATGGGTGAGTTTGCTGTTATGGGTGATAACGAGCCGAGCCTAGTTTTGACGTGTTCATTTATTTATCGAGTTTAAAATCTTGTTTGTGTTTGTTTATTTATTAATCTAGTCCAGCCGAGCTTGTTCGTGAACGTTCGTGTGCGTTCTATCTCGCATTAACTAACATAAAATTGTAATGTTTAGTTAATTTAATATATTATATTACCTTACATAAAAATCAAATTTTAATTTAAACTCATATATTGATATCTATGTACATATAAATATATATATATAAAGATTCAATTATTTGTATTATAGCTAATATTTTAATGGAGCATGTTCACGAACATTAACGAGTTTTAAACACATTGTTCGTGTTCGTTTATTATCGAGTCTAAAAATCATGTTTGTGAACGTTTTTATCGAGCCGAGCTCGAGCTTATTCGTGAATGTTCGTGTTTGTTCTCAGCCCTAGTTGCTGCTGTTTCCATTTCGATTTAGTTGGTCTATGATCATTATCAATCTCGAAGTTGAATTTCAAAATCATGTTTAACGTACGATTTTTCTAAGACATTATACATTAAGCCCAATTATTTTAAGTTTATGAAAATGTAGCATCAACTTATCATTATAATAATTGAAATATAGGTGCTTAGAAGCATGCTAAGGGCTTGTGACATAAATATTGATTGATAGATCCACCCACTGCATAAACCCGTGAAGAAAAGGTGAAACCAGGAGGCAAGAGGGGTCCATTTATGGCTAAAATCATCATCAAATTGCCATCATTCCATAGTTGCAATCGTAATGAAGAAAATGGTTACTGTATAGTACTCCCTCCGTCCGTTATATTTAATTTTGTTTACGTAATATATTCTTATTAATATAATAATGTATGATATAAAATTAATTTTTTATTTATAAAATAAGTATATAAATAAAAAAACATGACATCAAATTACTTGGTTTATGTATTGTACCTAATCATTTATCGTATATTCTTTAAATTGAACCCTTATAAAGATTATTGAATCACACCAAGAGAACATAGACTACATATTTTTTATTTTTTCTGAAGGAAATATTTTGGAATCCAATAACGATTATCGTGTCTCATATAATGCGGGGTGAGATTTATCACAATATAATAACTGGGGGCCATTGAGGAGGAGAAAAATTGAATTGGGACTGTTGTAACTTGTACCTGCATGAAAATAGTAATAATTGTACCTGAGAGTTGCAAAGATTCGATCACTGGTCTCCAACATTTGAAAATTTTGGGATAGAGGCTTTAGGATGATCACTACTACTCCCTCGCTCTCATTAGAAGAGTGTATTTTGAAAAATATTTTTTGTTCTAATTAAATAATACACTTTTCAAATTTCTCACACTTCATATCCATACTAATATAATTATGTGTGATTCATACTTAGCAATACTTACAAAGTAATGACACGAATGAAATAAATTGTGTCAAATTAGTTATTTTAGATATTATACTTTAACATTCATAATAAGTTGTATATATGTCAAAGTGGATCATTTTAATGGAACCGAGGAGAAGGATATTTACACTACTATATTACTAGTGTACGCTAAGTCTCCAAAGGGTTTTAGGTTGTAAGCCAATGTCGAAAAAGACAGGCAAACCAAATGTGAAACAAACCATGTCCAACACCAATAGCACAGTCGATGGAGAAGGACAATTAATTGACAGTCAGAATCTCAAGGGACCAGACCATTTCTATTGAATTTTGTGAGAATGACCAATTGCGCCAAAACACTCCCTTTCTCAACATTTTTTAAGTTCCACTGTGTTTTCTTGAAGTAGGCATTTTCCCCCCCCCCCCCTTTTTTTTTTTTTTTTTTTTTTGGTTTTAAAAAAACAGCATTTCCCTTTGAATCTTTGATCGTTCAAGTAGGAGTTTAGGTAAGAAAAATAAATAAATAAAAGCCATAGTATAGTATGATCATTGAAAGTTATGTTTGACATTATTAGAAGCATCGCATGTGCTCTGCAATGAATGCCTTTAGCAGCCCTTCAAATTACAATTCATCCCACTGAGAGCGAGTGTTTTTTTCTTTTTTTTTAATCAACCTCCGTATGAGTTATACTTCGTACAATGTGAGATAAGACTTTCGACAACACAATAATGATTCGGATAAAAAGAAATACTTTTTAAGTTTCTGTTTATGTTAATTGGGTAGTTGTGCTTTTTTCCCAAGTCAAATAGCAATTTATGCTGAACTTTACTTCTTCTTTCTTCTTTTTTTTTTTTCAAGTAAAAAGGTGAATCATTTATCCAGAACGTGAAAAGTTTGATTACAAACGGTGAAGCAGTGCTCCATGAATTAAGGCTAGTGTTTTGACCTTTATCACGGTTAACAAGTTCATGGGTTAAGGCGTTCTTGTTTGTATATACATGATATTTTATAAATTTTCAACGAGTTTGTTACATTTGCGATCTTTGTCGAGTTTCCAATTATGTGGTTTAGATAAATGTCGTGGGAGATGATTTGACAGAAAATTTTTCTGACTGTCATTACCTCTTTCATATGCACTAATGTGCGATTCAAGTATATATGGATGGGGATCATCAATCATAAATCCATCTAATTAAGAGTATTGTTTACTATTGTAAGACCTCCTGTGATTTGTGCTAATTTCTTTATTATCAAGAATCGATTGTAATTTTGTAATTTGACAAATGTTCAGGGTAGTAAATATAATTCACCCTTTTATAAATATCTACTGTAGTAACGCCTAGTGATACATAAGGCTGAGAACGAAAACAAATATTTACGAATAAGTTCGAACTTAGTTCGATAATAAACGAACACGTTCACGAAATGATTTTTAAGTTCGATAAAAAGGTGTTGAAAACTCGTTAATGTTCGTGAACATGCTCGATTAAAATATTAATAATATAATATAAATAAAATAAGTATATACAATATTATAATTTTAAATAATGCAAATAATTGAAATACTTATATGCACATAAATATCAATATATGAGTTTAAATTGAATTTTAATTTTAATGTAAGTTGATATAGTACATTAAATTAAGTAAACATTACAATTTTTCATTAGCTCATGCGAGATAGAAGGCACACGAACGTTCACGAACAAACTCGAGTAGGCTCAATTAATAAATAAATAAACACGAATAAAATTTTAAACTCGATAAATAAATGAACAATAAATGAAAATGTCAAAACTCGATTCCCCTCGGCTAGTTATTACACCTACTTGATACAGTGATAAAACTGTTTCTAATCTGGTCTACCCAACATAAACAACAATACCAATAGGGAAGTTACAGGGTAGCGAACACAATTGTCAGAATTATTTTGTGAATTGCACTTTAATACTACAACTTTTGTAGGTGGTTGATTAGGACTGTGACACACAAGAATCATGTCAACTGGACACGGACATGGCAACCCTTGGAGACGGCCTTTTGGTAACGGGTCATGTTCGCAGTTTGTTAAAGTGTCGGGTTTGCAGGTTTAACATGTTAAAATACGTCAATTCTAATTTTAATTTGTATAGTTTTAAGTCGTGTTTAGTTTGACAAGTGTATTTCAATATTGTATCATGTTAATTTTATTTTAATTTGATTTAACATGCTTATTTTGAAATTTCAATATTTTAACTTAAATTTGATCCAAAATATAATTTAAATAACACATTTTTCGTATAAAAATCATTATATTTATAATAAAAGGTATAATACACATAATAAATAACATTTTAAAATTAATCAATAATATTTTTAAAACTTTTGTGTCAATAAAACATGTTCTTAAAGGTCTCTACTAATTTGTTAAATGAATTAAATAGGTCATTCGGGTTGGCCTTGCCTCAACTGTTTAATTTTCGTGTTATTCTAATTTGACTTAAATCTATGAATGATGTACATGACTTGCTAAATTTGTGTTAAGTTTGTATCGAGTTTTCGTGATATGTAACAAATTGTCGCCTCTAATTTCCCCCCGTATCCCGACCCACAACCGCAAGGAGCTGTCTCCCTCACGGTCACACAGTCACACTCTCAGAGGTATCAGAAGCCCGTTGTAGCGCCTATCTCTAAAGAAAACATTATTAAACACTTGCATTTATTATCTCAACATCTCCATTCTTCTTCCTCAACTACTTCTTCTCTTCCTGAAGGTGATATCTTCTCAGGGATGATCTTCTTTCCCAACATTTCTAGGTAAAGATCATTACTTTTTCCACCTCACCCATTTGGTCTTTTTGCTTTCGAAAAACAGCAACTCTCCCAGCATTCTTCTTGTTTTTTTTTTTTTGCTAATGTTAATAACAGTGCTTTATCAGGATTGTGCCTTTTCTTTCGTTTTTCTGTTCGTTTGTGGCCTTTTGGAAGAAAATAAGCAATAGGTTTCACTTTACAGTAGCGGAGCTTTGTCTAGAATCCAGATGTTAACTGCTCCTTGGACCTTGCAGCATTATTTCCTTGATGGATTTCTTTGATTACAAAGTTTTGTCCGCTAATAAGTGGATATCAAAGTGTTTATTGGCCTAATGTCGTGATCTAATGCTTGTTTGGAAGTTCTTCAACCTTTAGTCACGGGTTATGCAATGTGCCATGGATTTTCTTCAATTTTTTGCAAAACCATTTACTTCAGACGCATGCATTGAGTATCATTAAGGTTGGATAATCTTTCCTTGCAGAGGAAACTGAAGATGTGCTCTAATTTCCTTCATGGCCTCTTATCTAATTGAATTCTGCTTTTCCTTGGTTGGTTGTTAAATGCTTTATTGCTGGTGCAGATTATATCCATTACAAACTATGCCAGGAGGAGCCAAATTTTCCTTTTGCAGATAATTTTGAAAATTTCGGTTACTGCCCTAGGCTTTTCAGAAATTTCTGTCGAGGACAATGGATCATAAGTCATGGCTTTGGAAGAAAAGATCCACAGAGAAGACAATAATTTCGGATGATAAGAGTAACCTTTCTTCAACTAAAGATGAAAATGAGGTAACTGTTTCTGGGCTTCTTCAACTATAGATGAATATGAGCAGTTTTGCTGAAGCTTTTTTATTTATTGCTTCTTGCAGAAGAGAATGTTAGGCCCTGTTCGTTTTCATTGTTTTTGTTTGTGTCTGCCCTCTCAGGAAAGTTTTATTAAACATGATAGTATAAATTGCTCATCATGGATTTTCACATGCGCAGACACTTGTGGATTCTAAAGCACAACTTGAAAGAGATCTGAAACTTTTGAATGAAAAGCTTTCCTTTGCGCTCTCTGAGTGTACGCATAAAGATGATTATGCTAAGAAACAGGCAAAAATTGCTCAGGAAGCCATTACAGGTGATTCTACATTCACTTGTAGTTGCAATTTGATTCTAGCTTACTGTTAGTGCAACTTTTATTACTTGCTGATGCAAGGCCTTTATAGGTTGGGAGAAGACAGAGACAGAAGCATTATCTTTAAAGCAGGAACTTGATAAAGCTTTACAACAACAATTAGCATCTGAAGAAAGAATAGTTCGCCTGGATGCAGCCTTAAAGGAATGTATGCAGCAGTTGCGCTTCGACCGAGAAGAGCAGGAGAAAAGAATCCATGATGCTGTAGTGAAGACATCCAAAGAATGTGAGATCACAAGGGTTTCCTTAGATCAGAAGTTAGCTGAGGCCAGGAGAAGAATTTCTAGATTGGATAGTGAAAATAGCCAGCTAAGTAACGCGCTGTTGGCAAAGGAAAAGGCTATGGAAGAATTGAATAACCACAGGGCACAGACTGAGGCAGACCTTAGTTCTCTGATAACCAGACTAGAGTCTACTGAAAGGGAGAATGCCTCTCTGAAATATGAGGTCCGTGTGCTTGAAAAGGAGCTTGAGATTCGGAACGAAGAGAGAGAATTTAATCGTCGAACTGCTGATGTTTCACACAAACAGCATCTGGAAAGTGTGAAGAAAATTGCTAAGCTGGAATCGGAATGCCAGAGATTACGTGTACTTGTTCGTAAGAGGTTGCCTGGCCCTGCTGCCTTGGCAAAAATGAAGAATGAAGTGGAAATGTTAGGGAGAGATCAACCTGAAAAAAGAAGAAATTCCAATATGTCCCCTGTTGCTTCAATGGATTTTTCGTCAGATGTGGCTTCTGATGCCCTTATTAGAAAGATCAATTTCTTGACTGAGCAATTATTTCTTTTGGAAGAAGAGAATAGGAATCTCAAGGATTCCCTAACTAAGAGAATGAATGAACTTCAGTCTTCTTCTGCAGCTTCCAGCTTATCACAGCTAGCACAGGATGGTCGTGTGACAGCCGAACCAGGTGAGAACACAAGTGCCATTAACGAAATGTCTTTGGCATCCATGTCTGATATGGGCAGTGATGATAAAGCCAGCTGCGCCGAGTCTTGGGCTTCAGCTTTGATCCCTGAGGTGGAGCAATTCAAAAATGGAAAACCAGTGCACACGCCATCCAGCAGAACTGTTAGTGCTTTGGACATAAGTCTGATGGATGATTTTGTTGAGATGGAAAAGTTAGCTGTCGTATCTGAAAAGGGTGCATCTGGAAGTAGTGATCATATTGCAGACACCGATGAATATGCGCCAGAAGTGGCAGGCTCTGGAGATATTCTAACATGTAATCTGGACAACCTATCTGTGCCTAATCAACCAAAAAAGGTACCAACAAATCAAGTTCCTAGTTCTTTTGAAGGCATACTTCAAATGGTTTTGGAGCGAAGTAAAGTACTACAGCGTAAACCTGTTGAAGTACTTGATGAGATCAGATCAGCACTCGTACCGGCCAGTTCTCCAGATTCTCAGCATGCTGATGGCAAGGAAAGCACAACCAATGGTAATTCTGTAAGTGCCCCAAAGAGTATTTCTGAGGTATCACCAAATGAGGCCTTAAAAGAGGTCTTATCTGACAAAGAAACTGGCAGTAATATGTACACAGCGAAAAAGAGCAGTGCCAAACTGCAGTCTAACATGAGCAAGTCTATACGCAAGATAGTTGAACTCGTTGAAGGGATAAGTATGCCACCCCTGGATGATTGTAATGCACAAATGTCGTCCAGAAAAGATGATGGTTTGCTGCAATATGATAATTCAGAAAATCCTACAGGATACGTTGGACGTGTGTTTCAATGGAAAGCTTCTGAACTCTGCAGCGCTTTAAAGCAGTTTGTTCAAACCTGTAATGATCTGTTAAATGGCAAGTCTGATTTTGAAAGTTTTTCTGAACAACTAGCAATTACTTTGGAATGGATCATGAACCACTGCTTTTCACTTCAAGATGTTTCAAGCATGAAGGATGCGATCAGAAATTATTTCGACTGGGATGAATCAGGAAGTGAAAGTGAGGTAGAAGTACAAGAAGTTGGGCCAAAGGGAAAAGCAGAATGTACAACATTGAAGTATGAATTGCCAAGAAACAAATCTGTTAAGAACGATACACAATCAGAGGTGCCGAAGAGTGAATTCCTTGACACTCAACATCAGGAATCCCACAAAACAACTGACAGTTCGCAAATGGAAGTAGAAACTCTTAAGCATATGAAAGAGAAAGCAAAACACCCAAATGAAAAACATAAGAAGCTAAATGAAGATCTTGAGACTCAGCTGATGGAGGCCAAGAATGAATTGAAGGAAGCTTGTGATAAGCTAATGTACGTGGAAAGTGAATGGGAGAACAAAGAACTTTCTTGTCAACAACTGGGAGGGGCAGGTCATGAAATGCTTCTCCCACGGGAAAGGTATGTCTTTGCTCATTTTTCACCAAATGTATTCTTACTTGTAGTGTTTCTCATCGTTGCAAAATATGCGATTTGCAGCATCAGTTTAAAGGGAAATCCAGATGATACAGCTGACAACAAAAGAGAACTAAGAACTGTAAGTTCCTACCTTCTTGGGGAGTCACGTTTAAATGGTCGTTGGGATTTTCTGTTGATTGTTTCTAGTGAAGAATAGCATGCAGAATAGCGGAGATTGGGTAAAAATTCTTGATCAGTAGTAGGCGTGGCTGCGTGGAATTGAATAGAAGGCCACACACAACATCAGAAACTCTTTTTCAGCAATAGCATTGATAATATTATTTAATCTAAAGTTACTAATATGGTTTGCTTGAGTACACCAATATGGTTAAATTCCTTCAGCCTCATTTAGAACCTTCTCTGAGTAAAAAAAGGGTGCATCTCAACCTTTACTGATTATGCTAATGGAGACCTAATGATATGCTGAAAAGTGACAACCCGTAATGTTGTAGGATTGGGAGATTGTTGCAGCTTCGGAAAAGTTGGCCGAGTGCCAAGAAACTATCTTAAACTTGGGGAAGCAGTTGAAGGCGTTGGCTGCACCGAGGGAGGCAGCACTGTTTGATAGAGTCATCTCTAGCCCAGCTCACAATGCTGTTGTTGCCACATTGACAACTCCTGAGAAGAAGATTCGGCAGCGAACATCTCTCCTGGACAAAATGCTAGCTGAAGACAAGACTGAGATTCAGCATCTCAACTCTCCCAAAACTGAGGTAATTATCTTGGATGGCAATAGCTACTCTGCATTTGCACCTAATGGGACAATGGAGATCCCCAAGAGCCTTACGAGTCCGAATGGAGTTGATAATCCAAACGATGAAGATGTGATTGGTTCCATGGCTATTGTTCCCGGTAAGAAGAGGGGAAGCGGGGGACTGCTGAAGAAGCTACTCCGGAGAAGAAAGAAAGGCAGTTGCTAGGAGATTAGCCCTTTCATAAGCTGATGAATAATGTTAGCAAGCGAGAGCGAGTGAATTTGGAAAGAGTGAAAATTTGTTCAGTTTTCAATTTTGGGATAGGACGAGAGTTTATAGCACCACATTTCCTTCATGTCGGATATCTGGAGTGTTACACTTGATGTATATAAGTGCAAAATGAACACATTGTCGGTTGAATACGAGGTTTTTGCAATTATCAACATCTTACTAAGAACATTTGGATCTAGCTCGAACCTACTATAATTTTGTTGAGCCAGGGCCAGCTCAAGCTTAGCTCGTTTACAGCCCTAAGAAATTATGGTGCCAGCATTTCCAGGTGATACATTCTTCGAAATTAACAACTAAACATTCAAAGTACAAACTATCATCTTCGGATTAACAATCAAAATTGAATTTTCACGGCTGCCAACAAAGTAAAAGCAGAGAGCAATGCTCAAAAATAATTTCAGTATTTCAATCTCTGTATAGCACAAATTTGGCAATGTCAAGAAGCCCAGCTTCCTCATAACATGCAGCAATACGGTCCAAGTTGTCATCCCAGGTGCCTTCTATAGAAGCCAAATCCAACAAGAAAGCAGCTTCATCTAGAGCAACCTGTGAAAGTCGGCAGATAAAGATAACTGAGCATACACCAACAAAATGAGAAGAAAACCCAGAGAGAAACACGCTTTCCAGCTTTTTACCTGTCCGGGTTCCTTTCCCTTCTTTATATCTTCTCTCCGCCCTTCCTCCGTCACCTTCTCTTTAATGAACTCAATTTGTTCATCTTCCCACTGAGCAATACTGGCAACTTCCTGAATAGGGTAAAATGCCTCCAAAAGAATCAGCACCCATAGTATGCTGAGACAGAAAAGAGAACGGTATTGACAAAACTGTTACATACATGATACTTGCAGCCTAAAGTCCACCACGGCGATTTCAACGCAACCCTTGCAGAATCTTTAGCTTCTGAATTTCGTCCAACTCTACGTTATGCATAAAGGGAAGTCATTTCACTAATTTCCTGATTTGAATAATGCACTTGAAAATAAAATAAAAAGGAGGATGTAGAAATGTATAGACCTTAGTAACACTTCAGCATTAAAAACAAAGGGCCGTCCAAATCCTGGAAAATGCTCCTTCTTGGTGTAGAACTCCCCAGTCACCAAAGCTGAAACCTTCCACCACCATATATATATCACCAAGTATTTATAAAAGCATGCACTTCTCAGTTAAAATAATGCAAACTGTTCTTACAAGGTCCCCCTTCTCAAAATGATGCTTGATTTTGCGTTCTAATATGTCTGGAAACAAGCCAACCTGGAAAAGAAACTTCATGTCATGGCCCTGAAGTCTGCCAATATTTCAAGCACATTATGTCCTAGTCTACCTTTTGCAAAATATAGATGTCTAAGCTTGAAATCCCAGATGCAACAAAGTCTCCCTTCTTGTAGAGCTTCTCCCCAGCATCAGCCGAGGCATGAAATATTTCATCATTCCTATCTTCGGAACTTTTCATGTCTTCTTCTACTAAGAGTCTATGAATGTATTGATCCACCTGTATTTAGAAGATACAGCAAAAGAAACAGAGAGGGAATAAACATATGTGATCTTGTACACCTAAAGCTAAAGAATTTCATCGAAACAAGGTCAATATACTCGCATCAGATTGTACTACATCTTAGACTTACATTTTTGGCTAAAAGCCACAAACCATGCTTCCGTACCTCCACAACGGGCATGTCCATCCTGAATGTCTTAGAAATTTAGATCAAATCATAAAGCATAAGAAGCATTCTCACCAAAGATCTGCATTACATTACCCAGTAGGAGCAGTGGGCCATCGCAGCAAAGAAACTATAGAACCTATACAAAGAGAATGAACGGTTATGCTAGAACACCTTAAATTGATCCTATTCTCTAAAAACCAAACCTCATTCGTACCTGAGCTGTTTTCAGACAAAGGAATAGCAAGAGGAATCAACCCTTGCTTGGCCCCAGGAGACATTATTGATTCACCTGCCATAGACAAACAAACCAAGCCTGAAAATTCTTAATTGCAAATATCCTCAAATTCACTAAATCATGGAGCATCAATGGTCATGGAAAATGAACTAAAAATCTTGTCAGGATGAAGCATCACAATCAATACTCTGCAAAGATGATTAACCAGAATACACCTCCATTTCTACTCTGCTACTGCTACAAATGGGCAACCAAAACACCGATAACGTGGAAAATTGGAAATGCACTATTGATTGCGCAGCTTGAACTTGAACTTTTGGTTCATATTACTTAGAGAATACCCATAAATTAGGCATGACCATATAACTAAAATATCTTAATGAAGGATCCTATAACTCCCAATGAGTACTACAATTTCCCACAAATGATCAAAAAAAGTACATAAAGAGATTGTGAATGAATAATATTAGCTTACCTCTTACCTTAAGCATTCTCAGCAGACTATTCAAATGCTCTGGAGGTTGAGTTACAGCTACTTCTTTGATGAATGAAACATGGTCTGCAGCAAAAACATTATAAAAAATAAAAATAAAATGGAAACATTTCGAAGTAAATAGCGAATTCGCTGAGCTTTCAGTGCTTTCTGACGTTAGAGCAAGGAGGTGAAATAGAAGCGGAATTACCAGGAGATGAAGAGGTGTAGCAGCGAAATGTGGGCATGCAGCGGCCAAGAAGTGCCGGACAAGTAGCGGCGCGTGGACCTCCGAACAGAACTCCGCCGCTGGCCTTCATGTCCTTCCTCTGTGGTGGCTCAATGGCCTATCCTCTTCGACTTGGCGTTTCTTTTGTTTTTTTTTTTTTTTTATTTCAGTATTGTTTGGTTATGAGACTTGGGGCTTTGGATAAGGCTTTTTTGCAAATTTTTATAAATCATTGGCCCAACTTCCATGCAAATCCAAACAAAGTGAATCGAGCCCAAAGCAAGGTCGATGATGACGTCATAAATCACAATGGTTAAATAAGAAAATGTATACAACCCACTCAATTTTGGTAAAAAGTAAAGTTAATTTTGATTAATTTAGTGTTCAACCAACTTTAGGTAGGCAGGTCAACTTTAGTTTCAGACCGAATGTGGAACGGTCAAACCCCAAACCAAACACTTATTGGATATAAAATAAAATGTCGTTGGGAAGTTTTTCACATTTATAAGAATTTTTGTTAAATGACCAACAAATTTATAATTAATAATTAATTGGTAAAAATAATTAGTAAATCCAAGTATTTTTTATAAGGCAAATTTGGAAGACAATTATTTTGTAAAGTATTTTATACTGGTAAAGGCCATATGTTATGAATATAAGCACACGTGTATTGTGTGACAGATAATAGGTTATCAAAAAAAATGAGATTTATCTAAATAATTAAATACCTTTTAAGTTTGTTCAAATTGTGAAACATCTTATAATCCTTTGTTTTTTTATGCATATTAAGGGGATATAATGTTAAAGTCCAGTTTGTGGGATGAACTCTTGAGATCGAATATGTGTTGGATGTTGACTTTGTAGGGTACTTATACCTGTGGCCGTGGGGATAGACTCCTTATTTAAACGTGAAACTTAAGTTAATATAAAGTTTAAGTAATTTAAAGAGTAACAAACAGTTTATTGCATTTCTCAATTGAGTATTTCCTTATAATATTGATAGGTAAGAAAGTGGATAATATATAACACGATTGAGTAAGAGAGAGTTCGGTATAAAGTGGTGTCGTGCTTCAAAGTCAAAGATAATGGGTAAGTTTGGACCCAATCTTACCTGTTTGATCTTATCCAAGGTCCCGTTTGAACGGAGGAGATTTAGCAAGTTTCCGTTGTCAGGATTTCGGTGTAACGACTAGGTAGGACCCAATAAATTTAGATTTTATTTAGACCCGTTAGTGCACTTTAAACACATCATGTAATGTTTAGATAAAAATTTTACCATTTCTGTAATTAAAGGAAATTATACTTTTGACAACTCTTTCAATGATTTGGTAAGGCAGAAAACAAAAGAATGAACAAAAGAACAGTACACCGAAGGAAAAGTTGACCGCCGCGGGGGCAACGACACGTCTGGAATAATTCAAAATATTTAACCGGGCAATGGGCATCATGTTTTCCCACCAAATTTAATTCTTCCCGAGAGCTACCTTTATAAATAACTGTTGGAAGGTCCACCCCCCCTCTTTGTCTTATTACCTGTCCACGAGGATGCACCCATTTTCTGCTTCAAAAGACAACAGTACCCTCTACCAACTTTCAAATTCAAACTTGTCTTCACAATTCGTTGCGATTTGCCAGTGGGAAAATATTTCGTTGTATCTTAGGTCCTGTTTAGTATTAAGATTTGATTCAAATATTGATTTGGATTGTGATTTTAAAATATTAAAATTATCTTAAAAATGCAAAAAATATGTTAAATGTGTAAAAAGACTTATTTGAGAATTTTAAAAAACTATTATAAAATGCAAAATGAGATTCAAACATTGATTTAAGTCTTGTTACCAATCAGGGTATATTCCTGGCTATCGATATATAATGGAGTGACTTAAATTTACCAATTACCTAATTATGTTTAGGTCAAAATTACATAATAAACTAGATTCTTTTTTGCTTTAATGACGAGGCTCGAAACAAAATATTTCTACTTTTGATTACCACAAAATATAAGTTAGGTATATGTGTAATTACATTTCAAATTATCATGTTCTCTTTTTACAATGCTTTAACTACTACAACTAAAGCACTATTTTTTGAGAATTGTCCCAATTTCAATTCATCGTCCTCTGGAAAATGCATATAATATTAAACTTATATTTGCAGAAGTAATGCCACACAACAATTTTAGCAGCCACTTTAGCAATTGGAATCTCTCCACAGATTATCTCACTCGCGACTTAAATTCAAATGCTACAACCAGCAAAATGCTCATCGTGTTAGACAAGTTAGCTTGTTCACCGTCCATGAGTTTACTTGTCTAAACGGGCGATCATCATTTCAAACAACAATGTGTATATATTAGTTCGTTTTTAATTAGTGTTTCAGAATCATTAAACACACGTATTAAATAAGTGTTTCACCACTTAAAACAATTTCAAAAAAACATCATATGGTCGATGAGGCAGTATTCCAAGCACCAAAGTCAAAAGTATGGATTTGCACCCCCATTACATTATCTGCTACAAATTTTAATAACTCATTTTGTAAATATTATTTTTTACATTAATTTTTTTTATCAATAATATACATTTTATTTTTCCTAATTTTAATATTAAACTTAATTTTTTGAATTAATTTATACATTAATATAATTTCATAGTATTGATTTATTCTGTAATCACAAAAAATTAAACAAATACCCTACACAAAAAAAATATTAGTCAAAATAACTGTTTCGATAAAATGAATACTATTGATAAATATATTAAAATTTTTTTATACTGAAGTATTAAGATGTGTGACAAAAAAATGCAATAAGAGAGTGTAACAGATAATTCAAACTTTATTTAATGCATTTTAAATAAATTGGATCGTTGGGGTTGGGTGGTTTTTCAAAAGGGGTAATACTGTACTTCCAAGAAAGAACGGTTTGGCCGGATTAAAAATATCCCTGGCAATAGCTCTTCTTCTTTTGGGATTAGACGCACCTCTTCAACCCATCCAAAATTCCGTGCCAACGCTTGGTTAAGTTAACAAGCAGAAAGGCTGCTTAGTTAAATGCTTGCATCATCATCTTCACCAGATTCAGAACGGCCGCTTGGAAATACAATAGTAGCAATATTTATTGAAAAGACCCAAGAAAAAGCATAAAAGAGAACACAAATTCTTTCTTTATTGGTTTCTGGAGGAGCCCAAACAGACCTTTAATCCTCTCACCGAAATAATGAGAGAGAATTCCTCCTCGTGTCCTAGGGTTTTAAGTTTTAACACTCCAACCACCGAATTCAGATTTCCGGTCGCATTGGTCCTTCGCTCTGTATGAGTCGGATCTTCATTCGTAGCTCCATTGCTGGATCGTGTACAAGGTCGCTGGACAAGCCTCACCGCCGGCAATGTCGGAGTCCAAAGCATCCATTCCTTCTTGGCGTCCAGGATCCAATTCTCTCCATGGACATCCTTCCGTAATGCCTTTCTTTCGCTTTTATTTGTTCATCATACTACATTTTAAGTTAGCTAGGTTCTGCAAATTTTCCGTACGCTTAATGAAATGTCTGCGTATAAATTTCTAGAGTAATGATACATACATCTCTCAGCTAATTCATCACAACTTTTTAAGGAAAGAAATAATTATTAATATTACATTATTGACACATATACACATCTCAACTAATTCATCACAACATTATCATTCATTATGTGTCAATAATGCACTGTTATAATTATTTTATAAAAATGTAGACAATGTATGTTATTCAAATTTGTATTCAGAAGTCTAATGCAAATTATGTTAGTAAGAAACGTCATGTTCTGTTTTGTTTTGTTGTTTTTTTTTTTTTTTGTTTGTTTGTTGGTTTTCACAGTTCTGTGTGATTATTCAGAATGAAATGCATTTGCGGGTGATATTCATATTGGTTAACTTAATGCTCACTCATTGCGATATTTGGTCACTCAATGAGCCAGAGTCCCTTCTATTTATTTTTGCTTTATTTAATTGAACGTCTTAATAAGCTTTAGCCTTATTGGGAATTTTTTGCATGTCTCCAGTGTCTTGACTTTTTAGGAGGTGAACACGGTTGATGTTAGGATCAATAGTATTTGAATTTTCTTTTTTTTCTTCAAAGCTTACATGCGTAGTTCAAGTCCCAAAGGAGTGATAAGAGGTATAACATTTTAGTACATGACTGTTGGTTAGAATTGCTTCAAAAAGAGTGAGAAAATTTCATTGAAGTTAAAAAAAAGATATCTCACGTGCTTCAAATTAACTCACGTCATGCAAAGTATATGTTTTTGTTTGGAGTTGTGTTGTTAGTAAGCTTAAAACTTAGGCACTTTTGCATATTTGTGCTTGTTCACTTTTATCTTTTACCGTTGGTATTCCCCTCCTCATAACTTAAACAATATTAATTGCTCAAAATCCCAAATGTCCAGCTGGGAAAGGTAAAAGAGTGCTAAAAAATCTGCTAACCTTGTCATGAGGTTACTAAGCCAGTCGGCATCGAAGTATTATCTTCCAAAAGCTGCATTATAGCTTAGTGCTTTGATTCTAGATTGGAAAGAACTCTTTTTGCTTTGCTCCGCTTAGTCTTATTCTTCAGTGCTTGGTTCTATAGGGTGGAGATCCTAGCTGTTCATGGATAGTAATTTGTTTCTCTCTTCTTTATTCCATCTTATAGTTGATTGGGAACAGCTATTTTGTGAGATGCACATGTCCTAGATTGCTTGGCTAGTGCTTTAAGAAAACAAGAAAGAGAATGATATGTGATGGAAAATAAAGGAGAGCTCTACAACTTGACTGTTGAATTTATTGGTTGGAGCATGAAGGAAAATGAAAACAAGTTCAAATTACTCTTGACATCCACTGAAGGTTATTGCATTTGGAGAAACCTATCATGAAACACATTTACCGTTGGCAATGGTATGAGGGAGATGTATATGTCATCACTGGAGGTCATTATATTTTCATTTACCTCTAGGGAGGAGGTATATATACAATTATTAGAAATCAAGGAAGAGTTGAGTAAGTTTTCACGTAAAGAAAAAAATTACCTGTACAAAATGGAAAGGTTGACAGGTTTAACTATCATATAGCTTTTTGATTCTTGTTTCCCATTCTATACCCAACTTTAAGATGTAAAAGAAAGGTTAACTTTAAAGTTTTCAGTAATTCCCATTTAATATGATTTTTGACTTAAAGAGCATAATTCTTTAGATTTCTTTCCTTTATCTTTTAATCCAAACATTTTTTGGGGTGTTTCTCTCACAGTAATACTTGCAATCAATTTAGAGGTTTTCCATGGACAACTTTGGTCATGTATGGTAAGTCATCTTGAACCTTGGTTTGGAATGTGCTTTGAAAATAAGGTTTAAATCATGTTTTGAATTGTTGCATGGTATGCACGATTCTTTATAATGATAATCACATTTTTTATGTCCAAAACACAATTCCAAACTTACCAAATGACATTTTACCACGGGACCATATTTTCCATACAAGGCCTTTGTCTCTAAGATATTACCTACTACTTTAACTATTACATTCTATCTTCCTAATGTAATTACTCTCAAGTTATTCATGATGTTTAACATCACAAATTTACTGTCACCTACTTAGTGCATATATTTAGCTTATCTTGGTTAGTATTTGAACTATGCGGATATGTGCCTATCCTCATAAATTCTTTGAATTAAATGCTTTTCCGATTCTCAATTAGTTTGTTACACTTATTTGTCGTTTGGTCAATCCTTCTTTTTCACTAAAAATCATCACTATCCCCGTCAGACTCAGATGTAACGGACAATGAAATAAAAGTAAAGAAAGGGTAGAATATATCTGATTGCCTGCATCTATTTTTTTTTATTTTTTTTCCAGCAGCTTCCCCATTCTGAAATCCTCGCTCCCATCGGCTTCTGTAACCTAAAGGAGGCTCTCTTCTCTCCAAATTGGATCTCTATATCTCTGGCTGAGATCCTTCAACCATATTCATACACCGATGAGTTTGGCCTTTGTCCGTGAAAGATCTATATCCATATCTTCATTTTGAGATCATTCTAGTCATTGATCTATAAGTTTTTTCTTTTGCCAATGTCGGCTTGCAATTCCCAGCCTTTTGTTTCAGCCATCCAATCTGAACCTCCTGATGACCCTGCAAATGATGTTCAACAGTTTGAACCTCCAGATAATCCAGCCAACAACACTCACTTGATTGACCTCAATGTGACTTACCAATCTGACCGTTCTGATGGCCTTCCTGTTGTCACTCATCAATCTGATCATCCTGATGACCCTTCGAATGACGCGCTTGCAGTAATTCCATTCATTTATTTAAATCATCTCTTTTTTAATACATTTTGATGATCATTTAGCTTTCGCTTTGTCAAGTGAAATATAAACATGAATGGCACTAGTCTGGTAAATTTAGGCATGGTATTTGTCCATATAAAGTATCCTCTCTCTGTGTGTGTGTGTCTCTGTCTCTCTTCTTAGAACTTTATATTTTTGTATCTGTGTGCACCTGCGGAGCTTTTTCTTTGTTGATTTGGCACATGGTTTACCTGAATACATATTGTAGATGGTTTTCGAAATTTATTCCTGTTGAGTTATAATGCTTTTAATTTTTGCTATTTTTGCTCGAGATACTTGTGTACGTCACGTGCTTGTTAGTATGCATTTTAGGACATTTTTAAGGATATATATATATATATATATATATTTTGACTGAGCTGCAACAATATAAAAGCATTTCTGGAGTTTGATTATGAACTCTTTAAGCAGTATGCTTCCTTCTCGTTTTATTTGGTTCTAATCATTATTTCCCATACCCATTGAATCTTGTTTACATAGAATTAAGTGTCTAGTCATATGTTGGCCAGTGCAAATGACTGTAGTTTGTGGTTTGAGTTCTTAGTTTGGGTCTAGTTTTTTTTTCTTGTTTTGTTTTGTGTGAAGTATTTCAAAATTTTAATTATATATTTGTCATCATCCTTTTATGTCTGTATCAGCATGTTAAGTTTTTTTTTAAGCATTCTATTGCTTAAATGTTCTAAGACTTGTCATTCTAAACATCTTGATCTATGTTTCTTTAACAGATTGTGCCATTGGAAGTAAAGAGTCCAGCTGCTGAGGAGATACAGGCGACTATTGATATTTTAAAACAAGAAGTTGCCTCTGACCGTGCTCTTTATGTGAAGGTGCATTGGTGGATTCCATAAAGTAAAAAAAATTATCCTATCTGTAGTTATGAAGTTTAACATCTTTATTGATTGTTCTTTTCCAGAGACGGATAGAAGAAAATGCAAAGAAAATGGTTGAGGTCACCAAAAATCTTGATAAATTATCAGCAGAAAGAAATATCAAGATTGTTGGGGCAGAAACGAGAGTAGATTTGTTGGCGAAGAGGCAGAAAGATGCTATTGACATGCAAAATGGGATCAATAGCAGCAATGGAAATGATGGTGGAGACGGTCCTCAAGAAGATGGTTATGCTGCTTCAGCCATTCTTTTAGGATCAAGCATTGCAGTGAAGAATGCCGTCCGACCTATTAAACTTCCTGAAGTTAAAAGGTTGCCTCCTTATACCACTTGGATTTTCTTGGACAGGTATGTTTCTCGAATGTTTAGGAAATATCCCTACCTTTTCAATTTGAAAAAAAAAAAGAAAGATATTTCCCCTCCCCCACTTAATTTTCGGATAGAAGATCAATAAAGATGAGCCACCTTTTAAAAAAAGAAAATATTCTTGTGTGTATTCATTGCATATGAAACATTTATATATTTGGTGCTGACCCGCTGAATCACTACCAATGGCTTTATTTCATTTCTGTCTTTCTCTAATGTAGTAGTGGTTGATTTTCAAAGTAGACAATTAAATCATACTTTCTCATAGTGTTTAGAAGTGCTTGTTCTTTACACCTGCTCTGTGACCTTGGTTGCAGAAATCAGAGAATGACAGAGGATCAGTCAGTAGTTGGTCGAAGGAGAATTTACTACGACCAGAATGGTGGTGAAGCTCTGATTTGCAGTGATAGTGAGGATGAAGCTATTGAGGAGGAGGAGGAGAAGAAAGAGTTCACAGAGTCTGAAGATTATATTTTGCGGTTAGGATATCTAAACTATATCTTCAGGATTGAAAATTTTCACAATGCTCTTTTTGGAGCCTCAGAGAGAAATTTATTTACTTTTCTGCTTATACATCATTGTGCTATGGCCCAAGGCCATTGATTTGCCATTGCTAATAAGAATAGTTTCTTGCTTGAAACTATGTTGTCTTATGACAAACTAAAATTACAGCACAGGATGGGAGGGCCATTGCCTGATTGAGAATTTTATGTTCCTATTCATCTTTATGTTTGTTGTGCGAATTCAACTAATTTTTTTTTAGTTAGATCCCTAGTTTAGTTTTATCACTTGCTCTCATTTCATAAGAAAAAATATTGGAGGATCAGTTATTGTTTACACGCATAATCCACGGTTTGGTATTTTTTGGTACTATATATAAATTATTCAATTTACAACAGACAATGTTCAAACAGGAAAGAGAGGCCAAAAAAGAAAAGCCAGGACGGGAAACAGTGGAAATCGACTGTTTAAGTTTCAACATTCTTGGAGTAGTAGTAGAATTTCATAATTAGGTTAATATTGATAGTTTGCTGCTGCAAATACTTGCTCCTTCTGGTTTTGATTGCAAAATTACAGTGTATTCTTATGCACAATCTTCTACCTCTTAAATAATGAGCCTGAAGAATTTGGGTTGTGATTTGTTGTTCTTTTCATGTTTTGGCAGAATGGTTGTCAAAGAGTTTGGAATGTCAGATGTTATTCTACAGTTGTTGGCTCAATGCTTTTCTAAAAAGCCTGATGAAGTTAAGGTATGGTCTCAACACAGGAATGATGTTTCAGGCTTTGTCTTGACAGTAATTTTTTTTATAGATCCAATTGTCTGAGCAAAACTGGTCATAGTGCAAACTTTGGTCCAGCTGTTTCCCATTTTTTTCTTGCTGGCTTTACAGAAATAAACCACAACCAAACATCTTGTACAGGCAAGACATGAAGATCTTATTAAGCAAGGAGGCAGTGCAAGCTCTGCTAACAATGCCAGTGTCGATGGGTCCATAAGTTCATACTTAGATAAGAATCTTGAGGCAGCATTGGACTCATTTGACAATTTATTTTGTCGCCGATGTCTTGTACGCGTTACATGCCTAATCCCTCTCACATTAAATAGTACCTATGTGCAGTGAGATTTGTTTACACATATATGAAATGTTGCCTATGTTAAACGTGGTTGCAGGTCTTTGACTGTAGATTACATGGATGTTCACAAGATCTGATATTCCCTGTAAGTTCATTTTATCATTATGACTTTTATATACATGTAGGACATGAATGTGATTAATGTATCACCTACTTTAATTAGGCTGAGAAACAACCTCCATTGAGCTGGCCAGATGCAGAAAAAGAGCCCTGTGGCACAAATTGCTATCGGCTGGTACATAGTTTTTTTTCCTCCCTTCATGCTTATCATCTATAAGTTTGTTAATTTCTTTCTTTTTTTCCAATCCCCAAAATTAAATGTTAGGAGAATGACCAATAATAATGTCCCAGTGCAGTTCTTTTAGAATTTTTCTGTCAATTAACTTTTAACAAGCGCTGTCTATTTGTACATATGCTGGTTTTTGTTTTATCCTTGGGTCATGCATCTCTTTGAGACCTCCTTACGAGTACTTTTATATATTTGCTTCAGGTATTTAAATCAGAAGGTGATATGCCTATGAAAGCTTCTGGACCTGTGACTTGTGAAGAAAATCATTCACTACCATCTGAAGCTGGTGCTCCGGTGTCTAGGAGGAAGCAATCTGGGCCATCTGCAAAAGTGAGGTCAAAATCTTCACAAAGCGACTCTGGTGCTTCATCAAATGCAAAAAATATATCTGAAAGCAGTGACTCTGAGATCAGACCCCCAGTTGATGCTGCAACCACACTACCTCCTTCACCATCTAAGAGCAACAGTGCAAAAGGTGGTGCACAGAAGCGGAACAGCAAGCGGATTGCTGAGCATATGTTAGTTGCTATGAAAAAGAAGCAGAAGAAAATGTTAGCTTCTGATTGTGATCCTATTGCAAATGGTACTCTAGGTTTGAAAGATTTGAGTCTTCAATCTAACTCACGTAAGGAAAATGAAGATGAAAGTTCATCTTCACGGATGAAATCTCCTAGTTCAAGAAGGCTTCGGAGGATGTCTCCAGCTTTGGACAATAAATCTCTGAGAACTGAGCCTTCTGATTGCCAACCAAATCTTGTTGATGATGAACAAACCTCGACTGCAAATGGTGAAACATTGAGGAAAGAGGAAATTATGGTTGAGAATCTGCATGAAGTTACTGATGATAAATCTTGGAAACCGATTGAAAAGGCCCTCTATGAGAAGGGTTTAGAGATTTTTGGTAGGAACAGGTTGGTGAATAGAACTTAACAATTTGGTAATTTTTTGTATATAGTTTTGCCAATGGATTCAGCCATTTTTGCAGGTGAATGCTGAAGCCTGCATGCACTTCTACACCTAACTTTCTCTATTCCGTTCTTTGATTTTCTTTTGGTCTTGAGTTTTGGTTGAAATATTGATCTTTTTTTGTTAGAGATATCACAGACCAATCACCTTTTGATGTCTTTAGGTCCATGACTCTTGTATTCATGTTTCCAGTAAGCCGTGCTATCCATTGTGTTTGAACATCAAAGTAGTGCCGTGTAGCAATGTTCCAGTACTGCATCTAATCGAAATTAACTCAAAAAAATGTTGATGATATCATTTTATATTTTATTGAGTGAAGTGATTGAATGATGAAGTTTCATATCTTCCATTTTAGTTGTTGGTTCTTAAATTAACATTTTTATCATGAGTAACTTTTATTTTTATTTTTAATGTATTTCTTCTTTGTGTACAGTTCATTGTAAGGTTGTATGTTTGTTGTACAAATTGTTCGATATGAACTTCCTTTTAAGTTGTGTTTTGTGCAACATTTAATCCTCTAACTTAACCTTGCTTTATTATCTCACAGCTGTTTGATCGTGAGGAATCTGATGAGCGGTTTCAAGACATGTTCTGAAGTTTTTATGTATATGAATAACTATGATAATAAACTCTTATCTCAAGCCGATGATGGGGCAAATGCTATAATGGATTACAAGGTTGATGGCAAAGAAACCATGGTTAGTAGTTTCCCTTTGTCCAAATTTTGGATGACATTCTTCAACCTATTATGTTTATCATGTTGTGTCTGAAAAATGATTTAGGGTAATGGAGTCCGTAGAAGGTCAAGATTTTTGCGTAGGAGAGGTAGAGTTCGCCGTTTAAAGTATACTTGGAAGTCTGCTGGTTATCATTCATTCAGGAAGCGGATCTCTGAGAGGAAGGATGAACCTTGTCGACAATACAATCCATGCGGATGTCAGTCTCCCTGTGGGAAGGAGTGCCCATGCCTTGTAAATGCCACCTGTTGTGAGAAATACTGTGGGTCAGTGCTTTTCCCTTTCAAACATTCAAGTAATTTTTAATTTTGAATTGGATTATTTGAAGTTGAAGGACTGAAAGGCACTTGTTAAAACTAAAAAACAAAAACAGAGTCCAAGTTCCCCTACTTCCCTGAATGAACACTTGGTGAGCTTTTTGACCTGGAGGGTATTTCATCACTTGAATAGGGTTTTCTTGTTGGATCCAAAGCTGAAAGTGCACTTATTAAACAGAAAAGTAAACATGAACTGGCAGTTTGCACTGCCCTGATCTGGACGTATAAAAGTTTGAAATAATAAGAAAGTTACGCATATTGAAATGGATATTTTGTGCCTTACTTCCTTCATACAAGGACAGAATATTGAATATATAACTTAGAACCACATCAAACAATCACGATATATAGATGATTATCATTTCTTGGTTTAGCTTCTAAAACTAGCATCCTGTAAGAGATACATTCTGTTCGAATTTGTGATTTATTTTAGATGCCCAAAGAGTTGCAAGAATAGATTCAGAGGGTGCCATTGTGCTAAAAGCCAGTGTCGAAGTCGTCAATGTCCTTGTTTTGCTGCTGGCAGGGAATGTGATCCTGATGTTTGCCGGAATTGCTGGATCAGGTAAATTTGATGCTTTAATGAGTATTCTTTTGCATCTATTAAATAACATTTGTAAGAAGTTGAAGCATCGGGTGTGTTACTTATTTTCTTCTGGTAATTGATTTATACAATAAATTTGGGTCAATAATTATCTGGTTTTTGAAGGTTAACAGTTAGCTTTTGGAAATACTGTGTTAAAACTTTTAACAGTGGATGTTAGTTTTATGCATTACAGTTTGTGGGACTTGTGCTCGAGTTTGGCAGGTAATGACTGGAGTTTTTTTCATAACAAATTGACTTATGTGCTCTGTATGAGTGGGTAGGGGAATGTTGGGCTTTTAACTAAATCTTTGATCTTAAACCAATTTTCCTTTTTGTGTGACAACTGCATGTTTTTCTTCAGGTATCCTTTGTGAGTATTCATTTATCTTTTTAGTCTAAATTCTCTGTTTCTTTTTTAATTGCTCAGTCATTCTACTTTGTCATGCAGTTGTGGTGATGGCACTCTTGGGATTCCTTCTCAAAGAGGTGATAATTATGAATGCCGGAATATGAAGCTTCTTCTTAAGCAACAACAAAGGGTAATCATGTCATCAACTTTACTTGTTCGAGACAGCATGAGGATGTCTTATATATATCCTCTAGTAAAGTTGTTTGTTAAGATGGTGTCTCTAAATGTTTTTCTTATCTTTTTCCTTTTTGTTAATTCTGATTTAAGGAGTGTTACATTCTGCAAATTTGCAAATCTCAGAAAGTTTATTACCAATGTGGTTGGTTCTTGGCTTCTACTTTTTTCATTCCTGTTGAAGTATCTCTGCATATCTTGATCAAGGAGATGACCGTAATATTGATGTGCTGAACAATTGTTACTGTTCTAGGAGAACTTCTTGTGCTTTTTGAAGGTCACTTTGATTTTGGGATGGCAAAACATTAGTACTTTTCTTGAAGACCTTATCATGGTTCTAATTATGTCTGCTTGAATGGATTATAGCCCCAATATTTCGTCAAGTATTAAGCTCCATCTCTGAAATATCTGTATGTGTAGAATCGATTATAATGTGCAAAGATTTATATCTGGTAACAATAATATTCACTTACTATGAGCATGATGTTGAAGTTGGTATGATGAGCTCCCAAATCCAAGACGTTTACATTGATATATTGCCCGTTCTTGCCATGAAATTTCTATATATATATATACGTAGTTCCTCTGGCTCAAATTATTTGTCATCTTAGGTTTATGTTTAGAAGAGTTGGAATAGGGGAGAAATATTAAATTGATTGGGCACTCATCCCGTTTGTGGGTCTGTTAATCCATTTTAATTACACCAATTTATTGATTCTTGCCATAGGTTCTGCTTGGAAGATCAGATGTCTCTGGTTGGGGAGCTTTTTTGAAGGTAACTTTTAAGTGCATTGTTGGGGTTTTTTTGTTACTTTTACCAGACTCACACCATTATTTGCCTCTCAGAATACTGTCAGTAAACATGAATACCTAGGGGAGTACACTGGTGAATTAATTTCACATCGTGAAGCTGATAAGCGTGGCAAGATATATGATCGTGAAAATTCTTCTTTCCTTTTCAATCTCAATGATCAGGCATGACGTCTTATAGTCTTATATTCCCTTGTTAAGTTTTTCATCCTTATCCCCCTACCAACAACAGGGGGGGAGGGGAAATTCAAAGAAAATCATATCTTACAATTTCTTGTCTGCAGTTTGTTCTTGATGCATTTAGGAAGGGTGATAAGTTGAAGTTTGCCAATCATTCCCCTGATCCAAATTGTTATGCAAAAGTAAGGATCAATACTTAATGCTTGAAGGCAGAGTCACATTTTGCTTTTCTCTATTTGCTATATTATTTACTAATTCCTGTGCAGGTCATCATGGTGGCTGGAGATCACCGAGTTGGTATTTTTGCTAAAGAACGAATTAACGCTGGGGAAGAACTCTTTTATGATTATCGCTACGAGGCAGACAGAGCTCCTGCGTGGGCTAAGAAGCCCGAGGCACCTGGAAGTAAAAAAGACGAGGCTGGTCCTTCAAGTGGCCGTGCTAAGAAGCACACATGAAAATGGCATTTTATTCTTCATTCCTCCTAACATTGAAATTTTTGTCATTCTTTTCCTGATAGAAGCATCACACCGTAGATGCAACTTTCGAATTACCTTAAGGAATCATTTTTTTGGCCCATCCTGATGCTGAGTTTGTTTGCCAAAGCGGGAAACAAGTATAGGCTTACTTTAATCAGTCAAGTCTCTTCTTGTTAGGTTAGGTTTTGGTACAGAGGGCAACTCATTCATTGTATTCTTTTGATGTTTGAGAATATTAATGGCCAAAGGGATTAGAAACTTCAGTCGGGAAAAAATTGTGCTTTTTTCTGGGTGAGATGATATCCAAAGTTGACATTAAATTATCAGTTCTAGTTCTTTTGGATGTCCTGAAATTGTTTCATGTGCAGTTATGAACGTATGTAAGGGTGCAGATTGTTATCCTGTTTTCGTATAGTTTTGAGTTGTATATTGTGATTTAGAAACAACGGTCATATAATTAGACTTATTTTATGGGACGAAGGGAGTACTGCGTTAGAAGTCAAGAAAGAAGGATTACCTGCCTCTCGCAATTGGAAGAATAACAGTAGGTATCTGTGACGTGCATCAATTTTACTTTCTACTTGGCGCCGGAAAAAAAAAAAAAAAAAAAAAAAAAGCCTCAGAAGGAGAGGTCCACACTGCAGCGATGATTGAGATCATTCAGAAACTAATCCCCTAAATGGACAAAATTACTGAGATATAAATTGATTAGCGCAGATAAAACTCTCTTAATCGGAGGTTATACACAACTGAAACGCAACGCAATGTAATTCAATGGCTTACCAATTCAAAATGTGACATAATGTATCATCAAAAAACGTTTTTAATTGTTCGCATATACTCTTTAGGTAAACAACCTTCAAGTGCCATTCCTTTTCGCCAGTATTTATCTGTATTTCGGTGATGACGGCATGACCTTACGCTAACAATGGCTAATTAACGCCCCGTAGGCAAGAAAGTAGGAGTCAGTAAGTTACAGAATGATGAAAGTATAAAAGTAAATGGACAAAACTGGCATCATCTTAGAAACCAAATACTCCATATGTCTCGTCAAAAGAGTTTTCGTGGTATAACTGTTTCTGAAATATATTGTCCAAACACAAAATAGAACTTTCTATAAAGGTCGGAATCATTATTAATACACATATCCGATCCAAGTTCTTGAAATTGAAATAAGTTCGACAGCAGATCATGGAATCTTGGTCCGCCCTGCACCTACACGCACCTACCCCTCGAGTATATGCTTCAACAGCAATAATAGATTCGAAACATCTTGTAAAATAACCGTTGATAACCCAATAGATAAAGTACATTATATAATCCGGTGAGTACAATATTGATTTTTTAATTAGTGTGTATTATCCTAAAAACTTATTACTGTATTTAATAACAGAGAAGTACTTGGTTCAACACCACCAATTCAAAAGCTCTAACTGGCTAGCTTTTTTACTTTTTCTTTTTTTCACATTTGGACAAATCAATTTTTAATTCCTCGTAAGTTGTGTCTAGAATCACTGTCAGAAAATATCTCTCTCTACTCTCTCCTCTCCAGCGTCCGAATGCTGGCGCGTTTTGCGGAAGACCACTGTCTTTCTGAAGCATGAGCATTAGCAGCAGCACAACTCTCAATTCCTTCGCGGAAAACAGAAATGGAGTCGTCGCCCTCTCACTGCTGCTTCTCTTCGCCGCCACTATCGCCTTCGTCCCTTGCAATGCTTGCTCCAATGGCGATTGCCAGGTACAAATAAAGTGCCCCTTTTGCTTTCTCTTCTTCTTATATGCAGATCCGCACAAATTCAGCTCCCCTTTCCATAATTTCAACTGAAGTTTTTGGAAAACTTGCAGCTTCTGGACTCCTGCGCCTCTCCGACCGATTGCGGGCCTGGGTTATACTGTGGAAGCTGCCCGGCGGTCGGAAAGACTCAACCTTTTTGCACGAGAGGACAATCCGTTATCCCTACTACAATTGTACTAATTTTCACCTTTTCTTGCAGTTTTGTTTATCCTATAGAAGAATTGGATTGTTCTTTGTGATTGTTGTAAGTTTAATTTCCTTTTTATTAGACCAACGGGTTGCCTTTCAACAAATACACATGGCTGGTGACCCATAATGCGTTTTCGATTGTGGATGCGCCATCTTTGACGGGTGTTCAAAGAATCACGTTTTACAACCAAGAGGACACCGTGACCAATCAATTGACGGTATTAGTTAGTTCGCTTTCTTGTTGCGTACGAAATTTCAGTCCCTTGATTTTGATTTCTGGGTATTTTGCATTATTTGAGCTGTGTTCTTTAGAATGGAGTGAGGGGATTGATGCTGGATATGTACGATTTTGAAGATGACATCTGGCTCTGCCACTCTTTTCGCGGGCAATGCTATAACTTCACTGCGTTTGTAAAAATCTGATGATGCCCTCCTTTTTCCTCATTTTCAGCTTGAGTTTGAGTGATTTTTGGTTAGCTCTGAGCTGTTGTTTGTTATGCATTTTTTTCTCAGGAACCTGCAATTGACACGTTGAAGGAAGTGGAAGCATTCTTGACTAATAACCCTAGTGAAATTGTCACCATCATAATTGAGGACTATGTCCATTCTCCGAAGGGCTTGACGAAGCTATTCACCAATGCTGGCTTGGACAAATACTGGTTTCCCCTTTCTAAGATGCCGAAAAAGGGCGACGATTGGCCCGCTGTTACTGACATGATCAAAAAGAATTATCGGTTGGTGGTTTTCACTTCTGATTCTTCTAAAGAAGCAACTGAAGGAATTGCCTATCAGTGGAAGCACATGGTAGAAAATGAACGTAAGTTTATGAATGATTTTTGCTGTTCAATGTGAATTTGGTATGCAATTGGTTTTAACATCAGTATTGTGTATGGTTTTCAGCTGGAGATGGCGGGGTGGTGCCAGGTTCGTGCCCGAATCGGAAGGAATCGAAGCCACTCAACTCGAGAAGTTCTTCCCTTTTCTTGCAGAATTATTTTCCAACCATTCCAGACCAGAATCAAGCTTGCAAGGAGCATTCTGTTTCCCTTGCTGACATGGTTAACACTTGTTACAAGGCAGCAGGCAATGCCATGCCTAATTTTTTGGCCGTGAACTTTTACATGGTACTCACATTTCTTTACTCCGGGACATTTTCCGATACTATATTATATGAAGCATTTCTAACAGTAGATTATGCAGCGGAGCGATGGAGGAGGTGTTTTCGATGCGGTTGATCGGATGAATGGCCAAAGTTTATGCGGATGTCCTACTATCACTGCCTGCCAGGTTTGCTAGCATCACTTAAACAAACAATTGACTTTCATTCTCCAAAAACAAATGAATGATTCCAATACAAATGCCCCTCTTTCCCATATTAGGAGTCTACTTTGTGTTTGTTCACGTTGTATACCCTTGCTAACACAATACCGTGTTGTCCATAATCAACCGTAACGATAAAAGTGGAAAATATGATGCTAAATTACTTATTTTAGGTATTGTACCTTACGACCCATAATAAGCTATACATTTTTCAACTGTGCTAGAAAAACCCACATGATGGATGAGAACATTTGAAATTTTGCAGGCAGGTGCACCTTTTGGAAGCTGCAAGCAGATTCCCACGCCGAATGCAACCGCGGCTTCCAGTTCCAGCAATCCGGCCGGAAGTATTTCTGGGTCTGTCCAGTTAATTGCAGCTGCTTCAACTATTCAGTTTTCAACCCTTATGACTCTGTACTTGTACACCATTTCCGCAGTGTTCTTGTTTTTATAGCCCGAGAAAACAGAGGTCTGATTTGCAAGTATAGTACCATACTGCACTGTTTTAATGAATGATGATAGGTTAAAGAAACACTTCCAAGAGAATGATTTGCAAGAAGCAAGTTCATATATCATATATAGAGGCGTGTTCTTAGCAGAAGCTTTTCCGCCCTTACAGAATATGGAAATGTGCAAGAATTTTCTGTGCTTTGGATCACTCGAGTCTTTTTACCTAATTTGTTTGTTCCATTGTTGAGATTAGTGCGTTGAACAGATTTTTTTTTTTTTTTTTTTTTTATCTGTTTGACTCCGCTTAACTCTTATATTATTACTATCATTTAGGGTATCGCGCTTCTTTTTAACACGGGAAATGATTAGGATAGTGAAAATGTAGGGTGAAAAAATTCTGTAGCTAATGTGGCAAGAAATGATTGGAGCATTTGGCATTTACAATTTGAAGCACCTAACAACATTCTTTCATGTGACTGTCACGTCGGTCATTATGAAAATTCATTCTGAATTATTACTGTATGCATGATCACTCATTTAACACTAATTGTAAACATAACATTTTATTCACAAAAACTTCATTCATTATTCACCAACAAATCCACAATGCAGATTTCAAAAGTCCATTACATGCCAAATCTTCAGTTTTTCGTTTTCCCGAATAAAGAATCATGCAGAATCTGATCTGTGCATCCACAGGCACAAAGAGGAGAAGAAACATGTACAATTACTATCAATTCTGGAAAACTAGTCTGTACAGTAAAGCCAAGTTTCAGCTCAAAAGACAGGCCACATTGAAAGCTTCTGAAAATCAAACGTTCCTTTGGGTTGAATTTGAAGAGCAGGGCTAATTGTAAGCAAACCAACAAAGCAGTTCAATGGCACCCTCAGACCCCAAACATTGATGGATTTGAGCTTGCGACACTTGTTTACAAGGACTAGTAGTCCCTCCTCGGTCACATGCCGGCAGCCCCAGAGGACGATCGTCTGAAAAGGAAAGCAAACATTACAATTTACAAGCATTTCTAATGTGTAACTAACGACGACAATTGCACAACCTTAGTTACCTTCAATTCTGGGCAGCTTTCTGCAACAGCAAATAAAGATATGTCTGTGATAAATGTACCACCAATATTCAAGTGTTGTAGAGAAGCAGCTCCAGATACCTGCTCCGACAAGAATAAGGAAAGAACTTAGATGGTCACCGGCGCCAATGGCGTCAAAAGAAACATGTTAGAATGACGAGCAAAGCACCAAAACTGTTTGTAGTATTAGTAAGTGGACTCTTTAATGGTTCCATGTTTTGAGGTGAAATAGCCATGATATCTTAAGTTCAAACTAGAACAACTGTACCTACCAGTTGTACAACACCTCTATCAGTGATTCCTGTTGAACCCCATAAGGATATTGAGGATAAATTGCAAATGCACTTGGCAGTGGATAACTGGAAAAGTCCATGATCAGTTATCTGGCAGCCCCATCGACTCATCGAACTGAAGAATGAAGATACAGATAAATCACAACTCTGTCAAGCTAAATGTCTAGAGCATACAAAGATGAAGCCTTGCCACTAATAACAAGGCAGGTGACAAGTCACATTCATTAATTCAGGTTCAATTATTTAAAAAAAAAAAAAAAAAACCTGTTTCACACCTAAATTCAAGCGCAGATAATTTTCTGAGAAAAAAACTAACAATATACATCATCACTAAGACCACAGATTTTCACCCCTAACACAATATTCTTCAATCATACCATCAACAATGATGCCATCTTTGATTTTCTATTGTTAGCGATCAATCTAATTCAATTACATACTTTTTCAGAATTACAAAGCGCACTATTCTAATGAAACTTTAAGAAACTAAAAAAGGGTTTTCCAAAAAACATAGTTATTAATGAAACAAGTAAAAGTTAACAAAGAAGCATACACATCGAGTTCCTTGAGACTATAAGCAAGGCTAACAAGGCGAAAGGTGGAATTATCGTCCATTTTCCATCCACAAAAGCTCAGCTTGTCCCTCCTCGCCAGCGATTCCTTCACTCCCTGCCTCCATTTCCTGCACACACCGCTCACCCTACACAATTTCACCCACAAAAACACCAGTCAGACCATAATTTTTTCAAGAAGAAGACAAAAAAAATAAAGACATTATCAGAAAATTACTGGGCTAAATCTTTGAAGCAAGTGAATAAAGTAAAGATATGAGCAAGTAAGTCAATCGGCAACCGATCAATCTCAGACTCTTCCACCTCCATCAAAGCCTGCTCCTCGTCACCCCCCATTTTTTCTTTCCCCCTGTTTTTAATATTAAGCAAGAACAAAAGTTCCAAGGTGATCAAATTAATCCCCGACACCCCAGAATATAAAAATGAATTCACTTATAAAAAGGGGTAAAACCAAAACCAAAACCACAAAAAAAAACAGACGAAATTTGAGAAGGCTGGAAGGAAATGGATTGAGGGGAAGCTGGAGGAGAAGAATAGTATACAAAAATTGATGGCGCTTTCCAAGTTCTGATACGTACACGTCAGTTAATAAAAGCAGAGACGGGGGCTCCCTTTCATTTCATGTCAAAAAGTGTGGTCATTGTTTCATTTCATCTCTACATTCTATACAGCTTAGGTGGCTTCAAAGAATCTTCATTTTCCCCATTGACTTTGAAGCCCATTGGATGGATTAATTTGTTATTACTCTAATAAATAAATAAATAATCCTAAAGTACTCGGAATACAATATTACAATGTTTTGATTTTGTCAATTACTTTACTTTTTAAGCTTTAAGTTGCGTAATAGACAGGGTTTTGAACTTGTTTCTAATGCAATAAAATTCGTCTCCTTTGCTTACTTTGAGGAAACACAATTTACAATTACATGCACAATGGACAACTCAATTCAATTCAATTCAAAGTTTATTATTTCTGAAATGACAAAATTCTTTGTCTAAACTGTTGTTATGAACTGTTAGACCGTCGTAGTCGCAGTTAAATTGTCTATTTTTATGACTAAACAAACTTTTTAATTAACTTTGTCACGATTCATCGATGAGAGATAATTATTTCAAATATAATTTTTTATGCTACAAAATATCGCATTCACTTTGTCTAAATAATATTGTTTTGACTTACACCTTGAGATTCATAAATCGTTGTATGACTGAATCATCTGTTAACATGGTCAGCATCTCACCTTTGTTTCGTTTTATTTTTCCCCTTTTAAGGAATGTGCTCACTTTCCAACAACCAATATATTCAAGTTAATTACACTTACCTCCTTCCTTTAAGGAGAGATATTAGCAGTATTCAGTTACTGCAATGGGAGCATTTATCATTTTTCCAAATCTTGGGGAAGCTTGATGAGATAATGATTATTAAATGCTAGAAAAAACAATACTAGAGTTTTTTCTTGTTATCCAAAAGAACAAAACATGAAAATAGAGGGATTTTCTAATATGCCCATTCAGCTGATTTTTTTATTTTTATTTAAAAAAAAAATAGAGTTTTTTCTTGGTTTGTTTATGCAGCTGTATTCCTAAGAAACTTTGTAACAAGTCTAAAATAATTTCCTTGTTATAGTGCATCCTCTTTTGGGGACTCCGTTCCCAATCTCCTAGGTAGTACTATGCTAAATAGGCAACTTGGTGAACCTTTTTTTAAGTCTTAACGCCTTGCTATACATATTGGAATCATGGTCCATGGACAAATTTGAGTTTGTATTCCTAGGGTGCCAAACACAAAATGTCTCTGTCGTACCCCACTCGTTTAAGGCTGGTTGACTTACAAGACACGATATATAATGATTGATTCGGGAAAAAAAATTAAAAAATCTTTATGAGAAAAGGGTTATTGACATTCAGTCTAAAAGTCCATTTGAGAAACCATTGAGGCCCAATTAGTTTTAAAAAGCCTCATGTTCACCTTAAAGGCTTAACTGTCTCACTGGCCCAATGTATCTTTTGAAGCCCATTACGGGAGGAGAAACGTGGACCCCGCGGTCCTAAAGCAGCGTAGCCCAGAGCTACAGGTCTACGCTTTTAATAGTGGCGTGATATGTCTCACATTCTTCGTGAAAGTCAGTGCTACGCTCAAAGTGCAAAATGTACCTCTAAATCTGAGCCGTTCATCTTAAAACTCTACCCCATTAATACGAAAAAGACAATATTTATAAATAAAATGTAATCTCTGAAATTTAAGTATAATTATGAAATTAGCCATGCAATTTTCTGAAATTACATTCTCCCTGCAAACTTAAAAATTGTAAAAAAAAAATTATATACATGAGATATAGTACCATGAAGTATGCTCCCTCCGTTCCCAAATAAGTGGTCGTTATAGAAAATTTGTTTGTTTCCAAATAAGTATCCCTTTGTTCATCTCAATGCAAAAAGTTTTAAAAGTTTCAATATTACCCCTTAATTAATTGATCTTATTTAATGACATTAACTACAATGTCATTTTAAATGCACATACATAATACGCATTTCCACTTAAAATGTAGTTAAATAATAAAACATAAATAGATGTAAAAGAATAAATTCACCTATTTCTTTAATTTGTATGATATTTTTATAATAGTCACTTATTTGGAGACGGAGGGAGTATATCTTACATGATTTGTATTGTAATTTTTACACGAATGGAAATTTTGTTTTGTAAGTTTTACGTTTTATTTTGTTGTGTGAACATTTTAAGGAATATAAACGTGATTTTGGGTGTAATTACATTATTTTGTAAAAATCACGTTTATATTTATGTCACCTTTAATATAATTTTCTTTTTTACAGAATTAAATAAATATATAGCACATAAACATATAAAAATATAAAAGAATAAATTCTGTAAAAAAGAAAATTATATTAAACCCGTTATATATATATATATATATTTATTTTCCTACTTCAAAATTTTCCTCCGAACAACCCAATCAAATCATCATATAAGATGAGATGATAATTGACTCGTAAAATGATCCCCACCCTTGAATTATTGGTAATGGGGTGATCCAGAGTTTACACATCTCTAGGCACTCGTCGACACGTCCATTATCCCGAACCTTGCTTGCCGTTGAGGTGTTGGCATTTATTTATGACGCTTGATGATGGAGACGTAAATACTGTCATGGTCCCGCATGTAGGGTAGTCTAATAGGACCAGGATACGAGATCCTTATCTCTAATCAAATGTTGCCACGTAGGTTACTTGTGCCAAAGGCTGTAGAAAATAATAATACATTATATATTTATCGGAATTGATATTTGCAGCGACGGAATCGATATTTGCAGCGACATTTTTGCGTGAAAAGACCGAAATGCCCTTGGGGTAAAAAAAAAATTAAAATTTAAAATTTTCAATCTGTTGGAATAATTTTAAAAAAAAAAAAAAATTTCCAGAACCATCGCCGGTTTCCCAGAACCATCGCCGGAAACCGGCGATGGTTTTGGCCTAAACCATCGCCGGTCGCCGGCGATGGTTTTGTGGAAAACCATCGCCGGTTTCCGGCGATGGTTCTGGAATTTTATTTTTTTTTATGTAGTTTTATTAATTATTTGGTTTTTTTTCTTTTTTTATGTAGTTTTATTAATTATTTTACTTGTATTATGTCCGAATTTATTAGTAGTTTTGTCAAAATTGTGCAATTTTTTACCGGAATGGGGAAGATCCGCCCGGTGATCGCTGCAAATATCAAAAATCTAAGGTAAGGGGGGAGGGTGTACCATCGCCGGAAACCGGCGATGGTTTTGACCTAAACCATCGCCGGTCGCCGGCGATGGTTTAGGTCAAATATAAACCATCGCCGGCGACCGGCGATGGTTTTGGAAATTTTTTTTTTTTTTAAAATTATTCCAACATATTGAAAATTTTAAATTTTTTTTTACCCCAAGGGCATTTCGGTCTTTTCGCGCAAAAATGTCGCTGCAAATATCGATTCCGTCGCTGCAAATATCATGCCCCATATTTATTTGTAGTTCAAGCGCACAAAATTGAAATTATTAGGGTATGTTCTTTTTGTTTTGTTTTGAAAACGGTTTTGATTTTAACAGTAAATTTAATATATTTTAATCATATTTTATCATTTTTAATACAACTTTTTACTATTTAGCATCTACTTTTTATATTTTCAATACACTTTTACATTATAAAACTATTTGCCAAAACTTGTTTTTAAAACCGTTTTCAAAACGTTCAAAAAGAACAGGCCTCAGTTATTTTTTGACTTGTATTGTGGAAATTTTAATTTTTTCTTAGAAATTTTTTAGAGAAAAGTTTTTTTTTGAGAATTTGTGCAGGTGAGAGATAAAAAAGTGTAATAATTGTGTTATTTTTTAAATTTATGTCAGTAGATATTTTGAGGAAATTTTTAATTTTGAATTTTTGAGAAAATGAAGTTATTTTTTTGTGTAAAGTTTTGAAAGAAAAAAGTGATGATTCTTGAGAAATAGTCACACAAAAAAAAAAACCAGGGTGATTTGCAACTCTTTCGAATTTTCATGAGATTTTTAAAGGGGCTTTACTGGAGTATTGTTGTCTAAAATTTATGATACGATTATACATTTTTATGTCACACTTCTAATTTTCTTTTTTTGGGCTCCGAAAATGTATTTGAAAATTGAAACTTAATTCATTTTCCTCTCTTTTAGGTCTGAGTGAGCACCACATGTACTAATGGTTGATTTGAGCCACCATAAAGTATAAATGAAACCAATTTGCTGTTGATTGAATCTGTTACAAAATAAATTATTAAAATAATTAAAGTAGTCAATTTAAACTAGTTAAGAAATTAAATAAACTAGTCCCATGTATTCTGACATGATCAGCACAAAACGCACGCTTCTTGACATTGCGTTCTACGATTTGTGTCTCCAATGAAATTTGGACGTGGTAGACATTAGGGAATAAGAATGTTGGGATGATTTAAGAGCCCATCTCTTTAAGTTGTAAGATCACTTGGTCCGCACCCCTTCAATATTCATTATATATCGGGTGCAAAAAAAAGTAATATCTCCCGCCCGCAGGGCTTATACCGCCCAGCTCCAAAGGCATATTGTGAGTGGTAAATCAGGGTAATCTAGCGGTCTCCTAGGCAGGAGGACCAGTGCCTGATGCCCACAAGGATCCACCCCCCACATTAAGGGGATGAAAATCCTACAATGCGGCTACTAAGGCTCGATCCTGTGTCATTTGATGCAATTTGCTGCTCGAATACCAACTGAGCTACACCCCTGGAGGCATATCTCGTAGCTATTGATCATCGATTTTCAGCGTCTTTAATATTATGTACTTTCGTTTACAAAAATAAAAATATTGTAGAGTTATTGAGTAAAATTTCAAGGGTATAATTTTGCAAGATGTTAGAGTTTCCTACTTTATATGAAGTTGAGTTTGTATTTCTGTATTTGTTTCCAAAATAAGTATAACATATGTATTTTCACGATGCAAGTTGACGTAAGGCTCATTATTTATTTTTCGTTTACTTAATAGCTTGTTACTTAAAAAGTAAAAAAAAAAAAAATAATAATAATAATAATAATAATGCATAGCTGCTATATGCAAATTCGTTGGCATCGCACGAAGGATACTCTGGAGTTTGGACATTCACGATATGTGACATGTTTGGTGGTGGCGTGACCAAGAGAGTAAAACATTGTCCTACTCCTTCCTAGGGTCTGTTCTTTTTGTTTCGTTTTGAAAACGGTTTTGGTTTCAATAGTAAATTTAATATATTTTAATCATATTTCATTATTTCCAATACAACTTTTTACTATTCAGCATTTACTTTTTATATTTTCAATACACTTTTTACATTATAAAACTATTTTTCAAAACTTGTTTTCAAAACGTTCAAAAAGAACAAGCCCTAATAAATGCATCACATAAAAGGCTTTCATCACAGTTCATTAGAGATAGCCAGTTGGTTGGGGTCAAAATTATGTTAATTTGACTAAGACGATAAAAATGGAAATAATACAAATGTGATTAACCAATTTTAAAATGTACAATTTATTATGGAGTTCAAGTTACAACACTTAAAATAGTTTAGTGTCATTTATTTCACTGATATCATAATATGTTTTTCATAATTAACTTACAATTAAAGAGTAAAGATATCAGTGAAATAAATGTAAAAAAAATAAAGATGTCACCTAAACATGTTTTTTTTTTACATTATGGTGTTCTTTATAATGATTTTAAAACGATTTTGAAAATATGTTTTTAAAAAATAGTTTTATAATATAAAAATATATAAATGTATAGTAAAAAGTTATATTGTAAATAATAAAAAATAATAAAAAATAATTATAATTTATTAAATTCATTATTAAAACGAAAACGAAAAAGAAAAGAAAAAGAAAAGGGGTAGCCCTTCATTGACTAGATGTACCATCTCCTCGGCACTTAAGTCAATCGGGGTGGGAAATGACATGTAACTAGAAGTAACGAAAAACACAAACTGGCCTTCTCATTTCCTTTTGGCCCACTGTGTGTTATTACTGTTACTGAGACACAGCACAAGTCATTTCCCGACGCTATAAATCATCAAGTCACATTATATGTACCTCATCAAAGATGGACACCTAATGCAAACCAACCGCCCTTAATGAGGCAAAAGAGGTAGTTTCACAACAACTTCGTTAATGGTAATGTATATTAACATCTAAAAACCTTATTAATTTAAGTATTAGAATAAGACACTCGATATAGATGATCTGAACTCGTTATATACAAATTTTGACTAGAATCATTTAGGGTGAGTATTTAGCATGTACTCATCCGAAAAGTATATATTAGAGGGTTAATAATTTCCGTGACATTGCTGACGGGGTCTTTTTTTTTTTTTTTTTTAACAGTCGATTAAGTGGTTGGAGCACATGAAAATCCTTTATTAACACAAAAAAATTGAAATGTGGCCGGAGGAGACATAATGAAACTAACTCTAATGTAAAAAAATGTAAAATGCAAGTGATGCGATAAATTTAATTATTACAATTTGACTATCATAAGATTTGGGATAGAGTCCCGGTCTAAACTAACTAGTCTCGTGATGTTTACAGGCAATGTGACCATGGAATACGAGCATGATGCACTGGTACTAATGTGGTTTATTAACATACTTATCAAAAAAAAATAGCACATTTGATATGACATACATTTATTGATCGATAATTATTGTCTTGGTTAAATTTGGACATGGGACATTTGGAGAGGATGGTGGAGACCAAGACCAAGGACTATGAGAGAGAGTACGGAGTGTAATCGTAATGAGGGCCAGCGCTGAGCCCTCTGGATCTGTGTGACTGTGAACACACACACACACACACACAAAAGTTACAATTACAATAACAAACCGAACCAGAAGAAGGACTAGTGTGTCGCACGTGCGGTGCGGCTCAAAGTTGCCTCCACCTGAAACTAGAATAATTTGAACTATTCCCCCCCCCCCCCCGATCAGTCTCTTCTCTTCCCTTCCATCCCCCCAGTTTTTCACTTTTTGCAGCTTAAAAAACGAGAATGCCACAGAAAAAAAAGTCTGTTCAGTAAAAAGACTGTTCACTGAGTTTGTTTGAGTTCCCAGAAACCAAAAGTGGACCGGTCAAACCTCCGTCGTCGTACCTTTGCTTTTCTTTCTGCTTTCCAGTTTCTTTTCCATCAACTTCACACTTATTTTTTTGTACTCTATTTACACAGTTTTTGGACACCTTTTGCCCGCCCACAATTTCTATCTTACCTTTTGCTCCCTCTTTCTTAATTTCTCTCTAGTTTTGTTTCTTTCTTCTCTTTGCCAAACCAGTAGTTTGGCTGGTTTTTGCTCCCTGCATTTTGATTTTTCTACTATAAAACTCAAGAAACGTGTAATGGCAAACTTGTACGACACACCCAACAACCATACATCTTCAGCGCACCAGGAGGAGCCGGATGATTTCTCTCTTTTTTTGCACCAGATTATGCTTCGTTCTTCTTCTCCTTCGGGTTTTATGGTTCAGAAGAGGAAGGAGGGGGAGGAGTGTGTTAGGCCCACTTGTGATCCGCCGGGAAATCAAGATTGTGGGCTCCAGTCATTAGTGGTTTCCGGTTCTGGGCGGGTGCCGTTACCAGAGGAGGTATCTTCCTGCAGGGGATTGCAGTGGTCCTCCGGTGGGGTTTTTGCTTCTCCGGGGACTTGTTTTCAAGAAAGTGGTGTGAATGTCTCTTCTTCCTCTGTTTCCATTGGAACAGTCGATAATGATCTCAACGAGTATGACTGTGAAAGTGAGGTAGTTTGAAATTTTGAATTTACTGGATCACTTTAATGCTCTGTTTACTCATTTTTCTAAGTTTTATTTGTCTGTGCACTGTAAACAATGCTGAGGAATGGGCTTTATTTAACAGGGTTTTGAAGGAGTGGTGGATGAGGCATTACCGAAATCAACTTCGGCGCGTTGTTCATCGTCCAAGAGGAGTAGAGCTGCTGAAGTTCACAATTTATCTGAAAAGGTTATGATATACTGCAACTAAAGCTGATGCTTAATCTGTTCATAATTTTATTTTCTTGTGGGGGGTTTTGACGAGTTTTCCTTGTTCTGGACAGAGGAGAAGAAGTAGAATCAATGAGAAAATGAAAGCCTTACAGAATTTAATACCCAATTCAAACAAGGTAAATTCCAGCCATTTCTGGTGTTTAATAGAGACAGAAGTGGGGCTCTGAGAAAAGGATAGAGATTGGTCCCTCAAAAACTACCTCATCTGGAAGATGAAAACTTTAAGGATCTTTAGTTTGTTTTCAGATGAAAAAACACACAAATTTTGACTGTTTCTGATAGTACTTTTTTCATTTGTCTGCATCAGACTGATAAGGCTTCGATGCTTGATGAGGCCATTGATTACCTCAAGCAGCTTCAGCTCCAAGTGCAAGTGAGATGTTCTTTGTTTTCATTGTCTAATACCCTCCTTTTAGTTATGGTTCTCTCTCTTTTTTTCTCTTCAGTTGTTGGTAATACATATCACAGTGACCTTGAACTTCATCTGGGTAGTTGTTTTTTTGTGAAATTATTTGAGAATGTTGACTGCATCTTCTCAGTTAAGGTCATTTGCTGCCACTGGATATTCTCCTTAGTCTTCCTTTTGCTACTTTTCCTTTGCACTTGCATGGAATCCAAAGCTCAAATTGTTGATTCCAGATCCTATTAACGTGCATTTGGCTTTTCAATTGCGTGACTCTGATTCTGATCCATATCCACATCCCATTGATCATAAGCTGTTGGTAAATCTATACGATGGAAGTAACAAGTGCCATTTTTTTCCCCTTACTAATCTTCATCACTGCCCTGTCACTAACTTCTGAGGCTATACTTCTCCAGTTGCTGACTATGAGAAATGGTTTGAGTATTTATCCCATGTGTGTTCCTGGAGTTGTGCAACCAAATCAAATTCCTGAGATGAGAATGGGCCACGAGGGAAACAAGTCCTTGAATGTGAACATGGCAAGTGCACTTGCCGTAAACCCAGCCACACCAAGCAATCTCCTCTTTAGTCCGGGGGAAAATTACAATAGCCATAAGCAGGCGGTTCTCAATTTGCCCAAGCTAAATGATTCAGAGCATGCTCATCAAGGAGTTTTCCAGTTCTCGCTACCCGGATCTTCTAATGTAAGTCCATGATCTTCTTCTTCAGAAAAGTACCCAAAATTGTTTATATAAAATGACAATTTCCCACTCTCTTAGAAGGGAATCTACATGGAGGGGAAGTTACCTTGTCCACAACCAGACCAAGACATTTCTGGGTCGAAATCAATAGGTAGGTAATGTATAACTTCATCATAGCTTGATGATACATTTGCATTTTGTCGTGGTCTAATTTGATTTGATGCATGTGCCAGAAGATTACATGGGATCTGAAGCTACAGGAACATTCAATTTTAATGCACAAGCATCTCGTTTGGATGAAGAGCATTCTCTGGATGCATGTGTTATTGGAAGAGACCAAGCAGGAGGAGTATTCCTCTCCCATCAACAGCTAAATGGGTAACTACACTGTTGCTGATTGGGAAATTGCTTACAGAGTGGAAGAACTCCATTGAATGCTGATTTTTGTGGAAACATATAGAAGAGGTGAATATATAGGGCGCTGTTAATTGTTAAAAACAAGGAAAAATACTGACTTTCGAGATGATGTGCAGCAAATCTCGTGCCGCTAATCGTTTTCTTAAAGACCGTTTGGTGCATTATGCACTAATTAACTACTGTAGTTTAGTTTTCCTAGTTCGATTACTGTAAAATGAACGGCTTCCTGTGACTAATGTTTAGTACTATTAGAACTTGTAATATTTGGTTTGATCTCATGAATTTGGACATAGGATCAATCGACTAATGTCACAATGAACTCATCATTATAAATTTTGGTTTTTGCATGCTTTAGCATATACTAAATGCTCATGTTATCGTCGGAGTAAATATGCATATTTTTATATGCAATTTGCTCTGGATGGTGAATTGTTGTTTTGACAATAACATCATTCTTAATGAGTTTTTCAGCTAAACAAATCATGTGTATTTTAAAGTTATTAAATGTGATTTATGATTTCGTCAAATTTTCTTTTCTTGGATCGAAGGATATGCCAATGTGCCATGCAACTCAGGAATATTATTGCAATTCCATTGTTATTCCACGAGCGACCAAAGTTAATTAAACGTTTTTTTATTAAGAAAACCATTCGTAAAGTTTCTGGTCTATAATAAGTTAGTACTCGTAATAAAAAATATTGCTTCACATTGCATTTCACAAAAGCGATATTAGATATAGCTATGCTCCTTGAAAATGTATTTTAATTCACAGTTTAAAATGTCAATTTTATTGTTATTTACTAAAAAATAACAAAGTGCAAAGCACATGTCTTGTGCTAATGAAGAAAATGGGTGGAATAATCATTAAAGAAATTCATTTTTTAAAAACAATTTATCAAAATTGTGTATGATATTACATTTTTTTTAATGTGTGATGACCACGATTTGCGGAAAGTTACCGCAGAGCTACTTGAATTCTGTTGGGCTGAATTGGGTTCACCCCAATTGGGTTTGTCTTCAACCCACTAAGCCCAATTAATGCACTTGAGCCCATTAGACTAGGTCCCGTGATTTTTTCCCTCTTTGGGTTTTCACGTTAAAAATCCCGATGTCTCATTCTTGTTTATTTTCATGCTTATTGTGCTATGTTATTTAGTATTCCTATGATTGCCTATTTTATGAGCTGTTGGGAAAGATGAGATTGGAGTGAGTTTTATGACTATTAGTTCTGTGATTGCTAAATCCTTTCCCCTTGTCACAACAAATTCTATGACCCGGAATTGAGCTTACTTGACCCGGAGAACCTTACGTATTGAACTTGGAAACAAAAACAAGAGTCAAGCGAGGCTATTCCTCTGTTCCACTCCGACGCTCAAGTTAGTAAGATGATAAAAGCATGAAGTATAATTCACAAGTGTATATTCAAGTAGAAAATGACGTACCTTGATAAGATATGACTACCACCTTTATATAGATCTGCCTTGTAATTTATCTGTTGAACCGTCACTATGACCATTTATTATTATTAAGGTATTCCATGATTCCAGCTCCATTAATAGAATTTAATACAAGTGCAACGGACACCGGTCTAAATGCTCTTGTAACGGACACTGACCTAAATGCTCTTAAATGTTTTGCACAACCTGTCACATTAATAATCTAAACTCCCGTCCCGTCATTACTGACTCACGCCCTAGCTATACGCTTTTTTCCCGGCCTATAAACTTTTGCCCGGCTACCTACCTTTGTTCCGGCCTGAATTGATTTACCCCAACAAGATGACTCTCTACCGACCCAATTCTTTTACCTTGTTTTACATTTTTATTACACTTTTCTTTCTGTTTTAGGACTTACTCTTTACTTATTGGGCCAGACTCAATACCTTATTCATTTTTAACCACACCAATGTGTTATAAGATGTGATTTTTAAATAATCTTTTGATATGTTATATAGTATTACATTTTAGAGAGAGTTGAGAAATAACGTTCAAATATGTGAGTTAAAATTTGAGATGTGATTTAAATTATTAATTTTCAAATCTAATTTCAAAACCAAAATACCAATCAACATTTTGTTATGAACCTATATAATTCAATTCAACAAGAAGGCCTAAAAATTCAATGCTGTTCTGAGTCTTCTGACCACAAGTTTGGCGAGAATAATAGAAAGAAGTCATACCACAAGTTTTATTCATCTATTTTTGTAGGCATACGGTAAAGTTAGTGTTCTCTTGTGGCAATTTTCTAAGAATTATCACTTTTTTTTTTTTCAAAACTTTACACAAATAAACAACTTCACTTTTTTAACAATTCAAAATTAAAATTTTAAAATTCCCTCTAAATACCTACTCACATAAATTCAAAAAATAACACAATCATTACATTTTTTTAATCTCTCACCTACACAATTTCCCAAAAAAAACTTCCCTCTAAAAAATTTACAACAAAAAACTTCCCTCCAACAAAACTTCCCCTACACAAGCCACAAAAGAACAGAGGCTTAAATGTTGAATAAATAATGTTCTTAAAACAATGAATTAGCTTTTGTTTTTTATTACTCTATATTTTTTTTACACTTGCCTTTCCAAGAAATAAATAAAATAACTTTTAGCCTATACTCCAAATGTGATTCGGACAATTATTTTGGTTGTAAAATGTGTTTCAATTTTATTTAATCTTAAATATTAAAATTATGAAATAAGAATTGAGATTAAAAGAGAAAAAAAAAAAAGGGTAAAAAAAGAAGAGTAATTCCAGTCCTCTCCTAAGATCCTAGTCCTGAGGACTTACTTTGGCGTATTTTACCCGCCACAATTCTTCCATCTTTATCCTAAAAAAAAGAAAAAAGAAAGTCCATGTTTGGCGTTTTTTACCCGCCACCACTCCCTTCCTCTTTCTTCCTCCTAAAGTCCTAACTCCCAACGCAACGCGCACGCACACACACACACAAAAACACACAGAGAGTTCATTCATCTATAAACCGTTCGTTTTATCACCGAGCGCTAAATTCGCGCACATTAAAGAATTAGAATTATTGTCGTCCTCTGACTCACTCTCTGACTCATTTGACGCCTTCGTTGTTGACGGTCCGCTCTCAAAAAAAATTTCCCCTCCTCCTCCTCCTCCATTTCTCTCGCTCGCCGTGTTCTCCAAGGTTCTCTCTCCGCCTCTCTACTTCTTATTCTTCTACATATACTCCGTTGGCTCACTTGCGCAAACAAGCAAGCACGTAGCGCGTACTGTCGGATAAGGCTCGGGAAAACCCTAGGAAATGGAGACGGCTTCGAACGGTCCGAAGAATCATGGTTACCGGAACGGAGGTTTGATCGACGGACCGACTAATCCAATGGTGACGCCTCTGCTTACGGATCTCTATCAGTTCACTATGGCATATGCTTACTGGAAAGCTGGCAAGCACACCGAACGAGCCGTGTGAGACTTTTCTTTCATCGCGCAGGCTTAATTACGCTTCGATTTTTTCTGTATTGTTTCTTATCGTTTATCTGTTTTTGATTTCTGCGGCTTCGAATTGTTTTTGTTCTGGTCCCGCGAGGCGAGTGTTGTTTTCAACTGAGAAACATGCATGCGAGAGATTCGGTAATTGATTGTTTTCCGCGGGTAAATTCAATTTGTTTGTTTGAAAAGCGGAGAAATAATTAGCGTATGGTTTATGCGTTGCTGCCGCATGTGAAAAAATTATTCCGTTGTTTCGCTACCGTAAAATGTTCAAAATTAATTGCGATTAATGTATTCTTGACGTAAACGTACCGGTACTATTTTGTGTTTTCAGTTATTGATTTTGTAATGCTTACTTTCCTAAGCACGTGACTGAATAATGTATATTCTTTGGGGATGGGAGAGTGGTTTGTTATTTTCTAGTGAGTTGAAATACCTAAATCCTGGTTTGTATCGTTCAGGTTTGACTTATATCATCGGAAGAACCCATTTGGGGGTGAATATACAATATTTGCTGGTTTAGAGGAGTGCATAAAATTTGTTGCTCATTTTCATTTTACGGAGGATGAGATTGAGTTTGTTCGGGCATCTTTACCTGCATCATGCGAGGTAAACTGAATAACTGTTCATGCTTTCATATGACTCATTGTTCATGTCTTAATAATAACAGATATGAAAGTTGGAGATAATGAGGCAGGGTACTTTTCTGGGAGAAATCCTTGGTTATGAAATGTGAGAATTTAAGAATTACAGCAAACACTCCAGAAGGTCTTTGTGAATGCACTTGCAATACTATGTAGAAACAGCATTGTTGTTTAGTGCTCGACGGGAAAAGGAACTTTTGCAGTAAATGCTAGGCATTCATCTAATTGGCGTCAGGGAACTTTTGGAAGTGGTTTTTTCCATTTCCCACGAGACTTAACCTGCAAAGTGCTTTACTAATTACTGTCTGTAAATGATATGTAGGATGGCTTCTTCAATTATCTTAGGGGGATTGATTGCTCTGATATTGAAATATATTCTATCTCTGAAGGATCGGTTATCTTTCCTAAGGTTCCTTTGATGAGGATTGAAGGACCAATTGCGGTGAGTTGTTAAACTAGCGTTTGTGAATGTCATTTGTGGAAAATATATGAGGATTAAACTAGCGTTTCCTCAACAATTTGACCATTTTTAATAGTGTTCTTAATTGTTTGTTTATTTTGTTCCCGAAGGTGGTCCAACTGCTCGAAACTCCTTTTGTGAATCTTATAAATTATGCATCGCTGGTTGCTACCAATGCTGCCAGGCACCGTTTTGTTGCGGGGAAATCTAAACTTCTTCTTGAATTTGGACTTAGACGGGCACAGGTTGGCTCTTATATCTTCTTATTTCCTTGGGTAGAAATTCTGCACAACTTTTTGTTTATGCAATTAGTATTTGTCTTTGTCTCAATAGGGCCCTGATGGTGGGATATCAGCATCCAGATATTGCTACCTGGGTGGATTTGATGCAACAAGGTGATTCCTCCTTGAATAAATTTTCAGTTCAGACATGGTGGTGCAATGCTTTTCTGAGCGGTTTCATATATTTGACATACACTCGACTTTATTTGAACTTTTTTCACTCCACTGCTAAATAATTGCATATGATAGTTGGATCTGGGGTTAGATCTCTTCACTACCACTTTTTGGTTGGTATAATGCACCACATTGAGTCTTCTTTTCTTGGTTTTCATGTGCTATCTGGACATGTTTGCTGGTTTTGAGTTCTTTTGACGCTTCTCTTTTAACACCAATTAGCATATGCATGAACCTTGAAGGATTTATGGTAGAAGGTCATGACAAGTGGTTGGTATGATTTATTATGGGATATTGTGGTTATGACGAACACCTTTACCTCCCATTTAAAGATAAATAATGTCATACTGCTTGTGGTAATTGATTGACGGACCTAATCGCTTTTTAATATCTTGCCCTAACAGCAATGTTGCAGCTGGAAAATTATTTGGTATCCCGCTTCGTGGAACTCATTCTCATGCATTTGTGAGCTCATTTATGGTAGGCTATCATTCCCCCTTTTAATTAATGCTTCATTTCTATTCCATGTTTGTAATGTTCAATAGCAAGCAAGAGACCTATTCCCTATGGGTTAGCTAGCCTATGTCAACAATTGCTTGTAATAAAATTGTCATTTATGGAAAAAGGGTGGAAATTGAGAAATATGTAACAACTTTAAAAACAAACTTTTGACTATTTGTTCGAGTGTGTTTAGAATGGTTCTTTTGTTAAGTGATCGGTAGAATTTGCAGCAAACCTCTCACATAATAATTGATGATTGGAGAACAAGAATTTTGCGAACACTTTTGGTTGGAAAATTTTCTTTGGTAAAGCTCTTTGCATTTAAAAGAGCTTTGTTATTATCATTAGTATTATATTTTGAATGCCACCAAAAAGTTGAGACTCACTGTGATTATGTTCATGACTTCCCATGACCTGAATCTTTGAACAATTTTGACCGTAAAAATTTGGGATTCTTTACAACAACAACTAAGCCTTTGTCCCACTATGTGGGGAAAAAATATTGGTATGTATTTTAGGAAGTGAGAGTAATTAAAAATAATATTTGTGTGGATGTTGTGGGTTCTATGCTAAAGCCAGTTTGGCTCAAGGCTTTACATAAAATTCATATTTTTCTGGTAAAGTTGCCTTATACTATTTGCTGAGTATACTTCTTACTTTTGTAGCCTAATTTCTGTCTGGTAATGCACAGCACAAATGGTCTAGAAATGGGATTTGATTGATTTTGGTTTGGCTTCTTTAATGTAATATAGCATTTATCAGATGTGTGATATTCTAGATCCCTATTGGAATTCACTCATTGCTAGATCAAGTGAAGATAATAAATTCAAGATGGCTTTACTTGGGAACTAATTTAGTATTTGGTATCTCTTACAATCATGTTGCACATGCTTATTACTCTCTGACCTTGGAAGTTATTTAAATTGTGATAAAAAAATATCTAAAACTTTTAGATGCATTGAGTTCATGCCCACATATTTTAACATCAGAAAAATAATCATGATAACCGATATGAATTCTTGTTGCTTGTGTTGACTACAATTGTTCCTAAACAATTATCTAATTTAATCTTTTGCCTTTCAGTTTTCATCGATTTTTTTCAGAAGTTTGTTAAATTTAAATTTGCAGAGTCCTGACGAGATCATAGAAAGGTCACTTCCCAGTCGTGATGGTTCAACCACTTGTGATGATTTTGTTAGTTTGGTGCAGACATGGCTAAGCAAGCTAAAGGTGCTGTGTAGTTCAATGCACTGATAGAGGTTATGTGTTATTTCTTTTTTATCAAAAAATATGGGTCAGAGAAAGGAAAATTCACTTTAACACTCAGCATTAATGATTATACATTCTTTTGAATATTCTTTTATTATGTCTGCAGAATGCTTCTGTCTGTGCTGATACTTACTTCTGTACTACTTTCAGTGGTCAAAGCTGTTGTCTGGAATTTTTGGCGAGACCAATCAAAGTGAATTAGCTGCTTTCACCTCTTATGCTTTGGCATTTCCCAACAACTTTCTTGCCCTAGTTGACACATATGATGTAAGTATATATACCCTTGGAAATTCCCTCCCGCCACAAACCCCCCCCCCCACCAATATGTTTTGTAGCTTTGCATGTGCAGTTGTGTTTTTTGGTGCTATTATTCTGGTTTAGTTTTGGTAGTTCTTTTTACAATGGCCAATTCATTTTCAATAAGTTAATTTTTCTGTTCTGTTTTTGCTGAATTTGATTAAACCTATAGCTGGATTATTAAGTAGTTTTGAGTTAGTAAGCTGATAAAGCTGTTACGTGTGGGGCCCAAAGGTTTTTTCATGGACAAGGAGATGAGATGTTCCTATTTCGAAGTTAGGACCTCTTAATTGAATATGCTTTAGTTTGTTTTCATGGAATAGAGAGGCATTAACTAAATATTAAAAGGGTAGAGGAAGGCCTAAAAAGAATTGGAAAACAACTTTAAAAAGTGACATTTTTAAATATAAATGAATTAACGTGTCTCGACCGTACACGATGATGGGATATGATCTATATAGCCGACCCCATGTTGTAGGACAAAGATTTAATTGTTTACAGGGAGAACCGTGTTGGGGGATCTATTCTTCATTTTAATGTTTTCACGTCAGTTGTATTACATACTTCTAGTAGTTAATTAAACATAACAACAATTAAGCCTTTATCCCACGATGTGGGGTTGGGAAGTTCATTGTTTTGAATTTTTTTTATATATGGACATAGACAATTCTTTCTGAAATTGGTTTGTTGTTTCATTGCTTCAGTATCTTTCTGCATTTGTTTTTTGTTGATTCTTTTTGAATTATCATTTTTAGTTTCAGTCATCACTCATATAGTCCTTGGTTTTTTCGTTCTGACAACTTTTCAAGGTAGCAAGAAGTGGAATTCCCAACTTTTGTGCAGTTGCACTGGCCTTAAATGATTTGGGGTATGTCCTAAGATTTATTGACCTTTGTACTCTTTGTTTAGGGGGCGGGGCGCGCTATTCAATTATGTCTATATTGGGCTGTGGGATTTTGGGATTTGAAGGTTATCTCTTCATTTCATATTTTTCTTTATTTAGCAATAAAGACACAAGCCTAATGTAATTCTCTGTAATTTATCAAAATTATTGAGCCTTTGATAAAGTTTCTTGCATTTCCCTAGTTGCATGACTTGTGTGGTAATTGAAGAAAATGGGTAGTTGGGTCTTTATTTTTTTTATTCTACAAGATTTTATCTTTTAGTTATGTTATTTTACAAACGAGCCCTTCCATTTTCCTCCAAATATAAACCATTAGGGAGCTCAGTGAGTGATGGTTGTTGGTATCAAAATTTTCCCTAATTGATTGCTCAGTTTCAGATTTTTCCTGGGAGCATTTTAATCCTTCTGTTATATTCTCATACAAGATTTAAATGATATTTTGCAGGTATAAAGCTTTAGGCATTAGATTAGACTCTGGTGATCTTGCATACCTTTCATGCGAGGCTAGAAAGTTCTTTCGCTTGGTTGAGAAGGAATTTGCAGTGCCTGATTTTGGAAGGATGGGTATCACTGCTAGTAATGATCTCAACGAGGAAACAATAGATGCCTTGAACAAACAGGTAAAAGAGGTTTAGGGAGTGGAAATACCATCAGTCTCCAAAACTTGCACAAAATACTGCCAGTTATTTGTATTTATACGTGCGTCTCATTCTTCTTTTCCTGCTCAATGAATTTTTTACTTTAGACACCTATGTTATAAGTTTCCTTTCTTGTTTTTCTGAACTATGCTGTGTCTTCCTTCTTTTTGAAAGTAATTTGTTTAATTTATGTGGCAAGATAAAAGGCTTGTATAAATTGAATGCAAATTGAGTTTCATGTTCTGTGCTTTTTCCAGGCTAAGTTTATTTCATATAGAGATCTTAATGTACGTAGATTGATTGATACTTTTTCTTACAGGGTCACGAGGTTGATGCATTTGGAATTGGAACTCACTTGGTTACGTGCTATGCTCAACCCGCTTTAGGTGTTGTTTTCAAGCTTGTTGAAATTAATAACCAGCCCCGTATAAAACTCTCTGAAGATGTTTCGAAGGTGTGATCCGATGTAGTTGTATGAAAATTCATGTTGAATTTGTGTTAATATTTCTTAATTAAGTCTGAGAAACTTATAACCATATATATATGGTGTTTCAGGTATCTATCCCATGTAAAAAGCGGTGTTACAGGTTATATGGAAAGGAAGGTTATCCTCTTGTAGACATTATTACTGGGGAAAATGAGCCACCTCCAAAGGTACTTAGGATGATACTTCTGGAAATAAAATATGTGAATCTGAACATGGAGTTTGTTTGTTTTAATGTAACATATATTTAGTGCCCCTTAGGAGGTAGCTTTTCTTTTTGAGTACTCATTGTATTGCAGTAAACGGTTATTAGAATAGCTATGGTGTCTTAGTTGGTGACAGCTATATGCGGGTTCTTTCCATTTCTTGGTTTAAGCTCTGGTAGCTTTTTGCATGGCTTCTGATATAGTTGTATGGAAGTGGGATCCCATAAATCACCTTTAATGTCATTTGACCTGAGCAAGGGAAGTTCTTTTAAGTAATTTCTCTAGTATACTGAACATGTTCTCTTTCATTTACGTCTCTTAGAAAACTCCAAGTGCTTTCCATGTGAGAATTTTTAATATGAAACCTGTTTTGATGTATCTGGGATTCTATTGACTAAAATTGTCAGGTGGGTGAACGAATTTTATGTCGCCATCCATTTAATGAGTCCAAGAGAGCATATGTTGTACCACAGAAGGTTGAGGGACTTCTGAAGTGCTTTTGGCCTGGAAGTTCAGGTAAAACTTTGACCTACCATCTAATTTCTTTGGTGGATGTTGCACCATTATGATATCTTATATTTCACTATTTGAACGTGAGTCTTTCTTGGGTGTACTTTCCTGAAGATAAAAGAAGAGAAGAATTGCCGCCCATCAAAGAGATAAGAGATCAATGCATTAAACAACTAGAACAGATGCGTCCGGATCACATGAGAAGGTTGAACCCAACTCCTTACAAGGTATGGAATTATAGTCTCTATTGATAGATTCATTAGACCCTGACTACCTACAAGATTTGGTCGATTTGAGTTGATCCATTAGTAATTTGCTATTCAATCTGGCTTTGCAGGTTAGTGTTAGTGCAAAACTGTACGACTTCATTCATTTCCTTTGGCTCAATGAAGCTCCTGTTGGCGAGTTGCAATGAGCAGGTCCCAGAATCGCTACACAACTATAGGCTGTTCAACTTTTCATTTTTTCCATAAGTTAAAGACTGCTGCACTTTCTGTTCTTCACAATTCTCAGTTGTTAATACCTAGAAACTTTATAAATTTTAATTAAACAAAAACATTCACAGGGAAAATAAATATATGAAAAACTTCTTACTGATTTTTTAGCCTTAGAAAACTAAGTTTCTAAATATGGGTCTTTGAGCGTTGTGACTTCTTGTGAGCTTCGATAATTCCTCCCTATTTTGATGTTTGAATATTCACAATAAAATTTTTATAAATTAATAATTTTTTTTCCAGTTCAAAACTTGGGTCATCAAAAAATAATAAATTTAATAAAATAATTATTTTTGTTGAGTTTATATAATAAATTTAATTCACCGTTATGGTGAATGATTTTAATTCTAATTATACAAAAAAAAAAAAAATTGAAAACAATTATACAAATTAAATAGGGGCATGTTATTTACAAGATACTTTTTATTAAACAATATGACGATTTTTAAGTTTTTAAATGTGAAAATACATTAATGCCTTTTAATCTAACAATAAAAGTTAATACTTTAATTTTATTATTTTGTTTTTTTTAAGGCCATGGTTGCCGTCAAGGTTTGATTGCAGAACTTGAGTTCTGCGAATCCAATTTTTTTGTTTTTTTTCCTTTTTTGTCATTCTCCAATTGAAAGAAAAAGAAGAAGAAGGACGAAGAAAGAAGATTTCAAAAGAACGGTGAAGAAGACGAAGATGAACATCGCAGATGACAGGAGAAAAAAAGAAGAAGAAAAAATTCAAAGGTCAATTCAGTAATTTCACAATTAAAACTTTTGAAAGTATCCTACATTTAATAAAACTTGTCCTTTAAATAACATTTCTAATTAAATATTATATTAATTTTAATACAACAGTATCATAAATAAAACTATTTGTAAGAATTGACTTTATGTAAGTTTATATTTAAGGTAATCAAAATGCACTCTCTTTTTTAAATAAAAGTTTTATTAATTTATTAGTTAATTAATTAATTTTTGTTACCCAACGTCATTTATTAATATATAAAGGTTTTACTATGAAGAGAAACAGAAACAGTTGATAATTTTTTACAAGTGAAAAGGGAGGCATTATATTGACACAGTTAAACCCTCCATCTGAACCCATCCATAAGCGCATCGATCACGGAGCTTTCGTACTGTTGAAGCTGCCAATTCAACCACAGGCCTCAATCTAACCAGTTCTCTTTCAACCTGTTTTTCCATGACGTCCATCTGCATAATTGTTTCATTACAACTTTTACAAAAGCAATACTGTTTATTTAGAAACGGAGAGTGGTGGCAGAGTGAAGAATGGAACCTTGTCAACACAGCGGGTAGTATCCAAAACGTGGCAGAAATAGGCCAGCTGCTTGTATAGATCAGCCTCCGAGTACTACATTGGTACAATAAAAGTAACAGGCTACCTTCAGTCAGTGTTCAAGTTTTAATACTCCTTTTATTTTTTATTATTATAAAACAAGAGGAGAAATGAGGAGGCTACCTTTCTGAGGAGCCGGCCGTTACAGCGGGGGTAGTTGGGGCAAAGAGTTCCTATTTCAGTGTCTCCGAGCACCCGAAGATTCAAACTACGGGTAGTATAGTTGCAAGTTTCATCGTCACACTGAAAAAAAACCCCCACCCCATTTCATTTGCATCACACAATGTTTATCAATATTAGCGATGATCACTATAAAAGGGGAAGGGACCATACAAATTAAAATTATATACGTACCACCATCCAACTCTGATAATAAGTCGAAACGAAACCATCTGCTTGCTTCTTTACCTGTTTAAGCCAACCTGATTTATTAACATATCTTGGATAGGAAGATGAACAAAAGAAAAAAAGAAACAGTACGAAGGAGAGGAACATAAACTCAGCTTCAAAATGAAAAATATCTCAAGAAGTCTTGAAAAACTAACCTGGTTCGCTATCAGCGCAGGAGATATAATCCCCTGATCACCCTCCTCAGGGCATGTGGGACAATGCAGTTTAAGCCAGAAGTTACCCTGTGATTGTGAATCAGCTGGCTTTTGATTACTGGACGAACATATGGAGCTGAATAGAGGTGGGCATTCAAAGTTACTGGAACAGCTGGGACATGACAAAATCAGTGGCTCGCATCCTCGATATCTGCCAAATCATCACAGCATAGTCAGATTTTGTGCATATCAGTAACTAGTTCTAGTACACCACCATATTTGGAATTACATAATTTGACTGATGAAAAATCATTCTAAAGCGTTACCAACGACTTGTAGACTAAACAACATATTACCTCTCTTCATCATCCACCGTGCCCAAAAGCAAACTTGAAGGATCACTGTAGACAGCTTCAGTTGTTTTGCTTTGGAACTGAAACAATAAAAAATTGTTTCTGTTTGCATCAAAAAAGCCTAAGAAACTACCCAAAAAAACTCGAAACAAGATGCTAAAATATATACCTTGGACGAGTCAAGTCCTAAACATTCAGCCAAACGTGCTGGACTAGTGCCCTCAATTGGAGCACATAGACGTGAAACCACAGGATGAATCTGTATTTACCAACCAGATATTTTAGGCAATATCCAAACTAGTACACATACCACTCATGTACAAACACAACGGCCCAAAATTTTCAACAGTATACAAGCTGATTGAAGTAAGTACCTGCTGCGCCAAATAATAGTCAATGTCAATTATCCACTTCCCATTGCCTTTCTTCACCTCGTCAGGATGTCTTGCCCGCTGAGCAATCCCAGTGCTACTACTTGAACTTGAACCATTCTCCTGCCAAGTAACACCCGGGATAGATATCAATAATCAGAGAACAGAAGAGGTTGCCGTAAAAGGAAGCATCAGTAGACAGAGATTGATAAATGAAAGAACAGTTAGGCAAACCTGGTCACAGCAGATAATATAAGGTACAGTATCACCAGCAGAGCAACCAGTGATACAACCATTTTTCTTCATTCTAAGGGCAACCTGGAGAAGAGAAATCAATGTATGTAAATAAGTAGGATGGAATCCAAGAGTAGAGCATGCATTGAGAGAAACTTTAGTGTGGTTCACGAACGAACTTCAACATGTGGTTGACTTTTAGCATCGGGGTAGGCTTCAGGGGCTTTCGTCAATGTCTTCGTAATTATATATTTTTCCAGTTCTATTTCACCCTTCCTCATGTCCTCTTGAACCTGCAATTCACAGTATTAATCTCAGAATCAAAGAATCGTGATTCAGTTAAATTGTTAACATATTCTGATGAAATAGTGCTTTGCCCTCATAGAACTTGTCCCACAATCTTTTACCAATAATCTCTGAGGCCAAATTACTATTATACACTTTTGGCCTTTTTTAATCTTTTTCTTTTGGCAAGAATTTGAGCAAATTTACTCTTTGAAATGGTCTTTTTCAATTTTCACATATCCAATGGTTGAAATTCATCTAATGGTCAAAAATGACCATTTAAAATATTTAGATAGTCAAATTATTACAGGAAAAAAAGTTATATGACCAAAATTATACCGTGAAATTGGTGACCATTAATGTTTGAGTTAATAAGCTTTCCTTCAGGTTAAAAACAATACCTTGACAAGTGAATTGTGTATGGATTCAACAACATCCTCGCAGGACCTGCAAAAACTTACCCAATTAGCTAATTGTCTCCTAGAATACACGACCCTTGGGAAATCATTTTTCTTCTTTTGTCTTTTTCCCTTGAAAATACTTAAATTTAAAAAAATCTTCACTTTTTAGATTAAAAAAATAAGGCAGTGACAACAAGAAGAAGAGTACCAACAGCGCAAGAAAATCTAATTAACAGTGAAGATGAGGAGAACTTTGTAATGATCCTCAAGTATTACCCGCCAGACAATATTTGACTCAGGCAGAAATCCCCCAAGTCCTTTGATAGTAAACTCCAGTCTCGGCGGACCATATCAAGACCTTTCCGTTCAGTTATCTACCAAACAAATCACATGGTAAGCCATAACTGTATAATCCAAAAGAAGTCCGAAAAAGATTGAGAAGAATACATTGCCAAAAGGTTTACCTCATGAGGTGTTCCATCCTTAAATTGCACTTTGATGGCTGCGTATTTCTTTTTCTTCAGCAGCAACATTCTTTTATACAAACCATCAAGATCAATTTCTAAGCACCTATATTTCTTGTTGACCTAGATAGATGAACCATGGTAACTTTCATACACAGTACTAACTAAAACGTGAAGATAACAAAAAACAAATTCAGCTTCTTAGATATATTACCAGAAAATAACACCAACTTAAGTGAAATATGGAGCCTAGTTAAATCACTCGCTATATCAAGTTCAGCATTCTTATCGATATATTTCCACTGTGTAACTAAATGGATTACGAGAATTCAATCGAACCCACCCACCTCTTGAATGACCTTTCCTGCAATTGCCTTTGCCTTTCCGATGTCATCAAGACCAGTATAAATCATAATGGAATCTGTGTCACCATAAATAACCTGCTATGGGAGAAAATAACTGCTCAGCGGTCAATTTTTTAAAATCTAAACATCAGCAGAAATGATAATAAAAAAATTGGAATTAACTGAAAAGAGTAACCTCTAGATTTAAAATATTCTGAACAAGGTCAACAGTACTCTGTAGGATCTCCCTTCCCTTCACAACATTTAAAATACTGTCAACAATACATCCAGGAGAGCTGCTTAACTTGGCATTATTCTTTCGAGTGTAGCAAAGAACAAATAGCTGACCTGTAAGGTGATAAGCTCTGCAAGTGGCTTTGCGTAGAATCTAGAATTTGAAAATCCCAGGCATCCGTACATACTATAGCCCATTCGGTCAAAGGAAAAAACAAGAAATCCATTTAACGAACCAGAATTTTACTGTGGGAAGGGGTAAGGGTTATTCGTGGAAACAAGGGAAACAAAAACCTGTTTGCCGTCAGCTTTAGCGCTTGTTGCTGAATATCAAGTTGCTGGGCCTTCAGACCTGTGGCTGTTTTTATCCATGATTTCACCATTCTTCGTCTTTCCACCAAATTTTTGAGCAACTACAAACACGTTGTGAATGCTCACTACCAGCGACATGCAAGTGTGCTACATAGAATACGCTAGCGACATGCAAGTGTGCTACATAGAATACGCTATGACAACTAGGGAATAAATCATATTAACTGAATTTCTCCAGAGCACAAAGATAAGCTGGAAATACGAGAGATGCACATAATATTGGTGCTTGCATCAGTGTTTTGTAGCTACAAACATTTAAACTGACTTAAAAAGGAAAACCTGAATTTCTCTAACGCTGCTCAAGGAAACTGAATTTTACTTGAGAATGAAAGACTAAGGAGACTAATTCTCACAACGGTCTTGGCTCCAAAATCGAACAGGCCTCATCAAGAGATCCGTGAGATATACAAAATCCCAAATACAATTAACAGAACAAGCTTAGAGATAACAAATCCCTCCTTAATTGCATTTGGTTTTCAAGGTGCCAGAGCTCATGCTTTTCACCTATTCCATCGATAATGGTTTGTCGAAGTAATGATCATTAACTTTAGAAGACACATCAACGAGAAGTTTTTATGTATTGTATTACTATGAAAACGGAAGTGTTAACAAAATGTTGCAGTTTACCTCAGGTAGTACCCCAGTCTTTCGACTGGAAGGTAAACGGGGAGCCAATCCATCTGAAAACCTTTCAACGGTAGTGAAACAGATATTGTATTCCTGAAAAAGAATGTAGAAGCACAGTGCTAGTTTAAGATACTATAAAAAATATACAAGTAAATCAAAAACTTGGAAATCAGGTAGCCCATCTGGGGCAACTGAGCAGGAGATTATGTTGGGACAACCTGGATAATTGAAGGATAAAGACTATTGAAGTCCAGGAGCAATATATACTTGTCATATAAGCCCTTTTTTGGCTCCAAAACCAAGCCACCAGCATAAGACGGTCCTTTTTTGGCTTTCCCGCTATTCTTCTCTTGAAACTCGTTATCTAAATTTGTTTCGTCAATGTATTGATTATCAATTTCTTTGCTGTCAAGAGCATTGTTGACTTTGCGCTTTGTCATTTTCAATTCTTGTGCCTGAGATGAAAACCTATCTGGAACAATAAACTTCTTTGCACGGAATGCATGCAACAGAAGATATTCTACTCTTTGGGCCCTAGCACCCTGAAAAGAGTTGACAGGACTGTAAATAGAATACAGAACAGCGGATCATGTTAGACAGTCAAAAAACTAGATACATAAAGAATCACCACCTGAAGTGTTTTCCCCCATAGGTTCCCACTTATGTTAGTCAGTTGACGTGTAAGAGGAAGAACGCTGAGGTGGAACATGAGTTCCATTGACAACCATGCATCTGTTTCACCATACTCAATCTGCGGAAACAATGCACACCTTCAGTAAAATATTCTGCATACTTGGCAAAGCTGAAAACAATCTTTTTATTAAGAGGCAACTGTGACTCTTCCACTAATACTTAACATAGTGCCAAAATATAAGAGAGACGGAGAGCTAGGAGGAACAAAAACAAAAAAAATCACCAAAGGTTTGTACTAGGGCCTAAAAAGCACGGAATGAAATGACTGTCTCTCTAAAATGTACCTGTTAAGAGCTATTGCATCCTGTTTTCGTGCTTCGACTCCGCATGGGATAAGCTAGATTGATTAATCCTAAAAAGAGTTTCTGTGGCTTATCCCACGTGCAGTCAAAACACAAAAAGACGATGCAGAAGCATTTCACAGGTACATTTTAGAGACACAGTAATTTCCTCGTCTTATTTATCATCTCAATGTATAGTTCCCCTTGATCTAACTATAATCGATTTGAGTTGTAAGTGGTCAATTTTCACATTCATCCAACACCTCTTCCAATTCCTGTAATCTCCAGCTAAACATTTGAGATAATGACTAGAAACAATACTAAAATCAGCTTAACAACCAAAAGAAACGACCTACAAGTTCCATTAGCAATTCCGAGCTTTGAAACATTCGAGGGATGTCTTGTGGGCTGATCTCCTTGCGGTCTTTGTTAAGTTGAGTCTTCGCAAGTTGTGTCAAGGAATAGCTGACCTGATAGAAGAAACTTTCTAAGTGTCAGAACACTATAAGCATAAAGCATCCGAAGGTGCTTCCATTAGACAAAATTTCCAGACTCTTTACCTCCTTAAGTAAATCACGAGAACAAAGATAGGTATCACATAAGAGCCTGCCTGCGATACAAGACATGATCCCAGGGCTGGCACCTGAGCCGAAGTTATTGTTTCCTTTGCTAAGTTTAGGTATGATAGAGCGCTTTAGACGACCTACTTTTGACCACATGCTGCTAGGTACCTTGCAAGCCTGCATTCAACATTGTGGAAATTTATGTGATGTTAGCAACTTTTCTATTTTTCACAGCTTTGGAAGAAAGGACGTCAATCGAAGGATGCTAGTCAGAACTTTTCTTCTTTTCATGGAAAGAAAAATCCAAATGCTCGAAGCAATCTCAAGTGTAAAAGCAGCACATGCAGAGATAAATAGTTCTTTCATAATTGCTATCATAATGAAAACCAAACAAATTAGACAAACTTTAATGATTTTGGATTTCAATTTGATTGCAAAATATTATCACCGTTGTAAGAAACAACTATGAACTGTACGGAATAAGCTATCTGAATCCTGATGATTTCAGAATATAACTGCAACAAGAGTTAGAGGACAAGGACATACCTGAAATCTGTGAAGAAGAACATCCAGGTCAAACCCAGATATATTATGCCCAACGAGGACATCACTATCCAATTTGTATAACTCAATCATCAGACGATTTAATAAAGCTCTTTCACTGATACATCAAATATCGAGAAAAGGAAGAGGAGGAATCAGTGAGAAGATCAAGAAATTAAAGCCTATAAGGTGATAATGAAGTTCACGAGAACATGCCTGCTTTCAGAACTAATAACGTTGGATCCAGCTTTTGTATTTCTTTCAGCAGCGTCTTTGGTGAAACCCATTGGAAATATGGCTCCCTCAATCTTACGAACCACAGTAAAGTGGCTAAGCATGCCCGGCCTCGTCCACTCTGAAGCTAACATGGGACAATCAATCTGAAAGTTTCATAGAGCAATTGGTATGTTACTGGCGTGAGATTAATAGCTTCGTCCTACCATTCTGTGGATGAAGTACAGTGCTCAATTGAATATTGCCATGTATATCCTTTAAAGTTTGAAATATTTATCATGATCATAATTGATGATGACTTCCACAAACAGTCCTCGCATGCAAGCATGCAAATGAGGGAGAAAGCTCGGGCAGTTTCACGAGCACTACCCATCTCTGCTGAATTGTATCGCAGATGTTTACATCATCACAGGATGAAGTAGAAATTAACTACCTGATATTGAAATTGCTATAGTAACAGAGAATGAACTCCTTGTAACATACCTTGGCTTTCTTACAGCAGATGACAGATGCAGAAACAATTTCATTCTGATTATGCTTTTCATTGATGATTGTTTTCAGATTTATTGCCGTGACTACTACCGGAGGAATCTCTGCAGTATTCTTTGAGGAATTTGCAACATGAATATCCTTCGGGGAATCAACAGAAACTTCAAATTTACACCAGCTCATCTGTACAAGTGTGACAACTTTTAACTTGTGCCCGAGGTAATCGCAATAACTCAATGCACATAACTAAAAAAGCAGTTATAAGAATCTTACACGTTGAGGTGTTGGGCAGCTAGAAAAATTAGAAATTGATATCCATAAGGGTCCTTTTATTTTCCTTTTCACAAGAAAATTCTCTAAGGCGCTGCAAAAAAAAATGGTGCTTATTAGCATTTTTCATCTAAGTGGTATATACTGGTAAAGTTAGTTATCATTAAGTTTATAATTATTTGAATTAAAGGCTACAATATGCATTAATCCCCAGTTAGACCGAATCAAAGAAGTGAAACTGCTGTGTCTGTCCATAAATATTCTTAATGTGCTGGTCATCAATAATACATTTCACCAGCACTCTGTCCACCAGAAACCCAAATTATCCTATTGAAAAGCCCTGCAATTAAGGTCAGAAAAAACACAACTGGAGTACTTGGAACTACCTGGAATGAGTTCCCAACAAAGCACAGAAATTTTCTCCTTTGATATCTGATGGAAGTGGTGGATCCTGCAAAGGATTATTTCACACACAGGAACTGATATAAGCAACTTTAATAAACATATGCCAAAGAAAATGATTGTATCAAGCATCAAAAGAAAAATATTAGTAATAAACCTTAAACGGATAACTGATTTTAAGGACATAATTCTCGCCCTTTGGTATATCAGATCGCTCAAATGCATAATTCCTCTGCAAACAAAGAACAAATTCAGCAGACAGACAACAAAAAATGACAAGAAAGTTCCTGCAACATTACAAAGCTTAACTTGAATATGCATTAATTTGATTGCTTAGCAAACCTTAACGGGAGTCATACTGAAACTTGAAACATGACGTTCTAGCAACTGTTTAGTAATTTCAGTTTTCAATCCTGATGCCATCTCCTAAACAAAGAAAAGTAAAAGTTGACATGTGAGCACTGAATGGAGAAAGGCAATAAATCAATCAAACCATCATTCGACCAAAATTACATGCAGCTGAGTACAAAATTCTGTGGAAGATATTTTAGAGTCTTCTGCATTCCTTTGTAGCTTCAATAATGCGTCGCCATCAAAGACAGAGGCATTTGGAACTGCATAAACACATCTCTGCATGTTCTTCACAACCACGCAGCAGCTATGATATGTATCTCCAGATTTAACCTTGAATCAAGCCACATTTGTAAGATGTTAAAACTCAGAACACTGATTACTGAACACTTGATACTCAAGTGTCAACACTAATATTTTTTTATCATCAACACTTCAAAAGATATGCTACATATGCAACAACAACGACAACTAACCCTTTATCGTACTATGTGGGTAGGTTACATGGATCATAACTTGTCACAGTCGAGACAAAAGAGATGCTACATATGCACAACCAAAAATTATAAGATGAATAAGATAAATTACTCAGGCGCATCTCCAAAATCTGGGGTATATATGATGCAAGCTTACTACAATTGCCCTTTAATATTCAGTAACCAATCTCAGATTATGTATGGGATATTAGTAAAGTGTTTATCCAAAGGAGAAAAAGTACAGTAGAAAAATAAGAGACCAAAAGAAAATATATACCTTCCCAAATAGAAAAAGATTGCCTGCATTGGAGCCATAAATTTCCTCATGAGCATCAAGTATATAGAACGGCAGTGAACCGTCAGGATCCACCTCAAAATCTAATTTCTCTTCATTGTTCATATTTTGATTACCTTCAGAACTATCACAACTCATAGCTACATTTCCTAATGTCCTTATTGCCTGCCACCCTGCAGTAGCACTTAGTGCTGAATCTCTCTCCTCTTTAATCTTTGCATTCAGACTATACACTTTCTCTCCCACCTTCGCTTCAGGATGCACTTCCAATTGAACCCCATTAGATAAATTATCTATATCCCCTTGTCTATTCTCTGAGGCAGAAATTACTCCCCGGCCATTTTCATCCTTCAATTCAGCAGTGCAAGTATCTTCGTTCCCATTTACCTTCACCGAACAATTTTCATCACTTAGACAACTTCTCTGAGATTCAGTTACCACACACTCGCAATTCGACTTATTCAATTCATTATTCTCAACCCTAACACCAAAATCAACACCATCACTAACAGTATCCTTCTGAACTTTGATTGATATAACATTCGAATTTATTGGAACAAAACTTGTTGGATTAGATATTAAATTAGAATTCGCCCTCTTCCTTCTCTCCCTATCGGCGTCGTCAGGCGCGAATTCAGCAATTACATCATCTACGATACTATCACACGAAAAATTGTTCTTCGCCTTATTATCATCTCTGTTCTTCTTAAATACTGAAGATGTAAACATACTAGATATTCTTTGCTTACCCATCAACGCCGCAGCAGCAGAAAGAGCCGAGGGCTTTTTCGTCATTTGCGGCTCCTTCTTCTCCGAATTGTTATCATTACCTTTGTTATTCTTCTTCCTCTTCCGCTTTTCCAATTCACCGTCGGATTCATCTGAAGACAGAGGAACACCGGCGATTGACCAATCCTCTTCTTGACCTTCGTCACCGTACCCTAGGCCGTCGTCATCTACTATGAAATCCTTAAACTCTTCCCGTCGCTTCGCCACGAATGCCTCATACTCTCCTTCGTCAACAGTATCGTAGATACGATCCTCCATCTTCAACTGAAATGCTCCGCCATCTTCAGAGGACTTAGGGGCGCCGCTCCTGCGAGCTTTGAGACGCTGGAGTGCATCCGCTCGCGCCGTTGCCTGAGCTCCCCTGCTCCTCCGTCTTCCGGCAATTCTAGCCTCCTCATCTGACATTTTCTAGTTTTACTCAGCCGTAGTAGCCCTAGATTCTCTCTTACCACTTCTCCGCCTCAGTTTACTAATTGAGAAGAAAAAGAGAGGGAATGGGAATTGTGGTAAGGTATATAAGTGGCGGCCCTGGCGGGAATGTTTAGTTTCGCGCCAAAATGTAAGTACCTATTTAACTTCACTGGTGGGGGACCCACTCAGATCAAAGTGTGCGCCAATTGCCAGCAAGCGCGTTGTCACGAGCAAAAAGTTGTTGTGCAGGACCCACCTTATGCCTTGTTGGTTTGCTTTGCTCGGCCTTTGGAGCATACAACAGTCCCAACCGCTGAGACGTAAACTTGTATTTTACTTTTAATTTTTTTAAATATAATAATTATTTAAAAATTTAAAAAGAAAAAAAATCATATAATATATTTTTTAAATGTTTATGTGTCTACAAAGAATTCTATTTTTTTCCACTTACATTCATTAATTTTACTAATGTGTCCAAACATGATTCACGAAAAAAAATTGATGTAAATGAAAAAATAAATGTTTATTTTGTTTATCTATTATATTATAAAAATTATTCCTACATAAATTGTAATTTAAGGAACAGAATATTTTCTAGGACGGGAAGTGTAAAATGACAATAAAACTTGTGGCGGAGTGCAGGTTCCCTTTGTTAGAAATCACGTGTATCACCTTATCATGAGTTTGGATATTAAAATTGAAATTTATTGATGTTGTGAGGATGGTACATATGCTCTTTAGTATATTTTACCGGTCAAAAATTTTTCAAGAAAAATTAATATTACTTGGCTATGAAAGGTTGTAAAAAACCTACAATCGATTTGAAAACAAAGCCACCAAATGCTAATAAATCATATAGAAGCACGCGTACCTCTAACTCTTGAAGACTTTTAATTTCAGGCTCGCTTTCCTCAGTTTGAGTAGAAGTTGCAGGGATCAAAATAAACTCCGGGTCAAGGCCTTGCAGCTCCTGCCTTAATATTGATAATCTTATGAATCTCCAAACTCTTACTATGAAATCAATCGGCAACGGACAACGCTTTCCGATGAACTTCCAGGCCATCCCATGTCCGTCGGAAAATTGTTACTGGGATCCGCTATTCAATGAATGAATGATCCATTAGTAAATAGTAGGCAGGTTTTCAATTCATTGGGAGTTACGTGCAAAGTAACAATTTGGATGGCCTTGGGTCATGCAAATATCGTGATGCTCTTATTAGCGGCTTTCCGTCTTCAAGTCTGTATTTGTTAGTAACTATTTCAGTCTATTTGAGAAAGTTAGGGAATCACCTAATTTGCATGAATTAATGGTTTGGCAACAAAATGACGCAGAATAGCTTTCCCACAACCGAATCTCATGGGAGGGGGAAAAAAAAAAAGTTGCAAGGACAATCCACGTTGGCCTAATTATTAAAAAAACTAATGGTTCTAGAAAGCAATTTCCATCCGTAAATCGCAAGTAATTTTATACTACTATCTATTACTATTACTATTACTATTACTATTGAAAGAATCAATCAAAGTTTGTTTACAAGGCTGCACTGACCGGCATTTCTGTATGAATGAATATGCCCAAAAATAATAACGAAACAATTTATGACAAACAGGCCATTAAATTCCCTAGCGCACCAGTCTCTTTCTATCTCGTGTTAATTTAATTAAAGGTTCAAAACTGAAGAGATTAAGCAGAGAAGTGCCCCAATCAACCAGTGAAGCTGTAATGGCTGCCTCACAGGAGAACTGTTACTTGGAGCTTCTGCGGCCGTCGGTGGCAGTTGTGCTGGTGGCGGAGGAGCGAGCATCGGGACATCACACGTCCCAAAAGGTGCATTCTCCTGCTCAGATTTAACAAAGGATTAGCAGAGGATCATAATTAATTGAAACAAAATGCTGATCATTGTGGAGCTTTTATGATTTCCTATTACCACAACAACGTAAAAGTTATTTCTCCCCGAGATCTTGGGTTCAAACATGTCGGCTCTGTTCTTTTCTATTCCATTTTAGGAAAATCATCACTTTTTTCTCAAAAATTTTAGACAAAGAAACAATATCATGTTTTACGAAATTCATAATTCAAAATTTAAAATTCCCTCTAAATTCCCACTCACATAAATTCAAAAAATAATATAATTATCACACTTTTTCTTCTCTTTCCTACACAAATCTCCAAAAGAAATTCCCTCCAAAACAAATTTCTTCCCTAAACAAAAAATTTATCCTTCCAGGTTACTAAGAGAACATAGCCAAGCGTTTAAAAAAAAAAAAAACTAGAATGATATTACACACAAACCTTGCAATATGAAATCCTGTCACAACCGCAAGCCAAATGACCGTTTGCCGCATCAACTACTTCTGCGGCTCCTCCACCATCACTTCTCTGCATGCAGAAAATAGATTAACAATGCTTACATGATCCTTGAAACCAGTAAAAAAAAGGTTTATCTACCAGGGAAAGGTTATCTGGTACCTGGTAAAAATCAACAGCAATAAAATTCGGCCACCGATCGCCTGCTGCCTTATAGCAAGTTTGCAGCATACCAAACAATGGAGCAGAATTGTCCACGCAAGCTTGTGAGATGTTGGGGTTACTAGGAAAGAAATTCTGAAGAAATAGAGAGACAGTTTTTGTGTTCAAAGGAGGCGACTGTCCACGATTTGAACAAGTTTCTTCCATCCCATCAATTCCATCTGCAGTAAAAAGAAGATGTTTTTGAAAAGTAATACAACTTTGTGCCGCCAAAGCAACTTGAGAAATCCAAAAGAGGAACAAAAACTACTAATGAGATCATATAAATATAACACTCACATTGGTTTTCAAGCACATATTTCCAATTGTAAGCAATCCCTTCTGAAGCTTCTTTAGATGAATCAGAAGTAAAAACCAGCAGACGCTGATTCTGCTTGACCATATCATCAACTGTAGGCCAGTCTTCCCCATTTTTAGGCATTCTGGACACTGGAAACCAGTAATTGTTGAGACCAGATGCATTGAAAACTTTTGACAATCCCTGTGGAGACTTTACATAGTCCTCAATAAAAATGGTCACAATTTCTGTAGGGTTTCCTTCCAGAAACACCTGAATTTCCTTCAGCACATTGATAGCAGGTTGCTGGGGAAATAAAAAAAATATCATCATTCAAACTCATTCAAAATATCATCATTTGCACCATTACTAGACTGAAAGATTGGGGTAAAAAGCAACACAGCACTTACAAATGCTGTAATATTGTAGCATTTTCCACCAGCAGAGTGACACAACCAGATGTCATTGTTGAAGTCATACAAATCAAGCATAAGACCTCGAACACCATTCTGCACAAAATCATATTCTTAGCATATGTACTCGCATTTAAAATTGTAATGAAGCGCCATTATTACCCTTCTTTTGAACCACTTCAAAAATATACAATTTCTATAATTCATCCAAGATAAGAGAACAAAGAGAGTCAATTCAGGGCAGCACTACAAATCCTAAAGTTTAAGACACTAAGCCAAAAAATTGTTTAAGAACCTAAATAAGGATGTGATTTTCACCCATAAGATCTTATGTCTATTTCGCATGTGTCTTTCATATCTTACCCTTTTACAATAGAGAAATGGGTCATATGATGTGGGTTCCACATTCTATCGAGAGAAGGTAAACATGGGAAGATAAAGATATAGAAGACAATAGATCTGATCTCAATTTTCACTAGATGGATATGTAATTGGATGCAAAATGGCAAACTGCAGAAGACTAAGTCCAGGTATACGTTTTTGCTTTGAACAATTAAAAACGTCGCTATAAACTTGAGCCAATGACGCTTGATTTCTAATCAGTAATCAGCACAGAAAAGACGATTTCCATGTGGACAGGACAAGATTGAGGCAGAGTAGGTGAGATGGTAAGCTTTTTTAGGTTTAAGCAAACATAAGTGGCAATTATTACTAACAAACACATGACACGTTCCTTCAAAATGCAAGAAGCTGCTTTGACTCTCTGACAATCAAACTAATAACATGCTAATAAATGCTATAAATAAATAAAAGGCCCAAAACAAAGATGAATCATCAACCTAATAATCAATCAATTGCATTATACTCGCATGTAGATGTAGCTGCCAGCCTGAAACGTTCGCATTTTACCAATAAACGAGAAAAATAAAATAAAAAGGCAAAAACAAAAACATGATTTTCCGGTTATCGGTACTGAGATTCCGGCAGACGGCGACCAAAAGCAAATACTATTGACTTACCTTGAGTTGATTAGTAACGGTGTCTTCCTGATTGGTTGGCGCCAAAATGACCGACCCAGTTGCGGACTTGGTCCCGGATTGTGCGAAGGCGTTGTGGGTCGTCAACCACGAATACCGATTGAACGGCAGACCTTTCACCTTCATTTTACGCGGAGGAAAAAAAAAATTTTTAAAAAAAAGTCAAAGAGGAGTCATGGTGAAATTCAAACAAAAAACACAGAAATCAAAGTGATATTGGTTATGATGTACCTTTGAAGTAGGGCTTATGGGTTGAACGCGGACACATCTGGGTCTGGTGTTGCCGTTAAGTGGACAAGTTCCGCAAATTAATCCGCCGTCGCAACTGCTGCTTGAGGACGAATTCGAACATGTTTCCCCAAGCTGTAATTGTAATTACAATACCATACATATAAAGCCGGGAAAACGACAGCAAACACATATTATAAGAGATTCAACGTTTAATAATCCAAAAGCAAACACAATTGATGTACGAACGAACCTTAAGGGAATAGGAAAGGGGAAGGAGACAGAGGAAGAGAAATAGAACCCGTAAGAACGAACCCTGCAAAAGGGGGGGAAAAAAAGTTAAAAATAACAATCTGCAAGGTTTATGGAAATCCGAAAAGGAAAATTTTCTTTTGCATGCCTGCATTTTCGATGATCAGGGAAGGTGATAGAGCGGAAGGTCCCTCGTTGCTTGTTAAGGAGACAAGAGGAAGAAGGTTCCTTCTGGCCCTGTCGATGATGATCTTTGTTGGTTTTGCTAATTCTTGATGTTAATGGAGTATAAATTGTCCATAACCCATTTGAGGAAATGCCATCGATTTTGACTGGCTTACGTTTACCTTTCGTTTGCGAACTATGAAAGTTAACCTTTAGATTTTACATTGGATTTGATTCATTTGAATTGTCCTCGCGTGTGCTGTGCAATGATGTAATGAACCGCCACGGAAGTAGTCATTTTGTATGAAAATTTTAATGTTTACTCATTCCCTCTCTATAGAAAATTCCTATAGTTTATACGAAATTTAAAACATAAGCCTACAATAATTAAATGTCGTAATATTTTCTAAATTTAGGGTGATTGTATCAATAAACGCAAAAAAACAACTTCAACATACCACGCGCTACATCAAAAGTTTAAACTCACCAACTTTTATAAACATATCCTCTATAACAATAAATTCAGAAAAATAACTTCATCACAGGTCCCACTAATATACACATCTATATACATTTATGTATATTTTTTTAATACTATATTTATTCACTATAAATTTAATTTAATTCAATTTGGATATGGATGCCAACGAAGAAAAAGATGAAAATCAAATTTTGAACTTGATTGAGAAGATGTATGATTTGATGAGGAGTAGAGAAATAATAAAATTGATAGGTGTATATAGGCACAAAAAGAGAAGGAAAGAAAAATTTTAAAAATTTAAAAATATAGCAGTTAAAAATGGCTATATTGATACCCCACTCCCGGATCCACTTTTTCTAGTAAACCCAAATTTCTGGTGGTATAAACCCACTAGAGCTAGATTTTGTAAACTCAGAGGCCCTGTGTGAAATGCATCTCAAAATATTTCTAATTTTATAATTTTTTTTGTTATTTTAATACGTTTTTTTATATTTTCAACACACTTTTTTACATTCTCAATAAATTTTTTAATATTATAAAATTAAAATGATTCTCAAACCATGATTTTGAAAATTATACCACACACAGGGCCAAAAAGTCTCACCATTACAATCACCTTTACATATTAAATATAAATTGATTATCAATAACACATAATTATACTTAGTAAATACGTGAACAAATAAAAAAAATTCTCAATATCACCAAAAATAGATGACAAAATGTGAAACATGGGATCAAGTCCAAGTGAGATTCTAAAATAATAAAGTCCTTACTTTTAGCCTTCCTTTCCTTTGTTTTACATCTGTATCTCTCTTTCACTTTCTTTTCTTTTTTTTTAATAGGAAAATTACATTTTAGCCTCTTATATTTATCTTAGTTTCAAATTTTAGTCTCTTGAATTCAAAACATAACGCCTTTGGCCCCTCAATTTTGATTAGTTACGAAATTTACCTTTCCATTTTTATATATGTCGGTACTATTGTTGTTGATCACTACATTGAAAACGTTTCTACACAATGTTTGATGCATATGGTTTATATACCAAACATATTATCACTTAAGTTATATATAAAAAAAAAAAAGCACTAGTGGAAAATAACAATTGTGTAATTGTGAGGGTCGCATTGTGAAAGACGTTTAAGTGATTACAAATGTGCGTGTTTTATAGCTCTGGGGTCATTAGATCGAACATAAAATACAAGTTTAAAAGAAATATACATTGATTACAAGTGTTGAACATTCAACCATAAGAATTAAGTTTGTAAGTTATTTCGAACTATGCAGAACAATATTATACATTTGATTGAATTTTTTTCTGGAGTCAAAAGGGATATACAGTATAAATCAATTGTAACTACAAATATGGAATGTAATCATTTTATCACGTAAACAAATATAATGGTTACAATTGTAATAATTAAAATTGAAAGGAAAAACGTTGCCACTAATATAAACAGAAGGGACAAAGGTGCAAATTTTCCTTTCATTTGAACACGATTATTCTCCCTCTTTTTCTTTGGATAAAGAAAACATATATATTTAATAAACGAACAAGATTCATTTTAGCTTTCGTCGTGTCTCTTCCACTCACACTCATTTGCACTTCTTCTTTTTTTTTTTCTCAATAATAAATAATAATAATAATAAGTGCATGCAATTATTGTATACTTTAGTCTAAAACCAGATAGAGATAACATGAAATTTTAAAATTATTGGAGGAAATTGTATTTCACGATTTTTAACATAACTATAGACAGTTTGTAAATTATAAAAAGTTAAATTAATCTGAATTAAAATTAGAGCATGAAACATTGCCTTTTCTTATTCTTCAACTGCCTCAGTTACCAAAGAGTCATAATCAATTCCACAAGGAAAGATTACTGAAATTTCTATTATTATAAGTTTATATATATAGCCATGATAGCCATGTTTGATTTTGCTCCAAGTCCAAGCCTTCCACGAGATGTCATCAACGAGATACTTTTACGCCTCCCCGCGAAATCAACAGGCCGATTCAGGTGTGTTTCACAGCCATAGCGTTCCTTACTCTCAAGCCCTCAATTCTTCAAAGCCCGCCTCAACTTCCATCCAGATCAACGAACATGAAACTAACCAAACTATGGCCGTCATGTCCGGGCGTAAGAGCTCTCCTCAGATCATAACTTTCACTACTGGTAATCGCAGGAGAAGCAGCTACCACGACAGCGCTTCAAGAAAGATAACTTGTCCCATGATTCGAAAGAATGCCTCGATCAGTTGCAAATATGCAGTACGTTGAGTTTAAATATGCAGTAGTGATGAGATTTACAAAAGAGCCTTGTGTTTCCCAATTACAAATGAGTCACTGATCAAGAACAGAGAACAGAAGAAGATAGATGAATCCATTAAATTTAGGTATTCGTTTTGTTAAGTTTTGGTTTTGTCACGAGTTTCGAATCTGTCTTAGGCTAGCTACATAATTTAAACAACCATTTCTTCAAGCAAAAACTGTACAAGAAGAGTGCAAAAAGCGTGTTTTGAAGCAATTAATAAGGATTACACAAGGGGCAGTCTAATTATAAACTAATTCCAAATTCAAAACCGAAGTTAGCTGATGATCTTCTGGTCTACTTGGAGACCAAAGGGTCTCTTTAAAAGAGATGAATTCACTCAAGGTGAGTGGAACTCCAGCCACAACCATATCCCTCCAAACTCCATTTCTTATATTATATGCAAACAATTTCTTATCATGATCAGTATGTGTTGAAGTTTTTCCAATTTGACGCCTCCCTTTTGCCAGAACAATCTCTTCTTCTTCTTCTTCCCTCAAAATACAAACAGGTATAAACGGATGGGCAAATCCATTATCCTCACGACCTTTAGGAGCGTTGATGGTAAGTTTGGTCCAAGACTCTCACACCCCGTACTCCTTCATCACCCAAACCTCAATGGGAAACCGCTGCTGGTATGAACTCGAATGAAATGCAAGACATCCTCCCAGAACAGGAACTCTAGCAATATACAACACTTGATCTTTAGCTCTAGTTGGGAGTGGTATTTCATCACACAAGTCGCTCCCCAAATTGACAGCAACTATTACAGGAACAGATCCTCCTCAGCCCCGAGCCATTACATTGCCGAGCCAACCAATGTAAGCATCCATTTCCAAATACTCCTCCTCCTGAGCTATCTCGTAGATATTGTAATCACAACAACAAGGATTCACAACCCTCCTCCCAATTTTTCAGTTTTACATTATAAACATCACTAATGCCCCCCGGGTGTTATCATCGCAATCTTGCAATCATCATCCTAGTAGCCAAGAGCCAGTAAGGGGATTCCACAAAACCATCCTATTCCTATCAGTTATTCTCAGTAGAACCAAACCATGGCAGGTACCTTCCACCCTGACAAGGTCGTGCGGTTGAAACAGAGAACATGTTACCTTCCTTGAAACGCCGTCGTTCTTACTGCTGCTCCTTCTGTCAGTGGGGAAAGTTAAGAGGAAAGGAGGGTAACCACTAGAAGCTGATGAAGCTGAAGCTGTGAGGAAGGTATTTTCAGGGTCGTGGATGTGGAAATCGAAGTGGGCTTTGATGAATTGAGGGTTGGGGAGTGAAGACCGCCATGGCCGTGAAACACACCGGAATCGGCCTATTGATTTGGCAAGGAGGGACAAAAGTATCCCGTTGATCACATCTTCTGGAAGAAAATCAAAATCAGACATGGCTATCCTGCAAAAGTTTTACCTTTTTTCTGGTATTCGATTGATTCTGAATAATAATAAAATAATGAGGAGAAGAAACAACTTATAATGAGAATTCTAGTTGTTTTACGTGTACAAAGTTTCCTATTACAATGCAATGATCGAAGCTAGAGATTTTTTGCAATTGATGAATGCTAAAAGAATGGAAACTGTAGCTAGCGAATAAACACAAGTCGATAATGCTTTTTGTTGTTTCTTTGCTTTATAGCTACTGCCTTATAACTCCCTGGTTTCAATTCTCCAGTAACACCAAAATTTCAGATCTTTTATGAGTGACAATGATCAACTGGAATATCTTGAAATTAAGAAAATGCTGCAATATTTGGTTCACTTTGTTTGCAGACTCAATGTATTTGCTTTTGAATTATCACTCTTTGTTTTCTGCATTTGTAGCTTTCAAGCCAGAATCTCCAGGCTTGGCTTGCTGCAACTGATCCTTCCCCAGAGAGTTAAAGTTTTTGTTGATTTTCCTTTCAAGCCAGAAGCATTTCCTTTTGAATTATCACTCTTTGCCTTCTTTATGCAGTTGCCTACTTTGTTTCTTGGTTTTCCTTTGCTGAATTAATGTCCAATGTTTATGCAGTTAAAGGTTAATTTTAACACCTCAAAAGTGTAACACGTTACGTCCCAGTAATGATTCAAACCCAAGGCAATGTTTCTTAACACTGGCAACGCTTTTCAACAGTGGGGCAATGCTTCTCAACATTGTGGCAACACTTTTCAAAAGTGAGGCAACGCTTTTCAACACTGAGGCAACGCTTTTCAACCTGATGCAACGCTTTTCACCCAAAAAGCAACGGTTTCAACCTTTAAAAGCAACGCTTTTTCAACCTTAATGCAACACTTATTGAACAATTTTTCCACCCTTGTGCAACGCTTTTCAACACTGATGCACCGCTTTTCAACACTGGTTCAACGCTATCAGCAACGCTTTTCACACTGAGGCAATGCTTTTCAACACTCATCTAGAATGTATGGGCTTGTTTGAAAACGTGATCCAAATCAAGGTTTGGATATCATTTTCATCATTTTTAATAAGTCCTTTTATATTTCTAATACATATTTTACATTTTCAATACACACTTTTACATTCTCAATGCAATTTCAATATTTTAAAATCATAATCCAAATCAATATTTGAATCAAACCTTGATACCAAACAAGGCCTATGACTTATATTTATCATCTAATTTTAAAGATGGTAAATCACGATAGTCATGACAATTAGTATTATAACTAGGGTGTCAAACGGGCGGGTTAGGCAAGTATTAAGTGGGCATTAAGTTAATGGGTAATGGGTACTTATTATCCATTCAATTAATGGTCTTAATTCAAATGGATAATGAGTAGCTATGGATACCCATGGGTACCTATAATACCCATTATACAAAATGTAACGTTTATTTAATGGTTTATTAATAAATTTTTTCCAAATTTTTTTAGTTTCATTTTAATTCTTTATATCTATTCTAAAATTTGAAATATTGTATACTTTTATATTTGATCGTATGTAATTTTTTTTAAATTTATATAAACCCCGTGCATACCCCGACCCGAGGCCCGAAACTGGACTTGGGCCAAAATTTGCCCAGAAATGGGCCTGAACCATGGGCCCGAACTGAACCGGCCCTGCCTAAACCCAAACCCATACCGAAACCCAAGCCTCAACTCGACTTGGAACCCGAACGAATTTTGAATTAGTATTTATAAGTGGATAATTTAAAAATATTATAAAAGAATAAATGGGGAAAAAACGCAAAGTACCCTAAACCCTAAAAAAAAATATTTGAAGAAAAAAATAAAATAGCCCCACTAAAATAGGTGAGTTGTTGGGTTTTTGTTTATACATTTATGGATAGTTGGATGGGTATTTTTGGTACCCATGATGGGTGGGTTTTAGAGTACCCAATGGGCTACCCAATACCCGTCCATTACATATTTAGCCCAAACCCATTCAACCCATTATTTTTTTAGGTGAGTTTTATAGGGTTAAAACTTAATGAATTTGAGCGATTTTTGGATTAATGATTTTTTTTGACACCCTTAATTAGAACCTAACATCATTCTTGCGACATCGTCTATTGTAAGTTTGTAACAATGGAACACAGTGTTGCAGAGAAGGGTATTAAACCCGGGTCATGACGTTTCTCCGGTCAGACTAGTCAATCGAACCACTGCTTGACTCGGAGTAACATCTGTTGCCGGGGACACAGTAACGGAACCCTAAGATCTTATGCGGCTGGACTCCCCATCCACTCTCCACTGTCGGTCTCGTGCCCGTGCACAGTTTGCGCACCGCTGTTTCATCATTGACTAACCATTCGTAAAAACTAAAACCAATTGTCAATGTTTTAGACTTTCCATTATGCCACCGGTTAACCACAACCTCATAAATCACTGTCACTATAATGACCAATTAACCTCCTCAAAAGCTAAGAAAACTACTCCCTTTTCACATTTATAAAACAAAACCAAAACAACAGCTACTTTTACGCCATAATTTAATACTTTTAACACGCGCACACACGCGTAAGATTAGCATGCTGTAGCTTTTAAAAGGAATAATGTATCCAACTAATTCTTCTTTCTATTCAGTCAGAGGTTACATCAGTTAAAAACAAAGTCTTCCTTTCTTAATCTAATACTGTAAGGCATAACCTGAGCGTTTAAAATACAAAATTACAACTGGCATTTTGGTTTTCTTGTGTGTTTGATAGTTGTTGCCTTCTGACTCTCCTTCCCGGCAGCACCCCCCCAATTAATTGTCATTACACGCAAGACTTCGAAAAAAATAACATTAAACAAACAAAACATAACGTGGTGTTGGACTTTCTAGACATTAATTTCAGCTCAGGAATCAGTGACCCGATGAGATCTGTCTTCTTCTTCTTTACACACTCAGTTTCTCTCTAACTCCAAACCTCAACCGGAGAACAAAACCAACAGTTTCAGAGGTATTAATCGAGGAAATTAAGGAACAATGTCGATGCATGGAAAGACAGATTCAGAGGTGACGAGCCTGGCGCCTTCGTCTCCGAACCGGGCGGTCTACTACGTGCAGAGCCCGTCGAGGGATTCTCACGATGGGGAGAAGACCACCAATTCTTTCCACTCCACGCCTATTCTCAGCCCGATGGGTTCGCCCGGCCGTCACTCCCGCGACTCGTCGTCCACTAGGTTCTCCGGTTCGCTCAAACCCGGATCGCAGAAATCCAGTAATGGGTCCCGGCGACACGGCCATCCGCGAAAGGATGCGGAGAAGCAATGGAAAGAGTTTGATGCCATTGAAGAAGAGGCGCTTCTTGATGAAGAGGGAAAACAGAGAGGCATCCCTCGTCGGTGTTACGTTCTGGGTTTTTTTGTCGGATTCATTTTGCTCTTCACTTTCTTTTCCTTGATCTTGTGGGGTGCCAGCCGGAATCAGAAACCCATCGTCACGATGAAGGTGAATATCATATCTCTTCTTGCTCCTCCTGTATATACTCAATTTAATATTTGTCTTTAAGAACAGAGAACGTTAATTAAGGTCAATAATGTGCCATTTTTTACTGGGTCAACAATGGACGGTGGAATTCAACACAATTCACAGCTATATCAAAGCTGTGATTAATGATTTTGATCATTTTCTTCAAAATTCTATCCTTTTTCTGGTCGGTTTACCAAACAAAGTTTGTCCCGTTTTAAGAAAGTTTCTTCGTCCGTTTGTTTTTCAGTTTTGTACGATCTGCATTCTGCAATCGTCTAATAATTTAAAAATGTCATTTCCTATGTCCCCAGTACGTGGAAAGTTTTGTCGCTTTCTCTCTACGGGAAGCGCAAAAAATGTATTAAATTCTTGCTTCTTTCTCGTCAAATTCAAATGGTAATTATTCTTTTTACCTTTGTAATAAAGTTGAGCTAAAAATGGTTGCAGAGTATAACATTTGATCAGTTTGCGATCCAAGCTGGTTCAGATTCGTCTGGAGTAAGCACCGACATGGCAACCATGAATTCCACGGTGAGGCTGACTTTCCGGAATAAGGGCACATTTTTTGGGGTCCACGTATCGCCGACGAACTTGGATCTCTCTCTCGCAGAACTCACGATGGCCACCGGAACTGTAAGTCTTCTCTTAATCATTAATATCCGAGCTTTTTCTGGATTGATTTCTCCCATTACGATCTTCATATTTTTTTACTGGGATCTTGCAGCTGAAGAAGTTTTATCAGTCGCGGCGGAGCCAAAGAACAATCGCAGTGAATTTGAGAGGAACCCGTGTTCCGCTGTACGGAAGTGGTGCCATTTTGAGCAGTAAAGATGGGAAGCCGACATTGCCGGTAGGGCTAAACTTGAATTTCACGGTGAAGGCAACAGCTTATGTGTTGGGAAAATTGGTGAAGCCGAAATTCAGTAGAACGATCAGCTGCGCTTTGGTTTTGGACCCGAAGAAAATGGGCGCCGCCGTCGCTTTAAAGAACTCCTGCACTTACCAGTAAATGGGTAAAAGGTAAAAGGTGGTGTAAAAATAAAAGTAACAAACGTTCACAGGGATTTTGAAGATCTTTGTAAAATTAATTTATGATCTTTATAGTTAAATTTTTATACGTAGAAAATGGGGCTGAATGTGGCAGATGAGAGTTTTTAAAGGTTAATTAAACTTATGGGATAATGGTATTCGATTTATTTGTTGGTTCTCTTCTCTTTTGGCATACTACATTCGGCTTTAATTTTTAGCAATAAGGTTCTGTTGTCAACGGTTTATAAAGAGCTAATCTATTAATATTAACTATTAAGATTTAGAGTGAATTGTTAAAAATGTCATTTTACTTTTTAAAATTTTTTTTATTTGGTCACTAAATTTTTTTTTTCCCACAAATGTCATCATACTTTAAAAAACGTGTCGAAAACATCATTTACTGTTAGTCCACATTAATCTTGAAGAAATGGCCATCATATGCTTGTCATGTGCCAATTCTTAAGGTGGCCACCTACCCCTTACCTCCGTTGCCGTCCATCACCCTTCTCCCTCCTTGGGTCTCACAAACAAATTCACAAATTTGTCGGGTTTTACTTCTTCCTAAGCACCAACAAACAAGAAGATGATGCGCCAAAAAAAAAAAAAAAAAAAAAAAAAAAAAGGAGCGAGAGAGAGAGAGAGAGAAAAAGGTGGATAACGAAACGAGAGAGAAGGAAGAAAATGGAATGGACAAGAGTTGTAAATGGTTACAGTGTGATGATGGTTTGTTTGATTAAAATTAATTTATTGTAAGCATACTGAGATAAACAAATCTTCTTCTTCTTCTTCTTCTTCTTCTTCTTCTTCTTCTTCTTCTTCTTCTTCTTCTTCTTCTTCTTCTTCTTTTGGGAAGTGTTTGAAGAGGTAACCAACTATTTGCACCAGTAGAGACAAAGATCTGATTCTTCCTTTTTGCTTTTCCCTCAGCTCTCAATTGCTTAGAAATCCGTATGAAACAGATCTTTGTCTCAATTGCTTTCATTTATTTATTTATTTTTCTTTTTCTTCTGCTGCACCAGTTGAATATTGCAGAGTCAAAGCAAAAGAGCAGATGAATATAGCTGCGATGCTCGATCTTGAAGGCTTTTGGTTTGATTAATGAGAGGTAAAATGGAAATCACCTTTGTGGGAGGAGGAACGCTGAGGAAGAAGATGAACAGTACCAAAAAAAGAAAAGAAAAGGGAAATGACAAAAATACCCTTAAAAATTGGTACATGACAAGCATGTGACGGCCATTCCGTCAAGACTAACGTGATCTAACGGTAAGTGACATTTTCGGCACGTTTTTGAAAGTATGATGACATTTTTGGGGGAAAAAAAAGTTCAGTAACCAAATGAAAAAAATATAGAAAAATAAAGTGACATTTTTGACATTTCACTCTAAGATTTATTACAACAATGAAAAATAAATAAATTTAATATTAACTGATGTGAGAATATAGAGCTTGCACTTGGACTTTAGGTTATAGGTGTCTATCACCGTTTAAACAATAAATGAAGGAGTATAATATTTACAGTAACCGTTTCGATATTTGCAGTAACATTTTCTTGCGAAAAGTCTAAAATATCCTTAACACTTAAAAAAATAAAATAAAATACCGCCGACGATATTTAGGGCCAAAAATACCGCCGGCGCCCGGTGGTATTTCACCCCCCCTTCAGTTTGATATTTGCAGTAACCACCGGGCGGATCTTCGCCAATCCGGTAAAAAATTCACATTTTCGACAAAAATACTAACAAATCCGGACATAATAAAACTAAAATAATCAAACCAACTATCTAAAACAATACCGCAAAACATTTTAACTTTAGCCACTAACCTTTTTCCGATCCGAGTCGTCTCGATTTTTATCCAATTTTGTGATTCCACCCGGCTCTGCTTTGCAGGAATTATTAAACGGAACAGAGCCCGTGAGTTGCTTTTTCAAATTTTTTTTTGGTTTTTAATTTTTTTTTTGCTCAGGAGCATTTTTGTCTTTTTACAGGGGAATGTTATTGCAAATATCGAAACGGTTACTGCGAAAATCAATTCCGTAAATGAAATGAGGATCGTGATTCCTTATTTGGTCATAGAGGATGTCATATTCAGTAAAAAACGAAATTCATAATGAATTTGTATGTGTTAATGTTCGACTCATGAAAATTTCTCGTATGTGATTGATAGTAATCACCTAAGGAAATTCGCTAATGTATCTCATGTTAGGTGAGCACAGTTCCATATTTTTGGGAGAAAAAAAGTTGGGATATTATTCATAATCAGGTACAAATTGCCATCAAATTGTAGATGTTTGGTACTAATTACCAAAAAATTAGGTACTCTACTCTACAATTAACGGAGACGGTAGAGTGTAGAATAGATTATAAGGTAACTGAATTTGGACCATGGCACGGCCAAAATGCAATGTTTTCAGAATCAGACCGGAGCATGAACCGGCTAGGCGAAATGGTCGATGGGTCACTGGGTCAATTGGGTCAAACCAGAGGAAAAAAAAGGGAAGATATCATAATTTTTTTATACATATATTTAAATTATACATATATAATAATGTATAAAAATTATATATCCAATTCATTTTATTTTTGAAAATCCAAACCTAAAAATGTGGAGTAGAATAGTAATTTGTTTTAGTATTTTATAATTTTTAATTTTTCACATCTATTTTTCAATTTAGATTTAAACTTTAAAATTTTAGAAATTTAAATTGGATACTAAGTAAGTGAACTTCATGGATTACTTTTGAAGTTTAATAATGTTATGATAATAACATATATTTAATATAGAATACATTATTCATAAAATTACTTTGGTAGAATTGGTTGTTCATAAAAGATTGAATTTTTTTTAACTTATAGATCATTGGTTCAAAAACCCTCACTTTCGCATTTTTAAACCTTAAAAGGGAAGAAATGCAAAAATTCGGTTCAAAGGGGTCAATCCGGTTCCCGGGTCAACCCCGGGTTTGATTGGGGTTGACCGGGTTTTTCGAAAGGCGGGTTAGGGTATCAAACCAAACCGGCTTGATAGCCAAGCCGGTTCCCGGTTTAACCGGTCCGACCGGGCGGGCCGGGCTGGTTTTCACAACATTGGCAAAATGAGGTCTGACGGGGGATTTCAAAATAGTTGAATTAAGCTGGGCTTGGCGGGGATTTTTCAACTCATTTTATGTTTGGGTTTGGGCTTGCTTGGATAATAATCTTTGGTCTACCGTTCACTAAAAAATCCAATATTGAACACAATAAGGACGGTGAGGAAATTGGATTCATAACTCACAAGTATACTATTTTATTTTAAGTAAATTATGGTCCGTGTCATGATTAGGGTGGTAAACGAACCGAGTTACTAGCGAACGGCTCAGTCAGAGCTTGAGCCATTATGGGCCCGTGTCATGAGTAGAGTTGTAAACGAGCCGAGTTACTAGCGAACGGCTCAATCAAAGCTTAGATCAAGCTCTACTTGATTACTTGGTGAGTCGAGCTCCAGTCTATAGATCTTATAGTAATTTTAAAAATTAAAATAAAATTTTCCGATTAGCATCTATAATTTTTTTTCTAGGTACAAAATTGTTCAAGCTCAAGCTCGAGTTTGGTGCTAAATAGCCGAGTCCGAGCCGAGATTCTGTTATTTTTATTAAATCCAACTCGATAAGACACCAACTCTGACTCGTCTTGACTTGTTTGTAGTTTTAACCATGATGATGAAAATGATTATAGCATAATCGGTGTTTTTTTTTTTTTTTAACTAAAAAATTCTATTAATGACGTTAGATGCCAAATATGATATTCTACAAAACTAAACATAAAAATATGATAAATTAACAATTATTTTCATCATTTCATGACAATTTATACACAATTAGAAAAAATTCAAGATTTTAAATCCATATCTCCATTTCTATTCTGAGCGAAACACACCTTTCTTTCATCCTTAGAAGTTTGAGGGGGTATCTTGTTGTTTAACTAGGTTGGAGCTTGGAACCTAGTGAAATCTCAACATCGTAAATTAATTCTTTATCAAAAGATGATCCACTTCGTGAAAATTCATAGTAAAATAGTAAGGTAACTGACGTAACATTCACATGGCAAACATTTATTAGACATCCAAAATTAAAACGAGTAAGTATAACTATCAGGTGATGTCACATAATTCACTCTACACTTTCTTTCTATCTTTTCACTCTCTCTATTATTACTCTTCTTTAACCGCTCCTAAAACTCTTCCCTCGTATTTTATAAGTTAAATTAAGAATAATTAAAAATATTTATAAAAGAAAATCAAGGCTATAAATTTGGTAAGAAAGTGACCACATCTATAATAGTCGAGACCTGCTAAATACAACGTACGGTTAACCATCTCTGTATTACTCTACCTCATAAGTCTAGTTTGGTTTAGATGCATAAAATAAGGCAAATAGTTAATTGCAATTTGCCTTTTTTCCAATCAAACCATAATTTAGTTGGTGATTGCCTGCAGTAAACAACAACCCCTTTTCGGGTAGTTTCACCAGCAATTCCTAATGGAGTTTTTAAAAAATTCCAACAGCAATTGCTATCACCATTATTAATTAATATCTATTCGTTTCCCCATTATGAAGGGAAGACCAAATACGAGAGATAATAAGTCATTCCATATTAGAGCCACCAGCTATATTTGGTGGAGTGGAAGTGCCCTTCATTTGATCAAGTGCTTGACCGTATAAAGTTTGGTTCGATGAATCTTTGGATGCAGCCAGCCACCGTCCATTAGGCAAACATAAAAATCCTCATTAATCAAAAGAACGGGTCAATTATACTAATTCTATCAATTCATGGTGCATGCTAGTGGAAACACGTAGACAATGAGTTCAGATTCTCTATCCAAATTTTCATATCTTATTCTCCCAAATGTTCAAAACTACATAGTCTTGAATACTAAGCAGAATAAGACATGAATTTTGGTGGCCGAGGATCTATCACTCTTCTCTCTTTTTCCATAGTACATGCGTTATGTCCAGTTTTTTAAAAAAGGGAAAAAAGAAAAAAATCAACTTGGGCAGCATACTATTTATGGCAATAAGTGAGTATTTTAACGTAGGAGAAGAGAAGCCATTATTTCATATTTGTTAGGGTCTGCTAGTACTAGTGGCCCAGAATGAATGGAAAGTTGCAACTTGCAACTTGCAAGTGAGAGAGAGAGAGATAAAGATCGTGATTGTGAAGCTACACAAAGCTTAGACAGATTCTGCGTAAAAATATCAACCACTTCAGCCCAATAAATCCAGACTCAACTGAACTTTCACTTCCCAAGGAAAAAAATTAAATAAAAAGTTTGTAGCGGGACGATGAAGATGAATTAATGTGGTTCATTCAATTAAATACTAAAAATAAAAGAATTTTTTTTTTACTTCTAATTAAAAAATCTCTTTTAATCACTGTACACTCAGGTATCTGATTCTCCCTCCAATCACAACCGTTGATGATGATGAAGTCATAAATCAAACAACTTGCCTAATTACCTATCTACATATCTATCCTCCTCCCTACTCTCTCTGCTGCTAATTTAATGTACAATTTGATATAGCTAACTCAAGATCTGAGCCGCACAAAAGGAAAATCTCGACGGCTCTGATTTAATCTGTGAGTAATTGGATCACCTAATGTCGATCCACTCGCCCGAACCGAAAGAATCAACTTGTTGGTGGTCACTAACTAATCCCCGCAACCTCTCTGCCGCCGAATTCAGCCATGATCCGCCGCACGAATTCAACTGATCTTGGCCCGGAAAACGATACTCGATTCCCGGCGGCGAGGATGACGACGATGATGTAATTGAGAATGTGAGCGACGATTGTTGCGACACCCAGTCTGGGAAATCGAATGCGCTCCTCGGAGAAGACGAGGGTGCGGCGTCGTTTAATGTAACAGTTCCACCGTGACCGTCATCGTGATCTGATGATGACACGAAGGGATGATTCAAAAGCATCTCAGCCGTCCATCTCATTTGGGGGTCTTTTACAAAGCACTTTGTGAGAAAATCTTTCCCCTGTTCTGATAGCTTCCCGGGAATTTCAGGCACTTCTTCTCCAACCCCTATCCTCATCAAAAGCGCCGCCAGGTCGTCTGAAAACCTCCACGCTGGAGTTCCTGAAACCATCTCAGCTACCACACACCCAAGTGCCCAAATATCAGCCGCCGATGACTGATCGCCGCCGGTGACCATCTCAGGGGACATGTACAGAGGCGTACCCCTCAATTCACACCCCAACTTCCGCTCTTTTTCTTGTCCGTCTCTTTTAGCCAAACCAAAATCGGCAATCTTTACTGCACCTTCTTGGGTTAAAAGAATGTTTTGAAGCTTAATATCGCAATGAACGTAACCATTCTTGTGAATACAGTTAAGCCCCTTCAAGATCCCTTTTGCGTATCGCCTTACTTCGCATTCCGGCAACCTGCGATCGCTGGAAGTCTTGACTTTATTCGCCAGAGCACCTCCGGAAGCGTACTCCAAGAACAAGTTATACAATCTCTCGCCGTGTTCTAAGCTGTAGCTATCGCCGTAGCACTGAATAATCTCCGGGCAATCCTTAAACTCGCCAAGAATCCGTTTCTCATTGACCAAAGAAGAAGAATGCGAGGCCGCGCAAGACTTGACGGCCATGAGTTGAAGAGGATTGTCCAAACTGCTGTGGCTTCTTGGCTTCGCTAGGCTAACAGAGGCAAAGCTGCCATGACCAAGGATTTCACCGCGAATCCACTCCATGTGGGTGGAAGTCAATGTGTGAGATTGAGTTAAAATCTGAGGAATTCTCGGTTATGTTGAGCTTTGTTGTGGTCGAAAGTAGAACAAAAAGAGGGAAAACAGAGAGAGAGTATGCAACAAACTGTGTGAATGGGAGGAGTTATATTTATAGATAGCCAGGAAGGAAGGAATTTCCCTTGTGGAATGGGAATTCTTTGAATTTAGAAAGTTTACATATACGGTGACGTATGCAGTAAGCGAGTTTTCCTGTTCTCTTTATTTAAATAATAAAATAGAATAGGTGTAGTTAAGTTTAAAGAAGTAAAATGCACGTGATAGTCGAGGATATTTCTCATTGAAAAAAAAGAAACAGTCGTTATAGCCAGCCCAGTTTTGAGAAACGTGGTTGAAGTGGTGGCCTTTGGAAAAATCAGTAGGATCTTTCTCGTTCGAGTGAAGGGCTGCCCCACGTTTTAGATAGTGATATTTTAGATTAACATTAACACTCTCTCTAAATCACTGATTAATCCCCCTTTAAGGCTTTAACAGTACTTAGTACTATAGCTTTTAGCCTCCATTCAATGTTTTTTATATTTATTTTTATAGATAAGCATCGATCATGCGATGTACATACTTTATTGTTTCTTTCTCGCATGAATTAATCCCCAATTATTTGGCTTTTGATTTAAGTTCATTTAATCTCTCCAGATTCACCGACGATGAATGAGAGTGACCCGGCAATCGTGGTACGAACCGGGTTAATTAGTGAAAGAATCTTAATTATTTGTTCGCTTTGGTAGGAATCAGGAGCAAATTAGTTGTTGATTTGATGAATGTACTTGTTTTTAAGTAGTACACACAAGGCTTAGCCACGGGTGGACTATTCATCGTTGTTTTTTTAATAGTAAATTTAATATATTATACTTACTTCGTTCCATATAAATACAATTTGTTTAAAAAATTTATATAAAAAAAGATTCAAAGTGTACTCTTACTAATATAATAGAAAATGAATAATGATAAACATTTCAATTAATTATGTGACACGTACAATTTTTGAACAGCAAGTGATGTGACTAGTACAATTTTTTATAAAATAATTATTAATATTACATTATTGACGAATAAATACATGTCACAACTATTAAAAATTTATAAAAATTAGTTGAAATGTGTATAATTACTCGATAGAAAATAAGAATATAATTGTCAATTATAGTGTTAAATTGCATATTATTGTACTTACAATCGATAATAAATTATATATTGTACAAATTGAACTCTTTTAAAGAGACGAATAGAGTAATAATTATTCATCATTTTTAATATAAAATTTAATATTTAACTATAACTTTTTACATTACAAAATTCAAATTCTCAAAATATATATATATATATATATATTTAAGATAATGTCAATTGTATGGAGGTAGAGAGCATTGTTCATGTGATGAATGAGAATATTCCAAATGAAGAAGGTCGCTGGAAATTAGACGGGGCTGAAGAACAGTAATAATTGTGGAGCCGCAGCGGTCAGAACTCATAAGCAATGCCGTCAGCATATTCGGTTCGGGGGAGATGCATGGCTGCTCCGGTCCACAGTCCGTCCACCAACCTAATCTTCTTCTACTCTTTCAATTGGGTTTTCCTTTTTTTCGGGTTTACTATTTGTTTAGTTTCGGTCAAACAAACCACCCGCCCCGTCGCCGTCGCCATACTAACTTGAATTCGGTCCAACTTACTAGTTACTACTACTATTACTAACAACTTGTTTTTCAGATTTATCTTACAATATATTATTCCACAATTTAATTATGTGACGTATAGCCTTACGCCATTAGTAAAGGTCAAGTAATTAACCTTATCCAGGCCAGGTGGTTTTGATTAAATCTTCCATTAACCTGCCCGAAAGAAACTTCCAAACGTCAAAATAGAAAATACCAATTAGATTACCAGAAAGGTTATTTATATCCAACTCTTATTAGGTTTGAAAATATGAAGCACAGTGTAGTTGAATGAGTTATGAGAATAAGTTACAGTAGAATATTTATAGTACATATTTACTTTTAATGAAAGTATTACTGATTAGTGTATAAGACCCTTTCTTCCCAATATTTTTTTCTTCTCAAAATCGCTTATGAGGAACCAAAATAACACAAGTCAATAGAACTAAAGTTTTTGTCCCCAAATAAATGTATATTCCGCAAAGACACTTCTGGAAGTCACTTCAAACCATCATTATAAATAGCGATGCAAGACCCCATTGTATACATTAATTTACTCCTTTGAAATCAGTAAACTAACTTGATCGGAGCTTATCGTTGAGACAAGATCTCAAAACCTCTTCACGACTCTCTCTTTGACAGGTTTAACGTCCAGACACCTCTCCTGCTTGGAAGATTTTGGACATCATGAGTTAACAATGTGAAAATTATATATGGAATTGTATTAAAATTGGTATTGACGTTTGAGCGGGTGGGTGGGTGGACCGTGGACCTTCATACGGGTCGATGCCCAATAAATTGAAATACCGATTTTGGAAGTTTGCGGTTTTGCACCCTCTTTTTCATGATCCGTAGAATAAAGAGAAGACAGAAAGGACCGCGTTTGGTGATTCATAAAAACAAAAAATCACGGGGGATAATTAATAAGTAGGTGATACGTTCACACCAACGGAACATACTCATCACAATGTAAAAAGAAGATTCATGTGCGTCTTTTAATAAGTTCTAAACCTTCTAATCGCTGTCCCTTTCTTTCCCCGCCCTAAGTTAACCAACCGACGATTTTAAATCCAATATTTTGTCAAGTGAAAGAAGGAACCGACAACGCATAATTCATCACCTACTTGCCATTTGATTTTAATTTTTCTTTAACCATACCATTTCATTGTTCTGCTGTCTAATCCATATCCTCCTCCTAATTATTAACCTTTTTTTTTTTTTTTTAAATGTCTGGTCAAAATTCTGATGCTGATATTGTATTTTACAATCAATAGTAAATTGTATATTTTTTATAACCGAACTCTTTAATATAAAGATGGAGTATTACACTTTCCATATGAAAGGAGTTATAATCAAAATTATATCAATGCATAAATGTATACGTAGACTTCGATCTGTTTTGTCAAATCCAAGTTCCATCTTCATTGATTTTTGCTACGATTGGTGGTTCAATATCCATGTCAACTATGGACCTCTCTGCAGCTGCAGAAACTTACAATTTGGACAATGTGGGGGGGCCTATGTTCATGATTTGATGAAATTCTAACTCGTAGTTAATTACTAATTAGTACTACTAAACTATTAATCCTTCCTTCCACGACTACATTTAATTTTAGTGAGTTCATTACTACAAAACACGTTATTGGAGGTGGGTTTTGCGATGCCCCCGCCTCCAATACGGGGGCCGCCATATTGCGCCTCCAATACTCTTATTGGAGTCGGGATTCTAAGGACCCGCCTCCAATACTCTTATTGGAGACGGGTGCCAACAACATAGTAGCGCCCATATTGGAGGCGGAGGCACCGCAAAACCCGCCTCCAATAACGTGTTTTGTAGTAGTGGTTGGTAAGGGAGTCCTAAACCCCCCCTTTGAGTGCAGGTCCTGGACTTGAAACCTAAAACTACATTTTTTAGGTTATCAATCATAAAAATTGTGCACGATACGTAGAATCATAAAACATAACAGTTATAAATGAATAAAATAAAGCGTACGATATAAATTATATTCTATAGTAAATCTGACATTACTTGTGTACTTCCATGCACATTCTATACTTATTAAAGTATACGAAACAGGTTGGAGAATTGTAATTCTAATATTTTTGTTGTTATTAACTGCAATGTAATAGTATGATCTGATAATGTGATCTTCATGAAATAAAATAAAATGAGACAACTAATCATAGAAAGAGAAAAAAAAGAAGAGAAAATTAGAAAACGAGTACTGTACTGGCTCGATCTGTCTCATCTTTCCAACTGGTGTGGGTCACAAGTTTAAGCCAATGTCGCATATTATAAAAAACTATACAAATATATAAACAATTAATTTCGTACAATATTAACATTCGACTTTTTTTTTTTTTTTTTTTGGTTGAAATGATTAACATTCGACTTGGGCATTAGGAGATCACAAAATCCAAAGCATGGATCATGTGTGAGGATTAGGGCCCACCACATGGAAATCCAGCTTCTTAGGGCTTAACAAGATCGATGATTATACTACTAAATAATACAGTAATCATTAGTTAATTTCTTGTTAATCTTACTCTGTTACTGTTTAATTTGACACATTAATTGATGGGATTTGTCAACTGTAAGCAATGACTTTGTATCTCAACACCATAGTTGTCGAATTGAGATACGTATCGTGTATCGGAAATGCGATTTTACGAAAACGAATCGTGTATCGTATCGTATCGTAAGATACGTTTGTATATAATAATATAATATAAAATTTATAGATATTGAATATATATTAAAAAACATATCATAATTATATATATATATATTAGTTATACATATATAAGTATAAAAATTATAATTGATTGTTTTCTATAATAAATGGTTTAAGGAAGAAAAAAAGAAAAAAAGAATGATCAGTTAAAAACAAAGAAAATTTAGCAAGAGATAAAAGGAAAACAATTAATAATAGATTAATACAATTCAATTTTTATATATAGCAAAGATATATTAGAAAAATGTCATAATTAGATATATTATTGATACATAAATAAGTATAATAATAAAAATAAATTAATGAATTATGCATTAAATTACGTCAAAAAGATAAAGGACATTAAGCATATGTAAAATGCTAGTGAAGAAATTGGAGTTGGGGAGATTCAAACCCAAATGTTCATGAAAAGCACACAAAGCCTTTACCACTAAGCTACTAAAGTAGATGTTAACAAGCCTGAGCTTATTCTATATATTGGAAATTGAAACGGCTGGGAACCCTCAAAAAGTTTGTCCCACATCGGATTGATGTGAAGAGTTGAGTTTGTTAGATGCCTATAAATAGCGAAGGGACATGCCAGAATAAAATCGGGATGGGTTTGAGCTAATTAAAGCTTTGGAACCCACGAGCTCACTATTTAAGGCTGGTTCTCGAGCCAAAATTTTAGGTGGGCTCAATGCAAAATTGAAAATTTGAGTTTTATGAATAAATTTTAAAGGGGGAAAAAATCGGAAAATTTGATACGTATCGCAAAAAGTATCGAATCGTACAAAATTGATAAAATTGTACGATTCTTTATAATTTCCGATACATTCATACGATTCGTATCGAATTTTCCTTTTTATAATATGTATCGTACGATACGTATCGCGTATCGTACGAGTTTAACAACTATGCTCAACACCACAACCGCATTTGATTACGAGTATAAATAAATAAATTAATTAATTAATTAACCACCTCGTTTCATTGTGGGATACAAAATTAAATAAATAAAAAGATTGAGTATCTTGTCTGGGGGTGTGATAGTCTAACAACGACATTTCAGTAGATAAATTTGATATGAGTGTTTTCATACCATTCAGACAATATTTTTGAAACTAAACTTGATATCCAAGTTCTCAAAATTGTTAGACGTTTTAAATACAATTGTTGCGAAATAAAAACGGTGTTGAGACTCGAGATGGTATTACAAAGATATGATGGGCACAGAAGGCTAGGGATTACTCTTAATACTACATGAATTGTTGGTTCAATATTTCCAAGAATCGTAGTACTGTATTATTATTTTTTTTTGTGAGCGGGGAGTGTGGGTATCGCACATGATGAGCCGCAATGCAACTCCCACGATATCGGGGACAGATCTCATGCATTTCACTCACTTCTTTGCCAATTTGGGCGGAGCTTTTGGTGATTTACTTTACTTTACTGCCGCCCTGGTTTTGGTTTTGCCACAATCTTTACCAAAATACTGTTGGCGCACTTTTTTTTTATTCATGCTAAAAAGGTGACATATATATATATATATATATATATATGCATTACTAAAAGACTAAGGCAGGGGCTCGATCACTAGATAAATATCATGCAACAAATTAAACTTATGATCGATAGGCCATTTCAATCAGATTTGGGTTTCCCATTTCACTTTCTAGCTAGAACAAGGGTAAAATACATATGTTAATTTGATTGTTTGGTTACTAGTATCGTAATCGTTGCTTTTTATAATACCGGTTGGCGGTTGGCCCCATCTATTTTTACAAAAATAGAAAAATGTTAATAAGGATCATTTCATAAAAGTAGAGTATATATCATGGTGACAGTTAATAGTCCATGTTTTTTTTTTTTAAAATTATTATTATTACTTTTAAAATCATTAACGGGTATGGAATTAATTAGTACAAAGTGGCCTGACTGCCTTCACTCAATGCAGCCGTCTGATAGGGCAAAATTTAGTTTTCTTTATCTTTTTTTTTTTTTAATTAAAAAAAAAGAAAAAGAACATGGCAACTAGAAAATCAATTAGATGAATGAGATGGTGAAGATATTACTAAAATGAGTGAGCTGGGCGGAGGCAGGGAGTTATTATGGAGTATGCGCGCAGAAGAGAAGCAGAAGCAGCTAGAGCGAAATCGCGTTCCCTTGGTCCGTGAGTATTAGCAGTCACATGTTGGCACGTTGTGACCAGCATTAGCGACTCTATTAATTTATGCGCGCGAGACCCGCGTTTGTTGGCCCTGGGTCCTCCTCGACCCCCCTTTTAATTTGCTCCCTTCTCCTCCACTACTAGTTTTAACTCCAATCCATCCCGTGATGTGATCTTGTGAATTTGATATCATTCTAGCCATAACATTGCGGTTGGGCGTTCCAAATATATTAAGAGACTTTCGTGTTCGTTTTTTAATATGTATAGTTATTTAGAATAATTCGATACAAACAAGTGTTTACTGTTGATTAACCTTTTCAACTTGAACAAAATGGTTAGAGAGCGACGTTTTGGACTTGGTGGCTGCTTCTGCTTCAACTTTTGCTGCAGCCGCTAAAATAATTATTAAAAAATGGAAAGAAAAAGGAAGAAATTTCGTAGTTCCAAAGCACAACTCACGTGCCCAGAACGCTTTCTAATCTGGCACCCCAGAGAAGTAAAGAAAGAAAGAAATAGCAGTCCAGTCTCAGCTAAGAAACAGACTTTACTCGATCATCATAGTGCAATTTGCATATCTTGTATAAAAATATTTACAATAATAATTTTCTGGCAACAGCCGCCCAAAGATGCACCCTCTTTTTCCCCTTTCCTGGATATGGAGGCTGGCCAGTGGGCGAGCGACTGACTTTAAGACGAACGTCCTTCGGAAGGGAGGGCGGCAGTTACTGTTTTTAAGCGATATCCTGTTTGGACTTAATCACGTAAAGCTGCAACCCTGCTTCCTCTCCATAATCCATATATATATATATATTATATATATATAATATATATATGCATTACTAAAAGACTAAGGCAGGGGCTCGATCACTAGATAAATATCATGCAACAAATTAAACTTATGATCGATAGGCCATTTCAATCAGATTTGGGTTTCCCATTTCACTTTCTAGCTAGAACAAGGGTAAAATACATATGTTAATTTGATTGTTTGGTTACTAGTATCGTAATCGTTGCTTTTTATAATACCGGTTGGCGGTTGGCCCCATCTATTTTTACAAAAATAGAAAAATGTTAATAAGGATCATTTCATAAAAGTAGAGTATATATCATGGTGACAGTTAATAGTCCATGTTTTTTTTTTTTAAAATTATTATTATTACTTTTAAAATCATTAAACGGGTATGGAATTAATTAGTACAAAGTGGCCTGACTGCCTTCACTCAATGCAGCCGTCTGATAGGGCAAAATTTAGTTTTCTTTATCTTTTTTTTTTTTAATTAAAAAAAAAGAAAAAGAACATGGCAACTAGGAAAATCAATTAGATGAATGAGATGGTGAAGATATTACTAAAATGAGTGAGCTGGGCGGAGGCAGGGAGTTATTATGGAGTATGCGCGCAGAAGAGAAGCAGAAGCAGCTAGAGCGAAATCGCGTTCCCTTGGTCCGTGAGTATTAGCAGTCACATGTTGGCACGTTGTGACCAGCATTAGCGACTCTATTAATTTATGCGCGCGAGACCCGCGTTTGTTGGCCCTGGGTCCTCCTCGACCCCCCTTTTAATTTGCTCCCTTCTCCTCCACTACTAGTTTTAACTCCAATCCATCCCGTGATGTGATCTTGTGAATTTGATATCATTCTAGCCATAACATTGCGGTTGGGCGTTCCAAATATATTAAGAGACTTTCGTGTTCGTTTTTTAATATGTATAGTTATTTAGAATAATTCGATACAAACAAGTGTTTACTGTTGATTAACCTTTTCAACTTGAACAAAATGGTTAGAGAGCGACGTTTTGGACTTGGTGGCTGCTTCTGCTTCAACTTTTGCTGCAGCCGCTAAAATAATTATTAAAAAATGGAAAGAAAAAGGAAGAAATTTCGTAGTTCCAAAGCACAACTCACGTGCCCAGAACGCTTTCTAATCTGGCCACCCCAGAGAAGTAAAGAAAGAAAGAAATAGCAGTCCAGTCTCAGCTAAGAAACAGACTTTACTCGATCAATCATAGTGCAATTTGCATATCTTGTATAAAAATATTTACAATAATAATTTTCTGGCAACAGCCGCCCAAAGATGCACCCTCTTTTTCCCCTTTCCTGGATATGGAGGCTGGCCAGTGGGCGAGCGACTGACTTTAAAGACGAACGTCCTTCGGAAGGGAGGGCGGCAGTTACTGTTTTTAAGCGATATCCTGTTTGGACTTAATCACGTAAAGCTGCAACCCTGCTTCCTCTCCATAATCCATATATATATATATATATATATATATATATATAACCACTTTTCACCTTTGTTTTCTTCTTAAGTTTTGATTCTTACTCAACATTAATTATTTCTTAGTTTTACAATTGCAAATCTTTATTTTTTGTCAAGTTTTTTGAGCTTTCAGTGCTCACGTGAGCTATGGAATTGTAATGTTACGTATACATTACAAACGAATAAAATTGAGAATAGAACACAATTATTGAATATTGTTATTTATAGAAATCGAACACAAGCGAACCCATCTCAGAGCAAAGGGAAAGGGCTTTAGAGGTGAGACTTACTAGGGACCCATATATTAAGTAATGATAGAGCATATAGAGTATTACGACAAGTACTCCATCAATTTCATATAAATAATTATATTTTGAGTTGTATTGCAAGTTGAACTCTTTTAGTGACACGTTGGAATATATAATATGTAAGAAGAACGTTGCCTATTAATGATGATACAAGTATTTCTTCTTTCTCTTTCTTTATTTTTTGTTTCCTAAAATAATAAATAGTTAGGAGGTCGTTGACTCCAAAAATATAATTATTTGTGTAAATGATTATAATTAGGTGGTTAACTAATAGCACTTGCAGAAGTAGTCTCCATAAGCTCGTCGTCACTTGACGAATTTAACTAATTGCACTTTCACAACTTTAAAAGCTTTGTCACTTCACAAACTAAAACGTCAAATTTAATAATTTGCGCCAAGGGTTACTTACAGTTTACTGCTTGAGGGCCTTTAATTAGGAACGTCTCTTTCAGCTTCATTAATTAATATATTATATAATAATTCTCCTCATGGTATTCAGTTCAGACCATAACCACTTTACCTGTCATTTTCGTGCAACTTTTGATAATATTTTTTCCTAAAAAAAAAAAAAATCAAATATTTACTATTAAGGGTCAATAGAATTAAATAATAAGGCAGACTAAAATAATTCATTTTGAAAATCGTACAACTTTTAGTAATAATAAATTAAAATAAGTAGTTCAACCTAATTTTTTTTACTTTCTATTATAGATTAATGATAAATTATATATTATCATATCAGTAAAGATGTTAAATAAAAAATTGACTCTTTTATATCGAGAAAATGAAATATTACTCTAAAGTCTAGGCCTTAAAAAAAAAAAAAAAAAAAAAAAACCTCCAATATGGCATAGTGGTCGTCATAATAGGGAAATGGAATTTGATTGCAGAAATCTGGTAGCCTCTCGTTTTTTATGTTTAGGAAAACCATATGTGTGTATAATTAAAAGTTGTTGTGAAGAAATGAAAAGATTAATAATGGATTGACTTCCTTCAACTGATTTGAGTGCGTCGCACTCTAATCTAATCTAGTGGCTTTTACATTACAGCTGCAAACGCAAATGCAAATATGACGGAGGCATCACATCACCGGTGACGTTACCGTAAACCCCATTTGCATATTTGAAATTGACCCTCCCCTACTTAGAAAGTGCACGCATGGTCATCTTAATCTTAATCTTGATCTTCTTATATTAGCTGAAAGGTTAAATTAATCTAGAACAATTTATAAACCCGGTCAAACCGGTTGTTAATGATTGGACCCTTAGATTAATCTAAATCCCATTACCAAATTTCATTAACCCCGCGTTTTACTTTTCGAATGCATGCATCATGCATGACCCTTTCGCATTCCCTAATCCAAAAGAACGAAAGTAATGCAACGCACCAATAAAATTAATAATAAAATTTCGACTCACTTATTTTTATGATAGTGTGACAAGTGAATTACACTTGGCTGTCTCAAAATGTATTATTTTAAGATGTAAAATAGATGTATTGAATAATTTTTTTTGAAAGATGAACGTGATTCCATGAACAGGCAAAATAAAACAAGATTCTTCTGTTGATACCTCAGAATTAGCAAAAACCATACATTTTTTCTTGTATGTGATGATTAATGTCCAAATTTGGCTTTACTAAGAGCACGTAAAGTTTAGGCAGCCGATGGAGTACGTCTAAATATAAATAAATAAAACCACGAACAAACTCGTGAGTCGGACAGTCCAAAAAAATGGATATTTTATTGATCAATCATATTCACTATAACAGATTTGTTTCATAAAATGTGAAATGACAGTACAAATCTGTATTATATGACCTTAAATTAAAAGAAAAATATTTATAAACAAAAAAAAAAAAAAAACAAATGGAACAAATAACAACAAGAACATTGAACCATCGCGGAGCATGCTCTTCTGGTTCCGTGCGGTCCGTAGCGGAATACCTGTCAGTGTCGCATCGTCGAAAGTGAACGTGAACATCAACTTCTAATTGTAGGGCCCAACTGAGAGAGTGAGCCCATAGCTTTGGTTGGCCCACAACTCAGCTATAGTTGTTGATTGGGCCTCCAAGTGACGCTACAACCGTTCATTTATACTTGTCCAATTTCAGATGAAGACAACGAAAGGTTTTGTCGCTTGCAAGTTACCGTTCAAACATGTTTCATTGTTTTGTTAAGGACGGAGAGTCGTTTTGAGCCTAAACAAACATTATGGATCGCCGACAAAATTTAAGATTCCAATATTCATAACGGGCTATTTTATGGGCGTATAGTCCAGATGTACAATAGAATAGACAATGAAAATGGTAGATTTTATTGAATGTTCATATCAGCGAAATTGGCCTTTCATACGTACAATAATATTGAAAAAAATGACAATTTTGTAGGTATTCTATTATAGGCATTAGATTTTTTGAAAATCGGCATGCAGAAAAGATTCGGAATGCTAGTATATGGGCTTTTTGATTCCCGGACATGGGCTGATTTCATAATATGGCCCAAATGAGAGTGTGTGTGAAATCGACATGGCCCAAAAACAGAAATGGAGAAAGATAGCGTTCCCCGAAAGCACTGTCTACTTTAGGTTGGATTTCATTTCTTCATCTTCAACAGCTTTCAGCCACTTACAAGCATAATTTTGGAAACTGGACTTCCTCATACAACAATGTCCAGCCCCGCCCAAAATGTAGTAACTATATTCAGTGAATCCCACGTTGATATTAGAATTGGTGTGGGTTATAGCCACTTGGTCACCCTCCTCTCTTGAACTAGTTTTTCAGGGTGAATTTTATGTAACAATATGGCGCCTAGTTCTAATAATTTGGTTAATGATGTTTTGCAAGCCCAAAGTTCAAATCACATTCTTATTTAGCCCATATCGCAAGGTCCATTGCAAACAACTTGATATAAATGGAATGATTTTATCAAATATTTTACCTGAGTTAAGCATTATTTGCGAAATAAATAATATTAAATTAGCTATTTTAAATTTTGTATTTTGACATTAATTAATAAAAAATAAAGAAGTATAAATTAGACTCTTTTAAGAAAACGGAGTAGTGATTAATCAAAAATTAAAAAATCGCAGTCCCAGCGACTGAGTACTGAATGGTGTTGCGATATTAGAGTCCCGAGCACAAGTCTAACACACAGTGAAGTGAAGTGAACAGAGAGAAAATAAACGCACATATGCATGGTGATTGCTGAGTGGTTTTAATTAACTCCGGCAACGAGTGATGGCGGAGCAACCCCTGGTGTAAGACTGTAAGGCTGGACTGGTCCAGTGGCAATATGGCAGTTATGGGTGTAGTATGACCTACCGGAGAGAGGTGGACAGGGTATTCTATTTGCGGAAAGCGCTGCGTATGAAATGTAGTATTTGCCTACTTCTCTGTGCCAAACAAGCGATCTCCGCGTCTCCTCAATAATAATGCTCCCCCCTTGGTCGTAGAGGGACATCGCCGTCGTTGGCCATTCTTGAGCTGAAACTTGAATGCAAAACGCAAGGAAGACGAGGACGAAAGGAACCAGGATGTAGTTGGACATAATTGAGATCTGTATCATCAGATCGATGAGCTTAATTTGGAGAAATGAAGTTGCGGTAGCTGGAGTGAGTTGGGGGTTGTTAATGGCTTAAGGGGTGGCCCTGTGTGTGTGGGACTATGGCTCACAGTCACAGTCACATGGAAGTACAAAAATGGAGAATGCTGTGGTTGGGTTACAGCTGTGCATTCTTCTAATGGTTGCATCTCATTTCAAAATTTCTACTTGACGGCGAGAGTCTATAAGATATTATGGAGCTGGTTTTTTCATGATTTTAAAAATAATTTTATAATATAAAAAATTAATTATAAAAACAAAAAAAAAATGATAACAAGAAGTCCTCGAGCAATTATTTGTCACAAAAGTACTAGAAGCTTAGAGATTGGACAAGTACCACCGTAGTAAAGATTAAAAAGTTATAGAGTCCGGCCTAAGTCAAGATTTTGGGCTTTAATGGATGACAGGCGATCCATTAAAAGAAACTGGGTCTAGTATCCAATTGGTGAGGGTGGTCGGCATTCGGCAACGCCTAAGGACAAATCGTCCAAAAGCTGAGCTTCCCTTATAATAATAAGTAGAGAATTACTATTACTGTATTACATACACCTCGCGACGCGTGCCTAAGATGCTCCCTTCCCAGGGGCCACCCCACAACTCATGATGTATGGGTGATGTAGCACAATAGTGTTGGGTATCTATTTTGCGAGTTTTTTGCCAAAATAACACTTTTTACAAAACTAATTTCCAAAATAACACACTTTCAAATTATATTCCCAAAATAATATATATTTTGCCCAGTCAGCTTTTTAAATGCCCAGTCAGCTTGCCCAGTCAACTTTCAAATGCCCAATCAGCTTGCCCAGTCAGCTTCTTCTTCCTACCTCCCTCTCCTTCTTCTCTCACCCACCGCCGCCCGCCGCCGCGCCCCACCGCCGCCAGCCACCAACAAACTCTCATCTTCTTCTTCTTCTTCCTCTTCTTCTTCTCTCCTCTCTCTCTTTCTCTTCTTTTCTTCTCCTTCGCTCTCCTCTCCTTTCTTCTCCTCTCTTCTCCTCTCTCTTCTTCTTCTTCTTCTTCATCACTCTCTCTCTTCTCTTCTTCTTGTTCTTCTTCTCTTCTCTCTTCGTTCTTCCTTAGTCTCCTGCTTCTTATCTTCTCTCTTCTCTCTTCTTCTCCTCTTCTTCTCTCCACCGCCACCCACCGCCGCCGCCCACCGCCACCCACGCCGGGAAGATTAGGACAAGAAAATCTCACCCCCACCACCCTCATCCTCCACCCTCACCCACACCCCCACCCTCCTCCTCCCCACTCACCTCACCCAAGCACACCCCCCCCCAACAGAACCCAAATCAACAACAACAACAGCCCAAAACAAGCCACCAACATCACAAATCCACCACCTCCCTCCTCCTCCCCTCCCCTCCCTCGGCAACAACAACAACACCCATCAACATCATCACAAACTCACCTCTGACGGCGGGCGTGGCAGGCGGCGGTAGAACGGCAGCGGCGGCTTGAAGAAGCTGAAGAAGAAGAAGAAGAAGAAGAAAAAGAAGGAGAGAGAGAAGAAAAGGAGAAGGGAGGCCGTTTGTTTTTTTTGCTTTTGTTTTCTTTCCAAGTTGGCATTTGGAAGATGACATGGAAAAAAAAATATTATTTTGGGAATATAATTTGAAAGTGTGTTATTTTGGGAATTAGTTTTGTAAAAAGTGTTATTTTGGCAAAAAACTCTCTATTTTGCTCCAATAGTTCCAACAATCATTGCTTCAATCGTTCTCCTTAACACGCCTGACAATTGAGTAACGAAATTGTTATACGCAGTAACCGTTTTACTATTCGCAATAACATTTCCTTATGAAAATTTTATTTTATCCTTTAGCTAAAAAAAAATACCGCATAACATTTGATTTTATAGTCACTAGTACGATCTATATTACACGGTATGTAAATAACCTACACATTTTTTCGAATAAGGAGATTTTTTGCCTATAAAACGGATAAAACTTTGCGATATAACCACCCTTTGTGGGCGTATTTCAGAAAATACGCCCCACTGTGAGCGTTATTCCTCCGCCCAGCACCAGAAATACCGCCCAGATTCTTTGAAGAAATACCGCCCACTTGCTGGGCGGTATTTTCTGAAATACCGCCCACAAAGGGCGGTATTTTCCCAATGTTCCTGTGAATAGTGTGAAATTTTATGGTAAATTTTTTTTTTAATACTTAAGGGTAAAATAGACTTTTCACAGGAGAATGTTACTGCGTTTAGTAAAACGGTTACTGCGTTTAGTATGCCTCTTGAGTAATATGCATAGCCTCAAGAGTATATTGCCCTAAGTTTCTATTGTCTATATTAACATATAAAGGGTCTATGAATGGGAGCTTGCAATCTCCCAAGTTGGGGGCACTTTTGCCCCAAAAAAAATGTCTATGAGTGTTGCTTGCAATCTGCCAAGTAGGGGGCATTTTTTGTGCAGAAAAAAAATCAGTCTCCCAAGTTGGGGGTATTTTTGTCTGAAATTTTTTTTTTTACAAGGGGAACAACAACAGAGGTCACACGTGGAGTCTTGACCTTGCCAGGTAGATACAACGCGGGACCAGTGGGAAGCAAAACGATGTCGTATTGCTTCATTTTGCCTTGGGAGATTGCGTCCTCTCCCGAATTGCTGTAAGCTGCTATCTCCAATTCTCTCGCTTCCCAATTGCTCCGGATTGCTGTGAGTTGCTGTCTCCAATTGGTGATGGTGCCGACTGGAAGAAAAAGAAGAAAAGACCTCTGCCAGTCTCAGTTACAGCAAGAAAAAAAATGCCTCTGTGCAATTACAGCAAGAAAAAGAGGGTTTTTCTCAACAGCAGCAAGGACAAAATTAAATTGAAGCAATGGGTTGCAACAGCAACCGCAGGATTTCTACATATTTGGCGCTTTGAGATAGAAATGCACAGCAATCGCAGGATTTCTTCACATTCTGTGCTTAGAGATAGAGAAGAAGAAGAAGAAGAAGAAGAAGAAGAAGAAGAAGAAGAAGAAGAAGAAGAAGAAGAAGAAGAAGAAGAAGAAGAAGAAGAAAAGAAGAGGAGTGATGTGCTTTTTCTCTCTGTCTCTTCCGCTTCAAGCGAAACCCTAGAGAAATCTGCTGCCTGGCAGAGGAGATACAAAACACTGGTTTCAGAGGTGGGAGGTGCTTTTAGGGTCATGACCGGTATAATACGATCAAAACGAAGCTGGTTTCATTTTTTTCCTATTCGGTTCGTTTTTGGCTTATGTTATTTTAGTGTTTTTATGCTGTTGATTGTTTATGTTGTCTGAATTCAGAGGTGGGAGATGCTTTTAGGGTCATGGCCGCTCCATAAAACAAATTCCAGTCTCAAGCCAGCATTAGGGCGATTGAAGGTGATTCTTTTCTAAATTTGTTTTCTTCTCATGTTGTTCAGTGTTCGTGCTCATTTTTATGATTTTTTTGACACTCAGGCCGCTCATGGGGTTCATAATATCGAAAGATTTACAATCTCTCAGGATGACGACTTTGCATTAGAGTAAAATATGTTTTGTATCCATTGGTACAGGAGATGTCATACAATAATTATTTGGATGCCGATGCAGCATGGAATTGTGTTTGTGAGTTTAATAAACCCACTTGTGTGATTGTCAAACACTCAAATCCTTGTGGGGCAGCTTCACGTGATGATATTGTCGAAGCCTATAGACTAGCGGTGAGAGCAGATCCGGTTAGTACTTTTGGTGGGATAGTGACCTTCAATGTTCAAGTAACTTTTATGTCATTATAGCAAGTTAGTATGTGCTTGCTCTGTCGGGTTACTTTTCTTCAATGCCCTGGAATTGCTGTGCTTAGCAATGGAAAATGGGGGGTAGAATGGTCCGAGTAAAATGTTGTTGCCACTGAAAGTAAAACCATATGTAAGTAATGTAAAAATTGAATGTTCTCCGTAGGTGCTGGCCAGGGACATCTGAGAATTCAAAAGCCCCACTGACAATGAAACTCAAATGTTTTATGAGATTGTTGTGGCACCCAAGTATACCAAAAAGGGACTTGGGGTTCTCCGTGGAAAATCCAAGGAATGCTATTGTGTATCTCTACTTTTTTTTTTTTTTTTGTAGTGTGGACGACTTGCAGGTTCAGTGCTAAAATTGGAGGAATCCCCCTCATTCAAGGAGCCTCTACTCTAGTACCTTTTTTCATACTTTTACTTTTTTCTCTTTTAATATGTTTTTATCTTTTGGTGAATTTAAGTTACTTAAACCTGCACAGATTTTTTTTTTTTTTCCGTCTGTGTGAAAGTATAATTGGTTTTGGTTGCTTAATTGCTTTTGCCATTGTTGTCTTGGTTGTGTCCCTCCCGAGGTTAATTTCCTATCTTCCCTATGCGATTTTGCCTTTTGCCATTTAGCTTGTGGGGACTTGATTCATGCACTATTTTACCAAATTGTATGCTCTGGATTTTTGTTGTCTAACACAGCTTCTATATTCTGATGAGCCATCTTTATTCGCTGATTGATCAATAGAAAAACGTAAAAATGTATTGATCCCTCAACCTCTTCTGCTTGTATTTGGATGGATTGTTAGTGTAATGGGCTTGCATAAGAATTGATAGTTGTTGTTACTGTTTGTAATCACCCCAAGTGCTCTTGTAATATCTTTTTTGCCTTGATGTGCAGTGGTATAAGTTATGTTTATGCTTTTCTAGAAATTAGCTTTTTGAATCATGCATTTGCAGTTAATCTTAGTGTTCTGTTGTTGATTCCATTAGTTGTTACTAATAATAACGTGCACTATATTGCTAAATCTTATTATTTTGCGTTTGGTCTTGCTGCTAAAATAGTCTAATCATCCCTCATCAGAATTATGTTCTAATCATGGCAAATAGAGAGCTTTTTTCCAGCATCAACAAAGCAATGTCTTTGTTGAAGGTCAGTTTCTTCTTCTTCTTTTTTGTGAATCTGCTGTTTCTTTTTTTTTTTTTTTTTTTTTTTTTCTCTTCTGTTCTCACTTCCTCACTGGTTTTTTCACCCACCTATGGAAGGCCTATGCAGGTTCATTGGTGAATGTGCCAAAACTTAAAGAAAGTGTGTATTGTTTCCCTTAAGGACATTTGGAGTCTGATCCTAAGTTACTTGCTACCACCTTCTTATTTATGACTGTGATCAGATGTCTGCAGTTTAATAAGTATTGGATTGCTTCAAGAATTTCCTGAACTCCATCCTTCATATTTGCCGATTTGGTGTTTTTCTTCTTCTGTTTCCCTAGATCTCTTACCATATTATACTGGGAGCAAAAGATATTGCTATAATCAATAGAACCAAAGTACAAGAAGCTTAAATCTTAGTAATCTAATATCGCTGTGTCTTCTGGAATTGATTCATTCACAGATTTATGAAGATGATGTATGCCTCTGCATTTTGGATGTAAATTCTCTCAGCCAGGGGTAAGGAAGGTATCATGGGTAAGGTGATTTTTATTTTTCTTTTAGAGTGTAATAGTCATCATGGGTCAAGTGTTTTGATGAGATTTTGTTTGGAAAACATAGTGGCTATACATTATAACGATAAACATTAGGTTTCGTAGTGCTTACAATCTTCCATCTTTTCTGTTTGAAATTAAGAAAAAGAACTGAAATCAGTACATTAGAGTTCCTTGCATGAGAAACTATTTTTAACTTATGCCTTTCTCATCAAAGTAGTTAGTAAAAAGCATTGATGGTTCATGCCTGAATTTATTGACCCAAAATATGTCTTTACCTACTTACTTTTGGTGGCTGAGATGATTTGTTCTGTTTGTTCCGTGGTTCTTGTATGAACTTTGCATCTGCCACCAGGCAAACTATAGCAATCTTTATTTTCATTTGGATTTGACTCAAGGAATGTCTGATTATTTTCTAATGGGCCGTAGATCATAGAGTTGATTTTGATTCAAAGATTTTCTACACTAGCATTTTAAAAATATATATGTATATATTAGGGCGGTATACCTTATGTTCTATTTATCTTTTCATCTTGGTTTTCCAGGCACTTTCTCATCATTCAACAACATTTTTCTCCTGTTTTATGGGTTTACTTCTGGTTGTATTGTTCTTGAAGGGAGGATTAGCTTCTCTGAGCTGTTTCCTATTTTGGGATGAATATTAATGAAGAATTAACTTGCAGTATTGGATTTTGTACCGGGTACAAATTATTTTTTCTGTTGATGAATCATTTGAAATTAAAGTCTTTCTTTAATGGGGACTTCATTTACTGTTAGTCTTCATTGTTTCTCCTTGTCGCTATTGATGTCTTCTTCGGTGAGCGTATTGTCTTTTTTATGTGATTTTCTTATTTTGATTCGTATTCAGATTCATAAATCCACTTTTTATGATCCTGGGACTTCCTTTTCCCGGGCTGCCTTTGCTTGAGGATAATTGGAAACAAAATTTTCTCATCTTTCAATAGTCATCTTGTCGATTTTTGCATAATATGAGTTTTCTTTTTTGCAGATTTCATCACTAAAATTTCTTTTTCAGATTTATCTTCTGGAAAAGAAGAATTTTGGGATGATGTTTTGGTGGTCATTTGTCCGGCAACAACAGCTCAAAACTTTCAGGTAATGCTTTAGGGAGGTTTTTCTATAATTGAAATGTGATTAGTTTTGCGATACATCTTTATGTTTTTTGTCATAAAGGGGCTCCTGTCACGACTCGAAGTGGGTGTTTTTTTTTTTTTTTTTTTTTTTCCTTTTTCCTAAGTTGTTTTTTACATCTGTTTTTTGTGTTCACTTTTTCAAGATTACATATTTATTCTTTACCTTTTTTTTTATTTTTATTTTTTAGCTACAGTAACACTCTAAGGATCTAAGGAGAGCTTGAAAACTGCATGAGGTTGGAAACTCTTGTGCTATAGCTCTTACTTATTCTTCCTTCAACGGATATACTTTTGGTTTCTCCTCGGTCATTTTTGAAGCCTTGCTTGTTATATCTGCCATTTCATTTATATCATGCTTCTTATTTACTGTTTCTTTTCTTTTTTGCACTGTTTGGCTTTACTTTTTTTCAGCAACTTTAGTTCATTGTGTGTTCATCATTATACCACATTTTCTCTTACTGAAGTTGAAACACTACCCTAATAAAATTAGGTGGACAAAGTTTGTGTTTTAGACTAACTTAGTACCAAAGAGTGTCAGGTGACCCTTATCCCTGACTCTTTAATCTTTGCAGGTTTTAGGAATCACTGACGGAGAGTTGACTCCAAGAAGTATAAATGATCATTTACTTACTTTAATAATTAGTTGTGTTGTTAAATTAGCCCTTATTTTGGATATCAAGCTTATACTAAATGACTCTCTATGACTCACATAATTAGGATACAGTACTGAATTGTTTATTGATATTGTTTAGTGATGGTTCTCTGCTGGCATGTTTTTACAATTTAGATTGTTTTGGGAAACATAGGGCTCTTTGTTGATTTGTGTTATTGGCATGACGTTCTGGTCAAGTAAGAGGGATTGTCGTTGGCAATTCATGTGTGTAATTTCGATTGGTTGAAATTTACTTTTGCGATAGTAGTTATTTGTTGGACTGAAAATTTGTTTTCAGTTTTCTTTTTTTTTTTTTCCTTTCTTAATACGACTATTTTTGTAAAAAATTGCATCTCCTGAATACTAAAGCTATGTAGCTCTGTTAATCTTTTTCTTTTACTTATTCTTTCGCTTAAGTTACATAGGTTACTTGGATGACCTCTTTGGTGGGTTCTGAAGCTTGGTATTTTTTATGTGTATAAATATGATTTTATTCGAGTTAAATCTTGAAATGCTGGAAATTGGGAATTGTAAAATGTACTCTTAATGGTTTTGAAACATTGAGGCTACTTTGATCGAACTCCTTTTTCAGAATGTTAATATGGTTTGGAGAATTATACATTGCCCTCTCAAACTTAATTTATCATTCCTTACTGGCTGCTAGAATAAGCGAATCCATGTTGGTAGTCACTCATTGTTTATTGATTTTATGAGTGAAAATGGTTTCCCTTGTGGAAATGAAGGATTATTTATTGAATAAATTGTTGTAGATATGAATCAGGGTACTTTCCTTTTGTTTTTGATTAGGTATACTTTTTTTTTGTTTCCATTAATCTTGTGATGTTAGGAGTTTCTTTTGAACCTTGTGTATGAGAAGTTGCAGTTCTGTTTTAAACCTTTAAAATTAGAGTACATGGTTATGGTTCATACTGGACTGAGTTTTACTGAAATTAGATATACTCTTTCTACGCCTTTTCATTACTTTAATGTTCCTCTCTTTTAGAAATCTAATTTGTAAATGCAAAGTGCTTGATTTCTTGACTTTCTGTGTTTTGTTTGTTTGGAATCTAATTTCTCAAAGTATTTGGCCGTCATTCTTGTCCAAAAATGTTGGAGAGATTTAAAATGGTAGAACTGTGGATTTCCTACTAACTACATTGTATCCCTTATGCAGATATAGATTGGTTGGTGTAAACATAAACCTCGCAAGGTTGTTGCTCTATATATATTCATCTTCTTTTTTTGTTCTATTTTCGTTGAAGTCATAGCACGAAAACTATTTTTATTCTTCTTATTATTATATTTGTCTTGTCTTTAACCTTATTAGAGGATTGTCACAGAACTACCTCTGTGTTTCTTCTCAAATGCTATTTGACCCTTGGGCAATTGTTCGAGCCTTCTGTTGATTTGGAAGAGAGGGGCTTCTAATTTGGAGGAGAGAAACCTTCTGGTGATTTGGAATAAAGAGGGGCCTTCTGTTGATTTGGAAGAGAGGGGCTTCTAATTTGGAAGAGAGAGATTTTTTTGATGATTTGGAATAGAGATAGGCTTTCTACTGATTTGGAATGGAGAGGGGCTTTCTACTAATTTGGAGGAATAGAGAGGGGCTTTGTACTGATTTGGCCTACCAGCTTCTTCATTCATGCCATTCTGCTGAACTCATCAGCCCAGGTGGTAGCCATCGAATGCACTTAGGCAGCAGGAGAGACAAGAGGAGAACCCTTGCAGCATTCACTCAAGTGGAGTTACGTGATGATTGGAGACTCTTTCGTCTTGCCAACCCTACTATACCAGACAAAATGTTGCGGTTCACTATCCGTCCATACACGGCGGAAGCAATGACCGTCATATTAATTTGACGTTACCATCGTTGATCAGTGACAATTTGCTTTAACCATTTACCTTCTACTACACTGAATGGCTGTTCCTTCAGTTTGAAAAACTTCTCGGATTTTAAGATTACTAAGTTTTATGCTTTTGTTTGGAGACTTTCATGCAGAACAATCTTTAACTGCATATATGGCTATAAGCCTTAGAGCTGATTAAAGCTCTTATTTTTATTCACTGTGTTGATTAAAGCCCTCACTTGGATTACTAACTGCTCATAAGAGCATTTAATTAGGATATTTGGTGCTGATTAAAGTACCATATTTAGAGTAACTTTCCTGATTAAAGTATTCTAATTCCAATTAGATCTACTATTATTATTATTTTTTTTGTCATACTTTTCTTTTACTTAAAATTTCCATCCATCATAAGACTAATATTCTACACTTGCTCCCCATCAACTCCACGGCGTTAACGCGCCGTGAAATACATGCTAGTATTGTATAATGAGTTTAACATATGATGTTTTGCTTTTGATTTACTGTGCGTTTAGTTTATCCTATATCAATAAAAACACAATTAATCATCAGACAAATACAAGATTTGAGGTGGATTTCCTGAACGGGGCAGTGCAACTAGTACCCCACACTTGACCTAATTTGTAGTCGTTACATCTCTGGCGGATGTCATGTGATCGATTGTGGGCTTGTGGGGTTATCCCTTTTTCCATTTTTATACTATTTTCCGATCAATAAAGCAATAGAGAGAGATTTTGATCAAAAGCTGCATGATCTCGCCCGCCGGCAGCAACACAATAATAGTATTGATGCTCATCAGGCTCGGAATAAGTGCGGGTTCATGCATCTTAATTCAACTCCATTCCATTTTCCAATTTCCAAAAAGCTTACCCATATATGTTGAAATCAATGCATCAAAAACAAGCGATGGAAACATTAATCGTGCCTCTGTGCAACCTACATGTGATCTTTCAGCAACAATTATTTATATCATTGTAATTTCCTTCTTAAGGAAACCTGTCAGAGATAGAATAAAGTAACACCAACTTCTTCAGAATTGGTATACAAAATTTCTCCAGATAATATATTTTATTACCCCCTCACACCTCTGCTTTGTAATTTGCTGGTTAAGGAAATTTGTCAGAGATAGAGATAGAATAAAATAAAGAACAATTCTTCCACAAATAGACAATAATATTGCTGTGATTTGATTTTTTCTGGCAGATAATGTATTCTAATTACCCTCACTGCTACCGATCTTCAAACAAGCTATATATTCCCGCTTCCACTGCCTACTTCTACAATCAATTAGCTAACGCTGAACGAATTTTTCAATCCTCACTGGAAATTTACAATGATGCATTTAGGCAAATTTTCTGAGTCTTCAAACACTGGTAGTACTACTTATAATTTGTATGATAACAGTTCGGAATCATTCCTGGCCGTGGGAAACCAGGGATCGATAAATCTCGGGTCGGCGGCACCCATTTTTGGAGGCGAAAATCACGAATTTTCATCGTTGCAAAAAAGAAGCTCCATGGATGCGATGAGGGAGATGATCTTCCGGATAGCGATGATGCAGCCGATTCAGATCGACCCGGAGGCGGTGAAGCCGCCGAGAAGAAAGAACGTGAAGATTTCCAAGGACCCGCAGAGCGTGGCGGCGAGGCATCGGAGGGAAAGGATAAGCGAGAAGATCAGGATTTTGCAGAGACTGGTTCCCGGCGGGACGAAAATGGACACCGCCTCGATGTTGGACGAGGCTGCGCATTACCTGAAGTTCTTGAAAAAGCAAGTGCAATCTCTGGAACAATCAGCAGCAACGTCGCCTGGGAATTTTTCGAATCAGATGAAGTCATGCCAGCATCAACATGCGGCTCACATGGTGGGCTCTATGCAAATGCTCAGCTTTGAAAGTTGAAAGTTGAAAGTTGAAAGAGAGATCTCTTATCTTGATTAATTAGTTTAATTTGAGGAAGATTTTTGTATATCTATCGTGAAGGGAAAAGGGTTTTAGGGTTTGTAAAGAAATATCAAATATATATGCCCTTTATTTTTACTTTATGTATAATCCAATCCTCGAACGACTAAGGATAAATTCGATATCAAGGAATGGTTACAAGCTATCAATAATTAGCTGTTATAAGTTAAATATTTTTTTGGTTTAATCATTAATATTAATACTGAAAATTATTCAACAACTATTGAAATATAAATTTAGGACGACATGACAGTTAAAGATTATTTGAGTAGTCATATATAGCCCAAATAGGAAGAAGAATTTTGTCTTGTCACTCTTTGAGACTTCAGCAAGTTATGAGCTTATGTTAATACTTATAGAGTGATTTAAATTGGAAAAAAAAAAAAAAACAAACAAACACTGATACTGAAGATAAAAATTAAAAACAAGAAAAACTCAGTAGTTATTAGTTTAGCAAATAGTAATTCTCACAACTCTTTCACACGACGAAAAACTCCGGGATTAAGAGACTGCGCAGATGGAAATACATTTATGAACAGTTAATTAATTTGCCGGAAGATGAATTTACGCCTCAACGGAATTGCCAAGCAAAAGATTCAGATGATCCGGCGGCTGCCGCTGCAGGATGTCTTACTGGGTAGCCGTTGACGCGGTACCAATCGTAATTTCCATCACAGTAACCGGAACCCGGCCAAACGATTCCTCCGTGCGGCGGCGGCCTATATTCGTACCCGAAGCCGTAACCGTAATAACCGCCGGTTCCGTGCGAATCACGTTCACGGCCAAGGTTAACATAACCGTCAGACGAGCGTGGCGGGACACGAAACCAACGGAACGTCGCCTGAACGCCGGCTTTTGCAAGTTGCTTGACTAGCTTCTCCGTGTCAACATTGCCTACAACTTCAACGGTGCCGGAATCCTCCACGCTGAATCTGAGTACACCGTGGGTTTTGTTTAACACCTTCCTCACGGCCGTTTGCCATGTCGACGAGCTAGTGTCCACCCTCAATGCGCAAGTCACCAGCGGTAACTTCTTTCGTCCTCCAAACATTATCTTTTTTCACCAGTTAATTAAAATAACGCCAATAAACCTTCATTGGTAACGCCAATATATATAGATATATTTTATACTTGCATGATAACAAATGGCAATAAACCTTGATTGATGGTGGCAATTATTTCTCCAGAAGATTTGATTGTAACTTTCCTATTTTTACTTCAAGGAAAATAATACAGACAAGGATTTTCGGTGATTAAGGGAAAGAAAATCGGAGCATAACGTTAATTGGCCATGTTATATACATATGTATATATCCTTCGAGTATTTAAGGTGAGGATTACTTATCTAAAATATTAAGTATAATCATAAAAAAATTACGATGAAATTTCACTAATTTAAACATAATTTGTGAGAATATTTTGGACAAGTGAATATTCTTTATTTTCCTTTCCATTTTCGAATTAATTTCCGTCATTACCCTATTGGGTTAATTCTTTTATTTCTTTCTGATGGGCCTTTTACTTTCTTTCCACTTCTACATGAAGAATAGCGGAGGTGTCAGGAAATTGGGCTTGAAATTCACAGAGTTTAATTGTAGAAAAGAAGGAGATGAGAAGTAATAAAGGATGAGAAGAATTAGAGAGAATTTGAGATGAGAAAGAAGAAGAATTGGGGAAAAGATAAAATCAGAATATCATTCAACATACCTCTTCTAACAACTATTACCCGATATTTATACTGACTCTTCTAACGAGCTAAACGACACTGTTTTAATAATACTAATTAAAACATAATTTTATAATAATAACGAATTTGCACGACAAATCTCACTCCTTGAAAGCAAGCTTGACCTCAAGCTTGAAGGATGAAAATTTGGTGAAGTCCTGCATCTTCCCAGCTCTTACAATTTGATGCAATGCAGACCTACTTGCTGATCAAGGATTCAATCCAGTAAGAATAGGTTCTTGAAAACTATAAAAATGCTTAGCAATTGATATCAATCCCTCATCACCAACCCTAATTAACCTCCACCGGGCAGTGTGCAACTTCCTCAAAAACTTACAATACTTAGCCATGGCTACAACACCTACGTTTGAGCAATCCAAAGCCTTTACTAAATGCAAAATCTTCAACTGAGGGCATTTAGAAAGGAACATGAATCCAAGATTGCTCAAATGTGTTGGGATTTTGTTTCTTCCAGCAAGATAACAATGTGAAATGCTCCATTCAAGGACTTCAAAATCAAGGTCAAGTACAGTAGCAGTAATGAGTGTGCTAAGATGCCAAACACTTTCACTTCTCTTGTTACAATCATATGCAGAGTGTAGAGTGTCGAAACCAGTCGCCTTGTATAAAATACTCAGCTCACCCCGACATAAGCTCCCAACATTTCTTTATCATTAAAAGAAATTGCAGCCCCATAAGATTCTTCGTGTAGACAGTTGAGTGTGCCTCCCGTGAAGATAGTTGCAAGTTTATCCCAAGGTTTTTTGAGGTTTTTGGACAGATTGCAGTACCACAAGTTTCCATTACCTTCCGCAAAGATTTTGGTCACTGCACCCCTTTCATAATCCTTTAATGCTCCCAACATCTCAACGTTGAATCCCTTCAATTCAGCTTCTATAATGCTAGTGGAAGATTTACGCAATTCATGCCCAGAATCAATGAAATCAGTGCAACAAGGAAACTTAACAGCTCCATTTATGTGGTAAATTTTCCCTTCCAATTCCCACTTCAACAGTCGTTGATACAAAACAATAAGAGATGCTGCAGCTCCCAGATCTTAAAGTTAGTATCTCATGAACTTTTCCAGGAATCTCCCTTGTCTCCTTCTGATGTGACGCAAAATGTCCGGTGTAGGATGCTCCGGTTGGCCCAAATGAGGTCTTGAACGTTCAGGCCCAATGTAGAGATTAACGGCTGAAACGAGTGATGGCAAAGCTTGGATCTGAGCTTCGTTAGCTCGGATCAACGTGAATGAGAGTGTATGGCTCGGGTCTGGCTGAAGAGTATTCCGTTACCGGAGACAAACAGTAAAACAAGCGGGGCTATCCCCTCTGTTCAACTCCAACATCAAGTCAGTAAAACAAAAGAGATAAACAGTATTGACCGAGAGTTTAAGCATAGAGAAGATTGCGTACCTCAGTTAGCCTGATGACTTACTATTTATAGCCATACTTTGACATGTCCGTTGCTCTATGATGATTTGTACTTCCAACTACTCTCCTCCTTTTTACGATGACTTTTACGCTCCTGTTTATCATGGCCTGACTTTGTGCTCCTTTTCCATCATTGCTATGCGTAATTCCTGCATGTATTCAAAATAGGTTTCTGGTCCTATAATGATTTCTAGCTATTATGTCAATGTTATCGTTATTTCAAACTAACTTTCCTAGGCTCGGTTATGGTGACTGTTGTGATGTCAATAGGAAAATCCTGTAGGACCGACCTAAGCTAATAACCGACATAAGCATGTTTCTTTGGCTCGGTTTTAGAGAGCTTTCCGCCCTAAGCACTACCACAAAATGCCCCTTAGGAGGCGGGTCCTAAGGGGCATTGGAGGCGGGTGCTGCCCGGGCGCCTCCCTTTGGAGGTGCCCGCACCCGCCACCCCTTAGGGGGTTACTGGAGGCGGGTGCAAAACTGCACCCGCCTCCAATAAGGATTACTGGAGGCGGATGCAGTTTTGCACCCGCCTCCAATAACCCTCCGTAAAAAAAAATTAATTTCTTTTTTTGCACTTTATGGCTTTGATAGGAATCGAACTCGTGCCTTCAGATTCACTTGACTCTTGCATATTAAATTTACCACTAGGCTACATATATTTATGTATTTCATATTAAAATAGAAAATATATATTTTTATATTTCCTTCTAAAAATTGTAATTTTTATTACTTACTAATTTTTCGCCTCACTAGAATCCCGACAAATTATTAAAATTATTTTCAACAATCCAAAAAAAAAAAATTTTTGAACTACTATTAAAAATTTTGCAAAAATGCACCCGCCTCCTTTTCATATAATGAAATTGGAAAATTTGCAAAAAACTTTGGAGGCGGGTTTTGGCTTCACCCGCCTCCTAATAGTGAGCTCACTGGACCTCCAGTGAGGGATGTATTTGGAGGCGGGTGAAGCTAAACCCGCCTCCAAATACCATTTTTTAATTTCCAGCCACCTTTGGAGGTGGGTGTTCGTACACCCGCCTCTAAATTGGCGCCTCCTTTCAGCATTTCTGTAGTAGTGAAGTTTGGATTTGGACCTTTTATACATCTTTTCCTTCTTACTGTTTATATATTATTTTGCCGATTGGTCTAGGCCCAATGAAGAGTTATTTTTATGCACACCACCTTCAAATAATTCTTGCAAGTTTCTCCAATCATTCCCATTGAGCTACTGATTAAGCTCATGAACTTGCTACCCAAATATTCCCTCCAATCATTATCCACCATTAAACCCTTTCTCTTCTCCCTCCATATCATGAGTTTAAAAATAGTTGTCTTAGGCTCTGTTCTCTTGTGGCTTTGGTAGAGAATCATCACTTTTTTTTTCCAAAACTTTACACAAAGAAACAACTTTACTTTTTCAACAATTTAAAATTAAAATTTTAAAATTCTCTCTAAATACCTACTCACATAAATTCAAAAAAAAAACACAATCATTACACTTTTTTATCTCTCACCTACACAATTTCCCAAAAAAAACTTTCCTCCAAAAAAAAACTTCCCTCTAATAAAATTTCTTTTACCAAAGCCACAAGAGAACAGAGCCTTAGTAATCCATCTTACCCTTTCACCATTCAAAACCACACAAGGGCAATTACTGATAACTAAAAGTAATTCATTGATGCTATCAAACTTACTGGATACAAAATTAATAGTGACCAGAACAATCATTTGACACATATTTCTCATGGTTTCCATGATGGAAGAAACACCTACATTTAGATTTATTAGCTCAGGTATAATCACATATTCAAATGAACTCTCCACATTTCCCAGATTAGCACTACATACAATTCTATCAGCTTGACCAATAACAGGGAATACAACCAATAAAATCCTACATCCTTTATATATCAAGGTTGCATCCAAACAGCCCTGCAACTGAGAGGTAGAATTCACAGCAAAAAGGCAACAATCAATCTTCATGAAAACATGCCAACAAACCTGTAACAGCTCTTTAGGAATTCTGCTCTTCCAATAAGTGAACAACCACTAACTCACTGGAACCCCAAGAGGTCCTGGCAGGCTCTGTAAACATAAACAGTGCAAATTTCTACAACACAACAACCTATGCAACTCCATAAGAAATTTCAGCTTCCTTCCATTCTTTGATTTCACATCAATATGCTTATCATTATTGACACTCCTTCGTTTCTCATTAGAATACGTAGAAACAGCAAGAAAACCCCACACAACCTCTAGAAACCTCTTCAATACCAAACTGAGCATTAAATTCCTAGTTGTAAATCTGTAAGAATCATTCCCAATGAGATTTAAGACAACTCTTTCCTCAAATGATGCCCTTCCAGCATAGCTACCATCCTTATTAATAGCAAATTCCACAACAGATTGAAAATCCAATGAACTAACTGAAAACAGTTTATCAGCAAACAACAAAGAAACACAGGGCAAGTTCCCAAGTAATTCCCTACTACTATCAGTTCCCCCTTTAAAACAAGTAACCAAACTAACCCAAGAATATCCTTTCAATCCATAAGTTCCTTTCAGTACTAGTTCATACCCCAAATACTGTTTATCCCCTTCAGAGTTCATCACCAATTCAATATTTCCCCAGTCATGATCTATTCTGGCAACACCTTTCAATATCTCATCCTGCGAAATATTCATGATCCTAACATTCTTTTCATTCATCACAAAGCTGTAGGGTAAATCAAAAAATTCCCTAGGTAAACTCATAATTCCAGCACCATTTTCGTGGGTAATTTCTCCAAACTTTCCATTACTGAAACCCGATTTAATATCAATTTTGAAGTGAAAACCAGAAGAGTTAACTTCATTCGACACCATTGAAATTGATATATCATAAGGACGGAGGAGAATTTTACCATTAAAAGTCACCACCGCAATTGATTTTGCCTCTTGTTCTTCTTCCAAAATGGCTAATGGTTCCACTACCGCATTCACCTCTAGCTCCGCTTCGGAATCCCCTCCCGGCGCCCTAATTCTCAGTGGTTCATCGTCTCCCTGGCTCTCAATTTTCGCCACACCATCGAGAGCTATCGATTCTGCCTCTGGTTCTTCCCTCTCAAACTCTATTGGTTCAGCTTCCAGATCTGTTTCCCGATCATTGTTGAATACCCCATTTAGCTCTTGGAGTTTACGGGTGTTTTGCTCAAGTTTCTCAATAATTGCGTCCAACTTGCTGTCCATGCTTTTCAACTTTTTTCCAATTGCGTCCCAGAGTTCATCGCGTCTCCTAGTTCGCGTTTCCCAATCATCCAATTCAAGTTCCCCATCCACGACAAGAAGAACAGATAAGAATACTGAAGAATTAGGTTATGTTCTCTTAGTAATATGGATAGGAATGGGAAGAATTTTGTTTTGGAGGGAATTTCTTTTGGGAATTTGTGTAGAAAAGAGAAGAAAAAGTGTAATTATTATGTTTTTTTTGAATTTATGTGAGTGAGGATTTAGAGAGAATTTTTAAATTTGAATTGTGAATTTTGTAAAAATAATGTTATTTCTTTGTGTAATATTTTTGAGAAAAGAGTGATACTTTTTCTGATTATGTTCAGAAAAGAACAGAGCCTTAGAAATTCGAGGACATCTTGCTCTGATACCAATGTCAGGAAATTGGGCCTGAAATTCCCAGAGTTTAATTGTAGAAAAGAAGGAGATGAGAAGTAATAGAGGATGAGAAGAATTAGAGAGAATTTGATATGAGAAAGAAGAAAATTGGGGAAGAGATAAAATCAAATATCATTCAACATGCCTCTTCTAACAACTATTACACGATATTTATACGGACTCTTCTAACGAACTAAACGACATTGTTTTAATAATACTAATTAAAACATAATTTTATAATAATAACTAATTTGCACGACAGGAGGCCCGTGTACTTATGGACCAGGCCCAATGAGGAATAGTGGAGCCTTCAGCCCAGGTCCAACAAACGCAACGTGACTCACGAGATGAAAGTGACATCGAATCACCTAAGATTGAAGACTGTTGCCAAGTATTTTAATGGCGTGCTTCTTTTATGAATATTTTATAGTTGCAAAGGAAAGAATATGTACTATTCCTCAGCCTGTTCTTAAACCATAACTACCTTTTATATAAACAACGTTTTCTTCAGGATTTCGTACCTTCGACCACCATTGTTTAATTTCTGATCAATGGGCTCCAATGGAGAAGTTGCCATCAATAATATCATAAAAAAATATTTTATGCTGAAACCTGAGGAAGCAAACATTCTAAACCTCTTTACCTACCTATTTTCTGGCAACAGTGGGGTCAAGCGATTCATTAAAAGCCTTAGGGTGAAGGAGACAACCCTCGAGCGCAGTGGCTTCATCACTCTATCCGTGGGGGCGCAAAAATTTCTTCAAAAGATATTGGCATGTCCCTTGTCCGTTCTTGGCAAAATCTTCGAGTTTTGGCTAAACCTTCTTGATTGCAATGGAAATTTCGGCCTTTTTGTACTCAATATCCTTCGTTGTAAGGCCATTATTCCATTTTTTTTTTATTCATGTACAGTAGTATCTGATTCATTTTTCACTTTCGAAGGCGCGGTTATTGGAGGTCTGGAGAGATCTGAAAACCCCTCTAACCCTCCCTTGATCTCGCGCGCCCACACACACACACATATATATATACACACATATTCGAAGTTTAATTTGTGTGTCATGTTGGTGTAGGGAAAGTGGAGAAGCCAGTGAAGGGATCAACCAAATATTTGTCCATTGTTGGATATTTGGATAGAAGAACAGCCTTGGACAAGAACATTAAGCCGGGTGACAAGAAATATTACGCAGAGCTTTCCGTGTTGGCTTCTAAACTAGCATATGAGAATAAAGAGTTCTGCAAGGCTGTTATTCAAGATCAATGGAAGGTACCTTTGGTCTTCAAGATCAATTATGCTTGCATGCATGTCATGGTTAATTGGGTTGATAAGAAATTCTAATTGTATGAAAGAAAATAATTTTCATGCAGATGGACTTCCTGGGGCCTGAATATGACTTCTGGAATGGTAAGGAATGAAGAAAATTACTTAGTATACGTATATTCATTTCCTATCTGGTTTGAGGGGAAAAAAAAAAAAAAAAAAAGAAAGAAAAGAATTATCTAATAAGAAATTCAATTTCTGTTTATATACACATTGCATATCCTTATCAGTATAATAATGTATTGTTCACAATTAACAGATCATCTAGAGAGATATTCGACACAAGGACTCATAATTCACGACAAACATTCTAACCCGGATATGATCATTGTGGCTTTCAGAGGAACCGAACCGTTCAACACAGATGATTGGAGCACCGACGTCGACATATCTTGGCACAGCGGGACCATCGGACGTGTTCACGTCGGTTTTATGAAAGCTCTAGGTTTACAGAAGGATCTAACTTGGCCTAAAGAGATTAAGGAAGACGGTGAACGCCACTTCGCTTACTATAGCATTAGAGAGAAGCTCAGAACAATTTTCGCGGCAACGGAGAATAGTAAGACCAGATTTATCCTCACCGGTCACAGCCTCGGAGGGGCACTGGCGATCATTTTTCCGGCAATTCTGGCCTATCATAATGAAACTCAGATTCTGGAAAGGCTGGAGGGAATCTACAGTTTTGGGCAGCCGAGGGTGGGTGACAAGAAGTTCGGGAGCTTCGTTGATGCCCTACTTGAGCTTTATGGTGTCAAATACTACAGATTTGTTTATAATAATGACATAGTCTGCAGGGTGCCGTATGATAACGATGCATTAATGTTCAAGCATTTTAGAACGTGCATCTACTATAACAGCTTGTATGAAGGAAAGGTAGCGAGCCATACTCGTAACAACAAATTTATAGTCTCTTTTTATTACTAGTGACGTAATGAGTACTCATTAATCGTCGGTCTTTTTTTTGGATGCAGATTCTTCCGGAGGAACCAGACAAGAACTACTTTTCTTTTAGGGAGTTTATGACGAGGAGGGTTGATGTGTTATGGGAAGTGGTTAGAAGTTTTGTTCTTCCTCGGATATATGGACCGGAGTACAGAGAAGGGCTGCTGCTGCGGGGGGTGAGATTATTGTTTGGTCTGGTGATCCCCGGTGTACCGGAACATGCCCTTCAAGATTACGTCAATGCAATCAGATTGGGGACTGCCGACTTCTTTGTCTAACGACTGGCGATCGACTTTAGGGGTTGTTTATAATTGTACTCTGGATATTTTAAAAATTATTTGTGTGTATTAAGAGAGTCCTGCTAATAAAACATAAGGAGTAGTATTTTATTTTTTATTTATTTTTTAGTCAAACTATTGTATAAGAGTACTATTTATTGGCCATGTTTGAATTATAATAAAATGTTAACTATTTTCTTAATTTGCATCCAAAATATATATATATATATATAGAGAGAGAGAGAGAGTATTTTTTTAAAAAAATAACCTTAATATAAAATAGTCTAGTTTTTATTTGTTTACATGGCATACTTTTACGAATACAATGAATGTGTTATCTGCAATTAACCATTACTTATAAAATACGACGGTAAACAAAAAATGCCAATTTATTTATTTCAAATATTTTATCTTATTAATGATAGCCTTAATTATTGCTATTAAATATAAAATTCCTTTCATTTCTTAATTAGTTTCTACAACAACTTGCGTTTTGATTGATGAAAATATTCTCTTTCTCAATTTATTATTATAAGGATAAAATTGAATTTTTTTATTTATTTTTGTATTGCTAGTTTTAAAATAACAATTGTTTTAAATTTAAAAGACTCTTTTAAAAAATAAAAATAAAAGAATTATATATTACCATTGATTGACACAATTTGAGATGAGACCTAGGGTCTGTTCTCTTTGTTTCGTTTTCATTTTAGTTTCGGTTTCTACAGTAAATTTAATATATTATAATTATTTTTCATTATTTTTAATAAAAAATTTTACTATTCAACTCTACGTTTTTACATTTGTAATACTCTTTTTACACTAAAAAATTATTTTCAAAAACATATTTTCAAAATCAAAAAAAAAAAAAAGAAGAAGAAGAAGAAAAGAAGATGAAATTACGAGAACAAGCCCTAAATACAAGTAGTGAGTATGAATTTTAAGGGTATGTTCATTAGAAGGTTTTGAGAAAAGTTTTGGAAATTAAGTTTTCAAAAACATGTTTTCAAACACAAGCAACCGAACATGTTTTTAAGAATTGTTTTCAAAACCTATGTTTAGTAAAAGATTTTTTGAAAATCGATTTTTTTAAAATCTTTTTTGGTAAAGTAGCAGGTAGCAAACAATATTTCCCCTTAAGCTTTGAGTTTAGAAAAAAAAAAAATTGGTAAGTTAAATATATTGAACCTAAGATAGGTGGGAATTTGACGATAAAACGAGACTAAATTTTGTAAGTTGGGCTTTAACACAAGGCCCAGGCAACTTAAATATATTGGGTATTATCAATACAATCATTACCAAGCAAACAAAGCCCAACCCAAAGAGTTCCTTTTCTTTTCATTTTTGTTTGGGGGGGGGGGGGGGGGGTGGGGTGGTAGGGGAAGGAAGAGAGAGGAGGAGGAGGAGGAATATCTAAGCTCCAAGTTGGATTATCCTATAAAGAATGACACTTTTGGTCCTTGATGTTTGGGAGTGTGACACTTTTGGTCCTTATTCCTTAATGTATCAACTTTGACACTTTTGGTCCCTAAAGTTTTGTTCAGTGTTACTTTTGGTCCATTTACCTGCTATTACTTGTTTTATAGGTAATTTGTGGTCAAAATATAAATTGTCTAAAATATTCGGTTCAATCAAAAATTATAAAAAATTTACCATTTATTAAAATAAAAAAATAGTGAGTATTTTTTAGAATGAAACTGTTGTTGTCTCTGAATAATGGAATTTAACATATTAGTACTGCAGTTATAGCTATAAAATGCTTTGATGTTATGTGATATTAGGAAAACCAGTACCAAAGTTCTACTTAATTTTTTTTTTTATCAAAGTTGGCATAATTTTTATGTGTGTTTGTGAATGCAGTGATAATCAATCTGATTATGTCGAAAATTTTTTGTTTATTCTAACAGTATAATTTTTTAAGTGTTTGTAATTTTTCTTTGCTAAAAGAATATTCTAATTAATATGACACTTTCTTTTCTAGCACCTCACAGAACTCATGTATCATTCACTTCCCCTCAAGACTCCAAAGTTATTCACCAACCAATTATGCCAACTTTGATTAAAAAAATCTCGACAGAACTTTGGTACTGGTTTCTCTATTCCCACATAACATAAAAGCATTTTATAGTTATAGCTGCAATACTAGTATGCTAAATTTCATTATCCGGAGACAACAACAATTTCATTCTAGAAAATACTAATAAGTGGTGATTTTTTCAAAATTTTTTTATTGAACCTAATATTTTAAACAATTTACATTTTGATCCCAAATTACCTACAAAGCAATTAAACGGAGCAAAAGTGTCACTAAAACAAAGGGACTAAAAGTGTCAAAGTTGATACATTAGGGACCAAAAGTGCGACATCCTCGAACATTAGGGATCAAAAGTTTCATTCTTCCTATAGTAGGAGTCTCGATGGCTATCCACTACCACAGAATTCCTCAATGGAGGCGCCCCTTTGGAGGCGGGTGTTCGGGGTGCAAAGGGATTGGAGGTGGGTGTAGCTTGCACCCGACTCCAATGTATCTATTGGAGGCGGGTGTAGTCCAATAGTATCTATTCGAGGTTCCAATTCCTTCGCACCCACCGCCAATTCCAAAACACGAAAAGGAGGCGGGTGCTTTTTTTGCAACTTTTTCAGTACTGTTTAAAAAAATTGTCTTTGTTTTGGACCGTTGAAAAATAATTTTGAAAATTTGTCGAGATTCAAGCAAGACAATAAATTAGTAGGTAATAAAAATCACAAGTTTTAGAAGGAAATATATAAATATATACTTTCGATTTTAACTTTAAATATAAGAGTATATGTAGCCTAGTGGTAAATTTAATGTGCAAGTGTCAACTGATTATGCAGGCGCGAGTTCGATTCCTACTAAACGCATAAATTGAAAAAAAAGAAAAATTAAATTTTGTGATGGGTGAGTATTGGAGGTGGGTGTAACGGACACCCACCTCCAATAACCATTTATTGTGGGGGTTATTTGGCACCCACCTCCAATAACCATTTATTGGAGGGATTATTGGAGGCGGGTGTAAAAGGCACCCGCCTCCAATTACCCCCATGAAAGGAGGCGGGTGCACACACTGCACACCTGCCTCCAAAACCCCTCTACACCCGCCTTCATTCACCTATTTTGCACTAGTGATCGTAGTCTCTCTTCTTTTTTTTTCTTTTTGTAAGACTAATGAATACCGTAGTAAATGTAGACTTTAGAGTAATTTAACTCCATTTCCCCTACTATGAGTCATTAGATCAGCGATAAGACAAAAGATTATAAGTTAAGAGTTTAGAAGTTCAAACTCCATTCCCTCCTCCTCGTCTTCCAATTTGTATTAGTATATGTTTGTAAAAAAGAAAAGAAAGTGGGATGCTAATGCTTTGTTTTCATTGTGACAAAACGATAATCTTTTTGTTTTTGAACCGGTTGGGGTGGGGTGGGGGGGATGGGAGGGGGAATTTATTGGGGAAATTGTTTGATGTGAAATTGTGCAAGATAGACAAAGAGAAAAAAAAAATTATGAAAAATGATGGTGTTTGGATATTATTATTTTTTAAAAAAGAAAAAGTGATAATTTTCCTAAAAAGAAATCAAAGTAAACTGACCCTAAAAATAGATCGATATCTCAACTAATTTATTATAATTTTTTCATAAAAATGTTACTAATTAATACATGTCACATGAGTTATTGTGAAAAAGTTATGATAAATTAGTTAGGATGTCTATCATTAAATACTATCAAAATTTGTTTTTTCCCCCTGCAAGGATTGATGACACCAAAATGTGAAAAATGATTATATACTAGAAATATGATTTTAAGACTTTGATTCTAAAAATAAAAATTAAAAAAGAAAAAGAAAAAAACATAGATTTTTACAATTTCAAGGGGGTAAATCGGTAATCTCAAAGTAATTGGGGGTCCTGGGTAAAAGGCTCATCTTTCTATTCCTATATAATGACAAATAACGAATAGAGTAAAGCGCGGTTTACCCAAGTCCCAACTAACGGAAGGTGAGTTGGAGGTAGAGAAAGCTTGAGAAGCTGAGCTGAGCGGCGGGAGGCTTTGAGAGCGGTAGCGTACGAGGGGAGCGAGCGAGATAGCGATCTAGGGTTTTGAGATTTGGATTTCGGTTAAAAAGGTATCGAGCGTGCAATCAATCAATCTTCGTCTTTGTGTTGCTAATTTCTAGGTTTTCAAGTGTAATTGTTATTTTTGAGAAAAATTAGGAAGGGTAAAAATGGTGAGTTTGACTCGGTGTATATTGACGATGATGATTGTGTGCGAGAAAGAGGTCTCTGTATTGTTATTGTTGTGTGCAGGAGGAAGAGGAAGAGTCGTTGACGAGAGTGAGCTATTTCATTTTCTTGAGAGTGAGCCTCTGTTTAAGATCTTGAGAGCTCTAGAGGATAAGAGAGGAAATTTTTAGCGTTCTGTGCGGTTTCCATTACTCCGGACCTCGATTTCCTCGTTCCATCTTCTTCAAAATGTCCGAGAGGAAACTTGTTGTAAGTATCATTCACTTCCAGTGTAATGTGTTTTCTTTTTACAGGAAAGGAAGAAGAAACAAATTTTTGCTGAGCACACATGTACTGAAGTAGTTTTGCTGGATTTTCAGGTATTAGGTATCCCCTGGGAAGTGGATACAGAAGGGTTGAGGGAATACATGAGCAAATTTGGGGATTTGGAGGACTGTATTGTCATGAAGGTTGGCAAGGACACTGTATTTGTAACATTATTTTCATCTTTTTGTATTGTGATTTTATTATATCTACCCGGTGTATGGTTTGTTAAGTTGCCTAAAGGCTTGACTTTTGGGCAAATTCGTTAAGAGTCAAGCACATTACAGTATTCTAGCTGTTTTGTTTTTTAGGTGGGGGGCTGTGTGGCAGGGTGAGGGTGAGTGGATTCTGTTAGTTGATATTCTCTGGCAATGCCTTAGCACTCAATTTATCTATTTAGGCATTAATCTTCACCATCCCTTATATCTCTATCGTTCTTCATTTACACTTGGAATAAGGCCTTTTTGGTAATTGATCAGCAGTATTGGTGTTCATCTTTTATCCATAACTTGTATTTTTGTCATTTTGACATTGGGTTTATTTCGTTCCAGCATCTATTGGAGTGGGTGGTTCTCATGGTTTATGTGATTAATTGAAAGCTCTTGTTACTTCTTGCTGTGTTACAATTTGCACTGCACTTGTAGTAAGATTATTTGCCTTAAGTTTTATGATGCTAACTCTCCTGCTTCTCTGTAATGTTAGGAGAGGTCTACTGGACGATCTCGTGGATTTGGATATGTGACTTTTGCAACAGTTGAGGATGCAAAGGTGTTTACAAGTTGGCTCTTCTTTGTTCCCCTATCCTTTTTTTTCTCTCCATTTTTATTCTTAACTTTATATGTGATGTGCAGGCAGCACTGTCAAGTGAGCATATGCTTGGTAATAGAATGCTGGAAGTAAAAGTTGCCACTCCCAAGGTATATATGCAATTCCTATCAAGCAATTATAATTTGATCTTACAAGTCTTCTCTTCTTGCTTATCAGCTTATATTGCATCACATAAAAAAGGACATCATTATTTTCATAGGTATTGCATGTGTAATAAAATGTGCATGTCCATTTACAGGAGGAAATGAGATCATCATCCAAGAAAGTGACCAGGATTTTTGTTGCAAGAATCTCACCAGCTGTGTCTGAAGCAGCATTCAGAAGGTAATTTTGTAAATATTTTCGTTAATTCATGGTTATCTTTGTTGCTCTATTCATTTACTTGGAGATATTATTCTGTGATACTGAAAATCTATCTGCGCTTGTTCTTGTGTTGCAGCTATTTTGAGAAATATGGGAATATTACAGATCTCTACATGCCCAAGGTATGTTTCCGTGCTACTTGCTCACTCAGTTTCATTTATGGTTTGCATTTTTTGAACTTTATTTATTCAATCAAGCATCAAATGTACTTCGTGACAAGTTTGCTTGATTTTAGGAGTCTGTTCTCCTGAAAACATTTTCCATTTATTTTGAAGGATCCAAGTACCAAAGCACATCGTGGTATCGGGTTTGTCACTTTTGCTAATTCTGGTAAGCCCACTTTGAAGCTCCAAAATTGGCTCTTGTAGTTCTTGGTCACATTTTCTGAGTCCTTTCTTCTGGGATTCAAGTTCTGGTTTGGGGCTAGGATGGAATCCCAGTATTACTTTGAAACTCAACCATTTTGTTCTTGGCAGAATCTGTGGATGATCTCATGGCTGAGACCCATGAATTGGGGGGTTCTACAATAGTTGTTGACCGAGCCACTCCCAAGGTTATGCTTCAGTATTCACAAAGTTTAATTTATTATTGCATACGTAATACTAAGTGGTATCGTGTGCTCATCCCTCTCTCTCTCTCTCAGGAGGATGAATTCAGGCCAGTAAGTCGAATGCCGCCTCCTGCTGGGTATGGTGCATATAATGCTTACATAAGTGCTGCAACCAGATATGCTGCACTAGGTGCTCCAACCTTATATGACCATCCAGGCTCTATGTATGGAAGTAAGTGATAATAAAGAGTTTACTTTGACCTTTTTAATCTATTTATAAGAATGCAACATGTATGTATTCTTTATGTACAGGAGGTGCCCCAATGCCATCACCTCGTGGTATGGGCAAAAAGATATTTGTTGGGCGTCTCCCTCAAGAGGCTAGCGCTGAAGATCTCCGTCAGTATTTTGGTCGATTTGGCCGTATTTTAGATGTTTATGTTCCAAAGGTATGGATAGCTGCTACATTGTTGATTTTTGGAAGATTTGGTAGTAGCTTAATCTACTGTCATTTTATTGGGTATAGGATCCAAAGAGAACTGGTCATAGGGGATTTGGTTTTGTCACCTTTGCTGAGGATGGTGTTGCGGATCGCGTGTCACGGAGATCCCATGAGATTTTTGGGCAACAGGTTCTAAATGGAGCTATGAAATCACCCAATAATACTAGTCAATACTCCCAATGTAAGACTTACATTGGCAAACATATTAGTACATTTACATGATGCTTTTGATATGCAGGTAGCAATAGATTCAGCTACTCCAATTGATGATGCTGCCGGTCCGAGTACTAATTTCATGATGGATAATCCAGAACCATATGGGGGTTATGGTGGTCCTATGCGCACTTACGGTAGGATGTATGGTGGAATGGACTTTGATGATGTAAGTATGATGCAAGGCATTGACACAGCCTGGTGTTTAGTAGGAGAGAACATTTGATCTTGGTTAGCTTTTCCTCCTACTTTCCCAAATTCTTGTCGCTCATAGTTATGAGCTTTCTTCTTTGTTTTTGCAGTGGGGATATGGAATGGGCGCTGGAAGGCCGTCAAGAGCAGCAGATTTTAGGTATAGGCCTTATTAGATGTGGAAAGATAAGTGTCTTTCCGCGCTGACTAATTGTAGGTTGTTTGGTGCTAAGATTGATAATCTTTTTATTGGTCGACTTATATATATAGTCCTGGGATGATGTATTTTTAAAGATAAGTAGGATGTATTGCTTTCTGATTATGTGACACTACTGTTTAAGTGTTATTTGTGACTGAGTTTTTATTCTTCCCGTGTCTGTTAGTGAGTCACAAAATACAAATGGAGATTTAAAGTGGATTTGTCTAATGAAAGTGAAGGGAGTACCTGAGTATTCTCCTTCCATTGCAATGACAATTTTTTTCCCCTTATGAGGGTGATCTCTTCATTTAACTATCTTATTCTTAGGGCATCTCCAATGGGGGGAAGATGGTGACATGGTAAAGAGCATCTTTTCACCCATTTGGATATTTTTTTCATTGTGAATGAGGGGAAGAAGTTGGGGGAAGAAGGGGGACGTAGAGAAATCTCTACCTTGGTATTTAGGAGAGAGAATGTGAGTCATATTTTTTCACTTTTTTCCTTTGATGTAGCCATTAAGCAAGCAACGGCTATATATTAAGCAATTACGGCCGTTGCTTGCTTACGTTTTTTTTTTTCCTACTTTTTTGTTTTCTTTTATATATATTAAAGTTTTTATTAGTTGTTATAATATAACCGTTATAATATATATTAATTAATTTTGTAGCCGTTAGTTTTCAACGGCTATTTTTTTTTGTTATAAATATATATTTTTGTTCTCATTTTAAGCTTCTTTATCTCGATTCTCTTTTATGTTTATTTGTATTCCTTTATTTTTTGCTTGTAGGCTATATTTCTAAAAATATGTAATGTTATTTTCGTAATTCTAATATAATTATATTGCTTGCTAGCCGGTGTAAATGTAACCGTTGGAAAAATAGTCGTTGAGAAAATAGCCGTTGTAAAAGTAGTCGTTAGGAAATTAGCCGTTGTAAACTAGCCTTTGGGAAAATAGTCGTTGCAACTTGTCTATATATTCAGGTAGGACACTTCACATTTTTACACAACAAAAATTTCATATTCTTCTCATAACTTCACATTTCCACACAACACTAGCATGTCTTCGTCTCATAACTTCTCCACCTCTAGTGATAGTGATGATGATGAAGTCATGGAATGGCTAATGGATGACACAGAAGAACGAATGCTTCTTGAGCTTATGAAAAGAACTTCTAGTTATCGCTCGAGAAGGTACATTCATCGGGATCGTGAGGGTGCACACAATCGGCTTATGAAGGATTATTTCATGGAAAACCCAATTTGGGGTCCAAACATATTTCGACGACGTTTCTGGATGCGTAAAGAGTTATTTACTCTCATTGTGACTGGCTTAGAATCTTACCATGAATATTTTCAATGGAGGGTCGATGCGACGGGTAGAAAAGGTATCTCACCAATTCAAAATGCACGGTGGCTATTAGGTAACTGACATATGGTGGTCCGGCTAATAATTACGATGAATACTTACGAGTTGCTGAAACAACGTCCATTGATTGTTTGACTAACTTTTGTAGATGTGTGATTGAAGTATTCAGCGATTATTATTTGAGGAAGCCTAATGCGACTGATTTTCAACGCTTGATGCATATGCATGAAATCAAGCACGGCTTCCCTGGGATGCTCGGTAGCCTTGACTGTATGCATTGGGGATGAAAAAATTGCCTGGTCGATTGGAAATGCCAGTTTACACATGGTGATTATGGAGTCCCAACGATTATGCTTGAAGTGGTCGCGTCTGCAGACCTGTGGATATGGCATGCTTTTTTTGGAGTTTCAGGGTCAAGTAATGACATCAACGTGCTAAATCAATCCCGTTGTTCAACGATGTTTTACAGGGATGTGCGCCGAATGTTAAATTTACTATAAATGACACTCAATATACGCAAGGATACTACCTAACAGACGGAATCTATCCGGAATGGCGGGCTTTTGTCAAGAGTTTTCAGTGTCCTCAAGATCCGAAGAGAAAAAAGTTCAAGGAAATGCAAGAGGCTACCAGAAAAGATGTCGAACGAGCATTTGGAGTGCTTGAAGCTGGTTGGGGAATGATTAGAGGCCCAAACCGTTTTTGGTACAAGATCACTTGAAAGATATCATGCTTGCTTGCATTATTTTACATAATATGATTATAGAGGATGAAGGGGATACGACATCCAATGGATGGACGAATCCGAAGGTAACGAATCGAGCAACAATAATGATCCTCAGATAATACAAGGCTCTATCGGAGCATTCAATGAATATCTCAGGAGGAGTTCCGAATTACATGACAGGGGAAAACATCATCAACTTCGAGCTGACTTGATTGATCACGTGTGGGCACGATATGGCAATAATTAGGAAGTTTTTAATTTAGATTTTTTTTAATTTTAATTTTAATGTTGGACGTTGCTTTGAATTCTATATTCCTGCGAAATTAAATTCAGGGAAATCATTTTGTTTTGTGTGTTAAATTTTAATTATTGTTCAATTTTTGTGTGTTGGAATTTCTTTTAATTAATTTATGTATGTATTAATTTTAATTAATATATAATTTAAAAATTAAATATGTTTATTAAAATATTATTAATGATGTTTAATTGTATAGAAATAAAATAAATGAGTAAATATAAATAAGATGTAGATAATAATTGATAGTGGGACCATGAATAATCACTTTTTGGGTATGATTGTTGTAGATAAATATGTTTAAAGATAGTAAGTAAGGTGACGAGAAAATACCTCATTTTGAGGTAGCATCATTGGCAATGCTCTTATGTACAAATACATTTTTTTTAATTATTTAATTTGGTTATAGCTATAAAATTACGAAATTGTCATACGCAGTAACCGTTTTACTATTCGCAGTAACATTCCCCTATGAAAATACAAAAATGCCCCTGGCCTAAAATAGAAAAGAAAAAGAAGAAAATCGGGTACTGTTCACCGTGCGTGAACAGTACTGTTCACGCACGGGTGCACAGTACCCGGTTAGAAAAAAAACTGAAGAAATACCGCCGGTCTTCCCGTAACCGTTTTACTAAACGCAGTAACATTCCCCTGTAAAAAGTCCGAATTACCCGAGTACGATCCATATTACACTATAAGTAAACACTATATTTATTTTTTACTTTAAATTAGTTTGCATAAATTCTCTATATACCCCTTCATTATAATTTTCGGGAAAAAAACCCATTCGGGGGGGGATTTTTTTTCCCGGATCTGCGATTATTCGAACGTTTTTTTTCTGTTTCTGCAACATTTCGGTCAGGGAGACTGTCTCCCCGGACGGAATTCCGGGAAAATACCACCGGCCGTATTTCTTCAATTTTTTTTAACCGGGTACTGTTCACGCACGGGTGAACAGTACCCCGATTTTATTCTTTTTGGCCAGGGGTATTTTTATCTTTTCACATGGAAATGTTACTACGAATAGTAAAACGATTACTGCGTTTAATATGACTCTAAAATTAATCTTTGTCAGTTATGTGATTTGTCTGTCGGTAAAAGTCAACCTGTGCTCATTTATTTCATAATTGAATGAAATTTTAAACTCAATTGTTTTATAAACGATTAAAATTTAGATACTCCAGATATCAGTTACGTACGCCCTCTCACTGTCAGTTAGCGAAAAAAAAAAAACACAAACCAAACTGGTAATTTCTAGAAACCACATTGGTAATTTAACCAAACTTCGGGGAGGTAAATTTAGTTCTCCCGTTAGTAAATTATATACACGAAATGAAAGAAGCGATAACTGACTTTTAGCGCGAAGGGAAAACTGAAAAGAACTACTGTTTATACATTCTGATTTTTAAAAAAAAATTTTTAAATATTTATTTTGGTAAAGAGATGGCTGGGTGCTGCGCCAGTTCTTCAAATTCCAATCACTCAGCCTCAAGAGCGACCACAAAGGTCACCAAAATTGTAATTTATTAGCACTGGAAGCCAAGGATTTCCAATCTTCTTTTCAGTTGAGAACTCAGGAAAATACGCATTCAAGTGCAGCAAAAGAAGCAGTGGCTGAGAGAGTTTGTTTTCACAAACTTGCGAAAGGAAAGATTATTGGAATCGGCTGAAGATCTACGTTGGGTTTGATTCTCTGTGATGGAGCTTCTCATGTCTTGTGCTTTGGTCTGAGCAGCTCTCAGCTTATTCAAAATTTTATCCATCGATGCCGATCTTTTCTTCTCTAGTTTCATCTGTTCAACAACAACAACACACCACAAAGCAGCTAGAATAAGCATACGCAACAAAGATCAGTTTTTGCAACAAAGATCAGTTTTTGCACAACAAATACCTCAAGCTTCCTAATTGCTGCTTCGGCTTTCGCCTTCTGCAAGTTCTCCCAGGCGGCGATCCTGGCTTCTTCCCTTTGCAACCTGAAATAGTACAAACAACAGAGATAATACACAGACAGAGGTACATTTCAAATCTTTCACCAGAAAGAGAATGTGGTATAAATAGAGATATTACTTCGATGATGTCTTTGCAGCCCCTGAAACATCCCACTGTGCAGCTAAATCTTTGGAATCCGACGACCTTTTTCTCATCTTCCTACCGCTGTGTTTCTTGGACTGCCTGGTGACTGTGGCATCTTTATCCACTTGCACATCTCTGACCACTTCAACTTTAGTAGAATGGTTGCTATATTGCTCAGCTGCAGTTGGAACTGGGAGAGAGAAGGAAGAGAAAGATGCCCTTCCTTTAGGAGATGAATGATTGCTGCTCTCCGGGCTCATCTGCGTTGCCATATCCCTTCGCGAGACGACACGGGAAACAGCCTTCTCTGTCTCTTTACAGCTATCAGGTTTATCATCTGCACCATGTAAATCAGAATGAGTAGATTAGCTGAAATTTGACTTCTTTTTCGTGGTAATGGATTGGACAAACTTGAGTTGTGCAATTAAATATGGAAAGGGTTCTCATTGAATATACAATCTCCATTACATATATGTTCAATCCCTGAGAAATTTGTCACATTCATAATCTGTTCAAGGACTGCTCATGGAACAGTTCAATAGTTTAATGCTCATGGAATTGAGAAGCCCGGCGGCAATGCACACTGTCACCATTGTCTCCAGAGCAGCAGCAGTAAGGTATATATACAAAAGTAACTGAAACCTAAGATTCCAGAACTTTTTCTCAAGTACAAGCTGTTTCTTCTATGATCAAACAGAAACCTACTAGCAACAACAATTAGTATAAAGATCCGGCATTGAGCTGTCTTGCCTTGACAAAATGGCATGATGAAATCAAGAACAGAGAATAAAGAATCAAACATTACCTTGAGAATTTGGGACAGAGGACTCACTAAGAAAATCTGAATATCCAGGTACATTTGAACTACCGTGAGCAATTGCATTTGCAGCACAAACAGAGTTGATTGCAGCACCATTTCCCGCACCATAATGAATAGATAAACCATCAGGCATCAATACACCGGTTGTTAAAGGCGAACCGGCCATGAAGTTGTTCCTCCCATTTCCACCTTCAAGCGCTGGAACCACAGGGGAATAGTTCGGTAAATACATAACTCCAGCAGTCCCAAGAGGGCCACTCTTAGATTTAGGCCTTCTATCCAGCTGTAAATTTGAAGTCTTGTAGAACCCATGTCCCGAAAGGGGGCTAGTAATCCACCGCTCAGCATCATCCCATTTGGACGGCAAAGCTCTTCCACTGTTGAATGGCATCAATGCAGATGCACTAATGTGCCTCCTGTTTCCGTTTGTCGGCAGAGGAACTCGCTCTGAACTCCACCCCTTTGCCGCCCCTCCTCGGCCGTAATTATCTCCATACTCCGGTGTTCCTGGGCTTGTATATGCTCCAGAATTTCCAATTGAACTAGAATTTCTCCTCATGACTCTCAGTTCCAGCAAGATGTAGGCTGCATTGTTCCCTCAAACGTCTGTATTTCCTAAGGCATTAAGAACAAAAAAATTGACTAGTAATAAAAAAGAAACAGATCCATTCAATTCTAAACTGCTGTAATAAATGTCTGCCGAAATCCCTGTTTCCAAAAACTGCAGTAAACAAGAGGGGACTTCATTTTCACCCTCACCGATCACCACCACACAAGTAGATGTTTCTACTGTGACATATCTGTGTGCAGGAATTAAAAGCACATTATTTTTTTTTATAAGTGGAGGCCAATTTCTGCAAACAGATTTCATTGTCTAGATTCTGGACCACTGTAAGCTCGTGAAAGTGCAGGACACTGTCAACTACTGTCCTAAAAGAAAACCTTCAAATTGACCATCTTAAAGTCAAAAATCCTTGAAACTACCAAGAACTATACCAGATTACATTCCATATCAAATGCTAACCCTCTTTGAGAAAAGGTGTAATCTTGGTTGTTATTTTCAATCAAATTCCCAGGACTCAGAAAACACACAAACGCACATATATACAGATTGAAAAGAAGAAAAGTAAGTAGAAAAGAAAAAGAAAGATGTAAACAGGAGCAAAAAGGGTAAAAGGCCTGGAAAGTAAGTAGGAATAAAAATAAAGTGTAGCGCACTTTGGAAGAAAAGTTACCTTTGATGGGATTAGAAACTGCAGCTTATTCGGCTGCAGGTGCTGTTTCTACTTTCTACAAGTGCCAAGTTTTTGTCTTTGAGCACGAAATGAAACCTGGAATCAGCATTCAGTACAGAGAGAAAATGGGGTTTTGTTCAAGAACAGAACATTGTTTAGGAGTTTACTTTTGGATTGATAAACAGGATTATTTTAAGTGAAAAGAAGGTTCATCTTCTTCAGTCTTAGAAAGAGAAGGGGGAGAGAGAGAGAATTGTATTAGAAGTCAGGGAGTCCCAAGTCCCAACTCCGGAGTCCAACAAATATAATAGCCAAATAATGAGAGGTTTTATGAGGGTGTAGCCCACAAAAATTGAACAGAAGAAGTATGTTTGACAAAACGTCAAAAAAGCAGCCTCTGACAAGTGAGAAATCTTCAGACTTCGGCTTCTGAAAATTTAATACCCAGTCAGTAAGTAAAAATAAACTATTGCTAATTGGATTCCCTCATAGATAGTTATTACAGTATCATTGAAGAGAGATTGGGATTGGGATGGGAATGGTAATAATGTAAGGGTAAGGCCTCTAAATCTAATGAGCCAAAGTTCGAGTTGGCGCATGTTGTCTGAGAGTGGAGGAGACCAGAGGCAGAGGCAGCCGGGGCATGTGACGCTGCCCATAAAGGCAGAGATAGGTGGAACAGGACCAACACCCAGAAATTTCAATTTTGTCCACTTTTCTTTTGGAATTTACCCTCCAACTCCAACCTTAGTATCGATCATATTTCGTGTCGTGCATTATGTATTCGTCAAAATTTATAATTTTAATCGTGTTGAGTTGTTGTCGAAGATTGCCTAATTTGTTGTTGGGACTAGTCCCAGGCTCTGAAAAACAACGCTTCTTTCGGTGCCTTTTAAGACAAAAAGTAGAGTTTTTTCTCAGTTCAGCAACTTTTTATATCTTCTTTCAAGAGTGATGAAAAGGGTGGCTAACCCAATGAAGCTTTGTAGATCAATTTGGTCGACAATTCATCCTGCTATTCTAATCCTATATATGCACACGTCATAGTCATGTAGTGTAGGTCACACTTGTTCAATTCAGCCGTTTGACCAAGAGCATTTGTTTACGTTTTGATTTTAATTTAATAGTAAATTTAATATATTATAATTAATTTTTTTAATTTTTAAAAATAAATGTTAAAATTGTTTTCAAATTCATAATAAAGAACAAGCCCTTAGTTTTCCTATACAATTATAGGACTTATTCTTTTTCACCGTTTTGATTTTGATTTTAATTTTTAAGTAAATTAATATATTATAATATTTTTTAATATACTATTTAATTATTTTGTATATTAAAAAAGTATCTTTTTTTTTTATTTTTAAATCATGTAATTCAATCTATGTTTTTTTTCCTTTAAAACAAAGGAACAACCGTGTTTTTTCGCCTTAAAGTTACGGATCAAAATAATTGATCTCAAATATTATGAACCAAAACAAAATATGATATATGTAGGAAAATCAAAATGTTCATTTTGTAAGAGTTAAGGACCGAAATAATTGATTTTAAATATTAAGGACAAAAACAAGGAATCAAAATTGGGATTTACTTGATCTATCTATAATGTTGATTGATTTGTTGAGGCTAATAACCCAACAACCACACAAAAAAAAAAAAAAAAAGGTTATTAATTTATAAGAAATCAGTTTTTTTCTTTTTACACAAACAGCTCATGCATCATTAATTAGCCAATTACTTAGCACAAGAGATCGATCGGTTACTCGAAACCTTGAAGATGAAAAGGACATTTTCCTTATACCGTTGCTTATTTCATAGTTTTTGTAACTGAAATTTTATAATAATTCATAACATTTAAGGTTATAAGTGGTGAGAGATTTGTAACTGTAACCGTTATTTATTATTATTCCTCAACAACGTTAGTTATATACATAATAACCGTTGTTTAAACACAGAATAATGTAATTCCTACAACTGGCTGGAAATCGATACATTGGGCTTTACATGGATTGCATTTTAGTTAGGAAATTTTTTTATACAATTTTATTCAAAAAAAAAAAAAATGACATAGATCTTTAGTGACAAGGCATGTTAATAATTAATATAAAAAATCACAGCCATACCCACACAATTAATTCCCAGGTTTGGAATATTACACGTCCGGGAATATGGAAATAAAAATAAATAAAAAAATGAACCACACATGTTGATGTGGAAGCCCGAAAAATTTCCCTAGATTTTTTGGTAGAGCTCAGCTGAGTAAGGCAGAGGGGAACGGTGGAGTGACACATGGCAACAATCTCAGTCCAATGGTTGCCCTTCGTGGCTATGGATTGGCTATCAATCCTTATGGTCCCACACCCACCATCGTCTCTTCCATTTCCGATTTCCCCCACTTCCGGAAGTCGTATTCTTCGGTTTCCAGCAAATCAGAAACACCGGTGTTTTGAAATTTGTATACTGTTGTCATTCACGGATTTGGGTTGTTCATCTGTAAAAACCCAGTTCAATTCTTTAGAAAAAGAACCAATCAAATTAGAAAGAGATTTGGGTTGTGCGGATTTCCCGCATATCTTGCAATTGTTTTTCTCTTGTACTGGAAAATGAGTTCAAGTTTTTACAACTCGATAAATCCTTTAACTGCACTTGTTTCAAGAACCCAGTTCCCTAAGGATTCTTCCGTGGACTTCTTTCAGGTTCTGCATCACTACAACGGGTGTTGTTCGCAGTTTAGGAACCGAGAAAATGGTCATGTTAAGAAGATCAAAAGAGTCAACGCTGGATTGGGGGAGGTTGCTCGGTGGAGGGTGCCAGTTTCGGTGGCAGAAACTGCTGTTGTTGCGAAAGCTGACGATGAGAAGTCGAAGGCGCCCCAAAAGAAGTTGAAAATACTTGTGGCCGGTGGTGGGATTGGAGGGTTAGTCTTCGCGCTGGCGGTAAAAAAGAAAGGGTTTGATGTCATGGTGTTTGAGAGGGATATGAGTGCCATCAGAGGGGAGGGACAGTATAGAGGCCCTATTCAAATACAGAGCAACGCACTGGCTGCTTTGGAGGCCATTGATATGAACGTTGCTGAAGAGATTATGAATGCTGGCTGCATCACTGGGGATAGGATTAATGGATTGGTAGATGGAATTTCTGGTAACTGGTGAGAATCTTGCACTTTTTTTTTCCTTTTTAAGTTGAAGGATTAGCATCAGTTTATTGTGTGGAACTATAAAATTAAACCGCTGTAGTCTGCAATTCTGCATATTTGTTTGTCATATTATTTGCTTATCTTTGAAATATGATGATTAGTTATTGTTATGATATGAAATGACATAGTTGATTATCAGGTACATCAAATTTGATACTTTCACTCCTGCAGTAGAAAGTGGGCTTCCGGTCACGAGAGTTATTAGCCGAATGACCTTGCAACAAATTCTTGCCCGTGCTGTGGGGGAGGAGATTATCCTGAACGAGAGTAACGTGGTTAACTTTGAGGATGATGGTAATAAGGTAAGGTCAATTCTGATTCAGGAAAATGTTTTTTGTTTCCCAAGAATCATCCAACATAGTCAATCAAGCAAACCAATGGTTTGTGCTTTGTGATGAGTCTGGTTTGGGGCTTTCTAATGGTTTAAGGATCTCGTGTAAATTCAGGTTACTGTTACTCTAGAGAATGGACAGCAGTATGAAGGAGATCTTCTGATTGGTGCTGATGGAATCAGGTCAAAGGTAATCCTTTATACTACCATTTATTTGCATCCTCGGTCATGTGAAAATGGAGGCAGTCAAGCTTTCCTTTATAACTGACACACAGTGATTTGCATTGCAAACTTGAGTCTGAGTAGGAAATTAAATATGGGATTATGCTTTTATTAGTCTCTTGATTTCGATGCTTTGCCTTGATTCTTTCCTTCATCAGGTTCGGGCAAATTTGTTTGGGCATACTGAAGCTACATATTCAGAGTACACTTGTTACACTGGCATTGCAGATTTTACTCCTGCTGATATTGATACCGTTGGGTATGTGATTTTAGTTGCACATTCATCTGATTTCCTGGTTTCCTTTATTAATTTCATATGTTGTACGTCAGGTACCGAGTTTTTCTTGGCCACAAGCAATATTTCGTTTCTTCAGATGTTGGTGGGGGGAAAATGCAGTGGTACGCATTTCACAAGGAACCACCTGGTGGTGTTGATGATCCAAATGGTATTTCATGATGTCTATGTCTTATTTTAAGAGCAGCTATATGGTTTACTTGTCCCTTCACATTGTTGATTGTATTTGTGATGGTGTGCTCATGTTCCAACCTATAGTGGTAGAAGGGGAAAATAAAGAAAAGTTCCCTGAACAAACAATGAAAATGATATGATATATTTAGGTTACATTTGCATTGACAGGACTGCCGTCCTGGAATATCTTTCGTGTTTGGTCCATATTTACATGTTGCAATTAGAGACTTCCTATGGGGTCAACGTTCATGATTAGAGAGCTAGTGTAATCCTGTGGTCTCCTTTTTCTGGTTTTGTTTTCCACAGGTAAGAAGGAAAGGTTGCTTAAAATATTTGGAGGCTGGTGTGACAATGTGGTAGAGCTATTGCTTGCCACCGATGAAGATGCAATTCTTCGACGTGACATTTATGACAGAACGCCATCACTTAGCTGGGGAAGGGGTCGTGTGACTTTACTTGGGGACTCAATCCATGCAATGCAACCTAATTTGGGACAAGGAGGTTGCATGGCCATTGAGGTCTATTAGCTCTCAAAGTTTGCTGCTGTGAAAGGATTTCATTTTTCTGTCGTAATGGCAATATAAACTTGAAATATCCTCTTTAAAAAAAGCTTTAATTCTCTTACTTCCCTTACCAGCTTGAGCTCCTTTTATTACGTTTACAGGACAGCTTTCAATTGGCATTGGAGCTTGACAAAGCTTGGAGTCAAAGCATAAAATCAGGGATACCAATTGAAATTACCTCAGCTTTGAGAAAGTAAAGATCTTATTGAATTGTAAAATGTTAGACTTGACCAGGGTGATTGATGAAATTAACCTTCAATGGAATATAATACACCTAGAGCCAGATGTCAAGAGTGCTTTAAAAACTTAGAAATGTAGGAAGGGTAAAAAAGCTTGACTTGAATGGAGATATTATTATTAAGCAGATGACACTTCTTTGCTAGAAGAATCCAGTTTCGATACGATTTTCTGTTTGTTATCCTAGTAGTTGGCTTATAATTTCTCCAGAACAAATATAAGCGGATTAGGTTCATGCTTTCCCTCCCCAGGATGCTTACTGTATTTGATTTCTCTCTTTCCAGGTATGAGAGCGCTAGAAAACTAAGAGTAGCTGTCATTCATGGTCTGGCAAGAATGGCTGCAATCATGGCATCAACTTATAAGCCATATTTGGGTGTTGGACTGGGTCCATTATCGGTAAGGAAGTGCTATACACTGACAAAAATGGTTTTGCTATTAAAGAAATGAAGTTTTCTTAATTCATGGAACTAACATTTTCCATTGCAGTTCTTGACAAAATACAGAATACCTCACCCGGGAAGAGTTGGGGGGAGAATATTTATTGACATTGGAATGCCTTTGATGCTAAGTTGGGTGCTCGGGGGCAATGGGTAAGTTTTATTGACAGTTTTTCGTGAGTTTACTCATTCTCCAAAATGGTTTTTCTTGCACGTTGGCATTGGTCATATTTGATAAATCGGGGAAGATTCTCTGATCTTTTAAGATGAAGCATTCGTGTACCCTTCCAAAAATTTCCAACTTCAATGTTGGCTTTGTTACGTCAAAGAAGCTTTTACTCAGTTTTGGCTCTTAAAAATTTAACATCTTTGTAAAGTTCAGCATTGATTATTTTCTTTTTATGATAGCTAGATCCAGAAATTTCCAAGCTAACATGAAATTTATCCTTTTTTATCGACTGATTGCACTTGAAATGACAGTCTACTGTTCTTTTCAGCTCCAAGCTTGAAGGCAGACCATTGCAGTGCAGGCTTTCAGACAAAGTATGGGCCCTTGGAAGTGAAATTCTCATCTTCTTCATCATTACACTCTATTATTTTTTATTTCTCATATGATATGTATTGATTTCCTCTTTTTTTTGTGATTCAATCAAACCAAGGCGCATGATGACTTGCGAAAATGGTTTGAAGACGATGATGCTCTGGAGCGTGCTCTTAAAGCAGAGTTAGTATAGCCTTACTGACTTCTCTTTTCTATGGTATTATTATCTGTGAGGTGTCTTGGTTCTAATCTCCCCCTTGTTATCTCTGCAGGTGGTTCCTGTTTCCTATTGGAGAACTGAATTCTGATTCAGAAGCTATTTTCTTGCGCAGAGACGAGAATAGTCCCTGTACAATTGGGTAAGCTGTTTTGTTTACTCAACTATGATTTCACAAATTGTGGAAGAAGCTACAGATTGCAGACGTTGACATCATCCTCATGGAAAGTCAATTGTGGAGAAAATCTTTCTTTCTGACACAATGTTTGCTGTTAGTGAAGCTGGAACCTAGGAAGACTTCTAATGATGACATCTTTGTGATTTCAGGAATGCAGCTCACGCTGGTACTACTGGAGTATCGATAGCTATATCTTCGCCTCAGGTGACTTATGTTACTGGTTAGCTAATTTTTCGTGTTTAAATCTGTGTTCTGTTCACAATTCCTCCTTAGGCTGCAACGCTGAATGAAAGCCAACATCCATTTAGGTCTCCAAAGTACATGCTGAAATAAGGTACAAAGGTGGACATTTCTTCTTGACTGATTTGCAGAGTGAATTTGGCACCTGGATTATAGAGTAAGTCGAAAAGAAAGTCTGCTGCGAGAGAGAGTGTAATTTTCTTCAGGTGTCATTTTCCAGTGATTTAATTTTGAAATGCAGCAATGAAGGGAAGCGCTACAGGCTGCCTCCAAACTCACCAACTCGTTTCCGCCCAACAGACTCCATCGAGTTTGGCTCTGACAAGGTGGTTAACATAATCGCATCTCCTTTCTTGTTGACGTTTGAGATTTAGGCCTTGTATGAACATGCATTTTCGTAAATACAGTAGTTCTTGAGATAATGCTGTCCAAAGGGTAGTTAGTATGTGTACTTAATCCGGCATGTTTTCTTCCTTTTACTACTGGCAGGCTGCATTCCGGGTGAAGGTAATGAAGAATCTGCCTCAAGTGACGGACAAGAAGCAGCCAGAGGAGGAAATGCTTTCGGCTGTGTGAATGAGTCCCCAACCATTTGGCATCCCGCGTAACTCGTACAGCATTTTTGTTGTGGCAGCACGCCCCGGAGTCCTGTAAATTTGCTGCCATTTTCTGTATAAAGTAGAGAAGAAGTCAAAACACTTAAGGTACACACTAAGCTACTGTGCTAGTCTGCTAGATGAAGATGGTATGATTTGGGGTGATGTTATAGCGCAGGGTTACATACAGATAGATATTAGTAATATCTGAGTACAGGGCCGATGGCTATAAATTCATGGCCATCATCTGGATATTTATTTACTAAAGAAATCAATTTGTACGCTGAAGAAGATGCTCTTCTTTCTCATTTTTTTCCTTTTTGCCTCAGTTGTGTGATACACTAAGACTTTTTTTTTTTTTTAACGATACTCTATGACTTGTACTGTCCAATTTGTACACACTTGAGTCGAGTCGAGCTGACCCTGTGATTGAATTTATATATTTGGACTCAGGTTGGCGCATGAACTCTAATCTAAACTGTAGTAAAGTTTTTGAATTCAAACTAATTTTTTATAAATTTATTATAAAAAAAAAAGAAGTAAAAATGAGTATAAATATATAAAAAAAATACATATAATTATATATACATATATAAAAAAGCCATTAAACCAATAATAAGTGAGTACGAGCTACAAATAGCTGAGTTGGCTTAAAACCAGCCAATTTTTTACGGAGCTGCTTAAAAAATTGAGTTGTTGACTTGTTGATAACCAAAGTGGTGTGACCAGTCCAAGGAAGAAAGGGCTAGGCCCAATCCAAGTCCAAGTAAGAAGAAAGATGGAGATGATGCAAGTGCAATTGTGTGTGGAGACAAGGTGCATTTAAGGTGAAGGTGTTGTCACCATCCCCCAGAAACAAAAACTTCCCCCAATTTCAGACATCCCATTCAATATTCATAATTCATGAATCAGGAATGGAAACTCATCAGTAATTCTGTCAAATTCCACCAATTTACAACAGTTGGGGATTTGGAACTATTCCATGTCCATTTTGGTATTACTAAACTGGAGAACATGAGTCCAAGTACACTTACTTGACTTGGTGTATGCAATGCATATGCATGATTGATGATGATAGCAGTAGTTAGGCAGAAGCAACTGTTGACCCTAACCTTTGATAATTACAACTCACATTACATCACTCAAAGTTTTTCTTCTTCAAATCTAATTATCATTTGTCTCAAAGGAGAAAATTTAACTGGATTTGTGTGAAGCTCATAAATTTTCCAATCCCAATCAATGCAAAGGAAAAACTAGCACCGCTTGGCGAATCAACGTAGTCTACTTGGACTTAAAGCTTAGCGGTGGATTCCGACTATGAAATATTCCATCCATCCAAACAATGCTCTGAATGCTGCATATACGAATGATATTGGATTCTTCATTTGCTAAAGCTAAAAATTAGGTAGTAAAAAGTTTAAACGAGCCTGAAAAAGGAAATTTACTTTTTTACCTTGTGTGAAAAAGTGGATTTTCCAGTTGTTGGCAATTAATTTTGGTTATCTTTAGCACGTGCCAGGAGGGGGATTCCACGTGAGCTGGCGAGCTACAATTGGTGGACGGCACGTGACAGCCCAGAAAGGTTGGAAATGACCGTTGTATTTATGTAGGAAATGAATGGAAAGGAAAACCATGGCTCCCATAATTGAATGCGGTACAACTTACAATTACAGACCCCCTCCGACCGACTGCGTAATTATTTTTGGGGTGGAGTGGATGGCTAAAGAAACAAGCCCTTGTCAGAATCAAAATTTACATACATAATTTAGTAAGCTATAATTAGCAAGCAAACTGTTCTTCATTGAATGTAAGACCAACTTTTTGCTATGAAAGTTTGAGAGTGTTTGTATAAAAATTTGTGCTGTCAAAGGAATATTGAATGAACTTTTTACTACTATGGGGAAAGGCGATGATTAGGAAGAAGGCTCTTTGTCTTTGTCTTTGTCTGTGTCTTTGTTTTTGTTTACCAGAAGACTTAATCATAAGAGTGGGAAAAAGGGCAAAAAGGAGAAGAAAATGAATGGAAAGGTTCCAAGAGCCAACAATTATGGAACTATTTTAGCTTGACCAATAATTGGTGGAGATGGAACGTACTAACGGGCAAAAAATAAAGGAAAATGGTTGAGATGTGGGATCATACATAAGACTAGAAAATGTCTGTTTGTAAACTCAAAAGTTAGTCTTAGGAGGATCCTATTCCTATATCCTATTCTAAGTTGTTTTGATGCTTGTAATTTCAGTGGGACCTGGCGATGCATTCATTAGCTTTTAGTAAAAGAATTAGTTTGAAGAGATGATGGATATATATATGTTTCATTTCATGTATCCGTTCCTCGGATCTTGTTTCTGCAAAAGTAGGAGGATCCTCTTACACTTACAGATACAGCTGCGAGGCTTCATCTTTATTTCTGGGGAGAAAAAGAAAATTAAAATTGTTAGCAGAAGACGGGGAATCGAGTTGGCAATACAATAATGCTAATCTGGTTAACTAATAATTAATTAGCAAAATCATGTTTATGTACTACCCATATATATATATATGTGTGTGGGGTGGGGTGGGGTGGAAAAATAACATGAATTTTCTGTACAAGAAATTAGGATGGAAATTAAAAGGTGAGGGAGGAGCATCAATCATAATGATCGATTAGAATAAGAAAGCCAAAGGAAGAAAACTTTTTTCAACAATTTGGAGCCTGCCTGCCTGGGAAGGGGTGGGGTACCGTAGGAGCTGAAAAAAATAGTACTGTACTGACGACATTCGCATTCGCATCGTTGTTGTGTCCCTCAAAAGCTAAACGGAGACAAGGAGGAAGTTCTTTGGTTTTGCTTTCTTTCACAACTCATATTCATTCATAGGTGAGAGTACTCCCTAACTTTCCCAGAAACACTGTCCATCTATCTATCCTTCCCAATTCCAAGGAAATATTATTTATGCACATCCATCCCTATCACATTCTCAATTTCTTTCAAAACAATAGAGACTTCGATGATGATGATAAATAATATGGGCTGCATTCATACTCAAAAGTCTCCAAACACCTGAGAAAGGGAAAGTGAACCACATAGATTTTCATTTTTAATTAATTTAATTTAATTTAAACCACATACTATGAGAGAGAGTAGATCACAAGCTCCTAAACCCCACCAATTGCCCCAACACCACTACAACTCATTTATTATTATTACCCATCAAATTCAATTGATACTAGGGGAAACGACACCGCTTATTGTCCCTTACCTCATAAGCAATGCCCATTGTCCCCACCCCACCCCCCAAACACCGCTTAATGCAAATGAATCCTTTTTTCAATTTCAAAAACAACCTAAAACTGGGTGGTGAGGGCAGTGGCAACCTTTCCCTTTGTCCCAAGTTTCGATCTCGGGTCCTACGCTAAACGTCTCTCTTTTTACACTGCAAGAACCACACGTGCGCTCCCCATTCAAGATTGAACTACTACTCTGCAAACCAATTCCAATTGTAATCGTGGGCATGTTCTTTTTTAAAGTGTTGAAAATAGTTTTGAAAATAAGTTTTGAAAAATAATTTTATAATGTAAAAAGTGTATTAAAAATATAAAAAGTAAATGCTGAATAGTAAAAAATTATATTAAAAATATTAAAATATAATTAAAATATATTAAATTTACTGTTGAAACAAAAACCGTTTTTAAAACGAAACAAAAAGAACATACCCCTTATTTTTTTTCACACATTAAAAAAAAAAGGGAATTTCATAATGTTCCGTATAAGAGGAGGATGAATATCGATGACACAGACAAAAAAGGATCTGATCGAGAAACGTTTCAAAATGAACAAAAACAAATGAACCCCAATATTAGCTGGTAATACTACTACTACTACTACTACTATACAGTAATTGCAAATCGCAGTAAAGAATTTCATTTCTCGCTATTAATATACAACAACCATAACCATCGTTCTATGTGTATAATACATACAGCATTTGTATCTTCTTTTCTGAGCTTTTCACGAGTTTATATTATACTCTCGGTAGCCTCTTTTTTTTTTTTTTTTTTTACTACTTTACCCGAAGAGGCAAAGGGCAAACTCGAGGTATTGGAAATCTCAAAAAAAAAAAAAAAAGAATCTCGATGTTTGCGGATTGCCACGGGGGTTCTTCTCCTTTCTTTCTAGCACACTTGTTATGATGCCGAACGGGATACCGACTCAGCCAGTTTCCCTATTTTCTCCACCAACTCCGGAGATAACTTCTTCGCCGGTTTCCTCTCCTTCTCCCACCGGAAATCAAAACCCAGTGCCTCCGACACCTCCTCCGAGCTCCACCCCGCTTTCCGGAGCGAATCTGAGAATCGATCCGCTTTCAACAGGAGAGCATCCATGACCGCCTGGTTATCCAATAGCACCATCTCGCCGCCCTCGAAGAACCCAGATGCCGACACGTGTACGATCTCTGAGACGTCCGATTCGTCCCAACCGCCTTCTCTTAAAACCGACCCGATTTGTCCCACGTATTCTTCCACCCATTTCGGAATTTCGGACCTTGGCATTTCGAAATACCTCTCCGGCGAAGACGATGACGACGACGATGAATTCGAGTTCCTCCGACGGCGATCCACGGCTGCGTCGCTCCAAAACTCCACCCATCTTGGCGTTCTTCCTCCGGAGACCGTGAGAGTGTCTAGACTTCTCCTCGAAAAATTTATCGACGAGCCAGATGACTTTTCGTTCGCTGAGGGCTGCCTTGACAGAATCTGAGGCTCGGGGGACTGAAACAGCGATGATTCGCGCTCGAAGAAGTCGGCGAGATCAAAACCGCAGCAGAAAATCCGACTTTCATCCACGTAGAAAATGGGGTTCCCAGCCAAACAAGGATTACAAGGAATGTAACAATGGTTGAAAATGGGTATCAGAAGTGGGGCCCGTTTGAGGGCATTCCTAGCGATCTTGAGGGCTTTTTCCGGGTCGGATGGCCGGGGACCCCAAGATTTGGACCACAAAGAGTTTCGGGCTATGTGAAAAGATATGGCTGCGATAGGAAGATTAATGGAGGCCCGGAGATGAAGCCGAGCAGGGCCAGAAGATCGCCAGTCTGGAAAGCCTGGACCCAGTGGCAAACCAGCTGAAAGTATAGCTTTGAGGTCAGGCGGGAAGGCGAATCAGAACTCCGCTTCCGCTCGAGCAAATTCCGATTCGCACAATCCGGATTGTACTTGGATACCCGAATTCTTGAGATGGGTCAGAACTTTATCCGCCAAGGAAGTGAAAGAAATGAGACTGTTTCGCGGAGGGAGAGGTGTGGAGGGACTTGGAGCAGAGGCAGCAGCAGCGGCTCTAGCGGAGAGCCGCCGGAGACCTGCCACATGGGCCGGGTTGAGACCAGTCATTCTCCGGTCTACATCCACCATGATTGGTATTCTCTTCTAGTTAATGACGATGGGCAAAGATTTACAGAAACCCTCCTTCACAGGGATAGGTTTACAGAACTTCGCCGGAGGAAATGCGGTGTGAATGTGATGATGACTTTCGAGAAAGAGAGAGAGAGAGAGAGTGAAGAGTAAATCGGAATCGGAATCGGAATTGTTTTTAGAGATAAAAGGAAAGGAAGGGATATTTATAAGGAGCCGCAGTGGGGTGCGGGGCCATCTCTGGATTTTGGATGGTAGTAATTGTTTTTCATAGCAAGAAAACAAAATACACTATTTGTGGAAGCCGAGGCTTGAGACTCTGAAGCCGTGATATTTGCGTTTGGAACTAACTCTTCTCAATTTTATTTTAATGCATAAGATAATACCTTCGCAAATATCATAATATAAGAGTGGCTAAACGATCATTCATTACCTTGATATAGATGGACGATAGAGTATTTATAGACGGAAATGTCCCGGGTGACTTGTATGAGAAGCAATGAGACACGTTAGCCAATGACGTCGCTGAGAAGATACGGAGGAGATCTTCTCTTATTCAAGCCTAACTGACTCCTCAATCACAAAACCAATATGGGAGTTACACGTGTTCTCCCTAGAAAGGCCTATTTTCTACTCCCGGGCAAGGTGTTGGGTCAGGCCTTTTATGGACCATCTCTGACTCCAGGCATCGTCCCATACTGACCTCGGCCGACCTGGCGGAGGTATTATTTCTATATCTAACACTATTTATTAAGTGAGTTAAATTTTATTTTTATTTTATGGATTTTTGAATGCTGCTGGGATTTTATTGCGGGAATGAAAGTGACAACCAGTGAGTCAAGAGAGATTAATGACAAATTAGGGGTTAATTAATAAAGTATATTTTACATTTGTAACAAAAATAGAAAAAAGAAAAGAAAGGGTGAAATTCGATGGTTTGTCTTAATGGAAGTGGACCTGTGCAATTTATGATGGATTCATATTTTTGTTTCAGAGAAATATGGGGCCGAAAGAGAAAGCGTGAAAGTGGACTTGTATTACCTTTGCCGCTTTGCCTTTGCGTACGATGCATACTATCCATTACTGTATTTGACTTACGAGAATGAGAATGAAAATGAACTTCTAATTTATGAGTAAATTCTCATGTTTGTAACGTACATCAATTTAATAATTTAAATTATTATATTTTCTTAGTTCATCTAAAATTAACTTAATAAAAAATTCATCAATTTCATAATATGAAATGATACATTCTCATCCTCGTTCTAGCAAAAAATTGTTATATTGGGCTGGTTGGGCCTTCAAATTTGTTGGGTGAACCAGCTTCCGATGACAACTTGAGGAATTATGATTATTACCCCTAAAAAAAAAAAAAAAAAAAAAAGGTTCCCTTATCTTTGTTGTTTACCTGTGTCTTAGATGTTACTGCCCTTCAAAATCAAACAGTTGACTTTTTTGGCGTTTCGTTGAAGTTTTGAGTGCATGTTGGTACCGAAAAATGCTCTTTTTCTTTTCTTTCTTTTTTTTTTTCTCCTTCTTTTTAAAGTGAAGAACAAAAACAAACTCTTTATTCTCTATTTGTTTTCCTTTTTTAAATTGAGGTCTCAGTTTTAAACAATTTACCTATGCTGCCATTAAGTATTTAGGATTTTCACTTTTGATAAACAAAAAAAAAAAATTTCCATTAACAATTTTGTCACTAAGTTTCAAAATCCTTATTTCACCAACTACTTTAAGCCAAAGGCATAAAAAATATCGTATCTATTCTATTAAAAGTATTTAGTGATACAATTATTTATGAATTGAGCAATGCTATATATCTATTTATAGGTAGCTCAGGCTCTGTTCTTTTTCATCCCATTCTACAAGAATCATCACTTTTTCATCCAAAATTTTACCTAAAGAAACAACTTTATTTTTTATTAAATTTTAAATTCAAATTTTAAAATTCCTACTAAATCTACACTCACATACATTTAAAAAAAATATAATCATTACACATTTTCTTCTCTCTCCTACACAAATTCCAAAATAAATTTCCTCAAAAAAATACTCATTTCTTAAAACTAAATTTTTCCCAATTCAAGCACAAAAAGAACGAACCTCAGAGTTTGGCAAAGAAGTATCACCATTGCAACAATAAAGACGTGGTTTGCTGTTGGGTAGTTTACACTACTAGCTACTACTTATTGAGTTACTGGTAACGGTACGCACAAGCACATGAAATGATGAAAAATAGACCAAAACAAAATCAAGATTAACAATTTTTTATACGACACGTTAATTACTCGTCAATTCATTTGTGACCCTAACAACTTAGATCGATTTAAAGTGTGAATGCCGCCTCCAACAATCATTCCTGATTTATTACTACGTACTACTTCCTATTTACAACTATGATAGAGGTAGATGCAAAATCATTTTCACATGATAGAGGGAGTACATATTCTTGTTTGTTTGTTTTACTTTAAATGGGATCAAATGACAGTTGACATATGAATGCCATTACATTACACCTCACCTAAATCCAATTATATTCTTTCCTTTTATTTCCATAACAACAAACCAACACATTTACATCTCTAATTACCAATTGAAGGGAGCTTTGTGTGTGATTGAATCATGAATAACCCGGATCGAGCTAGTAGACAACTTCTAACGTATTGTCGTCTCACTCAAAAGTTCAATTTTACAAAATACTTTTCTTCTAATGAAAGTATCTTATTTGCGTCTTTCGTTTTGTATAGTCTTACTGATATAATTATTTGTAAGAGATATTCAACTAGCTATATAAATATGTATTATAGGGTATAAACTTCCTTTTAACTAACTCCATTTGGAATGGATCAAAATTGTAGGTTGGTTGATGCTATGCTAGAGTACTCCTAGCTGGATAGAGAGAGTAGACAATGACAAACAAATAGTATTGTCCTTTGCTTATTAAGCTTATAATTTAATTAATTTGATGTGCCATTATATAATTAATTAATTAATTAATTAGTATACGGCTAATTAAAGTTTGCCAAATGACAAATTATGAATATTTCAAGAGAATTTCCGAAAACTAATATTTAAATAACTCCACCCAACTCTCTGCAGTCCGCACGATAAATTTAAGATGGTTAAATTAAATTTAAAAAATTACAGTAAGTTTGTGATTAAGACTAACGGTAATATGTGTACTCCAAGCCGACAAGAACCACACCACGTGATCAATCTCTGACAACTTGAAAACGTTACCCAATTTCCTAATTTTTTTTTAAATTTTAAATTTCCATTTCATATTTATTCAAATTTATAAATATAATTTACTCGGTTGACTTCCATGATTTAATTTGGGGCTAACATGCATGTGCATTTTTCCTTAGCGTTCGGTGAGGCCGGTTTGCCACTTCAAATTATTCAAACAATCGTGGCGCCTAACGTTTTCTGTTCTCACCTTAATTTCTTCCTACGAATTCCTCTTTATTATTATTATTTTTTCGGTGAAGTCGTCGTCCTATTCAATTAATTTTTACATTAATATTATATATAAATTCGGTCCTGAATTGAACGGTAGCATGTGCCAAAACCCAACTTAGATTTCCGAATATATTAAAAATATAGTACTTCTTTGTATTGTATAGTACAAACGGTGGGAATAATATTATTGATTAGATGACTCCGGGCAGGAGCATGAAACAACAAAAGGCAAGGCGAAGGAGGGATCGATATCGATAACGATGGAGGAGAATTTAAGGCCATGCATGCATTCAAAGAGGAAAAATCTTGGGGTTACGTGGGGAAGGAGATTTGTAGGACAAAGTGGAAGGGATAAGAGGGGGCCAAGAGGCACGGCACCTCATTTTCACCAACAAAACTCCAGAATATGTCATTACCAGTCTTCCATCCATGGAAACACACTGGGTCTGCTTACGAAGAAGATTTGAAGAGAGCCGTTTTCTTGTCCATGGCGTTAGTGGGCAAGATTTGCGGTGGAGGGCTCCATCCCTCCATGCATGTTTCCACCAGATTTAAATTTTTGTTTAAAAAAAACAAAACCGTAATTAGCCAATTTGATTTTCCATGTGTCCCATTGAAAATGTTGATACGTACAATTATTTATGAATATCACACACACACTCACTGTATAGTTGGGAATATGATGAGTGTTTTCATGCAGTTGCAACGTAGCTTTTGTTGTGTAGTGTAGGTAATAGTGGGTATTTAATATGGGTGTTCCCTCAACCTCTGATTAGTCTGTTTTTAAAGACTAACGCCTAACGTATTGTATTGAGGGTGTGATGCTGAGTCAAGATCAGGGTTTCCTTTTGGCTATGAATTTTGCAGGCATCAAGAAACAGAGATAGTGGTTACTCTATTGATATGCAGGTTTTCACATTAAATTAGGGCAGTGACCACTTCAAAACCAATGCACACGTACGTACCAATATATATATATATATATTGATCAATAAACGACTGGTTTTTAACTTTAACCATGAATTAATGCATAATAATGCATTTCCAGAAGGAAATTAATGAATTGATATGAGATGAGACTGGATCATTTCATTTGAATTGTGGGACTCAAAAAGATTCAAATCACAAAGTTTGCAATGTTTAAAGTTAGTTTGATTGATTGATTGATTAGAGAGAGGCAAATGGAGTATTATCCGAGCTTATAACAGAAGGAAACTAGAAGGCAGGAGGGAACGTAGAGCGAGCAAATAAAAATGGGTTGATGAAGCTAAAAAAAAAATAAAATCTAATGAACTCCAATCATTCGATCACAGTATACGGACGAATTGAATCGATTTAACTTTTCAAAGAAACCCTAAATGTTCTTCTCTCCTAGCAATATCTATCAATAATGCATATGCGTACAGAATTTAATTAGTTTTATGATTTTTTTTTTTTAGGAAGATGATGATCACAACAATGACCTCACCATGACGTACGTTTATGATTAAGATAAGAAGAGTTCATAATATTTAATCACATACTACTACTTAATTTATATATGCATGCATACATGCTTATTAATAGAAAAATCTCAACTGCGCTAGCTGCGGTAATCGTACTCTGTGAATAGGGTCCAGCCTAGCTCTAGATATTAGCTAGTGATTAAACTAAACTTAATCGGAAATTAGTAGAATGTATGTTTAGTGTTTACGATCGATGAAATGATTCTGTAGGCCATGCTTGCTTTTGATCACGCTCAACTGTATCATATATAATTAATGGAAAAGCACTAAAGATTTGATCCAAAAAGTTAATGAATTTGAAATACATTATTAAATATATATATATATATATTCACCATCCCATGTGCTTCCATCAAACTCCTTTCCCTAATCCATTAATTAATTATCATAAAATGGGATTAAATCTTTTCCCTAGCTCATCATTGCAAGCTGCACGTATACTTGCATAAAATAAACTAATTAAAGTGGTTCATTCATTAATTAAATTATTAAATACTATATTAATAATATATAGATGTCCCATACTCAAATACTTTACTTATCATAATTAACCCTAGTCTATTAAGGTACGCAAAGATGCAGTACTAATGCTACTTAACGCAACAATTGTGCTATTAGCTTAAATTAATCAATGGTTTTTTTTCTTTTTTTTTAAAAAAAATCCCAAATATGCAAATCCCCTCCATCTTATATAACTCTCCTTTCGTCCCACTCCAATTTGAAAAAATTATTATGGATGTTAAGAGACAACTATTTCACTTATATTCTCAATTTTTAAGTAAGTATTAATTATAAACATTTACATATTGTATTAGTAAGACTATGTAAAGTAAACAAATTAAAATCAATCTTTTTTTTTTTATATATTGGACTTTTTATATGTGACGGATTAAATATATAATAAAAGGAGGGGGTCCACTTCTCTTAGGATTGAGGGAGAAGAGAATAGAGATAGAAAGCAAACATCTCTTTCACAAAATTGGGGTCCACTTCCTCTTGGGTTATACTATATTGTTTCTCCTTAAGAAGGACGATTAGGATATTCTACTAGACAGGCAATGTAAATACAGACTTCAACTTGTGTGTCTGAAAATGACTAAAGTTAACTTCAACTCGTGTGGTGAGGAGGTGATTATAACTTTTCCTCTAAAATCAAATCAGGATTCTATTCTATTCCCAGATAGCCATTACGTACCTATATCAAAAAGCTTCTTGCCTCTTCGGAAAGAAAGAAAGAAAGAAAGAAAGAAAAAGCTACATAAAGGAATGAGAATCTCCACTCATATTATTAGTTCAGTTGTCAACAATGGGGTTTCATTAGATTCGTCAGTCCGATTGATTGGTATGGAATAAAGCTAAAGTTCGATTACTCAGTTTTTCCTTCTGCTTCTTCTTTAAATGAAATAAAAAGAAGGCAAATCCGTGAGTTGCACGGAATACCCAAGTTTGATGCAAAGTGTTATCAAAGGAACCAACTTTCTTTCAACTCATTCACATCTCATCTGCCTGCTTTTTCACTCGCTCTTCGTGAATCTCATCAACTTGAAATACCCATTTAATTTCGTTTCTTACAAGTAAAATTCATTACGGCTACAAGAAAAAAAAAAAAAAAAGGGACCAAAGAGCATTCATAAACACTCAAACATGGACAATATATATTATTGCACATCAACTACAAGTTCAGCAAAACATCACATCTCGGGTATCTATTATTTCAGTATCTTGACCGTCTTCTTCCCCTGCATCATCATCACACTAATTGAATTAAGCATATCTACCTTGGAGTTGGAGATGACTAGATAAGCCACAGCCCACAATGGAACAGTAAGTAAATGTAATGTACCTGGGCGATCGAGAGCGGGAGTGAGAATGAGAACTAGAATGAGAGCGCGACGGTGAATGTGAGAGGCGAGGGGAGCGGGAATGAGAACGGGAGTCACGCCTTTGAGACCCCCCACCTCTACTTGGACTTCTGCTTCGATTATACCTTCTGTGGCAAGGTGAACAAACAACATTTAACCACAACAATAAACATCTAAGCCTTTATGTTCAGTCTAGATACACTGGTTCATTTTTTATGGCTGTTTTCCAATATCAGAAAGTAAAATGCCTCTCTATTTTATACCATACGCTTGGTGCTTTAGACATTACCTTGGGGGTGAACGGCTATAGCTTCTACTTCGGCTGCGATAACGACGCCGACTAACTCGACTTGTTTCAGCAAGCTTTTCTAGCCTCTGCCTTTCCTGTTCTCGTTTCTTGGCCATCTCCGCAGCTGTGTCTTTTTTAACTGCAAAAGGAACATATCATACCGTTACAAATCTACAAATACCGACATGGAGCACAAACAGTGAAATGTAATATCATAGCGCATGCAGCATAGCAAACTACAGTTCAATATCTACTTTATCAGATTAATGCACATAACCTTTGGTGAATATGCTATATGACACAAATTGAATGAAGTTTCAGTTTACTTTGTTTGTTTAATTGTTTGTTCATAATTCGTTTAAGGCGCTCTTGTGGTGTCTCCTTCTTCTCCCCAGGCTGCTTAGATAGCCCTCCGCTACTTGTTACCTTGCTCAGTTTCGCCAGTGCTGAGGATGTGCTGCTGAAAAGGAAATGAACTGGAATCAGAATTTTACTATGCACAAGAAACATCCACCAATTAGCCGCAACCTTAAAGCAAAATGAGTGAATCTTCAGAAAAGTTTTCCAACTACCTTGCAGGAACTTTCAACAATTTGGCATTCTGTTCCTTATCCACCGAAACACCAGAAGCAGGATCGACATGGAGAGCCTCAAGTATCCGACCAGATGATGGCCTGCAGGAAACCAAAAGCATTAGAGAAACCCCTTTAACCCACCTCGCAACTGGGATGCAGTCATACAATATCAATTTGGAGAAAATGTGGTTCACGAAGAAGCTTCCTTCTTTCTCCCTCTTGGAAGTTATGCTCTGATAAGCCTAAGTATTATCTATTCTAAATCAGTGTTTGGTTGAGGTAACAAAATGGACGATAAGCTGCAGCAGAGTAAAGACTGTCCAATCTATCTTTGCAAGAATTAAAGGTCGAGTGCTCCGACCGGTTTGAGGCATCAGCTTGGGATGGAGGAGATGGTGGTGGAGAGTATCCTGAAAATTTTGGTTCATCCCCATCAGACCCTCCAAACTCAGTGATATACTCTATCTTAGGAGCTCTATCTTTACTTCGATAAGCACCATCAGAATGTCCACGAGCATAGCGTCGAGGGTGTGAAGGTGAATAAGAGTTGGATCTTGATCTTGACCTGCCAACATGAAACACCATCACATATGATCCTTCACATAATTCCATTGGCAGGTATAACAAGCCATAGCAAGTAACTTACCGCCTAGATCGTGAATAGGCTTCATAAGTAGGGCTTCTTCTTGACTCACTGTTAAGTAAAGTGTCAATAGAATCCGGTGATGAGACTTCCATACCATGAACCCTAAATAAAATGACACTATTGCAGCACACGCAAAAAAAATGAATCTGGGTGCTCACCGGTACGGGTCCGTGTGAACAACTCGAGTACCAATCATGCGAGATGCTTCTCTTTCTCTCTCTCTTTCCATCTGAGAAGCTTTTCTCCTTTCCTTTCGACTAAGCTTCCTCTGCAAAATTAACCATAATCCAGCTACGATCAGTAACCTAGCTGTATATACCATCATTACAAATACCATCCCATGCTATGACTTACAATTGCAGGATCTCCCTTGATAACTTCTTTCTGTCTCCTTTCTTCCTCTTTAGCTTTTTTATCCATGTATACAAGCCATCCATACCGCTTTACTCCAAATTCCTTTGCAATCGACTCCATCCCTTCATCATTACTGTCATCACTGTTAAACTCGTCTTCATCATCATCATCCTCATCTTCATCATCTTCCTCATCATCTAAATCATGAGTTTCCTCTTTTGTATCTCCATCATAAGAGAAACCAACTTGTGAATATGGTCCCTTGCTTGCCACAGGTTGAGAAAGATGAGATCTATTACATTTGCAACAACATTCAACATGTCAAAACGTATCATAAATGGAAATAAACAAAACATGCAGCATATAAGTCGGTAACACCAAACCATGCATCCTTATAACCAAAGAAACACATACTAAGGCATTGAACAAAGCTATCCACAGATAAATGTAAATAAGAAACAACCACAAAAAGCACCAACAGTACGGCAATAATAAGTTAAAAACTTCCTTCCCCTTTTTTATAATTTTCCACAAAGAAACCACAGTAATAAAAAAAATTAAACCATATATAGATGATGCATACATTAATCAAGCCATTTATGAAGTAGAAAACCAAGTTCCCTTTTGTCTCCCCAAAACTCATTGTTTTCCTCTCCTCGTTCTTTCACTTTTATTAGAGCAAGGATAAGTATGTTTAACAAAGTTTTAGACAGAGACAGATCACCATCTGAATCAAATAGTCCAAATTCGCGGGTAGAGCAAGCAATTTACAATCACTTCATATGTACAAAAAGGGGATCTTCCAACATCCGGGCTTAAGCTGTCTATTAAAAGATCCCCAGCGCAAGACAAAGTAAACAGCATGGAATCCATTGCAGAAAAGCAGATGAATAAATTGGAACCTGTCTAATCCAAAAGGTGTGATCTTAGCCTCAAGCTCTTGATCGACATGTTGCAAACCTTCCTCATCAGTAACTGTAAAAGTGTTAAGTCAGTACATATTCGGTACAATGAACTTTAGTTTTCAAAGAAAAGATTTCTCAAGACAAATAAAAGACTATTGAAGACCATTTAAAGTATATATATCTCATATAAATTTAAGAGATAATTAAAATTCAAAAAAAGTACCGACATCCTCTACGCCGATGCTTAATTAAATCCCGATAACGCTCAAAATTTACAAACTCTTCTAATTCTTCTTCCTCCTCAGACTTCTCAGGAACCCGAACATGTCGAGTATCTCGAATAAAATCAAGCAGAGCACGACCATCAAATCTGTTCAACAGGACAGCAAATCAGCAGACAAGAGGAATGCTTTCGAAACCATTTTCGGATAGCAACAGAGATCTTAATTTTAAGAAAATAAAATAAAAATAAATGTACCTGTCAATCAAGACATCCTGTTTCCCGTTCCATGGTATCCTGGTCAGGAAAAAATGCTTTCAGCTTTTATGTTAAAATTCAAATAACGAAATCATATACCGAAACATATGAGGCTGCTTGCTGGGGAAAAAAAAGCCAAAAAAAAAGGAGATTCTTCAAATGTAAATTTCAGGAACCAATAAATCCTCCACCATCATCAAACTACATAATTTGACCTCAATGACCAAACATTCCGGGTTCAATTGGAAAGATGAACATAAAATAAATTGTATAGCACATGAGAGGCAGGAAGACAAAATGTCGCAAATTTTCCAATTCCAATTTCCGATAGCAATTTTACCGCACTGGAACAATTCAGCCATTTTTTTTTTTTTTATTAATCACTGTTACAACATGTTGATGTCAATACAGAAATAAAACTCCCTCGGCACCCCCAAATTCGTACATACTACATAACCATTATCCCAATTTTCCCCATAAGGAAATCCAATTCACCAATTCATCTATCCTCCACAATATAGACAAATGAAAAACGTTGTGGACTAAACTGAACACATTATGGAATTAAAATAAAATAAAAAATTCATACATGCCCTGTTGATCCTGGGTAGCGTGGTATAGCGCATCGTCACGGTACACGCGACACCGCGACCCAACAGCTTGGATAGACTGTTGAGGATCGCCGCGCCTCTTGGCCAGATAGACGGCGCGTCTCTGAGCTCGTTTCCGAGCAGCGTCCATCATGTCGTGGACTTTCCTCTCCGACCTCCTCGCTTCGTGCCACATATCTACGAACTAAACAATAAGCGCGAATCCGCGTGCGCCAAAATCGATTACCGATTTGAAATTGATTTTCGGAATGTAATTGAAATCGGAAACCCTAATTCCCTTGTCTCGTTGAAAGTTACCTGCGGAATACTCCTAAATTGTTTGGTCATTAAAAGACGTGATGACTGCAGAATCGAGAAGTGGGGAACGAAACATTAATTAAACTTTCACATAAGGCCATAACCAGGCTGAATGTGGTGCCCCGGAGGCCTAGGCCCAGTTATCCTCAGCCCATTATTAATTAGCCTTTGGGTTATGATGATGTTCAACCCACTGACCCTAAATTAATGGTGGGCCGGCCCAGCCCAACATAACTATTTCTGGCTGATGATTTGAAAATAATAATATAAAAAAGGAAATTCTTATTTGAACACAATAATTAATGATAATTCTCATTCTGAACAAATTGCCGTGAGTCAACATAGAAATATGAGGTGACAAGTGGCTGTTGAAGGGGTCAGGATCCTCTGTTACACTTTCATATTACACTTCATGTTACACATCTTAATAACTTATTATAAATATTATTTTTTAAATTAATTTTTTTACCAATGCTATTCATTAGCATTCTACGTAATTTTAATATAATTTTTTTATTTTTTACATTAATCTTGAATTTTAATATAATTTTGTAGTTTTTTTTTAATTTTTTAATCTCAATAAATTAAAATAAATATACCTTAAACTAAAATGGGTGAACCCTTAATCCAAAAATTTATTATAATGCTAATTAATATCGTTGGTGAAAAGATTAAAATAAAAAATAATATTTATGTCAAATTATAAAAATGTGTAATAAGGAGTGTAACATGAAAGCGTAACAGATGATCATGAGCCCTGTTGAAGACGAATTTCTCCGTTCAAATTTGGGTACGCATGGTGTCATAATTTGATATTTGCTTTAGAAAGAAATTACTCAATCTATACTATTAAAGCGGTCCATTTTCAGAATATTTTTTGTTACAATTGAAATGTCCTCCCTCAATTTTATTTTATTTTACCCTTATTTCTTGAATTAAGGGAGAAATCATCTCATAAAAGCTAACTTATGAGAGAAAGAGTTTTAAGTTCATTTTATACCACACATGGAAGTCTTATACATTTTATGCGGGATACATGATTCATGGTAAACTACCATGCATCAGATCTGGCGTTCACGACAGCCCACTCTCGTTCTCTTAGGTTGTCCCTTCCTCAATGTAGATGAAGTATGGGTATGTCTCTAATACCATTTGAGGTGGGCTCCTCCTAAGTTTATGATACCTTACTAATATAACAATGTAAAGACATAATTGAAATAAAAAATTACAAATAACTATTTTATGTATTATATCATGAACCTTATAATAAGTTATATATTTTTTTATATCAAATTATTATTCTAATAATCGCGGAGTATGAAATTCGACAAAAATTATTGGAGGGGCTTGGTATTCTAGAACCAACGGGGCAAGAACTAAAAAAAGGAAGACAAAATGTGTCTTCAACAAGTTGACTGGTTTAACAAGATGATGATAGGCTTAGGTCAAGGCGGGCGGGCGGGTGGCTTAACCAAATAATTTAATTTAGGTTGGATGGAAGTTGAAAGAAAGCGTAGGGTGTCGTTTTTACTTTCTTTTCCGTATAAACAACAGTCGTTTGCGCCGGCAATCATGCATCCGATGACTTAAATATACCCAAATGGCTTATAATATGCGACGTTGACACTTTCTAAAGTTAATTACTACTACTAATACTCTATTCTATAAACAATCGCCTTGTCAATAATATAATTTTAAGCTTTCAATTATTTCACCTTTATTAATTTAATTTAGTATAGTTTTTTTTTTAATTATAAAATATAACTAGGTTACTCTTTTAATTTTAATTGGTTGGAGTGGAGTATAATACTACAATAATTAGGGATGGGATTGGGATTGCTCTGGTGAGAATATACCAAAGCATCCATACCGATACTTTCAGATCTTATTGCTTAGTTATTTTATTACTATATATAGATCTTCCATAAAAAATATATATATTTAATATCGTTCAGAATTCACTGAATAAATGATTGTGTGAAAAGACATACATCTTCACTCGTACCTCTTTACTTTAATAGAGGAGTCAAAAACATGTATGCAATTTGGTATCAAAGTTTGGTTCAAATCTTGATTTTGATTATAATTTTAAAATAGTAAAATTGCATTGAAAATGTAAGAAACGTGTCTTGAAAATAATAAAATTTATTATAAAAAAATAAAATGAAGGTTTGAACCCACCCAGTTAACAAACAGAGCTAATAATTGTAATCTCATAAATTATATGTCAATTCCTCTATTTCCATTTATGGGCTCCAATACCCTTTATAAATTGTGAATGGAGATGAAAGTCCATCCCATCCACAGTTTCATCAAAATCTCACATCAATATGAGCTAAGGGCCTGTTTTTTAAGTTTTAATTTTGATCTTAATTTTGTATATTATAATTAATTTTTATCATTTTTAATACAATTATTTACTATTTAATTATCTATTTTTACATTATAAAAATATTTTATCGAAATCAAAACTCAAATCGACCAAAAGAACAGCCCTAAAACTATACAAAGTAACCATTTGCTGACATTTTTTTACCATAACTATTTTACTACAGACGTAAAAATAAAATTTACAGCTAAGAAGGATGTTTTATAAGCAGAAAAAATAAATAAATGAAAAAACAGGTCATCGTGACATGGGCCAACCAATGCCTTGCGTACAGATCCCACCATTTTTTGTATTCTATATTCTATAATCTGTGTATGAACATAAAGAAATGGCTATAAACAAACCCTTCCGCCCAAGTCGACCCTCTTAATTTACATAAAGCATCGAGCTATCGAGCTCCGCGCCCGCCTCCCCTCCCCTCCCCTTCTCCCCGCCGTTGGGGTTGGGCGAGAGCGAGGAGAGATTCCATCATGTCCGAGTCGGAACTCACCCATTCTCCACCGCCCCATCCACAGTACTTACCTCCGCCGCCGCAGCAGCAGCAGCATAAGGCGATGCTAGCCACTTCTTCTCTGTACAAACAGAAATCTTGGTCTCCCGACACCTACCGCGACGAGGCGTGGCAGCGGCGGAAGGGAAGCGATGGCCAACGCCGCAAGCAGCGGAGCAAGAGTGTCACCGATGAAGACCTCGAGGAACTCAAGGCTTGTATTGAATTGGGTTTCGGGTTTGACTCCCCGGATATGGATAAACGCTTGTCCGATACTTTACCGGCTTATGGGCTCTTCTATGCTGTAAACAAGCATTACAACGACACCGTTTTGAAGCCTTCAGCTGTAGCTTCTCCCTTATCATCCACCGTCTCCGACAGCGATACGCCTTCCCCTCTTGGGAGCCCTCCCACCATCTTTGGTCCTGGTAATTGGTTCTAACCCTAATACCCCGTTTTCGAATTACTTTTCTATATATATTTTCGTACTTTTTTCATTATATGCTTGTTTCATGGTTTCGTTTATGCTGATTCTTCATCCTAGAATTTGGTTGTAGATGACTTGATTGTTCAATCTTTTTCCTTGTAGTTTTAACCCATCTGTTAGTTTGAGAGCTGAATAAAAATCTAATTTTGGAAATTGGGATTATGTGAAGCAGGTGAAAATCCACAAACCATGAAGACCAGATTGAGGCAGTGGGCACAAGTGGTTGCTTGCTCGGTTCGTCAATCTTCGACCAAATCTTCATGAACAAAGAAGACTATCATTGCAAGAATGATGATGAAGAGGGATTGTAATTTGTATCTACCAGAGCTAAAAGCACAAACATAGTTAGTTGATACAGTAACCAAATTCCATCGAATTTGGTCAAGTGATGATAGTTGTTGCACTGTATAATTGCCCAACTCCACCGACTTTGATGAATTGCCAGCAGGCTTGGTAATTTGGTTGTGTGTACATTATAGTTCATACCCACCTCACCTTACCTAATAGGAAAAGGAACCTGAAAAATCTTGTGGAATTGACTTTATTTACTGTAATGTTGTTTGGTATCAATGATTAATGATTGCAGTTGTTGAATCTGTACTACGTTATTTTGCTTTGCTTTAGCTTTTTTTTGGCTCTCTGCATTTTTTCCTTTTTTCCCACTTGGCACGAGATTTTCATATCTGGTATTATGATGAAGATGTGGAAGAAAGAAACCAAAAGTTCGTTTCTTTATATGGTTGAACCACGGATTCTTTCTTTTGTAGCAAGTGTCCCCTCTTTTCTTAAAGATGTGTGCCTGTCTCTTACCTTTTGAAGGACCTTTCATCATTCTGGGGCCAAACAACCTTCGTTTTCCCTCCGTTCAGACCCATCATAAGAGGAAATTCTTGTTTGTATGGATTTTTGAAGCACTTAATGTCAGAATATGACTGAAAAAAAGTGGCTCATTTCGTGAATTTGAAGATCAATGAATGTGTGTCAGGCTGAGTGGCCTCTTCTTGCAGACTGCAGTTGCCAGTTGTGCGCTGGAACACTGTTAAGTATCATAACTCCTCTAAGCAGGAAGCTCGCACTAATTTAGTTGTTAGTCACAAATGAATTCGTCGCGAGCTCTTTGTCACAACCTATTAAATGTACTAAAAGCAGTACTTTAACCTACAACAATTAATTATAAGAATACAGCAAAAGCAGGATCAATCTACAAGGAACAGAGTGAAATTAATCTTGTAAGAACTATTGACGCAAAGATTTGTTGGTTAGCAACCACCTTGTTTTCACACAACTGAATGTATGGGTAGAATTGGGCAATTATTACTAAAAATATTACTAAGCACTTGAATTATATCAATTACTAAAGAAGTCCAGCAATCTTGTAATTCACAATAATCATAGTATGTCAAAACTTATGGATTTGTTAACATGCTTGTCGTCAACTAGTTATAGGTTAACGTGAATATGCTCAGAACCCAACTCAATTTCCTCTTACTTAATTGACAATTAGCTAGAATATGTTAGGACTAACTGTTCTCTAATTAACACACAACATGCTATGCCACCATCTATTTAATGTACTAACAACATTAGTTATTAGGGAAATCCAGTTTTAGTTTTTTTAACCTGAATATGCAGTGATAGAATTACTAATTGCATATTAAAGATCCTTACATGTTTGCCGGAATAGAAATTTAGCTACTCATGCTACTAGGATAAAAACAGATAATAATAAGTGAAGCCATAAAACAAAACGAAAGAAAGAAAAGAATGATTATTGTAGTAACTGTCACCAGTCAGAGACACCTTCCGCTTTGGTCAAATGGTAGCTCAGAACATCGAACCAAAACAGAATAAAAACTATTGTATCATAAAATAAATTCTAAATTATGGAAACATAAAACTCAGCGTCGAGTTATGTGCGTTTCTTGCACTTAAATCCCCATGTATATAGGGGAATAAATCTAATCACAAAATGAATAAAATCAATCCATATCAATTGAGGAAACATCTTCAAACAAGGAAACTCCCATCTGGAATCTGAATTGGATTATCTTTCTTGCAAATTGAAGTCTCCTTAAATCAGGTACCTTCTTGAGATTTCCTTTTCTTCTTCAACTGCTGAATCCTTTTCCTTAACGGAATTAATTTCCGTTTCTTGCACCCCACGCAAGCTCGGCAACGGCTTCCTCGGATTTTCTCCTTGCGAAGCCCACAATTTGTGTGGACTTTCGGATGCTAACTCCTTTGATCCAAATCCTCTGTTTTTTGCGCATGCCTTTCTTCCTAGGCCTGTTCTCCAAATTTGCAATTAAACTCTAAAAACTTGGGCAAAAATCCGTGAAAACTGCCATAAGAAGTGCTAAAATAAATCACCTAAAAGGTGCAGATCAAGCTCAAACCCAACTCATAATAATGGAGGAGAGAATTTAGAGGTCGTACCTATTAGGGATCCCACCAAAAAAAATCCTCTTAAGTTGTTTCAAGATGCAAAATGCACAAGAAGGCTGATGACGTTTTAAAAAAAGGTTTGATTGGCCAAAAATTGAACATGGACGATGACACGTGCCTCTATAAATATACACAAAATCAAGATATTCTTACATTGCACACACACTAATAATAATAGTAATAGGTAAGGTTTTATCCATGATCTTATTATTATACAGACAACTCTCTTTCAAATTGGCTTACATTTGCGGTGTGCATGCTTGTGTTTTTGCAAGTTCAAGACTCATATGTTATGTGTAATATCGGAATTCGCATCGGCCCTGGCTCCGCCACTGATTCAATAGTGTAGTTTTCAGTCGTTGTTGCCTTGCCGACATAGAAGGGACACCATTTTGTGGCAATGGTTTTCCTTAGTTTTAAGAGTAGTAGATGTGAAATCCAACTTGCATCAATTAGTATCTAGCGTTTCGCTGAAGCACACTAATTTTGGTCTGAATCATTTTAGCAGAGGAATTGGGTCGGAGGCTGGAGCCACATCCCCGTGCCATTTACTTGTCGTTTAAGAAGGTGAGTAATTTATGACAGGACAACCATTATTTGTACCTTAAAAATGAACCTATTATTACTTAGCCACCTCCATTGTTTCACTCTTCGTGGGATGCGTTAGTTTGGTCCAACGTTGTTCTCTATCTCTTATTGCTTTTATGATGTACTGTTGCAGTGCACGAGCTATGATGTTCTTAGATTATTCATAAATCTGGAAAGCAAATTTGTCTTCTCCAAACGCATTTCGTCTTAGCATACTCAATTGCATATCTCTTTCTTGTCTCTTTTCTTTTCATCAGCAAAAATCCCATTTGGTTTTTAAACTTTTCTTTTGGGGAATATTTATTATTCTCAATGGGACACGCAAAGGCCCATATATGAAGTAATGGCCCAATACTGTATTTATCAATAAGCAAGCTCTTTTTTTATTATTATTATTTATTTTTATTTTTTTTTATAGGAAATATGTTGGAATTTATCCAGCCACGATTAAGATGTCTCAAGGAACACGGGGTGAGCCTTCCAACCTAACAACAATTGGGGGGTCACTGGGAGAGGTAAAGTTGATTCGGGAAGGATCGTATGCTTGCAGGCTTGCAGCTGTTACTTGTACCTGCATGAAAATGGTGTTACTGCATGTAAATTATCAATCAGGTATTCCTGCCATCATGTATTTTAAATAGGCGTAACTAATAGATGCATGAATCAAACCTCTGACCTCTTGATGACCCTCTATACATCACAACCGTTACTAAACTAATTTTTGAATAAGAAAGAGTTATGGAAATGTGTATGTGTGTGTGTTTTTCTTTTCTTTTGATGATAAGAATGTACTTGATATTTTGACAAAATCAGAGCGAGACTTGACTGAAGTGATTGAATTCAAGAATAAGAACATTGACAATATTAAAATTAATACTTCTAGAACTATCTAATTTAATTATTCTTTCTCTCATCAAGTTAGTCTACAATTATTTTAACTGATTCATCATAATTTTTTATAACAAGTAACGTGACATGATTCATATTTTATATTTTTATAAATAATTATTAATATCACATTATTTATCAATATATCACTTGTTATATCGTTCTTTTTTAAAGCGTGGTTTTGGGCTTGATTTTCCTTGTATAACTTGTCGTGCGAAATTCAGTCGGGGACTGGTTGCAAATTTTGAGCTAAAATATGTTGTTGGAATTAGACTGGACTGAAGTCTTGCTTGGGTAATCGTCTCTGTTTTCATTTTCGTTTTATTTATTTATTAATAATTATATATATATATATATATATAAATGTAAACAAATAAGAAAAAAAGTATATGAATATTTGAGATAAATTGTCATCTGAGGAGAAATAAATAAAGCGGGTGAGACTTTATAAATGAGTTTGACCTGGTCGAGAGAGTTAGCGTGTTTAAATTTAAATTAAGGTTGACATTCAATAAATATAGTAGTAGCTGCTTATCTTTTTTGACCATATATTATTAATTATTCTTAATTAATACTACTACTACTATTTTAGATCTTCAGGTATTGCTTCTTAATTATGATAATTTTGGTTGTTTAATAATGTTTGACGGACCAAAATATTATATGAGCATAAAGCAGAACATTTCTATTCTAATGATCGAGAAGCTTCTAACTAAATTTGCTGATTATTATTATTAATTTAAATATTAGGGGAAAAAAACTTACAAAATAATTATCTTTGGAGGAATGAGGTCCAGTATTGACGCAGTCATAAATATATATGAAATTAAGATAGGTCCGGTCCTACGTCAATTCAAGCTGAGCTAATATCAACAAACTTTAATTTGTTGGGGTCTAATGAATTTAATGATACGTATTATTCCAAAAATTAATAGAGACAAAAGAATAGGTTAATTTTTGCCAATTAATTTGTTGGGGGCACAAACAAGTTGTTTCGTTAGTACTTACTTGAGTATCCTAGGTTACTACTACTGTTATTATTACGTGCATCGAAACTTCGGCTCAGGGGCTGTACCAGGGGGGAGTAGTAGGCTGATTGAGAGGTGGAGCATCACCGGAAAAAATGGAAAAACAGAGTGCAGCTGCCGCTGCGTTTCTGTTTGGCGTTCTGGAGAAGAAGGAGAAAAGAGAAAAGAAAAAAGAAAAAATAGGCTAAGTGGAACGGCCGTTCCACTTAGCCCATTAAAAAAAAAATTTTAAAATGAAAGAAAAAAATTTACCCTCATTTTTTTAATTTCACCCCTCTCTCTCAGCGGCTCCCACCATGTCTCCTAAGCTGGTAGGAAGCAAAAAGCAGTAAAGCTTTCTCCTCACTCATTTTTATATTCAAGAACTCACTATTAAACTAATTAATTTTCTTTTGATTTTGTTTGCAGTTTTTCTTTTGGAGTTACTAGCTCTATTATTCTCTTTGACTAATATCCATTAATTCGTTTTTAGTGTGATTGATTTTGAGTTTGTTTTATCAGTTGCTACTGTTTTTGTTGTGAAAGTATTTTTGGCTATAAAGATTTTCAATACCGATTTGTGTAACCAAATCGATGACGAGTAGACGAATGACTGTTTAGTTGTATAATCGAGAATAGTATTTTTCGAACCATAGAAAATTATTAGTTAGTCTAGCACCCGCACAAAAAAATTTCTGGTTCCGCCCCTGCTTCGGCTGTTTATAGTTTATACAATTCTTTATGGGGAAAACTGCAAAAGTGGTTCACAATCTTTACCCCTGTTGCAAATGTAGTCCACAATGTATCCATTTTGTTGCAATTTTAGTCCAAAAACGGAAATTGGACTTTGACTAACGGTCAACGGGTTTGACCGTCAGTCAAAGGTGGTTTTGACCTCTTGAAACTACCTTCAAAGATTGTGGACTACTTTGAAACAAGGGTAAAGATTGTGGACTACTTTTGCAATTTTTCATATTATTTAAGAATAACACATTTATCTTACTTTTAAAGATATTGATAATTTTAATTCCTTTTATACTTATTATATGAGCTTCCCAAGTTACAAAAAATTATGTTACAATTGTATTATATTCATCTCAAATTCGCATTTTTAAAAATTAATTATTCTCTATGTTTCATTAGAAGAGTCCATTTTGAAAAATATTTCTTATTCCAATGGAAAATTTCCAGTTTTTAATAATGAGTTACAAATTCAAGGTCCAAATCTGTACAGAAAACCAATGACTTTTAAAGAATCGTTGGCAGTACCCAAAGGAAAAAGAATGGACCCGCTCTAATTAATTTTGCTTCAGCTACAAGTCTCATATATTTACTCACCTTCTGCATTAAAATCATTAGCCAATTTGTTCTTCCCAATTAGTTGGGGGTATTTTGGGAACAAAATTAATGACATCATCAATTTGTTTATTCCCACTCTCGTCTTGAGCGCGTTTGCCTCACTCGTTGTTAGAGAGAGCATTTTCTGTTAAATGGACACTTCAGTCCAAAACCATGAGGGGGAACTGTCAGTTTTGAAAGCATAGGGAGGAAACTGTCCAAAACATGAAACCACAGGGGGGAAACTGTATTTCACCCTACTTATTAAGTATGAGATAATTGTATACTACACAATCAAAATTTAAAAGTTGACTATTCCATTGGAACAAGAAATATTTTTCAAAATGGACTCTTCTAATGGAACATAGAGAATAATTAATTTTTAAAAATGCGAATTTGAGATGAATATAATACAATTGTAACATAATTTTTTGTAACTTGGGAAGCTCATATAATAAGTATAAAGGAATTAAAATTATCAATATCTTTAAAAGTAAGATAAATGTGTTATTCTTAAATAATATGAAAAATTGCAAAAGTAGTCCACAATCTTTACCCCTGTTTCAAAAGTAGTCCACAATCTTTGAAGGTGGTTTCAAGAGGTCAAAACCACCTTTGACTGACGGTCAAACCCGTTGACCGTTAGTCAAAGTCCAATTTCCGTTTTTGGACTAAAATTGCAACAAAATGGATACATTGTGGACTACATTTGCTACTTACTAAAGATTGTGGATTACATTTGCAACAGGGGTAACGATTGTGGACCACTTTTGCAGTTTTCCCATTCTTTATGTATTACGTATGCATGCATGTATTCCAATTGCCAGCCAATTCCACTTTGAAAATGACTTCCCTTTTTGTGCTTTCTGTACGTAATTGCCTTAATACTCCAATTTCACTACGATTACACGCATGTACAATTTTTTATTAATATCGAGATACAATATATAAAATAATTGATTTGAAAATGAATTATTGTAACGATACAAGTCCGAGGAATCCATTCTCGTCCCGTCATTCGGTCCGGCCGTTTGTCTTGGGTTGAAGTTTCTACATGCAGCGCTGGACGTTTTTCACTCTTTCAATATACCTAATTATAAGTTAGAAAGATTCAAAAGCCTTCTTCATTAATTACTAGGAAAGCTTGCAATTTGATTTTTGTGGAAATACTTGTTCACGTACGACTCAACCATCTATCTCTTTCGCTTTTCACTTTTTTCTTTTTTTTTTGGAATAAAACAATATTGGTATCACCCTTCAACTAGCTAGTACCTTTAACTTCTATGGAAAATTCCATATGTTACGTGAACTCTAGTATTCAATACGACTCATTTAATAGTTGAAAAAGGAAATGTAGTAGAACACAATGGGGGAAAATTATTTAAGCACGATATTGACGGCATAGTTTGCGATATCGCGATACGTAGTAGGATCGTACGATCCCAAAATACGAAATTGGTTATACTTCTAATTCTATATGATCCTATAAAAATGACTTAAATAAGAATAATTTTTTATAATATTTTAATAATTTTACACCTGCACATTTTGTGTAGGATCTTACGATCTGATCCGATCGATACTGATCATGCACCGAAATCGATCCCATGTAGGATCGTGATTTTGCAAACTATAACCGGCTGTGAAATCGATTCAGTTTCATGATTGAAATGTATTGAAAAAATATTCAAGACCTTTTTACAAAGTAAATACCTAACTAATTAACTAGTGAGTATCTGTATAGAGCTTGACAATTTCTGGGGGGAAAAAATAAAAAGAAAAAGAAAAACTGAAAGAAAGAAGAAAAGAGAAAAACTTTATATCGTGTCATCCGGGCTTCATACTTCATTTCTGACCCTGCCTTCTGGAACTGGAACTCCAGTTTTCCACCGCAACTTGGAAATTAATTTAAGCATCTTTAAAGTTTTTGAAATTAGTCGAGAGTCTAATTATGAATTAATCTCTGTATATTGATAACAAAAACATGCTTACTTTTATCCTTCTTCTTCGATTGATTTATAGTACTCTGATATTGCAAGATTAAAACCAAAACGTGCAAATAAAAAAACTTTTGATTTATCTGAGAATTTAAGTGATAATTAATGGTTTTCTTCATTATTGAAATAAATATTAATTGGGAGCATTAAACTGAAATGAACCATAGAGCCAATCGTCCCACATCGACCACGTGCTAGCTTCTCGAACGTCGACGAGGTCTTCTCTTCTCTTCTCTTCTCTGGTAAAATTTCCAGGAAGAATTGCATATATATATATATATATATATTGCTGTGTTTCTTACGTTTTTTAAGCTTAACTATTTCACTACGGTAACGATAGTTTAATTTTTAAATTATTGACTTGAATAAATTTATACTATATTCTTTATTCTGCATAGAATTCAGTTCAAAAAAATCAAATAATTTACACCTACTTGACTGTTCTATAATGGTAATAATTTACAAAAGTATAAATTAATTGAGGATAAATAATGAAGAACTATATATAGGTGAGAACGCGATCATTTTATATACATATATATTCATCACACGTACGTACAAGTTTCCTGAGTCTTCCCGGCCCTTCATTGTTCACACCTATGGAATTTATTTCAAGTACCTCGAGCTCCAGTTCGCCCATAAAAAATGAGACATGTATTTATCTCCTTTCTCGTTCAAATAGTTCACTTCAGAAAAAAGAATTTCTTATTAGAAGGGTTAATTTTAAATTTATTTACGTTATATATTTTTATTAATATAATAATGCGTTGTACATAATTAACCATTACTTTGATTGGGTGACGGGGAAACGAGTATATTTTACAAATTAGACTTATTTTAGTGAAAAGAAAAAGGAAATATTGCAAAATACTAGTAGTAACGGTCGGACAAAAGAACAACCCAACAAGGAAAGTTGGAAAATGGCATTATAATTGGAAAAGATGCATTCACCTTATCTAGGGAGTGGAAATTAGACTACCTTTGTTGCCCCCCACTTGGTAGTTGCGAAAGGCCCTAAAATTAGCCAAAATTTTCCATTTGGAAAGGAATCTTTTTCCAGAAACCACCAATTCCTTTTATTCCACGCTTGAGTGGATTGTAATTCGCATCTTTACCTTACACCAAGCACAAACTAACCAAAACACCTTCCTTCTTTCTTTCTTTCTTCCTTTGTCAGACACAATTTATCTCCAAAAAAAAAAAAAAATGGGAGTGTTGCTAGACTAGAAAAGCGTGTCAGATTCTTGGAGGTTGTTTTTGGGCATATTCTTTTTGAACGTTTTGACAACGGTTTTGAAAACAAATTTTAATGTAAAAAATGTATTAAAAATATAAAAAGTAGATGCTGAATAATAAAAAGTTATATTGAAAATGATAAAATATGATTAAAATATATTAAATTTACTGTTAAAATCAAAACCGTTTTCAAAACGAAATAAAAAGAACATGCACTTATGTATTTGGACAGGTTAAAATAATAATGTGATTTTGAAAGAGTAGCAAAGTGGACTAGGCTGTGGTTTCTATGGGCATGTTCTTTTTGAACGTTTTGAAAACGGTTTTGAAAATAAGTTTTGGAAAATAATTTTATAATGTAAAAAGTGTATTGAAAATATAAAAAGTAGATGCTGAATAGTAAAAAGTTGTATTGAAAATGATGAAATATAATTAAAATATATTAAATTTACTGTTAAAACCAAAACTATTTTCAAAACGAAACAAAAAGAACAGGCCCTATATCTTTCTAGAACAAATTAAAGTATAAGCTACCGCTTTCTCTGGTCTTTGTTTCCCCACCCATTCTTCTTCTTCTTCTTCTAGTACTAATTAGTTTGCGTATAAGAGTCCCAAACACGCCTCCCAAAACAGAAGATAAGAGAAGAAAGAGAAGAGAAGAGAGAATTCTTTCTCATAAACATTAGTAATATCCTGTTGATCGAGATTACCTCTTGTGCGAAGAAAGTAAAGTTATGGTCGTGTCTTTCTTTTGGTGGATTGGCCATAGACCCACCGCTGATCCCGAAGAAGCCAACCCAGATCGTTATGGAAACTAATTTGATTACCTTCATGCCCAACGACGATCTTCTTCACTCTCGCGTTTTTTTCTCTGGATTTTACTGCTGGGGTTGGGAATTCCTCACCGCCCTTCTTCTCTTTAGCCGCTTCATCTAGATTCTTCCTCAATTTAATTATTCGTTCTTTTGATCACAGACTGACTACTCTGACTAGATAGATAATTTCTACGGTAGCTTTTTTGTTTAAAAAAAAAAAAAAAAATCTCCGGCGGTGCTATTTCTATTTCTATTTCCGGTTTGGGATTTGTGGGGTTGGTGAAACAGAGGGATGTCGCAGAGGACGGTTCCGGCGCCGTTTTTGACGAAGACTTATCAGTTGGTGGATGATCCGGGAAGCGATGATGTAATATCGTGGAACGAAAGCGGCACAACCTTCGTGGTCTGGAAAACAGCGGAATTTGCCAAGGATTTGCTGCCCAACTATTTCAAGCACAATAACTTCTCCAGCTTTGTTCGCCAGCTCAACACCTACGTAAGCTTTTCTTCTGCATAATTTCATTTCTTTTACTTTTATTTATTTTTTTTAAAATCTTAATTACATATTTTTCTTCATTAAAAACATACTAGTAGTAATTAAGTTTTAAATCTAAAACGTTAGTATTAATTTTATTTTGAGATGTTGTATTAGTAATAATAATTATAATCATTTGCCTCCAATAGAATCTTCGTTAGGTAATGAATTAACCCCTACACAAAAGTGTGAAGGTGGGGGCACCCACTTTGGTTAAGTGATTAGTACTGATTAGTGTGTGTTAATTACTGATTACTCCTTTTTTAACAACAAAAGTTGTTGAAACGTAGTAATTCTATTGCCTATCTAATATATGAGTAATGATATACTCAATAACAAATCATATCATAGTAATTTTTTTAATAATAACTCATGTGGCATACATTCATTGGGCAATTATTTGATATTAATAAAAATGTAATCAATGAATGCATGCCGCATAAGTTGCTATCAAAAAGTTTACTCATTTTTTTAATTTGTTTCATAACTTTCTATATAATTAGAATTTCCAAATATGTTTTAAGAACAAGCCTTGATACTTTCCTTTTAAATATTTCGAGTGATGAAAATTAAAACGGTCAAGTAATTCTTAATATCTAATGTTACATGATGAGACGTTGAATATTTTCATTCTATAGAGTACTTGTCTTTTATATATTTGTTTGTTCAATATATTGATCCCAAAGATAAGTCTTGTAGGAGAGCGTGGATTCTTAAACAAGAAAGGGAAAGAAAATTTTGCTTTGATAGTATGAAATTATTCTTTTTTCTAACACAAAATTTTCAAGAAAAAATGTTATCGTCTAAATAAATTTCAATCCTTTCGTTTTCTCAACTACCCTTTTTGAATTATAGGGAAATGTGTTGGACTTGGAGTTCCCCCAAAAAAAGATAGATATTATTTTGTATGTACTTAACCCAAAATCTAAAGATATTTACAAAGGGATTTAAAACACTTTTTTTAATTTTTTATTTTCTCCTTTATAAAATGACTATTTCTTTTTGTTTTTGTTTTAACAGTTAATTTTTTATATTATAATTATTTTTTATATAACTTTCTATTATTTAATTATATATATTTTTTATTATAAAATTATTTTTCTTTGAAAAGACCTAAAAGAAAAAAAATATTGAAAAGTAAACGTAACTGAATTGTAGGATATACATATCCAGCTGTGAAATTGATCAACCTGCTCGCGGGTCCCATCTCATCCTCTCTTGAACAAACGAGAAACTGGGCCCACCCATCCTCTGCTCTGCTATGCTTCTGTTCTGAAATGTTTATATAAAACTTGAGTATGTTTTTTAACTTAGATTTTAAATTAAGTTTGAAATTTAATTTTGAGAAAATAATTTTATAATATAAAAATATATTAAAAATATAAAAAATTATATTAAAAATAAAGAAAATTAATTTATAAAATTATTTTTTTTAAAACTAAATTTTAAATTTAATTTGAAACTTAAGTTAAAAAATTAATGAATCCCATCTATGGAAAGATCCTGAACATGGTCACAGTGTGGGCCACTCCTTTGACTTTCTTGAACCTTTTCCCATTTCTTATGCTGTTCTTTGTCGTAGCGGATGAAAACTCTAGTAGTACCTTCTTAAGATCTTCCTAGTTGCTTCGCTTCCACTTCCACTTTGACGGCGGACAATTATGTCCTTGGCGTTATTTCTTAACTACCCCTCATCATCAGTCAGATAAAATAATATATAAAAAAAACATCGCGCCGATATTCTGCTTGGAAAGTCTAAAAAGTGTTTGCCAAATTCAATTTCACGTGGCTTCGGAGTCGGAGAGTTCGGTCCAAAAAGAAAAAGTCGTAAATCTCCACTGGAGCAAGCGAAATGGAATTCCATCCCGAGGTGTAGTTAGTCAATTCGCTACATAAAATAACCTGGAAAAAGAGAGAGTGCTCGTTTGTTGACACTTTCTGACGTTCAAAGTTAGAATTTTTAATTTTGGAAGAAAAACGTTCCAGAAAGTGCTCGCTTTGTTTTTATTTATTTTTGGAGTGTGAAACAGGTTTCTGATTTGGTTAAATTTTTGAATCAATTATCTGGCTTTTGATATTCATGTGTGACACATGCATGAATTAATTGATGATTTGTTAATCGAATAATTTCTCCCAAATATTGCCTTCTTGATTTTGTTATTCTAGTTAAATTACTTTGATGATCGCAATAAACTTACTACGTTGTTCGATCTCCAGGGCTTTCGGAAGATCGTTCCCGACAAATGGGAATTTGCGAACGAATATTTCAGGCGAGGGCAAAAAGAGCTTCTCACCGAAATCCGACGCCGGAAAACTACCACAACCCAAAATCCAGCTCCGAGCGGGAAGGCCAATCCCGGCTCGACAGAAAACTCCGGTGATGACCTGGGCTCTAGCTCAACATCCTCTCAAGACTCGAAGAACCCAGGGTCGGTAGACACGCCGTCGGCCGAGCAATTCGCCGACTTATGGGACGAGAACGAAAAGCTGAAAAGGGACAACCAGGTGTTGAGTTCCGAGCTGGCGCAGACCAGGAAACAGTGCGATGACCTCATTGCATTTCTGACTAAATACGTCAAAGTTGAACCGGACCAAATCAACACCATCATGAGCCATGCTGCGGTGGCCACCTTAAAGAGTGATGAATATAATAATCATCTTAAACTTATAGCAGCAGGCGATGACGGCGGCAATGGCGACAGCGACAAAGATAATAACAGTGATGATGATGACGAAAGTGAGAATGGTGGGGAGAGTTTGAAGCTGTTCGGGGTGATGTTGTCGACGAAAGGGAAAAATAAAAAGAGGGATCGCGATGAGATGATCGGTTTTGATGATGAGAAGAAGAAGAAGAAAGAAATGAAGAGCGTCGACTTTTGTCATGCACCATGGACGAAATTCTCTTCCTGTTGTGGGGAAAGCAGCCAAGGTCTGTAACTGATGATCAAATCATCAGTTGCATGCATGCAGACTGCAGTTTGCTTTTGGGTTCGACAAAATTCAGGTCGAATCAATACTAGTATATTAAGTGTACGTACGTGTATCCTAGTAGAGATCGAACTAATTAATGAGTCTTATTAAGTATAGGGCAATGGTATTGTAGAAGTAAAGCTAACTCTGCGATCTATCTCAGATTGGGTTGCGAGTTTGAGACTTGAGAATAATGATATTTGGGAGTATGGTGTTATTCCTTAACGAGTAATAATTCGTAAGATTTGTTAACTTGTTAAGGAGGAGCTGGGATCAAAAGCCAAAATGCTGTCCCCAGCTCAAATGCATGCTTATTATAATCTCAAATGAACCTTATGTTTATTACATTTCTATTGTTTTTACTTTTGAGAACCACATGTTGTATATACACTACATGGGTGCGAATTTAACAATAGAAACAATTGACTTCATGATGTGATATGTGGATTTCATATTTCATTGTGAGAGGCTGATTGGGGGAAGAAAGAATTATTATAGATAAAAGGTAATAAGAGTAGCGAATTTTTGTTGGATTTTCGCATGTTTCGGCCCAAACCCAACATATATATATATATATATGTAGTTACCTAAAATTTGGGCCTCTTCGTTGGGGGATGGCCCAGGGATGGGAACATGTTGGGCCAAACTTCAGCAAAAACAGCTGAGAAATTCTGACTAGTCGCTACTAGTGGGCCTCTTCTGCTCCACCAAATTTTCCCGGCGAAACTTTCCTGTTTCCTCCATTAAAACTACTAAAATCTTTAAAAAGCAGAACTCCAGCAACGGAGCAAAACCTCACATGGCTTGTACTTCTATTCTCAGCTCAACTCTGTCAGCAGTCCCTTCTGTTCTTCGTCAATCTTCATCTTTTTCCCCTCCTCTGCCTAGAGTTTATAAACCCCGTTTGTCACTATCAACAAGATTGGCTGCTGCGCCGGTGATGGATCCTCAGGCAAAGTTCATAGATTTCCCACATGCTTCGGGGTCAGTAAAGGAACTAATGTTGGACTTGGTGAATTCTGTGGAAACGCGTATTGGGTCTTCCCTTCTTCCTTGCTCTCTTCCTCCTGATGTGCAGCACTTTGAGAACCCAACTGGCACAGCTCAAGGCCACCTCGTCGTCAAATACGGGATTCCCTCTTCCCCTGTACTCTCATTTCATCCAATTATCCCTTCATTAGCTCCTATTGAATGATCTTTATGTTTATTCTTTGTTTATTGCTTCGTCTAATTCGTTAATTAAGCTGATTCAGCTAACCCCTTCCTAACATTTTGACTGTAGGTGCTTTATTATTTAGCGGTTCTTCATCTGTTCCTAAATTATGTTTTTTTTCATGCACCCGTTTGGTTTGACTGGGCGTGGATTGTGAAGGTTTAGATTATCTAGGGTTTAGGGTTAGATTATGGGTTGGTTGCAAGTTAAGATTTGGAATCATGGTTGAGAAAGCTCGTATTTATGTAAGCACGAGGTTTAATCATCTTACTCTCTCATTTCTTGCTCTAGATACTTGATTTGGGGTTGCAAGAGGGAATAATATGATGCTTCATTCTATCTCTTGCTTATGTAAATCGAAGCTTTGTGAACCTTGTTTGCTAAATTTTATCTCAACCACTGTAGCATAATCTGATCTCATAAATGATTGTAGCTTTTTTTAGCTGATGCTTAGAAAAAGTAAAGGAAAACTTTCTTAATTGAAAGGATGCTTTGCTAGACTTAGTTTGTTTTAGATGATTCCATGATCCACTCATAGTCATATTCACTTGGTAAATCATGCCATTTTTCTTATTGCAAAGGACTTGTTCTTGAAAACTTCATTTTAGCTCTGGTTCTATGATTTGATTAACAAGTGATAGACCTTATGTTGCAAATTCTCCAAAATGTAAACTCCTTGACTTCCCCGGATGTTCTGTGTTTGTTCCATTAAAAGCAAAACATGGATGGTATTGGTATTTCCTTTGTATGTAGAATAGGAAAGTAATAAGTGTTTTCTTGGTTTATCTTGCTATAAACCAGGTAATTAAAATAAAGTTTTTCCATCATGAAACTTGATAACAGTGAGAACTTTCATTCAAATTGACTGTTGTCCTGCACTTATTTCTTGTCGAAATTGGTTTTCTGTAGCCACTAGCAGAGTTCCTGAAGCAAAAGTGAGAAATCTTAGGGCGTTAAGGTCAAGACTTGAACTGATTATCGGTAGTAGCAGTGAGGAAGTGTTTAGCTGTCAAGGTTTTTCCTTACTGTACATCATGTTCAAGATGAAATTAACTTCTGCATGTACTACAGGTTGATTTTATTCTGGGAAGCTGGCTTCACTGTAAGCTGCCATCTGGAGGAGCCTTAAACATATCTAGCATTTCAACCTACTTGAAACCGTCAACTGATGCACCGAACTTCTTCATTGATATCATCCAGAGTAGTCCGACATCTCTTGTTGTGATTCTCGATATGCCTCCAAGAAAAGATCCTGTGTTATATCCTGAGTACCTGAAGACATTTTATGAAGACACTGAATTAGACAGGCACAGGCAACTTCTTGAAAAGCTGCCTGAGGTGAATCCTTACAACTCTCCTTTCCTGTATATTCGAGCATTCATCTCTCCATCAGCTGTTCTCATACGCATAGAAGAATCCGAAGCTGATAAAACTATGAGGCCGGTAGAGGAGATAGTTCGAAATCAACTGAGGCCTGCAGCGAACGAGATTTTGAAGGTCTGGTTGGATTTGTGTGCTTCTGTTGGGAGAGAAGTGGGAGAGGAGGAGATGGCTTATTTGGCTAAGAGGGACCTTGTATCCAGGAACAAGTCGATTGAACTTGATCTGGGCGCAAGCCTTCCCCGAATATTTGGGGAAGAAACAGGCAGCCGAGTTCTACAGGCTTTAAAAGAAATTCTCGTTGCTGCTTGAACCTGCCAGATCCTGATTAACTCTTTGTACATGATGAAAAATATTTTTCTCTTCTACTATTTGTAAGTATTCAAATAGAAAGAATAGTACAACTGTAATCCAACTGCAGTTTATATATATGAAGTTTCAGAATGAGCATTATTGCTTTGAGTATTCTTGAGGATTTCTGGAGAAAACATATTGACAGTAATTATGGTCTTCCTTTTATTGCATCAACTGCAATAAAACAAACGCTTTTTTAGCCATGAAGATACTGAGCTCGAAAGTTTTACCATGGAAATCACTCTCTTCAAATGCCTCCCTTACAAAACTTCCTCCTAACCCATCTCCCTCCTCAATTCGTCTCTTTACTGTTGCATGCGATCACTTCAGAAATGATCCCTCACGGCAAAGTTGCAACACCGCCGCTCATGACAGTCATTTTTTATCTGTTCTTGCCCAGTGCAAAACGACGCATGATTTGAAAGCTCTGAAATCTACGCTCATTGTTCAGGGACTAATCACCCCGGAATTTCTAACCAAAGATTTTATCAGACGATGCTACGATTTGGGTGCTTACGAATTAGTCTCTTCAACTTCTAAACTTGTTGGAACAAGATCAAGGCTTTTGTCACAGAATTTGATGCTTAAGTGGTTCTGCGATGATGGGTTGTTTGAGGATGTTTTAATGTATTTCGGAAAGTCGCGAATTTCGGGATGCCCGTCTGACAATTATACGATTCCCCTCGTTCTTAAGGCTTGCGCTGCTTTAAATTATGTTTCTCTGGGGAGAATTTTACATGGAGTTATTTTCAGAAATGGATTCTTCGGTGAAAACGTAGTTGTACAGACAGCTCTTGTGAGTTTTTACTCAAAAATTGGGCGAATTCGGAAAGCGCGTCTATTGTTTGATAGAATGCCTGAACGGGATATGGTTGCTTGGAATGCATTGATTTCTGGTTGTTGCACCAGTGGATATGATGAAGTTCTTGAGCTTTTTCTTGAGGCAGTAGCTATGGGTTTGAGGCCAAATGTGAGCACTTTGGCAAGTGTAATTCCCGCTTGCTCTCGGTCTGGCTTCGTTGATGTCGGTAAATCTCTGCATGGATTAGCAATCAAATCTGGAATTCATACGGATGAATCCCTAATCCCATGTTTAATTTCAATGTATTCTTACAGGGGTGATTTACTGCAAGCGAGGAAAATCTTTTATTACTCAAAGAACAAGACTATTTCCATTTGGAATGCAATGATTTCTGCCAGTACAGGAAACCGGAAATCAGCTCATGCTTTTGAACTCTTTCTTGAAATGCTCCGTGATGGTTTGCAACCAAACATGGTTACTTTTGTATCAATTATTCCCGCTTGTGAAAACTTTGGTACCCTTTGGAATGGCGACTCTCTTCATGCCTGGGTGATCAAATTTGGACTGGCGAATCAACTTTCTGTAGCAACAGCCTTGTTGTCGATGTATGCCAAAGTTGGAGATATAGAATCTGCCGAGCGTGTTTTTTACAGGATGCGACAGAGGAATTTGCTATCCTGGAACTCCATGGTTTCAGCGTATGTCAGCAACGGCATCTGGGATGCAAGTTTCGCTACATTTCACGAAATGCAGTTGGCCGGTGTCGATCCAGATGCGATATCTGTTATTACCATTCTTTCTTCATGCTCTGAGGTAGATGACTTTCTGATGGGGAAGTCTGTCCATTCATTCATTGTAAAGAAGGGGATGGACCCAAACCTCAATGTTTGCAACGCTCTGCTGGCATTTTACTCAGGCTCTGGTAAACTGGATTCTGCTTTTGTTATCTTTGATAGAATGAGTAAACCAAATATTGTTTCGTGGAATACGATGTTATCAGGATGCCTACGCGCCAGAAAGACAGAATCTGCTTTTATCCTTTTTCATCGTATGCAGCAAGAAGATGTCGGTTTTGATTTGGTAACCTTAAAGAGTTTACTCCCTGCTTGCTGCAATGGTAGTGGAGATTTGATGCTAGGAGTGGCTATTCATGGATATGCAATTAAAACTGGGTTTGACCATGATGTTTCTTTCACTAATGCACTTATTAGCATGTATATGAATTGTGGAGACCTAGAATCAGGTACATTTCTCTTTGAAAACATGCCTTGTAGAAATGTTATCTCCTGGAATGCTCTTCTATCGGGTTATTGCCATCTCAATGCACCTTGTGACATTGCTGTTTTGGTTAAACTAATGACAGAAGAAAAGCAGAAACCTAACTATATTACCTTGTTGAGTTTATTACAATCCTGCAACACCCTTTTTAATGGCAAGGCTATCCATGCATATGCTGTTAGGACAGGGTTCATGAAAGAAACTCCTCTTCTCACATCTCTGATGCTAATGTATGCAAGATTTGGGAATGGTAAATCATGTCAATACATTTTTCAAATGGGACATGAAGGGAATCTTTCTATGTGGAATGCTATTATATCCGCGCACCTAAAGTTGAATGATCCTGGATCAGCATTCTCCTGTTTTATTGATTTACTTCGAAGGGGGGACATAGAACCTGAATTTGTAACATTTCTCAGTGTGATATCAGTTTGTGTTCAGATAAACAACTTGAGTTTCAATGACTCCATCTTTGCTTATCTGATCCGGAAAGGATTTGACCAATACGTTGCCATCAACAATGCCCTAATCGATCTCTATGCAAAGTGTGGAAACATTTCAACTGCAAGAAAGCTGTTTGAGTTGTTACCTGAAAAGGATTCCATCTCTTGGAGTGCAATGATTAACGGGTATGGCTTACATGGCGATGGCGAGGCTGCTTTGTCTCTCCTATCACAAATGAGGCTTTCTGGCATGAAACCAGATGATGTAACTTACTTGAATATACTATCAGCATGCAGTCATTCTGGGGGTTCAGTTGAGCAAGGAAGAACTGTTTTTCAGTCAATGATGGATGATGGGATCCAGCCGAGGCGGGAACATTACGCTTGCTTCATTGATCTTCTGGGTAGAACAGGTTATCTGGATGAGGCTTATGATATTCTGAAGAGTTTGCCCTGCAAATTTGTTGAAGATCTACTTGATTCATTGTTGGGTGCATGTCTAACTCATGGCAACATTCAGCTTGGGGAAGAACTTGGAAAACTGGTTCCAGTAATGAAGTCAATACATTCAGGGCATTATGTGATACTTCATAATATATATGCAGCTGCTGGGAGATGGACAGAGGCCAATAGGTTAAGGTTTGAAATGGAAGAAAATGAATTGACAAAAGTAGCAGGCATTAGCATTGTTGGAGGAAATGGATCATGAATCATGATTGAGTAGTTTTCAATAAAATAAAAATAAAAATAATTACGCTAAAAATATTTTTTCTTTTCATAACCATTCGTTTAATTGTAGAATTTTCTATACTTTTACTTACTTTCTATCATTCACGATATTTTTCATATCTAAACTCGTAGTTGCGTTGCGAAGCATAATAAAGGAAAAAAAAATTGTTTTGAGGGTTTTGAATCCGAGTTATTATATTAGTAAGATAACGGTAGCTTATTATTATTATTAATAATTATCATTTTTATGTTTTTTTTTTCGGCTTATGCTAAAGGGTTTTTTTTTTTCTTAGTAAAATAAATTACAATATTATACGTTATGTCAACATTTAATACGAGGTAAAATTTGTTTCTTGTCATTTGACCATTGGTCAAAGAATGAAGCGTGTACTTTGATTCATTGCTAAAAAGTTGGTGACCTCAATTGTTGTATTTTGTGAAAAAATATTTCTTTGTATTTGTCGAATTAATTTTAGTTCAATAGATTAATACGAGGAGATAATCACTAAACATGACCTCTTATCTGTCTATACTTTTCTAAGTAATTTACATGTATGTGATTGATTGCTTTTATACAAGCTACATAACCCAATTTTGCGTTGGGGATGCATGCAATTATTTCTTGTACTTGGGTGTCATGAACTTAAGCAAAACCCCAAGTTCAATTTATACACGTGGGGTACATAGTTTAATTTATAACGTGGGATACGTGATTATTGATAATTCACCACGCTTTCGATCTGACGTCTACGGCAGCTCACTATGAACGGGTCACTCTACCTCTCTCCTTCCTCAACATGGACAAGTATGAAGTCGTCTATATTACTATTTATTATGATTTTAGAGAGAACTCACTTCAAAAGTTAAGTTACGACAATAACTACCTCGTACCTTCATTATGAGGGTATCATCCCCTGGGGAAATAGAATCTGAAGGCCGCCGCGTTGGAAGGTGGGGTCCAGCCCAGATATTTATGTACGAAATATCATTGACCACCTAGGCTAGCCTACTACAAGTGGAAGTGCCACCTGGCGGAGGTGATCTGGAGCTACGGTGACTATTGATGAAAAATGGGTCAAATACAGCAATATTTCTCACTAGAAATTCAACTCGTTATTTAGAATTCTCGCCGGTCGGCAGAAGTTCGAATCAATCACTTTTAAAATTGTTGTTAACATCAACTATCAAAAGATAGATCATTGTTACGAAAGCAATGAAACCTAGCGGTGCAATTCCATGACCAAAGCAATGAGAGTTTTTCGGTAGTAATCGAAAATAGGTTTTGAAAAACACGTAAACGAACACGAGGGTTAAAAATTAATTTTCAGAAACGATGAGAGTTTTATTATTATCAAGTTTGCAGAGCAAAGCAATGAGAGTTTTTTTGGTTTCGTGCTTGAGCGGCAAAGCACGGATATCTTTTTTTCTGGTCAAGTTAACGTTTTCACAGCCAAACTTGTTTTGGAAACCCAATCTTAAAAAAGAATTTTTTAAATGAGTGTCAAACAATGTTTGAGTTTCAAAATAATTTTTAAAACTGAAAAACAATTAAAATAAACTTGCAAAACTTGTACAAGTCGGGCTAATTTTTGAATAAAGTTAGTGGATTTTGGTAATTTTAGCCTTTTGAGGAAGGGATAACGCGGGCCTTTCCAAAACAAAAATGAAAAAGACATATGACAACGATTGTTAGCCCCAATGATGGAAATTTCGGAGATATTTTCTGTTTTTCCACAACATAAAGTTGGTTCATTTTTATTCTCCCTTCCCGACCCAAATTCAGTCGGCACTCAAGATATGTACACAACTCATTCCAAGTAGAATAATTCAACCGTAAAATTATTTACGTGTTATAAGTTGGTATCTTACAAGTCAAAATTTTCGTGGACTATTCTCCCATTATTACTATTATTATTATTATTATACTCGTACACTAAACTCACTTACAAACACTTATGTAAATTCTTTTCTGAGACATGATCTTAGAACGATCTCACTTGCTTTATTTGACAGATTCGACATTCAGATCCCATTCGGTAGCCCTCGAACCCCCTCTTCGAGAGTAACCCCTCCGATAATTCCAGGACATCATCAAGCCCTAAAATAAGCACATCTAACTATAATTTTTTTAAAAACGTATCATCCATGACTTAACCAAGTAGAATTTTATGGTAAAAAATAATTACGATCAATCATATGTGCCTTCGATGTATAAATAATAATATGGGCAAATTATATTTACCTGTTTTGAGATTTAGTCAAATTACAAAACCACATAAACTAATTTATACTTTAACCAAACTTTCGCAGTAATATTGCATGGACCATGCATATGTACTCACTAAACACAGTAATATTGTTTTGACTTTTGACTACACTCGTAAGTAATTAATCTAATCCATGCAAGCAAGAAGTACAACAACTTGCAAATCAACGTTGGAAAATATAACTGAGTGATTTAATCCTGAAGAAAGTTGGTGAACACAAACCCAGAACCAAAAAAATGAAGAGGGCCACTGGCACCGGCCATGCTAACGTCAGGCCATACGCAATGTTTGATTTTGATAAAGTTTGCCGTGAATTGGAAACGATCAATTCGTCCGGACATGAACGTTTTGGAATATCCACTCCACAGAAACTCCAAAATTCTGCGGCGGACATTAACTGGAAGTGGACCACCACCGTCCATTCCTGTCCACGTAATATGTACATGAAAACATATCCAATTTTCATAATCCACGTTTGCAACAGAGTATATTTCCTAAAACTGCAAATAAACGAGCATTTGACTCCTTCCCTTCAACGTCGGACGCATCAGCTTTTACTTATGATGTCGGCACGTGGCTGCGCTTGAAACGCGAAATCCTATATAAAACCGCCTCAGGTCAAGATTCCTCATTCCGGGAGCTTCACCACTTCTTCATTTGAATTGAAAACTTTCCGCCACCAAACCAAACATAGTATTTACATAGTACGGCGTCCATACGCACGTACATTTGATTTTCCTCCCATGGATGGATTCTTCGGAAATTCCTATGAACATAACCGCATTGTCTCAGCCCTCAAGCACGTCATCATGGGAGGCAACGAAGACGTCGTAGATGATGATGATGAACCAACACAATCGGAACACCCTGAATTGCCAGCGGTTGTGCAAGGAGCGTCGTTATTTGCATCTCCACCTTCGGCATTCACTGGGAGCATGGAACCAACTAGGCGGCAGCAGCAGCAGCAGAAGGTGAAGAAAAAGAAGAAGATGAAGAGCGGGAAAAAGTACAGGGGAGTGAGACAGAGGTCAAACTCGCAGGGAAATAAATGGGTGGCGGAGATATGGGACCCAAGTCGAAGTAAGTGTCAGTGGTTGGGTACATTCGACTCTGGTGAGGAAGCAGCCAGAGCTTACGATAGGAAAGCCATTGAGTTGGGTGCTTTTTCCTCTCTCAATTTTCCCTTGGAAGACTATCCCCATGATGAGTTGCGAAATCATCAACTTGGAGTTGGACCTTCCAATCCGAATCCGAATCCGAATCCGGATCCGGATCCGGATGAGCCCAGTTTTGAAGTACTGGCGGGACCACCGGACTTGACCAACATTAATAGTAATACTGAGACTGTGGATGACACGGAGGATTTTGATTTTGGACAGTTCGAAGATTTGAACGTTGAAGAATTAATGAAAATATTAGATTCCAAGCCATGAGCACACGTACGTCATCGCTATGGCCCACGTTTAATGGCGGGGGGACCCGCTTACAGTCCAGGTGTACCATTCAGATTGCAGGACGCCACGGTGGCACGTAATGTTCCCTATTGCTATTGGGTCAAAACAAATAAAAATTAATTCGTTCGTCAAAGAATATAAAAAATTAATTCTTGAGAAAGAGAATGAAAAAAAAAGAAAAAGAAGAGGTGTAGCGTACGTTAATTCTCACATTAGAGACTTTAGGGCAATGTTTAATTTTATATATGTGGTTTAATAGTCTTGTTTTTGTTGGAGAAAGGCCTGGAAATTATGATAACGAGCCGAGCCGAGCCGAGCTTTGACGTGTTCATTTATTGTTCATTTATTTATCGAGTTTAAAATCTTGTTCATATTTGTTTATTTATTAATCGAGCCGAGCCGAGCTTTGACGTGTTCGTGTTCGTTTATTTATTAATCGAGCTGAGCCGAGCTTGTTCATGTTCGTTCTCAGCCATAAGTGTCATGCTCATCTATTTATAAGGAATTTTCCTCCCAAATCTTCTCTCATTTCCGATGTGAGATTGGGTGAAATTCACCTCAAAATTGTGAAATAAAATAAATTTGAGCTTGTGAAGATTCGAACCCTAGTTCCCTTGTTTCTTCTTTTAATGTCTTACCACTGCACCAAATATATTTATATATTATATGTATGAATGATAAATTATATATGTATTTTATCCTTCTTAAAATTTATTTTTTTCTTATCGAGCTGTTCACGAACGTAATCGAGCCGAGCTCCCTTTTGTTCATTTATTGTTCGTTTATTAATCGAGCTTAAAATTTTGTTCGTGTTCGTTTATTAATAAATAAACGATCTCGAACCGAGCTTTTAACGAGTCGATCCCGAGTTTATTCGTGAACTTTCGTGTTCGTTCTCAGCCCTTCTTGAGAATGCTAAGATTAAAAAAAAAAAATACTCTTGTTTTTGGTTCATTCTCTTTTAAAACTATTACACGTTACCTGTAAATGAGTCGAGTCTCTTGGAGCCGCTCAGCCAAATCTCAAGCCCAATTCGGGCTCTCAACCCATTTACAGCACTAAGCTCAACACATTTACGGCCCTAAGTTACGCCATCAAAAAAATATATATAAATATAAGGTAACATTAAAATATAAAGAAAGGCTATAAAATTAAGACCATAGAGGTTAGATTGTCTATCTCCAAGAAAACCAGCATGCAAAAATCGCACACTTAAAGACTTGATTTGTAATCACCAAAAAACGGAAACTTCCTTTGACAATCATCTTTAAAAAAGTTAGCGTTCCCAAATACTCTTTCGGTTTCTTTTCTTTTTCACCAATAAAACAAAGAACAAAATTACAGGAAAGAACTACTTTGGGTTAACAGCCGGACAATGGAACACCCCAACTCTAATCTGGAGATTCAACCGTATCATCATCACGGTGGCAATCAAACCCTCCTTTCCCCCCTCTAATCGCACAACGGACCGGAGTCGAAGCACCTCAAGAACTAAAACACAGGACCAGTGCCATCATCACTAACCAGATCCACTACTCAAATGAGGACCTCTTCCAGAGAAAAGATCCGTAAGCTAGCATCAAGGTTCAAACTATAGGATACATCCTATCCTAAAAATAATCTATTCCCCCCTCCCCCCCTAAAATCCAAAACTCAACCAAAAATTATTCATCCTGAAGGTGAAGAAGTCGCATTAGTAGGTTGTTTAGCCACATAGATTTGCTTCATTTTCGAAGAAGGAATTCCCTTCTCAGAACCAAAAGACTGGTTCCTTCCGTGGAAACCACTTCTCCTTCCGTGGAATTCATTCCCTGCATTGTTTCTCTGATGATGATGAGATGTTCCGCCTCCTACTCTTTGGTGGTGGTGGTAGTTGTGAGATGAATTCTTCTGCTGGGATGAGGATCGAGTCTTGAAACCACTAGTGCCAGCTCCTTCGTTGTTGTTGCTACCACCGGTCGAGAGACTGCCTGCGTTGCTAGCATCTGCTGCAGTAGAACTCCCACAAGAGCCATGACTGACATTGTTCTGGTTAGATGCTATAGCACTAGTGGTTCTTGATGTGTCTACTAAACCTAACTCATCAGGAAAATGTGCAGCGTTCACCTCAGACCCAACGGAGAAACTTGGGCCACTTGTGGATGGCGTCGGAGTTCGAGAATCTGAGAATCTATTAACATTCAGTGATTGATCCGCTGGACTTGAGTGACCCAACTGTGAAGGCAATATACCTTCAGCTTGCTGCAATGGCCGAGAGAGAGGTACTGAATGAAGTGTGGTTGCAGGAACATGAGGCCAATGGGCCTGGACAGACATGTCAGGTGCTGACTGTAGAATATTCAGCCAAAAAAAAATTAGTAAAAATTCAGGATTGGACTTCATAATCTTACAAATATTGAATGATACAAAAAAACAGAGGAGAGAGGGGGGGAAGAATTGAAAGTATGTCCAATAACTAGCAACCCCAAATCCAGTACCTGAAATGGTGATACGTCAAACATAGCCAAAGGCGAGGCAATGGGCATAATTGGTGACCCAGAGGCAAGATGTTGGATTGGCGAGGCCATGTTGGGAGGATTTCTCTGTCCACTGGCAATATTAGCACTATTCATGTGACCCTCAGCCATACCAACCGCAGAAGATGAAGAATTGTGCTGCCAATCAGAATGTTTTCCAGAGGGAATATAAGTAGGACCCATAAAACTTAATCCCACCTGTCCAAATTGTCCAACTGGAGCAAAATGGTTATAAACCACCATATGAGGAGGACCTTGAACTCCAGGAATACCTCCAGGCGGGCTAATGAAAGGACCAGTATATCCAGCCGGATGTCCATAGAAGGAATCGACAGTAGAATGGCACTGTTGCCATGTACCAAGAGGCCCTGAACTGGCCGTATTACCACTTTTCTGGCTCTGTGATTGGTTACCAACAGATTCTTCACTTGGACCAAAAGCAAAGATAGGACCACCCAACATAGGATTCATCTCGTAGAAGGGGAAATGGGAAGGAGGGCGGCCTCCTGGAAAATGAGAAAGCATCTGGTTCGAAGAATTCTGTGGGCTTGGTAAAGGTGGCCACAAGGAGATAGGGGGAGTTTCAACAGAGAGGTCTGCAGGAAGAGAAACGCTAAGAGATTCCTCTGCCCTTGAATGAGAAACTAAGGGCTGATCACAAGCCATGCCTGCAGTTTAGACAAAAATCACTCAGTCCTATACCAAATAAAATCGTCTAGAGTAATGAACATTCCCTAATTGAGATAAATATAGTAGATAATAACACACCTGTGGAAATTCCATCAATATTTGAACAAACAAAGCTTTTTGATTCTGAGATAGCAACAGAACCCAGCCCATTCCCAACAACCTCGTCATTTACAATAGCTGCAACAGCAACAGCAGAAGCAGCAGCTTCAGCTTCAGATTCAGAATCTTGAAGATGAGCACAAGAGTCATTGGTCTGCTTGTCCTTTTTAAAGAAAAGCGCACAGTCCTCCTCAGCGACTGATAGATTGTGGGGAATTTGGATTTCTGGTCTACTTGAGCCAGGAGCACGGCTACTGGGGGGAAGGATAGGTGGTGAAGTAACAGCACCTGTTAAGGAAAGATTGAACAATGAGGACCATAACAGCAGTAACTTACCAAAATATTGAGGATAATACAAATGAAAATAACTACCAAATTGGATTTTCTCTCCAGCCAGCAGGGAATTGATTGGACTTGAAGAAGTGGAAAACGATCTTTCCTTGGCCAACATGGATGATGATGGCAAAAGAGGCTCGCTAACTGAGCTGCTATGACCCCCAACTCCAACAGAAGCAATTGATGAGTCATATCGGGGAGCCTTCATAGCTTCCTCTAGTTGAGTCTGAGTCAAGGCCATAACCTGCCAGAAGGAAATTAATCAAAGTTCTGACGGTTTAAAGAGGGACTAACGCCAATGAAGAAAGTCGGGGCAGTAAAGAAATCATAAAAAATGACAGGTGGATAGAAAAGGTAAACCCCATTCTGCATGACCAAGGCGAAGTAAGGTTCATTAAAAGCACAGAAGTATGAAAAAATGGCATCCCCTTATCTGACAAGCCAACAATTACATCAACGCAAACACTACTCTAGCGCACCTGCTGATTAAACTGCCCATTGTCCCAAGAACTCATGGAAGATGGCACAGTATCCACAGCCTCATTCTTGCTCTCAAATATGACAGAAGGCCCATGGTCTTTTCCACCACTAGCCAAACCAGGAAATGAACTTGTTGGAACAGACCTGTGTTATAATAAACATATTCAAATGCAATCAAAGTTCAGAAGCAAATCATTTAGTAACAAAATATTTTCAGGTAGAAGATTCTTACTTGACACTTTGGGATCTTTTATCAGCTTGAGTTTCAAGTTTGACTGCAGGAGTGCCAATTGGTGCCAGTGGTTGAGACACAGAGGGATTAGATGCTTCCTTATATGCCAAAACTGGCCCTTCAGCGGAAGAAAAGTCGGAGTCAATATTTGGGGATGATTCTCTGCGCATAGATCCAGAAACCTTTTTGGAGTTGGTCAACCCCCCTGTAACCTGCCTAATGGTGCGGGGTTTACGTGGTGGCTGCAATGAGATAAAAGTGTTTTTCTTTCATTTTGAAGTCCCAACAAACAAAAAACAAAACCCAACAAAGAAAAAGAAAGGTATTCTTCAAAATGAGATTAAAAATACACAATGCAATTTTGGTTACCCGAGATTTTGCCTTGATTTCCTTTTCTTTTTGTTCCCTTCTATCATTCAGCATTTGCCTCTTCGACCTGACTTCAATGAAGTCATCTTCATCACTAGGTGCTTCTATGCCAGGTTGCTTGAAAACACGCACAACCCCACTTTGCAGTGGAGCATCAACATCCTCTTCAGAAATGTTCCTTTTCACATTTCCCTCTCCAGACTGGGATAGATTCTGATCTCTTGTAGATGCATCTTTGTCAAATTCTTTCCCTGCCAGATGATCAGATTTAACATCCTGGGAAATAATATTACCTAAAACGGAACCCTCTGTATCAGCAATTTGCTTCACGACCTTACTAGACATGGTTCCCCTCTTAGATCCACTTCTTGCAAAATGTGTACTAGATCTACCGTAGTAATTGGATTTATCATCCACATTTAAGCCATTAGAGGAAAATGAACCAGATTGTGGCCTTCTTTCAACATTCTCCCGTACACGAAATTCAGCTCTGTGAAAAGTTCTTCGTGACCTCCTCTGAAAACCAAATGCTTCCTGAGATGACTCATTTGCAAAAGGTAAAGCGGATCTTATGCTAGAATTCTTAACCGCGTAGGTTAACCTTTTCCCCCTAACAACAGCACCTTGAGCCTTCATGCTACCCGGATTTCTTTCGTTGTAAAAGGATTCACTTGACGTTTGCGTGGCCTGTGATTGATTTCCAGATATTCTCCCTCTTGACGATACACGGTTTCTGGTAAGTGAATCATTGTGCCACCTATTCTCAGCTTGGCCAACTGTTTCTGATTTTAGCTTGTCATCACTACCACTGGAAACCTTTGAAGCAGTAATTTGTGTCTGAGACATACTATTTGCACCTTGTCTCACCAAAACTGAACTCACTGCCACCAAAGGGCTCCCTGATGTATCATTTGGTCCCCCTAAAACATAGCCAAGCTTGTTATTCATGGCTAGAGAAGATGAATCACCACTCGCAGCATTTGGAGAGGTAGTATCTTGCGATGGTTGAACAGGAAATGAGCCTCCAGCATTCTGATTAAGATTGTAAGACGCCGGGACATTAGGCGGAACAAAAGGCATTGATGGAGGAGCAATGGGGAGAACGCCCTGAGAGATGGGAGATGTATATCTCACCTGACCAAACTGAAACATAGGAGGCTGTGATGGATGCACATGGGTAAGGGGTGGACCAATAGGAGGATGAAGGTGGAGAGGCATCTGTATTGATCCAATCTGTATGGCAGGAACAGGAGATGGTATAAGAGAAGGGCCAGAAAACAGCCCAAACTGAAGTTTAATGGGTGCATCAGCTTGACTAAGACCAGAAGATGAAGTTGATGCTATCGTAACACCAGCTGAAGATGATAAAGTTTGTTGAGAAGAAAGAGCAGGCCCATCTGATGTTACTGATGAGTATGGATCATCAATAGGTTTAACAACAGAATCTTGCAGTGTCTTTTCAGTTTCCTGGATCATAGTAGTCACTGGTGGAAAACCACCAGTCCGTTCACGGGTTTGTTCATCATCTAGTGCACGATCAACCAATCCCTGCTCCCTCACAATCTGAATAGAAGAGTCAGATATCCCAAAATTTCTCTCTTCGTTTCTGAAATTTCTATCAAAATCATCAGTTGGTAATTCAACCTCAATACCTTCATCAAACCCTAAAACCAAGTTGTCCATCATATGAGAAGAGCCTTTATCTTCCAGGTGTAAATCTCCAAACTCTTGGTTCAAGTCCAGATGCTCATCGTCTCCTTCACGCACTTCATCCTCTTCCTGGTAACCATCTTCATCCTCATCATATTCTTCTTGCTGCTGCAAATCATCCGTGTTCTCAAGAGTCCATTCCTCATCCTCAATAGCAGAAATAGAACCAGAAGCTGCCACTGATGTATGCTGACCAGAATTATCATTCAAGATCACAGCTTCATTCCCAGAAAGTGAAATATGTTTTACTTCTGCTGTAACAGATAAGATAGGAGAATCTCCAGAATCATCCAATTCATCATGGGAAAGATGAGGGGGAGAACTGGGAGGGCTAGAAACAGATACTGAAGATTGTGAATCACACCTTGTAGTCGCATCCTTGTTCAATCTCTGATCTTCAACAGTGCCACCTTCTTTTGGCATATCAAGTTGAGACTGCTCAACTCCATCTTGGTGGCCACTATAATACCCTGTTGGCCTGGTAGATTCACTTCTTTCTGGATGGGTACCATGGTCATTATCCACCAGCAACCCGGATGGACCAGGACGCTCATTTGCAACCCTGAAAGAATTCCTTTGTGTAGAAGCAATTGGAGGGGGAAGGACTCGCGGCTGTCTCATTGAGTATCGCGGCCTTCCATAAGAATATAGGTCATCTGCATCAGTGTTTGGATAGGCCCGCTCTGGATAGGGGGAATGACTATGCCCACGAAAATGATTTTGAGCCCACCCAACATCACCATACCTTTCTGCAAGATTATCTTGAAATTCTGCATCAATTTCTCTACCTCCACCAAAGGAGTCTGCATCCCCAGAAAAGTTCCATCTTTGATCTCTCTGATGACCAAACTCATCTAAATAGGATTCGTGCATTCCTCTCAAATTAGCCCTAGAAGATGCATATCCAGCACCTCCGTGAAACTCTTTCCGAGCAACTGGTCTCACATTAGCAAACGATTCTCTCTGTGGACTGAAGTGACTAATCTCGTGCTCCTGCATCTGGGAGGAAGCACTATTCCCATTTTCAAAAGCATCCCTTCTCCATGAATTAAATGGTTTTCCCTTGTCAAGAAAGCCAGTAGAGCTCTCTCTAGTAGCATAGGACCGAGAATTTATCTCAAAGGGCCTGTTTAGAACAGAAGAATCAACAGATGATGAAGCTGTTATCCTTTCCACCATTCTCTCACTATCTTCCCAAGTTTCTAGATCTGTAGAAGTGGACACATCTTTATCCTTCAGTATTGAAGGCAATTTCTCATCTGCATTGACAGTAACAACAGAAGAATCAGACTTAATTGTCACAGACTGCCTCTTGGCCATCTTTTCTTCCAGCTCCAAAAGCATTTGTTTAGCAGCCTGCTTCCTCCTCTCCTCCTCCATAAGAATTCTCCTTTTCTCTTCTTCTCTAGCAACCTTCTGCTCTTCAGCTCTTCTAAGAGCCTCCAATCTCTCCTGCTCTGCCCTCCGTGCAGCTTCCCAGGCTTCCTCTTCCAGTCTCCGCCGCAGTTCTTCCTCTTCCCGAATGAGTCGTTGCCTCTCCTCTTCTTCTCGTCGTGCTTGTTCCAATGCTCTTTCTTGTTCTTCAATAATCCGCTGTCTCTCAAGTTCTTGCATCTTCTGAACCCTTTCAAGTTCAGCCTCAAATGATTCCCGTACAGGGTCAGGCAAATCACTCTGTTTAACCACATCCTTTCTCCTTTTAATTACTCCAACAAGACTCCCAGAGAAAGGATCCCTATCATCAAAACCTGAAGCACCCATAAAAGGATCCTCAAAGTACTGTCTTTCAGCTTTTGCCACGCCACGTTTGTCTCTACCTGAAGCCATAACAGAATCAGATCCAGAAGGCAATTTCCCACCTGAAGCAAGTAAAGATTTAGACATACTGCTGTTCTGTAAACCATCACCCCTGTATCTGGAGGATTGTTCAGAACCATATCGTTCCCGTGTATTCCGGCTGTTATATGACTCCTTCGGGTTATTCCACTGCGGTCTACCTTCCATAAAATTTCCCGAGTTCCTCCTTCCATAAGCAGTTTCCTGGCTAGCTGACAATATACCATCTTGTGCCAATTCTTCAACATGACGCCGTACATACCTGTTCTCATTCCCAAAATCTTTGTTGTAATTTCTGGCCCCAACACTTGTCTTGTCATTTGCAATTTCTTGAATATTCAGTTTATTATTGGGAAGAGGTGAGTTCCGCCATATGTTCCCTTCCCTGCCTTCCCTACTTGGCAGTGTTAACTCCCGGCGATAAGTATCCACTTTGGAGACATCGCTGGAAAAGTTCCTTCCAGTTTCATCGTCTTTTGGACCCCGCCTTTCGTACTGAGATTTGTGTGGTAAGACACTCCTCGGCATGTCAAAGTCTCTTTCCCAAAAGTTTTCAGCTTTTGAAAATCCAGTATCTCTACTACGTTCAACAATTCCATATCCTGTATCACGCTCATCATCAGCCCAATCAGACCTAGGATTCAACCGAACCAATGGCAGAGGACTAGAAAAATAATCTTCTTTCCGAAGCTGATCAGCTATATTGGAACTGCCCAACCCTCGGCTAACGCCAACATTGTCTATGGTACCATTTCCACTGGCATTATGAGAATCCTGGACATCAGAACCAATATCAACACGTGAATTCAATCGGAAACCACCCTGTTGCTGGTCAATTGACTCCTCAGAGATAGCAGGTTTCTGTTTCTGATTGAAACTGTCCTTCTGTTTCTGCCCAGGCCCACATGATACAGGCAATGCAGCTTGCAAAGAAGGAAAATCCTCACCCTTCAAAACCACTGCTTTCTCTACAGGCTTAGGCAAAGGTCTAGCAGAACCAGAACCTGAACTAGTAACCCCAACAGCAGTAGACCGAGCCGAAGGTGGCATGTATGCACTACTGTGCCTACCCTCACCATCAACAGCATGCCCACTAGGCTCTACCTGAGTATCACCACCACTAGCATCTTTCTCTTGCAAAGCAATGGCTGCAGGCTTTGTCCATCCCATGCCAGATGAAGAGGGCCTCGGCCCACTACCAGTTCCAGCACCAATAGCTGGTCCACTGCCTGATCCTGACAAATCAAACCTCTCATGTTCCTTCCTCAATGAGGGCAAGTTCAGGGGGGGTGGAACAGATAATTTTGGGCCAGCAGCCTTCTGGGAAATCCTGGGCCGTGACAAAACCACCATTCCCCCACCTCCCCCACCGCCACTCCCTGGCCGTCCCCTACCTGCGGCCTGCCCATAAGAACCACCATAAGGTTGACGATTATGATGAGAAGATTGTCCATAAGATTTGTTGAGGTTCACTGATACAAACTTAGCCCCGACCCCTCCGCCATGATTGGCCATTTCACTTCCCCGACCAGACCCGAATCCCTCACTGCTCTCGCAGATCCCAAACCGCCGCAACGCATCAAAACCCTTAACTCACTTTTCTTCTCAAAATCGGAGCATAAGAAAGTCTCTTTCCAGTTAGTAGATCTCACTGTCAGTGATCAAACATTAATCAATAATAAACCCTAAAATCCAAGCCAAAAAAATTTCCAAAAATAAATAAAAAAGAAAAAACACGCACGAACACACAGACACGGGCAAAAGTAAATAGTAAAATAAACCGACGAAAGGCTGTCGGATGGCGAACAAGCCATCAAACTAATAGTTCATTAATCGGAAAGTACAAAAGCTAGCTATGTATCATACCAATAACGTAGAAAATGGCATGGATAAAATGAAAAGGAGATCGGGGAGAGGAATGCGGGGAATTTAAACGAAGCTTACCTCCGGTGGCGTATGGAAGAAGTCGGCGGAGTGATTAAGTGGCGCCGCGTAGAGAGAGAGAGGGAAAGGTAGATTATCACGAGGACGTTGGCGAAAAGCCCTAATACTGCTCAGCATTGGAGGTTGGGGGGAGAGAAAACTGAGGGGTGAAACACGAAGAGGAAAATTAGGAATTCTTTTAACTTTTGTCTTCTCATTTGTCCACCCCCATTGTTTTACGTAATTGTGTTCGCCTCCACAACTTTATCATTTATTCCATTACCATCGTATGTTGGTTCTAAATATTTCAATTCTTTCCTTAATTGAATGAATAACTGAATTTCTTTTTTTTTTTTTTTTGCAGAGAGCTATAGTAAACTATCATATTTTATGCTATTTAATTTTAATTGATGATATTATCTTATAAAATAATAAATTGAGATCATTAGTTTGTGGAATGTGTTATAAAATGTGATGTAAATTATATGTAGACTCTTTGCCTAGTATCACAAATTGAGATAAGTTAAGATATTTTATGAAATGATAGTTTACACAAATTTTTGAATTTTCGTATAATGAGACAATAAAAATCACATACAATGTTTATTTAAAATAATATATTTTATTATAATATGTAAAAAATAAAGAATATTATATTGTGATTATTGTTGGATAAACGAACCAAGTCGATGCCAGCGAAGACGACGCTTGGAAAAGGAAGTTGGGCCACGAGAAAGGAGGCCCACGGTATAAACTATCTGCAAAGGGAGAACCTATGAGCGGATGACACGTGTCATGAACACGCGAAACGCTTTCATTGGTTCGGTGCAGTATCGAGAAAGCTATTATAACTGTATAAGATAATATATTTTTCATGATTGTTCTGCCATGTCATCGGCTAACATGGCATGTCGCTTCGTCAACAAGCTTCAGGCAACTTGAGTCGTCTATAAATATTCGATCGTCATTCAAATTCTATGGTATTGAAGTCTGAAAATAGTCTTGCTTTATGATATTTGCTACCCTTCTAACTTAAGCATCGAAGTTAAATCGGTGATTAAATCCCAAAAGCAGGTATTCGGAGTCAGTACGAGGTCAGCTAACTTCGGTGCGGATCGCACCTTCAACAATTCTCGCATCTTTCTTATCCATATCAAGCTTTAACACATCGTATTATTCAACTGCATAAAGCTCGAGAACTCTGCTATTCATATAGGGAGAACTTACCACAAAAGATAACTTATAAGGGAACAACTCCAAGTTCAATTTTATACCATGTATGAAAGTTTCATACTTGTCACGTGAGATACATAACAAACCATCATGCTTTCAATCTAACATTCACGGTGGCTCACTATGAACGGAATATTACAATTGTTTGTGTAATTTCCATTTACATACATATATATATATTATATATATATTTTGCAATTATATTCCTTTAAAAAAAAAAAGTGAACTAGCAATGTTTAAAAAAAGAATTAAAACAAATTAATAAATTATAAAATGTAGAAGGTTATGCAATATCAATAATAAAAAGGATAAAAAGAAAAAACAATACAAAAGTAAGACAGAAGTAGAACTAGATTTATTTATGAAACGCTATCTTCTCTTTCAATTACGGTGAAGCAATGCTTTAAATCAAAGAATGATCAATAATGTCAAAATATATTCTCTTGCTTAGAATGAAAAATTCAAGAAAAATTACTATATCTTCGATTCAAAGAAGAGAAATGAGTTTGGATATAATGCTGATTCAAAAGAATTTGAGTCTTGTAGAATTGATCAAAAGGGGAGTATTAGTTATCGAACCCGCCCGTCTGTCTGTAAAAAATGATGGGCAATTTCTTATGTATAAAACTTTAGGTATTTCGTTTGGTTTATGCGTTAATATATGGAACATTTATATCGTGATGGGCTTTAGAGCGGCATTGGGCTTAGCCGAAGAAATTGGAGCCGGTGAGAGTTAGGCCCATTAATTATAATAACAAATTATATTGTCCACCTTACTTATAGTTGGATTATAATAAAACCTTAAAATAAAATAAAATAAAAAGGGGAAGATCACGTGGTCCCGGGGGAGAAGCGTCGGTACAGGGGACAGCTAATCGTTTCTTTGAAAGTCAAAGGTCAGTCAACGAAGACACAGCATGTAATGCCAAATGACAGTATGCCACTGTTCCACCCATTTTCAAATTTCCACCTTACTCCTCTTCTCTGCTTCATCCACCATTTTTTTTTTTTTTTTTTTTAAATTTTCCTTTCTCTCTCTCATCCTCTTCTTGCCTGATATATGATGAAGAGTTGCCCGCCAAAACTAAAGAAAGGGAAAACGCATCTGAATCTGATGAATCTTTAAAAAATTTAAAAAATTTTGAGTGATGAAGAAATGAATGAATATGAATATGAATACGAATGTGAATGTGAATGTGCAGTGCACAGTAAGCTTTTATTGTTTACCAGCAAAGGAAACTGTTACGCTGACAGACGCCAGCCTCAAATTGGGTACGCGACATCTATTTCTACATATATTCGTCGTCTTCTCTCTTTCTTTCTAGTTAAACTTAGGTTATGTTTTTTGTGACTATTTTTCAAGAACTATTATTTTTTTTTATTTTAAAATTTTACACAAAGAAATAATTTTATTTTTTCAAGAATTCACAATTAAAATTTAAAAATTTTTTCTAAATATTTACTCACATAAATTCAAAAAATAACACAATCATTACACTTTTTTACCTCTCACTTACACAATTTCCCAAAAAAAATTTTCAAGAAAAATCAAAGTTTCTCCAACACAAACAAGAAAAGAACAAATTTCGAGTTTTCTTTTCCCCACAGCTGCCACTTCTGCATTATTATTCATGCTCCACTCGTACATATTTCTTTCTTTTCTTTGCATGAGTTCGAGTTTCAGATTGAGATTGAGATGAAATTGGAGTAGAGCCCCACTCTTCTCTTCTTTTTAATATAGTAAATGAATGGTAGCTAACATGTGCCTTCGTTTCTGTTCATCCGATGATGAAATGAAATGAAATTATTTGTTTAATTTTCTCCTTTCCACACATTGGGTTTGGCTTTTTCCCACCATTTTTCCTTTGTTTTGTGATTCAAACATGTTGGAATTCTGGCAACCACAACCTCTCGGTCTTCTCGCCTTATCTGCTATTCATGTATGCTATTGTAGGACCTGTACTATAGTACTTGCTAATGTTTCTTCTCTTGGAGAATACTCATATATCAAGAGTAGGTGCGGTGTTCAACGCAGAGACGTAGAGATAATATATTTACCGACATATGTGGTTTGGATGATCATGAACTTTCTTGTCGATCGGCAGAGTAAATTAAGATCCCTTTGTGTTAAAGAAATGCATTCCTTTCCTTTCCTTGTTTGATGGTCAGAAAGATGCCTAAAAAGAATCAACTTGCAAACCTGCGTGGTGAAAGTTTGACCAATGCCTTTGTAGTTTGTTTGTACTCCTTCAGTCGCTTGCCTTGCCTTGCCTTGCCTTAAGGGGCTACTTTTAACAAATTAAAGCATTCATAAATACTACATGTTGCTGCTTCTGAAGCCAATACAGATTTGATTCTCAAATGCATTCATTCCATTAATTTTGTAGAACTTTAGTGCAATCTTGCTAAGTACTTAAATGGAACCTTAAAGGCCGTGAAAAATTTAAAGTTATACCTTGTGACTTATAAACAGTTATACATTCATAAACATTTATTGTAATGTCCTTACTTCTCTAAACACGTCAAAACATGTAGGAAATATAAATCACACTAGTTGACTCACATAGATCTACATCTACATAGTACATCCTAAAATGTGAATTGAAAAATTTTCTAAAGGAATATCACAGTTATACTACTAAACTCTTTCGTAACTAGATTTCAAATATTGTTTTAAACCCAACATGCCAAAAACAGGATGCATGTGATGCAGTGGTGAAAAATGCAGTTACATTGCATGAGCAATTTTCATTTCCGAAATGGTGAAGCTGCGATATACGCCAGAATGTCTGGCACAAAAGCACTAAAGCGGTAGAGTGGCGAAGTGAAATGACAAAATTCAATTTGGCTGCAGGCAAAAAAACCCTTGACCAGACCAAGACCTGGATTCTCCATCATAAACCAACATTTTCATTTTGGTCACCCATCAAGATCAGCATCTTTGTCACTCCCACTCGCTGCCAAATTAACATGCAATGACAATAACTATCACATCATGACATGATTTACGCATGTTCACCATAAACAAATAGTCGAGTCGAGCAGAGTTTTATATGTTCAACCTCGCATAATTTATTAATTAATATTAACAGAATCGATTTTGAATTTGTTCGTGAATATTCGTGTTTGTGTAAAAGTCAGAATAAAATTTGGTTAACCTTGAATGGTATATACGCAATAGGTTCGGGTATAAATAAGAGGATGACCCAATAGTGAGAGGTTGCGAGAGGGTCCCTAAAGTATTAATTGGAGGGTTGGTTCGTTTTTATCATATGTTGCTCTGCCTCTGAGTTTGAGTTGTTCCATGGCATGCTTAGACATGTACAACCAAAACAACGAACGCAAACCGGCTCCGATGAGCCCCAGGATCTCCTTCTCCAATGACTTCGTCGAGTCGGCTCCTCATTCTTCTTCTCATCCCCACCTCGTCAGGTCTTACAGGGACGCCCCGGTTTCCTCCGACTTCGAATTTTCCGTCACGAACTACTCCATGATGAGCGCCGACGAGCTTTTCTCGCAGGGGAAGCTTCTGCCGCTGAAAGAGAGCTGCGGGGTTGGCAGCCGGTTCCAGAGAACCACCACTCTCCGGGATGAACTGCTGGCCGGAGACGACGACGACAGTTTCTCGTTGAGACCTCCCAAGAGTTCCGGGAGGTGGAAAGGGTTCCTGGGACTGAAGAAGACTCACATTGGATCCAAAAAGGTTGAAAGGGGTGAAGGGTCGTCGTCTGGGGATTTGAAGAGGTCTTCTTCTTCACAGGTAAATGATAAATCTTGAATCTTTATTTATGTTTTTTTTTCTCCCCTGTTTTCATTAATGAGCTCTGCCCTGAATCCTGACGATGAAATTATGAATATGGTTGTTTTTTTTAGATTCAGGAAATGATGAATGACGGTGCTGGGTCGAGTTCGAAGGTGAATCAGGATGAATTTCGGTTGTAGTGGGACGATGACACTGCGTCAAGTAGTAGTAGTAGTAGTAGTAGTATTTTTGGGAAAACTTGAACTTGGTAGTGTAAAATTTAGTGGGATTGGATTTAACATTTGATCAATTTTCTTGTTTTTTTTTTTTTTTTTCTTCATGAATTCATCTTTCTTCTCTGGTTTGTTGTAGAAGAGGGATGTTGGGGGGTTGGTTCAGCTGCTTTCTGTACATGAGAAAGTATTTTGCAGTTGGCTTAAGAGTGTTTTTCTTTGGTTTTGTTCAACAACATCTTCTAATTTGCTCATGCATTAAACTAAGATAACATGGATCTACCTATTCGTAAATTATTTTACCAGAAAATGGGAAATGGCAAATGATGAGAAGTACAAGTGCAGGGAAGGAAGGAAGAAGGGAGTGTGTGTGGGTGGCGGTCAAAGATGACAGCTAAGCCATAGCTGTGAGACATCCAGTTGTTGGAACTGGAAATAAATTACAGTAGCGTTTAAGTACACAAGCACTGACAATGGCAAATGGGCATAAATTCCGATGTAAAAGAAAAACCTGGTCAAAGTACAGTGCTAGTGTATTCTGGTCAGAACAAAGAAAATTTATAAGATTTCGGAGCAACTCAAGAAGCTTCCTGCTCTCTCATCTCTGGGTCCTTTCTTTGTCCTCTTCTTCTTCTTCCTAGAGAAGCTCAAAGCTTCTTTTTTATTTTTTCTCCATGCCTTCAAGGCTTCACCGCCTCACCTTTCACCTGAGTCCGGCCGCCGGGCTAAATGGTTAATTAAGGTTGTCAATTGTCCGATGGTTCTCCCTCACGTTGAATTGAATGTGCTCATGTTGGTCCATTGACATGCTGCTGTCCATCTTTCCAATTAAAAGTATGGCAAACATATGAAAAAAATAAAGAAGAGCCAAACGTATAAACTTTCTTTTATTCTGAAACTTCATCTTCTACTTTATCTGTTTGGTATTTTCAGATTCCAATCATAGTTTGTTGAATCGGTAGGATCCCAAAATAACAAATCAATCAAAATTCCGATTCTATTCTATCGTAGACAAAATATTTCTTCTGTCTCACTTAAAGAGTCGACTCTATTCGGTCTGTTTGGTTTTCTATTCCAATGTTATTTGGATGGCTGCGTATCACCATGCATGGCCAAGCAAGTTATTTCGCGATTGTGACGAATAAACCACCACAAGCTCTCGCCTGTGTTTCTGAAACTCTGTAAGTAATAGTAGTATAGTATAGTTATTTCAAGAAAGGAAAAAACAAATCTGCAAAAATGAAACAAAGCCTCAAAGTTCACTACAACTTAAAGTTAAATAAACTACATTTCATATCTCTAAGTTCCAACTTCAGATGTTTTCAAATGTATACTTTAAACTGTTCATCCTTCCTTCCTTCCTTCCCTTGGCATAGGCATATTGATACTTATTACAGAACATCGAATATGCAGAGGGAAATACAAAAGCCTGTTATTAATATAATAATTACCAGGGGGCATTCACTTCTTCTTGGAACATCAGCTCATAATTCTCAGCCATTGACTTTAGTCCCTCTATATCGCCATCTTGTTTCTCAGCCAATCCTCTCAATTCCACAAGCTTCACTTCCAGCATTTTTATCTGATCTTCAGTGGAAGCCCGTTCGCTTTTAGCCTCCCAGTATCTCTTTGTCTCCAGGGCGCCATCAAAATCAAATGCAAGACTGCGCAGCCTGCTCAGACGTGCTCTCAAGAATCCAACGTTCATGCCCAGAAGTTCGAAGGACCTCAAGGACTTCTCCCATTTCTCAAAGTCCTTTCTGGGGGTCGTCACTTTGCAAGCTTTTATGGCATCTGCAGTGCTGACTGCTTCAAAGATCATACCGGCAGCTAATTTACAGTGAAGCCCGGGCAGAAAGCGCTCATGAAGAAATGTATTCTTACTGCTGCAGAGATCATAATACTTTCTTCTGATGTGTTCGGGAAGTTCAGAATCGATGCATACCCCATTCACCATAATGTGGAAGTCCTCGAAGGTTTTGATGTCCCTAAAAAGGATGGCGTCTGCTGACAACTTTGAACCCTCCAACACTTCTGAAGCAACCTCATCACTGTCATTTCCAGAATGTTCCTCCACATTATCTAAATAGGCCTTCTGTTTCTTCTTTTGTACCACAGTCAGCGGAAGAGACTTTGGACGTTTTTTCCTCTTGTTTTTAAGATCCATAGTTCCCTCCACTTTGTCAATTCAATATGTAGAAATTCAAGAAGACAAAAACGTCAATAATCAGGGCAAAACTTTGTCACTATATGAATTTAGTTATTCGCAGATAATCAACTAACCGTTTGAATCACTTTGTTTTGTAACTACGTCCAAATTCAAAAGGCTAAGTGCGCCATCAACCTCACTTAGATCATTAGCCCTTATCACCAGCACCTGCAAAATGATCATGCACATGAGCAGAAAATATATATATATAGTTGGAGACAATATAGTCGGCTACAGAATAACAAGTTGTCCAAGACACCAAACACATCAATTGTTAGACATGCACACAGAATTTTCCCAAAGCTTATTTGTTATAGTGGCCTACAAGGCATGCCTATCAAAGGTGGGGAGTATCAAATAACTATGAAGTTCTGTCCTTTATACACCACACAACCACTAAGCCTAGCATCAGTCATTTTGATTTTTAACAATTGAATTTCTTCAATAACGGAATATTAGAATGAATACAAGATTAAGCAATATATCCACAATCTACTCCAACAGGTTTAACCAGGGATGAAAATTCTTGCACCTTGAATGTGGTAGGCCCTACTAACTGGAAAATCAGGACATCTCCCTCAACCAATTTGTGTGCAGCAACAAACTTTCTCCATCCTGCACTAAGTCCAGTCTTTTCTGAAATGTATTTGATTTCAAACTGTTCCCCACTTTCATTTTCAAGAACCACTTGACAATCCTTTCTTGGTAGATGTGTCTTGCAGAATGGCACGGGTAGGCCCTGCAACAAAAAAAAACCAAGAATTAAACAGATGCCAATGGCATACCTGCAGCACATTATTTGTGGAATCTTAGCTCAAATCTTTTTCAAGATTGCTTACCATCCAAAAACAACTAGCAACATGCGATCTAACTAACAGTTTTGCAAAACATGGATACTCATTCCCTAAACTCAATTGAACTTCCTCCGCTCGAATCATGGTAGGTGGTTTCATGACAGAGCTGCCTGGCCCATCATCCTTTTCCCGCTTACTGCATGATGAAGAAACAGGTCAATTTGACTCGAAAAAAGCATAAAAATTTTAAAAACACTACTAAAATTTTAGGAATTAAACTAACCTGGGATATTTTCTTCCACCATCAGTAATAGCCTGTCAAACAAACCATTAGGTTTTCCAGTTTCATGATAAATCCCACTCAAAAATAAAAAGAGGTTCAGGCTGACACATACGGTTTAACCATGTTTTGAAGAAAGACAACGGGATCAAAGATAATTGGTGGTGGAGAAAGAAACGGTCAAATGGAACAGAAAACATCCTACCTTCTGTACTTTGTTCAGGGTCAACATTACCATGTCCAAACAAAACAGGCATATTTTTCAGTTATTTCTAGCCATAAACAGAGACTTGTTTATACAACCGTGCTAGGAATGTGAATGAAACATCTTTAACAATGAGAGAGACAAACAGAAATATTAGTAAAATACTGTGGGAAGGATTAAATATACTAGTAAACAAAAAACAAGAGTTCCATGTTGGGAGAAACATAAAGCGATATCTGATTAAGAGAGTAAGAACATATAAGTAGTCTTTCTCTCTCTCTGGTGGAAAGATTTTCCTACCCCTATTTTATATCATGGAACCAGAGTCATGAAGCAAGCATGTTTCCATTTCAAGTTTTAGGTGATCTGGATAAAGGAACCAAATGCGGTTCCTTCTAAAAGGTAGATGGTCAAAGCTCATACAATGGGAGACTAAGAAAATCTATTTCCTACCTAATTATATGAGATTCATGTTATACAACCATTATTTTTCTAGGGTTCTTTGTTGATAACCCACAAGCTAACCAAGGTTCAACTTCACTATATTATCCTGCACTCAAGCTGCTTAGTTTTACTTGACGAATTATCACTCAGCTGAAGTATCTAATACACAATCCAATGTGCATGCATATCAGAATTTTGTTCACATTGTTCTGCTGTTACTCACTAAACTAAAATAAGAAATAAAACTTATTATAAAAGAAGTCCCTGATCCAAATCTGCACTGCTATGATCCACTATACTAATTAGCTTTCTTTATTTAATCATCTTCCTAATTCATATTCCTGGCAGAAGTACAACAAATCAAGAAACCCCAACATAGCAGAAGAATCATAAACTTGATAAGTTTCAACAATGGCTACATTGCACTTAAGAATAACAAGCTTCCCGTTAGAGTGACATAGCTAAACGTCTAAGTTATTCCCATCTCGACTGAAGATTACGAGGTCATCCATCATCTGTGTAAAAGAATGTCCAGTATACGGTTCAAGCACTTAACATGATACGCTGATCCGTAGCATATAAACAAAGCCTAAATCTGTCAGAAACATGAGAAAACAACCACCGGTTTGGCCCCCAACAAACTCAACCAAATTTCGCACGACACCTCGCACGCGCATTTTTGTTGTCCGGACAAAGTTAAAGGATTTGCAAGTCCGAAATTTAATCAAGAAAAAAAAGCAGGCAGGCAAAAGAAGGAACATAGCTTAAGACCAGTTCGCCAATCGGAAAGGCGACTTCTTGCAGACGGACGGATAAACGAAAAGGTAAAATTAAAAACGGGACGATGTCTTACATGGTCAGATTTAGAAACAGAAGGAAGCTTCTTCTTCCTCCTGAAAAGAACAGGCGAAATCTCGTCAATCAGCTCCTTGGGCTTCCTCTTCCTCTTACCCTGTCAAAAGGAACCAGATCTAACACGAATTCGAACGAATCGAACAGCACATCGACAAAAACGAAGAGAAAGATGAAAACAATGAACGAACCAGGGGCTGGGCGACGGAAGGGGTGGTTGGAGACAATTCAGGTGGGTCATTATTGTCAGGGTTGGACATATTATTGTTCCCGGCGACTAACCATCCGTCGAAGCCCTGTTCTTCTTCCTCCTTGACAATCGGCTTTTTCAGGAGTTCTTCTTGATCAGGGGGGGAAGCAACAGTAGCCGTGCCCACGAGAACAACCTGGTTTTCTTGATTTTGGACTTCAGGACTTGGCTGCACTTGCTTTATTTTCAACCTCATATCTGGAAAAATCAAAGAAGCTGTGAACCAATACCAATAAACCAGGAAGATAAATGTATTCAAGTTGGGTTCTTTCTTATTGCTCCGTAATTAGTAGCTGCTGCTCTAAAGTACTTAGAGATGTGCGAAGGAAATGACTGAGGGAAAGGGAGGAACCGAAGAGTAGAGAAAAGGCAAAATACGAAAACCTGGGAAGATGTGGGTGCGGTGCGTGGGTCAGACAACTTCACACTGTGCCCCTTCTTTTTTCCCTTTCGTTTTTACCAAATTTTTTTTTCTTTCTTTTTTTTTTTGGGGTGTTCTATTTTTATTTTTTACTCCTCTAATTTTATAACTTCAACCTAACACGGTTAGATGAGAGAAGATAGATTGCTGATTGCAACCCCAAAAACTTAATAAAAATCCAATCTTTAACTCTAAAAAGTCATTCTTACCAAATCTAAAATGGCGGAATTCCATAGCCAGCGATTCCGACGAGGTTTTATTACCTAACAAAAGTGATTCTGCAGAAATGCTGCAAAACGTTTTACTGTATATCGTTTTCCGATTCCCGATTTAATAAGAGTAAAAATGGAGCAACTTGTACGCATTTACGTCAAGACCAAAAACTCATGTAAAAGTCAAATTAAACAAAAACATTCAATAAGCCCTCGGACCCGTTCTCAATCGGTAGAACGAACGGAGCGAAATGAAACGAACCCAGATCGTCGGATCCTTCATAAAGAACATTAATTAACGCGATGTGGATTGTTAGGCCAGGAGGAACTGAACTGAAATGAATTCTCCTGTTACCTGTGGCGCCTGCCTAACTTAAACTCATAGGAATTACAAAGCTAAAACAGGGAAAGGAAAAGGCAGTAACGACGACTACGACAATGGTGGGTTAATTAGGAATTCCTGGGGAAAAGTCAGGAGGGATCGATCACATCTGATAATACACATCTTTTCCAGGAGAGAGGCATAGTTTAACCCGCGCCGGCCGTGCATGCGACAGCGCTAGAATCTTGTACTGCAGATCCTGCCTTACTGACAATACAGAATACACACCGAAAAATAACGTTAAGATATGTCTCTGTTTCGAACATTAACAGGAAAGGATGGATCGCGCTACTTCCAGACTTTTTCAGTTGCTAATCAATCAATTCCAGACCCACAAACTCACAGCTCTGTTTCTTCATCTGATTTGATATAGATGTAGTAAAGGGCTATAAATTGTTGATTCAAGCTACCGCAGGAAAAGCTGAAACGCAGATGTAGAATGTCAACGGCCGGCCGCCCATCTCTTCGAGTTTCTTCGACACTGTTGAGCTTTAGCTGTCGAAGATCGATGTCAACCTTTCCTCCTTCTCCTGGGTTGGTTGCTTGCTATTGGTTAAATTAAATCTGGAAGGAGGAGAAGAAGATAAAATGTGCAGGATTCTCGATGGCCTTTCTCTTTCGTTATTTTGATGAGAAGTCCGACTCATTCCGACCGAATACTTTCGTTTCGATAACCTTGGAATCTGCTTCTTTTTTTTCCTCCACTTTTATCGATTAACGATTTAACATTAAAAACATTCCATTGCTGTAAATTTACAGCCCACTATTGTCTCTAAATGGGCTTGGACTGGACTGAGCTACATTGAGATCTAAAACCTAGGCCCAACATATTGATGGGCTTCTTACCATTTCGCAATTACAGATCGACTGTCGGCCGCGGTAGTTTTGTTTCCGCCCAGAAAAGCGTAATCTGTCGGATCAATGTACCAAATTTCCGCCACCATCTGCAGTGTGATAAGCGTATTAGTCTTCATCTCATTATTAGCAATTTTTCAAGGGGTAATTATTATTTATGTTCCTTTTTTTTTTTTCTTCTTCTTTTTGGTTGCAGTGAGTGATGTATTTGAATTTTGAAGTATCTTGTGTGACTTGTGTTGTTCTGCGCAAAGTAAGAAATTCACTGCGTATGTTTATACATGTATTAATTATTCTTAATGAAAAGACAGTGATAGAAATCTTAAAAAAGAGTTAAGAAATGAATAATAGTGGAAATTAAGGAGATTCATTGTTAAAACAATCTATTTTAGGAAGTTTCAAGTTGAAACTGAATGAATAGTAGTGAAGATTGACAAGACTGCATAGGCGATCAAATCCCCTATATCATTGTCTATCCTGAAAATTTAGTTAATATTCAAAATAAAAGATGTTTTAGTTTTTCACGCGATTAAATATCTAATTAAATGACAAAAAAAACCTTTAACTATTGTAATTTAATAACTCTAAGACTTTTGAGTTGTAATCCAATTAATATTACTAGCAAAATGTTATTTATTTTGAAAATTGTTAACACGTTTTATTCTCGATCAGAGAATACACGGGTACATGGATATTGAAGATCAGTGCGGATGCATAGACGGTTGGTCAAAATATACAATACAACTGGATAACCTATAATCGTTTCGTGGTTTTGATTGGACCAGTTCCAACTTCTACATTCCAATTTGTCCGAATGACTTTTGGTAACAGCCTGGAAAATTCTAGACGTTTGCCTCCCAAACATAACTGCCACTGCCAGCGTTTGCAGGAAGAAACATACATATACTACTATCTTATCTTAAGTGATGCATATTCTCTGCAGTGACATAAATATAACTTTTTTTAATAAAACAGAAATTTGTATAAAATTAAAATTACGAATTATTGTAGTTGGACAATGATATAATGATTAAAGTATTGAAAACTCACCTAAAATATCACCAAAATATTTGAAATTATTAAGAGGGTGACATCTTTGATGACCGTAAAGTATTATGAATCTTCCACAAATATCATTATTCTTTGAACCATGCTATTTGTATATATATATAAATAAAATAAAAAGAAGAAGATCGATGTTACACAATGAGCAGCCTCTAATTGACTCTGTATTTTGAGATTTTTTTTTTTTTTTCTTCTCCTTATTTTCTTGATTGACAGGGCAGTTTTGAAGACCTGAGAGCTTATATGCATTTCTTATACGCTTGGATTGTTTTGACTTTGACCAAACCGGAATCAAGATAATCATATTCAATCTTAATTTGAATCTGGGAAAGTGTCACAGATTAACGTTGTTTGAGCTTGTACGCAGCATCCACGTTTTCCCTGAGATGTGTCGTCGTCATGGGAAAAAAGACTGATCTTTTTGGTTTTTGTTAATCCCATTATTATTGTTATTATAATTTTCTTGGTGTATCTTTCCAAACTACGGACCATTTCCGTTGTTGTTACTCCCTATCTTGCCTTTGTTAGCTTCCGTTGGTTTCTTTTTCTAGCTTTCTTCTTCTTCCCCCTTTAAACCATATGTTCTGGCGTGTTTTGTACAGGAATTGCTGGTCGATTCTGGTTGGTTCACGACCTGAAAGCCCTTTTCTGTTGTCTTTTAGTTTTTCCAGCAACGCTTCGTTTTGTCATGTAGGAGCCACGCTTTCTGTCCCGGCAGATATTCTTTTTTCTCTTCATAACTGCTTCATACGAATTGCTCTCTAAAATCCCAGTTGGGTCGTCGTATCCCAGCCATTCTTGTTTCTTCCTCCCCTCCAAGAATCTTTCCTTTTTCTTTTCTGTGAAGTTAATATTGGTCAGACATGTCTCCAGAGAGCTTGAAAGATTATGCGAAGCCCCTTTATGTAATATTTGCATTCTGTGCTGCCCTTTTTCTGGGTGCTCTCAAAAGTGCGCATCTTTTTCAAGTCTTTTATGCTTGTTTGTGCTGATCATGAATGGTATTTTGTGTATGTTGATGCTGATCAGTTTATTCCTCTGTTTCAGGTATTCTGGTGGGTCCAATCGCTGGTCTAATTCTCATAATTGGGAATGTTGGGGTGATTTTGGGTCTCTTCCCAGCGCATGTTTTCTGGACTGCCTACACTATTTACAAGTAATAATATCTCTGCTTTCTGGGTTCTCAACATTTATTGCTTTAGTATCATTATGTCTGGAATTTTGGGGATTTTTTAAAATAATTTTTTTCCCTCAAACTTTTATTCACAGCTCGAATAGATTTGATGTGCCGCTGAAAGTTGCTATCTTTTTGGGTTTGCCTGCCTTATTTGGAATCTGGTTGGGTTTGAGCATAGCTGCCAGTGTTCTTGTGGGAGTCGGGTATGGCTTTTTCACTCCCTGGGTTTCAGCTTTTGAGGCCTTCAGACATCATGACGATGAGTACAAGAAATTATACCATTGCGTTGTGGTAAATAAACGAAAAAATTATTATCTGTTGTCTCTACAAAAAACTCCTGATTTTTCATTTTTGGCCCTGGATGGATCACTTTTTAAGGTTTCCTGTTCTGAATCTCCAGGATGGAACCTGGGGGACTATCAAAGGAAGCTGCACTGTGGTTCGAGATTTTGCCGATTTATGCTATCATTCTTACCCACTGTACCTCAAAGAATTGCGCGAATCCCCCTCTTCTGAGGGGATTGAACCTCTTAGGTACTGTGCTAATGGAAATGGTCATATTTCCCTTTTCTATTTGGTCTCTTTTACTCTGTTTTTCTAAAATTTGATGCATTGTCCATTTCCTGCAGGCTCATCCATGTTCCGGGGTGTATTGTTGCCGGAATTTTTGGGCTGATCGTGGAAATCCCTCTTTTCACGGCTATTGCCGTCGTAAAGAGCCCATACATGTTGTTCAAAGGGTGGCAGAGATTGATTCACGATTTAATCAGCCGTGAAGGTCCATTTCTGGAAACAGCTTGCATCCCCATTGCTGGTTTGACCATTCTTCTCTGGCCTCTTGTTGTCATTGGCAGCATTATAGCGACCATTTTCTGCAGCTTTTTCATAGGATTATATGCCTGTTTCGTTGTATATCAGGTTTGTAATCTATCCAAATATCGTCATTAGTTGTTTTAACTGCATCGCTCGAAAATAACATTACAAAGTGAATTCTTTAAATGGGACAGGAAAGATCGTTCCGGAGGGGCATTGCTTACGTGATCGCCATGGTTGCCGAATTCGATGAGTATACGAACGATTGGCTGTATCTTCGAGAGGGATCCATCCTTCCAAAGTACTGTAATCATCAGTTCGATTTCTCCTAGTTTTTTTTACTTCCATTTTCCAGCAGTACTAATGAACTTTTTACGCAGCCAGGCCCCGGTATCGAAAGAAGAAGATTTCCAACTCATCAGAACTTACCGCCGATCAAAAGACAGTAAAATTCAGCTCAGTTCTGACAGAAACGCCAGCTATGATTGTTCCAAGGTTGACATCATCGCGAACGGTGAGGGAAGCTATACATGAAGTGAAAATGGTTCAGGTATGTATTTTAGGGAAAAACTACTATCCCGTTAAAAATTCATTCTGTGGCTTGGATATGGCCTTGGACGCGTTACTAATGTCGCTGCATTGGTTACAAATGCTGCAGGTGTGGGGAAACATGATGAGGGCTTGCGAAGTGAGGGGGAAAGAATTGTTGGACGCAAATGTGATCACTTCCGCTGACCTTTTCGGTTGGTTGAAGGCCAAAAATGGGAACGAAGCTCCGATTATAGATAGTGGTTTGGCTTGTTACTCATTCTTGAAGACCATTCTCCACTCCATTGAAGCGGGATCCGATGGTTTACTGCTTCTTGATGGCCTGGAAATCACCCCCTTCAATCGACCGCAAGACAGATTGCTGGATTGGTTCTTCCAGCCTATCCTCGTCCTGAAAGAACAGATACGAGTGATCAAACTTGAAGAATCCGAGGTAAAGTTCTTGGAGAAAGGCCTCCTCTTTGGAAACAATAATGAACGCTTGAAGGCTTGGGACAATGGCAGTTTGGTACCTGAAGATGCTCTGAAAGCTGCTCAGATTGAAGGCATTAGCAGGAGGTAAGAACTAGGAACCAATTTTTTTTAGAATCGTACGAGTCTAACGATTCTAGCTGATTCCTGCGATTCTAGTCTGGATCGTGGAATCGTGTGATCCTACTATCCTCTGATCTTCATGAATAAAGATCCATAACTGACTCTGAAATGCTGTGTTTGTTTGTTTGTTTGTAGGTTGATTGGAATCGTGAAAAGTGTGGCGAAATTCCCTACTTACAGAAGGAAATTCAAGCAGGTGGTGAAGGGATTGATAATTTACTCCGTAGCCAAGGAAGATTCGTCTTCTTCTTATGCTTCTTATCCAGCAAACATCGGATCGATGAAATCAGCGTCCGTGAGAGTGGTTGCTTCTGCTGACATGGTGTGAAATAACGTTTTTGTTTATTAATTTGTATTTTTGAAGATTTAGTAAGGAAATTTCTCCTTTTTTTTTTTTTTGGGTAAATTCTTCCTGAAAGCATTCTTGTACATATATCATGGCTGTTTTTGGCTCAGGCATTTTGTCAAAGTCAGGGTTGTTATTGCAATGAACATTGGGATTAAGGTGTCGGGGTAATGGGTGACAATTCGCGACACAAAAATTTGAATTGAAACTAAGACATTATAAGCGATCTGTTAACTCGAAATACAACTTGAATGTCATTTATAAGAGACAGCTTTTGATAATTTCTTACACAACACTAAAACCTGAATCCACCTCTCTCCAGCTTTAAAAAAAAATACAAATAATAAAAAATAAAAGGAAGAGGCTAGCCAAAAAAAACCAGGAATAGCAAGGAACACGTGGACACTCTAATGGGGTTAAACAGCGGTTCACAAGAAAAAGAATGTACAAGGCTACTTCTACAATATTCAATTGGGCCACTGGACTAAACGTAGCGGTCCACAGAAAAACAAAATGTACAAGGCCCACCTCTATAATGTTTAACTTAATCATGATATAAATAAATATAAAATGTGCAAATTTTATCCTCAATCAAAATAGAGTTCATAATTAACTTTTTAAAACTCAATTATATTCCTCAATCAATCTCGAGTTAGACTATCACTATTATTGAATCGAGTTCAGACATAGAGTTTTTTCAAATTTAAGGTTTTTGAATTGAGCATTTGAGTGCTTTCACATAAATTTGGATAAAACCTGCAATCATTTTGTTTTCCTAAGTTTGGTCAAATTAAGGTATAATAAAAACTGAATTTATCTTGTTATAAACCAAAGGGGTTAACATCAAACGCTACACCATTATCCCACTTCCAACGTTCTCGGAATTTAATGAACAAAAAATTCCCAGATCCAAGAACAATGCCTTGGTTAATTACATCTCAAAACTCTTTGATTTACAAGTAATTTGATAAAGGATGCCGTTAAATGCACATAATATGTGCACACATAAAGTGATTTTTGTGGGCCACTTAAATGCTATTTTACAAAAATATCCTTGTTACATTTTTTTTTCAACTCTCTTTTCTCTCCTCTCTCTACCCACTCTTCTTCTTCTTCTTTTTTTTTTTTTTTTTTCCTTTTTCTTAAATTTTTTCTTTTAATTAATTTAATTTTGGTATTTTTTATTTATGACAATTTTAAAAAAAATTTACCCTTTCATTTTCACTAATTAGCATTTTAAACTCCATTAACTTAATATTTAGTATTCTAATTTATTCATTTTTTCGTAATAATAATAATTATAATTTTTCTCTTACTCTCTTTTTCGCTAAACACAAAATAAGAGAACTTACCCTTTCGTGTATTTTGCCATTAAATTTTTTTGCCAAACCCATTTTTCATAATAAAAGTATAATTATTATTATTATGAAAAAAATGAATAAATTAGAATCTAAAATTAAGAGAAAAAAATTAGATGATTCATTTTTGTTGTGAAATGGGTTTCACATATGCAATTGCTAAAGCTACAAAAATATTAGAGAAAGTCAAAACTGAAAAAAAAAAACTAAAAAGCATAAATAATTACTGTAGGAAGAAGGAAATCAAATTGTAAAACAAATAATGATAGAGGAAGATTTTGAGAAAAATTAATTGCAGGAGAAAAGAGAGGAGAAAGGAAAGAAATATAATACAATAAGGATATTTTTGTAAAATAGCATTTAAGTGGCCCACAAAAATCACTTTATGTGCATATTTTTCTGCACATAGTATGTGCAATAAACATTTTCCTTTGATAAAATTTATTGCATTCATATCTTTGCTTTTGAACTGTGGATCAATTGTCGATAACACATAATTATATGAATAAGTGTATGCGAATTAACAAATGTTAAGCTGGATATGTTTTTAAACGTTAACTCTTCTTCTAATTTCGATTTAATAGTAATTTTTAACTTTTTGTTTTTTAAACTGGATTATTTTAACAAAATGGATGAAGTGGTAGCTAGTTATTTTTTATTTTATTATTATTTTTTTGTAGGTGTTCGAATTCGTCTAACCACGATTGACAATTGTTGGCAACGCTCATTTTAGGTACCTATATACAACTCACATGTGCACCATATATTCTAATCAATGTCGGAGACTTTGCCCTTGAATATCACATATACACCACGTCGAGGACAGACATGGTTGTCAAACTCGTTCCTGGACTCGTAGACTCGCACGAGTCTACGAGTCCAGGAACCGAAAACGAGTCAGACTCGTTGGAAATTAGTAGAAATGCTTAACTAGCGCTAAACTCGTTAGACTCGTACGAGTCTAAGAGTCTAACGAGTCCAGAAAAAAAATTTATTGGGCTGCATAATTTGAATGATTGGGCTACTGGAATGGTTTCTTTTCCAAATTAATTGGGCCATTTTCAGCCCAAACCAACTAAAATTTATAATTTCCCATTTTTTGTGAATATTTGGCTTAATAGATGAAGATGAAGAGGATATTCAAATGAAAACGGATGTGCATTTCCAAGATGTTGGGCAAAATGAAGAAGGCAATGAATGAAGCTTTTGAGGGTTATGAATTTGAGAAAAATGTTTCATTATTGGTATGATTATAAATGAACATGTTATTGTTATTTTGCTATGGTTTGTTGAATTAATTACTTGAATTTGATCATGATGTATTGAGATTTGAGGTTGCTGCTTGTTGAGGATATTATTTTGTTCACAATTGCTAATTTGACACTTTAATGTGATTTTTTTTTAATCCTATTTAAGTTTTATGTTACAAGTATAGTTAAATTTGTGTATGTATTGTGATTGAGAAAATTATTAGAATTAATTATACAGTTTAATCATATTTTTCGATTCTAAGGTCGATTCTACAATTCCGATTCTAGACCTCAAACGAGTTTAAGTCAATTTACGAGTTTAACAACCTTGGGATAGATAACTTGCACCAGCACACCACATATACACCACATCAGGGATTAGGGGTGTTCACGGTGCGATTTTTTCACCTGAAAACCAAACCAAAAGAAACGGTCCACCGAGACCAAAAAACTGAAATAATTTCGATTTTTTGGTTCGGTCACCATTTTAACCGAAAAGTTTATATTATTTGATAGAGAGAATTTTTTTTTATTTTTTTTAACATTGTAGTGCATTACCCTTTAATTTCATGGTTAGAATCTAAAGACACCTTAGAATAATTGAAATTTCAAAAAAAAGAAACACGTCACACACACACAAATTTATAATTAGAAGATGATTTAGATGTCTTAGTGTATGCCTAATACTAATTGGAAGATGATTAAAATTTTGTAACTATTTTGCTGATTAGAGGGAATTAAGGCTTTCTAAAATACAAATTTATAATTAGAAGATGATTTAGTGTATGCCTAATACTAATTGGAAGATGATTAAAAATTTGTAACTATTTCGCTAATTAGAGGGCATTAAGGCTTTCTAAAATTATGTATTATATAAAATTTATAGATTTTCTTAAGTATAATATAGATCTTAAAATTTAAAATATAGATATGAGGCTAAATTATATAATAAAAATAATATACAATATTTTAGTATGATTAAAAATTACGATTTTTCGGTTAACTACCCAAACCGCACCGAATTGAGGTTTTCGGCCCAGTTAACCGATTTTTTTTTGGTAAAATCAATAACCGAACCGTTAACCACTTTTTACGAACGGTTTGGTTAAAAGACCGAACCATTAACCATTTTAACATAACTATTTTAACCAAAAATGGTTTGGTGGGAACGGTTTTTTCAATTTGGGTAAACCATGAACACCCCTATCAGGGATAGCTAGGGATGATTCGCAAGTGATAACTAATTTTTAAATTTTAGAATATACTCGTATTATTTTATTTATTTTAGATTTAAACATAATAATTTATTATTTTTCAAATGAACTGCTTTTATTAGTTAAAAATACTACTCCCTCCATTCCATTCAAAGAGTCTACACTAATACAAAGTAGACTATTTGAATGAGCCGGAAGGAGTCATTAAAGTTTGGGCTGCATAATTTGAATTAATTGGGCCATTTTCAGCCCAAACCAACTAAAATTTATAATTTCCCATTTTTTGTGAATATTTGGCTTAATAGATGAAGATGAAGAGGATGTTCAAATGAAAACGGATGTGCATTTCCAAGATGTTGGGCAAAATGAAGAAGGCAATGAATGAAGCTTTTGAGGGTTATGAATTTGAGAAAAATGTTTCATTATTGGTATGATTATAAATGAACATGTTATTGTTATTTTGCTATGGTTTGTTGAATTAATTACTTGAATTTGATCATGATGTATTGAGATTTGAGGTTGCTGCTTGTTGAGGATATTATTTTGTTCACAATTGCTAATTTGACACTTTAATGTGATTTTTTTTTAATCCTATTTAAGTTTTATGTTACAAGTATAGTTAAATTTGTGTATGTATTGTGATTGAGAAAATTATTAGAATTAATTATACAGTTTAATCATATTTTTCGATTCTAAGGTCGATTCTACAATTCCGATTCTAGACCTCAAACGAGTTTAAGTCAATTTACGAGTTTAACAACCTTGGGATAGATAACTTGCACCAGCACACCACATATACACCACATCAGGGATTAGGGGTGTTCACGGTGCGATTTTTTCACCTGAAAACCAAACCAAAAGAAACGGTCCACCGAGACCAAAAAACTGAAATAATTTCGATTTTTTGGTTCGGTCACCATTTTAACCGAAAAGTTTATATTATTTGATAGAGAGAATTTTTTTTTATTTTTTTTAAACATTGTAGTGCATTACCCTTTAATTTCATGGTTAGAATCTAAAGACACCTTTAGAATAATTGAAATTTCAAAAAAAAGAAACACGTCACACACACACAAATTTATAATTAGAAGATGATTTAGATGTCTTAGTGTATGCCTAATACTAATTGGAAGATGATTAAAATTTTGTAACTATTTTGCTGATTAGAGGGAATTAAGGCTTTCTAAAATACAAATTTATAATTAGAAGATGATTTAGTGTATGCCTAATACTAATTGGAAGATGATTACAAATTTGTAACTATTTCGCTAATTAGAGGGCATTAAGGCTTTCTAAAATTATGTATTATATAAAATTTATAGATTTTCTTAAGTATAATATAGATCTTAAAATTTAAAATATAGATATGAGGCTAAATTATATAATAAAAATAATATACAATATTTTAGTATGATTAAAAATTACGATTTTTCGGTTAACTACCCAAACCGCACCGAATTGAGGTTTTCGGCCCAGTTAACCGATTTTTTTTTGGTAAACCAATAACCGAACCGTTAACCACTTTTTACGAACGGTTTGGTTAAAAGACCGAACCATTAACCATTTTAACATAACTATTTTACCAAAAATGGTTTGGTGGGAACGGTTTTTTCAATTTGGGTAAACCATGAACACCCCTATCAGGGATAGCTAGGGATGATTCGCAAGTGATAACTAATTTTTAAATTTTAGAATATACTCGTATTATTTTATTTATTTTAGATTTAAACATAATAATTTATTATTTTTCAAATGAGCTGCTTTTATTAGTTAAAAATACTACTCCCTCCATTCCATTCAAAGAGTCTACACTAATACAAAGTAGACTATTTGAATGAGCCGGAAGGAGTCATTAAAGTTTGGTAGCTAAAATTTGTGGTTATTTAATCAATTTTTATATTTTATAAATAAATTATAAAAAAGTTTTTTTTTCTTTTTTTTTTTAATTTTTATTTTTATCCATTTCAAAGCATCATTGGGATTATTTTACAATGATACAACCTTATTTACATTACAAAATTCCTAAACAAACTCTACTTCACTTGCACTACCAACACTTTTAAGTTGCCCATGGATTGCACAATTCACATACTTTTTTGGCTTGTGTTGGGGAAACTTCGGTTTAGAATTGGAAATTTTTTGGAGAGAAGTTTTTTTTGAAAAATTGTGTAGGTGAGAGATAAAAAAGTGTAATAATTGTGTTATTTTTTGAAGTTATGTGAGTAGATATTTAAAGGGACTTTTTAAATTTTTATTTTGAATTCTTGGAAAAATGAAGTTGTTTTTGTGTAAAATTTTGAAAAAAAAAAAGAAGTTATGATTCTTGGGAAATAGCCAGAAAATAACAAAGTCACTAATAAAAACAACATTATTTTCCCCCATACATTTTACGTTGTCATGACACCTTTACCTAAGCATGCTTCTAAATACTAAATAGTGAATCAACAGCGTATCTATTCGGATCAGTCCCATGAAATAGAAAATGAAAATAGGTTTTGGAAAGTTTATTTTGAAAATAATTTTTTAAACGTGAAAAGTGTATTGAATATGTAAAAAAGTGTAATTAAAAGATTAAAAAATGTATAAAAATAATTAAAAAATTAGTATAATATTTAAAATTACCAAAATTTATTTTTGAAAATATAATGGAGTCAAAGAAAAAATGAAAAGAACAGAATATCTATGATTGCATCCTGAACAATAGAATATCACTTCTTCCTCGTAACAGAAAAAAATTTGTATTCCGAATATGTACGATGTTCCCCTTTTTGCCTCTCTCTCTCTCTCTCTTACTATTATTCCCTGCCTCCCTCTACAATCATTACCGCTCAACCTGCCATCCCATATCTCATAATTTCCTTCCCTTTCCATTCAAATTCAGCTCAAGAATTTTAAATTATATGATCCAACTATATAGTTGGATGATAATTTTTGACATGATATATATTTGGTCACTCACGATACGAAGTATAAAAAGAGTAAGCTTAACCCAAGATATGTGGATTCTATTACAACCCCTTTATATATTAGTAGTACTACAAAGGATCTGTTTTTTTTGTTTCGTTTTGAAAACGATTTTAGTTTTAACAGTAAATTTAATATATTTTAATCATATTTCATCATTTCTAATATAACTTTTTTACTATTCAACATCTATTTTTTACATTTTTAATATATTTTTTACATTATAAAATTTATTTTCAAAATTTATTTTCAAAATCGTTTTCAAAACGTTCAAAAAGAACATGCCCTAACTAGAAATAAAGGATGGGAGCAATGTACCTTGGGGCTCCTCGACCTATCCCTCCCTTCTTGGCTAGAAAGACTAGAGAGCCTTTCTTATTCATCAAAAAACTGGTTCTTCCGCTGACTGGAAAACAAAGGACAATCATCACTCATCACAGTCGCCTGTTTGCTAAGCCTGAATTTGCAGACTACTCAAAGGGTCTGTTCTTTTTGTTTCGATTTGAAACTAAATTTGAAAATAAGTTTTGAAAAATAATTTTATAATATAAAAAGTGTATTAAAAATGTAAAAAGTAGATATTAAATAATAAAAAGTTATATTGAAAATAATAAAATATAATTAAAATATATTAAATTTACTGTTGAAACCAAAATCAATTTCAAACGGAAACAAAAAAAATGGGCCCAAAATCACCACACCAATCACTTTTTGGTTCCTCCTCTCAATCTTTACGTATCAATTATCATGATGGAACTGTTCAAAAACCCATTATTCCCTTTTGTTCTGTTATAAAAATCCAAAAGTACACTAAATCTTTATATATCATACTGTACAATTGAAGGTGTGGTTTTTACCAGTGGGGTCAATTAAGAACAGAAACGAGAGCAACGTCCAGAAACAGTAGTCTCAGTATGAGTCTCGGCACCCCCACATGGGTTGGGGGTCAGATATTATAACATTTCCAGTATTCAACACGTGTCCGTAACTTACACGGCAAGCTCTGTTTGTTTGTTGCGCTCCGTCGACACCCGCAACCACCGCCGGTCACCACCACCATGGGATGGGAAGCATATACCGGCGGTGCCCAATCTAAAAATATTCCCTTTTCCACTACCTTTATTCTCTTTCTTCACAACCAACAAATTTTTCTTCTGATAGTACGCAATTTCGCTAAAATATCATCCAATCATAAGTAAAAAAATATTCTTCATCGTCAAAACTAAAACACAAGAATTCATAAATTGGGTACAGAAGCAAAAGGGAGGAGAGGAAAGAAAAGGCGAAAAATTAAACAGGGCAGCCAGATGAGAAAATTACAAATGGTAAAAACCAGGAGGAGGTGGAGGTGAGAGAGAAGATGGCCATGGCCGTACTAATAAATAGATCAGTATATCTGCCACTGGCAGAGACAGCTAAAGGTTAGGGGTTAAGAGTCATTAACCAAAAAGTATCGCTTTTATGCAACATGGGTTTTTCCATAGGTGGACTGATGATTTTGCAGAAAGAAGCTTTCTCGAGAACCCTTACACCATTTTTCTCACTCACCAACCAACCACATTTAACTACAACATACCCAGAAACTACAGGACGGAAGAAATAGGCCAGAGATGATCTTGGGTCCCTTTTCTTTTGTGCATGTGTTGTTCCAGATAAAAAGAAACTCTGTACAAATCATCTTGTTTTTTATGTTGATGATGATGCAAGTGAACCCAGAGATAAAAACCTTTAATTTAGGAATACTTTCTGTAACTAAAATTGATTGATATGCTTACCGATGATCATAATAGTACTCTAACATGAACATATGAAAATAAACTTTCTATCCTTCTTCATGGTGGTTAAGGATTAAATATTATAGCTAAGGCTTCCATTATCATAACCTGATCAATCTAAGCTGCTGCTCCTCATGGCTTCACCCGAACCCACTCGTACCGACCTTCTAATGGCTTCTCCTCCACAATGTCAAAGTTATACCTGCGCATCAATTTAAAAAAAAAAAAAAAAACAAGGAATTCAGTACTACTCCAACGGTTTAACATCCCAAAGTACAACGCTCCTCGCAGTACTTTGTGCGTGTGTGTGTGGGGAAGAAAGAGATTTTTGTATACTTTTGTGCAAATTCTTCCTGGATTTTCTTTTCGGCTTTTGAGAAGAATTCCTCTAGTTCGGCACCCGACGGCATCTTGTCGACGTTCTCGTCGGTGGTTGATTGACGGTGAGACACTGCCGCCTGAGATAAAGACGCCTTTGACGCTGAACCCATTTCCACTGATTCACCTCGAACCTCGCTCGACGACGGCGTTGTTTCTCTCCTGCAAATTGAGATAGACATGGATGGTTGGGTTGGGTAGGGTATCTTTAAAAAGGAGATCGATGAAATGAAACCGATCAATTCGGGATTCAAAATTTTGAAGATACGAAACCGTTCCAGGCAGGTCGGATATCAAAAACGAGAAAAATTAAAAATATGAAACCGTAAAAGGTAGGAGGATATCGACGGTTGTTAAAAATCGGAAGAGAAGAAACGTTCCAGGCTGGATTTGAAATTTGAAAATTGAAAGAGATCAATGGAATGGAAGTAGCGGCTGGAAAATCAGTTAAATAAATAAATTAAATACCTCTCTCTGCACCTCTCTAACTCATACGTCGATGTTCCTACGTCAACACTCTCCGCCTTCTCCTGCAACAAAAATTAATTGAAGCCATCAAATGCACATTTATGGCACGGTTACGCATATTTATCTCTTAGCGGAATAGAAACTTCGGTAGCCATACGAGAAATTTGAAAAATTTTCCACTCCAAAGCGACAATTCAGTTGTAGAGCCGGAATTTATTTTACCTTTAGATCTGCTAATTTCGAGGTCCCATTATCCAGCTCAATTGATCCATTACTTGAGCAACACGACGCATAAGGATCATTCGAATTCGAGGAAGCTGCTGCCTTCTCTGCGGAATTCTCCGGCGTCGAAACGAAAAGTCTCCGGCGACTACTCAGACGTTGAACCACCGCTTTACCGCAGCTAACCTTTCTCTTTCTTTCCGTCTCAGCTGCAGCCCGAGCTCTAGTCATCACCGCCACCTCCCCAATTTCCTTAACCTTCCTCAAACTTCTATACCTCCCCATCAATTAATTTAATTCTCCGTTACACCCAACCAACCAAAGACGCGCGCACACACACACACACAAACAAAATTGCACAGCTCCCTCTCTTTCAACATTCGGTGATTTAGCGGCCTTCCCTACATGATCAGAGTGCAGAATCCGAGAATTCCTAACGGAATGTATGTAAGCATATTCTCTGAGAGAAGAAAGAGAAGAATTTCAGCAAATATGACACGATGGATTTTTCAGCGGCTATTTTGTACTAGAAAGGGAAAGCGGCCTGAGATGGAGACGGTGACGAAGAAGATGATGACGAAGCTGATGATAGCTGGTGGGAATTCCGTTGTCAACAATTCAGAGTTTGCTCCTCTTCACTATTCATAATTTCATTCACTGTGTGAGTGCGTGTTTGTTTCTGGGTGGTCCTGGCTATGGCGGAATGAGAGAGAGTGATAATGTAAAATCTCCATCGAAACGCCGTTGATATAATTGGAAACGGGGACTGTGGATAATGCGCTTGGGATTTTGACGGCTCCGTTTCGCAGGTATGGGGTAATTAACAGCGGGAAAAGTAGTTGCGATTCCGTTAAGAAAACGGAGCGGTGGAAATTTTGGGTAAATGGTTGAATCACGCCGTTGCGGTCACGGATGCGATGTAATTTCTGTTTCGGTATTTAGTTGGTGCGGGGCTAGTCGTAAGCAAAATTGTCGTGTACTTCTATGAAATGACTCGGTTGCCCTTGGTCTACGCTGCCACGTTAACAAGTTAGCGTTGAATCTATGCTACCCGTGGCGATAATATCACGTTGGTGACGCATTGTAGTTCTTTAAGAGAAACGTTGATTTTGCATAGTTTTTTTTTTTCTCTTTTTAGAAAGAATGATAACCGTAACACAAAAAATTTTAAAAAAAATTAAGAAAATCATATTCATCTGACTAAATGAATTGCACATCACTAATTTAATTCATTGAAATTATTTTAATTCATCTAAAACTCTTCATATTGTTTTTGTCCTAAAAATTTAACTAAGATACGTAATAATACTCTTCATTGCTTTGATAAATTCAAATATATACTCCATCATTCATATCTGCTTAACAATAGTGCGTCATTCACTAAAATAATGTCATTATCTATAATACTAGACAAAATAATGATGTGTATAAATTGTGCTATTTGTATGTAATAATCGTGCATCATCCATTAAATTCAGGTTATTATCTAATACAAAACAAAATATAACTTTTTGAAATATTGTACATACACGACTTGTATCTAACCCGACAATGATGGAGCTATCTCCAGTTGTTTCAGGCAATACCCCGCAATGGAGGATTGTGAGATCGTAAGGAGTTTGTAGGAGCCAATCTCAAATTTATCGAGACCCCCCTAACCATCTACTAGAATGACCCTTCGTCTCTTGGACCAAGTGGACATAACCCTTTGTTCCTTGGACCAAGTGGAACTGTTCAATGACTAGCCCTTATCTTTCGAACTACTGAAGGGTCTCCCTGGACTTCAGACTGGGCCTAAACCTTTAGGCCTCCGCTGGGGACCAAAAGCTAAACCGAACACACTAGCATCTCTTTGTTGAATAGTTGAATTTGAAAACAAAAGAAGAAAAATAACGATACCTAATAATAGCATGATTCAGGATCAGGGACATATAATTACATATTTGTTTGTAAATTAAGATTTAGTAAAGCATTGGTAAGGTGGTTAATTTGTATTTAAAATAGAGATAGAGTGAAGCATTTTTGGGTATATATGCGTTAGAATATGTGGAGTTGGCTTTGATTTTTGTCTGGGAACCCAGAAAAATGAGGCAAAGAAAGGGAATTTTTTGTTTGTTTTGACTTTGGCTTGCTCTGATTCACGCTTCGGTTTAGAAGACGATGATATAAACCAAGAAAGTGACACTCAAGACTTTCCCATCGCCTTCTTTTGCCTTGTCTTGCTACTCTTTCAATCATTCTCAGTATTAATTTTCTTTTCCAATTAATTTATCTATTTTAATTAATTGGAGGGTAAAACTTGTTGGATAGTGGATTAATGCCGAGGTATATTTAAAGCTGACCTCGGCCATGGCCGATCTGAGATCCAAAATCACGGATGCGCTATGCTACGGTTGGCTTATGCAACAAGTGGCCTCCAAAATAATGGCGTGACACATGTAAGAACTTTGAAGATGACACCAGGACTAGATAGGCTGGACAGCTGGATCCAATCACTCCCTTTTCCGCTATAAATACGTAGTTGGTCTCTCATTTGAAATGTATTGAATTCTTACTTAATCTAGATTATATACCATTTTACTCTCTTACTAACTTAGGCATCAAAGTTATATTGGGGAGAAATTCCCAAAAGTAGGAACTGAAAGGGAGGCCCGACATCAAACGAGCTCAGCACAAAGTGAGGATTCAACAAAAATCACTGTCACACCACTTTATAAGTTGAGGCATACTAAACGCAGTAACCGTTTTACTGTTCGCAGTAACATTCCTTTATAAAAAGACAAAAATACCCCTGACCCAAAAGGAAAAAGAAAAAGAAGAAAACCGTGGGTGAACAGTACTCGATTAAAAAAAACTGCAGAAATACCGCCGGCGACCGGAAATACTGCCAGCGGTCGGCGGTATTCCGAGAATTCCGTCCGGGGAGACAGTCTCCCCGGCCGAAATGTTGCAGAAACAGAAAAAACGTCCGGATAATTGCAGATCTGGGAAAAAAATCCCCCCGAATGGGTTTTTTTTTCCCAAAAATTAAAATGAAGGGGTATATAGAGAATTTATGCAAACTAATTTAAAGTAAAAAAATAAATACAGTGTTTACTTATAGTGTAATATGGATCGTACTCGGGTATACCGGTCATATTTGAATAACGTGTCAGTGATGAAATAGAAAACAAGTGTTTCTGCAGTTTAATGTAAATGGAAAACAACTAACTCTGAAAGTTGAAAAAATGGAATAAACTTGCCACCCCTTACTTATAGGTGAAAAAATGGAAGAAAAATAATTTTTTACCATAAAGGGCAATTCGGATTTTTTACAGGGGAATGTTACTACGTTAGTAAAACAGACCGGGGGTATTTTTTTAGTTTTTTTTCTAACCGGTGTGGGTGAACAGTACCCGATTTTCTTATTTTTATTTTTTCTTTAGTATGCCAGGGGCATTTTTGTCTTTTTATAGGAGAATGTTACTGCTAATAGTAAAACGGTTACTGCGTATAATAATTTCGTATAAGTTAATATCCATAGCTACTTGATACTTGATTCAATGCGGAGGAAAAAGTGTATGTATTTTATGCAAAATTATTCGGTACATTTGCTATATTACATACTTTCCCAGCAAAATACTCTATTAGAAAGTCAAATTTCAAATTATTAAAGATATAAAGATTGAAAAGTTGAAAGTTAAATGTTCTATTAAAACAAAAATAAATTGAAGATGGATTCAATAGTGGAACAGAGAAAGTAACATTTATTCTCCAAATGCATATGTCTATACCATCTTACATAGCTCTGTGGATATATTCCGAATTTAGAAAATAATCTCTTGTATTATATGTTGATATTTTTACATGGATGGAAAGAAAGAGGAGGGAGGCACGCGTGGATGGCCATTAAATTTAAGGCCATGAATTGACGGCACTACCGTTAGGCAGGTAGAGAGTGAGGACCGATAAGAATGAAGGATAAACACGCATAATCCTTCAACCCTCCCTCCTCCCTACATATAATGGCACTAGCATCACACGTGGCCCTCTTTGTTTATTTATTTCTTCTTCTTCTTTTTTTTTTTTTTTTTCAATTTCAAATCGAATTTATTTATTTAACGAACATAATTTGTAAGCCTTATCTAACCATATCTTCATTTTACAGTAAATTTTTTCACATTTTACAGGATTTACAGTGATTTTACTCCAACCAATTCCACATCTCCATCTACAAAAAAGAATATTCCATTAAATTCTCTTCCTTATTTAATTTTATATTCTTCTTTATTATTATTTTTACTTTTTCATTTTTTTTACAAAATACCCCATACTTTTGGTTATTATTACACATTTAATAAATAGTGAACAAAAGTATTAAATTGTCTATACTATTAAAATACTAAATAATACATTTCACATAAATATTTAAAATAATAATCAATTTTTTTTAATTAAACTGATGTAAACATAAAATAAAATATTACATTAGACATGCATAATACAATACTAATAATTCATTCCTCTTCATTCGAATGTCTCTCCCACAAATGCTTTATTAGTCCATTACGAAGCTCAATATGGGCATATTTATTTCTTATTTTTTCATATCGAGAAAGAAATTGTTGAAATCGATAAGAAATTGTCGAAAAGAAATCAAGATAATTATGAAGGGTCATCACATTCTAGAAGTCATAATTTTGATGATTTTTTCTCAAACTTGGGTGGGTCAGGATCAGACTGGCCGGAGTTTTTGTTTAGGCACGTTGTTATTTTCATGTTGTGTTTTATCAATTTCTTGTCATTTTTAGCTTTAATGCATGCTAGTGTGGTTTTACGTTTTGGCTTTATAAATTTATGTGTAATTTGTATGCATCTTTAGTTATTTTATGTATTTTTAATATTTGAATAATTTATTTTTCATATTTAGTATTATTTAAAAATATTGTTGAGAGTTTTCTGTCAATGAAGAATATTTTAAATTGAATTAGTTCTAAACATAATTTTTAACTAAATAGTTAAAAGAATCATAATCCACAAATTATAATGTTCGAATGTTTAAAATTATAAAATAACTATAAACAATAAATAAGCAAAAATAAAGTTACTATTATATATAATAAATCATATTGTATACTATAAAATAATAAATTAGTAATTAAATAAATTAAGGACTAAACTGCAAATTACATAAATAATATAATAATAATAATATAAACATATAAAAAAATTTTAAAATATTAATTGGACTGCTTGCAGAATGTACAGTGCTTCAGCATTTTTGCTAAGCACAATACATATTTACAAAAATAACTGGGTTGAAACCCAGCCGTATAAAGCAACTGTCTTTTAGCACGCAAATTGTCATCTCGTTTAGAGATGGCCTAAGTCAGGAGGCAATATAGTGACTTATCTGGAAATAAAGTGAAAATAACGTGTTGATAATTTGTTGGGAGATCGACAGCAGCCGTTGGTACATTCCCATTTGTCTGTCCAATTGCATCAGTCGAAGTTACCATTCAACAGTTTGGGTTGGTAACTGGTCCTTTCTTACAATGTTAATAATTATGATGGCTTGGATTGTTAGGTGTTACCTATGTAGTGTCTTTAAAGAATTTTGCTTTCGTTTTCTCAAAATCTTGGACTTTTCTTTTGTCACACAAAAACTAATGTGTATTCATTTATATCCTTATAAATCAATCAAAATGTGTGTTAAAAGTGGCCAAAATTCCCTTTCGAGTCCTCCGAGAATAATTGATTGGTCTAAAGTATGATTACGTTTCACTTTGAAACATAGTACTTGCTTTATGTGATCCCAATCCCAGAAAGAAAAAAAAAAAGAGAGTTTTGATTAGCGTTCCCGATCGTTTGGTCTTAATTTGGCCATGGGTTTTTCCCCCAAAGTGCTAGTTGAATGTAAAGTTTCATCATCCAGCCCATGCAACTAAGGTATATATAAAATCATGTTTTCAAAATCCAGCCTTTGTGTATTGAGAGAATTAAGATAGACAAAAAACGTGTAACACTTTGATAAATGTCACAACATGTATAATGTATTCAAGGGCGTCAAATAAACCTTATTTTTATTGAGCATTGTTCTGGTCAATTAAAAATTGGTAAAACGCTTCGATAGATGTCTGAGGAATATTAGGATTCACACAAATCACAATTAGTGACTGGAACAACATTGTTTGGTGAAAAAAAAAAGTGATTAGGAAATAGTAAAAAGGAAAATTCCCAAAATCCCACACGAGATTGTTAAGGGAACAAATAACTTTAATCATGCCGGGCGGGGCTAATGATGGCAACACCAGTAAGCTGTCATGTTTTGTTTTGAACGTAACGTAAATACTAAATAGAGGCACGGGCCCTGCCCGCCCAATTTAGAAACCCTCAAACCGTGTATTTGTTCGATGTTTGATTTTAAAATGTATAATTTTTGACACATAATATAATTAAAGATGATGTTAAATACATATATTATGTGCATATATAAAATGTTTTATGTGGCAACTCAAATATTATTTTATAAAAATATACTTATTGTATTATGATATTTTCTTTTCTCCACTCTTCTCTCTTCTTTCTCCTCTCTTTACCCCACGTCTGCTCTTCTTTTTTTTCTTTTTGTTTTTCTGTTTTTCCTTTTTCTTAATATTTTTTCTTTAACTAATTTAATTTTGGTATTTTTATTTTTGACAACTCTTTTTTTTATATATATATTTTTTAAATTACCCTATCATTTTCACTATTAAGCATTTAAAAACCTATTAAACTTAATATTTAGTATTCTCATTTATTCAATTTTTTAAAATAATAATAATTTTAATTTTTTTCTTACTTCTTTTTCACCAAACACAAAAGAGAACTTAACTTTTTATATTTTTCACCGTTAAAATTTATTCATTAAATTTTGTTGCCAAACTTATTTTTTCATAATAAAATTATTATTATCATTATTATTATGAGAAAAATGAATAAATTAGAATCCAAAATTAAGAGAAAAAATTAGATGATTCGTTGTGTAGTGAAATGGGTTTCACATTTGCAATTTCTAAAGCTAAAAAAAGTATTAGAGAAAGTCAAAATTGAAAGAAAAAAAATTTAATTAGTGTAGGAAGAAGGAAACTAAAATTGTAGAACAAATAATGGTAGAGGAAGATTTTGAAAAAAATTGATTGCAGGAGAGATGAGAGAGGAGGGAGAAAAGACAAGACATGAGAAAAGAAATAAGTATAATACAATAAAAATATTTTTATAAAATAACATTTGATTAGCCCACATAAATTACTTTATGTGCATATTTTTTTGGACATAATATGTGCAATAAAATGAGTAAAAAATTTTGAAATTATCTCTTTTATTAGAACAAAAGTAAATTTGAAAAATAAAATTTTATGACAAAAAAAAGGTACACACACAAACTGGTAGAGAGAGAGAGAGAGAGAGAGAGAGAGAGAGAGAGAGAGAGGTGTGGAATGTGAATGATTCGCAACCACATTACTACTACCTCTATCATAAATAAGTGTCGTTTTACTTTTGAAATTTTGTTCCACAATGAGTATAGTTTTGACATTTGAAAAAGAGTTTTTATATATTTATTCAAAATTACTCTCATTCATTATTTTTAAGTTAAATACTCTTTCACATTTTCAATTCAAATTGCTATTCTTACATGTAATTATGATATTTTAAAATTCTGCATTTTTTACTTGGAATATTTAGTTAGCACAAACACAAAATTATAATTGTAATTTTATTAATTTTTGTGAAAAAACTAAAACAACACATATTTTAAGACAAAGACAACAAAAATTAAGGAAGGACTAAGGGTTTGTAAAAAAAAATTAAACAGTTAAAATTAATTTATTACTTATCAAAACTTTTTGCACAGTAATTTATATGTTATTTTCAAAACTATTTTTCTTATTTTATTTAGATTAATGTTACTATAAATTATTATTTAAATGATTATATTTATTAGATAATAACATACATTATTAGATATAATTATTCAATTAATTTAATATTATTATTTCAACATTAATATTGAGATATAAGTATCAATTTTTTATAAACAGAGAACGAAGGACGATGAGAATAAATAAAGCAAGATTCCTCCTTAAGTGAGTGTGAGTGATGATGGGGCCGGCACTGAAAACCAGTACAGATTTTGGTGTATTGATTATTGAAACTAGGGCCGCCAGTATTATCAAAGTGTGTGATTTCCGCCGCTTTAACCTTTAGCCCATCGGTGGTCCGCCCCCTTTCTCTTCTTCTTGGAGGGAACTCCAATTTGAATGTTGTGAACCGCGCACAACAAAGCTTGTTTCTTCGTGCCTTTGATAAAATTAGACTCGAAATTTCCGACACGAAAATACGAAACAAATCATACACAATGTAAATAAATTATGGTTAAACTTTAACGGGCGTGCAAATTATATATTGATGTTGAAAGAGTTATTTTTGATTATGCTGGAGTCTCGTTGAGACTTGAATTCAGAGATTCCCTTTAATTTAATGCATGGATGCAACTTGCAAGATCGAAAATTAAATTTCTTTTCAAGCCACACAGCACTATATATATTATATGTATAGATATATTCATCTTCTTAACTTTGATTGAGATTCAATCAAAAAATGAGGAGCTTTTTTAAGAATTGTTTCAAAAGTCAAAATGGAATTTTGGTGGAGGATCCAAGGTACGTTCAAAAATATATATTAATAAAAGTAGAAATTAGTCAACAGTGAAAAGAAAGAAAAATAGGCATTGACATCTTTTCAAGCAGAAAATATACTACCTAAAGGTACCCTTCTGGCAAAAAATGCTTTAAGTAAAGGCAAAATAAGGAATCTTATTAAAGAGTGTACTAAAAGATAAGAAATGAAATATGGGTAGAGTCGTAGCGTGAAGGAGAAACTAAAAAGAGGCTACAATTGGCTAGTGCTCTTATGGTCCATCCTTGTTTAGCTTACTCTCAACTCAACTCTTAATTAAATTTGCCTTACCTTTTCTTTCCCAAACCAATTTCGTCTTTTATGTTCGTCCACTCAAAACACGACTCTGTATATGAGACGAAAAGAGTAATAATATTTCATTTGCGGTTCCGTTGGTCCTCCCGTTTGCTGATTGAATCTTATAATTTGATTATAACTCAAAAAAAAAAAAAAAAGTAGTCAATCACGCATATTCTATTTCATTTCATTTGATACTCTTAACATTCTCGTCGATCTCTTTTTATTTTTATCGAAAAGACCAAGTGTGTTTTGGAAATATCAGTGCACTTTCCCACCTTCTCCCTTGGACTGGGACGTTATATGAATGCCATCTTCAATGGTCCTGCGTTTTGAAGTATAGTAATGAGAGTTGTCGGGTTATGGGCTCCGGTTGCTAATCTAATCTGGATAATCCAATCCATGCATGCATGTAGCTTTTGTCTTTTTCCACGTTTTCTTCCTCCTCTGGTTTATCTTCTTCGCTTCCATCCAATTCCAAGTGCCACCATTTTTACACTCTTAAGATTCTCTGTCTATTTTTTTCTGTCTTATTTCGTGGCGATTGAAACTTAAGAAATGGGGACAAGAGCATTCGATGATGATTTCTGCTGCGGTGAAATGTACGTACCCTTGTAGTATCTTTTGGGAGTGAAACGTGAAATGTGAATAGTCTTTGGAGATATGGGAGGAATGGGGGCATGGGGTGGTGGGCCTACGGGCTAGGGGCACTAAACCAACAGTGACTGACAGCCTTGGATTCCAGAAGCACTGCGGGCCTCCAGGAAGTTAGAAAACGACGGATGAGTTTGGGCCTTACTCTTTAGTGCCTGACTTCTTCTGCCAAAGTACGGCTGCGGGCGGGCCTGCTGGGCTCTTCCTCCCTCAAAAAACATGCTACGAAGTAGGTTCTTCCATTCTGCAAACCCAACCCCACCCCCCCCTCCCTCCCTCAATCAATTCTTCTTTTTTTTTTTCTGTTATAAAAAACTTTTGGGCCACAATTGAGGAAGTAGTCCAATGAACATCAGACACGTGGCAGCCTGATGACGGTTTTAAGACGGGCTGAAATAACAAAATGAGCTTGCTTTTGTAGTTTCCTTCGGACACAACTACGATGATTCCCAGAACTTCACGGTTCTAGCCTAACTGCACCAATTGTTTTTTATTATAACCTGTTTGTCGCATGCTTTGTTGTGGGGTTGATTTCGTAATTAACAAAACTCGTTCGATTCGAATTCGATAGTATAGTTTGCCTTTTACGCATAGGACAATACTCCATGATTAGCTCAATGTCTGTTGACTAGTCTTTCAGGTAGTACTCTTATCCATCTCCAGTCGGGTGAGGCCGGTCCATTTATTGTACAAGTTGTACGAAATTGGGTGCCGGTCCATTCTATTGGGCTTCTTGAGAAAATTACCAGATTGAGTCAGGCCCAATTGGTAGGCCTTTTTTCATAATTTTGTTGAACCAACAATTTGGGCCTCATTTGATGGTGGCCCACATTCAGAAATTTATCCGCATCCGGGCGATTGACTTCAGTTTATTCCAATCATTTTTTTGTTTCCCAGCAAGCGTCGTCCGGATAAGAGAGTTTCAATGGCGAAGTGAAGTTCCCGCCACCAAAGCAAAGGCGGACTGCGGCGCTGTTGTCGGTAATTAGCTTAGCTTTTTTGCTTCCGTTCAAGGCAGAAGAGAATATGGTGGTGGGTGGTTCTTCCTTTCAGTCGCGCATACTCTCCAGTTTTGTTGGAGACTGTTGCTTTATTCGACCCACGTCTCGCACCCTTCATCGACTGTTCCGCTACGACCCAGGTTTGTCTCTCTTTCTCTCTTTTTTGTGGGTAATGAGGAGCTTTGAAGTTTCTGCGAACTTCAACAACGACTAAATTAACTGGGTATCCTTCGTTTAGGATAAATTTAGCTTTTCAGTTATTCACAAGATCACTGAACTGGTTTGCAGGGGAAATACATACGTCGATGCGATTGTCGAGAAGGTTCTCTGACTTTTTATTTAATAGAAGGTATGCTTCAGAAACTAGTGGGTTTCCTTCAATGTGTTAATAATTGAATATTCTTCTTGTGTATGCTTTCATTGCAAAGGTCAGAGAACGGAAATTATGGTTTTAATTCCGGATGTCCTTCTTTTTGTTATTGCTGCCCTTGCGTATTTTCTGTTTTTCCTCGTTTATGTAAGAGAATGAGTGAATCTGTGTTAACCCTTAATTTTATTATTGGAGAAAAACAGCTACTCAGTTTCCTCCAACTCTGTGCAGGGACACAGAAGAACCGCCTAAAAATCTACATAAACGTTTAAGGCCCGGGAAAGTATCTCCAGGTCGACCTGTTCCCGGTTATATACAGAGGCCTCCCTACGTCAATTCTCGCAAACCACCAGGTATTGCCAGTGGACCTGAAGTGCATGATGAAATCGGTATTGAAAAGATGAAAGCTTCTGGAAGGCTCGCTGCACTGGTTCTCCAGCATGCTGGGTCATTCGTCAAGGTGATTTCTGGGCCATTTACTTGGAATATCCACTGTGTTGATTAGTTCTGGGAAAAACTTCTCAGATTCCTTGAACATATTGTTTTGAAGAACTAATAATTGATTATAGCATTTGGGTTCAGAGAGTAGGAGAGGTAAAAATCGATGTTTATGCATTTATTGGAGACAGTACTTCAGTTGGAATTTGATCTTTGCTTCTCTTGGCAGCCAGGCATTACAACAGATGAAATTGACCTACTGGTCCATCAAATGATCATTGACAATGGAGCGTATCCTTCACCTCTTGGTTATGGTGGGTTTCCCAAGAGTGTATGTACATCAGTCAATGAGTGCATTTGCCATGGGATTCCAGATTCACGTGAGCTTCAGGTTTGGGAAAGAGTCACGTTTATTTACACTTCAGCGCATCATTATGTAACCGAAGGAACCATAAATTATTTGTTTTGCAGGATGGTGACATTGTGAATATTGATGTTACAGTTTATCTCAATGTAAGTCATTTCTTCATCTACTAGGAACTGTATTGTAAGTTAAACTTGAGAGAAATCATAAACTGTTTTACCAGGAGCTTATTTTCTATGTTGGGTGTCATTTTCCTTATTCTGTTTTTGGTCATTGTAGAACAAAAATGTTCATGGAACCTTGCTTTCATTTTCAGGGATACCATGGTGATACATCAGCAACATTCTTTGTAGGAGATGTTACGGAGGAAGCTAGAAACTTGGTACAGGTATAGTCTCTTCCAGAATAGCCATCTTGTAATTGTTATTTGACCTTTCACTATTTTATTTAACAGATGTGATGAAATGTTAAGATTGCTAACCGTGTGATTTTGATATCATTGTGCTATAGGTAACTAAGGAGTGCCTGGACAGGGCAATATCAATTTGTGCTCCAGGGGTGGAGTTCAAGAAAATTGGCAAGACTATCCAGTAAGCTCTTGCTTAACTGTTTGTTTTTCTTCTTATTTTTCCACCCAAATGAGTACTTTAATATGTTCTTTTTCTTTGGGTTATAAGCTTTTTATGGGTAACTTCTCATTCCTTTCCCTCCTTGACAATGTTTATACTTGTGTTGGACTCACCTGGATCATTTGTTTCACTAAATTAGGGTATCATATAGTCAAATTTTGTTTCTGAACTATAAAGGGTTTACTTGTAAATAAATTTATGGTTGTTGTTGTTGTTGTAGTATAGATCATGTCAAGTCCTTGTTGAGTCATTGGTTTTCATAAGTTGAAACCCACATCTGTACTTCATGTAATAATGCTCTCTGAGTGTGTAACTAGACAAGTTCTCTTTTCAATTAGTTTAATGGGAGGATTGTGTAGTATTTAGGGATATTTTCATCATGACGTTCTTAACTGTTATTCTTCATTTCCAGTTTCGAGTGTAACTTTAAACTGTAATACAGTGTGGGCTTATGATTAATGTTAACATTATGTCTTGAAGTGATCTTGCAGATGAACATGGGTATGGAGTTGTGGAACAATTTGTTGGCCACGGAGTAGGACGTGTTTTCCATAGTGATCCAGTCATTCTACATTACAGTAATACATCCTCAGCCATTCTTTACAGAAAATTTGAATTGTTCATTTTTGCAGTAGGTGTCCTTTGTCTGAAATTTTTGGTGAAGTTGTACGACTTATACTAAGCACTTTCTTGCTTGCAGCATTTTTGACAAAGTAATTACTTACGGATGTTATTAACGGAAAAGGAGAGAATTTCCTTATTAAAACCTTGTTGGCAGTTGCAATTGCAACCTATATGTCCATAAAGAAGGGCAAAGAAAAAACTGGGAAGCTATATTATACATTAGTAGTACACTACAGGTGTAGAAGTTCTCGACAATACATTATCCACACATTTCTATGTACTATATTTGTGTGTTCTGGTGTTTGCAGTTTATATGCAAAATATTTGTATACGTACATGCATATATGCACACACACCAATGTGTAAGTACCATGTATTTTGTGTAAACTGTGATTCACTATTTTGTAAGATTGATTGTGAATTAGGATATGGATACACTGGCATAAAACTGCAATGGTTATGCTAACAGAATAACTCGAATTAACGCTGGATAAGGTGATTAGTGTCTAGCTTCGTGGTGAACGAAGTTATCCACTTCATCCTATACGAAATAGGAAAACCTTTCTTTTGCGTGCTGCATTTCTGTGCTGTTATTTTGGTTCATTTGGTAAATAGACATTTTGCTCTCCCTTTTCATTATCTTTGTCTTTGCATAGGGAACAATGGTCGTGGACGCATGGTCCTGAATCAAACTTTTACCATAGGTAAGTAATCTTTCTTCGAATGCAGTTCCCTCCATTGTCATTGAGAGTTTTGCTCGGGGTGGCTTTGGATATGTTATAGGATGAAGTTCTCTCTTTGGGGGACGTATTCATCCTTCGCTAAAACATCGAATCTCGGGAAAACAAGGCTCTTCTTATCCTTGCAGTAGCAGAACTTGGAAATGTTTATCTGCATTCATTCCCATCATCTATTAACTGTTTTGTTTTGCAGAACCGATGCTAACTATTGGCAGCATAAACCCAATCATGTGGGATGATGATTGGACTGTGGTGACAGAAGATGGGAGCCTCTCAGCACAATTTGAGCACACAATCTTAATAACTGAAAATGGTGCAGAGATACTCACTCGATGTTAGAAGCCATTTTTAACAAGGAAGCTCCGGACCACCTGGAACAAGCCTCCCCTGAAAGTTACTCTTCATTTTTGTGATGTTCTTCTGTTTTTATAGTTTTATATTTTTGTTGAGAGATGTAGTAATTTTTTCGCTGTGTCATTGCGCCATTGACTTCTCTGTATCGTTCCAATTTTATCGGATGTGTCGGGACTCAGTAGGGCCAGTTGCTTTTGACTTCTCAATGTTCTCGTCCATTCTTAACATGTTTGTTTGTCATTTCTTTACTTATAAATGGTTGGAAAACAAGGTAATTATAATTTTATTTTCAAATTCCTGTTAATATTTACTTTTATTAATGATTTTTAATAATGATATATAGAAAAACATTTTTTTCCTTTTTTGGCAAAGGACCTTTGGAATTATGAGATCAGCTCCTCAAGTCGCCGCCATTCTGCGTTGGGAGTGAATTCCACGTTTTAAATAGTGCGAGAAGGAAAATAAAAACGGAAAAGAAAAAAGAGTCTCCCAGAATTTATCGCAGGTCACTTATCCCACTCGAAAGAAAAGATATTACTGGAAAGAAAAGAAGAGAAAACAAAACACGATAATGGAGTCGATGCCTGTGAATTGGGAAGCGCTCGACGCTCTCGTTGTCGATTTCGCTAAAGCCGAAAATTTAATCGAAGTTTCAACGCCTCCGTCTTCGCCCTCACCTTCCTCGTCGCCATCATCATCTTTATCGTCGTCGTCCTCGACTTCTTCTTCTTCCTCGTATCACTCGCGGTTGCTGATTCGGCAAATCCGGCGGGCTCTGGAATCCGGCGAAATTGATGTTGCGCTGGATCTCTTGCGCATCCACGCTCCCTTTGCTCTCGAGGATCACCGCCTTCTCTTTCGTCTGCAGAAGCAGGTAACTAATTCATGCTTCGAATAAGGATGAATGTCTGCGCAATTTATCTTAATTCTCGATTATTTTATGCAGAAATTCGTTGAGTTATTAAGGAAAGGAACGCAGGAGGATCGTGATGCCGCCATAAATTGCTTACGAACGGCTCTTGCTCCTTGCGCACTTGATGCTTATCCGGTATTATCCCTTTTGCTTAATAGCCTAAATTGGTTTAGATAGTGGTTCTGTATTATTAACATGCTTAACTCCCTTGCTGTTTCTGCTAATTAGGTTTCTAAGTGCTGTTACAATTTAAGTTAAACCATTGAGCTCTTATATTACTAATTTCCTCTGCTCGGTTGATTAAGAATATGGCTATGAAGTCAGCTGTCTGCTCTGACAGGCAGTCACAATCACGAGCACAAAATTACAGCCTTTGTGTGCTCTGAGCAGAGAAATGTGCTACCTTAATTGCCAATTGCCATTTTGTGATGGAAAAACTTTGAATGCTAAAAGGCGATTTTAGTGTACTTACGGGCCTTATGGTACTAGTGATCTTGATTTTCAAGTTAAACTTTGTAATGTCTAAGCATTTCGTGGTTCACCTTTTAAAAGTTCCATTTTGCGTTTGCATCTTAAATTTTAGGGTTTATTTCTCTTTAGATGGCTATTATGAGTAAAGCAATCTACAATTTTATTCTTTCTTGATTAAGTGGATTGTATATGATAGAAGTAGTTTGAGATATGGAGGTGATAAAATTTCTGATGTATATCTGACCTGAAAATTGTCTCTCTGTCTACCTGTTTCTCTAATTGTGAAGTCTATTTTTCTCACTTGGTCTTTCCTTTTTGTTTCTTTCTCGCCAACAAATTATGTGTTTTCTTCTTTTCTTTTGTGGAAACAACATTGATTGTGTTTTGATACAACACAATGACGAGATGTGAGTTATATAGCCTGCTCGCATAGCAAGATAAGGGCTAGTCGTCTCGTTTCCTTCTTCACCCATTTTGATTTCTTCTGTCAACTATTTTAAGATACTCCTCACCCCCTCTTACCGAAGGGAATCAATAAAAAGTTCTTTTAGTTTTGGTGATACTATCGGAATATGTGGGATCTAAATCATTCCTTTCTTATTTGAAGGAAGCGTACGAGGAATTTAAGCATGTCCTTCTAGCTTTTATCTATGATAAAGATGACAATAGCTCTCCAGTGGCACATGAGGTTGGTAGTCTTGACATTTAGTCCTTGCATCATTTAGCTTTAGTGAATAATTTTCTTGGTAAGTTCTAACTGTTGGTTTTTGTATTCTTGTTTTAGTGGTCGGAAAGGAGGAGATTTGAGATCGCTGGACTTGTATCTTCTATTTTAAGAGCTCATTCTAATGCCTACGATCCTATCGTTTCAATGGCATTGAGATATTTGATAAGGTCATTTCCTTGGACTTATTCCTCAGTCTTTCTCACCTGTTCTAACAAATTATTTTTTAGGATGCATGATTTCTATGTTAGTCCTGTAATTTGGATTTTTTTACGTTTTGCAGTATACATAAAGGGTTTTGCATTCGTCAAGGAGTTTCGTCTCCTATATCAGATCTTAATGAGAGATTGCTCCTTGAGGAACGTGACCCCGCTGCAATTCCTCAGGAGAGCACGTATGAAGCTTCACCATTTGACGAGGTGAGTCGTTATAGGTACTAATTCTTTTTTTAATGCTTAAGGGCTCTTTGATGCTTAACAAGGACACATTTGTGACACTATGATGGTACAGCATATACTTATTTCTTTTACGGGACATGGCTTTCAGATTGACTTTCTACTCTTCTCGATATCTTTTCCTAGTTTATCGTTATTTTCGCTTCTAAAATCAGGTGGACATACAAGCCCTTGCTCATGCAGTGGAGCTCACTAGGCAAGGAGCCGTTGATAGCTTGAAGCTTGCTAAGGGTGACTTGTTTCAAGCATTTCAGGTTGTTATAATTAGTTTTCTTTAGTGCTTCATTGGCAATATTTTTCCAAACTACATCCTTCTTTTTTTTCTTTTTTCTTTTTTAATCCACAAATACATTGATGTTTAGAGCTTACCACTCTTTCTCAGAATGAATTATGCCGTATGAGGTTGAATGTCTCCATGCTTGATGAGCTTGTCCACGAGTATTGCATCTACAGAGGTATTGTGGACTCTGGTGCTACTTCTCATCCTGGTTTGTACCTGACATTGTACCCATTACCTCTGTTGTCATTTATTCATTCTTTATATCTTCCAATGACTAGTATCATGAATGACTAGTATCATTATTAAATGAACATTAGGAGTACAACTTACATCTGGATTGGCAGATGCTAATGCATCTGATACAGGATCGTGGTCATCACATAATAATTTCATAGAAGGTGGTCGTGATGGCAATAAGGTTCCTGATGGCGAACCATCTCGCAACAACACTCCCTTGAATGGTCTTCATGAAGGTCAACTTCATGTCCTGACAACTCAAAATAAGGACATTGATGAGCGGTACCCTTCTGGTATACCCACTGGTCATGAAGATTGTAGCACCAGTGAAACACATCAGTCTGTCAGTTTGAAAGTCCAGCAGAGGAACAGAAATTATGGAGTAGGGGAGAGAAATAAGCGTAAACGCTGGAGGGGAAGGCATGAGAAAATTGAACATTTATCAGAATTTATGACTGGTAGCAACAGAGAAGAGGTTTCTGCTACCTTATTTACTAAGCAATAATGCGTTTAAGGAATACTTGATTATTTTGTCTCAAATTTACAATTGCAGTGGGGTAACGCGTTGACTTTGGTTTTGCAGGCCGAAGCTTCATCTGCGATAGACAGGGGTGACAGATATGATATGCTGCTGGCCATAAAAGAGCTAGCCTCTAGAGGAATGGCTGCAGAAGTTGTTGAAGAGATTAATGTTGTTGACCCCAACTTCTTCGTACAAAATCCCGATTTACTCTTCCAACTAAGACAGGTCCCGAGTCAGCTTGCTACTTATTTGAGAGTGTCAGCAATAGATTTGATTAAGTGGTTTGTGTGGGCAATAAACTGATGAAGTGCGTGTCTTTTGCAGGTTGAATTTTTAAAGCTTGTCCGTTCTGGTGATCACCCTGGTGCTTTAAGAGTAGCCTGTTCTTATTTGGGTCCTTTGGCAGCTAAGGATCCCGCACTTCTGAGGCCTTTAAAAGAAACTTTGTTTACTTTGCTTAGACCAAATGAGGAGGCTTTTAGTGAATACTTGCCCTTGCACACTCTTGCCACCTCAGTCCAGGTTCGGCATAATAGGGAAGATTATATTGATTATTGAAATAGTAGATGCATTTAAATGTGAGAGTTTGGTCTAGAGATCATGAATGTTGGGTGTATTTGAGATACATTTGCTGCTTAACTTTGGTGAAGCCAGAGCAGCTGGGTCATCCGTTGGTCTATGGTGACAAAATTGTTGTAAATAAAAATGATCGCTTTCCTAACCATTTACCTTTCTAAGTATATGATCATCTGATTTTGCACCTGTTTTCTATTATGGAAAGGTTGCTATTGGTAGGAGGCTTGGCATTGAAGAACCTCAGTTGATGAAGATTATGAAGGCAACTCTGTACACACACAATGAATGGTTCAAACTTCAGATGTGTAAAGATCGATTTCAAGGTCTTTTAAGGATTAATTCTTTAAAGGAAGTTAGCTCCTCTCTGCTTGCCGATGCTGCTTCGAGGTCAAGTGATTCTTCAATCCATGGATCTTCCACCGCCACTACATCTTCAAGTACTAGAGTACAAGAGGATGTTGGTAGTCCTGCTCAAACATCATCCGCTGATGTTGCTTGTGATGAAAATGCAATTCTGAAGGTTATGGTGAGTCCCATTCCCACTCACTTGATGTTTATATAAGTTCAACAATTGGTTCTGTTTCTTCACTATACCATTAAAGTTTAGGCATATCCTTGCTTCGTCCATTACCAGTTGCCATGTAATAGTATTCACTTACTGTGAAGATAATTTCTGGAGAGCTTTCGCTTAATTGGTCCTAGAAGTTCAACTTGTGTGCATTCCTTAATGTTGTGTTACTTTATTTTGTTGCATGTGCAGGAATTTCTTGCTCTACCAAGAGCTGATGCTATCCATCTTTTAGCTCAATACAACGGCAATGCAGAGACTGTAATACAGCATATATTTGCGTAGCAACTATGTAAGTGGTGGTGTTGGGGTTCAATTTATTCATTCTTTAAAATTATTGGTTTATTCAATGTACAATAAAATAGGAGTTTCCAAGTTTCAGTTTCTGTAGTAGTATTTCAAGGCATTTTCCAGTTGAGAGGAAAGAAGATATGGTAACCAAATGTTTTGGATTGGTTTACCGTTAAGAAGCAGTGAAGTATTTGTTGTAGAATTCTTAGGACAATACGAAACAGAAACACAAGTAAATTCATCTTAGTAGTTCTTTGTTGCCTTGCCACTTGCCAGGAATAATGAAATGATAAGAGGTTTGGTTATTTCTCCTTTTGAGTTTGAGTGAGTTGCGTCTTATGTTCTGTCTGCCGCAAGTTGTGGAAAATCTAACGAGGAACAAGAAACCCAAAAATCATCATTTGCTGTGGACAATTGTTTATTGGTTTTTAATGATTGCGCTAATTTACTATTACCGGCTGTTACATTATTCTCCACAAATGTAGCAAAGAAAACGAAAAGGAAAAAAAAACAACCAACCCTCTTAAAATCAAATGGACATATTCACGTTGGGGTTTTATTTGCAGGCTGACAAAAGGTTCTTCAACTTCGTTATTCTCCCCCCAGCCCCTGCATTCAATGTAATCTTCATTCCAAATTGGGTTGTTGGCGCTTGGATTCTCTCAACTTCCTTTCCTCGGAAAGTTGTACAGCAAACCTGCAATTGCAAACAAATAAATCCCTATTATTATTTGTGTAATCGATCTCCGACAGTGGTATTTATTTGCGGTGAATGATATCCCTCGTATGAACAGCCAATTTATATGCCGAATACTATATATATATTTTTTAAACGTGTCTCTTTGTATGAGACCATCAATTACCTTCTAAGCGCTTCCTTGTTGGTGCCACCGTCCTTAATCGGCTCATACGCACCTGTGGTAAGATTAACTCGTGTAACTGGTTTGTCCAACAGTCGTTGACCTACCACCACCAGATTATCCAAATTGTCCTTCGTTGCTGCGCTAGCCGATGTTAAAGTCCCAGTCAAACTGTCATCCTGATCATCCATCAATCCATGACCCAACCTTAACCTTAATCGATCGAACTTACAAATATCAAGTTAAAAAATAACACCGATGATGATGAATAATAATTAATTACTTCGATTCGCAGATAATTAGCTTCTGAATGAAGAGCTTTGAAAACGACGCAGTTATGAAGATCAACCATATCTGCACTTGCTTCAGAAAACGCCGTTATTATTGGAAGGTCTCCGTTGTTATAAAGCCACCCGAAGATCCCCCACTTTGCAGCCTTTTTAGCTGTGAAGCTGTGTCCATTTCTGGTAGAGCCAGTTCCTAGTGAGATCACCAGGAAACGGCTATAGTCCATAGGCTGAACAGGGAAAAAGTCTGGATCCTCCCTTATCAACCGCTTTGTCACGTCCCGAAGCGCCACCAAAGTCTGCAGAAACCCGTCAACAACAACTATATATATGATATCATTCTAGTATGAAATAAATATTTAAATTACGGGTGCGTGCATATATGCTTACAGGGTTGCTTGCTGCTACTCCACCATCTACGAGGTTGAATTCTTGCTCATTCCCTTGTTCATCCGTGTTCTTAAAATAGTACGCCGGAAGAAGCGTCGGCGCTGCTGATGTTCCGATACATATATCTGCTAGCGGCGCATCCAGCAACGGATGCAGATTCGTCGCCTGAAAAATAAAAAAGTGACGCTTAACTAAAGTTGTACTCGTGTGGCTCGTAAACAGTTGTAACATTAGACTCTTTTAGTGGACCTGAACGTGTAATTACCTCATAAGAGCTGAAGATGACGGGCTCGAGATTGTAGATGTCGAAAGTTGGAATAACGACGGAAGTCAAGGTTTGGTGCAACCGTGTGTTTCCCAGTATATCCTTTACGAGTCTATGAAGATACTTACCATTGTAGCTAGGTCCTATTAATACCTTGAACAAATTCACCATTCCGTTAAATGGTCCTCTGCAATTAAATCATCACCACAAATGAATATATTCCCCAGAATAAGACACGGGAAATTGGGTAAAGGATCTGAACGTGACTCGAGATGGAACATGCATGCAAATGCAAATTACCCGATTTGTGGGAAGATTTTAGGACACTGTTGGAGGTAGAAAGGAACAATATCTTTGGCAGCATATTTAGGGCGTTGATCTTCACCGGGAGCGGTAAGCATGGCCGTGACAAGCCCGCCGGTACTGGTTCCTCCAATCGTGTCGAAGTAATCTGCAAGCCTTACGTCCTCACCATCTAACTCCTGCATATATTGAACCATAATATTAATGTAAATAAATTATAACATTAATTAATTTGCACGTTAAAAATGAATCATCTCACTCACCTGAAGCTGTGCTTCCAAGTATTCAAGAATGACTCCAGGAATGATTCCTCTAATTCCTCCTCCATCTATCGTAAGAATGGTGATGAGATTCCCACGATTTGGAGGCAGATTTTTATTTCCGGAACTTCTTGAAGTTGAAGACTCTGACATTTTTATTAATTTGCAGATGTAATCAACTTCGCAGGCGGGGGCAACGCTATATAACTTGTGGCGGAAGGCTAAGGAAAACCCTAAACAATTAAATGATGTACATTATAATTATTCTTACAAGATAACTGATATATAGTTTGACCAAAACAGTATTATATGAACAAATTGCATCAATTCATGATGTGTTGCTATTTAATTTTAATTACATAATTGAAAATATTGCCAGCAAGAAATCTGACTTGCACGATTGGATAAAATGTGTATACAAATTCAAAAAACAATTAATAGAACTTGACTTTAATTTCTTTAATTTTCAGTTTGCTGACCTGCGACTGCGAGAGATAAGTAGTAAATTAATTCTACACTTGAGCATGCTTGCTTTATAAATTACAGGTAGACCGGCCATCGTCCTCAAATTATATCATTTCCCACACGGTTGAGTTTTTTGAATTGTCGTATGTCTTAAATTGCAAGGAAGACTCAATAGTTTGAGTGTTTTTACGTATTTGGACATTTCAACCCTAAACTATAGGCGTAACTAGGTGCTTTTAAAACACGTAATAGTAAACGCATGAAAACTTTTTAAATGAAATAGAAAAGTATAATTAAAATTGAAACGATATAAAAAACTATTAGTATAATCTGAAGTGAGAAATTATTATTTACTTTAATTGTACCACGTAAGAAGGTGTAACTTTACGAATTAATAACAATACTGCAATTGTCAAGTTTAGTGATTTCTTCTTACTCTTCTTGGTCCCACACTAAAAACATGGATATAGAATAATTTATGTTCAAGAGTACTTCTATTATTCAGGCAAGGATGATGATACACTTATAAATTTACGAATACAAAGATTGTTCTCATAGACTAAATGAGTAATTAGATAATGGCTTTGCTTGCGAACTGCAACTTCAATTAAAATTATACAACCGACTATTTAAGGAAAACGATGGTGTTTAGTACTATTATCTAACTCTTTGTGTGGGAGGATCATATTACGGGTGCGTTCAACGAGCGAGGATAGAAATTGGAACATTGTCAGATTATATCTGGAAATGGATAAATAATTTATTAAAGAAATTTTAAATTATATAATAGTTAAAATGATTATATTTCTAAATGAACTAAACATATAAATTTTAATCTCGATAATTACTTTTTTATTCTCGTGTGTCAAACGTACATTGTGAAATCCATATGGCGTGAAGTGAAAAGCCTATTAGGTGTCCAAACCAGAAGGCTAACATCAGATAATTAATTAAATTAATAATGATTCATAATTACAATTTATTAGGAGAAAATGAAATATTGTACTTACCAAGTTTGGAAATTTTATTCCAAAAAATAAAATAAAAAATTGGAAATTCAAGTTCGTGTATTATTATATTTTCCATTCTTTTTCCAGAAATAAGATGAGATTCTATGAAATTGATATTATGTATGGGGAAAATATTTGGCATAATTTAAAGTTTGGGCAATTCAGCATAAATTGCAAACTAAAAGGGGTGATATGATGAATAGGGAGACTGGTTGTGTCTGTGTTTTTAAATATCAACAAATTGTTTGGCAAAAAATAATTATAAAAAACCGAAATGGCAAAAAAAAATATAAATAGATAAAGTCAATTGTTTGGCTACTACGGACTTATCAGGAAATTAATCTCAATCAAGCATACGTGTTGTTGATATATTATTTTTTTTTAAATTATTTTTTTTTTCTTCCAAAGATTGATGATATTGTGTTAATACTCAATGGCGTAACATTAAAAGATTGCCCAATTGGGCTTTAAAAAAAAAAAAAAAGGCCAGTTGACACTTTAAGTTCCACTATCATTTAATGAATTGATTGAATTTTTCTCCCATATGCCACGGCGTTTGGGCCTGGTGGACCACATCAGTCTGTATAATTGGGCCTGAATTGTACAGGCTTCTTCTTTGAGAACCGTGTAAGTTTGGGTCATAAGGTAGAAGCCATATAGTCCACACATTGAAGCCCACGTCCATATTCCGTAAGTGCTTCCAAAAATTGGAAAAGTGAAAAGGACTAAAATGTAAAATCAGCAGCGGTTTACCGTAAAAAGAAAAGCACTAACAACAATCATTTATCTTTTTTTGAAAGCAACCACATATATACTATTATATTTTATTTTTAAAAAGCAAACACGACCACGACCGTGTCTCTCTATGTGCCCGGTACCGGTACGCAACCCGCAAGGAACCAAGACGTAATATTATGGGTAGTGAGGTACAACAATATTTAAAATAATTAATTTGATATTTTTTATTTTTTAAGTAATAATTAATGATATATTATACGTTATTATATTAATAAAAATTGTAATATAAATAAATTCAAAATAAACTATTTTAATGAAAAAATAATTTATTTTTGAAAATTAATTTTTTGAGTGGAAAAGAGTATAAAATGAAGGGAAAAGGGAATCCGATGGGCTTGTTGATTAGGTCAGTTGACTTAAGACTTTGGTGTGTTCCCAAAATTCATGAAAGTGAAAAGGTATAGTCCTACCTAGCTAATGCTCCCGGTAGCGCGCCGGTACGACTCTATTCCAAAGTCAATCATTAATTATTTTATTTCTCTTAAATTTGTCTTTTATAATTTATATTAAATTATATATTAAATTTTTTTAATGAAACAAAACGAATAGTATTCATCAAAATACACCATTAATTACCTCAATTTGATACTGTTACAATTCCGAATTCTCTTTGGGATGGCGCATGATCGTCTTCTCCGGTACACCTGCTTTTGGGACTGACTCCCGAATTTAATTCTGACGATCAATTCAGTTTCAACTCACATATAAATAATATGGGTTTTACTTGGTAAAAATCATATAACCTAGCAAGTGTGAGATCATTTATATAGAACCTAGAAGCAGTAGCCTGGTTGATAAGGCGGTGGTCGAGTTGCTTCAGGTGGTGTCCGGTTTGGTCCTTAGATGAAATTGGTTCTCTCTTTGTGATCCTGACTGAACCCGGCTGGTGGTCATCACTGCCCAGAAGCTACCACGTGCCCCTAGTTGCTTTATTCCACTATCTTGTTCATCATTACCTATGCACCAATAGACAATTGTCAAGTGGACTATAATTATTAATTGTATAAGTTTTATCTCCATCTGCAAAGTTCAAACGTTAGTCTATACTGGGTTGGAGTTTATTCCAACTCAGCGTTGGGTTGATACTGGATCCATATTACTAGAAGTTTACTAATTTTAATAGAAGTGGCAGTAGTGAATTAGTACTACAAAACAAGAAGAAAATAGAATATGACGTTACCAAGACTCATGGTGTTGGAGCCTGTTTCGCGCCCTGGATATCTCCCAGGCGCGCCTTAGCTGTTACTGTTTGACTCCATGTTTTTGTACGTAACTGTAATTAGTACCGGTTTTATAATTTGACGTGTGATATATTATATGTATGTTTTTTAATATAAATATAATCGTGATTAGTACTTTTAACAATTAAACTTATAATTATGATACAACAAATTTAAATTTAATACGCGATATAAGATCATATTATTCGACCGTAAAATCGTAAAATACAAGTTTTTGTCTTAACTAGTTAGGTACATAATGAAACAGTCATCATGCGACGAAGAAGCATACTTGATACACAATACTAGAGTTAGGGATGAGCATGATGAGATATCATTGAGATGTTAAAGCTAAAGAAATTGAGTTCATGGTGGAGATTTGTGCTTTTTTGTTTCCAAGCTAAACCCTCACTTTTTTCAAGTTTTTGGTTGGCGTCACAAATCATTTCTATAAATGATCACAACCGTTGGGACCTAAAATTCCACTCTTTTCATTAATAAAAATAATTTAATTTTTATGCACATGAATCTCGAATTTAAATTGAATATAATATAACATATGAAATTAACTATATATATGTATTACTTATTTTATGTTAGAACGTAGATGAGTGTTCACAAACAAAATCGGATCGAACTGAATTAATAAATAAACAAATAAAAACAAGATTTTAAATCTCAATTAATAAACAATAAGAGTTCATGGTCACCTTACTAGATGTGTTTATACTAGCACATGGATGGATGGATGGGAGAAACTCCGATTTGCGTAAAATCACATAAACCAATAGTCTAGCTCTAGCCCACCCTGTCAATTTTGGTACATTCAAAATCCAGTCTGATTTATTAAAATATTGAGTTACTGGAATTTACTGACATTTTAAAGATAGTTTAAATTTGAAGAATTCGATCCATATAATAAGTTAGTTTTCACTTTTCAGTTTTATAATCGTAGAAGACAAGCACAACAGAGATATATCTCACTGTTCTGTTCTGCGTTTAATTCATTTATATTATATTATATTATATGTGGGCCTCACGATCGTGACCGACACAAAAGCTTCCATCGCACTGATTATTTATTTATTTATTTATGTATTCCGGAGCAGATATAAAAAAAACCTAACAAATCGATCGTTCCTTTTGGCCATGGCTTTTCAGAATTTCAGATGTATGTATTCCCATAGTTTTGCATCAATCTTAAAATATCAAATCGATCATATTTTTAATTATATCTGATACTATAAAAATTTATTAAAATAACTTAAATAAAGGTAATTTTTGTAATTTATCATAATTTTACACATGTACATCATGTGTAAAATCTTTCTATTTTACAATTCGATCGGACACCCAAATCGATCATACGTAATATTGCGATTTTACAAACTATGTGTATTCCTATACCTTTAATTTTTTTTTTCTTTTGAAAACAGAGCAAATTATAAAATTATTTTTATCAACTCTTCGATAAATTATCACACGTATTCGCTGCACAAAATTAAGTTATGCCGTATATTTAAAAGTCGTGATATAAGTATAAATTGTTTGAAAGGATGTAAACAAATAAGAGATCGTATGTACTGTTTCCTATTAATCTGTTGCACTTAAATATCCCAATATTTAAAATAAATTATTTAGCATAATAATTTTTATTTATATCTTTACATTTTAGATAAGAGTTAATTGTGAATTACATATATATGTATTAATAACGGTATGCTATGTAAATAAATTTAAACTGGATTGACAAATTTTTCGTTTGGAACGGAAGGAGTATAATATTCGATAAATGTAAGACATGTTCTTTTGGTTTTTATTTCAACAGTAAATTTAATATATTATAATCAATTTTAATACAACTTTTTATTATTCAACTATAATTTTTTACATTATAAAACTATTTTCCGAAAACGTATTTTCAAAACAGTTGTCAAAACAATAAAATGAAAAAAAACAGGCCCCTAATTAGAGGAGATAGTTATCCGTTAAGAAAAGGTGAGGCTAATTTCATGAAACTTCAAAGTTATTTGGTAATTTTCACAACCAAGGATGTGGGAGCCCGGCCTGCCTAATGCTTTTGCAACCAAATGTAGGGCACAACTTTATTTGGTGGCACCGGCCATATTGTTTTTTATTACATAATGACTTACGATGAATTATTCATGCAATTATGTAATTCATTGCGTAGGCTCATTATTTATTCAATGAATGGTCAAACTGTGGTTTTATTACCCGAACTTTTGTAGTGAAATAAAATGAGTAATTAAATTATTAATTTTTAAAAAATTCTTATAAATATATCAAAATTATAATAATTTTTCCACATAGGTGACCGACTGTGACTCTAAATCTATAAAACAAAACTAAGAAATACTAAAATAGTACGTGTACTTATTCTACGTAAGAACTTGTCTCCACTCCAGCAATTTCTAAGAAAGATGGCTACCGATTTTTCCACCACCCAATTGCGAGTAGTTTAATAAACATATCCATTTCTTCCAGAATAATCTAAACAGAATCGATGGAATTTCGGTTTGTAATTAATTGGTTAGAAAAAGTTTTACAGAATTAGGTAGAGTTTGTTGATAGGGTCACACTCAAACACGTACGAGAAAGATTCATGATGATGCGATTTTATTTGTCTTAATCCCTATAAATTATCTATCGGAAAATATTAATTAATGTAGTCTCCTTCCATTAGTTAAAGCATACTAATCACGATTGGATTAGTCTTTAAATGAATTAAATTTGCGAGGTTTGGCCTGCTTTTTCAAATTAGTTACGCTTAAATGATTTCATTCAAACGGACACATCCGACATCGGTTTGGTTCGGTTCGAGACCATTACAAACGGACACAAATATTTCTTTTAGGTTTTAATTAATGAGTGAATAAAACTCGTTTACGTTCATAAATATGTTTGATTAACATAATAAATACTTGTATAATATATCAATTGAATAAAAATAATTGAATTTTTTGGTATAATACATCTCTGTATGTATATATACATAATCTAAAATTCATTTATTTATTTAATGACTAGATAGATTAACATAAAAATAAACAGAAATTGAACCTCAATTAATAAAGAGGAAGAAAACAGATTCTGAGTAAGTTCTTCGAATCCAAACAAAAGTCAAACTGGGGTGTCAGTCCAGCTGTTTGTTGTAGAACATAATACATCACGTCTGAAATTTCTGAGAGGCATTGGAGTTGGAATTGGACCAAATTGTTGAAGGCCAATTTAGATTACGGCATTCAGCTGTTTGGCATAAATATAAAGTATAAGTTCCACTTCCAGATGAATGTGTTTATCTGTAAACTTTCCTCTCCCCAACAACAACAACAACAACAACTTCTTTCATCATCACTCTATTTTCTTATTAAATAAATATAGACGTTGTTGACGCCGACCGACGGGGTTTACTTTGTTTGAGGGCTTCTTCGTTTGTTTCCATTTGTGAATCTGGGATTATACAAACGCCGGGGGTAAAAGACGAGAGAATTAGCTAAAGAAGGGGAAAAAAAAAAAAAAAAAAAAAAAGCCTGCCTTCGTTCAACTTCCAGTCCTAGCTGTTCACCTTTAGCCTTTAATTAATGCCTTTTCTTCTTCTTCACGAGGAACATTAATTTTTTACTCTGCTCTCTTGCCCTGCTTGTTTCCCTTCCCCTTAGCTGCGCTTCTCAGTCGTCAGCTCCCATTACCGCTACTCTGCGTCCGACCACACGCTCCCCTTTTTTGTCTACTTATTATTCCACTAGCATGTTCTGGAGATGGCGGGGTATACGGTGAATAGTGGTGAGGGGAAGCCTGAAAAGGGGATGGTTGAAGAAGAATTTACACGGGTTTTAACTCTATGAAGAGACCCTTTTCTTGTTTTCTCACTTCTATTGGGATTTCCTTGTAATGGCTGATGACATATGTCTCTTCACCAAGGTTAGTTCTTTACCCTTTCGTTTTTTCCCTTTTTTTTTTTTTTTTTTTTTTCTTTTGGGGTCGGCTGTGGTAAGTGGCGATTTTCCCCGACTTATATGCATTTGGGAAGACGAGAGCTAATCTTGTTTTCATTTTTCTACATTTACTTTTCATGCTTGTTTGTTCCGGGAAGTGTAGTTTTTTTCCTTTTCTTTTCTGCGATAAAGATGGAAATTTTTTCCATCACAAATGAGTATTTATTTTCCTGTGATGTATAGGTATTTGTTTTCTTTCGATCTGGTTTTGATTTTTGTTGTAAAGGGCACCGACCTTTACCAAACCAGAGTAAGGGCTATACGCAGAATGTATATCTAATCAGTCTTTTAGTTAACCTCAATGTTATTGGATTAATACCCTTTGTTTTGTCTTCCTCTTAATTCGCTGCTCAAAATTTCCTTTCAGCAAGGGAAGTTGCTCAATTAAATTAATCATTCCCCCACTTATGTAGCCGAATAGTTTGAGCTGGGAAGATGGGTTGCATGCTTATTTTCTGAGTACCAAGTACTGCTGGCTTATGAAACTACAAGCACTGATTGTTGCAGTCTATTTTTATGTGCCAGAGGAAAAAATTTCGACTTTGATTCTGATGCTAGTGTGAATTTTATCAAAGTGATTTTTATAAGAAATAACTAGTCTTGTTAGGTTTAGGGCTTGATGTGGCAGTGGTGTCTTCAGACAGTACCTTTTCTTTCTTCCTTCTATTTGAATGGTAACTCTTTGCAAGGTATATTTCCCTCATGGGGTGAGATTTCCTGTACAATTTGTTGTACATGTATCAATGGAGGGAGCCCTGGAATACAAAATGTGGATAGTTAGGTCTCTTCTCCTAAGGCAGTCATGGACTATATGGCATGTCCCCACTTTTTTATGGGTTTGAATTGGCTTTTTGCAATGGTTTATAATTTCACTATTTCAGCATTTTCTAACGGGGCCTTGATATCTGGACTTTGATGGCATTGCAGGACACTATTGTCATAAAGGCTCCCAAGAAGTCCCCTGCATTGTTGCGCACTCTGGTTTTAGTTTTTGTAATGGTCTGCAGTGTTTATATATGTTCAGTTTGTCTAAAGCAAACTAATTCCATCGCCAAAAGAAAATTATCCAACTTTGAGGTTGTAGAGAGGCCTTGTCATGGTTATGTCACTGATCCGTCCCAAAATCTATACTTGCACTATCCAAGGCCTCAAACCTTCTACAGGTAGTTAAGAGATCTTACTCTAGTTTTTGTTTACTTTTACTGTCTCCTTAAGAGTAGTAGATCATAACATTTTTTGCATGTGCCAGGGCTGAATGCTATTGCAATCCTGTTCGATTCTTTGCTATTCTCTCCATGCAGAGATCTGGGAGTGGTTGGTTTGAGACATTGTTGAATAGCCATGTTAATGTCAGTTCCAATGGTGAGATATTCTCTGTTAAAGGGAGGAGGGAGAATGTTACTACAATCACAGAGACTCTGAATAGAGTTTACAATCTTGACTTGCTTACGAGTGCTTCAAAAAATGAGTGCTCAGCTGCAGTTGGTTTCAAGTGGATGCTTAATCAGGTAAAGGTCCTCAAAATTTAGACTTATACATATTTGATGCTAAGGCACAATTAATGACGTCAAAATTGTTTTTGAAATCATGGTTACGAATTTGCTAGCACTAGTAATGAGTAGATCTTTTGAGGGGAACCATACTACTTTTTAGTTACTGTACTGCATGTTGCTCTCCCTTGTTCCTTTGTTTATTTCATTAACATGATCTTGTCTAGCCTTAGATCAAAGGGCCACTGTGCCCTACCACTTTCAAGTCAAAACAACCTTAAACTCTTGACAGAGTTACATAGACTATTCAAGCTTAAAATGACTGTCCGTACTCAAGGTTGACTCTTAATGTTTATGCCTTGGGAAAACCTGTTTACCTTTTAGTTTAAATTATAGGTTGTGCTTCAGCTATATATGATGTACACATATGTCATGTGATGTACAACAGAAATATGTAAAAATGGGATGATTATTAGATAGTACAATCACTCTAGTTTATGTACAACTAGCATCTGATTGAATCTTTTTTTTAAGGTAACTTTATGGACATAGAAGTCTTGGATTTCAGTCTTATGCATGCCATCATTTCCTTGCCACCTTATTCTTTTAGTTAAGGGTTGTCGCGTGAAAAACAGCCAAGCTAAAGCTGTTTTTGGATGTGCAGGGGTTAATGGAGCACCACGAAGAAATTGTGCAATACTTCATTGAGAGAGGCGTTTCTGTAATATTTCTCTTCCGGAGAAACCTGCTTCGCCGGATGGTTTCACTACTAGCTAATTCTTACGATAGACATGCCAAACTTCTGAATGGCAGCCACAAGTCTCATGTGCATTCACCTGAAGAGGTATCTCTCTCTCTTTTTCTCACATACACACTAAGCATGACAAACAGGAATGGATCCTTAAGCTTTGTATATTCATGTTACTGACAAAAGTCTGTCTTTGCAACCTCGTATAGGCCGAAACTCTTTCCAGTTATAAACCAACAATCAATTTGACATCGTTGCCGACAGAGTTGAAGCAAATGGGGGAGAATGTAATGGAGGCTCTAGAACTCTTTAAGAGCACCAGACATATGATTCTGTTTTATGAAGATCTTGTTCAAAACCGAACGGTAACATTCCTGCCTGCTAGCTAGCACTAAGTACTAACTCATGTCTGATGCTCCGAATGTTAATGCCTTCTTGGTTTTGTTTCAGAAATTAGAAGACGTGCAGGAGTTTCTGAAGCTGCCGCGGATGAAACTGAGTAGCCGCCAGGTGAAGATACACAAAGGGCCATTGTGGGAACATATAAAGAACTGGGAAGATGTTAACAAGGCACTCACGGGAACAGAATACGAAAGGTTCCTCTTTTCTGACAAATGAATGAGTCTTTCTTCTTCATAAATCTGTGAAGAAGATGAAACGGTTAGCTAACATTTGCACAAACAAAGCTGGTTGGTATTTATTCATCTTTAACTACCTGCCAACGATACTTAGACTAGAGTTTAGACCAAAAATGGGTCTTTTTTGTTTTTGTTTTGTGGGTTTCGTTTTTGTTTAGTTTGTTTTTGAAGATCTCACCCAGAAAAGGAATGTATAGCGAGAGACGATTAATTTAGAAGTGAAAAGAAATGCAAAATTGCAAAGGTTCTTGAACTCGTTTTCTGTGGCTTGTGTTCTGAGTTTTACAGTTTGATCTGTTTTTGTTCATGTCTTGTAATTTTTTCTGATGGGTTTCTGTAATGCTTAATGGAAATTAATTCCAGAATTTCAAATTGGCAAATTACAATTGAGTAAATTGCAGATGAAACAGCAAGAAATTTGAGATGAGAAAAAGAAAAGATAAGATGTAAAAAGATTTATTGAAGAGAAAAGCGATCACCATCCAAAAAACATGAAAGACAATAAATGGATACGTCTGGTACATATACACCAGCTCCTCCACTTGCTAAGCAAGAAATTACATAAACACCCTAAAAAAACAGAAATTTAATTTATTAGCCAAATGCATGACAGTTTCCTTCCCCTTGCCGCAAGCCTGCAACGATTGTGATATAATTAAGTAAATGCATGGGCTGGAACTCCTTGAAGCCCAATTACGGATAGGCCTTCTGGGAATTTGACTGCGGCCCAAATGAAGTAGAGACACAATCATTTGGAGTTGGACCGACCGTTGTGGGCCTTGGAAGGCATTTTTTTTCAAAAAGCAGGCTTGGATTCTAGAAGAAGGAAAGCTCAGTGGCCCCGTACAGAAATATATTCTTTGATTTGGAAGGCGCACAAATTGAATAATCAATTATGAGCCCAAATTTAAAAATAAAGTGTTATGATTTTTTTTTTAATTTTATTAAATGAGAAGAAGAAAAAAAAGGCATAAAGTGTTTAAAACTTAAAATTGTATTAATCAGTGGCCCTTGGCGCTCAAACTTAAAACCATTCTACAAACAGCGTCTGAATCTTTCCCCGAAAAAGAAAAGGAAAAATGTTATAGGAACGTTTGATTTTGTTTACTACAAATAGTAAACACCATGTGAACGTGAATGGCAGCCAACGTTTATACAGAAGAGAAAGGCTAGATTTCTAGTTGGAAAGCGTATTGAAAAGCAGAGGGAATTTAGTTGAGATGGAGCTCAGTGGGCAGTGGGGATATATATATATATATTGTATTTTCTCGATTCCATATAAATAATTTCGTTGTTTTGAATTGTATTTTGTGATTTATAAATAAATTTTACGATATGGAGAGAAAATCGATCATGGTGGTTCTGATTACATGCATGAACAACTAGTGTTCCTATATTATTACCCTTTCTACAGGACATGCATGCATGAAGCCAATATCAGGAGAGAAGGATCCACTGCCAACATAATTTACGTACGGCTCAAGTTTTGGTGAAATTAAAAATATTTTTCCGACCTTGTTAATTAGGTTATTAATTTCATATACAGCACTTTAATTATAGTTATACCAACCCACATTATGGAAATTATATATATAATAAGTGTCGATCCCACAATTAATTTGTAGAAAAAAGAGTTAGGTGGTGCATAAATTAATTATTATTTTTTCTTCTAAAAATAAAATAAAATTTTCAGAATCTCCAGTAGGTGAGGAGGCTATAAATACCCCAGTAAACTCGAGGGTTTAAACTACACTAGCTCTCAACAACAAATTGCAATCACTCTCACTCTCACTCTCACTCTCACTCTCATCTTCTTCCATTTATTTCTTGAACATATGGCTAGGGTTTCTGTGATTCTTGGCAGCCTTTTGATCGCTGTGATAATGTCCCAAACCATGATTGAGGGAAGAATTTTATCCAACAATAACGCCATGGATGGTGTTTCAGTAAAACCAACCGCAACTCCATCAGCAGCCGTTGCACCACCACCACCACCACCACCTGGTCATGTGGAAGGCTTTAGGCCCACGGCGCCTGGCCACAGCCCTGGGATCGGCAACTCTATCCAGAATTGACTAGAGTTTGCTGCCTCAGGCTCACTGATCATGCCCAGATATCATATCTTCCTCTGTCTCAAACGTGTATTATATATTCTCCATCGTCCCCAAAAAAAAAAAATTGTAATTTGAATTCATGTAAGTTTGTTTGTAATCCGTATTCATGTAATGTAATGCCCCTTTCATTTTCGTTAAATAGACTTGCTGTTCAGTCGTTGCATGTTAATAGATCCATGAGAAGAAGCGTGCACGCAAAACTATCAAAGAAACCATTACTTTTTTACTCACGATAACTACTTCCACACTACTATATATATGCTATTTTTCTTCTTTTTTTTAAATAAAAGTTTTTCAAGGTACAACACTAATGGAACAGAGAGATATATTCTACTAAGTAAAAATACAATAAGTTGTAATTTTTTTGGAGTACGTATTAACTAACTAAGCAACATGCATACTATGATTAATTTCCTTAAACTTATTATCATTAAAAACAATACTTCATCTGTCTCATTCAAAGCGTCCACCTATCTAAATCATAACGAATCAACCCTTGTTTTTTCACCGTCAAAGTTCTGATAACTATAATCCCTTCAAAAAACCATTCATCTATTGAATTTGGCTTACTCAATTGCATATTTAATTTATACAAGGTCAAATCCAATATATTGTGTATATATATATAACTGCATGCCATGTGCGAGCTCATAAGTTTTGACCTTTCAAATTAACAAGGATTGCATTTCATTAAAGTGCAGCCACATGCCCACATAAATTATTAATGTGTGTGAAGCCAAAATATATTTGTTAATTAATAAAATGGAATATTATATATTATGGTCGAATATATTTGTAATTAATTACTTAACTATTTCCCAAATTATATAGTACTAGAATAAATATAAAAAAGAAAGAAATTATTTCATGCATTCGCCGCACAAATTTATATTACGTCATATAGTGATAAACCTACAAATTTCTTGTTAAAATTATGAAAAATATTTTCATCTGATTGGTTTAGCTGCACTAAATTTAAGAGTGCATATATGTATAGAATAATTTCCAATTAAAAAAAAGTTGTTTGTTTGTTATTTACTATTTAGTTGAATTATTAAAATTTTTTTTTTGTTGTGCTGCAAATAGAATGGACTGGAGTACTATCTTTATTTGAAGGAATCACTGTAGTAAAAGTTGCTTATTTACCAAACTTTCGTGAAAAATTTGTGCAGCCGTCGCTATAATTAATTAATTAATTAAATTCTTGATTGTCACGTTACGTCAATTTATGCAATCCTACGCCCATTTTTGAATTTTTAAATGTTAATTCCAAAAAACTAACACACAAGCAAAAGATTTTAAGGTTTGCAACCTCGATTTTCTTCTCACTCTCAATACATATTTTGTATTTTGAAAAAAAAAAAAAAATTACATTTAAAGTATATTTTCCAAAATACGTTTAAAAAAATATTGTCACCATTCAAGACCATTGTTGTGGTGGTCGGGTGAACTAACTCAACCAGTTGAGTTATATGATATCAATAATATGTTGTCATTCTGACCACATAATTAATGCTACTGTGTTCCTCCCCCCCCCCCCCCCCCCCCCCTAATAATAATATGAGTGTTTATCCACCCTCCATCTCTCTCCATTTTCTTCAATCTTTCTGACTCTACTACTACTACTAATAATCTGATACTCCCCGTTCTATTAGAAGAGTTCACTTTGAACAATATTTTTTGTTATTGTAATCATCTGTGATTCACAATTATCTCATCCTTAATAGGTAAGGATGTAAATGGAATAAAAAATGTCAAGTTAGCTATTTTAGTTATTGTACCCTAACATTTATAATAAGTTGTACATTGTTCAAAGTGAACCATTATAATGGAACGGATGGAGTATATAAATTTACACTATGCAATTATCATTATTTAATGACAAATTAATTGAATAAATAATGGGCCATGTTTACTTATTTTCATTATGATTGATCGAGTTTACAAGAATTAAAAATATGCAGAACAATTTTTCCAGAAAAAGTAGAAGTAACCTTGCTTAGTTATTTTTTCACTTTTTATTTAATTTTGACTCTTTACCCAGAAAATTAGTGACACACCTAAAACCAGATATGTCGATACAAGTTTTATCTAGTATAATTTTGAGTGAACGGCCCATTAAATACTTATACTTTGTCTTAGTTCACCGTTATGTATCTATACTTTTTTTAAGCCAAAAACATCATTATACTTTTAAAAATACGTTAGCTACATCATCAAAGCTAACGGAACCGTTCACTCTAACGTCAACAAAGGCATGTACACCTCACATATTACTTTTGAGGGGCAAATTAATCTCTTTATCACAATTTCCATTTTCTTCTTCCAAAAAGAAAAATTGTTGTACAAGGCAAAGAAATTCACCATGGATGAATAGGAAAAGGAAAATTCTTCGATCATTTATTTTTCGACCATGGCTGAACAAGAAAATTCATCGGAGACTTTCGTTACAGTCCCGGACAACGACAACTACATCGATAATCATCACTACGACTGTAACAGTAACTTCGGTGTTCTCCGAATCGCAAACCCTTAATTGATCAATCAATCCTCAAAAGATTTTGCATCTTTGTACTGAAATAATGTCCAGCAATAGCACTCCATACTACGATTTCTTCTTGTCTTTGTTCTTGCAGTAATAAATGTTTGAAATATGGTCTAAATAGTTTGTTAAAATAATTGAGTGTAGATAAATTTTCAACTACAAAGCTATTAGGTTGCTTTGTGCATTGGTCGTGTGTGTGTGTATGGTCATTTTTTTTTTTTTCCTTGTAGTTGAAAGGGATTTCCTTCACTATCTTTTTCATTGTATAAATTGGATAGAAAGTTAGATGATAACAGAAAAGGGGGTCGGGAAGAAGAAGATGAAAATTGTGATAAAGAGACTAAATTGTCTTTCAAAAGTAACATATAAAATGCACATGTTTTTGCTACCGTTAGAGTTAACAATGACATAGCTGACACAGTTCTGAAAGTATAGTAATATTTTGGGCTAAAAAAAAAAACATAGGTATATAACCATGAACTAAGACAAAGTATAAATACATAATAGACCGTTCATTCTATAATTTTTATAAATTTACTAAATTTATTTGTATAGGTAGACTCTTGTTTTATAAATTCACTATTGTTTCTTTCAATAATGAAATCTATATGACTAATAGAAAAACTAATTACTCGCTCACACACAAAAAAGAAAAGGAAAAAAAAGAATTGTATTTTATAAATTAAAAATAATTATACGACTATACTCTAATTAAGTCCCTACTTATTTAGGGGCATGATATTTGCAGCGACGGAATCGATATTTGCAGCGACATTTTTGCGTGAAAAGACCGAAATGCCCCTGGGGTAAAAAAAAAAATTTAAAAATTTAAATTTTCCACAATTCTGGAAAATTTTTAAAAAAAAAAAAAAGGGGGGACCATCGCCGGTCGCCGGCGATGGTTTTGGAGGGCGATGGTTTTCCACAAAACCATCGCCGGCGACCGGCGATGGTCCCCCCCCCCCCCCTTTAAGTTGAGATTTTTGATATTTGCAGTAACCACCGGGCGGATCTTCCCCATTTCGTTAAAAAAATTCGCAATTTTGACAAAACTACTAATAAATTCGGACATAATACAAGTAAAATGATTAATAAAATTACATTAAAAAAAATAAAAAAAACCAAAGTCCGGCGACACTTTTTGGCCAAAAGTGTGACCAGCGACACTTTTGGACAAAAGTGTCGCCGGACTCTAGCAAAAGTGTCGCTGGCGACATTTTTGGGCAAAAGTGTCGCCGATCGCCGGCGACACACTTCCCCCCCCCCAACTTTCTTATTTGCAGTAATCACCGGGCAAATCTTCTCCATTCCGGTAAAAAATTTCACAATTTTGACAAAATTACTAATAAATTGGGACATAATTCAACTAAAATAATTAATAAAAATGTTTTTAAAATTTTTTTTACCCCAAGGGCATTTAAGTCTTTTCATAAGAAAATGTCGCTGCAAATATCAAAACCGTCGCTGCAAATATCAATTCCGCTTATTTAATGAGGTGGAATTTGAGCAATCATTGACCACCTTGTACGAGTCTAGTCTAGTACAGTCCAACATAGGAGTGAGTGAGTAATAAAATGGGGGAGATTCTGGGACAAATGGAATCCGAAAGATACTCCTGTCTTCCCTTCAAAGTCACTCACTACTCTACCTATCCCTTCCCCACGTTCTCTCATCAGGGGCTCTCGCAAAATGCGGAATAAACTTTCTGACAATACAATAATAACTGATCACTGAGGAGGGAGAACATTGTTTAGAGAAAAATCATCTACTTGTTACTATCGGTTATACTATACATTCATGTTACTTGAAAATAGTATCACTGTACTTAAGAATGATTAAAATTCGATTTATGGACCTTGCAGAGTTCAATGTCACGAGATATACCACTTTAACCACTCTAATTCTCAAGCTAATCATGAATGAACCAACTTAGTACTAAAGAGGCACCAGGGTCAGCACGACAGCGAATCGAGATTCCCCTAAATTCTATTTCTATATTCAATAAACGTGTCTTAGTGGGGCGGAGAATGCAAAAAAGAGGCTCCGGCACTCCTGGAACCAACCACATTTTCTATAACAAAATTCTTTTTTCTCCTTCACACACACAAAAAAAAAAAAAAAAAAAAAAAACAGCGGCTGGCCCCTCTGGCCCCTGGAACCTGCGGTTGCAGGGCGGCGGTGGAATGGAGGTAACTTAACTCTCTGTGGAGGAAGAGAGCTGCAACTTGATAAAAGATCACAATCTCTCGCATGGTTTCCTTATTTGATTTGTTTACTCCATTCCCCATTAGTTTATTTGATCTTGAACAACTTTGTTGAAAATTTGTACGATTTAAATCAACCTTATTCTGCGACAAAAACAAGTGCTGGGGACCCTGACGGTGGATGGCTGTGGTAGATTTGACTTTTTTTCTTTCTTTCTCGGGAAGGAGGTTTTGTCCTTAGGTTTCTATTGGTGGATGGCGGCAATGGCTTCCTTCATCTGAGGGAAGTTAGAGGAAACTGAGGTTGCCTGTCCAAATCATGGAAAATTACAGAAACAGAAACAGAGCACATTAACTCAACTCAAGTGCAGCTGTTGTCGACATTCCATTTGCCCCGAGGAAAAAAGACAACTATACAAGATCTGATTCTTTACCCCACCCAATGTACAAATCTCAGACGCAACTGAGAGATTTTAAGCCTGGAAAAAGAAAAACCATGGGGGTAATGTGCCAGTTATATCAATCTTCAAAATAGAACTCAAGTTTTTGACAGAAAACATAACAAACAAGTCCCAGCATAGAAAACAACAGCCTGGAATTTGAATAAAGGTCTTCCTTTGGCAAAATTAGAACAAGAAACCCTGGATCACACTCCATATCTCTGCCTATCTTAATCCACTAGAGGTTTAGCCCTACCCCTGTTCTTTCAAAGATTTGTCCAACACCAACAGTAGCAATGTAACTCCTCAGATATGGATTATGATTGATGAGAGATGTGGCAACTGGCAACTATGTAGTTAGCATTGCTGTTTCTGAAACCAGTTCCCAGGTAATCAACAACAATAATCTACAGCAACAATCTACGGTAGGGAGTACTTGAATCTAAATGAACTACCCAGTCACCAAAGAGTTACTACAAGTAGCATGCAAATCAGCTGCAATGAATCAAACAGTTTAAACCAAATTGAATATATATATCCTCATCTACATTCATTCCTTCAAGTCTTTTACAAGCTGAAGAAAGTGATCGGGTGAACTGTGAAGATGTTTCCCTAGCTTTGATTCCGGCCATGACCGGAACATGCAATAGCATATTACAGAGCGCCCAAGTTTCCCTGCCATGGCAAGCTAAATGGTTCTCGAAAGGAACCTATAGCTGTAGAGGCCTACAAAGAAAAAAGTCAAGGCTCTGCCCACTAAAATTACTATCCAATATGTGTACAAATCATACAAAGATTTTGAGGGCCACAATGATGCACATCAAATCTTGACTCATAAGCATACATATTTGGTCAAATTACGGCTGTTCATCTCAACCATTCATCAACAGACAAAAGGTTTTGTGTTACTTTACTGGCGGTTTTCTACTAATAGGAAATTATATCTTGCAAAGTGAGGTGTCAACAAAATGCAATGGTGCTTCTACTTTAGCACAGAATATTATCTTATTCCAGCAGACCAATTTCTATTACATTCTTTTTCAGGATAGCTACAGGACTGCCTTTAACTAATACAAGAAACAACAATCGTAATGGATTTAAGGAAAAATGAAGTTTGCATTCGTCATTTATTGTGTAGGAGTGAGTAACCAAAATTATTCAACTTAACAGCTTTTGTTTAGCAATTCCTCAAAAGAAAGAAAGCACTATTAAGAAGAAAACAAGGAAAATGCAAATTTGTGCATGACAGAGAAACGAGATAAACAAAAAGTCAATTAGACCACCTAGAAACTAAGCATTCATTGTTAGCAAGCCTTTTGCGCAGACCACCTGCATGCTTACCATCCAAATAAAATGGTAGACATGAATAAGTGGGAAGTACAGGAGAATCCCAGTATTTTTCTGTTGTATTTCTGTGGTGGAATGGTCTATGGGGCTCATATTTGTTATTCTAAAAGAAGAATCAGAAGTTCTATAATATGATTTCCATAAAATTATTGATCTCATAATTACAACCTTGGAACTAATAAACAATAAAGGACCATCATTTGAGCACATTGAAAGGTCAAGATGCATTTCAATGCCAACCTACATGGAACATGGAAGGAGCATTTGTATAAATCCTTCTTTCCAGACTCTAAACATAGGTTTACGTTTTACTACCTCCATCCTAGAAAGAAATCTAGTCTTGTTTCTAATAAAGGAATAAGACTCTTTTTTTGGGAACTAAGGGGCACTAAAGTAAGTAAAACGACAAGAAGAGAAGGTGTAACAATAAAATAGATTCCCTTCATCCCATATAAAGAGTCTGGTATCAAAGAAAAAAAGAACCCAATAAAAGAGTCCAGTTTCTATTTGTTTACCTTGCATATCACTACTAATATAATAAGGGCAAATGACACCACAAGCCACCCAACTATTGACAATATGAACTTTTGGCCACTAAACTTTTTTTTTGTGTCATTTTGATCACTCAACTTTCAAAAATGTTTTTTTTTTTTTTTGGTCACTTTGACCCCTGAACTCTCTAAAATGTAATATTTTATCTATTTTGTGAACCACAATTAACCATTACTTTATAAGTGAAAATTTTAGTGTCAAATTACAGTATTTATTTTAGGTGTTATACCTTACAACCCATAATAAGGCTCTGTTCTCTTGTCGCTATTTCTCAAAAATCATTACTTTTTTTTTTTTCTCCCAAAACTTTACATAAAGAAACAATTTCATTTTCTCAAGAATTCAAAATTAAAATTTAAAAATTCCCTCTAAAGATATACTCACATAAATTCTAAAAATAACACAATCATTACATTTTTTTTATCTCTCAGCTACACAATTTCTCAAAAGAAAACTCCCTCCAAAAAATTTTCAAGAAAAAACCAAAGTTTCCCCAAGACAAGCCAAAAAAGAACAGAGCCTAAGTTGTACATTTTTCAAATTGGACTCTTTTAGTGAGGCGGGGGAGTAATAGAAAGGAGAGAACAGTGCTAGCACATAGCATTTATAAAAATATCATTGAAAATGCCACTATATGAGTGGAGTAAAGATCAATACCCGAGTGAGGTTTGAAGGAACCTGAACCGTCCAAGGAAAACAACTTTTGAATTTGATAGCTGAAAAATCTTTTACCGTCAAGATACTTCATGGTCAGCTTTTCTGATTATAAATACAGAAGCAGGTCCAAGCATCCATATCATTCTGCTCTGCAGCTAAAACACAAGTACCACTTCCTTCCCTGCCTTGTTGCCTTCTCTCCTTCTTTACATCTTTAATACACAGATACTTGATGCCTTTCAGTACATAACACATTAACATTCTACTACTCGCTTTAGCTATGGCCTGCATCGCTCACATTTACATTTGCAGTGTCCTGCTGGCAGTTATTGCTGGCCATGATATCTTAATGGCAGAGGGAAGGCAACTTAAAACAATAAGGAAACAGAACTTTAAGTCCTTTGAAGATGACAAAGGACTCATAAATCATGGCAAGGAATCTATAGGATCAAACCAAGTCTCCGAAGGACACAGACGTGATCTTCAAGAGACTGGGAACATTGCCAGTAACGATGTTTCAGGAAAGAAAGAAGTTCGCCCACCAATGTCGCCAAATGGTTCAAAGTCAAGTCCTGAGTTCGGCAGTTCACTAACAGGAAATGTCAACGGCTTCCAACCAACAGCCCCAGGAAATAGCCCAGGAGTTGGACATTCACATGTAGGAGCCAAACAGATTGAGCCCAAGGCACCAAGTACCACACACAATCTAGCCACTTCTCTTGAAGGAAACACAGACGATTTCCGACCCACAGGACCAGGTCGCAGTCCTGGCGTTGGCCACTCCATCCGAGACACAAAGGCAGAGCCAAAGTCCTAGAAAATGTTGAAGTACATGAAGTCTCTATAACTAGTATGTATTATGCACTCCTACTTTAAATGGTGCGCAGTTCCCATTTTATGCGTATATTTAAGTCCTACAATTTGTAACAAGTTATATTCACTTGTAAATAGCTGCATTTGCTTTTGGCAGATGTGAGGTCATATATATTTTTAGTAAACAATCTGTCATAAGCAGCTATGTTAATGCTTAATACTGTTAAATGGTGTATATCTTCTGAGCTTTATTCAATGCTATATCAGTTATTTTGGCATACAAGCATGCAAAGCAAACATTTCTGAGAGAGTGACCCATGCAGATGCAAGAATTTAGGGGTAGCTAAACAGTTTCAAATACAGAAATATATCATTACAAAACTTATCGAATATTCATCCTCAATGCAATAACTTCTAATTCTTGAACTTAAAGGACGGCCAATTCATTCGGACAAGATTGAATTATGGAAAATCATGCACAAAGTTTCTCCTTTTTCTTGTTTTAATTGTTTTAGTTTGGGGTTGGGAGGTCGGTGGGCCTTCTGCTACATGAAACAGTTATAAAGTTTAAAGCCTTAGATTTGATGTTGACAGATCTCTGTTCTTTAACTTTCCTCTTGGAGAAAAAGATCCATCATTTACTCCACGGAGTTCAAAAGATGTGAAAACAAACATGGGAAAGCAACAAATCTTTCTATCTAGCATCACAATCCTAGCTAGTACTCAGAATATAAAAAACCAAAACTGCTCGTGATTAAAGTATCAGGTATCTGAAACCTTAAAGAATTCGCATAAAACGACAGATTAGACTTGCGCTGTTCCACTTGGGATTTTATATAACCTCAACTGGTTATTGCACATATCATTATGACTAATATATTAGGGTTCAGTTCACTCTAGTTAGGTTCTCACAATGATTTAGAAATGGACATCAATCAATCACATCTCTAAATCCTAGGTCAAAGAGAGAATGTCACTCAAAAATTCAAAGGGGAAAAAAGCTTGTAAAGATATAGTAGTTAATTACCTCCATTTGTCGGCTGATCATAAAGGTCATCCCACTCGAATGAATAAAATTAAAATTAAAAAAAAAAAGATACAGAAACTAATTAAAGGAAATAGCAAGTGGACTTCACAGTAAAAGGTTTCCATATGGGGAAAACGACAACCAGCTTATAAAAATGACAAAATTTTCAACAAAAAAGAAAAACCCTAAATTTGTCGCCATGGGAAGTGCCAAGCCAATCATTACCCTCGTGCAGACAACGACCGAGGCGTAAAACTATGAAGGAATATATAAATAACCCATAGTAATTACCTGGTAGTGTAATTGATATTTTTGGCAATGGAGCCCATCGCCATCGGATCAAGGAGGGAGAGAAGCGCACCTTCAAAGGAGGAGCTTAAAGTCTGACACCACAAATTGAACCGCTCGATCTGCATTAAACTTTTGGAATTGGTCGTCGCCACCGCCACCGCCAACTTGCTGAGACTAAGAGGGTATGGCGTGGCGGGAAACGGGTGAACGGAGAAAAGAAATGTTTTTTTTTTTTTTCGTTGGACAGAACAGAAGAAAGATGTGGGACATTGGGGGTAACGGGCCTGGGCCGCCTAGCCCTGTCTTGGAGGCCGAATGACCCAGGCCATGCTTTTGAATTTTGATTCTTTTTCCGTTTCCCAAGAAAGAAATAAACAATCAGAAATCTCGTTCTATGGGCAAATTCCTTAAAATTCCCCTGCGATTTACGAAAGTTATTAAAAATCCTTATGTAGTTTAAAAAGCTCAAAAAACCCTTTGTGATTTTTCGATATCCGTAATCATTAGTTTTTTGATTAACTTTAACGGTGATAGGGTCATTTTTGTAATTTTATCCCTTTTTAAAATAATTGACTTCTTAGGTTGACCGTTAAAGTTAACCAAAAACCTAACGGTTACAGATATCAAAAAATCACAGGCTTTTTAAACCACATAGAGGTTCTTAATAACTTTCGTAAACTACAGGGGGATTTTAAGGAATTTGCCCCGTTTATAAATATATTTTGTCTGAAGAAAGGTCTTATATAGTAATATAATGTACACAATTGACGCACACTTAAAAATATAAAGACAGTATTGAAATAAATTTTGAAATACTAACTACATTAAGTATTGTATATTGAAATCCATTATAAATTATACATTTTCGAAACCGAATTCTTATGATGGAACATAGTGAATCTTATTATATATATATAGGTTAATATTATTGTTTCTTTAACGAAATCATTCATCCACTAATAATGAGAGGTATAGTTTATGAAAAGAATTATATATATTGTTTATAATTAATCAAAAGTAATAGTATATGTAACAAAATAATAATGATAATTTACTTATATTACGTGTTATACTTTAAAATTCTATTATAAAAATTATAATTTTATTGATTGAGCTCTTTCGATTGAGACGAAGGGTGCATTTGGCGCACAGGAATGGGAATGGACATATGATTCCTAAGATTGAAATTCCTACGTTTAGTACGTGTAGAAATTTGAGTAATGAATAATGAATGCTGCAAGTTGTATCTAGACGTTATTATTATAGTATTTAAAAAGATTTTGGGACAACTTGAACACTTACCATGTTACTCCAACTACAAGTTTCAAGTTACCATGCGCACAAATTCTTAGTTACAATGTACTAATTCCATTTTATGAAAAGAGTCATATAGTTGATATATATATATATATATATTTAAATAACGTGTTGTTTTTAAAAATTAAATCTGAATATTGTTTAATGGAGGTGAGCTGGGGTGGGTGGGTGGGGGTGGGGGATCTTTAAAACTGTCACTATACTCTTTCAAGAATGTTGTGCTACCTTCAAAAAAAGATTTCAAGAATAATTGATACTTTTTTAAAAAAATAGTATGCTACTTTTCAATGATAGTGGAGAGTATTATAGTCTGAGAATAATATATGCAAAAGAAAAATAAAGAAAAACTATTGTTGCAACGCGTGCGTTCAAAACTTCTTGAAGAATGTGTCGCATACATGTATCCGTTTTATATGAGTCTTTTGCATTCAATATGAATGTGTGTGATTCATAATTAGATCTCACTTAAAAACATGAAAAATAGTAAAAAAAACGGTGGCAACTTACTCTTTTAAATATTGTACTTTAGAGTCCGTAAAAAGTTGCATATTTTAAAATGAAACTCTTTCACCGAGATGGATGGGGTAGTGAAGTACGAATAGTCTACTTTGAAAAACTATTCTTTAAAATTTTTTTTTCCTAATAGAATAGTCTATTTTCAAAATTTTTACTCATTCTACCCTTATTAATATAATCATGTGTCATATCTAATAAATAAGGATATAAATAGAATAAAATGTGTCAAACTTGTTATTTTATGTGTTGTACATTGATACTTATAATAAATTGTACATTAGTCAAAGTAAACCCTTCTAATAAAACGAAAGAAGAGGGTACTATATATGCATGTACGTGTATTGTGTAGCAAATTTTAATCTGACTATTCACTAAATTTATGAAAATATAATTGTCACGTTAACTTTCATTGTGAAAAAACAGTTTAGGGAAATTTGTAGGTATACGTCAAGGCTTTGTTGCAGGGCTGCGGTATCGCTTATCGATCGATTGGTACATGCCTACTAGTCTGGAACTGGAAGTAATTAAAGTACTTTTGTAACCAACAATTAATCATCAACTTCTACCTTAAATATTGCAACTTGCAGTCATTAATTAATTAATTAATTGAGCATTTAAATTAATTTTAATTATACGGAACTTTTACAGCTATGACTATGACTTTATGGTCTACTTTATAAAGATACTCAAACCATAATTTGAGTTTCATTTTGATTTTGTAATATTAAAATTACATTGAGAATGTAAAAATATTCGTTGGAAATGTAAATTTTTTTATTGAAAATGTAAAAAGACTTATTGAGAATGATGAAAAACTATTATAAAATCAAAATGAGTCCCTTTACCAAACACGGCCTTTATGTTCACGTCTATAAAACGACATTAAAAAATAATACTTATACCATTTCACTTACATAATTCACTTTTTTTAAAAAAATGGTATTTTATTAAAATAGTTCATTTTAAATTTGTTTACATAACATGTCTTTACTAATATAATAATACATGATTCACAAATAATATTTATTTATAAAGTAAATATATAAATAAAAATTATGGTGTTAAATTACTTATTTGAGTTGTTAATCTCACAACTGATAATAAATTATAAAAACGAACTTTATGAATGAAACGTGGGAAAGACTTTCACGATGAGGTTGGAGTTTCGTAGGATAATTTAAATTTAGCTCCCACAGCCACTAGCCCAAAAGGGGCTGGCTTGGCGGGCGGGCGGGCGTGCACTGCCAACTTGTTCTTCCACTCCTGCACGTCGTACCAACTTGCGCTGCTTTATATTTTTTCGGTCCCATTAAAAAATATTCATATTTCAATTAAAAAAAGTTTTGCTTTTATTTTTTTGTTAGATTGCATAAATTTAACATAATAAGATATATATATATATATTTAAAATTAAAAAAATTTGTGTCAAATTATTTATTTTAATTCTTAACGTGTTATACCTTATTATTTATAAAACTGTACTACTTTTTGAATGGAATGCATGAAAAGTATATGACTATTATTGAAGTATTATGACTTTATTGAAGATTTTTAGGTACGTATATACCTTGTTGTTTATAATTAAGGAGAGCTTGAATCACTACACCAACTTTCACTAGAGATTCTTGTATTGCATCACGATCACGTCTCAAGATCATGGCAAAAAGGGCCGATGAACGCCAGGTGGAAAAGGTTGAAAATATTTTTTTTTACTCCAATAAAAAAATGAGTAGAAAAAAATAGTGATAACTTATTTTAAATATTATACCTTAAAATTTATAAAATATTATATATTTTGGTAGAGTGAACTATTCGAAAGAGACCGGTCGAGTATACAGATTATAGGGACACACGCACACGCATGCATGTGTGTGTGTTAGTGTGTTATACAATTGAAATGCATAAGGAAGCATGTTTGGAACTTTTCAGACTTTCGTCCCAAAACTTTGAATTCAATATCCACAAAATTTGATATCAGAAATCTGAACTATCTGAATCTTGTCGGACTTTATTCCAGGGCTTCATAATTTTATCACGCTGGTGGTCATCTACGAATATGCCGACTGTCTAAAGTATACCTGAGACACTAGCTAATGATTCATCCGCGCAAAGGGGCTTTCTTACTACGTTACCTACCACCGGCCTCCACCACCTTACAAATATTACTTGATCCATCGGTCGTTAAGAAGAGGATTAATTACGAGTCTAAGTTATTCTGTCATATCTTAATTAATTTAGTCATATCTTCATTAATTTAGTAAAACGCGGTATAATTTCTTTCAAAGAAAGGAAGAAAGAGACGGTATGTACGTACGCGCATCAAAACATAGGCAGTTAGATTAGAGTTTTTTGGAGAAATAATGATGAAAAGTATCATTAATCCCGACAGAGAATTGAAGTGAAAACGAAAGTGCATCATCATAAGAAGATATATAGCATAAAAACGTGAGAAAGTTGGGGTTGAGTTGGGTTGGGCTGGATTGGACGTGGATGTTAGTACATATGTTACAGCACTAAGGAGCAATCGTTATCTTTTCACCGCGCGCCTAGGCTTAATAGCTCTACAAGTAACACAGGAAATGAAAGACACTAAATAATGCAAGTTGGGTGCATGGCAAAAAGCTGCATGCATGTCTTATGTCGTATGATATTGTTTGTCCTGAAACATCCTAACAAATCGTGAAATGCACTCTATATTCTACGGCGTTTTTGATGTTTTTAGTCGGACAAATTCGCTGTGTGAGAGTCTCGCTGTCCACCATTGTTCTCTCTTTTTCTCTCTTTGCATTCATTCACTTTCGTCCTTCTTGTGGAATATCTACTTATGTAATCATCTCGAATGACAAGAGACTAGATTACTTGTCTAAAATATTCTATTATAATCCTTTTCAAATGAATGAAATTATAATGTAGTTTCACTTTAAAATTACATATTTTCACTTTTATTTAAAATTCCGTCATTTCATTAGCGTTTAAAAGGTTTGGACAGAATTAATATATATTTTGAATAGATGATCACTCCTCGGGCGATCGATGGGACCTCACCAGCTCGATCATATGCTTCTTGTTCGACCTTTTTCTTTTCCTTAAATACCAATGCAGATGAAGGGATGCCTTGCTCTCTTGCTTGCTTCAACTGCTACTGCTACATTCATTCGTTCATCTCTTAGCTTCTCTCCTTACGTCAAAATCAAACGTAGTGAACATATATATTATTCAATCCATAATGGCAGCCAAAGTGTTCAACTGTTTAGCAGCACTCATGATGATCCTAATTCTTTGCCTTTCGAACCAAGTTATTTGTGCTTCGGGGATAAGAACTCCAATGGCGACAAAAAGCAGCACGCACTTCTATAATGAAAGTTTCGAAGAGGTGGAGATCAAAGTTACAACAGAAAGGCGTGGATTAAGGGTTTATAGAGAAGAAGGTGGATTGGATTCCTTCCGACAAACAAACCCGGGCCACAGTCCAGGAATAGGTCATTCCAAACATGATTGAGTTTGAGATTCATGTGTCTTCGATTAAGTCGATCATTAAATTAATGTCGACGTACTCTGTCGAAAATTCTCAAGCTTAGTTAATTAAAGCTAGCTTGATAATAAGGGAGGATTTCATCTCTTTAATTTCCTTCTCATGTTCAATTAAATCGTGTCTGTGAAATCTGTGTTTTATATATGTTGTCTCCCTTATGTATGTAAATTATATTATTCCATTCACTAATCAACCTTTATGCATGCATGTTTACTTTTTAACGCGGGGTCATTAACGTTCATAAACACAAAAAGAAATCAATTACACACACTTCTTCTTCTTTTTTTTTTTTTTGGGTTTGCCCCCATAGGATATTATTGCGATAGTAACATTGAAACAGAATTACGTCATTTTACTAAATATTTTTAAATAAAACAAAACTACATCGATTTATTAATTTAAATAGAATATTTTGATCACATGAGATTCTCACTTAGGAAAAAAGTCTTTAACAATTTTGGAGCAGTATAAATTGATATTCTTTTGTTTTATATCCCGACATCGCGGTAAGACATAAAAAAGAAATTACTTTTTAATTTAGCATTTCTCTTAACCTTTATCGTTTCATGGATCACAAGTCGGAAGCCGTAAATCATGTATATTTTGAAGGAACAACAAAACCATGAAAAGTTGCATGCACCAAAAGCGGAAAAATCTTCACTCTGTTTTTTTGTGACTTGTGTAGGGAAAATTTTATTGAAGGGAAGTATTTTTTGAAAAATTGTGTAGGTGAGAGATAAAAAAGTATAATGATTGCGTTATTTTTTTAATTTATGTGAGTAGGTATTGAGAGGAAATTTTAAAATTTTAATTTTGAATTGTTGAAAAAGTGAAGTTGTTTCTTTGTGTAAAGTTTTGGAAAAAAAAAATGATGATTCTTGGGTAATTGCCACAAGAGAACAGGACTTACCCTCAGGGTCAGTGACTCTCTCTTATGTGGACGTCCACGTCAGACGACAAGTTAGACAAAATCCAACACGGAAACCCACTATCTTCAGATCATATAGTATTTAATTTGTTGTCGTCTGTCTAATCCATGCATACACAAGTTTCAACACTTGTTGAGCTCTATGTTTAAATTCTGTAGACTCACAATTTAAGTAATTAATATTAATCAGTTTCGAAGGATTAAAAATCATATCTTTTTATATATAAAATAAAATTTTTTTTTTTTCGATATCTCTAAAATGATTTATAAAAAACTCAGATATCTCTATAATTTTCTATATCTCTAGATAACTCTCAATAGAACTTTAGATATCTCTTTTTTAGTAATAAAATTGTTCTATGTCTCAAAAAAAAAAAAAGAATTAGAATTGTTCTACAATTAAAATTCAAAATTCTACCATATCTAAATGTCTCTTTTCCCATATCTGAATATCACTTCTCTAGAATTATAATTCCTGTATTATTAGAATTCTATCTAAATATCTCTTTTCTAAAATTAAAGTTCCTGTACTATTAGAATTCAAAATTTTAAAATAGTGATTGATTTGGATATTCGAATAATTATAATTAGTAACTCACACTCCTTGTATATTTTCTCTACTACCTTAAATAACTGTATTTCAAGAAAAATATCCTTATTTAGAGATGTTTTGTACGTGAATTCATTGAAGAAATAATCCTTCAATTTATTACATTTTTATACGTTCATGTTAAAATTTGTTACATAAAAGTAATTACTATATATACTATATTTCATTTACATAGAAAGACCTTCTTAAAAAAAAAAAAAATGTAAACTACAAATTTCAAACTTATAACATTAATGTCAAAAGTTGTTCATTTTATCACTTCATGAAATTCTTTTCTACCTAGAAAAACTACGTATGTCTACACTTATATAAAAGTAATTTTAACATTCTTAAATTAGACTAATATATATATATATATATATATGAGAAAATTTATAATGTATTTTTTGTTTTAGCTACACATTAAGTTATTGATTTAGCTACAACTTAAGTTAATTTAGACAACTGCATTACAAAGACTCGTTATATATGGTCAAACTATAGTCCCTTCAAGGAGCTATTCAACTATTGTAAAATAGTCTATGCAACCACTTATGCAATTGCATTATTAATGTATCATATGCTATTTTACAATATTTATATATACATATAATAATAATGATGATAATAATATTAATGATAAGAACCATAAAATTAATATATATATATATATGTGTGTGTGTGTGTGAGAGATTGTGAGTGCATGAATAGAAAATTATAAATATTATTTAATTTAGAAATATGAAATGATCAAATTATAAAATTACTTAACTAAAATAAAATAAAGAAAGATTTTTGTTACATTTGTATACATTCATGTTCGTTCTTTCGTAATTAAAAAATTGCATCCCATGCGCGATGCGAAATATAGTCGACTTTACCGTAAAAATTAGAAAAACAATATTTACGTACGTAATGAGGTTTAGGTTCTTAACTGCACAGGAAGAGTTAGAGTGGTGAATAACGGAAGAGTCTTATAATCTTGATGTGTATACATATATAATTTTGAAGGGTCAGATTAAACCCCAGTTCCACCTACCGAGTACATATTGAATTGAAATTTGGAAGGAAAAAAAAAAAAAAAAAAAAGTCAAAGGAAGTTAAACGTTTTCCTTTCTCTTTTCTTTTCTTTGCGATGAACTTAAAGACCGAGCAGTACAAACTAATTTGATTTTGAGTGGCGCGGATCTAAAAAAGTTAGGCCGCCAGGCAAGGAGGTTAGGATTTTTGTTTTTTTTAATGTTGATCATAATCAATTGATCGAGCACAGGAATATTGTAAAAGAATATTACTTTATTTTTAAAAAGCCTCTGATCATTGAAGTTTTCTCTCCGGCAAATATGAGGGGAAAAAAGTGATGTAAAGTAAGTTGACGTGACTTTGGTGTTTTTGAAAGAAAAAGAATGATGGGCAGAAGAAGAGCGCAGCCGCAGCCGGGGGCTCAACGTCGGATTTTTGGGTTTCGTGGGTTTAATCTGATGGGAAACATGTCATCGAACAAAACACGTTGCTTTGTCATAACGTACAATGCTTTTCGGCCAAATTCATTCATTTAAGCCTTCAAACGGAAAATCTAACCATTTTTCATAACTTTTGATTGAAATACCATTTTTAGATGTCGTTTGTTTGTGACATTACTCTTGTTTCCTGTATTATTTTCTTTCGGTGATGTTATGGGTATTTTTGTCACTCAATTGTAATAGTCATTTTTCGAATTAAGTAATTATGTTCCAGATTTAATATGTTCTTTTAAATTTTTGACTATCATTTTGTGAATTGAATTATTGTTTAATGCTTAATTGACTGACCATCGTCTTATATTCATCAATATTTTAAAAGGTTACGCTAAGTCAAAAGGTGATGATCTTAATTAAAAAGAAATTAAAAATTAAAAAAAAAAACCTTCCACCAACCCCAATGATCATTAATTCACGAATGGTGAAGAATACAGTATAACATATCTCATTGGAATCGAAGCAACGATCAAGATTCTTTCTACTATATAATTAAGCTAATTTTGGCCCACTAACTTTGAATTAGTAGGAACTACGCGGTTTAGTACTCCTTAACCTGTGGAAGTGGAAACCCCACTCGTGCTGTCTTTTGCCGTACAAAATAGGTATGCCCTTACTTGCAAATATTTAGGAATCTCCCACATTCGATGGCCATCATTAACCATGCATGCATGCTTTTTTTAGTTCTTTTTTCCCTAAACGCTAATTAATTAACTAATTTCTAGATCAGAAAAGCTTGCTAATTAATTAGTTTAAATTCGACATCTCTTTAATTTAGCTGCAGGCTGTAAAGTGTACTGTTCTATATATGGACCTTAGCTAGCTTTGGGAGAGAATAAACAGTACAGACTACAGAGTGTGTTAATTATATAAATTAATTAAATAGTGGACAAAGGGAATCCCTGAATTATTAATATTAATCATCATGCTCCATCGTATTTAATTAATTAATTAATTATAAAGTGAAAGGTATTTGAAATTAATACTATGGATCTACGTACGTACTCTATAGTAACCCTTGAGCTTCTGAAAGGCAATATATATTAATAGCTACCTCTTCTTTCAATTAATTAATAATTAATCACAATTATTTATCTTTCTTTCTTTTAATTATGTCCAATCACCTTGGAAAGCTCGACTCTATATATATGTGTGTGTGTTGATCACTTTTCTCTAACATTAATGATTAATGAAGGGTTGAAGTTTCGAGCCAACTGTTTATTAGACATAATACATATAATTCAAATGCATATCAATATACTCCAAATCTTAGGATGGGCCAATCGCCATTCGTAAAGTAAATATTTCAATAAAATAGTTTACTTTGCAACATGAACGTACAACTTTTTTTTATAATTTGGGATATACGTGTACAATATTTAGATAAGTAATTTGTTACAATTACTGTTTTCTCAACAAGAACATTGCAGCAAAATTAAAAACAAAAAAGAAAAACACAACGGATTTAATGTAGTTTGACTTCAACGGATCTACCTCCACAAACTACTCATTACTTCTTCGTATATGGGGAATCAAACAATAGAAGAGTTTACAATGTACTCTCAACATACAATGTCTCTCGCCCTCTATTTTATTATCACTCTCCTTCTTTCTATCTCGTCGTCAAAGGCATAAATAGGAACACACATATCTTATGGCCTTATAACAACCCACCAACAATATCGTCTTCATCTTCATCGAAAGTATAGGCAGGAACATCAATAATCTCCTATGGTTTCGCAACGACTTACAAATGTTAACGTCGGAGACATAAGCAAAAATCCTCATCGTCTCTTATGAATTCATGACGGTACCATATCTCTCACTTGCCCAAAAGCCTTCCCTCTACACCCCGCCTGGATGGATGTTCTATGTTTAGTATGCCCTAATTTATTACAAATTTAGCTTATTTATAATAGAGGAAGGGAAACCATAATTAACTGGTCCAATAATAATTGTATTAGAAATTTGAAGAGATACCCAACATGTACAAACATAATTTTTTAATTTTTATTGGGATAAATTAAAAACTTTTTAATGGGACAAATTAAAGGAGAAGTATATTCCACTGATGATTGTCATGGAACATAAAAGCCATTGGACAGATTGTTAGGTACTCCATCTTTATTCCGAAAGGAGAGATATAGAACCGACCGACTTGATTAATTGTTTGTTTATTTTCGCTTTTGGAGTTTTTCAAATTCAAATGATAAAGTCAATTTCAGAAAAAATAGAACCGCCACCCCCCAATTAATTAATTTTATCTTGATATTTTTTGCTTTTGGGTTTTTAATAACTTGTTGATATGATTAAATATAAAGGCTTCAAATCAAGTGGAGAATATGCGGTCCTATAATTAATGCTTTAAAAACAAAAGCAACATTTGCGCAGCTCCATTGACAGGATGAACTGAATTGCTAAAAACGGTATTAAAGTTGACTTTCTAAATGAAACGAAATAAATAGTATAAAGCGCCTAGATCGCATTTGCGATGCAGCTGAGGGGCGGAACTAGCTCTTTCATGTGGAAGGTAAATGATCTAATAGAGTAATTAACTATATATTGGGAAATATTATAATTTTTTCATTGGTAATGATTTGTGACGTATTATTAATGCAATTGTATACTAAGTAAGTGCGTAAGCCGTTATTGAATGAATGAATGGTTCCGGGCAAAAGAGGCCATCATTAATCCTACATTGGTTAAAAATGTTTTCTGTTGCTTACCAATAAAAAGGACAGAATCTTGCCACTAATTAATATTATTCAAATCCATGCCTAGCTAGCTCGCTCTTAATTTGTATAAATTTGCATTGTAACGTTTTGTCCATCCGTCCCTATTCCCTTCCTGTATATTTTCTACGACCTTCGATCGCTTTACCAATACAGATCGAATTAAACACAGACTATAGTACAAATAAAATTACTTACCTAATAATATTGTTTCTGATCAGAATTCAGAGGCTATATATATATATATATATATGACGAACAATATTAATAAATTGTTGGGTATTGTTTGTGCTTTCATTCTTGTTTTGATCTTGTATAGTGAAATCACAGTTGTTGATGGAAGACATTTGAAGCATCATCATCATCACCATCACCATTGCGGGCGCGCAGGAAAAGAATGCTCCAACTCAAAGTCCAAGCTGCAGCTAGATGGCGTGCTTAATGCTGCCGCCGTCGCATCTGCATCTTCGTCTTCATCTTCTTCCTCTTATGTGAGCAAAGCGGAGCACGTAGAGGATTTTCGGCCCACCGCGCCAGGGCGAAGTCCTGGAGTTGGTCATTCTGTACATGATTAAGCTTAAGCCTGCATGCAGGCTTTCGGATATGATTTGTATTAATTGTACGTTGTACGTACGTTCCCAGTTGTTTGCACATGATCATTTGTTCTTTCTTTCCTAAATTATCAATTAATAATTGTGATGTACAGAAGTTGTTGGTTTCAATGATATTCCAATTTGTGGACGTACACTTTTTTCTAATTCTTTTTCTTGGAGAAACCAGAAATGTACAAGCACGCATTTAATACCACTACAACAAAAATCACCTATTTATACCAACGTACAATATAATATTGATCATCTAGTCCAGCCTTAGCGTTGACCATAGCAAATGATCAGTGGAATTATTGGCGTTTCAATTCCGTTTCTTAATCGATTTTCGTACGTTATAAATGCACCAGCATCCGAGCAAGAATGAAGCCAGATGATCAGAAAAAGGAAAAAAGAAAATCTCAGCGCACGAATTAACTTTTTTATTAGCAGCCACGAACGTACGTACGTAATATATAACTTTATGCTCGATCGTTAGTACACGAATGCTCCATTACTGTTATTTATCGAAAAGGAAAACTCAAATCATACTAATATAATTTAGTAGAAAATGCAGTGTGTTAACTGCTGCTGAAGCAGTGAAGTAATAGTCAACCCATGCATATACATAATATAAATCCAGGTTCATGCATTGGTTTCCAATTCCTACTTTTATTTAAAGTCTTACAGACGCAGGAAGAAAATTAAGGAAAAAAACACACACACACACACACACACACACAAAACCAGTGAAAGATCGAAAACGTCATGAGAGACCACATATTACACACGCGAAGAGTATGGTATATATGGTATGAGTTCTTAAACCCCATAAACTAGCTTCTGAGGTAAGTTGAACCTCGTGTCATAACACTTATAAACTCCTGAAGATTAGCTTGATGATTCGGTGATGAGCATTGGATTTTAGGCCATTTTTGCGTAGAATGCTTAAATAAATCCATACTAATTTGATTGCTCAAATAACATTATACACGCTCTCCAAATCAATTCTGTGAATCGTATATCAACTGTTAGTGTATAGATTAGCCCAATGGGTTGTTAGTGTATAGATTAGTCCAATGGGCTTAACCCAGTATACTACTTGTACTACTTGTACTACTTGTACTATTGTACTACTTGTACTACACCTAGTGTACTGCTTGTACTACTTGTACTACACTTAGCCTATACCTAGTCTATATATAGGCTCTCTTTGTACAATGTTACACACACAATAAAATCATTGTTCAACAAATCTTTTCTTTTATATTTTTATCATGGTATCAGAGCCATTGCTCTAATTCTTTTGGTTCCTGTGGATATTTCCGGCATTCTTCCGCTGCCCTCATCTTCATCCGGTAATCCGGTCAGAAGAATAGTCCCGCCGTCACGCCCACAACTCTTTCCAAAACTCGGTCTCCCACGCGCCCAACACGCGCCGACAGCCGGTTCTGTTCCTGACACCACGCGCCTTCACGCGCCTCGAGTCGCCTCTGCACTCGCCGTAAATTTATGCACTTCATGATGGGTTTGCGTGAAGATTTTGAACCTACTAGGGCTTCTCTGCTTAGCCGCTCTCCTACTCCTTCTCTTGATGCTGCAGTGAAGGAGCTCATATCTGAGGAAAACCGCCGGCCTGCTTATCACATGTCATCATCTGACCATGTATTGGCTACACCATCTCCACAGCCTCCCATTGCTGCATTCACTGCTCCTCCACGGATAAATTCTGGGCGTCCCACCTCTCAGTCTTCCAAAGGTATTCGCTGTGAGTTTTGCCGTGCTAAAGGGCATGACATCTCCGTTTGTCGCAAACTGCAGAAATTTATGCAAGAGCAGAATAAAGCTTCTCTTCCTCGGGCAGCTGCTGTATCTCCTTCTGATCCATCGGTTCCTACCGGTCCACCTTCGACTTCCTCACTTACTACGGCTGATATTGAGGCAGTTGTTCAACAGGTTTTATCCCGTACTTCCACTGCCCTATCTGTCACCTCAGGTAACCATTCTTGGTTTTTTGATACTGCTTGTTGTAACCATATGACTCCTGATGAATCCCAATTTTCTGATAAGGCACTCTTAGAACATCCAATCACCATTTACACTGCTGATGGAACTCCTATGCTTGTTAGTCATAAATGAACAATCTCTTCTCCTTGTTTATCCCTTAGTGACACTTTTCATATCCCAAAGTTATCCCTCAATTTGCTGTCTGTTGGCCAACTTTGTGAATTAGGCGTAGATGTTCTCTTTACTAATCATGGTGTGGAAGTGCAGGATCCCCGGACAGGTCAAGTGCTTGGGACAGGCCGTAAGGTTGGTCGCATGTTTGAGGTTCACGACCTGAAAATTCCTTCCCGAGTTGTTTCTGCAGCTGCTGCCACTATTACCTCCTCACCTGATCTATGGCATGCTCGTCTTGGTCATCCATCCTTATCTCGTCTTCAGCTGTTGGCTTCTCAAGGTCATTTAGGTTCGGTTCAGTTTCAAAATTTTGATTGTACTTCTTGTCATTTTGGCAAACAAACAAAATTGCCCTTTAATAATAGTGACTCCTTTTCTTCCGCACCCTTTGATCTTATACATTCTGATATTTGGGGTCCTGCACCTGTTCCTACTAAGGGGGGATCTAGATATTTTGTCATATTTGTGGATGATTTTTCTCGATATACTTGGATTTATCTGCTTCATCATAGGTCTGAACTTGTGTCTGTTTATCAAACATTTCATAAAATGATTCAAACACAGTTTAATCGCACTGTCAAAGTTTTTCGATCAGATAATGCTCAAGAATATAATGATAAGTCTTTCCTATTCTTTTTAGACAATCATGGTACCCTTACTCAGCGGTCTTGTCCTTATACCTCCCAACAAAATGGTCGTGCAGAACGAACACATCGTCACATTCTTGATGTTGTCCGTACCCTTCTCATTTCTGCCTATCTTCCTGAACGTTTTTGGGGTGAGGCTGCCCTCACTGCTGTATACACCATTAATCGCATCCCTTCACCAACTACACACAACAAATCACCATTTGAGCTTCTCTATGGTCAAACCCCTGACTACTCATCTCTTCGGGTTTTTGGTTGTGCTTGCTTTGTCTCTCTTCCTACTCATGAACGAACAAAGCTCCAACCTCGTGCTCGTCTCTGTTGTTTCCTTGGTTATGGTGTATCTCAAAAGGGATTTTGCTGCTATGATCCCATTTCTCGTCGTCTTCGTGTCTCCCGTCATGTTGAGTTTTGGGAACATCGTCCTTTTACGAGTCTCCAGCAGTTTCCTACACCCTCTTCCTCCGAGTCTCCCATTTTTACTGATCTTCTTCTCCCTCTCTATCCTAAACTTGTGGAGGATTCTTCAACATCGGCTGCCTCTCCAGACGACTCATCTACCGTTCTGTCCTCGGCACATGACCTGCCTGTCTTGGATCCTGTGGCACCACCATCTCCTGAATCTCTTGATGGTCCAGAACTTCGTCGTTCCACTCGGGTAAGCATTCCTCCCTCTTATCTCTCTGATTATCACTGCTCTTTTGCCCTTGCCACCCTCTATGAACCTCGCACCTATTGTGAGGCACATACTGACCCTCTTTGGCAGCAAGCTATGAATGATGAACTAGATGCCCTTAATAGAAATCACATTTGGGATATGATTGATTTGCCTCCTGGTCAGACTGTAGTGGGTTGTAGGTGGGTCTACAAGATCAAGACCAAGGCTGATGGATCTGTTGAACGCTACAAGGCTCGCCTAGTTGCCAAGGGTTTTACCCAACAGTATGGCATTGACTATGAGGAAACATTTGCTCCTGTTGCTCGCCTTACATCTGTCCGCTGTCTCATTGCTGTGGCTGCTGTTCGCCGTTGGCCTCTTTATCAAATGGACGTGAAAAATGCTTTCCTCAATGGTGACCTTAATGAAGAAGTGTACATGCAACCACCCCCTGGTTATCCACATTTAGGCAGTCAAGTTTGTCGTCTTCGCCGTGCTCTTTATGGCCTCAAGCAGGCTCCTCAAGCTTGGTTTGAAAAGTTCAGCTCAGTTGTTGCTCAGCAGGGTTTCACTTCGAGTCCTCATGACACTGCTCTCTTCGTTCGCAAATCCTCTGCTGGTATCACTCTTGTTCTTCTCTATGTTGATGATATGATTATTACTGGAGATGATTCTGCAGGTATCCGCTCTCTCCAGTTCTTTCTCAGTCAGCATTTTGAGATGAAAGATTTGGGCACTCTCAGCTATTTTCTTGGGCTTGAGGTTACCTCATCCTCTAATGGATACTATCTTTCCCAAGCTAAATATGCTTCTGATCTTCTCTCCAAAGCCGTTATCACTGACAACAAGACTGCTTCCACTCCTTTGGAATATGATGCTACTCGCTATCGTCAGTTGGTTGGTAGTCTAATCTATCTCACTGTTACTCGTCCCGATATTTCACATGCTGTGGGTATGGTTAGTAAATTCATGGATGCCCCTCATTCTGTTCACTATGCTGCTGTTCTTCGGATACTCCGATATGTCAAGGGTACACTTTATCATGGTCTCCACTATTCCTCTCAGTCTTCACTTGAGCTTCATGCTTATTCAGATGCGGACTGGGCTGGTGATCCGATTGATCGATGCTCTATCACAGGCTTCTGTTTCATGTTGGGTACTTCTCTTGTCTCATGGAGTAGCAAAAAGCAGGAAGTTGTTTCCCGTTCCAGTACTGAGGCTGAGTATCGTGCCCTTGCCGATACCACCTGTGAGCTTGTTTGGCTGCGCTGGCTCTTGGCTGACATGGATGCTCCACAACCCATTGCTACTCCTCTTTATTGTGACAATCGTAGTGCTATCTACATTGCTCACAATGATGTCTTCCACGAACGTACCAAGCACATTGAGATCGACTGCCACATTACTCACATGCATCTCAAGAAAGACACTCTCAAGTTATTCTCCATATCATCTGCTGACTAGCCTGCTGATATTTTCACCAAATCTCACCCACCTGGTCGTCTTCGAGATCTTATATCCAAACTCCAGTTGACTTCCTCCTTGCCACCTTGAGTTTGAGGGGGGATGTTAGTGTATAGATTAGCCCAATGGACTGTTAGTGTATAGATTAGTCCAATAGGCTTAACCCAGTATACTACTTGTACTATTGTACTACTTGTATTACACCTAGTGTACTGCTTGTACTACTTGTACTACACTTAGCCTATACCTAATATATATATAGGCTCTCTTTGTACAATGTTACACACACAATAAAATCATTGTTCAACAAATCTTTTCTTTTATATTTTTATCATCAACATTAGGAATCAAAGTGAAGTAATGGTTATCTCACTCTTACGTTTTCGGTGAAAGTGTGAATGTGCTTTTGCTTTTGCATTGATCAATGAGATCGACTTCGATCATCAGTTTCCGTTTTTTTTTTTTAATTTCTAATTTTTAATTAATCTGATATTTCATCTATTCATTTATTAAGGAATTGTGGGTTGACCAATTAAACTGTTATATATTAAAAAAAGAAAAAAAAGACGCAGGTTCCAACACGGTACCATGATGACAACATGTGATTGTGATTTCTGGATTTGCATTGATGATGTATCTGGACATTCATTCATTGTGTTAATTTGGCCGATGAGAACTGAGAAAGGGCAGAAGAACAAAAAGATCATTAAAAAAAACTTTAGAAATTAAATAATGTTAGGTATTAAAAAGGGTTTGAAAGTAGCACACACACAATTAGCATAAAGTATCAGAACTAGAACTAGCAGTGACGAATTGTTGAAAAAGGCACTTACTCTGTGGTGACCATTTGCTGAGTTCAGAGTTAACTGTGGCCAAATAACGACGAGAGTTGGACCTAAAATCAATGGTCCCAAATAAAATCACTATTATAATAAGATGATGAAAAAGTGACCGGCCGAGAGATCTTCATCGTAAGTAACATGGAAAGGAAAGGAAAGGGGTTAAACTCAAAAGAAAACGACAAATTAAAAGCAAATCTGCGACGAATTATATATAATGGTTGGTCAGACTCAAAACAAAACTTGGTCATTAATTTTGGAGCCGCACTCAGCAAGTTCATTTGTAACTTTAGCGACCCATTTTTTTTTTTGAAAATGCTTCTTGCACCAAATAGTGGTAAGAAAACTTGCCACTAAAGCAGTTAATTACCAAAAATAATCCTCAGTGGAATGTGTGGTTGGAAAACCACTCAAAGGTATTATGGTAATTAACTTGCTTTAGTGGCAAGTTTCCTTGCCACTATTTGGTGCAAATATCACCTTCCTTTTTTTTTTGGGTGGTGTGTGTGGTAGTTAAGTTGGTTTGTGGTGAATGCAGAGTGAAACCCCACTACGATTTGATTCTCTATTTAGCTTTTGCAATCGACGACTCATTAGTTTAACGTCGGTCCTTTTCGCGACCTTTTTCAAATGGTAATGGTTTGCTATTTCATTTAATATTTTTGTCGCTAATGAAGATAGTGACTTATAAATTAGTATAATATTGTCAAGTTGAAGCAAGCATGCGCTCTCAAATAAAAAATCTTACTGCTTTGGCAGTTGTCAAAGGATTATAATTAAACTCTTGAATCAAAGTTCGTACGTTGTTTTTTATTTTTGGGTTCTGTTTGGTTTCATTCCCAATTTTTATTTATTTATTTATTTTTAGTGAGCCTGATAAAAGGGATATTCGTAGTGTATACTTTTTGTATAAAAATTAAACTATCATTAACCATAGATTTGGAAGATTCATCACTCTCTTAACTCATAGTAATTTACCACTTAATTTGGTCAAATTATGATCGCGTCCCTGTTTGTAAATAAAAAAAAAGAAAAAACAAAACTCAATGATTATTTGGTTATTTAAAAAAGATTTTGAATATTTAAAGGTAATGGTAATTTTGCAAAATCTTCAAGGCCCTAAATAATTTAAAATTATTTTTCTCATGTCCTCCATTAACTGAAAAAAAAACCTCCATTTACTAACAACTTCAATCCTCTTTGATACCTTGCTAAAGCAAAACGGGCTTCTTGTTTTTCAAGCTCAATATATTTTCATATAATTTTTAAGGAAAAATAAAATAAAATAATGTAAAAGTGCACTAAATAAGTAGTTGAATAAAAAAATATTATCATATAATAAATTTACTACAAAAATTAAAAATCAAATCAAAATACAAACAAAAACACTCAAAACGAACAAGGCCTTGGGTTTGATTAGAAGTTCCTCCTACAACCGGTTACTTAGCAAATGGACTGTTAGTTTGTCCAATATCCCATCAAGCCCGAGGCTTCTGTATCTCAGCTCACGCAAGCCCAATGTATATATGCGACTTGGTCGGACGGAGCTCAATTCCTATATTTGATAGTTCTACCGATTTTAGAGTGTATAGGAGTCTTGATGCGACTCCTCATTTTTATTTTTTTCCTCCCACAACCTTTGTATTTGATGTTATGGATAAAGATATGATACGTGCATAATTTAGTGACTAGGATTAACTAGTAATTCTTTGTAGATAGGAACTACTTAGCCCACTCTCCTACTTTCCTTAATTGTAGTATTCTGGTTGATTAAGCCCCTATATAATAGAGGCTTGAACATGTGAGAAATATATCAATGAAAATTAGTTAAAGTATGTTTCTCTTTCCCTCTATCTTCTTCTACGGTTCTTCCTTTTTCACTCTCCTATTTCTGTTCTTAACAAAATACAATGAAATAGTGATAAATTAAAAAATAATAATGATAAATCTTGCGTTACTATATATAATCAACCTTATTCCTAACAATGTCCTACTAGTAAAAATTGCAGCTCAATCATATTGATAGAAAATAATGGACCGGGCTCAATGAACTACTTGGGCTGGTCCAGATATGGTTAGGCCTGGCCCAGATGAGAGTAACAAGAAACATGTCTCAGATTAGCTACTCTAAATTCTACAACTGAGATGAATTGGAATCTGATGCCAATTTATTTTACTTTTTCCATCAACCTCTAAGTGTCTTTTTACAAATTTTATTACAGCAAAATTCTAAAGTTTCAAATTCATGCGGGCATTAATTGCAAATTTTCCTTTTCTATCTTACTTTTTTTATCTCTTTGTTTATGGAATCAACAACTGTATATGTATATGTAGTATACTTGATTAATCATCAATCAATCGTGATCGCAGGTAAATATAAATTAATAACACATTTTGAATCCAAAACCTACACTCGGGACACTTGTAAAAATAGGGAAAGAGCAGTGAGTAAGAAAAAGAATGAGAAAGGATATTATTAAAGTTAAACATTGATTAAAGCAGTGTAGTTTGACAGCTATGAACTTCAGGTGTTTGCTTCAATATTCCCAGCAATCAGATAGATATGGCGGGCTATTCTTAGACTAATTGGCATCCCTTTTCTAGTTTCTACGACTGAACGAACTACTACTATATACTAGCTAGTTTCTATCTAATTAATTCGAGGAGTGAGTGAGTAATTAATTAATTAATTAATTAATTAATTAATAAATGATGCATTAATGAAACATGCATGATGGCATAAATTGCGCTGCGTGATTCATTTTAAATTGAGTTTACTTACAACTAATAATATTTTGTATGATTAAATTAATTATGGTTCTATAATACTAATACTAAACATATGAATCTACTGGGAATCTGGAGGCAAGTTGAATTGAAAATAGTTCCATTGGTATTAATAACTTAATTAAGAAACTAGATTAAAAGATTAAGATTAGTTGATACATCCATTTACTAATGTCATTAAATAGAATCTTTATGAATCTTTACAGCCAATGCATGCATCATTTGACTATTTCTAACCCATTAATTGTTTCTGCGCTGGTCCCTCCTTTTTATTATTATTATTATTAATTTATGAGTGTTGCGTGCTGCCTTAATTAATTAGGTTTTCGCCCCTAAGAATCTAATTAGGTTTAAGAAACGCACCATGCATTCCTACGAACCAACCTAGCATTGCAAGGCGAAGGAAGTCAATCTCAATTCACTACACTATTCCGACGTTCCATTAGTTACAAGACTTCATTTTAAAATCAGTAACTTATCATTTCTAAACAATTATACTGTTTATTTCTTTTAATATAACAAAAGGAGATCAAAATTGTTGTGAACAAAATTTCTCCACCACATATTAATTAATAAATAATATTACTTTCACTTCCCAATGAATTGAATATACAACACAAAGTAGTATTTTTTCTGGCTCTCTAAATATAAATATACAGTTGGGACATTCTTATTGCTCCCCCCCTTCCTTATCCCACCGAAAAGCTCTCTCATGTCGATCGTGTCTCTTTTTTAAAGTTTAATTTCTGGGTAGCTTTCAGTTTCAGTTCATGGAGAATTAGAAAGCAACCAATTGGCATTAGGGTTTCATTTAATTTGTGAGTTGCATGCATCAAATTCAATATCTATATCATACGGAAATGGAATCAGAAAATGATGGGTCCGTTAAAATTGATGCTGCTGATTCTTGATGTGTTCTTCAATACTTCTTTTTTTCGCAAATTGCAGTCCCACGTTCTAATGAGGACGAAAATATTTTGTAGCTGATGACTTTCGGAGCCCCACCTGCTCTCACTCACGTACTATATTACTACTTTTATTTTGGTTTGGTCCACACCCAATCTATTCTTAATCAATTCAATTGATGTAAGTTATCTTCAAAATTTCTCGCTTGTTTATCCAATCAAATTCTTTCTTCCTTTGAAATTTGAGAACGAATCGAAGAACTTACTGATAGTAGTAATTATTTGGTGGTTGAATTTATCATTCTGTCAGTATCATCAGTTTTCCGACGTCGCTGCCAAAGTAGACGGTGGCCAACCTCAACCTGGAGATGCTGACCAAGCCGCCATTTTTATATATGAAAAAAAATGTATTATTGGGTTATGCGGGCATTGTGACGCTGCCATTTGGCTCGTCGTTGATTGAAGATCGGACTTTCGGCGGTGGCGGCGGCTGCTTTGCATAATTGCCTTGGTCACGGGGTTCTTTCTTTTTGCCTTCAAAGTTGAAAGTCGAAACCCCAGAAAAAGAAATAATACTACGTACGTAGCGTTCATTCCGGGCAGCCAATTGTCAAGATGATGACTCAAATTGCACGATACAAAAAGGGAAAGGAACGAATAGGAAGTAAAAGCATATATATGGCGGTGCGTGTGGCGGTCGCCGGTCGTTCGTCCGTGCGTGCGTGCGTGCCTTTCAGCCACCATGACGGGTGGGTCACCGGCACACCGCCCATCCCAAACACACACGTAGCACCAACTCTGGCCCATCTTTGTTACTTTCTGGTTTGTTTTGTTTTTTCTCAATCTTTTTTGAAGAAATGGTCCCTTGTGTTTTACTACACCAGCTTAGATTTATCATGGGACGTGTATTTTTTCATTTATTTGTTTTAAATAATATTTGGAACAATGTAAACGAATTATGGGTATGTTTTTTACGTTTCGATTTTTTTTAACAGTAAATTTAATATATTATAATTAATTATTATAATTTATAAAATAATATTTTTACTGTTGAACTATATTTTTTTATATTTTTAATACATTTTTTTTATTATAAAATTATTTTTCAAAAATCAATTTTCAAAATTGTTTTCAAATCCCATAAAAAAATATACATATAAATAACCATTAATTTATTGAACAAATTAGATGTGATTTAAGACTATAATAATTATCAGTAGAAGCTCTTAATGAAAAAGTCTATATTCACACACTTAACATATTGTACTGAATATTGAAATCATGTGCGTTAGCACTTTGTCTTTTACATTTCATTTCTGTTATAATTATTATTATTTATTATTATTATTATTATTATTATTATTATTATTATAGATCAATACGCAGTTAATGTTCAGTCATAACTATTTCTTATTCATTTATGTGTTTTTTTTTTTTTTATAATTTTCAAAGCTATCATAAAATCAGCTAACGTGCACGTCTAGAATTATTAAAATCAGCTAATATTTCATTATTTTTAATATCTTTTTACTATTTAACTCCTTATAAATATTATTTTCAAAATCATAATTACTGGTGAAGAAATTGTAATTTTAAGTATTTACCCCAAATCAAAACTCCAAAGACAAAAGAAAGTAGTGGCCAAAATGATCGAGCCAAGAAACGGACGGTGATGGTGAGTTGCAGGGCTCGAGCTTTTTTCTTAATGAAAAAGTCTATATTCACACACTTAACATATTGTACTGAATATTGAAATCATGTGCGTTAGCACTTTGTCTTTTACATTTCATTTCTGTTATAATTATTATTTATTATTATTATTATTATTATTATTATTATTATTATAGATCAATACGCAGTTAATGTTCAGTCATAACTATTTCTTATTCATTTATGTGTTTTTTTTTTTTTTTATAATTTTCAAAGCTATCATTAAAATCAGCTAACGTGCACGTCTAGAATTATTAAAATCAGCTAATATTTCATTATTTTTAATATCTTTTTACTATTTAACTCCTTATAAATATTATTTTCAAAATCATAATTACTGGTGAAGAAATTGTAATTTTAAGTATTTACCCCAAATCAAAACTCCAAAGACAAAAGAAAGTAGTGGCCAAAATGATCGAGCCAAGAAACGGACGGTGATGGTGAGTTGCAGGGCTCGAGCTTTTTTGCGCCATGGTGTTCCCCAAGTAGGGACCTCCCTGCACACGTGTCAGCCATTTTGGGGGCCCCACGGAGGCCAAAACTGTCTTTTTCCAAAAAAAATTTCCTCCCTGTAAGCCAACCATTAGCATTTAACAATCGCCCTTGTCCGCTGCTGAAAAAAGACTGTCTTAATCCTCAACGATTTTTAAAAAAGGAATAATTACTTTTCTAAAAAAATAGTATTAATTTATTATTTCGGTACATAAATAAGAAATGGAAAATTGTACTTCGCTCAACGCAACGCACGACAGCCACTATTCTCTCTCTCTCTCCTGAGAAATTCCCCATTTTATCCAACCAGTGTTAGCAATGATAGCAGAACAAATGGTTTCGAACGACGTCGTGGGGGGTGAGGGTAGTGATGTAATTTCGAAGCGGAAGAGTCATTGTCTCTCTTTTATTTTGCTTTCGTCCTTCGAGGCCATTCATTTGCTTTTATCAGGGTCCTTTGGTGTTTTTTCTTTCTTCGTTTAATTTTTTTTCTCTTCGTGGATATTTAGGTAGGTTCAAAACTTCAATCCTCTGAAAAAGGAAACAGTAGTGCTGTCCTTTTCTTTTTCCTTCATTTTTTCCTCAGAAATGGCTTAAAGCCATGGATTTTCAAACCCTAAGGATGATCAGAGCAGCTGCACCACAGCTGGCCAACGCCAACATGTTCTACCATCGGTAACTCCATCATCAATCTCTTTTCCTGCTGGGTTTTTATTTATTTATTTATTTAATTTTCTTTCATCTCCTCTGTTCTCTTCTACTTATGGGTTATATATAACTCACTGCAGGATCATCATTTGAATTTTTGCAATCTTTTTCTCTTTTGTTCTTCCCATTATTTTTGATGAAATGGGTACACACTCTTTCAAATGCTATTCTTATTCAAATTTTTGGATTAATTTCCTTGGGTTTTTGATGATTTTTCGCAACATTTACTTGTTTTGGGTTGCTGGAGGTTGAGAGCAGCTTTAGACTTTGGTGATTAAAGATTATTCAGTGGAAGGATGATGATTGTGTGTTCTGCGCTTGTTTGGTTGGTTTGCTTCCGTTTATGGTTTACTTTTGACCTTTAATAGCCGATTTATGAGGTGGGAAGTTAATCCTTTTTCGGTAGAAGTTCATGAAGGTGATAAATTTGAAGGTTTTTACACATACAGCAAGTTCTAGGTACTGCGATGGTTTACCATTTCATTGTTTTGTTTTCTGTGTATTTTATTTTTCCCCTCATAGTGTTTGCGAGGGTTTGGTGGTTGAAGGCGTGGGTGGTGGGGCCGATTTTTGTATGTTTCCATTAAATGCTTACCATTAAGGGATTGTGTGTATTCATGTCTGTGTCATTTGATATAGTAATTGCGCTGCGGTTTGGGCTTTTTTTTTTTTTTTTTTTTTAATAAAATATTTGTTAATATTAAAACGGTCTTTAATCTGATTTATAAAATTTGCAAGGCTTGATCTTTTCTTGGCCCTTTTATTTCTCTTTACTGTGTCTGAGATTGTTGGCAATTAGAAGCCGAGCTATAGTTCTGAATTTCATGTTGATATTTTTCACGGGAAATGCTTCAAAGCGTGTTCTTAGTAACTATCTGCGGTGTTATGAACAGAAGACGACTCTGTGGCTGTGCTTCAGAATTCTTCTTCATGGTAGTTCTGCTGTTTACCCTTGCTACCCTCGCTACATGCGAGCTTCAGGTTGAATATGGTGGATGCAAGTCCTACAGAGATAATTGTAACTCAAATTTTCAAGATGTGATTTCTGGTGACAATTTGGGATTTGCATCGGACAATTTGGAGCGCAGTGGGAGTTTGACCGAGGGCCTCAGTAATGTATGTCGTGACTCAAATTTGTTCTGCTTCCGTTCTACGCTACCGGGGTTACTACCTCCAGACCATGCTGCTGAACCCAAATCAGCTGAAGGTTCTGGGACCTGGTCCGATGCTACATCACATGCAAGATCAAATCACATGAGAACTAACGTTAGCTGGTCATCGAACTGTGGAATTTTCAAGTTCTCCAGTGGTAGGACTATTTCTTGCTCTGTAAATTACCCAGAGGGTTGTGGTGAAGGACATGATGCTTCCTTAAGAGTGCCTTTACTTGACTATAAAACTCAGTTTGTTGAACCAAACAGGGATTTGACAAAGGAAAAGTCTGGGTTTTTTTATGATTCTTCACCCAATGTAGAAATAAGCCCGCCTCTTTTGGACTGGGGACAGAAGTACTTATATTTTCCTTCTTTGGCTTTTGTAGAAGTTATGAACACACATAGGGATGATGTTTTGACAATTTATGAACCTTACAGTACCAGCTCTCAGTTTTATCCTTGCAATTCTAGTGAAATACTGTTGGAACCTGGTGAAGCTGTCTCAGTATGTTTTGTGTTTTTGCCTACATGGTTAGGGTTGTCTTCGGCTCAGCTAGTTTTGCAAACAAGTTATGGTGGTTTCTTGATTCAGGCTACAGGCTTTGCTATTGAGTCACCTTATGAAATACAGCCTTTGCTTGGCCTTGATGTTTCCTCTAGTGGAAAGTGGAGAAAGAATTTATCCTTGTTTAATCCTTTCAATGAAGCTCTCTACGTGGAGGAGGTAATTGCTTGGATATCAGTTTCTTCTGGGAATCTTTCCCACTCAACAAAAACAGTATGCAGTGTTAATAGCATTGAGGATCAGCATCAACTACCTTTGCTGACTGTTACTGAGTGGATCGATGTCAAAAGTAGTGAAGTTGATTTGCCTGCAGTTTCAGTGAGGCCACACAGAAATTGGGAGGTCGGTCCTCTCAAGTCTGAAACCATCATGGAGGTTGATTTTTCTTTTCCTGGTGAAGGAAAAATTTTTGGTGCCCTCTCTCTGCAGCTACAGAGATCTTCAAAAGATGAGACTGAAACAGTCATTGTCCCTCTTGAAGCAGAACATGGTGGAAGTTCAATTTATATTGAGCATGGAGGTCTTGTTTCACTATCATTTGAAGCCCTAGTTCCGTATGATAGTAGTGGTACTGCTGTTATTAATTTTTCGATGAAAAATGGTGCTCCTTATGTGTTGAGAGTTGTCAAGATTTGTGTAGTGGGAGAAACCAGAAAGCAGTTTCATATCAAATATATTGAAGGGCTCATTCTTTTCCCTAGCACTGTTACACAAGTAGCTTCCATTTCCTTTCAAATGCTTGACCCACTTTCTGAGCTCAGTGGAATAGACATGAATTGTGAATTACTAGTGATGACAAATGATTCAAGAAATGCTGAGATCAAAGTCCCTTGCAGAGACATAGTCCGCATTCGTGCAAGTCACATATTTGATTCCTTTATCGGATCAGTACAAGGCTCTGAAGAGGTGGGAAGTAATGAAATTAGAACAAAACCTTCAAGCAGTGAAAGACAGCTGCTGCTGAATGAGGTAACTGGATTATTGTTCATCTCAAGCATTTCCTCTGTCAATTTGTGTGCAAAAGTTGGTTTTGTTAACTTAAAGCATGGCTGTTGGCCTCAAAACATTATGTTACTATCATTTCTTCTGATAAACCTTCTCAGAATTAGATCAAAGAATTTGCTTGACTTGGGTTATAGACTCTATAGATGTAAACTTTGTAAAGGAACTACTTTCTCCTTATACAACTCATGGACACTGAGGGGTTTTCATTTGAATAGCTGTAGATTGCTATCCACTCTATTTTGCTGGAATTTGAAAGACCTTACAGTATGAGATACAATTTTTCCAAGAAGTAATGTTTGAGTCATATTTAATGTCCTAGTTTTCTAATTTGGATTGCTTTAAGGATAACATTCAAATAATAAGTGAGTGCAAATGACAATCACTGTGATAGCTGTTAAACTAAGGTTCCATTGAACAACATTTTTCACTTGGAATATCAGGATAGTAGCGGATTAATGTTCATGAGGATATAACACACTTTATGATTTTGGGAGGGATGTGATAGATTACAATGAGAGAATTGTTACACTTTGCAAGTGCATGAGGTGCTTGTCTTGATCGTAATGATTCTATCATTCCTTGGGATAAGACTTAGGGGCTGCTTGGTTTGGGGTTTTGGGACTATGGAATGGGAATGGAATGGGTATGGAAATGAAAGTTGTTGTTTGGTTAGATTGGGGTATGGGTTTGATTCCCTCCTTTGAGGGAATCCTCCATATCCTAGCATATTGGGGGGTATGGGTTTGATTTCCTCCTTTTGTGTGTATTTTTTATTTTTTAAAAATTTTAAGTGCTAAAATTCATCATTATAATATATTTTAACACAAATAGTTTATAATATATCAAAATTTAAATGTAAAAAAAATAAAAATAAATTTTAATCCTAAAAAGTTTATTTGTGAACCAAACACCATCTATCATTCCCTCTACTATCATTCCCTCTACTATCATTCCCCACTATTATCATTCCCATTCCCATTCCCATTCCCATTCCCCTCTACGAACCAAGCGGCCCCTTAAACTTCACTTGGTGTTCTCTGTCTGGTGTATTAGTGATGAACTATTTCTGCAATTCATTGGTTTGTGTTGAAGTTGTTTGTTGTATGCTCTGAATTCTTAATAAGTTGTCGTGGACATGGATATATGTTAAAATTGACTTGTTTGTTTGTTTACTTATTAGAGGGCATTGACTTCCCCTGAAGCAGATGAACTGGTTCTGAGGAACTGGAAGTCACACGCTACTGCAAGTGGCATGTCTGTGCTTGATGATAATGAAGTATTATTTCCAGTGGTTGAGGTTGGAAGTCAATCTTCTGCCTTTGTTGCTGTTAATAACCCAAGTGATCAACCTGTTGTTATGCAACTTATTTTGCACTCTGGGGAAATTATAGATGAGTGCAAGGCAGTAGATGGGCTTTTTCAGCCCTCTTCCTTTGGCAGTTTGATTGGCTATGGAGTGGCTTCTTCCCCAAGATATGGTTTCTCAATAGCAGAGGGAGCTTTGACTGAGGCTCTTGTGCAGCCATTCGGCAGAGCGTCCTTGGGCCCATTGTTATTTCAACCTTCAGATCGATGTGGGTGGAGAAGCTCAGTGCTTGTAAGGAACAATCTTTCTGGTGTGGAGTGGTTATCACTGCGTGGTATCGGGGGGTCATTCTCTATGGTGTTGTTTGAAGAGTCTGAACTTATAAAGAGTTTGGACTTCAAGTTAAGCTTTCCAACTGCACATACTTCTACTTCTCTGGATAGTTTCCATCACATGGAAGAGAACATCCATGCCTGCTCTCAGCCCTTATCAAAGGAATTGTATGCAAAAAATATTGGAGAATTACCCTTGGAGATTAGAAGCATTAAAGTTTCTGGAGCTGAATGCGGATTGGATGGATTTGCAGTGCAGACGTGTAAAGGTTTTGTTCTTGAACCGGGCGATTCAATCAAGCTCATAATAACATATCAGAGTGACTTTTCTGCAGCTACAATACACAGAGATCTTGAATTGGCCTTGGCGACTGGCATCCTTGTGATTCCCATGAAAGCAAGTCTCCCTCTTTACATGCTGAGCTATTGTAAAAAGTCAATTTTCTGGATGCGAGCGAAGAAATCGACAGTCATCATCTTTCTTACTGCTTCCGTAGTTTTTCTAGTGTTTGGTTGTATCCTTCCCTATGTGATGACCTTCAGTGAAGTCCACTTGCTTAAGAGTGCAAAAAACTCCATTCCTACTGCAACCCAAGCTGAAAAATCTTCTTGTGCACATAAAAGCTATGGTAAGCTTTCCTTGTCTGCAAGAATGAATGGTCTTCTGAGATCTATTGGGAAAGAGGAGTCCTTACTGCTGAAAGCTGTCAGTAGATCGGATGATGATCAAGCTGTCCCCAAAGAAGGAGGTCTTTTGGGTGGGAAACCTGTCATGCCTGCAATGGGTTTCGGCAAGACCACTTGTTTCAAGGATGCTGAAGACGTGATGACACCTTTGTCTTCCACAATGGTGAATTCGGTGGCGGTTGAGAAATCTGATGCTCAGGGAACAGAACAAGCTGGAAACCTAAAGGTGAAAACGGGAAAAGACAAAGGAAGAAGGCGAAGGAAGAAAAAGAGTTTGGGTAATGGTGTAACTGGACTTTTTGAAGTTTCAAGTAGTCAAAGTGGCAATTCAACACCTTCTTCTCCCTTGTCACCATTAACTCCTAGAAGGTTGCGGCCGCTGTCTCCCGAAGTGAATCTGGCTGCTCAGGCCAGGAATCCATTTGTTTCAGTTGCCATTCAACCGTGTGTAAGGAGCAGCTCTGTGGAACCCAAATCCAAGGGAAATGTTGTGCAATCTGAATCTGTGAAAGCTCGTGGCATTTCTACTGGGGAGAAGCTGGATGCATTGCCTAAAATGCCTGGGAAACCCGTGCTGCAGCCATCTGCAACCTTCCCTAGTGTTGGAAGGCCTGCTGACTCTCTGTGGTCAACCCGTCCATCTTTACTGGCTTCAGCATCCCCGATCGCCCCACATGCTCGGGCACCGGGGTCCAAACTGTGCGAGCAAAAATCAGTCGAGGCAGAGTTTGAGGAGAAATTTAGGTATGATATCTGGGGTGAACATATCTTTGGACATCCAATTATGGATAGGTCAAAGGACGGTTCCACCACAGGAAACAACTCATATAGCTTCTTTGTGAGAGGTCCTCAAACCCTCAAGACAATAGCTAAAGCTGAATCAGTAAAATGCTGTGATGATGAAGTTGGTTAATGCATATGATAAAAAAAAAGGAAAATAATAATTTAAAAACTTATGTGCATGTCTTTTTCTGTTTTTGAGTTATTAGTTTTCATTGATCATGGAGTCTGCGTATAAGAAATCCACAGTACAAGACACCTAAAGAAGAGAGCATCCTGGGATTTCCTGTGTCTCCGTCACTTGGGGATTCCAAGAAGGGATTAGAATGTTCCCAGAATGATGGAAACATGAGTTCTCTAAACGTTTGAATGGACAATCTCCACTGCTACTGTCGGGGGGCAGATCGAACCCGTCCTCAAAAAACAAGGTGCTTTTGATATTTGGTGGGGTGGTTAATTGGTACGGTTGGTGTTGGTGGAGAATATGCATCAATGATGCATATGTAAAAAATAGTGAGAATGAATACGTCATTTAAGGGTGAGACTATGGTCCCGTTAAATGAATGGTTAACTTAACGGGACTATTGTAGTATCTTTCCGTAACTTGATCATAGCATGCATGTTTAGTCAGAGAAAGGTGAATGGCGGGAGTGGGAGGTATTGATGTTGACGAGAGAAGGGAGATAGCCGGAAATGGAAGGCAGTAGTGAATGAGGGTTTCTTGATATGGGACCATCTCTCTGTGTACTATAGACTAAAATGTAATGCCTGAGCTCGGAAAATGACAAGTGCAGGAGAGCTTTAAGAAATGGATGAATTTGGTTACAGAAAAAGCCTAATTGGGGCCTTTCTTGTTGGCCAGGAAGGAGGCGTTGGTGTTGCTCAAGTTTTGGATCAATGGTGTAGGGCATATACCCTTATGCTATGTGGCTAGCGTGGCCAGCAAAGCAAAGTTGAAGAAATAAGAAATTGGTGGTCCAAACCAATTACTATTGGCATATAGAGGCGATAGGACCACACCATGCATATATGACAGCAAATGACCGGGACTCTTCAAATCAAATCAAATCTTATCCCGGCTAAGCCATGCAACATTAATTATATATATGAAAAAAAAAAAGTCTTATTAAAAAGAGCCGAACTCGTTTAATGAAATGGAAGGGATATATATTGAACTGAACTCGTTTAATGGAAGAGAGAAATAAAGAAATGGTTGGTGTATTGTGGCGAGATGGACGACATGATCCACCGTCTTCTGTATAGTATTTATAGAGATGTGTGGAGATTGAAACGTCGATCTGTATCCATGCCGATTATGTTGCTGACCACTTTTAATTAATTAACTGCAGTGATTACTTTAATTCTATCCAAATAATTAAACTGTTTCCTGTTAAATAGTTAATTAGTTAGTTAGGGTGGACTGCGTCCGTTGCTGATTGCGGGCCCCCACCCCCACCCTACTACATTTATAGTTATCTTCTTAATCTAGAATGTCTCACTCCACTCTTTATACCAAGTTGTCTAGGCCGGACTGGACATTGAACCGGTGAGATCAAGGATTTGCTCGAACCGAGGGTTCGACCTGTTGAGCCAGGGTCTAACCGGATGACGTCATATATATATATATATATAAAATATATATTAATGATTAACATGCTTTAATTTTATTATTTGTAACATTTAACATATTTTTTTTCACAACAATTATATATTTTTGCAAATTTTACAAATAAGTTAAACATGAAAATTCATTATTACCCAATAAGTAAATCAACTATAAAATATTTCTTATTTTCTATTAAAAATATATAAAATTATATTACTACATTTTTATTATACAAAAAACAAAGGATAAAATTTGATGTAAAAAAATTTAAACGTATTTTAAGTTAATACATGAATAAATTAAACAAATTTTAATTGAACTGAAAACTACTAATAAAAATTATAATAGTATTAATTTTATAAATAGTAAGGAATTATAATAAAATTAACATTAGTTTGGATGGTCCAATTTATAGATTGTTAGAAAGTTCATGATTCATATAAAAATGAGTTAAAACAATAAGTTAAACAAAAGTGAACAATGGTATAGTGGTAAGTATTCATGTTTCTATGTGAGTAACCAAGGTTCAACTCCCATTGACAGCAAAAGTTGTTAAATTTTGAAAAAAAATTTAAAAACCCAGGCGGGTCGAGCCAAGAGATTTTGACCGATTTTTTAAATTTCCGATTTTTTCCATGTTTTGAACCGGCAGGGGTGCCGGCTCGCGGCCGGCCCAGACAATACTGCTTTACAATGAATTAGTCAAACCAAATACACCCAGAGTGGGTAAATCGCCAAATTGCTAGTTTATGGGTAAATAGTAAAATATTGATAAAGACTTATATTTTTTTGGTTTAACTAGGGTAAGTATGTGGTAATTTGTGTAACATATATATATATATATTTTTTAAAATCATGACCTCAGGGTTACAAGTCTTCGCATCCCATTATCTCTCACATATACAATGACACACATACCTGATGGTTTGATGTGTTAATTAATTTTTGGCCAAGAGTAAGGGAATTATTATAGTTCCGATTACGTAATTATTCAGTCATTTGATATGTTTAGCATCTGCATGGGATTCGTTTGAGAAAGTTCCTTGATTCATGGCTATGGAGATCCAAGCTTTCTATGGACATTGAATGTTTACAGGCTGTTTTTGAGATTACTAATTAATTAGTACGTTAAGAATAAAAAGGTGTTTTAAAGGCATGCAGCAACTTGGAAAGCTGGAGTTATAAATTGCATTTAAGTCTTCATTTCTTAAAGCAAAGTACGTAATGTAACAGCATTTACTTAGCCCTTTGGTTTGTCAGTGTCTGAACTGAAAGTTTGATTTTTCTAACCCTCAATTGTCTTCTTGTCTCTTGTTATTAATATCACATATCTACAGTTATTAAGAAGCTCGATCGGTTGAAAAGATCGAATTCAATAATACAACTATTTATGAATTACAAAGTATAATGAAAACATAACTATTTTTATGAGACGACGGAGGGATTTTTTAGCATGCCAGGTCAGAGTTTAAAATTAAAACTCCAGCAGGGAGGCAGGCAGCTGTTCGTCCCCCCACTTTTCCCATTCCTGTCCTTGTCTTCAATCTTCATATCCATGATATCTCTGAATTCATCAATCTCATATATCCATAGACTATTCATCTCTCCCAAAGCCATAATATAACTTCCATTTCCACCTTCTCCATTGTCGATCCATCCCATGAAATGTAAATGTAAGTACTAAAAATCTTGCTTGCTTTTGAGTGCAATGGTAAAATGGATTTGTATTTGGTTTCTAACATGGAGATTGGAGACACTAATTCAAGAAACACGTGCAATACTGTAATTGTAGAAACCTTTCTGGGTTCGGAATCCTCATTCTTCATCTTCTGCTTTGCTTTCGGCCACCGTCCTTCCCTGACTATACTCTGAATTTTCTCTTCAAAACTCGTCGTTTTCCTTTCCCTGCTGCCTCCAGAGCTCAGCCAGTCAATGTTGGTCTTTTGTATTTTGTTGGCATAATTAATTAATTACTTAATAGCTCTCAGTCCTCACGTTCTTCAAGAATAAAGATTTATACTAGTCAAAACAGTCAAGTTGTATATATGAGTTTCCCAATTCACACAACCAAGAAAGATACTCCCAACCATGCTATGCAACTCTTTTTTTTGGCCATTCTTAATCATTCCCGCTCATCCTCTCTTTTGGAATCAAAATGATTCAAATTAAACTCTACCCCCCCTAATAATATAAATTAATAATTTGTTCTGAATTTGCAATTGATAACTTTGAGTGGATTGCATCTCCTTTTGTAACTTGTATTTCCTTCTGATTGATGAGTTGCTGAGAGTGGAATGCAGAGTGTTATGAAGTGTAATGAGCAGCAAACAGCGGAATAGTGATAATTTTCAGTCCAAGAAAGCGCCTTTGTGTCCTCAAAATGTGAGTCCTGTTATTACTTTTTTCCTTTTTCAAACTCTAAAAGTTCTTGATGTTCGTATTCTTTAACTATTATCTAGATACAGTGGACTGTGAATTGTCACTCTGAAACTGAAAAAGTTACAATCTTTTGATCCAAATCTCAATGGGTTTTTCGTTTATTAACTCATTCATCAAATTTGGATGCCTGAAAAATGTTTGTTTGGTGAATTCTAAGAGTTTACGTAAATGCTGAATCTTGCAACAGGAGGAGAAGAAGAAGATGGAATTGCTGGAAAGAGAACTACTTTCTGCAAAGAAAGTCGCCAGGCGTCGATCAGCCAGAGAAAGAAAGTTGGCCTTGTTACAAGATGTAATTAAATTCTGTCCTTTCATCCCAGTTTTGTAATTTTGAATCATATTAAATATTGTTGTTTTTGTTTTTTTTTTCACTCTTTCAAAATTGGCAGGTCGATAAGCTGAAGAAGAAGCTGAGACATGAAGAGAATGTTCACAGAGCTTTGGAGAGGGCTTTCAATAGGCCATTGGGAGCCCTGCCCCGTCTTCCTCCTTATCTCCCTCCATGTGTGAGTACTAAAAGCTTGCCTCTTCATTCTTTAGAGCTTTCGTTTCTCTGATTATTTGCTCGTTTTTTGTAGATGCTAGAACTGCTTGCAGAAGTGGCTGTTTTGGAGGAGGAAGTGGTGTTTCTTGAAGAACTGGTGCTGAATTTCAGAAAAGGTCTTTACGAGGAAGCTGTTCACACATCCTGTAGAAAGAATGGCAACAATTCAGCAACCCCAATTGATGATACTTTTAATACCAGAAGTAGACATTCAAGATCCTTTTCCAATGTCGAAATGTTTTCGACGTCTTCTTTAGCTACAGCATTGCCTGCACCTTGTCTTTCTAGAAGTTCTTCAACTAGAAAATCAAATTCTCCTTCAAAAGTAGAAAACCATTCATGGCCTAATTTGCACAAGGATAAACAATCAAAGCCACCGATTAAGGTTTCTCCAATCAAGATAGAACAAATGGGCAAAAGTGCAGATTCCCAGAAATTGCAGTGCAGAGTTCAAGAACAGGCACAAGAGAGTTCTTCAGGTTCTTCGGAGGACAGAGTTTTGGAAGCTGAAACTGAGGCCAATGGAACTTCCCAGGATATCTTGAAGTGTTTGTGTACAATATTCTTAAGGCTAAGCACATCAAAAGGGAAGGCAATGGATGCAGAATCCTTTGCATGTCTTATAGCAGGGGATTTTAGGGAGAACGCCGAGGGCATAGACTTTCGGGACCCTTACCTCATCTCATCACAGGGTAGAAATAGAGACGTTGGTCCTTACAAAAAGTTCCATGTAGTTGAAGCTAGCTCCATTGATCTGAACCGAAAAGCAAATGCGATGTTTCTGATTCGCAGACTGAAGTAAGTCTGCACTGGCTGTGTTTCCCATTTATCTTCATTTCTCTTTTTGAGTCTCAAGAACGACTTGCTTCGGACTTAAATTTTATTTTTTTTCCAGGCTCCTCCTTAGCAAGCTAGCTTCAGTCAAAGTAGAGGGACTCACTCACCAGCAGAAGCTAGCTTTCTGGATAAACACTTATAACTCCTGCATGATGAATGTAAGTGGTTCTAAAATAGTTCTCTTGAAACTCTAAATTGTGAATCCGAAACTGAATTTGGATCGCTACGCGCTTGCAAATTTCCAGGCATATTTGGAGCATGGAATTCCCAACACTCCTGAGCAGGTTGTAGATCTCCTGCAAAAGGTAAGCATGTCAAATTCTTCTCTTTTCAAGATGACTATTGAATTAGGCAAATCTTGCATGAAGGCTGAGAATAAATTTTGAATGATGGTTTTGATCACAGGCAACAATAAATGTTGGGGGACATGTATTGAACGCAATCACAATTGAGCATTTTATCCTGAGGTTACCATATCACTTGGAACATGTAAGAAGCTGTGATCTCACCTTTGAGTAGACAGAAACAGTTGATGTTTTGATTTTGAGAGAAAGATGATTATTAACTTTGTGTGTATGTGAACAAACAAACAAACAAACAACGAACGAACGACAGACTTGTCCAAAATCTGGGAAAGGCAATGATGATATGAAGAAGGCTCATACACTATTTGGTTTGGAATGGTCAGAGCCATTGGTCACATTTGCGCTTTCCTGTGGAAGTTGGTCCTCCCCTGCAGTAAGTTTTACCATACATTTCCTTCTCTTCAGCCTTAATTATGCTCCATGCTCATCATCGAATTTGAATATGAATTTGAATTTGAAATTGTTGAATGAAGGTGAGGGTGTACAGTGCAGCACAAGTTGACAAGGAATTGGAAGCTGCAAAGAAGGAATATCTTGAAGCAGCAGTGGGGATTCCGATTTCATCATCCGAGAAGGAGAAGCTAATAATAATACCAAAATTGTTGGATTGGTACCTTCTGGACTTTGCCAAAGACGTAGAAGGACTACTAGATTGGGTGTGTTTGCAGCTTCCGCAACAACTCAGGAATGAAGCACTGAAATGCCTGGAGGAGACAAGAAGCCCTCTTTCTCAAATTCTGGAAATACTGCCTTACAATTTCAGTTTCAGATACCTCATACACAGATGAATGAAGAGCAGCAGCAGCTCTTCTCTTTTTTTAGAACCTTCAATTCTTCCACCTTGGAACGGGGAGTTTGTCTTATTATCTCCCTTCACTACTACAAACTAGACCTATAGTATTACTTTGTAGGTTACACTTTTAAAATATTGTAATAGAACAAAATTGTAAAGAAAAATGCATCTCCTTAAAATAAGTGATGCATAATAAGTTTAAAACAACATCTTTTTACAGTATGCTACACATTTACAAAATATTGCATTTGTTAAATAGCTAAAACAACATACATATGTATGTATTGATAAAGCCCGTCGTGAGGCTATCAAAATGCATAAAAATCAGTGCTTAAACCTGCAAGAAATTACTACAAATAGCATAGGAAGCAAGGTCGATCCGCAGGGAACAACTGACTGAGACTCATATTCCTATCGATTTGAAAAATGGTTTGATTTGCAATCACTTTTATGTCTCAGAGAGACCTTTAAAATTTGTCACTTATAAAAAATAAAATTTCACAAGAACAAATACATTATCACTTAAAAGAGTATTCCAACATTATATGAATAAGATCAATCTATGCATGCAATCATTAATGCCACAAATAAATCAAAGAGCAATGTATCAGTTGGTTATAGGTTACCGTGGGCTCCCTACGACATAACCAAATCCCCACTTAGTGTGTTGGTAATCGCCGTTGGCTCCCTACGACACGACTACCTCTCTAACTAACCAAACTAACAGGTCGTGGGTTCGTTTGGTTGTTTTATTTTAGCATCTTTTGGGTGATTTTCACGGGCATATTTGTTGTTTTATGAAGCCAAAAGCAGGTGTTTAGAGACTGAGTCAAAAAGGAGGAGAATGTGCTAAAAGGAGGAAAAAGTAAGGGTTCGTTTGAGCAAAAGGAAGGTTGCAGCAGAAAATGTGCAGCCATGGAGAAGTTTGGTGATTTCAACTGTGAATAAAGAGTTTCGATTGTTCCAGAATTAGTAAATAGGAGAGTTATCTCAGTTCTGAAAGTTTTACTAAAAAGGAAGGAATAAAAGAATATTCTAGAACTTGTTTAAGAAGGAGAAGGAAAAAGATAAGGATGAGATTTTATTATTTTTGAATTGCTGAATTTTGAATAAGAGAAGATGATAAGATCAAATTTGATCTCATCAGATGGAACATACGCATGCAGCAGCTACTCTTCCTACTTTTTAGCCATTTCTACTACAATAAATAGAGGAGAATGCTGAAGGAGAAAAAGCATTCAGCTCTTAGGCATTTTCTTTACACGATAGTGTAGCTTTTCTCTCTAGTTTTTAGTTCTTTGTTCTCTTTAGTTTTCCATTAAAGCTTTGATACACTTTTCCCCAGTTTTATTCAGTTCTCTAGTGAATTCCAAGAGGTTTTTATATAAGTTTTTCTTTGTTTTTTTTCGTTCTGGGTTCAAGGAATTTATACAGTAGTTTTGCTCTTAAGGTTTAGTTACTCATAGTCATGGCAAATACACACATATTTAATGGCAAATACACACATATTTAATGTAAAAGCCATAGGACGAAGCAACAAAGAAGAAGGAAAAGAAATGGAATACTTATTAATAATTGCAGGTCTGAACCAACCCTCCTTTTGGGCAAATAGAGGCCTGAACAGGAGCAATACAGCACACAAAATGAAGAGCAAAACTACTGTATAAATTCCTTGAACCCAGAACGAAAAAAAACAAAGAAAAACTTATATAAAAACCTCTTGGAATTCACTGGAGAACTGAATAAATCTGGGGAAAAGTGTATCAATGCTTTAATGGAAAACTAAAGAGAACAAAGAACTAAAAACTAGAGAGAAAAGCTACACTATCGTGTAAAGAAAATGCCTAAGAGCTTAATGCTTTTTCTCCTTCAGCATTCTCCTCTATTTATTGTCGTAGAAATGGCTAAAAAGTAGGGAGAATAGCTGCTGTATGCGTATGTTCCATCTGATGAGATCAAATTTGATCTTATCATCTTCTCTTATTCAAAATTCAGCCATTCAAAAATAATAAAATCTCATCCTTATCTCTTTCCTTCTCCTTCTTGAACAAGTTTCAGAATATTCTTTTATCCCTTCCTTTTCAGTAAAACTTTTAGAACTGAGATAACTCTCCTATTTACTAATTCTGGAACAATCGAAACTCTTTATTCACGGTTGAAATCACCGAACTTCTCCATGGCTGCACATTTTCTGCTGCTACCTTCCTTTTGCTCAAACGAACCCTTACTTTTTCCTCCTTTTAGCTCATTCTTCTCCTTCTTGACTCAGTCTCCAAACCCCTGTTTTTGGCTTCATAAAATAATAAATATACCTGTAAAAAGCACCCAAAAGATGTTAAAATAAAATAACTAAAAGACACTTATCATGTATGTATGTATGGTCAATAGTGTGACACTTTTAAGGCTAGTGCCTCGTACAACACTTTGTTTTAGGCTAATATGTCACTTTTTCTAGGCAAGTGCAACGGTTTGTTCTAGGCTAGTAGAATGGCTTTTTTTAGGCTAGTACAACACTTTTTTAGGACTACTGCAACACTTTTTTAGGCTAGTACAATGCTTGTATATTATGGTAGCAACTATTGTTTTAGCTAGTGCAACACTTTTTTTTTTAATTTATAAAAGGTATTGGCTGAACTAATCAGAGGTAAAACTGGAAAAAGAAAAAAAATTTCTTTCGTGAGTGCAGGCAGGAACATTCCTGTACTAATGACTGTTAAAATTTTTAAGTGATTACTGCAAATAACATAACCCATAAAAAATAAAATAAAATGAATGTCACCATATATTGACCAAATCGAGAGGAGATATTAGTAATTTTCCCAAACTTCAAAAAATTAAATATATAGTTAACGTTGCTAAGTAAAATAAAAAATTTCTGCATCCCGCAGCTGGTCGGGTTCAAATTGATCATTTACAAATAATCACAACACTTGCACATACATATGGCTGGCTACTTATACACAGCTAACAACCAAATATAGAAAAATCAGCAGTACTCTCGGGGGAAATATGAACACGCACAAGGAACTATGAGTAAATGTAAATCACCGCGGTTGAATGAATCAAAATTGCCAATTGCCAAATGCCAACTTAATCGGAGAATACATATCATTATCAGCCGAACGGCGAAGGGACAGGTCCAGCGAGCGCATCAGATCTCTTGATGCTTCCCATTCCACAGATAATACAGCCCGGCGTTGACAGCGCTGAGAATTTGGCGCCGCATTGGTCACAAACATCATAACCAATGGTTGACAAGCGACCAAGTGTGGCCGCGCAAAATTGGGAAGGATCTTCCAAAGGATCAATCGACTTGTTTGCCAACCCTCTCTGAACACAAATGTCAATCAGGCTCCGCAACTCCTCTTGCTTCGCTGCTGGTGCTTTAGATAGCAGTAACTCAAGCATCTGCTTTGAATACCCATAATTCTGCACATCCATGTTCCTCTTTATGGCAGTTCGGATGCAATTAATCCGGTGCTTTGCAAGAAGAGGTAATGAACCAAGGTGGCGTGACAACCTTGCCATCTCATCCTTTGCACTCAGAGCACTTGGGCCTTGAACTCTCTGTAGCCGACTTATTTCCTGGGGACAATGCATTTTATGTGATTAAGCAAACTTAACGAATTTTTGCCAACCAAAATATAAAAAAGCTCAATCTAAAGAAAACTCAAACATCTATCATGTTACAACAACAACAAACTAAGCATTTATTCCACTATGTGGGGTGGCTATCTAATAATGATCGAGTAACTCAACCATCTATGTCATAATTTTAAAACTCATTTAATAATATTTGTCGATTTTGTTTGCTTTATTATGCTTTATGGGATGATTTAAGAATTTTGCTAACCCAAACAATAGCCATTCTCGTTGAAAATTTTGATAAAATGCTTAGTTTCTCATAACCAGGAGGGGTACTATTACTAATTTACTATTAGGTCTCAGGTGGTTGAGGCAAGTTGTAGTTGAAATAATATGCTAAGGTTAATTGCCTCCTTTAACAATGTAGACAAGGAAAGATTAATGAAAATTTTGGCACAAGTTTTGGCCTTTGCCACCTTACTGACACTGACCCCTAAACCAGGAAACATTTCAAAGTATGACCAGAAAGGAGATTCTTTTTAAGGATAGTAATCATGATACCCGAAGTAGTGTGACTGCAATCTTATACTGGGCGCATATTGTAGCTTGAGCCTTGGTGTCTTCCCCCCGGGATTGATCCTTGGCTAGTGCAAGGAAAGCTTCATCAAAGCAGGACAATGCATCTGGTAGTTGGTTCTGTTCAAGATGGGCAAGTCCAGTCTTAAAGCAAACTGAAGCAGCAGCCCCACGAGGAACCTATAACAAAAGAACACAAATTATTAAGGTTCACGTGCAATTTTAGCTTGGAATAATGCAAAAATTATGTTGCCAACGTATGTTTCCCCAAAACTAGTGTATCCAAACCTAAAGCAGCTAAAGTGGATTTTAGCTTAAGTTCTGCTCTGCACAAATGGATGAAGAGTGATTAAGTAATTTTAAATGTTATAGAGAAAAATTGTGTAGCATCTCTTTGTTTAAAAAGTGCTATCATCTTTTCAATTGAAAACTAGAGATGCATAATTTGGACATTTTAAGTTGGGTATGGCTGGCCTTTATCCTTTTCTCACTGCTAGTTTCTCCAGGCTCCAGCCAGGCACCACCTTCACCCATTGCAGAAACACTTGCATGACTCACTCCCAAATTTCTTAAATTCTTCCTTTTAGCAACTTGAGATGACCAAAAAGAGAGTGCTCACCTGCCCTGGACGTACAGCTTTTGGAGAAGCCGGTCGCTCAGTAAGTTTTCCAGATGAACCAGAACCTGCACCTTCCAGAGAACTGAGATCAAGAGGTTGCGTTGAGACTGGAGCTTGTGTTGCATGGATCCGTGGCTGCACCAGTCCAGCTGGCTGAACAACAGATTGTGGAGGTATACCACCATCTGGAAGACCAATGGAGTTGGGTAAAACGGGTTGTTGGGTGGCTAGTGGAGGAACACCACCACCGGGGAGGCTAATATCGGCTGCAGCTGCACTTCCCTGGTTAGGTGTAACCTTGTTAACTTGATTCCCTTGAGAACTTTGATCTAGTCGTGAAAGGTAAGTTCCAGCAGGCTGTAGTGATGCTGCAGCCTGGATAGATGATATGGTGTTCTGGAAGAAGTCCTCTGGTATAGGCCCTGCTGCAGTTCCAACACCAGGTGCAGGAGAAGGCTGCGACAAAGTGGTTGGTTGCACCAGAAAGTCAGTTCCAAAAGGATCAGCAGGTGCAGAAACCATGGGCACCGTTGCACTTCCAGTGGTTGCAGGAGCAGGTTGAAATGAACTCAGGCCATGATCCGGGGAGGAACCTGTTAATGACTTAGTTCTACCCAAGGGCAGGGGTAGATTCAACTGCTTTGTAGCTTCTTTAATCTTATTTACATCCACAGTGGTTGATGCAACTGGTTTATCTCGAATTCTAATTTGTAATCTTTTTGTCTTCGAACCTTCTTCCTCATCACTGCTGCTACCATCAGCAGTAGGGCCATAAAGGGTTCTCTTGAATTCTTCTGCTGCTTTGGTTTGTTCATCTACAGAACGAGAACCTGAAATTTGATTGGTGAGGGTCTCTAGGCCCATCAAGGAATCAGACTTTGTGATGCTCTCCGAAGCCCCATTTGACTTGCTAGATAGGGATGTAGCTAGCGTAGACTGAAGTCCATTTGCTTTGCTGTCACTACCTCCAGCTTTAAATGCTTTCACCAAACTATCTTCTCTCACTTCAACCACATTGCCTCTTCCTTTAATAATACCCAGATAAACACCTATGTGATCTGTAACAATGGATGGAATGGTGCCATCATCGGTTCTCATATATGGCATAACCTCAGCAGCCAGTGCCCATTGAGGTATATCCTTCATGTTTGTAGGAGTCTTAATCTCCCAGTTCCCACCACCCCATTCAGGCCCTTTCGGAACCATACTTTCTGCTGCGAAATTAGCAAAGATACCTTGTGTCCAACCTGTAGAACGGACTCTCAATATCCTTTCACAATATCGCCTTAACTCCGGATCACCACCTTCTTCTTCCAATCTCTGGGCAAGACGCCTCATTGCACTAGGGTTAAGATGGCATATAAAGAGGTCTAGCATGCTTTCATAGTCTGCTACAACTTCAAATGTTTCTTTTGCGCTGTCAAATTGACCATATCTACATTTGCATATGGTAATTCCTGTGTCAGTAAGTCAGAACAATAATGCAGATAGAAAAGTTATAGAATCCCAAAGAACATTCATTCACACATCACGAGTATTATTAATTAAATAACTTGTGACTTTAAGGGATGAGCAAAACTGACTGAAAATCATGTTTACAATTACTTGCAGAATATAATTACTAAAAACTTTGACTAGCTAGAAGTGGTATTACAGTCTGAAAGAGGCAATTGATGGAGGTATCAAGTCCTCAAATGGGTAATGGACTGCAAAGATGAAAGGACAACAAATCAAAAAAAAAAAATGCAAGAACCAGATACACTTCAACTTACAGGTTACTTGTAACCACAAATTTTATTTTATTTTATTTTCTATCCTTTTTGGTAAGTGGCTGACCCAAAGTTACACATACGACATTGGTTAAAAAGTGCACTAAGAGGAAATTTAGGAAAATGGGAAGACTTTATGATTAATCAGATCCCACAGTAAAAGGGAAGGGGGGGGGGGGGGGAAACCCCACCTGATACATGCATATCCCAGCTGTCGGAAACGGTGGAACAGATGTGAAGTTGGGGGGCATCGCGGATAATCTCTAGATCGCAAGAACTCATCCTTTAGGACAGACAAAGCAGTAGAGAAACGAAGTGCTTTGATTGCATAAATTCCTCGCAACACCTTGGGAACACAAAGTAAAACAAGTAAGACCAAACGAATATCAATAAGAAGAAACACACTCATATCTCACCTGCGTGAACTGTGGGCCTGATTGGGATAGTGAAACAGCAAGATCACCACAAACTGGAGAACCACTAGCAAGAATATCCAGTGACCTTGGAGTTATCCGTAGGCTATCAAACCTTTTAAAAGGAATGGGACACGAATATGATATATGTCAGATAAGCATGCCACACAAATGCTTAGGCAAACAGTAACAGATTGATTAACAAGAGTTGACATGTGTACACATTTTTAAAGCTGATTAAAGCATGCCAGGAAATACTAAATTTTCATCAAAAGGAGAACCTTGAAGTGATTTGGTAAAGCACTTCTGATAGATCAAGCTTCTGCTCAAAATGATGCTGCATTGTGGCAAATCCAATAAGAAGTGGTTCAAGAAAGCCAACAAGACAACTTTTTATCTCAATCCCCTTCTTTTGTCTAGGACTTATATCAGTCGGATTAGCAAGTAAAAGGCGATCATTTAAAGCTCCAACCAGCACTGCACATAAAAAGTCATGCCTTCTAGTTTAGAAGAGAGAGTCGTATGGCTAAGCTGTAAGCAAGTCAGACATTTATACATATACACACACAAGCCTATAAGGAACCACCACAAAGAAAGTGAAAAAAACAACAACAATGGAGCAAACTTTGATGCTCACCTGCATTTGGCATCCAAATGGAAAGTAATGTCCTCACTTTTCCATCCCAGCCAAGCAAGTTGATAGAAGTAGCAGTAGAGAAGAGAAGAGCAGGACCAACCCAAAGAAGAGATCTGAAGTGATAATAGGTTAAGACTTAAACCAATTCTAAGGCATTGGATCACTTCATTCTTCCAAATCAGAAAAGCAGAAGGAAGAAACAGAAAAGGGAAGGAAAAAAAAAAAAAAAAAAAAAAACAGAGAGAGAGAGGAAGAAGAAGAAGAAAGGAAAGCCAATAACAATTTAATAATAATAAACAATGCAACAAAGAATTCAAGGATATTGAAGGAAGCCCCTTGTCAAATCTTGTAGAACTACTAGCCAGTATATCCAAATCTGCTGAAACAATAAGGACTTTTTGTGTAGTTAGTATACCAGCAACGAAGCCTCTGAGAGTTTCTTGCCAGTGAACCTACATAGAAACGTTCGTAGAATTATAAGAACAACCCCACATAATGGGACAAAGGCTTAGTTGATGTTGTTGTTGTTGTATTGATCACAGAATAGGTAATTAACAAAAAACTGACATTACAGGCAGGCAAAATCTGGAAAAACAAATAATTTCTTGGCAGCTTTCAATTCAAAAACACAACAGGGAAAAGGAAGAAAAATTTGTGGCAGTAATCCAGTTCCAGTAGTACCTGGAGAACCACTTCATTTGCTTTCAATTTTATTGACTTCTTCCCTTCACCTTTGGTTGATATATAATGCCCATCAGCATTTGAAAGGCGGTACCCTTGGACAAGCTTAGCCAAGCCAATTTGATCCCCATGAGAGGCAAAGAGGAGAGTTGATTCTAAACCAACAGAATGTTTCAACATTAATTTTTTCAACCCAAAAAGTAGGATTTACTCAAAAGTTCTGGCTAAAAATACCTAGTGGAGTGGTAAATATTCGATCAACTTCACTTTCAAACAAAAACGGGAGTGGACCCTTAATTGTGCTGACATCATTTATGTCAGTATCAGCAGTTTTGTCACCATCTATCACACCATTCTTTTCCTTGGACTCGTCTGAAGCCACTCCGGGTAAAGTATACAAATAAAGTCCAGTCTTATCCTCATCAAGAGTTGCAAAATGATTTTCATTAGGACCAATAAAAGCAGCATCTCTACCTGGAAATGGCATTGGCATTCAGTAAAATAGTAAATATGCGAAAATTCACGCAAGTACTGCAGCAGAAATTAACACTACAACAAAAGGGGGAGACCTTTGATTGTGGTAGCTTTACTATTAGCAGAACGAGAATCAGTATTCTCCCAGTAAAGAATTACTTCATGTGTAGCACCACTAAACTCGTAAGTAACAAGAAACAGGTGCTTCTTTTTACTATGAGCAATGTACTTCGGATGAAATTCTACATTTCCAGGTACCTGAGAACAAAAGGTTGGTGAGATCAAAGGTGTGTGTGATCAGATAATATTTGAACCAGAAAGGGAAAATCTTACTGAGGTGTAAAGCTTCTTGTAAACATTATCCACTCCAGAAGCAAGATTATAAGCCATAAGATTTGGCCCTTCTAAGTAAAAAGCCCTAACAGCATAATGAAGTACTCGGTTTTCCTTGCTAAAAAAATTTAGCTCCAGATGAAATGGCTGAAAAAGAAACCAAAAAGAAAAGAGCCAAAAAAAGAGGAACAGATCATGAGTCAGATAAGCTAACAACTTCTCAGGGTGAAAGTAATGATGTTTCCAATATAATCACCTGGCAAACAGGAACACCTCGTAAAAGATGCTTACTATCCAAGACAGTGATGAGAGGTAACCTGGTTATTGGAGCAATTTTGGAATGCCCTTCCATGAAATGCTGCATACAGCCAGGTAAAGAGTTGATATATCTACAGGGATCTTGGGAAAAAGGTGCATGAAAAGAAAAGGTGTAAATGAATTTGGAAAGGGACACTAACACTGTATAGAAAAGCCTTCCGTGCAACATCTGATATTGTAAGGTGACTTTGTCTGAGATGAAAACCGACAAATTGTCATCAGCATAAAAAGTACTCCTTTCTCTTCCACAAAAGAGGAAGAAAAATAGTATAAATGAGGGAAAGAACAACCTTCAAGCTAATATCTACAAAGAGGAAATATGCAAAAATTTCACACTGGAATTATCAAATTTATGTCCAGTAGAAATTAACATAAGGGCTACCGCAAATTCTAGTGATAATTAAAGTCCAGAAAAGCTCTAAACTTGCCTACACAAAAAACACAATCATCACAGTTTTATTCACATTAAAGACAAGATCCAACTATAAATCACTCTTGGCAAGTACGATGATAAACTCTAAACATGACTGGGTATAAAGTGTTATTTTTACTAAGTAATCAAAATATACACAAACCAGTAGAAAACAATAACCAAAGGATCAAGTGAGACTATAATAACAGAAACTGTTAGCTTTATTTTTCCCATCGGAGGTAATACGATATCTCCTTGTTCACCAAGCAGAAGCAAAATATCAAAAATAGATATAATAGTGTGACATGGCAGGACATCAGGGAAGATTCTAGTTTTTAATGGAAAAAACATAAAACCTCACCCTTTCAAATGATGTTCTTGTAACTGCGCTTGAAGCTGATGGTCAGCTAATATTCCAGATGAACCAAGAGATGCAAGTTTTTCCTTCAAGACCGATGCTGTAAGACAACTTCTGATTTAAACAATGACCATGGAAAAGATCATCGTGGACAATAATTCAACGTAGATTGGACAGACCTTGACGAGTACGCAGCAGGAATTTTTAGTGCTTACATTATATGATCTTCTGATAACAACATGGAGATAACAATGCCTTATGGATATGTAAAAAACTGATATTACCATGTTACGTATTCACATGATTGTTTATAATATATAATTTTCTCCTCTGCGTTAATGTGGAATGAAAATTCTCCTTCATGTTTATGTGGAATGAAAATGCAATGTTTCCAAGCTTCATCACACTGAAAACACAACCCCTAATCTTCTACAATTTTAAGGTTCATAACAGTAAATAAATAACTATATCAGATATGCGTAGGCTTCTCAAGATTATTGCCTTGACTTCTCAGGAGCATTTTAGCACATACTGAAAAGGTCAATTATATGAAAATTTGATTCACTAAGAAAATTTTAAATACCAGAAAATGCATTGTGGAACAAAATGTGCAAAAGTAAAAAGTGGGAAAAATCTACTGAATTCCAGATCACATAAAAAGGTCGGTAATAATGACTCAAAAGAAAATGCATCATTGGACATTCAAAAAGAGTATCACCTGACGATCCCCTAGCACTTTGTAGAACTGCAAAAAGTTGTTTACGTCCTTCCCGTGTGTATGCAGCTCTATTTTTCCGGTTGTCACCACCACTCATACTCTATAAACAAAACATACAACAGTTTACACGTAACACTACATTTTAGTATGGCATAAAAGGCAACCGTTACTTACCGCAAAAAGTAAAGTAGCAAGGTTGAGTTTAGGATGTATCTCTAAAGCCTTTACTCGTGGTAAAGCATAAACTGCTTCTCCCCCTTGCTGAGATAGAATGCGAGGTATATCGATTGATTCAATGGCTGCATACACAGAACAAGAAACTTCCCTCAGAGCATAAAAACGAACACACAAACAGGGCCTAAAAAAAAATTGAAGATTTTACCATATCTTACTACATAGAAAAGAAAACACAAGTTAAGAAAATGGTTATCATATTGCCACATGCACTATTATCTAAAATATGTTGTTATCTTCTTTAAAACTGACTTATGTTATTCTCTCCTACTAAATTCATGAGATAGTCTTTACTACAGATTTTGCATGATCCTAGAGGTTTAAGTATGGACTTTTTTCAGAAGTAACCAATAACCCAAAGCATCCACTAAGAAAATAAGGAATGACAATCACTGAACCTCTGTCACAGAGATTTCATGCTCAATAATTAGTTAAAAGATCTAAAAAGAATCTGAAAGTGCAACCAACCAGCAGCCTCAAAAAAATTTGCTTGCATTAGAGGTCTATTAGGATTCAGCGTAACCCGAGTCTTCCATACTTGAATGCTTCCATCTTTAGACAAAGTAACTAGTAAACGTAACATTGGCAGCCAAGCAACTGATGTGATTGGCTGAGAACCAACTTGAGTACTGAAATTACATTAGCAAAAGGAAATGTCAGATTTGAAAAAATAAAGGAAAAGAAGTTATAATAAGTACGTACAAAAGAGTGACCAGGAAATCCACAAGTACATTTAGTCAAACTCCACACATAAATGTAAATATATATATTCTGTCATTAGATTTTCAGCTGCAGCCAAAAAGGCCATAATGTCGAAGAGGGCTTAAGATAATCCCCCATAATGTGTAGGCTTTTTGTAATTACATAATCACTAGATGATAGCAACAACTTTAATCCCATATCCTTCAAGTTGATTCAGGGGAATAGGAACTTTGTCACATATGATTCTACTTTGATCAATATTTGTCTCATATGCAAAATGACAAAACCATCTTATGTAGCAATTTTGACTAATAAAAGGAGGGTAGGGGGGAGACTATCAATTTCACATATTAATGAACCAACCCATATAATAATACAGAACCATATATAACTCACATCCCAATCATCATAGGCCTCTCAGTTGATACATCCCATGCGAGCAGTGTACCCCGTCTATCACCAATAAAAAGCATCTCCAGGGTTGGATGAAAGCCAAATGCACCAGCACCAATCAATTTTATAGTGTTATCAACTACAGCAGAAGAAATACTAATCAAATAACCACGCACATGAAGATAAACAGACGGGTTGTAAATACAGAGACAGAGGCAATGAGGTGTATGCTTTTGTCATCTTGACCATATGTTTTCAACATAATAAAGTAAAGCAAAACTCACGTTGAAGAGTGTAATTTACAGCATATGTGTGGACGTTGTAGGCTCGAACCAAACCATCAGCATAGGCTACATACTGGAATGGCAAAACAGTCACAAAACGGTCAACATAGTATCAGAAAATTAAAGAATATGGCACTTTAAGAACAATAAAACAGATGAAAGGTGTTACCAAAACAGGCAGCCGAGGGTGACAAGCAAGATTAACGATAGGTTTCTTTAAGTCTGTCTTTATTTTTGTGGGCACTTTCCCACCTTCCACTGTTCCAACAACTTCAGCAATAAAACGCCACAAAAGCACAAGTCACTTTAGCAAAAGTTCTAAGCTGACTGAAAATAACTGATAAAGTGTACGTAAAAGTACAGAATAGATGCTGAGGAGGAAAATCTCTAATCAGTATGTCATTTAACAGAAAAGAGACAGAGAAACAACCATGCCCCAGATCATTTAAGTGTCATGGTAACTAATGCTATGTTGGAAACATTTGTTTTTCATGGCACTAGCAGTTTCTTCAATTCAATAATTCCAGTAAAATCACTAGCTGAAACCAGAAGTATTAATAAGCATGCATCCAGAAGATAACATGGAGAAGCACGGAGACATGGATAACCAGTTTGATACAAATAATATTGGCAAATAACTTAATGCATCGAATTGAGTTACAAAGTTGTGCATTAGTTTTTTTCCCATCTAGATGTTTTACTTGTTATGGCACAAGAATTAGCATTGAAATCACTTTCTGGGCAAACAAGATATCGGATTTACCTAGTTCAGGCAGGGGAAAGATTGAGATGAAACAACATACTTCTTAAATATAAAGGAAGAGAAAACAAACCTGTGACACTCATCCTCCTATGGAAACCAAAAAACACGATAGGTTGAAGCGGAGTCAAGGCAAGATGGACTTCTGTATCAGATGAAATTTGTTCCATCCTCTTCTCGGGTGAATGCAGCACAAAGGTTTGCTCCGCATCAAAATCACAAGATCGAATCGTACAATCCTACAACACAAGATATCCGAGTTCACATCTCGAAAGCATAGCATCACTCATCAACTACAAGTAACCACTTCCATTTTGAGCACAGAGATAAATAAAATTAGCAATTCTCAAGAAAGGTGGAATCTGTGATAATTTCGAAATCCCTGAGCTAACCTCGAGTATGGCAATGATGGCATGGCCGCTGGTGGGACTATAAGCCATGCGTACTACAGGAGAACCAACATCGATAGACGCGATCTTGCTTCCGGTATACGCATCATATTCTGTAATCAAGCAAATAATTCACAAAAGTCAGGCAAAGAATGGACTCAGATCGAAGTAAATCATCACTGTCGTGGTAAAAGAAATCGATGTACCCATGATGTAAGTTCCCACAGCGGCAGCGACAATAGCCTGAGTAGGGTGGAATGCAGCGGCATGTGGCTGGAAGGGTTTCGCACTCCGACCGACGTGCCGGAGATCTAAATGCTGTAGCGTCGCCCACTCCATTATTTCTCCCCAAATTAAGGCCCGGTATTCCCCAAATTCTTTCAACACTAATAAACAGTATTACGACAAAAATTCAATCCGCGGGATCGCAATCCCACCTAAAAGTCCACAGGCACGGTTCCACCGGTGAAGAGCAAGATCACCGACACCGGAACATGGCGGTTCAAAATCCGGATTTCCAATCAAGAACGGGGTTGCAGCTGATAACTCATTGGTCGGGAAAACTTTAACAATGTTGTACGAAAATCAAAGAAATGGGAGAAGTTAGCGAAGGAGAATGAAACGAAGCTGTGATATTCAAAGCAAGTCGTCAGCAATGCTTGCTACGACGTCGCATCGGAACCTTTTTCTCCAGATGGCCTCCTTAATTTATTACTCCTATTTGGGCCAAATGGAGTGAACCGAAAGAGGGCTTTATATAAAGACAGGCCCTAGCCGAAGAAGGCTTTTATGAAATTCTACAGCGCCACATTTTTTAAAAGTGATGCTGAAGCTGGCAGTGGGCTGCCGTATAATGACGAAGCCCTTATGCTTAGCTTAAATTGACAAGGAAAGCCCAGTTAGTATTAGGCCCACCCACTAAAACTTTTCAAGTATATACATACTGAGGGCTTCTTTTTTCTGCCCCTTTGAATGTACAGTACTCACTCAACTCAACGTTAGTAGAGTTCGGTTTTAAAATATTTGTTTGTTATGGTTTAGTCACAAATAATTCACTTTTCGAAAGTAAGGATATTAATGAAAAATGATGACATATTACGTATTTTAAGTATTTTACCTTGTAATCTATAAATTAAAGTTGTATATTTTTAATAGCGAACTCTTCTAATGTAGTGGAATCGGAATGATTATATATTTGATCAACAAAAGAGAAAACAATTGTTTAGCACACAAGACTAGAGCTAGGGTTTCCCAATGGATTGGTTTACCGGATATCCCAACACATTTAAGGTATTGGATTGTGGTAGACCAGAGATCGAATCTTGATAACTCACAAATGCAATGACCCCATTTTCATGCAAGTACAAGTGACAGCATCTAACTGTTGTATTGTCAAGAGTCTTATCTCGCTTTGTGTGATGCTTCCAATACATTTTTAATAAATAAAAAATTGGAGTTGGGATAGTGTCCCAAAGCAAATGGGGAAGTACACTTTAAAAAGGGGGCATGCAATAGATAGAATCAAATATGTAAATGGTCCCTGGGGATCCATGTCTACCCACCCCACCTCCCTTAGTCCGACCAACAGTAGTGTCATTGCAGGGCTGGCAAGTTTGTTAGCTACCCTGTCTCATCCAATCATCGATCTCCTTTCTACACACACAGAAACAAATGGACCGATCGATGCAACAAAAGAAAGTTAATTCATCATCGCTGATGTAAGTGTTGCCCAGTTTGGTTTGAGCTATTGGAACGAGAATAAGTAGAAAATTAATAGCATGTTATAATGGAATCATAATTAAATTGTAATTAATTCACCCATCGATCCCTTTTAACATGTTTTTGTTCGTTACTGTAATTAAAGGATACGTAGGATATTGACCTCACCAAGAATCAAGGATATTCAATCCCATTGCCCAACCCTTTACTTATCGATCATTGGTGATCACTTTTCCTTTTTTCTTTTTCTTTTTTTTTTTTTCCTGATACTCTCAAAGAAATGAATCAAAGTCCTTAATTTATTGTTGAAATTGAAAACTACGTAAAGATGGATAACTACTGGAAAGAGGTGGATGGAGCTTTAAATGGAAAAGATGGGGAACAGAATATGTGACTGTGAGCGTACGTTGGCCCTATATGCCATCAACTGGTAAAATTTCTAATTAAAGAATGTGCAGAAATGGGGCTGTGGCTATGCATTTTATACTATAACAGTGGGCCTGCCTTCTGATCCATGAAATTTTCAGAGATGGAGAGGGCTGGATTTTGAATTCAATTACTTTTTTTAGTTCAATTTATTTATTTATTATGCTCTGCTATGATAGGTCTTGGATTCACAAATCATTTTTACATTCATTTAACCATGTCCAGAGAGATTCATAAATTTTGGATAATCGCATAAATTTTAATATTTTTTTTTAAAATTTGGTGCCCTGCCTAATATTTGAAAACAAAAATACACTGAGAAAAACACTTTATTTTACCCACTCTGTCTGAGGTCTAATATTTGTGATTAACATAATAGGAGTGATAGCAACTAAGGTGACTATGTAGTACAATTGGCATCAAACTAAATGGTGACACCATGGTTGTTGGTTGAGGTACCTCCTTCAACCTGTAGTCTACATTCTTTCTCATGTCTCTGCATTATAGGTGGAAAAAAACATCTGACATTAGTATGAACAATCAAGTATCCATCCTCACTATGAATGACAAAAACATTTTGACAGAAAATGTGAAAATCAAAAGAAGAATAGCAAAAAATGTTCTTTTTTATCATGAGAAATTCCAAAATGAAAGTTCGGAGATGAAATCTGGAAATAAGAAGTACTCTACTATGCCAAAATCAAGAAAACAAAACCCAAAAGAGACAAAAAGTAGTTTAGGCTGTGAAGTAAATCCATGTAAACAAAACATAACTGAAAAGTCGCAAACTTTTTCTTCAATAGTGGTTTAGGTTGCTACAGATGCTTCCTGTAATTGAAGAATTAATGATTCAGATTGTAGACAATGTCAAGTGCAGGAGAGTTAATGAAACCCCGGTTCGTTTTCAATACACTTTTTACATCACGGAAAGTTAAGAAGTTGATGGCTGACCTTCTTCATTTTACTTTCCTTCTTCCATGTTTCCACTCCTTTATAGAATGCTTTGGTTGACGTACCTATCACAACAACAGATGTGTTAGAACAAAGTGAATGCTTTGATATTCAAGAATGAAGGAATTCTTCGGTTTGATTAAGGAACAATTCACTGTGATCTTTTCTTACCAATCAGCCAAGATGACATTAAAAACCACACCAATGCTTATTCCCAGCGTAAGCATGGGCTGAAAGAGCAACGCCAGATCATAGTCTATTATAGGCATGTCCAAAGTTGGATGCCTCAAACTCAAATTGTAATAAACTGCTGATCCAGCTACAAATAACCACCAAAACAACATTAGCAAACAAAAAATGAAATGAAAGGAAAAAAGAAAGCTTGTCATTTTAAAAAATCATCCACATCCTTTCAATATACTCATTACCATAAACCTACATCAATTTTAACAATTTCTGGAAACATAAGGTAGGATTCTCAACAACATTAACCAACTAAATAATGAAGCAACATGATTCTTCTCTTTTCCATAATTAATGAGACGTACCACCATTTACATTGTTTTCCATGTGTTTCTGCAACCGTCTTCATTCTCACTTAACCTCCAAACCTTTAGCTTTCCATCTAAAAATACAAACCAAAAAAATCATAAAAATGAAATCTTTGACCGAAGGAAACACTAAAATTGACAAAAACAAGTTGGGGAAAATAATAAGCTACCTTTTGAAGAGTTTACATTCAAGAAGGGCAGACAGTAAGTTCGAAGCATCAGATTTAGTAGCAAAGGAGCCACAAACTGAAAATAATTGTCATCATTAATACATGCCAATAGAATCATAAAAATGTTAAATTTGAGCAAATGAACACTGTACGACAGAAGGAAAAAAAAAATGAGAAAAGAATCATCGTCATAGTTAGCAGCCACCGGCACCATAACTTTTAAGCCGACATTCCTGACCAGTTGGAGCAAGAGAGCAGAGAAGAAGACTGAGAACCGAAAGAGGAGAAAAGGGGAGAGTTGTCCAGACCAAAAAAATGCCTTGCATCATCACGCGGGCGACATCAAACCACCCTACTGAACCTGCAACCGCCGGCACTAAATTAACAGAGAGAAAACATCAAGCTGAGGAGCCAAAGGAAAGGAAAACAAATTCAGAATGTGAAGGAAAGAAAAATGGTGTATCAGTTCAACTTTTAGAAGGGAAAAAATAACCTTTTGAATACAGTGATTCTTGGCGTCTCCTCCACTTTCTCATCCTTCATGAAGCACAAAATAATCAACTGAACACCAGGCTCAAAAAATGCAAACGGAGGAAAAAATACCTTCAACCGTGAAGATGTGTTCGACGCCGGCGAAAAACACGTTTCACCTCGCAGCCCTCCCGGCGCCCAAATCATAGAGAGAAATTACATCTTGACGGAGAGGGATGTAGAACCACAGAAGAAGAGGAAACCCTAAAGGCAAAAGCAGGGAAGGGAAGTACAGCAGTAGCAGAGCGTTCTTGCGGACGCAACTCGCCGCTGTTAAAGTAGATGTGATGGCAAATCTGTAGTAAGAGGAGATGAAGCGTGAGGCATCTTGAGGAGCCCCTTGAACCGGGAAGGAGGAAGGAATCTGATTTTTTCTTCGGACGGCTCATACCCCCCGGCGCAGGATTTTGCCTACCAGCAGGCCTGGAGCCGATGATTAAAGGAAGAAGAAAGCGAAGGAAAATTTTGGTTGACCTCAAAAAAACCGGATGAAGAGCAAAAACGACGTCGTTTGCGTCAAAGGCAGGAAGGGTGGTACAACTTCTGATCCAACCACGAGGCGCCACGTGTTGATCACTATCATGGCTGGCTTGGGAAAAAAATTTCAGCCCATATTCTTCCCAAAATACCCCTGAAGTGGTTGACCGTGGCTCAATCCCAAGCCCCTTTATGGTTCTATTCTTAGATTAGATAAGGCAAGTCTCGGCGGTGACGGTATGCATGGTTGGATCCATTGCACCATCTTTCTCCAGATTTCCTTTTTGTTTTCTGCTGCGATCATCAACATATGATACACGCATGCGTGATGAGTATTTTATTATTATTATATTAAAATAACGTTCATTAACGAAGCTACATCATTTCATTAACTTAAACAAAGGCGAGGAGGTTCTTTGGTTGAGATGCCATAAAAAGGGAAAGCCGGCCACTTGGCTACGAGCGATGGATTATTTGCATTAAACAAAGTCGATCATGGGCTACGGGCGATGGAAAAGCCCATGCACAGTGTTATAGAAATTTTCCCACCTAGAGCAAAAACTCCTACAACTTCACCTCCCTGAGGTTAGACCCGCGATTCGCAACACTCCTTGGCTAAATCGCAAGCTAGCTCGCAAGCTATAACTCAGTCGTTTACTCGGACGCTATGACCCGGATCAAGGCACGAGCGCCTTAGTAATTGCGAAAGAAAGACAAGCACACACTCAAAGCAACACTTTGCCAAAACTTAGCTCACCTTGTATTTACACTTACTCACAAATGCTATACAAGGATTTCTCACTCAAAGGGGCTACACTTAAAGGAGGCAATGACTCTAACTCTCTAGTTAGACTCTCCAACTCTTGGTGCCTCCCAAGTGAGCCCCTTCCACATATTTATAGGCAAGTGGGGATGACAACCCCATCCCCTTAGGTTTCTAGAGCCTTCGCAACCATTCTAGCCCAAGCCACATTCTAGTTGCGCCTAGAATGTTCCCTCGCCTAAGCCTTTGCCGATTATAGAAGTTTCTAGCACAGCCCAACCACTCCTCGCCAAGCCTCGCGCATTCCAGCACCTTCCAGCGTATTTCGGGTCCTTCCAGGCGCCTCTTGCGCCTTCCAGCTCCATCCGGAAGTTTCTAGATCCACCCCGCGACTAGAGTGTTCTCCAACGTTCTAGGTCCTTCTTAGTCTTCCCATTCACCATCTGGAATCTTCTATACTCTTCTAGAGAATTCTGTCTTACTGATGACTGAGGGGAAAAACCAGAAGTTCCCTGCTGGGGAATCAAGGCGTAGGAAAATCCCAAATTTCCCTAGAACCTTCTAAATTGGTCCCGAACTTCCAAGTTTCATTCCCAACCCTTTCTCTACGTCTCTCCTCATGAAAGACTATGGTTTTGGTGCCTCGTGCCCCAAAACCTCACCTTGGCCCTCATGGCCAAGATTCTGGCGCCACGGCATTTTCGGCAAACACACAGGCACTACGCGGTCGTGGACCCCTATCACCTATCAAGTGGTCTGCGGCCTCAACTTTATTATTCAAAATTCCACAAAATTCTGTATGTAAATCCTTTCGCAACGTGGATAAAGCATCGAGTGATCTCTGATACCATTTCACATAAATTTAAGAAAAATTGATTTTAAAAACTAACTTATGGTAATTAAAAAAAAATGTTCAAACTCAATTTATATTACACTTTCCATGTAAGATACATAATTCATAATACGGACGTACGTGGTCAAGGGAGTAGCTGGTGTAGACTCTAGAGCGAATGGTTCTGAGTTTAGAGATTCAGAGTGATGGGGTGAGGGCAAATTCACTTGAATACAAAGAGGATTGCGTGCCTCTCCTATAGGAAGCAGCCATTTCCAGTTGGGACAGTGACCTACTCGTCCTCCTCTTCCACTCTCTTTTAACTCTTCACACTATAGTTATAAAGTTGGTATTTAGAGTGGCAACCCAACTGTACAACCATCGCCCACATATTATCCACACCTCCATCGCCATTTTTCACAAAGCCCAGGGTTTTTCTTCTTCTTCTTCTTTTGGCTTTTCCCCCAAATTAACTAGTTAATTTGTATTCACTTACTTTTGTAAATTTGTTGTGTGGGTGTGGGAATCGTGGCAGTACGCAGTTCACATATTCATTCAGGATGCGAAGCATGGCAAGTTCGCCGTCCTCCAAAGGCATCGCCGCCATAGTTGGTGTCGGACCCAACCTCGGCCGCTCCATCGCCCGCAAATTCGCCCACGAGGGCTACACCCTCGCCATCCTCTCCCGCGACCTGGGGAGAATGTCGCGATTCGCGGATGAAATCGCGAGGGAAGAAAAGGCGCAAGTGTTCGCGATTCGAATTGATTGCTCGGACACAAAGAGCATAAGGGAGGCGTTCGAAGGCGTTCTTTCTCTCGGCTTCGTGGAGGTGCTGGTGTACAATGCATACCGCCCCGGTCCCCCTTGTACCTTCACCGACATCAAAGTCGAGGATTTCGAAAAGTCCGTCGTCGTTTCCTCCGTCGGTGCCTTCCACTGCGCCCAACAGGTCCAATTTCATTCAATCGATCAGTAATATTATACAGTATTACTTTTTTGAATTATTGAATATAAATATGGATCGATGAATCAGGTAATTCCAGGCATGGTGGATAAAGGACGAGGGACGATTCTCTTCACGGGTTGTTATGCTTCTTTGAATGGCATAGCTGGATACTCCGATTTATGTACGTATACGTTGTTGTTAATTACGTAATTTGTGGAGTTTATCGATCGTATGTAATTTTTGGTAATTGGTTTGCGATTCGTAGGTTGTGGGAAGTTCGCGTTGCGAGGATTGTCGCAGTGTCTGGCGAGAGAGTTCCAGCCGCAGGGAGTCCACGTGGCACATGTAATCATCGACGGCATCGTCGCACCTTCTCGGTTTGTCTGCTAAAATTCAAACTTCATACATAAAATATATTATTTCCTACGATCGAGACTCGAGAGAGTTCCTCCTCCACCTTAATTTGTTTTGTTTCTTAGTACGTACATGCTTCTACTTCTTTCTTAACCACTTCTTACAATTGGTTGATCATCATTTGATCTATCCCTGTATAGTTTAATAACACAACTGTTTATGTTTATGAGTTACGATACAAGTTCAAAGTAGAGAGAACTAGATTCCTTGTTTTCTGAAAATTCATCAATATTTTTCCCAGGTAGCATGATTAATGATTTGCCCCGTCAAGGCTTTTAGATTCCTCATCCCTTAATGATTACTCCAATATTCTAGAATCCTTATCAACTCTCCTCCAATTAAAGGTTCTACGTACTAATTAATCAAAGAGATCGATAACCATGTTCTTTGTTAATTAAATGGACTCATCTGGTTCGGAAGGAAGAGAAAAATGAAAAAGTAGCAAGACAGAACGACAGTGTGAACAAGGAGCACGTCATGTGTTGAAAAATTTTCCGCGAACTCTTTAAAACTGATGAAGTAGTAGTAGTAGTATATTAACAATGATGTGTTGAATATGATGGAATGATTGGCAGGTGGGCAATTGGGCCAAGTAGTAGTGCAAGTGCACAGTCGAGATCATCCTCTTCGTCGGTTGGGGAACAACAACAAAGGGAAAGTGAAGGGTATTTGGACCCAGACGTGCTGGCACAGACTTATTGGCACTTGCACATTCAAGACCGATCCGCTTGGACCCAAGAAATCGACCTCCGCCCCTCAAATTCTTCCAAACTTTTCTAAAAGTCCCTACTCCCAACTAGTACTACCACGTTCATTGTTCCATCACTTAATCATCCCCCATTATTGCTACTTTAATGCTGCAACTTGCAAATACAGCAGCAGCACCACCTTTTAGTACTTTTTCAACTTTGCCTCAGCTTGCTTTGAAAGTGATCGTCTCTTTTATTCCAATTTCGGTTCCTCTTTCATCAAGTGTAAATTAGCAATTATTGAAACATTAATCCATGATTTGTTTGTCGTTTTATTATTTGTTGATATGTATGGTGTTTGTGGGAAGTCAAGATATGTTCTAATGATTGGATGAAAGGGGAAGTAAGTGAGCCCCCCTCACTCGGAACACAATGCATGGACTACCGCCCAGCTTCGTGTTCTATTTTCCCACACACAAAACTGCGCCTGCTGAGGCTTTTTATTTCTGCCTTTCAATTCATAAGCTTTTAATATTATTACAAGCCTCTCACGTTTACTAAAATTTTTGGATTTTATACTTTTCTTTGCCAATTAATTTGAATATTTTGCTCCTTACATTAAAGAGATGTCACGTCCAATGGTCAAAATACTCAAAACTGATGACCAAAAGTGACCTTTTTACTATTTCACTGGTCAATTTTTGAAAAATTAAACTTAAAAGGCCAAAACTAAATTGTTCAAATAGTTTAGCGGGCTATATTATTCAAATAGGTTGGAACTTGGGCTCCTGGACAGTTTTTCTCATGTCGTTCAAAATTCGTTTTGGGCAAAAGTGTCCACTTCACAAAAAATACATCAAATAATTAGTATTCCATAGTTATGTTTTTTGTCCATGACACTTTAGTCCAAAATCACAAGCGGTGACTAGAATTTTAAAACAACCGGAAAAAACTGTAAAACAGTATATACCCTTTACAAAATTAGTACCAGTCTGCCAAGAACATTCCAAGCATCACAATTCATGCATGGTTATGTCATAATTCTAAGCAAGCGTCAGACTTGCTACTCTAACAGCAGTAACCGTATATATATATATATATACACAACAACTAAGCCTCAGATAAGTTCACATCGTACCTTCAGCGTCTGCGTGCATATGGGAATGGCTCAAATGTTCCACCCGACCCAGAAAAATAATTAGCATCCCTTTGCAGAGCTACATTGGTTGGGCATCCATAGTTGGGACGCATGTCACAGTTTACAGGCTTTTGCCGTGCTGAGAAAGGCATAAAAAGGGGATTTGAGTTAGAGGGCAATGGTCGCCAATTACTAGCAGATGCAGAACTACACTGAGAAGAAGAGAAGCATGGTTGTTTCTGATGATATTGCTTTGATTGAGAGTGGGTGAATCTTCGCGGGTAACCATTTGGTTGAGCAGAAGATTCTTCAACATAGGGCTGATCATAATTCTGATGCATCCTCTGGGATGCAGGGGGGGCAAACTTTCCTTTTCCTTGCAAATTTGACCGTCCAAATGGAGGACCATTTTGATGGGAATATTTGGATCTTTGTTTCCCTGCAGGGTCCTTCCCGCGCCCACTGTGATGATTCTCTTGCTTTGATGCTGTTCTCTTACTCCTTTCGGGTATACTTGAATGTTGAAAACGCTTCTGATGTTTGGAAACTGATTGTCCTAACAAAGATGTATCAGTACAGGAATAAATAGTTAAAAACGCAGTAGACAACTAAAATGCACCAGCCCTATAATAGGCCTCAGCCTATGATAAAAAGCTTCCTTCTTCTGATACCTTCATTAGTTGAAGATCTCTTCCTTTTCCCATTTATAGCGTTTGTTTTTCTCATTTCTCTATTCTGTCTTGCTGCTGCTCCACGTTTATGCTTCTCAGAAAGAACTTCTAATCTTTCTTTTTCATTCTTCCAGCTCTAGAGAAGTACAAGATAATAACATCAAAGGCAATATCATTATCTAAAACTCAAGGAAATGGTGTTCCTTAGAGACAAAATAAATGAAAATAACACCTGTCTGAAAGTCTTCATTCTATAGAGGTTACGGCCTTTTACAAGTAAAGGGAACAGCGGAGGCAACTTCTTAAAGCCCTTACTCCATAACACTTCAACCTGTAGCAAAGAAATCAAACTATGAGCACACCGAAAATAACCAAAAGATACAAATTTCAGAATACGCAATCAACGCCATGAACAGAAAAATAATCTAATAAGTGATTGCATCATTTTAAATCAGCCTTACTGTGAAAGTATGCTGTTGCTTAGCAGCTCCATAACTTTCCTTAACAATCTTCCCAGCAACAGTTCTCTTTCCCAAAAGGCTACGCCTCCTAGTTACTCGATCAAAACTTTCCAACATAAGATTAGAGGAACACTAAAGCAAGTACAATAAATAGCCAGAACAATATGAAACTCCCCATATCAAAATAGATGATAGAACCTGAGATGAGGGAATACTTTTTATAAACTTTCTGGGTGAACAAAACCACATCTCCCCTGCATACATCACCTGCAAATGTAAATGAATAATATACTCAAAGAGCCTGGAAAAAGGGGATTGAACAAATTAAATAAAGAAATAAAAGTGAGATACAAAGTGCACCAACTGGATGTATGTGTCAAAGAAGGAATACCAGTGCAGTCAATGTTGAATGAGGATCTGGGATATAATATTTCACCTCTTCCATCTCTTATCCTGAGGTGTATAAATCACAAAATATCAGTTACTTTACTTGTACAAAGAAAACACGTAGCTTCAAGTAAACAATTCTACACAGCTCCAGCAATTTACTGTCGACATTAGATATGACATTTACCTATTTAGACCTCAAAGTATTATGACATGGCACTACAAAAAGCAGGATTGCCAAACACATCCACAGTGGAAATATGTAAGACTTAAAAGAGTTAAAAACAGTTAACGTTAACATCACCATTGGCGCACCACTGGCAAACCCATCCAGGAAAAGTATTATAGGTGTTATAATTCAAACTTAAAGAGTATTACTAAAACAAATCCTAACTTAGACAGAAAGAACTGAAGACAACTGGAAAACAGGCAAGTTTGAATTCCTAATCGGTGGAAGGGAACTGGAATGAAATGAGCAGCCTCACGCTAATCAATCCAAAGTGGAATGCCACTACTACTAACCTCCAGTGCTCCTTGATTCTCTCTACACATTCTGCCCTAGTGCCGGATAACCTCAATCCATGTTTCCGAAGATATGCTTTACATTCCACCAGAGTTAATTCTTCAATATCACCTCTTTCTGCATATCACTAAAGCAGAACAATTAGAGGCGCTCTATGCACAGGTTAGTCTCAAACTAAAGAACGACGACTGAACTACCAAAGGAATGGCTTTGTTTTAAATTTCAGTTACTGCATTGCAAATAATTCAAAATTAGAGAAAAACCTAACCACGAAGAAGGTGTGCAGCTCGACAGGACATAGAATCCTCATCTTTTCCTTCAGTTTCTTCTTCATCGTCATCATCATTATCGTTCTCAGCGTCATCACTGCTAGAAACACAATACAAGTTCAAAATAGGAAACAATTTAACTCAGTCTGAGAGCACACACCCATGTCGCCCTCTCTCTGTAGATATAATCGCAGTAAATATTTCAAATACCAAGTGCTGGAGCTAATCTCCTGGACGCTGAATTCGAAGGAATGATCAGAATCTTCGGATTCTGATTGTGATTCTTCCCCGGACGACGACGAAGAAGAAATTGCAATCACGGCGCGGTTTTTGATGGTTTCGCTGTCCTCCATCCGATTTAATTCCACGATCGCACACAAAGAGCCGCGATGACCTTATTAAGTACAGCCAGGCCCAAATAATTTAAGACTAATTTCAGTTCAACCCCTCTTTAAAAACACAAGCCCGCCCGCGCCTTTGTATTAATTCTTCACCGCCAATGATAACAATATAGAAGCGTAATACGTGGACAGCGCTTACACATTTCAAAACATATTCCGCAACGCTTTTTCGATTTTACACACAAAAGAAATTTAAATAATAATATGTTATAGTAAATTTGAATGGCAAAACCTAAGTCACCAAAATTGGTGTTTACGGTAAGGGTAAAAATACACTCAGTGAAAATTCATAATGAAACTGTAAAATACAAATTCACCACAGCTCAATATCACCCTGAGTTTAACCCCTTCCATTCACACATCATTGACTCTACGATTTCAATCTATATTTTCACTCTTTCAATTATTTTCCGAACGAACTCACCAATGGCAATTCACCTCAGCCCGATATCACCCTGAGTCCAACCCCTTCCATTCACACTTACAAAGTCATTTTCATGTTAAAAAACTACTAAAATATAGAGTTTCTTCAATTCTCTTAGAATCATGCAGGAGGAAGGATGTTCTTTTAATTGCTGTGAACACTATCTAAGAATTCTGCAGTCTGCGACTGAGAGTGAGGCAAACAAGAAACACTTACAAGGCAATCAACGATGTCAGCGAAGCCGTATCCATTATGTTAAGACAATTGAGTTTTGCATTCACAAACGATCGCCAGAAAGAAAATTGCTCTCACCTATAACATCTTTTAGATTAACTACGTACAACTTTACAGTGAAAACCTAATCGCCTGGGCCACATTTGCAACAACAGCGCCATAATTACACATTCTGTTCCTCTGAAAATTTTTCCAAGAATGGACTCAAAACCAATCACGTGATCCAATCTTGTTCCGACCTATTTAATCTGCTCACAGATCAATCGACTGCGAGGTTCATTAGCTGTGCATTGAGGGTAACTTATCATTCACTAGGACTGAGATTTAGGGAGTGAGCGGCTCGACACGCCGTGCAACAGTTTTACGAATCCAAGGAAACTTAGCTTTCCATCGGTGTGTCTGATCCAATCATGGAGAACAGCATGGACAGGAACTGATGGGCTCAGGCCAAGCTCCTGAAACAAAGGTTTCAACTGGTTAACACACACAAAAAGCAATCCAATGTGAAAATAACTCAAAACTATCAAATGGGAGGAGAGAGCAAATACCGAAGCCAACTCTTCAATCATAATAGCCCTGTTGCCATCCTTCTCAAAGAGTTCATATGCACAGCGAGCATGCTGCTCCCATCGATCTAGAGCCTCGAGCTGATGGACACTTAGCACAGCTGCACAGAATTCCTCAAAATCCATCCTTCTATACTGAAGAGCATTAAGCTGAAGACATAACAATGATTCTAAGTCATTAAGAAGCAGCATGTTGAAAAACAATCAGGAATTCCTCTTTAGAGTGAGTAATTGTACATACCGATCCTAGAAAATCATGAATACGAGAGTCCTTCATGGCTTCAGTTGCATTTTTCGTCAAGACCTGCCGCAACACAGGGTCAAAGGAAATTCAACTTGTATAACAGTCGGTTTCCAATGTCTTTATGACAAGATTTACAGATTACTAACCACTTTTATGTTTTCCAAGCTAATGGTACCATTTTTGTTTGGTTCCAGTAATGCGAATTGCTCTTTTAAATAAAACAATTCATCTACAGTTAATGTCTTAGACAAAGCCTGCAAACAGAGAGAGCATCAGTTAACCAAAAGAACAAGAGGATTAAATTATTGAATATTTAATTGCAACGCACAAAATGTGGATGCTCGGTCATGCACAAGAATGTTACCAAGGTAGCAACTAAAGAAGTTTAACTTTATGATAAGCAACAAAAGAATACAATTCAAGAACCATATAATCCTAATTGAGAGAAGACAAAATGAGAGAAAATAGTGGCACAACAATAGAATTAGCACCTCATCCAGCTAGGCCCAACCAACGATGCAACTAGTTGGCCTACATGGGCCAAAATGTTAAAAAGCAATGGAACTTTCATCTAAGGGATGAACATCAGATGTCATTAAAATGGCAAGGCGACAAATCAAAGACGCACAGGGATTCTATTCTCTCAACCAAGAAGAGAAGAGATGCACATCACATGGACTTCCACTTCATTTCCATTTTACAAACAACTAGTTACATTCTCAATGCATATTACTTTTCTTATACAATCTTTTACATTTCCAGTTCCACAGCAAAAGCAGAAACAAACAAAACTAATAAATGGAAGCGCTACCCACATAGGTGTAATTTGGTAATCAATCAAATGAAAACTGCAATATTTCCAGATCTAACCATTACAACAGAGGGACATGCAAAACTACATACCCGCAATGCAGCTTTACGAAGAGCAGACGACCGCATATAAGCCTTCATGAGTTTAAATATTAGTATATCCAACGGCACCTTTACATTATTATCATTTCTAATCCATGGATGACCTGAAATAAAGATTTTTCAGGAAAATTTTTAATATATAAGAAGAGTTTAGAGGGGACAAAAAAATGTATTCTAATTCTAATTGCAGAGAAAGGCTCACTTAAGGCTTGTGCTGCAGTCATTCTTTTACGTGGATCCTTATTTAACAGACGTTTTACAAAGTCTTTTGCCTCCGAAGATAGAGTTGGCCATGGTTGTTCGTCAAAACTTGGATCAGCTTTTAGAACTGTCCTAAAGATTCCTGATTCAGTTCGAGCCCAGAAAGGGCGACTGCCACACAGAAGTATATAAGCTATAACACCAATACTCCAGACATCAGCTTCTGTGCTGTACGATCTATGTAAAACTTCAGGAGCAACATAGTATGCACTGCCAACAATGTCGTTAAGCCTTTCATCTGTAAAGCAGTTGATTCATTGAACTCAACTTACCTCAAGAGACCCAAAACATAAATAAATTAAAGTTGTCAAAAATAGGAGCAGAAGTCAAACCTGGCTTCACAAAATCTGACAATCCAAAATCTATTGCTTTCAGCTGTGATTTCTCATCCTTAGATGAGAATAAGAAGTTCTGCTCCACCAACAAGCAACAGTCAGACACTAATTTTGAATAATTAACCGATGTAATAAACATCAACCTGAAAATCCTTTACGGTAAAGGGTATTTTGTACCCCAGAGAAGGAAAAGATCCGCTTCACATTTAATTTTATGAAACCTATGCTTTTCCTATTCAAAGAGAAAAACGAGGACAGGCAATCACACAAGGGGTGCCATAAGCAACTCATATTCACTGCATTTCTCACCTCTGGTTTAAGATCCCTATGTACCACACCCTGGAGATGACAAAACGCAACAACATTCAGTATCTGTATCATAACAGCCTTTGCATCTTCTTCAGTGTATCTACCACCCCTGCATGAGCAAAAAAAGAGTGCCTTATTCCACATATTTCCCTATTGCATGATCATACAGTGTGTGTGACAATTTCTCCTTTTTTTTTTTCCTTTTTTTTTTTTGTGGTGGAGAACTATATGTGAATTTTAAGAAGCTCTAGACTCACGAAACCCTGCATATTTATCAAAATAAATGAGTCACCTTGAAAGTATTCTATCCAAAAGTTCCCCTCCTTCACATAGCCTGAAAAAAATAACATTGAGATAATTCAGTTACTGAAGACAATTTAAAAGACATAATAAATACAAAAGGCGCACAATCATTCGTGTGACCACAAGATTAAAGTTAACTCTGAATAAAATTTACTACAAAGTCAAATAAATTAAAAAACTAAATAATAAAAGACAGAGAAGGATATCAAAATATTAAGGGCTTCAAACTTGTTGTCATATCTTACTCCATAACAATGAAGACATTTTCATGATCTTCATAGGCATCATAAAACTGTACAAGATTGCTATGGCCTGTTAAAGCTCTCAATATCTTTACCTCCCTTCTTACATCCTCAATGGCTATCGCAGTGGTCATCTGCGTCAAGATGAAGAGTCAAAACTTTTAGTACAAGAAATGGTTATAATCTAATTATGATGACACAAAAAAACTAATACTTTGGATAGAATACTTTCAAGAAGCCAATTATGTGCGCTTTTTCTAAATAAACAAAGGGAAAGGGACATATTACAACTCCAATTATCATAGAAAACTCTTTTTCTATTTTATTTTTTCAGAAGATGGGAGGATGGACAGCTATCAGTCTGCAGCATGCATGCATACACAAAGTAAAACAAGCATTGGAAAGAACCCATCAAATAGAAACAGGTAATACATTTCAAGGAGGAATGGGACACAGGAGGGACACCATACTGAACAGATGGGAATGTATTAGCCACTTCAGGTTATATTAATAGACTATGAGACTTCTGTGTTCACCTAAAAGGGCTTCGAGCATAAAGCTTTATAATGCCTACACGGTATCTTAACAGTACTAAGTTCTATTCTCGATTACCCTAGCCTACTGAACATAGTGTAACCAAATTCCTACAAACCATGGAGATGGAAGCATAGCCTAACCTTAAATAAAACATAACAAATCCGAACTATATTCACGAAAAAAAAAAAAAAAAAAAAAAAAAAAAAAAAGAAAGAAGGAATCTTCCTCTTCATTGAAAATAAAATTCACATGCAGCAGGATAAAAAACCTACAGAAAAACAAGTAACTAAACAAAAACCTTTATTATTATCACCTCTTAACCTTATCCATTTTAAGTACTAACAAATCTATTCCAAGAACAAATAAAAACAAGAGCCAAAAACCACACTGTCCAAAAAAGACCCAACGTTTAAATTCCCTAGCTCATCAATACTACAGTTGCACAGAAAAACAAAACTCAATTTACAGGTAAAATCAAAATTACTCAAAAGTCCAACATGACAGGGTAAATCCAGAGAAGACAAATAAGTTTTCCAGACATGATCTTTTTTCTGCCTCATGGTTTTCCTTTCTTAGTCAAGCGTGATCCCACTAAAAATCAACGGGTCACTAGAATTAGATCTGATCACTGAAACCTGGAAAGGCAACGACGACACTACGGAATTCACGTGTATCAGACAAAATTCATCAACAAAAATCAGAACTTGAGCAGAAATGTAAACGAGAAAAAATGACAAACCTTGACTTTTGGAATGACCTTAACAGCAACTTCTTGCCCCTTAAGTTCTCCTTTCTTGAACTTAGCTTTACAAGTATATCCAAAATGCCCTCTTCCAACCTCCTCACCAAGCTCATACTTACTCCCAAAATGCTTGGAAAACCCAAAGCTCTTATCCAGCGATGCCCCGCCCTCTGATTCATTCCCTTCCGGAATTGACGCTTCATTCGGCTTGACGGAGCCGTGCCGCCTCGCCAGCACAGCCTTAATGTGCTTCGCCGGAGACGGCGGGGGAAACGGCCGTTTGAAAAACTTCATCGGCGTCGAATTGGCCGAAGATCTCGCCGGTGACTTCTTCGAAAATAGATAATGCGCCGGACTAGGGCTGTAGAAGGGGAAAAACGGGGACTTCTTACCAGCTTCGGCGTCAGATTTCTTGGTTTCTTGCAGATTCCCGGAGTTCCCATCTCTATTATCCTTGACCTGGTTAGGGCTACGAGGGTTCTGTCTGGAATTGTTCCCATTGCTGAAATCACCAAAATTAGGCTCTGGAACGGGTTTGGAAGTGCAAACACCCATGGTTTTTTCCTCCTCTTTTACGAAGAAAGAATGGTCCTTTGCTCTTCCTTCCCGAAACAAAATCCACTCAAAACCTTGCTGAAACCATTACCATTACAAGATCGACTTTAAAACCCAAAAATTATCAGTTTTCTCGGGAGTGAGGAATTTTGAACTTCGTCCCTGCTTCCAGAGAGAAAGAGATCTGCGAGTAGAGTTGAGCTGAAGTTGATAAAAAGAAACGACGGTGGACGGTGCCGTTCACCTTTGTCCAAAAAAAAGTGAAAAAGAATAAAATAAAACAAAAGAAATAGGATGAGTAATGCGGCGAGTGAAAAAAAAAAAAACTTTTATCCTATAAATATAGACCGGGAAAATAAATGGGTCAGATTAATTTGGTAAAAGAGTACACGTGGCGGAAGAAGATTGGACATTTATTCCTGTGATTCGCTTAGAATTCCTTATTTTAAATTAATTGTTTTTTGGTTAAGACTGATGATTGTTTTATATGAGAATGGGACATGTAATGAATGGATTAATTAATTTTTAGCAAAAGAGATTGTCAATTTGTCTTGTACTACTGGAGGTCCACTATCCAACACTTAACTGTTTAAGCTCTTTGTGTTTCATATTTTTAAAAATTGTTCTATAAATCTGTTGCACCGCTAATTTTAGTGTATTAGATTTTTGTTATCAAATAATACATACGGCATAATATTAAATATGGAGGGAAGGATTGGGATAGTGATTAGTGGGAGAGCCTTGCAATCATAAGGTCATGGATTAGGGTACATCACCTGGTATCCTCTATAACATAATTTTCAGCGAATATTATTGAGGGTTTATTGTAAAATTATATTCATTCATATTTCATTCCAAAACAAAGACTAGGTAATTGTTTTCTCCATTTACTGAGAAAAAATTGAAAACTTGTCTTGTCTAGGGACTTATTTGGATTAATAAATCAGGATTATTGGACAAATTCCCATTCTATTGGAGTTGGATTTTAGGTCTTGATCTTGAACAAACTAAAAACTTATTCTAATAGCATATACAATCTCATAGCTCTAATAGTTTCAATGATTATACAAGAATTTAGACACACACATCCAACTGATCTCACATAAATATTGGGTGAAAACGTTTCACACGATACTTACCATTCTTATAACATAATCGAACAATTTTAATTTTGTTAAACGCGTGTCATATGGAATGTCTTTATGTCAGAAAAGGAAGGATCCATATTTATATCAAGTTCTACACTGTCACTTTATTTATTGAAAAGAAAAAGATAAATAAATAAAAGAAAATTCGAAACATATAGTACAGCTGAAAAATGTTTCCAAATTAATGACAACTAATGTTGGCCTTTGTAATTGTTCGCAAATCCTGTCTTTGAATATAAATACGGTTTCCGAGGCACTTCAACCTTGTAATATCGGATAATATTATAAAATTAACTATTCTAATAGAGCAGGAGAAATAATAATTTTTATTCGGATAAATTTATTTTTTTCCGTTTAAATGTATAAATTTAACTAGCACTAAACTTGAAAATTAAAACTGCGTCGTTAGAGAGGATTGATATTAATGAAGGTTGACTAAGTAGGGGTTGAATTTAAATATATTTAATTTTAAGGTTTTCAATTTCTCAGCCGACCCAGCTAGATTCATTCCCCGAACAAAAATTAAATTCAATATTTATAAATTTTTTTATTATTGAATTAGCTTCCTACTAAGATGCTCAATAATCCAGAAACAGAGGAAAATAATTTTCTTATAACCCATGAAAATTAAAAATACGACCACACACTTGAGAGGATTTGAGTTTTTATTTTATTTTCTGGTTCCTTTTTTATTCAATGGAAATTAAATGACAGTTAACATTGACAAATCAAACATTTGATTTTGTGATTAATATATACATCTAAGTTTGTAACCATAAAATTCATAGTGCCCGACCAAAAGGGACCTTCTTCATGATTAGTCCTTTCCTTTCTTCACACCTGTAATCATGTAATGGATGGAAAAATCATCAAAAAAGGAAAGAAAATAAAATAAAAGTTTTTTTTTCCTCTGTTAATTTTGCTTTATTTTCCTTATATATAAATGTAATAATATTCAGACAGAATGATCTGGGGATGATTCATTAATGACGCAATATAAATACAAACACGGTTCCCTTCCCTGTCGGAAACTGTGCAAGTAATTTCCCATAAAAGATTGGAAAAACTTGTTTTCTAATAAAAGTGCAGAAACGTGGGACGGATACATATATACTCCGTATGTATGATGCATACAAACAGAGATTTATGGGAACAAGGCTTGACTTGGCTCGACCCGACTCGAATATAATCCGTTGTTAATTGCGTTCCTGATCAGGGCGCATATGCATGCAATCATGAAGCAATACCCAAAAAATCAGAAGTAATCGACAACAAAATCCCTCAGATTCTGCCCCAAATCGACTAAACTATGATGATTATGTTATGGGGGGGGAGAAAATAATGGCTGGGAAGGTCAACTCTCTGTGTATAGCAATTAGCAATGCAGGCACACAATACAAAAGGCTGCAGCGCAACCGAATTTACAAGCATCACGTGAGGCATCATGTTTTTTTATTGCCACCACCCGCTATTGTTTTCAAATTTGTCATAAACTACAACTGAAAATAATAATTGGCCATCATCAATTTTCTGCTCCATTTCTCTTCACTTCTCACGCCCATTGCGCTCCTTCGTAATTATTACCACTTCCCCAAATATATGTATATATATAAACGAGTCAGTATCCAGTCGATTGTGGTTGGTGTATGACGAGTCATTCAAATGTTAGGGTTTGATTTATATTTTTACTAGTTTCTATCATATTTATATATTTTTTTGTCTAAATATTTTCACCCTCCAAATTATTTTACTCGACTTAATATAGCTCAAAATTGAGTCACATACTCTTATTCTCATTCTAGTAAAAGATAAGGAAATATTCTATTTCTATGTTCCATAACCACCAATAATATATGGTAATTGACTCTGATTGTAATTATATTTTTTAAAATTCGCCAAAGAAAGTGGGAAAAAAAAGAAGAAAGAAGAAGGCTATGTGTTTTGTGTGTGCATTATTATTTTTGTAAAGGTAGGTGGTGGAGTTAGGTGGTTAGTCAAGTTCTTGGATAGTAATTAATAATGTAATTGCGCGTAATGTCAAAAGATGTTTGCCATAACCAGTGGGAAAGTGGCAAACCACATGAATTCATTTTCTGTCACCGCTCCGGCCACCATTATCGCACTAATACACGTCCATTTTTTCTTTCACCTCAAAATAAAAAGAATGTGAACCCCATATAGCTCATAATTCAACCCATTTTGGCTCGTCCAAATTATTCGGTCTTATTATGTCCGAACGTTGTCGTTTTGACGCTTCAACATAATAAGACTTGGACACGTGATCTTTTCTCACCCGTGCTTAGGGCTTACGATGATGAGTTAAACAAAGATTGCGGCTTGTTTCACAAAGATCGGCAGACCACGACAGCACGAGAGGCCGTCATGGTAACCGTAAGACTCGGCTATTCTATTCTTATCTAGCAAGGTTTTTAATTGAATAAAGTAAAGGTTCATCAGTCGTCAGTTTTAATTTACAGCTACGATGCCGGCACCCTTGATCATTCATTTTCGATGATGATGACGACGACGACTTCAGAAGCTTCTTTTCTTATCAATATTCATGGTCAGAGATGGAGATTTTCTTATCCTGAGATTTGTTCAAATGAAAACAACATTTGTAACTGCATACCTACGTAAGACGTTTTATCATTTTCATACGCAATTATCCACTACTATTAATAAACAACATAAGCTTCTTCTGTTCCCAGAGGCCTCGGATGCGTTATTAATGCAATTCAATGACCAAATGAAACGGTAGTCTCACCCTAAAGTTAAACCACCACTACTGACTAAAGCCGGCGGATAAAGAAAGTGAAAGTGAAGGTGGACCAGCATGGCAGCCATGAACAGTGCAGGAAGCTTCCCTTCCTGGCCAGTTCCCAGAAAACATTAACTAATTGTGTTTGAAACCACTTAGTCCTCCTAGGAATATGATCATTAAGACCAAATCACAAACAGGCCAGACAAAATGGTAGTTCCATCAAGGGATAAAAAAGGTAGAACTGTTGGTTTCCTGTTTCATTTCAGCCTGGAAGTTCTATTTTCAGCCTCAACAAAACAACCGTTGGCCACGATGCCGGATTCAAATGATAAGTATTTCGCTAAAGAGAAAGATAATGAAACTTTCTGGTGTCTAAATCATACCAGTAGTAGTTGAGCCGATCCGAGTAGTGTTTGAGACCACTGCTACATATGGTGAAAGGGGTATGTCCCCTACCAGGTTCTATGTTTGTAAATGTTGGAGAATGACATCTAAGGATTAACCCGAAGCTTTGTCCCCACCAAAACCAGACTCCAAAAAGCCAGTCTGGTTAAGATGGCTCACATCAGCCCAGATTTTAATGGTCCACTCTTCCTCTTCAGACAGCTCAAACACATTGACACATGTATTCAAGATCTTCCCAGCAGACCGCCCATGTGGAGAAACCCGTCTACGAAGTGATCTGATAACGCCTCCGTGAGTGACCACAACTACTCGCTCCCCTGCAGTTCAATTCGATTTCAAGCAAGCATCAGTCACCCACCATCCATAACTTCTTGTCAATACATTACAGTTACAATTTAGGTTTCTTGATTTTGAGTCTGCTATCACCTATGTGCTTATTTGCAATCCTCTGAAGTGAAGATGTGCACCGCTCATCAAGTTGATCGAGACTTTCCCCACCACCCTGCACAAGTGAAGCACTTACAAATTATATCGATAAAAGTCTTTTGCAGAATGAAGGAAACGGGAGTAAAATGGTGGTGGGGATGTTCAGGGGTTGGCCGTGTTAGATCATTCTGAACAAAATAAATTTCATGCAAGGTGTTTGTGACACTTTAACAATCAAATGTAATTCCAGACTTCAGATTAAAGAGTCATGGATAACAGCAACTCATATTAGTTGCATAAGCTAAAAAATATGAGAAGAGAGATTGGCTTCTTAAGACAATTGAAAATCACAGCTTTTAATCCACTTTTCATTCCAGTCTGCCAAGTTGTTTAAACAATCACATTTTCTGCTTTACCTCTCGTTGCGGATAATTACAGTGTCATTATCACATTGACAATATATATAAGAGGACCTTTAGCAAAAACAGAAACAAACTCTGTTAAGATAGTACACGCTGGCCATGTAAAAACGGAGTACTCACAGGAATTTCTGTATCACTTCTATTGGATACAAGTGCTTTATAAGCCTTAGGATTGCTTTTGGCTGCTTCCCGCAGCACTAGACCTTGAAGGTCCCCCAAGTTTCTTTCCTGCAGGTCTGGATATTTAATAACCTGAGACACAAGATGCAAAATCATGCGCAGCTATGACTATAATCTGAAACTTTGAACTGTCCAAATTCCTTTATCACATGGCCCATCACATTGGCTTCATCATATCAAGTTAGAAAAATAGTCCATTCAAGACCTCCATGAATGGGATCCTCAGTAGCTAAAGTAGTACAAAAACATTCTATAGTTTAGCCAAATAATGGAAAAGAAGTTTCTCACATCACTAACGGGTACACCCTTCATAAAATATTGCAATTTTAAATCCTAATTGAAAATCCCCAATGACTAAAGCTAAGCAAGTTTCTCATTTTCACTTTGTTTGATATTGAAGAATGCAGATCAGTTTGCCCCAAGCAACTCACGATCGATTCTTGCAATCAATACAATACCTGAAGCTCACCACAGCTCCTGGCAATTATTTGTGCAGTCTCGAATGCTCTCTTCAAGTCAGATGAGTAAATTGCCGACACTTTGGGCTCCCTGGCAACCCTTTCTGCCACCTTAAACCAAAAACCAAACCACGGGTTCTAATGCAATGAGAATTCAAAATATTCAAACATAGAACATCGCACAAGTCCTTACGAATCGTGACTTACCGCAATGGCCTGTTTTCTTCCTTCGTCGTTTAATTCAACATCCATATGCCCCTGCGTCAGCATAATTAAATTACCCTTATTAGTTAATCAATACTATTAATCAAAAAAGTATACTCTGCGCAGAAAAGGTCCCCAAGTTTAAAATACATGAAGAAACCTGGAGTCTACCGTCGGCGTTCCATTCCGTTTCGCCGTGACGAATCACAACAATTTCTGCGAATCTTTTACTTTCACCGTTCCTGATTCAAATATCAAATCACTCTCAGCCATGGCGGTTGTAATTCACTGATTTATTTATTTGTTAAAGAATGAAAAGCGAAGCATCGGTAAAAGCCAATTCTTGAACAGATACCGAAGATCAATGTCAAGAGAAAAAGAGAACCTGGATTCGGAACCCGTGGCCATTGAAGCAGTAGAGAGGGAGCTGAACCGGTGAAACCCGACGGAAAGGTTGAAGACCGGCAGGGAATATTTCGCCAACTGAAGCACCAGCTCTGCCACTTGGTGTATCAGACGTCTCAAACCCAGCTTGTGGGAGAGGAAGAAGAAGTCAAAGTCACGGCAAGTGCTAAGGCTCTGTTTTTTCCGAACATAATTAAGAAAAGTATTATTTTTTTCTCAAAAATATTACACAAAAAAACAATATTATTTTTATAAAATTCACAATTCAAATTTAAAAATTCCCTTAAAAACTCACTCACATAAATTCAAAAAAAACATAATCATTACACTTTTTCTTCTCTTTCCTACACAAATCCCCAAAAAAAATTTCCTCCAAAATAAATATTCTTTCATAATTATAAAATTTCTTATCTATCGTACTAAGAGAACACACCCTTAGTCACTTGGATAGGAAATTTTTTGATTAGGAAAGAAATTTATTTTAGAGGGAATTTCTTTTGGGTATTTGTGTAAAAAAATGAAGAAAAAGTGTAATAATTATTTTTTAAAAATTTATGTAAGTAAAGATTTAGAGAAAATTTTAAATTTTAAATTGTGAATTTAATAAAAATAATGTTGTTTCTTTATGTAATATTTTTAAGAAAAAAAGTAATATTTCCCTCAAACTAAAATGAAAACTTAAAAGTTAAAAGTTCATTTTCGGCCTACGGATGACGGGAAGCTCAGTCCATGGGCTTATCATTGGGCCATAAATCTGGGCTTTTTAGGCTCCAATCCCCGGCTCGTGTTTGTTGGGTAAAGTTCAGTTTGGTCCATCTTAAAACCATCCAACATTTCATTTTTTGGGTTTTCAAAAAGAAGCCTGTAAACCCTTCATTTTTTTTTTTTCTTTTTTCCCCTCTTTCCGAATTATAATTATAAGCCTCTAGTAGATCACGCCTCTAAATTTTTCCTCCGTTTACCTTGGATGGGGTTTGGACTCATGACCTTTGCGAGGTGATCTTTTGTAACTATCCACTGAACAACTACTTTATTCCTCTAGAATTTTTGATTAGCTAGAATTCCCAACATAGAAGAAAAAGATTATGGAATTAATCAGTACGATAATTGTTCCATTTACCCTTAATATCCACATCATTTACCCTCAACAGTAGTGAATGACTGAGTCATTCATAAATTTTATCCTTACATCACAAGTTTAAGAAAGCAATATTCCACAACTTTGCCCAACCCAAATTGATGTTTGGTCACTATCAACCATTAATGAAATGGAAATGGACCATACACCTATGCATATACTGTGGTCCAACATCAATTTTCTTCTCCTTTTCTAGGAGTGTGTAGATGAAAAATAATTCAGTCGATATATTTTAGATTTAATATGTTCCATTCAAAGAATTTAAGGGTAATGTTATTTGCATTAATTGTTTTTTAAAATGTAATAATCATTTACAAATTTTAATAGCAAAAAAACACAAGAATATTTTTGCACCCTCAAAAGAGTTTAACACATTTAACTTTTTCTCATTTTTTTCTTATAAAAGATGTGTTATTGAAAAAAAGGGCGTTGTTCAACCTGCACCTGACTATGGCTGAAGTTTAGGCGAAGTTTCAACCTCTGCCAGGGCTGGCAGAGATTGCTATTTTTTTCCTTAATTTATTATTGTAAGTTTTTAAGACAGCACTAATTTTAATTTTTTTTTGAAAAAATAATAATAAAAGTTGTATATAACAGAAATGAAGTTTAAAGGGTTTATGTATTTTCAACTCACTAAATGAAAAAATAATAATAAAAGTTGTATATAACAGAAATGAAGTTTAAAGGGTTTATGTATTTTCAACTCACTAAAGTTAAAATAATTACTGCATTTAATAATTTACAATTTTAATAGTATAATAATTTTTTTAACCATAGAGACGGAAAGAATTTAGGAAAGAGTTGAGGTGGTGGATAATGAAAGAGCATTGTAACCTGATGTTCATATATTCAAACATTGGAATACAAAAGTGTGTATACGTATGCAAAAGTGTGATATGATAGCACTAAACCCCAATTGATTGATATTGCGTTTGCTTTGCACATTTGATTTTAGTCCAACTCCTTTTAGACCCGTCGACTCCCAAGTTTCAAGTTCCACGCTTAGGACATGTTTTTTATATTAAGTTTTGAAATAATATTTGAAATTTAGTTTTAAAAAAATAATTTTATAATTAATTTTTATTATTTTTAATATAATTTTTTAATATTCATTTATATTTTTTTACATTTTTAATATACTTTTTATATTATAAAATTATTTTTTCAAAACTAGATTTTAAACATTGTTTCAAACATAACATAAAGAACATGCCCTTAGAAGCGGAGAAAAGTCATGGGGCGCCAAACGAATCGACATCGACCCGAAGAAGAAGACTCTCTAAAGTCTAACAAGTACTACAACATGAAAAACATTAATGCCTTCTTTATGGAAATCCAATTGTCAAAAAATGGAAACTCCACAGCTTTCCCAATAAAATTGATTTGGTCGTGAACCGCGTTTCCAATTTCTGCGTGCCCACACCACACACACACACATCGCATGTAATGCACTTTAGCTACCAAAAATTAACTTCTATCTGTAGTTTGTACCTAATTCTTAATTATTGTCACAATTCTGGCCTTGTAAAGTACAGGTTCTGACATTATTGTTATACTTTATCTGTTTCATTAGAAAAATTTCACTTTTAAATTTTTTTTTTGTTTCAACACAAGAGTTGATTTTCAAATTTGTTACACATTCTATCATTACTAATATAATACGTGTAACATAATTAACTCACATTTAAAAGTAATAATAAAAATGAAATAATTTATGTCAAATTAACTATTTTAAATATTGTACATGTGTAAAAATGAACGATTCTAATGGAACAAAGAGAGTAACATACAACGTAATGTCACAACTTTCACGAATGATAGTCACATGTCCAACATATTTTGTTAAATGATGTCCAAATTAATAAAATCCGTCATTTTACATACAAATATTTAGTGAAATAGCGAAACCACCACGTTATTTCTTTGATTTGAACATGATTGGATAGGATAGATAATTTACTCACGTAACACCTACTTATTTGGTGAAAATCTAACGTATAAATCAATATTAACATTATAATACCATAAAAGTTATATCTATGAATATAATATATCATGTCAGTTAGTTACGAAGCCTACCAGATTTTGTTAGTGTGTATACTATGTTAATAAGTATGTCTAAGACTAGAACATCAATTTCTTAGTTTATTTATTCTTCTTCCCCAATAACATGATGGTAGGACTTGGTTGGGATGGTACTAAAATTAGATAGGAGTGGAACCCTTGAAATCTTTAAAATATTTTGGCGACTATTATCCCGTCTTTTCTGTCTACTCATTATGTGACACGTGAATCTCACCTGCTGTTATGTAAGGGCATGCTCTTTTAAATTTTGGTTTTGGTTTCAATTTTAGTTTCAACAGTAAATTTAATACTATATATTATAATAAGTTTTTATCATTTTCAATACAACTTTTTACTATTCAACTATATCTTTTTACATTATAAAATTATTTTTTCAAAATCAGAACTCAAACATTCAGTAAATAACAGACCAAGAAAACATACATAAGATCTAGTCTCGAGTGGATAATCACTTATAAATAAGAGTTTTTCAGTTTCAGTTTTTCCAGAGTCGGGACTTGATAAGTACTGGGAATCTTGTTTTCTTCAATTTTCTGCATAAAGGAAGGATCCTGTCGGAAATCGGAAAACGAGGCCAATCGATCGCCATGAAGATGAACCCTCAGATAATACTAACTCTTACGTTACTGACAACCTTAAACCTCTTACAACCTCCCAACAGTACTACTGCTACTGCTGCTGCATTCACCAAAGGCAGTGTGGCTACAGTTCTGAGCATAGATGGAGGTGGCATCAGAGGCATCGTTCCTGCCACCATTCTTTCTTTCCTCGAAGCCAAACTTCAGGAACTGGATGGTCCAAATGCTAGAATTGCTGATTATTTCGACGTCGTAGCAGGGACGAGCACCGGCGGGCTATTAACCGCCATGATCGCCGCCCCAGGCAAGGACAACCGCCCGCTTTTCGCCGCCAGAGACGTCCCAAAATTCTACTTGGACAACTGTCCCCAGATCTTTTCTCAGACCAGGTTCACTCACAATTTACATACTATTTGTTTATCGCTTAATTTTTTCGTGTTTACTAGTAATACACTGCTTATGAGTCACAACTCCAAAATAGATTCTTCTAATTGAATCGGGATTTGAAAATTTCAGGAGGAACAGCGTTGTGAGATCCATTCCCAGTTTCTTCGGAGGGCCAAAGTACGACGGGAAGTACCTTTCGTCGTTGATAAAGGGACTGCTGGGAAATGTCACCATAAACCAGACCTTAACGGATGTCGTCATCCCCGCCTTTGATATCAAGCGTCTTCAACCAATTATCTTCTCCACAACCGACGTACGTATTATTATCGTTAAAACACTTGTTCAATTTGATGTACTTTTGGGCCGATCGATCAACCGATGCTAATTTTGCAGGCGAAGGTAACTGTTTCGAAGAATGCTCTGCTTTCGGATGTTTGCCTGAGCACATCTGCAGCTCCGACCTATCTTCCGCCGTACTATTTTGCGACCAAAGATTCAAACGGGGCGACCCGAACTTTCGACATGGTTGACGGTGGAGTTGCCGCCAATAATCCCGTGAGTCTTAAGACTAGATGTAGATCCATCAATCGCATCAAATTCTGTTTCTTTGTTTCTGGACAAGAGATCGTGGGCATAATCTTCTTTTTGGTTTTTTAAAATTTTGTAAAGCTGCTTCCAATTGCTTTTTTTTTTTTTGAAAATTCATGAATTTATCCAAATGGTGGCCTCGCAGACTCTGATGGCTATAACCCACATCTCCAAACACATTCTGACCGGGGAATTTCAGTTGGTGGACTTAAAACCCATGGAGACCAACAGAATGCTAGTGCTGTCGCTCGGCACCGGAACCGCCAAATACGAGGAAAAATACACCGTCGCTAAGGCCTCCAAGTGGGGTGTGCTCAGTTGGATGTTCAACAATGGCGCCACTCCGCTTCTGGATATTTTGGGCGATGCAAGCTCCGATCTGGTGGATATTCATGTTTCTACTCTCTTCCAATCGCTTCACAGCGAGAAAAATTACCTCCGGGTTCAGGAAGATACATTGACCGGCGATGCATCATCTCTCGATGTCGCGACCGCCAAGAATATGCAGACTCTGCTCCAAATCGGAAACAATCTGCTGAAGAAACCAGTTTCTAGGGTTAATCTGGAGACAGGAAGATCGGAGGTGGCTCAAGGAGAGGGCACTAACGAACAAGCTCTCACTCAATTCGCCAAGATGCTGTCGGACGAAAGGAAGCTCCGGCTAGCCAACTGAGAATTCTTTCATTAGTATTAATTAGAATATGTCCCAATGATTTTACGTGATATTAATTATTGTTGTATACGATTATTGAAGCAAATCCAAATAATTAATGGCGAAGATCGAACAAGGTGTGAAATCTGAATCTTGAAATAAAAGAGTCTTAAGAGATGGGGGAGTTCATCACCATTGACGTTCTTTCTCGTGATTGCAAAAAAAGGATAGGAGGATGACATTTATTTTGTAAGGTATATATAGAGCTTTGTTTACGAAAACCATGGTGGACCATTCTCTACTATCCTAATTAGAGAGCACTCAGTATAAATTCCTGTTTGTTATGAAGCACACTTTTCGGAATTTGATGCGAAAATCATCATGAAGAAGAACCAGTTTGTGTTAACGCTTTCATTACTGATCATCTTCATTAATGTCTTCGAACCACCCACCGTTGATGCCTTAAAAGGCAGGATGGCCACCGTTTTGAGCATCGACGGAGGAGGCGTCAGAGGCATCATTCCCGGCACCATTCTTTCCGTCCTCGAAGCTAAGCTTCAGGTAATCATAAGCATTCATAGATTGTCCATTTGTCCCTGTTAATTTTTTCTGGTAAATGGTAGGCGCTCGATGGACCAAACGCAAGAATTGCAGATTATTTTGATGTAGTGGCCGGGACGAGCACCGGCGGGTTGGTAACATTGATGCTCACCGCTCCGAACAATGACAACCGCCCTTTATACGCCGCCAAAGACATTCCGTATTTCTACGTGAAACAGAGCCCCCTCATCTTCCCTTGGGCCAAGTAATAAAAAAAAAAAAAAAAAAAAAACTCCCTGTTTTGTTTCTTTCCGATTCCTAAATTGATGATCATTTTGTGCGATTCTGATGGCCGGAAATTGAACGGGAATGTAGCCGGAACAACATGGTGAAATCGCTCACGGATTTGTTCGGCGGGCCAAAGTACGACGGGGTTTACTTGGCATCGTTGGTAAGGTCAATTCTGAAAAATGTGACCTTGGTACAGACATTAACGAACGTGGTCATACCAACTTTTGATATCAAAACCCTTCAACCGATCATCTTCTCCACGGAAAACGTATGTGCCATTCTCAGAAACTGAATTCGTCGATTAACATTGCTCTCAATTTTCCGACGACGTTAATTAATTTCATTAACCAGGCCAAAGTTAATGCCACGAAGAATGCTCTGCTTGCGGATGTGGCCCTCGGCACCACCGCAGCTCCGACCTATCTCCCAGCGTACTATTTCGAGACCAAGGATGCACAAGGGAATACTCGCAAATTCAACCTCATCGACGGAGGAGTCGCCGCCAACAATCCGGTGAGTGAACAAAGATGAATAATTAGTAAATTCCGACTGCGGGTGGAGTGGGATCATGATTTTTTTCTCAAATTTTCGTTACTTGTGATAAGTGAAGACGCTGGCTGCTATAACCGACATATCCAAACGGATCTTCGCCGGTCAGTTTGGAGCTGTGGATTTGAAACCCATGGAAAGCAGTAAGATGCTAGTGCTGTCGCTGGGCACGGGCAAGGCGAGATTCGCTGAAAAATACGACGCCGCCATGGCATCCACATGGGGTCTGATGAGTTGGGTATTCAACAATGGCGACACCCCACTCATTGATGCTTACAGCAGTGCAAGCTCTGACATGGTGGATATTCACGTCTCGACGCTTTTCCAATCGCTTCACAATGAAGAAAACTACCTCCGGATTCAGGTACCCTCGGACGGACCAAGATCTCTGCAATTCAATGTTTTTTCAGGTGTTTTCTAAGACTAATTAACCATTGTCGTGATTGCCAAAACTCTCACAGGAAGATTCATTGAATGCCGTTGAATCGTCTGTTGATATTTCTGACCCGAGCAACATGCAGAGGCTGGCCGACATCGGAAACAATCTGCTGAAGAAGCCAGTATCCAGAGTGAATCTGGATACCGGAAAATATGAGGTAGTTCCAGGAGCAGGCACTAATGAAGAAGCTCTAACTCAATTTGCCAAGCTGCTTTCCGACGAGCGGAAGGTCCGGCTAGCAAAAAAATAAATACATTAGCAATTGAGCATATATTCCTTCTATTATGATCAGATAGCAATTTTGGAGTCTAGATTTTGTACTATAGGGTGTACTAGATTTTATTATATATTTTTGAACCTTATAATATTTTTTAATTTTGTAGCATAAATTTTGAAAAATGGTTCAACATTGAATTTGTGCTCAAAATTCAAAAGCTTACTAGAGCGCGAGCTCAAGTTTTAATTTGAGCCTATAAATTTGTCGAGCCAAATTTAATCCAAATGTTTAAGTTTAATTGGGTTTGAAACATGCTCAATCTCGACTTTTTTCTTTTCTTTTTGGGAAAAATGGCAGTTTTGGTCCCTTACGTTTGGTCCAGTGGCGATTTTAGTCCATTTTCTTTTTCTCTCAGCAGTTTTTGTCCCTTATATTTTCCCCTTTGGCAGTTTGGTCCTTTTACCGGGAGTTGGAGGTAAAACAGATAATTTGGGGCGTTTAAATAATTTTCCAAATTTCTGGGGCAAATCCAAAATTTCCTTTTTCTTTTTGTTCTTCTTCTTTCTCTCTTCTTCCTCACCACCAGTCCACCCCCACACATCCAACTCCATAACCACCGACCTTCAACTATCAACACCTCATTCAACCACAAAATTAAGGGCATGTTCTTTATGGCAAAACTGAACCCTGGGTTGCCTTTTTTTTTTGGGTTCAAACCCAAAACCAAAACCAAAACCCAACTCATGTTTTCTTACCAAGAACTCAAACCCAAAACTAAAACCAATCTTCACCTCGCCGCCGCAGCCGACAACCGCAACTGGCCGCCTCCCGATGCCTCCTTCTCTTCTTCTTCTTCTTCCTCCTCCGCCCTTCTTCTTCTTCTTCTTCTTCCTCTTCTTCCTCCTCTTCTTCTTCCTCTTCCTCTTCTTCTTCTTCTTCTTCTTCTTCTTCTTCTTCCTCCTCCTGCCTCCGCCGACAACCTCCTCTTTTTCTTCTTCCAGTCGGCGGAGGCCCTCTTCTTCTTCTTCTCGCCGCCAAAGCCTCCTCTCTTCTTGTTCTTCACGCCGCCGACGCCTCGCCCGGCAACCTCCTCTGCTTCTGAAGCCTCTTCTTCTTCTTCTTCCTCCTCTTCTTCTTTTTCCTCTTCTTCTTCTTCCTCCTCCGCCCTTAAGCTCTCCTTTTTTGTAATTGGAATTTAAAATTGAAACATTAGTTCACATTCCATTTTGGGGATGTGGGAAATTTTGGAATTCAATTCCAAATTGACATGAAACAGAAAAAGAAGGAGAATTGAATTTTTAGGGTTTAGGGCGACAGTGGTGGCGGTGCGACAATGAGCGGCGGCGGAGGGGCGGATGGGGTGGTGGTGAAATATGTGTTTTAAGTTTTGGGATTTTGGGTACAAACCTATTTGGGTTGAGTCCTGGACTCAAACCATGACTCAACCCTAAGTCCAGGACTCAACCCAAGTAAAAGAACAGGCCCTGAAACACCCAACAAAAATGCACCAATTTATTGGAAGAAACCCAAAGCGGAAGAGCAGAAGAAATTCGGTGAATCCTCATAAAGAACTCAAAGCCGAAGTTAAATTTGACAATATAATATGAAAAAGGAAAACATTTCCTTCAATTACAAAGCCACCAAAGTCTTGGTGTTTCAATTAACCCAACAAAAATAAACCCAAAGAGTTTGAGAAAATCTTTGTGGGTGTTTTCGGTTTTTGGTTGAATGAATTCTCAAAAGATTCAAGAAGTCATGGAACCAAAATTTTTTGGAAATGGGAAACCCAAAACTGAATTTAGCCCTTAAATCCTATGAAACCAATCTTTGTGGGTGTTTTTGGTTTTTGGTGTTTTTGGTTGAATGTTCTTCACCCTATTTGGGTTGAGTCCTGGACTCAAACCATGACTCAACCCTAAGTCCAGGACTCAACCCAAGTAAAAGAACAGGCCCTGAAACACCCAACAAAAATGCACCAATTTATTGGAAGAAACCCAAAGCGGAAGAGCAGAAGAAATTCGGTGAATCCTCATAAAGAACTCAAAACCGAAGTTAAATTTGACAATATAATATGAAAAAGGAAAACATTTCCTTCAATTACAAAGCCACCAAAGTCTTGGTGTTTCAATTAACCCAACAAAAATAAACCCAAAGAGTTTGAGAAAATCTTTGTGGGTGTTTTCGGTTTTTGGTTGAATGAATTCTCAAAAGATTCAAGAAGTCATGGAACCAAAATTTTTTGGAAATGGGAAACCCAAAACTGAATTTAGCCCTTAAATCCTATGAAACCAATCTTTGTGGGTGTTTTTGGTTTTTGGTGTTTTAATTTTGTGGTTGAAGGAGGTGTTGATAGTTGAAGGTTGGTGGTTATGGAGTAGGGTGTGTGGGGGGTGGACCGGTGGTGAGGAAAATAACACTTATCTTATTGTCTCTAGCTACACCTTCCTTACGGAATAATTTCTCCTTGCCAAGGGATGCATTCATATAGCATTGAAATATTTCCCCATTTTTTGAGGCCCGTTCCTTACAGCCCACCCGCGGCCCAACACTACCCATGATTCGCTAACAGTAACAGTTATTGAAGAAACGATAACCCGCCGGCCGAAAGATTCGACACGTGAATAAACGCTACGGGGAAATTGAGACAGAAGACAACATATACTACCATGACGAATGGATATATAATCTTTCGTTATAGTTTTGTGTCACATCATAACTTTAGAATCAGAACAAATTTTACAGAAACAGGTGACATTTCCAAAGCACTAAATTATAAGAAACCAGGGAAAATGCCAAAAACCCTAAGAGAGCCTTCCGTAGTTGATTATCGCAGTTGGTTTAGTGTAAATGGAACTAATACGCTAGAGACTAGTAATAAATAAACAGCATTTGAGGGCTAAAAAACTCCCATCCCATCTGCTGAAAAAGCAGAAATGGATGAAAAACAGGACAGAAAAACTGGTCCTGGAGATAGTCCAGGAACGTTGTTGGCTGCCAAAATGACAGAACTGGCAAAACTCAAGGAAAAACTCACCAAAGCCAAGGATGAATCGGTGCAATCATGGTTAGATTCCAAGCCCGTCATCGATGAGCTCGAAAAGCTACGGTCAGAACTCGAAGATGCAAAACGACGCACTGCCCTGTCAAATGCCGATGCTATTCCTGAGCTCGAGATTCAGCTAGAAACTTTGAATGCTTCGATCAGGGCTAGGAAGGAGGAAGAACTGAAGATTCGAACAACGATCAACGAGATCAACCAGGTCTTACAAAGGACGCAGGCAGAGATGGAGCAAATGAAGATCGAAAGAGATGAAAAGCACCGAGCTAAATTGAAACTTAAGCAAGTGCTACGCCTCAGGAGGCAGACTGTTCGAACTTTGCAACTCACGCTGAGAGCAGTTCGTCTGGAATCAGAAGCTTACGGCGCCTCAGCTGCCGAAGCAAATCGCTACATCAGCCATTCCCAGATGGACGAGACTGTAATCAAGCTTACTCAAGAGGAGTACCGTGCCTTGACAAAGAAAGCTAGAGAAGAAACTTCACTGGCAGAATGGAGGATTTCGGTATCCATGGAACAAAAACAGGTAGCCAAGGAAAGTAAGGACTCTGCTGCTAAGAGATTCAAGGACATGACTTCAGTGAGTGGATCTAGGAGAAGGGAACACGAACTGGGTGAGAATGAAGATGAAATTGCAACAAGGGAACACGAAGAACGCGAGAATGAAGATCAAATTGCAACAAAAGCAGAACTACAACCAAACATAAGAGCCAGATTACCCGCTGCTGCCACAAATGCACGGAGGGGTCCCCCTAACAATATGGCAAGCTCAAACTCCAAGTTCAGCCAGAGGAAACCGAAGGAACAGTCTAGAACGTCAAAAAGTAAAAACAAAAATTTATCCAAGAAGAAAAAGTCAACTTGCTTTGCTCGAATAAGGATTTTACTGGTACAGAAGATTAAAAAGTTGTTCTGATCATTTCACATGTATTATGCATTTTATCACAAATATGCATGCCCCCATTGAAGTTGGTGAAAGTCTATATAAACTGTTTCTGTTTCACATTTGGATTTCATCTTATTCTCGCGAAAGCTTTCTGGAACCAGAGCCAATTGCCTGCATGGTATCTTGAAGAACAGTCACCTTATCACAATTTAGGTAAATGAAAAATCGATCAATATGAACCTTTTGTGGAAACTAGATGGAGAGATGTTAAGAAAAAAAAAAGAGAGATCTAGTGACTAACTCTTTCTGAAGCAATAAACCAGAAGGTATTCAACAAGATCATCAAATGATGGAAGTAATTTTGGAGAAGTACCTGTTAGTCAATGTATCCTAGCATGTAAAAACTGCAAAGAACTTCACAAAAATAGACTTCTATGCCTGCATTACAACATCCTAAATCAAAATCTTTATCTATCAATATCAAGATGAAAGTCAAAGGAATCACTTCAACTTACCAAACAGCAAATTTTTAACTCACCTGGAACATTCTTGAGTAAGCCTTTTTCTCCCTGCCTTGTCTATCAGCAATCTGCAAATGCACCGAAATTAAACAACTCTGAGGGTGTCTTTATTTCATACTCATGTACTTTGACAAGAAAGAGAGACGGAAGATGCACATGAAGCTGATGGTACAAAGTTTAAGAATTCACTTGCCTTTTTCCTCGCAGCTGCAAGCTCCTTCTTTATACCAGCTGCAGGATAAAATACAAAAGTAATTCTTTCTTCCTTATATTGATAGACAGGTATGAAATTATACTCATTACTGACAGAAAGGGATGAAATTCACCATCATTAGGCTCTAAATCCAATGCATTCTTGAAACTTTCAACTGCAGCATCAAAGTCATTCAGCGCCATGTATGCCTGAGAAATTACCAGTGACAGTAAATCTTTTTACAGCTTCAAAGAAGTAGCCTCTGGAAATATGCACCTCATTTTCATTTAAAGAGGAGTGAAAACAAGTTCAATGTAGTTCCCTAGATTCATACACAAAAAGCACTTGGGTATTCCATACAACTCCAGTACAAATATATCAAACACTGCAGCTAGACATACAAGGGGAGAAAAAAAAAAAATTAAAGATTACCCATTAGTTCAACCACTCCAGCATCAAATATTTCACAGTTGTCTAATATTCAAAGTTTCAAACTCTGATTTCATTTTCTCAAACATAGAAAAGATTAATAAAGATGACTTTAAACTATTGAAAGTTTTGGCTCATCATGAAAAATTATCTCAATCAACTACAAAGAAAAGCATTTCCTGTTGAGTGTTATCAAGAAAACCAAAAAAGGCATAGTAAGCACATAATTGCACCAGATCGAATAAAGGATAATCAAATACTAAGATTGTAATAAAATACCAAACTATATAATGAATTAGCTTGCGCTCTTGCGCTCCTGTGAGTTAAAGCAGCAAATTAGTAGGAAAAAAAAAGCAGCAAAATTAAGTATATAATGAATTAGCTTGCGCTCTTGCGGTCCTGTGAGTTAAAGTAACACAAATCATCAACCTGGCCTTGACGATAGATAGCCTTGACGTTATCTTTAGCATCTCGAACTGCAGAGTCTGCATCTAGCAATGCTCCATTAAGATCTCCTAACTTCAGTTTACAGGCCTGGTGAAGAAAAATCAAAGATTGGCAAAACAGAAAGAACAATCCGATACCAACATTTTCATTTGAGATATTTTCCTTGGAACAAAAAGGGGAAATATCAAAAGAATTAACACTTAGCAACTGGAATATAGGTCAAAAGAGAAAGGGAGTCAGCTCTTGCAATTCATGTAAATGGTCAACATATTTCACATCAAGACGTGCTAACAATTGAACATGTATCATAGGTTTATCAATACTTTTGAGCATAGTATAGTAACTTACAGAACAATTTGTAAATATCTGAGATTTAATCTTCCTCAACGACTCACTTTTCACTGCCCATTTACACAAAAGAAAGTTAGAACGTCTGGCCCATCAAGTTTCTCATAATTTCTTTCTAACAGGACTGCCATGGCCTCATCGGGTGGTAAATTAACTGGCTCACCTGCATCCATTTCCTTAATTTCCCAGCATAAATCCAAGTACCGTAGTGCCTTACAGTACTTTCTCAGAGCCATCTTGTAGTCTCCATTCTGCAAGACAACAGTTAGGCCATCTTGTACTGAATAATCAAGAAAATAACAAAATAAAATACAGTAAACAGGCTCTTCATTTCTCACGCTTATTTTGAGATAAGAAAAAGCTATCAGCTAAGCAAATGATTTTATTATTTTTTTAAGTGCAAGCAAATGTTGAAAGGCCAGTGAGCTTATGTTTACAGGGATGATATAGAAGGAGCACATAGTTAGAAAGATACCTTGAATCTTTCATTACCAAAACCTTTGATGGTGTCGACAGCACTCATCCACCAGGCAATCTCCTTTGGCGGCTCTGTACTAAGCTCAGATGGCTTATCAGGAAAAAAATCACCATCTTTGAAGAAATTGCATGTCCCATCATCCTCCCCTTCAGGGATTTCCCCACAATCAGCTATTAAGACATCAACGGTGGGAAAAAAATCGTCCCCCGTGTTGACAAGTTCAATCATTCGAAGCACCCACAATCCTTTGATGACCCTACCAAATACGACGTTCTTTCCATCCAGCTGAGAGCTTTGAGTTATAGTGATGAAGAACTGCGAAGCATTCGAATTAGGGCCAGAATTAGCCATTGATACCATCCCTTTCCTCTCATGTTTGAGATCAAAGTTTTCATCTTCGAATTTCAAGCCATAGATGGACTCTCCGCCAGTTCCATCTCCAGCAGAAATATCACCACCTTGCACTGAGAAACCTCTGATAACACGATGGAAACGAGAGCCCTGCACGCAAATGTAAGCTATGAATAGGAAACGTACCAAAGAGTAATAAGATACGCAAAAACAAATCAGAAGCAGCAGCAGGAGTGTTAATAGCAATAGTACAATCAAAGGACAGTCAGCGTTTGAAGATCTTCATTGGAAAATCAATTCGCTTAGAAGTTGAATCACTTAAAATTCCAAAAGCCTGACGCCAGATTCGGTAATGACTAACATATTTACAGAAGCTTTCAAAATAACAACAAAATGTGCAGAAGAAACAGTAGCCTGATAATGTAATGACTATCCAAATTGAGATTTGTACAAATGGCACTACCGAGGAACTTTTGACCAATTCAATATCAACATGAAATTGCGGCATGATGATCTCGCACTGTTGATGAAAGCCTCTTAGATCTCCAGTAGAATTGAGATTTTCAGGGAGGAAAGAGAATATTTAGGGAGAAAAAAAAAAAAAAGGCATGCAACAATGATTTAGAAACTTCAACTTTTTTATGCGAAACTACAATGATTTAGATATCCTTTCCAATTTTTTCGGCTAATGCTTATAAAAATATGCGCGCCCGTGATCAAACAGTTTAACCCATCCCATCCAAGCGAAAAACAACATTTCCATAATTCCTCACCAAAGAACGCCAGAATTTTCATAACAGATAAATGATAAATCCAATACAACATATGAAGAAGACAAAAACAAAGTAGAGTGGAAACATCAAGTTCAAACAAAGTACTACAACACATTACGAACAAAATGCATATATAGTAAGTAAACAACAAACAAGGAAAACAAAATGATTAAATAAAACCCTAGATGAAGCGTTGCAGAAAAGCGCAATAAGCTCAAATAGTACATCTGCGCTGAAGCAAACTCACAAACTTGTAGTACGTAGCATCAAAGTACCAACAATCAAAAAAAAAAGCAGAAAGAAACCTTGTAATGAAGGGGAACACCGGAGTGAGGAGCAATGCCTTTCTCTCCAGTACAGAGAGCCCTAAAATTCTCAGCGGTTTTGGGGACGACGTCGTCGTAAAGCTCAACCACCATCCTCCCTTCCAACTCACCCCCAATGCTTATGTCCAAGTAACAGCGCGGCCTTCCCCCCATCTTGCTTTCTCTCTCTACAGTCTCCATTTCTCCACCTTCGCCTTGTTGTTTTTGGGTTGCGGAGTGAACGAGAGCAGTTTTGAGGGGGCTGTACACGGTGGATGATGGACGGGACGGTTAGAGGTCGATATATGTATGGGAATGGGAGAAGAGGGAGTGATTTGGTGGGGTTGAGGTGTACTGTACGTATTCTGGAGCGGAAAAACCGCTGATTATACAAATGTGCATGGGGTGGGATGCGCGACAGACATTCTTCCGCTGCCTGCCGGGGGTGTTTCTTGCCTTTTTACTGTGTGAGAGACTCGTGGGGGCCCGCGATTCACCCAATCGACGCCTGGCACTGGGCCCACTAATAACTGCAATTCACTGGGCCTCAGCCCAATGTTTTAAACTAATTCCTTCCTTTATTTGGAACGGACTATTCTATAACACTACTTACTTATTGAACTAATTATTTTCTAGTCTCTATTTTGTACCAATTTATCTTATCAATTATTCAATTCAGAGTTGACTTTCAAAAAATAAAAATTTATTGTCTCACTAAAATAATTTAATTTAAGTTTTTTTATATTACATACTCTTACTAATATAATAATAATGTGTAATTTATAATTAACTCTTACTTATAAAGTAAGATATAAGTGGCATTAGGTTAGGCAGCTTCAGTTTTGGTAGCAGTTGATCTATTTGGACGTCAGAATTGGGCACCCAGCTCTCTCTCTGGGGACATTGCTTCAGTGAGGAGTAGATGCATTTGGGGGCAATAAGAAAAGTAGACCGCGTGGCGCGGGGCATGGACACGCATAACATTAGTGGATAATGGATTTGTTTGGGTAGAGAGGGTTACGAACATTATTGAGCATACTTTGGCGATAATGGATTTGTTTGGGTAGAGAGGGTTACGAACACTATTGAGCATACTTTGGCAAAGTTTGAAGTCATGTGTCCTAGCGTAAAATATGGGAAAAATCTTCACTTACCCTGAAGGTCAGTAACCCTCTCCTAAGTGAATGTATATGTCATGTGATACATCATAAAAAATTCAATTAGAAAAATCACTAACTAATCCACACAATTAATGAGTAATAAATTTTCTCTTCCCTACTTCCTAATGCTATTTTTTTCAAGAGTTCCAACCTCTCTCTTCTTCTTTTCTTTATTTCTTTTTCCATTGTACTCACGCCACAATAAGTTCTCCTCTTTCTTTATTATAGATTTTTTTTTTAATTCTCTCTCTTTTCGGTCTTTTTCCATTTTTGTAAAAGTGAATGTTGATTTACAATTTTTCTGTTTTTCACTCTTTTTTTTTTCTTTCCACGATGTTATTCTTCATCTCTCTTTATTTTATTTATAAACATTCATTTACTTCTTATATATATATATATATATATATATATATATATATATCAGTCATTCACTTTTTTCTCTTTCATATTTATTCTTCTCTCTTTTTATATTTAATACATATCCATTTAATTTTATTAAAAATATTTAAGGGGTAAATTATTAAAATTAAAATTTTACAAGCAAATTTGTAATTTTAAAATACTTTTTTACAATTAACTCTTTATATAATAATATACCGTGAAAATTTTCGTTTGACACCAGATTTTGTTGTAGTGCGCTCCTTTGTTTTTTTTGTGGTGCAAACATGTCATAATTTTTATTTAATAAAAAATATCGACTTTAACCTCAAAATATCATACTTAGTGGCGGAGGGCCATGCATAGATTTCCAATAAACTCACTTTTTTGGATAGTAAATGTCATATTTCATTACTCAAGAGAGAATCGGTGATACAACCTGATCTGATAATAATCAGATACAAACAGTTAAAAATAAACTAAATCAAACATATATAGATCATAATAAGTAGTAATTCGTACAGATCTAACTAGTAGAACAAAAAATTGCCATTGCGTTGGACAAATCACGTACCGAATATGAATCCGATCTCGAATCTGCCACTAATCTTCTGATCAAAGCCCCTAACCGACTGAATCTTTACCTGATAATAATAAAATACCATTTATTTATGAGAGAGAAACTCCCGTTTATTCGGGGAGACAAGATTTCTACTATGAGAGAACAAAAAACTCCCATCATTGAAGAATACAAAAATAAACTAAATAGAAAATAATAGAAAAGAAATCTATTTCCCCCATCTCCCATGGGAGGGAGATGAGGGAAGGATTAGAGAAGATGGAGGCTAGGTTTGAGAGGAGGAGAGAAAAGAGAGAGGCAAGATAAAGCCTTCCAAAAACTCACTTAATATAGTATAAAATGTGTAAAATTTAGGAATATTTGAGTAACTGTCCCACCAAAAATTATAGTGATTAAGGGCAAAGTTAAAATTAACAAAATTAAAATACAATGCATTTTAATTTGTATGCTTAAATTTCATAATCCTTCTTAATATCATTGAAAAGTGGTAATTATTTTAGGAGGGAAAAAAACAAATGTTAGACACTGGTAACTATTTTAAGGAGAAAAAAGAACAAAACAAATATTGCGTACAAAATTTGTGCTTGTATATGACAAAAATGTAAGTTGTTAAAAAAATATTTATCCTAAATATTTTATCTTTCTTGAGTTCAGGGCTTGGCTTTGCCACTGTATATACTGTATGTATAAAGTATTGTGTATCGCATTGATTGTTCCTTAAATAAAAAGGAAATTTTTTTTGTCTATAACCTCTAATGTATTGCGTAGCGTATAACTTATGATGTATCAAATTTAATTGTTGATCTATTGCTTACTTCTAAAAAGTAAAAAGAACAAGTACGACATGTAGTGAAAAAAAATAGTAAAACAGAAGTGTCGATTATAAGGATTGGATTACCGGTTGTTCAAAAAGTATCAAATGCAAAAAAGTTATTGTATGTAGTGGACAAATGACATGTTTTAAAAAGTATTTCTATTTCTAAAAAAACTAAAAATATGTATTGTACATCGTGTATGCTTATAGTGAGCATACACCTGTCTAGAAGGAGACTCCTTTATAACATATCAAAAGTATTTACACATAATTGAATAATGTTTCAATACATATTCTTATGTTTTTTTATTACATTTTTGTATGTTTTTATGTTTGTACACACACATATATATATATACAAGTAATTTACTATAAATTCTAAATTTTACATTTTATATACAAAAGATTTCTTTTCTTAATTGTAGACAATAAATTTCGAAGTCACAATATCAATGTGCAAATTATCCCTTTTATCACTCCACTGAATTCTCTTTCACGTTGATAAAACTATATTAATGATACGAAACCATAAAATCATGATATATATATATATATATATATATACACGCGCGCACGTATATGCATACCTACATATATAGGTTTTTTCCGAAAAAGAAACATATATAGGTAAATATAAGACTAGGAGTGAATTATATATTTGATAAGAATATAAAGCTATGAATATTTTTTAATTTAGAAATATGACCTGAACTATAAAATCACATAACCAAAATACAATAAAAAAAAGAGTTTTTTTTTTTTTAACATTTGCATACATTATTTTTTCGGTTATGTCAGTATTAACTCCAAAATTTGCATTGGGGTAGAATATGAAGAGATTAGATAGCAAAAGTATGAATTATTATGGATATAGATGTACAGAAAATAGAGATGAAGAGATTGTTTAGATTAGTTAGCAATTATGAACAGAGAGAGAAGATAGGAAGATGGGAATATGAATGAGAAAAGAGGATATTTACATTTAATGAATTTATACAATATATGACATACTTGGCATCTAATATGGAAGCCACATAAGAGAAGGTCACTGACCCTGGAAATAAGGAGCTATTTGGGAAACCAGTCAAACCACAGCCCATTGTCTTCGGCCCCTAAATCAATGTTCCTATAGCATTTGGTAAGTTGGACCGTAATAAATTTTTGGGCCCGCCACGTTAAGAAATTTGATTAATTTTTTTAAACCGAAAATAATACTACTGCCTATTAAAAGATATTGTTTTACGGAGTACATTTTTTGTCTCAACAAAAAAATCATATTATTATTTTTGTCTCAACCATTTATTTTTATAAAGATGAGATAATGGTGCTGTTAAATAAATTATTCAACCATTAGATTTAGATATGCAATTGCATTAGCAATTCATTCAAGATTAAATTTAACTCTTGAATAATTATTTCAACGAACGATTATTTTAATGATAAAATTATGTGTCGTTCAAATTTAACTTATATTTATGAAGTGAGAGAAAATATGAAGAAAAATATCAAAGTATTCATTTTAAATGCTATATGTTGGATATGGAAACGAGGTCGAAGTCAGGACCGACATAAATCAGCCAAGGCCGACGTCCACGAAGGAGTCTTGGGTCGCAAGGTGATGACTTCATTGTGACGGCCCACTACTGATACAAAACCTATGAGGAGGCTGCACATGTGGCACCGTAATAGGTTCTTCACACGGATCGGCGGTTACATACGGATAAGAACAACCCTATCACGTGAAGGGTGACATGTCAGCTGGTGACGTGACTTTCGACTTCACCCTACGCCTATAAATACTTGATCCCAGGATCATTTGAAAGATATTGAACTCCATATTAGTCTTACTTTATATTTCTTTATTCTATTATGATTTAAGTTTGGGAGTGAAATTGAAGAGTTAGTCCCAAAAGTAAGTAAAAAGGCGGTGTGATGACGTTAGCAGAGTTTACGAGACATGAAAATTATATAAAAGAACTGCAAAAGTCACAAGAATTCACACGAGCTAATTAAACATAAATCGCAACTGATGATTGATAACACAGTACGTTACACTTGATCTATTCTGAAACTGCAACATTTCCACAGTTGTGTTTTTCCATCTTTGCCTGGGAAATATTGCATTTCTTAGCACACGACACATGATTTACAACCAGAGGCAACAAATACAACAAGAAGCGTACGACGACGTTGTTTTAGTTCCTCACCCTACAGTTGACCCTAATTTCTCCATCGTTTCCGGTCAACACACCAATGTTCCCCATCTTCACCATGGACGCTGCAAAATCCCTGCCGAACAGGTAAGGCACCCGGCTGTAGGTGTTCACCATTGCCGCAGTAACGTCGTCTCCCATGAGAGCTTGGTCCGACAACAGAAGCCCGGAATTGCCGACGAGGTTTTTGTAGTAAAAGTTGTCAAACCTGTAGATAGTGATATTATCCAGGGGAACCAAAGTGGAATCGGAGCTATCCAGATCCGGACACTGGCTCCGCAAACTTGTTAACAAACTGGCGTCCATATCCGGGTCGGGATTTCCCGCTCCGTCGAAATCGAAGAGTCTCTGTTTGAAGGTGAAACATTGAGCATAGCCGATGGTGTGCCCACCGGAGAGAACCACCATGTCTTTTACATCCAGCCCGTTGGAGGTAAATTTAGCGGTGATGTTTTCCAAGGGCTCAAAAGGTCCCGGAAGCAACGTATTGGCTGCGTCCTCGCTAGCAGTCAGGCCGTCTCGCCGACCTAACGGTACATCCCAGTAGGGGCCTCCGGCCTAATTTCAAAAAGTTTTTAGACGTGAGAAGTGTATTCAAAATATAAAAACGTGTATTTGAACTAATATAAAATTCAAAACTTCACAAACATGTTTTTCTTACGAGATTGACGGCATCTCTAGCTGCGAGGGTTAATATATCAGCGCAAGAAACAGTGGAGGGGCAGGCTTTCTCCACATTAGCCTTGATTGCATCGATGACTTCAAATCCTTTGGCTGAGTTTCTATTAGGAAATGCATTTTTCTCCCCTTGCATTGTGCTGGTATCGTCTAGTAGCACCGATCCCTCGCAACCCTTTTACAACAAAAATAGAATAATCAAAGTTATATATTCAATATATCGATCGATGTGCATGCATGTAAATTAAGTAGCATAAGCTTTGTTCATCAAACCGTCAATTAGAAGCTTTCTCTATAACAAAATACTCCTTACATTTTATTATAAGAGTTCATTACGTATATTGTTTATTAGTTACAATTTGAAACTGAACTATTCTAATAACACGGATGAAAGAGTAGCTACGGTGTTAGTTCATGAGTAATTAGAGGAACTAATAATTAATGACGAGGATTGTTTACATGAACAAAACAGTCGTGGAAGTGAAGGCGAAGAAGAGAGGCAGCCATTCGAGTTTCATTTCGGACGGCAGACCAGACGCCATATCTGACAATCTTGGTCAAGTTGGGACACGAATCGTGGTAGAAATCGATATCCAGTTGACAGTGAACATAAGAGCACAAGAGGAAAAAGCAGAAAACAAAACGTTTATGGGCTCTCATATTCATAACGAACATCTATACTATATGTTAATGGCTTAAGTGCAGGTGAATAGGAGAAATGCATGGCAATTTATAACAGTAAGGGGACTGGCAATAGCTTCTTGGATGATATGAACCATTCAGTGGATTGCACAGTGGGCAAGCATGAAGGATGATGGATGGATCACAAGTTAAGTTTAAATTAATTTGTCACTATCAAAGAGCTTCAACTTTCAAGTCAAGTTAGGCATAATGCCACACCATATTTAATTATTGATACTACTATAATTCCACCATAGAAGCTTATGATCAGAGAGTTATGGAAAATGGGAAATGAGGTGCAGCTATAGATTATGATCACACAATGCTATCACTGCGCATGATCGATCATTAAACCTGGAAAACTTCAAAAGTGCGCGCATGGCTTTGAAGAGAAAATGACGAAGATATATTCTCATAAATATTACAACCATTGAGACAGTAGCTGGTTACTTGGCTCGGTATTAAGAGTACTGGAGTGGAAGTTAGCACTTAGCAGGAGTACGTACCACTTAAGTAGTGTATCATCGACCCACTAATGAAATACAAAAACATTGTAACATGTGCAGGAAAATGCAGGATTTGCTTTTCTTTGACAGAAAGAATAAGAATAATAATGTTATCCTGATTAAACAATTTACTTTGGTCAAACATGAAACATTTTTAATCGCCGGCGCACTACGTGATTCTTTTTTTTTTTTTCTTATTATTATTAAAATTTTGAAAATGAGATATGACCAGTGGCCACATAGCAACTTGTTCACTGGATTATTAATCACCAGATAAGCATTTTGGACAGTTGCTGTAGCTCAGGGACAATATATATATATATATATGTATATATATATGGAAAAAACTATAAGGAATTGTTAAAATGATTCGAACTGTAAGTGTTGGGGTGTGTGAATGTATGTGCAGTGTTGTGTGCTTGTTCAAAAAGTGAAGGAGCACTAACAAGTGTTCCTGTGGAAAGATGATATCAATCTCCGTTCCACCATTCTAAATGAATTGACAGCAAAAAGAATATGCTTAGTTAAGAAATACTCCCATAAAAATCTAGTCGCCTGCTAAACTGTGTTTTGGATCTCAATGCAACTTTGATTTTCTTTTAAAGTATTAAATTACAAATTTTAAATTATTTATCGTCCTGAAATGGGAAGGCCCAATTATTGCTAGATTTGCGGATATGGACCAAATAGGTATTTTGAGCATCGGTAACATTCCATGCGATTTCCAATTTTAAAGTTCACTCTAGGAAAAATAATGAGCGAATGACATTTTATTTTCAATTCCAAATAAAATGTAAAAGAGAATCTTGTTACATTTTTATGGGTAAAGATGAGAGGATGCCCAACCACGCCCAAATCTCCTACCTTGGCAATGTGGGATTCAATGGAGCACGACAAATCTATCAACGCATACTGTTGGATACTAAATTAATGCAGAGGTGACATGGTGCTAACGTCATCCTTGACGACCTCGGGACCCATCCGCGACGACCTAAGGGGTTGACGACCTCGGGTCACATCGGCGGCGACCTCGGGTGCCAACCCCATCCATGAACGACGTGGGTAATTCACTTCGTCCGCAGACGACCTGGGTTACAGTGTCTTATATTACGTGTCCCTTTATAATATGCAGATAACACGTGTTGGAGTTGGAGGATGACACCAGGATTATCTAACGTAGGCTGCTGGAGCCTTCTCTACTTTTGTCAAGTATAAATACTCGATGGTTTCCTCCTAAGAGAGGTAATTGAATCCTGACTTAGCATACTCATAATTGTCTTATATTCGATACTAACTTTGCCATCGGAGTGGAACAGGGGAGCTCTTCCCAAAAGCAGGGTGAAAGAGGAGAAGGCCGACGTCAAGTGAGTTCGGTGCTAAGGAGGGATTCAACACATACATCAATGGATTAGCCCAACAACCCCAAGTAGACAGCGGGTTGAGCTGGAATTATTCATTGGATTTGCCCGCATTACTAATATAATCACATATGCAAAATTTAATTGCCGAATGATTACTTTATTCAATTTCAAAATACTGGTCAGTTTGCTATTTACTGTGCCCAAAATGAATTAATGCAATCAAACAGTCGACTTAACACTGTTCCTATATTCTGAAGGGGAAACAAGAGAAAAAAGTGGAGGCAGAGAAAAGAAGGAAAGAGATGAAAGAGCAGATCGTATACCTTTGCCAAGTTGTAATGAAATATTCTTGACCGCGATTTTGGTAATCTCACTCGGACTTTTATATACGCGACAAAAAATATTGGCCACGGCGACGACGACGTGAAAGTGAATGGACTTGAATCTTGGGCAAAGGCTAACTTTCACTTCACAATCACGTCACAGGAGAAGAAGATTCGTAAACTAATTAATCAGAATTAGTGACGGAAGAAATTTCCCGACAGACTGCCAATCGGAATCTACATAATTCAAACTTTTTGCGACACACATTTTAGGTACAGTACAGCGAACATCCCATGCGAATCACGATTCCGGAAGTTGCAAACTCTATCACATCAACCAAAAAGCAAAAACGAACAAGTAAAGGGAAACTGTAATTTGCAAAGATACAACAGTTCTAGAATAATGACATTCGATCTTCGGTTAAAAATGAAAAGGATTACTACAGTTGAGAGACAGAGACCTTGTAGAAGAACATAATAAAACTAGTAATTAAAAAAGTGATCATATTCATGTCCTAATCGATCGAAAGCTAACAGACGTCGTAGCAGCAGAGGTACTCCAGTATGCTATCCGCGCATTCATAGAGGCAAGAACAGCTGCATCCAACAAAGCAATTACAAAACGGTTTCATTCAAAAAATAAATAAATAAACAAGGCCAAGGCCAGGGGTACCAGTCGTTAATAGCTTTATCATGATCATCCAGCGGCGGCGGGTAGTTGTTCTGTATTGATTGGACCTGCGGTGGTTCCATCTCCAAACCAGAAAAAGAAAGAAAACTAAACTCTTCTCAGTGTGTGTTTTCTGGAGAAAGAAGGATAACGAGTTAGTGGGGGAAGCGGGGACCGAGGATGTACTCACGAGCTTATAGTAGAGTGCCCACGTCTTATATGACGATAATGACCTTGCGGTTCCAACATTTTTATCCGGTAAATAGTATTTACTATATTCTAGAAATTCCATCATCATCGGTAATTAATTATTCTTATTCGGTCTTTTCACGATTCCTTCAATAAACACAGCTTTTGCCTTCATTTGCTTTCATTATTTTCACTTATAAAGATCAACTACGTAGGTTTAACACCTTAACACGGTTACGCACTTCTATTTGGATAGAGGTCTTACTTTCTGTAAGACAGGAATAGAATAGACGAATTGTATGAGGTGAAAAGTGAAAATTGAAAAGGTGTTAGAGACGGGGAGAACTCAAAACTCATCCCCCTGTCATCAGGTATTTACACTTCCATTCAACTCCCTTCCACATCAGGTATAAATGACATTTGCTGTATTCTACCACCACTGCTATATCACAATTTCGCTCTTTTCTTTTTGGCTCCTGCTCGCTGTTGAAAGCACTTGCTTGTAAAAGTACTCCAATCTGTTTGGATTAAAGAGCCAGTACAACTGTTTATAAGGTATAACTCCGAACATCATCTTTCCACTGGGGCATAGGGAGTATAAAAGAACCACTTCTGAAAACTCATCAGGTCCTGAGGTCCCTTTCTCAATGTTCCAACAGATGATCAAGAAGGCAAAGAAGCTTACGTGCTGCAACCGATGTCTACTGGACTGGAGCAGGTTGAGTTCCAACGCCATGGCAAGTCAAGTTCTTCCGGGAAACACGCGTGGGAAGTCCCAACCATTTTAGAATTGGCCTTTTCATTTAGCACCTTGATCAACAACATATCAGATCATTTGGTGTAGAGCTGAATCGATGCATGCAGCATGGAGGGGATAACCTGGGAAGGGCATTGACTGTAGAATGCAGAGACTGGCAAGGTAACTACCGCGAACTTTAAAGCTTTGTGCTGACATCGTTCGCCAATCTCAATTGAGAAAGAGACGCATGCAAAAAGCTGATACATTGTGTGACACAAAACTCATAAGTGAGAAATTTCTAAGAAACAGTAATATTATACAACATCTGTAGGGTAAATTTTTCAAAAACAAGCAGACCTGCATATAAAAAGAACTCTTACTTGTCAGTCAGTTTTCCTTTGGACATATGCATATCTGAACATATAGGGACTTGATCAAGCTTAGGCTTTAAGCGCTCCGTTGGATAATAAATATGATCCTGTTAAACATAAGATGGCATATGTAACCATGAACTCTAAACTGTAAGAAGCTAGAAGAAAATTTGGTGAAATGACATACCCTTAATTTAATCTCATTGGGAGACTCTGTGCTGGATAAAACATCTGATGGGTGAGAGATCGTCATAAAACGGTGTTCCAGTAACATGCTTGCAGATGCCCTCTCTGCTGGATTTCTACGGAAGCAAAGAGACAAGAAATCTTTCCCTTCTGCTGACAGATTTTCTGGTATTGGAGGAGATTCTTTTAGCACCTTAAACAGAGCCGCAGCCTACAGTTTTCAAAATTTAAATGGCAGACTAAATTAGTGAATTCAAATTCTCCCCATAGCACCATAGTTGAGAAATTGTATAAGCTACAGAGAAGATCTCCCAGGATTTAAAGTGGGTGATGGCATGCCAACTAATGATGAGATAATATGCCACCAATGAATGATGAAAACTCTCTAATGTCACATCTTCTGTATGAAATGGGAACATTTTAGCACAATACTTATCAGGCAACATTGAATTAATAATCAAAGACCAGATCATAACATAGAATTACCAAATTCGAACCATATCAAGACAAAAAAATGCAATCACACTAATACTTTGAAGTTTTGAGTAATGAACTTAAGGGCTCACCCCTTCATAATCACTCCAAGGAGGTTTCCCAGTGAACATCTCAATAATAGTACAACCCAAACTCCATATATCAACAGCCATTGCAAGATCAACATTACTGTCCTGATGCATCACAGATTGCAAGAGCTGCATAAAGCAAATTAAATTCAGCCTCGGTAGGTGAGAAAAATTTTGATTCCGAAAGGAGTCATTGACCAAAGATGATACCTCTGGGGCCATCCAATATGGGCTCCCCTTCAAAGAAAGATTAGCTGCATGGCCATTAAGCTGCACAAGAGAAACCTTTAAGTTTGTATGATAAAGATCAAAATAGCAGCACAACAGGCCAAGCAAATAGCAACAGAGTAAAATTCAAAAAATAGCAACAAACTTATATCACATGACAACTCTCAAATGGACAAAATAATGAATACATTCAACACAATGTTTACCAAAGCTATCCATATGCTTCTTGAATTATTTACCCTTTGCTGTATCTCATACGACAATCAATTACTTTCTTTCTTCACAAACCATGGAAATTTTGATTCAACAATAATGACAGCTAAGCTTCTATCCCACTATGTGGAGTCTGAAAATAGCGATTATCATAGAAACTATCACTCACGTGTTTGGCCATCCCAAAATCAGCAAGTTTCACGACTCCATAAGCATCCACAAGCAGATTTGCCCCCTTGATGTCCCTGGAAGATTATGCCAAGATGGGAATTGTCAGCAGGATCTGCCGTTAGAACCTCACTAGATAACAGGAACTCACAGCAGGAACTTTAGAGAAAACACACAGCATAAGTCAATGTTACAGGTCCAGATTACGTAATTTTAAAATACTCTGAGAGAGGACACGGAAAACATGTGATTCTTAATTTTGATCAATCTAAACCTGCTTTGCAGCATTATACTTTGAAATGTTTACATATTCTAAAACCACAAACTAAATTCCTGCAGTTACCTGTGTATGGTTTTTGTGCTATGCAAGTAAGCCAGCCCACAGAGTATATGCCGAGTGAAGTTGCGCACAACAGATTCAGTAATTGCTCCACAGTGATCACTGATAAATTTATTGAGTGAGCCAGGATGGACATACTCTAAGTATATGTAAAACCGGTCACCAACCTATAAGAACAAGAGCTAGCATTGTAGTACTTACAAAAATCAGAATGACTGAGAAGCATATTGAGGGTCAGAAGTACTCACTATTTCACTGCCATAATACTGAACAATATTTTGATGTTTGAGCTGGCTGAGAACTTTAATTTCCTGTGGTAGAAATGATTTCAACTACCGGCCAAAAAAGGTAAAATTTGAAAGAAATGAAGTATGATAGAAAATTACCTGCTCTAATTGCCTTATGCACTCCGCGGACTTTGGGTCATCTGGACACATTTCAACCTCTTTCAACGCACATAAAGCTCCAGTTTCTCTGTAAAAAGAATAATCTTCTATGTTTATAATGTTTCTCTTTTTTTAAGGAAAGAAAACTAAAATCCATATTAAGAACTATCATACTTGTTGGAGGCGACATAAACGCTTCCAAAAGTCCCACGCCCAATAAGCTTCCCTTTCTGCCACTGACTTTTTATTGGAACTATTTCCACTCTTGCTTTTGGTTGTGGAAGAAGTGTAGGCTGTGAAGGACTAACAGCTCCTGGGGGAAGAGGTAATGGATGGACATTGACTTGAGCATTGCCATCACGTCTTCCCAATGAGGTCTCAACCGATAACATGGTAGACAACGGAGATGCCGGGCCATTTGGACTTTTGGAGTGGCTAAAAATTGGACTAAGCAGGGGAGAATTATCTGCACTATACGCAGCTACCTCAAGGGAGTTTGGATGGGAGAAACCAGCTCCTAGTGTTGAATCAGATGAAGGAATCTCTGGTGCAGACCAAACTTGAAAAAGGCTAGGCGGAGTCATGTATATATGTGTTGAAACATCATTATGATTTCTTCGTGGGCTGAATCTTGGACTTGAATAAGGGCTAGTAGGAGCACTGTTTGGAACTTTAAAGGTTTTTCTATCTGGAGCTCTGTCTAAGCCATTCAGCTTTGGAGGTGACTTTCTAAACGACCAAGTGTTGCAGTGCTCTGGATTCCTTTGAGCATCTTGGCTAATTGGCCTGCAATGAGTTGTTTAGAATTAACACTTGGAAAAGGTCAACACTTTTCAGAGAGGAAAACAAAACAACAACAATGCAGTCATTCAGTTAAATAAATTGTGCAGTGAGAGCTTGAAGGTTGAATTAACTATCATCAAGAACAAAATGATCAAGAATCCATACTGATTAAACCTTTTACATTTTTACATTGTATCACAACCACCTACTTTATGTCAAAAACAAAATTCCAGATGTAGAAACTATATCTATTAACCAAATGTATGAGTATCTGAATTTGGACCATCAACAGCCTAAAGCCCTTAGTTGCTAATCCTTACCTTCTTTGACCACCTGTCAACTGTCATAAGGTTGATGTTTGACTTGTACAATTCCAAACATATATTTTGTTCCAACAGAGACCCTCTGGAAGACTTGAATCTTAAATCATGGTCCCATGGTCAAATGAAAAACTTTCCTCATAATTAACCTTTGACTTGTTTAGAAGCTTGGCGGCTGGTCAAATGCACTTAGTGTAATACAATGAAGAACTACCTACCCGACCTCCGAACAAGGCAACCATGTAATCCTGACCGAAAGGTTCGCCACTAAAACAGAACTCTAAGCCTGTGCAGGGCCTCTTTCCCAAACACTATGGAAAATGCAGTTTCGCAATTTCTATCATACAATTTGTGGATACCACAAACATTTGCTTTCATGCAAGCCTAGCTCAAATGCAGCTCCGTGGACATATTTCCTGAATTTCCTTAAAAAACTAAGATGAAAAGTATCGAGTTTCCCCCAACTTTATCAATTTGCTAACAACAAGTGACAACATCATAACTAACAAAACATAAAGAAAGGAAACACACACAGCCTCAAGCGTCCATGGCCTTTCAAGTTTCAACCCATCCAGATTATAAGGATGAAATAGATTATAGAGTGTGAATTTTGATCGTTCGATTGGCGGGTTTTTTTTTGCCCTTTCAAATCCGACAATAAAAAACACACATGCATTTCAAAATGGAAGAAAGTTTGAAAGAAATTTTCTTTATTTACCTCGGAACCGAATTGCTGGTGGTGGCTCCGTCATTATTTACTACACGATCCGAAGCGTCGTTTTTCTCCTTTTCCTTCTCCTCAGCAACGGAAATTCTCGGCTGCGCATCCCTCGGCGACGGCAGCGGGAAATTGCTGGAATTAGAATGGGAGGAGGCTGATTTTACATCGCGGCGGAGCAGCGTCTGCAATTCCGGCAAGGGAAGCGGCTGCGGAGTAGCGGCGGAAGAAATCCTAGCAGGGGTGTTGTTGTCGAAGGAAGAGGAAGTTTGATTACGCCAAACTTCGCCATCAGTCACGCTGGGATGAGGCAGCCTTTTAGCCCGCGAGAGCAACCGGCTGCTGCGACGACCTCGGCTGGGGAAGAAAGACGGTTTCAGAGAGTAGCGGGAGCCGGCGGCCAGGTTATCATCAGAATTCGATTTATTAGAATTTCTCGAAGAATTGGAGAACGAAAAAGCACTTTGCCACCAGTGCGACGAATGCTTTTTCATTATCTGCGAGAATGATGTCGTGATGCACATGCATTGTACGCCAATCCTAAACAGCCATTGTCGTCGACGGATTCTTCCTCATTTCCTCCTCCTCCGCCTGGGTTTGTTAGGAAGGGGAGGAAAACGAAGCTGGGGATGTCGAATTTAATCAGAACCACCAAAAAAAGGAAAATCTGAAAGTGAAATTAAAGGAGAAAGGTTGTTTTGGGAAGATGATTCAGGGCATGAGAAGAACGTACGTAGCTCCACCAGAAAAGGAGAAAGGTGTGGACGTGGAAATTATGGGAGACAGAGATATACATGTACTTGTGTGTAAAGTAAATATACTTTAAAATTGTCTCCAACTCAAAATCAATTAACAAATACTATACACGCTAAATTTTTTAAACAAACCAACGTTATACTTGGGGGGTTCCGTCAAAGTCAACTCTTGTAATTCCTTGTCCCAAAAAATTAAATAAAGAAAGTCTAAATCGTTCTGTCAAGGAATAAAATTTTACTCCTTATATTTTTTCTAATCAATATTAAAGTTTAATATATTTGGTTCATACACAAATATAATTATTTAACATATTAATAAATGATTTATTTATTTTCTGGATATATAAATCGTGCAGAGGCCAGACAAGACGACGTCCAGATAAACAATTGGGGCTTCGAAGGTGAAGCCCAACCTTTCAGGAGGGAACACCTGTCACACGTGATACTTCCTAATGGGTTTCGCACGGCGATCGAAGATGCGTTTAGGCTTGAATAATGAAAGATCTCATCCGTATCTTCCTGACGATGTCATCAGTTGACATAGCATGTCGCTTCTCTTCGGAACAGTGCCGCTTATAAATACTCGATCGCTTCACCAGATAAAGGTAACGTATTATCTCTTAACTAATTTTACCCTACGATATGAGTTAGTCCCGACGGCGGACGAGCTCAAGAGCCTCAGCGTAAATCCAAGCTTCAACATTTTCGAATATGAAATGTTCAATGTTCTCATTTCATTTTTTCGGTAAACACACCAAAGAAGAAAAATTATAAAAAAAAAAACCCAATGACTATGGAAATTCGAAGTCAACGTGCTATGTCCTGGTCAATGCCCGACCCGGTCATGTTTTATTTGGGAGTTGGCATTTGGCAACTTGGCACTTTGATGGAAGTGAAATTACACGAAACCGTCCACAAAACGACCTCTATATTAAAGTTAAACGAACCCAGTTGGCAATTCAAAATCCACCAATGTAAAAAACAAACTACAGTAGTAAAAGTAATATATCAATGAACTTAACATGTATTTCTTTTATAAATTAATACCAATCCCAAATAATAAGCCTAGTCCCATCCTCTAGTAGAAATCAAGTATTAATACATTGAAAGAAACCGTAAATAATGAACAATATGCAGCTTCTGAAGGACCTAGAAAATCAGCAAAAGAATTGAGACTTCATAATTCAAAATTTATGACGGCAAAATCCAAGGACATGAAGTTAGATTTTATAAATGTAAATGCGCAACGCTTTTCATTTAGGTTACAATAACGTGCGGAAATGAGAATAAGAGTGTAGGATAAACTCCTTCAGATGCTCATTCCCTCGTTCCAATTTCCGCGAGCTAAAACGTATTTGAAAATGTGAGGAGTAAGCCAAATCAGACCATCAGGCTCAGAGTCACACAACCTCAACCAAGAATCCGAATAAAACCTTGCTTACCATTTCAAACACGAATGAATCAAAGACAAAATAAACACAGTTGGCCATAAATACTCAACCGGCAAACTCCATTACTGTACCAAATCCTTGACCGTTGTCCCATTTCTTTTCTTAATCTGAAGCAACAGACAAGTCCCAATCATGCAAATAAATAACCAAAGTTGATGTTTTTTTATTTTTTATTTATTCAGCTTCAATGATCTCGTGTGCTACAGAATAAACATGATGCTGAAGTCCAACAACCTTCTATTTCTAGAGCTGGTCTAAATTTACCAGTCACAGCTTACAAGAAAAGAAATAAACATTCTCCAAGATCAAGAACTTGAATATGGTAGAAACTCCCATTTCCACGCATTGTTATATTCACCAAGAAAAACACACAATGTCTAATTACGTCAGAAAGCAAATATCCATTTCGTAATAGAAACAGAAGCTCTGCAATAACTATCCACTTGAATTATTACACCAGTAATTCATTCACTTGCTCCAAAACTCAAGTAGGAACACCTCCAGAGCATCATTCATTCAAAAGATTTTATCAGTAATGACTTCTGTTTGTTTAAAAACTATAAGCAACAATCGACACAACGGTCCATAAAGTCATTCATCACTTCCTAATGTTGCATTTTCTGAATCTTGAATCATTGTAGCCATAATCTTACACACAGGCATGACATTGTTCTTACTAATAAGCTTCAAGCTCGGATGAACCTTAATATCATCTATTAGCAATTTATCTCCAATGTCTAGATTACTTATATCCACCTCAATCTTTGGAGGAATGTGCTCGGCAAGGCATAAATATCTTAGACTCTTCCGCACCCTATTTAGATAGCCTCCTGCTTTTGCAAAAAAAGGGGGACGATCAATTCTCATTCGACTTTCAGAAATATCAAACTACATATTACATGTCTCATTTCAACTTAGAGCAAGAATAGAGGTGTTATTTAATAGCATAATCATTAAAGAAAAATCCACCCACCAATAACTTAAGAGGTTATGCTGCAGAAAGATATTATAATTGTACATCATTTGTAAGAAACAAGAGTAAACAATAGCTAACCAAACAGCCAAAGTAAAATATTTGTCTTTCCCTTGTTCAGAACAGATTAATGGTGCTATTCGCTAGTCCGTTACAGAGGTGAAACATAGGCATGGAAATTCCATTTCTTTGCTGTACATTATTTGCAGTATTTATTAACCTGGGCCACAGAAAAGTATATTCTCCACTGAGCTATACAGTGATTCACTGGAAAAGTAAACTAAGAACACAACAAAGCTAGATAGTTCACAGATTCAATCTAAAGAGGTTAAGCACCATCAAAGAAGGCAAAGGACAAGGAACCAGAAGGCATAGAAATATTTCTACGTGTGGTGAATAACTTTGTAAAAATAACTGAAGAACAATACATCAAGGCCTTGTTGAGATTATACACATATCTAAATATCTGTGGTAACCTGTAACCTTTAGGAACAATCTAAACGAGTAGTAAGAACAGGCAGAAATATCAAGTAAAAAACAAACATTTAAGTAAAAAAGGGATCCCAGAGAACCAACCTTTCTGAATGCCAGGGCAAACATCTTCTCCTTTAAAAACAAGGGGTACATCCACCAGAATTTCCTTTCCATCCTCTGCCCAAACAAGTACCAAATTCAGTATCTCCCCGGTCTCTTCGTTCCTATGAATCTGTACCACCCAAAATATACAAATAATAAAATAATACAATCTAAGCTCCAAACATAAACACGAATTCATAATCGAAAAAGGGATACAAAAGACATTGCCTTGATGGGTAGAACTCTTCCGGACTCAATCAAAGCAGACGAACCCGACCCAGCTCGTATTTGGAAAGGAAATGTAGTGGAACAAAAAAAGGGGAGCTCCACAGAATTAAGAACAGCTTTAATTTGCTTCCTCTCAGTGGTAAGCAACAGTTTTCTTGAGACGGATGATTCAGCAGCTACCGAATTCGGGTCGCCGGGTCTCGTTTCCACGTATCTCTGAGAGAAGACAACCGTGGGGATGCGGCCTTGCCCTCTGTCTCTGACGGAGATCCTGTGCCCAGTATACTCTCTTGGGATGGCTTGAATCGTATGGTAGGACCGGACTTTGGGATCCTCAGTCGCTCTTCTGAGGCCTCCGGCAGCAGCGCGCCACCACTTAGACATTGTGGAGCGGTTGCGGAAATAATTGGATCAAATGACCAGTGTAGGGTTTAGTGGTCGAAGTCACGTGGATCTGTTCACTAAGTTCAGAGGTTTAAACCTTTGGGCTTTTATTTTTAAAATTTATTTTTTCAGGAGTTTAGAATGGGCTCTATGGTATTTAACTGGCCCATTTGTGAATTGACAGATTACTGGGCTTGTAGTTGCATGTGAATATGGGTTTCTTTTTTTTTTTTTTGGTCTTTTTTTTAATCAATCCATATCCATATAACGGGTCTCACAGGATGCGAAATGTAATTTCTGATATTATGACAACAATTAATTGCTACTTAGACTAGAGCTGACGGATGCAAACGGCACATTTAAGCGGGCAAAATTGTAAGCTATAAGTTTCGAAGTCGAACCTCGATAAATCGAGACATAGATATTGTGATATGCAGTCAGATACATTCAAACATAATAATATATTATAGATTTTATACTTTATTGTATCGGACATCCATATTCACTATAAAAATCATAAAAAAATTAGCATGTAACATACGATTTTAACAACTGTGCTTCAAATCATGAAAACGACAAAGAAGTAACAAATAGAATCTTAATTTCAAATTTTCATCCTAGTCTATGTCTGTCATAGGATAATAATGTCAGCAATTTGTTATTATTAGGAAATGTTAAGAATTTCAAATTCCTATCTTGGGGACGCCTAATTATTTCCGAATTGGACCATCCATCCGTTCTATTTCTGATCAATCTATCTGCAAAACCAGGGTCAATCTGATGCCTATTCCACTTATGTTGGGTTGCAAAAACGACCCTTCCAGCTCCGGCTTTCTGACTTGGCATCCTCGTCTTCGTCCATGCTTTCGCCGACGGCAGCCGACGCCCCTTTCGTAGAGCCACCCAAATGCATAGGGCTGTCGGGGGAACCCGACGGCTGCAACGGCGTATGCTTGGTATTTTCATCCAATTTTAACCAATGCTCCATTGTTGGCAACGCATCTGCAGGGCTTGGTTGTAGCTTGCGGATATGAAGTCTGTATTTCTGTACGACGTAACGTACGTAAGCATTTGGAAATTAGTAAAGCTAAAGCATAAAAGTATGGAATGGGACTGCAAAAGTAGATGTTTTAACTACCTGAAGATGGCTTTTGACCTCATCGTTCGTTAGGCCATCCACTTGCATGATTTCCCTAATCTGCTTTGGAGTGGCTGCTGCAAAACGGATGATTAATACAAAAACTATCACAAATTGTGCACTTTTTAACCTCTTCTACAATGTAGATTATGTAAGAAAGTGTATCGAAAATGATGAAAAAGTACAAAATATAAAACCAATGAAAACGAACAAGAATCCCACATCGATGCCTCACCTTGTGCACCTCCAAGTTGCAGGAGAGCATTGACAAAGCTCTGATGCAACTCCTGCGACCAACAACGCCTCTGTTTCTTGCTCTGTTGCTGCGACGATGAACTGTCCTCTGCAATGCCGCAATCGTGACTTGGAGTCGGAGAAATTTTGGCTCTCAGAGATTTCTCCACTTTTGATCCAATTTCAGGTACTGGGATAGACAGGGAAAGCCCATCAACGCCCAAATCCTCCGCCGTCACCTCTCTTTTGATCGCTCCTTTCTTGTTCAAATTCCCTGCCTCATCAAATAGGCTCCTTATGCTATCTTTCATCTCTCTGTTTTTCTGAGATTAAAAGGAAAGATTCAAAATCATTCACTAAAACTAGAAAAATTCCTTAAAGATTGGATTTTTCGCTTTTTTTTTTCCCGGATAATCTTACTGGCTGATGGAGCGGAATGGAATCAGAAGCATCAAAACTATTTTCAGGAACAACAGGAGTAGTCCATAGCTGAGCAGAGCTCATCCAATCCTTCTTGTCAGACTCTTCTTCTTCTTCGACAGCTCTCCTCTTCAATTGCAACGCTTCCTCTTTCAATTTCACAATAGCTTCAAAACAAAAACATAAATGGAAAATATTAAAATCATTTTTCGTGAAAAGGGGAAATAGAAAAGCTCATGAGGGAAAAGAATAATAAGATAGATACCATCGTTGAGGAGGATGGTGCTGAGAGGAAGTTCGCGTTTGAAAACGTCCACCTTTCTGAGTTCTTGCTCCAGAAAACGAACGTAATCATTCAGCGCCGACAGCTTCTTGGGAATATCATCGATCGAGGAAACCTCGGTGAGTAAATCGGAAAAGGAATTCGGAGATGAAAAACAGCAGTTGAGATCAAGACTGAGCTCCTTGGAATCCAAACCCATGATTCTTCAAACAAACAAAAGACTCAAAAACATCGGCTGATCGAAGACATCAATCAAAATGCACGGTACCAACAGAGGAAGGGAGAAGACCGGTTCATTTATAGGAAAAAATAAATGAATCAAAGAAATGGACGGGAGGGGCATTGAGGGAAAGAAAAGAAAAGTTATTAGATGTACCGATGCATAAAAAAATAAAAACAGTGTTGCAAATTAATGACGATAATTCTACATATATATTAATTTTTCCTCAAAATAACACGTTATTCCCGAAAGTTGCAAGGAAGATTAGGGGAAAGGATACTGTTTTTTGCACATAATATGTGCAAGATTTTTTGCACATAAAGTGCATTGAGTGGGCCAAATTACCTTCATTGCCCTTTAGTGCAGTACACATCAAAAATCCACTAAAGGGCAAAAAATGTAATTGGCCTACTTTATGCACTTTATGTGCATAAATTCTTGCACATATTATGTGCAAGAAACATTATTCTAGGGGAAAATGTGAATTTGGGAACAAAAGAAAAAGAAAAAAGAAAAAAGATTCCGTGTTTTATTCACGTTCGGGGCGTCGCATATTGTCGGAAAGTGGAACACGGTTAAGGTGGGTGTCAAAATTTCGTGTGAGGAAAGGCATCTGGTGTTTGACCCAGTCGGGAATTTCCGCGCAATTTAACGGCTTGTTGATGCTAATTACTACGTTGAATTGTAGGGTTGAAAATAGGGAAATTTGTTGGCATTTTGATAGATTCTTCTGGGGATAAGTAATTGCATTGATTTCTGGTTCAGTTCAAATGGGAAAAGCAATCGTAAAGTGTGGACTTGTTGGAGAGTTGCTTCACCTGATAAGCATGGACTTATTTGGTCGCATTTGTCAATGTAGTATCCCTAGTTGTATATTGTTGAGTAACTACGTAAATAACTTTTAATAAGATCTTAAAGTTTTATTGAAACCTAACACATAATTCGAAACACAATTCAACTGTTATTTATAACGAACAACATTGTACTATTTTTGACACGATAATAGTGTAAAGAGCCCGTAAGTGGAACCCTAAACTTAAGAGACTTTTACCCTACAAGTGGGACCCATACAGATATAGGGATACTTTTAAAAATGATCATCACCGACCACACTGTTGCGAACTACATCTATAAAACTCATTGATACTCTACAGGTAAATGGTTATTCTCTCTCTATTATTCATTGATTAAACTCCTATACAGTCGCTAATTTGATTGTCGGAGTATATTGCTGGGACAAACCCCCAGAATACTCATCGGTTCTTCCTCTTCCTCGACTGGTTCTTGATCTCCGTCCTACCCTCCACCCTAAGGGACCCTCCGTCAGAACGGACATCATCACACGACACTAAAATCTATACTAAAACGAATTTTCTGTACTAAAACGACACTTAAATTGAGACGGAAGTAGCAAAATGTAAAGGAATAAATAATTTAAAAGTGAGTGGAATAGTTTAAATTTCTGGATTCTTCTTTTGGAAGTATACAATTGAGGGTTTGATGTTGGTCAGGCGAAGAGATTCCCATAGCCAAAATGGCAAAAGAAGAAATGGAATCGAGTAGAGTTAATCTTTATAGCTGTCGTGATTTATAGCAAAATAAACAGGATTAGTAGGCTTAATCCGTATTAAACCAAAACACAAGAATCTCTCTTCTCTATGACGACGCGTAACAAAATACTCCACCAGGATACTGACACCTGGCCTCTAACCCAACAACAATATTTATTTACTACAATTTATAAGCCAAATAAAGAGTGTATATATATAATTATTAATAATGTACGCCCAATTGATGTTCTTTCTGTCTGTCTAGAGAATTTATGCATTTTGCAGAGTTGGATTCTAACCATTTTTTTTTTTTTTAATTTCAAGGAAAGGTAATGAATTCGACCATCTAAACATGTCTCACACAATGCGATACTCCTATATTGATTTATAAGTGGAATTCGAACACCAAATCACGAGCAACTGATTTGAACATAAATCAAGAAGTACACAGTGTAGGTTTCGTTCCCAACTTATAAGTTTCATATTGATTTATATTTATCGTGAAAAATTATATATTACAAATTCGTTAACAAAACATTCAGTTATTAGATTTAGATTGAATAAATTACAAATGTATTTGTATATGCCGAATCAAATGACATAATGGATCTTATCACATGACTGTTTACTCGTATTATCTATATGTTAATGAATTATACCTTTATATCAAAAGAAATTTTTTTTTTTTTAAAACCCTTTCTAAAAATAATCCGCAATAAATTAAATTGATTAAAAAGTCGCACGTTAGCCACACTATTGGGGGAATAACAATATTCTCTGAAACATTTCTAGAATTGGAAAAGCTTTTCATTATTTTATAATAGTATTCTTAATTATTAATATTAGTATCCAGTCCGGCCACTTTCCAAGTACATTAACATTGGTATATTCTGGAAAATAAAAAATTTAAAAAAAAATGGGCCAGTCCTTAAAAAATAATGAAATTTCTATTCTCTCATCTTATTCCCAGAATTTGCATTATTTATTTATTTACTTATATATTTTTGGGTTTGGAAAGTGGAATAACAAGGGAGAAGGAGATAAGATCAAAAGACTTTGAAAAGAAAAGAATTCTTTATTCTTTAATGATGAATGTATGGACTATGGAGATTGGAGTTGGGTCCCACATCGTTGAAAAGAGATTACAATTTTTAATCTTCTTTTTTACTTATCTTTGGACATTAATAGGTTGATGCTGATGCGATAAAAGAAAGGAATCAAAAGAAGGAATTCTTTCTCGTACAAGAAACAGGACAACTCAACTTAATTCCCCTTCTTTGATTCCCTCCACCCTTCATATTGGATGCTTTCCTAATGCTTTTGATCCCTTTCAACCAATTTTTATGGTCTTTTATTTTATTATAAATGTTTTTTTATACGAGAGAGATGAAATATTATTTGAGAAGACGGAACAAACGAACCAAGAAGTAATACTTTGGGAGGACCACCAGCTTGTTCTTGTACCTGCAAATATGTGTTATTCCGCCAGTGAAGTTTATAGGATTTGATCCGTTCCCATAACCTTGGTTAAAATTCTTAAATTTTGTTCGGAATCTAATTATATTATATTTTCTAAACAGTAATATTAGAAAAAGTGACATGATAATAAATGTATAGTGTTTGATATTTGAAGTTATGAATTAGGTTTGATGATGATGGACCCTACCATTTTTTAGGGTCCGAAACTCAGAACACCAAAATATCCTCGCCCTTATTAAGCCCGTTGCTTCTTCTTACTACTAGTAATACTTGTAGTGCTCCTTTAATTTACACATACTTAAGAATAATTTACAAAAACCCGTTAAAGAAATCATTCGGTCATTAAATTTCAACGAATCCAATGATTAAATGATTCCTTATCGGCCGGTAGTTTCCCTCTATTTGTATACCCAAAAATGGAACAAATGCAGAATATTATAGTCAGTTGCCATTTGAGTACAGGCAGCCACTGATGAAATGAAACACGATGATAAGAGTAGCAAAATAAAGAAGAAAAAATGGAAATACAAAAATTTATCCAACGCCCAACCATGGATGGTGCAAATTCATTTGTTGAACTGGTAAACCGAAAAGGACCGCACTGACCATTCAATACAGAAATGAACCACTAGTCAATCAACACGAAACCCATCTTTTCCTTGAAAACGATTCCCCCGACTCAACTCAGATAGTGAGTGAGATGGCAGGCATCAACAAGCATCCGCCATGGATTCCACCATTTACAACCTCCATTCTCCTCATACAATCACTGATCTTACTCATCAGGAACGAACCAACGTGCCTTTTTCTTCCACCATCAACGGACCCAATTATGGCAACGCCACATTTCGATATTCCCAACTCGCCATTTTGTTCTTTCCTTTTTCTCTCACATTATCTATCTGCAACTCTCTACCACTACTTCTTGTCTCACCCAACATTATAACGTAATACAAAAGTTCCAGATTTCAGAAAATGGAGGGGGTTGTTAAAGCTTTCAATATTATGGAACAATTAACTGTTAGGAGCAGTGTGGAAGACAACAAACAGTTCCCTGCAAAACTCTATGCAAAAGAAAAAAAATTCCAACCTTATTGGGCTCCAGCTCCAGCAAACTCATTGCTCTGGCTTTATGAAATGGTTTTTAAGGAGTTTTAGAACCGTGAATCCTTGAAAAGTGTCAACGTCGAAGAGTTCTTTCAACTTTTCATCACATATTATCATCCTCCTATCCGATGGATCCTTCAATTTTCAAGAATAAACTCAAATGAGCAACAGCAGAAAAGTACATACAATGTAAACAAACACTGCAGAAGAAAAGTACCTGCAGGTTATTTTGCTTGATGTAATCCCAGATTCTTTTGACAACATCGGATCGCGGTAAGGAGTTCTCTCCTGTATCAAGGAACTTCACAAGTGCATCAGAAAGTGGAAGGGAAGCAAGAATCGCCGAATTGCCACTCTTTTGCCTTTTCCCCTTTCTCTTTGGATCACCATCCGGTTCTTCTACAATAAATGAAAGAGTGTCATCAGGAATGATTAGGAATCATTTGAGTTTCATTATGTTATTTAGTTAATGGAGATCACATTCCGCCATGAGGCATTCTATCCCAATGTTACCACGAATACCGTACTGATGCCAAAAGAAATCTTCAACAACAATTGAGAAAGTACTTGTGTAACAGAATCATCAAGACAAATTTCTAACAGCTTGGAAACAATTGCTACCTTCTCTATCTTGTTTCCGAGGCTTTTCCTTTGCTGTAGAGGATACTGGAGCTGTTGAATGAAAAAAATAACTAAAACAATTAAGTAATCATGAAAGAAAACACTACCATCAAGGGGTCAATGATGATAAAGGAGGGTGACTTGCCATAGCAGAAATCAATGCCAATTGCAAGCTTCAAACTTAAAGCAAGTTGCAGATTGTGATTGTTCAAAATGATAAAACAAACATTAATTATTCTCAGAAACAGGTAAGTTATAGAGCATCTAAAGTCCCAGGAGAAATAGGAGATAACAGCTCTAAGGGAAGAGACTAATTTAATAAAAAAAGCAACCACATAACTCGTGTGGGAAAGCAATGAATGAGATTCATGGTGATAATCTTGGCTAAACATAGCCAACAAGGTACATGAAATTGTGTACCATTCACAAAAAATTCTCAAGAAAATTCTTTTGGGGATATAGGTATTATTACACAACAGGTATAATAAAAACCTATATCTCCATCCAGATGCTTCATTACTCCACCATTTGAATAAGCATGTTGTTTCCACATGCAATCAAGCTTCAAATGGGGCATACAACCTGATGACAAGATTTCAACCATACAACAGAATAAGTAACTTTTAGCCAGAGCCCTTCAACTGCAAAAGGCAACAGCTTCCGTTTACAGTTGAAAAATGCTCTCAGACGCCAGCAAGACAGTTCTATTAAGATTTAACAGAACAACTATGTGGAATGACCTCTGACAATTAATGATTATCCATTTGATTGAAACAAATAATCAACCGAACATAAATCAGTGTCCCAGACAATTAGAAATCAGAAAATACATTCTTCCAATGGAGCACTGAAGTAGCATATGTAGGAGAAAAAAAAAAGAGCATCCTAACACTCTAAAAGCAAATTTGATACGAATACTCAGAAGAGATCATCGACAAAGGAAAAAATGAGAAAAGTTATAGAAGGAATTACCACCACTTGTTTCTATCGGAAAAATGTGCTTTGCTAAGGCCTTGTTCATCTGGAACATGTTTATAGTATCAACACCAAAAAGTTCCCGTAAAGTATCATCACATACTATGTTCCGTCTATCGTTTGGGTCTTGCAAATTGTTCTCTCGAATATAGCTCCACATCTGCCTCACAACCTAGAATCCTCATGATTGGAAAATGGTTATAAGAGAGTTGTCATTCAAAATAATAACAAATCTGTGAACAATATAAAGTAATATCTGCAGAACTTGCTATACCTCTGTTCTGGCTAATTCGGGTACCCCTGTAAAATTTTGAAGCTCTGGCGAGAGGCTACATATCTTGGTAAACCCACCACCACCACCACCTCTTTTCTTGACCTGTTTATTCTTCTTTTTTGACCTATCATGATGCAGAGCATAGATTTGAAGATGCAGCTTTTCTGAAACAAATTTTCTAACCTAAAAGCAACATTTTCGATGCTTCTAGTATGCATCAAGGTGCTTTGTGTATATGAAGGTGCATGTTGTGTGGAAGGATCATAAGGGATTATGGAGAAAATGACTTTTAGAACACAAACCCATCATAGTCCATGCCATTACTACAAGTGAAAAAAATCCACTTTTGATAAATTGAGCAAAATGAGTAGTGGATCTTCGGAAAAACCTAAAATTTGTGATCACTCAACGATTGTACAAATGCTCATACCATGCACTCTGGGTACTGCTCGTGAAATTGTGAATTCAAGAAGTGACAATTCAACTTAATAATAACAGCCCAGTGTAGCATAGCATCTGCTATTCAATCAGCAATTACAGCAAAAGTTAGAAGCCATTTTATCAATTTAAAAAAAGAAAATCAAGTGCATTAGCATCTGAAGTTCTTGAGACACTATAACATCACAAGCAATAACAACTCAATGAACAACTCTGTCTGAAATTCTGAGCAACCTCGCATCCATATACATCATGTTTGTAGATTTGCAAGGAAAAGAGAAAACCTATTTGCGCCAACAGAATCACAAAATATCAGCACGTATCATTTACTTAGTCGGCAAATACCACATAATTAAAGGCGTAAGAACCAGAATATCAAACATAAACATGGGCAAAGAGAACTTCCTCATTTTAGCAATCAAAAAACTCAAAAATAGTTGGACTTTTTAATCAAGATCAACCCTATAAGCTATGAAGCATATTGCCCTTGAAATGCCAGAAAGAAATTCTCAATTTGCCAGTTGCCTCTGAAAGTTAAAGACTTCAACAAAATCTTGATGTGCTATACAATTGACAACTTTTCCTTTCATCACAGAATACCCAAAAACACAATGAAAGTCACAATGACGCCTGGTACAAAGATAATGAAAACAACAAAACAGTAAGCCTTCGGCTATGGTTGTCTTAGAATGTACATGCATACAAGGAATAAGTTAAAACTCGGGACGTATCTTAGGAACCAAGACATCATATGCATGCGAATAAAAGATTACAAACCCGAGATTTCTTACCTTTTTAAGCTCTCATCAGAAACATTATAAGTACAATAATATAAAGAAATATAAGTAACAAAATTTACCCTCTTTTAGTTTTAGTTTTAGTTTTAGCTGGTGCTTTTTCATCAATGTGCTCTTCTGATTCATCCTCTCCTTCCTCGTCTTCACCTGCGCCGTTTTCTCCCTCTTCTTCCTCCGCGTTATTCTCCTCATTTTCTTGGAGGTAAATATCAACTTGCTCCCTAATAAAGGCTTTCCTATCCGACAAATCGATTCCGAAGTCCTCCTCTAATTTCCGCCGAACGATTGCCGTCGTCGTCTGGTTCAAGTCGGAGGTGCTCAGGAACGCCCTCAGTCGTTCCACCAGCTCCGTATCCGACACCATGCCGTCCGGTGACCGGTCCGGTTCCGTCCAGTCCAGCTGGTTCTTTCTTCCGGTTTCAGTTACTCCTCCGTTTCAAGATTCGGTAATCGGAAATTTTGAATTCCGAGAGGTCAAAATGACAATTTTATTTCTGGGGTTTGAGTGTTTGAGCGGGTGGGGGGAGACTTGGGCGATTGGGGGTGGAGGACAAGTTTGGAAATTCGTCGGTGACCGTTACGGGGAAGGTACTACAAGTGGAGGCCCCCGTTTGCAATTTCGCGTCTTTTGAGGCTTTTTTTGGGTCCGGATTTGCCCTTTGCCTTTCTGGAGAATTGGAAATGGAATCCCCGGATTGTACGTAAGATGGCGGTGCTCTTGTTGAGCTTGAAGCTATGTGCTTTTAAGCTTTTCACGTGAATTTTGATTGCTAAGATGGACCATTTGTTCTTTGCGCTGATACAAAAAGGCTTGCTAAGCCCTGCTAGTTGCCCAATAGCCCACAAACCCAAATTGATTTGAGTTGATGTATTGATTATTATATACTTATAGAACAATTTTCCTTCTCGGCAATGAGGAGAGTGAAAATGCAGAGAGAATGATATGACATATATTAAAAGACAAACTACTTCATCTGTTACACAATAAATATTACTTTGAAGGGATTCGTTTATTTCAAAATAAGTATTGTTAAAAATGAAAAGTTCTTTTCAATTTACGTTTAAATTTTTCAATCATTTAATTGAACTGTGTGCCTAATTATATGCATGGTTGTCTCTTACATCCGCACTACTTAACTCATTTCACTATAATCAACATCATTAATTAATAGTTAAATAATACTTCATTTGTTTCAAAATATAAGGCATTAAGAAGGCATTCAAAATGACACACTATAGACCCTTCATTAATAATACATCAGGTGAGATATCGATACTAGTAATTAATGTAGATAATTAAATGTTTGTCGGATTAAGAACAAATATTGAATGCCTTATATTTTGTTGTTAATCCATAATCATTCATGGATCATTTACTTTAAAATTTACTACGAAGTTGAGAAATAGGAAGCAAACACGGGACTTTAAAATTGATTAACAAGAATGTTCGTTTGATCTTAACTATAGAAGTTTTATCCACTCTTATTGCAGAGTTTAAAAATTATATACTTTATCATGTGTTTCAAAAAGTCCATTTTGTATTATTTTGAATTTTACTTTGCATCACTTTGTATTACTCATTTTATTTTATCTATCTTTACTCGAACTAATTTTCTCAATGTTATGCACAATAGAAAGCTTTAGTGTAAATTTCACGTTAGTGATTGAGAATAATTACTTGGTTAGATATTTGTGAAAATGATGCGTGGGCATATCCTCAATTTAGCTAAAGCCTAGGGGATAAACATGCTATTTTAGGCTTTTTCTTTTTTATTGGTTTAAAAATAGTTTTATAATATAAAAAATTTATTAAAAATATAAAAAAAGATAAGTTAATAGTGAAAAATTGTACTAAAAATAATAAAAATTGATTACAATATATTAAATTTACTGTTGAAACCAAACCAAAACTAAAACTAAAACGTGAACACCAAAGCAGTGATTCTCCTCCTAGTTTACGTTTTTTGACTTTACCAAAATTTTTCTTTCTTGCTCGTCAAAAATTCATTGATGAAGACGTCGTCCCAACAAAAATGAAATGGATAATTGGGATTATCGCCATTGAAGGCGAAGGCAAGCCTGCAAGTTCTTGGAGTGGAAGTCAATTATAGGTGGAGCTGGAATCAACTTTTCTCACTATTTGATCATCTTTCATTTTGACCTTTTCCTTTTATTTATTCATGGGAAGATATACGGAAAGCCTCGTCCTCTTCAAGCATCCCCTAACGAGTAAATTAAGGTACCACTCTTCCCTGTAGCATGGACCAGGTAGGCAGGTACAACAATCGTTTGTACGTATAAATTTAGAGATGAATTATAAAAATTAATTTTATTTTAATAAATTTTTTAAAGTTCGGATAAAATTGAAATTAGTATTAGGTATTTTGGGATTTTAATTTTTTAAAAAAAGAAGTATTTAGGGATTTTAAAATTCTACTAATTGGATCGAGATTTTACAAAATAAGTGCATATTACTACACTATTTTACGTGGTGTTGCGAATGCACCAAATAAACATCACCCTGCCTGAACATTGATATTTTAAGCAGCCTGTTTAATTTCAGAATTATCCAGCAAGGGATTTTTTTTTTTTTTTTTCCTCTCATTCTCTCCCTTAATTATCAGTCGTATCGTAAGCAGTTAGTCGTTTCAAATACGGCTCCATGAAAGCTCGCGGAGAAGTTGTCACTAGCTTATCTTTTCTTCCCAATTTACCAAACTATCCCTGCCATGCCACATTGATATAACGACAATCCAACTCCTTCTTCATGGGCCTGACGGTCACTCACTCTAACAAGATTAGTGCTAAAGTTACTGTAAATTAGTAAATACGACTAATCTTCATCCAATCTGCATCCGTTAAAAAAATCATGTAGTTTATCTAATTTTTTTGAAATTTGCAATTATAATGGTTAGAATACTTATTAAATGACAAAGAGTACTTTTCAGAATAAAAAATATGAATATCTAAAGTTCATTTAATGAATCGAATAAAAATCATATGACAAAATGCTAAACTATTACTATTGGATATGAATTTAAGGACAGATTCGTGAACTTCCAAGAACGGAACGGCCATCGATGATGAAGGAAGGACGACGGAAAGAAGTGAAAAAAGAAAAAGAAAAATTCAAGGTCGCCGGTGACCTCAACATCGTAAGTGGCGCCGGCGGCTGATATTCATCCCAGGTTGAGGGCATCTTCGTCATTTACGAGACGCAGAGTGGCAGGCTGGCAGCTTCCACAATACAGTCCAGTTTCAACGAACGGTGGATTAGTTGGTAAAAAACCGAAAAGAGCCCAGCCAGTAAATCCAAAAGGGCAGCTGCGGGACCATTGTAACGTAGTAACGACAAACATAAACCAAAAAACACCGTCTTTTTAGGCTCTGTTTTCTTATTACTATAAATAGAAAATTTTTTAATTAGTGAAGAATTTTATTTTGAAGGAAATTTTTTTAGAAATATGTATAAAAAAGAGAAGAAAAAATATAATGATTATGTTATTTTTGAATTTATGTAAGTGAAGATTTAGAAGAAATTTTTAAATTTAAATTGTAAATTTTATAAAAATAATATTATTTCTTTGTGTAATATTTTTGAGAAAAAAATACTACTTCACCTGATTATGTTCGAAAAAGAACAGAGCTTTAGCAAATCTGAAAGACACTCCCCTCGCATGAAACGTTGCCGTTTTTCGTCCTGCCCCACCAGCTCCCCGGATTTTTATATTTTATTTATTTTTTCTTCTCTCTTTTTTGCCCACTGTTTCCAAATGCTAATATGTTGCCTTGTTAACATCATCACCACCCTCTACGGAGAATTATTTTTTTAACTTTCCGACGCCGACTTTCCCAAAAAATATCTATTTTTTTATTCTCGAAGAAATATCTTCTTCTTCCCCTCTTTCTCTCTCTCTTTTTAGCTCAGATGGTGGCGTAAAAGTACCAAAGCGACCCACGTCTCGAACTTCCTTATCCGCTTGCAAACTCGCAGGTCTCCTCCGAGGGTTAGGGTTGACACTTCACGATCCTCTCCGATCTTTTCCGAATTTGGATTGGATTTTGTTTTTTTCCCCCTTTCAGCGTCAATACTAGCTGCTGCCGTTGTTTCTGGGTTTTCCATCGCCGCCGGAGTTGGCTGGGTGCCCTTCGGCATGTCCACTTTCTAGAACCTATATTTTCTTGGGTTTGTTTTGGATGCGGTGAGTGTTTCTGTGTGTGTTTTTCTGGGTGCGAAATGGATCGGACAATGTTAACAGTGGGTCCGGCTATGGATATGCCGATCATGCACGACAGTGACCGGTACGATTTGGTGAAAGATATCGGGTCGGGTAACTTCGGAGTGGCGAGGCTCATGAGAGATAAGCAGACCAAAGAGCTGGTTGCTGTGAAGTATATCGAGAGAGGCGACAAGGTTTGTTCCGTAACAGCTGATTTCATTTTATCCTTGTGTGGTGGTGAATCCGATTATCGATGATGGTTCTTTTTATGGGTTTCTGACATTAGGCCTATCAGTTCTTAATTGTTGTTTGGTCCAAATAAGGGAAATTTCCATCTCTTTTTCACTTTCTTTATGACCTATGGATAAGCTTTATGCCTAAATTATCACACTTTTGGATGCTGCCTTTTCCCAGTAAAATTTTGTTAGTTATTTAATACTTTCCATCTAAGGTTGTTTCTCTGGGATATTTTGCTCCTCCGAATAGTTCCTGTTTTGAGTTTATTGGGTTGCCTTGCTGCTACTCCAGCTGTAATTGCAAAAGGTTTGAATTACCCCCCAAAAAAAAAAAAAAACCTACAAATTTATTGACATGAATAGTTCCAGTTACTCAGCTATTACTTCTGTTTATTAATGTTGACTCGCTGAATAATACGGCCCGGTTTGTTGCAGATAGATGAAAATGTAAAGAGGGAGATAATCAATCATCGATCTCTGAGGCATCCTAACATCGTCAGGTTCAAAGAGGTTTGCTGCTAATTGGGCATTTTCTCTGCTCTTACTTCGTTCGCACTGTGTGATGTTTTCGCCTGTTCTTAGAAATGATCGCTGAAGATTGCAATTTCAGGTGATTTTGACTCCCACACATCTGGCTATCGTGATGGAATATGCTTCTGGAGGAGAGCTTTTTGAACGAATCTGCAACGCTGGCCGTTTCAGTGAGGATGAGGTTAATTGTCTCCTCATCCTCCTCTTTTATTATCTTTACTCAATAAGTTTGATTTTCAAATCAGTACTGAGTTTATGTTATCTTGGAAATTAGCTTGAAGACACTGACATTTGCTGCAGGCTCGATTCTTCTTTCAGCAACTTATATCTGGAGTCAGCTACTGCCATTCCATGGTATTCAACCTTAAATTCATCTGTATTGCTTGCATTGATTTGTTTGACTTATCTGTGTTTTGTATTTGCTGGTGAAGCAAGTCTGCCATCGGGACTTGAAGCTGGAAAATACATTGTTAGATGGCAGCCCAGCTCCTCGTTTGAAGATATGTGATTTTGGCTATTCCAAGGTAAGTAGAATTTTACTACTTCCATGCTTCTTAGTTTCAATTCTCATACTGCACTTGTAGTATCGATTTTCATGAAATTGGTCTTACATGTTGAAAAGCTTCCCATCCCAGCATATCAGGGTATAGGTGTTCCAATAGTGTGCTTTTTGAATTACAGCGTTACACAGCTTCCTCGCGATGGTGGTTTTTGGTTCTACTTTTTTCTTTCTTCATCTTGTGATTTTGGTTGCATTTTTCAGTCCTCTTTGCTCCATTCACAACCAAAGTCAACCGTGGGAATTCGTGGTCCAATAGTGTGCTTTTTAAATTACAGCGTTACACAGCTTCCTCGCGATGGTGGTTTTTGGTTCTGCTTTTTTCTTTCTTCATCTTGTAATTTTGGTTGCATTTTTCAGTCCTCTTTGCTCCATTCACAACCAAAGTCAACCGTGGGAACTCCTGCTTACATTGCTCCAGAGGTTTTACTCAGGCAAGAATATGATGGCAAGGTAAACTCACATTTCTTATCACTTGGTCTTAGACTGTGAGTGAAGTGTGTGCATGTGCATTTTGCTATCCTGTAAATTCTTGTAATCTTGAGGGAGTGTTATGCCCTGCATGTGTTTTTTGATGAGACGGTGGTTTTAAAATAAAATAAAAAACAATTACTCCCTCAGTTCCATTAGAAGAACAGAAGGAGTTATCTTTTTTAACTATGCTTTCAGATTGTGATTTTGTTTCCCATTTCACGAAGACAGTTTAGTGCTTACAGTGAACAATTTGGTTTTTGATATTCCTATATGAAAAGGTTTTGCGTTGCACACAGTATTTTCGATAAGTAAATAAATAGGATTTTTCGTAAGTACCATGTTATCTTTCATTAAGATACTGATAAACTAAACAGTTTCTAAATTTGGAAAGACGTGCTTTACTTTTTTTTTTTCCCCCTCAAGCTCCATCACTTCTGTTGCCCCTTAACTTCGTTGAAGATTGATTGTCTTTCTTGTGGTGTTTTCGCTTCAGAGCCCCGACCTGACTTTCATCTTGTTTTTTGAAAGCTAAATTATGTTCTTGCTTGCCTCATCTATTTCTTTGCTCTGTTCTCAAACAGCCAACATCTTGATAATTGATGCTTGCATTTTCCGTTTTAGTTTCTTGCATTATGCAATTGCTGCTGTTCTGGTTACCTTAATGTTTCCACCTATATACGTTTGATGGTGAAACGCCAGCATGACGTATGTCTGCCTCCTTTTCAGGTTGCAGATGTGTGGTCATGCGGAGTAACATTATATGTGATGTTGGTTGGGTCGTATCCCTTCGAGGATCCTGATGAACCAAAGGATTTTCGGAAGACAATCAACGTACTTTGATGACTTTTGTTAATCACTGTTATTCCTCATTTGGCTTATGTAAAAACCTAATTAGGGCTTCTTCTCCCCTGCAGAGAATTCTGCATGTTCAATACAACATCCCCGAAAATGTGCAAATATCAGAGGATTGTCGCCGACTAATATCAAGGATCTTTGTTGCAGACCCTGCAATGGTTCGTTCTTCTAAATCTCTATAGATACGTCTGATATGATCATCTGCAATGGATTCCTAGAAGGTTGTTCGTTTTCTCAGGAGAAATCTGAGTCTTTGTTTCTCATTTTAAGCCAATCTTGTTACATTTGAACAGAGAATCAGCATTCCTGAAATCAAGAATGATGTTTGGTTCTTGAAAAACCTGCCGGCCGATCTGATGGACGACAACAACATGAACGGCCGCCAATTCCAAGAGCCTGAGCAGCCGATGCAGAGTGTGGATACTATCATGCAGATAATAGCGGAGGCCACCATACCACCGGCCGGTCTGTACAACCTAGAAATGATGGATGATGACATGGATGACCTCGACTCAGACGATTTCGACCTCGATCCTGATCTAGACATTGACAGCAGTGGGGAGGTGATATATGCTATGTAATCACATCAACCAACGTGTTCTGTTTTAATGGAGTTGTTGTAAAACCATTGTGCTATAGTCAGAAAAAACCGGACATCTTTCAACTTACAAGTTGAGACTTCATTTTTAAGAGAGATTCTATGGAAGTGGAGTGAGAGAGAGAAGATGATAACAGAAGAAGGGTTTGTGCTGCATTAATTTGTTGTTTGTTTTGCTACCAAAGACGTGTTGTACTACTACTAAGCTGCTCCCCAGTTACCTTCTTGTGTGTGTATATTGCTATCGTTGCCACTGTCAACCTTGAGAACTATAGGCCTTTTTTTTTGTAATTTTTTTTTTTGTATAGATAGAAAAATATTAAATAGTTAATAATCACTTAGTGAGCGACAACAATGCAATGCATGCGATACTGTGTAAGGTGAGAATTGAACAATTTCGCTGTTATGATTGGTAGGTTTGAGAACTTTGCAGGAACAAAAGCGTACAGGTCTCAATCATCTGAGATACTACGAACGGACAGCGGCGAGCGATTGCTATCTATCTATGTATATATCCGACAAACAAGTACCACAAATTTTAACCTTAAACGCAAAACCAAAATATACATAGACCTTCTTAATCCAATTTCTTTGATTTCTTCTTGGTCGCTGCTTCTACCTTGCTCTTCAAGGCCCTAACCTTGTCTTCAATCACTTGGTAACACCTTTGGGACTTCAACCTCCATCGCCACCCATACTCTTTAAACTTCTCCTCGTAGTTGATGTAAATTGCAGGTACACTCATACACGCTACTAGTGCTGTCACGAAAATAGTATTAATGAATGATGAATATAGTATTTTATTTTATTTTTACTTGTATGTCACGTGACTGACTTACCGGCGTAAACAAGTGTAAGCAAATCAAAGTGGCTTCCAATAAGGGAAAGCAGCCAAATGGAAGTTAGAGTTGCCGCGAACACAAGTCCCTCTCTTTTGGAAGATGGAGAGCTCACCCGAAACATCCATCTCCCTCCTTCTTCAACCCATTCCCTAATCTCGTTCGCCATCTCCACTGCCGTCCTTTCGCTTATCTCCGTTCCCGAAAACTCTGGACTCTCCCTGTTAATTAAACACGTCAATTAGTTAATAATTCCTGCATAAAATGATCATATATATATATATATATATATATATATGCTAGATAAAGTTGTTCCTTCTTCATTCTTACTTGCCCAGGAGCCTGTAAATGCTGCCACCGAAAAAGAGGATTGCAACGAAGAACATTGCCACCCAACACGCCAACGTAAGGAGGTGAAACTGATAGACTTGCAGCGTAGCCCAAGTGGCGGTCGCTGCCGACAGTACAAGGATGCTCACGTATATTCTCCTCCACATGATCACGTCCCTAGCAACATCCGTAAACGTCGGCGCAGCAGTCGACTGAGTCCGAGGGCGGTCATCGACCTCGACAGGCGCAGCAGCAGTAGCAGTAGCTGGAGGCGGTGCAGTTTCCAACGTGACAGACATGTTTTTAATTGATTGGAAAGCAAATCCCGAGTGTACTAGTTTAATTTTAACAATCTACAGGCCGGGCGTTGAAGGAATCCAAAATCAAATGTCGCTAAAAGTTTGGAAAGCATCCAACCGATTTGAGGCTTTTTGAAAATTGCACTAGTCAGCGAGAGCAGTAGTAGATAGAGATGGAGAACAGAGGAGGTGTTGTATATAATAGTAAATGAAGGTGGGAAGAACACGTAGGGATGTTCCGATGCTTTGTCAAAACTCAAAAATGGAGACGTGGAAGCCATGCAGATGCAGGCACCACATATTCTACACACTTCTCTAATGGGATACTGGTTTCTTCTAGAGTCGGGATTGGATTGGGCCACCTAACTCGTGTTTCCCAAACAAATTGGGCCGTCGTGACAGCGGCGGAGCAGAATGTGCGATTAATAATCAGAGAGTAGTTGAGGAGTCTTGGCAGCTCATTCTGATTCCGTGATGCCAATTGTCAATTGGCAAGTAAGTCCAGCTGCCAAACAGTATCATTTTCTTCATACTTATTTTTGATAGAATATTGCCCATGTTTACGAATTGAGAGATGAATTAATATACTAATAATTAAGGTTTGCATGCAATGCAAGAATGAGTGTTCCTAGTATTTGACTTTGATCCTAGGATTAATTAGTTTAAGCTTAAGGCAATAGGCTTACCACCGACTTCACAGTTCATATATAGTCACAGCTGGATTTGCACATGCTTCTGGAATTCCAAATACCAAATAAGTAAGGTTATATTTATATTTAGATGTTGTGGCATTCCCTTCTTCCAGAAAAAAGAAAAGTCAAAAGTGTAAAAACTTATTTTTACGTGGACAGAATAAAACGGATATATATAGAAAACCACCTGATGTAATTCAATGGTAAAGAGGTAAAAGCGACGGGGCATCAAATGGCGCCCATCATTTTCTGCACAAAGTTTGGAATCGCATTTGGTCCTAACCAAACAGGGAACTGAAAATCTCCAGGGGTCCGACCATTTTCCATTTTACTTCCTGAATGTTCTCCGCAGTGAACGGTGTTACACAAATACTAATAATAATAATAATTACCACCGATGGCCACAAAAGAAATGCTGCCCCATCTCCACTGTAAATCCTTTTCTTCTTCATCATCATCATCATCGATTCACCTTTCACTCCAAAATGATGATGATTTCAGTTCCTAGTGCATGTGGCCGCTGATCGATCGAGCTGACTTTTTATTAATTCTTTCACAGAAAGAAAAGAAAAGAAAAAACCCCTTCCCAGAATATTAATGAATAAATAAATAAAGGTGAGAGTGGAGGAGGATGATGATGCTTTTGCGGGTTGCTTCGTGAATCGAATCGAATCTTCTCGACGTTCTCCAATCCTCGAGGTTCCATTTGTATTTTAAGGTTTGTTTGTTTTTTTTTTTAATTTTTACCGACTGTCTTCTGTTTAAATATGATGAAAATGGATGGTTATGAAAGTTAGGTATATATATTTTTTTAAATCAGAAAATTAGAATTGTTTAATGTGAATTCAGATGAGAAACAGTACTTTTTCTGAATTTGAAATGAATAAATTTTGGCGGCATTCATGGAACTTTCGTCGCCTTTTTACTCCTAAAATTGAATTTTTCCTTTTCTTTTTCTGCAAATTGTAAGATGGAGTGTACAGGATGAAAGTAAGATATGATTGATTACATTACACCCGCGTAATTTATTTCGTGGACCCCATTTGTTATTATTTCTCACGAATAAGTCAACAAATGTTGTCGAAAGTTCGATTCCTATCAGTGTAATAGATAATAGGACAATAAAATAACACATTAAAAAGAAAGATTTAACTTTAAGACCTATTACGTTTTATAGTAAATTTAACCTACAAAAGATTAACTTAGTAACATCTTTTATTATCAAAAGAATCGCCTCAAACTCTTCTCTTCTTTTTTTTTTTTTTTTTTTTTGCTGCCAAAAACCATAGCAGCCCTCACCGCTTCATCCTCAGCAACCACTATATGATAATTTCTTCCCTAACCACTAAGATGGATTTGAAGTAGACGTATTTAAAAAGACAAAGCTTTGTGATATTTCATTAATTCTTTCCATTTATAGAAAGTATTGGAGCGTACCAAATCTTGTAATGTCCCTACTAATGTCATTGTCATTTTTGACTCAATATATATATATATATATATTTTTGGTGTCTGATGGTACATACCACCATGTCATTTTACATTCAGGAGAGGCGAAATTGTACATTGTATCACTCGATACAGAGTATTTTAGCCGATCATTTTCTCTGTTTAATTTTGTGGTAATTAACCTGATCGGTGTGTTACTGTTAGTCATATTCAATGATATATCAAACTCTCAAATCAGTCTGCATCCAAACTCATTCCATTTAGAAGATGACTGATACAAAAGTTGCATCTTGGATATAGGTTTCTTTTCTCATTTCTGGTTTTAGTCAACAATGGCGAAGCCATATTTGGTCCATTCTTTTTGTGCAATCTTGGCTCTCTGGAGTGTCTCTCTTGTCCGGGCGGAAGATCCTTACAAATACCACACCTGGACAATTACTTATGGAAACGCTTCTCCTCTCGGCATTCCCCAACAGGTTTGTAAAATATATCATGTTCAAGTCTAGCGCTGGGTATGAAAGTTTGAATCGCATTTTGTATTTAAACTAAATTTTGATACCACCCGAATCCATAAATGTGTGTTACTTGTGTTCTTCGGAGCTTCTAACGTTTTCAATTTGCAGGTCATCCTCATCAATGGTCAATTTCCGGGACCAAAGCTCGATCTTGTAACCAACGACAATGTAATTGTTAACGTAATTAATAAGTTGGAAGAACCTTTCCTGATGACATGGTGAGTCTTAATGTCGTTTGAGAGAGAGAAAATCTCATTTATGCCCAATCACATTAAACATGCATGATTGAACGTAATATCTTCAATTGAGTATGAGGAGGACTAATAATTTTCATTGACAATTAGGAATGGGATCAAACAGAGGAAAAATTCATGGCAAGATGGAGTGCTGGGAACTAATTGCCCAATTCCTCCAAACTCAAACTACACTTACAAGTTCCAAGCCAAAGATCAGATCGGAAGCTACACATACTTCCCATCAACTCTGCTCCACAGAGCTGCCGGAGGATTCGGAGGACTCACAGTCTGGAAAAGATCAAAAATTCCGATTCCATATCCTGAACCTGCCGGAGATTTCACCCTCCTCGTCGGCGATTGGTTCAGGTCCGGTCACAAGGAGTTGCAGCAAAAGTTAGATTCCGGGAAATATCTCCCGTTTCCAGATGCTCTGCTTATTAACGGCCAGACTCAGTCTACCTTCACCGGCGACCCAGAGAAAACTTACATGTTCAGAATCTCAAACGTCGGCTTAACCACCTCCATCAACTTCAGAATTCAGGATCACACGATGCAATTGATTGAGATTGAAGGAACCCATGTGATTCAGGACAACCATACTAGCCTGGACGTGCACGTAGGCCAATCCATGACCGTTCTCGTCACTTTGGATAAGACTCCGAAAGACTACCAAATCGTCGCAACGTCTAAGTTCAATCCCACAGTTCTTACCGCGACTGCCGTGTTGCACTATTCGAACTCGAAGTTACCGGTTGCCGGGCCGGTGCCGGAGCCTCCACCAGATACGTATGAATGGTCCTTGGAACAAGCCAGAAGCGTGAAGTGGAACTTGACGGCGAACGCCGCCAGGCCTAACATCCAGGGGTCTTATCATTATGGTACAATTCCGATTGCGAAGAAATTCCTTTTTGCGAACTCTGCTCCGATTATCGACGGGAAGCAACGTTATGCTGTCAACGGCGTGTCCTTTATTCATCCGGACACACCTCTGAAGCTTGCGGATTATTTCAACATCACCGGCGTTTTCGATTTGACTTCCACCCCGACGACTCCTCCGGGGAAAGCTCCCAGCCTTGGTACTTCTGTGATCGGAACTGCCTTGCATGATTTCGTTGAGATTGTTTTCCAGAATAACGAGAAATCTATGGAAACATGGCATCTCGATGGCTATGATTTCTGGGTTGTGGGGTAAGTAAAATTCGATATCAAAGTGCTTACTCATGTCTCTACGTCAACTTTTCATAATGAAAAGTGAGATCTAAATATCAAGAGGTGAGACTCAAATATCAAGAGACCCCACGTTTTTATCGTGAAAAGGTAGACATGTAAGACATTGATGAACGAAAATCTCATGGGCTAAAATCCTTTATCTTTTTTTCTTGTTGATTATAACAGTTTCGGAAGTGGGCAATGGACAGAAGGCAGTTCTGCTACCTACAATCTTCACGATGCCCCTACCAGACATACTGTACAGGTAAATAAAATAAATCAATAATAGTCCATTTGTTTCGTATAAAAAATTATAATTTTGTGCATTGTGTAACTCAAGAACCGACTGCGTCTGTGAACCCTTTTAACGTGTAAACAACATAAATTAATTGTGTGTGTAACTGTGTTAGGTTTACCCAAATTCGTGGTCAGCTATACTGGTTTCTCTAGACAACCAAGGTATGTGGAATTTGAGGTCAGCAGAATGGGGGAAGCAGTATCTGGGACAGCAACTCTATTTCAGAGTTTACAACCCAGTCCACAGTCTCTCAAACGAATACAACATCTCCGACAATGCTCTTCTTTGTGGCAAAGCTGTCGGACGACTTTCTTAATTACTCCGATCTCTCGCCGTCGCCGTCAGCGATTTTGATTGATTAGAACTGCTTTTTTGATGATTTCCCTTTCCAGTTATATAAGAGTTGAGTACTGCTGCCATAGAGATTTTAAGTAAAAATTTTGTTGGCTTCTTAAGATGGATCATGTCAGATACAACTGTTAGTCTTGCTCGATCTTAGATACAATAGCCATTTTTTTTGTTTGAATTCACTTCATTTTATTCGTGCACATTACATACCACAATAATTTCCTTCCAAATAAGGCAAAATTTTGCCCTCTATGTTACATATTGTAAATACAAGTATTTCGACTTCAAATGAAGCTTCATTAATAATTATGAGCGTAATTGTATTATGATTACCTTATGTAATATCATTTTCCTTGTTACGAGTGTGTTACTTTTATTTCTCGAACTATTTTGTCTCATACATTTCATAACAATCTTTTTGGTTTTGGTCCTTACTTATGTTTATCTAACTATTTAGTCACTTAGCCGTATAATCCAATTAAAAACGTTAATATTACTCACGTGCTACTGTCACGATTTTCAAGGTAGGAAAACAGAAAGATCAAAGTTCAATTCTCTAAGTTGTAGAAAAACAAAGTGGCCAATTACCGAATGAGACTGGATTCAAACCTTAATTTGGATTGTGATTTTAAAATATTAAAATTACATTGACAATGTAAAAAGTGTGTTGGAAATATAAAAATATTTATTAAAAATGTAAAAATGCTTATTGGGATTTTATGAAAAATGATATAAAATGTAAAATGAGACTCACCCCCTTTCCCAAACAGGGCATTTTGACGGAGTCGTGTGAACGACACTGGAGCGATATTAACGTTTTTCGTCGAGTTAAACCGCAAAGGGACCAAATAGTTCGAGAAATAAAAGTAAGGGGGCCAAAAAAAGTTATTTTCAAATGTAGGAGATCAAAAAGATAATTAGACAATAAAGGATTAAAAGTGGAGTTTACTCAAATATAAAAATAATTAACAAAAAAAATACAAAATGAAATTTAAACTAATTTGGACGGTGTTACACCATAATTACCAATGATTTACCATTGGCCACTGGCCATAAAACAAATGTTTCCCTCTCTCAAGTATAAATAAATCCTTTTCATAGGGTGGCTGTATGATTCATCACAATTCACCGATCTCTTGAAGGTGACGTCTCCAACTGGAAAACAAATTAAGAATTTCTTCGATTTTCCATTACTAGGTTTGATTGATGCTTGAGAATATGGAAAGCAGTAGCATTCGGACAGTGGTGCTTGTATCTGGGCAAAGGCAGATCTGCAAATTTCTTGTGCATGTGGGCGCTGACTTTCGATAACCATCAATTTATTTCTTCAGAAAAACCCCGCCCCAATGTTTCCTTTCAATTTTCTCAGAATTCAGACCAATAAATGTAATGACACTAGTCGAACAAACACATGATCCTGGTTGATTGGTTGGTTGCTTCGTGAATTTAATCAACCTCTGCAACTGCTCACCGTTTCATTTATAGTTCCAGTTAAAAACGACGCAAACGCAAAGTGGAAAGCCAATCTTGACTCTCTGTACACGGTGTTTGACTCAGTATGAATTTGATATGAACAAATTTAGGCGAGATTCATGGTTAATTTTGAATATTTGAACAGAATAAAACATAATAATAATTTGAGTAGTGGTAGGTAACCCCCCACACGAAACTGGAAAGTAAGTAAGATTACGATGAGTCCCGCGAAACCGCGTAAAATTTGAGGTTCAAGAGTTGGCATTACTGCTACTTTAGGTCGTGGACCCCAGTTGTTTCACACTCCACACTCCATTGCAGATTGCACATGCATTCTCTCTCCACTCTCTGGTGAGAGTCTCCATTGTCGTTTCAGTACATATATAGTAGAAACCTCTTCCACCCCTTCTATTTATATCCCCCAGCAGCTCATCCAAATTCCATTGTTTTGAGCTGTGTTACTGTAAAAGTGCTAATAGACGACATGGATTTGAAGTAGAAAGCTTTTTGTTCTTTCATTCATTCTTTCCATTTATACGAAGTTTAGGAGCCTACCAAATCTGGTAATGTCCCTAGCTATCTTCTACTACTGTCATTTTCATTGTCATTTTCTCTGTTTTTGTGGATTCCTGGTCCATCTGTTGCTGTTTATCCTTTTCAATGATATCCAAACCAAACCCATTTGGTTTTCAAGATGACTGATACAAAGGTTGCAACTTTTTTTGCAGATTGGCTGGAGGTTTCTGGGGTTTTATTCATTTCTTGTCGGCGAACAATGGCGAAACCTTTAATCGGTTTTTTGTGTGCAATTTTGGCTCTCTGGAGTGTCTCTGTTGTCCGTGCGGAAGATGGTTATAATTACTTCACGTGGACGGTTACTTACGGAACTGCTTCTCCGATCGGCTTTTCTCAACAGGTTTGTGGTTTGGTTTGCTTCAACTTCCCTAAAAATTGGCCTATATTTCTTCGGAGCTTCTTACGTTTTTGAGTTGCAGGTCATCCTCATCAATGGTCAATTTCCGGGACCAAAACTCGATTTCGTAACCAACGACAATGTCATTATCAACGTATTTAATAAGTTGGATCAACCTTTCCTGTTGACATGGTGAGTCCCTCTAATTCTCTTCTTCCAAGTTTTCTGCTTATCTCCTGTGTTGTGTTTAGGTTTGTTTAATTCATACTTTTTCGGTTAAAATTAGTTTTCTCTCATTATTCCAGTAAGTTTTTTTTTTTTTTTTTTGGAGTGAAAATATGAGTGATTGCCCTGTTTTTCAATGCTTTTCGGAGTTACTTTACATTAGTGCGAGAATCGAGTAACATTTTTCATTGAAAATTAGGAATGGGATCAAACAAAGGAAAAATTCATGGCAAGATGGGGTTCTGGGAACTAATTGCCCTATCCCTCCGAACTCAAACTACACATACAAGTTCCAAACCAAAGATCAGATTGGAACCTTCACATACTTCCCATCAACTCTAATGCACAAAGCTGCTGGAGGATTTGGAGCATTCAATGTCTGGCAAAGATCAGTAATTGCAATTCCATATCCTAAACCAACAGCAGATTTCACCTTACTTGTTGGTGATTGGTACAAGTTCAATCACAAGGTGAGGGCTTTCGTTATTTTCCGGGATTTTTATGTCCTTTGTAATGTCTTCTGAAGAATTGTTTCACTTCTTGCTAGAAGATATTTTGATGTGTTGTTTTTGATGCATCCCTTGTCATGTTACCTAACAAGGCATTACAATCCTGTACTTGTTAGTAGAGTGAGTCTTGCTTCCAATTTTCGCGTTAAGCATTGGTGTCACAGGATGCATCTGAGTCTAATTTCTTTAGTATAGTAAGTGGTGACATTGTTTTTTTAAGGTTTCTGGTGCTTAATTGAGCGTATGTTTCCTTTACTTTGCACATTGTTTTGTGAATAATTTAAAAGAAATGATGGAAAATTGTTTGTTCTTAAGGCATCATTACATATTATAGGACATTCGTTTGAGCTTTAGAGGCTTGATTTGCATCTGTATGCTAATCTAATGAACTTCCTTTCTCATTGAGTTCTGCTTACAAACATTGTTATTTGATCCTTACAGGTCTTGCAGCAGAGGTTAGATTCTGGGAAATATATTCCCTTCCCAGATGCTGTCCTTATTAATGGCCAGACTCACTCTACCTTCACTGGCGACCAAGGTTTTATATGCTTCTTATTTACAAATTCTGAAGCTTTTGCTAAGAAACAAAGATGTGAATTTGTTTTCTGTTTTGACTATGTTTTCAGGGAAAACTTATATGTTCAGAATCTCAAATGTTGGCTTGAGAACATCCTTTAACTTCAGAATTCAGAACCACACACTGCAGTTGGTTGAGGTTGAAGGATCTCATGTCGTTCAGAACAACTATACTAGTCTGGACGTTCATGTTGGCCAATCTATGACTGTTCTCGTCACTTTGAATCAGACTGCAAAAGACTACTATATTGTTGCAACTACTAAGTTTGCACCAACTGTTCTTACTGCAACTGCTGTATTACACTACTCCAACTCTAAGACATCGGTTTCGGGACCTTTGCCGGCTGCTGCACCTGATACAGTTCAATGGTCCATGGCACAAGCAAGAACCCTCAAGTAATTGTCCATCATACCCATTTACTAGCATTGTTATCTGTTTCCTGCCATGTATTAGACTTACATTTGTGATTTTTTAGCTAAGAATACGAGAATATCTTTTGCAGGTGGAATTTGACAGCAAATGCTGCTAGGCCTAACCCCCAGGGATCTTATCATTATGGTACAGTTCCAATAACAAGGAGATTCGTTCTGGCGAACTCGGCACCCCTTATTAATGGGAAGCAACGTTTTGCTGTCAACGGTGTGTCCTTCATTTATCCGGACACCCCTTTGAAGCTTGCAGATTATTTCAACATCCCTGGTGTTTTCAGTTTGAATTCCATCCAGAGTTATCCGTCTGGAAATTCTCCTGGCCTCGCTACTTCTGTGTTCGGAACTTCCTTGCATGATTTCATTGAAATAGTAGTCCAGAACAACGAAAGATCGATCCAAAGCTGGCATCTGGATGGCTATGATTTCTGGGTTGTTGGGTAAGTAATATTAATCTTTCTTCTATATATATAAGCAAAAATGAGTAAAATCCTCATCCTCTTTTGTTGTATGATAATTACAGTTATGGAACTGGACAATGGTCACAAGCCAGTTCTGCTACGTACAATCTTCACGATGCCACAACCAGACACACTGTACAGGTAAATTTTACGTTCATTTATTATTTTGCCTTGAAAACACTCGGTCTTGAAGTGTCCTGAACTCGAATTATATATATAAATTGTATGCTGAAGTGAAGTATCCTTCCTGGTAATGTGTTTGTGTTAGGTTTATCCTCGTTCGTGGACAGCTATATTGGTGTCTCTGGACAACCAAGGTATGTGGAATTTGAGGTCAGCTGAATGGGGAAAGCAATATCTGGGACAGCAACTCTATCTCAGAGTTTACTCTCCAGTTCAGAGTTTCTCCAACGAATACAACATCTCCAGCAATGCTCTTCTTTGTGGCAGAGCTGTCGGACGACTTCCTTAATTACTCCGAACTCTCATCATCATCGTCGTCGTCGGTGATTATGATTACTTAGAATTGCTTGATGCTTTCCAGTCATAAGAGTTTGGCTGCTATAGAGATACAGGAAAACGATGTCTTCTTAATCATGATAGATATAACTTATTCTACTGTTAGTCTTACTCGATCTGAGATAGGATACCCATTTTATGTTTTACTTCCATCTTTTCTTTGGATTCACTTCTGTTTATTTATTTATGGGCATTTACACCACTATAATTCTTTCCAAATACACAAAATATAAGGGTTACCTTACAATCTGAGCTGTATTATTTTTTTGTCTTTTAGCGATTAAGAGTAAAAAAATATATTTCGATGAAAATACTCTCAACAAAATATTTCTGTCAATGTTTCTAACGATACGGTATCAAAGTTTAGTTCAAAATTGTATTAGAACTGATTTGAAATATATTAAAATTGTATTAGAAATTGTGAAAAATTTACTTTTGACAAATTTCTTGAGATTCGATGCAATTCTATTGCTTAAGCACTCTGCATCTCATTACAAAGAACTGTAAAACTAAAAGATTTTGGTGATGTTAAGCGTGCGCCAATCAATCCGGAAATTGGATTTAACTTTTGTACGAGATGGGTCGCGGACGTAACTTTAAAATGAAAATTTTGAACCGTTTTGTATCAATCTGGGCCAAGGCCCAAATATGAAAAGACTGTTCCAGTTTTCCAAATTGGGCTCTTTACCCTTTTTCTTTTATAGGCCCAGTTAGTGTTCATTTTGTTTTGGTATGGAAAATGGATGGATATAGCTTAGGATCAAACCGTTTAATCCCAAAAGATGACCAGATCCAAATTTCACAAAATTATTATGGTCAATAGCATTTTCTTTTATGTTGAAAAGATAATGATATGAAAATACTATAGTCCCTTCACGGGATCAATGATGACCTATAATGCATTACCCATTCAATTGTATAACTCATTACATGTCTATTATTCATTGAATGAATGATCCATAAAAGGACTATAGTCTTACGATATTATTATACATATACCCAGAAAAATAAAATAAAAATCATTTACTCTGATTATTTTCACTTATAAAAATTAGAAGTGACGTAATTTTATTACTTGAAGAGAGTTGGACAAACTATCTTGAATAGAGCACGTGATTTGGGTTACTACAATTTATTCTAGAAACTAGTCAAGTTTGGCCCAATAGCAGCAGGGAATAGGGATGCGCGGCCAGCAATTATTGCCAACTCGCTTGCCATCGGAAGCTTCGTTTTATTACATTTTAGTTTTTTTTTATTTTATAAATTAGTACTCTCGTAAACAACGCGAAATATCACATGATGCCTTGTTACGTAATCAACTCTATGGTCATGGATTATTGGACTGATTCATTTTTTGCATTGCCAACCTTGCTCCAAAAGGTCCTAAACTAGCTATGAAGTTGGGGTTCGGTTGTGTATTAGAAAAATATGGGGTGAGGGTTTGGGGTGGTGGTAAGGGAAATGTCTTGTAATTCCGAAGTCATGAATTCGATTCTTGGGGATATAAGGGTAAATATATATATATATATATATATACATTACAAAAATTCAATTTAAAATTTATATATATTCCCCGTTCCATTAAAAGGGTTTACTTTGAATAATGTACAGCTTATTCCATTAAAAGAGTTTACTTTGAGTAATGTACAACTTATTATGAATGTTAATGTACAATACTTAAATCACCTAATTTGACACACTTTATTCCATTTACTTATTAAGTATGGATTAATTGTGGATCACATACGATTATATTAGTCAGGATAAGATTGGGCCTGTTCTTTTGGTTTTGGTTTTGAAAACGGTTTTGGTTTCAACAATAAATCTAATATATTTTAATCATTTTTCATAATTTTCAAACAATTTTTTACTATTCAGCATCTACTTTTTACATTTCCAATACACTTTTTACATTATAAAACTATTTTCCAAAACATGTTTTCAAACTTTGTTTTAAACATGAGATAAAGAACAAGTAAAAGTGAAAACAAAAAATATTTTTTAAAATGAACCTTTCTAATGGAACGGAAGGAGTAACTTTTTATGAACTTCACTATACAATATTTAAGATACATAATTTGATATTAAATGTTTTCACTCATATTTTTACTTTCTATATGTGTACTAATTTTGAATCGCACATAATTATATTAGTGAAAATATAAAGAGTAAAAGATTTAAATATAGATTCTTTTATTATCCTCCCTCTGTTCCATTCAAAGTGCCCGTCCATATTCTTACCACAAAGTGAACTCTTTAAATGATATGGATGAAATAATACTTTTTTTTAAATTTATTATTTTGGTATGAAAAGTGAACTTTTTTACTGATCATCTACTTTAGTACGTAATAACAATTAACTTGAGGGCTAATTAACTGGATGGATGTTGCAGTTAGCGCGCGTTAGAAGAGAAGAGATCCAAGGGGCATGCAAAATGCAATTGCCGCCATCTCAAAAGTCAAAACCAACATAAACATCAATCGATCCAACCGCCCCTTCCTTTCCGGCATGCGTGTCTCCATGTGACATGAGATGAGAGAAGTAGTGCTACTCCATCATTCGTTGGATCTATTTTGATCAATGTACAATTTATTTGATATTATTATTTAATATATTTATATAGTTAGAATGAGATAATTGTGATTTACACGTGATTATATTAGTAAGGGTAAGAGAAATAAAAAATTTGAAGTATAATTTTTCATCACCGGCCGGCAGCTTCCCTTTTTTTAATCAGTAGTAGTGTGGGTTTGACCATGCTGCCCTGCACTGGAGCTTAAACACTAGGAGGTTGGTAGAGAGTGATGGATCATGGGATCCGTTATTGGCTGCGTTCTTTTCGCTCTTGTTAATATTTATTTTAATAACCCCACTTTCACCACCGACATATCTCAGTTGAAATTTACAAGAAACTCCAGTCAAATGATCAACTACATCTCTTTGCTTTTTAAGTGAATTACGTTTTATTCAACAAAAAAAAAGAAGAGGTCAAACCATCGTGATGTACTTTCTGGTCTTACTTAGCCCTGATGGATTAATATTCTAGTAACTAGTTTTGTAACCTAGCTAGTAAAAATTAATTACATTAATAGATCTCTTGCAGCATTAAATGACCATCGTGTTCGTGCATGGAGTGCGGCGTCAATGAGCTACCTCGCTTCTTCGATTTGTCTTCGAAATCTGAGCCATGTTAGGGTGCCATTGCCAGCCGGATGTTCTTACGCACTCGAAGTCGATGCATATATGCCATTGCCTCTTATTTATTACTTCCAAGTTTCACTCACTTTCGTTGAGTTACGTTGAAACAACGTACGTAGGTACCCTCTCCTTAATGCTTAGGCTTTGAGGAAGGGTTTGATACGATACTTAAATTTGGTTTTGATATATCCAACGTAACGTACAGATATGAGAGGCTATGTTAACGTTTTCCTAGGGTTCTTGGCCTTGTGGTTGAGTGCTTCTTCTTCTTACGTAGCGAAAGCTGAAGATCCATACAGATTTTTCACATGGGAGATCACCTATGGAACCGTTGCTCCTCTCGGCGTCCAGCAAAGGGTCTGAATCTACGTATATTCTTTCAATTCAATTCATATATAAATATTATACCATTAATTGCTTAATTAATTTGCTTTACATTATGATTAATTGTTGCAGGGAATTCTCATCAATGGTCAGTTTCCGGGCCCGACCATTACGGCTATTACTAATGATAACGTTTACGTTAATGTCATCAACAAGCTCAACGAGCCATTCCTCCTTACATGGTTAGTATCCCCCGTTATGTTTCATAACATACATGATTCTTTTATCGAGACGAAATGAACAACTGTGTTAAGAATAAAAAAATGTACATGGTGTAGGCACGGGATCAAACAGAGAAAGAGCTCATGGCAAGATGGAGTGCTGGGAACAAATTGTCCAATTCCTCCAAATACGAATTGGACCTATAAAATGCAGATGAAGGATCAAGTTGGAACCTACAACTATTACCCTTCCACTTTGATGCACAGAGTCGCTGGCGCTTTTGGAGGATTCAATCTTCTGGCTCGCTCCGTCATCCCCATTCCTTACCCTATTCCCGATGCTGAATATACACTTATCATCAACGACTGGTGGAAAAAAGATAACAAGGAGTTGCAACAATTATTAGATTCCGGCAAACCACTTCCCCGTCCGGATGGACTTCTCATCAATGGTCGACCAAATTCAGTTATATTCACAGGAACCAAAGGTAACTCGATGGATCTACGCCACGCCATGAGAAAATATTAGATGGTTAATTCCGTTACTGAACTTATATTTTCTTGGGGAATTAAATTCAGGGAAAAGATACTTGTTAAGAGTGTCAAACATGGCGATATCAAGATCGATCAACTTCAGAATCCAAGGCCACAACTTCACGCTTATTGAAACTGAAGGATCACACACCGTGCAAGCAGAGTATAGCTCATTGGATCTTCATCCTGGCCAATCCTCGTCTGTCATGGTCACCTTGAATTCCAAATTCGTAAAGGACTATTTTATAGGGGTTTCAACCCGTTTCATAAAGCCCCTTCTCACCGCAACGGCCATTCTTCGCTACAATGGTTCTCAAACCCAAGCCTCCGGCCCATTGCCCCCGGAGCCCGAACAGTACCACTGGTCCATGAAGCAAGCAAGGACGATCAAGTAAGTAACTTCCACTTCAATTTCTGTACTAAACTATAGAGGCGGGATACAATGTCCAAGTACACTGTTTCACCTCACATACTAAACTATAGAGGCGGGATACAATGTCCAAGTACACTGTTTCACCTCACAAATTTAGTGAGTTCAATTTTGGGATCTGATCCTAGAAACATGACTGATCATTACTTTTTAAGTAAATATATACGTGAAAATTATGGTGTATATTGACGGTTAAATTTTGGTATTTAATTGTTATGCTTATATGTTTGAAGGTGGAATTTGACCGCGAATGCTGCCAGACCGAACCCACAAGGATCGTATCACTACGGGACCATACCAATATCGAGGACTATTGTTCTTGCCAACGCTCCCGCCCAGATCAGCGGCTCTTCCTGTTACGCTCTCAACGGCGTTTCCTACATTAATCCAACCACCCCATTGAAGCTTGCCGACTACTTCAACATTCCTGGCATCTTCCTCTTGAACGCAATCAAAGACTACCCTTCCGGTAGCCCTCCCGTTAAAGGGGTGTCCGTATTCTCCATCACCCTCCATGATTTTGTGGAAATTGTTTTCCAGAACAACGAGAACACTTTACAATCCTACCACCTTGATGGTTCTGATTTCTGGACTGTCGGGTTTGGCAATGGACAGTGGAACCAAACCTTGAGGAGTCGATACAATTTGTACGATGCGCCTACGAGGCATACTGTTCAGGTAAAATGAGTCGTTTTGAATGTTCTGTAACGCTTTTTATGTATGATACGATTAATTTACGATGCGTGTACGTGTAGGTATATCCCCAAGGATGGAGTGCAATATTGGTGTCAATGGACAATAAGGGAATGTGGAATTTAAGGTCACAAGTGTGGGACAGGAGATATTTGGGACAGGAAGTGTATGTGAGGGTATGGAACAACGAAGAAAGTCTGTACACAGAGTCAAGTATTCCAGATAACGCATTGCTGTGCGGGAAGGCCAAGCCATAATTGATTTGTACTAGTTCATGTCTAGCTAGTTGTTGATCGTGATCAACTCGATCCATCATTCTTTGTTTTCCTTTTTTTTTTTTTTTTTTTTTTTCTTCTTAATTTTTTCCTCACAATATTCTAAGTTCAGTTACGAGGGTGTGACTGTAGAGGAGAAAATGGAACGAATTGATTTTAGTTTTCTACTAATGAAATATCTTTACATTACATTACATTACAATAAATTAATTTCTCTCTGTGCATTGATCATTACCAGAAGTAGTTTATTCATCCCGTTTCTCTATGTATACATTAAACGCGTTTAATGGGCTTTCGTTAGTTTCGCGTTTAATGGGCCGTACCCTGCAACTATATGAAAACCCAATTAAACGACGGGTGAAAATCCCCCATTATGGCCCATTTCTGTGCAGTCAAACCATGCATAAACAAATTTTCCAATGATTTGGTAATGTTATCAATTTTGCCGTAAGGTACGGAAATGAGGTCGAAATAGTTAAATAGTTTTTGAAAAATGAAATTTTTGCATTTTAATAACGTAAATAACTATGTAATCAAATTTTATTAATAAGAAGGAAAAAAAAAAAAAAATCAAACATTGCATTTTGCATAACTAAAACATGAGAATGAAAAACCTAATGACAATTTTCATCATTTTGTGATATTCTTGTTATCTAGATACAAGATGTTATTCATTCTCATTAACATTCTCACGCGCTTAACAATTGTAAGTACCTCCTCCGACTGTATTTGAAATAGTTGTTCGAGTTCCGTATAATATGCAACTGAAACAAGTTGTGGCTAATGGTAAAAAAAAAAAAGAGGGGTTTGAATTAGCTCCTCCGGTGCGTATTTCTCCCGAAATTAAAGAAAAGATAGGCAAATTGTCTTTCCAGAGCTATTGTCCCAATAAAAAAAATATTCATGTGATAGAACCGGTGAAAACACATGTTAACAGTTTTAAGTAGAATCAGGGGGTTTGCGTCTGCGGTTTGTAAATTAATCCACGAAAATCCTGCAAGTGGGAACCCTCGCAGCCGAAAGAAAATTCCGCTCCCCGCCGGTTTCTGAAGAATCTTTACCGAAAGTATTCTTTTCTAATAGCCACAAAGTAAGAAATCGGTAGGAAGGAATAAAACTGGCGATTACTGTTGACAGTAAAACTGGATCACTTTCCTCATTAATTCTAAATCCTTAACTCTTCTTCGTCCTTACAAATATTACAAAAGAAACACCCAATAAATACTAGGCTAAAAGCACACACTTACATTAATCTCCACTACATCGACCACTGAACGACCTCAGACGACACAAAACCAAAGAAAGAATAATAACAAATCCCCCACACCAAAAAAAAATAATAATAATAAAATAAAATAAAATAAAAACTACTACAAAGATCGAGTACCATATATAACTAATTAATTAATTGAAGGATATGCACCGTGAGTTGCTGGCAAATCAGACCAGGAAAGGATAGGATTCCAGCAACCCAATTGATCAGCTGCAGCAACAGGCGCCGAGTCTAGAATCGTCAACGAAGAAGAAGAAGATCCAACATTAATATTACCGGAAGGTAAACTGTAGTTATTCGCCGATGATCTTAGCCTTTGGTAAAGATCGTGAGCCCCTAACCCAATATGCTGACGTTCGTTAATATTATCTCTCCACAGCGAACTAATCACTTGGGCTGCAGGTGAAGCCTCCTCTTTGACCACTACAAAACTCGACATGGGACCCGAGTTAGGGCTAGGGTTAGGGTTTTGGTTAGCTTTCAGTAAAGAAAGTAAATGAGAATTCTGATCAGGAGGAGGCGGGGTCCACAAGATAGGGATGTCGTGGCCGCCGTCGAAGTTGCTCATGAATCCCGACTTTCCTATCTCAGCTGCCATCGCTCTGAACTTTCCTGCTGCGGTCGATTTCTGCGCGGCGGACGACGAGGTTATGACGGTGCTGCTCTTGTTTTTCCTGCACCCGCCTCCGATGGGGACGTTGCGCAACGCGCCGCCTTTGGTCCAGTAGCGGCGGCACGTCTTGCAGAAATGACGGGGCTGGGTCAAGTTGTAGTTGTTGTAGTAGCAGAACTTAGTGTTCGTGGAGTCGCAGCGCGGGCAACGAAGATTCTCCGAGCCCGGGGCGGCTGATGAGCTCGTCGGGGTGGTGACCGTGGAGGAAGAAGGCGATGGAGAAAGAGCAGGAGAGATTGACGGTGAAGAAGTGGTATTACTATTATTAATGGAGGTCATGTTTCCCAGGAGAACTCCATTAATAGAATGCTTCGATCTTTGTCCATCGCCGATTATTCCGATAGCTTCCCCTAACAGCTGCTCTGAGATCATCTTTTCCAAAATCTACAAGAACTCAACAAGTACAGGGAAAGAAAAGTTAGTCTTTTTTGGTTAGGAAGGAATGCAAATTTGTTAAAAAATATATATAAGGTGCAATGGGAATGGCATCATGCATGAGAGAAAGAGACTGAATCATGACTTGCCTTTGTTTTTTAGTTCAGCTTGGTTCGCTTTCAAGTTCTGCACTTTTGTTAGCCAAACTTTATAATGAGGGAATAAAACAACAAAGCAGAACTAAACAAGACTAGAGCTTGTCACAGCCGAGAATAAAGTACCACTAATAGATTCCAGAGAGAGACCGGCCCCTTTGTCGTATATATATGCATATGGTTGTTTAAGAATTTTGAATTCATCTTTTGCTACTTCCATCACATATTCTAGGACTGACAATCTGTGTCGTGTTCAAATTATCAGGTTCGGATGTTGATATTTCTAAACCCTAACTTTACATGTTTAATTATTCATGTCTATCTATTTAACTCTCGAACATTTCGTTTTCATGTCGTATTTTCATACAAATTATTGTGTCAGGTTAGTGTAGTGTCAGAAATTATGAGCTCTATCCTCAATACTTGTTTCCTTGTTAGTAAGTTAAAAAATATTACTTTCTACCCGAGTTTAAAGTCGAGAGATATATTTGTTTATGAAATTATTTCAAACATAACTCTTTTTATTGAAACAGAGAGATTGACTAGTATTAAAGATAGACGATGCTCACAATTTTCCTAATGCTTTCCATAATGATGTAGCGAACATGTAAATTACTTGTTGAATAATGATCAGTCGAGTATTATTTCTCTTATGTTTTAAGGAGTTTAATTATGTTAGATTAGACTTTGTTAAGCACGTGGAAGTCAAATCAAGTTATTTCGTTTCAAAGATATGGAGCGGGATCAAAGAAAGATGAAGTGCGCATTTGCTTGAATGGCTATAGCTAGGGATCGACCTAAATTATTAATTATTCAAAGTTAATTAGTTGGTGTCACAACATTTGAATGAGATCAAAAGAGATGATACGAGTGATAATATATAGTCTTAATTGTGTTTTCCAAGAATGGTAGACCAGTCTTGCTACCTAGTGTATCTTGATTCTTTTAATATTGGTGATCTTAATGTAATTAAATAATCAAAGTGATCGAATTAGAAAGATAAACGGCCAGCAAGAAGCTACTCCCTCCATAAATAATCAAATAAGTTTTCGCTGACTCGTTCTTTTAAGTCCTACGATATGGTTCTCTACTTTATCCTTAAAATCGTCTTCGTCGTCAATTTCCCAAGAGCTATAAACTGCATCTTATTCATTTTTTGGTTGTCGTTGCTAAGGTGCAAGGAGTTATTTTTGCCCATTTAATAATGATCATGGCAATCAAGTTTGTGGGCAAAGAATAATCTTTAGTGATTAGAGAGCGTTGTGCTTCCCAACTCCAACATGAAGATGCTGTTCATATACAATGATTACGAGTTCAAAGAAAGAACTCATCACATGGAAATACGTGTAAAGCTAGAGGCCCCCATGCATGCCCCCCACCCACTCCCCTTGTACATTCCCAAATTACTTCCCCGAGACTTAACAGTTTTACATAAATTCTGCAAAAATCAATAAACAAAAAGCACCTTCCAATGAATGTCCGATATATTATAATTTCATCTCATCACATATTCTATTTACTCTATCACAATAGAAAAATGACCTAATTTGAAAAGACGGAAAATCTGATCACCTTAAGCAGAATCATATGCTTCAAAGCAGAAAAATAAGCATATGTTTAGAAGTGGCATGCATGCCATTGACAATGAATCATGCATGCATGCTCCACATGTTTATCAAATGTTTCATGTTATTATGTGTTCAAAGGGGATCGATAAGTGAGAATAGCTAGCTACGTACGAACGTACATGAAACTGAGCTGTTTCACCTGACCGCGCGTGCCGTCCGGAATGGGAGACGGTTTCAGACTTAGCAGATATATATATATCTCTCTCTCTGCTATACGTAATGAGATAACAACATCATCATCAGACATATCAGTTGTACATATGAGGACTGAGTCAAGGAAGGAGGTGGCCATGGCTGGGGGGCTCTCTAGGTCTCTTGATTCAGTGGCTTTTTTGGCATCCATTATTATTGTGGGGGGGATCAGTGGGGGCAGCGCGCCTACCTGAAAACGACCAGTGAATGATCGTGGCCGAGCACTGCGCAGTTGATAAGGTCGCCGTCAATGGACCAAACCCTAGGTCCCTCTTCTCCACAGTCACTATCATGTGCTTTTCTTTACTACATTACATAAAGGGTGATACAAATGCGTTAGCTTAAAGATTCAAGTGAATAGTGTCCCTTACCTTTATAGTATCAATCCATCCTGATCAGTTGTTAATGTGTTCTTAAGTTGGTATAGCAACATGAATATTGACTGAGAAACAGTAGAGAAGGACCATGAATGATCGAGTATAAAATTTGTTCATTTGATGAATTGAAAGGACGTTTGATTCGATGGGATGAGACGCGAAAATGGAGTTGGATCAGAAATAATTGTGTTCAACATTCCACATAGTATAGAGAGGGGACCCGATCAATGTCTCCCTTTAGCCGAGCAACTCAACTTTTATCGGGTTCTGAACCTCCCCACCCACCTTTTGTTCCAAGTGGATGAACATTGAACACCCAGTACGGCTTATATTATGCGCTTTGCTCAATAATGCTGTCAATGATTCCCCCTTCTCAATCTTTGTCATCACTCACCTTATGCAGTAGTACTAGTGCTGCCAGATGAAAGCCTGAAACAGAGAGATGAAAAAGGGTTTGGGTTTAACCTATTTTATTACCAAAAATTAAAAGAGAAATTCATTCTTGGTTGAGTCAAATTTCCTCTTTACGCCATTCTTATGTTACAAAAACAAGTTAGAATAGTATATAAAATGGATGGTTCTGAAAATCACACCTAGTAATAGTATTAGAAATGGAAAATGCTTTTTGCACCAAATAGTAGCAAGGAAACTTGACACTAAAGCAGTTAATTACCAAAAATATCCCTCAGTGGAATGTGTGGTTGGAAAACCACTCAGGAGTATTATGGTAATTAACTGCTTTAGTGGCAAGTTTCCTTGCCACTATTTGGTGCAAGTTTCCTTGACACTATTTGGTGCATTAGAAATTGAGTAGTCTTTGATGAGAATTTCAATGGAGGTTTCAAACTGACAAAAAGCTAAAGGATGGACAAGATCCTTCCTGCAGAAATACCAAAGATCATGTCCCTGTTCAGCTGTTTCCTGGGGATCGAAGAACGTGGCATGTCATGTGGATGTGGAGTATATTCTACTTAATTACGAGCCAATAATAAAGCTGGAATCAGTTTTAGTAATGGTTAATTGGCATGCAATGCATAGAGATTTTTTTTTTTTTTTTTTTGGGTCAGAAAAGCAGCCTATCCCAAGTCCCATGCATGCGCAACTCCTCTCCCGATCCGATTTTGCGTTACCAAGATTGGATTAGCTTTTAGCATTAGCTTCTCTTTCTATCTCTCTCTGCAGTTTTCGAGAGATTCGTATAAACGAGTCATGTTTGAAGTTATTTTTTGTGATTAAGTATGAATTTTAAAACTATAAGAAACATAGTACTAAAATGGTGTTTCTAAGTTTCAACCTTAATTATAGTGCAATTAAGTACTTCTTGTTTAGAAGTGTACAGTATGACAAGAAATGACGCTTTGCCCATGGTGATCATCTAATAAGTTCCATGGACAAACCTTAGTGGTAGAAAGCTGTGATATTCCTTTCCAAACTAGGACATATGTCCAGAGAATTAAAGGACCCCACATTTGGGTTTGATGGGATAATATCACCCACTCCGGATCGGGAAAGGATCCTCTATCCAAAATTTTTTTGGGATAGATGTGTTCCACTCAATTTTAACCACAAATTTAGGAGTGGTGATGGGATGGAATTGAAAATTTATTTTTACCTCTAAAAATGTATTGAATTTTTAATGAAATAGGAGTGGGATAAACTTTTTTGAGATAGAGAATCCTTGGCCCTCCTGATCTGCTTTCCAATTCCAAGGCCTATGCACACAAAAGCTACTACTCCCTCTCTTCTTAAGATTCAACAAGAAGATGATAAGTAACGAGCTTGTGCTCCAATGGTTTGTGCGCAGGGCAGGCCATCCAAATGTCGAGGATTCAATTTGTACAACTGTCAGTTCTGTATTTAAAAAGAAAATAAAATTAAAAAAAAATAAAAATATGATAGACCTATCAAGACTTTGTAAGCAGCAGTCAAACGCCAACTAAACTTCACATGTTCAAGATAGCCTTATTGGGCCAGACTGCATGTAAAAGTAAATAAAAGGGCACTTATGAAGCTCGATTCAATTGGGATATGGCTCTGTTGATTTGGGCTTCACTAACTTCCAAATTTCATTGGGATATGGCTCTGATGTTTTGGGCTTCAATAACTTACAAATTTTAGCTCCATTTTCAAAGCAAATGATTTGACATTATAGTTTTTTTTTTTTTTTTTTTTGAGACAAACATTATAGCTAATTGTTTTATAATAAGAAAATTTACTATCATCATATTACCAGTTACCACCATTAGTAAATAGATTGCCAATTTGTTGCGCCTTTGCACTTTGCAGGTCCAAAGGCGTTAGCCTACTATCTACTCCAAGCCGCGCCTTTGTTTGGTACTTATAATTTCCTTTCAGGTAATTGTTTTTTTTAAATAAAAAAAGATTAATTAAAATTTAAAATTGCTTGGAGTGAGTGTCCCAGACTTCTAGTCGTCGACGCCGACGACGCAACCAATTTTCACTCTCTCTCTCACCGTTCCAGGCCCGAGAGAAGAAAGCAAACCCTTTGCCCATTCGTCGCCGGTCGGGTGAAGGCCGAGCAAGATTGCTAATCGGAATCTCTCTGGACGGAAGGGCGCGTCGCCGCGCTAGACCTGGTGTGCTCTGTCTCTCCTATTAAATCTCACGCTCTGAATTCAGTCATCATCGATCTTCTTCTTACATCACTTGCCAGCTGCGTCGACGGCGTCATGAATTGCGAAGCCTGCCAACTCAAGGAACTTGTAAGCAACGCATTAATCTTTAGTTCATGATTTGAGTTGGATTGCTTTCTGATTTTATTACGTTATCGTTTGTAATATTACCTTTTGCATTCAGGAAGTAGAGCACTTTGAAATTCGCGAAGTTCTTCGATGTAAGTTGATTGCTGATTTGCAACTACAATTATCTTTGTGCGCCAGTTGTTTTGGGGATTTCTGACTCTTGAGCGGAAAATTTGTGCAGGTATTCTTCACACGATCTTGTTCCACAGAGCTTTAGGTCTGGTACGGCCGAAGGACATTGATTTGGAGCTCTTTGACATCACCTATGTGAGCTTTTTTTGAAAATTTTGAATATAATTGAGACTAAATCTTTTTATATTATGATTATATTCACAATATTATGCTGATATAACTGTACCATTTGGTCTACTGCTTCTGGTGTTTAGGTACAGTGTGGTGATGTGGAACTTGAGAAGAAAATTGATGAGAAGATTGACCATTTCATCGAAAGGGTGGAGAAGCATCCCAATAAGAAAAATCAGGTCCATATTCCCAATTAATTTTAAAGCAGCATATCAAAGCTGTATCCATTACCGAATTGAGAATAGCTGTATATGATGTTCTTTTATCAAAATATACTTATTTTTTAGGCCATAGAAAGGGCTTATTTCAATAACTAAGCACAAAAAGGAAAATAAAAGGGTCTTGGCATTTTAACTTGACTTGTAAGTGACACAGCACGAGTCTATTTTCTCTATTTGTAGAAGATTGCATTCTTGTATAAGCCTTCCCTTATATCATGATTTCTGAGTTTCTAATTCTGAAATACATGCAACTGATTGTTTTATGAAAATTGATCACTGTGGACTTGTTTGAAATAGTGGCACCATGTGGTTTCTTGTATTTTGCATGAATTTGGAATTGTTTTGGCTCTGACTTGAATTGCTTATGAAATTGGTACTTCAATGAGCCCATTGAAGGGTGGTTCTTCTGTGGAGAAGTTTCTGTGTTTTAGAATCTATTCATAGTAATTCTTATTTAACTCATCAAACTGAAACTCTTGACATGCTTGAAACTTCTAACGTGATGCAGATATGTTTGTCATTTTATGAGGTCAAAAACAGACAGGCAACTTGGTTCACTAACAAAGTTGAGCGCCTCTATTGGGAGCACTGGTACATCAATCTGAATGTAGTGTTGCATCCTAAGGCACATTTTGGAAAGTCTCATCATTCCAAAGTAGTACTTGATCCTGGAGGTACTTGATATCTATGTTCTGATGCATTGAAACTACTATTTCATTACCCAGAGTTAACTAATTCATCTTATTTCCTGTGGGTTATTTCAGAAAGTGCCTCCGAGGAGAGGAATGCTCGCAGGGTAGCACTAGAATCATCTCTTCGTGAGGTTTTGTTTCAGATTATTAAATTTGTAAATGAGAAGAAGGATCATGTTCCTCCAATACCAAACCTTGAGGGGATCTCATTTCCTTATGAAATTACTATTTCAAGGTAATAGTTTGCTGAAGATGTGTATATCATATTCAAGTTGTTATATTAACTTTACCTTTACTAAATATTCTAGATTGCACACTCCCATTCCTCTTTCTTTCATTCATTTAATAATATTGATATGGTATTGGCTATAAGTGTCCTCAGATAGGATTTATTCTAGGGAGCTTAGCTAATTTGCTACTGCAGAAATCTTATGTGATGACAAATTGATCTAGATGTATTTGGTTAGGCATACAAAACAGACATCATAATATTCAGAAAATTCCCTGGATTGAGTGAGTGGGTGAGGGAGATTGATTTTAACTAGGAGGTTAGAGTCTTTTTTATCCCAGTGTGCTATTATGGCACACGTATCTGTATTTAATATCATGTACTTGCATTCAAATGCGAGGTTCATACAAGCAATATAACTTATGTTACTCTGAAAGGATTAAAGCTATGTTGTCCATCTCTGAAATGGTGCAAACTAAAATTATTGAGAATTCACTCAAAATTCTTTTGAGGTTGACCTCTAGTAGGTGGTGATATTTCATGGTCCAGTCCCTGCATCAGATTTCACGTCCCGAGTACTTATGGTTTTCCTTGATTAGTTGAACATCCTTGTTTCTTTACTGAACTGATCACACTTGTGTTTTGGTGACACTTGTATCCTATGTGTTGTTCGTTAAATGTATCAGAAGGGAAGTATAAAGCTGCTAAGTTATGTGCTGCCTTGTTTAGTTCATCAGATTCGGCGTTTGGAATCGATATGTTCAAGAGGATGCTTCATACTGGGCATCCAAGCATGCTCAGCTGATGAGCTTGCAATGCCCCTCAAGCTGGCTGTTGGTTATATTTACCTTTCAAAAGGTAAATGACTGCTGATATCTGATAATGTGAATATCATTTGCGTGTACATGGAAGTGGCTTAAATACTTTGAGATCTTGGGGGATCATATCTGAAAGAAATGATAGTATTATGTACATATGCACTTTGTCTGATAAATTCTTTTATAGCATTTGTTAATGTTTCTGGGTACTCCTTTATATTGTCTTACATTTGTTTATTATGAGGATATTGCTTGTGGTGCCAAAACTGTGTCTAACACAAAATTATTCAGTGCATCGGATGTATCTAATAATTTTTCCTCAAATACAAACAAAAGAAAAACTTCATATTATTTCACGAGACAGAGCAACTGGGACTGCTCGCAGGGGAAGTGCCTTGTGAACTGAATACCCATCTTCTCCTCCATGTCCAACTCTTCCGGCTTCCAGTCGAACACATTCAGCAGCGAACCCAGCAGTAGGGGAAGAGACCTCGCCGCAACTGAAACCGCGGGACAAACTCTTCTCCCGGCGCCGAAAGGGATGAATTCAAAATCCCGGCTCCGGAAATCTATTTCGGTGTCGGAAAACCTCTCGGGCTTAAACACCAAAGCGTCCTTCCAAATGGTTTCGGCATTCCCGATGGCCCATACGTTCACGAAAACTCGTGATCCTCCAGGAATAATATACCCACACAACTCAACATCTCGTTCCAGATTGCGGGGGAGCAACGACAATGGCGGATGTATCCTTAGGGTTTCTTTCAATACGCTTTGCAAGTAAGGCAAGCGAGCCACATCGGTTTCCTCTATTTGCTTGCCTCTTCCGACTACTTCTGCAAGTTCTGCTTTGGCTTTCTTTAAGCACCCTGGATTTCTCAGCAACTCTGCCATTGCCCACTCCAGTGTACCAGAACTTGTCTCCGTCCCCGCAATAAATAGGTCCTGCAAGCATGCATGCAATCTGTTGTCAATATAATAATATGTCGTACAGAATTAACTCATAGTGATATAATAGTGTCTTCAAATGCGACGGATGGAGTGCATTTTAGAATACAACACCAACTACCAACAACCCATGTGATTAATTATTGACATTGATATATATTAATTTACTCTTTGACTTTCTTATGCCATTTGCATTAGTTCATCCAAACAGTGGCGGAACCAGAAAATAATTAGAGTGGGGGCTAGTGTAATATACAATTAGAGTGTTTCGGCATAGGCTTCAGCCGTGGATCAAGTAGTTTTTCAAGATAGCCTTGCTGCAATAATGGCTTTGCCTGGAATGAACGAAGGCAACAGAAAATCTTCAGTATTCTATCAACATCATTCAATTAGTACTTCAATGAAAAAGAAAACAGCATCAATTGAAAAGTTGTTTGAGTTGTTCAACTGTCACAATATGATCACACTGGACAAAGAACAGGCATACAATTTTCCATAACCAATATTTAGTTCACAAAACTTGCCAATGCATTCACGACAAATCAATTTCGGCTATCCGATCCAAGTCTTCCTAGCACAAAACATAGCTGAAAGCAATTTAATCTGTCCTTTTCAATAGCCACTGTAATTGTGGAATATGATTCAAGGTGGTACCCTTTTCAGCATCTCTTGTGACTGAAACTTCTATGAAATGTTATCAACAGAATATACACACAAATTCTAACTCAAGGATAATAATAAACAAGAAGAGGTATTTGCATGTTAGATCCAAAGCATAGGAGCTTGTGGTAAAGCATGAGACAGCTAATCAAATTTGTCTTTTTGAAATGATGTGCCATGTGAAACTGAAATGTACATTTAGACAATGAAAGATATGGCAAAACTAATAGTAATAAGGTAATCGATCAAATGAAGAATCAATGACTTTACCCAAAGCACCAAATTTTCTTCTCCTGGTCCTCTTTTTGCCTCAATAGGTTTCCTCCCAGTTAATAGTTCCAAAAGTTATAACGGTGAATCAATTAAGATGACAGTATCATTACTCAACAAAATGTGTATTGAAGTACATTGTTTAATTTTTTATTTTGCAATAATATTCAATTTTTACATTTTTTTTATTAAAAAAAATCCCAGGATTTGATAAACGAATTAATACCCGAAATTTTAAAAAATTAACACTACACTAGTCGGGTCGATTTTGGAGATGCAAGAGTAGAATTTCAAAAAAAAAGAAAAAGAAGAAGACTGCAATGATCCACTAACATTATGGGCATGTTTATTATTATTGTTCTTGTTTGTGTTTTTATTTATTTATTTTTTTCTACAGTAAATTTAGTATATTATAATCAGTTTCATTAATTTTTATACAATTTTTTAATGTTCAATTATACCTTTTTATATTTTTAATATACTTTTTTTATTAGAAAATTATTTTCCAAAACATATTTTCAAACCAAAAATTATAAATAAAAAAAAAAAGAAAACGAAAGAAACAAAACCCTATAATACATTAGAAAGGAAAAAAAAAAGAAAAAAAGTAAGTGTCCCCTAACATCTTTTCACTAACAATTTCTTCTTTTTTGCGATTTTCATGAAAGAACAAATTATAACTGAATTAATTAATTATACAAGCGCTAATGCCTGTTTGTTTTTATATTTGCTTGTAAATGCTCTACATTTCGGTTTGTGAAGCCCACTAATTGTTCTTCGTTAATATTACGCCAAGAGAAACTTCACGGTGGCTCCCTTTTCTCAGTCTAATCATAACAGTTTTCTTGTTGTTCATGCTCGAACAAAATCACAATATTATTATAAATAATAAAATTAAAATAAATCGATGTAAATAACAATAATTTAAAAATAAAAAACTAGTGAAGTATGGGATGAGCCGCGTAATTTCCATTAAACTTGCGGAGTAAATACAGATTTGATGAAAATCCCTAACAAAGTAGTCACTTTTAGTGGTTAAAAGTGAGAAAAAAAAAGAAATGGAATTGATATTCGCAGTAACCGTTTCGATATTTGCAGTAACATTCCCCTGTGAAAAGACAAAAATGCCCCTGGGCAAAAAAAATTAAAAAAATATATGAACAGTTATTGTGCAGCCCGTGAGGGCTGCTGAAAATAAAAATTGAAAAATAAAGAATAAGACCCGTGAGTGGTTTTTTGCAGATATAAATTTGCAAGCAAAGCAAATTCAGTATGCACAAACCAGTCTGCAATCATAAATTCCTGCAAAGCAGAGCCGAGTGGAATCACAAAATCAGATAAAAATCGAGACGATTCGGATCGGAAAAATGTTAGTGGCTAAAGTTAAAATGTTTTGCGGTATTGTTTTAGGTAGTTGGTTTGATTATTTTAGTTGTATTATGTCTGGATTTGTTAGTAGTTTTGTCGAAATTGTGAAATTTTTTACCGGATTGGCGAAGATCCGCTCGGTGGTTACTGCAAATATCAAAGTGGGTGGGGGGGAATTCCGCCGGTCGCCGGCGATATTTCCAGCCGAAATATCGCCGGCGGCCGGCGGTTTTTTTACCGCGGTATTTCCGGCCTGGAATATCGCCGGTGACCGGCGGTATTTCCCGCAAAATTCCTGCCGGGGAGAAACTCCCCCCGGCTGAAATGTGACAGATACGGCAAAAAATTCCCGTATAATCGCAGATCCGGGAAAAAATCCCCCCAAAATGGGTTTCTTTTTCGGCAAATGAACGAGTATAAAGAAATGTATTTTCGTCTAAGTTAATTCAACTAAAAATATATGTAAACAGTGTTACTTACAGTGTAATATGGATCGAGTTCGGGTATATCGGCCATATTTGAAGAAACGTCACTGATGAAATTAATAACAAGTATCTTCTGCATTGTGAAGTAAATCCGTAGCCCTTACATATATAGAGGAATGAGCTGCACTATTTCACATGTGACACTTTTATTTATTTTTTTAGGCTCAGGGGTATTTTGGACTTTTTACAAAAAAATGCTACTGCAAATATCGAAACCGTTACTGCAAATATCATGCCCCAAAAGAAATTATATATATGACAACAAGTGCAATAGATTAGATTAAAATGAAACTGAGATTCAAAGTATAGTATGAAAATAAAAATGAAAATGAGATTCAGAAAAAGATAAAAATTGTAAAAAGTAATGGGCGGAATTTTATTCGGCCCAAATTTAAACATTTGGGCTTTTAATTATTTTGGGCTTGTAGGATAAGTCACAGTCTCATTTGTCAACGGATGACGTAATAGATGACGTAATAAGTATCATAATATTTTATGCATTTTTACCTTAAAAAATAAAATAAAATAAAATAAAATAATGCATTTGCCTCAGAAAGGGGGAAAAAAAAAAATGTCGTCTTCATTAATACAGCCAGCAAGCCATCCCAATGAGACAGTGGTAGTGATATTTTAGAATTTACAGAGCAAACGGGATGGCTCGCAAGGGATGTGCCTTCTGCAATGTAATGCCAAACTTCTCCTCCATGTCCAACTCTTCCGGCGCAATGTCACCTTCAAGTTTCCAGTCGAACATATTTAGCAGCGATCCGAGCACCACCGGAATAATCCTTACCCCCAAAGACAATCCGGGACAAATTCTTCTCCCCGCACCAAAAGGGATCAGTTCAAAATCTCGGCCCCGGATGTCAATCGCAGATCCGAAGAACCTCTCTGGCTTAAAAACCAAAGGTTCCTCCCAAATTGTTTCATCACGGCCAATGGCCCACGCATTCACTAGAACTTGCGATCCCGCAGGAGCAACGTAGCCACACAACCCGACATCTCGCTCCACTTTGCGGGGAATCAGTAATGGCACCGGCGGATGTATCCTCAAGGTTTCTTTCATTACGCAATGCAAATAAGGCAAGTTAGCCAGATCCGTTTCCTCTATTTGCTTGCCTCTCCCGATTGCTTCTGCTAGCTCTGCTTGAGCTTTCTTTAAGGTCCCTGGATTTTTCAGCAGCTCTGCCATTGCCCACTCCAATGTACCCGAAGTTGTATCCGTCCCTGCAACAAATAGGTCCTGCAACGTAGTTAATGATTAATTAAATTGCGTTGAGTTTAAGCATCGAGAAATTATATTACAAGAGATCGATCGACATACCATGAACAAGTGCTCGATCAGATTCCCGTCGATCTCCTCTGGGGTTTGTTCTTTTAAAGAAAGCAGGTCATCCAGCAAGTCATTGCTTGCTTCTCCAGAATTGCCGCTCTCCAATCTTTCAGTTATGAGACCTCTGAACTTCTCAAATGTCTTACACATAAGAATATCCATACGGCGCCTAGCACCCTGAGGATCAAATTGCGTAAGAAAGGGGAACAAATCAACAACGTTAGGCTTGGCGGACTCTTCCAACATGTCCCACACCAAGTCCTTGAATTCCTTCCCGGTATCAGAAAAAGGGTCGGTCAAATCCTTGGAGAATATGATATTGGAGAGGAAATTGAGGGACGTTCTAAACGCAGCTCGGCCGATGTCCACCGCCTCCCCCGACTCACAACCCTTTTCGCAGTAGGAAATGAGGTCCTCAACTTTTTTCGACATTAGTCGCTGATTAGCATCAAGCCGGCTGCCAGAAAAGATGTAGGAGGCCATGATTTTGCGAAGACTTCTCCACCGGGATCCGACGGGTACCCACACGACCGAATATTGGGAGTGATTTTGGGCGTGGACTGCGTCGGGCACTGATCTGCTACTGGAGAAATCCAGATCTTGTTTTTGAAGAACTTCTTTGGCGACGCCTGAGGAAGAAATTACAATAACGGTTAACTGCCCCAATTTCAGAGACATAACAGGACCGTGAGTTTTGGCGAGCTTTGCTAGGGACTTGTGGGGTTGATCGCCCAGTAAGTGGAGGTTCCCGATGATCGGAAAAGATGCCGGTCCGGGAGGAAGTTTTTTTCTACCTCTTGGTACCAAACTGATGAGGCCGACGATAAAAGGGAAAAGAAAGACTGGCCAAAGAACGACGGTGAGGCGGCTCTCCATTCTTCCTTACAGACTATGGAGTTGTGTGGCATATTCTATTTGTAACATATTCTAAAATCTCATTCGATTTATAATAGTCTATGCTTGGGGGAGATTTCGGAATATGAATTTAAAAACTGTTGGCTTGTAAAAATTATACGGCTTCTGTCCCACCCAAGTATTTTTAAAATTTATTTTTGTTTCAATTTTTTTAATTTTCATAATTAATCCATGCTTAAAATGTAATGATATATAAGTCGTGACAGCTTAACTATTTTACTTTGTAATCTATAATAAATGGTACACTTTCAAAATTGAATTCTTTTAATAAAACTGATAGAGTAATGACGAACAATCCTCCACAATTCAGTCTTTCCCTTCTTAATTGCCCCACAAATATTGTGTTGTCGAGAACCTCACTCACATTATGTGAGACATATTAATCGTAGCAAAATGAATTTTAGTACCTTTCAAAAAAAAAAAGATATTGCTTATTTTTGTATTTTTTTATTTTTTATTTATTTATTGAACACAGGGAAAGAAACAGAAAAACATACATCACTACTTTTGGTCAAATATTGAATTGAATGAAAAAGGTTTCCTCAAAGACTAGACAAAAATATATATATATATTATCTTATAGTCAATTATTTCTTCTCTCTTATTAGAAAAGTCTAAATTCAAAAATATTTTTTATTCGAATGTAAAATTCCATTTTTAAAATTTTTATTATTTATACCCTTACTAATATAATTATGTGTTATTTGTTAGATATGGAAAAGACACCGAAGTCAGCCAAGGCCGACGTCCACGAAGGAGTCTTGGGCCTCAAGCTGGTGATGTCACTGTAGCGGCACAGTACTGACACAAAACCTGTAGGGAAGCTGCACGTGTCGCGCTCTGATGGGTTCTTTACACGTATCAAGGAGGCGGTTACATATGGATAATAATTACCCTATCACGTGAAGAATGTCACGTCATCACCTGACATGGTCCTTGCCTTCACTAAGCGCCTATAAATACTCGATCCCTTGATCATTTGAGAGGTATTAAATTCCTAATTAGTCTTACATATACTTCTCTATTCTATTCTAACTTAAACTTCGGAGTAGAATTGGAGAGTTAGTTTCAAAAGCAGGTTCGCGAACCGAAAGACGAAGTCAGCTAAGCTCGGTGCGGATCAGGGGTTCAACATTATTCACAATTAACACAAATTTAAAAGTAAAGACATAAATAGAACAAATGATGTCATATTATATATTTCAGGTGTTGTACAATGACATTCATAATAAGTTATATATGTCTAAAAATTAACTCTTATAATAAAACAGATTGAGTAATTGATAGCATTGGATTTAGATTCCTAGACTTAATTTTCAGCTCAAATATCTCTTTAAAAAAGACCATAAAAGAAAAAAAAAAAAAATCATGATTCACAATTTGATCGAGTTTAAGCTCACTGAATTTGACTTTATGGCCTATTGACCAAATTTTCTCTTGATTTTCAAATAAAAAATTTGCATTTTAATGTCTTAAAATAACTAAAGTGCACTCAATCGTATATTTAAATATATTTAATTATCTCAAAACTAATTATGAATACACAAATAAAATCTAATCCTAAACTATGCAAATAACCAACCTATCATCATTGACTAAAAATGACTCATGATTCAAGACTTTACTTCAGTCATGATTCATGGCCACGAGTAGTTAATTTATTTTTATATGTTGCCAACCTTTCTCATGATTGTTTGAATTTTATAATATGTGTATTGAAGTTACGTTATTTGTTTTTTTAATTGGAATAAAATTTAATTCTTACATTTCTTTCAAGGCAAATTTCAAAATAACATGAGGTTTGGAGATTAGATTTTTTTGTTTACTATTATCACGTATTCATTGTCTATCCTCTCTATATAAATGGTGATACTCATATGTCATATCATGGAGCTCACTCGCTCATTATGGAAGAGTAGATAAAAAGACATAAGAGATTAAAACAAGTTTGTATAAAGGTAGATTCATTGGTTAAAATGTTTGATAGTACATGACCTCATACAATATATTCGAAAGGAAAATTTTGGGTTCACTCACAATATTATAACAATTAAATTTGATATAGGGTTTGTTCTTTAAGTTTTGGTTTAAATTTAAAATATTATAATAAATTTTCAATATAACTTTTTACTATTTGATTATACCTTAATATTTTTAATATACGTTTTACATTATAAAATTATTTTTTCAAAATCAAAATTCAAACGTTTAGTAAAGAAGATGCCCATAAACAAAGTATGCGATCGTATCTCTTGACATTTACATGAACTTGAGCTGACCTCGGCTGTGGCAGACTTGGAGTCCAATGACATAGATGCGCGATACGTGGCGCAGATGACATGTGGCATTCAACTAGAAATAGTGTCACGTGTTAAGATTGAATTTTAGCTTAATTGAAGATATATCATTTACTCTCTGTTCTAACTTAAACACGGAGTACGTCAATTGAGCTCGACGATAAGCAATGATTCAACAATGGTCAAAAGTCAAAACTAACACCCGAAACAAAGGCATTCTGTTGCCTTATATTTATAGCTTGAGTACGAGGGAAATGCCAAAAGAAATTAATAAGCAAATCTTCTATAAAATGTAATGCATGTAGGTCTTTTTTCAAATCATTTCATTATTCAACGGTCAAAGCTGATAAGAGTTGTGTTTGGAAACTGGGTTGGCCCGTAGGGGATGCGCCTTCTGCAATGTAATGCCGAACTTCTCCTCCATGTCCAACTCTTCCGGCGCAATGTCGCCTTCAAGTTTCCAGTCGAACATATTTAGCAGCGATCCGAGTACCACCGGAATAATCCTTACCGCCAACGATAATCCGGGACAAATTCTTCTTCTGGCGCCAAAAGGGATCACCTCAAAATCTCGGCCCCGGATGTCAATCTCAGATCTGAAGAACCTCTCCGGCTTAAACACCAACGGTTCCTCCCAAATAGTTTCATCACGGCCAATGGCCCACGCATTCACTAGAACTTGTGATCCTGCAGGAACAACGTAGCCACACAGCTCGACATCTCGCTCCACTTTGCGATTGATCAATAATGGCACCGGTGGATGTATCCTTAAGGTTTCTTTCATTACGCATTGCAAATAAGGCAAGTTAGCCAGATCGGTTTCCTCTATTTGCTTCCCTCTCCCGATTGCTTCTGCTAGCTCTGCTTGGGCTTTCTTTAAGCTCCGTGGATTTCTGAGCAACTCTGCCATTGCCCACTCCAATGTACCTGAAGTTGTATCCGTCCCCGCTGCAAATAGGTCCTGCAACGTAGTTAATTTATGTCAGACAAAATGTAGAGTTTAAGCATCGAAAAACTAGCGCAATAGATCCATCGACAAACCAAGAACAAATGCTCGATCAGATTATCGTCCATCTCCTCTGGAGTTTTCTCTTTTAAAGAAAGCAGGTCATCTAGGAAATCGTTGGTTGCTCCTCCAGATCTAGATTTGCCGCTCTCCAACCTTTCAGTAATGAGACCTTTGAACATGTCAAGTGTCTTACCCACAAGAATATCCATACGGCGCCTAACACCCTGAGGATCAAACTTTTTAAGCACGGGGAAGAAATCAGCAACGTTAGGCCTGGCGCCCTCCTCCAACATGCCCCACACCAAATCCTTAAATTCTTTCCCGGAATCAGAAAAAGGGTCGGTCAAATCCTTGGAGAATATGATATTGGAGAGGAAGTTGAGGGAAGTTCGAAAGGCAGCTCGGCCGATGTCCACCGCCTCCGCCGACTCACAACTCTTTCGGCAGTAGGCGATGAGCTCCGCAACTTTTTCAGAACTTAGTCGCTGATTAGCATCAAGGCGACCAGCGGAAAAGAGGTAGGAGGTCAAGATTTTCCGAATACTCCTCCACCTGGACCCAACGGGTACCCACACAACCGAATATTGGGAATGATTGTGGGTATGGATGGCATCTGGCACTGATCTGCTGGAGAAATCCAGATCTTGTTTTTGAAGAGCTTCTTTAGCGACGCCTGAGGATGAAATTACTATAACGGTTAACTGCCCAAACTGTAGAGTCATAATAGGACCATGAGTTTTGGCGAGCTTTGCTATGGACTTGTGGGGTTGATCGTCCAGTAAGTGGAGGTTTCCGATGATCGGCAAAGATGCTGGTCCCGGAGGAAGTTTTTTGCCTCTTCTTGTTGAAAGTAAGAAAGTGACGAGGCCCCAGATGAAAGGTAAAAGAAAGGCTAACCAAAGAACAACCGTCAGGCTTTCCATTCTTCGTCTCAGGCTCTGGTCTTCGCTTTGTAATGGTTATCAGTTCTTCAATTCAGGATGACGAACTTGCCAAGTTTGAAGTCCCAAGTTTTGGTTTTTTTTATTTTCTTTCTGAATTTGGGGCCATCCCTATTATAGCAATTTCCCAGCCCGATGAGTTTGAGGGCATGTTTGGTAAGTCATGGTTTGGTTTGAAATTATTTTTAATGTTATAATAATTTTTTATTTTTTAAAATTTTTTAATAATATTTTTAATAAATTTTTTTATATTTTTAATATAGTGTTTGTTCTTTAACTTAAATTTTAAACTTAATTGGAAATTTAGTTTTAGAACAATAATTTTATAATCAATTTTCATCATTTCCAATACAACTTTTTACTATTTACTTTCGCTTTTTTATATTTTCAATACACTTTTAAATTATAAAATTATTTTCTCAAAACTAAGTTTCAAATTTAGTTTGAAACCTAAGTTAAAGAACACGCCCTATAATTTTAATATTATAAAATCAAAAGTGATTTCATGAATCATGTTACCAAACAGGGCCTGAGAGGCCAGCCTGAGGAACTACGGCTAGGCTGTGATCAGATACCCAAAATCTCATTTAGAGTTAAATATTTGAATTGTTGATTTCATAAAGATCGATATATCAAATCGGGTAAGATTATATTCCTTTTGTTTTATTAAAAAATTTTAATTTGTAATATTATTTTTAGTAAAATAAAATATACTCTTCTAATAGAATTGAGTGACTAATATATTTCGAAGTATATTTTATTAAGAGATTGTGAACGTGGCTAGCTAGTAGAATCCTAGGACTACGTGTCTTAAATAGGCCTAATGGGCCTCAATCAATAATGGAGTTTTTTTATTCAAAAAAAAAAAAAAGGATTTCTAGAGCTCAACTTTTAATACGTCATAGTTACAAATCAAATTTTTTTTATATAGAAACTATACAAGTCATTAACTCATAAGCAAATGTTACTTATTTTTTATGTTTATTTTTAAAAATTTTAATTATTTTGTATTCTCTCCATCCTCTAAAATAGAGTGTTTTTAAAACTCTGAAATTTTGTTTTTGAAAAAGTATCATTTGTACAACTTTTAATACAAAAAATTTAAACTCCTAATTTTATATTTGGTAGTTATAAATTAGAAGAGGGAAAATATTTGTTATTAAAAATACAAGTTAGTGTAGTAATTAATTAAGATAAAAAAAATTATAAAGTTTGACGTAAAAATAAAAATTATTTGTGTATTTCTTGTTGACAATTTTGAAAGCACTAAGGGAGCGTGTATATATAGAAAATTACCCTTCATGTAACCTCATGGGATGATGGACCGATAGCCTTCGAATTTAAAATCTGTCATGATCTACTGAATCCAACATTTTCCTATCGTAACAGTGGTCTGAATAGTGATTGTTTGTCTTGATCTAGCTTAAGAAGATGAGTTCTACCCATGCGATTTGGTCTTGACATCGAGTCTTCTTGGACCAAGTATTTTTGGACTTCATTTATGACTGAAGAAAAACAACCTGTAAAAATGAGTCAATATTTAAAAAATTGTGACTTAGGATTGGTCATTCACACATTTGAAGTACAATTCTTATCTATGTAATTTTTTACACTTTTGTGCGTAGACAGCTCTCTGCATCTACGATACGATAATATATTAGTCAATATCTAGTTATAATTGATATGATAATATATAGTTGATAATTAGAGAGAAAAAAACACAAGCATTCACCCACTTCAGTGAAGATCATATTGATCAAATTGGCTATCATTATTGAATTTAATCTCGTTACGTAAATTGTAATAATACACATCATTATATTTTCTGTATCTGTCACAAAAGAACAAAATGAAAATTTTATTGACTTTGATATTTTAAAAAGCAACTGGGACGGCTCGTAGCGGTTGAGCCTTCTGCAATGTAATGCCAAACTTCTCCTCCATGTTCAACTCTTCCGGCGCAATGTCGCCTTCAAGTTTCCAGTCGAACATATTTAGCAGCGAACCCAGTACCACCGGAATAGTCCTTCCGGCCAACGAAATACCGGGACAAATTCTTCTCCCCGCACCAAAAGGGATCAATTCAAAATCTCGGCCCCGGAAATCTATTTCAGTGTCAAAGAACCTCTCCGGCTTAAACACCAGAGGTTCGTCCCAAACTTTTTCATCACGTCCGATTGCCCATGCATTCACCAGAACTTGTGATCCTCCGGGGACAATGTAGCCACACACCTCAACATCTCGCTCCACTTTCCGGGGAATCAATAACGGCGCCGGTGGATGCATCCTTAAGGTTTCTTTCATCACGCATTGCAAGTAAGGCAAGTGAGGCAGATCAGTTTCCTCTATTTGCTTCCCTCTTCCGGTTGCTTCTGCAAGCTCTGCTTGTGCTTTCTTCAAAGTCGCAGGATTTTTGAGCAGTTCTGCCATAGCCCACTCCAATGTACTAGCAGTTGTATCCGTTCCCGCACCAAATAAGTCCTGCAATCCATTAGAAGAGTCAAGTTTCAAAAATGTACAATCACGTGCAATAACCAAATAAAAAGAAGAAAAAGAATGCAAACCAAGAAAATGTGCACGATTTGATTCTTGTCCATCTCCTCTGGAGTTTCCTCACTTATAGTAAGCAGGTCATCTAGAAAACCAATTGTTGCACCTCCAGATTTGCCGCTTTCCAATCTCTCAGTGATCATAGCTTTGAACCTGTCAAAAGTCTTATCCATAAGAATAGTCATACGGCGCCTGACACCCTGAGGATCAAACCTTTTGAGGACGGGGAAGAAATCAACCACGTTAGGCCTGGCGGCCTCCACCATCATTTTCCCCACCAACTCCTTGAAATCTTTTGCGGAATCTGTTAAAGGGTCGGCGAAATCCCGGGAGATTATGACGTTGGACAGCAAATTCAGGGAAGTTCTAAAGGCAGCTTGGCCGATATCCACTGCCTCCCCTGTTTGACAATTCTTTTCGCAGTAATCAATGAGCTCCTGAACCTTTCTGGACCTTATTCGCTGACCATCATCAAGTTTTCTTGCTGAAAAGATGTAGGAGTTCATAATCCGGCGAAGACTTCTCCATTTGGATGATGCAACCGGCAACCACACAACAGAATATGCGGAATGATTATGAGCGTGAATCGAATCGGGGATCGATCTGCCGGAGAATTCCAAATCCATTTTCTGAAGAACTTCTTTGGCAACGCGGGAGGAAGAAACTACCACAGTGGTTATCTGCCCCATCTTTAGGGTCATAATAGGGCCATGAGTTTTGGCGAGCTTCGCTAGGGACTTGTGGGGATGATCGCCGAGTAAATGGAGGTTTCCGATGATTGGCAAGGATGCTGGTCCTGGTGGAAGTTTTCTTTTACCTCTTCTTACAGAACTGAGGCTCCAGATCAAAGTTAATGAAAAAATTAACCATAGAACAACCATGAAGCTATCCATATTCTTCGTTTCTGAACCAGAAGATCGAACGTAGAGATCAGGAAAGAGAAGTAACTTCTTTACTTTGAAGTTTCAAGAGGGGATGTATTTACAAGTAAAATTTGCGGCTGACTTTTATTATTATGATAACAGGCGTCATCAGTTATGTAAGTGGTTTGACTTCAGGAACTCGCGTGGTTGACTAAGGCGGTACCTTGAATTTGTAAACTTTAAAAATAGGTAATTAGCATTCATTGGAAACAAAAGGAGATTTTCATACATTGGAATTAAAAGCTTAAATACACATATCATATGTATAAAGGGCCAGCAACTTAAATTCTTATTTGAACAACTTCTCATTGCCACCATGGATTCTTCTCAAAGAGAAACTGGTACAGCTCGCAAGGGTTGCGCTTTCTGCAGCGTAATCCCAAACTTCTCCTCCATGTTCAGCTCTTTTGGTGCAATGCCACCTTCAATCTTCCAGTCAAACGAGTTCAGCAACGATCCAAGCATTACAGGAACCGTCCTGACCGCTAATGGCAACCCGGGGCAAATTCTCCGGCCCGCGCCGAAGGGAAGCAGCTCGAAATCTCTGCCCCTGATGTCAAGTTCCGACTCCCAGAACCTCTCGGGCTTAAATTCCAGGGCGTTTTCCCAGATTGTTTCGTCACGCCCAATGGCCCAAACATTCACCAGCACTTGCGTTCCTTTCGGAATAATGTAACCGGATACCTCAGCTTCTTGTTCCACTTTGCGTGGAATCAGGAACGGCACCGGCGGGTGCAGCCGTAAGGTTTCTTTCACTATACAACGCAAGTAAGGCAGAATAGAAACATCAGCTTCCTCGATTAGCTTCCCTTTTCCGATTTTTTCTGCAAGTTCGGCTTTAGCTTTCTGCATCTTCTCCGGGGTTTTAAGTAACTCCGCCATTGCCCACTCTAACGTATTGGAAGTTGTATCAGTCCCCGCTACGAATAGGTCCTGTAACATAAACGTGAAGATCGTATATAAATGAAAGTAAAATTTTCTAATGGAACAGAACTAGTAATTATGGAATACTAACCAGGCATAAGCGTTCAATATGAGTCCTATCAATCTCCTCTGGAGATTCTTCACTTGTAGAGAGGAGGACATCAAGAACATCATTGTTTCCCTTTCTTGATTTCCTGTTCTCCAATCTTTCATTGATCAATTCACCAAACATCTCAAGTACCTTCCCGAAATGAATCCTCATGCGACGCCGAATCCCTTGGGGATCAACTTTTTCCAGCACCGGGAAGAAATCAACCAGGTTCGGTTTCCCAGCCTCCAACATGATGTTCCACACCAAATCCTTAAACTCTTTTGCGGAATCCGAATAAGGGTCGGTCAAATCTTTGGAAAAGATGGTGTTGGAAAGCAAATTTAGGGAGGTCCTAAACGCCGCTCTCCCAATGTCCACAGCATCACCAGTTTGCGAGTTTTTCCTGCAATACGCAATCAGCTCCTGAACCTTCCTACACCTCAGATACTGGTTGGCATCGAGCCTGTTCCCCGAAAAAATGTTCGAATTCAGGATCTTGCGAAGGCTTCTCCACTGATTCGCGACGGGCAGCCAAACCACGGAGTATTTGAACTGATTGTGGGCTTGGAGGGCGTCAGGAATCGATCGGCTGGAGAACGCTAAATCCTGTTTTTGGAGGATTTCTTTGGCCATCGGAGACGAAGTAACGACGACGGTAGTCACTTGGCCTAGCTTTAAACTCATGAGAGGGCCATGGGTTTTGGCTAGTTTAGCCAGGGACTGGTGCGGTTTGTCGCCGAGCAAATGGAGGCTGCCGATAAATGGCAATGGGGTTGGCCCTGGAGGAAGCTTTCTGCTTCTTCTTGAAAGGAAACTCAAGCCCCGGTACAACGTTAAAGCGAAGAGCAATCCTAGGAAAACTGAGAGGTAATCCATTTTCTGGATTTTGCAGATCGATGCTGTGAGAGGAGATTTGATAAGCTGGAGCCTTCATGCGTCCAGGTTTAATATACTGGTTAATGAAGATCATCAGCCGCGTGATGCTCGTGTCTGTAAGAAAAATATTTAGATATTAAAATTGTTGATTCGTTGCTTTCATGTATGGGGCGCCACAGACGTTAAATCTACAGTGATTTTGTCTTGACGTTCAAGATTGTTTCTAAAATTAACAAATGATATGAAAAATACCAACCAGAAATAATTGACAACTCTTACCTGTAAACTAGCAGTGCGTGCATTCACAATGTGGCTGAAGTGACATATTTTAAAAAATATTTTTATAAAGAGTATTGAAAACATGAAAATATATATATAGTGAAAAAAAAAAAGTATTTAGAGACATTAAACTTTGGGTAACATATAATAGTATACTATACTATCATAAAAAAAAATATACAGTTTTTTATTTGATCATCTGAAAGTTTCGATGTAGTTATTTTTTGTGCTAAAAGCGATGTGTTTTAAAATCTAAATGTGCGAGTTTTTTCACCCAGTGCAATATTTCTTCTTTTAAAATCAATACTCACGGTATAAATAATACTTATTGTTTTTATAAGTTTATAACACAACGGCAATACATCAACGATTAAAAGTGATACATCAATACGCGATATATCATAACTAAATCTCAATAATGGTAATATATCATTAGCTAAAAGCGATATATTACAAAGGCTGCTGTTATTGTCAGAGCAAAAACTAACAACCAAAACAATTTTTTACTTTTTTTCTCTGTAATACCCTTTATTATTCTAGTTATTTATCTTATTTTTCCATACTTATCCGATGAATTTACAATTTTACTGGGACAGAAATTCATCTTTCTTTTATTTCTCCCTCTCCACCTTCGTCCCCTCTGACTCTTTCTTTTCGCCGATTGCCTCTCCTCTCACTATGCAATACGTCATTGGATAAAATCAATATATATTTTTATCATTTATAACCAAACGGTCCGTCCAACCTGTTGAATATAAATTTTTGTAGTGTAAACGTGAACACCTGTTGTATTGCCATTTGCCAGTGGCTCAGTGCCACATTTTGATGTAGGACCCCACTTGTGGGGCTCACCCCCTGTGTGAGCTAGGGCTGGCAATTCGGGTGGGTTCGGGTTGGCAGGTTCGGGTTGACGGGTTGGTATCTATAAACCCAAACCCGAACCCGACCCATTTATTATATGGGTCAATTATATAAACCCGAACCCGACCTGTTTAACAATGTGTAAATCCGAACCCAACCCATTTAACCTGCTTATTTTATGAGCTAAAAATATATATGAGTTATATGGGTCAATCGATGACCCATATAACCCAATAACTTGTTAAATCTAAATTTAAACTTAAAAATTAGACAAATTTATACAAAACCTCTATCTAATTATCACAAATTGAGCGGTGGAGTAATTATCCAAAGAAACAAAGCACAGCTTCTCCTTGACATCATCGATCTCCAAATAATTGGTCAATGCCTTCCCTCCAAGATCCAATCTTTTCACTCCATAGTTTAAAGTGAAGTTCTGGATTCCAGATCTGGTCGGTGCTATCTTCTTCTTCCTCGTGCAGCGGTTCCCACTGTTGTCTTCTTCTTCTTCATGTCGTTGTTGGGGGAAGGAAGATGTTGGGGGAAGGGAGATGTTGAAGAATTGCAGGTTGGAAGTAAAAATTTGGGAGATGGATTTGTGCAGGGGAGAAAGGAAATAAAGAGAAAAAGAAAAAAAAAAAAAAAAAAAAAAGGAGAGAAAGGAGGGAGTAGTCGGTCATGGAAATGAGGAAGAGGAAGGGAAGAAGAAGTAGTGCAGTGCAGGGAGAAAGGAAAGAAAGAGAAAAATAAAAGGAGTGAGGGGAAAAAAAAAAGTGAAAGAAGTGGGTGTACATCATTACAACATTAGGGTTAGGTCAATTTTTCATAATTACAAATTTAACCTTATAATTTATTAATATTATTTAGATGGGTCAAATGGGTCATAAATGGGTTTTGCGGGTTGACCTGAATTTGACCCGTTTATTATACGGGTTAAACGGGTCGACCCGTTTGACCCACCAACCCGAAAACCCCTAACCCAAACCCGCTTATATCGTGTCGGGTTCGTGTCGTGTCGTCGTGTCGTGTCGGATATTGCCAGCCCTAGTGTGAGCTCCCCTGTGCAAATGCATGCAGTTTCCATCTTCCAATCCTTCCTTTCATTTATTTTCTTTCGCTTTGGCAGTTTCCGGCATTAATCTGCCCTCGCGAGGCTTGCGTAAAAATTCTTCAAAACTGTAACACCATTTGATATATCTGATTAAAATATTAAATTCTCCAACTCGAGGGCCTCGAGGCAACCAGAGATCGAATATTAATTCAGCATATTAAATCTGCTGTAGTAATTTTAACTTCTTCACGATGTTGAAGTATTCCAATCTCCACTGCTATAAATTCGCAGAAAGAATTAACGGAGGGTGGCATAAGTTTCCAAAAACCAGAGTGAAAATGGCCTCAATCGCTACTAATTACGAGAAGAAGCAAAAGCATTTCGTCGCAGTCCACGGCGTTGGCCACGGTGCGTGGGTTTATTACAAGCTGAAACCCCGCATTGAGGCCGCCGGCCATCGCTTTACGCCTGTTGACTTGACCGGCTCCGGGGTCAACGATACCAAACTCGAAGAACTTCGCTCCCTGTACGACTACACTAAGCCATTGCTGGATGTTTTGGGTTCAGTTCCGGAAAACGAAAAGGTGATACTGATCGGCCACAGTGGTGGTGGAATGAGCGCTGCCGTCGGCATCGAGAAGTACCCAAACAAAATCTCACTAGCCATATTCTTGAACGCCATCATGCCTGATACCAAAAACCCGCCTTCCTACGTTTTGGAACAGGTTAATTAATTAATTAATTAATTTACCTTTCCCTGCAAAGTTGATTAAGACCCTGTTCGTTTCTTCACTATTTTTTTGTTTTTTCATTTTTAATAAAATCTTTTATTATTTAATTGCATGTTCAGTGCATTTATATATATATATATATATAAATCTTTTTTAAAACCATCTCTTACCGAACTGACCTAACTCAGCTAATTAATTTCTTGATTTTTCTGGCTGAAGTATTCTGCAAGAACTCCAGTAGAAGCATGGAAGGATACGAAATTTGCATCATTTGGAGACCCTCCAATAACGTCATTGCTTGTCGGGCCAGAATTCATCTCTACCACACTATACCATCTCTCCCCTAAGGAGGCAAGCCATTTAAAAAATTTTTTTTTCTTTAATATCACAAAGTGAACTCTTTTAATTAATTAAACGAAAAAATAACATTTTTTTATAACAGGATCAGGCACTAGGGAACCTGTTGGTGAGACCAGGATCGCTGTTTATAGAAGACTTGCTTAAGGCGGAAAAGTTCACCGGCAAGGGTTTCGGATCGGTTCCGCGGGCTTACGTAATTGCGGCGGAGGACAGAACCATACGGGCGGAATTCCAGAAATGGATGATTGAGAACAACCCTGTCAAGGAGGTGAAAGAGATCAAAGGGGCTGACCACATGCCCATGTTCTCTAAACCTGATGAACTGTGCCAAACTCTGGTCGAGTTAGCAGAAAAGCATGCTTAATTAATCAAGACTGAGACAGTGTTAACTGTTAATTAATCATGAGATCGTCATCAGTGTGAATCTTGTTGTCTTTTTCTTCATCAATAAATGCATATTTGCATTAATATTTAATAGATCTAAAAAATTGATTGAAATTTGGTTACCGGTTGCTGTCAATGCAAAAGTAGTTTTTAGCGTACCGAAATGGTTTGCTTCCTTTTTAAAAAGAAAAAGAAATATTTCAAAATTTTATTAATAAAACGTTAATACAACTCATGATTATAGTAGAAATATAAAACTCGCAATTGCACTGAACAAATCTCGTATCACCGCTCATAGGTTTGTCACTTATTGCCGAACAAATTAAGTTTCAACACAATAATTTTGACCGAATTTTCATACGCCATAATCATAAAGAGATTCATGCACCGTAGCTATCAATAAAAGCATTATATTTAGGGAGAAAATCACCACGAAGAGAAAAAACCATAACAAAACATGAAAAGAAAAAAAAAATCATTATAAACATGGAGAAAAACACCACAAACATAGAAGAAAAACTCTCTTATTCTTCTGATTAAGGAGTCTAAAATTTGAAATGAAAGAAAATTAAATGGAAAATGACAACAACGAATTAAAGTAGAACTGTTTCCTCCATCTTTGGGTGAAGGAAAAGAGAAAAAGAGACGATGAACTTTAGAGTTTGAAATAGAAATAGTTTGCTTTCTTTCCAGGGATAATGATCACATGGTCAAAATTAATCACGATACGCCTTCTCATACAATGAACAATTTATGTCACATCGGTATTAATATCAATTTTTTATTCGATTATTTTATTCGTATGAATCACAAGTTGTAGTAGTTGGACAACATTATCCTCGATTTCGATTTATTAAATTCAGTTAATCCAAAGTCACCGTAACCACAGTAACTAATTATGAATCATGCAATTAATTGACTGGTCACAATATGGCTTTATCATGATTCTTGCATATTATCTTTCCCTTGAAAATGACACTAATAACATATATTTCCCTATCCATGATATATTTCTATTTTAAAAAAATATTTTTTTTAATAAAAAAAAAAAATGCAAAATACAAAAATAACTCTGAGGTTGTTGAAAAAACAAAACAAATCCCAATTTTTTAAACCCTTAATTGAGATATATATGATTTTTTAGACAAAATTATCCCCGACTACTTCTTTGACGGGTGTTTTCTCTCTACGATCAAATCAATTTCATCGACTATGTCCCCGTTCACCAATTGCGCTTCCAAAAGTAACAAATGTTTGGCTTCACGTTGCTTAATTTTGTTCTAATGATATTTATCATTCTTATGTTTTCGATCTTCGACATTTGTATTTTTTTGTTTGCGATTGTCTTATTGTTCCGATCCAGATTTGTCATAAAGGGAACATAGACTCGCTGAGATCACTATCCTCTGGCAAATTTTATAGCCATTCCATCAATTTGAGTCGGAATGCAGAAGTTGGTGGGGTTGGTGTGTGTGTGTGTGTGTGTGTGTGTGTGTGTGTGGGTGTGGGTGTGGGTGTGGATGTGGGTGTGGGTGTGGGTGTGGGTGTGGGTGTGGGTGTGGGGGGGGGGGGGGACGTGAGCGTGGAGTGTTCCGTTTAAGATTCAATATTGAATTTGTGATGGTTGATACAGCTTAAGCTACTCATATCATGAAGATCAATAAAAGGAAAAGAAAATTAAATACTACTAATCATCACAAATTATAAATAATGATCGAGAAAAAGGGGGAAGAGATATAAATATATATATATATATTTGCATTAAATGTTTAATTTATATTTTTTAAAAATTAGAGGTTTGTTTTGTTCTTACAACAAATTCGAATGTCGATTTTGTATTTTGAAAATTATAAAAAATTTATTTTTATTGACGTACGTACGTGGGATCATTTGTATTATCGGAAAGTTCGTCGTGATTTCGAGGACCCTGTTTGATTTTCTTTTCACCTAAAAAGTAACCTCTTCAACTTAACCAGAAGAAAGTCAAAAACAAACTAGGACATGTTTTTTATCTTTAGTTTCAAATTAAATTTGAAAATAAGTTTTATAATGTAAAAAGTGTATTAAAAATATAAAAAATAAATATTAAATAGTAAAAAATTATATTAAAAATAATGAAATATAATTAAAATATATTAAATTTACTGTTAAAACCAAAATCGTTTTTAAAACGAAAAAAAAAGAACATGCCTACTTAGTAAAATTCCTTTATTATGCTATATATACAGCCTCTGTGGCTTAACAACCATCCCAATACAGAACCTCAAACTCTCTCCAAAAAAAAAAAAAGAAGGTAATTTGGCATGGAATATTCAGCGACGAAGAAGCAGCAGCATTTTGTGCTGGTACACGGTGCATGCCATGGAGCTTGGTGCTGGTTCAAGCTCAAACCGCTGCTGGAGGCGGCGGGGCACAGGGTCACCGCCCTGGACCTCTCGGCTTCCGGCATCAACCCGAAAAAGATCGAAGAGCTCGGTAGCTTTCGGGATTATAGCTTGCCCTTGCTTGAACTCATGGCTTCCCTTCCTCCCCACGAGAAGGTCATCCTGGTCGGCCACAGCCTCGGCGGAATGAACATAGCCCTCGCCGCCGAGGAGTACCCGGATAAAGTTCTGCTCGCCGTTTTCTTGACGGCGTTCATGCCTGATGCTGTTCATGCACCATCGTATCCTCTTGATAAGGTACTCACCGGAAAGTATTAAGTGGCTGTCTTATTTTATAATTATTTTTCCACAATAATTTGGATCTTTTGAAAAGTATGTGGAACGGACCCCAACGGAAGCTTGGCTGGACACGGAATTTAAATCCATTGGCAGTCCAGAAAGTTCGCCAACTACTATGTTCTTCGGGCCCCATTTCTTCGCCTCCAAACTTTACCACCTAAGTTCCACTCAGGTAAATAAATATGCTCGTTTTTTCATTTGCATTACTGTTTTGGATAATAAGGATAAATAAATGGAGTATTAGTTTTTTCTTCTTGAGAGTATTAAGTTTAGTTATAAAAGTATCGTATTTGAACGAAAGGATATGGAGTTGGGCAAGTTGCTGGCTAGACCAAGCTCGCTGTTCTTGGAAGATCTGTCAAAGGCGAAGCCATTTTCGACAGAAGGTTATGGATCGGTGAAGAGAGCTTTTATCGTATGCGGGGAGGACGAAGCGATACCGAAAGAATTTCAGAATTGGCTCATACAAAACGTCGGCGTTTCGTTGGTTGAAGAGATTAAAGACTCGGACCACATGCCCATGATCTCCAAACCCCAACTTCTTTTTCAAGCACTCGAACAACTGGCCGATCAAATATGATATGATCCTTTTTTTTTTGTATATATAATTCTGTTATGTATGCTTGTGTGTGTATTTATTTTTATATATCGTACCAATACGATTTTAGGATGGATTAATTTGAATTTATTCAATGTACAACTTATTATTATAAATAGTAAGTTACAACACTTAAAATACTTCATTTTGACGTAATAATTTTGTTCATATTCAGTTGTTGCTCATGGTAGCTATAAATAGCTTCAATCCTGTAATACTAATCAAACAAAGCTCTTCTTAAGTTCTTTTTTTCTTTTGTTATCATCTCCCAAATTCTGTATTGTACGTATCACATTTCTCTAAAGCTAAACGATGTCACTCTCTTGAAAAAAGATTTTTGTTGAAAAAGAAACATGAAAAAAATAAAATGCAGCCTACATGCAATGCATCTTCTTTCATTTTCTAGAATTTTAAAATTCTTACCTATATTCTTTCAAAAAAATAATTTAAACATTACATTTTTTTTTCTCTCTCTTCTACGTAATTTTTCAGAAAATTATTTCCTCCAACAAAATTAATCTCTCAAAATAAATAAATAAATAAATTCCTAATTTAATCACAATGAAAGCCTTTGGCGTCAATTTTTATCTTTTCGCTTAAAGTGGACTCTTTAAGTGGCGATGGAGGGAGTATTTTTTTGAAACCGATCATCATTATACATGTGGTTCGTTGGTTTAGCTAATGTTTTGTACTTATATATATTTGATGATTCATAATAAATTAAGGGGCATGTTATTTGCAGGGCATTTTTTACTAAATATAGGATATTTTTCTAGTGAAAATACATAAACACCTCACCTCTAACAAAATATTTCTTACTTTTATTTTATTTTATTTTTAAATCCACCATTGTTGCCGGTGAGAAGAAAACCTCCTCGCCAGCAACCTTCGTCTGCCTCTGGAGACCTTCGCCAGGGGCCAGCTAAGGTTTCCAGAACCTTGCTCAGCTACATCTGAGCATTCCACTGGCATACCTGAGATTTGATCACATGACCTCCTGGTCCCTTGGTGAAGTTTTTCCATAAAAAATGTATTTTTATTCATAAATTCCAAAAATAGAGACAATTTTTCAAAAATTCCCGATCTAGTGAAGTCGAAGTTAGGAATTTCGCTTTCCTTGGAAAAAGTTTCGGAAAGAAATTTGTACTGAAGTCGAAGTTCCTAACTTCGACTTCAGTACAAATTTCTTGACTTTGGCCCTTTGGCCACTTTTCAAAGAAAGAGAAGGTTTTAACTTAGCTTTCTTTGTAAATAGGGTGAAGCGAAAATTTGTACTGAAAGCGAAGTTGACAATTCAAGAGGCAATAGCCCATTTGGCTTTTCACATCTAACCGTTGAAGATTCTCTTATAGTTTATAGTATAGAAAAGACATTGGGAAAAGTTCATGCAGTAAAATGAAGAATCAGCAAGATGTCCGAGAAGTCGTGCGAGTCACACGACATCTCGGACGACCTCCAGGATCGAACAGAAGGCTGAAAGCTAACTTCAGAATCAGCAAGACGTCCAAGAAGTGCGAGTCGCACAACATCTCGGATGACCTCCAGTACCAGAAGTTCACTTGGTTGAAAGGAGCAAGTGCCGTACGAGTCTTCTTGCGACTCGGACGGATCCTCGGATGAACTGCAGTGGCTACTAAGAGATGGCACTCTTTGATTTCTTGTTAAAGATGCATCTTTTAGTTGAAGTGTTGCATCCTAACAAATGAATGTATGATTGCATCCATTCATAGGCTGATTGGCCTTGGCTTCTTTCTTATGAATTTGAATTGCCTCTTGAGTGTCTCTAATTCTCATATTCAAAACCTCAGCTTTTATTGTCTCTTGAGTTGTCAACTTCGTTTTCAGTACAAATTTTTGTTTCACCCTATTTACAAAGAAAGCGACGTTGAAACCTTCGCTTTCTTTGAAAAGTGGCCAAGGGGCCAAAGTCGAGAAATTTGTACTGAAAGCGAAGTTAGGAACTTCGACTTCACTAGATCGGGAATTCCCGAAAAATTGTCACCATTTTTGGAATTTATGAATAAAAATATTTTTTTTATGAAAAAAAATCCTCCCTCTGCTTAAGGTATACCAACTGGGCTAAGCCAAATGTACAAAAATGTTATTATTAATAAGCACTGTAAAAGTAGTAAAATTGTGTATATTCATCAACCACGAATCTTAGATCTCTGAAAACAACAGCAAAATGGACAAAAACACTGCTGAAGAGGAAAATAACAAAAAGCTTTTCTGAAAAACGTGATGCATAAGCACCTTAGCTACAAAATCCTTCAGCGGATCCAAAAAACACCTCCTGGATTTTGAGACTTTTACTAATTGTTACATCAAATTGAAACACCCAACGGAGCGCTGGACGTAATGAAAGGTTTGCCGAGGGGCGGGGGGAGGAGGCGGACGATGGCGGACCTCGCGAGCTAACTTCGCGAAAGGTCCCGGCGGATAACCACCGTTGCCGCAGCAGCAACACCAGTCATAATCACAAACGGACCACCCGGTTCCACACGAATCGCAGAGATGATCGTGCTCGGGGCAAACAACATAGTCCCGGGCTGACCCGAAAGTGCCAAAGCAGAGAGTTCCATAAATACCTGCTTCTGCAAGTTTCTTAAGAAGCCTTTGCGGATCCACCTTGCCCAAAACTTGGACGCCGTAATCATCCAACACGAAGCTGCGTATTCCGCGGGCTTTGATTAACACCTTCCTCACGGTGGCTTGCCAAAGTGGAAAGCGAGTGTCGACAGGCCTGAAGCTGCAAGTAATCAACGGAAATTTCTTTCGCCGGAACCAAAACATATCGATCGGGGACCAAAATTATGTAATGCCTCCAGAAAACAAATGTGTAGTAACTGATAATGATCCTTTCGTGCCGTATAAAATATGTCCCTGGAGTTAATGCAAATAAATGTTGATTGACACTGGAAGGAATTATTCATTGTACGTATGGTAAATAAATCTGTGAAAGATGCTTTCGCAGAAGATGAATGGAAAGTAAATATGTGAATAATAATTACTGTAAGATTTGATCCATAAAGATATGAAGACACAATTGAAATGAACGCCTCAAATCTTTCAAATTCTTCTTTCCATTTTCGCACCTTCAATTAAGGACGATTGGACGTTGGCCTATACTCTAACTAGCCAATCGAGGATGCTTTCGGTTATCTTGTATTAAGTAATAACATCACACTCATTTTAAAGTTAAGTGTTCCTGAGGAACACATAGATACAGATGAAGTAAAACAAAAATGACTATTTCTGGAGTAGAAAAGTAGCGAGTACCTATTGGGTGATGGCGCCGATACTGCGACTAAGACTGAAGGCAGTGACCAGGCAAGAACAGAAACAACAAATTTGTTCTGGAAATTTTCCATGGCAGAAGATGTAAGGTGAATCCTTGCATGTTGTGGCCTATGATATCTCCATCATTCTGTGGTAAATTCGCCACGAGTTCCCTCAGCGCGATCAAAGAAAGAACTGAGCTCTTTCTAACCATGTGAAAGACTAGCTGATTATTAGTACATCTTAGCAGTGCAACATTCCCTATGACAAGCAATGCCTGCTTCTTTCTCCTGCGTTCTCCTGCTCTTTCTATCATTGCGTCCACAACCACAACAATTTGTTTTCATACTCGAGCATGATTTGTCAGAGACCGAGTCCTCAGAGTTACATTTTGGCATCATCAGCAATGTTCGAAATTCTAATCATTTTGGACCAAGTCACCAAAATCATGCCACTCAAACACTGGGTTAAGGTTTGAGCTTTGATTTGGTTATCTAACTAGTGTAGTTACAAGTTTTTGGCATCACTTTGACTTGATGATCACAAGATCAGACCTAAGGAACGAGGGAAGAGAAAATCCATTATCAGTATCCCAACAAGCAACTGAGAAAAAGAACTTTGCGATTCAAGCAGGATCTTGCCAGAAAAATAACACACTGATCACCATATAAGATTATCCCCTTTGTTATTATTTTCGAATACCTGACTGCAGTCTCTCCCTCCTTCTTTCGCACCACTGAGAAGCAGTATCAGGAAGATTGTAATCTTTATGAGCTACTGAGTTTGTTCTTCCATCTCTTTTGAACAGAGCTCCTGAAATCTTAATAAGCTGCAGCATATGCACTTAATCATCATTTACGGTTACTCTTATATGAAATTTTTACTTCACAATCTAAGACTACAAAGAAGAAACACTTCACATTGCTAGACCATATAGAGGCAAACTAACATGCTTTCTAGAAAGGAAATTAGCAAATAATAATAACTTCAACAAAACACCAGAAGCATCATCAACGGCTTTCTGTCTTAAAAGGGTCAAATCTAGCTAGCCAAGCCGTAAGCCATTAAAAGCAGGAACCTTTATCCATATACTTTTCTGTTTTATGAAAGCTCTTATAAGGTGAAAAACATACATGTTACTCATGAAACGCCATAAAGAGCCAATGCTGTCAGCCAAATAACAATAAACTCGTGTAAAACAAGAAAATTGTTTCTGTTGTCTCAAGAGGTAAGGAAACTGACCGTCGTAAAAGGACTTGGGGATTATAAGGAAACAATTTTTTCTGGTAAAGGCTATTAATAGACATTTTCAGAGAAAGCAAGCAGCCCTTGGCATCTTCAGAAGATAATTTGTTAGCCCTCCCATTCTTGCTACCACATGTGCGGTCTCTTTGGCTATCTGTCCCAAGAGTTGAAGAATTTGAATGACCCTGTGATGATGTGGTGTTAAAACCATCCTGAAACTCCATAATATTTGCCAATATTTTTTGTCTCTTTTGACATGATGAATTTGAAGATTTCCCCAAGGCTGGAAATTCCACAAATAGATTCCATGAGTTGCACACCATTCTTAGGCACCTGAAGTTACCATATATCAAACAAATTGGCAACTAGAATGTGCTAATAATCATCCATTTAAGAACATATCAAGTTGAGGAACATTTAGAAAAATGATGAAAACATCAAATAGGAAGTAGGAAGTATACCTCAAAAGATATTCTGCGGATTTTGCTCCAGTATCCTTTGAGATGAGGTAATCCAGAAGGACTTGATGATCATAGAGTATCTATCAGCAAGAGATTCAGGAACAATTAACAAAAGCAATGTCAAGGTAAAGAGACAAAAAAACAGTAAACCATAGTGAGAAGTTTAAGGTCAGCACCATCAGATGAGCTCACCTCTGCTAGAAATAAATGAAAAAGGTGCATGGGGTTAAAAAGGTCTGAGATAAGGCATAAGAAGTCAATTTTTGTTGTTGACAAAGTCTCCCCACAATCAGTCCTAAATGGAACGACAACAAGGATTTAATTAACAAAAACCACTTCTTCATATATCAATCACCGTAACAAGGAGATGAACTATACCCCCTGTAATCGCATGGAACGCAAAACAGTTGCAAAAGCATTTCAAATAGTAGGTCATCCTGAAATCCAAGAGAAGGAAATAATTCAAAATGTATTATAACAAAACCAAGAGGCAAGACAAAACAGAAATATGAAACTCCAATAAGAATCATTCCAATCCTTCTTATAGTGTTTGCAAGACTTCTTACATCAGCAAGGGAAGAAGTCTTAGGCACCAGTCATTGATGACACAGAAGGATCTAGAATGAAATACAATTTGCATGCCATGAGAAAGAATGGAATTGTATGATGTATTGGTTTGCAAACACCATGCCAAACTCCTTTTGTTTAATCCAAGCTAGCATGAGAAAAACTTATAAAAGCAAAAAAATATAATTCCACGATGACATCCTCATTTTATATAGGTAAAGGGATACAAGTGCACATGTATATACTAACGTTTAAATAAAAGTTCCTAAAGCACAAAAGAGGAGTGAAAAACAAAAACTTGAAAAGAAGATAAAAACAATTCAACAGTACAACCTCATGCATGTATAACTTCAAAAAGGATTGTGCAAAGTCCATGCATCTTTGAGGATACATTTCATGATCCGAAAAAATATCAGTGGGAAGATGCCTTATAAGCCACTTTTGGAGAACTGATAGCCCTTTGCTGCTACTGGAAGAATCTGCTTGCAAATGAAGGTCAAAGGCCATGCTCTTGACTGAATTAACTAAAGCAAACTGCTTGTCATCTTTCTCTGTTAAGTTCTCCAAAGTGAAGGAACACCTAAGAAGAAGGAAAACAACTAGTCTTTGCAAATGACGAGATGAAATTTGCCTATCACCATCAAAACCATCTGCCCAGAAAGGAGAACCTTCTAGACAGTCCTGATTGGACTTGTTCACTTGATTCAGAGGCTGCAACAATAGGTCTTGGAAGTAATTTTCAATAATGTACAACCACAAAAGAAGATCTGAATGCTCAAGATTCACATTAAGAACAAGCCTAAGCAGCAGCATCTGCACAGAAAAACTCATGATTATAACAATAAAGTACCTAACAGGGATACATATTACAGCATGTATAGAGCTAACTGAACCAGCTAACCAAAAAAAAAAATCATCTACGTTTAATACGAAGTATTTAAGTAAAGAACTTCACTCAGCAACAAAGTTCATTTTTAACAATACTACTGTGCAACTATAGAACATAAATTTCAGTGGAAGTATTATATCTGATACCAGAAAGCAATGAATTGATGTTGTCAGTCTTTGAAGAAATGCAACTTGGAAATACATGACAAGTACAACAATCCAGTTCAACAACAAACAAAATTAGCATGCAGAGGAGAGATGAGGGTCAAAATTCTTATCATATGAAAAATTTTCGCTTTCACAAATGCTTCATTTCAAAGTTAAATCAGGATGAAAATCAGTTAATGAAAGTACACCCTTACCAAAATCTTGTGTCTCAAATAATGAAAGATGCGGCCATCTTTCCGATTTTCTGGCTTGGCAATGCAGAGCGCAACAATTTTTGGAATTAGGTTTTTCATTTGAATAATAGGGGGAGGCACGTCAGTATTGCCTCCAGCTTCATTGATGCTACTCACATCAACCAAAGAACAACAAAGTTGAACAAGATTTCCATGAAATATAGGTATTGAATTTGAGGGAATAGAATAGCGTTGTACCAAATTATGCCCATCAGAGCCTGCTAAAGCCTCACAATTTGACTTCACAGAAACTTCATTGAGCAAATCCCATCGCAAATTTGAAAGGGTATCAGTAACCAAATTCAGGTATACTCCCAAGAGCTTATCATTCATATTCAACTTCAGAAGTTTCAAGACATCACGCAGAACTCGAATAATAAAAGCAACAGTTAGGCAATTCAGGTTTTCCAATCTCAGATTCATTGGTGAGACAGAAATCAAAGAATCAAAATCTGAATCTTTGGCTTCAAAAACATCTGCAACTGAAGATGATATAGAATTACGAAGTGCAAATTTTAACCAACGGCACAGCAATTGGATATACTCCTTCCAACCAGTTTCCTGAAAGAAGATTACTGCTGAGAAACATCAAAGTGTACAATCAACCATAGAAAGGAATGAAATGATTCAACAATAGCATACAGATGCAGAGGAAAACTCAGAAATAGCCACAAGAATGTTTGCTGTCAAGTGTTGGATGGGGGGCTTCTGAATACTGATCAAAGATATCTGCAGCAAAGGTATATGCAAGCATGAGTCAAATAGAAGCTACTTGTATAGAAGAAGAAAAGAACACTTACCAAGTAAGCAACAAGATGAGCCAAACAGTGATGTTCATGGAGATGGGAACCGGAAGCAACATAAGACTCGAAAGTATCCTTAGATTCCTCGCCCACCTAGTAAGCTCAAGAGAAAGAACAATCCACTAAAGTTCAGACAATAGTCGAGGTCCAAATGGTAAGAAATAGTGAAATCGAAAATGGAGAAAGGAGTCAGAAGAGTCTAACACTATCAGAATCAGAATCAGAATCAAGCTCAAGTGTCCACTGCTTGATTTGTCTAAAAACCTGTAGCGTAAGCATGAAATTTCAAATTAAACTGTAAAACAAAACAACATAAATCGGCATATGTATATAGAGTAAATGCAATAATGGAAGGAAACTTTCCTGGGAGAGAGAAATCAAGAGGTCTTTCTCAATTTCTGGAGTAAAAGAAGTAGCCGCAAGTTCCTGCAAAAAACAGAACACAAAAAATTGTAGTTAATTCCGGCGATCATTTAAGCCAACGAAGAGAATGAGGGTTCCGATGAACCTACGCCGTGCGGAGAATGGCAATCGCCGATGAGGCGGCAAAGCCGAGAGTAAACTTCACTACTATTCATTCTAGCCAAGAGCAACAGCAGCAAATTAACAGGTACCTTCTTCCACCATCTGAACTTCCCCAATTTCTGGAGGGAAAGAAAAACAGGATAACTTATTTTTGTTATATTTTATTTTTATATCCTTCTCTGTTAAATTTTTATTTATTATATAAGTGCATCTAATTTTCGCGCTTTTTTATTTTGAGCTCGTGGAATGAACTATGAGATCGTCTCCTCCATAGCTACTCTGCTCCTTCGAAAATGCACTTCCACGACGTCGATCACAAAAGCCCGTCAAATCCACGCTCTGCTTCTAACATCTGCATCCGCCATTACTCTAACTCCATATGCATTCAACAACATCGTGTCCATGTACGGTCGATGTGGATCTTACGAGGATTCCCAACTCGTGTTCGACGAAATACCTCAAAGAAACATCGTGTCATACAATGCCCTTATTTCTGCCTACTCTCGCAGCGCCGAGCACGCCCCTAAAACTTTCCGGTTGTTCAGCCGGTTGCTTCACGAGAACCTCAGGCCCAATGGGTCGACTTTCATTAGCCTCTTACAAGCCTCGTCGAGTCTCAAAAATGTAGTCTTCGGGCTTCGTCTTCATGCCCACTGTCTTAAATTTGGATTCTTGAATGACGTTCGTGTTCAAACCTCTCTGCTCGGGCTGTATTCCAGTTGCGGGGTTCTGGAATTCGCAGAGGAAGTTTTTGATTCCATGGTTTATAAAGATGCTGTTTCTTGGAATGCTGTTATTTACGGGGACATGGAGAACGGTAAGATGGTAAAAGGACTGCAAATGTTCGGCAGCATGCTACTTAGTGGTGCAAGGCCTAACCAATTTACGTATTCAATGGTGTTGAATGCTTGTGGAAGATTGGGAGATTATTCCACAGGGAAACTAGCTCATGCACAGTCTATTATCTTGGGGACATGTTTTGATTTGCCTCTGCACAATGCTCTCCTCGACATGTACTGCAGCTGTGGCGACACCGACACAGCATTTGTTGTTTTCGAGAGAATTGATAGCCCGGACTTAGTTTCGTGGAATACAATGGTGGCTGGATACTCTGAGACAGGAGATGGAGTGAAGGCAATGGATATGTTCGTTCAGCTTGGAAGAAGATTCTCTACAAAACCAGATGAATATACATATGCAGCAGTGGTATCTGCCACGGGGTGTTTTCCTGAATCTTACTATGGCAAACCGCTCCATGCTCAGATTGTGAAAGCAGGACTAGAAAGGAGTGCTTATGTCGGTAGCTCTCTGATTTCGATGTATTTCAGCAATGGCGAATCTGAATCTGCTGAAAAGATTTTCACTTCTGTTGTGAAGAAGGATATGGTGCTTTGGACTGATATGGTGGCTGGTAATTCTAGAATAGGCAATGGCGAAATCGCTATAGAGATTTTCAAACAAATGTTACAAGAAGGGCACAGGATTGATAGCTATGCTTTGAGCAGTGCAATAAGTGCATGTGCTGACCTTGCAAATCAGAGGCAAGGAGAAATTGTTCATTCTCTGGCTGTGAAATTGGGATATGATTCTGAAGTGACTGTTTGTGGAAGTTTAGTAGATATGTATGCTAAAGTTGGGGACCTTCAAGCATCTGAACTGGAATTTTCAGAAGTGGTTAGGCCTGATTTAAAATGCTGGAACTCTCTGCTCGGTGGATATGGTCATCATGGTCGGGCGGATGAAGCTTTCGTAGTTTTTGATAATGTCATAAAGCAAGGTCTGAAACCAGACGAGATAACGTTTACATCCCTTCTCGCCGCCTGTAGCCACCGTGGCTTGGTCGAGGAAGGAAGATACTTCTGGAACTACATGAAGGGGATGGGTTTAGAACCAGGGCCGAAGCACTACTCCTGCAAGATAACTCTGCTGAGCAGAGCAGGGTTGCTGGAGGAAGCCGAAAACACAATCAAAGAATCGCCTTTCGGTGGCGACTATTGGAGCTGTGGAGGACTCTTCTGAGTTCCTGCGTCATGAAAGGAGACTTCATCAAAGCAACGCATGCAGCTGAGCATATTTTCAGTATAAATGCAGAAGACACTGCAACAAACGTGCTGCTGGCAAAACTTCATGCTATAGAGGGAAGATGGAATGGTGTGGCTGAAATGAGGAGAAAGATCAGACAACCAACCGGCGATAAAGACCCAGGCCTAAGCTGGACGGTAGTTATGAACGACATCCATGTGTTTTCATCAGGAGACCAGTCACACCCAAAAGACGAGGAAATACGGATTGAACTACGAAGATTGATGAAACAGTCACTGCACGCAGGAACAGATGAAATCCATAAAATTCCGCCGTCCAATGGAGAAATTACTCATCAGATTCTTTCCAGTGTGACATAAGATCTCATATGTTCTTCACTAATGAGACATTGTTTCAAAGATTTCTTACTAATATCCAAAAAAAAATATTAAAAAACTTGTGTACAATGTTACAAAATAGCCTATCTAAAAGTACATCTATGTGGTGCCAGTAACAAGAATCACAGAAAACCTGAACACCAATATGTTGCAGCAGTTTATGATTCATATTTCAGAAGGCAACTCTGCATTCAACGATAGATAATGACGATCAGCAGTTTCAGGGAGCAAGAAGCTTCGGTGTCTGGTGACAATGTGCAAACTACAAACATCCGTACAGATGGAAGTAAACTTGATTAACGCCGGCCAGTGCGGCTTTTTGCTCTTGTCTTCTGCAAGGAAGCAAGAAACAGGAAATGATTTACAAAGCTGTATTGCATACTAAAAAGGACAATTTAGATGACGAAGACAACTTTGCCGTGAAAGATGTAATTTAGTGACTTTTTATTTCAAACACTATAAGATAGAAGTTGCTGCTTGAGAATAACACTAATTTCTGTGAAAAACAAGAAGTTTAAAAATTGCAAATCTCCTACACTTTCTTTTCTGTCGTCATTCCTATTTTAAGCAAAGAGGCTGGCAAAACTGCTTGACATGACGAAGATGAAGGGAAAGAGGAACGCAAAATAAATGGTAAACAGAAACATCCGTTTCCTATTTGCAAGATATGACTTATCTAGATTAAAGTATTACTTCCAATAATTATTAAACTCCCAAAAAAAAAAAAAAGATCAATTATAGTATAAACAAGAACTTACGGATGCAGTGGTGAAACTTGCCCCTGATCCTGTGGCAGCTCCTACAGTAACAAAATTAAGTATTAGAAATCAAACTAATTACAGATATCTGCAACTATAAAAAGTTGAGCAAAGAATCTAGAAGATGCCTTCAAGAATAAGTTGAAGGATAACATATGAGATGCCGAATGAAATACTAATCCATATGTATGAAATCCACAAAATTTCCTCCAGAAATGCAGCTGATATAATACCTCAGCTACGAATCTAGTGAGACCAACACATTTGAGTCAAAGGTATGATCACACAGAATAGCTTTTACAAGCGGCAAGATATTGAAAATATAAACTAATACATATACTCAGACGCTGACCGTGTCCAGTCAACGCCCATCTGTTATCAGATAGAAGCAATTTATGATTCGGACTTGAAGATCAAGACAAAATTGGACTTTTCATACGTAATTACCATGCCAAATAAACTGACTGAAAAAAATACAGAAATCAAAGAGAGTAATGTGTTCAGATGCTATTTCAAACTACATACAGAAGCTGAGTTACATATTATCCTGACCATATTAGTAAATGATGCAAAAACATTCACTTAGTCATTTTTTTCTCTTTGCATAGACTGTATCAGATAGCAAACATCTTGAGCACGTAATGGTGTAACTGAAACATCTTTGAAGTAATGAACAGCAATAAATCAAATTTGAGTTTTCTATGCAATAGAAGTTAGAAATTCCCAGTGTCAAATAACATTTGCAGTTGATGAAAAACAATTGAAATAAGTACCTGTAGCAAAGGGCGTTGTGAATGATGAAACCCCAGAGGCAGGGGTTGAAACAAACAATGACGTAGTGCCACTAATAGCAGGAGTGGAAGCAGAAAGTGGTCCAAAAAGTGACGACTGTGGAGAAGCACCAGATGACCCAAACAAGGAGACTGAAGCTGATGTGGCTGGAGTAGAGAACAGGGAAGCAGATAAAGCAGAAGTGGATGGAGTACCCAAGAGGGAGAAACTACTTCCAGATGAAGCTGATGGAACAGCTGTAGCTGTAGGTGGTGCTGGTAATGCCCCGGGCATGGCTGAGCTCGAAAATGACCCAGCAGCTTGAGTTGATGGTTGTGAAGGGGGAGGTAGATGCAGAGTTGGATGTACTCTTCGAGCAGCAGCTTCTTGTTTTGCTGTTTCACGTCGATCAGCCTCGAGAAATGGGTCACTCCCATCCCCTCGTCGGCGCCGATCAGCTAGATATGCAGTCTTCATGGATTCAATATACTGATGAATGCTCTCCGCCTGCAAAATAAGTTACACAGCACGTATTATTAACAATAAGCATAGAAAAGGAACTTCATTTGCTGACAATTCAAGATTGAACATCTTAAACATAAAGAATCCAAAGCAATTACTTAGTACTTTTTTTCACTTCTCAGATTGGCAAATACACAAGATAGTCGCATTCAGGAAACATTTTTAAATTATAAACTTCAATGGGGAGAAGAGAGAATCCAAGATAAGCCTCACTAAAGAACTGGATAATCTGGGAATGGTCAATAAGGAAGATTCATCCCAATAGACTCATACCGCAATTCTTCACTTTTAGTCATTTCAAATCACATGCCATCCCAAAGTCTCTGAAAAGTCATTAAGACTCCTTCAGAGGAAACGGAAGAACTGCCGCAATTTGTTGCAATTTAGTGGGTAACTGTCATCTGAAATACTTTAGCAGAGTTACGTGTGCTTGTCACATGCATGAAGCAAGCATACACAAACCAACTGACTCCGGGCTCTTTAACATTAGGTGAGAAATGGGCAACAATTATTGACTTACAGTTGTTATTGCCATAAAAAGAAAACACAATTTAAGCAGCTTAAGAGCTTCCAAGAACATGATGGAGAAGAACAGCAAGCTTCTCAATCATTAGCCATACTCAAGGGTATAGAAGAAACTTTGTATGCATAACAAATCCAAAAGCGAAGATTAGCATCTGGTATAAGATGCACAGTGAACAATTGAACTTTTTAACCAGTTAAACTGTAATTGCACTTACCTTTGCTGCCACATGAACAAAAAATTCGTGTACATTTTGCATGACTTTGGGAAGAGACTGCAACAAAGATGCAGTAGAGTTAAAGGATTCCTGGTCAGCATCTAAAAGAACCAACTGTTCTAACTCTTCAATCCATTGGTGACACTCAGCAATATACTTCTCAAATCTTGCAACAGTCTGCTGCAAAAAGGGAGATGGCTTCTTTGGTAGCCCACTGTAGAAATCAAAAACCGGAACTATTGATGCGGCAGTAGGCTGATTCGTTGACGATTGAGCAACCTGCAGTCCTGTAGTCTGAGGTGATGCAGCACCCATATTTGAGTGGAGAAACCTTGGCCGTAACATCATAAAAGAGCGGACAGCAACCTCTGTGTTGCGCAGTATGTCTTTGACTGCAGCCATTAGTTCTTGACAAATAGCCTTATGCCGCTCCATGCTGTACTAATTCCACCAAGTTCCTGTGAAACAAAGTTCGGTAACATTGCATCTCAAGCGATTATTAATAGGAAACAGAATGGTTATATCTTTAGTCACCTAACAATCACAAAATACTAGATCAGCAATAGGAAGTCTTTATATCAATAACATCAGAAAAACTTCTACCACTTTGCACTGAAATAGATGAAGGACAATGTTAAAAGCTAAACAGATTACGAGCATCAAATTCAGCAATGTATACTTAACATCCATGCAATAATGGTTGCTTGTCCTGGCTGTTGCTTGCACAAGCCCTCATTTGTCTCAGAAGTAGTTCAACACAAAATAGTTAAAGAATACGAGTACAAGTTAATAACATGTTCAGTTGGCAAGAAGATGCATAAGACAATTCAGAATGCGACTGATATCAACTAAAATTTACTGTGAACCATGGTCCCCAAACAAGGGAACGTTCTGGAGGAGAGGGAAAATCCCTCCGGATATGCTTCAATCCTTACCATGTGTCTGGTGAAACCCCAACCCAATTGGTGCAAAATTGTGCACCCTGATTTCTTACATCTTAATTAAAAAGTTAAGGCAAAGCTAATGCTCAAATGACTTAAAAACAAGATGAACCTAAAAAAGGAAGCTTAGATTCAGTCCAGAGTCACTTTCTCTAAGGATAACCAACGCGTCTAACAGCTTTTGACTCAACTTACGTAATAATAAGCAGCAACAGAAAGACAATTAAATTATTGTAACCTGAAAAATCCGACTAGCATCAAGCTCAAATCCGCCATTTAAAACCGATGAATCATAGAGGCGGCTACACTGGTCAAGCCGTTGGCTTTCGTCTCTATACTCCAATATTCTCTCCCTGTAACCATTCGCAAACGGAGTTATAAATGACAGGGGACAAAATTCACACAATAAAGACTCAAACTTTCCAGTGCCTGCTTGTAATTAAAATTCAAACATACTCAATTTGGAGGAGAAATTTCTGAGAATCAGGATGTAGGTCAGCCCATTTAGAACTATAAGTAGCCGGAGTCTTATCGTTGGTAAAAAGAAACAGCTGCTGCTGATGACGCTGCACTTGCGGCTGCGACTGAGGCAATGCGAGCTGCTGCTGCTGCTGTTGCTGCGCTTGCGTTTGAAATTGAAACGTTTGTTGCGGGGTGTTCTGCGGAAATAACGAAAACGGAGACGATTGCTGTTGTTGCTGCTGCGGTTGAGCTTGGAATAACGAGGAAGGCTGAGGCGGCTGCTGCTGCTGAGGAGTAAAAGAGAATGCCATAGCGGTCTTTACTTCTAAATTATTGTTGAGAATTCTTGGATCAATTTGGAGCACATTGGGGAAAATTGGAGTTTCAAATCAAAAAGAGATGAACTTTGAACTTTGTGGGAAATTTTCGAAAACCTAAATTTAAAACCCTAGCTGGCAAAAAGGCGCCATTGCCTTCGTTTAAGTCGGGGGTATTATACCGGTCGAAAAGCCGAGTTGTAGATGACACCTCTTTCTTTGAATAGGCACGGAACGACACCGTGCAGATTTTTAAAAAAGCTAAATTACATCTAGCCCTGAAGTCTTACAAAATTACTACATACTCCCAGATGTTTTAAGAAATTATTCATACTCCTTGGATTTTATTTTATTTTCAATTTGAATAATCAGAAACCTATGAAAGTTTATTCCTTTTTTGGTCTCATAAAGTAGCGAAGGTAAATATTTTGCTAATTAATGATTAAGAAGAGCAATAAATCATTTCTTAATTTTCAATAAGCATTTACTCCAATTGTTATATTACAAGGGCTCACTTTGACTAGTGTACAACTTATTATGGATGTCAAAGTATAACACTTTAAATAGCTAATTTGACATCTTTTGTTCCATTTATATCTTTACTTATTAAGTATGAGTTAATTGTGGACCACACATGTTTATATTAGTAAAGGTAAGAGGAGTAAAAAAATTAAAAGTGTTCTTCTATTAGAACAAAAAATATTTTTTTAAAATGAATTCTTATAATAGAATGGAGAGAGTAGTGAATTTGAAAATTCTAAAAACGGCATATGCAATTTACCATTTTCAAGATTATAATTCTTGTCTTCTATTAGTATATTTTACTTTGTAATACTGAAAATAATAGTATAACATGAATTTTTTTAATGTAAGTGACGAGTATATAATATGTATATTATTTACTCTTAAAAAGTACTTTGCAATTATTTTAAAACAAAAATTAGGCATATTTTACATTATTATATACTTAATAATATTTAAATTTTTATTTTTCAAAATATAGTATAATTTTAAGAAAGATATATACAAGACTTGGACTCTAATTTGAAAGAAAAAAACTTCAACAATAAAATGAATTATTTTTGCTTCATTAATTCGGAGACTGGAAACTTATCCCACTCCGAAATTGAGTGATAAGCTATCAAGAAAAGATTCTGGCATGTTCTTTTTGTTTCGTTTTGAAAACGGTTTTGATTTTAACAGTAAATTAATATATTTTAATCATATTTCATCATTTTCAATACAACTTCTTACTATTTAACATTTACTTTTTACAATTTTAATACATTTTTTATATTATAAAACTATTTTTCAAAACTGTTTTCAAAACGTTTAAAAATAACGAGCCAGAATTTAGAATATCTACACTGAAGGCAACGACGGTTGCAGATGCAGACCACGACTTTCTTCAAAAGTTAGAATAAAACCCTCGTATTAATTTGGTTTTTTTTTTTTTTTTTGCCTTAGCAGACCACGCCTTTCTCCACAAGTTAGAATAAAACACTCGTATTAATTTTTATTTTTTTTTGCCCTAGCAGACCACGCTTTCATCGTCAAAGCTCCCAACCGAAATGTAGCATGAAAAACAGTTCCATTCGAATTCGATGAATCCAACGTTTGATTTCCGAAAGTTTGCGATTCTGATTCCCTCTCTAACAATCAAATTCAAGACAGTATAGAATAAACAAGATCCATTCGACATATCCTAGAAAGCAGAAAGTAAATCTGTTGGGTACGTTATTCTAGAAGAAGAAGAAGAACGAAGGATTAAGAAATTTTCATATAAACTTCCTAATATCCCGCTAAACACTATTACATGATTTTCTTTTTTCTCCTTTTCTTGGCTTCAAAAGGCTTTGATCTAGCAAAGTAAAGATCAATCTTCTCGTCTACCATGCTAAGCTTCTTTTCTTTGTCCATCCTTCCTACTGAAGTGAGAATGCATATTATAATAATAAGCTTTAATAAACCCACGACAATGGTTAAGATTTAAGAAAACGCATCAGTTCAAGGCATGCCCTGTTCTGGAAATAGCGACATCGGACAGAGCAAAGCAATCCCCGCCGACAATCCCAGCTTCTCCGCTCGGAAATTGCCACCCGTTTCCGATGACGCTCGGCCCACCAACACTGGCAGCACCTCCGTCAGCGACTGAAATCCCAGGGAAGGGCCAAACAGATCTTCCAAGCCCAAATCCGATGTCGTCAGGTCCAGCTCCAAGCCCAAGCCCAAATCCACCAAGCGCGAAAAACGCAGGCCCATGAGTATTCAGCAGCGAAGTGAAACTCCCGCCGCACACGTTCACTCCCTGTTTAGCATCACTACTGCTGCTCATTAGCGGTAGGGGCCCGCCGTGATCCGCGGAGAGTGGGGCCAGGAGGGGGGACGCGGTAACCGGTGTGTGGCGGTATTCGTAGGCGGAGGAAGACGCGGAGGATGTGGTGACGGAAGAGTGCAGGGTGCGAGAACGCTTGGCGTTTTTGCGGCTGCCACCGCCGACGGGGATGTCCCGGAGAGTGCCGCCGTGAGTCCAGTAACGGCGGCAGGCCTTGCAGAAGTGGCGAGGCTGAGAGAAGTTGTAGTTGTTGTAGTAACAGAACTTGGTGTTGTTCGATTCGCAGCGCGGGCATTGAAGCTGCTCCGGCTCCGGAGGTGCACCCACTTGGCTAGCCTTGGTCCCTTTCCGGTCACTGCTCTCAGAAGGCATTTTTTTCTTGCGCTCTTGAAGAACCTTTGAAGTTTGAAAAAGAGAAGTTTGGTCAAGAAGGAATGATGAAAATTTTCGGGTAAGAAGGGAGCATGAAGAAGGGGTTTTATGGATGTTTCTGTGTGAGAGAGAGAGAGAGAGAGATTCTGTCTGAGAGATTTACAGAAGAAACAGTTGGTGTGTACTGAAGCTTAGGTGCCAACAGTGAGCAGCTTTTTTTTCCAGAACATCTCTTTAAAGGAAGAAGGAACAGTTTTCAGTCGGCTCGAAGACAAAGGATTGTTTCTTTGGGGGGGTCGGCTTCTAAATGGAGGCTCTTGTTGGGCTATGTTTTTAGATTCATCTCTCTGCAAGTTCATCATTATCCACAATTTTATTCTCTTTCTTTCTTTCTTTCTTTAACAACTAGCTAGGAAGCTAGCTAATTACGTAGAGCCAAGGTAGTTTGATTAATTTGTGTGCAGGATTACATATCTTGATCATGAAGTTGCTTTCTAAAGAAATCTGTATTTTAATTGCAATTAAATAATGTAAACTTTCTAATGAGTCAATGGGTCAACTATATATACCCTATATATATAAAAAGTAATATATGTTTCACCTCAATTTGTTATTTGGACGTCACATAAGTCTAGCATTTAATGTAATATACTTTATCACTATATAATTTACCTCTAAATAATATCACATGGCTGCAAAATTAGCACATAATTTAATAAACTTTCCATAAAAAAGTAATATGAGAGGAACGTTTAATAATTGTTTATTAAAAAGATAAATATATTGTACATGGATTCAATGTGGTATAATCTAAAGTTTATTGGTAATTGATTATTTGAACCTATAATATAATATACATTTAGTGAAGTTATTTGAATAACGTGCCCGGTGCAGTGATATCGATCTGCTTGCAATTATTCGCAATGAATGAACGGCATGCAGACATCAAGTATTAACATCATTATTTAATGGCATGGCTCGTGTGTGTATTCCTTTGATTTGATCATTAACCGATCAATCGTATGCAACCATGTGTCTTTCAACAATAGCACCATCTAACAGATTACTCATTTTTTCTTTTCTCGTTTTATTAAAAAAATGTATCATTAAGATAAAACACATCACTGTTAATAAAGCGCAGTGATCGAAATGACTAATGGGTTATTGACTAAAAAGGACTAGTAATATCCAAATTTGACCAATTTCCTGACGTTGAAAAAAGTGATTTATCTCATTAACGACGGGTTTCTGGAAAAGTTTCCATAAGTGGAAATGCAAGCACCTAAACAAAAAGAGCGAGATATCCTTTGAAATCTGGGAGCGGGAGGGAGACGATACGAATGGGGATGGATGGAAACAAAGGGAGCAGGAACACATACATACCGAATGCAAACGTACAATCTGCAGTCACACACAAATCATGCGTACTGGGAAGAGAATAGACTGGACTGGACTGGACTGGACTGTAGGCAGCGTGTAAGAAGAAGAAAAAGATTGAGACAATATCATGAATGTCGGTTTAGCGTGGGACTGCAATTATTGGATTTCAAACCCCGGCGGGCCTTCTCTTATCACTATCAGGGACCCCATTCTCCTCCGTCGTCGTCTTCTTCTTCTTCCCTCTCTCTCTCTCTCTCTTCATGTTCCCACCATCGATTCATCCGTACGTCTTAATTCTTGCCGGATTTCTCGCTTCCTTGTCGTCTTCCTTTCTTTCTCATGTTTCTCATCCCCACACTAATTACCATGGTCCCCCTTCATCCTCCTCCTCACCATCGCATTGCACCCTAAGGAAGCGACATGTGTCAGCTCTCACCCAGCACGCGCAGGGTCCGAACCCGACCCAGATATCCATACTCGATCTTCTCTCTCTCCCGTCTCGTATTGCTGCAAATATTTGTTGTTGCCTGATGGGTTTTTTCAGACACACGAGATAGATATGTATGTATGTATGCATGTTGTTGACTCAGTTCTTTGGCTGCCAATTATAGGTAGACAGTATTTGTACATTGGTCACAGAGGCCACAGTGGTTTTGCTTTGCTTTTCTTTTCGTCTTTTGTCTCTTTTTGTTTCGCCAGGAATATTATTCTTCTTCCCTTCTCTCTGCTTCAGTCTTGTGCTTCTGCTTCTGGAGCAGTTGGTTGGTTGGAGTACTCAAGGCCATCCATAACCAAACAAACAAACGAAGAAGATAATGGATTAAGCTAAGCTGAAATGGCTGCCAACCAAATTCAGTAGGATCAGTACTAGTACTGTTTTTAATTCATTATTGTTTTTTCCCTTTTCTTTTTCTATGGCTTAATTTTTAATTATTTGTTGTGGGGCCAGGGTTAGGTGGAATCAGGTGGGACATATTTGACTAGAACATGGCACTAGTACACAGTAGCACTATCAACCAGTTTGCTACCATCTAGTAAGTAGTCACAATATCAGATTTTTGGTCTGTCCAAGTCAAAAAAAATTAGAGAATCACGTATCATGAGATTTAATTCTTTATTATAAGAGAACTTACATTAAAAGACGAGGTTTAGGCCATGTTATTTTGGTTTTTATTTTAATAATAAATTTAATATATATTATATTATTTTTTATAATTTTAATATAATATTTTATTATTTAGTTATATTTTTTAATATTTTTTATATAATATTTTATTATTTAGTTATATTTTTTAATATTTTTTATATACTTTTTATATTATAAAATTATTTTTTAAAAACATAATTACAAAACTATTTAGTCATAATATAATTAATGACCTATATGATGATATTAATAAGGGATATGTAAGTTCTTCTTTATGTCTCAGGGCTTGTTCTTTTTAATAAGTTTGAAAACTATTTTCAAAATATATTTTTGAAAAATAGTTTTAGGCCATATTTTTGAAAACTGTTTTATGGGTTTCAAAATATATTTTTCAAACTCATAAAACAGAACAGGCCCTTAGACATAAAGAAGAACTTACATATCCCTTATTAATATCATCATATAGGTCATTAATTATATGATGACTAAATAGTTTTGTAACAGAATTATATTTTTCATGTTTTATTATAATGGTTCATTTTTATTACTGTTTTCAGTATAAAAGAGTGAAATTTTTTAATAAGACAGAGTAATTTGTTTATAATGATTTAATGGAACTTACAATTATTGTACATGCAGTAGTGACGTTATTGGTTGAGAATATGCATCATTAATTATGTGTACGAAATTATAATACAATTTTATGTATCAATCATTTACTTTACGGAATGACTATGCCCGCCCTAGTGCAATTACTAGTGGGTAGAATTATTTAGGCCAACAAATTTCTAGTGGTAGCTGACCTACGTACAACTGCAAATATAATATACAGGCTGCGCCCTCTCTCATTCATTCCCCCAATAATACTTGAATAATGTCCAAAATCACAAGAAACAGCTCTCTTATTTGTTATTTTGTACGATATCATATATTCTATTTATCTAAATTCTGTTTTTTTATCTGTTCTTTGACATTGGTGGTGGGATCCACATTTTATAAAAAGCGACAACTTTCTTTTTGTGAGAAAACAGCTCGAATTTAATTATATAGAATATCTTATGGGATTTTTTGACGTGAAATATTAATTGTTAAGAAAATAGTTCTCATCAGAAATTTTTTCACTAATTCATCGAATTAAAACATGAAGTACATAACAAATTAATACATGAAGAAAATCTTCAAAGTACAGCAGAAAAAAACAATCGATTTGACCACACAAGGCTGGAGATCGGGATGAATCAAATGTACGTACAATTATTAATTTGTTTAAGGTAGCTGTATCTAGAGATCTCTAAGTTGTCGGAGATTCATGGGAGATATAAACTTTGTATCTCCATCAAGCAACTGCTTGGCAATCAGCAAATTTGCAGCTTCGCTTGGATGGTAAGGATCCCAAAACACGTGCTTGTCACGATCTGCACACATAGTTGAAGTCGGACCACAAGGAATTATACCCGCGAATTGGCCTCCATTTCCACAGCAAGCTCTACTCGCACTTGTAAACCCTTCACAAAATATCATTAGAAACGCGACTATTTTATTAAAAAAATACGGTTAAGTATTACTTAATTACCATAGCTTTTGTAGTTTCGAATGAGTTCCATGACGAGATCGTAAACGTTTGCATGAACAAATGTGGCTCCGGGCAGGTTTTTATTGAGCTCCGTCACCAAATCCTTCAACCGGTCATTGTATCGAAGGGCAAGCTTATTTGGTAATTCCACGCACTGATCTTCGTTTAACTGGTTAATGGTTTTCTGATAGGGGATGCACCCTATGGGTCCCACGTTTCCGAGTATGAATTTCCTAGCATCCAGATGATAAAGCCTCTGCATATAAACATCGCATCCATGCATATGTAAGGGTTCGATAATATAACTATAAGTTATCGTGTACAGTTCAGAACACAACTATTTACGTACCGTGAGCTGGGCTTTGAGGTGGGTTATAAGGTCGTCGACGAAGCTGTCGGGGCTCTGTGATATTCTAGCACCCACCGAAATCACAGGGAGTAAATAATTATTGAGGAAATCGTTGGATCCAATCGTGACGGAGAAGATCGATTTTTTGGAGATGTAATCCTTTGCCCTTGATGGACCCAACAATTGATCGATTTCTTTTCTGGTGATGTTGAAGTAATCAACCTGGATGTCCATTGATAGCCTGTTCACCTGTCACAAAGACGATTAATTTGTTATCAAACTAATGGGAAATAAGAACCAAACTGATCATGGTCGTATTATATATAAAAATTACGTACAAAAATTCGTCCGGTGGCGTTCATAATTCCGCCGCCGCCAGAAGCGTAATTAACGCCGTGTAGTAAAGTTTTTCCGGTGCAATTCGGTGCCAGAAATGGCGTTGCATAGTATGGCTGTCCCAATTCCTCTCCTATTTATTTATTTTTTTCAGATCATTGAATCTATGTCAGATAGTTGTTTACGAATAAAATAATGACGATCGGAGGGAGGGGACCGGGAAGCCTTACCGACAATGTCTCCGATGGTTCTGCCGTTTGTATACCTTCCGGTGGGATTTCCTCCGGACGCCGTAAAATCGATCCCGTTTGGCTTAATATTAGCTTTGGACAACGTTTGTAGATAGTTGTTATTCCCAGCGTCAACTAGAGAATCTCCAAATATATACGAAGCTCCGCTTTTCAAATCCTTATCGTCAATACTCTGGCAATGTCCAAACTGCAGATCATTAAAGCTAATGGCGAGAAAAAACAGAAAGAAAGCAATAAAGAATGAACGTTTCCCAGCCATATTAGCCTTGATCAAGAGCTTAATTAGCGAGTTCGGGTTGCAGGGAAAGAGAGCCAGGGAGGGGATGTTATATATGCGTGACGTTAGTTGTGGGAAGGGAACTAAGCTAGTTGGGAAATCTTGTAAAGGCTTGTAATGGTGGAATTGCAATTCTGGTATGACCTTTTATTTTTCATATCTATCTGGGGCTTGAAGACGATTATAAGTCTAAAACTTGTTGATGAACATAAACTGGAATTCAAGAATTAGGTCAGCAACATATTGTTTGCTGGCTCAACCTGCTTGGAAATGAGGGAATTCTTGTGGTATAAGTAACTCGATCATTTGTAGTCAAAGGCTGGCCGGGTTTAAACAATTGAAATTTATGGTTTGGTGTGGATCAATTATTTTTTCTTTTCTTTTTTTTTTTTAATTTTAAAATTTCCCATTTCATGTGATGAAAAAGAACTTTCTAGTTTGATTTGAATTTTTTATTTTTATTTTTTTTATAGATGACGAAGGGCTGAATTTCAAAAGATAGTTATAGCAATTTCAAGAAAATTTGCAGTTTGATTTGAACTTCATTTGTAGCTAACTTCCATCTGTGTTTGGCTTCTTGCCGATGACGCACCGGAGTTTCAACTTTCATATAATATAGGTCAACAAAAAAAAAAAAAAACACAGTTTTAATGGTTAGTGTTAGCGAAGTAGGTGACTAGAAAACACGTTACGTGTACGTGCATGCATGAAATTACTCGCTCGTTTCTAAGGATTGCCCAAGTTTCGATATTGAAACGGAATGTCCGGAAAGATTTAAAAAAGAAGTCGCATAATACATTTTGAGTTGAATTGAAGTAAGGTTCACAACAAAATGTTGTTTGATATATCAGTTAGTATGAAATTGTACAATTTAAAATGTATTTTAGAATTAAATTCGAAAAACAATAACCCATATCACGTTTCACATCTCAACTTATTCTAAACTATATAATATCATATTACATCTCACACTCAAATTTAAAACACATTTTTAAATATTATGTTTCGTTTTGTAAGATGATGTATGTACCATCCAAATTCAGAGAAGTTATGGACTTCTAGTTTCACAACTAAAGAGTCTGCAATCGTTTCTTTTATCGTTATACGACTTTAATATGACATGTTGATTTATACATAATGTGATTTGTCATTTCTATTTTATTTTATTTTATTTTTTACGTAACAAGTTAATGTAGGCTTACTCAAAAAAATAAAATAAAAATAGAGATAACAATTTTCAACATAAATCTAATTTCCTAAAGGTGAACTATCAACCTACAAATTATGATCCATAAATTCTTACAACTTAACGTAGGCGGCTCATCAGGCCTAAGCAATTGAATGCCAGAATCTACATTTATGAATGGATTGCAAAATCTAAACCGGAACCCAAAATACTAAATCGATTCTAACTCCGATTCTATTTATTCTTACATTTCTTTATTAAAATAGCTCAAATAAAATCTATAATATTACACATGCAAATTTCAGATAAAATCTTGCGATTCGATCCTATCGATCTCGATTTTATATCCAAATAAATCCCAAGTGAGATTTCGATCTTACAAATTATGGAGGGAAACATTAACACTAGATTGCCAATAAAAAATCAAAATTAAGTTTCTTGTCAGCAGCAGACCCAAGATAATGCGGTGAATTAAATATTCCCAGGCCCAACAGTGACAAACTAAAACTAAAGAAATGATCCAACAAAGACAAGATTAGGGTATGGAATGGAACTATGGATCATGGAGAGTTTTTGGGCCGAAGTGTGTAGTTGTTTTATAAATACTTTATTTTTCATGTTACACTTCCGAAATTTCCCTCCTCCCCCAAGGCTTCCTCCTTCCAACTCGCAGAAGCTTGACTGCTCACTCGACCGTTGGACTGGACACTCCCATCCCACCCCACCATCTATGTCCTAGGAAAAGCTCTAGGTTTGCTCTCAGGTGTTGATGCAAAAATGGTTTCTTTGACAAGTAAAGAACCTTCGATTGAGAATGCCCCAGCAAAGCAAGGATTCGAAGTTGCAGAGAAAAATGAAAATGGGGGAACCACTAAGATATCCAATTACGAGCAATCGAGGGAAGAAAGAATCAGAGAAAACCTGGAGAGGATGAAGAAACTTGGGATTGTTGATCTTTCTCTCAAACTCAAGTCTCTGAACAAACCCACTCCTAGGTCTACCCCCTCCTCTCGCAGAGCCCTTGAGCATTCCACCCCTTTGCCTCCTTCCCGGCCGCGCCGCCGTTCTTCCCGGTAAATTTCTCTTGCCCTTTTTGTCTCTCTGTAGTTCCTTTTGCATATCGTGAAGTTACTGCTACTGCTTCTTTTGGCCTTATTTATTTTGGTTATTTACTCCTTGAGTCAAAGATGGGATTTTTTTTTTTTTTATAAATTTTCTTTTGTTCTTTAATCATGCAAGTTAGTTGAACTTTGAAATTACATGATTTTCCATTTTTTTATATGTTTGTGATAGAAAGATGAGATTTTTTAGACGTGGCCAAGTTAAAGTGTACTGGGTTTAAAATAATGTGACTTTACGATTGAATTTTGTTTAGGTTGCAAAATGCGACACCAGTTAGTTACGCTGAAGTGCCTTTGAAAAAGAAAGATAATTCTTTGGGAGATGGGCATGATTTGCTGAGAGAGGAGGGTTCCAAACCCGAATTTTACACTGAAGAACATGAAAAGTTGTTGGGCAGCACTGAAATGAGCTGGACTCTCTTTGTGGATGGATATGGAAGAGATGGAAAGCGAATTTACGATCCGGTGAATGGCAAGACCTGTCACCAGTGCAGGCAAGTAGTTCTTTTGCCTAAATGCAGGAAATAGCTTTTGTTATAAACACGAGTTTGTTTGTTACTTATTCCTTCAGTTTCCATGCCTTTATTTACTACTTTAGGCTTCTGCCAGATATAGTTTGACACTCAAATTGCATTTTGCAGGCAGAAAACTCTTGGTCATCGTACTAACTGCTGTAAATGCAACAAGGTTCAAGGACAGTTCTGCGGGGACTGTCTATATATGAGGTACTAATGTAACATCACCGGAATTTCTTACATCAAAGTGTGGACTTTTCTGGGAACCATGGCTTTTTAAGAATTTAATAAGTATCACATGAACTCTTCTCCTCTACATGCACATGTTGAAAACGTCTTGCCTTTGTTATGTCTTGTTATTATGATAGTGACATTGTGGTAGTTTACTTTAGATGTTTTTCTCTTATTACTGTTTGGAGAGATTTACCTTAAAAAATGGCAGTATTTTGGTTAGGGAGGAGTTTGACGGAGTGATTCATAAGGGTAGATTTTTCTAAGTGTGATGACCTAAAGCTGAACTCTTGAAAAGTAGGGTAACCAAATTTGCATTTCACTTGTTACAAAAAAATGACATTTTTCATGGAAATGTCTTATTTGTATTCCTTCAATTAATAATAAAGTACTTGAGACTCTAATCCCTCTCTTCATAATCTATGAAAGTGACTCAGGATTTCTGTATAAATAAGCTGCAATCTTATTTTTCAAGTTCTTGATCATTTTGTGCCTTTTCTTTTTGGTAGATATGGAGAACACGTGCTTGAAGCAAACCAGAACCCAGACTGGATTTGCCCCGTTTGTCGCGGTATTTGTAACTGCAGTTTGTGCCGTCAAGCAAAAGGGTGGCCACCTACAGGCACTCTTTATAAAAAGGTCTGTAATCCTTCTATTCGTCATAATCTTCTTTACAGAAAGTGTCTAAAAATTTCTTGTATGTTTTGAACTCTTTGTAGATCACAAAGTTAGGCTTCAAGTCTGTTGCTCATTATATCATTCAAACAATGCGAAAGAACAGCGATTCAGAGGCAACTCCAGATTCCAAGGTTCTATTAGTGAAAAGATCCCTACCTTTTGCCGACATAGAATCAACATCAACCGAGAATGAGTTCAACCCTAGACCTCAAGGTTTGGAACATGATCAATCTGAAGGCCAGTTGACAGATAACTGTATTGGTGTTGTTAAGCAAGAGGAGAAGCCACATATCTTGGATAATGAAAAGGCTGATTGTGAGTTGAATCTTGGAGGCATAATCAAGCCAGACTTAACCTCAAATGTTAACTCTGTGGTTCCTGGGTTCCCGGGCGTGATCAGAAATGAAACAGATTTGCATGATTGCAGCGATGTGCCATTGGGGAATAGCATAGAGCCTTTAAATAAGCCAGGGCTTCCAGTTGACCTGAAAGGGGTATCAAAAACTGAATGTGGGACATTTGTGGAGGAGCTTGATGACAAGAAAGATGAAGAAACCACCTATTGCTTTGCTGCACTAGAATCTTGCCTGATTCCCAAAGGGGCTAAAGATGAAAGTCCAGATGTTGATCAGCAAGAATTGAGCAATGCTATATCTCCATGCACAGTCGAAGCAACTGTGAACCGTCTGAATGTACTTGCAGCCACAGTTGAAGCAATTGTGAACCATTCGCTTATTGCCACGCCAGTTGCAGCTGCAGATAGTGTTGCCAGAAGATTGGGACCGAGGCTCGGCAAGGGTAATGAGCAGGAGGAGCAAAGTTCAACAGCCCTGCAGCAGTTGAAAGCTGAAGCTGAAGCTACTACCACAAAGGATACAGATACTGCAAAACCAGCTGTTACACCAATGACATGTTCAAAATCCAACAAGAAACGTATCCGCACCTCAGAACCATCCCCTGATAGTATCGCCGGACGACTCAGGCAGAGGCGTCTTGAAGGCAGGGTGGTGATATGAGACAGTAACACCAAGTTGAAAATGTTAGATGCCAACAGCCCCATAGATACAAGAAACGTTTTGCCTTTTGTGTTTCTTGATAGATTGAATCCCAGCAAGCAAGTTCAGAAACAGTACACCAGGCTGTTGGACAGGAGCCCTTTAATCTTCTTGACTTCCCAAGTTTCTGGGGAGTTTAGGTATGAAATACATCATTTTTTGAAGGCTGTGAAATGCTTAGCCTTATTCACTCGAAGGCTGGGAAATGCTTAGCCCTTTTTTGTAACTCTTGTCTAACATTTCAAGCCCATCTAAACAGATCTCTCAATCTTTTATGTGCTGTTTAGTGTTCGGCCTTTGGATTTGTGCTCAACAAGCCCATAATGTGGATGACTAAAAAGAACAAACCTTTGATATGAGGAGGGCCTCCTTGCTTTAGTTTAAGGATACAACAAAGCAAATGGGAAAAAGAAAAACTCAAAAAAAATTTGAAATGACTGCTGATCCGGAGCACAGAAGCAAGGAGGAGAAGGAACGTAAAAAATTGACAGAATGTTGCAGGAAAAAGCAAGTTATAAAAATGAAAAAGAGAGACACCAAAGCAAAAGAGGCTACCACTATCTCTTCTATCTGCAATCGCCATATCACTATACTTACTAATGCTTTGCCTACTTTTAGAAAAGTTAAAGCAAACACTTAACTCTTGCTTTGGACAACATCATTCATTCCATTCGGGGAATTAAAAGCTAGCCCTCCCTCCCTGCTTCTCAATTATTCCCATTTATGTTCATTTATCCTCCTTTTTCCGTAAGGAAAAAAGTTTGAAAATGACGTAACAGTTAAAATATAAAAGAACGTTTGTTTGATATTCGAAATCATTTCTACATATTCAAGTGATAATTATTATTAATTAATTGGTTCCATTTCAGGTGGACTGAGACATCATCTGAAGTCATCCCCCGCAATTTCTCCGTTCTAAATCATTTGCTTGGCAGCTTTTTGTGGCATGCAGAAATCTGTTCACCTAATTGACTAGGGAACTCAACTTAATTTTATAATTATATATATTTTAATATCTCAATATTCTGAAGAGAAAGAAGAAAAAAAAAACTGTAAAAAATGGGGATCTGAGGCATCGAATAACCCGTAATAAGGACAAGATGCATGGGAGAGGTGGCAGCATTAATTATGTTATGTCTGGCTTTGTGCCTTGGGTCCTAACTTTTTATACAACTAGCTGCTCCTAGTAACTGGTGCTGACTAAGTTAGTTGAGTCCAACCCCAACCTACTCTCTTTCACTTTTAATACTACTCTTTTTTTTTTTTCTTCATATATTTTCCCTTTTAAATGAGAGTTTGGTTTTCAAGTTTGAAAAATAATAGAAAAAGACACGGTTTGATTTACGAGTTTAGAATGAAAAATGAATGAATCAAACGTGATAAGAAATAGTGAGTTTCAGTTTGATTCTCGCTCCATTTCAATTCTATCAAATATATACACATTCTTATTCTAGCCACTTCAACCAAATACCGAATGAATTTCGTTCAAATACTGTAATGTGTATATTCTCCAACTAAGATTTTGCAATTGTAATTTTAATTATTTGACTAGCTTAAAGTCAATAATGGAAGGTATCCACACAGAAAAAAAAAAAAGGTCAAAATGGAGGTGAGAATGCCCTTTCTTTGACTCTTTCCTTGGCTGCAAAAGGCGATATCCCTCGCCCGCAGGGCCCACACCGCCCAGCCCCATGAGCCTCGTGTGAGAGGTAATCAGGGTGACTCAGCGATAACCTTGGCAGGAGGACCAGTGCCTGGTGCCCACAAGGATCCACCCCCCACATTGGGGGGATGAAAATCCCACACTGCGGCTGCCAGGGCTCGATCCTGCGTCCTTGGCTGCAATCTGCTGCCAAGTTACCAACTGAGCTAAGCCCCTGGAGGCAAAGGGTGCTAACGGGAAGCCCAGATTCGAACCCCGTCAACCCCTTAAATTTGCAGGGAAAGTCCCCTTAAGTTGCAGGGAAAGTCCCCTTAAGTTGTTGTCCGCCGGACTCGAACCCAGGACCTCCCGCTGCGGTAAATGGTACCTCACTTGTTTTTGCCAGTTAGGCTAGACAAGTTTGGTAACATCTTCAATCCTTCTCTTCATGGATGGTACCACTACAAGTATCTTGAAAAATATAGGAGGATTAGGATGAACATCATGGTATCTCACTACTCTAGCTATCACTTCGGGCCTGTTCTTTTCGTTTCGTTTTGAAAATGGTTTTGGTTTCAATAGTAAATTTAATATATTTTAATCATATTTCAACATTTCCAATACAATTTTTTACTATTCAGCATCTACTTTTTACATTTTCAATACACTTTTTATATTATAAAATTATTTTTCAAAACTGTTTTCAAAACTCCTTTCTTTTATAGCTTATAAATTTTCAATCTTTTTTGTAATTTTCCTTGATGTCTCTTTTGTATATATTGTTCGTGTTCACTTGTTTTGCTACACTCCAATTTGCAGATGAAGATTCAAACACACAGCAAAGAAGGATAATATGATGTTACCTCCTCATCAACCTCAAACCCTTTGACCATTTTTTTTTTTTTTCATTTTCCATGTTGTCTACATCCTACAATTATTTAATCAGTATTAAACTATAGTAGAAACAAAAATCTGACATGTCATGTAGAAAAAACCGCATGAAACAACATTTTCTTGACTTCAACAGGTTGACAATATTGATTATGTTTTTTTTTGGGTCCAAAATGTAAGCAAGTTCAACGGATTATTTTCGAGTTTTCATTATCTTAACGGACAAATCATCAATTTTTGGAACCAGAGTTTTTCAACCCTCCTGAATTTGCCTTAAAGGGGTTGAGACACTCCTGTCCCAACATTTTTTCGGACAAGAGGATCCAACCCCAAGTGAAGGGCTGTCTGTTCTTTTTTGTTTGAAAAAAAATAGTTTTATAATGTAAAAAGTATATCAAAAATGTAAAAGGTATAATTGATTATAATATGTTAAATTTACTGTTGAGATTCTTATTTTAGATGAGTTGAAGGTCAAAAAGAAGAAAAAGAAAAAAGAAAATTTGAATCCCGACAATGATTAAGCAAGACCCTCTTACTTAGGATTAGGAATAGGATTGATTGTGTGCATGGAGCTGACCGGTCCCTACTGGTTTGGTTTTTCTTCTTGTCTTCATTAAAATTTTCAAATGCATGCATAGACAATCGTAGTTTACTGTTCATAATAAGGTCATGAATATGCATGATTCAAAGCAATTGGTTGGTTGCGTAGTCAATCAAATGATTTGCAATTACAGGAAACAACGTGTGTAAAGCAAAGGCGTAAAGAGTATCCAAAGTTGTGTAAATTTGGTTTTTTTTTTTTTTTTTTTTTTTTTTTGAACAACCTATTAAGTGACGGTTTTTTTTCTTTTTTTCTTCCATCTATCGCTCATCAAAGATGAACTTATTGAATTCAAACAATTATTAGCTCTCTTCTTCTTTTTTTTGCTGCTTTTTAGTTTTCTCTTGTGGTCCTAGAGCAAGTTGTTTTTTCTTACGCATGTATGCAGGCCAGGCTCCATGAGCCAAGAAGATATTTGCAAAAATATGAAGGAAAAACCAACAAAAAATTAAATGTGGTTGACTTATTATTTTAGGTGGTCTGTCGATTTTTTCCCATAGTCATCTTCTTTGGTATAATTCTCTATATTGAATATTAGATAATAAAAATGCGATCTTTCTACAGTTCAAGAGATTCCAACATGGCTCTCTCCATCATGATCTGTAAAAAGTCAACCTTTTTTTAAGGTTTTTCGTTCATGGAGGATAAGGTTGTCCAAGTTAAATGCCAAGATTACGAAGAAAACTGAATAATATTTCTTATAATGGAAAGAAAAGATTAAAAAAAAAAACTGGAAATTGATAGCAGAAGATGGAGTGGAGTACAGTAGAATGGGTGACTAGACATAAAACAGCTTTTAGAAGCCAAGCATAGCCAGCCGATTGGCGTTTGACTTTGTGGTCTCAGTATGAGAGGAGTGGGGCCCATAGAAGGTCCCACCTACCACAAAAACTATTGATTTTTTAGTTTGATCTCAAAAGTTGTAATTAATTCCTTCTCTTCAAATTATTTTTTGAATAGTACTTCCTTTACATTGCTTTTTCGTTGTTCCGAGTAAATCCTTCATTAATTGCTTGCATTAACATTTTCTTTCCAAATTTTTTGTTACTGGTAAATCATTACTAATTGTCTTCGATTGGTACTAAGAAATCATTAATTGTTGGTATCTCCTCTCATATGCTTTATTAATGAAGGATTTAAGAGGTTTTTTTAATAATACACTTTTTAATATGTGTAGCTCACATTTTGTACACTTTCTTCCTAGATTTTTCGTTACTGGTAAATCATTAACTGCCTATCGCCATTACTGGTAAATCATTAATTGCCTATATTAATTGTTGGTCCTTAACCTGATACGCTATATTAATTAATTAATTAAGAATTTAATAGGTTATTTTTCATTACTGTTAAAACATTATTTGCCCTATAAATCTGACTATTTTGAAACCTTTCTTCCTAGATTTTTCATTACTGGCAAATCATTAATTGCCTGGACAGTTATTAGTAAATCATTAATTGTTGGTGTCTCACCTTTTGAACGCTTTCTTTATAGATTTTCCGTTACTGGTAAATTATTAATTACTAGTATCTCACCTTATGAATGATTTCTTCTCAGATTTTCTGTTACTGTTACATGCAAATCAGTAAGTTAGAGATAAATCATTAATTACCTACGTTAAATGTTGGAATCTCACCCGATACACTCTATTAATGAATGGTTTAATAGGTTATTTTGAAACATTTTTTAATACTCCCTATGTTCTCTAAAGAGTGTCTCTTTAGATAATTGCACATAAATTAAAAAAGTGATAAAATTCTTCTTTTACCCCTATTTATATCATATTATCTAACTACAAACTTAATAGGAATGCGTGTTTGTATGTGCATTTGGGAAAAAGAATGTAGTTAATAGATGAATTAAATTAAGGGTAAAATAGAGATTGTATTGACTTTTTACATTGAAGTTTGAAAAGAAATACTGTTTAAAAAATAAAAAAAATTACTTAATGAAACACTTTTTAAAAAAACGGAGGAAATATATGTGTATAAATAGGTAGAATGACTTGTACGTTTAGACAGAGAAAAAAGTAATAAAGAAATCCATTGTGTTTAGTACTATCATCAGAACAGCACACACTTGGTGGGGTGTGAAAGTCAATGTCAATTCTCTGTTAAACAATAAGGGAGAGGGGAGCGGTTAGTGTGGAGAATGCAATATATGCATATTCGTGGCGTAAGTCTTTGGAGAATGCAGATAGGGACAATGAAAAAGAGAGAGGTAATCACTAATCAATAGGGGTATGCCTTTGGATTCACAGATCACTACTGAAGTAAATGTGCATCTGCTTTGGATGGTCTGCTTTTAATTGGCCTGCAGAAAAGAGAGAGAGAGAAAGAACGGTAGAGAGAGGGCTTTGGCTTGGATTGGAGCTCTTCCCCCCACCCCTTTCAAGTCAGGTGTTTGTTGCAAAAGGAGATTCATTGATTCCCAACCGAAGCTGAAGAAAAGCTGTGGGAGTGAGAATCATTTTTTCCGCCACATTCAGTCGTCGCGGTGTGTGCGTTTTGCGTCTCTTCTTTGCCGTTTCTTCTGGGATCTGGGTTTTCGGCTCTGCTCTCACTCGTCTTTTTGAGGTTTTGGTTTTCTTCTAATTCTTGGAAGTCTCTTTGGGTTTGTTGAAAAGATTGAATCTTTGAATCTTGGGCTTCTGTGGTTGTTCAACTTTATTTTCTTTTTCTTTATCTTTCCTCATCTTTGGTTTTGCCTTTTATTATTTTTTTTTGAAGGTCGGAAGTGGTAGTAGAATCCCATTATTTTCACTCTTTATACCTTGATTCTGCGTCTAACATTTATCCTCTTTCCATTTAAATTCTGGACTCCAGTTCCGTTATCATTCTTCTTTACCCTAGTCCACTGTCTTTGAATTTTCACGTGAGGGTCATCAAATCTAGGGTTTCTTGATCTGATGCTTTTTCATTTCCCCCCTCATTTCCTTTTTGGCCCTGTTTGAATTATTTGGTAAAGTAAATGCTCTTCTTCTTTCCCTCCTTGAGATACGGGATTTGATTTTAGAAAGCAAAGGTTTGGATTCTAGTAAGCTTTTATCTTGATTCCTTTTGCTTTTCCTCAGATTAGGTTTGAATTCGAGTCTCCTTTTTTCTGGGGTTTGGTGTTTGATGGGCTAAACTTATCCCTTTCCTTCTGGTGATGCTCTGAGTTTATTGCTCTTTTCTGGCCTTCTTACTATTATTGATTATCTGGTGATGCATCTTTCACTATGGAAACCTATATCCCACTGCGCTGCTCTGATTTTGGATAAGAAGAGCAGAAGGAAAAATGGCTCGAGTCACTCAACCGAAGAAATCAAGAGGAATCCCTCAATTCTGAGGAAACTACAGGAGCACAAGCTCAGGGAGGCTCTCGAGGAAGCCTCTGAAGATGGGTCGCTCATCAAATCTCAAGACATGGACTCGGAGGCGGTGGCGAATCAAGATGAGAGCCTGGGCCGATCAAGGTCTCTTGCAAGGCTTCACGCCCAGAAAGAATTCCTCAGAGCCACTGCTCTTGCTGCTGAGCGAACCTTCGAATCGGACGACTCAATTTTGGACCTCGAGGAAGCATTCGAGAAGTTCTTAACAATGTATCCGAAGTATCAGTCATCGGAGAGGATTGATGAGCTGAGGTCAGACGAGTATTCTCATCTCTCTGGCCCCCCTCCTAAGGTATGTCTCGACTATTGTGGATTTGGGCTATTTTCATTCCTTCAATCTGTTCATTATTGGGAGTCTTCTACGTTTAGTCTCTCCGAGATTACTGCTAATTTGAGCAATCACGCTTTATATGGGGGTGCTGAGAAAGGGACGGTGGAATATGACATTAAGGCCAGAATAATGGATTACTTGAACATTCCTGAGAATGAGTATGGACTTGTTTTTACGGTTAGTCGAGGGTCAGCTTTTAAACTACTGGCTGAATCGTATCCTTTTCATTCAAACAAAAGGTTGTTGACAATGTTTGATCATGAAAGCCAGTCGTTGAGTTGGATGGCTCAAAGTGCCAGAGAGAAAGGTGCCAAAGTTAATAGCGCTTGGTTTAAATGGCCAACTCTTAAGCTTTGCTCAGCTGATCTGAGGAAGCAAATATCTAGTAAGAAGAGGAGGAAGAAAGATTCAGCAGTTGGTCTCTTTGTGTTCCCTGTCCAGTCTCGAGTGACTGGTGCTAAGTACTCTTACCAGTGGATGGCTCTAGCCCAGCAGAATAACTGGCATGTCTTACTTGATGCTGGGGCGTTGGGTCCGAAAGACATGGATTCTCTTGGTTTGTCTCTCTTCCGACCTGATTTCATCATTACATCCTTTTACAGGGTTTTTGGGTATGACCCAACTGGTTTTGGATGCCTTCTGATCAAGAAATCTGTAATGGGAAGCCTCCAAAGTCAGTCTGGGCATGCCGGGTCAGGCATAGTAAAAATCACCCCTGTTTTTCCTCTTTACTTAAGTGATTCCATTGATGGTTTTCCTGGATTGATTGAGGATGATGAAGTTGGTGAAAATGGTGATTCAAAAACGGAAAGTCATCCTGGAACCCAGTTGCCTGCTTTTTCAGGTGCATACACTTCTGCTCAGGTAAGGGATGTGTTTGAGACTGAGATGGAACAGGATAACAGTTCTGACAGGGATGGCACGAGCACCATATTTGAAGAAACAGAGAGTATTTCTGTTGGGGAAGTAATGAAAAGTCCAGTCTTTAGTGAAGACGAATCCTCTGATAACTCTCTCTGGATTGATCTGGGGCAGAGTCCTGTGGGTTCTGATCATGCTGGCCAGTTAAGCAAACAAAAGGAGGTGGCATCTCCAGCACCGCCATTTTGGTTTTCTGGAAGGAAGAATGCCAAGAGGCTCTCGCCAAGACCAGTAAATAGCCCATCATACGACAAGGAGGCGACCCCTGGGCACAATGAGGATCACATGCTGTCTTTTGATGCTGCTGTTCGATCTGTCTCTCAGGAATTGGACCATGTGAAGGAGATCTCTGAGTTACAGCAGCCGAGTGAAAGAAGTCCGGCCTTGAGAGAAAGTAGAAAAGCTACTCACCATGTTCAGGAAATTGAGGAAGAATCTGATCTCTGTGAACCAGTTCATACTTCGAATTCTTCTGACAAGCATTCTACGCTGAGAGATTCCGATTCAGTTTCCCAGCGGAGGATCCTTGGGAATGGTTCAGCTGCTGCATTTTGCTCTGAGCCTAAAGAGAGTGCTATAAGGAGGGAGACAGAAGGTGAATTCAGACTGCTGGAAAGGAGAGAAGGAAATAGATATGCGGGTGGTAGATTCTTTGGCATTGAAGAGATTGAGCAGTCCGGAAGCAGGGGAAGAAGGGTATCCTTTAGCATGGAAGAGAATCATAAATCACGTCTTTGCCATACTTTGGAGCCAGGGGAATTGTCAGCAAGCCTGGATGAAGATGAATATGGAAGTGATGGAGAGTATGTTGATGGCCAAGAATCGGATAGAAGAGAACCTGAGATAACATGCAGGCATCTTGATCACATAAATATGTTGGGACTTAACAAGACAACTCTGCGATTGCGGTTCCTAATCAATTGGCTTGTTACCTCATTGCTCCAGTTAAGGTTACCTGGTCCGAATGGGGAGGGTAGTGTGCCGCTTGTTCACATTTACGGGCCAAAAATAAAGTATGAAAGGGGCGCGGCTGTTGCATTCAACTTGAAAGATAGAACTAGGGGTCTAATTAGTCCAGAGGTTGTACAGAAGCTGGCTGAATCTCATGGCATCTCTCTTGGTGTGGGTATTCTCAGTCACATCCGAATACTAGATAGCCCGAAGCAGCAACGCAGCTCCTTCAACCTGGAAGACACCACCCTCTGCAAGCCGATGGAAAATGGCAGGCATGATGGTAGAAGTGGATTCATCAGAGTAGAAGTTGTCACTGCTTCTCTCGGTTTTTTGACTAATTTTGATGATGTTTATAAGTTGTGGGCTTTTGTGGCGAAGTTTCTCAACCCCACATTTATCAAAGAAGGTGGCCTCCCAACTGTTTCGGAAGATGCAGAAGTCCAAGTATGAGAACTGCGGCTCCAGCGAATGGTTTTGCGGACATTGCCGCCTCTGAGGCCGGTGTGAGGGGGAGAAATTCGATGCCCAGAGTGGGCAGCTTGATCGATCTTGAAGACTGAAATTTTCAGGTGGAAGGAAAGGACAGAGAGAGAGAGAGAGAGGGGTTGATACTGGATTCTTTGCTGCTGAAGCCAGGTGGATTTGTTCATTCATAGTTTTTCTTGGTTAAATTTGTTAAGTTGAGTTTCTTGTAGAGAGTTTGGCTTTAGAAATGTGTATCATCCATCTAAGGTAGTAAAGCATATATAAAAGGGGCATGACATTTCCAGCTGACATTTGGCTCTCTCTTGTATATTATCCAGATTTTATTGCTTCTTTGAGTTTCTTCCATCAGCTGAGATTTTATCGCTTATTGACTAACTGAAGTTTGCAAAAATGGTACGAGGAAATTTCTATCCTACGTTGGAAATTGGTCGGAACTGGATAACTAACCGTTTAGAAACTGCGCTTCGACGGTACGCACGTTGCTATCAAGCTTGTCATCAACCAACCTAAGCTTTTCACCCTATTCAACTCTGTTTTTTTGTCCTTAAAAATGAGGTTCAATCACTTTCAGATATTGACTCCCATTTTCAGAAAAGATTACTATTCATTTTACTCTATTTCATTAAAAAAAGTCTTCTTTGACATTATACTCACAAACAGCTGGAAACGAAAAGTGTTTTGTGTTGGTCTACAAGAAACCCGACTGGCTAGTGTTCCAAAAATATTGCCAATATTATGTGTCGACTCGCCCTGTGTGGGAGAGCTCTCAAAACATGATTTTGGGAGAAAAATGTAGGCCCGCCCATTCAAAATGTGTTTGGAACACACATTCTTTAAATGTGGGACCCACATTTTTTCTCTTCCACACATACCTATGTTAGTGTTCTGAGAAGACAACATAGAGCAAAATAAGGAAGAGAGTAGGTTAAATACAAAGTAGAAACAAGAAAAAAGCTTGGTTATGGGATGATGGGATCCGATGATTTAAGACCCATTATCGTTTCTTTTTTTCACTTTTGTTTGAGCAATAATTATTATTGGGATTGGGGGGCCACGCCACGCACCCATTGAGTTTTGTTTGCCATCACTGTTTTTCTTGACTCTGGTTGGGTAGAAAATATTTGTTCCATTTCCATCTCGAGAATTTTGTAGATTTTTTGGCATCCAATCCAAGAGAGGTTGACATGTTATCGTCCTTTGGAGACAAGATTATTATGATCAGCTATCTTTTTGTTCAATTTTCAAACGCATTTTCTCTGTAAACTTTGTCCAAAAGGTGGTATTAAAGTATTGGTAATTTGTTCTGAGTTGCTTTAAGGGCTAAACTTTGACTATTGGTAGAAAGTAGAAACCTTTTTCGTTGATTAAAAACAGCTAAAAAGTTGTTGGTGATGGTGATTCATCGCTTAACTTTAGCGATTGAGCCTACCAGGATGAACATGTCAACCAGAGGCTAATGGATGGAAAAAGAAAAACTTCAACAACAAAATCTCAATTTGAAGACATCAGACAGACCAACCTTGTTGATTGGTATACTCCTTCCGTTTCACTGGAAGAGTACACTTTCGAAATTAGACTCTTCTAATGTTACCAAGTGAGATATACTAACAGTTTTAAGACTAAGCTATTCACAAACTGAAGGTTCCAACTAATTCAACAACCCACCCAAAACAGGATTAAAAAAGGTGGAATAGAACAAAGCAAAGCAAGAAACCCACTAGTCTTTATCATTATAATTTTATAATCTCAAGCATATACCAATAAGGTCTCTCCTAAACCCTATTAGAAATGAATCTACAAACTTAAAATTGGTAAGTGACCTTGACCTTGGAAGTTTGCTTCTTGAATCAAATGCATTCAGGCTCAAGTTTCCTCCCAATTGCAGTTAAAAAGTCATTCCTCAAGATCCATCATCTTCAAAAGAAAAGCAGCTTCTAGTGCTGACTCCTTGCAATGCAAGTATCTGTTCTCCTCAACTATGTCCGTGGTTAAATTGAGTAGTATTGGACGCTTCGGATCATAAACAGAGTATTCACGCACCCTTGCAACCCATTTTGCTGCTTCCCAAACTCCAAACCTAGATGCAGAAAAGCATAACCATGTTAGTCAATTGTTTACGATAGCAGGAACAACCGGGTCACAGCGGTTGTTAGAATGAAAGGTTAAGCATCAGATCCAACTTTCAATTGATGCAACTCTCAATTGATGCAATTGGCAGTCCCGAAATTCAATGTCTATTTACATAATCAGACATGATGCTGTTTATAAAAACACGCTACTAGTTTTACAGGATTGTATCCCCTCATAAATCATGCTTTTGCAAGAGCCACAACCATGTTCCCAATATCGACAATTTTCAAGCCTGTAAGGCTGGTGGCTTTTGAAGAATTATCAGCCACGACGTAAACGCATTCGTACATTAATGGCTCTTAACAAATACCACTTCTTAGAAAACAAGCAAATTATCTTGTCCAGACCAAGGACTTTGGATTACCTGGTATTGAATGAGGATGTCACCAAAACAGATGGGTTAAAAACCCCTTTTTGAATATTGTCATAAGGAGAATATTCACGTATAGCCTCAAAATCTTCAATATCGCCAGGGTACCCAAATTCTTCATAGTCAACAGCAGTAAGTGGTAAAATGGGAGACACCAGTGTATGAGTTGGATCCAAAAATGGAACCTAATCAAGAAGCACAAGAACTAATTAACAAGTTTCTTTGGAAAGGAAAAGGAATAACCTCTCTTCCCTTTTGAATTTGTCTAAGAGTGGAGAGTAAGAAAATACAACAGCTCAACAAAAAATATGGAAAAATCAATAGCAAAAGAAAATACTTCCTCAAAATAGAAATGCAAACGGCGATTGAAATAGAATTGGCCAAAGTCGAAAATCACTTAGGGTACTGTTGAAAACCACTTAATGCACCAAAGAGAATAATGCATCAACAGAAAAGAAAAGTCAAGGATGAAAAAATCAGGTCAATTAAGATCTGTAGACACCTTCAAAACCGCAGCACGAAATAAATCAGGACAGGAATTAATTGCAGCAGCAACCAAAAGTCCTCCAGCACTATATCCCCAACCACAAAGCTTGTTTTCTTCAACAATCTTGTTCTCAACTAAAAATTTTGCACAGTTGATATAGTCTTTAATCGAATTTATCTTTTTTGTGCGCTGACCATCATGATGCCATTTCCTGCCACAGCCTCCACCACCTCTGTAAATAAAGACCATCACAAATGTTAAGGTTAGAAATGCCAGCTAGATTAGGCCAAGACAATCTCAATAAGATATAATAACACTTCAAGCTATAAATTGGTAAGTACCTGACATCAGCATATGCAATCACCCAACCACGATCGAGAAGGCTTTTTAGCTCACTTCGCCACCTTTTATCAAGTATCTCTCCATAAGCACCATGACCATGAAGCAGCCCAGGACTCTGCAGCTCTTTTTTACGATGACGAGAATAGACTAGGGTCAAAGGCACCACAACCCCATCATGAGATGGGACACCATGATATTCACAAGCATAATACTCGGCAAGCTCATTCCAGGACGGGTCATTTTCAGCATTGACTTCATCAAGAGCTGAATTCTCACCCCCACTGCCAGACGATGCTGAACCATATAAAACTCGTGTTCTTTCGTGAAGCATATTTTGCTGCTGGACTATGCTCCATTTACCGTTTGACAAATTATAATCAACTATAGCATCAGGCATCTGTAAGAAGAAATGGTAAACCCAGTATTACAAGGTATAAAATACAACAATTAACCTAGATAATTTGATTATCTGCTTACCATTACAAACACAATATAACACAAAAGGAGATAGCTAAAGTGACTCTAACCATAGACCGTACATATCTAGCATTTTCAACGATAAAATATGCAGAAATTGGCAAGTACATACCACTGGCGAGGATATTGTAAAGCGCATGACTGATGAAGAGTAATCATAATTTGGTCCAGGCGATATTTGAGAAACATGAGTTGGAAGAGACAAGAATTGCGGATTAAGATCCTTGAGATTAAATGGTCCCTGTTACACAAACAGAATTTAACTGAAAGCAATATGAAAATCGCATAGCTAAATGTATCCAACAGGGAATGGGCCTAGAAGCTGACATCAAAGTAATTGCATAAAATACTTAAGCTTATTAAAGCAAAATGATTTGCTTGAGCTCAATAGAGTGCAGACACAGCATATGATTAGTTCCCTCTTTAGCTATAGGAGGAAGATAACCCAAACGCATATTCCTCTACTTTGAAATGCAACATGACATACCGGTTCTCTATTCTAGTCACTAAACACCAACAATGAAACAATTAAATCAAGCTAAAGATATGTAATAACCAGAGAACAAGATTAATGTGCCTATACCCTAGGAAAGAAAATTAAAAATAAAAGCCAAGGGAAAAAGAAGGATGTCAGAATTTTTATTCCAGGACAACAGCAAAGGTCCAGATAAGGTTTTATTACCTTGCTCGTTGGCAGAGGTAAGGAAACAGAACAGAGATGAAACTTTTTACCATCCCTTAAAATGAGAACAACATGTGAGTTACAGAAATCAACATCTTCAACAATCAACTCTTGGTCTTCCACAAAAACATTCTGCACCAATCAAATGACAAAAGGTCTTAATTACACAGTAATAAGTATTAGTAACTAGAACAACAGAAGATGACTATGGGAGGAGGAAATAATTTTCTTTGACTGAAATACTGGTTTTCAGGAAGCAACCTATTTTGCGTAGCCTTGTTTAAAGGTAAATTGACTTGAATTTAAAATGATAACACAAGTATCAGTTTATCATGAAATAATGGGAAAGGAAACAATTAAGTAACTTTTATTCAAGTGATCACCTCCCATTTTCTTGGACCATGTGAAGAGTCAACTGGACTACGGAGGAGATAGTGGTTATCAACAGGTTGACCATCTCTGGCTGCATCAGTGAAAAGGTAAAGATAACCTTGATGGTGCTCAACTATGCAGTGGGCTTTGGCCTCACACTCCCAGACTAGAGTCATGTTAGAGAGGGGATCAGCTGCATTTATCAGAAAAACCTAAAAATTGGTCACAGATAAAGAAACAAGTCCAAGGGAAAGTAAAGAGATAAAGAGAAATATTGAGCTATACCTTTGAAAATGTGGTCGAAAATGTATTCACAGTCACAAACTGGAAATCCTTGGTGTGTCTTATATTCACATAAACATTTTCTTGAGGTTCCTCTATAAGCAATACATCATCTTCATTTGTTCCAAGCATGCTACAATACATCCTGAAAACAAGACGCGAATAAATATCAGTTTCATGGCAGCACATCTAAATAACTGTAGACGAGGCCAAATGAACGGTGAATCACAAACCTATAAGGTCTCTTATCTTGATTAGTTACAACATAAAGCAAAGCTTGTCCATTTTTAGCCCAAGCCACATTTGAAACGCGTTCTGCTTGAGGTTTGCTACAGAGAGAACCAAAATTCAAGTCTCTTACAGATAATTTAAAGGAATCATTGTCCTTATCATACATGGTATATGCAAGATAACGATGATCAGGTGACACTTCTGACAATTCCTCATATGCATAACCTATAAACAAATCATCACAATCAGAAAATGGAGAAATGATGAAGATACAATCAAAAGAAATCAGGTAAGATGCAAACCCCCAAATCTTTCAGCTTCTTGGTTATAGTCAAGCAACTTCTGCTCAATTCTCTTGCCAGAAGTGAAATCAAAACCGGCAGAAGGAGAATTATGAGATATAAACTCTTCATGTAAGCTCGCTAATCTTCGACATAATACCGGGTACTGCTTCCCTTCTTCTGCCCGTCTGTAATACAACCTACACTAAAGGAACAGGACTTTCATTAACTAAAAAGCAAATATTTATACTCCACGGAATACACTATTATGGGAAAATGGCATCAAGAATGATTATATTCCCTTTATATTTTTGGGGGCTTCGTTTTACAGTACACACAAACCATATCTCATCAAGAGAGTCACAGACAATGACTGAACATCCAGGAACTTTCACTCAGAACTTAAAAAATTGTTCATACCCGCGAATTGTCTCGTTCGCGTGGTTACTATGCAAAACTAGCAACTTCGCCCTAAAATTCCTCAAATGCGCAAAATTGAAGTAGAGAGTGATGAAAGTTTACCATGGGCCCCATCGGAGTGGAGGAGTTGAGAGTTCAAAGTTGAAGCGAGAAGCCATTTCAGACTGGAGTTTGGACTGAATGCGCTCAGTGTCAGACATGACGGCCTCAGTGTACTTCTCTTCTTGCTCCATGTACACGTCCATGTGTCTCATGGCTACTTTATCATTCAGCTGTGACATCCAACCATAAGGATCCTCCCATGTCTCCCCTTGGAAGGTAACCTTCGTCGGTTTCTTTGGGGGTTTTGGGGGTAATGGTGGCGCCGGTGGTGGTTGGGGCTTCGGGGGCTTGTAGTGAGCACGCTGGATGAGATAGAAATTATAGCGGGCATGGCGGTGGCGGAAGGCACTCAGAAGGTGGCGCATGGCGGGGTTGTGGAGGTAGAACCGTGGAAGCAGACGGTCAACAGGGTTTTAGATTTTTAGTTAGAGAAAACGCTACGCTTTTTAACAGCCTAGCGAGTTTGTATGGCAAACGTTATTCGGTTAAATTTGGGTTGGGCCTTAAAGTGGGCTTATGGTTGAATTTTGATGATTAAATTTTGCGTATCACTTGTTGAAGTTTGAATCTCCTAGGCCGAGGCTCCTCGTACTCCATGTTACATGTAGTCGGACTAACTACTAAATTCTACACACTGATGCATGTTATCTGCAGTCGGGACTAATTCTCCGATTTCACTCTAATGCATAAGTTGGGACTAACTCCCCGATTCCACTCTGATGCATTAGTTTGTACCTTATTAAATATCACAGTGTAAGACTAGCTAAGGCTCTGTTCTTTTCAGAACATAATTAGGAAAAATATCATTTTTTTCTCAAAAATATTACACAAAGAAACAACATCATTTTTATAAAATTCACAATTCAAATTAAAAAATTTCCTCTAAAAACTCACTCACATAAATTCAAAAAAACATAATCATTATACTTTTTCTTCTCTTTCCTACACAGATCCCCAAAAGAAATTCCCTCCAAAACAAAATTCTTTCATAACTATAAAATTTCATATCCATAGTACTAAGAGAACACACCCTAAGTGATCATACGTTACCTCAATTTGGGGGCGATCTAATATTTATAGTCGAAAATGTTCTAGGCAGCTTGTGGGAGAAGCGATAAGCTAAGTCATACGCCGCCGAGAAAAGACAGAGGAGATATTCTCTGATCCAAGCCTAACCGCATCATCGATTGTCGTGTGGAACCAATCGGGAAGTCACTAGTGCCCATTCCCCAAAGGTCCATTCCTCGTCACTAGGCCTTGCGTTGGGCTTCACTTTTCTCGGCTCAGCTACAATTTCGAACGTCGTCATTTGCTGGCCTCGGCCGTTCTAGTGTTAGCAACTTTTGTATATCCAACATCACTCACATTTTTTGGAATAGTTATCCGTACCCGAATCGTTATTCGAATATGTAGGAATACAGGGGTCAGCTTTTTCTTGAACAGAGTCACTTCCACTGTGATGGTTGCTTGTTTTGTCGGACGAGGTAGAGCCACTTCCTTACATTAAACGAGTTCCATTATTATGACTCGTTTCCCTCTCCCAACAAATAGAGAGCAGTGACTTCTTTTCTTTTCTTTTATTCTGTGATATAAGATCAGTAGAAGCCAAGTGCCCAAACAGCGACAAATTAAAACATGAGTTATCATGGCGGTCCATGCTTCGTTAAGTTATTGCTGGAAGAAGACTTCAGAGAAACAATGGTGGGTTTCTCATAATCAGATGCTTTTAGTTTTTCTGTGTGTTTTGCAGTTCATAACATGTGACGGGGCAAACTTTGTCGTTTCTGTGTTTTTTTCAGCGGATACCTCCGGCCTTCATGGCTGCGTACGAGGGCGAATTCGCCGACCACCACTACTGGGTACTGGAGACGCCAAGTACTCCTAACAAGAAATTCAGTGCTCAACTCAAGCATTACGGCCGTCATATCTACCTATGCGGATCTGGTTGGCTGGAGTTTGCAAATTGTCTCAATCTTAGTGCCGGAGACCTCTTACTGTTCCGATGCGTGGTTACATCACGCAACGACGGTCGCCGCCTCCATTCTGTTTTTAAGGTCGAAGTCTACGACGCTGGCGGTCTGTCCAAGCCCAAGTTTATGAGTCCTGCTACTAGAACCAAACGAGATAAACCTGTTGAAAGGTTGTCTAAATCGAACTACAAATCTCACCCGCATCAGTCGAAGAGGTCAAAGAGTGAAGGTAATTTTGCCTGTATATACAAGTATATACTCCTCTCTTTCATGTATAACTTTTTACGAGTTGTTAGGTACAACACTTACAAGTAATTTGACTCCTAAAAAATGTTGCAGGCATGGCAGATACGACAACTTATCGGTCGGAACAGGAGGAGGAACTGGAATTTACGGTGACTTTACTGGAGTACCATTGGACCCGCCTGGTGAAAATTAAAATATTTTCTGTGCAGATTATTATCATATTTTGTGTTGAGCAGTTTTTGTTCACACTGTTTAATTTTTGTCGTCGAATACCAGGTATTCCCCGCAGAGTTTGTGAAGAAGGCGGGATTGAAGGGTAAAGAAAAGGTTGTCCTAATCAATCCAATCTCGGGGAAAGAGTGGGAAGTGGAGATACAGGGGAGTAAATATAGATTTGCAGTCGGAAAAGGTTGGAGTTCCTTCCGTAAGAACAACAAATTGAGGTTAAGAGGTAGATACAAGTTCACATTAGTCCGTGATGCTGATGATGAGTGTAAGAAGCTTTTGTTCCATCGAATTTCTTGAAGAAGGAATCAATAGTTAACTGTGTATGGATGGATCCTGGATGATGATGACGACGACGCCATGACTTCTTGTTTTGTTATATTGGTTTCTCTATAAAACAGTATGTATGTTTAAGGGATGCATGTTTGAAATTTTACTTTTCTTGCATTATTTCGATTTTTAGCTTTTATATTTATCCTTGAAGATGATCTCAATCATCGTTAGCAAGAAATTATCGTGGAAAGTAGGATCGAATCCTTTCTTCTGTGTCGGATAATTTTATCCCCAAGGCATCTATAGGCTTTGAAAACGTCGATAATGTCGCATCTTAGACGACCTAGAGGCCAGAAACTATCGAATCGGAGTCGTATTCACAATTTATGGAACCAGAACCGACCTTAGACGGTTCGGTTCCGGTTCCAGCTATTGAAGAACTGTAACTGACAGTTTCAATCCTAAGGAATCGAGTAAATATATGTATATACATAATAATTACACATTGTAATAATATATAAATTAATTGTCTAATTTACATTACTTATGTTATAAATATATATATATAATATAATAAAATAAATTAGTATCTAAAATTAAAATAAAACTATAGTATCCATGACTCATGGATGGGTTTGAGGTGAGAATATAAGAAACAATATTTATTAATTAAAATGTTAAAACATCTAATTATTTAACAAATTACAACACATTCAAAATGTTAAAATAATTAGTTTTTAATATTTACAATTAGTTGAAAAAGGAAATTAAAAAAATGAACAAAAAAAAAATGAATAGAAAAAAAAAAAAGAGACAAATTTGGAACCAAAACCGGTTCCGAAACCGTCACCCTAAGGTTCCGGTTCCCATTTTCTCGAAACCGGAAACAGCGGTTCCGGGGGGTCATGTCTAGCTAGCTATCCAATCCAATGTCTTTCCTGACTAGCTTTGAAAGAGATTGTAAAATGTGGAAGAGAATACTATGAAAGAAGCCATAAAGGAGGAAAAGCTGATGAGACATAATCCATTTTCTGCAGAGGCTCAACATAATTGCAGTCACCAAAAGGGCTCATTTCATTTGTTTGTTTATCCAAAAATGAAGTGAAAAATCATAAACCTGTGAGAAATTAATATTTGCGGATCTCAATGAATTCAAAGCGCCGAATCTTTTACGTAGGCTAGATGGATGGTGATGAACCCTTTTCCTAAAACCTTACAAGAAAAGCTGCTGATCCCTTTAATGTTGAGAAGCTGAAGATGATGATGAGCCACTCAGGCTTTTTCTTCCTGCCTGGTGACCTTGCATCTGTATGGCAATTTTTTGCTTTTACTTCCATCTTTTTCTGGCAAATTTAAGTCGATTAGCCAAAACCCATGTGAAACCAAACGTCCCCCGAATGAAAGAAAAAGGAAGTGGGCTCGAAACTCGAAATGGAATTGGAAACGTTTTAATATCGCAGGTTCTCTGTTTTTTTTTTTTCTTCACATTAATCCCTTCTTCTCAGACCGTTGAATAGGAAGAAGAAAGCATTGTGATGGCTACAAGCAAGAGACAATGCAACGGAAAGCCACACTTCTTCAAGGTGGTTTTGTCACCTGCCCAAGACCTGGTGAGTTAACCTATTTTCACTAGTTTTTCTAGGGTTAATTTTTTCAAATGAACGATTTCGTTGTCTCAAATTTCGTTTATGGTCTTTTGAAGCGAATCCCAACTGCATTCATGGAAAAACATGGAGATTCTCTCATGAAGAACGTGGTTTTGAAAGTTCCAACCGGAGATTCGTGGCCTGTACAACTTTGTGAAAACAGGGATGGAACCTGGCTGGGCGAAGGCTGGCAAGAATTCGTCACTTACTACGCTATCGAAATTTTTTATTTCTTGGTTTTCAGGTACGATGGAAATAGTGAATTTCGGGTCATAATCTTTGATCCAAGCGCTTCAGAGATTGAATATCCCGCGAAGGGACCGACTGTTTACTGGAAGACAACAAAAGTAGTTCGGGAACTAGTCGAGGTTGAATCCGAGGATTATGAAGACGGTGATGTTTCGGTGGAAATCTTGGAGCCCATGGAGGAGGAAGTAAGTGATGTTTCTGTCGAAACAGAGCCCGAACTTAATCAAGTGTTTCAATCTGAGACAAGTGGCGTAAAGACAAGATCTCGTGTGAAAATTGAACAAGAACATGGAAATTTCGAGGAGTTTGAGGAAGATGTCAGATCATGTGAGTTTTTCCCTGAAGAATTCAGTTAGTCTCTAATTGAATCCTCTTTATTAGTTTTTCCCAACTTGATTTTCAGGGAAAAAATCTGGAAAAACTCCAATCTATAGCTCCCAAACAGTGATTAACAAGGAAGAATATTCATCATATCAGAGAGCAAGAGCTTTCGAACCGAAAAATCCTTCCTTCATTCGTTTTATGCAACCAAGCTATGTCACTGATAGTTATCTTCTGGTAATTCAATCATTTCTTTGTTTTTTATAGCAATCTTGTTTTTTTTTTTTTTGGGTACTCCAAAATGGGGATTTTTTGTGATTAATTGATGGCAGAAAATTCCTCTGAGTCTTGGTGGAAAAAAGCTTCCGAAGCAGAGGAGGTGTGGGGTGGTGTTTCATGTCCCGCTGCTTAGGAAAGCATGGCGTTTGAAGTACCATAAGGCGGCGCCCGGAGCTAATTTTGGAACAGTTGATAGTGGATGGAAGGAGTTTGTGCTGGATAACAAGCTCGTCGTCGGCGACGTCTGCGTTTTCGAATGTGTTGAGGATGATCCTCCGATGTTCTTCATCACCATTTTCAGAAACCAGTAAGAAGAATCAAGCTTCAGAAATACCAGTTGAATTATGATTTAGCTGCTTCCATTTGTATTAAAGTTGTGACTTTTAATTTTAAGGACTAATGGCTGTTCGTTTCAAAGTTTTGCTGATTATTTTGGTTTGATTATTAATTTATTAAATTCAAACCCGTTTGGAAACAAGATTTTGGAAAAATTGTTTCTATGGCTCTGTTCTTTTCCATTTTATTTTAGGAAAATCAACGTTTCCCTTCAAAATTTAAAATTAAAATTCTATCTAAATCTTTATTCACATAAATTTAAAAAAAAACAAATAATTATTACACTTTTTATTATCTTTCCTACCCAAATTCCCAAAAGAAATTTACTTCAAAAAAATTACAAAAATTTCTCAATTTGATCACAAAGTTTATTTTCCGAGCATAGTTTTTGAAAGTATGTTTTCTTCGAAAATATATTTATAAAATACCCTAAACAAAATTAACGTAACTTAAATTTATTTTAAGCCCATAATTTTTACCATGCCCTGAAATAGAATTCCTCCCAAATTATAATAATAAGTGCACATAATATGCACTTTTGTTACTTATATTTTTCTCAACGTGTAACTTTGGCGGTTTGGCCCTAACATTCATTTAGATTCAAAATTGTCATTATAATTTTTAAAAATGTCTAACTTTGTTCATCTCTAATAACTCGACAAGTTTAACTAAGTACCAATTCCATTTGAGAAAATATAAAATTGGACCACTTTCAAAAGATATTGAGTTATCGATAATAATTTTGAATCTAAATAAACGCTAGGGTCAAACATTGACCAAAACGTTATCAGCAAAAGTGATTCCTTTGCTCTTAGGTTATTTCATTGCCTTGGATAAGCAACATTTAATTCCGATAATCATCGCTAATTTTATGGAATTGATTAATTAAGAGGATAATAAGGATTTATTTGGATATCATCTTCCTTCATTTGCGTCACAATTTAAGAAAATCCATTTTTTTTTTAAATGTAAATGTTATACGAGTTGAAGCCTTTCTTCCCGTCGAGGCTCCAGAGTTCTTCCTCTACTGTAATACCTGCAATTGGAACTAACTATCCGATTCTACCCCAATGCTTAAGTCAGTTTCCAAGCAAATATTACAGTGTCAGGCTTGACATGGTAAGGTGATCGGGTATTTAGAGGCGAAAATGCCTACAGTGGTTTGTAGAACACGAAACGAGATATGTCAGCTTTTGACGTCACCAGGAAGATCCAAAAAAGATCTTCCCTAATCCATCCTGACCGTCTCATCAATTGTTGTGCGGGACCAATCCACGGGCTACGTGTGTTCGGGACGCTTGTCCACCCCAGAAGAAGGTTATGTTTATCTTATTTGGGCCTTACGCTGGGCTTTGCCACTTGTGACCCAACTGGAGATCCGGACCTCGTATCTTCCTGCCCTCAGCGATATTTATATAATACGCATAAAAATAAAAAAGAATAATTTTTTTATTTATTTAATTGGATTCTTTCCTTCTTTTTTGGTTTATATTTTTTTGGAATACTTCCGGAATTCAAGTGTGGCTTGCTAGTGTTCTAACACAATTCTGATGAGATGACAACTGCGAGTTGTCAAATCAAGTTCAATTCCTATCGCCACCGCCCACTTCTCCACTTCCGCCTCTTGGCCCTCCGCAGATGAAAATGGTTGTTTCCAACGCCTCCAATTAAGAAAAAACAGAGCACCTCCTTCTCTATCCACTTTCAGTTCAGAATCTTCACTCGGAGAAGCAATATGGCTCTCCCACAGCACTTCTTCAGAATTGTTTCTGATCCTCTTGATCAAGGCATTGTAAGTACTCTCAATTTTCCGGAAAAAAATCGTTTCTTCTTCATGGTGTATGGTATGGTGCATTGTTTCGACGATTTTTTTTCTCTTGACAGAGAATCCCGGCATTGTTTATGAGGAGATATGGAGATTTCTCTGAGAAAGGTGTGATCTTGAGGGTTCCAGACGGGATCGAATGGCGAGTTGAATCGCGTAAGATTGACGGCGAGACTTGGCTGCAGAAAGGGTGGAAAGAGTTTGGGGAATACTATTCCATGAAAGATTACTATTTTCTGGTGTTCAAATACGAAGGTAATTCATGTTTCCATGTCACGATATTTGACCCTACGGCGTCGGAAATTGACTATCCTGTCAAATTTTCCGACCAATGTCGACGTGAAGAAGTTAAGGTGGGGGTTAAATCCGAAGAAGACAGTGACGATGATTCGATCGAAATCTTGGAAGTTAAGGGAAGCAAGAAAAGAAGATCCGCCGACAGGATTCTGATAAGAGGAATTCAGAATCTTGAGCTGTCGTACACTACTGTGAATGGTCGCCGATTAAGAAAGAGGAACAACGGTGAAAGCGGGGAAGGAACATCAAGGGCATCTCCTCAATCTTCCATGCCCGCCGCAAACTCGAAGCTTTCCCAGAAACGACAGCGTACAGTTCATGAAACAGAGTCTCAATCGAAATATCCATCCTTTGAATTCTCAGTGCAGAAGTCGCATATTTCGACTCCTTTCTTTGTTGTAAGCGATCACTTTGAATCTTCTTTATCATTGCCCCCAAAACCCGAAACTATGCTTGTTTTAGTTCATGTTTTTCCTCTTTTTTTTTTTTTTGTTGGTTGCAGACCATCCCAAGTGCCTTCGTGAGGGACAACCTAGAAAGAAACTACAGGGAGGAGTTTAAGATGCGTGTCCCTGGGGAGAAAACGACGTGGCCACTGCGAGTCGGGATAGACGAAAGGCAAGGAAAGATAAGCGGTGATGGTTGGAGAAATTTTGCAAAGGAAAAACAACTCAAGTTGGGAGAAATTTGTACCTTTGAATTGATCAAGAGTAGTAAAACCTTCAAGTTCTACAGAAAGAATTGAAGATCATGCATGCAAATCTGCTCTCTCCAGTTTATTTATTAGTAGTGTTTAGGACATGAATTATCTGCTGCTGAATTCCGTGTCCTTTTTTTTGCTTTTTTTGGTAAATGGCAGAATCTGACTTGTAGATGTCCTTTTGTAACAACTTGTTGGCTAGCCAACGTTTATTCAGGAAGCATATCCTTTTGTAACACGCCAAAAAAAAAAAACTTGGATCAAATCTAGCACGCTGCATGCTTCGCAACTCTCAGTCAGCTACAAAACTATATCTAGCTTGCTCCTGTGCAGTCAAAAGAACGTTTTTACAAGCCCAACCCAGAGCACACATCTCTTCAACTAACTGCTTCACATTCGCTTTGGCTAATTGCTTGCTGTCTTCAATCAACTTAAACCATTGTTGAAAAGCTGGACAGAAGCGGTCGAAAGGTACTACGTTGTTCTCACAATGAATCCCACTGATCAGAAGATCTCTGCGGATATAACATGCCTACAGATACACAAGAAGATTGCTCAAAGATACTCTTCACATTGTGACCAGAAAAAACAATGAAGAGCAAAGAGAAAAACAAAGAAAACTTCTCACTTGCAATAGACCCGTCAAGACATCTAAACAGCACGCTCCTTCACGTATACAAAGAACGATCCCATGCAATGGCTTATCCTTACAAATTCACAGACATAATTAGAACAGAGCTCATGGTATCAAATCAGGAAAATATTGCAGAGATCAGATTAGAACAGAGGCATACTTGACCCATTCTGACCAGTCCAATGTTCAAGTTCTCTATGCATATGAAGTAGAAGTCGTCGTTGTTCAAAGCTTGCATTGTCAACCTGGCTAACTCTGGTAGTTGGCCTCTCATATTTAAGCAACCAATTCTGATAGGCCAACGTTCCCTGCCTAACCCAAAGCTAACTAAGAAATGATATTTATGACAAAGTAGAACAAATCACAAACGTTGGTAAGCTTCAGTAGGCTGGAGACCTCACCTTTTGTCCAGAAGAGGTTGACGCCTTCCTCTTTACTTACTTCAGCAGGTGATGGTACGTATCCTTGCTTAAACCATGCATTTATGATTATCGCAAGCCTATCCTGGACAATTGAATATAAAAACTCAGTTTACTTCCTGATTCAGAATGCAAGAGTGATCAATGGCTTTTAGAATAAACAAGTACGCTATCCTAGAGAATGAACTGAAATGGCCACTTCCCAAGTGATTGCAAATACTCATTCGTACCATAATAATGGGCATTGATATCAAAAGTGCTTTCATAATAACAAATGCACATAAATGCGTGTAAGAGCATCGACTTGAATATTCTGGATGCATAATAATATGTTAACCTTGGTCAACGTTTGCAGATGCACATGCTTCAGCCCCTGATGGATCCCAAAAAGGTCAATTGCTGAAAAGATTGGGTATACCACAAATGGTAGAGCTACCTGCAATCTATCCCAGAATTCAAGATTAGAGCAAGTCCACCGTCACAAGAATACGTCTTAAACCAGCAACAGAATAATTAGCATGTTCAATGAATGAGAGCAATTCACAGTTTTTTTTCCCCACACCTAAACCAAAGAAATCAGGTGAAGAGGTCTTTGGTTTCATGCCTCAACTCTCATCAAGACTCATCAAAATACCAGGTTAGATGTGCTTCTGTATTTTCCAAATTGGACTAGGCATATATTGTCAAATTCCTAGCTCAGGCATCACTGATAAATCTCCCAGTATGAAAGGTGGGATCAATCCAACATGGTAGAATCAAGTCCAGACAATCTCATAATAGATGAGAAAAGTTCAGAATCAAAACCTTTGATTGTTTCTCAGCACAATATTCAAGAACGCAGCTAGCAGAAGGCCAAGATTATCAAAGCAAACTGTTTGAATCTGAAATTTGACAAAATTAAGATATCATTACAGGAAAACCACCAAGGTTAAGGCACAACTAGCAAACCTAAGATAAACCTGGGACTTTGCAGAAACTTCACCAAGGTTATCTGCAACAGCAAAGCTTCTATGCACAGCTGTCTGGGAATAGTTCCAAAAGAAGAAACATCCTTTAGGGAAGTATTAAATCAATGCCTACAGAAACTAATAAAGAACTGAAAAACGGTTATCCATCTTAGACATAAGATATTTTGGATATCCAAATGATTCCAGATACAAGATTATCAAAAGATAAGTGATATAATCAGAATATAGATAGCTATATATTCCCCAGCAGGCGGCAAACAACGTCATCACATAATTTGAAGATAAATGAGGCACAATGTTTTTTACAATTTTAAACGCTCAGGTATGAGAGAACTACAAATATTTATTATGCTGGGTATGCTTCATCGGTTAACATTTCACTCATAGCAACTTCTAGCCATTATTGGGGAAAAAAGAGCAATTTCAACAAAGAATGGAGAGTTCCAAAGACTGCATAGACAGAAATTTGATATCTATTTATTCACATTTTCATTCAAAAGCTTACCCCAGTTGCCAAGTAGCATGCCAGACTGATTTGCTTTGCGATGTTGGCAACAGACGCAAGCAGCAAGAAATGACTGGGAAATACAGGCGTCAACAACTCAACTCCAATGCTCAAACTGAAGAGGATAGATGTTGAGAATCTGACTCTCTTAGTTTTGAAAGAGAATGAGAAAAATAGACAAAAATTAGAATCTCATTGTAGCCTAAATGGTACACAGTAATTCAAAAGCTAATTTTACAGCATGAGCAACTTCATCACCTCGTTCAACACTAATTTAGAGCAATTTCAATTAAGGTAGTTATACCTTCAGATTGGTGTCGAAGGCAGATGCTAAGCTAGCAGTGTAAATGCACCTACACAGCCGCCCAAGCCCATCCTTCAATACCCAATTCAAGGCTGCAGCTGATGGAAGAGAACGTTTGCAGCCTATTCCAATTGCCCGGAACATTGCCTACAGCAACTTGAATAGGTACATTAGATCATTCCATTAAACCGGAAACCAAAATAAATTCTCAAAGGAACGCTTTCAACAAATACCTGAGTTGCAAGGACTTGAAGGGCAGAGCTGAAAACTCTGTGCAAGAACTTCCATTTGACATACTGCATATAATTCTCATTAACTTCCCTAGGTAAAAAGAAATCCCGCCGAGCAGAGCCGCAAATCCTAACCAACTTCAGGACCGCATCTTCAAAATCAACGCAAAAATCCCGCAAAGAAAAAGAATTCCCGTCAACAGAGACCAACTTTAGGCCACTCCCATCCCAAGAGTACCTCAAAACTGAGCCCGGCTTGCGAATTACAATTGGGAGACAATAGGAATCTCCAAGTTCACCTTTTTCTGGTTCTCGGGTTTTGAGGTTTTGATTTTCTTCCTTAAAGTCGAAGTCTTTCTGAAAGTTGGAAGAGGTTCTAACAGATAAGGGTTTAAGAAGGGTTTTTGGACAAACGAGTAGGGATGGTTGGGGTGAAGTTCGTTTGGAAGCGCTTGAAAACCAAGGCAGCTGGTGGAAGTTCGCTGAGTTACTGGAAACTGAATACAAGTTGGATTGCATGAGAAAGCCTCTGCAAGTGTTTTCACCAACTCAAACCAAGGTTTTACAGATGCAGCAGTTCTGATTACCGACTGAATAAATAAGCTAGGTTACGACAATATAAGATCCGGGTGGCTTCGTTTGACCCCACGTGCCTACGTGTATTCGTTGCACCACATAAAATAGTGCAATTAGAGGAATTATTCAAAGTATATTCGCACAAGATGGTGCACCCAAATATATTCAACCATGTTTGCAGATGCATCAAATAATTGCACAATGAAAACACCTTCCTTTTTAGTAGATTCATTTTCTTTCAGACATTGCAAAAAACAGATCTTCAAGGTTAGCTTTCTCTGGCTGACAAGAATTCATTGTCTTATTCATTAGAAGTCGGGATGAAACTGAAAGGGGAAGAGGAGATAATCATCACAATTATTAACATCATCATCTTGATTCATGCTAACTTTAAAATCAATTTGCACCATTGTTTTACATACACAAACTTTTTACAAAGAGAACTCTAAGCTTTAGCTGCTTCCATCTGTATCAAAGTTGGCCATATCACATTAGTAGTAATAAATCAGAACAAACTAGACTACACATAGGATGTTAATGCATGACCGCAAGCTCTGGTCTTCCAGTTAAGAATGATGCCAATATCCAACGGCAACAACTAATGCAGCAAGCCGATCCCATCATACCGGCTGGCCGTTGGAACAATGATTCTCTAGTCGATTGTCACGCCTTCTATGTACAATGGTGATAAATAATGGCAAATCTCTGCAGCAAAAACTACCTACAAACCTGTCCTGGTTTCAGTGAGAGAATGAACTTGCCTCGGTGCTATAAACAGAATACTCACTCGCGCTAAAATTGGGTCTTTCTTCATCCCACTTCACAATCTCCCTTGCATATCTGAGAGCATGGTCTACTCCATTTGGCTCCAAACCATTCAGCATTGAAACATACAACTTTCGGTCAGTGAGCGCAGAAAATAGCCTTTTAAATTTGACAGCAACATAATGGGAAGCCAGCTGACCCAGAGAGGGTGAGTGGGTACTGGAACCATTGCCACTGTGACGACTCAACACTGGATGAAAATCATCAAACCATTCACATGTGGTCAAAGGAATACTTTCTACCTTTTTCTCAAACTGATCAAATTTATTCAGCAGTAGAAGAAAGTCCATCTGATCGAAAGTCGGATGAGTAACTATGCTCTCAAAGAACTTTCTGCTCAGTGTCATCTTGTTTACCAAGTTTCCGTTTTCATCGATGAGAAACTGGTCGTATTCATTCAAGGCAACACTGAATATCACAATTCTAACATCTTCGAACATCTCAAGCCACTTGCAGCTTTCTCCAAATCCTCTCGACTGCACTCTGATGAGCTGAAATCTATCAAACAAGAAAGTGATCCATTTAATCACCAGGATAGAAGTTTATAGAAATAGTAAATACAAATACGCACAAAACAAAAGCCCCAGATATCTTTAATTTCAAAATTTTGCATTATCATAAGGGACAAATTAAAGTTCCTCTATGAAGAACATCTAAAATCCCGTTTCATTTCAGTGCCATGACTTATAATCCAACTCAGAAAATGACAAAAAGTGGGACATTAGATCGGCCATCATTCAATAACAGAATACGTGAAATCCATTAAATTCTATGATAGACCACTAAATAACCTAGCTGTTTATGATGGTAAGCTTCCAAAAAAGTTATCTAATTTGAAGGAATCTGATGCTAGAGAGCATCTTACAAATTGAAGTATTTAGAAATGTATTGATGGGAACCAAAATATGGAAGAGAATTCAGAGGGTATAAAATAACAATCAAACTGGAATCAATCACAGATGATTTGCAAGTTTAAAGCAACTAACAGTAGCACTAACCTGAGCAGAGAGTCAAACTGATCACTAGTTTCTGGATTCTCTTCATATGCTGACCCTGGAAATGAGAAGTCCACACAAGAGAGCCCATTGGTTGATGTAACACCCTCGGCATAGAGGATATCAACATCAGTTGGCTCATAATCCAATCTCAGTATATCAACAGTCTGTAGCAAAGCAGAAAGAACAATCAATTCCGTTAACGGGTAATAAGAGACTTGTAGCAGATTATCTATCCCTTAATATAAGTTTTAAAGATATGAAAGACAAAAAACAATCAATTCCATCATGATAGTTTTTTTTTAAAGTGCTTGGTGCAAAAGCTCTAATTGTCTAATTGAGAATTCACCCTCTTCAACTCATCTCACATACTTCTTCCAGTGATAGGAAAGCAGTAAAAGTAACCCAAATATATCACTATCAAGATTCTTTCTAGATCCTTTATCAAAAAATTTCCTACTTGATGAAGAACTATCATTAACTTTGAACAAAAGGTAATATCTGCCCACAACACCCTAGCTGTACACAGTTTGTGATGCTAACTTACCCGCTCCAAAAAATAACTAGCAACGCTAGGTAGCATTTCCAATTCATTTCTGCGTGTATAGGTAGCCTGGAGGGCTGCAGTGCTCCACATTTCTTCCACCAGAGGGGCATATTCTCGAGCAGAAGCAGGGAAAATGGCTTCCAAGTTACCTGACACCATAACTTTGAGAAGCCAATCAGAGAAAGCTTTTAGCCTTGGACCAATGGAATAGATGGTTTGTTTCTCTGTATCATCAGTTTGTCCTGTCACAGGCCAGAAGAAAATCAGTAAAAGGTCAACCAACCACAGTAGTTTCCATGTAACACTAACTTCAGGATATTACAGGAGAAAAAGTAATGGGCACAAAAATAGTACAGGTTGTTAAAATGATTTTACTGTTTTCAACTAATAACTCCGGAGTACTCAAATCCAACCTATTCAATTCAAAAAAATCATTCATCATGGTAACAGTGGGTACAATAAATTTTGTTGGAAAATTTTGAAATCAATCGCAGGTGTCTGGAATGAATTTATGCATCAACTTCTCCATATTATTGTTTTCTGTTGTTTCAGATATAGGAGATGCATGCAGTACCACCCACTCTTAGGCATGAATGAAAGTAACAAGAGGATGGCCTGATGATGGAGACACGTTCAAGACAAATGAGCTCAAAAATATGAAACACGTATATCTTACCTTCATCATCACTCAAAGGCTGCTTTGCCCTTAGATCAATCAAACTTTCCTCTTCAAAACGCTCCCGTCCCTCGAGAAGTATTCCAAGATATCTGAACACATTGCTCTGGATCAATAACTTTATACTTTCACGCTCCACCTCTGAGAATGGGACATCTTTGTAAAGGATTTTGGCCTAATATATCAATCACCATAATTTGTTAAAACCAAGTAGAGAATTCAATAAACTATTATTCCTACAAAAAGCCTACAAATTAACGAATGAGCCCGTGCCTTCTTATAAGGCTGGATTATCACAAGAATTTTTCAGTCAACAAGAATGAAAGATGAATCCATGAAACTCCACAAACTTATCTTATGATATTCAAGACTAGTCTGAATTCATTCAATCAGTACAAAAATGCTGGGAAGTTTGAAATTCAACTAGCCAGTAGAGACTGATAGATATCTATTATTTCTGAGTAGGAAGATCATTCTGGACATCACATCTACATAATCTCTCACAGCAGCAAAATGGTACAAAGATGCATACAAAGTGCCATGACAAGGAGAAACATCAATGGAAATTCTGTAAATGTAAAATGCAAAGCTAAACAATTTAGAACTAGTTCAGCAGATTCAAAAGTCACCTGCTTAAATATGGTGCTTGTTCCAGATCCACTGTATCCTATTAAAAGAAATTTTTGAAGTGTCCTTTGCTCAAGGTAGTCAAGTGCAGTTTGACTGAATATATTATCCACTTGATCTCCAGAAGAACAAGGGGATTTTGAAGGAACCGGAAGGGAGAGTACAGCACAAACCAGCTTTGTTCCAGCCTGAATAAAGAGCATTAAAAAAAATAATGAAGACGAGAGAGAGAAATATTTTTTTTTACTTAATATCCAAAATTAAGAAAAACCAAGCATTTCTATGTTTATCAATCCCACCTTGCCCCAAATATAGCCTTTGGTATTCTTTTGTCCTTCTTCTTGGTAAGAACCATCTTCATTCACCCAAAAATGTGGGTTTCCTGCACACTGGACACCTGCCAACTGTAGTAATGGAGACAGCACAGTCAAAATATATGTGGCAGAGAAACTCCCGAAGTGAACATCATATATAAGTAAATAACTACCTGCAACATGCGCAGTTCAACTTTTGTGATTTCACGACCATTTATGTAAACCTGTGTGTTTCCATTGCTGGCATCTGCCTTGACAGGTCCTCCAACATTCAGATGGGGACTAATAATATGAGAAGGCTTGTGTCCTTCCTGTTACAATCAGCAGCACACTCACACTCAAAAACAGCTCCAAGTTATGAAAAACATTAAGAACCAAAATGCATTTATGTAATATAGATCACCTTGCCCCAAAGACCGGAAACTTTGTCATACCAATAATTCCCGGGTTTTAACTTCTTAGGTGGATTTGGACAGCTTTGCAGTATTAACAGTTCTTCATGACAAAGAGGCCTTCCATTCACCAAAATATATTCCGGTGGCAACTGATTCACTTCACAAAGCTTCTCAGCTTTCATAATATGACGGATCTCCAAGTCATTAAGCAAGCGTTTGATCATCCTAGAGCATTTGCCCAAGTTACCTCGCTTTGACTCATCAATCGGAAAGCCAATGCAAGAGACGCACTTCCTTCCCTCTGGCATAGACCCCATTGCTCTAAGCACACAATTACAGCAATACTTGGCATCACAAACTATACAGACCTCCTTCTCAGTAAATCGATTCCCTTTCAAGCATCGGTAGCATGCCCCTTTCCTCACCTTGACAGAAGGTTCCTTCTTTCCCCGAACTGACTCAGGATCAGCGCGACTAAAGCGTTCATGACTGTCCTCGCCCTCTGATTCAATGTTGCAGAAGGTTACAACTGGGGCTCGTTTAACATCAAAACTAGGCTCATTAAAGCCTTCCCCAGTCTTAAGTGAAGAAACCCGGGAAGACGGGTAATCAAGACTCAACACAGACTCATTTGAGGCCCAATCTGGCTGGTTCAACTCATTGTTGAAATCTAAACTGTCTTTACAGCCACTTGAAATCCTTGACTTGTGTGAGATTCCTGATAATTCCCTCGATTTCTCAAAGCTATCAGAAAAACCCAATGTTCCGGAACTCCCCACCCCGTTTAGCAGTTCCTGTGAATGATCATGACTTGTGGAGGAAGATCCCACCCCAGTTGACCTATCGACCATACAAGAAAGTTCGCCTGACTCATAATCACCACAAGGAGGAAGCATATCATGGGAACTACTCAATTCTCCAGAATCACAACCTCCATCACTAGGCCCTCTCTCATCAAATGCATTCACAGAGCTAGGAGAAACAGTAATTTCAGAACCCGATGCTAGGTCTTTACTCATAGACTCATCCCTAACAACAGCCCCATTTTGAGATTCAAATACAATAACAGAGGTGGGGGAAACATTCGATTCAGAACCCTGAAATTTCAACTCTTTGGAAAACTTTTTGTTTATGTTAGTGGCTAATAAAGGTTGGACAACAGGTAAAGACAACTTATCACGCAAAGGCACCTGAGAAACCACGGCAGCCACAGGAATCCGATCCACATTTATAGGTAGCGCCCGCGGAAGCTCCCGGGTAATTGGCGGGCCGATATACTCCATGGCAAAAGCATACTCCACTTCATCCTCTATCACCACACTTGCCATCTCCGGCAACATTTTCCCACCGCAATAAGCAACCTTCAAGAATTTCTAACGCCCAGGAATATTCTCTCTACTGCAGAAAAAGTTAGCCCTAATGAAGCTGACTGAAGATTTTCACAGGGAAACAAATGAAATCCCAAATTGAAAAAAACTCCAAAATAATTACTAAAAAACACTGATTAATTCAGAAAGTAATGGGCTTAAAGAAAACCCTCACCTTGGTTTTAACTTTTAAGGCTAAATATGAAGATTGAAACTTCGGAAGTGAAAGAATTAAGGGTTCCTTGGGGGAAACACCAAGTGAGTGCAGCTGGGGAAAAGAATAGGAGGAAGGTGAAAGAAATGCAAGGGGATAAAACAATAAACAGAGAGATCAACCGTAGGATAGAAGATACAAAACTGGGAGAGAGTAAGAGGGTCTTTGTTGTTGGCAATGGAGGAAAGTAAAGGTGCATCGGGAAAGCGATGAATTAAGCGTTTGGCGTTTGGAGTGTGGGAAAAAGACGGCAAAAGAGGAAGGGAAACCAGTAATGGTGGGCAAGGACAGTAGCCACTGTTCCGTGTGAAGTGGCAGCTCAGCTCAGCTCACCTCCTCTTTCTTTTTCTTTTCCCTTTTTTCGGATTTCTTTTTATTGTAAATTACCGTCGTTAGCAAGAACCGAAGAAATGTATTGCGTGTGAGTGTGAGACATATAGCTAATGGTGGGATCAGGTAAGGTGACAAATCACGTGTTTAGATTAATGGGTTTTCGTATCGATACTTTTCAACTTTAATATTATCTGTTTAATTATTCGTGTCATCTCATTTATAGTGCAAATATTTCGAGTTCATGTCGTGTTTTCGTGTCATAATAAAAATTACTCATATCGGGTTCGGATTGGTGAATTTACGTATTAATATTCTCAAATTTAACATTACATGCTTAGTTATTCGTGTTATTCATGTCAACACATATAAACAGCAAACCCACCAAGGCTCAATCATTACCCGTTTATATAGTGTCGAGTTCGTGTTGCGTCATAAATTATCAACTGTATGATCAATTAATAAAACAAATAACGAGTCAATAATTTAATTGTTATATCGCATAAAGGGTTACTATTGTGAACCGTACATTTATCAGTGCATAACTTTGTTAATAATTAGTTAAAAGAAAATTATGTCTTGTTAATTAGTAGTAGTCACGAAGAAAGAGTGAGGCACTTGTTTTGTCCTTTTACCTCGTGACTGGCATCGAAATGGATGCTTTTTAGTCTTTGGACGACCGTGGTCCTCCGGCTGCCTGGGTTTTTGTATCTCTTTTAATTTAGTAGTAATATTTTCCCCTCAAGCTTTTCTTCGGAAATTTAAAACCGTTTTTTTTTACTACTTTTGTTTTGATCTGCGGCAGATGCGCATGGAATGTTTTTCCGGTGGAATCTCAGTCACGAGACCAGACAATCTTCCATTAATCAAATACTCTGTCTGAAACTCAAAATCATCCAGTTTTGAAATTGTAATTCTTTATTTAATTAGTAAATTACGTAACTTCACTTTAAAACGACATAATTTGATTTTAAAATATTAGCGGAAGTAGGTAATCTTGGTGTTAAGTCTTGAAAATTCTGGCTAAAACATGGAAAAAAAGAGGTCACTTTTGAGTTTTGCACGCCCAATCCAGCATGTGTTGTACCTAACGTTTCTCTAGCTTTCAAAGGAAATAACCACTGCCAAACAAGTTAGGTCACCAGCAAAAGGGAGAGGCAAATGGCTCATGCATTATGTGCATTCAATTCTATGACTTTAACGAATTTTTAATACAATTTTTTACTATTCATCACATCTATGTCATGATCGCTTATAGAATATCACAAATTCAATGTCACTGTCAGTATTTAGTACCCACGAACATATATTTTACTATGTAATAAATTGAATAAAACCATGCAATGCAAAAAAAAAAAAAAGAGTTAGTTTGAAATTCTATAGCAATTTGATACATGTATATTTTATTAACAACCTACGCTATTACAATTTACAATAAATAAAAAAGAAAAACAAAGAATAATGCTCACTGTTGACCTTTGTAATGGGCACTTAACGTTCTCTATATCCATAATGCCAATATTCGATTTCGATCTCAATTGAATTGATACTCTCTTAACAGCACACAGACCATCTCTTCCAATATTCAACGTTGATCGATCCCCACCACCTTGACCCATACAAATACCACAAATTAACAAAATGGACGCACAAGTTTCATATTTTTTCAATGAACTCCAATTAGTCAATGTTCATAAATAAATGGAACTTCAAATTAAATTAATTAAAATAAATTTAATTTGCAAATATATATATATATATTTATATTTTGTAAAAAGGTGCGTTATTTTGTCTCAGCTAGTAATATTTCCTTTCACTTACTCTACTATTTTGAGATGAGAAGCTGTGGATAGATGGATAGTTATTGGTGGAAGTCAAGTCTCCGGTCTGTTGACTTTGACCTTGACTTTGATTTTGACTCTGGCTCTGATTCTGACTCTGTTCTTGCGGTTGCTGTTCGGCGTTACTGGCCACCGTCGACACCCTCCATATCTTCACCGACTTGTCTAAGCTTCCGCTGTATAGAACACAGGGCCTATCGCCGCCGCCTATTGCCGCCGCCCTTTCTTCTTCAACAGCCAAGCATTTCACCGGCCCGGAATGGCCGTTCAAAACTGACAAACAAGCATGATCATGCCCCTCCCTTTTCCACACGCATATATTCGTATCGGCCGATCCGCTGAACACCAAATTCCCCGCCGTGACTAAGCACAAAACGGCCAGCTTATGACCCCTCAGAATCCCGCCGTGCGTGAGCTTTTCGCGGTGCCAGAAATTGACCAGCCCGTCGGAGGAACCGCAATAGAGAAAACTAGCGGAAGGATCGACAGCCAATGATGTCACCGCGCATTCTTGCTTTAGCAAATTCTGTGAAAAGAAATGCTTCGTTCCTTTCCCTTGTAACTCTCTTCTCCAAACTTTTACGCTCCCGTCCGCAGAGCCGGTGAAGACTAATCCATCGAACCCCGAAACGACGGAGTTTACGGCATCCTCATGGACCTTAATAGATTCCAAACATTTGAAATCCGATACTCTCCAGACCTTGATTGTTTTGTCCCAAGAAGCAGAGTATAAGAAGTTATTGTCTTCGCTCAGGCTAAGAGATGAGATTGCGTCAAAATGCCTAATCCAAACCACATTACGGTTTCTCCTCACTTCAACGTAATTGCTCGGTTTCACCGAACTCTTAATGCAAGCTTTGAACGTCGGCAACGTTCCAATTCGTTTATGGACGCTGGGATCCTTAGCAGAGACCTTCCAGACTCGGATTTTCCCGTCTTGATGCCCTGTAAATATTTTCTCACCAGCAATTATGATTGCCTTGACCAATCCACTGTTGGATTTGAACCCCGAAAATTCTTTCTGATTCTTCCACACCCTTATGTTCTTACTATCCGATCCCGTATACAACAGGTCCCGTCTCGCCGCCAATGAGTAAATGTGGCCTTCTTCTCGAAAAAGGGAGCCCATGAGACCGTTATAAGAGTAATTATTTGCATTCTCCATATCGACCTGGGATGACCATGGCGATCTGGACAGGGGAGATGAATTCTCCGTCGGGCATGCAGATATTTGAAGATTATCCCAAGATGATTGGTCCCGATCGTGGCTCAACCGAGGAGCGTTCCGATCGTCGTTTGGTTGGGTAGCATCATATATGTTACTGATTCGAGCTTCTTCGTCGGGATGATGATGATGATGATGATGATGATCGGAGTTCAACATTTCCCTGAATTTCGACTTCCGCTGCTGGCTTTTCTCCTCTGCGTTTCCTGATCTTGAGCTTTTCATTTTCGCTGTTGGATGATCTGGTAGATTGATGGATCAAAGAAGAAGCAAATGGGTATTATTTGTGAAACAAAAGACGAATAAAGTGGAACAGAGGGGGTCCCTGAGGAAACCGAAAGAGGATTGCCTAACTAAAGAAAGCCTAATCTAAATCTATGCGTAGAGAAAAAAAAAAGAAAGAAAAACAGAAAGAAAGGGAGGGAAACTCGGCTATGAAGATATCCAAACACGGTGACATTTTCACGGGATCGATGTCCATATTTGTGGAACTGAATCCAACTATCTGAACCAACCAATCCGCCAACTATATATGAGCGGTTATTTTCACGAAAGGAAGGAAAGTTCTGGGTCTGTCGCTAATTGATTGTCGCAATTCTGTGGTTACATTTACCTCGCTCCAGGTTTGTCCACTGGCGATCTGAATACAAAATTACATTCATCCAATCGATAGGAACTGAAATTGAAAAACGTATATAACTGTAGATATAGCAAATGGGTAGACTAAGTTTTTCTGCTTCAGTATCATTTGGATGGATGCAATTTTGTATTTTTATCACGAAATTTTTTGGGGTATTTGATAGTTTTCATAAATGACGTTTGATAGTTTGAATAAAATTAGAGGGTGATGATAAATGTAATTTACTCAAAAAGAAAATAGAAATTAGGTGGTAATTATCATTAACGTTTGACTAACTCCGTTGGTGGAAAATGACCGGTTTGGAACGGAGCGTTAAAAATAGTCCAACACAGCCTAATCCCTAATCTGTTACGGGGTTTAATTTAGGAAATTAATAAAAAGGTGGGCCCCGCGCATTAAGTGAAGTCGCTACACGATTGAACGCTTTTCCGGTGATGCATCTTGTTGCTTCACCGGATACATTACGCTTTCCGTTTTGATTTGATTTGATTTGATTTGAGCCGTCAGTCAGCGGTGGACGGACGGTGGATGTAACTTATTATATACTCATTATTTTTTTTTTCTTCTTTTTGCTCCCACAAAAATTAAGAAAATATGTAATATAATAAATATAAGAGAGGCGTTGTGCTGTGTTGCTGCTAATTAAGCTAATTAGTTTTATGGTAAATGACGTTTAACCTTGTAATTTATCATAATTGGCTGTTATTTTAGAGTGTCCGAATAACAGTGAAAATGACCTTTTCAACCAATTTACCAATCAAACAAGTTTTCAATCTTTTAACCAATACGCATGCATTTACTATTTTTTTCCAGTGAACTGTAGATCGGTAGAACTAATTACCTGTTAATTAAATCGCGTGCTGAACTGCCTTTAACTCCTGGATCCGATCCGATCCTCCCTGTCGTTTTTCTCTCTCAACTGTCGGCGGCCATGGCCGGCCAGCTTCATTTCCGGCCGGTTTGAATGACTACTCCGGCTCTTTCTCACCCGATTCTTCACTTTTTTCTCGGTTACCGATCCATTTTCTTATAATTCAATAATCGTGAATGGAAATGTGGCAATTGTGTGGGTGAATTGGCTAGAAAATGACGAAGGTGTGGGTTTCGTTTTGTGTGAGTTTTTGACTGAGTTTGAGAGTGATGATCAGTGTGTGTGAAAGGTTCAGCCAAGTGACATCTGGTGCAAAATTACTTAAAAATTCTCTTGCATGCATTGCCTTGCCACGTAAGGAGATTTTGCTTGTTCCAGTGCCACCTTTTTTTTTTTTTTTTTTTTTTTTGTAGAAAGTGCCACTATTTGGGTTATTTGCTTGCCAACTATTAGGCTTTTATTTGTCACTAGGACATTAACTCGAAAAAAATATTTAGTGCACAAATTTTGTCATTGATTTGATTCACATTTCTGACAAGAGTTGCAAATTTTTTTGATTGGGTAAGTACTTATCTTTGACAATGAAAATATACGGTGTCACGTGTGAATACATATGTGCCACAGTGGATGAAATATTCTCAAAAAACACAAGTGTCATTTGTAATTGAACAAATTTCAACACCTTAAAAAAAAAAATTAAAAATTAATGTGTATAAAATTTATATATAATATTTAAAATAAGCATTGTTATTATTATTCTATTTATTTATTTATTTAGTTAATGTGAATTAATTACATATCGCGTGGAGAGTATTAATTATATTATAAAGAATACAAAAATTACAAAATAAAAATATAACTCTATTATTTGGGCATTTTTTTAAGAAATAAGTCTATTCCATTGTGGCATGTATTTAATATGGGAGTATAAGTTGTTAAACCTTATAATAATCAAAGAATAATTGTTAAAATCCATTTCAAATCAATTAATAGACAACAAGACTATCAAATGATCGGTTGTCCAATCATTCGAACACAAATCTTCAACTCAAGATTTGTTTGGTTAACTGAGTAAAAATAATTGATTGAACTTTTGTTTTTAAATAATCAAAACCAAATTCATTTAAAATTTCGTCGGATCGACTATTCAAATTGACACGTAATTAATTTTGAACACCTTTTACAATTAGCCTCTCTTATGATTAAAAAAAAAAATTGAATGGAAATGTTGTTATAAACACGAATAATATACTACGGGACAATAACATTAAATGATAATTTCACAAAAATCAGCCAGATCATTGATGAAGGGGGTGACTGTAATTTTTCATAACTATAGCAATCGTTTAGTAGTTCCTCAAAATTTGAGGGGTCAATGTGTGATTTTCCCTATTATTTTTGCCTACTCGTAAAAATAACGCAAGCGCGTCGTTTGAAATAAAACGCGCACGGCGTCGTTTTAACGCTGGAGACAAAATGGCGGTGAGGAGGATAGAGCAACCGTTCCGATCCCTATATATATCCAGTGAACAGTGTCATGTGTTGTTTCTTCTGCTGCGTGTCCTTCCCTCTGTTTTTTACAAAAATTGAATGCTCAGTTTCTTTCTCTCGTGTTCACCAGTGAGTCCTAGCATGTGGTAACTAGTGAGTGAGAAAGTGAGATCATTGCCGGCTAAAATGGAGAATCTTCGACCAATTTCTTGAAGAGAAGATAATCGAGAAGATGTTCTTGGACAAGTTCATTCGGCGGAGACTCGCGTCACTCTTACGGCCATGGTTAAGAGATGAACCGGACCTCGAACTCAAGCTAGGGTTACTCCGCTGCTGTGGTACGCTCAAGAACATTAACTTCGACACTTCTGCGCTCAACCGGTTGCTGGACAGTTCCTCTAGCTACCGTTTTAAAGAAGTGCGTGTTCGAGAATTGAGCGTTCGAATTTCTTATTGGTCTTTTCCCGCCTTCACTTTACAAGTCCATGGTCTGCGTATCAAGATTTCCTTGGGGTAGGCTACTTATACAAAAAATATGCAAAATATCGATAGTTGTTTTCTCCTATTTATTTTTGGAATGTGCTTGTAAGTTTTGGAATTTGGCGTGGTTTGTAGGGAAAATGAGGAGGAGGCAGCAAACGTTACATTGAGGAGGGACCCTAGGGATACGTCCTTGGAGGACAAGAGGAAAGTTTTTGCTGAGATTGATCCTGAGGTACTTGTATATTGACTTCGGTTTTTGCGATTTAATTGAATAGTGATGTTCTGCCTATCTGGTTATGTTGTCGCGCAGTTGCTAAGCTGAACGATGTCAGTGACATATTCATTAAGAAGCTGAATGTGTCGAAACCTTTCTTATTTGGAATTTGTTGATCATTGATGCCTGCCGCCCTTACTATCACTTCCTTTAACCACCTTAACGAGCAATCTCTGTGTTTAACCAGGGTAATGAGTACTTAATTGTTATTGTTTTGTAAAACTTCATCATCGCTAATTTTTGCCATCATATATTGTCTCATGTGTGACTGTGCCACATTTCATTGTTTTTTAAAGCATTTAACGCAAAAGATTGCTGTTGGAGAATAGAAGCAAACTACCAAAAGAGGCTTGGACTGCTTAGGATTTGTGAAGAACAAGGATGTGGTTACATTATTGGTGAACAGATGTCTGCATAGTAATGTCTTTTGAAACACCTTTTCCTGAAGTTGCTTTAGGAAATACTTCCAGTGTGCACTAATTGAATTTAAGCTGTGACTTTCTATGTACATATTGGATGTTTCTGCTATGATGCACATTTATTAAGTGTAGTATCTGTTGAATAAGGAATTTTACTGTTCTTGTATGCTTTATTTGTTGAATTTCAAAGCTCAATACACATTTTTTTTGCATTTCAGGGTAGTGCTTTACATGATGCTGTTGAGAAGATTTCAAAGGTTAATATTGGAAGTTGGAGGGACAATATACTATCTACGGTTCTTCAATATTGTCAGTTGCAGATGGATGAAATTTGTGTTCTCCTGCTGCCTCCCAGTTCTTATGATTATGTATCATGCTTATTGGAGATAAAGCAAGTTGGTGCAGAGTCTGAGTGTATTCAGCAGACATGTTTTCTTGGAGGGTTGATTAGTTCTTTATTAGCAAGTTCTCAAGTCTGCTCTTTTGACCTTAAAATTAGAGACTTTCAGATAGGTTTTCAGAGAGAAAGTTGCATCAAATATGTTGTCTCTCCTACAGATCTGTTTGTTTCAGTTAAAATGGAAAATCTTCAGTTCTCAAATTCTGTCTTTTATCTTCCAGCACTACATGTTTCCTTTTCTCCTGCAGACCTTTCTTTCATGCCATTATTCTTTTCATTTACTTACAAAGAGTCCAAGTATGCTAGAAGTGGAAGGCATCTTTGGAGGATCGCAGCAAGCAAAATCGGCCTTTTGATTCCTAATCCTAAGCTTTCATGGTATGGAGTTGCAAGATCTGTAAAACTGTGGTTATATTATTTACACACGTATGAGGATCTGCTTTTGATAATTGGATATCCTGTGAGGAACACGGTGAAAGAATCTCTTACTAAGATGTTTTCCGATAAGAAGTACTCAAGATCTGTTAAGCACCACTGGGAGGTAATTTCAATGTGTGAGGAAGAGCTGCCTTCTGAGGCTATTGCACTAGCACGACGAATAACGCGTGACAGAGTGTCAGAAAGTGCTCGATTGGCAAAACAGGCTGGTCCAGAATTCAAGGGAAATGTGTGGAGGGTTTGTCATTTATTTTCCCTTATTGGGCTATGACTTGCCATGTCTTGCAATATTTGTTCTTAGGAATGCTTTACTTAGTTCGTGTTGTTGGCCATTTGCATAATCAGCCAGAGAAAATACAACAGTTCAAGGGTGTTTGTGATGATTCTTTTTCAAATAGTTGCTTCTACCTGAATGTGGGAATATTCTTGATTTCACTCTTTCCGGAAAAGGAAGTTCTGCCTTCTGTCCATGGGGACTCAACCTTTAGACTCTCATATGATGATTTAATTTCATTTCACATTTCATTTGATGCTTTTCTCCTGAAATACATTCAGAATTTTTATGATCAGGATGTGATGTTTTCCTGTGGATGTATAAAGATTGCTTCTTCTGATATGGAAGATGATAATGGTCACATAAATCGAAGAGAACAGCAGAAGAAGAAATTTCTCAAGCCGAAGGATATCTTATGGTTCGAACCTGCTCAAGGAGTTGAAATGGTAAACAATCAAGGTTATGATGATAGTGGAATAGCTTCAGCTTCTAACCCACTTCTGGAAACTCTTGTTGGTCAAATGTGGTTCGATTGGGAAATGGCTTGCACTAAATTTGAAAGAAATGATTTTAAAATTTCAGAAGCACCATGCATTCTTTTTGAGAGTAAATGTTTTTTGATTGATCAAACAGCCAAGAGTCCTACATCTGGCTTTCTTGAAAAGGTGATGGTGGCAGGAAGATTGAACTTTGTATTGGAAAACTCAGAAGTTCTGGTACTTGCTCTACTCTTTGGGCAGATGCAGTCTTTTTGGAGAGCAGGTTACAAAAAGGGTACAGATGCTGTACAAGATACTTCTGCCTCCCATGAGAGTCTACCACTGGTTGATTCAAATAGTGAATGCAAGTCTGTTTCTAGCATGATTGGAACAACAATATGTAGATTGATTCCCGAAAAAAGAATTCAAATAGGAGCAATGATTGCTGGCCCCAGATTTAGGCTATCACTGAAAAAGGAGAAGTCAGTTCGGGGGGATGAGAATTCGTATCCTGAAAGCAAGAATGACAAATTAGATCTGTCATTTGATCTTGAGGACATTAAACTTGTTATTTCACCCAATCCGGTATCTAAAGTTACAGAACCAAGTGGGGATACAGATTTTTGTGATGAGCAACTTAGAAGCCTTAGAATTGTGGAGCCTGAAAATATTGAGATACCTAAGCCAACTAATGAAATTTATAGCTGTCAAGGGTGCATTTTGTTGAATGCTTATCTGAAATTTAATGGACTGAAAGCTTACCTCGGTGGATTAGATGGTAAACCAGGCAATGAAATTTTCATGTCAAGTGCAATAACTGTTCAGTCATCATTGTTGAGGTATTTAATCTTTACTTATACTAACCTGAAGATTGTGATTATAGTTGATGATGAAAAGTTTGCTACAATCTACTTAGAAGACTTGGCGATCTCTGATAACTATATTCTGTTTGTGACAGGAAGGATTGTCATTCATTTGGTTTAACCATTGTTGCAACCTCTGCAGCTTTGAATTGGATAGCTTCTGGCTTCACTGCTGTCGTGTTTCTGGACGAATTATCTGCTTTGGTTGAGGTAGTTTTAGTCCTTCCATGGTTTTACCATTTCAGTGTTTCATTTAGTTTCTTCGTTTGAATTTTCACATTCCTTTGTATTATCATCTATGTCATCAACATTTCAGACAATACCTAGAATGTATGAATGGTGTCTAGTGCAATATGTTTGCATTATCTGTTCCATTGTTTAAATGGACAAATTCATTCAAAGTTACACACACACAAATATTTGGGGCTATGAGGAATAATTAATTTTTTGTCAGTAAGACAAATAATATTGGTTCTAAACTTTTCTGCCTTTTGTTTAAACTCTTTGTCATGCTTTGGATTAAAAAAGAACCTTTTGTTGCATGAGGCCCTGGGTGCTGCTGGTTACAGGAAGTTATAGGAGTTCTCCGTTCCAAAAATTGGGGGCTGAACTCTGATATTGACTTTTTTTAATCTTACTGAAGCGGAATGGCGAACTGAGAAGATAAGAAAGAGGTATTTGTTAGCTAATCCATCTGATATTGGTTGTGGACAAATATTTTAAACTCCTACACATAGGCTTTAAAAACCTATTAATTTGGAAGTTGTATATCAAATTTGTTTCTGCTGTAAATTCTCAGTTTCTATTGTTGGTGATCAATGGTGCAAGATGTCTTCTGCACCTCTCTCTGATCTTTGTAACAAAATGTTATAGCTTCTCTTAATTTCCCATGTACTTTTTGATGCAGGTAGTTTCAAGTTTATATTACATTGCGTTACATGTATTCACCTTCTTTGGCTCAAGACATGACCCAAGTTTTAAAGAACTACTAAGGCAAGACGCAACAATTGCCTCTTCTGAAATCAGCAACATATCTGTAACTAGTGGAAAAGGGATATTTCTGGTTCCTACACAATCCTTCTTTGCTTTTAAGAATATATTTGAGCTCAATGCTATAGATATAGTCCTGTATAATTCCAGGAAAAGCAATAATAGGAACAAGTACATGATACAAGTTGATACATTAACCAGCCAAGAGCTGGCCACCGGCTCCGTGCTTGATTGTGGTATTTATGCATCCGTTCAGCTGGCGCGTGGACAGTTTTCCTTGGAAGATGGAAGTGCAGAACTCCTTATTGATCTGTCTGTTATTCGATATGTTATAGTCAAGTATCCATTAGAAATTGCAGAGGGGTCTGATCAATTTTCAGCAGAAAATGTGCTTCTTTCTATGAAATGTCTGCTTGAAGCATCATTGTCACATTGCAAATTCTGTTTGTATATAAGAGATTTTGAGAAATCCTCAACTCAAGAACAGTTGGGAAATGAAACTGATGCTTCTACTTCACGTAATACTTCGCGTATGTACAAGAATTACAATATGGTGATGACAACTGAGAGATCCAGAGATGATTTATTTCACTGGCTCAGGGCAAATATTGATCTTGGTGACATATATTTGGCTGAGGCCACTGTAAAGAATCTGCTAGTCAAAAAGGGAAAAGCCAATAATCTGAATGCATCTTTCTCTGCTGGTGAAAAATTTCAGACAATTTGTTGGAAATCTCAGGTTATGTTATTGTGAATAACATCATTGTATTTCTTGGGCTTGTTACTTGAAGTTACTGTAGATCATATGTTAACTTTTCTTTTAGGTTGAGACTTAATGAAACATGACTGATGACAGGGCGGATCTATTTTTCTTGAAACTGAGGCCGTGTTGATGTTTGTTCAATGCCTGACTCTGTACTGTCGTCTAGTAAAAGATCTGTTACCCTCTATGCCACCTCCTGATAAACATACAGTTTCTCAACATGCTGAGACCATGGCAACTGCTGACGACGAGCCTGCAGAAGATACCCCGCAACTTATGAAGAACATGTGGCAACATCTGGAAGCATTTTGCATAAACCTTTCACAACTTACTTGTGTAGTTGTTTCAAGAGATGAATTTGGTATTAGCATTATCTCTTACCTTCTAAAGTTCTGATTGTTAGAGGCATGTTATTGATATGATCATTCATATGCAGGGAGGCTTCAGGAACTTCTCTTTGAGGCTAATGCTCAGTTAGATATTGAAGTGTCAAATATGCTAAGAAAAGTTTCTTTTGAAATTTCCAAATTTTCCATTCTTTCGCAGTTTCTTAATGAAACTGCACAACGACAATCTAAGGATATTCAAGTTTCCCATTTCCCTTCTGCCACATGTGATGATTTGTCTCCTACCTATGTGGTTGGAGATCCTCAGAATTCAAGTTTCGTGGGTGCTTCCATTCTTCAAAATGAACCTTTTGTTGCTGACCTGGAGAACTCTTGTATGGATGATAGTGGATCCACAATCTTGCATTCAAATCCTCGAAACTACATTTTGAAAGAGCTATGTGTAATCATCGCAATAGAGTGGTCTACTGAAAAGAATTGGAGGGACCCCTGGTACTTAAATCAACTTTGGGTTGGGGACGGTTCTATTACAGGTCTTGACATGAATCTCTCTCTGACCCAGTTACAGGTGAAGAATCTCATAAGTTCTGTTTTATTATAACTGACATGATCTTTTCTTCTAATTTTTATTTGTGCAACCACATGATGGCTTTCTTTTTAACTGGGAATTATGTAAAAGGTGTGAGAAATACCCTAATCTGATAACTGATAAAAATCACAGATCAACCATAAATCTGCTACTTAACTCCCTGATCGATTGCAAGAATATTAGTCTATATATATATATATATATCTATATCTATATCAATATATATTGTATGCATCTAGACATTTGTACTTCTTTCCAACTTTAACCTTCTCCATAAAGTTTACTGGTATTTTCCTAAGCTACCCCTTTGACAGAAAAGAGACATTGACTGTCTTTATGCTCCCAATAAAACGTTTGGGATGAAAATTATAACTTGGTTGCTTATATGGGGTCAACAAATATTGCGTTTTTTCTCATTAGAGTTTTGTTGGAGTTTATATGACCACTTTGAATATACTTGCATGATGGCTGATAATATAACTTTGCTGTTGGTATGGGATAATGATGTCTGAATACTATTGGAATTTGTCTATTAAGTTTATTTGATGTCTAATAATTTTGAACATTGGTCATGATTCTTCACTTATTTACTTTTTTGACATTTATCAGATGATTCTCTCAGTCGTTGACTCTTTATCAAAGGTTTTTAGCGATGAGAAAACCAATGGTTCGGTAAGAAGAAATTTTTCAATGAATCAAGAGTCTGGGGAAAGTCTGCAAGAGCAAGTTCCTGATGGTATTTTTTATTTTTAGCTGTTGCAGAATGTGTTCTTCTTTTTAATTTCCTCTTGATGGTATTTAGCTCTAATGCATACTGCTGTGTGTACAGGAGTAATTGTAGCAATTGAAGATGTCTGTCAACATACATATATTGCAGTTGAAGATGCAGATAGTGGTTATAACTTAGTTGGAACAATACATTATTCGCTTGTGGGGGAAAAGGCTCTTTTCAGGGTAAGATTTGTCCATTTTGTGTAGTCATGCATTGTGCAAGTTGGATGTTTTAAGTTTCCCCTGTTGATTGCTACTTGATTGCTTGTTGTAATGTGGAATTTTCATGGCTATAACGTAGATGTAATTTCGACACTTCCTCTTGCAATTATATGTACATTATTAAATTTTCAAAGTTTTGGATTTACCTACAGAACTTTGGTTGCAGCATTAATCACCAGATCCTGGCTGTCAGCCTTACTTTAATGTGATAACTTTGCTGGTGACTCTAGATATAAATCCAAAACTATGTCAATGGTACCACATCTAATCAGTGAAAATCATTTCCTCTACCGAGTTGGCACATGGAAGATTTTACTTTTAGATTGACGTACTTTATGTTGCTGGTTTACATGTGATTCATTCAATTTACTACAGCATAATTGTTGAATTCAACACACTCATGCTTGACAAAAGATTCCTGGGATTCTTATTTCATTTCCACTTCCAGAAACATTTTTCGTTAAATTTTAGGTTGCACCTAAGTCTTCACCAGTCAAGGTCTTGACATATTCGATGAATACAATTGTATTTCAGAATTTTTGGCTTCTCTTCTAGTCAGCTGAATTTGCATGAGTGCTTTGCAATTGTTTTCTGGATTTGTTTAATCTTTCATCTTTTTCCTAGATTTTTATCCCTGTGGGAGAGGAATTAGTTCTTCTTCCTCTACATGTTTACTTGGAAACTTGACCTTTACTGAAGCTTGCTAAGCAGAAGTGAAATGTCGCACTTAATATCATGATATTACTTCCTCTTTCAGATGATCTTTTGCTATATTGACGGGTGCCTGTTAAAGGTTCCAAGTAGACAGTACTTTTCATCTGTTGAGAGAAAGTTAGACACTAGTCAGACAAAGGGGGCTTGTCATTGGTTCATTGGTGTTCTCAGAATTATTGTGTAGAATAGCTAATATGACAGCTCACTTTCCTATTTTTTTGTATTGATGTAAGCATAGGGAGACGGTGCCACCCTTTCTTGTTTTTCTGATTATCATAAGTGTAATGGTACTTGTGTTTTCTTTTTATTACTTCCTTACAACCACCAGAATGGCTTTTTCTTGTGCAACGCAGTTAATTATTTTCTCAAGCTGTCTTTGTAATCATGTTTCATGATTCTTTTATCTCAGGTGAAGCATCACAATGTAGGAAGATGGAATCCACGAATTCAATATTTCTCTTTGATCTCATTGTATGCTAAAGATGCCTCTGGGGAACCTTTAAGGTTGAATGGTCAGTCAAGATCTGATTTTGTTTGTGTTTCAGAGTCTACTGATACTGCATGGGCACTTTGGAGCATAATACCTTACAAACCTGACACTTACAATGGCTATTCTGATGTTGAATCTGGTCGGTTTTCAATTAAAAATACATTTTTCCTTCTGAACAAGAAGAATGACCAATCTATAGCTTTCCTTGATGGGGTTCTGGAATTTGTCAGAAAGCCTGGGAATCCCTTTAAATGGAAATTGTTTCATGACCCACTTCCACCTGGTAATAATATGTCACTGACTAGCTATTTGGTGGAAAAACCTGGAACTGCTACTCAAGATGATTCAAAGGCAAATGATGATAGGGAGTTGAGGAATGCTTGGAAACGGCAGGGAGTTACTATTGTAGTACAAAAGGCTGCACTGACAATTGTTCATGAACTCCCAAATACAACAGAGAAGTTTCCACTCCTCCAAGGATCTATTAGTTCCACTGAAGTCATTGTACAGATATCAAACAGCAAAGCTAGGTTTATGACATGGCTGGAGATCATGCTGCATCACTTTGATTCACAGAGAAACCTATGGTGAGTGTTTTTTAAGGAGAACTTATTTGGCTACTTTATTCCATAATTGGCAGCAAATGTATTTGACATTGGGCTGTTTTTGCAGGAGAGAACTTATCAGCCCACTTGAAATTTGCATTTTCTTCCGATATCGGTTCCTCTCTGAGGGTTCAGAAAGTGTGTTATCTAGAGTGCCTGGTCATTTTTTTGCTAGAATCAAAGAGGTAAGATCTTTGATTGTCTGGTCATTATTCTCACATGTTTATACAATTTCTGGGAATAATCCGCTTGGTGTCTTTGGCAGTTAAATGTATCATTGAGTGAACTTTCACTGGATGTCCTGCTTTTTGTGATTGGGAAATTGAAGCTGGCAGGCCCTTTTGCAGTAAGAAGTTCTGTTACCTTGGCCAATTGCTGCAAGGTCTGGACTTCTTCCTAACCGTATTTTGTATGGAATAGCTAATTACCCTTGTAAAATTTGTGATCCCATTTGCCTTGTTGCATTGTAATTGCATTCTGGATTAGTATGTCTTTGCGAGATACAGCACATGGGACATATTTTTTAGTTTCACTGTTTAGAATAGTCTGTTTTTGCAGAAATTGAAATTTGGGAATTCTTTGTTCAGTAACATGTGAGTGATTGATTGCTCCGGATATGGCAAAATTTACTAGAGAAGGCAGTTAATGAAAAAACCATTTGTAGAAGTAACAATAGGATAAATGTGAAAATTGGGCGGCATGAATTAAATGCATCTAAACATTTTAACTATTTAGGATCTATCATTGAAGAAAATGGGGCAATTGATATCACATAGAGGATTTTATTAGGCTGGAACTGATGGAGAAGCTTCTCCTTTATTCTCTATGATCGTCAAATGCCGCTCAACTTAAAAGAAAATTTCATAAAACAGCCTTGAGACATCCATTTTTGCTTGGATCAGATAGGTGAATTAGCAACGCAATAGAAATGTGCATGGTTTTAGGTCTTCATTGTCAATTTTTGGTGTGCCAATTTGCTATGTTGACATGCTGGGATATAGTGGAATCAGTAGTAGATTTATGATTTCTATGGGGCTAGTGTACAGCCTTTGTTGGTTAAATATTATTTTATTTGAAATAAACCACTATGCTTCAGGTTCCCATCTCAAAAAGAGGCTGGTCCTTTCAAAGATGTAATTTGGTATTGTCTTAATGCAGGTTGAAAACAAGTCTGGCTTAACACTTTCATGTCAGTTTTTTGATGGCCAGCGTGTGATAGTAGCTGGAGGACAAACCAATACTCTGTGTCTTAGGTACTTCTCTGAAGCTTTTTTCGTATGACTGGGAATTCAATCTATTTGGTGCAGCTGATATTCTTTGGAATCAGCTAAAATTTGCTCCTTGTTGTACAGACAAGATTAAGCCCCTTGAACTTGATGCATTGGTAGTTACATGGGGATAAGTGCGCTTGAAATTTGATGTAGACGGAGCCTTCCAGAATTGTTTTCTGTCCAGGCTTTTATATCTGCATTTTATTTGCAAAGCATCTTATTTATCTAAATGCTGCTGGCAGAATATATGTATTTTGGCTCTAACAAAGATACTTTGTTTAGGCATTCGGCTATACCAAGTCAACCTCCTGAAGTGTCATTCTTCTCGATCCAGCTTGTAGACAAAGGTTTATATACTTCTCCAATTCGCCTTTCACTTTTAGAAGCTGCAACGATTGCTTGGAGAGCACGTATAGTCTCATCACAAGGTGAGTGGATCTTCCTCATTTTGCTGCAAACAGGGTCATTTACTGGAGCATGATCATTCATTTTTGTTACTATGCAATTCAGAAATTATATCAAAACCATATCCTAATTAGAAGTGTGTTTCTTTTGGGTGAAAAATGTGTACCCAGTAAGAATACTGTATTAAATAAGTTTGTTTGACTGACTGACCATATTCATTGCTTTCTGAGATAAGCCGCTGGAACATATGAACCTTATTTTAACATTTGTTTTGCATTTAACTTTTGATATATTATAAACTTAATATGTTTAAATACATTGTAATGATTGCCCACAAATGGGATATCCCTGGCCCCAAACCCCACAACCACGCACATCTCTTATGAAGAAATTTGTGAAAAATCAGTTTATGACTAATTATCTACCTGCTTGATGGGCAAAGGCGTTTAACTAGTTTTTATATTAATGCAGAGCAAACCAAATCTGCTTGTACAGTAAGCTTTTAATGACACATTTAAGATTGATATTGCATGAAGGAAATGTTACTGTCTTAATATACTTGGCCAATAAAGTAAAAAGGAAGATGCAACTAAAACCATCATGTTATTTTAGATTCATATAAGCATTTGAACAAATCAACAAGTTCATTGTTTGTATAATTTGGAAGGCTGTTGGCAATGATGTATCTGGAATTGTGAATGGATGGAAAGAATCAGTTACTTACTTTTATTTGTCAGTGAATCAACCATATGCCAACAATTAAAGAGCTCAATTTCCACCATGTTTGAGATTCTGGTGATAAATCACGGATTTCCTTAATTCTAGATTTATCGTAACTGGCAGTAACTAGATATATAAAGTTTGTCTGTGGAGTTGGAGCAAAATTCAATGCTCACTCTTTCTCCATTAATGTTGCTCAGAATCAAAAACCTTCCCTGGGCCATTTATTGTGGTTGAAGTCTTACAAAAGAATGAGGTATCTGCCTATATCATCATTATTGTGGTTCAAATCTACCTAAATTATGTTAGAGAAAACCATAATATTTTCTCCTTGGTATTTGTAGGATGGTTTGTCAATCGTAGTTTCTCCTTTACTGAGGATACACAATGAAACTGATTTATCAATGGAGCTCCGGTTTCAAAGACCACAGGGAAAGGAAACCGAGGCCGAGTTTGCTTCTCTGATTCTCGGAGCTGGAGACTCTATTGATGATTCTATGGCAACTTTTGGGGGAATTACTTTGTCAGGTGGAATCAAGAAAGCATTCATGTCTCTCAGTATTGGTATGAATTATGCTCTTTTTCCTTGCTTCTTGTCAAATCATGCTTCTTGGGTAATGAGAATCCTTCCTTGGGGCTTGTCTTGGTATTTTTCTGTGAAGATGTAGAAGAGTCTAGGAAGCTAAAAGTTCTATTAATGTTTGCAGATTTTGACGCATTATTTGCTACGTTGAAAATTTTGCACGGAAAGAATTCGATACTTTTGAATGAATGCACAGTTCAAATAACTTGATTTATCTATGATCCCATATTTATTCTTTTATAATCTTTTGACTGTTATTCAACGTTCATGGGTTTGTGCATCTTGAGACTATTTTTGTTTGTTTGTGAAATCACACCATGAGATTAGGTTTGTCTTGGTAATGGACAAGTTAAAATGTCCAAGATGCGTAGCTTTAAGTAAAGGGGTAGGGTCTCCTCTCAAATTTTCTTTTAGGTACTGTGCCCATTTTTTGTGTATTTTAGTTCGGAACATGCAAGCATATGAACATTAATTCCACTTTAAGTGCCTTGTTTTCTACTGTTCAGACCCTAGAGTTTGCCCTTATTTCTCATTGTTTCTTGGCAAACTATATACTTTATCAAAATTTTCCATGTGACTTATAATTTATATATGTGTATATATATATATATATGTATATATATTTAGTATACAATGTTTATTTAACATGTATGTTAATGGGAAAACTAGATTTAATATTTGGTTCTGGAGTAACTATTTGACTGAGGTTCGAAAATTTCTTGCTTTTTCATGTTATTCTGAGTTTATGAACATATTTACTTTTCTGAGAGAGAGTTAGATATTTGACAACTTTGAAATTGATTGCAGGAAACTTTTTGTTCTCTTTTAGGCCTACAATCACAGATGACTTGCCGAACGCTAAAGTATCTTCTGTGGAGTGGTCTGATGAACTTAGAGGTGAAAAACCTGTGCCTTTGTCCGGGATATTTGAGAAACTAAGTTACCAAGTCCGGTCAGCATTTGCAGTTGAATCAGTAAAATGTTCTATTGGTAGTGCACATTGTGTTGTCAGATTAGAAGGTGGGCAAATTGCTCATATTTACTTTCTCATCCAAAGCATTGGAAAAGATGTACCTGTCATCCAGCCAGATAACTTGGGATATGTCTCAGTGAACAAGAATTTGCCCATTGCTTTGAAAGAACAGAAAGAAATATTTCTCCTTCCTACTGTTCATGTCTCTAATTTATTGGAGATGGATATACATGTGAACCTAACAGATGCAGGTAATAGCATTTTCTACCATTATTCCTATTGGTGATTAGTCATGAACATTGACTTTTTTCAGTTTTTGTGTAGATCCACAAGGCAAAGTGAATTCTGAGAACCTATACAGTCAGGCTAGAATTCCTTGTAGATCAGAAGTGAACTTGTATGCGAATCCTTCCAATATATTCTTTATTGTCACTCTGACTGCGTTTGATTCAAGCTGCAAACCAGTCAATAGTAGCCAGTGGGCTAAAAAGTTACAGAAGCAAAAAAATAATGCTAATCATTTGGATATTGAGTTGGATTTTGGGGTTGGAAAATATTTTGCATTCTTAAGATTATCTCGGGGACACAGAGGCATATTGGAGGTACTCATTCAGAAACTTCATCATTTGTTTCTAAAATTCCATTTGAATCCTGATATCTTGGTATGCCTGCAGGCTGCCATCTACACTTCGTACACATTGAAAAATGATACCGATAATTCTCTCTATTGCATTGGAGGCAATCATAAGCCTCTATCCAGGTAATAATGGAATTTCTTGTTGTATCTCGTAATTCCTTGTCATTGGTTGTGAATATTTATCCCATCTTGAATTGTATATGCATTTTCAGAGATGACATCATAAAATTTGGTGCAAGAATTCCTCCAGAGCTAGGAGTTTATTTGCCCCCAAACTGTAAAAGATCCTGGCTTATAAAGTAACTCTCTCTCCATCTGTTTCTATGTGGTTTTATTGATGAAGATGAATCTATTAGTGTCTGTTCATTTATTTCATATAAAAGTTCATTTTATAATTATCATCTGAATATGAACTGCTTGAACTTCATAAGAAATAGGCTATTGAATTGATGGTGTTTTATTTGTATGTATCGATAAGCTGATTGCCTTTATTCCTTTCTCACTAACTGTAGACATCCCAAGCTTTGGGTTAGAATGGTGGAAGAGCTAGCATTTGAAGCGCTTCTCAACTTGGATGCTTTGTCAAGCCTTACAGAGATCGATTTGGAAGCTGAAGAAAAAGGAGTTAAAAAAGGCATGAAGTTAGGAGTCTCTTTAAAGCCATCTTCAAACGAAACAGTCCCATCACTGGTAGTATCTCTGAGTCCTCGACATGTTGTTTTGAATGAATCAGAAGAACTGATCTTGGTCCGTCAATGTTATTTAGAGGTTTGCTTTTCTTTTTCCTTATATTTTCCTTTTTTTGTTTGTATGTGTAGTTTTTCATAGTGTCAATGCAGAATAAGTTTATTTATAAGTCTGTATTTTGTTTTGAAAAGGATGACATGCAAAGGATAACTACAATCGATAGTAAGCAGAGAACAGCCTTAAAGTTGGAGAATGGACGAGGAAGAAAAGGAGAAATTACTGTTTTTGAGAATCTTCTCAGAAAGCATGCAAAACCTCTTGATGATAATGTTCTGTTTATTCAGTTCCGACTAAATGATGCCAACTCTTGTTGGTCAGGACCAGTGTGTGTTGCTTCCCTTGGACGTTTTTTCTTGAAATTTAGAGGATCCTTGCTGGACACTGTAAGCTCAAATCACATGACATCAAATGAACCAAACTTGTGTACATTTGCAGCAGTTCACGTGATAGAAGAAGATTCTACCCTTGTATTGCACTTTCACAGGCCACCTAATGCCGACCTGCCTTATCGGATTGAGAACTGCTTACAGAATACTCCTGTGACGTATTACCAAAAGGTAGAGTGACTAGGATTTCCATTTATCTTTCAAAATAAAAGAGTGGTTTCATGGAAGCATACCAAAAGGTTCTTTTCTGTTATTGAAAATCCCCAGGGTTCATCGCAGCCAGAAATTTTGGGATCACGATGCAGTGTTGATTATGTATGGGATGACCTGACCCTTCCTCATAAACTGGTTGTCCAATTAGACGGTAACTTTCTTCCCTGTTTGTTGATTATTATTTTTATTTTTAAATACTTGATGATACTAAGCATCTATGATTAGTGTTAACCCATTTTGTGGTATTTTTATGAAGGTTGTGTGATATCTAGTCATTAGATTTGATGTAAGATAATTTTATTTGCTGATTTGAGATAGGTCTGGCAAGGGTAATATTTTTGGTTTAAGTATCATGTTGATGCTTTTCAAGACGTGTGGCAAGTAATTAATGAAATGAGTGACATGAAAGTAAAGGAACCTTTGCTTCACTTGGCCCATTTCTGTGTGGAGGATGATAAAAAAGTTAGTTACGCCTGCCATGTAATCTGGCTAGTTAGTGAGTAATTTTAAAATGTACTTTCATTTTTCTTTTATTATGTGATCATTTTTATTGTCTAGTTAACAAGTGTTATCGTTGAAATTTTAGATTGCCCTATATGTTGCAGTTGGTGTTTGTTTTATGCGCCTGCATTGTCTAATTAAGTCTTTGAACTGGAGTTTTAAGTCTGTTAACATATTGTTAATAGTGGTTAATGTTTTTTTTTCTAAAGTTGCTTGAAGTCCTGCAATGAGTACAATGTTCTTGATGAGCCATAAACGATGTTTCTCTGAATTCTCCTAGATGTACATGATTTGACACTCTATTTTTCTAATCGCATTTGAGGAAATTTAGGATTTCTCTTCTGAAGTTTTTATGCTTCACATACCGTTCGCTTCTGTATTTATAGCATTCTTGCAGTGGCTTTGGGCACCTGTAGACCTTTAATTGTTGGAGAATTACTCATGATTTGCTACATAGATTTCTTGCATCAGTGCTAACTATTTTACTTCTTGCAGATATGCATCTGTTGCGGGAGATCAATTTGGATAAAGTTCATGCCTGGAAACCATTTTACAGAGCAAGCCAACAAAGAGGAATGGGATTGCAGTTTCCTATGGAAAAGTCTGGAGAGAAGAACTGGAATGGTTATGATCAGTTAATTAGCACACGGATAATGAAGTTGGGTTATGAAGTATATGCAGAAGGTCTTACCCGAGTTTTGAGAATATGTGAATTTTCTGATAGAGACAAGGGTGGTACCGTGTTTTACTCCTGCACAAAGCTACGATTTGGAATCTCTTATTTTTCTCTGCAGTTGCTGGAATTTGAGAAAAAGGTCAATTGCATACATATCCATATACTTCAACATATTCCATCCATTACTACTATAAGGTCATTCATGTTCATTCTCATATCCTGGATATCCTGGAATTTTTGTAGCTTTAGCAGAGTTCTATGCGATAGATTATTTTTATGAACCAAAGGTCCGTCCTGGTTATGATATTGCTTGCTTGGATTTCCTCAACTAAAAAAATCCCTTAATTGACTAATTGGTTGTTGGCTTTATAAATAATGATTATATGTTCTAATACCTTTTCCTTACACTCAGTCAACTAGGAAGGCTACTGTAAAGCTGTCCCTAAACCCAGTTTTCGTTGAGAAAAGAATATGACAATTCTCACCTGTGTAAATGTAAATGCTCACCATCTATTGGACATGATAGTGTTACATAATTTTAGTGTATCAGTTGCCCTAGTTGCACCTCAAAGTCTACGTAAAAGCTGGATGTGCTCACAGCAAGCACTATCTTATTGGAATCTTTTGTAGGATCCTTTATTGTTGTTGGCCTTCCAGTTGCATGCAGCAAATGGTGCCAGTTACTTGTAGGCTATTAGATATTTTGTCTAAAGCATTTTCTGTAACATAATCCTTTTTCCTGTCTCTTAATTTACTTTTAAACTGCTGAAGGACAAAGATTTTGGTGAAGCATTGATATACAAACCCATCATCGTCATCCGATTTGAAAACATTGACATGCATTCCATGTTTACAGACCAGCATAAAGTCAATCGCATAACTGTGAAGGTAATTACAGCTATCTGCTCTTTACTTTTTTTTAAAAATAAACTCTTCTTCCTTTATGATTGTTCGACTGTCTCCAGAATCTACTTTTTGTGTTAAATGGTGTATGTTGAGCTGATGCCTTGATGTTTACTGTGATTCAGTCATTTGCTGTGGATCAGAAGCGGGCAGGAGCTCCTTTTGCTGCTATACTGCGTAAGCATCAATCTCATTCTAGTGACGTCAACAATAGCAGCATGCTCCAGGTGGTCCTTGTTCTACTTTCATCGAGTTCTACAGTTACTCATATCAAATATTTATCTATTATCTTGCAGGTAATAAAAAAAAATATTATATTAGCTTCTTTTTTTCTTCTTTTCCCCTTTGCTTTGTTTTTTCATGATTTGGTATCACTATATTAATGATTTAATATTCTGAGTAGCCACTTGATTTGAACCTGGATGAGGAAACTCTAATGAGAATCGTTCCATTTTGGAGAGCATCACTCAGTGACCCAAATGCTCCAAGTCAACAATATTACTTTGATCATTTTGAGATCCACCCTATAAAGGTTCTATTTTCTACTTATATTTATCTTTGTCAATGATTAATTTCGAAACATTATCCACTTCCAACAACTTGTTAATAACATAACTGGTGCAAGTTTCTTATTGATTTGCCCTAAATGCGGCTTTATCAACTAATATTCCTGTCTTTGTTTGTTAAAGATTGTGGCAAACTTTCTTCCAGTGGACACGTACTCCAGTTACACCTCCACCCAGGAGACGCTAAGAACCCTGCTTCATAGTGTTATTAAGGTCTACCTCTAAATGTTCTTCACCCCCACCCCCCAACTGAAGTTTTGTGTGACATTGACCGTCTGTTTTAGAACATTCATGTGCTTAAACCTCTTCCCTGAAGAATTCCCTCCATAGCATTGAAACTCTTTTTGTAACACTTCTTTAACAATATCTTTGGCTCCAGATTCCTACCATTAAGAATAAGACCATGGAGCTCAATGGAGTACTTGTTACACATGCTCTGATAACCTTGCGTGAATTGTCTCTTAAATGTGCTCAACATTACTCATGGCAAGCCTCTCATATTTTCCTTTGGTGTTTTGTCCTTGAATCTATTTTCCCTGATTATCAGTGTGAATAATTTGGTTCTTTCTTCCAGGTATGCGCTGAGGGCTATATACATTGCAAAGGGAAGCCCACTGCTTCCACCAGCTTTTGCATCTATGTTTGATGACTTCTCTTCCTCCTCTCTTGATGTGTTTTTCGATCCTTCAAGTGGCATGATCAGTCTGCCTGGCCTTACTATGGGTATCTCTCTCTCTCTCTCTCCACCACCCACCCCCCCCGGGCCCAGCCTCCAAGCAAACAAGCCAAGTAGTAGGAACATAGCAATATTCTCATGTGCTATGTACCTTTTAATGATTTCACTTGAACTGCAATAATATGTGCCCCGTGGCAGATTTAATCCTACTTAAAATTGTTTGAACAGGTACATTCAAATTTATCAGTAAATGCATTGATGCCAAAGGGTTCTCTGGAACAAAGCGATATTTTGGTGACCTGGGAAATACAGTAAGATTTGTGTCTTCCTTTTTCTAATTCAGATGCAAATGTGATTTGCAAAATGGGAGCTTACTGTATCTCTTCCTTGTAGTTAAAATTAGCGGGATCAAATATATTATTTGCTGCTGTCACAGAAGTATCGGACTCGGTCCTGAAGGGAGCTGAAACAAACGGTTTCAATGGAATGGTAGTTATCATATTTTCACTGATGATAAGGTTAATATGATTTCTGTAACTGACGTGCTTCTGTTTCCCTAGTTGCGTGGATTTCACCAAGGAATCTTAAATCTAGCAATGGAGCCGTCCTTGTTGGGGACTGCATTTATGGAAGGCGGGCCAGATCGGAAAATTATACTTGATCGAGCCCCTGGTGTTGATGAGGTATTGGCAGTCTAGGGTATATGTCTTGAGTTGCTTTATTTCTTATATAAGTGTCTTTACTAATTGATTGCTGTACACAGTTATATATTGAAGGTTACTTGCAAGCCTTGTTGGATGCTTTATACAAACAAGAATATCTCAGAGTGAGAGTCATTGACAATCAGGTATTTAGATTTGAGTGTTCCTATTTTGCTAATTGTTGTAGCAGCAGGGGAGACAATACATGATCTTGCTAACATTTCAATCACTTTACAGGTTATATTGAAGAACCTTCCTCCAAATAGCTCACTTATAAATGAAATCGTAGAACGAGTAAAAGGCTTTCTTGTAAGCAAGGCGTTGTTGAAGGGAGACTCGACGACAAGTGCTCATTCTTTTCGCCACATTCGAGAGGAAAGGGTAAACCTTTTCCCCTTCTATTTTACTGTTACAGTGGCCAGTTCTGAATGAGTACATATATATGATAGACTGTAAACCAATTGTTTCTGCTGCTTATCAGGAATGGAGAATTGGGCCGACGGTGCTTACGTTGCTTGAACACCTTTTCGTAAGCTTTGCGATTCGTATGTTGAGAAAGGAAGCTGGAAAGGTGATGGCGAGAGTAAATGTGAAAAAGAAATCTGAATCTGAAGAGCAGAAAGCTGTGGTGGCTAAGTCCAATGGGGTGGAGCAGAAGGTGAAGCTCGTATGGAGATCTGGGATTGGGAAGTTCGTTTTGTCAGGTATAGTGGCTTACATTGATGGACGCTTATGTCGTAGTATTCCGAATCCCATTGCACGAAGGGTGGTAAGTGGATTTTTGCTAAGTTTTCTCGACAAAGATGACAAGGAATAGATTTATTTCTAGAGAGAAAACAATAACCTTTCGGTGTAACATCCTGGAAACTCTTTCTGTAAATATGTATATTTTGTACATTTTTCTTTGAAGATTTACAAAACATGGGATTCTTAGATGGTATTTGGTTTGCGCACTTTTGGTTATCCTTCTTTGACCTCGTGGTACTTTTGGCTCCTTTTGGTTTTGTTGTGGCAATTGTGATCCATTTTCTTTATATTTTTGGTGATTTTGACAGAAATTTCGCCATTGGCAAAAAAAATCTTCCAAAATCTCGCTCCCGGTGGTCGAATCTCGTCCATTTTGGGGTTTTTTTGGCAAAATATTGGGCCAGACAGGGTTTTTTTTTTATTAACAAACAAACTTTTCGTAAAAAAATACATAGATTGTTTACTTACCGTGTAATATGGATCGTCCTTATGACTATCAGTCATATTTAGATACACGTGAGTGAAAATTGAATGAGTGTAAATAGGTAGAGTGTAAATGGAAAAACTGAGAATGAATACTAAATGTAAAGGTGTGTGGAAGAGGATTGTACTGATTTATATAGGATTTTTTTTTAATAACTAAGGGATATTATAGATTTTTTACATAAAAATATTTCTGTGAATAGTAATTTAGTTCCTGCAAATATCAAATTCGTTAAAATATTATTGAGCATGTGTGATATACTTTGTAATGTGAATATAATTATTTTTATAGGTTAAATATGCTATTTGAGTTATATTTAGATCGAATTTTAGTCCAAATGTCAAACTTTAAAAATGAAAAGGTCAATTTGGGCCAAAATAAAGTTGACACGACACATAACGAAAATAAATGAGTTAGTTAAGACAAGACCCGAAAATAAACAGGTTAGGGTCGAGGTATCTCAACATGCCAACATGCAAACCCCGGACACGCTACCCATGAACACGACCCGTTGCCACCCGTTATATTAGTAAGGATATGTAATGTAAATAAATTCAAAGTGGACTCTATTAATGGAACAAGAGTTTTTATATATATATATATATATATAATTACTCTTTGAGTGAAACGGATAAAGTATTAATTATGGAGAGAAAATATAGAAATTAAAAATAAAAAGTTTGTTAAATTGCTTTTGGCCCTATTTTTTTAAATTTTTTTTAAAACAGTCCAAATAATCGTTGCCTCTCTTGTTTGGTCAACAAAACTTTCCTGCTGCCGATAAAAGGACAAATTGCCAAAAGAATATAAAGAAAAAAGACCACAATCTCCACGGCCTAATCAAAGAGGGACCAAAAAGTGACACGAGATCAAACAAAAGGGACCAAAAATACAATTTCCCTTTGTTTCGCATTAGGAAACCACTTATTCTCTGTTTCGAGTTATTTTTGGGTGTAAAATGTAAATATCGTTCAACAATCCAACATAGATAGTACGGGCTCAAATTCATGTCTTTTTTACCCAAATAATATCATTTTATTCGAAATACCCAAAATTGGGGCTATTAGGAATTCTTTCCAAACTAGAGAAATCTTGCCCAAATTCTTTTCTTTTTTTTTAGTTTTTTGAGAAAACGATCTCCTATGTGTTTTATCTATCGAGTCATATTCTTAAAAATAAAAAAAAAAAAAAATCATCTTCTTCAGAAAATATTTCCTAGAAATCGTTTTATAAAAATTTGGAGAAAAAGATTAACGGAAAATCATTTTCTTAAAAAATTAAAAAAAAAAAAAAGATCTTCTTGAGAAAAAGATTTCCGGGAAATCGTTTTCTCACAAAACCTTTTTGTTTTTTCGTTTTTGAGAGAACAATTTTCTGGAAATCTCTTTCTAAAGAAGACAATTTTTGTACAAAAAGAATTTTAGAAAACAATTTTCCGAAAAATCGATTTCTCCAAAAGATAATATTCTTTTTGGTTTTATCTATCTATTCATATTCTCAAAAAACTAAAAAAAAATTTTCTTTTTGAGAAAAAGATTTCAAAATCGTTTTCTTAAAAAATCAAAAAAAAAAAAAACAAACAAATTGGACAAAAAGATTTTTAGTAAAACGGTTCTCTCAAAAAACCAAAAAAGTCATCTTATTGGGAAAAAAGTTCTCTCCTAAAAACCAAAAAAAGAAATTATCGGCAGAAGAGTACTTACTAGGTACACAACCGCTAATGCACTTGCTAGTTCCTAGTGGACAACTCCTATTTTAGGTATTTTCGAATAATTTAGGATTATTAGGTAAAAAAATCTGCCAAGAACAGATGACGACACCAGCCCTACTATTGTTAGAACTGGCACATAAGCATCGCCTTATAAAGCAAACCTCATAACCCCAAAAAAAAAAAAAAAAATTATATTAAATAAATAAATACACAGAGATACTTGAACTCTGGTTTCAAAATATTCAATTTGAGTTTTAACAACAACAGCATAGGTGGAAGAAGCAAGCAAAATTTCACGACCAGATGGAAAAGCTGGCTGTTACTCGTCATTCATTTCCTAGATGATAGTAAACCAGAGGTAGAAAGAAGCCGGAGAGCTTGACCTGAATTGTTCAAAACTGCCGAGGATCTCGAAACCTGCATTTTCCGTTTCTTCAGAAATTCCAGTGAACTCTGCAAACACTGAGCCGGGGGTAACTCCTCTAGAATTACAGGTTGTAACCTGTGAACCACAATCACAAGGGAGAAATGTTACATGGTGTAAAATTTACAAGTGATGCAATTAAGTGATATCCATCTCCATACCCTGTTCTTTTCTTTATTGAGGAGGGCTTCTTCTTCGGTTGCTCTTCTTCTTCTTCTTCAGAGTCTGATGTGAAAACTTTTCTGCAGATAAAGCTCATGAAAACCAGTAAGAAACTGCAATAATCAAGAAGCACAGACATTTATAACCCAAAATCAGGAGAATCAAATCATACTTGTCACGAGCTGCAAGCTGTCTGACTATTTCATCTGGCAGCATTCCCAGTTTATCAAGGGATTCTTTTTCTGTTGCCATCTCCTTCACGTCTTCAATGCTTTCCTCAATCTCCTTCACATCTTGTTGTTGAAGGCTATCCCCTCGTGATGACTGTGGATTCAACTTTTGAGCCCATTTTCTCCTACGCTCTTTTCCCTCACGAACGACTCTTTACCAAATGAACATACATATCCAAAACACAGTTTCAGACAAAATGAGGGAGGACATTAACCATAAATTGGGATATTTTATACGCCACAAAATAGGAAAGTTGGTGTGTTTAGAGAAAAAAAACCAAGGAAAAGAAAAATTCTGCCCAAACATACTATTGATCTGTCTGTCCTTCTTAAAGCAGGACAAAGGTAGAATGGATCCTAGATTAATTATATATATCCCTTATGCATCCAGGAAGATCCTGAATACCCAAAATTATTCACCAAACCCATAACCCTAAACATATCTACACGCATGAGATAAACATCTATTGAGGCCTCTGATCATCCCGCATTTTAGAATTGAGACCCAAATATCTGCTCCTTATACAAGAAGTATCAATAGAATGCATTCACATGAAAATGAAATCCTACCAAATTCTTCCCTAAATCCTACTTTTGAGCACATTCAAGGTCTCCAATTAGTCAATTATCAACCCCAAATAATTGCAAAAACAAACACTTCGGGCCATAAAAAAAATTTTAAATAAAAAAAAAAGAAAAAACTAAGTGATGAGCATGATTAAGGTGTACACTAAATGCACCTTCTTACAGGGCGAACAGAAAATGTCTACCTGGCCTTATGCTCCTTTTGGACTCTTGTTATTTCTTGATCTTGCTCAATTCCCTGCAAAATTTCACAGAAATTTCTCTTTCAGTATAAATTATAGAAGAGGTCTTCGCTAAGCTTAATCTGTTTCAATTCGAAAGTGGAGAGAACTAAGGACCTGTTGATAAGTGAATTCCTCCGGAGCGTCGGAATCACTGTCTCCTTCTCTTCCGGACATCTCCAGTACTGGACCAACAGAGATTTTTCTGGTTTCGTCGGGGTTTAAGGTCAGTCGGAGTTAGGGTTTTGGTTCGTTTTGTTCAATGTTGTTTCAAAGAAGAGAAAATTAGGATCATGAAAATTCTTTAATTTTAACAGGAAAAAAGGAAGGGCCCACAATTATTCTGGGTCTGGGCTATCAAAGGAATGTTTGGGCTGGATTGATGTAACGGGCCGAATCCAAACAGATTCCCATTACTATGATCTCAGTCACATATTAGCTTTGGAGGGTCACAAATGGATTCACTGAACATTGTTAATGTGGCAGTGTGGTGTTTTCTTATTGTACTCCCTTTGAAAAAATTATTAAAAATGTCCAGTTTGTTGTACTAAAATAATATAACAAATTGGACCCTTCTAATGGAACAGAAGGAGTATTATAAATCGATCAAAAATTGTATATGAGTTAACAGGTTATTCTAACATGTCGAGTTCATGTCGTGTCAGGTATTGCCTGCGTTATTTTATTTTATTTATTTTTCTTTCTTTAGTATTAATCCTTGAGGAGAAGTCTACAAAGAAGGGAATTATATATTCCTAGATCATGACAATTTTTATAAACCTTATATTTATAAAGCCGGAGACTTGAAAGTCTTGAGGCAAGTCAAGTCAACGAGAACCTTTTAAAGGTTTTGTCGTTATAATTGCAGCCCAAATATCAAGTATCAAACAAAAAGCCTCTGGTTTCCCACACGACACCTCCCGGCGTTCAAATTACCTTTCCACACGGCAAACGTGAAGGTTGCAAGATTGATTGAGACTCAAGAAAGAAACTGAGGTACTTCTTCTCAGTCTTGCGAGTCTTTGACGTTGTTGGTCATTAAATGACATGTGAATTTGAGGTTTCTAATATAGTGAAGCTACTTTTTTTAAGGAAAAAAAAAAAAATTTTTGAAGCATGATAATGTTAGATTATTTATACGAGCATATGTAACGCAAGGATCTTTTTATGTGGCACGGGCAAAATTGTACCTGCAACTTGCAATTAGGTTTAGATGATGCATGGGGATAAAATCGTAGAACTCTTTCCTTTGAATAATAATTATATTTCTAATATTCTATTCAAAACTGTAAACAATTCAACGTTGGAAGAATGGCAACGTCGTTTTATGAATAGGAAAAGGTCGTTTATTATCCGTTGAAGAGGTGCTGGGGATAATGTAGAAATTGTGAGATATTATCCTTCATTTAGCAATCAGCACACGTGTACTCACTCTACTGCAAGTCATAGAATGAGTCCATTTCCAAAAGTCTAGATATTTTGTACACGTTTATGTTTTTTTTTAAATTATTTAAATTTTGTTTAAATACAAAAATTATGTCATTTTATTATAAAATATTTAGTCAAACGACATTGTTTTGAAATAAAATTACATTGTTCAATTAATTTGGACAAAATAAAACATAATAATCAGGATTAAATGATTCATTATACAAAATTAGATGATGATAACGTGGCTTATGTGTGAATCTGTATTATACCTAATTTATTTTTTTATGTCCAGGTCGGGTCTAGTCTAGTATAGTTGAGCGCCGTAATTTTTGGATATTACGAGGTTAGAAATCAAATTAGCATTATTAGTAAAATATGAAGTAGAGACCAACCAAACAATAACAAACTGATCCACTCAACTCAAGTCTTGCGTACGTTGCCATTGATTAAATAATGAAAACCGCGTCTAAATAAGAGATATTAATGAGTTTGAAACAGCTGAAATGTTGGAGTCGTAGGGTCAATGTTCCCCACATCTGAATAAATATACACGTTATTAACGAATCAGTGTTTCACCCGTCATGAAGCATGAAAGGTTATTTAGAGGTTAAAAATTTTAACTACGACCCTTGTTTCCTATTTACTAGATAAGTAATAATGCTTGATTTCAAATATATATATATATATATTTATGTATATATTTAAGAAAAAATCCTCATAATTTCATTAGTTTAAATATCCTAAAAACAAGAAAAGAATCAAAGAAATCCTTATTTTATCAGAACTGAATTAAGGTACCTCGTTGGTCCACATTGCACGGCCGCTATTCTTTCATAAATATATTGGACTATTGTTATAGAAATTTTTCCCCTTTATGAAAAAACTCCTATAAGCGCCTAACCCTTCCAAGAAGGACTCGGCCAACCACTCGAAGTAACCGAGGTTATTGTAACTCGTCTAAACAGCAAGCACAACGGAAGACTTTAAAAACAAGCACTAAGGCACACACCGGAACACTTAGCCAAAATTTGCCCAACCTTGCTATATACAATTCACCAAGAATCTATATACACGAGGTCCTAACTCACTCAGGACAGCACTCCCGCGGGGGAAGACACAAGCCTAACTCTCCGTAAGCTAGACTTTCTCTCACTACACTTGAGTTTCTCTCTCTAGAACACTCAAGCTAGCTACTCGATTCTAAGTCTCACTTGAAGTGCCTTCCCCCAAGTGCCCCTTTGCCAATTTATAGGCAAAGGCCTTGGATGACAACCCCATCCAAGTAGGTTCTAGAGAACTCTAACGCCAAGCCTTGCCCGCACCTTCTAGCCGCGCCTAGAAGCTTCTCCGCACAAGCCCGCACTCTCATCTAGAATTCTCTAGCACCGTCCAGCATCCCCGCGCTAAGTCTAGAGCTTTCCGGTCCCTTCTCGTGCCATCCAGCTCCCTCTCGACCCATCGCGGCTTCTCTCGCAAATGCTAGACTCTTCGCGAAGATTCTAGCTGCCTCTAGAATCTTCTAGCGCGCACCAGACCCGCCTCTCGCAGATCCCGCCATGCAACGCCCAATCGAACGTCCTCGTGACTTCAAGCATTGCCTAGAGCATTCTCGAATATTCTAGGATTTCCCCTAGCCTTCCATCACCATCTAGGTCCTTCTGGACCAGTCTAGAGAATTCTTCCTTAGTACTGTACTAAGGCAAAAATCCCAAGTGACAGGCTGGGCTATCAAGGCGTAGAAGAACCCAAAATTTCCCAGAACCTTCTAGATCCTTCCCGAACCTTCTCCTTGGTCCATCCTCATGAAAGACCATCGCGTTTTGGTGCCTCATGCCCCAAAACTCCCTTGGCCCTTGTTGCCAAGTTCAGCACGGCGCGCCCTCGCAGCACGCCGGCGCATCCTCATGCCAGCGCCACAAACCTCGACGTTGGCCCTCCTGGCCAACACCTCTGCGCCACTCCTTGGCCTGGATCACGTTTTGGTGCCTCATGCCCCAAAACTCTCTTGGCCCTCGTAGCCAGGTTCAGTAACACGGCGCGCCCTCGTAGCACGCCCCGCGCAGCACCATGCCAGCGCCTCCAAACCTCAGCGTTGGTCCTCCTGGCCAACACTTCCGTGCCACTGCCACTCCTTGGCCCGGATGGGCGCAGGGGAAAATTCCGCTAACAACTATCTTGTTTCCCTTGGAATCATGTCATGGTATAAACTAACGAGTTTATTATGAATCATGTTGAATCCTCACTTTATGCCGAACTCACTTGACGTCGGCATTCTCCTTTAGTTCCTGCTTTTGTGAATTTCTCCCTGATATAACTTTGATGCCTAAATTAGTGAGAGAATAAAACGATATATTGCCTAGATTAAGTAAGAATACAATACGTTTCAAATAAGGGAATAACTGAGTATTTATAGTGGGAAATGGGGTGAGTGGTTCCAGCTGTCCAAGCTAGTCAATCATGGTGTCATCTTCACATCCTTACACGTGTCATTCTTTCATTATTAAAGGATATCTGTCACATACGCCAACTAACGCGCACCTGTGTAACTGGACTTCAAGTCGGCTATGGCTGATGTCAGCTTGATTTTACCTCGGCGTTAATCCATTATCCAACAAATCACACCATAAAATTTTTAAGTGAACGGGGTTATAATTTGTATCAATTAAATAAATTATTGGAATTCCTAGAGTAATACATTTTCGTAGGATCGTATATTCTTCAAGCTAATCAACGATGATTACAATATCGAGTAACCATGTCATATATTTAATCCCGCCCAGGTATCTTTGCAAATGGGAGAATTGTCTTTTTAACAAAGCAGTACTACTTTCTTCTGACTGGAAAGATAAAGAAAACCGATAAATAGGTGTAGAATAATTAAACTAAGTTTCCTATTAGTTTATATTTCCTATTCGGTTAATGTTTCTTATTCGTTTGTTTCGTATTTGTTTTAGGAAACCTAATTGTTTTGGGAAATAGTTGTAATCTGAATCAGTGTAAGATTCAGGGATAGTTTAGCCTATAAATATATGCCTTGGGTTGCCATTGTAAACACAGAGAAAATTACAAAGATTAAAAGTAAGCCTTGCAGCTGGTTTGTTTCCGACGAAGTCTGATTTTGCTTCGGTTCTGCATGTGTTTATTACACAACGCAAAACGTCTTTATTTTTATATCGATTCGCATGCAAATTGCATAGAATCAATTGGAGTTGGCTTCGGTGGAATCTTCTGCATCAAATTGGTTAGAGTTGTATTTTAATTGATTTGCATGTGTTTTGATTTCCGTACGTTTAATTGATTTAGGCAGCAACCAGATCAAATTGAGGTAAATTGATTTGAGCTTGGTGATTGTTTCTTCTGTTATCATCGATCAATAGTGACTTTTGCATAATTCTTGTGGGTGTGTTTTATTTTTGGGTCCTACAATAGGAAATGTAAAAGAAACTTCCAAACCAATGCAATCTTTTTTACGAGATTCCATCTCATGTTTGCTGTTCATATCTATGAGTAAAGCACAACATTAACGAGTCAAAAAGACATAAACAAAAGTAACAAAAAGAAGAAGAAAAAAAAAAAGTAAATAAAATTTGACACCTCAAATATTCTCTCAATCATTTAAGTATACTATTTCCTCCAATCTTGAATAAAAGTCATTTTAAAGTTTTTTAAAGATAATTTAAACTTGTAATTTACTAAGGAGTCTTGTAATTTTAATCCAATTAATTCTTAATATATATATATATATATAAAATTTCAATTAATACTCATAAAAATCATCATTAGGGTATTCAACATAATCATTAACCCTTAGTTACATAGGTTAAAATAACGATAATTTTAGAAAAAATTATTTTATGTTGGTAAAACGTTATTTATTGTGAACATCATTATTTTCTCTAAAATGACTTTTATTATTAATTGGAAGGAGTATATATTTACTGTTTAACGAGTGAATCCAATCATCATTCTTTTGTATGAACAGAATTATAAACTACAAAGACATTTTTAAATAGAATTTTCTTTGTTAGAATAGAAACAGTATTAGTCTATGTGGAAATTGCAGAATATTTATATAAAATTAATTAGAATGATATTAGATATGTAAATATCGCCGAGGTCAGGACGGCCGAGGCCTACGCAGACGATGCCTGGTAAAGGAAGGTGGGACGTAAGATAGAAGGCCCACGACGTAAACCAGTAATGAAGAAGGAGCCTATAGACATTCAATACGTGTCCTGGATACGCGGAGCACTATCATAGGTTCGACACAATGATTGAGAAGACGGATACAAGAGAATCAGAAGGGATATCTTCATCATAATACGGCCACGTCATCGGCTGACGTGGCGTGTTGCTTCACCAACAAGCTTCAATGAAGGAGAAACCGCCTTTAAATACTTGATTTCCTCACAATTTCAAAAGTATTGAATCTCATATTATTCTCACTTATAATACTTGTAAAATTGAGGAGCAAGTCTAAAGGCAGATATCAAGACAATAAGCTAATAAAAATCAACCTCTTAAAATAGTGGAGTTGGAAATTGGACCATTTTGAATTAAAAGAAAAGTTATAAAAAAAAAAATGTCTAGAAAAAATGACGTAGGGCATACACCCACTGAAGAATAGTGGTGCAGAGTGCAGACACACGGAATATGTGTGGGACCCCTCATCTACCCAATCAGCTGGATCCACGTCGCCCCCCAGCCAGATCCCACGTTGAATACGCCCCGGTCAAACCTACTGTCCACTGTCTCCATGGTATTTCGGTTTACGTAGTATTTCTTTTTTCAAATATTTTATCAAATTATTTAATTTGCTACTTATAAAAAAGTTTTTATTTAAAAAATAAATTTTTTTAACACCCGATTTCTGAGTGGTGACTTTTTATGTGACATAATAAAAGTAAATATTTTTACTTCAAAAGAAATATGTTATTCTACATATTTAAAAATTTGTTGGCTTTCTGTGTAGATTATTTAAAGTTCAGATTAATCCCATCAACATCTACCCATTAAACAAAATAATAATATTTAAAAATGATAATAATATTAGTTAGTCACAACATAATTTACGTGGAATTTAATTACTCACTCAATCTTTATTGAATACTCATTAATAAACCTTTTTTCAAAAAAAAAAAAAACCTCATTAGTAAACACTACTCCAGCCATTTATTAAAGAAAAGGTTTGCCTTTGAAAAGTAATTATAGTTTTTGTTCTGAAATTCAAACTAAAAGGCGTCGACTTATTTCTCTATCCATTATAATTAATTAATTAATTAGACCTCAAATTATTTAAAAATAAAATATAATAAATCACTATATTTTGTTATAACCTGTTTACTTTTTAAATGGTAAATTACATATAATCAGAGTATCAAGGAAATATATATTTCAGAATAAGAACATAGGATTTATGTTTTTTTTCATTTTAGTAATACCTTACGTTTAAATTATATAAATTATAAACAATTGGGAAAATAAAATTATAAAAAAGAATAGGAAGTTGCTGTTTCATCAAGGTGAGAATAATAATGAAAAAGTCTAACAAGAAAAAAGAAAAAAAAATTAAAAAGATGTGTCACCCACAAGCAAAAGGTCAGCACTGAAATTTCAAAGCAATGGGTATGGGGCTATGGAGGCACTTGTTCTGCAAAAATCATATCCCCTTTCTTTGTTCATTTCTGAAACTTTCCTTCAACTTCTCTGCCCCTGCTTTTCCTTTGTTCTTCATGGAAACGAAAGTCCCTGAGCCTGAGGTCAAGTAGCAGTAGCAGTAGCAGAGCGTTCGTAATTTTGCATTAACAAAGCGGAGCCTTGGGAGCTGAGGCTTGAATTGAAGGCTCGCTCCATATTTTTCTGATTCGGCAAAGAAATAACGAAAGAGCAATTAATCTCTGTTTCTTTCTTCCCTGCTGCTGTTATTGTTCTGCATGGAGAGAAAAAATATCAGCAGCACTGCATTTATTGACGCCCAAGAACTTCCCACCAACATCAACTGCTGTCGCCTTTAATTTCTATCCCACCATTAAAGTTCAATTTAATGTTCTTCCCAAGTCAACCTGCTTATTCATTTCTATCCCACCTCCAATTCCCATCCTGATGATTTCTCCGCTTCCTTTTACCCCTTTTCCTTCCAGATCCTTCATTTTTTACTTTTATTTTCTCTAGAACTGGTACTTCATATTCTTTGTGATAGTTGAAGAACATGATTGCGATTCTTCTCCGATTATTTATACTTTTATTACCAGTTGTGATTGTATTGGTATCCACAACAGTTTCGTGTATTTCTCCATCATCTCCGCCGCCTCAGGCTTCCCCATCTTGTAATACTACTTGTCCGGGTAGAAATTCGAGCCGGCCCGTCCCGTATCCATTCGGGTTCTCCGCCGGCTGTGGAATTCGGCTGAATTGTAGCGAAGATGGAGCGATGCAGATTGGGAAGTTCGAGGTTCAAAACTTGACATCGGATAGCATACTGATCAATCTTCCGCCGAACTGTAGCCGTCCGATTGAAGACCTCCGTCAACTGGAAGGAGACAACTATCGGATGACGTGGCGAAATGGGCTCTTATTGGTTAATTGCAGTGCCCCATTACACGGATGTGCTCTGCCAATTGGGCTGCTCAAGTCCCAGTTTGGGGCGGACAGTTGCAGCGGAACGAATAATAACATGAGCTGTTATTCCGATGCCTATTATAATTCTAATGACACCATGTTCTTGCGGTCTGATGAAATCAAGGAAAACAGTGACTGTAAGATGCTTTTCTCTTCGATCGCGGTGGCTTTGGATAGTAGCTTTGAGCCTTTTGAAAGTTTTAAGAACGGCAGCAATTCGACTTCTTCCGGCAGCACTTCGTTGTTGTTGAACTTTCACACAATAGAGTTAGGTTGGTGGTTGGACGGTGGCTGCAAGAAGGACAGCTGTCACCGGTTTGCTAAGTGCACTAACTTTACAGTGCCTTCTCACGGGGGCCACGGGTTTCGGTGCAAGTGTAATGAGGGTTACACCGGAGATGGTTTCGCCGCCGCCAGTGGTAGCGTCGGTTGCAGCCGGAGTAAGTAAACGGCAACCCTGTTCTTTTACTTTTTCTTCTTTTTTTTAAAATTTATTTATATAAAATTACTGTGTATAATTGACTTCTTTTCATTCTGCTCTAAACTATTTCAAATTGACACTAAAAAAAAAAAGAAAGAAAGAAAGAACATAGACGGCTTTGGTCTAAAGTATTTACCTTTTGACTGGGGCGATTGAAGGTCTTATTTTGTACTTATTTGACCGGCGGCCACCACCAGAAGCCATCTTTGTGGGTTAGGAGCATAAAATGATGGTAATGAATTTACTATAATTAGGGAATTCTCCTTTGCCTTCAAAGTGAAGTCAAAGCAAAAAACGAAAATTCTCATTATTTATTTATTTTTTTTAGCTTGTTTGCCTCCCTAAAGTTTATGTAAAACCCCGAGGTTTATCGTGTGTCGTAACAGTAATGTAACGGGTACAAATGATTTCCAGAAATGTTACAAAAACTATAGTTTTGACTTTGGTCATTGTTTTAGTTTGCCAAACATTGCGTGTTTTTATAGTTTGTCGGCGTAGTTGATTGATAGCATTAAAAGTCAGATTATTAACAATAGTATAAGTTTATAATATGAGGAGGAGCACATGATGATTGGAATTTAGAGCTTTAGTCGAAAGAGAAGACGCGTGCCACGCGTCACTCTTACCTCCATCATCCACTAAAAAAATCGAATGGTATACCTGTTTATGAGTCACACACGCATTTTGATTCCAAAGTGGGCTCTTTTAATTAAAAGAATGACGTAACAAATCGAATTATAATGACATAAACTGGCTTCCATGTGTAGGCTTCAAAGTATAGTTTTAGCAAGAATCAAGAATAACACAGACAGATTACTGTACAACTTTGTAAGAAGCATGAGCTAATCTGCTTGTTTTTTTTTTTTTTTTTTTTTTCTGTTGTTCTTATCAGTTTCTTGCGATGCTTCATCCCGCGTCTTTGGTCGATGTGGCGCCAAGAAAATTGGTATTCTTATTGGAGGTAAAGTAAAGCCGACATTGTTTCTGCAACTTCATTGCTTTTGTTTAGCTTATTTCACCTCTAAAGATTTTATCTCCATGGTTTTGTAGGGATACTATGTGGAGCTATTCTAATGGTGGTTCTGGCTCTTTTCTACTGCTGCATTCGCAAACGATCTAAGTTACTGAAGAACAGACTGAGTACAAAGCGTCTTCTGAATGAAGCTGCAGGCAGCACTAGTATTCCTTTCTATCCCTACAAGGACATTGAGAGGGCCACATTTGGCTTTTCTGAGAAACAAAGGCTGGGAACGGGAGCCTATGGTACGGTTTACGTTGGAAAACTCCGCGATGATGAGGCGGTTGCGATCAAGAAGATCAAGCATCGTGATCATGAGAGCGTCGAGCAAGTCATGAATGAGATCAAGCTTCTGTCTTCTGTGAGCCATCCCAATCTGGTGCGCCTGTTAGGTTGCTGTATAGACAACGGTGAGCAAATCCTTGTTTATGAGTATATGCCGAATGGAACTCTTTCTCAGCATCTGCAGAGGGTGAAAGGTTCTGTATTGCCGTGGACAATTCGCCTCACCATTGCCACGGAAACTGCCAACGCCATTGCCCACCTTCACTCTGCAATGAATCCACCGATATATCATAGAGATATTAAGTCTAGTAACATACTTTTGGATTACAACTACAGGTCTAAAGTAGCAGATTTTGGTCTTTCGAGGTTTGGAATGATGGATGACTCCCACATTTCCACTGCTCCACAGGGAACCCCTGGCTATCTTGATCCTCAGTATCATCAGAACTTTCATCTTTCTGATAAAAGTGATGTTTACAGTTTCGGTGTTGTTCTGGTAGAGATCATTACGGCAATGAAAGTGGTGGACTTCTCGCGAGCTCACAGTGAGATCAATTTGGCTGCTCTTGCAATAGAAAAGATCGGGAAAGGTCGCCTGGATGAGATCATTGATCCATTTCTTGAGCCTAACAGGGATGCATGGACACTTTCATCTATTCACAAAGTCGCTGAGCTAGCCTTCAGATGCCTCGCTTTTCATCGAGATATGAGGCCATCGATGATGGAAGTGGCAGATGAACTTGAGCAGATCAGGCTAAGCAGCTGGGCACCACTTGAGGATATTACCAGCATGGCTTCATCAGTGGCATCCTCTGGTTCATCTCCATTCAATGGAAGTGAGAAATCCTTTACCTGCAGATCTGCAAAGAAGAGTGGGATAGGGAGTAGGAGATTGGTTGTTTCGCAGCGACGAGGCGACCATGAATCGCTATCTACAATGGAAGAAACAAAGGACAGTTCCCCTGTCTCAGTGCAGGATCCTTGGTTTAGCGAGCAGAGCTCACCCTCAACAAACAGTTTATTGAACAATGTTGTTCAGTGATGACAAATTAAACTGTATCTTCTTGTTCTTGCATATATAGTCTTGTGGATAACTAGATTGGCACTTGAAATTTTCTGATAGTTTCAGCTAGTTATAATACAATATATTTGTCCAATCCATAGAGGGAAATCTTTAGCTTCCAGACATGAACTACATATATATATATATATATAGTAATACATTAGTCAATTTTCTGATTTCTCAGCTCTACCTGGAAATTTTGCTGTACAAGAAATGTATATGCCAAGATTGAATGAAATATACTCCTGCACCTTCAAAGGAAATGGGCTTCTTTCTAGACTACAATCTGTGGTGTTTATGTACTACAAGTGTAATCTAACCATGGCTTCTTGGATCAGCAACTTGATGCACTTTCCTTGATTCAGCACTTGAGAACTGTCCAACAACACGAGAGTAAGGAATTGATGCGTCACCACGCGCAAGGGCTTCCACATTCTCGAGCAGATACTTCCCTGGAAGCCGCCCTACGACATTGCCTTCCTCATTCCCATTGTTATCGAGGAATGCAAAATGAGGAATGCCCTCAACACCAAACTCATCAAGCTCTTGTTCCCACTTTGTGTTATCAACATTCAGCATCACAAAATTTACACGATCCCTGAAAGTAATGAACAAACAATTCAACCAGGTTTGTCTAACGGATATTCACTGGTGATGCATTTGCACTATGTGATGAACTTAACAGATTCTAAAAGTGCATACTTATATTGCTGCTCAACTTTGTACACATCAGGAGCTAATTCTCGACATACTTCACACCAGTCTGCATAAAACTCAACAACAGTTGGCTTCCCATTGGAAAGAGCCTGCATTAAGAGCACCAATGATGTTCAACAATTACCATAAAAGAACCGGCAGAAACAAATAGAAGTAAACATCATTCACTGGTAACAGGCACTTATCGACATGAAGACAATGGTAGAGTAGTATCAAATTCTCAAGTGGATCAATGGATGGCAGGAAGTAAATTTCCACTCATATATGTATATAACATTCATTAAGAAAAAACCCTTTCTTTTTCCAGTGGCTACAATGAACAAGAAATCGTTCAGGTAACAATGGAAAGGGCATTAAATAGTCGCTCAAAGAACCTCAAATTATATAAGAAAATGCTGGCTTAACAAGTAGTTGGATACACAGAAAAGAAGCAGCCTGAAATAAATAATGAAATTGCATCATCCAAAATGGAACAGCTAGAGAGTAGCGGCAAAACCAAAACAACAAATCGCTTGCAAATTCAAGCATTTCAGCGAAAAGTTGACCGAAGCATAGCATATGCAATCTTATTAGCAAAAAACCCACATTGAGTCAATACTTGCATTTGCATATTCGTCATTCCAAAATCGAAAAACAACGGAGGAAAGTAAGCGCAAACCTCTTCATATGGTAAAGCTGAAGAAGAAAGGTCCTTCAAAGAAACACCAAAATCGAGTCTCGCAGACAAGAAAAGTCCTACTGCAGCGACTACAGAAGCTACTGCTATACCTATGTTGAAATTTTTGGTAGGATAAGCAGGAAGTTCAACCTTAACGTCGCCGGAGGAACTCGCCTCTTTCTGAGGGGAGTCAGTATTACCATCATTTCCTGGAACAGCTGGCTCCGCAACACCTTTTTCCTGCACTAACATCAGAAACAGAATTAGACACAAGATAAGACAAGGGCTTTGACTGGGGAGAAAAGATGAAGAGGAACATACCGGCGTTGGAGAGGAAGAAACATCGGTTGGATTAGGACCCGTTTGGCAACAAACAAATCTTTGATATTTGGGAGTTCTAGTACGGAGGTGGACTGAGGGTTTAACGAAGCACGGGAGGTGGCGGGATCGGGAGGGGTGTGGCGGGAGTCTGTGGAGACCGAGGGTGCTGGAAGCCACGCGCGCCATTGAGGAAGAACACCGGACTCTTTGATAGCTCAGTACTGGAGTTACCCAATTGCAGTGCTTGTGGTACCAAATGCAAATTCGTATAGATTTTTTTTCCAGTTTTTAAACTTAAAAGTTATTTCAATCGCGGTATTTGATCTTATGTGGAAGCTTATTGGGCTTTTGATATTGATACACCTTTGGGCTTAGACCAAAACTCGAATATGAACTATAATATATTTTCTTTTAATTAAACCCCATCATACAGCACTGCACAGAATACACAAGTATCCATCGTTTAAGGCTAGATTTTTAGACTCCGTTATTTTTATGATCGAATTGATAAATTTTTATTTTGGAGAAAGAATATTGATTTATAGGGAATTTTTTTTGGGGATTTGTGTAGGAAAAAGCAGAAATAATAGAATGATTATGTTATTGTTTGAAGTTATGTGAGTGAAAATTTAGAAAAAAATTTTAAAATTTTGAATTTGGTATAAAATGAAGTTGTTTCTTTTTATGTAAAATTTTTGAAAGAAAAAACTGATGATTTCTGTAATGAATTAATTAGAAAAGAACAGAGGTTTCCTCTCTCATTGTCATTATCAGCCCAGCAGGGTACTTTCGTCGTTGGTGTTCTTTTCGATTTTTACGCATTTCCTCCCAAACTATATAATTTGTTTGCAACTTCACAGGTACACAATTGTTCTTTAAAATCTTACTATCCTGTAGAATAATTAAACTAAGTTTCCTATTAGTTTCTATTTCCTATTCGGTTAATGTTTCCTATTCGTTTGTTTCCTGTTTAGTTTCGTATTTGTTTTAGGAAATCTAATTGTTTTAGGAAATAGTTGCAATCTGAATCAGTGTAGGATTCAGGGATAGTTTAGCCTATAAATATATGTCTTGGGTTACCATTGTAATCACAGAGAATTACAAAGAAAATTACAAAGATTAAAATAAAAGCCTTTCGACTGTTTGCTACGAAAGGAAAAAGCTTCGGTTCTGCTTTGATTAAATTCCGCCGCCGCTGCTCCGAAATTAAAGTGGTTAGAATTGTAATTCAATTGTATTGGTTTGTGTGTCTTGCTTTGAATTGATTTTACAATTGAATTTGTTTTGTCTGGTGCACATCTTCCACTTTGATTCAATTGAAGCTTATTCAATTGGATTCGTTGTCCGGCTTCGCTTTCATCGTCAATCGCAGAGTCTATCTTGTTTGTTCTTGTGAGTTTGTTTTATTTTGGGTCCTACATTTGGTATCAGAGCCTGTGTTATTTTTTGGGAGTCAAGATGTCTTTTTTATTTAATCCCCTGAGTGCCATGTATTTGTCTTTGATGGAAAAAATAATTTTGAAATCTGGTGTCAATTGATGGAGAATTTTTTCAAGATGGTTGGTATCTGGCATGTAATTGAGCCAGGTTTTGAAGAAACTGAGAAAGACAAGGAAGGTAAAAAATTAACAGTTGAGGGAAGTAAAGAATTGGAGAAAAATCGTTCTCACAATAATCATGCACTATATTATTTAAGAACGAATGTTGGATTAGACATATGCAGAAGTTTAATGGAGGTAGAGACAGCTAAGGAGTTTTGGGACAAGTTAAAAGTTACTAATTGAGGAAGCGAAAACGTTCAAAGAGTCAAACTACAGGAGTTACGGAGACAATTTGAGTTGGCAGAGATGAAACCTAATGAAAAGGTGCAAGAATACATGGCTAGGGTAAAATCCATAGTTGGTCAAATGAAGATCAACGGTGATAAAGTGACAGAAGAGCAGATGGTGTCTAAAATTCTTCGGACGTTGACTTCAAAATTTCACACAAAGAAGGAGATTATTGAGGCCATTAAAGATCTTTCTACTTTTTCGTATGCTGATTTGGAAAGAGAATTGGTGACATATGAGATGTCATGTGACAGACCATCTGTTGATGCGGCGTCAGAAGCATTGAAGGCTTTGGTATATAAGCCTAAAGAATCCGATGGTGGTGAAACCAATCAGCAGGGCCAGAATTCTCAAGTGAGAGAATGTGGCGGTCAAAGCTTCAGAGGCAGAGGCCATGGTAGAGGTAATTTTTCTTATCAACCAAAGGTTAATTCGAATGCTCAAAATAATGGACAAAAAACGTGATAGATCTAAGATTAAATGTTATAATTGTGGAAAGATGGGTCACATAAAAAAGAATTGCTGGGGTCTTAAGAATAACAATACTGGACATGCTCAAATAGCTGAAAGTAGTGGTGATAATTATGAAACTGTTTTATTTATTGCTAGTGCTGATGAAGAAGATAAAAGTTCTAAGTGGTACATTAATTCTAGCTGTAGTAATTATATGTGTGGAGAAAGAAAATTTTTCTGATCTTGATGAGACCTACAGGAATACAGTGAGATTTGAAAATAATCATGTTATGTCTGTTGTTGGGAAATATAGTATTCCCATTACTTTAAAAAATGGGAAGACCAGTGCAATAGGTGATGTCTATTATGTGCCTAATTTTAGTCAGAATTTGTTGTGTCTTAGTCAGTTGCAAGAGAAGAATTATGATATTAATTTTAGGCATGGTATTTGCACAATTCGTGATAAAGGATGGGGATGATTGCAAAGGTAGACATGAACAATAGCAGGTTGTTTTTAATCACTCTCAACTATTATAATTCAGCTTACTTTAGTACCACTGACTGTGATGAGAGTTGGTTGTGGCATATGAGATTTGGCCACTTTCATTTTGGCGGGTTGAACTTTATTGTGAAGAGTAATATTGGTTCTGAATTGCCATAACTTAACTTTAAATCTCGAAAATGTGAGTCGTGTGTTTTGGGTAAGAAGCACATGGAGCCTTTTCCAAAATGTGAAGTTTGGAGAGCAAAGCAGCCACTGGAGCTGATTCATTCTGACTTGTGTTCTGTTGATGTTCCTTCTCGGAGTGGTAACAAGTATTTTATCACTTTTATTGATTATTTTAGTAGGAATATCTGGGTTTATTTGTTGAAGTTTAAATCTAATGCATGTGATATTTTTAAGAGTTTCAAGGTTTATATTGAGAAGCAGAGTGGGCGTTCCATTAAAATTCTGAGAACTGATAGAGGCACTAAGTATACGGTGTGTGATGATTTCTTGAAAAATCATGAGATTAAGCATCAGATGACGGCCAGGTACACTCCTCAGCAGAATGGTGTTGCAGAGAGAAATAATAGAACAGTGATGGATATGGTGAGGTCGATGGTGACGGCCAAAAGTACGCCTAAGGATTTCTGGGCTGAAGTTGTAGCTTGTGCAGTTTATTTGTCGAACAGGTGTCCAACAAGAAGTATTGGTAAGAAGACTCCATATGAGATTTGGTCAGGAAAGAAACCAAATATCTCCTATCTTAAAGTATTTGGGTGTGTTGCATATGCCCATGTTCCGGATGCAATACGGAAAAATTTGGATGACAAGGCAGAAAAATGTGTCTTTATTGGTTATAGCAGTAAAACTAAAGGGTATAAATTGTTCAATCTTGATACTGAGAATGTAATTATCAGCAGAGATGTTACTTCTAATGAATAGGGAGTTTGGGATTGGAAAAAGAAGACACCAGAAATTGTAAAACGATCATCAGCAGTGTATATTGGTGGAGATAATGCAACTGAAGAGCAGTGTCAGCCAGTTCAACAACCAGTTTGTGATTCTTCCACTTCTACGGCTTCCACCTCAAATGGACGTTCGCGAAGAGAGTCAAAACTGCCAGCTCGTTTGAATGATTATGTAGTTGGGGATGAAATTGATAATTTGACTGATGAGGATTTTGTGAATTTTGCTCTATTTGCATATTGTGATCCTGTTAATTTTACAGATGCTGTTGGAGATGATCGTTGGGTGAAGACAATGGATGAAGAAATTAATTCCATTGAGAAGAATAATACTTGAGAGCTTACAAACCTTCCGAGTGGAAAGAAGTCCATTGGTGTAAAGTGGGCCTACAAGACAAAGTACAAGCCTAGTGGAGACGTTGATAGATACAAGGCAAGACTTGCTGTAAAAGGGTACAAGCAGAAGCCTGGAATTGATTATTTTGAAGTGTTTGCTCCTGTTGTTAGACTTGATACTGTGAGAATGATAATTTCTCTGGCTGCCCAAAATGATTAGAAGATTTTTCAGATGGATGTGAAGTCTGCTTTTTTGAATGGAGTCCTTGAAGAGGAGGTGTATGTTAATCAACCTCCTGGCTTTGTGAAAAGAGGTCAAGAGAAGAAGGTCTATCGATTGAAGAGAGCCTTGTATGGATTGAAGCAAGGTTCGAGAGCTTGGTATACTTGTATTGATACCTTATTTGTCGAAAGTGGTTTTCAAAGGTGTCCATATGAGCACATTTTATACGTGAAGTCTTCATCAAGTGGAGATATTGTCATTGTTTGCTTGTATGTGGATAATCTGATATTCACTGGAAACAATGAAAAGATGGTGTCAGATTTCAGAGAGGCAATGATCAGGCAGTTTGAAATGACTGATTTTGGGCAAATGTCATATTTTATTGGGATTAAAGTTTCTCAGACTGATCGTAGAATCTTTATTTCTCAAAGAAAATATGCTAGTGATATTTTGAAGAATTCAAGATGGATGGTGCTAATTCGATCATGACTCCAGCTGAAGAAAGGTTGAGGTTGACGAAGAAAGGCACTGAAATTTCTGTGGATCCAACATAATTTAAGAGTATGGTTGGTAGTTTGAGATACTTGACTTCTACAAGGCCGGATATAAATTTCAGTGTTGGATTGATAATCAGATTCATGGAGAATCCCTGTCAGTCGCATTTGCAAGTTGCAAAGAGAATATTGAGGTACATTAGGGGTACTCAAGGAGATGGTATTCTGTATCCGAGAGGTGAACCTGTAAAGCTTCTGGGGTATACTGACAGTGATTGGGCAGGTGATACAGTTGAAAGGAAAAGCACTTATGGGTATGCTTTCTTCATTAGTTCTGGTGTGTTTTCTTGGAGTTCAAAAAAACAACCAGTGATAGCATTGTCTACTACTAAGGCTGAGTATATTGCAGCTTCTAATTGTGCTACTCAAACGATTTGGTTGAGAAGAATGCTAGGTTTCCTTCAGCATAAAGAGGATGGTCCGACTACGGTGTTGTGTGATAGGAAGTCGGCAATTGAGCTGACGAAGCATCCAGTCTTTCATGGTCGCAGTAAACATATTGATATCAAGTATCACTTTATTCGTGATTTGGTTAATGAGAAAGAGATCGTTGTTGAATACTGCAAGACTGAAGATCAAGTGGTGGACATTTTCACCAAGGCATTGAAGTTCGAGATATTTGCAAAGTTGAAAAAGATACTCGGTATGGCTAATGGCGCGAACTTAGTTTAAGGGAGGCTATGTGGAATAATTAAACTAAGTTTTCTATTAGTTTCTATTTCCTATTCGGTTAATGTTTCCTATTCGTTTGTTTCCTGTTTGGTTTCGTATTTGTTTTAGAAAACCTAATTGTTTTAGGAAATATTTGCAATCTGAATCAGTGTAGGATTCAGGGATAGTTTAGCCTATAAATATATGTCTTGGGTTACCATTGTAATCACAGAGAGAAAATTACAAAGATTAAAATAAAAGCCTTTTGGCTGTTTGTTACGAAAGGAAAAAGCTTTGGTTATGTTTTGATTAAATTCCGCCACCGCTGCTCCGAAATTAAAATGGTTAGAATTGTAATTCAATTGTATTGGTTTGCGTGCCTTGCTTTGAATTGATTTTACTATTGAATTTCTTTTGTCTGCTGCACATCTTCCGCTTTGATACAATTGAAGCTTATTCGGATTCGTTGTCCGGCTTCGCTTTCATCGTCAATCGCAGAGCCTATTTTGTTTGTTCTTGTGGGTTTGTTTTGTTTTGGGTACTACATATCCTATTCTGTTGCGCCAAATTTTTTACACCTAAATTGATCTCAATGAAATATCTTACTTGCAAACTATATCCGAGACTAACACAAGACCCCTTCGTGTTGTAAAAATTTTGCTACCTCCACCAAAATTAATTTTGTTTTCTAGCTCGAGTATTGGAACTTTTAGAAGCTGTTCTTCTGTGAACTACTCGTTTAATGTTTGCTCCAAAGCTTTATTAAAAAACAAAGGACTCAAAGGTTCGATACAATAAAATTCAACAAATTATTCAGAATTCAATTCAATGCCCAACAAATGGCTGAAAGAAAAACACGAAAATGCTCAACAATGGCGAAGAGAGATTACATATATACGCTACGGAAGAACAATGAACAGTAGAAGAAGAAGTAGTGCGTCAAGATTTCTGAGCTTCGGGCCCTAAAATCCCATTCACAATTGATGTGCCAACCAAAACGCCAACGATTTCAGCTCCCGCCACCACTCCAGCCTGAGCAAACCCTCCAAAACTCGCCGTCTCTTCTATCTCTTTCTCAGCTGTCGCAAGACCTTTCTCCGCCTCTTCGATTCCCTTTCCTGCAGCTTCGATTCCCTTGTCTGCTGCCTCGAACCCTTCCTTCACTAATTCCTCAGCCGTTTCCTCCGCTTTCTTTAGCTTCTTCCGCAGTCCGAACAGCCCTATGTCCTCTGCTCTGGACGGCAATTCCGCTGCCTTGAGTGCCGTTGTCGCCGTCGTGAGCAACAGCAGTTGCCTCCTTCCCGGAACGGCCACTGGCGAGAGCTTGGTAACGTGAGAATTGTGCGAATTTGGGCGGTTGTGACGCGCACAGTGGAGTGTGAAAGTGCGTGCGACCACGGAGCTTGTGGAAGCCATTGTTGCTTTTCTTTCCTACCACAGTGAGCCAATGACATTGCCACTCCACCACAAGTTTAAAATACCCGCATCGCATCACCAAATTGTCAAATGACTGAACGAACCCCGCTCACCTTTTTTTTTTTTTTTCTTTTAAATAATTTTTTTAAACCAATGAAATATTTTATCGCTCACAACTAATTCATCATAATTTTTTTATAACAAGTTATTGTGACATTTATTTATTTACTGTATTTTTATAAAAATAATTAGTATTATCATATTATTGACCAATGAATGCATGTTATGAAAATTTTGAATGAGTATCATTACTCATATTTTCAAAGGCTTATAGGAACCAATTAGTGCTCTAACAATCGAAACGCATAGAGGGTCATCAAAATGTTGGGTGTTCGATTTCTATCTAGTGCCTTAGTAGTTGTAACACATAGATGGTCAATTCAAAGTCAAGGGTTCGATTATATTTAGTATTAAAGTGCAAACTTATATGATAATGTATATTGCTAAGTTAAAATAAATAAATAAATAAATAAAAACCTTCTCTGTTAACTCTACAAAATGTTATGTGCACTTTTTAATTATTCAACTACACATTTTTATTTTTTTCAATTTGTTATTTATGGTTTTTGTTGAAGCTTATAATTTTGCCGAAGCTCTTGAACTCGTCCCACTCTATGATACCAGCTGTTGGGACTAACTCCTAAATTCCATCCCAATGGTTGAGTTAATTCCTTAACAAATATCACAGTATGAGACAAGAATAGTGACTACTCATTACCTTGGTTCAGTAGTACGATGGAGTATTTATAAACAGGGGTGTCCATAGTGGATTGTCGCGGAAGGCACTGGACAAGTCATCTCCTAAGCTCGTTTGGAGATCCTAGGAAGATCTCCCCTTCTCTGGTGGTAACCGCCTCCTCCTCGATCGTTGTGTCGAACCAATCGATAAAAGTACATGTGTAAGCGACACGCGTCCTTCTCGAAGGTTTCTATACTTCGTCTGGGCTTCAATTTTGGGCCACCATTTTAAGGCCCATATATTTTTGGGGCGTCGCCTGCCCTCGGCTGTTGCTTGTTTCCAAATTTGTATAGCTAGCATTTTTTTTTTATAAAATATATATATTTTCACATATATCCCTTAAAATATGTTGACTTTCTTAAATCACTGTTCAGTTTTTAGAAATGAAATTGCACAATTACATCATTAATTAACACTTCTGCTATTATTTTCGTAAATTTTAAATATCTATTCCCTTTGTTTCTATTAAAAAAATTTACTTTTATAATAACGAAAACAATAAAAACTTTAATAAAACAATAATACTATAAATTCCTTTAAAATCGCAATCGAGATAGTTTGGTTGAATATACTCCGTAGTCGATTGATTATACGTTGAATCTGTTCTACAAACACCAATCTTTCTCCGCGCGAAAGCGCTGAGTAATCTGAATTCTGTTACGCTTTCATTATTAGTATTTAAGGCGCTAAACGAGCATTACATTTCAAAGCGCTTTTACGCGGGCCTTGTAATGGGCCACTGACAAGTGACAACGTCTCTTACAAGAAGTATCACCATAAAATTGCAACAAAGCGTCGTCGTATTCCGGAGCGAAAATTTTCTTTTTGTCTGCGTTTTTGCGCCAGAAATCGAAGGATTTCCATTTGAAGTGAAAGGGGGACAGAAGATAACCAATCTAGGGTTTCGCAGTTTTATTCTCCTCACTGGAATCAATGGCAGAAGAAACTCCTAGTTCAGGAATTGAAGTTCCAAATGTTGAAAAGAGCCAGAATTCCGTGGAGGCTATCATCGAATCGGAGGTTCAAGGAGGCGCGGAGTCTACGTGCAACAATGCTGAGAGCTCGACTTTGGCGTCCGGCAGCGAGAATGAAAAGTCTCTTGAGCATGCCGAGGATTTGATGGACCGTGGTTCGAAGGCCGCGAAAGAGCAAGATTATGCCACCGCCACTGATTGTTACAGTCGTGCCCTAGAAATACGGTTGGTTTGATGGTTTCTTTACCAAATAGCTATTTTCTTTTTCTACCTTGTAGAAAGTAGTATCCTGTTATTTAATATTTGTGATATTACGCCAAATGTATGAAGGGTTGCGCATTTTGGTGAACTTGCACCGGAGTGTGTGAACGCGTATTACAAGTATGGCTGTGCGCTGCTTTACAAAGCACAAGAAGAGACTGATCCTCTGGGCGATGTGCCAAAAAAGGAAGGTGAAGTGAAGGGGGATTCTGATAAAGAAGGATCTGTTAAGAGCGTAACTGGTGAATCCTCTACTACTTCTGTTGCCGATAACATGGGTGAAGGTGGTAGGTCTAATTGTCTTTTAAGCTACTGTATTAACCGGAATTAGCTTATGAACTTTTTTTTCATTTTTTTTTTTTTCATTTTAAAGTATGCTGATAATTATCCTGCTTTTTATTAGTACAAAATGTTGCGCAATAGTTGCATTTTTTGGCATTATGCTTGTTCTTTTGTTAATATGAAATCTAGCAACGTATGATTGAACTTGAGCTGTATAATGTTGTCTCTTTATCATTTACAAGTTTGACATTCTCTGACTCGGTAGCTATTTTTCTTTAGCATTTGTAGGGAAACGGTTAGTCTACCCTGAACAATTCTGAACTTGGTTGAGTTAATTTTTGGGCTTTCATAGATTTCACTTGGTAACAGTCATTATGAAAGTTTTTGCATACTTGAAAATGATCACATTGTTTTCTTAGTTTTATCAACATATGTGTCACCAGTACAAGGCACTGAAATTATATTGGAGGGAGTCTTGTCAAAGCAGCAAATCCTTTTACACCTTTTTCTTGGCCAACCCCAAGTAGTGAGACAAAGGCCCGTCGTTGTGTGTGGGGGTGGGGGTTGCTCAAGGGAATGGTTCAAAGCATCCAGCGTAGTTAGTTTTGAGGGGAAACTCAATATTGTTTCTGTTTATTGCCAATTTAGTTGTGTCAAAATGAATGTATGTAAGGCTCCATAGAGTATTGTTAGCGCTGCTATTTTAACAGAAGCATGTAAACTTTATCATATTTTATCTCTATACCAGAAACAGCTGCTGAAGGGAAAGATCAGGAAGAAGATGAAGAGGAGAGTGATGGTGAAGATGTGGCCGAAGGTGATGAAGATGAATCTGACTTGGATTTGGCATGGAAAATGCTAGATGTTGCAAGGGCAATTGTTGAAAAGCATTCAGGGGACACAATGGAAAAGGTTGACATACTGTCAGCTTTGGCAGAGGTAGCTCTGGAAAGAGGTTTGTTCTCTTAAATATTGGCATATGCTGTGGTACTTCTATTATATGTAATTATGAATGTTGATCAATTTACACATCAATCTTATTTTCAAATGTTTAGAGGACATTGAAACTTCACTCAGTGATTATCTGAAAGCACTGTCTGTCTTGGAGCGCCTAGTTGAACCAGACAGCCGACACATTGCTGAACTGTATCCTTTTTTTACTTGTATTATTTATCATTTTAAGGTGATGAATGTAATTTAGCTGAGCGGTTACGGAAGTGCATAATAGGGAATGAAGAAGTTATACTCTACTTCTCTTTGATATTTTATCAAGTCATTTCCTTAGCTGGAGACTTCAGAAACTTTAGGATATGCTTGTGCTTGGAAATTGGTTCGAAACCTGAGGAAGCCATTCCATATTGCCAAAAAGCTATTTCTGTATGCAAGTCTAGAGTGGATCGGCTTAAAAGGGAGACCTGTGATTTGGCTAGCTCAACCTCAAAGGTAAGTGGATCTGAAGCTGGGCAAAGTCTTCAACAGTCATCCAGCACAACCCAATCTGATATTTCTGCTGGTGATAAAGAATCAGAGATTGAAACACTCACTGGTCTTTCTGTTGATCTGGAAAAGAAGGCAAGTGTAGCTTATAGTTTTCTTTCATAGATTGTTGTTTGAAATTTTTTCTTCCTTGCCTGATGATCATTTTTGCTTGATTTGCAGCTTGAAGATTTACAACAGCATGCTTCAAACCCAAAGTCTTATCTTTCAGATATCTTGGGAATGATGTCTGCAAAGGCAAAAGAGACTCTAAAACCAGATGCTGCTCCTGGAATGAGCTCCTCGCGAATTGGTATTGGTAACAGTAATGGAAGTTTTGACTCTCCAACAGTTTCCACAGCTCACACAAATGGTGCAAGTGGAGTAACACATCTTGGTGTGGTGGGAAGAGGAGTAAAGCGAGTGCTAATGAATGCCGCTGGCTCTGAAGCTGTGAAAAAACCATCCTTAGAGCCTGGACAAAGTAATACTGATAGCAACGCTCCTTGAACGCTGTAGCGTTCTGGAGCTCACTCCTAATAATATTCAATTTTAAGATTTGAAATGGTGTAAGTTGAAAGTTGTCTGTGGTGATATGCTTGTAGTTTACTGGAAGTGGGGCTTTGTAGGCCTCGGGGGTGAGAATAGGTGTGAGACAATTACAGACAGTATAATGTTTGTTATCCTGCAGGCAGTTGTCTTATGAATACGAATCTAGTATAATGGTAATGGATGTCATGTTTGTGAAAACCTAATCTCATTTTCACTGTTCTGTTGCTTATTGATGCATGTAATGGTGAAACTTGTGGCCTCCGTGTTTCATGTCATTTGTAGCAAATGCTGATTTTGGATTATAAAATTGAAGAAAGCAGGTTTGGATAAATAGTGTATTGTGCTAGTTAAGTATTTTATTAAATGATTCACTAACTTTGATGTGAACTGACTGAAATTGTAGTAGTTAGCAACTGTGCTCAATGGTTTTGTCCCTTGTAAATGTCTGGTATGCTCATGAGAATATCCCAGAAGGGATACAACACCAAGTGTATTATATGGGTGCATTTGGGGGAGAATGAGAAATGGACAAGTGATTTCTGGGATTAAAAATATGGATACTGTTTTTTGCACATAATATGTGCAAGAATTTATGCACATAAAGTGCATAATGTGGGCCAACAAAAATTTGTTTTCAATTCCATCCTTTTATCCTTTAACCCCTTAAAGTTTTAATTTTTGTAATTAAGCCCCTAAAATTTTATTTTTCACAACTAACCCCCTAATGTTTAAAAATAAATTTTTTTTAAAATGAACATTTAAAAATAATGTTTGTTGCACATATTGTGTGCAAGAAATTGTGCACATTAATGATAAAAAAATGGGCCCTTTTAATTATATTCTATTTTTACCCTTCCAAACTATTTTCTTTCATATTCCTCTTTCTCGTTTCTTTCTAATTTCTCATGGCCTGCTTTTTTTTAGAGTTAATTGTAAAAACAATCCAAACTTTTATGAAATTGCAAATTACCCTCTAAATTTTTAATATTTGTAATTAACCCCTTATAGTTTTAATTTTTGTAATTAACCCCTTAAAGTTTTAATTTTCGTAATAACCCCTTGAATTTTTAATTTTTGCAATTAACCCCTTAAAGTTTTAATTTTACAATCAACCCTATAAAGTTTAACATTTTAGCAATTAGCCCTCTAAACTTTTAATTTTACAATTAACTCCCTATAGTAGAGCTAGCAATTTTTCCCAATCCTGTTAGTATCCTATGAGATCAAATTTTTTGGGAGAGAAATTCCCATTATTTTTTCCATTGGGTATTGATTGGGAGGGAAATTAATATGGAATAAAAATTGATAGGAGGACATGGGTACCCATTAAAACCAAATGAGAACATATTATTGGGTCTATAATGGGTACCCAAATGGGACCCATTTTTTCCCAATTAATCCCTTATAGTTTTTTCACATTTTAAAATGATTTCTTTTACTTTTATTTTGTCAATTTGTTTCAATTTTTTTATTCACTTATTTGATATATATATATATATATGTATATAAATTTTATTTTTAGATAAATATATATATGAGCAATGATAGTCTTAACAACAAATCATAGCAACTTTTTGATAGCAACTTATGTAACATGCATTCATTGGTCGAACAGGTTATAACCCGTCGGGTCAAGTGAATTTAACATGTTTGGTCAAATAAATTAAACCGCAGGTTGAGCGGATTACAACCCAACCCAGACATAACCCAACCCGTATATGACCCATTAGTCAACGGGTCAGGTTGGGGTGACCCGTTAGTTACGGGTCAATCTTGACCCGATCCATAACCCGCCCAACCCACCCAATTGGCACCCCTAAGTGAAAGTGATTTTCTCTTTAGTTTATTTTTGAATATATAAATAAAAATTCCCAATGAACAGTACCAGAACTGTTTATCGGAGAAGATGAAGATGAACAGCACCAGAAATGTTCGGAAGACGATGAATAGTACCATAACTTGTGAAATAATGATTTTGCCCTTTTTTTTTTACTTAACGGAATTGACTAACAAAGTGATATTTTTTTCACGTTTTGAAAAAGTTTGTGGTGTTTTGCGCACTCAGGCAAAGATTAGTGATCAAATGGGCAATTCACTCTATAAATAATAATATGTATGTATTAGCATACATGCATACAAACATATATATGCACAATACGTATATTTATATTTATGTTCATATTGTGTGCATAATTTTAAATGAAAAAAATAGTTTGAATGAGTTTTTAAATATAAGTAATAATTAAAAGTAATAATTAATAAAAATAAAAATATAATATTAAATAAATATGGTAAAAGAAAATTAAATATTTTTTGATTTGGGTAATTAGTTTTAAATGTTTATTTTAAAAAAAATTTATTTTTAAACATTAGGGGGTTAGTTGTGAAAAATAAAATTTTAGGGGGTTAATTACAAAAATTAAAACTTTAAGGGGTTAAAAGATAAAAGGATAGAATTGAAAACAAATTTTTGCTGGCCCACATTATACACTTTATGTGCATAAATTCTTGCACATATTATGTGCAAGAAACATTATTCTAAAAATATATACTTACGATTGGCCTCTCCTCAATGGGACCTATATAGCCTTGTCTTCTAACAATTTGGATTTGGTGATGGTGATGAATAAAGAAGTTGGGGGGGGAGGAACTGGATGTTTTGTCTTGTTATGTGGTATAAACATTAGCTAAATTGTTACAACTCCAAACGTGTTTCTTTGGACGGAGGATCACTTTGAAGATGCCAAATAAGCTTTACAAAGTGGCGAAAAACTCCTTCTTCTTCTTGGTCTTGGACAAAGAAGAATATTATTTATTGGTGAATCTTCTAGGAAAAGCGATACCTTCAACACCAAGGAGAATTCACTATTTCTATATCACACAAGAGGACGAAAACTACGATGCAATCAAAGTGAAGTCCCCTATTATAAATGGCCAGAGTTCCCCATCATTATTCACTCTACAAGATGTGTTACAGGGTAGTCTGCAAGGAATGCGGGAAATTCTCGTGGGGTGGCTGCGGCCAACATTTAGCGACCCTTCACGCCAACATCGAAAAAGGGAAGCATTGCAACTGTCGTCCTTGGCCCGGCGTAGTCCTCCCATCCCAGTCCCAGTCCGATCCCGCCGGACAAATCCCTGCCTCCTCAACCATCACAACCGCAGGTTTACATTTTTCTGTTGATTAACGTTAACTTTTTTTTTTAATATAAAACGGTTACAGAAATGGATAGATAATTTTGTTTTTTCCTTACGTTTGTGGTGCATCTTCTTCTTCTTCAGGGAAGAGTAACTAATGGATGCTGGTCGGGGTCGGCGAACATGATGGAGACAAGCTTGTAGTAAAGTAATAAATTAACGTTGGATCAGTGTTGTTCCAACGGCAACTTTGGTTTTTCATGGTCGTGGTGGATGGAAGGTCAATTAGCATTGACCAAGGTCCAAATGTATTTGCTTCCTCAAAGTTCTATGCTTTGCTTGAATATAAATAATGTATTATAAAATAGAGACCTCGTGCAGGGTGCCTAATTTTCTTAAAAACAACACTTATTTTTTTTTTTTTTTCACTTTAAAGCTGTGAGTGAATGGGATGTGTAATTTGACCACATTTTATTCTTCCTTCTCGGCTAATAGTAATAATGAACTAATCAATCTGGGCCGTGATTAACTGATTATTGTACCATCAAATTGGGGGAAGACAAATTAAAGCGTACAAAAAACAAAAAAGTGGAGCTTACTTTGAAGCCAAACTATGAAATTGTCACCTTGTGCCTCTAACTTCGGCGTTTTACTGTCTAGACAACGCCGTTAATAACCCCGCATTACAAAACGTGCAAAGTCCGGTCTCGAGCTGTACTTTATGATTCACAAATAATTATAACAATGGAGTCTTTCAATGGGATTGGGCATGTTCTTTATGTTGGGTTTGAAACCTAGTTTTTGAAAAATAATTTTAAAGATGAGTAACATTTAAAGGGCATTGGCCTTTTCTTCTTTAAACAAAGCAAAATTGTTCGAAAGTTTCCACTGTCCCAGATTCACATTCTGGGATTCAAAATTTAGTACAACGTGCAATTTCGAATTTTGAAAACGAAGGAAGGGAAGCAGTTCCAGACTCCAGTTGCAAACTGTAATAAATAGAAGCGGCCTACCACCCCTGCCATTTCTTTAAGGTGACAGACAGGAGGACCTCACGATCAATACCAAAAAGCTTGGCAATAAGCATTTTTGCTGTCCAAAATCTCAATTTTTCCTGGACTAAAAAGGCATCAAGACACCATTTTGGAACGAATTAATGGAGTGTGGAGATGTGCCAATCTGTACAGGATAAGGATTGAAAAGAAAGGTGGAAGAAATTTGCTGTGTAGAATTTTAGACGTCTGAACTGGAATTTTATGTTTGAATGGTTTTGATCCGGTGGGACTCACAAAGTGAACGCGTGACCCCATGATTGATTCCAATTCGAGTCTTAAGTTGCATAAAACTGGAAATGTGTGGCCATCCTTTTGACTAATGTCTCCCGCTATGATAAGTTAGGCATGTTTTGGATTGACAAATCGCTTATATCTAGCTTTTTTGTAGATAATAATTCGGGTCGTGTCAAAATTTGTCACATAAATTGAATGTGTGGATGATGAATCAATGATGGTGTGCGTGGATTTATGATTTTAACTAACTTTAAGATGTCATGAGGAACAAGTTGATTCAAAACAATCATTTCTAAATCATGGATGAATGTCATTATAAACGAAACAGTTTCCTCCATTCCTGCAAGAAGTTATAACACTAAAAGAAAAAAAGGTTCAAAGCACTGAGTTGTTTTAATAAGCTGAAATAGCTCGTGTTTGCATTATTTTGATTTCGTGACAGGAGTAAAAGTTTGGATTTTTGGACCCCATAAAACGAGGCAATTTGCCCCGTGTCAATGCAACAAAGCAAATCCCAGCAGGGGCAAATCAAAAGCGTAACTACACAATATTTATACAATTAGTGGTCACGTCCGGATAGCGATACCTTACACGACATGAATACTCGAATTGAGCCAAACAAATACGTTATAAGCGGTTAAGGTTAATCTTCTTTAGTTTAGTTGGTAAGCATAAATATATGGAGTTAATTTGTAACGTTTAGGATAGATATTAAAACTTACCTAAAAGATGCAGAAACTTATCTAAAGAGAAAGCAAAGGCATACTGAATATTTGGTTGTGGCATGAAGCAACAAAAACCCAGTTGGCTGGCAGAGAGATGCGTGTGTTCTTTGCGCCTCTGCAGATGAATACAATGATGATGGCATGGCAATACTCTTGTTAATTAATTAATTAGTGGAAGAAAAATAATATTAGCAATAATTACAATTTGTTCAAGGCCGCAGTCTGTCTCTAAAGGCTAAAGCTTTTCTATAATGGGGTAATAAAAGGAAGGAAAGAAGAAGAAAGATTCATCTGAATTAATTGAATGAATTCTCCCATTATTTCTTCTTCTTCTTCTTCTCTTTAAAGTTCTTATTCTGAAAGTGGAGAAAAAGAAGAAGAAAAAAACATACGATTCGTTTTCATCATTACTTCTACTACTCATCAACAGTGGTGGGATTCAACCCTTTTCTTACTTTTTCTTCGTTGTTTTTGTTGAAATCCCATTTGTCTGTTCTCAAGGAATCAAGATCCCTCTTCTTCCAATCTTTCTCCGGCTCTCTTCTCTTCTCTCCTTTCCGGCCACCCACCCCTTTTTACCTTTTTAAGTACTCTGCTTCAATTTCAACAAACACAATCATTCCCTAAAGAAAAACCTCATCTCTGCCAAGTCTGCATCTTCTTCTTTGCTTCTCACTCTCTCTATTTAACCAGAGAATTCCTTCTTTCCACCACTTTTAACTCAGTCCCATCAACCGATTGATTCCATTCCATTCCTGTTGCTCCTTACCTTTTTGGGCAGATGCGAATGTCGATTTTCATGGATCTGATCTAGTTTTCGCCTTTTTTCCAACCCTAGAAAGAGAGAACTCAAAAGATGGCCTCCGACAAACCCACCTCCAAAGGCCAAGCATGGTGATTTATTCAACTCGGTCTGGCTCTACCCCACGCTGCACATTTTCTCTTTTGCTTACCAATTTGTTTGTTCTTCTTGCAGGTTTTGCACCACTGGGTTGCCCAGCGATATTGTAATTGAAGTGGAGGATATGACCTTCCATCTTCACAAGGTTATTGCTGTTTTTTTTCTCTCAGAAACTACTTGGAACTCTCAATTTCTTCATTTTATTCTTGTTTTTTATGATTCTTTTTCCCCGCAGTTTCCGCTAATGTCGAAAAGCCTGAAGCTTCACGAGCTGATAACGGAGTTGGAGAAAAATCCAAAAACAAACTCCGCTAAGAACAAAAGGGTAACTGAAAAAGAAGAGAAGAATCCGGATAATACTGACGACGATGGAGAGATTGAAGAAGAAGAAGAACCGGTGGACGATTACGATGAACATGAATACCAGTGTCACATCACGCTCCCAGATTTCCCGGGTGGTTCAGAGGCCTTCGAGGCCGCCGCTAAATTTTGTTACGGCGTCAAAATCGAGCTGTCGCCATCAAACGTCGCTCCACTTCGCTGCGCTGCCCATGTTCTCCAGATGACGGAAGAGTATTCTGAGGAAAATCTCATTTCCAAAACTGAGAGATATCTTACCAATGTTGTCCCCAAAAATATCAAGCACTCCATCCAAACGCTCCATTGTTGCGAGAGGCTCTCGCCGTTGGCCGAAGATCTCGGCATTGTCCAGAGATGCATCGACGCCGTTGCTTCCAAAGCTTCTTCGGCCGACCCTTCGCTGTTCGGTTGGCCGGTAAACGAGGGCGCAGTCAGGGACAACACTCGTCGTAGAACCGCCGGAGCAGACGTCTGGTTAGATGAGCTGACTCTGTTGAATTTGGAATTGTTTAAGAGATTGATTATTGAAATGAAAGCGAAAGAGGTCAGCGGTGAGGTCATCGAGAACTGTCTTATGTACTACTCTAAGAAGCACATCCCGGGAATTTCTCGAGCGAATCGGAAGTCAACCTCGACGGCTTCTTCGTCCTCTTCTTCGATTCCATCGGAAAGCGAGCAGAGAGAACTCTTGGAAACCGTGGTGGCTAATCTTCCCGTTGAGAAGAGCTCAACTTCTTCTTCCGCCACGAGATTTCTTTTCGGACTGCTGCGGACGGCGAACATTCTGAACTGTTCGGAGGAATGTCGTGCTACGTTGGAGAAGAAGATAGGCTCACAACTCGAACAAGCTACGCTCGACGATTTGCTGGTTCCGAGTTATTCGTATTTGAACGAAACGCTGTACGATGTGGACTGTGTGGAGAGGATTTTAGGATATTTTCTTCGAGGATTGGAAGAGCGATCTTCCAGTAGAATCCAGAGCGAGGATGAAAACGGCAGTATGAGATCGGCGGCGCTGATGCTCGTCGGGAAATTGATCGATGGTTACTTGTCGGAAATTGCTTCCGATGGTAATTTAAAGCCGGATAGATTTTACCAGTTCGCCCTCTCTTTGCCAGACCAGGCCAGACTCTTCGACGACGGTCTCTATAGAGCCGTCGACGTTTATCTAAAGGTAAAAACTTAATCTAGAGCAGTACATAAATTTTAAATAATTCTCTGTTGCTTTCTGGTGTCAATTTTCTTGTACGTTGCAATTGACAGGCGCATCCATGGATATCGGAATCGGAAAGAGAGAAAATTTGTGGTGTTTTGGATTGCCAGAAGTTGACGTTGGAGGCGTGCACTCACGCAGCGCAAAATGAGCGTCTGCCGCTGAGAGCGGTTGTTCAAGTTCTATTCTTCGAGCAATTACAGCTCCGGCATGCCATCGCAGGGACATTGCTGGCAGCCGACGTGCCGCCGGCGCTGGAGACGGTCGCTGGTGGGGAGCAATTAGAAGAGGAAACCATTATGGGGATGACCCGCGTCGGAGAGGCGGCGGAAGGGAACGGAATCCATGGCACGTGGAGAGCTGCGGTGAGGGAGAATCAAGTACTGAGACTAGACATGGACAGCATGCGAAATCGCGTGCATGAACTGGAGCGGGAGTGCTCAACAATGAAGAAGGCCATTGAAAAGATTGATAAAGATGACATCCCTCGTCGTGAGAAAGGAAGGACAGCAAGAGGCGGCGGCGGTAATGGTGGATGGAGGAGTAAGTTCGGGTGTAAATTCAAGACACAGGTGTGTGATTCACAGAGTTCAGCCACCGTAGTGGAGGCCAAGAAAGGGCGGAGCAACCGGCAGCAGCAGAAATCAAACTAGCCAAGACCAAGAGTGGAGTATTTTTAATTCATCAATTCTTCTTTTTCTTCTTCTTCCTGTGCTCTTGTTAATTAATTTGTACCAATTTTAATTTGTTGAATCATTGTTTATGTTGAGGTTAATACGAGTATAAATTTTCATCATTCTCAATTGTTGCTGCACGCGTGTGCTATCCGAGGAAAAAAAAAAAAAAAGGAGCAGTGGAGTTGAACAGTAGTAGTGGTGAATCCTTTTGAGACGATGAAGACAAGAGGGATCATAGTTTGTACAAAGTGACAAAGATAAAGCATTACTAGTGCAAGTTTTTCGAACTTTGTAATCTCTGCATGGCTGTAAATTATAAATTAAATGTTACTCTCTCGGTTTCATTAGAAGAAAATAGTATTATAAAATGATCTCTAACTCTTATAATGAAACGGAAAGAGTAGTTGTAGTGATGAAATTAGATGGCAAGTTGTTTTCTTGGGACAATCCTTGCATATGCCATGTTGTTTGGTTGGTGTTGTTGTAAGGATGAAGAAATTATCTAATTGGTGTTTTTTGTTTAGATCAATTATTGTTAACTCTTGATCCTTGAAAGCGAAACAAACATCCTCTAATGCTGTGGTCCAGTTGTCTCCTTCCTTTCCTTTGATTCCTCTACTCTAGAATTCTCGCTATCCGGTTACAAGAAAGTGTATAATGGTATAATCATTTATAAGTTAAAGGTAGAATTCGAGAGGGAGTAACAGTACGATGATCATCAATCATGGGTTGCCAAAAGATTTGGTGGACCAATGACAATGTGATCATCATTGAAACAAAATTAGTACCCATGGGTCATGCCCATTTCTAGTGATACGATTATTGATTAGGGGGGAAGGATTAATAGCGAAGTCCACTCTGGGCCATAACAATGGTGGTCAAAAGAAGAAAAAAAAAACAGTTAGATCCGAACTGTTCGACGGATTTCATTTTCGTCCAAATGAAATTATCCATCTTCATCTTCCTTTTATTTTTAGTTTTTTTTTTTTATAAATAACTTTTCTCACACTCAACTGCTCTGTTTCACTTTCTTTCATAGAAAATTTCACCAACAAGAGTGTTGAATTTCTTCATTAATCGTTATTGCAAGACAGAGAGATCAATCATATCATAATGGTGAGGAGGAGCCCAGTTGATTTTCTGGCCATGAAGAAGACTATTGAGCAAGATCAATTAATGGCGGAATTGATCGATTCGGACATCAATGACTTAAAAATGGCTGCCATGAAACTGTTCGACCATTCTACCCAACTGGGCGCCATTGCTTTCGGCTCTTCTTTTCTCAAATGGGTCGCATCTTTGGCTGCCATGTAAGTTCTTCTTCTTCTTCTTTCTTTTTTACTTTCCTGTAATAATTGGGATTTCTGTTTGTTGTAGACTTTTTCCTCCGTCTGTTTTGTCAAAAAGTTAAAATAATTTCTACCTAAAGAATGACTTGGCTTAATCCGATTGTGGTAATTCACCTAATTGCTTTGATTAATTAATTATGATCATGAACATTGTCCAACTCTGTTATAATTTAGTCGCTAAATTTGACTTTGATCTGGGAAAAGGGGAAATTCTGTCACTTCATAACTGCAGAAAAATGGTCAATTCTGGGAGACAGTAAGATGAACAATCCCATGCAGAAACAAATTAAACAAGAGAATGAATGATACATGTTCAAAAGGGCTTTGTAATAAGTTGACCTCTCTTTGTTTCTGCGGCAGCTATTTGTTAATATTGGATCGAACAAACTGGAGGACTAACATGCTCACTTCACTTCTAGTTCCATACATCTTCTTCAGTCTCCCACCTGGTCTTTTCAACTTGTTGAGGTACAACGGTTTATGAATCACAAATTACAACTCCAAACAAGACTCTTTTAACTTGTAGTAGTATTCTACATTAACTAATTGTGAATGAATCAGGGGAGAGTTCGGGAAATGGATCGCCTTCATTGCAGTTGTACTGAGGCTGTTCTTCCCACGGCATTTCCCAGGTTAGCCGGAACAGTATTGTTTTCTGGGCATCTTGTGCTTTCATTCATCGACATCGAAAACTTATTACTGGATCTTGTTTGTTCAAAAAATGCAGATTGGTTGGAGATGCCTGGTTCATTGATACTTGTGTTGGTGGTTTCTCCCAATTTCTTTGCTCATACATGGAAGGGCAACACAGTTGGAATCATCATCTGCTTAATTATAGGTTGTTATCTTCTTCAAGAACACATCAGGGCTTCAGGAGGATTCAGAAATTCCTTCACACAAAGACATGGCTTCTCAAACACCTTGGGCATCATCCTCTTGTTGGTGTATCCAATCTGGGGATTGGTTCTTCACTTCCTCTGATTTAAAATGCCCATTAAGTTTATTCATTCTTTTGTCTCACTCGTTTCTTTTATTCCTTCGTTTTGTATCTAAAGGAAACTTTTGAGAATGATAATTTCAGTCATACACCTAATGTAGCTCTAATTCATGTAAACTTCCTTTCCCGAAATCACCCATTCAATTCGATACATTACTAATAATGCAATTGAATAAACAGAACTCATATTGTCTGGCCCTAATTCATAGAATGGTTTTACTTCCAATTTCAAAGCCCAATTCTTTGTATGCATATTGGGCCAAAGCGTAACGGCCCAAATGATTTATTATCCACCCCAAACAAACAGAAGTGGTATATTAGTCATTTAACGGTGCCGCGGAGTTCCTTTAACCCTAAATTCTGGTGAGCTCGGTTATAAAGTACGGCTCCGTCGAACTCCGCTGCCACCATTCGCCGTAGGTTTTCTCATTCCTTCTTCTTCCATTTTTTTTTCCCTCGTGTTTGGTGCTAACGATGAGCGATTCTTCGTTGAGTAGAAATGATCGTCGTCGTACTTGCACCTATAATTTGATTTGATATACTTTTTCCCTGAAGAAATGATTGAAAGAAAAGGGTGTTTCTCAGTGATGATATAATTCAGATGACGAGTCTGATCGAAATCCATTCGTACTCAATCGTGAAGACAAAACGAGGCATTTGTCTGAGAGGAACAACCCCACTTGTTTTTCCCTTATTCTTTCTTCGTTTCTTGACGCTTTTAGCTTTTCTGTTCTACGATTAGTTCCAGAATTTTTAAAACATTTTACAAGCTTCCGGGGGCCAAGGTGATCGGAAATGGGAAGAACAGGGTGGTTGGGGGAGGACAATCTTTCTTTTTGAAATGATTAATGTTTTGATGAGCTTATTATTCCTGAAAGATTTTCTATTCTATTCTGGTGATGATGAATGTGGCAATGATGAGAAAAACTCTCTTAAACAATGAGGCACCCCGTCTGTGTCTTTCTCTCTCTGTTAGTGATTGATAGCAGCGGGGCAGCCATGATTATTTTTCAAGCACTTTTGAGCCACATTCTCATATAGTATATCAGTAAGTACTATGGATATGATTGAATCTTGATTGGCTAATTAAATATTGTTCTTGGTGTTTTTTTAAACACTAATGAACTAGGATTGACATAGTACAATGAAGCTTATTATCACTTGATGATATTAAGAGTTGTGTAAAATCATATGTTTAAAAATCCTATATCCAGAAGCCATTATCACTGGTATTGTTAGCTTGAGGAAGAGTTAAAGTTTCAATCTTGCTGAAGTTGTGAATTAAGTATCATCATCCATGGCAGAAACTAAGACTAAGACCCTAACTGAAGAGCTAAAAACTTGTAGTAAAATAATTACCAGATCAGTAAGTATAGAAGATACAATCATACTTGCCTTGCTGAGGTATTCCTTTTCTTTATCACCTCTTGCTGTTACTTGGCTATCAATGTCATCATCAATGGAGATGTTGGGTCAAAATCCCACCTGCAATCAACTTCTGAGAATTGAATGAATACTCGGCAGAAACTATATACAATCAAAGGGCAAAAAATATTGTTATGTTTAAGGCAGACATATTTTGCAGGCTATAAAACAATATCATCGTCACTTACGCTTTCAAACAAGGCCTAAGTTTTTACGTATTCGATTAACTTCTTCAAATTCACTGGCAAAGCAGCTCAAAAATTATCAAAATTTAGGTTTGGAGCTAATTTTCTAGTGAACATTCATTGTTTAAGTGCCGCCACTGTACGCAGTTCGCCTATTAAACTCTAAGATAATTAAATAAAGTATTTTACTGGAATTTCACATCAAGGCCTATTAGCTCAGTTGGTTAGAGCGTCGTGCTAATAATGCAAAGGTCGCAGGTTCGAGACCTGCATGGGCCAAAAATTTCAATATTTTGTACAATTTTATGCTATTTACAAATGTAAAACCAGTGGGAGTTCCAAGGTTCAGCTACAGTTGCGTTTTTCTATCAGTTCTTTTATATATACTTATTTAATTCACTTTTTCTTATATCATATATTTTATTTTTATTTTTTTTTTGCAATATATATTTTGTTAATGCGAAACAATTAATTAGCGTACATACGTAGATGGAAGAAAATTTACAATAAATAATTAATTCTCAATAATAAATTAAATTAGTCTTTTACATATTTTTTAAAATAATGTAAGTTTCTTGTATATACATTTGAAATGAACAAAAGCATTATTTGACATTCACGATCAAAGTAAATATTTTTAATTACTTCCTCTGCCACCTATCACGCATCTATGTACCTGGCAGTGGCGGAGCCAGAAATAATTATTAGTGGGGCACAATGATAATTTAAATTTAATTTCGTAAAAGAAGCTTAAAATTAATTTACTAAATTTTGATTTAATATTAATTTATTTAATTTTTTTTTTCAATAAAAAAAACTTATAGTCCCATCTTATAAATTTATTATTAAATTTAGTTGTGTATTTTTTTTTCCTTTCAAAAAACTCTCTAAGTATTTGACATAAGATAAAAGAAAATATCAAGACATTAATTACAAAAGGAGGTAAATATGCCATTAACGAAACAACAAAATAAGTTAACATTTGATTTTATAATAAAGTCTAAAATACTTGAAAACTAGTTACACCTCTGTTTCACTAGAAAAGTCTATATTGACAAATGTACAACTTTTTAAAAAGATTAATGCACAATACTTAAATAGCTAATGTGACACCATTTCTTTTATTAACGTTCTTAGTTTTTAAGTGTGAGTCAATTGTGAACAACACATAATTATATCAGTAAGGATATGAAGAGTAAATTTTTTTGAAAGTTAACTATTTTATTGGAACAAAAAATATTTTTATAAATAAACTTTTCTAATGAATCTTAAGGAGCAAGACTTAAATAAAAATTTATCCATACAATTATTTCAACAGACGAATATATATATATATATATATATATACTCTCTTCTGTTTTATTAGAATAATCCATTTTTTTTGGATTTAAACAGTACAATAGAGTTGACTCTTATAATAAAATAGAGGGAGTAACATTTGAAGGATCAAATTAACTTAAATTAAAATTTAAAATCAACTTAAAAGTTTTAAAGTCATGCCAAAAACTATTTAAACATAAAGAAAATAGAAAATAGTGAATTTATATATATTTTTTGTGGGGCACAAGCAACAATTTAAAGCTGAAGAAAAAATTAAATATCTAATTTTAATGTATTGTGGTGGAGGCAGTGGGGGCACGTGCCTCCACCCTGTCTCCGCCTCTGGTACCTAGACTACAGGTCGGCCACGCCCGATGTCAGCTCAAGTTCATCTCGGTATTAATCTATATTATCCAACCGTTACCATTCTGATTAATCTCTCCCATGCTAGTAATTAAGAAAACTAAAATGGATCGATATTCCTATATGGGTTGCTATATGCATTTGCTTTAATATTACCAATTTATGTAGTTGTTACAGCTATTAATTACTTCTTCATTTATGAATTAATAAAAAATTTCCAAAGTGGATTATTTATAAATTAGGGCACGTTTTTTGTTCTGGTTTTGATTTCAACAGTAAATTTTATATATTATAATTATTTTTTTTATTATTTTCAGTACAATTTTTTACTATTCAACTATATTTTTTTATATTTCTAATACACTTATTATTACATATAAAATTATTTTCTAAAAATATGTTTTTAAAACCAATAAAAAAGAACAGGTCGGGAAAATATAGACAGTAAACAGTAGTGAGAGTATCTTTATCCTAAAAACCAAGGCTGCCACGTGGCAACCAGTGAAACCAGCAACATTAGCTACGACTAACCAATCAAATAACAGCCTTATCCTATCCCCTTATCTTAGTCGGACCAAAGCCACCAAAATAATTTCTTCATTTTCCTCTTCACAAACCATTTCCAAAATTCCTTCGTAATATCATCTTCTTCTGGGGCGGTAGCAGAAGGAAAAAAGGAATTATCTTCCTCAACAATGGCGGCCTCACTTCAAGCAGCAGCCACACATATGCAACCATCCAAGCTCGGCGGTGTTGCATCGCGAGGCAATGTACAGCTGAGATCTGCACAGAGCATCACCAGGGCTTTCGGCGTAGACCCATCTTCTTCAAGATTAACTTGCTCTCTTCAGGCTGATCTTAAAGACTTGGCTCAGAAGTGCTCTGAAGCTGCTAAGGTTGCTGGGTTTGCTCTAGCCACTTCTGCCCTCATTGCCTCGGTATGTACCCTTTCTCAATTTGGTTCAATTTTTTTTCTTTCTTTTCCATGGAATTTACTCTTTAGCTGCAGTGTGTGTGATGATCATGTGAGGACAATTAATTCTACATAGATATTTGGTGTTTGATTACATGCCTGAGAGAGATTTAGGGAATTTCAAAAGCCAAGATCCTTTCTTTTTGAATGATATTGGATGAATTCCAGCTTATTTCAGTAAAGAACGGCTTATACTCTCAACTGAGACTATGAGTGATCACTAGAAAGAGTGACAACAACTTGATGGATTTTCATTTACTTCTTGATGGTGTGAGATAGAGATTTCTTCTTGGTTGCTTTGTGGTGTTTCAACTTTAAACTTGTCTGAAGGCTGATTGTTGGTTGAATGACAATGTTAAATCCCAACATACATATTTCTGAAGTTTGATTCATTTGGTGTGATTATTGATTATACAGTTCTGTTCTTGTTCAATATATTGTGTGGCCTAGGGAGCAAATGCTGAAGGAACTCCAAAAAGACTGACTTACGATGAAATCCAAAGCAAGACATACCTGGAAGTAAAGGGAACCGGAACTGCAAACCAGTGCCCTACCATCGACGGCGGCAAAGATGGATTCGCTTTCAAGTCAGGCAAATACAACGCCAAGAAGTTCTGCTTGGAGCCAACTTCCTTCACCGTCAAAGCAGAGGGACCAAGCAAGAACGCAGCCCCTGAATTCCAGAAGACCAAGCTCATGACCCGTTTAACTTACACCCTCGACGAGATCGAAGGCCCATTCGAAGTCAACTCCGACGGCACAATCAAGTTCGTGGAGAAGGACGGAATTGACTACGCCGCCGTTACAGTCCAGCTTCCCGGAGGCGAGCGCGTGCCTTTCCTCTTTACCATCAAACAGCTGGTCGCCTCCGGCACTCCTTCAAACTTCAGCGGTGATTTCCTGGTGCCGTCATACCGGGGCTCCTCTTTCCTTGACCCAAAGGGCAGGGGTGGATCCACCGGATACGACAACGCGGTGGCGTTGCCCGCCGGAGGCAGGGGAGACGAGGAGGAGCTGCAGAAGGAGAACATAAAGAATGCATCATCTTCAACAGGGAAGATCACATTGAGTGTGACCCAGAGCAAGCCGGAAACCGGAGAAGTGATCGGAGTGTTTGAGAGTATTCAGCCGTCGGACACGGATTTGGGAGCCAAGGCACCAAAGGATGTGAAAATCCAAGGCGTGTGGTATGCTCAACTAGAATCGTAGAGGGTTTTTGATTAAGCGTTTGCTGGCTTTATAATTTGAGTTTTGCTGTAACTGTAAGTGATCATCAAACAAACTGCATGCGCTTTCCTGTAAAATCCATGGGAGAAACATGAAGAAATTCATGAGACGGTAATCTGCTTGTATATTATTATTATAATCAATCATCATGCTTCTTTCTTTCTTTCGCTACATTTACTCAATTTTCTTTCATTTTTATTTTTTGGTCCCAAAAAAAAAAAGAAAGAAAGTATAATTCAATACAATATACAAATAAAGTGTTAGAATATTTTAAAAGGATAAATAATGGCATTAACTTTCAAAAGTTACAATTAGGATATTAATTCTATTAAACCTGTTTCACTTTTTCTTTTTGGATACATCATTATATAGTATATTCATTAATTAAATAGTGGCAAACGTTTCCATAATATGAAGAAAAGAAAAAGAAAATAAATAAATAAATCTGATTTTCTATGAGTTAATAATAGCATAATTGTTGTTCGGTTACAAACCAAAACAGGGGCATTACTTCAGCAATTTAGTTTTGTGAAGATAGGCCCAATCGTACCAGCCCAATCTGAGGCTCAAATGTTTAAGCCTAACTTATGGGTCTGGCAGCGAATGTGCCAATTGAGCCCGAAAAACGAGGGCGGAGCCCGACAATTAAGGACCGTGTTTCCCACTTATGGAGATGGATGTTATGCAAATTCAAAGTTAGGACCAAATTCTCACGGAATTGGGGAAATTGGCTGGGATGATGCCGTTCGGAGGGATAAGTCGGACGATCCGTTTTGCAGAATGTAGAGGAACTTCTGTTTAGTTGCTTTCTGGTCCTTTTGTTTAGTCTTAATTTTCCTTAGCTCATTTCATCATTTGATCATCAGCATGAAGTCAAGTTTTTGGCTTTTTTTACCGCTGTCCAATTTCAGTTAGGATGAGAGTTTGGAGTAGATTTGATGCACGTTATATTCACTGACGGAAGGAGGAGGAGTTATGTAATTTTTGTGCTGAACTTTTCTCATCTAATTCCAATCTTCATCTCTCCTTTTTTGCTCTTCTCATCTCAAACTATGTTCTTTCTTTTCTCATCCCAATTCTGAAATTCTGGATTACTAATCATAACAATGGACGATTAAGGGGATTCTGAGACACCAGGGCGAGACTGCAGCGGCTAGCCCACAACGGTCAGTCACTAGATCGTGGACGCAGCCCCAAAGTACCCGTGGAGGCCGCCACCGGGTAGAAAATTACTCTTCTCTATAAATGCTGGTGCTTCACATTATTTGAAGGTACGTTCTTATTAACTATACCAAAACTTTGTCAAAATAACACAGTTTACACCATTTTAAATTTCAAAATACTGACTAATAACACCTCAAATGCATACGTCTATCTACAAATCAAGTTCACAACTAGCAGTCACCCACCCTTGTTCGATAACCCCCATCATTCTTAAGGAGCTTATCTAGTTATTGGTTAAGGGTGACAATTCATAACCTATATAAAATTAGGGATGACAACTTGGGTCGTGTTGAGATTGTTGGATTCAGGTTGACGAGTTCTCATTTAATTATTAGTATTATTGTAATTAATTTATATAACCTGCGATTTGTCTAAATTTAACCATAATTCATTTATGATGTGTCAAGTTCTTATTGTGTCAAAAATTGACAGCCGAATATAAATGAAATGTAGATTTTATCCCAAGAAAAGAAAGAAAATAGTAATTTATCTGTCTCATTCAAAAAGTTTACTTTCAAAAAAAAAAATCTTGTCTAATTTAAAGATATCATTTTGAATTTATTTACATTACATTCATTTACTAATATTACTATGCATGATTCATAATTGATACTTATTTCTAAAGTAAGAATATAAGTAAAAAATAAAGTAATAAATTATAATAAATTATACATATTTTAAAGTAAAATTTTCAAATGGGACGGAGGGAGTACTGTATTGGCAACAAAACAAAAACTTGGGTGCAGAATAAGTCAGAGCCGTATCACCCGCTATTTACTTGATTCTTCACGAATCCTTTTGCAACACCAAACGCCAAATACTTCCACAATTCCCATTAAAAATAAGAGCGGTCATAGATAGAGTTTTTAAAAAATGAAAAAAATAATTATTAAAATATTTTAGAAAACGGGGGTTAGTTACTACCGTAATAACTAACTAATAAACAATGAATTTATTAACAACACCGCTGTCATTCCCAAATTCCCATTATAATTATTCATTCAGAAATTCCAAATTCAAAGGTTTCTGTTTCGCAGTAGCAACCTCGGAATCAGTAGCCGTAGGCGTTGACTTTGTCAAAAAAGCATGACGTAATCATGAATTAGCATACAATTTTTTTTAAGAAAAAACGGGAACCGAAATTCCACTATCGAAATTCTCCAATCTCCTCCGCTCGCTATACAATTACTTTTACTTTTATGACGTCAGCTTAAGTCTAGTCCATCCAAAATGTGCCACAGAAAAAGAGGCTGCGGCACAGCACTGACTCTGACCCCACATTATAAAAGTCTGGACCCCACCACCACCCCGTGTCATTTTTCAACCTCCTCCGCCACCACGGGATTCCAATTTTTCGCGCCTGCACTTTAATTTAATCATCTTAATTAGAAACGATTAAGTAATTCAAAGATTTGAGGTTCGATTTTTGACATATAAAGACTGCAAGTGTTAATAAATATACAATATTGTCGAGTTTAACAAAAATACTAATCCTTTTAATTTTTTTGAAGAAAATTCAAGAAGCATTTTTTTTTTTTTTTTTGGAGTTTTGGAAAATTAGGGAAAAATAAAATACTCAAAATGTAGAAAAGAACAGAAAAAAGAAGTAATGGAAAAAGTCTCCTCCCAACTGTGTCCACCTCAGCACCCATTTCCTCCGTAAACAATCTTCTTCAGTAGTCACTGCTGCCCAGCCCAGTCGTTCGTCAGTCGTCACCGCTTTTGCTTTTGCTTTTCTTTTCCCCACTCCCCAATTTCCATGAAGCAACAAAAACTATAATTCTTCTTCTTCTTCTTCTTCTGTTTTTTTCAATCTGCAATTAAATCCTGATTTTGATTGTGTATTTGATGAGAAGAGTTGGACAGAGGGTCCATGCAGCAGAGGGAGAATTGAGTCATGAGATTGAAATTTTTGTGGGATCATCATCGACATATTAGCGGTAGGGGTGAGAATTGCAAACATTCCTTATCGAATGGATGAATTTCCGGGGGCTTTAGGGACGAGTGCCAGTTTGGCTTTGAGATTGGGACAGGCCATCTTCTCTATTGCTTCTCTGCTTTTCATGTGTTTGGATGTGCAGTTCTACAGCTACACTGCCTTCTGGTGATTTCTCAACTCCACCCCTCCCTTGTTTAATCCATGAAATTCCAACGAATTTACCCAGTTTCTGATTCCTCTGTTTGTCATCCAGTTGTAGTTACTTAGGTTGAATATTCAATTGGAATTTTGAATTTTTCGCAATTAATTGTGATTGTTGTGTAAAAATTTACATATTTTATGTGGGCGTTTTCTTTGAATATCATAATCATATGGAATTGCAATTTGTAGTTGGTTAAGAGACGAGAAATTTAGAATTTAGTGGTATGAATTTTGTTGTGTTTTTGATTACGATACTGGGGATTCTGTTGTCCTGTTCTCTGTTGGGTGGACCAGACAACTCAGTTTGACAGTAGCCCCAAAATAAACAACGTATTCTTCTCCTCCAGGGAGAGTGAAGAGGAGAATTCGATTAATGGGATTCTTGCTTGTTTGCACTTAGTTATTACTGATAGAAGGGAAAGCCTAGCCATTTCTAGTGACTGGTTTGGAACTATAAGGGGGTTTAACTTTACTAATTTGTTAGGGCTACAATTTGTTGAGGAGAGTTGAAACTATGCACTTCTTGTGCTTGCATAATTGCATTTTAAAAGAATCTGTGAGGCAGTTGTTTTATTAACAAATTTCATAAGATGGATTGAAAAGGCTCCATGTAATGTCAAGGCAGTCACTTTTTTCGCAACGATTAAGGATCTTATAGGCTGACTGGAACATTTTTTTTAGTTTTCGTTATAATTTGGTTTCTGGGATAGTCATGCTACAGTTTCTCCAGAGCAAAGCATTCTTGTGCTTTCTGTCTCTGCAGCTGGCAGCATTTGGTGACTCTCGATAGTGCTGATCTTAGTTTTTAGAGTTGCCCCTCTCATGATTCACTACTGAGATTGATTTCCCTGTATAATTTTGTCTTGGACAAAAGTTGAGTTTTTTAATATCAATGTAGCAATGCTGTTTCCATTTCTTGTTCTCATTTTCAGCTTCTTGGTAACAATCATGGGTTTAGTGATTCCTTGGAGTGTAACATTAGCAATGGTGGATGCATTCTCTGTCTTTGTAAAGCGCCCATCTCGTCAACGTGGAGTAATGTCAATTGTTGTAATGGGTGATTGGGTATGGACCTTAATTTCTTACTTCTTTTACTTTGTTGTATTTTGAATCATGGTTTGTGTTGTTGAATACAATATAAATGGAATCCTATCATTTCCTCACAGGTACTTGCTTTGTTATCGTTAGCGGCATCATCTTCAACTGCTAGTGTGACAGATCTATTGAAGGCTTCTGGTACTTCTTTCTGTAGTGGCAAGTTATGCAGCCGATACCAATTGTCTGCTGCCATGGCTTTCCTGTCTTGGTTTTTGTCATTAGCTTCTTGGCTGTTCAATCTTTGGATTCTCGCGTCTTTGTAGAACCCAACACAAATATTGATTGCACTTGCTGATGTGCTTACTGCTTAGAAAGTAGATAGTAGAGAAATTTTGTTCTCCAAATGTATAGCCATCTTCAACTCATAATGCAAATGTTGATACCTGTATTTGTTAAAGCTATTCCCATTTAAGATTGGGATTTTGCAATGACAGCTTCTGCAAAACTCTTTGTTTGTTTGTTTGGCAAGAAAGTAAAGCATTTATCTAGCGATCTCTATTGTTGTTGTTTCATAAAATCTGAAAATGGGACAAGGATCAATCTGTTTGTGTTTTCGCACGTTTAGTAACCTGGGATGTTGCCTGATACTGATAGGATCACCGCCAGTTTCATTCAATACTTTTTTTTTATGCCCCATAGGTCCAAGTCCAACACAACACATAAATTGGGCCGTTTCCAACTTGGGCCATCTTCGTCTTTTTTTTCTCTTTACCGGTAATTTTAATGCATTATAAATTGTAAATTTTCTAAACTATGTGATAATGAATAGGGATTTGGTTGCTATATACAGTGTTATCATAATTGGGGCTCAGGATCTCCTGTTATATTTTCCTGTTACACTATGTCAGTGTTACACATCTTAATAACTCAACGTTAATATTTTTTTTTAAATTAATTTTTTACCAATGCTATTCGTTGGCATTCTACGTAATTTTAATATAAATATTTTATTTTTTTACATTAATCTTGTATTTTAATATAATTTTATAGTATTTTTTTGATTTTTTAATCTCAATAAATTAAAATAAATATACCCTAAATCAAAATGGGTGAACCCTTAGTCTAAAAATTTATTATAATGCTAATTAATAGCATTGGTAAAAAAATTAATTTAAAAAAGAATATTAACGTTGAGTTATTAAAATGTGTAACAGGAAAGTGTAACAGGGGATCTGAGTCCTAACTGGGACAGATAGTGAACCAACGCAGAGAAAGGACCAAAACTAGATGAAAAATCCATATAATGTCACAGCATAGTATAATACATAAAAATATTACATTCATTTATAAATATATTTTGAACGAAAAGTTGAACTTTAATTTCGAGTTTGATTCCATAGGTCAATCCTGATTCAACAATGGGACAACTGAATTTTGACTGAGTTTGGCCAAATTCAGTTTCGAGAGGCGACTTAAATTTAACTAACACTGTCTATATAAGTTCAGAACAATACTAAAAGATCAAATCTGAGTAACCATTATTAGAAAAGAAAGGGGGTGATGGCATGGCATTGCCAGCTAATTAGTGGTTTGACTGTCCATCAACGTCAAAATCAAACATTAATAAATCAAATTATATGCCAAATGCATGAACTAATACTAATAATAATACTGTCCCTAACAATAAAATAATGGTACATACAGATTCAGGAACACAACAACTGGGGATTGCTCAGTCGACTGAGTAATAAAATACATGGAGCACGCTGGCCATAAATGTTAACGTAACGCCAAATATTCAATATGATTTCACAAAATTGAGTAGTCGAAATGAAAATACAACCAAGCGTTTTGACTTGGGGAATAAGATATTATTCGGAACAGGAACAGATCGGAATACGTAAGGCATTGTCGGTATGTCGCAGACCCACCGAATCCCATGTGTCTCATGTCTCCATCCTCCGCCCGCGCACGTCTTTGCAAATCTTCTTCTTCCCCCACCGGCCGGCGGCCGCCCCAAACCACCACTCTTCCTCCGCGTCAACTAGTCAATGTAGCAGTTGTACAACGTTTGTTTTGAGTAGCATAGGATCGGTCTGAACGTCAACAAATCTCCGTTGAATTAACCCTACAGATTTTACTGCGCTACAGCTCAAACGCAACTACAAGTGGATGAGCGTTGAGCGAGCAATCGTGCATATTCCGTTTTCCATCTCTCATTTCCATTTTTTTTTACTTTTATTTTTTACTGCTACAGTAATATTATTCTCTCGACAAAACAGAAGGGAAAATATATATATATATATATATATATATTTGTTGTTTTTATTCGTTTATTGGTATTATCTACAAAAGAATCTTCCTTGTACCAACATCACTATCAGCCTCAGGTTTACTTCATTAATTAATGCCTCTGCCTGTGGAAAATTAAACCCAAGGAAAATAAAATAAAAGAAGCTTAATTTCCATTAGGGCCTTTGGACTGTGGGACTACAGAGATCGAATCATTTTCAGGTATAGTTACACCATTTTGATGCATGTAGACGGTTCCCCAATTCAGTTTTTATCTTCTCTAGTATTCCCTAATTGTTATATTATCGGGAATTTCATCCTGCATTGAGTAAAACATGTTAATCGTGAATGTATGAATTTTAATATTCCTTTTAAAATAAAGAAAAATGGAAAAATAAAGATGATGCGCCATTCAAGAAGGAAAGACAATAAAAATAGAGGGCGGGGAGGGAGCCAGTGGTTGAGAAATGTTGCAGCCCCACCCATTAACCACTCCATTCCATTTATAACCCATCCGCCATCACGTGAACTATTTCATCACCAACCCGAAACACTATTGACCCACCCATTTATGCATTTACGTCCACTTTCAACCCTAGTAATCATGCAATACCCCAAATTTAAATACCAAACATCTCTGTATCGTGTCACAATGTAATCACTCACGTACATATGTGACACAATTAAAATATCATTCGATATTCGATACGGAAGATTTCAACTGTTATTGATACGGAGCAATTTCAATTTTCATGCGCCCACGAGAATTAAATTGCAAGAGTTCGTAAGCAAAATTTTTCCATTCAACGAATGATGCAATATGTATCACATTGGTTAAATTATATTTGTGAAGGAAACTGTGACACCAACACCAATTAATCATAATAAAATTAAAGTTAACATGTCATACACTTACTTTTATATTTCATATTTAATTTGACTTGTTAGTTAGTAATGAAAGCTTAAACTATTAGTACTGAATTATCGATCCTATCAACGAACCTAGCTTATATCCCATCATATGTAAGATTGGAAACAAACAAGTTCGGGATCGACTCATTCGGAGAGTTTAAATACACTAAATTTCAAGTCAATTATATATTAGTTTCAAATTATATTTTGTAACTCATAAATAATTGTATCGGTGAATTGAACTTTTGTAATGAAACGGATCGGGAAAACGGAGTAATTGGTTGGTGCGTTGGGTGCCTGAGCAGGGCTAGTGACCACACACACAATGCCCTGTCCTCGCAATTTCATCGTAAAACGTCGTATCAGTTTCAAAGGACACACAGGACTTATCAATACAAGCTGTCACCCATGAGTTTCCAGGTTGGCATCTCTGCCCAGATGCCTTTGATCTCCATTAACGCAGCCCCCAAAAAATAAATAAAAATTCCCCATTTATGATTGATTTAATTAATTCACCTCGCCAACAAAATGACAACTCTGACGTGGCTTCCTGGTTCTGTTCACGATACACTTTTAATTATATAATTTAATTTAAATTTAAAAAAAAAAAGTCTACAGTATGGTTTCAGATATACCTTTTCTTCCATTAATTTCGCCTATATATAAAATGCCATGCTCCTCCATTGCTTCTCAATCGATCTTCTTCATGTTCCCATCGAGAAATCACTCCTAGCTAAACCCAGAAAAACGCTTTCTGAATTATTAAAAAGTTTCGATCAATATCAAGATAAATAGTTAATCATCTCTCATGGGTATATGCAGTTCTTGCGAGTCCACTGACGTGGCCACCGCCAAGTTGATATTGCACGACGGCCGCCTCCAGGAGTTTTCCTACCCGGTCAAGGTCTCCTACGTCTTGCAAAAGATCCCTTCTTATTTCATATGCAACTCCGACGAGATGGATTTCGACGACGTCATTTCTGCGATTAGTGCCGACGACGTGCTTCAGCCGGGACAGCTGTACTTCGCCTTGCCTCTCAACCGGTTGGATAGCCGGCTGCAGGCGGAAGAAATGGCAGCATTGGCCGTCAAGGCCAGCTCTGCTCTGGCCAAGAGCGGCGGCGAGAAATGCGGGTGCAGGAAAAAACCCATCTTGGCGTACTCCGGGGAGAAGGGGTTGAACAAGGTCGGCGATTACGGGGAAGTCGGGTTGAAAAGAGAGAGAAGAGGCGGCCGCGGGAGAAGAGGTGGGTACACGGCGTTGTTGAGTGCGATACCGGAGTAGGATTAGGAAATGCCGGCCTTCGACGTTTCATTTATTTTTTTATTTGTAAATATAGTTTAGCGGAGATCGAAATGAGAAATCAAATCCGGTGATCGAGGAGATTAATATTAATTAATTAAGCTCTTCATCTTCATCATCGTCATCATCAATCAATAATTTGCCTTTTGTCTGTACAACAATTTTGCAAGCTCGAGATCTAATAGTAATGTATTATGATTGATCTGCAGATCTACACTTTGAATTAATTCTTAATATTCTGAAATTGCAGTGAATGATTTGTTCTGGAAATTAACTCAGATAAGGATGTACATTTTGAAAATGGATTATTCTTGAAATTGAATTCCCCTAAAAATAGTACGACGAAGAACATGAGTAATTGTACGTATAGTACAGAACAAAGTAATGCTCCTAGAATAAATCTAGAAAATGGGATTATTTTTTGTCGTCTTTTTTCAACTTGGGCAAGTGGTAGCGATGATATTGGTTAAATAATTAACAGATTGATAACACAACTGGCAGTAAATTGGGGAGGACTTATTTGTACATGTGTGAAAATATGTGTCAAAATTCGATAACAACGCTAAAATATCCTAGAATGTCCTCCAAACCAAGTCGTACTTACGAGTAGTACCACTCTACCTTCAATAACAAACATGACTAATGACAATAACACTCTTTCAATCCCATGTAAATAATTATATCTGTATCCCTGAAAAATAGTATTATAAATAAAATTATTTTATTAAGCCAATAGATAAGAGTATAATTTTCTTTCTCTTGTAACAAGAACTAATGTTGAAATTCCATCCCTATCTCAATTTCAATGTGAATGCAAATATAATTACCTTCTTTCAGTAAGTATGAAAGTTCAATAATACAACGGAATAAGTATTGGATACCATGGAAAAGGAAAAGGGAATAGAATAAGGTGTAGTCCATTATACATGTAATAAAGATACATAGGTCCATATCATGGCAACTTCTGGGATGGAGACTTGTTGGAGTTGGTAGATTAGGACCAAAGATAATAAGGAGATTAACCCTTTACAGCTGTGTATCCATCCATGTTTAGTCCTTAAAACCGAACAAATTAAAAGCCCCTCTTCATATCATCATTAATGTTCAACCTCAACCGACCAATTATTATCTTCTCCGATCCGTTGAGAATAATCGATATTTAACGTTTGAGTTTGTTCTAAGTTTAGTCAATTTGAAGCATACATTTTGTGACTCTTTTTCTTCCGAAATTTAAGATTCTCATTCTTGAGGTTAGCAGTGTTTCGTGTGTAGAAAGGGTCAGAGAAGACGTGCATGCCTGTGAACCGATAACAACGCTATAAAATAATGGTTGTTTTCTGTGCCGGTTAGATTGATTTGACATTTTCACAATTTTTAACTATTTTAAGTAGCAGTCTAGTAAATCCAAATTGACTGCTTGACTAAGGATCGATCATCAACCTACTCACTGGATAATTAGCAATCCAATTTCACTGGCAACAAAAATCAGAAAACGACCGTGATTGCAATTGGCTGTCCGTATCGTGAACATGATATAATATTTTGAATAGGTAATCTCATCACGTTATTATGATATTGACCCGTAGGGATAAATTATTGGATTGCATTCGACCCATTTTGCTTAAGTTCAATGTTAAAATTTATATATTAATTAATTAGTTTAACACACAATGATAATGGGGACAATAATTGAGAAGAATTAAAAAGCACGTGAAAAACATAGCTTTTGAAGAAGAAAAGAAAAGAACCAATGGGACAAAAAATCTGGAAAATTCTCACAATTATTAGGAGAATAATGCCTGTTCTTTTTGAGCGTTTTGAAAACGATTTTGAAAACAAGTTTTGGAAAATAGTTTTATAATGTAAAAAGTGTATTGAAAATATAAAAAGTAGATGCTGAATAGTAAAAAATTGTATTGAAAATGATGAAATATGATTAAAATATATTAAATTTACTGTTGAAACCAAAACCGTTTTCAAAACGAAACAAAAAGAACATGCCCTTAATGTCTTTTGTTCTAATTAGTTGGTTTAGGACCATAATAAGCGACATACAATGTGCAATTTCTTAATGCGAAAAGGCGATGGATTTCATTTATTAAAAAAAAGTGTTCCATAAAGTGTCGCTATAAATAATGAGTAGTAGTGGGAGTGGTCTATAATTTGGAATCAGTCGTGGTATTGTCGACAGAAAAGGGCACTTCCCGGAAATTCGACTGTTTCTTGTTTCTTTCTTTCTCAATATCCAACTCGCCAGCTTTTCTTATTACTTGGAAAGTTCGATTCAACATTTTTCATTAAGCTTAATCTCTCCTTTCAAATTTGTTTAACTAACTCGTACAATTTAAAGTTATAGATGTATAGTTTAAAAGCAGTTGTATCACTAAACTATCTCGAAATGTGACATTGAAAATAATACTCACAATACGACAGAGCGTATGGGTGGAGTGCAGGGGTAAGAAGTAGTGCACTAAAAGTTGTTTGTTAGTTAGCCCGGAAATGCCTTGGCGCTCGAATCTTGGCCCTGTTTTGGAGCACGGAGCTTCAAAACAGTAGTCTTTCATGAGGAAAGACTTAGAGAAAGGTTTGAAACCGAGACTAGGAGGTTCAGGACCAAACTAGAAGGTTCTAGGGAAATTTGGGATTTTCCTACGCCTTGATCTCCCAGCTGGTCACTTCTGGTTTTTCCCTTTTACCAGTACTAAGGAATAATACTCTAGAAGGGTCTCGAGGGCCCAAGATGGTGAAAGGGAAGGTTGAGAAAGTCCTAGAGCGTTGGAGAATGCTCTAGGCACGGTTCGAAGTCACGAGGGCTACGAGTCGAACGGGTGATCGCACGGGAGGAGTCTAGAAACTTCCGGACGAGGCTAGAAGGCACAAGAGGCGCTTGAAAGGACCCGGAATGCGCGGACGTTGCTGGAATGCGCGAGGCTTGGCGCAGAGGTGCTGGGCTGTGCTAGAGACTTATAGAGACGGGCAATGCTTAGGCCATGGAACATTCTAGGCGCAGCTAGAATGTGCTTGGGCTAGGTCGATTAGGGAAGACTCTAGAACCTAAGGGGATGGGGTTGTCATCCCCAATTGCCTATAAATAGGTGGAGGGGCTCACTTGTGGAGGCATGAAGAGTTGGAGAGTCTAGCAAGAGTGTTAGAGTCTTAAGCCTCCTTTGTAAGTACAGTCTCTTTGAGAGAAATCCTTGTATAACATTCTTTGAGAGAAGTGTAAATACAAGGTGAGCCAAAGTTTTGGCTAAGTGTTGCAGAGTGTTGTGCTTGGTTAGTCTTTTCGCATTGCTAGGGCGTTCGAGCCTTAGACCGAGTGAGTGTCCTAGTTAGCGTCCGAGCAAGCTTCCGAGTTAGTTTGCAAACTAGCATGCTATTTAGCAAAAGAGTTGTGTGAATCGTGTAATGCCTCGAGAGGTAAAGTTATAAGAGTTTTCGCCAATGAGAGAAAATTTCTATAGTATCGAACCTCTGTATCTTCGTCAACAAAATATCAAAAGACGATGATGTAAGAAGTAAGTGGATAAACGCGATCGCACCAATTGAGGAATGAGAAGCTTCTGTTTTTGGCTTTTGGCTTTTGGATTTTGTACATTGAAATGTCTACTACTCTACTGTATTATTCACTACTGGGGATATAAAGTGGATACCGCACTTCAAGATTTTCTCCCTCCAAACAAGAAAAAAATCGACTGCAATTTAGACGATGACGGTGGACTCTAAATTTAGGGATAAAAAAAATACTAATTCGCTAAAAAGAATTATGTTTCTAATTTTTTTTATCTTAGTAAATAAGTTTAATTTTTAGCTTTTTTTTTAAAATTTTAAAATATCACATACCTTATGTCGGATAATGGATTAGTGCTGAGGTGAATTTGGCTTGACCTCGGCCATGGCCTACCTGAAATCCGGATTCATGTGTCATTCAAAGAAGAAGACCCACACGTGTATAGACTCGAGTGCGACACCATGACTAATAGATGGAACAGCTAGATCCGCTCCCTTTCCCGCTTTAACCAATTGTCCTTTTCATTCAAAATGTATTGAATTGTGGCTTAGTTTAAGCAATATATCATTTACTCTCTTTACCAACTTAGGCATCGAAGTTAAATTTGGGAGTTATTCCCAAAAGCAGGGAGCATAAGGTGAAGGCCGACGTCGATTGAGCTCATCTCTAAGTGACGATTCAACACCTTACTAGTGTGATAATATATAATTGATAATTAAATCATACTTAAAGCGTAAGAGTCTAATGAAACAAATTCTACCAAATATTTATTTTAAATGTTTTATATGCACAATTTATAACAAATTGTACATTTTTTAAACAAGAAAATTTTTTTGGGACGGGGGTAATGAAACACGATCTAACAGCAAGTAAAGGAATCTGCAAGTGGTTTTTTCTAGATCTCTGATGTGCTTCATAGATTCTGAAATTGACCTACAAATGCAGTGTTATCCCCCCACATCAGTCTGGGGCAAGTAATTTCTGACACGACACAAAAATTTGACACAAATCGACACGATATAAGCGGGTTAGGGTTGAGAAAGTCGACACTGAATCCACCAACCCAAACCTAACATGAGAAATTTATACTACAACACAAAAGCACAACAAGAACCCACACAAACACGAAATGTTCGCGGGTTAAACGGGTCGACATGAATAATACGAATAATTAAATCGGCAAAGTTAGAGTTGACGGGTGTCGACAAGGGAACTCGTCAATCCAAACCCGATAACCCAAACACGATACGAATTGCCACCCCTACATCAGTTCGATGTTTAGGTTAGTAACAGCAACATTTTATGTCTTAGTGCAAAGAGTACAAATTGGGTAGAATTAGGAGAATCAAGTTACCTCCGTTTAGAATTCTTTTTCATTTGTATTACAAAATATCTTTACCATTTATATCTGTTGAAATGTTTGTGTAATCGCTATCGAGTTTTTAGTAATAGTGTAACTGGTCATCCGATTTAATGCTGGTGTAACTGCAAAATTTGGCATTTACTTCTTTGTAAACACCATCCCACCATTACTTTTGTAACGGCTGTCATTTCAACTCCATTATTCAAGGCAAAAACTGTTACCCTCATAACTGCTTGTAACTCCCACCCACAATAACAATTTATTATGTCACCTTGTTCAATATCTCGGATGACCTCATTCTACAAATAGGATTTAAGCATTTTGGATCAAGCCATATTGAATTTCGATTCGGACACACCAGGAGGTGTGTGTTAGTACTGCCTACTAAGTGTCTAGTAATGGGATTCTTTTTTTTTTTTTTTAAAAGATTATTCTTACTTTTTCATTAGAGATGTATCAGTATCATATTGTTATTTCTTTTCTTCACTTAATCATGTATCTCTATCTAGACGACTAGAACTTCCTTTTATTATCCATTAATAAAATATATCTAAAAAAAAAGAGAGAACTTTGTTATTAAGGCCCTTTTTGAAAACGTGATCCAAATCATGATGTGAATTTTATTTTTATGTTATAATAATTTTCATTATTCTCTACACATCTTTTATATTTCTAATGCACATTTTTACCTTTCTAATGCAATTTTAATAATTTAAAAATAAAAATGAGATCCAATCACCTTTTCAAACATGACCTAAATGGGGCATTTCATTTACAATAAGAATCATACAAGACCGGCCCACTCATAACTTTATTTTGTAGACTACATTAGGCCACGTACATAGGGCCTTGATTGACCCGTTTCGTTTGGTAGTAATGGGCCATGGGCCCAGTATGAACCTCAGGTTTGTTTCTTCATCAGGTGAGATTCCGACTCTTCTGCCTCTCTGATCGATCTTGTCTGTTTTTTCTATTCCACACAAAAATTCCATTCATTTACTTCGAAGTGACACTCATGCCAAATCAGGAATCAAATAGTGGTTAATCACAAATGAATCAAACGCACTCAAAGCTTACGAACTCAATAATAGTAGAGTCGTAAATAAAATTTTCAAGAAGAATGTGAAATTTCTACATGCAACTCTATTACTACATTCACCTACTTCCTTCCCATTTATATAAGCAGCAACTTCTTAAAAGCACGTGTGACGTTGCAACATTATTATCAAACCTTGGAAGTTCGAAGTCAAAGGCAACTTTAGCTCTTTCATTCAAGAAGAAGACAGTAACATGACGTGATCTTATCTTGTATTCTTGGGATGCCTCGTTGGTTGGTATACTGACGGTAATAATAAATGAACATGTCCAAATTATACACGATGATAATATATGATCCATCATATAACGTATTATCGCAATTACGCCATTGTCTCCTAGATATTTTGTGTGCAGAATGGGCCACAAATGCACCATCAAGGACTCTGCTGTTCAGCTTCCTGAAAAACCAAGACAAAGAAACAACAGAAATCACGTCCGTGACTGGTTTTTTTTCCTTCTTTTTTTCATACATTTACACACAGTGCATCGGACATTGATGGTTTGATTTTGATTCCAACATTAATAGATCAACCCATGTCACCGTGCCTATAAAACCACCAGCCAAACCTCTCTAATTCGCAAAACAGGACGAAGGATAAAATGGGCAGAGGAATCTTGATTTGGTGGACAGCCATGGCATTGACGCTTGTGGGTTATGGGTCAGCTCAAGTTTCTCCGCCACCCACAACTCCGGCGGCCCCGCCACCTCCCAATGAGTATCTCGACGCTCACAATCAGGCAAGGGCCGAGGTGGGTGTCGGCCCTCTCAAGTGGAGCGACACGTTGGCCAAATCCGCGAGCCTCACTGCCCGTTACCAAAGAGACCGACAGGGCTGCGCTTTCGCTAACTTAACAGACAGCAAATTCGGAGGGAATCAATTGTGGGCCGGCGGCCAGGTGGAGACGCCGCGTGGGGCGGTGGGGACTTGGGTGGCCGAGAAGCCTTTCTACGACTATGCTAACAATACTTGTACTCCGGGCCACAACAGGTGCGGCGTTTACACCCAAGTTGTTTGGAAGAATTCGCTGGAGTTGGGGTGCGCCCAAGCTCAATGCGCCAAGGAACATGCTAGCTTGACCATTTGTTTCTACAATCCCCCTGGAAATGTTGTTGGGGAGAGACCCTATTAGTTCTGTAATTTGTTAGTTTCTTGAAGGATTCATGTCTGAATAAATAATGTATAAACTCGTATGAATGCAATTATAATTTGCAGATTCCTATGTTCTTCGAATGAATGCTTAGCGCGCGAGAATAAAAATGAAAACGGAGAAAGTAAGCTAATGATTTTTGGAATTCAAATTCTTATACCTGATAATCGTTTGAAAGGCATTTTAAGATTATTTCCCATATGAGATGCCCCTATTCTTATTGCCGCGCGCCAAACGAATCCAAAGGGACATTGATTCACAGATTCAAAGATCAACTCAAAGGTAATATTTAACATTAAATATGATGATAGTCATAGTACTATACAAGGCAAGATTAGCTAATTAGGGAAACTGACGGGCTCTTCCAAGAGAATAGGATATCAAATGCACAGAAGACGAACCATCCTCTAACAGTCTACCCTCTCTAATTCTATCCATTCACAGAAGACAATCGAATGGTGTTAGTGAGAAACAACGAGGTTAAGGAAATACATTCAAAAGGACATTCTCAACTCAACTTCACTTGGCCATCTCCTTCATTATGAGATACCTGAATGCAAAATTATGCGGAATCCACTCGAGGCATTTCTGAGACTTTGCAGGCTGACATTTCTTGATGCTTCTTCTTATAGATTCGGGTAAAGACTTTTGGATCATTTCCAGTAAACCAACAGGACAGAGAGCTGAATCCTTAGCAAAGGATTGCACAAGTTTTGGTAGAAGGATCTTATGATCCTTCCTTACACCAAAGGTAGCCCGGATATATTCATCTTTCGCGCCTTCTAGCTCTTGAATCACTCTTTTTGGGGTGTACACTCGAACCTGTTAGCACGGAATAGGTTACACTACAGAATATATGATATGACTAACAGATTGTTGAGTACAGCAGATAAACAAGAAGGGAAGGAAAACTACCGCAGGATCAGAATGGTTTCCAGAACAAAGTGCAAAATGCAGCAGGGGTTCACTGCGCTCAATTGCATAGGCTTGCCGCTCATCTCCTGCTTTAAATTTTGATTTAGACAAAAGTAACAACCTGAGCCACTGCACATGAAAGCAACCTTTATCAGCAGAAGCTCTTAAAGTTTACTAAATCTACCATCTAAAAGGGCCTGATACAAGTAACCAGGGAAGTTCCATTTTATGCCTAATATAATCACAACAAGAATTGCATTACCTGTCCAGGACGCGACATTCGGCATCCCAATATTGTATTTTGTATCGCATCTGCACTAACTACGTGACCTCCAACATTGTAAGCAGCCTGTATTAAGCACATGGTTAAGAGAAGATACATATTAAACCAAATGTTTCTAAAACTGACTAAGTTCTTACCTTCAATAGTAGAAAAACTCGTTTCATATTGTTTTGTGGGATCCCATAAGCCAAAAATGCCTGTAAGAAAATGAAGAATATTCATTTTCATTGCTCAATAAATAATACAAAAATTCAAAGTTTATGTTTTTTGCTGACGGGTATTACATGCATCACTAATGCATTGTGTATGTTGATCCAGAATGCTAGTTTCTCCTCGTGCGTCAGCTTTCTGGGGTCTATTTCTTCTAATCTTGAAATAAGAGACCTACATTATAAGACGGGAATAAGAGTGATGAGAATACCAGAAAGACAAAGGAATCTAATTCTCATATAATGAATGAAAACACAGAAGAACTCGAATTGGGAGAAAAACTTGGGTGAACATGGCATAAGATGACAATATCATACTGGTAAACATACCTAAAATTTTCCAAAAGGTGTTCAGTGTCACCCAATTTTTGACTATCTCTGTACAGACATTGAACTTCAACCATTGTGCTGTAAGGACCACTAAACTCTTTCAGTCCTTCCACAAGAAAAGGATTATCCAATCGAACATCAAAAGATGAGTCATTTCTGAATCCAGGGCTCCATATGTCCTTTGGAGAAAATGCACTTATTGATGACAAGGATGAAGTGGGAGATGAGAGGCCAACATTCGTAAGAGGTGGATCAGCAAGCTTGCAATATATCGTCGACATACATTTAATCATATCCTCAGCGATTTTGTTTGGTGTCTCTGCAATATGATCAGATATCCGGGTACCAAGATGCTCTGCCAGACTGATGACATTTGTTGATGTATTTTGTGCATACTACAACATACCATAACAAGTTACACACTATCAAATCTACTAGTCATTCTACACATACTACAATATAATTTTGTATTAGTAGACATAAAATTAAAAGTGTGAAAAGCTGAAGTTTCTAAAATACCTCCATCATTGATAAAGGTTGTGAATAACAAGCTCGCACAGCTCTCCCCAAGGGCTCTTCAGGAGGAGAAGTTTTGCTTGATGGTGCTGAGCTTTGCGATAGTGCCGAATGGCAACGAAGAACACTGGAATCTAATAGTCTCTCCTCTCCTACACCACTAGTTTCTTTCCTTGAATTAGAAACAAACTGACTATTTTGACCCGAGAGGTTTGCCTTTTCTGATGACACGTCTGATCTTGAAAATTCTAATCTCCTTCGTCTTGGGGTAGTCAAGGGTGACTTAATTCTTTCATCACTAGCTGATGGAGATAAGGAAGATATCTGCTGATCAAACGCTTTCCTATATAACGAGAGAAGATACTGTTCCAAATGGCCGACTTCCACCTCTAGTACTGAAATTTCTTTAATGAGTTCTGTAGCTGGCTGGAAAAAAATTAATGGAACATTATTGTTATGAAACTACCTAAATACACCGGGAAAATTTTGTTCTATGGCAATTAAACTGTATTCTGACAAACCACCAGAAACTGAAAGCCAAATGGCCAGAGAGAAGAATTGGCATAAACCACAAAAATCACGATTCCAGTTATATTCATGAATACATGCCACAAATTTGATTCCTGCTTGAGATAATAAAAAGAAATTATCTCTACCTTAGGAATTGAGACATCATTTGTTGTTTTGCAGGTCGAAGATTTATAACCCAAAGCGTTCTCCAGAGCACAACGAACAGCTACTTGGTCCTGCAATCTTTTCTCGAGCTGCATTATCTGTAGGGAGCAAGGAAATTTGAGAACAGCAGAAGCAGAAGCACATACGGGAGTTAATACTTGATTAAATCCAACTCATTTTACCTCTTGCCTCAAAGAATTTTGGACATCAGTAGTGGATGATTGTCTCTTCATGCTCCCAGCTGCCACATTCAAGTGCGCTTCATTCTGTTGACAATATCCATTAGAAAGAAAACATATATGGGTATGTTTGTGTCTAGAATGACATGTTCATTGCACAAAGTAAGCATCACACTGGAAAGTTCTCTACTCTCAGAATAGAAACTACTCTAGTAGGTCTAATAAAAAACTTCATGTCTTTCTTCTTCCTTTAATATAACTTTCTTTTCTGGTATACAGATTCACCTCAAAAGAGTTCCTGAGTCACAAAAGCAATTACAACTATGAGAGGATTATTCTTACCAGTTTTGACTTATGAAAGGATTCGAGAGAAGGATCTAGCATTTCTTCTTCCAGTCCATTCTCATCTGGGAAGCTGACATTGCATAAACCAAAAAGAAAGTGTGTCAAAATTGATAAGGCATTCCAAGCTACAGAAAGTCCACATCTCCAGGCATGCTCCAGACTTTGACTACTCAGAAAGAAAGGAAACGACACCTCTCATTCAAATCCCTAAAGACCATTCCTATTTGGGGTTTGGATTGGAAGGAAAAGTGAAAAAAAACCACCCAGTAACTAAGGAAGAGCATACACCAGAAACAAAACGGCACGGAAACCCAAATGGCCAATCCCTTCATAAACTGAGCGAAGATTATTCATTTGAATCATTTAATCTATTACCCAAACAGCTAAGATTTGCTAATGTGCAACACGAGATACAATGTGGCCAAGTTAAATTGCAACTGAGAAATGCACAACATCAAAATTTCGAAGTGAAACTAAATAAAATTCAAAGAAACCTACCTCTTCGAGCGTTGGTGAGCACAAGCTGCCATGCTTAGTCCCTTCAATTTACTAGCACTAGTCCCTCCAGAAACCATCTGTCCGAATTTCAACAACTGCTTTAGTCCGTACTCCTAATACAAGAGAAGAAGAAAAATGTATTACAGCCAACCGAGAATATTTACCATGATAGGCTCTCGGAACAGGGGCGCCAAGATTGGATTTTTAGAAGATGAACAAAACCAAATAAGCTCAACTCAATTCTCAAGAACCCAAGAATGGGGCCTCAAAAGAATTTCAGCTTAAAGTCAAAAACCCCACTTTGTCTTCTTGCATTGCGAAACAGCAGAAATCAGAGAACCAACCAGCAATCGTATCATATGCATTCAGAAATTACCGCTACAGATTAAAGAAAAGGTGGCCAATTGCGGCAGCGAGTTTCTTCGTAGCAAGTTCTGCCCGACTCAAAACCAGAAAGACAGCAGCTTTTTTAGCAAATGATGACAATAATGCTAGGCAGAGCCAGAGGTGGTAGAGAGGCCTGGAGGGAGAGAAGGCTTTTGGTGGTAAAACAAAGAAGTAAACCCGTATCTCTGCCTTTACTCTTTACTCCTTAGGAATGAAACTTGAAAGTCGCCAACCATACTTGGTACTCTGTGTATTCTCAATTTCAAGTCCAAATATCAAAGTTGTAAAAGTACATGCATTTACACTACAGAAAGGTCCCACAACACAGAAGATCAAGAGGGAGAAAACGCTGAGTGAAGATTTAGGCCACGTATGTCAACCAAAATTTCCATCTCATTTCACTCTCACTTTTATTTTATAATAATTTTTTATCAGTTTTAATATATTTTTTTACATTTTTAAAACACATTTTTACATTTTTAAAACATATTTTTACATTTTTAATATAATTTTAATAATTTTAAAATGTAAAACACATTTCAAAAGGCATACCATACGCGGCCTTATTTGCAGGGTGGGTTCTGATTTGTGCAGATGGGCTCTTTCCGATTAACGAATACCACCAACTTTTAAACTGATTAACAACTCAAATCGCCACAAAATTCTTTGTCTTGCTGCAATGGAAGTGGGAGTGGGTGACCGCCCCGAACCCTTTTCCCATGTTGCAATTTATGCACTTCTTGGAGAGGAATAGTATTTTTTCATGGGAAAAAAAAAAAAAAAAGAAGAAAGAAAAAGGCTTTATTTTTAGCTTTTGTAGCTAATACTACTAGCCTTTTCAGTCTTTTGCTTTGCCTTTTTTTCTCTTTTCGTGGGATTTTGTGGGAAAAAAAAGAGCACGTAACTAAAAACAAGAGGCCTCTCCCAATGTAGAACGGTACAATGAGTTCCTTCCAAGGTCGTCGTGAAAAGGGTTTGATAATTTTGATGCCAAAGAGAAAGATTTCTCTTTGAAAAAGGAGGACAGAAAAGTAAGCCTGGGGAACTCCAAGAAATACGATTTTCTCTTCTCCTTTTTTTCTAACTTGATTGTCACTCTTAAAATTGTTAAATGAATTAGTTAGCCATTGACTTCCTTCCTCTAACATTATTTGGGTTTCTGAGGTTCTCCCAAAATAGATAATTTCTGTCCTAAGCGGACACAATCAGTTGGAATCTTTGGATTAGGTAACTTATCAACGTGTGGTTTTATAATTGATCAAAATGCCAGGCATGCTTAGATCTAACTGCTATGCTGATGCTACTGCCACTCTGAGATGATTAGGCAAATTAATACTCGTTTAGAATGATTTCCCGTAATGGGACATAGATTTAATTGTTGAACTTGTTGTCGTGGTTTGATACTCGTTTATTATACTCCCTTCTTCCCAGCTTTGAAAGGGGGATTTATCTGTTTGCCAACTCCAAAGTTAAAATTGTTTGAATCTTGCTTGATTATCGGTTATCCAACTCCAACAAATTGGCTGAATTCACCTTGTTCCATTTCGCTGTACATATTTGAACCATCCAAGCATATAAATCTAAGTATAACGAATAACGCGCAACGGACGTTGTGCTTTTCTTTTCCTTTGTTTTTCTGGTGAATTTTGGCCTCAAAAGGAATGAAAGGAAGATCAACGGCTAACATTGGATGCTTGAAAGGAGAATTAGGGACTTTTCCTTTAATTTGGTGGGGTTTTCTTGTTTTGTTTTATCTAATATTCCGCTGGAAAATGGAACTGGTTGAAGAATGGTTACTGCTGGAGATACCTACATTGTCCTTCAGCGTCGAATAGACTAACGTTTGTCGTAGAATCCCATGATTAAAATATAAAAGTCTTTTCCAGAATCGATGCAAGAAAATGATTCATTAATTCATGTGGTAAGCTTGCCAGGCTTCTACTTTTGTCGTCATCTTCACCTGCCGATCTAAATAAAAAAGGCAGCTCCCATTCTCACAAATCACAGAGAATCAGCGACAATTAATTGGCTTTTAGATTTAGTTTTAGTCACAAAAAAATCACTCCATTTTCTTTTGCGACCAATTTATAATGGTCTGAGAGATCTGTAAATTTTTCCAGCCTAAGAACACGGAAGCTGTCAATGGCATAAAGAAATGAAACTTCTATTTTATCTTATTATCCGTTTTTATATCAGAGTGGTTCAAAATGCTTCTTCCCAGTGTCAAATTTTACTAAGAATTGCCTGCAAAACAAGTATATTTTATTGAATCTGACAGACATGCTTTGTGATTCCACGAAGAACCGTGATGCATCTCTACAAGTATCAAATTATTCGACTGATTGAGACCATATTTTATGCATAATAAGGACAAAGATTCCGTCCATGGTACCGAAGAGTCACTCTCAGATTTTGCAAATTCCAGGAACCAAGATTAGATGCCCTCTGTTTTTGTTTTTGTGGGAGGAAGAGGAATTGCTACAAATTGTCAAACTAGCTACCAAAACCATGATAATGCGCTGCACTGTTCCAATAAATCAGACTAAAACAGAGCAATAAAAAATGGTGATGATTGTGCATGAACTTTGTAGAGAGAAAATGTACGAGTTTTTTTTGTTGACCAGCCATTCATGATAAGCAAATGATGGATCATCATTTCGACAAAGATGCAACTATGATTACATGTTTCCATTCAGGCTGATTGATGATCATGCGCGCGCACTGAGATTTTTCTGGTGCCATCCCATTGCTTATTGGTTTTTGAATTCAAATTTCCTGTGCCAATGATTTCTATTTCCTTTATGACATATATACGATGTTGAAAGGACTACAAGGTTTGCAAATAACCAGAAGATTGATCTTTTCTTCATTATGAATCATGATCAGTGACTGCTGCTGTAGATTTTGAGCTTTATACCTCGAGTTGTGGCAAATCTATTGAATCTTGAACAAGACCATTCATTTAACAAAAAAGAAAAGAACCCATAAATTGGATAAGACAGAGAGTTGTGTAGAATGTACATGCGTTGGGATTAGGTTGTATTATACTGTGGCGAGGGTCAGAGTGGGGGGGGACTATTGCAAAAAGGGGGCTTGTTGAGTTAGGGAAAAAGGCATAGAATCCCCATAAATAGACAGAAAAGGTGAACTTTCCAAAGGTATTTGGACAAGCAAGTCATTGCCAATGATATATGGCTGCATAAAGGCATCTTCCCCTGCCCCCCCCCCCCCCCACTCTTCGTGTCCATCTATATCCATCCAAATTTTTTTCCAGAAAACTAAAAATATGATCCAAATCTTAATGTCCTTAAACACTCACAGATTCAAGCCATAACTGCACTTAAAGTTATGATTTTTGTCTGAAAACTCAACATGAAACTAGGGAACTTAGCCAGAATCTGCATATTTGGGGGTCTGATTATTTCGCATTAGTAAAATCTGGAAACTCAGAGGAACAGGAACAGCAGTAAGTGTGCAAGTATTGTTAATGTTAATAGTAGTATATAGTTTGATGTTTCCAGTCTTAGATCTATCTCCGTGATTAGTGCAACTGAGTCTCCACGTTAAATACTTCATTAAGAAAACTATGCACCCGCTGACAGCAGAACCATTACGGAGTTTGGGTATTAATATTCTTTTGTGTGTTCAATGTCCAACTGGATTAATTGAAGTTGAAGGGAACGAAGCTCGTACTCGGCTGTACCATGTAGGTTGGTGTAGTCAGATTCAAAGTGAGGTACATATTGAGGTCCATAAACGTGAATATTAATCTACCATTGACTTGTTGCACTATTTTTATAAATGTGGATGTATCTCATAATTTTCTGTCGTTCTGACCAATAAAACTTTTCATCCACACCACGAAAGAAAAAACGCGCGCGCACATTTAACGATCCTAGTGGAATTATTAGAAATTAACCCAATGGAAGCGGGCAAACCGGCCCACCAACAAATAGGCCCGATAAATATTAAAGCCTGATATTCCTTTTTGTTATTATTGGTCCACATAAGGTCTCTGGCCCAATACTTAATGTTCGTCTGATTTCATGTTCTAATTGCACAAATCAAGTTTAAACATGTAAAATATGACTTGAACTTTTTTTGAATCATCATTATTATATTTCATCGTTCACACATGTAAGATTCAAACCCTCGATCTTCCGGTCATAATTGCTGGGATGTGACAATAACTCGTTCCTTGAACCCCGACTTCAGTGTTGAGTTCATTTCCCATTTTTATATATTTTTTTCTTAAAACGAAATTATATAACCTGTTTTCACTTTTAACCCAAAATTAAAGTGAAGATATTGCTTTGTTGGTAATCTTTCAAGTAGAATATTGTATTTCATATGTCCCAAAAAATTCTTACTCCATAATTAGTATAATGTAGAATGAATTGTGTACTTTTAACTTGCTTGTACCTTCTACCCTCCTCCAAACGCCTTAGAGTCATTTTCCAAATAAAGTATTCAGAACGTTATCCATCTTACGTCTTTTACGAACCAAATTTTAGGGCCAATCTCAATATTCGATGTCATACTAAGCCCACTAATAATAAAAACTATCCTTATTTGTTCACCATATTTTAATTTTGAGTTTGTTATTAAGTATCTACTTTTTTTAGACTAACGTAACGGTTATATTGCAATGACTTATTTGTATAAAAGCAACTAAGTGTATAATAACCTATGGACTTCAAGTTTGCATAATTTATTGTGTAACGTGGAGTGTGATGCAATAATGTAATCAGACCTAAGAAATTGTGTAAAAGTTTGTTTAAAAATATTTGAAATTTTCTACAAATGTATTTCTCAAACGTAGGGTCACTTATGCAATTTGTGAGAAATTGTTTCATACACCGGTTATATGTTATATACAAAGAAATGTAATTTGTGCAGCAATGTATGGGATAATTTTTCATAGTTTGAATGTGGCTTTACCACTAAATCATTGATTCATAAACACATAACAAGAATAATGTTTTAAATTGTATACTCAAAACAATTGTACCACTAAAGTTTTTATATGGAACGAAGGAAGTTAATTTTTTTTTTTTCCGATGGACAAATGGACAATAAATAATCACTAATTATGTCCAAATATAAGACTCTAGTAGTATAACACTATAACTACGTTACAACTCAAGATATAACTATTCCATAGACACATAGATTATATTTGTACGTCTACAAAAAAGGTAATAAAATTTGTTTAGGGTCAAACTTAGAAGTAAAAAAGACATGAAAACACTATATACGAGTTTGACACGATATAAATGAGTTAGAATTGAATACTGACGGTTAATTAGGTTGACACAAATAACACAAAATAACAAAACAAATAAAATTAAAGTAGAAAAGTGTAGATTCAAGAATTCGCGAATCTAAACTTGTTAACTCAAACGCGATCTAAATTGACAACCGTCAAACTCATCTACTAAAGTCTTACGATTCTTACAACAAAAAAGGTCTTCCGCCCCGAGCATGCAAAGCCCAAGCCCAAGCCCAAATCCAGATTGAATCGTTGAATTTTCCAAAACACCCAGTAAAAGAGAAAAAAAAAAACATTGAACAAAAAAAAGGAAAGAAGGGCCACGGCGCGTTACAACATGAGAAGAGAAGAAATAGTAAACGAAGCGCACCAATTCCAATTATATAAAGATCGTCCGTCTTCCTCCTCCCCCCTAGTCCTAGCCTAGGTTTCTCACAATTTTTTCACAGTAGATAAAACCAGGCAACATTTCCTTCGTGCCACACTACCCACAGTTTCCCAATTCCCATTTCTCACCCACCTTGCCCATTTTCTTCTGTAACTTCGTTTTTTCCACATCCAATTTTCCAAATTTCGGACTCTGACGATACATGTTTCTAACAATTCTGGTCGCTTACACACTTTAATTCTTCTTACCAATTTGTGTAATTTTTTTTTTTTAATAAATTGATACCACCACCACCACCACCAAGAATACAAAAAAATTCCCACAAATTTATCCCCTTCACAGCACCAACCCACTACCCTCCAACCTAACTGCGAAAAATAAATTAAAGGGATCTTCACTGCAAGGTACATTGCCACCATCTCTGACCATCTTTTACTTTCTCTCCAATGGCCATGCGTGCCATTGCTATACACATACAACCTTCCATGCATGCTCAGATGTACATCTATTTGTGACATTGTATATGGTTGTCAATTTTTTTAGACTAGTGCCCCCATGTCCTGTGGCCTACTACCTCTTCATACCCCAAAAAAGGGTTAGGCTACACAGTAATTCAACAAATGGAAAACGACCCCCCCCTTCCCTTTTTTTTTTTTTTTTCGTTTCCCTTCTGTTGTTCAAAAAGTTTTGTTTTGTTCCCTTCTCTAATGAAGTACCACATTTGATTAAAGAATTTCGGGGTCATGAATTTCAATTTGGACCCACCAATTGTTATGCATGTTTGGCACATTACTGATCGCTGCCATAAAAAACCAACCTTGATTCGACTGTTGTGCGTATTTGAGACGCTGCTAATCTAGGGTTTTTGTTTTTGAGGTTTGTGGAACTAGGATTTTATGTTTCGTTACATCTATTAGAAGTTAGTGGCCATGCATTGAATAGTTCCTATTGTCAGCTCCATTGTAGCAGTTTGGGGAAAGCTGAGGTCTTGGTCCTATACGTGTAGAGGAGACCTTGTTCTAAATTTATAACTCTTTTTTTTTTTTTTTTCTTAATTCCTTTGCTTCTTTTACTGCATTTTTATATTTTTTAATATTTTTTTTCAGGAAAGTATATTTGTGCAAAACGTAAAGATTGAATTTTTGGATTGTTATGAAATCCTGAAGCTAAAATTCTAGGAGCTCTTGTTTGATCATGTTGGGAATTGCTTACATTAAAAACTCTTTTGGGAGGATTATTTGGTTTTTGTGACCTATAAATGTAACACAACCTAAAATGGTACGTGTTTATGATTATTGAGTAGATTGCATAGCAGTATTTAATTGCCTTTGTGTGGCAAAATAACACTCAATCGGTTATTAATGTTAACTTGTTCTTTGTACTGTGCTTTGTTGGTTGAGTGTATGAGCATTTCAGGTTTGTCTCATTTATTGAATGAGAGTACTTGATTATAGGAATTGGAGCTTTTACCATGTAAAAATAGAATTTTGAATGGAAGTGTTTTTGTTTCTGAGTTAAGTGAATTTCCTTTCTTTCTTAATGTAGATATGTTTTGAGCTATTTTTGACTATGTGTAGTTGGTTCTCAAACAGATTTAATTAATTATCGATCTTACCTATCATTGATCAACTTAACACGCAATTACTTTGAACATTCGCAGAATTACATTCTTTACATCGTTGACTAGAACATAAACTGTTTGACTTGTATGATGGCACGAAGAGTATCTGTGTCAATTCATGTGACTGCACTGGGGTAAAGAGAAGAACTTGGAAAGCTAGTCTTGTTATGTGTAGTAGAAACATGTTGAAAAATGTTCAATTTAGTTTGGATGATCGGTGTAGAATGAATTATTTTTTATATAATTTTTATCTACATGACCAACTCGGTTGCCCACAAGTAGCATGTCCCAATCAGGGAGTTTTCGGCCCAAAAACCCGAAATAGAGAAGATAGTTGTGTTAGGTTGATAACAAATGTAAAACATTGTCATCCTTCATGATGTGGATCGCATAAGAAATTGTTTAATCAATCGTACACAATAATGAGGTATGATCTATATAGCCGACCCCCCACATAGTGGGATACATACTTAGTAGTTGTTGTTTTATCCAGATAGAGCAGCTAGAAGGTCTTTGAGGTAAATGCTCTAGATATGTTTCCATGCAAATGATTTTCATGAGTATCTATTAAGCTAAGGTGGAACGCTCTACCAAGTGAAGGAAAAAGTATCATCAATTGTGGTCTCAACTCTAGCTAAGGGATTTCTTTTTAAATTAAAAATTATGGACTTGTGAGAAGGATAAAATAACAAGTGCTAAAGGTTTTCTGTCAATGCCCTGATTATACTAGCAGACATGTTCGAAATTCAAATTTGAAGAAGTTAGTTTTCAACTCTTGTCATTTGTGATAACTCTCTCTTGACTGCGGTGCATCTCATATGTTCAAACTGTAGCCACATTTGTTGTCTGAAATATTATGAGTTTGAAGGTAGGAAAGCTTTTATTCTCAATTTCTATGATAAAGGCCAGAACTATGCTTCCCTTCTTTTTCTTTGTAGGCAAAATTGTCTCCTATCTTAACTGCAGTCTTTCGATCAATTTTGGTAAACACTTGCATTTTGTGTTTATATTGAAATAATAATTTGATGCATAATTATGTTTTTTTGGGGAAATGTTTTCATTGATGACTGTAAATGATCTATTTATTACTTGAAGTGCATGAACATCATTGTGTGCTTTTATTGATTAATTTGTACTTACCAAGTAAACGTCTTTAACTTATTTGCAATTATATTTCATCCTTTCCTGACGAATTGAAATTTGTCTGCTTAGACTGCAAAGTCATTGGATGCACATGGTCCTTTAGATGCTATATGGCCCCCAAGATTGTTGTCTGGAATTATGGAAGTGCTTCCTTGTTCTGGTGTAACTTATGTTGCAGACTCTGATTGCCCTGACCAGGGCTCAAGGGATTCCTTTATGTTTGGTGGAGAATCAAACTCAGAAGAACACATTGAAGATGTACAACTTACAGATTTTAGAGTTGATGACTTAGAACTTAAAGTGGAAGGGCCTGAGGAGGATAGGGAAGAGGCAATCAAATCGCCTGTTGAGGAACTGCCTAATTCAGAAGTTCAGGGTAATGGAGATTCACATTATGAATTTGAGATGGGTGGCCAGAAGTTATCTTCTGATTCTCCGGAATCTGGAGATGAAAATTCCAAGGCTCAGGAGCAGTCCGTAGGATCTTGTGCATACACAACTGGAAGTGGACAACCAAGTGTCAGTCAGGAGCCAGGGCACTCTATTTTTGACTCAAAATGGCTTCAAGCCGATGAATCTCTGGCGGTGTGGGTTAAGGTAATATCTAACTCATTACTCATTTTTCATGCTCATTACTTCCCTCTTTTTCTAAAGAATAAAAAAGTACTCGCAACATTCAAATCTATCCAAAGAGAAAATGGTTCTATAGTGGAGCAGGCTTAAACATTAGATGAGGCATAGGGTGTTTGTCTAACTAAATTTGCATATCTCATTTTTGCTGCCAATTGCGTCCCTTTCATTTTCTTATAGAATAAAGTACTATCAACAATCTGATCTATCCAAAGATAAAATGGTTTTGCTATGAGGACTTGCAGTCTTAATTGGATTACAGGAGATGAGATCTAGGAATCAGATATTTTAAGCTGGCAATAATTAAAGAGATTCTGGGCAAAATATTTGTTCATTTGGTATGGCATGCACTTTTCAACCAATGCATCATGCATACATTGGTGGGGTTGCAAGTTTAAGTTCTAGGTGTTAAGTGAGATCATCAAATTTGACTCCCATATGGGGACTTGTCAATCAAATTTGTTATATGTGTGGTATACTTTGAAGTGTACGTGGTTTCGTAAGTTTTCTAGTTTTAGACCTGTAAGGATTCTGTTCCAGAGAAATTAGTATTCAATTTTGTCAGCATAGGTGCTTCAGTTTCCTGATTGACTAAAAACTCGTAGATGAGCCTTACCCATGCTGGCTGATGATCTTTTGATTGTTCACGTTATCCTTGAGTAATAAATACTTTACATTCTGTTGGCACACATTTAATTTCTTTTGCTATTTTTTCTTCCCAATGATCTGTATGTCTGGAAAGCATTATTTAGTTTATCTTAAGAGTGTTACAAGGATCGAGTGCAGAGTTGCAAGGTTTCTTAAAAAAATGCCACCTCTTGGTTGTATTTCTGGACTTACTGATGGTTGAAGGCAGAATCCAGGTACATATTGAATCAAGTGGCAAGAGGATTGAAAATTGATGGATAATTAACTAATGATGTCTAAACAATCTGATTAATTTTTTCAAAGCCAGGTGTTGGTCTCTGGCTCATTTCCCTTGTTTGTCATCTATAGCCTGGATTCTGGACTCTTTGTTGCTGAAATCTGTATTATCTTGTGGAGCTTTGTCTTGTTGGTTCCCGTTGATTATTCTCTGTTTTTCAATCTGTAGTGGAGAGGGAAGTGGCAAGCTGGAATTAGATGCGCAAGAGCAGATTGGCCACTATCAACTTTGAAAGCCAAGCCAACCCATGATAGGAAAAAGTATCTTGTGATATTCTTTCCTCGCACAAGAAATTATTCTTGGGTGGATGAGCTACTTGTTAGACCAATTAATGAGTTTCCAGAACCCATTGCATACAAGACACATATAGTTGGAGTAAAAATGGTCAAAGATCTTACTCTTGCTCATCGTTTTGTCCTGCAAAAGCTTGCTGTGGGGACTCTGAGTATCCTTGATCAATTGCATAGTGAGGTTAGTGAATGCTTTTGTATATGTAGATAAGTACTTATCCTCATACTTCCAATTTGTATCTTGCTCGATCTCTGTCTCTAATCAGGCTTGTTAAATCAAATTAGGCTTTGATAGAGACTTCTCGCAATGTAGTGGCTTGGAAGGAATTTGCTTTGGAGGCTTCCCGCTGTAAAGGTTATACTGACCTTGGCAAGATGCTGTTGAAACTTCAAAATGTATAAATTCACCTTGTTAGAGGGCAAAAAAAATTCAAGTTGTTATTTTCCTATTTTCTCTTTTTTATGTTACTCTCGCTAGCACGTCTCACATTTGATGCTATACATCCTGGTGTTATTAGTTTCATTGTGTTACATATTCTCGAATCATGCTATTTCTTATGATGTATATTTGCCTAATTTCACTTCTGCAGTTTCATTTATTTTCTAGAACTTCTAGGACCTGATTTTTGTTTGTTTAAAGATTTCATTTTCAGATTCCTAGGTTGGAGATATTTATACTCTCTTATTTGTGATGCTGGGTAGGTATGGGTAAATTCCTTTATTTTTCACGGCTTGTTTTCCTGGGCTTGATTTTTTTGCACTGACACATTAATTTTGTGAATTGGGAGCAATTAATTTTTCATTGCAAAGTAGAGCCAAGAGGTTTTCTGTTTCCGTGCACCATTAGTTCCCGGTAAACCCAGTTTCTGGCGTGTAATTATTTGACTTGGGAACCAAACTGTTCAAGTCACTAAGGCATATCTGTAGTTTAATTTTTATTAGCTTGGACATGCATATGTTTTTTTTTTTCTGTGCAAAATATATATTGTTTTCCTTCTGACCTAAAAAGGTTAGTATACGAGTATACTGGTTCTCAAGACCATTTAAGCCTTCTATCTTCCCACTCTTGAGGTCCAATATTATGCCTACTGTGGCATGGGCTCTTGCACATTTGCTGTGGACACCAAATTTTGAACTTGTGCTATTTTGCAGTTTTCTGTTTTAAGTTTGCTTTATGACTGATGCAAAGACAATTCTGCCTCTTACTGTCTCAGATGATTTTGGAAAGCTGCATGAATTCACAGTGGTTGCAAAATTCTCTGCCATCTTGGGATCAAAGATGTCAAAATGCATGCAGTGCTGAATTAGTTGAATTGTTAAAAGAGGTACTTCTCCTGAGAAGGTTTTGAAAAACTGATGCATTTGATATCAAAAAGTAAAAATAGATTAATTAATCATTTATCTTATATACTAAAGCCGACCCTACGTACTGGGACAAAGGCTTAGTTGTTGTTGTATTTGGTGGATTTGCTCCCTTTTTTTTGGGTTCCAGTGTAGTCATTTTCATGTTAAGTGCATTGGGAGTTTGTATGGTTAGAATCTATTAATTTCATCACAATCTTCCAATTTGCTTTGTAATTGCTCCAATGTAGTCTTTGAAAAGAGTGTATGCTGTGTGCTTAGTTGCTACGCGCATGAAGCCGAATGCTATGAACTCATGTAACTCGCTGTATTTAAAAATTTTCAGTAACCTTCTTTTTTCCCTTTGTTACTTCATGATAATTGTCAGCTATCATCATGTTTCTGTCAATTGACTAAATTTGTGGCTGCAAAACTGATTAAATATTGTTCATATTGTATACATCAACTTTGGGTCCTGACAACCTTGGCTAATTTTATATTCCCCCTCCTCTAGGAATTGGTTGACTCTATTCTTTGGGATGTTGTGCACTCATTTTCAAATGGAACAGCGCAGCATGAGCTTAGCACTGAGTGGAGGACCTGGAAACATGAGGTGATGAAATGGTTTTCAATGTCAAACCCTATTTCTAGTGGAAGTGATCTAGAGCAACCTAGCGATGCTAGTCCACTGAATGTGGAGTTTCACACGAGCAGGAAGAGGCCCAAATTGGAAGTTCGTCGTGCTGAAATGCATGTTTCAAATACACAGATGATTCAGAGTTCACATCAGGAAATAGCTGTTGAAATTGACTCTGTGTTTTTCAATGGTGATGTGGTAAACACAGCCACAATAGATTCTGAACCATCTAAAGAGTTACCATCTTTGGAGGGAAGTGCTCCTCCTGGTTCACCTGCTGGTGTTGAAAAATGGGGTAAGATCATTGTTGAAGCCAGAAATTCTGATGTCATCCAGTCAAAGAATGTTGAATTGACTCCTGAAAGTGGTGCTATCACTGTGAGTTCTTCTGATGCTGCTAACAAAAGTCGGCAATGCATAGCTTTCATTGAACAGAAAGGGAGGCAATGTGTAAGATGGGCAAATGAAGGTGATGTTTATTGTTGTGTACATTTGGCCTCTCGTTTTTCAAGCTGCTCAGCAAAAGTTGAATCAAGGGCTCCTGTAGATTCACCAATGTGTGGAGGTACTACAGTTCTTGGTACTAAATGTAAGCATCGCTCATTGCTTGGTTCTTCTTTCTGCAAGAAACACAGGCCTAGAGATGGTAAAGAGATTAACTTCGGTTTGCCTGAGAATAAGCTTAAAAGAAAGCATGAGGAGAGTACAAACATATCAGGTGTTTCAGATTGCAAAGAAATTGTGCTATTTGGAGGAGTTGAAACTCCCTTGCAAATGACTCCCATCTCATTCATGGATGGAGAGACTGTAAGAAGTGGGTTACTTGATTTGCCTGAGCAGTCATGTGACCATCTCCCTGAGATGGGCCGCTGCATAGGTTTATATCAGGATGGCTGTGAACCTTGCCAAGAAATTCCAAAAAGGTATTCTTTGTATTGTGATAAGCATCTACCAAGTTGGCTTAAGCGAGCTAGGAATGGCAAGAGTAGGATAATTTCAAAGGAAGTTTTCATAGAGCTCTTGAAGGATTGTCATTCATCGCAGCAAAGATTAAATCTCCACCGAGCTTGTGAGCTCTTCTATAGGCTTTTTAAGAGTATTCTTTCATTGAGAAACCCTGTTCCTAAGGAAGTCCAGTTCCAATGGGCACTATCTGAAGCCACAAAAGACATTGTAGTTGGGGAACCCTTATTGAAGCTAGTTTGCCGTGAAAAGGAGAGGCTAGAAAGGCTCTGGGGTTTTTGCGTAAATGAAAATCTGCAAACTTTCGGATCTGTTGAGGCACGTGGAAAAGTACTGATGGCAGTTGAAAGTGACAATGACAGTGAGACCACTGTTAAGTGTAAACTGTGCTCAGAAAAGTTCATTGATGACCAAACCCTTGGGATTCACTGGATGGACCATCATAAGAAAGAAGCCCAGTGGTTGTTTAGGGGTTATGTTTGTGCAATTTGCCTAGATTCTTTTACCAATAAGAAAGTGTTGGAATCACATGTGCAGGAGAGACATCGGGTGCAATTTGTTGAACAATGCATGCTTTTCCAGTGCATACCATGTGGTGGCCATTTTGGGAATCAAGAACAACTGTGGTCACATGTTCTTTTGGTTCATCCTAACAATTTCAAGCAAACAAGTGCTGTTGAACAGCAAAATCTCTCGATGGTTGTAGCTCCTTCTCAGAATTCTGAACCAGAGAAGTCAACTATTGTAGAAAACTGGAATACTGAGAGCCAGACTACTCGGAGATTCATTTGCAGGTTCTGTGGTTTGAAATTTGACTTGCTACCTGATCTTGGCCGCCATCATCAAGCTGCTCATATGGGTCCGAGTTCTCCTGGTGCTCACCTCCCAAAGAGTGGCCTTCGTCTTTTTGCACAAAAATTGAAATCTGGGAGATTCAATCGACCTGGGTTTAAAAAAGGTATTGGATCAGTATCATATAGGATTAGGAGCAAAAATGCTCAAAACATGAAGAAACATATTCGCATGTCAAACTTGGGTACCATTGCACCACTTCAAGAAAATACTGGTGGTTCTGATACTGCTAGTCTTGGTAGACTTGCAGATTCTCAATGCTCAGCAGTTGCAAATGTTCTGTTTTCTGAGATTAAAAGAACAAAACCACGACCAACCAACTTAGAGATCTTATCAATTGCTCGACTGGCTTGTTGCAAGGTAAGCCTGGAAGCCTCATTAACAGCAAAATATGGAACCTTGCCAGAGCGCATATACCTGAAAGCCGCTAAACTCTGCAGTGAGCAAAACATCATGGTGAATTGGCACCAAGAAGGGTTTAATTGTCCAAGAGGATGTAGGACAACTGTAGGCCAAGATGAACTGTCAACTTTGTTGCCCCTTTCAGATGATGTGGCTGTACCCAGATATTCTGTACCTTTCAATCCTGTTACAAGTGAATGGATGATAGATGAGTGCCACTATGTTATTGATTCCAGACATTTTAACCAAGATTCTACTGAGAGAATTATCTTATGTGATGACATAAGTTTTGGGAAGGAGTCTGTTCCAATAGCTTGTGCTGTGGATGAAAATCTTTTGGGTTCTCTTCATATCATGGCAGATGGTTCTGATGGCCAAATTACAGCGTGCTCTCTGCCGTGGGAGAGCTTTAATTATATTACAAAACCATTGCTGGATCAGTGCCCTGGTCTTGAAGAAGAGGTAGTTTAGAAAATCTGGAAGATTCAAATTTTTTTAATATGCTTATTAGATGTTCAATATAGGATAGGATCCATATGCTTGCAGGTTCTTATTTGGCATTCTTTAATTTTGTACCTATATATATGGAAAACAAAGAAGAAGATAGAAAAGAGGGAAGAAAAATGATAAAGAAGACAAAGAATAAGCATTTAAGAATGAATCTCAATATTGATAAATGTGAAGGGCATAATCTCACCCTGTGATTTATCTTAGCTGTTAAATGTTTTCTGGTGTTGAATATTCACACTGGTTTAAGTTTGTCTGCCTGGAATTTTGGTGTGCTTAGGTCCCAGCTGTTCTGCAGAAGATTTTACTTGCATTATGTTTCAGTGCTTATTGGTTAATTAGCTGAAAATTTATAAATCCTCAGAATATGAATTTCGGATTTTTTTTCTTATCAACTCATGCGGTTTTTGTTGATAAAGTACTATATTTAAGTATACTGATTCTGAAGTCCTACTGTCCTCAATGTAGCCTGGCAAGAACCATGCATGTAAACCACTTTGCCTTGGCTTTTATCTCTGCAACTTGAGTTGGAAGATGTTGGATAGGGATCTAATTACTTTGCTCAACATTTTTGCATTAGTCTCGCATCATTGCCAGTTTTTATGACATCAATTCCTGTCTCTCTCATTGCACTCTTTCATGGCAGAGTTCGCAGTTGGGGTGTGCTTGTGCTTATTCAGTCTGTTCTCCTGTAAGCTGTGATCATGTCTACCTTTTTGATAATGACTATGAAGATGCAAAAGACATATATGGTAAACCAATGCATGGCCGCTTTCCTTATGATGAGAGAGGTCGAATCATTTTGGAGGTACTTGATATTTTCTTCTATACCCCATAATCACCTGCATTTTGTAAGTTTGTGTTGTCTGTCTTATGAGATTTTACCCCCAAATGGGTCCTCAACCTCTTCATTCTGGCAACATGTTTTTCCTTGCATTTGCACGGTGTCCGAGTGGCTTTGCATTTGGTTTCTGTAGAGCTTGGGAATGCTATATTTAATGTGAATTCCGGGCTTTTCCCTTTTCTTGTCTTTATGTTTGTCATCAGGAGGAAGCTATACAAAAATCCATCGTTTTATATAGTGTGTATATAGATAAGACTAGAATTGTCTGTAGACTGTAGTGTTTCCTTGGTAACTGAGCATGTTACTCAGACTTGGATAGCGGTAATGTGCATTTGATGTCAAAATTTCCAATTTCCTCAATAGGACATTTAAACACCACATAAAGAAAAGAAATTGGGTTTTGGGTGTGTTAACCCAGCTTTATTACTAATACAGCCTCACTGCATTGAGTTTAATGATCTACTTTACTTTGATATATTGCTTGGTTTGTATTTCCCGATGGTCTCCTTTTGGAGGCAAAAGGACATCGCCATCATGATGGGTAGCATGAATGATTGTAAGTGCAACTCTTTTGCTAATTTATTCACTTTAGGTAGTGATTACTGATGAGTTTAGATGGCTTTCAGTGGCAATAGCCTAGGTGCAGGAGTCACTTTTTAAGGGTTGAACGGCCCGTGTTTTACCAATTCTGTAGATATCCAATCCCTTTGTTAATTTTCAGGAGGGTTACCTGGTGTATGAGTGCAATAAAAGGTGCTGCTGCAGCAAAAGCTGTCAGAACCGGGTTTTGCAGAATGGTATTCGAGTGAAACTGGAAATTTTCAAGACAGAAAAGAAGGTATGACTCATGTTATTGCTGATTATTTGGAGTAGCATCTAACTTGTCCCCTTTGTCGCTCACAGGGCTGGGCAGTTAGGGCCAGGGAAGCAATCCTTCGTGGCACATTTGTGTGTGAATATATTGGGGAGGTTATAGATGAGCAGGAAGCAAATGAGAGGCGCACTAGGTTTTGATTCTTTGTCTAGTCTCTTACAGAAGCTTTATCTTCACTGTCTTCTGATTAGTTATAACTCTTGTACCCTCCCATTGTGTTGTATTTGAGAACCAGGTATGGGGATGACGGTTGTGGATACTTCTACGAAATCGATGCTCAAATTAATGACATAAGCAGATTGACTGAAGGACAGGTCTCCTTCGTGATTGATGCAACAAATCAGGGAAATGTTTCTCGATACATTAATCACAGGTTAGTCAAGATACCCATTTTTAGCTTTCCTGTTTGTCTGTGAGGTAATTGAGGGCCTGTATGGTAGCCATGTTAAAAACCATGGTTTCAAGCTCATCTCAATTTTATAAAAATTTTCATTGTTCCGAATAAACTTTCTTGCTACTCGACTACACCTATTTACATTTCCAATAAACTTTTCGTGATTTCAAAATGTGATACCATGACATGTGATCTTTTTATTTCTGATCCTTCTGACTTTCTGACTTTTGTAACTTAACTTATTTCTTCATTGAGAGCAAGCATTGTATGTGGAGGTATCATCTATGTTACAGAAGATTTGCTATTTACAGGCTTTTCAATTTTTCCCCATGATGCCTTAAGGTCTGGGTGATTTCTGAGTTTCTATTCTCTAGTGGTTTTTGTTGAAGTAGTTACCTTTGCCCCCTTGTTGTATACCTAATTTAGCAGACTTGAAAGATTGTGGAGTAGTCTTTCAGATAATGATCTCTCTTTAGGGATTTCTGGATGCTCATAGGCTGCAGAAAATATGGCTGTTTTATCATTCATCTTATTAGCCAAATCTACCCACTAAACGCAAATTTACTGCTTTTGATCTCGGCTTCTGTGTCAAAGGAAAAGATGATGTCTGTTGTGTAAAGCTATCCTGTTCAAGTTGAAGACTACCTCTTCTTCTTTCCTCTTAATCATGCTGTACGCTGATTCATAGTCTCTTTTTGCTCTTAGTTGCTCACCGAACCTTGCAAATCATCAAGTGCTTGTAGAAAGCATGGATTGTCAGCTTGCACGCATTGGCCTATTTGCGAGTCGAGATGTAAGTACACTTTCCTTACTGGTTATCTGTGTTTTGAGTGCCTAGGATAATAAGATTGAAGAGGCAGAAGGACTAAGTGAGGCTAGCACTTTTCTTAGAATGGCCTTTTGTTTCCTAAGCACCAACTTTTATGAAATAATCAATGTAAAATTTTAAAGTGCAACAAGAATATGGGGGGAAAAATTTGAAAAAAAGAGAGGAAGAGAAACCTTGAATACTCATTTTCTTTGTTAATGTTTTGAGCAGATTGCCATGGGTGAAGAGTTGACTTATGATTATCGCTACAAACTTCTGTCTGGAGAAGGGTGTCCTTGCCTCTGTGGAGCTCCCAACTGCCGGGGCCGGCTGTACTAAAACCCATCTTCTGTTAGATGATTAGTCATGATTTTAGTGACCTGGGATTCTCTTACTTTTCCATTGAGAGGTGAGAGATGAGGTCTAGAGATTAAGGTTCTTACAAATCATGGAAATGAAGTTGTTAATTTACAGTCATTTCTCCAGCAGTAACTTTGTCTTTTTCTTAAAGAGTTTCATCTGAAACACTGCTAATTTTACAATTTTGAGCGCTTTGTTCTGCCCTGCCCTACCCTACCCTGCCATTTCCCACCTGGAGCCTCTTATTCTGTTCTTTATTCTACAGAAAACAGTCTGATAATTCAGAATCTCATCTCCTGATGATGGCGCGAAAAGAACAGATAGACAGACCATAACCGATCACGACCAATGTCAACAACATTCCTGTTCCAAATGAAGATGGAGAAAACTAGGTTTAGCTAAGCAATCCCAGAAATGAAAGACACTGATTATTAATCATTACCCTTTTGAGCAAGTGTTGGTTCTTGGCCATGTCGTGATAATGGTTTCATGAGGTGTACGTACATGGCGGCCGTGACGAGTCCGCTGCCGGTCTTCTCCCTCACAACCCTTTCCCTCATATCCAAAGAATAAAGGCCAGAAACTCCTCCAATTTCCACAGTTTCTAAGGCCACCTTGATGAATAAGTATACCCCAAGCCAGAGTGAAAATTTAGCCACATTAACCATTTTGGAGGATTTGCAGAGTCCTTTTTCCAGGTTCACAATGCAACCACATGCGTATAAGGGAATCCAGAAGTACCAATCTAAAATTACTCAAAAACAAAAAGAAAAGTGGACCAAATCTATCAATAAAACAACAAAAAATAATGATCATAATAAACAGAAAATGACGGATTAGGAGTGGGATCTCTAGTGTCACTAACCAGGGTCGTTGAATTGAAAAGATGTAGAGACAGCAAAGAAAAACGCCATTAAAAGAGAGCAGACACTGAAAACCTCCGCCATTCGAAGGTTTTATGTGATTCCTTTGACTTCCGGACTCCTGCAGGCGACGACGACAGAAAATGGAAGTGCTTTGCTCTAAACTCTGAAGAAACTATTTTTAATTTTCTTTATTCTTGTCTTTTTATTATTTGAATACTATGGTTATGGAGGATAGATCGGAGTGCGCAGTTTGGATCCGATTCAACCAGGAAGTTGTAGCGTTGACTTTCAAATCAACGGACGGGGAATATATTTTAATCTTTGTGAGGAATTAAAAATATTCCAGGAATAAAGAACTGAACAACTTGCATACATTTTTTGTCCGTAAAAACAAGTGAAATGTTTCATATGAGAAAGGAAAATTAAGAAAGATGGGGCACATGGAGATGAATGAGGGACAACGTTAGAATGTACAAGATGCCATGGCGGGGCCACGATCACATCGAAGCCCCATCTTCCAGCTTGGCATTCCATTCTAATTACAGTACTATTTATGCCCTTCTTCTTACGATGATGATGAAAGCGTGCTGTTTTCCCTTTTCTTTCTCCCTTCAAAGTTTCAATCATCATTCGACATACCGCATTATTACGTTCCCACAAAAAGCTCTGCCAGAACCACTGCCCACAATTATGAAATGCCGTCTGCAACTTTGCAGTAACTTGTAAGATAATGAAGAGCCAGCAAGTCCAAGAAAATTTCAGGACCATCCATGAATATGAATGAATTGATGCTTCTATTTTAAGCAAAATGAAATATCTAACTTTTTGTACAGTGAAACGCAGTTTCATTTCATCTACCGAAGGCAAAAACTAGTAATGGTAGGTGTGGAAATTTGGATCTCACTGCAGCTCTGATTGACTTATGGCAGAGGATAAGATGAAGCACAAAATTCTACCATGGATTTAGTGGTTAAACAAGACAAAAACATCGATTCTTGGACGGCAATGTCGTAAAATATGGATCAAACATGATCCAAAGGCCATTTTCTTCTTCTTCAAGTGTCGTTTTCCTTCCCATGGACATCTTTTTTTACGTCCGCCAACATAAGAGACTCAGGAGTTTGTATTTTCAACACGGGTGTATTTGTATCTGACAATCTGTCCATTTACTTCTAAAGATAAGATAACATAGTTTTCTTGTTTAACTAAAGAGATTCCAGTCCTCTCAACAACACAAAGATCCATAAAATAAAAAGCAAAAGCCAGAAAGAAAAATAAAGAAAGCAACTTGGAAAAGCTAAAAAAGAAACAAAAATAATGATAGACAGCCTTACCGCATGCCTGTCTCCTTCGATTATTGTGACACTCAGATTTGTTTTGGTTGTGTAGACAAAGGGTCAATAGAGATTACAGTACATTCTTAGATCAACCAAAAAGAATCAGAGGGCCAAAAAGAAAGAAAAAGAAAGAAAAAACTCAAACATTCGCCGTGTAAAAGTTACAAAAACAGCCCATGTTTAATCATCATCCGTCGTTTATCAAAGTTTCTGTTACTTACTGCTCTTCTTACTAATAGTGGAGTATTTGTTTTCAACTTTATGCTTTTATGGGATCCTGTCATGTGCCGAGGTCCTTGGACTAGTCATACATACTCAAATGGTCACTTCGCTTATGATTCTCCTCTGTTAAATCTCAGTTGAGTGGTTCCCTCGATGCTTGACATCTAAGCTCATTCCACTCATTTTCATTGCGCGGGGTTCGGAATCGGCTCTCATTTAGTATTAAAGAAGGAGGGATCTCAGAAGACTCTCATCTTGCACAGTTCATTGGTAATTTGGTGAGTCAATTGATGTTTTCTGGGGTTTCAAGATTTCAACTTTCTGGAGTTCTGTTTGTCAAGACTCCATTTTTATGCTTCTTGAGCCCTCGTATTCTGTGAAGTTAGACGGGTTTTTGTCTGGGGGTTCATCGCTTTTTCCTTTTTCTTTCCCTGTGATGGGAAAATTCGTCTAAATTGTCATTGAATTTTCTGCAAATTACCTGTTCTTTAGACTACTGCTGGTGGATTTCGTGAATTAGCTTTTTAATTTTGGCTCTAGGTTTCTATAGTCTGTTTGTTGTAATGCGTGTCTTTTGCCTTCGTCTCCTTTAGCTAATAATCATTGAGCTCGAGGAGTAATGAGCTCATTAATTAGTAGATATCTTGTTTCATCGGTGAAAATGCTTCAGAAAAAGATTTGGCTTTAGGTTTGGTATCATTATTGTCACTGTAAATACTATAGATTTCACTTGGTTCTCCCTCACAGCCTCGCCGAGTATGGCAGAAATTAAACTTGCAAAGTTAGAGCAGGGTCAAACCAAAATAAAAAATGTACCAATTGCTGTGACCCCAGAAGGTTTTTGGTGCTGCCCCTCTCCTGTTGGGTTTCAAAAGTCCCCAAAGACACAAAATCCCCTTAACAAACCAAAATCATCCTCTCCAACACCAAGCAGTACTGCATTTCAGAAGAAGCAAGTGTCAGTAACTGAGAAAAAACCCTCAGCCTCTACACCCAATAATGTTTCTAGTGAACAGAATGATCATAACTCTGATGCATCACTTCCCAGTGCCTCAGCCGTGGCTGAGAGAACACCGAGGGTGAAAACTGAAAATGTGACGCGGAAGGTGTCAATTGAGTTCGGAGAACCTGGAACAAGTGACTTGAAACTGATTATAATGGGGAAACAAGGATTTGCTGTGAAGTTGAGTGTCCACAGGAGTATTTTGATTGAGAATAGCAGCTTTTTCGCGAACAGGATCTCGGATAACCAGCTTGTTTTCCCCTGCATTGAAATTGATGATTGTGATGATGTGGAAATATATGTTGAAACTGTTGGACTGATGTACTGCAAGGACTTGAAGCAGCGGTTGATTAAGCAAAGTGTTTCTCGCGTACTTCGAATCGTCAAGGTACCTCCAAACAATTTATTGCTCAAATTCCTTTTCAGTTGTGCTACGTTATATTGGACGCAAATGTATGGTTGTCAAATCCTTTCAGGATGAATGTTTGATTTTGGCTATAACTGAAAAGTACCTGTTCTCCTATGAAATAAACAGAATGTGTACTTATTGGTTCACTTGATTCAAGCTCTATGAAATGTTTCTAAAGTGGCTCCTTTTGCTGCAATTTTATACGGCCTCAGACAGAGCTGTATTTAAGCCTTTTTCTTGCTTTCTTATGATGTTTGCCTTTGTTTTGCTAGTTTTGCAGTCTGTTGTATATAGTTAACTAGGCTAGTTAGCCAGGTCAGGCAAATGAAAGATTTGAAAGTTGTGTTAGGCTTTTGACTATTGAAAACGACATCTTTTAACATGAAAGTCCAATGCAGATTGCAGAACAACTTGGGTTCACAGCATGTATGCAGTCTTGCTTGGAGTACTTGGAAGCTGTCCCTTGGGTAGGGGAAGAGGAGGAAGATAAAGTAGTTACTTCAGTATTACGCCTACAAGGCGAGGGAATTGGAGTTAACCCTGTCTTGAAACGGGTATCATCAAATATCACAAAGCCACCTAAAGATACAGTGTCTGAAATCTTGGATTTGGTGCTGAAGAGCAATGAAGAGAGGGGCCGCCGTGAAATGAAATCCATCGTGCTGAAGCTTCTTAGGGAAAGTAACCATCTTCCTAGCTGCTCGGGTTCAGTTGATGTGTGCAATGAGATCATTTACAGATCATGCAGAAGCTGCTTGGATACGCTGCTATCTGCATTCAGGCAAGCTTCCGAATCTGAGACTACGATTAATCCTAATGCTGGCAGAGAGCCATTTCTAAAGCAGATATCCCTAGGGGCCGATAACCTCACGTGGTTGCTCGAAATCTTAGTTGACAGGCAGGCAGCCGACGAGTTTGCTGTAATGTGGGCTAGTCAGCAAGAGTTAGCCAACCTTCATACAAGGCTTCCTCTTATGTCTAGATACCATGTTAGCTGCATTACAGCAAGGCTATTTGTTGGGATAGGAAAAGGGGAGCTTCTTCCACCGAAGGACATCCGCCACACTTTGTTACAGACTTGGCTAGAACCATTAATCAATGACTACAGTTGGCTGCAACATGGCTGCAGATCCTTTGATCGGCGTGTGGTGGAGGAAGGAATTGGGAGGACAATTTTGACACTTCCTTTGGATGAGCAGCAGAGTATCCTGTTAGGCTGGTTGGGCAGTTTTCTAAAGGCTGGTGATAGTTGCCCGAATCTTCAGAAAGCCTTCGAGGTGTGGTGGCGAAGGACTTTTGTTAAGCCGTATATGGACTCTATTAATAACCCCAGGCAGATAGCTCAGTGACATTGAAGGTGGTAGAGAAATAGGAAAGTGCAGATGCTTTTGCTTTGGCTTGGCCTCAAGGAAGGAGGTTCGTCAGGTTGATATGAATATAGATTTCTGCTAGAGCTTTAAGATTGTGGAAGCTTGAATTGCTTAGTTTAACTTGCATGTAAGAGTCTTGATTGAATACACTTAATACCTAAGTCTCTCAAGTATAATGAATTTCTTACCTAAGTGAGATATTTGATGGTTTTGTCATTCTTAACTTGTTAATGCTGTCTATATCTGTGCAGTAATATCTTATTTTGTTCAAATTAGTGGACATCTTCGGTGTTCTGACACCATACCCGAGAGTGAATGATTAAGGCACAATAACTTAGATAGAAGATCTCATTCGCATTCGAGTATGGTCCTGTCCTAGGAGACTTTGACATAACATAGTTGGGAATCTTGGGCATAGGATTTTGGAGCAGCAAAGGAAAGGACAGCTGGTTTTCATTTAAAACTGGGAACATGAACATGCTCCTCTGATTCTTGGAGATTGTTCAATTTTGTGACTTTAATGTCTGCGTCTGGTGGTCCATTGCTGCTGACTTTAAATTTCAAAAAATGCCCATTTGCTATGGAATCTGACCGAGTTGATGTTGAATTTAGCAATTGGATAATTGGGTCGAAGCCCAAACTAAATGACGCGCGCATCCCGTTTAGAGTTGGAGCCCAATCCTAATTACTGGGCCCATTTACTTTTCTCTACTAAACGATAATCTTCATGATTATGGATGAAGGATTAAGTAGGTTAGATTTAGAGCATAGGAGGGAGCAAAATAATCTAAAACCGTCCAAAATTTTGGATCGAATTTTTTTTTTCGGATAATGTTCGGTTTTGGATTTTTTTTTCTAGATAATTCGAAACCGATCCGAAACATAAATTCACAAAAAAAAACTTAAAATTAGAATTTTTTTTTTTGAAAAAAAAAAGAAAAAAAGAAAAGAGAACCACGGGTTTCGGATCGAAAACCGCTGTTTTGGATAAAAACCCCACCCGAAGCTTCGGATTCGGATCGGTTTTTGCTTTTGCTCACCCCTACTTGGTGGAATTGGATGAGACTACCATTAGTGGAACTATTCAATCATTCAATTTAACCTATGTAATTGTGTGGTAATGCAGCAAAGGTCAAATTCAATTTAACCTATAATTTTTTTCCTATATTTGAAGGCACTTTAATTATGGTTACAAAATTAGGATATTTGCGAAGCAAAGAATAAGATATGTGTGTGTGTGTGTGCGTGGGGAAGTAGGTGAAAGGTAATTGTTGCTTTGTAAACAGTTGTTCTGGATGTTAAGGAATAGTTATAGGAGGAATTGGTTACAATTGTGTGACATACTTCATATAACTAACTCACCAGATTTATCTATCACCCACAGCCACAGCAGAGTAAGATGGGGAGAACAATATTATGATTACCATATCCTTTAGGTTGTTGCCCTTCATTTTCTCTACCCAACCTTTATTTCATCTTCTCTATATATATATATACCATTGGAAATTGAACATTTGTTTTGCAACAATTAATGAATTTTGCACATGCATAATTATATTATTAAGAGTACGGAATAAAATAAAAGAATAATGAATCTTTTTTAAGACAATTTTGTTAAAAAACGAAACAGAACCCTTTTAATAAAACATAGCGAATAATACAAGTGAATATGTATGAATATGCGCGTATCATATGTACTCATCATCGTATATATGCAAGTGGAACAAATTAATATATGAAAGATATAAGTTACCTACCTGCTGCATGCTAGTGATCACTTGCAAAAATTAATGTTAATTTTCAGTGTTGATCGGTGAGATTTCCTGTCAAGTTCCAACCTTGTTCTTCGTGGAGAAGTACCAAAATGCATCCATCTTTTAACTTAATTAATTTTATGCCTTCAATGATATATATAATTATATTTAGAAGAAGGAGAAGAAGAAGAAGATTGATGCAACAAGCAACTCGAGTTCTCTATCTTTTATAATAATACTAATAATAATAATAAATCGTTTATATATATTTATATGCCCTTGTATTAATTGGTTGGTGGTTTTGTTCTTGCACATTTTCCATTATTAAAAATTTATTTTAAAATTTCCCCCCTTAATTTCTAATGAACAACTAATTACATATAGAAGCGCACGTATCGGGGTGAGGTAATGGCATTTGTCTGTAGCTTAGGGGGGAAAATTAATCAAAGTGGCCGGATGGAACCACCAATATATGTATTAAAATGTAATAATCTTTTTCTAATGAAATTTAATAAAATTTTGAGAATGTACGTAAATATATATATATATATATTCATTCCCTCCGTTCCATTAGAAAGGTCCACTTTGACTAATATATAACTTAATTATTATTAATGTCAATGTACAATACTTAAAATTGCTAATTTAAAACTCTTTATGTTATTTGTATCCTTATTTATTAAGTAAGACTAACGGTGAACTACACATGATTATATTAATAAGGGTAAGAGGAGTAAACATTTTTAAAGCGGACTCTTCTATTAGAACTAAAAATGTTTATCAAAGTGGACTATCCTATTGGAACGAAGATACATAAGTAATTTTCTTTTTTTGAGACTAATTTAGGTTAGAAACAAACTCAAAAGATAGCACCCGAAGAACACTACAAAAACCGGGGATACGGGAGTAATTAAATTAGCCAAATGATATGTAACACGATTCTTTCCTATGGCGGCAAAGCTATGATCATAGCTAGCTAGGTTTATCATTGACTAATTAATAATATAAATACTTATAAAATAGTATAAAGGAAAGATTATTATTAATGCAGGTTGCTAAGTGGTTGCCATCATTCACTTCAATTATTGTGTGGCCTATGCTATTTACATTGCACTTACACGTACGTAATCATTTTCTTAACCAAAAGAAAAGACCATTGAAACTTACTATTACTACGTCAATTATATATAAATTGTCGTGTTTTTGTTATCAAATAAAATTTAAAATATGACTATTATGTGTCGCTAAACTAGACTTTGATCATGTAAATGAGGAATTTTATTCTTGGTCTACAAACCTTAAAACAATACAATATAACAGAATTGACTCTTCTAATGAACAGAGGAAGTAGTTAATACTTGATCAGTATCGGGCAATATTTGTGAAAGATTTCAAATATGACCTATCACCTAATTACCCACTTATGACCTATCACCTAACATATATATAATAAAGTTGTAGTTCCCTTTTTCTTTTTCTTTTTCCTTAGAAAAAAAAAAATATATTCCCTCCATTATATTAGAAGTGTCTGATTTTAAAAATTAGGATTTACTATGAATTTTAATATATAACACTTAAAATAACTAATATTACTTTCATTTATTTCACTAATATCATATTAGCAAGGGTATAAAAAGTAAAAATATTGAAAGTTGACTCTTTTATTAGAATGAAAGTTTCTTTTCCAATGGAATATAGATGGAGTATATTATTAATAGGATTTCTGGTTTATAGAAAAAGTTGCAAAATCTCTATACTTAGTCTGTTTCAATATAAGAATTTAGAATACAAGAATATTCTAAATGTACAATTACTTATAAATTTTTAAGTAATAATATCAAATATTTCTTTGTGGCTATAAATATATATACTCCCTCCCTCGGTACCATTAGAAAGAGTTCGCTTTGACTGAAAACAGTATTATAAAATGAATTTTTCTAATGGAACAGAATGAGTAGTTTCTAATACTTGCATTCAAACAAAAGGAGTACTTCAATTATTTTTACTCAAACATTAAAATTTTAAAATAAAATTATATAAATATAATATATATTTATAGATGGCAGTATTAATTACTGAAAAGTAAACAAGAAATTATAGTAAAAGATCTCAAGGCTGCAAAATGATTGACTATACAGTTACAATAAATTTGATATTAATTGCATGTTAAAATAGTACTATAATGTTTCTCAATTTGTATTGAATTTTTTTTTACCTCTTTTTTTTTTATATCTAAACATACAATTACAACCAAAAAAAAAAAAGAAAGAAAAGGACAACTCCACTGTGACATTAAATAACTTTTACGCACGTACGCAAATTGATTTAAATATAAAACTACTTCGATCTCCCATGCAAGTTTAGCATCCCCCAAAGTCTCGCACCGAAAATGTACTCGTTTTCTCCGGTAGGTTCCCGGCGTGACGCAGCCCTAGGGTCAGCGAAACATCTCCGGCGCTAGTCCCAAACCTTATTAGAGTACTGGAACCCATCTGATGATCACCATTCCCGGAAGACGTCGTCATCATAACCCCACGTCGACAGGCATCGGATTGATCATAACCCCCGGCCGGAGCGAGGACGGTGGCCGCGGCGGAGGAAAGAGGAATACTTGAGGTAGGCATTGGTGGGTGTGGGTGGTGTAGTTTTGCTTGGTTTTCCGAGAAGCATTGTGTATTGATTGCGAAGAATGAAGGGTCGTTTTCGGTGTCATTCATTTCGGATCTTTTGCCTGTTGCTGTCGTGGCAGTCGTAGCAGCTGTCGTTGGTGTTGTGGTTGTGGTGGCCGTGGTGGCCGTGGCACTACAAGGCATTGGTGTTTGCGCACTATTATTATTATTATTGTTGTTGTTTGAATTGGTGGTTTCTGTGTCTTGTTCTGCCTCGTCTTTGGCTTCTTGCTGGTACATCTCTTCAACCATGGGTTTCCACAACCGGACCCTGGCATTAATGAACCAGTTTGAGACCTGAAAAACACACAAACAAATTTAAAAACAAGCATTAATTAATCAATCCTGATAAGATGGTACCACTGGTTTTAGGTACAGTATAGAAAAAGGAATAAATAAGGGGGGCTGGTGGTGGTGGTGGCACTATTTAATGCTCTTTGCCTTCATGCAAGTTTTAAAAAAAAAAATTTTTGGCATGTTTTAACTCTCTCTTTATGCTTATTTATCTTTTGATGAGACAAAATTTCGGTGAAAAGACAATCAAGATCCAATCATTGTCATTTTTAGGAAGAGTATTTAAATCCCTTCGTCCAATAGTATGTTGCTAAAGTTAAAAAATATCTACTCCCACTATTCTACATTAATGTCAACATCTATTGTCAACAGTAAATGAAAAATTCCTAAAATATTACTCCGTCCATACGTATAACCGTTTAAAATCACAAAATTCAACTTAAATTTTTGAGTTTTTTTTTTTGGTAAGGAAATTTCGCATGCATGGGTACATGGAAATTGATTTCAACTCAAAACAAACAGTGATTGTCGTTTCCTAAGAAGGAATGTGATTGTACATTATGTAGACGAAAACCTACTGTTTGAGATGCAGATCGAATTTATTGTGATGAATGAAAATCAATTAATGAATTCTTTCCAATGAGTGGTTGGAATAGGAAAGGGCATTGTCTAGTCTAGACCTACCTAGCTTGAGAGATCGACAACCAATCTCTCTCTCATGCATGTCTTTCCCTATTTTGCAGGTTTTTTCCCACTGTTTTCAGAATTCGTATCTTTGTTTTATACTACAGATAAAGGGTAAATAAATCTCTTGGCTTTTCCTTGTAGAAAACAAAGATTTTTTCACTTTGTAATACTAAAAACAATATATAAAACGCAGAACGGAAGGAGAAGAGAGGGGATAGAGTAAATACTTGGTTTCTGGAGAGACCAGTCTGTCGTGCCAAGAGATGCTTATCCGCATCGCTTGGATACCTGAGAAAGAGACCAGAAAATGACATCAGATTAGCCCTTTTACCAAAACCGCATAAAGAGACGGGAAAGCTTTTTTTTCTCTCTATCCGTAGTTTACATAGAAATTTTTATGTTTCTTTTTCCTGCAAACAGCAGCGATCTATAGCTGTAGTTTCAGTTTTGCAGTTCTTATGTTAATATGCTGCTCTCATCTGATCCTTGCATTGCATCCATTAGATTCTTTCCTCTTAAATATTGTCTGCTTTTTTAACTGTCATGCATATGCTGTATTGCTGTAACTTAATTTGTCACCATCCATGGTCTGTAACTGCAGGAGAGAGAGTGTGTGTGTGTGTGAGAACGTGTGAATTTACTAGGTTTTTTTTTTTTTCTTCCTTTCTTGCTATTACACAAGAGTTAGGGTTACGAGGTGAGGGGATGAAATTGGAGAGTCTCCATGCTTAACAAACGCTAGGGCACTGGCTTTTATTGTGGTCCGAAGTCATAATACTAATGCCTACTACTATAATACTAGGTCAGCCAGGGTTCTAATTAATGTGTAATTATCAACTGCAATTTGATGAAATGAAGAAACCCCTTTTTCAGCCTTTTCAACTGACCAAACAACAATAAAGGACACTACTGCAATTGACTGTCACAAGGTGGAGACAATGCTTAAAAGCGATCTCTCTTCCAATTATTAGTCCTTGGTTGAATTAAAAGAGTCGACTTTGTTATACTAAAATTAATACCAAGTTAAGGAAGGAAGAAACACTTACGGGTGCAGAAAATGCTCGAAAAGCCAGGCACGCAAGATATTGACGGAGCGTTCAGGCAAACCCCTTTGAGGTCTCCATGCTTCTTGTTCCATCATTCCCATTTGGTGGAACGCCCTTTGTTGTCTCAGGCTTTGCTCCAGGAGTTTAAGCCTCGGCGTCTCGCCCTTCGTGACGCCCGACGTGCCGGCGTCTTTCTCTCCCAAAAGCTCGCAGCTGCTCTTTAGCTGTGCGGCTATGGCGTCCTTGAGGCACCGGAAATGTCTAGACATAGCCTTCTGTGCAAGGGCGGTGTACGGCACCGCGGCCCCGAACCCCATAACTAGGTCAAATGAATTCACCACCATTTGCATCTGTTCACAGTAATGATTGTATCTTCGATCCACCTGAAAGTTAAAAAATCATCAAAGTTTGTGATTATTAATTAATTTAGTAACTAAATGACACAATATATGTATATTTTTTTAGGGAGTAGAGAAGCTTTTGGAAGAAAGGCTGCAATTTTGTTGGATCCTGAGCTCATATGAAAATTAAATTTTATTTAAGAAAAAAAAAAATGAATGCGTGAAACTAAAGCCTGCTAGGATGATGATGAGTGTTGACGTGAACAAAAGAATATACTTGTGTTTCTCTCTTTTCCCAATACAGCCAACACTGATTGTTTATACAAAAGGGAAAAAAAAATAGTTTATAGGTCAACTCATACAGAGAATCTATATTAATTCTATATCAATGGTTGAATTAAATTAATTAATTTCTTGTGTTTGATATTGAAGTTTCACCTATTTATATAGCCTCTGAAACGATCGATCCCAAGAAAATTCCTAGGCTAAAATGTGAAAGCTTTCTAGTTAATCAATCAAGGCGGGAATTATGAGCATTTTTTTTTAATTTTTAATATTACTATATATAAATTAAGTGAAACGTCCTATTGTAGTTAGATTAATTAGTCCATGATCAATAATTTTATGAAACAAAATCCAAGTAAGTACCCCACCAATAATATGGGTTGAAATAAAATATAGAAATATAAAAGTGTGAAGAAATCATCCTCAACTAACACAATCTATGGAAAAACCTATTGCATTGCCGGCTGTTTAATTGTGGGGGAAACATGGATCGAAAAGTTGCCGGAATGTTTGCTCTTGTCCCTCCCCGGCCGCCCGCCCCCCCGGTGGATTTCCACTCAATTATTAATATACGGATTATTAATAAGATTAAAATAGAGATCAATGATTTGTCAGTGACTAGTGATTACGTACCTCATCAAGCATAGCCAATAGTTTGACCTTTCTTCTTTGATGCTCTAGCCTATCAGCAGCTGACAGAGGCGGGAGATCCTTTGAAGAAGAAGCCGAATTAGCACCACCGCCGCCGCTAGTAGCTCCTCCTCCTCCTCCGCCGCCGCTGCCACTTGGATTGGAATTAGGGTTAGAGTTGTTCCTGGCTAATTTGTTGTTCTTCTTGAGATGGCCTCTACCCACACTGCAAAATTCTTCCAGCAACTCCTGTGCTGCTTTCGCGTACTTAGAACTCCTCAACACGTTAACCATTCCCAAGGACGATCCGAACCCGATGTGCACCTGGTGGTTCTGACCCATCCCGCTCAAACTCTTGTATGGATATTGCGCTGCCGCTGCGGCGGCCGCGGCAGAAGTGGTTGCGGCTTCCAAGTGTTGTAACGAGGACGATAGCGACAAGGAAAGGCCTTGGCCTTCCACGACACCGGATCCTCCACCGATTTCATCACTCGGAGTAGTGTGATCGGGAACCCACGTGAACTGGGAAGGACCGAAATGCCCTCCTGCCGGAGAAGTGGGATTCACTTGATGATGATGATGTTGAAGGAAATGATGATGGTGAGGCGGGTTAGGAAGCAGCATGTGAAGTGTGGAGGAAGTTGGAGGAGGAGGATGAGATTGAGTAGTGGGTGAGGGTGACCTTGCAGGTTGAGGATTCATTAAGAAAAGCTGCATGGCTGCTGCTGAGTCGGCATTAATCCCCGAAATCTGTTGCTGTTGTTGATGATGATGAGGAGTTGGTATGGCGTCGCGGTCATGATTCAAAATAACGTTAGGGTCTTTGGATTCAGCCAACATAATTCCTTGTCGGTTGCCATACCATTCGCTTCCCACAGGAGTGGTGGGAGGCGGCGGCTGTTGTTGGGCTCTGGTGTTTCCACCGCCTCGATAGACTAATTGGTTCTCTAATGAAGAAATATCAGCGCCGCCATGTCCTCCTCCGGGATGGGAATTGAAATTGAACATTTCGGACAACATTCCAGCAGCCTCGTAGCCCGGAATACCAGTGGGTTCCACCACCTCATCGATGGTAATCAACGGTGGAGGAGGCTCGAAGCCTCCTCTAAGTTTATCTCTACGGATCTGCTGGGCTATGTGGTGGTTGTGCTGCTGCTGTTGTTGTTGTTGTTGTTCGGTTTGCGATCTGTCGAAGGCATTGGAGAAACTGAAGATGCCTGCTGCAGCTTGATGGTGATGATAATCTTGCTGGGACATAGGATTCTTGGTCTGAGATTGACCAGCGCCGCCGCCCTCCTTGGAGTAGTAGTAGTGGTGGTCACCGGTAGTTGCTACTCCCATGTCATCATCATCATCTCTTTCTTCAGCCAGAACTATAAGATCCAATCCAACTACTTAAGTAATTATCTGGATTGATAAACAGCAAGGAACAATTAATACTTGTTATTTTTTTCAATTTTGGAAAGAAAAAAAATAATATAAAATTGGAGCTTTATTCATGTAGGCAAAACAAAAGACTACCTGTTCTTCAGAGTTGCAGGGAGTGAAAGGGTGCAAAGCTCTCAGACATCGTTTTCTCTTCTCTGTGGGATTCGAGACTCGCTGGGGAAAGAGAGAGAGAGAGAGAGAGAGAGAGAGAGAGAGATTTAAAAGACTCTCTCGATCTCTGCCGCTCACTGTTTGCTTTTTATCTCTCTCTCTTTCCTTTACTTTCCTTTCCTCCTTTTCTTTCTTTTTGTTGTTGTTGCTATGCTGTTCTTGCTTGCTTTCTGGCAATAGATAGCTCCTCTTTGTTGTGGGTTTGTCTCAGGAATCCTCTCTGCAATCGCCTTCTGCAAGCCAACTCCAAGAATTCATCTAAAAAGAAGGAATTTAATTAAAACCCAGAAAAAAAGAAGAAAGAAAAAATTGGGCGGGGGGGGGGGGGGGGGGGGGGCCGGATCGATTAGTGCTGCTGCAACTTGGGATTTATCATTTATATGTACGTCTTCTTCACACAGTCTCTCTCTCTCTCTCTCTCTCTCTCTCTTTCTCTCTTTCTCTCTCCCAGGAAGAAGGATGCATATGCACACACAAAAAAAAAAAAAAGATTAGAAAAGGAGAGGAGAAGAGGTCGCTGTTTTTCTTCTACCTCTACCCTCTTTTTCTTTTTTTTTTTTAAATAAAAAAACTCAACTACTTCTACTATTTCAAACTTATATTTATATTTTCTTATATTATTAATTATTGGATTATTTTTGCTTTAACGTTACTAGTTGGTAATTACTAATTAGGTTCGAATTATTTCGCTGGTTAGGTATGTGAAATTACAGATATAACCCATGTGTGTGGGTGTGAAATTACAGGGAGAAAATTAGCATGCGACGAAAATAATTATAAAAAAAAGAAAAGAATACTAGCAGTTAGCGGTTTTGTGCTCCTAATTAAACCTTTAATTAGATAGATATTTGATTATGTAAATAATGTTTAATTATATGTGCGTGTGTGAGACGACGTCGTACTTCTACTTGTTTGGCAGTAAATGACAAGAAACACCATCCAGCCAGATGTGGATCATATTCCATGTAGGCCACAAGACCTTTTAATCACAATAATAGACATTTAAATTAAGTATGGTGTCTTTTCACTAATCTCATCAAAATGAATCATTTATTTTTTGTACTTTAAAAGTACTATTTCTATCCCAAATAGTGTTTTTTTTTTTTTTTTTTTCCTCCTTTTGTGTGTGGACAGAGAGAAGATTATGAAAATTTTTAATAAAGTTAATTACGATAATTTCATATATTCATATCTACCGGGAGATGAATGCAGTTGAGGATCATCTAGTACGTTTGGCAAATGCTTCTGCTGACTCTACGCTCTTCGCTCACACCAGCCTACCTCCGGCGACACGGGGTATGATGGTTTTAGATGCTAGTTTCCCTTATTTAAGGGTTTGAGTAGTTTCCACTTGTATAAATTGCATCTGCATTTTTGCATTTTGTATTTCTAAAGGTAAACCTCATTAAGTTTCCCTTAAACCTCTTTGGTATTGCGCTTTTTTAATTAATAAAGGGTCACCATGGCCCCTGCCACTTAATCGACTTTTTTTGACCTAAAACAAATATAATAAATTTTGATAGATGCATATCCATAGTGTTATGTGTTTTTTTTTTCTTTTTCCTTTTCAGTATTCTCCCATTATATTAAAATAGTCCAGTTTATAACATAACTTCTTTATAAGTTTTGCAGATGCAATATTTATTTTTCGTATATTATTCTAATTATGATAAAAGTAAATGAAAATTTTATATTCTTTCTTGTCAACTTGGATTGCACTAGTTTTCCCCAGAAGTAAGAATTCTTCTTCAAAAGTAAATAAATTGCATAATCTTGTGTTATAGTATTGTATGAAAAATAATGTTATGTGTTAGTTTTCTTATTTATTCTTTATAAATAGTGTAGTAAGATTATCATAAACTAACAATTCAAATTTATATTGATTCATTGGCTCATACATGCATATTAGTTTCTCTTAAAACTAGCAATCTATCCCCCTGAATGTATTTAGATGCACCGTTGTGCAGATCCATGGGTTTGCCTTGGTATCGTGCTCACATCATTGTATAGAATGATCTCCGCTGGTGCTTTCTGTTCATGATATAATGCCTACAGCTCGGGTTGTTGGTTGGACCGGTTTAATGACTCTATATGAATTAATAGATTTTAATCATTCTGATCTCACAAATACACCAAATAATATCTCAAGAGTTGGGGTTTGTTTTTGTAGTCTTGTAGATTTCATCGCGACTCCCCAGAAAAAAATCACTTCCAATATTAAAAAGACAAGGTATATAAGCTAATACGAAATTTTTGTTGAAGATATAGATTCCATTCTTTCTTCTTTTTTTTTTTTTTAAACTTTCTTAAAAATAAATAAATAATAACTAGGACCACTTCAATAATATATATATATATATATAAATAATAATTTTTCAAAATATGAAAGAATAAGATAATTGGCACGTGCCAAAGGTTAGATGTACGAGTTAGGTTGCGGCGAGAGTTATGTGCTACAGTATGCGGTCTGAAAGCCACATCTAACTGATCCATCGATCTGCATCCAAAATCTATAAATATCCAATATTCACTTAATTAATTTCTTTCTTATAAACAAAATTATAGAATTTAACCCTTTATAAAGTTCAATTTTGTAACACTTAAATTCATTTCCAAAACTAAAATTCAAACCTCGAAGATCCCAAAAAGAAAGCTAAAAAAGAATTGAAATGGAGACTCATATGAATACAATAGTATATATTATGCAATGAAATATGACTGAAAAGGACACTGAATTGAGTTTTTGTCTTGTCTTTCTGGAAAAATATAAAGGGTGATAGAGTCATCATCATGTGGAAGGAAATTGAAGTCCAGAAGTTATTACACTGTCCACCATATTTCTTGATTTATGACAACTATATAGAGTGTCACCTCATACCTCTTTTGTTTTTAAGACAAAATACGATAATTCTGAAATTTTTTAATGTTGTTTGTTGTAACAGATTGATTTTATTAATTAAACACACGTACTGCAACTGTGTCGTAGCAGTAACATTTTCTCAATTTTTGTTGCCTCTTAATTGTGTGGTGTACTTTAACTAACATATTCTTTTTCTTTTTTCTTTTTTCTAAGTAACAACTGATGAAATGTTTGACTACATTTTACTACACATAAGCAGTGGAAAAGGGGACTTTGTACGCCTGAACTCATGTGTACAAATAGGCGAAATTATTAAATAAGAAGGTACGGAAAGCAGCGAGCATCAAGCCCAACCAAGCCTCGGACCTCAGCCAGTGACAAGAATGATATGGTTTGAATTAGTTTTGAACTCTTAAGTGATAAGTTTTACCTCATGTGTTAGTTAGTATAGTAGTGCCGTAATTGCTGGCTTAATATTCCTAAATGACATGAATTCGAGTTAGTTTGTCTTCTTCTACGTTCTTCCCTTCCCTTTTCTTTGTAAGTGTGTTCGTATTAAAGAAATTAATACATCTATCAAAGTGCTATAATTACTTTTATTTACATCCATAATTTCTAGGGTTTACTATTGATTATTTATTTATTTATTATTATTATTATTTTTGCAAATAGGGTTTACTATGTAAAAGCTTATGGAGCTGATCACCAAGTTAACTTTGTCTGAATAATTAAATAATTATTTAATATGGACAGCCCAGCCTGGCCCGGCCGATCCATTTCTCTTTCGTGGCCAGTAGCCAATAATGTTATTGCATTAGTGATTAAGAATGTACATATCTGGGATAGATAATGCAGTTTAAGTAGAAAGTAGATGGCTTTTTGAATAATTATTGTACTTTCCAAACCTTAATTAATGTCTTACTTTTATTTATATTATCACCGTAGGAAAAGGACACATATATACATTAATATAACAACAAAAGGTAACCTCTTTATTTGTAGCCGATTAAGTGGCTGGAGGGTTTGGGTACCCTTAATATGCTATTTTCTTTAGAGCTCGACCCATATTGATTAATGTGGTTGAAAGAAAAAGGGAAAAATCATCTCAATTATATATATAATTAATTTTATTTATTTATTTTTATGCCTTTTAAGACATGATTTTGATGTAAAAAAAAGAATTTATTATTTGAACCATATAATATTGATGGTCTTGTCTCTTTACTTCCTCATTGGGTCGTTAATGTTTTCCTAATTGACGTTACGTTTATTATATATAATATTCTCATTTTCATTTATAAAATAAATTGGCATCATATTCCTTATTTGTATTCTTACTTTATAATTATGAGTTAATTGTGAATCACATATTATTATATTAGTAAAGTTATGAAGTATAAACAAATAAAAAGCAAATTCTTGTATTGACATTAAATAAAAAAATCTTTACATATAACAAAAAGAGTATATTATACTCCCCGTTTCCATGAGAAATAGTATTACAAAGTGGATTCTTCTAATAGAACGGAGGGAGTATATATTTTAGAAAAATACAAAGTGAAACATACAGTTCAGAATTGGAACAGCCGATTCTGGAACCATCGGCATATTATTTCGGTTCCAATCTTGAAATCTTCGATCTGGTTCCCATTCAAATTGAAATCGTGGTCATGTCTATTCCGATAATGAAAAGAAAAGAAAAAAAAAAATTGATATTTGAGGGAGTGTGGATTATTGATCACCCAAAATGTAGGAGGGAAGGATAAAGAATTGGCAACTGCAAACTATATTGACAAATGACAGCCTAACCATCTCCTCTTGTGTCGCCTTTTGGGTGATGTCACGTGAATCTCCCCACCTTCACACGCTCGCCTCTTCGTCGCCGGAGATCCTATCTCCCCCGCCTCACGTGCCGCCTTTAGATTTTTTAGTTCTTTTACAACCGGTAGCTGCACCACTTTTGTAATTAATTAATTTACGCAGCTCAGCCGTCAACACCCATGTCCCATGCATGATGAACAGATCACCCATAAAAGGATATAGTGACCCTTGAGTAAGTGTTTCTCTGCAGCTGCCCATTTTACAGCTGCTACTACTCATTTCTTCTTACTTTATTTTCCCCTACAAGTCGAAATTTACGTTATGTTTGGATTGTAAATTAAATAGGAGATTTTCTTTCTTTGAGATAATTTTTACGAGAGATTTTTGTATTGATCAAATGAAAACGAGTCAACTTTGTAATACGATAAGGAAGAGATTTATTGAGGGTGAAGAAAATATGTTTTTTGAAGATTAGGTGGCCATTAATTTATCTACTATAACATCATGTGCGCGCTCTCAATTTTTGTAGCTTTATTTATTTTTTTCCCTTTTTCTTTTGAGGTGTCGTTTGGGGATAATAAATTTCTTTCGCAATCAATTATATATCGTGTGCCACCACCTAAAATCGAACAAAAAGGTACAAAAGTTTGGTTATTAATTAACAAGTGTAAGATTGAAACATATGTGATTTATAATATTTTGTAATTTTTTATATATGAATTGTTAATTTGCTTGTAACGATACGGCATCCTGTTTCCTTTTGACCCACGTACGTACGTTGCTATATTAATTGCCAGTTTTGGAGTACTTTATCACGTTTGATATAACACGTTAATCATTGTGCTTCTTTCATTTTTTTTAGGAAAAAGAAAAAGAAAATCATTAATTTTTGAGCCTATATTCATCACCATGTTTTTACAATTTGAATATTTTTCACATTTAAAAGTCATTTCCAAAACTGAGTTTTGAAAACGAACAAACAGTTTACAAAATAAAATTTTCTAGTGAAACTATTCCGGAGACATTTTAGTTATTTACCATTTGAGTTTGAAAGACAAAGGAGACGAAGAGGAACAGCGGCAGCATCATACAATAGAAATAGAAATATCGCCAATGCAATGCACCAAATTGGTGCAAAAATTGCATCAACTACTGTTCATATTCCAATCCATTCACACCAAATTTTGCACCAAAATGAATATTCTCCTAAACCCCTCATATTATTATTTTTTAAAATCAATTTAGGGTTTAGCTCAAAAAGAAAAAAAAAAAAAAAAACAGTGAATAGTACGTAGTTGGTGTTGATGAATAGTGCAGCACCAAGTTGGTGCAACACTATTGATCAGCATCAATTTGGTGAAAGAATTGGATGGATTTGGGGTAAGTTTTGCACCAAAATGGAGGAAAGGTGCATGCATTGGAGCTGGGTGAAAAAGAAAGCGATCGATCCAGAAGAGAATTAACTCATGTCAATCGTACGAGGAAGCGTCACGACAATTTCCAAACTGTCTCTTTTGCCTAATGGAGAAATGGGAAAAGCAAAAGTAAAAGTGAGATAAACTTCCACAAATTCATATATATCTATCCCACTTGTTCTTCTTTTTTTTTTTTTTTTCTCCATCCTCTATAAATAAATAAACGAATTATATATATATATATATTTTTAAAAACAAACACTATAAAATTTAATTAAAATTGAAATTTTTTTTTTCTTCCCCTTAGACAAAATCATTTCTAACTATATTATAACAGATTCCTATATAAATAAATAAATAAATAAAAGCTTTTAATTTTCAACTGATGAGTAGCTAAAAAGCTACTTACTCCCATAATAAAGCATGAAAATAAGTGACGATCTTGGATTGGAACTACTAGTTTCTTATCTTCTTCTTGTTTTATTTATTTTATTTAAAATAAAATAAAAAGGATTTATTGGGTTGGGGGAGGATGGGGTTCTTTTTTGACAATAATCGATCAAATTATTCCTTTCCTTTGGGGGATGCTTTCCCTTTTCTTACCACTTTTGATAACATATTATTTATAAAGCTTTGTTTTGCCGTGACCACAACCCCACTTCCACTTCACTTGTGGAAATTAATATTCATTTTTATCTTTTTTTTTTAACTTGGACCCATCATGATATATATATATATATATAAGTAGTATTTACTATTTACTGTGGTTATCAAATATTAATACACCAGCTATTTTCATTTTCGTCAACTCAATAAATAGAATAAATTCAAATATATATATATTCTTTAATGTTAAATTGAAGGATTGATTAGCAATTGATTTATTGAACAAATTAATTAATTAGACGGTCGATGCATGCTGAGTAATTTTTTAAAGGCTACGGCCCAATTAATCCCATTAGTCAAGACGCCACGCCGAGCCTCATTTTTTTTTTTTTAATTTTTATTGGAACCACAGCTGACTCTTCGTTTGTGTCTCTCTCAATTTCCAATTAACTAAACACATTAGCGTTATCAGAATATTAGTGGCAGATTCAAAACTCGATGCTACGGAATAACTTTTGATCCTATCAACGAAGAAATCGATCACCGACCGTCTGGCCGGAAAAATTGGCCGGCCACCGTTAGCATTTCGGCGAATCATGAAATTTCTATCATGCATATATGCATGTCAACCTAGGGTGAATGAGTTGCCCTCGGAAATTCTATAAATTGATTGATTGATTTAGTTTTTAGGTGTTGCTATCATTATTTATTGAAAATATTAGAATAAACAGGATTTATACGTATACGTACGTACGCATGAATTATCACGTAAAATAAAAAGAAATTTTTTGTCCATATTCTGAATTTTTATTTAATATTTCTCTTGGTACGCCTGGATTCAACAGCCTCAAAATCAAGTTAATTATTTAGGACTTCTTCAAGCTAAAAATATTAATACACTATATAGGAGGAGTACTACGTCAATAATAATAATAATATTTTTTAATAAATAAATGAAGTAACGTTATCTGGGGTAGCCTCTATCTATATGTTTATGATTAGTTGGACCATATATTAATTCGAATTTAAATTTGTTAAAATGATAATAATTATTAATCATTGTGTCATGATTAGTCCTCAAAAAGCTTTAGCCTTTACAAATCCAAAAAGGGAACTCTTCATAAGTTACGTTGCCCAATTATTTAAGGAAAAAAAAAAAAAAAAAAAAACCTAGTCACAAGTTGTGGGGATCCATTTGCCCTATGCCTCTGACCACCCAATTATTAGACTTTACACATTACCACTACGTAACAACCAGAGAAAATTAATCCTAATTATTATACATAAGTATACCTTAGTATTTTAATTTCTATGTTGACTTGGTAATTAATTAGCTAGCTGGGACCATTAATTAATTTCATGGAAAATTTCCATTATTAATTACCCCAAGTTCAGCGTTAGGTAAAAAGTCACCATAATTTGATAACTTACTTGGAAATTATACAAAAGGAAGAATGATATTTTTTGTACTAAAAGTTTGGGCTATTTGTAACTTTGGTACTAAAAGTTTACTCAGTTTCAAACTTGTGCTTTATGTTTATACTTTGTTGTATTTTTAGTACCAGTACATGTTATTTTAAGTAGTCAAACCGAAGTCAACTGTAATTTGAGGGTATTTTATAGTTCTACAATTTCGTGGGGGCTGAAAATGTAATTTTTCTAATATAATTTTCAAAACATTTCACGGTTTTCTTTCTCCTCAGTCGGAAGAAAACTTGTGCATCGACTGAGGAGAAAAAAAAATAGCGAAAATGTTTTGAAAATAATATTAGAAAAATTATCTTTTTAGCCCTCACAAAATTGTAGAATTTGTAAAATACCCCAAATTACATTTGACTTTGGTTTGACTACATAAAACCTGCTATAGCAGGTACTGGTACTAAAAATGCAACAAAGTATAAACGTAAAACACAAGTTTAGAACTGAGTAAACTTTTAGTATCAAAGTTGCAAACAGTCCAAACTTTTAGTAACAAAAATGTCATTTTCCTTATGCAAAATAACAGCTACATATAGCCTCTCCAATGAAAGAGGCTAATCATTTTCACGTGTGCATGAGATATGTTGAAAGTGAAAGCGCAGAAAATCCAATAATATATATATATTATAAGTCCTAAAACAATTAATATTAGGATTATTTTGATTAACCAGTTGATATATAGGTAGATCATAATGGATGAATTAGTGTGTAAATTGTGAGTTAATTATGGGACAAGCATATATATATGCTGCTTTGTCGTAATCAAATACAATTAATTATCATAATTAATGACAAGACCCCATAAAAAGATTCATTTTAAGCAAACTAATTAAGTGTACAATCAAAAGAGTAATTACGTAATGATTTAATAATTGATTTAGGAAGCTAGAGATCGATTAAGTAGGAATAAAAAAAATAAAAAAAAGGTACCTTTCACCTACTGATGTAAAAGGCTAACCAACCAATTTTCCAACGATTGAAGTGGGATCTCTCCATATTACGTATGATGTTTAAGCAACCTAAATAAAGCCATGATAATATATACTCCCAGCAATGTACAACAACTTATTATAAGTATCAAAGTACAACACTTAAAATAGCTAATTTGACATAATTTCTTCCATTTATACCATTACTTATTAATTATGAGTTAATTGTAAACTACACATGATTATATTAATAAGAGCAGGAGTAATAAATTTGAAAGTGGACTCTTATAGTGGAACGGAGGAAGTATGTATATATATATTCCTTTGTATTTAAGCGTCGTCACTTTAATTACCCCACCAAACATTTTATATATATAGAAGTTTATCTTTTTTATTTTAAAAAGAAAGAAATGGGGGGTTAGCTTGGGAAGGAGATCGATCGATTGGCCCAAAAAGTTGAAATCTATTCATGTTGTCACTAAAAGCTTTAAGGAAAACAGTTGAATAATGGGGAAATGTTGTCGATTTCAAAGGTTCCATTCATGTCACACACGGGTACTGACTCAGGATTTCTCTTTTCTTTCTTTTTTTTTTTTTTTTTTATTTTTTATTTTAATTTATTAGAAAGAGTGACAATGACTCCAAAGACAACATTTTTATATTTAATTAACTACGTAATCAAATATTAATATAATAATTAATAGTTTCCAAGAGAGAGATAGAAATTAATGTCATGAATTATTTTTCAAACTTTTTGATAAGTTTCGAAAGTTTTGAGTATTATAGTAGTCTACGTTGGACTAAGTAACATAAATTGCTTTCGAACTTAATATTTTAATATTAGAATTTTTATATATAAAAAAAAGTCATTTAATTACATATTTATGTAGTTTTTTCACAAGTCCAAGTCGATGGATGGATTGATCAGGTGTTTGTTCTTCCTTAATTTATACAGCAATATCCTTAATTACGTCGATACTTTTATTAGGGTTTTCTATTTTTAAGTAAAAAAAATATCTTTATAAATAGTTTAGAGTTTGATCAAATCCAAACTGAGAATGAGTAGTAATAAGGAAGAATTATTAATAAGCAAAAGCAAAGCAGGTATATATATACATAAACTACAAGAAGCGCGCGCATGGCGCATGACGGCCGGCCGGCAAATATATATATATATATATATATATATATTACTAGGTAAGCGGTTCACGAGCGGCTCGATCAAAGCTCGGCGAGCAAGACCGAAATATAATTCAGTGGTGTGGATATAGTTTCGAAAAGAAAAGGAGGGAATGGAAATGCAAAGAGAGGGTAGGCATGTCTATCTCAAGTTGGGTCACTTTCGAAAATCCAAAAGAATGATCAGATTCATTACCACATTAACAAAAGCACCAACATTCTCATGGTATGCCGGCTCCACCCTTTTCACACCTTCTATTTCCATTTCTATTTCTCTATATATATATTCTCAGTCCGCCATCTTCTCTGTTTGCTTCATTCATCCCATTTTTAGTTTCATCGGACTACGTACGTATAACAACTAGGTTTGTGATCGATCTAAGATAAGTCATACTCATCAACTCCAATTAATATAGGACGTAAACTTCTTCTGTCCTTTTTTTTTTTTTTTTTAATATTATTTTTGGCTAAGTTCGTAAAAGTTAATAATAATACGGTAAGTTTTATGGGCTATTGGGATGATTAGGGCCTGGGCCCATATTGAAAATGACCGGAAATAATTGAAAGGCCGAGAAAGCATTTTGCGGTAGAAAACCCAAAGATATATATATATACGTGAGGACTCCAAGGTGGTCCTCTTCTCTTCTCTCACTAGTGTCTTGTGAGAGTGAAGGAGGGGGGAGGGGGGGGGGGGGGGGGGGGGTCCACGTGGCACGGCCGGCAGGGTGTGGCCCGTCCACGTGGGGAGAAGTGGTCCAGCTGGGACGTCCCTGGTTCTGGATGTCGACACGTGTCGCTGAAGAAAAGATTGACAAACTGTTCCTCTTTGATGGATCCATCAACTGCAATGGGTAGCCGGAAAATGACAGAAAAGTCGGTGGATTCCACCGAGAGGGCACCGGCGTTACATTTTCATTTTTCCCGGTGGAATTATCGGTGTAGGGTTTGGTTTGGTTTAACAAAATGACAATTCATTGGGCATTAATAACTGATTAAGATTTAACTTCATTTGATACGTACTACGTTGTGGTTTGGAAGCAGAAAGAAAATAGAGAGCATGTGTTATGAAGTGGGTTGTGTCGGAGGCCAAGTTTTGGCCGACAAACCCGACCATAATACTCCACCCGAGACACTCAAATAGTCTACTTTATATTACTATAAACAGTCTCGTATCGTACTCTCATATGTGTTCCTTTGTTGTTGAAATTAATCAACAAGAACAACAATAAGAACATATTTAAATGAATTGTCGATGGAACCCTAAAAGACACCAAACAAATGGGATTGGAAAGAGCAACAGTAACAGATATCTACCCAGAAATTGCATGCTCTCTGTGTCTCTGCTCCTAAAGTAAAAATCCCAATCCTTTTGTCTCTTTCTCTCTTGGTTTGGTGTTTAAAGTATCTAATTCGGGAGTCGGGATTTACATTTACGGCTCCAATCATTAATCAGACACTGCCAAACCAAATTTACTAACCTTTCCAACACATCAATGGGCCAACCTCTATCCCCTACCCCTATCTTTAGTTTTTCTGTGGACCTTTTTTATTTTTCTAACCTATAAATAGTAATACATGCATGCGCCTTGTTTTATTTTTTCTCCCGAGTCCGTTTTTTAACATGAAAAAACCTGTAGAAACAAACTTTCTCTATTGAAGTTTAAGGGCCCATGGGCCTGATTTATTTATTTGGCTTATCCATCAAATTGGCCCATATTGAACGTAGAGGTTGAGCCCATGGGCCTAATTTTTTTTTTTTGGTTGCATTTGTTAGCTTTTGACGTATCATCTCCTTCCCTGTGACCCAGAGAATTTATGAAAATATGAAAAAGCAGAAATGCAAGACTTTATTTATGGATATTGAAGCAGGAAAAGAAGAAGCCACAGACATAACCAAGAGTTGAAGAAGGGCCCACATGTCGCCGATCATGATCATAATCAGACGAATCAGAGATGACCAGCTGGGGCCGCTGGGACGGCGACTGGAGCCGTCGCCACTTACTTACAATCCTCTGGACAACACTAGTTGGTTCTTTCTTCCTCGTAAACTTATAACTCCTCAGATACTTTTGCCTTCCGGAGTGAATGTTGTAGGCGTCGACGCGTACTCTTTCAGGGGTGCCGGCGGCGAATAGCACAATAGGAGACGGAGCAGGTGTGCAGCTGGCGGCGTCTGAGTAGTCCTTTTTCTGGCATATCATCCTCAGAAACTCTCGATCGGCTTCTGCCCATTGTTGGAGCTTGTAAATATTAGCGGCGGCCGTGCTTAGTATGACCGGAGATTGAGCATCTATGCATCCGCCGCCACTACAACCTGATGAGTTGATCATCATCCTCAATCGGCCCGGGCGGCCAAGATGAATCAAATATTATTCCCTTTTACTAAAATTAACGTAGTAAAATCCCCCAATTTCTTAAAAACTTTTCTACTGTAAGTTAGTTTGTTCCCAAATGTGCTTCTTCTTAGTTCTTATAAATAAAGCTCTCGGGAATCATTCAACTTGCTTGGTACTTACAATGTGCGGCCACTCTGTGTGAGTGTGAAGTACACTGGAGCAACTGAGAAAAAGTAAGTACATGAACAGGTGCATTATTTTACGTTAGAATAGAAAGAATGTGTACGAGAATATAAGGTCTATCTAAAAATAAAAAGTTAATAAGTCTTTTAATAGTACTTGTGAGAACAGAATTTGAACGGACGGATCGAAAATCTGATCTGATGTGTTTTTTGGTTTGTAGCATTTGAATAATTGGATGCTCTAAAGGATTAGTATGAGTTATAACCATTCATTCAATGTGTATATTATATGAATTAAAGGTGAATTTATCCGATGGAATGGAACAAACAAACCCACTTTAAATGGTGCTTCTCTATATCAACGAATCGTGCGCACTCCTTTTACTTTACCGACCACCTTTCGTGGTGCGTTTACTTCGTCAATTTTGGGTGCCCCAAATTTTCTTCTACACAATTTTCAAAAATTAATTTTATTCCCCAAAAGCAAAAAAAAAATCTTATTTTGGTCACAACAGAAACAAATCCGTAGTAAAACACTTGCAACCCAATCCTAAAAATAAAAAATAAAAAAAAAAGTCTCCCCAAAGACAGATTATCATTTGCCGTCCTTTGTGGGTTTTCTACGCCTGGGCTAGGCCCATCGTCAGTCCATGCCCAATAACTGTAATATATTCATTCAGAAAAAAGTAAACCCATAAAGCTATAATGAAGCAAGCCCATACATGTGGGCTTCTGATAAATGGCCCAAAATTGTAAATGAGTCTAGCCCAACAAAAAATAAATAAATAAACCTCAACCTTTTTTTGGAGCTCCATGTCAAAAAAATAAAAGAAATACAATTCTTAAAAAAAGAAAATAATAAAGCAAGGAATTATAAAATAATAAAATGATTCGTTACCTCATTGTGTGGTAGTATATTCCTCATTTTTCGCTTTCTCATATAAAACTTTATATTTTTATCATATAATATTTTATATCTTTAATAGATTTATTTGACCTCGAATCAGCGCAACAAAACCATTATTCATTCATATTATATAAGTGTAATGCATACGAAATAAGGTTTGGCCTTAGGCCTAACGGTAGGCCCCAATAACACATGTCTAGTTCGAGACTTAAGAAAGTAATGCTGGCAAAATTTACTGGCGAAACCAAGAAACATGGACCACGTCATATAAATGTTTAATCATTTTTGATAAATCAGGTCACATCACTCAAGCTTTATACGAAAAGCAGTTTCGAGAAAATTCACGACCATATTGATATGAGGCACAATTTTCGAATTGATCGAGAGATGGAACACGAAGGTCGATGAATTACTATTACTACTGTTATTATTATTTATTAGTATTATTGGACAATAAGAAGAAAGATTGGAGTGGGGCCATTGTGACAAATAATATGAGAACTAAAATGGATGCCGTTTTTGTCGGTCATTCCACACCCACTTAACGTGTAATCTACCTAACATTATCGGAAATTTCCCACTGTGAATTTTTGGATTATTACATTTAGGTCATTTATGGAGCAATTAAAAATTATTCAATATAACATTCTATTTTTTCTTTTTTTTTTAATTTAAGACGAGACTTTCAATAATATAATAAAGAAGTTATTAGAGAAGGAAAGACTATTTTGAGAGAATTGTTTGATTGCTGCCACACCTTATGATATGCTTCATACTGCAGCTGGTACATGAAAATGGTATCGTTTCACTATTTCTACTTATCATAAACTTAAAAGTCACAAATTGTGTACTACTAATAAAAAATAATAATAATAATAAAAATAGAAAAGAAAGATTTTCCAAGGCAGCATCCACATAAACAGCAGCCGCCACAGGGAGAGGTAGTTGTTGAGTGATCCACATGTCACCATTTTACAGCCTCACACACGTACTTCACAGTCTGCCACCACCTTCACTTATATGGGGAAGTGTTCCAAATCTTGATTTTGGATTTCAGCTCAAATTCAGCCGCAAACTTGGAAATACCAGCATAGGAAAGAAGATGAACAACACCCCAAACTACATGGGATGCAAGTTCTCTTTTTCTCTCTGGGGGTGTCCGGCGGCGGCTGTCCTCCTCCACCACCACCACCGTGGGAGGAAAAGGCCAAAAGATAAACAGTGAAGATGACCCCAATTTGATCTCTTTCCCTGATGACCCTTTTGTCAACGTGAAAGGTTTACGGTTATGGGCTTTTGACATGTAGCGGACTATTAGTAGAAAAAAATGGGGGTAGAGGGTCCCCACGTGCTAACCAAAGCACAAATCTTTCCAATTGAAATTCTCATCCCCCTTTTCTCATCAAAGTTCAATCTTCAAGGAACGAATCATCATTGCAAATAAATAATTTTTGCATCATACTCACTTACTATAATGAAAAAAGTTCTTCCCTTTTTGCTCATGTTTGCGTAGAATTCAAGTGCCCCCTTTTCAATTCTTCTTCTTTGTTCTTTCGGTGTTTCGAAGTGGGTGGATGGATGGAATTTATATCTTTTATGTCATCTCTACTTTTCGTTGCTTGTGGTGACTATGCGTACCACTGAGTTGTGTTGTAATTTGTCCGATCTGGGCCTCATCAGATTCCCAGGAACTCTGCAGATTCTTCAACTGTTTGAGGTTAGTGTCCTTTGAGCATCATGTTTTTTCTTTCTTGGTCAATTCTCTTCTTCAGTTTCTCTTATCCGACAATTTGGAGGAAGCCATCTAACCAGAAAGACTCAATCTTTTTTTCTGCTGATTGATTATTGTTCAGTATCATCGTCTGATTCCTTTCCTTTTCCTGTTGAATTCTGTGGAGATTCTTGTCTTATATAGGAGATTACTCCCAACGAAGTATAGTTTTAGTTAATTTACATGGTTTGATTTGATCCCTCTTTTTTCATGAATGAAATGCTGGGATATCCATTGTTCAATTAGTTCTATTGAATTATATATCCCATCATCTATCTATCGCCTGTTTAAATATGACCTTGATCAATTTATGATACTATTCCATTCCTTCCTCATTCTATCTTTCCTGATTGATTGACAATCAATAATTAGTTAGTTGCTTATTCTGTCTCAGTCCACTAATTTTTTTTCTCATCAACTTGAATAATACAGTCAGCAAGATATCGATTATAATTGCATACCTGGCAGTTGATAGCAATTTATGGGATGGGGTGGTTAACCAAGATTTTCAAAGGTTCCAGCCAGAAACTCTATGAAGGGCAATATCATGGAAGATATGAAGATGACACAGTTTGGGAAAGACCGTCTTCTATTTCAAGGGTAATTATTGCTTATGATTATTGTAATAATTTTCATTTTGGTAGGATAGTTTGTTAATGTTTCTTAATTGTATGCTTCAATGTGCTCTGGAGGTTTTTAGATGCATCATACGTTTCTCTCAGAGATTCATCAAGCCTAACTTGGCATTTTGCAACATCGATGTAGGATGTGTCATCAGATTTTGATGCTGAAGAAATTGATCGGGCAATAGCACTTTCTCTTGCAGAAGAGGAAGAAAGAGCTATTGCTCAAGAAGATCAGAAATCTGTTTCTGAAAAGGATGAGAAATCTATAGCAGGAGAAGATGAGAAATCCATAACAGAAGATGAGACATGTATAGAAGATCATCATGAAGCTGCAGAAGAAATCGATCAGAAAGGGAAAAAAGTGGTTGGTGAGTAAAGAAACATTCATATTTGAATATCTAGCCTAATGACATGGAAAGTTTGGTGACTGATGGATGCTAGGTTTGTGCAGTAGTAGAGTACATTAAGAAATAAAAGTAGAACCTTATAACTGAAGCAAAACTTTTGGTCTTTCTGCTAATTTTCTGCTGGTTTCTGTTTCATTCTAGAACTTTTACTTTTTATCCACCAAGCAAAACTACTGTCATTCATCCACTGAACTTTCTGTAATAATATCAGAGGATAACTCTTATTTGGAAGAAGATGAGCAACTTGCGAAGGCCATTCAAGAAAGTCTGACTGTGGGATCTCCACCTTCTCCTCCTGGATATAATTATGGAAGCTTATTTCCACCTTATCAGTTCTTCTATCCATCTGGCTACAGGTAACGTGCCTCTTTTTTTCTTTACTTCAACCCTACTTCCATCCTCAATGAGTATCATTGAATTGCAGTGTACGTGTGTCTTGTGTATATTCTCAGGAAATTCTGATTGCATATTCATGCGTGTGTTGTCTGCATGAAAATCACTTTTATCAATTGCAAATAAAAAAAGTCACTTTCATGTAGACTGTTGATATCTAGCAGACATTAAATTGATATTCAAATTGGCTAACTGATCGCTATATATATAGGATATGTGCTGGTTGCAAGGCTGAAATCGGTCATGGACGATTTTTGAGTTGCATGGGAGGTACATGGCATCCTGAATGCTTTGTGTGCCATGCTTGTAGAGAGCCAATATCTGATTATGAGGTCAGAATATACATAAAGCTACTAAAAAAATCTCTGGAACTTGTTTCTGAAGCATCCTTTGACTAGTAATCCTGCAAAACAGCTGGTGATCGCAGAATTACCTAAATTGCTTTATTCTGTCAATGATTACAGTAAAGGGGTTGAACTGATTCTCTCTCAATTTTTTAACAGTTCTCAATGTCTGAGAATCAACCATACCACAAATCCTGTTATAAGGAGCTGCACCACCCTAAATGTGATGTCTGCAAGAATTTTGTAAGCATCTCATTTAAATCATAAATAGTATACATCTTGGAATTCTTTTTTCTTAAGTTTCCTTTTTTACAACTCTGATTTGGTTTCTTGGCATGAATGGCTATTGATTTCTGAAGATCTTATCTGAAAATTAATTAACAACACTTGATTCTGCACTACATTTTCCTTCATGGATTGTTCTGACCCTGCATTTACCATTCATCTGAGTAGATCCCAACAAATGCAGCTGGGCTCATTGAGTATCGGGCGCATCCTTTCTGGCAGCAGAAATACTGTCCCTCACATGAGCATGACGGAACTCCACGCTGTTGCAGCTGTGAGAGAATGGAGGTGTGTTAAGAGAAAATAAACCATCTGATTGAAAAGGGATTACATTGTAGACTGTTTTAAAAAAGAGAGAGCATGACAAGACTGAACTGTTTTAAGCTGTACATAAGTAGGCAACTTTTTTCGGTTTATTCACAATTTAACTAATTTTGAACATTTGCACTCATGCAGCCAGTGGATGCCAGATACCTCATCCTTGGTGATGGTCGAAAGTTGTGTCTCGAGTGTTTAGATTCTGCTATAATGGACACTGGTGAATGCCAACCTCTTTACATTGAAATACAAGAATTTTATGAAGGTCTAAACATGAAAGTGGAGCAGCAAGTGCCTTTACTTTTGGTAGAGAGACAAGCACTTAATGAAGCCATGGAAGGAGAAAAACAAGTGAGGTTCATGCTTTGAAGCTATTTTACCTTCAGAAAAATATGCATTTTCTTCATTGTGAAGACCATTTTCACTGTTTTGTTGGGCTAATCAGCTATTGAGGAAAAAAAACATATGTTAAAACTCTTTCCTTTTCTCTCTTCTTCACCCAGGGGCATCACCATCTGCCTGAGACAAGAGGACTTTGTCTATCGGAAGAACAAACCATTAGCACTGTAGGTCTTTCCCTTGTATTTTACCTTGCAAATGTTACTCAAATTGATTACTTGAGAGACCTGCTGTATTCAATTTGGTTCTTTTACTTGACCAACCAAATGCCAGATTTTAAGGCGGCCCCGGATCGGGGGTGATCGAATAATAGACATGTTCACCCGGCCATATAAACTAGTCCGCAGATGTGAGGTGACCGCAATACTCATATTGTATGGTCTCCCTAGGTAAGAATAGTTTGTCCTCTGTGGTTTTCCTCGATGTTTACCCTATAATAAACAGCTTTACATCCTGCATAGGTTGTTGACTGGATCCATCTTGGCTCACGAGATGATGCATGCATGGCTGAGACTTAAAGGTGCTCAATTATTCCAGTATAATCATATTTTGCTGACCGTTCCTAGTTCTTAGTTTCTCTGCTATATGCCATGACTGGAATAACCTTTTTCTGGATGTTTGTCAGGTTTCTCTCATCTAACTCCAGAGGTTGAAGAAGGGATTTGCCAGGTGTTAGCTCATATGTGGCTGGATTCTGAAATCATTGCTGGTTCTGGTAGTAGTGTGGCTTCTGCTTCTTCCTCATCGTCTGCCTCTCCATCCTCATCTTCATCATCATCTTCAAGCTCTTCAAAGAAAGGAAACCGCTCTCAGTTTGAGAAGAAACTCGGAGAATTTTTCAAACATCAGATAGAGTCAGATACCTCTGCAGCTTATGGAGATGGATTTAGAGAAGGTAACAAGGCAGTTCTCAAGTATGGACTGAGGAGAACCCTTGATCACATGCAGCTTACAGGATGCTTTCCATGATAGAATTGTGGTGATTTAGATCTCTCCATACTCGAATCAAATACTTGTTCCTCCAGTATCATACCGGTTTTGTGGCTTTGAAGCTCTCGATGAATCAAGAAGATTCATATACGTACGCTGCTATTTTTAACAAGTTCTCTACACTGTACCTGTAGTTGATAATCCTTTGGAACATTGGATACCTGTAATCTGGATGTGTATACGAGCTATAAACGTGGTGTATATCATACAAACAATACAAATAAAAACCATAGAGAACATGGTTACATGAATCTATGCTGGGTCATTTTGTTTTCTTGAAAATGGATTTGCTTTTGTTGTCCCTTTGATTATTATCCAAATGTCAATCTTACATATCCACTGAAATCAAACGTAGTTGTCTGACAGATGGAAGAAGCCCTGAAACTGAAAGTACTTTTCTTTTTTTATTTTAAGCCTGGAAGAAGAAGGCCATTTTTGTGAGCTCTGATGTCTAACAGGTTAAGGACGCATAAATTCAGGGAAACTGGAGAAGAGAGTTGAAAATGGTGGGGAAGGATTTAGGAAGAGCCCATTTCTGGGCTCATGGTGATTCAGGTGACGATTGCTTGGCTTCAAAAGCTGAATTTTGTTTCTTAGCATCTCTAAGAATGTATAGAATTTATATTGCTACTATTCTTTTTGACTTCTTTGTTTTTCTTGGGACAAGATGTTCTTCTGTCTGTTGTACATAGTAAGTGTTGCCTCAGGAGTACAGACTACAGACTCCATAGTACTGTTTCCTGTCATAATCTGATGTTTAAGGTGACAGGTCTGTTGGATTTTTTAAAATCTCATTCAGAATTATCTAAGCTTTCAGACCTTTTGGTTTGATCTCAGCGCTGAATAAGAAACCAGGTGAAGAAGGAATATCCATTTGTCCCGTTCACATTAGCCGAATCGAAAAGGTACAAAATCAATAGTGAATGCTGCCAACAGGCCAACCTGTTGGGATTGCTTCAATCATTCATCTGTCTGCGCATGCTTTATTCTTAGATTAAACCATTTGACAGCAGCTGTTTTAACTCCATATTCCACACCATTATTTAAATCTTTCTGACTTTTTCCATTGCGTATGGTCGTTTTGTTGGAGGACGAGTTCTTGCCGTCCTGACTTGGGCTCCTGTATTATTCTAATGGTGGATATGCTTCTCAGTTCCAATACAATTTGAGAAGAAAAATACCCTCTTCTTGGAAGCAAATGCCAGTATATATGATTAGTGAAGAGGTCTTTGTCAAGCTTATATTCTTCATTTTACTTTTATTATTATATTCTTGAGTTTTCAGTATTAGAAACGTGACTTACAGAAGAGAACAAGTAGTGTTTAATCAGCCCACTGGACACTGGATCCAAATTCTATAATTATTAAGATCTCACTGAACAAACAGACGAGCTCTCCAAGATTGATTTTTATCATATACAGTGTTTCTTGTCGATTCCTTGGAGGAGATAGCGAGATGTTTCATCTTTTCTTCCAAGTTCTGTAAATTCAGGGACAATAGCATCATCATCATCATCGCCCTTGGCTTACCGTTTCAATGGGAGTCTCTACTTTTTTTACCCTGTTTTTCTTTCTGGCAATTCTTTGTGAAATGCTATTCTTTTCATCCTGCTTCGTTTCCGCTCAATCCATTAATAACACAGCGGACACGGACTTCTCGTGTTCTCCGAACTCAACTGCAACCTGCGAAACGTATTTAACTTACCGTGCTCAGTCCCCGGATTATCTCGATTTGGATTCCATCTCCGGCCTGTTCGGAATAAGCCGGTCGGAGATTGCAAACGCCAACAAGCTTGTCTCCGATGATGTCCGGCTTGTACCTCAGCAACTCTTGCTGATACCCATCAGGTGCAGTTGCAACGGATCGTATTTCTTGTCAAATTTCTCCTATGAAATCAGGTGGGGCGACAGCTTTTATTCAGTTTCAATCCATGCGTTTGAGAATCTGACGAAGTTTCAGTTTGCGGTGAACATGAACCCGTCTTTGAACCCCTTCAATCTGACCGTCGGACAGAAAGCTGTGTTCCCTTTGCTCTGTAAGTGTCCTGGTTCCGACACGAGGAATATCGGAATGTTCCCGTACTTTCTTACCTATGTATGGCAACCTGGGGATGATCTCTCTTCCGTGGGTTCCATGTTTAACACATCGAATGACGCTATTGATGAGTTAAATAATCACAGGAACTTCTCTGCTGCGATTTGTCTTCCTGTGCTAATTCCTGTTCAACAGCCACACATTCTGCAAAGTCTACCCCCTCCTGCAAAGTCCCATTTTAGTAGGCGGGTTCTTGTTGCTGTTTTGAGTATTGCTCTGTCTGTTTTACTCGTCATAGCTTTCCTGTTATACATGAGGAAAAGAAAGAAAGCATTAGGGCGAAATTCCTGTGGAACTGAAACCCCTGTTCTTAATCGCCACAGAAAATCTTCTGGGGTTGAATCCTGCTACTCAAAGTCCAATCAGGATAAAGTCATCCCGGGAGTTTCAGGATATCTTGGAAAGCTGATTGTTTATGACACCGAGGTGATTATGGAAGCAACTTCGGAACTCGATGAAAGATACAACGTTGGAGGATCTGTGTACAGGGCTGAGATAAGCGGAAAGATGTTTGCTGTCAAAAAGACTGAAAATGGTGCAGAGGAATTGAATTTACTGCAGAGAGTAAACCATGGAAATCTGATGAAGCTAGTGGGGATTTCCCTGGAGAATGAGAGGGCAGCCTTTCTTGTTTTTGAATATGCAGAGAATGGATCCCTGGATAAGTGGTTGTTTCACGAATCGCCTTCTTGTTCTGGCTCCTTTTCTTCCCTTTCTTGGATTCAAAGGTTAAACATTGCCTCGGATGTTGCAAACGGCCTGCAATACATGCATGAACACACTCAGCCAAGCATTGTTCATCGGGATATCAGGACTAGCAATATTCTTCTTGACTCCAGATTTAAAGCCAAGATAGCGAATTTCTCCCTGGCGAAACCCGCCACGAACTTGCCAGTCCTTAAAGTTGATGTTTTTGCTTTTGGGGTTGTTCTTCTGGAGTTGCTCTCAGGGAGGAAATCAATGGAAACTAAAGACAGTGGCGAAATAGGGATGCTGTGGAAAGAAATACAAGGAGTTTTGGAGATTGAAGAGGAGAAAGAAGAGAGGCTAAGAAGTTGGATGGATCCTATATTAGGGAGTTCTTATCCTTTTGATGGGGCTCTGAGTTTGGTAATCTTGGCCAGAGCTTGCACGTCAGAGAAGGCTTCTGAGCGGCCAACAATGGGGGAAATTGTCTTCAATTTGTGTCTTCTGAATCAAACGTTTGCAGATATGCACGACGGTTCTTGGGCTTCCGGAGAACCTGATGAAGCTGTACACTTTGTTTCTCCAATCGTAGCTCGTTGAATGAGCAGGAATTAAAGTAGCTTTCGTTGTAAATTCTAGAGCAAGAGGAAAAAAAAGTTCCTTTTTTTCTATTTGATCGAATGAAAAGTAATTGAATCGTTCATTTCTTTGCTTGTAAATAAACGTTCATACATTCAGAAATTACATGTATTTGACCTATTGCACAGAGAAGGAATATTCATTTTCCACGTCCAACTGAATTTTCAGCAAACTGGAAATCACTGCGGCCATGGCTGGCCTTTTTGAAGGATCAATTGCCAAGCATGTTACACTTAATTCCAGTAAACGCAAAGCAAGCTGTGAGTGATCAATGATGAAACCAAGCGGGTGTTTTTCTTGCAACTTAGAATCTATGAAGTCTCCAACAGCAGCAGCGTCTGCATTTGCAGCAGACATTACTGAAAGTGCTACTTCAGAAAGCAGAACTTCATGGCCATCTTTCATAAAAATTGCATCTTTTCCAGTGATCAATTCTAAAAGGATGACCCCGAAAGCGTATACATCGATTTCAGGAGTAACCTCTCCATCTTCCAAGAACTCAGGTGCCATATATCCATTTGTTTCCAGGCGCTGAAACGAAGAAGAACAAGCAAACGACATTGAATTTCCAGGTGATTTAGCAAAGCTGAAATTTGCAATTTTGGCTCTCAGATCAGAGTTGACCAAAACATTTCCGCTGTTTATGTCCTTGTGAACGTACCCTGGAGCAATGAAATTGTGGAGATAATCGAGCCCGTTGGCAACGTCTAACGCCATCCGAATACGGATATTCCAGCTTTGATTCTCAGGGTTATCCTCCTGGTTTATCCATTGCCTCAGGGATCCATTCTCCATGAACTCATAAGCCAGGTAGAAAAGTCCATTATGCTCACACACACCATAAAGGCTTAATAGATTGAAGTGCCTTATCCTTTGAAGAATCTTCACCTCCTTCTTAACATCTCTGCTCGTTTTCTTAACGGCTACCGATTTTCCCCGAAGAACACCATGGTAAACAGAATCACACAGCTTCTGCTGACTGCAAAAGCCTTTCGTTGCAGCCTCCAGCTCCTCGAACCCATAAATTTTCAGATCTTGATCAAAGTTACTTATCTTTTGTTTAATATTCTGTGTTAAATGCTTCACATCTTTCCTCTGCTTATTCCCCAGAAAGATTCTGGGTATGTTACCCTCTTTACCATGCATAAGTAGCAGAAACAGGACACAGCAGAGCACACCGAGAGAACCACCAATTGCAATCCCGAGATAAATTCCTTTTCTTGATTCCTTACGCCTCCGAGTAGGGGTGGGCGGCGGGGGCGGAGGCGGAGGCGGAGAATAAAATCTGGTTTGTGAGCTCAAAGGTTTATCCCGCAGAGGAATTAGAATAGTTGTAAGTGGATTCAGAGTCGGATCCTCCTCGGAGAATCCATTAGCTTCAAGAACACTTGTAACAGTAACATTAAACCTTTGACTTAAATCAGAAATACTATCATTCCCAGAAACTGAGTGTGTCACCAGAAATTTAATACCTTCGGAGGTTTGATTTTGCGTAGGACACGCACATCTAAGTGGGATTCTCAGATTTAAACCGGCTTCTAATGAGAAAGCATCATATGGGTTTTCTTGTATAAGCGCATTACAAGGTGAAAGGCCCTCAAAAGTGTCTTTCGCAATTGTAAAATAGGTTTCAAATTCATTCTGAATTGTGTAAGAAGTTGTAGCCTGGTAGGATTTACCTGAACACGAACAATTCACAGGAACGATGACCTCCGAACCCAAACGCAATCGCTCGGAAGATGAGATATTGTTGATGCGAGAAAGCTCCGGCAGAACGGAAGACGTGAGGTTCGAGACGTCGGTGGCTGAATCATACGAATCCTGAGTCCTGTAAATGAGATAGGCTTGGCAGGAACGCTTTGGGGAATTGCAGGCGTACAGATACGTGGGAGATGGCCCTGTTTTGTCGGTGCTGTTGCAGTTGGAGATGGATTCATTGGAATATTGCTGTTGCGCAGTCAAAAGTGAAGCAAAATGGCACAAAATCAGCATGGAGAAGAAGAATTTTCTATACATCTTTCTGGGTTTTCACCTGTGAAGGGACTAATTTCCTCAATACTCCAAGTCCAAACTCGACGGCAATCTAATAGTATATATGGTGGGTGTATAAAATTTAAAATTAAAATGGATGATTGACCAGAGGACAACCAAGTCAAAACCTAATTTTGGCGTTCAAACTGGTTTATTTGGTCAGAAAAGCGTCCCGATTTGAACAAGTTAGCTTACACATTTGATAATGACATGATAACATCGCAATAAAAACAAAGGCAACTTATAAAAACAAGTCTTCATTTCCTCAGCATTGGAGAAGAACCTGGTGATGGATTACCAGATGATAAAGAAAAGATAAAATATAGTAGTAGTTAGCTTTCATATTATGCCTTTAGATTGTTGATGAAAAGTGTTCTAAATATCAAATATATAGAATGATGTCATGGGAGCTTGAAGTCTTCCTGTGTGTGCTAAGCTGACAGGGCAGCTTTCTCATTGAAAGCGATTCTTCTCTTACTGTGCACGCCAAACATGAAGCATTCTCTGCCATGGACTCTCAGAGGGATTGACTATGTCTACAATTAATGAAGCTTTCCTCAGCAATGGCGGAATGTTTATAGTGTGGATTCCCAGGCTATTGTGGCGTTGATAGTTGCAGACAGAGTCTGGACAATCTCATGCATTCCAGGACGAGAAGATGGATCTTTCTTCAGACAACTATCAACCACTTTGATCAGCAAAACCGCGAGATCGGAAGGATAATTTTCTTCCAGAGAAGGATCCATGAAGTCCCTTACAATTTGATTACCATTTTTCTCATCAAGAATAGGGACCAAACTCTCCCACAAGTGCAGATTTGTAGCAACTTCTTGTCCAGTCAGAATCTCCAGGAGTAGAATTCCAAATGAGTAAACATCCAGCTTTGAAGATATAAAACCATTCTCCAAATACTCAGGGGCCATGTAACCCTTAGTCCCAATGATATGCCTAGTCAAGGCAACCTCACCTCCTCCCTCGGCTTCCATCGACCTTGCCAGGCCAAAATTTGTGATTTTGGCCCTGAATTCTGCATCAAGGACAACATTGCTACACTTCAGGTCTCTGTGCACAAGGGGAGGGGAAGTGTAGCTGTGGAGATAACTGAGACCTGAGGCCACATCGAAGGCAATCTGTATTCTTTGCATCCAACATAGGACATTCTTGTCTTCACCTAATTTTCCATAAATCCAACCACTTAAGGCTCCCTTTTCAGCATACTCATAAACTAGATACCAATACCCATCATGGAAACAAACACCCCAGAGCCGAATAAGGTTTAAGTGGCTGATCTTGTTGAGGATATTAATTTCCTGAGACACATCTCCACTCACTTTCTTAATTGCAGCAAAATCCTCTCTGATTTTTCCTTGATAGACCGATCCAGATCCACCAAGCAAAGAACTTGAACTAAAATTATCTGTTGCTAATTGAAGTTCTTCGTAAGTGTAAATAGTGAAGGATTGAGCAATACTGGATAAGACATCCCTGGAACTCTCTGATGAAGGTAAAAGTTTATCCTTTTTTTCTGAAACTGGTCTCTCTGCATTTTCAAAGCCCACGGGGACAATAACTGAATCCCTTTTCCTCTTGATTTTGTAAAAACAAAATCCAAGAACAATCAGCGCAGACACGGATACAAGAGAAATCCCACTAAGAGTTCCCATGACAGCATAAATCCAAGTTTTGTTTGAGTTGCTAGTCTTAGGAGAAGGTGCACTTGAATTTGGAGGTGTTTGGTGTGAAGGCAGTGTTGAGGTTAAAGGTTTATTCCGCAGAGGAATTAGAATAGTTGTAAGTGGATGCAGAGAGGGATCCTCGTCGGAGAATCCATTGGCTTCAACTACACTTCTAGCAGTAACATTAAACCTATGGCTTAGATTAACAATATTATCATTCCCAGCAACTGAGTGTGTCAGCAGAAATTTAATCCCTTCGGAGGTTTGATTTTGCGTAGGACACGCACATCTAAGTGGGATTCTCAGATTTAAACCGGCTTCTAACGAGAAAGCATCATATGGGTTTTCTTGTATAAGCGCATTACAAGATGAAAGGCCCTCAAAAGTGTCTTTCGCAATTGTAAAATAGGTTTCAAATTCATTCTGAATTGTATAAGAAGTTGTAGCCTGGTAGGATTTACCTGAACACGAACAATTCACAGGAACGATGACCTCCGAACCCAAACGCAATCGCTCGGAAGATGAGATATTGTTGATGCGACAAAGCTCCGGCAGAACGGAAGACGTGAGGTTCGAGACGTCGGTGGCTGAATCATACGAATCCTGAGTCCTGTAAATGAGATAGGCTTGGCAGGAACGCTTTGGGGAATTGCAGGCGTACAGATACGTGGGAGATGGCCCTGTTTTGTCGGTGCTGTTGCAGTTGGAGATGGATTCATTGGAATATTGCTGTTGCGCAGTCAAAAGTGAAGCAAAATAGCACAAAATCAGCATGGAGAAGAAGAATTTTCTATACATCTTTCTTGAGAACATTTAGCAGATGAAACCAGCAAATTAAGGTACTAGAGCTGTATATTGTTCGAATTAAGGTACTATAGTCGCATCCTAACAAGAACTAGATAAGATCATAAAATGGATTCACCAATGACCCCCAAGTCAAGACATTCGAGGAACGACATCTAATAAAAAAACAGGCAAGCTACAGCAAGTCTTCGTTTCCGCACTGGAAAAAGGTTAGTTTAAACAAAGAGTTGAAACATTGATAAGGAAATGGTAAAGGGCTAGACAACACAGAAATGCGGAGGTGTTGAAAATGTCAAGAATTGTACAGCAATTTCCTTCCCTCTAGGAACATGATCTGTTCTTAGTTTCATCTCATAGTAATCCAAGGAAAAACTTATGCTTGACATGGGGTTAGCAATGGAGGGATAATATGAACTGTTTCCAAAATGCAAATCAAATCATCTGCAACTCTTATTAACAAATTCTGTCGACAACAAATACATATATGCAAATAAAGGGAAAACTAATCATTATACCTACAGAGAAGAAAAAAATCCTGAACCTACAAAATCAGACATGAGCCTAATTTAATGTTTTAAAGTATTGATTTAGATTCCCAGGCTATGGTGGCGTCGATAGTTGCAGACAGATTCTGGACAATCTCATGCATGCCTGGACGTGCGGATGGATCTTTCTTCAGACAATTATCAATCAATTTGATCAGCGCAATTGCGAGCTCTGAAGGATAATTTCCTCCAAGGGAAGGATCCATGAAGTCGCCTACCCTTTCATTCCCATTTTTCTCATCAAGAAGAGAAACCAAAATTTCCCCTAACTTCAAATTCACAGCAACTTCTTTCCCAGTCAGAATCTCCAGCAGTACAACTCCAAAGGAGTAAACATCCAGCTTTGGAGATACCAAACCATTCTCCAAATACTCAGGAGCCATGTAACCTTTAGTCCCAACAATGTGCCTAGTCAAGGCAAACTCACCCCCCTCGGCATCTGTCGATCTTGCCAGACCGAAATTCGTGATTTTGGCCCTGAAATCAGCATCAAGAAGAACATTGCTGCACTTCAAATCTTTGTGCACATGGGGAGGGGAAGTGTAGCTGTGGAGATAATTGAGACCTGAGGCCACATCAAAAGCAATCTGTATCCTTTGCATCCAATCTAGGAACTTCTTCTCCTCGCCGTGTTTTCTATAGATCCAATCACTTAAGGCTCCCTTTTCTGCATACTCGAAAACAAGATACCAATACCCATCATAGAAACAAACACCCGAAAGCCGAATAAGATTTAAATGGTTGATCTTGTTGAGGAGATTAATTTCCTCAGACACATCTCCACTCACTTTCTTAATAGCAGCAAAATCCCCTTTGATTGTGCCGCGATATACCGATCCCGATCCACCAAGCAAACAACTTGAACTGAAATTATCCGTTGCTAATTTCAGTTCTTGATAAGTGTATACTGTAAGGGATTGAGCAATGCTGGACATGCTATTCCAGAAACTCTCTGACGAATTTAAATCTTCATCTGCTTTCTTAGCAAGTGGTTTCTCAACAGATTCAAAGCTCTCAGAAACGACAACTGGATCCTTTTCCACCTTCTTTTTCCTGAGGCAAAAAACAAGCATCACAGACACGGATAACAGAGCAATTCCACCAAGAGCACCAACGAGAGCATAAATCCAGGTTTTGTTTGAGCTGCTGCTTTTTGGAGAGGGTGCATTAATTAAAGTTGGAGGCGATTGCTGTGAAGGAGGAGGTGGGGGTTGTACAATTATTGAGCTTGAAGGAACGGTCTGAAGAGGAACCAAAAGAGTTGTAAAGGGATAAATTGTAGGCTGTTGGTCAGATAAACCATTATTAGCCTTATAAATATCCTCATTACTCACTGCAAATATTGAGCTGATTGCATTAACAAATTCACCACTCGCAATTAAATAACTTAACAAGTATTTAACGCCGGCGTCGGTTTGATTCTTCGTTGGGCAAGCACACCTGAGAGGAACATTGATCCTCATTCCAGGGAGTAAGGTCGTAGAATTAAGATTAGGATTCTGTGCTTTTATAGCTTGACAAGTCGACAAGCCCTGGAGAGTGTTATTGGCAATTGTGAAGTACCCATCTAGCGACTGAACAACGAAAGACGTGTTGTATAGAGAATGCGGACCTGAACAAGAACAATTAACAGGAACAAGCACGAGTTTTCCGGCGGGAAAGATTGCATCTTGGGATACGGAATTGAGCCGGGAGAGCTGGGATGGATCGGCAGCCAAGAGGGTCGAGATTGAAGAAACAGAGTCGTACGGCGGAAGAGATCTGAAGGTCAGATAAGCCTGGCAAGTTGGAGTTTCGCCGTTGCAGGTGTAACCCATTTCTGAAGTTGAATTATCAGCGCGGTTACATTCTGTGGTGGCCAAACCGATGTACGGCTGCTGGGATTGGATCAACGAAGAATTGGAAACGAGGAAGACGAGAAAAAACAGAGCAAAATGCAAAAAATCCATTCTTTTTGGGGTTCTGTAGGGGGAACTGGTATTCTTCAAGTTGAACATATAATATAGTAAACTGCAGCAGCTCTTATTGAGCAGCCGGAATGGAGCAAAAACTCGTATCTGAGCGTGGGGGAAGGAAGACCAGAACAGCTGGGAAACGGCGAAACCAGCACGCAAATTGCCAAATTGCCAATGGCCCAATAGAAGAACGAAGACAAAGTCTAAAAGCATAAAAAAAAAATTAAAATATATAACAGAGTCAAAGTCCAAATATCGCAGACAGTCCTATCTGTTCCACCGTTGACCGCAAGTGCCAGCTATGTCAGCAGGATTCCCTTCACAGAGCACTAAAAATGGTTTTTTTTTTTGGAATTGTTATTCGCAGTAACCGTTTCGATATTTACAGTAACATTTCCCTGTAAAAAGATAAAAATGCTCCTGGGCAAAAAAATAAAATAAAAACCAACTGTGCAGCCCGTGAGGGTTGGAAAAAAAAAATTGAAAATATCGAAACTCACGGGCTCTGTTCCGTTTAATAATTCCTGCAAAGTAGAGCCGGATGGAATCACAAAATCGGATAAAAATCGAGACGACTCGGATCGGAAAAAGGTTAGTGGCGAAAGTTAAAATGTTTTGCGGTATTGTTTTAGATAGTTGGTTTGATTATTTTAGTTGTATTATGTCCGGATTTGTTAGTATTTTTGTTGAAAATGTGAATTTTTACCGGATTTGCGAAGATCCGCCCAGTGGTTACTGCAAATAAAACTGAAGGGGGGGGGGGGGGGGGGGTGTACCATCGCCGGCGATGGTTTTGGCCTAAACCATCGCCGGTCGCCGGCGATATTTATTTTTTTTTTAAAGTGTTAGGGGTATTTTAGACTTTTCACAAGAAAATGTTACTGCAAATATCGAAACGGTTAATGCAAATATCATGCCCCTTTTTTTTTTTTTTCCCTTTCACCAATATAAGAATGTAACAATATATATTATTCTTTCGTCTTAGATAAATAATTCAGTTTTAAAAAAATATTATATCCCATTACAATAGTTTAAAATGAATTTTGTTTGTGAAGATATAAATAAAAGAAATTAGTGTTAAATCGAACTATTTATAGTACATCATATATTTTTAAATCGAACTCTTTGAATAAGAAATAAGAATAAGTAATAGTTCGATTATAGGTTGTCCGTATGATTGAAATTCACACGCGTGCCTCGAAAATGTTAATAGATAATTTTTCTATAGTTTAACCTGTCGCTTTTTGAAAACAATGGGTTATGCAATTAATTTGCAGTAGTGGACCAAGTTTTGTACATAAAGTCGTAGTTGACTGGTTAAAATTAGACCAAACAAAATTTGTGACAAATTCATTTGTTTCTGAAAAATTCCACGATCTCTCCCCTGATTATTTTATTACATAGTTTAATTATCATAGGATTAGACTGCCCCGTTCAATTTCATGCTGCCTTTATTTTTATTTATTCATTTTCTTTTGGGAGAAGTACACACTACATAATTGATCGATTAGGTTTTTACGAACGTGTTTGCACAATGACTTTCTGCGTGTTTTGTTAATAGGATATATTATCAACGTAGAATATATATATATATATATATATATATTATTTCTATGTGTATGAATGTATATTCGTGTGCGCTGATATATGGATGATGTTGAATTGTTGAAGCATCTTTCTATGCTGAGGTCTCTGGACTCATCTTACGCTACAATTCTTGCAGTCGGGACTAACTTCTTAATTTAACTTTGATAACTAAGTCAGTGCCTAAATAAATATCACATTATAAAACTAATCAATTAAATATTCATTACTTTTTTTTTAGTGAAATAAACGAGTATTTATAGACAAGGATGTGGAAGGTACCTTCATCATCTCATCTGGCCTCGTTCTTCTTTCAGTAGATATATTTCCTTCTTATCCAACAGCAACTGTATCCTCGAGGATCGCATCCATATAGCAGAAGACACGTGCACTGTACAAGCGTCGCGATTCTATACGGTTCTTTGTACTAAGGCATGCTTCCTCCTTGGGCTATTTCTAAGTTATTGGGCCTCGAAGCCCAATTGGGCGTCTGAGGTAGTCCACAACCTGGCCTCGTTCCGTCTCTAACCTCAGCCCCATTTCTATATCCAACAGATGGAATAATGTTAATAATTGAATTATCAACTAATCCAGCTCACGTTTGTCGAGCTGTAATATTTAAGTCTTCAAAGTTTTCAGAAAGCAATTTTTATTATTTAGAAAATGAGAAGAGTTATTGCATGTTGCATGTGAAGTTGAAACTCGGAGACTTAAAATCAAACAAAGTGGACCCTTCTAATAGAAAGGATGAAATAATATACAATTGTGATACATTATTGACATTGTTGCATAAAAGAAAGTATGTACATACATTGGCGAATTCAGAAACAAAGTTTGGAGAGGGCTAATATACATATAAACTTATTTTTTATAGATAAATACATCGTAAAAAAGATTTTTTTTAATTTTAAATATACTAATAACAAGAGTGCAGGGTATATGGATATTCATGAGATCTTTTAGCTTTTTATAATTTTATTTCAAGTACATTTTAATGAGATGTGTTTTTCTTATTAAATTTATTCAATTACTCTACTCGTCCCAAATGAACTACTCATTCTAAGATAAGATAAATGTTTATAAAAGAATATATATATATTCAATATTTAACATAAATGATGTTATAGTATTAAATTTTTTTGACTTGTATCTTCACTATGTAAATGTACGTAATATATAGATGAGAATTATCGCTCTAAATTATTTTTTTACATATAATGTATTACTTAGTAAAACTATTTAATACTTGGATATATCTTTTCTCCATATAGTTTAATTATAAATATATATAGATTTAATTATCAAAAAAAGTTCATATGCTAGTGGAAAAAAATAAATAAATTATGATTCCGCACCTTAAAAAAGCCTAGGGAAAACAAAATGGAGCAAAGCAAGATTCACTTGACTCTTACATATTAAATTTACCACTAGGCTACATATATTTATGTATTTCATATTAAAATAGAAAATATATATTTCTATATTTCCTTCTAAAAATTGTAATTTTTATTACTTACTAATTTTTCGCCTCACTAGAATCCCGAAAAATTATTAAAATTATTTTCAACAATCCAAAATTTTTTTTTTTTGAACTACTATTAAAAATTTTGCAAAAATGCACCCGCCTCCATTTCATATAATGAAATTGGAAAATTTGCAAAACACTTTGGAGGCGGGTTTTGGCTTCACCCGCCTCCATTGAGCTATCCAAAAAAGATTTGTTTGTCGGGTGCAACATGCACCCGCCTCCAATAACTAATTATTGGAGGCGGGTGGATATTGCACCCACCTCCAAAGAGATTTGGAGGCGGGTGCAAATTATTGGATGCGGGTGCATGTTGCACCCGCCTCCAAAGACTTTTTCGGCCCCTTTGGAGGTGGGTTTTTGTACACCCGCCTTCAAAGGGGCGCCTTCTTTGATCATTTCTGTACTAGTGAATAGATTTCATTATTCCTCTCACCACAACCTCTGCCTTCCATGAGGATTCATATTTATACTTTATATCTTAAAACAATTAATTTAACACTTTTTATTTCATTTATATCCTTACTTATTAAGTATGAACTAATTATGGATTGCGCACTCTTCTATTGGAACAAAAAGTACTCCCTCTGTCCCACTCAAAGAGTCCACTTTCAAAAAAAAAAAAATCTTGTCCCATTTAAGAGTCTACTTTGAATTTATTTACGTTACATACCCTTACTAATATTATAATGTGTGGTTCACAATTAACCCTTACTTCTAAAGTAAGGATATAAGTGGAAAATATGGTGATAAATTACTTATTTTAGGTGTTGTACCTCACAACTTATAATAAGTTGTACAAATTTCAAAATAGACTCTTTGAGTAGGATGGATGGAGTATTTTTCAAAGTCAGCTCTTATAATGTAACCAAAAGGAGTATATTACAAGTGCAGGACCTTCATTTTTCATGGAAATCAACTAACTTGCAGTCATCATTTGCTGAAAGTCGTGAAAGTGAAGTTCTCCTTTGCCATCTGTGTCGTAAACTCCGATCATGGCGACACACTCATCGTAAGATTTGGTGTCCCCCAGTCGATTAAGCACATTCTGCAAGCTCTTCGGGGTGATTCGGCCGGACCCCTTCTGGAGTTCGAAGATTTCGAAGGCCGCCTTCAAGTCATCATCGTCATCGGGACCTTGCTTCTTCATCATCAGCCTGAGGAAATCCTGGAAGTCGATGAGATTATCGCCGTCAGTGTCGAGGTCAGCGATGATGGTTTGAGCCTCCTCGTGTGACATGTACTCTCGTATGGAACCAAAGTACGCCCTGAGCTCCGCTGCCGAGATCTTACCATCGTTGTCATTATCGAAACGGCGGAAAACTTCCCTGTACTCATCTTCCTTGGACCTGAAACTCGAACAATGTTTTCGCGGGGTGCTCAGCTGGGAATGAGGTGATTTCGGTGGAGTTCTCAGGGAGTTTGATGAACCGGAACCAGAAGCGGAACTGGATTTGGATCTAGAGAGAGACCGAGTTAAGCTCAACTTAAGGTTTCTATGCGGAAAGCAACCGAAAGATTTGGGTACTGATTCCATGTATGTAAGTTATAACATGAATAATATTATTAGGAAATATTGTACTATGTGGGAGAAACGTTTAACGTAGTACCAGTTTATATAGTAGTCATGGTGGGAACTGGAAAGTGATGAAGAAAAAAAATATGAATGGAGATGATGCTAGAATATAGAAGAAAAGAGGGCGCGCACGCGTTGAAGTTGCTATGAATTTGCTTGGGAGACAAAAAGAGTACTGATTACGTGAACTTTTGGTTGAGGGAAATTGCATGGCAATTTCCTTTGGGGCCAAAATTATTGACTATACATTCATTTCGTGATCACAATAAAAACAGAGGCACTACAGTCTATACGTACCCATACTGGTCTCTCTGGTCCCTTTGTAGGGTCGGTGCGCAAAGTTTTAGTGTGTTCAAACTCTCGTAACATTCAAATTTTAGAAATTAAATTTTAACCAAATCAAAACGAATTCAAACTTGCTGGTAGACATTTGTAGGTGTACCTTCCCCACTGCTAGCTAGAATGGAAACTAGGGTTCGATTAGTGTTATTTATATTATTTCATAGTTTTTGTAATATATATTTTAAATAATATTTTGTAAATAATTTTTTAGCTATTTATTCGTTTAAAAACAATGTGAGCTCAGTGCGGCTTGTGAGACCTATACTAGTACTAGTCCAGGGACTCCAGTCCACCATATATGCGTCCAATTTTGGAATCTAACCAAAAAAAAAAAAAAGGGAAAATAAATATAAAAAAATTTCATACGTAAATATAATATTTAAAAAATGACTGGATTTAATTTAATTACATTATCTATAGCAAGTGAGCTACTTTGCTTTCTGCTGGTATATATCTACATTAATTCCATAGTTATCAAAAGGAAAATTAAAATATTAATTGTGACACTCTTTTCTTTTTCATTTTAGAGTCGCGCATCGATTAATGGCCACATACGCATTTATACGTACTACTGCTACTAGCTTTAATTAATTAATTTTGTGATCTGACACAAAAACAGTGTATACCTAACGGGTTTTGTACGTTTGTTTGTTGGTAGTTTTTACTTTTAAGTGGTTTTGGTTGGCATGCATTTTGTTTTGTCCAAAACTGCCTACTTAAGTTATAATACAAGCTTCGCGGTACTAGATTTTTTTGGGTGTAATATTGTTAATTATTTATTTAGTTTCTAAAAATTGATCAATTAAATTTTAAGAGATAATTGGTTGAATTTATATTAATGGTTATTGATGTGACACAAAATGTCCGGATCTAGATGCTTCGATCGACTGAGTGAAGATTTGAAAATATAGTTTGGATCTGCAAATTGGTAGCTCGGATGGGTGAGAGCGGAGCTCTGATGAGTGATGGCTGAGCTCGGATCTGGGAAGCGGGAGCTCGGCTCAGCAGCTTTCTTGAGGAATCTGGTAACGGGGGCAAAAAACAAGAAACAAGCGGGGCTATCCCCCCTGTTCCACTTCGACGTTCAAGTTAGTAGAGTATATGGGTAAACTGAAATGACCAAGAGCTTTAGTCCGTAAATAATAGCGTACCTAAAATGAGTCTGAATACTGAATATATATAGCTTCGCTTTGAAGTGTCTGTTGGTGTCATGATGAGCTGGCGCATTGATTGCACACCTTAATTGCCTCCTCATTCATGGTGACTTGACTGCCTTTATAACTCCTTTGCTTTTTATGGCTCAGATAAGGCTCCTTTGTAATTACTGTAGTGAGTAACTCCTGCATGAAACCAGTCCCAGATTCCCGCCCCTTAATATGGCCTAGCAATTATGTCATTGTTACCATTATTCCGACCTAAATGTCCCGGGGTCGGTTATCTTGACTGTTACTGACCTAAGCTATTTCTCTAGCTCGGTTTGCTACCTGCTGATGTCAACTCCCCAGGTCGTCATGAGGTCAACCTAAGCCTGTTTTTGAGTTTTTTATGCTTAAACTCTCTTTATCTTGATTGGGCCAAGCCTAATGATTTTTAACTATTTTTATGCACACCAGTTATATTCTCTATGTTTCACATTGATTAAATTTATAATAAATTTAACATATTATAATTTAATTTTTTTTTATTTTCAATAGAATATGAATATATGGGACAATTTTATTTCACAATCGTGTTGGCACCAAGAAATTAATCCAAAGATGTCATGCATGGAATGATTCATATCGATGTTGCTCATGTCTTTAGGAGAAGCAGGTATTGGTCAACGACACATGCCGGGAGGGATAAAATCACCTTCACTCCGTCCCATTTCCCGTCGTCATCGTCATCTTTAGACACCGCCGGTAACAATATACAGAATCCGTCGTCACAGCGGTGCCGTTCTATCACAACAGGCCTACCCATCCCAAACTCAACCGTATTCAGCCCCAGCCTTGACCACTGCGTCATCATCAACACCCCTACTAAGTCCGGGTGGGGCAGTGCCCGGTTAGAGCTCACCGCCTCCACCGTCTCTCTCACGTATCCATCGTCCACTCTTTCTTTTTCCCTTTTCACCAACTCGGTTGCATGCCCAAGCCCTTTTCCGATCAACTCCCTTACGCAAATCTCAGCGCACCCAAATACAAATGCGTTGCCGTAGTATCCGCCGGAAAGACTCGGCTTCACTCGGTTGGGGACGTTGATGCTGATGCCCAACACCTCCATACGTGAGCAGCGACCGATTCAAACGACGTCGTGCAGTACTCCCCGGTCATTACTGAACTCTTTCAACTCGTTTAAGCATCTCCGGTCAAACGTGAGTGAAGTTGGCACCAAATGTTGTTTCCAAAATCGACTAAGAAAACCGCAGCCGCATGTGTCCGGGATTTTCTCGTACCCGGGGTGGTGATCAGATCTTGTGTCTACCTTACTTGTATGTGGGGTTGAATCCATGAGATGGCGACTTCAAACCGGCTCCGGCGTCTTTGTCTTTCCACTTACAGCTAACTCAGAGAACGCGTTGAGGAACACGCCACTGGCGCTGCCGTCGCACAGGCAATGATTGTATCCCACTGCCAATGTGGCACCGTCGTCAGCCAGCCAAGTCAGCTGAACAACCAGTGCTGGGGCCCAGACGAGCACATCCTCCACGTGTAACGATAAGAAAATTTTCCACAGGGTGCAGTTCTCGGGAGCTTTCTCAAAATCGGCCACACTCGGGCCACGGTGGTGGGTTTATCTAAGCTGGCCGGGAGGGGTTCGTAAACCAGCAAATATCCGATGGTGAAGCGGACGAAGAGTTGTGAGTCCACGGGGGAGAGGGACGTGATTTGGAGTTGACTCCGACGGACGGACCAGAATGACTTCTTTGACGCGAACTGATCGAGTTGGAGGACATTTTGGAAATCAAAATAAGAACAACAATTTTATTAGGTCACATATATAACAACAATTTCACACTTAGCTTGTGAAGGTTAGAATTATCCTCACGAACATAAGAGAAGAAAACAGAACAAGAGAGGGATCTAAGAACAAAGGATGAAGAGATATTTGATATATTTCATTGATATCCTTCTCACATGTTCAAGCCTCTATTATATAGAGGCTTAATCAACCAGAATATTACAATTAAGGGAAGTGGGAGAGTGAGATAAGTATTTTCTATATACAAAGAATTACTAATAATGATAACCACAGGTAATAAAGACTAAGGGCCTGTTCTTTACCCGGGTTGAGACCCGGGTCTGAGTTTTTAGGTAGAGACCGAATGGGTTGAGACCCAGAACAAAGAAACGTCGTTCTCAGACCCGGGTCACAGCACAAATTCCCCCACCGCCGCGTCACCGCCCCCTCCGCCGCGTCGCCGCCGCGGCCGCGGCCCAAAACCTAAATCCCCAAAATTTGGGATCTTCTTCTTTTTCTTCTTTTTTATGTTTCAATCAACCCCAATCTACTTGGGCAGTTTTAATACTTTCCAAATTTGGGATTTGAGAAAACAAATTGAAAATAAATTACTCACAAATGGGTTTGTGAGTAATTGTGGGGGAGGAAGAAAAAAAAGTGCGAAGAAGAAGAAGAGGAAGAAGAGGAGGAGGAGGAAGGGAGAAGAAGTGGTTGTGGCGAGAAAAGACGAGTGAAGTTGGAGAGATCTGTGGGTGGTTGCAGAGGGAGCTAATAACTTATTGCTGGGGAGGAACGAAGAGGAGGAAAGAGCTTCCATGGAGGGAGAAAGAGAAGAAAAGGAAGCCATGATTATGAATATCAGAGAGATGGTCGGGTTAATGTTACGTAGCCAGAAGAATCACAATGAGGAATAAGAAAAAGGGGGGATATTGGAAGGGGAGGAGAAGCCACCATTTATGTCGAGAATCTCTTTTTGAGATTGAAAAACAGAAGGCTTCGCTCATGTAACGGACAGAAGCAGAAGAAGGAGGAGGAGAAGAAGAACGAAAAGAAGAAGATAAAACTGGACAGAAGCAGAAGAAGGAGGAGGAGAAGAAGGAGAAGAAGAAGAAGAAGAAGAAGAAGAATTACCCAGATTTCGGCGGCGGGGGAGGAGGAGGACGGCGGCGGCGGCAGTGAGAATTGGGTAAAGAACTAGGGTTGAGAATTGGATAAAGAACATGGGGTTGGGTTAGATTTTTGGGTTGAGACCTAAAAAAAGGCCAGACCCGGGTCTCAACCCGGGGTAAAGAACAGGCCCTAAGTCCTAACTAATCAGATGTAGACTAAGTCAAAATTACTTAAACGAAACATAACAGAAAACTAGTTAATCCTAGTCACTAAATTATGCACGTATCATAGCTATAATTATGTACGTCCCTCATACTTATTTCAATGAAACAATTAATTAATACTACCTAATTGTTTGGCTATGGCTAGCCAAAAACAGTGACAATTATCTAAATAACACCTTTACTATGGGCCTGTTCTTTACAAGTTCTGAGAACCAGGTTTGAGTTTTTAGGTAGAGACCAAATGGATTGAGACCCAAAATAAAGAAATGTCGTTCTCAACCCTAAACCACAACACATATTCCACCACCACCCAATCCGCCCCGCCGCCACCTCACCGCCGGCGGCCCAAAACCTAAACCCCCAAAATCCCCAAAATTTCTTCTTCTTCCTTCTTTTTTCTGTTTCAATCAAAAGAAGTTGAGCTTGAATTCCATATTTTCCCAGATTCCCAAAATTGGAATTTGAAGATTCAAATTTAAAATCCACTCACAATTGGGTTTGTGAGTGATTGCGGAGGAGGAAGAGGAATAAGAAGAAGAAGAAGAAGAAGAAGAAGAAGAAGAAGAGGAGGAAGAAGAAGAAGAAGAGGAAGAAGAGGAGGAGGAGGAAGAAAAAGAAGAAGAAGAAGAAGAAGAGGAGGAGGAGGAAGGGCCGGCGGCGCGAAGAAGAAGAAGAGGGCCAGCGGGAAGAAGAGGAGGAAGGGAAGAAGCGCGAAGAAGAAGAAGAGGGCCGGCGGGAAGAAGGAGAGGAGGAGGAGGAAGAAGAAGAAGAAGTTGGGAACCGAAGAAGAAGAAGAGGAGGCCAGTGGCGGCGGCGGGAGGAGGAGTGCGGCGGCGGCAGTGAGAATTGGTGCTGAAAACTGGGTTTCATTTATTCTTAAAGAACATGGGGTTGGGTTCGATTTTTGGGTTGAGACCCAAAAAATTGCCAAACCCAGTTCTCAGAATCGGGTAAAGAACATGCCCTATATTTATCCAATTAATTAATTAATACTCTTTAATTGTTGTCTAATACTCCTAAAATATAGCAACTGACAATTATATAACACCTATGCTTGTTCAATAATTTCGGCCTAATTGTTTGGCCTGCATTGTTGTTTGCCTAGAGGGTAAGCTTGGCGCGGGAATAGGAATGAAAATGGGGGATTTTCATATCTGGAAATAGATAAATTTTTCATTAAATGAATCTTAGATTGTCTTTTTTTAAGTATGAAACATAAAAATTTTAATCTTAGAAATCAGATGTCTATTTATCCACGTTTCATGTGTCAAATCCAATCATCCATGATCATTGGATTATTTTATAGAATGAATTTTATTTTTTATTTTTTTAATACTCCCTATATTTTCATTTTTTTAAATACTCCCTATATATTTTTGTGTAACATTGTTAATTATTTATCTTTTTATGAATTATATTAAATTTAATGAGATATAATTGGATGTAGTATTTACGGAGTATACTAAATTATAAGGTAGACTGTAATGGAACACGAGTAGCTAGAACCGTAGAAATGTTAATAAAACTATTCCGTATGTATTATGGAGATGGAACAATAGTCTTTTATATTTGGGCCTATTTGTAAAGCCCAAACTAAAAACGAAAGATCCTCAGTAAGTGTGAGAAAGCCCAGTTTACAACAGCCTAAAGAATCAACAAACTAATCGTCCGGCCTTCTGCTTTTCAGCCAGGTGAACTGGCCATGGAAATCGGAGCTCCGCCGGGACATACGGCACTGGTCCCCCTCCGATCAGGCCGAAGAATCCTTTCGCCAAAGTCGCCGTATTACCCCATGGTGAGATACAGTCTGCTGAACGACGGCTCCAAGAATGTGGAACCCAAATCCCAGAATCTCCGAATGTTTATCCTTGGAATGGGTTTCGTGGGACAATTTTTTGCCGCTGATTTGAAGAAAAAGGGATGGTAAGACTACCCGTCAATTGAATATCAGGCATATCCATGCTTATGAATTTCTCGGCCATTTTCCCCATAGGTTTATTTTTTGTTGCATCAATTCTGTATTTAGGATGGTGAGTGGGACATGTACCAGCACTGCCAAGAAGATGAAGCTTGAACAAATGGGATATGATGCTTATATCTTTAATGCGAATGAGCCACAGTGAGTAGCGCGACAAGTTTTTACTTCCCTTGCAATTTAACATTATTAACTAGTAGAGAAAACTGTCTTAGCTCGAATTACTGGGGATAATGATTGCTATGGTTTTCTGTTCGTGACTTGCAATTTTGTCTTGCTAAAATTTGTGATCTATGTGGAAATCCAAAATAATAAAAAAAAAATCTGTGTTGAAATCTATCTTCATATTTAGTAACTTGGAAGTGATTTTTTTAATTTTATTCTAAAGTCGAATTTTGAGGTGTCTCTGTCTGCAGATTGGAAGTCCTTGATATCATGAAATATCATACCCACCTCCTTATTTCTATTCCTCCTGTCATTGATCTTGGTGATCCTGTAAGTTGTGGGCTATTCTGTAGTTAAAGAAATACCTTTCTTTAACCACTAAGATGTTTCTTATCTTATTGTTCTCTAATCTCTTGTATCTTGAACATTGCAGATGCTTCAGCATGAAGAATTACTGAAAGGTAGACTAAAAGATGGCAACCTTCGATGGCTTAGTTACTTATCATCTACACGTATGTTTGCTGACTGGTGAATTCTTACTTCCTATGAAGAATGTGCATTCTTGAACTGTACTTTGATTAGCGACTATGGTGTTATTTTTTTCCTATACAATATGTGTACATTCTAGCTGTAGTATTGCAAGAGCCATTGACCTTTAACAATTGAAAACTTTTGCTTGTTTTCATGCATCTTCAATACTTGCCATTCTAGATGATTGACTATACTCAGTTGTAGTAATTCACTGCTCGACTATCATCTGAAATTCAGGGGTTTGACCTGTAGGTGTATATGGAGATAGCGGTGGTGCATGGGTTGGTGAAGAGTAAGTATGCACTAACTAAACAGCTGGTCTAGTTGGACAGGTTCTTCTAACAGGCATTTATACAAATTAGTACATTTTGTGTTTCTAGTCATCCGATAATGCCCACAAATGAGTTGGCGCGGTCTAGATTAGCTGCAGAAGACGGATGGTCAAGGTTGGGTCATGATCTGGAGATGGCTGTGCAGATATTTCGGCTTGGAGGTATCTATGGCCCTGGAAGAAGGTTACAATGTTGATTTATACATCCTCGCTGTAATGGCAACATTCTGTTTAGCTTTATCTACTGAACTCAATCCAATTCAGCAGTTAATTGGTGCATTCTTGTTTGCTTGAGCTTGTTCTTTCCACTAATTCTTGTGCAGTGCTATTGATACAATAACTAAACGAGAGCCACTGTCAGTAAGTCAGAGAATTCGATCATCCAGGCGGTATACATCCCGGATTCATGTTTCTGACATTTGCCAAGCTCTTAATGCCAGTATCGAGAAGCCATCCAACAGGTAAAGCAGTTTTATGTGCCCTTCTTTGTAGTTCATATATACTAATCTTCAATGTCAGGTATAGGAAATTAGGAATAGGACCATGTGCCTTGTCATTTGATCCCAGTAGTTTAAGTCAAGCTGAAAAGGCTGTGAGATACAGGACTTAATCCCTTTTTAACTGTTGGGAATAAAGTTGAGGGGCTTTTCGTTCTGTTTAGAGTAAACATTAGTTTGAACCCTTTAAGGCATTCTTGTTCTTCTAATTTACTTATTTATTTATTGGGTGTCAGGAGAATATACAACATAGTGGATGATGACCCTGCTCCACGAGAAGAGGTATTCGCATTTGCGCATAATTTGGTGGTCAAGAAGAAGTGGGTAAACCATGGACAAGAATTAAACCAAACGACAGAAACTTTGATTCCAGATGGAGGTTCCTCCAGCGAGGAGAAGCGAGTTCGTAATAGGCGCATGAAGATAGAGCTGGGAGTGAAGCTTCGTTATCCTAGTTATAAATCAGGATTGCAGGACATCATTGAGCAGATGGATAATCCTTTCTCAAACCATTTGTCCAGTGAATCATGATACAAAAGGGTCTCCAGAAGTCCAGAGTCCTCGAAAGAAAAGAAGAATGTTTCCATTGGTAAGCGAAAAGGCGACAACTAAAAGCTTGCTCAACCAGGAATCAATAACCCGACAAAAACAGAGGAATGGGATCAAACTGCTTCTGCAGCCTTCTGAAATTGACTGAGCCTTTTTGCTTTCCGATTTTGATGATGATATTGATATCATGGTAAAGTAGGGTCTACACGTGTACCATCGTCTTCTCCTAGTTGCCGCGCCCCTGCGGCTGAAGCAGCACTACCACTCGATTTCCAGAAATTTTTCCCAGAAAAAGTATATGTGATACGGATAAACAAACAAAAAAACAAGCCTCCTGCATATATTTCCCTTCTTGCCCTTTCTCATTTTCTTTTTTTTTTTTTTTTTAAATTTCCCTTGTTAATTGAATCGGCCAGAGATTGTTGACCTTGGCTTTTCTAGTGTAGTGTACCTACCATTTTTTCTCATCACTAATCAATTAATAATCACATCAAGATCTTCCCTATAATTTTCTTTAAGCCTTTGAGGGCCGGTTACCGGGACCATGCCCATATAAAAATACTACTACTTTTTTCGGTTTCATTAGAATAATTTCTTTTCTAATATTAAAAATAGTACTATAAACTGGATTCATTTAATAGAACGAATGGAGTATTAGAAGTCCAGAGTCCTAAGAACACAACCTTTCCAAACAAAAATATGCAGAACGGAGTAAGTAGTGCATCATTTTTGTGCGCGACAAAACCAAGGTGTGTTTTTTGTATTCCGTCTTTTGACATTAGATTTATTAGATTCCTCTTTTTTTTTTTTTTTTCAACTTTCTCCGTATTTTCTGTCTGTCGATATGACGACCATGATCCGGTTATTTTTAAAAGAATCCTCATGGTGTATTAGTACATTCTTCAATTTGGCATTTTGAATCTTTTATTTAGTGACATCATCTCTGATTTTGCGAGATTTCAACAGTTTGTTTGCTTCTTTTCTTTTTTTTTTTTTTTTCATTGTTTTAATATATACCCTCAAATCTACAAAAGGAACAAAAAATTGTGTATATGTCAACAGCCACCCGCATCTATCAAGGCTTTGTTATCTTGTGGCTATTTTTCAAAAATTATTTTTTTTTTTTCTAAAACTTTATACAAAGAAACATCTTTATTTTTTCAAAAATTCAAAATTAAAAATTTAAAAATTTCCTCAAAATATCAACTCACATAAATTCAGAAAATAACATAATTATTACACTTTTTTTTATCTTTCATCTACACACAAATTCTCTCTAAAAAATTTCTGAAAAAATCAAAGTTTTCCCAATACAAATCAGAAAAGAACAGAGCCAGTCTACAAAATATTAAAGAAAGATGTTCGAATTTTGTTATTGAAATAGGCCATATTAATTCGTTATACATACAGTCAGTCAAACACGGGACCTCTGCAAATAGAAACGTCATGCCAACGTAAAAAATAAAAAAAAGGGTAAAAGTGTCCGAACAGTGAACTCCAGGGCTGATGCATCTGACTACCTGAGAGAACTATATTAAGCCAGCAATTTGCACAGTCCATGAAAGAAGAAAAAGGAAAAAAGAGAAAAAAAAGATGAAGGGGTTATGGCTGCTGAAAACAGTACCCTACTGCGTGAAAGAAGACAAGGCATGCGTGGGATGGGTGAGCAAGTACTTCAAGGATTGTTTATGCAACACCCGAGATGAATACTCCTTCGTTTTGGGTCTCTTCAGCCTCCTCTGTTGGATGGTCGCCGAAATCCCACAGATTGTCACCAACTTCCGCACTAAATCCAGCCATGGCATTTCTCTCGTCTTTCTTCTCACATGGGTTGCCGGGTCTGTTTCTGTTTCTCTTTCCTTCCTTAAATTTTATTTGTCCCCGTCGGGGTTCCTTCTCCGCCTCTGCATGGACTTCAGTGTGTGTGCCGGCGGCCGCATTTATTGATATGATGATGATTTGATTTTTGTGCAGGGATGTATTCAATCTTGTGGGTTGCCTTCTTGAGCCTGCAACTGTAAGTCTTCTTCTGGACCACCGATATCGTTCTTTCTGAACCGTTTTTACGTAAATTTAGAACGAACCCATCCCGGAAATTGGAAATCGGAAAAAAGGACACTACAATCCACAAAATTTGTGTTTCTAGGGTAAAATGTTGTCATCATTTCTCTATTTTTCTCTGGGGTGCTCTCTCATTAAATTTTGTTTTCCGGTGCAGTTGCCGACCCAATTTTACACAGCTCTGGTAATGGATCACTGCTTCGGCTTGTCTACTTTTTGAAATTTTAATACATTGTGAATTTCTATGGTTAATTCGAAAGAAATTAAAGAATCCATCGTAAACTCTGTGTTTTCCTTTTCCCAATTGCAACGTTGAACAGCTTTACACAGTAACTACGGTGCTACTAGTTCTGCAAAGCTTGTACTACGATTACTTTCACAGCTGGTGGAAAGCTCGAAAGCATGAATCTATACAAGACCAGGTTCAATTTCCTTTAACTTCATTAATTGTTACTGCTGTATCATACATGGCTAAATGACAGAAATGTTATTTTAATTCTTATCAGAGTGAAGATTTGAAAAAGCCTTTGAGGCCACACAAAGGCAAACCAAAGCCAACTGACTGTGGAATTCCGATACCCAACGGGACCAGCATATCTTCGCCCCGTCGGGATTCCAGAGACTACTATTACACGTAACTTCTAGTTTTCTTGGAAATTAACTGGATGTGGATAATGTATTTATTATATATTGTATGGTCGTGGTTGTGCAGGTCAGCGAGATCTTTGGCCGGCAGTGCAACACCGCCGATTCGTTCTTCTCCTCTGCCGATTAGAAGTGGGCCCCCAGCCATCGGCATCCACGATGCCTATAGCTCAGATGATGACGAAACTTTTCCTAATCGATCTTCAAGTCCAAGTAGTGCTAGCCAGCCCAAACCAATCCCAAGATCCGTGAGTATCTTCATTAATTAATCATATCATGTTTCAGTATATTATTGTTTAATCCATGGAATGCGTTATCATGGAGAATATTTTCACCTTTACACTGTTGTTAGTGCAAGATGGCATTTTGTTGGTATTATTTCCACTTGCTCAATACATGTGGACTCAGCGGCCACTCTGGCATATATTCAAAACAATCCTCATCCAAAGCTCTGAAATTTTTCAAGTTTTTAACCCTGTGGCTTAAATGGTTCTGGTAGTTTATTGTTCATTCAGATGGCCTTCCATGTTGCAGCTTAGTTTTACTAAGATTCGTTCATGTTGTCAGTATCTTTTAAGGTTTTCAAATTCTGATCATCTAAAGTTGACAGTCTGGGAATTTGTCCTTTTCTTGTTGTTCTTTCAAGGTTTTATATTCTAAGCTTAGGGCTGAGGCACCATTGGCTTAGGTTAGGTGATCATAAAGGCAGCAAGATAATGTGCTAGCTTGTCTGCAACTAAAACTTTCAATTGTGGCAATGGAACTTTTGCTAATTGAATATGGAAAATAATGCACAGCTGCAAATTGCTTCCAACTAGAAAAGGGGGAAAAGATTTATATATATTGAATGAATATTGGTTGCTAGCTTGAAGTTATGGAACCTCAAAGATTTTACTGTTGTTGACTTGCTTCATATGATACATGAATGACGGTTTGATTACAGGTTGGTCATGGTATACTTTTTGCATCCGCCATGAGTATGCCTAAACATTCAAAGGCTATGATGCAAGCATACGTGGGATTTAGTGGAAGGAAATTACTGCAAGTATGATACTAAACATTCCTGTTCCACCTGCCCCTCCTCTTCAGTTGATATATATGGATTCATATATCATTTGTCGCGATGCAGGAACATGGAGCGGGAAATAATGCATATGGGCAATCCTTGGGATGGATGATGGCTGCTATCTACATGGGCGGTCGCATACCTCAAATATGGTTAAATGTAAGCTGAACTGTGAGCTGGTTTAGTTTTTCTTGGACTTTTTTGGTGATTGGTACCTCTTTCACTGTAGCATTTTGTTTCTGAGATAAATTGTTGTTTCTTCTCTTATCAGATCAAAAGAGGAAGCGTGGAGGTAAGGTGCCGGAGAGTTCATCTTTCTTGGCTTCAATTAATAATCTAATTCCTATCAATGTATAATTACTAACATTTCTTAAACTTTCCAGGGACTAAACCCTTGGATGTTTATATTCGCAGTGACTGCAAATATTACATACGTGGGCAGGTGCTTTTTCCAAAGTTCATATAAGAAACCAATTGAAAACTTAATGTGAAACATTAGCAAAGATACATAATTTGTGTTGTATATATGATGCAGCATTCTGGTGAGAAATACAGAATGGAAGAAGGTCGAAGCCAATTTGCCGTGGTTACTGGACGCTGCTGCCTGTGTGCTGTTGGACTTATTTGTATCCTTATCAATTCAAGAAGTTTTAGTTTGTCCTTTTTTTGGGCAGATTATACTTGTTCTTGCTTTTCCTTGTATGCTGCTGGAGGTGGAGGGCTTAAAACCAAAAGAATTGGTCAATAAGTTGAATCCTTGACGACAATTGTAATCACAGATAATATCACAATATGTTTACTACAAATATTTAAGAAGTAGCAGATCAGATGAAGAAGATGGCGAAGGCTACGAGGAAGCTGCGAAAGAATAAGGATTTGGTGGGATGAGGTTGCAGATTGGAGGATACGGACACATACAGGTAGAAAGTGTAACTGAGTTCATGTAATTGTTTGCTTTGCATTAATTTTCTACTTGTGTGCTGAAATATTTTCAACTGGAAATTTAACATGACAAACTCAGGAAACCACTCCTTTACTGAGTCTAAACAGAAGCTTTCATATTATATTAGGATAGTAATTGATTGGCGTGTTGTTCTTATTTACTTATGGTTCTGTTTTTGTTCAGTTCAGGTGTTGAAGCTCGTCTTAAAGCTTTGAACTTGGGCTGGAGATACAGAAGTGGCAGCCAGCCCAAAATGATGCGGGCCGCTCAATTTATGTTTGGGCAATGACCGGAAAGATTCTTCAGGCCTATTGTCACTCTTGCATTATTTGCGAAAAGAAGTTGGGTTTGGTTTGGATTGGATTGGCTTTTTTTTGGGTCAACTTCAAAGCTATATTATTATTAATACAAAGATCTATTTTTTCGAATCTTTTGTTACTCGTAATCCGTTAGTAATTACTACTAGTAGTATTTCTTTCCCCCCCAAAAAAAAAAAAATTGAAGCAGGAAAGGGAAGGGAATCTTATAGTAAGTCATGAGCTGCCCACCACGGAATCCGATAAGTTGACCTGGAAAAACGCCACCGCTTTCACCGATGAAGCGTGTTATCGGGTTTGACTTTTAGCATTGATTTTTAATGAATCCTCACTTTGAGATGATTCAGTAAGAATAATAACCGACACACGGTCAATTCTTACAAATAAAACAGTAAACCCATTATTTACCTAGATATTTTAATGAATGATAAAGATGTAAAGAGAAACAAAACAGAAAAGGACGTATCAAATAGTAGTAATATAAGATAAGAAAAGAAAAAAGGAAGACCAAAACCAAAACACGTATCATAAACCATAAATGAAGAAGTTTTGGTCATTTCATTTGATTTGAGTTTGAGGACCCACCACATAAAAGTGTGGCCATTTTTTTTTCTTCTTCTTCCTTTTTAGTTTTTAATTTGGTGTTGGGAGGTTTACAAAAATTTGCAAACCCTCCTTTGAAATCAGCCCGGTAATTTTCAAAAATTCTTTTATAGTCCATTAAAAGTTTCAAGATTCGTTTAATAATTTAAATAAATCTCGAGGAGGTTTTTATAATTTCGTCTCTCTTTTTTTTTTTTTTTTTTTAATTTGAGAAAGAGAAAAGGAATAAAATAAAAACAAATATCGAAAAGCCCGCGAATGGCCGGAGCCTGGAACTGGATGTTGACGTGGACCGGTGTGGGACCGACCTTGTTTTCCGATTTTCTTGCATGTGCTCCCCTCTCTCTGGACTCTGAAATATGAAAGACAAAAAGAAAAGAAAAGAAAAAACAAAAAAGTAAAATAATTTGCGGCCACCGACACTCTTGACCATGTATTAATTAATTGTTTGTTAATCACTTGATTGATTGGGGGAATTATTTTATTTTGGGTAATGATCAAATGTACCATTCACTATAGTTAGATTGATAAACCATTTTGCAAGATAAATTCTTTTCAATTTATTGATACAAATGTAAATTATTATTTTTTTTTTATAAAAGTATTTACAAAATAGATTATCAAATTTGTTTATTCTTATTTTCATTTCAAAAAAGAAAAAGAAAAAGAGTAACTATAGCAAAATGTATAGATAACTTTATATGAGTTTTTGGTGTAAAAGTAAAAAAGCGAAGGTGCGAGTTATTATTATTATTTTTTTTATCAATATTACTAATTTTGGAGTTCGGGTTTTCTCCCAATTTCTCATGTTTTATTTTGCCCAATACACAAAATTATATAATTTCATTTAAGTAATAAAATGTGATCAATTTTTAGAAGAATAGAAAACTGTAAGTAAAACTACGCCTTTATATGCACTGGAAGAAAAAAACAATAAAACATAAACTTTGGGATACCTTCGCTTGTTTAAATTAATCATATTATTCGGATTTAATAGTTACCTCTTTGCTGGAATTAAGTACAAATATATATGTACAAGCTAGGCTGCAACTAATTTGTAGTTTAAAAGTAAAAATATGTGTAAAATTACTTCTCTTAACATTAGTAGGAACAAATGCATGCAATTATATATGCACCATTCAAAATGACAACGGATACAAGAAAAATAATAATTGCTCTTTATATAGAGAGTGGACCGAATGAGTACCTAATGTGGGAAAACTTAATGAAACACATGTGGTATGTATTCACCAATTACATATTTATGAAATAATTATTCGTATCACCCAATTAATCGATAAATACATAGCATATGAATTACTAAGAAAAGATGTGATTAATTAAGTGATTGAGATGAGTATTCTTATTCATTTGGAATTTAAAATAGTGGGATTTAGAGGGTGTTACACTATCAAAACTGCAAAGAATACAATGGTAATATATATATAGATATATCTAAAAAGAGATCGAGGGAAAAAAGAAGAAGAAAACTGTATGTACTATACTATATAGTAATATAAACATGATCAATTAATACTACAGTTGGCCATGAATTTACTCACATTAGAGGAGGATCGATCTCAACCCAATTATCAGATCTCTACCTTCTATTGTGATCATCATTTCATCAAATTAATCACCCCACACCTGCATATTAACAGTTACGCAACCAAATTAAACTTAATACACGTAATTAATACTCCCCATTCCATTGGAAGATATCAAGAATGTAGGGAGGAGGGAATAATATTTTTAAAAATGCACTTGTCTAACGAAACGAAAAGAGTAAATAATAAAAAGAAAAATGCATACTTTAGGAATCAAGAATGTAGGGGTTTTGCAAGAGATCATAAGGTGCCCACAGAGCATCCAGCGGACACGGTCGGTTCCCGTCAAGTCTAACCCAAGGCTTTCCCTTCCCGCTCCAATGCAACAGGCTCACCGGCCCCGGGTGCAAATTCCGGCACAGTCCCCGGAAGTTATCCCCTCCTAGACCATGTTGATTCCACCGGTGATCCACTGGGGCTATGTTCCCTGCAAACACCAGCAAAAAAGGCGGCAAAGATCCCAGCTCGTATATTCTCATCCTCTTCTGAAGCTCCATCCACTCCACGATCTTCCTAGTGTAATCTCCGCCTCTCCATCGCTCCAGATCGATCACCATGACCCCCGTGTTGAAGTAACACGCCTTTCGATTCGCAAACGTTAGAGAAAGCGAAGGGCTGGACCAAAACGTCGGCGTAAAGTAAGACGTGAAGTTCGCATTGCAATACTCTGGCGCTGCGAGGACCGCCGCGTCTCCCAGTGGCGTCGCGGCGAGTTTCGCAACGTCATCCACGAGGACTAGATCCGAGTCGAGGTACACTACTTTCCGGACCCACTTGGGGAGGAGATCCGCGAGGTAGTTCCGGGCGTAGTTCAACGGGCAGTCGAGCGCGGCACGGATGGAGGTGGATATGAGTCCTGCGACGGCGGAGTCGTCGAAAGGGTAGATGGTGAAGTGAAGGTAAGGGAAGGATTTCGCAATGGTGAGGTTGAGAAGGTTAACGTCGGCGGAAAAGGAAGCTGCGAAATGGAAATCGACGTTTTCAGGGCAGGAAGTGTGTTGTAGCACGGAGAGAATAACCGCCATTGATCCCCTGAGGTAGGCCGCGTCGAGCGTCATCGCTACGTGCACCGCCTCCGCGGCGTCGAGCGGAGAACAAGATGGAGAGTTGTAGAACTTTGGGGCTTCTCTGAAAATGGGGAGGTGGCGGCTGGGATCGGGTGCGGCAGCAACACATGAGATGATGAAGAAGATGGACAAAAAGGGAAAGCAAGATTGAAACGCAGACATGATAAATGATTCGGAAGAAGAAGAAGAGTAGTTGCTTCTACTTCTTTTTTGTGTCTCTTCTCAGGTTGGCGGAAAAGTCTTGGAGTAGAGGTCAGGGGAGGTAATATATATTTGAGAAACTTAGAGCGTAATTAATGGAAGCTATTAATTACAGGACATGATCAGTTTAAATTTGAGTAGCTTTCTAGATTGACCCCCTATTACACAGATTGAGTAAATGTTTATACTTGTGACGAAAAAGTACTTCATTTTGAAAAAGAAAGAAAGAAAAAATAAAATCAGGAAGGTGCAACTGCAATTGCACGTTTATAAAAAGCGGTAGATTAATTAATTTCTCAAGGGACCCCTTTTCTTTGTTCGTAATCTAAGTGCTTTCTCTGTTAGAAGATCGTTCACTAAAGTTAATTATATTTTGTAACTCGTAAACAGTTGTATTAATAGAAGAAAAAGGGAATATGGCTGAATCGTCCCTTGTAATATGTTGGTTATTTGGTTGGTCAGGCATACACGTCGGTGATGGTTGTTCTCGTTCCAACGTCGACATGTCTTCCACTAAACGTTAATTCTTGATACATATATCCCAGCAAACACTTAAATATCTATCTATCTATTAATTGAAGAAGACTTTGACGCACATGCATGGTTTATAATCATTAACCATAAAAGTGGAAGCTAAACCGGGAGAGACCCACATCGATGTGCCCTCTTTCTTTTCTAACTTTGAATGAAATTCAAAGCAAAAGCTGCAGTCAGATCTGTCAATCTATCTATCTACCCACGCTATTCATAAATTTGTACGTTTTTAAGTTGTAATTTGTGATTTATAAACAGTCATAGCAAACTGAAAGTTCTTTGACAGCATATTGCTCCGCATGTTGAGTGAAACAAATAAATGAATGCAGGGACTGGGAGGGCGTGTCCCCTGGCTCATTTGGTCGGCATATTTGCGTAGCTCTTCCTTAATTAGGGTTTCGATCTAATCATGTTTTCTTTTTTTTTTTTTTTTTCTTTTGTTCGATATCTCTCTCTGACGTTCCCCTCTCCCTCTGGCTCTGGTCCAAGATTTACGCTAGACTTAAATTGCGGAGAGAAAAAGATGACACATGTAACCAATCCGATGAGGTAAGAGTAGCCATGTGGGGCCGACGCCATTGATGCCAAAATCAAAGCTTGCTTAACAAATTTCAACAAATGGACCGCTCAAAATAAAGCTCTTTTAAATTTCAAATCTTCAGGTTGATTGATGTTGCCATCTTATCGTATTCACTCCACACTTAAAGAGATGTAATTAACTTTGTTATGGACAAATTCATACTACTTCAGCCGTTGATCACTCATGTGATTTATCACTTGTCTTTAACTGATATATATATAAGCAGAAAGAAAACTGGTGACCATCACACGGGACAAGATTCTTGATCGTGAGCTCTTTTTTTCGTAAACCCCTTAAATATTACTCCATCCGTTTTTAAATAAGGGGTTACTAAATGATTAGATATGTGTGTCTAAGTAAGACAAACTATCGTAAAGACATTAGTGATGTATTATAAACCATTATATAGTGAATCAGTTCTTCTGTAACTGAACTATAATACTTCCCGATTTCAACCATAAAAGTACATATATAATATCTACCCGGTTTCAGATTGAAAGATCGCTTACTTCTAAGTACAAGAAGTTCGCGCTTGTAAGATATATATATATATATATATATATATAAAAGGATGGATCAATCAATTGGAGATGGAAGATGGCGATATACATCCAACTATTAGTTGGTAAAGCACAAGATCATTTATTTTGAGATCCAAGTAATATATTTTTATTTTTATTTTGATGGTGATGAACAATTTGTTTTGTCTTTTTTTTTTTTTTTTAATTTCCAATGTTAATGGTGGCGGGCGGTGGAGGGGGACAAAGAAATTAAATTTGAAGTAATAATATGGGGTTTGATAATTGAAGAACATTAATAAATCAATAAAATGCATGCATGTGCAAAAGTAACATGGTGAATTAGGAGTCATTGGTTCTTGTAATTTCCAACTCAATCCATCTTCATTACTTTGGCTATTAGTGTCCCCAACTTCCAGCCCTACTCCCCATGTTCTCCACATGCCATTACATTCCTCATCTCTCGACGTACATGCCGACTAGATCCTTCGTTCATTTTTTGTCTTATCATGTCCACTGAAAATAAAGTAACATTACTTTGCCAATCATTTATATTTGAACAACAAGAGTGAGTATGAATGAGTCAAAAAGTAATTTTACTTCGTGCTTAGTGGACCAAAAAAAAAAAAAATGGACAGAGGATTGGATTCGAACTCCTCTACATGTAAGTACGTTATCTCTTCCCATTTTTTTAAAAATCTTTTCGTTTCATCCATATATGTATTAATTACCTTGTCATCTTTCAGTTTTGGGTCTTTCTCAAGTGATCACAAAATAGCGCAAGTAAAGGCAAGATCGGCCCTTTTCTGGGCTCACAAAAATTAACGCACAATTGTTGCAGAGAGAGGGGAGTCGTACGCTTAGTGATATGAATGCAGTGACTCACTCTTTTATATGTCTTTATTGCTCACCGACGCCTCGGATGGAGAGTTTTAGTTTGATTGAAGAATGAAGATGATATATCATCATCATCATCATCATCATCATCTTCTTCTCACTATTTGCGTTGAATTAATGCACATTCACATTATTAATTGCTTACTGTTTTCCACTCATTTTCAAATTAACATTAATGAACAAGCTAGTGTCTCATCAGTTGTAATGCATCACGGAACGGTAAAAACAAGGGACCATAACCGATGAGTAGCAAAGTATATCACAATATACACAACACCAACAAGCCTTCAATATTTACACCAACGTCAAAAAACCAAAAACTAACGTGTGACTCTTTTTCTCATGCTCTTCCAACAAATATTAACAGCTCAATTGTGTCATCCTGAGAATAAGCAAACAGCTACTGCCAGGATGACGAAAAATATGATCAACAATAATTTGTTATCCTCTGCCTGTTCTCGCTGACTAGCCGGCGCTGGAGCTCTGCCTAGGTTGTCGCCTCCGTCGAAATATCCACCACCTGGATAACCATGTGGATATCCGAACCCGGCGTCATAATTTGGCATTGCGAGTCCCTGAATCTGAACGCTGAATATCGATGGTAAGAGCCCCCCAAAACCAGCAAGCATTGCAAAGTTACCAAATCCTGCATTCACCACTGGCAGAAATCCTCCCCACAGACCCATTCCGAAGTTTGGGAAGTTCATTGGATCCTGAGGAGGTGGAGCAGTCTGAGGCCTTTGCCCTGCTGGTCTACTGGGAATTTCGACACCAGGGACAGGCTTACTCCTGGGATCGGTTGCAGACCCTCCTCTCCCGTAAAGGGGAACCAACTTCTCCTCTTGAATCAGGGCTTTACAAACTGGGCACTCGTGTGAATGTGAGTGAAGTCGCAGCCATCTAAAGAGACAAGGCCAACAAAAGAGGTGACCACAGAGGGTGACTATTGGGTCCTGAGCTAGTTCAAAGCAGATGTTGCATTCGAAATCACTGGCATCATTATCCCCACTTCCACTAGCTGAAGAAGAAAACTTTCCAGTTTCAGAAGGCCGATCACTAAAATGGCCAGTCTCACTTGCCATATTATGCCTAGCACTAAACCTACAAGTAACAACCTTCAAGATCAGCTCACCCTGAATCTCATTAATATGGAATATAGGAACATCTGTTGGAAGAGAAAATAATTAACAAATTGAGAACGAAATACCAAACCTCAAGCAAAGAGTTCAATGCAGAATTGTAATCCTGTACCAAAGGACAGAATCTATATGCCAAGTTTATTTGGGGCAAAGTGAATCTGCCAAATGTGATGTAGCATACAAGAGGAAGTCGAAATCATAGATTCTTTTTACTGAGGCAAATGATTATAATTCTCAAATCCAAGCAGAATTAGCCATTTTTCAAGCTCGGGAAACTAGATGAGAAAACTGAAATCTTTAAAAGTAATAATATAAACTGGAATCATATTGTACATCATAACTCAATAAACCTAGAACCCTCTTTCGCGTAGGGCAGGTATTTAGATAAAAGATAGGATTTTGGAAAACCCTGAATCAGCCAAACAAGCAATTAACACGAACCCAGAATTTTGACCAGCACAAAGAATCAATTCTCCATAGAATCTACCGTACATGCCCTTAGGTATCACATTTTGGTATCAAATCGAAAATCTTCCCGACTCCATTACAGACAGCCGTTGACATTGATAATCATAGAGACGAAAGAAAGACAATTTTATTTTATTTAATCATTAATTTCCTGTTCCCAATTATCGCAAAATCAAACCCATAATTACCCAAAACGGGAAATGAAACGAAATTAAGAAACAACAGGATAAGCAAATATAAAAAGAGTTAGGAATTAAGACGAAGTTTACCTAATTTTTGAAAGAATATGGCGCAGAACCAAAAGGCAGTTGGTGGATTGGACCGACCGTCCGCCCTAAATACAGAGGACGGCGAAAGCGCGTTGTTTACTCGACGGACAGGTTATCGGTAGGACATTCCAGAACTTTCTACACCCCTACCGTGCCCGTCGTCCCCCACCCCTTCTACCACTTCTGCCAGGGTCCTTCCTTGCCGGACTGGGCGAGGTTTATTCCATTGATTGAATCCTGGGCTTTATTAATTGGGCCTAATTTATCTGCCGATATTCTTACATGAGCCCAACATATTACAAGGCGGCCCAGTATCACTTTCGACAAATTAAAGCAAAAAATCTTTTCTGAATAGTGAAAATTATTAGTGTAAAACTCAAAGTTAAAAGTAGTCAAAGGATAACTATCAATTAATAATAATAATAATAAGAAATGTAAAGAAGGTGGCCCAATAAAAAAATAGTAGAAGTATAAATATGGCCCAATGAGGATAGTATATAACTCAGCATCGACTTAAGAAGAACTCGATCTTTAATTGGTTCATCATACGTTTAAATTGTTTAAGCCAGTTAAAAATGCACGATTTTTAACTTTAAGTCAGTTAAACATATTTTTTTGTATAACATTTCATGGTAAAGTTTTAAGGACAATGCTACTTAAGAGTAAACGATTGAATCACTCGGATAATCACCGATTGTCAGTGAAAGTCTCAAAATCGTATTTTATTCTTTAATGACAAACTATGGTGCTCCCATTTACGAAAATCGCTTTTATTTTCTTTTCATCTAGCTAGTAGGGCAAACTAGTTAAAAATAATATTTCCTTTCGTGAAAGGCCTGTCTCCATTTGCATGGAATGCTCTTTCTGGATCTAAGTAGTCTATTGTTGCATATTTTTCAAGAAATTCAAAGCCACGGCTTACCTTAATTTTGATGCATTTATTATGGCAAACGCAAGCAAAAAAAAAGCTTACGTTACGTCTAATTTAGTTACACGTCAATCTCCCTAAATTATCAAACTTCGATATTAACAACTTAATCTCTTAGATTTAAATATGAGATTTTTATTTTTATTTTTTAAAAAAAAATGTAGTGTATTTTATATGAGAGTACACTTATGGTCTTATACTCTTTTAAATACCTAGGACTTATTCACAGTCAAGTATCAAAATACAATTAGAGACCAATTTATAATATTGAAGGTATTCATTCTATCTAACTCGGGATGAAATTGTAACGTTTAAAAGTCAAATTAGTTGAGATGAGACTCGTTATTACTAAATGTAAAAGATATATTTATGCTATTTTATTCAAGCTTGATTCTAATGTCTAAGATATAAATACGTTAATTATAATCAAATTAACAATTTATTAATAAAACCCACGTTAGCTACAACTATAAAGAATATAAATTTTCCGAATATATATATATATATATATATAAACTAAAACTAAAAATAAAATAAAAATCATATTGATACAATGATAGCAAAACCAGTATACCACTGACACTGCCTGTCCAACCCTCTATCAATTATAAACTGAACCTGCAGCGGCAATATTTAGATTTTATTGAGAAATCTGGTCTAAACTGACTCAAGACATTGTTGTTTTCACCAAAGAAATCAAATCAGTAGAAACAGTTGTGTGTGTGTGTGTGTGTGTTATTGAAGTTGCTCAGTAGTAGCGTTTGTCCGAAGCTATCAAATCAAACCCTTCCACTCGAAAAATTATTGGACGTAGTCGTAAAAATAGTATAGCAAGTCTATTATGAATCAATAATTCATATTTCTTATTTATTTTTGAACCCTTATATGTATATCTGTTTTCTTTCAAAATATCACTATCTCCCTTGGATGTATCTGACTACGTCATCTTACGTTGTACAACGGATGCACCGAAGAATCTCTCAACTCCAACTTATTGAATGCTGTATAATCCAAGAAAATAATAGTGCTGAGCATTGTTAAAATTTCTAATCCAAAGTCAGTGTGAAGTTGTCATATCCCGACTGGACAGGCTGAAATTCAATCCCTTTAAAAAAATAATAATAATAAATAAATATTAGTCACAAAAATAAAGATGTTAAGCCGTCAACGAGCAAGGGTTTCCTACGTTCTTTGAGTTCTTTAATTAATAATATGATTAGAGACAAAAATGGTCGGTTATTCCTTAGCATTTACGAATAATTGTACATTATGTTTTATATATATATTTTTTGACGTTCACAGTCACACATATATATACTATCCTTGAAGAAATAAATTTTCCATTAATTAATTAATTAAAAGAACAACTCCAAATCCCGGCCACATATACAAATGTATCTATCAACCGACCTTGCAATACTTAAATTCACAAATGCTAAGGTCACCAAATTTTTATATCAAAATCTAACTTTTAAAGTATTATCTTACATTAATTATATATATATAATAGTATTATCTTACATTAGATGTACAATTTAGCTTAATCAATCAATTAATATCAAGGGGATGAGAAATGAATGTGTTGTATATTCTTTTGGCAGATAAACATTAGACAATGAACAAGGGAATGGGGATAATGTTATCTTTATAATAACGTAAGTCGATACGGAAAGATAAACATACTTCACACGAGGCTATCTGGAAAACGAAAGTAGAAATTTTAGTTTTACGAGAACTTGATAGAATGAAGAAAATTGAAAGATGTTGTCCCATGAAGTGTAATTAGATGATACGTGAGAAATATATGAATAAATTCTTTACTTGTTTTTATGCAATAACATGCCTTTCTTAGGATTCTTGCGTAAGTTTGGCAAAGGATTATTCTTTGGAGCACAAAAATAAATTATGTTATTGGAATTACTAATACAAACAATGTAGCTAAAATTAAATTATTCGTAAGAGGCCAAGGGAGTTGAGTTAATGTAGTGACTTTCCCTCCCAACAAATGCCTTAAAATTTGAGAGGGGATAAGCTTTTTTTTTATGGGTTTCCAATGTTCTGTTTGTTTTGACGTGCGATATTTGCAATGAACAAACACTAGGGGGCAAAATGACACACAATTACTATAACTATTTAACTTTAAAAAAGAGGTTTAAAATAGGGCTTGATTGCATTTAACTTTGTGTGTTTTAACCCATTTACTTTCTATCACCCCTTACTATATTATAATTTGGGAGTTTCCTTTTAGACGATTTGAACGTCTAAAGTACAACCCAATATAAGATAAACTTGAGACGTGAGTTTTCATTATATGTTAAAATTAACATACATCAAAAGTTAAACTTGATATGTGATACCTTATAGATTAAGATCGTAGTTGCGACACATCAAAGGCTAAATATAATGCACAATACATCAGAAACTAAATCCATAAGCATTTCATTGAAAGTTAAGTTCGATACTTCAACACATTAGAGTCAATACGCGATAACCACAATACATCAACAACTAAATTTAATACAGCTAAACGCAATATAGAATACATCATATGATAAGCTCGATACGCACGCTGTCCAACCGTAAGACGCTCCGGATTCAAATTGTTACATATTAAAATATCAGACATCTTGCCTCTTTTGTTGTCCAATTGATTATATGTATATTAGGCCCTGTTTGAAAACGCCATCTATTTTTTTATTATTCTCAACTTACTTTTTTGTATTTTCAATGCAATTTTAATATTTTAAAATAAAAAAATTAAGCGTCGTTTTTCACATTTACATCCAACCCAACCACCAAAGAAAGTACTGCCGACCAGTTAATACAAACCACCAACCTTAAATGCCTTTGCTAAACCGCCCACCTCCCCTTTCCTTCCTTTCTATTTATGGTTCCATTCCACCTTTCACCATTTTACCAAAAATCAAAAACAAAAATCGAAGAAGCTGCCCTGGTATTTCTCATGGTTTCTTTTTTTTTTTACTTTTTACCTATCCCGTGAGGACTTAGCGAACCCGCCACAACAAATCCTCCCTTTATATCCCCCGTAAATTCTGCAACACATTTTGATATTTCCAGATATTTTTACACTCCTATTACGGTCTCTTTCCTAGACACAAACTTTAACGTACCAAGAAAAGGGAGGGGAAAAGCCCCCAGGAAGGAAAAAAAAAAAAAAAAAAAAAGGAAAAGAAAGAAACATTAGTGATTGCAAGCAGGAGGAGGGAGGAGGCGGACGGGGGCGGAGGGAAGCAGAGCAACGCCGTGCGCCCCTTCGTGAGTCTCTCGTCAAAACGTTATTATGATTCTGTTTCAGAAAGCTAGGTATTACCTATCGGAGCATCCGGCCATCGTGGGATTCCGGTGGAACAACACCGAATTATGGGGCTCCACGTGGTCGTTCCTCATCACCTCCATCGCTGCTTACGTTCTTCTCTCCCTTTTCCTCCACATCTTTGTAAACCTCATCGTCTTCCGCCGTAACCACCACCGCCCACTCCCGCTGGGCCCCCTGCCCGCCCTCCATTCCCTCTCCATGGCCCTCATCTCCGTCACCATCTTCGCCGGCCTCCTCCTCTCCTCCGCCACCGAGATCCGCGACACCCGCTGGTTCTGGCGCCGCACCAGAACCACCCCATTCCAATGGTTCCTCTGTTTTCCCCTGGGCACGCGCCCATCCGGGCGCGTCTTCTTCTGGTCGTACATGTATTACCTCTCCCGGTTCCTCCACAGCCTTCGCACCTTCTCCACCATCCTCCGCCGTCGAAAGCTCTCCATGTTCCAACTGTTCAACCACTCAATTATAATATTCGCGTCGTTTTTGTGGCTGGAATTCTCCCAATCCTTCCAGGTCCTGGCGATCCTCCTCACCACATCGGTATACGCCGTCGTTTACGGGTACCGATTCTGGACGGCGATCGGCCTTCCCAGCGCGTGTTTCCCATTCGTGTTGAATTGCCAGATTGTGTTGCTGAGCTGCAATTTGGTGTGCCACATCGGAGTACTGTTGCTGCATTTGATTAAAGGAGGATGCAACGGAATTGGGGCGTGGGTTTTCAATTCGGTCCTGAACGGAGCGATTCTGTTGCTGTCTTTGAATTTCTACGTGAAGATGCATCTCCGGAGCAAGAGCAGAGGAAAGGCCTCCGCCGCCGACGGCTGCAACGGGAAAGAGGTTCACAAATTGGACTAAGATTTTGAATATGTAATTGCAACAAATTAATTCACTCTAATTAAGGTTAAAAGTATATTAGTAAAGGGTGCAGAGTGAGCATTGCAAGAACCCTTCTTTATTGTATTGCTAATGCATACGTATATATATATATAAAATAAAAACTGTGTATAAGGATGATCGATCGGAGATATTTTACATTGTGATCAGTACGGTGTTAACTGAAGTTAGTACGATGTAAAACGTTAACACTAGTTCAGTTTGGTCGTAGATTTGGTTACTAGATTTTGTTAGCTTTAGCTTTTTACCTTTAGGCAGTGGGAAAACCATCCCAGATTCAATTATGTTTAGTTTTTGGCTTGCTGTACCTGTGGACGGTGGGAGCTGAGGCTGAGGCTGAGGCTGAAGCTGAAGCTTGCTTCTTCAACAACTTTTTTATTAGTGAAAAACATGTAAATAAATGATAGGATATAAAAAAAATAATTGTTTATATTTTGTTACTTGGTTGTGACTTGTGAGCTTCCCACCTGAAAATGAAATCATGCAATTTATGTGTTGCGCCTCGTCGGAATGGTTGTTTGCGTTTGGCTTTTCTTCTACAAACGGATGCCGACGAAATATGACTACAACAAACGCATCTTAACAAATGCTTAAGCAGTCAGTGGTGGCGTCCCTTTCCAAAGTTGCAGAAATGGGGTTAGAGATATGTGTATTTATTTATTTATTTAGAGATAAAATTGAATTGAAAATGGCATGGTGTCAATGTCATTACAATTAAAGGGAAAACAAAACACTCAAAAACAGAGACGTTTTCTTCCAGTAACAAATGGCCACAATTTCCAACCCGTGCTGTTCGGGTTCACTTCTTTATGATCAATCCTTATGCTTTGCAACTCTTGGAATATTCCTTTACTTTTTTATTTTTTATTTATTAAGATCGCCATGTGACGCACTAATATATAGTATGTTTGCTGAAGGATTAATTTGTCAACAAATGTTACCTTAATTATTTTTTTTTTTTGCACGAATAAATAAACAAGTAACGAGTTTATAAAATTAGAGCCAATCAATATAATATAAAGATAAAGATGAAAGAAAATTAATAGTTCTGAATTCAATAATTGCATATTCGCGACTTGAGTAGTGTAGTTGAACTGGGGAGAAAATATTTGCTTTTGGACTTTTTGACTGCACAAGTGATTCATTCATCAAAAGGTATTCCAAATTTGACTATCCAATCGGATTCTTTATTTGACGAAATGAAAAAAATTAATAAATAGTGTCACTCTACCAATGATAAATGGGCAGCCCACGGCTACAGTTAAACTATCGACAAGGACATGCACAATTAATTAATTTAAACACTATACGATTTATATTTGTGGCAGTACGTAAGTTAGTGGTAGTGGAGCAGAGTAAAAGGCTGTTCATATGTTGTTTGTTTGGGTTTTTTTTATCCAGAAGAAAAAAAAAAAAGGCAGAAAAAACAATACGTCATTGTCCGACTTATCAATTATGTTAGGCATAATGATCGAACCCCTGAAAGGAGAAATAATATACATGAATGATTTGATCCTTTTCCCTTTTTCTTTTGGTTAAATAAACATCATCCTCAAATTTGGTAACCTATGCGAGTGCAAGTCTCCAACGATAATAGTGCTCCATTTGAGTTGTATAAGTGGTTAAAACTTGGCGAAATGTTATCAAACAAAGACCAAAAAAAAATGACATTTGTAATTTGGGCTATCACCCTAAAAAAAAGGAAAAAGAAAGAAAGATAATATGTATCTTTGTTTCTTTTTTCTATTTTATTTTTAATCCGCTATAAAGATGGTTAGGCCCACAAGTGGAATGGCCCAAAACGTTGTCCACAAGACTCACGCGACGGAAAGCTTTTGGGCTTCTGTTGGTTTACTGGAAACACTTTTGTCCACAAGGATAATGTCATGCTCATCCAAATAAAAACCAGAAAAGAATTATAAAGGGGAAGGAAATAGACAAGAGAGAATAGAAGAACATAAATGGGGGGAGAAATCAGAAGAGAGAAAGAGAAGAAATCTTTAGGAGAGAAAATCAGATCATCAAAATGCATGCCGAAAGAGTGAAACTATAGCTAGTATTTATAGCCCTATTTCTTCTCTAATAAAACTACATCGTTTTTACCTCATTTCCTGACAATCCTACCGCTTAAAATATGGCTTGTCCTCAGGCCATGAATGCTCAAAAGAAAACAGTTGTATATTAAGGAATTGGAGCTGCCATGGTAGCTGCAGGGCTTCCCCTTCAATTTGCTGAATAGTAAAAAAACATTCTGCATCTTCTTCCTTGCACTTCAGTACATATAGGTGAAGAAATGCTTTCAACAATCAAATTGACTCCACCCCTTAGTAATACGTGCCAAACCAGTTGATGTTGTTCATGTAATTCACCTGCAAGCACTGCTCAACACCATTTGAATACTCTTATCAACAAAAACAAATCTCTTATGGTCAGCCTTCCATATCAAATTTGTTTTAAAAACCACTGTACCCCCTCTGAATACTGTTATATATTTATCCCATGGCTTTTGAGACTTCTTGATCAGGCTCAAATTCAATTCCTGGAACCTTACAACCAACATATTTGGTTTCACAAATTCTTCTAATGTTCTAAAGTCCCAAAATCCCTTAACTCAGCAATAACAAAACTTGAATGTTGTTCACCCTGTAGTTCAGTTGATGTATTTTCTTCAACAGCAGTAAAAATTAAAGTGAAGAGACATTTATCCCTGAGTAATAATCTAAACTCTTTGCACACCATCATCACTTGTTCTTTTACTGCTTGCACACCATTCAATTTGACCATTGTACTGCCGTTGACAACATTTCCTTTGCTTTCAAATTCCAAATCGGGATTTTTGAATGCCTTGAGCACTACTCTGAGATAGATTTTTCCATCTAAGATCTCCTGCATTCTTCTTCTTGTTCCTACCTCATTTCCTTTCTCCTCCATAATCAAGAACTCATGTATTTCCAAGCCAGAAAGTTTATCAATTTTAAAAATTTTCTTCAAACTTTCTACATTGCTTTCTGGGACCTTCTTTGCAATCCCATCATGCTGAAACTTGAATTCCACAGAATCAGGAATAAGACCCTTCAAGGTCACTCCACCAACTTTGAAATGTTCCAACACAGCAACATGTGCTTCCATGGAATTAGGATCTAGAAAGAATTCAGAAATTCTACCCAAAGATGCATTGCTATAGATAAATTCAAAGTAATCAAACTGAACATGAACATTCACAATCAGCAACAACCCAAAATGCTCATCAACCTTACTATTACCTTCATTGAAATTGATCATGGCTTTATCCAAAATTTGCATCTTTGAATGCAAGTCAAAACCTATAGGAAGATGAAAGAAACTTCCCAGATGTTGTGTAAAACCTGTAGATGCCCCCAATTGAATTGAACCATCAGGTGATGTAGACATAAATTCTACCCAAGGCATCATAACCCAGACACTAAACATCTCTGTATTCTTAACATAAATCATCTTTATATGTTTAGTGTAAAACTCTTTAAATTCTCCAACTCTTTTCCTACTAATTTTGTACTGAAAGGCTAGAGAAGAATCAAAAAGCTTCATTACTCCAACAAGTTTGTTCTGATGTACTATTCTCTTGCAAACATTCTCATAAGTTCCTGCATAAACCATATTTTTATTTCTCAAAAACTCTGCCTCACCTACTCTACTATGATGCTCTGGGCTCCTGATACAAACTTCAACTATTTTCATCAGAATCTAACTACTAAACATCCACAGCCTAATGAAACCATCACGTGAAGCAGAAATAATTCCCAAAGCAACTTCCTTGAAAATAATTACATCAGCTAAGATTACCTTAATACCAACATTTGTTCCTCCTTTAAAGTTGATTACCTTTTCAACCCATGATTTTGGAGTCTTGGTGACTTCCATAGTATGAATGGAATCCCATGCAAGAAAAGAATGGTGAGAACATGTGCAAACTGTGGTAAGAACTCGAATAGCAGCAAGAGTAAGCAGTTCTCTACTATAAGAGGTAAAAACATCACGAAGAGAGCCCCAAGTATCCTTCACCACAGCACTCAAATAATTCTTGAAGAGTTCACCACCATGAGAAATAGAGGCAATAAGAAGAAGATTCCAAATATCTTCCCACGAAGAATGTTTAACAATCAAGTTTTCTTTGCACTCAACCATGATCACAACCTCATTCAGCACTTTCAATTTAAAGAAAACTATCATATGCCAGCCTTGCAATTCAAATATCATTTTGGTCATAAAAGAGTTTTCAATATTAGTAAAATTTGTATTAAACGAAATCGTATCGACATTCTCAGCAGTAAGGCACGTTCCCAAATAGACAGCACCATAATTGTATTTCCACTTTGCATCATAGTTCTCAACAATTAAATCTGAACCACTTCCATCCTTTAAGTTCAATGGAATGAAATTCCTATCTCTGTTTTCCAAGAGACTCCCAATCAAAATATCAGCAGAATCTGTTTGTTTATCACCTACTTCTGTAAATCTATCCATGTTTCTTTGGCTCTGTTTTTAGAGAGTTTTTCCGATCTGAACTTGGGCTTGAACTTTTTATGTGTCTTTTCTTTCTTACTGTTTGTGTATTCCTTCTTCGATTGGGTCAGGCCCAATGAAGACTTAGTTTTATACATACCAATCACTTTCACTGAAATTCAGCCATATTAACGACTTACTAAAGAGTCTATAAGCAAGGTTTGGCCCTTTAGGCCTTCTTTGTATTTATTTTTTCAATATAAGAAAATAAAAAGGTGCCGGCAGCGTGAAAGTCGTGGTTGGTGTGAAATGTGTTTTACATGAGAGAATAATAAATATACACATCTATGTGTGGATGTATTTTCCTTTCATGAATGCAAATGTAAGCAAGCATTTGTCTTTGAATTTGAACCAGACACGCAACAACGTCAGATACTAAACGCAACGAGGAACAAGCTAATGTCCAACGATTGTGATGCATAACGGATCACTCAAATGTTGGAGATTCAATTTTTCCCTTTTCACAATTCCTGCATTTGATGTAATAGATAACATGACTTGAAATATAATTCTGAACTTAAAAATAAAATTTTTTAAAAAAAAACGCAATGGCTGGCCTTGCCTTGTTTATCTGGAGAGCATTAATCAAATGTTACAACAAGTTTATTTTTAGTTATTGGATTACAATTGGTACATCATTTTATATAATGAGCTTCGATTGTATATTTTTTTATTGATTACTTAATCAAATACGTAATACGGAGTACTTCATTAAAAATAGTTTTATTTTTAATATTAGAAACAAATTTTCTTTTAACGAGACAAGAAAAGCACGAGATAATTAAAGATAAGGAGTCAATTGAGGTACATATCTCCATAATCATGGCTAATAATAGAGAATTTAAGGGGCTTTAGTTAGTGGATTTGGCAATTAAGTAATGAAATCATAGAAAATTTGGTTGTTCATTCCCTGATGAGTTTCATTCCTATTCCAACCTGCAATCAAACTCATTATCATTGCCATTCTCCTTCCCAATGATCAACCAAACGGCTCTTAAGTAATACTCCCTCCGTCTCACCCAAAGAGCACACTTTGAAATGCGTATAACTTATTATGGGTTGTGAGGTACAACACCTAAAATAAGTAATTTACTACCATATTTTTCACTTTATTTTAGAAGTAAAGATTAATTGTGAATCACACATTATAATATTAGTAATAGTATATAATATAAATAAATTCAAAGTTGACTCTTTAAATGTGACAAGATTTTTTTTATTTTGAAAATGAATTCTTTAAATAGGTCAGAGCAAGTAATATTTATTTGAATTTCGTAAAATATAGGTCACGACTCGCGCCAAGCGGTGCAATAAAGGCCATAAACAGAGGAGAACTTTATTGTTGTGGGAAAGAATTACTGCTAATTAAGGTAAGGCAATGGGGAGAAGTCCAGAAAGCTTTCCACAAAATCCAGATTTTCGTCAGCTTCCACGGTTCCACGCCCGCCCTCCCTCCCACGACATTTCTATAGTTTTTTTGTTTGGGAAAATGATATTTTTAGCACTAAAAATTTGGGTTGTTTGTAATTTTTTTCAAATTTATGCTTTATGTTTATACTTTGTTGCATTTTTAGCATCAATACCTGTTATAGTAAATTTTACGTAGTCAAACCGAAGTCAAAGGTAATTTGGAGATATTTTACAAATTTTACAATTTTGTAGAGGCTGAAAAGATTAAATTTCAAATATTATTTCCAAAACATTTTGGTGATTTTTTTCTCCTCGATCAACGTACAAGTTTGCTTCCGACCGAGGAGAAAGAAAACCGCGAAAATGTTTTGAAAATTATATTAGAAAAATTATATTTTCAACCCCCACAAAATTGTAAAATTGTAAAATACCCTTAAATTACCGTTGACTTTGGGTTGATTACGCAAAGCCTGCTATAGCAGGTATTGGTACTAAAAATGCAATAAAGTATAAACATACAGCACAAGTTTAAAACTGAGTAAACTTTTAGTATTAAAATTGTAAATAGTCTAAAATTTTAGTACTAAAAATATCATTCTTCTTTTTTCTTCCCCCCCTCCCCCCACCCCACCCCACCCCCAAATATCATTCTTCCTTTTTCTTCCCCCCCACCCCACGAAAAGGAATAAGAGATTATTCTAATTACGTAAGATTGTGCAATTAAATATATTTAGAAGAAGATAAAATATTATTTTAAGGGTCGAATAATATATATGTATAAGGTTCAAAAATAATATAAAATTTTTAATTACTGATTAACATTAATTTATTTTTAAAGATGCAACAAATATATTTAATAATTAATTTTTTGAAAGGAAGATGCGACACGGTTCAAATTATTAGTAGGATTCAATTATTTTTTGTGGATCGAGTCAGGTACAGCTACAGCCCACCGCCGCCTCTTTGTTTTTAACAATTTTCGCTGATCGAGGGAGTCAACTTTATCTTTACGTTTAAACGTGATTTAATTATAAATTACACTTAATTATTATATTAATGAGTAAGAAGAGTAAAAATTTAAAAGTGAACTGTTTTATTAGATAAAAAATATTTTTGAAATTTAATTATTCTAATTGAACGGGGGAGTAATTATTTATAATTCTAAAGAGAACCTTTTTTTGGTATTGAAATTAAGAGAATATAATTGATCATTTTCATTCTCATCAAATAATTAATTTGGGTATGTATGCGTCCACAAAAAAAAAAAGAAAAAGAAAAAGAAAAGAAGAAATAATCAAGATAAGCATAATTAGGTAAGCAATGATCAACCAGATAATAAAAATTAAATAACTCGTGCATGTTTCAAAGATCAAATATTGTAACTAAAGCCTTTAATTGACTCATTTATCCATTTGTACTAATTCATTTTATTTTTTTTAAATTAAAAGTGAGATTCGTTATCCGTTTTTATTAATGCATAAAATAAAACATAAAAAATAAAAGGTGAAAGGATTAAGACAAGTGGTTGCGCAAATATCACGGGAATTACGAGTAAGCTTTCCATAATCTACGTGTGCTACGCAAATATTAATTGGTTAAAAGAATAATGTCGAGACTAATTGTATTTTAATTAATTAACTTATGTAATTCTGTTAGCTATGTACCTCGTCGCATTTTAAAGACGATGATACTATATAAATTTATGTGACAAGATTATCTAAATAAAATTTTTAAAAAAATATTATGCATGTGGTCAGAATTTCGTATTATAAATTTCATTTTTGGTTAATAGTTATACGCTGGAAGCTATCTAAACACCTCACAAGTGATAAGTACGAAGGATTTATTTTTATAATATACTCCTTTTGTTGTTAAATAAATGTTGGGAGATAATGTACGTTAATAAATAAATAAATAAATAAAATATGACAAAACTCATTTATCCTTAATTATATTCATGTAATTAATATCACCAATCATGCTTCAAAAAAATAAAAGAAATAAAATCACCAGTCTTACAAATGAACACATAATTGAAAACAAAATAATAATAGAATTAATTATTGAGACACACAGTTAAGGGCCTATTCTTTTTTATGGTTTTGAAAACATGTTTTTGAAAATTAGTTTTATAATGTAAAAATATATAACTGAATAGTAAAAAGTTGTGTTGAAAATGACAAAAAATGATTATAATATATTAAATTTACTGTTAAAATAAAAAACAAAACCAAAATCAAAACCAACAGATCAGGCAACGACGGATGGAGTATACAAGGGAGTAGCGAAATGCATGTTGGGCCAATGCACTTCGTGTTGGTGTGCCCGATCCAACATCTGGTGCGAGTTTAGCCCAAATAACATAGGCCCAGTTTAAAAATGTGATCCAAATATTTTTATTTTATAATAATATTTTTATTATTCTTAACACATTTTTTTTTTACATTCTCAATATCATTTTATTATTTTAAAATAAAAATGTGATCCAAATTAAGATTTTAATCACTTTTCCAAACAGAGCCTTGATCTCCATAAAAGTAATAAAATAAATGACCGTTTTGTATTGTGTATCACGGGATAATTTTGCAGACAATGATTTTTCATCATTTTTAATTCAACATTTTAGACAAATTTTTTTTATTAAAAAAAAAAAAAGCCCTTAGTAAAAGCAATTGATTATCGATCACTACAAACGAAGTCCAAATTAACACACACACAAAAAAAAAAAGTCCAAATAACAAAAGTGGCTATTTTTTAAAAAAAGAATTTATTATAAAAATAAAAATAAATATTAAAAAAAATCAAAAGGGTCTGTTCCTAGAAGTGGTGGCCAGAAATGATCGAAGAAAACAAACAAGGTTATGGTCTGGTCTTATCTCGTGCAACTAGCTTGACCTATTGTAGTTGTAGCTGATGATATTGGCCAATTGTAACAACAACACTGGATCTATCTATATAGAGTCAAGAGTAATTGGCATTAATAAATAAGGAGTGGTTACAACTTACAAGTTACAACGTAGGAAAGCCGTCCAAGTTTGAAGCACAGATAACACCTTCCCCGAATATAACAACAAGTTGCACAATTTATGGAACAAAATTCCAAGTGATATTTATATTTCTCCATCTTTTCACTCCATTCAACCCAAAACTCCTAGCTTATTTTCTGCAATTGTTAATGTCACCCAAATTTAACTTTATCTTTATTATTAATAATTCCTTAATTATTTCTTTCTTCTATTTTGGAATTCTGTTTTTTCCTTCTTACCCATCACTTCTCTATGGCTCCACCCAACCCACCACATCTGTGTCTTACGCAATCTAAAAAATAGACTCTTTCATTATTCAAATATGTTACATTTTGCAAACTCAACTTTTCAAAGTTAAGATAGTAAAATTACAATAGAATTGTACATGCCAGCATTTCTAACTCCAAAATGAAAGAAAAAGACAATGGACGTCTATCTAGTTCAAACTAGAAAAGTAGTCCCAATCTGTTTTATATATCTTCCCTCCAATACATTAAACTCCTCATATTCATATTTTTTGTTTTCTTTTTAATTTAGGATCTCTCGCCACTAAAAGAAAATATTATAGTCTCAAAAATTCGAACAAATTTTTATAGCACAATAAGGGAGTGATGGGATGGGTAAAAGTGGAATTTCCCATCACCCCTAAATCATGGTATAAATTGAACTTTGGAGTAATTATTAATCAGTAATCCGCAATTATCATTATTCTATCACACGCAATTCTTCCTTTTAGGAAGGCTAATTTAGTAAATGTACTTACATAAAAAAAAAGAATTAGAAAAAAAGGATGATATAAATTTTCTATCAAACTAAACTCTCTTCTCTTACTGTCACAAGAGCCGCCGGTTACAAAAATTACAGCCAGCAAGTTATATATGGCGATGGCAGATGCCCATCAATATCGATCAGCTGGGTTAAACAACAAAAAACAAATGAAAAAAATAAAAATTAAAAAAACGTTCAAAACTGTTAAGCCCTATTTTCAGTTCTTTTTTTGCTTTAAATTTTCGTCATCTTCTCTCAAAATTACATTTTTCTTTCAGTAGTTCTGAATTAACTCCAACTCCGATTTCTTTGGGATATAATTATTGGGTTGAGCGAACGATGCCTGCTGCGATCCATAACCAAAAGCTCGCCGGAGATCATTGTACCTCTGAAGATCGAACTTGTGAACCTTCATCAAACGCTTCTGCTTGGAAGCAAACCGGCTTTGGAAGAAGCCTTCAAACGATGGCTCTATGTTCGTCCTGAGGAAGAACGCATAACCAGCCATGCAATAGATCGATGTGACATAGAAGCAAATGGGCTCCATCACATCCCACGACAATTCCCAGAACGTCAACCTCATGAAAGCCGCTGTTTGAATGACGAAGTAGCCCAGTCCGCACCACAGCTCCCTGCGAACCATTGAATCCGCCTTCCTGTCGATAGCTCTCTTGAGTCCTTCCATGGCGTCCAGCTCCTTCATTCTTGGATCGTTTGGGTGGGGCGATGGTACAGGGATTAGTTCCTGAATGGCTTTCACAACCTGTAAAACAGAAAAAGGGGCAAAAACATTTGGGTAAAACGGATCTCCATCCATGATCCATCTATTTCTAGATGATGAATGGAAGTAATCAAATTAAGCAGGAGGAGGGGAATCTATTCTTGTTTCTTCCTAACAACCCGGCCCACCAACCCACCGTTCCCGAATCCCAAGAACTCAAACAATGAAAACTTTTTTCTTCTCTTTTTGCGGTGGAATTTAATAATTTTTTGATAAAGATTTTAGTTGGGGGTTGGTGTCTTTGAAAAGAGTTTCCGGATGGAACAGTGATGGAATTCCAAACAAAAGAGGTCACCGTCTTGGTTAAGAGACCCGTCGAAACACTTTCAATATTCCTGTTCAAGAAAACACGGAGAAAGAAGCACACATGGTAAAAACACTATCAGTCCTCGGTATTTTCCAAATCAACATTGAAATGAAACAGAACAGAAAACTAGTTTTGTTTGGTTTTTATCTTCTGCCATCCAGAATTGATTGGAATGGCATCACATCCATGGTGTACACAAACTGTGAATACCAAATTCAAATGTTGTTAGCCATTTTTAATTAGATCTCACGTTGAAGAAGAAAAAAGGGGGTTAAAAAAATAATCAAACCTGTTCTGGTCGGAGGAGCACGACGTTGCCCAAGACGACGACGGTGCCGGATTCATCAAGCGTGTTCGCGAACTGCTTGGCGTCCTCCCGGCTCCAGCAGCCTTCCCGGCAGATCTCCTCGAATTCATCGTGAGAAATGCTGCTTTTCTCAATCTGCCTCAGCCTGTCCTTCACCATTTCAAGCTGCGACAATTTCAGCAGCTTCTTCATATCCTCCACCGTCAGCTTCCCCTCCTCTCGCTCCCGCTCCGGCGCCGGCGCCGATATCATCTCCGCCGGTGGCAGTATTCCCTCCAGCCTGATCCTATCCCTGGAAATGCCCATCCCCCTCAACTTCTCGATTAAACTAGGCCCCGTCGGAAGTGACCGGATCTCCGGAGGGAGAGGCTCCGATGGCAGACGGTGGAGGAAACGCCTGAACACACCTCCATCTCCCGGATCGGGTGCGATGACGTCGGACTTAGGTTTGGCAAAAGCTATGGTGGAGGTGGCCGCCGGCGATGAGGAAACCCTGCAGCTGCTTAAAGACGGGGAGGTAATTCTGTAAATATTGAAGAGTCTTTGGGCTAATGTTTTCCTGAAAGCCATTTTCGTATCGAAACTTCTACGATTGATTTTCCCTTTTTTTTTTCTCTTTTTTTTTTTTTTTGGGTGTGAAAGGGAAGCTAATTTTTCGACTTTCGACAATGGACAAAACCAAATTGTTGGGAATCCTTATTTATAGGTCCGCGACGGTGGGGAGTCGGAACGAAAAATATAAAATGAATGACCAAAATCGAATTAAAAATAATTGTCGCCAAAGGCCCATAAGTTTTCGTTATTGCACATTAGTACCGTCAGAGTTTTCTTACACGAAAGAATATGCCCGAAAAATTGGGACATATTCCTAGTCATGCAATAAAATCTGTTTTTAACCTTCAGCAAGTAAATTAGTAAAAAGTATAGCCTAATTCACGAGTGCTAATATCATTTACACCGATGCTTTAATCACCGTACACGTGGACGGCACCGTCTGATTGAGAGAAAAAGTAACTGACCGGGCGGCTCTGATGCGGATTACAGTCAGCATCACACATACATACCATCAACATAGACGTACACGTGTCCAAGGTGAGCTGTAGAGGAAAAACCGCTCCCATACGGTAGGGAAACGTGGTTGGCTCAACCGCTCGGTGAAATTTTGAGAAACATTTAGGTGATGTTTGCCATTTTCGTATTGAGAACGTTCATATTTTTAAGTTTTTTTTTTGTTTTTAAAAATTAAAAATATAATTAAAAAAGTAAACAAATAATATTATAGACGAAAAATACGAAATAAAATAAAACTGAAAAAAATGGCTAAGTATTCCACATTTAATTTTTTTTTATAAAAAAAAAACGCCACCATCAGCTTTTGAGTGCAAAAAAATTTAAAAAGTTCTAATTTTATCTTGTAATAGTAAATTAAAAGAGACAAAATTTCATTAATCAGATATACAAGTTGGTGGAACAATTAATTGAAAGATGACAAAAGTACAACGGTAATTAAGATAAGGATGACAATTTTATAACATTTTAAATTTGAGTTTGTTTGCTTTGATGTCACTTTTTAGAGAACAAATAGAGTATATAAAACGCATTTGGATCATGTTGTAAATATTATTTTTTGTAGTTCTTTACCAAGTATATTCATTGTCATTTAACTTAAAGTTAAAGTTGAATTTCCTTTTCTTAATCTTATATTTTGATGGATTTTTTATTTTTATTTTTTTTACTTTTTTAATCCAGCAAAATTAAAATAAATATATCTTACTCAATAAATGGCGAACCTTTAGTCAAAAAAATTATTATTTTTCGATGAATATTATTGATAACAAAATTAAGACAAAAAAGAATATTTAAAAGTGTAAATATCCAATATCAAAGCTGTCAGTCCAAACCATAGATGATCCAATATTCTTAACAAATGTAACATAGATGATTCAAAACAAGTATAACGAAAAAGTGTAATAAATGATCCAAAACGTACAGTATTATCTACGGATTGGATTGACAACTTTGAAATTAGATCATTGAATGGCAATTAAATCATAAAATATCCTCTTTACCTTTTGTTGCGTAGTAATTACTAGTATATTTTCGTTTCAAATCAAGTGAGTAATTAAAAGAAAATTGAATACAAATATTGACTAGGGCTAATAAAGAGTGACGGTTTGGGAGATGAATGAAGCTAAACATGGTCGTGACGCCACATACATCCAACATGGAATGAGTCCAGTTGTCCACAGCTAATGAAGCCACCTCCAATCCACGAGTAACTCTGCTCATTAAACACCCTAACTCCGAGTGGAGATCCCCTGCGTGTGCCTCTCACGTAGGGGTAGGCCCTACGTGAGACTCGCTTCCCCATGTATGAGAAAGTATACTGTGCACTCCAACACAGGGGAGTCCCCACCCTAACTCTACCTATTATGTAATAGAGTGGCACATGCACAATATTTTGGACTATGGCTCACCATTACAATATTATATATTGCGCACAAAACGTTACTCGCTTAATAAATATAGCTATTTAGTCATTTTTTTAAACAATTATTCAAATTTTAGGTGCAGAGTATAATACTAGCTAGTAAAAAAAATTGATATTGCAAAATATAGTAAGGTACGCTAGAAAACACACAGAGTGGTTTGTAAGTAGAAGAAAGTATAAAAATATAAAATAAGATGGTGAATAATACAAAATATCGTTTTGGGATAGTTCCTCATCTACATGTGATTTAATGGTTTCTCACATTTTTTAAACCCTATTGTGAATAGAAATTTAAAAAAAGAAGTAATTAATTAAATGGGGGACTAGGAGTATTGAGAACAAGATTACAATTCATCATCATTCAAAATCTGTCTCACTCGGGACCTGTACATTGGGGCACTACGATACATCACGTATGAGACTTATACATTTAGTCCTTGCAATTCTGGCAAATATTTGCTTTAAAATTTACCAATCTTGCCATATGTGTTGATTGAACCTTCGACCTCAATGTCGGTGCACCAAGTGTTCACTACTTAAGTTAGTGATGACTCACTCGATTGTAACTTAATCTAATTAACTGCCCCTATACTACTACTTCTTACATTCCATTAGAAAAGTTTGTTTTCAAAATTTTTATATCTCCTACCCTTACTAATATAGGTATGTGTGGTGGTTCACAATTAACCCACATTTAAAAGTAATGATATAAATAGAATAAATAATATTAAATTAATTATTTTATGTGTTGTATATTGACCTTCATAATAAGTTGTATATTAACCTTCAAAATAAGTTGTACATGAGTCAAAGTGGACCATTATGATAAAACGAAGGGAGTAATTCAAACTAACAAAATTGCATCGCAATTATACCTTATTTTAATTAAGGTAACAGTGCTAACTAAAGTTAATTAATTGGTGGCGTGGTTCTAACTTAAACTAACTTATAACTCGTGATGCAATTTTGTCATGAAATCATATATTCTATATTAGAGATATGAGACTAACTTTTGAGTGTGAATTATACCCAAATTCCTGACAAATTTCAAATAATCTGTGCCACAGTTCTAAATGTAACAAATTGAGACTGTAATTCAACTGAATCTAACTAAGTGGTACCGCAATTTGTGACTGAAACTAATTAAATGGCAATGTTTATATAATTGAAACTTACTTATTAACAAAATGCATTTCTATATTAATACAACTTACAATTGGTATGACATTTCTAATTGTTGTTGGAGTTGTAATTGATCTAATTATCTGGCGCCACAATTATAATTGGATACAACTAACTAGCACCGCAATTGTTCGTGAATATTCTAATTAATTTGCGCTGCAATTGTGTATGAATGGAGCTAACTGGCGCCACGGTTCTGAGTCTGACTAATTGGCGCCGCAATTTTAACCGGATGAAACTAGTAAAATCGCGATCTTATTACGTGGTATCGAATTTAGTGCATGATCGGTATTGATAAGATTTGATCGTAAGATCCTACACGAAATGTGCAAGTATAAAATTACAGATAATTAATAAAAACTACTTTATTTGAGTTATTTTAACAAATTTTTATAGGATCGGATAGAATCGGAAGTAGAATCGATTTAGTATTTTGGAATTGCAGTATGATCCTACGATACGTATCGATACTGCAAATTATGGTTGTAAGTGAATATGAAGTTCCAACTTTAATATAAGTTTTCAATTATAATTGAACATAACTGGCAGAGCAATTCCAAATCAATACAAGTTTCCAGAGAAATACCCAATTTAAGAGATAGATTCTAGTTAGTTCTCGATGCCGAATGGAGTGACGAAACTTTTGATCCTCCAATGTGCTTCCTTTCGTTTCACATATTACCCATCATAGCATTTTATGATCCGCTTTTAAAGCACGCCACAATTTCTGTATTTTATTCAATAAAATCAAAAAGTGCTTTTATTATTATTTTTAATTTAAAAGAACACCTTTCCCTTGATGGTTTCAACCTCAGGAAGGAATACAATCATTCAAATATTAACATATATATTTCTATATAGAAATCAAGAAAAGACAGCGATCTTTATTTACAATTGGCAAAATTGGAATAACTGCATTGGATTTGAGACGCTAGGAAAGTTCGACGAATCGTAGAGAAAACAAGGAGTAATAATTTTAAAAGGGATTGGATGCCCATTTCCTGGTCTTCCAACTTTCAATAATCATCCATATCCATCCACATCCACCCATCAATTATCAAACCTTCAAAATTCTGGGACGCCAATTGCATCATCATCTCCGACTCCCACTCGTGACCGCTGATCGAATTATCTGTTTCACTTTTTAACGTTTTTCTTACTTTACGTTTTTTTCACCTTTAAAAAAAAAATGTTGGTCTATACAGTTATTAATTATATTACCCACACGCAGCTTCAGCTTTAGTACGTATAAATCTCAAAATAATCATCGCAAAAGCAATGATAATCACGTTGGATTAACAATTAATTAGTCCTCTAATCTAATGCGTATTAATTATTAGTAGTATTATTGATGAAATTGTTCTTCTGGGATGGGCTACGGTGGTGAACTGTCAAGTGTGTCATCTCATGAATTTCAATTCAAACGTGCTGATTTTGTATATTTTATTTATTTATTTTGCTTCTTCTTCTTTCTTCAATTGTTGGAGCTACCAAAACGGCAATACTACGTCGTTCCTCCTGCGTCAACGACACCCCAACCTGTCTTTTGTTTTCTTTATATGCTTCCATTGTGTTCGTACAAATGTAAGATCTCTCCCTGTCTAATAAATGATTAGTGAATTATGAGTGTTCCATTTTTCAACCCTTTTTGAAGATGGTGGCCTATACATAATATCAATCATTTTCACGTATACAACAGACGATAAGATGATAGTTCAACTATGAAACCATTCAATCAGGCACGTACCTCTCTAACCTATATGTTTCCTTGAGGGATTTTTATTTATTTTTGGTTCGTTACTGCCTTCAATGATCCTCTCCTCACAATCACATTAGTAATACAGTCATTATTCAATAACTAAAGAATAGATTTTGAAGTCCTAAAAAGCATCTTAGCCCTCCACAGTCCATACAATATTGATATGAAGAATCAAGTAACAACTTCATCTGTCAACCGTAGCGCACAAATTCCTACAATAATGAGCCACATGGAGTGACCTAAATCTGAATATATTAACATAAGGCTATCCACCAAAATGATGCCTCAAACTGTCTCAGTTAAACAGATTATCAATCCCTTTCATCGTGGAAAAATGTATACTCCCTCCGGCCAATTCAAAAACGCCATTTTGTATTACTGGACTCATTGAATGGGACGACGGAGGAATTACTTAGTAACAACAAACAATATTCTTTGCTATAATAAAGCGTACAAGAAGTAATCCCGCAAAATCAGTCAGATTGAGACAGCTCAAAAGCTCTTAATAATGTCTCCACATCTTCTTAATTCCAATTAGTAGTCCTTTTAAAACAAGAATATATGAAGCAGACAAGCAACCACACAGATAAGCACTTGCAAACCGTGAAACACAACCTTTGGATACAAGTTTTTTTTTTTTTTTTTTTCAAATCTTCCTGATATGCATCAATACTTTTTCTTCCCTGTGGCTACCATTCGTCACGCATTCTACTGAATATGGTGCGCAAATTCTTCCACTGAAAGAAATGAAAGCAACTCTTGACCCGAACATTATGCCGCGAGCACAAACGCGTGAACAAACTGTATTACTAATGCTCCTGATTCTTGATAGTTGCAGAATAAATCATCCCAAATGCAATACGAAAGGCATTTGTCATGTATAGCCGATTTGTCTGTCTTACCATCATCTTAACCAACAAATTCACTAGCAAATTGAAGCTTTTATATCACTTCCTCTGTTGAAGCATCTTTCAATACAACCTCAAGCTCGCAGGATTTCCTAACATGTGAACCTGCCTGGTTTGCTGAAGTCCAGTTACAAGTGGACACAACAATATGTCCCCTGGTGAAACATATAGATTCCTTCAATTCTCATAATTTCCAAGGTTTAAACTTTCAACGTGTTTATCGCCATCCTGTGGTGAAACATATATGGTAGGCGTAGCTGTACTGTTCTGTTCATCAGGAAATAGGTTGAGTACTTTTACAGCAGAAAGAAGCTCTTAAAAAATTTGAGGGAAATGTCACAAGAGTCTTTCTCACAAGTACCGAAGAAACTTTTGCCTTGATTCTATTTCCTGCAAACCAAAGCATTGCAGGTAGCTTTATCAGATCACTCCTGCTTCCCTGTAGTTTATTAAGGATCTCCATCACTTCTTTCAAATCTTCCTAAAACCAATTATGAACAAGATTAGGTGCCCAGTCTGAACTAATATTGCTTGAAATCAAAACAAAAAATTCACAGCGTGTGCATTATTGTTCAGCTAAATAACAGTGCGATCATTAATGAGGCATTTTCATAACAAAGTCATTTAAGAACAATATTTCTAGTAAAAGCAAGGGAGTTAAAAAACAAAACTCAGTGCACAATGTTTTCATATTGCCAGTCTGAGAAATGGATTGGGTAAACTTAACAGAATTCTCATCAACATCTTGCTGCACTAACCAACAGACTAAGGGCTGAAAAGAAAAATATCAAGGCAGGCAAACAATTGTAAAGAAAATATCTTTACTAAATTCTACATGGAGAATAACTACATAGCACCACAATATCAAAAACACAATGCACTATAAAAACATTGGTGGATCCAAGAAAAAGGTAACTCCTACTGGAATTAGCAAGATGTTCCATCAAGACTGCATTTTCTTTGGCTGTCGCATCAATCTTTTTTTTTTATTTTTACCCTTTCTCTAGCATTTGCTGAAATTCATATTTCACGTACTCTGTCAACTTTTCACAAAAGATGTCCAGCATGGTGGTGTCAGTAAATTGATCATGTTAAACACTTTTTCGCCCAGAAGCACAATAGAAAAACCAAGCAAGCTATTTGCTTTTCCAAATGATGGAGAACTTGATTGAAAGTGTAAGAATCCCATCTAATCGCAAGCTTCACTAACTGCTCTTGAGGTGGAGTAACTTAGCAGATTGATAATTCTTGAAATGGTACCACCCCTAGTTTCCAAGGTTTCTTCTATCAGTCAATTCGTCGAACGGATTGTGTCCTTCAAAGGAGTCCGACACACAACATGCTCTAATTTCGCAGTAGCCATGACGCCTACCAAGGCATGAAACAGCTCCCTCCCTTTCTCATCGGAAAATATGCTTCATGGTTCAATGGGCTCTTTACTCGGAGAACTAAGTAAGGAAATCGGATGAGTACTGGGCCTATTAAACCTGATAAGCCCAAAATAGAGTAAATCCCAGCCCATCATTTCAAGAGAAGAAAAGAAGAGTTAAGGCCCATTATCCATACTATTCTAATCCAAACATAGGATTGTGCAACAAGTGTTAATTAAGTTTTGCATCATCAAGTTTGATTTTTATTCGTGGTCAACACATAATCCAGCAAACTAATAATAATAGTTTAAAAAAAAAAAAAAAAGTACACATTAAAAATCTTGAAATTGGGACGGAAGTTTCTTAATATATTTAATATAATATTGAAGACCTGTTTCATTTTGACTAATATGTGTTATGGGTACTTAATCTGGTTGATTTTTTTTTTGTAAAAGAAGAGTAAACATTTTGTACAATATTTTAATATACTGTGGAAAGCGTTCTTTAGATTTGATTGACTATTATGTTTCCTTCGTTTGAGATCCTTGTACACGCATTTCTCTCCCACCATTCACCTGCACTATTAGGTAAGGAAATAACCACGTTCCTCCTATCTGTAAAAAAGTTAAAAACAATCAGAATGACGGAGAAACCAGTTTGGTCCATCGTCGAAAGTACGTCTTCCCAAAATTAACTAACAAATATTCTAGCGTAGACTATGACCAGCCTGCTAACATCAAGGCGACCGGACGAAACTGTAATCTTGTCTCTCAGAATTCAAGCATGAACATCTCAGAAAGAGTGATGATAATGGCTAAAGATCACAGTAAACTGGTAATAATCACTATGTAACCTTTTACCCTTAATATCATTTCTCAATATCAAAATATTTCATCTTTGATCCGAAGAAAGAAGAAGAGAAGTTTCATATGCTCTGATGTGGGATACTTAACACCCACCCAGGACGACTCGGAACAAAAACAAACATTAACAACATCCCAAATTGAACAAATGTAGCAGGAAGGTTGGGCCGACCAGTTATACTTGAACACATTAGTTTTTTGCTTTCCAATCCAACAAAGAAACGAAGAACTTAATGAGGCTACAGCTACTCTTTGTGTGTCAAAGAAAGAACACAAAAACACAATCTTTGCTAGGTTACTCAGTCACCACTCATCAATGATCATATATAAGCCAACCAAAGTCCAAAGATGCAAAACACACAATTACTATCTCTTTCTCTCTCGTTTATATATGTGCATTTTACTCATCTATTCACCATTTCAATGTACTAAACCAAATGAATATATATGCATAACATGCAGCAGAGAAACCTATCATTCTTACTTCATAAAACTTGTCTATAAATTAATCATTTGATCATTATAAAGTAAGGGTCCAAAAAACAGTGATAAAAATGACAGAGAGACCCAATGTGCAGCTCTCAGTTAATACTATAGTAAAATATTTTACTCCTATGTTCAAGAATATCATGACAAAAACGTACCAATTCCCTGATTTGAGTTACTACTACTAGGATAATTGATAATCCTCCTCAAAACCACCGCTCTAGCTTTCCTTATATCCCTGCTGCACTTATCAGCATGATCATCCAAATCCTGTATTGTTTTCATGAATTTATCCACATTCTTCTTTATCTCCGCCACAGCAATCACCACTGCCTCATCTTCCATCGTTGCAAACACGGCATTTTGCATCAATGCTTCGATCTCTATCTGCAACTTATTCGCCAGCACCCTTATTCCATCCAAGTCCTTTATCACTATATAAGTCCCGAGTTGCATCGTTACGATTAGTTCCCTCTGCCCTTTCAAATCCGTCTCGCATTTGCTCCAGAGGGAATTCAACCATTTCCCCATTGAGCCCAAAGGAACCGCCGCCGCAGCAGCCATGGCCGTCACCAGAGGGGGTGCCGTCACCGCTGCAGCCACCACTGAGCATATCAAAACCGATACAAACGCAGATACGAATATGACATTGGAGACTTTTCTCCACGCCTTCATTCTACTGACCTTCTTGTCAAGTTTCCTCTTTTTGGCTTGCAACTTCTCTAACATCAAAACCTGCTGCTTATAAACACCTTGGAATAGAGAAAAGAACTCCTCCGTAAAAGGGTCCCCTTCAGCCTTAAATCTAGCCAATTCCTGCAAAGTTCCGGGATACGGATTGTCAGACCCACGCGCATTGGCGTGTTCATTTTCGAATTTCTGGAGGGCTAAGAGAATTAGGGATTGGCTATGATGGGCCCTCTTCAAGCAAGTTTCTAGGGCTGTGCAAAAATCCAAACTCTGCAAGCTATTCTCCAAGTAATCGTTGACCAGATCGTATAATTGGGGATCTTTCCAAATGTCTTTCTTGCACTGGAGGATGATGCTGACAACATCTTGATTCATCTCCAGCAAGCACTCGGTGACTTCCCGGAGTGAATCGAGGGAGAGGGCCCGGACATCGAGACCGACGGCGATTGAATTGATGGCTCGGCTGGTGCGTGCATGGAAAGCAGTATCTAGAGACCGGAGCTCCGGATCGGCTTGGCAGGCGGCCTCGTAAGAGCTCAGGTAAGCTTCAGGTGTGACTTGGACTTGATCTCCCCCGGCCGACGAGTGTGATGACGACGACGACCCATTACTACTGTTGTTATGATGACTACTACTGTGAGTGGAACTGGACCCAGAACCGGAGTTGCTTCCCTGCCCTGGCGGTGTGTGATTGCTGTGTGTACTCTCTCTATCTCTCTTTTTACTAAATTGGGTACCCATTAATTGGGAAATGGAAATGAATCAAATGAAACCGACACACAGACAGAGCAGAGAAGCGTTTCTTTTCTCTTTAGGTGATTGGGGATGCTGAAGGAATAAAATAATAAAGCAGAGGAGATGTAGCCGGAGCAGTCAACGGGGAGGGAGTGGATGCTTTTGAGTTTTGACTATGGTGGTTTGGGTTCCGCAAGGTTGAGAAAGTCAGAAAAGGAAATAAGACAAGACATAAGAAGTAGTGTGGAAAGAGGAAGCAGGAAGAGGAATTGGGTACGTAAGCGGTACAAAATCTAATCCGTAGCCTTGCGTTTGGATTGTTTGTTCGAATGAATGGGAGAAGGAGAATACTATTATACGACGACGTTTTGTAGTTTGTACAACACAAGGAGCAGCTATTATAATAATTATTATAGAGAGAAATGATTCGGAATGAAAGTATGAAACACTACAAAAGCTGGAATGCATATTTTTGTAATTGAATTGTTACAGAAAAAGATGGGTCGACTGATTGTAACACCAAATATTCATGTGGACCTTCTTGTGTGGGATGCGTCAAAGTTCAATAATTGATTGATATTTGTTCTCTTTATTGGATAGGATATCCTAAGTTCATCTTAAATCTGATCCAGTAAAGCAGGCCAACTTTAGCCCAAATAGAGATTGATGAGGCCCAAAATAGTCGTCTAAGAGGCCTGCACCGGGCTCGAAATTTTGAATGATATCATCAATAAAAAAGATCCATCTTGAAGAAGATCTGTGGAAATGGGCCTGATTAGATGCATGAAATCATTTCTCTACCACTCCTCCGATCCACAAATGGGCGGATAATCACATAATCTTTTCTCATAACAACATTATGTCTATTTTTAACGAAAAGGGTTTAGCAAGCATTGATATGTCAGAAAGAAAAAATCTCAACTTAATAACCAATTCTATTAATCTCAATAAACTAACCTTTAATTTTGTAGAGTTAATATATGTTCATGAATCCACCTATATGACAATCAAGAATCAGCAACACACCCAGATTCATGGAGTATCTGTTAACTTTCATGTTGGGGAAGGTATTTGGCCCTTTTAGGGATCCATGGGTTTGGTTGAAGAATGAAGAAGAGCAAATGTGTTTTGAGTGCATTGCTACTGTAGTCTTTAGTCGACTACATTCATGGAATGGGAAGTGGGAACTGACTATCTTCATGGGATTGTGTAATATATAATCTTACAGATTAATCAAGATATGAGATTTGGCGAATCGCATTGCTTCAGACTATGAAGATCTTGTGTCTCTTATTTATTAATCAAACTCAAGTCAACAAACGTCTCACCCAGAAACCAATTAATTAAGGAATACTCTAAAGAACAGGAGCTTTGTGTTCTACAAATGAAGGCAGCAGAGCATGAGTGTTAAAATGTGGTCTTAATTATAAACGTGTCTGTCTCTCCAACATTGCATCATTGATCCATCCCTCCATTTGTTCACTTAGAAAGATTATGTATTTGTGTCTCAAAGTCCAAGGTTGATTGAGTTGAGGTTCTTCCTCTCATTGAAATGGAAGTGCTTCTTGTTTGTGTCTCATTAGGTGGTATATATTCTGGTAGCAATTAAGCATGCATTTTGATGGGGACAGGGACAAAATCTGAGCGGTTTGTCCATTTCTTGCCGAGATGTTGCATTGGTTGCTTCACTCAAGACAAATTAAGGAGAATTAGTCGACAAATGAGGTTAAAAAACCATATCAATTTCAGTTGAGGTAAATAACTTAAGAATTATATATGAGTTGCAGTGGTCTGGTCGGGATGATGAAAGCAGTATTGCCAACTTGTTCATTATTTTATGTCCTCAATGTCTCCACCCTGTCTCTTCTGCAAATGTAAACATATTGTATTTTGCAGAGGATACAAATAAATGCTGCTGCTGCAGAAGCTTAATTAGATTCTCATTTCCCACCTAATATATATATGGATGAGAATCAATCGTTGACCAGAATACCAATATTCCTGCACAGGTTAATAACCTCTCAATCTTTAAAATGGGCCATATTCCTATTGCAATGCAAGATTGGAGAATGGAGAGGACACACAGAATTTTGATCTCTTCTTCATCAAAAATCAACAAGAAACAAATTGGACACAGATTCATTTTGCTAACAATTAATTAATTTCTGGGCTTGGTAATTTAATTAGTTTAGTCAAATTAGTATTATTATTATATGAAGCAGCAAATTGAAGCTGAAAGAAGCAACCTCATGATTACGAAACATCCTAGTAACTTCCTTTGCAGCTAGTAAATGTTACATTACTGATCCACAGTAAATTAATCTCCATTGAGGGCCGACAAAGTAAGTTATTTTCAACTTTGTTAATGCATCGCAGGTTGAATATGGGAATTAGGAAGGGACCCTTTTCCCTGGATTACGGGAAATGCCCGCTTTGGACCATCCTCTATAAGAAGGCCTTCTCTTCTGCCCACATTTCACTTCATCAGTACTCCCAGTATCATCTCTCTCAACAATAACATTCTCACACTTTTTTTAATTCCAGCAACCAAGTACGAATGGAGGTGAAGAGTTGCAGCAGATCATCTGCCATGAAAAGGTCGTCAGAGAAGAAAATGTCAAGCACAAAACTTGGGAGGTTTCTGAAAGAACAAAGAGGAAGGCTTTACATCGTGCGAAGATGCGTGGTTATGCTTCTATGCTGGCACGACTAGAACCTTTTTTACATCATCAAAGCCAAGTCCAGGATCGATGCATGCATGATTATATATTCTTCGTCGCCTATTAATTGTAAATATATACAGTAATCTTTAGTGATGCTGATTAACTAGGTTAGTTTGCATTTTTCCCAAGGCATGAGTGGTTACTTACTTGGAAGGATGGCAAAGGGTTTTTTTGGTCCTCATTGTTGTTTCATTTCTTATTGCTTCTCCATCCATGGGGATGGGGACAGTTTTGATAATGAGGACTCTATTTTGTCTCATCTTCATTCTTCATACTAGAGCCAGCATTTTTCTTTCTTAATTTCTTTTTGGTCATTTCGTTTTCTGCAAAGATAATGTAGGTAACTAATCCTTAATCCTAAATGGAACAGCAAGCTATAGAGAGATTGAATTAATTAACAACCTATAAACTTTTCAGTTCCCTTTCGGCGATAAAAGAGATCACATGTTCAAGTTAATGAAATAAAAGGACGTATCAAACTCTTTCTTTGGTTCCTACTTTCTCAAACATAGTATATACTCATTTCGTCTCACTCAAAAGAGTTTATTTTAAAAATATACACCTTATTATGGGTTGTGAGGTACAACACATAATATTAGTAATTTGATACTATATTTTTCAGTTATATCCGAAAGTTAATTGTGAATCATACTTTGTCATATTAGTAAGAATATATATAATGTAAACAAATTCAAAATAATTTTTTTTAATGAGACAATAATTATTTATAATTTTTGTTTTTTTTTTACTATGTGAGTGGAACGGTGAAGTATCAAGATAGGTAAATGATCCTCTCAAACTTACATATCATGTTACTGTAACTACTATTACTCACTCCAATTATATGGTGTCCCACAATCTTGTGTCCAAATTGCCAACTCAACTAGTCAAATCCGATGCAATACTTGAGGAACGGTGTGTCTAAACGCAGAAAAGAAAAATGCTAAACGCAGAGAAGAAGAGATAGTATTTTCCATTTATATCAAAACTACCCTCACCACTAATAAATCAAACCATCCCCACCAACCCATTATTTCCATATGTATCCACAATCTCTTCGGTTGTTCAGCGGAAATCATTCCGCCGCCGACGGAGTTAATTTAAAACCTTAAATTTTATTTTATTTTTTCTTTTTCTATTATTTATAGAAAAAACCTGCATTCTTGCTGGATTTGGGTGGCGCACCATTTTCGCCACCCAAATCAGGCGAGAAGCAGCGAGATCTGGCTGCATAAATTGCAGCGGCGGCCAGCTAGCCTCCCGAAACTGAAATGAAACCCAACATGAGTTTCATTCCAGTTTTTCAGCATGGGATTCATTTTTGTTTTTCTGTTTTTTTTTTTTATTTTAAGTATTTAGGTTAGGGAATCTAACCCCATTTTAGAAGGTTTAGAATAAAATGGGTTAGGAGTCTAAAGCCATCAATGGGGGTCAGGGCATCTAAACCCATTTGTGGAGGTTAGGGGGTCTAAACCTATTAGTGGGGGTTAGGATGAAATAGGTTAGGGAGCCTACACTCATTTTTGAGGGTTAGGATGAAAATGAGTTTGGGTGCCGAGACTCATTCTTAGGGGTTAGAATGAAAATGGGTTAGGGCGCCTAAACCCATTGAATGAGTTTAGGCGCCCTAACCCATTTTCGGGGTTAGGGATGAGGCCGTCAAAAAAACGGGATGGGATTGCATCCCGTTTAGTAATTTTTTTCCCTGCGTTTAGCATAGCCCGAAAGGAATAAGAACCCCTCCCCATGTGACGGGAGAAACGCTTTCCTCAAAAGCAACTTAGTTTGAAAGAAGGAACGAGCTAGTGATCTAACGGTTAGTGTGTTGAGTGGGGCACCCAGATGTTCGGAGGTTCGATTTTTATCTCTGTCAGAATGAATAATTTCTTAAAAGTACAAAAAACTCCAACTCCTTCTTTATATCACACATGAGATACTAAGAAATTATGACACTGTCCGATCCAGTAAACCAATCCCAAAAGAAACAACAAGTAGGGTGTATGAATCCTGGCCATGGTGTATAAAAATTTTGTCGAAAGTTCAGTTCCAAAACTTTTATCAGTGGTAGATTTTGTGATTATTGGTATAAGATTTGTTGGGCGCAGTTGCAAGTTTTATATTTTTACTATATTTAAATCTACATTTTAGTATATTAAGTACACTGATGCTGTTTAGATATGATAATTATCACATTAAATATTTTATAAACTAGTTGTATTGACTGTTTATGGGTCTTTTGCTGTCAAACGTTAGGATTTCCTGCACTATTAACCAATTTCTTTGTAATTCTCGAAAAAAAAGAAGACAAACTGACAAAGCATACCCAACTCGTGAACCATGGTTATATTTTGACAAAGCATTTTTCGTTTGAAGGAGAATTATTTGTGTAAAATATTACATTTACGTAAAATTTAAAAAATAAAAATGAACGAAAGTTTTTTTTTAATTGTAAATAAATATTTGTAGGGATATTTTTTTCCACAAATGAATGCTGTTTAGTCCAATCACTATAGTCTTTTCTCCATACACGAGGTCATAGTTGTCGAATCGCGATATGTATCTTGTATCGAAAATCAAATTTATGATACGCGTATCGTATCGTAAGTTTATGTATAATCATATAATATAAATTTTATATATTATTAAAAAAATTAAAACTATAATTTTTTTTAATTATATATTATGGATTACATAAAAAGAAATATTTATTTTAAAATAAACTTTCATAAGTTTATAAAAATGAATTTTTATGTGAAAATCATAAAAACTATAAATAAAACTTGAACTTAAATAGTATTATTTGAATCATATCATAAATGTATAATTAATACAGTCCACCAATCTTTTAAAAATCAAATTAAAAACATATTATATTATTAAGTTAAATAATTAATATTCTCATCAAAATAAATATACTAGTGTTATTATTATTTTAAATCACTAAACAAATATAAAGATGATTAAAATGGTATCTCTATTTCAAAAATGTATTTGGGATGAAAATATGCTTTAGAAATGAATTTTACAAATTTTTAAATATATTTTACAAAACAAAGGCGAAACAAAAACCAATACTACCAAATAGGAAAACTGTGAGATAATAATTATAAACAAATTTTAAATAAAAATAACATTTTTATAATAATTGAAATAATATCTTATATTTAATGGTTAAGTATAAAGAAGTCCCCCGTGATTTCAGAAACTATTAAAGAATCCCCCTATGGTTTGCACAAAGTCATAAAGTTGACGGAAGTTAATATTAACTAACAACAGGGACTTAAAAATAAAACTAACAGAAAGGACTTAAAAATAAAAAAATAAAAATTGCAGAGACAAAAAAAGAAGACAATGAACAGTTGTTCATTGTCTTCCCCACATCCCTCCTCCGCCTTCCTCTCCTCACCCCTCCTCCCTCCTCCACCACCATCCGCCTCCCCTCCACCTCCTCCCTCCTTCACCACCGTCCCCCTCCCCTCCACCTCCCTACTCCTCCTCATAAAATCAACACCACCATTCCAACCTCACATCCAAAAACAAAAAACAAAAAAACCATCAACATTGCCATCCAAACCCAGAAATTGATGAAGAAATTGCCATCAACACCACCACCGTCGCTTCGATGCTTCGATGTTCCGTCAACGAATCAATCAAACAGGAAATTGATGAAGAAATTGAATGGTGGTGGTGGTGGTTTTATGAGGAGGAGGGAGGGAGGAGGGGGAGGGGAGGAGGACTGTGGCGGAGGAGGGAGGAGGGGTGTGGGGAAGACAATGAACAGTTTTTTTTTTAGTCCCTGCAATTTTTATTTTTTATTTTTAAGTCTTTGCTGTTAGTTTTTATTTATTTTTAAGTCCCTAAATATTAACTTTCGTCAACTTTATAGTTTTGAGCAAATCACGAGGAGTTCTTCATAGATTTTTAAACTACAAGAGAGTTGTTTATTAGTTTCTAAAACTACGAGGATTTCTTTACACTTAACCCTATATAATATAGAGTAAAATTTACTTTTATAAGTGAAAAATCTAAATTTAAATTAGACATTTAAAATTGAATTGTAAACATGATACGTAGTATGATACTAATAATTATGCATGAGGATCCTAACTCTATAACTCTCTCTCTCCCCCATACTTTTCTCCCCCTTCTCTCTAAAACAAACCCTAGCAGCCGCCGCCCCCCCCCCCCCCTCCCCCCCCCCCCCCCCTTCTCTTCTCCGGGAGAAGGGGGGAATAGTTTTTTTTCTCCTGCTTTTTTCTTCTATTTGTTTTATTTTTGTTTTCTTTTGTTTGTTTCCTTCTTGTAAGGGTTTGGCCCCTTATTTGTAAGGTTTATTGGACTCTCTTTGGGAGAGGTTTTTGGAGAGGTTTTGGTGGCATCGGAGAAGAGGAGGAAGAGGAAGAAGAGGAAGAGGAAGAAGAAGAGAAAAGAAGGGGAAGTTTTCAGTGAATAGGAAGAAGAGGAAGAAGAAGGGTTTGGCCCCTTATTTGTAAGGTTTATTGGACTCTCTTTGAGAGAGGTTTTTGGTGGCATCGGAGAAGAGGAGGAAGAGGAAGAAGAAGAAGAAGAAAAGAAGGAGAAGTTTTCAGTGAATAGGAAGAAGAAGGTGGGTCTGTTACTATGGTAATGAGGTGTTTTTTGCCCTCTTTTGTTGTATTTCAACTGTTGCTGGACGGTTTCCAGTGCATTTAATATAAAGTTTTTCATTTCAAAAAAAAAAAAAAAAAAAATTATGCATGAGGGCCTATTGTTAATATCTCTGTCTAAACATAGAGGGAGGTAGATGTAATTTATCTTTTTTTTTTTTTTTTTTGGTTTGAAGTGGCGATGATCTTTCACTGTGGGCTCTGTGATTTGGGCTTCCGAGAAACTGTACAATCTACTTCGGCCCAAACTCTTTCCGCGCATTTCATTTTCATCCACAAAATTGCCCTTGCTCAGGCCGCTTGAGAATTGTTTGGTGTAAACACTCTTCTGATCCACACACACACTCTTAGGGCAAGTCGTTTACCTTTTGGTTTTGAGTTTTGATTTTTTTTTCAACAGTAAATTTAATATATTATAACCAACTTTCATAATTTTTACTATAACTTTTTACTATTCAATACACTTTTATAAAACTATTTTCCAAAAATCAAAACTCAAACCTTCAATAAAGAACATGCCCTTAAAGCAGCACATGGTGAGAACCAATGAACAATCGTTTACATACTCGGTTCGAACTCGTTTATTTAATTGACAACAAACAAGAACATTATTTTTTATAATGATTAATTTATGACCAATTAATAGATAATATGGGCGAAATCTCGTTTATTCTAATGAAAATGCTTGATTAAAATATCGAATATATATATATATATATATATATACATAGACACACACACTTAGGACCAACATATAAGGACCAATGAGAAAGAACATGAATGTTGACGAACAAGTTCAGGCACAATTTATTATGATTAAAGTTTGACTGGAACTTATTTATTAGCAAAATAAACAAATATCAATAGAATTTTTGCTAGATTCAACTTATAAAGAATAGAGTTCAAATGCGCTAAAATTCAGTTCCATCTTACCCCTACTTATATATGGCAATTCATAACTATTAATATAAGAAACGAGGCATGTTATATGTAGTAACCAATTTACTAAACGCAGTAACATTCCTCTGTGAAAAGACAAAAATGTCCCTGGCTAAAAATAATAAAATCGAAAAATACTAAACGTAGTAACCGGCGGGAAAATATCGCCGATCGCCGGCGATATTTTCGCCGGAAAATACCGCCGGCGATCGGCGGTATTTCCCAAAATTTTTTAAACCGGGGAGACAGTCTCCCCAGCCGAAATGTTGCAAAAACAGAAAAAAAACGTCCGGATAATCGCCGATCCGGGAAAAAAATCCCCCCCCGAATGAGTTTTTTTTCTCGAAAATTATAATGAAGGGGTATATAGAGAATTTATGCAAACTAATTTAAAGTAAAAAAATAAATATAGTGTTTACTTATAGTGTAATATGGATCGTAGTCGGGTAATTCGGACTTTTTACAGGGGAATGTTATAGGTGAAAATTGGTACTGTTCAAACGCGGGGTTACTGTTCATACCGTCATGAACATTAACCCCGTTTGAACAGTACATTCTGTTTTTTTTTTTTTTTCAATTTTTTGGCTCCAAGAGCATTTTAGTCTTTTTACAGGGGAATGTTATTGCGTTTAGTAAAACCGTTACTACGTTTAACAATTCAGTAAGAAAATAGCAAAATAGGGCCTGCATCTTCATTTAAAAAAAAGTACTCCTACAAACTAACATTGCTGATGTCACTGTAATATCATTGATCAGCTGTCCGCTAATGCTTTTAAATTTGAATTATTCATTAATATCTAGCTAGAGAGGTAATGAAATAATTTATAGTCATTTTTTTAATTTTTATAATCAGTGATAAAAAGAGTATATTCACTTATTAATGGTTCAGTTTAATTAGAAGAGTTTACTTATCAAAAATCTATATACTTTTTAATAGAAGACTCTATTTACTAATATAATTGTATGTAGTCAACAATTAACTCATAAATGTCGTAAATAGAACAAACAGTTTCAAATTAGATTTTTTTAGATGACCTACATTAATATTCATAAAAATTGTATATAAGTGAAAGTTGACTTTTCTAATGAAACGTAATAAATGAACGCATGCAATCAAAAGCGACGATAAATATCACTACTAACGTCCCCTTTCATGCTAGTTTTGAAAATAATAATACTAATGTGATGTCAAGTATATGAAATTGTAACTGTAATGTTGACTCGTATTCATAAAATATAAAAAAAATTAATAATAATAAGAGTGAACTGTAAAAAATGTTATTTCACTTTTTGAAAATCTCTCGTTTAGTCATTAAACTTTTTTCCTCCCCCCCCACAAATGTCAATATACTAATAAAAGCGGGCTGAAAGTGTCATTTTCGCCGTTAGCTCTGTTAGAGACTGACGGGAAACATGTCACATGCACTGCACATGTCAATTTTAAAATCGTTGATGAACCAATAATTGCATGGGTAAGTTCGTATGTCCGTATTTGACTTCATTGATAATAGTTAATGGTGATTATATTGATTCGCGGGTCGGGACGGGCCAACTACCTAAATTCCATAAGGTTTGGGCTGGTTAGGGCCAGAAAGGGTCAAAGGCCCAGTTTGGGTCAGTCCGGGCCAAGGCCTGAACCTAACTGGCCCTTTTTTTTTTTTTTTGCGTTTTGCTCCTATTTTTTTTCCCGTTCTTTCTTCAAATTTTTAAATTTTTTTTTTCTTTTTACTTCTTCAGCCTAATTTTTTTTTAAAGTTAGTAAAAAAATTTGAAATAATAATAACTTGCAAACAAAAAAATATAATAATAACTTTACTAATATGTATAATTTGTACTTCAAAAATTATTCTTTTACGTATATTTTTCTTAAAATTATTTTTCAATGCGTTTGGAAAGAAAATATTTATAAAAAGTTTTAAAATCTTAAAACAAATTTTAAAAAGGTGTTTTGACTAGTATCTAATAAAAAAAATTCTAAAGTTCTAAATTTTTTTAATAATGCATGTAATTATTTAAAATTTATATTTTAATATATGCAAAATATAATAATAATTTATATTTTTAAAAATAAATTTTATTTATAATTTTAGAAAGTAAAAATTTAAATTAAATTTTAAAATAATCAAGTTGAAAGGGGTAGGGGGAGTTGGTGGTACTGGGTGTGGATGGATGATGGGCCGGGTGGGGGGGGGGGGGGGGGTGAATACGGAAATTGGGGGTGAGGGGCGGGGGATGTGTGGGGAGTGGTGAGCTTTTATTTTTGGTTTGGGGTTTGGATTGGAATGGGGTGGGGGTGGGGGTTGGGGACTGGGGGTTTTGTTTTTGGTGGTGATCAGATTTTTTTTGTTTTTAATTTAGTTTTTTTTTATAATTAATTTTAAAAAAAGAGCCAATTAAGGTTGTGGCCTGAATCGAACCAAACTCGGCCCGACCCAGACCGGTCCGGATCTCATTTTTAGGGTTGTGTCCCTATTGGACCCGAACAGTTAGGGTCGGACCGGTTAAGGACGGGTAGAGCCAAATTTTTCATTATGAACATGCCTAATTATAGTATTTTTCTTTGGAAATGCCCGGCAAACAAAATTCTTTCAATTTTGTTAATGGTGTCTTGATTGAGTGAAGATGGGATGGGACCCTTCATCATCATCTTCTATAAGAAGAGCTTCTCTTCTCCCCTCATTTCACTTCATCATATTCTCAGGTTTTTTTTCATTCATTCCAGAAAACTAAAGATCACATATGTATATATACAGGTGATGATGAAGAGTTGCAGAAGATCATCCGCCATGAAAAGGGTTGGGAGGTTTTCGAAAGAACAAAGAGGAAGGCTTTACATCATGCGGAGATGCGTCGCTGTGCTTCTGTGCTGGCACGATCATGATCAAGCCCATGATGCATGATTCTTCTTCGTCGGATTAATTTTATATAGTTCTCCCTCCGTCTCATTTTATTAATACTGATAACAATATTAGAAAGTTGATTATTTTAATAGAACCGAGGGTCTTGGTTAATTAGTTTGCCCACTCTATTTAGTCTCATCTCATTTACCTTCATTCTTGATATATACTTCTTTGTATCATTTCGTTTTATGCAAAGATTATGCATAGCTTTCGAGTAAGTAAGTAGTAATCCTCTCAAACTTGCATATTATGATGTGTGCCGTCCAAATTGGTAACTCTATTACGGGAGAAACGCTTTTCCAATTGTTCTAATGTTAAGGTATATATGCTTGCTTTGGGAGTTCGAGGATGAAGAATGTGGATGAGGGATTTTCATTTTGACGAGGGATACATTTTTTTGGGGGAAATTAGATGTGTAGGAAAGAGAAGGGAAAAAAAAAAAAAAACAAAACGAAAAGAATGAAAAATGGTACTTTCTGTATTTCATTAAAATTGTCAAGTTTCGAAATAATACTTTTTGATAGGGTTTTGAAATAATACCAATAACTCTCATGTGGTTTCGAAAAAATACCAATCACCCTCATGTGGTTTGAAAAGTTACCAACTACCCTCCTATGGTTTACCCAAATTGGCTACCGTTAACTTTTCCTTTAACTTTAGTAGTCAAAAAAGAAAATCAACTCTTTTTTTTTTTTAATTTTTTTAAATAAAATGACAAATTTACCCTTAAAACAATTTCATAATCATCTTTTTTACCCTTACACTTTCTATCAAATAACATATAGACCCAAACTATATATCTCTTCCTATTTTAGTTTCTTCAATCCACAATCGTCAAAAGTTCTATTTAAAATTCTAAAATTTTATGATTCTCTTTCTTTTATTTAAAATTTTAAATTCTTTCAAATTTTAGTGCTATATTACCTTTGTAAACTTCAGTGTACCTTAAAATATAATAATTTATTCTGTTTTATTTATTTTCGTCATTTTCTCTATAATTAATACTCCAATAATTATGATTACTACCTTCTCTTTTAATTATAATAATTATTAACTTCCATCTATATAAGTCACTCCAAACACCGGAACCAGCACCATCGGTCGCAAATCGCCGTTCACCACCAAACCGCCGCCGCCCTTGTCCACCTCCAATCGTTCTTCGCTGCCGCACACCACCCTCAACATCATAACACCATATTTAAAATCAAAACAAGAAAACAATACTTCCATCCACCACCACCAGTGTCCAGCACCTACAATACCCACCACCATAGCCACAATCAACCACCCACCACAACAACCACAATCAATTCTCCATCGATCTAGCCACCAAAAGAAACTGAAATAGAAAACCTACAAAAATTATAGATAAATTTTCAATGTTGAATATTAAGATCCTAGTCATTCAAAATTATGCAAAAATGGAGAACGATCGCCGCCGCCGCTTTTGTTGCCGTCTCCGTCTGTGTCGAAAAAGACAACAAATACAACCCCAAAAACTAAGAATTTTCCGGTGAAAAAATCATATGGCGTCTTGGACAGTAAACTCTTATATGAACAATTAAGGGGAAAAGAAAAAAAAACTTCAATTTGAAATTCTGCTTATGAAGTTCCTTCTTTTTCTACAGAAAAAACAAGCGGCTAAGTCAATGAAAAGCTTCGTCGTTGGTGATGGAGGCGGACCGGCGGTGGCTGATGGAGTTGGATGTTGGTGATGTCGGAGGAGATCAACGAGGTGACGACGGAAGAGGAGCGAGGTGATAGCTAGCGGAGGAGGAAGTGGTGGAGGCGGTGATGGTTAATGGTGATGAGTGTTTTGGTAATAGATACGGCTAAATAGATTTTGAAGGATAAAGTGATTAAAAACCTAAGTAATAAGTAAAAAAAAAAGCCCTAGGTAATAATTAATTTATATTAAAATGACATAAATACCCTTTTGCTGTTAAAGTTAACTGAAAATTTAACATTTAACATTTTGACAAACCATATGGGGGGTTAATGATAGCTTTTTAGAGTAGGGGAGTGTATTTGGTTAGTTTATAAAATCACAGGAAGGTTATTGGTACCCTTTTAATTTCATTAGAATAGTCGAGTTTTTATTTTTTTACTTCTTATCCCTTTACTAATAAATCGTAAGGTTTACAATAGTTCACTTTTAAAAAGTAAAGTTATTTGTGGAAAAAATGATGTCAAATATTGTACATCACAACTTATAAAAGTTGTATATTCTTTAAACAATGCACTTTTAATGAAAATGAGGGAATAGTATTTTTATATAAATTTTTGTTTGCAGAAAAAAATGATATTTATTTGTTCAAAATGTTATTTCCTCCGTCTCACTCAAAGATTTCACTTTGAAAATTGAATAATTTATTATGAGTTGTGAGATACAACACCTAAAATGAGTAATTTAACACTATATTTTTCACTTATATTCTTAATTTATAAGTAAATATTAATGGTGGACTACACATTATTATATTAGTAAGTGTATGTAATGTAAACAAATAAGAAGTTGACTCTTTTAAGGAAACAAGAATTTTTTTGGAAAGTGACCCAGTGAGTGGAGCTGAGAGCATTTACATTGATTGAAAAACTTATAAGTAGATAAAACTATTCACATATATATCTATATTCAATTAGAAGAGTCAAATTTCAAAATATATAACTTATTGTAGATTTCAAGGTATAATATATAAAAATTTAGAAGTGAACTCTTTTATTTAAAACAAAAATAAATTTGAAAGTTGACTATTTTATTAGAACATATTAAGAAATATTAATAGTCCCACATATACCTACGTATTTTTCTCCTTTAAATTCAATTTTAAGGGAACGGAAGTTCTTTTATTGTACTAGATAAATATTTGTAGGGGTTGTTTTGCCTCGGATATACGCATTTTAGTCCAACAACGTCATGTGATTCCGTAACGTTAATATTGGAGGGGCTAATTTAATTACTCCATCTGTTCCATTAAAAGAGTTTACTTTCAAGTATGTATAATTTATTATGAATTTTAACGTACAATACATAAACGAGCTAATTTGCTACAACTTATTCTACTAATATCCTTACATTTTAAGTGTGAACTAATTATGAACCACACAGTATTATATTAGTAAGGGTATGAAGAGTAAAAAAAATGAAAGTGGACTCTTCAATTAAAATAAAAAATATTTCCCAAACTAGACCCTTCTAATGGAACAGAAGGAGTATTATGTAGTGATTCCGCCAAAGCGTTTGACTGTAGTTTTTCCATACATGAGGGGTCTATTGATAATATCTTTAAAAATAGAGGGTGGTAGATATAATTTATTTTTGGTTTGAATGTAATCACATGCCTAGACTAGATCAGGCCCATCAGGGTGGTGATCTTAGAATGTAGGCTTTGTGATTTGGGCTTCAATGAATCTTTACAATCTACTGTGGCCCAAACTCTTCCACGCAACTTACTCACAAAATTGCCCTTTATCAGACTGATTGTAATTAACTGCTTTAGAATTTTGCTTGGTGGTGTGAACACTCTTTTGATCCTCGTTCACACACGAACATGTATTTTGATGAACCAGGCTTAACTTGGTACTATTAAAGCTAGACTCGAACTTGTTTATTTACAAAATAAACAATTACTAGTAGAATTTTAGATTTAACTGATAAACGAATGAAGTTAGAACACAGCTAGTTCCATCTCTTATCCCTACTTATTGTATATGCTTCATAACTATTTACTATTTATATAAGAAAATGGTAAAATAGTCCCTTCATCTTCATTTGAAAAAAGAAAAGAAAAAAGCACAACATAACATGGCTGACGCTCTCACACTACTATCATTAAGCTATCCACTAATGCTAATAAATTTCTAAGTTCAAATTAAAAGTAATATTGCAAATACATTAATATCTAGAGAGTAATAACAATAAATTTATACTCACTATTTATTTTTATTTTTATAACCATTGATATATATTTCCTCCTCGGTTCTATTAATACAAGAGTTTCTAATACTGTTTTCAGTATTAGAAACCGAAGTCTTCTACTGTAACGGAGGGAGTATATATATAGGGAGTAATATTTGTCAGGATATTTTAGTTATTTCAAGGCTCATCAAACATCCAATCACAGGATGCCACCTAATATTTTCTAAACTGATATATTCTAATTATATGGTATACTTATCTTATAAAAAGTAAATTTTACATTTACTAACGTAAATATAATTATATGGAATATTCTTTAATCTTGTATTTTATTAAAATTTCATTTTTTAAAATAAAAATTATATAAAAAAATTAAAATAACTATACTCTACACACAAATAAGTGAACGAATATATATGAATATAATTTGTTAAAAAAAATGAATATAAATTAATTTGTTAAAAAATGAACGAATTATGAGATTTAATTTGTTAAAAAATGAATATAAATGAAAAAAAATTGTCTTGAAAATTTAAAATAACTATACCCTATATACAAATAAGTGAACTCTTACTCACAAGATTTAATTTGTTAAAAATCAATATCAATGAAAAAAAATTATCCCAAAAAATTAAAATAACTATACCCTACATACAAATAAGTGAACCCTTAGTCATAATTTTTAATTTGTTAAAAATGAATATCAGTGAAAAAACTTATTTAAAAAATTTAAAATAACTATACCCTATATACAAATAAGTGAATACTTACTCACGAGATTTATTTTGTTAAAAATGAATATTAATGGTAAAATTATTAAACTATTCCAAGTGATTTATTTTATATTCGTAAAAGATTTAGGAAGATCTGTAATAAAAAATTATGTGGTAAGTTCAATAATTATAGTAAGGTAAAAAGTGATTTCACATTATAAGTATATAATTAAAATATATCAATTTATAAAAAATTAAGTAACAGCTTATAATTAGATGTCTAATGAGTTATGATATAGCCATATATATATATATATATATATATATATATATCTGTGTGTGTGTGTGTGTATGTGTGAAAACCGACTAAAAATATCACTACTAACTTCTAGCACCTTTGATTCGACATAGATTTTAATTATTTGTTTTCTTCTTCTGGAGGGAGGAGGGGGTCCGGGGACCGGCCGGGGAAGGGGGGCTTGAGGAATATATTACAATATATAATAATTCTCTCCAGAAAATATAAAGCTGCTTTTGAACAGAATGTAATAATATCTTGAACAAGTTGTGCCACAATGGATCGAAGTGATTTAATTAGGTGTGGTCGTATTGTCATTCATGTGGAATCAGGATGTCCACAATCGAAACCAAACCTGAAACCCACACCAAACTGCCAACGTCTAATAATACAACTGTTAACGAATCGAAAAGTATAACTTTAAACTAAGCTCTTAGTTAGCTTTTGTTCTTTTCTATGTTTATACATTTTTATATTTTCAATATATCTTTCACTTTAAAAATCGTTTTCAAAACCAAAATTTAAAAACATATTTTTAAAACTCATCAACAGTAGCTGCAGTGGAACTGCATGCCATGCATGGTGACATGTTTCACCTACTTTGGCCTGTGCTGTGTGACAATGGACGATGATTCATGGGTTAATTATTGTGTTTCTTCGATCAACATGTTATAGATTTTCAATATTCCTAGTACTACTACTCCATGCAGTTGCAGACTTTAACGTTGGACATTCGATCCTACCACGATGTGTGTGACTGTGGATTTTGTTTGTTGCATTTGCTTCAATATCTTTAACCACTACTACTAAATTAATGGCACTTCCATTTCCATTTCCCTGTAATTTGTCTTTTCCTCATGAGAGGAATTGCCGACTCCCTGTCTTCTCTAGCTCTCCACTACTTTTTGAACTTGTTTTATTTTTTCCAATTCAATCATGAGAGGAAGATTGAAGATTTATTTGTTGAGTGAGTCCATTAATGATAACTGCTCAGTGCTCAGACCAATTTAGAGGCCAATGTAAATGGAGGAAATAGGCAGAAGCATATACAGATATTTTGTTGTTTCCTTCTTTTACTTAGGCCATGAGTGGATACTTTTGAAGCCTGAGGCTCCGGAGCTTGTTATACGCCTTAATACCTGTAGTTGGAACTAATTCACCGATTATACTTTAGGGCTTGTTCTTTATCTAAAGTTTAAAACTAAGTTTGAAAACTTGTTTTGGAAAATAGTTTTATAATATAAAAAGTGTATTGAAAATGTAAAAAGTAGATGCTAAATAGTAAAAATTGAAAATAATAAAAAATGATTAAAATATATTAAATTTACTATTGAAACCAAAAACGTTTTCAAAACCTAAACCAAAAGAACAGGCCCTTAATGCTTAAGTTAGTCTTTGAGCAAATATCAAAGTATAAAACCAGTCTCGTGATTGTCCATTACCTTCTTTCACTAGTATAATTGAGTATTTATATGTGGGAGGTGCTTGTAATCGCTTGTAGAGAAAGGAACTAGACACGTCATCTCCCCATCTTGTCTAGAAGATCATGGGAAGACCCTCCATTATCCAGTAATAATCGCTTCATCGATCTCTGTGCAGAACCAATCGATAAAGGACACGTATAAGGGACACATGCACCCTCTCGAAGGTTCCTACATATGCCTTGCCTGAGCCTCTGACATGCACCCTTTTTAAGCCCATTTTGTTATTGAGACGTCATCTTTATCGTGGCCTTGGCCACTTCCAACCTCGTCCATATTTACATATCTAACAAATATTGCATATATATTATGTACGTTTTTTTTAAATTAAGTTTTTTTTCATTATTTGTGTTGCAAATAGGGTTAATGTAACCGATTTATAAAATATTTGATCTGATAATAAATTAGATGTATCCTATACAATATATGGTTGCAATATGTACAAGTTCACCTGCTATATATTATGCATGGCACATATATTTTGCAAGTTTTGTGGTTCTAACAATTGCTTAATAAAGTCAGGCATGATTGATGGCTGTACACTGTGCCAATCAAATCATGTCAATTACTATTTGTTATATCACAATATAACCCTAGGATTGAATTAATTAATTAATAATACTTCGTCCCCGATGATCATTGGTTTTCCATTAATTAATTCAATAAAATGTTGTAATGTTGACTTATATTAATACAATAATAATAATAATAATGTACCAATAATTGACTTAGAATTGTAATTGATCGGTCTCACATAAATTAATCAACACTTGATTAATTAATGTATCGATCCCAGACTCTGGACAAGGCAAAAACACCCAAATTTCAACTAATGTATGCTGCATGTCACGTTTCTGATTGATCAGCCAAACGGAAACGAGCCAAGTCAGAACAAAAATTAATCATCGTAATCACGTTTGTTTGTTTGTTTTTTTCTCCTATAATAATAAGTGATGCAGCATACATACACTCGCTATTAATGAATTCATCTTGCATCAATTGCTATTAGAAAAATTGTCATTATTTATTAAGATGTGTAAGATTACTTATTGAAAGGCATACAGGAAGGTAGTAGCGTGAAGATATGCACTTGGCTATAAAAGAAATTCAGATTTCAAAAGACTTTGTTGGAAGTAGTGTCTATTGGACATATTTTCAAGGAGGCAAATGTTGTAGCGGATGCGCTAGCTACTCTTGCTAGTGGTACATAACTCACATGTTTTTCTACCCATGATTCTTTACTTCGCAACATTAGGGGCCTTGTTGCTCTGAATGCGCGAAGTTTTCCATATATTCGTTAGTTAATCACTAGATTGTATTTAGATTTTCATGATTTATCATCTGCATCTTGCTTGCATACTGTAATTTGTCGAGATAAGGTTCATTATCTCTTCTGTTTTTCTATTCTCAATTTAAATAAAGGGTTTTCATGCCCCTAACCACTTAATCTGTTGTTAGAGAAGAGAAAATTTAAAAAAGAAAAACAAAAAAAAAGGGGTGTACAGAGAAGTGGAAATCAATAAGGCTTTTGCAAAACCTAACTGCCATACCTTCCTTAATTATTAGGATTAGCATATATTATTAATTAATTAATTATGTAACTGATTAAAAAATTACTCGCCCTAAGCGGGAATGAGTGAAGTAATGATTCAGAGCATGAAATGAAAGGTGGGCCATGTCCGTACTCCCATGTCGTTATAATTTGTCGTTTCCTTAGGGTCTCAGAACTCAATACAAACAGATCCCCGAAGGGTCAAATTACATTTGTTCCCTGAGGTTTGATGAAATAAACATTTTTCCCTTGTGATTTTAGAAAACTACTATTATCTCCCTTACGTTTGATTAATTTTTTTTGATTGACTGGGGCAACAATAATTTAAGTAATTTAGAGGGGTTAATTGTTATGTGGGATAATAGTAACTTTCTGAAATTACATCAAGGTAACCGTAATTTCATCAAAATTCAAGAGGGTAAATTAATTAAAATGTGTGACCATTTGTTATGGTCTATAGAATTGCATATATACAAGAGAGCCTTGAATAAAATAAAATAAAAAAAAGACAAAGAAAAAAAGAGAGCCTTGTATTAGCAACCAGCCTGGACCAATACCTATATTACTTTACTTCTTTTCATTCCTTTCAAAGCTAAAACAGCTTTTGTATGAAGGACACAATATTACTTTAATTTTTTGCTTTCTTTCATTTAATTTTAGTCTATCTTGTCCGGAATAAGAAGATGGAAAACTTCCCTTCAAATAATTATTTAATTTTTCCCTGTCTATGATGATTCTTTCCTATTAATTCTATGGTAATTTCATCACAAACTATGATGATTTCATTTCTGACTAGGGTGTTTGAGGGCCTGGCCAAAAATTCAATCTTAGTACCTTCAGCCGTAATCAGTGGCAATACCGAGTTTTTAGATTTTTACAATGCCTAGATAATCTATATTATGTATAAACTTATAATTTGATAGATTAAATACATTGTTGTACTCTATATACTATTGATCAAATCAACTTTTATGTTATTAATTGTACTGACTATTTTTTAATTTTCTATCAATCATGGTTAGATTTTTTAGTTTTCAACCAAAAAAAAAAGAAAAGAAAAAAGTTGCAAGCCGGACCCACCAATCAACTAACTGAGGTCAATATGTGTGGTATTAACGAATTATAACCAAAACAAGTTATTTTGTCCTTGTCATACAATACTTGTATACGTAGCAACTAGCAACAAAAGATATGATGTTGATTATAGTGGCGGGTCAGGGTCACAAGCAAGCATTAATAATGATTTTTTAGACTTTTGTACTCACACATTTGACGGAAGGAAAAGGGGCCCACACCAAACCTCCCCATATATTTTACTTTTTAGACATGTAGATTACAAAAACTTTGAGTGATTAGTTTGATTAAAAAAAAATTTGTGGTTAATAATAATATATTTTGACTTAAAGTTAAATTAGAAATATTAGGGATTAAAATTTTAATTATGGTAGTTGTTAGAGAGTTCAAATATATTAATACTTTTAAAATGTGAATTTTACAAAATATGAATTCATATTAGAATATAATTAATTGATAACGATGGTATATTTTAAATAATTTGATTGCCTTTATATCGTGAGTATTGTTGGATATATAAAAGTCACCAAGACTAGCAAAAGACGACGTCTGGGCCGTCAAAACCGAAGCCCAACACAAGGCCCAGGGACGAGAAATTGACACGTGTTCCGAACATGTGTAACTTTTTGATTGGTTCTACACGGCGATCGAGAAGACAATTAGACTTGTATAAGGGAATATCTCCTCTGTATCTTCTCGACAAAGTCTCCAAAGGACGTGGCTCGTCACTTTTCCTACAAGCTATCCGAAACAGTTTCTTCTATAAATTCTCAATCACCCTACTATGTTTATGTAACGTATTATCATTTAGCTAGTCTTACGCTGCGATATTTGCTAATGTCTAATCAAAAGCGAGTCTTCATAGTGCAATTGTCATTACTTATGGACCCGAACATGGGTGATCTATCCATGAACATGATGAAGCTTGGGTGAAACTAAGTAGAGGTCTGAACCGATTGATGTTGAAGAATCAGCGGATGAGTTGTGGTTAGCATCGGAGAGTTAGTCCCGACTGTAAGTATTGTAGCGGTGGATGAGCTCAGGAGCCTCTGCGGAATTTCAGGCTTCAACAAGTATAGAACTTTAGTTATTCATATTTTTTTTTCCCTAAAAAAAAAAATATAAAATGTACACATTGCAGCCGGAGATATTAGTTTATGGTTTCTGAACCGCTCACAGATACAAAACAACGTTAACAAAAGGAAAAGAAAGATGTTGAAATACAACGTTAACAAATTCCGACCATTACAAACCCTACAATGTGGAGTGAATTGGAATGGTGACACGACAGTGATGCGCCACATAAAGGCCGAGTGGATAAGTGCTATATATAACTTTTCTTCAATGCTGTCAAATCTGCATATTTAATTATTTATTTATAATCAGATTAAGTAGTTGGATCAATATTCTATCTCCTAATTATTAATTACTGACGTCTAAACTTTCTTTCCTTTTTAATTTAAAAAAAAATATTAAGTACGAATATATGATTAATTTGTATCCATTAATGGAAACCAAATTATATTCATTAACTGTTAATCAATCCTCCATTAATTAACATATATCCATCGATCAAACCAAACCGCTAAAAACAACTTAACGATGGCAACCCAAAATAAGTCATTTTTAAGGGGTAATATATAGAACGTAAAATAAAGAATTTGACATCGTATTTTTTACTTATTATATTAGTATGTAAGGTCTGTAAATAGAAATTAAAATTTTTTTTTTCAGTAGAAAAATTGAAATGTTTATATATAGGGTGAAATGCACCAAATACCACATAACTATCGGTTTTTGTAAAAATCACCACTTTCCTTTAAAAACTCGAATTACAAATACTTTACTTTCAAAACATGGGTCCAGTATCACTCTGTTAGTCAATTCCGTTAAGTGGCTAACAGTAAAAAAAGAGACAGGGGCAAAATCGTAATTTCACACCTGCGGCAATGTTCATCGTCTTCTCCGATGAACAGTTCCGGCACTGTTCATCAGCATTTTTTTTCCTTCTTCTTCTTCTTCCATGAAGACCCACATTAGGCCAAAATGAAGACCCATTTAAATCAGGTCTTCTTCTTCTTCTTCTTCTTTTTGTTCTGTGGATGAAGACCCCCCTTCTTTCCCATTTTCTTCCACCTCATTCATATTCTCGTTTTTGTTCTGTTTTCGGGATTATTTTGGATATTGGAGTGGTTGTTTGTTGGCCACAATGGTTATGGCAGCGAGTGATTCGTTTCATGTTTTGGCTGTGGATGATAGTATTATAGATAGGAAACTCATTGAGAGATTGCTCAAGACTTCTTCGTATCAAGGTACCGCCTTAATTTTGAGAGGAAAGAAAGAAAACGAGGGAATTTGATTCAATTCAATTATGGGTTCTTTCTGTCTTTGTTTGTTTGATTGATTTTTGAGGGATTTGTTCTGGAATTTTGATGGCATTGCTTCTTAATTAGCAGTTACCACGGTGGATTCCGGCAATTTCTGGGCTTGCACGAAGAAGAAGAAGAAGAAAAAAACCGATAAACAGTGCCAGAACTGTTCATCGGAGAAGATGAACAGTGACGGAACTGTTCATCGGGGAAGACAATGAACAGTGCCACACGTGTGAAAATAACGATTTTGCCTTTGTCTTTTTTTGACTGTTAGCAACTTAATGAAATTGACTAACAGAGTGGTACTGGGCGCACGTTTTGAAAATAAAGTGCTTGCAGTTAGAGTTTTTAAAAAAAAGTGATATTTTTTATAAAAACTGATAGTTATGTGATATTTGATGCATTTTACCTTTTTATATATGTATATATATATATATATATGACGGAGGAGGAATAGAATATATATATATATATATAATATAATATGATGAAAAGTCATAATAATGTATATATAAATGGTTTGTCGCGTGAGTAGTGAAGAAACATACAAATTAGTACTTAAACGACAATTAATTACTACATATGCCACCCAGTACCCCTCTCAGGACAAACTCATCTTCCACAAAAAAGCAGGTGGGTCGAAAACTATAAGTTCCAATTCATGTCAACAGTAACAAGAAAACACCCTAAATTGAACAAACGCACCAGGTTTGAAGTTGAAACGACCTTAATTTTACATATTTATGTGTGTCAAAAAAAATATGTTCTAATAAAAGAATCTAATAGGATCTACTCTATGTGTTTTTCGAGAATGAACCCTCTCCATGAAAAACATGAACTATGATTTGGAAAATGAGGTGTATGAATTAAAAGACTCTGTTGTCCCTTTTTCTCCGTTACCTCTTTTGGTCCGTAGGGGTCAGAGAGCCAGAGCCCTTATTTTTCAACTTCTAACACAAATGTTTCACGAGAAGATGAGCATGTTAGAAAAGAAGGAAGGTGGCAATTTTGAAGAATGACCTGAATAAATTTTGGTTTAGTATTACCTCAAAACACATAAAATGTTGAATTCAACATTTACTCTTTTAATGAGACATTATGAATAAAAGTGTGTATGGTAAATATACAAATATTTTACAAAATGCAAATTAGGATTAAAAGTCTTAGTTCCAACTACAAGCCCACACAGACCATGAGTAACTACGCTATAAAATAAAATTTTCAGGTAGTAAGATGTACGGTTTCGGATCTTTTATTACACCTAGAGTTACACCCTTTTATATTTCTGCAATGTGTTACCCCTTCTAAACCCAACTTAACTAATCTAAACTTAGTTAATTTCATTAATTGACAAAATATAGTAATTTGGTTTTTTTTTATTTTTTTATTTTTTTATTTTTATATACTCCTAACTCCTCCCAGAATCTGTTTCTTCCCCAACCAAGCCCAGGTCTCCAAGACCGCCGCCCTGCAATTTCCGGAGCTATCATCTTCCCCACCACCCTTTTCTCCTTCTTCTCCCTTATCTCTCCACCACCATGCCGCTCAAAACCACTAAGGCTGGGGGGAAAACAGCCCCCAAAGCCAATGAACCCGCTGCACAACCAGCCCCCAACACCTCCACAAAACCCGCGGCGAAGACTAGCTTCCATCCCCAACGCCTGTTATGAACCAGAGTACGCGGCCAAACCAAGCCGCACAGCCCCAAAGCCTACATCCGTCCACCACCCTTAAACCGCCGCCCAATTCCACCCCCCACCGCCGCAAAACCCACCGAAACTGTGACGTACTATGCTTCATGATAAATGCATCTATGCTTCTTCCCCAGGCCGTGGATTGTGAAACTGTGACGGTGAATTTTGACAACATGTATTAGGAACAAAAAAAAGATTAATTAGGAACAAATTATTAGTGGCACCTGCAGGGAAGAAGTAGATTGGGGGAGGAGGGGTATATTTTTTTAATTAATGAAAAAAGAAATTATTAACAAGAGTTTAAAGGTTCGTTTGGGTTCAAAAAGGGTGACCCATGACAGAAATATAGAGGATATAATAGGTAAAGTAATATACAGTGTAACAAAAGACTCAAAGCCAAGATGTACCGAGCATATAAAGAATTTTCTTTTTCTAGTTAATTTTTATAAATAAAAACTTATGAATGATGATAAATTGTGAGATATAGTTGTATACTCCGATCCCTTTATTTTAGAGAAATTATTCAGTGCATTTGTTACACTACGTAGAATGATGTAACTAGATACACTTGGGGGATAGTTGCTATTTTCTTGGAAGGTGGTGAACATATAAAGAATCAATTTGCACTGAATAATTAATTTTTAAGGTTGCAACGGATGCACCTAATAATTTTTTCCTCTGTTTTGATAAATGAGTTTTGTTTTTATTTTTTACGTTGCATACTCTTGTTAATATAATATTTAATATGTATTCCCCAATTAATATATACAGTACTTCGAAAGTAAATGTATAAGAAAAAATTTGTGTCAAATCACTTAGTTTAGGTATTTTATCTAATCATAAAAATTATATTTTTTAAAAACATAACTTTTTAAATGGGAATGAAGAAATATTTATTTTGTTTAAAACAGATTAGTGTTTATATTACTCTATCTTCCACATCAACACACACGTTTATTAATATAATTATTTATAATTTATTATAAAAAAGTAAGGTTAAATGAAAAAAATAATAATAAAGAGCTTATTCACGTCTTGTAAACTTGAAAGGAAGTTTGAAGCGCGTTCCATGCATTTATAAACGGAAATAACTTTTTTACTTCCATTAATTTACTATAACATTATATTTCTGTTTGAGTGTTTATTGCAATTAATACTGAAGGGAGGTGATCATTGAGAGTTATAATATCTTTAAATAATTTAATCAAATGCTTTATTACTAGCCAAATATATGTCTAAGTAATACTTCATTTTCCAATATTAGAAATATTAACTATTTTAGTAAGATAGAGCAAACAATAAACAGTATTGAGCACCAAATCATGACATCCTAGCCAGATTAAACCACTCATGCTTCTACACCCCTCCCAAAAAAAAAAATATATATAGATATAGAGGTGTGCCCGCGCACGCGATTCAGCTGGTGCAATGACGACTCTACAATGAGGCACTAGGGGCATGTGCCTTCGTTGACCCCACCACCCCTTTTATGTGTAATAGAAACAAAAGAAAAGAAAAAAAACTCTAATTTCATTAAATTAATATTATGCACCTATACTATTTACTTTAAACAAATAATAAAAATTATAGTTGTCTTTAAATAGTATTTTTCTGTTGACTTATTTTTATTTTATTGTTAGACATTATTTATTTTATTGATATTGACGAAATTGTAGAGCTAAAATTACATTTATTAGTGAAAAATGTAAATAAATAAATAATATTTTTAATAGTTTATTTCTTATTATTTTATATTCTTGTTTTTTTTTTTCAACTTTATAATATAATGTGATTTTTTGGATCATATAATATACACTGTTGCCTCCATTTTTAAAACATTTTTAAGTCCGCCACTGAGTTGGTGACGACTATATATGGTGATCGGTCGGTAGGGTGTGGCTGTAAAATAAAAGAAAAAAATAAAAATTCAAAAAAATATTATGGTATAAGATGACATTTTAGTTGCAATTATTGAATTATATATATAGGTTTAATTTGAAGGAAGAAGATAGTGCATCATATGGTGGTGGCCAGGGCTATTGGATAGTACAACAGCAATTCAATGTTATCAGTTAGCCAATTAAGCAGGGTAGAAACAAGAGAGAAGACACAATTGAGAAGTGATCTTTTGCTTTTAGAAACAGAAAAAAATATAAAAATAAAATTTTAGGCCATATAGAGGTCTTAATGATTAATCTAGCTCTCAGTCAAATTTGGGTTTTGACTGGATTTGACACTGACGAAGCACAAGATGCTCAAGGAGAGTTATCCCAGCGAGATAAAATGATCTCTGCATTCTATAAACCAGAGAGAGCTTACTTGACCCAGCGAAATGTAACCGTTGGCTAAAAACTGCAGGGTTAAATACAAGCGGACTTATCCCCCTGTTCCACTCCGATGTTCAAGTCAGTGATAAATAAGTGAGATATATAATTGATCAAGTGATAAGCTTGTAAAAAAATTGCGTACCTCTTTTTAGTCAAGATGCTCTAATTAATATACTCATTCGAGGCTTTTCCCGTTGTGCCTTTTCCGGTCGGACCTCGCCACCGGCCCTAATTGCTCTCATGATTCGCCTCATGCCATAATGATCCCCGGATTTGGCTCTCCTCATTAATGCCTTCGCAGGATTCCTGTCATAAAGAAAGACAATGCCCTTTGTCCCGGCACCTTCTTGACCCGGTAAGTTTACCGGCTTAACTCCCCAAGACCATTTTCCTTTTCATCTCTAATGGGCTTTGACCTTCTTCCAACCCTTGGGCCCTTTCTTTTATTATTGAGTCAGACCCAATAACCTACTCATTTTAGATATACTAGACAATTGTTTTATTAATTTTTATTTTTTTTTAAGCTAGATGGTTAATTTTTTATACAAGCTAGTACTGAAAAGTAATCGAAGTAATTCCCTGTAAAAAGGAAAAGCGATGGGTTGAAGGAATATTGAAAAATATCAGATTAGGATTAGAATTAAGAGTAATATTATGATCTTTATAACAATTCCAAATTTAATGACGAAAGTGTAGATATTTTGCTAAACAAAGAGATATTATCTTTACTAATTTAGAGTTGGTTGGTAGATCAATTGTTTGGTCGGTCTTTCCTCAATTAATGGAAAATTACGTATAAGTCCTGGCGTTGAGCTATTTTTCCTACAGAATCGCCATTGCGCTAGAGTTTAACCAACAACAAAAGAAAGATTGATTATTTGGGATCATTCTGTACATTAATTCTAACATCAGAACATACACTGTAACTGGACCCATAAAAATTTATACTGCATTAGTTGCATTCTAAAAATAGTGTAGTTAACTAATAGTAAAATATCAATTATATTTTAGTTTTATTTCTGTGCCCCTGCATACATGTTTCTAACTCTCCCAAAAAAATAACACTTATCTCAAAAATATATTTAGCTGTACCATCCTACTCTAACTACAACAGATAAACTCAATAATTTCTCGTTTACCCATGCATAATAGCAATTCAGCCATTCAAACAATTTACAAAAACTAATCAATAAAATTATACCTAATTAAAGCAAACTCGAAACATCGATTTTGACCTGACAAAAAGCGACATTGACCGGGTCTCCAACAACAACAACACCCTCACTTCGCCATCAGCACATGACCAGACTCTGCAAATTAAAATGAAAAAAATTCTACTTCCCTCCCTAACCCTAATCCTAGTTTCTTTATGGAGCAGAATATATTTGACTTTCCATGTTCGTGAAAAGTTTTTTTTTTTTCATTTCTTAATAACTACTCTCTCCGCTTTCTAAATAAATAATTTAACACTATATTTTTCATTTAATTATATGAAAGAAAGGGTTCATTGTAAACCACGTCCATGTTGCACTACTACAGAGGTTGGTGCATGTTTGCAAATTTTCCAATATTGGTTCGAAAATTGTCTTTGTTTTGGACTGTTTATCAAAATTCGAGCAAGGCAATAAATTAGTAAGTAATAAAAATCACAAGTTTTAGAAAGAAATATATAAATATATATTTTCGATTTTAACTTTAAATATAAGAGTATATGTAGACTAGTGATAAATTTAATATACAAAAGTCAAATAATTCTGCAGGCGTGAGTTTAATTCATACTGAAGACATAAATTGAAAAAAAAAAAATTAAATTTTGTACTGGGGAGTATTGAAGGCGAGTGGACACCCGCCTTCAATAACCATTTATAAAAGGTATGTTAAATTAACAAAGGTATGTTAGGTAAACAAATTTACACTCGACTTCTTTTTGATTTTAGAAACATGGTGGGCATGGGCCTGGGCTGGGCATGGACATGGAGTACCTTATAAAAGGCTTTGAGGTTGACCGATTCAACATATAGCAAAAAAAAAAAAAAACAATAGCTAGCTAAAGCTATCTCACCCCCTTCCTTCAATAACCAATAATGTGCTCTTCCAGTAATGGCATGTCACCTTTTTCTCAGGTTTCGCCATTTTGGAATTGGAATCCTTCTTCCTCCTTTTGTAGTCTCAGTGACGATGACCACCAAGATTTACTTCACCATCACCAAGATCTGCTCTCCTATTGCCTTGCCGTAGCCCCCATTATTGATGCTGAGACCGCCGCCAACAAACTCACCGCCCCCGCCGCAGTTTCTGTTTCCACCAAGAAAAAGACTAGTGCCGCCAAAAGGGATCTGCTCACCGCAGTATCTGTTTCGGCTACTTCGACTAATTCCAGCAAGAAGAAGAAGGCAAGTGCGAAGACGGATAGGCACAGCAAGATTCTCACCGCCCAGGGTCCCAGGGATAGGAGGGTGAGGCTGTCCATAGGGATTTCCAGGAAATTTTTTGGGCTTCAAGACTTGCTAGGTTTTGATAAAGCAAGCTCGACCCTTGATTGGCTACTCACCAAGTCCAAAACCGCCATCAAAGAACTCATTCAGACGAAGCAGATGGACAATAATGCCATTAATGCAACGTGTCTGTGCTCTTCTTTGTCTGAAGATGATAATAATAATGGAGATTTTGTGGCAGAAGGTGACTCCAAGAGAAAGAAGGGAAAGAGTACTAAAAAAGAAATACCCAAAATGCAGACTGCAGCTGAAAAAATTGCGAAAGAGTCGAGGGCAAAGGCGAGAGAAAGAGCTAGGGAAAGAACGAGAGAAAAGAATTCCCTTCGGCTTCGGATCCTCTGCCAACAACAAGACAATCTCATCTCCTTCAATAGTAGCTACCAGATGGGCACTTTCTGCAAATCTACTACGAATTCCAGTAGGTCCTCCTCGAATGAGATCAATACTACTTTTACTGATGAAGGATTCTTCTTGGCTAATATTAATCCACGGAATGTTGCTGGAGAATCAGCTGTAAGAAACATGAAAATTAGCAAGAGTAATTGCTTACAGAGAAACCTCATTGAAGAAGGCAGTTCAGATTTCAACAATTATCGGCCTTCGACTTTTCGCATGCTCTAATTAAGAAGTGCGTGCAAGGTGCAAATTAAATTTCACAGGTAAATAGGTGAAGTACTTCCACATACTTAAAATTCTTTGGTTTTTGTTTGCTTCTTTCTTTTCGATATATAATAATTGTGTCGTGAACCCATTTAACTGCAGGAAGCTAAGCTACACGGCCGGCCGGGAAGAAAGACCAAATTAAAACACTTCTTGGCGCATTAACCTTCTGATGTGAGTTATGTTTTTTCCTGCCATAATGCTGCATCACATTCCTATTCCGGAGTGTGATATAGTTCAATAACTACCTTTTTCCAGTGGCTTACAGGAGCCTTTCTGGCCGGAAGTTTCTGTTTTGGCATTTAGACAATCTACATCTAGTTTACGTCATGAATGTAACTAAAATTTATCTTATACTTAATCATTCTGTCAGTTTTATTAGAAGAGTCCGTTTTCAAACATGTAAATTTATTATAATTTCAATATACAACACCTAAGATAGTTAATTTGACACAATTTATTCCTCTAATGTTCTTGCTATCTTATTGGGACAAAAATAAAATTTGAAATTAGACTCTTCTAATGGAACAACGGAGGGAATAATTAAATAGTCTTCTGGAAAAAAAGAGAAGGCATGCTTAGATTTTAATTGTTGACAATTCGATCTATGCACCTTAGTTAGGTTTCCATCAAGAGTTTTTTTTTTTTTTTTTTATTTTTTATGAAGTTGTTTTAGTTAGAAGAGGCAAGCAAATTTTAATTGGGGAACCCACAGGTGTGAGTGTGATCCAATATTTGTAGCTGATTTTACATATAAGTGAAAAACATTAGCACATGTATATATGTTGAGATCCTTTGATGAAGAGGGGACAAAATTGTAAAATATCAAACGAATCATCGATGTTGTCTGATCAATATTTGATAACGATCCGATGTTAATACAGTTGTTTTGATTAATTTTACCTGGTTCAGAAACTATATATCCATTAGTTTTATTGCCTTGCAAGCTTTATGTTTTCACTTTTTAATGGTGTTTCATATTTCATAGGTATTACTCATCCGTTTAATTAGAAAAATCTACTTTGTAAATAGTATTTTAAAGTGAACTCTTCTAAAACGGGATCAAAGGAGAGTAATTGATAATCCCTTAGTGCATGTTTGTATGTATGTATCAGTTGTATTGAAATTCTAAGATGGTGTCTCAGAGATATGGTAATTCTAGTTCACTGAAGCATATATATATATATATATATATATATATCAAAGTGTGCAAATTTCATGGCTGTGTAATCTCTCTAGAGATACAATTCTATCTCATCTATCTATATATATATATATATATATATCAAAGTGTGCAAATTTCATGGCTGTGTAATCTCTCTAGAGATACAATTCTATCTCATCTATCTATCTATCTATATACATATATATATATATATATGTATATGAAAGCTTATTATACAGAAAAAGTGTCTTGATTGATGGTATATACATAGACACACACCAGATGGATGGATGAATGAAGCTTTTAGTGATGAATTACGAGTTTTTTAAATTTTGCAGTAGAAATTAACACTTATAAAGAAGCAGATGTAATTAAACTCCATAAAATTTGAAAGAAAGGTATAAATTGGGTTATGGAGGAAAGCAGAGCTTGGTTGGAGTATTAAAACTAGGGCATAGCATATATAGTTAATCACCAGACCAGAGGAAATAGTTATAAGGTTTTTGGTGGTCATGAAACTGAACTTGTTTGGCTTGAATGAAAGGTAAAAGAAATAATTCATTCCCCCATGCATGCATGTATCTTCCAAGAAGCATGAGTTCATTATTAATGGGAACCAAAGTCATGAGTTTATTGAGTATTAAATTAGCAGCAGAAGCAGTACACTTGGATGGAGCTGGAAAAGCAATATTATTATTGTGTGAGAAATTACTGGAAGCATGCACAAACTCATGAATCTTACTCTCCAGTAAAGAAAAAAGAAAAAATAAAAAGCAAATTAATTTATAGTAAAATTAAGCATCAAATATATATATATATATATATATATAACTGGAGTAAGTTGGATTCATAAAGGAGCAAAAGCAAAAGTTATATGATGATGACGACGATGATCATATATGGGATGAGTTGAAGTCAAACAAATAAACATGCGAGGCACTTGATGGCTCAGTGTAACATCATGTGTACATATGCATTAATTTGTCCAGATTCAAGTGTTACCCATAATGATGGATGAATCGGATATACAGAAAGAGCCATCAATTGCATCTTTCCAGAATGAAAAGCTACCAATATTAGAGATAGAAAAGATCCACCCCTTCGTTCCAATGGAACGTTAAATTTGGACTAATGTACAATTTACTATAAAAGTCAAAGTACAATATTTAAATAACTAATTTGACTTCTTATAATTCATTTTAATTAATTTTACTCATTAAATATGTACTAATTGTGAATTATATTAGTAAAAATAAGATGAATAAAAATAAACTTGGAAGAAAGGTAGTATATAACAACAGTGAAAGAAAACCCTATCCAGCTTTATTAATCATGGAGTAGTCATGACTGTAAATTGACCATATATCAAGCAGCAATTCAAAGAGGGGAGAGAACTAAACATCACGCTCCCCCTTTCCGTTTAGTTTGCTCAGTAGTTTAACGCAAAAACAGCAAAACGGTTGGGAATTTCAGGACACGCCGGCCGGTGAAATCTCTATAATCTATTATTGACTCCGGCAACAACCTACTTCTTCTCTACTTATAATTAAAGTACTTACGTCGTACAACAGCAAATAATATATATAATTCTGCAGTTCTTCTGCATTCCCAGCTACCTACTTCTGGATCTACTTCCTCTTTTGCAAATTAAAATAACACTAACAAAGACTACCTACATACGTGCTCATCATCATCATCATCGAGAGAAAGAGAGAGAGAGAGAAGGGAATGAACGATGGTTCGTCACCTAACCCTTGGGTGACTCAAACCCATGACCTAGTCTTTGTAAGTGAAGCGTATTTACCATTTATACTGTGCGTCGTTGCCGTATATCTAATTCGATCTCTCTTGCTTCCAGTTATATTAATTTGCATGATATATTTTTAGGGTTTTTTACAGAATTAGAAATTGATCGTTGATTTTAATATATATAGCCCTGTTTGGTAACATGATTCAAATCATGTTTTGCAATCACTTTTGATTTTATAATATTAAAAGTATATTGAAAATGTAAAAAGGTGTGTTGAAAATGTTAAAAAGTTTATTAAAAATGAAAAAAGACTTATTAGGAATGATAAAAAACTATTATAAAATCAAAAGTGATTTCAAACTATGACTTCAGCCATGATACCAAACATGCCCATAGTATACTGGAATGAAGGTAATTCGAATTTTCCAGTTTAGCATATCGAGTGGAGTGGACATCAAATCAAATGCATTTTTGGGGAAAGAATTGAAAAAACCAAGGGATTAGTTGAGATGAGATATTTTTCAAAAAGGGTAAAAATCATTCACTCCTCCAAGTTTAAAAAAGTAGCAATCACACCCCTTGAGGTTTTAAAAAGTATCATTGAGACCCTTTTTTTAACATCTATGTTAAGTTTTTCATTAAAAATGTATAATTTGACATTATTGCCTTTCTTTTCAAAGTAAAATATAATTAAATTTTATATTATCAACTTGCCTAAATATTTTATTCATAAGTGTATAATTAAATATATTAGGTGTATATTGATCATTTAAAATTTTCTTATTCAACTTTATCAAAAGATATTTTGGAAGAAATTATCTTTATCTTTATTTTTAACCCCTTAAAAAAAATTTATCTTCACTTTTCTTATTAAAATTTGATATGTGAGAAAAAAATTACAAAATAATAAATATGTCTATATTATTAGCTAATTAAAAAAATTTGTACTACAGTTCCAAAAATTAAATATAAAAAAAGATTAAATTGTCTCTAAAAAATATTAAAGACAACAAATAAAAAAAAAACCTAAATAATGTAATATATGTGTGTATATATGTATATTAGAATAAGAAAATAATAATAATAATAATAATTACACCATCCTAAAAGAGTCTATGAAAAATTAGACAAAGGATCGAGATTGACTTTTAATCTTTGGAATGTCTTTACTAAAATTTAATAAAAGAACATTCAATTTTATTTACATAATATATTAATATGACAATTTTACCCTTTAAATTGAAGGAAAGTTAATGAAAAATTCATAAAAATGGATGTGTTTGATACTTATCAATACTTGGGGGGAAGGGGGGGAGGGGTGGTTGACACTTTTTGAAACCTGGAGAGATGTGAATGATTTTTACCTTTTTAAAATGGGCCATATTCATGTTGCAATGCAAGAGATAGAGGAGAGGACACACAGAATGTTAATATCTTCTTCATCAAGAAACAAATTGGATGCAATAACACAGATTCATTCATTCATTCTGCTAACAACTAATTATTTGTGGGCTTGGTAATTTAGTTTAGTCAAAATAGTATTATTATTATTATTACATATGAAGCAGCAAATTGAAGCAACCTCATGATTACTAAATTAACATCTTCCTTCTCAGCTAGTAAATGTTACAGTACTGATCCAAACACTAAATTAATCTCCATTGATGACCGACAAAGTAAGTTATTTTCAACTTTGTTAATGCATCGCAGGTTGAATACGGGAAATGCCAGCTTTGAACCTCCCACACCCATCTTCTATAAGAAGGCCTTCTCTTCTGCCCACATTTCACTCTCAACAATAATATTCTCGGGACAACTTAATTCCAGCAATTAAGTACGAAAATGGAGGTGATGAAGAGTAGCTGCAGCAGAAGAAAATGTCAAGCACAAAACTTGGGAGGTTTCTCAAAGAACAAAGAGGAAGACTTTACATCGTGAGAAGTTATGCTTCTATGCTGGCGCGACTACAACTTTTTTACATCATCAAAGCCAAGTCCAGGATCGATGCATGCATGATTATATATATATATGTATTCTTCGTCGCCTATTAATTGTAAATATATGCAGTAATTTTTCCCAAGGCATGAGTAATGGTTACTTACTTGGAAGGATGGCAAAGGGATTTTTTTTTTTTTTTTTGGTCCTCTCATTGTTGTTTCATTTCTTATTGCTTCTCCATCGATCCATGGGAATGGGGAACAGTTTTGATAACGAGGACTCTGTTTTGTCTCATCTTCATCCTTCATACTTGACCCAGCATTCATTTTACTTTCTTTCTTGTTCATTTCGTTTTCTGCAAAGATAATGTCTAGCCTTCATGTATGTGACTAATCCTTAATCCTAAATGGAAGAGCAACCCATAGAGAGGTTGAATTAATCAAAAACCTATAAAGTTTTCATTTTCGTTTTCGCGTCCGAAAAAGATCACGTGTTCAAGTTAACAAAATAAAATGACGTATCAAACTCTTTCTCTCTCTCCTTGCGCCATCAATGCCTAATGCAGTTAATGTAGTGTCAAACTTTAGAGGCAAAATAAGGTAAATGATCATCTCAAACTTAGGTATCATGTTATTGTTTGTAACTAGTCACTCCAATTATATGGTGTCCCACAATCTTCCGTCCAAATTGCTAACTCTCACTAGTCAAATCCGATACAATACACTAATAACGACCTGAATCGACCGATAGTCTGGTAAACATCTTGTGTCTGCAGGACCTGAATCGAGCAGAGAAGAAATCTTCAGGGATTTCAGAAGTGAATTTGGATCTTTGTATTGTGAAAAAAGTAGATAGGGACCTTGTATCTGATGCAGACAAGTTGGCTAAGAATGTACTGAAGTCTCGAATTTAATAAGGGGCATACTATTTGCAGGTAACATTTTATTATTCACGGGTATATTTTTCTGTGAATAGTTTATTTTGCCCTTTAAGTATAAACAATGTTGATCAAACGAAATTGTTATTTGCAAGCACATTTCAATATATTTGGGCAGGATTTTGATCAAAAATCCCGTCAAGTATGATCGGGATTTTGATTTGTATGAATTTTTATCTGTTTTGATCGATTTTTTTGCTTCTTTTTTTCTTCAAACAGAACAGCTACATGAGAGTAGCTTGAGGAAGAAGATTGCAGGAAATGTTATTTTTAAATATACAAAGGTATTTTAAATTTTTCACAGAAAAATCTGCCTGTGAATAACAATTCCGTTTAATAAATGAATTTGACGTTTAAAAAAAAAAAAAAAAAAAAAAAAAAAAAGCACCGCCCCATATGACAGGAGAAACGCTTTCCTCCAAAGCAACTTTAGTTTGGAATAATAATAGCATTAAGCCCTTAGGCTCTGATCTCTTGTGGCTTTGGTAGAGAATTATTACTTTTTTTTTTTTCAAAATTTTACACAAAGAAACAATTTCACTTTTTCAACAATTTAAAATTAAAATTTTAAAATTCTCTCTAAATACCTACTCACATAAATTCAAAAAATAACACAATCATTACACTTTTTTATCTCTCACCTACACAATTTCCCAAAAAAAACTTCCCTCCAAAAAATTTCTAACAAAAAACTTCCCTCTAATAAAATTTTCTCTACTAAAGCCACAAGAGAACAGAGTCTTAGCCTCACCAATGTAAGGTGTATCACGTGCCGTAGGCCCATCATCACCAGAGAGAGAGAGAGAAGTGTGTATTCTCAAATGCTACTTGGGCCCAAACTCTTTCCACTCATTTCATTTTCATCCACAAAATTGCCCTTTAGAATTGTTTGGTGTAAACACTCTTCAGATCCTCCTTCACACACACACACACACACACACATATTTGCCTTGTTCTTTATGATATTTTAAAACTCGATTTTAAAAACATGTTTTTAAAAAATAATTTTATAATGTAAAAAGTATTTTAGAAATTTAAAAGGTATAACTAAATAGTAAAAAATTATATTAAAAATAATGAAATATAATTATAACATATTAAACTTACTAAATTTACTGTTGAAAGTAAAAACAAAACAAAAACATAAACATAAACAACAGCCCGTTAAGGCAGCATAGGGTAACATTCGTTTATATAGTCGGTTCGAACTCGTTTATTTAATTGATAAATACATAAGAGCATAATTTGTTATATGGATTAATTTATGAACAATGAGTAGATAAGATGGGCGAAATCTCGGTTACTTTAATGAAAATGCTTGACTAAAATATGAATTATAAGGACCCATGAGAATGGACATGAATGCTAACGAACAAGTTTAGGCACAATTTATTATGATTAACGCTTGATTGGAACTTATTTACGATCAAAATAAACAAATACGAATAGAATTTTTGCTAGATTTAACTACTAAACGAATAGAGTCCGAACACCGAACACGCTAAAATTCAGTTCCATCCTACCCCTACTTATATATGACAATTCATAATTATTAATATAAGAAAATAGCAAAATAGGCCCTACATCTTCATTTTAACTTAAAAAAGTACTACAAAATAACATTGCTGACGTCACACTAATATCATTGATTATCTGTCCGCTAATGCTTTTAAATTTGAATTACGCATTAATATCTAGGTAGAGAGGTAATGAAATAATTTATAGTCATTTTTTTTTATTTTTATAACCAGTGATAAAAAGCGTATATTCACTGATTAATCGTTCAGTTTTATTAGAAGAGTTTACTTATAAAAAATATATATTTTTTTTAATAGAAGACTCCATTTATTGATATAATTGTATGTAGTCAACAATTAACTCATAAATGTCGTAAATAGAACAAACAGTTTCAAATTAAATTTTTTTAGAGGACTCGAATTAATATCCACAAAATTATATATGAGTAAGAGTTGACAAACGTAGATGAAACGCATCCAATCAAAAGCGACGATAAATATCACTACTAACGTCCCCTTTCATTCGATATATAACTTTATTTTTTGTTTTTCATGCTTTTTCCTTTGGAGGGAGGGAGGGAGGGGGCAGGTGAAGTATAAAGCTGGTTTTGAAAATAATAATAATAACAATGTGATTTAATTAGGTGTGGTCATATTGTGAGTTATGTGGAAAAAGGATAACCATAAATATGAGCATGTTCTTTTAGGAAGATTAGAGTTTTGGTTTTGAAAAAATAGTTTTATAATATAAAAAGTGTATTGAAAATGTAAAAATGTATAGAAGAATAGTAAAAAGTTTTATTAAAAATGATAAAAACTGATTATAATATATTAAATTTACTGTTGAAACCAAAAACAAAACTTAAATAATAGGCCCATAATCAAAACAAAGGCTGAAACCCACACCAAACTGCCATGGCACCACCCCTGTTTATCTCTAGAGGTCGACGTCTTTCATGTGTAGATGATGGTGTATAACTGTATTTATATATGGGGCAAAACGTGTTAGAAATAACATCCATCGTATCTTTGACATTCAATGGCGAATCCAAAAACTACATTTTTTAAATTTTGGAGAGGTCCAATATACATATATATATATATATATTCTGACAGTTAAATACATTGTAAAATTAAAATAAATAAATAAAAATACACTAGTAATAAGGGTGCAGGAGAAGGTTGGAGGGGTCCGGGGTCCCCCTAGCTCCGCCCCTGTTGATACTACTTGTTGGGGAATAACTCAACAAAAATATCACAGTCGAATTGGAAATCGGAGAAATAATAGCACAACAAATTTAACATGGTTCGATCTCCACACATCCACACCACAAAAATACTCTCTATTTCATTCATATACTATGATGAATCAAAAATAGAAGTATATGTTCACTCCATTCCATTCCTCACCCATTTTTATCACAACGTATAAGTAGAAACACACATATATCCATTTTTATCACAACGTCGTCAGAGCTATAAGTAGAAACACACATCTATTATGACCTCATCACAAATCACCATAACAAACACCAACAACTTCGTAAGTATAGACAGGAGGACACATGTCTAAAGACATCAAGATGACTCACGAACATCAACTCAGAGGCATAAGCAAGAACGTTCTTCATCTCTTATATCTTCACGACGGCACATCATCCTTCTACACACCATCTCTGATCAGCACACCTTGATTGGTCTGATCACCACACCCTAGCTAAAATATTAAGGCTAATTTCTCCCTACATTCCCAGGTGGGTTAATGTTTTTTCTAACATGACATACCATAACCTATTACAGACAACTTTTGTTTATAATAAATTAAGTAAAAAGTTTATTGGGCCTAGCTTTCACAGTCTGATCAGGGTTAAAATGTCTGGCGACTCAATTCTAATTGTATTAAGATTTTGAGAAAATATAAACGAAATATACAATTTTAAAGTACGTTAACTCTTGTAATAAAACGGATAGAGTATATATTAGAAGAATGGTGGAATGAGTCGTTCGATCATCGGTAGCTGCATGCATGGTGACAGTTTTTACCAGCTTTAATTGGCCTCTGGTGTATGAGAATGGACGACTATTCATTAATTAATTATTGTTTTTCTCCAATACTCCAAACCTAAAACATTCGATCCTACCTGACGTCAATTGACTCTGTGGATATGATTTGCTTCAATATCTCTATGCAACTTCCATTTTCACAATTTGTCTGTTCCTCGCATCACAGCAAATGCCGACTGCCTGTCGTCCCCAACTCTCCACTACTTTTTATTTTATTTTATTGTTTTTATAAAAATTAGAATACGTACAAAGTCAGTTTTTTGAATGAGATAGAAGGCTTACATTATTTTAATATATATATGTGTGTGTGATTGTAATAAGAACAAGTTTACCTTTGCTATTTATGACATAAATATTCAACAAGTTTTGTAGTTCTAAAAATTGTTTAATAAAGTCAGGCACCACTGTACTATGCCTATCAAATCTTGTCACTTTTTGTTTGTTATACGACATGAAATTTGATTCATTTTTATCATTTACTCTTTCCGCTTCATTCAAAAAATTCAATTTGTATATAACGCAAAATAAAATTTTTAAAAGGGACGGAGAGATTATGGGCTTGTTCTTTAGGCCGGTTTGAGAACGGTTCTGAGAACTAGGTTGAATCCAAATGGGTTTGTGCCCAAAACAAAGAAACAATGTTCTCAATCCAAAACTTAAACACATATTCCACCACCACCCGGTCCACCCCTCCGCCGCCTCACCGCCACCACTGCTGGCCCAAAACCTAACCCCCAAAATCCAATTCTTCTTCTTCTTCTTCTTCTTTTTCTGTTTCAAGCCAAAAAATTTGAGAATGAATTACATATTTTCCCAAATTCCCAAAATTGTGAACTAAAGATTCAAATTTAAAATCCAATTACAAATGGGTTTGTGATTGATTGCGGAGGAAGAAGAGGAAGAAGAAGAAGAAGAAGAAGAAGAAGAAGAAGAAGAAGAAGAAAAGGAAGAAGAGGAAGAAGAGGAGGAGGAGGAAGAAGAAGAAGAGAAGAAGAAGAAGAAGAAGAAGAAGAGGAGGAAGAAGATGCAGCCTCGCCCGGCGGCGCAAAGAAGAAGAAGAAGAAGAAGAAGAAGAAGTTGCGGGAGGAAGAAGAAGAAGAAGAAGAAGAAGAAGAGGAAGAAGAAGAAGAGGAGGCCGGTGGCGGTTGCAGGAGGAGGCGGCCGACAGAGAAAGGCGGCGGCGGCAGTGGGAATTGGTTTGAGAACTGGGTTTCAGTTCTTGTTAAAGAACATGGGGTTGGGTTCGGTTTTTGGGTTGAGATCCAAAAAAGGGCAAACCTGTTCTCAGAACGGCCATGAAGAACAGGCCCTATATAATTATAATAACCCCAAGATTGAATTAATTCATAATACTTTGCCCCTAATGATCGATCATTGTCTAGTTTTACTACTTTGTCTTATGTGTTTTAAATAAATAGTACTATTTGCCCATTTTTGAATAATTTTATTATCATATATGAAATTTTTTTTGTATATGAAATTTTTTTTTGTTGTTACCTAATTAATAAAATTAAGTAAGAATAAAATTGTCCAATATGAAAAAGCATATATTATATATTTTAAAATACAATTCAATGTGAATCTCTGGGGGGAAATATAAAATTACGTATATTTGTAATAACATAATGAGAGAATAATGATGAACTATATTATAATTGTGTTATAATAGTATTGTTACAATATAAAGAGGTAGCAAGCTTTTATATAGGAGGCTAGAACTAGAGACATAGTAGGAAACATAGTGGTACTAGAGGGAGTGATAGTAGGGAAGTGATTGTTGGAGAGTAATAGTAGGGGAGTGATACTAGAGGGAGTGATAGTGAGGGAGTGATACTAGGGGGAGTGATAGTGGGGGAGTGATACTAGGGGGAGTGATAGTGGGAGAGTGATACTAGGGGGAGTGAGACTAGGGGAGTGACAATGGGAGAGTGATACTAGTAGAATCATGACTAAGGTGATTACTCTAATATCCTCCCACAAACTCAAGGGGGTAGAACCACTGAGTTTGAACATAAGGAGTGAAAATAGGGCTGGGTTGAGGCCGACGTCAAGGTGCTGACCAAGGTGGATTTTGAGGGTCATGTGGAGTCCGAGGCTGAGGTGTATTGGGCTCCCATATGCGGTGAGTTGGAGTTTACTGGTTTTCTGCTATCTGCGAGGATATCTGATGGTGGATCGAATTGTGACCAATCTATGCGGTTCACAGGTGTATTGAACTGACACGTGGCTGAGGCTGAGGTAGATAACTGGGCTAGAGCCAATGTCGAAGTGAGGAAAGGAGAGGACTCGAGGCTGAGGCTGAGGTCAATGGCAGGGCTAGACCAAGGTCAAGGTGAGAAGTCGAGGCCGAGGACGAGGTCAAGTCCGGAGACGAGGTCGAGGTCGACGACTGGGCTAGAGCCAAGGTCCAGGAGAAGAGAGGACTGGTCTGAAGCTGAGGTTGAGGCCGAGGCTTCGAGCGTGACCATTCCTGTTGGGTTAGTAAACCGATTGGTTTGAACAATGGTGGATCGAATGTTGACCAATCTACATGGTGCACCGGATTTGAAAAGACACCTGGCTGAGGCTGAAGTTGATGGCGACGCTGGAGCCAAGGGTGAGGTGAGAAGTCGAGGTCGTGGACGAGGTCAAGGCCAAGGCCGAGGTCGACAATTAGGGACGAGGTCGATGTCGAGGTCGAGGTCGACGACTTTGTTGGAGCCAAGGTCCAGGAGATGAGAGGACTGGTCTGAAGCTGAGGTCGAGGCCGAGGCTTTTGGCGTGACAATTCCTGTTGGGTTAGTAAACCGATTGGTTTGACCAATGGTGGATCGGATGTTGACCAATCTACATGGTGCACCGGACTTGAACAGACACCTGGCTGAGGCCAAGGTTGATGACGAGGTTGGAGCCAAGGTCGAGGTGAGAAGAGGAGATGAGAGGAGAAGACTGGTCTGAAGCTGAGGTCAAGGCCAAGGCTTCTGGCGCGACCAAATTGTTGGATTAGTAAAACGGTTGGTTTGACCAATAATTGATAGGATTTTGACCAATCTACATGGTTCACCGGTGTGTTGGTTCTAGATAAAGAACAGCTCCGGAGAGGACGGATGTGGAGACGGAGAGGACGGATGTGGAGAGATTGTAATGTGTGTAGGAAAACTAGTGGTGGCTGATTTGATGCCGGTCAGATTGGGCGGCGGTTTCAGTGGTGGTGCGATATTAGCGTGGCTAATTTGCTAAGGATGATATAAAGGAAAACGAAGAAATAATTTTATTTTTTTTTCCTTTTCCTTTTCCTCTTCTTCTTCTTCTTCTTCGTTTTCACCATTTCAAATCTAGGCTCTTATACCATATAAAATTACGTATATTTGTAATAACAGAATGAGAGAATAATGATGAACTATATTATAATTGTGTTAGAATAGTGTTGTTACAATATGGAGAGGTAGCAAGCCTTTATATAGGAGGCTAGAACTAGAGACATAGTAGGAAACATAGTGATACTAGAAGGAGTGATAGTAGGGGAGTGATTGTAGGAGAGTAATAGTAGGGGAGTGATACTAGGGGGAGTGATACTAGAGGGAGTGAGACTATGGGAGTGATGCTAAGGGAGTGATAATGAGAGAGTGATACTAGTAAAATCATGATTAAGATGATTACTCTAATAGTAAATCACAAGCTTGAGTGTTATATTTTTTTAGCAATTATTTTTTTGGGTCTCCATCGTGGTAGGGGATAATTTTAAATATTTCTGTTGTAATTGTAACGTTGACTTGTATTCATAAAATATAAAAAAATTAATAATAATAATTTTAAATCATCAATGAACCAATAATTGCATGGGTAAATACGTATTTGACTTCATTGATTATAGTATTTTCTGTGGAAATGACCGACAAACAAAGTTCTTTCAATTTTGTTAATGGTGTCTTGATTGATTGAAGATGGGCTTCTTCGTCGGATTAATCATAAACTGTAGTTATTAATTAGTTTGCCTGCTGTATTTTGTCTCATCTCTCTATATCATTTCGTTTTCTGCAAAGAAGATTATGCCTCGTGAATCCTCTCAAACTGTTAGGAAAGGGAAAAAAAAAAAAAAAAAAAAAAAAGCATATATATCATGGTGTCATTGTAATTCCTCCAGTGGCACCTTAAAAGTGTGCATGGTTTTGGGAGTTTGATAATGAAGAATGTGGATGACAAATTTTTTTTTTTTTTTAATGGAATTAGGTAGGAAAGAGAGGAAAAACATAATGACGAGATTATTTTTTGAATAATGTGAAGATTTTAAAGATAATTTTAAATTTAATAAAAAATGATACCATTATAAGAGTTTTACTTCTCGTACACTTACTAATTAAACAAAAATTATGTGTGATTCACAATGAATCCACATTTGGAAAGTAAGGCCATTCGTGAAAAAAATGATACCAAATTACGTATTTTAGGTGTTGTGTCTTGCAATTCATAAAAGTTTTATATTCTTTAAGTAAGGCACTTCTAATGAAAATGAGAGAGAGTAATTTTATATAATTTTTTGTTTGTAACAAAAGTGATGTTTTTTTCCTTAGAAGAAAATGAAAACAAACATGGCCTAACTCGGGAACCACGATTATATGCTGGGAAAACGTTTTCCGTTCAATTTTCTTTATTTTTTGTAAAGGAAAATTATTTGTATAATATATTACTCTATCTGTCTCACTCAAAGAGTTCAATTTGAAAAATGAACAACTTATAACAAATTATGAGATACAACATCTAAAATAAGTAATTTGACACTAAACTTTCCACTTATAACCTTAATTTGTAATTAAAGGTTAATTATAAAACACACGTTATTATATTAATAGTTGTATGCAATGTAAACAAATCCAAAGTGGAGTCTTTTAAGAGGAAAAGACCCTTTTTTTTTTTTTGTGGAAAGTGAACTCTGTGAGTGAGAAAGAAAGAGTGCATTTACATAGACTAAAATGATTATAAGCATAGATAAAACTATCCTTATATATTACTCTCTATGTTCCATTAGAAAAATCATATTTCAAAATATACAATTTATTATAAATTTCAATATACAACATATAAAAAATTTGAAAGTAAACATTTTTATTTAAACAAATATCAATTTCAAAATGGACTATTTTATTACAATAGATAGAGTAATATTTGTAGGGGCTGTTTTGCCTCGGACATACGCATTTTAGTCCAACAACGTTAGAGCTCACGTCATCTGATTCCGTAACGTTTAATAATTTGAGGGGCTACTTATTATGTACCGATTCAGCCAAAGCCTTTGACTGTAGTTTTTCCATACATGAGGGGTCTACTGATAATATCTTTAAACAAAGAGGGTGGTAGATGTAATTTTATTTTTGAGGAAATTTATTTATTGTTGGTTTGAATGCAATCACAGAGTATATCGGGCCCATTAGAGTGGATGGAAGTGGTGATCTTAGAATATGGGCTTGTGTTTGGGCTTTCGAGAATCTTTACAATCTACTTTGGCCCAAACTCTCTTCCACGCAACTCATTGACAAAACTGCCCTTGATCAGACCGCTTGTAATTAGTTGTTTTAGAATTTTTGTTTGGTGTGAGCACTCTTTTGATCATCGTTCACACTTTATAAGTATACATATCACACACGAACTTGTATTTTGATGAACTAGATCAGGCTGAACTTGAACTTGGTATGATTAAAACTCGACTCGAACTTGTTTATTTGCAAAATAAACAATTATAAATAGAATTTTTGGATTTAACTGATAAACGAATAGAGTCCGAACGTGCTAATTCCATTTCTTATCCCTGCTTATGGCATATGCACCATAACTATTTATATAATAAAATGGCAAAATATTCCCTTCATCTTCAGGTTTTTTTTTTTTTTTTTAATTTAGAAAAAAAGAGCATAAAATTACATTGCTGACGCTCACACTAAAATCATTCGGCTATCCACTAATGCTATTACATTTGTAAATTCAAAATTAAAGTAATGTTGCAAATGCATTAATATCTAGATAGTAATAACAGTATATTTATAGTCATTTTATATATATATATATAGTGTAGTATTCATTGATTAAATCTTTACTATTAATGCTGCATTAGCAATAGGTGAAAGCATGTAAGGTGATCACTAGCAATCAAAAGTGACTAAAAATATCACTACCAACGTCTACCACTTTTAATTATTGTTTTCTTCTTCTTTTCTCTTTAGACGTTTTTTATATATATGCCACCGTACGATCTAATAATACAACTGTTTATGAGTCACAAAATACAACTCTAAAATTAACTCGGGAATATATATATATTAAGCATGGCTGTTAAGTTTTTAATGCATCGTTCATTCATCAGTTGTAGCTGCGGTGCAAACTACATATGCCATGCATTGTGACTGCAGCTTTGGGCAATGGAAGAAGATTCATTAATTAATGATTGTTAAATTTGAAATATATTCCTAGTACTACTCCATGCAGTTGCAGACTTTAACGTTTGACATTCCGATCCTACCATGAAGTTATAAGTGTGTGACTCCGTGGATTTTGTTTGCTGCATATGCTTCACTACTACTACTACTACTACTACTACTAATTAAATTAATGGCACTTCCATTTCCATTTGTCTTTTCTTCATAAGAGGATTTGCAGACTCCTTGTCGTCTCTTGGATCTCCACTACTCTTTGTTCTTCCAGTTCAGCCATGAAAAGGAAGACTGAAGATTTATTTGTTGAGTGGGTCGATTAATGATAACTTCTCAGACCAATTTTAGAGGACAATGTCCGTCAATGGAGGAAATAGGGGGAAGCAATATTCAAGATATATATCTTCGATCTGTTGTTGATTTTTTTTTTTTTTTTACACTATCAGGAAGGGTATAATTTGGTCAAGAGTGGATGCTGGAAATATCATATGCATATATGGCTGCAATGAGGACAAGTTTACCTCTTCTTCTATCTATTTATGGCACAAATATTCAACATCCAAGTTTTGATGGTTCTAACCATCGATTAATAAAGCCAGGCACAAACCTAATATATACCTATCAAATCTTGTCAGTTATATTGTTTGAGGTATATTATACCCAATATAAAAGTTGTTCCAAAACAAATGATATTATATTACACGCACGTACGTTGCTATATTATTAATGCATGATATGAAAAGTTATTAGAACAAAAATATTAAAAGTAAACTGTTCTGCTGTAATAAAACGAAAGAAATCCTTGATTGATCTATATATCCATTCTAGATTATGGACAAGGCAAAAACAACTTCCAAATTAATTCTCAAATAATGTATGTATGCTGCATGTCACGTTGATTGATTTATACATTATCACATGATGATCACCCAAAGAAATCGCAACAAAAATTAATCATCATATTAACAAAATTTTGCATGGAAATGAAAAGGCTTTCGCAAAAACCTAGCTGCCATACCTACCTTAATTATTACGAGTGGGTGATACTATTAGTTAATTAAAAATTAGTCGATGGTAATAGTTTGAGTGAAGTAATGATTCAGAAATTCATCACCAGATCATGAAATCAAAGATATCTGTTTCTTTCATTCTCCCTTCCTTTCAATTTCAAACCTTAAAGAATATTATTGTTTAAGGGAAACAATTTTATTTAAATTTCTTTCATTTTAATTTTAGTCTATTGTGTCAGAGAAATAAGGGAGAGATTTTCTCCCTTCAAATAATTTCTTTTCTTTTTTTTCTCTATCTATGGCGATTAGGTGATTTTATTCTAAACTATCATGCTTTCATTCTGATTATGATGTATGGGTATTCAGTTGAAAATTCAATTTTGGTACTCTACATCATGTATATACCTACAATTTGATAAAGTAAGTGCATTATCGTGGTCCATATATGATAATTATCAAATCATTTCTTTCGTAATTTTGTGTTCCGTCCGCCCTTCTCAGATCTTTTAATTTTCAAACGAAAAATGAAAAAAAAAAAAAAAAAAAAAGCAACCAACCCGTCCCCCACCCCCAATCAACTAGTTGGAAAAAAAAAAAAAAAAAAAAAAAGCAACCAACCCGGACCCCCCCAAATCAACTAGTTGTGAAAAAAAAAATAAATAAAAGCAACCAACCCGGACCCCCCAACCCCAATCAACTAGTTGAGGTCAATTTGTGCATATAGTAACAAAATATATGATGTTGATTATAATGGCGGGTCACAAGCAAGCAAGAATAATGATTTTTAGAATTTTGGAACTCACAATTAAGGTCCCATAATACAAAACAACGTTAACAAGAGGAAAAGAGCACAACGTTAACAAATTCCGACCATTTCAAACCCTACAATGTGGAGTGAATTGGAATTTAATTGGAGGTGGTGACACGACTGTGATGCGCCGCATAAAGGCCGAGTGGATACGGGTACTATATGTCAAATTAGTGCAAACTTATGTAGGGCATCCTCAATGGTTTGGTTCAAAATTTACTCTTTAAGTCTAACGGTTTGGATCAATTTCCTATGCCAAAAATATTATATATTTATTTGATTTAATTTGTATATTATTATACATATTAATTCACTATATACATTTTATTTAGTAATTTTTTTGTAGAATATAAAAGTATCCCTATTTATAAGAATATATATAATGTAAATTAATTTAAAATAAACTCTTTTAACGAGACAATAATTATTTTTTGTTAAAAAAATTTACTATTTAAGTAAAACAGAGAAGTATCAAAATAAGGTAAATGATCCTCTCAAACTTACATATATATCATGTTAATGTTATTGTAACTACTCACTCCAATTATATGGTGTCCCACAATTTTGGGTCCAAATTGCTGACTCAACTTGTCAAATCCGATCAATACTTGAGGAATAAGGATGCCGCCCCATATGACGGGAGAAATGCTTTCCTCAAAAGCAACTTAGTTTTGAAAGAAAAAGGAACGAAATATTGCCTAAACGGTTAGTGCGCAGAGTGTGTCACTCAGATGTCGAAGTTCGATTTCTATCTCTGTCAGAATAAATAATTTCTTAAAAATTATTACTCAATCTCATAAGAAACAGCAAAGCAGGGTGTATGAATCCTAGTCATGGTGTATAAAAATTTCTCGAAACTTTAGTTCCAAAACTTTTATCAGTGGTAGATTTGTGATTATTGGTATAAGATTTATTGAGCGCAATTGTAAGTTTTATACTTCTACTATGTTTAGATCTACTGTTTAGTATATCAAATATACTGATGCAGTTCAAATATGATAATTATCACATTAAATATTTTGTAACTAATTGTATTGACTGTTTATAGGACTTTTGCTGTCAAACGTTACTATTTCTTGCACTATTGACCAATTTCTTTGTAATTTTCAACCAAAAAAAAAAATGACAAACTGACAAAGCATACCTAACTCGTGAACCATGGTTATATTTTGGGAAAGCATTTTTAGGTGGAGGTTTTTCAATATATATATATATTTTTCGTTGAGTAAACTGCCAACAATGTTATTATTATCTCTCATTTGGTAACTAAGCTTTTTTTTTCCCCACGAATGTCACTATACTTTTGTAAACGTGCTAGAAATGTCATTCCGTCAATTTGGGTCCGTTCGAGTTAACAGAAATAACATCATGTGTCACTCACATGCCACTTTTAAGTGGTATTTTTGTCCAATACTCTTCTATATACTAAAATACTGTTTATTATCTTCTTCCTTGTGTTTGAAAAATTCAGAACTCAATCGCTATAGGTCCCCCTCAGAACCCACCACCATGCCGTCCATCTTCCACCATCCTCCCCTTCTAAAAGCAACCACCAATAAAGGTCCCCCTCAAAACCCACCACTATTGAGGCATTTCCAAATTAATATAAACATATTCGATGCTGATGCAAATGTGATTGGGATGGCTCGACTCCGATCTCCAGCGCCCTTACTTTTCCCACTTTGGTCGTTCCCTTTCAGCAGCCCTCGTTGCCGATGTAGAAAACCACCATTATCAACAACTTCACTATATTGTCACTCAACTTCATCCTCCCAAGGAGCCATATTTCTCTTCCCCGTCGCCTTCACCGCTGTTTTCAGTTGTGACTCTGGCTTCGTCCTCGTCGCTGAGCGTGAAAGATTGGTTCTTGGGCTATTCGCCAATAAAAGGTAGACTCTGTTTTAAACCCAACAGTGGATTTGGATGCTGCAGCCGTTCGGTGCTCTCGTGAAGGGTAAACTCAACCATCACCGCCGGCGGAGGCTGATGAATATGGTGGTGGTGGTGAGTGTTGGAGGAACATTTCCAGCCCTGACATTCCAGAACCCATACTTGAATACAAACGGCTAGCATAACATTCGTCTCCATACAAAAGATCTTGAAATATCGAAAGCTTAAAAATCAAGTTTTGAACAACCAATCTAATCTATCAAGAAAATTCATCTAAAATGTTCACTCATACATTTCCCAAAATCCAATTCTAACTGGAGTAAGGATTTTTGGTCCGTAGTGGTGGTGGCTTTTGGTTAACCATTTCCCAAAATCAAATTCTAAGTAACCATCACTCTAGGATAAAGAGTTTTTCTTTTGTATAAAGAGCTTTTGTTAAACCCACCACTGCTGCCGCCCTTATTTTTCGCTCATTTATTTATTTTTCTTTTTCACATCATCTTCTTGTTTGTTGGTGCTTAGGAAGAAGTAAAACCCGACAAATTTGTAAATTTGTTTGTGAGATCCAAGGAGAGAGAAGGGTGATGGACGGCTACGGAGGTAGGGGGTAGGTGGACGAAAGCAAAGGAGGGAGGAGGAATGCTGAGGATGAAGATGAACGGTATCCAAAAAAAAAAGGAAATGACCAAAATACCTTTAAAATTGGCACATGACAAATATGTGACGGTCATTCTGTCAAGACTAACGGTAGGTGACATTTTCGGCACCTTTTAAAAGCATAGTGACATTCCTGGAAAAAAAAAAAGTTTAGTAACCAAACGAGAGTTTGTGGAAAAGTATAGTGACATTTTTTACAATTCACTCTTTTCCGTTTGAAGGATAATTATTTGTGTAAAATATTACATTTACGTAAATTTTAAAAAATAAAAATGAACGAAAGTTGTTTTTATTGTAGATAAATAAAAATGAACAATGTCGTTTTGGCTCTGGTTAGAGATATCATAATTGGATTGAAATGTTCCTACACTCTAATAAAAGGGCCCACAAACCTACGTGCAAAACCCCACCCTACTTGCCCAATTTTCCGCCTTCCTTATCAAAATCAGTAGATGGCCTTCCTTTCCAAATTAACCCATCACCGCCATTCAATTCACGGAATAACCCACTAAAGTCCAAATTAAATGGACGAACAAAAGGGTAAATTCGTCACATCTCTCACACAAATTTGTAAAGGGTGAATTACATTTACTTCTCCCGAGGTTTGTCTAAATAACAAATGGGTCCCTCAAATTTCAGAAAATAACATTTCAGTCCCTTAACCATCCAAACTTGAAGTCCAACATTGTTCATCGTCTTCCCTGCGCCACCGCCGCAGCCATCACTGTTCATCTGGGTTGGAAATTTTTCTGGGACTATTATTTATCTTCTTATTTGTAAAAATTAGACACATCACTCATTTTAAACGCAAGCTTTTCAAAAAAAGTTAACTTAAAGGCATGCCTACATAAACAAGAGATATTAGCAGGGGAAATATGGCTCCATTTATAGTGGTTCATAATAACTACATCAATTTTTAAGGCGCAGGTTATTCCATGCAAATCTGTTCTTAATTTAATCTTCCACAGTAAAAAATACTTGCATTTTTTATAGATTTGAGGAAGGAATTCAGTTGCTTTGCAGAAGAAGTTGATACTATGTTGGAATAAACTGACCAGCTCTACTTTTTGGGCTTCTCCATTTTTCAAGTTTTTTTGTGAAGTGACAGACGCATCGCGGAATTCGAAAGCTGAAATGGAGGGCACAACGAGTAGTTGCATCAGAGATAGATATGCAAAGCTGGTGGAAGAAGGGTCTTCGCTGAGTCAATTCTGCCATGGCGTCGGCGGGGGGACGCAGGGAAGACGATGAATAGTGATAGACTCTAAGTTTGGGTGGTTAAGGGACTGAGATGTTATTTTTTAAAACTTAAGGGACCAATTTGTTATTTAGGCAAACATCGGGGAGATAAATGTAATTCACCCATTTGTAAAATTTCCATTCTTCCCAAAATCATTCCTTCCCAATCAATTATTCACAAAAATACCCACTAAAGTCCAAAGAAAATGGATGCATAAAAGGGTAAGACTTGAGCTTTTAAACTCCATTATAGTCTTACTCTTGATAAACGAATAGAGTTTGAACGCGCTAAAATTCAGTTCTATCTTACCCCTATTTATATAGGACAATTAATAACTATTAATAATATAATAAAGTAGCAAAATAGGGCCTGAGCATCTTCATTTTAAAAAAAGTACTCCTACAAAATAACATTGCTGACGTCACACTAATATCATTGATCAGCTGTCCGCTAATGCTTTTAAATTTGAATTATGCATTAATATCTAGCTAGAGAGGTAATTAAATCATTTATAGTCATTTTTTTATTTTTATAACCAGTGATTAAAAAAAAGCACATATTCACTGATTAATTAAACTTTTACTAATCTTTCATTTTCATTAGAATGGTTTACTTATAAATAAAAAAAAAAAAAATTTAATAGAAGACTCCATTTACTGATATAAGTGTGTGTAGTCAACAATTAACTCACAAATGTCATAAATACAACAAACAGTTTCAAATTAGATTTTTTTAAATAACGTACATTAATATCCATAAAAATTGTATACGAGTGAAAGTTTATTTTCCTAAGGACGTAATAATAGATGAACGCATGCAATCAAAAGCGACAATAAATATCACTACGAACGTCTCCCTTTCATTCAATATATAACTTTATTTTTTGTTTTTTCATGCTTTTTTTCCTTTGGAGGGAGGGGGCCGGGTGAAGTATAAAGCTGGTTTTGAAAATGATAATAATAATAATAATAATAAGAATGTGATTTAATTAGGTGTGGTCATATTGTGAGTTATGTGGAATAAGGATAACCATAAATATATATAACCAAAACAAAGGCTGAAACCCACACCAAACCGCCATGGCATTGGCGCCACTTTAGATATATGGCGTCAAAATGTGTTAGGAAAAACATCCGTCCGTATCTTTGATATTTAGTGGCGAATTCAAAAACTAAATTTTTAAAATTTTGGAAAGATCCAATATACATATAAATATTTTCTGACAGAGGGTTGGAGGGGTCTGGGGCCCCCCTAGCTCCGGCCTTGGTGATACTACTTGTTCAGGAAATAACTCAACAAAAACATCACAGTTGAATTGGAAACCAGAAAAATAATAACACAACAAATTTAATATGGTTCGATCTCAACACATCCACATCACAAAAATACTCTCTATTTCATTCATTTACTATGATGAATAAAAAATAGAAGTACATGTACACTCCATTCCATTTTCACACGGTTTAATCACAACGTCGTCGGAGCTATAAGTAGAACTACACATCTATTATGACATCATCACAAATCATCATAACAAACCACCAACAACGTTGTAAGTATAGACAGGAGGAACACACATGTCTAAAGACATCAAGATGACCCACGATCATCAACTCAGAGGCATAAGCAAGAACGCTCTTCATCTCTTATGTCTTCACGACGGCACATCATCCTTCTGCACACCATCTCTGATCAGCACACCTTAATTGGTCTGATCACCACACCCTAGCTAAAATATTACGGCTAATTTCTCCCTACATCTCCAGGCGGGTTAATATTCTTTCTAACCTGGCATACCATAACTTATTACAAACAACCTTTGTTTATAAAAAATTAAGTAAAAATTTTATTGGGCCTAGCTTTCACAATCTGATCAGGGTTAGAATGTCTATCGACCCAATTCTAATTGTATTAAGATTTTGAGACAATATAAACGAAATATACAACTTTAAAGTAATTCAACTCTTGTAGTAAAACGGATAAAGTATATTATAAGAATGGTGGAATGAGTCATTCGATCATCAGTAGCTGCATACATGGTGACAGGTTTTACCAGCTTTAATTGGCCTCTGGTATATGAGAATGGACTACGATTCACTAATTAATTAATTATTGTTTTTCTTCAATACTCCAAACGTTAAACATTCGATCCTATCTGAGGTTAATTGACTCTGTCGATATGGTTTGCTTCAATATCTCTATACAACTTCCATTTCCACGTCATTTGTCTTTTCCTCGCATCACAGCGAATGCCGACTCCCTGTCGTCCCTAACTCTCCACTACTTTTTATTTAATTTTATTGTTTTTCTAAAAATCAGAATACATAAAAAGTGGATTTTTTTGAACGAGATAGAAGACGGACATATATATATATATATATGTGTGTGTGTGGTTGTAATAAGAGCAAGTTTACCTTTGTTATTTATGGCATAAATATTCAACAAGTTCTATTGTTTTAAAAATCGTTTAATAAAGTCAGGCACCACCGTACTATGGCTATCAAATCTTGTCACTTTTTATTTGTTATATGACATGAAATTTGATTCTTTTTATCATGTACTTTTTTCATCTCGTTCAAAAAATTCAATTTGTATATAACGCAAAGTAAAATTTTTAAATGGGCCGGAGGGAATACATACTTATAATAACCCCAAGAATGAATTAATTCATTGTACTTGCCCCCTAATGATGGATCATTGTCTAGTCTTACTGCTTTGTCTTATGTGTTTTAAAGATACGGAATTGATATTTGCAGCGACGGTTTCGATATTTGCAGCGACATTTTCTTATGAAAAGACTTAAATGCCCTTGGGGTAAAAAAATTTTAAAAACATTTTTATTAATTATTTTAGTTGAATTATGTCCCAATTTATTAGTAATTTTGTCAAAATTGTGAAATTTTTTACCGGAATGGAGAAGATTTGCCCGGTGGTTACTGCAAATAAGAAAGTTGGGGAGGGGGGGGGGGGGGGGGGGGGGGAAGTGTCGCCGGTCGCCGGCGACACTTTTGGACAAAAACTCCCGCGACACTTTGGTTTTTTTTATTTTTTTTAATGTAATTTTATTAATCATTTTACTTGTATTATGTCCGAATTTATTAGTAGTTTTGTCAAAATTGCGAATTTTTTTACCGGAATGGGGAAGATCCGCCCGGTGGTTACTGCAAATATCAAAAATCTCAACTTAAAGGGGGAGGGGGGGGGGGGGGGGGGGGGACCATCGCCGGTCGCCGGCGGCGATGGTTTTCTCCAAAACCATCGCCGTCGCCCGGCGATGGTCCCCCCCTTTTTTTTTTTTTTTTTTAAATTTTCCAGCATTGTGGAAATTTTAAATTTTTAAAAATATTTTTTTTACCCCAGGGGCATTTCGGTCTTTTCACGCAAAAATGTCGCTGTAAATATCATGCCCCTAAAGATATAGTACTATTTGCCCATTTTTGAATAATTTTATTATCATATGTGAAATTTGTTGTTACCTAATAAAATTAAGTAAGAAAAAATTGTCCAGTATAAAATATAAAAAAAAAGAAGCATATATTATATATATTTAAAAATACAATTCAATGGGGCTCTCAGGGGGTAAATCTCAAGCTTGAGTGTTATATTTTTTACTTGTATATGAAATTGTAATTGTAATGTTGACTTGTATTCATAAAATTAAAAATAATAATAATAAATTAATAATAATAAATTTAAATCATCGATGAACCAATAATTGCATGGGTAAGTACGTATTTGACTTCATTGATTATAATATTTTTCTGTGGAAATGACCGGCAAACAAAGTTTCAATTTTGTTAATGGTGTCTTGATTGATTGAAGATGGGATATATGGGACCCTCGATCGTCATCTTCTATAAGAAGAGCTTCTCTTCTGCCCACATTTCACTTCATCATATTAATTCTCAGGTTTTTTTTTTTTTTCATTCCAGAAAATTAAAGATATGGAGGTGATGATGATGAAGAGTTGCAGAAGATCATCCGCCATGAAAAGGGTTGGGAGGTTTCTGAAAGAACAAAGAGGAAGGCTTTACATCATGCGGAGATGCGTGGTTATGCTTCTGTGCTGGCACGATCCTGATCAAGCCCAGGATGCATGATTCTTCTTCGTCAGATTAATTCTTCTTCGTCTCATTTTGTAATACTGAAAATAAAACAGTATTAGAAAGTGGATTCATTATTCTAATAGAACCGAGGGAGTGGTTAATTAGTTTGCCTACTCTATTTTGCCTCATCTCATCTACCTTAAGGTATGCTTGGTTTAGGAGTTTGAGGATGAGGGATTTTTATTTTGATGAGGGATACAGTTTTTGGGGGAATTGCATGTGTAGGAAGGAGAAGTGAAAAATGATACTTCCTATTTCATTACAACGGTCAAGTTTCGAAATATCTTTTTATTTTATATAAATAGTCAATTTTTATTTTATTTTTTTAATTTTTTATTCTCTTACTAATAAAATCATATGTGGTCCATAATTATTTCACCTTTGAAAAGTAAGGTCATTCGTGAAAAAAATTATATAAACTTATTTATTTTAGGTGTTATATCTTACCAGTCATAAAAGTTGTACATTCTTCAAATAAGACACTTGTAATGAATCGGAGGGGGTAGTGTTTTTATATAAATTTTTGTTTGCAGAAAAAATTATATTTTTCCTTAGAAGAAAATGAAAACAAACATGGCCTAATTTGTGAACCACGACTATATGCTGGGAAAACGTTTTTCGCCGAATTTTTTTTTAAAGGAAATTTATTTGTACAAAATATTACTGCCTCCGTCCTACTCAAAGAGTTCATTTTTTAAAAATGAAAAATTTATCAATAAGGAATTTGACACTATATTCTCCACTTATGTTCTTAATCTATAAATAAGAGTTAATTGTAGATTACACATTATTATATTAGTAAGAGTATGTAATATAAACAAATATATGGTGAACTTTTTTAAAGGGACGAGAATATTTTTTCAAAGTGGAATATGTGAATGAGATGAAGGGAGTATAATTACATAGAATGATGGAGTAATATAAATATCTCCACACATAACTACGTATTTTTGTCATTTAAATTCCCTTTTAAAGGAGCGGAAGTTCTTTTATTGTACTAGCATCTTAATAATTTGAGGGGCTGGCTAATTATTTTACTGATTCAGCCAAAGCGTCCAGACATGAGGTAGGGGTCTATTGATAATATCTTCAAACATGTAATTTAATTATTATTTATTTTTGGTTTGAATGCAGCAATCACAGACCTAGACTAGATCAGGCCCATCAGGGAGGTGATCTTAGAATGTGGGCTTTGTGATTTGGGCTTCGGAGAATCTTTACAATCTACTTTGGCCCAAACTCTTTCCACGCAACTTATTCACAAAATTGCCCTTTATCAGACCTCTTGTAATTAGTTACTTTAGAATTTTGTTTGGCTTTAGTAACGAGCCATTGTTTTAATGGTTGTTATGTATAGTGAATCACCCAGAAGTCGGGGATTCGATTCCTACCTCTATTAGTTCCGCCTAATGAAATAGTGTTATTCAAAAAAAAAAAAAAAGAATTTTGTTTGGCCTTTGATCCTCGTTCCCAGACACACTTTATAATTAGTCGAACTTGTTTATTTGTAAAATAAATAATTACAACAGAATTTTAAATTCAATTGATAAACATATAAAGTCCGAACACGCTACGTATGGCACATGCTCCATAACTATTTATATAAGAAAATGGCAAAATAGTCCCTTCATCTTTTTCTTTTTCTTTTTCTTAAATTTTTAAAAAGCACAAAATAACATTGCTGACGCTTGAACTAAAATCATTCTGCTATCCAGTAATGCTATTACATTTCTAAATTGAAATTTAAAATAATGTTGCAAATGCATTAATATCTACTCCCTCCGTTGTCCATATTGACAAAAATACAACTTATTATGAATATCAAGGTACAACACTTAAAATATATATAAAGTGTAGCATTCATATGATTAAACCTTTAATGTTAATACTGCATCACAATCATAGTTTTTGTAACATCGTGATATGTATCGTAGAACCGTACGATACTATAATCCCAAAACATCAAATCTATTCTACTTCCGATTCTATCCGATACTATAAAAATTTGCTGAAATGACTAAAATAAGAGTAATTTTTATAATTTATTAATAATTTTACACATACATATTTCGTATAAAATCTTATAATACTACAATAAGATACTATCAATATCAATCTTACACCCAAATCGATATTACGTAGTATCGTAGTTTTACAAACAATGATTACAATAGAACGCATATGCAAGGTGATCACTGGCAATCAAAAGTGACTATAAATATCACAGGCTATGGATATCACTACTAACGTCTAGCATCTTTGATTCGACTTAGGTTTTAATTTTTATTTTTTTTTCTACTTTTTTCCTCTTTTCTCTTTGGAGGGACGGGGCCGGGGACCCGGCCGGGAAGGGTGGGAGAGGAGAGGGGGGTTGGGTCTGAGGAATATTACAATATATAATATTTTTTCGAAGAATGACATTTTTAATATTAAAAGTTTTGGCTGTTTGTAATTTTGGTACTAAAAGTTTACTAAGTTTTAAATTTGTGTTTTATGTTTATACTTTGTTGCATTTTTAGTACCAATACTTACTATAGCAGGTTTTACGTAGTCAAACCGAAGTCAACGGTAATTTGGGGGGTATTTTACAATTCTACAATTTTGTGGGGGCTAAAAATATAAATTTTCTAATATAATTTTCAAAATATTTTCGCGGTTTTCTTTCTCCTCACTCTGAAGAAAACTTGTAAGTCGACTAAGGAGAAAAAAAAATCGCGAAAATGTTTTGGAAATAATATTTAAAATTTCAGCCCCACAAAATTGTAGAATTTTTAAAATACCCTTAAATTACCTTTGACTTCAGTTTGACTATAAAAAACCTAATATAGCAGGTATTAGTACTAAAAATGTAACAAAGTATAAACATAAAGCACAAGTTTAGAATTGAGTAAATTTTTAGTACCAAAGTTGCAAAGAACCAAAATTTTTAGTACCAAAAATATCATTTTCCCAATATTTTTCTATCCAGAAAATATAAAGCTGCTTTCGAAAATAATATAATGATATCTTGAGCAAGTTGAGCTACAATTAAAGGCATGTTCTTTTTTACGAGTTTAAAAAAGTTTTGAAAATTAGTTTTTGAAAGATAATTTTATAATATAAAAAGTGTATTGAAAATATAAAAATGTATAATTGAATAATAAATTTTTTTATTAAAAATAAAAAAACTGATTAAAATATGATAAATTTACTATTAAAACCTAAAACAAAAACTAAAACGTAAAGAACAGACCCTTAATGTAAAGTAAAGTGATTCAGGTGTGGTGGTATCGTCACTGATGTGGAATCAGGATGTCCATAATCGAAACCAAGCATGGTGAGAGGTTTTACCAGCTTTGGCCTCTGCTGTACCTGTGTCACAATGGACGATGATTCATGGGATAATTATTGTGTTTCTTCGATCATCATGTTATAGAATTTCAATATTCCTAGTACTACTACTCCATGCAGTTGCGGACTTTAACGGTGGACATTCGATCCTACCACGACTTTCGTTTTGTTTTCAAGTGTGCGACTCTGTGGATTTTGTTTGCCGCATATGCTTCAATTCCTCTAACCACTACTACTACATTAATGGCACTTCCATTTCCCTGCAATTTTTCTTTTTCCTCGTCAGAGGAATTGCCGACTCCCTGTCGTCTCTAGCTCTCCACTACTTTTTATTCTTGGTTTTAGTTTTCCGATTCAGTCATGAGAGGAAGATTGAAGATTTATTTGTTGAATGATAGCTGCTGCATTTTTAAGACGCATTGCCTGAGCCTCTGTGTCGGCCACCCTTTTTAAGCCCATTTGGTTATTGAGACGTCGTCTCAATAGACACTGCATATATATCATGTACATTTTTTATTTTTTTAAAATTAAAATTCTTTTCATATACGATGTTGAAAATCGTCCAATAATGATGGGCTGCGCACTAAAAAATAAGGTCAATAAATTTGATTTACAAAATATTTAATCTGATCATCCAATTGAATGCATCCTGAACAATGTATGGTTGCAATATGGACAAGTTCACCTGCTATTATGCAGCAAGTTTTGTGGTTCAAACAATTGCTTAATAAAGTCGGGCAGCAGGACTGATGATTGTACACTCTGCCAATCAAATCTTGTCAAGTATTGTTTTTTTTAATATTACAATAATATATCGAAATTGTTATACGCAGTAATTGTTTTACTATTTGCAGTAACATTCTCCTATGAAAAGACTAAAATGCCCCTGGCTAAGAAAAATAAGAAAACTCGGGTACTGTTCACACACCGGTGAACAGTACCATTTAAAAAAAAAAGATAAGAAAATCCGTTAAAAACCCGAAATACCGCTGGTGGGTGAACAGTACTAGTTCAAAAAAAGATAAGAAGATCAGTTAAAAACCTGAAATACCGCCGGTCGGGGAAAATACCGCTCCCCGGAAAACCGGCGGTATTTTCCGCGGCGGCGGTATTTCCGGCGGTCGGGGGGGATTTTTCCGGATGTTTTATGCCCGAACGGGGCGACTTTTGCACCAATACTTTAAAGGGCAATTCGGACCTTTTACAGGAGAATGTTACTGCGTTTAGTAAAACGGTTACTGCGTTTAGTGTGCCTCATATATATAAGTTATAACCCTAAGATTGAATAATTAATAATACTTTGTCCCTAATTATTGATCATTGATTTTGCATTAATTAATTCAATAATTGTTGATTTATATTAAGAGCATGTTCTTTAAGTTTTAATTTTGGTCTCAACAGTAAATTTAATATATTATAATCAGTTTTCATTATTTCTAATACAGCTTTTTACTATTCAACTATATCTTTTTACATTTCCAATACACTTTTTACATTATAAAACTATTTTTCTCAAACCAAAACTCAACACAACAAAAAAGAACATGCCCTAATACAATAATAATAATAGTTGAAAACAATACATGTACCCAATAATTGACTTATAAAATTGTAATTAATCAATACTTGATTACTGGATCGATCCCAGATTCTGGACAAGCCAAAAACACCCAAATTTTCAAATAATGTATGCCGCATGCTGCCTGTCACGTTTTCTGATTGATTTATGATGATTAGCCAAACGAAAACGCGTGAAGTTGGAACAAAAACTAATCATCCCTAAATTATATTCTTAATAATACATGTCTCGACTAATTTAGCAAGTGATACGATACACATACATTGATTCTATTTTTATAAAAACAATTATGTATAGTTACTCATTAAAAAAAAAAAAAAAATTGTACGGTGGAAAGGCTTTCGCAAAACATTACTGCCGTACATGCCTTAATTATTAATTACGAGGAGTAGCACATATTACTATTTTAATTAATTAATTATGTAACTGATTAGAAAATTACTCAACGTGCAGAATGAGTGAAGTAATGATTCAGAAATTCATCACCAGCTCCTGAAATAAAAGGTAGGCCATGTCCGTACGCCCATGTCATAATCGTAATTTGTCGTTTCCTTAGGGTCCCAGACCTGAATAAAATAATACAAACAGATCCCCGAAGGGTCAAATTACATTTGTTCCTTGAGGTTTGATGAAATTAATATTTTGCCATTGTGATTTTAGAAAACTATTATTTTCACCCTCAATGTTGAAATTCTTTTGGACTAGCAGAAAACACTCATGAGGCTTTTATTTTATATTTAATTTAGAGGGGTTAATTTTTATCTAATTACAAATCTTAAGGGATAAAATCAATAGTAATTTTCTAAAATTACATAAAAATAATCGTAGTTTCATCGAATCTCAAGAAGAGGGTAAATTAATTAACATGTTTGTTATTGTCTCCTTGAATAAAATTATAAAAAAAAGAGAGCCTTGAATTAGCAACCAGCCTCGACCAATACCTACACCATTATTTTCTTCTCTTTGCCTCCTTTCTTTCATTTTCTTCCTTTCAAACCTTTGCATGACGGAAATAATCAGTGACAATATCGAGTCTTTATATTTAACAACAAATTTTATATTATGTATAGACTTATAATTTAATAAACTAAATACATTATTGCAGTCCATATATGATAATGATCAAATTAATTTTTATGTAATTAATTATATTAACAGTTTTCTGATTCTTTTTTATCAATCATTATTAGATTTTTAAAATTTTAAACCACAAAAAAAAAAAAAAAAAAAGAAGCGACAAGCCGGACCCAACAATCAACTAATTGAGGTCAAATGTGTGGTGTTAACGAATCATAACCGAAGAAAGTTATTGGGTCCTTGTCATACAAAATTTGTATAAATAGCAACAAAAGATATGATGTTGGTTATAGTGGCGGGTCACAAGCAATAATGATTTTTTAGACTTTTCGACGGGGGCCACACCACAACCTCTTTTTATATAAAAAGAGGTTGTGGTGTGGCCCCCGTCGAAAAGTCTAAAAAATCATTTATATATATATATATATATATATATATATATATATATAAAAAGAGGTTGTGGTGTGGCCTCCGTCGAAAAGTCTAAAAAATCATTATATATATATATATATAAATATAAAAAGAGGTTGTGGTGTGGTCCCCGTCGATAATCTAAAAAATCATTATAGCTTATATATATATATATATATATATATATATATATATATAAAAAGAGGTTGTGGTGTGGGCCCCCGTCGAAAAGTCTAAAAAATCATTTTATATATATATATAATATATATATATATATATATATAAATATAAAAAGAGGTTGTGGTGTGGCCTCCGTCGAAAAGTCTAAAAAATCATTATATATATATATATATAAATATAAATATATATATATAAAAAGACGTTGTTGTGTGGCTCCCGTCGAAAAGTCTAAAAAATCATTATAACTTATATATATAATTTATTTATTTATTTATTTATTTTTGTGTGTGATGTGAGTTATACTAGACTCCTTATAAAAATTTTATTTTTCCGATATGTAGATTACAAATTACTTTGGGTGATTATTTTTTATTAAAAGAAATACGTTGTTAATAATATATTTTGATTAAAAGTTAAATTAGAAACATCAGGGATTTAAAATGTGAATCATGGTAGTAGTTAGAGACTTTAAATATTAGTACTTTTATATGCGAATTTCGCAAAATAGGAATTCAAATAGAGTATAATTAATTGACGCCTCTCTGTGACACGTGATAATGTTAGTATATTTTAAATAATTTGACCTCCACTATATAGTGAGGGTATAATTTTAGTTATTTATATGTTTTTCTTCTTTTTTTCGGCCTTAAAAAAAAAGTTAATAAATAAATGTATATAGGGCGAGACTCTCCTTTCAAATAAACCATTTAATCATTAAATTTCGTATTGTATAAATTAACTGTACAATTGCAAATGCCAAATTCAATTGTTGAATAGTTCGTCATATATACATTGCACCCCTAGATATTATTTTATAGTTTCTGAACTGGTCACAGGCACAACTTAAGGTCTTAAGATACAAAACAACGTTAACAAGAGGAAAAGAGTACAACGTTAACAAATTCCGATCATTATTATAAACCCTACAATGTGGAGTGAATTGGAATGGTGACACGGCAGTGATGCGCCACATAAAGGCCAAGTGGATAAGTGCTATCTATAACTTTTCTTCAATGCGGTCAAATCTGCATATTTAATTATTTATTTATAATCAGATTAAGGAGTTAAAATCAATATCCCATCTTCTAATTATTTCTTTCCTTTTTAATTAAAAAAAATAAAATTAAGTACGAGTATGTGATTTGTATCCAAAAATGGAAACCAAATTATATTCATTAACTGCTAATCAATCCTCCATTAATTAATATCCACTGTTCAATTCTTAAAAATATAGACCTTAATTATGCTTTAAGTAATAATGTATAAAATTTAAATAATTTGACATCGTAATTTTCACAAGGTAAATAAATAATAATGTATATATATATATATATATAAATGGTTTGTCGCGTGATTGATGAAGAAACATACAAATTATTACTACACGACAATTACTACATATGGCATATGCTCCCACGACAAACTCATCTTTCACAAAATAGCAGGTGGGTCGAAACTACAAATTCAATTCATGTCTACAGTAACATGAAAACACCCTAAATTGAACAAATGCACCAGGGTTTGAAGTTAAAACGGCCTCCATTTTACAAATTTCTTTGTCTCAATTTAAAAAACGATGACAAGTTACGTAGATGATCCTCCCAAGATTTACGTAATTTGTCATTGTTTTTTTTTTATAATATTGACACAAAGATTCGTAGGGGCAGTTAGAGCCCTTATTTGTCAGCCTTTAACTCAAATGTTTCGCAAAGATGCTCGAAAAGAAAGAAGGAAATTAAGTAGCAGTTTTGAAGAATGGCCTTGATTAAAAACTCATAAAATGTTGGATTTGATCTTTACTCCTTAAATGGGACATAATATATAAAAGTGCGTGCATGTGTATTTGTAAATACACAATTATAAATGTATTACAAAATGCAAATTAGGAATAAAATTCCATTTGATGAGTTATAACTAAGCTAAAAATAAAATTTTCTTTTTTCTCAAATTTCAAAAAATAAGAAATTATGAATGATGATAAATTGTGAGATATAGTAGTTGTGTACTCCGATCCCTCCTTTTTTAATAAAAATATTTCTGTGTTTAATTTTTTTTATATTAATATATATGATATTTAATGTGTAGCTAGTTCACCGAGAGGATAAGAGTTGGTTGCAGTTAGAGATCGAGACCCCCCTCCCCCTTGAGGTTGTGGTGTTAATTAACTCGAAAACTTGTGCTTTGGTTCTGATTGAGGAGGCCATTTATGAGGGAGAGGTGATGTTTCTAGTGGTGGACAATGATGGAGCTGCTATCTATACATGTTTGTTAATCTGATGGAGGAGTTAATATTGCTGCTACGTACGTACAGTTGGTTATGGAGAAAGCAGCTGCAGGGGTTCCATTCTATTCCAACAAGGATAATTGATAAAGTCACATAATATAATATGGGCCGGGGAAAACATTCATCGATCGAGGTATCTATCACAAAAGATTTTTAATTCTGGAGTCAATTAAATTGAAGCTTTCCGCTGTTGAATCTGTTCTGAAAGGGAAAAGGAGGAGTGGTTGTTGTAGATACATCAACCACTCCTTTTCCCTTTCAATTATAGTCCTTAATTTATTAATTTGGTAATCAATTATGGGAAATTCAACATTCTAATTGTCGGTGGGAAGAGATACTTCAGGCTCCTTGCTGAAAATCCTGAGACCTACACTAACATGACTGATATTGAGAACCCTTTTGCGATGAACAAAGACTTTTTTTTTTTTATTAATTAAGGATAGTTTTGTTAATAGAACAAAATATTACCGTGTATGTTAATTTCTGTTCTAACAATAACGTTACTCTTAATCAAATGCTTTATTACTAGCCAAATAGTATATGTCTAAGTAATATTTCATTTTCCAATATTAGAAATATTAATTATTTTAGTGAGATAAAACGATATTGAGCATCAAATTATGATATGCTAGCAAAACTAAACCTCTCGTGCATCTACACATTCTCCCAATATAAAGGGGGCACTAGGGGTATGTCATGACCTCATTGACCCCACTACCCTTTTTATATGTAATAGAAAAAAATTATAATTTCATTAAATCAATATTATGTGTCCTATTATTTACTTTAATTATACAATAACAATTATAAATGTATTAAAATAGTTTTCTACGCACTTATTTTATATTTTATCGTTACACTTTGTTTATTTTATTGATATTTATTAAATTGTTGAGCTAACATTACATTTATTAGTGAAAAATATAAATAAATAATTTTATAAATCATTTCTTATTTTTTTTAAAATTGATAATAAAATGTTATTTTTTTTAATCATATATAATATACATTGTGCCCTACTAGATAAAAACAAATTTCTCCCCCCTGAGCTGGTGGACGACTACGGTGGCTGTAAAATAAATAAATATATTTATTGGATTATATATATATATATATATATTATGGTATAAGACAACATTTAGTAGCAATTAATGAATTATATATATATATATATATATATATATAGGTTTTGAAGGAAGAAGATGGTGCATCATATAGTGGTGGCCATGGCTATTGGATAGTACAACAGCAATTCAATGTCATCCTTTAGCCAATTAACTAGGGCAGAAACAAGATAGAAGAAACAATTGAGACTGGGTATTGAAAAGTGGAAAACAATTGAGCTTTTTAGTAACAGAAAAAAAAAAAAAATTTAAATTTGAAGCCATATATATATCAGTCAATTTTGGGGGGTTTTGACTAGATTTGACACTTGTTTTATTTTTTTAAAATTAGATGGTTGATTTTTTAGATCTACAAGCTAGAACTGAAAAGTAATGGAGTTAATTCCCTGTAGAAAGGAAGGGTGGGTTTGAAGGAATATTGAAAAATATCAGTTTAGTTTTGAATAAGAGTAATATTATGATTAAAAAAAAAAAAAAAGAGTAGTAGTATGATCTTAGGATTAATTCAAGTATTGCCAAATTTAATGATGAAAATGTAAATATTTTGCTAAATAAAGAGATCAATGTCTTTAATTTAGAGTTCGTTAAATCAATTGTTTGGTCGGTCTTTCCCCATTTAATGGGAAATCACATATACGTCCTACCGTTAAGCTATTTTTTCGCAAGACATTTCTTACAATATCGTCAATGCACTATAGTTTAACCAACTACTAAAAGAAAGATCAATGTAATTGAAGGCAGCCTCCTCTCTCCAAACTCTAAAATTTATCTTCTTCCCTCATCCTCCTTATCAGATTAAGGAGGTTGAGGAAAGCAGTTATACTTTTGTTCCAACAATCCTTTATTTAGTTTGCTTTAGTTTTAATTTTTTTTCATATTTATGTTATTTTTCTCCCCGTTTATAGTGTTTATCTCTTCATGAATAGTATTTATCTCTCCATCTGTGGTAATTTTCTTCCTGACTGGTTGAATATTCAGTATTGAACCTTTCATCATCAATTAGTGGCTGATCCGTGACTATCGGTGCAAGATTTGTTCAGCGATATATTTCTACTATGTTCAGATATATACTATGTATAGATTTACAGTTTAATAAATTAGATATACAAATGTGGTTCAGATCTGTTAATTATCAGATCAAAAATATTATAATCAGTTGTGTTGACTGGATCTTGGTCTTGTTTTAATTACAGTTGGACGATTTCCAACACCATTAATAAAATTTTTAATTAAAGAAAAAAAAGAAAGATCAATTTCTTTGGGTTCGTTCTGTAGATAAATTCCATGCATAGTAATATGTCAGCCCTTTAAACAATAAACAAATACGAATCAATAATATTGATGCCCGAAATAAAGTATAAAATTATAACACAATGGTTAATTATAAAGCAAACTCGAAACATCTATTTTGACCTGACAAAAGCGACATTGCCCGGCTCACCAACAACAACAACACGCTCACTTCTATCTCAGCACATGGCCAAGGAAAGAAAAACAAAAAAACTACTTCCCTCCCTAACCCTAACCCTAACCCTAAACCTAAACTTAAACTGCAGCTTAATTATTATTTTAATGTATACTACTGTAGTTTCTTATGGACTCACTCGTGAAAAGCTTTTTTTTTTTTTTCATTATTAACAAATGTACAACCTATAATAAACACAACGTGAAATTTTTTATTTTTTTAATCTCATTTTTTTTTCTCATTCATTTCTCTCCGAATCCTAAATTTCGTCATTTTCTTCCATCATACTCCTTCTTTTGTTCTGGCTATCTTTTATTTTGTTTGTTTTAGTTTAATTTTATTCATGTTTATGTTATTTTTCTCTCTGTTTCTGGAGTTTCTTTCTCCATCTACGGTGTTTTGCTCTCCATCTATGGTAATTTTCTCACTGGCTATGGTGATCTCATTCATGGTCATGAGGTACAAAAACTCAGTTGAAGATGCAGTCTCGAAACTTTCATTAGCAATTAGTAGCAGATCCGTGACTATCGTACGAGATTTATTCAGCGATATAATTATACTATGTTTATATTTATACTAGGTGTAGATTTGCAATTTAGTGGATTAGATACACTGTTGTGGTTCAGATCTGTTAATTATCAGAGCAAATATATCGTAATCAGTTTATTGATTGCTTCATTGTCTTCTGTCAATCGCTGTTGAACGATTTTTCGCGCCACTAATGAAATTTTTAATTTTTAAAAAAAATATAAAATAAATCCAACATAAAACATTTGAAAGAAGTAATTTGAGAACATATTTTTCATTTAACTATATAAGCGTAAGGGGTAAGTAAGAACCACGTACATACATGTTATTGTACTAATAATAAAGATAGGTTAGGTAGAGAAATTTAAACTCGAAAATTTCTTTTTCATTTTTGCAAACATGGAAGGGCATAGACATGGAGTACTTTATAAAAGGCTTTGGGGTTGACCGATTCAACATATAGCAATAAAATAAAATAAAATATCTAGCTAAAGCTAACTCACACCCTGCCTTCAATAGTCAATAATGTGCTCTTCCAGTAATGGCACGTCACCTTTTTCTCAGGTTTCGCCATTTTGGAATTGGAATCCTTCTTCCTCCTTTTGTCTCAATGACGACGATGACCACCACCAAGATTTACTTCACCATCACCAAGATCTGCTCTCCTATTACTTAACCGTTGCCCCCATTATTGATGTTGAGGCCGCCGCCACCGCCGCAGTTTCTGTTTCGACCCCTTCCACTCCCAGCAAGAAAAAGACTAATAGTGCCGCCAAAAGGGATCGGCTCACCGCAGTTTCTGTTTCGGGAACTTTGACTAATTCCAGCAAGGAGAAGAAGGCAAGTGCGAAGAGGGATCGGCACAGCAAGATACTCACCGCCCAGGGTCCCAGGGATAGGAGGGTGAGGATGTCTATAGGGATTTCCAGGAAGTTTTTTGGGCTTCAGGACTTGCTAGGTTTTGATAAAGCGAGCTCGACCCTTGATTGGCTGCTCACCAAGTCCGAAACCGCCATCAGAGAACTCATTCAGACGAAGCAGATGGACAATGATGCCATTAATGCAACGTGTCTGTGCTCCTCTTTGTCCGAAGTTGACAATGGAGAGTTCGTGGCAGAAGCTATTATTTCCAAGAGGAAGAAGAGAGAGAGTACTAAAAGTGGAGCTAAAGAAAAAAAACCCGACAAAATGCAAACTGCAGCGGATAAAATTGCGAAAGAGGCGAGGGCAAAGGCGAGAGAAAGAGCTCGGGAAAGAACCAGAGAAAAGAATTCGCTACGGCTTCGGACCCTCTGCCAACAACACAACAATAATCTCATCTCCTTCAATAGTAGCTACAAGATGGGCACTTACAGATCTACAGAATCCAGTAGAGCCTCCTCGAATGAGATCGATTCTCCTACTGATGAACAACTCCAAGGATTATTCTTCGCTAATATTCCACGGAATGTTGCTGTAGATTTCAGCAATTGGCCGCCGTCTCGCATGCTCTAGCTACCCTTTATGCGCTAGTAATTAACAAGTGCGTGCAAATTAAATTTCATAAATAAAAAGGTGAAGTACTTCCACATACTTAAAATTCTTTGTTTTTTGCTTCTTAATTTCTTTTCGATATATAATAAATCGTGTAGTGATGGATCCCAATTAACTGCAGGAAGCTAAGCTAGCCCGGGGAAGACCAAATTAAAGCAACAGTACTTGACACATTAACTATTTGATGTGAGTTATGTTTTTTCCTGCTACAATTTTTTAACTCCATGCTGCATCGATCACATTCCTATTCTGGAGTGTGATATAATATATATTTGTACTTTGTTTTTTTTTTTTTTGTCGTTTTTGTGGCTCAATTCTGTTAATGGAAAGTTATGATTTTGCATCCAGAAGACTAATTTCTTGCCTCTCCAAATCCAGGCTGCGCTTTCCCATTTCTATATAAGCTGAAGAAACATTTAAGGACAAAAACCTACTCTTCTCTTTGGGGTAAATATTCAGGATAAAACATATATACATGATGCATGAACCTATATATATAGTTCAGTACGTAACTACCTTTTTTCCCTTGGCTTAGGGGGCCTTTTCTGGTCGGAAGTTTCTGTTTTGGCATTGAGATCATGTACATCTGGTTCACATCGTCAGTATATGTACTACTTTCGTCTCATTAGAAGAGTCCGATTTTGAACATGTACAGATTGATTATTATAGATTTTAAGTTACAGCACCTAAGCACCTAAGATAGCTAATTTGAGACCGTTTCTTCCACTAATATTGTTGGACTCTTTTATTGGAACAAAAATAAATTTTGAAAATGAACTCTTCTAATAGGGAATAATTGAATGGTCTTATGGAGAAAAGAAAGAAAGAAGAAAAAAAAAACAAAAGCATGCTTAGATTTTAATGGTTGACAGTTTGATCTATGCACCACAATTAGGTTTCCATCAAGAGTTTTTTTTTTTTTTTTTTTATCAAGTTGTTTAGTTAGAAGAGGCAAGACAGCCACAGGTGTGAGTGTGATCCAATATTTGTAGTTGATTTTACATAACTGAATAACATTAGCAGTACATGTGTACATGTTGAGATCGATCCTTTGATGAGAGGGGACAAAATTGAAAAATATCAAATGATTAATGATCGATCGATCGATGTTGTCTGAATATTTGACATCGATCCGATGTTACTACTATTGTCTTGATTAATTACCTGCATCTACCTGGTTCAGAAACTATATATCCAGTAGTTTTAATTCCTTCCCTAGCTTTATGTTTTCAATGGAGTCATGGACTATGGGCTTCTGATAAATCACTTTTGGTGTTTCTTATCTTTTATAGGCATTGTTCCCCCGTACTATTAGGAGAGTTTACTATTGAATGCGGAAAACAGTATTATTAAGTGGACTCTTCTAACCGAGAAATGAAGTAACTGATAATCCCTTATTGCATGTTTGTAAATATGTATCAGTGGTATTGAAATTCTAAGAAATTGGGTGTCTCAGAGATAAGCTAATTCTAATTCACTCAAGCATATATCTAATTATTCAATGTGTGCAAATTTCATGACTGTGAGATCTCTCTAGAGATACAATTCTATCTCATATCCACCAGATGGATGAATGAAGCTTTTACTGATCAGTTGCTAGTTTTTTTGTTTTAAATTTTGCTGTAGAAATTAATAGTATTAAAACTTGCCAAACCTTATGAAGAAGCAGATGGAATTAAACTCCTTAAAATTTTGAAATTAATTGCTTTACCAAGATGCATTATGGAGGAAATTAAAGCAGAGCTTAGTTGGAGATATAAAACTAGGGCAGTTAATCACCAGAGGACATACATATAACATATATAAGGTTTTTGGTGGTGAGACTGAACTTGTTTGGGTTGAATGAAAGGTAAAAGAAGTAATTAATTCCCCCCATACATGCATGCATCCATCTTCCCATTTTGAGTATTAGAAACTGGATTTATTTCAATGGAAACAAAGCCATTAGTTAATTATTAAATTAGCAGCAGAAGCACATGACATGACATGGATGGGAGCTGGAAAAGCAATCAATATTATTATTGTGTTAAACTTGTGTGGGAAATTAATTACAAGAAGCATGCACAAACTCATGAATCTTACTCTCCAGTAAATTAAGAAGAAGAAAAAAACAAAATCCACAGCAAAATCAAGCATGAAAGCTTTCTGTTGGAGATGGAGAGCAAATGCAAAAGCTATGTGATGATGATGATGATGAAACATACATGTGAGCCACCTGTTTGACCTTGATGGCTCAGTGTAGCCAGCCAATTATATATGTTTGCGTTAATTTGTGGAGATTCCAGTGTAACCAGTAATGATGGATGAATCGGATCCACAGGAAGATCCATCAATTGCAACTCCCTTTTTTCCCCATATATTGCTTGAAAATCCCAGATTGAAAAGCTACCAATAATGGAAGGGAAATAGAAAATATCCACCGGCCACCAGAAAACCCTATATCCAGCAGCTTTATTAATAGTGGACTAGTCATGACTGTAAAATTGACCATATATGTAAAGACAAACTATCCGATACTATTTGAAAGAGAGGAACGATCTGATCACTGTGCAAAATCAGACAAACTATTAGAAAATGGAATAAATACTTGTGCTCGCCTCGGCATTAACGAAGGTAAAGCCGATTATAACAAGCTTTGGCCGGCCGGATTGGCTTTGAACGATCTGATCACTGTGCAAAATCAGACACCAATTAGATACTATTATAGCCTTCCTCCTTTAATTCTGTCCGTTTCGTTAATAAAGCAGAAACTTCTTAGGGCCTGTTCTTTTTGGGCATTTTAAAAATAAGTTTTGAAAAATAATTTTATAATGTAAAAAATAGATGTTAAATAGTAAAAAATTGTATTAAAAATAATGAAATATAATTAAAATATATTAAATTTACTGTTGAAACCAAAACCGTTTTCAAAATAAAATAAAAAGAACAAGCCTTTGCGTATCGAGTGGAGTAATGCATTTTGGGGGATGTATTTTTAAAAAAAAAGAAAAAAAAGAAGGGATTAGTTGAGTTGAGATGTGATATTTTCCTTTTTTTCCTCTGACAAACGATGGAAGCAGTTAAACTTAATAATAATAATATATACTACGTACGTACTACCACATCTGGAGTTAGTCGCAAATTTATTGACCACAGAAAAAGAAGTGAGACATCTCACTCAGCTACTACACTGCGCTATATACCTACAAACTTCTTTTCAACTATAAACTTGACCTAATATGATGCATCTCATATGTTCAAATACTCTTTTATATATATATTCCATTCATTCAAGTAGAATAGTCGTGTTGTGTTGTACCTTGTAACACGTAAATTAGTGTATGTATGCATTCGTCAAATGAAATATTAGAAGGAGTAGTAACTGACAAGTCTCGGTTTAAACTAATTCAAATATAGCATTACTAATTCTTTGAGTATTTTCTTGTAGTTAGTAGTACAAATACAAGAAGGATTTCTTTTATGTATAAATTAAAAAAGTAAAAATAAAAGAAGGGTTTCGTAATAAATTGTACATTTTTCATAATAGCCACTTAATTTAGATTAGTACGTACGTACGTAAATATATTATGGGCATGTTCTTTTTGTTTTGTTTTAAAAATGATTTTGGTTTTAACAGTAAATTTAATATATTTTAATCATATTCCATCATTTTCAATACAACTTTTTACTATTCAGCATCTACTTTTTACATTTTCAATACACTTTTTACATTATAAAACTATTTTTCAAAACTTATTTTTAAAACCGTTTTCAAAACGTTCAAAAAGAACAGGCGATTATACAGAGCTAGGGCTGGTACCACCCAGCAGTAGACAAGAGATTACGGATCACAATGCACCCCAGAAGAGACAAACTTAGACACTTCCCTTAAAATATTTAATTTACGGCTGTTTCAAATGATCATTTAACCTAGCTAGGTCTGGGGTACCTTTTTATTCTTTTGACTGGCAATTATATATTAATTCTCTCTATTTCTTTTTTTTTTTTTGCCTTGCATTCCTTTGAGATTCTAAGGCTCTGTTTTCTTGTGGCAATTTCTCAAGAATCATCACTTTTTTTTTTCAAAACTTTACACAAAGAAACAGCTTCACTTTTTTAACAATTCAAAATTAAAATTTTAAAATTCCCTCTAAATACCTACTCACATAAATTCAAAAAATAACACAATCATTACACTTTTTTAATCTCTCACCTACACAATTTCCCAAAAAAAACTTCCCTCCAAAAAATTTCTAACAAAAAACTTCCCTTCAACAAAATTTTCCCTACACAAACTACAAAAGAACAGAGCCTAAATCATGACCCCAAAAATACAAGAACCTTCCATTAAATAATAGAGATATATTATTTAATTAATAATTTATTAATTTAAATATGGGTTTGCGATTTTCGTAAATAGATATTTTGATATGTTCAACCAAGGTAAGGTCCATTATATTTCTCTTGGTTCTCTTTTGCACCCGATATCAATATGTATATTCAGTTGTAACTATGAGTTAGTTTTGTACATTATAACTAAAAACATTGACGATGAATGAAATACTATACAAACCCAATATAAAAGAGAAGCATTTTAACAAACCATCATAATTATATATATATATTTTTATTGTTAAGGATTATTAATTTATGCTATAGGGACTATATAGGAAAAATTTTAAAATTTATTATTATTTTGTTAAAAGTTGCAATTTTTGAATTGGCCCCAATCATACCACAAAAAAAAAATTATGTTAGAGGGTGAAAGGATCTGAAAATTAAATTACCAAACCAAAATTATAATAAGGTAGAAATCAGAAGAAATGGGGGAAACAATCAGAAGAAAGGGAGGAATTGTATTGAGGGGGAAGAGTTCAGAATACAAAGTTTCTTTCATCATCAAAATCATGACATCGCCCTTGCTCGCTCAGCTATTTATCTCAAAACATAAAACGGCACTGTATCCTAATAACTAAATTTCAAAATTAAAACTAATTTAACTTAATAATTACGGGGCACGACAGAGGGTTTATTAATTTAAACTTATGAAGGTTTTTGTGTTGTTTGGATTGTTAATGGTTTTTGGCCCAAGCAAGTCCCTAAAAGGACCATTTTTGTTTTCCATTCAAAGAAAATGAAAATGACGTTTAAAGTCACAAACAACTACGGATTGGGCCTTATGGGCCTTGTTTGGGCTGGGCAGATTTCTTGCTGGACAAGAACGCTCCCTCACCAAATTAAATCCATTATATAAAAATTACTGATCTAAAGACTCTCCCCTCAAGTTTTTCTCCTGGTTAATTCTCCGGCACCTGGCATAGACGCCGTTTCCATCGCCGGTCCGCCCTAGGTATGGCATGATTATTACTCTCTCCGAATACTTTTGTCACACGCAGTAGATCTAGATGTTTCTTTAAATTCAATGTTATTACCTTTGGAATGTAATTTTTTCGCTGATTCTTTTTCGGTTGCGTATGATCTTTTTGCTAATTCGCTCACGTTATAGAGTTTATACCTTTTCAAGTGACCGGAAGGCCTGAATAAAAGTGAAATAAAATCAACGAGCAGGCCTATACTAGGTTATATTGTTGCTTAGTAATCTGTTCTCCTGCCAATGAAGCCCTAGTTGACGATTGTGAGCTTGAACTCGGCAGTTGTGAATTTAGCTAGGGAATAATCGGTTCTTTAGGTTTTGAATGGATATGATTTAAACTAGCTAATAGACTTATTTACCATTCAGTTCCCCCTTTCAGGCAAATCACAGAGTTGGAAAAAGGAGAAGAAGAGATACGCAGAGAGAAGGAAAGAAATGGATGAGGTGAAAGCTATCCGACAGGAAATTGGGGAGCTCAAATTCGATACGCTCCGATTTGGACTCCAAAGTGTGAAAGGGGAAATTGTTGGTACTCATCCCCTTGAAACGGCAGTTCACTCGGTACTAGTTTCTGTATCCAATTCATTCTATTGGTTGCTCCTTGGTACGATTGATTGCAGTTACCTATGTGTGCCTTGTATGTTTAGAATTCACGTGAGTTTTTTGTGTTTAATTTTTAGGTTAAATCGGAACATCAGCATATAAAGAGGCAAGTGTTGGGTAACATTTATGGATCCGCTATGCCCTTGAAAATGGAGTTAGACCAGAAGATCCTCTCCAGGTTAGTATCTGTGTCCATCTAATCTAAACGGATTCCTGGTTTTGTTGTTGAGTTGGTGTTTCTGATTTTCCTTGTTACTCTGTTTTGGTGTTTTTCTTTGAATTTTATTTTGGTGTTCTCTTGCATTAGCATTAGTTTTGAATTTATTTGGTACTTGTTTTCTGACTTTTCTCCTGATTTTATCTTGGGAAGCTTGGTTGTGGGTTCACGTAGCTTTGATGGTTTATACAATAATTGAATGATAGCATTCTAATTTTTTATATATAGGCAGGATGCAGATTGCATTTTGAAAGTAGTTTTTTCAGTTGAACTATTGTCATTTGCAAATTACATACATAAAATGCTGGGACTAATGGAGGTTTTCTGTCCTCATTAAGTCGTGTTTTTAAAAGGGTGTTGCTTTATTATCAGCTGCAGGGTTCAAACTTCTTCAAGTGACTTAAACCATTTTTGGACGTAGCTCTACCATTGTGTTTTTCATGGGGTTTTGTATGTTTATCAACAAGATATTTAACAGCTTCCTTCTAAGTTTTCAATTGCATGGAGTTGTACTGTTGGCCTGTGCATATGCCATTCTGTTATGGATAGGAGAAGATTTCTAGTAACATTGTGTCTGTATGCTTTATAACTTCGTGGAAGAGGGGAAGACTGGGAAACCAGTTTGATAATCTGTTCAAGTACATTTTTCATTTATTGACACTGAAATAATCTAGGATTAGGCTGAAATTCCTTTCCAGGAATGAGTCTTTTAGTATGTAGAATAGGATGGCAAGAGATGATCAATATAGTTGCCCCTACATAGTGAGATAAAGACTTCCTAGTTGTTGTGCAAGGTTTTAGTATATGGTAAACCTTGGATTTGACTGGAAAGTATGAGATATTTTGAAGTGTTGCTATTTCATGCTCTGTATTTGCTTGGTTTAGTACAGGTCTTGGACAAATTTTAAGCTACTTAACTAAACTTCAAATATCACTTGTAGTTTTTTTATGCGATTCTTCATCTTTAGTAATTGTTTCAGGAAATAACGAGATGGGAACAGAAGAATAGTATTAAGTAGCATTCTCATTCTTATATAGTTGAGACATCATAACTTTGGAACTGCTGAACACTCTTCTTTCTTTTTCCTTCTATTATTTCAGGAGATTCCAGAGACCTTCTGGAGCAATCCCATCATCTTTCTTGGGGTTGGAAGCTATGACCGGGACTTTGGATGATTTTGGTTTCGAGGATTATCTCAATGGTACGGGAGCTACTATTACTTCTATCGCAACTCCTTTGTTCAAGAGCATTTACGTGATTTTCTTTATATTGGTACAATGTTTGTTGTTTAATCCTTAAGTTTCATGAAATGGGTTCTAGTTGAGGATTGATGTCTCTTATATCTTATTACAGCCTACTAATTGAAACTATTTAACTTTGATGCAGATCCAACTGATTCTGAAAATTACCGACCTGCTGACATGCACCATGGAATGGAAGTTCGTCTCGGAATTTCCAAAGGACCAGTCTCGGGCAGTTTCATTTGAAGCATTATGCATTCAAATTGTGGGAAACGGTTGCGTTAATTTCTGTGTTTACTCTCCTTTAAGAATTGCATTCAGGGACGTGAACTTTTACTTATATAACTTTGTCATGGAAGATGAGCTATGAACTGTGAACTCTCCTTTTCCTAGAAGTAAAAATCTTCATTGCAGTGTGCCGTGTTTGGTCATGAAAGATGGTGTTTCTGAATCTCAATTTAGTGTCTCTGGTCTATTGACTCTGTTTATATTCGGGAAAAATTGCATTTTTGGTCCACATTCTTTCCTTAAGTGGCAAATGCAGTCCACATTTTTTAAAAATTAGCAAATGTGGTTCACAATCTTTCCATTTTTTGCAATTTTAGTCTATTTAGCTGGAGTTAGTTATCCGTCAATTGAATACGAGAAAAAAAAAAAGGAAAGATATTAGACTACATTGTTATTTTAAAGAAAGTTGACTATATTTGTCACGTGAATAAAGAATATGGACTAAAAATGCATTTTTTTTCGTTTATATCATATTTGGTTCGTGATAAATTTTTGTCATATATTATAAATTATTCATGTTTAACTTTAATTATTTCAACTTCACCCCTATAGTGATTTCGTGTTAATTCATTAAAATCGCAAATATATCAAATTTTTATTTTTATTTTTATTTTTTTTCTTTATGCGGAAACAAATCTATCAGAACTAATAAGTTATATTTGTATTTTCGCATCGTTTTTGTAGAAACAATAGTCACCTATATATTCATGGAAATTCACTAAGATTTTCAAAGTTCAAACAAATCTTTAGATAAGATTCCTTTTCGGAATATTTTTTTTATTTTTTATTGAGAGGGAAAGAGATGTTCATGAGATTCCATTTCCATATAGGCAATCACTAATGATTAGTCAGTAGACCCATTTCCCTTTCCTGTGTTAATTTTTAGTACTGTAATTGCCCAATCTGACTCCTCTTGATCCTGAAAGTGAATGTACCCCCCTCTTTCACCTGAAAATCGCTCTCCTCCTCCCTGATCCTCCTCATGCGAGCTAAACCCTAGATTCACCACTGCCACCTCCATCGTTTCTCCACCCACATAAATAAACAAAATATTTTTCCGGCTGTTTTGAATACGATAGATAAGCCCGCATCATGGGCCACACCTTCATCCTCCCTCTCTAACAGTAAACCCCCGTACCCTCCCCGGAAAAATATCCTAAACCTTTCCATTCTATTCCATCCTTCCTCCTCCCCGGCAATGGAGACACGCCGAGTTCCACGAACCGTGAGCGATCCTAAGGTGAGGCAAGTGGGGTTTTTCACCCCTGGGGCCCCGCCTGACCGTTCCCATTCTGGTCCACCTCATCTTGTCCCTTCGTCTCCTCCGGTTTCTGAAATCTCCCCCTCCGGCAACTCCCTCTCGCCGGTAATGATACCCCCGCCGCGTCACCTTTCCGCCGAACTCTCTCGTGCACATCACCCTGCTGTCCCACTCTCCCCTTTGCGTGCCCGAGATTCTATCCCCGTCGGTAGCTACAATCCCTCGGAGTTCTCCTCTCCCAATGCCTCTGAGTTCACCGAGGATGCTTACTCTCCTAAATGGCCTGTTCGCCGGAGTAATTCTGGAAAATTTGCTTCTTCGCTCCCTGCCGGTGGATTTGAAATGCCGTCCGTGAAGCAGAATAATATCCCATCTAGTAGTCTAACTACAGTCTCCATCGTCAATTTGCCCCCTGGAATTACAGGTTGGTTCTCTCAACTTCAATGGTATGAAATAATGTGTTCAAACAGTAGGTTCTAATAAAGTGATGATGGTTAGCGTCAAGACTCAAACAGAGTTTATATTTCTTTCGTTTTGAGTGATTGATCTCTGTGCTCTTTATATGAATGCCCATTCACTGAATTATGCATTTGGACGAAATGTAGAAAAAGATGGCGGAGCCGGTGTTGAAGTGCAGAAGGACCTACCTAAGGCAGGTTCGAAGCCACTGAAAGAGAAAACTACAAAGGCAGAAAGGAGAGCGCTGCAAGAAGCTCAGCGAGCCGCCAAGATTGCCGCTAGAGGTGAACATTCACCATCTATAATTACCTGGATTTGGGTTTTTGGTGATTTAAGTATGATTTATGCTGATAGTTTAGATGTTTTTCACTGGATTAATACTGGAACCAAAATGACAAGTGTGCATTCTAGGTATGTGTGATTATAGCCCAGAAGTGTTTTCATTTTGAAGGAAATATGCATAATCAGTTAGAAATTTGAAACAGGCATACTAGCCGTCCCTACAAGTATGAAATGCATGATAGTTCCTTTTTTGGATGTAGTTTATAGTGGCACTTACAGATCTGTCCTCTTGTGGTAATGATTACCGCAGCTGATGGTAGTAAGACACCTGCTGCTCCTTCTAGTGTAGTTGCTTCAGTAAATACAAATACTGGGAAGGCTGCTAAGGCTCCTCCTCCACAGAGGAAAGATAGCTCTCCTGTTGCAGCTGCTGAGAAAAGAGGGATTGATCGCCCCATGGACAAGGACAGGAAGAAGGATGTTCCGCATCCACGTATGCAGTTTGATGATAAGAGCCGAGTTGATAAGGCAAAAAAGCGTTCTGTAGTTAAACAGACTGAAGCAAGGAACAGGGTTGAATTGTTCAGGCATTTGCCTCAATATGAACACGGAACTCGACTGCCTGATCTTGAGTCAAAGCTGTTTCAGCTTGATCAAGTTCATCCTGCTGTTTACAAGGTGATAATCAAATCTTTCCTTGAGTGTTGTTCCCATTATTAAAATTGAATGATTATGATCAAATTATCCAGTTTTGAACTTTTAGTGAAACTTCTATGGTCATTTAGTGTCTTCAGCAGCGGTAGAAGGTCTGGTCTAAGGCTGTTAAATTTTTGATCTGGTAAATGAACATTAGGAAGATGGTTCAAACCTCTTATCTTGGGAAAAATAAATCAAATCCTTAAAAATTTCTTTTCATTTTATCAATGGAGCTCTTAAATTTATCCTAATTGTCTTTATAATACATATTACCAGGTTGGTCTTAGGTATTTAGCTGGGGACATTTCTGGTGGTAATGCACGCTGTATAGCAATGCTGCAAGCATTTAGAGAGTCAATCGAAGACTACTCGACCCCTCCTGAGAAAGTTCTTGTCAGGGACTTGACTACTAAGATAAATTCTTATGTTTCTTTTCTGATTGAGTGCAGGCCCCTTTCAATTAGTATGGGCAATGCTATTAGGTTTCTTAAGACAACAATAGCCAAGTTATCTATGTGTCTGTCTGAATCAGAAGCAAAATCAGTTCTTTGTTCAGATATTGATCGATTTATCAGTGAGAAGATAATACTAGCTGATAAGGTAATAGTCAAGCATGCTGTGACAAAGATAAGGGATGGTGATGTTCTTCTCACTTATGGATCATCCTCTGCTGTTGAAATGTTGTTGTTGCACGCTCATGAGCTAGGCAAAAAGTTTCGTGTTGTGGTAGTTGATTCGCGTCCCAAGCTTGAAGGGAAGCTATTACTTCGTAGGTTGGTAGGGAAGGGTCTTAGCTGTACGTACACTCACATAAATGCAGTTTCTTATATTATGCATGAAGTTACACGAGTATTTCTGGGTGCTTCATCAGTGCTGTCTAATGGGACGGTTTACTCGAGGGTTGGGACTGCTTGTGTTGCAATGGTTGCTCATCAGTTTCGAATCCCAGTCCTTATATGTTGTGAAGCTTATAAATTTCATGAATGGGTGCAACTTGATTCAATTTGCTCTAACGAGCTAGGTATGCATACATTAAACCATTTACATTAACTTTCACAATTATTATCATGGTTTCCTAACAGTTGGCTGATCATGAACACCTCAGGTGATCCAGATGCAATTTCCAAGGTGCCTGGTAGGAAGGAGATTAACTGCTTGAATGAATGTGCTAACAGTGAAAATCTGCAGCTTTTGAACCTTATGTCAGTGTTTTTTTGTCTTCCTTTTTCTTCATTTTTTGTTTCCTTTGATATTTTTGCTGTATAGGTAACGACTAAATATCTTCGATGTGTGTTTCTTTGTTTTTTTTTTTTTTTTTTTGATGGAACAGTTATGACGCAACACCATCAGATTATATTTCAATGATCATCACAGATTATGGCATGGTAAGTAATAATCTTGTACTTTGTTGTGAAAAGGGGATCTGTTATCTTGTGCTCTCTTTGCTTTCGTTCAAGGGCCTGGTAAACCCTGTAGTTTTTTCAGTTTGGTCATTTTTTACCACTGTTTTCATTTGAAGGCCACTGCCCCCAACAAAGAGGAATTATATACTGTGGATTTAGTGTGTAAATGTAGGATGATTTGCCTTATTATGCCCGCTGATAAAATTTCTTCTTGTCATCTCCAGATTCCTCCCACTAGCATTCCCGTCATTGTTCGCGAGTACCGCCAGGAGCATCTTTGGATGTAGCGGAGCGTAAAGAGAGCTACAAGGAGAGAAATACACTTCCATTTATTCTTAATTGAGTTCCCACTTGATTCTCTCTCTCAAATAATGAGTTTTTCTTTAATCATTTGTACCTTGCGTTTTGGGTCCTAAATTTTTTTTCCTGACTCTGTGAAGAGTGCGTTTTGTCTGCCTCTCCGAGCAGTTTTTGGAATCTGTCGCTAATGGTAGAATATGATGGTCGGAGGATGAAATTGAGTTGTAGCCTATTTCTCCATCGTCTGTTTGTACAATTAACAATCCTTTTACTGCTTATTCTGAATTCTCTTTTTTCAAAGTTTCTTGAGTTTTCTGGGCTGGTTATCTATATGTCACGAATCACGTATCCCACAAAAAAATATATTAAAAAAAAAAGGTATGAAACTTACACTTGTCGTATAAATTAGGAGAGAACATATAGCTTTTAGTGAAGTTAGTTGAGAGAGAACACAGAAACAACAAAGAGCATTGAGACAATCCAATTCAAAAGAAAGGGCCACATAAAACTGTGGAATCTCAGTAATTTTGTTGTAATAAAACAGTAATTTTCCTGTCAACCTTGTAATACTTCTTCTCATTTACAACTGCACCTCTACAGGCTCCCAAACACAACAAATTTTCTTTCATATTGCTGTTCATTCCGCTGAGCCTTTTGGAAAATCCCCCCCTCTACCGTTAGCAGGAGTAACGAGTGCAAGAATGACAAAACCTCCCAACGCAACAATCAAGATGCCCAACGAGTTCACCAACAACGCCTCTTTAGAATAGCGCGATATAATCTGGTGGGTCTGGAGAAATGTAGCTTTCTCTAGAATGCCAGTAGCGCATGTGGCAACAGCAAGCGCATAGATGTAAACACCGAAGAAGACATGCCATGGCAGCAAGCTAGCCCTGCTGTTTCGCGAACCACCTGGATACCAGAAAGTTACAAAACCAGCAGCCCACTGCAAAGAAAAAGAACCAAATTACATGTTATTAATACACGATCAAAGGAGTATAGATTATTTCGCAAATCGAAAATAATGCAGTGGTCAAGGTGACAAATTGCGACTGCACCTGAACACCGAATAAGAAAAGGCATGCTAGACCCAACCATGAGTGGAGACTGTAGAAGTTATCAATCCCTTTGTCATTGTGAAACTTCCATGCAGCCCACAGACCAATTATGCTTAGAAGAAAGGCAGCAAATTGTAAGAAGAGATGAACCGACTTTTTGAAGCTTTTTGTTCCAGAGACAGTTTTGTATGCCAGCATAGCTGCAATAATCACTAACTATTAGAACCATAACTTTGACCACTGTTAGACAGGATGTATAAGCCTATGAGGCCATACAGACCAACAAGCCATGAGCTTGTAGTTTAGAGAGTTTTTATGCATAACAGCGAACAGACAATCAACGATAGAAATGCAGAAACTATTATGGCATGAGAGTAAGTAACACTGTGCTTATGGATTGGAATATACTTTTTCGAGGTATGCTTATGAAACTTCCAAGTACCAGAATTCATATTTACTTAAATGGCTGATTTAGGTACCCAGTCATCCATATGCAGTTCGGGAACATTAAAACCAGAGGGATGCAGACTGGACTTGGTATCTAAAGAGAAGAAAGAAAAAAAGTGAAATGGTATCTTAATTAGTCTCTATCAGTTCAGAAGGTGCACCATGTTCTAGACAAGCACACAAGTTGATAAATCACTACGAGATGACCGGTAAAACTAGTAGTGTTCGCCTCCTAAGAATGTGTCAAATGAGATTTAGCACATACCAATAATGATTAATGAATGCAGGAAAGCCTATGCAAACCATTTTATTTCGGGAACATTATGCTAATTGAGATGAAGATCCAACCTAAAACATCGCGTTCTGTATCGAACCTCTTCTAGAAAACGCTGATTGAGTTTCATTATTTAGCTCTCAATAGTCAAATATCCAATGCACTAAGATAATCAGCCAAGTAATTCAACTGGGAAGCATAAGGTACGACCTATTAAAGTTCCAACATCACCAATAGTGCATAATACTAAGGGGTAAACCGACTTCTAAAAACTACAAGTTACAATTAATGGATGCGATGAGTTACAGAAAACCCTCACCTTCACCATTTAGAAGTACAAGGCCAATGACCATCAAAACCGGGTGAACCTGCACAAGAAACGAACAAGAAAGAAGCTTTAACCAAATTGCAGAATAAGATCAATCAAAACCATTCCATAGACTAGGAACAGACTACGAAGAACTGGACCTCTCTACAATCGGCCCGTCAAACCGACTCCGCCACCCCCCAAAGAGAGCCAAAAAAATACCCTCATCAAATATTGGGGATTTGAGGATAAAAACCAGTTAAGGAAAGGAAAACAGTAGTACTAATTACGTTAAAGATGAGGTCTTTGTTGTCGGAGAAGAGGGCCAACCCTCCTCTGTAGTGAACAGTCCAGGTCAACACAATGGCAGTCACAGCTATTCCCAGTATCCTCACCACCAGGTAGATGGGAAACCTCACCACCGGAACCGCCATTTCCACCTCCCACTCTGCCACCAAAATGAAGATACACGGACTTTGGGCTCTATCCGCTTGCTGCTATATGATTCTTCTTACAAGAAGGGCGTAGTTTCACCACGCATTGATTCCTTCTTGTTGTTCAGATCTATGGGAACTTGTTTATGAATTGAAGCAACGAATACTCCCCATTAATTAATTAAGGATAATTAATTTAGACTGAAAGTCAAAGTGGACTTCGGAAATGTAAAAATACTTTTGACTTTCTGCGTTCTTGCTGGCTCTGACGAGTGTTTTCTTCTGTAACTGTGATGATCCAGATTCCATCGTGTTAATAGGCCCATTGAGTATGGGCCTAACCTAAATAATTGGGTTTCCATAATGGGCTTCGCTGTCAGAATGGGCCTGTTATTTGAAAACACATACCTGTACCCGAAAATATGCTCGAAAAATTCTTTCCATACACATTGTAGGCCCACCAATTTTCTCTCAAAACACCTTTTAAAAGTGGAATCCAAACAAGGACCTCGGCTCTGTTCTCTTGTGACTATTTCCAAATAATTATTACTTTTTTTTTTCTAAAACTTTACACAAAGAAATAATTTTATTTTTGCAAAAATTCAAAATTAAAATTTAAAAATTCTCTCTAAATATCTTCTCACATAAATTCAAAAAATAACACAATCATTACACTTTTTTATCTCACCTACACAAATTCCCAAAAGAAACTTCCTTCTAACATTTTTCCAAGAAAAAATCAAAGTTTTCCAATACAAGCCAGAAAAGAACAGAGCCACCTAGTGAATATAAATAGAAGATCTCATACAGTTAGATGTATTTCGCGTTGACGGGTTTGATTTCGCGAGTATAAACTCTCATACTCGAATATAGTCCAATTATATTTCCTGTCATACTACTCAGTTGATCACGACAATCTAACTGTGATACGGGTAACCCAAACACGATACAAATTGACTTAAAATACTTATTGAACCCGAAAAAAATCTACACCAATAAAATAATTGTTCAAAATAACAAATTTACTCAATGAGTTAACATGTTAGTCCCAAACTTGACATATATTATGTGTCATTTGTGTTCAATCTAATTTTAACTCAAATTATCCGCAAATATGTTTAACCTACTAAATACGTATTACGGTCCATGTGAATTACAAATTACCACCTACACTTTAACGACTATTTTCCTATAGTTTCCATCAAGAAAGTTCGTCATCTGTTCAGCCACTTTATCCTGTGGTTCCCACACAAAAGTTTTGAGCCCAGGCGGAGCCACAGAGTGCTCTAAAAATTTTATTTTTTGGTATATAAAATTTGAAAATTTTTGTATTTTGTCCCACTATAAATTAAAATACGGAAATGTTATTTACAGGCCACATATTACTATTCGTATGCCACTTTTTAAAATTTTTATACGTGAATTTACATTTTTACCCTTTATAATTTCTGACTTTATAAAAAAATTACCCAACTTTTTTAACTCCAGGAAAATCGCCTGGACTTGGCTATTTTATATGGGAAAATTGCTTGGCCGGGGCGATTTTATCTGGGAGACTGGGCGATTTTCTCAATCGCCCCAGCCAGGCGATTTTCCCGGATAAAATTGGTGTCCTATGGTGATTTTCCCTAAAAAAAACGCCACAGGACGGCGTTTTTTTCAGGTTTTCCTAATCAGTAGTCGGAAAATCATTTTTCCTGCGAACGATCACTAAATTTTCGAAAAAACATTTTTTTTAGGGAAAATCGCATGGCCTGGGTGATTTTATCTGGGAAAATCGCCTAGACCAAGCGATTTTCCCAGAAAAAATCGCCTGGACTGAGCGATTTTCTCAGGGAAAATCGCCTGGTCTGGGCGATTTTCCCTAAGTTAAAAAAGTTGGGTAAATTTTTTTTTATGAAGTTAGAAACTATCAAGGTATATTTGTCTTTTTACCACTTAAAATTTTAAAAAGTGTCCTGCATTTAGTAAAATGGTACATGTAAATAACATGCCCCTTAAAATAATAAGAGTAAATATTTATAAGAAATAATTTTGCCCCGTCAGACCTTCGGGGCCAGACTCCGCCACTATGAGCCAAATATTGTATTGTAGCATACACATTATTGTAGATAATAAAAGCCATAATAGTGTAGACAAAATGGAGAGTGACAGGTAAGAAGGATTGTTAATTTTGCGATCAAGGTTTGTTTAAACCAAAGAATTGACTAATTACTTGGGCAACAAGTCTTAAATCCTAAGCCGCCATAGTATTTTAGTAATCAACGAAAATGATACATAGAAAAAAGGAAAAATGACAGCAACAATAATTTAATGGATCGATCTATAATACTAATAATAATAATTATAATTATTATTATTATTATTTGCATCACTCAGGAAAATATTGGCAAGTTTGGATGGTTGGCAGAAAAGCCACATGGGACAACACGAATGGTGATCAAATGTCTGTTAACACGTGAGAAACGGCTAGATTGCTGTCTTTTTCTTATTCTTTATTATTTATTTATTTATTATTATAATTATTCTTTTCTTTTCCCAGAAACAGAAGAGCCACTTCACTTGACTTCTTTGCTTCATTCCCAATATTTCCCATTCTCCTTTCTCCAACCAGCGCATATACACCGTGGCATTTCGGTTCAGCACATTCCTTTTATTATCCTTCTATTTACCAATCAGCCCCTCACGTCCCATAAAATATTGGGTCTACTGACGTGGTGATTATTAATTTGCTCAAATTCTATAATTTTTGTCTGTATTTTATCAACTCGACAACACACAAACCTTCAGACGAGCTTATGAAAAATGCATTACAAAATTTGAGTGAATTGATCACTACGTTAACTATCTACTCTTTCTATTTTATGAAGGGTCTACTTTCTAATAGTACTATTTTTAGTATTATAAAGTGTACTTTTTTAATGGAATGGAGAAAAAAATATTTTTTCCTCAAATAGGCGCCAATCTCCATGTGAGAGTGCAATACTTAACCGATTAGTTGGTTAGGGATATTCAGTAACATAGTCTTAGGGGACTGTTTTGGGTAGAAAGCGGTCGAAATGTTGTAGCGCATTTGTTGGCCTAACACGGTGCCAAGCCTTTTGGGACATAAAGTATTTGGAAAACTGCCCAGCCATTTTATATCTAATTCGTTGCTGGACGATTTCTTCCCTAATTATACCCTAGAAGAAAAAATTCCACGCATCATTCCTTCCCAGTTTCCATAGGAACCCATCAACCAATTCGTGTGTCTCTTGGTCATTTCGTCAGAACACTTTCGGCATACTCACGCTTTGAGCCAAAAAGCGGCTAATGAATTTCCTAAATTACCCCTCACCTCCATAGGATCCAAAGCCAACTCAAACTCAAAGTAGGCCATAAACGAGGGCAATAAAGTCAAGGCAGACAAAGGAATTGCTGTCGGGCCAGCGATCAACAGTAAAGAAAACCATTATTTTATTTTTGGCAGAGAAAATAAAAATAAAAATAAAAATAAATGAAGAAAAAGAGAAATAAATAATAAATAAAAAGGGGAAGGAACGTGAGAGATCCGCGCACACAGCACACCACGAAAAAGTGGCTTTGGAAAAGCAAGAAGGGATAAGCGTCAAATAAAAATAAAACAACGAAAATAAAAGGTAGTTGGTCTCTAGACGTTATCGGATTTCACAATTACCTATTCGCCGGAATTTGGGAACTCTGTTCACGTCCGGCTTCTCTCTTTTTCGTCGCTTCCGATTTTTTGTACCGATCTTCTTTGCTCTGAGGATACTCTCAGAGTTGCAGCAGACTTTGCAATTTTTTTTTTTTTTTTTTGTTTTTCTCAACTTTTAAGACTTGTCGTGCGTAGTTTTGGAAAACAATATAAAGACACTTGTCTTTGTTTCTTATGAAGTTGTTGAATTCCGCGATCTGGAATTGGGAGAATTTAAGAAGGTGAATTGGAGAAATCTTGAGTGATGTTAACGCCGTATAAGAAGCCCTGGTCCTGGTCGCTGACTCCAAGGAAGGATCAGAATGGGTCTGCTGCTGGGTCCGGCTCTGCGCCGGGCTATTCGAGCCCTAGCAACGGGGAGACTGCAGTGAAGGGCAAACTCGTACCCATTACTCAACCTGCTGCTGAAAGGTTTGCAGATTTGGGTAAGGATGAGCTGTGCGACAAAATTGGCCATCTTGAAAATGAGGTTAGAACTGGCGACAATTTCACTATCCGGTGAATGTAGAACGCTACTGCTTCCTTCCATTCTGGGTTACTGTGGGTGATTTCTTGGGTTGTTTTTGGTGCAATTACTGTTGAACATTGATTTCGTGTTCTCGTGGGAATTTTGATTGGAATGAAAAAACTCTGGTCTGCATGGCAGTCGGTATAACCAGAAAATTTTACCAAGCAATTCTTTTTCTTCCTTTTTTTGTGGGGTTATTAAGTGCACTTTGTGGGATGTTGTGGTTTTGATCAGAATGTGAGCTTCTAAATGGGTAGATGGGATATTCTAATTTCCCCACATTTTAACTGCTTTATGAATTTCTTGACAGCCAATTGGTTACGTAGATCAAATTTCCGGCTACGGGAATATGCCCCGTGTGTTCTTCTTCTTTGCTGTTTTTTAAAATTTTTTATTAAAGACTTGTGCGTTTGTTTGCAGCTGTTGGATTACCAGTACAACATGGGCCTTCTTTTGATAGAGAAAAGGGAGTGGACAGCCAAGTATGAAGAAATTAAGCGAGAGTTGGCAGAGGCAGCTGATGCCCATAGAAGAGAGCAGGCAGCAAATTTGATTGCTATATCTGAAGCGGAGAAGCGAGAAGAGAATTTGAGGACTGCATTGGGCACCGAAAAGCTGTGTGTTCTTGATGTATGTTTCGGCTATTCTTTTACATTTATCTGTACCTTCTTTTCTCCTGAAGAAAATCCAACTGGCACGTCTGGCTTATATACTGCCCAAATTTGGCGAGTTTGGATATTAATTTTTCTTTGGTCAAATGTCTCTCAAATCTTCAAATTACTTGTGATAGTAATCATGAAGGAGAAAAATGATAGTTTTTCTTATACGTTAATGCTGACAAACTGATATTATAAGCATGATATCGGGGAAGAAACTCGTGATATTCAAATTGATTCATTTTGATTGCTGGTGTTTCATCGTGTGTGTATGTTAGCATTAGATTTTAATGCATGTATCTGGATGAATGCATCTTGATAGTAAGTGCGTATCTATTCTTTTATTGTGTTCATATTAATGGGTTAAGGTCATGTGCCTACTTCTTTTCTGGGACATTTTGTGCTGGAGCATTTTAGAGATAAACCCTCTTTTGGGTAATTACTGCTTTTGTAAGTTTAATACTAATACAATTTTCTGTTGTAATGTTGTATCAAATGAGAAAAGTTAAAAAGTAACTTTTGGTGTAGTAAGGTTGCTATTTATCTATGGACATGATACCCGTCTCAGTAGTCTGATACATGTTTGCCGGTTTGAGTACTTCTTGTCCATCTACCTTCTCATTTTAAAACATCAGAATATTATTGAGTGATACGACTTCATGTTTCATTGGCTACATGTGATTTGCGATGTACTAAGTCAGATTACATGGTTGTTGCAGCTAGAGAAAGCCCTGCGTGACATGCGCTCAGAACATGCAGAAATCAAGTTCACTGCTGATTCAAAATTGACTGAGGCAAAATCTTTGGTTGCTAGCATTGAACAGAAATCTTTGGAGGTGGAAGCAAAATTGCGTGCAACGGATGCAAAGCTTGCCGAGGTGAACAGGAAAACTTCGGAAGTTGAAAGGAAGTTGCAGGATTTGGCTGCCCAAGAAACTGCACTTCGACGGGAACGCTTATCATTCACTACGGAGTAATTTTCCACTTGATAAATCTTTTTCTTTTCAGTCAGTTTTTATTTATCTTAACAATATCTCCATGTTAATGATATTTATTCTCACTTGATATGTGCTCCTTTTCAGGTGTGGCATGCAGGAGGCAAATCTGGCTAAACAAAGGGATGACCTGCGAGAGTGGGAACAGAAATTACGCGAGGGGGAAGAAAGGCTTGCTGAAAGTCGAAGATTGCTTAATCAGAGAGAGCAGAGAGCAAATGAAATTGATAATATTTGGAAACAGAAACAGAAAGAACTCGAAGATGTACGGAAGAAGGTTGATGAAGCAAACTTATCTTTGAAGGAAAAGGAAGAAGAGATGACCAAACGCCAAGCCAACCTTGTTTTGATGGAGAAGGCTAGTTTTCTTTGTTTGCTTACCTGTGAATTTTGAGAACTTTAAGTTATTATGTGTGTTCATTTTGTTTATATGTTGCAGGAAGCTGATAAGATGAAAAAGAGTTTGGAACTTAAGGAGAAAGAATTGATTGAACTAGATGAAAAGCTGAATGTTAGAGAGAAAGTGAGTGTTGATCCTTTATTTGAACTCTGTTAAGTATTTCAGTGTGTAGTAGTTTGCTTCTTTGGTTGATATCTTTAAGCTGTTAAGAATCAAGGTGCCATTTGATGTCTCATTGTTGCAGAGCAATTGCTGCATGAACATCGAGCGGATCCTTTTCTTGCGATTATTTTATCGTAAAAAGAAAATCATTCTAATTTTATGGTAGAAAAAATTACAATAGAAAACGTGTCTTCTAAGCTCTTCATTTCTATTGCTAGAACGGAATTGCTGCTGACAGCCTAGAAAGATAATAAATATTGACCAAGATTTTCTTTTCATACTTTCCGCAATGTGTTGTATATTTTTGTAATCCTATTTGAAATTACTTTTTAAGGGGTTAGTATGCATCATTAATATTTGAAGTCTGTAGCATTTTTATGATAAATTTGTGTACTCTAATTTTAGGACATAGTTGTGTTGTTGGCATTGTTTTATGTATCTATATATCAAATGCTGGAAATAATTTTATATGTGATTCCTAGTCACGTTTTAACTCTTTATTATGCATGCTGCATGTTCAGGTAGAAATGGAGAAACTCTTGAATGAGCACAAGGCTACACTGGATGCTAAGGAGAAGGAATTTGAATTGGAGCTTGAACAGAAAAGAAAATCAGTGGACCAGGAATTAAAAATTAAGGCTGCTGATGTGCTGAAGAAGGAATCTGAACTTAATCATTTGGAAGAGAAAATCAGGAAAAGAGAACTGGCACTGGATAAGAAAATGGAGAAACTGAAGGAGAAAGAGAGTGAATGTGAATTGAAGTCTAAAGCTCTGAAGGAAAAGGAGAAATCCTTTAAAATTGAAGAGAAAAACATGGAGAACGAGAGGAAGCAGATACTTGGTGAAAAAGAGAACTTACTTTCTTTGAAGACTGAGCTTGAGAAAATAAGATCTGATATTGAAAATCAGCAACTCAAGATACGTGAAGAGACAGAACTGCTTAAAGTGACTGAAGATGAAAGATCAGAACATGCTCGACTGCAATTGGAACTTAAACAGGAGATAGACAAGTGCAGAATCCAAAGTGAATTGCTGTTCAAGGAGGCTGAGGATCTGAGGCATGAAAGGTTGAGGTTTGAAAAGGAATGGGAAGAACTGGATGAAAGAAGTGCAGTAATTAGGAAGGAACTTGCCTATATTGCTGAGGAGAAAAAGAACTTCGAAAAATTGAAGTGGTCTGAGGAGGAAAGGTTGAACAAAGAAAAGCTAGAGACACAGAATTATGTTAAGCAGGAGTTGGAAGCTCTTGAGGTGGCAAGAGAATCATTTGCCGCTGATATGGAGCATGAAAGGACTATTCTAAATGAGAAAATTCAAAGTGAGAAAAGTCAACTGCTCAATGAACTTGAAATGCAGAAAAGAGAACTTGAGACTCAGAGGGAGCAGCAGCAGGAAGAGATGGAGAACCGATTACGTACAATGGAGAAGTCTTTTGAGGAGAAGAGGGAGGTGGAACTTAATAATATCAATCATCTCAGAGATGTGGCTCATAGAGAAATGGAAGAGATGAACGTGCAAAGACATGTGATAGAGAAAGAAAAACAAGAGATTTTGGCAAATAAGGGGCAACTTGAAATACAGCAGCATGAAATGCGGAAAGACATTGATGAGCTTGTTGGTCTCAGTAGGAAGTTGAAGGATCAGAGGGAACAATTCATCAAAGAAAGAGAGCGATTCATCTCATTTGTTGAAAATTTTAAGAGTTGTGGAAGTTGTGCCGAGTTAATTCGTGAGTTTGTGCTCACTGATCTTCAATCTCTGAATGAGATCGAGAATGCCGAGGTTCATGTGCTCCCTAGAGTAGCTGATAATTATTTGAAAGATGCTGTTCAGGGTACATCAGAGAGGGTAAACACAAACCAATCCCCCAGCGTAGGTGCTACAGGGTCCCCTGGAACTATGTCATGGCTCCGGAAATGTACAACTAGGATATTTAAATTTTCAGCTGGCAAAAATATTGAATCAGATGTTGCTCAAGGTCTTAATGGTGGAGACTTGCCTGGGAATCTCGCAACTGTAGAGTCAAAGAAATTATTTCTGGGCAGTGAAATTGAGCCAGAGATCTCTTTTGGGGTTGCAGATGATTCTCTTGATGTTGAAAAAATTCAGTCTGACAATAGCGTCAGAGAGTCGGAAGTTGGCCCTGATCCATCAATTGATGACCAGAGATCCCAACACTCGAATGCTAAGTTACGTAAGCGCAGGCCGGGCAGGAGAGGCAGACCTCAGGTTACAAGGGCTAGTTCTGGGCAGGCAGCTGTTGCAGATGAGAAGGCCGTCCATGCAGAAGGTCCTGTAGATAGTACGAGTCAGTATGTTAATGGTGACATTCATATGACGGAACAAAAGCTGGGGGAATCTGGAGCACCAGTGAATGGAAGAAAGCGGAACCGTACACACATGTTACAAACAACTGCTAGTGAGAACAATGATGAATATAGTGGGCATTCAGGGAGTATCACTGGTGAAGGGAACAGGAAAAGGAAACAAAGAGTCGCACCACCAGTTAAAACTGTTGGTGAAAACCGGTATAATCTCCGGCGGCCCAGAAGGTGATTTTCTTTGTTCACCTACAGTGAATTTATGTATCTTTGCAGCAAGTAAACCTAAAAGCTATTGGAACGTCATGACCTGTTGATTGGTGCACAACAACACTGTTGTTCATTAATGAGATCCATATATGGGCTCATCATGTTTAACTAAAGCCATTTCTTTTCCTTTATAATGTTTTTGTTTGTAGTACTATATAATTGAAATTCGCAGTGCTCCTTCTTCATTTTGTTTTTCTTTACCCCTCAAAACTGATAAGACTTGTAATGGTTCAGTGCTGCTGCTGCTGCTGCTAATGGAATCACGTCCGACCCCAAAAAGGCAAAAGAGACTGAGGCTGAGACTGGTAGTCATAGAACTCCTGTGGGGCAAATATCCAGTTCAAAGGCTACACCTTCCAATACTTTAGAAGTTGAAGGTGTTAGGGAAGAGATTCGAGATTCTAATGCTGCCCTTGCTGCTTCAGGGGATGCTAACGGGGAAGCTGCTGCAAACAAAAGCATCCAGGCTCATGAGTTTTCAGCTGACAGCCCTATATTGGTATAGTATTTCTTTGTCCCTTCCCCCTTCTTTCTCTCTCTAATACAGAGGATTTGGTTATTGATGATGATAATTATATTCGATTGAGTACATTATGTTATAATGACCTTAGGCTATGCAAGTATTTGTTCAAATGTTCTTTTACATCCTAAGACTGCTATATTGGAGCTAGGAAATTCATCTTCAGGATGATGTTTATTTGTCTGCTTATTGTTTCTTAGGGAACTTTGCTAGCCTCTCACGGTTAATTGTTTAAATGCTGTTCCTTTGGGTATTATATAAAAAACTGTACTGGTGTAAGATTGATTGTGTTTGATTAAGTTTTAACTAGTTATTTGTGCACAGTTCATTATTGAAGTTTGAACATGCTGCGTTTTTACCTCTATGACAGTCGAAAGATGCAGCTGTTACTCAGGAAGGTTTTAGTAACATTGCAGACATTGCAGAAGGTACCAGTGAAGAAGTTAACAGGACACCAGAAGCGGGGAGGAAGGAGAGCAACGTGGAGAACAAAGGCGAGTACCGCAATGATAAAGTAGATGATGATGATGATGAGGACGACGACGAAGTTGATCACCCTGGTGAAGTCTCCATTGGGAAGAAGCTGTGGAGTTTTCTCACAACATAACATGTACTATTATGCTTTTTTTGCCACTTGTATGTGATTTTCATCATTAGGAGTTCTCTCTGTTTTGCCGTCCAGAGTTCTCTTTTGTTTAGATGTGTGCATTATTTTAGGGTGTAGTTAATTACCTAATCCAATTTAGGCGGGATCATTTGGTTTTTGCCCTTTTATGTTAGTATATTAGGAGTATGGGGCTTACTTTTAGTGATTTGATGTCGATAGACCTAATGATGTTGACTGGTGTATTCTAACGGCTATTCCAGATTGATGACTATCATGATTTTCATTTTTTGTTTGTGACTTTGTGGTAAAAAAAAAAAAAAAAAAAAAAAAAAGAGTGCCGATCTTCGTACCATTTCAGTTGTCTTAAATTCCGACCGAATGACAGTTTCTGCCCAAAGTACATTTCTTTGACAACCTTGTGGTAATTAATGTTCAACGATGAAGTAAGAATGTGCATTTTCCCCTGTAAACTTTTTGTTTTTTTCCTCGAATTCACTGAGGATCGTAAACATCGATTCTGGGATTAATCTGGAAATTTGGAACGCTATCGAAGAAACTTTATGCCCAGAGAAGCAAGAGAGACTATACGAGGGTTGAACAGCCAGCATTTAATTACATACTTTGGAGCCACATCGGACTCAAGCTGACAGCAGACTTTGTACTAGCATTGACTAAACTACATTGTATGTATACAACTCCATACAGAAAACTATTGGGATTTGGGAGAATATACCCTCCAAATTTACAAGGTATTGAGACTTTCTCTGTACCGTTTCACTTTTATCGGATGTCCCCGAAGATATAGAAACTTTATTAACATGAAAGGAAGTATCATCTATCTATCTGAACTGGAACTGGTTTGCTTGAAGACGCCAATTCCATTTCTATGCTTCAATCATGTATGCAGCCCCTTTAGCTGAAACGGAACCGTTTTGCTGCTTTTGTTCCATTCTGTTACTGTTTGTCCAGGACCTATTTACATCTCTGCTAGCACTAGCAAGGTAACTTCGCCAGTTAATGCAGTATCTACACTGCCCCGAACACTCTTCAATATGTGCTTTAACATCCCTGGAAGTTGAACAGAGCAAGTCAAAGAACTGGAAAGAAACACACGAGCCAGAAACTAGGCTGCCGTAATGAAGGCTATACCTGCAGCGGGGAACCTTGCAACCGGCATCCTTGCATCTAACTGAATGTAAGCGTATCAATATCCATATTCTCCAACAGGTTACACAGCCACCAGCAGCATGAATATTGCATTGCGGCAAGTGATGGAAAAACCTTTTGACCTTAACACAGTCTGGCTGCGAGCAAGGGTTGCTTTTGCTTGATCTACATTGAGAAGCATGTTCCAATGCATTTCGGTATTGTACCTGCACAAAGTTAGAAATCATTTTAATCACAATGATCAATCCTCAAAGAAGAAAAAATACCACCACCAGTCATGGTCAGAGTTGTCAGCAGAAAAAAACATAACAAAGTAACTTTTTTTTTTTTTTTGGACAATGGAAACCAACTCAGCTCCAAGCCAGAAGGCAAACTAATGGGTTACCCACAATAACCCAAACCTCACACATACAATGTAAGCACAGAAATTTTCCTTGAGCTTCCTGGAAATTGGTTTAAAATGTGGTTACCAGGAAAACATTCTGGCAAGCTACTACCAAAGTATTTATGTTGTAAGACATCAAAATTAATACCCTTCAACTTGCTAACTCAACTCCCAAATTAAGATTTTCTGCTAATATGAAAAAGTTCAGTACTGTAAGCTAACAAACCCGGCATAGTATCACTCGAAGACCTTATTTTGTTATACAAAGACCAATAACGGATACATTGTCCATACCTCAACTGCCTTCTCTGGAAGAGCTTCATATTTTTTTAATCCATATCCAGCTTTGGGAAAATTCAGAACCGACTCATGATTTTGATGATCAATGCCAACTTTATAACAGCATGTATCACAAACATCAGAATTTGGACGATTCTCACAATGCCACTGTGCCCGGACCAAGATGTCTTTATGGCATATGCTGCAGGCTGTTTTCCTAGTTAACTGCATCTGCTTGCTCAGATCATACAAAATCATCATTGACGAGTGCTTGGCACGACGAAGGGTATTGAACTGGTAGTTATTTTCCTGGCAAAAGCTCAGGAAAGAATGTCTATTTTCAAAAATATCATTATTTAGAAAAACATCTTCCTCTTCAGTGTCAGCAGGTAAATCATTTATCACAACCTGGAAAGAGTCAGCAATAAACAAAACACAGCTCAGAAGAAAAGCTGAAAGAGAATTGAACAAGAAGAGAAAGTTCTAAGCACAAGCAAAATCTTTCATAAATCAGTAGTAGGAAATAACCTTTGAGAGCACGTGTTCTTCCCCACCAATGGAAGTGTGCGTATTTCTTGCTTTAAGATTTGGATCCATTTCAAGGCATCTGTAAAAATCACAAGAAATCTAACTGCTTGTAATATGTTAAAGATCATGAAAGAGAAGAACAAGTCTACACAATACTTTTCTAAGGATTTTACCACATATTTGTTGAGTAACATCATCTAACTATCTGAGAGATATTTAACTGTCACCAAAGAATTGAATAAGCAATACAGCCGTACACAAGCACGGCTAAACCTGCTAGATTGATTCACTACAGATCTTGCAGAACTCTTCAAACCTAGAGATATGTCTTAATTGCGGGTTCTTTGTACTCTTTATCTCCTTTTATCCTTCTGTTTACCATTCAGTTAGAGCGGATGAAAATCAAACTTCATGTAACAAAGAAACTGCTAGACCAAAGACGATCACTCTCTAAATGATATAAATTAGAAGTCTTTAGGGTGGCCATAGATAAAGCTTGTAGATATCTTGATGAAATTGATATATAATAACTGGGTTAACAAAGTCCAAAATATGAGGAGACAAGAGTGTAAAACAGAGAAGAAAGTTAAACATAATCAGGATAATTACCCTGAACAAAAACAAAAGTCTTTGCATTGATTACAATACCGGCCACCAGAAAGTATTAGGTTCTGGCACTTCTTGCATGTGAACAACAGTTGGAGAACTAGAAAATTTTCCTTTGTTGGTAGCATGGCTTGGCCCAGCTGCAACAAAACAAGAACAGTAAATCATAGCATATTAGTAAATGATTCAAAAATCACAAGAATGAGGAGGGAACCAATTCAATCCTTTTGGTGTATCCATGACATATATAGAAACACACTAAGCCAATAAGAGTTATGGTCCAGCAAGCCATAAATAGTTTGACACATTCCTTTTTGGAATCATGTAACAAACTATTACAGGATTATCATTTGAGAGGAGGGGATCCAAGAGGTTGGAGATGTGGACCATTCAGTAAGCTACATATAGGAGAATCCAACAAAGGAATACTCCCTCCGTTCCATTAGAAGGGTCCACTTTCACTCATGTACAACTTTTTATGGTCAAGGTACAACATTTAAAATACTTAATTTGACATCATTTATTCCATTTATGTCTTTACTTTTAAGTGTGAGTTAATTGTGAACTACACATAATTATATTAGTAAGGGTAGAAGGAGTAAAAAAAATTTGAAAGTGGGCTCTTCTATTGGAACAAAAAGTGTGTGTGAAAGTGGACTCTTCTAATGGAACGGAGGGAGTACATAACATGAAATGTCACCATAAAATTTTCAAAAGTAAAATGAAGAAATCAACATAAAATAAACAAAGTCGACTAGACAATATGCATACACAAGCTGCAAAATATTAGATCACTATTAGATCACTGAACTCCTCCATTTCTCTTTAAATTCTTCATTTGTTTTTAAAATGAAGGTATCAGGTCATGAACATCTAAAATGAAGTATGAGAGGTATAACATAGTTCTCGCCCTCAACAACTGCAGTTAATTTGGTTCAATTGAAAATCTAACTGGTTCTCATGATAACCCTGTAATGATAAACCCCCCGATATTCTTTTTCAAAATTTAAAAGAAAACCTGCGTTTTTAATCTAAATTGAACATTATTAAAATACTATGTTCCCTTCCTCCCCCCCCCCCCCCCCCCCAACCACCCCCGGTTTTCAAAAAAAGGACCACAAAAAAAACACTTGAAACAAAGTCAGCAGAGCATGTGATTCTAAACCACGAGTCAGTTGTCAACAAATACACAAAACATGAGCTCACCTTTTGCATCACCAGAATATCATTGGTTGCGTCAATATTAAGATCCTTATGTCCCATTGCTTTCATAGTTCGCTTTGTCAAAGTTTTTTTCACCTTCCCCTCAGGTTCTTTACGATTTTCTTTCTGTATTTTCCTCATGCTATCTTCTGCAGCATCAGACCAATAGTCTCCATCAAAGTATGGTAAACGAGCTACTGTTATCTTGTTATTGTACTCCTCATTTTGAATAAAGAAAGTCTCATAAAACGTTTTGTAATTCAGCACGACACGATCTTCCATAGCTTTCTTTAGCATTGACTTGTACCTGAAAAGGCAAAATTCAGTCAAAAAGGCACGGATCTAGGATGTTAAATACATCATCTGAGGCAACACGCTTCTATCATAGTAAACATCCAGGCTCGTTATGGAACTAACTAAAAACTCATGAAAATTTCAGTGTAAACTGCAGGGCTCAAGGATGCCACTATTACAGGATCAGAAGGTCTAGATTGCATAGCCAACTCTCCAAAAAGAGCTAATTGCTTGCAATTTCAATTGGTTCAATGAAATACAGGCGGGGAAAAAGGGTAAAAAAACAGAATAACCCATACCACTGTTGCAGTTTATCTGGCTTCGGTATTCTCTGGGATTCAGGATGACAGTTGAAAATATAATCTTCTTTTCTGTAAGGAGGGCAAGCCCAAATGTAGCAGGCTGCAAACCCACGGCCCTTGCAGTAATCGAGATAACCAATCTGCAAAAGCCAATGAAGGAAAGCACACAATAACTGGGTTTCAATCACACACTAAATTCTCACAAAGCAAAAGAGAGACTAATTGTGAAAAAGAGTAAATACCAAAATTTCATGATATATGAAGGTGCGAAGAGCTTCGCCATCTACTGTTTGTATTTCAGGCCTAAAGTACTTGATGGAATCAAGATATGAAATATAGATGCTCCGTTGATTCGGTTTATCACAACTTGATCCATACTCCTGGACATACATAGAAAATAGACAGACATCTATCCCTTCAATTTTCTGGAACAATAAAATAACCTGTACCATAATAGGATATGTCATACGTCAACAATATACATGATCTTAAGAAGCATGAAGAATATGGAAAAAAAAAAAAAAAAAACTGACCAGAATACATAAAATATAACACCGTTGTGGCAAATTGTGCAGTTGGATATCACCTTACCCCTACTCTGTTCTTGAATACTAATGCATCGCATAAATTACATGTATTATTATCATAGACCACAAAAACTTAAATTGATGTTAGATGAAAGATTAGCATTCCTGGCCGAGAAAAAGAAGCAAAAAGATAAAACATCAATGTTCAACTGCAGATAGTCCTAAATAAGAGCATTGAATTACTCACCTTTAATGTATATGGAAACTCTTCTGGGTAGTCTTGGTCAAGAATTATATTAAAAAAATCCTGATTCACTTTCACAACTTTGCTGACAGATGAGACCACTCGAACAAGAAGTTCTCCTGCCTCAGGTACCTGGCCATAGATCATGCATTATGCAACAGAAACAACAGCTACAGTAGTTAAAAAAAAAACACTACTTTCTACTTCCTGGCCCTCTTCTTCACCAAAACAGGCACAAAACATCAACACAAAAATAATTTTCACATAAGAACCATTCATGCTTAAAAAGCACAACCATTAGTTATAAACAAGCAGTACATCATATCCAAGGTGATTCAATGAAGGTTTTTCTAATCAAAAGTATCACTTGAATTTAACAAAAATAGAACACATAAATTATAGAGGAAAAACTTGTTAAAATATTGCCAGTGTAATTACTCTACAACAATCCAGCAGAATAATTCCATATTTCCCTTAAAGATGGTTAAATTGTTAAAAGGTCATATTGGACTATTAAACTGCTTATCTTGGATCGCAACCGGTATTCCACATTGCAATAAGCACTTTCTGGTTTGTTAATATTTGAGCACAAAGTATGCATCCAATGAAAGACTAGTTGGAGACAAAAACAGCTCACATACATCAGTTCCAAGCATTAACCAATATAATCACAAAAACCTACATGAAACTTACCTCATTAATATCTTTATTTGAAAATTTTGCCCTCTCTTCTCTTTCTCTCTTGAGCTGCCTAAACAGTCTCTTCTCAATATGATCACTAAGCATTGTACGCGGAAGATCTCTTGCCCCAAAAGCAGCAGGTAAAGGAGCATGCTTACCCAATTTAATCTCTTCTAGGCGGCAATATGGACAAGTATACTTAGCCTTTCCCTCTAGGTCTCTTTTGGCATTATAGAGTCCGCAAATTTGATGAATCCAGTGCTCGCACTTGTCACATTGCACCCACTGTGGAAACAAGGAGATCAAAGAGGATGAGAAAAAATAGTTAAATGGATATCAAAAATGAAATGGCTATAACAATTGCTGAGCTAACCGATTCTTCAATTTCAACATTATTCCTTTCCTTCCACATGTGTGCCTTAGAAAAAGAACGCCCCTGGAATGAAATGGAAGACCCACGGGACAACTTCAAACATATCGAACAAAAGCAATGCTTGGCACCCATTTCATCTAGCGCGCAGTAGTATGTAGAATTGTGCTTAATAGGATTACAGCAGCGTGAACAATACAAAGGAGCTGGACCAAAGAAATGCTTATCCATGGAGCACAACAGGCAATAATTTTCCTTCGGATTTTCCTTCAATTGTGTGCTGCTGAGCTGTTGGGGGTTGGGGGTGGGAGGGGAAGAGAGAAATAATATTCATCAGAAAAATATGCGGTCTCAGAATCACAACAAACATGCAAGCCAAAAAGCCGTATTAGAAACAGTTGAGCATAAATATACAGAATCTTATTCACTTCCAACAGTGAAACAGCATACACACACAAAGAAAGGCAAAAAAATCAGATAGTGCACAAACCTGTCCTAGTGATTGCCTGAGACTGCTTATGTGTTCGTTTATTTGCTCAGAATTGAAAAAGTCAACATATGAAACTGACAACTTTCCTGAATCCCCAAAAGTGGTTTTTAAATGATGACTTCTTCCAATGTCACTAGAATCTATTTCTACTTTAGATTCAAGCTGAGAAGGTTTGGGCACACATTCTATGTCCCTTGGTTCTTGAATGATATTATGTTGCTCTTGAGGCTTGGACAAACATTTTATGACAACATTTGGTTGTTCCTGGGGATTGGTCGTACATTGTTGCATGTTACCAGGTTCTTGAATGGCACTTTGCAGTTCAAGAACAGCAGCAGTGCCAGAGTTCAAAAGATGGAAATCATCAAGAGTTTCAGAAAGAAAAGGATTATCACATTTCACCCTCTCTGTGTTATCAGAAATCTGATTTGTAGTATCTGATGCCTGGATGTTGTCTTCTGGGGAAAGAAACTGTTCTGATATCGCTGCTTGAATTAGGACTTCAGGATGATGCAACTTCTCCTTCCCCTTGGCTTCACTGTGAGATTCTGGGGAACTTATCTCTTCCATATTCATCACCACTTCATTTTTCTCATAGCAAACAGAATCATCATGGCGAATTTTGCATTCTAAAGTTCCTTCAGATCTGACAAAATGATCCTCTGAACTAGCAATGAGACTGGGCCCATGGTCCCCAATCCTCACCCGCTTGGGAGGGGATGGAGCATCATCAACCAAGGAAGTGCCAGAGCCATTTAAGTCTCTATTGTGAATAGCCTTCAACGAGCCACATTTTGAATTCTCGAACTCTGACTTAAAACTAGAAAGGGACTCCCTAAAAGGCTTGCAAACGGGACAAAGATTGTAACGACAATGATCATAGTGAGAGATACAGATCTTGAACCGGTCACAATAGCATTTTTTCTCCTCACAATGCTTTTCATGCAAGATATGCATCATGGCGGATTGGCTTTTCCCCCTATTCTCTGGCATGGTTTTGTAATAGCTATAGAGAAGAACAACATCTTTGAAAGGCATATTACTTGAATCCACAGAGTTTCTTGCTCCAGTATGTTGCAAAACACCCAGTTCTTGTGGCTGGATCTCCCCCTTCTTTTGAGCAAGGATTTGATTCTTTTTGAAGGACTTCTGTCGGCATGCATGACTTTCACAATGCTTTCCTGAAGGCAATTCCCTGGACAGAGGTTTAGACAGCTCATCTAATTGGAAACTAGTAGGCAATTGATAAAACTGAGGAAGTTGATGTTGATCCTGTTGTCTTGATATCACTTTGCCAGAAACCACACTGAAAAGAGAGTTAGACCTCTCAGGAATTCTCTTAGAAAATTGTTCCGAGATGGATGTATTTGAAGGAAGCAGATATTCATCTCCTCCATGCCTAGATATGACATTGCCAGAAACCACATCGGAAAGAGAGTTAAATCTTCTCTCGGGAATTTTTTCCAAGATCAACGCATTTGAATGACAGAACTTCTCGTTTCCTACCAATGGTTTTGCATAACACTGATAAGAAGCTATCTGATTGGTCTCCAGGATTCCTCCTTGATCCACAGAACCCAACCCTCCTGCTGTCCCTAGAAAACGGAAAAGGTTTAAACATAAAAAAAAAATCAAAAGGCCACAACTGCTATGGAGAAAGCATGAGGACAAACTGACATTACTAAGCAAGCAGACACGTAAAACATGAAAAATAAACCTAGCAGGCAATGGTGGGGAAAAATTCTGCAAGGTGAAGGATCATAGATATTAGTTTAACAGAACCTAGCATCCTCTCTACCGCCCTTTCAAATGATGATTTTACTCATGCTTCTTTTGCTCCTTCCTATCTTTCCTTCAGAAAGTACATCAAGTTACTGAATTTTAATATCATCAGAGTCAAAATCTGCCCAGTTCAGAGACATATAACCACACCTATCAGAGCTGAACTTTTCTCTGCACGCTACATGCTACAAACTAGCAGACTTCAGTACACGACTTACCAGAGTTACCAAGTTGCCTTGGAATTAAGTTTTCTGATGACGACTGAGACAAATAGTTGAAGTCATGGCTAGAAAATTTTGATCCACTCTCCAAATATTCGCCATCAGAAAACAAGTCTGCTTCAGAGCATGCAGTGACTGAGGAGATCTGCTCTGGGGATGCAGTGAATACAGTGGCCTTAGGGTTAGTTCCCATGAGAGAAATCGTGTTATTCCCATTAGATGTAATAAATCTAGGGCTAGCATCCTTGTTTTTGTTATTGGATAGACAATTTCTGTCTGGAATTAGGGGAAGCAAAACCATAAATAACAATGCAACCGATGTAAGAAACAGGAATAAAAACAGCAACCAAAGTTCAAGTCCATATAGCAAATATGATACCTGTTCCACACCCAAAATTTATTAAGCAACCGATGTAAGAAACATAAATTTTAAAAGCCCATATAGCAAATAAAATACCTGTTCCACGCCCTGTCACCGGAGTAAGCCAAGTTCCACACCCTGTTTCTGACGACTGAAAAATGAGGGGTGCTTTGCTTACCGGATTGCCATCAAGCCCTTGATGTGATATCACGTTCTGCCGTTGAGTGGACAACATTGCTGGTCTTGAATGAAAACCCTAAAGAAATCCAAAACAGCACACTCAATTCAACCCTGCACAAGCATAAAATCCCAAACCCATGGATTACGAGCAAGCAACAAAAATCGAAATTCATCAATTTCCTCGGGTCAATTACAGTTCATCACCTCACCATCTCATTGTACCAAACCCCATCAATTAAGAAATGCTTAGGGTTATCAAATCATCAAGAACTGAAACCCATTTAAGAAAACGAATAAACAATTACGATACGGCAAGGGAAACAAAAAAAAAAAAATCCCTAACAAAACAAATTCATGGCATTCTTCACAAAAGTTCCCCAATCATACCTCACCGTTGTATACCGCATTATTCCCATGCAAAGAGGTTTTGACATCCCGCACCCATCTCTCACATGCTACTGTATAATGATTGTACGGTTTTCTTGAATTACGTTTTTCCCGCACTGAATCCCAATTCAAACGCGGGAATGGGCATACAACTCCGGGTTAATTCGATTTTCAGATAAAACTATTGTGCGCGCCAGAATATTCGGATTAACAACAACGCTGAAAGGGACTGCGCGATTATGTTATTTTAATCCCCAGAAACTGAAAAAGACCGGAAATCGACAGAGTCCACTTCTGGGGTATGATTGTTCGTTCTAACTCTTCGGGATTCAATTAGGTTTTTATTGCACCTTTGTCCTTGGCGGTGGCTTGGGGTTTTATAGTCCGCTTTTCCCGGTCAGTGTGATGGGTCGGACCCGAGTCAACTTAGGATTACCTTTGGTCCATTATCAGCCCAGGTTAATCTGGGTTGACCTTTATACCTAATGGTCTCAATACTCAAGTGTTCTGAGTAAAATTCAAAAATTATAAATAAATTATTTATAAACAAAATAAATAAATTGTAGCTAACCTTGTTGCACCATATTTGTTGCAAAAGTGTTTCCTTTTTTTTTTGCCTTTGTTGATCAATGAGTATCCGCATGAACCGTGATCCTTCTGCTGTTTGGCAACGCATTTTTTAATTGTGTCTCGAATCTCATGTAAATAGGTATTACCGAGGAACGGAGGAACCTTATCGAGCACGTAATAAGTAACTGAGAGATAGATCTGTCCTCTTCGGTGTGAGGAATGAAGGCTTTGATCCGAGTGTTTTGGCTTTTTCCGACAAGCTTTATAAGGGGAGTCTCTGTGATTGCGAGCTGTCGATGACTATTCAAAGTCGACACCTGTCGCCAATTCATAAAGAACATCAAAGTAGATCGTCCAAATCACAGTGGCTTTCTCAACTTTCTCTCAACTATATTTATTAGATAGGTCCAATTGCGTTCAGAACCGTTGCAAATTGATTTGGAACAAGTATGGAATGCAAATTTCCTCAACTTGATGTTATTTCGACACATTTCCGCCATAATTGGTCACGTATGCTAATAAATACACATTCCATGTAATGGATCAAAAGGTTCGGTGAAAAAATGTGTATGATACCGAGGAGAGTTTCAATTTAGGTATTAATTGGATGCAACGGTGGTACCATAACCAAATATCTAGGGTTGATTGTTCCCTATCATCTGCTTAAGCCAGCCGGTGACAATGGAGAAGCCAGAGGCAACAAGCTAGTGGTGGTGGGAAGGGGATGAATGGATTTGCAAACAAAAGGGATTTGGGGAAGAATTTAAGGTTTTTATTGTGAAAATCGAGGGTTTGAAATGTTTGGGAGTACAACTGTGTCGTTTTACTTAAGAAAATAAAAGGAAAGGGAAAAAAAAAACTTTAAAGGTTATTGTCTTCATCAGTTGCTGGGTGGACGATAGTCAACTTTAAACAATTGTGGGTGGGCGGCGGCGATACTATATTACTGGGGCAAAGCTAAGGGCATGTAACACTACTACCATTTGCTACCAGCGAGAGGCGAGGCATTTGCCCTAGTCCAGTTTCGCGGTGGTCAAAATATGCAGAGAATAGCAGGATAGGGTGTGTATGTGTGCGAGTGATTATATATATATATATATATATACACACACACACACACACTAGTATATGTAGCCTTAGACACACACGATTTTATGATCAAACTTAATTCACAAAATAAGTGGAGTGATTTAAATTAAATAATTTTATAATTATTATATGAATAATTAAGAAATAAAGTTAGTAATAGAAATAAAAATTGATGGTTTATTTATGATTAAATCATTATGTTCACCCTTAATGTAACTTCGTACAACTCATGTATTAGTAAAAAAATAACTCAAATATTACCTAAATGTGAATTTGTGGACCATTTTGTAACAAGTTTTCAAGTGATGGGACCAAAATAAAATAAATTAAAGTTAAAGCTGCAAATGGAGACAATATCCCGACTTAAGGGACAAAAGAGAAATAATTTAATCTTTATTATTATTATTTTTTATTTTTGTCGTTGTTTGATTGCACAGAAGATGGACCGGTGTCCATACATTCAATTATTTCGAGGCCCATAAGGTTTGGGCCAATACGCTGTTCAGTTCAGCGGATTTCTTGTTGGACAAGAACGCTCTTCGCTACTTCAAACAATTCGAAGAACATATTCTTAAGGTTCCTTCACTCCACTGATCTAAAAGAAGCCCCCTTTCCGAGTCTTCCCTTCCTCTATTTTCCGGCATCTGTAAATCGGCGAGGTTTCCGTCTCCTGGCTGCTCTAGGTATGCTGTTCTATCTATCATCTCTGAAAGAGTAACACGGTAGATCTCACGTTGGGTGAGAAACTCTGCCGCTAAATTCGAAGGTTTTACTACTAGAATACATGCGTGTGTATTTGCTAATTTTCAGGATTATTTTGTTATTTTATGATATATTTTAAGTAACTCAAGTAGCATAGATTGTGTCTTTTAAACTGACAAGAATACATGAAATGAACAAAGAAGAAGCGGTTTGACGAAATGGGCTTTTGCTAGTTGATGGATTTATGTGTATCATTTAGTTCCCCCGGAGCGTGAGCCCTAGCTAATGCCCATAGCCCATAGTAACTATTTCGAGCTTGTGGGAACGAATTTAAACGTGATAGTTGTGAATTTAGCTGGTTAATCATGGGTTATTCGAGCTGTTGAATTGATGAATTTTGATAGCGTATCTGCGGCAGTAGCGTTATGTTTGCTTGTGATGGATTATAACGCAACTTGAGATCAATCCATACTATCCTTCCATTTTCAGAGTCCCTTTCCTATTCCTAAGCCAATTCAGCTATCCTTGTCCATGATTTCAAGAGCGCCAGCATCCTTTATTTTATTGGAATTGGCAAAAATGACTGTTCCCATTGGGAGAGTTGGGAATGGGAGATATGCTATCCGGTGAAACTTGGGTTTCTTATTTAATTGAGGAAATGTTCGCCCCCCTTGCTTTTTTATTAGCTTTGGATATGTAAATTTTTGTACATGATGCCTGTGAGATTTCATAAATGATGTTGACTTACCGTTCTTATCCTTGCTTGCTGCAGGGTTTACTTAATTTTGCGTATCATTTAAAATGGGTGACAGTCAGTACTCTTTTTCGCTCACCACTTTCAGGTATGGACTGACTTTGTATTGTTGGAGAAATATGATACTGAATAATGCTCGTAATTCTCTTACCATATTTGGTTAGAATCATGTTTCTTTCTGATATTCATTTTTTAACAGTCCTTCTGGGAAGCTTGTTCAGATTGAACATGCCTTGACAGCAGTTGGATCTGGTCAAACATCTTTGGGAATTAAAGGTACCTGTACTTGTACTATTATTTTGTAATTTCCAGGCTGGAATGCTGGTTAGAATGTACCCTGATTTTTGGAATTGTTGGTATTGTGGTTTAAATACCAATTGCCTTTTATGCTGCATCTAACTTGGTTAGTAGCCCGTGATACAAATTTAAAATTTTATATGTGCTTTTGGCCCTTAGCCCCTTCCTAATTTGAGCAATTATTGAAATCACTTTGTTGATTAAGTTTGTGATTCTGTTCACAGTTGATCAATATAAAAACTCATCTTGTGAATGTTGGTTCACTCAGAGAATTTTTTGTTATTGAGATGAAATTATCTGATGATTGTTCATTGAGTTTCATATCGGTAGTCTAGAATTCGCGTGGAACTGCAAGTAGTACACCTTTCTTTTCAGAGTATTTGGTCACATCCTTTTTGTCATCACAGTAACATTATGTGCAATTCTTGTTGCAGCTGCTAATGGTGTTGTTATTGCAACTGAGAAGAAGTTACCATCCATTCTGGTTGATGAGACATCTGTAAGTGTTCCTTACGCCTATCAAGGTGTCCTAAATATATACATTTTTTCAAACTTATTTTCTTGACCTTTGTAGGAAGTACTCTCTTCTCTAGATTTTTCTTTTCTTATCTTGTGCTTTCTTGTTGTAGCTTTTTAGTCAATTTTTAAAATTTTAAACATAGTTATTCAGGGAACGGATTTCTGATTTAGTGATTGGATTTTGTTGCTTCAGGTGAATAAAATTCAGAATTTGACCTCAAATATTGGAGTTGTGTACAGGTATACAACGTGATGTTGGTATATAATATTTGTGGTTGCATTTCATACTATAGTGATTTCTCTATGGAACTTCATGTGACTACAAGTCCTCCTGACTTGGTCAAAACTTCATGTGACTTTTATCTACACCTATTGCATGTCTTAAGGACTCTTTAAGGTGAGGAAAAGCGATTGTTCTCTTATAGTTGTAGCATTGTGTTCCCCTCCCAGATTGTGGCATTTGCAAATTGGATATAATTTGGTGCATGAAATGGGGCTGCTATGTACCATTTAGTGCTCTAGACATACCTGTTCTCTTATTCAACCTCCTACAAGTTTGATCCTGTTTCTAGGATCTAAATGTTTGATCTGTTTTGAGAAGTATTATATTCTCAACATATGCCAGTGTAATTAATAACTTGAAGATTCTACCTTATGAATTGGTGCCTTTTATCCAATTGTTGTAGAACTTTATCAGAGTATTGCATGTTTTTTTGCCTCGAGTGTCTCAAAGTATATAACCTTTTTGTGTTGATGTGCATGTTCACGTCTCCTTGGTGACATTCCCTTGTTTTCTGCAGTGGCATGGGCCCTGATTTTCGAGTTTTGGTCCGGAAAAGTAGAAAGCAAGCCGAGCAATATCATCGACTCTATAAAGTAAGTGATGAGCTATAACGTTTATTTATTCTTTTAACGCGTTCAATTGAATTTTTTAAAGTCTTTGACTTTTTCGAAGTTGTATCCTATCATAATTGATTTCTCTGTGACTAACCTGTGATCTTTTACCATGTGATTACTACGTCAATAGCTAATGAGAATTGACTGATTTTTTACTGCCAATAGTGGTTTTTCTTTTTATTTGTTTTAGAATGATAATTGTGTAATAGTGGTGTGCACTTGTCTTTCAAGGTTCAATGCCAAAATAGTTAAGTTATGCATCACTTTTCATGGTTTATGCAACAGAAAGTCAATTAAATTGTGCTTAAAATTGGTTTTATTATTGGTATTCCGGACCCTTTTTTTTTTGTTCCATATTGTGAAATGTTGACATTTGATACCTTATTATCTCTTTGCTGTTTACCCACAGGAAACAATTCCTGTTACACAACTTGTTAGGGAAACAGCTGCAGTTATGCAGGAGTTTACTCAATCAGGGTAATTTGTGCTAAACTTTGTCATTCTTTACTGTGTATATGCTGTGCTGATTATTTGATAGAGATCACTATGCTTTTTGCCTTTGCTATATTATAATTATTGTTTTTGTTTTGTTTTTTTTTTTCTTTTCCCGCAGTGGAGTTAGGCCTTTTGGTGTCTCGCTCTTGGTTGCCGGTTATGATGACAAAGGTCCACAGCTATATCAAGTAAGTCATTCAGATTTCTCTTCCACTATTTCCAATGTTCTAATTTGATGAATGAGTTTGTGAGTTTTTTTGTAATTACTGCCAAAATGGTGCTAATATTGACAAGTGCCATTCTATCTCTTATGAATTACTTCCATACTTAGCGATAGGGATTCTAAATGGTAGTCGATTTCAATTTTCCATCAGCACCATAATAGGCTCATGAAAATCTCAGTCTTGCCTATTAAAATTATTTTGAAATGCTGCCTTCTAGTTCAACTTTTGGTTTTGCTCCTTCGGGCATGGAAATAATATTCTTGACACTGTAGTTGCTTTTTGTACTGTAGGTGGATCCATCAGGTTCTTACTTCTCCTGGAAGGCTTCAGCTATGGGAAAGAATGTGTCTAATGCGAAGACTTTTCTTGAGAAGAGGTGAGTCATTACAGTTTCTTAATCTTGAATACAACTTCTCTCTGGCATAAGCTGTTAAGAGCTTAGTACTTAAGTTTCTTTATCCTTTTTGCCGTCTTAACTTTAGTGCTCTCTTTTTTCTCATTATTTTGATTTTTTTCCTGAATAAATTTGTGATTATGTAGAAAGCTTCTTTACAACAACAACTAAGTCCTTATCCCCGACTATGGGGGATGGTTAGAAAGCTTCTCTTTGACTTTTTGAAATTGTTACTGTTTGAGGCTCTGATTAAATTTTTTACTCTAGCGGTTGTTAGGAACAAAACACGAACCTATTTCTTTTGACATTGTATAGAGTGGTAGATCTACGTGCATTCTGCATAAAAGTAACCTGTCTATTCTTGTAATTTGTTTCTCAGTTCATAGGGTAACTTTTGATTGCTTGAGCTGCTGTGATTATCTATTGCATTGAACTCTAATGCTCGAGGTTGTTTTGCAGGTACTCAGAGGATATGGAACTTGATGACGCCGTACACACTGCTATTTTGACCCTCAAAGAAGGGTAAGCATTAATTCTTGATCTGAAATCCTCCCCAATTATTCTTTTTGTTGAAATGGGAGTTTACAATCTAAAATTTGTTGAAATTTAGGCCAATTACCTATTACTGTAATAATGGCTGATGGCTCAATCACTTTTTTTTTTTTGGGTTGTTGCTAATGCTTGAAGCTGCATCCATGTAGATTGAGAAATTTATTGTCTTATGTCCAATAGTGAACCCAATATGTGTGGATGTCTCAGGTTTGAAGGACAAATTTCTGGGAAAAACATTGAGATTGGCATTATTGGCAGTGACAGAAAGTTTAGGTAAGCGACCGATCAATTTCTTATAAATTGAATGGAAAAATACTGGATTAAGTTCTTTTGTAATGGCAATTTGCTCTTTGGTTGCAGAGTCCTGGATTCAGCTGCAGTTGAGGATTACCTGCGGGAAGTAGAGTAGTTACTCATCGACTTGAAGAATTCTATGGTTGCATGTGGAAGATTAAAAAGCAATGCCTTGAACTTTTTTCTATGATTTTGTTCTTAGATGATACACAGCACTTTCTGAGAACCATGGTAAAAAATGATGTCTTCTACTTTGTTTACCCTGAAGACTTGAAACAATCGTTGTAAACTAACAATTGCTGATGATTTCCTGTCTGATCGAATCTGGTATTGAAGGTGCGTTTTGTTGGAAATGGGTCTTTTGCCTTTCCATTTTTCCATTACAGCATTGTGCTTGTTCAACACTTCTTTTGTAATGGCGATTCCGTCACTTTGCTCTATCCTTGGTTAAAGGCTACAATCAAAATCATTAAGACCAGGAAATTGGCACTGCTCGAAAATCCAGATACTGTAATACTACATTATAAACACAACATAAGAATGTAGGCAGAGCACGCAAAGGCGTGCTGCCGCAGAAGATGGTCTTTTGAAAGACAACCAAAACATACCATTTCTATACCTACCGGGTATACAACCTAGTAAATCAGAATAATTGTACTTCTATTGTCAACTCTATTTCTGTCTTGAAAAAAAAAAAGCCCTAATTTTACAGGCAGTATATCATGTTCAATCTATCTGGGGGAGGAGTTAGATAAATGACCATATGAATGATGCATTGAAGAATCATCATAGTTTCTTCTGCTTCTGTCTAATATGGATCTCCCAAAACTAGAACTTCTACCATCTCTTGAAGTGTGGGAGGAATAATATCCAGAGTCAATGACACCATATCTTCGCGAGAACGTAGACCTTTCATCGTCACAGCCTGGAGGAGGGGGTTCATCATCTTCAAAACCCCTTGGCGGCCTTTGATCATAATAGTGATTTCTGCTGCCAGAATCTGAGGTTTGATTGTATCTGCTGTAGGAACGATTTCTGTACGAACTAAGATCTGCGGGCCCAGCTGCCCAGAGCTTTTCATCTGCATTTTCCGGGATTGGTGCATTCACTCCTGGAAATTTTACACTTTTTCTTTTATCTGGCTCGGCGAAGCTTCTCTCAAGAATTTCTCCTTCCTCACCATCATCGACATTTTCATCATCACCAAAAATTGTAATCCCAGATGGTTGTTCTTCAGGGTTTGCATCTAAAACAAACAAAATAAAATGATATGAGGCTGCTAGTACTATTTACTCTAGTTCAAAGCACATAAAAGTCCAGGTGCAAGGAAATTTTTGTTCATGGCTTTTAAATGGAGGCAGGAAAAAAAAGGGAAGCTCGGTTGCCCAGTAAAAATAGTTACCAAGGGCAAATTGAACTACTCATCTATGCACATTTACATAAGATTGAGAAGATAACAAGACAACTAAGCATTCTGCAATCTGAAGAACTAGCTAACAAAAAAATTAACTATTGAATTTTACTTGCTAAAGACTGAAAAACAGGAGAGGTTGCAAGAAATGGTCTGTTGTCTACAAGCGAAAAGCTTGCAGCAGGCAGGAATTTTACAAAGCAGTGTACTCTATCTAATTCACTATTAATATTCTCTTCTAATTTAACTTCAAAATTTGGAATAGAAACTAAGAACAATGAATTTTAAATAATCTTGAAACCTGGAAAAGACCTTATTACCTAAATAGCCAGGAGGATACCCTATTTCTCGCATTCTGTTAAGCCATGGAGGTGGATCAAGCTCCTACATAAAGGAATTGAAGAAATAACAAGAGAATGTTATTAAATCTCTTTAACTTCACAGGAAATATAATTTGCTAACTTAACTCACTCTGAGGGATGCATTTCGCTGAAACTAAAGCTGCAACGAAATTAAAATTAAAACATAAGCAAAAATCTCTGAAGAATAGAGCTACCATACCCCAAGCCCTAAAAGCTGACGTGTTTCAGAATCGAGAGTGCCCGGTTTTAGTCCATCATACTTGCCACCAGGAGAATCTTGGTAATACCGTGTAGGGTTGCGAGAGCTGGCATTTTGGCTGCGCCTAACTAAATGTTGCTTTCGAGCATTATTAACAGCAACATTGTCACGAGGCTTGGGGCATTCCTTAAGTGCATGGTTGTATGAACCACAGTTAAAACAACGGGAACCTTCTGCTCGTTCCACTACTCTGGTATACAAAAGAAGTATATTGGGATTCGGAAGGAACAAAGCACCAGTGAATCATATAAAACGATAACGAAATGGCAAGAAAATCAACACATTGGCAATACAAAATATAGCGGTCATGGTGAACCAAAGTTCCAACTAGCCAATGTATGGACAGTGGTACATAATGACAACAATAATTCTAAGAACCATATTAGCATAATGGCATCAACTCATTCCTCTACTCAAAAGACAGCTTAACCTAAACCAGAGAGGGATATTAGCATAAACATCACAAACTTTCCATCTACACTGATGCTCAACTAAATTTACTACCACGAAAAGATGCACCACGCTCAATATATTATTATAAACATGCACAGGAACCTAAGGCACAGGTACAGCTGTACAGAGCAGTCTCCACAGTCAAATCCCCAAAGAAGACCCTCTATACAGTAGATAAAATGTCCACAGGAGAAAGGAATAAGAATATGTAAAGAAAAAACCAAAAACCTTCAAAATAGAATAAGGAGAAGAAAGTCAACACAAGTTACAGAGCCAAGAAAACATAAATCTTAACATAGGTAACTCAAGTACTCTTAATTCCTTAAGTTTCTGTTTTTATATAACCTTGTGCTTACTGAAATGAATTAATGCATACAGCATAAGCTCTTAGGTTCTATAAAAAGTCAAATTTCTGCCCACTGAATGTTTTAATAAAGTCTGAACATGATGTCCAAAGTTCATTGACATTTTCTCTCATGAAACAGAGAAATGAAAACTTCCAAGACCTCTACAGCAATGAATAGGTTTGGAAAATCAGAGGGCAATTGGAGACCAAGCCAAACCTTTTCTCACAATGTATTTCAATTCAGACAACCATAAGGATAGATCCATCTAAAATGCTACCCCATATTGAGAATGCAGGGAAAAATTGGGAGAGAAGGTTATCAGACCACCACTCATCACTTCACAACCAAGGAACAACCGATGCAATTAGAAATAAAAGTTCTTTACCCTGGGTTATTTGAATCATTTGTTGAAGTTAAAGCTAACGAGAATCCACGATCATAAAGAGGAACAGATTTTTCATCAAGTGGAATAAATTCCTTGCTTATATTGTTCCTTGTCTCATCCTCCATCCAAAAGGACTACATGCCAAACAGAACATTCAAAGTGAGTAGAAATAACACATTATTGAAAATTTGGTAAAGGCATCTAATGATCAAGTATCTAAAAAACTTCTTTTCTAAACCAAACAGAAATATCAAGCTAAATAAAGTTCTAAACCAAGCAGAACTTCTTTTCTTCAAAAAACTAAAACAAATACAAAGGTCAATAGAACCAAGGGTCTGAATCTTATTACAACAACAACGACAACAACTAAGCCTTTGTCCCACTACGTGGGGTTTTGAATCTTATTAAAAGGAAATAATAGGTCTATATTAGCATTCAAACTGCAAGAGTATAATGTGAAGTAGTAAGAAAACAGCAAGTATAGTTGAAATTCATGCACAATATTGTCATAAAGAGTAAATGTACTTGTTCAAATTGGACAATGAACACATTCAATCACAATTCAGACTCCATGGTAAAGAAATCAGCAATTCAAGACATCCCTGTCAAAGTAACCCATTTTTTCATTCGAAATCAGTTGAGGATCAATCAACATAAAAAGAGCCTTAGCTTGAAGTCAGGGATCAACTGGCTAGCTTCTTTTCCATAAAAAGAGGCATTTTCTACACTATGTACATAATTTACCAAATAATAACAGATCATTGGTTTGGTAAAGATTGTTCAGAAATTAAAATACCAGGCACTTCTATACTCCACCTGTTTCCCATTTCCCCATGCAAGAGATTAAGAATATACAAGGGAGAGAAAGCAAACATACCAATGAAGATGACTTATCAAGACCAACTTGAATAGCAGGGAAAAATGTATCTTCACCAGATTCCAATGCTTTGCCTGAATCCTGAGTTAAATAAAGCAGCACTTCAGAACTTGAGAACAAAACATATTACAGAACAAACAACTGGTTCAACACAACCTAGCTAACTTTCAATCAAAATGGAAACCTACACGACTGAAAGCCGTTGTTTGGCTGTATTCACTGCTCAATCACTTTAATTAGTTGTATTAAGACTTCATTAAACATTCCCCAAGACATAAATTTTCATCTCCACAAAATGCAATTTAGAGGCACCACTACATTTTCTCTTTAAACTCTTCCTTCAGGCTAAAGTGTCATGTCATTTGTTGTAACCAACAAACAGTATGCTAAAAACCACAAAAGAAAATGAAGCAAGAACTCCTTCATTCCTTCCCCACCACCCCCACCCCGACCCCCACACCAAAAAAAAAAAAAACAGAAAACAAATCCCAGTTCAGTGTTTGAGACATGGAATCTGCATATGGAGCAAAGTATTTAAAAGAAAATAATCTTGATATTGAAAAAAAAAAAAAAAATGATATCATAAATTCAAGTTACAGTTGTTGATGAGTAATGCTGAGCATGCCACTGTGACCACTCCTGTAATAGCTCCTTGAGCTTCCTCTTACTATCTCTGAAAAGAATAAAGAGCAATAAAAAATCAAGCCAAGAAGACATTGTTCTAGAAGTTTCTCTAGATTTTGTCTCTATAGGTTTGCACAAGAATCATGCAAACTCTTTGCAGCATAAACATCAGTAATAGGTAGGTGCATCTATGACCAGATCAAAGTAGGACGAGAAAGGGTAATACTACTTTTCAGACCTTGTCAAAGACTTGTATGTAACCCTCACCAAGGGTTGCTCCTCGTCTACTGTTACTCTTGGTCTCTTAACACCAGATAAGGCTGGCAGGTTAAATTATGGAAAACGTAACATAACAAAACTACAATCTATGTCCAATAGAAGCCAGAAATTGTAATCAAAGTTGAACACTTACCCGCGCCTAATTAGCTTAGCACTTAAATACAAAACCTAGTCGTAAAGTTACGCTGCAAACATATCCCTGAAATTTTTTAATCCCGAAGTGTCAAGCATTTCAGGGTTTGATTCACTTATTAGATGAAACAATACCCATAAATTAAAAGAACAGAGGAAAAAGAAGAATAATCAGGATACAACTGGCAGAAATCTCCCGGTCACTAAGAGGAAATTCTTCTTCTTTGTGATTGCTGAGAAGGTTTTCATCTTTCATAATAGTAAGGCAACCATTATCAGCATGCACAGGCAGGAAGTCAGAGCTCTTTTTAGTTACTGTAACACTTTCACTGTGTTGAAGACTAATTTCCAAGCTAGGAGGGTCATCAAGCATGTTGTTACCATTATCAACATCCAGCACAAGTTGATTATCTCCATCTCCATCGTCCCCTGAACTCCCTGAGATCTCCCCAATTTCCTTGACTTCTTCACTCACAAGCTTGTCAGATTGATCATTCAAATTACTCAACTCACCTCCGTGTTGATTAAGCTCATTATTTTCACCTCCACTTCCTGGGCTATCAGCAGGAAGGCTGATAAATTCCCCAGTCTCCATTGTTTTGGAAACACAAGTTAGGCCTGCAATATGCTGCATTAAATTTAACTAATTAGTTGACAGTGTCTTCTAGTAACAATTGACCAAGGGTCACAATCACAACCACAACCACAACCACAATGAATTTTGGTAAAGAGCAGTATAACAACAAACATGGGAAGTGCACACGATGCAAATGAGAAAGTCGGCATAGTGAAGTAAAATTATACTCCCTCCTTAGCAAGAATAGAGTCCAGCTTTGAAATATGAAACATTATAAGTTTTTAGGTAAACACACTCACTTATACCCTTACTTTAATTGTGCATTACAAATAATTATTTATATCAGAAAGGCTTTAATCGAGAAAAGTTGAAAGAGGACTCTAGTTTCTTGGACAGAGAGAGTACTAAACAAAATGGAAAAATATAGATGATTGGAGCGTTTATTTCAGCTGCTTAGCATATTGAAGAAATTACTTAGAAAATGGCGCATTCAACCCCCAAATTGATTACACAAACAGATCAGACCTGCAAAAATAGAAAGTGTTTAGGGCTAAAAGTTAGTTGTGCACTTACTTAAGTTTCATGCATTTAATTCTGAAGGTTTTTTCAAAATTTTTTTTTCCTAGCATCAATTTCCTTCCTAAGTTTGTTCCATTTTGTAGTTTTCCATTCTCTTCTCCTTCTTAATATGATCCTCAAGAGTTGCGCCACAATCGACAAAAAACCTAAGCTCAATCAACAGTTTCCCTTAACATGAAACGCGGTCGTAAGCTATTTGTATTAGAGTGCAATTCAATCCAAGAGAACAACAGAAGCTAAAAAAATTTAGGTTAAAATTGCTGAATTCAAGGATGTATTCTTAAACGTTAAGAATACTGCAGAAGAACCTCACACCAAAAAAAAAAAAAAATAAAATAAAATAAAAATCATAAAACGACAAGAAAAAAAGAACGAAGTCAAGTTCAATACAAGAACAATAAGAAGAAAGCTCAATTTAGGTATTGAGCTGAGCAATAGCATTTACATAGAACAACGAAATTAAACAATGTTGATGCACGATTTCATCATGGGCATATCGACTTTGAATCCGAATTAGGTCTTCAACTAACCTGGTAAAAATGGAGAAAGTTTGGAGATCGTCAGCGGGCACGAACCCAATGCAAACGTATATAGAGAGCTAAGATTTTCTCTCTATTTCGCTTTTTGAGGAGTGAGTTGAAGAAGAGAGAAACTGAGCAAGACCTGGAAACGGATCAGAGATTGCGCCTTCACAAATGTATTTATATATAAAATTTTATCGGGAGACAAAAGAGAGACTTGCGTAGACTGGACCCGTGCAACGGCGGGCGAGGATATTCTGGGCTGGGCTGGGCTGGGCTTTTTCTGCTGCTGTGGCAAATAATGAATTTTATTCTTTTAAGAAATAGTTGATTGCAAAAAACAACCTCATATTTTATTTTGATTATAAATTACTCTCTAAACTTTTAATTTTTGTAATCAACTCCCCAAACTATCAATTTGCTATAATTAAGAGTAATTTTAGTTCACTTTTAAATTATTATTTTTAATTCTTCTTAAAAATACCTAATCACTCACATCATCTTATAACAAAATTACAAAATTTATATATTAAAATTTTTATGAAGTAGGCAATTAGGTATTTTGACATAAAATTTTTAGAATTAAAGCTAACATTTTTTCCTACATTACAACAAATTAATAGTTCAAAGGATTGATTACAATGTTCAGGGAGCAATTTACATGATTTTTTTTTTTGCAAATAACTCTAACCAGCATTTTCGAAAAAAATTAAAATTTGTAGTACTTTTCATTAGAACAATCAACTTTCACACATGTATAACTTTTTATGGAAGTCAAATTACAACACTTAAAATAATTAATTGATGAGTAGTATTTTTGTTTTCTTTAACACTGCAAAATTTTCTTGGAAATATGAAATTTTGAAGTATCAAAATTGTTCTTGAGTTGCTAGTTATATCAAGGAATTCTAAGCTTTTCAGCAAAAGGATGTATTCCCAATGTATTTAACTCATTAAGTTATTCAAATTGTAGTTATCAAACCCTCCTAGCCAATTAATTAGCTTTTAACTACTAAATTAATTCATTCATCAAAATTCAAAACATACAATTTACCAAACAAACTTAATATAACTATTTTTTTTTCTAAACTTATACTATTTACTTTCAGACGTGAATTAATTGTGTATCACGTAATTAGATAAATAAATGTGTGAAAATAATAATAATAAGAAAAAAAAAAAAAAACCTGCAACTGGAGTGAAAAAGTAAAAGAAGTAAAACCCAGATGATCAAATGGAAATGTTGTGCTACATTATCGAATTAAAAATACCATTTTACCAAAGGGAACTTTCTTTGATCCTCTGCATGCATACGCACTGTTAGTTGGTTGAAGACAAGGCTCTCCTCCTTATGATCTGGTTCTGGCTCCCAGTCTCTGCAATTTTTCGATCATCATCTTCTTCTTCAATCTCATTCGACGAATTCTCCACAGATAAGAGCTTCGCAAATCTTCTCGAACCCGAACCCGAAGATGAACGTATCTTATAATGTGTTTCATAAAACCGATCATCACCATCATCACTAGAACTAGAACTATGAACTTCTTCCACAGGCATAAGGGCCTTTCCCTTTTCTTCATGCGTTTCCTCATCAGTAGTAGTTCTTCCATTTTCACTGCTAATGATTTCATCTGAAAATGAGGTGGAACTGGAGGTGGAGGAAGTATCAGTACTGTATGTATGAAAGATAGTGACGCTTTCTTTCCTTGCACCTTGAAAAGAATAGCTCCTGCTCTTCCTATCACACGATGGGAGGAGGGAATGGGACGGCGACGTGGATCGCAACCCGGCCCCGTCCCTTCCCAAACTGTATGTTGTCGACAGCTTCCTCTGGATACCTTCCCTTTCCTTCACCAACACGCTCAATTTCTGCAGCACTTCATTGGCCACAGCTTCCTCTGCTGATTTTTGCTCAAGTTCTGTTATGCTCCTATCAAATGCTTTCTTCTGGATCCGAAGGGATTTCTATATACATATGGAGCATTGTAAAATCAGGCAATCTGCAGCTATTATATACAACAATATGGATTATATCTCGCCATCGTGTACGTTATTTACACGATTTCTTATATGACCACATAGGCGGAGTTCTGCAGTTATTATATGATGAAAAATGACACAATCACTTACTCTTTTCTCCAGAAATTTTCCCAGGCCATGAGTTTGAAGCTTTTTCTTCTTCCAGAATGCATAACAGAATCGCACCAGTGCTGCTAGCATAATCATTATTATTGTCTCCGACAACAAGAACAATAAGATTGTCTTCTCATCGCCTCCAATAGGAAAATAGCGGAGAGTTAATTTGCTGCTGAATAAACAATGAACATTCTTACTAAGATAATCTGAAATTACCTGTGTAGATACTGACAGTCTTGGGACTAGTTTGTGAGCAGCTGGAGGCAAATTTCTGACCTGCAGCAAGAAAAAAGATGAAAACAGTCCCAAGAAACACAAAATAAAGCAAGGACAACTGCAAATTTCCCTTCTGTAATGGAAGCCTTACGCGTTGTGCGGCACGGCAATGGACTTCCAGTGCCTGCTTTGTGAAAAAAGGGAAAAGTTAACATAGTTTCAACAGTTAAATTCGCGAAACACAGCCATGGATTAGAACTAGAACTTACTTGAAGCAGCCATGAAAGCTAGAAGACTACTCTCGTCCAGTTTAAAATGTTGCAGAGCGCTCTGAGAGAGGTTAGATGAAAACTGACCTATAATAGGATATCAAGCAACAATAAAAATCCCAAGTAACACTACAATCTCATCGTGTTTAGGAAATAAAACTCAAGGGCTAATGCTTGGAAGATATTACCTGGAGGATAGCTTTCAGACCAGTAGATAGCACCCGTAGCTGGAACAAGCATGGTAAATTTGACCCTTTTCGGCTTCATTGCTGATATGTAAGTATAGTCTCCAATGGCGTGGGCAACTTTTCCGTCCATCTCTGTCTGAGACACATAAACTCCATAACCCGAGCAATCGATCACCGGACTAACTTGGATGACAAAATCTGGATTAACCTCTTTGGGGAATTTCTTGAGAGAGCCTGTTGGCGAAAATGAGTACAGGAAGCCATCCAGGGAGCCTAGTGATATCCAACCTGATGCATTTCAAAAGTAATTTGATCGGCAAAAGAATCTCAACCTTACGAGAAATTATTGCGTGCATCCGCTGTATAAGACTCATTTTTACCATTGGAATCAACAGCAGGTGCATAATCTTCTGTGCTTAATGGTCCAAATCTTCCCTGCCACAGAGTATTTCCTGTGGAAACATCTAATGCCAGCACCAGGGCCCGAGCAGGAACAGTAACATACAAGAGTCCATTGTTTGCAGGGGTAACTGTGAATCTGGCTTCATATGAACTAAAATCCTGGATCCACTTGAAATGAGGACTACGAACTGATAACGAATACAACTCCCCCTGATTATTCGAGACCTGCGAAGAAATCCAGTGAAGAACATTCAGCAAAAATAACAATGACCATGTCAATCTGTCAGCAGAGAATACACGAAGATTACATATATACTAGCTTCACAGTGATCAATGACGGGGGACGATGAGAAGTAACACTCTGTAACGCTTTTCTTACACCCTTGACGATACCCCTGTTGATAAATTACAGGGCCAGCACTCCAGAGCATTTGCCCGTGCAACCTATACGCAAACAGGCCTCTGTTTCGAACACTAATGACGACACACGAACTCGAAACGCTGACTGCGAGACCAACAATTTCCCCAGCTTCAGGACCGAAGAACTCTTCCACAGCAGATTCAGGAGTTCCGACATTGGAAGGATTGACTTTCAGAACTCTGTTTTCTGCAACTAGATATATCTGATGTGCCAATAAATAGGTATTTGAACATAAACTTACAGCACAACTGTAGAAAACAATTTTGGATTTTTAAAAAGCAAGAAGGAAGTCTTGCCTTTCTTGAACCGCCATGAACGGGAGCTATATCGGCACTGCATGTGTAGTTCAGATATAAAGTCCAAGCTATGAAACCATTGTTCTCAAAGGCAAAAAAATTCTTCTCTGAACATATATACACCCGCCCGTCGTCTCCAACCAATGGTTTGGAAAGCCTAGCCGCCGATTTCTTGAAGGGATCCTGGGCTGAAACCAAAAGAAAATGAACAATTTAGAACATTAACAATATTTTTTTTGAAGAAATCGATACGAGTAAAAAAGTTTTAAGAGAGGGGAGGAGAGATAGACCTGAAACTGAAACGGGAAATTGCGGGAACTGTTGGCAGGCCACAAATCTCATAGAAAGGAGAAATATAGTTGCTTGAGCATGAACTCGTAACGCCATCGTTCAAAGAAACATTACGAGAAGAAAGAGATGCTCTGATCTTCAATGTGTTGCTGACAGTTTTTAAACTGTAGTACTGGGGTGTTCCCTTAACCGCTCGTGGTGTGGCGGGAAGAAACCGTTACTTGATATCTAAGGCCGTGTTTGCCTCGCCATTTTTTATTTTTACCCTTGCATCCCCGAACAATGTCCTCCAATCAATTAACCACCACCCCAACCATCCCCACCCTGCCATTTCTATCTTTAGGAGTTCCTTTACATATTCACCCACAATACCTTTACATATTCACCCACAATATTTTCGGATATAAATATCGGACCGTTTCATTAGAGGGGGTCTAGTAATACAATTGTTCATGAATCACAAAATACAACAAACCGGCATAAATAACAATTAGCAGAGAGAAAATTAGTCTTGGTATAAATGCAAGTTTAACACCTGAAAATTTATCATTAAATAAATGGGATACACAGATGCACAACTAAACATCACTGAAGGTCTTCCCTTGTACTCCTAAGGCTTGAAACTGGTACACAGTGACAGCCAATTTTTTTAACAATGACCCCAGGAGGAAGACTTCTTCTACAGACCATCTTTAGTTGTCAGAACAGAATAATGAATTTAGACTAAAGCTATCAGGTAGAATTAGAAGGGGCTAACAGTGCGTGCCCAATTCAACAATATCTCGGGAACAAGCCGCCTCCTCAAAGGAGCCGACGCATCCTTCGCAAGAGCTTCTTTGTCATCGGCATGTATGTATGTAAGCACGCGCTCAAACAGTTTATCTCTACCGCCTCTCAGAGGGTCCTGTTTGAGAGAAAACAACAACATGTATCTTTTAGGTTTCAAACCCCAAACCTTGACTCATGTTATTGATATGTAAGCAATGCTAATCAAACCAACAGGAACAGGAGATAAGGTTTTTCTCAAATATCACTTGCCTGGAGAAACAAATCTGTATGAGTTTTTCCATCATATAAAATCAAATCTGCTTGAGCCCCAACTCTCTTGAGAGCGTCTGCAAATGTTTTACTGCAAAGGCAAGCAAGTTAGTGGAGCTTTGGGGAAATTCGACTTATAAAAAAATAAGAGAGGGAGAGAGAGAGAGTCATGCATTTAAGCAGCTTGTAAGGAGTAAAGTAAACCATTAAAACGGCCTACCAAGCCAATTACTGTATTTCCTTCAAAAATGAGTATCAAAGGAATTACCAGTATCATTGCCAGTTTATGTTACTCTGAAGCAATATATATTGCCAGTTTTGCAAGTGTATCCTACTGTTACTATTTCAACATGTTACATGAGGATTTCTGTACTGCATAAAAGACTAAAAGACAGCTACTAGTACTTTTCAGAAGGAATCAAACCTTGCATCTGATGGTATGGAACTATCTGAAGTGCCATGGAAAAGAATTATAGGAGGCAGAAAAGATGCTACAGTCTGTGAACTTAACCCCTGTACAAGAATTTCTGGCGAAAACTGTTTTAAAGAATCCTCCCCTTCCATTATACTGCAAATGAAGACTCAAATAGTTAGCTGTACAGAGGAAGAGATTTTATATCAAATTCACATCAATTTTATATTAGGATCTGAAAGGCATCCAATTCTGCAAACCTCAGAAAGACAGATTTGTACAAGCCTCGAGCATGGAAATGGTCAACTAATTTGGGCAAGTTGTACCTATGAATAAAATATTAAACATCATGTGTACAATGGTTCTGGTAACGTCAACAAGCAAAAGGAGAACAAAATTACTAAATGTGAGTTAATAAATTAGGACCTAAGAATACTATTTGAACAAAAAAAATATACCAAAAAAAGAATGATTTAGGGAACATGATCAACATCAATAATGCTTACCCCCCTGATATGCCAAAATAAGCTTTTATCTGGGACATACTCCAAGACACCCTCTCTCCTCTAGACTCTTTAATCGCCTGCTCCACAAGAGCACAAGCAGAAATGTGTGCACCAGCTGATTGGCCCATTAGATAAATCCTATAAAGAAAATTTAAACATAAAAGGTGAGAAGAGGAGGCATTTACAACTAAAATAACACTTTTTAGAGCTCATTTGATTGCAATTGCTTCAAAGGAAAAATAAATACTTTTCAAAGAAACTTAAGAAAATTCTAAATTGATAAATAATAACCTGTTTGGATCACCTCCATAGTCGATGATACAACTGCAAACAAATGCTATGCCTTGAGAAACATCTTTAACCATATCACTAATTGTCCCTTGTGGAAAATTTCTGCAGACCACAGAGCAATACAGAGGATAGCATTACTAACTATTGTTATTTGGAAAGCTATATTTAAGATTCTGAAGACAGATAAAGAAATTTGAGCCAGTAGTTTAAAATTTTTGCCTTCATAAAAATTTTCGCACAGAAAATTATACTAATGCTAATCTAATCATAGATGGCACATTTTTTACTGATCTCGATCAAGTTAAGAGGAAAAGAATATCCTTCCAATTCAGTTCACAATATTAAATCAACTAATTCATATTCAATATAGATGATTGAATGTTCTACAATCAATGTAGCAATTCATGTCCCTCATAATAAGCATTGTACCTAAACTGACACTGAGGTACAAAATCTCTTAAGAAACCTGGAGTAATAAAGCAATTTTCACTATTATCAACAAAAACATTACTTCCATTGGTGCCAGCATAGACTAATGCTCCAACAGAGATGAAGAAAGACCAATCCAACATTGTTCTTCGAGTGAAGCAGAGTCCAAAATCACTTACGGAACTTTTAGACATACTGATACTATTATGCATTTTGAAAAATAGTGTAAGACAACAATGGCTAAGAGGTTTAATTGTAAAACAAAGATTCAATACCTATAATCCAGACATGCCACTATGATGTCTCTTTCTGCTAACTGAAGCCCCAGGAGAGCACCCCAGGCTTTGTATCTGGCATCTCAAAAACATAAATTCATTTCAGTGGTCGAAGATTAGAGTAGAACATACTGTTCCATTAGGCCTATAAACAGTGGAGGGATGAAAGGGAGTCCTTCCTTTCTTCAACAACAAAGGAAGGAGTTCTACTCTAATGAACTTTCCTTTATCTCACTATGCAAACACATACATCAGATCAGTTTATCCCGTGTCTAGAGTCTAGACATCAAACCGATCCTATTTCCAATAAATTGTCAATCTATACGCACATGATGTCTACTCACAAGTCTAAACATGGTTGAGTCAGATTCTATGCTCAAAACCTTGTGTTAAAGAACGAGATTCAGTCATATTATAATACTACAGAAAAATGAAATAAACATCTATATCAAGCTATATCTTAGGGAGAGAACCTTCATTAAATATAATCAACAGAACAAGAGAAAGGTTTCTGGCAGATTTACAGACCCAATAATCCATGCTCCACCAGTTACAAATATCACAACTGGCTTTGGACAATCCAGGTTTGCTGGCAAATACAGATCCAACCTGCCAAATGTACACACTTCTATTTACAGTCATGTTAGAAAATATAGATAAAATTAAGATTTAAAGATCCAAAAAGTACCTATTTCTTGGTTGATCTCCGTAAACAACACTTCTACGCACCTTGCTTGAAAAGAAATAATGAAAAGCAACTGCCAAGTGCAGACAGATGAAGTTATGTTTTATAACTGGACAGAATAACAATAATACTACAAGGTAGGTTCGTAAACATTTTACATGCAGCATTAAGAGAAAAAGTGTTGATTAACAATGGAACCAATCATCTCGGATGTTTCAAATTATTTGTTAGAGCCTAATCTTCCATTGAACAGGAAAAATAAGAAAGATGCTTCCCTTGTATTCAGCTTTTACAAAATAGCAAAATGTGCTTTCTTGCTACTTTTCGCACGTTGAAAGTTAATGACTGGAGTTAATTAAATGAAAAGAGATTCAATAATATTGTTTTTAAACTCTAAATTCATGGCATGAATTACAAAAAAAAAAAAAAAAAAAAAAAAAAAAAGAAAGAAAGTTTTATGGAGGTCATGGCCCCTAATAATACGAGAGGAGATCCTAGAGCATCTCAGAAACAAATCTCGTGAACCTCAAAAGTAATTTCTGAATCATAGTTACCCTGGAGAAAGCCTGGCATGAGAAACATGGCATAAAGTGAGAGAGCAAGAAGTCTAGTGATCCACCGGTAACCTACCCTGAATGAAATGCATGATCAGAAATTAATGTAAAAGAAACTCGCATCAGATGTAAAATACAAAGTATTAGAAAATTCTACAGGGAAATCAGTGATTTTCAGTTTTCAGGCCCTGATAAAGCAATACACCTTGAGAGTGAGCTATTAGTTATTGGTGTAAAATAATAAGCAGAATGTGCTTCGGCTCTGATTTATACAGGGCACGGATCCTAGGAGTTATTGGTGTAAAATAATAAGCATAACTGGGCACTGCCACAAGGGAGTTTAATTTAGTTAAGAAACTCAAACACATGTTTTACTGTAATATGTTAAGCATCATATCTTAAAGAAGAAAGAAATTTTCATTGCGTTGTTAAGAACTCCAATTTCACATGCAAACCAACATTATTGCGTAATCCCTAGCTACATACAAATTCGCTCCTAGAAACCCGTTCATGCAGATACTTAGAATAAAGCCTCAAACACAAATAGCCTGCGAGTGAAAATCAAAGACTAAAATAATTAAAAAAGAAGAAGAAGGAAAGTGATATCCTGCTTACCCGAGGTAGCTAAGAAGCTTGAGACTGAGGCTGGTGACCAAATAGGTCTCGGCGGCGGCGTGACGCATTTCACGGCTGAATGACGGCTGACGAGCGTACGCGGGCTCCGACAAAGCCCTATTAACCAGTCGCCGTCTGAGCTGGTCGTCGGGGATATCTTCACTGCTAGGACTACCGCCACCGCTGCTAGGAAGGCTGGCAATATCATCGCAGGAATGGCTCAATTGAGAAGTCGGCGAGGAAATCGCCATTCTAAGCTGGCGACACCTTTATATCAGCACGTATTATAATAATCCCCGGCAGCAGCAACCAGAACGTGTTGATGTTTGTGTGCGGATCTGCCCTATTCCAAATCCAAAAGCAAGCAGAGTACAAAATAAACAATGGAAAATTACGAACGGAGGAGAGTTGCGTGCACGAGACGAGCAGCGAGTTGATTGTGTGGGGGACTGCCGCGGCGCTGGCAGGAGTGAAAAACGTGGTTTATATCCACGGAAGCGAAGGGACCAGAACCGGAATCGAATCTAATCGAATCTAATCTAATCAATCATTCGGTATTTTAAACTTTTTTTTTGGCGTCAATCAAAAATCAAAATGGTCTCTGCATCCATCGCATCGCGGCGGATAATCTGCATCGGGATGCGTAAATGCGAGAGGCCGTCCGGTAGAGGCAGTGGAACTTTTTTGTTGGCCGTTGGCGCGTTTTGACAGTAGTAGCAGTGATAATGCTTGAAAAATTTTGCCCAAATCATGCAACGTGGGTGGGTGAGGCGGGTAAAAATTGTCCCCACCAAGGCCAAAAATGTCTAATTACTCTTATTTCAATAGCTTTTGTCTAGACTTCTCTGTGCAACTATTATTACCCTACTACAGACGTATGACAAATACGTATTGCTATGACAATAATATTAAGGCTATGTTTTTTTAGAACATAATTAGAAAAAATATTATTTTTTAAAAAAAAATATTATACAAAGAAATAATATTATTTTTATAAAATTCACAATTTAAATTTAAAAATTTCCTCTAAAAATTCACTTACATAAATTTAAAAAAGATAATCATTACACTTTTTCTTTTCTTTCCTACACAAATCTCCAAAAAAATTCCCTTTAAAATAAAATTCTTTCTTAATTATAAAATTTTCTATCCATAGTACTAAGAAAACACACTCTAGCTATAAAATAATTGCCTGGTAGAATCACCTCCTGGGCTGGGTTACCCAATTAGTAGTTCTATCCTCTTACGTATTACCGGAGAAGGTCAAACACGCGTCAGATTGCTTGTTTATTCAATATTTCTGGGCATCTTCGAATCCAGCATGCATATGTTTGCAAATTGCACGCATCCGTGTTTCTTTGGATTGCTTATTAATGAAGGAATAAGTCCCTTTCTTTAACGTTTCTGCTTGCTTTAAATTCACAAGTGGCTTAAGATCTAACACGTCCCACCTGCAGCATTTTAGCTATCCCATCTTTCCTTCTAGCATCATCGACTCTTCACTATTAATAATTAATTATTTTATAAAATTGTAACCAATCGAATATCTGTCACATGAGTTGCTATGAAAAAATTGCTAAGTTAAAATTCTCACTCGTTAAAATATATTCCCTCAAAATATAAATTGTCACGAAAAACACCTGCAAGTGTCTATAACTCATAACCTTCTACGCACAAAAATCTAGTTCCTGCAAGAGAAATTTCTATTAAGAAAAACAACATGAAGACATCTTGGCAAGGAGTTTATCACAGGAAATAACTGCAAGCTGACAAATTTTCCAATAAACCACTACCATAGGTCCATAACCATGTAATGCATCATTAACCGAAAAAAAGCACAAACTTTTGCACTTCAGGTGTAAATGCACAAGTTCAGATAATTACCATAGCCAAAATTTTGATTTCATCTTGTTTACCTTGCATTTAATATCGGAAAAGCAGCATATAAGCTCCTAAATCAGTAATTGGAAAATTAATCTAACACATGTAGACCATGTATCTGCTGCCCATAAGTAACCACTCAGCCCCAACCCCCAGAGTATCCTGAATTATTTATCTGCTGCAATTTCCTTCGCTGGATTGATGCCGATGCCGATGCCGATGCCTCTACCTCAACCACCACCTCTTTATGGCAGAGATAGGAGTGTTCAAGAATGGAGCATAACGATAAATAACTGGATTAACAGTCCTCCCAATCTTGGCCCATACACTTTGGTGGTAATTGGCAGTTGCAGGAGCATGATACATTAGCTTTAAAAGCTGCAAGAAAAAGCGGGATGATATCTGATTAGCCAGCAACACACACCGTGATATCTTATAATGCCTGACTGATATTTCTCTAAGTTAAACCCACAAAGAGAAGAAAATATTCAGACGAGAACATTGAATCTAGATAATGACATTTCATTGATAATATTTTGAATGATAATATTTTCCTATAAAATCTGATGCAGTGAAATGGTAATGTTGGATAACTGGGCAATCAAAAGTAATGCAACTAACCTGCCAGTACATGAAAGCTTGTATTATATTTCGCTGCCACCTGCGTGTCCAAATTGCAGTTATCAGAGAAGAGGAACAAAGAACTACAAGATAACAATGCAGAACAAAATTGATGGAAGCCCTAGATAACATGGAGCAAAAAAATATTAGGTACTCACGAAAGAAGTGAAATAATGAGGAGGAACCCATTTCCAATCTCTGCTTGTGAGGACAAAATATTAAGGGTAGTTATGTTCGAATCAACCCAAACACAAGCATCTTCCAAGTACTTCCTGCAGATATTCCACAAAAGCAAGTCAGAAACAGACAAAAACCGCAATCATAACTTCCAACTCTTAACTAAGAATTTGAGAGAGATCGAATGAAACCGGTGGAAAACCCACTTTCAGACACCAATCTAGGTTGATACACTAATATCCCATGTTTTAATATTTGTTAGTTTTTTCTCCTCTAAAGGTGTACAGAGATGTGGATCTTGGGTCATCATGTACCTGTACAAGGTTGATCTACTAAAATTTCGCCTCAGGAACTTGGCAACATGTTCAAGAGCTCGACATAGAACAGGAATCAAAGCAACTGCAACCAAAAGGGAATTTAAAAAATTAAGGGAAAAAAAAAAAAGAAACCAGAAGCGAGAAGTGTACTCCACATGTTGCAGTGTCAATTTTCTTAAAACTCAAAATTACCTAAAAGAAGAAATAGAAGGAGGAGAAACTAGATAAAAGGGACGAAATATGATTTACATTTCAGGTACAGATTTGAGGAGCCAAAAGTCAAGCAGTAAATGAAGTAAATAAAATCCTTGGTGACAAATACTGACTGAAACCAAACTTGCACTGCTTGCAGATTCCATTCTCTCGGTTTCTGCATGGGATGAACAGTTAGAGAAGTAGCAGAGATGAAAGACTAGAATATAGTGACTGCAGAGGTAAAAGATAAAAATACGTCAAACTAGAGAGTTACCCCATAAACTGAGTACAGAGAATATAGCGAAGAACATGCAGTTCCTATAAAAGATAGCCGAAATGCTCTCATGGAAAGATTTCTAGGTATAAAAGGAAGGATAGCAAGAACTGCAACAACAAAAACCTGTCCAGAAAAAAATAACGAAATTAAAATAGGGATGAAAATTGCAGTTAATCCAGCAATTGAACAATATTTATCTTGTATACCCAAGCATTCACTGAAAACTGAATTGTATTTTGATCCCATCGCAGAGGTGCTGTACTCGGAGGCGGTGTGTTAGATGCCCCTGATGTTCTTGCAGTTGACCCTGTTGAGACCAATAATAGAGACATCAATATAAGAAGTAACAGGCTGAAAGATTGGAATGAGATTGAATCATCGAAGTTACTGTATATTCTACACGGGGAAAACACAAAAGACACCCAAAAACATATTTTCATAGAAAGATAAACACCAGCATTGCGTGCTCGTGGCTGGGCATTTGAAGTTGAAGAAGATGATGTTTGATTGCCTGATGGTCTTGTGGCCTGAGAGGAACTGCTTGTAGACATTGGCTCAACAACAAGCTCAGGATCCTGGATACGAAAATCAACATAAGCACAGTGATAAAAGAGATCGAAGACCACATGCAACAAAGGCACACTTACAGCAAAAGCCTCATGTAAAAGAGCTTATAATGCAACATTTCTTAAGACCCAGTTATGGTAATGTTTTATTAAAGATGAAGGCCTTTATATAAGTACAGATTACCCAAAACAGAGAATTCATATCATATTAGGAGTATGAATTATTTCCATAATTAAGAATAATCAGATGCCCCGTCAACGGATTCACTTCACAAACAAACGGAGCAATGAATCTGGGGAAAAAAATCCTAAGGAACAAACAATCAGACTCTCAGATAAGTACGAAATCCACAACTAAAATATCAAGACCTCAATAATGAGAAACCCCAAAAATTTCTTAAACCGCCACTTAATACAACTCAAAGTTAAACAGTAGCATAAGAAATCACTCGACAATTTCAATACGTTCAAACAATCCAACTCCTCCAAACCCACAGAAGAAAAAGCTAGTCAAGCAGTAACGAATAACGCAACGCGACGAAATAATTTAAACCCTAATAACATCATAACAGCCATCCAATTGGATCAATCTCGATCTGCCAAACTCTTTCGATCAATTGTTCCATGAAAAGTGATACAGATATTGAACATTCAATGAATCGTCAATCAGAGATAACACAAGTTCAAACAAGGCAGGGAGAATCAGATTACGATGTAACGCTGATAGAACTTGCGTTTGAAGTGTTCGACAACCTCGGGCCGGGAGGCCATGTGAGGAGGGATGAGAACGTTGGACCAATAATTCGCCCATCTCCGGTCGTTGTCGTAATCGTACGCCGCCGCAGCAATTCTCTTCAATTTCTGTGGATCTTCTTCTTCTCCCATCTCCGATTTCTCCTTGTCTTCCACTCTAGCTTGTGTCCAACGCTTTAGGCGAGGCTACTCTTGCAAGTGTTTTTCTTTTATACTGACTAACTTTGACCACCGCTCAACTTTACAGTCACTAAACGCATGGTTCTCTCCACGCAACGACGCCGTATGAGATGAGAACGCCAGATTCTCAGCCCCTTTTTCGCCTAGGTGTTTTTTTTTTTTTTGGAGGTAGAAAACTAGAAAGGCGAGAAAGGGAATCTTTCGAATTTGGATCATTCCTGTTTTCTAAGATGTCGGACACTTTATTTAATGGACATGGACTGCACTGGACTGATTTAGGCCCCCAGCCCAGAAAATACTGGTTTCAAAATGCACACAGACATACTCCCTTCGTTCCACTACAAAGATTCCAATTTAACCAATGTACAAGTACGACACATAAAATAATTATTTTTACACTATTTATTCTATTTATATATTTACTTATTAAGTATAAACAGTAAAAGTAAAAAAAAATTGAAAATTGACTCTTCTATTGGAACAAAAAATATTTTTTAAAATAATTTTTTTAATATGATTCATATAACCAACCTTAAGGGCATGTTCTTTTTTATGGTTTTGAAAATTAGTTTATGTAAAATAGTTTTATAATATAAATAGTATATTGAAAATATAAAAATGTATAGTTAAATAGTAAAAAATTATATTCAAAACGATGAAAACTGATTATAATATATTAAATTTACTATTAAAACAAAAACCAAAACCAAAACCAAAACCGAAACATAAAGAATATGCCCTTAATGAAGTAATGAGACATACGCTTAGTTTAATTGTTGTATAAACAATCAACTTATGAGATTATCCCAAAACCACGCTTTCGATTGACTAGCGGTTAAGTGGCTTAGAAATCACGCTTTCGGCTAACTACGCAGTTAAGTTGCTTAAAAACCACGTTTTCGGCTGACTACGCGGTTAAGTTGCTTACGCTTTCGAGTGCCTACGCGTAAAAAACACGCTTTTGAGTGAGCAAAGGAGAAAACGTGTTTTTCAAGTCGGTGAAAAAACACGCTTTTTGAGTCGTTTCCGTCTCTATAAATACAAACGATGACCCAAGTCCTCGTCACTCTCTGTTCTCTGTTCTCTATTCTGGCGCCAAGTGCTCTGTTTCGTGGCTTCAAGCCGTACCGGGAAAGGGATTGATAAAGTGTTTCCAGGAATGGAAGGGAAGGGGACGACCGTGACCAGAGCAAGATTGACAAGGAAATCGAGATGGAACTCGATAGGCTTTCTTCAAGATTAGAGGTGTTGAAGATTCAGAAGGCTGAGGAAATTGTGAAATCCGTTGAAAAGAGAGGAAGGAAGGGTTGTGCCTGCAAAGTTCATAGAAGAAAACAAAGACAATGAAGAATTTCGAGGAGCAGAAAAGGATTGATGAAATTTTCTCTATGAACGGAAGAACTAGGGTTCAGAGAAGAGGGCTTCAGAAATTATGGCCGGGTAAAAAACGGGTATGCATTTAGGGCCATCCGAGATATACGCAGCCTCGAAATCCGGGGGACTTCTTCTTCTTTTGAGTTGGAGACATACCCTTCCTCCCTTTCTTCTTCTGCAGGTGTGTAATTTATGGCTTTCTCTGCTGTTACAATTTGGAAAGCTTCTTCATCCTTGGTCTTCAATTATATCTGTTTCCTCAAGCTGGTATAAAGTTCAGCAAGTGTCAATATTATACATTTAAGTTGTTCCAAGAGGCAAATATGAACTTATGGCGCTTTTTGAATTTTACCTTTGCACTTGCACTCTGTGATCTCAGATACTTCATATAGCTTTACTTGTGCATATACTTGCAGGATCCATAGCTGTTTCTATGATATGAGTGCACTTGTAGAGAATTTGTCCTTTGCATATGCAATAAAACCACCAGTAAATACTTGTGAGTTTGCACAAGTTTCCAAATGTGCTATTGTTATTTGACATATGACTTTTAATTAAGAAAAATGTCAATATTCTGTTTGATATTTGACCTTTTAAATGCATTTACTTGCAGAAAAGAGCTCCTTACATGCTGCTGAGCAGTGTGCTTGGGCCGTTGGGAATGTCGGTGCTGGAGTAGAGGAGCTAAGAACTATTCTACTGGCCTAGGAGCCCTTCCACCTCTTGCAAGAATGATGTTACCAAACAGGTGTTCAACTGTGAGAACAGCTGCCTGAGCACTGTCAAACTTAATAAAGGTTCAAACCACCTTCAAAGACTTGTCAATTTCTTAACGCAGTTATAATTAATATTGGTAGAAAGTAATAGCTTTTGTTCTCCGTAGGTTCAAAAAAAGGAATGGAGAAAATCACACCAAGTTAACTATGCTTGGTGCTAAAAAATAGTTTTTTGTTTGTGGCTCTCAAATGCTAGATGAAGAACGTGGCTTGATACTTGTTATTTCATACTGTTATTTACTTATCATTAAAGAATGTTTTCGGTTGATCTCCTTCCATCGACTCATATATGGTTGCTTTCTTTTGAAAAGGGATGAAGAATTGGCTTCAGAAGTTGCTTGGGTTGTTGTGTATCGCTCTGCACTTACTACTGTTGCTACTAGCATGCTAGTGAAAAGTGATCTGCTCCCATTATTATTTGAAAGATTTGGGTGGTCAAATAGTTTGCTAATGTTAGTCATTAATTTTTAACAAGGTGGAAAGATGATATAGGATTTTTTCGCCAATAGACCATTGTACTTTTAGTTTTCATTTCATTTACATTTTCTTCAGGCATTTAGTGACCTGGGGCTGCCATATCTTTATGATTCAATTTCTCCTCTTCTGCAGGGATCATCAGTTGAAATTTCCTGTGCAACTTGGGTACCCCCTTAACAATCTCATCTTCAGTTGAAATCTGTTTATTGAAACTTTTAGCAGGTTCAATAGACCAAGCTTCTTCAAACTGGTTCGAGACCCTGACGAATTAACATTACAAAGTTGTCTTTTTATAGAAGGGAAGGTGAAATTAGATGTATGTAGTTGTGTTCTGACCTTCTGTACTGTAACTTGGATTGTTTCTAGTCTCAGATATGTCTTCTATTGTTGACCCCCGATACTACTGCCGGGTTTAATTCATCTTTCTTTTCTGTTTCGTTGACATTATTTTCCTCCTTTTCATCTTCAGCAGGGCTGCTATGTACTATTTTCTCTGCAATTGATACAAGATGTGGCCTTTCAACTACCTTTTCTTCATTCTGAAGCTGTTTTGCTAAACTGTGAGTGGTGTTGATTGTCTCTGGTTCTTTACACTGGAATGTATTTAACATCAGCATGTCTAAGGCTAGTTTTTTCAAGGATGCAAAATCATACTTTATTATTTTACTGTTTTACTGCCACCAGCACTTTTTGAGATTTGATCTGCCTTTTACTTCTGGATCACCTTAAGGCTGGTTGCAAAATAATCATCTGGTGTCTCATACACAATATTTCCATCTGTATTTGTGCTGTCATTTTGGCTCTCAGTTATGTTCAAAGTTTCCTCTTGGTTGGGAAGCTTCGGAGGCATTTTCCTGAAAATCCACAACCATTGCTGCTTCAATGCTTATACAATCTGGATCAACACTAGTAATTCCTTTGTTTCTGTTTTCTGTAGTTTTGTCTACGACATGTCATTCAATAGCTTGGATTTCCCCTGAATCTACTCGCACATTTAGGCCATGATCTTGTAACTCACTTTCTGGAATATTTTTGGCATTTCCTGCTTCTCCTTTTTCAGCTAGATTAATGATGCGCTCTTTTTCGGCTTGTTGTGGTTTAGTTGTCTGATCTTCCAATTCTAGTTTGGGGATATAATTTCATTAATCTATCTCCTCACGATTAAAGCCAGCACTTGTTCTTCTCATTGTTTCTTGAGGTTTCTCACGTGAATAGATGCTTGATGTGCTAAGTGACTCTTTATCAACCTGAGCTTTCTGTATACTTGTTTCTTATTTTCCTTGCTTCCTCCTTGGTGCATTTGCATCCGCACTATCATCTGCTTCATCAATGGCCTTGTGATCGCAGCTGTTCTCTTCTGATACTTGGGAGACCAAATTGTAGGTATGAAAGTTCTTCATTTACTCCCTTTTTTCCTTCTGATTCTTTTGTGATGGGAACTTCTTTTTGCTCCCAAACATCTTTTGCAGTGTATGAAATCAGTCAGCACTAAGTTGTTTGCCTGTTGTGATGTGTATGAAATTCAGGATTCACGTGTCAACATTTTTGACCCTGACATGATCCGTTTAATAATCCGTGTCGATCCTAACTCATTTATATTGTGTATGGTTCGTGTCTTGCTAGGAATTGTTAGCCGGCTCAACCCTAAGTTATGATTCGGCCAAGAAGTACTTCCCTTTCTTTCTTTCTTTTTTAACATATGATTCATATAACTGATCTCACAAAATTGTAAAAAAACCTAACACAATCAACTTTTGAGATTGTTGGCAATTTGTGGTTGCAAAGCAAGTCGAGAAAATTCTTGCTAGTTTTTTCTTTATAGTTTATTAATGCCACTGAGAAAAGAGAATGTAGAGATTAACATAATATTATTTGACGCTGTCTTTTAGGACTTAGGCGAAAATTTTGAAAATCAGACCCTTTTTATGAAGATTTTGAAATTTCATCATGCCCTTGACTCTTGAGTTGAATTTCTTAAAATTTTTGTTTTTTTTTTTTTGAAAAGAGGGAAACTTTGTAGAATTAGCTGGGAATTCCAGCACTGAATGTGAGGAACGGCGGTGGCCTATTCCATGTAGCATCAGTCGCAACATTATGCTTAGCGTACTGAGCAAGTTCATGTGCAACATGATTATCGGCTTTGCTAATCCAATAGACTTGGAAATCACAAAAATGTGCTCTTAATCTAAGTACATCGTGTATGACAACCTGGGCTGCAGTTTGTACTATCCCTTCCTCACTAGCCGCTTGAACTACCCGCAACGCATCCCCGACAATGTGAAATCGGCGCAGATTGAGTGATCGTGCGAATCAGGCCGCTTCGCGCAGGGCCATGCACTCAGCAACCTCTAGGGTGAGCTGGCCTCTAATGTGAACAGCTTTGGCAATGTGGAAACTCCCGTTGGAATTTGCTATAACAAAAAGCCACACCAACATTCAACCAAGGAATTACTACCTCTAAAGAGCAGCAGCAATTGTGGATTGAGGAAGATGACCACTAGCAACTCGTATTCGAATCTACTCTATACTACTTTAAAGTTGACCACGAGTACCAATCCATGGTTAGGCTACGATGATTTGCGCATTAACACTTCCGATGGACAGCTTCATCACCGGCGAAATTGGAAATATACTTTTGAGGATCCGTAGCTTGAAAGCAAGGACCTTTATGAAGGTACATTTATGGTTTCCCCCAACAACCATTGCAGTGTATATGAACCAGAATTGATTAGAACTTAAATTTCCCTTAAACCAGAATTTAAATCATCATCAAGTTTTGAACTTTTCTTAGAATTAAGCTTCAATTTCAATATATTCTGATCAGCAAAGTTTTTAAACAAGCTCCATTACCAGAAACGTCAGGATTTTCCGCTTCATGATTCGATCCAGCAGCGGAAACAAGGGTTCCATTCTCCATTGCGTTCATATTCTCAAAGAAAAACTAAGATGAGAAAAACTAGGCGGTGGAGTAGCTGAGGGACCGCTACTTCTTGGCACGACAGTGATGACGGAACTTCTCCATCTTATGGGGGCACTGGGCTGACGTCTTCGCCGGAGACGCATCCAGGCAACGGCTGCCGTCACAACATCCCAGTCTGCCGTACAAAGATTTGACCTTCAAAATTGACTCTCTGCTGAAATTGAGGATCTTGGGTAGCTGTTCTATGAAACAGATCTGGAATCTCTCAGGTTTGATTGTGTTGAGCTGCGATGACGATTGGTTATGTAACTGATTCTTTTTTCCTTCTCGGTTTTGATTGCTCATTGATGATGAAGTAGGCAACGGCGGCGGTGGGTTGAGTAACTCGGGAAGAAGGAGGGGACGGCGGCGGTGGGTGGATGAGGAGGGAAGGAGGAGGGGACGACAGTGGAGGAGGAATGAGGAAGGTGGAGGTTGGGGAATTTAGGGAAGAAGATGAACAGTAAAATTGGGGAGGGAAAAATAATAAAGTAAAGGACAAAAATGTCCCTAAAAGAAGTCACATGAAGGCCATTCAGTTAATTTTAACGGAGAAAGTATATTTTCGCCCCGTTAAAATTAATAAAGGTACCAAACTGGACACAAATAAAAAGTAAAGGTATATTAAAGGTAATTCACTCATATAATGCATATTACATCAGTGATACATCAGAAATTACATGAAATACATCGATCAAAGTTATACACAATATACTATACGCGATATATGATAATTTAGCAGTTAAATGTATAACTGCAATACATCCATGATATTAGGCTCGTACAAGTTGTCAATATCAAAAGCGTGCATGCAAAAACTAGTTAAACGTTCACAAGTTTTACATTTTTCATCAAAACATGCTAATTAACACGCGAATAACTCTATTAATTAAAATTTCACCGATCATCTTTGACCAACGATCATCGACTTTACCAAACCCAACTAATGTTTGAAACAAAAAGTGGTAATTTCAATTTACTAAACCTAACTATAATATATGGATAGTACAGTACGTATTACCTTAAAAAGGCAAATTTTTTACAAATCCGGTTTTCCTATGATCACACGTCTAGAGATATTAGTGTCCAGATGATATTTTTGGTCTACTCTACTCTTATCTGATCAATATTGTTTGCAAGATGATCGACCGGAAGTGCGAGAGAACAGTTTGGTGATTTTGTTATTACAAAGACGATAACGATGAGTTTCCGGGCGGCGGGAGATGAGGCGGCCGTGCATCTTCAACCTATTCTCTAGTTGAACGGCGTCGTCTAATCCCGTAATTATCCTGTCGTAAAAAAGGTACCGTCCGCAAGCTCCATAGTCCATGTCTTGGTAAACCGCCACATGGGCTTCCGCAACTTTATTCACATCTTCAACGCCCAAAACGCCCCGGCGCACCATCATTTCCCCACCTACATTTGTACATAATAGGTCAAATCAAATGCTTATTTAACTAATCCTATTGACTCAATCGGAGTCGCGTTTACTACGAGATCCAATTCTCTATTATAAGAAAATAAATACGGAAGAAGAAAAAAATAAAATTTACTACTACCTTTAAGATAGGGGATTGCGGTCTCTTGGTGAGCGTCCGGGAAAGATGGGGCCATCCAAAGGCCGGGGCAGAGTGTGACGAGATTGACCTTTAGCTCTCGTGACTTCCTCCAAGCAACCTTCTCTGCTCTGGTTTTTCCCAAGGCAAGCCATAGCTGTTCTTCATGGAAATGGGATCGATCATTACAATTAACATCGATCATGAACATTGAAGAAGAAATTAACGTACGTACCTTGTTTTCTCTGCAAAATTCCTCGTCACTCCAACAACTCTCATCTATGGTAACTAGATTATGATCATCACTATCAACCCAGATGGCTGCAAGCAGAGAAGAAGTGAAGATGCATCTTTTCGCATACGCGGATTTCCCACAAGCTTCGATTACATTTCTCGCTCCTTCCCCCTCCAGAAATGCCATTCTTTCCTGAAGGTAATTCACAAAAAATGGTTCCAATTTCATTGTTTAATTAACAAAAAGGAAATTAATCTAAAAAGAAAGAAATCAATCTGCAGATCGACCGACCGTATATCCGGAGATTCCATGCGGATCAATGAAAGTGGAGGTGTGGAATATCGCATGGCAGCCATTAAAAGCATTGCATAAACTTTCTACATCTCCGATTTTCGCCACCACCACACTCTCTAATTGCCGCATCTCTTCTTCTCTCATAAGCTCCTTCACGTCTTCCAAGTTCGCTGCCGGCCGGCCGGTTGATTAACATCAACAAATTAATCAACATGTATAAATAGGAGTAAATTCAACAAATTGATGAACAATTGGGGAATATATTAAACTATATAATTAACCTGGATTTTGAATAGTGACTCTAACAAGGTAACCCAGAGCCAAGAGCTTCTTGGCCAAGTGAGCGCCGAAGTAAGAGTTGCCGCCGGTGACACACACCACTCTGCGCTCCCTCGCGTACAAATTGGACTCGAAAACTTTAGCGACGCAGTTTCCCTTTTCTCCATATTTCACAACCGCCGCCAGCGGTTCCTCTGCCATTAAAGAACCCAGATGACGAGTTTCTGTTACTCTACTACCAGTACCAGCCCTCATTGTCGCGAGTCTCTGCGCCATTTTCAGTTCCATCTTTAAATATCCGAAAGCATGAATAATAAAATAATAGTAAATTTTTTTTTTTTTTTTTTGTTTTAAAAGGAAAAAGTACCAGAAACAGAAAGCATGAGCGCTTCGCTTGCTTTTCGCTTTGATAAAAGAAAACAAACAAAATGCCCCCGCCACTCACTAAAGGATTGAGTTAGGTGCAACTAAATCCTTCAATGAACGAGTTTGTGTACAGCAGTTAATCCAGGGTGGGACATCCAAATGTTCGGGTTCGATTCCTATTTTTTTCAATTTCAAATGAAGTATTTCTTAAAAAAAAGAAAAACTAAATCCTTCATATTTTTAGCATGTGTTTTAATTTTCCTATTTTGGCATTAAAAGAAAATTATAAATATACAAATATGTAAGAAATTATAATATAAAATGTATTTTTAAATCATGTATACCACGGTTGCGTTTGGCGTGCATTAGATTCATGTACACACTAAATATAAGAATTTTAATCGTATAAATCATATGCACCGCCCTCTCATTCCTACAAAGCTATCATTTATGCACATATTTACTCGTATCACCTGATTTGACACCCGTATTTAATAAGTTTTGAGGAAAATGTAATTTGGAGTGCAAAACGACACAATTGAATCCTTTCTATGGTTACTAATTTGCTAAAAACAATATATTTTTCTGTTTTATTTAGTGAATTTTGTCTTGAATTATTTTTTATAATTCATAAAATGTTATATTATTAAATAATAAATTTTATGAGATAAATAGGATACCACAATAATTGGAACAAGAAAAATACCAATTAAAGACGTACGCAAAATTGTCAAATATTAATTTCTTGGGTCCAAAAACCGAATGTTACATCAGAGACCATTATATAGCGGGATCAACTAACAACTAACAATCATGTGGAGTATAATATTATTAATAATTAAAAGGTAACACAATTTTCTACATTTTAGCTTTCTGAATCAACACCTAACGTTGAATGAATTACTCTATTCAGACTAATTAAAGTTAATATGTATATTTAAAAAAATATGAAATACAATTTATAACATTTAAAATAATTTATTTTTTATTTGACGGTGTTAGTTTTTTAAATGTAAATTAATTGTGCGTAGTATGTGAATGAATGGACATTAATTAGTAATACGACATTTCTATGTGGCAGCTAGGTTTGGAACTCGTTAAGAGAGAAAAATAAATAAATAAATAAATAAAAGAACCTATGCAACATTGGGGCTTTAGGATCGGGATAAAATTTCCCCCTCTCAAGTTGTTTTTTCTTTAATTATACCAGGCCCCTTCTTCGCCGAGGCCTTAACCTCATCCGTTATGAAAATTTGCAATTGGAAATTAAATTCATCGGTATAATTCCGATGATAAAGTCAGTCACCGGTAGGATATGATATACAAATGATATAATTAAAATCTTAATTATATTTTCTGCAAGAGTAGGGAGTGTGTCTTCTCCATTAGGTTATGCAATATTCCTTTCGGACATCCGTTAATCTTCAACATATGGAGTCTCTCTTATAAGTTAGTATCGGCTTATTCTATTAGAGTGGGATAGGATAAGATTACCAGTTGACGATAATGATATTACCTTGCCATAGGACTTCATATTGGCTCTTTCATCGTTGGTGTGCCTAAAAGTGAACAAGTTATTGAGTCTGGCCTAATAGATTAATTGTAAGCCCAAAATGAATAAAAACGTAAAGGTCCAAAGGGAAAAGAAGTAAGGTAAATAAATTCGGTCGGTAAAACAGGGGGGATAACCCGCTTGTTGTCTTTCTTAGTGTTCAGATCTACAACATCAACAATAGGGGGTTCATCATCATTCGTTCGAGCTATACTTTCAAGAGTCCAAGGTACCTGAATCCAAGGGTATTTTGTGTCACATCAATCTTGATGGCCCTTATGGCCTCGACGGGCCTCCGGACTTCAGCAGCCCATACCCCACAATTACCCTCCTTGAAGTATGTTCATTCTTCTCCTCAATTTAAAAATTAGGTACAAAATTATATCATGAGTCATCCAACTTACTAACAAACTGTGTACGCGGTACAAAATTATCGCATTTCACTTTATTTGAAGTACTCCTTTCGTTCCATTATAATTATTCATTTTGAAAAATATTTTGTTTTAATAAAGTAGTTCACTTTCAAATTTTTTATGTATTTTACCCTTACTAATATAATCATGTGTGGTGATCCACAATTAGCGCATACTTAATAGTAAGGATAGAGCTAGAATAAATAATGTTAAATTAGCTATTTTAGGTGTTGTACTTTAGACATTCATAGTAAGTTATATATTGGTTAAAATTGAATCTTCTAATGAAACAGAGTGAATAAATAATATGTTTGTAACATTATGACCATTAAGCAAGGAAAAAGAAAATAAAGATAATTTTTTGGATGTTGAAATACTGTAATAGACTTTATTTAAAATTGGCTAAAACGACGACGCACCGAAAGCTGATAGATGTAGACGGTCATCATCATCGTTTTGTTCTAAATCTCTGCTCAGTGCTTAAGGAAGCAATCCATTGTGATCGCCGATCGGGGTGTAGTCGACGGACCAAAAGATAACAGAAGAAAACAAATGGCGGGATTACTAGCGTGGGCGGCCGACGTAGTCGGCGGAGGAGGAGCTGCAGGGCAGGACATCGTCGACGACAACGATCCCGATTCAATTCCTTTAATTTTCACTCCGGAACAACTCGCTTATGCTCAGGATTTGGACCGGAAGGCCGCGTCCCTGAGCCGCTCGATCCAAGATCTACGGCTTAGATTGCCCCCTCCTGACCTATCCCAACGTCTGCCCCATCTCCACGCTCACTCCCTCGCCTCTAACGCTGCCCTTGCCCTCCAATTGAACGCCCACTCAACCACCAAAGAACAGGTTTCAATTATTATTATTTTCAATTTAATTTGATGTGAATGCCTGGACTCGTAGGTTTTCATCTGCTGCTAGATAGTTCAATGAATCCGAGACTATTTTTTGGAATGACAGGTACAATCAAGAGAAATTAGGTTGCAAGAAGAGAATGCTGAATACGAGAAGGCCATAGCAAACTGCGAGAGCAAAATTCGGGAGAGGTTGCAGGAAGCCGATATGCTTCAGAGTAAGCTCCAGGTTAGATTTATGATTTTTCTTCAAACCCGTTTACGTTTTAACCCCCAAAAAAGCTTATTTGTGTTTCTTGAGCTGCCATTTAATTTTCACAAATTGTGTGCTGTCTCTGAACATTGTTCTATTAATCCCCTCATTCAGAACTAGTAGTACAAGATAACCCAGTCTTGTGAAACTTGTATGCTTGGAGACTTCCTGAATCATTCCATTGCCGTGCTAGCATGTTGTGTTTTAAATTGAAAGAAGTCCTAGTCGATCATGGATTGTAAGAATGAGATCTTTGGTTTTTTTTTTATAAATTTTTTTTGGTGGTATTGGCTTGCTGGGGTTTTTGTCCTTCATGGGAACGATACAGGGTTTAGATGTTAGAGTTGAGCTACCACCTTTAAGACTAAGATCTTCGTAATGAGCCCTAACTGAATTGCCATTTGCTTCCTCACTTTCGTGAGCCCTTTTCTTAATTTTGTTACATTTGTCAACATTATGCTAAAAGCGAACTGGAATATTTGGCTGAGGAGTTTCTGAATGGCTAGCTCAATGCTTTGCTGATTTGTTAAGGGATGCATTGCAGTTTCTAAATTATTTGCTCTTACAGGAATTGGACCTCATGGAAAAGAACCTGAAATGGGAGTTAGAAAGTGTGCAAGCCGCACCCGCTCCCGGGCAGACTAGAATTTTATCCATTTCCGAAGCCCAACACGAGGCTCAAGAAGAAGCAGAAGATGCAAAGTCTGAACTGATATATAAATTAGAGAACAAGAGACAAGAACTAGTATGAATTTGTATAAGTATGGCTATCATTATTTTTGTTCTTATTCTTTTATTAAATTTTAATCACTAAAATTGGATTGTTTTCTAGGTATCACTGGAAGAAACTGTTCAAAACTTGGAGGAAGAGTGGGCTAAGGTTCAAGATGATGCACTGAAGAAACCTTCTCCAGGTATATGACTTTCAATGTACAAGAGATGCTTCTGTGTTTTTTGCGTGATTGGCCATTTATTGATGGTAATGATATTCTGTGATTGGCCAATTTATATAATCTTTTAGGAGAGTGTTCATACTTCTGTGACACTCCTTACAGACTGCTTTTTTTTTCGTACTTCTGATCAGAAAGTATTAGTTTTTGAAAAAGTTTGATCATAATTAACAAGTGTTGAACTATTACTTCAGCTCAGAGGGAGAAAACATTGGATAAGCAGCTTCATTGCCTTATCGAGCAGCTTGAGGGGAAACAGGTTAGATTTGTTCAGTCATCTCATCATTTGCTTCTTCAGACATAACACTTAGGAAAAAAAAAATATCCTGTTGTTTGTTCACTGGCTTTAGGCTCAAGCAGAGCGGCTGGTGAATGAAATTCATGTTAAGGAGATGGAGTTAGAAAGGTTAAATGGGTTGTCGAAGAGCAGCAGTGATGCAAATCTAGCGAGAAATAGATACAGGAGAAGTGGCTCCATGAACGAACCTGGTTCTATAGACTACATGGTTGATCCCCTTAACAAGCCTCAAATAATCGGCCGAGCAGAGTCTCTGCAGCGACTGATGCTGCTCAGATCAGCTTTCGTGCTCTACATCTTATCACTGCATATCTTGGTATTCATCAAGATTTCCTTCTAACCTGTGAATGGTCTTTTGTAGTTATGCCTCACTTGTAGCAGTAGTCTCTTCATTACTTTCTTATAAAGTTCAGTGACCGAAATATAATTTAAAGATAATATTTTGGTCCCCGTAAGGATCGGCATGTAATTTTGAAGGGCTGAATTGCTATTTAACCAAACTTAAGGGAATGATTTGTAATTTACAGAGGATTTAATTATACCAAAATAGGATTTGTTATTTTGGTTTTAATTTTAACGGTAAATTTAATATATTATAATTATTTTTTTATTTTTTTTAATATAAAATTTTTATTATTTAACTATAATTTTTTACATTTTCAATATATTTTTTATATTATAAAATTATTTTTTAAAAATATATTTTCAAACCTTTTTCAAAACAAATAAAAAGAACATACCTATAATGTGTCGGTGTGGCGCCAAAAACACCTAGGGGGTAGGTGGCGCGTTATTAACAAGCGGTTGCTTTCAATTCAATGTATCCACTTATTACTGGAAATTTATGTGGGTTGCAGTTTCAAGATGGTCCTACTCCAGCGTGTCGGTCACCGGTGTCTAGAAGATTTGTAGTGGTTTTTTCTGATGGCCCTACAAGGTTTAATTTCAAAGTAGATTTACCAAAACCTAAGTTTTTTCCAAAATTTTTATTTTTATTTTTAAGTAGCATTAAGGCTCTGTTCTCTTGTGATTTTGGTAGAGGAAATTTTATTAGAGGGAAGTTTTTTGTTAGAAATTTTTTGGAGGGAATTTTTTTTGGGAAATTGTGTAAGTGAGAGATAAAAAAATGTAATGATTGTGTTATTTTTTGAATTTATGTGAGTATGTATTTAGAGAGAATTTTAAAATTTTAATTTTAAATTGTTGAAAAAGTGAAGTTGTTTCTTTGTGTAAAGTTTTGAAAAAAAAAGTGATGATTCTCTACTAAAGCCACAAGAGAACAGAGCCTAAATCATCGTATCTGTTACATGAATGGAAGACAAAGATTATGGGAAGAGGAAGAATAAATATAAAAGGTTGCATGCAGGGTACTTTCTTTAAATAGACAAAAACTAACAATTCTAACTTATACTCTAAACAAATAGATATTTCAAATTCGAATTTCGAAACAGGCTAAACATATTTACTAAATAGGAATCGAAACTAACAAAGATAAAGATAAGAATCGAAATTGAGCCCGGAATGGTGTCACTGGCAGCTGGAAATTGGAAGGTGAAGAAGGTACCATTACCACCAACTACATGGGTGAGGAAAGGTTCTCTAGTTAAGGAGAATGGGCCGGCTGACCCACTCCCATAGGAAAAATACAAAAATGAGAGGGAAAAAGTAAAAAAAAGAAAATTCCGTTTCAAATTAGTACGAGCGCATCTCCAATTTCCACGCCTTCCCTTCCACATCAACAAATAATACGGTGGTGGTGGTCAGGTCTGCCGGCGGTTGAAACTGCGTCTCCCTCTCAACTCTCAAGTCAAGGCTCAGTGGGCAACTGTCTTTCCGGTCGGAATTCTGAACCAGGGGATGCTGCTGCTGCTGCAATTGTTCACTCAATAGTAGTAACAAAATGGTAGAGTGACCGGACCGGAGTTACAGTTTTGCCGCAACAATGAAAGCAAATTTCGCTTCCACCTCACTTCATATCCCATGTCCTGATAATTCCAGAAGACTGGTCTTTCCATCTCTTCTTCTTCTTCTGAGCACCGCCATTTTCTGTTACTATTCATCTTCCCCATGGCCCCGGGAAATGAACATGGTTTATCTCAATTCGAGGTCGTCAGAGAGCAAGAATCGTACGGGGTTACCCGACCAATGCGATTTGTTTTCCGGGGATTGGATTCCTCACTCAAAGGGACCTTATTATACTAACGAAACTAATTGTGAGATGGACGACCGGCAAAATTGCTTGAAGAACGGACGGCCGGACACCCAGTTCCTCAATTGGAGGTGGAAGCCGAACCAGTGCGAGCTACCCCTGTTTGACGCAACTCAGTTTTTGGAGATCGTGAGAGGAAAATCCATGGCCTTCGTCGGCGATTCACTGTCGAGGAACCAGTTGCAATCCTTGCTCTGCCTATTAGCCACTGTAACTATGATTACTAAATCCCCAAAATTCTGTCTTTTCAATTTTTATTTTTTTCCCTATCCCAATGAATGCCCTCACCTTTCAGGCGGTTGATTCCGTAGAAGTGGCGCATGAGCCATTTGCAAAATCTAGGGTGTGGTATTATCCAGAATATCATTTCACATTAGCATTTCACTGGTCCTTTCACTTGGTTAGATCAGAAGATGCCGATCTCAAGCTTGTACCACCGAGTATGAATGTTTACTTGCACGAGGTTGATGAGTACTGGCCTTCCCGGATCGAGAATTCCGATTTTGTAATCATCTCCTCCGGGCAGTGGTTCCTGAGGCCACTGATGTACTACGACAAGGGCAGGATTATAGGGTGTTATTTATGCAAAGAAGATAACATTACAGACCTTGGCGTACATTATGGGTATCGAATGGCCTTCAGAACTTCTTTCAGGGCTGTGATGAATTTGAAGAATTTTAAGGGGATTACATTTCTGAGGACGTTCACGCCATCACATTACGAAGGTGGGCTGTGGAATCAAGGCGGAAAATGCGACAGAACAAGACCGATCGCGAAGGGTGAGATGAAGCTGAGTGACTACTTCTCTGAGCTACATTCAACTCAAGTAGAGGAGCTTCGAGCTGCGGAAACCGAAGGATGGAAGCTGAAGGGGTTGAAGTTTAGGGTGCTTGAAGTTACTGAAATGATGTGGCTGAGGCCTGATGCTCACCCCAGCAAGTATGGTCATCCGGCGAGTGCCAACATCACGTTACCTGATTGTGCTCATTGGTGCCTTCCTGGCGCCATTGACGCATGGAATGAGCTCCTACTTCAGATGTTGAAGATGGAAGCGGTTTAAGGTAAAGAAAAGTTATGTTTGTACAACATTTTTGTCCGAAAAAACTTACTTTTCGGAATATTAGAATTGAAATTTCAGGTAAGCTGCCTAAATGCTTGTGCAATAATTTTAATTTGCTTCTATGGATGCTATAGAAAATTACTGATATGATTTAAGGATGAAGAGAGCAACCAACAATAGATAACTGATACATAATTTGGAAATTGGAATATTTTGTACAATGAAGAAAGAAACATACATATAGATACAGAGCAGCATAAGTATAACACAGAATGGTTTAAATCATCATCTTCTTGAAGTCCCTTGTCAAAATCAGGTTTCTTGAATTGAAAGCTCATCATGCCTATACCAGCAGAATCTCCCTCCTCTTCCATGTCCATGGTGTCCATCCTCTCTACTGTGAATCCACCACAGAAGGTTTGTTAGCGAATTCCCATCGTCGTATCCATTGAGCTTCCTGATATTCTCTAGAGCAAGATCTGTGTCGTAAATCCCTTCCAAGGCATAGGTAAATCCCTTCCACCCTTCCCCAACCCCTTCCCTAGCCAAAGCTGGCAAAGTCCATGTAACTAGCTGTCTTGCAAACTGAGTGTCAGAGAACAATGCCTCAGTTATTGGCAGCAGAGGTAGAACCTGAATGCCTAGCCGGCATTCGCGCCATGCAGGCGGAGCAAACCAAAGTCCGCTGTCCCTCTTGGTAGACCATAATACGCCGACAACTCTGTTCTCTCTGGTAAAGTCTTCCCCATATAGAGTGTCATCCTCCCTTATTTGCCACCATGTTTGTGCGGAATGAATCTCTAATGCCGAAAGGGTTGACCCGATGGCAACAAGGTGAGTATCTCCATAAGCTAACCCCATCAAAGCTGCTGAATAGTAAGCATTTATTGCCTCACTAGTGCTTTCTTGATTCCGCCCATCGGCAAACTCTGTCAGTCCTCCAGCCCAAGAATGCAACAGCCACAAGTCAAAACACCTCAGGCGAGTGTAACTGGAATCTGCTTTCCTGCTTAAACTCATGTAATCTGCCATCATTGAATAAGCTTGTGGCCTATACCTCCTTCCCCAAAAGGGATCAATCTTTACAAGCACAGAAATAGCGTAAACAAAATAACCGAGATGATAGTGGTGATCATTGTAAATTCCGAACCCAAAATCAGCTCCAGAATCCAATGATCCTTGTTTTGTCACAATTCCACCCCATTTTGGATCATAGAGGAACCCATTAGCACCAAATGTCCCATCTAACCATGGTTCAATGGCATCCTTCAAGAACTTCTTAATTGCTGGAATAACATCAAGATAAGACACCTCTTCAGCAATCAAAGCTAATCTTGCAGCTCTTGCGATCAACTTCCCATAAAAATAAGACGAATCAGTAACAATAGGAGCTGTACTAAGAGCCTGAACATCCTTGATAAGAGCAGTGATAATCTCTTCTTGTGATTCCTCTTTAACACCTCTAATTGAATGCCAAGTTACAGGGATAGGATCAGTCTTCAAAATCCAGGAATCTCCAACAACACCCACAAGATCCCCATCAATGCTTTTGTACTTAAAATTCTCCAACACAGTGAAAGAACAATCAGAATCAGAAAGAAGCTGAAGATGCAGGGGATGGGCAAGCATTAGCAAATCCCCCCATCCCTTCTTCTGCCATCTGTACTCCACAGAGAATGGCCTGCTAAAAACAGCCTGGCCACACAAAGGATAACAAGAACTGAAACGATCAAGAGTCGCCTCCGTTACCGGGTCAGAATCAGGCAATGCAGCTATCCTAATTATCCCAGTAAACGCCGAAGTAGTAACAGAAGAGACATCATTCTGATTCAAGTTAATCGGTGAAGAAGCATACAATACCCAAGTCTGGTTGTTATTGAGCTTAATGGTGCACCTTGTGAGGGAAGTGTTGCAAGAAATTTGCAGAATAGCATGAATAGTTGAAATGGAGATTGCTACATTACCCATAACATGGCAAGTTAAGAAAGGACTGCCCCTCACCAGATAGAACCGTAAATTGCTAGAGGGATGATCCAACGTGACGCTGAGGTCACTGAACGCTGAAATCACGTGGGTGGCGTTAGGGTTGGGATTGTTCACGACAGAGAGGGAGAGATCAGGATTAAAAACCTGGTAAATAAACGCAGAATTCAGGGACATCGATGGGTAACAGATAGAAAGCTTGGAAAGAGCGGATTTAACGAGGTAAGGATGTATGTATTCAGGTTGATCGCCATTCTTGAGAACAAAATTCTGAAAAAAAGAATTCGTAGGAAGCGGGGCGGAGAGGAGGTGGCGGGCGAAGTATATTGAGGGATCAGGTAGAACGGCGGATTGGGTCTGGGGGAAAAGGAAGGGTTGTTGATTATGCTCCATTATCTGCGGCGTCAGAGTAAGAACCGGAGGAAGAGCAAGAGGCGGAGGCGGTGGCGGTGGCGGAGATGATGGTTTAGTTGAGGGAGATGGTGGGGTTTTTGTACCTTTCTTCTGGAAACGCTTCGTCACAACGGTGACGACTTTTCGTCTGACTTTCTTTAACATTGGGCTCGGTTAGTAATGCTTACCCGTGTAAATTTTGCGTTGCTGGGCCTGCGGACCTAGTCAAATTATTACACGAGATTTTATGGGCAGCATTTATTTAGTATTGATTAGCGATTTTGATAACTTAGAATAATCAATGATGCAGGTGCCTGTCAAAAGTAAATTGATGTTACCATGAAAACTAGCTTTGCTGTCTTGGCTTGGATAGATTGAAAGATTGGGAACAAGTTTGATGATTGAATTGGAAGTGAAGTTGGTCCGGATTGTGATGGTTCTTGAGGGAAAATGGTGCTTCTTGTTGCAAGATACGTTAAGACTAAAGAAAGACATAGAATTGGTGACGAATTTGCCAATTTTTTGAAGGAAGGAAGGTATTGATTGTTGCAAGGGGAAGTCTTTTCGATGTCATTCCATATAAGGAAGAATCATATGAAAAAATTGAAATGATCCTTTCCTCAATTCCACTCCGATACACAAAAGTTCTGAATTCCTTATTGCTCTTTTTGAAAGTAAAGAATACTTTTGTTGGCATGATCCCTAAATAGATAGAAGATCTCATCTTGACTTGTAGAGATTGGCGAAAACAAGGAAAAACGTAACTTTGATGCCATGGCGTATGCTCCTTGACTCATTGTTCAAAATAAAATGTAATTTGCTGCCATGGATTCTGTAAAACAAGGAAACTCCATTACAATCATCTGAATCTGAAACTGACTTGACAATGAAAAAAAAGAAAATCGACAAAGATTTCATAAATTCATGGCTAATCGTCATGCTTATAAACGCAGGATTTGCCTCCTCCTCCATCTCCATATCCTCCATGGCCTCCTCTACTGTGAATCCACCACAGAAGGTTTGTGAGTGAATTCCCATCGTCGTATCCCTTCAGCGTCTTGATCTTCTTCAAAGCATCTTTTCCGTCATAAACTCCTTCCAATGCGTAGATAAATCCCTTCCACCCTTCTCCTACTCCTTCCCTTCCCAGAATCTCCGACGTCCATGTCACTAGCTGTTTCGCGTACTCAACGTCGGAGAACACGGCCTCCGTTATCGGCAACAGCGGCAGCAGTTGAATTCCTAACCTGCATTCCCGCCACTCCGGCGGCGCAAACCAAAGTCCGCTGTCTCTCTTGTTAGCCCATAATATCCCCACAACTCTGTTTTCTTTGGTAAATTTCTTGCCGTATAGAGCGTCGTCTTCCCTCACGTGCCACCAGGTTTGGGCGGACCGGATTTCCAAGGCCAGAAGAGTTGACCCGGTGGCGACAAGGTCTGTGTCTCCATAGGCGAACCCCATCAAAGCTGCTGAATAGTAAGCGTTTATTGCCTCGCTGGTGCTTTCTTGATTCCGGCCATTTGGGAACTCTGTAAGTCCAGCAGCCCACGAATGCAACAGCCACAGGTCAAAATTCCTCAGGCGAGGGTAACTTGAATCTGCAGACCTGCTTAAACTCATGAAATCTTCCATCATTGAATAAGCTTGCGGCCTGTACATCCGTCCCCAAACAGGGTCAATCTTCGCAAGCACAGAAATTGTGTAAATAAAATAGCCCAGATGATAATGGTGATCGTTGTAAATCCCGAACCCGAAATCGCCGGCGGGATCCAATGATCCTGCTTTTGTTACAATTCCGCCCCATTTTGGATCATACAGGAAACTGTTACCAACGAATGTTCCATTTAACCATGGTTCAACTGTAGCTTTCAAGAACTTCTTGATTGCTGGAATGGCATCAAGATAACAAACCTCTTCTGCAATCAAGACTAATCTAGCAGCTCTAGCGATCAACTTCCCGTAAAAATAAGACGAATTGGTGGAAACAGGAGTTGTACTAAGATCCTTAACATCCTTCACAAGGGCCTTAAGAATCTGTTTTCTCGATTCCTCCTTAACGCCTCCGATTGAATTCCAAGTTACAGAGATAGGATCCGTCTTCAAAACCCACGAATCTCCAACAACTCCCACGAGATCCCCATCAATGCTTCTGTACTTAAAATTCTTCAAGACAGTAAAAGAACGATCAGCTTTAGAAAGAAGCTGAAGATGCAGGGGATGTGCAAGCATTAGCAAATCCCCCCGTCCCTTTTTCTCCCATCTGTACTCCAGAGAAAATGGCTTACTAAAAACAGCATTACCAGATAAAGGGTAACAAGAACTGAAACGATCAAGAGTAGCCTCAGTTTTTGGATCAGAATCAGGCAATGCAGCTATCCTAATTATCCCTGTAAACACACTAGTAGTGATAGCAGAGACACTCTTCTGACTCAAATTAATCGGCGAAGAAGCATACAATACCCAAATCTGGTTATTATTGAGCTTAATGGTGTGCTTCGTGCGAGAATCATCAGAAGAAATTCGCAAAATAGCATGGATAGTTGAAATAGAAATGGCTTCCTTACCCATAACATGGCAAGTTAGGAAAGGACTGCCCCTCACTAGATAGAACCGTAAATTGCTGGAGGGATGATCCAGCGTCACACTGAGGTCACTGAACGCGGATATCACATGGGTGGCGTTACGGTTGCGATTGTTCGCCGTGGAGATGGAAAGATCGTGATGAAAAATCTGGGTAACGAACGAAGAGTTATGGAACATAGATGGGTAACAGATGGAAAGTACAGAAAGAGCGGATTTAATGATGTAAGGATGAATGTATTCAGGCTGATCTCCATTCTTGAGAACAAAATTCTGAAAAAAAGAGTTCGTGGGGAGTGGAGCTGAGAGGAGGTTGTGGGCGAAGTACGTTGAGGGATCAGGGAGAACCGGAGATTGGGTTACCGGGAAAAGGAAAGGCTCAGCGAGATGCAACATCTCCTCTGCATGCGGCGGGCAAATCAAGACCGCTGGAGGAGGTGTACCTTCCCTTTCTTCCTGAAAACGAAAGTAAAAGCCTCGGTGACAACGCCGGGGAAAGGCAAAGGCAAAGGCAAAGGCAAAGGCAAAGGCAAAGGCAAAGGATAGTTCCGTTAGGTTGGGTTTCAGCGGATTTTAAGTAAACAGTGACAGTGTAGCTTTGCATCGGCGGGCAAAGCAACTTGGTCAAATTATGACGCCCGACAGCTATAGAATAATAATAATACGTACAGTGGCAGTAGTTTTACTTTTTCGTCTATAATATAAATAGGAAACCATGTGTAACTTAAATCCAGAATAGCTTTAATTATAGTTTAGTTTGGGGGTCAAATGATGATTTAATTATGGGATTCGCGTTGATGCGCAATTTGATGGATCTGATTTCATGATCGTGCGTGGAACGTTCTATTTTAGTTTTATTTTTTATTTTTTATAAATTTGAAATTGTATGTGATGTGACGTAAAAAGTCCGGTGTTGGATGCTCTTGTTTGGCCCAATGAAGATCTTGAACGTTCAGGCCCAATATAGAGATTGACGGACAAAATGGATGAAGGCAAAGATGGAAACTGAGCTATGGAGGTCGGATTAGTGAGGACCGGGATCTGTATGAAGAATATTCCGGTGACAAAGACAAGCAATCAGAAAGAAGCGGGACTATCCCCCCTGTTTAACTCCGATGATCAAGTTAGCAAGATGCAATATGAGAAACTGTATTGATCAAGAGTTTAAGCATGAAGAAGAAGGCGTCCAGAATGGCTTACCTGAAATGAGTCTGGTGACTGAGTATTTATAGGCTCATCTTGATATATCCGTTGTGCTGTGATGAGCTGTATGATATGTCCGTTGTGCCATGATGACCTACACTTTCAACTAATCTCCTTTTTATGATGACTTTAACGTTCTTGTAATAACGGCTCTAATTTGGCTCCTTTGTCATTATTGCTCCTGCATATATCAGATTCATGGCCCTACAATGATGTCTAGCAGTCATGCTAATGTTACCGTTATCCCGACCTGACCTAAGCTTTACCGACCTAAGATTTGCTGACCTAAACTCTGCCGACCTAAGCTTTCCTGACCTAAACTTTACTGACCTAAGCTTTACCGACCTAAACTTTACCGACCTAACCTTTACTGACCTAAGTTCTGCCGACCTAAGCTCTGCCTGACGTAAGTTTTACCGACCTAAGCTTTACTGACGTAAGCTTTACCGACCTAAGTTTTACTGACCTAAGCTTTACTAACCTAAGCTTGCCGACCTAAGCTCCGCTTGACCTAAGGTTTACTGACCTAAGCTTTACCGACCTAAGCTTTACTGACTTAAGATTTACCGACCTAAGCTTTACTGACCTAAGCTTTACCGACCTAAGCTTCCCGGGTTTGGTTATCTTATTTACCGACCTAAGCTCGACCTTGACCATCTCGTTAGGTCTGTTTAATACCGACCTAAGCCTGACCTTGACTATCTCCTTAGGTCTATTTAATGCCGACCTAAGCCTGCCCTTGGGCTTTTTGTGCCTAAACTCTCCTTGTCTTGATTGGGCCAAACCCAATGACTTTAGCTATTTTTATGCACATCAACAAGCCCCCCTAGTATCATGTTTTACTTGACTTTTGCTAAAACATGATACTTAACCCCAGATAAACGATTAGTATGCATCCGACCTTAATAAGTTCTTGTCCGACCTTGACTGTGGTGAGGTACTGAAATCCAGACTATAATTACCGACCTAACATGAATTTTACCGACCTATTGCTATCTGAAATGCTGAACTAACAAAGAGCACTACCCCATGCCAGCCAGACCGACCTAGCAATGCTTCCAATGACAACAGAAAGACTTGCTTAATTGCATACCTCCGCATCTCGACCTAAAAGTTTGACCCAATATCCTACGAAACTATGCTAATGACTTGTCCCGGCCAAATGCCTAGCCCTGCCTATGTTTGTCCCAGCTAACTGCTTAGCCCTGCTTATGTTTGTCCCAACTAATTGCTTAGCCCTTCCTATGTTTGTCCCAACTAACTGCTTAGCCCTACTTATGTTTGTCCCAATTGACTGCTTAGCCCTTCCTATGTATGTCCCAACTAACTGCTTAGCCCTGCCCATGTTTATCCCAGTTAACTACTTAGCCCTTCCTATGTTTGTCCTGGCTAACATATTGGCCTTGCCCCTGGTTTGCCCTGATCAACGTATTGGTCTTGCCCATGGTTTGTCTCGGCCAATGTATTGGCCCTGCCCATGTAACATTGCCTTGCATGTTTAACATTAACGAATAGAAGCCATCCCATACATGATAGAAAATGTAAAAAGCATATGCATAACTGAAGCTATGGATTGAAAGTGGTTTAAACCGGGCCTTCCAAGGTACACATGGTAAGGTGATCACATGATTTCTGTAAGTAGTAGCTGGCCAGCTATCATGGTGACTGGTATGCTCAACTATCCTGTGAGTATAACATGGTGGTTACCAAATTTAACATCGTGACTGGTAGGCTCAGCTATAATGATGGTTGTCATAATAATTTGAAAGCGGTTCTAAACCGTGTTTTTCACTATGCCTACTGAATAATGAAAACAATAATGTGAAAGCGGTTCCCAACCGTATCTTTCGCAATGCATACTGAATAATGAACATAATAACTTAAGCATCAGAGATATTTTATTGTCCTATAGACTGTACCTGATGGTCTCTAAGACCTACCAACGGTGTGTGACCCAATTTTATGACTGTATAATTGAATAACTGTATTAAATCCTGACCTGGCTCAAGGCGCCTGTGGGTTAGGCTGTGAACCCCCAGCAGGCCTACCTTGAATACGTGTCCCCTGTATGCTATAAAGGTTATCCACTGATGGGTCAGCTTCCAAGGTCATCCACTAAAGGTCATCCACTGTTGGGTCGGCCTCCAAGGTCATCCTCTGATGGGTCGGCCTCCAAGGTCATCCACTAATGGGTCGCCGTCCAAGGTTATCCACTGATGGGTCGGCCTCCAAGGTCATCCTCTGATGGGTCGGCCTCCAAGGTCATCCTCTGATGGGTCAGCCTCCAAGGTCATCCACTAATGGGTCGCCCTCCAAGGTCATCCTCTGATGGGTCGGCCTCCAAGGTCATCCTCTGATGGGTCGGCCTCCAAGGTCATCCACTAATGGGTCGCCCTCCAAGGTCATCCTCTGATGGGTCGGCCTCCAAGGTCATCCTCTGATGGGTCGGCCTCCAAGGTCATCCACTGATGGGTCAGTCTCCAAGGTCATCCTCTGATGGGTTGGCCTCCAAGGTCATCCTCTGATGGGTCGGACTCCAAGGTCATCCTCTGATGGGTCCGCCTCCAAGGTCATCCTCTGATGGGTCCGCCTCCAAGGTCATCCACTGATGGGTCATCCAAATGACTTCAGCCCTACAAAAAAGTTAGCACCATTCCCGGGTCTCCAATCTCGATCAGTGGCCGGAACGTCTTTCTGATTTGCTGTTCCTCCATTTCTCGACAATAAAGAACAAGAAATGCAACAAGATTTAAAGTATAAAATTAAAAATATTTTCACAATATTTTTAACGTCATTTTACTGAACATTTTAATTATTTCGAGAGTCGCCTTTCAAAGCGTTCTCCTTCTAGAATGTTAACAACCAGATAGATGCACATGGTATGCTGCTTGGAAGCGGTTCAAAAACCAGGCATTCCCAGATGTACATGGTATGATTTCGATTCATTGATGCCAACCAAATTTATATTTTTATATGTCAGTTAAGAAATCAATTGTCCCAAAAACTGTACCTGATTGGAGAATTATTTCCTTAGTGCAAACCGCTATTCTGGAAGAAGAAACATCCATTCCCGAACGTCTTGCGTCATGACTTCAACAAATTTTTTTGATTGTGAAGAAAATTTGATGAAGAAAATCGATCAAATCGTCCCCACAGACGGCGCCAGTTGATGTGACGTAAAAAGTCAGGTGTTGGATGCTCCTGTTTGGCCCAATGAAGATCTTGAACGTTCAGGCCCAATATAGAGATTGACGGACAAAATGGATGAAGGCAAATATGGAAACCGAGCTATGGAGGACGGATTAGTGAGGACCGGGATCTATATGAAGAATATTCCAGTGACAAAAACAAGCAATCAGAAAGAAGCGGGGCTATCCCCCCTGTTTAACTCTGACGATCAAGTTAGCAAGATGCAATATGAAAAACTGTATTGATCAAGAGTTTAAGCATGAAGAAGAAGGCGTCCAGAATGGCTTACCTGAAATGAGTCTGGTGATTGAGTATTTATAGGCTCATCTTGATATATCCGTTGTGCTGTGATGAGCTGTATGATATGTCCGTTGTGCCATGAGGACCTGCACTTCCAACTACTCTCCTTTTTATGATGACTTTAACGTTCTTGTAATAACGGCTCTAATTTGGCTCCTTTGTCATTATTGCTCCTGCATATATCAGATTCATGGCCCTACAATGATGTCTAGCTGTCATGCCAATGTTACCGTTATCCCGACCTGACCTAAGCTTTACCGACCTAAGATTTACTGACCTAAACTCTGCCGACCTAAGCTTTCCTGACCTAAACTTTACTGACCTAAGCTTTACTGACCTAAGCTTTACCGACCTAAGCTTTGCTGACCTAAGCTTTACTGACCTAAGCTTTCCTGACCTAAGCTCTGCCGACCTAAGCTCTGCCTGACCTAAGCTTTACCAACCTAAGCTTTACTGACCTAAGCTCTGCCGACCTAAGCTCTGCCTGACCTAAGCTTTACTGACCTAAGCTTTACCGACATAAGCTTCCCGGGTTTGGTTATATTGTTTACCGACCTAAGCTCGACCTTGACCATCTCGTTAGGTCTGTTTAATACCGACCTAAGCCTGACCTTGACTATCTCCTTAGGTCTGTTTAATGCCGACCTAAGCCTGCCCTTGGGCTTTTTGTGCCTAAATTCTCCTTGTCTTGATTGGGCCAAGCCCAATGACTTTAGCTATTTTTATACACATCAGTATGTAACGTAACGTTATGGTGCATTTAGCCAGACCAGCGAAGAATAGACTGAAAGGTGTGGAAGAATTTTTGTCATATTTGTAAACTATTAATTTATAATTAGGTGCCACATAAGTAAGGAATAATTATCAAATGAAATGATATTTTGTTCCAGATTAATAAATATTTTAGTTATTGAATTGAAATCGATAAAAATATTTATATGTTGGAAATGGGCACCCCAAGCCTGGATATCAGCCCACAAAAATGAAGGGAAATGGTTGATCGGTGGAGGAGATGCGATGGACTCCATAACCTCCCAGGATCCATAAATATCCCCTCATTTTCACGGTGAACGGTAATTGAGTTTTTGGCAACTGACTCATATTGTATGTAATTACTTACTTGTCTGAGATTAACTTTAAAATTGGAGTTGTCTCCGGAAGTTACTTCCCACCTGCAGCTAGCTGCTGTTACCATATCAATATCACGAGGTTGGGCGGCCTCGGAGGAAGAACACACTCAACATTGTACATTTTTTTAAAGGTTGACTATTTTGATACAAGTAAAATAAATTTTTTTTTTAAAAGGCAACAAAACACACAGCTTTCATATCCACATTCAAAGGTTAATTTCATTTTTCAATATTAAAGACACCCAGAATGAATTCACATAGTAAGTAATTGACCAATCCCGAAGAGGAAATTGATCCTGGACCAGGATAGATTTTGGGTCATCATCATCCTTGGAATTCTGGAAGCACTATACCGGAGCTTGCCATTCGGAGTCCGGAAGGACTTTCCCAGCCTCAAATGTGTCCACATGTACAACCCTTCATGTGGTGAGGGAATTTCCAGAAAACAGGTCTTTTCCTGGCCACATCCTCGTAGTCCTTTTCCCACACATTACATTCAAAACCATCCATGGATTCCTGGCCCAGATACGTCGAGCCAGTTGGGTCGGAGAATTCCGACCGGAAAATGCAAGACCCGACATTCCTGGGTTTCGTCCAAGCTGTAAATGTAGGAGGTGCCGCTGTTCCATTCTATATCGTAGAGAGTCTCTCCCGTCTCCTTATTGATGATGTTGAAGTTCCGGCCAGTCATACCAGAGGTCAATGATTTGGAGGGTGCCTTTGCTGTCGTTCCCTGAGAGAAACGAGTAAAACTGTTCCGGCCATGGAGTCGCAATTGGGTCGCCGCCGGTGGGTTTTGCCAGCGCGGATGCAGAGAAAAGAGTGAACATCAAATGGTAGAAGACGATGGCCAATTTCTTGCCTTTCGCCTCAGCTGTTAGTTCCCAATTCATTGTCAAAGAGTAGTGTTTTGTGCTTAATTATTTGTCTCTTGACTCTCTATCCACACACCGCTACAATACTAATACTACAAAGATCGTTTGTTTAATATGCAATTGAATGGCATTTACTTCAAAAACTGTTATTTTCATAGTAAATGCTACTAGTGTTAGTTGTAACATTGATGAAACTTTTGATTGAGAAAATCTGTTACTTGTTGCATCTTGCTGTTATAATTTGTGTTGTGTCAGGTGAGTGCATTGATATTTTATAATTTTTAACTGTCTAACTATCATTGTTGACTTATTAATACGTGAATTCATCAAAATTCAATCATAAATTGTAGGTGCAAGATTTTTATATTGTATTATAAGTGTTCGTGTCTAAGTTTACGATCCTCAATCTTAACCTAATCAATTTTAATTATTTATGTAATCCGAAATATTGTATATTACTATACAAAGTTGTACATTTTTAAAAATAAATTTTAGGGTAAATGACCTACCCGGTCCCTTAAGTTGGCCATACAGTTTCACTTGGTCCCTTATTTTAAAAAAAAGTTCATTTTGGTCCCCTAAGTTGTATTTTGAATTTTAATTGGTCATCTACTCAAATTCTGATCAAAATGTGCAACCATTCAGCAAGCATGGTTGTCTGGGCCGGACCGAACATTGAATCGGTGAGGCCAAGGGTTCGCTCGAACCGAGGGTTCGACCGGTTGAGCCGGGGTCAAACCAGATAACGTCATATATATATATATATAATATTAATGATTAACATGCTTTAATTTTATTATTTGTAACATTTAAAATATATTTTTTTACAATAATTATATATTTTTGCAAATTTTACAACTAAGTTAAACATTAAAATTCATTATTATAAAACTCAATAAGTAAATCAACTATAAAATATTTCTTATTTTCTATTAAAAAATATATAAAATTATATTACTACATTTTTATTAGACAAAAAAAAAGGATAAAATTTGATGTAAAAAAATTAAACGTATTTTAAGTTAATACATGAATAAATTAAACAAATTTTAATTGAACTGAAAATAACTAATAAAAATTATGATAGTATTAATTTTATAAATAGTAAGGAATTATAATAAAATTAACATTAGTTTGGATTTGGATGGTCAAATTAATAGATTGTTAGAAAGTTCATAATTCATATAAAAATGAGTTAAAACAATAAATTAAACAAAAATGAACAATGGTATAGTGGTAAATACTCATGTTTCTAAGTGACTGGCCAAGATTCAACTTCCATTGACAGTAAAAGTTGTCAAATTTTGAAAAAAAATAAAAAACTCGGTTCGGGCAGGTCTGCCCGGTTCTCGGCCCGCCCCCAATTTTGACCCGTTTTGACCGATTTTTTAAGGGTCCGATTTTTCTCATGTTTTGAATCGGCAAGGGTGCCGGTTCGCGGCCTAACCGGACTAGACAACGTTGCCGGCAAGCACATACTATGGACCGGAAAATTGCAGAGGCATAGGGGGTAGCCCAGAAAAAGTGGACCCAGAATCTTTTATACCCGGATTCCTGAAGCACTATATGCACACTTTTTTTTTAAAATTTTCATTGAGACTTTTCCACAAACAGTTGCTAGGCACAATGCATAGGCATAGGGCTGAGAACGAACACGAACGTTCACGAACAAGCTCGGGATCGACTCGTTAAAAACTCGGTTCGAGATCGTTTATTTATTAATAAATGAACACGAACAAAATTTTAGGCTCGATTAATAAACGAACAATAAATGAACAAAAGAGAGCTCGGCTCGATTACGTTCGTGAACAGCTCGATAAGAAAAAATAATTTTTAAGAATGATAAAATACATATATAATTTATCATTCATACAAATAACATGAAAATAAATTTGGTGTAGTGGTAAGACATCAAAAGGAGAAGCAAGGAAATTAGGGTTCGAATCTTCACAAGACTAAATTTATTTTATTTCACAATTTTGAGGTGAATTTCACCCAATCCCACATCGGAAATGAGAGAAGATTTGGGAGGAAAATTCCTTATAAATAGATGAGCATGACACATTATGACTGAGAACGAACGTGAACAAGCTCGGCTCGGCTCGATTAATAAATAAACGAACACGAACAAGATTTTAAACTCGATAAATAAATGAATAATAAATAAACACGTCAAACCTCGGCTCGGCTCGATTAATAAATAAACGAACACGAACAAGATTTTAACCTCGATAAATAAATAAATAATAAATAAACACGTCAAAACTCGGCTCGGATCGATTAATAAATAAACGAACATGAACAAGATTTTAACCTCGATAAATAAATGAACAATAAATGAACACGTCAAAGCTCGGCTCAGCTCGTTATCACCCGATAGGCATAACTTCAACAACAATGGAACCCAAAATCAATTTCTACATTGATACATCACAGTAGTTAATAGTTCCTCAAGATCAGTGGAAGCACAACAAAATCAACCTAACAAAAACCTGAAGCAATTACAATGTAGCATTTTTCAAAACTGACATTGATCCTCAATATTAATTTTGCAAAAACCATTTACAGCTTCAACGGTAAATGTTGTGAGAGAGTGGTGTACGAATTCCACCAACCACAAGTCACAGTTGGGCAATCTTTCCTGAACAAGTTGTTGTCTATTTCTTAAGTAATCACCATTATGTGTAGTACCCAACAGCGAGAAAGATAAATATTTTTAGTACCTTGGAAGGGGGCCGGCATTACTACTCAAGGAACTAGGAAGCTTCTCCAATTTCCCTAGCTTCCGGCTATGTCGAAGTCGATCCCGGGAATATGGAGGCTAATGAAGATTTCCAAACGATTGGAAGAATTCTCCAGTTTTGTGCTTCCATAATCTTTCCTTGATTCTATCAGCTTGGTAGCTTAAATATTTGGGCTTCAGATCTTTTGTCTATCAGGTCCCTGTCTACCCACTAAAACTACGTAGTTTTACTAAAGTTTTTAACCCACCTTACTTAGTAATTACTATAGTTACCTGGCAATACTTTTTTATTCCCGCGACTCTTAGACTGGACTCTTCAACGGGAAGTCAAACCCGCAATGCTTTTGGCTTCATCGTCCAACTTCAACGCCACCACCATCTCCGGCGAATCTTCAACGCCACCACTGTCTCAGTCTATCAGAGCATCACTGTCGAACCTTCACCCGTCGTCTGTCTCAGTTGAACAGAGCACCGTAGTCGCCGTCGTCATCCTTAGTTTTTCCGTTTTTCACCGTTCTACCTGGGTATTTGGTTGCTTTTTGTTTCAGTAGCTTTTTTCTTTTTCTTTTTCTTTTTCTTTTTCTTTTTAAGATTTCATATTCGTTATGGTGGAGTTTTTTAAAATTTCATCTGGTTTAGCTTAAATTTTCAATATTTCATACCAATGAAAACCGACTGCAGTCCTGGATTACAAATTTTTCCCTTCAATTTCACTGCTAAACTTTGATTTTATGCTTATGAAATTGCTGGGAATTCTGCTGCCTTGATATCTGTATGCTATTTTCACTATTATTCTGCATCCCCTGAGTAAATCTTTCTATTTTCCTTTTGTTTATTATTATGATCTTTGGGGCTGAAACTTGTGAACAGAGTCTACTGCAAATAATGAGCTAATGCTCGTGTTTGAACATATATTATTGATGTGAACCTTAATGTTGATGTTAATTATTGCAATTTATGTATCTTTGTATGTGTAGTATTTTCTGCAGTCCAGTATTAAGGTTCACATCAATTTATAAAACATGTTAATTTTTTTTGTCTGTGAGAACAAAAAGGCATGAAGATTGCAATAGTTAAACTGGAGTTATATTGCTTTTCACAAAGTTTCAGGAGTAATCAAGTGCAATTACCTACTTTGAGTCATGAATAACTATTTTAAAATAAGCATTTATTCTTGTGATGAATAACTATATCAAAAGAAGTTTGACATTATTTTCAAAAAATTGACACCAGCTACTGATAAACTAAAAAAAAAATAGTGTGCCTATTAACCAATCGAAAACATAATTGTAAATTGAATCAATCTCATCAATGAAGATTGTACTGAGGACATGAGCCTGTGCAAAAGATCAAATAAGCAATGAACCATCCTATCAGTCTCTCCACGCCATTTCGAAGCCAAAGTAGCAGAAGAAACATCGAAAAATGGTTGTCTCGTACTCAATAGCAATAGCTTTAGCCACAAGTGTCTTCTCAGTTCCAAAGCATTAGAACATCCTTCCAAGGTCTCCTAACTCCCTGAAAGTACATATAACTCAAGATCAGAGTTTATGCTTTTCCAATAGAAAATGCTGCATATTGTGTTGAACTTCAATGGGTACAAACAAAGAATCAATTTCTAAAAGAAGAGATGCCGCATCTTAAATTGAAAGGGTACATAGCAAATAAAATTATGAAAGAGTACAAAGAAAATTTAACATCTGCCTCCCTCTCTGGACAAACATAGACTCTTACATCAATAAAGCACCATAACATTTTGGATCTAACAAGTTATATTGCAAAGCATTGAGTATTTTGAATTACACCTACCAATTTTCAGATTTCAAAAAACTAAGCCACATGCACAGCCTTTTTGGTTAGAAAATTAAAGCAAACATCATCTAGACATTGTGTAAACAGAAACCTGAAATTATCAAGCATCCATAAAGGAAGAACAACAGGTTCCTCTAAGAGCCTTTTTGCTTCACTGATCCCAGCAACATCATCCCATCTCACTCTTCGCTGATCTTCAAAACATCTCTTTCAAGCTAGTAGCCAAATATGCATTATGTCCCTCATACTCATTTTTTTTTTTTTTTTTAATCCACATAATAGGACTACAGTCCGTTTTCGTTGGTATGAAGTATTGAAAATTTAAGCTAAACCAGATGAAATTTCAAAAAACTCCACCATAACGAATATGAAATCTCAAAAAGAAAAAAAAAAAAAAGCTACTAAACAAAAAGCAACCAAATACCCAGACAGAACGGTGAAAAACGGAAAAACTAAGAATGACGGCGGAGACTGCGGTGCTCTGTTCAACGGCGACAGACGACAGGTGAAGGTTCTACAGTGATGCTCTGGTCGACAGAGACAGTGGTGGCTTTGAAGATTCGCCGGAGACGGTGGTGGCGTTGAAGTTGGACGATGAAGCCAAAAGCACTGCAGGTTCGACTTCCAGTTGAAGAGTCTAGTATATGAGTCGTGGGAATAAAAAAGTACTGCTAGGTAACTATAGTAATTACTAAGTAAGGTGGGTTAAAAACTTAAGTGAAACTACGTCGTTTTGATGGGTAGACAGGGGTGGACAGGGACCTGGCAGACAGAAGATCTGAAGCCAAATATTTGTGGGTTCACTTGAGTTTTACATCTTCATGTTTTTCCACCCCCACGCCATTTTTTATTTTTCCAACTTTGCCCTTCTCAACACCTCGTGAGCAGCATCGGTTCCCGGCGGCCATTAGAAATTGAACGGTATTTTACACTAAGGACCATTTAAAATTGAAAATACAAGTTAAGGGACCAAAATGAATTTTTTAAAAAATAAGGGACCAAGTGAAACTGTATGATCAACTTAAGGGACCGGGCAGGTCATTTACCCTAAATTTTATCACATCCCTCCTGTGATTGGCAAACTACCTATAATTCCATTGAAGGCTTCGAGCTAACCGGCCGTTTGTAGTTAGAGAGGCTAGTTAATATAAAGGGCGAATTACATATACTTCCTGAACTTAAGACTTAGGGTGTGTTCTTAGTACTATGGATAGGAAATTTTATAGTTAGGAAAGAATTTTGTTTTGGAAGAAATTTCTTTTGGCGATTTGTGTAGGAAAGAGAAGAAAAAGTGTAATGATTATGTTTTTTTTGAATTTATGTGAGTGAATTTTTAGAGTGAATTTTTTAATTTAAATTGTGAATTTTATAAAAATGATGTTGTTTCTTTGTGTAATATTTTTGAAAAAAAAGTGATACTTTTTCTAATTATGTTCAGAAAAGGACAGAGCCTTAAAGATATAATTACGAAACCATTCTTACTATTTTAAAAACTGCATATAATTGGGCGACAAATTCATGATGGTTATACTACAATCATAAGTGTCGCTGAATTTTTCTTGCGTGTTTCTGTTTGTTTTGTTTCGAACTATGTCATTACTTTTTCGATTATGAATTTGTCATCCAAAAAGTTATTTATAGTTTTCAAAATAGCAGAAATGATTACGTAATCATACTCTAAGTTCAACAAATGATTATTATTGAGTTTACGAGCGTTCACATCCTTTTCCTAAACAGTTACGCCCGGAAATGATTGCTCCACCAACCCTGCGAATTGTCTCCGAGGAATGTGGGTGCAGCTGCAGCCGCCAAGACCAAGGACTATGCGTAACCGGCATGCCAAAGCAACCCATCGATCATTGCTCGTTCGGTGTTCAACTTGAAGTATTTCTCACCTATCTCAACCAGATTAATTAAATATACACAAAAAAGAGCAATCCCATCATGTATACAAACCTGAATCCAAATCCAGTTTTCACTATATTCATTCATCGAACGCAAGCCGACGATGAAGTCCCATAACATCTCTCTTCCCGGTGCGATGAAAACCTTCGTTGCTCTCATGTTACTTTTTCTTCTCGTTAGCACACTATTCACGTCGTACAATTACTCGTTTTCCCCACGGAATTGGTTTTGGAAAATGGGTTATCGTTCAACTGTGGTTAGGCCGGTGCACGGCTGCAATTTATTTAGTGGGAATTGGGTTCCTCATGGCGCGGGGCCTTATTACACAAACGCAGCGAACTGCATGATCGACGATCGACAGAATTGCATGAAGCTTGGACGACCGGACACGGAGTTCATGAATTGGAGGTGGAAGCCCAATGACTGCGAGCTTCCCCTGTTTAACGCTACTCTGTTTTTGGAGCTTGTAAGAGGGAAATCCATGGCTTTCGTCGGCGATTCACTGGCGAGAAACCAAATGCAATCGCTGACCTGCCTATTATCCACTGTATGTAATTAACAACCTCCTCAACTCACTCTACCAATCATTTCTGAATCTGATCATTTCAGTTTCACTGCAAAAACTGTAATAAAAAGAAGAAATATTTAATCGCAGGTGGATGATCCCATGGACGTCACCAACGGACCAGACGGCAGATTCCGGCGGTGGCATTTTGGGAAGTACAATTTCACGCTGGCAATTTTCTGGTCAGTTTACTTGGTTAAATCAGAAGACGCTGACGCCACTGTTTACCCTCTGACTACACAAACCCTTTACCTGGACGAGGCTGATGACGTCTGGGCAGCTCATATTGCGGATTTCGATTACGTCATCATCTCGGCGGGACAGTGGTTCCTCCGCCCACTGGTGTACTACCAGAACGGTAAGCTCATAGGCTGCTCCGCCTGCAAGAAGAAGAACATCACTCCCCTGAGTATGTATTATGGGTACAAAATGGCTTTCAGAACTTCGTTCAAGACCCTTTTAGAGAAATTTAAGGGAACTGTTTTTTTGCGGTCGTTTTCGCCTCAACATTACGAGAACGGCGAGTGGAACACCGGTGGTAATTGTCCGAAGACGAGCCCTGTCGGGAAGGGTGAAACCAAGCAGCCGGAGGACTATTTTTTGGAGCTCCACTGGACTCAAGTTGGGGAGCTGGAAGCGGCGGAGAAGAAGGGGAAGGAAATGGGCTTGAAGTTTTGGATCATAAACCCAACTGAAATGATGTCCATGAGGCCCGATGGTCACCCAAACTACTATGGGCTTGGGGCTGGTTTAAATACTACTGCTGCTGATTGTGTTCATTGGTGCCTTCCAGGCCCAATAGACACGTGGAATGAGATCTTGCTTCAAATGCTTACATGATTTTTGGTTTTGTTATTTTTTTAAATTTTTTTTATTTTTAAGATTTAATGAGTTGACCATCTAAAGTAGACTTGATTAAGTGGGTGTCGGGGGACAGATCTGTTGTCTCTATTATTTTGTTTAATTTTTTACTATCCCTAAAGGTACAAGGGGAGGGATAGAAAAAATGGGAACATATAACCATCGTTCTCGTAGGTTAAAAGCCCAGTATCTTTATTTTCGAAGTGTTTGCCATATACTACATTTTGCGCCTGCTAGTTCTTGGTTGAGTCTCATTCAATTGATTTGTTATACAATACGAAATCGCATTGCGGAGACGCACACATATAATGAATTATTTAAAGTATACTATAACGTTAGCATAAAATTCTATTAATGTATTAGGAATGACATTGAATCATTAATTAATGACGTACTTTAAAAAATGATTTAATCACTCAACACGCACCAATTATTAATTCAAATTTTCCCTCGTAATAAACAAATTAGAGTATTAATTATTTTATCAAAATACTTCAACGAATCAATGGAATCTCGAGTTTCTTTAATGTATGTCACTTCTCAAGGGAAAGAGCACGTCTCATTTTAACCCCAACCTACCCACCCACAAGAACCACCGTATCAATACTGTACGCAATTGCCCTCAAGTGACATAGAAAAATATGAACTAAAATTATAATTTTTCAAAAAGCTAAGGGTAATGTCATAGAAAATGCTTTGAAGGTGTGCTTGGCGTTCAGAAGAGAGAATAAGCAAGTAATTTTTGGGTTGGAAATTCCTTTATTTGGTTAGTGCAAAAATCTAATTATTAAAACTGTTATATTAAGGTAAAAAAAAACAATCTTAAATTTCTTTCACAACCGATTCATTCATTTATGAGAAATGAAATATGAATAAATGAGATGCCCATATTTTCATTTTTACTTTTATGTGCCAAACGCACCCCAATCGGTTTATCATCCTCAAGTCAACGTTTTGACATTGTTTGTCACACATGGGAGAACGTGGCTCAACTCAACCTTCGAACATGGGTTCTTACTTGTTAGGGTAAAAACTAAAAACGGCCAACACTAATTAAGAGCTGAGCGCCAATCGAGTCGCTCCCTAAAGTCAAAAAACAAAGCTACTCCGATGAAGTCTCGTATCATAGCGCTTCCCAATGGGATCAGCTCGAAAACCGTTTTTTCTGCCCTCGTTTTCCTTTTTCTTCTAGTTAGTAGTATCACCCTGTTCAGCTCCGACAACGATTCATTTTCCCCGCGGAACTGGTATTGGAGAAGCGGCGATGATCCCGATCGCACAGCCGCTGAGGAAACACCGGCGCCGGGCTGCGATTTATTTAGTGGAAATTGGATTCCTGATGCCACGGGGCCTTCTTACACGAACGCATCAAACTGCGTGATCGACGATCGACAGAATTGCTTGAAGTTTGGACGACCGGACACAGATTTCTTGAAATGGAGGTGGAAGCCCAATGACTGCGAGCTTCCCCTGTTTAACGCTCCTCTGTTTTTTGAGCTCGTGCGAGGGAAATCAATGGCCTTCGTCGGCGATTCGCTGGCGAGAAACCAAATGCAATCGCTGATCTGCCTATTATCCACTGTATGTAATTAATAATCTCTTCAAATAATTAACTGTTAATTAGTTACTGCTCGTTTTCTGTTTCTCAAAATCGTTTAATCTCAGGCGGTTGATCCTGTGGAAGCCGATGGGCTAGACCAGCGATTCAGGCGGTGGTATTTCGCGGAGTACAATTTCACAATGGCAGGTTTCTGGGCAGTTCACTTGGTTAAATCGGAAGATGCTGACGTTCCGGGCTCTCATAATCTTTACCTGGACGAGGCTAATGAGGTCTGGGCTGCTCGTATTCAGAATTTCGATTACGTCATCATCTCCGCTGGACAGTGGTTCCTCCGGCCATTGATTTACTACCAGAATGGCAAAATCATAGGCTGTTCTTTCTGCGATATCAAGAACGTCACCGCCATGGGTGCTTACTATGGCTACGGAATGGCTTTCAGAACTTCGTTCAGGGCCCTTTTGGGCATGGAAAATTTTAAGGGAATGGTGTTTTTGCGGACGATTTCGCCTCCCCATTTCGAGAACGGTGGGTGGAATACCGGTGGGAGTTGTCCGAGGACGAGGCCTTTAGGAAAGAGTGAAATGAAGCTGGATGACTTTATTTCGGAGTTCCGCCGGACTCAGGTGGGGGAGCTGGAAGCTGCGGAGAATTTGGGCAGGGAGAAGGGGTTGAAGTTTCGGATCATAAACCCAACTGAAATGATGGCGATGAGGCCGGACGGTCACCCGAACCGCCATGGAGTTGGGGCGGCAGCTGCGATTACAAACACCACGCCGGCTGATTGTGTGCATTGGTGCCTTCCAGGTCCAATAGATACATGGAATGCTGTATTGCTTCAATTGCTAAGATAATAATTAACCTTCTCTTCTAACAATATTTGGATATTTCTTCCACAATTCTTCTATCTTTTTTCTTCTTTTCATTTTACTTTTTTTTTTTTTTTATACGGAAATTCCTCCCACCACAAATGTCAAATTATTACGCAAATTAATGTCCGATTGCAGATTACTCAATTTAATCGTTAACCTTTCTTCCTGAAAGTAAAGGAACTTGGTGATAATATAACGACGACAACTTACCTTTAACAGTGTAGCTTCGCATCACCAGCCAAACAACTTGGCCCTGCACAGTAAGTGGTTTGACCTAAATTTGAGCTCATCCCACGTAAATGCTTGCTGTGCAAGTGAATTTGTCCAAATTCAAGCTCAAACCATCATCATGATGCGAGCAAATATATATTAAATTTTAATTCTCATACCAAGCCTAATTTTTTTGTTTTGTTTTTTGAAACTCACCAAACCGCTGCATGCCCTTAGTATTTTTAACATAAGATGATGATGATGATTAGCTTCATTTTAAAATATGATATGAGCTCATTAATTGGACAGATTTGTTGCTTTCTTTCTATAGCCGTTTGAAGTCGATTGACGAATAAAGAAAAAGTTTGAGACAATGGCAGTAAAGAAGAAGAAAAAAAAAAAAAAACCACATTCATTTAAGTCAAATTAGGTAGACTAGTAGTTAGGTAAAGGGTTTTCTTTTCTCCAGTCTTTATTCAGCCTGCATGCATATGCATTTGCATATGCATAGATCCAAAGATCAAGGAAAGCTTTACTTGATGGATGATTTGATGAATCTGATTATGATGGTGCTTGGAAGTCCCTTCCCTGCGTAGAAATATGTTTGTTTTTCTGGGAAGATTCTGTTCATTTATATGTTTATTCATTCAGAAACTCTAAATATTATAAAAAGACTTGGCCAGATAATAGACATTTGAAGGCTTGTGGAGAAGACCCAGAAAGAATCGAATTTCAGCCATTCATCAAAAAATCAAAACTACTACTCCGATGAAGTCTCGTATCGTAGCGATTTCCGGTAGGATGAGCTCGTGTCATCATTATAACTCCAAAACCTTCGTCGCCGTTATGTTACTTTTTCTTCTCGTTACCACACTATTCAGGTCGCGCAACTCCGACTCATTTTCCCCATGGTGGTATTGGAAAATCGGTTACCGGCGCTCCACCTCGGAAAGGCTTGTGCACGGCTGCGATTTATTCAGCGGAAGTTGGATTCCTGACGCGACGGGGCCTTATTACACCAACGCATCGAACTGCGTGATCGACGATCGACAGAACTGCATGAAGTTCGGCCGACCGGACACGGAGTTCTTGAAATGGAGGTGGAAGCCCAATGGCTGCGACCTTCCCCTGTTTAACGCTACTCTGTTTTTGGAGCTTGTAAGAGGGAAGTCCATGACCTTCGTCGGCGATTCATTGGCCAGAAATCAAATGCAATCACTCTCATGCCTACTGTCCCAGGCGGATGATCCCATGAATACCAATGCGCCAGACGGAAAATTCAGTCAGTGGCATTTTTCCAAGTACAATTTCACACTAGCGATTTTCTGGTCAGTTCACTTGGTAAAATCAGAAGATTCCGACACAAGTGTTTATCCTTGGAGTACTCAAAACCTTTACCTGGACGAGCCTGATGAGATCTGGGCAGCTCACATTGAGAATTTCGATTACGTCATCTTCTCCGCCGGACAGTGGTTCCTCAGGCCAATGGTATACTACCAAAATGGTAAGATCATAGGCTGCTCTGGCTGCAAAAAGAAGAACATTACTCCCCTGGGAAGAGACTACGGTTACAAAATGGCTTTCAGAACTTCGTTCAGGACCTTATGGGTATGGAAAATTTCAAGAGAACGGTCTTTTTGCGAACATTTTCACCTCAACATTACGAGGGCGGCGAGTGGAATACCGGCGAGCATTGTCCGCAGACGAGGCCTGTTGGAAAGCGTGAAACCAGGTATCTGGAGGACTATTTTTTGAAGCTCCACTTGGGTCAAGTTGCAGAGCTGGAAGCAGCGGAGAAGGTCGGGAGGGAAATGGGCTTGAAGTTTTGGGTCATAAACCCAACTGAAATGATGTCCATGAGGCCCGATGGCCACCCAAACCACTATGGGCCTGGGGCCAACGATGCTTCCCCAAGAGCTGATTGTGTGCATTGGTGCCTTCCAGGCCCAATAGACACGTGGAATGCAATCTTGCTTCAAATGCTTACATAACTTCTTCCTTTTTACGGAATTGTTATTTGCTTAAATGTATGACACTTTTTAAAAAAATTTAGACATGAATTTACATTTTTGTCTCTCCATTCTCTTCTACCTTTATGTAGTAAAATTGAATTATTAGTGTTTATAACGCGTTTTTATTAGTGTTTATGACGTGTTTTCCTGCTGTGTTTAGGGATATATTAGTGTTTATGACGTGTTTTTCGGTTGAGTAATGATAATTTTAGGGTAAATTCAATTGTCGTTCGCCGAAAAAACGATTCGCCGGGAAAACTTAAAAAAACGCTGTCTTGTGTCGATTTTTTTAGGGAAAATCGCCCAGGCCAAGCGATTTTCCCTGAGTTAAAAAGTTGGTTTTTTTTAGTTTATAAAGTTAAAAACTATCAATGGAATATTTGTCTTTTCACCACTTAAAATTTTAAAAAGTGTCATGTATTTAATAAAATGGATCCTATAATTAAGATGCCCCTTTTTTTTATTACACATATGTCTTGAAACTCTTTTTCAGTTTTTTCTTCAAGAAAAATATATATACTTCAAGAATTATTTTTTCTCAAAGAAGTGTTTTCTTTTTCTTTTTTTTTTTTACTCATTTTAATGCAAAAAAAAATTAATATTACCCCTTATTTAATTAATTTTATTTAATGATATTAAGTACAATATCATTTTAAATGCGCACATATATTACATAAATTCTCATTTAATATTTAGTTAAATGATAGAACATAAACAGGAATAAAATAAAAAATTTAATGCTAATCACTAAGAGGACATTCTCATTTATTTTGCACTTGTTGGTTCTTTGGTGAGGGTCATTCAATTGGTTTGTTTTAGTGTGGAGAATTTCAACCTATGTTGTCAATGAATGTTTCAAAAAAGTACATTTAATGTACTTAGGACAATATATCATTAAATACAAGTAACTAACGTAGTAGGATTGATACGTGGTTCGATACTTAAAACGACCAATACATAAATAACTAAATAAGAAGGTGAATTGCCAATGGAGTCTCCATAATCCCATTCATCAAAGAGTCAAAACTACTCCGATCCGATGAAGTCCAATTTGGGTATCATGGCGGTTACCGGTGGGATGAGCTCGTGTCATTATAACCCGAAAAGCTTTGTCGCCGTTGTGTTACTTTTTCTTCTCGTTAGCACACTATTCATCTGGCACAACTCCGACTCATTTTCCCCACGGTGGTGGTATGGGAAAATAGGTTATAACCGCCGCTCAACCGCGGCGGACAGGCTGAGGCTAGTGCACGGCTGCGATTTATTCACCGGAAGTTGGATTCCTGATGCGACGGGGCCTTATTACAACAACGCATCAAACTGCGTGATCGACGATCGACAAAACTGCATGAAGTTCGGCCGACCGGACACGGAGTTCTTGAAATGGAGGTGGAAGCCCAACGGCTGCGACCTTCCCCTGTTCAACGCTACCCTGTTTTTGGAGCTTGTAAGAGGGAAATCCATGGCCTTCATCGGTGATTCTTTGGCCAGAAATCAAATGCAATCGCTCTCATGCCTATTATCTACTGTATGTATTAATACTCCCAATTTTTATTTTATTTTTTAATAGAATAATTAATTTTCAATTTTTTTACTATTATTATTCTTACTAATATAATAAAGTGTGATATATAATATACTCACACTTAAAAATAACGAAATTAGTAAAATAAAGAGTGACAAATTAATTATTTTAAATTTTGTATTTTAAAATACATTATAAGTTGTATATTTTGAAACTTGACTAATTTAATAAAATGGTTGAAATTTAACAAATCTAATGAAACCGATCAGAAAGTACGGGTGTAAATGTGTCAAGCTGTTTATGAGCAGTTTAGTCAAAATTTGACTCAAGCTCATGAACATGAGCCTATTATAATTTTGAAAATCCGTAATTAATTTCAGGTGGATGTTCCTGTGGATACCAAGGAGCCCGATGGAAGATTCAATCAATGGCATTTTGCGGAGTACAATTTCACACTAGCGCATTTCTGGTCAGTTCACTTGGTAAAATCAGAAGATTCCGACACAAGTGTGTATCCTTCGTTAACTCAAAACCTTTACCTGGACGAGCCAGATGAGCTCTGGGCAGCTCGCATTCAGAATTTCGATTACGTCATCTTCTCAGCCGCACAGTGGTTCCTCCGGCCAATGGTATACTACCAAAACGGTAACATCACAGCCTGTTTCGACTGCAAAATGGAGAACATTACTTCCCAGAGTATGTATTATGGTTACAAAATGGCTTTCAGAACTTCGTTCAGGACCATTTTGGACAAATTTAAGGGAATGGTTTTTTTGGCGGACATTTTCGCCTCAACATTTCGAAAACGGCGGGTGGAATACAGGTGGGAATTGTCCGAGGACGAGGCCTATTGGGAAGAATGAAACAATGCAGGTGGGTGACTATTTTTTGAAGCTCAAATTGACTCAAGTTGCAGAGCTGGAAGCAGCGGAGAAGAAGGGGAGGGAGATGGGCTTGAAGTTTTGGATCTTAGACCCAACTGAAATGATGTCCATGAGGCCCGATGGTCACCCAAACTACTATAGGCCTTGGGATGCTACAAATACAAAAAGCCCGATAGCTGATTCTACGCATTGGTGCCTTCCAGGCCCAATAGATACTTGGAATGTTATCTTGCTTCAAATGCTTACATAACTCTCTTTCAAATTTTAGTTTTTTTAAATTTTATTTTATATAAATTTAGAAATCAAAATAAACTTTCCTAATCAAATAATTTCAATATTCAGGGATTGACTAGTGTTCCTATTTTATTTTATTTTTTGATAGAACATTTTTAAGACTAACTAATGAGCCATCCCACGATTCCCACCCAGTGTATTAGTGGAAACAACATTCCATTCGCGACACCGGATCCAACCTCGAAAGTCGAAACATGTATGTGCATATTCTAACAAAAGGAGTATTATTTAAAACTAAGCCATTTTGTTATTTTTTATGGGACCCGGTGTAATTACGAGACTCATTGTTCCTTATTTCATTATCATTTAATAGGTCATTCTTTTTACTATTAAACCAAATCCGATGACTTATTTATTTTTGAGCACACCATTACATTCGGCTCCAAAGAAACATCAATCTAATCTTAACTCAAATAAAATACTCAAAAATGTTATCTCTTATTGAATTGTATGATACTTCAATAAAATCGACAGGAAGTGACCGATGCAATGTATGACATCATAGTTACATGACTATTTTGATTTACTTGAAATTTTCTGTCTATTATGATCCGTCTATCATTTGACATTGAGGGAGTGGAACCTATAATAACATATGTGGTCCCTACTTTCTATTGAAGGAGAAAGAAAAAGTAATTTGTAAGACATAATAATAAAAATAGTAAACAGAATATGTGTAGTAGTCTCATGAGTATTATTTAAAACCAAGTCATTTTCTCCTTTCTGTTTAGCAAGAGCTTTTCCTCATGGGATCTCCTGCCCTCCATTTTCAACATGTGAAGCAGAAAATCGTTCCAAGTATCAATAGGTCCAGGCAAGCACCAATGCACACAATCATTATACAACGTCACGTTCGCGTTCGGCCAGTGCCCGTATCGGTTCGGATGCCCGTCGGGCCTCAACAGCATAGCTCGAGTGGCGTCGAGCAACCTCAGCCTCAACCCCTGTTTTCTCCATTCTTCTTCCGCCGCCCTGAATTCCTCCAACTGCGTCAAGTAAAGCTTCAAACTGTCACCCCCCAGCGAAGTCTCGTTGCTCCTGAACGGCCTTTTTCTGACGCAATCTCCGCCTTCATTCCAATCGCCGCCTTCGAAATGCGACGGCGCGTAAGTCCTGAGAAACGTCACGCTTTTTCGGTTTTTTTTACTTCTGATAGCCCTGAAGGCGGTTCTCCAGGCCCGCCGGAAACCGTACGTCATTGGGAGCTCCGGGATGTTTTTCTTTTTATCACAACCGTAGCAACCCACGAGCTTGTTGTTCTCGGAGTACATGGTTGGATTGAAAAACCATTGGCCGGTGTTGATGATTACGTAATCGAAGTCTTGAATCTTGGCCGTCCATTTCTCGTCGAATTCATCGAGGTGGAGGTTGAAAAGGTGTGGTTCCACTTGTTGAGATCTGACAAGGTATGTTGTCCAAAACGCAGCCAGGGTGAAGTTGTAAGTCGGGTATTTCCAGCGCCTGAAATAATCGTCGACGTTTTCCATGCCTGAATCGTCAATTGGAAACTCCACCTGAATACGTAAACATGACTCTTTTAGTGAGACAGAGAGATTATTAAATTATAAGGCCGATATTAAAAAATGAAATCTTGTTTTGTAAGAACTAATTATGATAGTTTGTTAACAAGCAATTATCCCAGAATTCATAAGTGCCATAGCATTGTGACCATGTGTTATGATGAAGATAAGTTAGCAACAAATAGGATATATATATTAATTGTGCGACAAAATCTGGCAGCTGCTGGAGTATTTTGTTCGAGCAATGAGTTGTTCCAAGACCAATTGAATCTTGGTACTTTTGTTGATTAATTATTCAAAATATTTTGTTCTATTTTGTCTAAATTAATAAAATGATTTCATCAATAATTTAATTACTATATATCTAAACCATATAAAGACAAGCAATATCATATGGCGGAGCTGGTTAACATTCAGTCTTTTTGCCAAAAAATATCTGACATTATTTCTTTTTTAATCAACAACTTTCAAGATAACAAAAAACAAAAAAACAAGCTAACAGTTTTCTCGATTGATTCAAGTGTTCAAAAAAACATGAAATATAGATCTAATGCTTCATTAAATCATGAAAAAATGAACTTGTAAAACTTGGTGATCATCTGATTTTGAAAAGTAATACATATACATACCCTGGATAAGAGGCAAATGAGGGATTGCATGTGGTTTCTTCCGACGGAATCGCCAACAAAAGCCATGGACTTCCCCTTCATCATATCCAAGAACTGATAGGGATTGAATACTGGCAACTCGCAGCCGTCGGGCTTCCATTTCCACTTCATAAACTCATCGTCGGGCCGTCCGTATTTCATGCAGTTCTGGTGCTCGTGGATCGCCCAACACGTAGTGTTCGTGTAGTACGGAGCATCCGGATTCGGAACCCACTCTCCGACGAAGATGTCGCACTTGTAGCCGTCGTCGTCTCTATCCGCCACCTTTATAAGCTTATCCTCCTCCTCCGCGCGGTACGGCGGGGCAGGGACGGCGGGTGATTGATGATAGCGTCGACTGAACGGAATATAGATTGGGGCGGCGGAAAGAATGATTAACGTTGTTACTGTTAGCAGAAGAACTAGGATTGAAACCTTTTGAACAGACTTCTTGTTCAGAAAAGGAAGCTCCATTAGAGAGAGAGAAGAGAGATTGAGTGGGCACTGGGAAGTGTTTGTTGGAAACAGGTACAACTAGCACATATATAACATGTATATATATAAGTTACATCCATCCACATGTGGATGTGTTTTGGTTGTAAACTAGAATCTTCGTATATAAAAAGTTATATTTTAATATTGTGTTTTTTTAATGAATGAATGAATGAAATATAATATTTTATCCGTTTTATTATAAGGGTTCACTTTTTAAAAATATTTTTTATTTCAATAGAATAATCAACTTTTAAAATTTTCATTTCTCTTATCCTTTCTAATATAATCATGTGTGGCACACAATTAATCCATAAATATATAAATGAAATAAAATATGTCAAATTAGCTAATTTATATTGTACCTTAATATTCATAATAAGTTGTACTTTGATCAAAATAGATCCTTATAATGGAACGGAAGGAGGATGTGTTTATGCAAATTATATATGTGAAGCCAAATGGTTTAGTTCAAACTTGGAAGAAATATGTATAATGTCCACACATTTTTCTTTTTTTTTTTTCTTTTTAAGGTTTTTGTGTGGGGATGATTACAGCGAGCATAATAATATTTGCAGAAGCAAGAAAACTACTAATTATTACGAGTAATTCCTAATATTTAGAAGGCCAAAAGATATTACTCAATTTAGGGATGATTACAGGTACCAAAATAACACTTACAAGTCAAGCAAAGTATGTAATAATTCCTAATAAGAGGGCCAAAAAGATCAACACATATGCTCTACTTTAAGTCATGTTCAGAATAATGGCAAAAACAAATGTTAAAGACTTTAGCTTATTATTTTTTTTAAAGTGAAAAAGAAAGGTCATATTCAATAAAATCGTTAGTATATATATTCGATGACATCTTTCTTCTATCGTTCATGTTGAATTTTATTTAATCGATAGATGAATTTTATTTGACTAACTTGATGTGGTTTGTATATACAGGAATTACGTTGTCTTATTTTGTATCTCAAACGTTATTGGACGAATTTCAAACATCATTAATATAATTCACTAATTTCTGTATAGAAAAACAAATTAAATAGGAAAGAAAACAAGAGAACGTGCATGACACAATTGAATATACATGCGATCAATCGCATCGCATGCTCACAAATCGCAGACATATATATATGATAACATATTATTCCTGATCAGGGCCCCGATTCCAATGGAATCTTCTCCTTTTTCAAACTGATGCATGGCATGCCAGTAGTATAAACGTCCAAAATCTCTACTTAATCCATGCACCCACCTGCTTCTTAATTTTCAGTTTCATTTCATGGCACGCCGGATCCCTGTCAAGGGATTCCGCAGTCACGATAGAAGTGTAAATTCAGCATAATATAAACCTTCAGGTGAATTATATAACAACAACTATGTGAAAATTCTTCACGTAATTTTACTCGATATTTCATCTAAATAAAAAGGTAACCAAGTTCACTAACCGCTGAGTAGGTATGTTATATAACTAAATTAGATCTAGCTAACTATGACTGAAACGATCTGTCAGGTGCAGCTTCTTCTCTTTTCAACATTTCTAACAACAAATCATTCCAAGAATCAATGGGTCCAGGCAAGCACCAATGCACACAGTCGTTAGCCAATTCCACATTCTGATTCGGCCAGTGCCCGTATCTACTAGGATGACCGTCCGGTCTCAACATCATCGACTGCGTCACGTCGAAAACCTTAAACTTTTGTCCCCTCCCCCTTTTTCTCCCTTCCTTCTGAGCAATCCTAACTTCTTCTAACTGAATCTTGTACATTTCGAGATTATAATCGTCCACCACCCTCTCCCCCTTCTTAAACGGCCTCGTCCTCGCGCAGTCGCCGCCTTTGTCCCACGCTCCGCCTTCGAAGTGCGACGGAGCAAACGTCCTGAGGAACGTTACGCCCTTGAAATTGTTGCCCAGGCTGTTGATGGCCCGGAAAGCCGTCCTGAAGGCTCTCCGGTAGCTGAAGTAGGAATTGAGGTGGGTGACGTTCTGCTGCGGGCAGTACTGGCAGCCGACGAGGCGGCCGTTGACGTAGAACATGGTGGGGCGGAAGAACCAGTGTCCGGCGGAGATGAAGACGTAGTCGTAGGTTCCGACGTTGCTGGTCCAGTCGACGTCGAACTCGTCCAGGTAGAGACTGAATGGCTTGGTGACGTCATCAGGGTCGGATTTGGCGGTTCGGACCAAATAAGGAGACCAGAACATGGAAATGTTGAAGTTGTAATCCTCGTACACCCATCGTTTGTTCTGGTCTATTACCTTTGATGTGTCTATGGGGTAAGCGACCTGTCAAATTAATCGGGTATCAAATTAGTATCCTGCAATTTTTTGTCTTTTCTAAAAAGATAGAGAGAAAAAAAAAAGAAAAGAATCAATAGAAAATGCCATCAATTTTGTAACATTTTTTAATTTATTTGATAATCATCAATTAAAGGGTATTTCGTTAGTGACCCTTTTGGGACCTTGGTTTGTGACAAAGGATCTGAATTTTAACCGTGGTCATATTCTTAATAACGGCTAGGACCATTTACAACTAGCTAATTAAGGTGCCGCAAGGGACACATTTCAAAAAAAAAAAAAAAAAAAAGTCATTATAAGCAAATTAATGTGAACTTTTTTTTTTTTTTAATAACAAACATACAAGATGAGTTGTTATGTCATAACTGGGGATGGAGGAAGAGCCGTGAGATCATATGGTTCTACTCTCACAAACTCGAGAGTAAAGATGTAATTTGAGTGACACATGTGTTACGAAAACATTCCAAGCTTCACTCTCCCTTGTATTATAGTTATATATATATATATATATATATATTAATAAAATGTAAAAAACACACTCCACCAGTTTCATTAGAAAAGTCTAATTTAAAAATTTTATAAATTATTATGAATTTCAATATACAATAGCTAAAGTAGATAATTTGACACTATAAATTCCATTCATAAACTTACCTTTTAAGTCTTATGTGATTGTATTAGTAGGATAGAAATAGACGAACAAATAATATTTTTAAAAGTGAATTTTTTTTTTTAATATATATTAAATGTAGCTAGCTTATGACTAATTCAAATTTGTGATTTGAATTGCTCTATATTGGCACTTAATCAATGCCATGATGTCATGGCGCTTAACCTAGCAATCTGACCTTAAGTTAATTGGTCCACTTTATATTAATTAATTTGATACGCATCTAAAATTTTCAAGTTTAAGAAGTGTACATTTGGCTGCGTTCTCATTATCACACATTAAAAGAAGTATCCAAATGAAATAGCTACAAAGGACGGCCAATTTTAGCTTCTATTTCTTGGCTTACTCTTTCAGTTTCAGCCAGCATGCATTTACCAATTAATGACCGATCCTCCACAATGAAAGAACACTTATTTAATTATGTTATTGCGTTACGTAGCTGAAAAAAAAAAAATTGCTTCGAGGATCAGGTAAAACTAACTAGTGCAATTCGAAAAAACACATGACGAAATCACTTTTCAACCATACTACTCCCTCACATTTCTAGACAAGTATTGTAACGTTTCAGACTCAAATTGCTACTCATTTTCATTTGCGTGACAACTTTTGTATTTGTCGTAAAATTGTTAAGCCTTGAACTTGATCAAAATCAAAACCAAATTATTATGGCATCATTAATTTTAAAAAAAAAAAAAAAAAGCATTAGAAGGTTAAATTCACGAATGGAAAACACAAACAAAAAGAGAAAAAAATAAATGTCATTTATATAAAATGTAAAAAGGTGAAAATTAATTGTTCAAGTTTACGTACCTTGGACAAGAGGCATATCAGCGACTGCATATGATTTCTTGCGACGGAATCTCCGACGAAAGCGATTGACTTTCCTCTGACGAGTTCCAAGAATTGACTCGGTTCGAACACCGGCAGCTCGCAGCCGTCCGGTTTCCACCTCCACTTCAAGAAACCCGTGTCGGGCCGTCCAAATTTCATGCAATTCTGGTGTTCTTGGATCGCCCAACAAGTCGAGTTCGTGTAGTATGGTCCCTCCGGGTTCGGCACCCATTCCCCGGAGAACAAGTCGCACTCTTCTTGTTTACCGATCAATTTCAAATCATCAACCCCGGAATTTCCAGATTTCCTAGCGGCACCCTTTTCTTTCCGCCTGCGGTTCGGCCGTTTCTTTTCCCGCCTTCCCGATCTTTTCCTGGAACCGGCCCGTTTACGATCCTCCGCCGCTGCCGCGGTCGCTCTCGCTGTTTCCTCACGATTATTATTCGTACTTTTGTCTAACAATTGCCCCATCGCTTCCCCGCTTTTTGTAGAGCTCGGAAGTCCGGCGGGTTCCGTTGTCGTCGTTTTATTAATAACCTCTGATTCCGTCTCTTCTTTGTGGCTAATTTCGACGACCTTTTCCTTATCCCCATTTGAGACATCTTCTTCTTTTTTTGGAGGGCTCTGTTCATTGTTGCTCTGCTCCGTAACAGAGCCAACAGGGTCAGAAGGAAGGGTCTGTTCATTGTTGTTCTGCTCCGAAACAGGATCCGGGTCCGGGTTAGAAGGAAGGGTGGTTGTTGATATTGAATCTTCGAGAGGATCAAAAGACGATGCGATTGTTCCGTCGGAGATTTTCTTGGGGCTTCTAATGTATCTTAGAGAAGGGTAGTATAAAGGGATGAAGGTGAGAAAAACGGCGAAGGATATAAGAAGTGGGGCAATCCGGGGTGTTCTTCTTCGGCTTTGCGTTTTCCCCAAGGGAATTTCTGAGGATTGAAGCTTCATTGACGTTCGCAAATTCTTCGCAGAATTGGCTAACGGAAAATGTGAAGAAAAACAGAGGAAATTAAGGGGAAAAAAGGGAAGAAAGAAATGGATGGAGTTTCCATAGATACGTACGAATGTTGCGGTAAAAGTGATGGCTGTTTTTATTATGGATTTATAGAAAGGGGAATGGTTGAAGGAAGGAATTACATGCAAGCATTTATACTTCCAAAACAAAAAAATCTTCTTCCCTTCCTTTCCAAGCAAAGTCAAACTCCCTCCAATTGCTAAATATTTTTATATATACCAAATCAATTTTGACTAGAGTAATGGTATATATTCTTTCATTGACTATTTTTTTTACCAAATATTTCTTCTCCTTTTTCACTATATTACTCGTCACTATACATAATTCTTAAATATTTCGCCATTAATCTATTATGCTTAAATATTTTCTATAATTAAATTATTAACGAAGCGTATAAAAGGAATATAAAATAGTGAAAATTACGACCGAAATGGCAAAATCCCTTATTTTGGACCCTGTGTTGGGCTGACTTGACACCAGTCTCTCCTCTCGTTCCATATATTCTTGTGGGCCTATGGCCCGTGTATGCACTACTTTTCATATCTTATTTGTATTCTTCTTAAGCAAACAAACATACATTACACATTAATTCTAGAAAAATAGAGTAATAATTTTTTTTTAAAAAGATAATTTTAGAACGCTACAATTGTTTTTAAAACATGGAAACCATCACGACCTGGTGGTCGACGTAACAATAATGTCATTTGTCGATATGCCACCGCCTAAATCATCACAGATTACTAACGAGCACATTTGATTATTGTGAAAATACTCAAGTATATTCACGCAGAAGGGCCAAAATCCGAAGCGGTGGCGAGTAATGGTTCGTAACAAGGATGGTGGACACCCTACCAGTTATTGTTGCATTTAATTATTTGACATTGGGTTGGGTGGGGGGAGAAGAATATGATAAGGAAGGTTCATAAGTTAACCATGAATATTAACCTATACTATACAAGGAGGGATGTTATAGTTAGAATAGAGAAAAAGAATAATGTTATTGACCAAAATTCCCATGTATTTTTATCTTAATTAATGTAATGTACCAGAAATCAAGATATGCAATTGTGATAGATATTCTTGGTTGGCTTTCAAATGGAGAGATGTTATTGTCAAAATATGACCACAAATCATAAAATTTTCTTCTTCAACGCAAAGTGCAACATCACTGACTATGATTTGTGGTCATATTTTTGGACGAAAATGTACACACACGCCTGCCCTTCAGTTTTGCACCACGCAATTTCTTATTGCACTATTGGTGAAAACCCGTCGTGATTTTGATTTCTTTCTTTTCTCTCTCTCTCTCTCTCTCTACCTGTTGTGCCATCGCCATTTTTTTCTTGTTAGAACGCACGATACGTGCATCTCTAATAGTTTAGTAAAATATGAATACCACAAAATAACAAACTCGTGGCAGACGAGTTGGACACGTAAGTCTCTGGTTCAAATTTCAAGACCTACATCGATGTGGTTTTGCCTTGGACAGTTTGTAGTAGAAAAAAAAGCCACTTGAATCTTCAAATTTGAAATGAATTGTTCATCTTCTTGTATGCTAAGTAAAACAATACAGGAACGGTGAGTGCCTCAATGATTGTGACGCATAAAGAGTCATTCAAAAATCGAGAGTTTAATTCCTACATCTACCAATTCTGCATATTCTCCAACTTCGTTCTTCCCCTCCCACCGCCCAGATGTCTTGCCGTATTTATAAAATTCATGGAAACAATTTAGTGATTTACAATCACTATCTTCAAAGAATGTTTTGAAGGAAGCGGGCCGGGGAAGGAACTCACAATAATAGTAAATTAGATCCTTCAACTTACTCCCTTCCCAAGCAATACGACAAGAAAAGAAAAACGAACAAGAAGAATATGACAAAACCTCATCAATAAACTCACCTGCAACTGCAATGTTCTATTGCAATGCATTCTCACTAACTAAATGGAGAAAGTAGGTATTACATGTTCATCCAAAATGAAAACAAATTGCTCCATCAATAGCAATAAAAAAAGTTACTACGTCATCCCCATGTAACTCAAAAACAGTTATACCACTAAGACGAGCAGTTTCTAGTGAAGACTAAAGGTACGAAGAGACATAGTGGCCATCTATTTTATTGGCAGGTAAATAATTTCTTAGGTGCGTAGGGTAAAAATGGGATGTATGGTCTTACTTAATCCTCCTCAACTTCAAATAATCCCAATCCCAACTCCAATATTTGCGTGTTTCCCCTTCCAACTATCCATCCATCTAAGGACTTTAATGCCTTCTTTGTGACCTCTAACTGATTTCAATGCCTATTTGCTTTCTCACTTAGCTTCTTCCAACTCCAAACTCCAAACCCCAAAACCAGACCACCCCTCCTTATATAGTCTCTGTTGTTTCACTCTTCATCATTCACAAGAGTTGCAGCTGCTGTTCCCAGGTTCTTCTTCACTTTATAATACTAGTTTTTTTTTTTTTTTTTTTTCATTTCTATGTTTTCATCCTCATGGGGAGCTGCTAATTTCGACTAATGTTTCGGGTTATCTACAGACTAGAGAAGGAATCATGATGGCGGTGATGGGGTTCGGGAAGATGATGACAAACCTCAAGTCCAAACTGAGGTCTCTCAAAGTGAAGAAAGTGTATGACAAGATGGAGAAGACTGACAGCATGAGAGTGGAAATAAGAAGCAGGAAGGCAAGAAAGATCATTGAACAAACTCTCAGAGTTGCTGATTCCCCCAAGACCAGGAGCTATGCATTCTAAACTTGCTACAGTTTAAGGTGTGGAGTTGTTCTACTTTTAAGTTCTAAGTTCTGTCCATGCGTGGTCTTCTCTTGCATCTCTTTCTTCCCTTTCTTTATCTTCTTCCCCGAAAGCTCTGTACTTGATTATCAGAAACTATCACATGAATGAAAAGAAGTAGAGATAACTACTCATGATAATTCATCTTCTGCAAAAAAAATTTCACACACACACAGACAAGACAACTGGAAATGGGCGGCTTAGGAGAGTTCCACTCCACTGACTAGCCATGTGGTCTGCTCCCCATTCTAATTATTCAGATTAGGTAGCAGTTTTCTTTCCCCGGAAAAACAGACAAAAGAATACTACGGTTACAGTAAACATTATTCCACAACAACTGACCTTTTTCCGGGCTGAGCCGCCGGAGAAAGCACCGAAAACCCAAATGATGAGTCGGAAAGAGGTTGTCCTTATGTAGAGTCTGCTTAAATAAGACCGTCTATTCTATTGTTATTATCAGTATTCTTCACCAACGACAAACTGTGAGTCATCAAAAGCTGAAAAATCCATGCAACTTCGGGCCCTCTTCTGGAAATCGCTTATCCACCGCAAAAACTAAAAGGTTCTATATCCAAAGTGCAAAGGTGCATGAAAGATTAGAGAATAGTGCAAGACTTTATCTAGTTTTTCACTTTGAAAAAGTCAGATGTTGCGCCATGAAGATTGAAGAATTATATCCCACATTCTAAGCATTAACTTATTCACAATATACACTTACACTATGCAATGTTTCAAGAGCAATACAATCATTCTATACTCTCCCAAGATTCGTCACAATCAAAGGCAATGCATAAACAGCAAAATGAATGAACAAGCAAAACTGGACTTAACCAAGAAAGCCATTTTATATATAGCAAAATCGGCACAAGAAGGAACAACCAGTATAGTGACATGGGCATCATCAATTTCAAGCATTAACCATGTTCCTAAATTTTCTTTGTTGTTTTTCTTCTTCCGATTCGTTATTGAAACCAGAAGTCCAGTAAGCAAGGGAGGTGTTAATGATGAGGATGACAAGAATGGTAACGAAAACTCCCTTATCAGCGTGCCAATCCATTTGAAACTTTGCAAGGTAACCCGCTTTGCAAGAGTCGCAATCGTAGCACACGCTGTTATTTCCACCTTTTGCCCACATTTGGCACTCCCCGTCCTTGGAATCAAACCCAGATTTTGGGATCTCCCAGTTGGTGTTATTCCTCTGAAGAAAGCCACACCGCAGTGGTGGTTTGCAGCAGCCAATCTGTCAAAAAAAAAAAAAAAAGATTGTAAGAAGAAATCCCCAATTTTCATCAAGAGCCCTACTTCCACAAGCACAAAAACTGAATGACGAATTGTTTCTAATATCACACGAAAGAAAAAACCAACTGAATTCTGTTAAGTGTCGAGTAGTAGTAAACCTGTAGGAAACGTAAATAATCCATACGCACGCTGGGAGAATGATTATTAAACCACTGACAAAATTTCATCCCTGCCAAGCACCCTCCGGCGTCCTGCCAATCCTTGTGATTAACCAAAGCTGATCTCATCAATGGCGAGAATGCTTTCAGCCAATTCCCATTCACATTTCTTTCGTATGTAGAATTCGCCGACTGGTTGGGCAACGTCAGAAACATGAAAACGGTGAAAGTAATGCCCACAACTGTACTAACCAACACCAACCACACATAAAGGCTTTGCAAGGATCTGGATTTACAGCAGATTCCCAGTAACCCTACCAACGAAATGAAGAACAACCACGCCGAAATCCAGAAAATCGCCGGGCCGGAATCCTTATAACACTGGGTGCTGGAGGAATCATGATTAGACATCACAACGAAAACAGCTTGGAAAGTTGCGAAGGCCAAAATGATCACGTTCAGAACCCCAAGGAACAGCCTGCCGCAACTTTGTATCATTTTAACACTGCAGAAAGAAAGAAACCCAGCAAAAATATTGATCCCTTGGATGAAATTTCAAATTACAAAAGCTCAACCAACCCCAAAAAGAAGAAGCCTCAATGAACAGTTCAGTTTACTGAGGAGTTTGGAGAATGGCTATAGCTACAATCAGAGAATTCTTATAATGCAGTGAGAGAGATTAGGGAGAAGAGGGGGAAATTGAACGTTTTGAACTTCTTCAAACGGTTAAACTTCGAAACTCCATCTCTCTCTCTCTCTCTGTCTAATCTTTTGTAAACATAGAACCCCTGATTGATTTGCTTGAAGGTAAAAGCCCTCTCTGGGAGAGAACCGGTGGGCAAAAATAGGAAAGGAATGGAAAATTAAAAAAAGGAAAAGATAATTTCAAATACATGAGAATATTAGAATCATATATTACAACGCAGTGACGCACCAATACAATTTTAAGAAAAGCAAATTTTATAAAATTAAAAATAAATAAATAAAAAGCTCAAGCTTTAACTTTTAAGCATCTAGTGTTTTCATTTTTGGTGGACCTATTATACCCACCTGGCACACCCACTGTAGTACACCTACAGGTCAGACCACCGTTACCCTTGGGCCATCCCTTTTTTTCTTTTCTCAAAAAATACGCTAAACGATACGGCTATTTATTTTAAAGTGGCATTATTTTCACAAAAGTACAAATATTTTAAAGTGTACTATTTTCATTTTTATGTAAGTATAAGTCAAGAGGACAAATGAAAATATTCGACAGGGAAAAATCCAAGTTGATAAATCATTTTCAAAGATCAACAAGTATCTTTGTCTCAGAAAAATCTTGTTGGCCTGGGGGCATCCATAATCGGAGATAAAAAGCAAAACAAGTTGGAAAACAACGGTATCTGGGTAAGAACAAATTGTGACGCATAACGGGCCACTAAAGTTTGAGATTATGAAATATAATGATGCTTTCGAAAAATTAAAAAAACAGTAGTTGGGTGAAGTCGAGTATGACCATATCGGTATGAAAAACCAATCTCATATCCGATAGAGTTCCGATCCAAATTTTCCTTGCGAAAGAAAAAGTGTTGATCGCCGGAGAAAGCTGGTATCTACCACCTCCGTCCGTTCTTATACACAGTAGGAGTTTAGATTAGCGGATGTGTTGGTACAGCCTCTGGAGATCCTTGCAGTTGCCGCACGTCCATGGAAGCAGCGGAGGATCTAGGCAATATGTATGAATACATTGAACGCAGCAGAGATTACATCTTTGAAGAAGATCCTCTGGCTCTCGGCAATAGCACCGGCAACACACTGCTGCTCCAAATGACTACATAATTGAATATTTGCCAGAAAATATAAGACGTTCAAATGAGAAAAGTTATAAATGCAGAAATCCAGAAATGAAGAGAAAAGGAATCAACAGAAAAATAACTATGGCAACTTACATGTGAAGGAATACTCGGTGTTTCGGCGCCAGGAAGAATGTGTATTCTTTCCATCCGTGTCTCATCGTCAGGAACAGTTTGTGAATATATCTTTTGATCCGAAGGAACTGCATCATCAACCCTCGTAATGCTTGAGAAAGCAGCCTTGCACAAAGGACATGTCGAAGTCTTCTTGCTTAAAGTCTTGGAATCAAACATCAGATGTTATTTGAATTCAAGTTCGTAGCAATAAGAAACCAAAGAAAACAAAGCAAAAACCACACAATGATACACCTTTTTCGAATCAGTAAACTTCTAAATAACAACAGCAGATGCACAATAGGAAGACATAATGTCAGTCATAGGTGTTAGAGAAAATAATGCTTCAAATATTACACTTAGGAAAGAAGCAAAAAATTAAAAAGAGAAGAGGGACAACTAGAAGTCACTTCTCTTTGCAATTATCTCAGAGATTAAATGAATCATATGATGCAAAATAATGTTTTTAAGAAACTATATACATTAACTGACGTACCATGTGATCTGCCCAGCTCTGGATGCACGAGAAACAAAATCGATGACCACATGGCAGCACCCCTCTAGTTGTACTGAAATTTGTCCAACAAATTACACAAGACAACTCGACCGATGTAGGCAATCTGGTAGGGGGTTCAGTGTCATTCCTATTTTCAAGATTATCATTAACTTGTTCAGATGAGGCTCCCTTTACTTGCAGACTTTCATCATCGATTGCAACCACGTCAATCACATCCTCAGTCTTTTCCTCATTCAAACCATCGATTCTGTTTTGTCCATAATTGTCATGGGAAGAACCACATGCATGCAAATCACTCAATTTGCTGTCTTTTTTTGGACCAGTATGATTAGAAACGGCTAAACGTTTGGCGGGTTCATGAGAAGGCTCCAGCCTTGTGCTTCCTTCCGTGGACTCAGAAATACGACTCAGATTCTGCTTGGTCATGTTTCTCTTCACCAGCCGGCGCCTGCGACCACTACGAGAAGATTCTGGCGAAGCAGCACTACTCCTCTTTGGACTCACCAAACCTTCAGCTCTATCATGTCCGCTGTCAGAAAAGGTAGAATCATACACATTCATAGCATTCAATTCATCACTTGGATCTGATAAATCAGAAACAGCTCCCCTGAGGTAGAGCTCGTGAAAATCTTCCTGACCGGTTATTTCTGGCTCAGAATCAGAAGTTATGATCAAAGGCTCCTCTATAGCATTTTTCTTCACCAGCTTGCGCCTCCGCCCTCCATGAGAAGGTTCTGGTAGATCAGAGTTTCTCTTCTTCCGATTCAGCAATATTTGGTTTGCATGCAATTCACCTAGCTATTTGAACAAGGATAAGTGAAATAGGAATTAACGGCAATTGCAATTCTCAATCCATCATCTAAGCCAAATTATATGGTAAATATTAGTCTTCTCTTCAAATATGAGAATCAATGATGCCTGCACAAGTACTTAGTGATAAAATCTGTTTAATTCAAGCAACAGAAGTGCAAGGTATTAGAGAATTCCCAAAAAGTTTATAAACTACAGAAAGTTATAAAAAGATGCCAAATATTCAAATTCACCAATTTTCGAGAAGATTAAGAATATTACATGACCCAAAAACAGGGAAATGAACTTATCCTACGATTGAAAACATGTACAAAACCTATTTATAAGAGTAAACGAACATTATAAGATGTTTTATCCCATCTTTGAATCCAAATCATATTCATCCAGTGAACACACCTCTTTTCGGCCATTCGGCTGATTGGGACCTCTGGTCTTTACAGAAATCAGTGAAGCATCCAACTTTAATGGCCCTACTTCATGTCCGCTGCAAGAAGTTTAGAGATGTGAGAAAATGGATCTAACAGATACCATATGCCGCTGCAATTCTAAATATCATTGCTGCAGGAAGCAGTGTCATCTTTTGCCCCAACTTCTCTTAATATCAGACACTTGAAACTCATATCGGCCATCAAATTTTGAAACGAAAAACAGGATAGAGCAAACAAATGAAGGCTACGCATCGGAATTTAACACTTACCACTGGCGAGTATATGGATCCTCCGGAAGACGTCTTCCGGCCTTAACACAATCCTCAATCCACTGATGATTAACTATCACAATACTGAACTTCCTGGCAAGCTGGAATTTGGTTCCTTCATACTTCCAGCACACCTAAACACTCATAAAAATAAATAAATATATATATATATATATATATATATATACAGTTCTAGAAAAGGAGAGAGATATCAACATTCAGTACTGCAGGACAAATGAAAATAATTGAACACCAGAACTGGAAAAGCATATCTGCAGATGGTTAAAATAGATGAGTTCAGAACATACGAGATGAGTAATTGATCGATTCATTCTACCAACGTAATTACCGCCGGCCTTAGATATCAGTTTAATGAGGTTGAATCGCTCGATGCCGCTGTAGCCAGTGACGGTGGCCACTACTTTTTCCATGCCTCCGATTGGCAAACTTACTGAAAGAATGATTCCAAGAAGAATAAAATTAGATCGAATTTAACGAAAATTGAGAGTAGTAAATGAAAGATCGATTCAATAATACATCTAGCAGACGGAGGCGGCGAGAAATAAAAACCTAGAATTAGGAAATCAAATTGATTTTTTCCACACAAAATATGGAAAGGGAGAATAAGATGACCTCTCAATTGTTGCGGAGGCGAATCGTTTTCCATTGAAGCTCTGCAAGTGTGGGAAGGAGAGAGTCGCTCTAGTGCCGGGAAAGGGAAAGTTTGAATTCATGAAAGGTTTTCCTTTCATGGTGAGACGAAACGACATAGTTTCACCAGCACAGCAATACAGATTTTTTTAGTTATTGAGTAGTATTTGACTATTTTATTTTTAAAATTATATTAAAATACAATTTTTTAAAAATATATACACATATATATACTTTTTGCTAAAATATCATTTATTTTGAAAATTGTTACTCCCATAACGTAAAAAGAACTTTTATTCTGGATCGGAACAATACTAATTATTCTCATGCAAATTAATTTTATTTTTCACAGAACAAAAATTTTAGTTTTGAGTTTAGATATATCATTTTTTATAAAGACTTTGTTTCCAAAATTAACAGAGAAAATTCAACTCCTAAACAGCCACCAAAATTTAAATTGAAGAAGTCAGTTGCCGCTTCCAGAAATATACAAAGAATTATGCGTTAATCATGAGAAGAGACTTTCAGAGGAAAATTGTTGTTGGTTAGGATCCTACGTTCTCACAAATACAACAAACTGCATCTTGCGGAGGGAACAATTCCATCGCCATCAGATCAGGCTCCTTTACAAGTATAAATTATCCTATCTGCAACAACCCGTTTGAATCTCTCTGCTGTTCTCCTCCAATATAACTGGGAAACTTTTCTGATGCTTTCTCAGGTTCATCTCTTACTGGCATTTCCACCTTGTGGTTGTGGGGGTGCCCCATACCCCGTTCCTGCACCACGTGCCGGTGGAGCTGCAGACATACGAGGTGCATTTTTCGCAGCTGCGCCCTGTCCTTGAGATCCAGGAGCCCCAGATGAGACATCATATCCAACACTTTTTGGCTGCTGATCATAGCCTCCTCCCCTTGGAACATCATAACCTGATCCTCTGTGAGGATCATACGGTGGCGCTGCATGTCCATTGAAAGTGGTGCCATGACCTTCATAAGCAGCCCACATACGAGCGTCATACCCAGGTCCTCTCTGAGCTTCATAACCAGGGATAGGGGGTCCTCTGTGTGCCTCATATCCAGGCCCCCCAATTCCTCTGTGCACATCGTAACCAGCGCCAGTTGGTCCCAGCTGAGTGTCGAACTTGGGCCCTCTAGCCGCATCGTATGCTGTTCTTTGAGTAACTGGAGCATTTCCAGAACCAGATTGAGCACCAACAGGAGTAGTCCCACCAGCAGCACCACCAACAGCAGGATCAGGAGCTAAGCTGCTGCTTCCCTCCACTGGATGTGGGCCTTTGCCCTGCATTATACAAAGGATTAAATTGAGGGAAAATGTGAACAGAAAAGCCGCATAAGGATTAAGGAGCTAAGCCGCATACTAATTATTCTCATACTATCTGTATTCATATTTTTGGGCTAGTTCAAGCATCTAATTAATAGTTGAGGGCCTTGACACAATGACATTCTTCATCCTTCTTAACAGCATCTAACTACCACACGCAGACGCCCAATCCCATTATACCCCCGAGAAATTTCCATTTCCCAATTGCTTCACACTGATGATTGCCAATTTTACTCTAGGACATAGTTTCAGAAGATTTGCAGAAAAATATATCAGTAACTACAATTTAAATTGGATCTGCAAAATGAACTATGAAGAGTAAGAACATGATAATGATGATGACTAGTAGACATTCTTAACATAATATACCTACCTGAGAAACGCCATACGCATGGCCATAGGCATTTTGTCCAGCTGGATAGTTTCCAGAAGCATCGTTCTCACCATATCTGGAATTACCACCATAGTGCCCACCTACATTCACTTATGCATTATGTATGAAGGAGTTGAGCAATATCTAAGATCAAAATCATACATGAAATAAAAACATTGCATCAAGGATCTAGCTCCAATACCAGTTCTGTCAAATTTTGAAGAATTAGTTAACTCAGCCCTAAGCTTTTCCACCTCCCTGGCCATTGCTACATAGTTCTTCTCCATCACCTGAAGAGACTCAAGATGCTCATTGCTCAGTTTCTTCTCATAGTCATAGGTAGCTCTGCAACAAAAACCATAAATTTTCAGATCGTCTCATCTTGGACACTAAACAAAAGAATAAACAACATTATAGCTTGCTAATCGTAGAATGAAATAATTAAGGAGAAACTTTTGCTCATGCCTAATTACACTATATCGACATTTTTTTACCAATCTTAGTTGATTTTCTATTTGAAATCTGAGTACAGAAATTCAGCCAGTGGAAACCACAAATGAGGTCACTGTAACAGATTCATCTTGGGTATATATGCACAAGTAGAGGACATGAATCATATTAGCGCGTGCTCTTAATATAGAGATATCAATATCAGTTTTCTTTAGGTTGTTTAGCACCTTTAAGTGAAAAGAAAAGTAACAAGTACCTGGAATGTTGATACTCTTGCCTCAAACCATCAAGCTCAGATAATAGAATAGGAATCTGCTGTACATCGGAGTGAGACCTCTGGAGATCTTGATTTAGCTTTTGCATTTTTGACATAAGTTCCATCCTAGCACCGGTCAAGCTCTGGGCTTCAGTTCGAACCTGCTGCAACTCCATTTTGATAGAATGGGCAGTTCGAAGGTCAGCTTCCATCCTCGCAATTTTTTCCATAAGAGCCCTCTTCTGCTGCTCACTCTCAGATTTCATGTCCCCTATGTGAGCATGCAACATTTGCAACTCATGCTGTGCAGCAGCAAGTTCTTGCCTAAGAGTCCCATGCGTGGCAGCAAGCCTCTGGTTTTCTGTCATAAGTTTTTGCATCTCTATGTGTTGTGCAGCGAGCTTCTGTCCCATAACTTCTGAAGGAGGCAACATATCAAAAGGATGAAAACCACCAGCCGGAGGTCGGTTAGCACCAAAGGGATCAGGGTGCACCATGCCAGGGCCAAGCAAAGGACGCCTAGGTGGGATTCGACCTTTGCTTCCCATCTGAAATCCAAAAGTCCAACTTCAGTTAATACAAGAAAAAAATCTAAACTTCTGCCAGCTAGTAAATCCAAATTTTAGCACTAATCAATATAGCCCCAGAATTTTAGCACCAAGCAATTAACTACAGCAAAACAAGAACAAAGATCCATGTTTCTATCCTGATTTTACTATTCAGAATGTAACTACTCCTACCTTCACAAATTATGAAAATATTCATGCTCAAACCTTCGGCTATAGTTTCATCGGAAGAACCTAAATAAGATTACTGATAAAACCGAAGTGAACGGTTGCTACGAAGAAACCTTTTACAGAAACAATTTGTTCGAGGGGAAAAGGTTTCCAATAGCGTAAGACTAATAACTGAAATTCAAATAGACAATGTATTACACTAATTGTCTGTAAATTAACTCCAACCCAAAATCAATCTTCAAACCCCTCAAAAATAAAGACCTAAAAACCATTCGTGGTATAGGCACCGATGGTAACCTATCAAACATGTAAAACGTGAAGGAGACACACAATTTTACTACACCAAATGAATAACAAAGTTTAATTCACAATCATAATTTGACCTCGATTCTCAGGGCCGTCGCAGAGAGCTGATAAGTTTGCTTTCCGCTGGCCGGTTCGGAAGAGCTTGGTGGTGGCGGGTCGATGACGGCGGGGAGGTGGCAGCGGCCAGGGGTTAATCTGTAGGGCTTTTGAAGCTTGATCTTTCTTTGATCCTCCAATCCTCAGGCAAGAAATTGACCGTGCAGAAAACTTTCTGTTTTATATGGAAAATAAACAATTCCATCGTTTAAAAAGAAAATGAGAGAGAAAGAAAAAAAAAAAAAAATTACTATTCTGAAATTTGCTCCTTCTATTGTTTAATCAAAAAAACTTTTCATCTCACAAAATAAAATTAAAAAATTCTCCTTTTTTTGAACTTCTTTTTTTTTTTTGGTACAGGAATAAGGTATTTTAATTACTCACTCCGCTAGATTTTTAATATTAAAAATGGTATTAGAAATATAATAAGTTTCTTTATTATATACATAGAAAATGTAAATAGTTAATTTACATTTTAATATTTTGTCCATGGAATATAATAAAATAATATTTCCTACCCTAAGAAAGTTAGGAAAAACTTTTATTCTGAATTGTCTCAAAATAATGTCCACTGTTGAAGGCGAAATCTGCGCGCCGAGGCTAGCTAGTTTCGTCCTAACTTCATATACCTGCTTTTAAAACTAAATCACATATTCCATTCTGATACTTAAGTTAGAAGTGTAACAAATATCTTAAAACAAAACTAAGTATGAATTCAATACCCTTGAAATGTAGAGATGATCAAGTATTTATAGGTGAAGCAAACTCCTTTGCACTTGGCTGGTGAAGTAACATGCCACGCTAGCTGATGATGTGACAGAATAATCATGAAGAATATACTTCTGATTCTGTTGTAACTGTTTCCTCGATCATCGTGCCCGAACAATGGCCACCTCTCACGTATACAGGACACGTATCGTCCGCTCATAGGTCCTCTCCTTCTAGTTGGTTTGTAGCAGGGGCCGTTACTCCTTATTCGGGCGTTGTCAACGCTAGCCTCGCCTGTTCTGACCTCGACGATATTTATATATCCAACATCCACAATATTTGTTACATAATATGTGATTATGCGCAGTTCGCACGGGACTTGGCCCAGTGGAAAGTCACTCAGTAAGCCTGAAACGAAAACAGAGCTTGGAGGGGCTAAATCCCCGTCATCACTCCGAAGCTCAAGTTAGGAAACGGAAACAGAGTGTTAGAGCATTCAACTACATGAGATTAAGATTGGATTATTTTTATCACCTCTTTGTGGAGAACAGTATGCTATTTATAGAGTTGGGAGGATCCGGTCCTTCCCCTTAACTGCTAGGTAAGTACACCCAGATTTATTCTTTGCCCCCCGGGTTTAAGCCGCCGAAGCCGTTCCCGTCATGTCAGGGAATGGCTCTAGGCGGACGTCCCTTCCGCTGTCGCGGTGTGGACTGTGCCGAGGGCCCAATGGTCCTAGTCCGTCGAGTCTTTTTCTTGGTCTGGGCCTGGACTAAAAGGGCCTAATCGTCTGGGCCCATTTCTTATTTTGTGATGTTTGGGCTGATTTAATTGAGGTTTGGGCCGGAAGGACCAAACCCTACACACCAATATGTATTTCAACAAAAAGTATTCTTACATAGTATAATGTTTCTTTTTCCATATCACTAATGTTTCTTTTTCCATATTAATACCTGTCTTAATAACTAGTAATATTAATAATTTTATAAAAATGTGACTAATAAATGCAATCAACATGATTGGTTATAAAAAAAGAGGATTATACGTCAAGAATTAGTTGAGATAAAAATGTGATTTCAGAAGGTGAAGGGTGGACCTTGGCTCCCCACGTTTGCATCATCATCCCACGATCTGGTTTCTAATCATGGGACACTCGAGCTACATATAAAGGATTATGAAATCTATCATTATCCAGATCCTAAATATAAACTGACTATTAAACCTTTGTCCCAATAAGTAAGTAGGTTACATGAAATTTGTTATCATATATTGTCATCGTGTATAATCAAAATGAATTAAAGAACTAAAATTAATCACTCACTTCATAGTTAGTGAAGATCAAATAAACTGCAGACAAAAGCAAGAACACGCATGAAGAAAATGATTTCTTCATAAACCCAAAAAAAAAAAAAGCATGAAGAGGTAATCGTTTTCTTCATAAACCAAAAATATATATAGTAAAAAAAAATTTTAATTTTTTTCTCAAAATATACCATTCTAATAGGACGGAGGAAGTAATATCATAGCTAAAACCTATAATAGTAATATCACCCAATAAATTAGTATAAGAAATAATGTAACAAGGAACAAAAAATGATTATATATATATATATATATATATATTGTCATACATTTTGCTACAAAACAAAAAAAAAAAAAAAAAAGAAATTCAAACAACAAATATTATGTGGTTTTGTATTCTATGCATAAATTTTGATATAATTTGTTACATAACTCTTTATATTTTATACAGTACTTTGTATTAAAAATATAAGATTGATAGTTGATATACTTTTAAATTAAGAAATTATTATGACGGTACAAAATTACAAATAGAGTGAAAGAATTAAACAACATCTGGGTTGATGAAGAAGTTTCTAGAAGTTGCGCCTATATAATTAATGAACCAGGACAGGATATAGTATCTGTGCAGGTGCTGTTTGGTTAACTTCCTCTGCATTGGAGATCGACCACCTTGTTCTCATGTTTGCTTGTATATATATATATATATATATATATATATATATTTGTATGTTTATTTTCTTCTGCCCGGCCGTATTTCTGAAACTAAATTCAAATTGTTTTCACCTTTCAGAACTCATACAACTTTCCTTGGTCTAATTGTTTCAGAACTCATACATCTCATCTGTTGCTTTCTTGTTTGTTTGGGCCATATAAATAAATACACGCTAATTAACATGTTTACTGATTGATTACATAAATGCCATCAGCAACCAAACCACCTTCATCTTATATATAAAAGGACTGTTTTTAGAAAAGAAGACAGCGTCATTAGCACGAAATCTACATATATATAATGTCAAATAAGATAGTTTTATTCTCTCAAAAGAGAAATCTTGCCAATGACAAACTTGGGGAAGACATATATATATATATATATATATATATAGGAACCTTTTCTAATTTTCCACTTCACCTTTACCTTCATTTTCATAAAAAACACCCACAAAATTTCAGATTGTCTCATCTTGTTGGACACTAAACAAAAGAATAAACAACATTTGGCCGGAGAAACTTTTGCTTCTGCCTAAACAAAAGAAGTATGCTGGTGTTAAATTCTTTCCAGTGTGAAGAACCAGAGCATATCAATACCACTCACAGCTTCCAAAATTTATTTATAATCATGTCCAAAATGTATCAATGTATAATTTCAAAGTTAACACTTCTAATAAAACAAAGAGATTATAAATTTTGGACATCATGATTCAATAATGGACTAAAAATGACAAATACGTGACATATTCTTAAAAAAAGATTAATTATTTGCTTTATTGATTAATTCTAAAGAAAACTAAATATCAAATCGGGCATGAACAAACAGAAGGGCCTCCGGTCATGCATATAATTCCGGCCATGGCGGCCTTACTTCCGATGAACTAATAATTTCTTCCACCCTCTCTATAAAGCTCTTAGGGGACAACCTGAGGAATCATGGACAACGACGCCTGAATTTTCTCCTCGGAAAATGACAAATCAACCAGAGACCCCTGCAAATACTTCTCATAAGCCGGCAAATCAAAGTGGCCGTGCCCACACATCGCCATGAGAATCACTTTTGACTCCCCCCTCTCTCTGCATCTCAGAGCTTCCCTGATGGTGGCAGCTATTGCGTGTGTCGGCTCCGGCGCCGGTATCAACCCCTCCGACCGAGCAAATTGTATAGCACCTGCAATGAAAGATTGAGAAGGAGAAGAAGGCTCAGCATTTCTGCAACAAATTTCAGTTGAAATTAATCAATCATTCACAGTAATGGTATGGAACCTTGAAAGCATTCAGTCTGAGGAATTGCTAGTGCTTCCAAATATCCCAATTCATAGACATGTGAGATCAATGGAGCCATGCCATGGTAGCGCAGGCCACCTGAAACATCATAGTTCAATCAAGAACACAAGATCAGAAAGAAAAAAAAAAAGTAAAGATAAGAAAGTCACACAATCTCCGTTAGAAGAATCCAGTAGTACAACTGTTTATGATCACAAGGTACAACTCCAAAATGACCTATTACCTGCATGAATCGGGTCGGGTATGAAATCATGCCCAAGAGTGTGCATCTTCATCAAAGGAGTCATCCCAGCAGTGTCACCATAATCATAAGCATAAACACCCTTTGTTAAAGAAGGGCAAGCGGTTGGTTCAACCGCCTTGATTTCCGGATTGATTTTCCCCTTGATTTTCTCTCTTATGAATGGAAATGCAAGCCCTGCAAAATTGGATCCACCTCCGGTGCATCCAATGATAATGTCTGGAGTTTCCCCAAAGGCTTCCATCTGCTTGATACACTCTTCACCAATCACAGTCTGGTGCAGCAGAACATGATTCAGAACGCTTCCTAAACAATACTTGGTGTCACCATTTTTAGCAGCAATCTCCACAGCCTCAGAAATGGCAATTCCAAGACTTCCGGGGCTCGATGGATCCATCTGGAGAATTTTCCGACCAGCTTCAGTGATATCAGAAGGTGAAGGGTGGACCTTGGCTCCCCACGTTTGCATCATCATCCTCCGATATGGCTTCTGATCATATGATGCTCGAACTTGCCACACCTATACATATAAAGGGATTCTGAAATCTATCATCAGCCCAATCCCAGATACATTTAAAGTTCGTTTATATGGATAATATCTTGTTGTTATCGTGTAAATAACCCAACCGAAATTAATCACTCACTTCACAGTTAAGATCAAATAAACTGCAGGCAAAAGCAAGAGCACTTCCCCATTGCCCAGCTCCAGTTTCTGTGACTACATTCTTCACACCTTGCTGCGCATTATACCATACTTGAGGAACAGAAGTATTGGCTTTGTGTGAACCAGCTGGGCTACCGCCTTCATATTTATAATAAATTCTAGCAGGGGTATCAAGCAATTTCTCCAATCTCTTCGCTCTACATTAATTTTCTACATAAGCTCATATTTCATGGTTCATAACATTCTGCTACAGAAATGGAACTGTGCGTTGTAGAGATGGAAAACAAACCTAATCAGAGGAGTCGGACGCCATAGCCTGTAAATATCTATAACCTCATCTGGGATATCGATAAACCGGTCAGTGGACGCTTCTTGCTTGATCAATTCATCTGGAAACAAAGGAGACAAATCCTCTGGTTTCACTGGCTCAAAAGTCTTTGGGTTCAGGGGAGGAGGAGGTTTAACAGGAAGGTCAGCGATGATATTATACCATTGATGAGGAATTTCAGTTGCCGCCCGGGTATCAGCCCTATAAGACGCCCTTATTTTTACTCCGGGAAAAGATGAAAGCTTCAAACCACTCGGCTTCCTCCCGAATACCGAACACCATAGCCTCCGTTCTTCACCTAAACAGGCGCAAACACTATAGAAAACACATACAAAACAATCAGCTGGAAAAAAGTAGCAGCAAAAATACCTGGACTGGAGATGGAAATCTTTGGGCAGATGCCGTTGGATACAAAGAGAGACTGCGCCATTTCCTTGTTAGTACGAATTTTCCACACAGAACCGAAGTGAAGGCAGGTAGAGATATACGGCGGTGGGGTATTACCTATTTTCAGTATTTTGGGCGGAAGTGAAGTGGAATTTTCAAGATTGAATAGAATAATCTCAGAAAATCGGTGCATTCATAGCAAAGCTTTGACCTCACAATGTGGCGCACATGGTCCATGGAGAAGAAGGGGAGCTTTCATCAAGGAATCTCATCGGGATTCTTCATCGCTTATGTTTGTTTAATTAATCTTTTATTCTGCATTCTGTAAACTGCAAAATGGGATTGTAGATGTTTTTACTTTCTAAAAATTGAGAATGAATGACCCAAATCTTTTCTTCATTACTCCTGGAAGGTTTTGGCTCTAGTTTATTCACGAAAAATCATTTGTAATTTTATTGTAGGACATACTATTTGTAGGAACTAAATTACTATTTACAGGAACATTTTTTTGTGAATTTACTAAAATGCTCTTGGTTATTATTATTATTATTTTTTTAAAAACAACATTTTTTGCGAAAATGTCGCCTCTAAATGTCGATCACTACGGGCGACATTTTAGCAAAAAAAAATGTCGTTATTTGCAGGGACCGAAATTTTCTAAAAAAATGTTTTTTTTTTCCTTAAAAAAGGAAAAAAAAAAAAATAACCAAAGGCATTTTAGTAAATTTACTGAATGGTTTGATAATATTTTTCTATAATTTTAGCTAAATTATATTCAAATTAATGAAACCACATAATTTAACTAAATTTTTAATGAAATCTGAGTCATTTTAATATTTGGACAGAAAATAACATATAATAATTTAAGCAAATGATCTTGTCTCGCATTTTGATATTATTGTCGGTTCCCCCACTTTGCTACAAACACCAACGTGAGGAAACACAAGAAGAACTTCACTCGCATTTGCTTTCAATTCTATCGGCGTTTCTGAACTGAAAGTTAATCAACAGAATTCCATCCATTCTCCTTAAAATGAAGCTCTCCACCAACACATAGCAGCAGAACTTCCTCCACCCTTTCCGGCTCCGAACAACGTTTTCTCCTTGCACTCTCACCTCCATCTCTGCAACATCAAACCACCCTCGATCCTCTTGCAGCCATTTCAGTTTCTCGTACACAGCCGAGCTCAAGCCGACCCTCGCTTTCTCCCTATACCCCGCGGCGCCTCCTCCTTTGGCCCTGAAGTAGATGCACCCATCGGCGGCGTCGTACCCTTCTTCTTTCTCTGCTTCAATTCCGTACACTGAAGTTGTCAGCCTCCTCACACATGCATCAACAGCCACCACTGACTTGCTCCGGCGGCCTTCTTCCTCATTCTCGCACGAGTAAATCTGTTCCCACCATCTCTTCAGAGTCAGCTCGTAGAACAGACTAGTTTTCATCTGCTGTTTTACCTTGGCGCTTGTTTCTTTGACGTATACGCAGGGGCAATACCACTTGCCTAAAACAACTGCAGCAGATCGCCTGGAGGATAGCGGGAAGTCTAGCGCCGGGGCGTGTGACTGAGAAGCTGCGCGAAGGCCGGGAGCTTCTCCCAGTTGGAGTTTGAAGGAATGAGCAACGTGAACTTCCCATCCCCTCTTTCTGAGGAATTTCGGAGGAGAACCATCCAAAGCAACTGGTACGGCGTAGAAACCACCTTCTCGACTTTGTCGAACCTCAACTTGCTGATATATATCCCTGTGATCGAATGGCTTCGGCCTCGGATCCTCTCTGACGCGGTTGTAGCAGCACGCCGTTACAAAATCATCGGCCTTAGAACATGCGTACACTCTCCTAAACAAGCAGCAAAGCAAAGAAAAAATACCTATAAAACTTGTAATCAACTTCAAAGCAAAAAACTAACTCATTTTCAGATTCACGTACCCTTTATGGTAACCTCTTGCAGAAATAACATAATAGCGGTTGGATGACAAGGGTTGATCAGGCACAGGCAGAAACCAAACCTTAAAAATGCTTGCCTCTTGCTCTCGATCCGCCGTGTGGACAATCTTCAAGAACCTGTCCTGCGGAAAGGGAAGCCTGTTGATTCTGTTGTTCTTGCATAAACCCCAACAGTAAGAATCCATTTCTTCTGATTCTTCATCACTGATCACTACGAAACCCGAAGATGGAGCTTCCGACGATGGCCGGCCTAGGAGGGCAGAGGGAAAATTCCGATACAGAGAACGAGGTCTTGTGGCAAACATTGCTCCCTGAGAATCGGAATTTCTATATACAGTATGTGAAGCAAATTTATTCAGGAAATACAAGACAATTATTGTGACTATATTAATACAGGAGTGAGTCATCAAGGTAACTTTGTCGCCTCATTTTCCACTTTCTTTCACTCCACCATCGCCATAACTTTAAAGTTGAAAGACACTACTAAAAGCTACTTTCAACTGGCAAATGACTTGATTTCTTCGAAGGAGGGTTCCAGAAATACACACAAAGAAAGTGATAACCGAGATAACATCAAGAATTATTAGCGGAATACAAGTTTAAGGACAAGGTTTCAGCATACCCCACCCCAGTCAAATTTTGCACACTTTTCTTTTCTGCCCACACCAAAGTAACTAGGGATCCTATGGCTTTGGTCTCCTGTTACACATTTGGTGCACCACACTCTAAAATGGCTTCATTTAAGATACAGTTCTAACAAAATATGTCGTCAAAATAACATCGTTTTAAGTGGTATAGCACACCAATTGTGTAACAACAAACCCCAAGCAACTTCACTCTGAGAAAGCATTTTCAGATGTAGTCTGGTGCTTTAACATAACCTCCATAAACACGAGGCTAATACCAACTGTGAGTAACAAGAGGAATCGAAGCACACTGCGCCCGGCAGACAAAGTATCCATCAGATGGAACCTACAGCATTAAAACAGTATCATCTCCTGCACCCGGGCAGCTGTTTTCGCAACTTTTGCAAACAAAAGAGAAAAGGGGAAAAAGAAAGAAGAGGAAGAAATTTTCACAACTTTTATAACTTACCAACCAGCAAGAGGCAGATTTACAACTAACAAAACAAATTAGATCCCCTTAAGAATATAGAGGAATGCTGAAGATTTTATTTCGAGAAAGCTCCATCGCTAATGCTAGCTTAAGATTAAAAGCATACACAACTTCACAGAGCATAAAACACACGCCTCTGCAACTCAAAGACCAAGAACATAAATAGTCCAGAACAACTCCACAAAAGGTCCCCTCTAATCTATTACCACAGAATTTCTAACTCTAATGGTTAATTGACTAGCCAAAAATCCTTATTCAGATTGGAGAACCCAACTTAGCAATTATGTTTTATTCCTGTTACCTCATTCAATTTACCTCTTACCACCCCGAAAGTCCAAGACAGAGCTGTTCACACATTCAGTGTAAGAAATGCTTTTATAATTCCCATCATTTCACTTCCAGGAAACCGTCCAAGACATCCTCTTGCTGCTGCTACCTCATGAAACTCAAAAACACCATCACCAGCAGAAGCTTCTAGTTTGCTCTCCAAGCCCCCCTCACCTTCTTTGCTGTCTGTTATGTCCTCACCAACTCCCACTGTTGGCAGCGGAAATGGATCAAGAGAAATTTCTGAAAGGTGTGACTCGCCTACTGCACCCACAAAATCTTCTAATCGACACAAAGTAAATGGTACTGGTTCAAAACTATGGTCACCATATTCAACAGGAGTAGAGTGGTCCCCAGTGATGCACAAGAAGTATTGAAATTTCCCAGTTGATTGTGTCTGCCAGAGGAGTCTAGCCAACTGACCTATAGCTCTATCAACAGCTTCCAAACCCTTAACTTTGAAAATGCTTGCTTTATCATGACCAGCATCATCTATTGCCTACAAATTCAAGAAGAGTCAGGATTATGATACAACTATGTCAAAAGAGCCACAATTCATACCATAACTTGAGTCATCTTCTAATTGCATGATCAGCATGTCACAATTACTAAAGAACAAGGTTACTATACATTAACAAAAAGCATACTTAATTTTAGCATCAAATTGAAAAACTTTACAAGAAACCACCTTGATGTGAAGGAAGCCAAAATCATAGCCACCTGATCGGCCTGGCTGATGTTCATCCGCCCCAGGTACAAAAACATTAGGACAAGACTCTAAAGGAGCAGAGAGGGCTTTAGCTATGGCTTGTGCTTTGGAAGTCAACAAGGTCCGATAGTCCCCTGTAGCTCCTGGCGCTTCCAGAATATCAATGCCCAGGGATAAACCCAAGCCAGCTATAATTTTGGTTGGAGCTACCATGCATGGCCACAACCCGTGCACTGTTTCAAATTGAGGAACCTGCAATACGCGAGGTACATTCAGAAACATCCAGAAATAATTGCTACAAAGTTAAAAGAAGTTCAGTGTTTCTCAACCATAATGATCATATACCTCAATTCTAATACCGCAACCTCTTAAAAGAACAAGATTAGCAATGTTCTTTCCTTCGGCAGCCCTTTTTGCATTTAATGGATGCGCAACCAAGATTCGTGAGATTTCATTCGACAATTCATTGACCACATCTGCTGTGTGCTTCGCTTCATCGGTGCCATCAAGAGCTTGAGCTTTTAAAAGTAAACGATTGTCCTTTAAGGGGTCTGTCCCCGAGATATTTCCACTTAATTTTGGTCCTTTTACAACAACTCCACATCTATGCTCCGTCGCATATCTGAAAGAGAGAGTTTGTATTACTTTTTATGTTCAAATCATATTACTAAGATCTCACGAAGATTACAAACATATGACAAAATGACAATTTTGCAATGAAGTTCAAATATGACAATCATAACTAACCAACAGTTTGCCTTTCCTATTGCTATTACTGGAAACTAAAAAATCAACTTGAAAATTTAGATGTGACCAAAGAATAAACACAAAATAAAATATGATCTGCAAATTCCAAGCCGTTGTGGACAATGAACATGTAATGCAAGCAAACGGATTTGCACCTGACTCTAACTTCATACTCGGGAAAAGATGGCAGCTTCATTCCATCAAGTGCAGCACATAAAATGGGTCCTTCCTCTTCAAAATGCCTATCAGCCCTCCGGCTAGTGACTATTCCAGTTTTCTCATCCAAGGTAGCGAAGTTTGACTTAAGATATAAATTGCAAAGGACTTATATCAGAAGCAATAAGAGAAACCACATGCTTCCCTATTTTTCTATAAAATTTTGTTTGAAAACAAAATGGGGTTTAGCGAATACCTTGAAAGCAATGTCTCCCGGTAGCATTGCCAGTCCAGCACCCATTGATTCAAATGCACCTCGACCACGGTAATAAACTCTGGGATCATAGCCCAACAGAGAAAGATGAGCAGTATCACTTCCACAAGCCAAACCAACTTCTACAGGATCCATAAGGCCATTTACTCCAGCAGAGGCAATAGCATCCAAATTTGGTATCTTAGCCACTTGTAAGGGAGTTTTGTGACCAAACCTCGGCAATGATACATCACCCAGTCCATCAATTAGCACAAATGCCACTCTGCTCTTTGGTTGATCCATATTCACCATGCTTTATATAGGCAAGTAGCTTCTTCCCCACTTGCTAAGATAATAGCCTCACGTGAAAAAGAACAATGCCCTGAGAGAAGCTGTAAAACTGTAGAGAAAAGTTAACCTCAGTGGATAATATAATTCAATTATTACAGATCCTGGAATAAAGACTCCACCTTGATCCAGATTGCAAGTGAAAGCAACAGCATTGAATACTTTTCTTTCTTTGTTTATTTATTTATAATTTTAAAAACTTACCTACATAGAAATGAAGCATTTTCTCAAATCAAGCTAAATCCTCAGAAAAGTCAGTGAATACTTAGTTTCTTAGATAAATTGAAGCACACGCGCAAGTCTTGGAATTACCAGCAAACAAAAACTATGAACTCATCAACAAACGAAGAAAACCATTAGGAAAAAAATTCTAATGATAATTCAATTATACTAAGCTGAAACATCATTCGAGGTTACTATCTCAGCCAGCATTAAGATAGACAAGCAATGAAATTTAATCTAAGGATTAAGGTCGCTAAACTTGCATTCACATAAATAACTGCGCACTAAACTTGGGAAAGTAATCCCAATTTCAACGAAATATTGATCTTCCTCAATACCCCAAAACAAGCAAACACAGAAAAGCTTAATTTGGATTCATGAGAGAATTAAGCATCATTAAAAATCTTTTTTATGAACGGAAAAAAGCAAGGAGCGAGGAATTATAAGAAGGGATTAATCGCTGATTCTAGAGTCGCGGCGATGCAGAACTTTACCCAGTAATGGCTCGGACACTTTCAGGAATTGGGTCGGTGGTGATTCGGATTACCGCCGAGCTCTCCTCTTTCTCGAGGCAACACCGCGTCCTGTCGCCAATGGCTGGTAAAATTTATTCCGGCGCCAGCCCGTCTCAGTCAGAATCGAAGCTGTCGGATCAAAAGTTTAGCGTATTTCTTCCGCGCTTATTTTTTCCCTGCAATTTTTTTAAGAAAACAGTTTTTAAATTTTATTTCTTTAAAAAGGGCAAAAAAAACGAATCTTTGTTTTGTTTGTCTTTTCTTTTTGAAGGAAAATTACATTTGTTTCCTTCATATTTTGGTGAAATTAAAATATCTCTTAGTCTTGTGACAATTAAATAATTCTCTAATTTATTACAAAAAAAAAAAATCAAACTAATGAATAAGTTCCCAAAAATTAAATTTATTTTATGATATTTATAAATTCACCAAAACTGAGTGGAAATAAACATAATTTGCTCGATAACAAAAGACAAAAAGATAAAAAAGTTAGAAACAATCTTCGAATTTTATACTTCATAAAAATTTATTGGTTAAAAATACTTCACAGTTTGTATATTAGTAATATAGAGTTATTTTATGGCTTAAATACTTTATCCCACATTGTGTTTATAGGTTAGTTTTATATTTGTCCCCATGTGTTCTTAAAATACATTATTTGCACCCCATGACCACCTTTTTACCATTTATAAAGTATATAAAGACAATTAGTACCCCTCCATTTCATCTTACATTTTAATTTGCAAATATATATTTACACACTTTACATTTTTAATAATAAATATTATATATTTCTAATAGAAATACAATGATGCTCATGTGACGCAAAAAATGTTCTTCAGGCGGTGCTTCTCACGCACCAGTGAATCGTCTTGAATGGCAAGGCCCAATCTGAATGAATCCTCACTGCGAAGGAAAATGATTGAGCTGGGAACCGATCTGGATAGCTCGGACCAGCAAGGATGGTGGAAAGGAGTAATTGGTACTGTTCCGGTGATAACTGTGGATTAATCAAGAGAATCTGTATAAGCTCCGACGGTCAAGTTAGAAGAGTTGGAAAAGATAAACAGTATAGACAATTGCTCAAAATGGTAAAAGTTGCGTACCTTACTAAGTCTGAAGACTTAGTATATATACCTCCAAGTTGAAATGTGTCTGTTGAGTCTTCACCATTGACATGTTCACCTGCTCCTTCTGTTTAGCGTGGCGTGTACGTTACTATCTTGACCGGATTTCATGGGTTTCTTCCTCTCTTAGAAGATCTGGAAATCTCTGCGTGTAATTGAAAAGATATACCTAATCTATGACAGTTTTCACCTACTGTGTCAGTGAAACAGTATAGTCCGATCTAACTATCTTAGCTCGGTTAGGCCGATGATCATGATATAAACGTGATGAACTAATCGAGGCATTCTAAAGTCTAAGGTCCGACCTAACCCTTTACGAGATATACTGTTCGGCTCGGTTTTACGGTTTTGACCGACCTAAGCTTGTAACAAAAATACTACTTGGCTTGGTTTGGATGATCTATCCGACCTAAGCGGGGTTCTGGGCTTTCTACGCGTCTTTTTATCCTTCACTGTATCTTTATTTTAGTCCATTGGGCTGGGCCCAAAGGAGGTTCAATTTTAGGCACACCAGATGCGATTTTAAAAATACAAGTGTAGTTTTTCTTTTGTTTATTGAACTCTTTTTTATTTTGCAATAATGATATTTTACGTAATTTTGTATATTTAAGTTAACTATTAGATATAAAAATATATGTAATTGTAATGTAAAAATATTTTTAAATGTTAAAGATAATAAAAATTAAATATATATTAATTTTTTCATTTAAATGTTAAAAATATATGCTTAAATTTTCTTAGCTTTTAAGCATTTTTAAAAAAAAATTATTGTGTTCAATGCAATTATATATATTTTTTCTTCAAATTTAGTAATTAACTTAGAAAATGGAAAATGAACACCAACACAAAATATATCATAAAACATTTAAGAAACATGTAAAATTTCATGTATTAAAAAATGTAAATTTTATTATTTTAAATTTAAAACAAAATTAAAACGATCAATAAACAAAAAAAAAATTATAGTATTTTTAAAAACCATATCCTCTTGTTTCTATTAGAAAAATGTGAAATTTATTAATACATAATATTAAGTATTTATAATATATATATATTAATGACAAATAAGGTAGAGGGATATAAATGTCCATATGTACTTTTTAAATGGTTGACTAGTAGTCACGGGGGGCAAAAGACTTATTTTAAAAATATAGGAGAACAAATATCAAACTCACCTATAAACACTGGGGGGTTTAAAGTAGTTAAGCCTTATTTTATTTTAGTTGTTTTAAATCTTAAAATTTGAATTTGATGAGCCTATATAATTACTCCGTTAATAGAATTGGGCCGCTGAAGTGCACAATTGTATTCTTGATGGGCTTTATCCATGAATCGTGATTGGGCCAATTCGGGCTCAGTTGAGTTGAGTCCATGCTTTTTGCTACAGTTAGACAATGTCGAGCAAGGTAGTTAGGATGGCGATCCATTTATGTATAATCGAGATGGATAGGATTTGATTGTAAAATTGTACATCCTATAAAAATATATATATATATTATAATTTATAATTCATTTAAAGTAAATTGTTTATGAATAACTATATGTAAATATGCTAGTATTTGTATGCTTCGTAATTATATATTTTTCTCAAATTTATTGTACTTATAAACTTTTATATGATTTTATCAATATTTATGTTACTTTCGCGTTGCGTTGTTTTAAAACTTGTTTTGAAAAAGGTTTACAAATGATGGATGGTTACAAATGAATAAAATTTTAATTAAATCTAAAACAATCATCATATAATGAAAGATTTTAATTTTTCCAATGCATATATACTGCAATGTAGATAAATTTCATTATAATACATCTATATGTATATTCATATTTAGTATTGGAATTGTTTTAAGACCAATAAATTTAGATTGTACTCGTATAATCGTACTATCTGGATCGAGATTTTGATTATTACATGCCATTTAATATACTAGAAAACGTTATCCGATCGACTAATTTCATTGGTTTCAAATCCGAGCTTAATTACAAAAGTGAAATTAATAAGAAAGCAAAAGGCGGTTAATTAACTATTAAACCACTGAGATCTCATTCATTAATCAATCATTTTACATTGCAAAAACGAATGCCTCTTTGTAAGTAATAGCCACAAGGGATAAGATAAAATGTAAAAAAATAAATATTGAGATGGATTCGGTCTATAAATAATGCATTACAAGCCAAATTTAATGATTGAATGGTTTTTTAACGGGACTATAATTTTTCCCGAGACCAAACCAATAAACTAAAATGGAAACACCAAAATTCCCTACCATTATACTGCATTATTAATTATTAAAAATAATAATATTCGTACTGTTTATATAGAGTAAATTAAATGCATATTTGATCATTTATTGTTCACTGCATCCTTGACTGCATCAGCTGCTCCTTGTGCTTTAGCCTGCACCGTCTGCGCAGCCTGCAATTTCCCCCCATTTTACATTACAATTTCGTCATCAACAACCCAACCAAGAAACTAATTAGGGATCACGTATAATTATATTAAGAAGATAACTCATTTATTTTTTGAAACACTACTCTTCTACTACTAAAAAACGGAAAGAAACCTGCTGGGTGGATTCCTTGGCGTTTTGGGCTGTTTCGGAAGCCTTATCCATCATCTGGCTAGCCTTCTCCTGTAACCACAAAATTATGAAATTTCTGAGCAGGCAAGAAAAACCGGAATATTGTACGTTTTTAATACATGAAAATCTTATTTTCCCTTCACATAATCATTCCGTATAAGCCGTTATTCAATGACTCAATGGTCCCGTAAATGATTATAGTTTGACGGCCCTTTAATACATATCAAATTTGTATATTTACCTTAGCTTGGCCTTTTACTTCACCAGCCTCGTACTCTTGCTTAGCCTGGCGGTCCATCTTTTGGTATTTCTTGCAAAAAACTCTCAGCAAACGGAAGATCTGTGAATGGAAGTAGAAATGAACAGATAGCTAGTTCTGGAAATCTTCTTGGTGGAATGGAAAGTACCAGAAATTCTATCTCCTCAAATAGTAACAAGAAGCAAAGCAAAGGTGTCCTGAATCGATGTGGGATTTAAATGGGGTAAAATGTGCGGCAAGCGACCAGGGATTACTCGGATGTGAGACAAAATACTGAGTCAAACACCAAATGGATCTTCTGTTTTAAGAAATACATTATTTTTTCGTCCTACCTAAACATTACTCTTTTAGTATATGTGACGGAAGGAGTAAAATCTTTTATAAGTTGAAAGTATAACAATTAAAACAAATCGAATATTCGTTTTGTCTTAGTGGAATAGTCATTTTTATTTTGTTAGGTTTCGTATCAATGAAAAAATCGTGTTTTAGATTTGTACTTACTGATATGATCACGTAGATTTTGTTAATAACTAATGAGGATCACTTATTTAAATTGTTTTTATCTTATATCTGTATTACTTTCAATGCAACACTCTTGTAATACAGTACATTTTAAGTAATTTGACAGGTATACATTCAATTACTTATTAGGATTTTTACAACTTGTTTTGAAAAAAAAATTAATTTAATTTTTAAAGTTAAGTATAACTAATTGAATGTACAAGTGTTATATTTTTACTTTTTTCTTTCAGTAAAAACAAATAGGCATGCCCAATAGGAGGAGATCACCTCTATTATATTTTGTATAATTTTGTCCAAATTATTAAAAATACATATTTTTAAGGTGAAGTTAAATGGTTTTACTTAATATTTTAAGTGAAATAACCAAAAAAAATTTAAATGAAACTATATAATTTCACTAATCTAAACAAAATTGAATAAAATATTATGGATAGATGATCGAGTATCGTGTTGCCCACACTCACACCCAAGTGTTTGGCACCCAACTCACGGTCCAAGTGGGAGTCCGAAAGAGAACTGCTCTGATGCTTTGAAACCAAACTTGCAAATTTAACGCTAGACACTAGACAACACACTCGAATCCGATGCAACTTGAAACATAATTTAACTAACTCCTCCTATAGAAGTTGGCCACTAAAAGGGACTTAAGTACCCTCTCGGGTGTAGGTTCTGGGTTCAAAATCAATGACTGTATTTATAAGTTGTCAGTCACAAAAAAAATGAAATCACGAATTTAGAAAACTCAAATTATTAATTGTTGTACTGACGGGAAATCTCATCCCGCATTATCATATATATATATAGTAATTGTGATATTCAAGAAACATAATTTAAACTGCATATTCAAAAACATATCAAATCAAAAATTAAATTGTGATACCAAATATTTCACAAAAGTATTCTACAATATCTGAATTTTCTAATTTTATTTTGGTGGGATAAGATCATGACGTAGATGCTGCTCCTATATTTAATGGTATATGCACGATGGAAACAAATAGCTGTACCTTCTTCATTAGAGGTTCGTTTTAATCAAATGAACATAAGTATTTCGCCACGGGTAATATAAACGGGAGATTATTCGGTGCATTGTTGCACTACATAAGACAACCAGACATATTTAGGGGAAAGAATGTTATTTTGGAGAAAAACGTATGTACATGCAAGGGTCTTATGAATGGATAAAAATTATAATTATTGATTTATAATTGACTGATATACTATTTTTAGGGGTGAGCAAATGTGATACCCGGCCCAACCCGGAACCCACCCAACCCGTCGGTTTCGGGTCGGGTATAGACCTGGTCGGGTTGGGCCAGGTCGGGTTCTGGGCCTTTTTTTTTTTTTTTTTTTTCCCCAATGAAAAAGTTTCAAAAGTATATTATTTTTGCTTAAAATGAAATTTGAACACATGATTTAAGTTCAATAATTATCTTTAAGGTATGCTGATTAGCCACTCCTTCTACTTTTTGTTTTGTTATATTATCTTATTATCTTTATTATATTTTATGTTTATTTATATATTAATTTCATATATCAATTCTTTAGACTATATATATTATAATAAATTTTTTAAAACAATATAAATTATAATACTATATAAACTAATGGTAAAATTTATATTTTGTGTTATTTTTCTTTTTACTGTTTGCACATTTATATTACTATTTTAAAAAAATACTGTAATAAAAAAATAATAGAGTATAATTTTACTTATTTAATTTTCATTTGATAAGCATAGTATTTAAATATGAAATAATATATAAATTTATGGAATAAAATATTATTTATTTTTTTGTATAAAAATTAATTTTGTTAGATTGTGAAATACATGTGTGATGTAATTTAAATCATTAATATAATTGAAAAAGATATTAAATAATTTATAGTTTAATGTTATATAATATATTAATAAGAAGAAAAAATAGCAAAACAAAGAGTTGTTGGAGTGGTTAATCAAGGGTGTGTGTTCGAATCATGACTTATGCAAATGAGCATTATAATTTTACATGTTTTAAATTTAGAAAACCTAAAATTGGATAGGAAACCTAACCAGACTCGCGGGTTCGACCCGGAACCGACAAAAAAAAACCCGACCCACGATCTGACCAGCAATTATGAAAAAAAATTGAAAAAGAACAGACCCGACCCGCGGGTTTGACCCGGAACCAAACCCAAAAACACCCAATTCGCGGGTCGGTTCCGGGCCAAACTCGCGAATTTTTTGACCACCCCTAAAGTCTATTTTTAAAAATAAATTCGGTGCAGCTAAAAAAAAAAAAAAAGTTTCCCTGTATTAGCAAATAACTATCACGTGGGAGTTCTGGGATTGCGCGTTGATTGCGACCTTCAATCGCAAGTGTGACGTATTCTAATACTTCAATTTGATCCAATTGCGCGATTAGTGGTTAACTTCTTCTTCTTCTTCTTTTTTTAATTAAAAACTAAAGAGAGAAATAAGTGAAGTGCTCTGTAGGAAAAATAATAAAATATACCATCTCTAATGTGGTACCATGCTTCAAGTGGGTGTCTTCATGGTCCCGACAATGCGCTTTACAAAAGAAAACTCTAGGCGTATTGTCCAAATCATTGGCCCAGTACTATAGAGATGCAGCTTTTCCGGCTCGGCTTCGCAATCGCTTATGACTAGTATATGGAATCTTTTTAGTCGACTTTTCATAGTAGAAGTATCTCATTAAATATAATATAACGATAAAATTATTTTGTTATTTTTACTAATGATTCTAACCAATTTTTTTTTTTTTGGAAATCCCTCCAAAATAGGTAGACACAATAAATTAACCAAATTTATCAGGACACAATATTTTGGGTGCGACTTGTCATCCTAGAGTAAATCTTCGACGAGAGAAGCCAATGTCATTCGCGGGGTTTGACTTTGACCTTAGCTTCTTGGGGCACTCTCAAGTTGATTATGATATTGAATTTGTCCCTACAAATAATACTCTTCATTTTTGCGTAATTTATTACGAGCGTCAAGGCATAACATCTTAAATATCTAATTTAAAATAATTTATTTTTATTTTTATATCATTACTTATTAAGTATTACTTAATTGTATACCACAAATGATTATATTAGTAACGGTAGTTGAAATAAAGAATTTGAAAGTAAACTTTTTTATTGAAACAAACACTACTTTTCAAGATGGACTCCGAGTTCAAATTCTCGAGCATTCACTAATTAAAAATGATTTTAAAATGTGGGAAAAAAACAAAAATACCTAAGAGTAACCACAACAAATTTAAAATCAATGGCAACAAATTTGGTATAAACACAAAAATGGTAAGAATTAGGCAGATGAAAGAAATTATTGCTAAGCCATTTAAAGAAATAATAAATAAAGAAAATCAAGGCAAGAACTAGAAGTTATGGGGCAAAGAGTTGAATCTACTAAGCCCTTACGCGATGCTGACTGTGCAGCATTATCCTATTCCAGAATCAAATATCTTTGCATTAATAATCTCACCTTCTACAGCTCAATAATTACGTGATTCTGTTCTGTTTTTGTACCCCTTTTTTTATCTTCATATTTGCTGGACCGTGTAGGCGCCACGTCAGCTGTCATTTCCATAATCATTGACCGAAAATAACCTTTTTTACTGTACAACAGTTCACGCTTACAAAGGAGTTGTCCGAGGAGTTCGTAGCTTCCTATAAATAGCCACTCTTGTCTTAAGAGAAGAATCAAGATCAAGAAAGAAGATAACAAGCAACCCACCGGTCATTTAGCGCTCTCCATAGTCCATAATCTCGGTTATGGCAACTCGTGGTGTCGCCTGCCCCACTCTCCTCCGAAATCTCCCCTTTTTTCTCCGGCGGCTCGGCTCTGCTCCGTCCCCCATTTCCGCCGTTTCTTCCATCACTTTCGGCGACGGAGGGAAAGAACCGGCGCCGGTCGACCCCGTTGCGACGGGAATCGGAAATGAAAACCAAATCATCGATTTCGACGATGTCAGAGGGTTGTTCTCCACGGTTTCCACACCTAAGCTGTTGAAATCGTGGGGCACTCTGCAAATGAGCACCTACGAGCCGCTTGTCGACGTGGGTTTGTGGGTGATGAGTTCTCGGCTGGTGGAAACGCCGTTGATAAAACAGGTGATTTTGGGAGCTATAAAGAACAGTTTCTACGATCATTTCTGCGCCGGTGAGGATTTGGAGGAGGCCGGTAGGACCATAACCAGGCTATGGGACGCTGGATTGAGAGGGATGTTGGATTACGGTTTGGAACATGCGACGGACAACGAGTCTTGCGATCGGAATTTGATCGAGTTTCTTAAAACGGCGGAATTCGCCAAGTCTCTTCCGCCATCCGCCGTAAGCTCTGTTTTCATTTCATCGTGAATTTTTTAGTATAATTGACGTGAACCCTTCAGATCAAATCAGTTTCTAAAGAAGAAAGTTTGAATCTTTATGAAAAATACAGGCTAGCTTTGTGGTGGTGAAGATTACTGCGATTTGCCCTCCGACTCTGCTTCGAAGAGTAAGCGATCTATTGAGATGGGAATACATGGATCACAGTGGTTTTCATCTACCATGGAAGCGCGATTGCTTGCCAATTTTCACCGATTCAAGCCCTTTATATCACACACCCAAAAAACCACATTCTTTAACCCCAGAAGAAGAGCAAGATCTCCAGTTAACTCATGAAAGATTATTCAAGATTTGTGAAAAATGCTTAGAATTCAACGTTCCCTGCTAATTGATGCAGAGGACACAGCATTGCAACCGGCAATCGATTACCTCACGTATTCGTCGGCTGTGCATCACCAACATAAAGATTCGGACCCTTTCATTTTTGGGACCATTCAAGCTTACTTGAAGGACTCTGCAGAAAGGTTGGTGAAAACAAAGCAAGCCGCAGATAAGATTGGGATTCCGATGGGGTTTAAATTAGTTAGGGGGGCTTACATGTCGAGCGAGAGACAATTAGCGGATTCTTTAGGGATGGAGTCTCCAATTCAAAACAGCATTCAAGAAACGCACGCCAGCTACAACGATTGCGCCAGTTTTCTTATTGAACAGGTCGCTCGTGGATCAGGAGGCGCAGTTCTTGCAACCCATAACATTGAATCAGGTTGGGAATTCATTAATTCTTGGAAAATATTAACAGTTCTGTTGGAGTTTTTGTATAACGTTATGAAATGAACTTGTTTGTTATTATTATGAAACAGGGAAGTTAGCTGCAGTTAAAGCAACAGAGTTGGGGGTGGACAAGGATAACCAAAACCTCCAATTTGCTCAGCTGTATGGAATGGCAGAGTCGCTTTCTTTCGGTTTGAGAAATGCCGGATTTCGGGTAAGCAAATATTTGCCGTTTGGACCTGTGGAGCAGATTATGCCGTACCTCCTTAGAAGAGCAGAGGAAAACAGAGGTCTCTTATCTAGCTCCTACCTTGACAGACTGTTAATGAGGTAAAAAGCCACAAAAACAGAGCATCTGAACATGTACCTTAAAATCTACAAAACCCCTTCACTTTTGATTCATGTTATGACATGGTTATTTTTTGCATGTTTTTAGGAAAGAGCTTGAGAGGAGATTCAAGTCTAGCTTTACTTGAAGATTGAGCAAAAGGGTACGTAAATTTGAAGTCATCATCCATCATCGTCTATCTCTCGAGGGAAGAAGATTAGTTGGAGCAGAAGAAGGAAGGAAGCTGGAAGGAAGAAAAAGGTTAAAAGATTGTAAATTGCGATAAGTCAGTGAGTAGTAGGCATTGCTAAATGATCCCTGGGTTGCTATTCTGTACAATAATAGTTACTAATCGTGATCATGTTCATGTTGGGTTTGTACTTTGTAGAAGAAGAATCGTACGTTAATGAAACTGCAGATTTTACTGTCACTGCCATATCACTGTCACATGGGAATGGATCCAAATCAAATGATTCTCTGGTGTTAGAATTATTATTATTCAGAGGGAATCTCACGAGATTCCCGGGACCGCCCAGTCCAGCCAGGCAATTTTGCCAGTTTGCGGAACCCAAAGTTGTGGAGTCGTACAGCGATCGATGTGTATTTGAGTCATCGAAAACGAAGTGAACGTCGCAAGTTGCATGGCAACAAACCAATAAATAATACCGACAGTAAGATAGAGACGTAGACCAATTTTTCTCGAAGTCACTTCGATAGCAGCTTCCGAATCCAGCTGGATGTCTTAATCGCAAGTTGGAAACTGGAAAAAAAAAAAAAGAAAAAAGTATAGCCCACCAGCTCCTTATCGTGAAACAGCTTCCTAGTACACTGGTACTGACTAGTTGCCGGGGAGGAGGGTTGGTGGAAAGAACGGCACGCTTTTATTTTGTTTTTTTCTTTCAAACGTTAGAATATTTTTCTACAACAAACGTGAGGAGGAGCGATCCAAGTAGTTATAGTAACGGAAGATTGACTGCTCAAAGGTCGGGATTCTAGTACCTGCTAGTGTTTCTCGATTTCTTTTAAATAGATGACTTAAAGATCATGATTTTTATACCTGTTAGTTTTAATATGAATTACTTAAAATGTCGGGATTCTTACACCTGTTAGTCTTACAAACATATGAATTACTTAAATGTCGGAAGATTCTTACACGTGTTAGTCTTACAAGCGTATGAATTACTTAAATGTCGATATACTTACACGTGCTAGTGTCTGACAAATTTTTTGGGCATGTCAACCTAATCATGCAATGTGGCAAGCCTATGATTACTCAAAGGTCGAGATACTTACATGTGCTAGTGTTTGGCAATTTTTTTGGGAGGTCAACCTAATTATGCAAGTCAAAAGGTTGAGATTCATATATCTGTCAATATTTGACATTTTTTCTCTTGGCAAGTTGACACAATCATGCAAAGTGGCAAGGTCGAAATTCTTACATCTGTCAGTATTTGACATATTTTTTTTTTTTAGCAAGTTGACACAATTATGCGTCAAACGATACCTCAACTTATTTCTTTCAGCTCTCAAATCCCTTGCCCCTCTAATCTAATACTTCCTCTGTCTCACTCAAAAGATTCACTTTGTATGAGACGAAATGAGTAATTAGGATGATAAAACAAATTTGCATGATTTGTCCAAAACTTCTTTTTTCCCCTCTCAAAACTCCCTGCCCACCTAACCTAATAGTGAATTTTATTTTTTTTAAAAAAGAAAATGGCCCACAATTTCAACGGTAAAATTCAACGGTAAGAATGTATGGTCCACACTTTTGAAATTCAGTCTAAACAGATACATTGTATTCCTACTTCTGTTCCTGGTCAATTGGCCCAGAAATTCTCAGCATACAAATTCATACTTTGGCTGCTGCATTGGAAGATACGTGCAGCAGAACTCTACGTATACTTTGGGGGTCCCTGCGCATTATAAACTACAACAATTACTTGCTAAGCTGAATCAAATTTCTGCAGATCATCAAGAAATTTCTTCAGCATTTCCATCCCGCGAAGAATAGCGAATGACAGTACGTCTCGTCAGCTTAGAGTTTGATATCCCAGCGGCCCGGCGATTCCTTTCTGTCTTGCATCATTCCTTCCCACAAGAGAAGGCACCCAAGGGAACAGTTTCCCTATCTCCTTGCCTATGGTGCTAGAATTCGGCTCCCAATCGTTGATCCCAAACTTGGCTCTTTCGATGGCTTCCATTATATCCTCCCTTGCGACACATTCAGCCCCTGTCAACCATAATAGAGTATGCAGAGCAAAATAAGTAATCTAATCGTTAACCATAACATGGATGAGTAGCAACAATCTCAATAACTCACAGAAAGCTAATTGAAAATTCTAAGCAACAAAATATCTGTCCAATAAAGAGAACCGAAACCAATCTAGTCAATGCGACAATATTCATACCAACCTCTGCGAGCAGCAAGTAAAGCAGCTTCGTTGACTACATTTGCCAGATCAGCACCTACGAAGCCTTGAGTAAGAGATGCAACAAGGTTGCAGATAAGCTCAGTGTCTTCCTCTAAGGGTACCCCTCTAAAATGTATGCCTAAAATCTTTTTCCTCCCAGCTTCGTCTGGTTGTCCAACATAAACTTTCCTAGAGAAGCGGCCAGGTCGACAAAGAGCTTGATCTAAGGCTTCTGGCCTATTAGTTGCAGCTATAACAACAACATTTGTGTCGGACTGAAAGCCATCCATTTCAGTCAGCAACTGCAAGCAAATAAATCCCAAATGACAGTTCAGAACTGAAGAATGTAATTATGTAGGTCAAGTAAATTCTACTTGAAGGTATTCTCGTTCCAACTCAAACAGTAATTCAGAATAGTAACAAGAATTTCTTGAGTCAATATAAACATGCGAAATATATGGATTTCACTTTACTACAACACATCATAGAAATTTTATCCATCTGCAATGCAATGAAATGAAAATAATTAAAAGCATACTATCTACAGAATTTACAGATTATTGTTGTTGGATTGCTTAATACATACAACATCAAAGAGAACTTCAGCATATATTAAAGCAGAAGGTCAGAATATACCTGGTTAAGTGTTTGATCTCTTTCATCATTGAAACTTCTTCCACGCCTTCCTCCAACAGCATCTAGTTCATCAATGAAAATTATAGAAGGTGCATCCTTTCTAGCAACACCAAAAAGGTCCCTTATACGTGCAGCTCCTCTCCCAACGAATAACTCAACAAATTCACTGGCTGAAACTGAAAAAAATGGTACTCCAGCTTCTCCAGCCACTGCACGAGCAAGTAATGTTTTTCCAGTGCCTGGAGGTCCCACAAGTAGCACTCCTCTTGGTAATTTCGCTCCGAGCTTACTATAGTTTATTGCTCCTTGTAGGCACGAAACTACCTGTAAATGAATAAAGTACATAAATGAACCAATGGAATGCCAAAACTTGCATTGTGCATAATCACAAACAAATTATATATATATTTACATGTGTATGAAAGAAAAGATATTTAGAGGTACACTGAATGCAACATCAGATAGCAACAACTAAAATCAACCCCCGCATTTCTGTAATACATAGCAAGTCAATAGTGAGAACCCAGTGGCACTGTTTCTTACAAATAACATCCACTGCAGGCCTAAAATATTGCCCTATAATTTCTGCAGTCAAATTGATGACAAAATTGCTTACCTCCAAAAGCTCTGCTTTAGCTGCATCCACACCCTCCACATCCTGAAATGTGATCAACTGGTTACTTGGTCTTCGTTTTTTTGCTGGACTTCTGGCAGAAGAAATTTGGCGATAAAGAAGCCACATCAAAGGAGCCAACGGAATCCATAGTGTTAGCACTGTGATTAATGTATTCCTCATTGATGTAAGGGCTGATTGAGGGGCAGAACCATATGAAGTTCCTTTTTCCCTCATTACACTAAGAAGATAGCTTTCATCATGATCAATCTTTCGCGTCGAGAAATCCCAAGATGAGGGAGGAGCGCGACCTCTGAACACTCTCTTCAATGCATTGCCACCCACTGGAGGAGCTTTTACAACACCACTGCTAGTATGATCAATAGTTTCACTCCCATCATGTACTGATGATTGAGGATCTTCATTAGCCCTTGAGTTCGTATTGTAGTATATTCTACGAGTACCTTCCTCAAACAGAACTTTCGAGACCATTCCGTTTTGTAGGCTCATTATCAAGTCTGAATATGGAACAACTTTCGGGGTCGGCATTGCAGTAAATTTCAGAAGCATAAAGCAAACTCCTAAAACAACTGAAATTGAAGTTGAAAATATAACTCTTCTTTGATTCTCACGAAAAAATGTTCCAACACCATTAAATATTGACCTTATAGGGCCACTTCTCAATCTTCTCCAGAATAATCTCAACCTTGGTCTCAATCTTAACCATGTTTTTCTTCTTCTAAACCGATCTCCTTTTTCTACCAAGTGGCTTTCAGCTCGTTTATTCTCATTGACAAGAGACTTAAGCCTACTGGTCTGCCGCCGCAAACCATGCTGAAATGTGCAATGACTATAATTCCAACCCAACACAGGCAGAGAAACTGAACAACTTCTATATAAATCCAAAGAAATCGAGGCTCTACTATACGGTTTAAATTTTTCTTGAGTAATCAAGAATCCATTATTGGAAGCAATAGGAAAAGATGCCATCTTTACACTACCAAGAATACAGCCAATCTTCCATGAAAGATATTAAAAGAATATAGATGAACCTAATCCAATATTCTCACCAGGGAGTTTTTATTGCAGGAACTACAAGATACCCGATTGATTGAGCCGTTCAAAGTTCTGGGTTTCCTTCAGCCAATTCTTTCAATAAAGGAACGAAAACAATTATACACTGGGATCTTCAATCATCAAGCATTGGAGAAGTTAGAACAGAAAAGGGATGGGTAATCCTTCGCCGCCGACCATGGAGAAATAGGCAGCTGCGAGCGTTGGGGATCCAAGAATCTTGAGGGGAATTCCCACTTCGAATAACACGAGTGTCAAATTGGAACTTCAGTCTATAGAATATCAGCTGACCATCAAATCTTGACGTGGGTTTGGGAGAATACTCTTCGAGTTACACGATTCGCTGCAACAACTTTGTACCATGAAATGCTTCACTCCATATCCACGACCAGCGAAGAACTGCCAAAGCGGATAGACTTTGCTGGGGATATTTTATAATTATAATTTGTGTAATTTACCCCTAGATATTTTATGAAACTACTAAACTCGCCCCAGACTTTTATAAAATTACACTGGCTGCATTGCCAGAAAACATAAAATTACCATTTAATCAATTAAAAGTTTTGGCCCAAAAAAACAAATAAAGATGATAAAATCACTCAAATTAGTCGTATTTATGTTCACACATACATTTATTATGTTTATATTTGTATTTTTGTTCAGTATTTTTTATTAATGAAAGCACTATTATTTTTTTATAAATCAATAAGATTCCGATTAAAATTTTCAAATTTCAGACTTCATTCATAACGTCAAATATTAAATTTTAGATTTTATCAAATACAACAGAGTAGTTATTGAATTCATATTCCAGATTTCAGACTCAAGTTTTTCAAACGAATCCTTATTAAGCTTTTTGTAGTTTCACAAAAATTTCAAGAAAAAAAAAGAAAGTAATTTACCAATTAAGGTCCAAACCAATAGCTTCCTGGACCTGGAAACCAGTTTAGTCCTGACTAATAATGGGCTTAGGCCCACGAGGCTGTACATTATCTTATTATTGGGCTTGTGTTCAGTATTGGGCCACCAGGCTAAAATTCCAGGAAGGATATGAGAGTCAGAGGACACGTGGACGACTGACGTTGACACGAGGTGGGGTATATATAAGAGGCATAGGTCATCCGATTCTCCGCGTCCGGGTCGTAAAGTGTTGTATCAACGATTCATAATTCTTATTTATTCCGCAAGGCTGCAGCTCCGCAGTTTTCAATTTCAGAAAACCAAATCTTTTTCACGTGATCCGTGAGGCGTAAGCTGCAGCTTTCCCAGATATTGTTGTAGTTTTTTCTCGTTGATTTTATTCATCTTGAAGCATATCTGCCCTCTGCATTCCTCCCACCTTGCAATCGCGTTTTGGTTGCGTAAGATTCCGGCTTTTATCAATCAGTCGTCGTCTTGTATGCTTTGATCTTGGTTGGTTAGGGTTGCGCGAATCTATTGCAGAATCTTGTTGATTCAATCCAGATTTGTGCCGGTACGTTTCTTGTTTTAATTTTTGCCTCCAATGTATGTCTTCTTTGGTTATCTATGCCTGCCGCGATCAATATCCTGTTTGATAGAATTAATAAATAATCTTTCTCTGTTAAGAACGCAGTTGTGCAGATTGAGTTTCTTTTGGTGCCCTAGAATTCCTTGTGCGGCCAAGTTGTTATTTTCATTCCGTCTGTTATTATTTTGATGTTCATTGCTCGTATCAAACGCACGGTCTTTAGTGGTTTTGTTTCTTGTTTTCCAAAATTTTAAATTATTATTCTCCGATAGTTGCTAGGGTTCTTTTTTATTCTTCCCCCAAATATATTATTATTATATATATAATTCTGCAAACGAGTATCTTGTCTGTCTAATGTTTCAAGTTAGTCACAAAGTCGATAGATTTTAACAAATAATGTTGAGAAGCTGGTCGTACGCAGCGGCTGAATTTTATAATCTAATGTATTTCCTAATAATGAATTTTGTTTTTATTGCCTCCAATGATGGTGTACTGATCCATGGTTTGCTCCATCTCTGTTGCGATTTTCTGAATTATTTTTTATGGGGTGGATTATGCAGAAAAGATTGAATGACCTAATGGAGAGTAAAAGTGGGAACAAGGAGTCTAGCAGTAGTAAATCATTCTTCTACGAAACCCCCCTTGGATACAGCATTGAGGACGTACGACCTGCCGGAGGAATCAGAAAATTCAGATCTGCTGCTTACTGCAACGTGAGTTTAGTTCTCTTGTAACTTGTTATATCTTTTTATTTTAACATTGTAAAGTTGCGTGCTAATCATCTTTGATCCTGTATTTACAGTGCACTCGCATGCCATCCTGAGATTTCTGTGGTCTATTGATAGCTGCCATAAGTTGTTCCAACTTTAAGTACCTCAACATTCTGCCATATTAAAGTTCTTAGATTTGCTTCTCCTCCTAGTTCTAGCTTTCAAACCAGCTCTCCTTCCTTCCAAGGCAAAATGGCCTTGCCTGTCTCTGCTATTGGCTTTGAAGGTTACGAAAAAAGGCTTGAAATATCCTTCTTCGAACCTGGAATTGTTGCTGACCCTGGTGGTCGTGGCCTTAGATCCTTGTCAACCGATCAGTTGGATGAAATTCTGAAGCCAGCTGAATGCACGATTGTGTCCTGGCTGTCAAATGATCTTGTGGATTCTTATGTCCTATCTGAGTCTAGCCTGTTTGTCTTCCCTTACAAGATCATCATCAAAACTTGTGGCACTACAAAGTTACTTCTTTCAATACCACTTATCCTTAAATTGTCCGAATCCCTAGGGCTGAATGTAAAAGCTGTGATTTATACTCGCGGGAGCTTTGTGTTTCCTGGCGCTCAACCATATCCTCACCGTAGCTTCTCTGAGGAAGTAACTGCCCTCGACGGCTACTTTGGCAAGCTTGGAACAGGCAGCAAAGTGCATGTCATGGGTGATGGTGACAATAAGCAATGGCATGTCTACTCCGCTTCAGCTGAATTTTCTGAAACTGTGAAGCAAGTTTACACATTGGAAATGTGCATGACAGGGTTGCAGAAGGATAAGGCATCTGTTTTTTGGAAAACTGAATCAAGATGTGCTGCTGCCATGACCGAAACTTCTGGCATTAGGAAGATTCTTCCAGAATCAGTGATCTGTGATTTCGATTTTGATCCATGTGGGTATTCCATGAATGCAATAGAAGGTGATGCGATCTCTACTATCCACGTGACACCAGAGGATGGCTTTAGCTACGCTAGTTTTGAAGCTGTTGGATACGACTTCAAAAAAGTTATCAACTTGACTGAACTTGTTGAGAGAGTGTTGGCCTGTTTCCAACCAGCAGAGTTTTCTCTGGCTTTGCACGCGGATGTCTCTGGAAGCAAAATTGAGTCTGATTTCCCACTTTACCTGAGCGGATACTACTGCGAAGCAAGAATCTGCGAAATGCTTGGAGACAAAGGATCAGTCGTCTATCAGACTTTCAGTAGCACCGGTAGCTGTGGATCTCCAAGGTCAATTCTGCAATGCTGTTGGAGTGAGAATGAGGATGAGTCTGCAGAGAAGAACCCACCCATGATAGACAAGAGATAGTCTTTCGACTGCAATCGCGTTCGCTGTTGTGGTCTGAGACTGGAGAGTCTGTACTGGATGGGGTTTCAACATGTTTGCTGTTCCTGCTTTAGTTGGTACTTGGTTACTTATGGTCGTTTAAACTTTAAAACATAATCATGGTTTTTTCCTTGTATTTTGTCTTTGTGTTTTTTTAACTCTTTTTGCAAAGTCACTTAGGGCCGTATGTGATTTCAAAATCTTTTAATTTTATAATAATTTTTCATCATTCTCAATAAGTCTTTTTATATTTTCAATGAGCTTTTTTACATTTTCAACACACTTTTTTATATTCCCAACACACTTTTAATATTATAAAATTAAAAGTGATTTCAAAACACGATTTGAATCACGATACCAAACATGCCCTTAATAGTAGTGTTTGGTATTGTTGGACAGAACACACTAGGTGTTATCTAGGGGTGTTATTATCTCTTTTCCTTTTGTTTTTGTGCTTAGTTGAATCGTTGATGTAAATTTTATAAACTCAACCTGGATTCTGTGAAAATGGCTCTGTTAATTGATCGATTGCTTTTCATCTTTTTTATTTTTTATTTTTTTCTTTAAGGTATTTTAAAAATATATATAAATTTTAAAACACAAGAATTAAATAAACAATACATTTGTTTATATTTTTTTTGGGTATATAGGGGTTGAAAGCTAACACCAACGTTCACGAATAAGATCGATTCGATATAAACGAACACAAATTCAATTAATAAATAAGGGGCTGAAAGCTTGTTGACGTTTATGAATATGTTCAATTTATATTATCTGTACAATTTTATGTTTGTTAAAGACGTGATAGAACGTCACTCGGGTTTAGGGTTTAGAGCGATCACCAATAATATTTTAGAGCAGTGTAATTTATTTTATATTTTATTAATAAACAAACACCAATAATATTTTAGAGCGGTATAATTTTATCTACCCTATATAATATAAACTAATATATGTTTGATATTAGAGTGTCATGTGGCTGTCACATTGGATTTTAATTTAATAAGTATTTTTCTAATTTATGTCTAATAGAGTTTTAATTTAACTATTTATGTGGATGCCACATAAGCTTAATATCTAATAGTTAAATATTGAGTGAACTTATTTTATTTTCTACCATTCAATTAAATAATTTATTTATTTGTTTATTTTTACATGTGGCTCTTTCATTCCTTTATAGGAGGATTGCACTTTTATTCTTCCACTTTTTTATATATTTATTAAAAGCACATCTCACGAAAATTATATATATACAACAACATGTCAACAAAAATTTAAACTTTAATTATATAATTTAAGGATTTTATTTATTAAAAAAATTTTTAAAAAAGGCATGAAACCAACTTTCAGGTTCCGTACAATTTTTTTTTATAAAAATAAAACTTTATTTTTTTTCTTTTTTAGACTTATAATCTTAAATTCACAACTTTACATTTTCTAAACATTTTCACCATGAAGTTAATTACTCAATTGATAATTGATAGTATTAGTTTTTAACTCCTAAAGAATAGGAAAAGTCTACTGTCTTTTTGTTTTACTATTTATTTATTACAAATAGAAATAATATGTTGTATGCCTCTTTGCTTCACCTTCTATCATTATAAATATGAACAAACTATTGCTTTTCTTTCACCTTCTGTTAGTTACAATCAATAAGTTGTATATTTTCCTTCCTTGATCCATTCTATGAATGGCATTTTGAAATATTCTCAACCATCTTCGTTCTCTCAGTCTTAAACAACATTGAAATTCTCTTTTAAATTGTTGTGAAGTGCATCAAGGTTAGTGAGTTATTCTATTCAAGATATGTTAACTAATTTCTCGAAATGAGAAATTTTATTCTTATATTTTACTATTAAAAATTATGACATTTTACACATCTAATAATATGTGATTTACATAGATCCTTTCTTGAATTTTCTTTTCCCCTTATGTTTTTTGTTGATTACTTTAATTTGTTGTTTTGTTTAAATTGTTTTGTTGTTGGTGCAATTTTTTTATGTGAAAACTTTTACTTATCAAGAGTTGAAGGATTATTGCGTTAAAATTCTCTTTCCTATTAGTTCACAATGTATCATGTATGTAAAATTATAAATCTTGATGTATTCTCTAGACTGTTCATTTCTTTTACAGGCTTTTGTTATATTAATTTCTTGTTTTTAAAAAAGGTAGAGAAGTAAGTTTAAATATGCAAAAAAAAAAATCAATTTTTTTTCCCAACAACCTCAAAATTTTCCACAATTCTAAAGTACATCCTTAATGGAAGGATGTTAAGTTACATACAAAAATAACAAGAATATGTTAGATGAAGTTAGTGTACCGGTAACCATATACTATTAAGGATGGAAAATTTCTTCCTTGATTTAGATATTTTTTTGTAGATTCCAATTGTTCTAAAAATGTATTGAATTAAGTTAATAGATGATAAATTTAAACGAGCTCTCATATTCGTTGTTCTATTTGTATGCTAGCATGTGCACAATTAAACTTTTTATTATTATGATACAAATTAATATTTTATTAGGCATAAGCAGTGCATTGCACGGATGTACCGTTTAGTATTTTATATAATATATTTGAAGGGTCGTTTACGTTAAAACATTTTTGATAACATTTTAAACAAAAAAAAACAAAATTAAAAAATATATATTTTTAGACAAAATTAAAAATACATTTTAAGATAACAATGACTTTTCAATTTCAACTTTCAAGGTCAAAATTGACGATTTGGGGCCCAATTGCCAAACGGCACCCCGAATCCGCGGAATAACCAGGTTGTGAGTTTGTGACCCGGACGAAAAATCGCTTCTTTCGTCCGTACTAGCTGCTTGTTGCTCTCGAGTGCTTCTGCTGGTCTCCTCTTCCACCTCAGCTGGTGGCGATTTCCAGAAATCCTTGAACTCCCGTTCTTCCAAACGGAGAGGCAGGCGACATCCGAGGTTAGGATTAGCGACATAAACTGATATTCTTCCTGACTCTACAAATTTTCAATAGGAATTAGGATTTGCTTCCTTTTGAAATGCTAGTGAAAAGAAATTAGGCTTCTTCCTCTTTTGGCTTTTTGATTCGTCTTTCCAATGGTTAGCTTAGTTAGACTAAGCAGCGAAAGCCTTGTGGTGAAAACTGTATGTGCCGTTGTTGTGAAGGGACACTGGGACACTATTTTGAAGCCCAAGATTGGTTCTTCAGTGACTTCTAGAACCATCAATCAGGCACTAATCGATCTTTCGGCGTATGGGTTTTATCTTTGCTGGTCATTTTTCAAATGGGTTGAATCAATTCCCGATTACAAGCATTCTCTACAGTCTTGCTGGACTATGATTTGTGTTCTCACCAAACAGAAGCGTTTCAAGACTGCACATGGCATGCTTGAAAAAATTGCTCTTAGAGATTTTTTGTCGTCCCCTACCGTCTTGAATGCTCTCGTGAGTGGTCGTGATGATCCGGATGTGAATTCACATGTTTTGAGCTGGTTGGTGATATTTTATGCTAATTCTAAGATAACGCAGGATGCAATTCAAGTGTTTGAGCACATGAGAGTTTGTGGGTTTAAGCCTCATTTTCATGCTTGCACAATGCTCTTGAATTCGTTGGTCAAGGAGGGATTGTGTGACGCTGCGTGGAAAGTGTATAAAAAGATGATAAAACTTGGGGTTGTTCCGAATTTGCACATATATAATGTGTTGATTCATGCTTGTCGGACTTCCGGGGATGTGGAGGCTGCAGAAGAGCTGTTGAGAGAAATGGAGTACAAGGGTGTGTTTCCTGATCTGATCACGTATAATACTTTGATCTCCATGTATTGCAAGAAGGGTATGCATTATGAAGCTTTGTCTGTTCAGGATAGGATGGCAACAGGGGGTGTATCTCCGGATATCATTACCTATAATTCTCTCATTTATAGTTTCTGCCGGGAAGGTAGAATGAGGGAGGCTTTAAGGCTTTTTAAGGAAATAGAAGGAGTTACACCCAATCATGTTACTTACTCTACCTTGATTGATGGATATTGCAGAGTGAATGATCTTGATCAAGCTTTACAATTGCGTGATGCTATGGAGGCTAAGGGACTGTATCCTAGTGTTGTTACTTATAATTCGATTCTTCGCAAATTGTGTGAAGATGGCCAAATAAGGGATGCAAATAAGCTGTTGAATGAGATGAGCGGAAAAAAAGTTGAACCTGATATCATCACTTGCAACACTTTGATCAATGCATATTGCAAAATAGGAGATATGAGCTCTGCCTTAAAAGTTCGAAGTAAAATTCTGGGGGCTGGCTTAAAGCCTGACTCCTTCACTTTCAAGGCATTGATTCGCGGGTTTTGTAAAGTGAAGGAAGTGAACGGTGCTAAAGATATGTTATGTGAAATGGTTGCTGCAGGATTCTCTCCAAGTTCCTGCACATTTTCTTGGCTTGTGGACTTTTATTGTGACCAGGATGACAACAAATCAATCATAAAATTGCCAGATGAACTTTTAGAAAGAGGTTTTTTTGTTGACATCTCTGTCTACAGAGCACTCATCCGAAGGCTTTGTAAGCGCGAAAAGATTGACTGTGCTCAAAGCCTTTTCATCTCTATGAATGAGAAGGGAATATCAGGTGATAGTGTAGTGTACACTAGTCTGGCATATGCCTTTTCTAAAATGGGTAACCTGGTTGCTACTTCAAGTTTGTTGGATGAGATGTTCAAGAGACGGTTAATGGTAACTCTTAAGATCCACAAGAGTTTCAGCGCTTCTTTCGCTAATGAAAGCTGCCATTTAGATGCCTTTTGGGATAATCTGGTTCAGAGAGGCCTAATTTCCAGAGCTACCCAAATTCAAATTGATGGGTTGAAGCTAAAATCTTAAAGTATATGCTTGATGATACCATATTTAGCTCTCATATGCATCAAGTTATTGTTTGACAGAAAAATTCCGCTGCCAAATATTTCTGTAGCTTTCAAGAATCACTGGTCCTTGCACATTGGAGAGCCATTTGTAGACATTTTAATGGTGCAGAGCTAGAGGCTGCAGATTTTGAGACAATTTACTCATTTTAATACTGAAATCTGGAGGGGGCTTAATGGTGGTAAGACTCGACACAGAATCTTGTTTTTCTAATTATGGATTTAGTGACAAGTTTTTCTAATGTGCACATTCTAATGCTGAAATCTACCAGATGTCTTTTTATTTAGTTATGAATAAGATTTGAAACCTCATTTATCTGCACTTCTCGTAGGTAGTTTACTTTATTTGAAGCACAGAAAATGTGTGGCTGCTTCAAGCCTTTACCCGAGCATATAATATATATATATATACCACTGTTAATTCTAGCAATCATAACATCAGCCTGAACATTGTAATAGAGGAAAATGGAAAGCTGGGGTTCTTTGATTTAATAAGCAAGTTTATCAAATCATCTCATACAAGACAGTGTACTATGATAAACTTGCTTATTTAATCGAAAAATGGCAACTTTCCATGTTTCTCTATTTCAGAGTTTGGGCTGATGTTATGATTGCTAGAATCACTTGATCTTTTTCTTCTTTATATTTTTGAATTGTGATAATAGAACAAAAGTTCAGGTTATCTTCTTTTATGAACTATGGTAACCTTTCTAGAGTTGATACTGGAACTTTTACAAACAGTCATGTTGGCTAACCCCAGATAATTATTTGTCCTGTTACAACAAATTTTGATTTTCCTGAATGAAAGATGCGAATATTGGGTCTGAACTCTGACAGGAAAAAACATACGGATGATACCAAACTTTAAAAAGTGAAGATTTTTCAAAAGAATCATGGGACCGATACTGAGGATCTTCATCTCTAACCTCGTGGCAGAACAACATTATTCCGCATTTTTTTTTACTGGATTATTCTTCTACAGGGAAAAAGGACTCCATCATTGAACAGCTTGATGTCACTCAAATCTGTCTATGGCATGCTCGGGTGATTGGGATTGGTGGGTCTGATAGTGAGCCATTGACTAAATGGCTAGCTATCCAACGATTTGCAGCATCAGTATAATGTACCGCATCCCAACTGATGACTGCAGATGGTTTTCTGCAGGACCCAGCAATCACTTCGCTGCCATTTATGGTTCCCTTGTTCCCGCACCAAACATCATAGTCGATTCCATGAACCCCGCAGCAGACCGTGAAAGGGTCCTCAAATCCTGGAAATAACCCATTTAGCCGTGTGATTGAAATATGTGCAAATAGCAGCCGAGCAATAGGTACATTGATTATCTTGTTGCCTAATTTTCTGCATGTTCCTTATTATGTGTGTTAATGTTACATCATGGTTTCTTGACTTTGAGCGCTGGTCTATAAATGAAGTGGTACCTTGCTTTTTTGCGGTGCTGATGAGTTTATACTTCGCTTTGTACATGTCTACATAGGTTATTGCGGATTCTGAAAGTTCTGCCCTGAGTTTGATGACTGAATGTTTGAGCTCTTTGTTGAACTCCTTGGCTATATCATTCTCATATTTGACACAACCGTGTTTGTCAAGATCCCCTGGAATTGGATTCTGTACCTTGATAGTGGCTGCTGGGATGCAACCGATGGGACCTGTGTTGTGTATCCAGAATACTCTCGCCCCTTTCTCATACATGCTCTGCGAAACGTTGCACAAATCATTCATATAGTAAGCAGACTATATTCCTTGATTACAAGCAAATGTCCCATATAGATACTTACTCGTATCTGTGCTGCAAATTGTTTTATAATGTCTGGGATTGTGGCTATAATCTGCTTTTTGCTCATTCTGTTTCGGAATCCCGCAGATATATCATTTTGACCTATGTCAAATGTGTAAAGAGCCTTGGAGAAATCCTGTGGTCTAGGGAGCCTTTTCCTGTCAGATTCTATCTTTGCTGAAAATTTGCGGAGAAATGTACATCTCAATCACGGAGGACAAAAGAAACAAGAAAGTAAGTTTATGAAAGTTATTGAGTTTTGACATCTAGTTCCAGGTGTCTACCTTGATTGTAGAAATATGCTGTTCGATTTTTGAACTGATTATAATGTTCCACTTGAATATCTAGAGGGAACGGGCTTACACCATGTAGAAACCATGATTCATTCAGCCTTTGGATTGTTGCTCCTCCTGTAGCAAAGTTTGCTCCGTGGCGAAAACTGGTTCCTATCGAATCCAGGTACGCACTCAGGAACGGGAGCCCCAGGTGGTGAGCTTGAAGAAAAAAGAGAAGAAACAATGTTAAATCAAGCATTCTCTCCTTCTTCTTCAGAAGTTTATCCTGGAGGAACTTACCAATGTAGTCTATGATGAGACGGCCATCAGAACCCCGGCCGACGGGTCTGTGAAAGTATGTCTCACCGCAGGGGGCACCTTCTGGGTAAAATGCAGCCGCTATTCCTCCTGTATCCGAATTCGAGTCTCCGAAATTGTACAGTGCTGGATAATCACAGGGAGGCAAGTCCACGAGTTCCTTCTTAGCTTCTGCTATCCATGCGCAAAATGGAAGCAGAAGTATTGCTGAGAACACAGACTTTGAAATCTTCATCCTACTGGCTGAAGTGATATGTTCTCTGGAGTGGAAACTAGTATACATAAAGACGACGAGAAACTTCACACAGAAGCAAGTAAAACCTTTCAATTATTGAACATTGATGTTCTGTTCAGCGATGTAACGAGGAGGGAGGGCTAAACGAACATGACTCTTTTAGTAAGACCGGAAAACATAGTCTCGTGTTATTTAAATTAAATATTGATACCTCCAATACATGTGACCAACCTGTGTATATTAATATTTACCTCCAAAAATATCTGCTGTCTCGGACCATAGTTGTTGGTCTCAAGAACATATATTTAAAAAAATTAATAAAAAGAAAGATGAATTTTACTTCTCTTCCGTATAATTATTTTAAAAAAATATATATATAATAGAAGTAATTTACTTCTATGGTAAGTAAAAATTCCACCTGGAAATAAAATAGAATAAGAACCGTGAATAGAACAAAAGAAAAAGAATGAAAATAGGTGAGAAGAAGTAGCAGAGATAAACCTAAATTTTAGCAATGAATTAATCTTACGTGGGCATGATGAAATATCGGTTAGTTGGGGAGCTTCCTGAGATCTATAAAATGCAGCTCATCACAATCAAATCTTCATCAATCCATTCTTATTCTTTCCTCATCATTTCAGTTTTTGAATCAATTCATTAATCAATCCTTTCTTCTTTTCTTTTTTTTTTTTTTTTGCATCAACCATGAATAACCAACAGAGCGCAAGCTACCAAGCCGGCCAGGCCAAGGGCGAAGCTCAGGTTAGAAGAGATTTTCTGTCTGTCTGTCTGTCGTATTCTTTTCTACCTATTTTTTTATAATTGAGAAACAGTTTTCGTGATGTCACATGTGGATCTACTTTCGTGATTTTCAGGAAAAGGGAAACCAATTGTTGGATAGGGCCAGCGAAGCTGCACAATCTGCAAAGGAATCGATGCAGGAGGCTGGGGGCCAGATTAAGGCCAAGGCCAGTGATGCTGCTGAGGCCGTTAAGAATACTACTGGCATGAACAACAACAGCTCCTCCACCAAATGAGACGACCCGACCCGGACCCTTATTCTTCATCTCCATCATCCATCAGTTTAATTTTGACCATTTTTCATGGATCATCTTCTCCGGTGAAGTGAATCCCAGTTTTTGGTTCAATTTTTTTTGTTTTTTTGGGTTGTTGAAGGTGTTAATAATTTGGTCTAGATAGAGTTTAACACCTATTAGCTATTAGGAAGCTTGTCACCTCACCATCACCATGATGCAATAAATATTTCTTTATATATATATATATATATATATATATTTAAAAAATCTTTATTTTCATTAAAAGTTCTAATCTATTAACGAAATGGGAAGCCCTGAAAAACTCCTGTTAGCTTTGCACTATAAATAGTCAGAACAAATATATAAAAAGACAAAATCATCAATCAAGTGTATTAAAGGGGTAGATAATTTTAACCCTTAAATTAATGGTTGTTTGTCTAAAATCAACTGAAATAGTTAAAAAATAATTTAGCCCTTAAATTAATGGTTGTTTGTCGTGTCGTGACAACAAATTTCATAATAAAATAAAATTGAACGCATCTACAAGGTCACAATTGAATGCAACACCTTAACCAACCATTACTATAATTATATTCTCAAGCATCTCTTTCTTAAAGTTTAGATGGTTAATGAGAAATGCTCCAAGTTTAGATAAAAGCTTAAATTGATCTTCTGTTATACATAACAAATATTTTTTAAGCAATAATATTCATTTTTATTCTATTTAATCTTAGTGTGATTTTTTTTTCATTAGTCTTATATTTTAATATAATTTCACATTATTTTTTAAACATATTTTTTAATCCCAATAAATTAAAAATAAATATACTATACACACTAAAAAATGAACCCTTAGTCCAAATAAATTATAGTGAAAATGAATATTATGGTACAAGAATTAATATAAAAAAATAATATTACAATAAATTATTAAAATGTGTAGCAGAGAAAAATGTTGTCAGTCAGTCAAATTACATCCCATAAGAAGAAGTTATATGTAAAGCGACACTCTCTCTTTTTTGTTTTTTCAAAGAACAACCTATTAAGTGGCTGATAGACTCATTAATGCTCATAATAATAAATTTATATAATATTTTATTGATCATTAGTGTTTACTTTATTGATAATAAATCACTTGTAAAAATTTAACAATTAAATTAATTTTATTGTTTATCTGCATTTTGAAAGCAAGCTAATTTTTTATTTTAAAAAATAACAAAAAAAGCAAGGTAATGAGGTAGGTGGGCTGGATTTTAAACCTAAGTGGATGGGGAGCCCACAACTTTGGAGGCCCAAATTATGACAAAATGGGCCATTCAATGAACAGTCCAGCCCAGTCCATATATCTTATTCCTATTTAAATGTGACCCAACGTTTGCCCCTGTCGTCTTTTCCCTCTCAAAATTCTGCTCGCTTAAAAAATCTTCGCAACTTTCGGGCTTCTCCCGCCTTTCTTCTTCATTTTTTTTTTCGCGTATGGAAGACGGCAGAACCCTAGATGTTATAATCGATTCCATTAGCTATGGAATTCTCGAGCTCCGACGCGAAATTTCTAGTTAAGGAGGTCGGCATACGTACGAGGAAAGAGCGGTGGGTATTCATTTTCCGGTGAAACTTCTGACTCCAGTTTTCATTTAATTGCTTACAAATTTTTTTCTGGCCTTCTCGCATCTTATTTTGATTTCCGACCATTGCGCCGAAGAAGGAACACACACACGCACTGATTATTTAAAGCTTTCCCTGTATTGAAACCCTAATTACTTTCGGAAACAATCGCTAATTATTTCTATGTCGGCTGGAGCTCCGAATTCAGGAGGGGAAAATTATGTTTCGATTCCCCGAGGAGGCCCCATATATCTCCAACATGTGGTGGGTCCACTCACTAGGCTTTCCAATTTTGATTATTCTGTGTTTGATGAACTCGGGAGTCTCAAGGCAGAGATCTGCCAACTCTAAATCCAGAGAGTAATACTTCAGTTACAGTTCCTATTGAGTCCTCAATGGTGCAGAAAGATCGCAAGGAGGAGAACGAGGCGCTCAAAAAGTGGTGATATTGAAGAAGGATATGTGGCTAAAGTGCAAGAATCAAACAAATACAGGATGAGGATAAAAGAGCAGCTAGGTTGCATTCATTCGATGGAAGTAGCAGGAATCAACCAGCAACTTGTTCTCAGGATAAAGGTGAGAGGACAACATGACATCAATCAAGTCCATAAGTTCATCAGCTAATGTAAGGGCATCGTATGCTCGTTGCAGTTCAGTTTCCTGAGGTTATTCTTTGCGTAGAAGGTTACCATATCAGACGATCATGGATCTCGTCTCAGGAATTTCTGGTTCTGGGACAGCAGTTCTTGAGTGAAATCAAAGACAAAAAAATATTCTGCTTGTCTGATGAAATCATGAAAAGGGTAGAAGGTCAGCATACCAGGCGAAGTTGCGCGTGAGGAAGTGCTCCGTTTGCGACATCTATAAAGCAACGAAGATCACAGTTGATGATAAATGGGCAAAGGAGAATCTTGCTATTTCTGTGATCTTCACTATGCAGATGGTTTGCTGCTATACAGTTAATTTTCTGTTTATGATTGTTTAGACGAATAATTAGTCTTCAAAAGATTTGACTCTTGTTCTTGGCGGCATTTCCAGGAACTTTGTTGCCTTGGAAATACGATGTGAAACAAGTTTGCAAGCCTTGTTTGAATATGCCTTTGGTTATGGTCTTTCAAGAGCCTGGAATTAGTGTGCGCGTGAGATCACGACCACTCTCACGAGTAAGGAATAAAATTACATTTTCACCCTTAAATTTGTATGAGAGTAGCGCCTGAACTCATGTTACCTTACTACAAAATTAGATGTATTTGAATCTTCTTTATATGCTTTTTTATAATTGTAAATTTGTAATGGTTACATCTACTCTTATCAAACAACTTTGCACGCCTCAAGCTAAAGATTAGTGTAATCAATAAGAAAAACCAGCTTAAGGGCCAAAAAAATGAGAAAAAGAAAAAAACAATCACAAAAGATGAAGAAGTTTATTTGTGTGAGACACGTTAACGGTGACTAATTGAATTTCAGTAATTTTTTCTTAAAAAAAGAAATCAATTATTGTGTGAGTAAAAAAAGAAATCTTGTAAATTAATTAATATAGACGATTGTATAATAGTTTTTGAAAATGGGAAATTTAGGGAGGTAATCGTCTTTTTCTCTAATAAATGTATTGCATTTGCATTTCGCAGGATAGGACCAAAACCCTAAGTCCTAAATCTAAAACCCCTTCCCATCGACGGAGAGCCGAAAAACATCGGAAGATTCGAAACTAGTTGCTACTGCTGGATCTTGGATCCATTTTCTTCTTCGTTGAACAATGAGAAATCAGTGGCGATGGCTTCTTCTCCTCCGGAGCTCCTCCCTATCCCGGCCGCTTATTTCAGCTTCCACTCCACTGGGTTCTCAGGTACAATCTGCTCGCTCCATCTCTTCTGTGATTTCTCCGCGTGCCCCTCCCGTTAATTTCAGTCGAATTCACAGCCCTGTTATCCGCTTCTACTCATCTTCCGAACTCGCCGTGGAACCCCCAAAAGATATCTCGTCTGATGAAAACGGGATTGCTGTTTTACCTAATATTTTCGCTGAAGCAGACCCTACTGGTGAAAGAATTAAGCGTGAATTAGAATCTAATAACATCGTTATTACCCATGATTTGGTTTTAAATGCTTTGAGTAGCCTCCAGTCTGCCCCTGCTGTGGCGCGGAGGTTCTTCAAATGGGTTTCTAAGAATGAGAGTGAGAAACTGAGCTCGAAATCTTATAATTTGATGCTTTCTTTACTAGTAGATAATGGTTTTGTGAGGGAGTTCTGGGATATGGTTCGGGTTATGAATCGGAAAGGGTTTGGAGTGTCAAAGCGTACCTATCTTAAGGCTATGGAGAAATTTGAGAAAGGAGAGCTCCGTGATGATGTGGAGAAGTTGAGCAAATTGTATGCGTCAGGGTCAACTGATAATTCAGTTGAGAATCTTTGTTCTCGAGTTTGCAGGGTGATTAGACAAGACATTTGGGGTGATGATGTCGAAAAGCGGATTAAGGAGTTGGATGTCGAGTTTTCAAACCAGTTGGTTTCCATGGTTGTGGAAAATATTGGGTTTGAAGGGAATAAGGGGTTGCTTTTCTTCAGATGGATAGAGGAGAGTGACCTTCTCAAACATGATGACCAAACATATGCTGCGTTGTTGAGGGTCTTGGCTAGTGAGGGTTCAAGTGATAAGTTTTGGAGAGTTGTAGACGAAATGAGGAATGCTGGGATTGGAATGAATAAGGAGACTTACGTTTATGCTTTGGAGAGGTTTGTTAAGAAGCTCATGATCAAGGATGCTGTGGATTTATACGATTTTGCAATGGGAGGCTTGAATAAGCCATCAGAGCATGACTGCACCTTTCTTTTGAAGAAAATTGTTGTTAGAAAGGAGCTGGATATGGAGTTATTTTCTAGAGTTTTGAGGATCTTCAAGGATGGTGGGAGCGGTATCACAAATTCTATGCGTGATGCGGTTCTCAAGTCCTTGACAAGTGCTGGAAGAGTTGGGGAGTGCAATACAATCTTAAATGCAATGAAGGAGTCTGGTTTTGTATCCAGCGTGACTTTGCAAAGAAAAGTTGCCTCTCAACTGAGTAGGGGTGGGAAGCATGAAGCAGCAAGTGAGTTTATGGATAACTTGGAAGAAGATGGCTGTGGTCCGGACGATAAAACCTGGGCTTCTTTGGTTGAGGGTTACTGCTTAGCTGGTGATCTGGAGAAAGCTTCAGTTAGTTTCCGAAAGGCAATTGATAAAGTGCAGCCTTCTACCACTGGATACGTTTTAGAATTATTGGTCAGTGCTTATTGCCGCTGTAACAGAGCAGCAGATGCATACCATCTTGTTTCTGAAATGGTTGCCGAAAAGAAATTGCAACCTTGGCATTCCACATACAAGATGTTGATAGGCATGTTATTGGCTCAGGGAGGTTTTAAACAAGCTCTAGATGTTCTCCCTCTGATGAAGAACCAAGGTTATCCTCCGTTTCTGAAGCCCTTCATCGAGTACCTTTCTCAGTCGGGAAGCGCTGCTGATGCCATAGCATTTTCCAAAGCAATGACAGTGAAGAGATTTCCATCCCGTTCTGTATTTGTCCAATTATTCGAAGCTTACTTCAAAGCGGGAAGGATTAGTGAAGCACAGGACTTGCTTTCAAAAAGTCCAAAGTACATTAAAAATCATGCTGACATTTTGAACCTGTTCTGTCACATGAGAGCTGGGGAAATGGCGCCTCTTGCTGTCATGTCCACCGCAGAATGCTGAAGGATGTATGGCTATGTATTTTGTCACCGAGAAACAGTAGTAAATTTTTGTGGCCTTTTTGCTGTATTTTACTCTTCCCATTTAATATTGTTCACTACTTCACAGCTAGAGGCATAGTTGATTAGTTTGTTGATAACAAAGCAGCACTCATCAATCTATGATATCTGAGTTATTTTTCAATGAAATAACCAAGGCATCTTGGATTTTGGCATATTGCTTATGAATTGGTCTCATTTTTCATTATGCACTCAAATTTTATCAATGCTTCTCTCTGTACTCAACTTATTGTAATTCTTCTTTTTGGGTTTTCATTGCGTCAGATTATTAGTACCACTAACTCTGTAGCTACTCTGTACAAGGTGGTATGGAGGATTTGATGTGCTGCCACGGCACCCACTGTTTTCAAATTTTGCGTTGTTAGCTTATGTTCACTGTTATGTAAACGTTCAAGGTTGCTGGAAAACCTTTTTCTTTACACATTTTCCAGTTGTTATTAGCAGTTTTGCGTTATCAAGATATACATCCCGAATCAGAAAATAGAACTATATTGTGTAGGCCATGGAGCTCTTCAAGTAAATGCGCCAAGATCTGGAGAGTAGAGGTGAAACTGGAAAGTGACACTTCAAGGAGAAAAGGACCACTATCGTTCGTCATGGACCCAAAAATCTCTCACAGAGTACTGTCCTCAATTTCAAAAGCCTTTCACATAAATGGGGCTTTTCAATTCTGCAGATCGGAGGGCAGGAGATATGGCTTGCGGGGTGTGTTTGTGGATCGAATGAGACATGTCAATAGGCAGAAGGAGATGAACGTGACCAAACAGGTATTTCATTGAACACTTAAAATGTAATGTATTATCATCCGTGACGTACTCTGTTTATTGTTCTTTCTTGTACCTGTACATGCATCAATATCATCATTTTAACACTCGGCAATCTGGAATTCCAGATCGTCCCTAGTAAAAATACGAACTTTAGATTGTAGCTGACAGTTGATGTGTTAAGATGTCATCAAACCGTAATGATTACTAGCTACTAATACTACGGGGGTTTCTTCAACCTATAATCTAGGACACCATTTTTGGGGGGAAAGAAAGCCCGAATCTAGTGATGGCAGTAATGTTCATTCTTCGATACAGATAGGTGACAAGAGAAAACTGGTAAACATGAAATTGTTATTTTACTCCAGTTCAACTAGATTCTTGGTTTGAATGTAGTGTTCTGATCTGAGTTGAGGCTTCCTTAAAATATAGGGAAAATATATAAGATTGTTAGTATTTAAGAGGAATTGAGAAGGGCCCAGAATTAGCAGAATGGAATCTGCAAACTGAGCAAACGTTGGAGTTGGACATTGATGATAAGATTGTTTATGAGAAAAAGGTAATCTACCTGGAGGCTAAAAAGAAAGAAATTCTGGAAAAGCATTCCCAGGTTGATTTGTTCTCTGTTCCAGATTTAAGCATTTATTAGATGGTTTTTAGTAGACCAAAAAAGATTGTAATGTTAAAGAATGTTTAAACTTGGGGACGGTGAAAGTTGGTGGTCCATCCATCCGTTGCAACTTTTTTTTACTGTTAGGCAGCAAACTGTTTCTTTTCTTCACCTAAAGATCTAAGTAACATATACGAGTAAAGATATGTCTTTATACATACTTGCATTTTATCTAGTGTTTTCTGCACGTTTTCAGTTGAATGACCAAAAGTTGTGGATGGAAGAAGTTTAGTGACTCATTTAATACAAGAAATGATTCATATAATCGGCCGTAAGCAAAGAAGTTTATTAGTTGTTGGGGGTGGAGGAGAGGGGAGGTGTATGAAGGTATTAGTGGTAACTGATAAAAGAAAGGGACAAGTACTCCCCCAGTCCCAGGCTCCAGCTGTATTTGTATAGCCAGAATATGTATAAATAATCCATCACTTTCTTCAATTTTTTGTCATTTTCCAGAATTGTATTGAGAAGGTGGATCCTGTTTGTTTCTATGATCTATCCTATTCCTATTCCTATTCCTCCTTCTGTTCAGTCAATTTCCTATTTGGTGGCCTCCTCTTTCCTTCTTTTGCCCACTCACTCCCTCTTCATTCCACTGGATTCAAATTCAATTCAACTATCTTATTCACATTAATGTTTTGGCAGAAGCTCTTCAGGCCTCGTAAATTTAATTTGTCTTTTATAAAGAGTCATATTTCGAATTGTATATACCTTGTGACTTAGAAACAGATTGTATCATTGGACTTTTTTAATGGGAAGTAAGGGAGGGAGTAGATGAGTTACTACCTTCACTAATTATTTGCTTCTACCTCGTTTTCACTGGCAGGTGAGATTGTTACTGTTCTTTTTTTGGCAGGAAATCTTTGGCAACTTTGACCGGTCTGATCTCTGCTTCTGCTCTATTCTTGACAACATTTATGTACAACTGCTACCAAACAAGTTTCCGACTAGTAAATAATACTTTAGGAATTCAGCACAAGATCCTCTATTTACCGGGTACGTAAATTTCTTATACGACACTAATTCCGCACCTTAAAAGTAATTGATCAGAGCTTATATATATATATAACCCGAATCGCCACATTAATAAGTGTCAATTACTAACACGACGCTACAACATTTTCAACTGCAATGTCGGCAAATGGAAAATGAGCTTCAAACTCCGAACTAATTAACCATTTACAAGATCTAATTAAACTTTTAAAAAAGGACACTGCCATTCGTTCAAGGCTCTTGGCTCAAAGTTTTCTTTTCTTTTTAACTCATCATTACTTTTCTGTATAATCAATTGAAGCAGTTCGTTCCCCCACAAGAAATAACAGGCCGTTTGGTTGGCATTATGATATGAGGAGCTTCTTTTTGCTTTTCATTTTCCCTTTTTCCTCTATAAACAATGAGAATGGATGAAGGAATAATCGTTCTACCGAGGATAACACGACAACACATTTTGTCGGGTCCTTTTTATCATCACGCGCAGCACCAAATTGAAACTCAATCCGGCGGGCCTTTTAATCGCACGGATAGTGAATTCATGAGTAGGATAGATAAATTATATCTCGCTATTGTGTACGATTGTTACACGTTAAACTTTAAACTTCAAACTTGAAGGACACAAAAACATCCATAAAATACTCCTCATCTTCATCTGGCTTTTATGTTCATTAAAAGTGTGGAAGACATGAAGTCATTAGCTTTGAGAGTCTCACATTCCCATGTCCCTTAATTTGTGTACATTTTTTCGGATTTTGTTGAATGGCCTAACTCAGGGAATGTCGGATTCCGCTGTAAAATTATCATATGCCAACGTATTTGGCTGCAGGAGATAGTGAAAATCTCTATGCAGTTCAAATAGATAATGACAAAATCACACTACTACGTATTACCAAGCAATAATAAGACTAGTGACTGCTCTGAAACACCATCAATTTTGGTCTTATTGTGTGTAGGCTTTGGCCCTTTGGGTTTATGTCTTTGATTAATTAACTGCTATAGAATCTTTCCCTTTTTTTCTTTTGTTTTCTTTCATTTTTGTTTTTCAAAATTCCTCATCCTTCTCCTAGAGATGAGATGGTGGCCATATGATATTATGATATTCTCTTTCTTGCATGCCACTGACCCATTGACAGGCATGCCACTTTTTCTTTCTTTATACAGCGCAAAGGGCTGAGTGCTTTGCTTTGCTTTCTCTGTCCTGTGTTTCACTGAAAGAAAACTATGGTAAAATCTAAAAGGTGATTCTGGCCTACAATGTTAGAGTTAAGTTCCCATCAGGAGGGGTACTTATCACACTAACTCAAAAAAAGACTGTCTTTCTTTTCTGGGCTTCTTCCGAAGCTATACTGTGAGCAGGTTTTTAGAGTCTGGCGATTCCTTGGTTGGTTTGTTATAGCTCCAATGGGGAAAATGGGAAGAGAAAGTAAGTTCGTCTTCTGGGCTCTCACGTTTCTTTGCTGTTGCAGTTCTTCATTAGCCTTGCTCTCTCCCAAAGGTGTTAACTTTGAAGGTAAACGTGATTCATCCTAGCAAATTTTTTTTGTGGGTTTTATCCAGAAATGGAGGATATCCATATTCATCCAATTTCCATGTTTATCCAGTTCAAGCTTTGATGGCAATAAAGAGTAGTCTGGTGGATCCTCATGGCGTTCTTGACAACTGGGATGGGAACTCAGTTGATCCATGTAGCTGGACTATGATAACTTGCTCTGCGGAAAGTCTTGTCATAGGCCTGTAAGTTCTAGTCGGAGGATACTATTCATAACTATATTTGCATAAAGAAAAATATAATCTTTCTGAGAAAAGTTTCATAAATCTGATACTTTAGCATGTTTACTAAAGTGGGTTCAGATGGTTTTGATGCAGGGGAACTCCTAGTCAGAATTTATCCGGCACTCTTTCTCCTAGTATTGGACGTTTAATAAACCTGCAAATCATGTGAGTGGTTTGAGATGAAAGAGTATTTATTTGATTGATTTATTATGATCTTTTGATGAGCACTAATGAAAGAGGTGTTTTTTGCAGACTTTTACAGAATAACAATATAACAGGAGCAATCCCAGCGGCGATTGGACGGCTTTCGAAACTTCACACTCTTGATCTTTCTGATAATCGCTTCACTGGCCTAATCCCACCTTCCCTGGCGCATCTAAACAATCTACAATACATGTAATGCATTTTCTTTTTCTTTTTATTTATTTATTTATTTATAATCAGAGTTCATTTTGATGCATTTTTCTGGTCTGACTTCATTTTCATCTTGATTAGGAAGCTGAACAATAATAGTTTGTCGGGTGAAATTCCGAAATCATTTGCCAACTTGACTCAGCTTTCTCTCTTGTAATGCTCTATTACTTCTTCATTTCGCAACCGCATTTACTCCATTTTCTGTTCATATTTTCATGACGATGATGTTTTGAACATTTCCTATGGCAGGGACTTGTCTTTCAACAATTTGACTGGACCTGTACCCTTGTTTCCTTCGAAAAATCTCAAGTATAGTACTTCGAATTTGCAAGAATCATATAATTCCTTAAGAGTAATGTCCGAATGCTGACTGTCTACTTCTTGTTTTTAACTGTTATTCCAGTGTTCAGGGCAATCCTTCAATATGCACGTCCGATCCAAACTGCAACAAGATGACATTGATACCAATGTCAATGGCGCTGAACACGTCACGGGGTAAGATGTCATTCGGAATTTGCCCCATATATTTATCATCTAACAGCAACATTTATGTATCAGTTTGAAACTTTTCAAGACTTGGTTATATTTCTAATTCAATAGCCATTAACTTCAATTTCGTGTTATGCTTCTGAAGATGACGAGAGGTCAGGAAGGACTAAGAGTCACAAACTTGCCCTCGCCTTAAGTTCAAGCCTTGGGTGTCTCTGCTTAGTTCTTCTTGGGGTAGGCTTTCTTCTGCGGTTGAGATATAAGCAGAAGCAATTGACACAGAAAGCAGTTTTCGACGCCAATGGTTTGTGCTATTTACTTGATGGTTCATTTTTTACATTTGATGCAAGTATCACGATCATCAGTGGTAATTCGTGTCTTTCTGAAATTTCAGATCCACGAAATGATGAGGAAGTTTCGCTTGGGAATTTGAGAAGATTTCAATTCAAGGAACTTCAGATAGCAACCAACAACTTCAGCAGCAAAAACATTTTAGGGAAAGGTGGTTTTGGAAATGTATACAAAGGTCGCTTCCCCGATGGGGCGGTGGTGGCAGTGAAAAGGCTTAAAGATGGAAATGCTGCTTGTGGAGAGAGGCAATTCCAGACTGAAGTTGAGATGATCAGTTTGGCCGTGCATCGGAACCTCCTCAGGTTGTATGGATTTTGCATGACTGCCAATGAAAAGCTTTTGGTGTATCCATATATGTCAAATGGGAGTGTCGCTACACGTCTCAAAGGTAGTATTTTTATTCAGTTCTGTTTCTTTTTCCTTAGTCCAGCAGTTGTAAATGCTCATTTGGAGATCAGCAGAGTAACACCTGTTTATTTCAACAGCAAAGCCAGTTTTGGACTGGGGAACAAGGAAGCGGACCGCCATAGGAGCCGCGAGAGGACTGTTATATCTCCACGAGCAATGCGATCCCAAGATCATTCACAGGGATGTAAAGGCTGCAAATATTTTGCTAGATGACTTCTGTGAGGCAGTTGTGGGAGATTTTGGGCTAGCAAAGCTTCTGGATCACCAAGATTCGCACGTTACCACGGCTGTTCGAGGAACTGTGGGGCATATAGCGCCCGAGTATCTCTCAACAGGCCAATCTTCTGAGAAGACGGATGTTTTTGGATTTGGGATCCTCCTCCTTGAACTGATCACAGGGCAGAGGGCTCTTGAATTCAGCAAGGCTGCAAATAACCAGAAAGGCGCCATACTCGATTGGGTGAGCTGAGCTAGCGCGAAATCTTTTCTTGATTAAACCTCCATTTATTAACAAGATTCATTGGTTTTTTTTTTTTTCCAGGTGAGAGAACTTCATCAAGAGAAGAAGCTGGATATGATTGTGGATAAAGATCTAAAAAACAACTACGATGGGATTGAACTTGAAGAAATCGTTCAAGTGGCTCTCTTGTGTACGCAGTACCTTCCGAGCTACAGGCCGAAAATGTCTGAAGTAATTCAGATGCTGGAAGGAGATGGAGTTGCAGAAAGATGGGAAGTGTCTCAGAGATTGGAACCAAACAAGTATCGAACACAAGAGCTATCGGCTTCAGAACGGTTTTCTGATCTTACAGATGATTCTTCATTGCTTGCCCAGGCCATGGAGCTCTCTGGTCCTAGGTAGTAGTAGTAGTAGTAGTAAAACATACTAGCATTGTTACAGAGCAGGATGAAGAAGGCATTTTGATTGTTTTTTTTTTTTTTTTTAAAGTTTTACAATCTTGTATTTATAGTCAAAGATCAGAGTCCGAAGGGCTTTGTGTACATTATCTGTACAGAAGAATCTTTATCCCAAGTTTTTGTGTTCTTTGGCTTTTGTAACTCTGCTCTATTTATTTCTTGCAAGATCAACTGTACAATGCCAATACGCTAAGAAAAATGATGGGAAATTATTTATTAATGCGTCGGTCAGGATACGAAAGACCGATGTTGCTCGACCACTTTCAAATTGATAAAAGATTATATACATGTGAAATTCTAACCGCGATGAATGTGGAGGGAAAAAAATGTTGAATCCCTAAAATTAAAATCTTCGAGTATTTCATTTTATGTGATGCTACATAAGTTACTTACTGAGTATTTTTCACGAAATTTTTATAAATCTTTCAATTATTTTTCTAAAAATTATAGGACTTCGTTGAAATAGAATGAATAATTTCTGAAAATTTTATTCTCCATTTTTCAGGAAGAGAATTCTTGGTTAATTACTTGATAATACTGCTCTGCTAAAACAGTTCAGTTTAACAAATATACAACTTATTATGAATATCAATGTACGAAACTTAAAATAACTAATTTGATACAATTTATATGTTACTTTTTAAATATAAGGTAATTATAGACCACAGCTGATTATATTAGGTATAGAGTAAGAGAATAAAATTTGGGAGTGGACTCTTTCTAGTGGGAGCAATGTTTATGGCTTTTTTAAAAAATGAATTTTCATGTCTAAAGTTTTTTTAAAATATTTTTTTATTCCTTACCCGAACCGGATCCTATTTACCTCGCTTATCGGGTCTGGTCGAATCCAATATCAGTTTCCCAGTATTGATTGAAGACTTCGAATCGACTTGCCGCCATTTGCGAGTCTGCTATTTCTTCTCTCACCGGTGACTGAGTGAAGAAGAATGGAGTGCGTGGTTCAGGGAATTATCGAGACACAGGCAAGCTTTGCTTTTTTTATTTATTTTTTATCTTTATTAATTTTCTTTTGAGGCTTTCCTTTCGAAGGTAAAATACGTTGTGGAATACGAACAATTTAGCCACTGACTTTTGGTGATGTGGATGGATTTGAGTGATGAAGGATTGCTTCTTGTAAAGATTCAGAACCTAATCAAAATGAAGTATTTGACGACTCGGGGGTTTGCGTTCCTCCGCGTTATTAATGGCATTCAATCAAGAATAGCATGATCACTTGCCTTTTAGGGCTTGAGCTGCTTAAAGCTTTCATCTTTGAATTCATTAGTTAATACCTCTTGATCTCCAAAATTGAAACAAAAATCTTTCGTAGCGACTAGTGAGGATAGGATGATGTTGGAAATTTCTTCTCTCCTCTTTAACCATTGATGCTTCATCGTGCTGCAATTAGGGTTAAAAGCTTCTTTTTTTCTGTTTGTTATTTTTGGGTGTAATTCACCCATACCTTAAGCATTTCAGGTAAACAATCATGGGTTACGTTGAATCTATGTTGCTTTGATTAATAGTTTTTTTTTTGTGTGTGTGTGTGTGTGTCTCATTGTTGAATGTTGAGCATCCTCTGTTCCCGCCATGGCGGTCAGGTCCTAAAATGGCCACCAACAGCCTAGGCTTTCATATTTATTTATGTATTTTATTTATTTTCCCTCAGCATGTCGAGGCTTTGGAGATTCTTCTTCAAGGACTCTGCGGTGTTCACAGAGAGCGCTTAAGGATCCATGAGTTGTGCCTAAAAAGCGTTCCCAACTTAGGTTCTGATTTTTTTTTTTTTTTTTTTTCCATTACAAGTGTTTCTCTGAAAACTTATTTATCATGTCACCAAGTTCTGGATTCTTATAATCACCAAAAGCTAGATTATTCAGTGGTTTCTTCTTTTCACCGGCAGATGTTTTTTGATAACATGATTTACTATTCGTGCTTGAAGGGCTGGTTTCTTCAGAGGTGAGGCTCTTGTGTGATCTCGAGCAACCTGAACCAACATGGTAAATGAAAAGGTTTGTATGAAGAATGTTTGATTACTGAGTTCGTTGCAGATTTTTTTATGGGAATTAAAATCTTAGGACTGTCCGACAAGTTGGTGGTGCAATGAGAGGTGCTGGTGCGGAGCAAATATCGGTGCTAGTAAGGAACACTGTTGAAAGCAAAGTAAGCAAGAATGCACTTCGGATGTTCTATGCACTAGGCTACAAGTTGGACCATGAGCAGTTGAGAGTGGGATTTGGCTTCCGTTTCTATAGAGGTGCTCAGATAACTGTAACAGTGTCTTCAGTTAATAAAATGCTGAAGCTGCATTCAACTGATGAAGCAATTCCCGTTACTCCTGGGATACAGCTGGTAGAAGTGACATCCCCTGCTTCGTCTGAAAATTATTCTGAAGTTGCTGCTGCTGTATCATCTTTTTGCGAGTACCTTGCACCGTAAGTGCTCTTTCCTTAACTACACCTAGCAACTGTTGGTGGTTATATATTTGATGTTGGAGCAAAGAGTTGAGATAGATACTAACATCACAAAACTGGTAATTAAGGATCAATATATATTTTTTGGTTTTAAACAATTTTATCAACAATTTCGTTTTACTAGCCCCTATGAATTTGTTGCCCTGTAGAACCTTCTGTTGATGGAAAAATCAGCTTCTTGAATATAGCTTCTTGAATTTGTTATCGTGTAGACCTAGTGTTGATGGAGAAATCAGTTTCTTTGAATTTTTATAGTTTGAAAACTGTTATCCAAAGGTGATTGATTGTGATTGTATCCTCCTATATGATCTGTTTGTCAAAGGAAAGATAGCTTTGCATCCTAACAAGAATAATTCCAGTTAAACTAGCCCAACCTAGTAGAGTACTAAGAGCACTGATTATCGTGTGTTCTTACTTAGTCCTGTTGTGTTCTGCGATTCCACCAATTTTGGTATAGTTCTGTGCTTGATGAATGCTTATAGGAAGTCGGGTGTTGTTTGACCAGTAGGACTAAATATTTTTCTGGCAATTTCTTTGTTATCAGGCTACTGCATTTGTCGAAACCAGGTGTCTCGACAGGGGTTGTTCCGACTGCTGCAGCTGCTGCAGCATCACTAATGTCTGATGGTGGAGGTGCAACTCTTTAGTGTTTAGCAGACGGGTTCAAAATGAGTGCAGATGTGAATTATTTGGGTTGGTTTGAAGGGATGATGGGACCAAAGTGTCGTGCTTTTCTTACTAAACAGAAAACAGTGGTGTTGTTGTGGCCTGTTTCTTACCATTCCATGATGCAATTTTTGGATAGAATCTGAATCTGAATCAAACAGCCTTTAAATAGCAGCAGGCTTATAAGCAATTCAATTTTTGTCTGTGGGCCTAACTGTAACTGAAGAAGCCCAAACTTGAAGATGTGGTGAATCACTTTTTGTACCTCAGTAAAACAAATACGGAAAGCCCAAACACCTAAAGAGATGGTGAGAAATTATTCGGTGCATTTGTTGCATGGCTTACAACACTATTTTTAAGGATGGAGTTGATGCATTCAATAATTTTTGGAGAGTTATGAATGTGGGAAAGGCATTTTTTTGATTCATCACTATTTCATGTTCTTATCATCTATTAAATTGAAAGCAGGGTTTTGGGAAGGAGAATAATGAAGGTGAGGAGTTGCCTGTAAAGTTCTGTTAAATCTGTGGTTTAACTAGGTAAAAATGAACCTCAGACCTCTAGATAGTATTTATGCATCACAACTGATGGGTACTTGGTCGTTACTCGGTGAAGGTTAGAAACCAAGTCAGCATGCTAATCTCTAAGTCCAAGTGTAAGAAAAAGGAAGGCAGCTCCAGCTTGTTGTATAGTGGACCCAAAACCCACGTGGAGCAATCAGTTTCTAATGCCATAATAAATTGGGCTGCCCTCCAGGGTAACTTACACTTAACTAGAGGACAGTATGAATTTTTTTTCCTTCTGATGAAAACAAATAAAACGAGAAGTAGTGGTGGAGAAGGAAGCTAATCTGGGTACGACCCACCCCATATATATATATATATCTACGTTCCTATCCATATTATAATTTTGGAGGAGTCAGCTTGTTAATTCTGGCATTTGGATGACTCAACTTCAGCCACGAATAACCTTAATCCCTTCATTCAATGTTCATCTTCATCCACTAGATTTTGCATTTTCGGACTAGGCTAGTGTCACTTGTCAAATTGACGCCGCAATGTTCATTATGCAGTTGACGCCTTCATTGTTTTGATTTTGATGATGGTGACATGAGTAAGTTTTAGCGTACCCTCGAGGCAAACGGGTTTTGAAGTAATAAATACGAGATAGCATCCCTTGTAACGCTGTATATCCATCATCGTCTCCATTTTAACTTTTTAAGTGTATATATATTCAAGTGTTAGGGTACCATTCCACCCCTTTTGGATGTTTTGTTTCGTAATGCCACTAAGGTTCATTTGTCTTAAATAATGTTTGTTAATTTGGTTATTATTTAGTTGTGAGCATGCAACAGGTATAGTACGCCCAGAATTTGCAGACTATAGTATAAATGGCAATTTTCATCGTTGTTGAATGAAGAAGCTTTTACGTACTCATTATATAGAGAGAGATAAGTATTCCATGACCACTAGACCAATGATTGTTGTAATAAAACTATGACTACACTACCAATATTTCAGCTTCGAGTCCGAGGGATATCCAACAAAAGATGCTGGCCGGTGAGACTGAGCACGACGGTTGTATTAATCATGTATCATAACTTTAAATACGTGTGCTTTCACATTTATTTTCATTTTTGCCGTCAAAAACACGTTAAAGGTATGTGATGTGACGCAAATCGTCCGTCAATGGATGCTTCTTGTGGCCCAATACGAAATCTTGAACGGCAAAGTCCACTCGTGTAGCCGCTAACCAAAGAGAAAGGAAATAACGCTGGAAACCGAGCTAGATGGCTCGGATTAACGCAGATAAAGGGGAAACTGAAGACTGTGGAGTATTCTTATGACAAAAGTAAACGCGTAGGAGAAATACGGGGCTTTTCCCCTGGTGTAACTCCGACGGTCAAGTTAGTAAGGTTGAAGAAGATGAACAGTATGCACTAAGAGCTCAAATGTAAAAGATTGCGTACCTCCCTAAGTCTGAAGACTTAGTATTTAATAGGGTTTAGATTATGCCCGTTGCAATGTAATGATCAGCATTCCCAGCTGCTCCGTCTCTCTTCATATCCAACTGCTCCTGTCATCATAATCTGACTTTTGGCTTCCTTCACGCTATCGTTCTGAGTGATTTCTGCATGCATTCAAAATATATGTCTAATCCTATTATGACTTCTACCTACTGTGTCAGCGCCCTTACTTGTTCCGACCTAACCTCTATGGCTCGGTAGTGATGACCGTTGGGATGAATATAGGAAAACTTAGTGGGACCGACCTAAAGTTTAAACCGATCTAAGCTTATGTCTTTGGCTCGGCTTTATGGAATTTTCCGACCTAAACTTAGTTTTAGACCTTTCAGATATCTTTATCTTTTTAACTGTTTATCCTTTCTTTTGTTCATTGGGTTTGGCCCAATGAAGACCTATTTTTATGCACACCAGTATGTAATATGTACTCATAAGTTATAGTATGCGATTAGTACACAAATAGTGAGACAAATGATCTGTATAAGAAACTGAGAGCCAACTCTTAAGCTTAGTAGTTATCGTGTCCATGCCAATTGACACGATGACAAGATATAAACATATCACAATTGAGAATGTCAACATGAATAATTACACAGGTAAAGTAGAGGTCGGAAACGTCAATACGTGAACTCATCAAGTCTATCCAGTGAATATGAACACAAGTAACTTATAATATAACACCACATATTCAAAATTGAAAATATCAACATAAATAATTAAACATGTAAAGTTAAAATTAGAGAGTGTTCGACACGAGAATCTGTCCCAATTACAGTAGTCATACGAGTGAGTGCGAGCTGAAGACACTTTTCACCTCCTCCTCTCTCCCGCGGTCCCTTTCCCCCCCCCAACCCACGCCACTCATTATTAAATTGATTCCAAAAGCCAAAACCAGGAGGCCCCACCTCTCTCCTCCGGACCCCACCCAGAATCATAGCCAACCACAAGATAAAACCACAACTCCTCAAACCCACTAACTTGCTGCCAAGTGTCAACCCTGGGATTCTCTTCTGTACGGATACCCCCTCTTAAGTCAGTCTTTCTGTACCACTTCCCCCCAAAAACCAAACCTTCACTGCTTCGTCTCTTTTCCAACTAAAAAAAATACTTTCTCTTCTTCCTTTCCCTCCCTCCCCACAATACTCTTTCCGACCAAACAAACAAACCTTCAAAAAAAAAAAAAATAAAGCAAAAAAATCCTCCCTTTTTTTAACCGTTAAAACTTTGAAAAATGCTAAAACAGGAGGACACTGGCGGCAACAACAACACCTGGGCCAAGGTGTGCGACACCTGCCGCTCCGCGGCTTCCACCGTCTACTGCCGCGCTGACTCCGCCTACCTCTGCACCGCCTGCGATGCCCTCATACACGCGGCCAACAAGGTGGCTTCCCGCCACGAGCGCGTCTGGGTCTGCGAGGCCTGCGAGCGTGCTCCGGCGGCTTTCTTGTGCAAGGCTGACGCGGCTTCCCTCTGCGCCTCCTGCGACGCCGACATCCATTCCGCCAACCCTTTGGCCCGCCGCCACCACCGCGTCCCCATTTCGCCTATTCCGGACACCCTTTACTGCCCACCGGCCAGTAATAATCAAGGAGGAGGAGGATCCATGCTAGGCGGCCAAGCCCATACCCATACCCATACCTCCACTGACGACGGCTTCTTGACTCAGGACGTCGACGACACAATTGATGAAAACGATGAAGATGAAGCCGCTTCATGGCTGTTGCTTAATCCTGTTAAGAACAACGGCAGGCAAAGCAACAATAATACTAATAACGGGATGATGTTTGGCGGTGAAGTCGTGGATGATTATCTGGACCTGGTAGAGTATAGTCCGTGCCAGGAAAATGAAAATAATTACACAGCCAATGATCATCATCAGTATTATCATCACAGTCATGAGCAAGACCATCAACAATATTCAGTCCCTCATAAGAGATACGGTGGCGATAGCATCGTCCCAATTCGTTCCGGGAAAGATCAGCTTCATCTTCAGCAGCAGCAACAAAATTTCCAGTTAAGCTTGGAATACGAAGCATCAAATACTGGCTACGGTTACCCTGCTTCAATGAGTCACAGCGTAAGTACTTCTTCTCCATTAATACTGTTTAATGGAACATGTATTTTGAGATTTTAAGCTAACGCTGTGTCTGCTTTAAATATGATCAGGTTTCAATGTCATCCATGGATTGCGGTGTCGTCCCAGAATCCACCATAAGCGATGTCTCGATCTCTCACCATAGACAACCTAAAGGAACCATCGGCCTTTTCGGAAGCGTGCCAATTCAAATGGCGCAGCAATTCCCGCCGATGGACAGGGAGGCCAGAGTTCTAAGGTACAGGGAGAAGAAGAAGACCCGCAAGTTTGAGAAGACAATCAGATACGCCTCCAGGAAAGCGTACGCCGAGACCCGGCCCAGGATTAAAGGCCGGTTCGCTAAAAGAACAGACGTCGAGGTTGAAGTAGACCAAATGCTCTCCACCGCACTGATGATGGAAGGTGGCTATGGCATCGTGCCATCATTCTGATTTCTGAAAGAAGATTTCCTAGTTGTTAATGGTAAATGGAATGTAACCGAAGCTAATGAATGGAGTTATCTTGTGTTTTTTCCTTCCCGATATACATATAATACCGGGGAAATATGCTTTCTGAAGTAAAATGTTGAGGTTTTCCATGTTAGTTTCAACGTTTTTTGAGTTCATCCATGTAAAAACTACTGTAGTCTTTAACCTACTAATAGTAGTATAGTAGTACTAAATTTTGGTTAGATTGCTGAGGTTTTATTTAAAAATGGAGATGAGGAGGCAATGCGGTCGAAAAGAAGTAAAACAGGCATGATTCGAGAAACATTAGCAGATGCAAAAACAAACATAGACTGACACTCAGAAAGCTTACAAACTTTCCAGTTTAGGGTAATTAAAGTAAGCCCACTTACTCAGCTTTCTTTCCTGCAAACTTTGTGGTCTCTTCTATAAGAAGAGTCTACTTCGAAGTTATACTTTGTGACTCTTAAACAATTGTGACGCTAGACTCTTTTCTAGTGGAAGGGAGTACATGATCATCCATTGCCATGGTCCCAGATTCTGCTTTAAGCATTCAAGGGATAGATAGATAGATAAACAGAACAGAATATTACGTCCACAAACAGTCTCAATAATGAATAGAAAAAAGGCAAAGTGGGGAGATATTTCTTGGCTAGTAACTAAAGAGAACACCATGAGGTCAGGGCGTAAGGGAATGTACCACATGTTTCCTTTCTCCTTTAGCATTTTCATAAGGATAACACACATTGTATGAGTGCAAGTGAAAATGTTATCCATAAACTCGACCTCTCGAAGACAATTAGTTTTCTTTATAATGAGCCTCAGCGGCAAAGTCCTAGAGTTCTCGGCAGAGGATAATCCTTAATCCAATACAATCCCAGCCATCATCCCCACACCAATATTGACTCTGCTTGATCAGGTAAACAGTAGAGGAATTTTCAACTAAAGCTGCCGCTTACGGCTTCCAAAACTAATTAGCCCCTGTCCATCATTTTGTTCAAAGCAGATGATGAGGATGCTCAAGGGATGCAAAGTGCAACTCATGTCACATTGACAACTACATGCAGGATGGCCACCAAATTTATAGCCTCAAAAGTTCAGAATACAGTACACACACGGTGCTTAAAGAAGAATATTGCACTTTTCAACTTGTCCAATATTGAATCCGTCAAAGAAAAGCAAAGGAGGCACATTCAGCCTCACATCCTACCTCACTAAAGCATGCATACAAGTAACAAGATTGATCACAAATTGTCAAGAAATTGCTCGCCAGTTTCGCATACCGCCTCTTTAATACTCCCTCCATCTAATTCAAAGAGTCCACTTTGTATTATTAAAAACAACAATACAAAGTGGACTTTTTAATGGGACAGAGGGAGTATTAGCATTACCTTAACCGATACTACTTAGTGGCCAAGTACCTTATTCTCCTCAACAGAAGCTTTCTCATATATGTTTCATCACAAGTGCTCCTTTTAATCTGTCTGCATGTTAGAAAAAACTGTTGATCAATAGTTTGAAACCTATTGAGTGAGAAATATCAGAATGGCAGAATTCAACTAGCTTGTACTAGTACCCTGAGAAGTGAATTTAAGCACCCAAAGAAATAAAATGAACACTACCAAAATTGTTGTCTGATGAAAATAAATTCTGCTTGCCATAAATTAAATAACCAATATTATGAACCAAGATGAAATAAACGAGGATTAACATCCATAGGCTGGAAGGTAGTTTCAAAAAGCAAGATGTTCAACAATGAGAGCACTCCTAGACTTCTTGGAAGTGAAGGCATAAAGAAAAAGGAAAACAAAGGAGGGCATTAAAAAGACAGCTGAAGCAATTCTGGATTAAAAAACTTTGTGGCTTCAGAGTCCAGATCTTGGTACCTGACAAATGCCAGATGTGCCGTTAGATATGGCTCTCCATTGTTCCTTTAAGGCCACTTCAGATACATCACAAATTCAGTATCTCTCTCTGTGCTGCTATTCGCTGGGCGTAAATGCTTTTTGCACATCATGTAAGCGTCTAGACAAAAGGTACAGGATGTAAGGAATAAAAAATTCTTGATCCAAATGTATAATGCGGACTTAATAGACTCAAGAATCTGTGAAAGTTGCACTATCTTGGACAAGATACTTATCAAAAGTGTCTGCACTGAGATATTTGAGTCAACAAACAGACCCTAAGTAGAACAACTATGCTTCACTCAATCATCTATTGATTTATCAACAGCCAACACATGTAAGACTCCAGAACATTTGTACAGTAGAAAACCAAGGAACTTGAAACTCATAATCTTGAGTAAGCAAACCTAAATAATTGAACACTGAAAACAGAGAGGTTCTTCAAAGCCACAAATAATCGTGATCACAATGCATTGCACCCTAAAAATGAGAAATTTTAAGCAACCGTGCCTACTTCCAGCAGTAACAGTTTCTGAATATCCATTTGATGAGCCCAAAGAAATGAGAGTTCAAGCCTAGTGCAATTAACAATTTTCCAAAGTGTTCAATGGAAAAATTCGAAGTATGATATAGTTTAACACACAGGAAAACCAAAATAGTGGTGGGCAAAGAAAGCTTAATGACGGAAAAGTTTTCCTAAAACATTTCCTCTCCAGGGTAAAAGGTATTAAAAAAAAAGTGACCTAACTCCAAATTTGTTAATATTATATTTACTTTCTTTTTTAGGGACACTTCATCTTGCCAATTCATATCATATCATCAAGAGAAAAAATAGATTGTCTTTTAAAACTTTACTGGTTTTTATATGATTGCTTTAGGTGACTTGCCATAAGGTAAAACCTACCCCAGTGAAGCAAACAAAGGAATCAAATTCACTCTATGTTTGTGCCTATATGTATCATTCCTAACAACTCATGCATTCGCTTTCGGATAGAATATGATAATGACAGGGATTATATCCAAGTGACTAGGCCTCTTGCTAGACTAAAGAGCGCATATTAGATCCCAACTTTTGTGGGCATAAGACACAAGAAAAGTGAAAAGGTTTGTCCCAGCTCAGCAAAGAATGTGTAACTGTTGTGGAGGTCAAGAGATTAACCTTTCCAAAGCTTGAGTAACAACATATGCCCCAAATATTATTAATGAAGCTCATCATTTTGAGTCATTTGGATTCCATAAGTTCATGTTCTATAACTTGAAGATGGTCACACCCTGGTCGCGTAGGCAGCCATGTTATCCTAAGAAAACAAAATTTTCAGAACCATCTAGCAAAATAGTTTGTAATATTCTCTTCTAAAATCCTTTACCTCCAAGTAAGTTACATGAAGACCAGCCAAACTTAGTAAAATCCATAAGATAATCGTGCATTGTCAGAAAAATTAAAAAGATATATGCCTTTTAACCATGGAACCCAGATTGCAAAGCAGGCAGCAACAGGAATAGGATGATCTTACACAAACTTTAAAGAAAAGGAAGGAAGAGGGGGAAGTGGGGACTGAAGTTAGCTTATTATTTGCACTTTTCACTTTATATATGCACTTTTATAAAGAAAAAGTAAAAAGAGCCACGAATACCTCAAGTTGGAAGACATGGTTGTAATGCAGTACCTAGGCTGCAAAGCTAGACAGCTTGTATACCCAGTAGCGAACATAACGCAATGGCTAGCTTATGGACTTGAGGTCTTTACTGATACTTGAGCACTTTAAGTATTTATTTCTGATTTTATATTTGCTGAATGCCAGTATCAATTGCCACTTGATATGAACTGAAAGACCCACTCAAGTGTAGTTTGAACACTCTTGAAAAATGAATTTCTCAACACAACTGGCAGAAGCCTGCAATATTCAACAAGAAAATTCTTGATAGAGAGTTGCAATGTTCATTACTACAATGTTAGGAAGCATCGATTGAAATTTTTTATCCTAAACCTTGTTTAAGCAATGTAGTGAATATACAAATGTCACGGTTTGGTAGATTACTTTTCACCAAAATCAGAAATAAATCTCATTTCAACATTTTTTTTTTTAATATTTTCAGACAAAGGTAGCAATGAAATAACAAGGTTATTTAACAGGTCTCCGTAACACAGAGTCCAGACATTAGCACATTGTTGATTCAGTCTTGGTTTACTTTTTGGTCTTCTCCTCTCTTGAGTAAGGAAAAAATGAGAGAAACTTACAAGAATGGAAGTATTAGAGAATGAAATCATATCCCCAGAAGATTAATCCATTTTTCAAAGAGATTACGTGTACCACTACTGGAGTAACATGCCTGAACCTCAAGAGGGAGGAAAAAAACAGTGGCAGGAAACCAAATTTCAAATTGGCTATTTCTCTAAATTGTGTATTTAAATGACAGTACGCTATAAGCAACCAGCTTTTCCCATCATTGTAAGAGCATGAGTAAAGCACTAAATAAAAAATCCACATCATCCAGCAATGATCCATGTATGAAAAAGGAGCTTTCATTCAGCTTAAACACCAGCCCTTTCAACAGTATAATTCCACACCACTATTTCTATTTGTGGATGTCAAGTCTTAAATGAAAAGCAAAAAGGAGCATGCCCAGGCATTGAATAAAATGGAGCCACCAGGGACAACTTTGTGGCTCCAAATATTGATTCCCAGTTCTTGCTAAGGAATTGGCTAGGCATTTCTACTCCCTTTAAATCCATATGCCCTTTAAGTATCAGTTTCCCTCCTGTCATTCGCTCAATTATAACTTTTCCACACCTCATGACCCAAACAAAGATTCTTGAAAGTGCAGGAAGCTGACAAATTAGTAAAACAAGAGTATACTTCTTCACAATGCTCTTGATCTATGTTAGAAATCAGACACCAAAAAAGTGCACAACTGTTTCCAAACACGTGCATGTAATGTATGATCAGCGTTTGAACAAACCAATGTATTACGCTTGATTTAATGTATCAAAACTTATACATGACCCATAAATTTAAATAAATAGTTATTCAAGGAAAACAAGTACTGCTAATGCTTACAGGTATAAATAATAGGGGTTATCCAGAGGCATCAAAAGGGGTGGTACCTTTCAGGGAATATGCAAAATCAAAAGTGATAACCATGGAGAAAGACACAGACAAGATTCCAGTCACGTAAATATCCACACCATGATTGAGGTTCACCGCTGTCAGCTTGACTACAAGTACGATACGTTTGAACAGATAAAATTGCATTTTGACAATCATCACTAAAAAACTTACATGTTTCTTCCTCGAGCATGCGATGGTGATTACTGGTTTCTCAACCCAAAGGGAGCCTTTCCACATGTTCAACTCCGCAGCTCTGGTTGTTCGACAAAAATGGTCCACAGAGACACCCAAGCCGAAGAAGATTGCCGTACAGACTTAGCCAAACTCTCATTCCAAGACTCTTTCAAAGCACCTCAAATGTCCATATTTTCACATAAAACGCAGTGAATCCTCCTTCAAAAATCAAAATAAAAACAGGACGAAACTTTTTTTGCCCCCTCTTTTTGTTTGGACAAAATACAATTACAGAAATGACAGTTATTATAGCTCAAAAACAATCAGTCTTCATAATCAACGATATCATTTCTAAAAACTCAAAAAATTATTCAACGTCCAGCAGATTCGACCAAAAATTGGAAGGAAAGTGGAAAAATTAGGAACAGAAGTTACAGCTCAAATCAAATTCTAGTTTACGTAGGCATAATGTAAGTGTGTGTCTCTATATGAATCATGAAAGCATTGAGATTACCGTGTCGGGACGGAGGGACCGGACCTTCGACGTCGACGGGAACTTCTCCTCAGTTGCTCAGCCAGGCCTGCATCATATATTCTCCATTCTTACGTCGTAGTATTTCAGAGATAAGTATTGCCCGGCCCAATTATTCGTCCAAGTTAACATTTGGGCTTTAACCGACACTGTTGAAGCCCAATTTAACTGTTGGAAATTGGGCTCCGACTAAATTGAAGTCAATTCATATGAGAATTGACTATGAATTGACGATAGGCCCAAATAACAACCTATGCAGCAATTGAGGTTCAAGCCAGTGGGACTATTGCAGACTGCACCAACTGATCTCTACTTACGATGTTCGGCTTTGATACCAATTATGAACTTGAATGTCAAACATGTTATGAACTGATGACTCATTTTCAATTTATAAAATTTGTATTTTGTCAAAAGAGAAAAGAAACTTATAAAGTTTGTATCGTATTTTAGTATTGTGTAAAATTTTGGGACCAACTCACAAGTATCACACCATGCTACAACCATTCCGACTATTTACCTAAACAAAGAGATGTTTGGTATTTGTCCTTGAAATCAATAGAGTAAATAGATTTTCGAACAAGAAAAAAGTAAATAGATAAAGAAATTGGAGGGATATAAGACAACTTTCATCAAAGAGCTCGATTAAGGCTATGTTCGTATTTACATTTTTTTTTTTTTTAAATTTATACCGTAAGTTTAATATATTCTAGTCCCTTCTGTTCCGTTAAAGATGTAAACTTTATAATATTGTTTTCAGTATTTCAAATGAATTATTCTAATAAAACAAATGGAGTATTAGGTTTTTATCATTTAAATACAATTTCTTACTATTTAACTAAATGTATTTACATTTTCAATACGCCTTTTACGTCAAATTTTTTTTTTCCAAAAATATGCTTTAAAAACAGCTCATAACAAACATGTCCAAAATAGAACCTAACCTTTTCAAAAAAATTTTTTCCAAAAATATGCTTTAAAAACAGCTCATAACAAACATGTCCAAAATAGAACCTAACCTTTTTAACGGAATGAAATAATAGAAATTAAAAGAATTAAATAAACAAATTAACATTACAATCACATTGGATGAGAGCGAGACCGTGAATTGGTTGTTGGCAGTAGCTATGGCATTAGGCTTCTTTTGCGACGTCATGAAAATTATTCTCGCTCTTTTCTTTTCTTTTTTTTAACTCGTCATTATTACTTATCTATTACATAGGAGACAATGGCGATACGAAAGTAAGAAGTCTTCTGCAGAATCCTACTAAGCTGCACTCTAAATAGGCAGAACGGGTAAGATAAAAATCAAATTTATGACATTTGAGTAACTCTTTATAAATTACAACCGTTAGAGCACTTGCTCATTCCCCGCTCTCAAAGGAAGGGTTACGAATGATAAAGGAAACTTGGAAGAAGAAGAAGAAGTAAAGGGTAAAGGGAGAAAGGGCATGGCGATGGCGGATGCTTGAGCCAAGAGAACACGTTTTAGTGGGGGGCCAGCCCGAATAACGGATGAAATTCATGGGCATTTTCTTCTTTCCTTTCGAAAAGCCAAAAATCAAATTCACACTCATTCTCTTCTCACCCTTTCCGTTGCTTCATTCAAGTGCCATGCCACCCCCAACTCCATCTTCCCAAAATGCCATTCACATATTCTTTTTATTATTCACATTTAATAAGTAATTTACATAATTTACGCTTAAAATAGCTAAACATTTTAAGGAGACGTTTGAAATTCAATACCCTTCAATATCAGTTATGTGAGTATAATTTATATTTTTTCGTTCTATTATCTTATTTCCAAATTTTCCAACTAAACGCCTTAATATATAAACGACGAAATATCCATAGACCGAGAATTTATAAGTAACGAAATGTGAGATAATTAAGAGAGGGGCAAATGAGGAAGAGAACAGAACCGTAAGAGACTTGCAACCCAATCAATTCTATCGTCAGCAAAAGATGGAAAACAGTTAAAAAGCACAAGAATTAAGAAAGAATCACCAAGGGCCACTTTCCCCCAATTTTCCCATCCCAAAACCAATTCAGGGGAATGGAATTCATTCATGTTTTTTAATTCAATCGCCCTATAAATCCATAAATTCCAGTCTCCCTCTTCTCATCTCCATTGCAATTCGCAAATTCAGTACAAATCGAAGCTGAAAATGAGACCGGGAACCAACTCCAGTGCCGCCGACTCCGCCGCCGCGGTTGCTGATCAGGGATTTAAACACTGGAATTCGCCCGTCCCGTACCTCTTCGCCGGGCTCGCCCTGATGTTAGGACTCATTACGTTAGCTCTCCTGATTTTGGCTTGTTCTTTCAGAAATACCAGGAACACTGGTAGTGACAGCGCGCCGCCCTCCTCACTCTCGGCCGATAATGATGCCCAGGAGAAACCGCCGAGGACCGACCTACCGGGGCTGGAAATGGAGCCCAGGATAGTGGTAATCATGGCTGGAGATCACAATCCCACCTACCTCGCAAAGCCGGCTGCTCCGTCCGTCGTCCGTCACGGTCACGCGGAGGAAGTTTGATCAGATGGAGATCGATCGACTTCTCCATCCCTTATTACTAGTATTACCATATGAGAAGTTTTAGTCACCCACAATTTTTTTCCTACTATTTTTTTTTTTTTTATGTTTTTGGGCCAAGCGGGAATTGTATAATATTGATGAGGAAAATGAATTGAATGTTTCTTTTCTTGTGAATTTTGATTTTATTTTCGAAATACAGTATTTGTTTAGTGCCTTCTCCTCAACGCATTTCCACATTGCTCCGGCGATGATCGTTGGAGGCCATTTTGTGAAGTTAATTTAAGGTAATCCGTGAAGAGAAAGGTGGAGATGAACACCAAAAGCTGTGAAAAGAGGCACGTTACAAATGAGTAGTATTAGTAGGTGCCAAAAATGATGGTAACTCTCACAGTTGGTATTACGCGAATATAGTTTTCATGTATTGAGTTGTCGAAATATTGCTTACGAATTTGGTAATTTTGGTTTTATTTGTGGTTTACTAATGTCTTGGCTTTCAAGTGTAAATCATGGGATTACGACATATTTTTAGGCTTAAATTCACAAGAGTAAACGTTTTCTCACGTAATAATCCATTTTAAAAAAGAACCAGCAATATTGTTTGAAAATGAAACGGAAAAAATGGTCTTTAGCGGATTTGGGGTTGAGGTGAGAATGAGGTTAAACTCCACCTCATTTCATAATCTTATCTTGTTGAAATGTCCAACTAATTCTTAGCTAAGAGGTTTTCGATTTCAGCAATTATCCTGCTGTCTTACACAATTAATTATATAACGACGCAATAAGTAGGTCATCAATTAAAATTTTGAAATATTATAGGGGTGCGTTCGGTGCACAAAAATATAAATGAGAACGAGAATTGAGATCAACATTTTATATTTGAGTTTGAAACAGTAATTCATTCGTTAAATTCCATGAATAGTTTGAAAAATGTGTAGGGAGAGAGAATGATTATCAATTTCTCATTGCCATGGTTCGTTTTAAAGAATAAGAATGAGAAAAGGAAAAAAAAATCATAACTTTATTTTTATTTTTTATTACTTGTAAAATTACAAGGTCATTCATTCCCAACTCTCAACCAATCTCCATAAATCTCATAACTTTCTATTAAGGTGATGTCATTGTAATTTTTTTACCTATTTATATGGCCCAAAAATAAAATAATTAACTATTCCTCTCATTAATGTAAATAAAATAAAATGACATTAGGTGAAGATATACATGAATTCCCGAATAAACACAAAGTAAGTAGGACAAAGTTTCCAAGTAATACAAATCACAATACCGCAAATGAGAAACAGAGGACCACTTTTTGAAATGTACCGAAGGCTTAGCCTAGTGAATTTTAAAGTCCGGAATCAACATTTTTCTTCCTCCAATTATTATTTTGTCTGGGACCTCACCCGAATCAACCTTTAGCCCCTGTGACCCAAGTTGTTGTTTAGTTACTATTCTACGTGACATGTCAATTTAATTACCATTTCCTATCTGTCATTCCCATCTTAAATTTTCTAAATTTTATTTAAAATTTTTCACAGAAGTCAAAAAGCTACCACAATCATTGTGTAGTGTAGTATTATTAAAATGTTTCTCATTCGATCAAGCGGAGACTTGATGATGACCACAAGTCAGAGTCCGAGACCTCAGAGGAAGACGAATAATGTACCGTATATAAATGAACTAATTTGATATTATTTATATCTTTACTTTGACTAATTACGGATCACACGTGATTTATATTAGTAAAGGTGAAAAAAAGTAAAAAAATTTGAAAGTGGACAGTTCTATTTAAACAATAAAATAATTTTCCTAAATGAACTATTCTAAAGAAATAGAGAGAGAGCATATGTAATTATAATTGCGTGTATATTACAATTCATCTATATTTAAAAAAAAGAAAAATATAACTACAAACCAAATTCAATAATTGTATGGTTGTTTAACGGGATGGATTGTAGTTTTCCATATTTTAAATATTACATTTTATTATATATCTCTTTTGATTTTAATCCATTTCCAGAAAGGCAATTAATTTCCACAACCATCATGTGGGTTGGAAAACGTCCAAGTAATTCATTGTTTGAAGATAGTGCTCGCTGATGACACTTTTTAACAATCTGTCTCCATTCTCCAACCAACATAAATAAATTAAGATTAATAAATATATTATATTGTGGTGATGGATGTCCTTAGCTTAAGAAATAAATTATATTTATAATGAGTTTTTTTTTTTTTTTAAATTTATCGTAAATTATGTGGCTACGTACTGTGCACATAATAAGATATTAATAAGCATAATGGATATTAACAACATATTATTTTTGTTTTAATATAATATTTCATTTTTTTTTTTCCGTACCCTTACTAACGTAATTTATAATTAACGTACATTTGAAAACTGGACATTAGTGAAATACCTGATCCTTATAATTGAACAGAGAAAGTACTATATCAAGTGTTTTGAACCTCCTTTTGAATATACACTAAAAATACACTAGAAATGATGAAATGTAATATATACATATATATATACATGAAAAAGATTATGCTTTGAAAATGAATGTGTTTTTGGAGAATATATAGAATAGAGATAAGCATGGTGAAAACACTTGGACTGCAATGTCGACTTTATAAATAGTTACCGTGTGAACATAATAATTTGCCACAAAAAGAAAGAGGATTTTAATTTCATTTAATTGAAGATTAGGGGATGGGGTTTCTCATGACCAGATGAGCACAAACTACTGGGCCTGTTCTTTACATCCTAGTTTTAGTTTCAACAGTAAATTTAATATACTATAATTATTTTTTATTATTTTTAATACAGGTTTTTACTATTTAAATATATTTTTTTACATTTTTATTATATTTTTTATATTATAAAACTATTTTCAAAAATCCAATTTTTAAACCCATAAAAAAGAACAGGTGGATGGCTATTTCTTTCTTTTGAGTGAGAGAAAAGGAAGTTCTTAGGGTGCAGTTTTTTTCGTCTGTGCTTTGAAAATGTCGTATTTGGTAGCGTTAAGGTAACAAAGCTTGACTTATGTTCCGACAAATATGATTATTATAATTCATAATGGATTAGGTTTGGTGGTATAGCCGTGGCGTCTCGTACGAGTAATGTTGTGATGGCAAACAAATGGGTTTTTTTTTTTTTTTCTTTGAAAGGTTCAAATGGGTTGTTAGTTGTTACTTGTTTTGCACCCACAGTAAATATAAAAGGTGATTCATCATATCATAAGTAGATATCAAATATTATGTCTGTCATCTCATCAGTAGCGAATCCAGAAACTACATTTTAAAATTTTTAAAAGGGTTCAATATATATATATATATATATACATTATTTTTTAAAAGTTAAATACATTGTAAAAATGATTTTAATAGAAAAATATACACCGATAATATGGGGCAGGAGAGGGTCGGAGGGGTCCGGGGACCACCCCACCCCTCCCTTGGCTCCGCCCCTGATCTCACAATGGAACGTGAAACTCATTTATCACGTCATGAGTCTCATTTCTCTATTTTGAGAGGATAAACGAATGAGACAGGAGCAGGGCAAACAAAATCTGAAGAGCATGAACAAGTTATACTGTTTCTGTCAGGAAATCTTCTTTATTTTTAAAAATTAATAAAAAGAATTCATTTAATTTCAGGAGTATGTATAATCATCCATAATATATATTAACTATATATCTATTCATACTCTCGCGTAATCATTAGATCAGTTACTATAATTTTTTTTAGAAGGGGTGGCACTTTCTTATACGGTACAAATTTATTACAACACAAACAAGTTAGCTAGATTTGAGTTTTGAACGATTAAATGACCGATATACAAAAATTAAGTAAGTAAAATTAGTATTAAGAAGTATCAACACGAAAATTCACGTACTCAAACTAGCTATATAACTAGAAGTGGCAAAGTTTTCCTCTTTGGCTTACGCCTCTTGTGGTAGACAAGATCGAATACATATTGCCAGTGAAGTTTCCACTACCTAACCCAACCTAGCGAATTTAAAAATGCAACAACTAACTTTTTTTGTTTATTGTTTGTTGTTTAATGTTTCCTCAGAGAAGTTGATAGGAATTGACGGTCGACCCACCATGCACCCTGCTACTGTTTGTGTTTTTTTTTTTTCTTTTCTTTTCTTCGTTTGTGTGCGATCATCAAAATTAAAATCCAACAAAAAGATTCAAGTGGAAGAACTACTTATGATTTACTTTTTTCTGTCGCTGATTTCTTCGTCTAAATCTCAACTTTTGTTTACATTATTTATTATTATTGTTTTTTTGTGGAGCATTAAGATAGAGAATTAAGGAATATTCTTTGTACATTATAATGTGAAACGGGGTTACTTCTCGAAGACAAACTTTTCTACACTTAAAGTCGTGTCCTAAATTATATAAAATTAACCACAATTAAGTTAATTTTCCACAAGTCTTTTGAAGAAATTAATTGTTTATCCATCGTCAATTGATGATGATAAGGATGAGACGCAGAAAATCGTTCATCATCTTCAATTTTACTTTTGCGTTGACCGTAAGTCTTCACTCTTAAGTCATCATCAGTGCACTATTGAAATAAAGGAAAAAAAAAAAAAGAACTAAAAATCGAGCTCTACCCTATAGGTCCTCTATTTTCCTATTTTTATAAACAAAATAATAATTTCCTTATTTTAATTTTTAAAAAAGGTGAAATAAAAATGTTGTTAGTTCATGTCGAGCGACTTCCTATGCCTTGCATGAAATGTTCTCGTATTTGATAGGATCTTTTGTCCGAAATATTTGACCAATGTTGAAGCCTGCTTCTACGCCGAGGTTTCAGGACTGGTCCTTCCATATGATATCTGCATTTGAGATTAACTCATTGATTTCACTCCTATGGTTAAGTCAGTCTCTCAGCAAGTATCACAGTATGAGACAAGTCTAGTTAATGTTTATTACTTCCTTCAGCGATACGATTGAGTATTTATAGGCGGGAATGCTTGTAATAAATTGCAGAGGAAGGAATTGGACAAGTCATCTCTCGACCTCGTCCACACGATCGCGGAAAGATCATCCCTTATTCTGTATTAACTACTTCCTCGATCCCTATGACAAACTAATCGATTAAGGGCACGTATAGGGTACACGTGTCCCTTCCCCAAGGTTCATGCGCCTTGACTGAACTTTAGTCTGGGCCTCCCTTTTGAGGCCCGTTTAATATTGGAATGTCGTCTTTATCCTATCCTCGACCAAATTAATATATCCAACAACCCACATAATTAAATGAGTAAAATTAAAAATATTAACACAAATAATTAAATAAATAACGTTAAAATTAAACAATATTGACACGAAAACTCGCCAATCCAAACAAACACGAATCGTCAATGTTGAATCCTCACTTAGAGGCGAGCTCAGCTAACGTCGGCCTCCTCTCTTTCTCCCCTGCTTTTGGGAATTACTCCCTTGTATGACTCCAATGCTCAAGTTAGGTTCCAAGAAGATAATGATCAAAGTTTGTTAAGCAAGAATTCAATACCTCTTTAGTGAAGGAGCTGTTGAGTATTTATCTTTGGCAAAAGCAGCAAAGGTTTCCACGGCATAGGCTAGCTAGTCCTGGTGTCGCCTCCAAGTCCCAACACATGTTCTCTGCATGCTATTAAGGGATACTTAATATCTGTGTCAACTGTCGCGCACTCACGAAACTGTAGCCCAGTTAGGCCATGAATGGGGTCAGCTTGACTTCACCTCTGGAGGACGAGGTTAGTTTCAATTCACCTCGTTCCAATATCCAACAATCAACATTAGTAATGATGGCGCCATCTCTTGAGTGGGAAACATTTGCTATAGGTTTGATTGTTTATGTTAGTCGGGGCCAGATGAATATGAATGTACTATTATATTAAAGTACTTCTGGAAATTCGAGGTCGAGCCTCCCCATTTTGAACCAATTGTTGGGTGGGTGCGTCCACAGTATTCACGATGCACTCAAACCAGACCAAATACATCAGAATCTCGTACGCTCACCATCTCCGCTCGCCAAATACAAATACAACCGCCTCCGGATATTACCATCATCCTTCTCCCCATAGTTCATATGTTTGATTATTACTTTCTCGTCTCATTCAAAATGTCTATTTTGTATTACTGAAAACAGTAACATAAAGTAGACTATTTGATTGGAACAGAGGAAATACCTATGAAATTAACCAATTCTTCATATGTGATCAAGGCAAAAACTTATATGTTATGAATGTCTGATGACGGTTTAACAGTTCGTGTATCAAGTTTAATTTTAAAAGTATCACGTAAATATTATGAAAATACGTATTGATTTTAGCATATAATGTATCGAGCCGATAGAGGAACTAGCTAGGTATAATAATCCATTTGACTTAACGGTTGATTTCATTAACTAGTAATGTAAAAGGGGGTTAATCTTCCACATCATTCTATAATTAGCATAAGATAAACACCCTTGAAAGGTTGCATTTCTCCTAATTATGTCGTTGCTGTTGCTCGTTTTGGAATGTCTTGTAAATATGTTGTCAAATTTTGATTTTAGAAATGATTTTAAATTGTAAAAGGTGTATTAAAAGTATAAAAATAATTTAAAATTAGTGTAAAATTCAAAAAAAATTAAAAATTATGGAAGCGATCATGACCTAAAGAAAATATCTCTCCCCCATCATCATTTTCTTGTAATAATATAATAGAGGAGTAATGATACTCAATTACGATTAATTTATCACAATGTTTCAGAGCAAGTGGTATGATATGTATTTATTAACTACATTTTTATAAAATAATTATACTCTCCCATGATTGATAAATGAAAATATGCCGCATCACTTTATATGTAAACTTGTGATGACTATAATTTCTCATAGCAAAATACTTTGGGTAAATCCCTCTAACTTGGTGAGCACTAATTCACTCCGATCGAGGTAGTCTCACTTCCCAAAATGCCAAATTCAAAACAAGTCAATGGCTAAACAGTTGTAACTCATAAATATCGGGGTTCAGTTCATGTTTTATGATAGTTTATATCATATTGTTATGCATGCTGGCAAACCCAGTTAGGGGATCGCCCCCAATTTCCTCCTATTCCTAACAAATCTAACGACCCTGTAGGTGGACGCCCCTAGTTTATTTTCTTTTCTTCTCAAGTCCAGCGTTATAATAGTTGATTGTTTCAAGTAAAAATAAATAAATAACGATCATGTAGGTGGAGGCCTCTAGTTTATTTTCTTTTCTTTCCAAGTTTGGCGTTATAATAGTTGATTGTTTCAAGTAAAAATAAATAAATAAATAAAGTATCCCAACTAAATTTTGAATTAATGCAGCAGCTGTAGTTTGTGGACTGAGATTAAAGTGACCCTACCCCCTTATAATATATATTTACTAAAACGCACTCCCTTCGTTAGTTGTTTTAGTTTTATTTTATTTTCTATACTTTGCAATTTTAAAATTCACGCCCTTAATTAAATAAAGATTCTTATTTTTAAATTTGTTTGTAAAATAAGTGTAATTCTATCAATTTCAATACAGAAAAATAAGATATAGATCAATAATTTATTGATTTACTAAATTAGAGTGTCATCACACTTAGAAATTAGAACATTTAAGTAAAAAAAGTTTGTATTGTTCTTAGTGACTCCTCAACTGCTGTATTGTCAGGAGTTTTATTGACTCCTCAACTACTTATAATGAGTTTCAATACATTTGCTTAAAAAAAAAAAAAAACATCTCCTTTATTTTAAACAAAAAAAGCGTTTGGGTATAACTATAAACCATTAAACATCTAATCTGAGCATATATGACACAATGTCGTAATTAAAAATTGAAAACAGAGGAATCCCTATAGCACACTAGAAGAATCTTCCTAGGAAGCCAGTGGTATTTTAGTAATTTGATGGTCGCCATTACGACACCCCACTCCCCCCCTCCTATAAATTCAGATGGCGACACTCTTATTCGATTATATTTGAGAATAAGTAACTAATAGTACTAAGAAAAGGAGAGAGATAAAGGCCGGCCGGTAGTTTCTGTACCTGTCGGAATCGGAAATGGAACCTCCATCTTCAGCACCAGCTTTCTGGCGATGGAATTCTCCGTTACCTTACCTATTTGGGGGCCTAGGAATCATGCTAACTCTCATCTCCGTCGCCTTATTCGTACTCGCATGTTCTTATCGTAAGAGATCCTCAAGCATGTCAGCTGCCTGGAGTCAAGACGCCGACGAGGAAGACATCAAATCGGGGAAGTCCAACGGCCCTCCAGCCGCCACCATCACGATCCCCCAGATTGTGGTCATCATGGCCGGAGACGAAAATCCTACCCACTTGGCAATTCCGGCCGTCTCTTCTGATTTTCCCAAAGCATGGGCCGACCACCACCACCACGACGGCGGCGATCAAGTCTGAGATGACTGACATGCAAGCAGTTTAGAAGGTAGAATTATAGTAGAAAAAATGGATGTAAATCGGTTAAGGATATGAGTTTGAATTCGTACGAATCGATGATGACATTTTGAAGTATGATTAATTAATGTGTAGTATTGTATAATATATCGTCAGCACTCGTACGGTTGTACGATTCTACACTCAGTGGTGATCGGCCAATTTATTTTTATGTTTTTACAGTTCATTTTGGGTATGAAAAAATGAAGAGTAAAAAAAACAGTTACTGAGCTGTGGCCTGGAGTGGAGTGAATGTGGACTGTTTTGTGGTTGAAGTGCGTAAGCGTACCTTAATTACAGAAATCCACATAAAATACGTATAAGAATACAAAAAAGGAGATGTAGTGTACGTAGGACGTACGTATATGGTGAGCAGTTTGAACTTGAAGAGTTCGAGAACTTATCCATCTAGGTTAATCCTGATCCGTACGGTACCATCTGTAAAAGTCGTTGATGTTTTACCTGACAAGTGGCGCCACCTCATTAAACATGCGGTTACAACAATTTTGACGTGTCTGTTTCACAACGATCATGAACGCCGGTGATCGGCGAAGTTTGGCCGATGTGATGTGCTTCCCGCCGGCAATGAAACTGATCCTCGTCGGGAATGAACATTTCCACTTTCCACTAAACATATGGATTAGTTAAAATTAAAAACTCAGAAGCTTGTGCTTGGCCTTTCGGCACCTCACCTTTAATTCTATATATCTATATGAATAATATTTATTGTTCCAATGATTTAATTTAATGAACATCCAAAACATTTGAGGTCTCGGAACCTAGAAGATCAATGATCGAATCCTTATAGACAATACAATTGTTTTATTATTGGGATTTTCACCCGTGTTGCATGGAAATATGTTATTCATGACTAAACAAATTACAATATCTTTACTTTAAAATAATAATTAATTATTGATGAGAAAAAATGTAGCGAATCGGCGCCGAGGAGAATAGAATAGTGCTTTCTAGTTTGATCAGCGGAGGAAAAGACGGAAACCGAACGAATGGATAGTATTAATAGTATTATTAACTATTAATAATAGAACATTGGAATTTAGACTGGTCATTTGCTTACGTGGACGCCATTCATCCATCGGTTTCATAAAATAAACTAGTACTAGTACTAGTTATCATAATTTATTTTTAGTAAAAAAAATAAATTATTATTAAAAATGATTTGAAAACGCGAATCTTTATTTGAGACGGAGGAAATAAACGGACAGAAGCGGAGTGGAACTTGGAATGCATGCATCAAGCGCGTGCCTGGAAACGAAGGTAAAGAGTTTTCCACGTTCCAGTTAATGGAGTTACGAGGTGGTATTTTTACAGCTGTCAAAAAAGGTGTGGAAAAATATTACTACTATATATAATCAGAATCAGAAACGTAAAAGAAGACGATGAAGGTGATGATGATCCAGTTGGGACGCGGCTGCTCGCCTCGGGTATTCATGGAATGGAAATGGAATGAATAAAGATCACTTTTTAAAGTAATAAATGTAATTATGTAAATGAGAGAGAATCATTTTTATAAGGAAAAAAGCTATAGCTAGCTGATAAACCAAGCGGCGAAAAAAGAAAAAGAAAAAGAAAGCACTGTGTTGGCACTGCTATTAATGGAAGATTATAATGAGTAGGAACTGGGATAATTATTCTTTAGTCTTGGGGCATATTCCGATTTCCGGGGTCTCAATTGCTTTCCTTTCCACCTAGCATCTGCTTCGTGCGTGCGCAGCATCAAGTTTTTGGAAAATGTTTGTGGGACCGAATTTTATCCTTATTTTCCGCTTTCCTCTCCGATCAACACCAAGCCATTTCTTTGTCTGACGGTGAAGCAAGAGAATCGATGCTTCAGCTTCGCTTCTGAGTGTTTGTTTCAGTTTCCGATGGCACAGGTGGCTGTTAGCAGCGTTTGCCGGAATCCGAAGACGCGCATCCTCTTCCCTCACGCGTGTTCTTCTTCTCGATCAAAAATTGCAGCCTCGCCGCCGCTTTCTCAAGAGCTGAACACTCGTCGGAAAATTGTGAACCATTCTAAACCGGGAAAATTCCCCTTGATGATGGAATTTATGCCGATGTTCTATAAAAACAAATTTTTTGGGTATACTTCTAGGTTTAGTTGTTTCTTCCGGTGTTAAATTTTGCGAGAATGATTGAAGAACGAGAGATAGTTGCACAAATAAATGCCTATAGTTGAAGAACCCAATTTTGCCTGTAAAACCCAATTTCATTTTTTGGAGAAATGCCTATAGTTGAAGAACGAGAGATAGTTACACAAATAAATAATAGTTACACAAATAAGGGCATGTTCTTTAGGGAGTTCTGAGAACATGTTTCAGAACCTGTTCTCATCCCAACTGGTTCTTAGCCTATTTTTAAGAAACAAGGTTCTGAGAATTAGGTTGTAACCCAGTTCTCAGCCCAAGCTAAAGAACATGGGGTTTAACCCAATATTTTTTCCAATACTTTTTTCCAAAATTTTTACTTTTATTAGCAGATAAAACCCCAATATTTCATTTTTTACATATTCAACCAAAAACTAATTTTTACATTATAATAATATTTCAATCCATAGTAATTATTTTTAATATTAATGATATATTTAAGTTTACACAATATTTTTAGTTTAAGATAGTTTAATATTTAATTTTTCCTATTTAATTTTTAAAAAAAAATAAGTTGGGGCTGTCATTTAAAAAACAGAAAATAGCAGGGGCCTATTTATAAAAACTTTGATGAACAGTGTCGGTGACACTGTTCATCTTCTCCCCCAACTTTTTTTTTTTTCCTTTCGTTTTTTTTTCTTCCATTTTTTTCGGTTCTCACCCTTGCTCACAAGAGGGAATACAACGGCAGCAGTAAACTCTTCGTAGAAGAAGAAGAAGAGGTTCATCACATCTTCGTTTTTTTTCTTCCATTTTTTCCGGTTCATCACATCTTCCTCAAATTTTTTTTTTCTCTCTTCTTTCTTCTTCCTCGCTTCTTCCCCGATTCCGGCGGATCTGCAAATTGCAGAACCAAAGTTCAGCAATTTGCAGAACTTTGGTTTTGCAATTGTTGCAGAACCAAAAAAAAAAAAAAAAAAAAGAAGAAAAGCTTCGACGGAAAAAAAAATGGCAACTCTTCGGCGCGAATCGAAGGGAGGAGGTCGAAGGACTTCGCGAAGGAAGAAGATGACGGACGCGGGGGAGATGACAACTGGGAAGGAAGAGGACAACGGGCTCGAAGGAGGAAGAAGAAAGAAGAGGGGAAATAAGAGGGTTCTGAAACGAGTCCATTTTTTTTGGTCTCAACCCAGAAACTGAGACCCGGGTTGAGTCTTCTTCTGCGAAACATGGGATTCAGCACATTTTGGGAAAATTTTGAGTCTCAACCCCAAAAATTGACCAGAACCTGTTCTTAGCCCAGTGTAAAGAACATGCCCTAAATAAATCAGAGAGGAGAGAAAAGAAGGGAGAGGGTAGTTTTGGAAAAGTAATTTGATTGGGCCACCATGCAGCACTTTCGGGGCAAGAAACGGTGCACCGGTTCGGGGCAGAAATCAAGATTCAAAGTTTTTTATAACATACTATCTTTTTAACTTTTCACTTCGTTACACGGAAGCATAACTTAGTGGTACATCTCACGGCGTTTAAGGTATTGAATTGTAGGAGGTTTAAAGATCGAATCATGATAACTCTCCGTTCAATGTAGGTACAATTGTAATGTCAGGAAGCTTCCTCGGCATTGCATGAGAAAAAAAAATTCAATTATGATCTTTAAGAAGAAAAGTTTTCTCCTCTTATTGTCCTCGCCACTCTTGCTTTTTTACTTTGTATGGTACTACAATTTTCTTTTTCTTTTATGTAAAAGACAAATAGCTCCCTTGTGCTTTGACCTATGGACAATCACCTCCCTTATAGTTTTAAAACTATTGTTCAGCCCCCTAAAGTTTGGATGAAGTTGGTAATTAACAGAAATTGTGGTTACTTAATGGAAATAGTTTACACGAACGGTTGGAGAGAGATTCTCAAATTTTTCTATGACCGAAAAATCCCATTATCTTCTTGCTGTGAACATAATTGAAGACATTTGCAGTAGATCTTCAACGATTTAATTGCCTACGACGGGGGTGTCTACTTGCCTCTGCCCTGCTTAGTTTTTCGGCGCATCCAATCCAAGGGGAATCAGAAATTTTTCCCCATTTAATTCTTCCTTCTCCTCGGTTTTCCACCCACCCATGAAAGTAGTATTACACTTCAAAATGCCGAAACTTTAAGAACCAATCAGGAGGAAAGGACCCTCATCAAAAGCAAAAGTGGGATCCTTCTAGCCATTTGAAACTTCATTTAAACGCAAGCGTACGTGGAAGTTTCAGAAACACTTGCAACACATGATTTATGGTTTTTGGGATGGTACAAAGTCGTTTCCAGAGACTGTGGCTCTTGTGGAAGACATTGTTGTGGAATTAATATGTCCATAAAGCTCAAGTTATAGCAACAAAAAGAGGAAATTCTGACTGAGATTTTTGTTCTTAATTCGGGATGACCTGCAACATTTAATCGATGTACAAAGTGAATTGAAACAAGGAATAACTTTTAAGGACGATGAAGAGAAATTAGCAACAATATCCAGTGAGAGCTATTGAAGTCAGTAATAATGGATCGAAGATGAGAAGCTGCTGTAATTGTGAAAGGTGCAGTAAGCAGTACAATTATTGATAATTCTGAAGGTTGAAGCAAAAAAAAAAAAAAAAGTACAGTGGGCATACTAAGATTATGCCATGTCTCCACATACGCTGATGATGCCCATCCACCTAAAATATACCATTTGGTATCTTGCCCGCAGAAGTTTTTGGAACCCGTTGCGACAGTTGTAAGACGAAACAAAAAAAAATTGGCCGGCCAGAAATCAAATTTTTTTTCTTCCTTTTTTCAGGTCAGAACTCAAATTTGGTCGCCTTCTCAGTTCTTTTGTTTACTATTTATTTGTGTGGGAGTAATTCAGGAAAAAAGTAAGTTTTCCGTTAGTTTTCACCAATTCTGTTACTTTTCTAACTTAATCCAAACTTTAAGGGGGTGAATGAGAGTTTTAAAACCATAAGGGAGGTGTTTGTCCCTTGATCAAACCATGAGGGAGCTATTTGTCTTTTGTCCTTTTCTTTTTTATTGGTATCGAATGCATTTTGAAGTGTAATACTACTTTCATTTGAGATGGATGTTGAAAGCTGGAGGATTGCAGTGCCCGATCCTTACGGACTGTCAACAGCTTGTCAATGGAGTTATCTCGCCAGAGAAGTCTTCAGTAGAAGCTAAGCAAATAATGCAAGATATTAAAATATGTATGCAAAAATTTCATGACTGTAATATTAGGAAGGTATCCAGAGAAGGCGTGCATCCAGCTCATGTGAGGGCGTGATATGCAAATTTGGAGTGTGTAAATTTGTTTTATTTTATAATGGAAAATAGTTCTTAAAAAAAGAAAAGAAAAAGAGTGGTGTATCTTAGGGGTGTAAACTGTAAACGAGCCGAACTGTTCACAAGCCACTTGCGAGCAGCTCGGTCAAAGCTCAGCTCGAGCTCGATGTTGATCGAGTTCGAGCCGGCTCGATTAACAAACTAGCCGAATTCGAGCTCATCTAATACTGGCTTGTTGGCTCATCGAGCCAAACGAGCCAGCTATTTTTATTTATGTTTAGTAGATATGTTTTATTTTTTAAAAAAATTCAAAATTGGCTCAAACTTGAGCTCGAACTCGAACTCTCGAGCTCAAGTAATTTTCGAGCTCAACGAGTTGAGTTCGAGCTTTTCACTAAACAAACGAGCTGAGTTTGAGCTCGAGCCGAGCTCTCTTAATTTTCTTTCAAGCCGAGCTCGAGCTGACCTATGTTCGAGCTCGGCTCAGCTCGTTTACACCCTTACTTGTATCGTGTGAATAGGTAATAAGTTATTATTTCAAAACGAAAGACTAGTTGGTGTACCCTTTTGTGTTGCACACTAGGCCCATAAGGTAGGTAAGGCCAAGCTGGACTTTAGAGGGGCTCAGCCCAACAACAAAAGAATCCCGTGCATCCCCTTCTAGGCCCAGCGCCCCTTGGACAAGATAGGGAAGGAGGGGCGCCGGATGAAATGACTGGTGGAGACGTGAACCACGGCAGCAACAGGTCAGACGGGAAGGGCTCGCACGAAGAACCGCCGATCACTCCGGCCGCCCGATGTTGACGAAGGAACGAGATTATCCGTTGGACCATACGGTTCCACAACTCCCCCTATAAATAAGGAGGTTGGTCACATAATTGAGGTATGCCAAAAACCCATCTTCAACACTTAAGAGCCTTGAGTATTAGTATCTTGCTAAAACACTTACTAACCTACTCTTTGGAGTGCTAATGGGGCTCTTGCCCCCCTCCCTATCATTGTTTGTTTGCAGCTCTTTGGGCAGGAACCATTCCAGCGGCAAAGTGGGCATCATCAACTAGCATTTCTTCTAATTGAAGTTTTGAAAAAGAGTAATGAAAAAAATTATCAAACAAATTATGCATGGTCTAATTATAACATAATCAAGTAGACTATAATATTTCAAAAATTTACAAAATAAACCATCAAGGTGAACTGAGTAGTTGGTTTTGTTAAGCATGCCTTATTGGGTTTGTTTAACAACTTATTGAAATCCTAGAATCCACTTTGTAATTTAAATAAACCTTGGGGGTCTTTTGTAATATAAACTTTTAAGGCTTATAGTACATTTTTGCTGTGGGAAAATAATCATGTAGCACCTGCACACAGGTCACCCCTTCACATAAAGATAGAAATTACATTTTTTACCCCTGAATTTGTAAGAGTAACACCAGTACTATATAGCACCCGTGATCTCCCCGCCCGACGGGACAAATAATACTGGAGCAAGTGCCTTGGATCTCACTGTGGATATTTGGCAAAACAGTGCATCAATTTATAGAGGATCTTTGCTCTTAGTTGGGAGTTTTTTAGGTTTTTAAAGACCCCGTGTAGCCCCATTATTATTTATCACAACCTAATTAAAATTAAACTGTTAACGGGTCGTGTTTGCGAATTCTCATATCACCCTAATTAACCTATTCATTTCAAAAGTTTAACATTTTAAATCAAATAACACATTTAATTTATAAATATCATTAGAAATCATAATGCATGTTAACTTTCGTATATTTTGCGTTCGACTTAATCTTGACGCAAATTGCCAATGGCATAATAAAAAATAATTTCAGATTTAGTAAGTACTAGGGGGATTCAGCGGCGCTATCGCGCCTCCATCCTCATCTACCCATTTTGTGGTGAATATAACAATGAGCCTAATCATCAAGTGAAATACATTTGCCAATTGCAGAAGGTCCAATTGTCTTGCAAATCCCACTCAAGATTTAGAAAAAAAACCCTAGTTATCTGTTATTTGTATCATGATATAGAGCAGTTTTTATTTTCAAATGGAAAATTAATAATAATAATAATAAATATTGAACTTATACAAAATTCATTAATTTAAGTGCTCAACTACAATTACAATCAAATACACAATACAGTTGATCCAAATTTACGCAAAATTAAGTTCAGCTTGAGTGGTCGAAAAGGCTTTTGACTCTTCACCACAAAATTTATGTTGATCTGCTTTGGACTCTATAGTCCATTCCATGCAGCTCATTTTAGCTGAAGCCCCAATCCCAAAAAGCTTTCCATCTGAAAATACAAAAGCACAAAAATTATTGATGATAGAGAGTCATTCACTGCACAGCTTCATAGGCATCAGTAGATGATAGAAAGTCATTCAGTGCAACTTCTTTGTTCTCATTTTTCTTATCTGAAGATGAACTCTTAAGGAAACTAAACCAGAAACAGAGAATGCATTCAAAAAAAAACTAATGTTGGCAAATATTAGCAAGACATGGAGCATGATACGTACAATCTTTAAAAAATCGTCCGATCTTCAGGGTCATCAGCATAGACTGCGATGATCGTGTCATCTTTTTCTCCTTGTAATCTAAAAATGATTAATATTTATTCCCAGGAAGAAAACTCTTAATTTATCGATAGCTAATAATACCTAATCAATCAAGGGCATGACACCGATTACTTTAGCCCTCAGAAAACACCTTGGGTGAACTGGTTCCTGCTTTCACATATAAAGAATATTAGATCTCATAAACCTGAGTGCTAAAACAATACTTGCACTACTTCACAAAATTTACTAACAAAGAAGAGACTACAAGATCCTCATGCACTTTGCTAGTTATTTCGGCATACAACCACCACGAATAAAAGGTAAAAACAAGCCTCAGTAAGAAAATTCAAGTTCAACTTCACCACCATCACTTTCACAAAGATCATTTGAAAATGAAGATGCAACAATAATTCATACTTCCCACATATTGTTTCAGTACAATTATCAGTCCGCTTATAGACAATATGTTCAAAACCTGAGAGCACAACCATCAGACAACAGGAGCATCACTCCTATGTAGAGCTACAGTGAAAATTACTTCATATTTGCCCTCAACTACTAATGAATGTGTAAATAGCTTCTTCGTAAAGACCTCTTTTGGAATTCCACCACCAACTCATCAAGTAAATCACTTCCTCTCCAAAAAGAGCCGCTTTAGCAATCAATTTGGTCTTACAGAATGGGAAAACAATATACAAAAAAAAAAAAAGGAAGAAAAAAACAACCTCTTGCAGATTAAGGGTGTTCAACTCTTGCAGATTTTAAGCTCTCCTTAGTGTCATGCTGTAGTTAAAAAGAAATTTTTTGAAAAAATACTGCAGAGCCACATTTGAATTCATCATATCTTACATTGGCTGCAAAGAAGACTTACAGGAAAGATCCTCTGGATGGATTCAACAGATACACAGGAGGATGAAACATCAGCAATAAGCATTACTGGGCTGTAAGTTTTTCAAAACTTCTTAATGGATTTCCAATTCTTAGATAGTCGATGTGAATAAAATTTTGGAGAAGAAGCAATTTGCAATCTATTCTTGTAAGCTTCCTGGAGAAAAAAGCGGGATTTTTCTGACCCAAAACAGAAAGTCTATTACTTGAGCTGAGGGATCCCTCTCAACTGGCACTCTTGTTTCCCTTTTGGTCCTACAAGATTCCCTCGTCTCAGAATGTATGTCAATTTATTTTCTTCCTTGGAGATAGAAACTCCCACTTGAGTGGATGAAGTTTGTTTGCATTGGAGACCACTGACTGGTAGAACCCCTGGTCTTCAGGGATTTTAAATATTTAAAAAATAAATGAGAGGATTTTTGAAACTGCATTTTTCTCTCTTTATTTTATCTATTTTAATTGGGTCATGCTAAACGCAGGGAAGAAAAATTTTTAACGCACAGAAGAAGAGATAGTATTTTACTTTTTTTACCAAATTTGCCCCTACCCACATTTTAGTGCCTCCAACCCCACTATTTCTTCATTTCTTTCATTTAAAGGAATCTACCACCGCCTAAATCATCGCCAACCACACGAATCGTCGGACCTGGCTACCAAAACCGGGAAGACCCGATGGAACCCAGCAACGGGTTTCAATATATGAAACCCAGAAATGGGTTTCATAATTTGAAACCGAGAAATGGACGGTTTCCATATTATGGAAACCCATTTCTGGCCTTCCTCTTCCTTGCGGGGGAAGCGCGCTGCAAAAGGGAGGAAAAAAAAACAAAAATCCAAGGTGGTAGAAGGCTTAGGAAACCTTTTTTGGATTACGGTCCTAACCCCAGAGAAATGAGGTTATGTGCCCTAGCCTCCTTTTTGGGTTAGGCGCCTTAATCTCCTTTTTTCTGGGGTTAGAATTCCTAACCGGGAAAATGGGGTTAGGCGCCCTAACCTCCTTTTCTCCTAACCCTAGAAAAGGAGGTTAGGGTGGTTAGATGCCTTAACTTTTTTTTTTTTTGGGTTAGGATTCCTAACACCAGGGAAAGGGGATTAGGGTGGTTAGGTATCCTAGCCTTCTTTTTTGGAGTTAAGATTCCTAACTTCGGGGAAGGAGGTTAAGCACCTCTACCTCCTTTTTTTCTAACCCCAGAAAAGGAGGTTAGGGTGGCTAGATGCCATAACCTTCTTTTTATGGGATAGGATTCCTAACCCTAGAAAAGAAGGTTAGGGTGCCTAATCTCCTCTTCTAGGCTTGGAACCTTTTACTAACCCCAGAAAAGGTTCCAAGCCTTTTGCCACCTTAGTTTTTTGTTTTTTTTTTCCTGCTTCTTCTTCTTCTTTGCTGTGCCTAACCACTTACCCCTTTTGTTACTCCTTTTTGTTTTTGTTTTTTTTTTTTACAATACACTTATTTCAAAATTAAACATAAATAATATATTTTTTAAAAATCTAACCATGTATTATAATGTCTAAATCATACACACCTAATTAGAATATTAACTTTAACAATGAATATACTCTTCAACACTAATAGTACAAATAAACGCAATACATTATACACACCTAAAATTTAAAATAATGCCAATATTCAATAAATTAAAATGAGTTTACAATGCATTTATGTCTAAATTAAACACATTAAATAAAAAATAAAAAAAATCTAACCATTCAATATAATGTCTCAATTATTCATACTTAATTATAACATTTATCTTAACAATTAATCATATAAGATTAATAATAATAATAATAATAATAATAATAATAGTGGGGCTAGTGGGGTTGGTGGGGTTGGTGGGAGTTATGAGTGAGAATGGACAATCTAGGTATAAATGGAAATATTATATCTTTTTTCATGCTTTTAGACATACCATTTTAATTTAGTGGGGAGAAGTAGTATGTTGTTCAAATGTTTAGCTTCTGTTATCACCAGTAAAGCTAGAAACCTTTGGTATCTCATGACAAGTGTGAAGATGAAACCCCACTCCAGCAAACTGGGGCTAATTTGCTGGCAGAAATCAAGGGAAATATGTCTCTTTATTTTATCTATTTTCATGAACAGTATCACATAATTTAGACCGCTACAACACTCTAAGTCTCAATCTATTTGTGTGTGTGGGATGAATGAAGTTCGAGCAGGGTGCGAGTATGGTCTTTTTCATTTTTAGAGATCAATCTTTGTGAAAGGTTCTATGTCGTTTCTACTTCTGATTAAAATTTTGATGTTTTTGGTACTACAAATATAACAGCCTATTTGCCTACAGGTTTTGATGCTTTTGTGTAGGACCCAAAATTAATTCACCCACAAAACTAATTGAAGTCGCAACGCTTCGTCTGCACAAGCTAAGTCAATCCACCGATCGAGAATACAAGTAAGGCTCACGGACTTCACCAAAAATATAACAGTATTTGAATCAAATTAAATTAACTCAGTAATAATCTATTAGATATGATGGCATGAAAAACTAGAAAGAAGCACTCAAAATAAACAAACTGAATTAATCTAACCAAACAATTCCAGGCGAAATTTTATTAACCAGCAGAAGCTTTTCTGAAAACAGCTGAAAGACTTTCCTGATTTCTTTGTAATTTTCTCTGTGATTACAATGGCAACCCAAAGCATGTATTTATAGGCTAACATATCCCTAAATCTTACACTGATTCTATTTCCTAAAACAATTAGATTTCCTAAAACAAATACAAAACCAAACAGAAAACAAATGAATAAGAAATAGAAACTAATAGGAAACTTAGTTTAATTATTCTACATAGCCTCCCTTAAACTAAGTTCGCGCCGTTAGCCATACTGAGCATCTTCTTCAATTTTGCAAAGATCTCGAACTTCAATGCCTTGGTGAAAATGTCCGCCACTTGATCTTCAGTCTTCTCGTCAACCTTGTAATCAGCCTTGCAAATTTCAATAACAACCTGGCAAATTCGATGTATTTCCTTCAAATTTGATTTGAATACAAACTTGTATTTTGAGAAAGCCTTATCAAATTTCTCAGTCTGGTCAAAGAACTCACTGATATCTAATCATTCATTTTTAGAACAGAGCTTTCCATCGACATTGCTAATCTCATCAATGCCTTTAGATATAACAATGTCCTTGCCAACCCAAAGCTCCACTGTCACATTTTTAACCTGGTCGGACTCTTCTTCAAATAAGGAGTCGACTTCACTGCAGTTGATCTGCTCCAGTTCAACAGAGTTTTCAACACTCCCATGATCACTTTTATCTACGTGATCGTTAATCTTAATATCTCTCTCTTGTTCTGAGACACATAATTTCTTCTTCTTCTTTGACCAAATCAACACTTTTAATGTCTTTATCCTCCTCGACACATTGTGCTCAAAGATATTTTGGCTCTCTGTATTGTCGCTGAAAGATCCATTCTCCAAGCTTTCACCATCAACTTCAAGCAATGCTTCATCAAACTCCTCATCTATTAACACGAATGCTTAAGCTTGAACATCACAAAAATGATCAACAACAGTGGCATGCTCTTCTATGTCTTCAAAACGTTTAGACCAACACTCTCTTTTGTAATCTACAATTTGTTGGGTAAAAGACATCTCATAAGTCCCCAGTTCACATTCCAGGTCGTCGTAACCAAACATAGAAAAATCCTTGGTGACTTCTAAAACCAACTTCTTTTTGTGAAATTTTCAAGTCAACATGCGAAGAACTTTTGACAATATTTGTTCTTTTGTCATCTTCTCATCTCACTAACGATGGATCTAACCCTGTCCATGTATTCTTGGACCCTTTCATCAGGCTTCATCTCTGCCAACTCGAATTGTCTGCTTAACTCCTGCAATTTGACTCTTTGAATGACGTCACTGTTTCCTCGATTGGAATCTTTCAAATTTTTCCAGAACTCCTTGGCTGTCTTTGCATCCATGAATTTTCTGCATACGTCTAATCCAACATTTGTTCTTAAATAATACAGAGTCAATTGATCATAATATTGATTTATCTTTGATTCTTTGCTTTCTGCAAACTCTGACTCAATCACGTGCTATATTCCAATATTTCTAAAGAAATCTTCCATCTGTTGACTCCAGAGTTCATAATTATTTTTGCCATCAAAGACAAAAACATAACACTTATGAATGATCAGAAAAGAAGTCATCTTTAACCACTATAAGAAGCCAAAACTTTTAACACATTATATTCCAGATGTAGGACCCAATTTAAACAATCACAAAGATCAAACTGACGCTGCAATTCGAGCCAACGAACAATTGTCGTCCAATTAATTTAATCAAATCTAAAACTGATCAAAGATTAATTGCACCAACAACTCCCAACTTCAGCCACGCCACTCAAATCCACAATCAATTAATATTTTGATCGCACGCAGATCAAAGAAAATAAACAAATCCTTGCTCAATTTAAACCAAACTAATTAAGACTTGGATCAAATAAATAGACCCCGTAGAATGAACAAAACTTGAAGCGATCAAATTATTGCTTACCAAAGCCGCAGGGTTTTTGCTCGGACGCCACAAACTAGCCCGTTCCGATAGCTTTGTATTTTCTAATGACGTCGAATGCTATTTTTAAAGCACGATCGACAAACTCTTTCAGATTCCTCTTCTAACCTGGCTCTTATACCACTTATAGGATATAAAAATAATATATATATCCAAAATAATATTAAAGATATTAACGCATAACGGAATAAAACTTCTTTTTAATAACTATCACTAAACAAACCCGCACACACACAATCTGTGCGGCGCACCTAAGCCGAAGCTTGGTCAAGAAACGACCCGAAAGATATTCAGTTTCTCATGTATCTTTGTATCTATCTCTGTGATTACAATGATCACCCAATGCCTCTATTTATAGGCTAAAGTATCCCTGAATAGCAAATCTTACTACAAATATAATTATCTAATTAATACAAGTTTTGTTTAAATTATTATTTTCCAACATTTTGGTACTGATTATGCAAAAGATTTGCCAAAATTGAAGGTACACAAGAAGAAAACAAGGTCATTTACCCCCAACATCTGAACAGCTAGCGTCTCTGATTCTAAAGAAGCTATGAATTCAATAGTATTTACATTCTCAACTCCTATGCTGGGGAAGCAAGAGGTGATCTTCCATACATGTTTAAGAATATTATAAAGCCTTGAAAATATTTTTGTCCCTGTGTCTACAGGTTTTTTCTTTTTAATTTTTCCTTGTGTGTAGAACAATCTATCCACTTACAAGTTGGCCACATCCACTAACATTTATTTTTCTATCTACTTCTTGGATACTGATATAATGCATAATATATACAGGTTGATGCTGTGGAAGTGGGACGAGATGTTGCCAAACATCTTGAGATTGGTCAGGAAGCTATTGTTACAATTCGGGTATTGAGTAATTGTTTGACTTACTTTTAGCCAATGTATAGATTCCCCACTTAGCTTTCTGCAATCTTTAGTTTGTGTGGATGATGATTTGTGCCAAAAGCAGTTGTGGGTTTTACAGATAAAGTGCTTTCACACATCTGAAAGTTTGATTATCTGTTTCTTCTTAATAATGCCCAGGTAGAGCATATTATAAGAGAAGAGAAAATTGATGGTTGCAGAGGAGATAACTGAGCTTATAAGACAAGATTTTCTGCGTGCTTATAGTTGTTTGGCTTCCTATTATTGAAGTTCAAAGGTATAATTTTGCAATAGATGGTTTCAAACTGACAAGTTTAGGATGCTAATTTGTTGTTGCTGTTGTTGTTGCTTTATTTATTTATTCACTTACTTTATGATTAGAAGAGAGAAATAGAGATGGTGGGCTTAGGAGCATCAGATAGGAGCAAAGAAGCAATTGGGATGATGACCCTTCACAGAGGGACCTTCTGTCTCAACTCATACTGGACTGACTCAGTCTTCTGGACCATTGGTCCGTGCCAGTATGCCACTGCCTTTCTTTTCTTTTTCTTTTTCTCATTTTAATCATGTTTTTGTCAAACTATGTTTCTCTTTCCTTCTTTGATTAAGCCCACATAGTAAATCATTGTTAGTATTATGTTTAATCCTTCTTTGCAGGAGAGTTAGGGGTGGCAACGGATGCAAGGTTGGAGATGACAATGGGACATTGGAGTGCAAATAGGAAAAGAAATCATTTCTAAGGATTTTGTCTTTGGTGTTTAACACTGCAAAGGCTTCACTAATTTCTGTTGATTTTGTGTAGGATGTTTATGTGGGAAGATGGATTCTGCAAAGGAAGAGTAGGGAATGAGAGATATGCTGTCAGGTGAAACTCGGGTTTCTTATTTGATTACTTTTTTATTAGTTTTGGATATGTAAATTTCTGTACATGATGCCTGTGAAATTTCATAAATGATGTATCTTATCCTTGCTTGCTCCAGGTTTTACTTAATTTTTTGCTTATCATTTGAAATGGGTGGTAGTCAGTACTCTTTTTCGCTCACCACTTTCAGGTATTGACTGACTCTGTATTATTGGAGAAATATGAAAACTCATCTTGTGAATATTGGTACACTCAGAGACTGTTAACTTGTTATTGAGATGAGATTATCTGATGATTGTTCATTGAGTTTCATATCGCTAGTGTTTTAATTGCAACTGAGAAGAAATTACCGTCCATTATGGTTGTAGGAAGTACTTTCTTCTCTAGAATTTTCTTTTCTTATCTTGTGCTTTCTTATTGTAACTTTTTAGTCAATTTTTAACATAGTTATTCAGGGAATGAAATTATGATTTAACTGGATTTTGTTGCATTGATGAGATTAGTTTCGCTAGGGTGTGCTACTAGTGATTTTCCTGCCAAATATGATTCAGATATATGAGTTCATATTGTGTTATCAGTTGATTTGAAGCAGGCTTGTTTTGTGATTTTGGATAAAGATATAATGGGTTGGAGTTAATGTACATTAATCAAATGACCATGATAACGCAGGCTGCTTTAGAGTTTCCGCTTGGTATAAGGGAAATGCGGAAGCTCAGATTTTAAATTTCAATATTCCTACCGCAACAATTATAGGGAATAGTTCGTTGAATTGATGAGAAGAGAGTATAAGTGCTCTAAAGGGAAGCAATGACCTATGCATTTTTATGAGAAAGAAGGATTCTATAGAAGAGATGGGATTGTTGGGGTGTCGCTTCCATTAGGGTGTGGTTTGAGTTTTTTTATAAATATAAAAATAATTATTTTTCTAGTTTTTTTTTTTTTTTTGAAACAACAGAAATACTTAAATTAACATGCTGGAAATGTCATCCAGCAACTAGTTGACAGTAGGCTATGAGCCAAGCAATACAATATAGAATTTAAATAGATCTGAAAATCTTATCTACAATCTAGAGTTAAAGTAGATCTGACAATCAAATCTACAAACTGCAAATCTAGCCTATAGTTAAGTAAGGAGCAGCAAAATTGCAAATAGCTGAGCAGATCATCAGACCGATGGTGCTGGACTGCTACTAGGTTCTGATATAGCACCAAATTTGACCCATGACACAAGGGATCCATGGGATCCCTGATGAACCACTCACGGAGCCAACCACGGTCGGTTTTATTTTCACCATCTTCTTCATCTACAACTTTATCCCACAGATCTGAAATTAAAAACTTCAAAAATAATTGAAAAACACAAAACTCTCTGAAAAAGAGAGATAAAAAACTCTCAACGAGGAGAGACAACAACACTCTCAACAATGAGAGACTTATTAGAAGAGAGGAAATATATACAGATATAATTTAGGAGCTCCCCCATTCTCCATTAATGGAAGATGGGGAGAATGGTTTTTCGGTGGTAGGAAGAAGGCAGAGAAGGAGAAGAAGAGAGAGAGAATTATTTTTCTAGTTTGTTAGTGATTAAGTTAAAATCTTTATAATTTGTTTGCAATTAGGAAATGTGATTACCATGATAGTAGCACATAGCAGAAATTAATATAGGAGCTATTCCCTTTTCGAGCAAATAATGTCTTCTTTCTTCCTTTTTATTTCCTTGCCTTATATGGCAACTGAACCTAATGTGGCAATGGACCTCATTATCAATTTCTGTAGGTTGCTTAATTGATTAATGTGCTCCTTGTATATTATATCTAATTGATTCACAAAGAAATCTAGAAAGTAAAAATGATGTATACCAACGTGCACAAAAAAAAAAGAGTGAACTACATTTTTTATCACAAACTTTGTCATTTATTACAAAAATTGACACAATTTTTGAAAAACTACTTTTCTCATCACAAACCTTGTCATTTGTTACAAAAATTGACACAATCTTTGAAAAATTACTTTTCTCATCACAGACTTGTAAAAACGTTACAAAACTTGACATTTCGTCAAGCAGCTCCGTTAACCCACTAACGGAATCAAATTTTTGAGGGCAAAATTGTCCAATTTCCTTTTTTTGGTCTTATCTTTTCATTGTTTTACTGTTGCTAAAAAACAACCCCCCATTCTTTTATATTTGTTACATATTCACCACAATCTTTCATTAATTTTACATATTCTTCCAATTCAATAAATTTATTTCTATTTTAATTATTATTACTTTCCTTATTTTTATTTCTTCCATCATTATCATTTTTTATCACTTTTTAATAATCACTAAACAAATTTTTTAAGGAAAGAAAATTGGGTGCAACACGAGTATGGATATGAGTTATATAATCTGACCGTGTGCAATAAGAAAATTTACGGTCTTGTTCGCTCGGAACTTAATTATTTAGTTGTATGTGAAATTGCGGATGAAAAGCTTACTGTTAGAACATTAGGATTAATACCTGGGTGCTAACGAGGTATTTAGTTGGATCATGCGAGGATATTTTCTTCGTTTGGATATCAACATTAGGGGCCACAAACAGTAGAATTCGGCATATAGACGTTTACAAGTTTGAGGAGACAAATTCAAAATTGATTAAAGTTAAAAACATTGGTGATCGTATTTTCTTTCTCAACTAATCATCACAAGCAATTTCGGTAAATTCTCAACTCAAAAGAAACTGCATCACCGGAGTTTATACCATTACGATATGGAAGAAAATCGCTGATGTGACGCAAAATGTCCGGACTAGGACACTTCGGTTGGCCCAAATGATATCGTGATTGTTCCAGCCCAATCTGTGAATTTGCGGTTTGAAGGAGTCAAAATGGAGCTCGAATCCAGGCTCTAGAGCTCGGATGAGGGTCGGATTTGGGAAACAAGAGCTCAGTGGAGGTCGGATCCGGGAAGCAGGAGCTCGGCCGAGGTCGGATAGCTCGGACCAGCAAGGGAAAAGAGGGATTTGGACTGGAGAATATTCTGGTGAAAGCAGTGAACAATTAAGAGGCGGGCGGGGCTTTTTTCTCCTGGTATAGGCTCCAACGATCAAGTTAGTAGGATGAAGATGATAAACAGTATGAACTGATAGCTTAAGAATGTAAAAGATTGTGTCCAGAATAGCTTCAAGAATGGCTTACCCGAAGTGAATCTGGTGACTGAGTATTTATATCATCACCTTGATATGTCCGTTGATATGATTTTTATGCTCCTGTCTATTATGGCCTAACTTTGGACTCTTTTTCCATCATTGCTCTGTGTACTTCCTGCATGAATTCAAAATGGGCTCCGAGTCCTCTAATGATTTCCATCAATGTTATCGTTATTCCGACCTAACTTTCCCGACCTGGCCTAAGATTTCCCGACCTAAGCTATCCGAGCTTTGGTTATCTTGTTTACCGACCTAAATTAATAACCGACCTAAGCTTTCCTGACATAAGTTCTGCTGACCTAAGCTCCCCGAGCTTGGTTTACTACTGACCTAAGCTTGACCTCGACTATCTCCTTAGGTCGGTTTAATGCCGACCTAAACCTGACCTTGGGCTTTTTATTCCTAAACTCTTCTTGTCTTGATTGGACCAAGCCCAATAATTTTAACTATTTTTATGCACATCAATCACATTGTTGTATTACCACCAACAGATGGTGCGGTCCTCAAGAGGAGGTCATCAGCTCAGTTCATCATGGTCCCGCATAGAAGCCATATTTTATAGTTTATTGCAATTTTTGAATTACCATGCCATTATAGGAAGCATGGTGTCGTCCCGCAGCCATAGAAGCCATATTTTGTAGTTTATTGCAATTTCTTAATTACTATTCCATTAAAGGAAGCAACTGTTGTTTTATTAGATATATTTAGTTTGTTGTCCAAAGTCGAATCGCCTTTACAGTTTTCTCATAGTTGTATAACAGTTATGTTTTAAAAACGAAAATAATAATTTTACCGCTACACTATTTTAATGGGTCAATAAAAAACAATAAGGGCGAGGGTACATTTTTGTCCCTTAACGAGACGTTTTGTCTAAAGGTCTAACTTTGCCACTAATGTTTAGTTTGGACCAAAAGATCCGCTGTCCCAAAATTGCTACCAATGTTTTAAAAAGTGGTTCAATTTTACCACTTCTCTAATAGAATTCTATAGAAACTTGCTCAAATAGAATGGAAGACATCTACAATAATGGAAGCAAAGTCTCAGGAAGGAAGTCCTCCTGAGCTTTTGGTAATTCTCTAATTACCTCAAGAATTATAGTTCCTACTATGGGAGTGACCCAGAAAAGTCACACCAAACACCACCCAGAGTACCAATAGAATGACACATGAGTATATGTTAGCCATAAACCACTAAACAAACATTAAGAATTGATTCCATGGTAACCCAGAAAGCAGTGGAGAATGGCCATATTCTTGGATCATCAAAAAATCCACTTCAGGGTGGTGCATAACAAATATCACAGCTGCCAACTCTAGAAAATTTAGCTATAACTATTTTTAGCTTGCAGTTGAGGTCTTTACTAAACATCAAGTGTAAGGAGAGGGGGAGGCAAAAAAAACATATATAGCGAAGATACAATAGCTCAGAGCTTCGCTCCAGAGTTTCAAATAAAAATGGACAAGTCTAGCCCTATCGACAATAACTGTAATATGATGTTGATGACACCTCAACAGCAGTTACCTTGCAATTTACATGCCAAAATTGCACATTTGCACAAATATCATGTCAGAATCAACATACTTGGTCCAGAGATGCTTGTATTGGTTCATGGCTATGTCCAACCAGGGTTTCATGTTCCCATTGAAATGAATAACAGCAGCTTTGTTGATTTCATCAATACTAATACTCGGATTGAACCCGAGGCCAAGAACATGCCAAGATTTATCCAACGATTTCGTCAATGAGTGGAAGGTAACTAGCCCAGCTGGAAGTGTTCCCAACTTCCATAAACTTCGATCCTCATTCTGTTCAAGATAAAACACACATAAGGATACAGACACTGGTAAATGTTGTAGCAGGAAGGTTAACAGGAAAACTGAGAAATCATAATATAAAGACATAAAAATACAATTTATCGGAGTTGAAAGAATATATTGAAATCAAATTGTTATAAATAAACACATGAATTAAAAGGCACTAACCAGTTCTTGCCAATAATGGTACTGCTCGGTCAACTTTTCACGCCTCCAAGCATCCAGATCAAACACATTCATCCCAAATGCCCAGGCACAGGCCTTGGGATTGAACCTTGTCTTTATAAGAGGGTTGGAGAAGTTCAAATACTGAGCATAGCGATGAAATGAACCAAAACAGGTCTCAACCGCAGCATTCACCTTCCCATCCATGTCAATACTCCATAGTGCAGACAAATCCTTCTGTACTACAACATCATCATCCAAGAACAAAACCCTGTGCAGCTTGGGAAACATTTCTGGCAAGTAGAAACGAAGGTGATTCAATATAGACAAGTACTTGGGGTTCCTGAACTTCATGTTATTCACATCTTTTGTGGCATTCTCAGCACTGTTCTCAAAGTAAAATTTCCTCACATTTGCAGATTCAAGTTGACGGAGGACAGGAACATATGACGAGTTCAAGAAAGTGTACTCCTCCCACGACTTGATCTCCACATGAGCTGCCCCTTCAACAGGCCTCATCTTAAACCAAACCTTCATTGCAGCAACATTCATCTTATCTGTCACAACGTGGAACACATGTTTCCAGGGCTCATTCGCATTCTTCACGGCCGAATTCACCACCACAGAAACGGCTATCACATTATCCGAAAACAGTGCATAATGATACAAAGTCGGGTCCTCAAACTCCTCCTTGGGCTCCTCCTCAGTATAATTATCAGGGTGATTAATCCTCTCCTCCATAAGCCGCATTGCAAGACAATGCAAGCTCTTGGGAGTGGACTTGGCAGAAATCAGGCTAGTAAAGGCATCATTCTTTTTAGCCTTAATGAGCAATTCGTTCACTGCAAATATAGTATCCTTCAACTTCTGAATCTTTAACTGATTATCATACGACTCTTTCACTTCGGCAATCATAGACCTAGCAAACTTAATCTTGTCTTTAACCTCTTTCTCAAACTGCCTCAACACATCCTCATCTAAAGGCCCATCAGAATCAAATAACCCAGTTTGATAATTAGGCTTCTTCTGAATATCCGAGAAAGTGTTAGCTAAATCATCAAACAACTTAAGCTGTTTAGAGATCTCGAGCTTGAGATTTCTAGCATAAGCTGCATATGCATTTACTAGGGCAACGTGATCAGTAGCTTGTCGGCGAATCATATCTAACCTAGTCTTTAACGGGTCCGAGTTTAATGCTAGAAATGTTCTTTGTACATAAGCATTTCCATCAGTCAATGTTACCTGGGCATAATGAATAAATAAATACAGCTTAAATTAATCACTCACCACAGATAGCAAATTCAGTTCAAATACTAGTTTCCGCTACAAACCCAGTTCACAAAATTGAAAGAAAACAGATGAATAAATGCACAACGTAGCATAATGAGCGGGAACAATGGAAGGGGGAAAGGCAAACTTACGGAGCCATCGTGATGGGAGGGGTGAGAGGAGAACAGGACGGAGAGAGTGGCGATGAAGAGGATGGTAAACATGGCGGAGACGAAGATCCGATAAGAGAACAAGTTGCGAAGGGCGGATCCCATACCGGATCCACCACCGACACGGCTGCCCCGGACTGCAACCGCCATTTTTGTGCCCCGGACACCCCAAAGTTTCAGCTAAAAACACCGAATTCAGCAACCCAAATCAAAGTTGACTTGAAGATTCGGGAGGAAGAAGTGAAGAAGGGAGAGCTCAACTTCAATGTACACTGAACGACGTGAGGTAAGGGAATCTGGAAGCTGAAAAAATGGGGATCTGACTGAAAGACTGCAGCTTTTGCCTTTGGGCTACGATGGAAGAAAGGGCGATTTTTGTTTTTTTTTTTTTTGTTTTTTTTTTTTTTTACACCTCTTCATCACCGACTCATGGATATTACCCGATTTCTAATCTGATACATTAATTAATAATCGGATAAATATGGCACTTTAATTTAATCTCTAATCGTGTTAACTTATGAGTATTTTTTATGGCGAAATTTTACAGTCAACGCTGTAAAATATGTTTGTTATTTAAAAAATTTACGTTGTACTTTCTGAAAATTATCATCCATGCTCTTCAATATGTGAATCTATATTTTATTCCTAATTAATTAGGTAATTGATTTCGTTTCAAAATAGCGGAATACTTCAACGATCCATTAAAAATAATCACAGTTATCTCTCACAAGACGAATGAGTAACGGAAAAAAATACATGTAGTGAGTAGAAAGTAAAAAAAAACAAAATGATCTATTTCGTAGTCATGAATTTATCATTGTATTTCATTGTCATGTCTATTACATTAAATGTAGATGCTATAAGGATGAAAAAAATTAAAATAGTAACACGCTATGCGTCACAACCGATGGACACTAACTCATTACTTAGTCGGTGAATTGAATTCCCCTGGAATAGTATTTATGGCTGCATCTTCGTTAATGATGTGGAGTTTTAAACGATCGATGTCCCTTTTTCCGATTGCTACTGCTAACTGCTTGCATGGGCATTGGGCGGTGATGGCTTTCATAGTAGTAATTACGGAATTAATCAACTGATTTGGGTTTGAAAACATGAGTTCTCTATATAGAATTTTATATTTGTTTTGTCTCTATCCCAATTAATAAGGAGGTGCTCTTTGTCCTATCGTATGATCGTCTATTTATACAGTTAAATTCGATAGGCGTGTTTTTATTGTATCCCAATACATTATATTATGTTAAACTCAATACGTAATATATCATACGATCAATTTAATACACAATACTTACTAACTCATAAACACATTTGCCATTTTGTACTAATTACATCGTTCACTCTATAATTTTACTATTCTATTCTATTTATTTATTCATTCCTATAATACTCCTTTTGAAATCCCCACTAAATTTTAATTATATCTCAACTTTAAAACTTTGTAATTATATGAATAAATAATAAATATATATATATTTATATATTATTCCAGAATTGAAAGAAATACGACTTAGGTTTGGGTTAAAATTGTTAAAGACAAATTGGGCTGATGTTATCGAGCGTAATAATTCACCTATCAAAACAAATTGTGGAGGAACACATACAAATTTCAAATTTGTTATGATATGAAACTATTTGGCAAATTATTGCTCCAATAATAACGCTGGCTGAAAAATTTGTCTACCAAGAAAGTAAATGAACCAAAATAAAATAATTAAAAAAAAAAGAAAATCGGGGGGTGGAAAAGATAAATAAGACGAAACTTTGGCTTGACCTTGACGCGTGTAAGTACAGTATTGGTTCACAGTACAAACAGCAGGATCTTTCTCAAAATCAGAAGCGTTCCAAGCTTATGGTATTCAAAAGAACACAGTTTCCCCCCTTTTCCGCGAAAATTCGAATTGAAGCTGAAGCTGAAACAGATCATGGAGACATGGAAGCAGATCACGAAGATGAACACAGTTTCCCATCGTTTCAGAATCAGAACCCTTTGATTCGAGAGAAATCGGATGTCATTCCGTCAAAAGCGAAAAAAATGAAGTTGAAATCGCAATTAGTTTGCTTTTTCCCTTTGCCGAATTTCAGTAGGGTTCTTGTTTTTGTTTGCATTCGAAGGATAAACGTAGTTGGTAGATGTGAGCTGGGTTACGTTCATGTCCATACAGCATGCACGCATGCATATATTCGACAAAATGACAGCTGGGGAACACTAGGCTTGGGTATAATCCAATTCCATTTCCGAAATATATTATACTGTCAATTTGACTGCAATAGTGCAATGAACTTGCTTGTTTGATTTCTTAACTTGGTGGCATTTGCGTTTCTTTTTCTCTGTGCTTTTTTATAGGGCTGCTTTTTTATATCCAGGATAGGACTATTGCTTAAAGATCACTTTTATGATAAATTACTTAATGAGTTTGATATTTAGTACCTAAGAAATTTCGGATTTGAGCACTTGTGGTGGTATGCTGTTATAGTTTATTGCAACTGTGTAGAATAAAAGAATAGACTTGTGACTTGTGGGTAATAGTATATGCACTTCATGCCTCTTTCTGGGATTACTTTTTGAATTATCGACCCCTGTTGGCTGTTGTTGTGACCTTTCTCAAATGCACACAAGTTTTGGCTAATCAAAGTGTCCGACCCAGATTATTTTATTCCTCTATCTTTAAATTTGATGCCAACACAAAGTTAACTGATTTTGAGGCATTATTAAAAAGAGAAAGAGGCTTAGATTTATGCATAGCAATTCATTTATAATTTGGCAAACAATTCTTTACACTTTTAGTCTAACACAACTTTTTTCGTATTTTCTATGTAATTTCTTACATTTTTGGAGCCAAATCTAAACTAAAAGTTCTGGTTCTTGTACGTATGTATGAATAGTGCTGGTTCATTGGCCCATTATTCATTATTGCTAATATGTAACATATGCTTAAAAGTTCAATAGTGGAGTAGGGATTAAGGTATTTTGAGCTCACCCCACAATTCAATTGCAGCAGCCCAACTGGCCAATCCCATCTCACAAAGGCCAAAAAAGAAAGAAAGAAAAAAAAAAAAAAATGACAATTTCCTCACGGAATTAGTGGGATGGGTTGCCTTTCACTTGTTGAGAATAGTAACTTTGGAGATTTAACTCATAGTGTCGCCACACAAGAATTGTTTGTCGCCAGGAATGAACTGTTCATACTTTTGTTCCCTTGTGTTATTTCATGTAATTATCTGAAACATATTTAGAAGTTTTTTGTTTTTCTTTTTGTGTGTGTGATCTCAATTGACATGTTGCATCGTTTACCATTAATTTTATCAGTATCCTGTTCATTTTGTTTGCTATTGTAAGATGTTCTATCCATCGCAGGTATTTACTATGACGTACGTCATATTACTCCACAGTTTGAATAGACTCACAGAGCAGAACTTCGTCAATCGTTGGACTTAGACAGGTGATATATATATCTATATATATATATCTAGTTCATGATCATACCTTTTTCCTTTCGGGTCTGTCAGAGTTTAGATAACTAGATATTCAATAACCATGCAGTGGAAGAGGAAAACCGAGTTTATAGTACCAAACTAGTTTGCTACCATAGTTTATTATCTGCTTTTAAATTAGTTTATTGATACATTGACACTACAAACCAAAGCAAAGTGACGATTTTACCTCTTAAAGCTGATTTCCAGAATAATTCTTGAACTACTTTCAGCTTAAAATGAAGTGGGATTTTTATTAATAACTCAAATGCAGTGAAGATAGAAAGAAATGAAGGGAACATCAAAATATTGGCCTGAAGTGGAGGGAGAGTTTCATTTATTAGTCTGACAAGTGACTGCAGGGATCATCATCAAGATCTCTCAAGCTATGATATGGGCTGTTGATCTGCATGTTAGTGATCATTTGGCGAAGTTCTGAAGCTTCTTCTTTGAGTTGAGTGTTCTCTTGGACCACACGATCATGGCGCTCTGAAGCATCGTTGAGTTTATCTATGAGTTGATGATTCTCGTTCCGGAGCCAAAGAACCTGGGACCAGAGTTCATCCAGGTGCTTTTGCTTGCGCATACGTGATCGCCGTGCTGATTCTCTGTTAGAAATCATTCTCCTCTGCTTTCTCTCGTTTATTATACTTAGTTGCTGATCATCTGCTTCATCTGAAGTTGAGTTGCTGCTGAAACAGGACATCTGTGGGTTGAAGTCTTGGATTTGGGGGGTGATCTGAAGCTGACACAAAGGGTTTGGCGTTCTGGTGAAGGGAAATCCAGGCATGTTGTTGTTGTTGTTGGTTAGGCCAAAATGAGATGGATATTGAGTTTGACTGGAGGACAGAAGGTAATACAAATCTGTTGCCTCACCTGATTGCATGATTTTACTACTTGAATAATATAGTTAGGGACAATGTTTGGAACCTGAATGAATGTATGTATGATATTGGTGTTGAAGGCGAAGGGAAACTTAAGGGAAAGGGGGCATTTTATAGGATGGGAAAAAGTTAAGCGACCCCATTTGTCAATTTTGGGTAACAGTAAAGTTTCTTAAAGACAGACCACTAGAATAAGATGGTGAATATGTGCATAACCTGTGTGGTATTATTACGTATATGCACTAATAATTACTGCTTACCAATATCCAAATTTAGGTCTCCCTTCTGTCTCATGTGGTCATTTTTGTATTCCTGTTTCTTATGTGACAAAAGAAGGTATCCAAATAAAAATTGGAAATACTTAGGTCTTGTGGATAATTGGTGACATAAATAACGATGCTCACATCACAACACATTTGCGTGCACTCAGAAACTATCATGGAGAGTATCATTATCATTATATTATTCAAAAGGTTGAAAGATTCTGGAAGTAAGAAAATAAGCCATGGGTATATAACTCAGGTCATTTAAGTCAATCTACAAGACTGGTAGAAATCTATGCTGCAAAGCAAGCTAACTTTTAATGTTTATTACCTGCAGTGGTTTTTGGCCAACAAGGTGTTCTGACGTGAAAGAATAGGAGAACAAAACACAATTGGATTGAGGAAGGAGGTTAGGGAAGGCAAGTTCTTTCTATTTGTGAATGAATTAAAATAATCAATGACTCAAGAACCACTGTCATATGACCTGTTCATCAAAATGATTAGCTCTTTTTTCCCTTAAGTCGTTTTTTATTTTCTCTAACACCAGACCCTTTGTTGCCGCACTCTCGAGTGCCAATGAATATGCTTTATTATGGTGGGTAGAAATGGTTTAGTCTTTGTGACTTGGAGTCAGTGATCACCCCACAAAATTTTTATGAATGAAACACCTTCCTTTAAGTTGGATAACTTATAACCTGGCCTCTTGATCATAATAGTACTAAGTATATGGTATGCTGTTGATGTCTTATCAATTGACTTAGCATACGCACAAGTAGCTTTTGTAATTAGATGCGAGCTAAACTGGTTTTCTGTGAAATTTTCTATGATTAGGCAAAAATCAGTCAGTAATCAGCCTGAGAAAAGGACATTATATATATATATATATATATCTATATATGTCTAATTATTATACATACATATCTGTGTGTGTGTGTGTGTGTGTGTGTGTGTGAAGTACTGAAGTCTACTTGTTATGCATCTACTTGGCATATCCTTCATTTTAGTTGCATTAACTGATGAGGATTTCAATGAGTTGTCTGACTTACCATAATTAATTAGTAACTTTCACAGTCAGAAGAAAGTATGAAATAGTAGGACAGCAGTTAAGTCCAAGGTTCTCAAACTTTGGCTGCTATTGATGTCAAAGAGAAAACTTCACTCCTGATCTGTTTTATCGACATAAGTCCAGAAAGTGCAGAATAAAGGTTTGTAACTGGTTAGAGCTTGCTAGCCAAAAGGGTCAGGGTTGTTTTAGTTCCGAGGTTTATGAATCAACCACCTATAAGCTAATTACAGATCTAGCATAAGGAAAGGAAGAAATAGAAATCTGAATAGATTACATCTGTATATGTAATTGATGAAAGAAGAACTACTGAACTAGGTACCCTGCGACTTGAATTGCACCCCAGATTAACCTGGTTTTCCTCACTCCCCTGCATCTAACTGAGACAGCAAGATTAAATTTGGTTTTAACCACACAACTTGCAAAGTTTAAAAAATTCTTGTCATAGTGTTGGTGGGAGGAGGGGAAATATGGGAATGTACTTTGAAGTGTAGTACTTCCACTAATAAAAAGAAGTTTGTATGCGTCAAGAGCCAAAAGTCTATGGGGGCAAATGCACTTGTCTTCCTTCACGTTGGGCAGGTTCAGTGGACTAAATGGTCAACAAAATCATGAGACACACATTGACTCGTATTTCATTCTTGTTCTCTCAGTGTTCCAGCTTTTTTAGTTTTTTTTCTTTAATTCATAAACAGCATCCATCCTGCCTTGAGAAAAAGAAAAAAAGTAAAAATAAAAATCTAGAAAATCATTGATTGTTAGCATACCCTTCTTCAAGTGTTGATTTACTGTATGTTTTATTTAATAGGTTGATGATGCATGTTTTCCAACATTTAGTCTTGGATTTATTCAATCACTAATGGCTTCATCTTTATCTTTCCAGGCTTTATATTAATGCTTGTGCCTTTTATATATGCTGATCTTTATATACAATTATTAAGCTCATCTTTCCATTTCCTGTTTCAGTCTAATTGTAGTTTCTTGCTGCATTCAAACATCCCCTATATATGGCTATCAATGTAGCTCTGATTAAGATATACATCAAATATGTAGCTGCCACAGAATCAAAGGAAAGGAGAATTTAGCAAACTTTTGAATCAGCTAATGAGTCAATTGTAAGTTTGACGATCTTTGGAAGCACTGATTTCTTTTGATTAACTTTTTTCAGCATTTTCTTTTCTTTTTTCCTTTTTCAATTTGAGGAAAAAGAAGAAGAAGAAGATGGGGAAAGAAGACAAAGAAAAGCAGGCGCAAAAACCAAACCAAACCAAACGTCCTTAGATGTGAAAGAAATGATTAGATTAAAAACATATTACCCACCACTTTTAGGCCCTATTGCATGTCACCATATCTTATCTTTTCCTTCACTAATCATGCCCCGTATCTAACTGTTTTGCCCACATTACCCCTACGCATTGCCAGAATCTCTTTCCTGAAAGAAAGAAAACCAATTTTGAACCGTGGGAACTGGGAAGCATTAACTGAGAGACAAGAAGTTTAGGAACAACCGCCCTGTAAATTGAGCAGATAAAGCTGAAGAGGGCTTGCTGTTGCTGGTGTAACACTAGCACTGTACTGTTTAGTACGAACAAAGCCTAATAGAGAAAGACAAGGGCATGGTGGATCATCTGCGATGGGTCCTGCGCTTGCAAGAGCGTGTGGACGCCGTGTGCACCGTCCGCCAACCTCATTCCTGATTGGATACCAATCACTTCAGCATTTGGGTGCATAGGCCCCAACCAACCACATACTCCTTGACACACACACACACACAATGAGACAGAAGCCTGAGTTTCTTTTACTGACGAGCCATTTCCTTTCAGGTGCTCTGGGGTCAGGATCATAGGGTCAGGATCGCAGCCCATGATGGGGCTCTCAATTTGTGCTACTGTCACTCGTAGCATTTGTTACCCATTGTTGCACCCCACTCAAGTAACCTCCGCATTTTTTCTTTCACGGTTGCGAAGGTACATGATTCCCAAACGACAATAATGTGTTCAGCCCAATCAGGTCACTGTCCTTACTCTCCCGTAGTATTTAAGACTTAGAACTGGTATGTAATACGTCATCCGTCCCAATGGAAGAGTGCAGTCGTACAACTTTTTATGAGTTACAATGTATTATTCCATTTGGACAGAGGGAGTATATGCTATCTTCTTACAGTTGATTTTGCAATTTAGATCAGAATGGTATGTGTGTAGCAACAAGTTGGTTGTTTCTGTTAATCAGCATATAGTAATTAGTGAAAAGCTACTTAGGTTCACTTGGTTAAGCACCTCCACATTGCACGTCTAGTTGTTGATTATCATAATGCAAGTGCAGACATAAGATATGGTAGCAACGTGACATCAATCTTTATTGACTGAGTCTAAAGCAATACAAGTATAGTTTCTTCTGGGGGGGGAAAAAAAAAAAAAAAACCCTTATCATGGAAGGAAAGTGGGATCACTAAAGAGAGAAGAAAGCGTTCTGTTTGGTCAAAATTTTCTAAAAATTTGCCTTTGGAACCCCATGAAAGTGTGTTAGATTCCTTAGTACGTACCCTAATGTGTCCTCATGTTGAATTGTTGCTGTGAGTGAAATGAAACCATGCAACATCAAGAGATTGGTCAAGACGGGATAAACTCGTAATCTGCCTGTGCTGGTATCTTTTTTGACATCATCCCTTTTCTTGCTTTTGCTCTCACTTTTTCTTCCTTGCATAAATATAATAGAACTCGTCAGAATTTAAAGTAATATTAGTCTAAGGGTGTACAATGACACTTTTGTTTGCATGTGTTTAATTAATTAAAACATTTCAACCCCTGGTGCAATGTTGTTGAATTAAAAGTAAGGTGATACATCAATTAAGTAACACTGATTTGCACGTATTGTTCATACGCTTGCGTACTTGTGTTAAAAAAGTGTTGATCCACTAACAAATAAAGGTGTTTACTTATTTAAAGCAAATGGACTCTCTCTTTTTTTCTTTTTCTTTTTCTTTTCAATTTATCACTGATCAGCTGCTTTCTGGGCTCTGCTTTGTGCATGTAAATGTAAATGTGGCTGTTTTTGCAGGCTTGCAGCTGTCCTAGAGGGAAGTGAACACCATTGAAGACATGAGATAAGCTCAAATCAAATTTATGTCAGATTTTGATTTGAGGCCGAGATGATTACAGTTACAGTATGTGCATGCCTTGTCTGGATGATGGTCTCTCCGGTCATCTTTTTCTGTGCTTTTAAGCAAAATTGCAGCGGCAAGTAGGGGGGATATGTACCCTTTTTTTTAGACATTGTTGATCTTGTCGTGCGAGGTTGTCATTAATTTAGGAGCTCTAGATTCCCATAGCGTCGTCCTCTTCTTATCTTATTCTCCCCTAGTCCCTCCACTCCAAAGGATAGGAGGGAGATTTTGATTTTGGTTTTGATTCTGGTATCAGGGGATGAATGATCTCAATATATTTTATGACATGATTAGAATATAGAAAGGACAAGAATGTTTATTTGGAGGGGAGATCGTGGCCGCAACTTGAGAGCCCAGCTCATGATTTTCACTGTTGACTGACAAATCTCTAAAGTTAATCACGCTTTTGAATATTGTATCTCGTTATTTATGAATAGCTGTCGTCTCTGAAAAAAATTTCGGTTTAATTCTTGATTTGTCACAGGGAGGGAGGGGTTAGTGTTTCCTAGTTAATTTGATTGAATTAGACGTCACATAACATAAAATAAAGGTCAAGTACAAATTATGTAAGCTTCTTTATTCAAGTCCACAATCATTGAAGCCATTACCACCTTTCACGTTTCTCTCGTCTTCGGTTTAAAATATCCTGGTGGGTGCCGAGCTTTGGGGAATGACATTGACAGCAACTCACAAGTAAGTAAAGGAATCCGAACCCGAACCCAAACTCGACTCAGACTATTAAGTTCGTTATGCATTTTCCCTTCAAAATATGTCTAAATTTGAACTGTCTCACTGGAGTTTCAAGTTTCAATCCAGTATCCGAAGATCAAAAGTTTGCAATAAACGGTTCTGGTAAACTAAAATTTAATCAAGCGCTGCGCCAGACAGATGATAGAACTGGACAAGTAGAGCTGCTAAGCATATGGTACGGCCTTGCCTTGCATGATTCAGAGCAAATGGCAAGCCAAGAATCCCAGTCAGATCTCAACTCAATAATTTCGAACGTGGAAATATAAAGTGACAATATCAGAAACCCGACTCTTCCAGTGATATCAAAAGGGGCAGTCAGATTGGCTTTGATATCCAGGGTCCAGACAACATAATCAGATTGGCTTTGATATCCAGGGTCCAGACAACATAATAGCCTGGTTGAGAAAAAAAGAAGCTATTATATCATTTCCATTTGCACTGGACTCCATTCTAGTCCACAGCGTTTGTTAGGCAAACCTGTTGTTACCTCTCTGTCTTTTCCTTCACCTTCTTTTGGCTACAATGGCAACTCCCCCTATCAAATCCCCCCTTAATCTTCATCAGTGGAAACCCCCAAAGGAAAAGACCCTTTAATTCCTTAAACATTGTTCATTCCTGAACAATGAAATCTCACGGGTACGTCCCCTCCGTTATTTTTTCTGCTAGGAATGAAATCATTTACCTTTCCACCCAAAAAAAAAAAAACATTTGTTCATTCCTGAAACAATGCTCTAAAAGCTAAAGCTTCAACAAACTGCAAATTTTTATTCAATGGCATTCAAGCTCATAATACTAATAATCCCTCACTTACAAGTTTGTGGCTTTACAGAAATGGAAAAAGAATTCCAGGCATCTTTTGCCAACATCCTATACACATTAACATGGCAAAAACAACAACAACAATCATTCATTCAGATGATAAATTATGAGAGTACCTAACTAGCGAAATCGCATCATGATCCACCATCACCATTCCGATTCCTCCTTTCGTAATCTACATCGTCTGTGGGTAGCTCGTGGCGACAGAGGGGGCATGTGTTGCGAATGGCCAGCCATGGCAAAATGCAGTCTTTGTGGTAATGGTGAAAACAGGGCAACTTAGTTACATTCACCCCAACAGGCATGCCATCCTTGCAAACTGCACAGGCGACGCTGTTGCTCTCCCCCAAATCCAAATCCTCCATTGTCAGAACTATTGAAGGTAGACTTTCCACCACAGATTTGGCTGCCGGCGGGCTGCCTCTCACTGTACTATCCCCTCCTACGAGCTCCCCAAACTGCACGTTGTATTCATCGTATCCGGATCCTAATTCCAGGTTGTTGATGGCTAGGAGTACCTGCCATTCGACGTTCCGAGCATTCTCTTCTTCTTCTTCTTCTTCTTCGGTGACGAAGGGGGAGGTTTCGCTGAAGGATGATATTGAAAGCTGTTCAATTCTATCGATCAAAGAAGTCAGATTCTCCCGGAGATTGACCTCCTCCCACTCGAATTCGTCCGTTAGAGGAACCCTTTCTCTTTGGCCTTCGAATTGTAGGCAATCCCAAAACCCAGGTGACCCCAAATCGTCATTTTCGTCAAATCCATCGTGATTAACCCCGGAATCTACCTCCATAGCTTCGGAATCGGACTCGGAATCCATATCCACGACGCGAAGGCCATCCACGGAAGTAAAAGTACTAGAAGATCCAAACCCTAGAATTACCTCGGGTTCTTCGTCCATGTATCTCCACCCGGATCCGGACTGAAAAAAATTCCTTTCATTGGATGATGATCCTTGGCGCGTCCGGAATAAATCCGTGACGAAACTCATTTGTTCATCTTCCTCGCGGTCGTCTTCCTCGTCTCCTTCTCCAGGTCCTGGGCCGTAGAAGAAGAAGTTGTGGTCCGAGTGAACGGATTCGAATCCTTGAGTTCCGGGTTCGGTTTCTGACACGGTGGAAAAACCGAAATTCCCATTCTTGGAGGGTATAACGATGGAAGGGCTAGGTGGGGAAAGGGAATCAAAATCAAAGGCGTCAAAACTGGGGCCTCCAGCTTCCTCCTCCTCCTCAATGCTGGCTACGGCGGTGGACGGTAGGTTTTCTGGGTGGAATTGGCCAATGTTCGAGACCTCCGCCATTGATGACGACTAGAGAAAAAATACAATAGAGATCAAACGTTGATTGGAAATCGAAAGTCAGAGTGATAATCAATCTGGGTGATCATGAAGATTAATTTGATTTTGATTTTGAATTTGAATTTTCTCACTACAGTAGTCTTGTAATGGTAGGGGCGGGGGTTGGGGAGGGTTACAAGTGTGTTTTGGTGTTTATTTTGATACGGAAATTGTTTGGTTGAACACCAAAGGAGGGGAACCCAACCCACAACCCATGCCAACAAAAGAATCAATATTCTTTTCTACCTCAAACGGAAAATGTGATCAACAAATAATAATAATAATAAAACAACCCATATTTCTTTCCTTTTGAGTTAAGAACACGATACGAATTCGACATAATATAAACAAATTTAGTTGAATAATATAAACAAATTTGGCAAGTTCGTGGGTTATATGGGTCTATCCATATAACACGAATAATTAAACGATTAAAGTTATAGTTGATAATATAGACACGTGAATCCGTCATCCTGAACCCGACACGAGTAATTTATAACATAACGTGAAAACTTAATTATTACTCCCTCCGTTCCATCACAAGGGTCCAGTTTTACAAATATTTTTTTGTTTCATTAGAAGAGTCTATTTTCAATTTTTTTTTTACTCATCTTATCCTTACAAATATAATTATGTGTGGTCTACAATTAGTTCTTACTTTTTAAATAATTATATAAATGGTGACAAATTAAGTGTTTTAGGTATTGTACCTTGACATTCATAATAAGTTGTACCTAAGTAAAGATGGACCCTTCTAATGGAATGGAGAGAGTATAAAAAGAAAAATATTAAGTAAAATATTTTACTTTTGAGATGTATATTACTTTTGTCTCACTAAAATATTCAATTTATAAATGCATACATTTTTATATATCTTTTACCCGAGTACCTGTACCCTTATTTTAATTATAAATTAATTGTAAATCAAACGTAATTACATAAGTAAAATTATAAAAATTGTAAAAGTGACATTTCTTTACATGTGAGTTTTTTTTAGTACAATGATATTAATATTGGTAGAAGATAAAATAAATAAATAAAAGAAAAAAAAGAAAGAGAGACAAGTTAAAAACATAATTGTTTCAATCAAATGTGATAAAAATAGACAAATATAGAAATTAAACTCCAACTTTTTTTATAATATGACAATTTTATATAATAACGCTTAAACTCTAACTCGTTCATAAACATAAACAAATATAAATAGAAAGACTAAAAGATAAGATGGGAAGAGGAGCATATGCTATGTATACAAATATGTTTTGCCATATTTTCAAACAATTATTATTATTTTATTTTTTTTGCCAAATCCTAGATTATTATCCATTCCCATTCCATTGGAGAATCACTTCAAATCAGAAAAACCAAAACTCTTTCCACTCAATAATGAAAGAATGTCTCGTTGGCTATAAACTATAACTCCCTCCGTCTCATTCAAATAGTATACTTTGTACTCCTTCAGTAATACAAAATAGACTTTTTGAATGGGACGGACGAAGTATAACATTTAGCAAAAGTTCATAATCATATCATCATAAGGTTTCTAATCCTCAGAGTCAGACGCAGAACCAGAACCAGAACCAAGCCACTTCATTTCGTTTACCAGCAGCTTCAGGTTAACATATATATCTTCACATCTCGGATGAGCTTTGTCTCCAACAAGAAACATATGTACTTCCGACTTCACCTCTATCCAGCTGCAACCTGGCTCCTTTTTTAACCTTCCATGCCTCATCATTCTCCTTAGCTCTGAAACCTCGTACCACATCCCAGCATCCGCGTAGATGTTCGATAGGAGGATGCAGGTACTGGAGTCTTGAGGATCCAGACGCAGAAGAGAAGCCGCCGCGATCTCTGCCACTTCCACATTCCTCCTCATCTTGCACACACTCAGAAGTGTACGCCAAATCACATCATCAGCCTCAAAAGGCATTTCTTGAATAAGCTTTAAAGCCTCTGTAACTCGGCCCGACCTGCCTAGTATATCCACCATGGATGCGTAGTGATCCGGCTGAGGATCTAATCCGTAATCAGTTTTCATGGAGTTGAAGAAATGCAGCCCTTCCTCAACTAGTCCTATGTGGCCGCAAGCTCGAAGAACTGCCACAAAAGTTGCATGATTTGGTTTTACATTTTTCAGTTGCATTTTCTCAAAGATTTGTAAAGCCTCCTCCCCAAGACCGTGCTGTGCATAGCCACAAACCAAAGCATTCCACGTGACAAAATCGCGGTTTTGGGCCTTTTCAAAGACCAACCTGGAGTCCTGCAAGTTTCCGCACTTTGAGTACATGTCAACAAGAGTGCTAGTTATGAACACATCTGCCTGCAACTCTTGCTTGATTACTTGAGCATGGATTTGCATTCCAAGAGCAACGGTTGCCAGATTCGCACAGGTGTCCAGAACTGTCGCGTACGTGAAATTATCAGGAGAAACTCCCATTTCTAACATCTTGGAGAAGAATTCCTGAGCTTCCTCACTCTGTTCACGAGATGAGAAGCCGGAAATGATAGCATTCCCTGAAACAATTGATTGTTGTTCCATTTTATTGTGAAGCTTCTCAGCTTCTTCTACCATTCCACACTTGCAGTACATATCCACAAGAGCACTTCCGATGAATGATTGCATCCCCATCCCAGATTTAATGATCAGGCCGTGGATCTCCACGCCACGACTAAGTGCTTGCTGACCAGCACAAGCTTTTACTACACTACCATAAGTGAATTCGTCAGGTTCCATTTTATACTGAAGCATCGAAACAAAAAGAGACGCAGTTTCCTCCTCGTTACCATTCTGCTCATAGGCTGCAATGATTGCATTCCAAGATACCGCATCCCTCACTTCCATTTCATCAAATACACAGCGAGCATCAAACAATGCTCCACATTTCCCATACATGTCAAGAATGGCATTCGCCACACAAACATCAGATGAAAAAGGGCTCTTAACAGCCAAGCCATGTACTTGAATTCCCTCATTTAAACCTCTGATTGCTGCAGAAGCACTGAAAGCACCAGACAAGGTTATTTCATTAAAACCAATATCAGACTTCAATAAAAGCCTGAGTACTTCTAAAGCTTCAAACCCGCGATCATGGCGAGCATACCCAACTATGATGGCATTATGAGATTGTAAACTGCGTTTTGGCAGCCAGTCGAATACCTTCTGAGTGCACAACAAATCCCCGCATTTTGCATACATATCAAGAGTGGCAGTTCCAACGATGACATCCTTTCCAAAATTGTTCTTGATAGCATGACAATGCAATTGAGATCCTAATCTCACCTCAGGCAATGCTGCACAGGCCCGGAAAACACTTGCATAAGTAGATTGGCTCACCCCTACACCCTCTCTCTGCATCTCCTTGAACAACTGCAATCCACCAACAAACTCATCATTCTGAACACAACCCGCAATGGCGGCGCTCCATGAAACCCCATTCTTCTCCGGGAGTTCATCGAAACATCGGAGACACTGGTGTAATCTCTTACATTTCCCGTACATGTCCACAAGCGCACAACCTGCAACCACATCCAATTCAAACCCTGACTTAACTACAAGACCGTGCACTTGAATCCCCAGTTCATAATCTTCCAAACCAGAACAAGCTTTCAAAATAACAGCAAAAGTAGTCCAATCCAAAGCCACGCTCTCTCTTCGCATCTCCACGAAAATCTGGACAGGTTCCCTGTAATCACCGTTTTGTAGGTAGCCCGAGATCAAAGAATTCCAGGAAATCACATCCTTCTCAGGCATCGAATCGAAAAATGACTGAGATATCCCAATATCAACATTAGAATAGGCAAAAATCATAGTGTTCCACGTAACCGTATCTCTTTCAGACATTCCACCGAACACTTTGTTAGCATAGCGTAAGTCGGAGCATCTCACACACAACTGAATCAAACAATTGGAGACGAAAATCGTGGGCTTGAACCCGGTGACTAGCATTCTGGCATGGGCTTGCTTTCCCGGTCCCAAAGCTCTTTGCTTCGAGCATTCTTGGAAAATATGTGAAAACGTTTTTCTGAAGTTGGGGGTTGGAGAGTTCGAAAACGTACGAAATGGCAATGCCGATGGAGTTATGGAAGGCTTTGTCAGAAGAAGGAAGCGTACGGCTTGGCATACCAGCGAAGCCATCGACCGTCGGCGCTGGATTCATTCTCGGCCCGTCGGCCGGACCTTTGACTGTTTTCTGTCGTTGATTTTCCGACATCCGTTTATTCTTACATTATGCATGTATATTTTTTAATCCTATTTCCCAGGAAGGAAGAACTAATAGCAGTGAGCTCCAAAGAAGTGTCAAAACTCACCCCAATCTCCTGTATGCGGGCCTGTAACACGTAGTTTTAAGGTGAAACGAGATTAAAAGTAGACGTTTTACTAAAAATATTTAAGTAAAACAACACACGTGAATATTTTTAAGTAAAACGACACATGAAGATTCTTCATGGGGACATATAATGGTCAGAGATAATCTACTTTTCTTTCATTCTTCATCGATTTTCCTATTCACTTAATCACATGCAACAACAAATGGAAAATGAAGTTTGTTACAGACGTAAATCAACTAACATTTCCTGGACTATTTATACCATTGAGATAGAAAATACACTTCCTATGTCATTCATTAACAAGGAAAAACCCAAACTGAGGTTTCAACTTGCAATATCATCGTCATCAAAGCAACCCTTAATGGCTAGCGTGTGTCTTCGGGCGAGGAACTGCGACAAGTTTCTCCTACGCAACTTCAAAATTGGTAACTGGGATGTTGTAACAATGCAGCTACTAAACCCGAGATGAACACCACAAAGAGTGCCAGGATGATATATTTGAGGTTAAGCTGTCTTGCATCGATGTTCCTCTCGGTGTCGAGCTGAGATGTTGGTTCAGCTCTTCCAACTTCAGCATTGGTCGAGAGAACTTCTTTGTCAGATTTGTCAACCTGGCATGAGAAGAAAAAATTATAATGCAAATTCAACACTTTGTACCACATCTCAGAGAAGAAAGGCATTAGAATGCACATTTTGCATCGTGTGACAGGCAGTCAGGCAGTTAGTTATAGCAGTGATCAAAGAAGCCATTTAAACAGAACTCTCTTTGACTTCAATCTAAGAACCTAAAGCAGGTAAATTTCTCACAGCAAACTCAACATGAAAGGAAATTATTCAAGTTTATAGTGAAGCACTTACCTTATCACTGGAAGCCAAGATCTCAGTTGCTTCACTTTTAGTTGCTTTGCAAGAATCTACACTTGCAAAGTCATTTGCTGAAAGCATAGAGCCTTTGATGCTTTCTTCATTCTCTTTGCTTGCAGTTAAAGAATGATCTTTACTAATTTTCTGTACACACTTCGAAAGAATCTTTTTCTCCTTTCTTAGCGAAACAATCTGCAAACAGATCAAGAAGCAAATTGATACATGAAAAGGCAGACATTTTGTCTAAGCTTAGACTATCAAAATTGGGGAACAATATATCCCCTCGCAGACATGGGAAAGCATGTATCGCACAGTGAAATGGGAGCAGAAGGGAGAGATAAAATCAAATAGTTACTCATTGTATTGCAGCATATTTGCCATCAAGGCTACAAGCACTAGGAAACAGAACCTTTTAAGAACATCATTAAAATAAAGAACTGATTGATTTTTTATATATTGTAAGAAAAAATGAATTTGGAAGGTTTTAGAGTTAACTAAACCTGCTTTTGTAGCCGTTCTCTTTCCATAGCCAACTGCATGATCAGTTCCCCTATTAATTTAGTTTGAATGCCAAAATCCTTTGCTGTTGCTCTCTTGGTTTCCTCAGATTGATGCAGGGATGTCTCCAAGCTCCCAATTCGACTACGTAGAAAATTTAGTTCTTCATTCAGATCTGCATTGGTTTCTGACAATAAAATGCACTTATCTTCTGCACTATCAGTCATACTTTCAGCTTTTAAGATTCTTGACTTTAGATCTTTGATTAAATCTTCCATATCCTCGATTGTAGAATATAACATGGTCTGCTTCTCCTGACTTGCATCAGCAGTTGCAACTGCATGCTGTAACTTCATATCAGACTCCCTCAACTGCCTCTCAAGTAGATTTACCTTCTCCGAAACACTGAAATGTTCACCTTTAACAAGACTCAGATCTTTGTTAAGTTCCACATTAGTATTTTTCAGCAATTTGTTTTCAGCGTCCACACTCTCAGCTCTCTTTTCTGCTTCAGAAACCTGTTCCTTCAATGTACTGATCAGACCTTCAAGTTCTGCATTTCTTCTCTCAGTGGTCTGCAAAGCGAGATCTTTCATGCTCAACTTTTCACTTAACTCTTCGCACTTAGATCTCATCGCTCCTTCCCTTTGGACAAAGCCATTTAAATTGAACTTCAGCATTTGGATTTGACTCAACAGTCCTCTTGATGTCCCCAAAAAGGACCTCAGAGAGGTTCTCTACCTCAAATAACTTTTCTGACACAACTTCTACTTCTTCTTCCATGCAGAAAACTTCTTGTTGCAGCCGAAGTTTCAAAATCTCTTCACTTTGTCTCAAATCAGTCAACTTCTTCTCAAGATCTAGTTCTCTCGCCAAAGATTTTTCAAACATTCTCAAGATATGCCTCTGCTGCTCAGCAGTTTGCATTTTCATTTTTGAGCTCAAGTCTGAGGAATAACCATTTTCAAGAATCCCCACGTCCTTGCCATGTTTTACTGCAAAATGCAAAAAATATTCACACTGGCAGTTAATTTTCCAACAAGATAATTTGCACTATCTAGTGGACAACGAAAGTAACTTATGCATTCAGCAAACTCGAATTCACGGCAAAACACATCCCACACCAAACCCCCCCCAAAAAAAAAAAAAAAACCATATTCATGATTTTCATTATTTTCCACTGAGACCATACTGCCACCTCCCTCCCCCTCAAAAGATCTAAATTAAAACAATAAAAAATGCTTTAGTGGTGAAGAGAATTCATGATGTCACAAAAGAAATCAATTAACATTTCCACTGAAGTCATCTGGGACATATAAAATAGGATGCATGGATAACGCAAAAGCTACACTCATAGCTCATGCTTCTATTGCAAAAGGCTAACTCAAATTACTCGGAAGTAGATGATCTTTTAAAGTATGCATGGGTTGACCTTCACAGGTTTCCCATGCAGCCCCACGTGCCACATGGACAACAGTTTGATCAATGTAGAGTATGAGACTTCCATCCGTGGAATCTGTAAGAGACTATATGCTTACCCACCTAAAGATTGACTCAAACTACCCAGAAGTTAATGATCTTTAAGTATTATGCATGAGTTGGCTTTCACAATTATAGCAGCTTCACATGCCACATAGACTAACATTTTGATCAAACTCAATTAAACTTGCAAGTTATGGCAGAATGATCTTGATATTTATAGAAAACACACACTTTTCTGTTCTACAGGTAAGCAGCCAAATATCCCAGAATGAGATAGGTGTGATAATTACCTCCGGAAGATGCAACTAAGATTTTTTGGAAATTGTCTGACTGTGCCTTTATTTCCAATACATGTTCCATTGACTGTTTTAAGGACTTTTCACAGTCCAATAACTTCTCTTGCATGTACTCAAAAGCTTCACTCAAATGCTTATGGGAATATATTGTTCCGCGGGTATTATCAATTTCCACTTGAAGGGTGGATACAAAATTATCAATCTCATTCAACTCTGATTCCAAAATCCCAGACAAAAAATCAAATTGCAGAGCATTGTTAGCCGAATCATCCATAGTGTTCTCCTCCTCTGAAACAAAAGCTTCAAAATCACTTTCCCTTGATGCAACATGCATAACAAGTATATCCAAATTCAGCAACTTCTCAGAAAAACATAGTAACTCCAATTCGGCCTTGATTATAACCTCTACAGCACTCTCCAGTTCTCGCATCATGTCTCCACAAGAGGATAGAACTTCAAGAGAGTCCCTGTTATTTGATTCCACCTCCAATTCACCTGTACGAGCATCTTCATCAGAAACTGATGCATTCTTGATGATTTCGTGATCCATTCAAATAGCATCCAGATTGAAAAGCTGAAAAGGGAGTAAATCCACTCATCAATGTTACTAGTGCAAGGCAGGATTAGTTCACAAAATCCAAATGAAGCACTGCTTCACTATTCTATGAACTGTACGGGAAACTACAAAAAAAATTTCTCAACCAATCTTGTTCCACTACTAAAGCTTTATTCTCAGCAGCCATAACGCCTACAACAATTCACTTGTTGGAAGCAAGAGATCAATTCTTATCAGGAGTTTAAAAACCATTTTATTGGACAGGCCCAATTCTGGTAGTTTTCCTAACAAGCAGCCAATCTCTCTACGCAAGGGAGGAAACAACCAAAAAATGCCCCAAACATACACGCACGCAAGGTATAAAAGTAGAGCCAAGTTAGAAGGTTCGTTAGAAGATCCAAACTAAGAAAATCAACTAAAAACCAGAAAAACTTTTACTTCGTTCTGGCAGAATCCTCTTCATTTTCTAAAAAAATCCAAACAAACATACAGCTTAGGAAAATCATATCCCAAATCCCGTAAATAAATCAAGCACATCCGTTAGATTCCCAGTACGAAAGAGTAACATTAACAACTAACTTTACGCACAGAATCTTAACAACTCATCAAATGGGAGATTTATAACATGCAGAAATATTCATTCAAGAAGAAACAACTCATAAACGGGGTTACGGAGGCGCACCTTCCACAAAATTTAGCAAGCTAGGACGCAGACATGAACAATTCCGGAGGAAACTCAGAAGAGCATCTTCCCGACTCCGGCGGAATCGATCAATTTTCTTCTTTCCAAATTTCCAGCTATTCTGGTGGCTGGATAACCGTACCTTTAAGCACGTGATGATCACGTGATATTGGTGCTTAGACATCTGAGTGAAGCAGACACGCGGCGGTGCGTCATTAGCCTTGGGCCCATGTTTAGCAATTCGCAGTCCTTTCTCGAACTAGTAATGGGTCCAAATGTTACATTAAGCCCAACCAAACAAAAGACATTTTTGTGGCCCAATCAACTCACACCCACTTTTTATCTTTTAAATTTTTGTTCATATAATTATATCTAATTCATAATTAATCTATACTAGAAAACTATGAATATCACTTCAAAAAAATTAGTAAATAATTACTTATTTATACTACGTATAATATTGTAAAACTCGTAAAAAAATTAATTAAAAAAAAAAAAAAAAAAAAAAAAGACTCCTTGATCCAGTTAAGATAATAGAATTTTTCACTTTTCAGGTGACTAAAACTTTTTTTAAAAAAATGTAAACAAGCTGCTTTGGATGTGCTTTGTCAGCATAGTTTGGCATTTCTTATTTTCTGATTCTATGCAATTTGCTAGATTCGATAGATATTGTGGGCACATTCTAATTTCTTCTTATAATATCAGAAAAATAATAGTTTCGTCTTTTATAAATTAAAAATCAAAACTAAAGTTTGTTTTCTCTCATTAAAGTTTAAAAACACAAAATGGTCATCTGCAGTACACTATTGTTTCATCAAAATAATATATTTATTGTATAACATAAATTACATAATGCTGTGCCTTGAAATGATTTTTCATCCAATAAAATAAAGAGAAATTACTACTCCTTCCGTTCCATTAGAACCACTTTGAGAAATATTTGTTGTTTCAATAGAAAAATTCGCTTTCAAATTTTATTTTTTTTTTTACATTTTCAACCCTTACTAGTATGATCGTGTATGACACAATTATTTCATACTTAATAAGTAAGGATGTAAATGGAATAAAGAGCGTCAAATTAGCTATATTATGTATTGTACCTTGATATTCATAATAAGTTGTACTTTAATTAAAAGTATATCCTTATAATAAAACAAAAGAATATATTATACGAAAAATAAAGTAAAATTTTTACCATAAGCCACGAGGGCAATTTATGGTTGGTAAAAAAGCATAGAGCATCTTATGGAATTTGACTGATTCAACAAGTGGAGTATATGACCCACGTTGGATAGAACATTAAGGGCCTGTTCTTTACCCGGTTCTTAGAATCGGGTTTGGCCATTTTTTGGGTCTCAACTCAAAAATCGAACCAAACCCCATGTTCTTTACCCAAAAATCGAACACAGTTCACAAACCCAATTCCCACTGCCGCCGCCGCCCTCCCGCCGTAGCACTCCTCCTCCCGCCGCCGCCACTGGCCTCCTCTTCTTCTTCTTCTTCTTCTCCTTCTCGCATCTTCTTCTTCTTCTTTCTTCTTCAGCTTCTTCTTCTCCTCCTCCTCCTCCTTCTTCTTCTTCTTCCCGCTACCCTCTTCTTCTTCTTCGCACTTCTTCCCTTCCTCCTCCTCCTCCTCCTCTTCTTCTTCTTCTTCGTGCCGCCGGCCCTTCCTCCTCCTCTTCTTCTTCTTCCTCCTCCTCCTCTTCTTCCTCTTCTTCTTCTTCGCACTTCTTCCTCTTCCTCCCCCACAATTACTCACAAACCCAATTGTGATCGTTTATTTTAAATTTCAATCCCCAAATCCCAAATTTGGAAAAAATATGGACTTCAAGCTCAAACCCATTTGATTGAAACAGAAAAAAGAAGAAGAAGAAGAATTTGATTTTGGGGATTTAGGTTTTGGGCCGCCGACGGTGGCGGCGACGCGGCGGCGGGGCGGACCGGGTGGTGGTGGAATTTGTGTTGTGGTTTAGGGTTGAGAACGACGTTTCTTTATTCTGGATCTCAACCCATTTAGTCTCTACCTAAAAACTCAAACCCGGTTCTCAGACTGGCGTAAAGAACAGGCCCTAACATTGGTTAGAGTAATATACCAAGCGAAGTGAAGAAAGAAAACAACGTTTGGGTTGGGGCAGCTGTTCCTTTCCAAATTGCGTCGATTTTCCACGAAAAGATGGCCATTGTGCCAATGCAATTATTTGTGGGGGAAATGAAATGGCAACTATTGACTGATGTGATTTTTTTTTTTTTAAACTTTATTTCATTATTGAATTTAATAATTAGTGGTAAGAAACAACTAGAATTGCAAATAATGAACATGAGGAAAGGACAGCGATGGCATAAAAGCAGACCGGACCGGAGTGGCTCATTTTCATTGTTTGTTTCGCCGCGTCCACTGTGTCATTCATCACTATGGCCTAATCAGCCCGGGTAAAGCTCATCTATTCCAAAAACAATTTCGAGAAAGGTATCCAATTTTTATTTTTTTTAACACAATTCAATCATTTAAAGTATGGTTGGCAATCTCTAACACGACATGAACCTGATACGATATAAGCGGGTTAGGGTTGAGCCTTATCAGGTTTGCGGGTTATATGGGTCGACCCAAATAATACGAATAATTAAACGAGTAAAGTTAGGGTTGAGAAGGTCGACACATGAACCCACCAACCCGAATCCGACACGAGAAATTTATATTACAATACGAACACGAAATGTTAGGGGGTTAAATGGGTTGACACGAATAACTCACGAATAATTAAACGAGAAAGATTAAAATTGAGGGGCGTCAACACGAGAACCCGGCAACTCAAAACCAATAACTCAGACACGATACGAATTGACACCCCTCACCACATACTTGTGTTAAAAAAAATTTGTAACACTCTCCCAAAAAATGTTGGGACCGACCAATCTTTACATGGAGATCCACCTCATTACGTTTAAATTCCATCGACCCGTATACTCAAAAAAAAAATTATTTTTATTTTTTTAACAATCAACTGTTTCAACTTTCAACGTCAATGTCTTAGCAGATGTAGAAATTAATCTCGATCTCTAAGTGATATATCATGTATCATAACTATTTGAACATTGTCTGATTTTCAGAAGTTAAGAATAATAATTTTGGGCTATTGGCATGGGGAGTTTAAAATACTCTAAGCAAAATATTCAGAGAAAATTATATAAATTAATTATTATGTTAACACACAATTAAAAATATGTTTAATTTTTCAAACCTTCTAACAAACAATTAATTTCTCTAAATATCAAGGAATAAATTTAAGACAAGAATTGTCAAGAGACGATGAAGACATAATTCCAATTGGACCAATGAGCCGTCCGATTTGAATCCTAATAATCCAACTCAGAACCGTGTCACAACTCACATGGTCCTCTCTTTACAGTAACACCCACAATCAAATGCTCGGTGACAATAGTTAGCGACACAAATACGTTGGGCTAGATGATGCACGAGAATGAGAATGTTGTGAATAAATAAATGATTTCAATTAATCCACGTGGACAGATTAAGGGGTGACTCTTCCAAAGTCACCGCAGCGGCTAAAGCGATTATAGAGGATCTCTCGGACTTTGGCATGATCATTCAAGACATAAAGAAACTCCACCAAACTGCAGGGAAGCCACACATGTCCTGGATAATACATTCCAAAAAACGTCTTAGCACATAAACTTGCCCATCATGACGAGCATCATGATATTATTTTCAATCTATGGAACACTCCACCTTCTGTAACCTAAATTTTCCACGATCTTAATACATAATTTTACTTTTTCCCTAAAAAAAAAAAGAAAAAAATGATTACAACTAATGAATATTTTTGAATAGGAATAATGTAATTGAATCTCATTAGCAAGAATAAATAAAATATGATACGATGCGAAACTAAATTATATGAAATTAGTAATACAGAGTGAATTTTTTTAATGAAATGAATGGAGTAATATTTAGGCCATGTTTGACAACCAAGTTTGGAGATCTCGCCCTTCCAGGTTTTGCGCACGTACGATAATATCAGTATTAAATATGTATAATAATAATAATAATAATAATAATAATAATAATAATAATAATAATAGTAATAAAATAGGCCAGCTAGACTCACACTGATAATAGTATAATACATGTGTGGCAGAGATAAATTCACAAATCACAATTATTGAAATTATATATTTTGACCAAACACACCTCAGCAACCTCACAAATGTCACCCACATAAACCCCATGTTTATGTTAATAATAAAATTGGTAATCATGCCACGTATCATTAAGTAATTAATTAATTAATTAATTTTTAAGTACACCATTATTAGCTATGCCTACTCGTAATTACGTGACAAAACTATCCTTTCTCATCATTTTTGTTTTTTTTTTTTTTTTTTGGTGTGTGCAGATCTAAAATATCAAATATTCCTCGTTGTACAATATAAAAATCCCAAAAATACAATATTTTTATTTATTGAGTGATTAAATATTAATTCATGTTGAGAGCCTTAAATTTGAAGGGTTGACTGATGAGTTTAACTCAATGGTTATTACTTATTGGTAACTTTGTTAAGGTTGTTGCACATAATTAAAGTGTTTTCTACACTCGTGCCATGTCATTTTCCCTTATTTATTGTAAGACCTACTTTTGATGTAACATAATGAAATAGGAAGAATATTATAGTTATGTTACGAAATAATTTAGTTATTGGATAATGACTTTAGTTGTATTACAGTGTCATTGTAAAAGTTATTGTATTGACTATTTTATAATAGCCGAATGATTCCATAACGAGATTATAGTTTTACTTAATAATTGATTCACAAACAATTTTTTTTTTTTTAAATGATACTTCTTTGGTTCCATTAGAAAAATTCACTTTATAATACTTTTTTCTATATTGCAAAATAGACTTATCTAATAGAATAAAAGGAATAGTAAATTATTTATGTTTAATATCATACGTTTAAATTAATAAGACTTGTACATTTGAAAAGCATGATAATTCCATCCAAATGGATCGAGTACAAGTCATGTTAATAATCGTACAAGTTTTTATGATTTTCAAGATACAAATCTAAAATACGTCATTCGTCGCAAAAATATCCATACATATCATTGCTTTCTATTTATGGATTAATTTATCGCGGACTATACATAATCACGTTAGGTAAGATATAAGAAAACAATAAAATTTGAAAAAAAAAACTCAAAATTTTTTCTTTAGACAATCTAGATACAAGACTCTTCTATTGGTATCGATCAAACTCTTCCATTGGAATCGAAGAAAAAAAAAAAAAAAAAAGTTTGTGTGGCGTACTCAAACAAATGAAACTTGTTGGGAGGAGGAGAAATATTGTGACCTAAGGTAAGGAAGAATTTACGAGGAAATTCAAGTTTAAACCACACGCCATTGCCAAATCAGCAACCTTAATTTTTCAAAATGACAAACTGATTTAAAGACAAATCGTTCCCGGCCTCAATTATTGGAAACTGCCAAAAACAAAGCTAATTACTTTCTGTAAAACAAAAGAAATATATTGATTCTCTTCTCCCACCATTTCTTAATCATTTTCCTGGAACTTGAAGTTGTTGTTTCTCTTCTCAATTACCACAATCTCTTAAAAAAAACCCTTCATTTTGAACCCCCCAGAGAAGGAGGAGGATATCCAATTGATAAACAGAGACCGTTGAGAAGGGTATTCGGAGTTGTTTCAATTGGAAGTCCTTCTTCTTCTGTGAATTCTTTACGTTTTTCCCTACCGAAGGTCAATTCCCGCTGTTCTTGATGGATTGTCGTTTTTACTTTTGTTTTTTTGGGGTTTGGGGTCGGACTTTAAAGAGCCATCACTACTGTGGATATATGCATTATAATTTAAAACGATGAGAGTTGCGTGAGGCTATTTTCTTTCTCCTGCTTTCCTCACGCCTTCTCTGTCTCTCTCTCTCTCTCTCTATATATATATATATTCTGCACGAGGGTCATTCATAAAAGTAGGACAGATTTTTCATTCCAGGAATTTGATATCTTTTCAAAGTTTTGGTTTTTATTTTCACCAGCTTAGCCTTTATAGAAGGTTTCAAACTCTTGACCTCGAATACTTTTACTTGAATTTTCAAAGTTTTATCGAATAATTGTTTCATAGAATTCATTGTCGGTGGATTTCGCCCGTGAGTTATCTCTGGTACGATTTGGGTTATCCAGATTGGTTTCACCCATTGGGTTCCTGGGATTATTCATAAAAAAGACTCCATCTTCAATTTTTTTTGCTATATATGAACCTTCCTGCAGAGTCAAAATGATGTTTTAAGCAAGTAAAACACCTTTGATGCATTAATAAAAGCTTCTTTGTAAGATAACTGTTGAATTCTTGTGGTTCGGTTTGTTTTTGCTTGTATAATAGTTGGGGTTTAATCTTTGATAAAAGCATTATGCTTTCTTTTTTTTCATTTGAAACCTGGGGAGCTAACTTGCTAAGCTTTTTGTGATGCAGGGAAATTTGCTATAGGAGTTGGGAGATTGAAGAATTGTAAGTACATCGTATTTGATTCTATTTTACTGTAATTCAAGATGACAACCGGAAACCATAAACCAACGAAAGACAAGAGGTCAAAAAAGACCAAATCGCCGGTCAACGAGAAGTCTCCGTTGTTGCCCACCAAACATGAGGAAGATGGTGGATTTGATGAATTCAACGGGGCTTCTTTCAGTGGGGCTGTTTTTAATTTGTCCACCACTATTGTCGGTGCCGGAATTATGGCCTTGCCGGCGACCATGAAAGTATTGGGTCTTGTTCCCGGGATTGCCATAATCATTTTCATGGCGTTCTTGACCGAGGCTTCGATTGAGTTAATACTCAGGTTTAGCCGGGCTTCTAAAGCGGTTTCCTATGGAGGTCTCATGGGGGACGCTTTTGGAAATGGCGGTCGCATGCTGCTGCAAGTCTGTATTTTAGTAAACAATGTAGGCGTGCTTATTGTGTACATGATCATCATCGGTATGCCTAAATTCTTTGAGTTTTTTTTTTTTTTTTTTTTTTAATATTATTTCCAATTTAATCTTTGTTGGACTTACAAGCTAAAAGGTGATTTTTGTTGTTGTTTATGTTGCTAAGGTGATGTGCTTTCTGGAACAACATCTGCGGACGGGTTTCATCATCCTGGTGTCCTTGAAGGGTGGTTTGGGGTGCACTGGTGGAATGGAAGATTTTCGATTCTCCTTATCACTACCCTTGCTATATTTGCCCCATTGGCAAGTTTAAAGCGTATTGGTAAAGTCCCTAACTGAGTCTAATGCTGGTTTAAATTGCAAACAGAATGCAGATAATGTTTAAAGATTGTTCCTTTCATCTTGGCCCTGGACTTCAGTACAAGCATATGAATTTGTTTCCACTATGGAAGTTGCTGCAAATGATGTGTGTTGTTATGTGTCATATGTTCTTCAAGTATATTGTTATTGGTGTGTGATTGTTCTTTTAGAAGAAATACAAATTTGGGATTTATGTGAGATGTTTCATACATGCCATTGCATGGTTTATACTGAAAATCTACTATCTTATAGTTTCTGTTTAGCTCTTTTATGTGGAATTTTCACTCTATTTCCTTCTGTTTGCAGATTCTTTGAAATTCACTTCTGCGCTATCTGTCGCACTAGCTGTAGTCTTTCTTGTGATTATGGCGGGAATTGCTTTGTTCAAATTGTTCTCTGGAACCGTCACGATGCCTAGATTGTTTCCTGAAGTGCATGATCTGGCATCATTCTTTAACCTCTTCACCGTTGTGCCTGTTCTTGTCACCGCCTACATCTGCCATTACAATGGTATGAAGTTCTATTTTGGATCCAAATGCTTAGTTCTCCTTGTGGTTATGTTAGTTACTCGAATTCTTGAAATTCCCTTGCTATGAGATTATTTGTAGGAAAAGTTATAAACAATACTATGCATAATGGGAATTGTTAAGAGGTAAAAGGAGGTAAAGGAAGAAACAAAAACATAAAACTTGAAATGCATGATTAGCAGATTCCTAACTCTTTGATTTATTCAAGAGATTTGTTGAATATACATAGCCTAGTTTCTGATGACTCTCATGTTTGCAGTTCACTCGATAGACAACGAGCTCGAGGACAACACCCAGATAAAAGCAGTTGTAAGAACAGCACTTACCCTCTGTTCATCTGTTTATGCGATGACAAGTCTCTTTGGAATCCTACTATTTGGTGATGCCACACTTGATGATGTGCTTTCCAACTTTGATTTTGATCTTGGGATTCCCTATGGCTCCATACTGAACGATGCAGTTCGTATTAGCTATGCTGCCCACTTGATGCTTGTGTTTCCTATTGTTTTCTTCCCGTTACGGTTGAATTTGGATGGCCTCCTCTTTCCATCTGCAAGGCCTCTGAATACAGATAACCTGAGATTTGCCGTACTCAGCATAGGCCTCATTGGTCTCATCTTTCTCGGTGCAAATTTCATCCCCAGCATTTGGGATGCGTTCCAGTTCACTGGAGCCACTGCTGCAGTCTGCGTCGGATTCATCTTTCCTGCTGCAGTTACTCTAAGGTTAGTCAGTGATTAAAGGATTGCCTTCACTTTATGCTTATGATCGGGTGAGCTGAAGAACAATAGCTCTACTGAGATGTTAATCTGAACTTAAAATGTTGATTTAAAACTTTTGATGGTGTTCCAGGGATCGATATGGCATAGCAACAAAGAAGGACAAGATCTTGTGCTCATTCATGATTGTCCTTGCTGTATTTTCTAATGTAGTGGCAATATACAGTGATGCCTATGCATTGTTTAAGAAAAATGCATCGCCACGGGCGTGATCTCTCACGCGGATAGTGAGTCCGCGAACTTGGGGCTGTGATCGCGTGCCTTGCCTGACGATTCTCTGAAATGTGGTATCACGTCGATGCCGAATGGGAATGACGGGTTTGTAGGATACCAGCTCCATAAAGTTTTTTAATAAAGGCATTTTGTTCAATGTTAGTGTTGAGTTTGTACAAAGAAAACAGAGAAGTATTTGGTACCTTGGCTTATACTTTTAGGTAAATGTTCATTGTTGCCGATGTTGTTGTTGTTTTCAGTTACGTTATGTATGATTTCTAAATAGAAGTTGCAGAATATTGAAGATTTGTTTGTTCAAATTCCTTTGCTTTTCTGATTCTGGTTCTGTTTTTAAACTTTTCTGCAAGTAAAGAAATAAAGAGAAAATGAGAGCAACAATAGTTGATAGTAGGGGTCACAACGAAACGAGCCGAGCCGAGCTTGTTCGTGAAAATTCGTGTGCGTTCTATCTTGCATTAACTAACAGAAAATCGTAATGTTTATTTACTTTACTATATTATATCAACTAACATAAAAATTAAAATTCAATTTAAACTTATATATTGATATCGATGTATATATAAATATATATATAAAGAATCAATTATTTGTATTATTTACAATTTTAATATTGTATATACTTATTTTATTTATATTATATAGTTAATATTTTAATCGAGCCTGTTCACGAACATGAACGAGCTTTCAACACCTTGTTCGTGTTCGTTTATTATCAAGCCAAAAAATAATGTTCGTGAACTTTTTTATCAAGCCGAACTCGAGTTCACGGCTTGTTCGTGAACGTTCGTGTTCGTTCTCAGTCCTAGTTAAAATAGGTTTCCACTTAACACAATCCCTAATGCATTATGTAGTATTTAATCCGTTTCACTAAAAGAATCCAGTGAGCTACACAAACTCTGAAGTGGACTGGAACTGACAGTTGAGAAAACACAAGTTTAAGGATTGAGTTTTCAGTTTGAACATCAATCAGATTTACAAGCATAGCAACAACGTTTGCAAGACAAAACTGTTTCACTTTTCAGCGACCACAAACTATACAGAGAGAAATACTCATAAACCTGAGATACCAAACATAATAATACAGTGATAATGAGCCACCCCCCCACAGTAGTCCCAGCTCTTGAGTGGAAGAAGGGTCATTCTTAGATATCGACCGTGGCGAAAAAGGGCAGTTTGTTTGAGCACCCTAAATACTACTGTACCAAGTCAAAAATAATAGACCTAAAAAGCTATATTTTCAAACAAGCCCTACACAATGGCCATCTATTTACAAAACAGCCACTCCTTTTCTGGCATAAAATCTATGTAAAATTAAATTAAATGTTACCAATGCTGGTCACAAAAGGAACCAGCCTTCTGTAATCTCTTCTCCTCCCAAGCGCACAGGCGTCAAGCACCCGCCCGAGCATTAACCGGGTGTTCTGCAACGCCAGCTCCCGGGGAGACAAGCCAGATTCATTTGCACTATGGCTTTGGGAGACTGGCATGGAGGATCCAGTTCCCAACCCCATTGCAAACTGTAGCGGTCCACTTCGGGCCTTAAATGAGGTTTGGGGGGCTAGAATCTTGTCATCCCCAATTCCATTTTCAAATGCCCCTGGATCATGAGCGTGGGAAGCTGGCAAAGAGCTACAACTTTGTAAAAGAGCTTCCAAAACACTAAGTGCCTCCCAGCACAGAGTACTCTCAACCAGTTGAGAAACAATTGCATACATATGGGGACTCTGGGCTGCATCCATCGGAGTATGCTGAAGCAACGCCTTCAACATCAGAAGAATTACGCGTTGATACTCAATTGGTCCTTTCTCCAGGAGCCTTAAAAGGTGTCCAAATGCCAAAGCTGAATGCTTTGGGAACCACTCGTTGCACAACAGGGGTGACACACAAGCAAGCAGATTTTCTACGCTTTTGATTTCCCCACGCGAGTAGATCATAAAAACAGTTGCTAGCTCTTCTAATGATTTTGCTTTGCACCAGACTGCGATATTGGCTGCAACAAAACAAGCCTTCTGGAACTGTTGTTGGAGTGGAGAAGCAGGGCCCACAGCAGCATCTTGGCAGAGCTGTAAACAAAGCCACGGAAGCAAGCCAGTGATGTGCATCAAAAGTCGAGTTTCGGCATCCCCAAATATTGAATCGCAGGAAGGCACCGTGATCCGTGACAAAACCTCTATAGAAACACCATGACTAACAAATGACATGAGCCCTTTCAGCACTAGTGGCTGCACTCCCTCAAATGCTGGTACCTTGCCATTAGATGATGATGGTTCAGAGGGACTCTTTGATTCCAATCGCTGATAGTCACTAACATCAGAAACACTTGTATCCAGCTCATCACGGGGCATACTAGAGAGAAGCACATTTTCTGTTGTTCTATCACGAAAGGATAAACGATCAATGACCCTGGAGAAGAGCTCAAGCACCTGGCAGTAAACATGGACAAAATCTGTATGCATCATGGCTACACATCCCCAAAAAAGCTGGGGATACAGTATCACCTTTTCTGGCTCCATATTCTCAACCATCACCTGCAGTGTCAACAGGATTTCCATGACAAAGCCTAATACTGCAGGTACAGGATTCACCAAGCACCTGTGGAGGCAGCGAAGCAAAGACACACATGCGTCATTTGTGACATGAGGACGAAGTGCTCGATAAATTTGGTGTGAACGGCAAGCAAGGTGCCTTGATGTGCACTCCATAGCCCATTTAAGAGCCTCAGCTCCCCAAGTTTCCCGAAGATCTCCTTGAAAGAAGATTGCGTCCACCATGCTCTGCACAAGGGCCGACAAGAGTGCTGCACTGGGGAGCTCCGTTCTTACAACTGTTGGGTCCTCATTCTCCCACATCATGCTACTTCTCTTCGACTGGACGTATTTAATTAAGCTCACAACTTGCTGCTTATTTTCTCCATCACTGTTTTCTACATCATACAACTCCAAGTGCCGGCCAGCAAGAGAGTACAGCAGATTAACAAGTAGGTGCTGGCAATGCTCCAGCACGATATCTTCTGAACTGTCCATTGAGACAAATGTAACATGAAACAGCAAAGGCAAGTGTTCCCTAAAATCCTCATCATTCTCATAAGCAATTTCAGCAAGCAAAATTAATGCTATATCAGCATGACTCAATGAATGTTGTTGATGTCCTTGTAAAGCAGATTGAAGTTCCTTTGCATTCACACCATACGCTACAGCCCCAGAATGCAACCCATCTTCACCAGAGTTGGGCGTGTCAATAACATAGTCTCCACTATCTCGAGAGACGTGACGGCTTCGTAAGCTTCCAGTTGAGCTGCGAACCCCCATCAATGGGCCTGACATGTTTACAAGTGATGGAAGAAGTTGGCCCGACCGGCCAGCAGAAACAGGAACAACATTTAACTCAGGTGCCATTGAACTCAATGGCCCTGAGGCACTTCGGCCTCCAACACCTGCCGTTCTCCAGCTCAAGCTTCCACTGGCATTCCTTAGTGGACCATCAAGGGATCCACGAACCAACAAAGGTGACATATGAGGTTGGCTGTCTACAACAGATGCCATCTGAGCTACAGCAGGCCCTTGAGAGAATTCCAACACAAAGTTCCCATTGGCATCGGTCTTACCAGCACTGTGCCTTATGAGTTCCATACTATCCTCAAGCATCCTCTGAGACAGTTGGTAAACCAAGTGATCAATTGTACGTTGTGGGCAAATTCGAGCTAAATATAAGCTAACCCTTTTAGCAACTGAAAAATATGTAGCAAATGCTCCACTAATTTCAGCTGAGGCATTCGAATCACAATCTTCAATCCCCTTTGTAATCAAGAAATCCAAAACTGGACTAATATTCCTAGGCTTGCTAGCTATAGTACTCCAAAGTTTTTCAATTTCATCAGGAAACTGATCACCATGCCGCCATGTAACATAATACAGGCTTTTCAGCAATCTTTCGCTCCAACCTGACTCTTTAAGTTTCCAAAAATTGAGATTCTCAATCCATGGAGCCATGCAGGTAAGCACTTGGTGCTGTGCAATTATATCAACTGCATCAAGTTGCCTCTGCATAATTTCTTCGCAAAGTAGTTGGCTCAGTTCGGGATGATCTTTAGCAAGTTTGCAAGAGAGTTTGTACTGGAACTGTTGATATGAGTCAGGAAGGTTGCCAACAACAGCAGCTCTATAGCTTCCTGAGCCTTCAGTGCCATCTTCAGCCCATTCACGAACAGAAAGTGTCTCAAGCATTTGAAGGGCATCATCACGGATTTGTCTGGACGGATCAACCACCTTATAGAGGATAAGGCTTAAGAGCCTCTGTATTTCACATTTTGGTATCTCTTGACGCATGTAGACCTCAGCCAGCACACTAAAGTAGCCATCCGCTATAGCAGCATCAGAATAATAACACTGCAGACAATAGAGTCAGATCTGAGTCCACTGTTTGGTGCAACATACATGAAGAGAACACGCAAGAAAAGAATGTGAATGAACAATGCTTTGCTGAAACAGACATAGAAAACTAGAACAGTAATGACAGAAACCTGTCTGTTCACATTCCCAGATTAAGAAGAAATGTTTTATGATTTGAGTTCCAAGTATTGCTACATTGTTAATCTCAAGTGTTCAACTGTGAATTCTGTTCTATGTCTAAAGAAGAAAGTACTTCATTAGCAGGATGGCATGATATATTACCTGATCAATACAGGCAGGGAACAGTTCCAAATTAGTTAGAAGAAGATTCTTCAGAGCCAACTTTGCAAGGGAAACTCGAAGGTGGCCACCTCTATGCTTATCACGACCAGTGGCACCACGACCAATTTCGCCCGTATATTTTGAATAAGATGGTGTTCTTGGATCAGCTGGTGAATAACCAAATGGGACCCTTGGTGCAGGCTCAATGAACAGGCTGTTAATCCAAGATATAACCCGCCCACTCATCTTTCTGGCATTGTCATCAAAACAAGGCCCATACAAGAGTGACGCCATAGCATTCATGGAGGCCCACTGAATGGCTTCAACCTGCTCTCCCAATTCCTTATCAAACGAGAGTTTATCTATCGAGTCCTTTGACCGAGTGTGCTGAGAAGATTTGTACCTTTCAACTTCGCGTCGGTAATCACTTGCTCCATCCTGATTCCATGTGCTACCTGTCTCATCACTCCAAGAGAGCAGCAGATCAAACAGACGCTTTCTAGTTCTGATATCAAATTTCTCTGATTTTGAATCAACAAATTCAGGTGCCAAATATCTTAGAACAGAAGCAAGAGCAAAGCGAAGAGGCTGCATATCTTGAAAACTTTCAGGAGGAGCCATTAATATCTGCTTGGTAGTTTCTTCAATGAATTTCAAATAATGAAGGCGAAAGACTGGTTTCCGGCTAAGCATACCAGGCCAGATGTTCTCAGCAACAGTACGGTATATATTTGTAATGTGTATGCGAAGTTCTTCACGACGAGACTTTTGACTCTGTATCATCCGAGCAAAAGATCATGTATAAACACATCAAGACACAGCATGCAACGAAATACTAATCGGGTCTAAAATGTATAAGATGCCATTGGAGGCGAATTATTGATTTATTTGATATACAGTGAAAACTGGAATAATTTTTGAAAGAAGAAATCCCTGAATTAAAATTCTCATTTATCAGAAAAATGGAGACTTAGTCAATCAAAAGAGAAGGAAGAGGTATTCTCAAAGTGTTATCTAAACATAAAAAATGCCAGAACCTCCAAATACAAGACTTCAGAAATTGCAGTGCATGCAATCATATAGAAGGAAATCATTCAAAATGAAGATTTTTAGCCCAAGGATGTTTTATGCAAATTTTATGTGATACAAAAAAGTAATTTCTTCCAAGATCAGTTCAGAGAATAGAGTGAATGGATAAGGAATTTTGAATCACAACAACGATCACCAATGAATGTTATTCAAAATAGACAAAAATGGACCAAAGAGAATATAACAAGATAGAAAGTATCCATACAAAATATGCAGGGATTTTTCTTCGGAAAACTAATGGAAGAAACAGCAAGAAATTTAGAGTGGTAACTTTCAGACAGTTGTCGGTCCCATTTCTGATTAACTGGTAACTCGAAAGCTTGATTGGTGCCTCCTTATTAATAATAGAGTCAAACTGAATTAAAAGTGTCGGTTTTCCATGACAAATTAAAGAATGCCGATTACATGGGTGTCAAACAAGGGAAAGCACAAAGCAAAACATAAGAGTATCCATAAGGGGTAAAAAGAGATCTTCATTTTGGAAGTTAAAGACTAACACTAAGGCACGTGTCTATGGCATTAAATACTGGCTGTAAACAAAGCTCACCACCTCCAAACGAGTGAGATTAAGGAAAAGGACACAGACACACACATAAACAAAAATGGTCAGACAACTCCTGTTTCTTTTCTTTCGAGGAAAAATGGTGAGACAAAGTTATGCTTGCAATAAGAGTTCAGATGGGAGGTATAGGTAAGGGCATCTTTCAATAAAAATGATACACCTACTGTTCCAGAAAAGGAAGAAAACACGGGAACAAGAAAAATGTATAAAACTAAGCATCCAAGAAACACGTAATACCTTCCATTTTGGTTTCCCCTCAGTTTCCAGAGAAACCTCATCAATGAAAGATGCAAGTTCACTAAACATGACTTCACATATTTCCAGATGCGAATGACCAAGAGCCATAGTGGCTGCATGCTGCAACAAGAGAAAAATTGAATTAAATATCAGTAATGCAGAAAAAAGAACATAATTGCATTTTCTTTCTTTACTAATATTTCTGAGTATAGGGAGAAGCTTGAGAAAGAAATATACTCCCTCCATCCCAAAAAGTTCCAGTATTAGAATTATAGAAAAAAGAAAAGGGAACACACATCTACTCCAAAATCAATAACACTTGAATAAAAGTCGGACATCAATTTGGGACAGTTAAAAGTAGAATAGCGGACTAACTTTGTGGGACGGAGGGAGTAGAAAATAAGTTGCAAAAGCTGTAAAAGATCATTAAGTCGTTGCCACTCACAATATGAGCTTCAGAACCAGATTTTAGGGAGAGAAAAATGAGATGGAATAGCTCTTTTGTCGAAGATGAGATGCCACTTTCCCTGCTATCTGGAGGACATGAGCACGCAAACATTGCATACATTAGCCACTGATCCAGCTTATTATCTGTATCCTGCGATGGATGGGCCTTTCCGCCCAACTCAGCAGGTGTAATGTGACCAAGACGCTGAATAACTTCTGATCTGCAAATAAACATCACCTTAAGATAAAGTGCCCACACTTCTTTATTTAAGTTGCATTCCTGTAATTAGGATAAGAAACAAGAAATGTAAAGCTTCACAAATTATACATCATCTCAACATAATGGATGCCAAGAAAGGGCTGGCTGAACAGCTGAAGCCTAGTCCAGCATTGTGAAATTAGGATCTCATCATACAACCTTAAATGATAATAAATACAAATGACGCAGTGCTGTACAGAGACAATCAGAGAAACAGAAGACAACTAGAGAGAGAGAGAGAGAGAGAGAGAGATGGTGTGGATATTGGCGGTCAAGAATATCTCCTAAGACCCAAATAGGTGCATTGCTCACACTTATATCATGGTAGGAAAAAAAGACTCAAGCAAAATTGCAAAACAGATGTCACACAATAAAGGCAAAGTTGATGACAAACAATCCCAGAGATTGATATTCTCCTATAATGAAATCAATGGAAATGGACTACTCACTTTGCATGTTGAACAGAACCTGGACAGAGCTCGGCAGCATATTTTACAAGCTCACTCAGGCATCTAGCCCATCTGTTCTTATCAGGGCTCTCAAACAATATAGACTGGAGAGTAACATCTGGAGGTACAGCATCAGATTCTCGTCTCAAATCAAAAGCACGACCAGAATCCCAGTAACAGCTCTGAACTATATCATCCTACAAAAGATATCTCTCAGGTGAATTGCAAGTCCAATAACCAAAAAGATAAATAAAAATGATCACTGTGAGCTAAATAAAGTTCAAGGGAAAGTTAGTTACCCCATGTTCTTCTAAAACATCAATAATAAATATTGGCTCAGGTTCATTTTTCAATAAATAATCCGATCTTTCAAGAACTGATAATTCCCGTATATCATTTCGCAGAACTCGAATGCAACGCAATAACTCCAATGCTGTGTGCCTGATCTGGCTATCAACAGAACTGAGGAATATAAGACCAACAGCATCCATTTCAGATGCACGAAATTCAATTGCTTCTTGAGGTTGATGGAAAGAAGATTTCCTGAGACCTTCATTTCTCTGGAGACGTTTGGCATCCATTGCATCACGTTCAATCTTATCATCAACCAGACAAGCTCCCCAGAATCGCATGAGCTCCAGAAGACGTCCAAGTGATGTTTGAATCAGGAGAGGGAACTCATCGGGGAGATTTAAGATGAAATTTGCCATCCCTCTCATAACTGCAAAACGGCGATGGGGTAGATATCTTACAATGCGATTGAGTACCTGCACAGCTTCTTCTCGAACTCCAGGATCAATACTGATGCCATGTTGAGGAATTATTTCAGTAATTTTATCACTTCGGCCAACTTCTTCTATCAGATACGGTATGCACTTCAGCACTGAACGGAAGAGATACCCCTGAGACTTCTCCCTCACAACATCTGTAGAAGCAAATGAGTGGTTTCTTACAAGCCATATATGTCAGAACCAATAAATCTAAAAATGATATTAGATGAAACAGAAACTTATTTCTCAGAACCATTCATTGAGGATATAAAGGTAGTTCGTGTACCAAAGCAACAACAATTGAAGGCAGAAATTACAAATCAATGGTGTAAAAATTGGCAGAAGGAGAAGGAAGAAATAAGAAGATTGCAAATACACACCAATGCGCAACTGCAATCCTAGAAATCTGTAATGTTAAAATGAATATCGTAAAATCCAATATTTATACAGAATAAAAATTAAATAAATTATAGGGCATGTAATGAAAAGCAAAATTCACAATCACTTCATCAAATAGAACTAAGGTTCTGATATTTCGATCTCTCAAACTCGATAATTGAACGTTACAACTTCAACCTTTTTGGTTCTGCCAAGAGGAAAAAGAAGGGGAAGACAACCCTAATTCTCCTCTTAGAAAGCAAGTGAAGTACAAGTTAGTAAAGAATTAGTAGGCAACAAAAGTTTGCACAATTTCTTCAGCAATGTTCTCTGTCTAGGCTAATAAATTCCAACACAACATATTAAAGGGAAAGAGATAGAGACTTTCATTTTCTTTGTCATCTATGTAACCATTTATCAAAAAACCTCCAATCAGCAGTAGAGGCACTCTTGGAGACAGTAACAAATCCGCTAATTGTGTACTCATGAATTGATTCACTTAAGCAAGCTATTGCTTAGATACTACCAAACACACTGTTCGCACAAAAAAATAAATTTGGCCTTACATAAACAATTTACTAATCCCAAAAGCATGTCAACCAAAGTTCAGCAAGAATATAAGCTACTAACAATATAAAATCACCTGTATACAACAAAAAAGCTATAGCTAGTGTGTGTAAATACATTCAAACACTAACTAGCAAGTCCATGATTAGAATCTAGACTTTAGGAAAACGTGTGCATGTGATTTGTGTGAAAAGAGAATAAGTACCACTGTTGGTCCTTGAAGAAATTAGAAGAGCTCCACCAAAGGTTCTGTGGCAGGATCTGAGAATCGATTCGATTGCGGCCTTCACTTTTGGAACATAATGCCCAACACCACGCACTGTAAATGGAAAACAACATCAAATTAAGTCTGCAAATTACACCAACAACAAAAAAATTAACAAATACAAATGATCAAAATTGAACATCTAACTCAGTATTTGTACCGTGAAGAATTTCCAAACCAACATGTTTGCTTGTAGGGGACATGACAATGGCAAGCAAAGCACGAAGACCAATAACCTTTGATTCACTGGAACTATCTTGCTTCAGTAATTCTAATATCATATGATTCATAGCAAAGTCAAGGTTATGCTCTGCAATTGTGACACAGAACTCTACAAGTTTATCATGCTGGACATCCTGTGTAAGCATTCCTTTCCTGATAATTGTCAGAAGTTGTGAGGTCACACTGTCCAAATAGTCCCAAACTCGATTTGGAGGTTGAGAATCACCATGAACACTCAAGTAGAACCTCAAAACACGATGCAGACAATCTAAGGCCATGAATCGATGATTTTTGTCCTGCGTGAAAGTTTCATTTACAGTTTAATGGAGAATGACAAATTACAAGCAAGAAAATGGTGTCCTGAAGCATTGACAAGGCAGCAACAACATAACTGATAGTAGAAAGCAAGAGAAAACAATAATGGAAAAGATGCATAAACTACCACTTACCTTAAGATGTTTGTATAGTAGTTCCATGTGAGTACCAAAGTTGCTGAGGAAAACATTAGAGTCGCCAAGACAAAGAAGAAGAGTCACGAGAGGGTAGCCAACCTAAACATCATAACTCAGATTAGAAAGAATAACATATAACAAATCTTGACTTGTACCCCGCCTATCAGTCATTAGCTCAGCAACAATAAACTGAAATCACTACTGCATATTTTTTCCACTTTTTCTCTGGGAACTAGTTCAAGCAAATGCTAAAGCCTATAAACAAATCATCAATCAGATACTTAAAATTTGGCCGTTTGCATGCGAATTTGTTTCACTTGCCATATTGCTGTTCAGTATAACAGGCTCCATAAACCTAAAGAAATAATTAATCTGACAATGTCAAGACCAAATTCGTTACAGTTCATACGTGCCTGTGATCTCAAAAATCAAAATTTTATATTAGAACGCTAGAAAAAATGATGATTTTCTGTCAAAGTACTGGAAGCATAAACGATATTTTTGTTATGCTTCAGGAAAAATAATATATCCACGTGCTTATATGCAAGACATGAAATAATCCAAAAATTCTGCCTTTTGATATACTCACAGCTATATGTTTGCTCTGTTTATCCATCCATATCGTGAGCTGCGATCTAAGGCGAGCAACAGCTTCATACCAAAGAGCGAGAGCAGGTTCTACACCTGGCGGAGGCCACTGGCCCTTTCCACAATCTGCCAGTGGCGCTAAAATGTTCGAAAGCATATTGCACAAGGCATGGTGCAATTCACTTTTCCGTTTATGGGCAGCACGATGAAGGGGATTAGCCTTTGAAACAAAGGAAGCTGATGCATTCATACCGCCCTCTGTCTTAACCTGATAGTCACCTTATCATTATCGAGTTATGAAGATTCAAAATTGGCTGGGATTATTTACACAAGGCTTACCCCAAGCTTCAGGTAGCGCATTCCATTAATAATAGAAAGTGTTTCACTTCGAGCTGCACTGGTATCAATACGACGAGTATTAATTTCCATGAAAAAACGCTCTGTTACAGAGCTAAATCTGCAAGGAGAAACAGAAGCTGTCATAAAATCTGAGTGAAAAATCATTTTAATGAAGCAATAAGCATAGGAAACTCCCGAGCACATGCAAAAGATTACAAAATCATGTATAATGTACTTGTGGACTTCAAAGCATCATTCGACCCACCACAAGGCTAGCTCTAAGAGGAAACTGTAGATGAAAATCAGTCTTCAAACAATACACTTAAATTCTAACAAAGAAATCGAAGAGGAATATAATGAAAAACCAACCAAAAGTACTTCCACTTATTTCCTTCCAATTAGGTAGTAACTTGTCATCGATTAAAAATTTACATAAAACATGTATCAACAATTTGAATGAAAATTAAAGAGAAGGCTTAAGGAGATACACTACAATACAAATTACTGAGGATACTAAGATTAACTCACTAAAACTATTCAGTAATTCTTCAAAAGAATTGAACCTCAAGGACCTCATGCAATGATCTGAATTTTACTGCTGACAACTTTTCACTTGCATAAAAACTTAAGTTTGATTCAAGCACCAAACATTAAATAAAACCAAAGTCAGAAAACCATACTCAACAACCTTAATCGCAGTACATCCAGCTCTATAAAAATCTCTTTACCTGATCCGAGATAAAGCACCCAGTAGCTGCGCAACTAGATCCAAAAGAAGTCCCCTCAGATCTACCAAAGAAGGATAATCAGCCTGGCTAACAACCCTGCAATGAGATACCATGAGGGATGTGAAAAATAAACAGCAGATCCCCCAAAAGACAACTAAATTTTCACAGACCTAATCAAAGGAAACTACAATAGTTTTAACACTATGAACCACAAATTGAATATCACCAATATTGGGTATGGATGAGTGGTGGTTGACTATAACTATTACTCAAGCCACAAATTTATTTCACATACATAAAGAAAGCCAGCTAGAAAAATATACAAAAAGTTGTAGTAAAACAAAGTAGGAATATGCAAGCAAAACTCCAGCCTGCCGCATACTGTTTGGCTACCCTGAGATATGCACAACAATCTAAGGTCATCTCACTCCAATCTATACTCATACAGATGACTTGACACCCCAATCTATACTTGTGGAGATGACTCATTCAGAAGAGTTGAGACAAAACAAATAAGTAAACAACAATTGAATTTACACGAGGAATGACTAAGGGAATACCTGTCTGCATTTATTAGCCAGTCAAATACAAAATTTTCAAGTCCTATCCACAGGTTCTCTGCAGCATAGAAAGAAATATCAGACTCAACAAGAAAAATTCAATACTGGCATACACTCTGGCAACTTTCACCCTCTCTCTACAAACATCTCCCCCGCCGCGAAGTAAATAAATAAATAAAGGGAAGAAAGTAGATAAATAGCACTTTAACAAATTACAAGAAAAAGGATAACACCTGTAAGTCCCTCCTGTGGGCAACACTCCACAAAACGGATGCAAGCTGAGCAAAATATACATTCCACTGCTAGCTGAAAGACATGGGCAACAGTCAAATGAAGAGGAAGTGAGATGATACAAATATGAATAACACCAATACTTCATTATATTGGATGATTCGCAAACAGTTGTTCAAGTCACTGGACACCTAGAGGTAATAAGATAAGTGTTTCCATAAGGACTTCCCACCAAGCACTTTGTTTCCCTTTTGCAGATAAGCTATGGTTGTTTTTACTTGAGTAAAGGTTTAATAAAATGAATAATGGTATCATATAATAGATTTAATAGATAATATAAAAAAAATCCCATTCATGTTCTCATGAGTAACTTATCAAACAGGAAACGGGAAACATATTCCTTCCAATAAGTACACCTAACAACAAAGAGGGGAGCACAACTGAGTAACTTATCAAACAAATATATATTTTAATCGATAATATAAAAAAATCCATTAATCTTCTCATGAGAAAACTTTTCTTTCCTCTACGCATCTCAAACTCAAGAAAAGATTTATTAGGAGCTTCTTGTTCAAGTGCTATAAAACATTCCTTGCTCCTCATTCAGTTAATAGCCCAAGTAAGCATAATTGCACTTATGGGTAGACAACTAAAAAAATATAATTCAAACTCTAAATACAAAACGGCCCACCTTGCAGGAAAAAGTCATCCTACACTGTGGAAATTTGGTGACGTAATATAATTCATCAAAGAAAGAACATGTAATTAACCATGGAATCTAAAAAACTTGGCCAAACTGTTCAGTGATCAAGTGATGCAATTAAAAGGAATGTCGGCTTAAACAAAATGTAAGGAAATTAAGCAACCATGTAGCCTTTACTACATTTAATATATTTTAAGTACTTTGTGAACATGAAAACTCCTTTTGGTTGCACTTGTTTAACATAAAAGATTCCAAAATAGACAAACCTTTCTTTGAAATGTTGATGCATCATTAGCACCTTTGGGAGATTCACTGCAATCAAAAAGTTGTAGGATAAGAAGCAAAACAAGCAATGATAATTTGCTTTACAAGCGTTTTAAAAAAAGAGATTCAATCTATCATAATTTTTTTATCAAGTCCTCACAGAAGATAGTAATTCCCAGGGAACTTGGGCGGATGAGGATATAACCATATAGGTATCACACTAATTACAGAAAAGAATAAATATTATTTTTTTGAGTTCAAATTCCTTTAATTAAAGAATATGTCTCAGTCAATATTCACTAAATAACATCAGACTATAATAGTTATTTTCCCATTGAAAAAAGCTTTTTTCTGCCCTTCCTTTTTATCTGCTATTATCAAGAAATGCAACATACGAGAAAATGAGAGAAACATGCCAACTTATGACCATCAGATGCTCAGTACAACGGGTGGAAAATAGAGAATTATTAACTCATGTTAAAAGCAGAAGAGAAGGACCTAAAAGAAATTGGAAAGAAACTACAAAGAATGATGCGCCATATTTTAATACAAGTGGAAAAATGTATCTTGACCAAGCACAATGGGCGAGAAATAATCCATCTACTCGATTTCACATAGTTGGATAAAGGCTTTGCTATTCTTGCTGTTGTATCAAGAAATGTAGTTCACTATTTATTAGGCATGTTAGGAAAAGGAGCCATGGTAACAAAAGTTCGGAAGAAAAACAGAATTTAAAGTTATTGCGCTTATTAAATCAAGACTCCAATTCACAATAATAACAAATAAATATAATAAGCTCCACTAAGAAACCAACGAATGTTAAGGTTCATGAGAAGTAAAACTAACCAACTTTAAATAGGAAAAGAGAGGGCCAGTAACAATAAGAACTTCTCAGACCACTTAAACAACTGAGAACCATCTACTGACAGTCAAAATCACAAGAAAAGGAAGGCATCAAAACCTTTCTCTCCAGCGTAAAAGGGCTTCCAAAAGAGGCACAGGTGTATGTCGTGCTACCATAGCCAAAGAATCCAGTACTTGTTCATAAGCTGGGTCTGATGGCCGAAGGTATTGTCCATCCTGCAACTCCCCAATAAATATTAAAAAATCAGGAACAAAATACACAAAAGTAACTTTCGTATCTTCTTAAATCCCAAGTTAATAGAGAAAAAGAGACGGGCACACATGCAAATGCAACTATTTTTCATCACAATTTTAAATCACAAATAGTAAATGAAAAGCCGCTATTCAAAAAGAAAAACTCTGGTGCTACATTTACAAATGCACCTTTTTTATGACAATTCAAATCACAAAGAGTAAAGCAAAACCTCCCAATATTCAGAAAGATGTTCAGATTAGTGTAAAAGGCAGTAGAAGAACTCCCTGTTCTTGCCTTCTTCTGCATTTTTATATTCCGAAACTCTTGCAGTGGATACCCCATATTCATAATTAATTTTTATAGTTCAGCATGTCTTATTACAATATTTGCTCTAATTTGCATACCCATTTCCATTGTGAATTTCTAAATATCTGCAGACATTCTCATCCCACAAAATTCAATTTTTTTATTAAAAAAAAACACACTCACAACCTGTGAAAGTATATAGCCTACCTGGCAAGGACAGTGAATCACAAAGTTACCAATTAAGCGATAAAACAAGCAGTTCACCTAATTTAAGATTTTTTCCTTTCGAATTAAAAAATAAATAAAAGAAAGGGTTTTTGGGGTTGGGAGGTGGAATTCTTACTTGCGCTTGAGCAGTTTCGATGCGACGCCTGGCAAGGGGAAGGAACCGCTGCAGTAATGCATCAACGATTAGCTTTGCAGCACTCCCAGCCTTCATTTTTAACTTTCTCAGCTTCACAAAATGCTCTCAATTCCGCCCGAACTTCAATCTTTCAAACCAACATGTGAGATGTGATCCGATTCCACCGATAACAATCTGAATTTCCCATCAAGAAACAGGAATCAGCATACCAAAAAAAAAAACCAACGAAACACAGGTGAAATGCAACAAATTCGACACCGGCCGAAATTAGGGTTTTAGAAGGAATCCGAGTGTACTGAATCCCTACATGGTGGACTATTCATCAATGCCGCCTTTCTCTGATCCGTCATTGTTCTTCTTCCACGTCGATTTCATAGTTGGCGACATTGCCATTTTTGTATTCCCAGGAACTATAGCTTATTCGGTGTTTTCCTCTCTGGCCATTTGCTGTAAGGCTGATGACCCAGAGCGAACCGGATTTCTCAACCCGCCCCGGGTTTCCACCATTCTTGATTTCTTTACCTTGTTCATATGGGCTTCTTCGAGGCTTGGGTTCGTAGACCCATTCTTACGATCTCTCGTCCTCCCTGAAAGAAAACGACGGATGCCCGTGAAGAAAGACTGTGGGCTAACTTTTTGCCTCAGCCTAATGGTAACCGCCTACGAAAAATAAAAGCCAAAAACTAAAGCAGGCCTCTTTATATAGAAGAGAAGAACTCGGATCATGTGTAACCCACTCGGCGTAAATGATACGCTAGCCCAATTTTATTTCCTGGGCCTGTAGGAAATAAGTCCCAATTAATAGATAAAATAGGCCCACTATAGAGTGGGAGTCCAGTTACTCTGTTTGAAATAGTCCATTAACATTATCAATGTGAAATAAATTCTGTAAGTCATTCTGGGCCTGTTCTTTTTGTTCTGTTTTGAAAACAGTTTTGGTTTCAACAGTAAATTTAATATATTTTAATCATATTTCATCATTTTCAATACAACTTTTTACTATTCAGCATCTACTTTTTACATTTTCAATACACTTTTTACATTATAAAACTATTTTCCAAAACTTGTTTTCAAAATCGTTTTCAAAACGATGAAAAAGAACAGGCCCTCTATTTAATAAAATTTAAAATTTAATATCTGAAATTTGTATAAAAGTATGACAATCGAAGTTTCAATTTTGAATTTGAATTTTATTTTTAATATTAAATTTAATTATAGTTTTGATAAAGTTGAAATATTATTCCTCATGTTTCATTAGAAGGGTCCATTTTTTATAATTATATTTTGTTCTAATAGAATAGTCAACTTTCAATATTTTTACTCATCACACCCTTACTAATATAATTATGGATGATAATATAATTTTTTTTTTTATAGTTATAGAATTAATTATTTTTTAATAATTTTTTAACGATAAAATTTTAAAATATGAAAAGTATAAAATAAAATAAAATTATGATGCAAACAATGAGAAAATTGAAATACAAAAAATAATTATGTAATTCATATTCACTAACTGAATCACTCGTCACTTATTTTTTAAACATCAATTATATTTATTTTTCAAACACACTCAATAAATTTATTTGGATTTTCATTATCAAACACATTTAATTGATTAAGTACTAATTTTTCGTGCCTCAAAAAAAGAGTACTAACTTTTCGACCACTTAACGATTAGCACGGTTAGTTATTAAACAAACTCAGGGCCTATTTGATAAAAATTAATGCTTATATCTGAATGCTTAATGCTAAAACCATAATGTTGAATCGATTAAGCACTTAACATTTTACTGCTGAAATATATTTTTCGAACCTCTGAATCAGAATGCTTAGTCACTTTATCTTGTTTGATAAATATGGTAATCTTAATGCTGAAATCTTGAAAATGTACTATTTTACCCTTACGTTGATTTTTTAATATTTACATATGTGGAATATCAAATTGTATAATGAAACAAAAATTATGATGAATGAAAAACATAAGGAAACAAAATAAGATAAAACACATTAAATTGAAGGGCAAACACCTCAAAACCCCCCTATGGTTTGCGAAAGCTACCCATCACCCTCCTATATAAAAAAATCTACTCACCACCCCCCGTGCTTTTTCAAAATCCACAAAGTAACGAAAATTACTCCAACTAACGGCGTGTGTGAATCACGCGCGTCTTTTCAGAATACCCCTATCACCATCATTTTCGGTTCAAGAAATCTTTTTCTTCAGACTTTTTTTTTTTTTTTTCCCATTTTGGTTTCTGAAAAATCATTCACTTCTTCTTCAGTTCTTCTTCTGCGATCTTCTTCTTCTTCAGTTCCTCTTCTTTAGTTATTCTTCTGCAATCTTCTTCTTCTTCAGTTCCTCTTCCTCTGTTATTGTTAAGAATTGTCAAAGAAGAAGAACAAACAGGGAAAAATAAGAACAATCAAACTTATAATTTCAATAGAACAACTAAACAATACGACGGAATAATCCCGTCCCAAATAGGGCAAACAAGAGTATATATAGAACTACGAACTAGTCTACCTTAATCCAATAAGGAAACTAAACCTATTACTACCATAAATCTATTATTACCATAAACTTACTATTACCATAAACCTATTATAACTATATATCTAACATCCCCTCTCAAACTCATGATGAATCGAGTCAACGAGAGTTTGCTAATCATAAATGAACCCAGAAAATACAGATGCGACTGTCGAAAACCTTCGCCATGCCGCCTGAAACATAACAATGAGAGAAGCCTCAACTGCGATTGACGGAAACCTCAGCCACACTGCCCAAAGTAGACCTCTCACAAATGTGACTATCGGAAATCTCCGCCACGCCGCCCAAAGTTACAGTCGACTGCCCAAATTGCCACCAAACGAAGTCGACTGTTCAAATTACCAAATTCTTTCCAAAACCAAGTTTCCCATTACCCAACCCCAACCCTCTATGGGCTGGATTGTTCATCTTGGCCCAACAAATTTGTTGAGCGCATCCTCTCTGTTTCTCTTAGGCCCGCAAAACCCACGATGCAAACCCGCTTCAGACCTAATTCATCCGACCCGACCCGATAGTTTGACCTACCCGGAAGCCAACCCACTTCCAGAACAGCGCCGCCATAGGCTCAAAACAGTTCAAGTCGCTCCGATGACCAAACCTCCATATCGCCGTTGACCCAGACTGAATACCGGTAGTGACCGTCTCCATTCCTCACAGCCCGCTAAACCCAATTCATCCGAGCTTCCCGACGCACTGAGGGCTCGGATAAATCTGAGAAGAATTCCCAAATCGATAAGCCAGCCCTCATTGCCAAGTCTCAGCTTTAATCTACGCCTGAGCTCGAAGCTCCGATGCTCCGATGATAATTTTTCCAGTCCGATACATCCCTTCATGCGCGGCTACGAACCCAGCACAAAGAGCTCAATTTCTCAAATATGCTGCCCTCGAAAATTGACCTAATTAATGCACAGCAACTCCAATCACCATCGCAAGAATCCTCCGCGGCCCAAACCAAAAGCAAAACACAACTCAATCAAAAACTGAAGCAAATTGCAAATTTTATTCGAACCAAATTGCGAACTCAATATAACCGAAGCAGCTATTTTTTTTTTTCTTCTTTTTCTTTCTCTTCTTCTTCGGTTTTCCAATTTCCAACCTTAGCTCTGGTACCATGTTAAGAATTGTCAAATAATAAGAGCAAACAGGGAAAAAGAAGAACAATCAAACTTATAATTTCAATAGAACAACTAAACAATATAACTGAATAATCCCATCCCAAATAGGGCAAATAAGAGTATCTATAGAACTACGAACTAGTCTACCCTAATCCAATAAGGAAACTAAACCTATTACTACCATAAATCTATTATTACCATAAACTTACTATTACCATAAACCTATTATAACTATATATCTAACAGTTATTCTTCTTCTTCTTTAGTTCCTCTTCTTCTGTTCTTCTTCTTCTGCTCTTCAGTTCCTCTTCTTATTCTACTTCTTCTACACAAACAAGTGAAACCCATTGCTGGGTTTGTCGATATGAAACTCAAGAAACCAGCAATGGATTTCATGATATGAAACCCAATCATCTTCGTTCGATGGTGAAGACGATTGTGAAAGGAATGTGATTAAAGATGAAGAAAAAGATTTCCTGGAAATCGTTTTCTTCAAAAACAGAAATGGAAAAAAGGAAAAAAAAAGTCTGAAGAAAACGATTTTCAAAAAATCGTTTTCTTCAAAAACCGAAATGAAAAAAAAAAAAGTCTGAAGAAAACGATTTGGGTAATTTGAGAGTTAATGTGAGGGTAAATTGGTCAATTTACCATCCACCGTTAGTTGGAGTAATTTTCGTTACTTTACGGATTTCGGAAAAGCACGGGGGTGATGAGTAGCTTTTTTTTGTATAAAGGGTTGATGTGTAGCTTTCGCAAACCACATGGGGGGTTTTGAGGTGTTTTATTGAATGATTAAAATACAAAAAAAAAATTATTAGAATTTATTAAAATTCCTAAAAATGAAAAATGAGTCCACTATTGCATTTTAAAAGAAATTAAAAATTTACAATAAAACTCATATATAATTAATAAAATTATATATATATAATATTAAACACATAGTACAAATGAAATTTATAAAATCAGGTAAATGATATAATTTATTAAATAAATTTTTAATACCAAAATACAATAATAAAAAATAAAACAACTTTTATTTGACAATATTATGATGAAAAAGTTAAACATGTTATGCTAATGAAGAAAAAAATTTATTCAAAATAAAAATTTATTGTTAAATCAATATATATATTTTTTTGAAAATATAGTTAAATCAATATGAATAAAATAAAAAAGGTAGCTTCTGAAATTAAATATGAATTATTTAAAAAATGTTAACTTTTACTACTTAAATATTTATAAAAAAAATAAGGAGTGTTTAATCAATTAAGAAGTTTAGATTTTTGTTATTAAACAGTACATAAGTCATTATTGCTTAATCAAATAATTTTAAACATTAAACACTGGTTATCAGACATACCCTTAATCTATTAAGTACTAAATTAATTAAGTTTAAGTGTGAAGTTAGTTCTTAGTAACAAAAATGTTTTGCAAAACTATATTTGTAATTTGTCAATAAATAAATTAATTATTGATTAATTATAAAACGAAGAATAAAATCGTTCTACATTAAATAAATATAAAAAATATCCCAGGAAGCCGTCATTGACTCCCACCAGACCGGAATTGGCTTCCGTTTTCCTGAAAACCATAACGACGGCAGTAGGCCAAATGGCGACGGAGAAGGAACAGCTAGCGGAATCACTCAACGATCTCTTCACTAATGTCTCTACAATGGTTAAGGGCGAGCTCCAGGTACGCTTTGAGGGGTACTTGGTAACTTCAATATTTCACAAAGCTAGTTATCTGCATCGATTCGTTTTGAATTTTTCCTTTTTTGTGCGTGTTTTTCAAAAAATGAAACCTTGGATTGAGATACATTCAGCAGCTGAATTCGATTGCCTGATGAGGCAGCCGAATTCGATAGAAAAAGGAACCAATTTGCAGATATTACCTTGATCGTCTTTTTTCAATCCTTATATCTACTTGGAGCCATACGCACATCTTTTGATTTCAAGTAATTTTTAGGAGAATTGGCAGATATAATCAAACGTAGGAGCTCGGAGTTGAAAAGACTGGATTTTTACTGAGGAAATAAGTTTTTACTGGATTCTCCATTCCTAATATATTATTTGATTTCTATCTGTTGTGAATATTTCGATTTATACTTTCTCTGTTGATGTGTTTATGCACATTTTACTAGAGAACTGTATGTTTGGTAGTATGGGGTTGAAGTTTAAGCAGCAGGAGGAAATAAGGGTAAGCAGTTCTACTGAGTTGGATTGAGGTGAAGCTGGTTCAGGAGATTTGCTAGTTAAGTGTAGTGGGAGAGGCGGAGAAGAGAATTATGAAATCCTGCACACTCATTAGGGGTTGTGATTAAACTGTCTTGATTAAGTGTTGGGAGGGGATACAGAAGGCCAATGCCATTAGGCTTCACTGATGAATGTGATAATTATTGTGTCTGTGCGTGTACCTGTAGTTTTTCCCTCTCTTTCTCACTTCGGTTGCTTCTGGAACTTGACTGAACTTGTACCATAATTGCCAGGGCATGTTTCAGTTTTAGCCTGATCGAAAATATATTAGAGTAGATGGAACTTATAAACTCTCTCCTACTAGTCAAACTAGCTATTTGGCTGTGAATTATTTTCAGAGTTCTGCATCAAATTTTAGGCTACTTAGCTCCTGTGGTTTAGTCATGCTTTAGGATATTATATGCTCCTAATGTCAGTGAGCAACTTTAGGACCTTGATTGGACACAAATTTGTGTGTGTGGTGAAATATTGAAGATCATATACAGCCGGAAAACTCCAGAGCAGCCATGATGGCTTCAAGAATTTTTGCTTGTTAGCTGATGTGCATAACCATCAATCATAGAAGAAAATTGCTGATCCATTTTGATTAAGCTTCCTTGATCCATATCTGGAAGTTTATCTCAGACACAAGGAAATGATTAAGTTCCAGAGCTAAAGATGGTGTTTGCATCTAAAGCTTTTGCTTAAATGAAGAAGAAAATAAGCCAACATTTCAAATATCATTGAATTCATTGTTTTGTTCCAGTTTGATTTAGGGTTGGTAACGGTTTCGTTTATTACTTCTGTTTTGTTAACTAGAGCTTGAATGTTTGGACGAATGGTGAATTGGTGATCAGGGTTCATTCCAAAGATGAGCAAACTGCTGCTTATAAAGTAGTGTAGTTTATATTTGTTCATGCAACTCCTTAGTTCTCTTCACTGTGATGATTTACCTCAGGGAACAAACAATCTTCTGGAACTTTTGGAGAAAATGAACTTAAGAGTGGCGGAAGAATACAAAGGTTTTGGAGATGTGGCTTCTGGGTTGAGAGTTTTCATGGAGCAGCTCAAGTCCAAAAGCGGAAGCTTTGGTGAATACGTTCAGCAAATCGACGCAATAGAGCACCAGATAACAGAATTTGAAGCTGTAATCTCAATGCTAGATAAGTATGTTTCGTTGTTAGAATCAAAAGTAATGTCTGTCTACCAAACCCCACCTTCCTGAAGAAATGATTCTTCTGTTTTTTCTCTGCTACATTCTTATTCTAAATCGCCAAGTTTAGGCACAGAAGCTTTTATCAATGAAAAAGATAAAAAGAACAAATAAGACAATCTTATTCCAAGAAGTAACAATGTATGGTAACTAATAACTAACGATACATTCATTATATATTGGGTGGTTAAGATATCATGTCAGTATCTTTGGAAAAGCATAACATTAGTTCTGTACAGGATGCCAAATCAATGGCCAACAATTAGCGACTAATCGATTGGAAATGCGCCCGAAACCTTTCACCTAAGGTGGTTCGGAGATGTAAATTTCCCATCATCATTTCTTGAAAACTTTCACAGTGCCAACACTCAACAGAACAGGTTCCCAGAATCGAAGTCAATACCCATATCGATCATTCAAGGACGTGCGCCCATCGCCGGACTGACCTGAATTGAGCACAGGAGCGACAGAAAGCAACATAAACAAAGGCTAAAAAAGTTGAAATATAAAATGAGCTGTGACAGTCAAAGATCTTATACCTTCAGGAGGCACCCAGGCTTCATAGTCGGCCTCTTCGTTGCTTAAAAATGATGGTCTATCAGGTCCAAGCGCTTTTTTCGGTTTCTTATCCTTCCTAGCTTGTTTACTCTTAGGCACAGCTTCTGTAGGTAGTTCCGATTCCATTTCATCGGATGCGTGGTATGCATTTGAGTGCTTCAAAAGCAAGGCAACTGTATCTTCAACCTTTAGTTGGGCCTCTTTAGACTTTTCAGAAGCCTTGACGTCGCTGTTTTCCAGATTCTCTGCTTGCTTCCGCTTCCGAATAATGAGACCAGGAGCTGCATTTTCAATTCCTGATGTCTCATTTGCGGAATCAGCCTTATCAAGAATTGCATTCCTGTCCTTGTAGTCTACAAAATCATCCTTTTCTTCCATATCTAGTGGAGCTACTTCTTTTGTTTCTTGCCTTTTCAGGTCCTCTACAGCACCAAGCCACTGGGGCTTGACAATAGCATGTATAATAGGCGGATCATCTGTAACATTGTTAACTTTTGCACTTTCTTGCGATTTCATACTAGATTCTGCTGTTACATTTGCAACGCTCTGTTTGTCAACCGAGCTGTTGTTTGACCTTCTAGGTTTGCCCCCGTCTTTTATTGAACGCTCTGATCTGCTGTTCTGATCCTTCACTGATGCGGGCTGCTCAAGGGAATCACGAGAAGCAATTTTCACGTTAGGTGTTGGCTCGTGTGCTTTTGAATCTCTCTTTTTGGCAGCTTCTCCTGTAGGATCTGCAATCTTCAGCAAGAATAACACTCTATCCAATTCTGACTGCAGTGAGGCTAACTCCTTTTGAAGCTTCTCTTTCTTGTCAAGTACTGCAAACACAAAAAATCAGCACATGACGAAAATGGAGCGGTGTGCCACATGCTAATGCTACCTGATACAGTATCTAACTAAAGAAGGCAAAATTCCAATCGCAAGCCAGAGAACCACAATACATAAATCACTGACAGCTGATGCACCCAGAAAAAATCACCTTGCTGTACAAAGCATCTTCCAATTTTAGACCAACACTCTATGTTCATCATATCTCACACTTGTGCAACTAGTGATAATTGCAAAACTACAGACAAATTGGCAGATATTCCACACAAGTCATACATCATGCTGACCAGCAGCAACAAGAAACAAGATTTAAGGAATTTAGAGATAGAAAAATCAGAAACAAGGGAAAAGACAAAAAAAGACACGGGGGCACAGGCAGAAAAGGAGAAGATAAGGTTTGAAGTGGCGGGAGAAGATGTAAAAAGAAAAACAAAGACAAAAGCAGTTTCAGAAACTGGATCAGTTGAAAGCACAATGACTAAAAAAACAATTTTACTCACCAAGCTGAGATGAAACACTGGACATAAAAGCATCAAGTGCATCTCCTTCTCCTGAAACTTCATTGGGTTGCACACTTCCGTCATCATCCAAAAGCAACTTTTGCTTGTTTTCCATCTCTTTAAGAATCTCCTCTTTCCTTTCAAGAAGAGAGTCAGCTGTTTCAATTTGGTTTTCATCACTCTTTCTTTTAGGTGGCTTCTTCGCCCGATCATAAAACTCGTCATCATCACTGTCAAACAGAAAATGATTGGTAAGCATACTACTGCATAAATTTCATCAGTGAACTTTAGCTGATTACCCCACTCATTATGTAAACCAGCATATCACAAATCTAAAGATACTAAGCCACAAACAGCATGAGAATCTTCCTCCCCACTTTTCTTTCCCCTATTGGGAGAAAAAACTAGTTAGTTTGGGATTTTGGAAGGGTTAAGTTGGATTTTCTGGCACGTAAATAATTGTTTTCCAATTAAAAAGCAATAAAAATCAATCCTCATTTACCTTGCATAATCTTCTTCATCATCTTCTGTGGCCCCTCTTCTCTTACCATGGGTTGTCTTTCCAGCACGAGCACCTAGGCTCTCTCGGATGCTTTCATTTAATGTCTCCTCCAAGTTTTCAAGCTCTTCCATGATCTAAGCAAAATTCAGAAATAGAATTAATTAAAGCAAAAAGTACAACATAGAAACAGAAAAATGATGGACTTCAAAAAGGGCAGCCCAGCTGGTGCATAGAAGCTCTGGCATGTGTGGGGTCCAGGGAATAAGATAAAAAATTTGTCAAGTTCCTGAGTCTAAAGAATTTTCTCACACAAGAATCCTCAGACAGATTCACGTGGAAAAGTTTTATTCGCCTATCAAGCAAAGAAGACTCTTACATAGAATAAGACAAGAACAAAAAGAGGAATGTTGAAGCATATTCTACCCATTTAGTAATACCTGTGATATTCTTTGTTCATTCCGAGCAATCTGAGTCTGTTGTCCTTGTGTTAAACCACCCTGAGCAATATCCTTAGCCCGGATGGCATCAATCTCTTTCTTCATGTGCGCAATCTATAAGCAATTAATATATAACCGTAAGGATCATTTTTAAATGAAATGAGATATTCAAAACTAGTAAGAGCCTGCAACTCGATCAGAAAAATAGATATAAGCTTCAAAAAGCTACAAAATTGGAACAAAGATATCCTACGACTACCAAACAAATATGCAATAACCCAAATAAGGTGTGTTTAAAAATCCTCTTCCTGTATTATATCGTCAAAGGAATAACATCAATCACCTTTTCAAGTCTTTTTACAACTTTTTCGCGTGTCTTCTGCTGCTTCTCCGTAAGTTGTCCTTTGAAAGTTTGCCAAGTAATCTCATCAACTTCATCCTAAAGATACGAAATAACTGCAATTAGTGTACAGGACATCATTGAATAACATAATCCATTAGAACCAAGTCTTCATATATAATGACACCGCAACAAAAAATATTGGAGATAACACCAGAACACCATATTAGTCATTGAGATATTCAGAGAATAACAGCTAGTGCAACGTCAGATAAACAAGTACTGTTATGAGGAAAAGTCCTAAGTGGGTTATCATTTCTTCTAAGCGATGTTTCCATGTCTAGACGCAGGTATGCCACCAATGTATTAAGTATCTCATGTTTTTTAAAACTCTACCAAAGGGGCCAAATGAATGGTATTCAAACCTTTCAAACAGTATAGAAGCAAAATACTGCTCTAGATATGGCTTCTCATACAGTGAAAAGTAAACTCCATCAAACATTTTCCCAACAAATTTGTGGGAACAATTACAGAGCTAAATTAATATGTGAACATGGCATCTAAAACTACGATGATAACAACAACAACAATAATAAATAATATTGCACTTATGCATACAAGATTTTCAATGCAGATTTCCTTCCACAATCAGTTCTGACTATATGCTGAAATTTTAACAGCGGAATAGAAGTGCAAAGGGAGACACCCAAACCTCATCTTCTTCAATAGCATCCTCCTGCATGCCCCATGATATTCCATCAGCCAAAGATGCTTCATGTTTTGCCCGTCGAAGTGAAGCTTCCATATCTTTCATCTCCTCTCGAATCTTAGCACTCCGCAAGCTCTTCAAATCAGCTTCCTTCAGCAGAAAGAGTAAAACCAATTCTCCATTTAAACGGATAGATAACGGTAGAAGTGAAACTTAGCCCTATGAGGATTCTTATTCCCCTCTAAATGATGGCAAAGTAACCATTTTCTAAGGAATCTTACTAGATAGAATATACAAACTTAAGAGTAGAAAATGCTTTGGTGAAAACCTAACACGTGGTGCACCAACAAGGGGAAATTAAATAGAAAACTGTAAGTGAGAGAGGGTAAGGGAGGAAGAGAAAGAACAACATTATCTTACCGGTGGCATCAAGTCAGTGGGCCCTTGAAATATGTATAACCGAGATGATCTGTAAGAGTCACAAATAGCTACTTAGAAAAGGCACCAAATGGTTGGTGCATTCTAAGATAAACAAAAAGATGAATGCATTCAAGGAAACTTATCCCGAAAACCAAGAGCACAGAAGCTACATACCATTGGCCACATGCCACCAAGAAACTGTTTAAAAGCTTCTAGCACCCACCATAATTCTTACATGGAGAGACAAAAGTAGTGCATTATGTACAAAAAAAAAACACACTTCTTTTTGGCACCCTATCTTTACAGTCAATTCCAAAGTTACACTAACAATACACAACAAAAGAAGCAATAAACTTCAAGCGCTTTTTAGCACCCTATCTTTACAGTCAATTCCAAAATTACACTAACAATACACAAAAAGAAGCAATGAACTTCAAGCGCTGACTTTCCAGCAAAGGAACTAGGTACACTTGAAGAAAGGGAAGTAGTGGCCCTTCAGCTTACAGGTAAGATAATCAATGGAATGAATCAACCCATCACCATCAAATAAGTTTAATTGGAATCTCAAAGAAAGCTTCAACCACTCGGAAGAGAAAGAACTAATCAGAGTTCATGCCTCCATTACTAATAACCAATGGGCCATAATGCAGATGTTGCCATGGTAACTTCAGATAAGAATTGGAAAGTTACAGTTTCTAAGAAAGTACACACATTTATAAGGGACAGAAAAAATACTTACTGGCCAAAGCGTATAACATCGCCAACATGCAACTCAACATAAGCCTTTTTCTTAACCTGGTATTTTAATAATCAAAAGAATCAATCAGTAAAAACACATATTATAAAATAATGGTTAAACAATGAAATGGAAGTAGATAATCAGTTAAAGCTAATGCAATCATGATTAACAAAGATTTATCTGACTGATCACAATATTAAACATCCTTGATTGCTTCCCACAACACCACTGAATTCAAGATGTCAGGGAATACCAAGTGAAAGTTCATATCATTCAACAGTTTAGGAAATGAAGATATTTCCAATTAGGAGTGATAAACAGAAAGTTCAATCTGGAGGTTCACCTATGGCGCACCATCGTATCATCAGACTAGTTAAAAATCATCAAAGTTTTAGGTAAATCAGCACAAAAATACCTGATTCTTGTTAATATATGTACCATGAGTGCTGCCAAGATCAAACAGATAAGCTTCTCCATTGCTCTTGAATTGGATAACTGGCAAAAATAAGTAGCAAGACCTCATTAATGCTAACTACTCGCAACATCAGATAATTGACACAGGTAAAACTCATTATCAGCTTAAGTATTGTGCTACAACCAGAAAGCTCAGATTTTTAGACTAGTTACCACCCAAATGTATTCTTTTCTATGTGTCTTGAGATATATGATCCATATAGTGGGATTATGTGGAATAAGGGCTTAGTTTGCTGTTGCTGTTGTTGTACTCTTATATACTAAGAAAATCTAATTATTTCAAGAACAATACTGCTGAGCGCATGATTCCGTGAGTTACCTATCATTAAATTGTTTTAAGGTCCAACAACATAGGTAATGCAGCTTACTGTGAATCTGTCAACCTCTTGCCAAACTTTGATTAAGGCAAAGAGTGTCAGAAAACAAACAAAAATAGCCTAAATAAAAACATTAGTTGAAGACTGTTGCAACACTTCTGGACCCAAAAAAAAAAGAAGGAAACTTTACCAGCATGAAATCGAGAGATTGTTGGATGCTCAAGGACAAAATCACATAAATCCACGCGCCCAAACATATAGGCACCCTTCTTGTTTCTGGAAAACCAATAAAATCATCAAGACTTGCAAGTAAAGAACAACTATATCCATTGAATGAGCTCCGTCTCACAAAAGCAATTATTCCTCTCATGAAACAATCCGCTACAAATTAGATAGGAAAAGGCAGAGAGTATTCAACTAGTAGTTTGAGAATTACACTTCAAGTTGGTCAATAATGGCGCCATCTTTGAGAACTTCAAGAAGATACTGATGGCAAGGGGGGGCATTCCACTCTGGAATTGTATAAGGAACTGAAATATCATTAGAAACACGGGCCTGTTTCCTCTCAAGGCTACTATCTTCGTCTTTGCTTGCGGAGCTCGAGGTAGAGCTCTCCTTGGAATCCACATTCACGGCAAGAGAATCATCCAATTGGGAAGATTCTGACTCTGAAGTGCCGGAGGGAGGTTGGGAATCCGTTTCCGGTGTCGGAGGATTCGTAAATTTAGGAGGAGGAGGTCCCATGGAAGAGCGAATTGATCCCGATATTGAGGAGGAGGAGGAGGAAAAAGTCGAGGGTTCTTCAGAGGTTTTGCTTCCGGGTTCGGAAAGGGTGGAGGTAGGGTTCCTCGGCGGTGGAGGACCCATCGCAGTCGTCATTTTTTTTTTTTACTGGGATTGGAAAGAGGTTTGATTGAAGTGGACGGAGAAAGATGAAATAGAAAAGAGAGAGGCGGTGGTGAAGCACAGACAGTGGCTAGCGTGAGATGCCCGAGTCCGACCCGACCCGTTTGTTTAACTATTCTATTTATTAATACACATTTTTTAACGCATATTTATTCTTGAAAAACTTTAGAAACTTTTTCAAAAACACCTTCATAAAAATAGTCTTAAAAAACTATTTTCAAAAGAATGAAATTATATTAATGATATTAAAAATCATCTGAAAAATAAAATTTATGCTCCCATAAATATTCCAAACTTGGGCAATAGCTCCAAACTGAGTTAGGTGTGAGTCATTGTAATTTTTGCTCTCTCCACCCAAAAAATCTCCGTAAAATCTCACCCCAAAGTCTTTACTTGTCTTTTTGTATAAAGAAAAATTAAACTACAAAAAAGAATATAAATATATAAAGAAAGACTAAAAATTAAGCTATCCCTCCCCCATCCCCAAAATTAAGACTCAAAATGAAAAGAAAAGAAGAAAAATATTTATTCTATATAATTCAATAAAAATATATAAATACTGATTACAAAGGAACCACAGGACCTTACCGTGGTTTTTTGGGCCTACCCCAGAGAAAAACATTTGGGCTTACGTCAAGAAAATTAATTAAAAAGAAAAGCCCAATATGAATTCCTCCTACCTATGTGTAAAACATGTTAATTGTCTTCTTCACAGTACAAAAACTGTAAATAAATCCTACAGATCTTCCTAATTGTCTTCTTCTAGCAAGGAGTTACACAGTTTCTGGGAAGAAGATGATGATGATGATGGCCTGCCTTGCAAAAACTTTTCTTGTTGAAACATGGCACAATAGCAGCCAAATTACTTTGAAGAAGTCTGCCTCCTCAAATGCAGTAGAAATCCCGCGGCATTGCTCCCTATATCAATGAAGTTCGGGAGCATCAGTGCTATCTCACCGGAACGTTTCAGCCGTAGAAACTTCCATGCTCAATCTGGGGATGCTATGTACAGCAATGCCAGGCTTGTATGTACAAACCAGAGCCAGCTTGCTAGTGTGGCATCCCAGTCGACCGTGGTACCCGATCTTTCAAGTTCCAATCACCATAGGGCCATTAATGGCAAGATGGAACCACAGAAAAAAGCATACAGATTTTGCCAACTGCAACTCTAGCGTCACTGAAATGGTAGACAATGCAACTCTGGAACGACATCAGTTAAAGAAGTATGGCGAATCCAAAACATCTTTAAGGTCGAAATCCCCTCGTTCTGGCAGAGATGGAAAAGACATTGATGGAAAGGACTTCTGAAAGCTCCCCAACAACTGTTCAGAGCATATCAGATTCAGTTCAGTTGTACATCATAATCAACCATAGATCAGACCTGAATGTTGAAGAGAGGAAGGGAAAAAAAAAAAAAAAAAGAAAGGAAAGAAAAACATTACATTTTCAAGTATTGGTGCTTCATAGAGTTCAACAAATTTCTGTCTCAGTATCATGTTCATTTCATCAACATCACATGCATGTGTCCAATAAGAATCGTGAACCCCTGTGTGATGAATGGGTAAAATGTTAGTCCAGAAGTTAATACACTTGCAGAATTGAAGGAGCAACTATGAAAGCAGAGGACGAAAAGAACCTGCAAAATTCAAGCCTGCTTTCCTGCAAGCGACTGCTGTCATCATCATATGAGAACCATCAAGGGAATGGACGAAATTTGGAGGAAAAGCAGTCCTTTGCCTCTTCACCATGACCTATAACAGAAAATTTTAGAAAGTTCTCTCCCAAAATCTAGCAAATTAACATTAAAAATCGCAAGCACACCACGTAGGATGTGACACAGGAGTTGAATAAGAATCCCCATACCCAAAAGAGCTAACAAGAGGCTTATCGTAAGCAGCTGATACGCATGGTCAGAAAACCTCCCAAAATCATGGGGAAAATAAAAATATCTTCTAAATTTATTGAAGGAAAGAGCTTCACCCACAATGCAAAACTCAAACTGATGAAAAGGCGAGACAGAAAAGTTCGTTTTCTTAGAAACTCAGTTCTACAGCAGTCTTGATTACTCCATCTTGCTGATAAACTCAAGGGTCAGTATATCATGCAGAAGGGATAATGGTTAAAGGTGGCTTTCAACTCAATAACAGGGTGGTGTGAATTACCTTCTCTGTGTCTCGCTGCAGTGTCAACACCTGAAGAGAAGTCTTGATCTGCATTCAGTGATATGAAAAACAAATGTTAACATACTATGCTCTGGATACTGCTTAAAAGTTGGCTACAATGATTCAAGAAACATATGCAAGAGTTACAAAAAAAACTTACAAGATGCCTTCCTATTTTACGGTAGGGCTGCACAACAGGAAGTCCAAGTGGAGTAGTCCACGTAACTGGATGATTTTCAGATGCAATTACCTGTTGATTCCTTCTTGTCAATATTGAGCAACAACATTTGTTACAATGAAATGGATCTTAATAGTTTTGAAGGACAAAGCATATAAATGAGGCAAAGGATAGCACTACAAATTCTATGACCAATATTTAGTCCCAAACTTCAAATATTGAATCAACATCAACGCCAACTAAATAATATTCCGTGAGAAGAAAAAACATCAGTTATTTTGTAGTCTTCACATAGGACACAAATGGAAAAGTTCAATTCCATGGAAGCCTGGGTCGCGATGGAAACATCAGATTCTATATATTACACACACACAATATGTGGTACAAACCTTCGCACAATCCCCGAGCCAGCCCATGATACTTCGTGCAGCTTCAAACATTTCACCCAGTGCAGTCAATGTGGTCTACCATTTTCAGAAAAAGGGGAAAATGTTAACGTTGCTAAGATAAATCTAGATACAATAATGCATTATGACATTTATATTCTCAGCTTACTAAAAATTGTGTATGATACAGTTCTTTTTCTTGATGCAACTATGCATATTTTAACAAACACTAATCCAAAGACATGTTACTCTTGTTCCATTTTCTTGGTTCAATTCTGCATGTAAATGCAATCACGTGTCAAATGCAGAAAGATTGTCTTAATACATGATGATAGAGTCATGCCCTTACTTTTGCAGCATAACAAGCTGCACCAAAGAGCTCTGTATCATCTGCAAAGGCCCCACGTTCCTTCAATCTCCTTTTGATCTGATCACGAGCACCAATATATGTAACACCATACACTGAGGTCATCACTGTTTGCTTGACTAGTTTCCTGTCAACCTGAATTTCATCAAAAATCCAGGTAGTTAGCAACTTTCCAGCAATATGAAGACAGTGTTTAACCAAACCAACCACCAATTAATCAGAGGATAGAATGCAAGTAGTGGGAGAAGATAAATATATTCTAACTCCGAAGAGGATACAATTGGGATGTGTAGAGTGAGAATATGCAAAATAAATGTAGCAGGACCTGACTGATTAAAGACCTTGCTTTCAGTGCATCAGGATAAACTGCAGGGTCCTTCTGTGCATCTTGCTTCATGATCTCCAAAACTCTGCATATGAGAGAAATTTATTATGCTCCTATGAATCTATAACTGACGAGAACAAAGAAATGCTTCTCAAGAAAATTGCACCATTCAAAATTCCATATAGACACTGCATATGAAAGATCATTCATATTGCCAAACTTTCTTTATAGGGTTTCTGAGAAATGACATGCATGAGCTTCAACTCAGAAAGCACTTCCGTGCGCGGTAGATTTTACAGCCTTAATCCCTCACTACGGATAAAATTTTGAGAAACCAGTACTATAAAGATCAAATTAATAGTTTAACAAGATGACACTTAAATTCAGAAAAGTTACCATTCATTCAGAAGATACATAAAGAAATAAGCACACTAAAATTTTCAGCTTGAGACATTTGAAAACAGCTCTATTCCAGTAAAACGACAAAATGTTACATTCACACAAATCAATCACAGAACAGAAATTTTCCCACACAACAGAAACCATCCCTTTTCCTCAACATAAATTTCAGGCTTCAGACTTTGCCAGAAGGAAGGTGAGCCTCGCACAGCAGTAATATCTGTTTTCACATAATCCGAGATGACAGATTCAAGTTGCATACATTAGGATTCAAAGGCTATACACATGCTATGTATCAGGCTGAACCTTTTTTTTTTTTTTAAATGTTTAGATTTTGCCAAAAGACTAAGAAAGTGGAATCTTTTTTTTTTTTTTTTAGAGAAAAAGCATCCGGTGGTTGTTATTGTGTTAGTTCAAAGAGGAGTAAGGACACAAAAAAAATATCAAGGACCAGAATATTCATAATCATAAAACATTAGAAAGGTCAACATAAAGCATGACATCACTTATGCAAAAATCTCAGTTAATTCAATTAAAAAGCAGCTCACCTAGCAGCTATTCCTGAGTAAACATCAGCAGGTTTTTCTCGAGCAACCAAATTGACAGCCGCAGCTCCCAACTGTATGAAGGATTTCAGCAACAGAAGCAGAAAAACAAGCTCAGTTGCTAGAGCATGATCATTGAGGAGGAATAACAAGAAGATAAATAAAAAGGTGGGGTGGGGGTCACCCAATACCTTATCTCTTCCAAGAGCAGCGTAGTGCTGTAAACCATTGCAAGAACCATCCTATATAATGCAAACAAACAATGGAAAATAAAGGTAAATTTTATCAGAACTAATCACATAGTAGTCCTTACAAAAATCTCCAAAAAAAGAAAAATAGACATCCAGTTAAACCACTTAGAGAATCATAAATTTGATGTTAAAGGCTGATATTATTTGTCTCTTGTTCAGACCACTGAACGATTAAAACAGTGAAACATAGCAGATGTGAAGACCAATGAAAAGAACAAAATAAAACTTGCACAAAACCAGGAATTATCACTTTCACGCGAAATAGTAACCTGATGAACTGGAACATGAGAGATGGTAGTCTCAGGAGACTGGCTTCTCAAAGCTTCTGACAGATTAATGCATACAGCCAAAAACTGGAATGGATCCTCAGCATTCAACCACCAGCGCTTTCCTTCAAATGGCCTGTCAGCTGAATCAAATATATCATCCAGATGATTTTCAGTAAAAGCTATTCTGGCCTCATGAGAAAATTTATCAACACCGTTAGCAAATAAATTTGCCAAGTGAATCTTCAGCCACCGTAGGCCCGACTTTCCAAGAGGACGCCCCACTGCAAATTCTAGCAAACCTCTACATATGTCAGATCCAAGATGATTTAAGTGTGGATGCATTGGATATGCACGGCCCCGGAAATCGAGGTTGTGAGGATAGAAAAAGCAGGCTTCATCTTTCATTTTCCGTGCTACCTGTTCCAAAATCAATATAGAGGTCATGCAAAACTAAGTTATTTTGAAAAAGGAAGATAACAGTTAAAAGTAAGAAAACATATACAACCGAACATACAGCAAGTTTTAGCTCTATATCACAACGCTGTGAATGTCTTTCACTATTTTCTTTTCTAACAGATTTAGTTTTCCATTTCCATTTCTTGAGTACAGTTTCATCCTCCGTGTCTGGTTGCTCAGGCAAAGGGATCTGCATGAAACAGGAAATTTTTTATTTCAAAAAGTTTCTTCTGAATCTAACAATAACCACCTAAACTTTTTATTTAACCGGAAAAAAAAAAAAAATCCAAATCTCAGAAAAAGGCACATAATACTCAGCAACACACATCATTGCGGTCAACCAAGCCACCAAGACGGCCTCCACTAGCCCATATTCTATCAACCACACTGAGTATCCTCTTGTTGATCCTCCATTTGATGCTTCCAAGGGTATCCAGAGCCTAATCAATGAAAGACAAAACAAGCCCCTTACAACGTGATTTCAATGCAAGAGTTTTTTTGGCCAATAAAGGCACAGCTCAAGAAGAAAATTGCACGCTAGTAAACCTCATAAACTGGTTGCATTTGCTTAAAAGGTGTCCTCTTGACTGCTTCACGTTGATGTTTGGCACCATGTGTACGCATAACATACGAAGGAAGATAGAGATGTCCACCTTTGTCATAACTGCAAGGAACAAAGAATATGTCAGCAACAGGAAAAACTAAGGAAGCAGAATAAAAGAATTCATTAGTAACCAGATATTTCACACGGCAAATGTAATTCCCAACAGATTAAAATACAAATTACTGCTTTTGTATATCTACCTAACTGAAAAAGTGGGGCAAACCACATAACTGAGCATACAGCAAGATGGATTGCAAATAAAAGACGGGGTTCCTCCCCTAGCACACGCATTCCCACACACCCCCCCCCCCCCCCCAACCCCCCAAAAACCCCAAATACTACTAACCAATAATAACAATTTCTGTACCGTGTCCACTTCATTGGAGGCACCAACATTGGCATGTAAGGGATAACCATGTGCCTGGCCTGCTCAAAAATATATCAAACCTTAGGGTCATATATAATGCAGAGAACAAAAGTAGATAGACAGGACTAGTACTCCACATTGCAAGGAATTCTCATGTTCTCTAGATAAAAAATTTAGGCCTAGGTGCAAAACTTTTTAAACTAATTAGGTAAAATTCACAATGACGTGAAGGAATATTAGACATCTTAAGGAATGATTATGAAGAGTATAAACAAAAGTTCTTTGATATACTCACAGTTTTATCAAGACCTTTGAGGACTAGTGGATCACATTGGATGATGCCATATCTTCTGCTAACACCCCTGCTTCATAACATGTCCATAAGAACAATTTGAATATGTAGCAAATCAGAAAGAAGGAGAAGAAGAAAAATAGATAAAGGAACAAAGTTGTTACTTTGCCTCTTTTGATACAGTTCTAGTTGTATGTATAAATGCAGGCCTAATATCAGGTGGGCAATCAGCTAACTCATCAGTTGGTGATTGAATATATGCTGTTTGCAAAATCAAATCAAGAAGATGGCTGCCAACCTGTAGATAAATAACGTATTGCACTTGAGCATAGTTTTAGGTAAACTTTTATTAATTACTGTATTTAAAATACCAGATCTATTATAAACCTTTGCTTTAGCATCAGCTCCCCAGGGCCTTGACTCATCTTGCGCCTTCACTATCTTCTGGACTGCCCTCAGTTTTTGTTTTTTCATCAAATTAGTGACAGTCTTCCTAAGTTTCTCTTGATCTGGGGTACCCGGAGCCACCTCTACTTCTACTTTATTGCTTTCACTCGCCTTTTTCTTCTTTGTTCTCTCCAGAAAGTTGTGTATCCTAATCTGCATGGATCACAGATTTTAAGAATTTGAGATTCACTGCGCTATAGCAAGGAACCTGCTGTTACCCTGCTCCAGCTAATGGTTCAGAGTGATAAATAAAGAACCATGTTTGAACAATCTTGTGCTTAGGAAATGTGTTACCAACTATATCCAGCATGCCAATTTTTCAACAAATTACTCATGAAGTTAAGACATAATAATGAAAAACACTAACTCAGAAAAATGTAGGTCAGGTGGACGTAAAGAAAACACTAATCTACATGCTGTCTAATTGAGCACACACTAACAATAAAGCATTTATGAAGCGTTGAAGCTATTTGGGCATGTTTAGATCCCTTTGGAGACTAAGGTGAACAGAGAATGGTTCTTGGTCCTCCAAACAACAATAAAAATTGATCAAGATAAAGAGAGCTCCTAAGCTGCATAATAGAAAAACAGCAGAAATCTCCAAAATTATACATAGAAAATCCATTAACTTTTCACTTAATACCAATGACCCAAACACATCAAACCATAGAATTTCGGCACTCATATTTAAACAAATACAAAGCCAACTTTGATCTATCAGTTCTCTATTCAACTGAAGCCCATTTAACATATACCAACAAAAGCCTTTTCCTGCAGATAAAAGGCTCTGAAATTGCGAAGATCAAAGTTTTAATTCATCATTCACTGTTTGTTGAAGAGAATATTATAAATCAGTAGCAAAATCAAGAGTATGAATATTTTGAGGTAAATCAAGTAAATAAATGCAGAAAATGCTTTCGGAGAGCCAATCTTCCATCTACTAATGCTTCCCAAAATACCAATTCGAAAAAATGAACAAACTTTGACAGGCAAATTGAAGCATTTATCACCAACCTCCTGTTCAATGGCATCACCAATAAGGCAAGCAGCCGGTACTACCCGAGCAATACCAAGCTCACCTCCGGTCATCAATAAGCCCATCAACTTATGCATAGTAATAACTGACATCATATCGGCCGGTAACTGGTGAATATACTTGGCGTAGGCAGCCCTGCTTTTTCCTAGTTTACACAACTCCTGCTCCTCAGCAATCTTACTCCGCAAAGGCTCAAACCATCCCAAAAACAATGACTTCATATATGGCAAATTAGGCGCCAACTTGTGTTCACACATATCGCGTAAAAGCTCGTTGTACTCTTTAGCTGCTTGTTCCCAAGCCTCTGTCTCCATCTTCACTTGTCTCCTCTTTAGCGCTTGGTACTTCTTCCGCCCTATCCCATAATCCGTTTTGAACTGCCTCTGCCGCTGAACTTCGTCATTCTTTCTCACTTCCTTTTTCATTTCATCCAACAAAATTTTGACCTCATCGCCAACGGAAACAGAAACATCTTCGTCTACATCGGTTGATGAAACTGCAACCGCCTCGGCCACACTAGCGAAGCTCTTCTGGCACAACAACCCATTAACGTTCAATTGGTTCCTCACCAAATGGAAACTCGGGGGGCCCAATAAATCATCCCCGGTCGACGATTGGGGAACTATTCCGAAACCGGAGAAAGAATTCAGGTCAAAAGACCTAAACTTGAAATTCTCAGGACATACAGAATCGCGGGAAAATCCAAGGAAGCCGTAAGTGCGAGGAGAGCGAGGACTAAAAACCGTAGAAAACCTTGCGGACAAGGACGAAGAGGTTTTACAAGAGACCCGTTTGGCTATACTTCTCCACATAACTGTAGAAACCTTTGGTGGGTTCAAGAAGAAGATTGCGGATCTGCCAATTGCAGGAGGACCAAAGTGATCAACCTTGATATTCACATAAATGGGGGATTTGGTGCTGGACATCAAAATAGGCTAATGGGGAAACGCAGGGGAGCGGATGGAGTAGAGAAGAATGAGAGTAGAATACACAATTGGCGATGGAAGCTCATGTGATCAAGAATGGAAGCACAGAAAGTATAAGCGTTTGGGTTCGCAAAGAGCAAAACAGCTAACTTTAAACCCTCCTTAAACCTTTCTGTCGGTCTGCACTGTGGAACTCTGGAAGTTGTTGACAATCCTCGCATTCGTAGAGTACTAGATTTTTTTGGTTCTGGGTAGCCCCCCACTGCCAGGGCTGAAAAATTATTTCTTAGTGCAACGGATACATAAAATAATTTCTCGTTGAACTTGCTTAATTTTCTCTATTTTGACATTGCATTCGATTATTAGAGAATATGGACGAGATCGATCTCCAAAATACAGATTACTATTTTTGACAATTTTATCCGTTTGAATACTTACTTAAACTGCACGTTATCTGGTTAGTTAGATATCAAATAAAATGTAAACTTCATCGGAATTAAAATAAATAAATAAATTAATTAACAATGGATTATTTTCTTTTGCCCTTTTGAAAGAAGGAACTGGAATACGAACGTTGAGACAAGTTTAGTAGTAGTAGAACATACAGACTGAACAAATGCTGAAACTTGAAAGGAGTTTCAAGCAGATTTTATGTATGATTGTGTTAAACATTCCAACTTCTGTGGCCTTGCTTCGAACCTTTGCTCTATTTGATCTCGTTATAAACTCTCCTTGTCGAATAACAATGTGTACCTACGCCAACCAAATTGCAAAACATTTAAAACAAAACGAGGTTAGGACATACACTCAACAGAAAACCATGGTCTTCTAATAAACTAGAAGGCAAGAAAATGTCTACACTGCCAGACAGAGGCATAGCAATCTTATCATTCCAAAAGGCTACTAGAAAGTAAGGAAATGTGTACTTTTTCAAGATAACAGCACAGAAGTAAATCATACCGTTCAGCATTGGCAGCGATGGCCTCAACCTTGAAGATCATATACATAATTAGGTGCAATAGACTGCAATTGTCTTGACACAGAACACTCGTGTTACCTTGAACTCTGGTAATCTCCAAGGCTACACGTACAAAAGGATGAGCTGTATACATGACTGGTCCCTGTGTGCAAGCAACTGAGTTCAAAAGAGAATAAAAAGATGGGGAACTACATTATGCAGTTCGCCGGCATGACAAAATTTTCTATCCATGCTGCCCCACACAGAAACACACGGAAAAAACCACCCCTAAATCTTATACCAAGGACAGGATTGATCATTAGCAGTGCACAATGAGAATAAACCAAAAGATGCTTATGTAAGTCAGAGAACTAATCAAGCGCTTTGAATAATCTCAGGTAAGAATTCCCATTTACTTTTCTATTACCATCATGATTAAGTTTCACTTCTATCAGAACTCAGCTATTCTCTAGGCAAACCATACATGTAATGCTATATAATAATAATCATGTATATTGTCCAGTATGCATCGCCAAATGCATGCACCATGGCAAGCGTTATGCATTGTCATCCACAAAAGTAAAAGAAAGAGCTGATTATTAAAAATAGAAAAAGAAAACTTACTGTACTTTTGGAATATCAGAGTGCTATTTTGGACAGTCTGCTTCCCCACCAATCGGCTGGTTGGACAAACCAGAACAGAAGCCCAACTTCAACATGATCTCCTCTAACCGCTTTGCATTTGTCAGGTAAAGATAACCAACCTAAGTCAAATAAATTAATTACATCATACTGTAGGTCAAACACACAAATTCAAACAAAGAAGCATCTAAGTTGAAATGGTAACACAGTGGGGATCCTAATATGATTCAGAAACAAATCCTAATCACCACTAATCTGACTCTGTCACATGTAGCATCACATAGGAAGAATGCTAAAAGATAGTCAAACCAATAACTCTATAACAGCAAGATAAAAGGTAACAGAACACCCCATCATGGTAAAAATGCAACCGAATGCTAAAATACAAAGCGGGTATAAAAACTTGCAAGAGTTTCCAGGGAAGAAGCTCTGTTGTAAACAGCAATGCCAGCACGTCTCTTAGTCCTTGTTTTGGATGAACCAACATTTTTCCCCCAGCGAAGCACATTCCTAAACAAAATCATAATCAGATGCCAAGATTAGACAACTATTGTACTAATGAAGCTAGCACAAAAGTCCAAAAACCATATTTGGTGAAAGTTCCCAAAATAATATTAACAATAATAATGTAGCAGCAAGTTGAATAAAAAACGGACCCAATAGAAAGGTTTTCAAGCTTGTCTGGAGTTAAAAGCTCATCTTCGGAAAAAGGTTAGCTAGAATATGAAGAACAATTCCTTCACTTCGCATGGAAGTATTCTTTAGGTTTATGTGGCCTAAAAATAAGTTCTCTTTACATAGAAGAGATAGAGATTTGCATACAACTTGAAAGTCTAAGAAAACACCAACAACTAATACTTTCAACACCAACCTTTCTTCTGCCGACAAGAAATCCTCGTCAATAAGGTTTTTTAGCATTGCATCCTGAAACACAGAAGTATTTCAATAAAGGCATAAACAAGTCAACACTGGCTTCATACCCATTTTACCCACCCCCATAAATGAATTTCACGGCTTACCTGGGCCTCGCACCGCACCACAGCCATCACACGGTCATTGTACTCTTCAATTCTCAAAGGAGGAAACAAAAAGTGCCTTCGAGCATATAACTGCAACAGATATCAAGCACCACGAAGAAACAGAAATACATAAATGAAACCCTAAAAAAATCTTCTTTATCCCCAATTCATTCTGCCATTAAATTTTTGTTTTATCCATCCAGAAACATTCTCACTAAAACACTTTTGACAAAACAAAAACAAATTGCAAAATTGTCACAAGAATCGCGCACCTCGTAAATGCAGTCTCCAATATAAGCCAACGAAGCCGCATTGAACACGGAACGAGGCTTTTCAACCTTTGGCGGACTCGGCATCCATCTCTCATAGCCCAAGTACGTCTTTTCAACCTCCCCAAAAACCCCTACAGAAGCACCCCAGTGAATTCCGTGAAAAAAAGATAACGATTCCAACTGAACGTTTACGTCACAAATTTCGGTACTTTACCTCCGGCCAAGGCGGCGGCGGTGGTCGGGGAGGAGCGTTTGAGGAGGTCCGACACAGATATGTCACTGTTGAGGAGCGCCGGAGTTAAATTAGGTAGGGTTTTGGTCAGTGTTTTAGCGGATTTATCAGGGTAGGTTCGATGAGGGTTGTAGGGCAGCCTCTGCCTCGTGTCCACTGATGAAGCTACCGCCATTTTGCCCTTCGATTCCGCCATGAGCGGGACTGAGAGTGAAAGCGGGAACCTAGATAAAGCAACAGCCATGGTCGGTATGAGTTTGCTTATTTCCCGGAGTTCATTCAGCGTTTTATATAGAAACCATAACCGACCAAAAAGCGCGTATTTTAAAAGCATAACATTCTGTAACGGACTCGAAAGCGCGTATTTTCCAAAGCATAACATTTTGCGCTTTAAAAAGTGTGAACCACTGAGCCGTAAAGGCGGGAATGGGAGTGCTCTCTAGTTTCCTGGCAATGCTATTTTAAGTGCCGAAACATCATTATTTGGATTAATTTATGGCTTAATTAAATTTTAACCCTGTATTATAACGTTTTTACTATCAACCTCTTATATTTTAAAAACTAACACAACATAGTATCTGAATTGACAGTAAACGATGGTGTGCTAGCCAACGGCGGATAGTAACACCTAAATCACCAAATTATTACAGAAAGATGCTAGATCATGAGCATTTTGGTTATTTTTAGTTTATTTTGTTTAACTGTTGACAAGAAGTAGGAGATTGAGAGTAAAAACACCATAAACGCAACGGGTTAAAATGTAATTTAATCGTGAATTTATTGTAAAAACATCATTAAGATAATGTCTTTAAAAATTATTTTCTCCATTCACAATTATCTATCCTCGTATTAAACTTCATGTAACTTCTCATCATAGTAATAATTTAGCAATCAAAACAAATATACACATAAAATCAAGTAAATTTCCTCTTAAAATAATTTATTTGACAATTTATTTTTTTGTTTTGCCAATAATATTGACCATATTTTATATTGGATCAGACTATAACCACCTGCCTTAATATTCTCAATATTGATAGTGAAGGGACTATAATATTTCCATTTTATACTAATAAATTTTCAATATTCTTAATATACATTTTTACTATTTAATTACAATTTTTAAAAAAAATAAGATTTCACATACATTCTTGCATTTTAAATGTTTTTCTTAAAATGAAAAAAAGCACATTTTCCCTCAAAAACAATTAAAGCACATGTTCTTAAAGGACCTTGCATTTGGTTTAACAAAATAGCAGTTAGTAGTTGTAGGCAATAACTTGATATGATGATTATCATAGCCAATAATACACCCGTTATCTCCCAATTCCTGCTTTTTCAGGGCAACCAACACACAAAAAAAGCAGCAGCAGATGAAGAAGAACATGATGACTATGATGAATAAGTTAGCTGCTTTCCCAGTTGTACAGTACAACCCCAACCCTTTCAATCATGAAAGCCAATTTTCTGAACAATTTATGGCCATTTAAATACACTGCAGAAACACATTAAAGTTTGCAGAGTCTTGAGAGATCAAAACAAATGTATCTCTGTAGTCTGTACTACTCATCAACAGCCAGTCAGTCTCCTTATCTATCAACAATGGATGCAGCAGGCTCTCGGCGGCCGTCAAACTTTCAACCCTTTCCAGCACAGATGATGATGGTCCATGTAAATCCACAACAGCAACCAAAACCATTTTACAAGTTATCCACAGTAAAATTGTAGCTTAGGCAGGTAAAATCACACTTGAGTATGCATCTCCTACAGACAAAAACCATACATCAGGTGAAAAAACATTGGGAAAAAAAAAAAAAAAAAACAGTAAATCGGTCCAGGTTTTCACAGCATTTTGCAGATAAAACCCACAGATGAAGAAAATGTTTTTACCTGACCTTATATACATTCTCATACCTTTGCTCCTGTAGGCTTGAAACAGTCGATATTGCACAATACAGCTGATCTCATCATATCTCCGAAGCTGCCACCACCGGATATTAACAGTCAAGAAAAAAAAGCTTTTGCATCTATACAAAAATCCCAAACTTGAAAATTTGAAGGGAAAAAAAAAAACGAAAGACAAAGCTCAGCCAGCAAAGTTATTCCAACCGGTCAATGCTGTTCCTAGCCTTTTCTGGTTGTTCTGCATGGCTGTTCACTTTTTCTGAGTAATCCAGACTTTTTCGACTTCTTTCTTTCTTATCGACACTTGCACTTGACTTCTCCCTAAAGTCTGACACTGTCCTAGGTCTCTCCCTCTGTTCAGTACTCAGCCTAGACTTCTCTCTATGATCTGTGCTTGATCTAGGCCTACAATCCGTGCTGCTACGTGGCTTGTCGGAAAGATCGGCAGAGGTCAAAGATCCATTTCTAGAAAGGGTTGATTTCTCTATGGCTGAGATGAACTTCTTCAGATGTTTAATATACTCGGGATAAATCTCCAGATCACAATGGTTGCCGCCCTTTATCCATAATGGCTCATACTTCTCTTTACAACGTTGCCACAGCTGTTTTCCATGGGAGCAATCCACAACATCATCTGCCGTTCCCTGTAAGTTCAGACAAACAAACAACATATAAGAGCACAAGAATCAGGAAATAAATCAAACATCCTCATGATCAAAAGAACAGTGGTTATTTCCATCAATTCATGTCTTGGAAAAAGATGCTGTCCAAATGGAAGGTCAAGCCAGTTACAGTAGAATTAACATCAATTCATGCCTTGAAACAAAACTTACTCAACAAATGTGCCCAGGTACAGACCATGGGCAGACTGAGAAGACTGACTATCAGATACACCCTTGGTATGGAAGGAACAATATATATCTAACCCAGCATACTTCTTTAACACAACTTTCTACTCTATTGAGCTAATGCAGATTTGAATATTTAATATTTAGGGCCTGTTCTTTTTGGTTGGGTTGAGTTTTGGTTTGAATTTGGTTTGGAAAAAATAGTTTTATACTATAAAAAGTGTATTGGAAATGTAAAAAGTTATAGCTGAATAATAAAAAGTTATATTGAAAATAATGAAAACTGATTATAATATATTAAATTTACTGTTGAGACCAAAACAAAACTTAAAGAACAGGCCCTTAGTGGACCAAAAATACATGAAGTACAGAAGAGATCTGCAGATGAATACAATGAAGAAAAGGACATGGTAGAAACATTAGCAAAGAACTAAAAAAAAAGCAGTGGCAAACTCTTCATATAAAGACTTACTCCTGACTCTAGTATGACCTTTCTTTACACAAAACGGTTGGTCCTGCCCTATAGAATGATGAAATTACTATGCAGAAATACTTTAACAAGTGACATTGAAGCAGAGAGCATCAAATGGACATCATTAAGTGTTACGAAAGCCAAACAGTAACTTAAAGGATGATGGCTACTTATAATTACAATGTGAAGGAAACAAATAGTGTGCTTACCTAGTAAAAAAAAAAAAAAAAAAAATTGTATGTTCATCTGTTTGACTAAGGAAGGCAAAAGAAAATACATAGGAGGAACAGATAATACTTACATGGATTACCAAGACAGGACATTGAACAGACGGTATTTTGTCAATATTCTGCATTGCACCAAAAGCCCAAAAAGAAAGAAACAATTAATGGGAGGTGAAGATAAACAAAGTACTATTCCTGTAAAGGGCATAAAGCTGAGGCTCATTCAAATTAGTTTTCAACTAAAGACTGATGATACCTTATATATGTCAAACCAGTAAGTACGCTTCACCGGGTACATAACACGCAACCCAGACATGATCGGACTATGAAGAACAACAGCCCTTAATCGCGGTAATCTGGATGCTAAATCACAGGTTGGCCCGCTCCCTACAGATTGACCATATAATATAATATCTTCTTCTCTTGTACCATATTTTTCCTGAAGACATCTATATGCAGCTTCAATGTCGGCATAAGTGTTAGACTCAGTTGGCTGTAACAAACAGAAAAGACATCTTATATAGCTTTGCATTCCAGAAAAAACTGATTCAAAGTATCGACTGAAGCTAGAAACAGCATACCTTTCCGGTAGACTGTCCATATCCCGAATAGTCATACCTGACACATAAAAGTTTAATGCACAAGAAAAAACCTTAAGCTTAAATTGTGAATGCACTGAGGACCCTAAACCAATCTCTCACATTAATACATCAACTATTGAAAATAACTACTACAAATCAAAGCTTCTCTAAAAGGGGATCATCAGTTGGTCTTTTTCATGGCCAAATTAGCGAAATCTAACGAATTAACGCCATGGTTACATCAAAATTGAATCTTTACAAAACTTAAATATATTATGAAGTATAATGCTGAAAAAATATTTAAGTATAGGAAAACGAAGTACCCCATCAAGTTGACGCGTAGATGAAGGCTGAGTTCGCCGAAAAGATCATACATCTGGCCCAGATCAGCAGCGTTGCCATGGGAGTACAGCAACGTCAGCGTCGCCGTCGGATTCCGGACGTAGACTGCCACAATCTGGGTCCCTCGCTTCGTCCCAAGCCTCAATACCTCAACGTTATCCCTCTCCACCACTTCCGTCATCCTCAACTTCCCCGTCCCTTCCACTTCCTCCACCCCGTACGACGGCGGTGTGGGCGGAAAAAACGCAAACTTGGCCGCCATCGACGACGTCACCGCCCCCATCCCTTTCCCACCTCTCTGTACGTGTAAAAAAAAAATTAAAAAAAAAAAAAAAACTGGGGCGGGGCAACTGAAGCTCTAGCCTATACAATAGTAATAGAATTTGAAGTTATGATAGAGCTCCATGGTCGGTAGTTAGGGCATCTTTATTTGAGCTGGATTAGATTTGTGGAAATAAACGCAGAAACAGAAAATTAAATTATTATTATTTCCAATCTTTGTTGTTTTCATAGAATAATTTAGGAAAGGAAAAAAAGAAAGAAATATAATTAAAGAAATGTTTGAACGGAGTTGGGAAGGGGGAAGGAAATGAGGAGGGATTTCCGCCGTTAAAAGGGAATAAGGCACGTGCGACGAATTAACGTTTTACGGGATGAATCTTGAATCCCATAGAAAACTAAAAGAAAAGAAAAGGAAGGAAGGAGGCCATGGCTAATGGCTAATGCAGAGGAAAAAGTTGACACGTAGGGAAAGGGGGAGTACGGAGATTGTAGCTTTCGGGTTGTTTGGTTGCTTAAAAGATGGAAAGCTTTGAAGCTTTTAGGACATGAAGAAAAGGAAGGATTGGGACAGTTCAACGGCAGTTGGGAATGAGTTTGTCGGGAGCGGAGGAATTCTGAGGGAGGTCCGCGTTTGTCCGTTTCCGATGTTTGGAGGGACAGATCAATGATTCAATTTTAAGATTTGGTGTCGTTTTGCGCCTTACTGGCTGTCGTTTTTTCTCACTTCACTGTTGCAGAGTTGCAGTTTCATAAACAAGAAAGAAGAGAAAAAAATGTTCGTTTTGGTTGCGCAAACAACGGTGGCGGTGTACTGGTTTCCAAACATGTTCTAACCTCTGCAACTGCACAAAGTACTAACGTATCCAACGTGCGAACTGCAAACTTCGTTTTACTGCATCAAGTATTGTGTTAAATCATTTTTTACTTAAAGTTTAAAGTGAAATTATCTTGTTACAATAAATTTTTCTTTAGTAATTTAGGCATGATATAACCTAATATTTTAGATAAGTAATCATCGTCATTCATTTGTCAACCTTTTTTTGTTTGCCTATGTATATTCTTACGAGTATAGATATATTTTGTCTCAATTATATATGTTTAACATTATTTATATACTTAGTTACGAGCTTAACGTTAGCAGGTCAATAAATCAAAATGATATGTATGAACTATGAGGCACAAATATAAGATAGAGAGGTTTGGAACTTACTAAGGTTGACAATAAATTCTTTCTAAATTGACTATTTGTCCCTATGTTAGAGGTGTTACAGAAATGTTTGTTATCAGGTAAATGATTAATAGTAATTGTCTTGTTCGATTCAGAGCTGGCCGAACTGCCGAATCGAAAAAATGAAGTACTATCATATATCTTTGGAGTCTCTAAATTGAATAATATCTTGTAATCAGTCCAGACCATAATTACAATAATTCGAATGCATAATCGATAATGAGCAGAAACATATCCAAAATGTTAGGGTTTGGTGATTGTGTATGTGTAGGGCCTCAGACATTACTCGGATTAGAGGAGATGTTAGGACACTAATATTGGAGCCCAAGCCAATCTTAATCAAATCAAATCAAAGATGTCAAAATAATCAGCGCCACTCCACTCCAATTATTTGGTAACTACTTACTTTTGAATTTGAATGTCTTCAATTTCTTTATTATATTTCTGTTTCTACATTCCATTGGTTTTCTGCTAAATTGGAGGAGAAAAAAACAAGAAAGTAAGGCTGCACTGTGCGGAAAGGGGAATGGGAACGGGGCATCTCATATCCGAAATTAATTAATTTCTCATTAAATGAATGATATAATAGTTAAAATTATTAGATTTCTATACTTACTAAGCACATGAATTTCAATCATAGGAATCAGATGTATATTCCCTCCATTTTCATTATCGCTCGTCAAGATAGAATTGGATCTTCCTTTGGTAGGAGTATTACACCCACCTCCCCCCCTTCCCCTTAATATACTTCCTCACTAGGGCATGTTCTCCTAGAAGTTTTCAAAACAATTTTAAAAAAAGTTTTCAAATATTTTGGTTTTAGATCAATTTGTAAATAACATAGTTTTCAAATTAAGTTTTAAAATTTATGTTTTGGCAAAAAAAATTTTTTTCTGTATCTCCTCTCTTTCACCTTTTCACCCCTTCCCTTCCCCCCCCCCCCCCCCCCCCCCCCCCCTGCCGGCGCACGCGGGCGAAGAAGAAGACCCAGATCTGGGTTGTTTGAATTCCTTCCTTGAAGAAGGAAAAGAAGTAGGAACAGAATAAGAAGAAGAAGAAGACCGTGAAGTAGAAGTTTGGAGAAGAAGAAGAAGAGGAAGAAGAAAGAAGGAGAAGAAGAAGGAAGAAGAAAAAGGAAGGAGAAGAAGAAAGAGAAGAAGAAGAGGAAGAAGAAGAAGAAGAGGAAGAAGAAGAAGAGAAAGAAGAAGAAGAAGAAGGAAGGAAGGAGAAGAAGAAGGAAGAAGAAAAAGGAAGGAGAAGAAGAAGGAAGAAGAAGAAGAGAGTGAAGACGAGATAGCGGCGGCGGCGGCGACGGGAATGAAGAAGAAAAAGAGGAAGAAGAAGAAGAAGAAGAAGAAGGAAGGGGAAGAAGAAGGAAGGAGGAGCAAAAAAAAAAATCAAGTCAAAGGTTGATTTGAAGTTTTTTTCCAAAACTTGGTAAAAGAACAATGTTTTGTGAAGTTTTGGGTTTGAAACCCAAAATTTCACAAAACAATTCTCAAACTTGAAGAAACGAACATGCCCTTTGTTTTTAAGTGCTAAGTCAAAATGAGATCAAATCACCTGTTACACTTTTCCTAAAATATACTTCCTCACTTTGTTTTTAAATGCTAAGTCCAAACAAGATCAGATCACCTGTTACACTTTTTGTGAGGCAAATTTCTAACTCTTTCACGCTCAAGATGAGGTCAAATGATAAAACTATCATCATGTCTCTCTAAACCCACCTTGAATGTGAGAAAATTATAAATTTGTTCCACAAAAAGTGAGACAAATGATCTGACCAAACCCAGCCGAAATAGACATATAATTTAGAAAATAAGTAAACTATTCATTTATCCTTCATAAATTGTGAACTAATACCGGTATGAACTGTAAAACAAATTACTTTTTGAAAATTAGTGTGTGCTTTGGAATATTTAATTTTGTTGAACGGATAATTTTAAAATTTTTTCAAAAAAGAGAAAAGGAAAAAAAAGCGAAAAATAGCCCGTTGCGTCTTTATTGAAGAATTTCTGAAGTTACGATGCAAGAGGCTCCACGCTTTCAGTAGTTTGGTACCGATGGTAACGTCGCACGCGCTTTATGTACAAGCATCGTGGGGAGGACAACTGAATTGCGCTTTCTTTCTTTTTTTTTCCTTTCCCATAAATAAATCAAAATTAACCAAACCAAATAGCGACAAGAACAATGAAACCTTAGCTAGTGCTAGCCTATTACAGCAGACAAGTATGACAAGAAGAGGAACGCGACGGGCAAGGAGGAGCAGCTAGGTTCATTGAAACACTCCGATTCTTTACTTTTATTCGAGCCAGAGGTAAACCCATCTCAATTCTTCCCTTTCAAAGTCATCTCTCACTTCAAAGATTCAATCTTTCTTCAGTATGAATTCACTGATGAGATCTTAAAGAGAGAGAGAGGGAGAGGGATTTTCAATGATTTAGTAGAGGCCCGATTGTGTGTGTTGATGATTTGAGGTGGTGGCGCTACTTGGGGTTCACGGGTCAGCTGATCTGATTGCGTAATTCTTCATTTGAAGTATGATTCCTTAATCTTTTCGTATCAGCTACTTAAGTTAGGGATAAACATAGGGTACTTTGCCATTTCTTCATCGCATTAATCGCTGTTAAGATTCAATTTTGGTCAATTAATATAGGGGATAGTGAGGTGTAATTTGTAGAATGGTTGAAGTAGGGGAATCGTCCGAATCCGGGTCTATAATACTGAATTCTAGACTGGTGAGAAGTAGATCGTCCCATGAAGAGGAGAGTTTTCATAGGCAAGTGACAAATTTTGGAGGGAGTGGGTCGAGGAATACGAGCCCAATGGGTAGAATTGGGTCGAGGAACACAAGTCCTTCGAGGCAGAAAGTGGTTAAGACTAAGCCTAGGGGATTAGATGAAGAGACAGTTGCTACATTTAGTAAAGCTGTTCAACCCGATATCCAGATGGAAGATAACATATGGGCAATGCTACCAGAAGATTTGTTGAATGAAATCTTAGCTAGGGTTCCTCCGTTTATGATATTCAGGCTTCGATCTGTTTGTAAAAGGTGGAATTCTATCTTGCAAGATAACAGCTTTTTGAAGTTTCATTCACAAGTTCCCTCTCATGGCCCTTGCCTTTTGACCTTTTGGAAGAATTCACAGACCCCTCAATGCTCCGTGTTTAGTTTGCCACTAAAACAATGGTTTAGGATCCCATTTACTTTCTTACCACAGTGGGCGTTTTGGTTGGTTGGTTCTTCAGGGGGTCTTCTTTGTTTCTCGGGTTTGGATGGGCTGGCATTCAAGACTTTAGTTTGTAATCCACTAACACAAAGTTGGAGAATATTGCCTAGCATGCATTGTAATCAGCAAAGGCAGTTGATCATGGTTGTTGATCGGACTGATCGATCATTTAAAGTCATTGCAACTAGTGATATTTATGGTGATAAGTCTTTGCCAACTGAAGTTTATGATTCCAAGCTTGACATGTGGTCACTTCACCAAACGATGCCTGCTGTAAATCTTTGCTCTTCAAAAATGGCATTTTGTGACTCGCGATTGTACCTAGAAACTCTTTCCCCTCTTGGTTTGATGATGTATCGGTTGGATACAGGGCACTGGGAACACATTCCGGCAAAGTTTCCACGCTCATTGTTGGATGGATATCTGGTTGCTGGTACTCAAAAACGCTTGTTTCTTGTGGGAAGAATAGGCCTTTATAGTACACTTCAGAGCATGAGGATTTGGGAATTAGATCACTCAAAAATCATTTGGGTTGAGATAAGTAGGATGCCCCCAAGGTACTTCCGTGCTCTTTTGAGATTATCTGCAGAAAGATTTGAATGCTTTGGACAGGATAATCTAATCTGCTTTACGTCTTGGACTCAAGGTAAAAGCCTTCTTTATGACGTGGATAAGAGGGCTTGGTCTTGGGTTGCTGGCTGTGCTCTGCAATCCTACAACAGCCAGGTCTGCTTCTATGAGCCAAGATTTGATGCCTCCATATATTAGTCTGGTTCTAACTTTGCTATTCAGTATTCTAAACTGGGAAAAGAATAGAAGCCTCCCTGAACAATCTGGTTTTCCAGTTTCTCACTTGATACATTCTTGGGTACCCTCCTATGCTGTTTGTTCATCCTTAATCAAGATTCGTCATGCGGGGCTGCTGCTCTGCTTGCTGTCTAATAAACATAACATTTTAAGCTCCTTGTATTTTGTTTGTCGAAAGAAGAGACTTGTGAGTCCTGAAGGAACCTGGTCTTCAGTAGTCCATTTCTTATTGCTGCGGTTTGGAGGACTTACTTCATACTTAAATATTGCAGCAGTGGTGGCTCGAAGTATCATCAGGTTTGCTCTTTGTATGAATAAAGTCCAGAGCTTAATCACGGTGAAATTTTTTTGGTGTTAACCTCGTGTACAAAAAACAGTGAGGCCACTGATTCCAAGTGACACTTCTGAATGTAAGAAGCTAATTCTTACTCTTTCTTATACAACCATGATGATCCATTTATATGGCTATGTGGTTACTTACTGTTGCCTATATAAATTTTGCTTTCTCATGTGGGTGATTCAGATACTTTACTGTTAGTTTATCCTCTGTTACTAGTAGTTTCACTTGCTGCACTTAATTATATCATCATGTCTCTTCATTTACTATGCTGCAACTTTAGTAGTCTCTTTAAGCCTAGTTCTGGTGGGTTCCTTGAGAAGGTTAACAGATGTGATTAAAAGCAAAATAGATACTACTTTTTTTTTTTTTTTTTTTGGTTTTTTGCCTGGTTTCTTTCCATTACCATAATCAAGTGAAGGCTTATGCCTAGAATCACTGCTACTTTGAACTATTCTATGAAGTAGATTTGTATTTCCTGAGAGATGCAGCTGGGGTGTGAGGCATCTTTTAATGGATACAAGTAGAAAGTTGTTAACCTAAGAATGGGTGAAGTAGGATCCCTGTTTATCCTAGGTTTTGGTTCAATTCATGAACAAGGGTCATTGGACAGAGATTTTGATAATATTTTCCTGGACTTGGGCCTTCGCTGTCCGCTCGTAGTAGGCGTTGGGTTGGGCTTCTCAATGAAAAGTGAAGAAAGAAAAAGTGTTTCTTCATTGGGTTGGGCTGTTGATTTATTTTTATAGGCTAGTGTTATTACGCTCTTTTTACCATCCAGAGCAAACCACTTATCTTATTCCTGAATTGCCCTTATTTAGTGTTAGTCTTTTCCTCCATCCAGGATTCTCTTTTTTCCTTTTTTTTTATCACTTCTCTCTCTCACACTCTCTGTCTTTTTTTTTTTTTTTTTTTTTTTGGCCCTTCCGTTTCTTCTCCCCCTAGTTAAATAAGAGCAACTAAACACATCGATGAATAGAAATACAGGAGAATGTTGATTTTAGCCAACCTAAAAAGACTTAGGCTCTGTGTGGTATGATTTCCAAAATATGGTTTTGAGATTTATTTTGATTTTATAATATTAAAATTGTATTGAGAATGTAAAAAGGTGTATTAAAAAATGTAAAAAGGTGTATTGAAAATGATGAAAAATTATTATAAAATTAAAACTTTTTTCAAAACCATGTTTTGAGAATCAAAACAAACATGGCCTTACACTTTTGGTTTGAGAAGAAAATTTGGGGCGGTGATGCCGATGGGATGCAGGAGTTAGAGAGGAATATGGAGATACAGGCATAATTGAATAGATTTGATTGACACAAAATATGAATGGGATTGAAGGATAATCATAAGAATAGGGGAAAGAGAATAAAAAATAAAAGAAAGGGCAGTATGGTAATAAAGTAAATATTTTGCTCTGCATGCTAAAAAGAGCTCTGGCAATAACATTAGCTATTTTTATATATTTAAGTTAAAGATAAATTTCCTTCAAAAAAAAATATGGATAAATAAATTGTTCATCTCAAATTATTTTATGCATTCTTCAAAATAGTGCATTAATCCAATAATAAATTAGTAATTTAAATTTATGCTTATTCATGGGCCCCTCATGTTGTATGTGGTTGGAATATCATAAATGTTACAATAAATGCACTGAATAATATCTCTTTAACCTGAAAATTTAAACTTGAAATGGTAATTCGTAATCATTCATATTTATCTTAATATCTGACAGTAGCTTTTTAGTTACAATGTATCTCATACATGAATTTAATTATTGAAATATTGTGCATCAAATTGTTCATCAAAAAGTCGACACATAAGACTCCTTACAAAAATAAAGTAAAATATGAGACAACTCATAGCTAAAAAAAATAGGGGCATACTATTTGCTAGAACGGTTTTACTATTTGCAAGAACATTTTAAAAAAATTTAGTATTGAAAAGACAAAAATACCCTTTTCTATATTTTGAGAAAAATTATCAACATAAATTTTCACCTACCAAAAAATCTACGAGAACGATCCATATTTCACTGTAAGTAAATAATGTACACATTTTTTTTTCTTAAAGTTGAGATTTTTTTTCAAATTTATTACCTGATATACAATCTCACCCGGAGCGGGCGACATTTTCTAGAAAGTGTCGCCTGGAACGGGCCACAGGACGCCACCATTCCACCATTTTACAAAAATGGTGGCGTCCGGTGGCGGTATTTTGCAAAAATGTTGCCACTGGATAGCAGCTTTTTGCAAAAATGCTGAGTTGGCAACATTTTTGCAAAAATCTGGCGGCAATTTTTGCAAAATGCTACTATTTTTTTAAATTTTTATTTTTAAGTGAAGGGTATTTTAGTAAATTCACAGGAAAATGTTCATGTGAATAGTAAGTGTGTTCCTGTGAATAACAAATCCGGAAAAAAAAATACTAATAATTGAGAAAGCAATGCATGCTTATCCAAATCCACTACAAAAGCTTGGGTATATAATTTAACTTTGATATTCTTCACACCAAGCTACGTTTCCAAATATGCTCTTGTAATGGAACATAATGAGTATTACTTTATTATAAGTGCTACTATAATTGAGTAACACATACTATTATTCAGCTACTTCAAAAGAGTACAAGTGAGTAGCACTACTATTCTTTCGAAGTGTTATTTCAGAATATTATAAGTGATACTCTTTAAAAGTGCTGCTTAAGTGATACTTTTCACTTTAAGAGTACTATTTCAAAATAGTATAAGTGCTACTTTAATAGAGTACAACTTGGTAGCAATATTACTCTTTTAAAATTGCTACTTCAAAAGAATATAAGTGTTACTATTCACTTCGTATCAGGGGAAAAAGAACAACTAGTAAACAGTACCCAGAGTAAAAACAAAAGGGACGCGCGGCTATACATGCTTCCAAATTCCGTCGCATCTATATATCCATCGATTTCATAGAAATTTTTGCGAGTATTCTGCTAAGATTTGGACGTCGGAAAGTGCAATGTTAATGTTGGCCGGTTAAGTGTTAGGGTATGCGGCAACCTTGCACTGGTAGGTGTACGTTTTTCACACATATCGATCACCCCCTGCCGACCATTGCCGATACATTTGCAAGCGGATATCGAACAAAAACCAGAACTACAGAACCGACCGACCTTGCAAGAAAACACACCCCACACCAACTCCCATGGGGATGCTTTCATTCTCTCCTCTTTGTAGTATTACTATTTCAATGGGGTTTTACCTTTGGATACTGTTTTTTGCACATAATATGTGCAAGAATTTATGCACATAAAGTGCATAGTGTGGGCCAGCAAAAACTTGTTTCTAATTTTATCTTTTTATCTTTTAACCCCTTAAAGTTTTAATTTTTGTAATTAACCCCTAAAGTTTTATTTTTCACAACTAACCCCCTAATGTTTAAAAATAAATTTTTTTTTAAATGAACATTTAAAAATAATGTTTGTTGCACATATTGTGTGCAAGAAATTGTGCACATTAATGATAAAAAATGGGTCATTTTAATTATATTCTATTTTTACCCTTCCAAACTATTTTCTTTCATATTCCTCTTTCTCGGTTCTTCCTAATTTCTCATGGCCTGTTTTTTTTAGAGTTAATTGCAAAAAAAAAATCCAAACTTTTATGAAATTGCAAATTACCCTCTAAAGTTTTAATATTTTCAATTAACCCCTTATAGTTTTAATTTTTGTAATTAACCCCTTAAAGCTTTAGTTTTCGTAATAACCCCTTGAATTTTTAATTTTTGCAATTAACCCTTAAAGTTTTAATTTTTACAATTAACCCTATAAAGTTTAACATTTTAGCAATTAGCCCCCTAAACTTTTAATTTTTACAATTAACTCCCTATAGTAGAGCTAGCAAATTTTCCCAATCCTATTTGGTGTCCTATGGGATCAAATTTTTTGGGAGAGAAATTCCCATTATTTTTTCCATTGGGTATTGATTGGGAGGGAAATTAATATGGAATGAAAATTGATAGGAGGACATGGGTACCCATTAAAACCAAATGGGAACATATTATTGGGTCCATAATGGGTACCCAAATGGGACCCATTTTTTCCCAATTAATCCCTTATTAATTTTTTCACATTTTAAAATGATTTCTTTTACTTTTATTTTGTCAATTTGTTTCAATTTTTTTATTCACTTATTTGATATATATATATATATATGTATATAAATTTTATTTTTAGATAAATATATATGAGCAATGATAGTCTTAGCAACAAATCATAGCAACTTTTTGATAGCAACTCATGTGGCATGCATTCATTGGTTACATTTTTATTAATATCAAATAATTGGCCAATGAATGCATGCCACATGAGTTGTTATCAAAAAGTTGCTATGATTTGTTGCTAAGACTATCATTGCTATAATATTGAGGCACGTGTATAATAAATAAGATAAATTTATTTAAAAGACATTAATTTTATGTAATAATTAAATATATCAAAATAGTTTGACCTATCGGGTTAAATGGGTCGGCATGTCAAATTAAATGGGTCGACCTGTTAAGGAATGAGTTGGCCCATCAAATTAAACGGGTTGACCCATCGAATTAAATGGGCCGACCAGTCGAGTTCGACGGGCTGACCCGTCGAGTTAAACGGGCTGACCCGTCGAGTTAAACGGGCTGACCCGTCGAGTTACACGGGTCTACCCAATCGGTCTATATAAACCTTTTTTAATAAATGAATTGACTTGCAAATAAAACGAGTCAACGCAGCAAATCATTTTTATACCTAGTTACATACAATATGTTAACGTGTGCATATAGTGACCCGACGAACTAATTTATACACACAATTTTTTATCTAGGTTTAAATGCACCTTTTTCCCGAATAATGAGTTCACACGTTAAATCAAAATAAGCCATGACTCAATAACCTAATTTACTTACATGAATTAATTTAAGAGATATTTTTAAATAAATTACATTAATTAATTATGCATATATATATATACGTGTATGTATATTTGCAATGCATGCATTACATATCCAGTACGCATGGGTGTCCGTATGTGTGTGTGTGTGTACGTACGTATTTATTTAATTATTAAATTTATTTTACATTATAAAAATAATTTGTGGGTTAAGAAAGGGTTAAAATGTGGGTCGAACAGGTTATAACTCGTCGAGTCAAGTGAATTTAACATGTTGAGTCAAATAAATTAAACCGCAGGTTGAGTGGATTACAACCCAACCCAGACATAACCCAACCCGTATATGACCCATAGTCAACGGGTCAGGTTGGGGTGGAAGAAGGACGACGCGAAGACGTAGGGAGGAGGGAGAAATTGCAGAGTGAACGGCAGTAGGGGAGACGACATAGAAAAGAGGGGGAAAAAATAGAAGAAGGAAGAAAACGATGGACAATACTGTTTTTAAATTTTCCTTTTAGTCCCTGCTGTTAGTTAATGGTTACTTTATGGTTTTGGGCAAAACACGAAGGGTTCTTCACAGGTTTTTAAACTGAACAATACTATTTTTAAATTTTCCTTTTAGTCCTTGCTATTAGTTTTGTTTTTTTTAGTCCCTGCTGTTAGTTAATGGTTACTTTATGGTTTTGAGCGAAACAAGGGGGGGTTCTTCAAAAGTTTTTAAACCATTGGGGGTTCTTTACACTTAACCCATATTTTAATCTGTGACTTTTGTTTCAATTATCTTGCAATTAAAGGTCATTGATTAATGTGTAACGCATATCATTGCGGCGTTGCTATTTCTTTGTGGATCTATCTTTACGTTTTACTAGAGTTATATTTAAATTGTAGGGGGTTAATTGCAAGAGTTACAACTTTAGGGAGTTAATTGAAAAAGTTTTAAAATTTAGGGGGTTAATTACAAAAAAATAAATTGCAGTGAGTTAACGACAAAAAGTTTAGGGAGATAATTGCGAAAAGTAATAGTTTAGGGGGCTAATTGCAAAAATTTTAAACTTCAAGAGGTTAATTGCAAGAAATTTAAACTTTAGGGATTTAACTGTGAAAAGTAAAAGTTTCGTGGGCTAATCGCTAAAATTTTTAAATTTTAGGGGGTTAGTTATGAAGACTAAAACTTTAGGGAGTTAATTACAAAAATTAAAATTTTAAACTTTAGAGGGTTAATTACAAAAACTAAAACTTTAAGGATTAGGATAGTGGGTCATACTAAAAAAAAAAAGGAGAACAAAAAGGATGGTGGAGAGAGAGGAAGAATGCACTAAGAGAGAGAGAAGGGAGGAGGAAAAGAAGGATAAAAATGGAAAAGTTTAGGGAGTTAATTGTGAAAAGTAATAGTTTAGGGGGCTAATTGCTAAATTTTTATACTTTATGGGGTTAATTGCAAGAAATTTAGCATTATGGAGTTAATTGCGAAAAGTAAAAGTTTAGAGGGCTAATTGCTAAATTTTTAAACACTAGAGGGGTTAATTACAAAAAGTAAAACTTTAAAGGGTTAAAGAATAAAAAGATAAAATTGAAAATTAATTTTTGCTAGCCCACACTATGCACTTTATGTGCATAAATTCTTGCACATATTATGTAACATTATCCTTTACCTTTTCTATCAAGTACCGTATGAACATATTGAATAATATATCCTGCTTTGTTAACCCAAACCCAACCAGGTGCTGGCTGCTTCGTCCAAGAACCAGCACAAAATTTCATGCAAATTACTGTTCTTTCACCAAGTAGGATATGATTTTAAATTACTGTTTAATTATTACAGTAAAATAGCTTTCTTGATCATAAACCATATAGTACTTTCTTTTTCTTGAGAACCAAGAGTGGAACATTGCGGTTGGTTTTTAAAGAGTTGGATGGAACATCCGATAAAATTGGAAAGATGATCAGTTTGGATTATTTTGAGACGGAGGAGGCGGTGCTAGAGCTAGGGTTAGTTCTTTTCAAAATTAAACATGCAGGATCTCTCGATCTCCTAGCTCCTAAAGTAAAACTGGCAAGCCTTAAGGTATCCAAGGATGTATATGCATGAATGACAAAATTCCCAGTTTGTTTTTATCAAACTCTCTGACTCTCACAAACGAATCTCTGACTCATATATAGCTACTTAATTTGCTAATTTGACTGCTTATTTAAAACTTAAAACTGCAGCTGCCCCTATTAGTTCTTGTGTGATAGTAACTAGTTACAGCTCACACCTGACAAAACTACTGATTCAGAGCTTCATAAAGTATATATGACTTTCTGGAAAGCATCACGCATTTACAAATTCCCCACCCCCCACAACTATAAAGCTCTGATTAATTCAAAGTATATATATTTTTCTTTCGTTTGTATCACTGGACTATTTTAGCGGAACAGATTCGAAAGAGTGTTATAAATAGTTGAACCATGAGAGAGAGGTCGGTTTATTATACTAGCTAAGATCCTACCAAACTTGGGGGAGTTGAAAGATTTCTGTACATACTATTGACACGCCCAGGAAAAAAGAAAAAAATTAAGGGGAAATCTCAATAAAGAAACATGCATCAGAGATCATATGATATACTTGGATTTCTGCGCTAAGCAACATTAATTTTTTTATTTGTCCCAAATAGGTTATTCTAATGATTGAGTTTTCCAAGGTTCTGTGTGTGCTAAGAAAAACTGTTGTAATATGCTAATTGTCGGAGCTTTGACTCTTGTTTTGAAGTTGAATTTCTCTCTATAAAAGCCCCCCCAGCTGGCTACTCTGCAGCTCCTCCTCCTCCTTTACTACTTCAAAAAAAAAAAAAAAAAACTCAACTCAACTGTACAAGATATTAGTATTAATGGCGTCCACAAGGTTTGCTGCAATAATATTGGTATTAGGGATATTATTCCTCATGGTTTCCTTTGCATTTGCTCACCATGAAGCTGCAGGTACCCTACGCTTTCTCTCTTCTATTCTCTGCACTGCTCTCTCTCTCTCTCTCTCTATATATATATATATATTATTTAAAGATTTAATTATTATATTGATCTTGAAATGGCTATCAGGGATTGCTGAGGTTTCTGGTAATATTGCTGGAAGAAAAGCTCTGATGAAAGGAAGAAAAATGGATTGCAGACTGTTGAAGGAAGAAAGTGATGCTTCTGCGAAGAAAACATCCAAAGATTCTCCATTAATGGAAGCTCAGGAGGAAATTAGTTCAAAATCATTTGCTGATGCTGCCGACGAGATTGTGAAAGTGATGAATAGGGACTACAATGCAAAGGATCATCCTATTCCTAAGAGGAAGCCACCCGTCAACAATCACGACCCCACCAATTAAATTCATCAAACATTACATTCTCTACCGTATATATATATATATATATCACATAGTATCATATATGGATGTAGCTTTTAATTAGGTGAAGATCGAAGGCCTCACAATTTTGCACTCTTAGTGAAGCCTCCCACACTCGAAAGCGCGGCAATTAGGAATTATATTTTCTTGCTTCTTTTTTTTGTTACGAACAAGTTTCATTTTCATTAATTTTCCTTTTTAATTAGTGATAGTGTTTGTTTTGTCTCAGCAGTTTATTTAGTTGCTGTACACGAGATGAGACTCTCTGTTCCTTTGTATATAAATACAAGGCGTTTTTTTCTTTATATTTTTGTTGTGAGAATAATTTTAGACGGATAATCTTCTCTCGAGAATACAGATGAGACAGAAAATTCTAAGAAACCCCTTAAATTTATATTCAATTAGCTAGGATCTTCTTGTTAATACTGTTCATCAATCGATGTTTCTTTCGCTGTTACTGAACATTTCTGTCGAGACAATTAAACAAACAACGATTACGGATCCACCCGAACTATTTTGGCATCTGCAAAAAGCCCACAAATTAAATCCTGATCATACATATCTCAGGAATTATTAATTTAATTAGATGAAGATGAAGATGAATTTCACCTGCAGATCTTTTAAGCGGGCTGCAAATGGAAGAATCAGTGAAACAACGTTCAGCAATGATCTTGTAAACAGCTTCAGTAAGATGAAAACCATCCCAGAAGAAACGTTGGGACGGGTCGTCGCACGGTCGAAGCTCCGGGATGCATGCCGAAGTTCCATTGTCCCATGCCTGGCAGCAAGCCTTTCGTACATCGCTCAGACCTTCAGATTCACATAATCAACCATGAACATTTCATTTCAAGAAACAAAAAAAAAAAAAAAAAAAGGATGAAAAATCTGGATTCAAAATTAATGAATGAATTAGTACCGTAAGCTGAAGGGTTTTTGATTGCATCGTAGGCAAGCTGGTAAACACTACCAAGAATCAATGTGAAATCTGGGAAAATGGAGGTGAGTTCTTGAATCTTCTTCCTTAATTCGTAGTTATACAGGTTTGCGAAAAGATTATCCTCCTCCACACATTCATTGTCTCGGTTTTTCTTCGTCATTGACGGAATGCACCCAATAGGTCCGATTTCGAACACCAGAACTTTCCGAGCTCCCATGTGGTATAATCTCTGCCGGCAGGAAAACAAAATTAATAATCCAAACTCTAATTAGAATGGAAAAAAAGAAAAAGAAAAAGAGAGCTGACCTTAAACTGAACGGCGAGGGCGTCGGCGAGACGCTGGGCGTAAACATGAGGAGAGGTGTAAACCGCCCTGGTGGCGGAGAAAGGTTGAAGGTAGTTGACGAGGTAGTCGTTGGCGCCGATGGAGATCAGAAATAGCGATTTGGACAAGTGATTTTCGATCCCTGTTTTGCTCGGAAAATTCTTCGGTAGATCCCAGTTAATCGTCTCCTCCAGTTTGCTAATTTGCTCCCCCAAACTCCAGCACCCACCCTGCAAAAAAATCGCAAATCAATTTTTGACCCGTCACCAGACCCGATTGGATTTTCAAAAACAGGGGAAATTAATTAAGCGGCCATTTTTGTTCAACAATGATTGCTTGAATTGAAGTGCAGAATCGTCGGGAATTGAACTTACGAGTCTTTTTCCGGTGTCGAAAAGAATGCCGCAGGAGCTTGATGCGTAATTGAGCCCCGACGGCGGAGTTGTCGCTGAATCCGTCAGAGTCTGTAAACTCAAGTACGGCGGCGCGTATGGTAAATCCATAAACTCAGCTACAAACAAAAAGGATAAATAAATAAAATGAAAAAGAAGAAGAAGCAATTAATGGATGAAGATTTGCACCGAAGAAGTCCGCGATGGTTCTGCCATTGGTGAATCTTCCGGTAGGTCCTCCGGGGAAATCGGAACCGTAAGGCAAGAAATTAGCTTTGGCCAGAGTCGGCAAGAAATTGTTGTTTCCGCTATCCACCAACGAATCTCCCAAAACATACAACGCTGCCGGTGTCGCGCCATTTGCAAACGACGACGACAACGACGGCGGCGAGGAATTCACGCACTGAATAAGAAGAGCGGGAAAGACTAGAGTGAAAAAACCCATCAGTAATATCAGCATCATCATTGTGCCAATAGCTTTTTTTTCACTGAAAATGAAGTGAATTTTTCAGAAGAAAAGCAGAGTATTTAATTAAGGTGAATACGTCATGTTGATTAGTGCATAGACATCATCATCACATTAAATGCAGATTTTCGGCAACGGAGAAGATGAAGATTTTCATTTAAAATCTCCAGATTGCATTCAATTCAATGTTCATATAAATTCAAAAAGCGTTATGGTAAAATATTTAAGAAGTTCATCTTAGAAGCATGCAGATGCAGATGCAGCTGTATCCTGCGGCTAAGGATAGCTCATATGACCAGACCAGCTGTTTTCATTATTCGTAATTACTCTACTGTTCATACAATACAACATTTTCTAGCATTTATATAGAACGGTTAAAATTATTATTATTATATTTATAGTGATTATAACAAGTTATTTTTTTTTATGTTTTTTGAAAAGATTTATGTAATCTCTAACTTTTTGTTCTTTATAAAATGTCAGTTTACAATTTTGAGTGCGATTAAAAAAAAAAAAGGTTCTAGTTTTATGTCCCCATGTATTATATGTTTCTCAAAAACATATTTTCTTCCTCAAATTTGAAAAAATGATTATTACTCTTACTTTTGCTCTATGTACTTTTTAAAATATATCTTTTGCCCTCTTTTTAATATTTGTTGCTATTCACAAAAATTGACATAATCACAATAATTTTCGTACAAGAATAGGGGTCATGACCGTGACATAAGCTTCAATGAAAGTAATAATGTTAATTTTTGCAAGCTAATGACAAGGTCGGGTGTTAAAAGATGTATTTTCAAAATACAAAGGGTAAAAGTCAAATAACCTTATAAACACCGAACAAAAAATAATTGAGCCTAAAGACAGAAAAAAAAAAAGAAAAGGAAAACCATCCATGTTAATGTACTACTACTATCTTCCATCAGAAAATTCAGAATGTGACCAAAATATACGGAAGCTACCAATGTCAAATGTTAGAACATTGTCAAAATTCCTAAACTTCCAAGTAAATTTCATCTACAACTAATTTAATTTAGCAAGCAACGTTGAATATATACATATGCACATCTACAGCAAGGATGACAAGAAAAAGCCCAGAAAGAATTTTTAGAAATTGGCAACTTTGTCATCTGTCTCCCCCTTCAACTTCTTCGTTGTCCTCCATCTGAGTTTCTTCTTTGTTACTAATTGTTTCTCCATCTCCACCACCACCGCCTTCCTGATTACCATTGCTCTGTTGAAGAAATAGCAGCCCAAGAGAATCAGAATCATCTTCTTCGACCTCCTGTTCGGGTTCCCGATCCTTCTGCTGATCATTCATCCCTCCGTTCATCCAAGGCGGGCAATTGCGAGTAGCTCCAAGAAAAGCCGGAAGCCTGGCGGAAACCGAAGGACTCGAAGCGTGAGGGGACTTTTCAGCTGCAGTCTTTCTTATGCATGAACATTCAGGGACTGGAAATGAGAGGAAAGATTGCTGCTTTGAGCTATTAGATTCCTTTGCCAGTCCATCAATCAAGCTTCTTCTCAGAAGTCTGCGTATAGATGTTATATAAGTATGGTTAGCTTGGTAAAAGTGTTCCCGGATCTCATCCAACAGATTTGCAGCTGCCTTTCTGCACGGAAGACAACAATTCTGAAAAATTAAGGAAATTGACAAAAAAGCAGATGAACTCTGAAAACCATTAAAGATCATCCTTAAAACTCGAATACTACCTGTCCAACCTAAAAGTCTTGGATGCAGCAAACTGGTATAGTCTGTGACCCATTACTAAGCTGGCAAAGTTGGGGTGGCCTTTGCCATCTCGATCAAATCCAGGAACAAACACGTCAGCTTCAACGCATACTTTGTAGTCTACAGCCTCCCACAGTAATTTGTGAGCATTAGTCCTAAGCTCCATAACTGTACTTTCTGGTTCTTTATTACTCTCAGCCACCCAACCCCACCAACCCTCAATATTGTAAGGATACTTTTGGCGAGCAGGCGGTGGTGGCAGAGGCCGAGGGCGTGGACCTGAGGTTTTCCATGCATCAAGCTTAATGTCTTCCTTAACTGGTGGAGCCCTTGAAACTTTGTCATCAATATTAGCCTCGCGGCCATATAACTTATTGAACTCCCAAGGTGCACTTAAAGAGGTTCTATCAACAACATTTTCAAACATAGCATGGAGTGGAATCAGCTTCTTTTGACCACCGAAGACCTCCCCGCCCGAAACATAAATTATAGTGTCCCAGGAGTAACCATATGCTCGAAGAAGAATACCGACCTGTCATCACTCCATTGTTCAATACAAGAGAAAAACTTCATATTGATGGAAAAAAGATAACTAAGAACTTCATATGGATGGGAAAGCACCTCCTCTGGCATAAGAGGGCATAAACCTTTAAGGCGTTGCTCGGCAGAATCTACAGTAAGATTTCCTCTAACAATTCCACGTTTAATCATCCACGATCTTTTGTGCTGAATAAGTTCAGTATGGACATCCTAGAGAAAAATAGATGCAGTATAGAGTCCTTAGTTAACTTTTGAAAATTAGAGCCTTTTCATTTGCTAATGATGATAAGAGGAGTTTATCCCAAGTACCTGGAAGAGTTCAGCACAGCCATAATACGCCAGAGACTCTCTTGTCATTCCCGGCTCGTAGGCAATAAATGGACGGCCGGCAGACCTTAATCTGCAACATTACTAGAGATAAGCAGAAAGCAGGGCAAGCAGCACAAGATGAGAAGGAAAAAGAGAAGTAGAATCTTGCCTATTCAGAACTTTGGTAGCAAGTTCTTCAACCTCCTCTCTGAACCTCAGAGCATGAAAAGAAACCCTGCATCTCAGTCTCTGATACTCTTCAAGATGTGAAGGAAGCACTGCCTAGATCAAAACAAGTAATTAAGCAAAGCATTGCTTTGTATCCTCAAAAGACAGTCAGTTTAGTCTTTTAGAATATTTGTTCTGGATTCAATGTAATTAAGCATGCAGATTCGTCATTTTTAACGAATAAGACAAGCAGTCCACATTTCACTACAGGCCAAGAACATCCTAATTATTGGAACTCACAAAACAAGAGATAATAATAGCATCATATACCTGCAAGGCTCCGCCATCAGAAATGACAAGTTCAACAACCGAGTGCTTACTCAACACAGGAAGAACATGGCGTAGATAGAATTGTGGAGAAGCTGAATTTGCAACCTTAAAAGAAGGGATTTCTTTCTTTCTCCTATTCCCTTTGAGATTCCGGGGAAGGGTTTTAACAATTTTGACATCTTTGGCTAGAGCAGCAATGAACTGATCTTCATTATAGAGATAAGCAAAACTCTTGAACTGAGTGCTGCATTCACAATGAGATAAATTTCACTATCATAACAAACCTATCTTACAATCTAGTCCTAAATTGTTGATTTAAAGTATGCTTTAAGAGGACCTGATTCCTTTACTGCTTGTAGTGGATTGAATTTCCGGAATGACTAATGTGGCATTCAGCAATCGAGATACCACAACCGCATCACATATCTGCCAAAAGCATGATCATGGAATTACTTTCTTCTAAAAGAATCTCACTAGCTATCATATCATAAGCAAATTTTCAAGGAGATATACTTACTGAGTTCCTGATCTCATGGAAACCTCCTCGTATCCTCACGAAAATGAATCCATTAGTTGCATCAATGGGAGCTGTCACAAGAACGGAAGAACACCAGAATGGCATGTAAGGAAATGATAGTCCATCAAATGAACATGAACACTAACCTGGAGAAACCAATTTTGTATGTGAGTGATGACCATGAATCTAAATTCATTGGAAAAATGCAGGCCCCTATAAGCAGATGATATCATTGTTGATGATTGTTTACCTGTATAAATTTTTCCAGGGTTTGCATAGGGATGTAGAGATTCAAGAAGCCTAACGGGTCCCCAAAGTCTTCGATACAAGGGATTCTGCAGAAGCACAAGCGGAAAAAACTAAGCTGTAAATGTCATTCTCCAATGACAAAAGAAACATCTTTGAAACAACACACAAAATGAATCATATATCCTTCGGAAAAAGGAAAAGAGAAACCAAACAAACCTAGAGTATATTTGTCTAAAGGAAGCAGAGAATCATTAAAATGTTTGTTTAAAATGAAAAAAAAACTCAAAAAGAGTAATAGTAAGGATAGCAACTTAAACAAGAAATACACCAAAGGCCCCACAGAATCCATGGTAAAGCAAAATTTATGAGAAAAGATCAAGACACAAAAATCTTAATAATCCAGTCCAGAATCTAATAATTGACGAACCAAAAGTTCATGAAAAAAGAACTATAAACATCGAGCAGTAAAGATCCAATGCTAATTTAAAACATTAAGAAAGACGATTACAAGCAAAATACCGCAAACCACAAAAGTAAAGTCGAGATCTTTGAAGGGAAAAACAGCATTACATTGGTAGAAAGATCTACATTCTCAAATATGGGCCTCCATGAAAACACTGTAACTGAAGATTGATACTCCGAAACACCCCAATCTGTGTATCTCGCCAGCAGAAAGTGTGTGGAAATCGAAAGAGTAGACAGAATCAACCCAATCAAACCAACCCATTTAATCCTCGACTTAATCTTGAAAGCAATCTTTCCTTCCCCTTTGGTTGCAGCCCACTTCATCTTCTTCCCACCACAACCTCACACAGTTCTCACACAAACAGAAACAGAGCATAACCTTAAACCTTAGAAACAAACAGAAACAAGTCAAGGGGGGCAAATGCGGATGGTGACCCTAGTAAAAGGAAACATGTTTTTGTGGGTGGTGTTAAAACGATGGACAGAGAAGAATGGTGGAAGTCTTAAGACCACGTAAGTTTTTTCTGCGCGACGTTCAGTGCAGTGGCAGTGGCAAATGGCAATGAAAGCCCCAATCCAGAGACGAGCGCGTGAGTGTACGCGAAAAGGCAAATTGGAAGATTTGAATTTCCTTGTGTGTACGGTGAGGTGTAATTGCGGGTAATGGCGCGTGGCAATTGGTCCTGTCGTTTGGACAATTAACGCATTAAGTCACGTGACTTGATCTGTTCGCCACGTGATAGCAGAGCATGTTAGAGGGAGTATTCCTGTCCCGCCCCTGGTGGGCCCCGCTGCCCATTCGGATCCCACTCTTTTCTATTTTCTACAACCTTTTTTGGCCTTTTTTTTTAACCCATCTTGAATTAGTTTTTTTTTTTTTTTTTTTTCATTTCATTTCTTTTCCTTTTTAATCAAAAAAATAACTTAATATAAATTACATTGAAATATCATTGGCCAATTCTGAAGACATCGAGTTGCCTATGGATATTCCGAACATCACCCCAAGACTGAGTGTGTCGGACTCCTCTTAATCATCCACTAACAATGTAACAATGATATGACGCTTATTTCTCATGTCCAGTAAAATCATTTATAATGTGAACGTAACTCTACATAACCAATAATAATTAGCCTTGTTAACAGGTCTTGTTAGGTCTCGAACTATTAATTAAGTCTATAAATTATAATTAGACAGGAAACCAAACTAGGCACACAAACTTTCATATCAAATCATTTTATTTAAAAATAAATAAATAAAAATCTCATAATTCATTTGATAGCTACAATTGCATTAGTGGAGTAGTGGTACCAAAACCAAAGAGTTGGTAAGTGAGACTGGCTTAGTGGTAAATGTTCCCATTTACTAATTTGGTACCCGCCCCGGAACCTAGTAAATGCATATTCATTACGTAGTTTGTCGTTCTATTCATTGATAACTGAAATAATGACCATAAATTTTTCTTGTTAGGATCTTTGCGATTAGTGAAAGAATTACTACTGTTTTTTTGCCTCAGTATGGAGCATTGTCATTTTGTTTATTAGTAGAATGATATTATTTTAGTGGATATTTGAAACAATGTTTGATATGTGTTTGATTAAGAGAAGTTTTACTCTGTTTGATAACAAAAATTTAAACATTTTATGCTCTACCGAATAATTTTATAAATAATTAAAATTTTTATTTATAATTTTATCCATATTGTAACTATAAATAAAATTATTATTTAATTTTTTTTTATTTTGCATACCACGCATTTAAAACACTTTGTAATATTATTTTAAAAATAACTAAAAATGACTATTATTTTGTAATATTATTTCGACTCTAAAAACTTGGGTAAATAGTAGTGAAATACAACTTAAGTCAAATTATATGAAAAGTAGTTGCATAAGCCACTACTCAGTGACAAAGTAATTGTATAAGTCATTATTTAGTGATAGTAATTATGTGAAAGGTAATACATTATTTTCTTATAACAAGTGATGTAATTACATTAAATGTTTGAACATAAAGTGTCAGTTTATGTACAATAAAATAACCTCCGATTTACAAATAAAAAGTGTAATTTGCATGAACGCGTGATTTTACCCAATATGAGTAATCTTTAACATTTCATTATATACTTTATTCCCCTCAAATTAAGCTATGGATTTCATTTTGCTATTCATGCAGTATTATCTCAAATAGACATGTTTTGAATCGTATATCGTAATTGAAAAACAATTATACTACTAAATTCTTTTAACGAGATACATGAAGTAAGTTACTAGTCACTTATCTCGAGTTATTGCCTAGATTAACAAGTTTGAAAAGTTTGTACTAGGATCAATTAGGATTGTCAATTTATGATACGACATGAACCCGACGTGATATAAACAAGTCGACCAAAATAACACGAATAACTAAACTAGTAAGGTTATGGTTGAAAATGCTGACACATGAACCTGCAAACTTGAACCCAGCAAGAGTAGTTTTTTACTACAACATGAAAACACGACACGATTATGAAATGTTCGTGGATTAAATGAGTCAACATGAATAATTAAACGAGTAAAGTTAGGGTTGAAGAGTGTTAACACGAGAACTTGCCGACACAAACCCGATAACATGGACACGAAACAAAATACCAGACCAACTATCCTTAATTAATCAAAGAGCAAGCAAAAGTCATAAACTCAAGTCTATCATATATAGTATGGTTAATCAACGAAGTCAAATCAGTGCATTTGATTATAATAAAAAATTAAAAAAAATTGAGTCCATTCTCACATTTTGAAATGGATTTGGTCTGGTTTGGTTGAGCCAAGTGGATTGGGTGAGACAAATGGCCGCATAAATAAATCAGATTCGAGTTTCACCAATCAAGATTTCATGGCCGGCCCGCGGCGGCGGACATGCCCAACAACATCCCCCTCATACCCCGGTTCGAACTTCGAACCGCCAGGCTACTATTTCGGTTCCATTATTAAACCAAACCCAACTTGCCCGCCTATTTGTATTTTTGTGTATGTATATATATATATATATGTATATATATAAAATTACAGTCTCAATCTCGTTGGCTGAAGCTGCCTAGGACCGCGTCTACCTTTTTTCTTTTTTATTTAATTTTCTTTTTTGGAAAATTCTCTTGTTTCGTAAAGGTATAATATACAACAACTCTAATTCGGCAAACGTAAAACGATATTACGCGGAGAAATTGTTCAATCCTTTAACAGTTGAGGAGATTTTTTGATTCCTTCTTCTTCTCTTCGTTGATTTCCATTCATATTTCTAACAGCTTGAGCCTTCAGAATTCGCTGTCATGCCAGCTGATCAGGTATACCCTGCTCTTCTACATTCATGGTCTTTGATTCCTCAGTATTTGTTTCTCACACTCGCTGGGATTTCTTTTCCGGGCTTTTCTTTATTTAGTTGCCAATTTGTTGCTCGTCGTTCGTTGTTGTTGCGTGTTTGAGGGGTTTAGTGTGGTAATACAGTATGGATTTTGGTACTTCGATCTGATGAAGACCTTCTAATGATTTTCTAGGATGGATTGGTCCGAGTTTTTTTGTGGGTTGAAATTAATTTCATGTTTAACTTTGATGATTTGGCGTTGATTTACTGGACAAATATTTGTGTGCGGATCAAAATCTGCCAAGTTTTTCTTCATTTGCCAAACTTTGATGAAAGTTGTTTGAGTTATTTCACGACCCTATTGTAAATGTTGAATGTTACATGAAATTTTTAGGACGAAAGACAGCAGAAGGTATGCTGTTTTAGTCGACATGAGTTGAGATGGGTCATAGCTATATAGAACATCATAGTACACTAGGTTGACCTGAAGTCAACCTAACCATTGAAAGCAAGGATATGGATAATTTTGGATGCTTATAGGTTGCGGTTGTAGTTAATAAGCTATGCGCCCACTGTTTATGCTCTAAGAAGAATCAAAAGTTCAATTGAAGCTATAGACATTGTGTGTTTAGTAGGAGCTCAAAGATTTCTAATGGCCTTCATTTTGTTGTAGCTGACTTATTTGATTCGTTCATCTGATTATTTATTTCACTTTAGTGATGTTGATTGATAATGCGGTGTTCTCCAGGATGCTCTCTTTGTTTGATTCTGATAAGGGACCAAATAATGGTTCACAAGGCTGATTTAGTCATCATTGGCATATCGGTGGGGCTTGCTTTTGGGGTTCTTATTGCATCCCTTGCATTCTTGGCTATCTGCTGGTACAAGAGGCATGCGAACCTTAGGCGTTGTGCCAATGAGCGATCTTCAGTTGCTCTTCCAATTCGAACAAATGGCATAGATACTAGCATTGAGATTAGTGCATCTCTCGCAAATCCTGTAGCTCCCCAGGTGGTAGATTTTAGTCCCAAAAATTCAAATCATGCTTGGTGGAATCCCAAAAGCAAAGATCGAGTCACGTCCGCCTCTGGCATCCCAAGATATTCTTACAAGTAAGTAAAGTCTTAACTGAAAGTTTTGAATCTTATAAGACAGGGGCTTGTACATTTTCTGTTGCTTCCTAAGAAATATTCTTTTCCATCAAAACTGGTATCCCTCACTGAACTCCTGTAGTCATTGCGAATGTTATTGTTTTCAAAGCACTTTGACTACCTAAAGGTACAAGGCTTATGAAGTTTGGCATCTAATGAGCTATGCTTTCAGGTTTGATAAGTAATCCACTGTGTGGGGGATAATGTAGTTGGAATGTACGAGAATCCTAGTGATATTCTCTCGCATAATTCTATTGTGTATGTGTTGGATGTAGAAGTTAAAGAGTTTTCATTAAATGGAATTTCTAGGGACATACAAAGAGCAACACAGAACTTCACTACTATTTTAGGAGAGGGATCATTTGGCCCAGTCTATAAAGCTTTAATGCCTGCCAGTGAAGTGGTTGCGGTAAAGGTTCTGGCTTCTGATTCAAAACAAGGGGAAAAGGAGTTCCAGACTGAGGTAACAGTTCTGAGTCATAACTTATTCACTATAAATCATTCATCCTCCCTTGGTTGAATTCATGAAACGAAAATAATGCATAGGGAAGTCTTGTTCATGACAGGACAAGCAAGGGTTGGTTCAAGATCATCAATAACTTTTGCATTGATTTTAAAATGTGGACAGTAAACCAACCTAGTAGTCAGTGTTGCCTTAGTTCAGGTTCAGGATGAAAAAATTAAACTGCCCTCATGGCTAGATCTAATTTATTTGCAGGTTTCTCTTTTAGCTAGGCTGCATCATCGAAATTTGGTAAATTTGATCGGGTACTGTGTGGATAAAGGACAACGCATGCTAATTTACGAGTTCATGAGTAATGGAAGCTTGGCTAACCTTCTATATGGTAAGTATGGAGCTCTTTTGTATGTATTGCTATGAGATTGCTTCACAAGTGCCATTTTGGTCATGCATATTATGATTACATCTCAAACCAGTGGTAAGCATATATGCCTTTTTGGATTATTCTTTCCTTCATTTCGGTACTTTTCATTGGGAACGTCCTTACTCTTTTAAAGCCCATTTGGTCAACATCCTTCCCCCAAACATGCCCTAACAACAGCTCCCCCACCCCACACAACAACAAAATAGAAGAAGTAATAATTATAAAAAAATGGCATTAGAAGTTGTAATCATTATTGAAGAATGTGTAGTTTCCTTTTCAATGGGTGCTGGAGAAAAGACATTTATTTCTAATTCCTGCATCTAGATGAAGATGGAAAAGCTCTAAGTTGGGAAGAAAGGCTGCAAATAGCTCTTGACATATCACATGGAATTGAATATCTTCATGATGGGGTAGGCTGCATGATACTCCAATAAGTAAGTGTTTCCTTGCTGAGAATTCAATTCTTTAATCTTTTGTCGTTTGTCACAACAGGCTGTTCCTCCAGTGATACATCGGGACTTAAAGTCTGCTAATATTCTGCTAGATCATTCTATGAGAGCAAAGGTCTGTCAGGCGTTTCTTTGATGTTTTGACGCTGGTATTATTTCATGATATTTTATTAATCTATATCATAATAAGGTGTAAGGTATCACTTTGCTGTGCATAGTTTAAGAATTTGGCTTCTTGCTGTTTTTGTTCCTTATCTTGGTGGTTTTTCATACTTTTTCCCTGATGACTAGGTTGCGGATTTTGGATTGTCGAAGGAAGAGGTCTTTGACGGTCGTAATTCAGGCCTTAAAGGTACATATGGATACATAGATCCAATGTACATTTCCACAAACAAGTATACAATGAAGAGTGATATCTACAGTTTTGGAGTTATCCTTTTTGAACTCATCACGGGCATTCATCCACATCAGAACCTGATAGAATATGTTAATCTGGTTAGTGTCCATATATCTTTCTTTTCCATTTTCCTCTCTATGTGAGGGAATATTAAAGAATTGCTGGAGATTATGGAGTTGGAGAAATCTGTATTTGTAGTGTTTGAGCTTTATGCTGCATTGGACATGTGACCTTCATTTTTGTCTTTCATCCTTAATTTCTGCAATGAAGGCTGCTATGAGTCCCGATGGCGTGGATGAGATAGTCGACCAGAAAATCACAGGAACATGTAACCCTGAGGATGTGAGAAGCCTAGCTAGCATTGCTCATAAATGCCTGCGCAAGACGCCCAAAAAACGGCCTTCAATCGCGGAGGTTTCCCTGGCTATCTTAAAGATCAAGCAGAGGCGTCTCCAGAAAGAAGACACCATGTCATCACTTGCAGGAGAAGAATTTTCCAGAATGGTGACTCATATAGAACGACAGCAGTCGGAGTTTTCAAACATCGGCACAGCAGATGAAAAGTTAACACAGGTAGTATAACTTTAGGAGTAGTTCCTTTCTTTAGCACCCTTTTGTGTTCGTTTCTACTGTGTTTTTATTGTTCATTCTTCTGTGATGGAGATTCGCCTAAGGATGAATAAATCAATGGAGTTGCGGCAGTTTCCCATTTGGTGGAGATTCAAAAGATCCTCTGAACATGATTGTAAATGGTAGAGTACAATAATATTATGAATCAGAATAGTCTTCTTTGGAGTTGAATTTGTTACGATAAATATTAAAACAATTATTCTTTAGGGCCTGTTCTTTTTGTTTCGTTTTAGTAAATTTAATATATTTTAATCATATTTTATCATTTCAAATATAATTTTTTACTATTTAGCATCTACTTTTTATATTTTCAATAAACTTTTTACATTAAAAAATTATTTTTCAAAATTTGTTTTCAAAATGTCCTCTTCACGTGGTCAAACAAAGATTCATACTACTATTATATTTCATCAATCTAATCTAATTAGTAATGGGGCATGTTACTTGTAGGAAAAGACAAATAAATTTCTACCCTCATAAAAAATTTTACTTACTCTTTTACCTACCAGGACTTTTTATCGGGAAGAATCGTCTAGACTAGGTGATTTTCCTCCGTAGAATCGCTTGGGCCAAGCGATTTTGCCAGGCGATTGTTTCCTCCAAAATCGCTCTGCTCGAGCGACTGAAGCCGAAACAATTGCTATTCTTTGGTGATTGTTTCGGTTTCAATCGCTTCGTCCGAGCAATTTTTCCAACCGTTCGCCGGAAAATCCTTTTTTGGCGAACTTATACATAATTTACCAAAAAATTAGCTAAACACAGTCGGAAAACTCAAGAAACACCCAAAAGCATCTTTATTTACAACATCCATATGATTTACAACAACAAAAACATTGCAAATTCTAGTTTTACTGTAAAAAGCGAAAAATGAATCTTGTAGCTATCATCTTGGTGCCGGAGCTGTAGCGAATGGAGCGAATCGGAGAAGGACGGAGACGTATTTTCCATGGAAAATTCGCCAAAGGTAGCAATTTTCCCCTTACGCTTGGGCGAAGCGATTGTAGGGGAAACAATCGCCTATACCAAGCGATTGTTTCCTCTTCAATCGCTTTGCCCAAGCGATTGAAGCCGAAACAATGTCGTCCTTTGGCGATTTTTTCGGCTTCAGTCGCTTCTTCCGAGCGAAGACACACCGGCGATGGAGATGGAGAACAAAGGCGGAAAACGCAAGACACACCCAAAAAAAAAAGGAGATGGAGATGCGATTAGACACACCGGCGATGGAGATGGAGATGGAGATGGAGAATGAATCTTGGAGATGCGATGGAGATGGAGACGGATCGATGGAGATGCAGCGAAAAAGGGAAGTAAATTCCCCAATTTTAATGAATCATGGAGATGCGATGGAAGTAAATGAATCCTGGAGATGGGATGGAGATGGAGACGGATCGACGGAGGTGGAGCTGCAAATCGCGATGGAATGCTGAAGGAGACGGAGTGAATGGAAAAGAAAAGAATTGCTGGAAATTATGCAGTCTGCATAATGAAAGAGGACAAAAAAGTAATTTCATGACCAAATTTTTTTAAAATGTGTCATTCATATAATCAAAAAACGAAATTGTTATACGCAGTAACCATTTTACTATTTGCAGTAACATTCTCTTATGAAAAGTCTATTTTACCCTTTAGATAAAAAAAAAAATACCACACAACATTTGATTTTATAGTCACGAGTACGATTCATATTACACGGTATGTAAATAATTACACATTTTTTCGAAACGGGATAAAATTTTGCGAAAATACCGCCCACAGTGGGCGGTATTCTTGGGAATACCGCCGAAAATACCGCTCACTGTGGAATACCGCCCACTGTTGGCGGTATTTCCCCCAGAAATACCGCCCACTTGCTGGGCGGTATTTCTGAAATACCGCCCACAGAAAATACCACCTTTTGTGGGCGGTATTTTCTGAAATATCGCCCACAAAGGGCATTATTTTCCTAATGTTCTGTGAATAGTATGAAATTTTATGAAAATATATTTTTTTAATACTTAAGGGTAAAATAGACTTTTTACAAGAGAATGTTACTGCGTTTAATAAAACGGTTACTGCGTTTAATATGCCTCTAAAAAAAAGTGTCCAGGTAACAATTACTACTGAGGTTGCTGCAGCTGCAGATTTATAAGTACACAATGGTTGACCTTTTCAACTACCTGCTTTCCTAGGTAGACCACGGTTGACAATTTGCTACTTTTTCTTTCGAATAGCGCGGGAGACATTGAGCATAATTTTTTTTTTAATTATAAGCTTAATATCACAAGTGTTTTCTTCGTACCTTAATATTTTTTTCTATTTGTTTCGTCCTATATAAATAGTCTTATTTGTAATTTTTTTTTTTAATAAAAGTGTCCTACTGAGCATTAAACGGCAAATGTGGTAAAGCAACCAAGGTAATGGAAAACAGCAAGCAAGTGCTTATGGCCATATTAATATATTTATGTTCTTTTTTGTTGGTTTGAGTTTTGCTTTGGAAAAAATAGTTTTATAATATAAAAAGTATATTGAAAATGTCAAAATGTATAATTGAATAGTAAAAAGTTATATTAAAAATAATAAAAATTAATTATAATATATTAAATTTACTATTGAGACCAAAATCAAAACTTAAAGAATATGCCCTTAAACTTCATTGTGAAGAAGGTTATTACATTATTAGCAGTGGACTATGGACCCCTAAAACATTAAACATTAAAAAGAAAAATAATTAGTCAATAGTCTTTTTTTTTTTGGTTGAACAAATTGTCAAAATTCATAAGATTTATTTAAATTATCAAACCAATCTCACCTTAGGGAGTTTTTTATAATTACTTTATTTATTTTATATTGATTGATTAAAAAAATTATAAAAAAAGAATTACGAAATGCGCAGCTCATGTCACTCCGTAGGCGTATTTTAGCACTCACCACTACGGGGAGGTTTAAGGCTAGGGCACCCCCAACGTAGTTCCAAATTCACACTTTCCCCGCAATCTTAGAAAACGTTTAATTAAGTTAGGGTTGGACTGCGCAAATGGTGAGAACCGTGAAGAGCCACCAAGAATCCGCCGAATTTGATGATCAGGATTTCGCCGCCTCCACTCCCGATGTTATCTCTCAGAGAGGTTTTTCCTTTTTTTAAATTTTTTTTGTTTTTATAATGAATATAAACACGAAAAACTTATACGTTAGGGAAGAAAAAAAATTTTCCCGCTTCATCTCAGGTTAAGAATTTTTTGTTTGGTTGAAAATTTTGCCTATGGCAGTGAAAGTAGAAGGCAGGAATAATGATCCGAAGGTGTGTGCACTGCGGTCGAAGCACTCAGAGACGGAGCAGCGGCGGAGGAGCAAAATTAATGAGAGGCAAGCCTTTGTTGTTGTTTTTTCTTTTTCTTTTTCCAAAAAAACTTTTTAGTTGGTGGAAATTTTCCTGATGATTGAAAATTGAATTTTCGGTTATTGAAAAATTTTAATTGCTGAATTTTGTAATTTTCAGTATTTGGCGCTGTTGGGTGCCCCCCGCCCGCGTTTGTTCTAAGTGGTTTTTTGCTTTTCAAATTTACGTTTTTTAATTTCGCTGCAGTCAATGAAGTTGCAACTTAGAACATTAGGACTTGGTAGATGAGTATACGTTCGCATTGAGGTCTAAATCATTCTTGCCTCATGAAGTTTGTTTTTGTTGGACTAGTGAAAGTGGCTGACTGTTTTACTGGGTCTTGCAGATTCCAAATTTTAAGAGATCTCATTCCTGAAAATGATCAGAAGAGAGATAAAGCTTCATTCTTGCTGGAGGTCTGTTTCCTGTTGGCACAGTACTTTGGTGCTGTTGATTCAGTTTCACCAATTTGCTCTCTCGGTTGTGTTATCACTTGAAACAACTACGGCTGTTGGGTGCAGGTTATACAGTACATCCAGTTTCTACAGGAGAAGATACAAATGTATGAAGGGACATACCAAGGCTGGAATCCCGAGCCATCAAAGCTAATGCCATGGGTAATCTATAGGATTTTACTCTTTGCACTCTGCTGGCAGTCCTCTAAATTTGTTGAGCTTATTTATCTTGCTGGATGTTATTTGGCTTTGTTTGCTTATACCCCTTCCTTATGATTTTATTATTGTTTCTAAAATCAATGTAACTTTTATTTTTGGGTAAAAGTACAATGGTTCAAGGTTCCTATACTTTATCTTTGATTTATTCGTCACAATGACAATGAGCTAATGACCAATCTATTGCTTCAGTCTTTGATTAGCCATATGTTTTTTACGAGATGGGGGAAACTGAAAGTAGATAGTTGCTCCATGATGTTGCAGATAATCCTTTGTTTTAAGGGATTTGCCATCTCAATTTCTGCTTTTCTTTGTTAACAGAGAAGCAATTCTGGGCTGGTTGAGAATTTTGTTGATCAACAGCAGGTTGCAAGGAACGGTTCTGGCCATGATGATAACATTGTTGCCACCCCTGTACTTTCTCATGCACAGAAGTCGAGGGAATCTGAATTGTATGGACCACCCTTGTATAGGCCAACTGATAATTCACAAGGTTCAGGGAACCTAGAAAGTTCTTTGAATATGTCAGTGCCACCAAACTTGTTTGATGTTGTGTCTTCTCAGCTTCCTCGGGCGCCTTTTCCTGACCCTGAACCTTCGGCTTCCCAATCCCCTTCTGACTACTGGCGTGTCAAACCGTGTGGATCTGAATGTGCTTTTCCAAGCTACAATGCTAGCGAACAGGAACAGATGAAATCAGAAAATGGAGTTGATGGCATACCTAATGTTTATTCTCAAGGGTAAGATCTCAAGTACTCTTATTGTTGCATATTTTTTCATCCAGGTGTGCCGGTCATTTGGCCATTGACTTCAGCCTCTACTTATTTAATGTTCTAGTATGCTTAGACTTCCCTCTCATGTAAAAGGATTGATATTTTTTAAGCTGATGCACTTTATTTTTGTTCATTACACGTTGAAGAATCCAAATTCAAAGTTGTTTTCTTCCATGACTTCGTTTTCCTTTTATCCAAATTAGTTGTCTACTTTTCTTTTTGTTCTTTCCAAAACTACTCTGTGCTTTCTGAGAAGTGCAGGGAAAACCTCTGTAAGCTTCATACATTTTGGCTCATGATATGTTTATCCGTAAATACTAGAGTATGTTGCATTTTGGGGGGTTTAATTACTTTTGAGGCATCAGCAAGGGTTTTCCTCTTGGCAGCTTGACTAGGAATTAAGTATGGAAATTATGTAGTTTTTATGTTGTAGCTTAGTTGGTTTGCTTATTGAATTGATGGTATTGACAGGTTATGCAATACTCTGTCCCATGCGCTGCAATCTGCCGGAGTGGATTTGTCACATACCAAAATCTTAGTTCAGTTGGATGTTGGCAAGAGGTCAAATGGATCAGCCGGTGCAACTCTTAGTACAGAGGTATCGTCAGTTCATCTTTTGTGCTTGTTATTTAAGGCGGGAAACGCCAAAGAGTATCTAGGTTAAAGTTAGCCTCCGGAAATGTCAAGTGCCAGTATCTCTTGTATGTTGATTCTATGAGAAAATAAAACTAGATATCAGAAAAGAATTTGAAGGTATTATTTGGTTTGTCACCACATATGACTGAACTCATGTATGAAGCGAACCTGTTGATTTGTGTATTCTGCAGGATTCTTCCAGCTTACAGCAAATGGATGGCTACTGCTGTAGCACGCAGAATTGTGATCGTGCAAGTAAAAAGCAGAAAACCGATGGGAATTAGCGTGGATAAACTGCTTATTTTTCGAGAAAGCTTATCGGAGCTGCATTCTCCTTTGATTTGCAGTGCAGGCATTCCCTTTTATAGGGACGGGACAGGGGAGAGCTCAATCAGAGAGTTATTTGCTATTGTGATTGTCCAGATGCTCTCCATTTTATTGTAAATGGTTTTGGAACTTTGTTTTCGTATTGAGGCTTCCATTTGAGTATGCGAAGCTGCCATTTGCATTAGGCATAGATTAGTAGTTTGCGTCTCCATGTGAAGGAGAATTTTATTTTTTTTTGGGCTGGAGCTTCTGTGAGTCGCCATGTTATGTATATGAGTAATGATATTTAACTTATTCATCACAAATTTTTGTATAGCAAATGATGTGACATACCTTCATTAGCTGAAAAAATTATAAGTTATACATTATTGACTAAACATCACTTTTATGAAAAAAAAAAAAAAATGTTGTGATGAAATTTTGTTCAATTCTTCTCCTATCTAAATAATTCATTGAGATGTATAACTTATGAATATCAATGTGTATTATCTCTAACAGCTAATTTGACATTCTTTATTTAAAAAAATTTGAAAGTGACATTTTTTTTATTGAGACAAAAAAAAATTTCCTTTTTCAAAACGGACTTTTCAGTAATGGGCTTTCTTATTTCAACTTCATAACGGGCTACTCTTCGGCCCATACTGATTGGGCCTGAAATTTAGACAAGCTTAGCTCAGCGGAGCACGTTGATCACTTCTTCTTTCTCCCGCCGTTCTTGGATTAGACTTGACTCTAAAATCCTTGTACAGAGATATCCTTTCTAGGGTTTATCCACCTGCGGGGGCTCTGCAACAGAACGGGGAAGGGAGCTCGGGGAGAAGATGAGGAAGCTAAAGTATCATGAGAAGAAACTCTTGAAGAAGGTGAATTTCTTGGAATGGAAGAGAGAAGGAGGTCACCGAGAGAATGATGTTATGCGTCGTTACCATATCACCAGCAGAGATGATTACAAAAAGTAGCGCTTCCATCCCCTTCCGGCAGAGTTCATGAATTTATGGCGGTAGCAAATAGCATAAAGCTTCTATGTTTTAACTTGTTTGTGCTTTTCCGGCCTTTAATTTGTATAGGTATTCCAAGCTGTGTAGAATGGTGCAGAAGTTGGTGAACATGGTGAAACAGATGGACACTAGAGATCCTTTTCGGATTGAGATGACCGATGCACTCCTTGAAAAGCTGTGAGTTGTTTCTTTACCTTCCTGCATTTTCTGTTTTGATTCCCATAGCGGCACCCCCTTTCCACCCAAAACAAAAAAGAGAAATAGTTCTCATTTCAAAATATTGTGATGGTAATGCTGTTTGATGGCTGATGGAACGTGAAATCATTACTTCCTGGGCGTGGTTGTTAGAAATTGAATCGAATGTGCTTTTAATTTTTATTTTTTTGAGCCAAGTTGAATGTCTTTCATATTGCATCTTCTTGACCCTTCAAACCCTAATTGAATTTGAGTCAAGAAGAAGTTTCAATGGCACCAAAAACTTAGGGATGTTTTATTGTGTGATTTTTAGTCGACATCAGATTGCAACTATAGCTAAAATAATATTGCAGGTATAACATGGGCGTGATACCATCCAGGAAGAGTTTAGCTTTGTGTGATCGGCTATCCGTTTCATCCTTTTGCCGGTAAGTTTGGTCTACATTTATTACTCACAACTTACATATTACACCCAGATTACTACACTGTTTCATGGACAAATCCGTGAGTGAAGAGTACTATTATTCAATCAAGCAGAAAATATTTCTTATCTCTATCACTGACAAAAAAATATTGATAGCCGGTATTTATAGTTGGTTTGTAGCAGATAGGGCAGGTTATGAAATAGTTTTATTTTATGGAATAGTTGCTACAGAATTACAAAATAAGGTTATGAAAAAATCAACTTTGGCTATAGAAAACGGTAGAGATTCTGCTTTAGATGGAACAGTTGGTCTAAATGAATTTCAGATACATGTTTAGTTTCGGGTTCAAGTGCAGCAAATATAGTAGGTAGAGCCTGGTAGCCACCAACTGACTGAATGAGTTTGCAAAAACGATACTTTCTAGCGTTTTCTCCTATTGGGGGATCGATAATGTAAACTGCAAAGATGCTACAACATTGAAATCCTGGGAGGGTAAAGCTCTCAATTTCTTTATGACTAAGATTTGAATGTTTATACCTACCTATGTATCAGTCGGAGGCTTTCTACTGTCCTCGTGCGACTGAAGTTTGCTGAACACCTGAAGGAAGCGGTAACATATATAGAGCAGGGGCATATTCGTGTCGGGCCTGACACAGTTACAGATGCTGCATTTTTGGTGACAAGAACTATGGAAGACTTTGTTACTTGGGTAGATACATCGAAGATTAGGAGAAAGGTGTTGGAGTATAATGATAAGTTGGATGATTATGATGCAATGAACTAAGAACCATTGCAAAATACTTGTAAAACCACTAGAATTGCAAGCTTAATGTTGTTTTTTACTTTACACAGCAGATATTTATTTGGGCTTTTGAATGTTGTTGCTGTGGTGGTTCAAAAGGATTATGCATCGGTCCTTCATTTTTTTTGAATCCTCAACTCTCTGCCTGATCTGTGTCTTTTGAAAAGACTGCAAATTCTTGCTCCTACAAGTCCTTAGCATTGCGATGGTCCCTGCATGCTAACACAATGTGATTTCTGCCTAGTACTCTGAATGTCAATGTGAAGAAATTCAACCAAGCACGGAAGATTGTGTTGAGCTTGATTCTTGTCCGACTTTGTGAAAGGCGAAAGTGAAATTTTTAACGCTATTTTACTTATTCCGTGAATTGGAAGTGGGGCTCTACCCCTCTTTTTGGACCTAAGACTTGCCTTGACGGGTTGAGTCGGGCAGAAGACATTGTCGGGTGGAGAATTTGGTTGAGGCGGCACATCTATTAAAAAATAACGCATGTGTCCTAAGATGAGTTCAACGAGAACAGAAATCTCGTGTGGAGCAGAAGGGTAAAAGCTTGTTTGATTATAATTTCTAGATGTGTAAGGGGAAAGACGTGTGATATTTGGAACAACTATATATTTATATCAACCCAAGATTTGGGGATAACATCAGCCATAGTTCAATACACGTGTGCCATATACCAAGTGCGTGTTTATTTTACATTTTATACATATTGAGCTATATTTACACTTTATACACAATTTTGACAATAAATCTTATGTTCAGTATTTTATAAAAAATATTTTTGGATTTAGTATATAATACATCGAAACCTTAACTTTTCAGTGTGTTATAGTACACATAAGTTTTCCAAAAGAGTTGGCTCTTTTTTTTCACCCTAAAGAGACGTGCTAATATACATACATTTTATTCATAATTTTGACCATAAATCTTGTGCTCAATATTTAGAAAAATAATATTGTTGAATTTGGCATAATATCCCCAGACCTCAACTTTTCAGAGTGCTATAGCACACCGACGTTTTTCAAAAGAGCTTTATTTTATTTTATTATATATATATATATATAATTTTTAATTTTAAGGAATGTGCTGATATATTATCTTTTTATACACAATTTTGATCATAATTTATGTTCAATAATTTAAAAATTAATAGTTTTGAATTTATTGTAATACACCTGGCCCCAACTTTTCAGTGCTATAGTTAGGGGGTGTCAAAAAAACCCATAAACTCAGGGTAGCCCACTGAGTATCCTAAAATTCGCTCATCATGAGTACTAAAAATACCCATCCAAAACTACCATCAATAGTATAAACAAAAACCCAATAGCTCACCTATTTTATTGGGCACAGTTTTGTTGAACTTAAAAAAAAATATTTTCTTTTTTTATTTTATTATTTTTTTTTGTGTCCTACAATTATTTTGCGTTTTTTTTTTTCGTTTATTCTTTTATAATATTTTAAATTACAAACTTATGAATACTAATTCAAGATTGGTCCGGGTCCCAGGTAGGGCCTCGGTTTGGGTTAGGCTTGGGTCCATGTCCTGAGTCGGGCTCGGGGTTCGGGCCTCGTTTTGGAGTTTGGTCCTCGGTTCAGGGTTGGGGCCTCGGGTCAGGGTTACGGCCCCGGGTAGGGGTCGAGAGCGGTGTCGAGGTTCGGGTCCCGGGGTCAGGGGTCTCGTTAGGGTTGGAGTCGAGGGCATGGTCGCGGTCGAGGGTTGGGGCAGGAGCGAGGCGCGGGTTTTATATAAGTATTAAAAAAATTAAAAATTGTGTTTGTACCCAAAAGAAACTATATACGATTAAATATAAAAGTATACAATATATAATATTCAATTTTAAAATAGATTAAAGTAATTAACATGAAGTAAAAAAATTTTGAAAAAAGTTTATTAATAAATAATTTCAAATATTATAGACGGTTTATTATGACTACCTATTATAGGTATTTGTTAAGTACCTGTTATAATAACCATTAAATAATTATTACATTTGGACAATGAGTATCATGGGTACCCATGAGTACTCATTACCCATTTGAATTAAGATCGTACCCATTATCTATTAACTTAATATTCATTTAATACTCGCCCAACTCGTCCGTTTGACACCCCTAACTATAGCACATATAAGTTTTTCAAAAAGAGTTAATTTCTTCATCTTCTTTTTTTTTTCTTTGAAGATAGGTGTTAATATATTTATATTTTATACGCAATTTTGACCACAAATCTTATGTTTAATATTTTAAAAAACAATAATTTTGAATTTAGTGTAATATACCCAGACCTCAACTTTTCAGTGCTATAGCACACAAAAAAGTTTGTCAAAAGAGTTGGATTTCTGTTTTCTTCTTTTTAGAGAGATGTGCTAATATATTTGGAAAAATTGTAAAAGTAGTTCACAATCTTTGTCCCTGTTTCAAATGTAGTCCACAATGTATCCGTTTTGTTTCAATTTCAGTCCAAATGACGGAAATTAGACCAAATTAACGGTCAACGAGTTTGACCCTCAGTCAAACCTGAAAACGATTTTCAGGAAATCGTTTTCTTTAGAAAATTTTCTTTTTTCGTTTTCTGAAGAAAACGATTTCAGGAAATCTTTTTCTTTAGAAATTTTTTTTTCGTTTTCTGAAGAAAACGATTTCACATGATTTCTCCTTTGACCCTCTTAAAACCACCCCACCCCTTTCTTCCAAAACCATTTCCTCCATGATGGGAGTTTCAAGCTTTCGGGTCCAACTTACATTCAGTATTTTCAACATAAACATGAGTTTACATAGCCAAAAATAGCAGCAAGAAAAGTTTGGACTTCGGTGAGCAGTTAGGTGTGTTCGGACGGGCCCCTTTTTCCTTCCTTCTCGGTTCTTGAAAATATTGAATGTAAATTGGACTGAAAGCTTGAAACTCCTACCATGGCAGAAATTGTTTTGGAAGAAAGGGGTGAGGTGGTTTTAGGAGGGTTAAAGGAAAAATCATGTGAAATCGTTTTCTTTAGAAGACGGAAACAAAATTTCTAAAAAAAAAGATTTCCTGAAAATCGTTTTCTTCAGAAAACGGAAAAAAAAAATTTCTAAAGAAAAAGAATTTCTGGAAATCTTTTTCTTCAGAAAACGAAAAAAAAAATTTTTAAAGAAAAAGATTTCCTGAAATCGTTTTCTTCAGAAAACGAAAAAAGAAAATTCTCTAAAGAAAACGATTTCCTGAAAATTGTTTTCAAGTTTGACTGATAGTCAAACTCGTTAACCATTAATTTGGTCTAATTTCCGTCATTTGTATTGAAATTGAAACAAAACGGATACATTGTGGACTTCATTTGATACATACTAAAGATTTGTGGACTACATTTGAAATATGGGCAAAGATTGTGGACTACTTTTTCAATTTTTCCCAATACATTTACATTTTATACACAATTTTGACCATAAATCTTATGTTTAATATTTGAAAAAAAATAATAGTTTTGAAATTTAGTGTAATACACCCATACCTTAACTTCTCAGTGTGTTGTTTTTCAAAAGAGGTTTTTTATTTTTTTATTTTTTATTTATTGTTTTCTTTGAAGATATGTGCTAATAGTTTTTAGTGCTCTATAGCACAGAAGTTTTTCAAAAGAGCTGGATTTTATTTATTTATTTATTAAGAGATGTGCTAATTTATTTACATTTTATATACAATTTCATCCATAAATCTGAACATATTTTTAAAAATAATGATTTTTTAATTTAGTGCAATACAACCAGACCTTAACTTTTCAGTGTGTTATAAGTTATAACACACATAAGTTTTTCAAAAGAGTAGTTTCCCCCCCCCCCCCCCCCCCCCCCCCCCCCTTTTTTTTTTGCAAAGATATGTGCTAATATACATTAACTTGTTTTAATTTCATTATATTTACTAGTAAATATTAACATTAAATTTAGTATAATACTCTCATACTAACTATGCAAGTGTCGATAGGAAAGATCACAAATCTTTTTTAATCAAGATTACACATACAAGTGTCGAGGGAAAAGATCACAAATATTTTTTAATTAAGATTATCCTCGAAATATGGTCAAAGGTTAGATAAAAAGATGGTGATCTCTGCGAAAGATTTCTCACTATTTTTGAATTTCGAGTACACTTTTATAGACAGATCATGTGAGAGAGCAGAGAACAAACGCGAACGTTCACGAACAAATTCAAGATCTGCTTGATAATAAACTAACGTTCACCCTAGATGATGAGTTTCCCATCATTTGATCGAGAGGTAGGCACTGCAAGTCCGTCACTGGTTGAAGACGTTTCGGTTCAAGAAAAACACGAATAAAAGGAAAATAATAGTGCAAAGGTTTTAACAAAGCTTGATACAAAAAGCGGATTATAAAAAAAATTAAAATAAAAATTAAAAAAAAAAACAAAGAAAAGAAGAGAAGATAGAGGAACGATCGATAAATGATCAGAATTTGGTTGGTTTTTATTGGCTCACTGAATAACCAAAAAAACCTCGCAGAGGGGCCAATATTAAAATCAATGTGGAGCTAATATTTCATTCACAAAATTTCAGTTTAAAGCCTTCTGAAGAGAGTGAACAAAGATTACTGGTTTGTTCTATTCACAAGAAATAGAATACAAAATGGACACACTCGGTCAGCTCCTCCCTGTGTTAATTGCAGCACGCACAAACTCTTCACACCGAGTAAAGCCACCGGAAAGCACGTCGGACAACACACCACTGATATCAAAGGCTTCCTGTAAATCGCCGGCCGAAGTGACTTCATCAAGCCACGACAACAACTCCTTGGAAAAACCGACCATCTCCTTCACATTCAACAGCCTCTCTTTCATGAGCACCTCCCACGCTTCTAGCCTTCTACTTTCATCTTCCCCTTCTGATGCCTTGGGTGGCACCGTAACTGTGGAAGGCTTCTTCACCTTGAAGAAACGCTGCAATTGCTCAATCAAGCCGGTGTAAACAAGCATCGGTTGGATAGTCAACAACAACTCATCAGCTCCACCAGCGCTCCCAATGCCACTTGTCCCAGCTACGTCAGATCTTGCAGGACTACTCGTCAGACTGGGTGATGAGCGGTTCATCTGTCTCCCGTGAGTCTGCTGCATATAAGCATGGTATATCCCACGCTGCAAGAAGGTGCGCCGATGTTGCAACCATGACTCATAAGATTCTGACAAAAGAGATGTCACCATCATGAACTGGACAGTTTCCTCTGTACCACTGGAGGAGGATTGAGTCCCAGGACTCGATGCTTTTGCTTCTAGTGCCGATGAAGCCAAGTAAGTTGAAATAGATCTGTCCATCGCCTGTCGCTGGGAAGGGTCGTGATCGACAAAATGGCGGGCCATCTGAATCATGAAAGGTAAGAAGCGAGAGTTACTTTCCTTTCCCCCACCTCTACTATCTGCACTGAAAGATGCACCCGTTGCAAATCGTGCCAGCATCTGCCAAAAAGATCATGAACCTCTTAGGATAATCTTTGGTAATACAAAGATGGCCATAATACATCAAATGCACATTTATTTCACTAACAAAACATTCTCGATATAAGCCTTCCGCAAACACGAGTACAAATCCTCAGAAAGTTTCATCAGAAAAAAGTCCATAGAGACAAACAGAACAATTGACTCACCAGAACGATGTCGTAAGTCAATAGAATAAGCCTTACGCAAACACAAGTACAAATCATAAGAAAGTTTGAACAGAAAAAAGTCCATAGAGACAAACAGAACAATGACTCACCAGAACGATGTCGTAAGTCAATAGACGAAGTCGGCTTCCATCAGCACGTCCAAGAGCATTAAGATAATCCCAATACTGGTCAACGTAACGTATATATTGAGATACTGGAACTGAGGGACCTCTCAAGGGGAATAAATTATTACACAGAGTCTCATTATTTCTAAGAGCAGCTCCATCCCATTCCTTTTTAGGGTTCTTTAGAGCAGCATCTGCCCTTTTAGCTTCCTGATGGCACTGGAAATGTATGATGTTGAAATGGCTGACAGTTGTATAAACACAGTCACCACGAGCATTGCCTGATGTTCCAACACCAAGGTTTACCCGCTTACTATATGTATAAACTCCCAGTAAGTCAGTAGGTCTCAATCGATAACCCTCTCGGCAAACCATGCAAGCCAGTCCATCTTCTTCCTCCTCCACATCTTCCAAACCCTCAAGAATAGGCTGAGCAACCACAATACGCTCCCCACCATCTAAAGAGGATTCTTGCCGCATTCCCAGACCCTGAAGTCATAAAAAGTTGCAAATTAGAAATCTGGTAATGGTGAAATGAGAGAGAGAGACTTGAGGCTTTTCATGCAAGTACCTACCACAAATACTACTCCCTCCAGGAGCCCTATTTGTAATACTGGGCCTGTTCTTTTAAGTTTTGGTTTTGGTTTCAGTTTTGGTTTCAACAGTAAATTTAATGTATTATAATAAGTTTTTATCATTTCCAATACAACTTTTTACTATTTAACTATACATTTTTACATTTTTCAATACACTCGTTACATTATAAAACTAATTTTCCAAAACCAAAACTCAAACCTTCCTAAAAGAACAGGCCCTAAAAATAGGACCGAGGGAGTAACATCCTTAATGAAAATTTCAACATATAAATAGAAGTATAAAAATACTTGTGATCATTATTTCATTTCATGCACCAACTACAGGAGGAAGGGAGTTGACAAAGAGCGAAGGTGTTGTGCCTCTCCCCCCAATGACACATTTGAGTTCCATTTGTGTAAAGATGATAAAAGCTAGCAATCCAAACTAGATCTAAGACACTCGGGAAAACAAACATAGCAATAAGAACAGGAACAAAGGTAAGAAACTACCTTAAGTAACTCTTCTCTCTTCCTTAGAGCTCGACGCCTCATCTCATCCCTTGTCGCATGCCTAAGTTGGTGAACCTTCTCAATTAGAAAGCCATCACCTTTTCCCTCCTTATCAGAGAGTGTGTCCAACAAGTTCTCAGCCCTGGCACCAATCTCATTTTCACCCGCGACACCTTCTAAAGCATGGAGCAAAGGTAAAATTTCGCCTTTGTCTATGCATGTTTGAGTAGCCAAATGCCCCAGTGACAACCCCCTTAACATGGATAGTATAAGAGGCACTGATGGCAATTTAAGACCCAACTGCCATTCTGCACTAGATTTGAAGCCAGCCTGCCCTGTGAAAGCAAAAGTATCCTTTAAATGTTTGACAGCAGCTCCAGTTATCCCTTTCTCTAATATAATGTCCTTCAACCTTTCTCCGCAGGAACTTGTCTTCAAAGACTCTGAAACTCTCACAAAATTCTCAAGAGCAAACTTCTGTTTATTTGCTTGTTGAGCAATGTTCTCGTCCTTTGGATTGTCTTCATACTGTCTTTGTAGCCTATCAAATTCACTCCAGTTTCTCAAGTAGGGCTCAAAATGTTCGATTAGTGCTTCCATTGCTGTGGGCTCACCATAAGTCAAATAAGGCAAAATTCTAGCAACCATTTCTGTGTTCCGCTGTTGTTTGCCCGACTTCTTCGCACCTATTGGTTGAGATAACCTATCCAAGAACATCAGGACTATTTTCTTAGCTTGTTCACTTGTACCAGTTTCTTCACTAGAAACAGTTGCAACACCTGGTGCAATACTAATATTATCACTCTCATTTGCCTCCAATGTCAGGCTCTCCACAATTAATAAAATTCCCTCAGCAGGCTCCATTGCATCAACAGAGAAAGCACGTCTTGCTGTTTCAAGGAGTAGACTTAAAGCCCCCAGCCTCAATAATGCTCGCCTGTTTTCTCTTGTCTTGCAACACAGCATAAGTAGATTAAGCACCGCAACCAGCTGCTCTTGGTTAGACTTCAGATCATCCCGCAAGCGCTACAACACCCAATCAACAATGTACATGAGATTTTCAGAGAAAATACAGAAAGAAAGTCCTTTTGCCAACCAAACTAGAGAATTATACAATCCAAATAAATCAGATAAGTTATAAGGAAATAAGAACAATCCACACACCTGAAGCATCGCCAAGAGAACTTCCAAACCACCACATTCACGGACAGAACCTGCTATTGCAAACTCGACCTCAGGATCTTGAGATTCCTCTCTATCCTCGTCCAATTCATTGATCATAGGCTCAGTCGCTTCCCCATCCAGTCCCTGCAAATTTGGGAGGATAAATTGCATAAATTACATGAAATACTAGTGAAACAAAGAAAAAAGCTAGCCTTCTCAAAACAAAGCTGAAGAAAACGACATCTAGAACAGAGAAATCCTGAAGAAAAAAAGGAACAAGTTGAGAAACTTCCTAGAGAAAGGAAAAACACGCAGAATGACATTTTCTACATTTTGAGGTTTAGATCAAGCATGCATTGGAAACTAATAAATCAAACAATCTCTTTTTCCCTTTCTGATCTCATTCTCCTAAAATTTGAAGAGTGTCCCGTTTCAATCTTCAGTCATGACTACTTGATCATGGAGAAAGCATTTTATGAGAAGTTGCCCAAAAGACCACACAGAAAGCCATGGACTAAGAAATTAGGATTTTACAATATGAAGTAGCTAAAATAATTAAATCAAACCTGAAGTCGATAAGTCACTGTCATTGGAGGGCAATCTCTGCTTGATACACCACCACCAGAGGGAAGCAATGTAGCCCCTGCTAATGGATTTGAAGACTGACTGTTGGACTTCTTCCAGACCTGCTCATAGACCTGAGAAACACTCAAATCAAGAGAGATGATATTCCCTGCTACTAGAAGTTCCATGCCATAGTCATCTTCAACAAGACCTAAAAGATCCAATTGATTGCAGATTTTATTTTTAACATCACGCATCAGAGGTCCAATCTCAGCACTGGAGTAAGGATTTTTAGTCATCGATCCCCTGATAAATTCTTCCTGCGTATGTGCCTTGTTTAAAATAAGAAGACAAACAGCTTCTGGCTTTGACGGGCAAATGAGATTACAGAGCTGCTCCAAGATGAACTGCATAAATTACAGCAGGTTCTTAACATGCAACATGTCAAAAAGAAAAGGAAATTTGGAACAAGATATACAAATGATAATTCTGCTCTATGCCTCAATGAAAAGCAGATAGGCACGCTAGGTTTATTCAATCTCCAAGAACTAATGGCACTCAAGTTCTACAGGATTAAAGAATAATGAAATGATAAAAAAGCACTTGACAAACATGAAAATCATTGCATACCAAGGAAGTACGCCCTTTTCTCTCCTCCCCATGAATTTGTAGACCACAGATGCATGCCTGGATAAAGTGACGTTTATTTTCATCACTCTCGAGCAGCAGACTATCCAGAAGATCTTTGAGAAGACGGTTGCAATCACAAATCAGCTTTGTTTTTTGCACAATCAATCCCCTTATCACAATAAGTGCCTCAAGAACTTCTGACAGCAACTGTTCTCTAATAAAGCTGAAACACAATTTGAATGAGATTGCAGTCTAATGGAAGACAAGTCCAGAGTATGAAAAAAAAAGCTAATTGAACTTACCGGGATCTAATGTTGCGAACCTCCAAAAATTTTCCAAGAAGCTCAATAAGCTTATGAAGAATGAAGCCTTGAGAGATATCAATGTGCAGGCTCCTCTCAAGAGACTCAATGTTACTAACTTCCTGCGCAATCAGCTTGCACAATGTAGCAAGACCTCCACGTACTGTTATGAAAAGTCGGGCATCTTCTGACTCTATCATCTTAAAAAGCAATTCAAAATACTCAGCAGCATTTTCACCAGCAGCCAGAGTTGCCGGTAACAAAGACACAAGTAAGTTCAATAACCGATACTGCCTTGATGAACTCTGTCCACAAAGCAGATTAATCAGCATGCACATCTCTGATCGTATAGACTGTGAACAAGCGCTCAATATAAGTTCTGTGACCCAGGATCCTAGCTCAAATGATGCTATATCACTACGAGACTTGCATGCACGCCGTCTCCATTTGAGTACATATTTCAGAGCCAGGTAATCAAATCTGTTAGGGCGAGCCCTTGGACCACTTCTGACTGCCTGTGACACTTTATACTGCCTCCTGACAAAGTCAAGATACGATGCCCCCTTTTCCCACTCCGAGTAACTTAACAATTGAATGTCTTGAGTCTTCTGTGAACCATCCCAGTTCTTTTCCAATGACTCAGAGCCAACCTTGTTCCCACTTACCTGTCCCCCAGATCCAGATGCATTCTCATCTTTTGGCTGTGGAACTGGAGCAGACTTTCCATTCACAGGTTCTTTGTCTGCTGCATCAGGTTTTGGAGGAGTACATGCTAGAGAAATGATCCTCAGACAAGGGAGGATAACATGCTCTGATATAGCTGGGTGCTTGGCACCCAACTTGATGGAAGAAAATAGCAATTGAAATGCGACCCTCAATCTTGCCTCCCAAAATTCATCAACCAAAGAACAGACATCTGAGAGCAACAGCAACTCTTCACGGGTTGCCAGGGCAATGTCCATCGAGCGATGGTGCTCGAGACAATACATGACCTTCTTTTGTATTAAACTATTCAACTCAGCCACTGCATTCATGTCCCCCTCAGAGAAAGTACAGAGAGCTGCCCTGGCCTGGATTCGAGCAGTTTTTGGGCCTTGATGGATGTTGTTTTCAAACAATTCAGTCAAGATGCCAGCAGTAACAAGCTGTTTTCTGGAACTTGCATGTTTTGAAAGAACTTGTAACATCTCAAGACACTGTGCAACAAATGTAGTAGCACAACCATAGCAACTGTTAGCTGACCTTGAGACAACAAACCTGGAGGAAGCCGCAGAATTATCAGAATGTTTCAGATGCAAGTAATTCATCAAAACCCGTCTAAGACCCTGGAGCGTCTGAACACTTTTGCTGACAGAGTCAAAAGCTGCTTTGCACTTCTCACCATACAACACACCAAGAAGAGCAATTTTACGGTTTATCTTGCATGAAGGTCCAGGCAAAGATACCATCATCTGCTGAACAGAATCTTTCTGCTGAGAATCCATTTCATTCTCACCAATACTCGATACTATCTTCAGCAAAGGTTTCTTGAATCCTAAAAGCTGCTGATATCTCCGGTGAGCATTCTCTGATTCAGATTCTATTGCCGTCAATCCCCTCTTCATGTCCTCATCATTTTCCATGTTATCAAATGTGAAACTTGGCTTTGCCATGAAGTTGAACTCAAAACGTCCATACTTGCTGTAACCACATTCATTACATAGGAATGAATCAAGGTTCTCATAATTAATATTTCGGCATTGCCTACACTGGTAAGCATTCTCGTGGCAGTTGCTGCAGATACCATGCTTATCAGTAACAGGTCTACTACAGCGTGGACACTGCAATGGCTCAAGTGATAAAGCTTGAAGATTTTCATAAAAGAATTCTAACTCGATCATGAAATTGCAGGCAGTGATTGGTATAGGGAAATCAACTTTTAGCTCTGTCTGATTAAAAGCAAGATGACAAGTTTTTGCACGCTTCCACAATGACCAATTATTCTTCAACTCAGATAGGTCAGCCACAGGTCTATTATTATAGTAAAGATTCAGGACTTTAACTGATTTTGACTTCCGTGCATCATGAACATTCATGGTCACACTCTGAATGGTGTAGCTGCCAGTGCATTTCACAATAATGCGGTTGTCCGTGAACTTAGTTTCTGATTTCAAGCTTTCCAGCTTCATCCTGCTATAGGGCACCTCAGGAGAGCTGCAGGCAACACAAGGTTCACTTTCAAGATAATAACCGTCGAATTCCACCAAACCACTTAGCGTGTTGTATATACGAGAATTGGGATGGTTAGCCAACAGCTCATTCTGTGATCTGAGTGTGTCAAAGATGCACCTAATTACTTCAGGGGTCAAGCATTTGTCAATGATCTCATTCATCTGCTGCTTTGAATTACTATCTGAACTCCTCCCTAGCAATGAGGTAACAAGATGTGTGTATTCAATAATATTCTGGCCATACATTGGAAGAGATTTAACTTTCTGCAAGAGAACTGTTAGCATGGTTTCCTTGAACGACTGATTTCCATGATGCCAGATACCATTTAAAACACCTTTGGCTTCTACACGAACGGAACTTGAATTCCACTCCAGAAGAAACAAGTCAACAAAATGCCTCAATGTTTCACCATCCTTTTCGGTGAAGATATCGACTACTGGTTCCATGTCCAAATAGGACTTCTCCAAACCAGATTCACCTCCATCTTCTACTTTCTTCTTTTTCTTTGATTCCGAAGGCTGCGAGCCAGATTTGTTTGTGCTAATCCCTGCTTCCCCACCTTCACTTTTGTGCAAAGCTTGGTTTGCATCTTTTCCAGCATAAAATGCCAAAGACAATAGTTTCAATGTCTGGACAACACATTCTTCTCCAAAACAGAAAACTCCTTTCATAAGGAATGTTAAAACATCAGTATGCCTCACACAGTATTTCTGCCAATTTCTCGGACGTGCTGCAGCTACTTCAGCCAAGGTTGAGAGACACTTGACAATCTTGACACTTCTTTCATATGAGATAGTACTTTGAAAGCCACCAGATTTGTTTACATGTTTGTATAGCTTCTTAACTTCACTTGAGAATTGCCAAGAATCACGAACACTGTAGTAATGAGTTTTACTGCCACATAGATGCAGAAAAAGCCTTCTTGCATACCTTCTCACAAAAGTTGTATGTGGATTGTTGATGTAGCTACACAAAATATCCTGATACCCTTCAAGCTTCAAATCCTTGGTAGAAGACTTGGAAAACTTATCTCTCTCCCCACCCTTGTCATGCTTTTCTGGACGGATAAGACTGTAAACAAGCCGGAAAGTGTTCTCCAGCAATAGCCTTGGATAATCCGCAAAGATGTCGGAACGGTGGGACTTGGCATATGCATCTGAAAAGAATGGTGCAAAATTACCAGCAGGTAGCTCTCTTCTGATGGTTAACAGAGAACCACAGCCAGGACCAGGGTTCAAGCCAATAGAACTGTCAGAACTTACACTCGAGGACTTAAAAACATGGACCAGCTGCTGCAAAATATCCATCAGGTAAGTTACAAAATTTTGCTGCCTGAGTAGTCCGCAAGCTCGAACTAAATGCGAAACAGAATCAGATTTCTCTTGGCCATGAACAGTAGATGATCCGGAGACAGCTGAGAGAGGCAGAATCTGAACTGGGATTTTCTCATTAGAATCCACCGTGGTATTTTGTTTCTGAACAGAGCCATCACTGCCAGGTTGATTCCAATTTCGAAGCATAAGTGTAAAGAACATAAAGACAAGAATCACAACTTCACCAAATGGAGAACGATTTCTAGCAGCAAAAGCCTTGTTCAGATTTATCTCATCCAAAAACCATCTTACTAATTTCTCCAAATCAATGCTTTCTGGCTCCAAGCCATTATCAAATGGCCCTCCTGTAGCTGATGACAATCTAAAAAAAAGTTGCATGACTGGAATGGCTCGAAATCCAGAGGTCGTCTGCATCCATCCTTTCATTTGTTCAAGAAGCTCAGAAAGAACTACAGAGTTCACAATTCTTTTTGAAGCAGAAATAGTGACAGGATCAAACATTGAACCTGAAAATTCTGTAGATTCACCTGGTTCTAAATCATGGACAGAAGGAGCAGTCTTTTGTATGCCCGTATCAGGTGGAACAGTAAGCAAATTTGGGTCACCTAAATCATCTGTACTGAAGTGAATTTCACTGCCCTCGGCACCCAATGATTCCACTTCAATGGGTATTGCTGTCATAGGATGGTCTCTTGAATGAGGTGGAGGAAGCCGATCTGCATCTAACACTTCATAACATGCCTCACACAAATCAAAGTCAGGGCAAATGGTACAGTGCCATCTTCGCCTTAGTATAGGAACAGTAGAGCATCCATCACAACAGTATTGTACTGATGACGTGATGTTGTCTTCTTCAACCATAATGTGAGAGCTTCCACCAGTTGCACTCGTAATATCAGCCTGCACAGGAACAGGTGCTGCATTCTCTGAAACATCTTCAGTAACCAACATGGTCTGCTTTGGGAAAGGAACCTGAAGCAATCTCGAAGATATCGCCAGGCTGGAAAGAGAAACAATCAAGAAGAATAAGCATTTGTACAAGAAAACACAACCCTAAGGGCCTGTTCTTTTTGTTCTGTTTTGAAAACGGTTTTGGTTTCAATAGTAAATTTAATATATTTTAATCATATTTCATCATTTCCAATACAACTTTTTACTATTCATCATCTACTTTTTACATTTTCAATGCACTTTTTACATTATAAAACTATTTTCCAAAACTTGTTTTCAAAATCGTTTTCAAAACGATGAAAAAGAACAGGCCCTAAATTTTTTTTTTAGAAAAGAAAATTGGTATTTACCTGCTGGAAGTCTGAACAGCCTCATTTGTGGAGAATAGGAGCTCCTTGAATAATGAAACAGCAGGTGAAACAGAACGCCTGTCGGTCTCGTTTGCATTCAATGCCAGACACTCAGCATAACAATATATTAGTTCTACGGAAGACACAACTATATTATTCATTGTCTGTGTGTCAGGATGCTCTAGGTCCAAAATTCCCCATAGCACTTGCATGAGCCCATCAACCACTTCAGAACCTACATGAGGAGACAACTTTTAGAACAACAACAACAACAACAACAACTAGCCTTTGTCCCACTAAGCCTTAGAAGCTTCACGAAAATGCTTAAAAACAGTTGATAATCCAATAACAAAACAAAGTACAAAAAGACTACAACAGCAGTTGAACTGGGACAAGATGTTCTAAATAATTCGGAAACCGATGGAAATATCAGTAAAATTCCAACGAAAATTGAACATAGCTTTTTTTGGAGGATGGATCATTGGAAAGACATGGTTAGCAAGTGGCGTAAATCAATGACATTACGACCACCCAATGACATTGACATGAAATTCTGGAAAGCATAGTTTAGTGATTCATAAGTCAGTGAAAAGGAGTCTTCAAATCAGGAATCAAGAGCATCCTTATGTACCCACATCAACTTCTCATACAAGCACATTGGGATGGAGCAGCAATGCGTCCTGATGACAAACTAGCTCATCTAATGAAGAAGATCTGGACTCATTGATGTGCACAAAACTAAAATACAGTTCAAGACAATTTGGATGACAACACAAATTAATCATGCACCAAGAATGGCATAAGCAGAAGCATTATGCATATAAGCCATAATTTTACTTCCCTAAAGTTAAGGGACGACAGGAATATTATATATATTGTACAGAAGGGATTGGAGAAATTTTCACTTCCATCATTTATCAGTATTATTACCACAGATATTGACAATTAGAAGGTCCCCATAAACAGGTATAAGCTCTTCTATATCAGGAAAACCATCCTTCCTCAGTCTGTCAAACTAAAGAAAAAATGGAAAAAGAAAATAATCTCCCAACAGTTTATAACTGTTTCAGATGTCACTGGGTAGGTATTATCCTATGCTCTTGTTCTGCTCAAAATGGTTACATGAAACATAAAGGAAAGGATGACTCAAGGTAGATCAAAGAGGCAATGCAGCAGATTAAAAACACAAGATCAACACGTGGCGTACACGCAATGATACCATAATACAGTAGTAAAATCCCTGTAATACAAGAACCACATTACCATTTGACTCAAGGAAAGCAGCTAAATTTGAGCGTCGATGTAGTGCAATCTTAGAAACTGCACACATCTGTGCAGTGAACTCCTGAATAATCCACCCCGGTGCATTCCCTCCTGTACCCAGTTTTGAAGAAAGGATGGACGTTGATTTCACCACTCCAGAGAGCCGCATGGTGTCCTTAACCTACAAAAGACCTCGTCAGATACATATGTACAAGTGCCCAGCAAGAAAATGGATAAAAATGAGATGGTTTTGATAATTACTTGGTGATACATCTCCTTTTTGGGGAACAAAGCCTGTAAGACATGACATGCTGATGCCAGCAATAAAGGTTCTCGGTCACTCTCGAATATTGTTTCCAACAGCTTCTTGCACTTGAGTTTATTCAGCTCTGTATTAGCTTCTTCAACTTTTAAGCATTCTTCTGACTTGCAAGAATAGATCCTCGAAAGAAGCTTAAGGCCATCAGCCATCACCTGCTCCTGGAGAGGAGCAGTTTGCGCGGCACGACGCTTCCTCTGTGATCCGGAAGCCCATGAATTCGAGCCAAGCATGCGTGCTTCCATGTCTAAAATTGCATCCATCTTCTCCTTCCACCCAAATTCATCCTTGGCTCGACCATAAACTTCCAATGAATCTATCCGGGGTAACGCAGAACCACCAAAGGTTGGGCCAACAGAAATAGAAAATTCTTCATCAGCAAGAAGAGATTCAGCGACTGTAAATGGGATATCATACCAAGATCTCATCCCCTCATCTAATTTTATTGCTCTTTGAAAAATATTGATTTCAGAAGGAATATGATTTGCTGATGTATTACCAACATGCACACGGAAACCAACCATGACGATATCAGGGTTTGGATTAGAAACAGTGATCTGCGGAATTGAAGGCACAATGAAGTCAAGGAGACATAATAACAGAACTACTAAAAACATAAAGAAAACAAGAATCAAAATAAGTATTCGTCAAATCGAAAATCTACCTTAAAACCAGAAGGGCTCGAACCCTCCAAAAACCCGTCATCAGATGCCAATGTTTGTTTGGCTCCTTCAGAGTCACCATTCCTGATTGCATCACCACTTAGTTTCACATCTGGTGTAATCAACATTGTTTTCTCAAAAAAATCAAGAGGAAATTCTGGTTTAACACCGCCATAAGCTTTGTTGTTAAGAATACCAGAACCGAGCTTCTTTATGATCTCAGAGACAGCAGTTACGCTGTTGTCAATGCCCATGGGGACATGTGAATATATCTGAAGGCTTCCATCATCATGCAAAATAAGACAGTGGACCTTGTCTTTGGAGAGGGGTTTGTAAGCAGTAATTCCCACCAATGGAGAGGTTGAGCCAATTGCATGCCGCGTATTTTGTCCAAGTATTTCACGTTCGCAAATGGAGACAACGTATGCAGCATTTGATTTTAAACTTGAAAAGCAGAAGAACAAACCAATTCCATCAAGCAACTCTTTCCAATGATGCAATCCAGCTGGTCGAAGCTTACCATCTGGTTCATTGTCCAGTAAAGCACAGACTTCAGTCAGGGATGTTGCATCTGAATTCAACCGACCAATCAAGGTAGTTCCATCTTGATAAGACACAAAAAGTAGCTTATGAGATGATGAGAAGTGTAAGGACAAGCCCTTGGAACTGTTCTCTCTGCCTTCAGTTTTAATGGTTTCCTTCAAAACTTTGACGCCAGCATTTCCTTTCATTGACAACTCTAACCTGTATACATAACCACTTTCTGCAAGGACAATGAAGAATGCCCTTCCCTGGGAAGCCATAATAAGTGTTGCATCCACAATCAAGTCATCAGGCAAAGTGAAGTAGTGCATAGGGCTAAAATTGTCCTGAGACAAGTCATATATTTTCACGAATTTGTTGGTGATGACCATCAGCTGAACCTGCGAACCAGGTATCCATTCTAAACGCCTTATATATGCACCTTGAAGAGCAAGTTCAACAGCTAAGCGATCAGTCACCTCCCCCCGGTGATTTACAGTGAGGACCTGGCAATCTTCATAGCCAGCAACAGCAAGATAATTATCAACCACTGGATTAAAAATTATATGCACAATCTCAAAGCGAACAACATTCTTAGATAAAGGCTTCACATTAGCCTTATCAGCAGTCACTGGTGCCGCAGTGGCTTGTCCAATCAGCTGTCCAACATCAAAAATAGCTACTTTATCACCTTCTCCAACAGCAAGTCGACCACGAGTACTGACACTGAGCAAGGATTTAACAAGGGAACCACTAGCTAAATGGGTTCTAAGTTCCTTGGAATTTGAGTAATCTGCCTTTATCTTCAAGTCTAACGATCCACTTTTGTAAGCCTTCTTCAACTGCAGAAGCTCAGCACCATGCGAAAGCACTTTATCCTCCCCCAAGTCAATCTTTCTTTCCCTTGAAAGGTTTGAGTCCCTTCTGGCCGTAATTGATGGCAGCAAAGAAGAACAGAGTTGTAAGACACGATCCTCAAGATCATTTTCCCCAAGGAACTTGGGCATTCCATCTTGAACTTCTTTGAGAAAAGACAACTTGATAGAGTGATCCTGTTCCACTACAGCATCCTCATCGGCATCTGAATCACTCTCAGGCAGCTGGTCTGCATTCTCTGGGAAAGGTAGAAAAGATTCCAGGTTACCTCCGGTATCATGACTGGGTGAATCAGGACCTCTGGTAAATTTTCGGGCCTTCAAGCATTGGCAACTGCTTCCACGGACACCACCAGCCCCACAATCACAGAAGAAACGACTAGAGCGAGAATAAACCACACGGTGACCACGGTGACAAACCTTTGCACATACAGAGCAGCAACCTTTAGACACAGTAAGATCACAGGTGTAACAGAAATACCAGTGTTGCTCCATGAAGTTACTACCACTTGATGTAAATGTGCAAACTTTAGATGCAAGGGCCTTTTCACTGTTGCTATCCTCGTCATCGTCTTTGTCTAAACTACTGCCAACATCCCCATCAGATGTTCCATCATCCTCATCCTCATCTACAGAAGTTGCATCACAGTCCAGAGCTGGTGTAGCCCCTTGATTGGCAGAAAGCACCAGGGTATCTGAGCTATTCCTTGAACCAAGATGTCTAGACGATAGAGGTCCAACCCCAGGAGTACTTCCGGAAACAGTTCTTCCATAAGATTTATCACTTGTCTTCTTGAAGGACCCACACTCGCTCAAAATAGTAGAAAGAAAGCCAAATATATACTTCAATCCTGGAAGGTGGCGTTCATCACCACCCAGTTTCTCCATTAGGGTGATTGCGCGCTGCAAAAGTGGTCTGATCAACATCTCTCCTCTGGAGAGTTGAAGCACAAGGTTAAAATAAGACACAGCTATGCCAACATCAAAATGCAGAAAAGCACTATCAAGTGTAAGCAACATAGCTTCAAAGATATGTTTACGAAGTTCTTGGGAATGATATTCCGCAGGAGAGGATAGAAGGCACATAATAAAATTCGTCGTTGACTCCCTCAAAGAAACTGAAGTTCCTTTTGCACAGAACACCCCATTTGATGACTCCACGACAGATCCAAGAAGCCTCTGTTCCAACCATCTTGACAAGAAAAGCAAGTCCATGTCAAGGAATTTCTGCTGCAGTTTTTGTTTGATATCAAGATACATATCTCCAGACAAAAGATCCACAAAAAAGTTGATGACTTTTATATTAACCGACTCAGAATTGCAACTATTCAATGAATCAATAAGAACCAGCAGATCACTCCGTGGTGCTCTGCAAGAATCCCTAAATGGTTCAGACATGTCCTGAACAGAGAGGAAGTGCTTCAGTACGGGAGCTTTTGAAGGGTCCTTCTTAAGGTCACTAATAATGTCAATAAAATAGGTGACCAAACACTCATGAATACTGCTATCAGCCACCGTTTTGTTGACATTACACAAAAATACTTCCAAGTTCTTCATTATGAATAAGCTGCTGTATTCGGGACCTTCAACACCAGAACTCAAGCTTTTATAAATAGCTTCACATTGTCCATGAAGAGACTCAAAAACTCTATCACACTTAATTGTCAGTACAGATTCCAGAATTTGATGCTGTACCTCAGTTTCCATGAGAATCCTTCCATTTGAATCTATGACCTTTAGCAGCCCATCTAGCACCCCAACAATTCCTTTAATATTAAGAACGCAAGAGAGAAGAACTCCGCTAGAAATCTCTGGTTGACATGGGAAACCATGCAATGAAACTTCCCAGAAAACTTTAGATCGACAGCCTGTAACTATTTTATCCATGGTTTCGCCCATCTTCGGCAGAAGCTTGTAAAAGGACTCCAGCTGGCCTGAGTCATACCCCATCCTCCCGCAGACCTCAGTGTGTTTAGGTTTGTCAAAACTAGTATGTTTAAGAAGCAACAGGGGTGAAAACCCATCTACAAAGGAGTAACCTCCATTGAAGGTCAGGAGAAAGGCCTTCTCATAAGCACCCAAAAACTTCTTTAGGAAGGATGAGAACAACCTCAAAAGCATGGCAATGTTATCATCAGTAAGAGAACTGGAAATGAGGCTATCAGTTAGAGTAAGAAATTCAGCATCCCTGGAAGTAAGTCCTCCCCATCTGGGACAACCTGATCTGATAGAATTCTTCTTGCAGAATCCCCAAATACCGGCATCAAATAAGCACAATATGAGAGAAAGCCATGACCCTGCCAACAAAAAATCCCAGCCACCCTCACCTTGATGATCAGACATGTACACAGCGTGCAAATGGTGCAGCAATCCCATCACTACAGGTGGAAAATCAACTTTCTCCCTGATAATACCAGCATGGCCCAAAATCAAACCACCGAAGGACAGAAGATGCTCTATGTTGATGCCATCAGGATGATCTAAACCTCTAATGGAAACTATTGCGTGATCTAATGCTGATTCCGTAATCGAAATATCCCAACAAAGAACAAACAAGTACCTTTCAACAATCAAGTCTTCAACATTTCCAGCTTGTTTTCCTTTCCACAACCCCAGAATCCAAGAGAAACAGGCAGATAATTCATCCCATGACAAATTGGAACTTTCAACGGTTAAATCATTCCCACTTACAGCAGCAGGGATTGTTGCAATATCAATCAATTGATTCAACAAACTTCTGCTCACAGGTGCTTCTTTGTGCCACATACCAGTTATCTTTTCCAACATAAAAGGAGTCCAAGAAGATGAATTAGAACGAAGCATCCTACCAAATGGGGCCTCTCTCAGCTTTGATTTGAACTCCAAAAGTAAAGATGGTGGACAACCACGAGGAAAATATAACATGTGACGAAGTGCTAAAACCAACCTGGAGACCAATAGCGCCCAGCACGAAAGTTGCAAGATGCCACCACCGGAAGAGGGCGAATTAATAGTCCTAAGAGAAGAAAATACAGCACTCACTTTTGAAGCCTTTTCATCAATGGAAGACAAATGATAGGCCATCAAAAGGATCTCAATGTGAAACACAGATGGGAGTGTCTCCAGCAGTTCATGAAGGCTAGGGCAGCTAGAACAGACAGCTTTTGTCTTCTCAACGATGAACTCAATAAATGTGTCAAATATCTTGGCCCTAAGGTGACTACCAGTAGGACCAGACCGTGAGATTAAGGCATGTGCAAGCAAGACAAGGACCTGATCATTGTAAACGAAAGCACCGTTATCAATGGCAAGGATTTTCTCAACAAGAGACTCTTCAACTACATCAGAAGAGGCTGGGAGTGAAAGTAATTTTTTGCACAGTTCAAAGGAAAGTTCAATTGCAGTTGAGCAAGAATCAGAAATTCGATCATCAGAATAGTGGCCCTGATGGTTAATCATGGACAGCAAAATTCCTACATGATGGCAAGAAAGCTTTCTGCAAGCATCCTCATACAGTGTGAGACTCCAATCAGGAGAAAAAACACTGTTATTCAAAAATCTGAGCAGCTCTATAGCAGCTTGGCTTGGCATATTGCTCAAGTTAGAAACAGAAGTAGCTGCAGCCATGAGTTGATCAGAACCATCCACAGATCCCAAAGAGCGACTACCTTCTGAGAAAAGGTCCCCAAAGAGAGCATCATCTTCATGACATGCTACATTTTCAGGTTCAGAAGTTGTTTTTATGACATTGGAAACTGACCGCTCAAATTTTGGCCTCAATTTGACACCCTCAGAATGAAGAAATATAAGTAGATGAACCAGATTGTCCACCCACGGACTTGATGGTGGAAAGATTATTCCTAATAGCTCCTCAACTGAGTACTTCTTCAACAGGAAAATATTTACAGAGCGAACTTGGTATACAGCATAGCTCGCATTCAGTTCATCAGAAGAATCATCATGCTCAATGTCCTTAAGCTGAAAAGTATGATGAGCACATTTCTTCACATCCAGTATAAGTTTCAACACATGCATCACTACACGTGGAAAGTAAACCAAGGGAGGTTTAGGGTTAACAGCAGCCTTGTTATACCTCCATGCTCTCGAATCCAAATGATCCAAGATTGAAGCTGTAATGCATGTTTGTATGTTATGAAATACATTGCTATTGTGGAAAACTGTCTGTACAAGTTGAAGAAACTCTTCCATCAAAATTATTGCGAGACTCTCAAAGCTACTTTCAACAACGGCATTGCTGCTGACAAACTCAAAATTTATCCCAAACAGTTTCGGTAAAATGCCAGTGAAGGAAGAGAAAGACTGCAATAACAAGGCATCAACTTTAACACATGGATTGTCCTTTGCAAGATATCCTAGTACCTTGAATACTCTCACCATAAGAGACAATCTTTTCCGCAAATTTACACTGGATATCTTCTCATCAAACGAATTGAGAAGTCCAAGAAGTTGTGTGCAAAGGAATACAAGACGCCTGATGCATTGCAAATGAAAATTTGCATGATGGCGAGATACAGAAGTCATCTTCAAAAGATCATGTTGAAATGACTGTCCAACAACAGAGAATTTGACTACTTCGTCAGATTGCAATCTTTCAGAGGCCAGTATCATTAGAAGGAAATCAGCTGCTTTTTCTTCAGTTGAACACCTCTCCCCTTCAAACAAACATTTAAACACACCATGAAAAAAATGAAAACTCTTAATGTGAAGCATAAATCAACTTTTCAAAAGAGCCATACCTTGAAGTATGCATTTAACATAGTCCTCAAGCTGAATACCATTATCTTCGAGAGCCACGGTTGCCAATAAGTCAATCAGTGCATCTGGAGAGTATGTGTGTAATAAATCCAATTCTTTATCCACTCGATCAAGAAGTGCCATTTCTAACAGCTGCACCATATTACTCTGAGAAAAGCAAGATTTAGAACAAAAGCATCACACAATGTCCACAAATACAAATCCAGACTAACGATTCCCAACTGTCTTAGCACATGAAGTGTACATGAAGAAGGTTTTGTTTCAACAGGTATTTACCAAATTGAAGCCTCCACCCATAACAACCCATTAAGACCTTCTGCATTTTCTCAAGTCATTTTATTCCACTATATAAAGTTCTATTAATTATAGCCCATGCATGCATCCAACAAAGAAATTAGAGAAAAGAAAAGATATCTACAAACATGCAAAAACAAAACAGAGACATTGAAGGATATTCACAGAGACACAAGACAGTGAACTTTCAAGTCAACCATAATGAGTAGACTTAAAACAAGAGAAGCATGAAATGCTAAAAGCCTCATTAATCAAATGAGCAAACAGCCAATTATCATTAATACATATTAAATCAATTTCTATGAAAATGGATTGATCACCGTTGCAACCACATAAAAAGATTAATCATTACCAAAATATGAATCAATTTAATGGCCTGATGCCAGAGGGAGAGGAAGAAGGGGCCATTCTTATTCTGTCATAAATTCTATTAGATACCATCAACTGCTTAACTTACCCTCTTTCTTGACACAGAAAAAGGCAGATAATACAAAATAGATAGCCAAACTACAAGTTGGTTGATAAAAATATTGCTGTGAAGGCTAGGGAACCTCGATTCCTAATTTAAAACTTATCCAGTATCACCTCCAATAGGGGTGTGGAATTTCAACTTAATCGAATTAAGGATTACGGCCAAAAAAAAGAAAATTAAAAATTAAAAATCAATAGAAAACACACGTAGCTACACAGGAAGCAGTGTACAATCCAATCCTAGGTGGGGAAAAGAACCTGAATACACAAATCATCACTGTCACACGTTGATTTCTCTAAGTAACAGAGAGCAAATTCCACAGACTTCTGAACCACTGCCACCATTACCGGCTCCACGTGCCCCACTGTCATGTCACAAGAACAGTTTAATTATCTCTTCAACACAAAAAAAAAAAACCAAATGAACGCAGAAGACACCACATAAACTGCACTTCGAACGCAACGAAAACGAAAATAAAATTAGCAAAGAACCTGCGATAGATCGAGTGGCTTGAACTACGGCGGTTGCCAAAGAAGCAACTGCCTGAATTTGAGATAGGTCCAATGATTGAAGACCTAGCTTCGAACTGGCGCCACTATCACCATCGGCGATCGGAGTAACACAGTGTTTAAGAATCGAGTAGAGTCGGTGGAACCCTAGGTTAAGCGATGAATCGGAGCGAAGTGTCTGCGAGAGACTATCATCGCCCGAGGGCGATGCCGAAAGTGCATCGACGAGCCTGGCGATCTCCTCCGCCATACTCCGATGAGCAAGGAAACCGATCAGTGCATTAGAGAAAGGGGATTGTTATCGGAACGGAGAGCTCTGGCAATCGATCAGTATCGGAGTAGAAGTGTCGCGCTGTGCGTCCGAAGTTGAAAATGGGAAGGGTTTAGTGATGAGCAAAAAGTAATTATCGAAAGCAAGAAAAGAAAGAATGGCGGTGAAAATGATTGTACTAATTACGCAAACTTGAGCAAACGTCAGCCAAAATACGCATTAGGTGGGGCCGGGAAGTGGAAAAGTGAGCGTAAAGCACTTTCTTAATTTCCAAGCTAACGCCGATAAATAATTAATTAAATATCGTCTATAAAAGTAACAAGGGCGAATTGCAACTACCTCCTTGAAATTTGGTTAAATTATAAATTTGTCCCTATAGTTTTAAATTTTATACCAGTCACATAGATGGCCAGTGGCTCAAAGAAACGAAATAATCTTTTAGGTCCTGTTTGGAAACATGATCCAAATCAAGGTTTGGATCTCATTTTTATTTTATAATAATTTTTTATCATTTCTAGTAAGCTTTTTCACATTTCTAATACAACTTTTCACATTTTCAATACATATTTTTATATTTTTAATACAATTTTAATATTTTAAAATCTCAATCCAAATCAAGGTTTGGATCCAGTATTGATACCAAACGGAGCCTTACATTTTTCATAGTACCTTCTAAGGTTTGATCATGGTTACAAAATCGATCTCTATTTGTTATGACTAAACAACAAATGCGAATTTTCAGTAATAAGTTCAAGATCGACTTGGTAATCGACCTTATTTATTTAATAAATTAAGCGCTCATTAACAAATTTCATAATCAATTACTTAATAAATGATTTGAGTTTGAACAATCCAAAAATCTACTCGTTTCGATTTGATATCACTTTAAAAAAATTTGTAATTTTCGAAACTATAATGACCAATTTATAATTTTATCATATATTGGAAACGTAAACGTAATTTGCTCAAGTAACAATGGATTGGAGATTAATAGTAGGGCGGTTGTGACGCTTTTTTCCATAGGTTACGAATATATAATTTCCATTAGAGGTTATTTTACATTTTTTATCTAATTTTTATGGAGAAGTCGAGTGTCCTATCATTTGATGGTACTAAATTTGGTACTCGTGTTTCTTTCCATATAATCTATAGACTCGATACTTATTATTTTAACTTAATTATAATTCATCATAATAGGATAAATTTGATAAACTTGACTCTATACAGGATAGCTGTTACAGAAATTTCCCCTAAGCTAAAACCGGGCCAAGGAGTGGGGCGGAGAAGTTAGCTACGGGAAAAATTTATGTAACAATAGCCTAGTAGATAAACTCAATACCACACGCATTTGATACTAAGCTCAACATCTAATATTTTAACAATTAAACTTAAAACCACAATTAATCAAATATGTTATTTATAATGAAACACTGTAGTGTCACGTTAGACTTGTGTCTTGCTAAAGTGTTGAAAATATGTCACAAACGGTGATTGGTGGGTGGCAAGTTACCATGCTAAGTGTCACAAAAACATTGTAAATAAGCACAGTGGCAACCGTCCTCTGCGTTTATGTTCATGATTGAAGATAAATGTTCAGCTTGAGCGATGCAAGCGGCAACGTTAACTATAAGCGATAATTTATTGAAATGAAATGCATATATGAGTTACAACGATCACAGACACTGAGACACAGGTTTTACAACTGCATAATGTTTCTGAGAAAGAAAGCAAGCAAGAAAAACAAGAAAAAAAAAAAAGAAAAAAAAAAGAAGCAAAAATGAAGTGGTAGTGAGTGATGTTACATGAGTTGGATTAAGGAAGATGAAATATTAATTAATGTTTAGGCGGAGGAACTCCGGGAAAGCCAGGAGTTGGCTGGAACGGAAATGGAGGAATAGGAAACGGAAGAAACCCTGGGGATGGAGGAGGTGGAGACGGAGTCAAACCGGGTATCAGCGGCGGTAATGGAATTGGAAACGACGGTGGATTTACAGGAGGGGAAGGTAAAACGGGAGGCAAGACGGAAGCCGGAGGTGACGGAATGATTGGGGGGAAAATCGAAGTGGGAGGCGATGGTAAAACCGGAGGAAGCACGGAAGGTGGAGGCTGGAACGGGTTAGTAATTGGAGGAAATAAGGAAGGCGGTGGCAGCAAAGGATTCGGCGGAAGTGGAATTGGATTGAAGAAATCTGGTTTAGCTACCTTTTCATCCGCCGGACGTGGAGGAATCGTCGGCAGAGGAGGAAGTCCCGGCAAACCCGGCAGGTGGGGCAGTTCAGGAAGAGGCGGGAGATAATTTTGACCCAGCGGAGGCAGATCTGACGTGGGCGGATCTTGAATCGGGGGAGAAAAATTTGGATCACTCGGGTCTGAAATTGCCGACGTCTTTTTGTGCCCTGTTTTTGATTGATCGACGGTTGGCTTTTGGTCGCAGAGCTCCGGCCGCCTGAGAGGCTTAAACGTGAAAAACCCGGCTGAGAAAACGTGCGTTCCGTCTTCTTTTCTAGACTTGAGGTGGATTGAAGATGAAGTAGCGGTTGACGCCACAGCACAGTACGGCTCGCTGCTGTTTGTGAGCTTGACGGAGCAGCCTTTGATTTTCTTGACGTGTTTGCTCACTGAGATGGGCAAATGCACTCTGAATTCTCCGTGTTCGTCAGTTTTCGCCACTTGACGAAAACTGGGTTTACCTGAATCTTCATCTCCACATTCCACAGCAACAGATGCACCTGGATATTTATATATATACATACATATAGACAACAACATTAGCGTAACTGAACTGAAAATGGGTCGAAATCAGAAAGAGTTGTTGAAAACGTACCTGAAATGAAGCGGCTGGAGTCGGAGAAAGCTTGACGGAAGCAAGTGTCGCAAAAGACAGTGCCAACAACGACAGCAGATGGTTGCTTCTTCGGGATTCTAGCTTCCGACAAAACGGCGGAAACCAGAAAGATGAAAGTAAACATGCGAGCTGCAGACATCATCTTCTTCCTCCGATCAGAATATGATTTGATATTCCAGTTCAGTCCTATCCTTGATATATATAGTAATGTCAGAGGCGTTGGATCCTGTGAACCGCCTCTTAGTGTAAGTGAGTGAGTGAGTGAGTGAAAATAATATAGTTTTGTAAGTATTAGGATGATGAGAAAGAAGAAAGTTCGGGAATAATGGAGATTTGGATTCGCATCCATTGATTCAATCACTGAGGTTTTTGTTGTTTTTTCGCATTGGTTGGGAATTGGGAAATTGTCAAGTAGTAGAGAGAAGAGAAGAGTTAGGTCCCAGTTGGTTCACGGGAGACCGATAGCACCCACGAAATTCGTGAGCTTCTACGGTCTGTGATCGATCTACTAAACAGAACTGAAGGGTAAGATGTGCATGTCCATTCAAACATCTTTCTTCTCTCTTTTAGTCAATCAAGTTCATGTGAACACTTTTAGATTTCTGCTCACGGGTTAGAGTCCCATACTCTCATGTAATCACTGACCTTTCCCCTACCCAAAAAGAATGTAGTACAGACAAAAAAAGCAGCATTATTTGATCAAACAAATAAGAATATATTCTGGCTTCCATGTTCAACCGAGAGCGCCCGACATCTGTATGTTGAAATTGATGATACTAGAACACGTACGAGTTCATTATTCTTGTTTTTACATCCACTTCCAGAATAACGAGAATTAAATCAGAAAACGATGGCTTCTGTCCTAAACCGAGCTTCACCTTTCGTGGCATTCATGGACTCATGGGTCACGGGTTCTTGCGACAAAATTGCCCGACGGTGACCACCCTCTCTCACGGGGAAGTTCGGCCGGATTTTTTCTAAAGCTACCAATAACCATGGCCACAAATTCTCGTCGATTAGATTCTGCTCTATCGTGAATCAAGCAAACAACAGAGTTCAACAAAAATGATTTTTGTTCTTCATAAAAAGGTGTAGGAAATTACAACGTTGTATACAAGGAAAAAAAAAAAAAACCTTCGACGCAAAGAATCACCTATACACAGCTCTAAAAGACTCAAAACCTCACAAAAGAATGGGCGGTTTTTGACCATATTCTTAATTTAAACCTTACAGTGGTCATTCACATGAAGTCACAAAGGACATTTTTAAACAAGTTCAGGCTGATAACAGTCTGAATTTTATGCAAATTCAGGGCTGGAATGAAGCAGAGACGGACACGGAATGCCGATGAAGGAAAGATTTACTCGTACACCTTCTCATAAAATGCTAGAAGCTGTTTTACGTGATTATGCCAAACAGCAACGTTTTGGCCATCCACCGTAACCCAGTCAACAACAGTCGACGCCGGTTGTTCCCACCATTCATCAAGCTGCAGAAATGCCACAGTCAAGCCACTAAAACAGTTAATTTGGAATGAAAATGAAATATTAACAAGCAAGTAATGTGGCAACTAGAGGAAAATCAAATGACTTGTAGAAGTGCCACAAGTACTCACCAATCCCCTGACATAGCCACAATCTTCAAGGCATTTATGAGCATTTAAAACTGCATTCCTTAGTTCAGGCAACCATTTATCCATGATTGTTTTCTCTTGTTCAGCAGCCACATTTAGACAGTAATTAGTTGTCCTACAACGAAAGCCACACAAACCATCAAAGCAGTGCTATTATGAAACATGGGGGAACAAAAGTGCAACAAGAGAAGCAACCATAAAATGCTTTGTAAACTCTTGCTTATAGATTGACTTGTATCACAGAGGAAAACCAGAACCCCTGCGGAAAGATAAAATCCGATCTTGTTCCACTTATATTACATTTACAAGGTGCATAGAGTGAATTGTTGCAAACTTGCAATGCATGGCATGCTTGTGCTGGAGCTTTTATTAAGCTGATCACCTTGATTGTTAGAAATTTCAGAGCAAACTAATGCCCGATTGAAGGCACCCAAGAACATTAAAAGCGAAAATCCTTAGGGTCTTGCTGCTAATTTCCATTTGGTAAATAGAATGCATATTAACCATTAATACAACAACTAACTAATCACGCTATGTGCAGTCGACTATATGAATCATATCTTGTCATCGTGTATCGTCAAGACTTTGCACGGTTTTTTATATGATGCATATCATGAAATTCGACAATGTTTTACAACAACAGTCAACCTAACGCAACCCTCCATATTTTGGTTTTAATGCCGAAAACTCCTGCCTGATTAAAAAGAAATCATATAGCTATCTGCCATCCACAAAAGTCAAGAATTAATTAGGATAGGGTAATACCTTTCATATTCTTGCTGTACACGGTGAGCATGATTTAACAATGCATGACCACTCTCAACAAGATCCCTACGTATATGGACCAAATTGATAGCATTAGCCAACTCTTCCAGTACACAACCCTCAGAACCACGGAGCTTCAAGCAAAATTCCATTGATTCCAAAACTGAAGCCAAACTAGCATCTGAATTCTCCAAACCTAAGAATACATGATGAGTAAGTTCAAGCTATATGTTAGCAGAACCACAACAACAATATAACAACATGCAGACTGATTAAGCAATCAGCAGTTATAAATTCAAGATTATCCCAACAGTCATTGACCTAACTAATCACACCACAATAAGATGTCATTTACTATCTTGCCTTTTTCCTAATCCATCTTAACAGACAAATGATCTTCAAAGATACATACAAAGTGTATGCCTAAAAGTGATTAATCTCCCCCAACCCAAAAAAACAAAAAACAAAAAGGCCCAATCAGCCCTTCACATTCAGCTACTTCATTAAAGACTGCCTCTGATAAAAATATTCTTAAGAAACACAGCTAAAAACTATCAACAATTTGAATTCATAAAAGAGACAGAAACTTCAAAATTTAAGCCTCCCTACTCAAATTACATCTTTGCCAATTATCTACAACAGAATGGTATGTCTATTACAAACAAAAGGTTCCAGATTCTGACAGGAAATGAGATACATAACTGTCAACAACTACAATAAGAAAAGATTTAGCCATTTAACTACGGGACTATTTCTTAACATGGATCAAGGACCATGTGAGGAACACAGGATCTTGCAAATCCTTTCTTACATTTAACTTCTCAAACTTGGGAGCCATGAACACAGGTATAAGACTTGATTATATTTGCAAAAGAATTCCCCTTTACTAGAGGAGAAATCTTGGTAAAAGTTGTCAAACAGTGGATAACCAAGTAAAATCCAGGAAGGGAAAGAAATTGGTATTGAGCATTCAGAAATATTTCTTCTGGGAAAGCAAAATACTAACCAGCAGGATACTGAAGAGCAGCTGAAATGCGACATATAGATGGAATTGCTGATGGATCTCCTGCACCAGCTCTTGCTGTCAAGACAGCGGCATTCTTTTCAGCAGCAGCTACCGCTTCAGGTCCAGCTGATCCACTAACAGACAATGACTCCAAGAGCGCCTGGTCAAAAAGCAATGGGGCACAAGTGAGAAATGGAAGAACCAACTATAGATTGACAAGATCTAGTTGGACTAAAGGGGCATTTGGGTTGACCTCCTGGAATTACAACGGGAATGGGTTTAATAGTATACTAGAATGCAATGAAACCAACTGGGAAACCCAACAATGTAGGTGGGTTTTGCTGGTTCCCAAAAATCAAGTAATTAATCCAAAAGCTTCATTTCCAAAGCCTCTAACCAAGCATCATTTTTTACTGGCACTCCATTCCCTTGTTCTCAAACCCACATGCCAAACGCCCTCAAAGATATCCCCATTCCCTCAACTATTCTTTTTTCAACTTCTGTCTGCATCTCTATTTAGCTTACCCTGGAGGAAGTGTGCAAAGGGGTGGAACAGGTGAAAAAAGAGAATTAAGTTATTACATTAACAAGAATATCAGGACTAGTCTGGTTTTTAGATCATGCGAACATTTTCAACTGAATGCTAAATATCTGAGGGACCTTAAGAAAGAAAGTGTTGCTGTTAGATGCTTGGATATTTACCAAAAAGAATTGGTTTTCCATGATTGGCCTAAAAAAGAAAAAGGACAACTGATCTCTGGCAATTAATTATTAGAGTTGGCTACCAGACAAGAAATGTACCAAAGTCTGCATATATATATATATATAGAAGTGCATAAGCATGCAATTGTCTGTGTGCGTGCATATGCATGTTACCATAAAGATGAGATAATTTCCAAAACTAACCACCATTAAGAAGCAGAAAAGCAATATTATTCAAGAAATAGTTACAAATCCTAAAGGTACAAGTCAAACTAAATCTTTTTTTACCCCTAAAGTTAAGGAAACGAAAGACAGTATGTTTGGTCAGAAGTCACAAGCTATCATTAGAATACAATTCAGTTTCTCTACCTGATGGGTGGATGGAAGCATGTAAAGGTTGTTATCAGGAGTGCGATAGAACGCTGAAACTTCACTCTCAAGAAGATCTTTCGCTTTGTTCGACATGTCCACAACAACATTACATGCTGGAATTATGGTGCTTGAAGCATACTCACGTGAAGCCAATGGCTGTTGACGCCAGAATGCAGCAGCATCCTTGTTTGTAGAAGAACAAATCATAAAATTAAAGTCAGGGACATGTATCACACAATATAAAGAAAAAAATTATATTTATATGAATAAAAATGCATCTTTAGACTAAGAGCTAAGAATGGATGACCATAAGTTACTAAAAGCTAAGTATCTTAGAAATACACTAAAGACCAAGGCCGTCTTTGACATTTGAATATCAAGTAAGTACCATGTTAGCCTTGAGCAGAGCAGTATATATAGATTCCAGCTCGGATCTGCGAGCATCAAACTCTTCAATTTTTTTCCACTTCTTTCTCAGAGAATCTTCAGCTTCTTTTCTCTCCTCACATAATGTGTTCAAACGCTGTATTTCAGACATTAATGTGCTAAGGCTAGTCCTTAATCCAGAAGCTTCTCTTTCCTTAGCCCAAACTTCCAACTGAGAAACCAACAAAAAAAGCTGTTGAGACATATGTAAACACTAAACAGACAATATCAATCTAATTAACTAAGAGAGGCCAACAAAAAAAATATAATTGCTAAAGCCAGGACAAATGAATCAAAATGGAAAAGCACGAATATATCAAAACAAGGAACAAGCAACTTAAGTAGAGAAATAAAAATTACCAATCGGATGGTTGCTTAATGTACTCTGCTGAAAAGCAAAAAAGAAGACCCAACTGAAAGCTTATACCCGGTAGACCACACGAGCATATTAAGGTTTATGCTAGGATTATTTGATCTATGTATCTCATTCAAGAAATTCTAAAATCTCTAGAAAAAGCTATAGTGTACCTCAAGTTGCCTAAGGCTGCTCATATTTTGTGAACTTGCACTGCTGACAAGTGATTGCGAAGAAACTTCATCTCCCGTTCCGTGAAGACGTTTTAGAAGTTGCTGGCTCATATTTCTAGCTTCAGCAGCTTTGTTCAGTGCATCTTCAGTTGCCACAAATTGCTGCACATGTGCTTTCTGTAGAAAGAAAACTTATTCAGACATTTCTGAACTATTATGCCACAAGAATAAGCGGAGCAAAAATGTGTAAACCATCAAAATTTCCCAACCCTAAATGGAGATGGGTACTGCAGAAAACTACACACAGCATCAGGCCATGATTGACGCAATTCGAACCAGAACAGAAAGGGAGGAAATTTTCAAGATGAAAGATAACCTTAAGTAAGATAACAAGAAAACTATATTCTGTAGAACTGAAATGGGAAGGAAATGAGACCTGTCTTTCAAGAAGTTGATTTTGAGAGCCCCTCGACAATGCATCAACTCCAAGTTTTCCATTACTATAAAGCTGATATTGCAATGGTGAGCTAACATCAGCAGAAGAAGTATCCATTACTGTATCATTCTCGTATTTATACCTAAAGTGGAAATGAAAAACGTGTTCACGGTTTAGATATAATGTGAAACCAATTAAATGGAACTATTTTTGAAAGCACCAAGAAGATGGTCATAAGTACAACGGCACAACCTTAATGTTTCTGCATCAGCTCTAACATCAATTTTTTCAATTTCTTTACAGATCACATTCTTCAACCTCTGAGTGTATACAGTGATTGCCTGGAGTAACTGAGGAGGATTTTTCAGGCAGTTCTCCATCACAACTCTAACCTCATCAGCTATAGCACTGTCAATGTCAATACCCAACTTGATAATATCTGTATGAGGGTTCAAATGGATACCCGTTCCTTCATAAGCAGGAAAAGAGTTGCTAATCTTCTCAGCCATTTGCACAGCAAGAGATTCACATGCCCTGCGGATATTTCTTTCCCAATTTGTTTCAATAAGGATAACATTGTCCACAGATTTGGATCCTTTGACAGATGAATAAACAGCCTCTTTTTCGTTTTTTGGCTGGAAACTGGTAACAACTTCAATAGGGTCAATACTTGACCTCTGCACATCCCTTGCTTGGTTTACATAGTAACCCAGACGTTTGTGATACTCTGCATAGATTTTCGTAGCTTCATCGCATTGTTGATCATAAGCCTCCAGCATTACTTGTTTGTGCCTAAACAGTAGACCAGCACACCACATGTCAAAGCAAGAGATGGTTAACTCAAGTAATTTCTTCCATTAACTACAAAAGGCTTATGCATATACGCTCTCCTAAAATCAGCATAAACTGAAATTTTGGAATCACACGTAAGATCTCACAACCAGGTTCATAATTAAACCTGACTTGTAATTGGGGTAACTAAATTCTGCTCTTCATAAGGAAAATATGATCATGTATCAAGAAGACACTGACAATTCTTCTAATGTAATAGGAATGTGTACGAAAAAGAAAACAAACCTGTAATTTGACCTCTCATCCAGCATTCGCTTGCGTTCAACCTCCTCGCGGGATACCTCCAGCATCCTAGCCTTCAATTCCTTTCGTTGCCGCCTGACTATCTGCCTCAGTCTCTCCACCTCCTTCTCCGCCAATTCCCTCTCCTGCAAAGCCATATCTCTACTATTCTCTTTCTCCATCAACCCGGGAACAGGAATCTCCTTTCCGACCGTGGCCCCTAATTTCTCCTTCCTCCTTCTCATTGTGGTAGTGGTCGTAGATGCAGTTCCAGCTGTTCCCCTAGAAGTATTACTCCTGCCCACGTCCCTAGTGGCGACAGAATCGCTCTGAACGCCAGTGCTGCCACCGTGCACGATAATATTCCGCCGGATATTATCGACAGTTTTTTCGGATTTCACTCTCTTAAGCAGAAAATTCCAGACGGGGATCATGTTACCCCGACATATGTTGCGAATTGAGTCAACTGTGGGAGTAAAGGCAGCAGCTTTGGCGGAGGACGAAGCGTAGGGTCCGAGAGGTCGGTAACCCATCTCTTTCTGAAGCCATTCCAGAATTGCCTCCGGCTGAGCAACAGAGCTCGTTGAGCTCTGCATTGCGCAATTTCTAGGGTTTCAGAAATTTCAAACAACTTTAACTCCACAAATCATCTCTACTCAACTGAACATCTCGGAAAACCCTATTTCATTCACTAAATAAAAATCCAAGTAGATACAAACCATTCAAATGCAAACAAATTCGAATTTCAAATAAAATATATATATATATAATGAGAGGGAAAAAAGTGAACAGAGAGACACGGTAGATCTATAAAGGGATGCTTTCCCCTTTGACAATTTGAGCGGCGAGATTGAATACTAAGACAATCATAAACTGATTACAGTAGAAGAAGAAAGAAAAAGGCTCCGGCCGGCTGCCTTTCCGGCGTCAAAGGTATAGTGGAAGGTGTATTCTACTGAAAATGTACAATTCATTTGTATGTGGAATCTATTGTAGACTGTAGTACCACACTAGTCTTAAATTGTTTAATTTGCTGGCCTGATCGGCGGGATCGGTCATCGGAGCTTTGGTGTAAAGTTTAAAAAACCAAAAGGTCCCGCGTTATGCATACGCCAAGTAGAACGGCCGTATAACGTAGTGAGATTATCGAATGACATCATGAAAATCGTTCTCCTAACTGGGGAAAATCTCATGTCTGAATATGATGAGCGTAAGCCTGATCGTAATTTCTTCGTTTATTAAATAATATTCGAAAATATAAGATTATGTATTTAAAATGAATAATGGTTAAGAGATGCGTTTAATTGATATTCATGACGATTTAATTATTTTAGTTGTTACAATGCAAAACTCATTCAAATGAAATTATAATCTACTACTTAGGGCCTTTTCGTTTTGAAAACTTGGTTTCGAAATTAATTTTTTTAAATGTGAAAAGTGTGTTCAAAATATAAAAATGTGTGTTGAGAATTAGTATAATTTTCAAAAATATGTTTTTGAAATCATGGTAACAAACAAACCCCAAGATAACTTTTCTGTGTTGTCATGAAACATAACTATCCGACATGGGGAGAGTGAAACTCCCATGTAGGATATATAGGGCCTGTTTTTTTCATTTTGGTTTAGTTTCAACAGTAAATTTAATATATATTATAATCGATTTTCATAATTTTTAATACAATTTTTTTTACTAAAGTAATGATACACTGCTCAAATAATCTCCTCGACTTTTTCATAGCAAGTGAGATGTCATGCATTCATTGGTCAATAATGTAGTATTAATAATTATTTTATAAAACTGTAGCCAATGAATACATGACACCTCACTTGGTATGAAAAAATTGATAGATTAGTTGAGTAACGTATCATTACTCTTTTTACTACTATTCAGCTATACTTTTATATATTTTCAATATAGTTGTTACATTATAAAATTATTTTTTAAAAATATATTTTTAAAGCAATAAAAAAGAACAGACCCATATGGTTAGGGATTTCTAATCACCTTCGGCTAGTTTTTGAGAATGTTGAACCTTTGATCGTGATTCATGACAAATGAAATCAGTGACGGGCTCGTACTTTGTTTAGGTTGGGGAAGTAAGGAAGTGACCAATTGCAGGCAGCAGACAATGGTTCCAGGGAATATCAATAATTACACCACCTATATTTACGGAATGATCATTAGTGCGTTGGCCAACTTCGTTTGGATTAATTGGAGGATATCATTATCAATGGTTCTAGTAAGAATTTTTAATCGTCGCCCCCCAAAAGAGTCCACACACATCGTCCTCCACAACACTGACCTTTAACCACACACTGCTGTATACGATACTAATGCATAAAATGTTTTAAATTTAGATTATGTTTTTTTCTGAACATAATCAAGAAAAGTATTATTTTTTTAAAAAAAATATTATACAAATAAATAATATTATTTTTATAAAATTCACAATTCAAATTTAAAAATTCCCTCTAAATTCTCACTCACATAAATTCAAAAAAAACATAATCATTACACTTTTTCTTCTTTTTCCTACACAAAACTCCAAAAGAAATTCCCTCCAAAACAAAATTCTTCCATAACTAAAAAATTTTCTATCTATAGTACTAAGAGAACAGAGCCTTAGTACACTGGTTTGGTTAGGATGTACGTGAGAGTAGTACATGTGTAATATTATACAAATGATTTCTTTTGGTCTCGTGACTCCCTAACACCATATCTCCATGAACTATGTTTCATCCATTATATGGTAATTAATTATTTGAATACGAGGAAAAAGAGTTAAAAATGTGTGTTTTGAAAATAATGAAAAATTTTGTATAAAATATGTTTGAAACTCAATAACACAACAATTCTAATGACCCTCATTTAACATAGTAGTAATAAAAGATTAAAATAAACTAGATAATAAACAAGTAGGAAGTTATGTACAATATAACAGGAGAAAAAAAAAATGATTGAACTAAAGAAACACTATTATGTTAAAATATTATGGTAACTGTAAAAGTGGACTTCATAACCACGATCAGTTACATATCCTTCCTTATAAGTTATCCCACTAATTGAGACAATTATGGCATCTAATTGATTGACCATGATATTGGATGATTATGATTGATTGAGGAAAATCAGGGAGAATTATAAGTTGATTATAATTTATTACGATTGACTTCTGATGGGGCAGGTCAATGGCTTAAGGTAATATGTTACTTCGTATTTACAAATCATAGCCAAAGATCCACTCATGAATTCTAGCATATTATTGTCGGAGATCGAAACTCCAATTCCTTGACAGATCGATGAACCCAAACCAAAATCTGTTAAAAAGAAACATAAATTTCTCTTCATGTGATCACGAAAATTGTTGCATATGGATGGCGATATATTTGGATCCTTGTTATATGAGACATACAATAAAGTCTAAAATCTGTCCAGTATAAATGGCCGCCCATCGAGGTTTATGGGAAAGGAGATTGCAGATGGGAACGGGGTTTTCTCCATTCATTCTGGGACCGTATTGCCGTCTCTAATTAAATGTGTTCGCACTAAACATTCTCCATCTTTAGTTTGTCGAATTTATCTGGGCCGTTCTCTCGTCATTATCGGGCTATTTGTATTGATAGTGATATCGGGCTATTTGTATTGATATCAATAGGACAAAATTTGGCTCTCTATTTTCCTCTCTCCACAGCCACAATTTATAGAAAGAAAAAAATAGCACTTTTAGTCTGTTATGTTTGGACTTATAGTCTATTACTTTATGTTATGCTTTTTGTTTCGAGTTTGGTACTTTTGCCCTTTATATTTAAATTTTTGACATTTTTGATCCCCTAAACATGCTAATGGGGTTTTCATGTCCTTTGGATAATTTATGAAAAATTATAGAATATTTAGGTCAAATTTTGATAACTAAAATTTATTATCCAGGTCTAAAACAAAACTTATAAAACCTCTGTTAAGAACAAAATGTGTCACAATTACACTTTATTCGTAGTTAAATTTGGATTCTGCCTTTTTAAATTTTGCATAAAGTGCCCTAATAACCTAAGAAATGGATCAAAACTATCATAAATTCCAAACGCAAAGGGTAACAACGCCAATCTCAAAACAAAAGGAACCAAAAATATAACGAGACTAGAAATAAGGATAAAAATGCCATTTTTTCAACTATTTCAACTTGAAGTACATTTGTCTATATATAGCAAATAAATCCGCCATTATCCTCTTGGCCTGCCCCATTTGAATGAAACTTCAATACTCATTTCAATCTGCGAGTCCGTAAGTATAGCTACCGGAACAGAGGTCAGAGGCATATTCATTGCTACTGAGTACCATGAGTTCTCTCCACTCAATCACTCGTTTGGTTATCCTCTTGGTGTTCCTATGGAGTCTTCTCCCTTTTTTCTGCATCTTCAAGTTCATCAAGACTGTTTACAACAGATGCATTTCTTCCAGAAAACTGCAGAACGTCAAGGGAAAAGTTGTCCTTATCACAGGTGCTTCATCCGGAATTGGAGAGGTGCGTATGAATTTTTTGTAACAATTATTGGTGTTATTCGGGTAGTTTGTATTCTGGATCTTGATTAGCTAATTAAAAAAATGCATGTAGAAATTGACTTATGAATATGCAAAAAGAGGAGCTTCCCTAGTGATTGTCGCCCGGAGAGAGAATCTCATCCGGAAGGTAGCTGAAGAATCCCGGAAACTTGGCTCCCCGGACGTTCTTCCGATATGTGCCGACGTATGCCGGGTCGACGACTGCAAGAGGTTCGTCGAGGAAGCCGTCAATCATTTTGGCCGATGTAAGTTTAAGATATACTGTTTATGAATTACAAATATCTTCGGAAACTGATCATGAATCCCTTTTCCCAGTGGATTATGTTTTCAACAACGCAGGAATCAGCTGTTATTGTCCGATGGAAGATGCCGCTGACATCACAAAACTCACGTCTGTGATGGTAAAATTCGAATCCATGATTTCAGAGTTACGAGATCCTCCCCTCCGTTCCCCCGCATTAAAGCTTAATCCTACATAACATGGTTCATGATTTGACAAATTAATTTTGGTTTACAGGATGTCAATTTCTGGGGTTCGATTTACCCAACTTACTTCGCAATTCCTCATCTCAGAAAGTCAAAAGGAGCCATTTTTGTGAACGCATCAGCAGCTGCATATCTTCATCCACCAGGACTGAGCTTGTACAGCGTAAGCGATACAGTAAAACAGTATAAAAAAAAATTACTCATTTCCATTCTCATTTGTCAAACTTTAACAGTGGGATTGATTAATTTCACCTTTTCTCAGGCTAGTAAATCCGCTCTGGTGAATTTCTACGAGACAATGAGAGTCGAACTGGGCCCAGAAATCTCAATCACGATCGCGACTCTCGGTTTCGTCGATTCGGAGATGACCAGAGGGAAGAACTTAAGCAAAGAAGGAACTTCAGAGTTGACTCCAGAAATAGCAGAGGTAAATTAGTTGAAAAACAACGTTAATTTTCATAACGTTCGACGATGAAATAGTTAAAGTTGATTGGGTTTAATTTGGTGGACAGGCTTTCATAAATGAGATGCCTGTGATGAGTTCCGAGGATTGTGCAAAAGCAATGGTGGAGGCAGTGTGTCGGAAAGACAGATACGTGACAGAGCCGAGGTGGTTCAGGCTTCTGTTTCTGTTGGGGACCTTGTGCCCGGAGTTAATTGATTGGGCCAACCGGAGCTCCTATCAGGACCTCAGATTCAAATTGAAAGCCCGGGAAGCCAAAAAGCCCATTCTCGTTCCGCTCTCACCAACCAAATCTGATTAATTCTTAAGGACGTGACAATTCGTGTATCGTGTTCAGTTCTCGTGTCAACACCCTTAATAACCTTATCTATTTAATTATTTTATGTTCGAGTCGTTTATTGGTGTTGTAGAATAAAGTACTTGTGTCGGGTTTGGATTGGTGGATTCGCATGTCAAGTTTGGAGTTGGCGGGTCCATCACATATCGATTTTCTTAACTTAATTTTACACTTTTAATTATTCGTGTTTTTTGGGCTGAATCATATAACTTGTGAACCCGCCAAAACTTAATTCTAACTCTTTATGTTGTGTCGTGTTTTCACATCGTTTCAAAAATTGTCAACGTTACTAATTTCCATTTTTTTTTTTCTATTAAATCCACTCGGTATCATTATTTTTCATTTTTTTTTTCTCAAATGAAAATATGAAATGACACACTTTGCCGTCCCAGTAATTTGGTTAGAAAAGACAAGGGGAAACGTCGCAAATAATAAGATGGGAAAAAACAGGGTTTGGACAAAATAAGCAAACTTCCAATCAACAAAAACCATGCTTTTTTGTATCCTTTTGCAACTGGCCTCCATGCCATCTAGATCTTGCTTTAAGGAAAAAAAAAAAAGTTGGATTAATATACAACTTTGTATATTTGGTAATTATTTAAAATTGTTTAATTTTATACATTTTTTTACCACCTATATCTTTAGTATGAATTAATCATAGATCATACATAATCATATATAAATGTAAATTACAGTTTCATTAATAAACTATTTTGTCATTAAATTTGACATTTGATGCATCAGCATTACTAATGACATTTCATTAATAAACTAATTAGTACATTTGGAGGACTTATATTTGTAAAAAATAAATAAAAATTGTTAACTATATTAGTATATCGTAGAGATTAAGTATAAATAGAAGAAAAAATAAACACAAAAACTTATATTAAAAAGGGTAGCATAGGAGATGGCACTCACACTATTAATACAATGATACTATTCAAGTTTGATAGTGTTACTCTTGTGATAATTATGCAATGCTACCCTTGAACCAACATTGATAGTCGTAAGTAACATAATTGAGACTCTTTTAAAGTTATTACAATATTACTCCTAAACTAAAATTGATACTATTTATGTTTTATAGTATGTAATACACGTTACTATTGGATCAAACTGATACACGTAGGTGACACAGTCGATACTCTTCAAATTTGATACATTGCTACTCTGGAATTAGTGGCATCATTCACATATTGCGATTGTCCAACCTAACTTTTTTCATCATTCACATATTGCGATTGTCCAACCTAACTTTTTTTTTTTTTTTAAGTACCGCTAATGCTATGTACAATTTATAAAATCAAATAGTTAAGTTTGCCCTGCCAATTTAGTTTTATGTTTTTTGTATAAAAGAAATCTAGGGAAAATGTAAATATAGATTAAATTAGTATTTAATTATACCTTTTTTTTTTGGGATATCTTTCCTCACCAGCCATTAAGAGGGTGGGTCTTCCCCCATTGCCTTGAACCAACATTAATACCCATAAATAATACGATTGTTACTATTCAAATTTGATACAAATGCTATCGTTGAAATAAAACTAAATCCCGTAAGTATCATGACTAATACTTTTCAAAATTGGCTGTGTTGCTTTTGTACAAAAACTCGATACTCAACAATGAAAAAAAGGGTGTGTCACAAGATTTGTCATATATGAACTTGTTTCACGTGAGAATTCTTAAGAAATTAAGGGAAATATCTCTCAGTCATATTAAAAGAGTCAAATTTATACTTTAATAAATACATATATTATAAACTAAAATAAATAATTATCCCAAATTTTATTTAGATGCTTGCTTTTTAAATATAAGTTGATTATTGGCGTACTTGGCATAACCTCTTCCTTGAGCCTTATAGGAGTTGGCGAATTGCAACTTGGGTGAAACAACTCGATATTAGGGAGAGGTTAGCCTCGAAGCAAGAGAAGGGAGATGCCGAGATTCTTGGAACTGTGGCGGAAGATTGTGAAAGTCGTTAGCATAAGAACCTGAGGAGATGAATAGCGACGCACTATACTCACAGTATTCAAACTTTACTAATTTATATCACTGTTTGAAAGTACTCAATTTATATCAAGAACTACACTATACTCAAAATATTCAAACTTTACTAATTTAATATAGAGTGCAATTGTGGAAAACTCCCTTTAAGAACAGGTACATTGTTCATCTGAATGTTTATATCGTTCCCGAAATTTCTTTGAGTGCCTGTTGTATAATTTGTATAGATTATGCTATTTCTTCGACTCGTACTAAATAACGAGCTAACGAATATATTTAAATAAAAAGATTAAAAAAAAAACGAATTTCACTTAATGGCAGAATGGATAAGAAAATAAAAATAAAATAAAAATCGTATCTAATAATTAATGGGGAGGGGGAGAGTATTATTGTAGTATTAATAAGAATCTATTATTTTATTTTGGAGGCCACCAAACAATTACAGTATATTATATTAAAGGAGGCCATAATTTATGAAGGTCAGGTCAGGTGAGGAGAGCCCTCCAATGGCAGTCTTGAATTCTTTATAACTTCTTCGCCCATTCGTTTATCAATGGAGGCCGGGAGGTCCAGTGGCAGGGGGTGAGAGATTGGGAATCTGCTTTATTTACGGGCTCTCGCAGCTTTTTTCTTGCCGAAAAATCCAAAACATTGTTCAGTTTCCCTTTTCTTACCACTCTCACAACTCTAATTTAAGTAAAGTCAGTTTTGATATTTTCCCTTTGTAGAAGAAACAATCGGCAATATCCCACCTCGGATTTCTAGGCTTCTGCGCCTCCATCGTCAGGAATCGAATTATCCATTATCGTATCGAGTCCAGGTTCTTTCTTCATTTCTTTTCTTTCCCCTTTTATGTTTGTCTCACCTTATCGTTTAGTAGCTTCCTTCGATCATTTTGTTTCTGAATGGAAGTTGATTCTGGATTCTCCGATCCTTGTGAAATCTGATTTTCTGAATTGGGTTTTTACCTTTTTCATTGATGGGCTCTGATTATGGTTTAGGTCTTTATATTTGATCATGAATTTAAACTTTTTTTTTGCCCCAGTTTTATCATTCATTTGGGGGTGAAAGAAGGAGCCTTTCTTAATTTTGAAGAAGTTTGTTATATCGTTCTTTAATTTGTTCTTCTGTCACCTATCTTGGGTTTGCTTGATAGTTGCCCGGGATAACCCTTTAATTTTTTCGGTTCGGAGAAATATTCCACCTTTATATTTCAGAGCGCACCGACATACTAATGTGTGGTTGGTTGTCTTTTGATGCACGAGTTACCGTTTGCTCTGAAACTTGCCCAATTGTTGTTACTAGTTTAATCTCAATGGGACGGTTTATAGAGTACTCTCTGCCTTTCTGGTGTCTAATCATTCTTAGTGTTTCTGAATGCAAAGAGTCAGTCTTTCCCTTATTCACTTTCCAGGCAATAATTTACGGTGGCTGTTTTCTTAGGCGCCAGTTGGAAAGAGCTTTGGAATTATTACTGAAAGAGAGAGGGTGCTGGTTCGCGAAGTGGTTTGACCTCTGCGAGCTTAGGGTCCTCTCTCGTTTCCTACGTTAATGGCTGCTTGAATCCCAAGATCCTGAATAGAAAAGGCTTCGAGTATACAAAGTTGGTCAAATAGTGGTATCATGGGTTCTGTTTGTTGCTGCTTGCAGGATGAATGTGAAGATTTTGCTAATCCCAACAGCTCATTGTATAGGAACTGTATATGCCTTCGCTGTTTTCTTCAAAATTTCTTCCACATGGTAGGTGTCAAAATCACACTTTTCTCATTTTGATTTTTAATGATGCTGATCATGACCATCTTACATTACTTGCGTCGATATTCGAGAACTTCTATCTTGTATAAGTGGGTATGTTATGAAGAGGTTATTATATACTTTGTCCCACAGTTGTGCTTTTATTTTGAACAAGTTACAAGTTTGTATTTGGAGTTGACTTATAAAACTGTTTTGGAGGTTGCTCGACCTGTAAAGTGACATCCTTAGTTGTTGAGGGACTGATGCCCTGCCTTTTCATGTTTGATACTAACAACCTTATTGCTTGTTCTATTGCACATACTTTGGATGTCAATTCATTCTGTGATAGAATTTGACTGGAGCTCTCAATTCTGTTATTTGCAGTATTCGTCTTTGTTTCATAGGGAAGACCAACTTGCCATACCTTCTTCGGCTCAGGGAACATCATCCTTGAATTCTCCTACATCACTTGACAGCTCTATGTCTGACATGTACCGGTCTCCACCAAGGCCATTGCCTTATGATGCCGATCCAAGATTTTTCCGTTCACAGCGGGACGGACTGGTATCAAGAAGGGAGAAGGGGTCAAGTCATTCGCATGAGGAGATTGAACCCCTGAGAAGAAGTGAGATTGATGAAGGTTCTGAATCACTGAGTAGTGGAGGGAAATGGAATGAGTCCACTGGTATAGAAGAATCAAAAGAGTATAATTCAAGATCCTCATTGAAGCTTTCTGCAGCTAAAAGTGCAGCTGGATTTGCACATATTTATTCTTCTTCTTCTGAAGATGAAGATGTTTGTCCAACATGTCTTGAAGGTAAAACATCACTTATAGGTCGTTATTTACTTTCTGCACTCGTCATTGTGTAATTATAATTTATTATTTAAGAAGTGCCCACTAAATCTCGTGTATGCACTATCTTGTTTCTGTTTTTGTCGTACTTGAGTTGTTTGAATGCAAATGACATTATGACACCAATGTGTATCCCTTCCACGTGTTATTATTGTAGGGTATAAGAAAATCTTTTATATATTTTGCTGGTTTGCCTCGGAGATAAATGGAGAGTGGTTTCTACTGTATTCCATAAGTTACTGGTATTAGATTTGACTGGAGATTCTTCTCCTGTTCTTGATGTAATTGTGGTTGAATCTGGGCGGGGAAAGTCTAATTAAATGCAACGGATGCCAATAGTTGTGGCAACTGTCAGATATTACTTTTATTGGAAGAGGCTGGTTTGTGACTATCACCTTGGCAAATTCAATGAGTACACTTGATGTGAGAGATATTGTTACGTACATTTGTTGGTTCCGGTCTTATGCTTATCGTTTATGTTGGTTCACTTGGTTGAGTACTCACATGCTTCCTCTGTGTGCAGAATATACTACAGAAAATCCAAAGATAATTACAAAATGCTCGCACCATTTCCATCTTGGTTGTATATATGAGTGGATGGAGCGAAGTGACAGCTGTCCAGTTTGCGGGCAGGTAATTTGTCATCATTAAGTTTGGTTTGTCTGGTTTTAGTGCTAGATAAAGTTGCACGATTGATTTCCTTCGATCATTGTCTCCGAGTCTAATTGCTTCTAGTGATGAGGGAATGGGTGCATATTTCTGAATCCTAGTTAGACTAAGGCCCTGTATGGCAAGTGATTTTAAACCTTGATTTGAAATGTGTTTTGAAAATAAGGTTTGGATTATGTTTTGAATTGCTGTATGGTATGCACAGTTCTTTATTATGATATCCACATTTTTGAGTCCAAAATACGGTTCCAAACTTACTTACCAGACAACATTTTACCAAACACGTTTCAAACCAAGATTTGAAATGACTTGCTATACAGGGAATAAGATTTTAACGCTGCATTCTTTTAATGGCCTTTAAGCGAGAACTGGGAGCGAGTAAGATGTATTACTTCCTGTTGACATTTATCCCCCCCCCCCCCCCCACATATAATTTGGAAGTAGAATGTGTGAGTAGTATACGTGCTTCAAGACAGGGAAATGCTTATTTTCATGCTTGCCTCTTCGGTTTTGTATTTTTTTTTAAGGTTATGGCATTCGATGAGAGTCCCTGAGGATGAATCCAGCACCTACATACAGCCAACACGAAAAGCTCACCTACATACAACCAACACGAAAAGCTCACCGGGGGACGCAGGAGCGTAAAGCCACTGTAAATATCACATGCTTGGAATCTTAGTCTTACATAGTAAATGTAAGAAGATTGTTCAAATGGTAACTCTTTCTGGCTACATTTTGCTTTGTTTGTTAACTCCCATGATGTATTGACATGGGAATAGTTTCCCAGCAAACAGTTCTCCTTCACATCGAAGGATATAGATATACGTAGAGGTGCAGATGGAGCGGGGGAGAGTTTAATTTGGAAAGATAGAAAAGCCCGTCCACGGCCCGAAATAAGGGCAAAAACTCGAAAAAAGAACCAAAAAAAAGGGTTGATTTGCGAAAGGCGTGAACTATGTTTTTTGTATTCTGCAATTCTAAGAGCAGATGATTGTAGAGTCCTGATTAATGTAATACTATCACGATTTCCCTTCACTGTATTACAACGTTATTCTATTAAAAGTATATTGAAAATATAAAAATATATCGTAGTTTAAATCACGCTGCGAGCTGGAAACTTGCCCTGATCTTATTGTTGTGCTCCATCAGTTTCTCAATGTCCGGAAGATTTTGCTTGATCACCGGCACTTCCTTAAAATTCTCGAGCCATGCGTGCAAGCGGGGCAAATTGTTTGGTTCCAAAACTTTTGTGCCCACCGCCTCTTGCATGCATTCAAACCAATGAGCAAGCCAGCCGAATGCGAGGTCCACCCCATTAATGGTTTCGCCGCCGAAGAATTTCTTACTGCCCAGGGCTTCCTCCTCCACGATTTTCAGAACCTCCAAGGCCCGTTTCGCCGCCTCTTCTTTGTGTTCTTCATCAGCCCGGAAAAAGGAATAGAAGATCAAACCCTGGGCCACGGAAACCGTGAATTGTTAGCTCGTTTAACACTGTAAACGAGTCGAGTTGAATTCAAAAATTTATAATAGGCTCGAACTATAATATAGAAAAAATGTAATATAAACTGGATCATCGAGAGCCATAATTGAATTTTTTTTAGCCTCGGCCTAAGCAGAACCCAAATTATAAAGGAAAGGTGGTTTTTTTCTTACTACCTTCTCGTTACCAAAACTGATCCAAAACCGAGCTCGTGCTTTTTCGAAAGCATCGTCAGGCAGCAGGGGATTCTTGAGGGGCCATGTTTCTTCAATGTATTCAAGGATTACAGAGGACTCTGGAATTGGTTTTCCTCCATGGATTAGAACAGGGACCTTCTTGAAAACTGGGTTATACTTCAAGAGCAGATCGCTCTTGTTGGAGAGATCTTCTTCTACGTATTCATAGTTGATGCCCTTCAATTTCAGCGCCCAGATCACCTTGTATGCGAAAAAGCTTGCCCAGTTACCGTGCAGCTTCACTTCTTCTTCATCCATTAAATCTTTTGGGACTAAGCTGGGTTTCTCCTCCTTTGCTACACTTAAGTCTCGATCTTTCTTCTTATCTAATCACTGGCAAAAAGTCCAAGATTTTTGTCATTAATTTAGACTTGGACCATTGCATTAGTTGCAACGTCAATGTCTCAACTGCAAGATTGGACATTCTTAGCAAATCAATTACTTTAGTTTAGTCCACTTCGGCAACTGATGAGGACAGAAAGGCACATAAGGCCATCGAGTCAAGATTGAAAAGTCACTGCACATACGATGGTGCAACTAGATATATTCGGAGGTATGGTGTTATCTTAAGAGGAAAGTTTGAATACTGATCAACTAGAGAGTGGCGCAACAAGTTTGAATACTGATCGATAATTGATTTGCTGTCCTATTTTGTGAATGCGAGTGTAGGTAATAACTTAAAAGGGATTAAGGGCTCAAGCCCTACACCACACTGCATTTCTCTATTCTTCCCATGTGGGGTACATAGCATTTCATGACACGTTTTAAACCTTTTGTTAACTCAAATATGACCCGAATTGCATTCATAGCTAGTGTTTAAATTCCACTACACTTGGTGTAACATATTTCTGGTATTTGAATTCCACTACAACAATCATCTGAAATATCTGCATGTATAATACTTGGAACATTTGTATTAGGAAAATATCATCCATATTCATGTCTACATATTTCATGTCATGAGCAGAGAGGGCTCAGACTGAATTTATTCTCACCGAAGGGAAAGGTTCAATACGCACACCAGACGACAAACAGGAAGAAAAAGAAGTGAATGTTGCCTTAAACTAAGCATCACCAGCTGCCATTCGAAAAACTCTCAAGAAACTCTCGGGGGGTTGGCCGCCACTCAATTGGTACTTCCCATTGATCTGCAAAAAGAACATTTTTCCGTGAATTCCTTCATGTAAAAGATCTTTGTTTTGGTGGATCAGTTGATTTGCGACAAAATTTACTTACAACATAATGTGGAACTCCTGATATGTTGGACGAATACTTCTGAAGCTCCTCTTCAACCTTTACGTGGTTATGAAACAACAGTTGATGATAATCAGGAGATGCAAAAATCCAAAAAAAAACAGAAGAGTAAATAGGATAAACCTTCCTATCCAATGCTGATACTTTCAGATCAAATTTTATGGCCATTAGAGATTTAACAGGTTGGATATGATACGAGCAAAATGGAAATGCAAGTTGAAGTTCAAAACAATCTTCGCGTATTTTAAATTGCCGGGAAAAAAAAGGATGCAAGAAAAAGCATTAACATTTGATTAGAAGCAAGAAGAAAACAGTTCATGCAATCAAGTCATACGAGAAGGCATCTTATTCAAAAAGTGTTACCTCCTTAAGCCCCTTATTTGGATCCTCGAGAAACTCAGCTGCTCCTTCTACCCCAACCTTTCTAGCAGATGCTACAAGGAACTCCCTTCAAGATGGAAAGAAAGTACATGTCAGCGAGTCAATCCATATCAGCATTTACTCCAAAGATCAAAGATGGATTCGTGCCGTGTTTGTGGTTGCAGGACAAAGAAGTTATAGAGGGAATTGCCATTTCGTTCGGATCAAACCTTTGTTCAAGTCAAAATTATTAATGTTTAAAACATTCAGCTAAAGAGGATGGAGATCGCGATATTGGTTGCAGTAAATACATGACTGAAGCAGGACTGAAGGCTAACATGCATTATGAAAAATGGAACTAAATGCACTTACTTGTCACCTATAAACTTTCCTTGAGTAAAGTAGCCAAGTAAAAGCTCCTCAGCGAGTTTATGTTGCTTATCATCCCCCTGTTGCCCTGCAAAGTATAGAAGTCTGTGGCTATCCAAAGAACTTCCCCTGTATGCCAAAAATGTAAATGCCATGCTCAGGAATTTTCCAAATTCACCAAATAATGCAGTAAAGCAAATTGAACTTACGTAAGGCCGGACAAATCATACTCCATTCCAAGACCCTTAAAGATCTGCATATTTTCAGAGGATACTGAGACTCACAAAACTAAACAGACGAGTGATAATAGTGATACACAGAGTGAAAATTCAGAGTGACGGACATGGCAACATATGGAAGAACATTATTGGAAACCTAAAATTATAACTGCTAAGTGGCTCTAATCATATGATGCTACATCAGTCACTGAGTTTATTCACTCTCCCAATCATTTCCCATGATTAATTATACAAACAAAACAGAAAAGAGGAGCACAAGGAAACCTCAGTCATTCTAGAGACAATTTGATCATATCGAGATCCAAATTTAGCCCTGAAGAACTCTTTCTTGTTAACGCCCTCCTTGGGAGCAGAACGATCCAGAAAGAAAGGGTGCCACTTAAGCTGCAACATTATGAAAGCCAGATATTTAGAAATGTAAGGATGAGTGAGGAGAAAGTTTAACAGAGAAACAGAAAAGCAAAGAACAACCTTGAAATCATACTGATCCTGTGAGGAAGCAATAGCTTTATCGAGATTCTTCTTCCCCACAAAGCACCATGGGCATACTGTGTCGGAGCTAATATCGATTTCCACCAACTTTTTTCCACTGCTGTTTCCCGCTGACTGAGCCATTATCCTGCTACTGCAATATTGTCTGTTCTAGTCGTTAGCCATTTCAAGACGCAATTTTGCAACAAAAGTTCCCAACACATGCCTAAAAACAACCATATTTCGATGAAAAGGAAAATGATCAAATCAACCAATAGTGGCAGCAAAACAGAGGCGAAGTAGTCCATAGAACACACGTTTCATATTGACTTGAACAAGGGATTCTTGTTAAACTTGGAGATTACAGGGATTCTTCTTACCTTTCTTAGGCCTTAGCAGTGTTTTCCCAGGCTTACCTACCCCCGACTCCAAAAGCAAAGACCAAAAAAGGAAAAAAGAACCAATTTTTTTTGGAGAATTCACGATCTTCAGCTCAAGAAAGATCAGAATCCCAGAAAAATCAGCTGCACACTTCAAGTATAAACTAACCACAAAGCAAAAGCTAAACCTTAATTACACAATCATCCAATAAACTAGCACACGAATGATTTAAGGAGAATACTAAAACAAAAATCAAAAAGAGTTTCAGTGAAAACCAACCTGGAAATCGCTGAAATTTGATATCCTGGAAGACTCAACAAACGCATTCCCAGCCCAGAAGCCAACTTTCTGTTTGTTTTTGTGCTTCTTTAAAGACGATTATTATTGTGTCTAGGAATGCAAACATTTTCAAAGGGAACAGAACAACAAGTCAACGGCTGAATGCATATATATTTGTAAACTATTGTTTCAATAAAATAAAAAGTTTTGTTGACTTCAATTTAATAAAAAAAAAAAAACAAAGAACACCGAATTCCTAAATTTTATGACGAAATCAAAATTTTTATAAAATCTAGCCACCGAATTGAAATAGAAGCTAAAGTTCAGGGACCAAAAGTGCTATTTTTACAAGAGATATTCGTAGAAAAAAATCGCGGGCAGTTAGGGCAGCGGGCAGGGCACTGCAGCGAAATCTGTCACTGTCAGGTGCGCGTGACAAACAAAGAGAGCCGCGCACGCATGACTGGACGCCGACCACTCCTTTCATTCCCCGGAATCTTTGGAATTGCGGGCGCTGCGTCTTCGCCGATCTCTCGTCCGAGATTTATTTGGCGCATTTTCTTCCTTTCCCCCCAAGCCCTCTTCGCACAATTTCCCAAATCCCCGAAACTTAGATTTTCAAAAATTGTAACTTTCCCAAAAAAACCGAAGCCTAAATTTACCAATCTATCGGAGGTAGTATACCTCAATTTGCTTTCGTTTCCGTTTTCATTTCATCAATTTTGAAGCATTGAAAGGAAATTCTACCTGCCAGACTTGCTATTTACGTACTGTATAGTTTTGGCGCTTTTTTGTGGTTTCTTGATTTGGTGGGTTGTATTTTGTAACAATGCTGACTTTCCTATTTGAGTTGATTGAAGGTAATGGAGATTGACGAGATATTTGGGGAGTCAAGGCCTGTGAGTCTCCCCACAAAGAGTGCTATCTATGTTTGGGGGTATAATCAATCTGGTCAAACTGGTCGGAAGGGTAAAGAGAGGAGTTTGAGGATTCCAAGACAACTGCCGCCGGAGCTTTTCGGGTGCCCGGCCGGAGGGAATTCCAGGTGGTTGGACATAGCATGTGGCCGGGAGCACACTGCTGCAGTAGCTTCTGATGGATCGCTTTTCACTTGGGGTTCGTTTCATTTCCTGTGACCTGTTTACTTCAAAGCAATTATTCATCTTCATCGTGTCTCCGTTTTTCAACTTCAAGACAGATTTTTATTTTTATTTTTTCAATAGCCGTTGATTACGTTATGCACTCATAGCTATATAATGTTGGTTTCTCTTTGCATTTTGGATTCTTCACTCACATCCCCTCCCGGCCACAAACAACCTTCTCCTGATGTTGGTTCGCCCTGAAAAAGTGAAAAGTAATGGTTTTTCTGCAAAGCAAGATTTCAATTGAAAGCTTTGTGAATCTTTCTAGGTTCTCTGTGCGCTATTATGTTCTTCTTTGGTACTGTTTCAAAAAAATCCTCTCTTTCCAGCTCCTGATTAAAAGTTACATGCTATGTTTCTAAAGCTCTTTTAGTTAGAACTTGGAGAGTTCTCAACCGCTGCCTTTTAGGCTTTTAGCTCCCCTTAATAACTGAATATATGCCCTCTAAATCATCTGCAGGGGCGGTAAATGTTGTCCTGTATTTCTTGGATCAATGGAAACTCCATATCTGCTGCTTATTCTTCTTTTGATTCTTCCTTTTTTTTTTTTTGGTTACCCTGCCCCGGATGTAAGATTTGTGAAATTACCTCTTATGCTTCAAGGATAATCATCTTCAACGTTTTCAAATAGGGGCCAATGATTTTGGTCAGCTGGGGGATGGAACTGAAAAGGGTCAGAAACACCCCAAGAAAGTAAAGCAACTACAATCTGAACATGTGGTATCCGTGTCGTGTGGTGCTCATTGCACTGCCGCTATAGCAGAATCACGCAAAAATGATGGAACCAAATCAATGAGAAGGCTCTGGGTTTGGGGACAGAATCAGGTTATACTTGCTATTGCATTATCTATTTGTTTTTTCCTTTAGAATCTGTTTTCCTCAGTATGACTTGTATTTGTATTTTCAGGCTTCTAACTATCCACGACTATTTTGGGGAGCTTTTACTCCAAATACGGTTCGGCAAAACTATAATTGTTCTTTTCTTAGTTTTTTCATTGGGAGCATTTGTTTGATCTTCATTTTTCCTTTTGTGTGGTCCAGATTATTAGACAAGTGTCCTGTGGATCTGTTCATGTCGTGGCTCTATCAGAAGATGGACTGCTTCAAGCGTGGGGTATTGTAATTTCTAGCAGATTTTGCTCCTATGTGCTTTTATGAATTTGCATCTCCTGTCAGCTTTATTTGTTTTGCATTTGTTGATTTTGTTTTCCTCTCTGTAGATTTTCTCGACTGTACTTTTTTGTATTGTTAGATCTTACAACTGTAGGAATGGAAACCTTGCATTCTAACTCTACCATGTTCATGTATTGATTAGAATTTTGTAACTGCTATGGCAAACCAGGCTACAATGAATTTGGTCAGCTTGGGAGAGGTGTTACCTGTGAAGGTCTGCAAGGGGCTCAATTAATTAATGGTTATGCTAAGTTCCTTAGCGAAGCCCCCGAACTTGTGAAGATTGTCCAAGTGTCATGCGGGGAATACCACACGGCTGCTATATCAGAGGAGGGTGAGGTGTAAGTGTTCTAAAGGATCTTGTTTGGTGGAGATAAGTTAACTATAAAGCTTGACCATTGTGGTTATCCGCATGGCAATTGCGAGGTTAAGTGACGGACGGTCTTGGAGAGAGACTGACTAACAATCATCCTGTGCTGTTGTGAGAAGTGTTGGTGGATAGATGATACTTGCATTCCTTATGTTTGATCTATTTTGCCCCTTGACATTTTGAGCTAGTTTATGTGAAGCAGGATAGTGCTGACTTCTGGTTTTCATCAACTGCACAAATCTAGTAAATTGAATCTGAATTTAGTGTTATCTCTGTTTTGATTTGTGATTTTGTTAGTTATTATACTGTATATTCTCCTCATTAACGCCTTACTTCGTATGGATGGATACAGTAGATATGAAGAAGAAAACCAAAGTGGGAAATTTGAATTAGAGTGACAAAATAGCCGATTCCAGCTGTTTATGACATTGTTAACTGGTTATGCTTATGAAGTTGTTAATTACTCTGTGGAAGTTGTTCTTAGGTAGACGTGTTAAGATACAATTTAGGGTTTTGTAGTGGTTCAGTGTTTCTGTCTGGTTATTGATTGTCTAATCACTGTAAAGTCCTAATACATATTGAGGTTTGCCTTATTTGACTTGAGTGAAAGTATCTACTTGGCGCTTTTGGAAGTGTTTTGAAACAGATGATATACATCGTAGTTTTGGATATTTATTGTTGCTGTGTCCTAAATTCTGACTAATAATCATTTGAATTTCAATTTACAGATATACTTGGGGGCTTGGAAGTATGGGTCAGCTTGGGCATTGTTCCCTTCAATCTGGTGACAAGGAACTGTTGCCTAGGCGTGTTGTTGCTCTTGATGGAGTATTCATAAAAGATGTCGCGTGTGGTGGTGTGCACACATGTGCACTGACTGCTAAAGGGTCTCTATATGCTTGGGGTGGGGGTCAAGCTGGGCAGCTAGGCCTTGGGCCTCAAACTGGATTCTTTTCTGTTGTAGCAAATGATACTGAGACTATGCTGCGAAATTATCCTGTTTTGGTAATCCCGAATGGCGTTCAGCTTGTTGCATGTGGACATTCTCACACTCTTGTTTCTACTATAGATGGAAGAATTAGTGGATGGGGTTACAACAGCTATGGTCAAGCAGCTAATATGAAATCTACATATGCTTGGTTTCCATCTCCTATAGATTGGTATGCTTTATGTGGTTGTTTACCCTGTCTTGATAACTATGGATTCATTGAAGTTCCAGTATTAACAAAAACTACAAAACTTAGGTGCGTAGGTGAAGTCCGGAAATTAGCAGCCGGTGGTGGTCATTCAGTAGTATTAACCGACGCGTGTTCCCTTAAGGAGCTGTGCGAGTTTAGGCTGGCAGACTCTGTCACTTTGACGAATGCTTCCAAGATTGAGGACGTTGCATCAAGAACCGGATCAGATGCTTTGGCGCGCCTTTGTGAGAGATTGAGGTATATATACTCTTTTAGGCTCCTTTGAAGATCATTTCTGGACTAGCTAAATGTAGTTTGTTTAACTGAACTTGTGTTTGCGAACGCAGGGCACACGAGCAGGATGTAGGCGATTGCAGCGATGATGACGACGACAACAACAAATTTGGAGGCTGAATGTGCCACAGAATATTGAACATAAGTTGGTGAATTGTTGTATCATTGTCTAGATTTAGCAGATTTTAGAAGACTGTTCATGGAGGGAACTTCCACTCCCACTCCCACTCCCACATCATTTGTTGTATATTGTTCATTGAATAGGAAACTGGATATCTTAGGAATGTAATGGGATCCCTTAATACTCCTGGGGACAATATTAATACTAGAAATCCTGGGATTCAGGATGATATTCATATTATACTTCAAGATTCTTCGCAAATTAATGACCATATTCTCAATCATGCGATTTACAAACGTACGACGTAGGTACTTCTACTATTGCTTCAGAATAGTTGGACTTATTTTATATATTTTTATGCCTTCTCTCGTGAGTGATCGGCTAACCGTACTATTCTAATTCCATAATGCCGGGATTTCTCTCCCGTTACAAGCCATTCCCATTACACTACTGGTTGATGCGACGAACCATCCACGGTGGCACAAGGGAGTTTGCGCCGCCACCGGGAACACGACCTCCTCCGCTTCCTTCCCCATGCAGCACCATTGTGTGGCGGCTTGCCTGGAAAGGGCCACTGCCAAAGCACAAGCGTTATCGAATTAATGAAAGATTCTCAATTGTTCGACGCAAAATTTAGGCTTAGGGTTTAATTTATAAAGAGTTGTACCCAATGGTTAGGGAAGGAGGAGGATTCTCAGGGAGCAGTAGGGCACCAGAGTTATGAATCAGACGCGGCGGCGGCGGCGGCGGCGGCGGCGGCGGCGGTTGCTGCTCCGCCTGTGGCCGCTCCGTTAACATCTTCTCGTTGTCCTTGAGCTGTTCCAAGGTAAGAAAATTAATCAACAGCGAGTTTTATGAAAAGAAACAGAAGAATTACTGAATTCCTTCATTACCTTCTTAACCAACACATTGTTTTGGTCCCGCAGCGACTTCTCCTGTGACATTCAAAAGTTCATCTCATCTCAAATTGCTGATTGCGAAAATCTAAGCCAGGTAGCGAAGGAGACTAGTTAGAAATTTCATACCTTTTTCTGAAGTTCAGAGATTGATTCGTGCATAGCTTGATTCTGCGTCCATAATTACAAAATTAAGGAACAAAAAAAAAAGAAAAGAAACCATTTCTTGCATAAGAATTCCGAACAAATTTTTTGCAAAAAACCATCTATCTAATGATGAATTACCTTCCTGGTTCTTATTCGCTTCAGAGCTGTGTCAAGCTGTTGCTCCAAACTTTGCAGCTCCCTCAAGCTGAGAGGATCAAGATCCTCTCCCACATAGTGCCTGGAAAACACAGTTCACATTCAAATTCAAATGTCAAAGCTAGAAGGCTGCAGTACAATCAGCTAAGGTACAACTTTACTTATACAAGCTTTATATATTAAGCATCAAGATGATATATCAGCTTGTTCTTCTTCCCTATAAGATTTTGATTATAGATCTGGAAACAAATGCAGTAAACCACAGCGATAATCAAACATATCGAGTTATGGGATGATTTTAGCTAGCTAGATACCTTATGTTTCTTTGTAGGAGATCAATCTTGGACCTGAGCTTAGGGTACTCCAGAGACCAATTCTCCTGCATAGAAAGCTCAAAATTAGCTTAGATTATAAAGTGAACAGACTGGACGTTTTAAAAAACCGCAGAAGCATGCATGAAACAGTGTTAAAAACTTTCTAATGCAGAAAATACCAAAACAAAAACAGCAAAATAAAAAATTATAATGTAATGAAATATCACCATTAATTGATCATCAACCTTGAATTGTACAACTATAGAAGTAACCCTATATTAGAATGAGTCAATCTAAAGATGACAGAAGAATGAATCTCCTGAGCATATTTCATTGATGATCGAACTAAGAGATCGATCGATTACCCCAAAAAAAAAAAAGCTAGCAAGGAGGGAGGGGAGGGGGATAGAGGATTGGCCAAAGTACCTGTTGTTGATCACAGTCATTACCAGCCAGCCTTTTCTCAGCATATGAGCATCTCTCATATCTTTCCAGAATATTTTCCATACTACAACATTGTAAACTGAAAGGTGAATGTTATATATTGAGCAAAGTATGCAAAAAAACATTAATGTAACAAGGCATATATATTCACAAATTTTAGGTAAAGCAATTTGAACATCAAAGATTACATAATGTAAGAACTCAGATGAAAATTTAAGGATGAAAAACATTACTTTTCAGCTTAAAATTACAGTAAGCGACAATATGCATGGGGTTGGGGAACCTAAAAATTATAGTTAAAGGAGAGTGGAAATTGTCAAGATCATGAACCGTGCTGTAATACCCAGAAGAAATGCTGAAAAATGTATAAGAAGCTGTGATAGTCATTGAGATAATCTTCAAGAAAATGATGAAAAGTAGTAAGCGAAGATTTGAATATTTCATCTCTACAACAACAATAACTAAACCTTTGTTCCATTACGTGAAATCAATTATATGGATCATATTTCATTATCATTTAGTTCCATCTCTAAATTAGTTAAATTACGGTTTTACACGGGTATGCAAGTTTGTAAGGCCTTCTCATGGATTAAAAAGGAAAGATGTAAAATAAAAAAAATTAGAAACGAGAAAAAGACATTATGTATTTATAGAAACATCTCAATTGTATATTATGATCGAAATATACTTTATAGAAGTAAGATAAAAGGATTAATAACTACTGTTGCCTATAGTACAAAAATTTTGATGATGTCTTAACTTGATTCAATGATGCTTAACAAAGACTTCATACGGTGATGAATATACACTCATCTATTGATTTGGGATCATTTTGGTTAAGGATGAACTGCAAATCAAATTGTCATTGACTAAATTATAACTTGGTAAACATTAAAAATCAAATCGAAATTTAATTAGAAGCCCTAATTAAAACTTTAGAACTAAAGGTCATGTGATAAGAAATTCCATTGCTGAGCTTGAATCCCATATGAAATCTTTTATCACACTTATCAATTATCATATGAGAAATACCTAGGTTGATCAAAATAGCTAATTTATCCTCATCAAGTGAAAACGTTTACAGAAAAAAAAAAAAATCCTTATTTTCTCAAGCAAATTATTGCACTCGCAATATCTAGTGTTATAATTTGATATTAACATATGTACTTACATTATTTAAAAACGTCTTTCTAATCCAAATATGAATTGCGTTATTTCTTCTTGTACAATTGAAAATGATATAGGGCCTGTTCTTTTTCATCGTTTTGAAAACGATTTTGAAAATAAGTTTTGAAAAATAGTTTTATAATATAAAAAGTGTATTGAAAATGTAAAAAGTATATGCTGAATAGTAAAAAGTTGTATTGGAAATGATGAAATATGATTAAAATATATTAAATTTACTGTTGAAACCAAAACCGTTTTCAAAACAGAACAAAAAGAACATGCCCATATTTTTATGAGAAAAATAACTTTTTTATATTATCAAGAAAGAAATGACATTTAGACCCACAATTCTCTAGGAAACTTTCCCTCGAAAATATGGATCAAGTATGTAAAACTCCAGTACATTACAAGTTTCAATATTCATGCATGAAGATGATCCTAAAAACAGTTTCATTTTGACGGTGATCCAAATAAAGGGCCGGTCATGTTCCTCCATATATGCGTTCTCTGCATGGATACCTCTAACATGGCCGGACATTAAATAGGTTGTGTGTCTGTAACTAAAATGTGTTTGTATAGTAACGGTAACCACCCAACCACCCCCCCTCTCTCACTATTTGTCGTAACTTGGAGTAACCATTTACATGGACACAAGTACTTGAGTTGGTACCTTATGATGGGAAAAAAGGGTAAAACGTACGAGGTTATTTGACAACACACCCCTGAAAAGGAGACCTGAAAAGCTGGAGAGTTACACATGATAGACCCCGAAACGTGTAAGAAGACGCAAGGCTCAATGCTCCTTTCCTTTGGTGATCAGACAGAACTGTTACGGTTCTGGTTCTTCTCATCAACTTCCGACAGGGTTAGTTTTGGTCACCTAAGTTTTAAATAATCTTCTTTTGCATCCTATACTTTATACCATGTTTAACATAAAAACACACACATCTAAAGGAGAAAATAATAATGCTAGTACTTTTAAAAAAAAAAAAAACCTTTTCTGGCGAAAATTGGGTTGAATCCAGCACAAAGGACCAATTAACAAAGTGCTCATCGAAGAAACAGTAAATCTATAATGCAAAAAACTGATCAGTGGATTCGTGAAATGACTCGTCATTGTGGTTTTCAATGTCAAAAATATACATAAATTTAACAGATGAAGCTTTTGTATGTCAGACAAAACAAACATTAAATGACGACACGTTATTACTTGAAGTTTCAAGTTTTGAAGATAACCTCAGATAGACCGCTGGGTTTTACAAGAACATTACAGAAACAAAAATAGTGTACGTGGGAGCTAGAGTGCATGGAAGTTAATTATAGCTGTATATATTCATTCAAGAATATGTGAAAATGGAAGAACAGTAAAGACCAAAGAAAGAAGGCAATTAACTTAAAGGTCTTGATCCAAAAGGTAAAAATTACAGAAACTTCCCAAGACAACAACCAATTAACCAAACAAAAATTAAAAAACATCCATCATCATCAAGAAGAAGAAGAAGAAGAAAATTAAAAGATTAAAAAAAATATCATATACATATGGAGTTCACCATAAAGCACAAAAAGCTACAAATTTAACATCTACTAGTGCATGAAAATGATTGAGAAGAGGGAAATAATATAATAAAAACCTGGATTCAGTGGAGTACTCGAAGAGCTTCCCTTTAGTGGAAAAAACGATAAGAGCAACTTCGGCATCACACAAGACGGAGATCTCGTGAGCCTTCTTGAGCAAACCAGACCTCCTCTTGGAGAAGGTAACTTGCCTGCTTATCTTGTTCTCGATCCGCTTCAGCTGTACCCTTCCCCTCCCCATATTATTCTCTTTAATTTCTTCTTGATCTCTCTACCTTCGATCTTCCTTAAATTTATACTACAGTAGCTAGTAATAATACAGTACTAGTACCAACAGTTCACTCGTGATTCTCCACGAACCATATATATATATATATATAAATCTAGCTTGCTGATTAAGATTCACGATGAAGAGTGAGGATCAAACAAACCTAGCTCTAGTTACCCATGAGTAGAGTAGAGTAGTAAGAAATTGAAGGGCTAGAAATTAAGAACCCTAAACTTGTGGATTAGGAGTTCATTGCAATGCTGGAATTAATTGGGAAGAGAATCAAATAAAGTGGAAAGAAGAGTACTCCATCTTCTTCTATCTTATAAGAGAGAAAGGAAAGGACATGAAAGGAAAGGGAAGGCTAGAGGGAGGGGTGGAGGTCCTTTCTCAATTATCAGTACATGTTATGTTATTTTAATGGTGGTTTTCTTCTGTTTTGGTATGTTTAAAGATTAGTAAAAAGAAAAGGAGAAAGGGCCAGGGTTTGCATTAAGATATTAGAAAAAGCACTGCCTCTTTTTTCTTCTTTGGTTTGGTTCAATGATGGGTGACATTGTACCACTGTATTGGGTATTAACTGTGTTTACGCAGTAATTATATACGCCTGTTCTTTTCTAAAGTTTGAAACCAAGTTTAAAAAAAAATTTTGAAAACTTTTTGGTTTCAAACCAATTTTAAGAAACATGGGTTTCAAAACAAGTTTAAAAAAAAAAATTTGGGCAATTTTTTTTTTCTTTCTCTATCTTCTCCCCCCTTTCACTATTTCTCCATTTTCACACCTTCCACCACCACCCACCACACCGCCACTGCTAAAGAACCACCTCCGGCGCCGGAGAAGAAGAGGAAGAAGAAGAAAACGGAGAAGAAGAAGAAGAGGGAGAAGAAGAAGAAGGAGAAGAAGAAGAAGGAAGAAGATGAGAGTGATGAAGATGAAGAAGGAGAAGAAGAAGAAGATGAGAGTGATGAAGATGAAGAAGGAGAAGAAGAAGAAGAAGAGAGTGATGAAGATGAAGAAGGAGAAGAAGAAGAAGAAGATAGTGAAGATGAGTGGGCGGGGCGGGGGCGGGGGCGGAGGGCGGCGGCGGGCTTGAAGAAGAGGAAGAAGAAGAAGAATCTTATAGGAAGAAAATGAAGAAGGAGAAGAAGAAGGAAGAAGAAGAAGAGAGTGAAGAAGAGGAAGAAGGAAGAAGGAAGAAGAAGAAGAAGAAGGAGAAGTAGAAGAAGATGAGAGTTTGGCGCCGGCGGCTGGGGCGGCGGTTGTTGGCGGCGGGAGTGAAGAAGAATAAGAGGAAGAAGAAGAAGAAGGAGGAAGGAAGGAGAAGGAGGGAAAAAAAAAATCTTAAAATTAAGTTTGAAACTTTTTTTTAAAACTTGCAAAATAAAAAGGTTTTGAAACTTTTTGGACAAAAAACCCAAAACAAATCTCAAACTTGTTTCAAACTTTGGAAACCAGTTTCTCCCACGAACTAAATCAATAATACGTTATTGTATTTTATAATTTTAAAAGATTATGAAATATTTCATTTGTCCAACGTAAAAATGAGTTCACTTTCACCCCCGCGCACACACACATACAAAAAAAAAAGAACATATAGAGTTCATATACAAATAATTTAGTATAAATTTCAGTTCCTATTTAAATATTGATTTGCTGTATTTTTTTTAATGAGTTTACTTTCTATTTATTTATATTAAATATTCTTATTACTACAATAATGTATGATCAACATCTAATATATACTTAAAAAGTGAAGACAAAAAAATAAAAATATTATATTAATTATGTCAATGAAAATAAGGCTCGTTATCTCTCAAATTTTTATTATTATTATTTTTTTTTCTATTCTTGACAAGTATTTTTAATGCGTAATTTGTCGAGCGTGCGTTGTCGAGCTGCTATTGGATACCGAGAGCATTTCGTACCACCCAGTACAGTGGGGGAGGGTTAGGTGGGCCCACTCAGTACTTTCTGTTTTTAATAGTGCTGGTTTTTTTTTTTTTTTTTTTTTTTTTTCTCACGTAAATGCTTGTGGTGTCTGGTGGTCGTTTAGGACAAGTACGATATCTCTTTGAAACACGTCTTTTATTTATTTTATGATAAATTTTATTCTCATTCTCCCATTAAAAAAGTTTAACATAATATACATTTAGTAACATAAACTAAAAAAAATTAAATACAAATTAGATTTTTTAAATTTAGTAACATAAACTAAATAAATTTAATATGTAGGATTTTTTACATTTTTAAATTTTTTTATAAATAAATACAAATTAGAGTATAGACAACAACTCAATATTTTATTTAAGTTGATAAAAAGAAAAAACAGTAAATTAACATTTATGTAATAAAATTTAAGAAATTTATCAATAACTCCTTACGGTTGAGAATATTATCAAAGTTCATTGAACTTTTCATATTACAAATGCCTTCGGGATTTATATTTATTTTTTCAATCGATTTATAATATGGCCAAATTATTGGCATGTATTGTTGATACTAGATGAAATTGATCCCCTACTTGTGGTCCTGAACCAACTCGGAGTGTGGTCCTAGCTGTTAGATAACCGCCACTTGTCGCTAACAGACTCTTTCCACTCTCTTGTGCACCATTACCTATAATCCAATTGGAGTATGCCACGTCTGTCTATATAGATCTTGTACTAGAATTTGTCTTCACATGCAAAGATTTGACGTGTAACGGGTTGAGACAAACTTCAACCCTGTGCCGAGTTGACGTGGAGATCAACTCGGCTCAAGTTACCTACCCAACAGAACTGTTCTTTTAAGATAGGCATCTTAAAAGAACACTTATTGAGTGTGATCTACACCCAAAAATTACTTTAAATAGGGGAGTTAGTACTTAAACTCTTAGGAGATGTCACATAATTGTCTGAGTTAGTAGATGTAAGCACTAACATTGGTTTTCAAATAATTCGTGCAAAAAAATACATGTGTCATTTTCACAATAAAGGTAAAATTACATTTGTACTCGTTTAAAATTTGTGAGAGTGTCACGTACCTAAAATATTGTACAAGTGATCTAATTACGTGCACAAGCTTATTCCAGAGGGGGTAATATGCTTTTCCACCTCCGACGGGATTCATATTTGTTGTTTCTATTTCAGGAAGATAAAAAAAACTAATTTCATTTTGTTTTTATTCTTTTTCCGATTCCCCTTCCCTTATTACTTTGCATTTAATTCGATCATGTCGACAGAAAGAATCATGTCCATGTCGTTTCTTGCAATTTTTTTCCATCGCTCTCGCTTCTTTTTTTTTTTTTTTTTAAATTTATTTGCAAATGAGATTTTTTGTTCTTTTAACTTGGAAAAGTAAACTGTACAATTTCGTTTATTCACTGTCAATTTTTCACCTTAAATAATAATAATAATAATAATATTGTGGGAAATGTTGACTTAAAAATTAATTGTTAATTATAGATTTAAAAGGTATCAATCGAACATGTTGAAATACTATCCATATCACATAGTTAGGGCCGTTCATCCGACCCGCGGATCGGGTCAGATCACACTGATCCGAACCGAAATTATTCGGATCAGATCGAATTGGTGTCGGCTTCGGATCGGCTCCGAAAATAAATTTAAATAAAATGAAAGAAAGAAGGAGAAAGAGGCGTTTTTATCATCCTCTAATGTGATTGTTCCCATGGAAATGAGAAGAAATTCAAAACCCAACTTGAAAAAACCCATGAATGGAGAGTTTTGGGCTACAAGCCCTTGAAGAAACCCCTCAAAAATATTTCTTCCTTCGAAGCCACATATTATTAGTTTGAGCAGCCCTACACATAGTACCTTTTAGCATGGTGACAATGAAATTTTTATCTCTAATTTTGATAATATGTATTCTCTTCATCTCCTATAAAGAGTTTATCTTTAAAAACTATATAATTTTTGTGTCAATAAAATAATTTACTTTTAATTTGTTTACATTACATATTATTACTAATAAAATAAATATGTGATCAAAATAAAGTAATGATATAAATGAAAAATAAAGTGTAAAATTTTAAATTTTGTCTCAGTTATTAGATTTTAAAGTAATGATATAAGTCAAAATAAGTTATATACCCTTTTAAGTGAACTCCTTTAGTAGGGCGAAAAGAGTAATAACCCTTGAGATACTCTGTAATTTTTCAGTAAAAGTGACACCGAATCAAATGAAAAATGTCTTAAAATTATGGGACAAAATTACATTTTCTATTCTATTACAAGAGTTTATTTTTAAAGTTATTTTTTATTTTAATAGAAAAGTCTAATATAATAATGCATGAACTATAATTAATGAAATAAATAAACTATTCTAAATTTGTATCTTGACATTCATAATAAATAATTAGAACGGAGAGATTAAGGCCCTGTTTGGCAAGTTTCTCAAAATCATGTTTTGAGAAAAGTTTGAATTTTATAATAATTTTTCATTATTTTCAATACAACTTTTTACATTTTTCAATACACATTTTTACATTTCCAATACAATTTTAATATTATAAAATCAAAATAAATTTCAAAACCATGTTTTGAAAATTATACCACACATGCCTAATTTAGTAAAGAGATATAATTGAAGAAGCGGAAAAAGTGTAGGATGCATGGATTGGTTGGGGGGAGAGAAAGAGGAAGATGGATGGGATGGATTACGGAAGAGGGAATAGTGATTATTTTCCTTGCAATAATTCATATAATATTATATTATAGCAGTCTGCAGAATGAAGAAGGAAGAAGGAAGACGATAATAATAATCATCATTGCAAAATTGACTGGCCAAAAAATTAGCTGTTGTGTGACTTGTGAGCACCGTGGCGATCGCGGTGGCAGATATGTTGTCCCAATTAGAGTGTTTTCTCCTTTATCTCTTCTCACATACTCACATATGTGGAAGGGTTAATAATAAATTCATTAATGATCCTTACATATATAATAGGAGACACAAGAAAAAATATTATAATTGGAACAACAGATCTCAAGTCGATCGCGATGGCGATGGCGATCCATAACCACAAAGTTGAACTTGAAGGTTCTCTTTCTGTCACTTAATTTGTCCTTTTAGCTTCAAAAAAAAAAAATTTTGTCCTTTGAGAAGAGAGCGTGTCGCTCTCTGGTTGGATTGGTTGGCACTTGGCGCATGCAGCCATCGCTCTCGTCCTTTTTTTCCCACCACGTCAATCATCAAACCATCCTTGTGCAAAAAGGGACATTTGCACATAGTCGCCCCTCAAATTTTGAGGACCTCCAACTTTTTTTGGAAAAATAAATTATTTTTTGTTTTTTATTTTATATTAAATTTGTGAAATTATCAAAATTTAACTTCATCCATTATATATATATATATATATATTCTCTTATTTAAAGGGTCCCAATTTGTATATCGTTAAAATTTGTATTAGACCTGTCAGATGGTCCAACGAACATTGTTTTAGAATTTTTTTAAGAAACATATAATACTTTTCTTATTGAGACAACAAGTGTTGAATTTATCAACAAAAGTATCACGAGTTTGTTATGAAGTATCGCATATAACTTGTGATAATGTACCATTTATAGCATCTTATATATCGGGTTTTGCTACCGATACATCGCTTCATTCTAAAGAATACACAGGAGTGAAAACCAACAACAAATAATCTGCTACTTTTCTTTTTCATTTCTTAGGTTGTCCTATGGAATATGACCCGATCACTTTGTCAATTCGATGCAGCTGCGTTATCACATCAGATGATGGTTTAGATAAGGATCCTATAAACTACCTTCTGTTTGCTGGTGTGTTTGACATTTGTCCCCTTACATTTCTTAAATATATTTTTTGCTCCCCTGTGTGCTTTTAAATACATCTTTTACCCTCCATTTGACCACTAGTCAACCATTTAAAAATAAAATAAAGACATCTATGCCCTTACACTTTATTTTACCATAATTATTACATTTATTTAAATATTTTATATTTTTAAACAGTAAAGTTTATATTTTCTTAAAATATACAATGCTACAATTTATTTTATTTTAATATTCACTATTTTTTTTCGTTTTGTATTTAAGTTTATTTTACAATTTATAAAAAAAAATTCCAATGAATTAAAATATTTTAAAATTTTGACTAAATGGGAAAATTTTAATATATATTAATATACTCGCTTAAGTGTCAAAAATACATTATATAAATTATGAAAATTTTAATTTTAGAACATAGTGAGAAAAGTTTAATGAGTTTTAAAATATAATTTTAAATATGACTCTTTTTTTTTAAAACAAGAGTATGTAATTAAAAGAAGAAGTTAATTCAACAATATATTATTATAAAGTTTAAAAAATAAAATTTCATTTTATAGTTTTTTACAGTATCAAACAAACAATAAAATAAAATTTGTATCAACCAAATGTTACATAAAAAATTATCTATAAATTTGAAAGAAATATGAAAATACATTACCAATTTCAACTAAATTAATATAATATATTTTTAAATTTTAAGTTCAAATTTTCTCATCATTTGACATTTTAAAAATATTTTCTTCATTTTAAATACAAAAGTTAATAATTAAATAAATACTCCCTCTGTCACACTCAAAGAGTCCACTTTCAAAAAAAAAATCTTGTCTCATTTAAAGAGTCCACTTTGAATTTATTTACATTACATACTTTTACCTTTACTAATATTACAATGTGTGATTCACAATTGACCCTTACTTTTAAAATAAAGATATAAGTGAAAAAAAAAATGGTGGTAAATTACTTATTTTAGGTGTTTTACCTCACAACCCATAATAAGTTGTACACATTTCAAAGTGGACTCTTTGAGTGGGACGGAGGGAGTACCAAACTATGTATGTAAAATTTTATTATTGTAAAATATTATAAAAAAAAAAAAAAAAGAAAAAGAAAGAAAGATGTTTAATGAAATAAAAATAAAAAGTAAAAATTTTCATTTTTTTAAATTGCACTAATATTTTAAATTGAAAATATAAATTTTGTTGCTAAAAAAATATAAAATGTTGAAATACATGTGAAAATTAAATATAAAATAAAATGGAAGTGCATGAATGTCTTTATATGATTTTAAAAAGTTAACTAGTGGTCAAGGGGGACAAAAGATGTATTTAAGAAACACAAAAAAACAAATAACAAACAAACTAACAAACACAGAGTGGTATAAATGATTTAAACCTTTAGATAATTGGTCGTATTCTCCTCTCATTCAAAGTTGTTTGTCGATACTTGATTCCACCTGCCGCTTTTTCCTTCATCCTTTATTGGCCGGCCAACATATATTTCACCTCAATGTTTTTCTTTCCTTCATACTCCACTTTCTACCTTTCATATCGTGTGAGATCATCAAATTTTCGTGTGGTTTAAATGAGAGTAAAAGAGTATATGGAATACATCGATGCATATGATTTATGATTTTGTGCTCGTTAGAAAATAATTAGTACTTGATCTTATCATAACGATAAATTATGCTTGTTTTGTCATTGTGACACGTCATTATTAGTACAAGTGATCTGGATTCAGTAGATAGAGGCCATGTAGAGTCTAAATGAGTTCAACTCAACTCAAGTCCAGTCGAGTTTAAGGACCTATTCTTTTTGTTTTGGTTTAGTTTCAACAGTAAATTTAATATATTATAATTATTTTTCATCATTTTTAATACAATTTTTTACTATTCAACTATACATTTTCAAATTACACTTGTTACATTATAGAATTATTTTTACAAGGAACACAAAGTTTAAATTCTGCTTATATTATTTGAATAAGTGACAGATACGTATGAAGATGAAGATGAGATTAGTTCTTAGGTATCTCGATAGAAATGATAATCTCATTGAAAAACAGGACAGTACTATGATTCCGATGATTATTAATTATAAGTATTAGGATTGAGGAATATTAAGCACGCATGTGTTTCAGTGGTCCATATCCAACAATTTGTTCTAACTTTTTTTTTAAAACTTATAATTGTGTTGGTGAATGGGATGTTCTTAGGTTGGACTAGAACAAAATCGAGCTGTAAACCCTATGCTTTCATTAACAACAGTGGTCCCTAAATATATATATATACCTAATTTTTGTTTGAATTAAGTACTATTTCATTGTCATGTTATCTATTACATCGAATGTAGTATGGACGTGAGCAGAGGAGTAACGAAATTGGGAAGTCGCATTGTCCTGTTATCCACTACATCGAAAGCAGGGTTGTAGGGATGAGAGCATCCTCCACTTTAAATAGACAGAATTGACACAAGTAAAAATCGAACTCCCAACATTTGAGTAATTCTCTATGCGTCACATCTGTTGAGACGATGGCGAGTCAATTTTCTTAATTCTTTGTGATACTTCACGAAATACAAAAGCAAGATAAATATTATTTTCGAATCCCATTGGGGACCATGATAGATATTATAGAGGCAAGCTAGGTCATTGGACAGTGGAGACTATGAGTATAATATAATCAATTAGTACACAATGTCACCAAACTATTGGTCTAAATTAAAAAACTTTTTACTATTTGTTTGTACCAGGCTTTAATCCGGGGACCATATTGCACAGACCCAAAAAAAGCAGGGTTAAATGGGGAAAATTAAATGTATAATAGTTAATTAGCCAATTAAACAATGGGAGAAAAGTACTAAGTATAATGTTATTAATTAGGAGATCGATACGCAAACGCCTAATCTTCTGCATTCTCCAATGGATGCTGTTTTTTGCACATAATATGTGCAAGTTTTTTTGTACATAAAGTAGAAAATACCATTATTGCCCTCTTAATAAAATTTTGGGCCATATACTTCAAAGGGCAATAATGGTAATATCAAATATCATGGCCCACATTTCCTACTTTATGTGCACAAATTCTTACACATAATATGTGCAAGAAACATTTTCCTTCTCCAATTAAGGTTTACGGAGACTTGTAATAAAAAGGCACACATTTCGTAAATCAGAAAAAAGTAGTCAAATCTCAAATCACACACCCTGTTGTCTCACCATATGAGAGCGATTTAACCATCGGTACTGAAATAGCTAGACAACCTTAAACTTTTACATTATTTTAAATTGTATAATTAAATGTGCCAAAACCATTCTTTTTCTTTTTCTGTTTTTTAAAAAGTTAGCTATCTAGTGGAAAAGAGAACAAAACGAGGTAAATTAAAGCAAAAAAGCAAAGGGTTAGGGTGCAAATTACTTTAATTGGGGATAATCTTTGGCATCTCAAATTGCAATTGGCTAAGACAGTTTAATCGTGCTCTAAAATTGAACTAGGTTGGCTAACTTTTATTTATATTAATTGTGGAGATTAATGTACATAAACTCTGAAATTAATTAAGGGCCAAGGTTGTCCTAAAGCCAGCCAGCCGTCAGCCGCAACTTATTATGGTTAGTTTGTTTGGATTTTGGTCTCATTTGTTTCGACTTGTTGCAGTTTTGGTTTCTTACGTTTGTATGTTGTTATAACTTTGGTTTATAGGACATGTTATGATCAATTTTAAATAGTTAAATGAGATATTAACGACTTTTAGGATTTTTAAATGTGGAAAAAAAATTTTGAAACTTTATCATGATTTATATATATTTTAGTGGGCCATCACCCATGTAATAAGTACAACCAGTTCAAATAAAAGGGAACAAGGCTCTGTTCTCTTGTGGCTTTGGTAGAGGAAATTTTATTAGAGGGAAGTTTTTTGTTAGAAATTTTTTGGAGGGAAGTTTTTTTTTGGGAAATTGTGTAGGTGAGAGATAAAAAAATGTAATGATTGTGTTATTTTTTAAATTTATGTGAGTAGGTATTTAGAGGGAATTTTAAAATTTTAATTTTAAATTGTTGAAAAAGTGAAGTTGTTTCTTTGTGTAAAGTTTTGGAAAAAAAAAAGTGATGATTCTCTACCAAAGCCACAAGAGAACAGAGTATCAATGATGACTATAGCCTAGGCTATGTTCTGACTGAAATGAAAATTTTTTAGTTTGAGTAAGGAATATTTTTTGGAGGAGGTTTCTTTTTGAAATTTGTATAAGAAAGAGAAGTAAAATGTAATGATTATGTTATTTTTTAAAATTTATGTGAGTGAAGATTTAGAGAAAATTTTAAAATTTAAATTTAAAAGTTAGTAAAAAATAATATTGTTTCTTTAGGTAAAATTTTATATAAAAAAAATTAATGATGATTTTTCTAAAATAAACTGAAAAAGATTAGAGCCTTAACAACTTAAGTCACTTTTCAAAATGAACGAATTTAAAGGACAGCAGAACCGAGGAAGCGTTTGGTGTAAGTAAGCTATAAATTGAATGGAAATGAAACTGCGTTTTGTGGCAATTTAGAACGGAACTTGAATCAAATTGAAAACTACCATTTAAAAATATTTATTACTCGATCTCTCTGTTCATTAGAAGAATTAATTGTATTTTGTGCTCATAAATAGTTGTATTATTACATTTTTCAGTCATTTGCATAGAGGGTTCATCTAGAAGTCAGGGGGGTCGATTCTTACATATATGTCAGTTCTATCTACGGCTGTCACTCTGCAAGAGATTTCTCAACTTCGTTCTTTCGCTTCCCGTAACATTTGCTTCCTATGTAATAGTACTTAGTTAAAACTTAAAAGGAAGAAACGAGAAAAAAAAAAAAAAAACGTAGGGTTAAGTAACACAAACCTTGCTATTCATGGAAAGGAAATATCGCCTGTTCTCTTGGTTTGAAACCAAGTGAATATAAAAATGTATTTAAAATGTAAAAAATAAATGCTGAATAGTAAAAATTGTATTGAAAATGATGAAAAATGATTAAAATATATTAAATTTACTGTTGAAACCAAAACCGTTTTCAAAACTAAAACTAAAAGACAGCCCGATCATCTTCCCAATATTCTATTTTATATAAGAAAAATAAAAAATAAAAAAAATATTATTCCTATGCATCAGAAGTTGTAGCTGAAGATGGAATATTCACGTGGGAGGGTGGGGGCCACAGCCGGATCATGAATTTCTACTTATTACTTATTAGGCGAAACAAGTGAAGTATCAGCATCCACGGACCATGTCTCCTCCTCTTTCCCGCAAAGCTTGCGGTTAGCCATGTGTTTCTCACTTCCCACTTCCTGTCTCTATTCCAATTTTCACCTCTTTAGTTTTCATGGTTGTGGTGTAAATGAGTTGAGCTAAGTGTTTATACAAGAATAATTTGATTCGAACTAGATGAAACCAATATATTTAAATTCAAACTCGATTTGACAAATTTATAATAAGTTCGATCTTGAACTGTAATAAATTTATTGAGTTCAAACTAGAGTTCCAGTTTGAGGTTGAATTAATGTTTTCTTCAAAATTTATATATTTTTCGAGAAAGTAATAAAATATTGTATATTTATATATTTATTGACTCAACCAGGAAATGCAATGCATGGTTCTAGCTCTACTCGATGTTGGTTAATGCTGAACTCGAACTAGACTTTGACTAAGAATGTAGCTCGCGAGCGACTCACCTTATGTACGTGTCGTTTATATTTCAATCAAAGACGGAAATTCTTGTGTTTGTGACTAACTACCCCCAAATTGAATTTTCTGTAATTAATTATTATGAAACCAAAAACAAAGAACAAGTTAAGGATAATTAATTATAATTAGGGTGGATCCAATGAGGGATAACGCAATCTTTGTGGGGCTAATCATATTTGACCCCTATCCACATCCGCTAAGCTTTATTACTACTAAAATGGGAGACAATCTTGCCTGCCATCTTAATGACCAAAATTGTTAATGTTTTACTATTAAATTAATTAGATTAAAACTGTTAATTAGTATTAATTAAAGTGTAATTAATAGCCACTAATCGTCCCATTCGCCCGTACCAACAATTTTATTCTATCCACCTCCACAATGGCAATGGCGATTGGAAAAGAAGAAGAATCAGATTCCTGACATACTAAAAACAAATGGAGCTTATTAAATGGAACCCAAATGCTGCGACTGCTACACAACAAACAAACCTACAAACAACAACACAAATTAAAAACTTTTTTTTGAAACGAGACAATGTTTCAGTGATTGTATCGCGTAGAGACTAGAGAGCATTCCAATAATCGAGATTCGATTCATACTATAATAAAGATGATTTCAACAAAGAAAAACAGAAAACAAACAAAAAAAACTTGGCTGATGGCTGGGAAACTAAGTGCTGTGCCTCCAATCATTCCAAACTTCCCACTTTATTTCATTACACTTTTCATTCTTGTTTCTCATTTGACATAATTCTTTCACTTTTTTTTTTTTTTTTTTCCAGAGTGAACGACCTTTAATATATTTTTACTTTTCGAAAGTGTCCTCTTTGGTACATAATGATAGTCTTAGCAACAAATCAGAGCAACTTTTTGATACCAACTCATGTGTCATGCATTCATTGGTTATATTTTTATTAATATCAAATAATTGGCCAATTAATGCATGTCACATGAGTTGCTATCAAAAAGTTGCTATGATTTGTTGCTGAGTATATCATTACTCCTTTTTTTTTTTAAGTCACGGATATACCTATACTAATTTAAAGGGGCAAAAAATGTACTTTGCCATTAACTCACCGTTAAACTTAACAGAATTGCCATCACATGCCATTTTTCAAGGGTATTTTTGTCCCTTCACTGTTCATCATCCTCTTCCTTCTTCTTTTTCTTTTTCTTTTTTTCTTTTCTTTGTCTGTCTCTGGACTCTCCCTGCGCCGGCTACCACTTTTCTCCTTGCTTCTGTCGTCCTCCTCCCTCCCGTCGTCGTTGTCGTCATCTTCCGTTGCTGTTTTTCTTTTTCTTTTTAATTTTTTTCTCATTATTTTTGGCCCGCAATGTTCTGCAATCAAAAAATTGCAGAACCGAAGCTCTGCAATTCGATTGCAGAAATTCGATTCTGCAATCGAACTGTGCAGACGTCGTCCTCCTCCCTCTCCGTCTTTGTCGTCTTCGTCTTCGTCAATCGAGCCTTTGATGATTATGTTTGCATAACTTTATAGGAAATCTTGTTTCTTCACTTCATTTTCCATTTTCTTTCTGGTTGTTGTTGTTGTTTAGTTGTTGATGTTTCCACACTTTAATTGGATGGAGAAGAGGTGCACGGTGGCGGAGGAGGAAGGGTGTAGAATTTGGGGAGGAAGAAGATGAACAGTGAAAGAGAAGAAAATGAATAGTGAAGAAACGAAAATACCCCTAGAAAAAAGGCAATTCCTTCAAAACTAACCGAAGTTAAAGGCAAAGTACATTTTTGGCCCCTTTAAATTAGTATAGGTACATTTGTGGCTACAAAAAAAGTATAAATACCAAAACGGATACAATCGAAAAGTAAAGTATATTAAAGGTCGTTCACTCTTTTTTTTAATTAATCTTTTACTCAGGATGCCTTGCCATTGCCAATTGTTGGAAAATTTAATTAAACCAAAGTTTATTAAATTAGGTAATTATATTTTTAAGTAGAATTTGTTATTTTAGTTGCTTTCTATTTGGCTGTTTTGAGAAAATTCAGTTATTTGATGAAATAGTTTTGAATTATAAATTATGATAAGATTAAGAAATGAAAACATGTTTGGGGTTATCATTAAAGAAAAAAAAAAAAATTTCAAAGAGAAACACATATGACATGCGAGAGGTTGTGAGGCCAGTGAATATCTTAGTACTTCCGGTCCGTGTTGTAAAGCATTTGGCATGGTTGTGTTATTTAGTTATTACAAATAAGTTTTATTTATATTTCTGCCCAATGGGCTGCTATGCCAACAGACCCAACCCAACCCAACTATCCAACTCTAACATTTCTGCCCAGTGGTCATGTACAATGATCCAGCCCATTCACATTCTTGGCAAATCCATCAAATAATAATCGGAACGAAAAATAAAAGCTGAGAAAACACATAATATTATCATCAAAAGAAAAGATCTTTGTTCCTGATCAGAGAAAATATCACACATTTGAAACAGAAGTAGCGCATGATTCAAGATGAAAACAAACACACGTCCAATCATTATTACAAAAGTGACAAAACCCAATTCAATAATTGAAGGCCATTCATGTCTCGGCATCATCCTCTTATTAATCATTAACACCATATATATATAAATTTATCTGATCATCTTCAGTTTCAGTTGAGAGAGAAGCACCTGAATTCCATGTTCTTGCTTCTTTTCTTTCTTTCTTTTTATTTTCTTGTCGAGAAGATGATGATCAAGAAGTTAAAGCATCCATCCAGGAACCAGTGCACTGATGTTTGAAGCATTAGTTACTGCAGTTATTTGGCTTGAACTCACCGGATTATAACTGTTCAATTGAGTTTCAACAAGAAGAATATATAAGTTAAGTTTAGGAAAACCTTCCATTAGAAAAGTCCGTATTGTAATACTATTTCGGAGGTAGCTGAAGTTTGCTTACCCTATTTGCAGGCCTGAGCTGCACTCTAGGGGCTGAAAGAATCCCTGAGATTGAGAATGCTGCTGGCTGTAAGTACTGCTCTGCTCTCCGCCTCCGCCACCGCCGCCCCAGGATTGATGAAGATGATTCTCAGCATAAATTTCTTCCAACTGAAAACACCATATATACTGGAATTCAGAGTTACAGACACACACACACACACACCCACACACAAAAGAAGCCATTTGAAACCGTTGAGGACATACGACTCCATCTACCTTCCTTTCCAGTGACTTGTTAGCATCAAGCCATAGCTTTTCCTGCACAGACCAGAATGTGAAGGTTAACAACATGCAAGACTAAAAATCAGGGGAATAAAAGATTCTTTGGTAACCATAGAATTCTTAACTAACCTTTGTTTGAAGATCTGAAAGCTGATCAACCATAGCTTGTGTCTGTAGATAAAGTACCAAAAACATGTCAGATATCACATGAAAGCATTTGGATACACAATATGCAGAGAGATTGAGCTAGAATTTGAAAGCAGAGACACTATGGAAACTGTCCTTCTAGAGTTCAAGTTCAGAACATCATTGAGATAATACGTTGTTTAAGTTATTTAAAAGCTCTCCCTTTTTTCATTTTTTTTTTTCCCTTAAGCCAAAAGGGACATAATATATATACTTTTCCATACAGTGCTAAGGACTTTTAAAAAATTAAGCAATAATAAGAGGAAGTTCAACAAATGCATGATCATGATGATGGAAGAGCACATTTGACCTCAACCATCTACAGATAGTATGTTCTAAACCAGGAGTTTTAGGCCTTAAAATTAAATGAGGGTGATTGCATTAGATTGACAGCCGATGTAAAACCTTACCAAATTTCATGATATATGAATCATATAAGCGATGGTGAAATATGATTCCTATAACTGACCTACAAAATCAGACAAAAGAAAAGGCTAGTGGAAAATATTAATGAGATTCCTTACCCTGGTAGTCCTTACTAGCTTCAAGGATGATTCTAGTTGATGCTCAAGATGTTCAAGATCACTTATATTTAGAGGTCCCAAGTCGTCTCCAAGAAGGTGTCTGCAATAACAGTGTTCAAAATGCAAACAATTTCACTTGAGCTGCTTTAATTGAGTCAGGTTCTTAAACAGCCGATTCGCCATTCATGCTAAAGAAGAATCATAAACTATCTATATATACGAAGCAAACTACCAGTATTACCTCTGATATCGTTGTAGTGATTCATATTTGCCCTTCAGCTTCAAGTACTCTTTGTAGCTGCTTTGCTATTGAATACCAACAAAACATAAGCGCGTGAAAGAACATGCAAATAAATAACAAAAGGCATTAAAAGATAATCCTGTTTCTTATACTACAAAGCAAGCACTGAAATGCTCAGTGAACCTCTAGGTCTTTGGTTGTTTGGTTAACTTCTACCGCTCCATAACTGCATCTTTGATACCTTTCAAGGGTTTTGAGCATGCTGCCAATCATGTTAATCACAGAATGATTTGATCAGAAGAGATTGAGTAGATTCTTGACAGTTTGAAATAATATATAGGAGGATGGCGTGCACAGTTAGAGAAAAATGCATTCTTTGTCGAAAGTTCAATAGTCACTTCAATGCATGTTCGTTAGCATATTTTTAAAGACACGTTTTTGAAGATTTGTTTTTTATATTAATGTCTCATCATTCTGATACACATTTTTACCATTTATCTACATATTTTTTATATTTTTAATATATATTTTTAGATTTCTAACGTAATTTTTTACATTAAAATTTTTTTTTCAAAAACATATTTTCAAAACCATCTTTTAAAGATCATGCCCACTATTTTCCAGGTGAAATAGATTGTACTGTTTATCTAAAACCCAATAAGGGGACTCATTAAAACTACAGCTGAGCAAATTAATTAGGCATTAAGTAGGGAGGCATTCTCACGTTAAATATGAAATCTTTAATTTCTAAGTACAAGATTTACATTTCAGAATCAGGACAGACATATCAGCTGAGTTAGTTGGTATGGGATGTAATAATGAATGCATTTAAAAACCATCCGAATTTCAATGGTCAATTGATAGACCTTTAAGCTCTCAAACTCAAAATCTCAATCACTGAAAGAAAGTTGGCAAAACCAAAAGTTAAAGAAGAGCACTGTTTTATCAAACAGTCAATAAGCAGATCTTCTTGGAATCTAAGATTCACAGATTTCAAGAAGATGCAGCTTCCCTCATGTTGGATCATGCAAGAGTTCATCGTACTATCTGAAAGGTAATACATGTACGAGGAATTTTCATGTTTGAATACAAAAATAAAACGAGAATTCTTGCGATCCACATCCCTCTAAATTCATATCCCTTCAATGTGTATCTGATTATCATCAAATCAGGTATTCATTAAAAAAATTTCTGAGAATTCTCAAACCATAACTGATAAACTACCCTCCCATGAACCAAAAAGCCCTAGAATTTTTTTTCTCTTTTTTTTCTCGGAAGGATTATACACAAAATGAATTATGGCCAAAAGAGGGACTTGGACATGCCAACGTTTATTCTAACTAATCACCTTAATTGATATGTGTCCTTATTTGGAAATGTCATGTTTAAGGGACTAGATCGATGACCCTTTCCAATGTGTCTAAGCATTTTTGCCTTAAGGATGTCCTTTTTTTTCTTTCCTTTCAAAAAAAACATCATAAAAATGAATGGGATCTTGGAGCCTGTGAAATCATATCTACAATTAACATGTATAGAAGAATGATAGAAAAATGAACCCCTCTTGCTAATCAACTGATCAGATGATGCAATATAGAAATAAAAAATGAAGGGAAACAAAAAAAAAAAAGACTGATCTAAAGAACATGGATTTTTTCATTTCTGAAACAGATCCAACATTCTTGTATCTGAAACCTAGCTCTCAAAATAATTTTGGAAAAAAAAAAAAATTCAGAATAAAGAAACATTGTACGAGAGATGAAGAAGAAAAATCCATAAACACCAAGAACAAAAAACGTCAGCTAATTATGGATCTCTAAAAGTCTGAGAAAGAAACATACTTGGAGGTGCTACAAAACTCATAGAGCTTGCCCCGGTTAGAGAAAATGATAAGAGCAACCTCAGCATCACAAAGAACAGATAGCTCGTAAGCTTTCTTGAGCAACCCATTCCTTCTCTTTGCAAATGTGACCTGCCTATTTATCTTGTTCTCGATCCTCTTCAATTCCACTCTCCCCCTTCCCATTTCCCTTTTCTCTCTAAATTACTCTCCTTGTATGCACTAATACTTCTATAAATTTCTTCACACCCTCCTAACTATTTCTCTCTAATCATGTAAAGACTCCATCTTTATCAACAATTACAGTATAACAGTTGATCCCTTTTCTTCTCTCCCTCTCAAATTCAACAAAACCTAGATATATATGCAAGAAAATTGATAAATAGATGATGATGATGATGACGACAGAAGATTCCTCGAGCTAAAAGAAGCAAAACCCTTGAATTTATAGAGCTTGAGGAAGACAATTGGCAAATGGGATTTAGCCTTTGGTTCTTCTTTAGATTTGGGTTTAGAGTGGTTTTAACCTTAGGATTATCATCTGAAATGAAGAACCAGATACATCAAAAACTTAGGGTTGGAGTTTCTTTTTCTGTCACTCATGTCATCCTTTGAAGCTGTCATGACTTTAAACTAGTGTACACGTAAGAGTTTGCGAGTCGCGTCGGGAGTGCGTGGGACGCACGCGGTGTATGTTCACGTTGAGATTGTGCGTCACGCGGTTGGTTCGAGAGTGGCGGATGGTATTTGTAGGCTCCTGTCTAATCTTCCCTAAAAAAACAGGTAACGTCACTTGGAGTGAAATGGAAGCCCACGTGTCGGTGTATTAGTCGCTTAAGCATGTCTCCCCTAACCATGCAATTAAACTTTAATCTTATTTTAGTTTCTCTTTTTTCTCAAATAATACTCCTTCTATTATAATGAGTTATATCTCCAACAAAAATTTATTACAATAAAAATGTAATCTTTTTTTAATTTGATATACTTAACAATATAATTTTTAGTGGATTGCAATTAATCAACATTTTACAATAAGCAAAAAAAAAAAAAAAAAAGTGAAATATTTTGATAAGAGTTACTCCCTCCGTTTTACTAGAAATTTCACTTTGACAAATATACAACTTATTATGAATGTCAGTGTACAACATCTAAAATAGTTAATTTAACATAATTTATTTTAATTATATCTTTACTTTTTAAATATGAACTAATTGTAGACGACGCATGATTACATTAATAAGGGTGGGAGAAGTTAAAAAAAATTTGAAAGTGGCATAAATTCTTCTAATTGTAACTGCATATGCTCCCTTGTAAGTAAGAGTTCAGTTGCGCTATTTATAAAACTAATGAAAAATTGTATTTTTTTGATAATAAAACTATTTTGGAATGAAAAAAAAAAAATTACATTTCTTTTCAGTGGAAACAAAAGAATGAATTTTAACTAATTATATGATGTCGATATATGACATTTCTGTCTACTTTTTCTCTTACCTTTTCTTTTCTTTGTTCACATTTGTGCTTTTGTTGATTCTAATCACTAATGCATTTACACTGTGCTTGAGACATTGATTTAAAAATAAATAAATAAATAAATAAGAGTTAAAGTAAAGCAGAGAGAGTACTACATTAATTTCCATGTAGAGTTGAAGCAGGGACAAGTTAGTCAATCATAGCTGAAGAACTTTCAAGGACAAAAGAAGTAAACACGTTATTGATTATTAAAATATCAACTTAGCCAACACGTCTACTTTGAACCAATTAATATTAATTGCTATTTCTCAACTTTTTTCACTTTGAAATTATGTGTATATTGTTGGATAATTGATTAACGCCGAAATCGATATTACAAGGCCGAGGTCAGTCACAAATTTGGGATTCTTGATGGATGATACAATTGAGGGGATACGCGTCTGAAAACTCCAAACAAAAAAGGGAAATACCAAAGGGATCACCGAGAACATTTATAATGTAAAACAAGAATGGAGAATTTATTGACAATTGTTATGGGTCTAAATACATGTAGTTTATTAATAGATTATATTCACTAACAAGGTTAAAGGAAATGGAAATACTCTTCTAAAATACACTATTTCAAATAATAAAGTACTAAATTCTCTGATTAATTGGTTGAACAAGATCAAGGAAGCAAAAGTAATTACTTCCCACGTTTCATTAAAATAGTTAACTTTGTACTACTGAAAATAGTATTACAAAATAGACATTTCTATTGAAATGGAGAGAATATTAATTATATATATATGACAAACAACACTTATCTATAGAGTTGAATATTCACTAGCCGTTGGTGAATATTGAAGCAACAAAAATACGTAGAAGCAACATATGATTAAACCATCGCACTTCTTCACAAAAATATGAACGTTAGCAATTTTTCAGTGAGAAAATCGTACTTTTGGTCTCTTTTTTATACTTTCCTTAAAATTTTGGTCAATCTTCTATGATTTATTGGCATTTTTAGTCTCTATAACCAACCACCCTTACAATGACCGGTAAAAACTTCTACTGACAGTCTCTCTTATTGAAATTTATCTCTTAATTCAATTTATTAATTACAAATATTCCAACACTTCGTTGGTAGTTAATTGATTTATACAGTATAGTGGGTATGGGTTGGTGTGATGTGGATCTTTAGATGCTTCTCTCATTGTCATATATATCTGGGAAAATCAGTGGAGGTACATTCGATGGCATTAAATCCTCTTTCCGTTTTATTAAAAATATTTAATTAATTTTTTTTTTATTATTGTAAAAGAGTTCATTTTCGATTTATTTACTTCTCTTATCTTTTATTAATATAATTTTATTTGGTTCACAATTAATTTATATTTAATAAGTAATAATATAAATAAAATAAAATATATCAAATTAATTATATTAGATATTGTAACTCGATACTTATAATAAGATATAGTCAAAATTGACTCTTTTATAAAACGGAAGAAGTAGGGTTTTCCATACATTAATAATAATAATAGTAATTCAGGCGCAGATCGATTAGGACTTTGTTATCTATCCCATCAATCAAATTATGCTATGAAATGTAATGATAAGACAACATGTTTTCTGAATTGTTATCTTCACAAAAGCATCTTTCCATTTGATTTATTATTATTTTTTCTTTAACGAACATATGGTTTTTATAGTGGAGTTCGGCTTGAAAAAGATCAATTGGGCTCGAGGTCAGGTCAAAAGATTTATGATGGGCTTGAGCTCAAGCACGACCTCGAATTAAGGTAAAGTTTTGAGTTCGAATTTTGAAGCAAAATTGTTTTAATCTATACTAAAAACTTATATTATCAGTTTATAAACTCGACTAGTTTGACTAGTCATCAAACCAATAATAAATGAGTTCGAATTCAACTCAATAATTAAACAAGTCCGCTTTCGATCTCGAGACCGAACAGTTGGGCTCATCTACACCCTATAATATAAGAACCCAACCTAACTGGAAGTAGATTTATTTTGAACTAATAGTCAAACATTAATCAAGAAATGTAAGTATGGGGTTAGGCGAAAAGCTAATGATCGAGGTACACAGGTCACACGAATTAATTCGCCATGCAAGCATGTCTGTCTGTATCACAAGTGGTGGGTTATGGAGTTGAAAACGTTAAACCCAGTCAAATTTTTACTGTCTGCTCATATATATATAGCCCATCGCCAACGACAAAGAGAGCCCAAAGACCACTGAAATTACATTTATCGTAAAGCGACCGCTAACAATTTGCGTCTTCAGAAATTAAAGCGATGCCGATGCCCATCTTCAATTAACTCTCTCTTTCTTTCTCAATCTGCTACGTATATTTATAGTTTTGTTATAAAATCATTCATTTATTATTAGATAATAGCTTACGATGCATGCATTGTTAGCGTTATTATACAGGTTATTGCATAGTAAGAATACGGACTTAACAATCGATCGGATTATAAGAGTATTATGAAATGAACGAATAGTTTCGAGACGAGACAATAATAATATTTTCCTTGCTGTATAAAAATATGGTCCTATCTTGAGAGAACTAATGTAGCTATTAATTAAAACGTACATTATTTTACTTTATAACTAATTAAATATAGGTTATTTCATCAACACTAACTGCATCAACGAATTAAAGTATATGTAATATTTACAAATTATAACTAAATATACCTACCGCTTATAAATTATCACACCCTGAAACTAGAATTAGAAATTAATTAATTAACATAAACAAAATAATTACTTTAAGAGTGCCTTTGGCGTGCGGGCATTCCCATATCGAGGAATAGATGAATATTTTATTAAAAGAATGTAATATTGCATTTAAAATGATATAATAGTTTAAATTATTAGATTCTTGTACGTACCAAACATAGTTCCCATTGCTGAGCGCCAAACACACCCTAAATACTTTCTCAAAACAATTGGTTAAAAAAAAAAAAATCGTTGACGCAGGTCAACCATTTTTCGACGTGGATACGCGTCTTGTCCAAAATCCATGACGTGTCCAAATGCTATAGGTTACTGTTTTCATAGGGACCCGATGGGTTGGAGGCCGAAACGGGGTTTGTAACCGCCGTACAATTTCCGGAGCGGACAGCACAGTAAAATTTACATGTTATGCCCACGTGTCCGTACATGAGTGGTGGACGTGATGGAATTGACCGTCTGCGTTCTAAGCGCAGCCTATCAGAAGCCGCCGCGTGACTACCCATCAGAAAACTGTGCAATAATTAGACAGCCAAACAAAACTGAAACTGCAGACTTGCAATTGCAAAGGGAAAAGAGCAGCACCTCCACGTCGCTTAAGGTCATGTTTTTTTGGTTTTGGTTTTGAAAACGATTTTTATTTCAACATTAAATTTTATATATTTTAATTATTTTTTATTATTTTCAATACAATTTTTTATTATTTAGCATTTACTTTTTATATTTTCAATACACTTTTTACATTATACAACTATTTTTCAAAACATGTTTTCAAAATCGTTTTCAAACTAATCAAAAAGAACATGCCCTAAATAATGTATATATAATTTCAAAAAAGCCTTTTATTTTTCCATTTTCCTTTTTTTACCCCTCCTTTAATCTTAAATACAAATTACTTTATGTAAATCAAAATTTTGGATGTAAGCAATTTAAAAAATATATATATAACTTATTTTATGTTTTAAAGAATAATATTTCAAATAATTAATTTATCATTTATATCACTACTTTTAAAATAAATGTTAATTTAAAGAACACAAATTATTATATAAATAACGAAATGCAATGTAACAAATACAACATATTTTTTTTTTATACCTGGTGTACATAAAACTAAATCTTCATTGGGCCTAACCCAATGAAGAAGGAATACATAAACAGTAAGAAAGAAAAGACGCATAAAAGATTCAAGCCCAATCTCGGGTCGGGAAAACTCTCTAAAAATCGAGCCATAGAAACAGGCTTAGGTCGGTCCTACGGGATTTTTCTTATTAACACCCTGAAAACCGAGTCCGGGGAAGTTAGGTCGGAACAAATGATAACACTGACACAGTAGGTAGAAATCATTATAGGATTAGGGATACATTTTGAAAACATGCAGGAATTGCTCAGAAGGATGATGTGAAAGAAGCTAAAAGTCAGGCCATGATGAGAGGTGCGGATAAGTCATCGTAAAAAGAGGGAGAGCAGTTGGAAGCACTGATGATGATAACACAACGGACATGTCAAAGTCTTGAGATAAATACTAAATTATAAGGCCTAAAACGGTACGCAATCTTTTATGTTTGAGCTCTCAAGTGAATACTGTTTATCTTCTTCACCACTACTAACTTGATCGTCTGAGTTACACCGAAGGGATAGCCCCGCTCATTCTACTATTCATACCGGCGACGGAGTGTTCCTTAGATCGATCCGAGCTACGCCTCCTTATTAGCGCAGATCCGAGCTGAAGAAGTCCAAACCTGATCTTCGCTGCTTCTTGCTTCTGTAAAAGACTTCTACTTTGGGCCTGAACCTTTGAGATATTTCTTGGGCCAAGCGGACCATCCAGTACCGGACATTTTGCGTCACATCAATACCCAAGGTAACGGTAATGGTATTCTCTCTTTCTTACTAATTACAAGTTATACTTACTTCCCTAAAGATCAAAGTATTAACTTGATTGTTGGTGTCTATTATCTGGACAAGATCTTGGAGCCTCCTCACGATCATTTATCTCTTTTGACAGGTTGGATGATGGATCCCCTTTCGGTGGCTCCAGTACCCTTTACGGAGCATCATCACGTGACAGTTATTATTTATACAGGAAGAAAGTAATCGTTTTGCATATATGTACTTATTTTTTAATTAAATTATGAACTTAAGTACGTGTTGACATGAGTAGTTTAGCATTATTATACACAAATGAAATATGAAAAGTGAGATAGAAAATTTGAACTATTACTTAATGCTGCATTTAATTTGGTAGTTAAGCAGCTTAAGTAGGAAAGGGATGGGTTGGTTAATTCCAAATTAGTAAGGGCTAGGCTAGGCCCATTTAAGAAGACTGTATAGAGGAATTCACCATTTTCATGGGAATGGGCCCAAAAGTAGGGGTGAGCAAAATAAACAAAAAACGTCCAAACCGTTTCGGATCGGATTTTTTTTTTTTCGGGATAATATTCGATTTCGAATTTTTTTTGGGATAATCCGAAACCAATCCAAAACAAAAATTCACAAAAAAAAATGAAATTTCTTTTATAAAAAAAAACAAAGAGAACCACAGATTTCGGATAAAACCCAGTTTCGGATAAAAACCGATCCGAAATCGCGCAATTGGATTAAAATCCGAAACCGATCTGAAACTTCGGATTCGGATCGGTTTGGAGCGGATTTGTATCGATTTTCCTTTTGCTCACCCCCTACCCAAAAGCATGAAAAGGTTGTAAACTTGTAATGCAACGTAAGGAGCATCCTAATTTGCTCACTAATCTAAAATACTGTATTCAATTTAAAATAGTGAAATAATATAATTTGACTTTAAAACGATATTGTTCACTTAAGAATAATTAGTGAAATTATGTCGTGTTACTAATTAGGACATCATTAAACAATATTTTAAATATGTAACACGACATTAGTAAACTGAGCTGCTTGGTCGTTCAAAGTTTGACTCAAATTAAGCACAACTTTATCATCTCATTGGCTGGTAATTGATTACTCACTAGTTGGGTGAATTTTGGCTATCTTTATTGAAATTTAGATAATTGCCAGACTATCCTTACAACAATAATTAAGTCGTTGTTCCACTAAGGGCATGTTCTTTACGCCGGTCTGAGAATCGGGTTTGAGTTTTTAGGTAGAGACCAAATGGGTTGAGACCCAAAATAAAGAAACGTCGTTCTCAACCCTAAACCGCAACACAAATTCCACCACCACCCGGTCCGCCCCGCCGCCGCCGCGCGGCCCAAAACCTAAATCCCCAAAATCAAATTCTTCTTCTTCTTCTTCTAATTTTTTCTGTTTCAATCAAATGGGTTTGAGCTTGAAGTCCATATTTTTCCCAAATTTGGGATTTGGGGATTCAAATTTAAAATAAACAATCTCAATTGGGTTTGTGAGTAATTGTGGGGGAGGAAGAGGAAGAAGTGCGAAGAAGAAGAAGAGGAAGAAGAGGAGGAGGAAGGGCCGGCGGCGCGGGAAGGAGGCCAAGGGCGGCGGCGGGAGGGCGGCGGCGGAAAGAAGATGGGAACCAAGAAGAAGAAGAAGAAGAAGAAGAAGATGGGAACCAAGAAGAAGAAGAGGAGGCCAAGGGCGGCGGCGGGAGGGCGGCGGCGGAAGAAGAAGAAGAAGAAGAAGAGGAGGCCAAGGGCGGCGGCGGGAGGGCGGCGGCGGAAAGAAGATGGGAACCAAGAAGAAGAAGAAGAAGAAGAAGAAGAAGAAGAAGATGGGAACCAAGAAGAAGAAGAGGAGGCCAAGGGCGGCGGCGGAAGTGGGAATTGGGCGGCGGCGGGAGGGCGGCGGCGGAAGTGAGAATTGGGTTTGTGAACTGAGTTCGATTTTTGGGTAAAGAACATGAGGTTGGGTTCGATTTTTGGGTTGAGACCCAAAAAATGACCAAATCCGGTTCTGAGAATAAGGTAAAGAACAGGCCTAAATAAGTTCAATTATATAAATTATATATTGTGATAATTTACGATTGCTTTATACTATTTCTCATATGATTTATATACTGAAATTTACCATCATTATCAATCTAATGCAATGTTCCTCATTTTTCTTGGGTTAAGACAAACTATTTACGTACAAACAAATTGTCTTTAAATAAATTTTAAAAAATTAAAAAAAGGAAAAAGGTGGATATGAGTAGATCGAGGAATGAATTAAAATTTAAAATAGGACAAGAAATGAATTCATTTATTAATACTAAAAGGCCAATAAGCAGGCTACAAATATACTAACACACAAAGCGTAGGCTAGTAATTAGCATTGTCCAAGTGTCCAACACTAATTAAATGGTAAACTTGATTAATTACTAATTTAATTAGACTATCTGCATGCATCTTTATCTAATCCAAGGATTAATTGTACTTGTACACTCCGTTTTGATGCATATCAACTTCATTAATCATCTTGTTGCAGCTCCGATCGTAATTATTATAATGAATTAAATCCTCATCATCGTCAAAGTTCCATAGCCATCCCCATAAACCATCCTGCATGCCGGAAAGTGTGGCGGTGTACGATTCCTCCGACGGCCATGCCTCCGCCGCCGCGTAACAGTACTGTACCGGCAAGCCTGGAGTACTATTTATATTTTCCACCATGTTTGGATGACCGGACGTCGGAAACATCGGTTGCTGATCGGACGTCATAACGAAGTCTGATAGGAGTTCGGCAGGCGATATTGTTGTTGCCTTTGCCGATCCGGCGCCTTTTTCTTGGTTTTGGGCCTGTTTATTGAGTGCTGCGGTCCGCTTGGCTTTCCTTTCGGAAGGTTTGGGCTTCTTTTTGAAGTGGGTTCTCCAGTAATTCTTGATCTCGTTGTCTGTTCTTCCGGGCAAGTATCGAGCTATGGTCGACCATCTAAAGATACATTAAAGACAAATTTATAATACTCTATTAAAAAAGTTCTTGTACGAACACACAAACTTAATTTTAAATATTAAAAACTAGACTCTTCTAACCCATAAGTACGTACTTGTTACCCCATAAGGCGTGAAGTTCAATGATGATGCCTTCCTCCTGAGGAGTTAAATGGCCTCTTCTAAGTCCTGGTCTTAGATAATTCACCCATCTTAGTCTGCAACTCTTTCCGCTTCTTTTCAATCCTACACCGAAATCAATCCAAAATTAATCCTAACATGAACGTACAGGAATGATTTTTTGAATTTAGTTCTAAATGTAAAGTTCTATTATAATTGCATCCACATTTTCTTTCTGGTTCCTACCCGTCTTCTTCATCCTCGAACAACAAATTCAATCACTTGTATTCTCTCGGTTCCATTAGAATAGTCTACTTAATTACAAAAACATAGTATATATAACGTACCTGCAGACCTAGCCACAGAACTCCATCTTCCCTCGCCATGCAACTTAAGGTATTCGGTAAGCAACTTATCCTCCTCAGGCGTCCAAGGTCCTTTCCTCCACTCCTGCTCCGCAACGCTCCAACCCATCATCGTTCCGACAACGTAAGTACGCTTGAAGATTCTTAAAAAGATCGATCGATCTACTTCCGGCCGCCGCTGGATATTAATGTCTGATGTTGCCTAAGTCTTAGGATTACGGAAAAGGCCACGTCAATCCGGTCATATATATAGTGCTCATTATTCTTATCTGGAGACCTAACCAACAAGGCGTATAATTTCTTCTTGTATTTTAATTAAATCATGTAATGACGTGTATAATTAAATAAGTCATTTTCAGTTCTAGAAACTATTCACCAAGTGTTGCTGTTTAAAGCTTTTGGTTAGATTCTGAGGCAATCAGAGATCCCCATCTGGACACGTACCCTATACCTCCAAATTCATCTTTAATATATATATTACAAGATCGAAGAAGAATGGAAAAAAATAAAATAAACTTTAATTCTTTTTTTTAATATGTAATTCCATGACATCACTGATCATCCCCTGGAATGGAGAGGAGAGTGTGTTGTTGGTATGTCTCTTCGAAAATGGCATCCTCTCCAATCACCATGCAACACTTGTTGCTTAATTCGCATATATCTGAATGATGCATGCACTCTTCCCGGTCTCCTTTCATAATATTATTTTCAATATTATAAAATGAGCACGAACAGAATGAATAAACGTTCACTAATACAATTATTTATGAATCACGACATATATAGTAATTTCAAAGTGAACTCTTGTATAAAAACCGGGTGAATGTTTATTTTTTCACCGCGTGTATCAATACTGTTGGGGGAGCGTATTTTGTCGAGGGAAGGGGGCAGGAAGAATCTTTCTAGAGTACTAATTTGGGAAATCTGCGCGATAAAGGAAGATGGGGACAAAGTGAGTTGGGTAATGGACACGTGGTCCTTGGTCGTGGTTGATTACTATTAGTAGAATAATTAGGGCAATATTTAAATGGTTAAACCGGATTAATTAATGGGCATGATAGCCATTTATAGGTAATGATGTGTGATTCCACTTGATAAAATAAGATTTTATAAGAAGATTATGAAAGTGGAAAGATCTGGCTGAAAGAGGCAGGATCACAAATGGTGGAATTAAAACTGGAAAGAAAATGTTCCAAATTGATGATGATGATGATATATATATATATATATATATATATATATATTGTGAGTGCTCACTGCTTGCAAGCTGATAAAAGTAAATGTTTTTGGGATTTTTTGGACTTTGGTGTTGTTGATGAGTTTGAATGTGTGCCCCTTTTGTCTCCCCCCTGCACATCCTACGGTAATACTAGGAATTTATGACATTTTAGTTGAAGGATAGTGTTTGAAAACGCAAAAATTTATATTCGATGACATGCGCATATCAAGTTTAGCTTTTGAATTATTAATTGCGGTTATATTACCACAAAATATATAGCAATAATTTTGGCGTATGAGTTTAATGTATGACGTACAATATTAAATTTAGTTGTTGAACTATCGCGTTTCTCCTTTTGATGTGTAGCGTATTTAGTTTAGCCTCCAAATGTATCGCGGTTATGTTAAAACAACGAGTATCACTTGTATTAAAAGAAAAATATACGTATTGAATTTAGCAGATGAATTATCGCTTCGGACCGTTAGATGGCTGGGTGAGAGACTCCATGGGAAAATACTAGTCTCGTTACGAAACCAACCAATTATTTAATAATGATTGTTGATATATTACTAATACCGTTGCAAGATTCATTATTTAGTAATTAAATGATTCTGTAATTGAAATAGATCTATTCATACATATTTATGCTTGCATCCATATTTTCATTCCAATTATGAATGAGTTAAATTTTACTCACTCTGGTCAAGAATAAAAGACGTTTTAGAGGGACTAATAATTTTCAAAATAAATCACGTTTTAACCACAAAAAAAAAAAAACCATAATTTGTTTTCAACTTATCACTATCTTAACTTTTCTTTTCTGCCTAAGAGTTATTGATTGTCTTAAATACCCTAATAGTATTAATTGAATTATAAATACAAGACTCATAACAATATTAAATTATAACAGTTAAGAATTTTTTTTTTTTTGGTTATTTTAACAAATTATTAATTTGTATGAAAATTTTGTGTTTTTTTTTTTTTTTGATAACTTAAAAAAAAAAAAATTTTGTGTTTTATTATGAACCAGGAGTACTATATTAATACCTTATTAACGAACTAACAATAATTTCCTAAAACTCCAAAAATACATATAATAGTTTCGAGAAATATCTAGAGTGCTTAAGAATATCGTACTATATCTCTATTATCTTATTAGATGATATGACTGATAGCTCTATCCACTCTATAAATTTTGTTCTCATTTGATATACATGTGTAATTTATGTTGTAATCCTATTAATGATTGATGATAAATCACCATGATTAATGTAATATTTATTCATTATGTGTACTACGCATTTTTAACTGTAATTATATTTATCTTAACTGATTTGACATAAAATAGTAACTCATGTGGTATGGTCATTTCTTAAAAATTGGGGTCCCGGAAGGCCTATTCATTACTAGGTTTTCGAAAACAGGTTTGTAAAATTATGCAAACGAACAAGAGTTAAAAATTGGTTTTCAAAAACCATGAGAGTTTTATTCTTATCAAATTGCAGGTCAAAACAAGAAGAGACTTTTGTCATTTCAAGTTTGAGCGACAAAGTGAGGAGATCATTTTTTTTTTTTTTTTTTGGGTTTAAAGTTTGCGCGACAGTGTTTTCCAAAGCCAAATATGAAAAATCTGTTTTGAAAACCCAGTTTTAGAAAACAACTTTTAAGTTAAAAATCCAAAAGTGCTAAAACTAGCCTGCAAAACCCGGTAGCGGACAGACCCTAAAGGTAATTTTTAAAATATGGTGTCTTTTTTTTAATTTAGAAATAGTACAAAATAATAATGTTCTAGAGTTCTAGTTGTATATCGAAAAGATAATAGCATTTTTTTCCCCCTTTTTATTAAACACATAACTTGGGAATCATGTATAAAATAATTACTACTCGTATTAATTAATTAAAATATCAAAAAATTTATTTATACAAGATTTTTAATAATTAAAATAAACATCGGAAGAATAAAATTCTTCAATATCAATATTGGGCTAGGAACTTTTAGAGCTGGTAGTGCTGTAGGTGCCCAACGTTAGGTCTGGATGGATCAAGTCAACTCCATATTGGGCTACTTTTAGTTAGGCTTCAATATTTTCAAATGGGCCATAGTAGAGCTGGCTGTTGACTTGACCCAATGGGTTGAATTCATCATATAGTTTTTTAAAAATAATTAATTAAAAATGTTAACAAATTAATTAATGAATACTTAGAACAAGTGATTTTACACATCTAACGTGTTTATTTTTATACTGTTTACCAAGACATATTGTTTTGGAGGTAAATAGTTGTTAAACTTTTTCCAAATTCAACCCTCAAGGAAGAATGAAAAATTATTCAGTGTCAGCAGAGTAATTCGAATATAAGGATGCCCTTTATCCAATAGAGAGCGAGAAAAATGGCGCGAATCATTTGTTAGGTGGGCGATCTAGTTTGCATAAACGAGAAAAATGACCCGAATCATTTACTAGGTGGAAGATCTAGTTTGCATAAGCGAGAAAAAAATGCGCAAATTATTTGCTAGGGGGCGATCTAGTTTGCACAAGCGAGAAAAATGGCGTGAATCATTTACCAGGCAAACAATCTAGTTTGCACAAGCGAGCCATAGACCAATACTGTGGTAATACGACACATAAAAAATCAGTTTAGACGGTGAAATTTGAGAAAAAATAATATGACATACCGTAATACACACTAGTTGCTCTTTCGCCTTCTTTTGCTAAACCACCAACTTTCCTCCATCTCCTCCACTCATAGATTTTAACCCCCCACTCTCCCCTCTAACTATGATCAAATCCGCAGAAATTTGCGAATGCTTCCATATTTATAGTTAAAGTTTCTTACAATTTGTGTTTTATATATTTAGCTGAAACCACCCCATATTTCTTGCACACTTAAGATTGCTCCCAATAAATTTATTTTTGAACTTTTCCTCTTTTCAATATTAAAATTACTAAATTAAAGACTAACCCCGTAAGTTGTTATAAATTATATTTTGCGGGTTAGTATTCTTCAAGAATAGTAATTTTCACTGAAATCCGAGGTAGGGTTTTGCAGCATCTCTTTCCAAAACCCAATGGGGGAGCCCCTTTTATACCTATTTAAGCCCTCTTTGTTTCATGCATTGTTCCCTTTGGCTTTCTTCAACTCTTAACTGAAATCTTGTATTCAATTTTGTTTCTTTAATTTCAACGACGGACAGAATAATCCTTTGTTTCTAGCTTTCGAGTCCCCCGCCACACAATTTCTATCCCCGCCTCCGCCGCCGAGTGAAGAGAAGCATTAGCCAACAGATTTTTCGACATGGGGGCTGGCACTGGCGGTGAGAAAACAGGGGATGAAGGAGCGAACCAAAAGGAGACTTCAAAAGCTGCGCCTTTCGATCTCAATGATTACACCGTCATCAAAGAGGGAGAGGCCGAGATACTCATGCACGCTAAGAATGAAGTCTTTTACAATAAAACCCAGGTCTTGCATTTGTTGGATATTCTTTATAGTGATTGCTTAGTTTTTGAGTTTCAATTTCCTTAGATGTGGTATCTTCATGGTGAAGCTCAACTTTAATATGTCACTGTCTTTTAGTTGAGTTACTGAACTATCGATGCTTTGATTGAATGATTTCTTGCTTTCCTCTCTGTTCTGAGAATGATTTGCCTTATTTTTCTATTGTAATTAGGAAGGGTTGAGGAATTAAAGTTTATTGTTTGAAGGATTGGGATTATAAACAGCATTTCACGGGGTATAAATCGAGTTTAACTTAACGCTCTTAGTAAGTTATTGATTTTAATATTGGTTTGTTTGCTGTCTGTGACTGTTTCTGTTCCCTGCTTAGGTTCTTGGCCCCCTATGAAGAAAAAACTATGCTCTGTGAAAGTTGTTTAACTATGAATTAACTATTTTGTAATGTCGTAGAGTCACAAGATTTGAGCTTTTGGAGTCTTCTACTTCTACTTGTAAGCAGTATATCTTAACCATGGTGCACTGGCTCATGGCTAGGTTAATAACAGAGATATGTCTATTGCCGTTCTGAGGACATTCATATCAAAACGAGAACAAGAGCATGAAGCCATGTTGTCCAAAAGAACTAAAGCAGCAGGAAAGTTATCAGACAAACCTGTTAACCAAAGAGAAGCTCCAATTGATTCAGTCACTCAAGATGGAAAATCTAATGGTGAATGCGAAGAGTCGGAAGAGATGTTGGATTCTGAACCTTGTTGCACACCAGAAAAAGGGGCTGAGAATCTACAAGGAAAAAGCCATGGAGAATTAAAACCACCTCGAGTTCTTGAGGTTTCTAATTATTTTATGTGGTTTTCATTGCATCTTTAACCAGCTTTGAAGTTAATAATTTGCATCCTTTTTAAATTGGAAGGGTTTGATTACTGCCTTCTTAACAGGTTTTTGTTTTCTTTAGGCTTTGTCAGCCTCTGGCTTGAGAGCTATTAGATATGCAAGGGAAGTAGAAGGAATTGGTCAGGTAGTGGCATTGGACAATGATGCAGGTAGATATATTCTTGAAGTCCATTAGTGTGAGATAATAACGTGCAAGTGTTTTTTTTTTTTTTTTTCCTTATCTGCTCCAAACCCTATCAAAGTAAAGAAGGGGGGATATACTACTATTAATGGTATTTATTTGTCCTATCTATCAAACGATGCGCTTTGTTTAATTAATGTGTAACACAAATTTTTTTTTTTTCAGTGTCAGTTGAAGCCTGCAGGCGAAACCTTAAGTTTAATGGTTCAATTGCTTGTTCAAAGGTGGAATCTCATCTTGTCGATGCAAGAGTTTACATGCTTACTCACCCTAAAGAATTTGATGTGGTATGCTTGACCTGACCTTGTTAAATCAGAGTCTTATAAATTGTTGTTAGGAACAGTTAGTGTAACTGTGTAATTCTGTTCTTTCGTTATTGATCTGTGTAGATGCACATGCCAATGTGCTTGATTCTGCATAACTTTTACTTGTTTTCCAATTCTTGATATCTTAAGTGAAGGGCAAAGAAGCATGTAGTTCATTATGGAAAAGTAACTAATTATTGAGATCCCTTTTTGGTGTTTTAGGTAGATCTTGACCCATATGGCTCACCATCTGTGTTTCTGGACTCTGCTCTCCAATCTGTGGGTGACGGAGGCATCTTAATGTGTACTGCAACTGATATGGCTGTGCTTTGTGGGGCTAATGGAGAGGTTTGCTATTCCAAGTAAGGTTTGCTGCTTTTCATGTTACTGCATCTTAGTGAAGTGTGCTATTGAGCAAAAATTCTATGATATTTGCTTATAATAAACTACTTATTTGTTGGTACTTTTTGGGAATAGGTATGGCTCCTATCCCTTGAGGGGAAAATATTGTCATGAAATGGCTTTGAGGATCCTTCTTGCCAGCATTGAGGTAATTTTGATTTACTTTAAAAGCAGTTAACTTTGGCATAGATGTAAGCTTCAGCCATTTAGAAAGAATTTATCTTAAACATTTCTGTGTTTGAAGCCTGCCCGTGTACTTTGACTTTGGTCGATGTTGTTTAAATGACTCTTTCTTTTTGACCGCAATGCAATTTTTTCTTCTGGAATCACAGAGCCATGCAAATCGGTATAAAAGATACATTGTTCCAGTGCTATCGGTTCAGATGGACTTCTATGTGCGCGTTTTTGTTCGTGTATATACGTAAGTGGTTCTTTTTCCTCCCACTTGATGATAATGAGTGAGTGAGATATTATGTCTATTTGTATACACAAGTTCAAATATTATGTTTAGTACTTCTGTTCTTATTTTGAACACTGCTAAGCTACTGGTTGCAGTTCAGCAAGTGCAATGAAAAACACTCCTTTAAAGCTATCTTACGTTTATCAGTGCATTGGATGTGATTCTTTTCATCTTCAGCCACTTGCCCGAACAGTCTCTAAGGTATACTTTCACTTTTTATTATGGCAAATAAAATTGCTCGACTAAAGAATGATGTGGTACGTCATATTTAGAATAAAATTATAGCATTAGTATTAATTAGATTTCATATGTCCAGTTTTACTAAAAATTACAAGTCAATTTCAGTGTTAAGATTCAAAAGGATTCAATTTTAGTAACTCAGTGAAAACTCTTCAAAATTCAGATTTTGGACATTATTCCTAATTTTAGATTTATGATTTTAGTTTTTGTCAAACGGAGTAATTGAATTTAGACATAAGCTTTTAAACTTTCGGCTTCGGATTTCAGTCCTATTAAGAACTTATTTCTCTCTCTCTCTCTCTCTCTCATTAATAATACCTTTAGTCTGTATTGATTGTTTGAGTTGTGATGAAGATGCGCTCATATAATACATGTTGTATTAAATATTGCATTCTTTGGTTCTTAACACTGTAGAATACCAGCGTGAGATATCTTCCTGGATTTGGTCCTGTTGTTCCACAAGAGTGCAGTGACTGTGGCAAAAGATATAACATGGGGGGACCTATATGGTCTGCCCCTATACATGACCAAGAATGGGTCGCTTCCATGGTTGAAGATGTAAAAGCATTGAAGGATCGTTATCCAGCTTATGATCGCATCTTTGCTGTGTTGACTACAATTTCAGAGGTTTGTATTTGTCTTTTACTGATACTTACGATTTTGGGAATTATTTCATAAGTTTTGATACTTGATGAAACTATCAAAACTCAGTTGATTAGATTGATAGATTATATAACTTACTTTAGTTTTTTTACTTGGTTGGAAGGTATCAAAGTCTTACAAGATTTGAGCAAGCTACTTACAGACTTATTCTTGATATGCATTTGAATCTTCTTTTCCCTTGTTGTCTTTAAGTTAAAGGGATTGCTGAGATGAAAGTATCTGAAAAATATTCTCTATTACCTGGGTTCTACATGCTTAATTTTGCACCTTATTGATTTTTGTTTTTGGCCTGAACTTTTGGTTTATTTTGGGAGGTGAAATCAATGATAAATTTAGATTTAACTTTCTTTAAGTTCTCTACCAAATTGCTTCCTCTAGTTGCTTAATAATTGTTTTTATCTTTTGATGTTGCCTTTGGTGGAGGGCATTGGTTTTCATATTGTGGGCCACTGTGAACTTATGTTCAGTGACTACTGACTGCTCAGTTAATTTCATTTTTGTATCTTGGCTGTGTTCTTACTTTCTTAAGTGCCATTTTGTAGGAATTGCCAGATGTTCCTCTCTTCCTGAGTTTGCATAACCTGTGCGCAACACTAAAGTGCACTTCCCCATCAGCAGTTATATTCCGCTCTGCTGTGATAAATGCTGGATATCGTATATCAGGAACTCATGTTAATCCCCTAGGGCTGAAAACAGATGCTCCTATGGATGTGATTTGGGATATAATGCGCTGCTGGGTAAGTCTGCCATGTAAATGTTTCTGTGATGCATGTGGTTATAGCAGGTTTTGTACTTTTGTAGAGACATAAGCTTGAAAAAACAAATAATAAGAAAGCATGAGTGGATTGAGTGGTATTCTTTCCTGCAGGTGAAAAACCATCCCGTGAAAGCTCAACCTCCAGACCTTGCTGGAAGTGTGATCCTTCTGAAGGAACCTGTTCTGAAGGTAACATAGGAGTTGGTAGTATTTGCCTGAATCCTCATATTTAATCCCTCGACTGAAACACTTGCCTCTCTTTGTTGTGAAAATAATCGCCACTTAGGCTAATTTTGCTCGAGCTGTGGCATCTCTAAGCAAGGCACAGGCGAAGAAGGTAGCAAGGTTCCTTCCGAATCCAGAAAGGCATTGGGGACCAAAACTGAGGGCAGGACGTACGATTACAAGCAAGCACGTGTCGCTATTGGGTGCAGAAGCTGTGAATGGTGTTGCCAAGCATGAAGAAGACAGCGAAGAGCCTGCGGCTAAGCGTAAGAAGACAGAAGATTCTACGCCTACTACTAATTCATAAACTGCTTAAAGAAGTCATTCATATTGGACGAGTAAATGGCTAAAGAGCATCTTCTCCCTTTTTTCATTGGCATTTGCAGAGAAAGAACCTACCTGTCTTGGTGTATTGAGTTGAGGAGTGCCTGCCAATGTGATATGGGGAAAAGGATAATTTATGTGAAATTTTGTCTTAAATTTTGGAGGGCATTATTGGCAAAATCCCAGTTTTGGTTAGTTTTAGTGAATCTTTATGGTGAGCTATTTAAATTACACAAGTTTGTTTTCTTTTGTTTTACTCTCAAGCCATTCATTACCCACTGTAGTGTAAGAGTACTGTCAATATAAGTTTTTATTTAATAACCAATCCCCGAGTTATCAGCTTTCTTTTCTTTAAATTTTTTAATAATCAATTATTATATGTATTGTATCTCACAAAATGTGGGGTAAAGATTTCTACAGTACCTGTGGGTTTACACCAACCGAATTTAGACCGGGAAGTGTAAACGACACATTTTTAAGCTTGGGTTTTCACCCAATAACTTTCACACCCAATGAGTGGGGATGGGTGACATTTTTACTTATTTCATTCTATTTGATCACTTCACTCCCATTTGGTAGTGTGCCAAAAAAATTTCTTTTTCTAAAAAAAAAGGTTGATCAACTATACATTTCTAAAACTAAAATTTTAATTTTGGTAAAGATTTCAGAATTAATGTTTAGGACAGATTTCAATTATACATGATTAAATAAAGGTAACGATAAGTATTGAGCGCCAAAGTCGTTGTAGTATAGTGGTGAGTATTCCCGCCTGTCACGCGGGTGACCCGGGTTCGATCCCCGGCAACGGCGAATATTTTACGCTTTTTTTTTTTTACCCTCAAAGACGCACGACCCTACCAAATTGATCTTATTCTGTAATCTATATGATGAAAATCGCACAAATTCACATATCTTATTCTTTTTTTAGAATTAGGCCTAGGTGGCTCCCTATGGGATTTGGCTCCGCGTGCTAAAATGCTATTCTGCGTCTTTCTACTCAGCTATTAGTCATTCCCAAATATCTTATTCAGATCTACTCAGGGAGAACTTTCGACCAAGAAATGAAAGTAGATGTAAAAAAAAGACTTGATTAATTATTCATCAAAACTAACAAAGTAAGAACCTAAAATACCAGATGAACTACTGTTTATTCTCTACCCTCAGCCTCAACAGCATCTTGCGGGATGTAAATATTACATTAGAAAAACAAAAATAAAATTTTAGAAAAAGAGGAGCATTAGACAAAAGTACTTATCCATAAACCTTACAAAGGTACAACATTAAAAAAGTATAAAGTTTGAGCTACGGCTGGTTCGCTGGTCCTCGTTTATTTAGCAGTTCCATTTGGCAATACTGCTGATTCTTTAGGCGGGTTGAGTTCATCCCAGGCTTCAATCCATGTGACCATTGCATCTGCAAGCTTGACAAAGTAAGGATCTAACTTCCCTAGCTTCTCCTTCACCTGCTTGGAGAGCTCAACGTAGCACTTCTGAACAGTGGTGCAGTCCTTGGAAAGAACAGCTGCCTGGAAAAATGGAATGATCTCCTCTTGCCAGAATATCCCGTTGTACTCTTTCTTCAAGTTTACAAAAGGATTGCTGGCTTTGCTGTGCCAAATGTAGGGTAGCCCTGTCTTAACTCCAAGTCCCAAATGATCACAAATCACCTACAATTTTTCCATTCATTTTCATTTTTCTCTTCTCAGAAAGAACTATATAAGAAATGGGAAACGAAAGAAGGGAAATGAACCTTGATACACCAGCCAGCCCACATGTCGTCGTAGCGTCCGATTGGCTGTCCCTCTCCCATAAGTCCGAAGTACATTGCAGGTCCAATGAGCTCACGGTCAAATGTGAGGTTCATGCCACACATAGGGAAAAGGGTTCCCTTTGGAATCGTCATCACTGTGTTGACATACCTAATGAAGTTGAAGAAAAAGGAGTAAACTTGAGAATAGTATTACTTAATAGTACAGAAAGATGCAAACTTTGTTGAAGAAAGAAAGAAAGAAAGAAAGAAAGACCTGGTGTTTCTTTCAAGAGGCTTGACAAGCTGGGTAGGTGCATCATAATCAGGGATATTTAGCCACAGGCCATGGGACACCGCCGTAGGGACACCCTCCCGGAGGCTGAAGGGATACCCTCGTACGAAATCATTGCCTTCCTGGAAAGGATCATACAAAGTGTTGAAGAAATATGGCGTGGATGGGGATAGAATATTCTGAATGTGCTGCTGAAGCGCATTGATTTGGTTCCCTGATGGATCCTTTGCAACCTTCATATAATCAAACAATTTGTAAGCGCAATCCAACCAATTTCGTAAAGGGGCAAAAAAGCAGAGCAATTCAGAATCATCATCAAATTCGTAAGGACTAAAACTTTACATCACAAAAACGAGAACCCTCCTCCTAAAAACGAAAAAATTGCGAGAGGGAAAGAAAACTAACGAAGCAATCATCATCAATGGTGAAGATGTACTTCTTCTTGGACACCATGTAGCCAAAGCAGCGACAAGCAGAGTCCTTGAAGGAGATGCAACTAGCCCTGGGGCCAAGAAGCTTGTTGATGTCATTCCTGTTGTAGAGATCGTAGTTGAAACCATCAGGGACCTTGATGGTCCTGGAAGGATCGCCATCCTGGACGATGATGAGATGGTAAGGCTGGAAGAAAGGCCTCCACATCTCCAAGAAATCCAGGTTCCTGATTGTGGGTATCACAATGTCGAGATCATCCTTGAGAGGAGGGGCTACTGTGGCCATGTTTGTTTAGTTTTTTTTTTTTTTTTTTTCTGAGTAAACTAAGCCTGATTATTTCTGGGGAAACAAAGGGGAAGTTGAGTGAGTAAAGAAGAAAGGAGTATGGAGTTTATATAGGCGGTGGAAGAGAGGCAATGGCGGGATTTGGTAAGCGGAGAGGAGTCGAGGGCGGCGGGTTCGGCACATGCGGTGAGGACTGTCTTAAAGTCAACGGGCTTTTATATGGTCAGGGACTCATTCAAAGGAGTTGGAGACGGTTAGGCCATTTTTTTAAAATTTTTTATTCTTCATTATATATATTATTTATATAGAGGAATGATGAAATTATTATATAAGCATGCAAAATATTTCCTAATTTAGATGGGTTAAATTAATATGCCTTAAAAGGGTTACTTTGTATTTTGTTAATATTAATAATAGTTTGTAGGAAATGCTAGGTGGCTTAATTAAATTTCTTAGCATAATTGAGGTGGCGTAGGACTGCTTCATTGTAATGTACTTTAATGAACTGTTTAAAGTTTTCTTGCAATTAGAGTTATAGAATGGACGAGGTGTTTTAGATCTAAGTAGCTCTCAATAGCATCAAATTCAATTTTCGATAGGGGAGATTATCTATTTAAAATATTATATTCAATTATGTCTGGGGTTTAGGTTAATAAAATGACGTCGTTTCACTAATATAAACAGAATATTTTAGATATGTGATGTAGTCATCCCCTGTATTATATTTCTCGTGCTATAAAAGTAACATTGGACGGTTACCGTGAACTTGCATTGCATGGCATATAATGTAGAATTTGTTGTATGTTATGGATTGGATCATGAGTTGAGGGATGCGATTGAAATGGAAAAATGCATGATCTTTGGACGACGTGCTTCACACTTTTGTTGCACTACGTTAGCTCCATCCCACGTTAAAGACTTGACATCCTATAAAATATACTCAAAAAGTATCTATTATTGCGTTCTTTGTACGAGTTTTTTGTGAGTTTTGAAAGCTTTATGGCACTGCACTTATTTCTCACTTTCGCTGGATAAAACCAAGAAATTTGGTTCCCTTTTCTCATTCTCAAGCATTCTTTGCACTGCAAGTCTGCAATGAAGGAAAGAAAAACGAAGATCGATCATCACGCGTTTTACATGCGGATTTCATTTGGGCTTTATCGGAATCAAACTGATCCGGCCCAGTCAATGTTAATCTCGAGGCCCAAAGCAGTTGGAGCCCACTTGAAATTCGGGTGATGATCCGCGAAAAAACATCTGGGTCGTCCTGATCCGTGTTCTAATCAGCAGGCCTGAGGCCCAGATTTAACCACAGCATTTTTTGCAAATACTGGCCCACTCAACAGACTTGCCGAATCAGCAGTTTTTTTTTTTTTTTTCTCTTCCCTTCCTTGTGAATGGATGGGTCGAATCCTTAAAAATATACTGCAACAAATCTATCATCTATTAACAATTCAGATTCATGCACCCATTAGTACATCACTTGCCCTAAAAAATAACACTTTATCCCCTTGGTGGATGTGGTGTATCTGATGCACTGAATGCTGATTCGGTACTTTCTTTATCCTCTTCATATTTGTACTTTTGTTTATCCACTTGAGAACTATTTTTTACCTGATTTCACATCAAAACGCAAATGGTGGATGTATTAGTATTGTTATGGTTGTGGAGTCTGGCAAGTTGATGAGGATGGGATGGGATGGATTTCTTGGTTATTCTAAGTTAAATAGTTTTTTTTTTGTGGTGCCCAATCCCATGTTGGAAATTGACAGTTTGGTGTTGTTTGCTACAAATAATTGGTAGAACATCTCATGCATTGCATAATAATCCAGCCGAAAAAACAGGTTTCAATTTGTCCTGTCCCTGTGTTAGCAGAATAGTCTATTTGTACATCCATGTTACTCTTCAAAAATATTGCTACATCTATCCTAATCGTCATCCCTGTACATTCATCATCGTTAATTTAGTCATCATTCATGAGCTGCTGCTGCTGAAATCTTTAGGTGCAGCCCGTTCGGTGCTTCAACTCTTGGAAATTTCATCAGTTTGTCTCCCCCAACTTCTTCCCATCTGCAATAAGAATCACAACTGTTCCTTATTGTGTTCTTGAATCAAGAATCTGGGAAATGGGAATTTGTTTTTACCTGTATCTGGTTACGAAGTAATGAAGAAAGGTTGAAATTTCAGCCACCCCGAGTTCTTTTCCGGGGCACTGTCTCGTTCCTCCTCCAAATATTAAAAAGAAGTTCTTGTTTTCCAGGCTTTTATCCTGTACCCCAAGTAGATAGATACATTCTGTTAGACAATACAATTCCTGAAGAAAGAAAAGGGAAAAAAAAAAAAACCAAGTTTATTTATATGGGTACAAGTACAAACCAGCCATCTCCTAGGGTTAAAGGTGAATGGATCCGGGTACAAAACCGGGTCATAGTTAATCTCTCTTGTATAGACATAGATTCTCCATCCTTCAGGGATAGTAAATCCTGTAAAAGAAAGGTAAACAACAACAAGAAAAGGGTAAGAAAGATGATCAATCATTGCAAATGGTCCTTAAAGCTTTTAGTATACGCTTTTGTGTGGAATGCTATGAGGGAAATTCTGTCACAAAAATAATTTAAGTTTTTGGAGAAAAGATAGGGCAGGCATGAATGGGAATGTCTCAGCTGGAATTGTTGGGGCACCATGTGGATTATGAAAGGGTAGGGTCCTTGTGATCTCTCGTACAATGATACACTCCCTTCTTAGCCATTAATTTATAGTTTTACACACACAAAATGCTTTAAAATAGTTTATCAAAACTCAAAAGGAATGTAAAGTTGGCTCCTTTTTCCCTCTTTCCCCTGCAGTTTATGAAGGTAATCGTACAACAGGCTGGAAGACTCACCATTGAGTTGCATGTCTTTAGTTGTTTTCCTCAATACTCCATTTACAATTGTGGCTAATCTTGATGTCTCAAAAATCACCTGAAAAATTCATGAATCAGCAACTTTTTTCCACAAACGTGTTTTTTGAAAAACAACTCATAACGAACAGGGCCTTAGTTTGGTGAATACTTACGGCGCGAGTGAAGCGCATTGATTTGTAATCTTCAATATCAATTGGATCATCTGGCTTTTTCCTGTCTCTGATGGCCATATGCTCTTTCTGCAACAAAACACAGAAAAATGATGATGAATCTTTGTAAAGATAGAAAGAAAGAAAATGATTGAAAGAAAGGGAGAAAGATTCATCACTTACTCTCACTTCTTCAAGAGCTTTTGGATGATCATGAAGGTATTTGACAGCCATCATTGAAGTGGTTGAAACAGTCTCGTACCCAGAGTACAAAATCGTAATGATCAGATCAATCATTTCCTCATCTGTTAGTTTGTACTTGTTTTCCTCACTGTTCATGAGAAATCCCAGCATATCATCCCTGGTTTCCCCAGATGCCCTTCTCTCTTCAATCAGTTTCCTCAGCAACGCAACAATGTTCTTCCTAGCCTGAAAGCCACGGTGATAATTCGTACCGGGAAAATTGAGAGGCAAAGAAAGAGTTCCCAAAACCAACTTGAAGAACTCAGGCATGAATTCTTTAGCTATGGAACTTGATTGAGACCCGGCAATCTGCTTTAAAGACGATAAAAACGCCATCTGGAAAATGCAAAAAGTTAGAAAAAAAAAAACAGAGGAAAAACAAGAAAGGGTTAACTTTGATTAATTACAAACCTCTTTGGTCTTTTCTTGAATGTCGATCACGGAATCACCCCAATTGCTGAGGTGGAATCTCATGAATTCGTCGATTTTGGGCAAAAGCTGTGCCCTGATCATGGTGGGACTTATGAGGGAAAGCAATGCCCCTCTCATGTACTTGTGAGCAGAGCCATGAACAGCGGCAATGTTGCTTTTCCCAAGAATGTCCAACATGGACTGAGGATACCCGGGGACAAGGCCCTTTGCTTCGTTCACCAGAATATATCTATTCAATTCCGGATCCATTGAAACAATGGTAGGACACCCCAGAATGTGGGATTTGAAAAAACTGCCATATCTGTTTATGGTAAGGAAAAAAAAAAAAAAAACAACAACAAAGTTTTAAACAGTAGAACCAAAAGGCCAAAAAAACCCAAAATTAGCAGAAACAGAGCAACAGTTGACATATAAACATAATGATTAAGACCAGGGACCGCAAGAAAGCAAAAAAGGCATTACCTTGATCTCTGATTCTTCATGAAGCTCGGACCTTGCTTTAGAAACTCAGTGGTTTCTCCAAAAACCGGCCAACCCATGGTTCCGGGGGGCAAACCCTTCTTCCTGTATTTGACTTCGTTCCATTTCAACAGAGCAATACTGAGAATGCAGAGCCCCAAGAAGATGGAGAGAATCACCATCATTACAGCCATTGATGCTCTCTCCAGCAACTTCGAAGCGAGCTTTCAAGATGTTTGAGCACAGCTCTGTTTGATGTAAAGCTGCTTGTGAGCGTGTGCGTCTGTGCTCTATATAAAGGCCTGAGAAGCGGTACACATAACAGAGAGAAATAGTAGAGAATTAAGGCTGTGGGAAGGGGAGGAAAGGGGAGGGGGGTGGGGGAGGGCTAATACGCCAAAAAGCATGCAACTTACAATTAACAGAGGGGGGGGAGTGAGTTGGGGGGGGCCTAGTCTTCAACCCCAAGTAAAATCACCAGTTTCAGAGTTGGAAAATTTTAAAATTTTAATTGACAATTTGACAGTGATTCTAGCTTTTTCACTAGATATGGGAACCTTTTGAATTTTGACCATGTACAGAAACTGCTTTGTCTGGGTTAAAAATTTTAAAAAGTACCATCATCTATTAATATTTGTCTGTCTCTGCCTCTTGCTCTGCCGTGGATAACCTCCTTAATACTAAATTCCCTGTTCCTCAAGAGAAAGTCGCTATTCGGGTTATAAATGAGTTAACGGATCAATCATTGTTAACGTATTAGATTCGTGTTATGTTTATGAGTCTTAGAGGGTGTTAGATTCTGATCTTATATGTATTAATGGTTATTGTCGCACAACATATGCAACTTTTCCATTCCAAAATTCACAAAAATTACCATGCAATGCAACAACATCTCAGAAATTGCTTCCATCCATGAATGCAGTGGCACTCTATAGTCAGATTCAAACGTTAGAGTTCGAATTCTCTGTCTCACTATTCCTGTCTAGTATCATTTGTTGTAAAACGCTTACAGAACACTAAAAGTGAGACAGATCGATATTCTCTTTATGAACCCTTCAAGTTTTGTGTGGAAACACAAAGGAAAGAAGAAACAGCACATGCAAACCACCGATTTGAGTTGGTAGTACAAGAAAAAATACTAGCATATATAGCAATAGCACTCCCCCAAGAAAGACCAAGTGGTTCACATGTACGCTATAGAAGCTCCCCTGCCATGGAATTACAAAAGTCACTAAAAGACACACACTCTCTCTCGGACACCATGTGAAAAAGCGGGAGGCAACACAGAAATTTTCGGGAAGGGAAGTAAAATGTAGTTCCGGTATTGCTCATTTTGACATAATTTTAAATGCAAACATGTTTTGAAACTAAAATACAAACAAAAACGATAAAAATACGGGACGTTCAAAACCTCAGGCTAGGTGCATCCTACGTTATTAATCAGCTTGTTTCAATATGTGAACTTTTGACTTTTGGGACTCTGTTCCAATTGGCCCGTTTGTTCATTTTGCATCTCCTACTAACTCCCATGTATGACCTTGTTTGAGCCTCACGTGCATCTGAGTTTTTTTTTTTTTTTTTTTTTTTGGGGCACTGCTTTCTATACATTTCCGAGGATGATTAGATTGGACTTTTGTGGTCATGAATTTTATTTTCCACTTATTTAATCAGTTAGATTGACTAGATGTGACCAGTGTTTTTCTCTTTGGACCAATTACATTTACCTCCCCTAATTTAAGGAAAACTACTAATGACCAACTTGAATTTTCAGCTGGTGACATCATTGATATCATATTCATATGAATTCCAGTTCCACGATGATTTCTCAACAATATTTTGGTTTCTATTGCCAAGAAAGTGTTGAGTTTTACGTCTTTTTACTTTTTTAATTAGGATTTGGATAACTTCGCCATTAAAAGGGAGGTCAATAAGATGGTTATAAATAGGGGTGATAACGAGTCGAGTCAAGCCGAGCTTTGACGTGTTCATTTATTGTTCATTTATTTATCGAGCTTAAAATCTTGTTCATGTTCGTTTATTTATTAATCGAACCGAGCCGAGCCGAGCCGAGCTTTGACGTGTTCATTTATTGTTCATTTATTTATGGAGTTTAAAATCTTGTTCGTGTTCGTTTATTTATTAATCGAGCCGAGCCGAGCTTGTTCATGTTCGTTCTCAGCCCTAAGTGTCATACTCATCTATTTATAAGGAATTTTCCTCCCAAATCTTCTCTCATTTCCGATGTGAGATTGGGTGAAATTCACCTCAAAATTGTGAAATAAAATAAATTTAGTCTTGTGAAGATTCGAACCCTAGTTCCCTTGTTTCTTCTTTTGATATCTTACTACTGCACCAAATTTATTTTCATGTTATATGTACGAATGATAAATTATATATGCATTTTATCCTTCTTAAAAATTATTTTTTCTTATCGAGCTGTTTACGAACGTAATCGAGCCGAGCTCCCTTTTGTTCATTTATTGTTCGTTTATTAATCGAGCCTAAAATTTTGTTCGTATTCGTTTATTAATAAATAAACGATCTCGAACCGAGCTTTTAACGAGTCGATCCCGAGCTTGTTCGTGTTCGTTTTCAACCCTAGTTATAAATAGTTTTTAGAAATTTAGTGGGACTATTTGTAATTTTTCCAAAATTTGGGGAGGTAATTGTAGTTCGCCCTTTCTCTTTTCTTTTATTGAGAGTCGACAATACATAACACGAAAAATATGTAAAAAAATGCTTGTTCTTTTCTTTTTTTTAAACATGTTTTTAAAAAATAATTTTATAATATAAAAAGTATATTAAAAATGTAAAAAAATATAGTTAAATAGTAAAAAATTATATTAAAAATAATAAAAAATAATTATAATATATTAAATTTACTGTTAAAATTTTATTTTCCACTTATTTAATCAGTTAGATTGACTAGATGTGACCAGTGTTTTTCTCTTTGGACCAATTACATTTACCTCCCCTAATTTAAGGAAAACTACAAATGACCAACTTGAATTTTTAGCTGGTGACATCATTGATATCATATTCATATGAATTCAGTTCCACGATGATTTCTCAACAATATTTTGGTTTCTATTGCCAAGAAAGTGTTGAGTTTTACGTCTTTTCACTTTTTAATTAGGACTCGGATAACTTGGCCATTAAAAGGGGGTCAATAAGATGGGTTATAAATAGTTTTTAGAAATTTAGTGGGACTATTTGTAATTTTTCCAAAATTTGGGGAGGTAATTGTAGTTCGCCCTTTCTCTTTTCTTTTATTGAGAGTCGACAGAGTAATACATAACACGAAAAATATGTTAAAAATGCTTGTTCTTTTCTTTTTTTTTCAAACGTTTTTAAAAAATAATTTTATAATATAAAAATATATTAAAAATGTAAAAAAATATAATTAAATTGTAAAAAATTATATTAAAAATAATAAAAAATAATTATAATATATTAAATTTACTGTATATAAGGTGTATACCGTACACAAGTTGTACATACATATGCAATATGCATGCTTGACCTGTCATATCAGTTGGTAAGGATTTATGTACATAGATGATGATGATGATCATTATGATTCATTAGAGGAGATGGACGTGGTTTGTCTTGTAAATTTCTGTGTTCTCTCTTTGATCTGCCTTTCAATTTGTTTGTTGACTTAGGGTGGAGAAGCCGATGGCTTGTCTTGATATGCCACAAAAAGGCATAGTTGATAGCGACTTGAACAGAAGTGTGGATCCATGGAGATATCCCTGGAAAGGGATCTGTCTCTTCTTCTTCTTCTTCATCTTTTTAACCTTTTCCTACCCTCCATGGATGATCCAACCTCAAACCTCCATTGCGCACATGCAAAACCAGCACACCTATAGAGATATATTCAAGGAACGAAAAGGATGTATAGGGGGGCGAGTTACCCAAATTACCACAACAAAATGAGTTGCATGTTCTTGTAGATTGGAAAATTTTGCCACACTTCCACGTCCGAAACACCGAATGAATGGTAAGATTTTCTTTGTTTACCATATAAACGAATGAAACGCTGTACTCCAAGTAAAAAATACCTCCTAATTGACTTAACCATCGAAATTTGTCTCGAGATGAAGGAAAAATAAAATTTGGCATTTTGTAAAAGCTCTGAATTTGGAGAGAAAGCTGGTGTTTGTGGGGTGTATGTCGTTTTGGACCCGCTATGAAATAATGTCATTACTTAGTTTTGATGATAAGATGGGGTCATTATCATCTGCAGCGAAGCACAGTAGTAGTTAAATGGAGTCTCAACATTCCGGTTTGAGAATGAACACAAGTCACACCTTACAACAGAAAAAGATGTTCTTTTAATTAAATTCTAAGGGAATCCTTCATCTCCTCTTCTCTACCCTCGTAACAATTGTCCATTATTTGTACAGGACAAATTGCATAATGGGCACCTTTTATTCACACGTCGCTCTTTTTGCTTTGCCTTTCTGTTTTTTATTAGCATAATAATTCCCTTCCCCAACTACCGATTCCATTCCAATCTAACGCATTTCACGTCACCTTGCCGACATAACGTTCTTATTCGTCAGTACCGTATATCCTTTAAAAAGTGATTTGTTTACTCAAAATACAAGCTGATTAATTGACGCGTTTAATAAAGTTGGGTCTGACATCAAATCTTCCTTATGTAAGAAAGGGATGTACCCTTCACTAATACTAATCCGTGTGAAAGAAACCAAGAACCAACCATTTTCAAGATCCATACTTGCGTGTTAAATTTTTTCCTGTTTTCGGATAGATAGATAGGAAAAGGGAAGGAAGAAGATGAAGAGAAATAAATAGGGATGCGTGCATGCCACTAATGTATTCCTGGGGTGCGAAGAGGTATAAATCTAAACGAGCACGGAAGTAGAGAAAAAAAAGGATACAAATCAATAATGTGGGAGAGAGAAAAGAGGAGAGAAGTAGGTGAGGGGAATGTCTAAGTCTACCCACACGCACGCACACATTAATTGAGGATTGAGGATGGATATGTTGATGATGCAGCTTGAAAGTGAAAGCCACCCCCACCCCGCACGCCCTCTAGCAGCTTGGCTAAGTTGGTTCCGCAATACACGTCTCACGTTTTCAAAAATATGTTTTTAAAGTATGATAACGAATCGAATTTGAACTTTTCTTTATGTTTGTTTGAGTTTTAATTACGCAGAATTGACAAATGTATAGATTAAATATTAAATCTTTGGATGAAGAGCAGTGACTCGTGACTAATTTGAACTTAAATGAGTGTGATGTAGATTTAAAAGTTTTTCAGATTCAGAGTCGCCCACGAGAGGCAGAGGCAGGCTGGCCAGAACTGAAGGCACCGCACGAGGGCCTCTGTTTTGGAGTCTTGTGCTTTTTCCTAATTTGTTTGCTAGTCTTCTCAATTTTCTCCTATCAATATCTTTCTTTCTTTCTTTCTATTTTTTTCTCTCCCTCTACCATTATTGTTACTTATTTTTTTTCTTTTTCTATTGTAAATAATGTATATAAATGTTATAGAAATACATTTTATTTATTTTATTATTTATTATTTTGCATATCGAATTGAATCTCTAATGTAATGTATATTAATGAAAACACGCATATCAAATTTAACTATTTAAATATTATTGTCACCATGTCAAACGATCGAGAAAGATACTCAATAACTGGAGATAAGGGTGATGAATGAGTTTGAGGATTCTCAACACACAACTACTAAACCACTAAATATTTCTCTTTTTCTTATTATTGTATGCAAAGTAAAATAAAATTTTGATTTATTGGTATGAATTATTTTTTTCAAATATACATTTTTTTTATAATTTAAAAAATATATAATACATAAAAATAGTTTCACCTATACCCTTACATTGTATAGATGATAAGTAATTAATTAATTATGCAAAATACATAATAACTTTAATAAGATTCGCCATTATTATTATTATTATGCAAGAGGCAAGAATTATTCTACAGTTCAAATTTTAATAGCTATACTGAAGTGATCTTCCATGGTTGACTTTCTCCCGTAGAATTCCCAGATTTTCAGATAAGCTATTTAAAAAAAAAAAAAAAAGATTAATGCTGGAATTGGCATAGGGTAAAAGAATTAAAAGATACTCTCCAAACTTTAAGGGTAGCTGACCCTTTGAAGGATCTATATTTTATTTATGAAATATTATAATCTCCTCACGAAACTATTTATTTAATTGATAAGGTATTATTTAGTAAATGAATAATTTCGTGAGGATACCGTTATCTTTCTAACGAAACTATTACCTAATATATGGACACAAAATATAAATTTGTTTCTTTCTTTTTGGAGGTTCTTGTCAGGGTTGGATCCCAAATTTGTCAAATTAATACAACTGACATATATATATTTCGGTCGCTTGGATGAATCTTACAATCTCAAGCAACTTTACTTAATTGGTTACCCTTTCTATTCTTAATAAAACTATCTAAATAATATGTATCATTATGTCAAACTTCTATCCTTAAATTTATACCGTGAGAGTTGTCCCTTCTATCCGAATATCATATATTTTGTGTATAGATAGTGTATAATTTATAAAAAAATATATATCTTCTGTCACTTTCAAAGACGTATTGTTATTGATGATCTAATTTTAATTTACGTAACAATGTGAACACGTATATAGTTATTTGTACGACTATTACACATCGAATCGTTACGCAAGACTACATGATTTTGGTGAGAGAACCTACGGCCTGTTATTTTTGAACGTTTTGAAAACGGTTTTGAAAACAAGTTTTGGAAAATAGTTTTATAATGTAAAAAGTATATTGAAAATGTAAAAAGTAAATGCTGAATAAAAAAAATTGTATTGAAAATGATAGAATATGATTAAAATATATTAAATTCACTGTTGAAACCAAAATCGTTTTCAAAACGAAACAAAAAGAACATGCCCCTAATCAATGAAGTGGCAGTTTTGGAAATTACAATAGGAGAATACCAATAGTGTTAATAATACAGAGATAATGAAATTGATTTTTGTTGTTTTGCTGAGGTGAGGTCTTATCCCAGAGAGGACGGGATTGGGACGAGATGATTGAGCACACGTGTGGGATGTTTGGAGTCCACGTGCGGTCGTTTTATTCACTGATTTGATGATATTTGTCTTCCGTTTCTCAATACGCAATTAAAGGTATTGGAATTTGGAACACTGACAATTATTATACTGGAGTAGTGTTTAAGTGTGTAATTGTAAGTGGGAACAATTTAATTGTAATATATATTGATTATATTACCAATGGATTTAATTTTATTTATTTGTCCATATAAGCTCGCTGAGTTGTTCTTTTTTCGCTTTGAGTAATGATAGTCTTAACAACAAATCATAGCAACTTTTTGATAATAACTCATGTGTCATGCATTCATTGGTTACATTTTTATTAATATCAAATAATTGACCAATGAATGCATGCCACATGAGTTGCTATCAAAAAATTGCTATGATTTGTTGTTGAGTATATCATTATTCTTTCGTTTTTATTTAGGATTAATCACTATAGTATATATCTACTGTTTTATTAGATTTTGAATATTTTTCCCTCCGTATTTTAAAATCTAACTGGTTGCTTCTCCGTGTTTCTAAAACTAACTGTTTGTCCCTCTTCTTACCAGTCAAACAATTAAAATTTCTGAAAAGACAAGAATATCCCTCTAGAATGTTGACATCACACTCTCGGGTTTAAGTAAAAAATTTCAAACGACTATACCTTCAAACATTGGGAAAAACGACCGGTGATAATTTTTTTCTTGCGCAAAACTCTCGGCTCCGTAGAAACGACAACAGTAGCGGGTTGTTTGTGAGAGTTACGATTGGAGCGGGAAAAATGCAGTGTCGGTGATTATGGAATTCGCGGCTTGACTCTGGAGAAACGGCAGCCATCACGGTTTGGAACGGGAAAAGTGCAGCAACGACCTTCACTCGTTTTTTTTCTTCTTTCTAAAGTAATATGCAGTTAATATTTTGGGATACATTCGTCTTGAATTTTTACTTAAACATGAAAGTGTTATGTCTGCATTTCAGAGGGATATTTTTATCTCTTTTATGAATTTTTATGGTTGAACTGGTAAGAAGGGAGGCAAATAATTAATTTTATAAATACGGGGGGCAACCAATTAGTTTTAAGAATACAAGGAGGCAAATAGTTGCCAATGACACATGGGGTAAATAATGATTAAGCCTTTTATTTATATGCTTCATTTTCACTTATATGATTACTTCTTCAAATAAAAAATAATTATAAACTACACAATGTTAAATATACAATGTAATCAAATAGAAGCTGAATTGGACAAATGACTTGTTTAAACTCAATTTCCACTTGAGAGTATAAGCTACACAAATACTATTACTAGTACATAGCTACACAAATACTATTACTAGTATATATAGAAAGGTTTCTATTGTTGTTAAAGTAATAACTTGTCAATTACTCCTTCTGTCATATTCAAAGAATTTACTTTGTATTACTATTTTTTTATAATACAAAGTGGGGTCATTGAATGGAACGGAGAGAGTATATTAATTCTTCCGTTTTATTGAAAGAGTTCATTTTGTAATACTATTTTTAGTTATAGAGTGAACTCTTCAGGGGAGGGTCAGAGTGGTAATTAATGAGAATGCATCTTTATAACTCTGAGGTCATGAGATCAAACTTTAAAAAGATAACTAAGAAAAATAGGACTCTTCTAACGAGAGATGCAGAGTATTGTATTAGAATTCTAGAAAGACTACCTGACTTTATATACGATTCACCTTATAACCTAAATTATTACTTTGATAATAACATCACGTCGGTAAAAAATGCAAGTAAATTGTTGGTGGATGGGGAAAGGTGAAGAGTACTCATTTAATTCTGTTAACAGCAGTAACATTTATTAGGGTATTTCCGAAAGAAAGCAGGCAAAGCCCAAGCAAGAAATAAAAATGGGCATGAGTTTGAAGAAACAATCGCTTTCCAAGGCGCTGACGAATTCAATAGAATGGTCCATCTCCATGGGAAGAGAAGGCCCAGGTTGGTTAATATAGACCCAATCCTATTTGCCTCTCTGCACCAACCTAGCTACTGACCTCTACTCTCTGCAACCCTCGAAGAAGAAGAAGTTCTTCTTCCTTTTCTCTGTGTGTGTTTGGTTTCAATGCTACAAATTCACACAGAAGTATAGTAATGCTTTTGCCATTAACCAACTACCCTTTCACTTTCATTTACAGTTTACCGGTCCCCTCCTAATACATTTACTGCCCTCGTTTCTTTCAAACTCAACTCCCACCTTTAAATTTCAACACCATAATATGGCATTCAATTTGCTTCCGGCTAGGCTATAGCCTAAACCCCCACCTCCTCATCTTTAGGCTGAGGGGGTAACTGTTCAAAGTGCCCATCCTATATACTACTTCCCGCTGATATGGTCCTGTTTGAAGAGAAAAAGTATAACTTACTATAATCGGTCAGATACAACACATAAAACAGGCAGAGTTGTGAGCCGTGTAGTAGGCGACCATTTCCAATTGTTATTTGTCTCCAAGTTAGTAGATTTCGAATTATTTAGCTTAATTCAATACTCATTATAAGCATCTCCCTTGATCTTAATTATAAAAAAAAAAATTAAAAATTGAAAAGACTAAACATAAACCAGCAATAACTAAAGCAACAGGTGGCAAAACTCAAAAGGTGGCCAATTGATTAACTAGAACAATTAAAATTAGTAGTACTGCTGTACGTACTCATAATTTGTTAAGATAATGTTTACATATTATTGGATGGAAGCTTTTCAACACAAACTGATAATCGCCCAGCTTGGTTTTGCAGATTTATATCATTAGGGTTTTCATCATTAATTCCAACTTGGCCTTAAAAAGCTAGTTAGCTGCTTATTATTATTGATTTTTTTTTTCAGATTTAATTAATTAAATAAATATTTTGTGTTATATATATGTTCTTCTTCATCGACCCTGAAAAGATGTAACAATACATAGCTTTCAAGAAATAATGGATTACAGACTTGAAATACATCCTCTTTATGAAGCAAGACAAGCCTTGTTGGGTCTGGTAGTGGGGATACTCAATAGATAGATTAGTGCTGCTTCTGCCCCTACCCCCACCCCCGGGTTATTTATATATAAATAAAGATATACAGATAGACATGGAAGCAGGATAAAACCACAAACATTAAACATATAAAAATACACTCCCTACGCTCCGCTAGAAGAATTCAATAGTACGCTTATTTACAAATCGTATGATATAATTTTAAAGTAAACTTTTTTAATGGAACGGTCGAAAATGGAATTAATGGAGTCGTGCATATTGCATAATGCATATATTAAGTTGTACGAGCTGGGAAGGTACGTACATGGGGGGCATGGAAATGAAGAACAAGGGTGCGGTTCCAACCAACATATTGCAAAAAGAATCTTAACTTTTGGTTGGCTCCACTCTTTTTCAGTACTGATGGATGGATCATGCATATATGATATATGCCCCCAAAGTTGTTTAAGGGTACCCCCACCCCATGTGTTTTAAGGGTCCCCATTTTCGTTTTGTTTGATGCTTTTCTGTGCTTGTCTTTGCTGTTGTTTCTTTCCTGCTGCCTCCTTTTCTTTCTCTCTTTCTTTCATGGTTTATTAATAAATTTCTGTTTCTGTTTCTGTTTGTTTCCTTCTAACTTCTAACTACTTTAATTAATTTACGTTAGTTAAGAGTACTTAGATCCATCTGCATTTTACAATCAAAACCCCTCTCGGGTCTGATCGGATCGGATCGGGTTTCTATCTCGTGCATTCTACTAGCAGCTTCCACATATACGATATTGGGGGTGGCCGGCACCATGTGATCCGGTGAGTGTTTGGCCACAAAGCGCATGGAAACCCAGCCCTACTCGGACTCTCTAGTGGGGCGCTTTCTCATTCTGTTTCTTGGTCTTTTATATATGTCAGATCATCGACCCGTCACCCGTAGAAAAAAATGGCATGCGAAGACGAAACTCCATTGCATGTGCATGTTATTGCTAGTACAAATGTTACCCCTCGTGGGATTATCGTAATCGTCCTCGATCGGTACTAGGACCAGTACCACATGTACAGTGACGTACACACATGCATGATGTATAATCATCCACACAATTGATCGTTACCTTATTCACTCCAAACTCACTTCGTTTTGTTCATGATGATTACGTACCTCTTCAACGGTTTAACCGAACCCTTTTGCTTAACGTAAGCATGCAGAAACGAATTATTGGCTTAGCAAATTAATTAATTAGGATAGAATTTTCTACGTTTTTTATTTTTCGGTGTAATTAAAAAGTAAAAAGGGGGAAGGAGACATGCAGAATGAGTAGTTGTGATCGATACTAATAAAGTTGTTGAAAGAAAGAATTCGACGGGACAGGACCATGATTGAGGGCTGTGGCTGCAGCAGCTTGGTATCGAGTATTTCAACCACATCATATTTGCATGATAGGTCTATTATTTTTTGCCTTAAATTTCCAAAGACTCATTATCTCACCTTATCATGTTTGCTCAAATTTTATTTTCTCTATCTATTCTCTCACAACGATGGTGTGATATGAAAAAAGTGGGGACCGGGGGTGAGAGAATTAAAGCCTAAAAAAAAAAGGTTGGTTTTATCATTTGCACACCACAAGAATTCTCAAGAGGTAACTATTTTAGTTGCTAAACTAAACGAACGTAGGTTTTGTAGTTTGTGTGGAAATCGCAATCAGGGTTTAACATCCCATGAGCTCACCCATTTCCTTCGGTTGAACCATTAACATCATTCATATGCTTGGTCACGACGTCTCATGATCGAGTACTGATCATTACCCTAATTAATCAAAAATATCTTTTCATCACGTACTCGTGGCCCCATGATATGTTCGTTATCATATTTTAAAAGATGATTTTGAGAACATATACAGGTGAGTGATTGATTTACTCTTAAAATGAGATTGGGAATCAAAATAACGCTTCGTTCATAATTATACGAGTATGATACCTGATTTCTCATTTTGTACAAACTGAATGTGAACTCCATTACCCTTTAATAAAGAAATTCCTGGCTCTCAAGGCATTGTTAATGCGACCAATGCATTGTTTCTTCATCGGGGGAAGAAAATTTTGGAAGATCGATGTTGCCATGGTAGTCAACAAAGTGAAGAAATTTTAAAAACAAAATCACACAGAGAGTAGCAAAAAGTATGGAAAGAATGTCAAAAAGTATGAGGAAATCTCGCAATCCACCAATAATAATATAACATGAACCCCATTACTCCATGCAGAAAGGGCAACCGATGAATATATAAACAAAACATGCAGGATTAATAGTTAATTAAGGTGGTAGCATTAGGTTAATCATGTGGATCTGATTTCTTGGAATCCCTATATCTATATCTATATCTAAATTAATTAATTAATTACGCTTATTAATTTTGAAATTTAAAAACACATGTAGAGATCGAGGTTTTAGCTAGTTAAATTTTAAATTTTGATGATAATATAAGGTTGGTGGCATGTGTTAGAAGCATCATAATCGACCTAATCACATCACATGCTCCACACCATACCAGGTGGTACGTACCAATAACATTACTTGTCTACAGTAATTGATTGTTTGCCGTCCACTTTTTGGATCTTTAGGGTTTATTCTTCATGATGTTTTAAAATCCGATTTTGAAAATATATTTTTTGATCGGCTACTTCCATTATATTATTTAATTTCACTTGTTTTGTTTCTCTTCATCGTGAATGCTTTCATTCGGCATTTTCCAGGTGTCTTCTTCACGGGCCGATGAATAACCCTAAAGCCCAATAACGAAATAATCTTATCATCCATCAGCGTTTCGATTTTTGTCTTCTAAGCTCTAAATTCTCTTGTAGTTATTGGGCGTCCTACCTTTGCGGGCTATTTTACATTTATGTTGAGACCCAAAAAAGAATTGTAAGCTTGGCCCATTTACAACCCACATAAACTCCAATAGAGGAAATAGAGGGCAAAATGCGTTGTGTAATTTCATTAAATTCTGTTGCTGGAATCTTTATCAGTAAAACGTTGGTATAACTATAAGTGACAGTAGTAAAGATCATGAAATGCATTCACAGAAATACAAGGGAGATTAGATTACGAGTTCTTGGAAGCACATGAATGTACATCTTGGCTGCCGCAGAGTTGTTCCCCGTTAGAAACGTCCACAGCTTGAAACGCCCCGCCTCCCTCACTCCTCTGCATCATTTTTCATCCCACAACAATAATTAATTAACAATGGTGAAAAGTCCGGGAAATCTTCTGTCTGTCTTACTCTTCATAGCGATACGATGGACAAGAAAGCCAGAAGATGTGATCTCCAAAAGAGAATATATGGAAAAAAATGTACAAATTTACCTTATAATAATCCACCGCGACAAAATTAGCCCATCTGTTGGCCGAAGCAGCATGGCAGGTCTGAAGCATTCCGATCAAATTCCCGGAATTCTGCATACAGGCTAACGCTTTGATCGGAACGGATCTGAAGTAATTCATCAGAACCAGAGATTTCGTTGTGTCGTTCAGGGGAGACGATTCCGCCCTGTTGAAACACTCCCCTGCTTTCATCCCGCCGTCGCCGTACTGGTTTTCAACCATGTAATTCCATTGATAAGCGATGCCTTCGCTTTCTTCCTTTGAACTAATCGAAGTGAACACGAGTAGTCTTTGGTTGTTCGCCACCATGTCGCTGACGAGCGGCCAGTCGGAGCCGTTTTTGGGCATTTCGGAAACCGGGAACCAGAATTTCATCAGCCCTGCGTCGGCGAAGACGTTGGTTAATCCGTTGGGGGAATGGACGTAGTCTTCTAAGATGAGGGTCACAATTTCTTTCGGATTTGCTGATAAAAATGCTTCGATTTCCTTCAACGTGTCTATGGCTGGTTCCTACTATGTAAAAAGATGAATCAAACAAAGACTAATGAAGGATGCAGAATTCGGTACAGATCACCTGCACTACTCCAAGTGTGCAACCGTGTGCCATGAGTCGGGGTTAACAATTCTTTATATGCACATGGCACAAAAAAATGCACACATTAAGTCGCACAAGTGGTCTAAACCCGCCAAATTGATTGAATTGGATATGAAAGATGGATATACTCACAAATGCAGTGTAGTCATGGCATTGGCCATTGAAAGAATGGCATAACCATACATCTCCTTCAAAATCATATGTATCAAGCATTAGTGCTCGAACTCCATGCTACATTTTGCGTTATTGGTAAAAGTCAATAAAAATTAAAGGAAGAAGTGACTTATCAATGCTACAACGGTTTATGAGTGAACAAGTAAGTGAGATTCATACTAATTATACTTACATTTAGCTGATCGGTGACGTTGTCTTCCTGGTTATTGAAAGTTAGTCTACGAACTCCGGTGTGGGATGGCTCTCCCTCGATGGCGAACGAGTTATGCGTCGTCAAGAAAGCGTACTTGTTGAATGGTAAGGAATTGTTCTGCATCGGATTTCATAGTAGGAATTCACCACATTTTGTGCTAGAAAGTGAACTGAAAGTTGGGATTATCAAATTTAGACCTTTTACCTAATTTAGTGCGTCTTACCTACGGTCCAAAACTACATAGTTGTACTTAAATTTTGTACTCTCCATAATTATTCTCGTATTTTACTTTAGTGAAACTAACATAAACATAATAAAAGAGAACATGATTTCGAAGTTCTCACGAAACAGGGGAAAGAGACACATTTGGATTTAGCATGGGCTTTAGTCTGAAAAAAGGATTGTAGGCTTTAAAATGTGGTAGAAAGTAACAAAAATTAGTTGAGTTAGGCCCAAGAATAGCAAAAACAAATCATTGGCGCAAACGTAAACACAAACGAAACATGTGAACTGTAGCTGGGTGACTGTCTTTCCTAAATAGTTTCCTCGTTTCAGCAATTTTTGTCTTACCCTTAAAAAAATAAAAAATTGTCTTGAAGAGGAGAATCAAAACCAGTTCAATAATCATCGGAAAATGAAAAAAATGAAAACCCAGAAAAAGGTATCGGATTTCTTCAGAAACACAGATGGCCGGAGATTAAATTTACGTTGCGTACCAAAAGGCTGAATTGGTTAGTAGCAGTTGATCTAACACACCTAGAGAGGTTGAAGCCCGCCGGACAAGCAAGGCAATAAAGCCCCTCTCCGCAATCTGCATCCGACGAACATTCTCCCAAGAACTGCAATCATCGACCATTCATCAGAATTTCAGAACAGAAGACAACTTAACACAGTTGATCGATCGATCACATAATTTAAATTACCTTGCATGTTTCGTTGGTGCAATCGGCGGCCACCTTCACCGTCAATATCATCAGAATGATGATCGGACGGAACCATATTGACCTGTGGAGGTGGCGGAGGGCCGCCATAGTAATTGTAGCCGGGGAAGATCGACCTTTCAGTCTTATTCAGACAGAACACTACAAGTTGAGAATTCCGAGGTTGTGTAAATGTAATAAATTTATTCTTATATGGCCAAGAGTTTAAAACATACGGACTGCATGCCAATAAAGAAGGAACCTCAGTCTCTATGGGGAGATCACTTTTATATATAGAGTCTGTGTGTGTGTGTGATTTTGTACTAAACTATATTATATGGTCGCATCGATATTTCAGAAGACTTACAATTTCATATTCAGCCCCGCTACGAGTGCGTTTAACGTGTAAAAATGAGAATGAAAACAGGATATTTTATATTCTATACATTAAATGAATCTTATATTGTTTTAAACGATAATGATTTTTTTTTTTTTTTATATTTAAATCCAAAAAAAATTACTCTTACCGTGTTGTTTTCATTTGTGTTCTCGTGCGCTAAATACACGCTATAAATGTTATTGTGTGTATTGGAATAAGATTGGATTTATATTGGAGGAAAATAAAATAGTGAAATCAGCACTACATAGAAAACTCAAAAACTGGAATATATACAAGACAAGGACTGCGACGTTGACTAGATGGACTTCTCCTACACGACGGAATTCTATTTTGGAATGTTTTCAATAATATTAATTGTTGCTGAGGTAATTAAGGTGCGTAGCTATTAATTGTAATGTGGACGTTTTTACGTTACGATTATGATTTATTTCATTAATTAATTTCCCAATTACATTTAATATTCGTGGTTTGAATCTGGAAATTGTACACAGGTGGGGAGTTGGGTTAATTAGGAAAGAAATTAGAGGATATATAAAGCACATTTTTTACGTGATGTAGGTGAGAAAAACGTCCGATTTTAGTCGCACTTTTGAGGGCCGATGACGAATTAAACTATGGATTAGTTGTTCAATCCACGGAGGTGAAATGTGGCCCAAATGATACGCCAATTCTCTCAAAGTGGCAGAATTAAATAACTGAATGAATATGAATGGACGTTAGAATTGTTTCTTGTTGCCATTACGTACACGTCGCATATGTGTATACGAGTATTATTTCTATATAAAATTTTAAAAAAAAAGCATTAATAAAAATTATATTTTTAGTCTCGCCGTCCAATTCTAAGAGATCAATTTGTATTACTGTTTTTAGTGGACTTTTTTAGAGGGGAAGGATGGAGTATGACTTTTCTATTGAGCCTCCCTCAAGGAAAATTATTGGCTGCCTTCTTAAAAATAATGCATCAAATTTGTCGCACATCGATAATTCATATTTCTGTTCATTTACAAATCCCTAACTATCATCATCTTTCATGAATGTATCTGACTGCACAATCTTACATGGTACAACAGATGCGGCAAATAATCCCTCTTCGCTCACTCAACATCCTGATTGATTTTAGAATTTTAATGTATAGTCACCATGCACGCCAGCTATTTAATCGATTGTTACATTAAAAAATAAAAAAAATCTTATTTTTTTTCATGCGCTTAGAGTTGGGGAATATAAATGAAATTGTTGATGCCTTTGATGGGTACATCAACATGGGTATATACTGAATTGTTTCGTGGGGAATAAAATGACATTGATGGGCTTAGGGGGGCTACCAATTTATGTCCGTATTTACAACTTTTGGTGCGGTTTCCTGTGTCATTTTCATTGTTCAAGTGGGAGTTCGATGGGCCGTGGCCCGTGGATTACTAAAGTCTTATCTGTTACGCCCAAACGAAGGAGCTATATTTGTCACCTTCTATTTTGTTTTTATTTTTAGAAAATACAAATAATAAAAAAAAATGAAATCCAAATTGTGGAATGAAACTAGTGTTCCAAAATCCTTCAATTGGATCATAAATCAATCCATGTTTTGTACTTTTGTTTTGGGGCCACATCAGCAATTGACTCTTCCCTTGTTTGCTTTTGTAACTTTGATTTCAAGTATTTTTTTTTTTGGGGCTGTGACTTTGATTTTTATTTTTCTTTGTTTAACTCCGCATTATTACTTATAAGGATAGGGATCCAAACTCTGACATTTACTATATATCACAGCCGATAAAACAATGAATACACGAACCAATCAAATATTATTATAGTAAGTGGAGCATCAACACTAGGTAATTAATAAAGGTGGCATTGTTGCTAGCATAGTATAATGATACAATAAAAGAATGAACGTAAAGGGAAACTGCTGAGGAATACAAATGGATGATATAATACATGCAAGAGAAATAATTGGTCTTATTTATGGGTTGAACCGGCGAAGAAACGGTTGATGGAAGGCATGACTTCCGGCGGACGAGTGCGGAGAAACTTGCGAAGCCCATGCTCTGCATATTTCTCTCCTTCCTCTTGGTTTTCCAGAACTGCCATTTTACGATGAGCCTTGTTCACTCTGCAATTCATTCACAATATATTCAATCACTGAATGAATATAAATACAACAACAACTACAACTAAGCGTTTGTCCGACTACATGAGATCGAATCATATATCTCGTCATCGTGTAAATAAATAAATAAATACCTGACATCAGGATTCAAGAGAATGTTTCTGGAGAGCTGGAAAACACACATCCCTGTAACGAAGCTCATTGCAGCCATCAAAGGGTATACCTGCATGAAGTAGTATATTATATATCAAATTTCATTTAATTCTTTCATGGCAATTCAGCTATGCAAATTAAAGAAACTCATGCATGCGTCTGTTTAATTACCTCAGGCTTGATCCAACGCCCCATTAATTTGTTTGTTATTTGGCAAATCTTCGATCGGCACAGCGCGCAGTACTGTGAATTCGATGAAACGAGTTAATTAAATAACCTCTTTTTAGCACTAAATATCATGTATATGCATGTACGTACGGATGATACTTTGGGGTTTTTATAGTTTGAGGAATGAGAAATGGTCAAAAGGGACCGACCGGGATTTGATTAATTTGAACATGAATAGTTGGGTTGGACTGTGGTTTGTCCTTTTAATATTCAGACCAAATCTGCAAAATAATTTTCCTGTGGGCAGTGCAGTGGTAACTGGAAACATTCATTTTGACTTCCAAAATATCGAATTACAGTTTACAAAAACCAGGGGCTCTGCCTCTTGTTTTCTTTCTTCTATGGAAACTGGAAACTACTTGCCTTGTTCAATACGACATTAATATAGATTCTTCTCCGCGTGCATGCAATTGCCCTTAATCTACTACTATTACAATTTACGAGTAGTATGTGTTACTACTGATCATCTCGAATCTTTGCCATCCTTTTCCAGCCTATCAACTGAAAAATAAATGTTAATCTCCTCGATGCCGCTACTCCCCAAATTCACATCTTCTATCTAATTTCTCATATCTTATTCTACGAAATGTACAAAATACGTGATTTTGTGCATTTAGACTTGTCTTTGTGGTGGTTTCGGGCCTTAATTGGATTGGATGAATTCTCATCGTCTTCCTCGTTTGTTTACTTTGACTATTCCGCGTTGCTTGCTTTCACCCATTTTCCACAGTAACAAAGACAAACAAATTACGGGCTTCAAATATGGTATTAAACTATTGGCCCAGAGATGTTGGATTTTGGACTGCTTACTTAAGCCAACCAGCTGCGCCCATTGATACTGGGCCACCGACCACCTTCTTTGTTTCCCTCAGAATGTGAGATTGGGCCTACTGTGCTTTCTTTCATCAAATACTAAAAAAGGGAAACTACAATTACAATTAATGATTCATCCATTAAATTTGGTTAATTTATATAAGACCAAATTCAATGGCTTATTGATTCATTTGAAGGGACAAATCTTAAGCGATGTATATAGGCAGAGATCATCGATTGTCCCTCAATTGTACAAGTGTTTTCAGGACAAGTGATTTACTCCTTGTATATATAGCTTGGGGTTCGTGATCTCTTTAAGCTAGTTTTTGGAGAAAGTTAAACTTCGGGCTCATGACACTCTCCTGAACTACTTTTACTCTTTTAGGGCGCGAAGATTATTTTATAACACAGATGTTTTATGTTAAACTTATTAAGGGATTGAATAAAATTAACTTCTTCTTGAAGTGAGGCCTAAGTGTCCATTGTTTAAACCTTATAAAATCAGCAAAGTAGTGCTTTCAAGTTAGCTGGGGTGTTAATCAATGTCGACTCAACCTTGCCCTCCACTCATTAGATTTGTAGTCTTCAAACTTACTTTGCTGCGACTCCACAATCCACACAAGTGGACGGACGCCACAAAAATCATTGCAAAGTTGGTGCCTCCACTTCCGAGAATCACACTCATCGTTACTCAATTAGAAATTTAAAACCTCATCAGCTTGTCGGGACGTCAATTTCTTACGCGACACGGAAATATTCAAGACGAGGTTATATGATTTTAACCAAGTGTTTAGTGTGAATGGCACCGACTTTGACTGATTCTATGATCATTAAGGCAATGTCTACATCTTTAACTAAAAATATGGTCGTTAGGCTCTGTTATTTTCCATCCAATTTCAGAAAAAGTATCACTTTTTTCTCAAAAATATTACACAAAGAAACAACATTATTTTTACTAAATTCACAATTCAAATTTTAAAATTTCCTCTAAATCTTCACTCACATAAATTCAAAAAAAACATAATCATTACATTTTTTGTTCTCTTTCCTTCACAAATCTCCAAAATAAATTCCCTCCAAAATAAATTTCTTCCTTAACCAAAAAATTTGCTAACTAAGTTACTAAGAGAATAGAGCCTAAAATGTACTGCTCAATCATTCTCAAAAAATCTTGACTTTCCCGCCTGCTTTGCTTCTTCTCATCAACCAAATCTTTGCTTAAAGATCCAGAAATCTTAACTTCAACAACATGTGTCGATGTTTAACGGAGAGACAGAGACCAAAACCAATGATAAACCAACCACCAGTAGGTGACAGGAAAGCCTTCATCTTTCACATCTCTTTCCTTTAGTTCTCATCTGTCTTCACAGTTTGATTACGCTCACATGGAGACAATGAGAACCTTGGTTTTCTCAGCCTGCTTGCTTTTCCTCCTCTCTTTTGCAGGTTAGCTGAAACTCTGTTTCTCAATCTCCAAACCATTTCCTTTCTTTCTGTTTGTTTGTGGCTAAATTTTTCTTTTTTTTCTTTTGCATTTCTGGTTTTCTGTAGCTGCTTATGATCCCTTGGATCCCACGGGAAACGTAACCATCAAATGGGATGTAATGTCTTGGACTCCAGATGGCTATGTGGTGTGTAATCTCAGCTTCCAATGAACAATCCCCTGATTTATTTATTTTTGAATCCCCTGTTTTTTCTCAATGAGTAATGTTGAAATGCATATATATTCCCAGGCTGTTGTGACAGTGAACAATTTCCAAATGTACCGGCATATAATGAGCCCTGGATGGACAATGGGATGGACATGGGCGAAGAAGGAAGTGATCTGGACTATGGTGGGCGCGCAAGCGACTGAACAGGGCGATTGCTCCAAGTTCAAAGGCAGTGTCCCCCATTGTTGCAAGAAGAACCCGACCGTGGTAGACATGCTCCCCGGCGTTCCATACAACCAGCAATTCACCAACTGCTGCAAAGGTGGAGTCTTGTCATCCTGGGGGCAAGATCCACAATCTTCAGTCTCTTCCTTCCAAGTCAGCGTTGGCCAAGGTGGTACTTCAAACAAGACAGTGAAACTCCCCAGGAACTTCACTCTGTTAGGTCCCGGGCCGGGTTATACCTGTGGCCGCGCGCAGGTTGTTCCCCCCACCGCTTTCCTCAGTCCTGATCTGCGCAGGAAAACCCAGGCACTCAGTAAGAATGCTTCACAGCTAACAGATTTTTCATTTGCCCTGAAAATATTTGCTGTCTAAAAGGCTTGGCTTTTCGTTTTCTCTGCAGTGACTTGGAATGTGACTTGTACATATTCACAGTTTTTAGCTAGGAAACACCCCAGTTGCTGTGTTTCTTTCTCTTCTTTCTATAACGAGACAATCACTCCTTGTCCATCTTGTGCTTGCGGTTGCGAGAACAAGAACAAATGTGTACAGTAAGAACTCAAACTGTGTTAATAAGATAATTAATTAGGCCATTATGGAGAAATTCTGATCTGAATGGCTAAATGGTCCGATGCAGGAGCGATTCCAAACTTCTCAGTGTTGTTGGAGTAAACACACCAAGGAAAGATCATTCACCCTTAATCCAATGCACACACCATATGTGCCCGGTTCGTGTGCATTGGCATATAAAGGCCAACTACAAGGACTACTGGAGAGCGAAGATGGCAGTAACCAACTTCAACTACAGGATGAACTACACACTGTGGACTCTTGTTGTTCAGCATCCAAATCTCAACAATGTTACTCAAGTTTTCAGCTTTGACTACAAACCGGTCGTTCCCTTTGGATCCATCAGTAAGTGCCATAAACTTAGTCTTTCAGAAGAACCAAAGATTCTTACTAAACATGTACTCCATGTGTTATGCAGATGATACAGGGATGTTTTATGGTATGAAATTCTACAATGATATGCTCATGGAAGCTGGACCATTTGGAAATGTCCAGTCCGAGGTACTTTTTCAGAAGGACAAGGACACATTTAGCCTGAAGCAAGGCTGGGCATTTCCTAGGAAAGTATACTTTAATGGCGATGAGTGCATGCTACCACCGCCGGAGGCCTATCCTTTTCTACCCAATTCTGCAAACCAAAACCTTATTCTTTTCCCCACATGGATATGTTCAATCATCTTTCTTCTAATTGTATGGATTCAGTGATCATTGTTCACAAGACAAGGGTGCAGAAAGTTCTGAACAAACAGGTATATTTTACCCATTTTTGCAAGGTTAAACAGTTTACTCCAATCCTGACAATGCATGAGCATGAATTCATTCCTGAGCACATTTATTCTTTATGAAACCAACAACTCACCATTGTAATCCAGAAGCATGCTTCTCTACACTAGTCATTAAACACGAGCGATTAGAAAGGCAAAAATATATGAAATGGATGTACTACAAGTCTACAAGCATATGCTCTTTTTTCTTCTTCTATTTTTTCGCTCTATTATGTAAAAAACCGTCAACAAATGAAAATACAAAGCTGAATATACAAGTAAATCAGTTCACGATCGCTCTTTACTATTCTGAAAGATATTATTTTTATCAAAAATCTAAAAACACTAGGAAATTGAAAACCTATCAACATAGCATCGTAGTACAACAATAAACATGTCACGCAACTGTCACCAAGAAGGAGGTATGGAGAGGATTCGCCAACCTTGGTAATAATAGGAAGATAAAAGAGATGGTCATTCCAAATTTCTGCACTTAAGCTATATGCATTCAGAAAATCTTAGTGTGGGATTTCAACTTGCCAGTTGGTTTTCTTGGCTTTTGGCTTATCAGCTGCTCAGATCGCTAGTAAAACAACCATTCCTACCACTGTGGCGACATTCTTACAGACATCCAAAGAAGAATGCAATAGATGACAAAAGAGTGGCCACTAGAACAGCAATGGAGATATCTCGCCTGGAACCGGCATTGGGTAAATATGGATATGAATCAGGGGGTGGCATAACACAGTTATCACCATTGAAGTAGATTCTTCGAGGGAAAGCCCAGCCCTTGTCAAAAGTGAAAGTTGAGGCATCTTTTCTGAATAGAAGCTCTGACTGAACATTTCCATAAGGTCCAGCTTGACTAAGGAAATCATTGTAGAATTTAACTCCCCAAAGCATGGCAGTATCATCTGTTCAAAGCAAAGAAGAATTCAAATAAGTTCATCACAAAGTAAACATGAAGGAAATCTAAGACTGGTGCTTCAACTCCCGAAATCAAAATCTCTAAATACCAAATAAGTTCATCTTAAAGCGTACAAGTATCTGAGTATACTTACTTATAGCTTCGTAAGGAGTCAAAGGTTTGTAGTTAAAGCTGAATATCTGAGTCAGGTTGTCAAAGTTGGGGTGTTGGACCACTAAGTTCCATTGCGTGTAGTTCATCCTGTAATTGAAATTCGTTATTGTGACCTTAACCCTCCAATAGTCTTTGTAGTTGAGTTTCACATGCCAGTGAACTCGAATTGGACACATATGACTTGTGCATTGCACCAGAGGTGTAGTAGGGGTGTTCTTCCCTGGGGGTGAAACAACTGATTCCAGATGTGGTGTATTAGGGCTGAAAGACCACAACAGCAAAAAAACCAATACTTCAGAGACTTAAAAAATTAATTATTTCAAGAAAACAGTTGAATATGATAGGAAAAGGCACATACTCTACACAACTCCCTGAATGAGAAGTGTTTTTGCAGCCACATGTGCATGTTGGGCATGGTACAACAGTATCGTTATAGAAGGACGAGAGAGAAACACAGCAAGATGGTGTTTTCTGAGCCAAGAACTGGGAATATGTACATGTAACATTCCAAGTCACTGCATAACAAGAGGTGGACAAGTAAGCATATCTACCAAAGGTACAATCCAACTTTACCTTAATAAAATTATTATGAAATCATGTGATGGCTAGGAGCTAGTGAATTCTTCCATCAGTGTTTTTATGGCAGAACAATCCAAGAGAAGGCATGCAATTTTCTACTGATCTAATTATACTCTTTCATACCATCTTATCAATGAGTACATTATGAATATGGATATTTGCTGGCGACTCAACAAGAAAAGTATCAAACAAATTGGCCAACAACTTACTCATAGCTTGTGTTGTCCTTCTTCCATCTCCGGTAGGGAATCTGGTAGGTTTACCAACTTTAGCAGGTGAGCAAGTATATCCCGGTCCAGGACCAAGCAAGGTGAAGTTCCTTGGCACCCTAACTGTCTTGTTGGTGGTTCCTGAATTACCAACACTAACTTGGAATGAACTTGCAGCATTTGTTGGGTCTTGTGCCCATGAGTTTATCACCCCTCCCTTGCAACAGTTTGCTATTTGTAGATTGTAGGGTGTTCCCGGCAAAAGGTCCACTACAGTTGGAGTTTTCTTGCAACAATGTGGTACGTTGCCTTTATATTTTGAACAATCTCCTTGATCGGTAGTCTGAGCTCCAACCATGCTCCATATCACCTCTTTCTTGGCCCACGTCCATCCCAAAGTCCAACCCGGTGCTTGAATATGCCGATACTGCTGGAAGTTGAACATAGTGACAACAGCCTGGCCAATTCAATGTAACAATCTATCAGTACAGTTAACATTCTAATAATATAGAGAACCATAAAGAATCTATCCATGTGGGCAAGAAGTTGAATATTTGTATAGCCATCAGGAAGATTTGTGTTACTTACAACATAGCCATCAGGAGTCCAACTCATAATATCCCATTTGATCGTGATGTTTCCACTTGGATCAAGTGCATCATAAGCTTCTGAAAGTCGGTAGAGAAAAAATGACAATGAATAAAACAAGATCAATCAATCTTGTGACATATTCCAGTTTACAAAGAGAAAACTGTTTTCAAACTTATTAAACGCATTCAGATGCTATATGTGCCTATAAGCTACAGTTTTCTCCATAACTACAACAATCCCTTACTAAGATCGCATAAAATAAATAAAATTTCATGGGAGGGACACCTAAAGAACAGGGAATAAGTTAAAATCAGTAAAAGGCTAACTTAGAACATGAAAGAGACAACTTGATCCGACTGGTACATCTCATTGCCTCACGATTCTGCCCAATAGAGGGTTGATTAATTCGGATAAATCCATGAAAATCAGTTCTAGATGATTTCGGATCATTACCCCCACGCTCTCTGTGTAATCAAGCAGTTAATTCAAGCTAGCAAGTATTGCTACTGAGAAGTAGAATTACAAGCAAATCTACCACAGAAGTTGCAAACCAAATCTGAAAGCAAACTTCGAAGCATCGAAATTCGGTAATTCTTCTTTAACATTTAGTTAAGAAACTAAAAGCAACAAAGTCACTTTCATAATCAACTTCGAAGAGGAAAGAGCAGCCATTTAAGGAAACAGCCAATAACAAGAAAGTATCAATCTTTTTACCAAGAACACAACTAAACCCACAAAACAAGCGCATGAATAAAGTCAAGATCTGAACTTAAATATCAATATGAACCCATTCACCGAGCTCCTAAATCTGAACGAAAAATGCACCGCACACCAAAACACAATTTCTCCTTTGCAAATTGGCGAAATCCCAGATGAGAAATGCAAGAAAACATCCGAAATTCAAAACTCCACAACAAACCATGCATAATTAAGACAAGAAAGGACCCACCTGTGGTAGTAAAACTGAAGCAGGAAAGAGAAAGCAGCACCGCAATGCAACATATTGTGACTTTAGACAGAGATCTAAAACAGGAAGAACCCATCTCAGTTTCAGCAATCTTGATCGGTGACAGCTGAAGAAAGATCTGCCAGTGAAAGCTGAAGAATGAGTGAAGAAGGGGACAGACAAATAGAGGAAAAAAAGGGGTGAGAGAGAGAAGGCGGTGGTGAGCTGTGGTGGGAAGTGACTACGCCAATGCTAGCTCACATGGGAAGGTAGTTCTCGAAGGGATTCAATGGACCTTTTATGAAGGAAGGAGAAGGCTTTTTAACCATTAACCACTTCTGGTGTCAGTGTGACAAACAATTTCTTGGCTGCTAAATTAGTGTGTAGCTGTTGCTAATGGAGCATTGATTAAGACAGGGATTTAAACATTTACTTGGGTTGCTTTCACTCTAATTGTTTTCCTTTTGACATTTTCTCCCTGTGGAATGGAGCGCACCTAAAGAAGAAAACCTTGATAAAAATGACCAAAAGAAAGTAGAAATCTTGATGTAAAAGTGGTAGTAAACTTGTAAAGAGAGAGAGAAGAATTGAACATTATGGTAATTTTTCCTCTTTAATTTAACAGTATGCTTTTCTTCCGCACTGTGATTTTTCTGTTATGGTTGTAATAGATTATTGATAGATATTTCAACTAATTATCAAAGAAATAAGACGATAACAAAATTACCAAGGGAATCAAATATAATCATAATTGAGGTCTTACACATATGGATTTCTAACAAGATAAAGACAATATTCGAGAAATTAATAAGAATTTTCTAATCTGAATTAGTACTATAAAAGTATAATTCTATTGGAATTTGGGTAACTACTATACATGAAAACGATTAAGTCACACCCTTTGTAGATTCTATTAATATGTTATTTCATGAAAATGATTTTCATTGTAGTTTTATGTTATTTTAAAATTGAATTAATATACTAAAGTAACATTACTTTACTAAAAAAAAGAAAAAGGACAGAATTCTCTTAAAATTTTTAACCTCGCAGCGCTGCCGACACTCAAAAGAAGAAATATTATCCTTTAAACTTTTAGGACTCAACTAACTTGGTTTTTCTCTTTCTAGTGTCTAATAGCCATACGAAACTGCTACTAGAAAGAATCAAGAGGCAGCATGCTGCCGAGAAAGAGGACAAATTATTTAGTATATTTTAAAAATAGTGTAATAAATTAATAGTAAAATAATAAATATAATTTATTTTTATTTATAAGTTTCCTACAAATTTATCATTCTTCTAAAAGATATACTTGTATGTTGACCATTAATAATTAGTTAATTACTACTATAAAATAAAGTAACCGCAAGTGTCGGTGCCCGCATGGAGAACAAAACAATTACAGAATAAAATGAATAATAAAATCAATCGGGCTGGGTAGTGGGGTCCTCCCGCTTGCCTTGATTTTCTACAATACAATAATATGTCACACATTTTTTCTTTTCTTTTGTCACCATCTACATCTTCGTGTCCCCTTCATCTCCCTGTTTCTTTGTTTTTTCATTTTCCTCCCTTCTTGCCCTTTTCCCACGACAAAGTCGGCATTTTTGTAATTATGTGTCACAACTGTATCCGATGGCAAAATATGACTCATATAACCAACTTTGCATTGTGAGACTCTGATACGATATGCTCATAAATTTTTAAGGGTGAAATACATTTTTCCCCCTGTGGTTTCATGCTTTGGACAGTTTCCCCCCTATGCTTTCAAAACTGACAGTTTCCCCCTCATGGTTTTGGACTGAAGTGTCCACTTAACGGAAAATGACTTCTCTAACGGTGTTAAAAAAAAGACTAAATTACCCCTGAATAAAAAAAGTTTAAAAAAATGAAAGAAGGAAGAAGACGATGGCACTGTTCATCGTCTTCTTCCTTCTTCCTTTACTCTTTTTTTTTTTTTTTTTTTTCCCTAAACCCCCTAAAACACTTCCGCAACTAATATGAAACCCATTTTGTTGGGTTTCATTTCAGTTGCAGCAATTGAAATGAAACCCATTTGATGGGTTTCATTTCAGTCGTTTTTTATTTTTTTTTAAAATTTTTTTAGTTGGGGGTATTTTGGGAACAAAATTAATGACATCATCAATTTGTTTACCCCCACTCTCGTCTTGAGCGCGTTTGCCTCACTCGCCGTTAGAGAAGGCATTTTCCGTTAAGTGGACACTTCAGTCCAAAACCATGAGGGGGAAATTGTCAGTTTTGAAAATATAGGGGGAAAACTGTCCAAAGCATGAAACTACAGGGGGGAAAATGTATTTCACCCAATTTTTAATGGTATTTCTCTATCTATTCGTTAGAAGAGCCGAATTTAAAAAATGTATAACTTTTTATGAGTTGTAAGGTATAACACTTAAAATATATAGTTTGTCACCATTTTTTTTTTCCATTAATGTCTTTCATTTTCAAAGGTGGATTAATTGTAAAACATACATGATTTTATTTGCAAGAGTATGAGTAGGACTGGCAATTTTCTACATGACACGAACCCGACAAGATATAAGCAGGTAAGGGTTGAGTTTTAACTGGTTCACGGGTCATATGGATCGATCCTAATAACACGAATAATTAAACTGGTAAGGTTAAGGTTTGAGAAAGTCAACACGTGAATCCACCAACCTGAACCCAACACAATAAATTTGTACTACAACACAAAAACACGACATGAACTCGACACAAACACGAAATGTTCGTGGGTTAAATGGTTCGACACGAATAATTAAACGACTAAAGTTAAAGTTGGGAGGTGTCGACATGGGAATCCGCCTACCCGAACACGACACGAATTGCAACCCCTAAGTATGAAAAGTGAATAAATCAAAATTTGACTTTTTCTAATAGTACATAGTGAGTACATGTTTTGTTTTGTGTCGAGAACAAATCCGATGACATTTATTTTATATTTACTAATTGTTGAATCTCCAATATCTGCCGAAGCTGGCCGACATCATCCCACCGCCTTGATATCTGCTTTTGGTACTAAATCCCAGATTCCACTCTGAATCCATAATAAAATAAGTATAATAACTGAAACTAATTCAGGATTCAATACCTCTCAAATGTTGAGGAGGTTGAGTATTTATAGGCAACCCGTCCTTCCTCAAAGCTTATTGTTGAAGTAACAGTCCACATAAGCGGATGATGTGGACAGATCATGATAGAAGATATATTTTCTTATTCTGTTGCAACCGCCTTCTCGATCTCCATGCTGAGCCAATAACATTTTGACATGTGTTTAAGACACGCGTCAACTGCACATGGGGCTTCTCTTTCGTGCCCAAGCTCTTTTACGGAAGTCGTCCACGTTGGCCTCGGCCATGCGAGCCTCGGCAATATTCGTTCGTAAAGAGAAAAAATACTCAACTCTAATCATAATTTTGTTTGTAAAATATAATTGTTTCATGTAATGATATTACCTTTAGCTTGTCCCGACAAAATAATACAACACATTAAATAAATAATTTATACTATTTTTACCTATATTTTTATTATAAATTAATGTAGATCTCATATAAATTATATCAGTTAGGGGCATGATATTTGCAGCGACATTTTTTTTATAAAAAGACTAAAATGCCCTTGGAGAAAAAAAAATTAAAATTTTCTATTCCTACTGTCTACTACTATTAAAAAAAAAAAAAAAAAAACCCTGTACCATCGCCGGTCACCGGCGATGGTTTCCCCCTTAAGTTGAGATTTTTGATATTTGCAGTAACCACCGGGCGGATCTTTCCCATTTCGGTAAAAAATTTCGCAATTTTGACAAAACTACTAATAAATTCGTACATAATACAAGTAAAATAATTAATAAAACTACATAAAAAAAAATAAAATAAAATAAAAACCAAAGTGTCGCCAATGGGGAAGATCCGCCCGATGGTCGCTGCAAATATCAAAAATCTAAAGGTAAGGGGGGTTTCCAGAACTCGCCGGTCGCCGAGGGCGATGGTTTTATCCAAATATAAACCATCGCGACCAGCGATGGTTCTGGAAATTTTTTTTTTAATTATTCCAGTAGATTGGAAAATTTAAATTTTTTTTAATTTTTTTTTACCCTAGGGCATTTCGGTCTTTTCAAAAATGTCGCTGCAAATATCGAAACCGTCGCTGCAAATATCGAAACCGATCAGTTAAAGTATAAAAAAATTAAAAATATTAATTTTCGAGGTAATAGACCTATTGAACTAGTTTTTCAATAGAATAGACTAGAAAGTATGCCCTGTAATGTATTACAGAATATCTGCTTTGGGTTGGGTTCCCCAATTATGCAGGACAGTGCAATAACAGCTCACTCTATTTCACGCGCACGTCCGTCTCTCTAATTTCTAATTAAATGATTAAAAAAAAATCTAATTAATCAACATTCACGATTCAAATAATAATAATAATAATAAAATAATAATAATAATAATAATAATAATAATAAAAATCAACATCATGATTCAACTCCTTACTTACCCCCTAAAAATAAAATAAAAAATAAAGAATAAAAGACTTTATATATTAATGGTTTATGGCCAATTAAAGGATAAATAATGAGAGTGTCCCGTAGATCATGACTTATAACACCATTTTTAATGCACATATATTATGTAAATTTTTATTTAATATAAGATTAAATAAAAAAATACAAATAGTGATAAATTTGTATGTTCATTTTAAATGGAACACTTATTTAGATACGGATAAAATAACTAACTAGGCGTTGAACAAATATCTGGAGCCCTGGAGATAATTACTCTAATTAATTAAACAAACAACATAGTAGTACAGTAGAATCAAACCTTCCGTGGTTTACAAAGAAACATTCCCCAATGCTCATCCTCAAAGTGAAACCCAACAAGACTGGACTCTTTTTCTTCTTCTTTTTTTTTAAAAAAAAAAAAAAAAGAAAAAAAAGACTGGACACGAAAATTAAAATAACAGTCAAAATAATTAAGTAAATATAATAAATTACAAGATTGGCTAATTAATTAATTTTGTTTTAAAGTAAAAAAAAAAGAAAAAGAAGAAATAAAGAAGAAGAGGGAAACACCGCAGATGGTGCAGCCCGGTAATGCAAATGTAATGTTTTGGCCAAATTCTAACTGTCAGACCAACGACCGCTTCACTTTTTCACACAAGCCAATTCAAGCATTCAAAAAGAATGGTCGGCGCTGCGGAGCCTTTCTTTGATTTGAATACTATCTTCTCAAGAACTTCCCAATCGATAGGATGGTTGGTTGCTCGAATTTCAGACTAAAAACATAATCAATCTTTTGGTTTGCGCCAACGCGTTTCTTTCCCCCTTTTTTTTTGGGTTCGCATGATATTACGACTGCTGTTCATCTTGATTGTACTCTAGGGTTTTGTAAATTTTTGTTTTCCGGCATTATTTTGGTCTAATATTTCCACGGCTTCTGGAGATGGATGCGGCTCAGTCTCATCGAGGATCGTTAGGTCAAACGGAGATTAATTGGGACAAGTAAGCTTAATTTCATCTGCTTTTCCTTGCTCTCTATTGCATTCCGAGTATTCATTGGATTTTTTGCAGTTTCGTTTATCAACTGATTTCATTTGTGTTAATTAATCTTATGCTACTGTCATTCTCACCAATATAGGTTATACTTTTTGCTCAAATTTTATTGTTGATTTTGAAGATTATTTTGTTGCTAGAAATTGGGGAAAATTGTGTTCGGTTACTCGCAACCTGATTTTAAGGTTATTTTGTAGCAACTGGACGGGCAGTGGGGATCGAAACATAATCATTTTGTGGTTGTTTATGGTATTCTGGGTGAATGCCTAATTTTATTTGTGGATTCCTTACTTATTGTAGGCTTGATAAGAGTAAGTTCTACGTTGTTGGGGCTGGGATCTTTACTGGTCTCACCGTTGGACTTTATCCTATATCGGTGGTGAAGACCAGGATGCAGGTTGCGACAAAGGATGCTGTGGAGAAGGATGCCGTTTCTGTCATCAGGGGCATATTGAGAACAGATGGCATCCCTGGGTTGTATAGAGGGTTTGGTACGGTCGTTACAGGAGCTATTCCTGCTAGGGTTATATTTCTCACTGCACTAGAGACTACAAAAGTAGCTGCCTACAAAATGGTTCAACCTTTCAAATTCTCAGAGCCTACACAGGCTGCCATAGCGAATGGAATTGCTGGAATGTCTGCATCTCTCTGTTCACAGGCTGTATTTGTTCCAATTGATGTGGTATGCTTTCCGTGCTGTTCTAACTTTACTGATTTTAGTGACCAGGATTTTGAGTTGTGTATGTGTAAGTTTGAGTTAGTTCCTTCGTCTTTAAAATAAAAACATTTTGTTGTCATTTGCTAGAGGTTAAAACTATCTTGGATTATTCAAAGCTTAATGGGTTACTTGTTATCAGTTGAGCCAAGACACTCAACGACTAATGTCCTTTCATTACTTCTCATTATTTAGAATTTTGAACCATGAGGCGTCTTTTAAGTACTGACAATTGTAAAACGTTAAAAACCTGATAGCTGAAGTCTTTGAAACTGATTTGAAAAGGTTAGCCAAAAGCTGATGGTCCAAGGATATTCAGGCCATGCTAGTTATAATGGTGGCCTGGATGTTGTGCGTAAAGTCGTCAAAGCGGATGGAATTCGAGGATTGTATAGAGGATTTGGTCTATCTGTAATGACTTATTCCCCATCTAGTGCTGTTTGGTGGGCTAGCTATGGGTCAAGTCAGCGTGTGATCTGGAGGTGAGGTTTTTAATGCAGATTAGATTGTTGTCTCTCATGGTGTGAATCTTAAGTGGCCTCTTTATTGTGTAGAAAAATGAGCTCTCTCTTATCTTTTATGTTTGCTTTTAGGATTTTCATTCTGCTAGTCCAAACTTTATAAATTATTGATAAATATGAAGCCTGTTTTCCATGGTATATAGTTTCTTAAGTTGTACCGTTAACTTAGAATGGTATCTCATGTGTTCGTTTTTCTGGTTTTCTCAGTTCCTGGTCATAAAAGTATGCCTTTTGAGGCTTAATTTTCATATCAGAAATCACACATTTCTGTTTCTTGATTGTTATGGCTCCATCTGATATATCTGACAGGCTTGTAGGTGAAGGCAGTGAGAAGGATGGATCAGTTCCTGGTCAGGGGAAAATAATGCTGGTTCAAGCTGCTGGGGGAATTTTTGCTGGTGCTACTGCATCCTGCATCACAACCCCATTGGACACTATAAAAACTCGATTACAGGCATGCAACTCTGCCATTAGTTCTGAATTTTGTTTTGAAAATGTACTCTTTCTTAATGCTGGGTATATCTGAGAGTACTTATGTAGGAGTTAGATGTGATGTTCTTTTTAGTAACAAAGAAGTGGTTTAAGTGTCAAACTGTCTCCAAGAGTATTACATGTTGAACTCCACTCCAGTTACAGGTTTTATGTTCTGCGTTGAGACTCCCAAAGTTGTTGATTTGCATGTCTGTTTTGTAAAATTATACAGGTTATGGGGCACGAGAACAGATCAACTGCCAGGCAAGTGGTGAGAAAATTGATCGCAGAAGATGGTTGGACGGGGTTTTATAGAGGACTTGGTCCAAGATTTTTCAGCATGTCAGCTTGGGGAACTTCAATGATATTAGCCTATGAATATTTGAGTATGATTTCTCCTTAAGCTTTTCATGTTGTCAGATAACAGTCCTCGCATTTGTACCAAAGCTTGATTCAATCTTCCAAAGCTTGATTGATGATTAGTCATTTGTGTTTGTTTTACAGAGCGGTTATGCGCCAAAGATGAATAGCTTCAGTGAGCGATTGTTCTGACCACGAGTACGGTCGTCTGGATTAGATTTGTAGGCCTCTCATTAACTTCCGTCAAGTTTAGACACACAATTGAAGGAAAATGCATATTTTGGCTGTGCCATGTAAGGAAAGGCGCTAACTTGTGTATTGCATCCATCGTGTTGCTGCTGACAACCTTACTGTGGAACCGAGTAGTTGCCTGCCTCTATAATTTTTTGTGAAAAACTTATACGTAGAAATTTGAAGCTATTGCTGATATGATATTTTTTGGTTAGGGTGGAATTGTATACACTTGCTGTTTTAGTGTATGTACCTTAAAAAAATAAGTTTCTTCTCAGCATAAAGAATTATTTGTCTGTTTATTTTTCTGGGTTAATGTCCCTCATCTTATGTCAATTTCATCAGATAAATGAGAGCAGAGCTTCGTCAATTTCAAGTATTGATCATATAACAGGAGTTGAGGCTAGCTCAGCGGAAACTTTCCACATGTCGCGAGATCAACTCTTCATTGATGGGATTCAACAACGGGGGTATGAATACAGAATTGAGGAGAGAACAACAAATACAAGGCTTCAGATCACCTGTGCAACAGGTTCTGTGCCATTTGTGTGCTTTTAATGGAACGACGCCGTTTTCGCCCTTCCTTACCAAGACTTTTTTTCCGTGTTTTTCTTTCTTTCTTTCTCCTTTTCACTCTTCCCAAGTTCTTTCTCCTTTTTTCTTTTTTTTTCCGTTTTCGCCGATTCTCTCTCTAGAAATTTTCTTGGGGTCACCCACGGATTTCTACTTGAAATCTGAAGAATACACACTTAAATTCAAGTTATTCTTGATTAAGGGACTGTTTAGCTACACAAAGAAGAAATTTTTACAATCAAATATCGAGTTCTTGACCGAACAAGGTGGTTTTTGGCTTTGGCCGAAAATCGGCCTTGCTCACTCGAATTGAGGTGCAATTTGCTTGGGATAGAGTGGGCTTGGAAGCACCGCCTTTATCTCCTTGCTGCTTGGACGAATTCGGGCTGTCCTTGGTCAGACTACTGTTCACCGAACTGGGTTGTTCACTGCCGACGCCAAACTGCTGGAAAAGGTGTGGGTTCGCCGGAGTGCAAGGGCAGCTGCCCGGTTTTCAGTTGAAACTGCTCATTGCCGCCGGTACTTAGCTACCATTGCTGAATTGAAAATAAAATCCAATTCGGCTGCAGGTAAGTACTCTGTTGTTGGTGCCCCTACATTTCAGTTCTGGAATTGTAGCTTGAATGCTCCTCGGCTGCTGCATCTTTCGCTGCTCACTGACGTGGATTTCTGTTGCTTATTTTAGCTGTTGGAATAGGTATTTTGTGGAAAGATAGTTGGCTTCTATTTGCTGGAAATTTGTGGCATTTGCTGTATTTCAATTCTGGATCTGTTTTAGAACTGTTGTACTGCTTGAATTTACTCCAAAGTGCTTGAATTTTCCTGGGCTGCTGCACTTTGGTTTACTTGCATCTACTTGAATTCTCGAATTGCTAGCATTGTGGTACTGTATGCCTGAATTTCTGGACTGCTAATTTTTTATTGCATTTAAATTCCTGCATCTTAGGTAACTGCGTATGGTACTATTCTGAAATCTGTAGGAATGCTATTTCTGAATTCTGAAACCTGGTATTAATTTCTGAATTTGTGGTTTAGACATCAGATGGGCTTGACTTAGGAGTACTAGTCTTTCTAGCTTGAAATCTATAGTAAAGTAACCAATTTGTAGATGACATTTTGTTGAATCACTTGGTAATCTTATATGATTGATACTAGGTGCTTAGTAATTTGTTTCGATTGGTTATTTCTATAGAAGTGGCATACACTTTTATAGAAGTGGTATACACTTTTAAAGAGGAGATTTTATAATTTTCATAATAGTAAAAAATGATCAGAAATGACAGATTCTGAAGATTGTAGGGCAGCTGGAGACAATGCCCATGTGCACCATCTTAACTAATAGCTATTGTGTTGATACAATTCTCATTTATAGAATAGGAAAAGGGTGAACAAACAAATTAAGGTATGATGCCAAAAGACTTCTTTCCTGTGCTTAATATTATTAATTTCATCTATAGTTATGCATTTGATGATAAAGTTTATGATGATTCTTGTAGGTTGCAATAATGAGAATAGGATTGAGAGAAATGAGGGCCTTCTTGAAGCTATTATTCCCTTCCCTCAAAGACAACACTTTCTTTGAAAGCTGTTGTGTGCAGATCTAACCACAACTTGCTTTGAGCAACAACAAAGGGGTAAAGAAGCAATAACAACTTAGCTAACTTAAGCTGAAGCAATTATGAGAACTTTGTAATAGCCATCTAGGGTGACAAGGGACATGTGCTGATGATAATTGTCACCAAGTTCAGCTTGAATAGTTAGCTTGTATAGCAGTTTGTTTGTAGAACTTTGTATTAGCTTAGTTTAGCAAAGCTCAGCTCAGCTTAGGAGCTTCTGTAGTGTAAGTTAAAGACCATTGTACTTATGATATCAAAGCAACATAATTTTTCCTTTCAGAAATTGTCTCAAATATTACTACTCTTGAAGGAATACCTCTGTTGTAAAGATTGTGCTGCTTGTTAATCACCGTGTTTCTGTTCAGTTAGTTGTGGTGTTGGTTTTTTACATTTTGTGTTATAGAGCTCTTTTCCAGTTCAGAATAATAAGATTGTTTAAGGTTTGCTGCAGAGTAATATGTTTATCCAAACCAAGTTAATGCCATCTTGAGGCTAATTGTAGTTGGAGATGTTTTTCTGGAAATTTCACTCAAAATCACATGGTTCCTGTCATTTTTCAGTCTCCAGTAAGTCCATCCTTAAAAAATTTCATCAAAAAGAAAAGTTTATATCCACCCTTAACCAGCAACCCAAGTTCACTCTTCTTACTCTTGAATCACTATGCAATCTCTCAACTGAGCATGCAACAGAGAATAACAGCCAACAGAGAAGAGAAATAGCAGCCAGCAAAGAAGAGAAATGCTCAACTGAGAAATGCTCAATTTTTTTTCGAATTTGTGTTTACATAACGTCTCTTGGGCACAATCACACATCCTAGTAGCCATCCCTGCACTTATTTGGTTATCAACTCCGGCGAACCCACACCTTTTCCAGCAGTTTGGCGTCGGCAGTGAACAACCCAGTTCGGTGAACAGTAGTCTGACCAAGGACAGCCCGAATTCGTCCAAGCAGCAAGGAGATAAAGGCGGTGCTTCCAAGCCCACTCTATCCCAAGCAAATTGCACTTCAATTCGAGTGAGCAAGGCCGATTTTCGGCCAAAGCCAAAAACCACCGTGTTCGGTCAAGAACACCAAAAACAGTCAAGAACTCGAAATTTGATTGTAAAAATTTCTTCTTTGTGTAGCTAATCAGTCCCTTAATCAAGAATAACTTGAATTTAAGTAGGTATTCTTCAGATTTCAAGTAGAAATCCGTGGGTGACCCCAAGAAAATTTCTAGAGAGAGAATCGGCGAAAACGGAAAAAAAGGAAAAAAGGAGAAAGAATTTGGGAAGGGTGAAAAGGAGAAAGAAAGAAAAACACGGAAAAAAAAGTCTTGGTAAGGAAGGGCGAAAACGGCGTCGTTCCATTAAAAGCACACAAATGGCACAGAACCTGTTGCACAGGTGATCTGAAGCCCAAATACAAGGGCAGGATATTTGATCGGAATTATAAATGCAGAAAAACCAGAATGAAGAAAACAAATTATTGAGGACTTCGGCGGCGATAACCTTTCTCTGGTTTGTGATGTGTTGAAACTAGGCAGCACGCTTGCATTTATTGTAGTTGGCACAGGTCCTAGTAGTCCCGCCGGCATTTCTGGGAAGGCAGTTGGAATATTGACGTGTGTTGCAAACTGGGGGAGGCTGAAGAGCGCGTTGACCCGTCGGGGTCCCCGCTTGTAGGAGCCACCTAGCACCGGCAGCGTAGTGCCTGAGAAGCTCATCGCCGGGCCCGCCTTCAATTCCGAATCCCCCGTCGTCGCGGTCGCTGGAGAAGCAATCCCCAAGGCCAAAGGTGCCGTTGCAGGAGGAGACGACGATCTTTTCTTTTTCCCCAATAATGGAAATGGAAGCAGCTGATGATGCTCCAACTCCAATGGCGCACACCGACAAAACGGTCAGTAAGAGAAGAGAAGTTGAAGTGGTGCTTGTCTTTCTCTGCTTCGATCCCATAGCTCTCTGTCACTGTACGGTGTGATTGCCTTTTTCAAATTAAGCTTTCTCAGAAAATTCGATTTGGAGGAGATGATTTATAGCAAGAACAAGAGCTACGAGCTCATTTGATTTTTGAATTGGTCCGGTGAGACAGGGAAATTGTGTTTTTTTTTTAATATTTGGGTTGTTGAAGTTTGAAGGAGTTTAGGCCAATTAACCAAAGTCTAATCTCAGTTCTCAACTAATCATAGGATAAATTATGAGACACTACTTTATCACTCGCCGACGCACTGAATTGACTACGTCAATTTAAACATCATTTTCTGTTCTCCCTGTGTGTGTAATACTTGAAAGCGTGCTTAATCAAACTTTTAGGACAGATGAACGATGTAGTATGTTGTACAATAAAATTCATAATGAAAAGTTAAAACATAAGATAACTGGAATAATGCAAGCTCAGGCATGAATGATGATGAAGGGTTAAGGACCAGGATGGCGACTGCAACTGCAACGGTTGTAGTCCGTACACCTTCCCTGGTTCCCAGGATTCTTAACTATGCAATTACCATATTTATCTGAGGGAACGGGACAAGCTGGGCCTTTCTTAAGAGCGTTGTTTGCAAATTGTGAATCTTAACCACTTTGAAGGATCCACCTACCACCGGCGGCGTAGTGCCGGAGAAGCCCATCATCATCATCATCATCATCCCCACCAAGGCCAAGCTGTGTACTACTGCCGCTGCAGCTGCCATTAATAAGAATATTGTTGCAGACTAGTTTTTCTTCTTCATCAAGATAAATACTATTAGCTCCTCCAACACCAAGGCTGAGGCCGATCAACAAAAGCAGTAACACAACAAAACTATTACTGCTGCTGCTTCTCCTCTTCATCATGACAAATTTTGTGTTCTGTTCTGTGTTTTCACTCTCTTCCACACATACACACTCTCTTCATCTCTCTTGAGCATATGGATTTTTTTCTCCCAATATTTATATTGGGGACTAACATTAACAAAATACACGACATTTTTTTTTTCTTCCCATTCTACAGAAAACGAAGAGGCCAGATTCGTTTTCTTAAAAAATGATATAAAAAATATTAAAGAAGAAAATTAATTTCCTTGAAAAACGAATTTGCATACCGAAATCGGACGCCGACATTGTGGTTTCCACTCACATCAACCCTGTTCCGGCTAAAGTTTTGCCTTCGGTGTTCTTAGAAAAGGTTGAAGGAGACATTTTCCTTAATGATGGCAAGAAGTTTAGAGGGACAAAAGGGATCATAATCAACACTTTCCAGGATTTGGAGTCTCTCCCAATTCAAGCTTTATCCGACGATGAAACCGTCCCGCCGGTCTATCGCATCGGCCCGCTGCTGCATCTTAATGGGATTAGCAACGCTGATCAAAACAGAGAAAGGGATGAAATTATGAAATGGCTTGATCTTCACCCTGTTTCTTCAGTTGTATTCCTCTGTTTCGGAAGTATGGGATTTTTCGGTGTCAAACAAGTGAAAGAAAGCGCCTTCGCGCTGGAACAGAGTGGATTTAGGTAGGTTCTTATGGTCACTAAGAAAGCCTCCGCCCAAAGGCTGATGGATGCTGATCTCAAAACAGATGGCATAGGTGAATCGTTTCTCCTAAAAACGAACGAATTTAGTAGAAATTTTCTACTAATTAAAAAAAATATTTTTGTAGAAAACGAAGATGGGAGATTCTCTTACTTTCGTTTTCTACATTTTGAAAATTTCAATTTTTTTTTAATCTTTTCGTAATGGGCGACATTTTCTGAAAACTGTTTTTTTTTTAAAATAAATAAGTAACCAAGGGTATTTTAATAAATTTATAGAAAAATATTTCTGTGAATAATAATTTGGTTCCTGCAAATATTATACCCCATTATATAACGTACTTGTAGTTGTAGCTTGTAGGGCACCACCAGGCCATGACCCGGCTCTCGAACCGCAGCTGGTTCTTGTTCTAGAAAAATGGGAACCCAAGGGGACTGTTTCAATTCGATTTTAGAACCGCCGATTCCAAAACTTGTAGTCCTAGTTCTGATTCCGTTTCCGGTTCCAGAACCTGTGAATACGATTCTTGTTCTATCTAGAATCGGGGCCATGTCTTGCACCACAACCTTTTTTTCGTCTTCAAATCACATTTTTCAAACGTATATTATGATAAATTTTCATTATTTTTATACGCTTAATTATTTTATATATATATATATATATCCATTTTTCGTTTCCAATTTTGCCCTTCTATTTTTTTTCTTTTTCTTTTTTCAAAGGTGTTGCAGCTTTCCTTTCCCGAACCACGCGTCTCTATTTTTTTTCAAAAGCTTCTACCCCAACGCGCGGCTTTCTCCCGATTCTTCTCTTGCTCCACCGAGCATTTGTTCCGTTCCATTCCATGTTCTTCTTTCCTCGCCGTGCCTTCCTGAAAATCTTCTCCGACATGCATGTATTGATCGATTGTAATATGAATTTCAATTAGGTTCCCTGGAAATCTTCCCTTCGACAGTCACTGAAAGTTCTCCCAAAAAAATAAAAACTCACTTTTCTTTCCATAAACTTCTTCCCTTACCGCTCTTTTCTCAGAAATGAAACCCAAGTCTCAAGAAATGACATGCGGCTGAGAACGATGGAAGCCAAGGGAGAGAAACCAGGCGGCAACGGCGTAATTTGTCTTTCTGGGTAAGAGGAGCAGCACTCGATAACGGAAAAAGCTTCTTCACCCTGGTATTTGGCCTTCATCCTCAATTTCTTCAATGTAATTAATTTTAAGTGAAAAATTGAACCTAAAAATCCCTTCTTTTTCCACCTTTTTCCCCTTGACGTAATCGCTCATGTCCTTATTTTGTAAATACACAGTTCCATGGAGGAACTGAGGCAATACAAACTAAAGAAAGAGGGCACGGTGAAGCCGATCTGCGCTGCGGCCTCGAATTCGTCATCATTAAGAAGCTGCTATGGAGGTTCAATTTTTTTTTTTTTAACTCACATTGTTGGGCTTCTTTTTTAATGTATCCGGTGGGTTTTGAACTGCAGTTACCCGATTCATTATTACACTAATTGATTCTTTTTTCTTTTTCTTTTTTAAACTACATTCATTATTTGTATTTCAGGTTGATTTTTTCTAATATGATTTAAGCCTTTTCAGGGTCTGGACCCACTTTCATTTTTGTTTCCAAATGGTTATTGAGAGAAATGCAATTGCAGGACTGTCCTGAGGTGCATGCTAATGCTGCAGAGATTTGCCTTTTAATTCATAAGAAACTGTAGATCATGCCAAAACAGCAGCACGAGTCTTTGAAGCGGCAGCTTCTATTCAGCGCAGTGGAGCCGCCGTTTGGTGACTATCATCACTTCTCTGCCGACCCTCACCGCCCACGCGAGCCTGAAGCTGTCGTAGTGAAGACTCCGCCACCTCCGGTGTGTATTTTTCTTACTAATGATGACCTTCGTGTTATTTAGACCATCACAATTGTATTATGTGTTGTGTGTTATTGGGTTTTCAGAAATGTGATGAATAAAAGTGTGCCTTTATTGATACCGAGATCTGTTTGAAAGCTTGAGTGAGGTGAGAGTCTGAAGATTTGGGCTGTATTGACTTACAAGGCAGGATGGAGGGCAGTGTGTGTTGTATTTTTTAAATTTTCTCTCTTTTTTTGGCTTTGGTGTTACGTTTGCTCTTTTGTTGTGCATGATAGAGGTACGTGCAGGGTGTCAAAGCCTCAAAGGAACTTTATGCTCTAGCTCTTGGAGGAATCATGTTGTCAATTGGCATTAGGCTTTCAGTTGATCACTTTGCGAGCATTCAAAAGGTTTCTGTTCTTTTTTTGTTTCTTTTTTTTTTTAATTTTTTTTAAATTTATGAACTTCATTGATTTTTATATTGTTCCTTTTATGGTTTCAATCAAGGTTAGTTTTAGCTGAAATTGTTTTTAGTTAAGCCCAAGTCTGGTTATTGTAGGCACGTGCCTCTGTTTATTGGCTATATTGCACAACATGCTCTGAAAAACCGGCAAGCGTGCGTGTAGCACTGGTATTCGGGATATCTCTTATGTTCTTCGCTGGTTTTGTCCTCACGGCTTGTGTTCCTGCTACTCAGCTGTCAAGTTATGCTGGCTTCTTAGGCAAAGGCGATGTTGCGTTAAGCATTTTCCTGACCAGCCGCAGGAAGCCAGAAGACTCATTGATCTTCCTTCTATACTTTCGTTTTCATAGTTGAAGGTACAGTTTTTTTCCACGTTGTTGGGTTTCCTTTATAATTTTTTTTGAAACAGTTCCATCTATAATTTTACTTTTTGTTTTCTCTTCACAGCCTTTGGGCTGTATTTACTTGATTCATTGATGCCAATGAGACTTATTTTTTTTATGTTGCATATCATTTTCCTCTAATTAAGTGCATCTGTTTTCCTTTTGTGTGTATCTTTCACATGTGTATGCATTTCTTTGCAGGTGTACCATATGATCACCAAAATTTATTTCTGCATTACATAAACTTGTCAATTGGAATTGAAGGCTAATGTGTGTTGAAATGAGCTTCCCTCTTTCCGGACAATAATTTTTCCATAGTTCTATGTAATAAAAAAAATTGTAAATTGTTTCATGTCATCAAATTGTAGGACATTATACACAGTAGGAGTGCAAGAGAAGTTATTTATGGGTGAGTACAAATTCTATTAGAGATGGATCGAGAGCTATGATTTTCTGTTTTTTCCCCTGCATTTTAAAAACTGGTTCCATTTACTTTCTTGCTTCTTTTAACCTTTAGGTTTGTTCTCGGTTATATCTCTACTCTACTTGCTGTAAATGTGCGTTCTGCTGGCGATGTCATGACCTTTACAGCTGCTGCAGCAACTGGTATATCAATTCTTCAAATCTTTATATAATCATGATATTTGATTTAGCTCTAATCATTCAATCTTAATCCCTGGGTTGTTACATTCTTTAGCTCTGCGCGGAGATGCAACATTAAGGAAGTCTAGAACATCGTGCCGATGATCCCAATAGAGAAAGGAATGGGAGTTGGAGATGGAGGGAGCAATGGTAGTTAAAATGGGAGCTTCAGTGGGGAGCTGGTCCCTGAAGAGAACTTTCTTGGGATATGCAGCAGGGAGTTGCTGGCCAGAAGTTGTGAGCTCCTCAAGTGCACTTGCAAAGGTATATTGTAATAACACAATTATGTTCTTGATACCTTATTATACTCCTAAACTAATCGAAGATGATGACTCCATAATTTCAAATGCAGGAGATCTCCATTTGAAAATTGTGTCTGCCTACAGCAACAGAATGTGACAGGTTGGTTGGTTTCTGCTTGTATGATTGGATGATCAAAGCGTATCGAATTATTGATAACTTTGTGATGATTGCATTCGTTCCTTTAATTGGAATAAAAACTCCTGGCCAAAATTAGCTTTAGAAAAAGTTTGGAGAATCAACACAATAATTTGATTGTTTTGGTTTCATTTTTTTGTGTAACTGAGATTGCTTCACTATCATAGGTGATGCTAAAGATGAAGAACATGTATGTAGCTGAGACCATTACGAAAAAAAAAAAAAAAAAGAGTAAGTCTGGAATGCTTGTGTGTGTGTCTCTCTCTCTGTCTATCTATCTATCCATCTGTCTCTCTATCTCTAATGATATTATCAACATATTTGGAGGTGTTGTGGGGCTTTCTTCTATTTGGGGATTTGAGAAAGAAGTCTGCAAAATGGAGTGGTAAGAGTTTGTGAAAGTTGTCATCTTTAACTTTGATCTCTCTTTTGAATTTGGTAGATGTTACGTTCGAGGTTATTAAAGATATTCCGGCTTGCCTGGCCACCATCTCCTCGAGGGCAGCAAGCACCGGCTATACTTTCTGAGGACGATCTTGCGAGGCACCATTGAATTCGAGTGCCAAAACCCTAGGGAGTATGTTATCTGGACTCAGGGTGTCTCAAGGTATGTGTCTGAGTGGTTGTTTCGGACGATAATATTATAGGAGATTCTTTTGGGTCATGCATGGGACTTGTTCTGGTTCAATATTCAAATGATGAGACGCCTGCTCTTCGTGGTTTGGTTTTAGTTTCTATATATTCATCCATTGTCCTGTTTTAGAACACTACTGAGTAGATTTTCTCTCTCTTTTTTCTTCTCTTTTTTTTTTTTGTGTTTTTTTCTTTTCTTTTCTTTCCTTTTGTGTTGACTTTTGATGTGTTAAGACTTCATCAACCACATACTGGAGTGGAAAAAGCTCTATGGTAAAAGCTCTCTTTGTAGTAAAGCCTGCAAAAACCTACGTCTTACTGGGAAGTTTTTCCATCTCAAGTGTTATTTTTGGTGCAGAAGTTCATACAAAAGTTTGTCTAATTAGTTTCAATAGGTTAGTTGTTACGCAACCATGAACTGTGTACCTTTCTTATTGCAATTTCATATTTCTTCATTATAAATGTATGGTTTTTGTTAAGTATTCGAGGGGGCAAGAAATGCCTAGTATATATATATATATATATATATCAAATTAATAATTGGAAAATTAGTCTCTGTTCAGTGCTCACAGCCTGCCCTTTATTCAAATTCGTGGTTTGTAGTTATGCTGTCTACATCGTTCTATAAAATTAGTGGCGGTTTTGATTTGTGTTATATTTTGATGTGTGTTTGTATTGTAGTCTAAAGATTATTGTACAATTGACTTATAAGAAAAAGACAATTCAGCTTATGATCTTATTGGTGCAAAATCATATTACAAGGCACAGCTAATACTTAGCAAGGGATACCGAGGATATCAACGTAAGTTATGGTCAATGGCGGAGCCAGGTCCCTAAGGTCAGGTGAGACAAGATATTCAAAGCAAATAATCAATACAAATTTTAATATAATAACATATTTTACAACAATTCTCTACGAGGACACATATTCTGAAAATGCTGTAAAATTAACACATTATCAACTGAGTCAAAAATTGCTTTTTCAATATAAGTAATTAAACAATCATTCATCAAGTTATCTCCCATTCGATTTCGAAGTTATCTCCCATTCGATTTCGAAATTGACTTTTCACAATCTTCATAGCAGAATCATACATAAATAGATTATGAAGGAAATAAGATATTTATTATAAAAGTATTCATACCTTGAAAGATTGAAAATTTGAAGTTGAATAGGAAATGATTGAATCCTTACTTTTAGTTACCCATATCAACAACAAAGGCAAGAAAAATAATTAGAATAAAATATATTTAATTAATTTAGCTGGCAGAAGCATATGGTTTAATTCTTCTCTTCAACAGACAGCAAACGTAAAAAAAATGAAAAAAAAAAAAAAGAAGAATTGAAGAATAGGAATTAGGAAGAGTAAGAGGCAAAGTATTGGAATTGAATTCTTGGAAGTTGGCTATCATCAGGCAACTTGGTGTGTTGCTGTAGCTGAGCTGATGTTTCAGCTTCCAAAATAGTGTGTCAGGCAGCTATAAGCCGAGCTTTATGATTGTTTTTTTTTTTTTGCTGTTTTATCATAAATTTGTATTGAGAAGTGGGGTTTATTTGTCTTGAAATTGGAATAAAGAAATACTATAATACTTAAAAAATTTATTTTCACCTTTGCCTTTTTTTATCTTAATTTCATGTAGGGCAAAATCAGATATTTTTGTAATTTTAAAAATTTTTATACACTATTAAGGGTACTTGCAAAAAATTGAGGTGGAGCAGTCAGAGCCACTGATATTGATTCTTCCTACTTATGGTGAAATTTGGTGGTGATTATAATGCTTGCTGACTGTAAAAGACATTGTATTACTAATTAGTGCTACAAATAGTTATTCAAAGCCATCACTAAACTTAGCCAAAATTGGGTTAAACATGTAATACTCGGCAAAACATATTGGAATTTGTTAACACAATGATATAACATTGCCTGGATATTCTTAATCACTCCTAACCTCAGGCTCAGCCGAGAATCCTGGCATCTTTATCTTCTTCACCATCAGCGCCGCCATGTCGGCTGACCTCGGCATATTCCTCTAGTGATGAGGCCTTGAATAACTCACCACACCAGCCTTTTTTTTTTTTGAATCCCGGTAAGTCACCAGCCTTCGTGTTGGAGATTTTTTAATAATTAAGCTGAAAGAAGAATGAACAAAAATAAATAGGTTGTATTCAAGTTGCTTGAATATTCGGACAAGTTTCTGGGACTGATCTGTGTCCGAGTATTTGTGCGACTTGCACAGATACTCGACTAGTTCCAGTAAACTTCTGAAACTGAATTGTTTTCAACTTTTGAGACTGATTTATGTCCGAGTATCTGTGCGACTCGCACAGACACTCGGATGAGTTCCGGTAAAGCCAGTAGCTACTGGTGCAAGCACTCGTGCGATTCGCACGAGTGATCGGACAAACTCCAGTTATAGTTTCATTCTTCTGAAAAGTTGCATTTTTTTTATAAAATGGTGATTCCGAACTCAATTCTTATCCGAATTCAGTTCCGTTTCTTCCTATCACTTCGTAAGAGCTGTGATTATTGAATGACACCCTTTGGAGCTCTATAAATAGACTCCTTAGGACGATGATTCAGATACAAGGAATCATTATCATCTTACAAGTTATTCTTGATCTTATCTCAAAATGATATTAGTGTTGAACTCTTTACACACATAAAGGGACAAGTAAAGCTTAAAGAAAAGTGCATTTGGACGATTTGAAGAGGCATTTACTGTTTTCTGCTTTGTATTAGATTAGTAGTTCTTTTCAGAAATAAAATTACATTTTAGTTGATTTTTGTATTGTAAGGTCCCATTGTTATTCAGAAATATCCAACACTTCGTGTCATCATCATCAGAGCCCAATTTTGTCGTTTTTGGTTTGTTCATATGTCGTAAACATACCCCAAACTGAGAATAATATAACAGGATAAGAGAGGAAAGCAAGCAATTTGTTCTCCACTGAGTACAAATCTAGAAATCAGCACAGCAAATTGGCAAATATTAGAAGAAGAATGACAACTACTCCATTAACCAACTAATATATACCGATTACTCTGTGTATGTATGGTAGGAGATTTCTTACCGCGCGTAACAGGGTCCTCCTAACTCTCTCTCTTTAGCGTGCTTGATCGCCTACGCAATTGCAAATGGCAGAATAATTAGCATTGAACACGGGCACAACCTACAATCTCAAGCACAAAACTAAACATGTGAAAGAAGGAGCATCTAAAGAAACCTCCTCTATTCTCTTCAGCTCAGCTTCCTCTTCTGCAGCGTCATTGTACAAGAAACAAAGTACCATAAGCTCCTAACAAGCACATAGTTTTCCCCTCAAAATCATAGAAGCACAGTACAGTACAGTTTCATGGTGTGAATCTTAAGTGGCCTCTTTATTGTGTAGAAAAATGAGCTCTCTCTTGTTGAAAAAATTAAATTAAGCTTAATTTGGAAATTCTATAGTTTTGGTAGGATTTAATAATTACTTGTTTAGTTTATTTCCAATTTAGATTTGGTTTATTTTGCGAAACTAGTTTTGAAAAGAATTCGGGTAACTATGGGTCTATATAAAGGACCTATGGGGTATCATTTTCAGTTGAGCTAAGAGTTCGAAAGTTTAAGGTCAGAGGTAAGAGTTGTGATAGGGAGCCTATTTTGGCTATTTGATGTGTTGTTATGGGGGTAAGAGATGCGGTTCCTGCTTATGCCTATGATGTAGGTTATTGATATAATATGTGTATGGGTAGGTTATTGATATAATAGGTGTTAAATACTTTCGGCTTGCCCCGCCTTTAATTGGTTTAGTGTATTTTGTGAATGAAGGTCTAAAGCTGGAAGTTGATATCGAGCCGAGCCGAGCCCAAACACACCTATGTTCGAGCTCGGCTCGGCTCCATTATCTTGGGCTCCAGTCGAGCCTGGAAATAGAGCTCGAGCTCGTATGGGATTTATGAGCTCGAGCTCGAGCCTTAACCTTGTGGATCTCCACTTTGCTAAAACAAAATTAGCTTTGTGGAGGATTCGAACCCAGGTTCTCTGGATTCTCTTCTTGGTGTCTTACCACTACACCAAATGTAGTTTCATGTTAATATGTATGAATGATAAATTATATATCTATTTTATCTTTTGTAAAAATTATTTTTTCTTATCGAGCTGTTCACGAACGTAATCGAGCCGAGCTCCCTTTTGTTCATTTATTGTTCGTTTATTAATCGAGCTTAAAATTTTGTTCATGTTCGTTTATTAATAAATAAACGATCTCGAACCGAGCTTTTAACGAGCCGATCCCGAGCTTGTTCGTGAACGTTCGTGTTCGTTCTCAGCCCTAGCTGGAACCACATTAAATTGTGTGTTGTTTAGTTATTTGTTTTGATTATTCCGCTGCACGTTAATCTCTTTGCGCGCTAAGGATATTTTTATCTCTTATCTTTTTTGTTGTCTTTTAGGATTTTCATTCTGCTAGTCCATACTTTATAAATGATTGACAAATGTGAAGCCTGTTTCCCATGGTATACAATTTCCAAGTTGAACTGCTAACTCAGAATGGTATCTCATATGGTCGTTTTTCTTGTTTTCTATCTGTTCCTGGTCATAAAAGTATGCCTTGAGGCTTAATTTTCAATTCAGAAGTCACACCTTTCTGTTTCTTGATTGTTATGGCTCCATCTGATATATCTGACAGGCTTGTTGGTGAACGGAGTGAGAATGATGGATCAATTCTCGGTGAGGGGAAAATAATGTTGGTTCAAGCTGCTGGGGGAATTTTTGCTGGTGCTACTGCATTCTGCATCACAACCCCACTGGACACTATAAAAACTCGATTACAGGTATGCAACTCTGCCATTAGTTCTGAATTTTGTTTTGAAATTTTGCTCTTTCTTAATGCTTGGTATATCGGAGAGTACTTATGAGACATCTAGTGCCACCCCATTTATATAGGAGTTAGAAATGTTGTGTGAGAACAGTGTGATGTACTTTTTAGTAGCGAAGATGTGGTTTCAAGTGTCAAACAGTGCTTCTCTTGAAACCATTGTGACGTAACTGTCTCCGAGAGTATTACATGTTGAACTCCACTCCAGTTACAGGTTTTATGTTCTGCACTGAGACTCCCGAAGTTGTTGATTTTGTGTAACATGTCTGTTTTGTACAATTATACAGGTTATGGGGACCGAGAACAGAGCAACTGCCAGGCAAGTGGTGAGAAAATTGATAGCAGAAGACGGTTGGACGGCGTTTTATAGAGGACTTGGTCCAAGATTTTTCAGCATGTCAGCCTGGGGAACTTCGATGATACTAGCCTATGAATATTTGAGTATGATTTCTCCTTATGCTTAAAGCTTGATTGATGATATGTCATTTGTGTTTGTTTTACAGAGAGGTTATGCGCCAAAGATGAATAGCTTCAGTGAGCGATTGTTCCGACCACGAGTACGGTCGTCTGGATTAGATTTGTAGGCCTCTCATTAACTTCCATTAACCACACAATTAAAGGAAATGCAAAATTTTGCTGTGCCATGTTAAGGAAAGGCGCTAACTTGTGTATTGCATCGTGCTGCTGCTGCTGACAACCTTACTGTGGAACCAAGTAGTTGCCTGCCTCTATTTTTTGTGAAAAAAAAAAAAAAAAAATTATACATAGAAAATTTGAAGCTATTGGTGATATGATATTTGTTGGTTAGGGTGGAGTTGTATACACTTGCTGGTTAGTGTATGTACCTTAAAATAAAAAAAAAAAAGTTTCTTTCTCAGCTTAAAGAATTTTGTTTTCACAATGGTTTGTCAAAGATTTGTTTCCTGTAGGTAATTTCTGTAAGTTTGGTGGAGTGATAACGAAATGATCAAACCTATAACATTAGTTCTGCGAAAGCTACGAAAAATCAATGGGTAAAGGGCAGGGGTTAGAGGCGACACGAATATTTGATTTCATTGATGTGCAAACTAGGAATTCAAGAACACAACAAATACAGGGGAGGATACACAACAGATCGGAATTATGCATCAAAACCAGAAAGAAGAAAAGAAATCAAATTATTCAGGACATGGGCGGTGATAACCTTAAGCTTTCTGATGTGTTGAAATTAGGCATTAGCCACCAGTAGCACGCTGGCATCTATTGTAGTCGGCACAGGGCCTATTACCCCCGCCGGGATTCTGCGAAATGCAGTTGGAATATTGAGGTGTGCTGCAAACTGGGGGACGCTTAAGAGCGCGTTGACTCGTCGGGGTCCCCGATTGTAAGAGCCACCTAGCACCGGCTGCGTAGTGCCTGAGAAGCTCATCGCCGGGCCCGCCTTCAATTCCAAGTCCCCCAAGGCCAAAGGTGCCGTTGCAGGAGGACGAGACGACGACCTTTTCTTTTTCCCCAATAATGGTAATGGAAATGGAAGCAGCTGATGATGCTCCAACCGACAAAACGATCAGTAAGAGAAGAGAAGTTGAAGTGGTGTTTATTTTCCTCTGCTTCGACCCCATAGCTCTGTGTCAGTGTGTGTGATTGCCTTTTTCAAAAAAAAAAAAAAAAGGATTTGGAGGAGATGATATATAGCAAGAACAAGGTCATTTGATTTTGAATTGGTTCGGTGAGACAGGGAAGTTTTGTGTATTTAAATTTGGGTTGTTGAAGTTTGAAGGTTGATTAGGCCAAATTAACCAAAAGTCTAATTACTAATCACTGGATAAATTATGACCAGATACTACTACTTTATCACTCGCCGACACATTGAATTGACTAGGTGATAAAGTTTAAACATTATTTTCTCTTCTCACTGTGTCTGTGTGTACCTTAAGAAATGATTAGTTGGTGACAAGCTAATTTTCATTGGGGTAATAATCACCGACTTTGAAGACAGAAGAACAATGCAGCATTGTATATTAAAATTCATAATATATAATTGGTAGTACATCTTAAAAATCGGTACAGAAAGAGTATATAACACAGGATTGGAATTAATTATGCAAATGATATTATGAAAAAATGAAACAGCAGCAGCAGCAGAGTGATGAATGATGATGAAGGCTTTAAGGACCAGGATGGCGACTGCAACGGTTGTAGTCAGTACAACTTCTACGATTCGCATCATTCGTAACTATGCAATTACCATATTTATCTGTGGAACAAATTTTGTGTTTGTCAAGGGCTTTGTTTCCAAATTTGGGATTTTCAGTTTGAAGGAGCCACCTACCGCCGGCAGCATAGTGCCGGAGAAGCTCGTCATCCTCCCCACCAAGCCCAAGCTGGCTACTGCTGCCGCTGCCATTAATAAGAATATTAATATTGTTAGCTACTCCAACTCCAAGGCTGAGGCTGAGTCTGCTGACCAACAAAACCACTAACACAACAAACTTACTAGTGCTGCTACTTCTCCTCTTCATCATCATATTTTGGGTGTTCCTGTTCTGTTTGTGCTTTCTATCTTCCACACTCACACATATATAATATACTTTCTCGTTCAGTCTGTTTGAGGCAATTCTGTCTGTATAAGTCTAGTGTTGCAAATGAAGAAATAGTGGCACCGACAACTAATAGCCACTCATATTTTTCTCTTCCATACTTTTGCTCCATCGGATAAGGGTGGTCCGGGTTTATCAATTCATATTATCGCCACATCAAAAGTAAAAATTCATCTCCTTTTATAAATCTACCCTAAAAAAAAAATAAACTCAGAAAAATAACTTTAGTATGTGTTCTACTAATAAACAAATTTATATACATTTATTTATACTTTTTAAATTATAATTTATCAACTATATTCAATTATAAATTTATTAAAATATTTAATTGCGTCAAATTACATAATTCAATAAATTACATAAAAAAAATAATTACAATATTATATAAATAAAGTTACATTAAAAAAATACATAATTAAAATATCGGACGAAAAATAAAAGTACATAATCTATAATTTCATAATTGAAACTTAAATCCCCAGTCTCGTTTCGCACTAATCTCTTCAACGAGCCTCTTATGAATTGCTAGTTTTCTTGGCGACATTCCACAATGGTATAGAAAGATAAATAAATAAATAAAGGATATAATTCCGTTAAGAAACGAAAAAAAAAATTAAAAATAAACATGTATCATTCATACAAGGCTACAACAATAGAATATAAACGAAAAAAAAATTAATAACTAATAGCTGTCTGCCACCAGCTGCACTCCCCTACTTGGTGGGGCCCACCGTCCGACATAAACCCAGCTTCAGAATTCTAAAGCTGGGTTTATTACGTGGAAGGAGGGAGTGGTGAGATTTTGGTAAAACTGGGTTTAAACTCAGCGTAAAACTACCACTCCCATCACTCTAAGATCGATATGATCATTATTATAACGTAGTTGGCACTTGGCACCCTACCCTTTTGTCCTCTTTAAATCACATTTTTGAAACGTATATTATAATAAATTTTCATCATTCTGAGTAATAAATTGGACTCTTTTAATAGAAAATATGAAATACATTTTTTTTTAAATTAGACTATTAAAAAAGTTGGGGTTTGAAAATAGTACAATTTATTATGGATGCTATTGTATAACAGCTAAAAGTAAGTAATTTTATATTATTATTTTTAAAATAATAGTTAATTGAGAAGCATGCTTGTTTTGTAAACAAATTATGAATTCTAATGAATTTCTTTCTTTTGTTTGTTTTTTTCGTTTTTTTTTTTTTTTTGGTTTGAAACTCAAGTCTTTATATGGGACGGACAGTTTTAATAGTGCATGCTTTTAGTGTAAGTATATGTACGTTCCGACAATTTGGATATGTTAGATCATGTAAGTATTAATTAATTGACTTAATTTGTAAATTAGGAACACCATTCATTTTCATAACTGAAAAGAAAAAGAAAACCACTAATTTATTGACGACTGAGACACATACTATAGATGTTTAAAATAATAAGAAATAAAAATAAAAATTGGAAACTGGCCTTTATTCCAATTCATCATGTGGTCTATAATTATTCCATAACCAAATACAAATATATCGTAAGCGGGTGTTCAATGTTCATAGTTCATACACACACACATATATATATATATATATAGAGAGAGAGAGAGAGGATTGGCATTATAATTTCAGAAATTATGGCCACGATCCCTGCACTACGTGCTTACTTACAAATTGGCAATTTAAACATCCAAGATTCCATTACAACCACCGGCCGGGCTGTTGACTTTGCAAGGAACTACATAATTCACAGCGACTCTGCCTCTCTAGCGTGTACTAAATTAAAACAATAAGAAACATTGCAAAAAAATAATAAATTAAAACAATAAGAAATTATAATGATGAGAAATATTTTTCTGTATTTATTATAAACTTATACAAAAAGTTTATATACAGTTAACATACCAAACCTAAGAGACCAAAATAACCTACAAAGCCCAAAATACACTTAACTATACAATTTATCCAACACCACCCCTCAAGTTGGCGCATGCAAATTGTGTATGCTCAACTTGGCTCGCAAAAACTCAAACTGGTGTCCCCTTAACGGTTTGGTAAAGATGTCTGCCAACTGAGAATTCGTGGGAACGTGTGATGTAGCAATGGTCCATTCCACTATGGCATCCCTCAAAAAGTGACAATCCACTTCAATATGTTTCGACCGTTCATGAAAAATAGGGTTCTGAGCCAAATACAGTACTGACTGACTATCGTAAAATACATGCATTGGCCCCTCCGTGCAAATCCCAAGACTTTGGAGAAGTCCCTTAAGCCACTTCAACTCACAAGTCACTTTTGCCATATCCCGATATTCTGTCTTTGCAGAGGAAAGTGAAATTGTAGCCCGTTTCTTGGTCTTCCAATAGACAGGTGAAGAACCAATAAATACAATCCATCCAGTAACTGATCTTCGTGTTTTGGGACATGCAGCCCAATCTGAACACACCACCCTGTCAGCTTCAGATTACAGTGTCTCTGAAGCAGAACACCCTGTCCCGGGCTCCCCTTCAAGTAACGTACTACTCTCATGGCTGTTGCCCAATGATCCTCCTTTGGTGCCTGCAAAAACTAAGACAAAATATGCACGGAAAAACACAAAGTCTGGCCTAGTGAAAGCCAGATAGATAAGCCTACCCACGAGCCGCCGATACTTCTCCCCATCGGCTAGGTTCAGACTTGTCGAAGCTGCAAGTTTCGGATTCTGCTCTATCGGAAATGACACGGGCTTCGCTCCCAACAGTCCTGTCTCAGATATAATGTCCGGAGTGTATTTCCGCTGACACAAGAAAATATCCTCTGCACTCCTCGCCACCTCTATGCCCAAAAAAATATTTGAGCTTCCCCAGATCCTTCATGTGAAAACAGGTACTCAAATATTTCTTGAACTCTGCAAGTTCCTTAGGATTGTTCCCCGAAATAATCAAATCATCCACATACACCAAAACATTCATCCTAATCCCCTGCTTCGAAAAAATAAACAGTGAGTAATCCGAATAAAACTGAACAAACCCATACCTCCGCAATGCTGCTGTCAGCTTTGCAAACCAATATCTGGGGGCCTGCTTCAACCTATACAACGATTTGCGAAGTCTACACACTTGGCCATCTCTTCCTTTGCCAAAACCAGGAGGAACCAGCATGTACACCTCCTCCATTAGATCTCCATGCAGAAAGGCATTGTGAACATCTATCTGGTGTAGTTCCCAATCCTTTGCCGCTGCAACTGTTAGAAAAGTCTTGATAGTCACCATCTTCGCCACTAGTGCAAACGTATCAGAGTAATCAATGTCTTCTACTTGGTGATTGCCAAACACAACCAATCGTGACTTGAGCCTCTTAACCTGCCCATCTGAACGATACTTGATCTTATAGATCCACCTACTCCCCAATGCTTTCTTGCCAGTTGGTAATTTCTCCAATGTCCAAGTCCAAGTCCAATTCTTTTCCAGAGCTTGGATTTCAGTCTGCATAGCCTCACGCCAGCTTGCATCTTTCATGGCATCCTTGAAAGATTTAGGCTCAACTCCTGTAGTAACAGCTGCAAGAAAGGTTCAATGGTTTACAAAAAAACAACTACTATCCAAATAGTTAAACAAAAGGTAGAGATTACCATAACCGGAGAAATGCTTGGAACTCGATGAAGCGGGGGGGGGGGGGGGGGGGGGGGGGAGGGGGGGTAGACTTGAAACCAACAACTGTATTAACCACGAAATCTCGAAGACGAACAGAAGGAACCCGAGTACGCATACCTCTACCAAAATGCACAACCGGATCCCCTTTGCCTCTCACCTTAGCCCCATCCACCACGGATTGCTGCTGCTGGCTGCTCTCGGCAGCGACAGGGGGCTGCGGAACAGCCACGGGATCTCTCCCTGCCGCCGCTGGACCCGTCACAACTGGTGGCGCCGGAGTGGTGCTAGGCGAAGCCAAAGGGGGAGGCACCTCCAATATGTCCTCATCTTCTTCAAACTCATCTTGTACAATGTCAACCAAGTCCAGTGCAACAATATGTTCTTCAACCAAAGCAGCGGAGAAAGGAAACACATATTCAACTAATTTACCATCACAGGAGACAAAATATTCACGGGTTTCCAAATCATACAACTTTCACCCTTTTTTCCCAAACAGATATCCCACAAAGATGCACCGACAACTTCTACTAGCAAACTTATCAAATTTGGCTCTCAAGTTATAAGCATAGCATAAAGAACCGAAAACAAGTAGCTCAGACAGAAGAGGTTTCACACAAAACAGACATTCATATGGAGACTTATAATTCAACAATTTCGAGGGAGTCCGATTTATCAGATAGCCAGTAGTTAAAATACATTCACCAAAAAACTGCACAGAAAGATTAGTTTGAAATTTTAAAGCAAGAGCTACATCTAATATGTGCCTATATTTTCGTTCAACTCTACCATTCTGTTGGGGGATGCTCACACAAGAGGTTTGAAAAATAATACCCCGATCAGCTAAAAAATTCCTAAGACAAAAGAATTCAGTCCCATTATCACTCCGCACCATTTTAACTTTAGCAGTAAATTGACGTTCTACTAAAGCTAAAAAACGGGTAAACAATTCAAACACCTCAGTTTTATCACGCATCAAGTAAATCCAAACACCCCTAGTAAAATCATCAACTATAGTGAGAAAGAAACAAGCAACACACGAAGATAAAGTATGATATGGACCCCACAAATCACAATGGATTAATTCAAAAGGAAAACATGCTTTTTTTTCCACTCAATGAAAATAAGTCACGACTCTGTTTAGCTTGGCAACACACATTACAGGACTCAGTCAAACGATCACTAGAAATAAACTCAAAGGGTAGGTTCTTCACGATCTTAGCTGAGGGATGCCCCAATCTTTGATGCCAAACAATCGGATCCTGCTGATCAATAACTCGATTTGCCTGAACACCAAAGCCACCCCTGAAGTAGTAGAGTCCCTCCGCCTTTCACCGCTTCCAATCAGCATTCTCGAACGTCGGTCCTGAATAACACAGCCAGATTTAACACAGTGTACCACACAGTCAGTAGCATCAGCCAGATGCAAAAAAGAGATAAGGTTGCACAACAAATAAGTTACATAATAAAGATTGTTCAAGGTCAAGTGACTAAACAATATGACCGTTCCACTTTTTACCGAAACAACCTTACTACCATCAGTATTGCCAATAGTGCAAGAAGGCATATCATGTAAATTGGACAACAAAGACAAGTTACCCGTGACATGATTCGACGCACCTATATCTATAAGTCATAAACTGGACAGAAACTCTTCACTCAATCGATCATCTGTGCTCGTATTACCCAAACGAGAAAGCAGCTGTTGCAATTGCTCAGAGCTCACACCCGGAATAACAGAAACAGGTGCCGAATCACCACTGCCCACCGCGGCACCTCCACTGGTCGCCGGACAGGCCACTGCCCGCGCCTCAACAGCACAAGGTCTCGCCGCTGCACCTGCTGCCGATCTGCCTCCTTTCCCACGGCCAGCGCCGCGATCAGGGTTGGCCTTCCCACGGAATTGAGGCCGTTCTCCCCACCATTTCGGATATCCATTCTTCCCAAAGCTGGTAGATTCCTCATGCCAAATCCTACTACAGTAAGTGCAAGTGACATTAGGAAGGAATCTCAATTCATACTCAGAAGTACCTGTATGCGGGGCGTTCACAGCAAAAGTCATCACATCCGCCCGGTCAGATTTGACAGAACTGTTTCGGGTCTGCAGTTGCTTCTCTTGGTTCATTGCCTTAAATGCCCAATCCAAGGTGGGTAGGGATTTTGCACCAAAAGTTGAGAACGAAGGCTCCCAAATCGCTGCTGGTAGGTTCCTTCATCAGCCATGGAGCCAAGATAATACGGAAAAGAGGGGTCAATTCGCCGATAAATAATCTCCGCATCAGGGTCATCAGTCCCAATCTTCGGGTTCGGGGGGTTCGCCGGAGCCGGCGTCTGTTGGTCAGCACCGGGGGTCGTGGTCTTCAATCCTTCATCAGCCATGGTAAAAAAGATCGGAGGGGGGACTCGAAAAAATCAAAGGTGGAGGCTAGGGTTTTTTATTTCGTGGCTCTGATACCATGATGAGAAATATTTATCTGTATTCATTATGAACTTGTACAAAGAGTTTATATGCAGCTAACATACCAAACCTAGGATGTCCAACGCTCAAAATACACTTAACTATATAATATATCCAACAGATACTCATTTCCACTAATAAATTATAACTTTTTTTTATTATAACAACTCATATGGTATGTATTAATTCGTCAATAATGTGTTACTAATAATCATTTCATAAATATGTAACCAATGAATGCATTCCACATCTTTATCAAACTTAATTTTCAGTTCTGTAGCTTTTCAATTTGAAACACATGAGATCTTTTGTATGTCTTATCTCCAATTTCACTGTCGACCATCTCACAATAGTTAGAGAAATAAGACTAATGATATAACATGCGGGGTCACATATTTCATTTAGAGATAATAAATGGAACAAACAAAAGATCTGATATCTGGATGAAGGGCATATTTAGCCTATTATATTGGACAGAGCAAATAATTATTTTAAAGTTGCAATAATATTTTGAAAAAATGAAAATATAAAAAAAATAAAATTAAAAGGACTATATAGCTACTGTTGCAACTAATAATTGGGAAGTTATTCTGCATCGCTGTTGGCAGGCTGTCTTTTATTCCAGTTCATCGTGTGGTTACGCTGTCTTCATCGTTCTATAATTATTTACATTATTTGATTTGAGCTACGTAGGTACGTACTAGGATTCATTCTCTACTCATCTGATACATTGCTGTTACAACTAATAGTTGATTCAAACATTGACATAAATACTTGGGACATTATTAATTAAATATTTTTTTATTTTATTAAAATAATTCACTTTATAATACTAAATATATTATTGTAAAATGTATTATTGTAAAGAACATTATATGTGATTCATGTATCATAGAAGACTATGCGAACATTATTATCAGCATATATGTACTTTAGTCATTTCATTAAAAGAATTTAGTTATACAATCGCTTATCAAGTCAAAAATTATAACTAATAAGTAAAATCTTCTGATAAGACGAATGAAAGAATATTTCTTCCTGTGTCTCATTCAAAGAATTCACTTTGTATTACTGAACACAGTAATACAAAGTAGTCTTTAAGTGCGACATAGAGAGTACTTAGTAAATTCCGGTAGGTATTGGTTCATGAGTTGAACTTGAAGTTGAATTTGAAAGATAGGTTTGATTAAAACCTCATATATATATATATAAGAAAATAAAACTAAAATAAATGATAAAGTTCTATCCAAAACTTCCAATGTTGTTTACGAAAATTATGAATGACCCTGTATATTGCAATTGTCCAGTTGCAATAAAGGTTAGTAAACAGTTGTCCAAATTCCAATTCCAATGGTATGCGAATTTTCGACTATTATGCTTTTTTGCATTTGATGGCCGACAACTAACCCATCGTGATCGATGGTGGCCCAATTGCAATTGTTATTTCTCTACTCATTTAATTATTTCAAGTTTTTTAGGTAGTTGGAATTTGTTATGCCCCATTAAGAAAGTTCTTTATACAAATTATATCTTGTTTGAAACAAAACAGACTGAATGAGTATTAAAATTTTATTCAAAATTAATTATAAATTTTTTGTTTGGACTGAATTTGTTGAACTTTAAATGATCATTAGAAACATATTTCCTCCTGTTCAGAATAAAAATCATTTTAGAAATTTTCAAATATATTAAAAATTCATTAAGAATTCATTTAAATGACAAAATATACCTTAACTAGTTTAATTTAATATTACTAGGAATCTTGAGTTGTAAGAGTTTTGAGATAATCACTAATTTTTAATTTGATAAATTTGTACAAGGGTAAGTTGAGAAAAAAAAAATGTTTTTTTTAAAACGTCTTTTGAAGATAATTAACTCCATATAAAATTTGTTTGTTGTTGTTGTTGTTTTTTCTTCTTTCTCCAATCAATTGTTTTCCTGTTTAGGTTAACATCAACTTGTAATTGTGAAATAGCTGTTTGCCCATTGTCAAAAATCTTGATTGATCAACGACAAAATAGACATTTAGATTCAAATATAATAATACTCACGTACAGCAGTATTTATATACAGTTTAAGTAAATTAGTTTCGCAGTGGTGTTGCGATTTTAGTTTGCGACCATTCTATTATGTTAAATAAAATATATAGATGCAATATCCAGTGCGTGCATGAAATCATAGTTTATTATTGGAATTATGAGATGAGAAGATCATACATAAGTACGTACGTACGTGTAGAATTAAGTGCGGCAATGCTCGTAAGAAAGGCAGCGCCTATGACTCCCCCCATTTCTCTTAATGCAATTACCATATATATCCGTGGGGCAAACTGGGCTACGATTCGTAGTAACGCTTTCAGTGACATATGGGGAGGCCGGCGTTTGTAGGAGCCACCTAGCACCGGCGGCATAATGCCTGAGAAGCGGATCGTCAACGTTGGTGGAGAAGCAATCCCCTCCATGCGTGGCGGTGCCATTGCCATCGCAACCAGCAGACTTTTGATTTTCATGAAAAAGAATAATATTGCTGGAAGCCATAGCTCCTCCCAATCCCAATCCCAAAAACCAATCGCCGGCGATATTTCCGGCCAAAATACCACCGGAAAACGGCGGTATTCTTGGGCAAAATACCGCCGGCGATCGGCGGTATTTTGGCCGGAAAATATCGCCGGCGATTGGCGGTATTTTCCGAAATTTTTTTAACCGGGTACTGTTCACGCTTTTCTTATTTTTGGCCTGGGGCATTTTTGTATTTTCACAGAAAAATGTTACTGGGTTTAGTATGCCTCTTTCCATGAGTTCATGGATCTTCTATCCAAATTGCAGAACTTTGGTTCGGTTCTGCAACAAAGTAATTGGTTCGGTTCTGCAATTGTAGAATTTTGGTTCGGTTCTGCAATTGTAGAATTTTGGTTCTGCAATTGTTGCAGAACCCCAAAAAAAAAAAAAAAAGGCAAAGCTTTGGTTCTGCAACAAAGCTTTGCCAAAAATCCCATTTTTCTGAAAATAATGAAATTTGAGACCTCATCATAACAGCTGGGCCTCCTGATTCTATCTCTTCCAAAATATGTTTCAGTGAAGGATCCTCTTTAATCTTTGACATTCTTTCTTCAAGCTGGTCTTTATTAACTGGATTTGTCAAATTTTCAAGCATGCTGGACATAGATGGATCCTGGACAGATATGTTTGGAGAAAAAAAAAAATAGTAGCAGCAAATGATATTTAAGTGCAGGCCGGGTGCATGATGTCTCTGTTCTACCTATTCCAGAAAAATGGGATTTTTGGCAAAGCTTTGTTGCAGAACCAAAGCTTCGCCTTTTTTTATTTTTTTTTGGTTCTGCAACAAAACTTCAATTGCAGAACCGACGGAGGCGGGGAGGAAGAAGGAAGAAGAAAGAAGAGGGAAAAAAAAAAATGGAAGGAAGAAGACGATGAACAATCGTCTTTTTCTTTTTTTTTTTTAAATATTTTTTTAATTGCATTTTAGTCTACGTGTCGCTTACGTGGATCATTTTTTTAACTACGTCAGCAAAAATTGCTCATATGGCAATTGGTTAACGGATGAGGGGTTTATTTGGCCGTTTTTGTAACGTTAAGGGTGTTTTTGAACCCAGACTAACATTAAGGGTTTATCTGAACGTTGGGGGCAAACATAGGGACTTATTTGAACCTTTGCCTTAATTACCAAATACTCTTTTGACTTCACCCTCCTGAAGGCGCAAACTACTGAAGGGAAGGCGTAGATCCTTTAAAAGGAAAATTGTCAATTGCGGTTGTTTAGAGTTTTTTGCCAAAATAACACTTTTTACAAAACTAATTACCAAAATAACACAAATTTAAAATAAATTGCCTAAATAACATCTTTTTTGCCCAGTCAGCTTTTAAATGCACAGTCAGCTTTTTCTTCCTTCCTCTCCTTCTTCTTCTCGCCCACCGCCGCCGCCGCCACCAACAAACTCTCATCTTCTTCTTCTTCTCTTCCTTCTTCTCCTTCTTCTCCTCCTTCTTCTCCTCCTCCTTCTTCTTCATCATCTTCATCACTCTCATCTTCTTCTATCTTCTTCTCCTTCTTCTTCCTTCTTCTTCTTCCTTCTTCTTCTTCTCTTCTTCTCTTCTTCTTCTTCTTCCTTCTTCTTCTCCTTCTTCTTCTCTCCCACCGCCACCCCCCTCCGCCGCCCACCGCCACCCCCCTCCGCCGCCCACCGCCACCCACCTCCGCCACCCACCGCCAACGACTCATCTTCTTCTTCTTCTTCTTCCTTCTTCTTCTTCCTCTTCCTTCTTCTCCTTCCTTCTTCTCCTCCTCCTTCCTCTTCTTCATCTTCAAACCTATGTCTCATCTTCTTCCTTCTTTTCTTTTTCCCCTTCCTTCTTCTTCTCTTCTTCTTCTTCTTCTTCTTCTCCCTCTCCCTCTTCTTCTTTCTCCTCTTCTTCTCCGGCGGCGGAAGTGATGGATTGGAAGTGGCGGCGTGGAGAAATGGTGAAAGGGGGAAGGATTTTGCCCAAAAGAAAAAATTTTGCCCAAAGAAATAGTATTTAGGAAGAGGAAGGAGGAGGAGAAGAAGGAGGAGAAGAAGGAAGAGGAAGAAGAAGAAGGAAAAAGAAGAAGATGAGAGTTTGTTGGTGGCGGCGGCGGCGGTGGGCGGTGGTGGGCGGCGGTGGGCGGCGGTGGGCGGCGGTGGGTGAGAAGAAGAAGAAGAGGAAAGAAGAAGAAACTGACTGAGCATTTAAAAGCTGACTGGGCAAAAAGATGTTATTTAGGTAATTTAATTTGAGTTTGTGTTATTTTGGCAATTAGTTTTGTAAAAAGTGTTATTTTGGCAAAAAACTCGGTTGTTTAAGACATATAGCGAATTTACATTTCCCTCCTTGAATTTTTTGTATAAGTACAAATTCATCCTTAACTTTATGTACTTATAGGGCGACAAAATCAGATCAGTAGGGAGTTATTTGTATTGACAGTTTTGATGGATGGCAAATAACACTTGTACACTAAGCTCATATGCGTAAACTAAAAAAAAAAAAAAAAATTGAACTCAATCTAAAATATAATTATGGTGAAAACAAAAAACATCTCAACTGGCGCGTTCCAGCTCTCATCATCACCTTTTTTTTTTTTTTTTTTTTGTTGTTCTCTTATTTATTTTATTTCTCTAATCTTAATTGTTTTCCTTTTTTAGGTTAATTAACATCAACTTGTAATTGTGAAATAGCTGTTTGCCGATTGTCAAAAATCAGTATCGATGACCATAGTATTTGTGTATTGTTTTAGTAAATTTTGACGATCGATTTGAATTTGTAATATCAATTAATGAAAATAATAATCCATAAATAACTATTTTATTAAATAAAAACGTTACGAGAAACATTAGATTAAGTGATAAAAATGCACTATATATACAGTGCATGATATTTATGTATATATTATAATTGATTGGAATTATGAGATCATACAGGCGTATGTGTGCAATGCTTCTGGTAGGAGCACTCCCTATGAGGATCATCATTCTTAATTATGCAATTACCATATCGATCCTTGGGGCAAACTGGGGCTCTCTGAAGAGCGTTTGGGGTAAAATAATCGCCCTGTGTTTGTAGGAGCTACCTAGCACCGGCGGCATAATGCCTGAGAAGCTGATCATTGATGGCCGCCGGCGCGCAATCCCCATGCGTGCCATTGCACCCAGAAACCTTTTCATTATCAAGAAAAAAAATATGAGAAGCCATACCTCCTCCCAATCCCAGTCCGAAACCAAGGAAGCAGCAATACTCATGGCTGGCCAACAAAATCATCAGTAACACAACAAAACTAGTACAGCTGCTGCCTTTTTTCTTCATTAAATACTCCATGCCCATTTATATATGTATATATATAATCTCCCTTGTAGTAACAACCAAATACTAATGTATATATAGAGAGGAGAGATTACACTGCAGCAAGTGGAGGAGGGGGACAGCCCCCCACCATTTCCATCATTTTTCCGTGGAAATTAAAACAGAATTTATCAATGTCAGCCTTCCATTACCATTACCATTACCATTACCATTAATATTAATGACACCGAGATAATATAATCATACTGTATTATTCAATTTCAGAAATTAATTTGCCTTATTTTTTGTTAACCTCTTATATATATCCTTCCATCCATCGCCCACACCCACTATCACTATGCGTTGCCATAAAATTAAGTGGCAATTTAAAGTTGTGAAGTGACAGAGTATATGTTAGCCCTATATCATATTGGACAGAGCATGTAATGATTTTTAAAGTTGCAATTAAGTTGATATTTGTGCTTCAACAAAATTTTGATATTTTATTTTATTTTATTTAAAAAAAAAAACAAAACAAAACCTAATTAATAAGAGCCTCAAATTAAACGGACTCTCTCTAGAATACATTGCTGTTAGAACTAATAATTAATTGATTTAAACACTGTTATAAATACTTGTGACTTATTAGTAATTAAATATATATAAATATGGGATTCATGCATGCATGTATCATGGAAGACGACGCAACGTTAACACGATTATATTACATCAAGAAGATCAATCTTTCATAGTTGTGCAAACTAGGAATTTAAGAATGAAGAAAACAAATCAAAACTAGACAGGAACAGAGGACATCGGCGGCGATAACCTTAATTTCTCAAGATGCAATCGGAATATTTACGTGATTTGCAAACTGGAGGACGCTGAAGAGGGCTCTCCAACGTACGTCCGTCGGGGTCCCCGATTGTAAGAGCCACCTACCACCGGCGGAATAGTGCCTGAGAAGCTCATCACCTTCAAGTCCAAATTCCCCGTCGCGGGCAAGGGTGGCGTTGCAGGAGGAGACGATCTTTTCTTTTTCCCCGGCCGACATTAATTGAATTGGAAGCAGCTCCGGCGCACACCAACAAAATGATCAGTGCGCTTATTTTTCTCTTCCATCCCATATCTCTCTGTAACTGTGTGTGATTTCCTTTTCAAATTAAGTTTCTCACTCTCAGAAAATTGGAATTGGAGGAGATAATTCTTAATATATATATAATTTGGTCATAATTACAAAATTGATCACGATTACGAATTTTTATGAACAAGTTCAAGATCGGCTCGATAAAAATTCAGTTCAAACTCATTTATGTAATAAATAAATGAATATAAACAAAATTTTAGACTCAATTATTGGATAAACGATCAGCCTTACTGTTTGTCAAACAAATAAACACAAATCAATTTTTTTGAATGATCATTAGGGACATACCGCATCCATTTCAAAATGTAAGGCATTTTAAATTTTCAATTTTGTTTTAAAATATAGCAAGACATTGACAATTTACGACACCTATTTTCCATATTTGACCTTATCAAACAAGTATTTAATTGCCATAATTAATTATTGATATCTCACATGACATACTATTACCGAAGATTTTGGTGGTTCATTTTTTATTTATATATGTGCACAAATCTGAAATGCCTGATATTTTCAAATAGAGGGAGTAGCTTTTCTAATTTCAGCTAGTTCACCAAAGTCTAATCTCAGCTAAATTATGAGCCACTACTTTATGAATTGCCAACCACGGTTAGGATATACGTACTCTATCTGTTTCAAAATATAATTTTTAATTTTTATTTTAAAATATAAGTTATTTTAGTTATTTTAAATCTTTTTTTTTTCCAAATTTGCTCTCACTAATAAAGTATATATATAATTGCATACATTAACTATAATATCTCATATAATGTGCTATTAATAAAAGATTTAGTAGGTCATTTAAATTTTTTCGAACTGTTTAACATTAAATTTTTTTCTTATTTATTTTCATTCTCTAATTAACCTTGTATTCCTACTGTCTACAACTTTCTATAATTATTTACTCCGTACATGATTTATTCATTGCCAATTTCCAATAGAACATCTGCATGCATGGACTAACCATTTTCATTTACCGCATAGCTAGGCTAGCTAGTCATCTTGGTTAAGCAGAATCCTCCAGGAGCTGCAAAGATTAGAGGCGACACGAATGTTTCATTCATGTGCAAACTAGGAATTCAAGAACGGGGTATGGATACAGAATTGAGCAGGCCGGTTAACACAACAAATACAAGGGAAGGATACTTGATCGAGATTAAACCAGAATGAAGAAAAACAAATCATAATATTATTCAGGACATCTGCGGTGATCGAGAACCTTTCTCCGGTTTGTGATGGGCTGAAACTAGACATTACTCATTAGCACGCTTGCAGTGATTGTAGCTAGTCGGCACAGGGCCTAATCGGGGTGGGATTGCGGTGAAGGCAATCGGAATATTTAATTACTTGTGTCGCAAACTGGGGAAGGCTTAAGAGCGCGGTTTGCCGTCCGCTCATTCTCTCCTAAGAGCCACCTAGCACCGGCAGCATAGTGCCTGAGAAGCTCATCGCCGGCACTAAATTCAAGTCCAAATCCCCCGTCGCGGCCAAGGGTGCCGTTGCAGGAGGAGACGGCCTTTTATTTTTTTTGGCCAATAGTTGAATTGGAAGCAGCGAATGATGCTCCAACTCCAAGGGCGCAGACCAACAAAATGATCAGCGAGAGAAGAGAAGTGCTGCTTATTTTTCTCTTCGACCCCATAGCTCTCTGTCACTCTCAGAAAATTGGATTTGGAGGAGACAAAATATAGCAAGAGCAAGAGGTCATTTGACTTGGAATTGGTGCAGTGTGAAAGGGAGTTGCGTAGTCCCCCTAGTTTTAAAATACACCATTGATTTGATCATAATTACAAAATTAATCTCGATTAGTTATATCTAATAACAATAATCAATTTTTATTAACAAATTCAAAATCGATTTGATAAAAATTCAACGTAAACTCATTTATGTAATAAATAAATAGAATTTTAGAGTCAACTATTTAATGCACGATGAGCCAAACAAATCTTGACTCAATATTACCCTTATGGTTTGTGAAAAAAAATAAATAAATAAACACAAACTAATTTCTTTCAAAGGTTAAGGAGGTATTTGTAATTTCTAAAACTACATAGACTGATTTATAATTTAGCCAAACCATGGGTGAGGTTAGGGGTGATAACGAGCCGAGCCGAACCGAGCTTTGACGTGTTCATTTATTTATCGAGCTTAAAATCTTGTTCATGTTTGTATATTTATTAATCGAGCCGAGCCGAGCCGAGCTTTGACGTGTTCATTTATTGTTCGAGTTTAAAATCTTGTTCGTGTTCGTTTATTTATTAATCGAGTAGAGTCGAGCTTGTTCATGTTCGTTCTCAGCTCTAAGTATCATGCTCATCTATTTATAAGGAATTTTCCTCCCAAATCTTCTCTCATTTTCGATGTGGGATTGGGTAAAATTCACCTCAAAATTGTGAAATAAAATAAATTTGGCCTTGTGAATATTCAAACCCTAGTTCCCTTGCTTCTCCTTTTGATATCTTACCACTGCACCAAATTTATTTTCATGTTATATGTATGAATGATAAATTATATATGTATTTTATCATTCTTAAAAATTATTTTTTTCTTATCGAGCTGTTCACGTACATAATCGAGCCAAGCTCCCTTTTGTTCATTTATTGTTCGTTTATTAATCGAGCCTAAAATTTTGTTCGTGTTCGTTTATTAATAAATAAACGATCTCGAACCGAACTTTTAACGAGTCAATCCCAAGCTTGTTCGTAAACGTTCGTGTTCGTTTTTAGCCCTAGGCGAGGTAAATGTAATTCCCCCTTTTTGTTAGTTTGTTGATCCACTACTTAAGTACAAGTCAATTTTTACATTATTTTCCGCTGTGTGGGTGCGCGCCTCCATCAACCTTGAAAGTGTGCTGAAGCTTTTGCGTTTTTTCACTTAAAAAATGATTAATTGCTCAAGTAGTCGTCAATCTCCTCTTTTTTTTTTCTTTTTTTTTTTTTTTCCTCAATCCGTGCCACCCAAAGAGTTAATTTTCAAAAATATATATATATATTGTCTCTTTTAGAGAGTTTACTTTGAATTTATTTACATTACATACCCTTATTAATATTACAACGTGATGTTCACAATTAACCATTACTTCTAGGGACATACTATTTGCAGTGACAATTTTACTATTTGCAGTAACATTTTCGTGTAAAAAGTCTATTTTGCCTTTTAGCTAAATTTTTTTTTTTTTTACTTTCCATATTATACGATAAGTAAACAATCTATACATTTTTTTAAGTAAAGTTTGTTTGTTAACAGGAAAAAAAACCATATCTGGCTCGAGATTGTGCCAAAAAAGAAAAAAACCCAAAAATAGAAAATATTTTGCCAAAAATCTCGTCATTGACAGAAATATATTCCAAAATCCCGCTCCCTATTTGCAATAACATTACTAAAATATCGGCCAAAGTGGGCAGCATTTTGGACCAAAATACTGCCCACTTTGGGCCATATTTTTATCCAAAATACCGTCCGGGTGGTATTTTGATCCAAAATACCGCCCACTTTGGGCGATATTTTGGAAGAAACTTCCGGTGTCTCGCCCCCTATGTGTAGGAACGTTTTTAAGTTGGATCGGCGAAAATTATGATTGGATTAATTTGTCTTTGATACCACGTTAGAAATGTTAGAATTTCAAAAGAGAAGAAAATAACATGTTACCCTTTTCTTTCTTTTTTTTAAGCCTAAAGGGCAATTTAGACATTTTATCTAAAAATGTTACTGCAAATAGTAAAATTGTCACTGCAAATAACAATTCTATACTTCTAAAGTAAGGATATAAGTGAAAAATATGGTGGTAAATTACTTATTTTAAGTGTTGTACCTCACAATTCATAATAAATTGTATACATTTAAAAATGGACTTTTTCAGTGGGACGGAATGAGTATTTATTTTCTTTCTCTACCCTTCTTTCCCTTTTTAGGTTAACATCAACTTCTAATTGTGAAATATTAATGATTGATTAAGCAAATCTTCTAAGTATGAGTGATGTTGGATTTTGATTTGTGATATCAACTAATAGAAATAACCGTAAAATCGTCATCATTTTTTTCCGTGGACAAAAAGGAAGGGGAATTTATCAATGTCAGTCTTCCAGAACTTGTAATGGGATTCTATTCCAATCATTAATATTTTCTCGGTTCCATTCAAAATAATGTAAGTGATATATAGAATCATTTACAAATAATAAAGTACTATTCAAAATTATGAATATAATTGTATTAAAAAAAATGATTAATGTTCTAATGGCACGGAGAAAATATAATCATAGTATTCGATTTCAGAAATTAAGGCACCTACGTACGTACACCATGAGTATAATCATCGCATCATTTGCCATATTTCTTTTAACCTTATCATTCCATTGATCGCCCACACCCACTAATTGTTAGCGGAATTTTCCCCTGCGCTAATCCGGGCCAAGGAGTGGCGCGGAGGTGTTGGCCAGGAGGGCCAATGCTGAGGTTTGTGGCGCGGGCATGGTGATGCGCCGGGCGTGCTAGGAGGGCGCGCCGTGTTGCTGAACTTGGCTACGAGAGCCAAGGGAGTTTTGGGGCATGAGGCACCAAAACGTGATCCAGGCCAAGGAGTGGCGCGGAGGTCTTGGCTAGGAGGACCAACGTTGGCGCTGGCATGAGGCTGCGTCGGGCGTGCTTCGGGGGCACGCCGTGCTGAACTTGGCGACGAGGGCCAAGGGAGTTTTGGGGCATGAGGCACCAAAACTTAATGGTCTTTCATGAGGAAGGACCATGGAGAAGGTTTGGGAAGGATCTAGAAGGTTATGGGAAATTCAGGGTTCTTCTACGCCTTGATAGCCCGGGCTGGCACTTGGGATTTTTGCCTTAGTATAGTACTAAGGAAGAATTCTCTAGAATGGTCCGGAAGGACCTAGATGGTGATGGAAGGCTCGGGGAAGTCCTAGAACATTTGAGAATGCTCTAGGCAATGTTCGAAGTCACGAGGACGTTCGAGTGGGCGTTGTATGGCTGGATCTGCGAGAGGCGGGTCTGGTGCGTGCTGGAAGATTCTAGAGGCAGCTAGAATCTTCGGGAGGAGTCTAGCATCTGCGAGAAGGACCGCGATGGGTCGCGTGGGAGCTGGATGGCGCGAGAAGAGATCGGAAGGCTCTAGACTTGGCGCTGGGATGCTGGACGTTGCTGGAGAATTCTAGATGAGAGTGCGGACTTGTGCGGAGAAGCTTCTAGGCGCGGCTAGAAGGTGCGGGCAAGGCTTGGTGCTAGAATTCTCTAGAACCTACTTGGATGGGGTTGTCATCCAAGACTTTTGCCTATAAATTGGCAAAGGGGCACTTGGGGGAAGGCACATAGAGTGAGACTTAGAATCGAGTAGCTAGCTTGAGTGTTCTAGAGAGAGAAACTCAAGTGTAGTGAGAGAAAGTCTAGCTTACAGTGAATTAGGCTTGTGTCTTCCCCGCGAGAATGCTGTCCCGAGTGAGTTAGGACCTTTTGTATATAGATTCTTGGTGAATTGTATATAGCAAGGTTGGGCCAATTTGACTAAGTGTTCCGATGTTGTGTCTTAGTGCTTGTTTTTCAAGTCTTCCGCTTTGCTCGTTGTTTAGCCAGGTTACGGTAACCTCGGTTGCTTCGAGTGTTTGGCCAAGTCCTTCCGAAAAGGGTTAGATGCTTATAAGAGTTTTTCCATAGAGAGTAAAATTTTCTATAACACTAATCCACTATCACTGCACTGCCACTACGTGGCGCCCTAAAATTAAGTGGCAATTAATTTAAAGTTGTGGAAAGTTTGTTAAAGTCGAAAGGGACATTTCATAAGAAGTGCATATAGTAAATGTTATGTTAGCCTCTCATATTGGACAGAGCATGTAATGATTTTAAATTTGCAATAATACTTAAGTTGATATATATATATACACATGTGATTATTCTCAGTTCGATCATCATGTGGTTAATTATTTAGTGGTTTGATTTGAGCTACTTTCAACTTTTCTACATCTCTTACCCCTACTAATAAGTAAGAATATAAATTGAATAAAGTGTGTCAAATTAATTAATTTAAGTGTTGTATATTAATATTCATAATAAGTTATACATTGGTCAAAATGGACATTTCTAATGGCACGGAGGGAGTAATAGATTGCTGCTAGAACTAATTATTGATTTAAACACTGTTATAAATACTTGTGACATATTAGTAATTAATATATATATATATATATATATATAAATATGTGATTCATGCATAGGATTGGACATGGTTTGGTCAAATTCGAAAATCGAACCGAATTCGAATTACCGAATTCGAATAACCCAATTTTAATTTAGTATTCGAATTAGGTTTGGTTTGAAACCGAATTCGAATTATGAATTCGGTTTTAGAATTGGTTTTCGAATTTGGTATCCAACTCGAAAACCGATTCGAAAATCGAATTGGGATATATGATTTATATTTTTTAAATTTTATACTTCTCATTTTACTCTTCCTATTTCCTTCTTGCATATTTCTTTCATTTTCTTCTATTAGCCATCAAGTTTTTGGGAGAAGGTTATGGTGGTGTTGATTGTTGTTGTTGAATGGTGGAGGTTGTGGATCTGAGAAGGGGCGGCAATGGTGGATCTGGAACTGGACGGTGCTTCTTCTCTTAATATATTTTCTTTCTTCTCTTCATTATCTTTCTTTCTTTACTCTTCCTATTTCCTTCTCTCATCTCTCTTTTATTTTCTTCAAAGCCTTATTGTGTTAAACTATTAATTCTGGAAACAAATTTGTGAATTTGGTTTCCACGGTCCAAACCGAATTCGAACCGAATTCGAATTACGAATTCGATTTGGTTTCTTCAATTTTAAAACGAATTAGGTTCGGTTTTCGAATTAGCCAAAAAAAAATTTAAATTCGAGGAAACTAATTCGTGCCCACCCCTATTCATGCATGCATGTATCATGGAGGACGACGCAAACACGATTACATCAAGAAGATGAATGTTTCATGGTTGTGCAAACTAGGAATTCAAGAATGAAGAAAACAAATCAAACTCGGCGGTGATAATTAACCTTAATTTCTCCGGTTTGTGATGTGTTGAAACTAGCCACTACGGCTGCATCTATTGAAGTCGCCACAGGGCCTAGTGCGGCCGAGATTCTTCAAAATGCAATCGGAATATTTACGTGATTTGCAAACTGGTGGACGCTGAAGAGGGCTTTCCAACGTCAGGCCCCCGCCACCTTGTAAGAGCCACCTAGTACCGGCGGCATAGTGCCTGAGAAGCTCATCCCCGTCGCGGCCAAGGGTGGCGTTGCAGGAGGAGGCGACGACCTTTTCTTTTTCCCCGACGTTAATTAAATTGGAAGCAGCAGCTGATGATGCTCCAACGAGTCCAACTCCAAGGGCGCACACCAACAAACTGATCAGTACTGTGCTTATTTTTCTGTTCCATCCCGTAGCTCTCTGTAAATTAAGTTTCTCACTGTTAAGAAAATTGGAATTGGAGGAGATAATTATTAATTAATATATAGCAAGAACCAAGAGCTACGAAGCCATTTGATTTGGAATTGGTGCTACGTGTAGTGTAGGTCCCTGTCGTTTTAAAATTTTCAAATACATTTATCTGATTTGATCATAATTACAAAATTACTCTCGACTACTTATGGATGTTTTCACGAAATGACTTCAAAGAAAATTAATAATATAAAGTCATTTCTTTCTCGCGAGCTACTAGGATTCATTCTCTACTCTATTAGAAAAATGACCTCGTAATATTAAAAATAATATAAGTAAATTCTGACTAAATATAAGCTTGGAACATATAGACGGGTGATTCATGTATTGTGGAAAACGATGCGAACGTAACTAGATCAACAATGTATACTTCATTCGTTCGGCTATAAAATTTAATTTTTATAAAGTGTTACAACTATTTATAAATTATACGATACAATTTAAAAATAAATTTTTTTATTTCAGTGAAAGTAATATTACTTAGTAAATTCATGTAGGTACAAGTTCATGAGTTGAACCATAAATTGCATTTGAAGGGTAGGTTGGATTAAAATGTCATATAATAAAAACAAAAATAAAAATTAAATTAAAGATTAGTCAGAACTGAAGTGGTCCAAACTCCAAATTCCAAATCTAATGGTATGCAAAATTTCAAATATTATATACTTTTTGCCGATGGCAGACAACTAATAGACTAAAACTAAACCATTGTGGTGTTGGCACAATTGCAATTATTATTTTCCTAGAACAGGAATCTTTACATGGGAATCAAACTTTTATAATAGGAAAAATGAAACTTTTGATATTAAAAGTTTGGATTGTTTGCAACTTTGGTACTAAAAATTTACTCAGTTTTAAATTTGTGCTTTATGTTTATACTTTGTTGCATTTTTAGTATCAGTACCGGCTATTTTAGGTTTTACATAGTCAAACCGAAGTCCACGAAAATTTGAGAATATTTTGCAAATTCTTCAATTTTGTGGATGTTGAAAAGATAATTTATAATATTATTTCCAAACATCTTTCGCGGTTTTCTTTCTCCCTTAGTCGACTAAATATAAAGCACAAATTCTCTTAAAAAATTGTAGAATGAGTACTAAAACTTTAGTCATAATTAAATACAACTTTTTTGTTTGTACACAGTTTTGTTGAACTTTGAATGATCATTATAGGGACATAACTGACATTTTCAAGTTGGGCTAAATCACAAAAGTCTAATCTCTTTCAACTAAATTATGAGCCACTACTTTAGTACAAGTCAATTTTAACATTATTTTCCGCTGTGCGCGCGCGTCTCCATCAACTTGTGAATTATAATTGATTGGAATTATGAGATCAGAAGATCATACATATAACGTATTAAACAATCAGTCCATTTAACGTCAACGCTTGTTGGCCAAGCACGGCCGATGACTCCCACTATTCTTACGTATGCAATCAGGATCACCACATCGATCCGTGGAGCAAACTGGGTCTGGATACTGAGTAACTGTTAGGCCAATATGGCCCGGATCTGCAAGGAGCCACCTAGCACCGGCGGAGTAATGCCTGAGAAGCTCATCGTTGATGGCCGGCGCCATGGAGAAGCAATCCCCACGCGTGGCGTTGCACCCAGAACCAGCAGCCTTTTCTTTTTCATGGGAAGCCATAGCTCTTCCCAATCCCAGTCCAAATCCAAAACCAAAGAAGCAGCAATATTCATGGCTGACCAACAAAATCACCAGTAGCACAACAAAACTTGTACCGCTGCCTTTTCTCTTCGTTAATCATACCATACCAAATACTAATACAGACTGTATATAAGTACCTACTTTGTTGGTGTCTTAATTTTCGAATTTGGATGTTCATACATATATATAGCAGGAGAGATCACACTGCACCAAGTGGCAGAGGGAGTTGTTTATTACTTTAAGTAAAATAATAATTAATGTCATCATTTTTCCTGGAATATCGTGGCGCCATTACAATTTTCTCTTCCAATTCCAATTCCAATTCGATAGTGGTACAAAATCTATTTATATATAGATTATAGTGTAAAGGAGCACCAACAATTACTCCTAGCCACTGATATTGATTGTGAAATTAGGTAGTGACAATAATCCTAATTACTGCTGCAAATAGTACTCCATTTTCTTCTATCCTACCTCCCCTTGTGAGTATATGAACTTCAACATCAACACTAACATTTCACCTTTCTAAACTCTCCAGATTACTTGTTGTCCAGACGTTTTCACGATACACTCTCTTTGTAATCAAAGCCATCACTAAACTGACTCCCATTAGTTAATAAACTTGGCCAAAATTTGGGTTATATAGGAAACAAATGTAATTCTCCACAAAACATATTGAATTTGCTAACATAATCATATAAGATATTCTTAATCTCTCCTAACCTCAGGCTCAACTGAGAATCCGAGCATCTTTATCTTCTTTACCATCAGCAGCACCATGTCGGCTGACCTCGGCATATTCCTCCAGGGACGAGGCCTTGAATAACTCACCAGCCTTTTTTTTGAATCTCAGTAAGTCACCAGCCTTCATGTCATCATCATCACTGGCCAATTTTGTAGTTTTTGGTTTGTTCATCTGTTTTAAACAAACACCAAACTGAGAAATAATACAGGACAAGAGAGGAAAGCAAGCAAATTGTTCTCCACTGAGTACCAAAGATGGAAATCAGCACAGCAAATTGGCAAATATCAGAAGAAGAATGACAACTACTCCATTAACCAACTAATATATACCAATTACTCTGTGTATGGTAGGAGCTTTCTTACCGCGCGTAACAGAGTCCTCCTATCTCTCTCTCTAGCATGCTTGATCGCCTATACAATTGCAAATGGCACAATAATTAGCTCTGAACAGGGACACAACCTACAATCTCAAGCAGAAAACGAAACATATATTAAAGAAGGAACATCTAAAGACACCTCCTCTATTCTCTTCAGCTCAGCTTCCTCTTCTGCAGCGTCACTGTACAAGAAACAAAGTATCATAAGCTCCTAACAAGCACAGAGTTTTTCCCTCAAAATCATAGAAGCACTCTAAGGATGACAGTCCAGTACAGTTTCATTCCCTCAATGTGGAAGGAATGAAATAGAATACACAATTTTACACTACCTTCCAACTAGATTCTCAACCCGACAACAGCACTTTGCACATACATTGTTCTCCTTGGCACATGCTGTAGAATCATACATACATCACTACTAAGTCAATCCAGATACTTTCAGAACTACAAGGATCCATGAAAAAGAATCACAAGAACAAGAATTCAATGGTTATTTACTCATTAGGAGGAAATCATAACGAAGTCTAGTATGTCAACTATTGCAGCAAATCAAAATGAAGCAAACTCCAATCTAACAAATTTGTGAGGGTAAGTAAATACTAACCGGCGCATATATTATGGTGAGCTTGCCGAACAGCCCGTTTGGAACATTTTTGGCTGAACAAAGTAAGGGGAAACAAACACCACACCAAAAATTGAGCATAAATAAGGAACATTAGGGCTAAAACTATGTATATTTAAATAAATAAAGTAGGCAACTTTTAATCACCATTTAGCAGGCTCGGAGAGGGGTTTGTATTTGCCGTATTTGCGCTTCCATTCGATCTGTTCTCTACATTTGGTGCATACTCCGGTGACCTCTGAATAAGGCCGGAATTTCCCTCCCAGTTCCTGCAACATCACCGCATTAATCAATACAGTTTCCCCCTTTTATCCTCTTAGGGTTTAAAGGAAAGAAAAAGGGATGAACAAATTACAGTTTCGTTGATCTTAACACCGGCGTTGGGCTTCCAAGCTGTTTTGTTCTGGTGTTTCGGTGGACCTTTCCTGGTACTCATCGGTCTTTCTGTTCACCTCCCGCCGACAGCTGCCTGCTTATCTCTCAACGATAACCTTTTTTTTTTTTTTTTTTGAGACAACGATAACCTAATTACCAAATACTTTTATTACTCAATTGCCGCTTTATATTTTCTAATTAAAAAAGGACTCCAAAAATTACATCTGAGAATAAAAATATCTATAAACAAATAATAATAAAAATGTTTCCTAAATGGCAAATTACATTTACCTCTTTGAATTTATGTATAATTTATGTACTGTCTTTCGAAATTGAAAAATACATATAAACTCACCAGACACCAAAGTCATGATTAAATAATAAAAAAATGTAAAAGACCCAAAAACTAAGCAATTTCTTGGAAGGTATTTTAAAAAATAAACAAATCAAAAACAACAATGAGTTATTTGTATTTTGCTGATTTTGACTTTATCTTTAATGGATTCAGTGAGTTATTTATATTTTTTAAAATAAATAGATAAATTCGTAATTATACTCAAAGTTTAGAAAGATAAATGTGATTTTCCTTTATCTTTTTATATTTTTCACCTTCAAGGTATTGGTTAAAGAAGATAAAGTAGGAAAAATTAAATGGCTTACAACATTAGGAGTTTAATATATAATTTTGTTAATTAATAAAAATTCATATTAGTTTGGATAAATTAAACAATTATCACTTTGATCTGACCACTTTTGGAATATTATTTTAACATCTTTAAAGGCAATTTTCACGGACTTTTGCCCAAGTTCTTTGTGTTTTATTGCAGATTTGGAGAATAACCCCACTGAAAAGGAAAGACGTAAAAGCGTGGATTTTGGAGCAAGAGGTGTTCAGTCATAGTGCCACACGGATTATGGCCCAAAAAGGAAGAAATCAGAAGCCCATTGGAGCAGCTGAAATTTTAGAATAAACCAAAAATTACTGTCATAAAAGCGAAAAGTTGAAGATAAAAGGAAATCTCAAGAAGCAGAGATAAAGATCGGTTGTTTTCTTCTCTGTAGTGATTTACTGCATTTTCAAAATGGTGATTTATTTCCTTAAGTGATAAGTGATAAGTGATAAGAATTGATTTATTTCCTCAAGTAATGAGATCTTTGATTTACTTCCCTTTTGCTAGAGATGATTATCTCTATATAAATAGGGGTACTCTTGTGGGTAGAAAGGGGTTGGCTTGGGTTGGGTTGGGTTGGGTTGGGTTGGGGGGGAGGGGGCGGCTTTCAGTCATCAACATCTCTTTTTCTTTCAGCTTTCAGTCTTATGTAGGAGTAGCTATTAACTAATTTATTAATTTGTCCTATTTTGATCTACCAAGCAGCCTGCTTGTGGCTTTGCTTACATTATAGTTCGAAGTTTCAGTATGTATTCTCATTAATTGTATATTTTGTCAAGTTATTTGATTCATTTCTGTCAATGCTAACAGTCACATTTAACAGAATGGCTACATGTAATTGTTTTCATTTGTTAAGTGGCCAAAACTAAGTTAAAAATAGTTTAGTGGCCAAAAATCATCTTGAGTAATAGTTGAGTGGTCAAACATATAATTTACCCTTATTATTATGTTCCATTGTGCGTGCGAGCTGCTCGAGCGCGTATCCATCAACCTTGAAAGCGTGGTGTAGCTTTTGCGTTTTTCGCTTAAAAAATTGATGAACTGCCCAAGTAGTAGTCACTACTCACTGGTCATCACCTTTTTTTTTTTTTCTCTTATTTATTTTATTTCTCTAATCTTAATTGTTTTCCTTTTTTAGGTTAATTAACATCGACTTGTAATTGTGAAATAGCTGTTTGCCGATTGTCAAAAATCAGTATCGATGACTGATGTGATGCAAAAATGTTCTTCTCGTGGTGCTTCTTATGGCCCAATGAACTTTCTTGAACAGCACGGCCCAAACTGAGGGAAACTTCACTGCAAAAGGAGATAGCTGCCCTGGGAACCGATCTGGGTAGCTCGGACCAACAAGTATGATTGAGAAAAACGTGATTTGTAGACTGTTCCGGTAACAACTGTAAATGATCAAGAGAAGAGCGGAGCTTTCCCCCCTGTATAGACTCCGACGATCAAATTAGAGAGGTAGAAGAAGATGAATAGTATTGACAATTGGCTCAAAAATGGTAAAAGTTACGTACCTCACTAAGTCTGAAAACTTAGTATATATACCTCCAGACTGAGATATGTCCGTTGAACCTTCATGATTGACATGTTCACCTGCTCCCCTCTGTTTAGCGTGGCGTGTACGTTTCTGACTGGATTTCATGGACTTCTTCTTCTTTGAAGATCTGGGAGATCTCTGCATAGATTTCAAAATACACACCTAACCCTATGATGGTCTTTACCTACTGTGTCAGTGAAATAACGTAATCCGACCTAACTGCCTTAGCTCGGTTAGGTCGATTGTCATGACATAGATGAAGGAAACTGACAAGGCATTCCGAAGTCAATGTTCGACCTAAACCTTTCAGGGATATACTGTCTGGCTTGGTTTTAAGGATCTACCTGACCTAGGCTTTTGACCGAAATACTACTTGGCTCGGTTTTGATGATCTATCCGACCTAAGCAGGGTTCTGAACTTTCTATGCGTCTTTTTATCATTTACTGTATCTTTGATTTAGTCCATTGGGCCTGGCCCAATGGAAGTTCAATTTTATGTGCACCAATGACCATAGTATTTGTGTATTGTTTTAGTAAAATTTTGACGATCGATTTGAATTTGTAATATCAATTAATGAAAATAGTAATCCATAAATAACTATTTTATTAAATAAAAACGTTACGAGAAACATTAGATTAAGTGATAAAAATGCACTATATATACAGTGCATGATATTTATGTATATATTATAATTGATTGGAATTATGAGATCATACAGGCGTATGTGTGCAATGCCTCTGGTAGGAGCACTCCCTATGAGGATCACCATTCTTAACTATGCAATCACCATATCGATCCTTGGGGCAAACTGGGGCTCTCTGAAGAGCGTTTGGGGTAAAATAATCGCCCTGTGTTTGTAGGAGCCACCTAGCACCGGCGGCATAATGCCTGAGAAGCTGATCATTGATGGCCGCCGGCGCGCAATCCCCATGCGTGCCATTGCAGCCAGACCCAGACCCAGCAGCATTTTCTTTTTCATGAAAATGAAAATTGGAAGCCATAGCTCCGAGGCTGACCAACAAAATCATCAGTAACACAATGCTGCTTTTCCACTTCATTAAATATTCCATTTTGTTTGGTGCCTTAATTTTGGAATAAGGAGTTGTTCAATGTTCATACCGCGTGTGTGTATATATATAGAGGATTGATTCAATTTCAGTAAGGGTAAATGACTCTCTTGGTCCCTCAAGTTGCATCCCCAGTTCGATTTGGTTCATCATCTTAAAAATAGTTCATCTTGGTCCTTCAAGTTGCATTTTCTTTTTTAAATGGTCCATAAGTGGCTTTCCGGTGAAAATTGTGAAATTGTCCGACCTCACGTGTGCTGTACATGGGATACGATAAAGGGCATCCCTGGAAAGTAAAATATTACGTGGGCCCCACTCGCGTGCATCCACGAACCTGAATGCAAGTTAAGGGACCAAGAGAGTCATTTACCATTTCATAAATTAAGGCCACGATCACTGCACTAAGTCACGTCCTTACAACTTTATGCACTAAATTTAACTGGCAATTCAAACATCAAGATTCCATTACAACCACCGCCCCGGATGTTGACTTTGTAAGGAACCGCATAATTCAGAGCGACTCTGCCTCCATGTGTAGCGTGTGTTATAACAACGAGAAACGATACTTATTTTAACTAATTCATTAAATTTTTTAGTTATAAGTATTAATTGATTAATAATGTGATACTAATAATTATTTATAAATATGTCGTCAATAAATATTGTTATGAAAAATTGTGATAAATTAGTTGAGAATTCAGCACCCGAACTCAATGAGAGCAAACTTTTTCATGACGAAGCACAGCCTTCACTAGATGTTGGGCAAATTTTACAACTGAAATGTACCAACTTAAAAGTTCAATTCTGTTAGTTAAAGTGGAAAGGGACATACTAACAGAAACATATGAGATTTTATGTCTGTCTGTCTTATCTTTATTTTTCTTGTCGACCATCTTAGAATAGAGAAACAAGCCTCATAATGTAATATGTGAATCAAATATTCCATTACGAAAAAGTAAATAAAAAAGATAGAGATGAAACATATAGAAGATCTGTCATCAAGACGAAAGGCACATGTTAGCCTATCATATTGGACAGAGCATGTAATTATTTTGAAGTTGCAATAATATTTAAGTTTGATATATATTTTTTTATATAAAAACCAAAATTAATGAAAAGGACTATATAGCTACTGTTGCAATTAATTAATAATTGGAAAATGAATGTGCATCGCTGTTGGCAGGCTGTCTTTTATTCCAGTTCATCGTGTAGTTATGCTGTCTACATCGTTCTATAATTATTTTATTTGAGGTACGTACTAGGATTCATTCTCTACTGATCTGATACATTGCTGTTACAACTAATAGTTGATTCAAACATTTATATAAATACTTGGGACATTATTAATTAAATATTTTTCTGTTTTATTAAAATAATACACTTTATAATACTAAATATATTATTATAAAATGTATTATTGTAAAGAACATTATTATATGTTTATATGTGATTCATGTATCATAGAAGACTGCGAACATTATTATCAACAACATGTATATATGTATTTTATTCATTTCATTAAAAGAATTTAGTTATACAATCGCTTATCAAGTCAAAAATTATAACTAATAAGTAAAATCTTTCGATAGAACGAATGAAAAAATATTTCTTCCCGTGTCTCACTCAAATAATCCACTTTGTATTACTGTTTAGTAATACAAAGTGAATTATTTGAGTGAAACATAGAGAGTACTTAGTAAATTTCGGTAGGTACTGGTTCATGAGTTGAACTTGAAGTTGAATTTGAAAGATAGGTGATGTGCATAAAAATAGCTAAAAGCCATTGTGCTTGGCCCAATCAAGACAAGGAAAGCTTAGGTCATGAAAGCTTATGTCATGAAGGCTTAGGTCGGGAAAGCTTGGGTCATGAAGGCTTAGGTCGGGAAAGCTTGGGTCATGAAAACTTAGGTCATGAAAGCTCAGGTTATGAAAGTTTAGGTCGGGAAAGCTTAGGTCAGAAGTAATGAAATGGCTTAGGTCAGCAGTAAACCAAGCTAAGAAAATAGCTTAGGTAGGTAACCATCAAGACCGAGCTTAGGACATTTAGGTTGGATAACGGTAACATTGACATGATAGCTAGGCATCATTGTAGAGCCAGGATCTAACTTAAATATATGCAGGAGCAATAATGACAAAGGGGCCAAAATAGAGTCGTTATTACATGGGCATTTAAGTCAATATAAAAAAGGGAATGGTTAGCATACATCTCATCATGGCACAACGGACATATCCTACAGCTCATCATGGCACAACGGATATATCAAGGTGAGCCTATAAATACTCAATTACCAGACTCATTTCAGGTAAGCCATTCTTGATGCAATTTATCTTAAGCTCTTGGTCAATACCATTTTATGCTTATATGTTGCTAACTTGACCGTCGGAGTTACACAGGGGGGATAGCCCCGCTTGTTTCTTGTTTATTTTTTCCGTTACTGGAATTTTTTCAGACCGGATTCCTCCAGAAGGTTATAGAACCAAGCTGTCGCTGCCTGGATCCCAGCTCCATTTTCATCCCTTCAAGCTGTCAATTAGCAGATTGGGTATGAGTATACAAGATATGTATTGGGCCAAACAGGAATATCCAACACCGGACTTTTTACGTCACATCAATAGGTTTGATTAAAACTCATATATATATATATATATATATATATACACTTCTATAAAAAAAATAAAACTAAAATAAATGATAAAGTTCTATTCAAAACTTCCTATGTTGTTTACGAAAGTTATAAATGACCATTTATATTGCAATTGTCCAGTTGCAATAAATGTTGAATTTTTTCCATAAAAAATATTTTTTTATTCCGAAATTCTGAAAATAAGGAAAGTTTTCGGAGAATTCCCGATTTAGAGAAAGCGAAGTTGGAAACTTCGCTTTCTTTGAAAATTGGTTCGGATTCAAATTTGTACTGAAAGTGAAGTCTGTAACTTCGCTTTCAGTACAAATTTTTTACTTTGAGTTTTTTCTTTGAAAATTTGTAACTCGGAGCAAAGTAACGTTACTTTGCTTGTTAGCTCCCAGTTAACAAGCAAAGTAAATTTTCAAAAAAAGCGAAGTCTGTAACTTCTCTTTCTTAGAAAAAACTCGAAGTGAAAATTTAGAAACCAACTTTATATATATTTAGAAAACATATTTGTAAACAATAAAGTTTGATATAGTACAATTTTAATAAAAAAATCGACAGAGTTTCCCCTGTAACAGGATCAAATTCCCCGTTAACAATTCACGTCAAATTTACCATTTGTCATTTTTTTCATTTACCACATTTACCATTTTTTCATAATTCATTGGTGATTATCAATGACTTTACCTTTAAAAGCAGCAATTTATAATAATAAGCCCTAAAAAATGATCATAACTTATCGTTAACTAGGAGATAATAATGTTAATGTTAACTGGGAGATAACAAACAAAGTAATGTTACTATGTTTCGAGTTACAAATTTTAAAAGAAAGTGAAGTCTGTAACTTCGCTTTCTTTGAAAAAACTCAAAGTAAAAAATTTGTACTAAAAGCGAAGTTACCAACTTCGCTTTCAGTGCAAATTTTCGCTGCGAGTTTTTTCAAAGAAAGCGAAGTTACAGACTTCGCTTTCTTTTGAAAATTTGTCACTTCACAAATTTTCAAAGAAAGTGAAGTTGGTAACTTCGCTTTTAGTACAAATTTGAATCCGAACCAATTTTCAAAGAAAGCGAAGTTGGAAACTTAGCTTTCTCTAAATCGGGAATTCCCCGAAAACTTTCCCTATTTTTGAAATTTCGAAATAAAAAAGCATTTTTTATGAAAAAAATTCAATAAAGGTCAGTAAACAGTTGTCCAAATTCCAATTCCAATGGTATGCGAATTTTCAACTATTATGCTTTTTGGCATTTGATGGCCCACAACTAACCCATTGTGGCCGTGATCGTTGGTGGCCCAATTGCAATTGTTATTTCTCTACTCATTTAATTATTTAAAGTTTTTTAGGTAGTTGGAATTTGTTATGCCCCATTAAGAAAGTTCATTATACAAATTATATCTTGTTTGAAACAAAACAGACTGAATGAGTATTAAAATTTTATTCAAAATTAACTATAACTTTTTTGTTTGGACTGAATTTGTTGAACTTTAAATGATCATTAGAAACATATTTCCTCCGGTTCAGAATAAAAGTCGTTTTAGAATTTTCCAAATATATTAAAAATTCATTAAGAATTCATTTAAATGACAAAATATACCTTAACTAGTTTAATTCAATATTGCTAGGAGTCTTGAGTTGTAAGAGTTTTGAGATAATCACTAATTTTTAGTTTGATAAGTTTGGACAAGGGTAAGTTGAGAAAAAAAAAATTATGTTTTTTTTAAAACGTCATTTATTTTGAAGATAATTAACTCCATATAAAATTTTGTTGTTGTTGTTGTTTTTTCGTCTTTCTCCAATCAATTGTTTTCCTTTTTAGGTTAACATCAACTTGTAATTGTGAAATAGCTGTTTGCCCATTGTCAAAAATCTTGATCAACGACATAATAGAGATTTAGATTCAAATATAATAATACTCACGTACGTACAGCAGTATTTATATACTGTTTAAGTAAATTTTCGCAGTGGTGTTGCGATTTTAGTTTGCGACCATTCTATTATGTTAAATAAAATATATAGATGCAATATCATAGTTTATTATTGGAATTATGAGATGAGAAGATCACACGTACGTACGTACGTGTAGAATTAAGTGCGGCAATGCTCGTAAGAAAGGCAGCGCCTATGACTCCCGGCCCCCATTTCTCTTAATGCAATTACCATATATATCCGTGGGGCAAACTGGGCTACGATTCGTAGTAACGCTTTCGGTGACATATGGGGAGGCCGGCGTTTGTAGGAGCCACCTAGCACCGGCGGCATAATGCCTGAGAAGCGGATCGTCAACGTTGGTGGAGAAGCAATCCCCTCCATGCGTGGCGGTGCCATTGCCATCGCAACCAGCAGACTTTTGATTTTCATGAAAAAGAATAATATTGCTGGAAGCCATAGCTCCTCCCAATCCCAATCCCAATCCCAATCCCAAACCAAAGAAGCAGCAATTTTTTTTATTCTTCTAGAAGTAGTAAATTCCGGTAAGTAGTGGTCCATGACATAGTTGTCGAATCGAGATACGTATCGTGTATCGGAAATGCGATTTTATGAAAACGTATCGTGTATCGTATCGTATCGTAAGATACGTTTGTATATAATAATATAATATAAATTTTATAGATATTGAACATATATTAAAAAAGATGTCATAATTATATTTTTTTGATTGTATATAAATAAGTATAAAAAGAATAAAATGAAAACAATGAATTTAAAAAAAATTAGAAAGGAAATTAAATGAAAGATACTAATTTGAGCATAATAAAAAAAATCTCCAAATTTGATGCCAATGGGATTCGAACCCATGTGGATTGTATGGGGAAGTTGAACACTAACCAATTAGCCAACCGCATGATTTATTTTATAAGTCTGAGCATATTATATATATAGGAAAGTAGGCAGCCAACTTTGTTTGTCCCACATCGAGATTTTGTGAATTGTTGTGTATGTTGAATGCTTATAAAATGGGGTAGGCGGGCTGCTCACTTCCCACACAATCAAGCTTGAGCTGAGCTCGGCTTGGAAGCCACGATAGCTTGGGCTTGAGCTTAGGAAAATTAAGCCGAGCTAAGCTTGATTTAGAGTGGTTTAGTTGTAAATTTTGAAGTGAGAAATTTTTTTTTTTTTAAAATTACGATACGAATCGCTTTGAATCGCACAAAATTTTAATTAATTGTGCGATTCACTACTATATGCGATACGTTTATCCGATTCGTATCGAAATCTTTGATTTATGATACGTATCGTACGATATGTATCGTGTATCGTACGAGTTTAACAACTATGGTCCATGAGTTGAACTAGAAATTGAATTTGAAGGGTAGGTTAAATTAAAATCTTATGTGGGTGTGTATATATATATATATATATATATAGAAAATAAAATTAAAGATAAGATTAGTAAAAAGTGGTCCAAAGTACTCCAAGTTCCAATTATAATACTTTTTGGCATTTGATGGCCGACAACTAATAGACTAAACCATTGTGGTGTGATCGATGATGGGCGCAATTGCAATTATTATTTTCATTATTTCTTTTAATTTTTATTTATAACACACACACACACACATGACATATTTTATTCAATTCTTGTTTACACACCGACCGAATTACCAATTATCATAAATTTTAGTTTAAATTGTACCTGGTATCATCTGATTTTAGCTCTGCCGTATTTGCACTTTATCCAAATATATTTGCATTTTACTCCCTATGTCCAAATAAGATAATTATGTTTCTACCAAATATATTTTCATTTTACTCCCTATGTCCAAATAAGATAATTATGTTTCTAAGCATTCATCCTTTATTTCTTAATTAATACCCCATTAAAAGGTAGAGGGCGCACTTGAAGAAAGCAAGAAAAAGAAAACATAATCATCCCACTTTATTCATTGCCGCCGACGATTTCCACTGGACTAACATAACCTACCATTTTCATTTACCACATACAGAGCAGGGGCTTACCAGTATATGGAGTTATGCAGTCATAATAAGTATCGAGGCCACAGACAGGCTTCTTCTTCACAAGACTCGCGTACACATTTAGTTGTATTTGTGCTGGGATTTGTAGTAGCCATCGACCACCTGCGGATTTTATACTTCAACCCCATACCTATTAATTATCACTTCCTTCAAACTTTCTCCTCTGCTACTCTTTCAAATCGTGCTTATATATATTTATTCTACATATAATGGAGGGCGCCATGGGGCGCACCATCAACTAAAAAAATCATAGCCACTGATATTGATTCTTCCTACTTCAGGTGAAATTTTTTTTTTGGAGGAAAGGTAAATGATTTATTCCACCAAGAATTCCGGCTCAAAAACCGGTAAAGATCGGACCACAAGGTGATGGTGTTTCTGTTCACATCATAATACAACCCATGAGTGGGCGCTAGAAATTTCCTCCCCAGAAGGCGAAAATTCGTAGTGAGAGAAACTCTCAAAACCCAAGGAGGGAGAGACAAATTTTCTATCTATTACAATCATCAGTACATTAGCCCCAAATTCTAATAGAGGTTCTTCCTTGTCTTCATCAGCTGAAAAATAGGTAAGTCTGCCCAAGTGTTGGGTAGCCATTCACACTTATCATAGGAAAAATATCAGGATCATGAGTACATGTAAAACTACTTTTGGTAAATAGTCAACCATTACTGGATTTGATAAGCCTTTACCGGACACCGGTCAGCCGGGCTAGGATGACTTTCCCGTAGTCATCTACGTAGTGGTCTGTACCACCAACCCCCTTTTAAGCAAAGGGGCAGCTGTTACCGGGTACTTGCCTTTACCACTTTCCGGTAGAGGTGGGCTAGGGAGCCCTTACCGTGGACTCCAACGTAGTGGTTTGTACCACTATTTCCTTTTTTAGCAAAAGGATAGCTATTTCCGGAATTGATATGCCTTTACCACCTACCGGCATAGGTGGGCTAGGTAGTTACTTAACCGCCAACTACTGCGTTATTCCTGACATCCCCAGTTCGGGGTATAATTCATACATAATTCTACAAGTGTTAGTCTTGATAATCACAATAAGGGATTCCAGTCTAGTAGACACAGAATCAAAAATAAGACTATTCCTGCATTTCCAAACATGGTACACGGTTAGAGCAAATGCAATGAGAGATGCTTTAAACCGTTTCTTGTCCCTTTTGACCTCTTTCGTCACCCATTTCAGAGTACTTTGGATGGTTGTCATTCTTCTTGGAATACCTAACCATTGTCTAATTCTGCACCAAATATAGTTAGTAAAATCACAGGCAAAAAACAAATGCTGAATAGTTTCTTTTTCCTTACCACACAAAGAGCAATCTGTATTTATGTCCAAAAAGGATAAGTTATCACATGTAGACAACCTACCTTTGAAACATAGCCACAATATAACAGAATATTTTGGGGGAATAAAACTTTTCCAAATGTGCCCTGCCCAAAATGAAGCATTACCTTTGTATCTCAACAAATCATAGATTTTACCAGTAAGAGAGTTTCCTGTTACAGACCATTGAGTTATAGTTCTAATACATGCATCAGTCCCCCCCAATTTTTGAACAAGTATATCCCTAATACTAGCCAAATTTTTGAACATAGGAGAATCATTCTTATTAGGATTCCATTCCCAAACCGATGTCCCTTTAAGATATGAACCATGAACCCATTTTATCCACAAACTATCCCTCTTCATGTGTATATCCCACAAATTCTTAAACATTAAAGCTTTATTCCAGAATGTCGGGTTCCTAATCCCCAAACCCCCTTCATTTTGTGGCAGACACACATTTTCCCACGCAACCAAAGGTCGTCTCCCACCCCAAAAGAATTTCATACATTGGCTTTTAACTCTATCTAAGATACATGCGGGCACAGGTAAATTTTGAAGCCAAAAACATTCAACTCCTTGAATGACAGATCTAATCACTTCAAGCCTTCCTGCATATGACAATGTCACTGTTTTCCAGGCATTAAAGATATTAAAAATCTTATTCAAGAGAGCATCATAATGTACAGTGTTCAACTTATGGGCCGCAAGTGACAACCCCAAATATCTTACAGGAAATGTAGCAATAGGAAATCTAGCAACATCAAGGCATCTCTGTAACTCCGTACCTGCCATACCTGCAGTGAATATCTCTGACTTGTCCGGATTGAAAGCCAAACCAGACACCGTTCTGAACTTTTCCAAGCAATTCTTGAGGATAGATATCGATTGCTCATCCCCCCTTGCAAACAGAAGCAAGTCATCCGCAAAGGCCAAATGCGAGATCTTTGAGTACCCACACTTCGGGTGATAGTTAAAGTCTTGCTCAACACTCTTTTTAATTAGCCTTGAGAGATACTCCATGGCAATGGTAAAAAGCGCTGGCGACATAGGATCACCCTGTCTCAAGCCTCTCTTCCCATTAAAGTAGCCATGTAGGTTTCCATTGACTGAGATCGAGAAAGAGGTAGTTGTGACACACTGAGAGACCCACTGTACAAACACATTCGGGAACCCAAGTGCCCTTAGCATATTAAACAAAAAGTCCCAGGACACAGTGTCATAAGCCTTTCGTATATCTATCTTCATCATGCACCTGGGTGAAATCCTTTTCCTTGTATAGTTTCTTATAATCTCCTGCGCGAGATAAAAATCGTCTGACATATTCCTTTCCCCAACAAAGGCTGCCTGTGCTTCATCAATAATGTGGGGAAGTACTCTTTTCAGTCTGCCTGCCAATATCTTGGTGATCACCTTGTACACTGTATTACAACAAGAAATGGGTCTGAAATCTGAAACACTAGGTGCATGAACCTTTTTTGGAATTAGAGCCACCACAGTATGGTTAATCTGTTTGAGCAACCTTCCATTCTGGAAAAACTCCATAACCGCCTCTTGCACCGTATTACCAACAACATCCCAATTCCTCTTGAAGAATCCTGCCGGGTAACCATCAGGCCCTGGAGCTTTATCATCATTAAGAGAGAAAGCAGCCTCTTTTATCTCTTGCAAGGTAATTTGTTCTGCCAACCTTATCTTGTCATCATTCAGTACACATTTTCCAGCCCTAATCATGTCTTCATCAATGTCTTGCACTCCATCCGATTGGCCCAAGAGGTTTTGGAAGAATTTAACAAACTCCTCTCCCAATTCTTGCGGTGAGGAAGTTAACGTGCCATCTTCTTTCTCCACCGCCACAATATTATTCTTCAGGTTATTCTTTTTGACCAACCCATGAAAATATTTGTTACATCTATCTGAAAGCTTCAAATGCATTGCTCTAGCTTTTTGTGCTAAAAATGATCTTTCGGCTTCCATTAGAAACTCTGCTCTCTTCCGAAGTTGGGCTTCTCTTACGACAGAATGATTGTCCGTTGGGTTACTGACCAACCTCTCTCTTGCAACTTCCAATTCCTCCACCGCACGTTTAGCCTTCTCTGAAATGTGGTGGAAATGCAACCTGTTCAAACCTTTCAGTGGAATCTTCAGCTGGCTTAATTTCCTGCAAAGAATATATTGTTTACTACCTCTCTCCCACTCTGCCAAACCCCTTGAATCAATTGCCGAAAATCAGAATGCTTCATCATCACATATAGTAGAATTTGAAAGGTTTGTTGCCTTTAAAATCCCTCTGCAGTATAGAAGCAATGACAGGTGTATGGTCCGATAATGGCCCTTTTGCTCTGAAATCTGCGTGACAATGTAAGTTCATATCCTGCCATTCTTGATTGATTAGGAGACGATCCAACTTGATAAACACACCCCCTCTAGCCCAAGTGAAATATTCCCCAGTGGAGTTAGCATCTCTCAATCCTAGTTCTTGACAAACCTCCCTCAGATCTCTAAGACAGTAATCTGAGGGAACCACTCCCCCTTTCTTTTCCACCACTTCTTTGCAGCAATTAAAATCACCTAAAACCATCCAAGGAAGGTTTAGGTTATCTCCCAACCTCCTCAATTCATTCCATAGAAGTCTTCTTTCTACAACCGTATATAACCCATAAACAAAAGTACACATAAAATTTAATCCAGAAGATTTACAAAAAACCCTGCAGTGGATGGCCTGCTCCGAGGTATGAAGTACAACACATTCGACCATTTTGGGATCCCAAAAAATTACAATTCGACCCCCTTTGACAACATCAAAGTTATCAACAAAATTCCACCCAGGGCGATATCTATATGCAAAAGAACTCAGTCTATATGTTGATAATTTAGTCTCCAATATCCCACAGAGGGATATGTTATTACCTTCAATAAGCTTTGTTACCTCCTTCATTTTAAGTGGTTTATTTAAACCCCTTATGTTCCAAAAAACTCTCATCACATATGTAGAGGATGAGACGGAAGAGGCCGCCTCACGCTCCCTACTCTCCCCTTTTCTCCGACCTCGACTTCTACTTCTATCCTTCCTCCTTGACCTTTGATTGTGGCCATCTTCCCCATCTATTTGGCTTCCATCACATGCCTCCATAAAAGTATGTTTGGCGAGCGGCTCAAATTGATTCGCCCATTTTGCCTCCTTTTGTAGCATAGCATTTTCTTGTGGTATCATTTCTTTCCCTCCCACATCCTTCTCCTTGTCTCCCTTCTTCTGTTGATGTTGGCCTCCCTTGTTTAGATGCTTTTGTTTCTGCACACCTTCCGTAAGGATAAAGACACTTGACGGCATAGGTGGTTTTTGTTTACCTCCTTTCTTCTTGACCTCCCATTTGTTCGGTCTGAGATTTAGTGGCTCAACAATACTTTCAGTTTGTAACCCTTTCCCATGATTTTGAGAAATGTCAAGGGTTTCCTTCAAGGTTGGAAAATCTTCCACACCTTTGTCCTTCCCTAAGGGAGCCACCCGCTCCTCCATTTCGTCATCCACTTGATGGACTATGATAGCTTCCTCATCATTGATTTGCTGCTCCCTTTCTTCCTGAATCTCATCCGAATGCCTCTGATTTCCTCCCTCACCTATGACTTCTTCAATCATGGCATCAGGAACCTTGATGGTTTTCAATTTGCAATCTCCTTCATAGTGCCCAAATCTTTTGCAATAGCTACAGTACTTTGGCAATTCTTCGTATAGCACTTGCTGCTCAAAAGTGGCTCCTTTAGGCAAGGTAATCACGAGAGATGCCGGGGAGGCTTGGACACATCAATTTCAACTAACACCCTTGCATATGCCAACTTTCCATGGTTGAGAGTAACCCTGTCAGTGTTAATCGGTTTCCCAATCTTGGAACCAATCTTTCCCAAGGCTTTTGTCGTCCAGCACTCCAGTGGAAGCTTGGGCAGCTGAATCCACACAGGCACAATAGAGAAAACATAGGACTCAAATAAAAATTCCTCAGGAACCTCCTGCAGATGTAATCGCCTTCCATAAATGGAATGTGGCCCTGCCGATAGCACCTTGTTCCTGTCCTCATTGGTATCAAATTTAAACATGGTCCACCCATTTTGGCACGGAACCGGGTGGCACTTTACACCCCATCTTGCTATGATGTCCATCACAGCTTTCACTCCAGGAAATCTCCCCGTAAAACATCCAAGAAGAGCATTCTGCCACACTTCATTTACATTCGCTACATCCTCCACCCCAAGGTGCAAAGGACCATCCTCCTGCGGGAAATACTGAACCCTGACATCTTCTGAAAACTTCCTATTGTCCTTGAATAAGTTCAACCACGGAGTCTTGATCGATTCAGTTTTTTCTTTTTCATTGACTGGACCCTGTGGTGGGATTTCCCTTTCTTGCCGAGGTAGAGTGGCCATTTGTGACCGAATGCCACTTTGTATCCACACAAAGACAGCAAAAATAGCACACCAGAAACCGTACAAGCAGCAAAGAAAAGCCTAATAGGTATTAAAACAGCATGATAGCAGTTCAAGGAAACAGGGCAGCAGCAGCGAAATACTCAAAAAAGGCCTAACTTCAGCAGCCAAAACAGAATACAGGCCTAACACCAGCAGCCAGATACACAACGGAATGGCCTAACACCAGCAGCCAACTTAATAATTGAACACTTACCTTTCTCAAGCAGCACACTTACCTTTCTCTTGTCGCTAGGAAATGGAATAAGAAATTGCAAAAAGCACACTTAATAGAAAATTAAATGAGAAAAACCAAACAGAACACTTGACTAGGGCATGGCAATTAATGGAAACCAGAAATTTAATGAAGATGTCAAAATATGCAATCAAACAAGGAGGTTATACTTAGCTGAAACTTTATTTAGCTGAGACTAAGAACAACAAGAAAATCGGGAATGGTGTGCACGGACACTCCACAGCGAAGGTTCAGCATGGCAGCAGTTCAAGCAAAACAAGGCAGCAACAGCCAAATACTCAAAGAAAGTGGGCTTGAGCCATGTTGGTGGCTGGAGCATTTTGTCGAACACCTCCCAGGCGCCATTATGGGTTCATGATTTTTACCTTAATAATGAATTGGTTTAAGGGAGAAACCTTGTCCACTTCACCGCGCGGAAACCAAGGGAGTTGAAGCAATGTAATCCCAATTGATTTGTAGATTAGTTTGTAATTTTCTCAAACAGCCGCACGAGGAGGGGTGGAGAAAACGCAGAAGAAATTTATCATATCCAAAAAAAAAAAAAAAAAAAATTGTTCAAAGCCATCACTAAACTTGGCCAAAATTGGGTTAAACAGAAAACCAACGGGACATGTGATACTCGGCAAAACACATTGAAATATAACATTGCCTCGATATTCTTAATCACTCCTAACCTCAGGCTCAACTGAGAATCCTGGCATCTTTACCATCAGTGGTGCCGCGTCGGCTAACCTCGGCATATTCCTCGAGGGATGAGGTCTTGAATAACTCACCAACCTTTTTTTTGAATCTCAGTAAGTCGCCAGCCTTCATGTCGTCATCATCATCACTGGGCAATTTTGTTGGTTTTGGTTTGTTCATCTGTTGTAAACAAACACCCAACTGAGAAATAATATAACAGGACAAGTTGTAAATTGTTCTCCAGTGAGGTACCGAAGTTAGAAATCAGCACAGCAAATTGGCAAATATTACAAGCAGAATCACAACTACTCAAGTACTCATTAACCAACTAACATATACCGATTACTCTGTGTATGGTAGGAGCTTTCTTACCGCGCGTAACAGAGTCCTCCTATCTCTCTCTCTAGCGTGCTTGATCGCCTACACAGTTGCAAATGGCAGAATAATTAGCTCTGAACATGGACACATCCGATAATCTCAAGCACAAAACTAAACATATGAAAGGAGGAACATCTAAAAGAAACCTCCTCTATTCTCTTCAGCTCAGCTTCCTCTTCTGCTGCGTCACTGTACAAGAAACAAAGTATCATAACACTCCTAACAAGCACAGACTTTCCCCCAAAATCATATAAGCACTCTTAGGATAATACAGTACACTTTCATTCCCTCAATGTGGAAGGAATGAAATAGAATACATAATTTTACACTACCTTCCAACTAGATTCTCAACCCGACAACAGCACTTTGCACATACATTGTTCTCCTTGGCGCATGCTGTAGAATCAGACATACATCACTACTAAATCAGTATACTTCCAGAACTACGATGATAGATGAAAAAAAATCACAGAAATAAGACTTACATAATTATTTACTCCTTTAGAGGAAAACATAACGAAGTCTAATATGTAAATTATAGCAGAAAATCAAACCGAAGCACCTCCAATCTAACAAATTTAACAGGGTAAGTAAATACTAACCGGCGCATAGATTATGGTGAGCTTGCCGAACAGCTCGTTTGGAACATTTTTGGCTGTACAAAGTAAGGGGAAACAAACACCACAGCATAAATAGAGCATAAATAAGGAACATAAGGATAAAACTATGCATATTAAAACCAAGAAAAAGTAGTAACTTTTGACAACCATTTAGCAGGCTCAGTGAGGGGTTTGTATTTGCCGTATTTGCGCTTCCACTCGATCTGTTCTTTACATTTGTTGCATACTCCGGTGACCTCTGAATAAGGTCGGAACTTCCCTCCCAGTTCCTGCAACCATCACCGGAGTAGTCGATTCAAATACAATCAGTTTCCCCCTTTTATCATCTTAGGGTTTAAAGGAAAGAAATAGGGAAGAACAAATTACAGTTTCGTTGATCTTAACGCCGGCGTTGGGCTTCCAGACGGTTTTGTTCTGATGTTTCGGTGGACCTTTCCTGGTACTCATCGTTCCTTATGCTCACCTCCGCCGACAGCTAGGCGCGCCTTGTTATTTCTCCAAGATGACCTAATTACCAAATACTTCTTGACTTGACCCTCCTGGTGGAGGCGCAAACCATTGATGGGAAGGCGCAGATCCTTTAAGGCTGAGTTTGGAAAAGAATGAGAAGGAGGGACATCTCATATTGGGAAATCAATAAATTATTTATTAAAGAAATATTAGATTGTCTTTTAGATGATATACTAGTTGTAATTATTATATTCTTATCTTTACCAAACATATGAATTTTAAGGAAAAATGGCATTTTCAGTTCCTTTTGTTTGGGACAGTGGCAATTTTCATCCTTTTCGTTTCATTGTGGCAGAAATGGTCCCTTATGTTTGCATGGTGTGACTTTTTTAGTCCATTTTACCTGTGATTACTGGTCTTCAGGTTTTTAGGACTTGTTTGAAATGAAAAAATAAAATTAGGGCTTTATCACAATTTTCTTAATCTCCAGGCCCAAACAATAATTTTTTCACTCTTCCTCTCTGCTCTCATCCCCCACCGCCTACCCGTCGTCCCCAACTCTTCTTCTTCCTCCCCCTTCCTTCTCTCCTTCTTCCTCCCCCTTCATCCAATGGCCCAAAATGGATGATTCATGCTGCACATATAGGTGGAAATGGAGGTTGTGTGCAAATTAGGAACCAAAAAAAAAAAAAAAAAAACAGAGGAACCAAAAATTGAGAGGAAGAAATGGAGAGCTGAAACGAAAAGCAAGAAAGAGGAATTGAGACTAGGAATTTGGAATTTAGAATTGTGTAGCAAGAAAGAGGAATTGAGACCAGGCTGCTGTTTATAGCCTACTAAATATTCGTATAAATCAATTATAGAAAAAAGGGGAAAATTAATTCCAAATCTGAAGAACTTGGATGAATTTCATTTGGCCCAGTTATTGAAATCCATCTTCTCATAGTGATGAATCGAAAGGAGCTTCGTTGTTGAATTTACCTCCATTTAGTTTGATCGGCCCTTTCAACAAACAACCAAAGAAAAATATGAGGAAGAAGGAGAGAAGGAAGGGGGAGGAAGAAGAAGAGTTGGGGAGACGGGCTGGTGGTGGGGGCTGAGAGGAGAGAGGAAGAGTTGGAGGGAAAAATTATTGTTTGGGTCATTGGAGATTAAGAAAATCGTGATAAAGCCCCAAATTTATTCTTTTCATTTCAAACAAGTCCTAAAAATCGTTGACTAAAAAATTGACTCATGAAAACCTGTTATCACCGGTTAAGTGGATTGAAAATGCCACAAAATGCAAACAAAATGGACCATTTCTGCCACGTTAAACGAAAGGGACGAAAATTGCCATTGTATCCAAACAAAAGGGACTGAAAATGCCATTTTTCCTGAATTTCAATCTTAAAAATCAGATGTTCATTCCTATTCTTGTGCACCAAGTACACCCTAAAAGTAAAATTATCCATTGCGGTTGTTTTAAGATATATGGCGAATTACATTTCCCTCCCTCAATTTTGGTATAACTATAAATTCATCTATACTATTTTAAAAAAATACAATAAATACAATAATAAAGCCATGAAGCATGCCATTTGTGTGTTGTTTTTGAGGCGACAAAAACGTCCATATTTTTATTTAATTTTGCCAAAGTAAATACGTGCCCCCCCCCCCCCCCCCCCCCCCCCAAAAAAAAAAAAAAAAGCATGTGAATAATTATTCAATTTATAATTTGTCATTAATAAAAATGATGTAATACAAAATTATCTGTTAATTATGATACAATACAATACAATACATGTGAACAATAATTTTGGGTTGTTAGTAAAATTGTGGTCACCAATGAAGCGGTAGAATGGAATTGGAAAGAGGCAGCAGCACAGCCAAGTTTATTGATTCACCAGTATTCACATGGATCTGTATGTATCATCATGCCTTTAGGCTATGGTACTGATACATAATACATTACATACATAGATTCATTCTGCAATAACATACAAAGATGAAAAAACATGCGACTGGACATTACCGCAACTGAAACTGGAAGACAACAACGTACGGCTACGGCCATTCATGGGTTGTGAAGACAATGGTTTTTGACGGAGCATTCTCGGTGGTTTTTGGGGTTATGTTTGATGCAACGTCCACCGTACAACATTGTGCCAACAGGACAAACTGGCCCTGGTACTAGAGCATGGGCAGCCTGGGAAGTGGCTACAGTCTCAGTAAGAAAATCCCCGAATAAAGAATCCATGGTGAGAAATTCTTGGTGGATAACTAAGCTGCTGCTGGTGGCATTCGCATTTCCCCAGTATCCCCAATCATTTGTACTCACACAGTTACCCCTATCAACGCTTGCGCTCAGAAGAAGAGAGATGATCATCATGAGTAGCACACCTGCAAACTGGAACTGGAAGAAGAAGCACATACCACTTGGCGATGGAGTTCTCATCATCATCTTTTGCCTTTTGCTCCTCTCTTCTCTTCCCTTCTTTGAAGGTTATGTAATGGATGTGTCGGTGTGTAGAGAAGAAAAGAATGGGTCTACTTCTACTTTATTATTAGGTCTTGGTCTTTCTCTGGCCTTTTTCTTTTTCGCTATATATCTATATCGAGGGAAAGGAGGAGGTGGGGTTCTTCAATCTGCAACTAGCTGCACAAATAATTCACTCCCATCCCATGTGAGGTATGGACCCTTCCCATTCCCTTCCTATGCTTTCTATTATTGCTTCCATTTAATTGGTGTCTTCAATAATTATTCAAGTCCGAGGCAGGTGATTCACCCCTTACGGTTAATTAGTATTCCCTCCTATTAATTAGAATTGTACAAAAGTAAATATTTCAAAAATTCGACACTCAAAAGTATATATAGGGGTTAATCGCAGTAAACCCCCTAAACTGTGCACGGATCACAACTTACACCTTGAAGTTTAAATTTTTGCAATTAACCCCCTCAAGTTTCAATATGTTGTAATGTCAGCCTGAGTTAAAAAAAAAATCGTCGTGAAATAACTAAAAAGCCCTTCTATGAATGGGTAAAAGGAATACACACTCTCCTCCGTTGTATTGTTGAACCAAAAAGAGGGATTCACTTTGAGAAAATTTCTTTCTCCCATTTTGGGAAAATTTTGGTTCCATGAGTTCTGAAATCTTTTTGAGAATTCATTGAATCAAAACCGTAAACACCCACAAATATCTTCTCCCCTCTTTCGGTGGTATCGACTTTGGTCTGAGTTCACCGGTTTTGAAGAGGGTTTAGGGCTGTGGACTTCAAATTCATGGCTTTGAAGATGGTCCGATGAGGGTCAACTGAGCTGCGGTATTGAAGAAGCAGTCTTCAAATTAGTGGGTCAATCTCTATCGAACCCGGGTTTTCTTCTTTCAAATTGGAATTGCTTATTGATTTGAAATCAGATGGAAATTAAGCTGCTCTCGGCTTTGGTTTGCTCTCTCTGCTGGAATTCGTGGGTTATGAAATTGAGCTGTTTTGGTCTGGAATTGGATTGATGTTGCTGCCGGAAATTTCCTCTGGAATTTTGGGCTGGAGTGCTGAAAATTTGAAGTGGGAGAATGCTGTGGTCTGTAATCTCTCTGATGAATCCATAACCCACCAATTTGAATATATGATTTCATATTTCAAGTGTTTGCATGAAGGTAGCTTGTTGTTTTACAATTTAGTTTATTATTAATTAAAATACTTTATAAATTTCTTCCATGTGAAAATATATTCACGAAGTGTGGGAGACGGGCCATGCCAATGATGATGATGATGCTTATTCTATTTTTCATTTGTCATGCCTTTCGAATATGGAGTTATTCATTCTTTGCTGTAGGTTTGGATAAATTGAATGCTCTATGCCTCATTGCCAATTGCTTGAATTTTGATAGTTAACTTCACGTTTTGTATGAATTTTGTCAAAGTAATGTGATGGTGATTTATCTTGCATTGATCAATTAAAATAGAATAATAGAATATATGTGGATGTTTCTAAGGTAAATTTGGTATTGGACTGTAAATTGCTTATTATGCTTAAATAAACGATGTTCACTTTTAGATGTCTGTGGTGTCATGAAGAAATGTTGGCCTATCTTGGCCTTCAAAGGAAATTAGCTTACATTTTCACTTGCTCTATTCTGTTAGCATCAAGTTCTTGTTTTTATGTGAATGTGATGAAGTTAATATTTTATGAAGGAAATATGTACATCAGTAAATAGTTTATCTAGTGAACATAATCTACACAAATTTTTGAAATACTTTGGTCCCCCAAATTGTTGATATATTATCCTGAAATTTGTCTGGTTGGTGCAGGGAATGAAAAAGCACAAGCTCCTTAAGGAAGACATATCTTTCCTGCCATGGCAACGAATAGGAAAGTTCAACGTTTTTTCCATGAGTTCATGGATCTTCTATCCAAATTGCAGAACTTTGGTTCGGTTCTGCAACCAAAAAAAAAAAAAAAAAAAGGCAAAGCTTTGGTTCTGCAACAAAGCTTTGCCAAAAATCCCATTTTTCTGAAAATAATGAAATTTGACAGACCTCATCATAACAGCTGGGCCTCCTGACTCTCATCTCTTCCAAAATATGTTTCAGTGAAGGATCCTCTTTAATCTTTGACATTCTTTCTTCAAGCAGGTCTTTATTAACTGGATTTGTCAAATTTTCAAGCATGCTGGACATAGATGGATCCTGGACAGATATGTTTGGAGAAAAAAAAATTAGTAGCAGCAAATGATACTTAAGTGCAGGCCGGGTGCATGATGTCTCTGTTCTACCTATTCCAGAAAAATGGGATTTTTGGCAAAGCTTTGTTGCAGAACCAAAGCTTCGCCTTTTTTTTTTTTTTTTTTGTACAAAACTTCAATTGCAGAACCGACGGAGGCGGGGAGGAAGAAGGAAGAAGAAAGAAGAGGGAAAAAAAAAATGGAAGGAAGAAGACGATGAACAATCGTCTTTTTCTTTTTTTTTTTAATATTTTGTTTTAATTGCATTTTAGTCTACGTGTCGCTTACTGGATCATTTTTTTAACTACGTCAGCAAAAATTGCTCATGTGGCAGTTGGTTAACGGAGGAGGGGTTTATTTGGCTCCTTTTTGTAACGTTAAGGGTGTTTTTGAACCCAGACTAACATTAAGGGCTTATCTGAACGTTGGGGGCAAACATAGGGGCTTATTTGAACCTTTGCCATAATTACCAAATACTCTTTTGACTTCACCCTCCTGAAGGCGCAAACTACTGAAGGGAAGGCGCAGATCCTTTAAAAGGAAAATTGCCAATTGCGGTTGTTTAAGACATATAGCGAATTTACATTTCCCTCCTTGAATTTTTTGTGTAAGTACAAATTCATCCTTAACTTTATGTACTTATAGGGCGACAAAATCAGATCAGTTGGGAGTTATTTGTATTTAGACAGTTTTGATGGATGGCAAATAACACATCTAAAATATAATTATGGTGAAAACAAAAAACATATCAACTGGCGCGTTCCAGCTCTCATCATCATGTTTTGGCTTTTGCCCTCTATATCTCCTTTGCTCTCGCAGCTATATGTAATGGATGTTAGATAAGAAACGAATGGCTATCTTTTGTTATTTGTTGACTTGATGGTCTACAGCTACTTTTGTAGGTCTTTCTCTAACCTTTCTTTTTTAATTTCCTTTTGCTTTTCCAAAAGAGCAGGTGGGTGGGGTTCTTCAATCTGCAACTAGCTAAACTCAGCTGCATAATGCATTCCCCTTTTCAATAAAAAAAAAAGCATTCCCATCCCATGTGAGATGGACCCTTCCCTTCCTCTGTAGTCAATTATTGCTTCCATCCAAACACTCATTTAATTAATGATCATGATTTTTTTGGCATCTTCAATTTCCACATCCAAGACTTGAATGATTAAGTCCACGGCCACGGGTTAATTTAATACTCGACTCGAGATAATTGATTCATGCATATACAGTTATATCTATAGTTGTAAAATTAAGTTTTATTCTTTCTTGCAGCTGCATGGTTCTTAAATTACCCAGCACAATCAAAACTCAAAACCTATATAATTACTAGCTAATATTAGGGACGAAAGGACGTTACAGTCTACACAGCATTTGCAGCCTCCCAATAGTTGTGGAGGATTAACAACAATATTAACGTCCGGTAGGGTTCATGATCTCAGAAAAAACACTATCAGACTTCAACTTATTATCAGTTATACTAACATTGCCGGACGAGGAGGACAACCCTTGATCAGTAGTGCTAGTAGTAGTATCACTTTGGTTCTTCAACATGTACATGCCCGCCGCACCAATTTTTACTTCCCCCGATGATGTCAAGAATGCCTCTGTGTCACCGGATGTGATTCCGGGACTTACTCCTCCGTGCAGAATGTAAGGGAAATTTATGGGGCGATGATCACCCTCTTTGTCGGCGGCTTCTTGAAGTTGCAGAGCAAATTCAAGGCTGCCAACTATGTCACTCATCGAGGGACGTTCTACTCCTTGGTCTTTCAAGCAATTGAATGCCACCTCTGAAAAACTCATCAAGCACTCCAGAGCCATCTGGCCCTTCAGGTTGGGATCCACGATCTGATCGATGATCCCTTTTCTGTAACACTTCCGAGCCCACTCTGCCAAATTCACCTGCTCTCTCGGCAAGGTCGGAAGAATGGCTGGCCTAGCACACAGCACCTCAAACAGCACCACTCCGAACGAGTACACGTCGGACTTGTCGGTCAACTGCTGCTTCTTGTAATACTCCGGGTCCACGTAGCCAAAGCTTCCCTTCACCTGCGTGCTGACGTGGCTGTGGATCCCGCCGGCGGGACCCAGCTTCGACAATCCAAAATCCGACACCTTGGCGACCCATTTCTCGTCCAGTAGGATGTTGGTCGACTTGACGTCGCGGTGGATGATGTTCTGCTTCGCGCCGCTATGGAGATAGTGCAACCCTTTGGCGGCGCCGATGGAGATTTGAAGGCGTTGCTTCCACGGCAGCGGCGGATTTTCTGTCCTGTAGAGATGATCGCGGAGGGTTCCGTTGGACATGTAATCGTAGACCAAGATCATCTCCCCTTTCTCATCGCAATATCCGATCAAGGAAACTAGATGAACGTGCCGGAGACTTGAAAGCATTCCGATTTCCGTCTGGAATTCGCGGATCCCTTGCCGCGAAGAGGGATCCAGTCGCTTAATGGCGACGGTGGTGAGATTATTGTCGATGTACCCTCTGTACACATTTCCAAAACCTCCAGTCCCAATCACAAAGCTGGAATTAAAGTTGGCCGTCGCTGATTTAATTTCCTCAAGAAGGAATCGTCTACAAAGATCCGACGGCAGAGATGCTGACTCGCCACCAGACGCGCTTGTCTTTGTTGACCTTGACGCGGATGATAGCGGGGCCCAGGATGACTTAGAAGCACTCTTTCGGTCAAAGTCTTTCGATCCTCTCCGTCGCCGGCTGATCAACAGAATCAGTATCAATATTAAGACACCCCCTCCAGCCACTCCTCCGACAATGGCGAAGATCATTGCTAACGATTTCTTCTTCTCCTCCTTAGGTGGCCCCGAGTTTGACGGCGAGCTGCCTGGATTATGGAGAAGAAGTTCCGGGGGGTTGGGACCGGCCAAGCTGCCGCCGGTGCCATTCAGTTTAAATATCTCTAGCCCATTTAAGATTGCGTCAAAGTATGTGGCGCCTGTGTGAGTGTTAGGATGCAAGGCTAGAGAAAGGTTTTGCTTGCTCTGTATACCGGAGGTATTAGGAACCAGCACGACGTAGTCCCTGAAGATAGGGATTCCGGTACCACCGGTCCAACGTATTATATCGGCCTCTAGTTCAGCTGTCATGTTATTGATGAAGATGGTGAAAACCCTTTGATTCGTGCTGTTAATTACATAAGGCATGAATTCGCAAAAATGCAATCTGAGCAGATAAGAGAACCCGGAATCCACTTGAAAGATCCATGTCATGTCGTACGTAAGACTCAGGTTTCCCATCGCCCTAGCCGTTTTGTAGACGATTGCTGGAGCGGAGTAATTGGGGGTTTGTGAAGTGTATTCGAGAAAAATGGTATCATTATTCAAGGGATTACCGGTCTCACCCGATAAGAAGTCTTTATCCTGCAACCATTGACGAAACATCAACGTATCGTCCTTGAGGGAAAGAGACTGTCCTCCAACGTTTAGCCTGTAAAGAGTTTCGAAAGCTGTCTCGTTTCGATTAAACTCGTAATCGGGAGAATTCTGATAACTGACAAATCTGAGTGGATTTTTGTTGATGTCGTGGCTGCCCATATAGAGATTGTCCGGGATGGAAACAACTTCAATTCCGTTGACGAAGGCGTATGAGTTTGCCGAGGGGGAAAAGGTAACATTCAGAACTTGAGCTTGCTCCACGTTGACTATGAATTCCTTCACAAGAGAGGGCAATTTGGGTTTCTGTGCCTGTGCCGTGAGAAACGCGCTGAAGTTGCTGAGCAGGGTGTGTTGATTAGCAGTGACAGCGAAGTAAGTTTGGTTTCTGAGGAAGGTGCCGTTGTACGTGGCCGGGTAGAAGTAGAGGCGAAGGATTTTTTGGCCCAGTGAGAGTGGGAAAGTATAGGAGAATTGAGAGAGAATGATGCGGGCATTCATGTAAGGGACTTGGCTGGGGAGGGAAGGGTCTTTTTCTTTGGCTGCAGCCGGAAAGGAGAGACTCGCCTTGTTAATATCCGGTGATAATTTTGTTCCGATGTCACTTTCCCAGGTCTGGTGATCTTTTGAGGTTAAGTTTGAGCCTGAGGGAGCGCCGCAGTTGAGGAGGATATGCTCTCCGGCAGCGTTGATGAGGAGTAGAAAGGGGAGGTGGAGGAGGAACGCAATCATTGGAAACCGGAGATGGTGGCTATGTTTCTTCATGGAACTTTTTTTTTTTTTTTTTTTTTCCGGTTGATCCAATGGAAGGAGGAACAAGAGAAGAATGGTTACTTAGTACTAATCAAATTGGAAGGGGAGTGTGGGCCCAGTAAATGAAGTGGAGACGTCACTGTGTGAGTAGACTTGCCAGGTCAAGGCTCTCAAGTCGTTGGAGTAACCTTTCCTGGTCTGCCATTAATCTGAACCCGATATTTTCTGTTTACCATGGCGTTACTGTAGTTAAAAATAATAACCCGATTTGCACTCTTTATCCACCTCCACCTCACCCTCACCGTCCGGCGTTTTTCCAATTCCAAAGCCCCGGCCGCCGCCGCACCATCAAATTTTGTTGGGAGATTTGCCGGATATGTATGCCAGGTTTCCCCCTTTCTTTTTACACCGTAAATTTTATTTCATATATGTTGAAATGTTGAGGTTTTTTCTATTTTTTACTAGGATTAAATGTTGAGATTTTGGGTTACTGGTGCGGCAACGTTTTGGGTATAACCATCTGTATCATTTCCCGGCGCCGGCATTGTATCCCTAAGTCCTAGGAGATGAACACGATCAAAGTGAGAAATTTGTTTACAATTTTTTTTTCTTTTTTTTTTTTTTTTGGTGGAAAAAATTAGAATAACGATAGTTACTACTAGTGAAGGCCAGCTGAGATGAGCGATGACCTCATTTATTTTATTTATTCTAATGATGCAATTTTGGGAGACTAAGCGTGATGGGATTAGAAATTCTGGTACTAAATAATCATAATCATGTGAAGTTGGATAAAAAAAGTCAAAAATTGGTGGTGGAAATGGAGTGCCATTATCAATGATTTATTTGTATTTGAGCCTAAATCACTTTCATTGGCTGGAACACGTATTGGAAAATGAGTGCAGAAAACGTCTTCTACTTGCAAATTGCTTGTATTCCTCCGCGTGGAATTGGAACAGAAACAGAAACTGGGTAGTCTAGTCTCCTCCTGATGCAGACTGTTGTGTGGTTACTGTCTTGTTGTCTATTGCAATTTTGTGTCATCAAGAAATTTATGCCTTCTTTAATGAATACTTCCAAGTTCCAGCTAATATAGAATTTGTGTGGATTACATTTTAGTGTTTGTTTTTGTTCTGAACTTATCTTGAATTAAAAATAAAAATGTAAAAGGTTGTACTCTTAGAACTTATCTTTCTGTTGATATTCTTAGAACTTGAACTGGGGGTTATCAAAGTTATTTGGATGATGAACAGGTAAAATGCTTTGCTGAGGAGAGAGCCATTCATGTCTGTTGAATTCTCATACTCACAGAAACATAATTGCAGAATTATTGAGTCATGTTTGTTTCATCTTGTTAAAAAATGCATATGCTTCTTCTGGATATTCAAAGTTGCATTCTTGACACTTCCGTGAAGTTAAATGATACAGTGATTGGTTAGCCTTTTCAACGTGACCTTTTCTAGTTCTTAAGATCATGGCTCTATGTTGCGTAATGTAGCCAGAATGTACATGTTTTTGCTAATGGCTGAAGCTGTAATGAGCACTATAATAAGCAGAGTTACAGAAACTTATTTTAGTTTCTCAGTTATAATAAAGGTGAAAACTTTTATTATTTCCGAAAAATTACAAAAGCAGTCTATAATCTTTACCCCTGTTTCAAAAGTAATCTATTATCTTTAGTAAGTATCAAATGTAGTTCACAATGTATCTGTTTTGTTTTAATTTCAGTCCAAAAGACGAAAATTGGACCAAATTAACGGTCAAGGAGTTTGACCGTTAGTCAAAAGCGGTTTTGACCTCCTGAAACCACCCCCAAAGATTGTGGACTACATTTGAAACATGGGTAAAGATTGTGGACTACTATTAATTTTTTTTTTCATATTATTTAAGAAACAACACATTTATCTTACTTTTAAAGATATTGACAATTTTGATTCCTTTTACTTATTATAGGAGCTTCCAAAGTCACTAAAAATTATGTTACAATTGTATTACATTCATCTCAAATTTGCATTTTTAAAAATTATTACTCCCTTTGTTCCATCAGAAGAAATATTTCTTATTCCAATAGTCAACTTTTAAAATTTTGAGTGATAATTTAGAGGGAATTTTTAAATTTGAATTGTGAATTTTATAAAAATGATGTTTTTTCTTTGTATAATATTTTTGAGAAAAAAGTGATACTTTTTCTGATTATCGAAAAAGACATAGCCTTAATTGGTGGCTTCAATAATTATTCAAGTCCGAGGCAGGTGATTCACCCCTTACGGTTAATTAGTATTCCCTCCGATTAATTAGAATTGTACAAAAGTAAAGCCATGTTTGTTTTGATTCTCAAAATATGATTTTGAAAAAAGTTTTAATTTTATAATAATTTTTTATTATTTTTAATATACTTTTTTACATTTTTTAATACACTTTTTTATATTTTCAATATAATTTTAATATATAAAATCAAAATAAATTTCAAAATTATATTTTGAAAATCATACCACACAGGGCTTAAATTTCAAAAATTCGACACTCAAAAGTAAATATAGGGGTTAATCGCAGTAAAGCCCCTAAACTGTGCACGGATCGCAACTTACACCTTGAAGTTTAAATTTTCGCAATTAACCCTCTCAAGTTTCAATATGGTGTAATGTCAGCCTGAGTTAAAAAAAAAAAATCGTCGTGAAATAACTAAAAAGCCCTTCTATGAATGGGTAAAAGGAATACACACTCTCCTCCATTGTATTGTTGAACCAAAAAGAGGGATTCACTTTGAGAAAATTTCTTTCTCCCATTTTTGGAAAATTTTGGTTCCATGAGTTCTGGAATCTTTTTGAGAATTCATTGAATCAAAACCGTAAACACCCACAAATATCTTCTCCCCTCTTTCGGTGGTATCGACTTTGGTCTGAGTCACCGGTTTTGAAGAGGGTTTAGGGCTGTGGACTTCAAATTCATGGCTTTGAAGATGGTCCGATGAGGGTCAACTGAGCTGCGCGGTATTGAAGAAGCAGTCTTCAAATTCGTGGGTCAATCTCTGTCGAACCCGGGTTTTCTTCTTTCAAATTGGAATTGCTTATTGATTCGAAATCAGATGGAATTAAGCTGCTCTCGGCTTTGGCTTGCTCTCTCTGCTGGAATTCGTGGGTTATGAAATTGAGCTGTTTTGGTCTGGAATTGGATTGATGTTGCTGCCGGAAATTTCCTCTGGAATTTTGGGCTGGAGTGCTGAAAATTTGAAGTGGGAGAATACTGTGGTCTGTAATCTCTCTGATGAATCCATAACCCACCAATTTGAATATATGATTTCATATTTCAAGTGTTTGCATGAAGGTAGCTTGTTGTTTTACAATTTAGTTTATTATTAATTAAAATACTTTATAAATTTCTTCCATGTGAAAATATATTCACGAAGTGTGGGAGACGGGCCATGCCAATGATGATGATGATGCTTATTCTATTTTTCATCTGTCATGCCTTTCGAATATGGAGTTATTCATTCTTTGCTGTAGGTTTGGATAAATTGAATGCTTTATGCCTCATTGCCAATTGCTTGAATTTTGATATTTTATTAACTTCAAGTTTTGTATGAATTTTGTCAAATTAATGTGATGGTGATTTATCTTGCATTGATCAATTAAAATAGAATAATAGAATATATGTGGATGTTTCTAAGGTAAATTTGGTATTGGACTGTAAATTGCTTATTATGCTTTAATAAACGATGTTCACTTTTAGATGTCTGTGGTGTCATGAAGAAATGTTGGCCTATCTTGGCCTTCAAAGGAAATTAACTTACATTTTCACTTGCTCTATTCTGTTAGCATCAAGTTCTTGTTTTTATGTGAATGTGATGAAGTTAATATTTTATGAAGGAAATATGTACATCAGTAAATAGTTTATCTAGTGAACATAATCTACACAAATTTTTGAAATACTTTGGTCCCCCAAATTGTTGATATATTATCCTGAAATTTGTCTGGTTGGTGCAGGGAATGAAAAAGCACAACCTCCTTAAGGAAGATATATCTTTCCTGCCATGGCATCGAATAGGAAAGTTCAACGTTTGCTCCATGAGTTCATGGATCTTCTATCCAAATTGCAGAACTTTGGTTCGGTTCTGCAACAAAGTTCTGCAATTGTTTCTGGACCGAATTTGCAGAACTTTGGTTTGCAATTGAAGTTTTGTTGCAGAACCCCAAAAAAAAAAAAAAAAAAAGGCAAAGCTTTGGTTCTGCAACAAAGCTTTGCCAAAAATCCCATTTTTCTGAAAATAATGAAATTTGACAGACCTCATCATAACAGCTGGGCCTCCTGACTCTTATCTCTTCCAAAATATGTTTCAGTGAAGGATCCTCTTTAATCTTTGACATTCTTTCTTCAAGCAGGTCTTTATTAACTGGATTTGTCAAATTTTCAAGCATGCTGGACATAGATGGATCCTGGACAGATATGTTTGGAGAAAAAAAAAATTAGTAGCAGCAAATGATACTTAAGTGCAGGCCGGGTGCATGATGTCTCTGTTCTACCTATTCCAGAAAAATGGGATTTTTGGCAAAGCTTTGTTGCAGAACCAAATCTTCGGCTTTTTTTTTTTTTTTTTTTTTTTTTGTGGTTCTGCAACAAAACTTCAATTGCAGAACCGACGGAGGCGGGGAGGAAGAAGGAAGAAGAAAGAAGAGGGAAAAAAAATAATGAAAGGAAGAAGACGATGAACAATCGTCTTTTTTTTCTTTTTTTTTAATATTTTGTTTTAATTGCATTTTAGTCTACGTGTCGCTTACGTGGATCATTTTTTTAACTACGTCAGCAAAAATTGCTCATGTGGCAGTTGGTTAACGGAGGAGGGGTTTATTTGGTTCCTTTTTGTAACGTTAAGGGTGTTTTTGAACTCAGACTAACATTAAGGGCTTATCTGAACGTTGGGGGCAAACATAGGGGCTTATTTGAACCTTTGCCCTAATTACCAAAGACTCTTTTGACTTCACCCTCCTGAAGGCGCAAACTACTGAAGGGAAGGCGCAGATCCTTTAAAAGGAAAATTGCCAATTGCGGTTGTTTAAGACATATAGCGAATTTACATTTCCCTCCTTGAATTTTTTGTGTAAGTACAAATTCATCCTTAACTTTATGTACTTATAGGGCGACAAAATCAGATCAGTTGGGAGTTATTTGTATTTAGACAGTTTTGATGGATGGCAAATACACTTGTACACTCTCATATGCGTAAACTAAAAAAAAAAATTTGAACTCAATCTAAAATATAATTATGGTGAAAACAAAAAACATATCAACTGGCGCGTTCCAGCTCTCATCATCATGTTTTGGCTTTTGCCCTCTATATCTCCTTTGCTCTCGCAGCTATATGTAATGGATGTTAGATAAGAAACGAATGGCTATCTTTTGTTATTTGTTGACTTGATGGTCTACAGCTACTTTTGTAGGTCTTTCTCTAACCTTTCTTTTTTAATTTCCTTTTGCTTTTCCAAAAGAGCAGGTGGGTGGGGTTCTTCAATCTGCAACTAGCTAAACTCAGCTGCATAATGCATTCCCCTTTTCAATAAAAAAAAAGCATTCCCATCCCATGTGAGATGGACCCTTCCCTTCCTCTGTAGTCAATTATTGCTTCCATCCAAACACTCATTTAATTAATGATCATGATTTTTTTGGCGTCTTCAATTTCCACATCCAAGACTTGAATGATTAAGTCCACGGCCACGGGTTAATTTAATACTCGACTCGAGATAATTGATTCATGCATATACAGTTATATCTATAGTTGTAAAATTAAGTTTTATTCTTTCTTGCAGCCGCATGGTTCTTAAATTACCCAGCACAATCAAAACTCAAAACCTATATAATTACTAGCTAATATTAGGGACGAAAGGACGTTACAGTCTACACAGCATTTGCAGCCTCCCAATAGTTGTGGAGGATTAACAACAATATTAACGTCCGGTAGGGTTCATGATCTCAGAAAAAACACTATCAGACTTCAACTTATTATCAGTTATACTAACATTGCCGGACGAGGAGGACAACCCTTGATCAGTAGTGCTAGTAGTAGTATCACTTTGGTTCTTCAACATGTACATGCCCGCCGCACCAATTTTTACTTCCCCCGATGATGTCAAGAATGCCTCTGTGTCACCGGATGTGATTCCGGGACTTACTCCTCCGTGCAGAATGTAAGGGAAATTTATGGGACGATGATCACCCTCTTTGTCGGCGGCTTCTTGAAGTTGCAGAGCAAATTCAAGGCTGCCAACTATGTCACTGGTCGAGGGGCGTTCTACTCCTTGGTCTTTCAAGCAATTGAATGCCACCTCTGAAAAACTCATCAAGCACTCCAGAGCCATCTGGCCCTTCAGGTTGGGATCCACTATCTGATCGATGATCCCTTTTCTGTAACACTTCCGAGCCCACTCTGCCAAATTCACCTGCTCTCTCGGCAAGGTCGGAAGAATGGCCGGCCTAGCACACAGCACCTCAAACAGCACCACTCCGAACGAGTACACGTCGGACTTGTCGGTCAACTGCTGCTTCTTGTAATACTCCGGGTCCACGTAGCCAAAGCTTCCCTTCACCTGCGTGCTGACGTGGCTGTGGATCCCGCCGGCGGGACCCAGCTTCGACAATCCGAAATCCGACACCTTGGCGACCCATTTCTCGTCCAGTAGGATGTTGGTCGACTTGACGTCGCGGTGGATGATGTTCTGCTTCGCGCCGCTGTGGAGATAGTGCAACCCTTTGGCGGCGCCGATGGAGATTTGAAGGCGTTGCTTCCACGGCAGCGGCGGATTTTCTGTCCTGTAGAGATGATCGCGGAGGGTTCCGTTGGACATGTAATCGTAGACCAAGATCATCTCCCCTTTCTCATCGCAATATCCGATCAAGGAAACTAGATGAACGTGCCGGAGACTTGAAAGCATTTCGATTTCCGTCTGGAATTCGCGGATCCCTTGCCGCGAAGAGGGATCCAGTCGCTTAATGGCGACGGTGGTGAGATTATTGTCGATGTACCCTCTGTACACATTTCCAAAACCTCCAGTCCCAATCACAAAGGTGGAATTAAAGTTGGCCGTCGCTGATTTAATTTCCTCAAGAAGGAATCGTCTACAAAGATCCGACGGCAGAGATGCTGACCCGCCACCAGACGCGCTTGTCTTTGTTGACCTTGACGCGGATGATAGCGGGGCCCAGGATGACTTAGAAGCACTCTTCCGGTCAAAGTCTTTCGATCCTCTCCGTCGCCGGCTGATCAACAGAATCAGTATCAATATTAAGACACCCCCTCCAGCCACTCCTCCGACAATGGCGAAGATCATTGCTAACGATTTCTTCTTCTCCTCCTTAGGTGGCCCCGAGTTTGACGGCGAGCTGCCTGGATTATGGAGAAGAACTTCCGGGGGGTTGGGACCGGCCAAGCTGCCGCTGGTGCCATTCAGTTTAAATATCTCTAGCCCATTTAAGATTGCGTCAAAGTATGCGGCGCCGGTTACAACGTTAGGACGCAAGGCTAGAGACAGGTTTTGCTTGCTCTGTATACCTGGGGAGGTATTAGGAACCAGCACGACGTAGTCCCTGAAGATAGGGATTCCGGTACCACCGGTCCAATATATGATATCGGCCTCTAGTTCAGCCGTCATGTTATTGATGAAGATCGAGAAAATCCTTTGGTTCGTGCTGTTGATTAAATAAGGCATGAATTCGCAAAAATGCAACCTGAAGAGATAATTGAACCCGGAATCCACTTGAAAGATCCATGTAAAGTCGCCCTCCCGAAGATTCCTGCTATTGTAACCTATTGCCCTAGCCGAGGTGTAGACGCTTTTGGGAGCGGAGTAATTCGGGGTTAGAGTATATTTGAGAGAAATGGTATCATTGTCCAAGGGGTTACCCCTCTCACCCGATATGAAGATATCATCCTGAATCCATTGACGAAACAGCCCAGTATCATTCACGGGGGAAACTGGCTGTCCTGCAACGTTTAGTCTGTAAAGAGTTTCGAAAGCTGTGTCGTCTTGATCAAGGCTGTAGAGGAAATTCCGATTATTGACCAATTTGAGTGGATAGGTGTCGTGGCTGCCCATATAGAGATTGTCCGGGATGGAAACAACTTCAATTCCGTTGACGAAGGCGTATGAGTTTGCCGAGGGGGAAAAGGTAACATTGAGAACTTGAGCTTGCTCCACGTTGACTATGAATTCCTTCACAAGAGTGGACGATGCGGGTTTCTGTGCTGATGCGGAGAGAAACGCGCTGAAGTTGCTGAGCAGGGTGTGTTGATTAGCAGTGACAGCGAAGTAAGATTGGTTTCTGAGGAAGGTGCCGTTGTACGTGGCCGGGTAGAAGTAGAGGCGAAGGATTTTTTGGCCCAGTGAGACTGGGAAAGTATAGGAGAATTGAGAGAGAATGATGCGGGCATTCATGTAAGGGACTTGGCTGGGGAGGGAAGGGTCTTTTTCTTTGGCTGCAGCCGGAAAGGAGAGACTCGCCTTGTTAATATCCGGTGATAATTTTGTTCCGATGTCACTTTCCCAGGTCTGGTGATCTTCTAAGGTTAAGTGTGAGCCTGAGGGAGCGCCGCAGTTGAGTAGGATATGCTCTCCGGCAGCGCTGATGAGGAGTAGAAAGGGGAGGTAGAGGAGGAAGGCAATCATCGGAAACCGGATATGGTGGCTATGTTTCTTCATGGAAATTTTTTTTTTTTTTTTTTTTCCCGGTTGATCCAATGGAAGGAGGAACAAGAGAAGAATGGTTACTTAGTACTAATCAAATTGGAAGGGGAGTGTGGGCCCAGTAAATGAAGTGGAGACGTCACTGTGTGAGTGGACTTGCCAGGTCAAGGTCTCAAGTCGTTGGAGTAACCTTTCCTGGTCTGCCAGCTATGAATAAATATCTAATGTGAACCCGATATTTTCTGTTTACCATGGCGTTACTCTAGTTAAAAATAATAACCCGATTTGCACTCTTTATCCACCTCCACCTCCACCTCACCCTCACCGTCCGGCGTTTTTCCAATTCCAAAGCCCCGGCCGCCGCCGCACCATCAAATTTTGTTGGGAGATTTGCCGGATATGTATGCCAGGTTTCCCCCTTTCTTTTTACACCGTAAATTTTATTTCATATATGTTGAAATGTTGAGGTTTTTTCTATTTTTTACTAGGATTAAATGTTGAGATTTTGGGTTACTGGTGCGGCAACGTTTTGGGTATAACCATCTGTATCATTTCCCGGCGCCGGCATTGTATCCCTAAGTCCTAGGAGATGAACACGATCAAAGTGAGAAATTTGTTTACAATTTTTTTTTCTTTTTTTTTTTTTTTTTGGTGGAAAAAATTAGAATAACGATAGTTACTACTAGTGAAGGCCAGCTGAGATGAGCGATGACCTCATTTATTTTATTTATTCTAATGATGCAATTTTGGGAGACTAAGCGTGATGGGATTAGAAATTCTGGTACTAAATAATCATAATCATGTGAAGTTGGATAAAAAAAGTCAAAAATTGGTGGTGGAAATGGAGTGCCATTATCAATGATTTATTTGTATTTGAGCCTAAATCACTTTCATTGGCTGGAACACGTATTGGAAAATGAGTGCAGAAAACGTCTTCTACTTGCAAATTGCTTGTATTCCTCCGCGTGGAATTGGAACAGAAACAGAAACTGGGTAGTCTAGTCTCCTCCTGATGCAGACTGTTGTGTGGTTACTGTCTTGTTGTCTATTGCAATTTTGTGTCATCAAGAAATTTATGCCTTCTTTAATGAATACTTCCAAGTTCCAGCTAATATAGAATTTGTGTGGATTACATTTTAGTGTTTGTTTTTGTTCTGAACTTATCTTGAATTAAAAATAAAAATGTAAAAGGTTGTACTCTTAGAACTTATCTTTCTGTTGATATTCTTAGAACTTGAACTGGGGGTTATCAAAGTTATTTGGATGATGAACAGGTAAAAATGCTTTGCTGAGGAGAGAGCCATTCATGTCTGTTGAATTCTCATACTCACAGAAACATAATTGCAGAATTATTGAGTCATGTTTGTTTCATCTTGTTAAAAAATGCATATGCTTCTTCTGGATATTCAAAGTTGCATTCTTGACACTTCCGTGAAGTTAAATGATACAGTGATTGGTTAGCCTTTTCAACGTGACCTTTTCTAGTTCTTAAGATCATGGCTCTATGTTGCGTAATGTAGCCAGAATGTACATGTTTTTGCTAATGGCTGAAGCTGTAATGAGCACTATAATAAGCAGAGTTACAGAAACTTATTTTAGTTTCTCAGTTATAATAAAGGTGAAAACTTTTATTATTTCCGAAAAATTACAAAAGCAGTCTATAATCTTTACCCCTGTTTCAAAAGTAATCTATTATCTTTAGTAAGTATCAAATGTAGTTCACAATGTATCTGTTTTGTTTTAATTTCAGTCCAAAAGACGAAAATTGGACCAAATTAACGGTCAAGGAGTTTGACCGTTAGTCAAAAGCGGTTTTGACCTCCTGAAACCACCCCCAAAGATTGTGGACTACATTTGAAACATGGGTAAAGATTGTGGACTACTATTAATTTTTTTTTTCATATTATTTAAGAATAACACATTTATCTTACTTTTAAAGATATTGACAATTTTGATTCCTTTTACTTATTATAGGAGCTTCCAAAGTCACTAAAAATTATGTTACAATTGTATTACATTCATCTCAAATTTGCATTTTTAAAAATTAATTACTCCCTTTGTTCCATCAGAAGAAAATATTTCTTATTCCAATAGTCAACTTTTAAAATTTTGAGTGATAATTTAGAGGGAATTTTTAAATTTGAATTGTGAATTTTATAAAAATGATGTTTTTTCTTTGTATAATATTTTTGAGAAAAAAGTGATACTTTTTCTGATTATCGAAAAAGAACATAGCCTTAATTGGTGGCTTCAATAATTATTCAAGTCCGAGGCAGGTGATTCACCCCTTACGGTTAATTAGTATTCCCTCCGATTAATTAGAATTGTACAAAAGTAAAGCCATGTTTGTTTTGATTCTCAAAATATGATTTTGAAAAAAGTTTTAATTTTATAATAATTTTTTATTATTTTTAATATACTTTTTTACATTTTTTAATACACTTTTTTATATTTTCAATATAATTTTAATATTATAAAATCAAAATAAATTTCAAAATTATATTTTGAAAATCATACCACACAGGGCTTAAATATTTCAAAAATTCGACACTCAAAAGTAAATATAGGGGTTAATCGCAGTAAAGCCCCTAAACTGTGCACGGATCGCAACTTACACCTTGAAGTTTAAATTTTCGCAATTAACCCTCTCAAGTTTCAATATGGTGTAATGTCAGCCTGAGTTAAAAAAAAAAAATCGTCGTGAAATAACTAAAAAGCCCTTCTATGAATGGGTAAAAGGAATACACACTCTCCTCCATTGTATTGTTGAACCAAAAAGAGGGATTCACTTTGAGAAAATTTCTTTCTCCCATTTTTGGAAAATTTTGGTTCCATGAGTTCTGGAATCTTTTTGAGAATTCATTGAATCAAAACCGTAAAACCCACAAATATCTTCTCCCCTCTTTCGGTGGTATCGACTTTGGTCTGAGTCACCGGTTTTGAAGAGGGTTTAGGGCTGTGGACTTCAAATTCATGGCTTTGAAGATGGTCCGATGAGGGTCAACTGAGCTGCGCGGTATTGAAGAAGCAGTCTTCAAATTCGTGGGTCAATCTCTGTCGAACCCGGGTTTTCTTCTTTCAAATTGGAATTGCTTATTGATTCGAAATCAGATGGAAATTAAGCTGCTCTCGGCTTTGGCTTGCTCTCTCTGCTGGAATTCGTGGGTTATGAAATTGAGCTGTTTTGGTCTGGAATTGGATTGATGTTGCTGCCGGAAATTTCCTCTGGAATTTTGGGCTGGAGTGCTGAAAATTTGAAGTGGGAGAATACTGTGGTCTGTAATCTCTCTGATGAATCCATAACCCACCAATTTGAATATATGATTTCATATTTCAAGTGTTTGCATGAAGGTAGCTTGTTGTTTTACAATTTAGTTTATTATTAATTAAAATACTTTATAAATTTCTTCCATGTGAAAATATATTCACGAAGTGTGGGAGACGGGCCATGCCAATGATGATGATGATGATGCTTATTCTATTTTTCATCTGTCATGCCTTTCGAATATGGAGTTATTCATTCTTTGCTGTAGGTTTGGATAAATTGAATGCTTTATGCCTCATTGCCAATTGCTTGAATTTTGATATTTTATTAACTTCAAGTTTTGTATGAATTTTGTCAAATTAATGTGATGGTGATTTATCTTGCATTGATCAATTAAAATAGAATAATAGAATATATGTGGATGTTTCTAAGGTAAATTTGGTATTGGACTGTAAATTGCTTATTATGCTTTAATAAACGATGTTCACTTTTAGATGTCTGTGGTGTCATGAAGAAATGTTGGCCTATCTTGGCCTTCAAAGGAAATTAACTTACATTTTCACTTGCTCTATTCTGTTAGCATCAAGTTCTTGTTTTTATGTGAATGTGATGAAGTTAATATTTTATGAAGGAAATATGTACATCAGTAAATAGTTTATCTAGTGAACATAATCTACACAAATTTTTGAAATACTTTGGTCCCCCAAATTGTTGATATATTATCCTGAAATTGTCTGGTTGGTGCAGGGAATGAAAAAGCACAACCTCCTTAAGGAAGATATATCTTTCCTGCCATGGCATCGAATAGGAAAGTTCAACGTTTGCTCCATGAGTTCATGGATCTTCTATCCAAATTGCAGAACTTTGGTTCGGTTCTGCAACAAAGTTCTGCAATTGTTTCTGGACCGAATTTGCAGAACTTTGGTTTGCAATTGAAGTTTTGTTGCAGAACCCCAAAAAAAAAAAAAAAAAAAAGGCAAAGCTTTGGTTCTGCAACAAAGCTTTGCCAAAAATCCCATTTTTCTGAAAATAATGAAATTTGACAGACCTCATCATAACAGCTGGGCCTCCTGACTCTTATCTCTTCCAAAATATGTTTCAGTGAAGGATCCTCTTTAATCTTTGACATTCTTTCTTCAAGCAGGTCTTTATTAACTGGATTTGTCAAATTTTCAAGCATGCTGGACATAGATGGATCCTGGACAGATATGTTTGGAGAAAAAAAAAATTAGTAGCAGCAAATGATACTTAAGTGCAGGCCGGGTGCATGATGTCTCTGTTCTACCTATTCCAGAAAAATGGGATTTTTGGCAAAGCTTTGTTGCAGAACCAAATCTTCGGCTTTTTTTTTTTTTTTTTTTTTTTGTGGTTCTGCAACAAAACTTCAATTGCAGAACCGACGGAGGCGGGGAGGAAGAAGGAAGAAGAAAGAAGAGGGAAAAAAAAAATAATGAAAGGAAGAAGACGATGAACAATCGTCTTTTTTTTCTTTTTTTTTAATATTTTGTTTTAATTGCATTTTAGTCTACGTGTCGCTTACGTGGATCATTTTTTTAACTACGTCAGCAAAAATTGCTCATGTGGCAGTTGGTTAACGGAGGAGGGGTTTATTTGGTTCCTTTTTGTAACGTTAAGGGTGTTTTTGAACTCAGACTAACATTAAGGGCTTATCTGAACGTTGGGGCAAACATAGGGGCTTATTTGAACCTTTGCCCTAATTACCAAAGACTCTTTTGACTTCACCCTCCTGAAGGCGCAAACTACTGAAGGGAAGGCGCAGATCCTTTAAAAGGAAAATTGCCAATTGCGGTTGTTTAAGACATATAGCGAATTTACATTTCCCTCCTTGAATTTTTTGTGTAAGTACAAATTCATCCTTAACTTTATGTACTTATAGGGCGACAAAATCAGATCAGTTGGGAGTTATTTGTATTTAGACAGTTTTGATGGATGGCAAATAACACTTGTACACTCTCATATGCGTAAACTAAAAAAAAAAAATTTGAACTCAATCTAAAATATAATTATGGTGAAAACAAAAAACATATCAACTGGCGCGTTCCAGCTCTCATCATCATGTTTTGGCTTTTGCCCTCTATATCTCCTTTGCTCTCGCAGCTATATGTAATGGATGTTAGATAAGAAACGAATGGCTATCTTTTGTTATTTGTTGACTTGATGGTCTACAGCTACTTTTGTAGGTCTTTCTCTAACCTTTCTTTTTTAATTTCCTTTTGCTTTTCCAAAAGAGCAGGTGGGTGGGGTTCTTCAATCTGCAACTAGCTAAACTCAGCTGCATAATGCATTCCCCTTTTCAATAAAAAAAAAAGCATTCCCATCCCATGTGAGATGGACCCTTCCCTTCCTCTGTAGTCAATTATTGCTTCCATCCAAACACTCATTTAATTAATGATGATGATTTTTTGGCGTCTTCAATTTCCACATCCAAGACTTGAATGATTAAGTCCACGGCCACGGGTTAATTTAATACTCGACTCGAGATAATTGATTCATGCATATACAGTTATATCTATAGTTGTAAAATTAAGTTTTATTCTTTCTTGCAGCCGCATGGTTCTTAAATTACCCAGCACAATCAAAACTCAAAACCTATATAATTACTAGCTAATATTAGGGACGAAAGGACGTTACAGTCTACACAGCATTTGCAGCCTCCCAATAGTTGTGGAGGATTAACAACAATATTAACGTCCGGTAGGGTTCATGATCTCAGAAAAAACACTATCAGACTTCAACTTATTATCAGTTATACTAACATTGCCGGACGAGGAGGACAACCCTTGATCAGTAGTGCTAGTAGTAGTATCACTTTGGTTCTTCAACATGTACATGCCCGCCGCACCAATTTTTACTTCCCCCGATGATGTCAAGAATGCCTCTGTGTCACCGGATGTGATTCCGGGACTTACTCCTCCGTGCAGAATGTAAGGGAAATTTATGGGACGATGATCACCCTCTTTGTCGGCGGCTTCTTGAAGTTGCAGAGCAAATTCAAGGCTGCCAACTATGTCACTGGTCGAGGGGCGTTCTACTCCTTGGTCTTTCAAGCAATTGAATGCCACCTCTGAAAAACTCATCAAGCACTCCAGAGCCATCTGGCCCTTCAGGTTGGGATCCACTATCTGATCGATGATCCCTTTTCTGTAACACTTCCGAGCCCACTCTGCCAAATTCACCTGCTCTCTCGGCAAGGTCGGAAGAATGGCCGGCCTAGCACACAGCACCTCAAACAGCACCACTCCGAACGAGTACACGTCGGACTTGTCGGTCAACTGCTGCTTCTTGTAATACTCCGGGTCCACGTAGCCAAAGCTTCCCTTCACCTGCGTGCTGACGTGGCTGTGGATCCCGCCGGCGGGACCCAGCTTCGACAATCCGAAATCCGACACCTTGGCGACCCATTTCTCGTCCAGTAGGATGTTGGTCGACTTGACGTCGCGGTGGATGATGTTCTGCTTCGCGCCGCTGTGGAGATAGTGCAACCCTTTGGCGGCGCCGATGGAGATTTGAAGGCGTTGCTTCCACGGCAGCGGCGGATTTTCTGTCCTGTAGAGATGATCGCGGAGGGTTCCGTTGGACATGTAATCGTAGACCAAGATCATCTCCCCTTTCTCATCGCAATATCCGATCAAGGAAACTAGATGAACGTGCCGGAGACTTGAAAGCATTTCGATTTCCGTCTGGAATTCGCGGATCCCTGCCGCGAAGAGGGATCCAGTCGCTTAATGGCGACGGTGGTGAGATTATTGTCGATGTACCCTCTGTACACATTTCCAAAACCTCCAGTCCCAATCACAAAGGTGGAATTAAAGTTGGCCGTCGCTGATTTAATTTCCTCAAGAAGGAATCGTCTACAAAGATCCGACGGCAGAGATGCTGACCCGCCACCAGACGCGCTTGTCTTTGTTGACCTTGACGCGGATGATAGCGGGGCCCAGGATGACTTAGAAGCACTCTTCCGGTCAAAGTCTTTCGATCCTCTCCGTCGCCGGCTGATCAACAGAATCAGTATCAATATTAAGACACCCCCTCCAGCCACTCCTCCGACAATGGTGAAGATCATTGCTAACGATTTCTTCTTCTCCTCCTTAGGTGGCCCCGAGTTTGACGGCGAGCTGCCTGGATTATGGAGAAGAACTTCCGGGGGGTTGGGACCGGCCAAGCTGCCGCTGGTGCCATTCAGTTTAAATATCTCTAGCCCATTTAAGATTGCGTCAAAGTATGCGGCGCCGGTTACAACGTTAGGACGCAAGGCTAGAGACAGGTTTTGCTTGCTCTGTATACCTGGGGAGGTATTAGGAACCAGCACGACGTAGTCCCTGAAGATAGGGATTCCGGTACCACCGGTCCAATATATGATATCGGCCTCTAGTTCAGCCGTCATGTTATTGATGAAGATCGAGAAAATCCTTTGGTTCGTGCTGTTGATTAAATAAGGCATGAATTCGCAAAAATGCAACCTGAAGAGATAATTGAACCCGGAATCCACTTGAAAGATCCATGTAAAGTCGCCCTCCCGAAGATTCCTGCTATTGTAACCTATTGCCCTAGCCGAGGTGTAGACGCTTTTGGGAGCGGAGTAATTCGGGGTTAGAGTATATTTGAGAGAAATGGTATCATTGTCCAAGGGGTTACCCCCTCACCCGATATGAAGATATCATCCTGAATCCATTGACGAAACAGCCCAGTATCATTCACGGGGGAAACTGGCTGTCCTGCAACGTTTAGTCTGTAAAGAGTTTCGAAAGCTGTGTCGTCTTGATCAAGGCTGTAGAGGAAATTCCGATTATTGACCAATTTGAGTGGATAGGTGTCGTGGCTGCCCATATAGAGATTGTCCGGGATGGAAACAACTTCAATTCCGTTGACGAAGGCGTATGAGTTGGGCGCGGGCAGAAAGGTAACATTGAGAACTTGAGCTTGCTTGACGTTGATGATGAATTCTCTAACAAGAGTGGGCGATGGCGATGCGGGTTTCTGTGCTGATGCGGAGAGAAGGGCGCTGAAGTTGCTGAGAAGGGTGTACTGATTAACAATGACAGCAAAGAAAGATTGGTTTGCACTGAATCCGCTGTTATATGTGTCAGGGTAGAAGTAGAGGCGAAGAATCTTTTGGCCCGGGGAGACTGGGAAATTGTAAGAGAACGGGGCGAGAATGATGCGAGCAGTGGCGTAAGGGACTGGTTGGGGGAGGGAAGAGTTAGCCGGAAAGGAGAGACTCGCCGTGTTAATATCCGGTGATAATTTTGTTCCGATGTCACTTTCCCAGGTCTGGCCATCGCGTGCGGTTAAGTTTGAGCCTGAGGGAGCGCCGCAGTTGAGTAGGATATGCTCTCCGGCAGCGTTGATGAGGAGTAGAAAGGGTAGGTAGAGGAGGAAGGCAATCATCGGAAACCGGAGATGGTGGCTATGTTTCTTCATGGAAATATTTTTGTTTTTGTTTTCCGGTTTATCCAATGGAAGGACGAACAAGAGAAGAATGGTTTACTTACTGGTACTAATCAAGTTGGAAAGGGAGTGTGGGCCCAGTAAATGAAGTGGAGACGTCACTGTGTGAGTGGACTTGCCAGGTCAAGGCTCTCAAGTCGTTGGATTAACCTTTCCTGGTCTGCCAGCTATGAATAAATATATAAGGCAAGTTTTTTTTTTTTTGTTTTGAAAATAATTTTAATTTTAATAATAAATTTAATATATTTTAATTATATTTTATTATTTTAATACAATTTTTTATATTTATTTTTTAATTTTTATATTTTTAATATAATTTTTACATTATAAAAATTATTTTTTAAAATTTATTTTTAAAATTATTTTCAAATCGATGAAAAAAAACATGCCTCTAATCTGAACCGATATTTTCTGTTTACCATGGCGTTACTCTAGTTAAAAATAATAACCCGATTTGCACTCTTTATCCACCTCCACCTCACCCTCACCGACCGGCGTTTTTCCAATTCCAAAGCCCCGGCCGCCGCCGCACCATCAAATTTTGTTGGGAGATTTGCCGGATATGTATGCCAGGTTTCCCCCTTTCTTTTTACACCGTAAATTTTATTTCATATATGTTGAAATGTTGAGGTTTTTTCTATTTTTTACTAGGATTAAATGTTGAGATTTTGGGTTGCTGGTGCGGCAACGTTTTGGGTATAACCATCTGTATCATTTCCCGGCGCCGGCATTGTATCCCTAAGTCCTAGGAGATGAACACGATCAAAGTGAGAAATTTGTTTACAATTTTTTTTTTTTTTGGTGGAAAAAATTAGAATAACGATAGTAACTACTAGTGAAGGCCAGCTGAGATGAGTGATGACCTCATTTATTTTATTTATTCTAATGATGCAATTTTGGGAGACTAAGCGTGATGGGATTAGAAATTCTGGTACTAAATAATCATAATCATGTGAAGTTGGATAAAAAAAGTCAAAAATTGGTGGTGGAAATGGAGTGCCATTGTCAATGATTTATTTGTATTTGAGCCTAAATCACTTTCATTGGCTGGAACACGTATTGGAAAATGAGTGCAGGCAGAAAACTCTTATACTTGCAAATTGCTTGTATTCCTCCGCGTGGAATTGGAACAGAAACAGAAACTGGGTAGTCTAGTCTCCTCCTGATGCAGACTGTTGTGTGGTTACTGTCTTGTTGTCTATTGCAATTTTCTGTCATCATGAAATTTATGCCTTCTTTAATGAATACTTCCAACTAATATAGAATTTGTGTGGATAACATTTTAGTGTTTGTTTTTGTTCTGAACTTATCTTGAATTAAAAATAAAAATGTAAAAGGTTGTATTCTTAGAACTTGGCTTTCTGTTGATATTCTTAGAACTTGAACTGGGGGTTATCAAAGTTATTTGGATGATGAACAGGTAAAAATGCTTTGCTGAGGAGAGAGCCATTCATGTCTGTTGAATTCTCATACTCACAGAAACATAATTGCAGAATTATTGAGTCATGTTTGTTTCATCTTGTTAAAAAATGTATATGCTTCTTCTGGATATTCAAAGTTGCATTCTTGATACTTCGTGAAGTTAAATGATACAGTGATTGGTTAGCCTTTTCAATGTGACCTTTTCTAGTTCTTAAGATCATGGCTCTATGTTGCGTAATGTAGCCAGAATGTACATGTTTTTGCTAATGGCTGAAGCTGTAATGAGCACTATAATAAGCTGATTTACAGAAACTTATTTTAGTTTCTCAGTTATAATAAAGGTGAAAACTTTTATTATTTCCCTGTAAGAATCTTTTACAACAAAGTTCATTACAACAACTGGCTATAGTGTGCATCTATTTATGAAATTGGATATACTAAAGCTGCATTTTTATGTCAAGTCTTTTATCTTTTATCTTCTGCAGCGTCTTGTAGCTTGAGTGCAGCTTCAAGACTTTCTACCATGTTACTCATTGAGGGTCGTTTAGTGCCTTCATCAAGCAGACATTTACTAGCTGCTTCTACAAACATGCTGAAGCTTTCTGGGGATATTTTACCCATGAGATATGGGTCAATATCGCCAGAGAGGTTAGTCCTAAAGCCTGATTTTATCCATTGTGCAAGACTCACTTGACCTTCATCGAGCCAGCGTGTTGAATTCTTGGTGGCACACAATACCTCAAACAACATCAAGCCAAATGAGAATACATAAGATTTTTCTGTTGTTTCAGCATCGCGTATGTAGTCTGAGTCCAAAAATCCCCAGTTGCCTCTGACGACTGCGTGGGCATCATTGATGACTCTCCTTCTAGATACCTCTAAATCTGAAACCTTGGCGACCCAGTTTTCATCTAACAAGATGTTGGTTGATTTCAAAGTGTGGTGGAGATTTGTCTGCTTCACTGTGGACTGGAGATGGGATAATCCTTGAGCAATGCCAATGCAGATTTGAAGTCTCTGCTTCCATGGGAGAGGATCCTTCTTAGGATCAGACAAATGATCATGGAGGCTCCCATTGGCCATAGAATCATAGATGAAGAACATTTCTGTTTCCTCTATGCAATAGCCAAGCAGAGAAACGACATGAGCATGTCTTTTTGAAAGGCCATTATCCATCTTTGATTGCAGTTCCTGTGTCATCGAACGCCTTGACTCTCTTGTGCTCGACCGTCTCACAGCTACCACTTGTTGAATGCCATCCATATCGCCCTTGTAGATGCTGTCAGAGCCTACACAGCCAATGCTATTACTGTGGTGAAAATTATTGGTTGCCTTCCGGATCTCCCGAGCTGAAAATTTTAGGAGCCCTTCTTGTTGAAACAGTGCGGAAGCTTTTGCTTTTGGAGATGTAAACCCAAATGGATCCCACCATCTTGATGATGTATTGTTGGAATTGCTACCCTTCCTTGAATGCCTCAGAGTTTCAAGCTGCGTTGGAGATGCACCTGAAATTTCTTTAATGCCATTTTGGTCTGTTCCTCCTCCATTGGAAGGGTTGATACTGAGATCATCGAACGAGGAACCGCCATCACTTTGATCGCTGTAACTTATATTTTCTTCTTCGTATACCTGTTCTCCTGAACTTGGGTTTTGTTGCAGCCCCAATGCTAATTCGAGACTTACCACAACATCGGCCATGGCAGGGCGCTCATGAGGATGTGTATCTACGCACCTCCCTGCAATTCCCACGAATACCTTTAAACAAGCAGGGACGATTTGATTTTGTTCTCTTAGATTACTGTCGATGAGCTTGTCAACTTTTCCCTTTCTTATGCAGTATCTTGCCCAGGTTGCAAGGCTGTGCTGCTCATCTACAAGTCGTATATCCAGTGCTGGCCTTCCGGAAAGAACTTCAAACAACACAACTCCAAAAGCATACACATCTGATTTTCTTGTGAGCCTTTTGGTCAAGAAATACTCTGGATCGAAGTAGCCAAATGTTCCTTTAACATTGGTACTGATATGGGTGTTTGACTCATTAGGATTAGGTGCTAGCATCTTTGACAGGCCAAAGTCAGAAATCTTTGCCACCCAATTCTCATCCAGCAGAATGTTTGAGCTCTTTACATCTCGATGGATTACTCTCTGTTTAGAGGTGTGAAGTACGTACAATCCCCGTGCAGCGCCAATGGAGATCTTAAGCCGTTGTTCCCAAGAGAGAGGAGGATTCTTATGCCCGCCGTGCCTTCCGGTCTTGTGTAGATGATCAGAAAGTGTTCCTCTGTTCATGTACTCATAGACCAGCACTCTCTCTTCACCGTCGTTGCAGTAACCAATCAAAGGAACCAGATGCTCATGGCGGAGCTTGGATAGCATCTTTATCTCAGTCCTGAATTCTCTCTCTCCTTGCCTAGACTCTTGTTTTAACCGCTTGATTGCCACAGCTGTAGCTCCTCTGTCAATGCTTCCTTTATACACTCTGCCATAGCCACCGCTACCAATCAGGCACCCGATGTCGAAATTGTTGGTTGTTGAACGAATTTCATCAATTGAAAATTGACGGCAACGATTGTCGGCTGATGATGATGATCTAAAGTTCCTCGAATCAGAATTGGTTTCTGAAAGCCTCGTGATATGATATGCAGCAATGTTCAACAAGGCGAGTACTATAGTAACTGCTGTTGCCACTGCATTCTTACTGCCAAATGACAGCATTTTCTTCTGCTCTTGTGTCCAAGATGATGAACTTTGTATAAGTTCTGTTGAACTCGTGCTGGCAAGATTGTTGTCAGGGTTGCTTAACTTGAATATTTCCAATCCATTTAGAATCCCATCTGTTTCCTTCCCGCTTCTGACAAACTTGGGCTGGAGAGTGATGTTTAGAGAGCGTTTTCCTTGCTTCCTATCTCCCTCCATCAATACAATATAGTCCCTATACAATGCAACTCCATATTTTCCTCCCCATCTGATCAGATCAGCATTGTCCTCAGCAACGTGATTGTTTATGAGAATGGAAAACTCCCTGTCCCCGCTTTCTGTTATTCCCAATTCAAGTTCACAGAAATGAAGCCTAACCAAATATCTAAAGCCCACATTCAAAGGTATCTTCCAGGTAAGATTGTACTTGTTACCATCTTTTTCAGGAAGAATGGATTTGGCTGTTTGATAGACTTTCTTAGGTGCAACATATGGTGGTGTGAAGGTGTAATTGATCGGGATGACCCTTTTGATCAAAATACCTGTTGTTTCAGGCAATTGGTTGAGGTCCTCAATCCATTCTCGGAACATGCTTCCATCTTCAACAGAAGGAATGGAGTTTCCACCGATGTTTTCCCGGCGAACCATCTCCAGAGCTGTGCTGTTGTCGACGAAGAACCTGTGTCTCTGACCAAGGACGAGGGGACCGAGGTCACCGTCTGCAGTGAAATAAAGACCAGTTGGCATAGAGACAAGCTCGATACCATTGACAAACGCATAATTGTTTGCGGAACCTCTCTTTCTTTGAACGGGAGAGAAGGTTACACTGATTGATGCTTGATTTTCCTCAATGTTGACGCAGAATTCCTTGCTGAATGGCCCTGCACCTGACAGGGAGCCACTGAAGTTGCTGAGAAGAGTGTAAGGACCAGCTTTGACGGTGAAAAACGCTCTGGAGTTCTTGAATCCCTTGTACGAAGCTGGGTTGAAGTGCAAACGGATGAACTTCTGACCAGGCTTGACAGGGAAAGTGTAGGCGAAATCATGCTTAGATATCCGGGCAGTCCCATAAGGAACAGCATCCACCGAAGCAGCAGCAGAACTGCAGATGGGTCTCGACTTGGTTGGTTTGCCACTCAGTTGCAGCCACCACACGGAAGACCGGGATCCAGTATCTCCAACCCAAACCCGTCCATTGAGTGCAGTTGAATTGCCGGAGGAGCCACAAGAAATTGCAATGCTTTCGAGCTCTTCTGGTGGTGGGTAGCTACCGGCTAAGACGGTACTTATGAAGCAGATGTACAAGTACAACAGAATAATAGGAACTGATAGGTTGAACGGAGGCATATTTCAGGTAGTGTTTACAAGTAATAAAGATCGGATTACTCACAAGTTAGCCGGAAATATGACAGAGAGTCCGTTCCCGGTGATCATTCTTCAAGAGGCCAAGTGATAGAAAATTAGAAATGAATCAATTTATCAGTGAAGTCAACTTGTGCATGAAAGAAGTCGAAGTCGTCGTCGGAGCAGAAGTACTTTTTGCCTTTATGGTTTGTTTTAGTCGTTTGCATTCTTTTCTTTCTCAGAAATTATGAGGAATGTTCTAATCCAATGGCATTAAACATTTGCCGCTGCAAAATTAGCAGGCGTTTTTTGACTTTGCTACACCACAAGGGAAAAGTAGTTTGTGGGTCCATCAACAGATGGTTATTGTTTAGGATTGAAATGAATTATTGGCCGTACCTGCACCCATTTAACAACGGAAACTTTTGCTCGGCCCAAATCCAAGTTCTTGTACTAACAAAACTGCTGGTTGGCCCAAAGTAAACTATATGGGTTTGTATTTTTATGTTGGGTTGAAACAAAACTTAATTTTGAAAAAATAATTTTATAATCAATTTTTATTATTTTTAATATAATTTTTTACTATTTACTTATACATTTTTACCTTTTCAATACACTTTATATATTATAAAATTATTTTTTCAAAACCAGATTTCAAACCCAAGATATACGTCATTTTCATGTTGAATCAAAATGCACATTTTCATGGAGATTTGAATTTTGGAAAAATCGCACTTTTGGTCTCTTTTCTGTGTAACCTCACACTTGTGGTCTTTCTTCTTTCCCATTTCGGCATTTTTAGTCCCTCTTACCGATAACCAACCGGTTGACCAGTCATTTGGGGTTATAATGAAATTATTTAAAAATTGTAGCCCTTCTTTAATAAATTGTGAAAAACTAAATTCTTTAGAAATTTGAAAATGGTCGCCGACGCTTGTTTTTCATACCGCAACATTGACTTTTCTTGGGAGAATTTAGACATTTTTTTTGCAAAAGTTGTGAAAAACTAAACCTTTTAAAGGTTTGCATAATTATTGACCCAAAAAATTTGTTACTTTTTTAAAACGGTCTAAATTACCGTTGACTTTGTAGGTGAACCTGTAAGATGGACAAAAAGTGTAACGAGGGTATAGAAAATGGACAAAAAAATGCGATTTTCCCCATAAATTTTTGATGCATTTAAATGCAATTGCACATGCTAAATTTAATGTTTAAATGATCATTGGTGGTATAGTTTTACCATTTTATTTTCTTTCCTTTTTTCTTAGAAAACTAATTATTTATTCTACCTATTTTAGCATGTCTAATATTAGTATATATTTTAAGAGTAATGATAGTTTTAACAACAAATTATAACAATTTTTTGATAGCAACTCATGTGGCATGCATTTATTGGTTACATTTTTATTAATATCAAATAATTGGCCAATGAATGCATGTCATATGAGTTGTTATCAAAAAGTTACTATGATTTATTGCTGAGACTATCATCACTCATATTTTAATGTTTCTAATTATATCACCATCATTTTCTGTTAATGCTCTTTTATTCAACATGATGAAAATCGACATCATCTTCTAGGATTGAAGGATAGGATGAGAAGTTGTTCACATGCTCTTACTTTATATGTAGAGTCTAGTAATATCTTTCGTATTTATTATCTTATAATAAATATTTAAATACTCATAATAAATATTTTGTAATATAATATGTGAATTCCAACTCTCTTGTGAGTTCTTATACTATGATACTTGAATCTCGTCTCTATTTTTAAAGAGTAAATTAAAAAAAACTTAACTAATCAGATAAAGTATTTATATATTTTCAATACAATTTTTATATTATAAAAATATTTTTTTTAAATTAAAATTCAAACCTTCGTTAAAGAACAATCTATAAATAGAAGGTTGCGACGATAACTGCACTTTTTCGCCCACAAGAAGAAAGAATGGGAAGGATGAAACAAAATTCCAGGAATCTTTAATATATATATATATATATTATTTGTGGTTGTGTTGGAGTTGGAGCTATTATCTGGTTAAGAGCACCCCTGAATAATGTTGGCCTGATAGAACCTATATAGATTCTGGTATCAATTTGCAACTTGTTATATGAATATGAATATGAACCAAATTGAAAAGTTAAATTAAGCGTCGATGACGACGAAATGATTAAACAAAAAAGTATTGCGCAAAGAATATGTTTTTTTGTGAAGGAAAAGTCTAAAAGAGAGAACACGACGAGGCGCTGTCCACAGAAGCACCAATGCGTTTCCATTCAGTTCGTACTACGTAAGCAGTACTTGTCAGTTCTCAGTTTAGCTTCCAAAATACGCCAAGTTTTCTTTCTGTATTGATTGACTTCTGGGGCGGTTTCAGTTTTTATTAGGTTAGATCAGAATTTCAGTAAGCTAGTAGTGGTTTTGTGGTGGAGGTCTCTTGCTCTTGAATGTCCATTGTTCTTTAGGCTTCGATGGGGAAGAAACAGCATTTGGATTGGACGTCAAAGTCCATTGTGTCCACCGGGAGCGAAAGAGTCTCTCTTTTAAACAAACAGGCACGTTTCTTTCTGAATTTCTCCGTTTCTCTACCTTCTTTTTTTAATTTTTTGCGATTCTGTTTGTCTGGAGTTTTTTCGTTCTGGGGTTCTACGATTACGCTTGTTTGATGAGCTTTTTGTATTTATTATTTGATTATCCCCTTTCCCGCTGCAATTATGGCCTCTTGGAAATTTCAATTTGGTTGATATTTGTCTCGATTATGTATGCTAACGTTTTCCATTTTATTTCCAAGCAAATTACACCTTAGCATGTTCTGAACTAGAAGGGTGCCTGGTTGTCCTGCTTTAAACATAAACCAGTAGTCATGTTTCATAGAAATTGAGGTTATTGAGTCTTCTGAGTGGCAGAAAGATACAAAGCACACTGCATATGTGATAGATTCTGAAGGGGAAGAAAATAGAAGGCTGCATTTTTTCAGTTTTTTTTTTTGTTACAATTCTATATGTAGGCTAAACAGAAGGCCAACGAGGATTCTTCACCTGCTGATCCTGCTCTGGATCTCGAGCATGGTGCTACCGAGGTAGCTATTGTTTCTGTTCTCCAATACTGCACGCCTTAAATGTAACATTGTTCTAAGATGTTTCCTTTCTATTGCCCAATTCAGGCAGCCAATGTTGGATTTGGTAGAATCCTTCTTCTGGTGAGTTTTGAGTTTTAAGTTCAGTTGTCAAATGACCGGATAAATTCCTATTGCCGCCTCAGCTTACATATTGTGATCTATTTCTCATTTGCAGGCAAAGCCTGATGCTGGGAAGATATTTGTTGCTACTATAGCCCTGTTGATAGCATCCACATCAAGTCTTCTCATAGTATGACTCATGCTGTCATGCATAATCTTCCTGCCACTGTTTCATCTATTCTAAGAATTTGGGATTTGCTAAAGGAATTAGAAATTATAGCTTTTGCTTTTGTGCATCCACTCTTCAGCAAAGAAACCTTTTCCACTTCTTGCAACTTTCTGAAAAATTGCACTAAGCACATGTGTTGTGGTATTTCAGCCCAAATATGGTGGTATGATAATTGATATTGTATCGAGGGAGCAAGAACTCCTGAACAGCAAGCTGAAGCATGGGATGCCATCAAGAACACAGTACTAGTTATTGTCTCCATAGTTCTCATTGGGTATGGACAGTTTTTCAACTACTGAATTTAATTCTGATTGAGCACTTCTAGGGATATTTAATACCATGAATTTTCAGTTCCATATCCACAGCACTTCGATCATGGCTATTTTCGTCTGCCAGTGAGAGAGTAGTTGCTCGACTAAGGAAGAATTTATTCAGTCACCTTATCCAGCAAGTAAGGCTTCTTGTTGTTTATTAACATTGTGAGAGGGGATAACATCCATTTTACTTATTGTGACTTTATCCAGTCAACTTGTCGGCCAAATTTTAGACTAGTCTAATGAGAGAAGTCAATATGCTCACTTGTAACTCCATTGATTGAGACATAAGAGAGGAAAATCAATGTGGAAGTGTGGGAACACCTTAACATATCTACCTCAAACATTTTTCTTATAGTTTCCAATGTAGCTTTTGACTGATTGCTGTTGTGAAAAATCTCGTAGGAAATAGCTTTCTTTGACGTTACTCGTACGGGAGAACTCTTGAGCAGACTATCTGAGGACACCCAAATCATAAAAAATGCTGCAACTACCAATCTTTCTGAGTCACTACGTAATGTAACTACAGCAATGATTGGCATTGGATTCATGTTCACGTCATCCTGGAAGTTAACGTGTGAGTGATTTTGGTCTTCTCCCTAGGCTGCATTACGCAGTTTATGTAGAGAGGTTTACTAACCGATAGATTCTACTGGATCTTGTACAGTGCTGTCTTTGGCTGTTGTGCCTGTTATTTCAGTAGGAGTTCGTCAATTTGGTCGCTATCTTCGTGAACTATCACATGCTACTCAAGCAGCAGCTGCAGTTGCTGCCTCAATTGCTGAGGTTTGTCTTTACCTTGTGTTTTTATATGAATCCTGTTATGCAAAGTTAAATATTATGTTACGCATTGAATATAGTGAGTACAAATGATATTGTATTTCAACAATATTTTTTAATGTTTAGGAATCATTTGGGGCGATACGAACAGTGAGATCTTTTGCCCAAGAAGAGTATTCAATCTCAGGGTACTCAGAGAAGGTTGATGAGACTTTGAATCTTGGACTCCGACAAGCAGTGAGTTACACAACGAATATTTGGTCATCAAAGGCTGAAAATTTTGAAAAGAAGTGGGAAAAAAAAGAAGGAAAATCATTGGCTCCTCCATCTTACGTTTTTTTGCCCTCATCCACTACATCTCACGGGTGTCTATTTCTATTTATTCATCGCAGAAAGTGACCGGTTTATTCTTTGGTGGACTGAATGCAGCATCTACATTATCAGTTATGGTAGTGGTAATATATGGAGCTTACTTGACAATAATGGGCTCCATGACTGCTGGGTCTCTTACCTCTTTCATTCTCTATAGCCTCACAGGTACACTCTTTGTTCTTAATGGAATCAGCTCCACATTATAGACCAGATGATATTATATAAGGGCATCACATTCCTCCCCCCATCTATTTGAAGAATTATGGTAAAAGTTCTAGGCAGAAATGAGTTTTACATTTATTTGGTAGTCATGAGCACCCTCTAAGATGGAACTTTTATTCAGTTGAAGATGCACAAAAGAACATTTGCCTATGAAGAAGCCCCAAATGGTTTAAGTTTTCCATAATATCATACTGAGTGGTTTCCTTGTTTTTGACATGTCCGAGGATATTTCCTCGTGTGGTGCTCCTGACAATGTTATCTCGTATGACATCTTGTATCTACTCCATGCTAGCTAAGAGTTTTCTTTGGAGTACACCTCAATTGCTGGTTTACTAATTTAGGCGTTATATTGGATCAACATGTACTTACTGGGTTACAGCATAATCCCAAATTTTGAAATGGTTTTAACAACTAATGGCTTTTATTTTAGTAATATTCAGAACTTAAAATATCAAGTTCTTTTGGTGACTCAACATTCCTTGTGCAGTTGGATCCTCAATATCATCATTATCAGGACTATATACAACAGCAATGAAAGCGGCAGGAGCAAGTAGGAGAGTTTTTCAAATTCTAGATCGTGTATCTACCATGCCTAAAGCTGGAGATAAATGCCCAACGGGGTTAGCTGCTTTTCTTATAGATGAATTGAAAGTTGCTTAGTTCAAATATGCAAAATTTAGTTCAACTCATCAGAACCCAAAAGTTGTATTCAGTTTGACGCTACTTTTAGGAAAGAGGAAATGACACAGAAAAAAACCATGACCCTTTTCAATCATCATAGATAGTTCACCATTTTTACCTATGAAGTTATCTTATCTGATCAGAATGCCTCTCTAAATGTTGTTTCCTTTGGACTTGATATGTTATTTAGCTGCTAATTAGATCTTTTTGGCTCTGTGCTCAGCAATCCAGATGGAGATGTGACATTAGAGGATGTATGGTTTGCTTATCCTTCTCGTCCAAGTCATATGGTGCTCAAGGTAAATCCTTCTCGGTAAATGAAAGGATCAGCAATTGGTGAAAAAACAATGAAAAAATGGACATCTTTCCTGTTTAGTTGGTGATCAACCTAGAATCTGTAACTTCAAATGAGTAGTTTTCTTCATTGACATTCTTGCTTGAGAAGAAAATTATTAGTGTTCATCTTAACCAACTATTGTCAGAATTCACCCTCTTATGATGGAGAGTTGATGCAAGATTTTGTTTTGATTCCTATAAATGAATGCGGTTTTATACAAAATGCAGGGAATAACACTAAAGTTGAGACCTGGATCTAAAGTAGCCCTTGTTGGTCCAAGTGGTGGAGGGAAGGTAATCTAGATTATCCATTTTTTTCAGCTCTTTTTCCCGCTTCCTGTATGGGACTGATTTTTATGGGTCTTTTCATCTGATATGTTATCCTGCCTATAACCAAGCCGCTGCCCTTTGATTGCAGACAACTATTGCTAACTTGATTGAGAGATTTTATGACCCAGTAAAGGGAAAGATTTTGCTTAATGGTGTTTCACTGGTAGAAATATCACATGAATATTTGCACAGAAAGGTAACGTTTAGTCGAAATGTTGCTTAGCTTGTTTCAGAATCTCCTTATTGTTGTTCCCCAGCTGTTTCTGAGTTTACGCCATGTTTTTTTATTTCCAAATTGAACTGATGTGTAATTTTCATATGATGTATGTACAGATCAGTATAGTGAGCCAAGAGCCTGTTCTATTCAATTGTTCTATAGAAGAAAACATTGCTTATGGGTTTGATGGAAAAGCAAGCACTACAGACATAGAAAATGCAGCTGTAAGCCTCTATCTGGTCAATTTTTGCTCTGATTTCCTCTTTTGAAACAGCCTGATTTTCTGGTTTCTTACTGCAGAAAATGGCTAATGCTCACGAATTTATCGAATCATTTCCTGAAAAATATCAAACGGTTGTTGGAGAACGTGGATTGAGGCTATCAGGGGGCCAGAAGCAAAGAATAGCAATAGCAAGAGCTCTATTGATGAACCCAAAAGTTATGCTCTTAGATGAAGCAACAAGTGCTCTGGATGCAGAGAGCGAGTATCTTGTCCAAGTGAGCTTAATATTATGTTCAAATTAGATCACATATATATGCTCCACATCCATTTTCTGAACTTCAACTGCTACTACTACGATCATTATTATTATGTTATGTTATGATACCGAACTTTATTTCTGTGTTTGGACCAATTCCGACTAGTTTTGGCTGACGACTTGTTGAATATGAACAGGATGCCATGGATTCTCTAATGAGAGGCAGGACAGTTCTCGTCATAGCGCATAGGCTTTCAACTGTCAAAAGTGCAGACACCGTTGCAGTGATATCGGATGGCCAGATAGCTGAAAGTGGCACCCACGACGAGCTTCTGGACATGGATGGAATTTATACTGCGCTGGTGAGGAGGCAATTGCAGGCACCCAAGACCGATCTTATTATTTCAGAGTGAAGCAAAAAGACCAAACCACAAGAATTGAGTTCGAAAAAGACGACTCGATTGCTTGGAAACCTGAAATTACAGTATTGAAACATATAGCTGGATGGATAGTTGTTTACCTTAACAACTTCTTGAAGCCAAGTGGATAGAAGTTGCAATACACAATTGTTGCTTTAGTAACCACGAAAATGCCGTACTACTTGTTATAAAAATGTAACTTATCGTGACTTTTAGTTGTTTTTATTTTTTATGTGAAGATTCATAATATATTAGATACTGAGGATAAGATCGTTTGAGCTGAGACCGGTTAATATTATTGATCTAAAGAGTTAAAGTTGTTGATATTCAAACCATATATGAGAATTTCCCTACTGTCCCCGAGGATTTGCTGAAATTTATCCTTTGGCCAGCGAATTTTGCATATAAATCCAGACTCAGAGGCAGAGCTAACTCTAAAGCCACCTGTGGGTTATTCTCCATGAAAAAGAGGCAGTGCGTTGTTCTTGCTTCTGCATCCAGAATGGTGGATAAGGCTTGCTGGCAGATAATAAAAAAGAGCAATCTCAGCGATCTGTTACCCTGTTCGCTTAAATTGAGCTAAGCGTAACTGCGCCTGCAGAAATATATAGCCAAGTGCATAAGACTCACGAGAAGTGGTTGCAGAATTAACTATGGAGAATTTGAGAGATCTGCATGGTTAGTTTGCAGAATTATTGGGTATCAAGAGAAAGAATTGAAGGGTGTCCTTGATTAATGAATAATGAATTTGGCCAGATTCATCAGAAGCAAGATCAACCTCATTTTCACTACACAATTAATCTTCATCAACAAGTCCTGTAGAATCCCAATAAGAGATTTTAAGGCAAAAGTGTGACAAAGTTGTTCCACTATACAGCAGGCTCATCTGTGGGGCTACCCTTATTTTCTTTCTAATGGGAATTCCACCTCACAACCTTGGTGATGTTCAGTTATGGTCTTCGTCAACCAGCCGTGTTGGATCCGTTAGAATTGAAGAATAGGATGAAAAAGTTTATAACTTTTCATATATTATTTGTGTCTTCTTTGTCTTGGACCTATTCTCCCCTGAAGATTTTGGTATCAAAGGTCCAGTTATGGTTGAATTTACCGTCAGTGGTGACGAAATCAATCAACGTTTGTCTTGCGCAAGCATATGTTTCTTTTTTGAAAGTCAATAAAGACAAAACAGGAGCTGGTAGACTGGTAGTACTATAAAGGTTGGTTACCTGCGATGGGCAGCGGAGGAAGATTAAGGTTGGGAGGAATCAAACAGGGGAAAATTACTTTCCCAGTTTTGATGGGACTCGCCGTCTAAAATATTGCTTCAGTTTAGCTTCCAAAGTCCGTCAAGTTTTCTGTATTGAGTTCCGGTGCGGTTTCAGTTTTTAGGTGAGCTAGTGCCCAAGTCCATTATGGCCAGTGGAAGCGAAAGAGTCTCGCTTTTATATAAACAGCAACGGGTACGTTTAAATTCTGAGTTTTTCTCTGATCACGCTTTCTTACCTTAGCCATTTGTATTTTCTTTGATTCGGGTCATTTGATAATCCCCTTTACCCGCTACAATTATGGGTTCTGGTTTTCTCTGTAGTTTGTGGATATCCCTGTATAAAAGCGCCTAATGTAGACTGGCCTCTTTGAAATTTCATATTTTGAAGTTCTTGGCTTTCAGTTAAGTCAAGTTTTCCTGGACTGGACAAGTGTTATTTTCCTTTTCCATTTTCTTGCCAAGCAATAAACCAATAGTCTTGTTCCTGAGAAATCAATGCTGTTCTGTTTTTCTGGAAGATAGAAAGATACAAATTGCATGGGAGATTTTCTCAAGGGAAAGAAGATAGAAAGCTGCATTTTTATCACGCTTTTTTTTTACAATTTGAATGGTTAACTAACTGCATTACTCTATGTAGGCTGCTAGAGAGAAGGCCAATGGGGATTCTTCACCTGCTGATCCTGCAACAGATCTGGAGAATGGTGCTTCTGAGGTAGCTATTTTTTTCTCTTCTCCAATACTGCTCGCTCTAAATGTTTCTAAGATGTTTTATTTCCCAATCCAGGCAGCCAATGTTGGATTTGGTAGAGTCTTTCTTCTGGTGAGCTTTAAGTTCAGTTGTCAAATGACCGAATAGATTCCTATTACTTTTCTTTGGTTATTCTGATCTATTTCTCATTTGCAGGCAAAGCCTGATGCTGGGAAGATATTTGTTGCGACTATAGCGCTGTTGATAGCATCCACATCAAATCTTCTCATAGTAGGACTTTTTTATGCTCATGCATAATCTTGCTGCCACTGTTTCATCTATTGCATATTTTAGCCGTCTTCTAAGAATTTTTGGGATTTGCTAAAGGAATTAGAAATTATAACTTCTGCTTTTGTGCATCGCGTATAAGTTTCTGAAAATTGCACTCTAAGCGCAGCCCAAATATGGTGGAATGATAATTGATATTGTATCAAGGGAGGCAACAACTCCCGAACAGCAAGCTGAAGCATGGGATGCCATCAAGAACACAGTACTAGTTATTGTCTCCATAGTCCTCATCGGGTATGGACAGTTAACAGTTTTTCGACTGCTGAACGATACTTGATTGTGAACACTTTTGTAGAGATATTTAATACCATGAATTTGAATTTTTCAGTTCCATATCCACAGCACTTCGATCATGGCTATTTTCCTCTGCCAGTGAGAGGGTAGTTGCTCGATTAAGGAAGAATTTATTCAGTCACCTTCTCCAGCAAGTAAGGCTTCTTGTTGCTTATTAGTCTTTCCAATGTAGCTGTTAATTGTGATTGCTGATGTGAAAAAAAATCTCGTAGGAAATAGCTTTCTTCGACGTTACTCGTACGGGAGAACTCTTGAGCAGACTATCCGAGGACACACAAATCATAAAAAATGCTGCAACTAACAACCTTTCTGAGTCACTGCGTAATGTAACTACGGCAATGATTGGCATTGGATTCATGTTCACGTCGTCCTGGAAGTTAACATGTGAGTGATTCTGGTCTTTCCTTACAAACTGATAGATTCTAATGTATCTTTTGTATCGTACGTACAGTGCTGTCTTTGGCGGTTGTGCCTGTTATTTCAGTAGGACTTCGTCAATTTGGTCGATATTTCCAGGAGCTAGCACATGCTACTCAAGCAGCAGCTGCAGTTGCTGCCTCCATTGCTGAGGAATCATTTGGGGCGATTCGAACAGTCAGATCTTTTGCCCAAGAACAGTATTCAATCTCAGGGTACTCAGAGAAGGTTGATGAGACGTTGAAGCTTGGACTCCGACAAGCAGTGAGTTGTACTAGCTAGGAATATATATATTTTGAAAAATCTTCTTATCTTGTTATGCACTCATCCACTACATCTTATGGGTTTCTATCTCTGTTTATTCATCGCAGAGAGTGACCGGCGTATTCTTTGGTGCACTGAATTTAGGATCTACGATGTCAGTAATGGCAGTGGTGATATATGGAGCTTACTTGACAATAATGGGCTCCATGACATCTGGGTCTCTTACATCATTCATTCTCTATAGCCTCACAGGTACCATCTTGCATATCTACTCACGCTAGCTGAGAGTTTTCTTCGGAGTACACCTCAATTGCTGCTGGTTTATGAGAGGTTGACAGTCAGCGTAAAAAACATTTGTCAAACATGATGATATGGAGTCATATAACAAATCGTGTAAATACTAGGAGACTCTCCTCTTTATGAGGCACGTCGCTGCACCTTCATGTGAACTTGGGTATAGTGAAAAATGAGCAAGAGTTCACATATACAAATGAGGGTAGCAAAAATGAGAACGTTGAGATGGATGTGTGGACATATTAGTTTAGATAAAATAAGTAATGAGAGAACCAATCTAAGATGGTTCGGACATGTACGTAGGAGACTCTTAGATGTTCCCAGTAAGGCGGGTAGAAAACAGAGAAGAAATTAATATCAAAAGGGTAGGTGAAGACTTAAATAGAATTGGAAAACACCCTTAAAATATGACATGTCACATTTGAATATAAATGAATTGATGTGTCACGATCGTACATGAGAACAAGATATGATCCAAAAAGTTTTGAAATGGTTTTAACAACGAATGGCTTTTATTTTTGTAATGTTCAGAACTTAAATATCATCAACACTCCTTGTGCAGTTGGATCCTCAATAGCATCATTATCAGGACTATATACAACAACAATGAAAGCGGCAGGGGCAAGTAGGAGAGTTTTTCAAATTCTGGATCGTGTATCCACCATGCCTAAAGCTGAAGATAAATGCCCAACGGGGTTAGCTTCTTTTCTTAATGACGCATTGAAATTTGAAAGTATCTTCGTAGATAGTTCGCCATTTTAACCTATGAAGTTATTTTATCTGATCTTTTTGGCTCTGTGCTCAGTAATCCAGATGGAGATGTGGCATTAGAGGATGTCTGGTTTGCTTATCCTTCTCGTCCAAGTCATATGGTACTCAAGGTAATGCCTTCTTGACAAATGAAATTATCAGCAATTGGTAAACAACAATGGAAAAATGGACATCTTTCCTGTTTAGTTGGTGATCAACCTAAAATCTGTAACTTCAAATGAGTAGTTTTCTTCATTGACATTCTCAGACTTTGCCCTTTTACGATGGGTGGGGGGTTGGTGTAAGATTTTGTTTTGGTTCCTGTAAGTGAACACGCTTCATAAAAATTGCAGGGAATAACACTAAAGTTGAGACCAGGATCCAAAGTAGCCCTTGTTGGTCCGAGCGGTGGAGGGAAGGTACTCTAGATCATCAAGTTTTTTTCAGCTCTTTTTTCCTGTATGGGACTGGATTTTTTACGTCTTTTCATTGGACATGTTATCCTCCCTATAACCAAGCTGCCCTTCGGTTGCAGACAACTATTGCTAACTTGATTGAGAGATTTTATGACCCAGTAAAAGGAAAGATCTTGCTTAATGGGGTTTCACTGGTAGAAATATCACATGAATATTTGCACAGAAAGGTAACGTTTAGTCCAAATGTTCCTTAGTTTGTTCCCCAGCTGTTTCTGAGTTTACGCGATTCCAAATTGAACTAAGTGTAGTGTTCGTCTGATGTATGTTTGTATGTACAGATTAGTATAGTGAGCCAAGAGCCTGTTCTTTTCAATTGTTCTATAGAAGAAAACATTGCATACGGGTTTGATGGCAAAGCAGACACTAGAGACATAGAAAATGCAGCTGTAAGCCTCTATCTGGTCAATTATTGCTCCGGTTTCCTCTTTCGAAACAACCTGATTTTCTAGTTTCTTAATGCAGAAAATGGCTAACGCTCACGAATTTATCGAATCATTTCCTGAGAAATATCAAACGGCTGTTGGAGAACGCGGATTGAGGCTGTCAGGAGGCCAGAAGCAAAGAATAGCAATAGCAAGAGCTCTATTGATGAACCCAAGAGTTATGCTCTTAGATGAAGCAACAAGTGCGCTGGATGCAGAGAGCGAGTACCTTGTCCAAGTGAGCTTCAATATTCTAATCAAATTCTTCCTATCCATTCGAACATATATATGTTATGTTTGATGCTCGAATATGAACAGGATGCCATGGATTCTCTGATGAGAGGGAGGACAGTTCTCGTCATAGCGCATAGGCTTTCGACTGTCAAAAGTGCAGACACAGTTGCAGTGATATCCGATGGCCAGATAGCTGAAAGCGGCACCCACGACGAGCTTCTGAACATGGATGGAATTTATACTTCTCTTGTGAGGAGGCAATTGCAGGCACCCAAGACCGATCTTATTATTTCAGAGTGAAGCGAAGGACCCAAACCACAAAAATTGAGTTCGAAAAGTACGATTCGATTGCTTCGAAGTACCCCATTGTTGCTTTAGTAGCCACGAACATGTCGCACTGTTTAGGAAAAATAGCATTTTTAGTCCTTCACGGTTAGACTTGTGGCAATTTCAATCCCCTACATTTAGATTTGTGGCAGTTTCAATATCTTACGTTTGACTTTATTGTAGTTTTAGTCCATGTTAACCATGTTAAAGGTTTACTTGGGTAGTCCATTTGCAAAATTTATAAATTATGGATTAAAATATGAACTGTAAAATAAAAAAATCGCACTTTTGATACATATATTTAACCATGTTAAAGTTTTAATCTTTTTCTTTTGATATTGAGAATTTTGTGTTATGAGTTTGCAATTTAAATTAAGACACTTGAGGGTTTGAACGTTCAGTAAAAGGATATAAAATGTTATAATCTACAAACTAACAAGTCAAAATTCTCAATCTTATAAGAAAATGGATCAAATTAAAATATCAAAAGTATAATTTTTTAATTTTACAGTTCAAATCTTAATTCATAATTTATAAATTTTGCAAAAAATTCCCAAGTAGCATAACTAAACTGGCACACGTTCAAACGTAGACAAACAAAAGGAACTTAACTTGCTCCAGGCTAAAACGTAAGGGACTAAAAATGCTCAATATATCTTCCAGTGAATTTTAATATGCAAAATAAATTTGTCTTCACCTTTTAGTCATAACCACCAGGACTAAGAACAGATGAGTTTCACTTTTCTTTTCTTTTTTATATATGGATAGGAGGAAATTTATCACCAAAAACCACAAAATTTATCAATCGATAATTTCCGAGTGAATGACAATACAGAGTCAAAAGTCGTTCCCCTAAAATTAACAGAAAAGCAATAGCATACAGCCCACCAATAACATCAAAATTTGCTATATTTTCGACATTTCATCACTGGGTAAAATTGAATCTAAGATGGGAGATATCACCGCATTCACAGTATGGCAAAAAATTACATCCTTCCACTACAAAGCTTGTAACCGTCGGTTAACAGAACGACTGGGACTCGGGGCTCCGATAAAAAATAAATCTCAGCGAGTCGTTATCCCTTGCACAGCTTGTGTGTTATCTTCTGTTACCCTGTTCGCCTGAATTGAGCTAACTGCATTTGCAATGTTAGCCTGCAAAAAATATAGCAAAGCACAAAGACTCAGAAAAGGAACTTCAAATTATTAACAATTAGATGACATGAATCACATGAGTAGTGCCGGCAAATAATAGTAATCATTATGCAAAGAAACAAAGTTTTATCAACTGCATTGCCACTACAACTGACAAAAAGGACAAGTGCTTGCAGAATTAACTACGGAGAAATTGAGACATCTACTGTTTTCTGCACGATTAGTTTAAATCATCACGGTGCACGCCAACTAAAATAAGGTTTGGAACAACTATAGACACGTGGATAATTTACCCTCCAAGTTGCAAGCCTCGTCCTCAGAATCTCCCACTGATATGACCCAAAAACGCGCTCCGTACCACGCCTATACCAAATACCACATTAAACACCATAGATGCAAGAATAATATATGGCTTAAACAAGAGCTAGGAAAACAATCAACTCTTTTCTATACCTCACGATTATTAGCTGATTCATCTGATCAATCTTGCAGTCAACTAACTTTAGTGTGATTGCTTTAACAACCCAGGATTCTACATCATCCTCCTCAATCTGCAAATATCAGTGCAAAACTATTAGGGAGCCCCAATTTGCAGAATTATTGGCTCTCAAGAGAGAAGAAAATTTACTTGAAGCGTGTCCTTGATTAATGAATAAGGAATTTGGCCAGATTCATCAGAAGCAAGATCAACTAATGACATCAACTTCATTTTCACTACACAATCTTCATGAACAAGTCCTGTAGAATCCCAATGAGAAATTTACGGCAAATCTGAACTAGCAAAAGCATGACAAAGTGCCACTATATAAGAAACAATTGCACAAGCATAAATATTACCACAGTTTTTCAGCAAAGTAGAATTTTCCGTGTGAAAATCCAAATAAGAATCCAGCCTCTTAGTCAAGAAAATCTTAAGAAGCTGATACACAGGTGCATGATTAGCATCTTTCTCCAATTGTTCCACAGCAGGCATACCTAATAAGTCACACTACAGAGTAAAAACATAAAAGAGTTACTAATCTGCAGGATGATGTTATTAAGTAGCCTTCAAAAAATAAGGCTAAATGATAAATAACAGTAATTTTCCAACCCACACATTTATGATCCATTAATTGAACCTCCTACTAGGCTCGTAACGTATAAACATAGGTAATGGATAATCCATGTGCCAAACAAGGTTACTGAAATATAGAAAAAAGTAATACCTGAAACATGTCAGGTGCCTTCACAAAATCAACAATTGCACGAATTGCTTCTTCCTTTGCTTCGTTTAAGGCCAATGCATCTTCATCAGTAAAAGTTGCCAGATATCTGGTAAGAAACTTGAAAGAATCTTTGGCAGAGCTGAAAATCCAATAGATGGAAAAAGTTTTTATTCAACACTACCAGATTAATCCAGAGAGAAATTCATATCAAGCACAACATATTTAATGTACTTTTAGAAACTGTGGCTTACCCCTTATTTTCCTTCAATATGTTAGAGACGGTTAGAAAGAGCTCCCTTTGATCCTTAAGGCCAAGATTCCATTCCCTCAAGAAGCTATCGATATTTTTAAAAGATGGTATTACATGTTCAGTGACTTTTCCACTGAGAGCCAAATTTAGAGCTTTCAGGTACACAAAGAACCGGCTATATGGGTCCTCCAATAGATTGTAGAGGTTGAACAGGCTGCAATATTGAGGGAAACATGTTAGGAGAAATCAAACCTCTACATGCTTGAATCACAGCAGGCAAGGGTGTATTACATTTTCAGTCTCACAGCAGGTTTCTCAGTTGGCTGTTGGCTCAGTTTTGAAGATATGACACCTGCCATCTCGTGTACCTGATCAGGGCTTTCAGGCTTCTTAACAAGGTTGCATATCACAGTGAAAACACACTCGAGATCTAAGGAAAAGTTAAAAAGCAGTAGGTTAAAAAACTAAACTAAACACAATAATCACCAAAAGTTAACTTAATAAAAGGCAAAAAATAAGCACAACAAAAATGACATGTACAGACGCCAAAAGCTTCAAAGTCAAAATACAATAACCACCAAAATTTCATTTGGGAAAAACAAATGACATATACTATGGAAGCCAAGAGATTCTACTGCATAATGAATTCAGGTAACTTATTAGACACAAAGCAAACACCAGTCCCAAGACTAGAGTATTCTAACTTGTCTAAACAACCTTTGAGAATCTGAGAAACCTACCCAATACAAATTCCTGCTTCATTTCAATAAAAGGTTAAAGAAACAGTTTCTATTCACTTGAATCTAGCTTGAAAATACTACTCCCCCACCACCAACCAAACAAATTGAGAGAACCAAACAGTCGAACTACTAAATAACCTTCAATCACTCGAAAAAAAAAATTTTAATTGTACCTTTATCAGAAGCTTTGGAAAATATCAAATCCGCAGAAGTAAGCATTAGGGATGCCAACTCCAGCCATTTACCATCCACCATGCATTCCTGCGCCTCCGCACACAACCTAGTCACCTGTGGTTCCGCTACCTAAATTCCGACGAACACAATCAGAAAAGCTAATTGGTATCCAACTACTATACTCACCGAATTTTGTATTCAGCCAAACACAAAGCTGTAGTAAAAAGAAAATTTGGCATAAACAAAGCTCTAGTTGAAAAACCTAACATCTTTAAACCAAATACAAACTATTTGCTTATTTAGAAACATAAGATAGCATGAATGCATGGAGAGAATACCTCGGGTCCAGCATCAGCCCAGGACAACTCGGCGGTGAATCGTACGACGGCGAGCGCAGGATCTTCCTCGGAAGTAGGGACTACAGTCGTCATTTCTGAATATTTGGAAACTCTCTTCAAATGGCCGATCGGAACCCTAGCGCTGCCTCTCGGATAGACCGGATGTGTGAGGAGCGAATGAAAAAAATGCCGAGTAGAAAAGAAACCCTAACCTAACTGTGCACTGCCGCAAGGGAAAGAACCGTGATTATTATTTTTTCCCCATTATCCCTAGGAACAAATGGTAATCTTATATCGACCCCTATAGTTTATGTAAATATGAAATTCACACCTTCTAATTATCACGGATTCCCACTAAAAAACTGATGTAGTATAAAACAAAATAAAATAGGAATTGATATAATAAAATATATAAAATAAGGTATTTAATTCACTAAGAAAGTAAACATAATACTTTTTTTAATTGAGCTTAATATAAATTTAGTACCATTAAACACCTCACAATAGAAATAATTTAAGAGGTAAAATAGAAAAAGAAGGAGAAAATTCCAATTTTATATTGAAAAGGATACGAGCAGACAATTTTTTATTTTACAAAATAGTATTATTAATTAAAAGGGAAATTAAAATAAACAAATTTTATTTTCTCATAAGCAAATAAGAAAATAAAATTTGGTGGCCTAGGGTTTCGGTAAATGTAAAAGTGTGAAGACCACTCAGCCACTACTATATATAACTATGTTGGGGGGCTAGGGTTTCTCCGTCTTCGGCCGCCGCTCAACAAGTTGAAGAGTTCTCTCCGCAGAGGTTGTGTATACTCTAGCCGTCGCCGATCTCAGAAGCTCCCAACATGGTAAGGGCGATTGATTTGTTTACCAGTTTTCAACTACCTCCTGATCTCTGTTCTTGTCGGTTCGAAAGTTTAATCGGCGTGTTTTTTTCTCCCATGAATCCAGCCTTCGCACAAGTCGTTCATGATCAAAAAGAAGCTGGCCAAGAAGCAAAGGCAGAATCGGCCGATTCCATACTGGATTCGGATGCGGACCGATAACACTATCCGCTACAATGCCAAGCGCCGCCACTGGCGCCGTACCAAGCTCGGTTTCTGAGAGCGTTTTGCCGTCCACTTCATTCGAATGTTATCATCCGTCTTTCCTATGTTTTTTCTCTAAACTTTTGTTCGCTGTAGTTTATTAGTAAATTGAATATTATGGATTTAAGATGGGGATGTTTCAATTTTGGATGTTCTGTTTGCTTTAGGACTGCGGTTATCATTTTATGAGGCTGCAGAAATTATAATTTTAAGATAAATTGAAGTGAACCACCATTCTGTTAGATATTTTGCAATTTTTTTTGTCATTCTCTTTCTTTCGGGTTATCTCTACTGTTACCTACAGATTTGGTTATAATTTTACTGATTTTTTGTTTGTTTGTTTGTCAATCTTTCTGTCTCAATTATAATTGTGAGTATCGAACTGATGTTTTGATCTCTTCCGGGAAATAAAATTTTCTTGAATGACTTTGTGTAGCATTAATATGTTATTCATGTGGATTAGTAGAAGACTCTTTTCTTGGATGAGGTTCTTACTTTCTAAGCTTGCCACCATTATGACATTAGAAAAACGGAGTTGATTCTTATCTGCATTCCCAAAACTTATGCTTAACGCAGGCAAATTGGTTTTGAAAAAGCCTGTTAATTTTAGTCCTGCAGTATCTCTGTACTCCCTTTGTTCTGTTAACCTGTAGTTTCCTACAACGAAAGAGTTTATTATGCTTGCATTTTTAGTTCCCTGTACATATTGAACAGAAATTTCTTAAACCCCTTGCATTTTTTTGTTTGATAATCAGATTTTCTTTACATTGAAAATGTACATGTATATGCTCTTAGTTTCTTGTAATGGTGTTTTCAATGAGAAATTGGGTAAGTTGTTTTTTTGAATACAGAAAGATAAAATGTCTGTTGAATGTAAGGCATAAAAAATGTCATTATTAAACAAAGAAGAATTTCAGGAAGAAAGAGTTGTCTCTTCTTAAATTTGTGAAGGGTCTAAAAGTTTGACTGACTTACAATAAAATCATAAATCTGGTAGCTTCTTAGGGGCCTGTGTATATTACATTTACGTTCTTTCATCGATATCTGTGAAAAGTTGAGAACTACTGAATGAATCTTCAGGTTACGTGAAATCAGTCTGTCTTCCGATCATAGTCTGGCAAAATTTTATATCCTGAGCTACGTTTGTGGGACGTTTATTTCTGAGTACTTGGCAACTCCTTTTTTATCTCAAAACTGTTGTATATAATTTCTGTTGTTATCGACTATCAATTTGACGTTTGATGTATCTTATGTTTAGAGGGGGTTTAAAGCTAAACTTATTGTTTTTTTGGTTCCAAAATATAATAATAAGGGAAAATGACATGATTAGGCACTCAGTTTTTTGGCCATGAGATTTTAGTCACTAAATTTTTTATTTTTGTATTATTTTCACCACAAAAATATAATAATATGTCATCTTTGTTAGATTATTGATAGTTTCTTGTCATTTTGGCTCTAAAACATTATAGTTTATTAGCCAGTTTGTTTTTCATTGGGTTTGACTTTGATCATTGTGACAGTTTTCACAATTTCTCATTTTGGTCCAAAATAGTAAGTAATTTTGTAGAAATTTGGCACACGCACTATTGTATTCTTGATAAAATAAATCCAACAATTAAATAAAAAAAAATTTTAATGCATCTTTTTTCTGTTAAATGAACTATCATATTGAACATAGTGTAAAATATTCTATTTTAACATATTCTTTATATTGGGTTTCAAATAATGTTTTAAATTTAATTTTGAAAAAATAATTTTATAATGTAAAAGTGTATTAAAAATATAAAAAGATGTGTACAAATAGTAAAAAAGTATATTGAAAATAATAAAAATTGATTATAAAATTATTTTTTTTAAATCAAGTTTTAAACATTGTTTTAAATGCAAAGAAAAAAACGGGCCCTTAAAATTAACTGTGAAATTGAGAAATTACAAGATTTTTTTTTTATTTAGTTTAGTGGCCAAAATGACACCAAAAACTTTAGTGGCTAAAAGTTCTTGTGACCAAAAGTTGAGTAGGCAGTGATGCTATTTGCTAATAATAGTAATAATAATAAATAGATACTACTGGTGTTCCCAGAAAAAAGAAAATGCAAACTAACATGAGATCTTAACATTTCAGCTCTTAAATTATGGAAATCATAGCTTTTAAATTTTCAAACTAAAAAACATCCCACTTCTGTAAACGATAGTATCGAAGTCCCTTACAAAGTTATTTTATACTCTGTTTAAACTCGATGGACCAAAATATAATATTCACTTCGTTCTATTAGAAAAGTCTAGTTTAAAAAATATTTTTTGTTCTAATAGAATAATTCACTTTTAATTTTTCTACTCCCCAGACCCTTATTAATAATTATGTTTAATACATAATTAACTCATACTTTATAAGTAAATATATAAATAAAAAAAAATGTGTCAAATTATTTATTTTAAATCTTGTATTTTGATATTGATAATAAATTGTACATTAATAAAACTAGACCCTTCCATACCATAAGGGAGGGAATATATTAGTATCAATTTTGGAGACCGTAATAGTATGTATTGCCAAAATATAATGTGATGATTTGTTTTAACATGCAATAGATAAAGATAGAAAGTGGGATATTTGACAGGAAAATAGAAAGTAAAATAGAACCAATTGACAGGAAAATTAATTAAGCTAATACAGTAATTGCATTGCTTTCGCAACTGTTTTGCCAAAACGATTCATACACAACAAACACATAAAACTAGGAAAAAAGTTGAAATCGGAAGATTCACACAGATTTGAAGAATTCAGAAACAGAAATTAGAATTTCTGTGATTCAACAGTACTGCCCAAATAACTGGGACTAGTTTAGAGAAGAAAATCATTTCTTCCCATCACCAAACAGATAACCAAGTGAAGAGCCGCCACCAGGAGCAGCATGAACCTTAGTTGAGGGTCTTTCCTGCAATCAGAAACCAATTTCAGAAAAACATTACAGAAATATGTTGAAACAAGCAAACAATTTGCAGTGTGTCCTCCTCCTGTCCATATTAGATGACAAGTTCAATATAAAGATCCTAATGCTAAGATTTTAAGCATATGTACCAGCAAGAAAGATAAAGTTCTAGGTAAGGAAGGACAAACCACAAGTTCCAATTGCTCCTAGACAGTATAGTAGAAATCAATTGGTATCACACATTTATTGCAGTTTGTGAAGACAGTATTCTAGGATTATGAAACATGACTCATCAAACATCTTGTGTCTGTCAATGGAACTTGTGGTAAAGATGATAATTGTGATTTCTCTCTTGTGAGTTGCATAAGTGTGTCTGTCAATACTCTCAAGAGTTGTGGGAAGTGAAGTATTTCTTCCTCAAAGTAAGCCAAACTGAGCAGGTCCATTCAGCAGATATAGCAATGTGCCTTATACCATATCCATGTGCACATGTTTTTCTGGAATAACTTTCTAAAGAGGATGTTTAAAAAGACTTCTTGTAAGTAGCAACCAGTATCATACCGTCAGAAAGTTTCCACAGTTTTGCCCATCTGCCCGCATATAGTTGTTTGTAGTACTACTATGAATGCCTGCAGTTCTGGCACCCGGAGGTGGTGACACAGCGGCAGGTTTTGGGATACGGTCATCATGCTGAGAGAGGAATCACAGTTATCATCTTCACCATATGCAACTCACAAGAGAGGAATCACAATTATCACCTTTACCACAAATTCCATTGACAGACAAGATGCACATTACACAATACAGGAATTGCAATAAAACTGTCATGCTTATTGTGCAACACATAAAGTAAGAGTTGCAAGACGTGAAGTATAATAATTATTTCTACAAACTGAGCAGGTCCATTCAGCAGATATAGCAATGTGCTTTATACCATATCCATGCAACAGCACATGTTTTTCTGGAATAACTTTCCAAAGAGGATATTTAAAGACTTCTTGTAAGTAGCAACCACTATCATACCGTCAGAAAATTTCCACAGTTTTGCCCATCTGCCCTCATATAGTTGTTTGTAGTACTACTATGAACGCCTGCAGTTCTGGCACCCGCAGGTGGTGACGCAGCGGCAGGTTTTGGGCTAGGGTCAGCATTTGAAGGCTTGGGATCATTCTGAGGAGCTTGAGGACCCTTGGTGTTGGTGGTTGTCTCCTCTCCACCTCCAAACAGGTAACCCAATGAGCTCTGGCCACCACCAGCACTGACTCCCCGACCCATTCTCTCTTAATGCTTGTCTATATAGAAGAAACACAGAAAATATTTTTCAGTTTTACAAATAATACCAGTACTCGGGCAAAATTAAACATACTAGTACCAAACTTGAGTTTGCCACAACTTGATTATTGTACTGCAATTTGCAAAGTTTTCATGCATGACTTGTAGCACAGACAGACATTGATAGTATGCAACATGCTATTGATAAGAAAGACAAACTAGGAGTAATAGGTGAATTGAAAGTGCAGTGTTGGTTCTTAGTCAGCAGAGGAGACTTATTTGCTGATAGTCTCATTTCTCAGATAATTCTGGCGACATGCATATTAAAAGCTTTCATAAGGAAATTAAAATCTTTCCCCGCTACATTTTTTTGATAAACTGAGCCACATTCAGCATTCAATCAAAGTCGGAAGGCTTTTCCAAACCTTAGATTCACCAAAAGTCCCCTTCCTCTCTCCTTATGCTATGTAACACAGAAAAAAAGGAATCAAGTTTCGTTTACAGGCTTTATTAACCAATTCTCCTCTATCAATTGCTTGAAAACGTAGTGAAAAAACAAACAAACAGCACTACACATAAAAAGTGTATCAATGAAAGAAGCATAGACTGGGAGAGTTCACCCGATTCTTTCAGTGTAGAAATCTAACCACAAACATTCACAGCAAAATTACCCACTTACAACAACAACAACATTATCGAAATAGAATATAACGAGATCCGATAAATAACACAACCGACATAAAAACCAAGCGCAATTTAAACAAGTAAAGAAATTATAACGCTCCTAAAACACATCCACATCTTCGAAACAATAGATGTTTAAACGAACCACATTATAAACCGATCTAAACGAAAATGCACAGATCATCCCAGAAAACACGCGAGAAGTAAGAAAATGCATCCAATCGATCGAATCAGTAATAACATTGTTGGAACAATGGAATTCAAAGCATAAAACAAACTGAATCGGAATGATAACATAAACAGACAAAATCTAAACGATTACAAGGAAATGAAGAACAGATCGGGAAGAATTCGTCAAATCCGTACCTTGCGAGTCGCTCAACCCAGACGCTGGATGGAAAGAGAGAGAAAGAGACGGTATGGGTTTGTTGTTTGGGGGAAGGAGTGAGGGATCAACTGCGGTTTAAATTGAAATCGCGATTCCGCTTTGCACCAAACAAAATAATTATTTGGGGTAAATTTCAAAATGACCCCAAGGTTTGTACCCCTAAAGTATTAAAAATATCAACATACCTCAGAAAGTTTTATGTAATTTTCAAAATTTCTTACCTCGAAGGCTTTTTTGTAGGAAAAGTTAGAAATATGAAATTTTAAAGAGAATTTCCATGTTTTGAAACCTCAAATGTATTTTGATGTTTCACCAAATTTTAAGGATATTTTAAATTTTACTTTATATGTTTTTAAATGAATGGTCGACACCGTTAATAATAATAATAAATAAATTTTTAGGCTCTTGTTCTTGTACAGTTGTACGTGGTTGTAACATTCATCCCACCTTCCTACCATAAAATTACTTACCAAAAAGAGAAAATACATTTAATTATAATAAATAAATATATAAATGTATATAATTAAAAAATACAAGTGCCTATTTATGAATTATGTGGATTTTATGTTGCGAAGGCGCGTATATTTAAATGGGCGAATCTCTTTATCTTCTTTGCTTTACTTTTTCCTTTCCTTTTCCACAGGAGGCATAGGGTCATGAAAAAGCGTCAATGATGAAGACGTCCGTCGGTGCCATTATTAATGTTATAGGGCCACTCATTTGTTTTATTTTAGATGTTAAGTGAGTTTGTTTGGCGTGCGATAATGAGAATAATGGGAGAATATGTATTTGATTCGTATGATTAATTTAAATTACTTTAATGAGAAATTATTCAGTCACATATACGATATATTCCTATTTTTTATATATCAACCGCACATTTAAGGGTAGCGTATTCTCCACTCTCTTTATCTTCTTTGCAGTATTAAGTTTTCGTTCTTTGTACCTAGTTGCACAGTTGGATCAGTTTGGATATTATTTCAATTAGACATGACCCTAAATCTGAAAATGTCAGTTTCGGTTCCACGACCCGGAACTTATGAAAACAGTTTCAAAACCACCAGTTTCAATTTCTGTTCCACAGGAACTTACGGGAACGGTTTCAACACCACCCATTTCGATTCTGTCACTATTCATGTTCCCGTTCTAGGCCACAATTCCGGTTTCAAAACCACCGGTCCGGTTTCGGGCAAACTGAAATCGTTACCATGTCTAATTCCAACCTGCGAACCGCAATATAAAACTCAAACCGAAACTAGTCGGTGTAAATCCAGATCGGGTTGGTGAGCCAAGTTCTGCTTCCATTGAACAATCAAGGAGCATAATCAGAACTCCATTTATTTTGGGGAAAAAAGGAATGTTATGTATACATTCATCTCTATCATGAAGCCTCTCCAAATTCCAAGATCCAAGGATCATAGAAGTTTCTTTTCGATCTATAACTCATCTGATAACTTAATACAAACTTTCTTTACAAAACTACTAATGGAAGAAAACAAACCATGTACACAGATCTTTCACAAACAACTTTCTAAGCCTGTTAGCAATGAGCAAATCTACTTCAGGCTTGCTGTTTATATATCAACAGTGTAGCTATTCTTCTTGGGTCATGGCAATGGGGTAGCCAGAAAACGATCAGGGATGAATGGACTCTTCTAAAAACGACGGTACAACAAAGTTGTCATGGGATCTTTGCGATCTCGACCAATATCTTGTGTAATGCTTGAGGCTTGGAGAAAAAAGGAGAGTGATCTGCACCTTTTAACCGGAAAACCTTTTCGGGAGGATTTTGGTTGATCATGCTTTCCTGCAGAGATATGGATATTGCATTGTCATCTGGTGTTTCAACATAAAACCGCCTCACGGTCCCATATTTAGCATCCGAAAGAGAGAGCTTCTCCAACACGGGTGAAAAGGGGACTGGCCTCATGGAAACAGAAGCTAATGCGACATCCTGTCGAAAGGAACATAAACAGGGAATCAGCACTAAGAAAATCAATACACAAGCATTTCCAAACAGATAATGAACAAGGCGTGTGAGAGATGAACCGAGCTGATAACAAAAAAAAATCCACGCACAAGTTCAAAATAAAATTATACCAATCTATGCATCAGCAAAATTCTAAGCTATTTATCAGTTAGGTCTTTACACCAGCAAAGTTAGTCCATATATTCATCTTAGACATCGAACCAAGAATGAATGCCACCCACTACCAGGTAAGATAATCTACAGAATAGGGTACTTGTATATTCACAGTACCTTAGAAGGACTCTGGTTAAATAGCAACTCCTTTAAGAGTATCTTATCAAAATCAATAGCAGTTGGAGGGTGAGTATTTCCATTCGCATACAGAAATATTTGTGCCTGCCGCATCAGATCATTCGAATCTGTCTGCAAAAGGAATGGGTATTAAGTCACAGTCAGGAAGGAACTATGATCAAATTCACACCTCACAACAAAAGTGTCTATAAATCAAGCTGAGGGAGAGCAGCATCAAAGCTTAACCACCAAACCTTTTGCGAAAACATATCAAGAATACTCTGCCCGCTAGTCAGCATTATCGCTGCAAGATAAACAGCTTTTGAAATTTTAGAGGGGAAAAGCTCCATAACATATGATAGACATGCACCACCAAAATCATGCCCCACCAGAATCACCTGCATGTTGATTGAAATAGGTCAAAGAAAATGAAAACTCTATATGCCGTGTGTATAAATACTTCACAGTATCACCTCATTATATGAATAACCAATATTTCAGAAGTCGGAATCTGACAAAATAGAAGCAGTTCTATTAAAGACTTCCCAAAATTCACTGTGGCAGTAAGGAGTAATCATTGTTATATGAGCTCTTATCGAAGAAGTTGGGCTGTATGTCATGTAATCTCCTGCTTTGTTTTCTATGTTTTTGTTTTAATTCTCCCTCTGTGTCCTCTTTCATTTTCATGTTTTTGAGAGAGATTGAGGGGATGGGTCGTTGATTATGTAAGCCACCACTTGGAGACTTCTCTAGTTCCAACACTAACAAAATTGCACCAATAAGGGTTGCTATTATAAGAAAGCAAGCAAATGATGGACCAGAAAATGACCTTGCCTCCATCTGCAAGTTTTTCAAGGAATTCGCTGAGTGGCTTCACATACTGTGAAAGACTAGTGATACTATTTGTATCAAATGAATGAACTCCAGAACCAGTCAAATCTATAGCAGTTACTTTAAATCCAGCTTCTTCTAAAAGTGCTATGCTTTTGTACCAACACCATGCCCCAAAGCCACCACCATGAACAAGGACAAAATGGCTGGTCTCAATATTCTCAAGCTTTATATCCTGGCAAATAAAACATGAGTCAAGACTCAGAAGGAAGAACGCGAGGAATCATGGAAAGCTCATGCTTCAGTACAAGATAAAGTAACATTCCAATCTAAGCATCTTCAGTCAACATGTTGGCAAGAAATATTGAAAATAATGCATAGCGATTCACTGTCAGCCAGAAGAGAAATAACCCGTAGAAATTCTTGAAAATTGAGTAAGTTTCACTCGTTTTTACACAACAAATTTGGATAACTAACACAAAGGCCAGAGAGGTAAAGGTAGAAACCATATGTTACAAAGATATGAACCATAGTTCAATAAACTTTATCCAGATTCTAGAAGCTCCTTGAATGGGGGAAAATTCAATAACAATATTTTCTTAACACAAGTTTTGAATAGGTCTTAGTATGAGTCAGAGTTTACTCAATATTTAAACACAAAAAATAGCTGGAAATTTCTTGATGCTATGAGTAAAATAATTGAGATGGTTTGAATCTTATAGCCAAGATATGATTTGTCTTTAATTAGGCAACCTAATCAGCAGCAGGATCACAAGCCAGGACACCAACAAGACATCTTACAAAATATATTTCCTGAAGGATTCAACCCACCTAACATAGGCTTTATCAAATTAATTCTCTCCTAACAACTAATCACACGAAATATTTTTTATCTACTCTTCGTACGGAAGCCTCAAGATTCCATTTTCATATGTCAATAACAGAGCTGAAAAAATTAAACCTCAAACTGCATGCAATTGCAAATCCCAAGTAGGTTCCCAATTTGTGATTAAAGTTATCAAAAATGTAAATCAATAATAATAAAAAAGAAATGAAAAAACAGAAACTTCTGAACATAATCAGAGATTGAAAAGTACCTGATTGACGAGCTGATGAGGCTGCAGCAAAGGATCAGTTAAAGAGCGGGCTCTGGTACTAGAACTCCGAGGCAAAGTTTGACTCCTCTTGGCACTCCCGTTGGAATACCTCAAAGAAGTGGACCGATCAAACGACACCTCACCGTTCTGCAACTGCTGCTGCAGCAGAATCGCCGCAGCCAGAGCTCGCTCGTGAATCACCGCCTCTTCCTTCTTTGTGGACCGATTTCTCGACCACCTTTTACTCCCTCCGGCATGACCAACCGCCGAGGAGGAGGAGGAGGACTGGTGAACTAGTCGCCTGGGCGGCGGCTTCTCCCGAGCCTTCGATTCCCACGAAAAACACAACCCCATTTGACAAAAAAAAGAAGAAAAGTCACATGCAACAGTAAAGGTCGGAACTTTACAAGAAGAGTATGTGAACACTACGTGAAAAGGGGAAGAAATTCAGAGAGTATCTATAAATAAAGATATGTACGGGAGCGAGCGGAAGTGGTTTCACTTTTCAGGTGGTGGAGGAGTGGGGGTTCCCGGAGTGATGGTTAATGCTGACATAATTAAAGGTGGGGGGTTATAACTTATTAATTACTTACAATGATATTTTATTAAAAAATTATCAACTATTTCTATTATACGGAATTCTATGAAATTAGATACTACTTGAGAATCTCCGAGTCTATGCCTTTGCCGAATCACAAGGTTTGTTTGTGATTTTTTTACCTTAATATTCATTTTGGGGGAAAAAATTACCAAAATAAGCAAAAAAAATTTAAAATTCCCAAACTATTGAAAACGAATTTGGGAGATTCGTTTTCAGTTGAAAACGAATCTCCCAAATTCGTTTTCAACCGAACAAACCAAAAAAAAAAAAAACAAAATTGAAAAAAACGAATTTCTAGAATTCGTTTTCAATTGAAAACGAATTTCATGAATTCGTTTTCAATTGATCATCTCTTTTTTTCTTTTTTTTTTTTGCTTTAATAAACGAATTCCATAATTAATTTTTTCTTTTTTTTGTTTTTTATTAATGTCATTAAGAAACTAATTCCACTACAATGGTTTTTAAAATGAATAAAAATAATTATATGTAAACGAATTTTTTAAAAATTAAATAATTATTTTAATTGAATCGAACAGCCGTAAATAGTTTTTGAGTTGTTATAAAAAATAAAAAAAAAAAGCAAAACATAATTATATAATTGAAATTTTAATTTGTAATTCAATAAAATTTTAGAAGAAGTAATTTACGGCATTTTTTGAAATACATAAAATCTTCGTATAAATGAATTTGGGGAATTTATTTATTTGTAAAAATTTAGTCACACATTTATGTTTTAAAAATAATGAATTCCATTAAAAACAAAACTCATAAATTCCTTTCGCTTAAAAAGAAATAACATTAGACCGATGTCGGTTTTCCTGAGACACGAATGCGCCAAAGTCGTTTTTAGTACTTATGTAGTTTTTTCAAAACTCTAGTTGCAGGGAAAACGAATTTGGTAGTTTTGTTTTTCTCTATAAACGACTCAACCAAATTCGTTTTCCAGAGAAATATTTTTTTAAAAAAATTTATTACGAAAATTAGCATTCATGGAAAACGAATGTGGGGAATGCGAGGTGTACTTATGGAAAACGAATTTTTCTTACGGTTTTTTTTTTCCCATAAGTACACCTCGCATTCCCCACATTCGTTTTCCATGAATACTAATTTTCGTAATAAATTTTTTTAAAAAAATATTTCTCTGGAAAACGAATTTGGTTGAGTCGTTTATAGAGAAAAACAAAACTACCAAATTTGTTTTCCCTGCAACTAGAGTTTTGAAAAAACTACATAAGTACTAAAAACGACTTTGGCGCATTCGTGTCTCAGGAAAACCGACATTGGTCTAATGTTATTTCTTTTTAAGCGAAAGGAATTTATGAGTTTTGTTTTTAATGGAATTCATTATTTTTAAAACATAAATGTGTGACTAAATTTTTACAAATAAATAAATTTCCCAAATTCATTTATACGAAGATTTTATGTATTTCAAAAAATGCCGTAAATTACTTCTTCTAAAATTTTATTGAATTACAAATTAAAATTTCAATTATATAATTATGTTTTGCCTTTTTTTTATTTTTTATAACAACTCAAAAACTATTTACGGCGGTTCGATTCAATTAAAATAATTATTTAATTTTTAAAAAATTCGTTTACATATAATTATTTTTATTCATTTTAAAAACCATTGTAGTGGAATTAGTTTCTTAATGACATTAATAAAAAAAAAAAAAAAAGAAAAAATTAATTATGAAATTCGTTTATTAAAGCAAAAAAAAAAAAAAAAAAAAAAGAGATGATCAATTGAAAACGAATTTCAATTTTGTTTTTTTTTTTTTGGTTTGTTCGGTTGAAAACGAATTTGGGAGATTCGTTTTCAACTGAAAACGAATCTCCCAAATTCGTTTTCAATAGTTTGGAAATTTCAAAATTTTTTTGCTTATTTTGGTAATTTTTTTCCCCAAAATAAATATTAAGGGAAAAAATCCTTTGTTTGTTGAGTAAGAAAAATGTATCACTTACCTATGCCTTTAGATGTGCGTCCACCAGATGAATAATTTTGGTACGATTTCTAAAATACAGGTCAATAGTCACATATTGTGTTTAGTTTATTATTTATTATATTATACATAGAGTACTGAAAGCACGAGATTAATGAAATATTGAAAAAAGGTGACTGAAAGTTCATTGCATCTTCTTTAGGTGTATTTGTTTGAGGAGTATTTTTCATACAACTAATTTCCAAATTCAATGTACATGATTTTAGAGGTAAAATTGTATTCTTTTTAACAACGAAAATATGTGCAAATTATGAGTTATTTATATATTTTTATCTTAAGTTTTAATTAGCTTTGATGTTTTACGTTGTTCTATTTTGATTTTTCAGTTTTTTTAAAAAGAAATTAAATCGTGGGTAATTAATTATCTAATGGAACCGACATTAACCACGTTCAGGTTTCAGGGCGGGCAGCATTTTTTTCTCTTTAGTGGGGGGTCAAAATTGTGCACCTCACCACATTATGATTTGATTTCCGAATGTGTCACGAAAAACCTTTAACCAGATAATTATAAGATAATAGTATTTTATTTTCTATTTTTCTCATGAAATAAAGTAACTTTTTTTAAAAAAATTTAAAGACATGTTTCAGTGTTTGTGTCTTCGCTTGCTAATTTTTAAACATATTTTTAAAAGTAGATTTTTTTAATAAAACGAAAAATGTTTGTATTGCTTGGGTGGGTTGGCGTTGGCAACTTGGGCGGGAGTTGGCAGATGAAAGGTTTACGATTTCGGATATGAAGAAGAAACACCGACATTATTCATTGCGTTTCAAACTGAATTTGTCGAAACCCAAACCCAAAGCATTAACTCCATGCAGCCATCCTCTTTATTCCTTTCTCTACAATTTAACCTTTAATTTATGAGGACCAATGGCCCAACCAATTTAGATACGAAATTGTTATACGCAGTAATCGTTTTACTATTCGCAGTAATATTCCTTTATAAAAAGTCTATTTTACCATTTAGCTAAAAAAAAAAATAGCGCACAACATTTGATTTTATAGTCACCAGTACGATCCATATTACATGGTATGTAAATAACCTACACATTTTTTGAAACAGGATAAAATTTTGCGAAAATACTGCCCACAAAGGGCGGTATTTTCCCAATGTTCCTGTGAGAATAGTGTGAAATTTTATGGAAATTTTTTTTTAAAATACTTAAGGGTAAAATAGACTTTTTACAGGGGAATGTTATTGCGTTTAGTAAAACGGTTACTGCGTTTAGTATGCCTCTTTAGATATACGGCTACGGTTATAGACTGATTTGATTGATAATCGTTAATTCAATTTTCCTAACGAATAGAATTTAAATTTTTGGAATTTTTTTTTAATAACTGAAAGTAGCAGGGATTGAAAGTTTGTGTCAAAATAAATAGTACACGACTCTTCTTTTTTAATAAAAGCAACTCTTCGTGGATGAAATCATAAAAATGACTCATCGTATCATCTTACTTATTGGAAGAGTTATAATCCATGTAAATCACTTATTAGAGGTCTCTATATAGAATTCAGAAACATGAAAATATACACGAAATCTCAATTCATGAACCCTCTTCCTCTTTCTTCTCTTGTTATTGGTGTCGATACAAAAGTGTATAGCACAATTTAAAGTTACACTTTTCTTAAACAAATTCAGTATTCTCTTGTGTATTAATTAATTAGTTTTTATTTTAATAGAAATTTGTATTTTTCACTATAAATTATTCTTGTTGTATAAAATATCCAATAATAATTTAAGTACTCGGCGAAATAGGAGCAAAACTGAAAACTGGTATAAAAGAAAGAGGAATAAATGGTATGAATTGGGAGGATGACCGATCATGCATTCAGAGGAGAATTGGTGCCGGGGACGATGGAACCATGCAATGTTAAGTTAATATCCGCATTCGCATATTATTCACAAGAAATTATTCCATACACCTGTTTTATAAACTAAAACTATATAATCTGTATTATTTAAGGATAAAAACCGTAAATAGGGAGTCATCTTTATTCATTTTAATTTTAATTAATCTGTTGCACTAAAAATATGGACGTAACAGTTATATAGAATAATTTTTCATATTCACGGCAATCAAGTTATTTTTAGCATTGTAACTTTTTTTTAGAGCAAGGAGCTTTGCAAATGATTTTTTACTACGTAATTTATATGCTTACTCTGTCCCATTCAAAGTTTACTTTGTATTATTAAAAACAGTAATACAAAGTGAAATTTTTTGAATGAGACGGAAGGATTAATATTTTAAAACAAAAAGAAAACACACAGACAATTATTCTTCTAACTAATAAGGGGTGGGGGGGAAAATAAATAATTTGAGTGTTTCAAGCCGTCGGTGTCCCATGATATATTCTGGGCCATAAAATAAAAGAAGCGGCATCAATTAGTTAAGAAGAAGCCAATACTCAATATGAGAAAAACAAATTCTTAAAAATAGAATTGTTATTTGCAGGAATCAAATTACTATTTATAGGAATATTTTCCTGTGAGTTTATTATAATGCCCTTAATTATTTTTTTTAATAAAAAAACAAAAAATGAACAAAAAATTGCGACATTTTTGCCCAAAATGTCGCCAACTATAGGCGACATTTTTGCCCCAAGTATAGGGGACATTTTTTTTCCTTTCTTGTTTTTATTTTTTTAAATAACTAAGGGTATTATAATAAATTTATAAAAAATGTTATTATAAATAGTAATTTAATTCTTGCAAATAGTATGCCATTTGTAAAATGCCACTAAATGGTCAGATACTTCCTTTCTCCTAATTCCTTTTGTTTGTGACAGCGAATAAATTGTCAATTGGAGAATGCGGAGGAATGGAGGGTCCCAACGTTGTCATTGTGTTTTTTTAAGATTGATTATGTTTGTTAGCCCGATGCATAAAAAGTTAAATTTATTATACAATTATTTATATAATATAATTACGATATTTAAAAGGTTAAATTTGTTACGGATTGTCAAAAATATTGTATACAAGTTTTTGTTAAGAACTAACTATATAAGCGAGAATACTTTGAAGTTTTGAGTGTTTTAGGTTAAATTACATATATTCTTCATTAAAGGTTTGTAGAATATAGCTGATATCAAGTGGGTAATTTTTGTTTTATCTTGTGTCTGTAAAAGTTATATTGATAAATACGAAAAAAATTGGATGTTTCCATAAAAAGAAATAAAAAAAATATAAAAACTTGTTTGTAAAAGCTATAAGCATTATTTTATTTTATTCTTTTAAATATTTGCACTCATAAACATACTTGTTTTTTAGACATAAAATATAATTTTAAAGACGACTATTTTAATATAATTTGAAGAAAAAAAAAAGTTTAAAACTTGTTTTTGTAACACCGATGTACGTGGGGCTGAAATGATTGACATGGTCCCGTTCTGTAGAGTTTAGAAGCCACAACCACCAGAGAGAACTTTTGTTTGTTTTTATTTAAATTAAGTATTTCATTTTTTCTAAATAAAAAATTAAAAATTATTCCGTCACATTTAGAGCGAGGGAATTCATTTTATAATATAATATTTAAATATTACAAATTGAATTTTTTAAATAAGACGGAAGAGTATTTCATTTTAATATTTAAGAAATAAATACAATGCAATTCAAAGTCTGTAGTTCCATGTGTCCCTTACCGACTTTTCGAATTGCTTTGCCTCTTGGGCTAGTGTAGTAGCCAAGTCCAATTCTTTTCATAAATAAATCATAGTAAAAAATTTGAAAGATACTAGGCGACATGGTTGATACGATCGTAAAAATATTCAAAGTATAAATCAAATAATTGATACGACGTTATATATTCTAATAAAATAAAAGGAATAATAAAATTACGTTAATCAGTATGAGAATGCATTTTGTAATTTGATTGCGTGCATCACCACTCAAATACTAATACACAATTTTAGAAAGAAACAATTCCCCTTAATTTTATTTTTTTTAATTTATAAAAAAAGGGCAAATGACACCAGTGGCCACCCAACTATTCGCAATGTTCAGTTTTGGTCACTCATCTTTCAAATGTGCGCATTTGGCCACTCATCTTTCTAAAACGTGCCTGTGAAGCCATTCCGTCAAAAATGCTGTCAAATTTGACGGAATCCATAAGCAAACGTGCAGTACTCCTTTTTCCTTAACTCCCCCAACAACATTCAAGCTATCATAAAACATCTGGTGTCATGGTGTTGCTGTTAAACTTGGATGGACGAAAATGTTTATGTGGGAAATGCTGGCTTGGCGATGTACGCGAAATGTGGATGCATTCAAGGCACCCGTTTACGTAGAAGTAAAGTTTAGATGAGCTGCCCCATGTATCTCTGCAAAACTTAAAGGCTTCTGTGTCGATGTAGAGAAAGCTTATAATGTAGCTAAAATTAAAGTTGTGTGTGTATGATTCTTCTTTCTCTTGCTGGAAATAATTTGATCCTTTCTTTCTTGCGCCCGCGTAGAAAGAACTTATATGCCAGAGAATATCTACATTTTGCAAATGCAGGTGCGTAAGAGGCCACTCAACAAAAAGGAAATGCAAGAAAGGAGGAAGACATCATAACAATAGATCCCCATATGAATTCACTGACTGTGTATGAGACAAAGCTCAAAGTAAGTCTCTGCTTGGGGAGTTAAGGAAGAAAAGGAGTACTGTACGTTTGCTGATGGATTCCGTCAAATTTGACAGCATTTTTGACGGAATGGCTTCACAGGCATGTTTTAGAAAGATGAGTGGCCAAATGCGCACATTTGAAAGATGAGTGACCAAAACTGAACATTGCGAATAGTTGGGTGGTCACTGGTGTCATTTGCCCTAAAAAAAAAGAAGGTTCACAAAAACAAACAGAAGGACCAAGCATTTCCCTTTGGTTCACCATTACTCGTAAGTGAGAAGCCCCCACCTTTTCTCTATTTTAGTAATTTCTTTTGTTTTCTTGGCAGCCTTGATGGGTAGATTAGCCGCTGGATAATGGACCACTCAATATCAACAACTTTTTACGCTTTCTCATAATTCCCTCACGCAACTCTCCATCCATTCCCTTATATTTATATTTGTTTACTCCCTCTCTCTTTCTATAGAAAATTTCTATTTGAAGAACTTACAAATTTTATGAATTATAAGTTACAATACTTGAGTAATTTCTTGTAATTTATTTTTATTGATATCGTTATTTTCTAAAGGTGATTTATTATGAATTACACATAATTATATTATTAAGGGTACGAGAACTAAAAGAAAATCAAAACTGGACTATCCCCCTCACTTAGCTTTAAAAAAAAAAAGAAAAAAAAAAGGAGTTTTATACTATTACAATTTCTTTATGCAATAGATGAAGTCTATATATTTTTAGTGAAACGTAACATTCAATTAAGCTAAAGCAAAGATTATTCAAATTTCTCTGATGGAAAATTAAAATATCTCCCAATAAAGTAATATATTCGTATGACCTTTTATATGTTCAATTATGAATGATGAAATATCTTAATAAATTCCTTGTGGCTGTCCACTGTCTACTCTACGCTAATTAACAACATTCATTAATCACTAATTTTCTTCTAATTGTAATTACGGATGAATGCTGCTTTAGTGATTATCAAGATTGATTAACGTAAAGCTGCACCCGAAGGTTGCGTCTGGATTCAGCGTTTCTTTCCTTTGTGGGCCTTTTTTCCATTACTCTAACCCTCATTCATTTCATTTTTTTTAATTTTTATTTATATCGTAAATTTAATATAATAAAATAAATTTTCAATCAATTTTTTATTATTTAATTGTATATTTTTAATACACTTTTAAAAATAAATTTTTTTTTCTCAAGATATCTTTTCAAAATCATACAAGAATGAACATGGCCTTATTTTTCTTCTGAATAGTAATATATATTATATATATATATATATTTATTCCATCAAACTAAACTATTTCAATTTCCAGAAAAATGATTTTCAGACTGATCTATGTTGTCCAATACATGGATAACTAAGCCCATAATGATTGGGCCGGCCTACTCATTGTTTGGGTTACACACTAACCCAAAGGGGCCTTTTCCGTTATGCTAAAGAGGAATTAGGGCTATTTGGGAATAAATTGATTTGGGGATTTCGGAGTTAGTAGGAAGACATCGTTTTGGCTCTCGGAAAGAAGAGCATTTTTTCAGTAATTGGAACGGCACCGTTTTTCCTCTCACTGAAGGAACAGTTTCTTCTTTGTTTTATTTCCTTTCTTTTGCTGCAAGTTGTTGCTTTGCTGTGATGATGTAGGTGAGCTCACTCCAAATGCCACGTGTGCATTCGGTTATGCCATTGAGTGAGTTTAGGGAATTGGTATCAGATAAATACCTTGTGTGCAAGGTCGTAGGGTGAGTGTAAAGAATTGGTATCAGATAAATACCTTGTGTGCAAGGTCGTAGGGTTATGTATTTTTGTGATGATGAATTCTCTTCCTCTATGAAGTTATCTTTTCTCATCTCTTCTATTTCTTCTTCCTTTATGCTTTATCTCATCCCCTTTTCTGTTCTTGTTTGGATTCTTACAATATTTAGAAATTAATTCTCAAAAGCATAACATTTCCCCGCCACATGGATATTCACCGAATTTAACAACACCCCATTTATCAATTATTATCAGTATAAGTTTTTTGTCCCCCCGCCCCTGAATTTTCCAGATTAATTACATTTACCCCTCCCAAAAGTTGAGAAACGTATAAAAGATCCCTTAAATTATTTAAATACTATTAATACCTCCATTTTAATTTGGTTAGATTTATTAATATATTTCCTGATTTGGTCACAAAGCGTTAAAATTTTTTGAGAATAAAATTGTGTACTATATTATTGACGTTGAAAATCGTTCAAGAACGTTTGAGATATAAAAGGTGGAGGTACCTCCCACTGGTAATCCTGATTCAGGCTCGTGGCCCCGAATTACGCCAGTAAGTGCACAATGACATCCATGCCCCTCTCAACTCTATAAATTCCCTAAAGACCAAGCTTCTGAATCTTGGATGCTATCTCTGTTACTAGTTCCTGAGATTTCGCCTCTCGCAGCAGCTCTGCCCTTGCTATCAAAACCGCCGTCGTTGCATCCCCTACACGCGAGCATGGTTGCCAGCCATGCTAGGTCACAAGGTCAATCGCCACAAGGTTGCCTCCGTTTCCTTTGAAAAATACACTTGGCGATCCGCCTAGCCATTTCCCATGCCCATTGTCCATCCGCATCACAACCAAACCCTTCCACCGTTGTTGTCCTGTTGTCGAATGGTAAGTAGTGTCGAAAAAATCCGAAAGCTCGGTGGGCGCTGTCCAGTAGTAGAGCAAATGCCAGGGAAGAATCCTCCCGCTCCGAGCAGGTCTTCGTAGCTTTCTAATTTCATAAGGATTCAGTCGTTGAATGCATCACCCTTAGAGGCATTGGTAATTTTTCAAAATCTTAAGGGAGTATTTGTAAATTTTCCAAAACCTTGGTGGAGCTTAACATAATTAACCCAATTTGTTGTTGCTCAGATAGGGTAACATCTGAATTCTGAAGACTCCAGCGCCCTAACAGTCAAGAAGGTAGTATTCGGAAATCGCAACGTCAAAGGCGCACGATATAAGAAACGTCCCGACAGCTCACGACTATATAAACTAACTTCCAACTTTCAAAACAACCAGCACGCCACTTCTAATTGGGAGGCGGCTTACGAAATTATAACTGACATCCTCAACGCATCCGAAAAACACATCCCGCTATTGGAGAGCTTCATCGTCTTCTTCTTCTTCTTCCCGGAATCGCCCACCGTCGTCTCAGGTAATTCCGACCATAGCTCTCCCTCTCTATGTCTCCTCCTCTATTTTAATTCTTCTATGCGTTGCTTGCTTTCTATTTATATCATAGTCTCATAGACTTTTTGCTTTGCGAGTCTCCACGACGACCGTTGTTTGTCTATCAATTATTTAATGTGGAATTCACATTTGAATCTCGAGCACTGTTTTTATGGATTGAAATTCGGAACTTACGAGGATGTGTACTAGGTTTCGTTGATTGAAAACGTATCGGCTTGGAGACTAGCATCTTAAGAAGCTCATATGTATGTAAAATTTTAAAGATTTTAAGAATGTACTTTGTGAAATTCTGTTTATCTAGGATTCTACCCTCTATGATCCTGTTTATGTTTATTATGCTAATGAAGCATGTTCCCCAGGGTGTTATGAGTTATTCATAGAGGAAGAAACATTCTGTGTAAACGAGGGAAGTTCATCTGATATTTATCAAAAGTTTGGGATTGGGATATTAGTATACCTAGATATAGGATGTGATAATAACAAAGTGGAGGTGTGCTCGCTGAAGTTGATGACAAATTCCGGATCAGTGGCTAATAAGTTGGTCTAATTTGCTTCCGAAACTATGTACTGGAAAGATTTGGTTACCTATACATTAATTTCTGTGCATTGTTTCTAGCTTTCCATCTTAATTTGCCTCTGTGGCCTGCCCAATTTTGCGAAGTATTTCACGTGGTTGCTATTGCTAATCCTCAATTTACGATAAAAACTCCAGCACTCATCTTTTCTTGATCTAAGTGGTGAACAGTGTTCCTCTGGAGAGTGGAGAGTACCTTATTAGATGCACGTTGAACAGGGAGCTTCTTGCCAGTACTTTAAATGGATTCAACGTCAGATGCAGCCCATGCCGGAACTGATGTAGAGCCAAGAAAGAAAAGGTGGAGGAGGAGGAGGAGAAAATGGCAGAACAGAGATGGTGTTGATACAAATTTGGAGCAAAACAGAAACCAAATCAATCAGGATCCGGAATGTTCGGCGGATCCAAATGTTTGCAAGACGGCTAGGGGTAGAACTCAGGATAACATTATAGGATTGGATTCTGCTGTTAGACTGAATGCAGATTGTCAAAGTTCGGTTGGTGTTTCAACCGCACATTGTCCGGGGACTGTGGAGTCTGGAAATGAAATAAGCAGAGGAATGGTGATAAAGAAGGCTGATTCAATTAGTGGATCTCTAGGTGTGTCTGATGGAATAAGAGATGATAATTCAACAAGGACAATGGCGATACCGCAAGATTATGGATTCTTTGTAAGGAAAGAATCTTCAATCTATGCCCCACAGCATGTAACTGGTGTGGAAAATCCCTCTGAGATTATGTATTCAGATGTTCTCAATGGATCAAACTTATGTTTTGTTCCTCGCCATTTTGTAAATGGATATCCAGGTGTTTGGCCTGCCCCTTCCCCGGACCCCAGGGGCTTCTATGCACCGAACTTCCCTTTATATCGTCCTCGCCATTTTCTCAATGGATATCCTGCTGTTTGGCCCGGTCCTTCTCCGGACCCCAGGAGCTACCATGCACCGGGCGGCACTTTATATCCAGCTGTTTGGCATGGCCACTCCCCGGACCCCAGGAACTTCCATGCACCAGGCGCCCCTTTATATCCAGCTGTTTGGCCTGGTCCTTCCCCTTGTCCCAGGAGCTTCCATGCACCGGGCGGCCCTTTATATCCAGCTGTTTGTCCTGGCCCTTCCCCGGACCCTAGGAGCTTCCATGCACCCGGCCGCCCTTTCTATCCTCCTGTTCACACGAGAAGAAAGCTTCTTGTTCTTGATATAAATGGGCTGCTTGCAGATATAGTTATGCCTCCACCTCCAGATTGTAAGGCAGATACACATATCTCAGGACGAGCAAGTGAGTGGTTTAAATAGCGCATAATTCTTTCACGGTAGCTCATCTTTCTGAGCTCATTCAAAAGTTAGGATGTGATGTTTAGTGATTGATCCTTAAAGATCTACCGTATTCTTTGATGCAGTTTTCAAGAGGCCTCTCTACAATGACTTTCTAATGTTCTGTTGTGAGAGGTTTGATGTTGGAATTTGGTCTTCAAGATCTAAGTATGTTTTCAGATTCTTACTTTGTGCTTGCATCCAATTTCAATTTTTTTGGTTGAAATTCCGTAGGAAGTTTTCTGCTCCTAACTTTATGTAAGTGTTGAAGGATTGGTAAGTGCTGACTTACTGATATTGTGCAGGAAAATTATTGATAGAGTTGTAGACTATTTGTTGGGAGATCTTAAGGATAAGTTGCAATTTTGTTGGGTAAGAATTTTATGTTACAAATTGAAATTAGTTGTTCTTGTGGCCTACTTTCAACTGCAATTCAGCCTATTAATCCAAAAATGCAAACGGGAAATACTGCATTGAAAAGGTTTTGAAAAGCAATCATTTTGTGTAACCACTAAAAGTAAAAAATTTAGAAGAAAATAACAATCCAAAGAACAGGTCTAAAGACAAACGTGAAAGCTACTATTTATTTCTTATTTTTATTTTGTCTGTTATAACTGTGTTGATTCCTTCTTCTTCCCTTTTGCTTTGTTGCTTGTGTTTTGTTTAAGAAACTAAACGCATTATGGAACAATCACATAAGGTTTTGTATATCTTTGCCATTAACATATATAGCATTTGTTTATTAAAAATCTATAATGGTTTTATTAAATTTCTTTCTAAAATACTTGGAAAATATTTCTGAGAAACCAGATGCAGAATTTAGAGTCTTAATTGTGGATACTTATTTGGATCAGTTGCTAGTCCTGAAAGGGTTGATGAATACAATGCATAATGAGTCTATGAAAACCAAAAAAATGAGGACTGAATATTGTAGCTAGTTGTACCGAAGTACTTGAATGAGCAGTTTTTTCTCTCTTACAATAAAGATTTTCATGTCATATGAATAAGAACTGATTCGACTGCTTCTAGATGCCTTCTATAGGGCGCTGTGTATCTTATCTAATCATCCTGTATTGATATATGTTATGCTGTATTCATCCCGTGTCTCATCTAATTATGCTTAATTGCAGAAATTGAGATAATTTATGTGTTGAATGTTGCAGAATATGCTCCATTGTACTGAAACAAAATTCAAAACACTAGAAAATAAGCATAAGCCTTTGGTTTTCAAAGAGTTGAGAAAGCTGTGGGAAAAACATGATCCTGATCTACCTTGGGAGAACGGAGATTATAATGAATCAAACACGGTATTGGTGGATGATTCTCCTTATAAAGCCTTACTCAATCCCGTAAGTGATCAACATCTTTAGTTTTCTCCAAGCCCTTACAACTTCTTTCATTGGATTGCTGTAACTCTATTTTGAATGCGAATGCAGATTCACACAGCAATCTTTCCTTATTCATACCACTATGGAGATGAAAAAGATAATGCATTAGGTATTTATCCATATTACCAGCACTTCCATATTTTATTTTCCTTATCTGTTGCTCACGTCTTACTTGCGTCCTAAAAATAGTAAGATGAAATTCGTTTACACTTATCCGTATGTGATATTGAAGCAATTCTAAATCAATAAATTGTATTGGTTTTGCAATGGTGAAGAAATATCTTTCCACTTTCTATTTTCTATACGGGGGTGGGTGGGGGAGTGGGATGTGAAGCCTTTCTGTGGTAGTTGATTTTCACTCCTGACCTATGAAGTACAAGGTGAACTTTCTAAAGGCTGTTTATACAATTTAATGCAGGACCTGGAGGTGATCTTCGAGTTTACTTGGAAGGTTTGGCAGCAGCTGATAATGTACAAAAGTACATCGAGCAACATCCATATGGTCAAGGAGCTATCAATGAAAGCAGCTCTCTATGGAGCTTCTACTCTGAGGTGCTCTCCAGCTGCTCTGTGTAAGATACCAAAAGAAGGAAATCCCCTTTCACCTTATCTGTTATAACTCTCTTTGGCTCTGTGGGAAGAAATGTAACATTATATTGATTTTGTCACCGGAAACCAAATATAGAACATTAGTTATTTAAAAAAAGGCTGTCTTTTGTTTCTGTAAAGTAGTTGTAGCTGACTGAGCTCAGTAGACAGTAAACTTGCTCACCACCTGAAATGTTTTTGATTGTGGGTGGTCACAAAAGAATTCTTAGAACTTCAGGATAAAAATGGCATGATGAATCGATATTTTTCCCTGTTCTTTTGCACCTTCTGTTTTATTGGATTATTTTAGTTGCTTAAGGTCATGTAACCTACAGAACTATGGTTATGGATGTCACTTCTGATGAAGAGATTCTTGCAGTGAAAAAAACATCCAACATTTGGTATAATACTTCCCTTCCCTTCATCACAAAAAAGGGGTTCAACTTAAAAATTGTTTAAACTCATTAGAATTAGAAACTACACTTGTGAAACACATATAGATCTAAATTGAAATAATGTTGAAACTAGAAACATAAATTTATTCTTGAAAACAAGAATGAGATTTTTTTTCTTCTTTTTGTGTGTGCGTTTGTGGTGGTGCAGTTTGATTGAAGACTTTGCATAGTTTGGGTACAAAAACCTCCAGAGCTGGTAGTTTTGTTGTCAATCAATCTCTTTTGTCTTTTTGATGTTATGTGGTTTTAGTATGATAGCTGTACCACATCAGTTCTCACTGTCACTCATTCTTTCGGTTTGAAGTAGATTCGTTTCTTCCCTCTGGCTCTGGACTTTACCCTCGTTTTGGGCTAACAGAATATCTTGGCAAGAAATGATACCACAGTCCAGTACCTTCAACACTGGCAGTACATACATTTCTGTTACGGGCTTTCTTTCAACTCGTACATCTTGGTGGTATCTTTCTTGATGATGCCCATTTACAAGAAGTATAAGTGTTAGTATAACTAGGAAAAATACCTGGATGTTTTGAACTGTACTTTGTGACTTAAAAATGATATTATACCACTTTAACTCTTTTAACAGGACATGAGAAGTATTTCTTACATGTTCAATTATTAGGGAGTCGCTAGATTGGATAGAGGAGACAAGTACTTGAATTTTGTATAATAGAGAGAATTATTGTTAAGGTGCAATGGTTTTGTTGGTAGGGCTGACCTTATTGGAGACATGTCTCTTAAGTGTGTGTACGAGCTTGGATTGGGATAGATTGATGATACCAATCAGCAGGGGGAAGATAAGAACGCGGGGTGGTGGTACATAGTACAGATATACAACCAAAGGCTATGAATAATGCATTATGCATGCTCTGCCCCTTCCCTTGTCTAAGTATTAGAATCCTATACTTGTAGCTAGAGTCTTCAATTAGGCTACAAAGGTTGTACTTCGGTGTCAATTTGCAACTCATTTCCCTAATTCTTGCACTTTCTTATGTTGAATTGAATCTCTTCCATTTTATGTCATCATAACATTCGTATTTTAAAATTGTCGTACAAAATTGATATATAGTTAATAATACATGTTAAGAAAGTGTGCTAAGGTGCATACGTTTTATGAGGTAGAAATGGTAGAATTGAGTGGAATATAGGGCAGACAAAGTAGAAGGAAATGCATGCGAAATTGTATAGCGTAATGGGCAATGGGACCATGGGGCTTTAATTTGTCATCATTGTGTGTGTTGAGTGTTCACAATTCACAATGATCATGATCATTTATTTTAGGCCCCTTGTGCTTTGTATTCTTGTATCGTGTGCTGTAGCAGAGTAGTAGTAGGTAATTGACACGAAGACTCTCAGTGATACTGATGGTCTTGGTTCAGATCTCACATGCTTCTTCTTCTGTCACTAAGGAAAGGAAAGATTCGTGGAAAGAAAAGATCATGAAACCTTATTATAGTCGCCCATTCTTAAAAGGAAGTTGGTTAGGATCTTGTTTGGTTTGAAGATATAATTCGTGCCCAATAGGCTTTAACCATTGGATAAGAACATTATGTGATTGCAGGATGATTAGATTAGTTTAGTTTAGTTTATGGAAAAGTTGAGATCCCAAGAACCTAAAAAGAAGGCATCATATCATATTGATATCACCGAATGAGGAGGGGAGGACCTAGGAATCGGTGTAAGATGTGCATTAACGGACTTTGGCACGTGCCCAACTGGGTGGCTTATGGTTCCTATGATCTGGCAACTTGATTGTCTGAATTCTCAACCTTTCCTAATAAACCCTTCATTTTTTTTTTAATTTTTATTATTTTAACAACGTATTCAACTTGTTTAGTATTTTCATATATTTCTGGGCTATCCCTTGTTTGAATTATAAAATATTCTATACATGTTTAAGAGTTCATATTCTGTAAACACTGATTTCAACCTTTAATAAGTTATAAGATTCTCTGCTCCATGCATGAGACTAATCATCTATGTGACGTAAGAACGGCGCAGCCCAAACTAGTTAGTTTCTACATTTCTTTTGCCAAATTTCAAAGAGGATTTGAGTTTGAGATACCTGATTCAACTAATCATTCTTTTAAAAAGCACTAATGATTTGCAGCCTTTAAACATCTACTTGATTGATCTTTTGAGTTTGCTTAGTGTTGTTATGCATTTGATGGCGACCAATAACAGAAAGAAAATAGTCACGATCCCTCTACTACTTTCCATCTAAACAATAGGGCAAATTATCAAAACCTTTCTAAAGTTTGTTTAAATTATCAAATGAATCTCCTACTTTATAAAATTACTAAATAAACGTTATAGTTTAAGCAAATTATCATTCAAATCTTGTCACAACATAATACGCGAGGTTTTAAACATTATTCCAATTGTAATTTCACTATTCATTAGAAAATTTGTTCGATTCTGATGGTTTATCGATTTTATAAACTATGAGATTCGTTTGATAATTTAAATAAATATCAATAAGGGAGGCATTTTGCGTCTTGATCGAACTCAATAAAAGTAACCATGATCTAGAGCATCAGCCACGCATGCTGCTTATTATTATATTGATCGTACTTGTTGCGTACGAATTAGCCTTATTCATTTATCATCGTGCTTGTTCTTCCTTCCTCATAGTACCAAATTAATTGAGATTAAATAATTGATTCATAGAAAGAAGCCAATTCTTTCAATTTGTGGGGTTACCCCTAACACAAGTTTAGATCCATTCACCTTTGTGCTCTTCCTCCTCATGTGATCAAAGTACTATTCCTCAAAAGATGGAATCTTATTAACTTTTACAACAAAATTTAAAAAAAATCCCAAAATCAAACTACGTATAACTTAACGACACTCAAAAAATATAACACATAATGTGAAGACGGTTAACCAAATTGTATCAAACTAAACTAGTAGGTGTGTGACCAAGGGAGGAGCTAGCTAGGAGGGGGAGCACATGGTGAATTGGTGGGAGGGGGAGGGGGAGGGGGAGGGGGAGGGGGAACATCATGTGGCAATTATGGGGTAGGGTTTGTTGGAACATAGTATTGGTTGATTAAGAAAAGAGTTTAGTGATAGTTGGCCTTTGCCTCAAGAAATTAAGGCAACCCTCATGCCTCCTCTTTACTTTATCCACGTGATCTTGCAGCTGCCTCCCTTCTCTCAACCATCACCATCATTCTTCCACTATTTCTCCATCCTCATCCCCCACACACTAATTAATACACAAAAAAACCAACAAACATAAATTTTCAATTTTCTTTTTTTTTATATATTAATTTTAAACGATTACTACTAGATTTACATCTAGTTACAACAATTGGAGGTCATCAGAGAGGGAGAAAGATTTGTTTGCTGCTGCAGCTTCTACTGTATGAAAATGGTGTCGCTATATCTGAAAGTTGTTGCCGTTGAACCTCCTACAACCCAAAATCTTAAATATCTTATGACGTATCACTGAGTTGTACCATTGAACACTAAATTTATCACTTTGGTTAATGCACATCCACAACAATATTTTGTAATTTTTATGCTTCATAACCTTTTATTTTTATAGTATGAACATGTGAAGAAAAAGTGTAAATATAATTATTGAAAATACTAGAATTGTTTCGTATATACGAAAATATTGAGTAAATGTAATTGACCTATAAAACTACAACTTTCTTTTGCTTCAGTGACGTACATAGAGAGACCTGACCCTTCCTCTGAAAAAAGTAATAAAATATTTTTAAAATAAAATAAAAAATTAAGAAGTCAGAAGATTATTAATAAAATTCGTACGATCTTCAGGACCAAAGACCATTGCTTATTTATTTAGTTTTTAATTGGCGACTAATTAATTAATAAATTGATTTGACCAGCACTTAAATTATTAGTTGTACATGGCAGTAATTCAGGTTTTTAATTAATTAAATTAAATAGAGATCGAAGCAAAAGAACATGCAGCCATGTTGGTGGTTCGATTTTGCTGTCAAACACGTCCAATTGAAAAAATTGGACTTAGGAACGAGCTAATATTTCACCGACTGCGACGCATAGCGGGCCACTCAGTTATCATATGTTCAATTTTTATCTCTGTCAATTCTACCTATTTAGAGTGTAAGCTGACAAGTTACTGCATAAATGAGGATTCTAAAATATAACGATGCATTAGAAAAACAAAAAATTGGACCTCCTTAGTTTCCATTTCTGTTTTGGCTTGCAATTAATTTGTCAAACTGCAAGCCAAATCAATCAATCATTCATGCAATTAATTTATCCATTCTTTTTCTTGGCCAAAAACAGCTGTGGATTTGTCAGGATTTCGAGACTTTTTATAGCATCGTATATGTATTATACCGTGGTCCAAACTCCTGTTTGATTAATTCAGTTCAAGAAATTCGGCTGTGAAATTTTTAGGTCTTCTTCGGAAGTTCATAATTTAATAGGGTGGTGGTTGTTGATTGAATGATGAAGAAGAAGAAGAAGCAGGAGGCAGTAAAAATGGTGGCATGCAATTAAAAACAACCCAGGGGAGCATTCATTTGCGAGCGGAAACCTAAAGGCGGACAATTCTTGGCCATCTTTAATGCGGTGAGCGGAAAAATCTACACAACGTGGGTAACGTTATTGTCAGAGTAGGTAATGACAATTAAAAGTTTGGGTAAATTGATCGGTGGTGATATACCGATGTGACCATCATCGATCAATCTCTATTAATTCAATGAAATAGACTGGCCGGTTCTCAAATTATTGAGATTCATGCATGGATCGTTTTGATTTGTCTTTTAACTTTTAAGTCTCCAAATTTTGGAGTCCATTATTTGAAATTCTCTCCTCCAATTCAATGTTGTTCGGAACCAACAAACTGGTTAAGAGAAATAGTCAAAATGTCAATGACCTAAGAGTTAAAAGGTAACTCGGGCATGACGACATAAATGTTACTTTCAATTATAAATATATTAATAATACATAAATATATATATATATTTTTTAAAATTAACGTTTCGAACAAGTGTGTGGAGGGCGTACAGTTGGAAAATAAGTGTGTCGGAGAATTAGGCAACCCTGGACCCCGGAGGGCAAAACACAAGTCCTTTTCCACACTTAGGAGAACCTAAACTGAAGCTTTCATGTATGGTTACAATACAATAGTAGCTGCACTTCATTCATTTAAGTCCTTGGGTAGTAACTGGACCATTAATTGCTCCTCTAGTTTAGTTGAGGAAATCTGGATCCATAATTCTCCAGAAAATGAGTCACCGCTGCTGTTTTTTTCACCTAAATTTGATGTTGAGGATTCAGTTTAGTTTATCCATCCATCAGTCACATGCATTTGCGCAGACTCTCGTCTTGAATTGACACAAGTTTTTGAAGATTTTCTTTGTGTTTCACGTAGTAGAGTTGTAAACGAGTCGAGTATGAGTTTAACTTGAGCTGGATGTAATCGAGTTTCGCTTGATAATAATAACAGAAATTTGGCTGGGCTCAAGCTCGAGGTCGAACAAATTTCTATCCAAAAAATTAAAAATAAAAATACTAATAGGTAAAATTTATTTTAATAAAAAAAAAAAAAAGAGTATAAGACCTATAGACTTGATGGGCTCGACGAGCCATTAAGACTCTATTGACTAGGCTCGAACCAGATTTTGAGCTAGCCCCTCGCGAGCGGCTCGACTCATTTACAACCCTCCAAGAAGACAAAAAAAAAAAAAAACTAAGAAAGTGCCCTTTTTTTTGTTACTCCATTTTGAATAAGCAATTATTATACACAGTAGGCAAAACACCCATCTGGCAAACCAAGATTGTTCTTTTTTATCTTATTTATTTGGTTTTTCATAGTATTAGTTTCCCAGTTACAGATTTCCACATCTGTACGTAATGAGGAGACCACAAAACCAAGTAATCAGTGCCATAAAAAATACCTAAAAATAAAATAGTGAGAGTCCAATACAATAGAAAATGTAGTGAATGAAATTCCCCACTGCAGTTTAGTTTTTAAACAAAAAAAGTATTTGGTGTTGTACTTTTTACTTCATAAGTGAAAGCGCACAACTTCTTAAACTAAAGAAAGGCAAATTGATAGACTGGACCATTATGATTTGGGGGATACCATACCAGATGGTCCTCTTTACTACTAGTAAATGGGACAACTTGTAACTGAAATGCCACCCCCTAAATTAAGTCAATTACTTTGTATTCATTATTTAGTATTTACCACAGTAACGTATATGTACACCAAGTAACTGTCACAATAGTAACGTAGATGAATGTTAAGTAAATGTGGTGGTTCTTCAAATGTCGCAAAAACAACGTATGTATGTTAAGTAACTGTATTTGTTATTAGTACTTATTATAGACCACGACAGTAACTGTCACAATAGAAACGTAGATGAATGTTTAGTAAATGCAGCAATTATTCAAACGTTACAATAATAACGTATGTATGTTAAGTAATTGTATTCATCGTTAGTACTTATTATAGACCACAACAGTAACTGTCACAATAGTAACGTGAATGAATGTTAAGTAAATACAGTGATTCTTCAAGAGTCACAATAATAACGTATGTATGTTAAGTAACTGTATTCGTTATTAGTACTTATTATAGACCCAACAGTAATTGTCACATAGTAACGTATATAAATGTTAAATAAATGCAGTGGTTATTCAGACGTCACAATAATAACGTATGCATGTTAAATAACTATATTCGTCATTAGTACTTATTATTGACCACAACAGTAAATGTCACAATAGTAATGCGTATGAATGTTAAGTAAATGTAACAGTTATTCAAACGCTACAATAAAAACGTATGTATGTTAAGTAACTGTATTCATTGCTTGTTTTTATTATAGACCATAACAATAACGTATATGCACACTAAATGAGTGATTGTTGTCGTAAGTACAAAAAGTAACCAAAACGATACTAGTTACCGAATATGCATAATTGAATTTGACTTTCATCTTTGTAACATGGTAAATCACAGAATTGATGCATAAACTATGGTAGAAATTAGAAGGGTATTGGAGAGAGAAAGTAGAGGCTTCTTACATATATATTCATCCTGGCAAATGAAAGCCACTTTGTTTCTTACATGTATTCATCTGACAAAATCCACATGAAATGAGATTAACAAAAGTCCCACCCAACCCAACACATTTATTTTGTCCACATGGATCCCCAAGAAAATGGACCCACATATCAACTGACCCCACACATTCACACTAGATCTGTCCCACACATTCTAAAAAAAATTTAAAAAATAAAATATTAAAGTATTATCCAAATATACTATTGGGTTGGGGGTGACTTAAAATGGCATCTCACAAACTATACATATCTTTATATTACGCACACGACATTTCCCCCCTTAAAGTCTCTGCTCTGCCATTCACCGTCAACATTCCGGCACAGAGGCAGCAGCAGCAGCAGCAGCAATCTGTACATTCTTCAATCTTCCTGCGACAACCCAAACCAGCATCCTTAAATATTTATTGGGTCTCTGCAGATTTTGCTTTCTGATCAATATCCCATCTTTTTTCACTTTTCTTCAGTTACAGTAGAGGTGGTGGTGGGGGCGATATTTGCTTCCTTCATTTCTTCCAGTTCTGTTTTCTGGGCTCTGGGTCCATTCATTCTTGGCGGAAGTGGAATTACAGACCACATTGTCTGCACTTCCACTGCTCGTTATCTTCAAAAACTGCAATGATTTGAACTACTGTGATTCCTCTGTCCCTTTCTGAATCTCCTTCCATACATACCTTAAAAGGGATTTCTCGTTTCAGTTTCTCATCGGTCAGAACTCCATGAAAACGCCAAAGCCCTGAGTTTTCTTGTTGCAGAATCGCAAGAAAGATGTCTCCCAAGACTTTGCCTTCTTCTTCTCTCAAAGACGAAAGCAGAGATCTGCATAAGCAAATAGGATGCATGAGTGGGATCTTTCAGATATTTGACCGCCACTACTTCATCGTTGGCCGCCGCTCCTCTTCCCATAGCCACAAACGGCTGCTTCCAGTTCCAGGTACTCTCTCTTCTCCAACCAAACAAACATTAATTCAGTGCTCTGTCACATATAACTGTTCATATGTTCTTGGTTCCAAAGTAAATTTAGCCATGTCTGAATGTCATTTTCCGTCACCAATCACTCTACTAGGATTGGACCATGAATTATTTCCTATTGATATATGTTTACCTTTTGATTCCCATGAAATGTAGAACATCAAAAAAGGAAAATGTTGAAGATGAGTCTTTTGTTCCTTCCCATGTAATGTAGTTGCAGAGGAAAGGAAGCTTCCTAGAATTGATAGTATGCCATCATGTCACCGTCGACTGCAAGAACTAAGAAGCAACATTTACAGAACTAGTAATTTAGAAAAACCCCTGCATTCCTTGAAATTGCTGCAAATCGAATCCTCTGCTTCTTAACTTCTAACATGACAATGTTGTTTGTTATTCGTGTGAAGGTCCCAACAACAGTGACAGGGAAACCAACACTGCAACAGAGAAGCCAACTGCTGAACACTTACATGTAAGTTTTGTTCCTCGAATGTGACATTGTCAGAACAGAGAGAAACAGAGATTTGACAATGTTTGCTTTGTATCTGCAGGGTAAAAACGTTAAGGAAGTAGTACAAGACCAGGCTCGAGTCTCCACTGAATCACTTGGAACTTCCTTTTCATCTTCCTCTTGTTCTTCATCTAACCTGTCTTCGACTGATCGTAGCAGAACGGTTCAAAGCAGAGCAACCCCATCCAACCATATCAGCTCTTCTTCTCACGTCAGCCAGCAATCCTCTGATCTTCGAGATGTGGCTAGGGATTCCATGCGAAGAGAACAACGCGGCGTGTTGGTTAAAACCGCAGGCAAAGAGGAAGGAAGAGGCCGCGCAATGAAGCATGTAGATTCACCCAGGCCTGTCCAGCAGTTCAAGACTGCAGACATTGACAGATCAAGCCGCATTCTTGCAAAGCTTCGAGAATTTCCAGTAAACTCCAGGGGAGATAGGGATGTATCTATGCCGCAGGTGAGGAAGGACCTTCCTCGTTTCTCCTACGATGGAAGAGAAACGCGAGAGATTTGTAAACCTACAAAGCTCAAAGAGTTGCCGAGGTTGTCCCTGGACAGCAGGCAAAATTCCTTGAGGAACTCGGCCTCGGAATCAAGGCTGAATTTCGTGCTGAGGGAACTGCAGAGTGGGAATGGAACTCTAAGCCAAATAGTCAATGGAAGCCAAGAACCAGAGAGCAACAAACGACCATCAAATCTGGTTGTGAAGCTAATGGGTTTGGAAGCTTTCCCAGATTATGTCCCCCGTGATCAAGAAGATACCACAAAGGATAGTAGATGTGCATATCAAGATTATGGTCCAAGATCATCAAAGAAATGGGACAAGAATAAGAAAAATCCACAGCAAAATGCACATAAGGATCCTTCCTCCCCAATATCGAAGAGGGCTACCTCGGGCACGAAACCAACTTCCAGTCCGCGGTTTCCACTAGAAGTAGCTCCCTGGAGGCAGCCTGATGCCAATCACGAGTCTCCAAGAACAGCTCAAAATATGTGGAATGGTAGCAGAAATAATGCTTCGCCTCCATCTTCTTCAGTTTATGGTGAAATTGAGAAACGGATAAGTGAACTAGAGTTCAAAAGGTCAGGCAAGGATCTCAGAGCTCTTAAGCAGATACTTGAAGCAATGCAAACTACAAGAAAGAGGTTAGAGTTCCAAGAAGGAGAGCAAACTGAGTCGAAGTCTCAAGTCAGCAGGTTAAGCAATCAGGAGGGTACAAGAACATCTGAATTGCAAAAGACACGGGAAAATCAATCAGCTCCAATCAAGGGCTCCGGTTCTCCAAAGAGGTTCAACTCTCCAATTTTGATCACAAAATCAGCACGACAGCCGGAAAGTAGAAGGATTTCAACGGCCTCAGCGGTTCCTTCAGCTGATGCATCACATCTTCGAAAGCCTGGAGCTCGTGAGGTTTCATTCACAAGAGAAGATTCACCAAGGAAATATACTCCACAAATTCCCAGTAAGAGTAAACCTCCTGCAGACAAGAACAAAAATGGTGACCGTTTAAAGTTGGAGTATACAACAAGAGGACCTCAGCCGGTGAAGGTGGAAAAGTACACTGCCTTTGGGAGGAGTTCTGGAAATGCAAGTCCAAGATCGCAACAGAGAAACCATGAGAATGAACATCAATCTTGTCTGATCACTCCAACACCTGACTCTGGAAGGGCAAGCAGAAAACACGCAGAAAAGGACTCCGCAAAGAGGAAACTGAGACAACAATCAACTTCGCACCACAGTAAGGACAGATCAAGAAGTGCCACTGACAGCAACAACTTCAGCATCCAAAGCGATACAGCATCCATCCAATCCGAAAGTAATTGTAGCTTAGCCTCATTAACAGAAACAGAAGTTACAAGCACGGGGTCTTCCGCTGAGATCAAAGCCAAACAACAAGTAGGCCAAAATGAAAGAGTAAGTAATAGACAATTTTGCTTTTTCCTCCTTTTTTTAATTTTTTATGTTGGGAAGTGAGGTGGGCAAAATGAAAGAGCTTGGCCATATTTTGAATAACCTAACTCAGAACTTTATGTTTCTTTTTTATCCCTTCAGAATGGTTCAGCAAGGCTGACTGAGGACATGCCACTCTCTCAACTCAAAATAGTTCCAACCGAACAACCAAGTCCGGTCTCTGTTCTTGATGCTACATTCTACGCAGAAGATTCACCATCCCCTGTGAGAAAGATATCCACTGTTTTCCAAGGTAGTAGTCCTATTTCCCAATATATACACAAATCATTATCATACAAATTAAGAGAACATTTTGTAATCATTTGTTTATTACCATATCAACAGATTATGAGGCCTCAAATCCTGATGAAGCAGAATGGCATTTTGTTGGTGATGAGAATACGAAGAAATTCGAAAGGATACACCAGTTGGTTAATAAGCTCAGATTGCTGAACACCATACCTGATGAAGCTAGCATGTATCAAGTAACATCTATTTGCAAGAGTCCTAGCCCTGATCATAAGTACATCACCAAGGTACTACTAGCATCAGGTCTGCTAAAAGACATAGGCCCGATTACAACAGCTGTTCAGCTCCATTCACCAGGCCACTTGATTAATCCTGATCTGTTCTATGTCCTGGAACAAACTGAGCATAGCACCAAATCAGCCTTTGAGGAACAGAAACAAAGAGCTGATGCGTTGAAGTCTGATCAGAAAATTCACAGGAAGGTAGTATTTGATACTGTCAATGAAATCCTCATCCGCAAACTAGCTTCAGATCGTCCTTTTGTGCCAAGAAAGAGAACCAAGACCGGCCAAGAGCTTCTGAGGGAGCTCTACTCAGAAGTGGATCGCCTCCAAGCAAAACCGGAATGCAGCCTGGATGATGCTGATGGACCTATAGGCATCTTAAATGCAGATATGATGCAGCAACCTGACTACTGGGTAGATAACCAAAGTGAGATTCCAGCAATGGTGTTGGACATTGAGAGACTAATCTTTAAGGACCTAATCACCGAGGTTATTACTGCAGAGGCATCGGTCGGGTCTGTGGTATTGGCCAAGGAGGCAAGATCAATGTAATTAACAAACATTAGTTAAGCTACTTTAGTTTTGTTAACATCCTTTTCTTTCCCATAAGATGAATAGCTACCAACAGATTCAGAAGTTCAGAATCTGTTCGGAAGGCAATGTAACATATGGCATAGCTGCCAGGTAACCAGATTGTAAAGAGAATATCTCTTATCTGTCAAATAAAAAGCCCTACTGAATAGATTGTGAATTTAAGATTTCTACAATTTTGCAAAAGATCTTGCTCATAAATTTGTTTAGTTATAACTTTTGTTGGACCAAGTTTGGACAGTGTTTTCATTTCAGGAAAAAAGAAGTCTTTCTACATAGTAAGCTTTGAAAACAGAAATTTAACAGTAAAAGGAAAAACCTTTCCAGTTATCATGTCATCATCAAAGAAAAAGATAGCTATGAACTAGTTTAAACATGGTATCTTTAAGAAAAAAACTATCACTAACAAAAGATAAGGAGAAAATCTGACAATAGTGTACGTCAATAACTTGTCATATTGGGATGCTCTAGCATGCCCACATACAAACAACACTAAATTTTCAGTCTGTCTACCTTCAAACTAACATCTGCTTCCAGCTTGCTAAAACAAAGTGTACAAGTTCTATTGACAACACGTCTAGTTTACAAGTGAGTCAGCTCCGGCAGACTCAAATGATTGCTTCAGAATCTGGTCTGCCCTCCTTTTCTTATCATCCTCTGCATCATCATTACCAAACCAAGAGGAAGTTTTCACAACTTCTTGCTTCTGCAAATTTAGTCCCCTATGGAAGGACTTACGGGCATCCGAGAACCTAAACTTAACTGTAGAGCTTCTGTTCAATGGCGCATCCTTCTTTCCATCTTCCGAATCTATTTTCGTTCCACTTCTCTTAAGCCCCTCAATCGCAGGCGCGAATGTGTCCAAAACTGAGATATGATTATCCCAACCCCCATGATCATTACCCTGCATGAAGGATTCATCCAAAAGTTTAGCTGGAATAACAACTGGAGAAACGTCCTCTTTCTCCCCGTGTTGCACAGGTGGTGCCAGAAATGGATTACATTCCAATGAACGTTTCCCTTTAGATGCATCCCTAGAGTTAACACCAACAGTATGTTCTGATCCAGTACAAGTCATTTTCTGCTGCAAATTTTCCAAAGCTCTACCGCCATCTTTTTCCTTTTCAACCAGCTCACCTTCACCCTCCTCATTCTGCAGTGCTTTTTCTTGTCCTCCATATGTCTCAGGGTTTGGAAATACTGGCAACCACGATGGTATATGCTCCGCAGGTGGTTTTACTCCAGTCTGAGCGAAACTAGGAGGCGGTTTCCTCTGCTTTTGAACAGGAAATCCTGGAACCGAATATGTAAACGGGATCTCCTCAGCCTCTCCAATATACTGCGCGACCTCCTTCACTACGCCAGAACTTGAAAGACAATGATGAACATCCGAAGCACCTGAGAATCCTTGCCCGGATCCCAAATCCTCCAGCCCTTGAATAATATCAAACACATTGCATTGACTCCTACATGCTAAATTTGCATACAAGTTTGCAGTTCTCCCAATCTCACGAATGTAGCGGACAGTTACATCAGACAGGGCATCCAGAGCAGACAGATGGAGGCCATGGAAACCGGCATCCTGGCATATCTGACCCACCGCAGTCTTAGCAATAGAATGGGTAAAACCAACAACCCCGGATCTCTTCTTCTTGGATTGCCGATAGTTAGTAGAGTTATTGTCAACTTCCTTCATGGAATTGGAATCCCCAGCTCCACCGCTCATGTTCGCCACCATCGCCACCAAAGCCCCACCACCACTTCATATCACTTCTAGCCTCGAACTACTTACATTTTTCTTGAAACAATACTAGCTAAAAAGTTCGGTAATTTCACCACCACAAAACCCCTAAACTAGAGCGCTGAAGCTTGAAGTTACCAGCTAGGAGAAAAGAAAAAGAACACTATAATATTCCATACGAAGTAAGAACAAAATAAAATACAAACAATTCCAAGAATAATCGGCAGAACAGATAGCACAAACTCACCGTTGATTTTAATGGTTTAACAGGGGGTAACTGAGCAAAAGAGGAGCTGGGTTTAGCATGAGCAGAGAATCCTCAATACAGAAACAAAACAAAGAAACTAACTACTTATCAAATCTCGATTAGGGTTTATGGATAGGGAAACGTCCGTCGTCCTAGCACTTCAGTAGTTCCTTTCTTGTTTTTTTCCGGGTGAGTACGGTGGCGGAGCGGCGGATCGGGAGAACAACCGACTTTAATACTGCCGCTGGGGTTGCTACTTATGAACTACGAAGGTAGATTAGAAATTGTAGAAATATTGGTTGCTCAAAGGAGGACATGGCCGATAACGGCGTGACACGTGTCCCCTCGTAGGTATGAAAATATTTTGAGTGAAGAAAAACTAATAACTCAGACAAGCTAATCCCTATATTTATGTTTATTACAGTAGACCTATAGGGGTGACTTTAGCCCTTTGGATTATTCTGAGTTTAGAAAAATTGTTCAGTACATGCGTTACATCGCTAAAATAATAAAGAAGGTTTATTCTTTTTACTATGTAATGCAATATTACTGGTTTGTTCTTTTTTAAGGTTTGAGTTTTAATTTAAGTTTTGATTTTAGAAAAATAGTTTTATAATGTAAAAGGTGTATTGAAAATGTAAAAAAGTATAGTTAAATAATAAAAAATTTAATATATTAAATTTATTGTTGAAACCAAAATTGTAACCAAAACCAAAACTTAAAGAACAGGCCACATTTTGCTTACAAAACTATTCAATTATTTCTCGTAATGCACTTAATATCATCATTAAATGAGTGAATAATTATATAGCGTGATAGAAAAAAAAAAAAAAATTTCCCCGAATTTTATATATGAGGATATTCAAGTTTTTATCTTTTCACACAAAATTTTGAATGTTGTTAGAAATTTCGTCCCACCATTTATTTGAGACAAGAGAATTTATGTCTGGTTATATTCAGTAAAAAAAAATTGTTAAGAGAATATAAATGATCTTCTAATGGGTAATTGTGCTTAATTATGTTTCACTGATTTTATAATTTCTTTCCCAATTTACTTTCAATAATTGCTTCCGTAGCATAGTGGTAGTGCGTTCGCTTCGTAAGCGAAAGGTCGCGAGTTCGATCCTCGCCGGGAGCTTTTTTGGGCTGAATGCATTTCGATTTTTTTCATAAATATTTGGATTTGTAATTGGGCTCAGGGTTAAATGTACACTCGGACATAATTTATCCAGATCCACTTCAAGAGCACTTCCAGTTGGGCCTGGGCCCTCGTGTTTTATGCATTTCGATCCTTGGGCTGAATGGCATGCAATACATTCCCTTGGGCATCCTTATCACTTTATTGTAGTGACTAAAACTACATTTTCACAACTAATTAATCACTAATTTTTATAGTATAGTAAATGACCTTGACGCACATTCATTTGTTATAAAATAATTATTAAATATATGTCATATCACCGCTATGAAAGAATTAATTAGTTTGTATAATAGGAAAGTAAATTAATTTAGAGTAAAAATTTTCAACACATACTATTTAATGGCCCAACAATCCAAACGTTGAACCTTGAAGATTAGGTCTTTCACATCAAATTTAGAGCTCAAAAGTTCGAATCTCATATGTTATTGTGTCGTTAGTTGAAATTGGAGAAATATTTATTGACAAATTAAAGAAAAAAAAGCAGAAAAATTGAAGCGTAAAGATTTGGGCGGTTAGTAGCTAAAGACTTTCCAAATTGTTGAAAGTGGTCCCTTTGGTTATCTTCTGAAGTGTGGCAGGTAGTACTGTAAGAAGAAAGCAAAAGCAGGAGAGACAGCACTGCAAGTGCAGAGGGAGTTTCCAAACCCTAACTTATAATGTTCAACTTGAACTTGTACGTACCCATTATTCAACCATTCACCATCGATCCCAGTACCGCTGTTTTTTGGTTTCTTGCTTTGAGGAAGGAGAAGGACCACAATTAAGTTCAACTTTTTCTTTTGCGAATGCCTCACTTTTAACCAAACTGGTCCTTCCCTTCCCTTCCCTTCCCTTCAACATATGTTATGTTGGATCTCGTGCTAAGATAGTTACACCCCTACACCTACATGCATCTGCATCACTACCACCCCCTCATCCCCATGCATGCATGCATGTTTAATATTTATATAAATATATTTTTATATCATCATCGATCTCTTTATTGTCTTATTCCTCCCGAACCCAGTCTTGTCCTCCATCAAACTACCAATTTCTTAGCTTAATTTGATGTGATGATGAAGCTGTAAAAATGACTTGCACAGAATGGAAAAGGCAAAATGGAAGAAGCTCAGCAGCCTTAATTAGACACTCAGAATAGAATGCATCATATATATATATATATACATATATATATAAAGCTCAAGAATGTAATTACATATATATGTTGAAATCAAGACATCTACCTCCAATCATATATTCTTCTTGATTGAAAACATATAACAAATTAATCTCCCCTCTTTAGCTAGCTTGAAGCTATAGCTTTTGGTTTATATGATTAATCAATGTCTCAAAACATCATATATATATATATATATATATATATATATATATGACAAAACAGCTGCCACATTACACTAATTTATAATCAATTAGCTAGAATTTAATGTTTAATTAAGGCCTACACAATAAATATATATGGACCATGAAATCAAGGCATTGATGACATATATTAAGAGATCAGCTGACCTTGCAATTGCATTGGTTTGTATACCCTTGTTGAATTGTACTGGAGTGTCATCAAAATCACAACCATCGCCATCACCACACTGTGAAGCTTCTCCATTTCCTTAAGAATGGTACTTGTATAGATTTATATACTACTGCTGGGAAGTGGGAACAATATTCTGCAGATGTGTGTTGCCTCTCAGGATCGAAAATTATTACCTCGAATGGAAGCTATTATTTTCTGCACCTTGTTTTTCTTGGGAGTGATCATGATGATCATCATTCTGTAAAGGGAACAGCTTTGTGGTTGTGCCTAGTAAGTGAAATGGCACTCTACCACCACCGCCGCTGCCGCCAGCAGCGTAATCCGCTGCAGATGCAATAGGCGAAGGGAAGTAAGGATGCGTAATCGTACCTCCAGGTTGATGATAAACAAGAACCTGCTGATTTGATGATTGTAATGGCAAAACCCCAAAATTATGGAAATCTTGATCTTGTTGTTGCTGGGGTACTACTGTCAATCCAGGAGTACTATTTCCTTCCGATTGCGATAGAGATAGATTTGAATTGGAAGCGTCCCATCTGATCATAGAATTGTAAGCCATTGTAGAACTATTCAGCAGCCCTAGGCTCGAAGAAGAAGGGTTGTGGTGATGGTGGGGGTCGAGTCTGGAGAAAAAATTGTTGGAAGAAAAATATGCGCTGTGATGATGATGACTTTCGAAACCGCTTTCTTCTCGCTTCCCTTCTTCGTTTCTCGCCGCCGCAGCTTCCTTGGGCGATTTAGGTCTGAAAAGGGGATCCGAATGCCAGGCATTCGACCCGGAAGGTTCAGATGGATCATCCCAATTGATACTTGCATTTGCAGTACTAGTAGTACCACCAATCCTAGCATTTGCAGTACTAGTAGTACCACCAATCCTAAGCCCTCCGCCGCCGGCGTCTTTGTCTGATTGATGAGAATTAGGCAAAATTGGTTGGAGATTGAGATGGTTGAAGCTTCCGGGAGGAATATTTGGAAGCGGAGGAAGCTCATCGATTTCGTTCTTCGCAACATTAAGTAACCAATCGACAACTTTGCTAGGCTGATTTAGCCCTAACCTATCTTGAAGATCATAAAGCTGAATAGCTGTGGGAACAGAAAGCCTAACCCGCCTGTCTCTGAGTCCTCTGACAGTGCACACCTTGCTATGGCGGTCTTTACCTCCAAACGCCCTCGAAACCCGAACGATTCTCGGATCCTTCAACCTCGACCACGAGGAAGCCGCGGCTGAAATGTTAGCACCAGTACTGGACGAAGAAGCCTTAGCAGTAGTCCTCTTGATCTGATGATCAGTAGTATCCCCTTCTTGCTTTGCGTTTGTTGGTTGCTGATGATGATCATCAACATCTTCATCTGTTTCTCTTGTAGTCATCTTATGTTGTTGTTAATTCTCATCGAACTGAGGATTAATTTCTCTGCAGGAATTTGTAAACAAACATAAAATGGTGTTCATATCATTAATCAAAACAATCTAAAAACTAGTTTACTTTGTCAGATCTTGCACAAAGAATACATTCACAAAAGAAAAACTAGAGCTAAGTTATGGTGGGACAGAAAGAATATAAAGGTAAGGCTTAAAATAAAACTCACCGCAGATCGAATTGCAGATTGGAAAGCATGAGCATGGAAATTAAAAGCAAGCTAGTAGTACGTACACTGTTGTTGCTGGGATTCAGTGAGCAGCCATAGCTTGGAAGCTAATTAAGAGAGGAAATTGTTGATGAGTAGGTAGTATATATATATATTAGTAATTTGCAGGGAATATAGTTAATATGATGAATGGAAATGGAAACTGTGCGATTGTGAAGAGAAGATGCCGGAAATCAACCGACCATGCTTCAATGGAGAAACAAAGCAATGGCGTAGAAGCATCCACGTGTGCAGTTGGCATCTGACAGATAAATGTGCAAAGAAAGAGCACAAGTCAATATCTTATCAAATTTCTCCTCACGCTTCACGCCTGTGCTTTGGTTTTTAATTTCGTCTCCTATCATTGTTTTCCTTGATAAATACTCGATCTCTCCGTTTCCGTTTCGTTATAAAAGTTCACTTTGAAATTGTATTACTAGTAAACTCTTCTAATTAAACGGAAGAGGAAAGAGGAGGAGTAAGTGAGTTGTTTCCATGAAGAATACCAATTAATAGACTTGATTCTAAGTAAGCAAAAGGGGCTGGCTGGGTTGCTTATCTTCCAGCTTGGGGGACCATATCTCCACATCCAGTTAAAATTGAAAACTTTGGCCAAATTCTATAAATGCTTTATTGACAACTCTTCAAAAGAAATTTTGGTTTTTGATCTCTCTCTACATATGCATATATCCTAGCTAGCTAGCTAGCTAGCTGCAACTCAAAAAAAATTTAAAAAAAAAAAAAAAACCCTCCATCGATCCATTATAACTGGTCTTTTAAAAGTGTCATAAAAGTTCATTAAACCCTTTCATTATATTTTTCTAACTGTTCTCGGATCGGTTGGTTGCTGATCTTTATACACATAAATGTACTCTCTTAATTAGTTTGGTTAATTAGCCTGCTTTGGTTGTTCATTTTCACCGATGAACCCTCCTCCTGCCCGTACAAGTTCTAGAGAAGGCTGATCGATCGGATCATTAAGACCTGACGTTACGTACGCTGTTTTCACAACTTGTATTGTATGTACTCGCGTGCGACCTAATGACAACAGTTTCTTACGAGGCTAGCTCCCTCATATGTATTATGGAAACTAATCACTGAAACATTCATTTTGATCATCTTGATGAAATAGCGAGTGTGAGTGGGAATTGGGAAAGTTAGTTAAGTTCACAATGAGAAAGAGAAAGAGAAAGAGTAGCGTCATGTTGATGTGTACAAGAGAGGGAAGAGATCAATGAGAGAGGTAGCTGTGGATATGGAAGGCTTTTTTGTTTTATTGGCAGAGACCCTATATACTGTACATTATTATTTGGGAATAGGCCGGGAGGGACCAATGCAGTAGCACGTTTCCTCCTTTTATTAAATCGCCTGCAATTCTTATTACACTGGAGAAAAGGGAGGAAGAAGGACCACTCATCGATCATGACTTGGAATATATACATATATATTCTCAAATTTATACACAATATTCACCCCTGCAAAAAACGGAAATCAAATTTTACAACGTGTAGTTAACCGAGATATAATTCATATAACCGGCTGGATTGTGTGGTACATGTCGTCAACAAAATGTTAGGACAAGACAGGTGCAGAATATGATAGCTCTCATGGATATATACTATACACTACAGATTAATTATCAGTCACATTTGAAGAGAGAATTCGATCATCTCCTCATGAATCATCAAGAAGGGTAAATCTGAGGGGTGAAGCGCTTGTTCTTGTGCATGCATTTGATATATATATATGACAAGAAACTAAACTTTGAGTAAGGGAAGGGGTGTGAAACACTTCTAGTGGGGATCTCGAGAAGGAAAGGACATAGCAGAAGAACCAAATGCAGTGAGATTTTGAGAAACAAAGTATTTATCCATGGCCTTTCATTATTGCTACATCAATGGTCCCCATATCCCAGACGCCATTTTCACTATATATGTATATGCATGGTCTCAATTAATACTCCATCCACAATACCACACAACACATATGTAAGTTTTTTTTTTTTTTTTTTTTCCTTTTTCCCAGTAAAAGTTAATTTTAGATGTTGTACATTAAAAATTTATAAGAAAAACGAAGAAGAGTTATACATTTTCGAAACTGAAAAGTAATTAGAACGACGGGGGATCTAGATGGATACGTTTGGGTCTGGCAGGCTTATCCATCCGCCTACAAAAACTGGAAGTCCATATTTATCATATGCTTTATGTATTCTCTGATAGAGATGAGAGATCATCATCCTTTCTTCAACTTCAATCATTCAATTAAGACGGCTTGGAATAACGTCTAGACTTGTGTTTTTTTTGCATCAAGAACTTAGGGAGATCGAACAAAAAGTGGGTTTTTCTGTGTACGTATAATTAAAATCACGCAAAAGACAGCTCAAATTAATTGTAGCTCGATCAATCTATTCTCTACAAGCAACATCCATCTTTTCTTAATCCTGCATACAACATTTTTCATATGTTTTCGTTAGAAGAGAGTTCACTTTATTATTGTATATTTTGAATCATAGATAGTTGTTCGCATCATCATTTGACTCTTGTTCGGATTAAATTTGTAACGAGCAAACAAGCGCAACCGACATTCTGAAAATGGAAACTTGGCGAAAGACGGAAGTTTCTCAGCTTTTGTACTACAATGTTAGTGCCAAAGAGCACAAAAATAGATAAAAGGAGATAGGTGATGTCTTATCGATTTGACAAAGCCACAAGTAAATATTCTCTATTTCGTTAAACGTACTGTCATTAATTTTGTTTTAATTGTCAAAATCATTTACCAAAAATAAACACACATGCAAAATATTCCATGTAATTTAAAGCGAAAATGAACTAAACAAGTCACCAAATTCTTCTTTTTCACCTACAAAATTAATTAATTAACCACTGGCAAGGCCGGAGGAGAAGTCAAAATTTATGCCTTTCTGAACGCGACATGACACATTATCGGCAATTCTCACAAAATCAAACTTTGCCGCAGAGTATCATCTTCTACATAACGATCATCTATTTCACTTTTAGTGTTAAAGACGGATAGTGTGTAAAAACCCTTTTATGTCCGTGGATAGCATTTGAAAAATCACAATCATATGCTGCATGCAAAATTGCAAATGCATTAGAGTAAAACACAGACAGAACGTCCACCTTTAAAATGAATGAATGCAGAATGACGTTATAAGCAGTTGCAGTCATCTTTCTGTTGCAGCTTTTTACTATCAACTCTTGTACGTCATTTATTACTCTACCATTCAGATCACGCTGTCCTTTGGTTTTTTGTCACTTTTACTTTTCGTTTCTCTCCTTCGTCCCCTGCTCTGCCTGCCCTTTCGTTTTGGACACCCAGAAAAAGCCTAAATCAATGCCCGATTAAAGACCAAAAAGTGATCACTAAGCAATTTTTTTTTTTTTTCTTTCTTTTCTTTTGGGGCGGCTAGAGGATGAAAGGGACAGTGGGCTAGCTGCTGCATTTCTCTACAGTTTTTAACCAACTGAAAATGGCTACAGTCCATCTACAGTACCAGAAGAGTTTCTGGAATTGACACCAACACACAAGACAAAGCGGAGGCTTGCCATTTACGGCAAGGAAACCAACCATTTTTACGCAGCATGCGTGACACGTTCAAAACCAAAGACGTACGTAAGAGAAAAAAAGCCAATAAAGACGGCAAGTGCAGCACGCCCAGCGCTTTATGCGTCTCTACGTACGTTGCAGGATGCGTCAAGTTCAATAGCATCATCAAACTGCCGAGTATGACAATTTTGCGAAGCTCAACTCAACTCAACTCAACTCAAGACTCAAGAGCTAGCTTTTCCATTTCATCCATCAGTATTTGCAGGTGAGGTAGAAAAGAACGAGCCCGTCCAGAGTGAAGAAGCTTCCTGTTTTCTGTACTGTAACCTTCTTTGTTTTGTCAATCTGCTGAAAAAACTCACGCTTCTCATTCCATTTGTCGACTCCAAAACACAAATGCATGGATCCAGTAAAATGTTAAGCAGATAACCCAACAGCTTATTGCATAAATCACACAGCAGAAGAACTATCAAAGACTTAGTTGCAGCTTTTTTATCCTTCAAATTTCACCACTTTCGACAATTTGGTGTAAAAGGACTCCTAAAAGACGTCCATCAACACTTTAATCAGTCTTTCAAATGAGTAACAGAGTCAAAATCACTGTTGTATGGGCCATTTACGTGCCACACTCCTCCATTACCAAAAAGCGGGTTATATTTCACATAAACAATAAACTGCACGTACCCAAAAGCTAACAAATTTGCCAACACAAAAACATAACAAGGAAAATTTCAGATCTCTTAATTGCTAATTCCATTCCATCCAGAAGTAGGGTCAAATCTTGCACCAATAATCAGACATTCACAGCAGAAGACCAAAAGCTGAATATACATTGTGGAGTTTCAAATCAAATGAAACTTTTAACCCAATTGTAAAAGTTGCACAAAAGGCGAAGCAACAAACACAACAAATATGCAATAGGTACAGCATCCACAGTCTAGATTCTTTGATCTAATGGAGGGATAATCAAGCATCGTAAGAAACTAATCTAAGTTATTGTAAACAGTTGCTGAACATTTCAGTCAAGAGATCACTTTATTAACGCGAGATACATCTCAGATAAGATAAGGAATTACAAACACACTACATCAGATCATTCTGCCAGGTATACAAGCACCCAAATGATGAAGCACCCTTCTTCGTCTTCAATTATTGGGAACAGATTTTCTCTCAATGCTGCTCACAAGCCTAACAAGAATACAATAGAAGAAAATCAAATTCAAATTCTGTACAAGATTAAAGAAAATGGACTAATATCATTTGTGTTCAAAAAAGGATCACAAATTGATCACTAATAATAGAGTGCTTAACTTGCCCCGGGAGCAAAACGGGTCAAATAGGAAATTATTTATAAGCCTATCTTCTAATTAAACTGATATTTCTCATCTAACAGCTCGAGGGATTGTTACACCTCTCTATCTCATCTGATTTTGAATGTCTTCTCCACCTTAAAATTTATGCTTGTTCTTCACTAAAAAGTTAATCTTCATGATAAAAAAGGATGGTCATTCAAGATAACAAATATTGTATCTGCTAGAGCCACAAGTTATACAAAATATAAAATCTGCTTAAGTTATTATGAACCAGAACCAGAAGAATGTTCACATCCCTTTTAAATCCACAATTGCCTATCAATCAATTTCGCTTGCATTTTTCTTCAGACAATGATCATAATTTTATCAAGAGCAAAGGTACAACTATCAACTGAATATATATAACCAGAAGACAAAGCCCAAGTATAAGTCAAGTAGGAACCAGTTTGTGCATTGAGTCTAGGATGCGATAAAACCAGGATTGCAAGCTTCTAAAGCTGAAAAGATAAACTACCCTGACAAGAAAACATTTTTATGTTAACAAACAATCACTTGACAAAAAAAAATTATTTTGGTTCTAAGAAACAGTAGTTGGAACTAAAACAAATCACTTCATTTGCTTAATGGGGTCGAAGTGCACACACTGTAGCATGGGAGCCAAGCAACTGCAAAAATTATCTTCCCATCAACCCAAAGTTAAACTTCATCATAACCCACAACTGCCTACTGAATGTAAACGGAAATCTTAGCAACATCATTCTATCCATTACTCATAGCCAGGCTGCACACAATCCCACAAAAAAAAAAAAAAATACAAAGGCAATACTTTCTCTTTGTTTTTTGGGGCTAACCATGGGAATAATGGAATATTCAGAGTCCAAGGGAAATCTAGGCAATAATGTTCTTCTGTCATTCTAATAATAATCCTACAAGTAATCACACCCTCGGGAACCAAGTCCAGTCAAGATCTAAAAATAATCGGTAGCATGGATCAATCACCAAGAACTAACCCTAACACAAATGGCAAATTAGCAACGAATCAAAACCCTAATTGTAATCATTCGAAAGAAAAAAGGATTAATTACATTCATTCAAACAAAGCATCTTAGCTCACCTCTATTTCTGGTATCCCCCGCCAATGGCGTTCTCGTTCTCAACGACTGTGGTAGTCAAATAAGGTCTGGGGAAATCCTTCACATCGAAACTCGTCTCTTTCATCATCTTCTCCACGTCAGCTTTCTTCAGAATGGTCCGCCTAATAGGCGGGCGATTACGGCGCTGGTCGCGAGAGAAGTACTTGATGTCGTAAACTGTTTCAGGGTTGGCGGTGGGCACAATTGCCTGAGTGGGCACGGTGGCGGGGCAGAAGACTCGATACTCGGTAGCCTTTGGAACAGCCCCCAAGTACTCCGGCGAGGCACATGGTCCCGTGATCTCCCATGGCTTCTTGATATAACGTCTCACCGATTGCAGAAGAGATTTCGCTGCCGATGCCATCGCAATTTGCTGGGGAGAGCAAAATCGGAGACGATTTCCGCTAAATGGCAATAAAATGGGCCTAGCCCATTGTGGCGTAAACTGGTTGGGCCTGAATTGTTGGTTTCCGTTAATGGGCTACAGATTATAAACAAACAGTAGACTGGGCCCAAAGTGGTGGTCGTAAAAAAGAAGGCCCAATAAAGGACAAGTTGCTTGACTCTGAGAGTCGTGATTTGATTACCGATTGCAGATGAGTGTGGGACCCAAGTGCCTCCGGACTGAGAGCGCAAGTTGGTTGATATTGCAATTTGGCTGAGCTGTGTAGCGGCCACAAGAGCTCGACACGTGTATCTAAAGTCCAACGATCGAATACGTGGCAAACACCCACCCGTTTTCTGAATTTCTTGATTTTTTATAACGGTGCAACTTGAGGCTACTGTGGGGTCCATAGCCATCCAACTTGCTCCTTCTTTTTTCTACCTTCGCGTAATTTTGCGGAGATTCTTTGGAACAGCTGGGAATAAAAAATGAACAAAGAGTTGGATGATCCATATTAAATATTCAACTTTATTTGGGTCAAAATCAAATCCATCGTCCCTTGATCCTCTTAGATTTTGTGACCTTTTCAATGTTAACTCCATCCATGTTCATCAAGTGTATCATTTTGCTTGAAAATTCAAAATTTCATGAATTCTTACTTTTGTTATCATTTTCGGTACTGACAAAGGTAATTATCTTGTTATTAACCAATCAAAACTTTTATGCGAGGAGATTTGAATGTCATGAGATCAATTTTCAAAAACCTACACCAAGTACATAAGACGCTTTTATGGACCTCAGTATTTTTTATTTTTTTTTTTTTTTGTTCTGTTATACCCGTTATAATATATAACTAGATGGATTATTGGGTGAAATTTGGTGGAAAGGGAATGAATAATAAAAATTCGAGTTCCACCAATGACATAAACCTAGGTAGGCAAGATGTCATTCGATTGCCTTATTATTATTATAAGGTTGTTTGAAAGTCCGGTTAGCTTTAGCAAATTGACAACATCATATTCATCATTCAATATGCTTGGAGATGGCTAATTAAGTAATGTAAATTGTGTGAACAAGTTGGAGTTAATATAATACCCGTGACAACAATCTTGTGAGAAATATAGTGTTTCTTCCGTTCCATTAGAAGAGTCAATTTCTACCGATGTACAACTTATTATGAATGTTAAGGTACGATGATTAAAATAGCTGATTAATTTGAAAGGTAGGACGAGTGAAAAATTTGAAAATGAACTCTTGTATTGAAACAAAAATATTATTCAAAATATACTCTTCTAATGAAACAAGAGAGTACTAATTAAGTGCGTGTCACGGTGGCTGCAAAGGACGTGGAATCGTGAAGCGAAACGTTACACTTACATATGGATATTTTCCTTTTCTAATGATTCCACTTGCCTATAGCTATTAGCTTCTCCTAAACTACACTTTGCTTCACTTTGGTATTAATTAACTACTATTAATGTAAGGTAACCATTTTCCTGGTTATGGTCTTTTTTTAATGCCTTGTTTCTTGCGTTCACCACTGTCTCTGTCTTTCTTTGCTCTCTGCTTACTTCTCAACCTTGCTGTCCTTTTTCTATCCTTGGCTGCAAAATGCGATATCCCTCGCCCGCAGGGCTCACACCGCCCAGCCCCATGAACCTCGTGTGGGAGGTAAATCAGGGTGACTCAGCGATAACCTTGGCAGGAGGACCAGTGCCTGGTGCCCACAAGGATCCACCCCCCAATCCTATCATTTGTTTTACTATAATATAAGCACGACACCGATAAGAAAAAACACAGGCTCCGTTGTTTCGTTAAAAAAATTCACTTTCAAATTTTATTTTTGTTCTAAGAAAATAGTTTACTTTTAATTTTGTTTAATTTTCTATCCTTACTACTAAAATAATGCGTGGTGTTTCATTAACCACAATAAAGACATGAGTGAAATCAGTATTGGCAAATTAGTTATGGATGTAGTACATTAAAATTCATAATAAATTATATATTTTAAACTTTTGACTTTTTTTAATGAGATAGAGAAAGTAATTATTTCGCTTTCTTCTTCGATTTTATATAGGTACACAAAGTATTTTAATGGGCGTAAAAGTACAAAATGAACTCCGATGTTTCAAACAAAGTACAAAACGAGTTTTGGAGTTTACAAAATTACACCCAAAAAAAAAAAAAGGGCGGGGGAGCAGGAAATAGACACTACATTTTTATGAATTCAGAATTAAACAATGTGGAATGAGACTCTCGACATCACTACAATCAATTATCCGAACCTTTTAAATCAGTGGGTTCAATGCACATTTTTTGTAACTGACAATCCAACAAATGCAGTACTGAGTTTCGAACCCAATACATACACCCAAAGGGACTTTAGTCACCCCCCATGGCAAACTCCTTTAAGATGACAACATAATCCGTTTCTATTCTTTAAGCTTGGTTTTGGTCTCAGTTTTAGTTTCAACAGTAAATTTAATATATTATAATCAATTTTCATCATTTTCAATATAGTTTTTTACTATTCAACTATATATTTTTACATTATAAAATTATTTTTCTCAAACCAAAACTCAACCCAATAAAAAATAACAGCCTTTTGTATGTTTATGAAACCTCACGGATCTTTGCAAGTAGTTTGGCATTTTCTTTTATTAGTCGGCAAGAATTGGCAGCAAGCAACTAAAATTGATGTTTGGCGTTTTCAATGAAATTTATTGTGCTATTAATTTAGTTATTGCTATAGTGTTACGTACGTTAAATTAAAATTTGACAGCTCTATGCTAATTAATGACACAGTTCTAGAAGATATTAATTCTATACTCGTAGAGTATTTTTGTTACATTTGGCCCAAAATTATTGATCTCCGATACTATTCAGGAACACACAAGTTGATTGCGTGGAACCACAGAGGACAAACCAAACCACGTATCATTAAACAACCTTCATCCCAAGTCACATCACATCTCCCAGGACGGTTGGATTAGGAATCAAATTTCTTTTTATTTCACTAACCGTATGACTTCACAGACCACGTGTCCTTCTCATAAATGTCGACCTTTAGATTTGGTCCAAAAAATTGATCTAATGATAGATTCAGTAACAAATTATAATAATTTTTTGATAGTAACTCATATGTCATGCACTCATTGACCAATTATGTGATATTAATAAAATTATAACTAATGAGTACATACCACATAAGTTACTATTACAAAATTACTGTAACTTATTATTAAATCTATCATCACTCAAAAATTATAAAGTGGATGAAAGAACAATAGTGTGAGTGACAATATGGAAAGATGTTAGTCTCGAAGAAAATACTTAAAAGAAGAATATTAGTTGAACAAGATGACAAAATAAATCATTACTACTGAGAGGGAGATACAAGTAATTATGAGGATACATTTTTGTAAAAATTTGATTACAACCGTTACAAAAACAATGAATATATGACAGTTACAAAGAAGTAAAGGTTCGATGACATTTACACAAATATTAAAGTCAAGTGACAATTATAAAAAATTAAAGTACGTTGCACACAAGTCTAGTGAAAGAAAGAAAAAAAGGCTACAAGCAAAAGGTAATATAATTATATTCTGATTTCATTAAGATATATAAATTATTGGTTTTGCTAACTTTATTTTAACAGCGGTATAGAGAGATAATCCCGCAGTACTGAGATACAAATATCGTATTCAATTGTTGCCTGCCAAATCGTGTTTCTTCGTCCCTACTTTTTAATAAGACTTTGTTTTTAATGGCATGTAAAAAATGGTTTAATGGGAGTGGATTATAGTTATACTAAACTCTTACCACGGTAAGAGAAAATCCACCTTTGCCCTGAAAAGTAAAGAAACATACGTTTCATTTCGTTTCGTGGCATTACGAGGCCGATAACAGTAGCCACGTGGCGAAGATAATTATGGGGTTATCCTCTGGTTAACGGACACGTGTCCCCCAAGGCAGCATCCGTTATGTCCAAAGCGTTTAATAGCTGCGGGCGACGACCCTTGTTTTAGCGTTTGGAAAATTTGGAATTCGAAGCAGCTTGGTCTCAGTAAACACGTGGCCATCGTCACACTCCTTCATCAACTCCACGTGTCGCTCCCTCATCCATTTTAAGTACGTTTCGATGTACTAGTGTTTTTGTCTGTCTATTTTCGTCTTTTTGCACAACTCCCCATCGGAGAGGTGAGCGCGTTTTTTTATTTTAAGGATCCCTCTGACTCTTTATTCTCTCTTTTTCTATGATAGTGTTTGTTTCCTCGTCACTCACTCGTCGGAGTTTCTTTCCTTTACTCCTCGGTTTTGTTTTCCATTGCTTCTTTCTTCTTCTAATTATTTTGCTGTTTATGTGATTATGGCGATGCTGCTTTATGATTTCCCGGCAAAGTTTGGCAATGTTTTCGTACCTTGGAATTTGTAACAATTGTGTGAGGATTTCAGAATTCAAGACTTTTTTTTTTTTTTTTTTTTTTTTCCTGTCATCCCTGTTTCTTCGTGTTCGCAAGACTATTGTCGGAGATAAATTTTCATCTTTGTAACCCATCATGTTTTTGAATCATACGGAGCAAGCTAGAGAGAATGGGGAATTTCCGGCCAGATTCAATGGCCTTTCGAGAGATCCTTTAGTTTATAAAGTTAGTGATAAGAGTAATTTTCATGGCAATGAGGATGATGGCGTAGAGTTAAGTTTGGGACTTTCGTTGAACGGAAGGTTTGGTGTGGACCCCAATAAGGATAGGATGCAGTTAATCCGTTCTTCCTCGGTATCGGCCTTCTCCTTTGTCGGTGGAGACAGCCACGCGCCGCCTCCGACGATGGCTATTGCTACCCCCGCCTATGTGCCCTTGTCGAGGACATATTCCCTGCCGACCGACTTGGAATCGGAGAATTGGAGGAAGCGGAAGGAGTTGCTGTTGTTGAGGCGTATGGAGGCTAAGAGGAGAAGGATGGATAAGATCAAGTCTTTGAGGTCCGGGAGGGAGAAAGTTGATTCAGAGGACAATTCTAGTGAAGAAACTGCAAGTAATGGTACCGGTAACGGCACCGTTTTATCCAGCAGCGTCAATGCGAATGGGGCGCCATGGTCACAGAGATCAGTGGGATCACAGGGCAGTGGTTCCTCTGGACTTGAATTCGAGAGTCAACCCCTTCAAGGTCTGAACTTTTTTTTATATCTTGACCTCATTTTCTTGTTAATCCCTTATTCATCCTTGTTCGTTTCAATTTTCAGAATAAAGTTAGATGCTTTAGCTGTAGAAACGTTTTGCCTTTCACCTTAGTATAATTGTTTTCTTCTTTTCTTCCTTTCTTTGTTGGTTGGTTTCTTAGGGCCCTGATTCGATCTTGATTAGTACTTTTCTGAAACTGTGAAATTGTGGCACAGAGCAGTTTGATTATTTCTGAAGTTGGCGTTATGTTAATTGTGTATAAATATTGACCCTATTAACCCAAATTCAGCAGTTTGAATTGAACAGCCAGTTCCTGAGCAGTTTAGGACAAGAATCTGAGATTTTTCTGCAATTTTTTACTAGCTGAAAATGGGGCATCTGGATGTTGTTTGTTTAGGATTGTGTTGGTAGTAGATTATAATTAAACAATGAGAGGTTGGTAGGAACTTATGTTTGAAGCTGTTTGTATATTCAAAGAGTTAGTTGAAGCTTTTCTTTTGCTGTCTGTTTACGTTTCCGATCTGAACAAGGAAGTTTAAGTTGGACAAGAACCTAACTAATAAATTTGTTCCATCTGCAAACAATAATGTCTTTACACTAACCTAGTTAATTAGTTAATGTGGATTCCATCATTATGCTTGTGTTCTAATGCTCTCCTTGTCACAATGCTGCAGCTGCGGGGGATAGAAACACTGAGGTGAAGAGCTCTCCCGACGATGAGCGTAAAGCCGGAGTGATCCCGGGATCAAGAGTCCATAAGGCGGCCGAGAAAGGGGACACAAAGGCAAAGGATATGATCAAGAACATGACGCTGGAAATGCCCTGTGTATCCACCATCGGAAAAAACGGTAGAAAAGTGGATGGTTTTCTATATAGATACGGGAAGGGAGAGGAAGTGAAGATAGTGTGCGTGTGCCATGGAAGCTTTTTGTCTCCCGCTGAGTTTGTGAAGCATGCCGGGGGTGTCGAAGTAGACAACCCCTTAAAGCATATAGTTGTTAACCCTTCCTCCTCCCTTGTCATGTAACAACGAACACTGAATTAGCATGCCGGGGCTGATTGATGATGATTTTAGAAGACAACCCTTACTTCCTTTTTTTTCCAATGTTTCTTTTCTGATTCTGAAGTTAGAGTTGAGGTCACAAGGACCATAACTTTTGGTCTTTTCCCTGTTGGAAGGTTATATAAAAATGCCTTTTTTTCATCAGGAAATGTGATATTTATCTATTGAAATAGGTGCATAAGAAACAGGTTGATAGGATGGAAAACTGGTAATTTTTATTCAAGAAAGAAAGAAAAGAAACCAGCAATTTCCAGGCCCATCAGGCAACAAGCGTTTCCGTTCACCTTCCGTTGTCACATACGGGCCTAAATAAAAAGACGGAGAAATAATTACTTGGGCTTAAGGTTATGGGGATTTTGGCCCAATACGGATTTACTTAACCAAAGATTATCTTTAGCTGGACGATAAAGAACTATTTTTAGGCTTTAAGAAAGAAAAGACGGAGAAATGACATCAGGGAAAAATGGCGCCAGCCGTGCCACTTTTGGTTCCTTATGTTTCATTGTTACAAAAATAGTCTCTTACGTTTGCATGTTGTTGCAGTTTTGGCCCATATGAACTGATATGATCACTTTTGAACAATCAAATTAAAGGTCAATGTCTCGGAGTCTTTTGAAATGAAAAAAATGAAAAAAAAAAGGTTGAAACTTTCTTGTTATTTTTATATTCCTTAGTGACTCGTGTAATAATTTTCATCCATTTTTTACTGATGCCGAACTACATATCAGTTAACTCATTCTCAGCAATTTTGCTTTGTCTGTGGAATTTATCGAAATGTGTGAAATTTATTACACGGGCCACTGCATCAATTTTTTTTTCATTTAAAAAAATTTCCCAGAAACTGTTAATTCTCATTTAATAAAACTAACTCTAACAGGACCAAAACGGCAACAAATGTAATGGCCCATTTTTGCAATAATAAAACCTAATGTAATGGGCCAAAGTGCAAAAGGTCCAAACTAAACGAATCAAAATTGCCATTTTTCCATGAAATCAGTATTCAGACAAGAGACAAATCTCGTTAAACAATTGCAACTCCGAGAACGAAGCCAACCACGATTCCAGTGTCCAGATGAATCTCAGAAGAAATGGTTGCAGAGAATAGAATAATTCAATTCAATTCAATTCATTTCCGGGCTCTTATTGAACGGGGAAAAACAGAAATGAGATACATGTATACAACAATCACAGGAACAAATATCTGCATTCTTTTGCAGATCCATCCATCCATCATCATCACTGACAGTGAACCAGGAACAACCAATCAACCATGGATCGGATTGGATATTTCGAAAAATGGGGGCAGAAAAAGCTATACTACAATTTACAAATACCTAACCTTTTCTCTCTTACAGATCTAACGCAGAGTGCCAAGATCACCAACAATTACAAATCCCTCTTCTCTCTATGCATTGCATTACCATTATGTTCATCATCATCTCACCTCAGGTGGCTGCAGTTGCTTCAGCCGTCTCACCACTTGCTTCATCGTCGGCCTCGTGGAAAGGGAGTCCACCGTGCACACTACTGCCAAGTGTAATACTTCAACCAGATCGTCATGAGGGCCTGCATCCCACAATCCTGTAGTGAAGAACTCCTTGGCACGGCCCTGTCTCAAGAGCATGCACGCCCAAGGTACAATGTTGAAGCCATTTCCGTAGGGAGAAAAGGAGGGGTCGAGAGCTTTCTTGTCTGATATTAGCTCCAGCAACACCACACCATAACTGTACACATCGGCCTTGTCAGAGACACGACAGGTCATTGCATATTCAGGTGCAACGTATCCAAAAGTTCCGGCCACGCCAGTAGTGGCGTGGGTCTCTGAAGTTCCCAGAAGCCGGGCCAAGCCGAAATCTGACAAATATGCATTGTGCTCTTCGTCCAACAAGATGTTGCTAGGCTTCACGTCGCGATGCAGGACTCGCGGGACACACTGATCGTGCAAGTAAGCAAGTGCACGGGCTATGTCCAGGGCAATCTTGTACAGCACCCTCCAGTCCACAGCCCTTGTGGATCTTTCTTGAATGAACTTCTCCAAATTACCACCTGGCAGATAATTATATACCAGAAACATCTCTGTTTCACTGGCATGATATCCTATCAAAGTCACCAGATTGGGGTGGCGGAGTCTTCCCAGAGTTTTAATTTCTGCATCGAACTGTTGAATGCCTTGAAATCGACCCACTGCAAGCTTTTTAATCGCCACCAAGGTTCCCGGAGCAATCTCAGCCTTGTAAGTTGCTCCAAATCCTCCATTTCCAATGCAATTACTGGCATTGAAGTTTGCAGTTGCTCGCACCACATTCTCAAATGTCAATGGAACACCAATATCAGTGAAGACTGTAACTTCTTTCCTGGTAGACCCGCCAACTCTGGACCTTGGGTTATACTTTCTCGTGTACAAGAAGAGGACAATAAGAGCGATGAGAACAGCCACAATGGCTGCAGCAGACGCTACTGATGCTATCTCAATCGAGTTGAAACCACCACTGTTGCCACCTGTCTGAACAGGAGTTCCCGGTGGAGCGGTGCCATAATTCTGCGGATCCCCAATTCGTCCTTGCTGATCTGTAGAAGGAGATGTTAAAGAAAACATATGGCAGGATCGAAGGAGAGGGTTTCCAAGGATGCTGCTACACTTCATCAAGTTATCATTCAGAGGTATCGGGCCTGACAGATTATTGAAGGACACATTAAATAATGAGATAGAGGTAGCTTTGGCCAATTCAGGGGGGATCTGTCCAGACAGTTTGTTATTGTTGAGAAGAAGAACAGTTAGATTCCTCAAATATGCAAGATCTTTGGGAATCTCACCAGTGAGAGAATTTGATGACAGTTCCAAGACTTCAAGGTAATGTAATTGCCCCAAACTTGTAGGAATAGGACCAGTCAAGTTATTGCCAGCTAAAGAAAGAAATTTTAGATTCTTTAACTGCCCAAGACTGTTTGGAATTGGACCTTGAAGAATGTTCGAGCTCAGATCAAGACCAACAATTGAAGCTAGTCCTCCAATACTGGGAGGAATTACCCCAGTTATCTGATTCCCAGAGACATCCAAGGATTTCAGAGACCTGCAAGCAGTGCCAAAATCAGCAGGAATTCGACCAATAAATCCATTATTGCTGACGTTAACCACCATACCACTCAATGCACCACATATCTCAAACAAACTCCATGGAAATTGCCCAGAGAACTTGTTATTACCCGCAAAAAATGCATAAACAGTACCCCCTTGCAATCTATCAGGCGCAAGAGGCATATGTTCCAAGGTTCCTGTAAAACTGTTACTACCAAAATTATGAAATACCCAAAAACCACCACTATCAACAAACAACTCAGAAGCAAGTTCGGCTTGGCTTTTCTCTGCAAAATATGACAAATACGCAGATGCTGAATCTGTGTTATCTCTGTCCATGGATGGGACATTAACACAAGTACTGTTGTAGAACTTCGGAATTGGGCCAGACAAGGAATTTCCGCTGACATCAAACACGCTCAAGCAAGGAACTGGAAGTTTCTCAACAAGCTCCCCAGTCAGCCTATTTGAGCTCAAGTCAAGAAAATGGAGGTTCTTGCAGCTGCTAAATCCGTCAGTAATCTCTCCAGTGTGATAATTTTGAGCCAAGTTCAGCATCTCCAAGCTGTTACAGCTGCTCCAGTTACTAGGCAAATTTCCATCAAGAGTAGCCCGTGGCACCCATATCATCCTCAAGCTGGGAAGAGTAGTGATTTCAGGTGGAACTGTACCCTCGTAGAAATTAAACTCTTGTTTGGGGATAGCCAGATTCCCAGATGATCCATCCTCTTCTGAAGTTGAAACATTAGGCAGAGGATCCCACAAATTAGACAACACGAGAATGGATAACTTGGGACATTTCCCAAGCTCGGATGGAATTCTCCCACTCAAACTGTTCCTTGACACATCAAAAACCTCGAGCTGCTGTAATTGACCAAGATCTGCTGGAATAGCCTCCTCCAACATATTTGAATACAAAACAAGTGACCTCAGCCCCCTACAATTACCCAAACTTCGAGGTATAGCTCCAGTCAATACATTGCCAGCCAATTCTAAATGCTCAAGCTTTGAACAACGTCCAGTCTCCTCCAGAATTGGCCCACTGAGCTGATTAAATGACAGGTACAGCCCCCTGAGATCTGTAAACCCTCCAATAAACCTAGGAATAGATCCATTAAATCCATTTCCAGCTAAGTTCAGGATTTGCAGACTCGAACAGTTTGAGAATGAGTCCGGAATATCCCCCACGAATCCGTTAAACCCTAAATTAAGGACCCTTAGATTCCTCAAACCTCCAACTTGACGTGGCAAGAACCCAGACAACGAATTCCCTTCAAGATCGAGAACCTCCAGCTTTTTCAACCCCCAAACATCGACAGGGATTTCACCACTCAAATCATTGAAAGGCAGTGATAAAACCCGAAGCTCGGAGAGCTTTGAAACAGAAGGTGATAATTTACCGGAAAATTGAACATTATTATTCGAACAAGTCCTTTTAATGCCAAACCCATACAACGGAAATTGAGCAATTCTAGAACAAGAAGAGGAACCCAAATTACCTCCACCGCTGATATTCAAAGCTACGACGCGGGAGCTGGAGTCGCAGGAGACATAACGCCAGGAGCAGTGATCAGGATTTGTTGTCGAATCCCAGCTGGAGAGGAGTCCAGAAGAGTCCAAAACCGAGGCTTTGAAGTCCAGGAGAGCTGATTTATCCAAATCTGACCCAAAAACCGCATCTTTTTGAGGAAGAAAGCAGAGCCAGATGAGAATCAAGAGCTTCAAATGGTACCATTTTATCACGGAAGAACGACGACCCATTACAGCAACCCCAAAAGGGTACTCAAAAAGCCCTAACTTGTTCCCTCTTCCCCAAGCTGATTTGGAGCAAGAAGAGGGCGTTCCTTTTCAGCTAAGCGTGAAGATAATAAACCCTAGCCCTAATCTTTGTGGTCACTTTAGCTTCTTTGTTCGTGAACAGAGAGAAGAGAGAGGGTGAAAAAAATAGAGAGAGAAAGATGAAGAAAGAAAGAACACAAAACACAACAGTAGTAGTGGGCTGTTTTTGTTGTTCTTACTTGTTTCTGAATGAGAAAAAAGAAAACGCGTCGCTCTTTCCAAATTCCAACATCCTCTTCTTTTCAATTTCCCTAAATCGTGTCTCACACAATTCGGGACGAGATTCTCGACATAACAATAGTAATGAATTATCTATTCTCTTTAAAACAATAGGTGCATTACATTTTTTTTAAATTAGTAATCCGAAAAATACAGCCTTTGATTTCGAACTCAGTACCTACAACCCTATGGAGACTTAAGTTCCTTAAGTGGCCAATGGGGAATTAGCCTAATTTTTGTTAAGGGAAATATACTCGACTTCGTTTAGTCACGATTAACATGTCTGATACAGTGTATAACACAATTTGGCCTAATTCTTTGTTTTTTTTTTACTTTAATGTTTAAAAAAAAAAATTTCCAGTTTTTTCTCGTGTTGTGGGGGCTGTCTTTTTAGAGGACAAGTGATGGTGGGGTCCAACAGTACTAGACTTTTCTGTTTATTCATTTAATTTAGGGGGAGAACCAGTGGGGACCGTTGCCGGTCAATTAATGCATCACCCCGTCAAGTGGTCAATTGTCCCCTCTTTCTGTCTCTGTTACTCCCTTTAACCAATAGGCCATGGGCGACCGCATGCTAACCGGCTCAACCAGTCTAATTGTAGATAGTACAAGTACAGTATGTCTTTAAAGATTCCTTTCAAGAATGGTTAGAAACGTGGCTTCTCTCAAAAGGACCCACTCGTGCATAGTATGCCTCCTCTAGCTTCTTTTCAAAAACAAAAAATTAACATTATTACATTGAGGCATACTAAACGCAGTAATATTCTTCTGTAAAAAGTCTGAATTACCTTTTAAATTTTTAAAAAAATAAAAGAATACACGGTAAGTAAACAATCTATACATTCTTCTCAAAAATATATAGATTGTTTACTTACCGTGTAATATGAATCGTCCTCGTTACTATCGGTCATAATTAGAGTGAAAATGATTTCTTTTATTTTTTTAAAAACATAAAGGGCAATTCAGACTTTTCACAGGGGAATGTTACTTCGAATAGTAAAACCAAAAATGTATAGATTGTTTACTTACCGTGTAATATGAATTGTCCTCGTTAGTATCGATCATAATTAGAGTGAAAAGGATTTCTTTTATTTTTTCAAAAACTTAAAGGGCAATTCAGACTTTTCACAAAAGAATGTTACTGCGAATAGTAAAACGGTTACTGCAAATAACAATTTTGATTACATTTAGGAACAAGTCGGTGTCCCAACGGATTGCGACGCATAACAGTCACTTAGAGATCGAGGTTTGAATTCATGTCTCTATCAAATTTGTTTAATTTAAAATGCAAACTGACAGAAAATTTCCAATTTTGTTATTTATGTCCCCACAATTCTTACCTCCGATGTAACTGTCATAAACTATGAAGTCAATGTAAAACGTTTACTCTACAAAATATAATAGTTTCGATTGATTTTTATCTATCGCACAATTCACAACTACTACTGGAACACCGACTCTTTTACCTATTTTGGATCACATTTAGGCGATATTCATCATTATTATTATTATTTGAGAGATTGAAGAAAAGTGGTTTACCGTATTTTTTGAGAGGAGGAAAGGAGCCCACTAATTATTTAGCAGCCACCTCCACTTATTAGTTATGGCTTGTCCCTCCCCAACCAGTGTTTATTATGCACAGTTTATGATTCAACTCCATTCAATATTTTGGGCAGATTTTAATGCTTATTAATTATATATAAATATTCTTGGGGAGAAAAATTAATGCTTTCCAATCAACATGGGCCAAAAAAATATTCATCAATTCCTTATCTCAAGTGTAGTAATTTTTATATTAAAGATGCCCAGCACACATGAATTAAGTAAGGTTGGTAATCATAATAAACCACGCATCCCACCTGAATCGTCTCATTTTTTCATTCACATTGATATGTTAATAATGCGTCAGCCAAAAGTGTGACAAATGATATGTTTTTTCTAACAGTGTTATTATAAAATTAAAAATATATATATGTATATGATAGCTCGAAAATCCTCGATTCCAGAAACCCTTGATCTAGAAGCAACAGAAATCGAAGGGCTTCAGCTTCTAGGGTTGTACAAGTCCAAGTCCTTGACTGGAAAACATATGTTGTTGTCCATGTAAACAATGTGGCTAGACTTTTCAAAACAAACCTAGTGATCTCCATTTCATTGTCTTCACCATTTAGACAAAAGGTGAAATGCAGAAACAAATGGACAACAATGAAATGGAGTAAGAGCAGATAGAGACGGTGAACGACATCGGATTTGATTAGTCTTTTCCATGCAAGTACTGACTCAATGCGTTTCTGAGACCGGCGAACACAATTGAGTTTTGGGCCACCTTTGAAAGTCATCTTGAAAATCTTGTCATGCATCTTCCAAAACACCTTCCAAGCTGAGAAATTCCAAGATCAATACCAGATTCAACATTTGAGCTTCGGCCCACTATTTATCTTCCAAAAGGAGGTTCTAAACAGGCCTAATTCCTTGTTTCAGGAATCCTCCTTTAACAAAATGATACAAAACACAAATAGCAATGATTGAATCCTTCAATGAAACAAACATAGAACGGTGACCGGTTAAGATCAGAAGTGCAGGCATCCTAAATATATACATGTTTGATGACCGTATGCCACAAGCAGGAGGATTCAAACACACACACAAAAAAAGAACTGACGGGTTAGGAAATCCAAGAATGCTGCAGAATAGCTATTTATTAAACACTAATCTTCAAGATTTTTCTAAAGTGGGGTGGAAGAAAAAAGCGCAAGCAGATGAAAGGGACAACATATTATATATATCCAGGCCTCTTTCATTCTGGTGAATTTTGGAATTCTTGTATCGTAATAAGAATGTATATTACTTTCAAACTAGTAGGCAGTAGTATCTTAACAGCATCTCGCTGGCCAACAATTGAAACAAGAAAACCAACTAGCAGAAGCTTGCGGCTCTGCTGCCGCAGCCTGAGGTTTTGGATCCTCCTGCTGTGCTTGTCCCTCCGGCTTCTGAGGTTTTTCAGCGGCCGTTTTCTGTGAATTGCCAGCTTTTGTTCCATCCGGTAATAGACTGCAACAAATAAAAGTGAACACATATTAGATTTATGGTCAAAACCATTGCTAACATTTCAGGTTCATCAAATTTGTTGATTCAGAGATCTTTATGACCATAACAAACAAAGAAAGAAGAGAAGGAAAAGAGAACTTACACTGGGAAGGCAAAGGAGTCACAGCTTTTTGTGCTTTCATTGGAAACTCGAGGCCCCTTTCCATCTGATAAATTGGAGGAATTAGACAGACGAACCCCATTAGGAGAATTAGCAGGTGTAGTCTTTTCCTTGGAATTAGCTTCCCCTGTTTCTCCTCGAACCACCTTCGGTGTTTCGTTGAGTTCTTCCTCTAATCCAGGCCTCACATACACATTGGAGGTCCTGCTATCGTTTTTTCTTGGTGTCTCAATAACAGTGGGTAGGTTGGGTGTGTAACAGTTATTCGACTCATAAGCTTTGTGGTTGGCTTCAACAGCATTGTTACATTCTTCGCCCTGAAGAAAAGCGGTGTCCCTGGAGAAGCTGTTGTTCCCCATATGAATGCTGAACAAGGAGTCATTCGAAGCAACACTCCAATCATTGGGCGTTGTAGGCTTGGAGAAAATGGAAGAAGGAATGCGATTGGGGTCGTACCCTTTCCCCATTTCCTGAACGGGAGGGGACTTCATTGGTGTTGAAACATTGGACATTACCCACTCAGGAGTCCTGGGGAAACCATCCATGGAAGATAAATTCCCACTTCCCCCGCGCGGAGAAGCGCTCACCATGCTCCACTGAGGAGCATCAGGTGGTTCGGGTGATTGCAGATCAGATACATCAAAGGGATCATGAATATGGCCCTTGTCATTATCTGAGCTGGATGATGAAGACGAGGAAGAACGAGATAGACGAGCGCCGAGACCTTCTACGTTTTTTTCACTGCCGTCATGATGCTTATGCTTAGTAGCCTCAGGATGCGGTTTTCTATCTGAAATGTCGTCGCAGTCAGGATGAACTTTTACAGCTGGAAGTGCAGTTGGCTTATCAATTCCAGTTCCAAGCTGGGGTTCCATTGTTTGTCTGATTAAACCAAGTCTTCAATCACTTGGACAACCTCAAGCAATCTATATATATATATATATATATGACCGTATCCTGCTCGCTATGGTCCTGCAAAAATGCGAAGAATACATTCATTAAGAGTTTCCAGAAAATCAGGAGGAACAGCAATTTTACATGTACAATTTTTTTCTGATCAATAAAGCTATTTTCCTCGTGGCCGTAGAATACCATATTTCGGGGATAAACTCATAAATGTGGCCAAAGATGCAAGCTTTTTTCATGAATCTAAACCCAAAATTGACATGATCAGGAGGAAAACAGAGTAAATTTCCGAATGGATCTTAGATTGCTCAGTTTGAATCAACAAAAAATATAAATCCCAGAAGAAACCAGAATTGAAACGGAATGTATAATCACATGATCATGAAAGCAACCAATAAAAACTAATCAAATCCAAACAAACAATCCTCATCTTCTCCTTCTTGTTGGGCATGCATTTTCCTAATTAACTTCACGATGCATGTTTCCCAATACATCCGAATCTTCATAATCAAATTAAAAAGTGGAAATAGAAAATGGCAAGATCTGTACCTAAATCATCCAAAAAACCCTTGAATCTGCAATGGGGAAGATCGATCAGCAGAAAAAGCGTTGGTCCTATTTGTCTTGTTAACCCACTCCACGTCCCAGGTTATGGGTTCATGGAAAAAGGAACAAAACAAAGGGGAAAAGATCTGGAAAGGGGCCGGGAGGGGAGTCAAGGATGATTTCAATGACGTGGTTTTGACAAAATCTGGAATGCCAAGAGATTAGGGATTCAGTGAAGATGAAGGGATTACACCTAGGGTTTATTCCACCCAAAAAATTCCATTTGCATTTGCTCTGTAAGGGAAGGCCATGCGACCATTTCGGCTTCTTATCTTTGGCCATCCCGCGGGAATGTTTGTTATTTTCAGCCAGCTTATTTCTGTTTTTTTTTTTTTTTTTCACTTTTACTTAGATTCAGATTTTATTATTATTATTTTTTATTTTTTATATTTTTTTTGGTCATTGCCAGTTAAGATTTGTACACTTATATTTTAGCAAATATTGATTGATAACCAAAAATAGATTATTAGAAAGTGACATACAGTTGAATTAAAAACTCGATAAAAGTAAAATAAGTGATCGTTATAGTAACACATGTGATTTAACAACTAAAATATTATTCAATATTTAATGTTTTGATAAGATAGATTGATTAAAAGTGTATTTTTTTTTAATAATATTTTGCTGCTCTTGGAAAAAACACAAGAAAATATTGTATTTATAAAATAGCGGAAATATAGATAGTTATAACTATGGATAGTTCCCCCTTGTGGTTTAAAATTAACAGTTACTCCCCGGTGATTTAAGGTTGAAATGTTTGATTGACTTAAAATGTATAAATTAACGATTATATTATAAACATTGTATCTATCATATCTTTACATGTTATAGTTCTAAACTCTCACTTTGTACAAAATTAATATAACACACGGTTAATTTTGATATTTGAAGTCAAATATCTCAATGGATAGTTCCCCCTTATGGGATGTGTTGGATTTATTCTGGAAGCCGATGATGCAGTGCGCCATCTCCCGAAACTGCTGTTAGACATACTGCCAGTAATTGTTTGCTAGAAAATATGGAGAGCTTACTGCAAGGCGACGCATGAAGGAGTGCAAACTCAACCATGGAAGATGATGGGTGCATCCCGCAGCCTGTGCAGGGACTTACTGAACATTAAGGCCCCGCGGTATGTACCGGAAGGGGGTTTCATGGTGCGGGGGGTAGTGCCTCGGTGGGCTTATAGGAAAAAACGGGACCCACGATGGGGGGGTTTGGGGTCATCCAGGCCCGAGTGTGTACAAACTCAACGTCGACGGATCGGCAAGGGGAGCTCCAGTCCCTGCGGACGCTGGAGTTTTTCTCCGAAAGGACACGGGACAAGTGATACTGGCGGCAAGTGTATTTTTGGACTTTTTCCATTTTCCAAGCAGAGGCGTTGACAATGCTATATGGGGCCTCGGCGTGCTACAAGTTGGGTTGCTACCCGCTGGCGGTAGAGACGAACTCCCTCCTCCTGCTACGAGCACTTCAGGGGACCAACAGGCCGTGGCTGGTAGCTTCGACGCTGTCCAGAATTGTCCTCAGATACACCTCTCTCACGTACTTCGGGAAGGCAACGAGGTGGCAGACTCGGGCAAGCTCAACGATGGCTTCTTCATTCTTCCAGCACTCATCTTTGTCCCGGCAAATAGGGGGGCTGGTCTCTCTAGAGAGTCAGTGTTCCCCTTATTTGAGGGATTAGTTTTTTCTTTTCTTGAACATTCCCCGAATGTAGCAGACTCCTGCAATGGGATTCTTATATTAATGGAATAAAATTGGGCACCTCACCTAGCAACCCCTAGGCTGTTTTACCAAAAAAATATATATATATATATATATTAAAAAAATGAGATTTTCAATTTTTAATTATTTTCGTTTGTTACAATTTTATTTCAGATATCATTAAAATCAACTTTTTGCCCACATATTTTTTTCCTTACTTTCCGATGTATAGGTGGGATTTAATTTTTTTCATTATCTTAAAATTTTGCTTTACAATAATTGATATTTACCTTTTTACACACAGGAGTATAGGTGGGATTATATCTTTTAATTTTTTATTTTCTTAAAAAATTTTCTTTCAAAAAATAAAAATTTACTTTTTTACCCTTGGGGGGGATAGGTGGGATTTTTTTCTTTAAAATAATTGATTTTACCATTTTACTCTCAGGGGGTAGAGTTGGGATTTTTTTCTTTTCTTAAAATTTGTTCTTTCAACAAATTATAATTTACCTTTGTACCAACCTATAAGGTATAGGTGGGATTTTTTCTTTCTTAAATTTTTTCTTTAACATAATAAAAATTTACCATTTTACCCCAGGGTTGTATATGTGGGATTTTTTCTTCTCTTAAAATTTTTTCTTTAAAATAATTTAAATTTAAAATTTAACCCCAGTGGGATATTGGTTGGATTTTTTTTTAATTTCTTTTAAATAATTGAAATTTACCATTTTACCCCTAGGGGTTATATGTGGGAATTTTTCTTTACTTAAAAATTTTTCTTAAAAATAATTTAAATTTACCATTTTACCCTTGGTAGGTATAGGTGATATTTTTTATTTTCATAAAAAGTTTCTTTAAAATATATAAAATTACCATTTTACCCCGAGGTAGGTATAGGTGGGATTTTTTTATTTTCTTAAAATTTGGTCTTTAAAATAATTGAAATTTATCATTTTGAACCCGAGAGGGGTATATGTGGGATTTTTTCTTTTCAATGATTAAAATTGACCATTTTACACCCCAGGGGTATAGGTGAGACTTTTTATTTTTCCAAAGTAAGGTGACTAAATGATCAATTTATCCCATAAAACTTCTTTAACACCAAAAAAATCTTTTCTTTCTTTCAAGTTGGCCAGACCCGCACAAGTCAAAACCAAAGCTTACCTTCTTTTTCTTTTTTCTTTTTTCTTTCTTAAATCTAACCACAACCAATTTAGAAAATCTCCTTACCCATATATCATGGACAAACCAAAAACAATTGATCTATCAAACTTCTACAACCTTGGACCAAAATCAATTAATCAATCAATCTTGCGTCCAAATTCGTCGACTTCAAACATGGCAACATAATCGATCGAATCGGTGGCCTTCTTCTCCTTCTTCTTTTTTTTTTTTTTCTTTTTTCTTTTTTTTCCGTCTTTTATGAATTTCCTACTCTAGCTCTTCTTCTTTATTTTTTGAATTTCCTACTCTAGCTCTTCTTCTTTATTTTTTGAATTTCCTTCTCTAGCTTTTCTTATGGGCCCTGATTCTGATACCACTTCTTAAGAATAGACACCCTCGCACGATATTTGAACCACTTGTTGGAAGAAATATCTCAACAAAAACACTGCAACATAATTGAAAACATAAAAAAGAAAAAGCACAACACGAATTTAACGTGGTTCGATCTCAATAGATATACTCCCCAGAACAACTATTTACTTCATTAGACATGGAGAATCAACAATAGAAGAGTTTACAATGCACACCCTCAACATACAATGTCTCTCGCCCTCTATTATATTTTCACTCCCCTTTCTTCTTTCATTTTCGTCGTCGAAGGCATAAGCAGGAAGCTCTGTCATCTCTTACGGACTCAAAACAACCTATCAACAACAACGTCGGAAACATAGGCTGGAACACACATCTCCTATGACTTCAGGATGACTCCTCAACGTTGACGTCGGAGACATAAGCAGTAATCTATCATCTCTTATAATCTCATTACAGCACATCAGCACATCATCTCTCACATGCATTTTTTAAAATTATTTCTTGAATTAATAGAATTTACCTTTTTACCCCTGGAGGGTATTAGGTTGCATTTTTTATTTTCTTAAAAAAATTTCTTTAAAATGATTAAAATTTACCATTTTACTCGGGGTATAGGTGGAATTTTATCTTTTATTAAAATTAATTATAATTTCCCCTTTTACCCCCGGAGGGTATTAGGTTGCATTTTTGTTTCTTAAAAATAATTTAACTTTACTATTTTACCTCCGGGGGGGTATTGGTGAGATTTTTTCTTTTCTTAAAATTTTTTCTTCAGAATACATTAATTTACCAATTTATCCTCGAGGCGGGTATAGGTTGGATTTTTTATTTTTTTAAAAGTTTTTCATTAAAATAGTTGAAAGTTACCATTTTACCACTTGGTGGGTGGGGGGGGGGGTATAGGTTGGATTTTTTATCTTCTTAAAACTTTTTCTTTAAAATAATTAAAATTTACCATTTTATCCCCGGGGGTATAGGTGGAAAATTTTATTTTCTTAAATATTTTTAAAAACTAATTATTATTTACCTTTTCACCCCCAGAGGGTATTACGTTGGCTGTTTTTTGTTAAATTTTTTTTCTTAAAACTAATTTAACTTTACCATTTTAACCCTAGGGGGTATTGGTAAGAGTTTTTCTTTTCTTAAAATTTCTTCTTCAAAATACATGAATTTATCAATTTACCCTCGACGTGGGTATAAGTGGTATTGGTTGGATTTTTAATTTTCTTAAAAAAATTTCTTTAAAATAATTAGAATTTACCATTTTAAGGGGTATAGGTTGAATTATTTATTTTCTTAATTTTTAAAAAAATTAATTATAATTTTCCTTTTTACCCCCGAAGGGTATCAGGTTGCATTTTTTCTTTTCTTAATTTTTTTCTTAAAAGTAATTTAACTTTACCATTTTACCCCTGGAGGTACTGGTGAGATTTTTTCTTTAAAATACATGAATTTACCTATTTACCATCGAGGCTGGTATAAGTTGGATTTTTTATTTTTAAATTATTTTTATTAAAATAATTGAAAGTTACCATTTTACCATCGAGGAGAGGGGTATAGGTTCGATTTTTTTATTTTCCTAAATTTTTCTCTTTAAAATGATTAACATTTACCATTTTACCCCTAGGGGTATAGAATGGATTTTTTATTTTCTTAAAACTTTTTCTTCTAAATAAATGAAATTTACCATTTTACCCCAGGGGTATAGGTTGAATTTTTTATTTTATTAAATATTTTTTAAAATGAATTATAATTTACCTTTTTACCACCGAAGGGTATTAGGTTGCATTTTCTTAAATTTTTTCTTTAAAAAATTTAACTTTACCATTTAACCCCTGGCGGTATTGGCGAGATTTTTCTTTAAAATACATGAATTTATCGATTTATCCTTTAGGCGGGTATAAGTTGGATTTTTTTTTTTAAAAAAGTTTTCTATTAAAATAATTGAAAGTTACCATTTTACAATCGCGGGGGGGGGGGAGGGGGGGGGGGGGTTGTGTATAGGTTGGATTTTTTTTTTCTTAAATTTTTTTTCTTCAAAATAATTAAAATTTACCATTTCAGCCTTAGGGGATAGGTGACATTTTTTTCTTTTCTTAAATTTTTTTAAAAATTAATTATAATTTATCTTTTTACCCCCCGGAGGGTATTAGGTTGCATTTTTTTCTTTTCTCAAATTGTTTTCTTAAAAATATTTTAACTTTACCATTTTACCCCAGGGGGTATTTTTGAGATTGTTTCTTTTCTAAAAACTCTTTCTTCAAAATACAACCAATTTACCCTTGAGGCGGGTATAGGTTGGATTTTTTTTTCACAAAAAAGTTTTTCTTTAAAATTAGAGTGAATTTATCATTTCATCACGAACCTTTGGACATGTTACCCGATTCGACACAAACCTTCCAAAATTAGTTTTTTCAGCACAAACCTTTCAGAAACGTAACAAAACATGACATTTCGTCAACCCTCTTCGTTAAGTCACTAACGTTTCTACTATTTCAGGGGTAAAATCGTCCGAATATAAATTCTTTTGTCTTACATTTCTCTTATTTTAAATTTATTGCCAAATAAACCCCAAACTTTCATTTTTTACCGATTCTCCCAAGAATTAAGAAAAGAAAATATGAATATAAATGAAATTTAATTCTTAATTTATTCTTCATTTTTATATAAATTTACTATATAATAATAATGATAAAATACTAATTATTCTTAATATTATGATATAATATTAACATATAAAGATTTTTCTCCTTGTTCAAAATAAGTTGGGGCCAAAAATTAAGAAAAATAAAATTACATGGGGCCAATCTATAAATTTGATGAACAGTGCGCGACACTGTGTCATCATTTTCCCTGATCTTTTTTTCTTCTTCTTCTTCTTTCTTCACGGGGCTTCTACCCCTATAGGTCCCACCACCCCCACCCTCCCCCCCTTCCCCCCACCCCCAAATTTTTTTGTCTCCATAACCAACACCTACTTTATAGTCCATGATCAGTTTATTGTGAACAAATTTGCCCAAACAAAATCTAAATTGAAAACAAAATTTAACAAAGGAACAAGAAAACAAATAGGGGCAAGTTTAAAACTTTGGAAATGGAGTCATTGACTAATGGGTCCTTGCAATGGGATTGAGAAGAAGATGACACTCCGCTGCGATGGGAAATGGGTACACAATCCTGCTGCTTTCCATATCCTTCAAGTTATTTCATCAGTTGGAGACTCCCTCTCCACTTGCACTGCTGTCTCTCCTGCTCTTGCTTTCTTCTTACAGTTACTACCTATTTTGAATACATGCAGGAATTACGCATAGCAATATGATGGAAAAGGAGCCAAAAGGCAGGTCATGATGACAGGAGCATAAAAATCATCGTAAAAAGGGGGAGAGTAGTTGGAAGTACAGATCATCATAGCGCAACGGACATGTCAAAGTATGGCTACAAATACTAAGTCATCAATCTAACTGAAGTACGCAATCTTCTTTACGCTTAAGCTCTCAGTCAATATTGTTTATCTCTTTCGTTTTGCTAACTTGCTCGTCGGAGTTGAACAGGGGGGATAGCCCTGCTTGTTTTACTGTTTGTCTCCGGTAACATAATACTCTTTAACCAGATCCGAGCCATACACTCTCATTCACGTTGATCCGAGCTAAAGAAGCCCAAATCCAAGCTTTGCCATCACTCGTTTCAGCCGTCAATCTCTACATTGGGCCTGAACATTCAAGACCTCGACTGCCCCAACCGGAGCATCCTATACCGGATATTTTGCGTCACATCATCATGTTTTGTTACGTTTTTGAAAGGTTTGTGCTGAAAAAACTATTTTTGGAAGGGTTGTGTCGAATCGGGTAATATGGGCAAATGTTCGTGATGAAATGAGAAATTCACTCTTAAAATTATTGGAAGTTGCCATCTTACCACCAGGGGGGTATAGGTTGGATTTTTTATTTTCTGAAAACTTTTTCTTTAAAATAATTAAAATTTACCATTTTACCCCAGGGTATATATAGGTGGAATTTTTTCTTTTCCTAAATTTTAAAAAACTAATAATAATTTACCTTTTTACCCCCGGAGGGTATTAGGTTGCATTTTTTTCTTAAACATAATTTAACATTACCATTTTACCGCCAGGGGGTATTGGTGAGATTTTTTCTTTTCTTAAATTATTTTTCTTCATAATACATTAATTTTACCAATTTACCCTCGAGGTGGGTATAGGTTGGATTTTTTCTTTTTCTTTAAAAAAGTTTTTTATTAAAATAATTGCAAATTATCATTTTACCACCGGGAGGGGTATAGGTTGGATCTTTTATTTTCTTAAAAATTTTTCTTTAAAATAATTAAAAGTTACCATTTTACCCCTGGGGGTATAGGTTGAATTTTTTCTTTTCTTAAATATTTTTAAAAATTAATTATAGTTTACCTTTTTACCCCCGGAGGGTATTAGGTTGCATTTTTTCTTTTCTTAAATTTTTTTCTTAAATAAATTTTAACTTTACCATTTTACCCCAGAGGGTATTTGCGAGATTTTTTCCTCAAAATACATGAATTTAGCGGTTAAAACTTTTTACCAATTAAAAATTACCATTTTAACCTTGGGGGTAAAGGTTGAATTTTTTCTTTTCTTAAATTTTTTTTAAATTAATAATAATTTACCTTTTTACCCCCTGGAGGGTATTAGTATTAGGTTCATTTTTTCTTTTCTTAAATTTTTTTAAGAAAAAAAATTTAACTTTACCATTTTACCCCAGGGGGTATTGGGAAGATTTTTTCTGTAAAATACATGAATTTAGCGATTTACCCTCGAGGCAGGTATAATTTGGATTTTTATTTTTTTTTAAAATATTTCATTAAAATAATTGAAAGTTACCGTTCTACAACCCCGGGGGGGGGGGGGGGGGGGGAGAGAGGTAAGGGTGAGATTTTTTCTTTTCTCAAAATTCTTTCTTCAAAATATATGAATTTACCAATTTACCCTCGAGTTGAGTATAGGTTGGATTTTTTCTTTTCTTAAAACTTTTTCTTTAAAAAATTAAAAATTACAATTTTACCTGCAGGTGTATAGGTGGAATTTTTTATTTTCTTAAATTCTTTTAAAAATTAATTATAATTTACCTTTTTACTTTCGAAGGGTAGGTTGCACTTTTAATTTTCTTAAATTTTTTTCTTAAAAATAATTTAACTTTTCCATTTTACCCCTTGGGGGTATTGGTGAGATTTTTTCTTCAAAATACATGAATTTATTAATTTTCCCTCGAGGCGGGTATAGGTTGGATTTTTTATTTTTTAAAAAGTTTTTCATTAAAGTAATTGAAAGTTACCATTTTTCCACCGAGGGGGGCATAGGTTGGATTTTTTATTTTCTTAAATTCTTTTCTTTAAAATAATTAAAATTTACCATTTTACACCTGGTGGTATAGGTGGAATTTTTTCCTTTTTTAATTTTTTTTAAAATTAATTGTAATTGACCTTTTTACCCCTGGAGGGTATTAGGTTGCATTTTTTCTTTTCTTAATTTTTTTCCTTAAAAATAATTTAACTTTACCATTTTACCCCCCGAGGGGTACTGGTAAGTTTTTTCTTTTCTTAAAATTTTTTCTTCAAAATACATGAATTTACCAATTTACCCCTGAGGCGGGTATAGGTTGGATTTTTTTTTTATTTTATAAAAAAAAGTTATTAATTATAATAAGGACAAAAGACATATACCTCCCATAAAAAAAAGTTATTAATTATAATAAGGACAAAAGACATATACCTCCCTTGTGGTTTAAGTGTAAGACAAGTTACTCCCTTGTGTTTTAAAAATGCTTAAATGCCCCCTTATCATTTGGATTAACTTGAGAAACTAACTGAGAATTAATTTGGTTCCTAAATTAGACTATAATATATAGCTAGAAAAAAATATAGAAAATTTTAAAATAGGACTCTAACGATCTTATTTAAAAAAAATAAAAAAAAATCAAACTGGTGCACACCAGAAACTGCTTCTGTCGTTAAGTTCAACTACAGCAACTTAAAAAGATTACCTACCGCCTACAGGAATTTTAATTTGACATCTAAATCTCCTTAAATTTTTCTGACGTATTGTTCTTACTTTTTTTTCTGCTGCAATCCTTTCTCTTCCTCTTAAAGCAGATCGCCCCCTTACCTTTTATTTATTTATTCTTTATTCTCCCTGAAACTCTATTAGAGTAAGATTTAAGTTTTGGGTTTGATGGTGATAAAAAAGATGGAATATTGGTGAATTTGGTGACGGCTCTGGATCTTAACGGTGGCAACGTTAAGTTCTTGAGGCGATGGCAGAGCGGGGGAAAATGAGAAATAGAAGAAGCAGAGCTTAGCTTTAGAGTTGGGTGGCTACTGGTTCGACGAAACAGAGAAAAATAAGAGGAAGGATGGGTTGCAAAACTGTGCAACGAAAACGATACTCATGCCCCCATTATATTCATAGTTTTGAAATCGAAAACAGTTGTTTGGCCGCCTGAATCAATAGTGTGTGAAAATAATAAATGGCTAGAACTGTTCTTCTGGCAGTACCCAACCTCATTATTTGGTCATTTTGGTCAATAAATATTTCCAGAAATCCACCATCTCACCTTCCGTTAATAACTAACGTTATCCGTTAGTTTACCAGGCTAATCCAAACTATAAGGGGTAGATCTACATTTTAAAATCATACGGGAGTAATTTATCCTATAGTTAAACTACAAGGGAGGTATATGTTTTTTACCCTAAAATAATTTAAAGTTACCATTTTACCACAGAGGGGGGTATAGGTTGGATTTTTTATTTACTTAAAAAAATTATTTAAAATAATTAAAATTTACCATTTTGCCCCTAAGGTTATAGGTCGAATTTTTCTTCTCTTATTTTTTTAAAAAATTATTTTTAATTTACCTTTTTACCCCGGGAGGGTATTAGGTTGCACTCTTACTTTTCTTTAAAAAATTTCTTCAAAATATTTTAACTTTACCATATTATCCCTAGGGGGTATTGGTAAGATTTTTTTCTTTTCTAAAAATTCTTTCTTCAAAATACATGAATTTACCAATTTACCCTCGAGCGGGTATAGGTTGGATTTTTTATTTTTAAAAAAGTTTTTCTTTAAAATAATTAAAAGTTACCATTTTACCACCCAGGGGGTATAAGTTAAAAATATTTTCTTTAAAATGCATGAATTTACCGATCTACCCTCGAGGCCGGTATAGGTTCAATTTTTTATTAAAATAATTGAAAGTTATTATTTTACCACTTGGGGGGGGGGGGGGGGGGGGGGTATAGGTTGGATTTTTATTTTCTTAACATTTTTTCTTTAATGATTAAAATTTACCATTTTACCCTCGACGGTATAGATGGAATTTTTTCTTTTCTTAATTTTTTTCCTTAAAAATAATTTAACTTTACCATTTTACCCCCCGAGGGGTACTGGTAAGTTTTTTCTTTTCTTAAATTTTTTCTTCAAAATACATGAATTACCAATTTACCCCTGAGGCGGGTATAGGTTGGATTTTTTTTTTATTTTATAAAAAAAAGTTATTAATTATAATAAGGACAAAAGACATATACCTCCCATAAAAAAAAGTTATTAATTATAATAAGGACAAAAGACATATACCTCCCTTGTGGTTTAAGTGTAAGACAAGTTACTCCCTTGTGTTTTAAAAATGCTTAAATGCCCCCTTATCATTTGGATTAACTTGAGAAACTAACTGAGAATTAATTTGGTTCCTAAATTAGACTATAATATATAGCTAGAAAAAAATATAGAAAATTTTAAAATAGGACTCTAACGATCTTATTTAAAAAAAATAAAAAAAAATCAAACTGGTGCACACCAGAAACTGCTTCTGTCGTTAAGTTCAACTACAGCAACTTAAAAAGATTACCTACCGCCTACAGGAATTTTAATTTGACATCTAAATCTCCTTAAATTTTTCTGACGTATTGTTCTTACTTTTTTTTCTGCTGCAATCCTTTCTCTTCCTCTTAAAGCAGATCGCCCCCTTACCTTTTATTTATTTATTCTTTATTCTCCCTGAAACTCTATTAGAGTAAGATTTAAGTTTTGGGTTTGATGGTGATAAAAAAGATGGAATATTGGTGAATTTGGTGACGGCTCTGGATCTTAACGGTGGCAACGTTAAGTTCTTGAGGCGATGGCAGAGCGGGGGAAAATGAAGAAATAGAAGAAGCAGAGCTTAGCTTTAGAGTTGGGTGGCTACTGGTTCGACGAAACAGAGAAAAATAAGAGGAAGGATGGGTTGCAAAACTGTGCAACGAAAACGATACTCATGCCCCCATTATATTCATAGTTTTGAAATCGAAAACAGTTGTTTGGCCGCCTGAATCAATAGTGTGTGAAAATAATAAATGGCTAGAACTGTTCTTCTGGCAGTACCCAACCTCATTATTTGGTCATTTTGGTCAAATAAATATTTCCAGAAATCCACCATCTCACCTTCCGTTAATAACTAACGTTATCCGTTAGTTTACCAGGCTAATCCAAACTATAAGGGGTAGATCTACATTTTAAAATCATACGGGAGTAATTTATCCTATAGTTAAACTACAAGGGAGGTATATGTTTTTTACCCTAAAATAATTTAAAGTTACCATTTTACCACAGAGGGGGGTATAGGTTGGATTTTTTATTTACTTAAAAAAATTATTTAAAATAATTAAAATTTACCATTTTGCCCCTAAGGTTATAGGTCGAATTTTTCTTCTCTTATTTTTTTAAAAAATTATTTTTAATTTACCTTTTTACCCCGGGAGGGTATTAGGTTGCACTCTTACTTTTCTTTAAAAAATTTCTTCAAAATATTTTAACTTTACCATATTATCCCTAGGGGGTATTGGTAAGATTTTTTTCTTTTCTAAAATTCTTTCTTCAAAATACATGAATTTACCAATTACCCTCGAGCGGGTATAGGTTGGATTTTTTATTTTTAAAAAAGTTTTTCTTTAAAATAATTAAAAGTTACCATTTTACCACCCAGGGGGTATAAGTTAAAAATATTTTCTTTAAAATGCATGAATTTACCGATCTACCCTCGAGGCCGGTATAGGTTCAATTTTTTATTAAAATAATTGAAAGTTATTATTTTACCACTTGGGGGGGGGGGGGGGGGGGTATAGGTTGGATTTTTATTTTCTTAACATTTTTTCTTTAATGATTAAAATTTACCATTTTACCCTCGACGGTATAGATGGAATTTTTTCTTTTCTTAAATTTTTTCAAAATGAATTATAATTTACCTTTTAACCCCCGGAAGATATTAGGTTGCATTTTTTTTTCTTAAATTTTTTTCCTAAAAATAATTTAACTTTACTATTTTACCTCCGGGGGCCCGGAGGGTATTAGTATTAGGTTCATTTTTTCTTTTCTTAAATTTTTTTTAAGAAAAAAATTTAAATTTACCATTTTACCCCAGGGGGTATTGGTGAGATTTTTTCTATAAAATACATGAATTTAGCGATTTACCCTCGAGCAGGTATAATTTGGATTTTTATTTTTTAAAAAATATTTCATTAAAATAATTGAAAGTTACCGTTCTACAATCGCGGGGGGGGGGGGGGGGGGGGGGGGGGGGGTATAAGTTGGATTTTTTTTCTTTTCTTAAAACTTTTTCTTTAAAAAATTAAAATTTGGATTTTTTATTTTTTAAAAAGTTTTTCATTAAAGTAATTGAAAGTTACCATTTTTCCACCAAGGGGGGTATAGGTTGGATTTTTTATTTTCTTAAATTTTTTTCTTTAAAATAATTAAAATTTACCATTTTACACCTAGTGGTATAGGTAGAATGTTTTCCTTTTTTAATTTTTTAAAAAATTAATTGTAATTTACCTTTTTACCCCTGGAGGGTATTAGGTTGCATTTTTTCTTTTCTTAATTTTTTTCCTTAAAAATAATTTAACTTTACCATTTTACCCCCCGGGGGTACTGGTAAGTTTTTTCTTTTCTTAAATTTTTTTCTTCAAAATACATGAATTTACCAATTTACCCCTGAGGCGGGTATAGGTTGGATTTTTTTTTTTTTTAATAAAAAAAGGTATTAATTATATTAAGGACAAAAGACATATACCTCCCTCGTGGTTTAAGTGTAAGACAAGTTACTCCCTTGTGTTTTAAAAATGCTTAAATGCCCCCTTATCATTTGGATTAACATGAGAAACTAACTGAGAATTAATTTGGTTCCTAAATTAGACTTTAATATAGGGTGAAATACATTTTCCCCCCTGTGGTTTCATGCTTTGGACAGTTTCCCCCCTATTCTTTCAAAACTGACAGTTTCCCCCTCATGGTTTTGGACTGAAGTGTCCACTTAACGGAAAATGCCTTCTCTAACGGCGAGTGAGGGAAACGCGCTCAAGACGAGAGTGGGGGTAAACAAATTGATGATGTCATTAATTTTGTTCCCAAAATACCCCCAACTAAAAAAAATTTTAAAAAAATTAAAAAAAAATAAAAAACGGCTTCCCCAAAAACTTGCCCTTGCTTCCTTGCGCATGTTGTCTTGCCCATGCTTGCCCATTTACTCCATTTTTTAATTTCATGCTTCCCCAAAAACACTTTCTTGTCCCCCTCACCCACCTCCGTGCCGTCCAACTCCAACGCCAACTCCACCTCCACTTCCACCGCAAGAACTCCAACTTTTGCCCAAACAGTCCCCAAAAACTCCAGTCCATCTCCATCTCCATCTCCATCCTTCTCCGATACCTACGAACAGGCATTTCTCCAAAAAACCTCTCTAAAAAGAGAGTCCCAAAACCTCTCTAAAAGAGAGTCCAAAAAAACCTTGCAAGGAAGGGGACAAACCCTTACAAGAAGGAAACAAACTAAAATCGAAAGAAACAAAACAGAAAGATAAAACGAAAACAAAATAGGAAAAGGAGGAGAAACTTTGTTTTCAGGTATTCAGAAATGAAACCCATTTTCAGTCGACTGAAATGAAACCCATCAAATGGGTTTCATTTCAATTGCTGCAACTGAAATGAAACCCATTTGATGGGTTTCATTTCAGTTGCGGGAGCTCCCACAACTGAAATGAAACCCAACAAAATGGGTTTCATATTAGTTGCGGAAGTGTTTTAGGGGGTTTAGGGAAGAAAAAAAAAAAAAAGAAAAAAAAGAAGAAGAGTAAAGGAAGAAGGAAGAAGACGATGAACAGTGTCTTCTTCCTTCTTTCATTTTTTTAATTTTTTTATTCAGGGGTAATTTAGTATTTTTTCAGGGGTAATTTAGTCTTTTTTTTTAACACCGTTAGAGAAGGCATTTTCCGTTAAGTGGACACTTCAGTCCAAAACCATGAGGGGGAAACTGTCAGTTTTGAAAGAATAGGGGGGAAACTGTCCAAAGTATGAAACCACAGGGGGGAAAATGTATTTCACCCTTTAATATATAGCTAGAAAAAAATATAGAAAATTTTTAAATAGGACTCTAACGATCTTATTTAAAAAAAAAAAAAAAATCAAACTGGTGCACATCAGAAACTGCTTCTGTCGTTAAGTTCAACTACAGCAACTTAAAAAGATTACCTACCGCCTACAGGAATTTTAATTTGACATCTAAATCTTCTTAAATTTTTCTGACGTATTGTTCTTACTTTTTTTTTTCTGTTGCAATCCTTTCTCTTCCTCTTAAAGCAGATCGCCCTCTTACCTTTTATTTATTTATTCTTTATTCTCCCTGAAACTCTATTAGAGTAAGATTTAAGTTTTGGGTTTTAACGGTGGCAACGTTAAGTTCTTGAGGCGATGGCAGAGCGGGGGAAAATGAAGAAATAGAAGAAGCAGAGCTTAGCTTTAGAGTTGGGTGGCTACTGGTTCGACGAAACAGAGAAAAATAAGAGGAAGGATGGTTTGCAAAACTGTGCAACGAAAACGATACTCATGCCCCCATTATATTCATAGTTTTGAAATCGAAAACAGTTGTTTGGCCGCCTGAATCATTAGTGTGTGAAAAGAATAAATGGCTACAACTGTTCTTCTTGGCAGTACCCAACCTCAGTATTTGGTCATTTTGGTCAAATAAATATTTCCAGAAATCCACCATCTCACCTTCCGTTTATCCAAACTATAATGGGTAGATCTACATTTTAAAATCATACGGGAGTAATTTATCCTATAGTTAAACCACAAGGAAGGTATATGTCTTTTATCCTAAAATAATTTAAAGTTACCATTTTACCACAGAGGGGGGTATAGGTTGGATTTTTTATTTATTTAAAATAATTAAATTTACCATTTTGCCCCTAAGGTTATAGGTGGAATTTTTTCTTTTCTTATTTTTTTTTTAAAATTATTTTTAATTTACCTTTTTACCCCGGGACGGTATTAGGTTGCACTCTTACTTTTCTTTAAAAAATTTCTTCAAAATATTTTAACTTTACCATATTAGGGGGTATTGGTAAGATTTTTTCTTTTCTAAAAATTCTTTCTTCAAAATACATGAATTTGCCAATTTACCCTCGAGCGGGTATAGGTTGGATTTTTTATTTTTAAAAAAGTTTTTCTTTAAAATAATTAAAAGTTACCATTTTACCACCCAGGGGGTATAAGTTCAAAATATTTTCTTTAAAATGCATGAATTTACCGATCTACCCTCGAGGCTGGTATAGGTTCGATTTTTTATTAAAATAATTGAAAGTTATTATTTTACCACTTGGGGGGGGGGGGGGGGGGGGTATAGGTTCGATTTTTATTTTCTTAACATTTTTTCTTTAAATGATTAAAATTTACCATTTTACCCTCGACGGTATAGATGGAATTTTTTCTTTTCTTAAATTTTTTCAAAATGAATTATAATTTACCTTTTAACCCCCGGAAGATATTAGGTTGCATTTTTTTTTCTTAAATTTTTTTCCTAAAAATAATTTAACTTTACTATTTTACCTCCGGGGGCCGGGGGGGTATTGGTGAGATTTTTTCTTCAAAACACATTAATTAAACAATTTACCCTCGAGGCGGGTATAGTTGGATTTATTTATTTTTTAAAAAAGTTTTTCATTAAAATAATCGGAAGTTACCATTTTACCACCGAGGGGGGTATAGGTGGAATTTTTTCTTTTCTTAAATATTTTAAAAATAAATTATTATTTACCTTTTTAACCCCTGGAGGGTATTAGGTTGCATTTTTTTTCTTAAAAATAATTTAACTTTACTATTTTACCCCTGGGGGTATTGGTGAGATTTTTTCTTTTCTTAAAATTTATTCCTCAAAGTACATGAATTTACCGATTTACCCCCGAGGCGGGTATAGGTGGGATTTTTTATTTTTAAAAAATAATTGAAAGTTACCATTTTACCACCGAGGGGGTGTATAGGTTGGATTTTTTATTTTTTAAAAAAATTTCTTTGAAATAATTAAAATTTACCATTTCACCCCCGGGGGTATAGGTGGGATTTTTTTCAAAAATAATTGATATTTACCATTTTATCCTCCGGAGTGTAGTTTGAATTTTTTTAAAAAAAATATATTTTTAAGAAAATTAATTTTAGTTTACCTTTTTACCCTGGGAAGGAATTGTTGAGATTTATTTATTTTTTAAAATTTTTTTCTTCAAATTAATATAAATTTACCTCTTTACCCCTGAGGGGTATATGTGGCATTTTCTTTATAAAAAATTTCTTTATAATAACTTAAATTTACCTTACTACCCTTGGGGGTATAGGTTGGATTTTTTCATTTTTATAAATTTTTTCTTTAAAACAATTATAATTTACCATTTTATCCATAGGTGGGTTTTTTTTTCATTTTTAATTTTTCTTGAAAATAATTGAAATTTACCATTTTACCCTCGAGGGGGTATAGGTGAGATTTTTTATTTTCTTCAATTATTTTTAAAAAACAATTGAAATTTTCTATTTTAACTGCGGGGTATTGGTGGAGTTTTTTCTTTTTTAATTTTTTAAAAAAATTATTAATTCACAATTTTCCCTCGCGGGTATAGGTGGGATTTTTTCATTTCTTAAAATTTTTTCTTTAAATAATAAAATTACCATTTTACCCCTCGAAGAGCCAAGTTTTGATTTATTTACTTTTCATACCCTTACTAATAAAATTATAATTGGATCACAATTAATCTACCTTTAAACATGGAGGACATTAGCGTAAGAAATAGTGGCAAATTACTAATTTTAGGTGTCCTTTGTACCTAGAATTTCATAAAAAATTATACATTTTCAAAACTTGACCCTCCAGATGAAATGGTGGGAGTAACTGTTAAAATTACATGGGTTGACTGTTATTTATATGGAGAAATATAGAAATGATTTGAGGCTGGCATTCCTCGTCTTATCTACTCTGTTTTCTTTTCTCCTGGATTTGTATCGCTGATTTCACTCGTAGAACAAAGAGTTGCGGCAATGGAGGGTCTTCTTGAAACGCAAATATTTAGCAACGCAGGACTCAATCTAATCGGTGAGTTCCATCTACTTCTGTTTATCTGAATTATTGACTGAAAATTGCAACGTAGGAGTCAATCTAATCAGTCATTGACTGATGATTTTATTTATCTGAATTATTGACTGAAAATTGCAGGCAAAGAAACAGTGAAACATTATTCTCCGCTTCAGTCAAGAAACCAAGCCGGCTCGAAGTTGTTGAGCAAATGTTCAATTTTCCATAACATGAAAAGGCAACCGAGAAATGGAACATTCAAGGTGATGATGATTCTCTGTTCTTTCTATTCTTTGGGGCATTTCAAAATGTACAAATGAAAGGATTAGTTGTTTATAACACTGTGTGGTGGCTTTTGTGAGGGATCAGATTTGCGCAGTTCGGAGGAGGAGAAGAGCGGACATTTCAACCGGAACTTATGTACTTCTGGAACCTGGAGAGGATGAGGTGTTTGTGTCTGAGGAAGAATTGAGAAGCAGATTGAAGGGTTGGCTGGAGAACTGGCCAGGCAAGGCTCTACCTCCCGACCTGGGAAGATTCGAATCCATTGACGACGCCGTTCAATTCCTAGTGAAATCCGTTTGTGAACTTGAAATAGATGGAGACGTGGGTTCCATTCAGTGGTACCAAGTTCGCTTAGAATGAAGAAAAACGCTCTTAATTTAATTGCATCCAATATATATACAGTTAAGAGTCATATTTGATGAACATTTTGTTAACCTATTACGTTTTAAGTTTTAATCTGTTTTGGTTCAGTAGACATCAGCTGAAAATAACAAAAACCTTCAAATCACCATTGTTGATTGTCAATGCAATTGGAAGAAAACCAGGGAAAAAAAAGAAGAAAAAAAAAGAGTACAAGTCCCTTTGGTCCAAGGAACCAAGTTAAGAAAATTGCAGAGATCTCTGAAGCTACAGTGGAACATGAAACAGTTATACAAATCATGCAGAAAGCATACATTTGGTTGATCTTTTGAAGGGAGGAGGCAAGGGCGCGCTGGACTTTTTAGTTCTAGCCATAAGTCCTCTTGAAATTGGAGACATGATGAGATCAGTTGGACTTGTGTACCTTTCTGGGTACTTGAATGCCTTTGGAACCTTAAGGCGATCGGGGGTCACCGGTTTTAGTATATTCGATGCAGAACTCCGGCGATCGCCTTGTGCAGGCGGCTGCTGCTGATTGCGTGCAACTTTGCTGTCTAAAATGGGTTTCGATTCGTCTTGATTGACAGCTGCTTCAAGCTCAAGCATTTTCTTCTCCATTTTTCAGCAGTGACAACTGACAACAATCGATTACTGTTTGATTGCCTTGGTTGGAAATGCTTTATAAGTTTCTGCAAAGGGGAAGTGACCGTTGTTTTGATTCAGCTTCCAACGGTCGGAATTTGGGAAAAGGTTAACATTACAGGAGTAGTATATATTTCTTGGTTAAAGAATAGGCCTTATCCTCAACTTTGGGGGCCTCCCACTTGTGTATAAGGGTGTATGACCTTTTTCTTCAATCAGTTACTATTTTACAAAATCAACATTTTTGCTGATGTGATTTAACGATAGTGTAAAAGAAATGAATAGACGAGATTATAGGATTAAAGTCCTTATACTCCCTCCGTTCACATTAGAATGATCCATATTGATTTAGGTACAACTTATTATGAATATCAAGGTAAAATACTTAAAATAGTTAATTTGTCACAAATTATTTCTTTTATATCTTTACTTTTTAAGTAAAGACTAATTTTATACCATATATGCTTATAATAATAAAGGTAGAAGGTGTAAAAATAAATAAATAAAAGTGGGCTCTTCTATTGAAACAAAAAAATATTTTTTAAAGTGGACTCTTCTATTAGAACGAAGGAAGTATGTTCTTTGTCTCTAAATTATTATAATTGTATAGGTGTTCAAAACAAATGTTTTTACCTCTGCTTTTACTAATGTCAGTAGTCTCATATAAAGAGTCATCTTTAAAACAAAATAAAATTAAATAAATAGTCTAATTTTTATTTGTTTAAGTGAAAAATATAGGTTATATATTAGACTCACTATATTCCATTAGAAGAGTTAATTTTATAATATTGTTTTCTTGTATTAGAAGGGACTCGAGAGAGTACCCTTACAACATAAGAGTTGTACATTTTTTAAATAAAATAAATAAGGCTTTTAAACTATGGAAGCATTTTGTTTTATCCGGTACCGGGTCGTCCATGAACTTGGGCCATGGCTATTTTGGACATTTGGGGCGGGCTTTTGCTGACCGGAGTCTGGGGCGGAGACTGCGGCTGGTCTTCGTGGGGCAATCGCTTTCACATTATTTTAGAGTTCGTGTGACCCAACTCTAATAAAAAAATTGTTAAAATTTTTATAATTTAAAAAAAAAAATGCAATTGATGATGTGGCAGTACAGGATGGAATATAAATAAAATTCATTATTAGAATTAGGTGCTTATTGATTTCAAATGTGATAATTGTTGCATTATCCCATTAGAATACAAAAATACAATTATTTTATAAGTTTTTGGGTGTTTTTTTTTTGTTCGAGATATAGTTAGGGAGGGCTAGTGGGCATGATTACCCTTAGTCCATTAAAGAAAAGAGAAGGAGAGGGAAGGCGTAGATTGATCCCTTCCAGCATAACTACAAACTCAACCCTTTAAATAGCAGAAGCTTCTACCCACTGGCGGAGCCAGGTTGGAGGCTCGGGCCCCCACTAATCCCACCCTAATACTTATATATACATATATATATATATATATTTATACATTTATAGTGAATGTTAAGTGTTGTGTGTGTAGTGCCCCCAATCCATATAAATTCATAAACTAAAAATAACACAATTTTAACAATTTGTGTTATGCACGTTGTGTGGCTTGTAAATATTTATTTGAATATGTTTTCTTTTGTTTGTATTAATGCGTCATTGTGAATGTGCCCCTTCTACAAAAAATTTCTGGCTCTGCTAATGCTGCTACCATCTAAAACTACTAAACTCCTCACCTCGTATGAGTTTTTAGGTGTTTAGTAGTTTGCAATATCAAAATTTCATGTAGGATCATAATTGATAAGATAGAATCGTAAGATATAAAGGTGCACCATAAAATGTAAAATTACGAACAAATAAAAAAAAAAACTATTTTTATTTGTTTGTTTTATTATCGGATAGAATTCGGTCAACATAGGCAGCTGTAGCAAATCCAGGAGTTGTTTGGTTTTAGGCATGGCTTCACTCATAGTCTCTGACTCAATACTGTAAGCTCCAAACAGCCCCTTAAATTCATGGGAATCAATAAATAGTAAATACCAGTACAGTACTCATGCTCTCACAGACGAAACGTAAATAATACTACTACCAATAATAATATTTTATCTACTTTACATTAACTAAATGCTTGTTTTCATATTATAACCTAACTAATGTAATTGCAATAAATTTGATAGGCAAACTTTTATTATCAACTAAACTTTATATGCACGTTGTCAAACTGTCATATAGTAAAAAAATTTGTCTAACGGTAGAGTTTCCTTTTTTTATTTTCTTTTTCTCAAATGAAATGGTCATATTGTTCATTTTGTTACTTTATTAAATCTTACTAGTATAATTACTTACGCTCCATATTTAAAAAAGTTATGACTTACAAAAAATGAAGTGGTGAGAAAATAAATATTTTACCCCTTTCTCAATTACTAAAAAGATGGTTCCGGCCCAAAAGCCCCCAAACCAAGAACGGAAACAGAAATCTTTTGATTCACTCCCACCATCGAGTCAAGTGAGAAGCAGTCCGAACTCCTTAAAATGTGAGAAGATGAGTAAAAGTTGCTCGACTGTAAGGATAGGAGCGAAAAGGCGGCTCCGCGCGACATTCGAGGAAAACGAATAACAAATCAAGGATGCTAAGGAGAGGGATCAAATACACGAATCCAGCACAACTACTATAGAAAGAAATGCATTGAGAATTTTTCTTTTGTTTACAATAACTGTTACTATTTAATACTTCATCTATTTTATTAGAAAAATCAAATTTAAATTATAATTTGTGTACCACACAACTATTTTGAAAGAGCGATGAAGTATTTCTGAGTAGGACCGCCGGAGTTGGCTTCCCGGAACCGGTTTAGTTGTGCGGTGTGGGACTATAGAAATAGTAGAGGTGCACCGAATGGTGACGTAATGTTGATCTCATATACTATTTTGTTTTCATTTTTCTTTCTGTGTTTCTGTCTACAAATTCTATCAGAGGGTAGAATCGTAAACCTCAGATCCTACGTTTCCAATTACAGTGTTTTAATTCTGTTCTCCTCACATATGTGAGAATGTCACTAGTGGATCCATTAACTGGATCCTCGCATATGTGATGGAGGACACAATGAAAATATTGTATTTGGAGACAATAGATCTGAACCCATAATGGTAAAAGCAAAACGCAAATAGTAAATACTTGCATGACATGGGCGTACAAAATCCACTTAATATATGATCTTTTTGTTTCAAATTTATATTTTATAATATATTATTGAATTTTTTTAGTGGAATAAAAAAATTTATTATTTAGTTTTTCTTTTATAGTAATCCCTTAATTTTTAGTATAAGTTTGTCTTCTTAACCATTACTCCCTCTGTTCCACTCAAAGAGTTCACTTTTTTTAAAAAATCTTGTAACATTTGAAGAGTCCATTTTGCATTTATTTACATTACATACCCTTACTAATATAACAATGTGTGGTTGATAATTAACCCTTACTTCTAAAGTAAAGATGTAAGTGAAAAATATAGTGATAAATTACTTATTTTAGGTATTGTGCCTCACAAACCATAATAAGTTATACACATTTTAAAGTTGACTATTTGACTGGGACAAAGTGAGTATTTTAAACATACACAAACTACATCTTACACTATGTTGGATTTAATTACGTGTGTCAACTGCAAACATTGATTGGTCACGAGAAGTATTTTTCTATAATTTGTTACACTCTTTTAATAGTACAAACAAAGTATTTATTATGGAAGAAAGTATTGTATATTCTAATGTATAATAAATTGTATATTTTTTAAATCCATTAGCTATTATTTGTAACTATAGTAGTGGTACTATTTACTTACTAGCACGTGAGGGGTCGTATATGCGGCTATGCCCTTATCCTATTGGCCATTAATTTTCTGGAATAGTCAACACTCAACAGTACTACCACTACTAGGTTCTTTTATTCCGTAACACAACCTCAACTTAAATTTCCCATTTTGACCGATTAAATTAAACAGTATCAATCGTTTTAGTTTAGCAATACAATTATTTACGATCTATTTTTGAATATTTCTCGAATTTTGGGTTCAAAGATCTCAAATTAGAGAAATAGTGATAGTTTTTCGAAGAAGTACTCAAATTTGGTGAGTTTTAGTTTCGGGTTTCAAAATTTTATCGTCGAGAGATAATGATAGTTTTGCCGAAAAAATAAAATAATTGTCATTTACCCATTTCATATGGTCAAGTCAAACTAAAAAAAAAAACCTTTTAGTTACAATATTAGACAGCTGCCATTTTATGTGGAGCTTGGGACTTCAAATGAAAAAAACTCAGTTTTCCCATCTCCCTTCATTAAGTGCCTGCCATGGCTGGCCAGATTCCAGGCTTTGAGATATGCACTTTGCAACTACTACTCTTCGAATCGTCCATTCTCTACCGCCCCAACCCAACATTAATACTATAACTCCCTCTCCTCTCCCTTTCACCCATTTCAATTTTCAACCACACCTCCTGCTCCTCTGCAAATCCATGTTTAAACTTTAACCGGTGCAGCTAATCATTGTATTTTGTTCCTCCTCCGTAAACTCATAAACGTACTACTGAGCTTTTTTGAAACGGAGAAAGACGTGGAGGGTGACACCTCTCTAATTTGCCAATCATTGTTAATGCAAATGCTGCTCATTTTGCAACAGTATCAGACTCAAAATTAGTGGGAAAGTCCCTCACAAATGGTGTTTTGCAACAAAGTTACTTCCATTGATTATTGTCCTTTGTGTGGGCATACAAGATGGATCTTCCACCACCGCTCAATGGCCTAATGGCTGTAATCTCATCACCAAGAATTCAAGATTGGATGAGGAAACTGGAAAAGAAAGCTCATGTGACCCATTGTTTGTTGTTGTAGTACTAGTTGTACCTTTTAAACTTTGCTCCTTCCAATTTTAGCAATGGTTTTTTGGCTCATTAGTCTTGAAACATCACTTTCGGTCCTAATTTTCTCTCTTCTTCTATATTTAGAAATGCTAGCTTTTCGGCCATAGCCTCATCTGCCTCCCTCGTTTACATCATTCCCTGTGATGCTTTTTTCCCCTAACATTTGGAACTTAGCTAAAACTTAGGCACGGTTCGTTACCATGTCTTTGAAGAAGGGTTCTTTTAACGTAAGCTAAGAAAATGTGTAGTTGATTAGTAAAAATATGTATTGGTAATGATGAGGTATTAATATAAAATGCAAATTTTCAAAAATATGGTAACGAAAAGGTCTCAACACACAATAGCAACACTATCTTACGCACATACTAAAAAGGGTTTCAAAATGACTACTAAATCCTTCATTAATAGCACGTCACGTGATATTAATCAACCTAGACAATCACGTGACTTATATTTTGAAACGGATAAGGGTTGTACTTTTAGAACTTTGAGTATTAACCCTTTAAACTTTTCCTATTTCCTTAATCTGCCCCCACCCCCCATTTACAGAAGAAGACTGCGCGTGCGTAATGTACATTCATGCATGACGCTGATGATATTAAATGCACCTCAGACTCAACTCTCACTCTTATTTATTAGTCCCCAGCCCTGATTTCCCAAAGGCAGAGACACACTGAGAAAACACACATAAAGCCCCTCTTCAATTCATCCTATTCCCACCTGCAAATTTTTATCCTTTTTTTGTAGTTGCTGCACCAAGAACTTCCAGCCCTCTTCAATTCAAGAAGATCAAAAAACCAAAGATTCCACTTTCATGGCCAGAGAAATTTTGTTGGTTTCTCTGGTCGTTGCAATATTGTTGCTTGCAGGGGCGAGCGGTGGAAGGAGTGATGATGGAGAAGAGAAGGAAGCTGTAGCAGATAGGGTAACAGCTCTTCCTGGACAGCCAAAAGTGACATTCAAGCAGTATTCTGGGTACGTGACGGTGAATGAAGTTGCAGGGAGAGCCCTGTTTTATTGGCTCACTGAAGCTGTTGATGAACCCTCGTCAAAGCCATTGGTCGTTTGGCTTAATGGAGGTGAGTAATTTTGCAACTTTCCTCTGTAAATTTACATCACTTTCTTGATTTTTCTCAGAATCCCTTTGCAATATATGCATCTTGAAGAAAATCCCTGGTTCTAGTTTGAAGAGAATTCCACTTTCTGAGGGGAGATGGAAGATTGCATTTTTATTGGTTCTTAAAAATACTAGAAAATGACAGTGAAAATTAACTAGAAAAGAGACTCTTGCAGATAATCTTTATAGCTGTTCTTACTCCATGTATGTTCAGAGCTTAATTAATCTCTTGAGGTTTGCAATTTTTCTCTGTTTTATTTATTTCTCCATTTTTGGGCTGGCAAACTACAGTAGCATCTGGTTCAAAATTTTGTATTCTTCATTCTTCAAACATAGGCAGACCAGAGAGATGTACTTGGTTGTGTAGGATGGCCACATTACCATGACATAGAATTATTACAGTATGACCCAACTAACACACAATAATAGCTAGCTAGCTACTGCCACACGTTAAAAAAACCCGAAATCCATGATTCCTGGATTCATTAAAAATCAAAGGAAAATCGAAGTGATATGATATGATCTTTCTCTCAGTCGTCCCTACTCACTCTACCTAGAGTCTCTCTCTATTTTTCTATCTTACCGCATTTACTTCAACCTTTGCATGGTTTTACCAGAAGAGAAACGATTTTATTGCTTGAAAGCAACTACTACGAAGTCATCATTTATTAAGGGTTCTGATTCTTCTGATTGATTGAGACCTTTATCTGCATCCGTTTGCTGCCACTATTTCTTGCTTGTTTGAAAATTGAAATGATGACCCTTTTTTGTTTTCGTCCCAGATTCTAATGCATTTGCATAAAATTTGTTGAATTGCATCGGAAAGAATGTCTTTGACTGCATTGATTTGTTCTTCCAGGTCCAGGATGCTCTTCAGTGGCATATGGCGCATCCGAAGAAATTGGACCGTTTAGGATAAACAAGACAGCATCAGGTTTATACCTTAACAAATTCTCATGGAACAAATTGGCCAACTTGCTGTTCTTGGAAACCCCTGCCGGAGTTGGCTTTTCCTACAGCAACAGATCTTCTGATCTTCTCGACACTGGCGATCGTCGCACTGGTAAGTCCCATTGCCAACCAACAACAATGTCAATAGCCTTTTTTGTCTAGAAGAATCTGCAACTGTTGTTAGTGTGTCTGAAATGAAAAAAATTGTCCCAACCATCCAAATTGAAATTGGTAGGCCAGTATTATCCTGGTCGCGTGCCAAAGTGGACTTCACCTGTCAATCAATCATGGCAAATTATGGCTACAGTGTTTTGAGCACTTTCTGTTTCTACTTGTTTTCACAGCTGAGGATTCACTCAAGTTTCTAATCCGATGGATGGAACGATTCCCACGGTACAAGAAACGGGATGTTTATCTCGCCGGAGAGAGCTACGCCGGCCATTATGTCCCTCAGCTGGCGAATGCAATAGTGAACTATAATTCAAAATCCAAGACGAACCCAATTCATCTTAAAGGATTTATGGTAACTTTTTCATCATTCATCTTCCAAACTTTAAACAAAAATTGATTACTGATTTAATTAGTACTTTTTTCTAGGTGGGAAATGCAGTTACAGATAACTATTATGACAATCTGGGGACCGTGACGTACTGGTGGAGCCACGCTATGATCTCCGACAAAACGTATAAGCAATTGGTGAACACTTGCGATTTCCGGCGCCAGAAGGAATCGGACGAATGCGAAACCCTTTATTACTACGCCATGGACAAAGAATTCGGTAACATTGATCAGTACAACATATATGCTCCGCCCTGTAACAAGTCTGACGGTAGCCAAAAAACGACCCGGCACGGCATGCGTTTGCCCCATCAACCATTTCCGGTATCAAATTAATTAGAAGCAGTGGAAGATGACAATGTTTGACAAAAGCCCTTTTTTAAAAGTTTGATTTTGATCAAGATTTGATCTTTTTTGCAGATGTTCAGGCATTTCTCAGGGTATGATCCCTGTACTGAGAAATATGCTGAAGCTTATTACAATAGGCCAGATGTGCAGAAAGCCCTCCACGCTAACGCAACCGGGATACCTTATAAATGGACAGCCTGCAGGTAAAATTAAAGCCTTGTTCGTTTCCATTTTCAATACACTTTTAATATTAAGAATTCCATTTTAAAAAACATGTTTTCAAAAATAACTCATAACTAACCCGTCCATAATTCTTTTCTTCCGCTAAATATGATCTATTTGTTGCAGTGAAACTTTGAACCGAAATTGGAACGATACAGACAACTCAGTTCTTCCAATATATCGAGCGCTGATAGCTGCTGGTTTGAGAATTTGGGTTTTCAGGTTAACACTTTTTGCCACTTTTTTTGTTTGTTTTCAAATCAAGAACTGCAGCAGAATTGTTTATCAGTATGGCTAAAAAAATGGTTCTTGTTTGTCATCTCTGCAGTGGTGATGTAGACTCAGTAGTGCCCGTTACTGCTACAAGGTATGCCCTGGAGCAACTCAAGTTAAACACTGTTATTCCATGGTACCCTTGGTATGTCAAGAAACAGGTCAGTAATTCAAAATTTTCACTGTTTCGGTTACCTTTCGGGGTTTGGATGAACCTTATACACCGTGTCCTAATCTTCCCTGTTTAATTTTGCAAGGTGGGAGGGTGGACGGAGGTGTACAAAGGGCTGACATTTGCAACAGTAAGAGGGGCAGGCCATGAAGTGCCACTTTTCAAGCCAAGAGCTGCGTTTCAACTTCTCAAGTCGTTTTTAGCAGGGCAACCTCTACCAAGTACGTAATCGGACAGAATGATTCGACACCGGTGGTGTTTGGCGAAAAGGAAATGCCAAACTTTTAAGATTTATGATGATGGGGGGCAGTGGAGACTGGAGATCTAAAATTGAAGTGAAAAAGGAAGATGTTACATTGTTGTTGTCATTTGTCTAATTTAATGAATCCCTTATTGTATTATGACCCTAAATTCTTTATTATAATTATTTTCTGTGAAAGAAAGACGCAACTTCTCGTAAATAATCAAATGTGGACTACCGTTTTTGCCCATGAGATCTTGTGTTTGTCTGACATGTATGTTTACTTTCTCACAATACGAAAGTAGACTCCATGATGTGACCTGCGAGTCTCACTTTCTTTTTTGAGAGAATAAACACGAAAGATAAATGTGAGCAGACAAAAGATCCAATCTCTCATTTCTAAACTGAAGTTTGGAACTATGGAATGTTTCCTAATTGCCCTCATTTCAGAGAGGTCATGATCATCAGCTCCTCGTTTGGTCAAAGTCAAATTAATTTAGTGATAGAGTCTCATAAGGGAGATTTATGACCTACATCTTCATCATTCTTCGCATTATTTTTCTCATCAAGTGGCGTAGAACTTGTGACCAGGCTTATCCATGGACCCATTCCCATTTTGCTTTCTTTGAAAAGTATCTCTCTCTTTCCAATATCCCCAATAAAATGCTTAAAAATAAGTTATTCCTTCCGCATAAAAATTCATGTTTAAAGTTGTATATTGTAATTTAAAAACAATGGTATTAGTGGGATAACCCCATAAAAAGAGTATAAAAGTATTACAAGAATAAAGCTTAATTACTTTATATTTATGTTGTGTTTATGAATTGTTGCTTTTTTTCACAAAATTATTTTGACACTTTTAAACCCTGTTTTTCACATATATTGAAATTATTACTATAATTGCTCTTAAAGAATACCGGTGACATTAGCAAAATTTTAGAAAACAAAAAATAAGTAATAACAATTCAAGAAACAAAAGATGTATTATAAAAAACATAAAGGGACAAAAGTAAAAAATCACATAAACACAATGGGGTAAAAAGTAATTAAACCTAAACATAACTATACAAGTAACAAAATGAACCTAAACCATTAGTCAATCACGTTGACCATATATAGACACAATGGGAGTAAAAAAGTAATTAAGCCTTAAAATAACAATACAAGTAGCAAAATAAACCTAAAATAACTATGAGTTGCCCATATAAACACAGCAGGGTAAATCAATGTTATTGTTTTCTTTCTAAAATACACATTTCATTTAATAAAGAAGAAGAAGAAAAAAACCTAGATACAAGGATCTTTTGGTCATTTTGTGCCCTATTATGAAATTGCTTTCACGATGCCTAAACGAAAATGATTGATGAAATGAAAAGTGCCCAAGTTTTCTAATGATATAACAATATTCAATATTGTGAAAATTAAAACACCAAAGATTCAAGAACAGAGCATCTAAAACAGTAAACAAGAAGACTGCTCGCTCATCAAAAATTTCCATCCCAATGAATCATCAAAATCTAACACACAAATTATTACTGAAACAATGAAGGCCTCAATCTGGATATATCTCACCATGAATATGAACATTACAACCAACATCAAGATTCAAGAACAGAGGACTATTCATCAGCCATACTAATCTCCTCAACTTCTCAAATTTCCCAAAACGTTTTGATTGAGGGGAAGAAAAAACAGAACACATCTAACTAAACCCATCAAGAATTGACCAGTACAACTCGAATTTTTCAGTGAGAAGAAAACCAAATCCCAAAACGTTTTTTCATATCTAAACTGATTGATCACTCTGGAAATCTTCTTCCCATCTTACGCTACTAATAATACTGTAATATTCCACCATTGGAGGCGCTAATTGAACTGGAGAAAACTGCTACTTACTGTACCATATATGATTGAAGAAAACTTCGTGGGCTACTGTACTGATAAGGAATTGAATCGAAACTATACACCAAAATGATGACCCATCCTTCAAGCTTCATCATCGACCACTACTTCAGGAATATTCTGGAAAAATGGGAGCTCGAGAATCTGGCTGATCGGAGTTGGGTTTTCTTTGTCCAGGCATTTCTTCACAACTTCCAGGAAACCCAACGAGAACGACTTATTATAATCATGATGCCCACCACCTTCTTTAGTTTTGAAAAACAGGGCAGTCTTCTTCAGAGCCTTCTTGGCCCAGCGAATTACCTTGGGCGCATTTTCCCTGTCCACTTCTTTCACCAGGCGATTAACACACTCCTCATCCAGCAGCAATTGAAGCGAGCGCGGCAGTTTCTTGATCATCTTCTTCCTGGATATTCCATCAGTCATATTAATCCGCGTCAGAACCCTCATCAGATTGTTCCCCATTGTAACCAATTCCTGAGGGCTAGTGTTTCCGGGCAAATACCCGTACCCGATTTCCATGGCGAGAATCCCCACGCCCCATAACCCGACCTGAGGCCTTTCCGGGTCGTCGGGTTGGCCCGCGAACTGCATTTGCTCTCTATGATAAGCAACCCGAATGCCGTAGGGAACGCGATGCGGCTCCCACAATTCCCACAGAAAGTAAATGCGCTGAGAATTAACCACCGGGTCGCCGCCGTGAACGGTGCTGATACGTTGCACGCCGTTTAGAACTGCTCTGAGAACGGTGGCGATTGATCCGTTGGCCTCCGGCATCCCATCTTGATAACTCTGTGACAGATAGTGCCTCAGGGTTCTCTCTGGATGGAGAACTCTAGCCACCATAGCGAATTCGCCCAAGCTTAGAGAATCAGGGATGATATTAATCACTGGGGCTTCAGAAATTTCGGCCATTGATGATGATGCGATTTCATGAATTTCCGCCATTGATGATGATTTCTTGAAAAAGAAGAGCTGATCGATACGAATGGGAGAGAATTGAAGAATGAAAAAGCTCTGAGATCAAGAAATGAGTTTCTGAAATGCGGAAGAGAAAATATATACTAGTGATCAAGAAGAAAGCTGGCTGGTTAGTTCATAGTTCATGCAAGTTGAAGAACGGTTAAGGAGGCGGTTAGCGAATTTTAATTCCCAGTTTCAAATTCAGGGGGGAAAATGAAAAAGCGGTAATTATTGAGATAAATTCACTAATTTGGAGAAGTAAATGGTAAATATGGGAAAACAGAATCTAACGATTTTGAGTTGCGTTGTACAAAAGTTTCGATTACAGTAAACTAAAAGTGTTACTAACCATGTATTTTATCTTCATAAGCTTTAATAGCTATAAATTTAGGAGTGACAATTTGGATCGAGTTGGGTAGTAAGAAAGCTCGAACACAACCTGTTTAATATTTAGGTAAAAAATTTCAACTCGAACCCACCATATTTAACCCATTTATTTTAATGAGGTAAGAATCTAAATATTTATGTGGCTCATACGGATTAATGAGGTAAAAAATAGTTGCAAATTTAAAGTTAATGGACAATTTATTATACTTTTTATCATTTTAATCAAGTAACCTATTAATAATTACAAATGGGTTACACGAGTCAACTCGATTTTTACGAGTCAAACACGTCAATTCTTTTAACTCGCGAACCCGAAATCCCACGACCCTAACCCGTCTATTTCGAGTTAAATTCGTGTCGTATCAACAATTGTCAATCCTAGCTCCAACTAATGATCACAACATTCCTCTAGATTGTTTTGCTTACTCAATGGGATTATTAGTGTTACTACTAATTTGGCATTAAAATTTACATTATCCTAAAGAATCATTTCAAATTTTGGAAACAGAAAAATTGAAGGATCATCATCTCAAACAGAAAAAAAATCTTACTGAAACACTGAAGGCTTCAAAGATGGATATCTCATTCTGAACAATTGAACATTACAACCCTTGAAGATCAAGATTCTATACTTGATACTTGATCAAGAAGACAGAAAAAAAGAGGAATCCCTCCAACTTGAATCTACAGTACTAAACATCAAGAACTTATCACAAATCTAATTTTTATATGGGAAGAACACCCAAAATCTTGAAATCAAATCTTCCAAGCGACTAAATCCTGTACGTAATATCATCACCAGATCCCAAACGTTTGAGGGGAAAGAAAGAAGAAACAAATCTAAACATCAAGAACTCATCACAAATCTTTTTTTTTTTTTTTTACTACGATTAGAAGAACACCAAAATCTTGAAATCTGAACTCATCACTGTGAGAATCAATCTTCCAATCTCAAGCTACTAACTCCGTACGTAATACCATCACCAGATCAAAAGGGCATCATTGATTGAGAAACTTCATCGGATCGTTTTCAAAAGGAATGATGGATGGATGAATTGAATTGAAAGTCGAAAAGCTATAAACCCTGGAAAAGGGAATGCCGCATAATCTCTTCCATTGGTCTAGGATTGTCCTGATCAAGGCACAACATCAGAGGTTCCAACAAAGTCCTGGTGGATCTTTTCCTTTCTCCAGGATTCAGAAATGACGAATTCCAGAAAGAACCTTCCGCATACCTAACAAATCGCATGATTCCCCTGGATTTGTTCTTTTGGATCAGCTTCCGCTCTCGCTCACGAACATAAGCTTCATTCAACAGCAATTCAAGCGAAGTGGGCAATTTCTTGATCTCTTCTTCCCCAAGTTCCACTTTGGGGCGCATAATCCTCACCATGTTTCTGCCAATAGTATACAACTGATTTGGAGTGAGATTCGCCGGCATACCCCCATACACCATTTCCAGAAAAGCGATTCCGACTCCCCAGATCCCGACATCGGGATTTCCAACAGGACCCTCGATTCCGCTCTGCATCTGTAAGCGCTCTGAACTGTATGCAAGTCTAAAACTCTGGGGGAACGGCCTATTTGGCCCCATGTAAAAACAAATTCGGCCGGCGTTCACCTCCGGCTGACAGCCGGGATACTGGGTCTTGAGATATTGGAGACCCCTCAGAGCTGATATAAACGGCAAGGCAATTAGGTTCTCCGGCAATCCTCCGGGGTAGTTTTCTTGTACGTAGTGTCTCATGGTTTCCTCCACAGGGGGATCTCCCCTGTGAACGACGTAGTCCATGGCCACCGGCGATCTTGTTTTTTCTCAGAGATGGAAAAACGATAAAGAAAAGAAATGCTGCTACGCTAACACATCGAAAATTGAAGGCGAGTAAATGAATTTCTGTTTATGCGTCTGAGAAAAATATATAGCACGAGTTGCAGTGGAAATCAAGAAGATTGCGATGAATGTAACTGAATTAACCGTTGAAGGCGGTTATCGCATTCCGGTGGGGTTAAAATGGCGGGAAAATCTGTTTCGTTTCTTGCTGAACTCAACACAGTGCAATTTTTCCTTTAAACATAATATTATTTTATTTCAACAAATTATTTTTCTCTTCAGATAAATGTAGTAAAACTCTTTATGTTGTATGGAATAAAAATTATTTTTTGTCTCCAAATATTATTATGGTTAATTAACTTTACACCTTCAATTTATAAAATAATACTCTATTCGTCCCACTCAAAGAGTTCACTTTGAAATGTGTACAATTCATTAAGGTTGTGAGGTACAACACCTAAAATAAGTAATTTATCACAATATTTTTCACTTATATCTTTACTTTAGAAGTAAAGGTTAATTGTGAACCATACATTGTTATATTAGTAAATGTATGTAATATAAATAAATTCAAATTGGACTATTTAAATGGGACCAAAAAAAAATTGAAAGTGAACTCTTTGAGTGAGACGGAGGGAGTACTATTTTATACCTTTGGCCAATAGTTAAAGGGATTAGAGCTGTCTAATAACATTTACTTCATTCTTTTATTTTATATTATAATTTCTAAGGTATCATTTTGAGAATTAGGTAAAAATTATCTATCCAAAAAGCTTTTTTCACTTTTGAACAAAATGATTATCTTATTCACAATTATTTATTTATTGCTCTTTTAAGGGTCAATTTAAAATCAACCCCTAGCCGTAGGCGAACATTGAAAAAATATCACGTGGTATCGAAATCATCAAAATTTCACCCCTAAATGAAATAGTCATATAGCCCTTCATGGAGGAGGACATTTTTTATCCGAAACTTTAGGGTATTTTTGTCATTCTATCAAAATTTACGAGGTCATTTGACAGTTTCGAGGTTTCTTAATATTTTCTAAACCACGGGTGAGGGTTATGGCCCTGTTTGGTAACATGACTCAAGTCATGGTTTAAAATCACTTTTGATTTTATAATATTAAAATTATATTGTGAATATAAAAAGACGTGTTGAAAATATAAAAAAATTTATTGAAAATATAAAAAGATTTATTGGGAATAATAAAAAACTATTATAAAATCAAAAGTGGTTTCAAACCATGAATTGAGTCATGTTACAAAATAGGAATGTAACATTTTTTAACCCAAAATGTCATGTTAGTTAGGTATCTATTTTCCCTTTTCTTTTTTCCTTCTTTTACCATTAAAATTTACATTTCCCTAATGAGAATCAGCAAGCTGGTAAAATCTCAATTAATTGTTGAAATCTCAAAAAATCCAACAGAAAATTATTACAGAAACAATGAAGGCCTCAAGATGAATGTATCTCATTATGAATATGAACATTACAACCAAACATCAAGAATAGATTCAAGAGAAGCTAAAGCTATGCTTCATTCTTGAAGAACACAGAGGACTCTTCATCATCTGCAATACTAAACTCCTCAACAACTTCACAGAATCATATTTCCCTAAAACGTTTTGTGGGGAAGAAAAAAAAGAACACATCTAAACACATCAAGAACTCACGATTACAACTCAAATTTTTATATCACCAGAAAACGAAATCATAATACTTGCTTGCCGGGACACCTTCTTGAAAATCTTCCCGTCTTCAGCTACTATAAGACTGTAATATACACCACCATTGAAGAAATCTACTAGAAACTTCATCAGAAACTGAAATCCTACTTTTTGAATCTGCAGAAAGACACATTGTTGTTAATGGTTACCCTGGAAAAAACGATGAACCAGAAGCTCATTAACCAGAGCAGGGTTCTCCCTGTCAAGGCTGCGCATGACAGCGTGCAGGAAATTCCTGGAGAATTTTCTCTTTTCATACCGATTCACAATCGGCAGATTCCTAACAGAGCCTTCCACGATCTTCAGCGCCCTCTTAATTCCGGTGGCATTGTTCTTGGAGATCAGCTGTTGCTCCCGGTGCCTAACGTAATCCTCATCCAGCAGCATCTCGAGCGTGCTCGGCAGTTTCTTGATCCTTTTCTCTTCGGTGAGCACTTTGGGGATCACAATCCTCAGCATATTTTGGCCAATAGTAAACAACTGATGCGGAGTGAGATTCGGCGGCAGATGTCCGTACGCCAACTCCAGGGCCGCCATTCCAAGACCCCAAACGCCAATTGCAGGCGTTTCTTCGGCGTCCACCGCCTGTAAGCGCTCCAGATTGTAAGCGAGACGGAATTCGGAGGGGAAAGCGTCAAAAGGGTCCATGAAGATACAAATCCGCCCACAATCGACCTCCGGTTCGCGGTGATACACGGTCTGGATATAATGGAGACCCAGTAACGTCGATCTCAGAGCGACGGCGATGAGATTCTCCGGCATCCCTCTTGGGTAGTGCGCAGTCAGATATTGCCTCAAGGTTGGGCCCTCAGGGAAGTCCGCCTCTTCAATCACGAAATCGAGAGACATGGTGACTCGATGGTAATTCCCGGCGCCGCGCCGGCGATCTTTATTTTCTTCGATTGAAATCGTAACTCCGTTATTCTTCTTCGTATATGTGGGCGTTTGATCAGAGATGAAAAACAGAAGAAAATAAAAGAAATGCTGCTATGCTAACGAATTGTAAAGATGAAGCTGAGGATATGAACTTGTGAGGTGCGCCTGAGAAGAATATATACTAGTCGGAGAGAGTAACAACTTTGAAGGTTGCGCTGCCGGTGAGGCTAATTCCGTTAGAGGCGGTTATCGCTTTTAATGGTAAAATTGGAGGGAAAATATGATTCGTTTCTTGGACGGTTCAATCAAGATTCTGGTGATTTTGTGGGTACTATTTAATTGATTTTACAAAAAAAAAAAAAAAAAAGAATAAGTTAATTTCAAAATATAATAAATATTATTATTGGTTAATTTTTTCTTTTTTAGGGAAATTGGTTACTATACTATAATTGTTAATATTATTCTGTTCGTAAAATATGTTATCTAATATTTGTCTCCTAATAATGCCAAAGTCATAACTCAGCTTCCGCCCTTGCAATAATAGGATATGAGGTAATAGAGCAATAGTTTTGTTATCTCTTACCTTCTCCCCTTTATACATAGAGTCATACTTCATGTTGTACGTTGTGATTTATAAACAAGTTCATATCATTTACCAAAATTTCTATGTTTTATTCAGTTTAATGCCTAAAACTATGGTGTTTCACTTTAAAACTATGGTTATTCCCTTAAATTGCTATCATATTTTACCTAAGTGAAATTATATAGTTTTAGCCACTAGACATAACTAAGTGAAAGTTTTGAAATCCCTATAAATAGTTGGCAGACTCTTTTAATAGAACGGGAGAAGTATGAATTTTATTGCTACAAACGCTATTTAAAACTCTTGGAAGTTTGTAATTTTGGTCCATTATGTTTGAATTTGTTGTACTTTTGGTCCCTTATATTTCATTTGTGCATAAATAGTCCATTTTGTTGGCATGTTGTTGCACTTTTGATCCCTTAAATTTCATTGTGCAAGAATTCTCTTACGTTTGCATGTTGTTGCAGTTCTGATACATGTGATTAGTTATAACCAGTTATAAACAGTTAAGTGGAGATCAACGGTTTATAAAAATCTTTTGAAATGAAAAAAAAAAGGAAAAAAGTTAAGACTTTCTCGTGATTTCAATTTAACTAACGCGAGATATAATTTTCAAAATTACAGTTCCCCCACTCTCCTTCTCATCTTATAACAAGAGAATAAAAATATGTATTAATTAACATCAATATACACCTTTGACCTTTCGTTCCCCGTATAGGAATTCTACAAGCGTATACTTAATCGTATTCCGTCTATTTCTTATCAATGATACTATGCATTATATTATTTCTCCGTTGTATTTAATTTAAAGAGTTTACCTTATAATATTGCTCAAAGTCGATTTTCCTAATCAGTATTTGGATGACAACTAATTCAACACAACCCTCTTTTTCGTTTTGATTTTAGAATTGAATCGAAATATTTTAATTGAAGACATATCGTTATATTTGAACCACGTGGCCGCTTAACGAAATTGATACTAAAATAATACGGTAAAAAGAAAAAAAAAAAACAAAACTTGACCGGTCATCAAAATTCTCCATTGTTTTACCAGCAAGTCAGAAAGACCACAAAAATAGAGGAAGAGGAAGAGAAAGAAAGGTTGACCTTTGTGGAGTCTTTCTCCCACGCAGAAACATTTTTTCTGCGTCAAGACAGACAGGTCAAAGAGACACCTCAGCCAACGCCATGGTCAGTTCAGTTGCAATATTATCTAATAATACGGAATTGTTAAACGCAGTAACGGTTTTACTAAACGCAGTAACATTCCCCTGTAAAAAGACTAAAATGCCCCTGGAGACAAAAAATTTTAAAAAAAACAAAATGTACTGTTTAAGTGGGGGTACTTTTCATGAACAGTGACCCGTGAACAGTAACTCGTGAACAGTACCCGCGTTTGAACAGTACCAATTTTCACCTATAAGTAAGGGTGAAGATCAGAAGTTTTCTAAAACGTTTAGAGTTAGTTGTTTTACATTTACATTAAACTGCAGAAACACTTTTTTTCCATTTGGTCACTCACACGTTCATTCAAATATGGCCGGTATACCCGGGTACGATCCATATTACACTGTAAGTAACACTGTATTTATTTTTTTAATTTATAGCAGTGTGCGTAATTTATGTATTTATTTTTTAAATTTATGTATGTAATGTTTCACGTTAATTTTTGGGGAAAAAATCTAGTATGGGGGATTTTTTTTCCCGGATCTGCGATTATCCGAACGTTTTTTTGCTGATTTTGAAACATTTCGGACCGGGAGAAGGTCTCCCGGTCCGAAATAGCCGGAATACCGCCGTTCTCCGGCGGTCTTCCCGTAGGGAAATACCACCGGCGGTATTTCCCTACGAAATACCGCCGTTCTCCGGCGGTATTTTCGCCGGAAATATCGCCGGCGATATTTCCGGCCAAAATACCGCCGGCAAACGGCGGTATTTTGTAGGGAAATACCGCCGACCGGCGGCGGTATTTTCCGGCAAAAATATCGCCGGATTCCGGCGGTATTTCGGCGGAAAATACCGCCGGCGATATTTTCCGGATAAAATATCGCCGGATTCCGGCGATATTCCGCCGGAAAAATATCGCCGGCGGTATTTTCCGGCGAAATACCGCCGGAATCCGGCGATATTTTCGCCGGAAAATACCGCCGCCGGTCGGCGGTATTTTCCGGCCGGTTACTGCGTTTAGTATTTTCCAATTTTCTTATTTTTGACCAGGGGCATTTTTGTCTTTTTACAGAAGAATGTTACTGCGTTTAGTAAATTGGTTACTGCATATAACATGCCTCTAATAATATTCATCAAAATGGAATAAAAAAAGGCTGCAAATTTATTTATTTTGTTAAAAAAATGGAAACCAAAGCAAAATGAATTGAATTTGGAGATTTATAGGGTTTGAAAAGTCGACCATTTGCGCCAAGTTTACGTAGAAGAGCACAGCAACTTGGGAAGCTCCCAGTCCCACTACTGCATTTGCCTTCATTTTCCTTTTTCCCTTTTTCATCTTTTGTGTATTTCTTTCTCTTTCTCTCCCTATTATTGGCTTCGCATAAGTTGGGGGTGCCTGCCATACGCATTTATTCCTACGGACTAGTAGGCCTAGAGATTCAAAAAAAAAGATCTTGCCTTCCTGCGGATGCTGATTTGGAGTTCCACTTGGCTGCTATTCCTGTCATCAATCAAAGGTCTGCTTATTTTTAGCTCCCCTGCTACGGTTCTTGCTTTTGATTTTGAAAAAGAAAAAAAAAATAGTGGGTATCTTTGAAGCTTGCAAATTCTTGTTAGTTTTTGCTATTGGATTTAGAATCTGTAGATCTTCATAGCTATTTTTTTAACTTTTTGGGTGCTTTCTTTTGGTGGGTTTTTGTTATTTTTGGCTTTTGCTTCTCTTTCTATATTGGGAAAGTGGTTTAGATTTTTAGCTTTTGAGTGCTTCGGGATGGTGTTTGTAAAATCACATTTCATCATTAATACTGTGGGATTGCTGTCAAGATTAGATTTTTAGAACTTCAACTGTGGTTGTAATTTGCTTGGGGGGAACAACCCAGGATTAGTTTTGGGGGTTTATTAAGCTGTTGATCTAGTCTTGGAATTGTTCCTAGTTATGGGTGAATGTCAGCCTTCTGCTTCCTCTGCCTCTGCTTCTCCAAGTTTGGAGGGGGAGGAAAACCTAATCGCTGCAGCTCAGAACATAGTAAAAGCACTAGAGACTAAGAATTTAACCGTTGATGCCAGGAAAATATTGGCGGATCTCGGTAGCCAATTATCTAGTATAGCAAGAGTTAGTGACAGTAAAGGGGAGGAGGAAGAGGAGGATGATGATGAAGGACTCGGTGAAGTTGAGGAGCAGCTAAATAGATTGCAAGATAAGGTTATGAAATGGGAGGAAAGTCAATCTATGATTTGGGATTGTGGTCCTGAAGAAGCTTATGAATATCTGAAGGCTGTTGATGAAACTCGTAAGTTGATCGAGAGCTTAGAGAGCTTGAATCTTGCCAAAGATAGTAAGGAGGATGGGTTTCTGCAAAGGGCTCATGATATTCTTCATACTGGGATGGTTAGGCTTGAGGAAGAGTTCAAGCATTTGCTTGTTCAGAACAGGCAGCCTTTTGAGCCTGAGAACATGTCCTTTCGTTCCAGTGAAGATGATATAGTGGATGATCGCTCGGTTGTGTCCTTTGGGGATGAGTCAGTGGAGGATGTACTGCAGAGGGACAGTATGAGTAGAACATCGGAGGAATACATTATCGAGTTGGTGCATCCTGATGTGATACCTGATCTGAAATCCATTGCCAATTTGATGTTTGACTCAAAATATGGCCCTGAATGTACCCAGGCTTATGTTAGTATCCGCAAGGATGCCCTCGACGACTGCCTCTACCTCCTTGTGGATAAACTGAGCGTTGAAGATGTACTCAAGATGGAGTGGAACACACTGAACTCCAAAATCAGGAGATGGGTGCGAGCAATGAAAATTTTTGTCCGTGTCTATCTTTCCAGTGAGAAATGGCTGGGTGATCAGATCTTTGCGGAGCTTGACTCAGTGAGTTTAGCATGTTTCATTGAGTCATCAAAAGCTTCAGTATTGCAGCTGCTGAATTTTGGTGATGCAATCGCCATCGGTCCCCATCAACCCGAGAAGTTGTTTCGGATTCTTGATATGTATGAGGTTCTTGCAGATGTCATGACAGACATGGACGCTTTATACTTGGGTGACAGTGAATCTAGTGTTAGAGTGGAGTGCCAGGATGTTTTAAAAAGATTGGGGGAATGTGCAAAGGCAACCTTTCTTGAATTTGAGAATGCTGTTGCAACAAACATATCGGCGAATGCTTTCCCTGGAGGTGGAATCCACCATCTCACTAGATATGTCATGAATTACATTAAAGCTCTTGCAGATTATGGCAAGACTCTTGATGTACTCCTCAAGGATCAGGAAAAGTTAGGCCAAGTTTCCTCTTCACCAGACATGAGCCCTGTGAGTGATGAAGATGGCAAGAGCAGTGAAAGCTCTATTGCTTCCCCAGTGACTTTACATTTCCGATCTCTCCTTTCCATTTTGGAGTGCAACTTGGAAGATAAATCCAAGTTATACAAGGATGATTCGCTGCGGCACGTGTTTTTAATGAACAATATCCATTACATGGCTGACAAAACCAAGAGCTCTGACAAGCTGAGAACAATCCTGGGCGATGGATGGATTCGCAAGCATAATGGGAAGTTCCAGCAGCATGCCATGAACTACGAGAGAGCTACATGGAGTTCTATCCTTTCCTTACTCAGGGATGAAGGCATACAGCACCCGGGCTCGAATTCTGTTTCAAGAACTCTGCTGAAGGAGAGGATGCAGACCTTTTATCTGGCTTTCGAGGATGTGTACAAGAGTCAGACTGGATGGTCAATCCCGGACAGCCAGCTTCGCGAAGATCTTCGGATCTCAACATCCCTCAAGGTAATACAGGCCTACAGGACATTTGTGGGAAGACACATCAACTACATCAGTGAAAAGCACGTAAAATACAATGCTGATGACTTGGAGGATTTTATCTTGGATCTGTTTGAAGGATCTCCCAAGTCGTTACATGGCTCCCATAGGAAATGAATGGATTTGAACAACATTGTCTATGATCCTATGTCTCTGTCCCAACATCATTTGTTGAAGATTTCAATTTTGTAAGCATCTGTTTTCTGTTGTGACTGTTACATATACTTGTAGAAGTTTTTACATTGTAAGCAAGTGTATTTACTATTTATTTCTCATGAAATATATAGCTATGATCTTCTCATGTATTTGTTGCAGATTATGAATTTTTTGATGATACTTATGACTGTATATGAGCCCAGAATCTGAGACTCAAACCTATTTCTTCAATGATAATTGAGCATAACTTCTGCTTTGGGCTTGTCTGCATCATATGATGATGATGATGATGATGAGGTGGTTATAGCTCGATTTTCTGTCACACTTTTGAGACGCATTGTAACTTGATTTTCTATCATACTTTTGATACGAGTGTGATAGCTTATATTTGTCACGCTTTTAATATCTCCTCAATATACATGGTACAATAATAGAATATAAGGTTGCATTAGATATAGAGTAATTAAGATTAAAGAAAATAGCATTGGGATGAAAAATTTTGTAGTTCTACTTTCACTTTAGTAGGTTCCGTGTTAATATTTTTCTGGTTAAAATAGAAAATATATAAACTAAACGATTGGAAATTGAAAATATAACTGTACATATAAATATCTTTTTTATTTTATTTTTGATAATAATAAATATCTTCAAAATGCACAGGAGAAAAAAAAAAAAAAAAGAGATTATTTCCTAAATAAAAATATCATAGCATTGCATTTTTTATACGCTACATATTTTCCTCCACAAATTAAACCAAATTATAATTTTTGACTTTGACCAACCTATATTCCTACCGTCCGATCCAATCCAATCTAACGGTGGAGAATCCGCCAAGCCACACAGCAACAGTGTACTGTGTTTGTATTTTATACGTATGTCCTTTGGTTTTTCTAAAACCCTCGCAGCAGAGGAACTCTATTGTACGAGCGGTGCCACTGTCACTTAAAAAAGGATCTGCGTCTTCACGTTCTTGCTAAAACCCTAATACTATTCTTCGAAGAGGAAGGAAATTCCGGCACCATTGTGTACGCGAGATTCTTGATTTTATGGGTTCTGTTGTTTATATTAAGCGTTTTATTTTTGTTGATATTGTGATTTTTCGGCTTTTGTTTTGAGGTTTATTAAGCCCTTGCTTGCTGTTTTGTTCTTACAGGCTACTTTGATCTGTGTTAATATTTTGATTTTAGATTGTGGGTTTTGCTTTCCTTTTTCTGGGAAGTGTGTTTGTTGCATTTAAAGGTGATTGTGATTTGCTTCGTGGGTTTATACTTATTTGTTCATAACAATCGGTGCTTTCTTGTTGAAGGTGGTATTTTTCTTTGGTTTCTAGTTCTCTATTAGGCTTAAATTAGGTTTCATCCATCTGGAAAAAAAATCCCCTTTTAATTTCGTGTAATAGTTTTATGTAAATGATACAGTTTTGACCTTGAGAAAAATGGTCGGTTTCTGACAATTTGCACCGTACTAATGAATGCATTTTATCTTCTAGGTTCAACATGGCTTTTGTCAATAGGATAGGCAATATTCTTAAACAGACTGTGAGCAGGCATGCTAATGTGGAATCATGTGCATCCAACTCAATGCTCTACCAGGCTATTAGAAGCATGTCTACAAAGCTCTTTGTTGGAGGTGGGCATGATCAACTTGTTTAAATCTTCTTCTTCTTCTTCTTATTTCGGCGTTTTGTCCTGCCTACTTAAGTCTGTCTTGATTTAGGTCTCTCTTTTGGCACTGATGAGGCGAGTTTATCACAAGCTTTTTCTCAACATGGTGAAGTTGTTGAAGGTATTTATCCATTCACCTGCTTGCATCTTACTTGAAAGTTGAAAATACTTTCTTGGTGTGTTCATACTCATTTTAACTTTGTGTTTTTTCACCTTCCTAAAATGTGAATACTGGTTGTTATAGCCATGGCTATTGGCTAGAACAAATAGGGACATCTATGTCCTTTTAGGATGTGTTCTCCATCTTCTTAAATTTATGAAAAATCTGTGCTTGCAGGGGACTCATGTCTCAAGAGTTCTGTCTAGAGAATCTTTCTTTGCATGCCCTAGTTTAGTTGCATTCATCTTCAAAATTTTAGAAGCATCCAAATATTAGAAGACTTGTAATGGCTGAAGTAACTACTTGTGTACTGTGATGCTGTTTTGGGACGTGGAAGCCAATTCCTATTTAACTGCCCTGTTTTTTAGCCTACACTTTTTCATGTAGTAAAAATGGCAAGTATGTGGACAAGGCAATGAAATAAGGGGACATATGAATTTTTGAGACTTTGCATCAAAATACCATTACAAGTAGTGCTGCTCCATGTCATAAGAATTCTAACTATTAGTTATGCATCTTTTTCCTTACTAACAGCTAGAGTTATTATTGATCGTGATAATGGAAGATCAAGAGGCTTTGGGTTTGTTACATTTGCCTCAGATGAAGATGCTTCCAGAGCAATGCAGGCGTTGGACGGTCAGGTACTAGTGTTTAATGCCATGACATAACTATTTTGGGGAGGAAAGAGAGAAACCAGAATGAGAATGATGAAAAGTAACATTGCCCAACCATGTAATAGCTTGCAACACATTTGTCATGAGTTGCTAATGCTTTGTGTATTCAACATATCTGGATATGATATTGGTGCGCGCCATTTAAATCAGCATATAGCATATTTGACTTGGATTTCTTAGTAGGTAGAGGCATTGTTTTACCGATTTCCATATCAATGACTGATGTTGAGTGTGGGGGATCCGTTAAGTTTCAGATTCTAGATTTTTTATTCCGAATATTAGTCAAAGGTTCGCCTGAAAGATTATCTTTGGTTATCACTGTAATTTGAATGTCCTTAGTTGACAAGTTTGCTTAGCAGGTGGTCTGCAGTCTGTTGTTTTTGATCATCTGTTATAGGACCAGTTAGTTATTTTCTTTTTATCTATATGTTGTATATATGAAACCAACAATGCGCTTTGTGTTATTTAAGGATCTTCATGGTCGAAGGATAAGGGTGAATTTTGCAACTGAGAAGCCTCGTGCTCCAAGGTATGATGGCGGTGGCTTTGGTGGTGGTTATGGCGGCGGCGGCGGTGGATATCAAGGTGGCGGTTATGGAGGTGGTCGTGGTGGGGGTGGATATGATAGAGGAGGCTTTGGAGGTAATAACACCTATGGAGGTGGTAATTATCCTGCTAGTGGGAATTTCGGAGACCTTGGTGCTGCTAGTGGTGGAGGTAATGACTTTTTGGGTAGTGGTTCAACCAATCCTGGTGGCTTTGCTGACTCTGGAGGTGCTCAAGAACAATTGAAAGGCAGTCAATTTGAGAATACTATTGCAGATGAAGTTCCAGAGGGAGATTTAAAGGACGACGATGATGAAGAGCCCAATGACTTTGCCAATAGAAGGGGCTGACTGTTCTCCTCTTTCATGTTATGGGAATTTCATCTTCTTGTAAACAAATCCAGAGATAATTTTGAGTTTATGAGGAATTGAAATGACTGTAATAAGGTTTAAGATACTTTTTGGTCAGGCATAATGCAGCTCCTCTTTCTGAATTCAAAACCATGACGACATGGATGCTCATCTCCTCCTCATTTTTCATTTTCTTAAAAATGATGAATAACATAGATAATTTATTTATTTTCTAAATAAATTAGTGTGCCATCCTGATACCACAAAGAAGAACGAATAGAAATGATTCAATTTGAATTAGACTTTGCTGACACAGTCATAAATTGCAGAGGCAAATACAGCAAAATTCTAAACACCAAAAGACTTTTCATCAAAATCCACTAGTTCAAGAGGTCCCTATGACCAAAATACAAAATCTCATAATAGGTAAAATCTGAGTTCAGACAGCCCAGAATGGTTTCGTTACCATGGATGAATCTGAGCTTCTATTCAGAATTTCATTGCTGGGCTCGCCAACCTCATCATCATCTTCATCTTCATCTTCATCACCATATTCCATCAACTTGATTAATGTATCTAAAATGGAAAAACACGAAAACACAACAGTTAATGAAGAAATATTCAGCAGAAGGCGCTACAACTCCTGCGTATGTAACGTGAAGATTACCAGGTACACTGACAGATTTTGAATCATTGAGCACACTTTGTCCACTTTTAAGGACTCCAGGTGACGGATCGTTGAATTTTGGTGGAGGTGGAGGCATCACTTTTGGGGTTGGCCGCAATCCATTCTTTGACGGACTACTAAGCACTGCAGTTGACGTTGCAGTGAATTTTGGCGGTGGTGGTGGCATCACTTTCGATGAGTTTGGAAGCAATCCATTTGTTAATGGTCTCATCAAACTTTTATCATCTTTTAAACCTGCATCTGATGTTAGTTCACATGGCTTTGCAAGTTCAGATACCTGCAACAATGTCTGAAAACAGATTCTCAACAACAGCAGAATATAGGTCAATAAGAATAAAACATCAAACCCTGTGTAACACAATAATGTCCAATAGAGAGTTCCATTATCAGCCTGTTAGCTTCAGAGAAGTCACAGAAAATACCTGGAACAGCAAGTGGTAGAGTCAGAAAATCATCTTAAAAATAATAACCATATGGCTACAATAATCTGAGGACAAATATTTTTAGAAGAGACAATATGCTTTGAATGAAATCTAATCAAAGCAGTGCATGGCCATATTCTTTCTCGTGTATCAGGTGGGGAGAGGGTGCAGAGAGCACAAAATGGGTGGTCTAGACTTGAAAGCCATCAAGATGCAGTGGCAGACTAGCAACAGCGACACATTGAAAACACTACTTATGAGAATGATAGGCAGTACCTGCTTTGAATTCGCAAGGCCTTTTACTCCCGCTGGTGATTCCTGGAATTTTCTCCTCTGCGAAGATCGCTTTTCCTTCTCCAGTGAGGAGCTTGTACTAACATATGATGTTGTGTTTGCAGTTGTAACAGTAGGAGCCACTGAAGTGGTGGCAGGTGAAGTTGAATGTCTAAGGGCTAAAGCAACTTGTTGCAAAGGTGTTGCTTGGGGATATATTCCACCATAACCATTATAACTAGTTCCTTGAGACAATGTACAGTGGGAGTAGCCACCTGTGTTTGCTGAAGACTGCATAGACCCAGAATTTGAACCCAAGTGCGGTACCAGCCCTGATGAAGCACTGATAGATGCAGTAGGAACCGTCCTTGATGGAACTGCAGATGATGCATTGCACCCCAGAGCTGAAGTAGTCAAGCTGGAAGCTGGTTGGATATTTGCATTTGACCCGTCCATGGGGCTCTGGACCTCAGCAAGTAACTGTGGTGGCGGAGGAACAGCACCATAAACTTTAGATGAGGAAAACCTTTGAAATACAGAACAGCAGACAAGTCATTCACTATGAGAGACAATTATGAAACTTTGCATTTTGCCACACTAACAATTTACTATATACTATGCACAATACAATTCAGAGTTCAGACAGTTGCACAGCAGAGAAGGCAATAGCAAAAGAGTTGGCTTAATCAATAGTTTTAAGCTCTAAACATGTCAGAAACAAGCTTCAGGTTTGAAATATATGTCAAGACTAAGATAAGTTCTCATTATCTTGTAAATGACATATTCTCACAAGTGTGTTATGACAATATCATGGGGAAATAAGCATTTTCCTTCCTGGAGAATTTTAAACAAGAGGAGAGGCAAATATACTTCTCCAGTTAAGGTAGCTAAACAGAAATGGTTCCAAACGTTGCCTGAAACTGCTTCACCATCCAACCCAATCATGGAGTGCTATGTCATGTAACTCCACTTATTTTTATATTTTTATCACTCCAAAGTTTAATTATGCCTAATTACCTCTTTACAGAAAATTCGGCACTGATTGTGTCCAAAAGGTTCTCTGCTAAAAGCTTTGCACATTCTAGGCTTTTCAGGTTATTACTTGACAAGAACAAATGCAGAGGTTGTTGATCTTCTGCAAGCAGAAGAAAATCATAAGAAAAAAGTTAATAAATATAAGTAAAAGCATAATCACATAAACCTGATGAACCAGAGATAACTTAAAATAGCTGGACAAATAACTACCTTCTGCTGGTGCACTTTCAGAATTTCCTGAACCATGTCCTCTGAGTATAACTTTTGCTCCTGTTTCATTCATAATGTGATTTACATACTGGTCCTGCATAAAGAAAGAACAACCAGCAGCAACAAAAAAGAATCTCTCCCAATTGTTTGGAGATGACAGAGAGAGCTTGAAAAAATTAGATTCGTACACCATGCAGCAAAATATTCAAATAAAATAGGACAAAAATCGCATTGAGCCACCTTCAAAGAGGATGACGACAAGGGAACAATAAATTAAAAAGAAAATGCGAGAGAATACGATGAACTCACATTAGGACCTCGAATTCTAGATGCAATGTTCAAGGAAGGATCTGACTCAAAGCCCAAATACACACAGGCATTTAGATTGTTATTTCCCTGGTGAAAAAGAAAATTAAGCTAATGACAATGACCGTGGTGTTGCAATTTTCAGTATATTTCTAAATAAGAACGCATTCTCACATTTACTCCAGAGCCCAAGAACCCATGCTTGAGCATTTCTTCCACCATTGCAGCTGCACGATCAACTGCTTTAATCCTTTCAGCCACGGTATCCAACTGAAGTAAGAAATAAAATGTGACTTTACAGGTAAACTAATTGCCTATAAATATTTTTACCATACCAAAAATATTCTTATTAGAGTGTATAGGCAGTAGCTTAAAAAATTTCTGAATAATTGCCAAGGCCATACTTACATGAGCCCCAGCAGATATGTGAAGATATAATGGTTTTTCACCATCAAGAGGCGCATTTGGGGGCTTGTACTTTCCCCTGCAGAGTCCATCTTGCACTCACATAATGCACAGAAAGAAAGGAAAAAAAAAAAAAAAAAACACGTACACACAAGAAAGACAAAAGGAACAGAAGAAACTTCTCAGCAGAACTCAAGTGAACCACCAACCTCGTAATCACTATGGCACCAGTAACCTTCTGAATCTGCCAGAGCAAAAGCAGCTTGGATTTTAGACGCAAACCAGTAGTAAATAAAAAGACTTTCATGCTTCTTTATGCTCCCAATAGTTACATAACAAAAATAGACTATAAAGCCCTACCTCTTCCTGAGTGAGACGCTTTGTGAGCTTATAGCGCACATTAGAGTCAGCATCATTAATGACAATTTCTCGTGCAATCACTTCGTCTTGGATCTAAAGTGTATCCCATAAAGCAAGTTAAAAACAAATATATATACATAACAGTAAGAGAATGTTAAGGAAAATGCAACAAAATATCTTTTCCACTTTTCCAAAAATTGAGATATTCCTTTCAACTTACTTATACTTGTTGAAACAATCTCAAATTTACTATAATCAAGACTCTAGATTTCTGATTATCAATTAACTGTCATGGATAATATTCTCAAATTGGTGAAATCATACACCCACAAAGAATTGGCCTTAACTAAAAATAGATTAATAAAATAAAAAATATAAGAAAAGAAAATTAAAAAAATATTCATCCATTCTACCTACAAAATTTTATTGTTTATTTTTAAACGAAACATGCAATGAATAAAATACCTAAGCAACTGCAGGCAGTAGCTTTATACCGTTTTACATGGGAAACTTAGCAAAGAACATGACAACAACAAGAAACTAAAACGCATAAGGGAAATGAAAATCATTAGTTCAGTTTTTGTTATTTTTCCTTACTTGATTTAACTTTTGGGAGAGGGCAACCGCCTGTTGCTGTGGCAAAGATGGGACGGGCGGGAAAAGGGTGGGTATTGCGGCAGTAAGAGGGTTTGAGAAATAAACGCCAGATATTGTAGCTACACCAGGCAATGAGGTTCCAGAAAGGGATCCCATATTCGACAGAGGGTGAATTCCAGAAACTACTGACTCTGCAGCCTGATCCCACTTCCTCTTTTTTCTGCCAATAAATGAAGATCAAAAGGTTATACATAAAATGATGAAGTTTATGCATTCATCACATATCTTTACACTCGACACAATTCCAAGTTCAATGCTTCCTGATACACTTTATAAATCTTTCCTCTCTTACATAAATAACTACCCCGATCTTTCATTGATCCACAATCCAAAACAACAAAAAAGCCAACAATTTGAAACATCTCCAACGGGACAAGAAGTCCCCTGGTCGCCTATTACAATACAAATGCAAGAAAACGAATAACATCTAAACCAACAGCAATCCCAATTTCATTTTCCCAGTACAACAAACTTCCCAGCATTGTACTCAAACTTCTAAGCTCAAATAACCTTGATTCAACCGAGGCCTAAACGAATGAGATGAGATATTCCCAATTTATCATCTAATGATATAAAAATGGATAGAAATTAAACTAAGACTGAATCTAGGGCTTCTTAATTATGAGAAAAGAATGAAGAACCTCTGCTTGGTTGTAGAAGAATCGGTAGATTCGGAAGATGAAACCCTAGGGATATTGTCCTCTGTCATCGGTACGAATTCTTATCTTGCAAACCTTCTTCTTCTTCTTCTTCTTCTTCTTCTTCTTACTCTTCCTCCTCCTCTGGATGTAGATGCCGAAGGTAGCTCGTTATCTCCGACCAGTAAAGCTCGATGGCAATTGCCGGGAAAATCCACCGCGGTACGGATAAATTTAGTGAATTTTATTTGGCGCAAGTGGAAATTGAACGGCCATCGATGTCACGAGAGTTACACGTGCAATATTTTTTTTTTAGGATTTTGCCAATTTGACAAATTGGTTTTTGCCTTTTGAGTGACATTTTTGCTAATTGTGTGGGTTTTTTTTAAAAGCAATGTTTAGCTTATTTAGTAAATTTGTAATTACAAATATTTTCTTAGTCTCATATACAGTAAAACCTCTATAAATTAATAATATTCGGACCATGAAATTTTATTAATTTAGCGATATATTATTTAATTAATAAAATAATAATTTATTAATTTAAAGAGTGTTTTCGATCTCCGTAAATAAATTTCTAAATAAATCAAATATGTACAAGTTAATTATATTTACTAGTTCATTATATTAATAGGTATTAGTATAAATTTCAAATATGTAATGTACAAATCAATTGTATATATAAGTTCATTGTACATAAAAATTAAAATGATGAATGTTTAGAGGTCTAAAGTTTAGAACAAATTGTGACTAGTGTTATTGAAAATACCATTGAATAGGAAGTTGGAGATAATTCAATACCTTTGGAATCAATCACACAAAAAGAAGCACTCAAAGCAGTAACGACTGTTCAAAATTTTTTGTAGCTGAAACTTTTAGATGCAGTTAGAAAAGTTAGAGATGAAATTTATTTAGACTTAAAATTTAAGAAAAAATAAACAACAATGTATTATTATTTTAATAAAGTATCATAGTTATATTTGTAATTTATAATGATTATTAATTTATGATGTTGGCGGGACTATATATTTATAAAGGGATATTTCCAAAAATTATTATCTTATTATTTTATTAAAATTTATAATTTTTTGAACTGGCCGAGTCTGGACCAGAAAAAAAAATTTATTTTAGAGAGAGTATTAATTTATAGAGATTCTACTGTATATTTATCACATGATTTACATATTAACTTTTTACTTTTTCTTATTTTGGTTCAGCCAGAAAATTAATGAATCAATGTCACAGTAATAAAAAGCCACTCACATAAGTTATATGGTATTTCTGTTTCAAAATTATGTTTTAGAAATAATTTTGTAAATGTAAAAAAAAAAAAGGTGTTAAAGGTATAAAATTATATTACAAACAAAAGTAGATATATTGATAATAGTGACAAAAAAAAAGAATTTACACTTTTCATTTATCAAAAAAAAAAAAATCAAATTGTAATACTGAAAACATTATTAGAAATTGGAATAGAAATGCTATTAAATATGGTGTTGTTAAATCATTTAATATACAAAGCTGGAATAGCTCAGTTGGTTAGAGCGTGTGGCTGTTAACCACAAGGTCGGAGGTTCAAGCCCTCCTTCTAGCGTTTGATATATATTTTTCCCCTCATATCCAATTTATTTGCGATTATTCGTTCTTTCTTTTTCCTTCAAAATTTCCAGAAATTACTGAAAGTGACTCTTGCTCTGTTCTTTTCCGATCACTTTCCCCTCCTATCCAATTTATTTGTGATTATTCGTTCTTTCTTTTTCCTTCAAAATTTCCATAAATTACTGAAAGCGACTCTTGCTCTGTTCTTTTCCGATCACTTTCCCCTCCTATCCAATTTATTTGTGATTATTCGTTCTTTCTTTTTCCTTCAAAATTTCCATAAATTACTGAAAGCGACTCTTGCTCTGTTCTTTTCCGAATACAATCATGAAAAGTATCACTTTTTTCTCAAAAATATTACACAAAGAAATAACATCATTTTTACAAAATTCACAATTTAAATTTAAAAATTCTCTCTAAATTCTCATTCACATAAATTAAAAAAAAAACATAATCATTACACTTTTTCTTCTCTTTCTTACACAAATTCCCAAAAAAAATTTCTCCAAAACAAAATTCTTCCCTAACAAAAAAATTTCCTATCCATAGTATTTCGACAACATAGCCTTAAATTTAATATAAGTGAGATGTGGCCATGTTCCAATTACGAAGCCTATTTATTTACTCCTATGAAAATAGGCTCCTATATAAGACCAACAACTGCACATGATTTCCTTTTTCATAACTGCATTCTTTGTGTATTCATGTTTTTGTTCAAACATAACATTATTGTCTTTTTACTCGTATTTTTTATGTTCCGCTCAAAGAGTCAAGTTAAAAATTATTGTCTCGACTCGTTTAAAAAGTTCACTTTAAATTTATTTACGTTACATATTATTTACTAATATAACAATATGTGGTTCACAATTAACTTATAAAGTAATGATATAAGTAGAAAATTTAGTGTCAAATTATTTATTTTATGTGTTGTACCTTATAATTTATAATAAGTTGTATGTTTTTCAAAGTGAATTTTTTGAGTAGAATGAAAAAAAGTATTATAGGCATCAATTGTGTTAAATTTTAAAAATATAAGTCAAGTTTTAACACTGTATAAAACTTGAAAAATATCAATCGTGTTACGATTGGGCATCGATTTTAGTTCAATGGTATCATCCATTTGACTTAGATGCATCGTTTTCTTGTTCAAGAATAACTTTGTATAAAACTCAAATAAAATCAACCATGTTAATTAGGAGCATTAATTTTTGTCCAAGCGTACCATCCACGTTATGTACAGGTATCGTATTACCAGTTCTGGTATAAAAGTATTGGTTGTGTTGCTTACGGGTATATATATTTTTTTAAGAGTACCATAGTATAAAACTTTAAGAGTATTAGTCACGTTATTGATTAGTATCAAGAATACTATCCTTGTTATCTACAAGTATCATTTAAAAAAATTAATAATATCGTATTAAATTTAAAAAGTATCAACCATATTATTTATGGGTATCATATTTGGTTCAAGAATATCAGCCATGCTATATACGAGTATTTATTTTGGTTCAAAAATACCTTAAAACGTTAAGAGTATTATATTACTTAAGACAACACAAAACAAAATTAAAAGAAAGGGAACACAGAAGACAAATGGTAGAAATAAATCGAATCAAAATCCCAAAAATGAAAAAGAAGGGGCATTCCGAGAATTGAACTCGGGACCTCTCGCACCCTAAGCGAGAATCATACCACTAGACCAAATGCCCAGGTTGTTGCTTCTTTTTCTTATAGAAAATATTTATAGTTTTTAATCTCTACTTACGGCGTGCAATTCGTATTTTTTTGAAACTGGTGCCCCTACACCTACAGTGACCACTGTACTTGTGTTTGCCCTTTTGAACATTGGTCCAAATGTTAAAATAACGGGGAGGAATGGACACCAACTTTTCCTCTACCTGGTTTTCCAACCAACGGTTAGTTTTCATGGTTGGAGTTGTATAATATATTACTTCATCCGTCTCATATAAAGAGAAAATAAAGTTATAAACGAAAAATCTGATATTAACAAGTTAGAGTTGGTTACTTTCTATGATGTTAACTTATTATAGGTGTAATACCTTAAACTTATTTATAAATTATATATTTTTTAAATTCGACTATTTTAATGGACGGAAGTAGTTTCATGTGCCTGCCAAACTACACAGTACAATTGATGTTATGCTTGCGTTCAAGACAGTCTCTCGTGAAAACTGATTGTAGAACAGTGTGTGGCATGTGGTCCTCACATGCTATCGTTGCAAGATTCATGTATTCAGAGGAGAATCAATATTGTAGGCTTGCAGCAGCCCAACTACACTGTAGTTTGGTCGGGTTGAGCTGACAGGCCCGATGCCCCCCGCCTAATTTTTCCCAGAAAGGACAAGCGCTCGGATACACGCGTCAACTTCAACCATTGTGGCTGGAACTGATGAATTATGTACAGTGCGTGAACAGTATTCACTGGCTAACATGAAAATGTGGGTCTTTTGACTCTTTTCTAAGAAAAGTGGAAACGTCGAGTTTGGCTTCCGCACAAATGTGCTGCTGACATCTTTTGGAAGCCTTGGCACTTGGCAGTTTAAACTTTAAAGTTCCGAACCGAATACCCAGAATTGGAAACGGGGAAACCGCGTGTCGCCTTCTGCGCTGCCCAGATGACGATGGCTTCGGCTTATTCTCTCTAAACTTTCACCGCCGCCCCCACGAAATGTCGATTTGTTTGCCGTTCACACACTGCATGAGTAAATAGGCGCTAGATTCCTTCATACTCAAAGGTTACCCAGTTACGTTTGGTGGGATTTAATCGAATTGGAATAAAAATGGTATCTTTGTTGTCTTTGGTAACTCCGCCTGCGCTAATAGTAACAAGTGCTGAACATCGTTCGGTAAATGTGATGATGGGTTTTAGTTTTTTTTCCTATGGAGGAAGGTGTCGAACTAACGCAGTCGCCGTTGGTGGTGAATTTCCTTCGTTTCTACCGAAAGAGGTTAAGAAAATCAAAGATCCATTTGCTCGAGCTTTGGCTCAAAGGATTCAGAGGCTTCCCGTGGAGGTATTATTTTTTTTGGTCTCTTATTATTGTACTGTGCATGTTGATTTTGATACGCCCATGTGTTTTTGATAAAGCAGGTGGGATTTTCTGAGGGTCGTATTATGAGCAGCTGTGTGAAGCCGAAATTTCGATGTGAGGAGACCAACCCTGTTGTCCTTCTCCATTGTTTTGACAGGTTTATACTTCTCATTTTGCAAAGATGATTCCTTTTTTCTTTTCTTTTTTTCCTCCCGATTTTCACTTGTTCATCTACATCTCTAAGCTCTGTTTTCCTTTCATTGTTGGTGTGCATTTTATCTCTTAGCTCTTGTTTAGAATGGAGATGCACACTCCCATTACTTGAGGATGATTCTTTGGAGACATGGGCTGTGGATATTCTTGGATGGGGTTTCTCTGACTTAGGTTGTTTTCCAACCATAGCTGTTGTTGTTTAAGTTTCATAGCAAAATACATTTGCAATTTTACAATTTCTTTTGTTTTACCTTTTTTAATCCTCTACTGGTGCAGAAACACGTCCTCCCTGTAATGCAGAATCAAAAAGATATCATCTCTATGAGGTTCCTTTCTAAGTTAACAACTCTGTTGATAGTGCCAATGTCACGGTTATCCTAATTTCGGCGAATTTCATTTCGCTAATGAATGATTGAGCTTTGTTGGCTGCTTTTACAGCTTTGGAGGGCTCACATTAGAAGACCAATGATACTAGTTGGCCCGAGCCTTGGTGCTGCAGTTGCCATTGACTTTGCTGTCAACTTTCCAGAAGCTGTAATGCTTTCCTTCGGCTATTATATGTTTGTCTGCATGGTGTTTGGTGAAATGTTGGTTCTTTCAAATGCCGTATGATCAATAATTTAAGAGGGTTGATTAGAATTCTTGTTGTTGTTTCAAATGGGATCTGCTGTGTTTGTTGCAGGTCGACAGGTTGATTTTGCTTGATGCATGCGTTTACACAGAAGGCACAGGAATTCTAACAAAACTACCCAACACTGTGGCATACGCTGGGGTAATTGCATTAATGTTAATTTTCTTGGTTGTTCAAAACTTGAACTCACTTTACACTAGTGAAAGGAATGACTATAAACATTACAAAATGAGATTTAGAGCTTTTATGTGCACACAGCATCTCTTACTACTGCTGAAAAGGAAAATAAAAACGTAATGAGCCGTTCCTGCTGTACATCCTGCAATGTGCAAATGCCACTTTATGATAAAGAAAAGTACAAAGATTAGGAAACTTTCACTAGCCTAAGATTCGGGACAGAGTCCCTATCTAGCCGAACTGAACCATTAAGAATGCCTGTCAAGCTTGGGGCAGTGTAGTCTTGAGAGAATTTACGTGAGCTTGCCTTCTTTGCCAAACCATCTGCAACTGAGTTGGCTTTCGTGGTAGATATGATCGATTGTTGCTTTATCTTTCATGGTTAAGTTGAGAAACTATATTTGGTGGTGCTTCTTGTATCCTTCTACTGAATCATGATTGATCACTTTTGCTGGTTATCAAACATTTTCTTGCAGGTCTCGTTGTTGAAAAGCATCCCACTTCGGCTGTACGCGAACCTAACTGCTTTTCATGACAGACCTTTATCAACATGCTTCGACTGGACCAATGTGAGTTAGCAGTTTGATGATGGCTATTGAAATCTTTCTGCAACTTACAGTCTGAATTCTTTCGGCGTTCGATTTAGGTGGGTCGTTTGCATTGTCTGTTGCCTTGGTGGGAAGATGCTACCGTAAACTACATGCTCAGTGGTGGCTATAATGTTGTTGACATGATAAAACTGGTAACCATATGAACGAAGCTTCTTGGAAAAACATCAAATTTCATTTCATGCATTTTGTGAATAAACTAACTAGAAGAGAGCAAAATGCTTCTTGATCAACAGGTGAAGCAGAAAACGCTGATCATCTGGGGTGAGCGTGATAACATAGTTAGCAGCAAGATTGCATTGGTCAGTGTTCATTTTTCTTGCTTTGTTGAAGAGCTCTTTAACAACAACTCAGATTTTGGGTTTTTTTTTTTTGCTTAATCTGTGCATAAAAAATTGCAGAGGTTACACCATGAATTGGCGAATGCCATTGTCAGGATGGTTCCAGATTGTGGTCATCTCCCTCATGTTGAGAAGCCCGAGGCGGTGGCCAAGTTGATATCGGAATTTGCTCGATCACCTTCACCTGCACCTGTTGGGCAGAGCCATGGTTTTAGGCTACAAGCTTCTAAATTGATAGATTATGAAGAGAGAAATAATCTGTAAGAAAAAGAAAGGAAATGTTGTAGAATAACGCCAGAGTCAAAGGGGACGCTCGTTTTTCATTGTTTTTGTTTTGTTCTTTTTTTTACTTTTTACATAAAATTTAATATATTATAATTATTTTTTATCATGTTTAATATAATTTTTTTAATATTTAATTATATTATTATACATTTTGAATACATTTTTTATAGTAAAATTTATTTTTTCAAAAATATATATTTAAGATATTATAACGAACAAATTCAAATGGTAAAACACTCAATGCAACCATTCCCTCTATTCCTATTTCAGTGCGTCAAATGCTAATCTTAAGAACTAGATGCTCATTCCCGCCATTCATTTCAGCGCGTTAAATGCTAATGTGTCCAATAGTCATTCTTACTATTTAATTTTATGTTTTTATATTTCTAATACACATTTATATTTTTAAAACATTTTTTTTTACGTTAAACAAACTATTTTATAATACTCCTTCCATTCCACTGAAAGACTAGTTGTATTAATATGTTGTTCCTTAAAAAAAACAAAATTAGTTGTATTAAAAAGGTAAATAACATTTGATTTGTAACAGAATAAATGAAAGAATAATTTTGAAAAATTACGCCTAAATACTTTTTGAAACATTAATGTCGCATTTATTTTCGAATAAATTTTAAAGTTAAAACGACATTTATTTTGTGATGGAAAAAGTACCAAAGAAATCTAGATACAAAACAAAAATCCCTTAAAGAAGGAAAGAAAGAAAAGGCAAAAAAGGATAAGGTTTGTTGAATGTCAAAGTTGTGCAAGCTCTTGGGCAAATGACCTCGATGAACATGGTCATGATTTTACGTTAGTCTTGAATGCGACATCTGTGCCATTTCTTACACGCATTAGCATTTAAATTAGACAACAATATCTGAAGAACAGTGGACAAGTTGGCACAATTAGCTTACTTGAGCTCCCCAAAGTAGTAACATCCCAAATACATGGCTTCACAAGTTTCTCAGACAGCGCTTTCCCAACTCTCACAATTTTCTCTGTAAACATATGCTAATGTATCTTACCTACAAGATATTATTCAAAGTATCTCTTGCACCATGTATCATCTAACATTTGGGGGAGGAAATATCATTTTCTTAAAAGGGTGATAATCATGTAAAGGATCTAGAAATAAAAATAAATTATATTTCTTATTTTACTATTATCATACTGTATTATTTTTAAAAATACAGCGGATGTATTAAATAATTTCCCCTTAGTGTGTGTGTGTGTGTTTTTTTTTTTTTTTTTTTTTTTTTTTGCATATAATATATATGGAAGTAGCAATTGGCAAAACAAAATTGTCTTGTAATCTTTGGATACGTGTCAAGAATGGCAAAGATGAATGGTGTTTTTAAGATGATCTCATGGTTATTACTAGTTTTGGTGATGCTTTTTTGTAGTGTGAGAGTAGTAAGTAGTGATGTGTATGACTAGAGGTGTCAAACGGGCGGGTTAGGTGGGTATTGGGCGGATATTAAATAGATGTTAAGTTAATGAGTAATGAGTATCCATTATCCACTCAATTAATGGTTTTAACTCAAATGGGTAATGATTAACTATGGGTACCCATGGGTACCTATAATACCCATTATACAAAAATATAAAGCTTATTTAATAGTTTATTAATAAAAAAAAATTTTAAAATTTTTTAAAATTTCATTTTAATTTTTTTTAAAGTGAATTTTAATTCTTTGAATATATTCTAAAATTTGAAATATTAAATTTTATATATTTTTATATTTAATTGTATGTAATTTTTTGGTCGAAACACAATTTTTAATTTTTTTATATTTATATAAACCCGTGCATGTCCTAATATCGAAACTGGGCACAAGGCCCGAAATTGGACCCGGGCCAGAACTGGGCCCGAGGCCCAAACTGGTCCCGAGGCCCAAAACTGGCCCCGGGCTAAAACTGGGCCCGTCTCGAAATCGGTCAAAAATTGGGCCCGAACTGGCCGGTCCGGCCTGAACCCAAACCCGAAAGAATTTTGAATTAGTATTATAAGTAGGTAATTTAAAAATATTATAAAAAAATAAATGGGAAAAAAAACGTAAGTTTGAAGAAAAAAATAAAATGGGCACACTAAAGTATGTGAGTTGTTGGTGTTTTTTTTTTGTTTTTTTTAAGGGTAATTTTGGATGTGTATTTTTGATACCTATGATGAGAGGGTTTTAGGGTACCCAATGGGCTACCCTAAATCCGCCCATTATATATTTAGCCCAAGCCCACATAGCCCATAATTTTTTAAAGTGGGTTTTATTGGGTTAATACCCAATGGGTTTGGACAATTTTTGGGTTAGTGGATTTTTTTTAAAGTGGGTTTTATTGGGTTAATACCCAATGAGTTTGAGCAGTTTTTAGGTTAGTGGATTTTTTTGCCACCCTTATGTATAACTTATTATAGATGGTGATGTACAATACCTAAAATAAATAATTTACTACAATAATTTTTACTTATATCTTTACTTTATAAATTTTTTAAATATAATAAATTTTTTTTAAAAGTGAATTTTTTAAATGAGAGAGAAAGAATAACATATTTTAAAATATGATAGCGACCTCCAATTGCCAAACCTCATTTTATTTGTATTTTGCTCAAATTCTGGGGAGAAAATAATCGAAAAGAAAGAAAGGCGACGATGGGTCCCACATACTAATTCCGCCTGATCTTAAACCCTAGTCTCCCCCCTCCTAAAACCCCTCGGACCACTCACGACTGATACTTCCCTCTCCGCCGGCTGGCCGGAGCAGCGCGCCCCATTTACTCCTGTCGGCCGCTCACCGCCGGTCTTCATTGTAAATCGCCCCTACATTAATTATCTGTTCATTTTTACATACATTTTAGCGCCATGGATATGGATGGAGATGCGGAGGAAGCTTCAAGGAGAGTTCAGGTGCGTTTTGTGACGAAGCTGAAGCCTCCGTATAAGGCTCCGCCCACCTCTATTGCCATTCCTTCCAACCTCACACGCTTTGGTCTCTCTACTATCGTCAATAACCTCCTTAAATCTGGTAAATTCTCTTAAACATTTCGCTAATTATTATTATGTGTATATTTACAATTTGTTTGGTTTAGTTTTGATTATTCGTTTTAGAATCGTTGGGTGATACTTTTAGTTTATCAATTCTTTGAGCTACCTTTCACGGGATTGCAATTTGGTCGGGGCCCAAGTTGCTTAATTTTTGAGATTGTATGACTATGAGTTGTTTTACTTCTTTTTTTTTTTGGTCCAATTCGACGTGTCGCAATGTCAATGTTAATGTAGCTTTGGCTGATTATTTCGTAGGAAATGATGATTGGAAGACTGAAGCTTTTGATTTTCTTATTGATGGGGAATTGGTCCGAATGTCCCTGGAAGAGTTTCTGGTTGCCAAGGGTATCTCAGCTGTAAGTTATGATTTTTGAAACGTCATGCAACTCAAAATTTACAGACTTCATTGATATGATGAGAAGTAGTTATTATGGTATAGGCGGCTTTTTTTGTTGCATTTAGCATATCTTGGTGAGCCTGCTGTTCCTGAGAAAGCTTGTTGGTAGATTTCATAGGATAATTCAACGTCCAGATCTATCTGAAAAGAATGATGGGTAGTTTTGCAAAACAGGCTATCTGCAGTAAATAGACACCATGATTCTTGAATGTATCACTCTATGTTTTGCATCTTTGTTTGTTTTTTTTTTTTTTCCCCCCCAGTTTGTAACTGTGGATTTTGGCACATTACAGGAAAAGATTCTTGAAATTGAGTACATTAAGGCTGTGGTGCCGAGGAAGGAAGAGGGGCCTTCTCCGCATGATGATTGGGTTAGTGCAGTTGATGGTTCAAGTCCCAAGTATATCTCTTCTTCCTTAGCTCATTATGCGACACCATGAGAGTGTCTTATCAATTTAGTCTTCAGTTCTTCTATCATTTATCCGTAGATGTTGTATACTTGTAGGTTCATTTTGACTGGATGCTATGATGGTTTAGGAAGGTAAAATTTTTAATGATTTCCTCATTGTGTTGCTAATTTGAAGGCAGTTGGATTTAAGTTCTGTTGTTGTGTGAGCTCATATTCCAACTGATGAAATAACTTGAAGGATATGGAAAGCAGCAGGATTGTGTACCCATATTTTGGAGGGGCACACTGGTGCAATAAATTCTGTGCGTGTCATCAAGCCTAAAGGTACATTTGGGAATTTTGTTTTGAAGAATTTACACAATAATGAGATACAAAATATTATTATTTTTGTCCTGATCAACTTTTCTCTATTTTGATAGTTGAAAATAGCATTGACCAATTGGTAGCTACTGCTTCTAAAGATATGACGTTGAGGTTGTTTAAGGTAAATGAAGGATGGCATTATACCTCTCGTAGAATTTTAGAATTCCACTTGGCAAAAACTGTTTCCTAATTGGTAGTTTTATTTTACTCTCTCTTCTCTCTCTTGGTTGAAGGTTGATGCAGATGAGTCCTTGAGTCAACCAAAGAGGGTTCAAGCATTTAAGAGTTTCCACGGACATAGTGCTTCTGTTCAATGCATATCTGCAGAACCTTCTGGTGATAAGGTGCCGTCTTTTTGTTCTTTCGTCAGAGGGTCCCTATGCAGAATCTCACAATTAAGTTGTTTGGAGTTTTAATCTGTCTTTGCTCTGGTACACTTGGCAGATTTGCTCAGGCTCTTGGGACTGTAGGATCAATTTGTGGCAGGCAAATGTATCTGATTCTGGAGGGGATATTGTTTCTGTTAAGAAGAGGAAAAAGGAAGGAGATCAGGAACCAAAAACAAAGGTATAGCTTGTTTAATGCTCCCTCAACCTTTTTCTTCCATTTTCATGAAATGGGGTATTATTTGAATCTGCAACTAGAATCTCCACTTAAGGATGTGGTGAATTTTGATTTGTATGAAAAATAGTTTCTCTGTAGTCATCAGTTTGGTTGTAAATCATAGGCTGTTCCATCTCGCACTTGTGGACTTAAGGGGACTCACTTTTCATTTGGATTATATTTGTCACTTGTAGTTGTATTCTCTTATGTACATGTGGAATGTTGTCACTGTCTGAAAATCAGTTTCTAATGGTCATGCAGGAGGAGGCAATATCTACATTTGTGGGACACACCCAATGCGTATCTGCTGTGGTCTGGCCAGAGCGTGAAACAATATATTCTGCATCATGGGATCATTCTATTAGGAGATGGGATGTTGAGACAGGCAAAGATTTATTGAACATGGTAAGAAAGATTAAAATGTTTCTTTTTTCTTCTTGTTCTGTTTTTGGAAGGGGAATTTTCTCATATTTTCTTGAACCTTTTATTGCTGTAAAGCTTCCTCTTTCTATACCCTGAGAGTAGATGATAACAAATTATCTTTGCACAGTATTGTGGGAAAGCATTCAACTGTCTGGATGTTGGGGGTGAAAGTTCCTCCCTGCTAGCTGCTGGTGGTTCGGACTCTATTCTTCGGATATGGGATCCTCGGAAACCAGGTTGATTGATGATATATCATCATCCATTTACATCTAAAAAAAAAAAGAGAAATAGTCCCATTTCTCACTTGAAGTCTTTCTTTTGATGGCATATTGCTTTGGAGTTTCAGTTCTCAAGTTGGTTACTTTGACAGGTACTTTGGCCCCTACCTTTCAGTTCTCCTCTCACACTTCCTGGATATCTAGCTGCAAGTGGCATGATAAGTCATGGTATCACTTGGTGTCGGCATCTTATGATGGGAAAGTTATGTTGTGGGATCTAAGAACCGCGGTATCTATCTTAACTCGTTTCCTTCCATTTTTTCATATATATGCTGGCCTAACCTACAAGATCAAATACTGATGTTTGGATGATATATTTTCTCTTCTGCTGCAGTGGCCTCTGGCTGTTATTGATTCGCACACCGATAAGGTTTTATGTGTTGACTGGTGGAAAGGCGATAGCGTGGTAAGTGGTGGAGCTGACTCAAAGCTTAGCATATCTTCTGAACTTTCAGTCTTGTGACACACATACACAGTCGCATGGTTTGGTTTGTATTGGAATGGTGGATTGCAGATGACTACTCTACCGGGCGTTTTTCTCTCCAATCCCCACATGTATGGAAGTTTTTGCACTTGCATTACATAAACTGAAACTTGTATTAACAACTAAAGTGATGAAAATGAAATATTTTTGTTTTTCTGTGTACTTGTTTGCAGTTTGATTCACATTATAGTACTATCCTCAAATCCCAATGAACCTCGTATTACGATTTCCTTCTCCTGATGCAAAAAAAATAAAAAATCCCTCTCTTGGTACAGCATATAGATGTTTTGGCTTCCCATTTCACTTTTTGTTTTGTTGCCTTAAAAATAGGCGTACGCATGCAATCAAACGCTCGGATATTATAACTTTGGGAAAACATCAATAATAGTTCACAATCTTTGCATATGTATCAAATGTAGTACAAATTTTTAGTAAGTATTAAATGTAGTCTAAATCTTTAGTAAGTATTAAATGTAATTTATAATGTATCACTTTTGTATCAATTTTAGTCCAATGGACGGAAATTAGGGCAAAGAAGAAAAAGATTTTCAGGAAATCTTTTCTTTTAGAATTTTTTTTTCCTTTTTCTGAAGAAAACAATTTTTAGAAAAAGAGTTTGTATTGAGAAATCTTTTTATTCAAAAACCAAAAAAAAAAAAAATCTAAAGAAAAAGATTTTCAGAAAATCTTTTTCTTCAGAAAATGAAAAAAACATTTCTAAAGAAATCGAGTTTTTGAAAATCGTTTTCTTCAGAAAATGGAAAAAAAAATTCTAAAGAAAATGATTTTTTGAAAATTTTTTCCTTAAAAAAATGGGAAAAAATTTCCTGAAAATCTTTTTCTTCAAAAAAAGGAAAAAAAATTTCTAAAGAAAAAGATTTCAGACCGTTAATTTGCCCTAATTTTTGTTAATTGGACTAAAATTAATACAAAAGTGATACATTGTGGACTACATTTACTACATATGCAAAGATTGTGGGCTATTATTAATGTTTTTGTTTATAACTTTTAATCGCAACGAATTAGAATAGACACGCACTAGATATAAGGCCACTTATCGGCTTTAAAAAAGTAAACTTTCTGCACCGACTCACGAAACTATAAAGCACCGTACCCTTTGCCCTTGTTTTCAAGAAAATCACGAGACTGATTTGTCCGCCGTAGTTCCCGGTGCCATGGAAGATCAGGACGACAAACAAAAGGGAAAGTGCCCTGAGTCACGATTTTATTTTATTTGATCAAATTTCGAATAAATTATTATGTTCCAAACATTTTTATATTCCGTTTTTGGCTTCTTTGAAAGCTTTTTGGCTCAAAAGATTGACTCTGATTTTTAATAATAATTGCTACCTTTTCGTTTTGGCTTTGAGGGTCAGTCAACGTCGACGCCACTTGAAAAGGAAAAAAAGAAAAAGAAAAAAAGGATAAAGAAAAATGTGAAAAGTAGGAAATCCCAGCGCTTTACAAGAGACACGTGGCTTTTCTTCTCTACCATAACCAGGCATTTGGTCCTGCTACGTTCTACTTGTAGTCTTCTTCTTCTTCTTCTTCTTATTCTTCTAGCCACAGTTGGCATTTCGTGATCAAACCATGCCGTTTTCCAATCTGACCGACTCCGGCATTGCTCGCTCGAGGGAGTTTTCATCACTATAGCTCGGAATTGTCGAATTTTGATTGTGATTCCAGAAAAAGGCCGGAAGTCATGAGTGCAGCAGTTTCGGCGTCGGAGTCATCAGTGTGTCTCCGGGGGTTTCTGCGGAACCCCATTGTTCCATTGGGGGATCATTTCTCCCGCAGTCTTTGTTTTGACTTTAAGAAGAAGCATCCTGCCGCGATTTTCAGGCCTCAATTTGCTTCCAATAGAAAGAGGTGTGGTGGAATTCATTTCATACTTCTTCATCCAAGCCTGCATTATTTCCTAATGTGTTGTAGTTTTTATTTTCCAGGAAATCCTTATACGCTGATTGTTCATATCATCACAAGTTAAGGACTAGTGTTCGCTCAAGCACGGTATGCCTTGAAAATTATGCCCTTATTTATGGCATTGTTAATTATGTGTGATTCCTGAAGAACTTGCATTCCTAATAATTGGATCCGTTGTTTCAATTGAATTATTTTGGACATCTATCTTCTATTAGAGTGTAATTCTTGAGATGGAAAATATTCGTTCGTGCCACTAGATGTATGTTTCTGAGAACTGGAATGTGGAAGCTGTTAAAAGCTCTACTAATGGTTTTGATGTCGAAACTTGCTTCTACTGGTAGGGTGATGATTTCACTGAGATATCTATGGATGTTCTTGATGAGGGGGATGGTAATGCATCGGGGAGAACTGAAGATGAACTTTTGGCTACTAAGAAAGCTCTAGCTGAGGCGCGAGCGAGACAATCTGCTATTGAGGAAGAAAGAGATCGATTACTTGAAGAGTTAGCTCAGTCCGAGGCTAAACAAAAAGAGTATGTTGCCACTATCATGCGTGACAAAGAAGTGGCCATTGCTGAACTAGAGGCCGCCAAAGCTCTGTTTAATCAAAAGTTGGAGCGGTCTGTGGAGGATAAGTTTCATTTGGAGACCAAGTTGGTCCTTGCGAAACAGGATGCTGTTGAACTTGCTGTGCAAGTTGAAAAGATGGCGGAATTCGCTTTCCAGCAAGCAACTTCTCACATATTAGAAGATGCCAAGTTGAAAGTATCAGCAGCTGAAACTTTTGCTGCTGAGGCAGCATATCAAATTGAGGAGCGAATCCGGCATGCCACGGAGGATGCCATAGTCTCCATAGTGGAACAGTCTAAAGATGCTATTGAGAAGGCCTTCGCTGTTGCAGAAGCAGCTGGTGATCAGTCAACAAAAGCTATAGCTGCATTTGCAGATGACTTGAATCCTCTGGATGAAGTAGCTCTTCTCCAATCTCAGAATTTGAAATTTCAGAATGACATTAAAAATTTAGAATCAAAATTGTTGGTTTCCAACAATGACGTGCATAAGCTGCAATCAGAGTTAGAACACAGTCGCCAACAATGTAGTGCATTTGAACTTCGAGCAACTGATGCTGAGAAAGCATTGCTTGAACATCAGGAGTCAAGCAAGAAAGCAGCTCTGAAACAAGAGGAGGAAGTCAAATCATTGTTGGAAAATATTAAGAAGGATGCCGCAGAAAGGAAGAGGGCAGCTTCAAAGGCATTCAAGGCCGAGCTGGAGGCCATCAAGGCTGCAACAGAAGCAGCAAAAAGAACTGCCCGTTCCCAAGAAGAAGCCTACCTGAAAATGTGTGAAGCACTGCAGAGATCTTTAAGAGCATCTGAAGCTGCTTCAAAGGCGTGGAGAGAAAGAGCAGAACTAGCAGAGGCCTATTTGATGACACAAAGATCTTCAGATGAGGAAGATGAAAATGAAACATATGTTGTTAATGGTGGACGCATAGCTCTTCTGATGAATGAGGATTCACAAAAGTGGAAACTACTAAGTGATGGTCCTCGAAGAGAAATTCCTGATTGGATGTCGCGGAGGATCCAATCAATCTTTCCCAAGTTTCCACCCAGAAAGACTGATGTAGCAGAAGTTAACACGTCAAGGTTTATTTCTTTGGAGTTGCCTAAGCTAGATGAAGTATGGTCAATCTCTCAAGAAAAACTAAAAGAAGGGGACACACTCGTGGAGCAGGTAATTGAGAAAGAAATCATAGAGAAAAAGCGGAAGGCTTTGGAACGGGCTCTTCAGCGAAAAACCATTAAATGGCAGAGAACTCCTGAAGAAATAAAATTAGGTGTGGTTTCATGCATCTATATTGTCATTATCCACTCGTTCAGGATTTGTTCATCCTGCAGAAATTCTACGAAACCTGTAATCTGACTTTGACTTTCTTTTATTGCAGAACCTGGAACTGGTACTGGACGTGAGATTGTGGTGAGTATAAATTTTGGAACCCATTAGTAAAGCTTCTTACTAGCTCGTAAATATCACATTGCTATATGTTGTACTTGCTATTGTAATGATGGTTTTTATGAGCTTTGGTAGAAAATCTGCATATTCTTATGGTTTGCTCCATTCATGTATGTCCGACACCCGATCATTTTCTTCTGGGAATCGTAATTCTTGTTTTGGAAAGTTGGGGCCTTCACATTGCAGTTACTTTTTGGAAACAGAATGTCTAGATGTTCTTGTTTACACTGATGAGTAAAAAGCATTCTTTCTGCTTGATTTGATTCTACGACTAAATCACTCTCTTTCTAGCTGCCAAGGTTTAAATTTTGATTCTGTTCTAATTATTTCGACTTCTGTTGTTCAAGTTCCAAGGTTTCAACTGGGAAAGCTGCAGAAGGAAGTGGTATCTTGACCTTGCTAGTAAAGCTGCTGATTTGTCCCGCTCTGGAATTACAGCTGTGTGGCTTCCACCTCCAACAGAATCTGTTGCTCCACAAGGTTCCCCCTCCCTTTTTTCTTTTCTTGTCTAATATGAATTCCATCTTAGCCACACATGATACTCAAATAACAGAAAGATGAAATACCTGAATAAATTTCCCTCAGGAGGTTTGATGCAGATTTTTTAATAGCTGGCACATCTTTTTTCCCATTCATTTGAAAGGAAGTATTGATAGTTGTACTCAACTTAAGTAACCTTGAAATTGTCAAACATGCAAATATGATTAATTAATTTGATTTAGAGATAAAATTCCAAGTATCTTAGGGCTGCTTCTCTAAACTTGATATGCAACATTGCTAAGCTATTACCATGTACTGCAGGTTATATGCCTTCTGATCTTTACAACTTGAACTCGGCCTATGGCTCAGAGGAAGAGTTGAAGTACTGTATCAATGAAATGCATGGTCAAGAACTTCTGGTATGTGCAACAGCATCCGGCTGATAAACCTTTATGGAAGTTCTGTAAATTTCTCTTGGTCCTGAAAATTTACTTGGATAAAAACAATCACGAAGAAATAAAATGGTGTCAGAAGGGAGTAGGATTGTCAGTGCTGAATTATGGTTTGGGTTTGTTTGTTCGACACAATTAATCTCAAAACTTTGTTTACTTGCACATGTAAATGGTACTTGGAAACTTCGATTTTGTGGGCTGCTGATGTAAGGTCCCGTACATTTCTTGCAGCATGATTTCTTTTTCATTACGGGCATCATCCCATGTGTAACTTAGCTGCTTGAGTTTTGTAGTTTGAGGCTCTGAAATATGTGGTGTATTCTAGTGATGTCCTTTTTTAAGCCACCTATTGGATGCTTAGGTTTTGAGTATTTCGTTGTTTGAAACACAAAATTGCTAGTTGCTGAAGGTAATGTTTTGGTAATGTTTCACAGGCTTTGGGGGATGTTGTGCTGAACCACAGATGCGCTCATAAGCAGGTGACTCTTGTTTATAAATCTTAGATTTCTTCATACTCTAAATGACAGCCTTGGCTCTCTGTTGGTTTCTGGTATACCTGTGTCTCAATCCATTTATTATTTGCATGATGAGTTTCTTATAAGATTATTAACTGAAACCATTCTTATAAGATTATTAACTGAAACCAGTGACTTAATAATTGGGAGGAAAAAGAACTATACTACTGGGACTTTTTATGCTTATTTTATTGCTATGGAACGAACAACCAGTCCTCAGGCATGTCTAATGTTTAAGATGCTAACTGATTTTCTCCTGCTTCTTGAAAAGTTCCTTAATGATGCAGGTGTTAAATGTCTTTTAGCATTTGTTTCATGCCTCAATTAGGGAGAAAATTAATTGATGCACAACATTATCGTTAATTTGCTAAATGTAGTAGAAAGTCTTCCTGTCTGTTTCTCTCTTCCTGTTTCCTGCCCCCATTATTTGTCTTGGTGTGCTTTCAAGCAATTGATTGAAATACTTGATTACTCCATGAGTGTCTTGACATTACTACTTGCTGGTTACAGAATCCAAATGGTGTCTGGAATATATTTGGAGGCAAGCTTGCATGGGGTCCTGAAGCTATTGTCTGTGATGACCCAAACTTCCAAGGGCGTGGAAATCCCTCAAGTGGTATGGACCCTCTATCGAAAAAATTGTTCAATTTCAGTCTGCTTTCTCTGTTACCTTTAAACTTAAGATGTTATTGTACTAAACTAGATGCCTCACAAACAGGGAAAAGTTTTTAGCATTTAACAAAGTGCAATAGAATTAGTATGAATCATCATGCAATAGACTGGAGCTAATCATTCTTCTGTGTGTTCTTTCTTTCTTGGTGAGCAGGTGACATCTTTCATGCAGCACCAAATATTGATCATTCCCAGGACTTTGTTCGAAGAGATATAAGAGAGTGGTTAAATTGGTTGCGGAATGATATTGGTTTTGATGGATGGCGTCTCGACTTTGTGAGGTAAATGTGCTAGATTATTAATAAATTCTCTCTTTCTCTCTGGGTATGACATATACAAACCAGAGTTGCACTGAATTGATTTTTCCAAAACCAACATTCTGTTTTGCATTTCCAGATTACAGCTATGACTCTTACATCTCTTCCTTACTCAAATTACTTGCCCCGTCATTGACAACGCTAGATCCTAATGCTGGCATCCTAATTAGTTTCTAAAACATAAGCACTGAAAATGGTAAACCAAGCAAAATTGAATAGGCATTAAGAGAAAAGCCTGACAGGTACAGTGAGTTGTTCCCTTAACCAAGAACAATACCGCTTTGAGTTTAACCGCTTTGAGTTTAATATCTTTATAATATTTTAAGTGCATAAGTTTGCCATACACAAAATTTCCGTTTCTGCTAAAGAAGTGCTGAACTTGATGCTTAATTTCCTGTTGCAGGGGTTTTGCAGGTGAATATGTGAAGGAATATATAGAGGCTTCAAATCCGGCTTTTGCTATTGGAGAATATTGGGATAGCTTGGCTTATGAAGGGGGTAATTTATGTTATAACCAGGGTAAGCACATGAAAATAAAAGTGTCAGTTTTGATTATTTTCTCATATTGTGACTACTCTAACCAAGAGCAGCTTCTCCTGTGAATCTTTTAAGAAGTTCAGAAAAGATGGAACTCCTTTTCCAGTTTTCCTTCTCCTATTTCTTCTTACCCTGCACCACATGCTCAACTTACATCTGATGGTGTATTCTTCATATTCTAAAATTTAATTGCTTGTTCCTTTCAATTAAATGCAACTCCTCTAACATTTGCATTTGTGTGTAGATGCCCATCGGCAACGTATAGTCAATTGGATCAATGCAACCGGAGGTACCTCCTCAGCATTTGACGTCACAACCAAGGTGCTTTTGTTCAACCTCTTTCATCCATATGTTATAAAATATTTGGTGCAGATTCTCTGGCCTTATTTTATGTGCAATACATGCGCTATTTTACCAGTGTGAACTTCCAGGCCTCCCTGAAAGCTGAATTAGTGTGTTATGTTCTTTCTTAATATCCAATTAGATGAAACATCAGAAATGGTACTCAACTTACCTTGTGTAAAGGAGATATATGGAAATGCAAAGTAGGAAGTTACTTGAAAGGTATTAATCAGTGGTGTGATATGATTTGAGAAGACGTGAAGGTCGAATCTGGATAAACCACATATATATCTTCTAATGTTGTTCCTATTGGAAATAGACAGGCTATTCGTTTATATATCAGTGTTAGAATTGCGTCGAGAATTCGTATAATTTGAAATTCATTTTCTCTTGTAATTTTGTTAATTTTCAGGGTATACTTCACTCAGCTCTGCATAACCAGTATTGGAGGTTAATTGATCCTCAAGGAAAACCAACAGGAGTAATGGGATGGTGGCCTTCACGTGCTGTAACATTCTTAGAGAATCATGATACTGGATCAACTCAGGTAAGTTTTTCTTAATTATGTATCTGCAGTTTTCAATCATCATTTTGCATGGAAGGCTGCCAATCTTGAAACTGTTTCGTTCCAGGGTCACTGGCCATTCCCTCGGGATAAGCTTACGCAGGGGTACGCCTACATTTTAACCCATCCTGGAACGGTAATTCTTCGCCCTCTTCCTCAGCAATCAATTTATCCTAAAGCCCTAATTGTATGATGAACTGTAACTGTAAGTAACACCATCTGAAATGCAGCCGGTTGTATTTTACGATCATTTTTACGACTTTGGGCTTCGGGAGATAATAAACGAGCTGATCGAGTCTCGGACGAGGGCTGGAATCCACTGCCGGAGCTCTGTAAAGATATACCATGCAAATAACGATGGATACGTAGCACAGATTGGGGACACACTAGTAGTGAAGCTGGGGCACCTGGACTGGAATCCATTCAAGGAGGTTAATCTGGATGGGAGCTGGCAAAAGTTTGTGGATAAAGGCTCAGATTACCAATTGTGGTTGAGACAGTAGGAAGTAGCATTTTGTGTGCACTTGAAATTATTGTAATGTAAAATTAGTATTACGTTTGGAAACCCAAAAGTATCTCATTCTTGCCAGAAAATGTGGTAATAAATTTCAGTTCCAACAGCCTCCTCCATGCTGTGTTTTGAAAGTCAGATCATAGTTTCGATTCCATTGGATCCTGAATTTCTTTTAGCAAAAATGGAAAAAAATGGAGATGCGGGGGATCGAACCCCGTGCCTCTCGCATGCAAAGCGAGCGCTCTACCATTTGAGCTACATCCCCTGTTGTGTTTATTTGTTTGTCAAATAATTATATATTCAAAATATTAAAATCAACGGGAGTTTCAAACTGTGTTAAGTGAAACACAATACACATACATATAATACAAACGATAACAATCAAGTTTTTGTCCCAATATATGAAATCGATTATATGAATTATATTGCACCATATCATAGCACATTTTACTACACGAGTGATTGAGATTGAAGAAAGAAAAAAAAGTTGAACCAACTGCAATGAAAGGTTCTATTTTCTAAGTCAAAGTACAAGTAGTACTACTATTTTTTTTTTTTTGAACTCTGTGATAATGGGATGAATATGAATATTAATGATTGAATACGAGGAAATGATAATGAATCTTACTCTTATTCTTATTAAATTCCCAGAAGATCCAAAGTAGCATTCAGATTGATGAATTATAAGACAAGTACATTCCGTTTCTAGAATGTCTTCTAAAGGTGACAGACACAGTTGAAAAAAGCACTTCTGTTGGAGCAGTTTTCTGTTTGTCTCTCTCATTTCTCAAATTCAAACTTAAGAGCCAATTCCCTTCTTTCTTCCTTCCTTCCACGCACAACACCTGCCGTATGTGCCATTTTGTTTCCTCTTTTCTTTTTCCTGCTTGGTTTTATAAGGGCCTCTTCTTTGCTCAAAACTGAGTTATGGTTTCAAACCATAACTGATATCAAATGGGTTTCAACCTATTTTTAAGAAACAAAGTTCTAAGTTCTCGTTTCAAACCATAACTAAAACCTAGGTAAAGAACATGGGTTTAAAACTGGTTGCCAATCCTAGAGAATCCCTTCATCCATTTCACCATCAACGGCGAAGTAGCTCAGGATGCTCTCACGCTGATGTCAACGAACAGGTCAAACCCGGGTCGACCCGAGACCGGAACCTGATGCCAGATCCTGAAACGAGGCCCAAATCCCAAAACGAAGCCTGAATCCCCGAACCCCGATTCGTGGCATGAATCTCGAAATCAGGTCTAAATCCCGACCGGAGGACCGAACTCCAAAACGAGACCCCAACCCTGACCCGAGGACCGAATTCCAAACCGAGGCCTGAACCCCAACCAGAGGCTGGAATCCCGAAATGAGGCTTATACCCCAATCCGAGGCCTAAATCTAAAAACGAGGCTTAAACCCCGACCCGAGGCACAAATCTCAAAATGAGTCCCGAATTCTTACCCTAGGCCTGAACCCCAAATCGAGGCACGAACTCTGACCCGAGGCCCGAACCCAGAACCCCGACCCAAGGCCTAAACTCCAAACTGAGGCCCAAACCCTCACCCGAGGCCCAAATCCATAAACGAGGCCCTAACCCCTACTCGAGACCTGAATCCCGAAACGAGGCCTGAATTCTGAGCAGAGGCCCGAACCCTGAACCGAGGCCTAAACACCTACCCGAGGCCCGACGAGGCACGAACCCTCACCCGAGGCCCAACCCAAACCTGAACCTCGAGCAAAATCGCTAAGTGGGGGTTGTTCTCAGAAGTTGAGGTTTTGGGTTTGTTTTTGGACTCAAACTTGAGTTAGAGTGAGGTTGAGGCCCAAGGCTAAAGAACACTGGTTTGGGTTGATTTTGGATTTCAAACCCAAAACCAGGACTGAGTCCTGAATAAAAGAACAGGCCCTAAGAAAGAGATTGTTAAAAAGTTATCAGACTACAATCTCGTTAAAAGAATCATTTAGTAATTAGATTTGACCTAGACTCACATTATTAGTAATACATTCAAAACTATTAGTAATACATTATTAGTAATACATTCAAAACTAAATCCAGTCACTGAAATAATACCATAACTAGACTGTATTATTTTTCTTTCTCATTTCCATTCCATCTATATTGCTTCTCTTTCAAACGTTAGTAAGAAAGGACCATCTTTTCTTGATTGTATTGTAATTGGGCTTGGATCATCATATTTGGGCCTCACATTAACGGGCCCAGTCCAGTCCACATTTTCAGTTTTCCTACTCCATTATTGACACACACACACTTCTCCTTCAATTTGTTCATTCCAGATATTTCCCTCAACTTATTTCCATTTCAATCTTTAGGGCTGTTCATATTTTTAAATTTTATTTTCTTAAAATTATATTTAAAGAAAAATATTTATTTCCAAGAAAAATGCTTCAAAACCCAGGGAAAGAGACGTCGTTTTGACTTTTGAGGAAATTATTATTCTTTTTAAAAAAGAAAAATAATAATTTCTTAATTAAAGAAAAAAAGAAACTTTCTTCAAGTATACTTGAAAACAAAGCACCGCGCCACACGCTGAACTAAAAGCGCGTGCAACTACCACACCCACCTCCCACTTTTTCTCCTTTTCCGGACCAAGATTCTATCCGACACTCCGCATGTGCACAGAACCATCTTTACGCCATCATCTCCAAACCCTTAGATATCTTAATCCGACGGTCCCAATTCCCCCTCCGTTTCACACTCATAACGCGCCGACATTTCCCTCACTTTATTACTCAGCGCTTAGCCTCCATAACCCACGCCTCATTCCGAACCTCAGCTTCGGTCACAGAGCCGGAGCCTCGACCCGAGCCTACTCCTATTTTTTATTTTTATTTTATTGGGTGAAAATTTAACGAATTAAATAAAACAAAAACTTCACTGCAATGATCCCTTTATCTCCGGCTTTGTCTGAGAGAGAGAGAGAGAGAGAGAGAGAGAGAGAGCTCAGCACTGTTGAGTCTTCTGTGACGCACGCACAAGAGTACTCAAATCTTTTAGCTTTAGAGAGAGCAGTGATTATAATTTATTTTTAAGGTGGAAAAGCAAGAAGCATTTCTCTGCTTGCTGTGTTGGAGATTGAAAGAAAAGAAAGCTCGTTGTGCTTTTTTGCTGATTTTCCTACTTGTAAGTGAAATTAAACACATTTGGAGCTGAGCCCACCTGAATTTTTTCACGCAGATCACACTGTAGGCACTAGCAAACACTTCAAGTTACTCTCTTGCTGCTGAATTTATTCCAAGTTTTGGGCTTTTTTCTAAAGTTAATTTTTATTTTTATGCTCAAGGTTTTGGCGCAGCTCTGTATTCTCTTCTCTCTTTTTTTAGTAAAGAATTTGCAGAATTGGCTGTTCCATATCTCAATTCATGATGTGTTTTTTGTTTCTGGAAATTTTTGCTGTTAATTACGGTTATGAGTAGCTTGAATTTTTGGTTTGATGGTGTAAAATAATTTAGAAGTGGTTTTGGTTGAAGGGGTACGTGGTAGTGTAGCATGCAGAGATTTCCTATGGGAGTTTAGTTGGTGGATCTTTTGATGGATTTTGGGCAAGTTCTTGAATTGCATGCTCAATTTTATAAGGGTGTAGGGTTTTGTTTAGTGCTCTGAAGTTAACATTTGTTGTAGATTTTTGGTGTTGTTTGGGAGTTCATTCTGCTCTTTGCTTGCCCCTCTTCTATTTTGGGAAACCGTAATTTTGTTGCATATGTTTTGAACAATTATTATTCTTCTTAAAGATTTGCTATTTTGAGGTATTGGCTTATTTTTGGAAGAGGCAAAATGATGTATGATTTAAGCATGTCTTGGTACTATATAGTACTGTAGGGGACTGCAGTTTAGTTTAGATTTTTACCTTTCAGAAAACTTTGTGCACTGCTGCTTTTGGTAAAGAGGATAATCTGAGTACAAATCAGTTTCACCTCTGCTTATCTAGATTCTTCTGCTATGATTTTCAGTTGGTAATATGAGATTGAGGTTTAAGACTGTGATAACTTACATTTAGAGGGGTTATATTCTCGTCCGATGTAGCATATATTTTTCTTGTTTTGATAGAAAATGGCTTGTTTTGCAGATTCAGGGGAGTACTGTAGAGTTGGAAGTCTGTGATTAGTCTTGTCTTATTTAAGGACAATTCTCATAAGAACTATATTGGGAGGAGCTCTTTTAGGAAAGTAAAAGCTTAAGATAATCCTTCTTATTGGAGCATTTCTTACTGTGTGTGAGAGTACAGAAAACTGTGGATGCCACCGCTTCATTGGTCAAACATATATGTTGCACAGGCAAATCATGTTCAAACAGCTGCAGGCGATGCAGCAGCGGCAGCAACTTCAGGAGTTGAGTGATGCAAGGAAACAACATTATCTAAGTCAGCTGTCGTTTCTAAACAAACAGACTTCTGGTCTTCAACTCCCTTCAATAAATGGAATGCCTATACAGGATGCATCACAAATGTTTATGTGTGGTAACACACAGTTGACACAGTGTGGCACGACACCGATTGCTCAAGGGTTTCCTAATGGATATGTCTTTTCACAATCTCAGAATCAGCCCGTCTATTCAATAGGGTTGTCACAGCTTGATATGTCTTTATATGGTACTCCTGTTGCTAACTCAGGGGATGATATGAGTTCTTTCTCTCATATTCAAGGAGCTTCTCATGATTCTGCCAATATGTTGAACATGAGCAATAATAGCCAACTGGAGATGCCATTAATGCAGCCATCAATTCTCGGCAATTCCTTAATGAATGATGAGTTCAACCTTTCCTTAGACAGAGGTTGCATGACAAATGGAGCTTTTGTTCCAAAAAGTTTTGGAAATAAGAACTTCTTTGGAGAACTTCTCAATCACGCTTCAGAAGATGAACCTGCTACCTTCCAGCAACCTGATTCTGTTCAAAAGAATCCATCACTGAAGTTATCAGCCATGAAACAAGAACAAGCTGGGTGGCCTTTACAATCAAGACTTGAACCTTCTAGTGATGCTGCTTCTCTGGATCCTTTGGAAGAGAAAATCTTATTCAACACTGATGACAGTAGCTGGGAATCTTCTGTTGGCCAACTTAATAATGTGGATACCGTAGGAGGCTTTGAGAATAACAGGCATGTCAATTTAATGGGTTCTTTTTCCTCAAATCATGGTGGCAGCTGGAGTGCTCTTATGCAGTCTGCTGTTGCAGAGGCTTCTAGCAGTGATACTGGGCAACAAGAGGAGTGGAGTGGTTTAACCTTTCAGAACCCAGAACTCTCGGCTGATAATGATCACGCAAATTATATTGGCAATGGGCAACAACATAGTTGGGTTGATAATAATTTGCAGAACATTTCCTCTCCACCTTCAAAACCCGAGGTTCTCTTTCAACATTCCAATATGAACTACAGCTTTCCTACCTTTAAGGAAACTGACCACCAAGTTGCTAGACAGAAAGAGGGGATGCATTCTGATTTTTCACCTGAATCAATTCAGCAGCACCAGCAAAATGCTAATAAGTGGCTTGGTTTTAACCGCCAACAGATGATAACAAATGAAGAATGTAAACCGGTTCAAACCTCTCCTCAATTGCAAAATGTTTGGAATGATCGAAGTCCTCAGCATTCCAAAAATGACATCGGCCATCTAAAGATGTCTTCATATTCCATTGGTAGCCAACCCTACTATGGCCTCGCCGGTAACAATAGAATCCTTACAACTAGATCATACATAAACCCCGTATATTTATTACTTTATCATGAATCAGAAGCATGATAGCTTTCTCATAACTGCAAATATGGCTTTAATTTTTAGTTCATTGCATCTATTTCAGGGCATGAGCTGAAAGCAAATGCGTGGCAGTATGAAAATGCACCTCAGCACATGGTTGGTGGCAGCTGCACACCAGCAGCAGATCAGGTTGGTTAGGGTGGGCATATTTACTTGCTGATCATATGAAATGATGATTACTTCTGGTTTTGATCTAAAAAATTGTTTCTTTAGTCCCCGCATTCCTGGAGCAATCAGAAGCAAGGGTATGTTGATAATATTGTAGACACTGGGATGCAGCCTGAAAAGGTATTTGAAGCTTACATTTATTGGGAGTGGATCTGATAGTTATTCTTTCCAGTATATTTGTGACACTAATGCTGTGCATCTTTTCTATTACAGGTGCAGTCTGCAGATATCATTTCACCATCACAAATGCCCCAAGTAGAAAATCATGCTGATAATTTGTGCCATGAATCATCAGCTTCTCAAGGCATGCGCTCAAGGATGGTCGCTCCATCTCAACAGATACCAAGATCTTATTCTTCTCCATTACAGGTGATCGATTCTACTTTTCCTTACTTGAGTTGCAGAGGTCTATATCTTAGACGGCTCCTACATTTTTGTTGGCAAGCTCATCTATTTTTTGAAACAAATAGTGAATGGGCACTAAACCTTATGTTTGATGGCACAGGCAAATTCAAATGTGACAAATACTTCAGATCCTTGGTATCAAAACAAAGAGCTTCAGTATCAGGACAATTCTGTTTCGTTTGTAGGAAGTCAATCCACCTGTGCTACTTTTCCATTTTCCATCAACAGAGATCAAGCTAAAGTTGCTACCTCCCCTGAATCCTGTAATCCTTTCCAAACAAGTGTTGAAGGTCGGAAGTTTATAGTTAAGGTTTTGACAACCAGGCCAGCAACACATATGCATCAACTTCATGTTCCTAATTTGTTATTGAATTTGCCTTCCACAGATTCAAAAAATCACAAGGAGGATAATGCTAGTGGGTTTGGACATGAGCAAATCAAGCAAAATAGTTCCCAAGTTGGAGAAAGTTCTAAAGAGATTAATGCCAGTACGGAGGCAACTCAAGGTTTTGATCTTAAGGACCAGCTAAGCTCGTGCAAATCATCTACCCCTTTCAGACTAAACAGTTTGGCTCATGGGCACGGAGTGGTTACTAATAATTTCTCAAGAGTAAATGCTACAACTGCTGTTTCACCTTACCAGGGATTTGATAGACTAGAGCAGAGAGACAAAAATGCTCTTGTTCATGTTCAAAATTTTGATGCTTTTGACCGTCATCTGGGGCCGCATAGCCTACAGCAAAACTTTCCTCTGCTACACCAGGTTTGCCATATTAAGAATTTGGAATCTGACCCTGCTTATTAGGTGCTTGTGAAACATAAAATTTACTCTCCTTAAATTTTTAGCAGGTAAATGCAGATGCCAGACAGCAATTGTTGTTTAGGCTTCAGTCAGGGGTCCGAAATGTGGCACAAGGTTATACTAATGTGAATTCACAGTTTAATTCCATTTCTTATGGGGAAAATAAGCCAATGACTTGCTCATCAGGGTCTGGTGGAGACCAGTCTGGAAAAAATTTCTCCGACGCTTTTATTCAGGGTAGGCGGAGGCTACTCTCTGGTGAGATTGACACCGGAAGTCATGCTAAGGATCAATCTCTTATTAATGTTCAAATGGACCCTTCCTGGTTTAAACAGTATGGTGCTATGAAAAGTGGGCACATGCTACAAATTTCTGATCCAATGCAGACAATTACTTCTGCTCAACAGTTGTCCAGTGGCAAGTCTGAAACTTTCCTAGTAATTGATTCTATTGGACAAAAAGATCCATCAAATGCCAGTCAAGTCAGAAGTAAATTGCCAAATTTAGATGTCGCGAATTTTACCGCTCAGCATCTATCGGGCAACAGTGAGCAAAACTTGGCTGTTTTGAGACCTGAGAAGCGAAAAGCTGCTGTCATTGATCTGCTTCCGTGGCACACAGAAGTAAATCGGAGTTCACAGCCGCCTCATAAGTTTAGGTGTGTCAATGGCATGCATAACTTGCATAGTAGTTTTCTGCTTATCAAATGTTGAATCTGTACATTATCAAGATTCTTTCATTTTTCCATCCAATGGCTGATTTGGCTTATCAAGACAAAGTTAATGGCTTTTCATTTTCTGTCTTATAAAATAACTGTCTGTCTGACAAAACCTCATTTTCACACTTGATTTTCTTGAAATTCTTTTCTTTGGTAATCCATTGACTACTACTTTGGCTAATTGTTTATTTGTTACCTTTGCTTATGCAGAAGCATGGCTGAATTAGAATGGGCATTGGCTTCAAACCGGTTAAGTGACAAGGTGGGTTTTGATTGATAAACATTCAGAATAGATACCCACTTTGGTTTTGACTAAGCTTTCAAATGATTTCCTAGAGTGCAACTTAAAGAGCTCACTTTTTGAGTGATTTAATTTAATTATCATCAGGTGGACGATGAAGCCGAAATGATGGAGGATCTACTTGCTGGCTCTCAAGCCAAGAAAAGGCGGCTCGTCTTAACAACAAAGCTTATGCAACAGGTCTTCCGACCGGCGCCAGCAGCCATTCTATCTGCAGATGCCTATTCAAACTTTGAGAGTGTGGTATATTTTTCTGCTAGATTAGCACTGGGAGATGCTTGCAGCCTGACTAGTTGTTCATACGAGCCTCCTTTGACCAGTGACATGTAAAGTTTTCTTTTCAATCAATGGTCATTCTTTCCTTTTCATTAGAAAGGCAGTAAATAGGGAAGCTGCGGCTTGGTTAACATAAAAAGCACTTGCAATAGTGTTCTTTTTACTTTTAGGTCTTCCAAGGCGGTGGGAGCCTCTCAGAGAGTTGGTCTGCTGGATTTCTCAAAAGCTGTGGAGAACTTCAATAACAGAGCAAAAAGTCTGGAAAATAAGTTGTTAAGGTAAGAAGCGAGTTTCGCTCATCTCCCATAAACTTTGAAGGTCAAGAAATTCCTAAGTATGACTGTGACATGAACCTCATCTCCCATAAAGTTGAAGTTCAATAAATTTCTTAAGTATGACCGGGACATGAGCCAACCGATACGATTTTTACCAGGGCTTTACTTTACTGGCTTCTGTTGAACAGCTGACTAGTCTAAATCCTTCCTCGTTTTCCCTACATTCTGACCTGAATTTGATTGTGCAGAATGGAGAAGACAGTATCAATCGTGGAAATAAAGGTGGACTGCCAAGAATTGGAGAAGTTCTCTGTCATAAACAGATTTGCTAAGTTCCACAGCAAGGGACAAAGTGCTTCATCGGATACATCTTCAGCTTCACTTAAACCAGTTCCTCAGAGATATGTTGTAGCACATCCAATGCCAAAAATGGTGCCAGAGGGGATGACCTGCATTTCCCTGTGATCCTTGAAATCTTCTCGACCAGGTGTTTATCGCTCTTATCCCATCTTCCATAGATGATTAGCCATACTGAGACTAGAGAGAGTAAGGTTAAAAAAATTTCTAAAAAAAACACACATGAAAAGCCTAGGATCTGGAATAGAAATTGGAGGTCAGGATAATAAACCTTCCTCTGCCAAGTAAGAAGAATGCTGGTTGATCTTTTTGATATAAAAACCAGTCTGGTGCAGCCAAATTTTGGGAGTGTGTGTTTGTGCGTGTGTATACTAATTCTGTGTATATATAGCAAGCAAGGCACTCTAATCTTCTCAAGATTATAACTAGGTGATTTGACAAATGACAGGCACTCTACTCTAATCTTTCCTTAGGAATGGCAATGTTGAAAGTGATTTTGCAATGATATTATTACCATTTTCTTCCTCTCTGTGTCTGCTAATTTTGCCTTCTCAGGATGGGGATGCCATCTTCAAAATCCTAACTTTTCAGGCTGTGGTAAGTTTTCATTGATAGCTGGTCACATGAACAAGAAAAGCAAAAGGGGAAAAAGAAAAAGGAAATTTTTAAAGAAAAATCAGACAAAAGTATATGAAGAAGCTTCTCTTTGAGCCCTTTTCTTTCAATGGCTGTTCAACTAGGGAAAGTGGAAAGTAAGTACGAGGTTTCAGAAAGTGAATAAGAATATTCTAATAATTAGAGAATTAGCAGTCACAGTGTTAGATTTGGCTTACGTGACCACTTCTTGCTTTTTTTTTCAGATTTTGACCTCCCAAAAGCAACATAAAAAAAATGACAGTTATTACGGTTGATGGATCCAACCGAACCTTAACCAACCAACCAACAAACGAATCACCCTGTCTGAATCTGTCCACTCCACTCGTGTGTGAAAGGGGAAAGTGATGTATGCTCTTAAAAAGACAGATTTCGCCCCCCAAATAAATGGGAATAAATAAAGAACAGAATCCCAATTTACACACTCACGCACTAACGGTTTGTTATGTGGTAGTTATAAATAAAAGGAAAAGCGTGGGTGTGACAAATGGCAAAATGTGATTGGGAAAAAGGTCGAAACTGAAAGATTTGCTGACAAACAAACAAATGGCCAATTGGGAAGTGTTTTGTCTTAGAACATTCCAACATTCAATTCTTTGGCCAACTTTTTCCAATCATTTTCCTCGTGACCTTCTTCTTCTCCTACTTCTACTTCTATTTCCCACTTCTCTCTCTGTCGGAAATAGGGGTTTGTTTATCCAATATTCATATTGGGACCAAAAATTATCAAAATAGACAATTTTTTTTTCATCCCCAAAATATAAAAAACAAAGTTGGGAGATTCGTTTTCATCTAAAAACGAATCTTCCAACTATGTTTCGTTTCTTTTGGAAACGAACTTCCTTTTTTTGTTTTTTATTAATTTCATTAAGAAACGAATTTAATGAAATTAATTTTTTTCTTTTTTGTTTTTTTTATTAATTTCATTAATTCAAAAGAACCGTAAATAATTTTTGAGTTATTATGAAAAAAAGCCAAAATATAATTATATAACTGAAATTTTAATTTGTAATTTAATAAAATTTTAGATGAAGTAATTTACGGTATTTTTTAAAATGGTGGTCAATTACCTTTGTCTTCTTTATTCTCTCCATTTTCTATCAAAGGCAGGTGCGATAGCGCCGCCTAATCCCACTAGTATTCCCTATGCAAACTCATTTAAACTAAAAACAATTAAAAATAGAAACATCAATATCGGTTTAATGTTATTTCTTTTATAGAGAAATGAATTTATGAGTTTTGTTTTTAACTGAATTAATTATTTTTAAAACATAAATGCGTGACTAAATTTTCAAAGATCTATAAATTCCCCAAATTCATTTATACGGAGATTTTATGTATTTCAAAAAATACCGTAAATTACTTCCTCTAAAATTTTATTGAATTACAAATTAAAATTTCAGTTACATAATTATGTTTTGCCTTTTTTTTTTAACAATTCAAAAACTATTTACGGGGGTTCGTATCGAAAACCCTAAAATTTGTTTTTCATTAAATAATGTTTATTTTTTTAAAATGAATAAAAACTTAGAAACATGTTGGTGAACCGTTTTCAATGAAAATAATTATTTAATTTTTTATAAAATTCGTTTAAATATAATATTTTAAATTTATTTTAAAATAATTTTAGTGAAATTCGTTTATGAATGAAATTAATAAAAAAACAAAAAAAGCAAGATTCGTTTCCAAAAGAAAACGAATTCTTGAATTCGTTTTGGTTAGTTTTGAAGGAAACGAAGTTGGGAGATTCCTTTTTAGATGAAAATGAATCTCCCAACTTCGTTTTTTATATTTTGGGAATTTTCTTTTTTGATTATTTTCGTATTTATATGTGGCCAAAATGAATATTTGGGGAAAAAAAATCTGGAAATAGGCTTGTGAGGGTGGGTGGGACCCCAGTATTCCAAACCTGGGACTTTGCGAAATTCCTCCTATTTTCTGTTTATTTATTTATTTTTTTTTATTTTATAAATATGGTAAGTTGTACGTGGTCCTAATAATAATACGCTGCTACTGCTTGGCCTATGTCAATCGCCAAACTGCGAGTATTACTGGAACGAAGAAGAAAACAAGGCTGTTTCCGTGCATGCATGGTCCTAAAAGAAGTCTGTTCTTTAAGATTTTTTTTGTCCACGTCCTTAGTTGTAATAATAGCTATAATCTGCCACCCTTTTGCCTTCACAAAAACTCATCTTTCCAGTTGTAATTCCTAGTGTCAATGGCATAATAGATGAAAGTAAACCAAGGTGGAAAATTTTTCAATTTTTGCACTAAACTGCAAATTAGTTTGCCTTGTTTTTATCAGTTTCAAGAAGTAACATGACGGTTGTGTCTTATACTTTCGTTACAAAGAATTTAAACATGTAGGAACCAGCAACTCCCTCCCTTTGCCGCCTGTTGTGAGGGCTGGGCCTTATATGTCTTGGGCAAGTCTAGGCCCAACCGAAAGATTAGAAAAAATTAATGGATATTTTGATTTAAGCCATTTTAAACTGGGCTCACCAGCCCATTACTCGTTGTCTGCTCAAAAAAGCATAAAATTGGCCAAACCGACAACAAAAAGAACTTGTTCTTGGTATCTAAACATCGTTGTCATCGTGGAGCCCTGAGAGAAATGACAAAAAAACCACGGAGGAACACTCCAAAACTGCCACTCCGTAACTCAATCATTCATACAATTAATTAGTAATTACTTCCCCAACTCATCCATCAATCACCGGAGTTCGGCAGCAAAAGTTGCAAGAAAATGGCCGGTCCGCCACCGCCGCAGCAGCCGCACGTACTAATGATATCTTTTCCGGTGCAGGGGCACGTAATTCCCCTGATGGAACTCGCGCATCGCGTGGTTGAGCATGGGGTGAAAGTCACATTTGTGAACACCGAGATCATCCTCAGTTTCCTGGCGGATCGTAAAGACGTGTTGGATGATCGTATTCGTTTGGTTGCGATCCCGGATGGCCTGGAATCGGATGAGGAAAGGAGAATCCCTGGAAAGTTATCGCAGGCCGTTTTCGGTGTGATGCCTGGAAAAGTTGAGGAACTAATACGAGAAATGAATGCAGGGGAAAACAGAGTTACTTGCCTGATTGCTGATCAGACTCTCGGGTGGGCTCAGGAAGTCGCCGGGAAGCTCGGAATCCGACGAGCTGCCTTCTTGACCGCCGCAGCTGCCTCTTTGGTTTTGGCATTCAACATTCCACGTTTTATTCAGGATGGAATCATTGACAAAGATGGTCAGATTTCTTCCACTTTTGCATTAAATTAAGTAGAGATAATAGCTTTGTTGGTCCTCCAAACTTGGTCTTTTGTCACACTTTTGTTCCTGAACCAAAAACTGTTTCTTGTTAGTCTTCAAACTTAGGTTTTTCATCTCCATGTAGTCCACCGTGTATGCATGCGTTTGGTGAATTCTGTAACCCGTAGGAGAAAGAACACATGTATGTAAATAAATTTCGAACCTATCAATTGATTCAGGGACTGTGATAAAGAAACAGACGGTGCAGCTTGAGCCGAGCATGCCTCTGGTGAATTCTGCAGAATTTGTCTGGGCGCGGTTAGGAAATTTGACGAGGCAGAAATTCGTATTCCAGGGCATGTTACAAAACAACCAGATTACGAAGCTTGCGGAATGGCTGATTTGTAACTCCACTCACGACTTAGAGTCCGGAGCATTCTCCTTAGCGCCGGAGATAGTGCCCATCGGCCCACTCCTGGCGACCAACCGTCCCGGAAATTCAGCTGGGCAATTCATCAAACAGGACGACGACGACTCAACTTCCCTGAATTGGCTCGAAAAGCAACCGCGCTCCTCGGTGGTCTACGTCGCCTTCGGCAGCACTTCCGTACACAGCAAAGCTCAGATTGAGGAATTAGCGCTAGGGTTGGCGCTCAGTGACCGGAAATTCCTGTGGGTAGTGCCACCGGAAGTCGGAAAATCGGCTAATCTTGAAGGGATTTTACAATCAACTCAGGGCCAAATCGTGAGCTGGGCACCGCAGCAAAAGGTCCTTAGTCATCCCGCAATAGCTTGCTTTGTGACTCATTGCGGTTGGAATTCCGTCGTGGAAAGTTTGGGCAACGGCGTTCCGATGCTGTGCTGGCCGTACTTCGCCGACCAGTTCACTAACCAGAGCTACGTGTGCGATATTTGGAAAGTGGGGCTGGGATTCAGGGGAGATGAAAGTGGGATGATTACGCGGGAAGAAATCAAGGTAAAAATGGATGAACTTCTGGGAAATGTTTCGTATAAGAAAAGAGCTCTGCATCTCCGGGAAACTATGATGAACAGCGCAAGCGAAGGAGGAAGATCCCACGAAAATTTCGCAAATTTCATTGCGTGGTTGAAAGCATAGCCACCATGGCTAAAGCTGCAAATCCAAGTGAAGCCAACATGGTTTTTACAGAGAAAAAGTTTGTGATTGAACTCCAAAAAACAACGTTAATGTTGCTTCTTTATATTATTACTAGTTATTGTGGTCTGCACTTGGTGCTGTCTTCACCCAGGTTTTATGTAGTAGAAGGAAAAGACATAAATGAGAAATTTATAGTACCACATTGAACCAGGAATGAAGTATAACAGTAAATGGTGGGTACTGATATCTCCTTAAGAAAAGTACAAGAAGGAAAAAATAACAATTATTGATTGTAAATTACACAAACCAACAAAACCCAATCAAATACAACATTAATTAGGTTGGAGGATGGAGTTCCAATAACCAAGAGTAACCTTAAATCGTTCAGATTTATAACCAACCTAGAAATCATTAAGCACCTAATCAGTCTAAAGCAAACCAAGATGCATGCATTGGCAAGTGGGAACACAACATCAGTATTTGGCATCACAAAAAGTTTTGAATGTACTGGTTCCAGCAAACACAACCAAGCTTAGATATATTTGAAATCTCCATCACAGAATACTGAACATCAAGAGAAGCATTAAGAAGTGATTCAAACTCAGATATTTCTCCTTGAAATTCCAGCAGCAGCAATGTTGTTCTCATCCCGATCAAAACTCAGAGCAAAATTCAGAAGATCACCATTCCACAATGTCCCACACACTTCAAATTAACTGTAGCGAGCAAACTTAGAGGCACCTTGAAAGAAGTATAGTTTATGCCTCACACCACTTCTCGTGAATGCTCAATAGTGCCTTATATGGGCGTTCCAAGTGAGATGATTCGGCTTGCGATTTGAGTAATAAGCATTTGCCTTGCATTATTAAACTTCAGTTTAAAATAACAACTAACCATGTAAAGACATAAGTAAATTCAGTTAAAGTGGTAATCAAAGACCTTTAGAAGCATGCTAACATTTCAGAAGAATTTAGCAAATTCATCTCCACATTTGAAACAAGGAAAATGACGGTGAAGTATGAATTATAGTTATAATTGCACATGAACCCTTCTCAGATAACTTCAGGACAACGAATACAAGTGATGAAGTAAACCGGCAAACCTTCCAAATGGTATCTATTGAAGCATTGGTACCAATGAACACTGCTGCTATTGTGGATTCAACAACATCAGCTAGCAGTTTTGGAGCATCAATCAATCCATGGGAATGCAAAGGATATTTGGGAAGTGCACTTATAAATGATTGGCTCTGCCAAATCCACCACACATGCATTCAAACAAGGGTGAAAGGAAATGTATAAAGGGCTAATATGACCATAAAAGCTCAAAAAACTTAAGGTTATATAGTAATAGAAAATACGAAGAGTTAATCATATTGATAATATCATGTTGATAATAAAAGAAGAGATACACATCATGCAGTAACAAATTAAAATGCCTTATGCTTGTAGCTACATCAACCATGACTCAGTAAAGTTCTTTTTAGGTTTTCACTGTATGTATAAATTTAACTGGAGAGTCTATGTATAAACTTGATGAAATTGGCACTCATCTTTTGACGCAAAAGATGCAATTAGAGATAAATTATATACCTTTAGTGACAAGGAGGTGTACCGATAACATAAAGTGTTGTTCCAATATCATTAGCCCTAGTAATTGATAGCACTCTCAGGTTTATTGTGCCTGAAGCTTATTTTAGTAACAGAAGTAGACAATTAAGAAGATTTGTTTAAAACCCAAAATAGCTACGAACCAAATATGTGAACTGCAACCTCCACTTCTCATTTAAAACCGGAAGGTGCTTTAAAGCTACCAAAACAAGCTGATAGAACTTAGGATAAAGAATTATTGAAGCTAATTTTCAACAGTTGCTCAGGATTAAGAAGTAAATTTGTTTCTCAACCCTATAAATAACACCATTTTTTTATGCTAATGAAAGAGATATTGAAACGAAAATATAAAGAAAGGCACATAAATTAACATAATTGATATCTCTCCCAAGAAAATGTAATGCACGTACGGAAGTTAATAATCACAGTGCTGGGATTAGCTTCCTCAAAATATTATAATCATTCCATCAGAATTGATGTATATCTGATTTTCCAAGTGTCCTCTCTATCCTCCACAGTCAAGTAAAAAGAATACTTAGCAGGCTGAAACAAATTCATCATGGAAATATTGAAAGAGATTTTTTTCAAATTTATGACACAAGTCAGTACATTCACAGAAACTGAATACAATGACAACTATCTACATCAGACGTGTTTCTCAAAGACCCAATAACCGTATCTAGTGTTTCACAAAAGTCAATCATACTCATGTACAGCATTGTCAGCAGCTACCAATCAGACGCAACTAAATTGCACCTGGAAGAGGATTTGAAGCTAGGAAAATATATGATACGAAACTATTATAACAATTTCAAATCAAGCAAAGGGAAATAGTAATAAATTGCAATGTTACATTCCTATATTTACACCAGGTTACCTCTAAATAGCCTGCAATGCTCTGTAGCGAATGAAACTTTTTCAACAGGTACCCCCATGATCTTATAAAAAATTAAAAAAAAAATCTTTTTCAGGTGATAAGATCATGGGGGTACCTGTTGAAAAAGTTTCATTCGCTACAGAGCATTGCAGGCTATTTATTTTTTAAAAAAAACAACAACAACAACAACAACAAATAAAAGTCATAAATAATTAAAGAAATCCGGAGAGGTGGAAAATAGATGAACAAATCTTAACAATACCATTATAGATAAAGCTGCGGTGCTTCTCCGGAGCCACCTTCTGAGCCATTTAAACTATTGGAGCTTACGGATGAAAATTACAGTAGCTGTGTGAATCTGGCAACTACAGAGCAAAAAGTCCGAGTAGAAAAACAAACTGAAATAAATACATTTAAAAAAAAAACGAATAGAGGAGAAAATAAATAAAAAAACCCAATCTTCAATCACAACACACCGGAAAATAGATATCAGCTACCTAACATGAGACGTAAACCCCAATTTCCATGGCTTCTCATTCAAAGGAACTGATTGAACGGCTAGATGTATGGCATCATTTGTATCAGCACAGCAGCCTAAACCTTGCTTGTTCATCACACCCTTTTTTCATCAAACACTATCAGGCAAAAAATCAAACAGTTGACATGCAACAACAGATTAATAAAATTCTAGGCTAACAAGAATTCCAAGAGATAGAAAAACGAGGAATGAAGGAACTGTAACAGAGGTGGGAAGCATCAATGATGAAGAAAAGAATGGCCCGGTGCTGAATCAAGCAGCATAGAATAATCGGAATTACCTAGACTGTGTAAAAGTATTGAAGAGAGAAAGATGCAAAATAGAGACAGACTATTGAATTGAATCAAAGAAGGAAAACCCAGAAGACACTAACCTCAGCAGTAGAGCAGCCAAGAAGCATAGAAAACTGTTTCAAAATATGATTTTAAGTTTTATTTTGATTTTATAATATTAAAATTACATTAGAAATATAAAAAAATGTGTTGGAAATATAAAAAGATTTATTAAAAATGTAAAAATAATTATTAAGAATGACAAAAAACTATTATAAAATCAAAATGAGTCTCAGAACATGGTTTTGAGTTTGGTTACCAAACAGAGCCAGCTCGGTTCGGTTGCAAAGGAAAAGTGCAGTTAACCGGAAGAAGCAGGAGTAAGAGAAGACGTCATCCCAAGTGCTGCGCTGGAATCAGCAAGGGACGACGCGTGTGATTTTTTTGACTGGGAACGGAACAGAAACCGGTGATGGTTTCGTAACTGCCTCTTTTAGATATGTAGATGTAGATACAAGTGTGTGTTTCTTTCTCCTCTTCATTTTGTAGTCATAAATAAGCACCTGATTTGTTTCCAAGAATATCATCCAATCAAAAGGATTGAAGATGAGAGAAACGACTCCTCCGGATAATCTTGAAGTCATTTTTCTTCCTAGTATGTGAAGTTATTCATTCTCATTCTCATTTATATGTGTCAAACTGTCACGGATTACTCTGACTTGGCCCGTAACACAAAGGTACTCTTTTCAAAGAAGAGAAGACTCGTGCAATTTTAGTCACTGTCTTTTAAGTATTTATTGTACCTTAAAGGGAAAAATTGAACTTCTAACTACTTTTGTTTGGAGTCATTACATTTTTAGTCCCTTTTATTTAAGTCGTTGCAAAAGTGTCACTTTTGTAGGTATGATATTACACTTTTGACATTTTTAACCTGTTATTATTTGGTATCAACAGTCCCTCGTCAACAATAATACGTGCTCATCTAATAATTTTTTATTTTGTAAAAATAACTCATAATGATAAGTTAAAATGGCATACACTAAAATAAAAATAGCCAAAAGTGTAACAATTCCAAATTAAAAAAAAAAGCAAAAAAGTGTATACCCCACCCCCAACCACCCACACCCACACTAAACTGAAAATTTACCTACCAATATGTGTGTGTGGATTTAAGTATGGTAGTAAGTTGTAACCTCGGGTTCTCCTAAAATGGGAGATATTCGAGGTTCCCCAGATTGAGAGTCTTGTAAGTAGTATCTATCAGCTCAGCTGAAAGAAGAACACGAATGTGCAATGATTGAATTCACATCTTAAATGGTGTGAAATGTGCAGCGAACCCATATGCCAAATGTTTGGATGTTTGAATAGGAAACCATCGATTTCTGGGCACTTTGTCTCCTCTCCTCTTTGTGGTCACACCCCTTTCTTCTCAAATGTTCTCTGAGGCCGCCAAGTTTGTGACCACCTATCATGTGCACTAAACGCTCATCACTTCTTAAATTACGTTATTTTACTATAATTATTTTGAGAATTCGCTATTTATCTCACAATAAGTGTCGTTATTTCACGAAAATTGATAGCAGCCACGAAAGCTGCCGTGGAATCATGTCCGTCCACTTGTAGAAAGCATAATATATAATAATAAAAGGGAAGAGGAGAAAGAGGTAATAAAAGATGCACGTGTTGTTTACAAGTTGTCACTGCCGTACCATAACAAGGCATGTGATACCATAACATGAAAGGCTCTGCTGTCTATTTCCCTCAGATATCATGTGACATATCTCTGTGCTCTCTGTTAATGTACCACACCACCCATTCTAATCAATTAAATTCAACCCCCCCTCCCTTCTTTTTTTTCTTTTAGGGCACCCTTTAAGGAGGCGGGTGGTGGTGGTGGAATTAAGGCGGAGGAGGTGGTGGCGGAATTGAGGCCGGTGGTATTGAAAATAAAAACATATCTTGTCAAATATTCTTGAAAACAGATTTTTTGAAACTTGTTTGTTTATATATCTTTTAACATATGATAATGAACATGCACTAAGCTTGTTTAATCATCTTACGGTAATCTGGAAAGAAAAGAGACGTTAATAATTCTTGTTCACAGTGTTACAGAGCAAACGCATGGCAACAGTTTTGTTTTCAATTCTTGACAGACCAAATGTGTCCTACCTCATTCACTTTCACGTATAACAGAGACATTCGGACATATTCTTCAGTTCATCATATCCCTATTATTAATCATAAACAAGATTGATTCCATCGTTTTACTCATCATTATTCACTGCTTCTTGTGCCAAGATTTGAGAAACAACACCAATTTCAGCAGAAATTATGAAGATTACAATTTCTCTCAAGTGCAGAAAAATATGCTGTATAATTGAAAGAAACAAAATCTCTGACTTGCAGATTCATAATTCATGTGAGAAAAAACAAACTACCAACAATGCTCTCTTGCCTTTTAAGGCATTTCCAGAGGTTAATACACTCTGACTTGAAAGAAAATGAAAAGGGCTAACAAATTGGGGGGAAAATTCTTGAAGCAAAACAAACAAAAATGGAAGAAGAAGAAGAAGAAGAAGAATGACATTAGAAGATACTACTTTGATATTGAGAAGAAGACAATAATTAATTAATGTGACTCTGCAACTAGCTAACTTCTTTTATAGGATGATGATTACTCTGAATTAAACACCCAAGGAAAAAAAAGGTCCACCAAAAAAAATAATAATAATACTACTAGTAAAGGAAGCAATTAATCCTCCTTTGGTTTCACTTTTGATGAAATTAATAAAACTGGCTAGGTACTAGTACTATACAGCGGGATTGGGCAGGCGGTTCTTCTTCAATTCTCAATTTTGTTGAGGCTGAGCAGCGGCGGCGGCAGAAGCAGCATCGGAGCCGTAAAAATCGACCAATTGCTGCAAAACGGAAATCTGGGTTCGGAGGAGAACAATGTAGTCGGCGGTTTGTTGGAACAATTGGTCGGGCTTGATCTCCCCACGATCAATGTGAACGGGTATGAGGTTCTTGAGGGCCTCCAACTTGTCGGAAACAGAGGAGTTGTTGATGATTCTTGATTTGTTTTGAGGCGGCTTGCAGAATCTTCTTTGAGGAGGAGGGTTCGGCCTCCTCTTCGTTCTTCTTATCCCCACAAAACTCCTTGGCATTGATCCCATTAATTTTAATTTTAATTAGTTTCAGAAGAAGAAAAAGAAAATACCAAGAAGAACGGAAATGGAAGAAGAAGGAGGAGCAGAGAGGTGTGCGTTTGTGGAGAAGAATGAAGGCTAAAAGAAAAACTCTGAGGCCTCAGCGTTATAACGGAGTTCTCAACGCGTTTTGCGGTTTACCGGTTAGACTATTGCCGCTCAATTGTTCGAATACTACAGAAATGCCATTTATTTATTTTTTCTTTTTTGTTTTTTTATCCGTTTTGTCTGCAAAAAGATTGGAAAGATTTCTCATGAGCTATTAGTATTATGTACTCCATCCACTTTCTCGTTCCATTAAAATAGTGCACTTCGATAAATATTTTCTGTTAAAATAGAAGAGTTCATTTTCAATTTTATTACTCCTTCTATCCTTCTTAATATAATTATGTGTAATTCACAATTAGTTTATACTTAACAAGTAAAGATATAAAAAGACTAACTATGTCAAATTAACTATTTTAGATATTGTACCTTGACTTTCATAATAAATTATACATTTGTCATAATAGACCATTCTAATAGAACGGATGGAGTACTTCGTACCCCCTTTCATGGGTTTCAATTTCACATGACAACAGTATATCCTATTATAACCTACTAAGTATATCCTATTATAACCTACTAAGTACGTACTCGATAAATAAAACTTATACCAAACATTTTAAAGAGAAAACAAAGTATTTTTATGAGTAGGATTGCATTTATAAATTAAATTTTCTATAAAACATTTACTATCATCATATTAAATTGAAATGATAATTAATTCCAAAAAAATTCCATTTATTCAGAGAAATAGAGATAGGAGGAGGAGGGGGGTTGGGGCGTGGGGGAGGGGTGCGGGGTGATTTGCTATAATGATAACGGAGGACCTACGTTTGCATCAGAAAGAAGGTGGTACGTGGTAGATATTCGTGGAGGAGGGCGTTTTGGGAAATTCAGACACGGGAAAAAGGAAGCCCATAATTTCAGTTGAAAAAATTATAGCGGGAAGGGAAAGAGGGCACAAGTTGCGATCCATGGATCCATCCTGGACTCTGGTGTGGAGACTTGCCCGAGAAAGCCTGCCTATCTGCAACGGCACATGTCAACCTGGGGTGGCCCCCCCTTTACATATTCTTTTTCCCCCAACTGCCCCTCACCCTATAATATCATTTTCCTATGTATTGTAAAATTTACGAGATACTCATGCGATTATTTATGAATTACACAATAATATAACCTTAAATAAGATACTTTTATTTGGCATAGGTGAAATAATGCACTTTTTATTCACATTTCATTACTTTAGTGGAGCGAAGAATGTAATATCATTTGATTTGATTAGTGTTGAATCCTTCAACTCCGTCAAGGCTCCTAAGCTCGTTCTACGCCGTGATATTTGCTGTCGAGACTAATTTACCAATTTTACTCTGATGACTAAGTCAGTTCCTAACAAATATCACAGTGTCAGACAAGACTAGTGATTATTCGTTACCTTTAATAAGCGGTGCGATCGAGTATTTATAAGCAAGTGTGTCCATAGTTGCTTGTGTAGTAAGGAATTGGACACGTCATCTTCCTGCTTCGTCCAAGAGATCTAGAAAATATCTTTCCTTATCCGGTAGTAACTGCCTCCTTGATAGCTGAGGTGAACCAATCGATAAAGTACACATGTAAATGACGTATATTCCTTCTCAAAAGTTCTCTCATCTTATCTAGACTCCAATTTGGGCCGATCTTTTGAGGCCCGTTTGATCATTGGGACATCCTCTCCATTTGGCCTTGGCAATTCCTGACTTCGGCGATATTTATACGTCCAACAATTAGCAATATTTAATGTAATATTTGTTCGTCTATTGTAAACGAGTGTCTATCGTTATTTAGTTTTATACTTGTATATATCAATTATTTTATGCATTTTAGCGAATTTATCACAATTACTTTTTTTTTATATATAGTAATTGATGTGACACATACGTAAATCACATTATTGATCAATGAATGCATGTATAAACTAAATCAAAATTGTAAGGTGGGAAAATGATATTGGCATTGAGTTTTGGAACTGTCATGACTCATGATAAGGAAATGGAAGCACGTATAATTAGTAATAGTGGTACAGATTTGGTCATTTAAATTTGAGGTCGTAAATTCTTAATTCACGCTCTGACGGTACTTCAAATACTACAAATAAATTAGCTATCAAAAACTGCTATAATTAACTAGACATACGGGCACACCACAAAAATATTCCATTATAAATTAAACTTATAAGACCCAAAAAAAAAAAAAAAAAAAAAGTTAAGAGAATTGTGCTCATATGCAAACAAGATTAATTAGTTTATTTAGAGAGCCATCTAGAGGTAATAGTACCGAGTTCAAAATATAATTTTTTATTTAAAAAAGAAAAAGAATTATTCTGTGTGTGGCGTTGCGAAATTGGCAATGAACAGGTGCCAATCCATCCAAAAAGTTGAAAAGCAACAACTTTGGCTGGTGGTTTGAAATTTGGGTGATAATAAGTGAGTGATGGATGCATCACATGATGTAATAAGTGAGTCACATTTCTTTTAAAAGGTTTAGTTTTTAGTCATCGTACTGAAATAATATCCTTAAACACATGACTTATGTTGTAATAGAATAATTTAACGGAATGTTATTAAAATTTTTTTTTAAAGTACGATGAATAAAATTTAAATGGGAAAAGTAAAAGGGCAAATAGGTAATTTGGAGAGAAAGTAAGGGAGTGGTACTGGAGCGGGAGCGGGAGCGGGAGTGGGAGTGGGAGTGGGGTGTGGCCTCCCTACATGGCGCATGTGAATGTGGCATAGGCCAGCAAAGCCGCCCCCCTCCCTCTCTCCCAATCCTACATGAATTAAAGAGAAAAAGGGGAAGGGGGGTTGTCTTACCTAGTATGGTAGTAGAAGTAGCACACACGAGAGAGACGATGAATATGTATGTACTATGTATATATCATCATTGCTTGTAAAGTCGGGATCTCGCATGAGATCGATTTGAGTGTAAAATCAGATCGTAGGGTCGTAAGATCTTATACGAAATGCGTATGTATAAAATTAGAATAAATTTAAAAAAATTATGCTTATTTGAGCAATTTTAGTAAAATAAAAAATAAATTGTAACATTGAATAGAATCAGAATTTGATCAATTTAGTAATTTAGGATCGTAAAATTAATAAAATTCTACAATGGGGATCGAGATTTTACAAAATATGTGTATGCATATGTGTATAAGTTGGAGATTTGCATAGGCATAATGGGTGGGGGAAAGAAAGCATGCACATGGGGAGAACATGGGAGATAATAGAGGGGGAGGTGGGGTTAGGATATGAGAAGTAAGGAATTGGCATGTGAAGGTGACAATGGTGAGACAGTGAAGCAGCATCAAATGTACACCATGTTCTGCACATTCCCCGCATGCTACTCTTCTCACTTCCACTTCCCGACCTCCTTAATAATCGAACTCACATTTTCGACTCCTCTTTTTTTCTTTTTTTTTTTTTCCCCTTTTATTTATGTCCCCCCCTGATTTTAAATTTTTAAATGAAATATTCATGTTTATTTATGTGTAATACTACTTTGCAGTAAAATACATTTTAAGAAAATACTACTCTTTTCGTCCCACTCAAAGAGTCCTATTTGTAATACTGAAAACAATATTACAAATAGGACTCTTTGAGTGGGACGGAAGAAGTATAATTTTATTACGAAATCATTCCATAATGGCCTTTAATAACATTACACGCGTTGGTGTAAGAGTGGCTATCAAATACATAAATGATTTTAAGTGGATAAATTTTATGTTTTAATTTTTTTTTTCAACCTTACTAGTATTAATGTGAAATTTAGAGGAAAAAAAGAAGAAGCATTTCTTGGTTTATTATATTATTTCAAGAGGATTGTTTTATTCAAATTTATCGAGTTGGGAGGGGTAAATGATGTGCCAACACACAGAAACGTGAATAATCAGTGATTTTCCGCGTCATCAAAATGCAATTAATGGTTTAGGTTTAGGTTTAGGATAAGCTAGCTTTCTTAATTTGCTTAATTAGCAACAATTAATTGAAAACTAATCAAGATTATCACATGCCTGCATGTGATTTTCCTCTTTTCTCCAATCCCCGGATGTGTGCCACGTGTCACCTTCCTCCATTGCATTAATTATTATTTAACAAAGAAATATCTTTTCGAGAAATATATACAATTGATCCATCGATCGATCGATCACGTGCTCATATTGTGGCGAAGTAAATTAATAAGTATAAAAATCAACAAATCCTTTTTAATACACATTACCAATCCGTTAATTTTGTCGGGGCGATTTCCGCAAATTAAACCACGCCAAATTGGTATATTTCTTTTTCTACTTTTCCGATTCCAATGCGATGTTTTTATTGTGTTATTTCCTCACAAGCGACATCAAAGAGGTGTTTTTTGTAACAAATTTTGCTACCATGTATAATTTTTTAATTAAGTAACCCTTTTAAAAGGTTCTTCACCTACCTTCTCCTTCTCCTTCTCCTTCTTCTTCTTCTTCTTTTTTTCAATTTTGTCCGCATTTGATCAACATATATAAAATCGAAGAAGCGAGAATGCATAAATAAAAACATAAAGGGAAAGAGGCATTAAAAAAAGAAAGAAAGAAGAAACAATTACGTAGAGGATCAAATTAAAGAAAATTAATTAATGTACGTACGATTAAAAGAGGATAAGAAAAACTGAATGGATCAAATATATATATATATATAGAGAGAGAGAGAGGATTAATTTAATTGTATTATAAATTAATCAATGTGTATGTCCTTAATTCTCTCAATCTTCTAAGTGATGGCATGAATATTCCAAATTAATACCTAAATATAGCTGAAAGGATTAATACAAATAAAATAAATAAATACACGTAGGTAGGATTGTAGGCAGACTGCTAATTGCATGCACAAACATAAACATAAACAAATAAAAATAGGATCACGGTCTATCTATCGTAAATATATATATTTTATCCTGATAATAAATTTCGTATTTCACTGCTCAAGAAAATAGAGCAAGAAATTAGAAGGAGGGGACAAGATGATGAAGGTGTTTTGATTGTTGAATTCCATCTGATTGGCTAATCGGACGGTGATGGAATTCAACCGTAACGGCGTCGGCGTGCGTAACCTTTTCTTTCTGTAGCCAACCATGTGCTTTAATTGCGCTTTATTCCTTTTGTTTTCTTTTTTCCACGATGGTGGCTGTGGGCACAAATGAAACCTCCGGCCAAGGATCGCCCGACGACCGACGAGGTACAAACCGGGTCAGGTGCTGACCCACTTGTTTTGTCCAACACGGAACAACATTTTATGCACTGACAAATGGTAACATGTGTTCTTTTTGGGTACTAAAATTGCCTTTTTTTTCCATTCCAATCCTCTTTTATTTTTCTACGGTTGTTTGTCAATTCAAAGGGAAAAGGGTTTCGTTTTATGCTCTTTTTGCTACGTGGTATCATTTTCACATCGCTAAGAATATTAGAGGGGTAGAGTTTGAGAAAAATGTTTTAGTTTTGTTACGAAATCTTTTTGTCTTTTAAGTAATAGCCTATGCAATAATATTAGTGATTAATACAATTATTATTCAATGATTGATTGATTTTATTATGTGACTGTGGTTTTACCCAAAATATATATACTTTCTCCGTTTCATTAGAATAGTTCATATTGACAAAAGTACAATTTATTATGAATGTCAAAGTACAATATCTAAAATAACTAATTTGACACAATTTGTTTCATTTATATCCTTACTTTTTAATTATGGACTAATTGTGAACCACACATGATTATATTAATAAAGGTAAAAAGAGTAAAAGAAATTGAATGTGGACCATTCTAATGGAACGGAGAAATAATATATAGAAATACTATAGTCCATTCACGAAATTATTCCGTCACTGAATAATAGCATATACAACTACTTATGCAATTTTATTAGTAATGCATTATAGGTCATTATTTATTAAATTTAATATATTATAATTATTTTTTATTATTTCTAATATAATTTTTTTACTATTTAGCTATACATTTTTTTTTATTTCCAATACAATTTTTATATTATAAAACTATTTTTCAAAACAATAAAAGAACTGGCCATATGTCTAAGGCCCAATCCTTGGGTCGTAATACCTCTTTTGCATTCCAAGAGTAAGATGGCAGAAGTCCAATTTATTAAAGTATTGTGAATTTATTGGACCCAAGCCCGTTTTTCGGTTTCTCCCTGGCCCATAACCGTCTTTAAACATTTTCTCTTTTTAAATTTTTTGGGGGAGAGAGAATTCTTGCTGAATAAAATAATGGAGATTTAATTATATATAAAGTGTACTCATACAATCATTAGGGTACTGACCCCATCATTAGCAATTAGGCACTCAAACAATCCTAAAACTCCAAAAGAAAATATACTCCTCAGTCCACTTTAAAATACGTATAATTTATAATTTATTATGTATTATAAGGTATAATATCTAAAATAAGTAATGTGACATTCTATTTTTCACTTATATCATTTCCTTTTAAGTGAGAGTTAATTGTCGACCACAAATTATTATATTAATAAAGACACATAATGTAAAAAATTTAAAATAAACTTTTTTAATAGAACAAAATTTATAAAAAAAAAAAAAACTATTTAAATGAAATAGAGGAGTATATCATTTTCTTTTCACATAAAAAAGAAAAGAAAAATCCGTGGTTTGGTGGGGCCTTTAATGAAAAGTAAAGAAACAAAGGAGCAGATGTATAATAATGTATTCTTCTGATCGATTGAAGTATTGAAGCCAGGGATATATGAATGAATGGGAACAGACGCAGCCGGTGGCCGGTTATGGGGGTGGTCCCACTAAGACTCGGCGATGAGTAAAAATTCCAGATTCAAACGCCTAAAATCTCTCTGCTTTCTGCATCAAAATTCTCCATCTGCTGCTTAAACGCATCTTCTTCTTCTTCTAGGGTTTTGTTTTTATCGCTTCACCATTCGAACGGAAATGGTAAGTTTATTTTCTCTCCGTAATTTTTTATTATTATTTTTGCGTAATAATCCCTTATTTTCGCTTGATTTTTTTTTAATATTTTAATTTTTGTATATGATAATAAATTTATTATCAGAGATAATCGATCATCACGGCTATCACTCGATCTTTGGTTATCTGGGCTATCTTCGTGGTCCACTGGTAAAGGTATTGTGCATGCGTTAGGGTTTTAATTTTTATTTCAAGTTTGGTTACTCTCTTTTCAACTGATTCCTATAATTTAACTTTGAATCGGCAATTGGGTTTCGTATACTTATTTATATTTGGTTTTTTGTGTTCTATTTCGTTTCTGCGATCATCTATGATTTAGAAAATACATCAAGTTGGAATTTTTAAATGAATTATAAATGGTTGGCCTTCTATTCAATTTTAAGCTTTGATAACGAAGAGAACCGACTCTGTTTGCGAAATGGGAACTTGGAATTGGCCGACTTTACGCTGCTTATTTACATTAAAAACTTATTAATAATAAGGACATACTGACAATTACTGGTTGATTTTCTTTTTGCATACTGAATCTTCCATTTTCATGTATTTTCAAACGGATGGTTAGACATATTAGGCTAGATAGAATAAGTAATGCATGTATTAGATATATGCCTAACATGGTTTGGGCTCAGGGATACTTGACCCTTGGATGCTCAAATGCTTAGGAGACACTTCGATAGCCCATTACGATATTTAGGAAACAACAGCCTTATTAGCTAATACTAAAAGGGAAAGGAAAGGACGTTAAAAGAATTGGAAAGCAACTATAGAATATGACTTGTTATATTGAAGTTTAAATGAAATAATGTATCTCGCCCCGTACACATGGCGAGATATGATCTATATAGCCGACCTCACATAGTGGGATAAAGTCTTAGTTTGTTGTTGTTGTCATTATGTGTGTGTGTGTGCGTGTGTGTGTATGTTGCCACAGTGGGAAAGTGATTAGTTCCCCTTTCTGTGAGCCAGATGAGCTCGTTTGCGGGTCTTTCTGCCTTTGGTGTTAATATGTTAATCTGATAATGCAAAAGCTGGAATGAGATTCTTAGTTACATTTGGAAAATCTTAAGATATATTATAATGAGTTTAATGACTTGGGAGAAAATTTTGGAGAATGGCATGCTTTTTGTGAAGAATACAGGCTCATAATATTCTGAAGTTTTTAGTGAAATTGCTTGATGATTATATTACACTTTCCTTTTACACAGTGGAACTGGGATTAATTACTATTTCTTGCTATCTTGGAATTTTGAAATGCCTTCAATTGTGGGTATTGCAACTGTTGGAGCTTGTATTTGCTCTGTTTTCTTTTATCTTCTGATCAAATGCGGTGTGTGTGCATAAATGGTCTTTGTTCTTGCTTTTGGGTGTTTGGATTTCCTTTCTAGAAATATATTTGGTCTGTTCTTCTTTAGATGTTGTGTTGTGTTATGTTTCCTTCTCTAATGAACTCTTGCATGCTTTTTATGGACATCTGTACATGCACATGTAGTTTTAGAGGCTAAATTACCTGTCTGACACTGCTAATCTAAGTGACCAGGGCAACTGTTTGGGTTCTGTGCTCTGAGAAAACTAGTAACCCCCCAAAGTTATTGCTTCACGCAGAAAATGAAATGTGAAGAAATATTAAAGGCGGTGTTCCCATTTCTTGAAGGCAGTGACCTGGCTAGATGTATGATGGTATCTAAGCAGTGGCGAGACATTGCTCAAGATGATTATTTCTGGAGATGCCTTTGTGCGAAGAGATGGCCATCAATATGTAAGGGGCCACACCCTCCAACTGTAACCTTCCACCAACTGTATCGTAAATTTTACAAGCGTCAGCATCGCAGGACACTCCTCCCCCCTAGGTTGTCTTTGAATGACTTGGAATTCTATGTTGACATTTGGACTGAGGAAAGTTTAATCTTCTCAGAGGTTGTTCCTGGGCCTACTCTCCAGAAGGGAATCTGGATCCCACCTCCGGGTGTCTGCGATGCACTCAGATTTCATTTGGAGGGTCCAGAATACAAGATGATTCTGCCTGTCGAGCCAAGGTTTACCATCCCACTGCCTCACTCAGTCACTGTATCCGTCCTTGTTGTGCGGAAAGATTCCAACAAGGTTGCGTGCCTAATTGACAAATCTGCGTTCGATTATATAGATCGAACAGCATATCGTGCTTTAGCTTTCGACTACCTTGATTTTTCCCCTAGCTACCCTTTTGTTTCTGAGATTCGGGCATGGATTTCCTTGCTTTTTATGGATAATGGCAACAGTGAGGGCATCATTGATGTTTTCGGTATCGAATTGGATTTCTGTGATGCAGCCAATTCAGAGGAAGAGGTTCTCTGGCTACTAGACATGCTTGACTGGAAGTGAGAGCTAGTTGGTGTTGCACACGTTATTGGTATTGGTCATCATACTAAACAAGTTGGCGTTGCTTCTCTTTTGTCTAGAAGATTGTACAGTTTTATGTCAATGTTAAACAATAATTATTGACTTATTTTCTTAAGTTCAGTTGTTCAAATGTCAGTAAAGGCATGAAGTGTTTGTCTTTGCTTTCATTGTGTCCATGGTCCGTCTGGCATTAGCTTGTGTAGTGGGTAATTTAGCTCGTTAATTGAATGCAGTGCCACCTTGTATTAAATGTTGCTTTTCAATTGTCGGCATTGATTAATAATATGTAGTTAAGTTTTTTTTTTTTTTTTTTTTTTTCCCATTTACTTTACATTGATTCATCTCTGGTGTATTCGCTCATAAGAAGATGAGATTTGGAGTTCAAAATAGATGAATTGCTTTAGACTACAAACATGAAGAAGTCTCCCTCCCCTTCAAATTATTTATTCAGGAATTCTGGGAAAAGGCCAGGAAGGAGAATGATGAATGAAAACACCATATCGCAACATTTACTTACAGATTGATCTTCCCTCATCTATTATATCTTTGGAATCTAATGTGTCTGGGAATGTACAACTCTGGTGTAGCCCATCACAAGATGATACACCCACACGAATAGAAACTAACAGAAGCAAATGCGTCGAGGGTGGCGATGCCGCCTTCAGAAGTTGCGGCGTGGTGATGCGTCAGGCAGAATTCGCTCCCCAGTGTAAGGGTCGAATTTATACGGTTCACCGGTATAAGGATCGAATCTGACTCGGGGTTGAGTAGGCAATCGATTAGCCACATCATCGAATCCAACTTGGGGGCGAGGCAGTGGACGATGATCATGCACATCTTCAAGTCTGACTGGAACGCGGGTTGGCAGATGAGCAGACATGTGACTGAATCTCACCGGGGCGCGAGTTGCTGGACGATCAACCATGTCACTAAATCTACCTGGGAAACGAGTTGGTGCACTTTCAGCAGGATCATCTCGTTTATATGGGGCGAAAAATTGTGGAACACCAGATACATCATTCATCTGGGGACTGAACTTTAGTCTTTCAAAAGGCGTATAAGAAGTTGATGTTGGATGCAGAGGAGAACAGCTTCTTTCGTCTGCTCTTCCAAGTGATGATCGACTCGATATGGGATAGTCCGACACCACTGCAGGATGGCGAGGCACGTATTTCTCTGACCTGCAAACCAATCAACTGTGAAGATCAGTTCCCTCTTTGGAAAGTGTAGAAAACCTAAAGACATCATGCTTCACTGCTGCAAAGCAACAAAGATGTTCCAAAATCCAGTAGCAGAACTTCTAAATGTAAGAGAACTTCGAAAAAGCAGCAGTCCGTTCCGGATATTTTATCAACACTAGAGTTTCAGCTACAGGCACAGTTTCGGGCTTGCAGGAGCAGCAAACCGTCATTTCATTAGTTACTCACAGAGTTGAAAAATAAGCTTATTCACCCAGGAAAAATTGGCACAAGAAAAAGGGGTAAAGCCTGTTACTTGCAAGAAAACACCCATACCATAGTTGAACGACATAAAATATCATACTACTGCAAAGGAACATGCTATATAATGTCTACGAATCAGACAGTTTGGATGAATCCCAACGTAGAAAAGACAAAGATGTATTATCAATAGAGTACAAAAGACAGGGAAAAAGGAATACAAAACACTAACCGAGATTCAGAAAGTTGTGCATGTGAAGCAAGAGAATCAAGAGCTTGAAGCTGGCCTCTACCAGTGAAGCTGGAAAGCATTTAGGGAAAAGGCATTACTGTTGTATCAGCCAATGAGCGAGATATGATCCATATAGCTGACCCCACAGTGGGGACAAAGACATACTTGTTATATCAGACAATGACAGATCTAGATTTATCAGATAAATAGACATACGAGACAGAAAAACAAACCTGGCCCTTGTTGAGCCCACAGGAGGGTCAAAAGAATCATTAGGAGCATATAGAACTCTATCTGTGAAACTGGAAACAACCACACCACTTGTACCGAAATTTCCTACCCTTGACAGCCCACCATGAGAGTGACCCAGTCCTCGCTGCTCAACCTTATGCTATATCAAGAAGAAAGATTTGTTCAACTATCAATCTGGGTTCCCACAGCCGGAAAGGCAGAAGCATAGAAATGCATAAACAGCAATGGTAAGTTAAATACCCTAGAAATTAATCCAGCAAGATAAACTCCCTTCTCTTTTTCATCTGCTCCTGATAACATGAACTGTAGAAGAAGAGATGCAAAACAACCAGTGAAGTAACTGAGAAAGCAGCTTTGGACTTTTAAAGTCAGATCCAATAACAATGAGAACATTAAAACCAAGGGCTTGACAAAACTGAACCTGATCGAGTATGGATATTGCCGTGGATTCAGGTAATTGCTTTAGGCTGATTATATTTTGGATGTTAATCTGTACATTATCACATAAAAGTTCTGAGATCATATGGTTGGCCATGAGATAAGCAACAAACAAAAAGATGAAAGCTACAGCTGCTGGTGATGCAAATTATTCAGATAGATTCAACCATACAAATATATTCAGAACTTACATCAAATCGTGTAGCAATATGAAGTCGTAATATCCGAAGAAGTCGCTCTTTGACACTTACAGGTAATGACATTACAGCTGCTTCATAAGGATCTCCATACTCCATTTCCTGTTCCAATTCAATTTAGTTAACAAAAATGAGAAACTATTCAGCTTAGTTTGCTAATCAGATTATGCCATTGACAACATAATTTTGAAGATGGGCCATTCAATTCTAAACTTTATTCCCAGTAATACAAACGAAGTTCTCACAGGAAAGTAATGCATAAACCACAGGCAGATAAAGCATAAATCTAGATTACAGGAATTAAGAAATATGCATAAATAATCTGGATCTTGTTGATTATAATTTGCACCTTTTCCCCAAAGCGGATCTTAAGTTGAAATAATATCCAGACACTGGTATGAAATTCACACCAGAGAAGAAAACAGGTCACAGATGAATAAAGTGGGTCACCTTTTGAGCACCAGGAGTCGGACCACTACATAAAGAACTCTGAGACTTGACACTTGAACTACTTTCCAGATTATTTGGAATCTTATTTGCTAAATTGCTACCAGAATCCTCACGAATGCGCTTCTTGTTTTTTTCAGTAGGCCTTGCAATTTCAACCTGATTTAGAAAAAGGAAAAAAAAAAAAAAAAAAAAATCAACTCAAATGCAGCTAATATATAAGAATCTCCTAGCTAATTCAGTTGGATCAGATAGCCCGCAAGTGAAAGTCTAAGTTTGAAATAGCTTGACCTACCGAGAGCTTATAAGTTGGACCTCCTTTCGGCCATTCTACTACCTTCTCATGCATTACTCTGATAGCTTTTTCAAGATCCTATCCCAGAATGAGAAAATGAGTCATTAACTAAAAATAATCAGTCCACCCAATCAGCGCAAATTAGTTCAATAGATGAATAAGATTGTCAGTTAACCTGGAAATACAAGGGAAATATATATAACAAGTGATGAGTTAAATACAATCAACAGTTGCATCCCAGGCAAGATGACAGCAAGCCAGGCAAGAGTTGCATTCAACCATTTCCACTAACTACAGAAAATTCACCTCTAAGCCTGAGCATTATCCAAGACTTTGCAAGATTCACAAGCATATAACATGTACAGTAACTCCTAAACACAAGTTACACGCTAAAATGCTTGTATAAGCTAAGAAATTCTTACCGATCGCTTGGTGAAGTGAACAAACCCAACTGGGGAGCTCCCCTTTTTCCATAAAACTATTTTTTCTATCTGGAAGTCGGCACAACACACTATTAATCACTAACTGAATCACCAAAAGTTGGAAAAAAATTGCAATTTTTCTCACCTCTCCAAAAGGCTCAAATAACTTCTTTAAGTAGTTTTCATCAGCACTGGTAGGAAGGTTCCTAATAAATGCAATTTTGATCTGAAAGGTGAAGAAAGCATTTTTCAGCCTAACTGTGATGGAAATATAATGGACATTACAAATGTAAGTAAAACACAAAGATGAAGAACCTTTGATAGTACTGCAGGATCAACCTCCGGTTGATCCTCAGCCCACTGAACCGCTGGATGCAAATTTCCAAGAATAAATTCTGGTTTTGAACCCACTCGTAGAGCCCGTGCCGCAGCCTGTTTTTGAGAATTTTGAAGGATGTAGGTTCAACTTTATTAACCAAGAAGGTATATTTTTTGATTTCATAAGCTGGATGAAGGCATTTTATTTCCAAATTAACGAATTTGGTTGTTCATCTGGTATGGTTCTTAAGATTGCTTTTGCATTTAGTATGTACTCAAAATGGAAGGATTGCATATATAGAAGCATTATTATTGATTGGCAATGCAGATTTCATGCATAATTAACTAAATTGTTCTCTTGTGGTGGAAAACTTAAAATGGCTTAAATGGCTCAAAAGTGAACTATGACTATATCAACAGAAGGTTCTCATGAAATATCCACATAGCATAAAGAGGATAGAAAAGTGGACCAACCTAGGTTACAATAAGGGTGCAGAACAATTGTTTTAGCAAGCTGCAAATAAACAATTCATCCATAGAAAACACGTAGGTAAAGTATGAACTTGGAAGAACAAGAAACATACATAATACTAAGATGGTTTCACATGATCCAAAATTTGAACACAGCATGATTATATACCGGGTGTCAGACGCAGACTCAAAATACTTATCCTGATAATAAAGAGTAAAGAAAATATAGAGAGGTTCTTGAAGACACCAACGGCAGAACACAAAGGAATTACAGGGTGGAAGACTGCAGAAGGATGGAATACATGCACTGGTTACTAGAATCAGACAGCGAGGACAAAGGGGAAACTTATAGTTGTTAGTATAAAAGAAAGTCTTGTTTGAATATTGCACAACTTTCCTTTAATTTCAATTAAATGTGTCAGCTTTCCTTGGCAAGTCCTTCTTTTACTTTTATTTGGAAAATTTGAAAGCCATAAATAAAAAGAAAGGAACATGTAGAATAACAATACTGAGCATCTCAACAAGCTTTATGTTTAATATTTAGCATTGTGATTAGTTTTCTCCCTTCATTATTGATTTTTCTTTTTCAATAGTTTTGAGATAAAGAGCACTACTTATCCAGTTGATATCCTCGTAGACATCTGCTCAATCTTAATTTAAAGTAAAAACCACGCTTGAATATGTCCATACATGTTCAGGGAGAATGGACAGTCAAATTTTAAGGAGATCATTGGAGTACTGATGATGCAAAGGAAGGTAAATCTAAGGAACGCATCATCTAGCATATAGTTATATACATATATAAAAAAATAGTAGTAAATTTCAGAAATACGCGAGTAAGGGCATGCCATTTGAGCCTCAAGTAAATGGATTGGTGGAAAAAATGTGAGCTGGTATGACTTACACGAAGCAGATACTCTTTCTCCAGAGTTTTCAAGGAATAGTATTTGACTGAGAAACCATATTAATCAAGTTTGAAGGCATGGATTATCTTCAATATAGATGGTTATCAAGTAGTCATTATGATTTTCTTTACCAGCAAATGTTGAACATATTTATGGAACAACAATGCCTTGATACACTAGTCTTGACGTATTTTTTAGAATGCATCAACTCCAACCCCAGATTTAGTACAAAGAATTGCCAGAGAACATTAACTTTGGTTGCCATTATTTATTTTTTTATAAGGTTATGTGAGATCTTTTCATACATGCTTGATCAATTCTAGAAAGCTTGCCCAAAAGAAATGGACCAAAAATCAATATGCCGGAACCAAGAGTCATAACCACGAACCTGAGCTTCTATCCTGTATGATTTGAGATGCAATGAGAGAGTCAAAGCAATGTACCATAATGTGCAACAATTGACTATTCAGATTGAGATTCATCATAAAATTAAACAACTACTAGAAAGTGAACTGACAGCATGAGATGAGAATTTCACAAAAGCGAAGCCACGATTTCTTTTCTTTCCAGACTGTATATCTCCCGAATGAGAGGTAAGATCAACAGAAACAACATCTGGAAAAACCTGTTAAAGAGAGAATTTAAAACAACTAAATTCCACTTCAATCCTTTTGTAGTTTTAGAATAATTAACAAGAAGAAAAAGATGTACCTGACGCACAATTCCTTCAAATTCATCCGCACTCCAACCTTAAGGACAGAATGAACAAAGATGCAGTAGACTGAGATACTTCATAATTAAAAGAATCCTAAAACTCACAATTTAGGGATGAGTGGTCCATGCTCCTAGAAGAAAAGTTTATAACAATGAATCAAATTTGAAACTCAACTTCTTGATGTGATTCAAGTAGCTCCAGAGATGACAAGATATAATTTTCAGATGTTCCTTGAAAAAGTTTAATAAGAAAGCACGAAGATGCAAGAAATAGAATACACCTCTATTGTAATAATTTGAATGTCAACTTTACTAAATGGGATAATTTCGGTGATTGATCACATAAAAAATCAAATAAGCAAAGGATAAGAAAAATGCATAAGGTGGATTTTGACAAGGAACAAACCTTTGTTGAGGTTTCCAATATATAGTGTATCCTGCCCTGTTGATGGAAGAACACCAATTTTCTTTCCATCTAGCTGGAAATCAATAAGGCAGAGGTTAATCAAACTAGTTATAAATATCTCTACTAAGCAACATCAGCTTCCCAAATTTACCACAACTGGTGTAACTGACTTGACAACTTGGAAATTTTAGGACAGTTAGCTAAAAACCTTGAGGGCACATTCTCAGAAAGCATTTGTTTGTTATTTCTATCTTGGATTCAAGATACAGAAGTGATGCCCAAAGTGTCAGACCAAAAAAAGAAAAAAAAAAAAAAAAAAAGAATCTTGTTCAGATAAAAACCAATGTACAACACTGATATATATTACAAACAAATCTATATGCAAGACCAGAAGAATGCAGAGGGTTGTCTATCACATAATTTTTGGCAAAAGAAAAAGATGCAAGTAGTCATCAAATGATTTTTATGTAAGTTCTTATAACTGTAAATGGAAACAACATCGAAAGCATTCTTGCTGATCTAGTCAGGGAAACAAAAAACCAATATTTACTTCTGCAGAAGCAATTGAAACCATTTTCAGTATAAACATAAACACATGTTCCCACAGGCAGCACATTTTGAACCAATTTCTGGATCATTGAAGACATTATGCAACCTGCTTACTCTTATCAAGTCTAACAGTAAAAGGACTACATCTCACACAACAAAGCAGCGTCCAATGCTGCTGGCCCAACAAACCATGGATTTGTAAGAAACATTAAAAAATATAACGAAGTTCTGTAAGTTCAGCACAATGCGTATATTGTAGAATTTGAGGTCTAAGGATCAAAGAGCCAAAACAAAAGAATTTTCATGCCATAACTTCGATCAGAGGAAGTAAGTCACAAAAATTCAGAAGATGTGGGGCCTTTACCACAAGTCCAGATTTCTCTCTCACAGCTCTATCAGCGGCCTCCTTTGTTGCAAAACGTACAAAGCAAAATCCCTAAAACAAGATAGTGACCAAGAAACAACATTAAAAATTCCTGTATTCTAGATAACTTGCGTGGAAATGACACATGCTAATATTTAATCATCGCAAACTAAATCCTAACCTTCACATTGCCCTGGCGATCCTTTATCAGACGTATTTCAAGAATTTCCCCACACTGCGAGAACAACTGAAGCAGCACACAAGTTATTCCTAAACTTGCTACCAATCTGTTCATTTAAAGATAACCAAGAAGATAACCAACCTCACGGATAGCATTTTCTGTAATAGTCGTAGGCAAACCACCAACAAACACTTCAGACCCTCTCATTGCATGCGCTTCTCAGCCAAGACAGACCTTTTATAATCCAGCCATTTTAATGAATAAAAAAAGAAAAAGAAAGAAACTTTATTAAAAGAGGTAGCTAACAAGACCACAGGGAAAAACTGGAACTTTCATTTCATATGAACAAAACTGTGATAGCATAACTTCAAATTTCCAACATTAAATGCTGAATAAAACTTGCAATACTAACCGTAATGATGATCGAATTTATCTTCTCCCACGAAAATGATGGTAAATTTCCAATCCCGGGGAGACAGACAGCTCGCGAGCTATTTCGCGTAGCTGAATTTCATCACCCAACAAAAAATTCAGCAAATACTGGCACTAAATTAAAAAAAAGAAAGGATCAATTAAGCAATGAACTCAAGCTGTAACCTAAAACAGCAGGATTCCTGACCCTCGAAGTCAGAAAAGAATCAAATTCATAGGTTAGTTTAAGTAGGCAAGCAAAGAAACGGGAAGAAGATGGCGACGATGATTGATCGCAGGAAGTGGGAACTGAAGGTGAAAAGAAAGGAAAGTAATTATCCGACGAATCCGGGCGGAGAAAGTTAAAAAATTCCCTTGAAAGAATCAATTTTGAGCGAGAATGTAGCTCTGGGTAGACTTAGAGAGGAATCAATCAATCGATCAACTGAGCTCCGGTGACAGAACCTCCGGCTGCCTAATATATTGCATAAGAAATGACTAGTACACCCTTTTAAGCCCATTTTCAGCTGTCTTCGTTTTTAAAAGATGTAATTTTCTTTTTCTTTTTTGTTTAAATCAATTACTTGTTGCGGATCTTATGTCTCGCATAAAACTCTCTTAATTATGACTTGCACTTGGCGTATTGCATGCAGTTATTACGTCTCGCACAGCACAATAGGAGGGTAAAACTCTCTTAGTTATGAAGTTACAGTAGTGAATACATTCAGCACTCTCTCTTTGATATGAAAAGAACCTTATAATTTCACGTGTCTGTAACACAAAAATGTAAACAAAGTAGGACTTCTTGTACCACAAGAGATCATGTGCCTTGCTTCTTGTATCACAAAAATGTGAACAAAGTAGGACTTCTTGTACCCCAAAAGATCATATCTATCTGTATATTTACAAATGTAAGAAATTTGCATTCTCTTCATATTTCTCTATATCTCTGTAAAAAAACTCTCCATCATGAGTTGCATGTTACAAATTACATATGATATTTGACCCACAAAATGAGGTTAAATTATGGGTTTTTTTCCAGTTTGTTCAGTACAAGGGTTTTTTTTTAGAATGCCTGGGTGAAGCTTTCCTTGTTTTCAGCGGGAGTTTCTGCAGTTGATTGAGATACCCTAAAGACCAGTTTTTGCTGGGGAAGCTGGCCATTGGCAAACGCAGAAAACTCAGTGTCTATAACGACTGTATCCTCATCCTTGATGTCTCCCCTCAGGATCTGTTTGGCTACCTCATTTTCAACGTATTGTTGTATCACACGCTTCACCGGCCGAGCGCCGTAGTTCGGATCATACCCGAGAGCTCCCAACAGTTCGATCGCTGCATCGCTCACTTGAATCTTCATCTTCCGATCTGCAAGCCTTTTCTCAACTCGTTGCAACTGCAAAAGTCCAGTCCAGTTCAGCGAAATTAGCAACGGAAAATGAGCAGTTTGTATGCAGTTTCACACAATAACAAAACCAACTTACCTGTATTCTGACAATAGAGTTGATCTCATCACGGTCAAGAGGCTTGAACACGATGTATTCATCGACACGATTCATGAACTCGGGCCGAAAAACCGCTCTTGCAGCCTCCATAACCCTCTGCTTTATAGTTGAATAGGCTATTTCCTTGGGCAAGGTGTCATTATCAGTATCAAGTATATACTGTGATCCCACATTTGAAGTCATAATGATGACAGTGTTGGTAAAACTGACAGTGCGGCCTTGAGAGTCTGTAACTCTACCATCGTCCAATATTTGAAGGAACACGTTGAATACATCAGAGTGAGCCTTCTCTATCTCATCAAACAAAATGACCGCGTATGGCCTCCTGCGAACGGTCTCTGTTAACTGGCCACCTTCTTCGTACCCTACGTAACCAGGTGGAGCTCCTATCAACCTTGAAACTGTATGCTTCTCCATGTACTCACTCATATCAATTCTAACAAGCGCTTCCTCTGTGTTGAACATGTAGGCAGCCAGAGCCTTGGCTAGTTCTGTTTTTCCGACACCTGTAGGACCCATGAACATGAAACTAGCAATAGGCCGATTAGGATCTGAAAGGCCAGCACGAGACCGCTGGATAGCCTCTGCTACAGATTTGACTGCAGGATCTTGACCAACAACTCTTTTATGAAGCTCTTCCTCCAAATGCAATAGCTTCTCCTTCTCAGATTGCTTTAGCTTGGACAAAGGTATCCCAGTCCATTTACTGACAATCTCCGCAATATCATCCCCTGTAACTTCTTCTCTAAGCATGGACTTCCCTGATTTCATATACTCATCTAGTTCTTTTTCTGTAACTTCAAGTTGGCGCTGCAAAGAATTCAGGCTCCCATACTTGAGTTCAGCTGCACGATTAAGATCATATTCCCGTTCAGCCTGCTGAATCTCAAGATTAACCCTGTCAATCTGCATCAAAAGACATGCTCATCAGTTTATGCTGCCGTTGATTTTGCAGTTGCTTTTTCAGAAGAAAAGATAAGGACCATCTTCACTGGGTTAATAAAGATAGAAAATATTGACAGAAGTACTCATACAGAAGTCAAAGGAAAGCAAGGAGGAACAACCCCCAGGGCATTAAATGACAGAGGGATGATCACAACTGTACAACAATAAACTGCATACCTCTTCCTTGGTTGATTGAATGCGTGTCATAATAGATTTCTCACGCTCCCACTGCTCATTCAGTTCATCTTGCTGAGCCTTCAACAGAGACAACTCTGCCTCAAGGCGATTCAATCTCTCTCTTGATGCTTTATCTGTATCATTAGTAAGAGAAAGTCTCTCCATCTCAAGCTTCAAAACTGCGCGGTTGATCTCATCAAGAGCTGTTGGCTTTGAAGTTATTTCCATTTTCAATTTCGCGGCAGCTTCATCAACCAGGTCAATAGCTGCAGTTAAAAGTTACACTGATTAGTCCAATTTCTATATTTTGCATCACTAGTGTTATCTCTGCTTTGCAGTCAACCAAAACACTAAGTAGCTGACATGTTGATATTGCTACAAACAAAACAATACAATGACGTAAACATATTCATTTAAACAGTATGAAAGAAGGTCCACAGCACCAATTCACAATTATGGGTAATAGAAATCTTTGATCAAATTTGCTACTTTCACTCTAATTCACTACCTTGAGAATTAGCAATCATGTGACATATTATTCAAGACCTTTGGTAACCAAAGGCAAATTATCATGTAACACTCATGTCATGTTATTCAAGGCTCAGAAATGGACACACTTACTATCAGTTCAAAAACCATTATCATCTTCCAATCCTAGAATTCTTTCAATTCAGCAAAATATCAAAGAAAAACCTTGAAAATGAATACTTCATGCAAAATCAAGTAAGCGATTAGATTGGGATGCTGTTTCCCTATTCCAATAATCTGAGTAAACCATGTCCACAAGCTCATCCACAAATTTAAAACTATGTCAACAAAATTTCAGAAGGCAAGTGACAAGTACCTTTGTCAGGTAAGAAGCGTCCACTGATGTATCGATCAGAAAGAATTGCAGCTTCCACCAGTGCACTGTCTGAAATTCGCACTCCATGATGCAGCTCATATCTTTCCCTGAGTCCACGAAGAATGGAGATTGTATCTTCAACTGTTGGCTGGTCAACATAAACTTGCTGGAATCGACGCTCTAAGGCTGGATCTTTCTCAATATATTTGCGATATTCATCCAAAGTTGTTGCACCAATGCATCGCAATTCTCCACGGCCAAGCATGGGCTTCAAGAGATTGCTAGCATCCATAGCACCATTGGTGGCACCTGACATGCACAAATGTCATTTAATAAATTTGATTCTACGAACAGGAAACATCTACCATTGAGAATTGCTAGTCACTAGGAAATATCAAGCATACGAACACCACTTAGGAATCAAATTAAGCAAAGGAAATTGCAATACTGTTAAAGTCAAGCCCCTTTTTATTTTTCTGGGAACAGTCAGAAGACAAAACTACAATTTCAGCTTCCCGGAAAAAACATTGAATGCTTAATGATAACATTCAAGGAACTCCTAACATGCTTTCATATAAGTTGTAGAGTTCAAATTAAACTGACATGCTCCTACATAGAGTAAGCCAAATACTTTTTTTAAATACAAAGAAAAAGAATAGTTCTTTCATTTGAAAGAAAACCAAGACATAAAACTCCAAGAAAAATGTTTCTTTGAACTTAACATATACTTATATTTAGCTTCATATATAATGCGATCATGTTCTTCAACTTTTAGTTAAATTGATAGCAATGCAGATGCAAGAAATATTAGCATCTTAAGTAGGAAATATACATAAATAAGAAAGCAACAATGCCACATTTAAAATCCAATGCCAAAAGGGCAGCATTTTAAGGCATAAAAAACTGTCTTTCCATATTATTAAGCATCATGCCTTCAAATAACGATCTGTGAATAGGCACTAAAAATAAAAATCGAAATTCACCTGCTCCCACAACAGTATGGATCTCATCAATAAAAAGGACGACCTGTCCATCTGAATCAGTAACTTCCTTGAGAACAGCTTTAAGTCTGTCTTCAAATTCTCCACGGTATTTAGCTCCAGCTATAAGTGCTCCCATGTCAAGGGATATCAACTGTATCAAGAAAATCAGTTAGAAGATCTGAAAAGGTTAACTGATTTCCCCATGTTAAACTCCACAGTCAAGGTTTGAGTTTTTAAAAATCTTGATAGACATTGTTTAGAATAAAAAAGAAGAATCTCTCAATGCATAAAGTGACAGTTGAAATCCAGATTACACACCCTTCGGTTCATCAGCGCTTGAGGAACGTCTCCTTGCACAATCCTTTGGGCTAGCCTGTTAAAAAGACGACAGAGAAATAAGATCAAACTTGCTAGGAAGATCACCTATATGAGTACCACGTATGTTATAGAATTTGAGAATAGATCTAGTACCATGATGAAACTTCTGTTAGTACTTCCATATCTGAAAATAAAATTACAGAAAGCACTACAGTAAAATGGATTTAGAACTTACCCCTCAGAAATTGCAGTTTTCCCAACACCAGGTTCACCTATTAGAACAGGATTGTTCTTTGTTCTCCTAGAGAGAATCTGAATGCACCTTCGGATTTCATCGTCCCTACCTATAACTGGGTCCAGCTTTCCAGCTCTTGCCATAGCAGTTAAATCTTTTCCGTACTTTTCGAGAGCCTCATATTTCCCTTCTGGATCTGTATGAAAATTATCAACAGTTTATATGAGTCTTTTGCAACTTCAATCACCTTAAAAGGAACATCGGTGATGTTACTAGGTACAAAATATGGACAACTTAAGTGCCATCTATCATATAATGAAGGAAGCCAAGCCTCTTCAAGAAATAAAGCACAGAAATGATAATACATTCCATGCATCAAATCCTACAAGACACTGAATCATTGCTTCAGAGCATAATTTTGTGTTAATATAACAATAAGGAAGAACAAGAAACACTTGCACACTCAATATATTTGTATTTTGCAAGGACATCAAAGTAGATTGTAGAATAAAATGCAAAGCTCCAATACTCAAAGGAAGCCATTAAGCTGTTCAGGATGCTCCATCAAGAAAAGTAAGTGACTTTATCGAATTTTAAATGAACGCAGAAAAGAACACAGATACCAAGAAGGTAACCACACATGGAACACTAAAAACCTCTAAATATTCCTAGCTACAGCCAGTTAACATGAAAATACATCCTAGCAAAAGAACACGACACGAAAATAATTTATTAATTTTCAACTAGAAAGGAATTGTTGTCACCTTGATCAATTACTCTTTGGTGTCCCCTTATGGCTTCTATGGCATCTTTTACTGCTTTTTTTGAAATCTGGAAGTCCTTGAACAGTTGCTTCCCAAAACGATTATCTTGCATAAATCCAAGAACTAAATGCTCAACTGAAACAAATGAATCATTATATTCTTTTTTGAAATCCTTGGCCCGCCGAATCAATTCTTCCAGATCTCGTCCTAACATTGAACCGGGCGACCCACCACCAATAATCTGAATCGAAAAATGCAGGAAGCCAAGTCAGGTTAATAAGACAAGAGGGTAATATTAATAAAAGAACAGTTTGATGAATGAAAAAACACACACACAAATCATCAGATGTACATTGCACTCCGACTTGAACTACCAGGAAAGAAGAGTAGTTCCACTCCACCAAAGAGTTCTTGTACAAGATAATCCCACTACAAAGCATGCATGATGATTCTATAAAAGAATTCATAATGAAAGGTAAACGTCAGTGAATACTAAAATGAAATTGCTATTACCTTAGGTTGTCTTTGAATAAACTTATCAGTAGCTTCTAGAAGGCTAGTGTTATCCACACCGACCTTGGAGAAAATCCGGCGAGCTAGCCCATTTTTCTGCTCCAAAAGTGCCTTCATCAAGTGCTCCGTCTGCACAATCTGATGCTTATTTTCTTTGGCGACTTCCGGCGACGACAGAATCGCTTGCCACGCCATTTCCGTAAAATCCTGCTGCTTTATCTGCCACTCATTCAAGATAACACAAAATTCAGAAGTAGAAAAAAAAGAACAAAACTTTGAAACCCAATTCTTTAATCGATTACTTAACCCTTACCATTCCATTGTCCGAGCCTTCGCAGCGGACGACGAACGACGGAGAACTCCTGTTGAATTTCGCTTCCTTTCTCCTAAAGACTGCATTTTTCCTGCTCAATCTAAGCGAACTTAGGGTTCGAAGAGCTTTTGGCCTGTCCGAGAAGCAAACCGTCGACGGTGAGGGCTGCGAAAATAATAAGGAAGCTTTGGTAGTACAATTAGAGGGCGGAGCATGGAACTGGACGCCGGCGAACGACGTCGTAGTAGCCATTAACTGTATACAAGTGTTGCTGTGGTCCGGCGGGAGTGATCGTAAGAATAGGAATGTAGCAGCTAAAGAGTATTTTCCGGCGAATGGAGAGGAAAGGCACTGTAAAATCGCGAGGGTATGAGGAAGCTTTGCGTGGGAACTTAAAAAAGTGACGGACGGAATCGACAAGCTTCAGTTTGTGTAGGCTGCTGTTGAGTGTTCTCGTACTTTCCAGTTAGTCCGGTCTCCTCTTTTTTCCTTTTTTATTTTTTTTTCATCTTAAAAATAATACCCGTAATTAATTTTCCGTCACGTAACCATAACTTTATTGATAATAACTGATACATTACCAATGTAACCGATTCCAATGAATGAATGGTTTTGTGAAGGGAGTCGTAGTAAACTTACTCATTCATTCTTATTCAATTTAAGGTTTTTAAAGTAAGAAATGCAATCAGTACTTATATAATTTTTATTCTTTTTGGAGTAATGTGTGCGTGTTGTAGATACTTATAGCCACTTCATTTTTCTTAATTTCTAGAAACTAATAATTTCCAAAATGATGATGCAAATAGAAAATGTGTGTTGTCGTCACTTTTGCATATTCTAATATTCATTATTATGATATCAGAATGTTTTGAATATAAAAACTTAGAATACGTGATGCGTTCGTTCTATTAGAAAAATCGAATACTTTTTAAATGACAATATATCTATTTATTTAAAGTGCAGACTGACAGAACTCTGCAGAAGATTCCTCAATTTTGTTCTTCCCCTCCTCACAACATCTGCCCTCAATGCCAAAGATGACACACCTATAAAAGAATGTTGAATTAAAAAAGTTAAAAATAAATACAATATATAACCTAAAACTTGATTGCACCATTGTACCCAATATGGCGGGTTTTGCTGTTTGCCTATGGGAGCGGACCACGTGGTTATGTTGATAGTTGTTCTGGGCCCCAGCCGGGGTCGGATTCGGGAATGGGCCGATGACACGTGTTCAAGAATTTTTATTATCTATTGTTTTCAGTTTTTTCCTCCCGTGTTCGATAAATGGCCATTTATATTTCTTGGTTGAAACTAGAAAGAAAATCCATTGACGGTTGAAATACAACAAAAAAATTTGTCCCCCCACTCCCATGTCTGAAGATTATATGGATCATATATCGCTATCATGTACAGTCATAACACATCAATTCTCGTATGACTGTTGAGAATAATTCGAGAACATATTAAATGGTTAATACTCGTTACGTCATTGTTAACGTAGTGATCAATCACTCAAGTTTTGCTATTCAGGCATCCTTTTACTATAAGTCGGCAATCAACCTTTCAATAATGACCGATTGCTGTATTGCTGACTTAATAAAAAAACTGACATATAGCAATTCACGTCAATAGTGACGAGGTGATTATTAACCACTCAATACTTTCTCAAATAATGCAGATTCATAAAAGGAAACATATAAAACAGGACAGTGGGAAGGCTATAAAATAGGTTGAAATGGAAGTGTATTAAGTACAGCAACAAACATGGTACTCACATTTTATGAATCAATCCAGCTACAAATACTACTTAACCCCGACCCCCCAAACCACCACCACCTTAGTCAGCAATCCTCTCAACCACAGTTTTTAACATACCAACTCCACATCTTCTAGTGTAGGGAAAAGCAGGAACAAGAATTACTATAAACTTCTGCTGCGAGCGAGCCGAGCTGAGCTGAGCAGAGCCAACGCAGAAATGTATCAAATGCCCCAGGAACCAGAAAGCCATGCTTGGTACACCTTCAGAGCTCAGTTCATAATATCACACAGCCACATCTGTTTTGTTTTGGTTCATGTGTCGCCTTCTTTTCTGTTAAGAGGAAATTTGCCTCATTTCAGTTATGGTTATCGAGCAAAATGCGGATCCTCAGAGAAATCAAAAGATAACTACTAGATATAACAAAGCTGAAAAACTTCCTTCATCCAGTTTATATGAGAACTTCAGATGAAAATATGTCATTTCTCAGACTAGGTTATCTGTCCATGGAGAGAAACTGACCTTTATCTTGGGGAGGCGGTTGAACCACGACATGCATGGTTGTGACACCACCGGGAACATCACACAACGGGCTCATACAGTCCCCCACGGTTCTACTGTTCTCCAATATTCTTCCGCCACTTATTAACTTGACATCTTTAACTGTTCGAGGAGCATTTTCTTTCTCTGTTCAAATCACAAAGAAAATGACAACTTTATTTTGGGGTAACATGATGAATAAGTACAGGAAACCCACTTTGGCAAATATCAAATGCAATAGGAAAAAAAACAAAGGTCATGTAGCACAAATTGGTGGTAAAGCATACTTAAGCAGCGAGTACGAAAATGGGGCCAATTGAGTTACACACCAACAATCTATGCTTTTTATTTCCTAGTGAGCAATCCAATTAAGATATTATCTCAGTGTAATCATCATAAAAGGATGTTATGTCAGTAAGCTTCTCTAGAAAATCATATCTCTTCAAGATTTAAACCAATTAGCATACAAATTTTAAGCATCCTCAAATCTAAAACTTGAAAGTGAGCATGGCTGGCAATTTAACCCATATCCCATCACAAGAGAAGAAAATAAATCATCAACATAAGCCACTATATTCCCCATTCAAACTGCCAAAGAAGTACAAACTTCCTACACAACATTCCTGGCTGAACAGCACAAGCCAAGCGATTCATGCAACCATACATTGGTACACAAAGACTGCAAGCATGAAATGAATACAACCTCAATCTTCCCCTCATGATCTTTTTATATTTTCATTAGAAAATGCAGCCAATCATGCAATTATGAAACAAAAAACTTTATACTACTTCAATTTTGTATACTGAGACATCTAAGAAACAAGTATAACCAAATTCTTAGGCTCAAGAAGAAATGATAAGCATTAAATATTTTCACGGATAACCATAGCAAAGAAATTAGATACTTATTCCACCAGCAGAGCAAATTTCAACACTTTTAAGTTACGCTAATATATCCAGAAAACCAATTTAATCTTCAAGAAAGTTCAGCGAAGATAAAGCTCATTCACATTATTGAACTATCATTAAACTGTAAAAAGTTTCAGGATTAGCACTCCCCAGAGGATCACTAAGTTGTGGGATTACCTCAAATTACTTATGTTGCCTAATTGGCACTGCAAGTTTCAACCTTTACAAATGCAAAAGAAACTTCTACCTTAACCCCTAAATCGAAAACTGGCACTATGGTTGCTCCGAAAAACAAATGACTGATTTTGCAAAGCAGTGCACATTTCACAGAGCTAAGAACGATACAGGTACGCAGATGAATCTCAAGAGAAAAGGAATACTCAATTGCATGATCATTCATACCTTTTGGCCATTGGGCAAGAATGCTTTCTTTCAGGGTTGCCACACTAGCAGCAGCAGGATAGCTTTTGGGGCCAATATCTGATCCATCAATCAATCTAAACTTGATCTCCAGCTGATCTTGGGACGCGGAGGTTTCCCCCATCTCAGAGACTTTAGACATCAAAACCCAGAATCTTCACCGAGGGCCTGGTTAATCTCCAATACACAAACAGTCTTTTATGCAAAAACTCCCACTGAATAATACTACTTGGATCTCCACAGCAGCGGTTTAAAGGATTCATCCAAATCCCACTTTCTGGGCAGAACAAAGTAAGAATTAAGGGTTTTTAAGGACGGAATCTTCGAGCAGAAACAGTAAGAGCCATCAAAATTCGGAAGCTACAAGCTGAAAGTATACCCAACAAAAAAAAAAAAAAACTAATCATAAAAACCATGGTGGAACGAAATTACAGGCCATGTTAATAAATAAAGAAAAGATCAAACTTTACGAAGAAAAAACAAATCTCCGAATTATATATATCCTAAAGCCGGAAACAAATCCGACATAGTCCTATTATAATAAATCTGAATCCCAAAAGCCAGCCGTTTGACAGGGAAGATCATGCCCGAGAACGGAAACAACACAATAACACAGCAAGATTAATAAGGGCGAAAAAGTTAGTGCGGCAGACAGGTCTGGGCAAGAAACATACAAACCAACAAATACTGGAAGTGGCTATACAAACAATTATAATCTCCAGCTCCCCCACTCAAATCTCACGAATCAAAAAGAAAAAGGGGGGTCAAAACTCAAGTGGGATGAAAGCAAAATCAATCGAAAAGTAATCATTTAATCGGAGATTGGATGAAATTGAAACGAAATGTTCTTACTTGGCTCAAAGACTGATCTGGGTCCGCTCTTTTTTTTCTCCCCCAAAAACTTTTTAGTCGAGCCAAACCAAAGCCAAATGGAGTGGGAAGAGGAAGGGCAGCCAATGATAAGCACTTAATCAAAATAAATCAAAATAAATAATAGTACCAACAACAGCAACAACAAAAAATTAAAATTACAATTAAATAATAATAGATTAAGGAAGAAGGAGAAGAAGAGGAAGAAATGAATGAAAATGAAAATTAAAAAATAAAATTGAATAGAAATCCTGAGAGAGACGAGGCTGTTTCGGAGTTTTCAAAGTCTTTTCTTCTAAAACTATGGTCAATGAATTCATGGCATTATTATCCACCCACCCTTCCCTTGTTGCCCCTTTGCCATCTCCTTCCAATCCTCCTAAGTCTCTGGAAAAATCGACATTTTTCTCTTTCTGTTTTTTTTTTTTTTGTTTTTTTAACGTTGCTATCCACGTACACTTCTTTCTTGTAGTAATTTGCAAAAATCATAAAGAAAATTACAACAAAAACTAATTAATATTAATCTCTCTCTTCTAAAATCAATTTTCTTAAGTTTTAAAAAAAAACAAAAAAAAAACAGTTTGGGGAACTATTTGTGGGATGTAGGGTAACACTAACATGTTGGTGAGACATGATTGTCATGGAATATATTGAAACCACAGTTTGGTAGTCCTACTCCTCCAATAACTAAAGAGAGGGAAAGGAAAGAGAGCCCCAAGAGTCCAGCCTCCAAGGCAAGGACTTTTGACCATTTGTTTTTTTTTTTTCTTCTTTTTCTTTTTCCTTTCAACGATCGTGTATTACAACGTCATATCTGTCACGCATTGAAGGATAAAAGACGACTTGAAATCTTGGATAGGGGAGGGGTAAGAAACTCTATTGCCAATTTACGCGCAAATATGACAAAATAATGTGAATTGGGACGAGGGAACCACTCCATCGTCCATCCTCCTACAATACTAATCCCACCAGAAAATTTGAAAAGAATAATTAGTACAAATATAATTAAAAGAAAAAAATGACACTTATACGGTTGTTGGCGAAGTGGACAACTCTCAACCCTAGAGATATAATAAAGAAAGAATAGTATTCCTATCCTATGATAAAAATATATGAATGAAAAGTTAGAAGAAGCCGCCATCAACCACTAAAATATGTATAAATAAAGTGTAACACGAGAGTGAAATATGCGTCATCCCGACCAGTTGCTTTACCTCGGTATATCAGAACAGAAAGGAAAGCCTTATATTATAAAATCAATCTTGGTGCCTTTCTTGTCATTACCAACTAACTAACTAATCACAACCCACATGATAAGTAAGCATATTCTCCTCTTCCCTTTTTTCCCTTTCAGATTCTCAAATAGCTGTAAATAAGCCTGCCTAATCACAAAGCATATGAATCAAATCAAATCAACTGCAGGTAAGCCAGCATTAGGTAAACTGTTTATAAAAAATTCAATTTCCAAAAAATATAAAAAAAATAAAATCTGCACATTTCAACCAGCCCTCAAGAATCATACAAAGCAACGATCGACATAATATCGACTAAGGTCATCATCCCTCAAATAATCTAAGCATCTATAGTCACCACAATGATAGAAAGAACAATGAAGATCAAGGGGAAAGAATGGGTGAATGGAAACTAAATAGCAAAAGGAAAAGAGATATATATATATGATGAAAAATAATCATGTCTATGCCTTGCCTCTAAAAGGGCCAAACTTGAAACCATAGAAGACCCCGCATCCATCCCTAGCTTCCATTTGTACAACCTCCCTGACACATTTTTCCATCCAAGGCAAGACCTTTCTTCCCCCATTATTTCCTTCGTAGCACTTAAGACACAGGTAAAGATCTATTCAAGGAGGTCAAAATAATATCCTTTGTGCAGCCAAAAGTAATAGAAGACAAATCCATATTATACAGATCGAAAGAATGAATCTCAAAACCATGCTAGCGAAGCTTATCTTCTTCGGAAGAGGTAGGACAGCAGGACATCCAGAGTTCGTTTGTATGACCAATTTAGCCGACTCCAAGCCTTTTTTCTTTCCATAAATGCAAAACCATCAAATTTCCATTTGCTGAGCAATGACCACACACAAAATCTATTTTGCTCCCATCTTCTGTCCCATCTTTTGCAACTCATGCATAGTGTCGGTGAATTTCTACTCCAATATATGGCAATTCCTAATAAATTCATTGGAGTAATTTAAGTACTTAGTCCAAAATGGTCGAAGATGCTCAAAACCTATCTCCAGCCAAGGCTTTGATTGGCCGTTATAGTGAATCACGGCAGATTTTTTCACATTTTCAATGTCGGTCTTGTTCTGGTAGCCCAAACCAAGCATATGCCAATAGGGGTCGATTGGGTAGACATAACCCTTGAATGCAATCAAGGCAGGAGGTAATGTACCAAGTTTCCACAGCGTTAGGTTTGACTTCAGATTCTGAGGATAACCAACAGTCTTTGTCAGAAAAAAAAAAAAAAAGTTCAAGTGCCAAATAGCTTTCATTATCATCAAGGTAAATAACAAAGGATTCTGCTTCGAAATATCAAGATTCAAAAAGACATTTTAACTCTAAAAGGGTTTCAGAAAACTGATCTACCTTAAATTGAAAAACAAGAATAAGATAGAATCTCATGAACTTTGCATAATGACACACTCAACCCACTTCCCATGGCCTTCCTCAACAACTAAAACAACATCAGGGAAGCACAAATACTATGGTAGCAGGTTGGCATATAAACTAATTCGCAAAAGCACCAGCCTGACACTTGAACATTAGGTTGATGGACAATGACTATGCAATTCGGGGATGATAATAGTAGACAAAGTTTCAAGCCTAATTAAGCTGATCTCACAAAAAGATTTCAGTTTGCACAATAACTTAAAATGAGCACAATGGCATAAAAGACTGGCACATTAGTCACAGACTTATAGCACAAGATTTGGATTCATACATACACTACCAATATATCGTTATAAAAATTTCCCAATTTAACCTTGGAATCTTGCATAAAACTAGAAAACTCTCCAAACCTGGAAGGAAACAAGTAAACCAGATGCAAAGGAATCACAATCAAAAGAATGGAAGCTGTTACCTCCTTAACCCAGGAATGATAGGTTTCTCTGATATTTGTGTGTCTCCAAGCATGTAGGTCAAAAATATTCATGCCATAAGCCCAAGCACATTCGTCAGGGTTCAAATGCTTTGATATAAGAGGATGAGAAAAATTGAAGTAATTCTTGAACCGTTTAGACATCACCCACTCATCGTCGCCTTTACAGGTTTCTACAGCTCCATTGACTTTTCCCTTCAGGTCAATATCCCAGAGAGGTGACAAATCACGCTGGATGACAACATCATCATCTAAGAAAACCACCTTGTCGAGATTCGGGAAAAGCTGCACAAAAGTAGAATATCTTCAGAAGGGATTCAAGGAGAAACACAAAAATATTATATGCGGGATGCTATCTTTATTTTGATCAAAAGAGAGGAGACAGAAGTTTCAAGTCAGAGTGAAAGTATTTACCTTACCCAAACATCTTAGCAAAATAAAGTCTGTCAATTTACCCATCCACAACCCCAAGTGTTTTCATAATTAGATTCCTAGCAGTTTCTACTTTCTAGTAATAACAAGAGAGGTGGAGCGATTGAGCAAATCATTGGTTTTCATGCCCATAAATTAAGGGTAAGATCCACTGTTCCTCAGAAAGCAAAATTATAAGCAATTCTGTTTAGCAGGACAGAAAATAGCCCATCATGCAGCGGAACATGTACCATAGAGAAGAAATTACCTCTGGTAAATATATTCGGAGATGGTTGAGTAGGGAGATGTATTTTGGACTTCTAGCCTGTAATTTTGATGCAAATGTTCTAGGGGTGGTATCACTGTAATTGGCACCGGCAACATGGTTTCCATGGTAATATTTGCGGATCACATTTTGACTCTCTACTGCTTCAAGTACTGGAACATTCTCTCTTGTTAACCAATCAAATTGATGAACACCTTTGACTTCAACAATAGCAGGGGTGAGAGGATGCAATGCAAACCAGGAGTGCATGCCTGCATACGTTTTCTTGTCTGTGATGACATGGAAAACAATCTTTTCAGGCTTTGAAGAAGATTGGACAGTAGAATTAACCACAACGGAAGCAGCTAGAATGTTATCAGTTGACACCACAAAATGATGGTATGAGTTGTCAGAAAGCAAAGGAAGTAATTCGGGTGACGGCAATTGTTTGCGAGCAAGAGCATTTGACGAGTATTCATCAGTCAACCTCAAAGCAAAGCAATGAATGCCTTTCGGAACGGAACTTGCAGCGAAGTGTTTATTCGTCAGCTCAGCAAACTTTGACACCTTAATATCCTTTTCCAATTTCTCCATCTGGCAGCAATAAATCAACTTCTAATTAAATCAAAAGCATTTGACAAGAAGTATAATTAGATAAATTCATGCACTGGATTTGATTTCCCTTAAGGATCACTACACATATGCATCTCTTTAATCAACACTACTAAAGTACATACGAGAGTACAAGTATGAACATACAATCAGTAGTAGAATAAATTCATAAATTCATTTTTTCCACACAAAAAAAAAAATTAGCTACGTTAACAACAACTAGGCCTAAAAAGAAAAACCAGCCACACTACCATAAAATTACACATTTTTAACAGTTCCAATAATGTAACCTCAAATTTCTAAAGATTTAATTTTCTAACAAACATGTCCAAAATAATGTCATCCAAACACCAGAATCTTCAAACCAAAACAACTACTGCTCTCTTTTCCTGGTGTGTTGAAAAAAGAAGAAGAGAGGAATCCACTCATAAATCTTGATGCTAAGTTTCTTTCACTATGAAGTGCATATAGTCCCACTACTATGAAAATGGTTTACAAATTAGAGATTAAGGGTGTGCCTGTTTGGTAAAGTGGAATGGGAATGATAAAAGATTTTTGTTGTCTGATGAGGAATAACTTCCATCACTATTGATGGTGATTGGTTTACCCAAAAAATTCTAAGAACAAACCTATATTAACAAACTTTTTGCATTAAACTTTTCAAATATTATAAATAATTTGTTATTAAATATATATAACTATAATTATCACTAAGAAAATAATAAATATATATAGAAAATAATTTGTAAGGAATGGGAATCATTTCCCCCAAAACAGAAGGGAATGTCCATAGCCCACTTTATGTATATGGAAGCGGGGTCCAGGGAATCAAACACCCACTTTTTGTACCTATTTCAATTCCCCACCCAAAACCTCCCAACGAAGCATACCCTTAGGTGAAAAACATGATTCCAACATCTAATTCGATGAAGATACAAACCGAAGGTGATATATAAATGTAGAAAAGCAAATAGACTTGAACAAGAATAAAAGATGCATACCATTCCCTTCAAGATAAAAGCAAATTCTTTTGCATTATATTTGTTATTTTTCATTTCAGATACAAGTTGATGAAAGGAATCTGGGAGTTTCAGTCTGTCTGGGACTTCTTCAGCATTTACTTGATTGAGGATCTTGATGAAGTCCTTAACCAGCCTCTGCTGCAACAACCAACAAGCTAACATAAAAATAATGATAATAATAAATGGAATACAATACACTCAGTTTGCACTCAAATCTTCTACCATAACAAATACTAGTATCAACATTTATGAAGAGAAAGCTAACTATTTACCCCAGAATCATCAGCTCTTCCAAGAAGCTTTGGTCCCAACCGTCGCCCAAGACAATCTGACAATAACATTGCACAAAAGTATTAAATTGTGCGATATAAGACCAAATTGGAAGTCACCAATGAGTTAAGAGGCCTTCAAAAAACTTAATTAAATTAAATTAGAATTAGCAATCATTAAATGAAAGAAAAATCAACCGCAACCAGTCCACATTAAAAAAATACCACTTTCAGATGAAGAAGTCTACATTTTATCTCAAACAGTCTATATTTGCTTATAACAAAGTCCTGTCTTTCTGTAATCAAGCTCATGTAGAAATCACCCAATTCGCCATGCCAACACTAAAGAACCAAAACATAATCTTAGAATGACGGTAGTGTAGACAAAAATGTAATGATATATCAAAAAAAAAAAAAAAGGTAGACACTTGGCTTCAACATATTCAAACCGTTAAACCTGAGCATATACTTACCGGCTACCACGGTCATAAGCGACTTTTACAGAATCCCAGAAACGTTAAAATGGTAACTAACAATAATATCTACTCGTGGCTCTTCAAAGTCAAATTTTGGCATTGTCACCGGCTAATTTGGTAACAATAGTTACCGGCTACCGCGGTATCAGAAGAAACTTTTACAGAATCCCAGAAAAGTTAAATGGTAGCTAACAATAGTATCTTCCTGTGGCTCTTCAAAGTCAAACTTTAGCATCGTTACCGGTTACTTTGGTAACAATACTTACCGGCTACCGCAGTATCATAAGAAACTTTTACAGAATCCCAGAAAAGTTAAATGGTAACTAACATAGTATCTACTCATGGCTCTTCAAAGTCAAACTTTGGCATTGATAACATCGCGCTGAAGCCATTTAAAATCATCAATCTCGTTGACATTGGAACATTCAAACAAGGTAAACATTGACTATGGCAGTAAAATGTATAAAGTCAGACTTCAAAGGAAACAACTTTGAACATCCATTAACAACCCAAAATGTATTGATTCTCCAAGTGCAAATTCAGACAACGAGAATCTTATCCGTAATAATGCTGTTTCCCCAATCAATCAAAATGAAATGTACTTAATTTTGGCGTGAAGGCTTAAGTTTCTAACACAGAAGACAGAATTAGATCGTGGATCCATGCAGTTGTGTTATAAATCTCAATCATTACGCGAACATAGAATTTCAATTGATAATGAATATAAACATGTGGGAAAAAGGAAAAAGAGTACCGATCGAGGAGCACTTGTTGACACCTTCAAGGGTAACAAGAGCAGTTAAAATGAAGACGAAAGGCAACAAGAAAGCTAAGATGAGGATGGTGTGGAAGAGAGTGCGGTAGGAGATGTGGCGAGGTGCGACCTTGATCTTCATCAAATCACCGCCACCACCACCAAATCCTCCATTGCTGCTGCCGTTACCGCTGCTCGATATCGTTATACTTCTCATGCTAGGTGAGAAGTGCAGCTGCATCTTCCTCCCCGCCCCTCCTCCACCCCTGGTGCCGCTGCCGCCTCCCCCTCCTCTACCTCCACGGCAAAACCCCAATCCGCAGCACTACCTCCACCACCACCGCCGGCAGCTCTATATCGATTCTCCTCCTCCTGATTCCTCAGTAATTTATCACCGTATACAAAATCAAAGGCCTTCCACATTCCAATCAGATACCTTCCGCGATACCAGAATCAGGTTATCCCGAATCGTTGTCACCCAACGCATTGGGTTTCCAAAATCTTCCCCTACTCAGAACCCTAATTAGAATATAAAACCTAGGGCTATATGCAATAACTTTGCTCAATAAATACACCTCAAAATTAGCTTCAAATATTTATGTCTGTATATTCACTCACCAAATCAAACAAATCAATGAAATTCTAAAAGATTCGGAATTGAATGAATCAATAAATATCTCAAACTGAAAACCAAAAATCCAAAATCCAGAAACTGATTTTGATATATTTTTGGGCGATAAATTGCCTTCTCTCTTCCCCTGGATCGGAAGAGTGAATGTAGAAAGAGAAATTAGCGATGGTATTTGCCCCCTTTTCTTTCTTTTTTTTCTTTTTTTTTTTGTATTCTTTCTTTGCTCTGATTGGCTGATCTTTCCGATCTGTATAATTTTCCCAATTAATTATTTTACTTTTTAACAGCTATTTTTTTCAAATCTTTTATTCTATTTACTGTGGTTGCAGTAATAATAGTCAAAACCGTGTCGGCCTCGGGCGAAAGAGATTGAGAGGGAAACTGCACTTCGGCATTTGACTTTGGCAACGTTTCGTCGGAAGAGAAAAACAATAATAAGGGCATGTTTTTTTTGAGCATTTTAAAAACGATTTTGAAAATAAGTTTTGAAAAATAATTTTATAATGTAAAAAGTGTATTAAAAATATAAAAAGTAAATACTTAATAATAAAAAATTATATTAAAAATGATGAAATATGATTAAAATATATTAAATTTACTGTTGAAACCAAAAACGTTTTCAAAATAAAACAAAAAAAATAGGCCCTAAATGTTACGTAATTGAATCGTGTTTCGGGTTCACGCATCACTTATAACATATTAAATTCGATTAAGATTTTCATATTATGTAAACGATTTATTGTGAGTAGCAATTCGGATCGTATTTATATTATCAGATCAACTTATAACATATTAAATTAATATCAAATTTTCATGTCTTGTCATATATTATCGAACGACCGACCGAAAACTAAAAGAAGAAAGAAAAGTCTAGAGACTAGCGTTGATTTGGCTACTGCCAAATGCCAACTATTCCTCTAAGCAAGTGTCGGCGATCTTTCGATAGTTTTGGTTTTTGGAGAATAAAGTACAAAAACTAAAAGACATTAGTTAATAGATGGCGATGGAAATTTGACTTTGTTCTTCTAAATGGTTCCTTGTGGGTTACAAATACAATTTGCTAATGTTGCGTGCATGTAGGAAACAAACTAGGGTAAATTACATTTTACCCCCTCAAAGTTTGTACAACTACGAAATAAATCCTGAGATTTTGCCAAATTACGATCACCCCTTTTGACTAGATAAAGTAAAACAAACAAATTCTGGTTTGGTAAAGTTACAGTTTTCTTTCTATCAGTAACTAAAATAGAAAGGAAGTTTCATGTTTGACGATTCGACATGTCATATTTTTTTCCCGAATATGCAACATTTCATAACATACACGCAATACTTTTAAACTTAAATTCGATACTTGTCTCTTTACAAAAAATATTGTATGTTTCTAAAAACCTAAAAAACCGCGTGTTTGGTAATTTCGATAATTTCATGAAATTGTAGAACTTATTTGGTAATTTCTACAAACCTCGAGGGGTAAATATTTACCCAAAAAACTAATATACTTTTCAAATCTCTAACATGACGTGAGAAAGGCTAACTAAGCCATAAACTATGCTAACCATAATGTAGTAATTTGAACCAGTCGCATTACTTGTTTATAATAGCAATAAAGTTGACCACGCAGCTGCCAGTAATGAATTGAAGATCTAACTAACGCAAAAATAGTAGATAACTAAAAGGATCCTATACGACCCGAATAAAAAAATTCAGTGACTGATGTAACCGTGAAAGCGTGCCTGGTTCGCCGTCTGATAGCTTGCTTCACATATTGTTTATTGGATCAACTCACCCTACTGCACATGGCTTGTAGAGTTGGTTAGTTGATGGCAAAAAGAATGAATTGATGACCAGATCTCCCTTTGGGATCCCCATGTACAGTTCAACAGAATATGAAAACGTATAAAATTCAAGACCCCGAAAACAGATTTCTGAAAACATGAAAACGAACCGAGCCATACATATCTGGAGACACTAAAAAGATGAGAATTTTATACCTTTGATTCCTCACCTTATTACACTTTGAGCGGGTTCTTTTAACAGCCCTACACTATCCATTTTGCGCCTCATATCTTCAACATCTTTCCACCTTCCAACAGCAGCATAAATGTTCCCCATTAGTACATAGTTCCCTGTATTCTCAGGTTCTAGTTCAAACAGCCATTTTGCAGCTTCTTCTCCTAGTTCAACATTCTGGTGAATCACACAGGCACCGAGCAATGCACCCCAGACAGCGTGGCTCGGTTGGAAAGGCATGCTTCTTATTAGCTCATGAGCTTCCTCGAGCCGAGAGGCGCGGCCAAGAAGATCAACCATGCAGGTATAGTGATCAGTGCGCAGACAAAATGGGTAGCTTCCATGGATGAAGTTGAATAAACTCAAGCCATCATCCACCAAGCCTGCATGACTGCAGGCTCGCAAAACTGAAGTGAAAGTGACTTCATTCGGCTTAACCCCGGATTGAACCATGTCGTAAAAGAGAGAAAGAGCAACCTCACCATGTCCATGCGTTCCATAGCCATCAATAAGCACACTCCACAGTACTATGTCCCTTTCATTCAAGCGTATTCCGTTGAAGATACTGTGGCCAGACTCCAAGCTCCCGCTTTTACAGTAAACATCAATCAAACCAGTTGCAATCTCAGTCCACGAGATAAACCCGGACCTTATTAGGTAACTGTGTATACTCTTTGCTAGCTGCAGATCTGCATCCAGGGCAAATGCAGGGAGGAGGCACTTGAGGGTTGCATCATTAGGTTTCACTGCTTTCAACAGCATTTCTTTGAAAAGCTCAATTGCTTCTCTCCCTAATTCGTTATGGATGCATCCCGAAAGAACAGAATTCCAAGGTATAGTTTCCTTCTTGGAAGTCATGGAGAACACCTGCAGGCTATGCTTGATGTTCTTGCATTTGGCGTACAGGTCAATCAGTGCAGTTTCTACATTTACATCGGAATCAATTCTGTGCCTCATAGCCCAACCGTGCAAACATTTACCTAACTTCAAATTAGGCATACTGGAACAGGATGCCAGAACAGAAGCCAGAGTTACTGCATTAGGCTTGATACCATCGAACTGCATCAGTCGACACAAGTGAAAAGCATTCATGGCATCACCATTCAAAATGTAGCCGTGGATCATAGTTGTCCAAGTTACCACATCCTTGTCAACTGTCTGATCAAAAACACTTCGCGCCTCATCAATTCGACCACATTTGACATACATATCCACCAGGGCGTTCCAGACTGACAATCGATTCCCAAGACCCTTCTCTTCCACCAGCAAGTGTACCTTTCTCCCCATCTCCAAGTCCATCAAGTGGCCACAAGCAGGCAAAACAGAAACAATTGTGGCAGTGTCGGCCTCAATCCCATTATCATCCACCAATTTCTGAAACAGCGCCAGGGACTCTTTAGCATTGCCATTTCTGAAGTACCCACTTATCATAGTGTTCCATGATACGATACTACGCTCCCCCATGTTGTCGAAAACCCGCTTAGCTCTTTCTTGATGGCCACATTTCATGTACATTGCCAACAGAGAGTTCACAATGAACCTGTCCGAACCGCACCCACTTTTGAGAGATAAACCGTGCGCAGCAAAACCCAATTTAAGCATAAACAAATCACCACAGGCCTTGATCACGAACGGATAAGTATATCTATCTGGCTCATATCTACCAGATGCAAGCATTTCAGCGAAGAGCTTGAGAGCCTTTCGCGGATTTCCAACCTCCGTATACATTCTAATCATGGTTTTATACGTGAAGAATGCTCGTTCGGGCAATACATCGAACATGTCCTGAGCAGTTAAAGTTTGGCCGCCGATAGCATACGCTGAGGCAACAAGTGAAAGGAGATACGAAGATTTACGTGATGAATGAAGGCCAGAGGTGATGGTGTAAGCGTGGAGCTGCTTGGTGATTGGTATACCTTTGGTGCTGGCGCACTTGTAGAAGAGCGACAGCCATTGAGCAAGACCGATAATTTCTGCGCCGGGGACGGTTGACGCGGGCTGTAACTGTTTGAAGGAATTCGCCAAATGTGATGCTGCGCCGGCGCCGGCGACGGAGGATGACAGAAGGCACTTTAAGGTTTTGGACAGAGGCTGGGATTGACCGTTCATGAATTTCTGAGGAGCCCCGCCGCGCGATTTGTTGAACTGGCCTTGCTTCTGCTTTAGTTTAGTTTTCAAGTTAAAAGCTTCAATTGACTGCCACAGCGTGGTATTAGACTTTTAGAGAAAGGCTGCAAACTTGCACTTTCTTTATTTACCACTCCAAACACGACTCGTTTTACACGAAGGCTGTAAACTAACCATTTCTTTATATACAACTCCAAATATGACCCTTTCGTTCCATTGAAGGCGACAATAGTACCATATTCTTCCTAGATATGGCATTATAACTCACATTAGCAATCAAAAGATATGGAAAGAGGAGAATTTACAAGTTATGATGCTGGAAAATGCTAGTTCTCAGTCAAAAGGACAATCTTCTTGATCACATTCACAAATAAATTGGTCATAAGATCCCCACCTCTCCATCAATCAATTTCTCTACCACTTACTAGACGAACTAACAACCGAGATACAAAAATAAGGGGAACAAGAAATCGAAAGAAAAAACCCATCTAGCTTGTTAACGAAATTCTGCCACAAGAAAGCCAAATTCATAGCAAACGCCACGATTAGGCGTTGTTCGGATTTCTGCATCGTCGGTTCACATCACTCTGTTACTCAACTATTTTACAATCTTCCTTCTGTTCATGGAGTCAGCTCTTGGATCCATTGTCACGGGAACGGGTGCAGAGAATACGAAATTCCCATCTTCTCTTCTCACTTCAAAGGCAGGACCTCCTTCATCCTCATCGCTGCTTTTGGAGGACTCCTCATCATGGGACTGATCTTCCTCATCGTCCTCAGTTATAGTGAATGAAATTCCCCCAACTTCTTCAGCTTTTCTAGCGCCAAGTGAATCACTTTCATCAGCATTATCAGAGTCCCTTTTCGAAAAAAATTGGTGGTTATTGTTAGAACCCTTGTGAAAGTTCACATTCTTCGCAAACCTCACAGTCTTCTTCACTTTAGCTGGATCCTCATTTGAGGAATTCGAGATCCTTTTGATTGTGGGGATCTCATGGCATTCAAGAACCTCATCTCCTTCATCATCTTGTTGTTCAGGAATCTTACCATACAATGCATCAACCCTGCTAACCAAATCTTCCAACCTCTTATTGACCGTTTCTCTATTACGATCACCATGAAGACCTCCAGTCTTTTTATGGACGACATTTCTTCTAACTAATCCAGTGGAAATTTTAGATCTTCTTCTATCAGTGAACCAGTCAATCAAATCCAGTAAGCGAGTTAGTTCTCTGCAGATGGATTTTTTTCCATCCCTAATCATTGGATCGCCACCCTGCAACGTTAAATCCAAACCCATTCAAATCTAAAAATGCATCAGATATTTACCCCCAAAAAATAAATAAAAATTTGATACGTGTAATTCGACAGAACATCACCTGGATAGAGTCGAGTTTGAACAGCAATTTCGAGGCTCTATGATATTGAGATTGGGGATCGAAATGGGTGTCCTCGGAGACTGATAATTTGAGGGTGTTGAGAGTTGACTTGATGGAAGCCAATTCCTTAAGCTGCCGGAGAGTTCTCGATCTGCGAACGAGAAAAGCCCTGAAGTGGGTCTGAATAGTACGGGCGGCGGCATCACGTAGGGAGCGAGTCCGTCTAGAGGAGTGGTCGCGGAGGGAGGATTCAAGGGCAGCGATCCGGCGAAGAAGAGAGGAAACAGTAGGGTGGTCGTGCGCTAATTCCCCCGGCTGCTGAAAGTAGCGTTTTCTTTCGAACCCAGTCGGAGGCGAGTGGTAATGCGTTTGCTGGTGATGGAGGGTTTGGTTAGTGTAAGGAGGATTTGGATTAGCGACTGGTGCATTTGGGTAAGGATTGTAGAAGTGAGTTAGAGGAAGAGGAGAAGGGTAGTGGTAATGAGGGAGACAAGCGTCCGGGGCTGGAGGATGGTAAGGTGGGGTACAGTTGGTGGTGCAGCAACCGTAGCAGACGGTGGAGGTGGCGGTGGTCGTCGGGTGGCAGGGGTGGTGGTGATGGGAAGCCATCGTGGAAGGAATCTTTTCTCGTCGGGCAAGGGTTTTGGGGTCTCTGGGTAAGGATTGTGAATTTACTCCATCGATATGGGTAAATGGGGGACTGTGATTACTGGAGTGGGGTTGCACTTGCACCCACGTGAGCGCTGACTGGACTGGCAGATATACACAAAAGCATTTCGACTTAAATAATTTTTGTTAACTGTTTTCAATATTTTAAAACTTATTTCTTGTTCTTTATTTTAGTTTTATAGGGTAAAAAATTACTCGTATTAAAAATATAAAAGGATATAGAGCTTAATAGTAAAATATTATATTAAAAATGATGAAAAGTAATTATAGTATAATATTAAATTTATTGTATAAATCAAAAACAATACCAAAATGAAAAGAACAGCCCTAAATAGATAGATTGTCCTTGTCCCATTTGATCATCACCGGCTAAAAAGGGGTTTTTATAAATTTATTTTTTAATTAAAAAATAAAAAAAATACCCTTTGTGTCAAAAAGTATTCTTGATTACACCAAGACTATAAGTGATACTCTTGTAATATTTATTAAATTTTAGAGTGTCACTTTTGAATCGAAAAAAATATACTCTTGATATTGGTGATACATATAAGTTTAAAAGTCTGCCCTTAAATCATCAGTGATAATTGTAAGTAACACTGGTGATGGTTGTAAGTTTGAGTGTACTCTTAAACCAAAAGTGATATCTACTATGTCAAATGAGTGATACTAGTCACGTTTGATAGTGCTATTATTGTGATCGATACTCATGTAATGTTATACGACTAATCAAAAATTATACTCGTCAAATTTGAATGTATTATTCTTGTGATATTTATGTAGTTACACTATTGAGTAAAAAGTGATATTTATAAATAATACGAGTGATACTTATCAAGTCAGTGTTACTTTTATGATACCTTTACAATATTACTGTTAAATAAAAAATTATACACGTAATTAACTTGTATGATACTTGTCAATTTAAAACCATTACTGTGATTGTCGTTTTATACTTAACGTAAACAAAGAAACATACACAGTTTATATACTCACATCGTATGCCCACGGGGGAACTTAGATTGAGTTGTGACATTCATATAATGTTACTATTAACCAAGGTTACTCATTATGTTTAAAAAAAAAAAAAAAAAACAAAAGTTACATACATAAATAACTCATGTAATATTCGTCAAGTTTAATAGCGATAGTCTTGTAATATTTATATAATTGACACTATTTAATAGAAAGTGTACTCATAGATAATACATTTGATACTTGTCAGGTTAGTGTTACTTTTTAATCAAAAGGAATACATGTAATTAACTCAGGTGAAACTTGTAAGTTTTAAAGTGTTATTGATGTTGTCGTTTTACATCAAACTTAAACAAGGAAACCTGCACAGTTTCTATACTCATGTGCCCACGCGAATATAACTTAGGTTCAGTTTATATACAATATTTAAAAACGTGTTTTAAACTTAAATATGAGATGTAATATAAGACCATAATTTATAAACTTGTAGAGTTATTGTTCATGACTAAAAATGAAAAATACACGGAAGTTTTAGATGTGGTTTGGATTATCTTTTTTCAAATTCAGTTTCAAAATGCATCTTAAGGGCTTGTTATTTACATTTTGGTTTTGGGTTTAGTTTTAACAGTAAATTTAATGTATTATAATCATTTTTTATTATTTTTAATACAATTTTTTACTATTTAATTATATATTTTTATATTTTTAATATACTTTTTATATTATAAAATTATTTTTCAAAAATCAGTTTTCAAACCCATAAAAAGGAACAACAGGTAGTGCAATATAAAATTGGGTACTAAACAACATTTTACTATGAATCATGCACATTTCAATCTAAAATGCACTTTAAAATGTAGTTACACATGGCTTGTTGCGAGTCGTGGACTGTGTAACTGAATGAGTTATATTTTCATTTTCACAATATATATAGATATATATATTCTTACAAAAATATCCCTCCACAATATGTTTATTTCTCAATGAATCCAAACATGGCCAAAATGATGCTAATTAATTAAAAATATGGCAAGAATTGTTATTTAATTATTTTTTAATAAAAAAAGCAACAAAATATGATGGTTAAAAAAGTCAAGAAAATATCTTTGGGCCGAATTGACAGGTGAAATAGCTTTCACAAAAAAATCTCAGATGTATAAAGCCACGTCCGTCCATTTTGAGGCCCACAAATATAATTTCCTGAATTGTTGATTTCCAACGCGACTACCGATCACAACCCGACGAAAAAAGTAATTTTTAAAAATAAACTTTCACACACTCACTCTCTCACTGCTACTAATCTCTCCTCCATCCCCCCATCATATCTGTTTCTGTGATCACAATATAGTATCTTCTTCTCTGACCGAATTCTGCAATCGCTGCCGTGTAAAGATCCGGTGAAATGGCGACTTCCTCCTACGTAATGCGTTGCCATTCAACTTCGCTGACTCCGTCATTCGTCGATTTCAGCTCCAGAACCAGAATTACCAGACTGTTCTTCGTTAGAACTTCAGATTTCCGCAGAGCCGGACGGTCTCTCTGCGTCCGGAATGTCTTCAGCGTACCCGAGCAAAAAGTACAGCAGGACTCCACCGCTGACATCGACGAAGGTTTTTAAATTTCGAATTCTCACTCAATTTGAAGCTTGCATTTACTCAATACTCATACTCTTTGTATAATCTATGATCGTAACTCATGTACTTGAAACTGAGATACTGATTACCGATTATTATCGTGAATTTATAATTTGGCTATATTTCATCAGTGTATGAAGGATCAGAGTGTTCTGAATGTTTTCATTTGGTGGCTGATGACTTGTAGGGGTTCCGAGTGACCTGGTTTTTACGCCTGATGCTGATTCTATTGCTTTAAGCATCAAATATCATGCGGAGTTTACGCCATTATTTTCTCCGGAGAAATTTGAGCTCCCCAAGGCTTTTTTTGCTACAGCGCAAAGTGTTCGCGATGCTCTCATAATTAATTGGAATGCAACGTATGATTTTTATGACAAGATGAATGTGAAGCAAGCGTACTATCTATCAATGGAGTTTCTACAGGCATGTTTTTTGTCTTGCTGATGGCTATTGCATTGGAATGTACATGTTTAAAATTCAAATGAGTTCAACGCGCTCTATCCGTGTCCTGTTTTCCTTTTTCTTTAGTGCTTTTCTTTCATAACAAAGTCTGTAAGTATTGAACCACAGTTGCATTTACATCTTTACAGACTCATGCACTTGCATTTATACTTTTCCTTTATCTTTTATAGGGTAGAGCCCTGCTTAACGCAGTTGGAAATTTGGAGCTCAGTGGTGCATATGCAGAAGCTTTGAATAAGCTTGGTCACACTTTAGAAAATGTGGCTTCACAGGTTGGATATAACTTGTAGTTTCTCTGGTGGTTTTTATTCAAGTATTAAAGGTCTTCTTTGGTTGCCTTTTTTCTAACAATTTTAGAATAAAGTAGTTGCTTCTGATGGTTCTGTGACATTTTAGTGGCACAAGGTTAGAAATTTGCATTTTATACAAGTTTCTACACAGTCATGAATGTGCATTAGCTTTTTGTTTGAGGAGTATTTCCTGCAGTAGTGTATCCCATAACTGGGAATTGGTTATGTTTTAGTGGATGCCTAAAAGCGACTCTTAACTTGCAATTTTTTTTTAAGGTTTTGGCATTGAATTTTTTAATTTATTTTCATGTGTGATCTCAAATGAGATTTGCTAACTCTTTGGATTGATGTCAGGAATCTGATGCAGCTCTTGGGAATGGGGGCTTGGGTCGCCTTGCTTCCTGTTTTCTTGATTCCTTGGCAACACTAGATTATCCTGCTTGGGGTTATGGACTCAGATACAAGTACGGCTTGTTTAAACAACGCATAACTAAAGATGGTCAGGAGGAGGTTGCTGAAGATTGGCTTGAAGTATGTCTTCTTATTATTTGCTATTGTCCTAATCTTTAATATGCATATTGTGGATGAATGTATTTTATTTCTGTGAGTCATTTATATTTGATAAATAAGGCCATCAATATGTACTAGATGCAAGAATTGAATTGTTATCTTCAGTCACATTCCAAATGTCTCTGGCCTTTGCTTCAGTCCAAATTACTTAGTAGTTTTTCTGTTAGGAATTTCTCCATATATTTGTTAATTGAGTTTCTCATTGTAGATGGGCAATCCTTGGGAAATAGTGAGAAATGATGTCACGTACCCTGTGAAATTTTATGGTCAAGTTGCTACTGGATCAGATGGAAAGCAACACTGGATTGGTGGAGAAGATATAAAAGCAGTTGCGTATGATGTGCCAATCCCAGGATACAAGACCAAGACTACAATTAATCTACGACTATGGTCTACCAAAGTTGCTTCAGATGATATTGATTTAAATGCATTTAATTCTGGAGATCACGCTCAAGCATTTTTAGCCCAATCGAATGCAGAAAAGGTGATATGAACTTCCTCCTTTACACTGTCCATTTATCAGTGTCTGTATGTTTTTGTAAGCTAATTATGCTCATTTAGAGGGGGAGCTTTGGCACAACAGTTAGTGCTGTCGCCATGTGACCTAAGGTCATGATTTTGAGTTACAGAAACAACCTGTTACAGTCAGTATGGTTGTGTGTATTAAGCTTTAATAGCCCAGCCTTCTCCAGACCCTGCACATGCATGAGGTTGCCATTTTTATTTTATTCTGATTGACTGCTTCTGCTGGTATCAGATTTGTTATATTCTCTACCCTGGGGATGAATCAATGGAAGGAAAGATCCTTCGGTTAAAGCAACAATATACCTTATGCTCAGCTTCTCTTCAAGATATAGTAGCACGATTTGAGAAGAGATCAGGAGAGCATGTGAAATGGGATGAGTTTCCTGAAAAAGTTGCAGTGCAGATGAATGACACCCACCCAACGCTTTGTATCCCAGAGCTGATGAGGATATTAATAGACTTGAAGGGACTAAACTGGAAAGAAGCTTGGAACATTACCCAGAGGTAACTTACACTGGCAATTTTAAGTATGACTATGATTTTATTTTCAGTGGGTGGTGCTGCTGGTGTACTTTGTATTATATGAGTTCCTCTAAACAAGTTAGTTTATGTCATAGGTGCCTATAAACATGGGGATTCTCGTTCCCTCCTACTCTTTGATTGTGAAATGTGGGGTTTGATCTCACTTATATGAGCTATGAATTGTAATTACAATATATGATGATAAGGATGCATACAAGTTCTTTACAATCACTTGTCTCCGTTGAATTTTGTATTTAATAATAATATTCTGTAATTTCAATATTCTAAAATGGACTTTTCCTTCTATTATTCATTTTATACTGGTGCAAGAGATAATGTTATTACTCAGCATTAAATTTTCAAGTCAATAAGGTCGCTAGTAGTCATATGTCTGTCTTGCTAATTTTTTCTTCTCTTGCACATATGTTAATCATCCTGATATTTTTGTCCTAAAGATTAACAAGGCATAATGTCATAATTTGGCAGTTTGGCAGCGTAATCTCAGTTTGATTTGCCTACTTTTAACCTATTTTTTGCATCCTCAGCAATAAATCTGGAAAGGCTAGACTTTGTTAAATGATGAATTTGATGACTATAAACTCATTGCAGTATCTTGTTTTAGTAATTTAGATGACTAACGGCTGGTGTACATGACAGAACTGTGGCATATACAAACCACACTGTTTTGCCTGAGGCTCTGGAGAAATGGAGTTATGAATTAATGCAGAAACTGCTTCCTCGGCACATTGAGATTATTGAGATGATTGATGAGCAGGTAGAAAAGAAATTTATGCAAAGCTCTAACATATTTTCACCTGGATGTCTTTATTGTTTCTGACACCTACAACTTATTTTACTGCAGCTGGTTGATGAAATTCTATCAAAATATGGCACATCAAATCTTGAGATCTTGGTGAAGAAACTGAATTCCTTAAGAGTTCTTGAAAATTTTGATTTGCCAGCTTCTGTGGCAGATTTGTTAGTACAACAACAAGAGAGCACAGCTGATGAAGAACCTGAAAAACTCGAAAATGATGTTGAAAAAGCAGTTGAAAATGATGTTGAAAAAGCAGATGAAAATGATGTTGAAAAAGCAGTTGCTGATGCAGAGAATGAGCATGAAGAAGAGGAAAACATTCAGAAGAAAGACGTTAGTCCTGAACCATCTCCTGCACTTCCAAAGGTGGTCCGAATGGCTAACCTTTGTGTTGTGGGTGGTCACGCTGTAAATGGAGTTGCAGAGATTCATAGTGAAATAGTGAAGGAGGAAGTCTTCAATGACTTTTATGAGGTAATCGTGTTGTATTTCATTCATTCATGCCTTTTTGCGTTTCAGGAGAGATTTTTTGGGGGTTTTCTTCCCTAGTGAAGGGCCTTTTATATGCTCTTACGTTTTATTGTGATTTTCAGCTCTGGCCTGAGAAATTTCAAAACAAAACAAATGGGGTGACACCAAGAAGATGGATCCGCTTTTGCAACCCAAATTTAAGTGATATCATAACCAAGTGGATTGGTACAGAAGACTGGGTCCTGAAAACTGAGAAATTAGCAGAATTGCGGAAGGTTTGTAGTTTGGCCCTCTCTTTTTCAGTTTTCTGCATATCGGTCTGGATCCTTCCATAATTAAATTGCAGTTGTTTTTCCTTTTTCCTCCTGTAGATTAAACACTGGCAAGTAGTTTGGTATTGTTCACCAGCAAATAGAGAAAGACTATGGGAGAAGAGGAGAATGTTTAAAAAATACCAAACAAGCAAACATTTTAGTGATAAAGAGAAATTTTGCTTTATTTAACTAGCTAATAAAGCTCAAAACTAATAGAGGAGTTTGGGGTTGTCTGAATCACGTTCATTTGTCAGCAATGATATGGTTGCAGATGGAAGATGGATTTGGATGATGTACAGCCAGAAACTAAACTCCTTCTGCTGATACATTCGATTAAGTTATGGGCTTTACAGATTATTAAGTTGCCCGAACCATTGATTCATTAGAAAATGTAGACAGTGAACCCTATCGGCTTGGTTACGTGCATTTAGCCAGGACTTCTTCCATCTTCTTTTGCATGCTAAATCCTCTCCATTTTGCAAGCATTGCATGTTCTTTTATTTGAAATGGAAATTTTCCACAGTTTGCTGACAATGAGGACCTTCAAACTGAATGGAAAAGAGCCAAAAGAAGCAACAAGAACAAGGTTGCTTCATTCATCAAACAAAGAACAGGCTATTCTGTCAGTGCTGATGCAATGTTTGATGTCCAGGTAATTTACTTTGTTTTCATACATGTGGCTGGGGACTGGCTTACTTTCTCTACCAAATTATAATGTGATGTCACCTTTTGTATTACCAATTATCTAAGTCTTTTTTTCCCTCTCTGTTATTGCTTTTCCTTTAGTTGATTGGTTTTTTCATCTGTCTGATGCGGTACCATGTTTAACTTCATTGAAAATTTTCAGATAAAGCGTATCCATGAGTACAAGCGCCAACTGTTGAACATATTTGGGAGTGTTTATCGCTATAAGAAGATGAAGGAAATGACTGCTGAGGAAAGAAAAGCAAAGTATGTTCCTCGAGTATGCATATTTGGAGGCAAAGCATTTGCCACATATGTCCAAGCCAAGAGGATTGTGAAATTTATCACTGATGTTGGGGCTACAATCAATCATGATCCAGAAATTGGCGATCTATTGAAGGTTTGTATTTGCTTTTCAGTTGAGTGCCAGTGTAATTTCAAAATAATAGACAGTTCACTGTTTGGCTGCTATGTGATCGTTGACTTCATTGTCAATGTTAGACAAACTCTTCAATACCATTAACTCTGAGCTTTGTCCTCCTCTAACATTGGTTTTAGGTTGTATTTATTCCGGATTACAATGTCAGTGTTGCTGAATTGCTAATCCCTGCTAGTGAGCTTTCTCAGCATATCAGGTACATGAAGTACTACATTCTTCATCTTCACATCTTCTTGTTACTTTCTGCAAAAGTAACAAGAATGAGGAAATGCTAATGTTCTGTGAATAAGTTGTATGAAGATTAATCCACCATGTTAATTGTGGCAGATATGGGATTATACTTTATCATGCCATCATAAATTATATGCAATACTGATTCCATAATGTTATAGGTTTAAACCATTCTCTTGAGCTTGACTGCTTCCTTTGGTTTCACCTTGCAATGCTCATGAAATCATGGCATAAGCTGGTGTCAGTAAAGTGACAGATTTAAGATTTATTCATGGACATCGATATACCGACTTTCTAAATATGGTATAAACTTAAATAGGCGATGAAGTTTATAAGATTTCATTAGAAGAGTGCAAAGTTATGAACTGATAAATAAAATCCTAGTTCCAGGTTGAAGTTATCTAACTCTAGCTCCTGTGTCTATCTAGTACGGCGGGGATGGAGGCCAGTGGAACTAGCAACATGAAATTCGCTATGAACGGCTGTATGTTAATTGGGACACTGGATGGAGCTAATGTTGAGATAAGAGAGGAGGTTGGAGAGGAGAACTTCTTTCTCTTTGGTGCAGAAGCTCATGAAATTGCAGGCCTGAGGAAAGAAAGAGCCGAGGGCAAGGTACGCCCTCTGTATTTCATCAAGTATTGTACATAACTCTATCTGTACATGACTGGTTGATATTCTGTTCCTCTTATTGCAGTTTGTACCAGATGAACGTTTTGAAGAAGTCAAGAATTATGTCAGAAGTGGCGCTTTTGGATCATACAACTATGAAGAACTAATAGGATCGTTGGAAGGAAATGAAGGCTTCGGCCGCGCAGACTATTTCCTTGTGGGTAAAGATTTTCCAAGTTACATTGAATGTCAAGAGAAGGTCGATGAAGCATATCGAGATCAAAAGGTTTGCTCATGTTTTTCCTCTTTTCATATCAACACTTGATGTTTCATATTTTAAGGTTTTCGATGTATTTAACGTGTTCGTTTGGTGGGCTGCAGAAATGGACGAGAATGTCGATCTTGAACACAGCGGGGTCTTTCAAGTTCAGCAGTGACCGGACGATACACGAATACGCCAAGGACATATGGAATATCCAACCTCTTGAGCTTCCTTGAGTTTTTCCCAGTTTCCAGTTTTTCAGGGCAACCTTACTATAATAATCACTAGTATCAAGTAGTTTATCGTTGAGGCTCCCCCACTGCACTTGGAAGAGAAATAGTACTAGCTCCATATAAATAAACACGAGGAAGGCGATATCGCTCGGGAAAAAGAAAACAGAAGCCTTCCATTTGTGAGAGTAAGAGGGATTGGTTTGTTATTGTTAAAGTTTACAATTTACAACCAACAAGAAGACTTGGTTCCAAGTGTTATTTACAACTATAGCTATAATAATGCTTTACAAACACATCCACGTGGTCATAGCCTTCATCATGCTTGTTCTTTCTTCAAATCTTGCGCGCTCCTGAGCTCGTGTTCGATTATCCTGATCCAGGTAGGTAAAGATCTTCTCGCTCTCAAAACTGGCAAGTTCACTTTCCGTGAGGATGAAAAAACTGGAAAACCTGTTGCAGATAACCCTGAATGTGCAAGAAGCAAGGAAGAGCACACTGAATAAGAGTTTTTCTACCAGCAGATAACTCGAAGACTGTTAAGATTTTCGGGTAACTTACCAGGAAGAGCATTCTGAACTTTAATATCATCTGCTGCCTGTTGTTGGTAAACCAGGGATGATCGCCTAAAGAAGTATTCGAGGTAATAGATGAAAGCCACCTATCTCCTCCTCCTCCTCCTCCTAGAACGTTTTGCAAGGTTTTGCAGCACCAAAGCTCGCGTTTTGTTATCAGCATTGAGATCCAACTCTTTCATTTTCGCGTACAGTTTGAAAGCCAAATGATCATTTCCTCTTAGAAACAATCCTTGAACAGCAGCATTGTATAAATGTCCATTTGGTGGATTCCGCTGCACGACAAATATAACACAAAAGTATGATCATTCTTTACCATTTAGGTCAGAAAAAGATGGAGCTGCTGCACAAGTCTTTCCTTACAAAACAACATTAAAGAGAGAGACGAAAACCAACAAGCCAAGAAGAAGTGCAACTGTGCAAGATAGATAGATCCTCGAGGGCAAAAAGCTCAAAAGAAAGGCTGATCTTTAGGTACAATTCCACATGATTTCACTCAACTGGAACTGGGATGCTTTATGATTGCAGATTAGTAAGAATGACTCCATTAAAGAAGATATAGCTCTAGCATAATCAAGTAAATTGACAGAAAAAACCTGACATATATTATCGCTTGTAAACCATACAAAATAAATGAAGGAATAGGAAAAATAATAAAGGGTTGGCATTAAGTTGCAACTTACATTTAGCATGTCCTCCACTTCATCCCATTGAGAACCCCAAATGCAACTTCTGATGAGTGATAACAGAGTGAATATGTCAGGAAGGCAATTCCGATGAATCATGTGGTCGTAAATTTGCAGCGCAACCTTTGGCTTCCTTGCAGCCTCACAAGCTCCAATTACAAGATTGTATGGCACGCTGTTAAGCGGCAACTCTGCAGCTTCCATCTGCCAAAGCAACTGCAACGCTCTTTCCCACAACCCAAACTTCTGGTAAGATATCAGAACAGTGAGGTATACTTGTAAACTCAAAGAAGAGTTCTGACCCCTTCTAATGCTTTCAAAGAGCTGAATGGCGTCAGCGTGTTTATTTACTTTGTTCAGGGCACCAAGCAGAGCATTCCATGTATACGCATCGGGTGCATAACCCAAAGATTTCATCATGTCATATACCTTGAAAGCAAGGTTCACTTTGCCAGCCTTCCCAAGGGAGCTGATTAATGCATTACATGCAGTTGCATTCGGTTTCAGTCCATCGTTCAACATGTTCTGGAAGACAGTTATTGCCAAATCCCACTTCCCCTCCTTCACACATGCTCCAATAATAGCTTGCATTTCATCCTTTCCCGGAGCCAATCCATTTCGGATCATCTCATGATAGGCATCTAGAGCCAGTTCACTCTGACCACAGCGCGCGAATGTGCAAATTAAAAGGCGGTAGGTGACCGTGGTTCCTGAATAGCTACTTTCCCTTAATTTTCTCCAAATGTTCTCTGTCTGAACCCAGTTGTTCGCCTTGCTAAACACCGAAATCATTGTGTTATAAACAACTGCATCAAAACATCTGATCAAATCCTTCTTCCTTTCTATTTCCTCAAACATCCCAAGTGCCACATCAATACCCCAGGCATCAGCAACAGCTTTCAGAATTAAGCTACAAGTGTGTCCACTCGCCATTCCCCTCGCCTTCATGGAGTCGAAGATTCTCACTGCATCATCAAGCATGTTATTCCTCAACAGGCAAGAAACAATAGAATTACACGCATGAGAATCGGGGCGAAGATCCAAAACTTCCATGGATTTATACAATTCTAAAGCACTCTTAACCTTATTTGATCTACTAAGCTTCAAGATCCTACTTGATAGCGTCTCTTCATTCCTCTCCTCCAAGTAAACCAACCTAGTCTCAACCATCTTTGCATTCTCTACAGGCTCACATTCCCCAACATCCAGCTGATCCGATAACCTCCCCCGAAAATGAACATTCTGCTGCAGAGAATTCGCACCAAGTTGCTCCCTTTCTTCAGGAGCCGAAACGCCCTGTCCTTCATAGGCCAAGTCATAATCAACTGTATCGATATTGCAAGTTAACTTACAGGAAATTAGATGCATCCATTGTGGCCTTATTATAAAGACCGCGCCAAAGCTCTTGACATTGTTAATGGCGGGGCAAAACCCACACTGGGCTCTCAAGTCCAATGCTTTTTCTGAACGATACAAATATCGCTGTTGAGTGAACCCAGTGGAGGAAATTCCATTGGAAAGAGGAAGCATCAGCAGCTGAACCATACTGAGCCCAGAAAAGCAATAAGGATAAGGGAAAATAGTTCCTTTCTTCACTCTCTCAATCAGAACCACAAGGGAAGAAACACAGGAAAGAAACAAAATCCATGCTTTAACACTTTAAACTAACTATGAATCCAATCCAACAAACCACAAACAGAACTTCTGAAAAGGCCTCAGCGAGGAAATTCTTCAAACAGCTTCTTAGCAATTATCAGTAGGAATCAAAGAATGAGTTTTAGTTATACTTACATAAAGATAAAACATCGATGAAGGAGCGCCACAATTTTCCGCCTCAATCTGTATCACCATTTGCTTTTGTTTAGCTGGAAACTCAAGAAAGTCTTTTCCTTTCTGTAAAATCCAATTCTGAAACAGAACAAGCGAAAGCAAGAAGGAAAAAAAAAAAAAGAAGGCGTCAATTCACACAATGCGACGTCGTTTCAACAGGAAAGGGCAAGAATTAAAAGTAAAAGAAATCACCGCTTTATAAGGGGAGCTTTCACCTTTTTCCCCTGTCTTTTCTAAATTACTTACCGCGGAGCGCCAAACGAAAGTCCATCGCCTGTCTGTAAGTAGAGTTGAGAAACCCTTTAAAGATCATTCCTTTATGATTTATATTAAGCAGTAGAGTTGAGAAACCATTAAATTAAGGAAGGCCGAGGGCTTGTACTTGTACTCTGCCCAATGGGTATGTATGTTCTGCTCTATTTTCAGTTTTTTCGTGCTTTGTGAGATGTCTTGCATGTTCATTAAAAGGGTTAGAGTTTTGTAGTGGTACTTGTGTTGCTGCTTAGAATAACACCACCACTCTTGATTCTCCTGTTTTGGGTGGCAGATGATACTGAAAAAGGAGGAGAAATGGAAGGAAATGGAGGGAAAGTGATGGAAGGGGTGGCATCAATAGCATTGTTGCCAAGTGGATCCATCTCAGGCCACTTCGTTCAGCTTCCCAACCATGTCTGCTATGGCATTTTTGGCACAGGTATATACTATTTAGCTTTTCTGCTTATTAGTCATACGAAAAGAGAATAAGATTAGTTTGAATTCGATGTCGAACACGAATTTCGGTTTTTGTAGTGAAAGGATGAGGAATTATTTCTGTTTGCATTGTGATACCAAAATCCTGAAGCCCATTTAATCCCCTGGAAAACAGAATTGACATGCGAAAGAGAGTGCAGCAGGGGTGAGGACTACCGCTTGATCAAGCTCACCATTACAGACTTCACTGTGAGAATCCTCTAAAGCAATGCAGTTTGTGTTCTATTGCTATTAGTGCAGTTTTGCTACTTGTATATGGAATGTGAAACTTTGAAAATTCTGTCTTCTTGACATGTCTGGAATTCACCAGAGCACAGAGGAGAAGGATATTGTTGTAGAATGCAGAGGCCATGACGCTGCTAGATTCTGCAATGTGGATCATGCTCATGGGTAGGTTATCTCATGAATCTCAGTGCTTAAAGAATTAGCTGCTATTGTTTGTTTCTTCTCATTGAACACCTCAATCGCGCTTATGAAACTTGCAATGTCTTAACCTTCTGGTGATAGTTTGTCTTGGTCTTCTATCTTCATTTCAGCCTTAAGCTATGAATTTCCTCCCTGTCTGATACTCCTTTAAGTAGTGCATTCATGTGTAAACAGGTGGGAAAAGGATGTTGTGGACATGGTTGAACCAAGTGACAGGAAGCACCGGATTTCGGTTTCTTTTGAATGCGAGACTTTGAAAGCCGAGGAAGCAGCTGAGGACCACATCAAGAAGTTCATGCCCAAATTAGTCGGGATGGATGCCATCGGTGAGCGATTAGGAAATTCAGATGTTTCATCTCACTACTGGTTTTGTTTTGTTCGATGATTCTATTATTCCAATGACACTCTGATTCGTAAGTTGGATTGACATGAAATGAAACTGAAAAGATGAAGACCAGTTTAGTGAACCACTTAATTGACATCAAGGCTACACAAGACTGCTCATAAGAACATATGTCTGAATTGTGATCAAAGTATAGGATGCAGTCTGATTAGTTGTTTGATTTCACAGTTAACATCGGTCGGATGAAAATTGTCGGGCTGGACTTCAACGCTGAAGCTGAGGAGCAGGTTCTGCAAGATACATCTTAACTGTATGGTTGCCTCCTACGTGTGACTATTACGCTACTTTTGTGTATTCTCATCTGTTTCAGACTTCTTGAGATGATGGAAGTAACTCTTTAAGGAAGTTCTGCGTTTATAACTATTTGCTTCCTCTGGATTTACCAAATCTTAGTTCAAAGTGAGCAAACATTTTTGAGCATAAATGAAGAAGACTGTAAACAAAATATCCCCTTTTGATGGAAGCATGTCTAAAAGGTAAGAAGAAACTCTAATAATCCAAGAGAAAGAATGATTGAACAAAGAACTTTTATATGTTTATGATTATAAACAATTAGAGTCATTCTAATTTTCATGTTTTCAGCAGCCAATCTTGGTTGCATTTACGTGTTTCCTTACCTTGCTAGCATGCTTTTGACCTGCAAGATGATATTTAAACACTGTTTCACTATTGCAAACCACGTTACAGACTGCGCACATCCGGACAGCATCTGCTGCTGCCCCTTCTTTCAACATTTTTCCCTTCTTAGTCTCCAGATCATCAGCACCAGCTGCTTTATTCTGTTCTATTTGGCTGCTGGCACAGTTAGCCACCTTCACCGGGTTTTCTTGCGCAAGTTTCGCCTTCCCAGGATTTTCTTGAGGTCCAATGATCAGGTTGGCGGAAACAGTTGAAGCAGTAGGAACAGGAGCTGATACAGAAGAGGGCACCAGCAGACTCTTATTTGCGACGATTAATTTCTCCAGGTTCTTCTTGTGTTTCTTGCCAAGCTTATGTTGATCAAGAACATTTTTGCTGTTACAGTCAACTTTACAAACTTCACACCAAACCGATTGTACAATCTTGATTTTCTTGGGGCCCTTTTTAGAAAAATTACTCCTTTGAGAACCAATTGCTTGAGCCGAAGCCAGATTCTGCATTCCAGTTGAAGGCACTATGACACCCTGAAAGAGTAGGAAATGAATTTAGATATAAGTTGAACATAAACAAAGTTCTGAGAAACACCAACAACGTAAGATGGTTGTCTCCTAATTACTAACTACTCGCTTTCTTCCACTATAATAGTCCCGTGATACAACTCTTTATGAGGTATCACGGTACGACTCCAAAGTGAACCTTTTCAATGAAATGGATTGAGTAATTCACAGCAAGTTATAAAGGCTGGATATACCAGGCAAGCGATGTGAAAAGTTGTTTGTTTATAGAGGGGATGGCTGCTCAATCTCTAATTAGTATTCCTTCCGTTCCATTAGAAGAATTGTAATACCACTGAACTCTGGAGTATTTTGTATCTCATTTCCAAGTTCTATTAGTCCTTTTTTCTTCAAAATTGAGCTTGATAACAACTAGTTAAACCAAGCCATATTCAGATGCTAAAACCAGAACCTCCAATTTATGATCATTCCTCTCAGCATCCAACCAATCAATTTGGACATATAATGCCTGACTACTACATACAGAATCTAAAGAAATCCGATCTCTCCACAACAATCACAGGAAGCATTACCCAGCAAGTGCAAGAATTAGCCCAAACCCAAATGCAACTAAAATTTATTCCAAAAAACCAACGAGAGTAATACTGGAAAAAAAATAGAAGGGAAAAAAGGAATAACTTACAGCTCCGTAAAGGTTAACACCGGCCGACGTGAGAGCAACATTTTGAATTGGGTCCTGATATTCGGCAGGGGCAGCGGCAACAGTTTGGTAAGAAGAATAAGCCAAGCCCAACTGAGGAGCTTCATACCCAGGAGGATAAACATATGAATTAGCATGTGGGTTCGCCGCGCCCGGTGGAGCCGGATCATACCCGGGCGGTGGTGGTTGAATCTGTGCTGCGACGATACTTCCCGGGAAGTGATGATGATGATGATCAGGGAAAGGGTTAGGGTTTTGGGAATGGGCATAATGCAAAGAATAATTGGGATTTCCATAACTATAGAGATGGTAATTGGCATAGGAGTCAACTGGTGGTGCTTGGCTAATACCCGGTGGCTGCAATGGCGGGTTGAGTTGAATTTCAGTCCCGCTATTAGCCATGGGGGGATGGATTGACGGACGGACGGCGAATTTATTTATATTCCGATCGGACTCCGCAAAGAAGGATATCTTTTTCTTGGGGGACGGTGGCCGGCGGGTTTAATGGCAGAAGAATTGAACCATACGTCAGCTTCACTTTATTTGCTTATTAGCCCCAACTGGTTTCTCTATAATTTTATTTTAGACCCATTAACTTTGGACTTATTTACAATGTTTCTTTTTTCTTTTTCCCACTCTTTTGGAGCATAGTTAAACTATCTGTATTTTTATTTTTGCTTCAAGAAATAAATTTTAGATGAAAAAGTTATAAAAATGGTGAAATGCACAAATACCACACAACTATCGATTTTTGCAAAAAATACTGATGTGCATAAAATTGTTACTTTTTTGGGCCAGGCCCAATTGACGAAAGCAAAGATAAACAGTAAGGAGAAAAAGATGTATAAAGGGTCCAAAACCAAACTTAGGTCGGACAGTTCCTTAAAACCGAGCCGAAGGAGCGAGCTTAGGTTAGTAAAACAAATTAGGTCGGACTTACTGGTCTCCCCTATTTACACCATAACCGAGCTTAGAGAATTAGATCGGAACAAGATATGCCTCTGACACAGTAGGTAAGAAATCATTATAGAATTAGGTATATATTTTGAATATATGCAGGGATTGCCCATACCTTTGATGGGAAAGAAGCCATAAAAGCGGGCCATGATGGCAGAAAACGTGCACGTCACGGTAAAAAGAGAGGAGCAGGTGAAAGTGCAAATCATGACGGTTCAACGGGCATGACCGGACATTAAGTGGCTAACGGAAGGAAAAATGCAGGGGCAAATTCGTTTTTTCATGTCTTTTCACTGTTCATGTTCCTAATTTTTTTTCCTGGTGAAATGCACCAAATATCATACAACTATCGAGTTTTGCAAAAAATATTACTTTCCTTTAAAAACTCCAAAAAACACTACTTTCTTTTAAAACATGCAAAAACTACCATTTTCTCCATAATGGACGTTAAATGGCTGACGGAAGGAAAAATGGAGGGGCAAATCCATCTTTTCATGTATTTTCACTGTTCATATTCCTCAAATATTTTTTTTAAACAAAAAAATTGAATTCAGAAACCAGAAGAAAAAAAAACTGAAGAAAAAGATTTCCAGGAAATCGTTTTCTTCATAAACCAGAAAAAGTAAAAAACGGGTTTGCAGAGAAGAAGAAGAAGGGTGGAAATCGAGCTTCTTCTTCTTCCGATGTAAAATTGAATCATCTCTGTTTCTTGAGTGTAAAACTGAACCAGAAAGAAGAAAGAAATGGCGGAAAATGAATCAAATGATGGTGGGATATCATCGGTTTTCTCGTCCATACCTGAAGGTTGCATATCAAATATCATAGCCTTCTCCTAAAGATGCAAGCCAAGCATCAACAATTTAATGGGATTTCAAATCTGCATCGGAATCGGATTATGTTTGGGAAAGATTTCTGCATTCTTATTGCCAAGATATCATCTCTAACTCTCTTGGTGGGCATCGGTGGAAGAAGAAGAAGCTCGATTTCCACCCTGCTTCTTCTTCTTCTTCTCTGCAAATTCATTTTTTACTTTTTCTGGTTTTTGAAGAAAACTTGGTTTCTTGGAAATCGTTTTCTTCAATTATTTGTATATAAAAAAAAGGGTGAAATGCACCAAATATAAGGATGGCAAAAAAACCCAAACTCATTGGGTATTAACCCAATAAAATCTACCTAAAAAAATAATAGGCTGGGTGGGCTTTGGCTAAATATGTAAAGGGCGGGTTTAGGGTAGCCCATTGGGTACCCTAAAACCCGCCCATCATGGGTACCAAAAATACACATCCAAAACTACCCTTAAAATTATAAACAAAAACCCAATAACTCACCTATTTTAGTGGGACCATTTTATTTTTTTCTCAAACTTATTTTTTCTTTTTCTTTATTTTTCATGTCCTACAATTACTTTGTGTTTTTTTCCCCATTTATTCTTTTATAATATTTTTAAATTACACACTTATAAACACTAATTCAAAATTCGTTCCAAGTCGAGTTCAGACTCGGGTTTAGGGCTGGGTTTGGGTTCGGGCCGTGCCGGACCATTTCTGTACGGGCCCAGTTCTGGGACAGGTTTCAGGTCGGAGCATGCACGGGTTTATATAAATATAAAAAATTAAAAATTATATTTGGACAAAAAAAACTACATACCATTAAATATAAAAGTATACAATATTCAATATTTTAAATTTTAGAATAGATTCAAAAGAATTAAAATTCACTTTAAAAAAAAAGGAATTAAAATGAAATTAAAAAATTTTATTAATCAACCATTAAATAAACCTTACATTTTTGTATAATGGGTATTATGGGTACCCATAGCTACCTATTACCCATTTAAATTAAGATCATTAATTGAATGGGTAATAGGTACCCGTTACCCATTAATTTAATATCCATTTAATATTAGCCCAATATCCACCCAACCCGCCCATTTGACACTCCTAACCAAATACCACACAACTATCGAGTTTTTCAAAAAATATCAATTTCCTTTAAAAACTCCAAAAAATACCACTTTACTTTTAAAAAGTGCAAAAACTATCACTTTCTCCATAAACGGACTTTAAGTGGCTAACGGAAGGAAAAACGCAAGGGCAAATCCATCTTTTCATGTATTTTCACTATTCATGTTCCCCAATTTTTTTTTATACAAAAAAAAACTGAAATTTTTTTTTCCAGAAACCAGAAAAAGTAAAAAACAGATTTGCAGAGAAGAAGAAGAAGAAGAAGGGTGGAAATCGAGCTTCTTCTTCTTCTTCCGATGCCCACCGAGAGAGTTAGAGATGATATCTTTCCAATTAGAAGGCATAAATCTTTCCCAAACATAATCCGATTCCGATGCAGATTTGAAATCCCATGAAATTGTTGATGCTCGGCTTGCATCTTTAGGAGAAGTGAAGGCTATGATATTTCATAGGCAACCTTCAGGTATGGACGAGAAAACCGATGATATCCCATCATCATTTGATTCATTTTCCGCCATTTCTTTATTCTTTCTGGATTCAGTTTTACACTCAAGAAATAGAGATGATTCAGTTTTACATCAGAAGAAGAAGAAGAAGAAGCTCGGTGGGCATCGGCAAATCCGTTTTTTACTTTTTCTGGTTATGAAGAAAACAATTTTCGGGAAATCGCTTTATTTAGATTTTTTTTTTTTCTCTCTTCTGGTTTCTAAAGAAAACGATTTCCTGACTTTTTTTTTTGTTTAAAATTTCTTTTTTGTGGAAGATGAATAATGAAAAGACATGAAAAGACGGATTTGCCCCTGCGTTTTTCCTTCCATCTGCCACTTAACGTCCGTTATGGAGAAAGTGGTAGTTTTTGCACGTTTTGAAAGTAAAGTGGTGTTTTTTAAAGTTTTTAAAGGAAAGTGGTATTTTTTGCAAAACTCGATAGTTGTGTGGTATTTGGTGCATTTCATCCTAAAAATATTTATTAAAAAAATGTAATTGTGAGTATGGAGAATATTGGAAAATACAAAAGTAAAATGGTCATACAAGCTTCGTAGATTCAATATGGTAATTCTCTTTTACTTATTCTTTTCAATGCGTTTGATGTGCGAGAATAAAAACGGGAATAGCGATCATCCAGTATTTAACTTTAAAATAGTGATGGCCATGAAAAATCCTAGATTCTTTGAGTTGTTTGAGAGAATGTTGTAAAATGATTATCAATTTTTTATTTTCATGTTTAAATTTTATAAAATATAATGTTTGATTTCTGCTTATTAATTGATGTGATTTGATTTGATCAAGTAACCGTTTTAAGTAACATGATCTATATGTAAAAAAATTTCAATCCCTGAAACCATTTTAACTCTACCTCACATTTTCATTTTTGTGCGCCATATTGATGGTGTGTCTTTTGTTCCTCTTCTTCTTTCCTTTGATACATCACCAATGAAAATGATTAACACTAAGATTAACCAAGCAAACACCATAGACAGTGCAAAATTGAGTCCAACACACATGAACAGACATTGGTTGAGAGAAATATGGACCGAATCTTCTATCCCACTTTTAATAGTTCATTCGTGTCTCGTAATAGTTGTCAACAATATTGGAATCGAACTCAAATTAGCCGACATTACGGCACGAGCTAGCATCGTGGATTCGTGGGAAATTTGTCATTTTGGTCTTTCCTCATTCATTCAAGAAAAGAAAACACTGATGAGAGAATCTCTGTGGACTAAAAGCCAAAAGGCAATGAGATGGCCAGCCTACGCTGTTTCTCAGCATCTTCTTCTTCACCCATCAGTAATTACCATTGTTAAAGAAATTCCCAGCAAGCAATTCCAGGCATTCTAACCTAGTTTTACTCGAACACATCTCTAAACTCTTTGAAAAGAAAGAACAAAATCCATAATTTGTTACTAAATGGTGGCGATAAGATCTAAATTACCAGAAAGAAAAAGACATGGCACTTATGATTAGTTGCCGGGTTTATGCGTATGGCATTGGCAGGTGACCAAACTGAGATGCCATCTTTTTTTTCTTTTGATCATTTTAATATTTTGCTTGCAGAATCATCAAGCTTCTTCTCTCTTCCAACTAACTCACTCAACACATCAAGAATTTCACCAAAAGATCAATCTTTCAATGGAAAATACACAATCAATCAAATGTTGCTCAACCAAAATTTGTTGCTTTTGTGCAAAATGAGGCACAAAATTTCAGCAAATGTACTAATAACCTCTAATGAAAACTACCTTCATCTCAATCTGTAACAGTAAGCTAGCAAAAGCAATGCCAAAGTATGAACAAAGAGTACTGTACCATATGTTTTGTCACTTCTCTCAATTGGAAATCAGCAGGGGATCAGCAACATGACTATTGTTTCCAGTCCACCATAGCTTCAATCCAACAACATCTTCTCTGACCATTTTTTGATGATGAGCCACCATTGCTGGAACATTCAAACCACAGCTATTTTGAATGCATTGAAGCTCCTCGTTTGTGCTCTCTTTGTTTCTGCTTTCAGTGAAACCAGCATAGTGAGCCCTCATGTGACCCCCTAAAGCCTGCCCTGTCAAAAACACCTTCAAGCATATGCCACACTCATGTTCTCTACTCTTATTTGGCTCCAAAACCGCAGGAGAATCCGCCATTTCCAAATCAAAATGCCTAGGCTCCTCAATTGATCCGCCCAATTCATCTTTTGTCTTCGAGACACTAGGGAAATCAGAACCCGTGTCATTAATTTCAGAACCATTTTGCTTAGAGAAAGAATCGCCCGACCCATAAAGGCAAGAATCGTCAACTTCATTAAGATCACACACAAAAGCATCATCTCCAGAAACTTTACCCACACCCCTCGACAGCATCATCAACCCCATAACCGCGTGTACTAGTTCATCAGGCACAGAGGGATTAGAAAGAGGGGAATTTTGACCGAATTTGTACCTCAACGCCGACCGCTTCTTCCTGGGATAGATGATGTCGAAATCTGAGAACCCATTGGCAGATTCAGAGGAGGCTTTTGATCTTTTGGAATTGGAATGCGATTTCATATGACCGTACATCGCTCTCATGGAATCGAACCCTTTGCCGCATCTCTTGCAAAGATGCTGATCCCTTAGCTTGGCAGAGTGAGCCCGCATATGACCAGCAAGAGCTCTTGAAGAGGGAAATCTTTTGCAGCATTCTTTGCATATATTTCCTTTTCTTGGATCGCTGTTTAAATCGGAAGCCTTCCAAGATTTCTTGGGATTTCCTCTGAGGCCATAGCTTTCCTGAACTTGATCTTGATCATCACTTCCAAGAGCTATACTGCTCTGATTCTCCATGTTTTCTGCATTTAAGCTACTGTTCGATTGCTCTGCTGAAGAAGCCCTGGAAGAATTCTTTTCTTCGAGTTCATAATCATCATCATGATCATTGTCACCGTCTTCAAGGCCCATTTGGGCGTCACTTTTCACTTTCCCCTTTCTAGCAGCAGAAATCAATGCCAGATGACCCCTCATGTGCCCACCCAATGACTTCCCACTGAAGCAACACTTGCTACAGAACTTGCATTGGAATTTCTTCCCTTGAACTTCTTTCATCCTTCAATTTTTGCAAACGGAATCAAAAGGAACCGATCCAAGAACCAGAACCCAGAATCAAGAAAGCTGAGAAAACTCAAATATATGCTCAATCCAAAGAAAGCTCACTCTAATAAAGAGGAATCAGAAAAATCCCAGATCAGAAAACTCAAAGAACTCAATCAATCATATGAACGACGAAGGAGATGAATTTAGATCAGGGACCGGAATTCTCCCAATCTCAAAGACTCAAACAATGAGAAACGAAACCCATACGAAGAATTAGTACTTCAAGAAGATCTGGTGACTAAAAACCCAAATAAGGCCTCTGCATTTAGCCACGAAAACAGTGAAAATATACTACCAAAAGCAAAAAGAAGAGGCGGAAACTAAAATTGACTAGCTTCCTTCTCTCTCTCTCTCTCTCTCTCTCTCTCTTGCAATCTCAAAGAAAGCTCTCTCTCTCTCTTGCAATCTCAAAGAAAGCTCTCTCTCTCGCTCGCTCGGTCGTGCTGTTATGTAGTGGCTTTAGGCCACATTGCCCTTATATATTTGCCTTTGGCCCTTCCCTTCCCTTGCATGGGAGCAAGTATGAGTCTCTCTCTACCCTACAAAAGGGGATTGATAAAATTTACAGTGAGAAAAATAAGTAAGGATATTTATAATAATAATAATGAATGTGATATTTACTGATTATAAATAAATATTTTTATGAAAAAAGTTCATATAGATAAATTTTAATATTTAAGGTTATTATATCGTTACCATATATGCTTCTTCTAATAAAATGGTCGGTTAAATAATTCTTTTATGAAAACAGGTATGGTATATTACTCTGTCTGTCTCATTAAAAATAATATATTTGAAATTAAGAAATAAAAAAGAAAAAAAAAACCAAATTATTTAGTGAAAGGGTCTTGGTCCTTTTAAATGAAAACTCAAACTTTTACCTACCATTCAAAATTAAAATAATGTCATTTCATTAAGGCTGCTGTTATTGCCAGAGCAAAAAATTACTGCCAGAGTAATTTTTAATTATTTTTCCTAAACTACCCTTTATTATCCTAACTATTAATCCTTCTCTCCCACAATACTTATCCCTTAACAATTTTACAGCGTTCCTGTTACCGCTGCTTCCCTCTCTCGGTCTAATCTTCTCCTCCGCCTCCGTCGGTGGTCTCTCCTCTTCAGTCTTGTTGTCGCCTCCCATCTCAGCTATTCCCAGGATGGCATTATCACTCGACTCTGCTACAGTTTTTAGAATTTATAATAGCAACTTCAGATCTTCACCACATGGCTCCGTTGTTATTGAAATCTTCCTTCTAATCGATGCATAACAGAACACTCAAAATTTTATACCTTTAGTGTTCTTGTTTTGCCTCTTTTTAGGAAAAAAGTGTGGAAGCGGCTACACTTTGTTTTGTTAGTTTTTGTTACAAATAATCACTCCATCAATTCGACCGCCGTCGAGGGAAACAGTCTGCTTCAACCATTGCGGCCATCACCGTGACCAATCTGTTTTGTGCTCTGTTATTTTTGGGTATGTTACTATGTGTGATGTTGTACTTTGTCTTCCTTGCACCAGTTTTGTCAATTTCTCTTCTTAACAACAAGAATCTCATATCGTCTTTCTCTCTTTTCTTCCAGTCTGGTGTTCTTAACATCACCAACCGTATTGATGAATCGCTTGCATTGTGTAAAGATTTCTATTCAATTTTATTCTTGTGTTTCATCATGTAAAGAACCCAGTCCAAAAAAATGACATTGTTAAAAGCTGGATGTCTCAAATACTCCCAACCATACAAGAACATGATAGAAGCAAGAAAGAAAAGTAACATTCATTAAAGAATTAAACATCAACTGTTTTGTGTTCTGTTTGATGCAACCTCAGAATCACCATATTTTTACCTTCATAAACCCACTTTAGAATTTGATGGATGGGGTTCTTTAAAAAAAAATTAAAAAATTTACTACTTGTAGTAGACAATAGCCGCTAAATCGAGTTAAAATATGGTGAAGATAGTGCAGGATTTTTGGCTTGTGTTCAATGATGGGGAAGATCTCTCTGTTGTACAGAAAGAGATGAACGGTAGATTTGGAAGAAAAGTGTTAAGCGGTTTGATTGATTAAGGGCAATTAGGGAATAAAGGTAATTTATTGCTCTGTATCCTAATTTTTGCTCTGGCAATAACACTAGCCTTTCATTAAATAGAATGAGTGAGTAGGGGTGATTTGGTTTGAACCAGAAACCCTTGTTACCCTTCAATGGGGATTTTTTATTTTTTAATAATTTTTTTAATGCTCTTTGCCTTTCCCATTTCTTTTTTCAAGGGGTTTTCTATAATAAAAAAAGAATTAATTTAAAAAAAAAGGGACAAAAGGTAATGTTGCTACTGGAGCTATCTTCCTTTTGAATGGGAATTTCACAGAAGCACGATTTCTTTGCACAAAAATACATCATTGACTTTATTAGTTAGCGTTAGCAGTAAACGGAAGAAAAATGTTTAGGATTGGTGTAGACAGAGACGTGGCAAATTGTTCATATATAAAACCAAGAATGCTACTGTCACTCTATTTAATTTAACCAGTGAGTGCATTATCCTTTATTTTTAATACTTTTGACTTGACTCCTTTAATTTATTTAAATTTTATTTTTACTCGTTTACCATTTATTACTCCTTTCGTACCATTAAAAGTGTCCATAATGACATAATTGTTTCCGAGTCACAAATGACTCTTTGTATAGGACGGATGGAATGACATAACTGTTTCCGAGTCATCTTTATATGGGACGGATAGAGTATCTCAATAAGAACACAAACTTCTACTCTCAACAAGTATTACTACTACACAGGGTAGATATAACCAAATGACATGACAAGATGGTAAAAGAACACATCGTGAAATTCATATCTATTAATGAAAGATTTAAGACAAATGGTTTTCTAGAACTCGTAGTCATCTTATCAACCAAATGACAACACCAAAATGGTAGTAATCATTAATACAATGTAAAGTGTATAACCATAGAGCTTCTTGTTTTCGAACCAGGGAGCAACATGATCAAAGCTCTTAACTACAAAACGAAAACTTAAAAAGATCAGGAAAAAAAAAAAAAAAATACTGATTATACGAAACAAAACAAAAAAAAATTGGTAATGAATCCAGCTTACTGCTTCGTGTGCCTATATTTTCTTGTCCACACACGCGTCTAGGCAATAGCAGGCATGTCCTTGAGCCAGGCATCCAATGGCTTCCCAATCGAATACACGATGAAACCGATCTCCCTCACCTTCTCCACATTAACAACGTTCCTACCATCAAAGATAAATGCCGGTTTCTGCATGTTATCATATATCCTCTGGTAATCAAGATTCTTAAACTCGTCCCATTCTGTAAGGACGCAGATGGCGTGAGCGTCTTTAGTTGCCTCGTATGCATCCCAAACAACACTCACTTGCTTCACAGTTGTGGGACTCATTGGCTGCAGATGAAGGGGATGATCCCAATCAAACTTGTTCATGGTGAGGTCCCTTTGGATTTGATCCTCAGTCACTTGTGGGTCATATATGCTCACCCTTGCTTTGTCACCCAGAAGCCCCTTGCACACATCAATAGCTGGGGTCTCTCTTGTATCACCAGTATCTTTCTTGAATGCAAATCCCAAGACAGCAATTTTCTTGTTCGCAACTGTATTGAACATGGAGGAAACCACGCGGTTAACAAATCGGCTCTTCTGATAATCATTGATCTTGATAACTTGCCTCCAGTACTCTGCTACCTCAGGAAGGCCATTGCACTCACAAATGTAGACCAAGTTCAGAATGTCCTTCTGGAAGCAAGAGCCACCAAAACCAACACTAGCATTCAGGAACTTGGGGCCAATTCTTGAGTCTTTACCGACAGCATATGCAACCTGGCTAACATCAGCACCAGTGGCCTCACAGAGAGCAGACATGGCGTTGACAGATGAGATTCTTTGTGCCAGGAATGCATTGGCAGCGAGCTTAGAGAGCTCAGCAGACCATAAATTGGTGGTGAGGATGCGGTCTTCCGACACCCACTGGGCATAAACATCTTTTAGTGTCTTGATAGCCTTCTGGCCTCCTGGAGTTTCCCTGCCTCCAATCAGAACCCTGTCGGGGTGAAAGAGATCCTGAATTGCAGTTCCCTCTGCAAGAAATTCTGGGTTTGAGAGGATCTGGAAGTTAATTCCTTTACTGTTATGTGTCAAAATTTTCTCAATGGCCTCAGCTGTCTTCACTGGAACAGTTGATTTCTCCACCACAATTTTGTCAGACTTTGAGACATCAGCAATCATGCGAGCTGCACTCTCCCAATATGTTAGATCTGCAGCTTTGCCTGCTCCAAGACCTCTTGTTTTAGTGGGAGTGTTGACAGATACGAAGACAATATCAGCCTCGCATACGTGTTTCTCCACATCAGTGCTGAAGAAGAGGTTCCTACCACGGCACTGCTTCACCACATCATCAAGACCAGGCTCATAAATGGGTAGCTGGTCACTGTTCCATGCATTGATTCGAGGTGCAGAAATATCAACAACGGCCACTTGAACAGAGGGGCACTTTAGGGCTATGACAGCCATAGTGGGCCCCCCAACATATCCAGCTCCAATACAGCAAATCTTCACCATTGTTTCTCTACTTTCACAATCTGGAGTTAAACAGATCATAGATGAGTTCATAGGCACAAATAATCATTTATAATTGAGAACTACACAAAATGTCTGCCAATAGATGGAAAGGTTCATCTCATATCATTTTTCAAACACCACTGTAGTCAGTACCTCACAGTTCAAAAGTGCATTTTAGCCTCAGACCCACCTACCACTCATATTACATTCTTGACATTACAAAGTGTGTTACTCTTTATCCAAGGGAGTCTGAGCGGCAATATATTCAAAGAATTGTGAGAAACAAGTAATCTAACATTTCTTTCACATTACAATCTTAGGAAGTAATATTTTCCCTTCAAAGTCTATACTCCAATATTGGTGTGATGCGCCATATCCTGCAGCCTCAACCTAACTTAATACTTTAGACATGGAAACTCATAGCTCAATCTGTCCTAGAAAACTTCATGCAACATTCTAGCTCAAAGAAATTGGGTAAATAATGAAATATTTCTCCAGTAAAGCTAGATTCAACTCTAAATCATACACAGAAACTCATTATGCAAAACATGACCGGTAACTCATTCAATTATCTTAAAAGATTACTGGATCAGAACAGAATGTGCCAAAGACTATAAAATTTAAATTATTTAAGGACGAAAATCGGTTTCAGAATTTGACATGTTACTATAATTTGACGTGATTGAAATTTTCAGTTCAGACATACATCAGCTATCAGAGCGCATGAAGGAAGAGTTAGAGATCTCAGACTTAGTAATGCAAAAACACTCCGCATCGCACCGTATTGAATCACCAGGATTCAAAACAGATCCAGCGTGATTCGTACACAGAAGAGACTGAGTCAGTAAATCACAAAGCGAGGTTTATTCTCCACCAACAAAGAATCACCAATCGCAGCTAAAACTTCAGATCTTTTACAAAACCTAACCAAATGCTAATAGATCTAACGAATTACGATCACAATTAGCATCCAATTGAACAACAGCACAAAACATACACCGACATCAAGTAATCATGATTCAGCAAATCGAGACAACAACAAGAATCGAATCCAAATCAAATCATCAAGCAGAAACCGACGTAAATTAACGAAAACTCCACAGCTCCTGATCCATGAAACCCAATCGTTTCACCTCCTCCGACACTTCCAAAACACGAATCACACATTCAACGAAACTTTAACCGAAGAGCTAGACATGCAAATGCAATGACGAAATGAAAAATAGATGGAAAAAAACAGAAAGGAATTGAAACTTACCGATTGAGATCACTGCCTTGGCGCTTGTAAGAGAAAGAGAGATCTGAATGAGTAGCAGTGAATGAAGGAAAAATGCGTGTCCGTATGAAAAAACAAATCTAGCGGGCGTCCGGTTTTATAGCTGTTGAGGCTCCGAGATCTATTCTCCCGGGTCAATAACCCGGACGCCAAATTCCATTTTTTGACCCTGGGAAGAAGGTAATTCAGGGGGCGGTTTGCGCACGATTAGCGATGTGGGTCTGGGGTAAATTGACAATTTGACTGTAAAAAAATGCTATACTCTTAGGAGTTAGGACCATTACCAGTACATTTTATTAGTAGTACTAAATTGTACCCCTATTGATTTAATAAATAATTAATCTACCTACCTCTAGTTATATTAACTTTCATATTTGTAATTAATACTAACATATTTTGAAATAAATTGAAATGTGAGATTGAAACTCACATATTTGTTTCTTCCTTTCTATTTTTGTTTTTACAATAAATTTAGTATATTATAATTATTTTTTTATTATTTTCAATACAACTTTTCATCATAATATATTTTTTATACTCTTAGTGCACGTTTTATATTTAAAAAATTATTTTTTAAAAATATGTTTTCGAAACCATGTTTTAAAACATGATTAATTGGTATTGAGTCTAACTTGATGATTTGAAACTCAATTTATATTTCATGACAATTTTTAATTATTTTAGGTTACATATTTTCACATCTTTAATATAACTTTTAACATTTGTAATACATTTTTTTGTTAAAATAATTCAAAATCAAAAATTTAACTACACAACTCTAATATTATACAAAACCTTAATTTTGTTGTAGTATTGAAACAATATTAAATACTCCATATGTCACACTCAAATAATCCACTTTGTATTACTATAAGTATTGATACAAATGGGACGGAGGGAGTATGAAGCTATTGTAACTGAGTGAATGAATAGTTTTAAAAAACATAATTTGAGAACTTGTTTTAAAAATAAAGAGAGATTTTCATAACTATCATTTTTCTCATGATAATAGTTCATTAACTTAATTTAACACAATCATTTATATCCATGTGTAATATATCTAAATTTGATATGCGTAATCTTTTTACCGTTTGATATAAGTTTTTTTTTTTTAATGACCAACCTATATGATAGTATTATAATTGGTGAGGGAGAGTTTGAGTGATGGATAATGTATAGATTTTATAACCCTCAAGTCGTGAATTCGAACTTTGAGCATGTAAAGCTAAAAAGTAAAAATAATAATAATAATAATAATAATAATATTTGGTGATTTATACACGACGCGTTTTGATGGTTCGTGCATTTCTGGGCGCACGACTTTTGGAGGTGGCGGTGCGCTGTACTAATTGGGGTTGGAATGTGATCATATTCTTTCCACATGTTGACTTGCAGCGCACAGTTTGTATGAACTAGGAACGTGTTCTTCTTCTTCTTTCCCCTTTCTAAGTAACACATTTATAACCTTTATATTATATTCTCCCCAAGAGCAGGTCAATGAATATTATGTGCTTTGAACCATCCTTGATGGTGCGTTTGGCTTGCTGGGTATCTGATTGCTAGAATTAAAATATTCAAGTTTAGTACGTACAGAAATTTAATTATTTAAATTATTATATTTTATAAAAGATAATTTAAATTTTTTTTAGTGAGGAATTTATGATTATTGGGTATGAGATGTCTCCATATTTATTTTTATTTTCATTTTCACGCGTCAAGCAAACGCACCGTGAATGTAGATCATGGGTTCTAAATCCATTATTTGCACTTCTAATACATGCATTTTATTGATATTAATACATGTTGATGAAATTTTACAAATTAGCTCTAATTACTTTTGAGTCATTGTCACAAATTAGAAGGATTGGACTTTGATAGTATACAATTTATTGCGACTTTTAATATGTAATGTATGGAAAAAATAGACTAATAAAAAATTAATTGTGTTAAAGTATTCTATACCCTTTTTTCCAATTAATTAAATATATAAATAAATAAATATTCAATAACCAACGCAAATCAGTCCTTAAAATCTCACTTTCAACCCGCTTGCTCTCCATGTCTATAAAATAAATAAATAAATCAACTTTATTTTTACATTTTTTTAATAAACAAAAATTGTACAATTTTGAATTATTACTTTTATATTAGTACGAATTGAATACTCTAAAATACTATTTTGTGCAAATATACACACATTGTTGAAAAATCAGATGTTAACGTGGCATTTGTGTGACAAAAAACATATTTAATTGTACAATATAACTCCTAAATAATTGTAAAACACTGTTATAACTAATAGATACCTTTTTCTTTTTTCTTTTTTTTTTGAAACGAAAGAGTTGTGTATTAATGGCGTTGTAAATAGTCCAACAACGTTTGAGATACAAAAAAGGGCAGCAATGGCCACCAATACTCCTGCTGCTGGGGCACCGTGGGGCCATGCTATGCTAACATATGCGCAATGACATTCTTGCCCCTTTCTACCTAGTAGATGCCTCTGGTACATAGTCTATGACTCGCCACCACAATCTTGCATATAACTGGGTCTCGATCTCTGGGCACCCCTCCCCTCTGATCACCAGTACGACCGCAACCGCATCCCCCACTAGTGAGCATCGAGCCCACCCCTGCTGCCCAATTAGCTCGAGCGCCGCCAGACAGGCTATCGCCTTTGCCTCCTCTGGGGAGCAAACTCCGTAATTTTCCAAGCTATGCCACCTAACCACCTGCCCTCCTTATCATATCCACAAACCCCAATCGCCGTCCGACAGGTCGAGGGGTGATAGGCCGCATCAAAGAATACCCTAATACCTGGCGGGGCTCTGGCCAAGAGAATAGAGAATGCTATAACTAATTAAGGCCTAATAAACTTGTTATATTGTAGTTCAAGAATAAGAAGTTTACAATTTAATTAATTGCATGACAATTCCGTAGACAAACCCTTTTTTTTTTTTTTTTTTAAGAATTCGCTTGAAAAAGTTGAGCCTCCTATATACAAATTACGTTAAAACAATATATATGCCAGATAAAGACAAACAAACGGTTTAGTTTAGTATTTATGGGTAATGTTGAAGCCTGGATCCCTGTCAAGGCTCCTAAGCTCGTCCTCCGTTGCGATACTTGTACTTGTAGTCGGGACTAACTTCCCGATTTCACTCTGATGCATAAGTTAGTACCTTAGCAAGTGATAATGCGTTACCTTAATCTGGTAGAACGATCGAGTATTTATAGGCGAAAATGTTCCAGGCAGCTTGTAGGAGAAGCGACGAGCCACGTCAGCTGATGATGTCGCTGGGAAGATACGAAGGAGATCTTTTCTTATCCAAACCTAACCGTCTCCTCGATTGCAATGTAGAACCAATCTAAAAGTTATATGTGTACGGGACACGTGTCCTCCATTGAAAGGGCTATATTTCGCTCCTGAGGCTTGTGTTGGGCTATGCCTCGTATGACCCAGCTCTAGTTCCAGGCTTCGTCCCCTGGTGACTTCGGCCGACCTGCTGTCGATACTATTTCTATATCCAATAGGTAATACCAGTTTATAAATAGTGGACCACTTCTTAATTAAAAGTATCATTTTCACGATACATTCATTTTATTTTTCGTACTCTACAATAATTTGATAAATATCTATGATGTATGTAATTTTCAGTTAGCAATTAGGAAGTCGCTTTCATTAATAAAATGTGAGGTTCATGTTGTTCGCCACAATCACTCGAAGGCAGATCTGACGGTAGGTGTGCTGTGTGCATATATATATATATATATATATATATATATTACCATTATGCACTTCTTCATTTGTTTTCCTCCCCATGCGCCATTTTGATATTTTCAAGCACAACTAAACAAGAAACCGACAATAACGACAGTTTTACTTCACTATTCTAGAGATCGATTAAATGAGTTGTTAAGTTCGGTCCATGAATAATCGTATTTCTAATATCGTTTTCAGTATTAATAATATAGCTGTTTCAATAAAATGAAGATAATATACATTATGATCGTGTGTGGTCGATACGTTACACCTCATTGAAATATTACTTAAAATATTAATATTATAACGAATTTAATGACGCTGAAAAAAAAAAAAAAGAAGCTTCAAAGCAGTATTTTCAGAGCTAATTAAAGGAGAACGAAGACCCTTCAAAAACAAGAATGAAGGGCAACAACTCTCGAGGACTAAAATTAATTTTTTGGGCGTTAGCTTTTTTCATACTTCTAGAATTGAGCAATTAGTTAAAATATTCTTTAAAAAACGAACCACAAAAAATCAATTTAATTCCTTGAAGTTTAAGAATCAATATGCTTTTTCAATAATGTTGTAGTCATTTTTAAGGAAAGTCCAAATCATTGCATTCCAAATAACAAACCGAAGAAAAACAAAAACAGAATGATGATGGTGAGATCTATTTTAATAATGACTCGAGAGAAAGTATAGGGCGGTTAATAACCACCACATATGACTAATGTAATGGTCATTAATCCATTCAAATTATGTTATATGATATATTTTTTATTAAATTAATAATACACTAACCTTCACATGGGACAATTATTGAAAGACGAATGACTGACTTAATAAAAACCGGCACTATAGTCTATAGCATAATTTGGATGAATTAAGGGGCCGCTTGGTTAGATGTATTTGAACTCTGCGATGGAAGTCACTTGGTAATGAATGCAATTGATAGTGCTTGGTTGGATGTAATGGGAATCAAAATTCCTCAATCAATCCCTTAATACATAATCCCCCTATGTATTCACCCAACCCCATTGAGGACTACCAAACCCTTTTTTTAATACCCAAAAAGCCCCTCAGTTTTTTTGAAGAGTTAGTAGCCCTATATTTTTTTTCCAAAAATGCCCTTACTTCTACTAACTTTATTACTTCACTTTCTCTCTCTAAATATTTTTCTCTCTCTAACATTATTACTTCACTTTCTCACTCTAAATGTTTTTCTCTCTAACTTTATTACTTCGCTTTCTCTCTCTAAATGTTTTTCTCTCTCTAACTTTATTACTTCGCTTTCTCTCTCTAAATTTTTTCTCTCACTAACTTTATTACCTCACTTTCTCTCTCTAAATGTTTTTCTCTCTCTAACTTATTACTTCACTTTCTCTCTCTAAATATTTTTCTCTCTAACTTTATTACTTCACTTTCTCTCTCTAAATGTTTTTCTCTCTCTAACTTTATTACTTCGCTTTCTCTCTCTAAATATTTTTCTCTCTCTAACTTTATTACTTTATTACTTCACTTTCTCTCTCTAACTCTGTTACCTCACTTTCTCTCTAAAATTTAGGGGTGGGCATGGTTTGGTCCAATTCGAAATTCGAACCTAATTCGAATTTACCGAATTCGAAGAAACCTAATTCGAATTCTGAATTCGAATTAGGTTTGGTTTGAAACCGAATTCGAATTCTGAATTCGGTTTTCGAATCGGTTTTCGAATTGGGCATTCAGACCAAAAACCGAACCGAAAACCGATTTACAATATATATATATTTATTAGTAAAAAAATAAACGAAAAGTGGGAAAAGAGAGAGAGAAGAGGGATGAAGCATAGGAGGAAAAAGTGGGAAACGGGCCGCGTGAAAAGCAAGAAAATTTGGGGGAAAAGTTGAGGAGGGTAGGGAAAAGAGGGGACATGCTACTCTGATTTGCAATATATATATATTTTTTTATTAGTAAAAAAATAAACGAAAAGTGGGAAAAGAGAGAGAGAAGAGGGATGAAAGCATAGGAGGAAAAAGTGGGAAACGGGCCGCGTGAAAAGCAAAAACATTTGGGGGAAAAGTTGTTGAGGAGGTAGGGAAAAGAGGGGACATACCACTCGAGTAGCAGGCCTGGGCGATGGATTGATCTTGGCAATAATAAGCTTTTTCTTATACAAAAGGCATCAACGCATCAAGAAGGTGAGGGAACGCCTTACCCGAGGCCGAGAGTGCGAAGATATTCTCAATTCCAGTGGCGGAAAATCTTCCAAACTTTTTACAGGTAGAGAGATCAAGAAGGGCACGAACAACTTCTCAGAAGATCGACTCCTCGGCGTCGGAGGCTAAGGTGAGGTTTACAAAGGCATCCTCAACGACGGAACAGTCGTCGCCATCAGACACCAAAGCACCACTGTTTTAAGGGGGTTTACAAAGGTTTACAAAGGCATCCTTCGTTCCTTCCTTTGACTCGCCGACCGAGTCCCTGCCGTCGTCGACCTCCTCCCTCTTCTTCTGATTCATCTTCTTATTAAAGTTTGAATTCGGTTTTCATGGTTTCAAACCGAATTCGAACCGAATTCGAATTGCGAATTCGGTTTGGTTTCTTAGAATTTTAAACGAATTAGGTTCGGTTTTCGAATTGGCCAAAAAAAAATTAAAACCGAATAAACCGATTCGAGGAAACCGAGTAAACCATAAACCGAACCGATGCCCACCCCTACTAAAATTTTCTCTCTCTAACTTTATTACCTCACTTTCTCTCTTTAAATTTTTCTTTATCTCTAACTTTATTACTTCACTTTCTCTCTCTAAATGTTTTTCTCTCTCTAACTTTATTATTTCATTTTCTCTCTCTAATATTTTCTCTCTCTAGCTTTATTACTTCACTTTCTCTCTCTAAATTTTTTTGTCTCTAACTTTGTGATGTGCGTGAAATTGACTTTCCCATTGGGCCTAGCCCAATGAATTAAAACAAAGAAACAGAAAGATAAAGAAGCCTTGATCCATGTTCAGATCGGATAGATCATACAAACCAAGTCTATCTGTCCCAAATTTAGGTCGGTCCTAAAACCTTAGATCGGTCATGAAGAATGAACAAGAAAACTCACTAAGGCTTAGGTCGGAAAACGTTATAATCCAACTTGGTAATCTTAGATCGGTAAGCCTTATAACCCCCAACTCGGATAGATTGGGTCAAGGAAAGTATAAACTATAAAGCCCAGGTCAGTAAAAGCCTAGAGAAGTTAGATCGGTCAACAGTGTTAAAACTCAGGTCGGTAAATAAATAAAACACAGGAAATCTTAGGTCGGCAAAGAGTAAATCGGTCTAAGACAAAGATAATATTGTCTAAACAGTTAAACGTCATGGTAGGACCCCAAAATTAATATATATGCAGGAACAATGATGACAAAGGAGCCATGTTAAAGCCATTATTCCGGGAACGGCCAAAGTCATCATTGCAGGAAGAATAAATGGGAGTGTATGTCTTCATAACCCAACGGAATCATCAAGAGTAAGCTTATAAATACTCAGGCACAAGCCTCATTCAAAAAAGTTCCAATAAGCAATTTCTGGCAATTCTTACAAGCACTTCTATTCTCTTTCATTTACAATTTCTTTGAAAGCCCTTGTTGATTATTATCATTCTCTTACATATTACTGACTTGATCGTCGGAGCCTATACAGGGGGGAAAGCCCCGCTCCTTTCCTGGATTGATCATCAATTGGTGAACGGAGCAGTGCAAAATCATCAAGCTTCATCCTCCTTGCCAAGATCAGCAACCCTACTTAGTTCATCCCTCAAATTGCTCATCCCAAGTTGGACCATTTTGTTCCTCAAAGCTTCATTTGGATTGGGCTATTACTGTCTTCAAGAATTCATTGGGCCGCGAAGAAGCATCGTTTCATCATTGTAATTTTTGCGTCACATCACTTTGTTACTTCACTTTGATTTTTTCTTAATATAGTTGAAAGAGTAAAACTGAAATTTTAACTGATTTTGATTGCTAATGATAAGCTAAACCAAGCACTATCAATCACAATGATACACATTACACAATTTTAACCAAGCACAATTGACTACTCAATCATTTTCATTGCCATTGACCCCTCAATCATTCCCAGTGTCAATTCCATTGAGGAATTTCTCCTAAGCGCCCCCTTATAGTCACAACGTCAGTCATGACACTGTGGTTATTAACTAGTATATTTTCTCCATCCGCCCCTAAAAGACCTGTCCTAGGCCCATGGATCCGTGGAGTATGGTCAGAAAGTCAATGGCCCATAAAATGGAGGCTCAAACATACAGTGGTTAACGGTAATCAGATTTTCAGAGCCCCTTACGAACCAAATCTGACGGTTAACGTTGGGACGCAAAGTTTAAACAAATGATAAAAACGCTCCAAAAAACAAGCCCACAAAAAAACTAGCCGTTACAAGAGCGACCATTGCTTAACGTTCTTCTATTATGCCTCCTCCGATCCCGCTTCTCTTTCATCATCAATGAAACTCAAAAAACATTCGCCTCAATTCTGCCATTCGCCCATCGCATAACCCCTCCAAGAATCATCATCACTTCCACTCTCACTAAAAAACCCTAATTTTCCTTACCTTTAACCCACTTGCCGGCAAATTCTTCCATGGATTTGAAGGCCAAGTCACCCGGATCAGTAACCCCTGCAAAGGACTCGAAGTCGGCAAGCCGATCAAAGATCGAGGAACCGCTCCGGAATTCCGAGAATTTCAATCCCAATTTGTCAAGCCCTGGATTGAAATTGAAACCTACGAATTCTCCGTTGAACAAATCTGCAACCAAAACCCAGAAATCGGCCACCAAGAAATGCAGCAACATCCCTAACCCCTTGGTTTCCCCGCCGAACAAGAACAAGATCCGGGAGAGGAAGTTCGTCGTAGCGAAGAAGAATTCGAAGAGAGATAAATTGAACTCTTCATCAGCGGCGGTTGCCTGTAAGTGCAATAATAAAGGGAAAAAGTGTGTATGCTTGGCTTATGAGAGTCTTAGGGCTTCACAGGAAGAGTTCTTCAAGAGCCGCGGTGCCAATGTCGATGACGAGGATGATGAGAATGGATTGAAGCAAAATGAGTATGCTGAAAACCGTGATGGAGCCATTGATGATTGTTCTGAAAGTTGCAGATCGGAAGCTAGGAAGGATGTGCGAGACGGGGATGAAGGTTCCAGTGAAGTGGGAGTTTCTAGCTCTCTTATCAAGAGAAGGAGAGACAAATTAATGGAAGCTGCAAGGGAGAGTGTGCCGGACGCTGGGTCTGGAAGAGTTCTGCACTTGGTGAAGGCCTTTGAGCAGCTTTTATCAATCCCAAAATCGACAGATTCTGAGGTAAAAGAGGAGAAAGAGATCAAGGATACTAAGAAAGGGATGAAATGGGCACTGCCAGGGTTGCAAAGCCCAACTGTTCCCGAGACACAAGTCTCTTCATCTTCATTCTGCCCATCTGATTTTATACTCACTTCGGATAGTTTAGGCTTGGATTCACGTGTTAATTCTTCGTTTGACAGCAGCCAAGGAAGGTTGGTGATTTACAATTGATTCATATTTTTTGAAAGGCGTCTTTGATTATATTCATTTGGTTTGTTTTGCTTCTTGATGCTCTGTAGTAGGTTTAGCTTTTCAAGCAGGATGTCTGGCGGAGGTGGTGGTCGAAGAAGCCGAAGAAATGTAAGGAGTTTATTGTAGCTTATGGATTCAATTGAATGCCATTTTTTGGGTTTTGCGATGATCTAATATGGATTTTATGGTTTAGAGTGCTGAGTCATGCGGCACACTGGCTAGTGGTAGAAGACAATGGAAGAGAAAGCAGCTGAAAGCAACCTCCCAGAAACCATTCAAACTCAGAACAGAGGTTTGCCGTAGACTCATACTACTATCAATTGTTTAATCATTTGCATGTGTTCATTTGTGTTATGGAGAGTGGAGGCATGCCTTTCCATGATTGTTTAGATACATTTGCTAAGAGTTCCGGTGATATTGTATGTTTGCTTCCCCAGTGAAGTGTTTGTGATCTCCAATGCTCATGATATCTCTCATTTTCATTGCTTTTGAAATTTGAAAATTTTGATGGTCAATCTTCTTTTTCATCTCCGGTAACAATTTGATAATTCATCTTTCATGTAGGAACGAGGAAGTTGTAAACAGGAAGAATTCTTGAAAAAGGTGCAACAAATGATGGAGGAACAGGAGAAGCTGCGGATACCAATTGCACAAGGACTTCCTTGGACAACAGATGAGCCAGAGGTATGCAATTTAAAGAGGGGGGTGGAAAAAAAAACTGAACCTCTTTTGCTGGCTAATCCTTTTTAATGTTGAACATGATGATATTAATATGAATCACATCTTGATCATGCTCATTATGCCAAACTGTACACTGAAATGGTTAATATTTTTAGAGGAATCCTTTTAAGAATGAAGATATATATACTCTTTGGAAGATGGTTATAATTCTATAACTCTCTCTTAATCATGCTTTGTTGTTGAATATTCTCTTGCACAATGTGGTTCTGTTTATGTTTGCTTTCCTCGGTAGGGTGTTTATTCCTTTTGTGTGCTGCACAGTGTCTGGTGAAGCCCCCAGTCAAAGAAATTACAATGCCAGTAGATTTAGTGCTACACAGTGATATCAGGGCCGTGGAACGTGCTGAATTTGATCATCAGGTACTTTATTTTTTAAATAGCTTCTTATGAGTGCAAGTAATTGTGATTAGATGAATGCTTTATCTTGCTGGCTTTAAGGAGACTTTGGCAATCTCAGTTTATTTTTATGCATCAGTGGTTCTAAACTACCACCTTTATCTTGGGTGTTTTTACCAGGTGTTGGAGAAGTTGACCCTGATTGAGGAATATAAAATGGAAAGAGAGAGGCAGCAGAAGGTAGAAAGCTTTACAAGATAGATAACCAAAGTTTCACAACTCAAGTGATTTTCGTTTACATTTTAGTTCACACACGCGTTGTTGTTTTGGCCTAATGCAGTTGGCAGAGGAAGAAGAGGTTCGAAGACTCAGAAAGGAGCTAATTCCTAAAGCTCAACCAATGCCTTACTTCGACAGGCCTTTTGTACCGAAAAGGTAATAATAAGAACTCCGAAAATTGAGATTTTTTTGTGTGTTCTTACAATGATGCAATCAATACATCTTCTTCCTCCTGATCTAATTTTGGTTGAGCTTGGATATTATACAGGTCAGTGAAACATCCGACCATACCTAGAGAGCCGAGGTTCCATATGCCTCATCAACAGAAGAAGATCAAATGTTGCATGTCCTTGAATGAGTTTCACCCTCATGAGCACCACCACCAGCATTACTGAAGAGAAGAAGTACAGATACTTTGGATGGAGAACAACAACAATCTGGAGTTCTGAAACTACTCTTTCTATACTTACTCCTCCTACTCATAGATTTCTTTTGTTATTTGCTGTACATGATAGAAATAAATTTGGTAATCTTTTTTTTTGGATCAACAGAAGAACAGTATGATTGATTGGTATTCTTTTTCTGGCACAATGGTGTGCCTGAGTAATATAGATATTCTGGGTGGTGGTGTTCAGCTCTTTTGAATCTTCTTCGTTTGAATCACCAAATTTTGTGTAAGATAATTTTCTCTCAAAGTGTGTCTCGGTTTGTGGAAACAAGATCCCCTGGATCTGATCTGGGTCTATTTCATGTGTCCCTCCCATGTATTCCCAGAGGTTCTACTCTCGTTGTAGGATTAGATATGTTGTTGCAAAACAAATGAGATTCTAACGTTCTTTTATTAAACATACATTAAGAAAATGAGTAAAACCATATTTATTATCTTGTTTCATTTGATCCTAATTATATTATAATTTTGGAGAATATATGTTTTCATCTTCTCCATCATAATCTATGGTCAAAATTTCCAAAACTCTGATTAAATTTATAATGAATGATTGTCTAATTTCTTTACGATAAAATTTTGAAACTAGTTTATTTTGGTATAAGATTTAGAATAAACTCCATATTTGGTCCCTTACATATGACTTACTAATCTTTTTGGTCTCTTACATTTCAAAATGATCTTTTTGGTCCCTCATTTTTATTTTTCGAACTATTTGGTCCCCTATATTTCAAAATGGTTTTTTTGGTCCCTTACATTTATTTTTTGAATTATTTGGTCACTTGACAATGAAAATTGTTAATATCACTCACACTTTCGCTCACACGACTCTCTGTTTGCGAATGGTAAATTTGTCCTTACATGATTTTTAACATCCCAATGATTTTCTTCATTAGGATGATTTTCTTCTTTCAAAGTCACATGGACGAAAATGCAAGTAATATTAACATTTTTCACTAAGTTAAACAACAAATGGACCAAATAGTTCTAAACATAAAGTAAAGGACCAGAAAAATTGTTACCAAAAAGATTATTAGGCTATGAGGGAACAAATACGGAGTTTACTCTTAAGATTTAACTAAGAAATCACTCCAAAATCCCTAATTGCCCTGTTTTTCTCAAGTTTTTCCATCTTTTCCTTTTTGTTGATTTTGGAAACCCAAAATAATTTATAAGGTCTTCAAAAGGACTTTTCAGAGACTAGAATGAATAATACATTTCATACGGAACTTAATAGGCTTATAGCAACATCAATCTAAAGAGTTGAACAAGACAACTTTCACTCAAAGATCCATCCATCTATTAGAAATTATACTATCAAAAGGAAAAATACATCCAACTCTAAAAAGTTGAACAGCATTAACATCCCAATTTCCCAAAGTACTCACATTTAAGACCAAAAATTGTTGAATGAAATTTTCAAGAACATCTGTTTCACAAGATTTGGTCCAAGGGACCTTAGAACCCACATAAAATAACCTACATTCTATCAAAATTGACAGATGAAGTTGTGAGAGGCCAAAAATTCATCAAATCAAGGCGTCACAACAACAATTCGGCCGGCAACTTGGTCAAGATCTCTTTGGCCGCTGGATGTAATTCTTCTTCCACTGCAACACAAGTATTAGCTTTCATTAGCATAACGCATATATGATATGGTCTCATCATTCACGTATTAGCCTTCTAAATCATTTCTATATGGTTGCAGTATTCAATTCTCCAACATACAAGTTGTTTTAATAAAAGCAAGTTTCCTCAAGGATTTAGAAAAACATAATGTTCAGAAGCAAATATCTCACCCTTTTGGGTCCATATCAACGATATTCATGTTTGCCAGCTGCTGAAGGATGTGACGAGCAACACTCCCGCTGCTTTTACCGAAATGTGGTGGACGACTCCCATTCCTCTTGCTTCCTCCATAAATCCTCCTGAATGAACCAACTCCAAGGCCTTGTCTCAAGTAAACTTTCCTAGCCATAGAAGCTGCAACACAATAAAAGTTTAATTGAGGACCACACTATAACTAAAAGAATATTTCAATCACAATCCATATAGGATGAAGAACATATTATGTTATAGTGCAACATGAATTGTGTCAATGGAAAAGGAAATAATACCTGCTCTGATGTAGTACCAATCAGGGTCATAAGGAGCAAGTTCTTTCAGCGTACCAGTCTTCACTATATCACACCAATGTGGGAGTTCCATCTATTTGACAAGAAAATCATTATTGTGAGCCTCCAGGTAGCCAATTAACAATATTCAAAGAAAGCAAATGTAATTGCAACAATTTGAAAAAAAAAAAAAAATTAGATAAATGAAAATGCAATTGACTTCTCTATGAAGTACTACCCCAACTTTATACCTCAAATTACTCCAAAAAGTAAAAAATAGATAAAGGAGAAAGCTCCTAAGAACCTTCTAGCAGTTATTAGAGAAAACTCTGAAAGACAAATTCTATAAGCACAAAAAAGTTAGTACTTTAAAGTTTTCTACTTAGATTCTACTGAATATAACTATTCTATCTAAAAATTTGAAAATATTTAATCTTTTAATCAATAATCTGAAAACTACATCCAAAGGAGAATCCTCATAGCAGACTTAAACACACAGCCAATATAACCCTCGTGAATCAATAGACCAATCACGAATTTTAGCATAAAAAAGAGCTGGCAAACAAATATGCTTGACAACAATGGACTCTACATGAGCGAACTGCACTAGGTGCATTTCTACGATTAACACGTTTGAGAAGTTGTGAAGAGCACCTTGCCCGATCGCCTGAGATGAGAAGCATAAGCCTTCACGAAATCGTGAGGAGAAACATCTTTGACAGTTTTTGCAGTCGCCATGGTCGAAACGATTCAGGTGCAGCTCCCGATCAATCCGCTTCTTCCTCCGGCTACTCTCCGTCAAATATCTATCAAGTGGACGCTGCGCTAGGGTTTCAATGGCGACTTTATTAGTGAGGATTATATAGGGTGCTAAAACCTCGAACCGGGTTTTTTGATTGGGCTTAACCCTTGGCTTTCAAATGTGTTTTTTTTTTGCTTTGGAATGGCCCGACCCATGTCTTTTTTACTATGCTGTTTGAGCCTCACGAAATCTTCTTATGCGGCTCTTGCCTCTTTTTCCCATTTATTTTTGAGTAAATTACATTTACTTCCTCAAAATTTGTCCAAATGATCGAGAACTTCACCAGTACTAATAGGCCGCACCACATTTAAGAATCAACAGCACTAAAATTTTGTTAGAAATTACACTTTGATGGCTTCGCTGCAAAATATATTAATTATTATTTTTCGTCTGTAATTCAGCAAACCCCAAGTTTGGAGACGTAATTATCTCATAAAAGACATACATGTCGTATAACTATCATAATGAAAGATATATTCTTAGAGGATGAATATGTAGAGATAATCTTCGAAATTTGTAAAAATTACATAAATACTCATCAATGTGACGGAAGCATAAAAACATTGACATAATACATAAACAAAAATATTATGATATGTAGTAACCAATTTAACAATAAAGCAAACATAAATAATCGAATGACATTTATAGTAACCCAAGTAGTAGAAACAAATCGCATCTTATAAATATTTAACATTTGCAATTTTGACTGATGTCAACGTTTTTTATTAATTCAGTTCAAGTTTTGATAGGTATAATTGTTATATTCTCGTTACATGATGCAACATTTTATAATTTTCACAAACCTCATAATTCGCTTGGTAATTTAAACAAGCATTGAGGGATTTAAATGAAATTTACTAGTATTTTTTATGGACGGCGTCGCTTTGACGAAGTGTAATTGTAGTAGAGAAGTGAGAGGCTGTGACAGAGTCAGCATCATCACAGCCAGCGGAGCGTTAACTTCTTTCCGTCAAACCAGAAAACGAGAACATTATTCTATCTCTCTCTCTCTAAAAATCTCCTATCATAAACAGCAGCCGGAAAAAAGAAATCGTATATAAAAAAAAAAAACCCTAGGATCGAATTGGACGCAGAGTGACACAAGTCCTCCGGAACCATGGCTATCCGCCACCTCCTCACCGCTGCTCGCCGCTCCCAGAGAGCCGCCTCCACCAAACAGATTCGAAGGCTTTACTCTTCGGTCGCCGTAGAGCCTTCCACCGCTGCAACCCATACCGATCTCTCCCCACCTCCCCCAACCGCGATGGTATACGATCGCCTGGCCGAGTCCGTTAAGCAAAAGCTCAAGCGCCTGGAAGAACCGGATCCTCGCTTCACTACCTACTCTTCCCCGGTTCCGACCCGGTACGACCACACTGATATCCTCGCCGCCCCTGCTACCAAGGTCACCACCTTGCCTAACGGCCTCCGGGTTGCCACCGAGTCCAGCCTGTTCGCCAAGACTGCCACTGTCGGGGTCTGGATCGACGCTGGCTCGCGGTTCGAATCGGACGAGACCAACGGCACTGCTCACTTCCTGGAGCATATGATCTTTAAGGGTACCGAGACTCGAGAGGCCAGGCATTTGGAGGAGGAGATTGAGAATATGGGTGGCCATTTGAATGCTTATACTTCCAGAGAACAAACTGCATATTATGCCAAGGTCATTGACAGGGATGTGCCACACGCCATATCTATTTTGGCTGATATCCTTCAGAATTCTACTTTCGATGAGAGAAGTATCAATCGGGAACGAGACGTCATACTCAGGGAGATGGAGGAGGTAGAATGCTAATTTTTTATTTTTTATTTTTTATTTTTACATGAATGTTTATCAAGAATTAGAGCTGTTTTACTTTTTTTTTGTGGTTCCTCTTAGTTTGAATGCTTAGGGATTGCAAATATTGCTTGCTTTCTACTGATTAGTTTTGGATTCGAGGCGTGATTTGATTGATGTAGGATTTAAGAGATAAAATGTCTTTGGGCCAAGGGTTCAGCTTTTTTCTGGCTTCATGGGTATTTATAGGATTTGTTCAGTGGTGAATGTATCATCATGGATTTCATCAATGGCAGAGGCATTTTTCTTTATTGATCACAAGAAACTATATACTTTAGCTGTTTGGTAGACCTGTATAGTTATGAAATTTTGATATTTTCCAATCAGTAAAACCGCAATTAAAAACTGAAAGTTCCTTTTTTAGTTAATGTCATTGTATTCTGCTTAACAGAACTTGAAGTGCTGGTCAAAATTCCGATGGCAAATGGTTTTGAATTATGCAAGGCTGTATCTTTTAGGGACTATTGAACTTTCCAGTTGTATTTGCTTTCTAGTTTCTACTCCATAATGTCTGTTAATTGCAGAATTATTGTGTGTTTTATAATTATTTTTGAAATGCCAAACATTCTTGTCATATTTTAGGTGGAAAGTCAAACTGAGGAAGTTGTCTTCGATCACTTGCATGCAACTGCATTCCAACATTCACCGCTGGCTAGGACAATCCTTGGACCTGCATCAAATATCAAAACAATCACCAAACAACATCTAAAAGACTACATTTCTACTCATTACTCGGCTCCCAGAATGGTAAGCACAAACTTTTGTACAAGTGAGTCTGCTCTTTTCACTTATTGTGGTTTCTAGTTGTGGCTGAATGTTTGCAAATGTTTTCTTTGGTTGCTGTTTTCAGGTGATTTCTGCTTCAGGAAATATCAAGCATGAAGACATTGTTGATCAAGTAAAGAAATGGTTCACAAAGTTGTCTTCTAATTCTGTTACCACCTCTGATTTGGTTGCCAAAGAACCATCTTTCTTTACTGGATCTGAGGTATGCTTATCTTGCTTGAATGATTCATAAAATCTTTGCTTCAATAATATCCTTGTGACGTTTTATTGTTCTGTTGACAGGTCAGGATGATTGATGACGATATTCCACTTGCCCAATTTGCAGTTGCTTTTGAAGGGGCATCTTGGAAGGATCCTGATTCAATTGCATTGATGGTCATTCAGTCGATGTTGGGATCTTGGAGTAAGAATGCAGGTGGCGGGAAGCATATGGGGTTAGTATCTTTCTTTTTTTATTTTCCTTCATGATTTACCTAGAGTGAGATCTCTGACTTGTTTGTTTCCCTGAATTTTCACAGCTCTTCTCTTGCCCAGAGGGTTGGCATCAATGAGATTTGCGAAAGCATGATGGCCTTCAACAGCAACTATAAAGATACTGGTCTCTTTGGTGTTTATGCTATTGCAAAGGTGTGCAACATCTAGTTTATGATTGACTCTTCAGTTGATTTTTGTTTGTTGCTGTGAAATATTCCCTCCGTCCCATTGTAAGAGTTCTCTTTGGAGTTTTATCTCGTGATTCTTCCATTTGGACAGAGGGAGTATCATATATTAAATGTTCCATTGGTCCTTTCTGCAAGTTTCCTTAAGCTGCAGTTTTCATTATGCAAATTATGTGGTAGAGAGCATTTGATGTGTGCAATCTACCCTTAGCTGTTATATCATCTCTTTGCTGAAATTTGGTTTTTCAGCCTGATTGCTTGGATGATTTGGCATATTCAATCATGTACGAGATTAGTAAGTTATGCTATAGGGTTACAGAGGAGGATGTGATCCGTGCTCAGAACCAGGTAGGCGTTATTTGCTGCTTAAGGCTTTTAGCTAATGTTCATAACCTTTTTTCAAATAAAATAGCCCCAAACTTTTCTCCTTTTGAAAGTTCACTCCGTGGTTTCTTGCAGATAAAATCTTCTTTGGTGCTTCACTTAGATGGAACAAGTCCAGTTGCTGAAGATATAGGACGTCAGGTATGTTGTAGATTATGACAGTGTCCTCGTTAAGCAGAAAATGAAGGACTCAAGATTACTTATTTATCCAAATTGTGCATCTGTTTTATAAAAAAAATTCTACCGGATCATTCCATTTGTACCCTGTTCTGGTGCATATTTTTTCTTAATGCATTCTCAAAATGAATATTGGATTGAACAGAAGTTTTGATAAGATCTTTCCTCTTGTGTTGCATAAAGAATGAAAAATTTCATAAACACTTTGCTAAGATATCTGTCACGATTTCGATCCTACTCTGTGATTGCAGTTGCTTACATACGGCAGAAGGATTCCATATCCAGAGTTATTTGCTAGAATTGAAGCTGTAGATGTCAATACTGTCAAACGTGTGGCTAATCGATTCATATATGACAAGGTAAGGCATTGGAACACTAATGAATTCTTATGAGTTGGAGTTGTTGCACCGACTTTTGTTAAGCTTTTTTTCTTGTGTGGACTGTACATTGCAGGATGTCGCCATAGCTGCTCTCGGACCAATTCAGAGTTTGCCAGACTACAACTGGTTTAGACGCAGGACCTATTGGCTCCGTTATTAGGTTGCTTTTATTTTACATACGGGTTACGGCATGAATTAATGTATTTTTGCCAATTTTCACTTCTATTTAACTCATCTTTTTTTCCCCCCTGGCGGAAAAGAACGGCCGTGGATCTTGATGATTTTGTACTTGTTGCATTATTTTGTAACATTCCATCAATGGAAATAATTTGGCTGCGCCGCACGATCTTTTTTTGAATACAGGCGATTGCCACAGTACATTATTACGAACTAGTGAAAGTATGATGACAATTATGTGTGTGATTGTGTGGCTCAACAAGTTTAGGGTCGAGCAGCAGCTGTTTTGTGTTTCAAATAAGTCAATATTAAGTTGAGTTGCAAATTATCAATAGGGTTCACAGAGGTTTTTTTTTCCCATCTTTTTCTTTTTAATATCATTACTCGGTTATTAGACATAAGAATTGCACACATGGAGTAACATATGTGATCTTTTTTCTGTTTAATAGTAAGTGTCCATTTTACATTTGTACATACATAAAGAAATAGTAACAAATGGTCATTCAACCCTGAATAAATGCTAGCATCTTCTCTACTTATGCATAGGAAATTTGATAGTTATTAGTGGTTCAATCCAAAATGATTGCCAGGGGAGGGTAAAATTGGAAATTAATTCTCATTTTCTATAAATGAATACTTATTTTGAAACAAAACAAACCCATAAATAGATACCTTTCCCATCTATTCTTCCTCTGTGTTACGGGGCGCACCTCCCATGCTTACCCTGCAACCCAATCGATGTCCCATGAGCAGAAACTGGCATGTTGCAGCTCGTGCTCAAAGCTGTGAACCGACAGAGACCTATTGCGTGCGTAATCGCACCACACGTTTCACCATGCGTCGCATCATATGTCGGACAGCAGAGGACGCCCATCACTAAGGCGCCCTGCACTTGGCGTGGCACTGCCGGCCAGCACATAGCCTAGGCGCACAACACAACACGGCAGTGCGCTGCCCAAGCACGCCTCGTAGACCCTCAGCGCGCGCCCTTCGCCCCGCGCCTCAGCAGCAGCACACCTCAGTAGCAGCGTGCCATGCAACAAGCTCCAGTGTCGGCACCTCTCAGCGCGCCCCGCGCCCAGTACCTCAACGATCGAGTCCAACGGCGCCCAACCTTGTATATATTGATTTGTGTTACTTTTCATGTTGCTATAGTTAGGAAGGTTGGGGGATGTTAGTTTTAGTTAGACAGGTGATCTTTCACAAGATCACCCATTTTGTACGCCTTGATCCCTCCTCCAGGCATTTCTGATTTTTAGCCTTTCTAGTTATTGGTGGGTTGATGTAATGCAAGCAGGAGTTGGGTTCCTATCACCCATTTAAGCTCTTGGCTACTTCTTGTAATTTTCTTCTTTTATTAATGAAAACCAAGCTTTGGCTTATGAGTTTGCCTTCGTTTATTTTCATTGATTTGGACGGCCTAATTGCAAGTACTTTGGGAACGAGTCCCAGATGCGGGAATTGGCGGAAGCTTGGTTAGCAGTAGCCTTGCTTGCCACACGGCGTGCTCATTTTGGTGATTCAAAAGAGCGCTCCATGACACTCTGTCCCTACGCCCACCTTATGAAATGGATCCCATCTCCTTCCTGTGATCAGTGCCAACAATGCCAGAGAACAACTCCACGTCCACCTTTGGCTCCAGAAACTCCTCGCGAGTTCCGACCGTGCTGACCTTGATACCTTGGGGATGACAATGTACCACATCTGGAGGGTTCGAAACTTGCGGATATTTAAGAACAGCGAGCCCAATGCCCAGAAGCGATCGAGTAACCCCAAGCCCAACCGACCCCGTCTGGGGACATAATTTTATACTTTGACGCCGTAGTAGAACCCCCCAACCAACCTTAGAGGCTACGCAGCCAGCTGGTGCATCTTAGAATCCGTAGGATGGTGGTTCGGCTTCGTCAAACAATTGCCAAGCATCGCCTCAGCTCCTGCGGAAGCCCTTGCTACAAGGGAAGCCCTACGCCTCGCCGAACCCCTCCACGTCATACCCACTAGCATTGTAGGGGATGCCCATGCCATCATCCCCATGGTTAATAGGCATACCGAGGACCGCTCTGATCTAGGGGCGATCTTCGGGGACATCCAACGCCTCCTGGCCCGCCTCTCCCTCGGTTTGATCCACTGGGTAGGTAGAACCCAAAACATCATTATCCACAGCTTAGCTAAGCACGGCAAAATCCACCACCTCGACTCCCACTTTTGGAAGCAACCCCCCGAATGTATCTTCCACGTTTATTCGTTCACACTATCTTAACATAAGCTCTCTTTTCCGCTCAAAAAATAAATAAATAAAATCCTCCAAATCGATAATTATTGTGAAACAGTCATGTATTAACTTGAGGGAAATTATTGGATTCATCCAGTACATTCTTAAAAATAGTGTAACAAATCTACAATAAATTATCAATTCAAATTTCTATTTGTTCGTGGGGCTCTCTACATGTAAATACATTTGTTTCCCCAAAATAGCCCTCTCCTACGTGGTGTTGAGTCACAGAAAATGATCAAAGATTATTTATGTGAAGTGTTTCAACTAACTCTCACTTGTCAGCATGCTGGTGTTCTTGGGCATTTTACTCCTAAGCAGCTGCTAATCCTCTTCCACGATCAATTCATGATTCCTTCGTTCGAGCTTAACTTAATCCTGTTCCTTAATCCTATATATAAACCTGCGATCGATCAAAGCAAGCAAATGCATCAACAATGGGGGCACACGATGAACAAAGCTTGCAGCTGCAAAAACATCAAGACGATGATGATCATATATTCCGAAGCCGATATCCACCCGTCCAAGTTCCCAGTGACTTGACATTACCGGACTTTGTCCTTCAAAATGCAGAGCTCTACTCCGACAAGGTCGCATTTGTGGACGCCGCAACCGGAAAGCGGAACACCTACGGCGAGCTGACAAGAGATGTCCGGAGGTTCGCCAAGGCCCTGAGGTCCATCGGGTTGCGGCGAGGAAGAGTGGTGGTTGTAGTATTACCCAACGTCATTGAATATGGCGTCGTCGCTCTAGGTATTATGGCCGCCGGAGGTGTGTTTTCCGGAGCAAATCCATCCTCCCACACGTCGGAGATTAAGAAGCAAGTTGACACCGCCGAAGCTAAACTCCTCGTTACCGACGCAGCTTCTTACAAGAAGGTAACTAAAATTAATTAATGTAAATCCACGAACACCTCTGTTCATAATTGATGAAAAAATCGTTTCTTAAAACAGGTGAAAGATTTGGGGCTTCCGATCATAGTGGTCGGCGAAGAGCGCGCGGAGGAGGAGGGAACCATGTACTGGGATGAACTACTTGAAGCTGCAGATCGCGCCGGCGGTGACATCATCAACGAAGTTGTACAACAAACCGACTTATGCGCGCTTCCATTTTCCTCCGGCACCACCGGGTTGTCAAAAGGGGTAATGCTCACCCACCGGAACATAGTCGCGAATCTCTGTTCGTCGTTGTTCAGCGTCGGACCGGAGTTGATCGGCCAGGTCACCATACTCGGCCTCATACCATTTTTCCACATTTACGGTCTCACCGGGATTTGTTGCGCGACGATTAGAAACAAGGGGAAAGTGGTGGTAATGCCCAAGTATGAACTCCGAGCATTCATGAACGCTCTGATCAGTCACGAAATCACGTTCGCACCCATAGTTCCGCCGATCATTCTCGGTCTGGTGAAGAACCCTATCGTCGATGAATTTGATCTGGAGAAACTTAAGCTTCGGTCCATCATGACGGCGGCGGCTCCTCTCGCTCCGGAGATCCTCAGCGAATTCGAGAGGAAATTCCCCGGCGTCGTTGTCCAGGAGGCGTACGGGATGACGGAGCACAGCTGCATAACAATCAGCCATGGAGATCCAGGGAAGGGACACGGAATCGCCAAGAGAAACTCGGTGGGATTCATCCTTCCCAATCTGGAAGTGAAGTTCGTCGATCCCGACACCGGGAAATCGTTACCGAAGAACACTCCCGGAGAGATTTGCGTCCGGAGCCAGTGCGTGATGAAAGGGTACTACAAGAACGAGTACGAAACGGCAGTCACCATCGACAAAGAGGGGTGGCTTCACACAGGGGACGTCGGATACATCGACGACGACGGAGATCTTTTTGTGGTGGATCGGATCAAAGAGTTGATCAAGTACAAAGGCTTCCAAGTAAGTATTGAAAAATGAATCAAAAGTATCAATTAATTAGCATGTTTTTTTTTATATTAAAACTGCGTCCCAGGTTGCTCCAGCTGAATTGGAAGGGGTCCTTCTTACTCATTCATCTGTTCATGACGCTGCTGTTGTCGGGTATGTATGTTTGTTAACTCGATGATTCGAAAGAGCGACCCCCCCGTCAACTAAAATGAAATGTTTACTATTAATTACAGGCTGGCAGATGAAGAAGCAGGGGAGATACCAGGGGCGTGGGTAGTGATGAGCCCAGGGTCAAGAGAGAGTGAGGAGGACATTATGAGCTACGTTGCTTCCAATGTGGCTCACTACAAGAAACTCAGGACCCTACAATTCGTGGACGCTATTCCTAAATCCCATTCGGGAAAGATTATGAGAAGGCTCATCAAAGACAAGATGTCGCACACCCACTGATCCAATTACAATCTTCAAACCCAAAAGAGACTACTTTACTTCTCCTTTCCTTTCTCTAACTAATAAGAATAAAACTTCATTCCTCTGTTCTGTTCTTGAGTACTAGTAAAAAGAGAAGCAAATTCATATGGGCATAATGTGATTGATTGATAATGATCATCAAATTTGTTGAATGAACTATATCGCAAAATGTACAGAAGAGATATCAACAAAATCTTCCCCCCAACACAGCAGCAATACATACATACATACTACCTGCTGCTAAAAGCTAAATCATATAATAATGACATTACCAGTACCACCCACCTAAAGAGGCTAAAACCAATGAATTGTGTTGGGTTGCGTTGGGGGAAATGAACATAATGGGAGAATTTTTATATAAATATACCACCACCAACAGTATTTAGTAGCCTACCTCTGTTGTTGTCTCTGTCTGGTGCTCCTCGGATCCTATCCCTTTCCCAAAAGAGTGAGAGAGTGAGTCCCTTTCCCACTTTTTAACCATCATTTCTTTCTGTCTTCCTACCTTCTGTACAAGTTAAGCTTCTATCTGTATTTACAACCGCAGCCTACTTCTACTGTTGTACACTTTTCTTCCACTGTTGTTATTTACCCTCCTCATCCCACTTCCCCAATCACCATCATGTTCATCGTCGTCATCATCTCCAACCACTGCCCGAACAGATCTCCCACCTTTTCTCGGAGTTGGCCGCTTCTTCTTGATGTGCGCAGTATAGGTTGAATAATCAACCGTATCTTCTCTCAATGCATTCTTAAAGTCCTGTGCCCAAGTATTAAATTAAATACATAACAAATTTGAAATGAGTAAAGATTAACTACAACATCACGTTGAAATCCAGAGGATTGTATGGAGGATGTGGGTAGAAGAGAGAACACTTGTTTTTTAAGTAGATGACACACTCCTCCATCAAGAACAATGCTCTTTATTTGAGAAGCCCCGAAACTCATAGAAAACCAAACAATGACAGACCACTCTGAGACTCACAAAAATAAGGGGTAATACTAAACACAGGTAAGGTTTAAAAATTTTAATGAGCTAAAAGACTAAAATACCCTTTTAACCCCCAAACATTTCAATTTATATTACATTCACTTCAAATTCGACTCAAGATCAAACGTTGATTTGTGTACGAAACATGAACGAGACACATATTTTATGGTAAGTAAACTGTGTTAAATTTCTTTAATTTTTACATGTATGGGCTAGAAAAAAAAAAAAAAAAAAAAAGAACCTTTTGCGGCAGCCAGCAAAGGACAGCCGGCAAAGGGGAGAAACCCTTCATAATTATGGTTCATTTCTCATACAAATATCAATATCTGATTTTGGGGGGAATTTTATATGAAGGGAAAATAGATTTCGAGATTAAAGTTTGAAAATATTATACAGGAGAGAGACAAAAGAAAGGGTGAAAGGATAATTCAGTCTTTTAGCCCATCAAAAATTTTAAACCTCACCTGCGTTTAGTAAAAACTTACCTACATTTAGTAGGTATGAAAATAAGAACTCAAGCACAGAAACAACACTGAGCACAAGCAGGTGGAAACAAATAGACAGCAGACTTCTGCAACATTTAATGGGCACGTTGATAATAGTTTTTTGAAAGGGATCAATATGCTTAGTGCAATTGTTCAAGTACCTGATATCTCTGCAAAAACTCCTCATAGTTATTAGGCAGATATATGTTCATGTCACTAACGTTGAAAGGTATATTCTGCCTGGAGAGGAACTCTCCTGGTTTTGGAGGTTCATTAGGGGAAAATGCCTGGCAATGACGAGAAGATGCAACAATGGTTTCAATACAACATCCTTAGTAAGGATTATAACAACAAAAGCACCAACTGAAGAAAGATACCTGGCAACGGGTATCATCTAGACTATACACAATTTTCAGGTGCCTCTTAAGCTTCAAAAGCAGTTGCAATGCACCAGCAGCAAGGCAATCTGCCTGCATAAACATCAAAAGAGAACATAAGAACCAGTAAAAAAACTGACCAGATTTTATCAGAAAAGAAATACACTGAATTACTCAATTGATTATAGAGGATGTATTCAGTAAACTAATTCATGAAGCCATAAATATTAAACCACAACAAATGGTATTTTCAATCAAACTTAGCTTAAGAAGATTTTATTATAAACAAAGTCGTCAATCATCATATTTGCTAATTTTTAAAAGCAAATTAAGAATTTTGCTGAATCCAGGTCGCCCTTCTCTCTGGAGTTCCATTAGTCATTTCACCGCTCCATCCACTATATTACTCCATTTACACTTAAGCAGCAAAATATCAATTCTCATTCTAAGCTACAAGCCTACAAACATTCAAAGCATGCAATTAATCTGTCACCTGCTGTTCTTAGCACAGAAAAAGATGTACCTGAACTTTCTGCAGATCAACTCTAGGTGTGCCAACAGAATTGCCCAGTGACATGTCAGGCATTTCTGAATTTGTAGATGCTTGCCTAGATACACCCTCAGCATCTAAATCTTCAAAGGCTCTTTGATTCAAATTTGCTGCTTCACAAAAATTATTGTTGCCTTCTAGTGTGGATGACTGGAGTTCAATCTCCCCATTTTCACTAATATCCATCTTTTTCCCTTGCATCAAATTCAAAGAGGCTTTCATATTTGCCTCAAGCATCCCAGCCCTAACTTGTATAACTCGATTTATAGTGTAGATAAGATAAAGAGGCTCATCAGGTAGTGTGAAAGGAAGTAATGACAGAATTTCCGTGCAGTATCTGAGAAAAGAAAAGCTAACATGGCTTCAGTGGTATTGTAAAATAGATCAACATTATATAGGTAGATATCAGAAGTAGACATACACTAGGAAAGGAATAGCTGAGTCATTCCCGCTTGGCATATCAAATTTCCGCACAATGGAGGCCATAAATTTGTTTCTTGAAACCCGATTAGGACGAATGAGCTTGTAAATTCTAGAAACCCCAAGCCTTGCATAAGCAAAGGAGCTACTTTCAGATTTTCCTTTACTGTTACCAGAAAATTTGGATGCAGCTTTTGGGCCTGAATCAGCAGCAGAATTTTGATTCAAGCATTGCATGAATATAAATGACATTTGAAGACCATCCCCCAGGCGGCTTTCAAAGAAAGCTGGATACCTGTAAAGAAGCTCTAGTCAAAGAGCATAAAACATACTAGGGCAAGAAAATTTGCAAATTATCAAAACAATTGTACTTCTCATTCATATTCATCAGCAAATGATTAGCCAGCTTTGAATTTGCCTCCAGAGGATCTGTTTCAAGTGCTATGAGGTAGGGCACGCATGTAATAGGATGAACAAGACCTTGACGCAGAACAACTTCAACAATCTGTCATCAAAAGTAGCAAACACGTAAGATAAATTTAAGATTGCATTATCCCAAAAAGAAAAAGCAAATCAGAAAAAATAGCCAAGGCATTCCTTGAACAAAACTTCAAAATCTTCCTTAGCAAATCAAGACTATTCTTCCTATTATATGAACTGCAACCATTACTGATCTACTTATGATGAGCATAAAACTGTGGACAACCTTTTTGCTGAGGAAGGCATGAATTCTAAATTTACTAGACGGATTTGTAAATACATTTGCAGATGGTTCACACTTCACATAACCTGCCTTCAGACAAGATAATGTATTCTGGTAACAGGAAACAGACTAACTTGCCTTCAAAGCAGATTGGCGCACTTGTTCATTCACATCCAGACACCTCCCCAGGATGTTATCCCAGTACAACTGAACTATTCCACCACAAATATTTGTATCACCAGCACCAGCAGCTACAGGTACAGTCTGGCCACCATCTGTTGTATCTTCTACAGAACTGGGTTTATCAGTCCCCAGTTGACTTTCCGCATCAAGAAGATACTCGTACACATTTTGCAATGATTGCATCTATGTAAAAACGACTTCAATACAAATTCTTTTTAATGAAATGCACAAATATGAAGTTAGTGTTACCTTTAGACGAAAATCAGTACTCAAAGAGAGTGAACTCTGCAGAATTTTCCCAATATCCTTTTCTAACATACACTCAGGCTGAGCTATCAATACGTAGCCTAAGGCCTGAAATAAATAGGTAAGTTGGAATTGCCAACAAAGTGAGTAGAAATTCAGAAATGAACAGAAGAAAGTTGACAGTAAATAAGGGCCTGATTCAAAGAGAAACTAAGGGGACTCACCTGTAGTGCTCTAGTCTTGATGACAAAGTCCTCAGCCAGGAGATATTTTTTAAACAAGTTCAAGCTGCTCACAACGGCTGTATTTTTGTAGTTGGAACCAGATGCAGTAAGTAAAGGGCAACCATATCGTATCAGCAACCCAAGGCAAAAAAGAGAACGCCCTACTTGCTGAGGTTCAAAGAAAATCAAGGAAAGCATAAGTATGCCTCTCCAGTGTGTCATAAGGACCTACTGTACCGATGCACAAAATGCAACAATAATTCAAGCATACAACAACAGCAACGAAGCCTTCATTACACTTTGTTGGGTAAACTATAGGGATTATATTTTGTCATCCTGTTTGGTTCAAATACATGTAAAATAATGCAAGCATGTCGCAGTGGAATACTGGTATTATTAACTTCGATGAATTTAAATTAATTACTTATCTGCAAGTAAAAAAATCATACATATCCCAACCTGCTTGTTGTCTAACCCCAGGGCATCCAAACGTTTATAGAACAGCTGTATAAGATACTCCACTACATTTGCACCTTTCCCTGCAACTTTGTTCACAGAGCACAAGCACCTACAAGTTTGAGAGTAAATATTAGGCAAAAAAGAAAGAAAATCTTGATTTAAGCATGAAGATTATTAGGGAGTTATGCAGTAACTAGAAGTGAAAAATTACTTGATGCAAGCATGAACAACGGTCAAGAAAGAATGCCGGACTATCATTTGCTTCAAATCTTGTTCAAGTTCTTCAACAACAGTGGGAGGAAGTTTGCGAAGCAAAGGCAAAACAGAATCAATTATAAAGAGTATGCTCTCTAGTAACTGGGCAGAAACTCGAGTGTCAGCCTGCAAGGGAATGAAATCACTTAAATAACTCATTGTCAACAATGTTTCTCGTTTGGCATAATTATGCAATACTAAAACCATTCACACAAGATTACGTATAAATGAAAGAGTAAACTATAAATCGAGGGAAGAAAGAAACAGATGAATGATGATAACCACAACCAAATGGCATCTAAGTCAATGCTCAATAAATCACAAATAATAGAGAGAGGAGAGAAAATACAACTAAGCCTTAATCCCAGCATGTGGGGTCGGCTATATGGATTTTATCTCGCCACAGGGGGAGAAGAGAGATGATTAAGGGCCTGATCTTTTGGTTTTGGTTTTGGTTTTGGTTTCAACAGTAAATTTAATATATTAAATCATTTTTCATCATTTCCAATACAACTTTTTACTATTCAGCTATACTTTTTTTACATTTCTAATACATTTTTTACATTATAAAACTATTTTCCAAAAACAAATTTCAAAACCGTTTTCAAACCCATCAAAAAGAACAGGCCCAATATTATTTGTAAATCAATGGTGCAGGAACTAATCCTGAACATAAATGAACACAGATATATAGGGCAGTCTGCATAGCCAAAGGATGCAGAACTAAAACTGCAAACAAAACTGTCTATTCAACCTTTCTGAATAAAGTTTCTCCAATTTTTTAAATGATTGAGATATTTGATGTCCTTGAATCCTAAACCCTAAACTACAATGCAAACCATTCATCTCACACCAATAGCCACAATCTAATCACTAACCATTCAATTTCAACTCATATGAGAACATCCTCCACCACATTAGACAGCTTGTTCTTACAATAGTTCTACTTGAACAGAAAAATACCACCCAACATACACAGTTCATTACGAAGTTACTTAAACTGGTGCAAACAAAATGTTATCAGTTCAATTCTTTTAGAGTCTTTGTTTCACTAAGTTCCAACAATTGTACTTAATTTATAATTTCTAAAAACTTTAAAGAGGTCTTAGTAATCGCGTAGATAACAATACTATAAAAGTTAAAATCGGAGAGCATGAATTAAATGAATCGAAAAGCTTTAAATACTTAGGGTCTATAATAGAAGAAACGGAGAAATTGATAAAGATGCAACACATAGGATTCAAGCAGGGTGGACTAAATTGACAAGTGCATCATCTATACTTTGTGACAGTAAAGTACCGCAAAAGCTAAACGGAAAATTATATAGAATGGCTATAAGACCGACAGTGCTTTACAATTCAGAGTGTTGGGTGACTAAATATGAAGAAGAACAAAAAATGAGGTAGCAGAAATGGAAATGTTGCGATGGATGTGTGGGCATACTAGTTTAGAATAAATAAGTAATGTAAGCATTAGAAATAAAGGAGTAGCCCAAATAGATGAAGAAATGAGAGAAACACGCCTAAGATGGTTTTAACATGTATGTAGTAGACCCCTACACACCCCACTAAGACGGCTAGAAAACCGAGAAGCAATTGATATTAAAAGGGGTAGAGGAAGACCTAAAATGAATTGAAAAACAACTTTAAAATATGACATGTCATATTTGAATATAAATATAAATGAATCGATGTGCCATGACCGTACACAATGGCGAGATATAATATATATAGCCGACCCCACATAGTGGGACAAAAGCTTAGTTGTTGTTGCTATGTTTAAAGAGATCTTTGTCAAAACCATTTCAAATCAGGGTACAATTACCAGTGACTGAAAGACTAGAACACAGTTCAGTGGCAGATAAATGTAATTTAGAGAACAGTCCAATCTATGCAATTCCACCTTATAAATAAGACTTCGGATAAAAACTTCACTTTTTATTTAATGCAACAGATGAGGTATTACTGTAGACTAGAACAATGTATTATACCTAAAATGACCTTCCAATGATGATCTAGATGTACATCCATTAACCAAATTCATAAGAAATTAGACTGACACTTAGGAAAAAAAAGAAAAGAAGAAAAAAAAAGTACAAGGAAAAACATAGATTAGGAAATCATATCACAAAAAGAAAAGAACACAGAACCTGAGACTTCAAGTATGGATGCAGAGTGACTACAAACTGCGAAGGATCAGATGATGGTGCGCATAGCATGGGATCTACGAGACAAAAGGCATGTAGGAGCAGCACATACGGAAGCATTCGAACATCTCCCTCCTCACTACTCATTTCTGTCACCTAAAGAGGAAGGAAAATTTTGTATCCAATAGTTAAATTCATTCAGAGGAATACTTCTACACATAATACAAGAGAACTAACGAAGATAACACTCAACTAGTAATATTTTCTCCAACAGGCACTTGCACATTAGCTCGCATCGTCTACGAACTGAAGCGAGAGAGACAGGGTTGATCCCAGCAGCTTTAGCAGATTGTGGAAAGAAATCAAGGGCTAGGTTGCGCTTAATGACAACCACCAACAGTTGGTAACCACGCATCTTTCTCAGCATCTCAACTATCTGTTCTGTCTTTCTGGTCACTTCTAAAGGAACAGAACTTCCATCCCCATAATGACGACTCTGTGTACTAGACGTTTCCTCAAACCAAAACTCGTAAAATGTCTTACATACTAGATCCTGTAGGTCGAGAACAAAGAAACTGGTATCTAAGAACATAGTGTGCAGGGTAAAGTCTGGCCGTTATCCAGTAAAGACTAACTTATTGAAAAAGGAAGGCTCAACAGAAAACAATAGCTATTAACATAGCATAATGGAGCACTCATTATTGACTCTAAATGGCCAGCCACCAATCAAAAATCAATTTTAACCAAAGCTGGTAAAAGCTGAAAACCAACATACAGGATGACAAATCAAATACCACAGGATAGAGCACAAGTGACAACAAAAGCAATTAATCATGAAAAAACAAGGGGTGAAATGCAATTTTGGTCACCATCTTTCACAAAGATTAGCTTTGGATCATCATACTCTGAAATTCACAAATAAGGTTATCATACTTGGAAAATCTGGCCGCATGATTCAGTCCACCAAATCTCTCCGTTAACCAACAGAATGCAATTTTTTTAGGGCAAAACTGTCCAAACAAAGATTAATGGATTTATACAGGGTTATTGTATGCTAAACACCCACGAAAGCCGCCACCAACTTATATAGATCCATTTGATCTTTAGATTTCTCTCCATGATCTACGTGTGGTGAATTAGAAACCTTTTGTTGTTTTGCTTTCTTTATTTGTACTGGGTTATTGTCTCACAGTGCTTTGAAAGCTTGACTCAAAAGTTTTATTATTTTGATATTGAGTTGCTTTTGATTCTCTCTGTGTGTAATTTGATAGGCTTAATTTGGGTCTTGATGGGAAAGAAAGAGAGAATAGAACCTTAAGGTGATTAGAAAATTGAAATGGTTGAGAAGATGAGAAGAACAAAGGGGAAAGAAATTGAAATTGTTAAAGAGTTTTGGGTTATAGGTTTTTTTTTGTTATTGTTGGATAAAGATACCCACCTAAAATGAAGATTCCGTCCATACTGACGGAGCAAACTGACAGAGTGACTTAGATGGCCAGGTTTTTAAACTATGATTACTTGATTTAGAATTTTTAAAGTATGATGACCCAAAATTGCACTCGTAAAAGCCTGGTAACCAAATTTGCATTTCACCCAAAGACACATTAAAAGGTGAAAAGGAAGTGAAATGCCAACAAGTCTCAAAAAGAAAAAATTGAGAGCTATTATGGAATGGCAACAATCGTCTGAAATCACAATTTAAAGAGCTACACATAGAAAGATTTCGAAGGAAGCCAAATATAAAGACTCGAAAGCCAAAATAAAGTTAATATGCGGAGACCATAAAGAAAATACAACTACATATACAAGTAAAACATCAAATCATCAAATTGAAACAGTTTAATATCTTATCATTTATGATCTACCTGTATGCTGGATTCTTCATCATTAACACGAGAAATAATCTCAATGCAAGCGGTTGTAAATTCTGTAAAATTTGGGTTCGATGTGCACATGTCCCGTACGATCTTGATGGCACGTTTCCTCACACTTACTCCTGTGTCCTTCATTCTTTCTGCCACCTTCTCAAAATACTGAGAAAGCACTCAGTCAGACCGAATCAGACAAAGTCCACATAATCTTGCCATGATTCATTACAAATAGAGAATTATTAACTCAATACCTTTAGACCAACATCAGGATGAGAAGCAATATGCCTTCCTACAAGTTCAAGTGCTGCTTCTCGGACAGATATAGCAGAATCACAAAACCTCCCTTCGACAGCTCTTTGAACACGTTCATCACCCAGGACTTCTGGATCAGCTTCAACAATTATACTGACCTGGAATGATTAAGTTCCCAATGAAAAAAGGTAAAAAACAACAACTAAGCCTTTGTCCCACTAAGTGGAGCCAACGAAAGAAGGTAAACAATTCTTGAAAAGAACAAATCCTCCAGGAAAAAAGTGTAGCTTATGTAACATGTTGGTGCTTGAAACTTACTGCTCGCAATGCCTTGGAACGAATTACAGGAGAGTTTTCTTGGAGACTTGCCTGGAGAAATGAAATCATTAGGGAAATATTTTACAATGATAAATATTCAAGTCAATGCAATACGTTCACAAACCAGAAGCAATTTAAGAATCTTGTCAAATCCTCTTGAAAAAGAACTATTTTTCCCCAATGCCAAAGATATCTTCTTCACAGCATCCCTTCTCAAAACTGGTGAAACGGTACTAGAGTCACGCAAAATGGCCTTTGATTTCAATCTTGAGAGGTGATAGAAAAACTTCTCTTCAGAATTAGGGTCATCTTTCAACCACAGGCAGAGATAGAACCTACAAGATCATGATCTCTTATAAATTTAGCTTCGACAGCAAATTAACAAACCTAAAATTTGAGCTAGCAACATACCACCGAGTGAAAAGATGAACATCCCCAGAACTAGAATTTTGAAGATAATTGAGGAGCATTTGCTGAACAACCTCCAACTCAGTGACCACAAAACTGTAGGAAGACTTAACTTTCCTACAATTTTTATCATCACCTTTGCCCTGGGCATCTGCGTATGATTTTAGTGCAAGAAGTTGTTTATTGCAAATACAGATATGACAGTGTGAACTATGAGTCGAAACTGCATCCCCCCCAACTGCAAGGCAGTCAATGTGAAATACTCTCTGACAACCTTGACAAGCAAAATGTCGTTTTTCTATCCTTTCCTCCAAACAAATGGAACACACATCAGAAGGAAATTTGTTCTCCCCATTTATCAATTGGTGAACTATCCAAAACTTTTCCTTATTGCAAAGGACATCATCGAGTTTCAACCGAGCAGCAACAGTACCAAGGAGGTCAATGGCCATTGAACGAGCAGCAATATCCTTAGATTTTAGTCCCGCATTCTGAAGAAGGAGAACACAAAGAACCTGCGCAGAACAAACTTTTAATATGCAAATGTTTTGGTCTTTATAAAATATGAAATTGGCATCACAACTACCTCCAAAATTGTAGCAGAAGCAGGATACTCTGGAAGATTTAGGGTAACGAGCAAATCTATAACAAGATTTTCAATCATCAACTTCAACTCTGAAGAATCCTGATTTTTAGACCCAGTAAGCCGCTGAAGAACTCGACTCCAAAATAGACAGCAAGATTCAGTAATTGCCTCGTGACATTTAGGAGGATAATTGACATCTAAGAAGACTTCCAGCGAAGGAATGCCTGCAGATTTGCTTAATACTTCAGGAAGATTAGCACTACAATGAATTAACTGAATCAACAATGCAGTGATTATCTGAATCTGCTTCTGCTCTTCATCAGGGAGATGGTAAGTCCTTGGCACACGCTTTGAGAATGGCAACTTCAGAAGAATCTGTAGTGCTTCATCCATCACATAAGCACGATGCTGAATATATGTATGATATATCTGGATATCCAATGTTGACAATTAACAAATTTTAACTCAGAAGCTGCTTACTTTCTATGTAGTCGAAAAAATGACATAACAGAGTGTTGAGACAATACCGCACTAATCAAATCGATAGCTTTTAGCTGCAAAAGATGGATATTATCCACTAAGAATGTTGTGAAACTAGTCCTGATGAGCTGGAGAATACAACTGTCTGAAAGTCGCTCAATCGATAGTAAATCCTCAAGAAGGCCAACAACAGTACAAAGCTTCTGCAGTATACCATTCACAGCAGCAGACGACCTGAAAATCAAAAACATTGATTTATGATTAGAAACCCTATCCCAGATTTACAAAACTAACCTGAAAGAATATTAAAATGAATGTGGATTACAAATAATATCATACTTGCTTGCACTTGATTTCCGTACTTTAACATTCCTGGTAACACGCCTTCTCTTACTAGCCGAACCAAAATCCTCATCAGCTTCTTCATCGTCATCACCTTAGGAAAGAGATAAAAAGGATGAATGTAATGGAATAAAAAATTACAAGCCCATGCTCATCACAAATCCAGAGCACAATATTTTATCAGATAGATGTTAAGCAAAATAAGTTCAGTTTCCCTTCTAACTTCCATAAGCTCCAAGGAGACATTAACTCTGCTTGTCCTTGGAAGTTAGCTAGGAAATAAAAACGAATGAAGCATCCAAGGGCACAGAAAAGTTAGAAAAAAGCACAGATCACCTACATGCAGAGGACACTGAAAAGCCAAATGTCATAGATCATCTTATAGACACAACAATCTTTGATATATTGAAAGGCTGAATGACATACCTTCAAGAGCACCATTGTCAATTGGTTTATGCAAAGCACGATATGATGGATCACATGCTGACATGGTATCCATGATTTGATGCCTAGAGAACTCCACAATCCTTTCAATGATCTGAAGCATGCAGAACACAAAAAGACTCATGCCCGATTAAAAAATATGTAAATGCAGGGTATATCTATAACATCGGCAAATGCTGCAGAACTATCTAACTACAATATATAGGAGAGTTGTTTGGGATCAAAGTTACAAACTTCTTCTCTGTAGATTTGCTTGGGCATGTCAACAGTGGTCATAACTGCTAAAGCTGCATGAATTGATTCCAAAGCAACCCAAATGGTTGACATGACTTCAGAATCTGACTGAAAAGTAAGAAAAATGATTAGCAAGATGAGAATAAGAGCACCCATGAAGACAATGAAAACAGAAGGAATTTATTCAACAAGCTCATTCCAATGGCAAATTCTGGTGCTATTTACAAGTATTAAGCTGCCTCCATCTCCACAAAACACAATTTCAAGGGAAAAATGTTTATAAGACCATGTATAAAACAAAAGAAAGAAGCAACTATTGCAGCGTTTCCCAGCATCACAACTGTCTAAGTCTCTCCTAATCGTAAGTCATAGTTGACCCCTAAAAAGCATAAGAAGAAAATTTAGATGACAATAAACTACTACTAAAGAAGATAAGATATATTAAAAACATGTCTTGACATTGATTCCATATAAGGAACAAAGAAAATAAGGTGAAGATAATTCTTTTTATGGATCCAATGAGACAACTGAATATGGGGCAAAAAGAAAAGACAGTTGAAGTTAAATTTTTAGAATAATACAGATGACCAAAGCAAACCAAAGTCTTCAATTAATTTCCCAAAAACGGGTTAAGTAAGCATTTTAACTTCTACAAGGCAAAACTAAGAGAGATGGGTCTTCTTCATGAACACCATTTGTATCAGAATGCACTGTGCCTGATCCAATGGTGTCATCCAGAAAATTTCAAAAAGAAGAGATCCTGAGTGTACTCAGTTGAATCAACATGTCCCTCCCATCATGGACTATGAGAAGATTGTAGGACATCTAAAAGAGGCAGAAAAGGGAAAAGTGTAGTTCACAAGATGTGCAAATCAAACACTAATTTTTCAAGCGCAAAAACGAAGGCTCTGTTTTTTTCCATTCCATTTCAGAAAAATCATCACTTTTTTCTCAAAAATTTTACATAAAGAAACAACATCATTTTCTACTAAATTCAAAATTCCCTCTAAATTTTCACTCACATAAATTCAAAAAATAACATAATCATTACACTTTTCTTCTCTTTCCTACACAAATCCCCAAAAGAAATTCCCTCCAAAAAAATATTCCTCCCCTAAACCAAAAATTTCCCATTTCAGTAATTAAAAGAACAAAGCCTAAATTTCATTAGTTTTTTTATAATTTTAAAGTTGACATTGATCACTTCCAGAAACTGAAGGTAAGATTGCAAACTTACATGCTCACATTCATCTATAGATAAACCCTCTGCTCGATGAATCTGATGATCCAAAACCCTCAACAATCTTGAAAGAACATCAAGCGGAACCAAGTGAAGTAATTTTTTGGCTCGAATGGAAATAATTCCACTGATGACAATTTTAAGATCAGCAACAGTTAATGGTAACCACTCAGGTTCTTCTCGATCATCACTAAGAATCTCTGATCTGCTACAGACGTCCTCTGCCATTTCAGAAAAGCCTCCAATAGCAGCATCTACAGAAAAATATGATGCTCAAAAATTCACAAATAATAAGGCAATGCAAGGGAAAATAACCTCAAAAGTTAAACCTTGACATTCAATAGCATCAGGAACATTGGATGACAATATGCTATCTTTTCCTTTCTTCCTGATCTTAGGTTTTCTAGAATGAGTAGTATGGTCCTGCAATTTTGTCACAGAGGAGTCAAAAATACTAAAGGGAAAAAACCTTACAAAACGATGGACATAATAGAATATTACAATGGATATAACATAATCTTGCTGCTGGGTTCCTGCATCAGCCTGCTGATGACTCTGAGTTCCTGAATCAGCATGCTGGTGACTCTGAGTGCCTGCATCGTCATTCTGGTGATTCTGATTTCTTGTAGTATCTCGGTAACTCTTTTCAGGTAAAGGTATGTTCCTCTCAAAATCTTTTGATTCAGCTAAATTACCGTTGGAAATTGGATAACTGGTAGGACCTGAAAAACTTGAAAAATGCAATAAATAATAAGCTAGGCAATCAAAGACTTCAGTTGGCCTCCTTGTGACTGCCAATGCAAGCTTCAAAAGCCCAACTTAAGATAACTACCATGACATATATCAAAATTCATATACATTCACATCTTTCCTAATGCTTCTCTAAGTACACATAAGTGCACCAGTTAAAGCATCAATTGGAAGGGAATAAAAAAAGGTCAATGAGAGATATACAACAACAACAACTAAGCCTTTGTCCCACTATGCGGGGTCAGCTCAATGAGAGATATGAGCAAAATAATTTTCCCTCTGAAGATCCCATTTCCATGCAACACAACAAATATATACATATAGTTAGTTCAAACCTAAATATCAGATACCAAAACCTTTGCAGAAAAAGAAATTAGAGCATTCAGAACTTCCAGCGAGAAATGATACAACTAAGATCAACACTGAAATCAGCCCCCACTTAGAAACTCCCCCTACAGGAAAGGCCAATGTATGCACAGAATATCATTAAGGTGGCTCCATAGATATTCTTTACCTGGATATATGCAGTTAAACGCTTCCGGATTATATCTTAAAACTTCATCATGAAGTTCGTGATGCCCCACCAAGCCATAAGGTTCAGGATACACATTGGCTCTAAGATTCCTGTCAAAGAATTAAATATAAGCACAAGTTCCAGCCAAACAAGCATAGCATTGGGGTGAGGGGGTACAAATAATATGGCTGTCGTAAATGATTTCTTTGTAATTTTGCTGAGAACTGTGGAGCTGGTTCAAAATTCATTAATTCTTTGCCTTTCATCACAGGGATCAAGTTTTAGGTGCTTCAATGAAATTAAGTGGTATCCCGTCTTGATTATGGAAGGTAAAGTCAATATCCCTGAGGCTTCTTTCACACTTTCACCACATTGTCCATCAGTAGTTGCCCATTCGCGCAAGAAAAATTCACTGAGAGGCTTCCTCGAGATAACATGAATATCACCCATTAGGTGTACTTGTAACTACTACTGAAAATAATCTGAGAGCTTTTAAGATTGAAACTCCCTGTCCGATAAATAAATACAAGTTATGCACTGAAAATTCCAAACAGATAGTTTATTTCTTCCTACAACCCCTACCCCACCAAACTACCACCACCCCAACGAATTTCCTGGCATTGCATTTTAAAGCTAAATTGGTAACCTGACTACACTATAAATGGCACTCATAAAGCAGAGGTCAGCAAACTTTAGTAGAACAATTCGTCCAACAATAAGTAACTACAACCAATTACAATCCAGGACAGGAAGCATAGATGTGGAAAAGCCCAAAACACTTCTAAGTCAGCATTGCCAACTAAATCAACAGTTAACCTTTCTACTTAAATTTCTTTTTCCACACTAGCGTAACGCCAATTGCAATAAAACCAAGTACTTACAGCATTTACTACTAATTCAAGTATAGTCTCACTAAATTCCAGCTTACCACATAGTTGAACAATAATTCAAGCTTTCTGTTCGAAAACAAATAAGGAACGAAGAACTTACAAGTAGGACGCGTCAGTGCTCCGAAGCAGTTCAGCAATCTTCCCAGCGTGGCGAACAACGTCACTTCGATTGAACGATCTCGAACCGGTGCTCTGCTGCTCATCAAACAGACGGAGTTCTTGATCTAGAGCGCCGCAAAACACCGGAAGAGACGGCAGAGGCAAGCAGGGCGCGACTTCGGAGTGGACTGAGTTAGAAAGGCTTATGCCGAGAGGGATGCCACCACCACCACCCGAAGCTGAATGATGCGCCATAAAATCGATTTACTCAAAACCTCAATTCCACACACTGTGCATGCATTCATAAACATTCATTCCAACTACAAAATCAGAATTTGGGGAAGTTAGGGCTTTTCTTGGCTGATTAGAGATGAGACAGCCCTAGAGAGAGAAATAAATGGGGCCAATGAAGTAGAGAGAGAAACAAATGGCGGGGAAAAGCGTATAGGAAAATTTTGGGACTTTTTTTCCAGTAAGGGACTTCCTATGGTACTATATTCTATGTGACTGACGACGACAGTGTCCACTGTCCAGTGACAGGAATGCCCTTGGCTTTGTTGTCGAGACGGCGTCGTTTCCCTTAAGTACCTTTAATTTTAAAAAATACGGAGTAACTTGCAAGGGAAGCTGTTACTGACTTACTGTGATCTGCCGGTGTACGTCTGTCTTATCGCCAATTGTAAAACTAACGCTGCGTTTTAGGCTTTTGTACTAGTTTTTTACGACATGCGATACGTGTCTCGTGGTTGTACATAAAGCTACAAAGATAGTACTTATACGGCACACATTAATGGTGTGAAGCTTCATGATAAGATGGGCCAATTACATTTACTACCTTCTCCCATGTTTGGTCAAATTACAAATGAGTCAATCTGATTCAAAAAATTATAAATTATATTCATAATTATTTAAAAGTTTTTGTTTTGTGCCTAATTTTTCTCTAATATTAAGGGTGATATCAAGTTGAGCCATGTCAAAGTTTGGAGCATTTAAACTGTGATTGTTTACTAATTAATCAAGTCTAAAATATCGTTTATTTATTGAATAAATGAGCTTTAGGTGAATTTTTACTGAGTCGATCCTAAGTTTGTTTATGAAAGTTTATGTTCGTTTTCAACCATAACTAACATATATTAATTTAGTAATTATTACAAAACTTCAGGGAAAAATTACAAACAACCAAGGAAAAAAAGGTAAATACAGTTCACTAATATATTTGCTGGGCTCACTGAGTAAATTTTTAAATCTATGATTCCATTTGATAATTTAGACAAACTCATAATATTATTTTTTGTAATTTAACCCGAAAATAAATAACACCTACCAAAAGAACGATCCATTTGAACCCAAATTAATAATTAAGCGGATAGTCTGCATAAACTACCGCAAGCATGCGAATTCAAAATCCGCGAGTGATGAAAAATTGTATGATTTCCAAAACATGGTTTTGAAATTTATTTTGATTTTATAATATTAAAATTGTATTGGGAATGTAAAAAGATGTATTGAAAAATATAAAATGTGTATTGAAAATGATAAAAAATTATTATAAAATTAAAACTTTTCTCAAAACCATGTTTTGAGAATCAAAACAAACATAACCCTAAAGTTGTATGGATGGCCTCTAAAGAAATGAGTGCATGTACATCACACCTCCTACAGTTGTTGCCAAAGCTCCGAGTGAACCCGAAATAGGCCATGGACTTGGATCTACCAAATGATAAGAATGCCTCTGAGGTGAGGCCCATACTCCGGAGAAAGAAAAAACAAAAAAAACAAAGGGTACCGGATTCTCTGTGCCCTCCCCTAACTTCTCTCTAGAGACGTAAAAGAATCATTAGTGTACAGGAAATCCGAGACACTGGATCTGGTGGCGTAACGCCATAATACAAGTTGGGTTGGCCTCAAGTAGACAGGGGGGGGAAGAGCACATAGGGTATGTATGACCATTTTTTATGACACAAGCAAAATGTAAAGACAACAGCAAAACTTCATTACTAGTAGCAATACACAAAACATGCAGGCATTTTTAAATTTCAACATCAATGTAACAGATTTCAATGCCATTTGATAGTATCAGATAGTACATGCTTTTTCATACTCTCAATATAATAAATAATGTACAGAATTACAAAAGCTCATACAGGTGAACAATGGCTATGGTTAGAAATAGCTTCCTCATGCTGCAAAGCAAAACATGAAGAACTAAAATGTAGTACAGCACGTATGTCTGTAATTGTATCTCAATTTGTTCCCAGGAAATCTGTTCCCAAAGAAGCCAGTCAAAACATCATTCTCTCTCTCTCTCTCTCTCTCTCTCTCTCTCTCTCTCTCTCTCTCTCTCTTCCCATCCCTTTTCACCGATTGCGGTTGCTTAGTTCCTCGAGCTTAGTCGTCAAGTTTGATGACCTGAAAAACACAAAAGTAACCATGGTCAGATAAACTGATGACAAAGTCCACCATATGCAACAATCAAAAGCATGGAAAATTCATACTTCAATTACACAAACCAAATTGGAATGTCAGTGATTTGACTTAAATCAGCAACATCCCGATCCTCCGAAGTTCCACACCTTCCTCTTTCCAAATAGAATGAAACATCAACAGCAACTGAGAGAAATACCTATGCTTCCTCTGAATCAGACAACGGTAAGAGTGTGCATATTCCAAGCAAATGACCGTTCAGGCAAACATAATACTCAATGTAATCCTCATATGCGCCCAACCGGCAACTGGCACTTGATGGTATCAACTTTGCTTGCAGCATGCTCCACAACTTTGCCTTACAGTAAGGGCACCTCTCTGTTGGATGTAGCGGAGCATCCTTTTTTATCAGCATCTTGCGGACCTTTGACGTGGCAAAAGATTTGAAAACTCCCCTGAAAAATCCAACATCCCCCTCTTCCCCTTGGTCAAGATGCTCACAGGGATCAGATACATACAGGACATCTGTTCGAAATTGTGGTAACAAGAAACTCTTCCCTGATGTCCCAGAAAAACGTGTCCTATAAACAAAGTGTCCAGGAATGTTAATGTTGTTGAACAGCCCACCCTTGGTGCATCCAGAACAGTATAAAAGCAACTTGCCCAGTGCCCTCCAGTTACCATCAACACTATGACTTCCTCCGGTTTGCAGATCAAGCATCATTTTGGGAGCTCTAGTTTTACAAAACTCTTTCCAAAGAACTCGCTTAGCAAGATCATCAAACCATTTACAGACGCACGAAAGAGTTGCAATAAGCTTTGGGTTCCAATTAAGATGCTGAAAAATTAGGAATATTACTTCCCCTGATAGATGCCCTTTTGTGCACGTACAACTAGCTGAGTGTATGCAGCGGTATTGCTTAGTAATGATCATTATCTTGACTTAGCAATAACACCAAACATGGATGTCCCTGCTACAATGCAAAATTAAGCAAACTTTACAATTATGATAAAGCCTCAACCAGACAAGCACCATTTATCATTATTAACTAAAACCCCACTCAATAAGCTGGCAATATCGAGTCTACTGGTTAGTCAGAAGAATTGAACAACCACACCAGTTAATATCCCAACAAATAATTTATCACCAACCATACTTCTCAATGAGGACCTAATGGATTCAATTCTGCAGTAAAGGTCAAACCCAATGAAGTAGGCTTCAAAGAAATACACAATACCTCACTTCAACCCAATGAAGTATACCCACAGAACAAGGAACTCAAATTTTTTATGTAAAACACATTAGTCTATGTACCACACATTCTAAAAGTAATTCAACGAAGAAAATGATCTACAATAAGACATACAATCTTCACTAAGAAGGGAAAACAAATCCTAACGAAAGATCAGCAACAAAGTATCAACGGACACAATAACCTGGGTATGAAGACAGAAATACTAGCCCTCTGTATGCTATCTTGGTTTCGACAAAAATTTGCATTTTATAATATTTTTTTCATCAACAATCAACCATCGACAAAGACCCAAAACAGGAGTAACACAATTTTCCACCTTCAGAAATAATTTCTTGAGCTCAGATGCCACTTGAAAGCAGCTCATAAATGCATAATGCCATTCAATTAAATTTGACTCTTCAATCAAAAGCATTACTGTCATAGTAATTGACAGTCAAGTTTTCCCATGGAAAAAGAGACCGCAGTGAACTAGCATCTCTTATGCAATTCATCATGCCGCAAACATATCTTATGCATAAAATAGTTGAACTCTCAATTAGCCAGATCAAAGTTTAAGCTAACAAGAGGATTGAAGTTTTAAGATTTCAGAATGCAAAAAAAAGAAAAAAAGAATGCGGGGGAAAAAGTACAAGAAATCAGGAGCATTTTAGTGAATGGGCAAAAATCCCAGAACAACTGAAAGTAGCCATGGCTCAAGTTTCCCAAAAAGTTAACGAGTTTCCACCACTCAACTTTCAGCACAAGAGTCAACAGAAGCTACATTGGTTACACGATAAACAATAAATTAATCAAACCCTAATCGAAGCTGGAAAAATAGTGAAAACCCATTTCACTCCATCATCTGATTACAGTAGTGAGATTGATTGTGACCTAAAACACCATAAACGAATAAGTAATCACCAAGCCACAAGGAGAGTCTCAATTCTCAAACACGGAAAGCTATCAACAAACTCCACTAGATCGCAATCAACTTCGAATCCATAACCACAAATTTTACCTCAGCTAAAACGGAGCTCAGTTTGACCACTTATTCCGAAATCCCAGCTCAAAACCCACCTGCATGTAGAAGAAGAACAACACAGATGAGGGTATTTGCATGAAAATCAGCAGGGAAAAAAAAAATGTGGCGCAATTAACTGAAGCAATAAATTACTTTGAAGAATCGGCCAAAAACTCAAATCAATTTCGTCAGCAGTGGGTAATTAATTACAACCCACCTTCCCTCCCTGTAGGCTAAGCGATTTGCAGGAATTGAAGAAGGGAAGGTAAGATACTTTGCCGTTCCGCCATATCTAGAGAACAAGAAAATGGTTTTAATTTAGGGAAGAAAGATAGAGTTACGGCGCGAGTGACCTGGAAAAAAAGGACAGACGAATCGGTGGTCGATTTAGTGAATGTTAGAATGCAGTTTAATAAATTAGCGGGGCCCACGTGGCGTGGCGAGTGTTGATTGGCTGGTGGTGAAATTGAAGAGCGGAATCTGGTATTCCTCCCAAAACAGCTATGGATTTGTCCAATTCGCAATTCAGGGTTCGTCCTTATTGGTCCAAATGTTACCATCCCAACCCTGGGGTCCTGAGGTCCTCTTTTTATATGAGTACTCTTTTCTTTCTTTTTTTCTTTTTTACACTTTAAAAGTACACCATCAGTTTTGAATTCACATAAAAATCAAAAACATTAAAAGATTAGGACATGATAAAATAGTTCAGTTTATATTTGTTTTCATTATGTCATTTCTAATACGATAATGTGCTATCCGTAATTAACTTTTACTTAAAAATAAATAATATAAGTGAACGATATAGTAATGGATGTCACATCATGATCGATGGTAATGGGATCATAGGTAGCTGAATGGAGCTAACCCATAGAGTATTGGGGTCACCTTAACCGTCCCTTAACTGGAAGTAGGCGACACGGCCCTTAACTCTCAACCATGGGTGTACAATGCTTGATGGCGTGGCCATGCTTTTTGGATCGGGCAATTGGGCACGCTAGCGGGTCTAACTGGGTCTCGAGTTAGGCCTAAGCTTTGAGTATGGGATTGAGTGGAAGACCAAACAGAGCACACCGTGTGTATGTTGTTATTTGGTGTTTTATTTTATAAAAGGAATACGTCATAACACATCATATCATATGTAATTATATTCATCTCAATTAATTTATCATAATTTTTTATTACAAATAATTTGGTAAGTATTCATTACTATATTTTTATAAAATAATTATTAATATCACACTATTAACCATTACTCGTATTTGAACCCCTTTATTTATTTATTTTTTACATACAATTGAGATTCTTAAATAGGGAAACTAGCATTAAAACTTATGGAAAGTAGGTTCATCTACTTATTCTTCTTCTTCTTATGGGTGGGGGGATAGAAAGAAAGAAGGTAGATAGATTGAATCAATGGAATGGAACCAAAGCGAAAAGAGTAATAATACACAATTCAACTTATCTCCTAAATTTCTCATAGCAAGTGAGGTGTCATGTATTCATTGACTACACTTTTATAAAATAGTTATTAATAATACATTATTGACCAATGAATGCATGGCACCTCACTAGCTATGAAAAATTTGAAGAGATTAGTTAAGTTGTGTATCATTACTCAAGGGAAAAATGCAATTTAAAGAAGTTGAAAAACACATGTGAGAATGTTGGTTATGAAAGTTTGTGAATAAAATTAGGGATAAATAAGTAAATTTGCCTTTCCCATTTATGGCAGTTGAACAAAATAATTTACTCATACTAAAATATTTGTCAATCGTATTTCTTCTATAGTTGTACTGTTCGGAACATCATCGCACATTGTATAAGCCACAACCATCCAATGATTGATTAGAAAAAGAAAAAAGAAAAAGAAAAAAAGGGAAAGTACCCTTCAATCCTTTATCAGCTTGAAAAAGAAAGCTGAGGAGGTTGGCCCAAATCCAGCAATTCACAATAATTGAAGTCATCATTTTGTGTTTTATGATAAAATATATTTATTTTTAATACATATTTTTATATTTTTAACAATTTTTATGTTTCTAATATCTATATTTTATAATTTTTGTGCAATTTTAATAATTTTAAAATAAATCAAAATCAAAGTTTCAACCACTATTACAATAATAATGAAAAGCTTATTAGGTGAGAGATGATTGGCAGTTCCATTTGGTAGAAAGAATAAAAAAATACTAGTAGTATTATATTGTTAGATATTATGTATTTTTTCTGTTGTTTGTAGAACAGTTGACAAAGTTGACGTTGAGGCTCTGTTCTCTTGTGGCTTGTGTAGGGAAAATTTTGTTGGAGGGAAATTTTTTGTTAGAAATTTTTTAGAGGAAAGTTTTTTTTGGGAAATTGTGTAGGTGAGAGATAAAAAAGTGTAATGATTGTGTTATTTTTTGAATTTATGTGAGTAGGTATTTAAAGGGAATTTTAAAATTTTAATTTTGAATTGTTGAAAAAATGAAGTTGTTTCTTTGTGTAAAGTTTTGGAAAAAAAAAATGATGATTCTTGAAAAATTGCCACAAGAGAACAGAGCCTCAGGGCCAACTATTTTTTCTGCGGCTACACAAGATTTAAGGTAAGTTAGCTGATTACTCTTCTCCCTGTACTCCCCCGCCGTCACATATAAGAGTCCATTCTGTAATATCATCCAAAGGTTAGAAATTCGAATTTTGAATGCTGGCTGGACCCTGTAGCGACTCCCAAACTTCTTTTATTCCACTCTTTCATGTAATAATAGATATAATGATATAATAATAGATATGATGATATAATAGTGCCAAGTTCAAGAACAAAAAATTAAAAACAATGATCCAAGTTGTTGTTTTCCATTGAATCTTCTGGTGTTGCCATTCTAATGAAGCCAAAGATACTAATCATACAAAAAACACTATGAAAGCAGGATGAAGATAATGAGGCACAGGAAAATTTCATTCATTCCACTTCCACTTCCACAGAACAAAAGTAAAACCCACATCAAAATCACAATTCAAAATCCTAACCGGAGAAAGAGGGAACCAAAAGACTATCTATCAGTCAAACCATGTACAATCCTTGTGAGTTGTGACTGCAGAACAAAAGAGAAAAACAAAGAACTCAAAAGTTATGGTCAACCTTCATATAGTTAACTTACTCTCACTCTCAAAACTGGCTTTTTGTTTCAAATCTTTAAAAAACCAGAACAACCCTCTAAAGATTAGTAGTGGAAGAGCCTCCAAGCCAATCAGATCACTCCAACCTCCAACAAAGACATGCAATCTATTACTGTTTTATTTTCTGTGCCTCCAACTATTTCTTTACAATTCAAAAGTATGATGAATGATAAACCTCTGTACTGCAATCAACTGGCCGTTGCGGAAGAAGGTTTAATATCTTGGAGGGAGATAACGGTTTCAAAAGCGCCAACCAAGGCTTTAACCTTACTTTTCCTGCTCTCAACAAGCTTGCTTGCAGTTTCTTCAATGACATTGTTGAACAAACCTTGCTCATCTTTCTTTCCCTGCTGCATATCTTGGTGCCTCAGAACAACTTTTTCATTGCTGGGGTTGGGGGGAACGTTGTTGTCTCCATCGCCATCAGCTACTTTCTTCTTGAAATTTCTCCTCCTTATTTCACTCACACCATGACCATGGCTGTGCTTTTCATCAGTGACTCTTCTCTGGCGAAATCGTAGTCTCCTAGGAGCATTACTGTTCTCAGTCTGAAGATCCACAACCCTGCCCCTTCTGAACTTTACTTTCACTGGAGTAAGATCTTTGGATTCAGAAATAACACTACCCCGCTTCCACAAAGTCTTCCTTTCATTTCCTTCCACAGCTTTGATGTCATTGTCATTTGCCATTCCTTTCTTGACAGGAAGGACCTCATCCACTTCTTCTTCATAATAATATCCATCCTCATCCTCATCCTCATCATCATCTTCGTCCTCCACCTCATCCTCATCCTCTTCTTCATCAACGCCATCACTGTAATCAATTTCTTCCTTTACTTCTTCACTCTCAAATCCTCCTCCTTCTTCTTCTTCTGTTTCTCCATCTTCTTGAGATGGCAAAGATGGAGATTTCCATTTGGATGACTTGGGCGACAAAAATGGTTGAGATAGAAGTGGTGGAGTAACTTTATTGTCTGCAGTGGATTCAGAGAGGCTACTTTCAGATTCTGTCACAATGACATGCAAAGTCCTCTCGGGGACATTCTCATTTTCAGCTTTCCCCATCACTGTCTTCTGTATGCTGCTTTGATCTACCAGAGAGGATACTGGTTTTGAACTTCTAATTTTCTTTACCTTCAAAGCCTTAATTCTTCTGATGTTAGGAGCAGATGAAGCAATAGAAGCAATAGGAAGCACCAGTACTTTCTTTGCAGATGCTTTAGCTACCACCCTGTTCTTGCTTGTCACCGTGATCTCTCTTCTTTTGCCGCTTACAAATAAACCCTCTGAAGTGCGAATGGGCAAAGATGATTTTGGCATTGCTGCCTGTTGCACTACAGAAGGGGAAGATTTTGGTGAAACACTTTTCATCGTCTTTTCAGCTTTTTCTGTTTTCCTGGCAGATGCCAATGACTGAAAAGAAGAAACTTGTTTCATTAGAGGCCATACACCACGAGAATGCTTGGTGGGAATCTTGTTCATCCTCTTCTTAACTTTTGAATTCTTATGAGGTGGTGAATCTTTGGAAGGTGATTCAATTTTCTTGGGAGGCAAGAATACCTCTTTCTTGATTGTTTCAGGATGATCCTCTGACTTGATCGCAGCAGGAGAAGCCTTGTGTTTCAACGAAACAGATGTCCTAACAGGTGATGTTAATTGCTTTACTGTTGCCTTCTTTTTCTCTCTTGAAGATACAGTCATTGCAGGACTCTGTTCCCTATCAGGTGATGCCAATTGCTTACGTGCCACTGCCTTCTTTTCCTCCCCTACAGCCATTGCAGGACTACGTTCCCTATCAGATGAGGCCTTACGCACCACTGCCTTCTTTTTCTCCCATGAAGGTACAGCCATTTCAGGATTCTGTCCCCTAACAGGTGAGGCCATTTGCTTACACACCATTGCCTTCTTTCTCTCATCCAAAGGTGCAGTCAAGGAAAGATTCTGTGTCCTATCAGGCGATGCCATTTGCTTGAGCACTGTTGTCTTCTTCCTCTCATCCAAAGTTGCAGTCACAGCAGGTTTCTGTGCTCTATCAGGCGATGTCATTTGCTTGAGCACCGTTGCCTTCATCTCACCCAAGGATGCAGTCGCCGCAGGATTTTGTGTGACCGGACGCAATGTCATTTCCTTGACTACAGTTGCCTTCTTCCTCTCACCACAAGGTGCAGTTGCCTTCTTCTTATCACCCCATGGTACAGTTACAGAAGGATTCTCTGTGCTTCGAGGTGATGCCGTTTGCTTGAGCCCTGTTGCCTTTTTCCTCTCCTCCGAATGTACAACAATAGCAGGATTCTGTTTACTTGATTGAGCTTTTGAGATTCCTTTCCGCCAGGGACGAATTTCGTGCTCCTCAAAGGAGTTTTTTTTACCATATTTACAGAAGTCGTGACAAGAACCAGTTGAAGCTCTGAGATAATTTGGGACAACCCTTTCATTGCTAGTTTTGGAACTTGGTTTGCCTGTAGAATTTCTCCTTGGATTGTAGCCATCATGGCATGAATCAGAGGATGTACTGTGATTTTCAGGAATGAGTGATACATTACCAGGAAGGCTTAACTTTCCTCTGAAGGCCTTTCCTGAGCTATAGCCATTTGATTCAATTTTTTCTTTGGTGACTAGCGAATTCATATTCTCCTCTGCCATCAAACAACAAAATTCAGAAGACTGAGCAACCTGCAGAGAAAAAAAATGCATAAACATGTGAAAAACAATAGAAAAGGTTCACAAATTATTAAGCAGAAAAATTAAGAAAATACACGTAACTTGAAGCAAGATAAGGTGTTTGAGAAGAAACTGAAATAAAAGCAAACAAATTACTATTCTTGAGCTTATCCCGATATCTATAATCATCCTAAGCTTGTGAAGTAACACACCCCCCAAAAACTCACTATCATTGGGATTGAAATTGACTGTCAAAAGTAGTTGCACAACTAACTGCCAGAGGAACCAAATGATACTCTCACCTTCATTTTACTTTCGTGAAAATATTCTTCAATCTTCAAAATGAAGGAAATTTCGAGAAAAGACAGAACCAGAGAAGCAAATAGGACTGTAAAATTTCACCTAATGATAGCTGGATAAGCAGAAAAGTTCAGAGCTAAAGTATTCTACCCATTCATCTCCATGCTGCATTGAGCAAGAGCAATGCAGTTGAACAATCTTAATCTACGAGATCAACCAGATTATCAACCCCCAAATTAGGTGGAATTTAGATAGCAAGTACCTATCACAGCATCTATTTCTACCACTAACTACTAGAAGCTGCGTTAAACAAACAACTAATAACAATTCAAACTGCAATGGAAAATCATTCGGCTGTAAGATTTCCAAACACCCATCAAATAAATTCCCAAACCTAACTCTTATCAAACATTGTTACAGCATTCACTGAATTCCCCAAAAAAAAAAAAATAATAATAATAAAATTGCAAACATATAAACAAAGAGATGCATACACACAAACTTTCCTAACAGAAACCAAACGTAAATCAATGGAATTGAACCAAGAAAGTGAATGCACACCTAAACAGCTTAAAAATTCAAAACACAAGAGTCATGCATAACAATCACAAATAAGTCTTTCACCAAATAAAATCCCTCCCACCCCACACACACCTAAAGAAAAAATCAATATGCATCACCAATCCCATCTCCCAAAACTCAAAAAAACGCAGAACCCACGTCGCAATCAAGAAGAAAAAACACACTTTTATTAATCAAACAGTTAATAAGGGATGATCAAACCCGAAAGATACGCGTACCTCTGTATTTCCTCCTTAACGACGAAGCAAAAAAGGCAAAAACTCAACCAAATGAGGAATGGCGAAGAAGCCCACCCAACTCCTTTTCTATACCCTCTCCTTTAGCAGCAGCAATCGTGCTAGCAACGACTTTATGCCGCTCTCATCAGTCCCAATAAAGAAAGAAAGAAAGAAAGAAGAAGGAAAAAAAACCTTTTCTTCTTTGTGGTTTCTCGGGGTTTTTTCTTCCGTATAGAAGAGTTGGGAATGGGAAGGGCTTTTCGTGTGAGTTTGCGCGTTTGTACTTTTGTTGTTAAAGATTCTTTTAAGGAATGGGGAAAAAATAAGGGTTAGAAGACCGAAAGGCATAATAAAGCGGAAATTTTAGGTATTCTTTACAGTAGTAAATATTGCGTCATTATGACGGCATTTATGTCTGGATAAATTATACTGGAAATTCTGATGCAAGGATTACCTTTTACTTTTGTCATATATATATATATATATATTAGTAAATAAATGAGATTTTTATTTTCTAAAATTTAATTAACATTAAAATTGAAGGGGCTGTTCGGTTTGGACTTGTCATTTTGCAATAAAGGATTTGAACCTCAAGGGGTGAGAGTTGAGACTGAGAATTTAGACTGAATTTTGGGTTGGTGAATTTGTAATTTCACATTTTAAGACGTGGAATGCACAAAATTACGTGATTTCAGTTACAACTTTTTACTCTCCTACATGAAACTACTTTGTTTTGTGTATTCAACATAATAAAATATGAAAAAATAGATAAATGATCTGAACTCTAAGACGTGATACGATTAACCATGAAAATAAAATACTAAAGAATCACATTTTTAATATTGAATTACGTGCCATTCCATTCGTAAAAGTAAAAATGATAGTAGTAGTAGGGCTAGGGCATCCTATGCTTCAATTGAATTGCGTTATAAAGTTGTGTAGTTCCTTTGGTAAAATATTGAAGTGAAAGTAAGTAAAAAGAAAGGCAGTTATTTCGCCTTTGTTTCCGTCCATGCATATTACATGCACATGCATGCCTTATTTTACACTATTAGTACTCTTCCATCGAACGTTTGTTTCCAAAAAAAAAAAAAAAAAAAAAAAAAAAAAAAAAAATCTGTTACACTAGCTAACAGAATACAAATGCACTACAACTTCTCCATTAGACGAGTTCAGTTCCATGAAAATAATTAATGAATAGCATTGAACTAGTTCACAATTCTTATCGTTTTTTCCTCACTTTTCTTTGCAGTTTGGCATACTATCCTGGTCCCAGCTCTCAAAATGAATGATTAATTGAATCAAGTAACAAAGCAATCTAATAGAACTTATCCATTTTGTTTGCGTTTTGACTTTATATTTTATTTCTACATATAATTCTTATTACATATATTTTTTACTATTTAACTATATTTTTTTTACAGTTTTAATACACATTTTACCTTTTTTTTAAATTTTTTTTATGACCTTAATATAAGCAACTATTTTCACCGTAACATATTGTTAAGTACATCTGACAATAATGAGAAATTATCCGCTGCCCCCACCATCCTTATGGCCACGAGAGTGCTATTTTGAAGGGAAAATGAATGTTCAGATATAATTAATAATTTTCCCGCAAGAGTGGCATGGCGATGATGCTTTTTGGCGGAGTCAACAATGCCCTCGGTCGGTGGGGGGTTTATCGCTTATCGGGTATGGGGGATGGCCGTCAGAATAAGTATGCCCAAAAATAGAATACAATAGCTGCGGTGCCGTACGTTTAGGGGTCGGTGGCGGTGGGGTGGAATATAAAAGGGGCATGATATTTGCAGCGACGAAATCGATATTTGCAGCGACATTTTCTTGTGAAAAGACTTAAATGCCCTTGGGGCATAAAAAATTTATAAAAAAGTTTTTTTGATTATTTTATTTGTATTATGTCCGAATTTATTAGTAGTTTTGTAAAAATTGCGAAATTTTTTACCGGAATGGGGAAGATCTGCCCGGTGGTTACTGCAAATAAAAAAGTTAGTTGGTGGGGGGAAAGTGTCGCCTGGCGCCAGCGACACTTTTGGCAAAAAGTGTCGCTGGCGACATTTTTTTGCCAAAAGTGTCGCCGTCGCCAGGCGACACTTTGGTTTTTTTTTAAAATTTTTTTTAATGTAGTTTTACTAATTATTTTACTTGTATTATGTCCGAATTTATTAGTAGTTTTGTCAAAATTGTACAATTTTTTACCGAAATGGGGAAGATCCGCCCGGTGGTCGCTGCAAATATCAAAAATCTAAAGGTAAGGGGGGGAGGGTGTACCATCGCCGGCGACCGGCGATGGTTTAGGCCAAAACCATATGGTTCCGGAAAAAAAAAAATTTTTTTTATAAATTTATTCCAACAGATTAAAAATTTTAAATTTTTTAAAAATTTTTTTTACCCCAAGGGCATTTCGGTCTTTTCACGCAAAAATGTCGCTGCAAATATCGATTCCGTCACTGCAAATATCAATTCCGATATAAAAAGAGTTCCCCATAGCCACAAAGAGCACATCGGGATTCCAATTTGTTCAGTTGCAGGTATTGGTTGTATTTGACACGTTATAATTTAACAACTCCAAAGGGGCTCAGTCGACTCCAAGTCATGGACCGTTACATCCGAGACCAGATTTTTTATCTCTATCTCTCCTGTCTATCCTTTTCTACCACGAGATGGTAGACAAGAATTAGATAGACACAAAATTTCACGAGATTCCATACAATTATGACTCTGGTCCATTACTACTATAATTTTGTCTTTTATGTCCACTCTTCCACAAAATCGATAGGAGAATGTAGACTATGTACGGTCTACTTGACAAAAGATTCTAAATCACTTTAACCACCATTACCAAGGCCCTTCCCTCTCAAATTCTAACCAAAGAAAGGACAAACAAAACTGAAGAATATATTATACATATCAAGAAGAAGGTGCAAAACTCTTGTAGGTGGTGGTGATGGTGGTCCTAGTAGTAGTTATGAAAACCCATGTTAATTAAATTCCTAGTTAATAATAGCCCATAGGTTTGGTGATGATATTAATAGTGTTGACCATATATTAAATATTGCACTTTACCCTACATAGTATCCCATTTTCTTAACCTCTCCAACCTAAGTATTAGACCTAGTCCAACCCCAAGTAACAATTCCCTATGTCATCAGCTGTAACCATCCAACAATATTAATCACTACTGTATTTCATTTTCTTCCCCAATAGCAACACAAGCATGCAAGCAAGCAAAAATATACGTATCAGCAAAAGGGCTTCCATCTTCAAACCCCATACGTATAGATTAACATTGTACGTTGTAAACTTCAGTTTCAGCTGCAACATGCATGCATGCATGCATGCTTTGATGAGTGTCATTTTTTTTTTACCTTCTTTTACGCCCGGAGACCGTCCTCTTCACTGCTCCAACTGAGACTAGGAACTCGTCCAGCGAAGATAAAGTCCTCATGTCATCAGGAGGGAAGTAACTTGCTGCCTTCCCCAGCAGCGATGTGAACAGAAGCGAAAGGGAGGGCCTGGTGACATACCTCTCCCCCAACAGGTCATCCAGAAATGCAAATGCTGCCAGGAAATCTGACCTGCTCGCGTTGATTGGCGCAGCAAAGTGAGCAGGGATGATTCGCTTGAATTTCCAGTCCCGAACTATGCTATCGATCCAATCTCTCACCTGTTCTAGACAAGATGATTGCAGGTTAAGCAATTTGAGCTAACTACATTAAGGGATCAAGGGAAAACTCCAATTTAATTACAGTTTGTGATCATTTAGAGGGTCACTTTCATGCTTAATTGCTCAAGGTGATAGTCAATGGGAGGGAGATAAATGATCAAATCCTACAGTAGCACAAATATAAATCTTCTTCTGCCTAAGCCATTAGCCACTCACCTTTTCAGGAACTTTGCTGAAGACTAATGTCCTCACAATGGGTGAAACTATCAACTTTTGCGACATTTGGGCAAAGCTGGCATTTGGCTCCAAGAGGTTAGAAGGACCCAGAAACAATATCTGGAGAACCATTCTTTCCCACCCTGCATTGGAAGATCCCACTTTCTCAGATTCTGGAACTACTGTATATACTGAACATCAAATGCATTAAGAAAAACACTTTTTAAATGTTAAGCTGGACTGACCTTTTTGTCTGTTTTTCTTGTCATCAACCACTGGCTCATCGGGCACTTCCTTTCCTTTGCTGAGAACTTTGACAGCCAAACCATTTTTAGCAGATGCTAACAAGGATTCTTTGCTAATACACTCAGGAGGCTGCCTCGGAACGAATATTACAGCATCGGTCACTAATAGTGTCCTTGAACGCTTATGATAGAATGCTACCTCCACGTAAGGTCCAATTCCTGAATATCCACAAGAACAAACCTTAGATGATTACAGTTCTCACTTCCCATAGAAATAGAAGCCTAACTAGCCAAGGAATACATATTATAGTACCAACTTCAGGAGAGCTGAGAACTTTCTGTTCAATTTCATCCGCCCAAGGAGTGGACAAGTCATCATTTTCCAAAGTTTTGGCACGGAAAATTCCAAAAAACTCGAGAGGCAAATTTAAAGGCCAACTCCACTGCCTTGGCGCCACCCATACCCGAGCGGAGGGAAATTTTCTGGAGAATGGACCAACAAATATTTTATGCTCATATGCAAATGTAGGCAGAACAATGTATTCAACAGGAGCTCCTAACTCCTTCACAAGCTGGAAAGAGCAAAATACACAAATCAATCACAGATCATAGCCAACACGCACAAGAGTTGAAGAACACAGCACGAAGTATAAATTCCAAGTTCTCAAGTGATCATCTTACCACGGTATCACCACAAAAACCCGAAGCTAATATTCTTAGTTCTACGGTTACAAATACCTGAATGCATTCTTCGGTTGGAGCAATTGGTGCATGAACCCACAAGCCCCCAGATTTAAGCTTGATTACGGTCATCCGGATGTTTGTTGAGACACTGCTGAAACCCAGTGCTTGTTCTTGTTCGAATAGCCATATGCAGTCTTTCAAAACCTGAATTACAAACATATATAGTTAGCAATTGCTCCTACTCCATAAACCTTTATATTTTGGAGCAATTCAGGGAATTCTTGACAATTTAAAATTAAAAATCTACTTAGATTTCTTCTCAAATCGCTTCAGTATCACAGCTATCATAAGAAGAAAAAAAAAAAAAAACCTTCAAATAGAGGGAAGAGAATGTAAATTAATGAAGAAGCTGGAAATAACTAACCTCGGTTCTAATCGTCCGCCTATTCAGAAAAGGACCGAGCGGGAAAGGAAACCCAGTGAAATTGAGGTAGAACCGTCCACCACCGCTGCTGCTGCTGACGGCGTTTGCAGATGCAACTACAACATTGATATTCTTGATTCTTCTGGGTTTTAGTAGCAACGATGAACTTTTTACAGGCAACCCACTGAGAAAACTACTAGAATTAGGTTCCACCGACGATGAACGATTCAGTAACACAGTCGCTTTAGGCGAGAGCAACTTTACTCCGGCTACCATTTTCACCGGCACCGCTACTCCACTCAGGCGAAGCAAACTGAAGATGAACTAAAAAATGTACTGTATAATTGTGGCTTACAATTTACAGTTCCAAGAATATATCTGAGCCACGAATATATATATATATATATATATATATAATATATTGCATCCGGACAAATCCCACGATTTCCCGGCTAAGTTTGCGACACGTGCCCCGATCCTACTTTGGCAGCCACTCGGGTTCTTTGAAGATTTTCTGCGGATAGAATAAATTACAACGAACTTTCGAAAATCTTCGCGGGTTTTCGGCCTTCCAGCCCTAATTATATAAGAGGCTTACCGCCACTTCCTATTTTCCCTCTTCAGGCCAAGTTGCAATATTCAACATGATCAGTAAATAAAGAAGAATGCTGGATAAATAGTTTTATTACAACGCAACATAGAACTTCGATTTACAAGCAAACAACCTTCATCATCATAAATAAGTACACGGAAACAAGCATTACAACTGTCTGTTATTGCTGTCAGAAAACTAGAGGAGAAACAACATTTCATCCATTTAGTGCATGGACGAAGGAAGACTCCAAAGGAAAAGCTAGAGATCAACTACAAAAACAAAAAAAAAGGGCCCTACGGGGGCTTCTGTAGAAGAAGCAAGATTGCCACGCCCAGAAGAGAATCCCAATCCTTGTACCACAAGACATCAAGTGATTATTTCCCTAACCAGCCAATCCAAACTCGGGTATGCGAAATACAAGATCAGGAAAGAAGGGAGAGCAAACAGAATGGTAATGACTATGTACAGGGCCAAGATGGCAGCACTGGCAGGTATGACATATAAGATGATCAAAAGGAAAATCACAACCAATGGGAACTTAGCTGTCAGATGAACGAAAAAGAGCAGGGACTTCTGAGTTGCGGCGCGAAGTCTCTCTGTTGCACTTCGATTACTAACAGCAGCACCGTCCCTACGGTTTGATCCAGATGGTTCCGACTGATTAGCGGACTGCCCTCTCGAAGCGCTTGACTGGCTTGCATTGTTTGGCAGTGTTCTCCCACTGCTTGACCAGAGAGTGTGATGATCCCCACTGAAGGCAGAATGAGACTTCATCCTATCACCATTCATGCTCTCAAGCATCCACAGAAGGAAGAAGTTTTTACGAGGGAACTTGAGGTTTCCCCGGTAAACTAATCGGATCGATAAGAGGTTGCACCAGGGGCATGATATGAAGAGAGGAAGCTGGATAGGCAGAGCTGGAAATTTCAGAACAGCCCAGTGTAGTCCCAGGATGCAGTTCTTACAAAGTGTATGGCCACACCATAACACATAGGGTACATTCTCCACAATGTTGAAGGATTCCCAGCATATTGGGCAATCCAATCCTGGCTCTCTGCTAGCAGTTGAAGAAGCTTCATCGTCTGAGTAATCAAATACATCCTGGTTTGCCTTCAGCGGATCATTCTTGAAGCCAATGCTTCCCGCTATACAATTGGATGCAAAACTCCACATTATTCTAGGCCTCAGTAGAATGCAGGCAAATGATCATTCAAGATTCAACAGACCCATCCTCAAATGCAATGATTCCACAAGAAGACCGCACAAACCTGCAGGTAAAAGCTTCATGCATTCAGGGTACAGCATCTCAAAAAATATAAATATTTGCCAGGAAAATAGCATTTACAGCCAAGTGCTGCATTCCGGTATTCTGTTTGGAAGAGAAACAGCAACACAGTCAACAGTTTGGAGACTCTTCTAACCCTAATCATATGTTAGGGTCCCCGGATCCAAAAAAAAAAAAAAAGAGCCACCGATCCACCCCAATATTAAGCAACAGAAAAAAGAATCCCGTTTATATTATTTATCCGAATGACATGAATAAGACAGGGAACTACATTATAGTATACCATGACCAAAAATCTAAAGACAATTGCTCAAACCGCCGCATTAAAGAATGATCTGGCATTGTCAATCGCATCCAACACCAATTCGTCATGCAATACCAAATAGAACAAGCATACGAATAAATAAATACAAATTGGGGGCAAAATTAGAAGGTAATAATATCAGTCTGAGCAAGGAAAAACAATAATTACCAAAATAAAAATAGATAATGTACTAATTTGGATTCTTCGTTAAATCATAACTTCAAAGCCAGCTAAATAAAACTGCCGTCGCCGATTCAACAAAAGAATTCCAGGTTAAAATCCATCGCAAAATGCAAACATGGGACTCAAAATAGCGGCAAAAATAACAATCAATCGGTGACAATTTAAGAAAAATAGAGTGATATCACCGTAAGAACATCGAGCAGAGAATTTCATTTTTACCTACGGATCAATGGCGATAACCTGGGCAGGCAGCTGACGAGGGAATCTGCGCCAAAAAAATGAAGAACAAGCCCTCCTCTTTCTCTCTGAAGAGCACCGCCTGGGTTTGAGACGGGCGATAGAGAGAGAAAGGAGTGAGGAGGTTACGCGCTTTATATCTCTTTCCTTCGGCTTCGCCACGTGTGTGTACTGTGTAGTTTCGAGATGCGGACGCGCGGTTAATTAATTATTATGCTAAACGACGGCGTTTCGAATTGGCTGGCTGGGGTAACTGGGCCTATCCGAATGTCGCTCTGTAGGGAAGCTTATGGGCTTTTAAAGAAAGTGTTTATGGCGCGCGACTCATAAGGATTCGGGCCACAGGTCCAAAAGGACATAGCTTTTGTAGGATTTAAAAGCATGAATTTATTACAGAAAGAATCGTTACGAGATGAGAATAAAGGAAGAATAGCAATTTTGGTATTAAAAGTTTGACATGTTTGTAATTTTGGTAGTAAAAATTTACTCAATTTCAAACTAGTGTTTTATGTTTATACTTTGTTGCATTTTTAGTACATGTACCTACTATAGCAGGTTTTACGTAGTCAAACCGAAATCAACGGTAATTTGAGGGTATTTTATAATTCTACAATTTTGTAGGAGTTGAAATTATATTTTCTAATATTATTTCCAAAATATTTTCGCTATTTTTTTCCTACTCAATCGACGTAATATTATTTCCAAACATTTTTGCGGTTTTCTTTCTCCTCAGTCGGAAGAAAACTAGTACGTCGATTGAGCAGGAAAAAAACCGAGAAAATATTTTGGAAATAATATTAGAAAAATATCTTTTCAACCCCTATAAAATTGTAGAATACCTATTATAGCAGGTATTGGTACTAAAAATGTAATAAAATATAAATATAAAGCACAAGTTTGAAAGTGAGTAACTAATAATTGATTTGTCAGGAAGAAAATATGCATGCCAAATAGCATACTCACAACAATGCTTTCTACACTACTAATATAACACTTAAAGCTATGTTCTTTTGCGGCTATTTCCCAAAAATCATCACTTTTTTCTTTCAAAACTTTACACAAAAAAACAACTTTATTTTCTCAAGAATTCAAAATTAAAATTTAAAAATTTTCTCTAAATATCTACTCCCCTAAATTCAAAAAATAACACAATTATTACACTTTTTGTATCTCTCACCACACAAATTCTCAAAATAAACTTCTCTCCAAAAAATCAAAGTTTCCCCAATACAAGCCAAAAAAGAACAGAGCCGGCTAACCAATCTGAAAACATAAAACTTAACTCAGCTAAAACGATGGCTAAATACATAATTAACCCCCGAATGATTTGAGATCATGACAATAGCCTAACTCAACCAGGGTATTGAGTCAACCAGGATTTGCACAGATTTGCAATAATTATGTTTAGAGTTATATCTTGAAATTTATAAATAGTTATATTACTGAACTATTTTAATAAAACAAAAATAATATAGTATTCTCTCCATTCTATCAGAGAGGTCTGGTTTCAAGATGTACAATTTATTATGAATTTTAATGTACAATACCTGAAATAAATAATATAATACTATTTATTCCACTAATGTCCTTACTTTTAAAATGTGAATAAAATATGGTCTATACATTATTATATTAATAAGATTATAAATAGTAAAATATTAAAAATGGATTATTCATTATTTAATTTTGAAAGTTAACTATTCTAATGAAACAGGGAGTAGATTGTATCTTTTGTAACACCATTACGGTTATGAATATCACATTGAAAATGATATTATGCATATTGTACTACAAAAGTGTCCTAACTTATTTTGATATCATCACTCACAAAAGCCAATTTATAAGATAAAACCGTTTTGAGTTTATATTAACTATACATTTATTCTTTTCGTCTCATATAAACAATTATATTTTTAATACGTATTGTTTTAGTATTACGAACAAAACTCTTTCGGGAAGATAATGATAATAGTATAATTTAGAGAAGTTTTACTTCATTTGTCAAGCTTTTTAGTTCATTTTATGTGACTCATCTTTTAAGCTTTACTGCACGTTTGGTTTTCACGGGTTTTTCTCTATTGATCTTTTGTTTTGATCAGCTTGTGATTATTGAGTGGTTATTTAATTAATCTTGGGCCCTAGATATTTATAAATACAACAATCGTCGATTCATACTTGATTTTGACTTGAATGCCAAATTGCCGTGGCGCATGCCACGTTGATTACGATATCGCATTTTCCGATCCCGGAATTTGGAAAATTATTGAATAACGTTGGATGCATAAATACGGCGAAGTCAGGGTAAATACGATGTCCCAATACTAAATGGGCCTCAAAAGGCGGCTCAGGTAAAGACCCGGGCAAGGCACGTGAACCTTGGAGACCTGTACGTTTCCATGTTTGATTGGTTTGACATACAGATCGAGGAGACAATTATTGCAGGATAAAGGAGAATCTTTCCGCGATTGTCCAGACAAGGTTAGAAGATGACGTGTCCCATTCCTTCCTCAAGATACCACAAATGTCCTTGCTTATAAATACTTGATCGTATCAACATAAGGAGGTAATCAACAATCATTATGCTTGTCTTATAATGTGATATTTGCTATAAAAAATTGACTTAGTCATCAGAGTGGATTTGGAGAGTTAGCTGACTGAAGGTGTCATAGCGAACGACAAGTCCAGGAGCTTCGGCTTCAACAGATACATCTGCTACACTCTTAAAAATAGTGTAGCAATCAATCTTATCATAAATCGATAATTCAGATTTCTATTCATTTACACGCTCCTTACTTATATATCTACTCTCCTCAAATAACACTATCACCCCCTCAAATATATTCGACTGCACTATGATATGGTTACATTTAATTATACTAAATCGTGTAGGAGTGAATTAGTTAGTAGATTAGTAGAAGTAGTGTTTCTTGGAGTTAGAAGTTAGTTTAGGCACATATTTAAAAGAGTTTAATAATTAAGCTATAAATAATTCTCATGAAGATGTACGGAGGATGATGAAAAATAACAACAATCCTCTTTTTTTCTCATGAATTCTTCTATTTCTTCTTTCTAAAAATTCTGCACGTTACAATCTATTTTACGAGATGCAGAAAACGAACAGAATAATCTCTAGAATACAATACTGAATCATACTGATAGTAATTGCGAAAGAAACGTACGATCTAACAGTAGGTTGTACGGAATCTAGAAGCGGCACCACCACCTCACAAAACTCTTGTCGGCTTGTCGATGACTTGTGAATTATTTAAAAAGAATATTATGTGGAGACGTAAGTGGGCAAATTGGCCGGCACATGAAAGTTTGCCTACGTGTAACAAGGATATGGTGACGCGGATGATGGGCAGTGAGTTAATCAAACTTTTTTTTTGCTGACTAAACAAAAATTATTTCTTATTTATTTATTTATTTATTTCACGTCTTAATCATATTAGATTTACATTTAATGAATACTTTAGAAAATAAGAATACAATCATTGTATAAAAATGATAAGAAATTAACTTATTTAGTTTCATTATAAAATTTCATTTTTATTATTATTTTTTAAAAATTAGATAGGCTTATTAATATAATTATGTGTATTTCACTATTATAATTTACCTTTCAAGGATAAGGATAAGGACACGAGTGGAACAAATAATGACAACTTACTTATTTTAGACGTCGTACTTTTATTAAACTGAACTTTTCTAATAGAATGAATATATTCTTTTCTCAAAAGGACATACAATGCATAAATTTCCATTTTTTAAATTTTAACCATGTTTGAAATTTGTTGTAGTTTAAGTAGGTAATTAACTTTTTTTTAGAGGGTATAATTCTACATCTATAAGTTAGTAAACATTTTCTTTGTTACAATAAAAAAAAAGTCATATTTAAAAAATAATAATTTAATTTAGTGAAGAGTCATGCTTGTATTTTTTTACCATTTATATCATTAATAGTATTATTGCGTGTGATCAATAATTTACGTACTCTTAAAATTCAAGGATGTATAAATAGAAAAATTAGTGTAAAATTCAATTGCTTTTGGATCATTTTCAGTGTCATTAATACAATTTAACGTTTTTTCGTAAAAAAGAAAAAAGAAAAGTGTAAAATTCATTGATGAAAAAGAACGTACGAAAACGAATTTGTTAATTAAAAGAAAAACAAAAGAGAAAGAACATTGAAAAGAAAATATAAGAAAAATAGGAAAGTGAAAGTGAAATGCCAAGTTCGCCTGCAGGAAAAGTTCTAGAATATGCTCGACTACGGAACCATTGATAATGGAATATTATTTGTATTAATCGTGTACCATATATATGAACCTTGATACGTTTTATTTCTATTTTATTAACGAAATAAACATACTTTATTATAGTGGCACGCAAATGATACATCAAAAATGGAATAAATAGTACGATTCAGGATATAATATGTTTGAATAGAAATAAAAGTATAGAACGATGAAAAAACTTGGTTAAGATTCATAGTGACATCTCACCGTGACGGATGTGGCAACAACATCACGTAGAGAAAATTAATTAGATAATTAAAATTAAAAATTGCCAAATAATTAATGTCACACACTATGCTACATTTGGGCTGACAATATCTGACAGAGACTATATAAGCAGCTTAGGGTTGAGCATTAGTGGATTCGAGGGTTATATTGGGTAGAGCAGAATAACATGAATAATTAAACGGGTAAAGTTATGGTTGAGAATATCGACACGAGAACCGACCAACCCGAACCTAACACGAGTAATTTATATTACAACAAAAAAAAAACCACACGAACACAAAATGTTCGCGGGTTAAATAGGTCGACACGAGTAAGGTTAGGTTTGAGGGCTTTCGATACAAGAACTCACTAACCTAAATCCGATAATTCGGACACAACACAAATTGTCACCCCTATGCATCACTACATTTTTCGATATCTCCATAATTTCCCGTCCGAATAAATATAGGGAATGTCTGGATTTTGATGGGGTCCTCACGGATGAGCAACTTGATGAACCAGCTACCTAATTCTATACGATCCAAGCTTCCAACCATTCAACTATAGTCGGCATACATGAATTATTATGGTCACGACCACTCGGTCCACTCCCAGCATGGATTTTTTGCAGAAAGATTGGGATGCATAGGACCCTTTTTGTAAGATCGAAATTTCACGTGTTATCGATTTGGGCGTAAAAGATCGATGTATTATAAAAACTATCATATTTTGTTTATTTTCGTAAAAAATTATAGGATCAAATATAATCGGATATATGATCGATTTGGTATTTTAATATTTTGCAATCGTAGCATTGTAAGATCTTAAGTCCCAGATCAGGATTTTGCAAATTATGATTGTGTGTGCGCGTGTTTTATTCTTCTTCATTTATTTTTTTAAAAAAATTCCTTTTATTGAAAAAATGACAAGCTTCTTGTGGCGTGCATGAATAGCTATTCGATCCTCTCCACTCATTAAAGTGCATATATGTATATACGACACAATGCTACATTACTATATCCCCTGTTACACATGCATTTAACATAAAGTTTTAGCACTTCATTCGTTCGATATAAAAGAATTCTGTTTCAAATTTTTTTTTTCCTCCAAAAACAAAATTTTATTTTTTATATATTTACTAATATAATAATATGTATCCATAATTAAACATTACTTTTAAAAAACAAAAATATACATGAATTATCAAATTATTTATTTGCCTTACAACTATTATAATAATATATATATATATAATTTTCAACCTATAATAAAATTAAAGAATTACGAAATGGCCAACACTCAAGAATATGAATGTGATATATAAAAACAAGACGTAAGCTGCGATCGATGGTTCCTTCACGATACGTACTCCATAGTTCATGAATATTAGGGCATCTGCATGCATGTGACCAAATCCAAATATATATATATATATATAGTTTATCCGTTTCAATAAAAGAGTCACATTTTTTTATTTTTTATATATTTTCCAATAAATAAATAAAAAAGAAAGTTTTGATTTGTTTAATTAAATTCTATAAACCTGCTAATATGTTAATGTGTCGTCCACATTACCTCGTTACAGCTTGATAATGTGTTGTCCACCTTTACAATTTGTAATTTTAAAAAGAACACGACTCTTGATATGAGAGGATTACGGAAGGAGTAATAAGTTATTAATTAGCAGTTGGTGCTCCAATAGAAAATGAGAAAAGTACGAACGTACTCACGCCCATTTGAAACTGTTGGTCGATCGTTGTTTGTTTGTCCTAATAAAGACCTTAACCTTAAGAGAGGGAAGCTTCCCTTTTCCTGTCCGGTGTGGTTCTTCCACCATTAATGTTATCAACGAAACAAACCATTATAATCTTCATGAATGTTCATTCTGGTCTTATTCTTCAGTACCCTATATTTTGATATGTAAATCTTCTCTCTTCTCTTCTCTTCTCTTCTTCTTCGATCTTCCTGCTTATATATATATATATATATATATGGTCTCTGAACTGAGAAGGCGGGCGGCAGCGGCAGCAGCAGCAGCGGCATCTTTGATACATCGATCGGTTTGAATGTCTCCTTTCTCGCGTTTCTCATCAAACGTCAAACTGAGGATTGATTTCTTCTTGGCTCTCAGTAGCGTCTCAATCTTCAAGTACGTTACGTTACCTACTTGCTTTTCTAACTTAATTATTAACGTCATTGCATAAGTCATTATTCAGTGAAAGAATGATTCGTGGAAGATGACCTTAAGTTGAATTGTTAATATGATGGTTTTTATTTCTTGATAATACGTATCGTCATCAGGGGTCCGATCCATCGATCCACGTCGTATTGTCATGCGTAAATTGGATTTAAAGTTATGTCTTTTCATTTCATCTAATCATGCTTTGTTTGGACTAATTTGAAGAAGGGCCACTATTAATTCTTCTTTGGCTAGCTTGAGAAGTTGAGAGCGACTAAACTTTGAATGGTAACGTGCAATATTAATTGAAACCTGGATGTACTAATCGGACGTCTTCGTCGACGTAATGCGATATTAACCTGAAATGTGTAACAATAATTTGATTGGAAGGGAGCAAGTTTTTAGTCTGAAATGTAGGTGATATTCACAAGATCTTTTTCATTAATATTTAACGTTAACTCATCAACGTACTCTGTAATATATGTAGTTTAGGAGATGGAATCCCCTCTATACTTAGCAGAGGCCAGGTAAAACAAAAGATATAATTTATAGTAGGTATTTATATTTTAAAATAAAAATTTTATTTATATAAAATATTTGAACTTTACTAATTGATAAAAAAAATTGTTATCAACCCTTCCAATTAATTTAGTAAAGTTTCGCCATTGGCTAATTGGGTAACCAAATGGTCCATACTCCCTACAGCACAGCTGAGCTTGGGTAACCAAATGGTCCATACTCCATACAGCACAGCTGGACCTCTCCGGCTAGCTCTCTTAGACCCCACCCAGGCCAGCCACCCCTATTTTCAGAGCTGGAACGCCCTCATGGCTCATGGCCCCCTCTTAAAGCCAATTTAGCTAATCTCGAAACACAACTTAAAAAATACATATATATATATATATATAGTCGTGTTTTCCAAACTAAAAACGAAGAAAATACACATTTCGTTAGTGAGACAGATGATCTCGTAAGTTAATTTAGCCAGATAACCAGCAACGTGTTTTCCAAACTAAAAACGAAGAAAATACACATTTCGTAAGTGAGACAGATGATCTCGGAAGTTAATTTAGCCAAATAACCAGCAAGCAAATATATATATATATATATATATATATGTACAAGAGGCCCGACCGAATCGAACTGAACCTCTTCTTCTGCTATAATTTCACTTCTCTTCAGTCTTCACGTGCCCTTCCCTCTAATATTAGAGACAGAGAATTGAGGACCTTTTCATCTAAGGCCATTTCTTCTCCTTCCCATCATGAACGCCCAATAATATAGCTTTCACTTCCTTCTTCCTACTCTTCTTAGCTCTTACAAGTTTCAGTCATCCCACCTCCTCCCTCTTCACTAGTATGGTGCCCTTCTTCCTCTCAACATGTCTTCCAGTCCAGACCTCCGCTTTCCCATGTCAAGGTTCCAACATTTTACTACTCGAACTCGACTCGTTAATCAATTGAACTTCTCGTATCTGTACTATGTTAATTTCTTGCGTTGTGTTGTTGAATTCAGGTGGTTTGGAATATTCCGGCGACGATCAGTTCAACCCGACAACGTCGACGACAGCAACAACGATGGCGGCGGCGACGACCTTCCGATCCCGACGAACTCGGTGGAATGCTACGCCTGTACTCAGGGGGGTGTCCCTGTTTTCCACTCCACCAGTTGCGACAAGGCGCACCAGCCTCAATGGGAGGCTTCCGCGGGTTCTTCCTTGATTCCGATTCGAAACCGGCCTGCGCAGTCCGCCGGAAAGAACCGGACCGCCTACACGCCGAGCGGGTACCCGACGTGGATATTCGGGAGCGTGTTGGATCCACGGAGGGAGCGGGTACAGGCGTGGAACAGGGCGTTTTTGCTGGCACGTGGCATGGCCTTGGCCATTGATCCTCTGTTCTTTTACGCCTTATCCATTGGCCGTGGAGGGTCGCCGTGTTTGTACATGGACGGCGGTTTGGCCGCCATTGTCACTGTTCTGAGGACGTGCGTGGACGCCGTTCATCTCTGTCACCTGTGGCTGCAGTTTCGGTTGGCCTACGTATCCAGAGAATCTCTGGTTGTTGGCTGTGGGAAACTCGTCTGGGACGCGCGCGCTATCGCGTCGCATTACGTGCGCTCACTCAAAGGATTTTGGTTCGATGCTTTCGTCATTCTTCCTGTTCCGCAGGTTGGTTATCATATCAAGCTTTAAAAACCTTCTTTAAAAGATATTTTCTTGGTGTTATTCTGTTTACTAATAATAGTAACTTTGTTGCATTTTGATTGACAAATATAAGTTTTATAGTATTATTGTTGACAATATATATAAAACAAAATATATTAGTTTAACCCATCACCTATTTCTTACGTTTTATAAGTTATACTTTTTCCGTGATATTAAAAAAGTTAATTTTGTAATAGAAGATACGGGACGGGAGTAATTCGCACTTTTCAAGTAATGATCTAGTAAGTAAAGAATAAATATGATAATTAGAGATATGTGAATCTAGCCCAATCAATACTTTGTCCGTGTTACAGTAACTTCATAAAAAAGTGACTTTTGTAGGGTTCAGTTTGTTCGTCGGAATTGAAGTGCTATATAGTATATATTGTGACTATTCATGTACTGTTTATTATAAATTTCAAAATATAATATTTAAAATATTTAACTTAAAATTTTATTTTGTCAAATACATAAAATTACAGAGTTTTGTTGAAGTAAAAATTGTGAATAATTTAAGAAAATACAAAATTATAAGTAGAATTACGTAGTTATTGGACCAAATAAAACACGGGAAATTGAATAAATGATTTCGGCTAGAATGATGGTTCATTGGTAAATGAAAAAAAAGGTAAAATAGAGTGACATAAACGTCACATCATGACACCTGTAATGCTGGATAACGAACAAAACACAGCAAATGGGCTACCACAGTGAAAGAAAAAACACTCATTCATGCATGCAAAACACATTGTTTTCTGTTTGCTGAAATAAGCTTTTTACAAAGCAACAGGCATTTTGCAGTCAGTAAAAGTTGAAAGAGTTGCTCAGACATATTTTAGTAAATTACAAAATTACAAAATATTGTCTCGAACATATTATTTTATTTTAAGTATTGTATCTTTAAATGAAACACGAGATTGAATTCGCACCATGTTAGGTAATTTTAAAAAATATCTAATTGGTAATATTTGAACTACAAGGTGTTAGGTAACAATAACATGATCCTCTATGATTGATGGGGGTGGGGGAGGGGGGTGGTGGGGTTGCCACTTGTTTTCGTGGCCTAACATTTGCAGTTCAATTGAGACTGAAACTCTGAAACTAGAACATACTATTATACTAGCTAGCTTCTAAATGACAAAATCAATGGGGCCTCCATTGATGTTCTCCCGTTTTCATCTGGTCCATAGAACATGTAGACTTTATTATTTTGTTCTGTCTGATCGATACCTCCCCCTACCCCTTGAAGATATTCCGAGATTTAATTCTCTCAATCGTTTTATTGTAAAAAAGGATAGGACCTACATATCACATTACATGATTATTTTCTTATTATTACAGGCAGTGTTTTGGGTAGTGGTGCCACGGCTGATCAAGGATGAGAAGATAAAGCTTATAATGACGATCTTACTGCTTATTTTCTTGTTTCAATTCCTTCCTAAAGTTTACCACAGCATCAGTTTAATGAGAAGAATGCAGAAGGTTACAGGCTATGTTTTTGGGACTATATGGTGGGGCTTTGGCCTTAATCTCATTGCATATTTCATCGCTTCTCATGTAAGTACGACGTTTATTAGAAACACGACTCGTTTAGTGGGACAATGTTGTAACGTTTTCTGGTGCAAGACAGGTTGCTGGGGGATGCTGGTACATTCTTGCAATACAGCGCGTGGAGTCATGCATGAGGCAGCACTGTGACAGTAAAAGCATGTGTAATTTCTCAATGGCTTGCGCCGATGAGCTCTGCTACAACTTCCTATCGCCGGCGGGATCGTTCTGCGGCGGAAACTCAACGGCAACTAAGGTGACAGCGCCAATGTGCATGGATATGAATGGAACTTTCAGATATGGGATTTACAAATTGGCTCTTCCAGTCATTTCAAGCAAGTCTGTGGCTGTTAAGATTCTGTATCCTATCTTTTGGGGATTGATGAGCCTGAGGTACATACATTCTATCTCGATTCTCTAATAAGTGTCTCGATTTTACATGTTTCAATGCAAAAAAAAAATCAGAAACGACATTTTGAAATGTTTTATTAGGGGATTGACAGAATGCATATTTTGGTTGTTTTCATTTCTAGTACGTTTGGGAATGCACTGGAACCCACGAGTCATTGGCTGGAAGTGATCTTCAGCATATGCATTGTTCTTAGCGGTTTAATGCTTTTTACCTTGCTCATCGGAAACATTCAGGTACAAATTACAAATCCCATTTTTTAGTTTCGTTATTACTCCCCTCCGTTCCATTAGAAGAGTTTAATTTCAAAAACATTTTCGGTTCTACAGGTGTTCTTGCATGCTGTCATGGCGAGAAAGAGGACGATGCAAATAAGGTGCCGTGATATGGAATGGTGGATGAAGCGAAGACAATTGCCGTCTCAACTGAGGCAAAGGGTTCGCCACTACGAACGACAGAGATGGAGAACCATGGGCGGAGAAGATGAGATAGAACTGATTCAAGATTTTCCAGACGGACTCAGAAGGGACATTAAGCGCTTTCTGTGCCTCGACCTAGTAAAGAAGGTACGAGATCCGTCATATATATATATATAGAGTTACATTTCTAATTGTACGGGTTGAACTCGTTGTGCAACATTGAATTATTTGTTTCAGGGTCCTCTGTTCCAGAGCATGGATGATCTGATCCTGGATAACATATGTGACCGCGTTCATCCTCTTTTGTTCTGCAAAGGTGAAAAGGTGCGAATTTTGATCTCAACTTTTCATAGCAAACGATGTAGCATGCATTCAAATATTAATAATTATTTCATAAACGTAACAGATCATAAGGGAAGGGGATCCTGTCCAGCGATTCGTCTTCATTGTTCGAGGCCGAGTGGAGAGTTGTCAGAACCTGAGTAAAGGGATGATCGGCACGAGCATAATTGAACCGGGAGGATTTCTAGGAGACGAGCTTCTTTCATGGTGCCTTCGCCGCCCTTTTATCGATAGACTTCCGGCATCCTTCGCGACATTTACTTGCATTGAGCCCACGGAGGCGTTCGCCCTGAATGCGAACGATCTCCGGTACATCACCGATCACTTCCGGTACAAGTTCAACAACGAGCGACTTAAAAGAACGGCGAGATATTATTCGTCCAACTGGAGAACCTGGGCAGCCGTGAAAATACAGTTGGCGTGGAGACGGCACCGGCTGAGAACCAGGCCGCCGGCGCTGAACAGGGGAATGGAAAACGGAAGAAATTCTTCCGATCGTCTCAGGCAGTATGCTGCGATGTTCATGTCGATCAGGCCGCATGATCATCTGGAGTGACCGCCATTGAAGATTCTTGGCTGATTTTCTGCAATTTGGTGCTGCTAATAAAATGTGTGATTTCTTCTACAAACTAGTACTGCGTGAAATTTTTTGTGGTAAGCATCAAAGACAAAACGATAAAAGAGTTCATGTATTTCTATTTGATATCAAGAATAAACATCAATCGGAGATTTGTACATTGTTAATTTAGCCAGTTATTTATAATGGGAGGGTAACATATATAATAAGCCCTAGGAAGGAATATATATATATATATATATATATATATACCATGTTTATGTTATCATATTTAGGGGAGCATGTCATATCCGATAATGATAATGTAGTGAGAATTAGAATGATAACGGAGAACATTTTATATCCAAATTGAATAAGTTATTTGTTGAATTGAATGAATCTTATATTGTCGTTCAGGAGATAATATTGATTAAGTAATCAAATTCCGCTTCCCTTTTATAGGAACCAAACATATAAATTGTAATTTCATAAGTCAATTACTTACTCCATCATTCCTATTATTGCGCACCAATCACACTCGAGGGCAATAATAGGAATCACTTATTACTGAATTTGAATGAATTAAGTAATTATAAAGTCAAGAACTTAATTAATTAAGTGGGGTTTGAAAAGCAAGTATAATTTCGGCCTAAAAAATAAGTGATAAGTGAACTACTTATCACTGAATCTGAATCTGAATCTGAATCGAATAAATATTTTTCTCTTTCAATTTTTTCTTCATTTTTTTGTATCATTATTTAATTTAATTTTATGTTTTGGGCAAAGTACAGTTTCCCTCTTATGGTTTTAAAATGCTCAGTTACCCGGATGGAAAACTTAAACGGTAACTGTGTCTATGTAACATTCCTTATCTACCCTTTTATCTTCCCTTGGTTTAAACATTCAAACCCACCTGAATCCCCAATAACTCCTTACCGATGGTACGTGTTCCTGAAAATCATCTCCAACTGAAAAAAGAGCTTATAAGAAAAACGAAGCACGACTTCGACGTCTGAAACCCACATCCTAAGGTATCCCTCCGGCAAAGTTTACAACAAACGAATAGCACGAAATCAGCTGTGGCTGAAGTTGAACACCCATCAGAAATGGAAGAAATAATCATAACCATATGCCCAAGAAAAAATAAATTCTGAACACCATTTCGTATATCGAGGAAGTAAAGCTGTAAACAATTTGTTGAAGACAAATTTTGAAGACCCAATTAATTTGGATATGGAAGAAGAATTTCAGTACGGGCAAAACAAAAAATTCAACACTCAATTGGTAGATGGGAAGATTAATAAAATATGAACACCCAACTCAAAAATGCCGGACAAAACCCAGTAAAGCTATCTTCATAATTTTTTGCAGGACTTCCATACGATGTGAAGACTGGAGAGAGTTGAGATCAATGGAAATGGAAGTGAAAAAGAGAGGGTATTTCGGTAAAGAAATTGTTTGGGGGGAAAACACCACTTGCGTTCTTTAGAGAGTGTAGTTCACCTTCCCTTATCATTCTCAATTTCCATCAATTAGACATTTTAATCCAAAACTATGAGGGAGAACTGTCTATTTTAAAACAGAAGGGGTAGTTGTCTTCTAGTCAAAACCACAAGGAGTAAACTGTACTTTACCTTTATGTTTTTAATATTTTTAAAATTTTATCAATTCAAAAATATTTTAAAAATTGAAAATAAATTATCATCTATTTTTATAACTTTATTAAAAATATAAGTAAATTCAATGTTAAAAATAAAATAATTTTTATTATTTTTAATAACTTAATAAGATTTAAACTTCAGTTTTCAAATTTCAGACTTCTATAATTTCATATCTTAAATTTTAGATTTTATCAATCAAAGTAACTTAATGAACTCAGATTTCAGCCTTAGACTTAATTTTATCAAACGAAGCCTAAATATACTTTTATCTAGATTTGTCAAAATTATTATTATTCTCATGAGGTTTTGAGAAACTATCATTATTCTTTGAATGTAGAACATTTTTCCAAGTACTCAAATAAAATTTTATGTTTCGAAATTTACATTGTGTCTTATAAACAATTGTATAATTATATACTTTTTATTAGACAAAGGGAGTAATAAAGAGAACCGAGAGGCCCATGTCTTTTTCTATATATATATATATATATATATATTTTCCTATTTTCATTGACAGAGGAATGACGGCAATTTGATCGGTTTAGGATCCCCTGTTACACTTTCTTGTTACACTATGTGTTACACATCTTAATAACTCAACGTTAATATTCTTTTTTAAATTAATTTTTTCACCAATGATATTAATTAGCATTATAATAAAATTTTGGATTAAGGGTTCACCCATTTTGGTTTAGGGTATATTTATTTTAATTTATTGAGATTAAAAAATCAAAAAAATACTATAAAATTATATTAAAATACAAGATTAATGTAAAAAAATAAAATAATTATTTTAAAATTATGTAGAATGCCAATGAATAGCATTGGTGAAAAAATTAATTTAAAAAAGGATATTAACATTGAGTTATTAAGATGTGTAACACATAGTATAACAGGAGATCCTGAGCCAATTTGAATAGAAAGGTTAATTGTTATGTTAACATAAACCACTTATATAAATAATATCAGTAATCTGTAATTTTGTGAAATTCTTGAGGGTGTAAATGTAATTTCTAGTCACTTTATATGGGCTGCAGATGGAAATGGGCCTACAACTAAAATCTGCAAAATCATGAAAGCGGCACAACCCAAATACGTTTACATAAAAATGGGCTTGTCAAATATAGCTATTTCCCACCAAACATGAAACTTAATTATAAATGCTTGTGTTCCTTACCGAAAACATAATTGTAGGACCATTTTATCTTGGAACCTGGCCCATGTAAACAAAAACATGTGTAAATTACATTATTATTATTATTATTATTATTATTTTGTATGCTCTCACTTTGTTCAAATGTACAAACTATTATACTCTTACTAATAAGAAGAAATTATCTTTCTTTTTTTTTGTTTCCTTCTTATTTTCGGCAAATATGTAATCATTAATCATTTATTTATTTGGGTGATGTCTTATATATCCACCCTATTATGATAAAGAGATAAGACGCATACATTATGTGATATAAGTATCACGTTCTAATGTAAGGGGTGGGCTCCACCTCTTTATTTTGAGAGAGTGGAACCCACCTCATCATAGTGCGAGGAGGTGAGACACACTATCTCATAGTGCGAAGATAAAAATAATTAAATAGATAAATAAAAAGATTCAACAATAAAAGTATAAATATTACAAGTAAAATTTACTTAAAACCTATACTGTATTATGGAAAAAATTATTAGATAAATCAACAAGTTAATGATTGATTAGTATTTCAATTTATGGACCCTATATATATGTGTTATGAACTCCTAACACCCACTTAATGTATCTAATTGTATTGAATAATTCCTTGATATTTTGATACCATATGTTTAAATTCAAACAATAACTTTTATCAGATTACATTGCTTATTTTGTATTTTAGATAAAATTTTGAGGTTCACTCACAAATATTAAAAAATAAAGAAAATGTTCTGTTGCCACTTGGCAGTCCACGAAATAAGCATGGACCCCACAAAATGTACACTTTTCATCACGGTACAAGTGAGCTCTCAGCGGCCACCGCTTCTACTTGTTATTTGAATCCAGAATCCGTTGACAGATTGGCATTTACTGCGATAACCTCGATGATGATCATCATCACTTTGTTTTGTAATTTCCTCAATTCATATTTAAGAATTTAATGCCATGAAATGAAATGCTGTTCGTATTAATCATGTATGCTTTGGTTCTCGGGTGGTTTTCGAAATTGTTTCAGGGCTTCAAGTTTTGCAGCTCCGACTACGAAGTCGACAGCGTTAGCTCCGACGTCCCACCGGAATGTTACGCTTGTACCCAGGTGGGTGTCCCTGTTTTTCACTCAACAACCTGTGACCCGGATCACCAACCCGAATGGGAAGCCTCCGCCGGTTCATCTCTTGTTCCAATCGATCTCAACCTCCGCCGCCGCTCCGACCGGAGAATGAAATCACTTACAAATTCCTCCTCCGCTGACGACCACCGCCGCCACCGCATGGGAGTGCTGGACCCCCGCAGCGCCAGGGTGAAGAGGTGGAACAAGGTCACTCTGCTGGAGCGGGGCCTCGCCCTGGCCGTCGATCCTCTGTTCTTCTTCGCAATGTCCATCGGCTGCGGCAGTGGTGGAGGTGGTAGCCAGCCGTGCATTTACGTGGACGGTTGTTTTTTGACTGTCGTCGCCCTGGTTAGGACGTGCGTTGACCTCGTGCACACGTGGCACCTCTGGCTTCAGTTTCGGTTGGCTTACGTGTCGAAGGAGTCGCTGGTTGTTGGCTGCGGAAAGCTCGTGTGGCACCCACGCGCCATCGCCTCTCATTACCTCAGGTCCCTCCGGGGATTCTGGTTAGATGTTTTCGTCATCTTGCCAATTCCTCAGGTACACAACTCAAATTTTGAAATTTTTGGATTTGTACTCTGTGATTCGGAAAAACAGCAGTACCACTGAACTATTCTGTGACGGGGCAGGGTAAATAATTAATGTGTTTTCTTATCAAAATTTTGTTGGCAGGTAGTGTATTTCCTTGTAGTGCCAAAACTATTGGTGGAAAACAGAATCCAATTCACAATGTCACTGCTACAATTGACATTCTTGCTGCAATTTCTACCAAAAGTGTGCCACAGCTTTAGCCTAATGCGAAGGATGAGAAAAGTCACAGGTTACATCTTTGGCAGCGCTCACTGGGGTTTCTGCTTGAATCTCATTGCGTATTTCCTCGCTTCCCATGTAAGCCATAACGATGCATATCCCATCATCCTCTCCCTATTCTGCTGAAATACGATCAATTCTGACCGGGGTTGATTCGCAGGTTTCGGGTGGATGCTGGTACATTCTTGCTATACAGCGCATAGCTTCTTGCTTTGCAGAACAGGGTAGCAGAAGTCTGAAAAACTGCAATCAGACTCTGTTTTGTGTAGGCGAGGTCTCTTCCCTCGCGTCGAGGGGTAATATGTGCGTTGGAGATAACGCAACAAGTCCAAAATCAATGTGTTTGGATCCTGATGGGAAGTATCCATATGGGCTTTATGCATTTGCTATTCCTCTGGTTTCTGGGGGCTCTGTTTCGACTAATATTCTGTATTCCAATCTTTGGGGCCTCATGGCTCTTAGGTAACAAAATCATCATGTTAATAATGACTGATCTTAGGTGACAAGTTTATAATTTGAACTGATTTTACCTTTTCTCACATATATATAGCACTATGGGCAACAATCTTGAACCTACAACCCGGTCCGTTGAAGTAATTTTCTCCATAATAATGGTTCTTGGGGGCTTAACGCTCTTTACTATGTTGATCGGGAATATCCAGGTAAGAGTCACGTTTCTAATACTGAAAACAGTGTGGAAGCAGAAGGGAGGGATGGAGTATATACTGATTATTGCCATATATTTTCTGGTTAAGGTGTATTTGCATGCTGTAATGGTAAGGAGAAGGAAAATGCAGCTTCGATATCGGGACATAGAGTGGTGGATGAAGCGCAGGCAATTACCAACGCATTTGAAGCAAAGAGTGCGCGGGCACGAATTCCAGAGATGGGAAATCACCGGAGGCCTAAATGAGGAGGAATTCATCAGAGACTTGCCGGAGGGCTTGCGAAGGGATATTAAGCGTTATCTTTGCCTAGATCTCATCAAGAAGGTTAGACTTGTCTCGTAAACGTTCGTTATGAGTTGTTTTTGAAAACACGTTTAAGTAAATGGATTGTTCTTGAGCAGGTACCTTTGTTATCCTGTTTAGATGATCTTATTCTGGACAACGTTTGTGACCGTCTCAACCCGCGTGTCTTCGCCAAAGATGAGAAGGTTTGAATTGATATTCATCTCGGCTAATTTATGACGACATTTTATAGTAACTCGTGTGACATGCATTCATTTCGAATCCCAGATAATTCAAGAAGGAGATCCGGTGCAGAGGATCATTTTCATTGTAAATGGACGCCTGAGGAGGAGCCAAAGCCTCTCCAAAGGCAGGGTAGCCAATAGTATATTGGATCCCGGAAGCTTCCTGGGAGATGAGCTGCTCTTATGGTGTCTTCGCGTCCCGATTTTGGATAGACTTCCAGCTTCATCCGCGACGTTTACTTGCATAGAGTCTGCAGAAGCTTATGGCCTCGACGCCGGCGATTTTCGCTACATCACCGATCACTTTCGGTTCCATTTTGCTAATAAGAACCTCAAGCAAAAGGCAAGGTACTACTCATCAAACTGGAGAGCTTGGGCTGCTGTGAATATACAATGTGCTTGGAGACGCTACAAAGCTAAGATCAACGGTTCAGGGGATAATGCGCAGCCACCGGAAAATGGAGACAGCGGGAGCCAGCAGATGCTCCGGCAGTGTGCATCATTTTTTCTGTCAATCAAACCCCATGATCACCTGGAATAATAACCTAGAGATGTACAAGGTCTTGGTGTAAACTTTTGAACAATAAATACAATAATATTAAACATGGGATTTTCACAGAGTTCATTTTATATCCTTGGCTCAAAAAGAAAGAATTAAGAAAGACAGTACTTAGCGCATTTCTTTCTCAATCGTTGTTGGATGACTTCTAACGCCTTCTAGCGTCTATTGTGAAAGAAGCGGGATGAGTGTATTTCAGTAACGGAAATTTCACTGAAAATATGGGAAACAGTCTGTGGCTAAGAAGCGATGCTCCTAAATTGGGAAAAAAAAGCGTAGTTAGGCATATCCATATGGAATGAATCACAAGGGAACAGCCTATTTCTTTGGCAAACTTTGACAATGGAAAAGTGGAAAACCTCCACTACTGTCTCGTCTTCTTTCCCCTCAAAAAGGCTACTGCCATTATCAAACAATCTCTGGGCTCATTCCCCAGCTTTCTGGGTCCAAGAATCAATCTTTTCGATTCTTGGACCTCGATGCGAATGGTTCTTCCACTCCCTGATTTGAATTGGTTGGTACCCTTTTCTTTCTTCTCCTTTATGTTGATCATTCATGTCAATTTGCCTCTTCTTTTTTTCTTTTTTTTTTTCTTCTTGACTTTTAAGGTTGAAGATGAATGTAGTTGAATGCAGATGATCAGCAGATATAATGGGGTTAAACATGTCGAAAGACGAGCCACTCAAGGGACTTGTCCTCGTACAGAATCAAATCATCAACTATGTATCAACGAGCTTCTACATACGAAACCTGGTATCAAAGAAAAGGAGGAGAATGGTGGTTGGGGGCTTTGATCTGGACATGACTTATATAACAGACAGAATACTCGCAATGTCTTTCCCTGCGGAACGCATGCGATCTGTGTATCGAAACCCGATGTGGCAGGTTAAATCTGCGTTGGACATGAGACATGCCGAACATTATAAGGTTTGTGCATCGGGATGAGATCTTCTGCCTACTACTAGTCATGTTTTCCTTATCTACCCAGGCCTCTTGTATGTTTCGTGTTCTGTCCCTCGGGGCCTCACCTGTTTGATTTTTTGACAGGTATATAACTTATGCCCGGAGGAAAATTATGATCCATCCCATTTCCACGGCCGCCTGGAAAGATTTCCATTTGATGACAACCATGTCCCGCCTCTGTTGCTGATCAAAGAACTCTGCGAAGATGTGGATTCATGGTTATCAAGCGACCCGAAAAACATCGCAGTCATACATTGCATGGTGCGTAGATTTTACTTCTTAATTTGCCTCTTTTAAAACAAACAGTGGATAAGACTATAGTCCTGTTAAAAAAATAATTCTGTCAACGTGTCTGCAGGCAGGAAAGGGTCGAACAGGGTTGATGGTATCTTCCTGTTTAGTTTACATGGGAATGTCAGCAGAAAAGGCTCTGCAGTGGTATGCAGAGAAGCGTACTACAAACAATGAAGGGGTTTCCATCCCGAGCCAGCGCCGATACGTCGGCTACTGGGAAAAACTACTTTCATTCCCCAATGGACTTAAACACCGCCCTGAGGTGAAATTGCCGGAGCCAGTCAGCAGGGAACTTCTCAGAATTAGACTCTATGACACCAAAAACGTCCATTCTGTCTACTGTGTCGTCTCTGAATTGCAAAAGGCAAGTCATTGTAGCTTCCAATATTCGTGTTTTTGTTCATTCCCCCCTCCCCCCATTTTTTTGTTGAATTAGGCTTATGATTAACTTACGAGGCATATTAATCGTGATTGGGTGAATTCCAGCATCTTCTTCGAAAGTCTTATGATCTGCTTATAATTGAACAGAATCCTGGCCAGCGGTACCATCACTACACGGAACTTTCCAGGGTTCGATGCAGAGAGGTTGAGAAAGGGTTTGAGCGACCAGATAGTCCCCGGTACTATTACTCCTTCGTTGAGAACGATGATGACGACGAGGAAATGACAGCTGGCAAGCAAGAAGCTCATTTGGTAGCGCAAATGGACACAGAAAGTTCGATACTTTACGATAAAACCTGTCTCGACTACTACTACGATCAACCTCTTCAGGTATCCCATGTCCCACTAAAAGAGTCATCTTTTTCTTTCCGAAAAACGATTGTTTTAATGGTTGGACCATATGATGAAGCTTACTGGAGATGTACGCATTATAATCTACGAGAAGCTCATCGGTGGGCGTCTCTTCTATGCGTGCTTCAACACAGCTTTCATCACAAGCAGTCTACTACAGGTATCAACTGTTCGTTTGCATCATTTCCAATACAATTTTTTACTTTCAATTAAACATTTTTAACGAACACACAAAATGCAGTTTTCAACATCGGATTTGGACAAACTCGGAACGAAAGGAAGGTCGATATGCGGGCCTTCGTTCTGCCTGGAGTTGTTCTTTGGCCCTGTGAATGTTAACAACAACAGCAGAAGCAACTGCTTCGCCCCTCTGCCAAACGATTGTGATCTTTCTGACGAATAAAAATGTGGATTTTTCTGTGTAATTTTTTCCTCTGTTTTTATTCTTCTTCTGGGACAGAGGCATTAATGGGTGGGGGTTGGAGAAGATGGCAAATTCCTATTAATTTTTATTTTTTGGTGTGTTTAATATAAGAGAGAGCTATGGTATAATATGTTTATGAACTTAGCCGTGAGTGTTTCCGTTTGGTTTTTCATGGACGGAAACGCAGTTTTGTAAGAATCTGATTAGAGCATTGATCACCGTAACGCAGTTTTGGTCTTTTGTCTCGTGTATAAGATGGTCCCATACAAGTTTTTGCCTTTTTTTTTCCCTAAATTTTACTACATCCGTCTCAAAATAAATGTCGTTTTAGCTTCAAATTTTGTTTGAAAATAAATGTCGTTTTGACACTGTACTCTTTTTTATCGAACTTGAGAATTTTTTATTTTGGAGATGAATTTTTTTGAAGGGAATCTTTTTTTGAAAAATTGTGTACCATCATTTTTTTGTTTCATATTAAATGTTCTTTTATATTTTTAATGCAACTATTACTATTGTTTGTAATTGTGATATTTTAAAACTTTAGAGTTATATGCACACTCTAAAAATTTTGAGTGAATTCAAAAATCGTTACAAAATATAACAATATGACTTTTTTGGTTTAAAATATTAGCTTTTTTTTATTTATATATATATATTTTTGACCATTTTATTTTTATTTTTATTTTTATTAGGGTTAACTATTTTGTTTGAAGGAGTTTACTATCAGAACGTCTTACGATAACGTCACTGACATTTCAACAGTTAACTTCGACACACTTGTTTTTATCCATAAATGATACATTAGAGGTTAATTTCGATACACATATTTTCTTAATTATATGCGATACTTTTGCATCTAAAATCAATACGATCAGCATTACATACTATACTTGTTGTTTTAAATAATCTCGTAGTTTATTAGCTAAAAGTGATACATCACATGCTAATATCAATACACAATACATCATATGCTAATATAATCGCAATACATTAACATATCAATTCAATACATCAAATATTAAACTCAGTATTTGATCAATTATAGTCTAAAATCAATATGTGTGTTTTAATAACATATGTCATATAACTTGCTGTCATTTTGTTTAGGGTTAATTACGCAAAACCCCCTAGTAGTTTGCGAAAGTACAGAATGATCTCCTATGCTTTAAAAATATACGCAAACCCCCCCCCTGTGGTTTCAAAACCCTTGTAAAGTAGACGAAAATCTTAATTTGTGACCAAATTTCCCTTATTCAGTCAAAGGATCATCAAATCCATATAAGAGTATAAAAAAATCTCACAAAATTTCCCAAAAGTATAAAACATATTATTTCCACTGTTGCTACCGATAACTATATTGCCCAAAAGTATAAAACATATTATTTCCACTGTTGCTACCGATAACTATATTGGGAAATTTTGTGAGATTTTTTTATACTCTTATATGGAGTTGATGACCCTTTGACTGAATAAGGGCAATTTGGTCACAAATTAAGATTTTCGTCTACTTTACAGGGGTTTTGAAACCGCGGGGGGAGGGGTTTGCGTAGATTTTTAAAGCATAGGGGGGTCATATTGTACTTTCGCAAACCACAGGGGGGTTTTGCGTAATTAACCCTTTTGTTTATGAAAAAAAGGTAATGTATAATACTAATATGGTACAATTATGTACAAAGGTGTGCTTGATTGGAGATTTTTGAATTGAGGAATTGGTATGATAGTGAAATGGCATGTTATTTTTTATTGTTCTGAAAACATATTTTTGGAAAATAATTGCATTATGTAAAACTTGTATTGAAAATGTAAAAATGTATAGCTAAATAGTAAAAATTTGTATTGTAAATGATGAAAAATAATTATAATAACCCTATATTAAATTTACTGTTGAAACCAAAACAAAGACCTAAACGAAAATGAAAACAACATGCCCGAGTGTTTGGTTAGGAGAAATGAAACCCACAACCGACTCAGGATCCTCTGTTACACTCACTGTTACACATCTTAATAACTCATCGGAAATATTATTTTTTATTTTTATTTTTTCACCAATGATATTTATTGGCATTATAATAAATTTTTTGACTAAGGGTTCACCCATTTTGGTGTAGGGTATATTTATTTTAATTTATTGAGATTAAAAAATAAAAAATACCATAAAATTATTTTAAAATACCATATTAATGTAAAAAATAAAATAATTTATATTACAGTTAGGTAAAATGCCAATGAATGTCATTGGTAAAAAAATTAAAATAAAAAATAATATTTCTGATGAGTTATTAAGATACGTAACAAAGAGTGTAACAGATGATTCTGAGCCCCCAGAACCCCACCACCGTATGGCATAAAGTGGCCAATAAGCCATTCCCCTCCATTTTTGGGGAACTAAACCCAATCCTTCCAAATTCACTTTCTATATGCTTTTTTTTTTCATTTTACAAACTTTTAATGTAATAATTGTCAGTATAATATATTTAAAAATAATTATTTTACAATATTTAATTAGTTTAATACTAATTCCCTTTATATTATTCTCATTTCAATTTTCATTACCTTCTCTGAACTAATCGCACCCTAAATGAAAAAAATTAGAGTAATAGAGTATACTACTGCCTCCGTTATAATTATCTCATATTTAATAAGTAAAGATATAAATATAATAAGAAGTGTATATTTATTTCCATAATAAGTTATACATCGGTGAAAATTGATTCTTTTAATGAAACGGAGTGAGTAATAGTCTAATACAAATAGGCTACTTGATCTCGTAATCCCTTTATCATTTATCATTTACCGGAATAAATACTAGGATAAAAGTAAAAAACCCCAAAGAAAAGGTTTTATCCAACAAAGTTCAGGTCACAGTAAACTGGTAAGAAAGTCTTCCATCCCCATTTTTAGTTTTTAACTTCCACTACAACATAAACAAAGGTCGATTTTTCCACCGTCCTCCGTCGTAGTCTCTCGACAGTTTGTCTCCTCTTTCTTCTCTCCCACCGATGTCGTCGGAGTCTCATATTTAGCCCTTTTTAATTTATTTATAAAACCCTAGTGTTCTGGCTTCATCGGATTCGATTGAATTTTCACGGCATCTACACGGATACACACAGTTTAACTTACGATTGTTTTTTTTTTTTTTCAATTTATAGTTAAGTTTGAGAAATGGCGACGACGAAGCCTCAGAGGACACCGGAGGAAATCGAGGATATAATTCTTCGGAAGATTTTCCTGGTAAGTTTGATTGATTCCATGGAGACCGATTCGAGAGTGGTTTACTTGGAAATGACGGCAGCTGAGATACTCAGTGAGGGTAAGGATTTGAGATTGTGTAGGGATTTGATGGAGCGGGTTCTCATCGATCGTTTATCGAAGAACTTCGAGGAGGCAGAACCGCCGTTTCAGTATTTGGTTAATTGTTACCGGCGAGCCCACGAGGAAGGCAGGAAAATTTCATCGATGAAGGATAAAAATGTGAGGTCTGAGATGGAATTAGTGGCGAAACAAGCGAAGAAGTTGTCGGTTTCATATTGTAGGATACACCTTGGAAACCCTGACATATTTCCGAATTGGGATACCAATCTTACCAATGTTTCGCCTCTGCTACCTTTGATATTCTCGGAGGTATCAACGGCGCTGGATGGGTTTGGTACAAGTGGGGGGATTTCCAGTCCGCCTGGTTTTTTGGAAGAGTTTTTGAGGGATGGAGATTATGACAGTATGGAGCCTATAATGAAGCAATTGTATGAGGATTTAAGAGGTAATGTGCTCAAGGTTTCTGCTTTAGGGAATTTTCAGCAGCCTCTTAGGGCGTTAATCTTGTTGATTAATTTTCCGGTGGGGGCCAAGTCATTGGTGAATCATCCTTGGTGGATACCTAAGAGTGTGTATTTGAATGGGAGAGTGATTGAGATGACCAGCATTCTAGGGCCTTTCTTTCACGTTAGTGCTTTACCTGATCACACTATTTTCAAGAGTCAACCTGATGTTGGGTGAGTTCATTTCTTACGCCTGTGCACTGATTAACAAGTTCAGTTCTTGATTCTGCTGTATGTGGAGTCCATATGAGCGAGCTTTTATGAGTCTCTGGTTATTTGAACTGAAACAATCTGTGCTTTCGTGGATCAATCGTTCAGATTTGATGGTTCATTTCTTGATATTCGTATAACCCATTTCTTGTAGTGACTGATGATTTTGCTAATTCTAAAAATATCAGGCAGCAGTGTTTCTCGGAATCATCTAGCCGTCGGCCAGCTGATCTTTTGTCGTCGTTCACAACCATCAAAACTGTTATGAACAATCTGCATGATGGTCTGACAGAAGTTCTAACGTGCCTCCTAAAGAATACAGGTACTCGTGAGAATGTTTTAGGATATCTAGCTGAGGTGATCAACAAAAATGCTTCACGGGCACATATTCAGGTGACTTCCTCTTGGCATTGGAATAGTCAGTCTGACTCATAAAAAAACAATTCCTTGAGAGAACCTTAGTATGGTTTTTTTGTTTTTTGTGGTCTCTTCTCCATTCTAACTTTGAGCGTCATATCCTTGTCACAGGTTGATCCTTTATCCTGTGCAAGTTCAGGGATGTTTGTGAACCTTAGTGCCGTAATGCTTCGACTGTGTGAGCCATTTTTAGATGCTAATCTTACAAAAAGGGACAAAATTGATCCTAAATATGTGTTCAATAGCACTCGTCTCGAATTAAGGTTTGAGCCTTTTTGAGTATCATCTCTAAAAAGTTCATGATTTTTTTTATAGCTTTATATTTATATGCACTCTTATATTGTGGTGTTAGAGGATTGACTGCTCTTCATGCATCATCGGAAGAAATATCTGAATGGATAAGTGGAAACAATAAGAATAAGGATGGTGAGACTCGTTTACTGCACTCCGAGGGAGCTACGAGTTCTGGCAGCAATGCTGGTGGATCTTCTCTCCTCCATAGTAATAACCCAATGTCAAGTTGCACTGAAAATGCTAAATTTTCATTCATTTGTGAATGCTTCTTTATGACCGCAAGGGTGCTGAATTTGGGTTTGCTAAAAGCATTTTCGGATTTCAAACATCTTGTTCAGGTAATTCATGAACACTTTTTTTTATGAAGATATGGAACCACCGTTTTTGGTGGTTACTTGCCATTTCTGTTTCGGTTCAATTATTTTCATCAAACAAGCTAAGGCGGTCATAGATTTTGTGGGAGGAAGAAATGATGGATCTTTTGGTGGAAACTGAGATCCCTCTACAGTCACTATCCTACTTGTCCACCAAGCAAGTTTGCTAGAGGAAGTAAACATTGACAGACTACTAATCTAGTAAAAGCACTTACATTTGTCATAGCAAAAAAATTGTAAAAGATAACTCGCCTTTACTGAACAGCAGATTGACAATAAGGTTCCTCTGCTCCTAGCTAGATTTTTTCTTTATATTATACCACAAAATTATAAACATAAATGAGTCACTCGTTATCTAATGAAGATACTATTCCTCTCATCTTCTTGTGGCTTCTTTGTATTTTAGAGTGCTCTCTTGTTGCAAATTGTTTCAGGACATTTCAAGATGTGAAGATACATTATCCACCATGAAAGCAATGCAAGGGCAAGCATCTTTACCACAACTGCAGCAAGATATAGCTCGCCTTGAGAAAGAAATAGAGTCATATACACAGGAAAAATTATGCTATGAAGCTCAGATACTCAGGGTATGTCTGACCTTTGGTTGTTTGTATGCCCTCTGTCAAACGGATGTTGCCCTCATGTTTGAAATTATACCTCTCTAATCTAGCAGTTATTTAGGGTTTTGGTTTTTATTTTAATATGGTGTAGTGCTAAATTATGTCCATTTAATTAGGACGGTGGGCTTCTTCAACGTGCTTTATCCTTCTACCGGCTAATGCTGGTCTGGTTGGTTGGCTTAGTCGGAGGATTTAAGATGCCTCTGCCATCAACTTGTCCAATGCATTTTTCAGCTATGCCTGAGCACTTTGTGGAAGATGCGATGGAGTTGCTTATATTTGCATCGCGAATTCCTAAAGCTTTGGATGGAATCATGCTGGTAAACAAAAGTTCATCCAGTTTTATGCTAGTTTTGAACATTTTTTTTTGAAAACCCCTTGTTTAATGTGTTTTACATTTTCTGGAAGGATGATTTTATGAACTTCATCATCATGTTCATGGCAAGTCCTGAGTTCATAAGAAACCCATACCTAAGAGCAAAAATGGTGGAAGTACTCAATTGTTGGATGCCCCGCAGAAGGTAATTTTTCAGCACCATTACATGATATAAATGCTGATTCACTTTTTGTTTGATCTGATTTATTTTGACTGGGTATTTGCAGCGGTGGTTCATCAGCAACAGATACCCTTTTTGAAGGGCACCAACTAGCTTTAGAGTATCTTGTTAGGAACCTTCTCAAGCTTTATGTTGACATTGAATTTACAGGTTCTCATACACAGGTGATTGTTTCTTTCTTTTCCCCATAAAACTTTGAAACCTGTGATTTCTGTCATCTTATGCTGGTTTACATTTGTCCTTCCGTAAGTATTTGTTTATTCCTGTACTGTTGTTTGCATCACGTCTCTTACTGCTAGTTTGATTGTTAACGCTTGACCACTTCTGAAGTCCCAGTAGTTTCTCCTTTGTTCTTGGTTTACTTGGTAGCTTTCCTGTTTCTGCTTAGGGAATTTTGTCAGATGGGTAGAGCATGGCAACCCCTGTGAGTTGAGATTCTGAGAACTTGATAACTTGGGGAATTTGGAAATCTTTTCTATAAGTAATAGGTTGATAACCCATTCTCCCTTCTCTAGTTACTGCATGGCAGAGCAAACTCAAAATTGTTGATCATTTTGACTTGATAGTACTGAAACCCAGATTTATATTGCTCTCCTTGTGTTCTATCTCTCTGGAAATTAAATAAGAAAATGTTTTTGCTCAATCTTTTGGGCTTCTATGATGCAACAAATACTGCCAGAAGTGATAGGGTTGTTCTTAATTTGTTATGACACTTCCATTATTTACTCTTAATGTTTCCTTTCTTTTGATGGAAAATGCAGTTCTATGATAAGTTTAACATCCGCCATAATATTGCGGAGCTTCTTGAGTACCTATGGCAGGTCCCAAGTCACCGGAATGCTTGGAGACAGGTTTGTCTGAGCTCTTAATTATGTCATCTGCCGTCGTAAGACCGTCGTAAGTGTGGTTGGGTGCAATTAAAACTTAATCTTGTGTGCTTTTGCAGATTGCTAAGGAGGAGGAGAAGGGAGTCTATTTGAATTTCTTAAACTTTTTGATTAATGATAGTATTTATCTTCTTGATGAAAGTCTCAACAAAATTCTTGAACTGAAAGAACTGGAAGCTGAGATGTCTAATAGAGTGGAATGGGAGCGAAGACCAGCTCAAGAGAGGCAGGAGAGGACTAGACAATTCCACTCACAGGAGAATGTTTGTGCCAAACTTAATATGTGTTCTTAGTTTCACTATAGTCGTGATATTGGAAACTAAAACTTTGGTATTTTCTAGATCATTCGGATTGATATGAAATTGGCAAATGAGGATGTCAGTATGCTGGCTTTTACTTCAGAGCAGATTACAGTTCCTTTTCTGCTTCCAGAGATGGTACTTTTTCTCTCTTAAGTTAAATTTGAAATACAGGTATAATATTTTCCAATTCATGCAACTGTTGTTCTTTTCCAGGTTGAGAGGGTTGCCAGCATGCTGAATTATTTTCTGTTACAACTTGTGGGACCTCAAAGAAAATCTCTTACATTGAAGGATCCTGAAAAGTACGAGTTTCGTCCAAAGCAGTTGCTTAAACAGGTTGTCTGGGGTGATCCTTTGTTATATCTTTCTACACTTAAAGAGTTGGTACACAATATTGAAAGACAATTAAGTAGAATTGGTTGTTAATATACTCATTACCCATATATCTTCCCCAGAAAAGTTTTGGTGCATTGGTTGTGGTTTTTCTATTAAGACATCACTGATGCATACTGATTGTGTCAAATTAGTGCATCTTGTCCACTGGTTGTGAATGTTTTACTTGGTTAGGAGTTGGCATATACTTACAGGTCAATCAATATTCAGTTTGGGTTGTGATATTTAACCGGGTGGGTGGATGGTCCTATGCATGAGCACATACCAAAAAGAAAAAAGCATTAAGAAATGTACTGCCTCAACGTGCTTTTGCTTCTTTTGTTTGAGATGGACTAGAAACAGGAGATAGGGGAAAGGTAAGTAGAAAGATGTCCTTAAGAGTCTTAGTCTAATTTACAGGGTTTTGTATATTGAACAAACATATATAAATAGAACAGTACAGTTTATTAATCACAAACTTGACTTCAAATGAAATTCTGATGATGTTTTTTCATCTTGAAGATTGTAACCATATATGTCAACTTGGCAAGAGGAGATACTGAGAATATTTTCCCAACTGCTATAATAAAAGATGGTCGATCTTACAATGAGCAGGTATTTGGATTACAGAGAAAATTCTATTTCTTTCCCGAAGACAGTTTTTGTCATTTCAAACTGGAGGTTAATTATGTGCTATATGTTTATTATATTTGTCCCAGTTATTTAGTGCCGCAGCTGAAGTTCTTAGGAGAATCGGTGAAGATGCAAGGATCATACAGGAATTTGTGAACCTTGGTGCAAAAGCCAGAGTTGCAGCAATCGAGGCCATGGATGCCGAAGCAGCTCTTGGAGACATACCTGATGAATTCCTTGACCCAATTCAAGTAAGTAACAGTCTCGATTCTCAGTTGTTGATAAGCATGAATGTTTTGTGTTCAAGACAGAGGGATATTGTGCATCATTCTTTATACTGTATTTTGCAGTACACTCTGATGAAGGACCCTGTCATCTTACCTTCTTCAAAGATCACAATCGACCGGCCAGTTATTCAAAGACATCTTTTGAGTGATAGTGTACGTTTCTAAACCTTTTCTTTACTTGTTTTGGCCATACAAAGCTGTACTCGTTGATTGTTGTCACTGGGTTTGAATTGCAGACGGACCCTTTTAATCGATCTCATCTCACCGGGGACATGTTGATTCCGAATACTGAGCTGAAAGCGAAAATCGAGGAGTTTCTTCGTTCGACGAAGAAGCGAGGGGAAGAGTTGAGTTTGGAGAACAACACAAAGGCAACAATACAAACAACTGATACATCATCTTTAATCGATTAGGAGATCATTTATGTAAATTCTTGCACTACTTTATGCACTTTGGTATTATTAGTGGATATAAATTATTTTACACTACTTTTGTAAATGGTATTTATGTTCTGCATAGCAGTCAGTGATACTGGATGGGTACTCGAATCTCAATTGCCATTGCAACTTTACCGCAGTATTACAGATATCAGCAATTTATGTCGTGCTCAGGTTGGTTCGTGTATCAACAATCTTTTGACCTCTCGAGATTTAGCATTAATGTTTGGTTTGTGTCATCACTACTTTGTCAAGTCTTGGCCACCTTTCGGGGTCTCTAGTGTCACGAATAAGATCACAATGATATCCGACTGACTGGTCGTCCAAAAGAGAGCGCACCCTCTCTCTGACTGAACAAAACTTGCAAGAAAACCTTTTTGTACAACATAAAATACAATACATTTCGTTTACTCAGAGTTTCGACATAGGCTGCTGGTCTTGCATCCGTCGAGCATATTCATCCGCAATTCTGGTTGAACCCTTGCTATGTCGCAGGAAGAACTCCGCCAGCAAAATTTGGCTTTCTTCAAATGTCAGATCCCCATGACAACCCTAATATTGAATCGCAAAGTAAGAAATCGATCAATTTCCCAGAAAAACAGAAGAGAATCAGACTGTTGATTCTGTGAAAGTAAATTTCATTCAAAGTTCAAACATGAAGATCAATATTCAATACCATGCGGGAAGTCCTATCACAGACTGCTTGGTGCATAAGAATACCAGCAGCAACAGAAACATTGAAGGAATCCACCATGCCTTTCATGGGAATACTGCAATGCAAATCTGACAATTCAAGCGCCTCGTCGCTTATTCCACTGCCATGAAAAGTCGAAAGCAAAGCTTGAGTTTCATGGAAAAACCCCAGTACAATACGCAAAACCAAGATCAAATAGAAGATTACCTAAGCTCATTTCCCACAACAATGGCTGTTGGGCACGACCAGTCCATATCATAAACAGAGACCTATACGCAATATCACAAGCAATATTATTCATTTCAAAGAAGAACACACACACACACACAACATATCATCAGATGTAATATACTGCGTTTATACCGCGTCGATTCCCACATGCGTGGTAGCAATGCGAAAACCGCGAGACTTCAAGACTCTGAAGCACTCAGCGGTGGAATCCCAGACTTCAATATCCAACCATTTCTCAGCCCCCATGCTAACATGGCGATTGTCTTTGTACCTGAACAGAGTACAAGTACAAGGAATTACTAAAACAGCACACACAGCAGAAAACAGTTCGTGTCCTAATTCAGACAGACTAACAGCTATGAAATACTACAACAATTTGAGCAATCTTTAGATGACAAGCAAAGATGATGATAAATCCATTAAAATTCAATACAAGAACCAAGATTTTGACTATGAAAAAGAAAGAAAACCTCAGGCATTGCTGCACCTTTTTGAGTTGTCGCATGACACTACGTGGACAGACTGAAATCCTAATGCGTCGGCAGACCTAAACGCAGCAGAAACATTCCCAAAATCGGCAAGCCCTTCGACCACCAAGCTCACAGAATAGCTGCGGTTCTTCACCGCTTCCCGGAACCTCTTTTTTCTCGCCGCCATAATATGAGGATCTAAAGCCTCCAACACTTGAGCGCTGCTCAAATGTACGCCATTGGACGCCTTAAACTCATCTAAGTAAGGAAACCAACGCTCTCCGGTTCCAAGGAGTTCGATTTCGGGCTTCCGCTCCATTTTCATGAACCTGGCAACGTTGTCGTCGTGGCGGCGGTCGCTGCTCTTGCTGAGCAGCTCCGCCACCGAGTCTTGACCCGAATCCTCCGGGACTTCCAAGATTATATTTTGACAAACGGGTTCAGTTCCGTCCGCGATATCCAGAGCGGCTGCTCCGGCGGTAGTAATGCAACTGTAGCAACGCATGGAGCGAGCCCTGTTCTGCCATATCCCCAATTTGAGGGAGGCGAAGAGACAACGGGGGGAAGAGACTGAAAGAGAGAAGGAAGAGAAAGGCGTTGAATGATGTGATAAGCGAACTAGGGCTTTGCAAGCTGCCATGGCCGGAGCACCAGAACAGAATCTGCAATGACTGAAAATGTGAATCTTGGAGGACTGGCTTAGTTGATAAGATGAGGGAAAGTATGTTCTTTTGTAGTCGACTCTGAAAACTTTATTCCTTTGTGAAAATGGGGGAAGAAAGTAACTCAACAATTGTAAAAATGCAGCATTTTGTTTATAGTATGAAGAATTGAACAATGTATAATCTTTTGGTAAGAACAATACAATGGAATTCGTGCACTCTCAATGGATGTTTCAATGGAAGCCTGGGCAAAGCTAGTAGATGCCAACGTGAAATATAGCGAAATACTAATGTTACAAGCCTTCAAGATTCGTTTCTGTCAAATTATTACAGCATCTCTGGGAAGGAAGAAAAGCTTACTATGAAACAAACCAACCCAACAGAGGTATATATGCAGGATGATCACTTCCACTGTTCTACAGCAAAATGAACTCTAAGCTGGAATGGTATTTTTCGAAATGAAATCGAAAGATATCCCATTTTCTTGGAGCCTTTCTTGAAGATCCGTAGGGCCAAAGACGATTCCCGGTGTCCAAACTCCACCCTTGGGTAAACTTTGACGCTGATTCAGCAGAATCAGAGCGCATTGAAGCAGAATAATGGGAGTAGTCAAATAGCCAATCTCAGGTCCCATTACTCTCGTAGTAATCTCCACATCAGACTTAGTGTTTCCACTGGCTGCAAGATTGCCATCACTGAATCCATGGCCAACAAACCACATCTTGAAGGAAGCACTGGCAACTTCCTCCTCAGTCGGACCCTCTTTCTTGAACCACCCAAGGCTGAAAACTGAAGGATATTTCAACAGTAGCCGCCTCCCGGAGGAGAAGTTTCCGAAGAGGCCAATGAACAGCCCAACCACGATGATCCGAATGATGCTCAACAGAGATTTTGTCCCCATCTTCACACCAAAATGAGCTGGTTTCACACTTGACCAGTAAGTTTTCCTCTTTTCAACCTGCTCAGCATTTTCATCAATACCAGGAAGACCACCTGGGTTTTCAGTCAGAGTGGACAAGGTTCTCCGAACAACAATGGAATCTGCGGATGGTAACTTCACAGCCCACAGGTTCAACTTCTTCTGGTGTTCAATGAGTGATCCTTTTGGTGGAGGGGGACCGGGAATCTAAAACAAACAGGAAACAAAATATCAGCAAGGAATACTAGTTTCACCTAAAGCTTAAGCCATTTAATGTTGATCCCCTGTAGATGCATTGAGGTAACAACATTTCAGACATGAAATATATTTAACTTTACAGAATGGCGATAATTCAAAAGTAATATGCCTGAAACACAAGTTACATATAAGCAGATAGATTAACCGGGAAGATCACATTACGGATGTAGACAATGCCAGAGGTTGCCGGTAGATGAATATCACTTTCTAGGTCTCAAATGATGAAGCATATCAACTAGTTATCCCTGCAGTATACTAATTCTTTCCAAGATTTTTCGGGAACTATAAACATTAACCAAAACGTTCAACATGTCAAACATTCACAGATAGAAAATTAAAAAAGCTGGCATTTTCAACGTTGAGCAATATGATATCTTCAAACACATGAAAACAAATTAAAGGGGCGAATTACAAATTTCCCAGAAGTTTACTGAAAGAACAAAATCAACACTTTCGATTTCAGAAGTAAAATGGGAAACACATAAAATAGTCCTATGATTTTATGAATCCAGAGTCTACTTTGTTACTTTTACTACAGTTAAGAGTTGGTTTTCTATTTAGATTCAACATCAGGATAGTTGTAATTCGCCTCAAATTAGAATTTCTTACCAAAGGACGAGGCTTTCTAGGTCTGGACCGCCTCAATTCTTGCAATTGAGCCACATTAGACACCCCTAGAACTGCAGATTCATACGTCCCGATATTCCCAACAACATTCTTATCAGACTCCAGACTCAAGTACGCCTCCACCCGGTTCGGCACCGCCGGCGGTTCCCATTGCCTTGAATTGAACATCAATCCTAACTCAGCAGGAACAGAGTCGAACCCACACGCCGAAATCACCAAAGAGCCCGACTCCACCGCTTTCTCGTGGTACACCGCCTCCATTCTCTCCATAAACTCAGGCTCACCGCAAATGTCCAAGTAATCGCACCCGCACTCCACGCATGCCGCCACCACAGGCTCGCCGTAGAGACGAAAGGGGCCGACGCAGTCAAGGATGAGCTTGGCCTGGGATGCGAGGCGATGGAGGGATGAAGGGTCGGCGACGTCGGCGGTGAGAATGGGGATTTCCGGCGGCGGGTTTGGGTGCGCCGCCCAGTTGAGTGACTGGGCTACTTTTGATGGGTTTCTGCCGGCCAAGGCAAGTGATTTGAGCGGCGAGGAAGGGGCGTTAAGGAACTTGAGAGCCTCCCGAATGACATACTTTCCGGTGAATCCCGAGGCTCCGAAGATCACGACATCGTAGAGAGGTTTTTGATCTTCCATAATTTTCACTTCCGCTTCAACTCTTTCCGTTTTTCGAGCAAATGCAGTCTTAAAAGTTTGAGCAGACGATGACGTGGCATGTGGATTCTTAGATTTCAATGAGTGAATGCCTAGTGACGTGTGCCAGAATCGCCACAATTTTTGAAAAGAGTTATTATTGTGTTTTTAGATACATTGTCGCAATACGGTTCTATGGTGTAGTGGTTAGCACTCTGGACTTTGAATCCAGCGACCTGGGTTCGACTCCCGGTAGGACCTCATTTTTGGGGGTTTTGGAAATGAAGTGGAAACATTTGCATATTTGTCCACTAATTTTACCTTCAATTTTCTATTTGAACTTTAATTTTTTTTTTTTTTGGTTTTTTGGTCATTTAACTTCATTTTTTTCAATTTGAATTTATCTCTAGTTCGAAATTAGACTAAATTTGGGTAATTAGCGTTAGACATGAGAAACTAAACTCGAAACTTATACGTTCAATTCTGTCATTGAAACATTTCATTTTGATGGACTTGGTATAATTTTGTGTAAATGACAAATTTAAACTAAAAAATCAAAATGAAGATACATGGTGTGCATAAAACTAAGTCTTCATTGGGCTTGGTCCAATCGAAAACGGAATACATAAACAGTAAAAAAGAAAAGACGCATAAAAGGTTCAAGCCCAAACTTAGGTCGGAAAACTCTCTAAAAACCGAGCCAAAGGAACATGCTTAGGTCGGTTGTTAACTTAGGTCGGTCCTACAGGACTTTCTTATTGACATCATAAAAACCGAGCTTGGGAAAGTTAGGTCGGAATAACGATAACATTTACATAATAGATAGAAATCATTAGAATACCAAAAGCCTATTTTTGAATTCATGCAGGAAGTACACAGAGTAATGATGGAAAAGGAGTCCAAAGTCAGGCCATGATAGACAAGAGCAAAAAAGTCATCATAAAAAGAGGAGAGCAGTTGGAAGTACAAATCATCATAGTGCAACGGACATGTCAAAGTATGGCTATAAATACTAAATCATAAGACTAACTAAGGTACGCAATCTTCTTCAAGCTTAAGCTCTAGGTGAATACTGTTTATCACTTTCATCTTTACTGACTTGATCGTCGGAGTTGAACAGGGGGATAGCCCCGCTTGTTAAACTGGCGCCGACTGTGAGGAATGTTTGATCAAAGTTATTTCATCAAATTTTCTCAATATTCAAAGAAATTTGTTGAAATCATGACACAAGATCGTTCGGGAGTGGATGCTTCTTCTTCCAGCACCACCGCTGCTTCTACCGTTGCAACTATGATTGTTCCAGCAGCAGCTGTAGTTTCTACCACCACCAACACTCCACCAGCCACCACGACCGCTGTTGCATCTTGCAACGCTGGGTCCCTCACCCCTCAGCAAGAGCAAGTTGAAAGAGAAAAATTTTATCGTTTGTTTCTACAACTGTTTCACTTGTTTAACCATGGCCCTCCGGTTACCTCTACTTTTAGTTTGGGGCTCCCAGTTTCTAGCGTTACAACCACTACTCCAGATGTCGTTAATATTGAGAATCCTCTTGTTTCACAGGCTGTTCCTACTGTTCCTTTGCCAGGAACTTTGTTCAATCCAATGCCCCATCCATCTGCTGTTTTGGTTTCCAGTCTTCCCCCCCTAATCTGGTGTTGTTTCTGGATGTCCTCTTTACTCTGGGCGAGCTCATCCTTTTTTAGGGCCTAATCATGTAGCTGGTCTCCCTACTCTTTCTACCGCTCCTCCTGTTTACACTACTTAGCCCATACTCAGGTTACTCCCACCTTCCCGGCTCCCTTCACGGTCCCTACTGCTCAGCCCCATGCTTACCCTTTCATATTAGGTCTGCCTTTCCCTATGTTAGGACAGCAGTTGGGTCAGTTAGGTCAGCCTGGTTTAGGTTCGCAGTTGGGTCAGATAGGTCAGCAGTTGGGACAGTTTGGTCACCTCGGTCCCGAAGTCAGGTCCGCAGTTGGGTCAGATAGGTCAACCTGTCCTAGGTCAGCAGTTGGAACAGTTTGGTCACCTCGGTCCCGAAGTCAATCAACTAGGATATCCCGGATCTGTAGCCCCGTCGAGTCTCGCCCAGTTTCAGCATTATGGTGTAGGCACAAATCGGGCTATACAACCCCTTCTCGGGTATTCTCCCTTACTCAATCTGAGTTATTATACTGGGGCTAGCATGGGAAATTTTGCAATTGGGGGGTCGTTGCCTACTTATCTTGGAATGGGGGGTATCCGTTAGGTCAAATGGGATATGCCCAGTCCGGTCAATCAATCTTACCTGGATCTGGATACGCTCAACTGGGAAGGGTCAGGCCCACCTCTCGCGTTTCTCATCTATTTGGCTGGGAAATTTAAACAGCTCCATTTTCACCTTTCTACAAAGGTTTATGTAAAGTTGATAAATATGATGGTACTGCTGAGCCGATGACTCATTGGATGCAATGCATGAGTGTCATAGATGCTGCTAATTTATCTGATGCCAACCGCTGCATGACATTTCATCTTACCCTCAAAGGTCAGGCTATTAATTGGTATTGCACTCTGCCACGTAATTCTATTCATTCTTTGGATCAATTTGGTGATTTGTTTTTAGCTAATTTTATGGGTAACAAAATATTATTTAAGCCTATTTCGCATTTGATGAACATAATCCAAAGGATGGGGAAGGGTTGCAGGCCTATATAGATTGGTTAATGTAGAATCTAGATAATAACATGAGAAAGATGATAAGATTATGATGGGATCATTTATTAACGGGCTACGGGCGGAACCCAGCATTAGGCCCCCACCTTTTTACTTTGAAATGGTGGTTACTGCTGTTAATTTTGCTGTAATTGAGGATGCCGCAGCAATTAAACAGGAACGGGAGAGAGGTCTCTCTGACGTTTACGGTAAGAGAAAAGTTTTTTCCCCAATCCCTACCCTCGGAGGAGGGAAGAAGCCGAACTTTGTAGGTGCTAATAACGCGGTCCAAAGGTTGGGGTCGGTGTTAATGCTTTGCAGGTGATCGAGCCCTTTTCAGTGCCACGGGTAGACATATATGCGGCCGTTCAACATCAAGGGCTGCTGCCTCCAGCACGTCCCCTAACGGGCCCCACAGATCGACTCAATCCCAGTAGGTATTATAATTATCATAAGCATATTGGCCATAATACTAATGATTGTAGAGATTTAGATGCAGAAATAGCCAAACTTATCCAAGCTGGAAAGTTACCTCAATATACACAAGTGGCTCTCTTGCCCAAACCTACCGTTCCAGCAGGTCAGGAACGACCTACAGGATGTTACCGGTGTGGGGAGCCTGGCCATTTCGCTCTGGAGTGTTCTCAGCCCGATCCACGGGCCCCAGGGGCTGGTGCCGACATAACCATAGCTGGAGTCGTAAATACCATAGCTGGAGGACCGACCCAGGGTGACTCTAATCGTCAGAGAAAACAGGTATATCGTCAAATGAAAAACGTCATAGGTAAGCGCAAAGCCGACCCTATGGCCTCGTTTATTACCTTTGATGACAGTGACCATTTCTTGTCTTATAATTATGATGATCCACTAGTTATCGATTGTTATATTTTTAATTATCAAGTACGAAGGACATTATTAGACACTGGTAGTTCTACCAATATAATTACTACAAAAGTATTAGCAGGATGTCAATTGCATAAGACTCGTTTAAATTCAATACGTACACCTTTGATTGGCTTTGGCAATCACCATTTATTCCTTTGGAACAGTTAAGTATACCGGTTACCTTGATAGCTGGCTAGCTAAAACGAACAGAAATCATAGATTTCGTGGTCATTGATGAGCCATCACCTTATAATGTATATTTTGGGTCGGCCTAGACTAAATCAATTTCAGGCCATTGCTTCTACCATGCATATGCTTTTAAAATTCCCTACCATGGATGGTGTGGCTTCTCTTCGTTGTGATGTCATACAGGCCAAGCAATGTTACATAGCTTCTCTAAGAGAACAGGTGCTATTAGATTCCAAATCACAAGTTGCTTCGGTGGTCACACTGACCCCTGCGCCCCGGGTTCCACCAACTACCCTTTAGCAGTACTTCCCACATTGTTGACATCATCGACCTAGCAAGTCGCTCGGAGCGATTCATTGAGGCTGGGGCTGAAGTTAAAGCAGTTCCTCTGGCTGCCGACCCGAACAAGGTAATCAAGTCATAGGCCGGTTCATCAACGGAAGCGAAATCTTGGAGGAGAACGCAGTAAATACATAGAGATTGAAGTCAACACTTTGCTGGAGGTACATATCATTCGAGAAGTAGATTATCCTGAGTGGTTAGCTAATCCTGTATTAGTTCCCAAGCTAGACGGCTCCTGGCGCATGTGCATCGACTTTACCGACCTAAACAAGGCCTACCACAAAGATTGGTTCCCCTTGCCCTTAATTGACATACTGGTCGATGCCATAGTTGGGTTTCGCTTTCTCAATTTCTTGGATGCATACAAGGGCTATCACCAGATATTCATGGGTAAAGAAGACGAGAAAAAAATATCATTTATCACGGATAAAGATACTTATTGCTTTATTACTATGCCTTTTGGTTTGAAAAATGCTGGAGCTACTTTTCAACGCTTAGTAAATAAGATCTTTAAAAATCAACTAGGTCGGAACATGGAAGCATATGTTGACGATTTGCTTGTTAAAAGTAGGGATGAATCTGCTTATTTGTTTGATTTACGGGAGACACTTGAAACATTGGTCCAGTGCAAATTAAAATTAAATCCTAAAAAATACGTTTTTGGGGCTATTTCGGGTAAATTCTTAGGTTACATAGTTTCTGAGGGTGGTATTTCTGTTAATCCTAAAAAAGTAGAGGCTGTTCTGCAAATGCACCCTCCTAGGTCAATTCATAGGTTGCCAGCGTCCAGTTTTACCAGGATAATTCACCTTGGCCTTTCGCGGAATGGTGGATAGATCTTATGGTTCCATTTCCTAAGATCGGCTCTTGTCAGTATCTGGTTGTGGCCATAGATTACTTCACAAAGTGGGTGGAGGCCGAGGCATTGATGAATATTACCGGGCGAACTGTAGCTTCGGTTTTTATGGAGGCAAGTCATTTGTCGATTCGGTGTACCTAATTCGGTTATCTCGGATAATGGGACTCAGTTTGAATCCAAGAAGTTTACAGCCTTGTGTACAAAGCTAGGTATCACTCAACGTTTCCCGTCTGTGGCTCATCCTTCATCGAATGGGCAGGTAGAACTCACTAATCGGAATTTGTTGCATGGATTAAAAACCAGGCTAGAAGATAAGGGCAAGAATTGGGTGGAGCAGTTATCTCATGTATTATGGTGTCATCGAACCACGCCTAAATCTGCTATGGAAAAGATTCCTTTCGAGTTAGCCTTTGGGGTCAATGTCATCATACCTCCAGAAGTACAAAGTGGTGCGCCCCGAGTCATGCACTTCAAAAGGGACCAGAATCAAAAAAACTTGGAGCTTAGCTTGGACTTAGTGGAGGAAGCTCGGGACACAGCCTACGTACACCAACTGAATTACAAGAATTTGGTTCGGCAACACTATAATGCCCGGGTCAAACATCGAGCCTTTGTACCAGGAGACTTGGTTTTGCGAAACTGGGCTATCAGCAAGCCGCAAGATCAAGGCAAATTGGTATCTAATTGGGAGGGACCCTACCGGGTAATAGAAGCACGACCTACTGGCAGTTATGTGTTAGAAGATTCACAAGGACAGTTGGTTCCGCGAGCTTGGAACGCAACACACTTGAAAAAATACTATCTCTAAGTAAGTTGAAGTCAAGATCATGACGGGAAAAGTTAAATCATTTATTCAAAAAAAAAGTTATGCCGGAGAACCCATTTGCCTGCCAAATACAAAATTGCTCAAGTAAAGTATTCAGAAAAGACTAAAGTGTTTAAAGTAAAACACCACAGAGTTAGGACGGAGGAGCTTGGGAAGTCACTTCTTCATCGGCTGCCCCATTTGGGTCGGTCGCAGGATCTTCTTCTTCCACATTCTCCGGCAAAGGAATGCCGGTATCTCGACACTCCTGTTTGACCTCATCTTTCAGGTCGATAGGATCCCTATCCTGAGCCAGCAGGGAAGCATGAGCTGAAGAATCCTCGGGAAGGCCATCCACCGACCTAAGGCCTTTGAACTCGTCCCAGCATATGGTATAGCCGCACTAGATCAGCTCCATAAACCGGCAGTTCATCAGATCCAGTAGAGGCCCCTCTTTGAAAGCTCTCATGGCGGCTTGACGCGCCACTTCCACCTCCGCCGGGCTCAGCAACTCTGCAGACTTCTTCTTTTCTTCCTCCAAGGCCCTCTGCAGGTCGGCCTTCTCCTGTTTTAGGTCGCAATCTCCTTCCCCAGGTCAGATTTCTCCTTCTTTAGTTCCTCCACCTTCACCTCTAAGCCCTGTGATTTGGTATCCAACTGGCTGGCATTGGTACCGAGCTCTTGGTTTTCTTTATATAGCTCGGTATTTTTGGCCTGGAGGTCGGTCACTTTGCTGGATTAGACCCCTAGCTTCATCTTCAGGTCCTCTATCTCTTCGGCCGATCTTTTCATCCTTTCTTGCTCGTAGCTTTGGGATAAGACATCCAAAGCCGCAGTCCTCTTGGCCATGGCCTCATAATTTACACAGACCTACAAAACACAACTGTGAGCCTTATAGGATATCACACAAGTGTTCACATATTTCAGAAGACAAGTTAAGAGTTCAGGAATTTACCCTTTAAGATGTGAAGCCAAAAAGGCTTCTTGCTTCGTCAGCTGTTCGATGCTTTGCCGCATCTGGTTACTGGCCTTAATAATCTCTGCGAAGAGCTGTGGGAGTCGTTCACTATCTCAGAGTAGGGCCTGACATCTTCAAGTTGGGGCCCCGATAAATGAGGCTGATAGATGGGCCGAGCTAGGGGGGCGGTCTTTCCTTTGGGTCCTTCAAAATGATCATCCTCTCCTTATTCGAAGAGTCCAAAGGCCCTACCAATTCATCCGGGCTAGGTATTTTGGCTCCAAAGGTCGGATCTGTCAAATTGGCCTGAGGAGCCTTAGCATTCTTGGCCACCTGAATTTCCGAAGGAGTCGGCCTATTCTTCTTGGAAGCAAGAGGAATCAGGGCATCAGTAAAAGGGTCGGTTCCTTCTTGGGTTAGATCGATATCGGCAGACCGCCTTTGGATCGGCCCTGAGGTCGTCGCCGCCTGCCGGTTTGATTTTCTCTTCCGACCATAACCACTGAAGCCGCCTGTAAAGTCAAACACAAAGACATAAGGAAAACTGATCTGAAGGACATCAAACACATAGGTAAAGTTCAAAGGCAGATTATTACTTTCTTTTTCAACAATGGGGGCTTTGCTTAGACCGGCCCAGACCAGAAGACCCTCGGAAGGATCTTTTGCTGAGTATTTCTGTGTATCAGTATAAGAATTTAATTTCTTATACTGAAACTGCACTGCGGGGTCAGATGCAGCTCGGACTTGATCTGATGGCGCGGTGAATCCCATCCATCGGTAAGAAAGGTTAGCTTCTTCAGCCTTTAACATAAAAAATCGTGTTTTCCAGTTTTTTATCGTATCTGGGGTATCGAATATAAGGGTAGGTCCCTTCTTTCGGCTTTGCAAGTGAATCCAACCCGGCCCATAAGGATATTGACGAATAGTATAATACTGAAATAGTAAGTCTATAGAGGGTCAAATTTTAGCCCCGGAACATACACACAAAAAAACCGATTAAAAATCTAAGGGAGTTAGGAACAAACTGGCTAACGCCGATTTCCAGGTAATCACATAGCTCGGCAATAAAGGGTGGGATCGGGAATCTAAGCCCAAACCTAATGTGATGTTCATATACACCGACCCAACCGTTAGCAGTACTATTTATTCTTTCTTCGGGTGTGGGTAGTCGGATCGGGATAGCCGGGTCAAAATAATGGGCCAATTTTAGGGATTCTAAGTCTCCTAGGGTTAGTTCCGAAGCTATTTCATCTGGGTAAAATCTATTAGAAGTGGCGGCCGTATTTACAATAGCTGCAGAATCTGGTATAATTTCACAATTTTGAAAAATTAGAGGATTTCACATTCAGATCTAAACCACTACTTAACAGAACACAAATAATCTACGAACATAGCACCAGAAAAATGGAATCATGCATAATGTTTGCCGGAAAACTAATCCCAACCGGAGATTCAATTACAGTAAGTCACGGCATTTTAAATAACTAGACAAAGAAAGAACTGACTAACCTGAAGCCGGGTTTTGAAAGGGCACGGTAGCATCGGAGTTCCTTTCGTTAGCCCATGTATTGCTTTAAGTCAAGGATGAAGGAGCGGCGGAGCTGATAAGGTCACAAAGAGCAGCGGCGGAATCGGTAACACAGCAAACAGCAGCAGCAAGCAAAAGGAGAGAAAGAGACGGGTCAAAGCTGTATGAAGGCGTGAAAACAAAACTGAAAAGGCCTTGGCGTTTTATTACTTCGTTCAACCGACAGAAAATTCTGAAAGCGGAGGCAAAAAGAGCGCAACAGTTGGCAATAAAAGCAGTCTCGAGAATCGGATAAGCATGGGAAGTTGTATCGGATGCATCGAAAAGCGTTGAACATGTCTTTTCACGTCCCATCTCAAGGCATCTCAAATTCAATCGTTGGGTCGAATTGCAAAGGTACACGTTTCATAAGATATTTCTTTTAAGTCGGTCAGCTATTTATATTTTTAGTTTGGTCAAGTTATTATGCTTTATCTTTTAAAGTTATGATAGTCGATAGGTCGGTTTACCCTGGCGAAATTAAGTTTGCATTTTATGCTTGCTCAGGTCGGAAAAAAAACTTTTAAGGTCGGAATAAGCATAGGTCGGTTGAATTCATAGTGAATACCTAAGTTACGGCCTTAGTCATTCTCTAGAGGGCAGGTCGGAAAAGAAACTTTTTAGGTTAGAATAGGCATAGGTCGGTTGAATACATAGTGAATACCTAAGTCACGGCCTTAGTTATTCTCTGGGGGGCAGACAGGGTGAGAGTAAAAAAAAAAAAAAAAAGTATCATGTTTTTTCTCAGTAAAAGACAATACTGGGGGGGGGGGGGGGGGGGGGGCTTGTTGGTGTGCATAAAGCTAAATCTTCATTGGGCCGCCTAATCGAAAAAGAAATACATAAACAGTAAGAAAGAAAAGACGCATAAAAGGTTCAAGCCCAAACTTAGGTGTGAAAACTCTCTAAAAACCGAGCCAAAGAAACATACTTAGGTCGATTGCTAACTTAGATCGGTCCTACAGGACTTTCTTATTGACATCATAAAAACCGAGCTTGGAAAAGTTATGTCGAAATAATGATAACATTTACATAATAGATACAAATCATTAGAAGACCAAGGGCCTATTTTTGAATTCATGCAGGAAGTACACAGAGTAATGATGGAAAAGGAGTCCAAAGTCAGGCCATGATAGACAGGAGCAAAAAAGTCATCGTAAAAAAGGGAGAGCTGTTGGAAGTACAAATCATCATAGTGCAACGGACATGTCAAAGTATGGCTGTAAATACTAAGTCATAAGACTAACTGAGGTATGCAATCTTCTTCAATCTTAAGCTCTCGGTGAATACTGTTTATCACTTTCATCTTTACTGACTTGATCGTCGGAGTTGAACAGGGGGGATAGCCCCGCTTGTTTTACTGTTTGTTTCCGGTGACGGAACACTTTCCAGGTAAGATCCGAGCTATATATTCTCATCCACGAGGATCCAAGCTAAGGAAGCCCAGATCCGAGCTCTGTTGCTACTCGCTTCGGCCAATAATTCCTACCTTGGGCCTGAATACTCGAGACTTCTATTGGGCCAGTCGGAGCATCCAACACCAGACATTTTGCGTCACATCAATACAGAAATTAACTTTTTAAGAGCACAAGACTATTGGTATTTTATTAGTTGGAGATGATAAAATTGGCATATATAAATAATGTTGTGATACAATGAGTGAAAATTCAGAGTGAAATTATAGAATGAATGACGTTACATCATTCACTCTCCCAAAATGTCATTTACGTATAACGATATACACATAAGAGAATGCCTAATTACCAAGCAACTCTTTAGTCCTCCTTCTAACTACTCAAAACTGCTTGTTCATCTGAACTCTATAATGCTAGACCCTGCAACACTTTTTAAGCCTCTTCCTTCTGCAATACCTCTTAAACTAGCCACTTCCTCCCATTTTCCCTGTTCAGCATACAAATTCGACACTAAACTATAAACGCTCGGGTTCTGAGGCTCCATCTCCAGAAGCCTCCTCGCCATTATTTCCCCCATTTCTGCATTTCCGTGAACTCTGCAAGCAGCAACCAAAGCTCCAACAGCAGAACCATTCCGGGTCGCCGCTGACAACGGCAGACGGTTCAGCAACACATACGCTTCCTCCAGCCGCCCCGCGCGGCTCAACAAGTCCACCACACAAACGTAATGTTCATCCGAAACAGCGATGCCATGTTTTTCAGTCATCGATCGGAAAATAAGCAGACCGTCCTCCACCATTCCGGCGTGACTGCAAGCTGAGAGCAATGACGTCATTGTTAACTCGTCAGGAACGACGTCATCCCTTTCCATGGCTTCAAACAATTCCAGGGCCTGGAGACAGTCTCCGTGCATCCCGTACGCTGAAATCATGGCGTTCCAGGTCGCCAAATGGTGATTATCCGCGCGCTCGAACAGATTTCTCGCCAGGTTCAGCCTTCCACATTTACTGTAGGTTGTGATTAGGCAATTCACTATAGACATGTCTTGATCCAGCGACAGGCGAATCGCGCGGCTATGGACTTCTCTAGCTAGAGTCAGAAATCTGAGATGAGACAACGCTTGAAGAAGACCGACTAAAGTAACAGAATCAGGCCTGATTTTTCCTCTCTGTTGCATCAGGCGGAAAAGAACCAGGGCTTCGTCGGCGAAGCCATTGTTGATATGAGCTGTTATCATCGACGTCCACGAAACAAGATCCTTTTTTTCGATCCTGTCGAAGATTTGCCTTGCGTGATTCAGACAACAGCACTTTGAGTAAGTGTAAATAAGTTGATTGGCTACTTCTGTACTGGTTTCAAATCCATGAGTGATCACAATTCCATGGATGCACTTGCATTTCCAGGCGTCTTCAAGATTAGAAACCGCAGAAAGCACGTTCATGATTGTGCTCACATTTGGCCTCAAACCCGAGCTCAGCATTTGATGGAATCCCTCCACAGCCTGACGTGAAAATCCATTTTCGATGCAGCCGTTGATCATCACATTGAAAGATACATTGTCTTTAGTGTGGATCGCGCCGAATAGTTTCTGGGCTTGGATTAGGCTGCTGCATTTTGAGTACATATCAATTAGAGCTGTGGTTGCCACAAGATCAAGCTCAACTCCATTTCTCAGGGAGTAGGCATGGACACTTTTGCCTCCAGCCAAATGCCTAAGATATCCGCAGCTCAACAGTCCATTCGCTAAGGTAATCGAATCGGGATCAACAGAGTTATCCTGCATCATTTCAATGAAAAGCTCCAAAGCCTTCGCGGCTGCCCGAGTTGCAGATGACCGACGATTAGAGCATTCCAGGAACCAATCGATTTTCGGCTCATTTTACTAAAACAGAACGCCGCCTTCTCGGGAAAACCACACTTCAAATACATGTCCATTAGAGTCGTTTCAAAGACTTCATCTAACCAACCAATGCCTCTCCTGATAGCGTAGCCATGAACTGAGTTGCCCATTTCTGAAGCTTTCAAGAATGACGCAGCTTGCAGTAAGCTAACCAGAGTGATGCGATTCGGCTCGACTTGTTTCCTCTGAATTTGCCCCGCCACTCTGAAAGCCTTCCAAGCACGGCCATCGCCAACGCGAGCATACGCAGTAACCATTGAGGTATAAACAACAATATCCCATTCAGTAATTTCATCGAACACCTTAGCTGCATTGTTAATATCATCATGGTGGCTGTACATTCTGACTAACGATGATCCCACAAAGCGGTCGGCGTTAAATCCAACCTTAAAAGCATCCGCATGAACACTTTCTCCAAATCCTAAACTACCCAACTCGAGGCAACTCTTTAAGGCGGATGTAATCGCTGAGCCATGAATACGAATATTTCTACGTCTTAATTCTACGTAATGCCTCCGGAATTCATCAAAATGACCGCCTCTCCAATACCCCATCATAATCGAATTCCAGGGATTGAGATTGTACAAACGATCTTACTAAGAACCCATTTTGATTCTGTTAAAAGATTCAATCTTGCACAGGATTTGATAAGCTTGGAGCCCAAACGATGTTTTAATCAAAGAATCAGTGTGGACACTGGCCTAATAAAGAACAACTTTTTCTTTCTAAAGGAAGTTAAACTAAATTTGTAAAATCCCCATACGTTTATAAGGTGCAAGAAGAAAAAGAAAGTAAAAAACCAAGAATCTAAAGAGAAATTGAATCTATGGACACAAAGCCCGAACCAGATCCCCCCCCCCCCCCGGCAATGGATGCGCAATGAAAGAGCAAACAAACATTATTTAGGGGCAAAGCTCAGCAGTATTTTACATAGGCATGCAAAGCAAGAACGCATAATGCCATGGTCACAGCTGCAACATCTCAATCTTCTTGAACTGTTCTATTCACCTATACAAATTCTAAGCAAGTTATGAATGCTTGGTTGTACTTGTACCAATCAGATGTCTTTGCCTCGGCAATCGCCGAGTCCTCTTTCCCCATCCAGTTAGAGTTATCTCCTCAGGTTGTACTTCTCCAGAAACAGGTTTCTGTTCTGAGGGAGGGCAAACAGCCTCTGCTACTTGAGTAGGAGTTGGCCTCGGACGCCGCCTTCCCCTAGAACTCTTAGCAGCACTTCTTCTTGACAAACTGACTGCCAAGTGGAACCAGTAGCTTTGAGCAGCTCTTCAAATGTCTGAAAATCCTCGGTTACCTCAAGCTTCGACAAGGAAATGAGACTCGGAAGTACATCCCGTTGGAAGTCCTTACGCTGCCTTCCCCTCCTCGCCTGCCCTCTTCGTGGACGTCTTGACAATGTACTAACTTTGTTTTCTTCATCCTCCTGATCCTCCATAACTGGTTCTGAATAACTATGGTAACAATGGTCATCTGTTAAATCTTCCAGCTGTAGTGTCATATACTCAAAATAATCCAGACCATTAGGAATCAAATCCACAATCAAGCCATCATTGCCTATCGTGTTAAAATCACTCTCGTTGCTCTGATCATGACACTCATAAGATGACACCACATCCACAAACCATTGAAAGCACCCATTCGGTTTGTCTGGCACGGGTTTACAAGTTTGATCATCAACAGTATCTTCTTCAACAGACACTGAGATGGCAACTATTGCCTCAGCTGCAAGCCTAATGAGTTCTTCACAAGGTTCCTTTGGACCATCTGATGACAGCTCAATTTGTTTGCTGGCTTCAGGGTCCGGAACAGTGGGAACTTCCAAGTCTACCTCAGTTATTCCCAGTTTGACGACAGCAGTAGGAAGACATGGTGATGATGGAGCCTCTTCTTCTGCTAGGGATAAATTCAAGTCAATATTGTTTATTGGTTCTTCCAAATTGAGGCCCTTCCCTCCAGGAGGACGTTCAGAAACAACTTTTTCTATTGGTACATCTCCAGCATTATATCCATCATGAGCTGAACAAGTTCGCTCAGAAGATTTCCGAGCTGAGTCTAGATCCCTCGAGACTCTCTGCTTACTGCCAGGGGGGAAATCTTTGATCATTTTGGTAGAACTAGACAGATGAACTTCAGTATTACTATCATCAATGTCATGGATCAAAATGGGTGCTGCCTTTTCCAGTTTCTCTGAGGAAAGTGAAGTGTTATTCTTGAAAAACTGCTGAGAACAATTCTGCAAGGAATCCAAATTCAAGTGATAATAATTCTTGTTTGTTCTGGACTGTTCTGCACAGTGTACCTTGTCCATGCTGTGAACAGGCAATTCCTTCAAAAAATTCGGCTTACTTTTACAATCTGAAGGCAGAATGTTGTATTCAGCAGCAAAAACATCTTGAAAAACAATAGAGGTTTTCATGGCAGTTCTTGAGACCTTAGCGGGCTTCCACTCTGAGGAGTCTAAGTTCTGAACAGACTTCACAAGATCCACAGGTTAGATTCCTTGGGCACAACCTCCAGAGTTCTTGTGTTGTTGTTCATAAAGTTAAAACTAGCCAATGAATTTCCCCGTGAACACTCAGCATTCAGCTGTGAACTTCGGGAGAGACCACTTTGATAGGACACTCCATCTATTGAGCTACAGAATGATCTTGAACTTGAATCAACACCAGATCTGACCTGATGAAAAGACCGCTTGGGACCACCAAGCTCGTGAAATTTATCAGCAGCATGCACCATAACAGTCGGTGTAACCAATGATTGATCATTCACTTCAAAGATATCTACTCCAAAAAGTTTCCTTTTTGTCCGGTGTCCAGCCCTACCATGTTCAGATGTTGAAATCTCACTTGGTTTCTCAACCTCATCATTGGATGATTGAAAAGCTACAGATGAACCCTTGGAGTATGCATCTCTGCTCATAGAGAATCTATCAGGCTGCATCATCTCTGCCAAGGGAAAAGAGTAAATGCAGCTCATTAACTTTTTCACATTTGATGGCATCTCCCTTACAGTAGATTGTTCACAATATTAATCTATAGTAGTATGAAAAATATAGAATAGAACAGCACTCCACAAAGATGTTCTAAACAAACTTCTCCATGTTTCTAAAATATGAAGTCGACTTTCTAAAGATTTACTTGTCAGCCAACCACATTTTCATTTGTCAAGTGAACCTTATCGTGGAAATGCTTCATTAATAACTGCAACATACAGTAACTACATTTCTACATTCCGGGAAATTCCAGATTTGTGACAAAGACCATTGAAGGTTAGCAGGATGTAGGAATTTGCAACCAAAAAGAATGGACAACATGCATGCATGCATAATATGGTAAAGAAAAGAGTTCAGTTTCATTCTAAAACAAATAGTTAAAAAGTTCATAAAAAAAAACGTCCTAGTTATTCTTACTAGAATTGAGGTCACAAGTAAACCGCTCTTTTCTGTCTGTTTCGTTCCCAGACTGCAACCACTTTAAGCAAGTTCCATCAATATTATTCCTTTTGGAACATAGAGAGGTATCCTTCCACAAGGGATTAAGAACTGAATTTGGAGTTGCAGATTTATCTTCACTTCTTTTATTTCCCCCATTGCTACTCAAGTCAGCAGGATCATCAGCAGAACCTGAATCAGAGATCTCTTCAACTGGGATTGGCTTATTCAAGTCAGCCAGCTCATTTCTTCTTTTCAAGGGGAAGGAAGATCTTGAAACATCCCCATTATGGTGATCATTGAAAGCATTGCAAAACGATATTTTTACACCTTGATTATGCCGAATCTCCATAGAACAGGTGGCTGAGTTACTCTCAGCCCAAGGCACTTCACAACATATTTCTTCTTCATTATTAGTGCATGCATCAGCTGGAATCTCAAGGTCAATAACTCTTCTTGGAGACAATGTTCCCTTGGAGCTTGGAGGTTTCCATATTTTTGAATTTCCATCCTCTTTGGAGGGAAAAGGCATCATATTCTTTTCCTTACTGAAACCAAGGAAAGATTGCTTGCAACGAAAGTCTGATTGAGATGATTGACCAAAAACAAACTTCATAGAAGGGACATGTGCAACATGCCACCTACGCTTTGTATCTTCAGAAGAAACGTGAGATGAAAAAGGACTCAAGCTTGATGCTTCTTCCTCAATTTGGCCTGGCTTTACCTCTTTTCTGCTAAATTTATTCATAAGCTCCCTTTGTTTTCCATAAAGCCGGTGGAGTTCTTGGAGCTGAAATGTGAAGATACACTATAAGCATTACACAGAGAACAAATAATAGATACTTAGAAACTCTATAAAACAAGACTAGTACTTATAAAACCATGCACTAGTCTGCGGAGGTTTTAGTCAAGAATACAGCAGATTTGCTACTTCAACCTCATATATATAATGAAATTAGATTAATTCTTGAAGAACAGAAGGTTCATGCACCTGGTGCCTGAAGGTCGTTTCATGCTTTAGAATAGTTTGCTTCACTTTTTCCTTGTCAGATTCAAGCCGACCATTCTGCTTCAGATGCCATGGCAGAGGTGACTCAAAATGCTGACCATTTTTCTGGGGCCTATCTTCCTGGTAGACTGACCATATATCATTTTTCCCACTATTATGTAGACCCCAAATGGAACAACATCCAGTTGAATTTCTTTTGGATTGGATTTCTGCTCCCATTCCTGAAATCAACATAGTACAGCACCACTTCAACTTCAATGGACTATAAAGAGAGAGAACGAACACTACAAATGCTCAAGTGAAACTGTAAAATTGATGGCGAGGCCATTGCATGATGCTCTACTTGCTCAGTACAACAAACTTCTACAGCACTAATGAACAAACATTCAAGTGACAAGAACATGTGAGGATCGAACAGTAACATTGAATTATTATTCAAACCTTAAAAATCCATATGAATAAAAACAAAATAAGCTCTCTCTTGCTGGAGATAAGGATTTGCATTATCTTCTATAATTTTTGGTCTTTAGGTGGATTTCACCTTCTTTTTTAACTCTTTAACTTTTCAGTCAATGGAGGACGGAACAGAACATTTTAAAAGCCATCTTATTTGTCAAAATATTAGTAAGTTTTGCGAAAATCCAGAAATGGCACCTAGGAATTTTCAAATTAAGGATGAAAAGTATGCCAAGAATATAAGATTTCGTCTCCGAGGAATAGCAGGAAAATTACATCAAACGAGCTTAATAAAACAATCAACATTTAATAACAAGAACACTCTTCAGGAGCAAGCCCAGAACCACATATACCCAAATTATCAATTTGATTTCTAAACTGGTTCTTACCGAAATAAACGTACGACCCGGATGAAGATTTAAAGCAAAATCCAAAGAAAGCAAATTATGAGTTTACCTTTTACAGGATCCTGTCTCTACCGCTCTCAGCTGGACCGATCAAGATTGTCTAATGTCTATCTCCATCGCACAGAACACACACCAAAAGGGTCTTCCATGGCGATTGGCGAAGACTGTATTTAATTTCCTAGACTTGGAAGTGGCAGTCAAAAACAGAAGAAGACTTGGCTCACTCCAAACACCAAAACAATAGGAATCCCTGTTGTCGGAAGACTAAACCCTTATGAAATCACAATCTCGTATCCAAAGAAATGCTCAGAAATTCATATCTACAAGAACCCTTTTCCTTAAAAAAAAAATAATAATAATAATGATAATCAATCAATCAGTATCGATTGTACAGGAACAGGGGAGATAAGATCTCTATGTGTAAAGTGTGTGTGCGTGCCAAAATCCAACCAAATGAAGCCTTCTAAAGGAAAAAAACGACTTCAAATTTGTCAACTTGCGGTCACTTCTTGTCCAACTACTGAATTTTTGCTTCCACTACTACTCCTCCTTCGTTCCCTTTTCTTTTCTTCTTCTTCCCCTGCAAGAATCTTATTATATTATAATTGCATGAAAAAATTTCTGGGCATTTTCTGAATTATTAAAGATTCTCTCTCCAGTCCCAATCTGCTTCCATTGGAGTAAGAATAATAATATTATAGAATTTGGAAAAGTCATTCCTAGTTTTCGTTATATTTAATAAGACATCTGATCTTTAGTAGAAACGACATTAACCCAACTAGGACAGTTTCCCAAAAGCATCAACTGACCTGACCTCATCCATCTGACAGAATCCACGCGCCTAATGGTGGGGTGGCGGGCGGACGGACAGTACAAAGCGTACGACAAGTGGACAGTGGCGGCGGGTAGGCAGCACGCTCGGCTGGTGAGCGTGGGGAATGGGGGAAAGATCTTGGGTGAATTGACTCTTTTGTGAGAATTGACAGGGACAAGCTGGAAGATTTTATCGCCTTATTCGGATTCCGCCAAAGGCCCATCGGGTCCGTTCATTTCGGTTTCGTTATTGGTCCATTTTCATAAATTATTATTATTATTAGGTCTAGTAATTTTTGACATGACACGAAAGTACGATATAAATTTGATATGATATAAACGCCTAAACGGGTTAGGGTTTATCCTTTGCGGGTTATACAGATAGACCCGAATGACACGAATAATTAAACGAATAAGATTAGGGTTGATAATATAGACACGTAAATTCACCAACCCGACATAAGCTATTTATACTACAACACCAAAATATGACATGAGTCCGAAATGTTCGCAGTTAAATTGGTCAACACATGGACTCGTCAACCCGAACCCGATAACTCGGACACGACTGCCACCCGTAATTATTATTATATTTTTATGTTAAAAAAATTATAAAAAAGAAGTTAATTGTTGTTCGTGATAGATATAGTAACTTAACTGAATATATCTTTCTTTTATTCTTGGTAGAATTATTTTCGGAAAAATAAAACTTAGAAGATTTAATAAGTATAATCTGGATATTTGAATCTCAGTTAAATATCTTTCTGTTTAAGCATTGTCTTGTTTGCACTTGTGCGTGGCGCGCGATAATGGAGGATGGACATCTAATTTCTATAATAAAATTTATATATTTGACAATTTAAAATTCGTTTAATGATTAATTTTTTCGCTCACGAATATGATATGTTAAATTCTCACTGGTCAAGCGCATACCCTAGACGTATCAATTATCAAATTCATGTATGTACGTAGCACTCACAAGACTTTCCAACGCGAGGGTCAATAATTGAATAGTTGTCCTGCAAGTAAACAAAAGTAATGTTAAAACACTAACTTAAAAAAAAGTATTTATAAAATAAAACATGAATTGAAAAAAAATATGAAATAATATGCCCTTATACTTTGGGTTACGATTTAAGATGCGTTACTTTAATTTCTTGCACAGTTAAAAAAAAAAAGTTGACATTACTGTTGCTATTTTTGGTCTACAAATTATCAAATAAAACTTTGAATTTTTATTTAAATTTGTTGTGTTTTTTCTGGTGGGCTCCACAAATATGTGACTGTGGGTGATATAGGATGAAGTTGGGGAAATTGTGTGGTGTTGTTTTAAAGTTGTCATGCAAAATTAATCCATTTAATATCCAATTAAGTCCATTAACTGCAGACGGCCATCCCAAACACCGAATAAAACAAAATTCAAACATGGTTGTTGAGAGGCTGTTTCACTGCATCGATAAATTATTTTATGCATCCGTTACACTATTTAAGATTGTGCAGTCAGATACACTTAAGATATAAGCGCTATTTTTTTAAAGGGTGATAGATATATAGAGGTCATGAAGTAAAAAATAAAATTTTATTTTCATTTTAGTTGGATGCACTAGTTTTAAGGACACGGTAAAGGGTTTAGGTCGTTGTCACAGTACTCGCATTCTCACCAAACCAGTAACTAGTAATTATTAATATATTCAAATACCCAAATATATATCGGAGGAATTTTAAATGGAAATAGATGCTCCATCTGTTTTAATTATTAAAACGCATCAGCAACATCTAAGACCTCATTAAGTCAATAACTAAGGCCAATAAATGTTCATAAACGAGGTATATGTACAACCATTTTATATTATTAAACAAGTAGTAAACTGTTAATAAAATTCTCGAGTTCAAAAAGCAAGAACCACGTCATCAACCAATTTTGTTAGACCTGAAAGACAGTGTTACGTCCCTCGCGTCTAGTTTGTGAATGGTTAAAGCCTAAAAGGGTCTTAGGATCCCTAAGACGGACGCCAACTAACTCCTCCACAATCCTATTATCTCTGATCGTGGGAGTGACCCTCGAAAAATTTGGAGGTGGGTCAATGGGAAGAAAGCCACTATTTTCTATATATACCAAGATCCAACCCAATTGAAATATAGGTAATATTTTATTGTACTAATACTCTTTCAAAATAGTTCTCATTTATATGAACTTAAAATTTAGAGTACTGACGAGGGACATTTCCCTCAAAGTGCGTGTACTTTATTAACAATCATTCAACAATAATCAGATCTCTGGATTTGTCTCCACCACACACGTGCTTTGTCAATAGTAATTAAATGGGTCTACTAAATTAATTGAATTTTATTTTGTTTAACTTTTCCAAATTTAGTGTGATGGGGAGCACTTGGAATAGAAATTAAAATAGGTAAAATGTCAAATAATAACATTTCTACAAGAAATGCCAAACTGTACAGAAAAATCACAAGATGCCACTAAAGTTTATAACAACCATAAACAATAGCTGACTTTGAAAGTGAAACTTTGCTACTTTCTCTTTGCCCTTGAATACTTTCACCAAACTCTTCTAGGGCCCATGAGCCCAAGAATTTCCTCCCAAAGCCCAACGTTACCCATGGTAGCCAGGCCCACTACACTTGGGCTGCAAGCAGCTAAGGTCCAATAACCAGACCTTATCTCCTCCCTGAGCTGCTCTTTCTCCCACGCACAATACCCATCATAGAACCGGAAATCCCTGACTCCGACGACGTCCCTCTTCACCATCTCCGCCGCACAACCCACAATTCCCTTCGTTCCGCAGTATACTCCCTTCATCACTTCCTCAAAAACCCCGCTCTTTTCTATTTCTTCCCCCTTTTTTCCTCCCTCAGGGCTCACCAAGAAAAACCCTTCCTCCAGTGGCCCTCCGAAGAACAGGGGTCGGTCGGAAAATATGCCGACAGCGTCCAGGGCTGATGCGGATTTCATTTCTTTGATCGACATGAGCGATGGCCGGTTGAGTATGACTCCGACCGGGCCGACGGGACCGGTCGATAGTAGCAGAATCACCGTTCTTTCGAAAATGTGCACCCCGTTGAGCTTTTCGGTGGCGATGAGTAAGCAGCCCTTTTCCGGTTCGTGAATGGTGTGAGCCCATTTGTCCCCAAGTGCGACTGACGGAGGATAATCCACAACCGTGTCCAGATCAACCACGGGAGCTGCCTCCTCTGTTCTAATTGCTTTTTCCCCTGCCACTAACCTTGCCCTAAATGATCGCCAATCGGCGTTAATCGATGCTCTGTTTTCATCCTCCGGCGATGGTGATGATTTAGAAGAACCTAACTGGCAACCTGCAGATCACAATTCATATCGATGATCAAGATGGGTCACAGAAAGATATAATCTTGACACTAGAGAATTACAGTAGTACTTACAAGAAATGGCAACTTTTTTGCGTTGATTCTGGCGAGACTTGATTCCTGCGTAGTTTGTAGGAACAGGAACTACTCTGGCTCCGATGGAAGGGAGAATTTCGGTGTTTCCGGTTAAGGAATTTGAAGAGGGAAAGCGGGCATACATGGTTCTTGGTTTCTTTGATTTCTTTCTTAGCTGCTGCTACAGAGTACAGAGTAGTATTTTACAAGAAAATGAGTGTGGAGAAGGAAAGCATTATATGAGCAGAGGGGTCGGACGTTTACCACAAGATGATCCCGAACCAATCCGTCCCAGTAGGATAATCTGCAGAAGTATGGGCCAGTGGATATAACTTTACACCTAGGATTCACTCTAACAATTACAGAACTACACGTTGGAACTGGAAGACTTTTGGCTGAAACCTACCCATCGTGGTGGCTAAGGCTAAGGCTAAAGCCCTCTTTTTTTTTTTTTTTTTTTTTTTTTTAATGAAGATAAGCATACACGTGTAATTACACACGTAGGCACACGGAATTAGAGGTGTCAAAAAAAAATCATTAACCCAAAAATCGCCCAAACCTATTGGGTATTAACCCAATAAAATACACCTAAAAAAATAATGGGCTGGATGGGCTTGGGTTAAATATTAATGGGTGGGTTTAGGGTAGCCCATTGGATATCCTAAACCCCGCTTATCATGTGTACCAAAAATACCCATCCAAAACTACTCTTCAAAGTATAAACAAAAACCCAACAATTCACCTATTTTAGTAGGCTCATTTTATTTTTTTTCTTCAAACTTATTTTTTCTTTTTCTTTATTTTTCGTGTCCTACAATTACTTTGCATTTTTTTCCCATTTATTCTTTTATAATATTTTTAAATTACCCACTTATAAATACTAATTCAAAATTCATTCGGGTTCCAAGTCGAGTTCAGGCTCGGGTTTCGGAGTGGGTTTGGTTTAGGCTTCAGGCCTAGTTCTGGACCAGTTTTCTGGCCGGGTCCAGTTTCGGGCTGGGCCCAATTTTGGGTCTCAGGCCTAGTTTTGGGCTGGGCCCAATTTTGGGTCTCGGGCCCAATTTCGAGCCTTGGGGTCGGGGCATGCACTAGTTTATATAAATATTAAAAAATTAAAAATTATGTTTGGACAAAAAATTACATACGATTAGATATAAAAGTATACAATATTTAATATTTCAAATTTTAGAATAGATTCAAACAATTAAAATCTGCTTTAAAAAAAAAGGAATTAAAATGAAACAAAAAAAATTTAAAAAAAATTTTAAAAAATTTATTAATAAACCATTAAATAAGCCTTACATTTTTGTATTATGGGTACCCATGAGTACTCATAGCTACCCATTACCCATTTGAGTTAAGATCATTAATTAAATGGATAATGTGTATCCATTACCCATTAACTTAACATACATTTACTACCCGCCCGTTTGACACCCCTACACGGAATATACGATAACATTTGGAGTTTAGATGAACCTTATATTCTTATACTCACACTTCTTATACCAATGTCAAAAATAAACATGCACATGCGATTATGATATACACTATAACTTTTAACTAAAACAAATAAGAATACACACGGTATAAGGAACTCTAAAACTAACGCTTAATCTTGTACTCTCTTTATTTTATTAGAAGAGTCAAATTTAAGAAATGTCCATTTGTTTTCTTCTGAGTTGCAAAGTAATTTGTCACTAATTTCCTTACTTTTCAATAGTAGACTAATGAATCGAATGGGGGTATTTCTTCTCAATTTCGAAACTACGTGGCACGTAGAGCTTGCATTTTTCCTGGAAGTTTCTGAAAGTATAGTTTGATGATGTGTCGAGTTTTCAGCCAGCTATGTTTTCAAAGTATAGGATAAAGGTAAAATGATCAAAGGGACTTTCAAGTCTTTGAAAGCTCCCTTTGTGGTAGTTGTCGTTTGCATTTCACGTGGCCCCTAACGTTAACTTGTCCTTTGGTTCTGACTTCTTGTTATAAAAAAATTTTCCCTCTATGGAAAAATTCCTATAAGCGCCTAACCCTTTTCGGAAGGACTCGGCCAAACACTCGAAGCAACCGAGGTTCCCGTAACCCGGCTAAAGCAATGAGCAAAGCGGAAGACTTGAAAAACAAGCACTAAGGCACAACACCGGAACACTTAGCCAAATTGGGCCAACCTTGCTATATACAATTCACCAAAAATCTATATACACAAGGTCCTAACTCACTCGGGACAGTACTCTCGCGGGGAAGACACAAGCCTAACTCACCGTAAGCTAGACTCTCTCTCACTACACTTGAGTTTCTCTCTCTAGAACATCCACAAGCCTAACTCACCGTAAGCTAGACTCTCTCTCACTACACTTGAGTCTCTCTCATGCCAGCGCCAACGTTGGCTCTCCTGGCCAACAGCTCCGTGCCACTCCTTGGCCCGGATCAGCCCAGGGGAAAATCCCTTGGCCCTCGCCGCCAAGTTCATAAACACGGCGCGCCCTCGTAGCACGCCCCGCGCAGCACCATGCCAGCGCCACCAAACCTCAACGTTGGCCCTCCTGGCCAACATCTCCGCGCCACTCCTTGGCCCGGATTAACGCAGGGGAAAATTCCGCTAACACTTGTCAACTTGCCTTTCTTGGACGTCTGTGTGAGTGTATTATGTTTGTGGGGGGTGGTTTTGTAACTTGTTTGATTTGGTGTTAGTTATAACCTGTTGCCTCTCCTTCCGTTTTATTAAAACTGTTAAGTTTTTTAAAAAAAAAAAACACTTTATTTTTCGTTTTACTAGAAGAGTTAAGTTTTGTTTTTTTTTATATTTAAAAAAAATTCTCATACACTTTTTTTTAATAAAATTTTAGTTGGATCATAATTAATCTATATTTAGAAAGTAAGGACATTAGTGAAAAATAATAATAACAAATTACTTATTTGAAGTTTTGGAACGGAAAGAGTTTGTGTTTTTGGTTATGAAACATGCGATCTATGTTTAATCAATTACTTCAATGCAAATTAGTAAAATAATTAAACATCATAAATTAGTGAAATAAAGAGGAAAAAAAAGAGGCATAGGTCTTACAAGTGATAGATTCGAACTACAAATTGACCCGCTATAAAAATGTAATTAAAATGACCAAAATAAAAAAATAAAAATAAAAAAACCTTTTCAAATCAAATTCAGGAAATTACAAATCCAACTCTAAGTTAAAATCAAATTTGTATTAATTGTGAACTACATATAATTATATCAGTACAGTTATAATGAGTTTGAAAATAAAGTAAGGGTGTCCTATTAAAATAAACAAAAGTTTAAAGGCATAACTCTCTTTTACTTATTAAATGGATATTCATGTTATATCCAAATAATTCTTATTACCTATTTATAGGTTGAAATGGGTGATTATCAAATTTGTACAATAAGTTAGGCCACTATGGACTTATGCAGTGAGTGGCTCGTATTACATTTGTTGGGGATTGTCATTTTGAGATATATTCTAGGAATTAAATGAAAGTTGAAACCAAAGTTATTACAATATTTGACGTGGAAGTAAACATCCATCTTCGTGATAATGCGGTTGTGACGTATAACGAGTCACGCAACGATCGGAGGTTTGATTCCCATTTTGGTTAATTTTATCTATTTAGAGTGCATACCTGCAAATATTAAAAAATACGAATTGTGATAAATATATGGTTTTGATAAGACTTTTATTTATAAGTGAAATTTTCACAAATGATTTACTAATTAAATTAATATTATCGCCATATTAATCATCATTATTCAAAGTCATTGAGTATATTATTTTGTCGGCCATAGTACTATATTTGTCCACATTCCATAATACATGCAAGGCCGAATTACATCTACCTTCCCTGAAATTTAGTGAAATTACAAACACATCTATGAATTGTTCAAAAGTTTTTTTTTTTTTTCATTTTGTGTTTATTTGTTCACTAACAGTAATGTCGAGTTTAGTCATATCAAGATTCGGGGTGCTCAAACTGTGATTATTTGTAAAATAATCGAGACTAAAGTTTTATTTATTTTAGTTCATTTATTGAATAAATAAGTCTAAGTTGAACTTTTATTAAATCGATCATGAATTTATTCAGAAAAATTTATATCTGTTCTCAAATATAATTAACAATAATTAATTTTATAATTACGATCGAACTATAAGAAAATATTTGTAATTTCGCCAAAGATCGGGATTGGTTTTGTTAAGTTGGTAAGGCAACGTCATTAAGCACGTCGCAGTATGCAAGTTGCACGTAAGCAAAGCAAACACGCACTCTCAAACGTAAGTGCGGTGTGTCCCACCAACATCAAATTGCTGTGATATTCTTGGTTTAAACATTCGTTTGAACATTCAAGAACGCAATCATCCTCCCTTCTCGAAATTTTAAGAATTTTTTCACAAAGACGCCCTTGTTTTTTTTTTTTTTTGGTCAAAATCATACGATTATGACACGTCGAAAATGAACACGAACGTTCACAACTAAATTTGAAATTGACTCAATTAAAATTCAACCAGAGTTTGCTAATTTAATAAGTAAACAATGAATTAAAAACTCGTAAGCATTATATAACATGAGGCTTGGAAACAATAATGAAAAAAAAATGGTGGACGGTGAGCGGAATGATGTGAAGTAATTAACAGATGTAGGAATCAAACCTCAATCAATTTATGGCCCGCCCATTACTTCTTTTATGATCAATTTTACTATAAATACTTAGCTGGCTTATTGAAAAGTTTGAAATGACAAATTTTTGTTTATCATCTTTTGAGTTTACGCGATTTTTATTTTATAAAAAAAAAATTTTCCTTTTAAATTGTGTATTTTTCATTATCTTAAGTACATTCTTCATATATTTAATGTAATTTTAATAAACCTTTTCGTATTTAATTTTTAAACGAAAATACCTTGTAATTATTGCTTTATTTTTTGTGTAGTGGACTTGATTAATCCGTAGAAGTTTCTATTCTTTATTTCATTACATTTTAATTTTGTTTGTGATAGTAAAGATGATGACGGAGACACCTCTTTCCTTAGTTTTGAATTAGTCCTGATTGTTGTTTGGAAAATACCACAAGAAAAATAGAAAATGACACCTGTCTTTCAGTCCGCCTCATATGAGCATATTGTTTTTTCCACCTTCGAAATATAGGTAATACTTTTGCAGTCCAATTAAAATAGTCTAATTTTCTATATTTAAAATATTTTAGACATTTAAAGGTATAATATTTAAAATTTTACTTACATTTTATTTTTTTTAAATGTAAAACAATAATAAATTTTACATAATTTTGTGATTGGTGTATGTATAAAAAAAAAAAATGAAAACCAAAATCATGGAATTTTGGAGTTTGACGTAAAATAAATAAAAAGTTAATATTCAAAGAAAAAAAATAGAGAAAAGAGTTCAGTGTTAATGTGTGGTTTGAACTTTGAAGTTATAATAAGAGCAAAGTCCTATTTGTTCATTTACATATTGTTTAATGATCTTTTTGGTCTCTTATATTTTAAAACGATCTTTTTTGTCCCTTCCCTTATTTTTATTATTCGAACTATTTGGTCCATTGGCCGTTCAACCCCACGGAAAACATTAATATCAATCACTTATCGTTCACACGACTCTGTTAGCAAAGGGCAAACTTGTCCCAACATAATTACTGGGATGCTAAAAATGATGTTGGGACAAGTTTGTCATTTGTTGATGGAGTCGTGTGAGTAGCACGTGAGTGATATTAACGTTTTCTGTTCGGTTAAGCAGCAAGTTTTTCCTGTCGCTGACAGAGTCGTGTGAACGACACTTGAGTGATATTAATATTTTTCTGTCGGATTGAACGGGCAACGAACCAAATAGTTCGAAAAATAAAAGTAAGGAGACCAAAAAGATCGTTTTTGAATATAAGGGACCAAAAAGATTATTAATCAATATGTAAGGGACCAAAAATATCATTTTAAAATGTAGAAGATCAAAAAGATCATTAACCAATATGTAAATGACCAAATAGAGACTTTACTCTTATAATAATGACATGAATAAAAGTCACCATTTATAATAATAGTGATAATGATATAGAGTAGTTAAAAAAGTGTTTTATTCTATTTCACGCTCCCTCCTCACATAAAGAGTTTGAATTATTATTTTTATAAGTTTTAATACAAAAGCCTAGTTTGTATTTATTTTTATTTTGTTACATTATATATTCTTATAAATATAACCACGTGTGATTAAAAATTAACACTTATATATAAAGTAAGAATATAAGTGAAATATAAAATATCCATTTACTTAAGTTAAATATTGTACTTTACTTTTACGAGAGTAAATCATCTATTCATAATATTATGTACAAGTATATTAAAATTAGTGACATAACGTCATTTAATTTAAAATTACGTTGTGACCATTTTTAACGTGTGTGTGTGGACATAAGAGGAAAACTGCAAAACTTCTGGTGGGTGGTGAGCGACCACGGAGTTTGTGGTGGTTGGAGTTGACTAACCCATAGAAGTTTCTATTGCGAATCAAGTTTTGATGACGAGGCTTCAAAAAATGGCTAAACAAAAATAATTTATTTCTTAAAATCATTATATTTTAACAAAAGAAAACAATTCAAAATATTTTTTTGCTATTTAAAAGGTTTTTGACTTTAAGATAATCCTAATTCACACCCTTACTTAAAAAAACAAAGTATACATACATACATATATATATATATATTGCCGAATAAGAATAGTACAAGTAAATAGTGACAATTATAAAGACTCAAGTAGCACTTTTGTATAAATTTATACTTCTCAATAGAAATTTTCTAATAGAACGAGAGTGACAAGGACATCTTCCCACTCCGGAATTGGCCTATTAACTTGAAGGAGTTGGTTGAGCGTTCTAGTATGAAATTTGTATCTATTTATATTTTCGTTCTCATATTTGCTGGTAAAAGGTACTAATTTGGATACAACATACATGTGTACCGTGGGCCTAATTTAATGGCTAATTTCTAACTTAAATTGAAACAATAACAAAAAAGTATAAACTATTTTGTCGAACCACGCGATATATCAAGAGTTAATTTAGCTATTGAGATATATATACCCAGCATATATATAAATATATATATATATATATATATATATGTTGCATAAATTATAGGTTCTATCCACTTCAACTTTGAGGGTAATTAACATATTGCTATTACCTATTGCAATCACACATTACCTATAATTATTGAAACGTGTATTATAAAAATATAGGATTTGTAGGTTAGAAAAATCATTTTTTATTTTATTTAATATTTATACTTTTATTAATATAATTATGTGTGATCTATAATTAATTTACATTTAGAGAATATTAACACACATGAAAAAAACTACTTTTTTAATGTGCATGATTCTTATATTGGAACATAACATATATATAAAATAAAAAAAAGGACAAATGTAGGTTTGGGTAGCATTAAAAAATTAACCATGTTATTTCTAATAATGACATTTATAATTTATTATTAAATGTTCATATTATAAAACGATTCAGCAAATCACGTGGGGACAAGGGTTGTATACATTTTGCAATAAGAAATTATACAACTTTCTCCAATCTCACTCATACTTATTAACGTCATAATTAATTGACATAGACATTTTAATTACATTTAACAACTTTTTGGAAATTATAACTTGTCATAACTACACCAAAAGAAGTTTTGAGACAAAACATATTTGATTTGGATGCTAACATAATATTTATTTAAATTAAATAAAGTTAAAATGATAATTTTACTAATGTTATATTAAAAAGTAATTATACACTCAGAGAAAATTCATAATCAGAAATTGTAAAGTGATTGACGAGACGTTCACTTCACACAGCAAAATTTTATTAGACATAAAAAATTAAAATCGACAAATGCAAACTTTCAAGTGATGGCATATTATTCACTCATCAACATCACTTTATATTTTCCATCTCTCAATTATTATATTATTTTTAATTTGTGCAAAAAATATTAAAATAACACTCAAATTGGGACAAATATAGTATATTTTATTAAATTTTTAATAATATAATCTCGTAAAATAATAAAATAAAATTTATAATTATACCCAAACTTTCTTTAAAAAAAAAGAAAAAGATGAACAAAAAAGTAAAATCCTGTTCTTTTAGGAAGGTTTGAGTTTTGATTTAAAAAAAAAATTTTTATAATGTAAAAGATACATTAAAAATGTATAACTAAATAGTAAAAAATTATACTAAAAATAATAAAAATTAATTATAATATATTAAATTTACTGTTAAAACTAAAATCAAAACTTATTTAAAAACATGCCCTTAAAAACCATGGTGCAATTACACAAGTCTCCTCTACCTAACCAGAATAGATGATTGATTCTCTTCTCCACATCACACCTAACCACCTAGCCCTCCTTTCCCAACCCACCCAACCCCACCGCTCTTCATAAAAGGTGAAAAAACCCGCGTGTCCGATACAATGTCCAATTGTTGTTCATACAAAGGATTCACCGAACTCTTATACCAAGTGGCTTCATCGGAACCTCAATCTATATAGTCCTCCACCTCTTTTTTTCCATTTTCATACTCACCGGAAATTTCTCACGAACTCTCAATATCCGGCTTGCGGATTCTCTATTTATCTACCTAATTTTTGTTACTTGCAAGCTTAGCCCTTTTTGATTTTGGTTGTTTTGAGCATGGAGGCCAAGATTTTGAGAGTGTCATCTCCTGCCATTTTGTCCCCTTCTCCGTCCAAATCCTCCAGGCCTATTATTGTCCCTTTTCCCCAACAGGGCTGCCGGTGGAATTCTGTCGGCTCGCAGTTTGTGTCCTCGGTTGCTCCGAAGGCTGCCATTCGCGCCGTTCAGGCCGTTGCGACTCCGATTGGGTATGAAGTTGCTACCTTTAACTTCTTGCTTTTCCACAAAGACTGAACCTTGGCTTGATTCCTTCATGGGTTAAGCATTTTGTAGCAAAAAGTTTTCCCCATTTTTTTTGTGTGATGTTTTGGGCTATGGTTGATTATGTCCTTTCTTGTGGGACTGGTTGGTTCTGCTGTCTTTACTGATTTCAATGTGGGTTTTGTTTCTGTAAGCGGGGAAAATTGGGAAGTTGGATTGGGACTCCGTATTTGCAGGAGTTCAGCCTCTTGTCGTTCCAGTGTGAGGGACTGTGATCGGAAAACTGTATTTTTCGGTTTATATTGTGCTGTAGATTTTCATCTATATTAATTCTGCTTATCCTGTGCTTGATTGGAAGTCAGTTTTATAAATTACAGGCTGAAATGACTTTTCTTTAATAAGAAGGTTTGGCCGTATACTTTACGTATAACTTTATCCCTTTATCCACTTGAATTTATTGGGGAAACGAATGTGCAATTTCATGCTGATCATCTGGTCATGTTGATTTTCTAAGTAAATGCGAGAAAATATTAGTTGGTTATAAAGAAAGAAATATTTTAATGTCTGTGATCTTTCAAATATCTGACTTAAAGGCCAGAATTGGAATTTTTGTTTTTGTTGCCAATTGCGTGTTCCTTTCGATTGCCAACTAATGCCAGGAGCAAATCCTGATGGAGAGAACTCCTGTTGAAAGTTAATCTTTCTGGTTCAACTCTAATTTTTAAAATATTTTCTTTACGACTGTTTTAATATTTGTTGCCCTGTTGTTTTTCTGCTCTTTTGCTTCTAGAGCTCATGCTTTCTTTATAAAGCAAAAGCAGAATCAACCCTGAGTCCCTGCTGAATGTGGGGCTACATTAAGATCATGTCTAAACATCGAGCCATTCACGGATACCAGTTTGAATACTGCTGATTAATGTGTTTGACTTCAGTTTATGCAATGACCTCTTTCTCTGTTCCTCTTATGTTATTTGATTTTCAGTTGAATGATGCCGTGGAAGGTCTAGTGACATGCTTAAATAGCTTCTGTATCATGGATCCTAATGTTCATCAAATCTACTATTTTCAGATTCCAAGTGAAAAAGAGGGTTGATGAGACTAAAATCTATACCCTGGATGGTATAAGACACAGCTTGATTCAACAGGAGGATAGCATCATATTCAATCTTATGGAGAGGGCACAATATTGTTTCAATGGAGAGACTTATGACCCTGATGCTTTCACCGTGGATGGTTTCAGAGGTTCTTTGGTTGAGTATATGATGAAAGAAACTGAAAAGCTTCATACTAAGGTATGCTTGTTTAAGTTCAATCTTCAAAGAACCGGGCGGGGGGTGGGGGGTGGGGAGAAAGAAGATATATATAATCATTGATTTCTTTCTATTATTATCTAATGGCCTTTACGAATCTAGGTGGGAAGATATAAATGCCCTGATGAGCAGCCTTTCTTTCCGAATGATTTGCCTGATTCAATGTTGCCACCTATGCATTATCCACGAGTAAGTTTTGGATGCCATATCAAATATGAATGAGGGAATTGTTACAATTTCAGAGGTTCTGAAATTGGTTTGCTTTAGTTTTTGCTACTTCTGCCAATGTATGATATTTGATGCACAAACCTGAAACAGTGAAAGAAGAATGCTGCCTTTCCATTTATGCATTTTGTGGAATGTGAAGATGATCCACTATTTAGCAATTTGGCTTTTCTTTTCTTTGGCTCTCTTGGTCATAGCAATTATCATGACTACCTTGTTCATTATAGTTATCTTTCTTTTCATCGTTTAGCAGTAATTCTTAATTTTCCATGTCTACCTATGTAAATATAGGTTTTGCATCCAGCTGCTGATTCAATCAATATCAATCTCAAAATATGGGACATGTACTTCAGAAATCTACTTCCAAGATTAGTTAAAGAAGGTGATGACGGTAATTATGGATCAGCAGCCATCTGCGACACTATTTGCTTGCAGGTAAACATCTCCCCATTTAGAATTAGTTTTCGGCCGAAGGAGATTGCATGGGAAATGGTAGTTGGGGTAATATGCTGTTAACACTCACTGTTTGTACAATTGCCAGGTTCTGTCAAAGCGAATCCATTATGGTAAATTCGTTGCTGAAGCAAAATACCGTGGCTCACCAGAAGTTTATAAAGCTGCTATTTTGGCACAGGTAACTACTTAACCTGATTGTTTTTTCTTACAGGCCTTAATTATCATCGGTTTTGTGGCTACGCGAAGACTTAACTGAATTGCTTGTTCTTAAAATTCTCAGGACAGGAACAGACTAATGGCATTGTTAACCTACCCAGAGGTGGAAGAGGTGATCAAAAAAAGAGTAGAGATGAAAACCAGAACATACGGGCAAGAGGTGACTTTGGGTGTTGGAGATAATGATAGTCACAATGCATGCAAAATAAATCCAAACCTGGTGGCAGACCTCTATGGGGACTGGATAATGCCTTTGACAAAGGAAGTGCAAATCCAGTATCTCTTGAGAAGATTGGACTAAGTTGGTTATGTTTGGTTGGATAGATTACAAGCTCTGGAAGGGTCCAACCAGTTATCTTTGACTAAGTACAGAAGAAATTTCTTTATCTTTGACTTGGTACAGAAAACTTGCTTCTGGATTACTGCAAGGTTGATGATGAGACTTTGATTGTTGAAGCTGAAGCTGATCTTCTGGAATCTGGGATGCTTTGAGGAGCTGAAACTGTGGATTATGGAAAAAGGTGAACAGAATGGTCTTAGTTTTTAGAGTAGTAGTTGGCTAGCATTTCCTAGTTCTTGAGAACTTGTTAGATTGGGCATGTGTCTGTGCTGTATTATTATTAATGTCCTCCCTATGTTTATTATGTTTAACAGTTGTAGTAAGTGTATAGATTGTTGGGAAAATCTAAACAATGGCCTTTGGGCTCTGACTTGATTGAAAGTGATTTATGCTTCTTTATTAAGCTTTGATGATCCGGGCTGTGGAGGTCCAAGCCCGGTGTTATGATAGACCGCATATCCCCGAAGAATAGAACTCCGACGTGCCCAAACCCGGGCAATTTGGACCCTGGTCACTTGGGATCTTGCAAACATTCATGGGTTCTTTCTGTTTAATTTTGGTTATTAATTTCCATTAATAACATGAAGTGGTGAAGAAGATTCAAATAAAGGGATTCATCAATGTCTAGAATCTAGAGTCATGATCACATGGGCGTATTGTCGTCAACGGTTAAAAGCACATCTGTGGTGCCCCTGCCAAATGATGCCTGCGCATGCCCAAAAGGACCATCTTTGTTTGCGTTTGTGCCTGTACAAAAATCAGACATGGGAGATCATTATGAAATCCCTTTTGAGCTTAACGTTAAACTGCAGTGAATGCAAATGGTCGATTAGGCAAAAAAATATCAATGCAGAGAGACAGAAAGCACGTCATTTTCTTCTTTCACAAGAATAAAATGGAAGATGGCATTTTCTGTCATTTTCGTTGGGGGAAAAAAATGGCAGTTTGGAGTTTTCTGGAGTCTTGGGACGTGTCGGTGAATGAGCGTTACATTTAAGATCTTGCCCCGCCCAGATGAGATTGGAGATGGAAGAGGATCAAGGAGCATAGAAAAAAGAATGAGGCTAATGTTGTATCCTAAATTAAATTACTCCCGTGTTCCATTAAAAGAGTTTAACGATACAATCACTTCTGAATCTCACGAGATAAGTTACAATTCAAAACACAACTCAATGAAGTATTAGTTAGCGGCGCGAGTAAATTAAAGTGACAAAACCAAAATAACAGCCAAGCCCGAGTGCCTCGATTTCTTGCTAAATTGAAGGCCAGAAGGCGTTGAAAAGCTGGAAAGAAAGTGGGAAGTTGGTTTACATTCACTAACCTGATTTTCTCTTCATTTTTTTTTTTTTTCTTACTTATTATTGTTTTACTTGTTCATTCATTTGAAAAAAAATATAAAAAATATAGGTAAGTGTAAGAGAGCTGCAAATGCAAAGAACACAGATGCGTCCTTCTGACAAATGAGCTGGATTCGTATAGGAATAGAGGTTTGCCAACGTTTGAACTTTGAACGCTGCCTCTAACTCCATTCAAACTATTAAAAAGAAACAGAGGAAGCACTTGTCCTTGTGTTGTGGGTCACCAATTATTTTATCTATAAAACTACTCGGCGTCGAGATAGATCCATTGCCCCACCCCGTACTGCAGTCTTTCAATCCCTGCTCTTAAGATAAAGCAGTACCCTTTGTTGTTCTTCTAGCTCTAGTCTAGTGTGAGCAAGAAAGAAAGAGAGAAGAAGGGGAAGTTTTAATGGGGTTGAACGTGAGGAGGAGGGGAATGGGGTGGCCTACGGCGGCGCTGGCACTCACGGCCGCCCTGTTGCTAGTGATGGTTCCTGAAGTTTCATCGGTTCGGTACATTGTGGGATCTGGATTGGGCGGATGGGCTCCCAATATTAACTATACTAATTGGACCAGAGACAAGCATTTCTACACCATTGATTGGCTATGTAAGTCTTTCTCATCTCTTTCCCCCCCTTTTTCCAGATCTTCTCTTCCCGATTCACACCTGCTCCAAAGGTTTATAGTTTCCAGAATTTCCTTCCTATTATGCATAATTTTGAAAGTCTTTTTTGCTTTTCTTTTCTTTATATTCGTTGAATTAAGCTGCATCGTTTCTTTTGTGTGCCTAGCTCAAAATGCAAGCCAAAAAGGTGGGATCTTGTGTTAGAACTAGAAATTGTGTAGCAGATTCTTTAAAGATTGATTCTTCCCCCAAGCCCAGAAAGTATACATTAGTTTGGTGTTGATTTTCCTTTTTCATCGTTTTACTTTACTGGGAAAAAAGGTCGCTTTAGTTCTATAGCAGCATTACCCTGCATCTCAGTACTCTTCTCTGTTTCGAATGATAAATAAGCACATTTATATATGGGATCCTAGACGTGTTCCATGCTGAAAAAAGTGCACATTTGGTGGAAATATAGATCTGGTTCTGTAATGTTGATCCTGATTTTGTTTTCGATCCAATTGATATGCTCTACAGAAGCATTAAGATGAAGAAAATGGGGGAAAAAAAAAAAAGAAAAAAAAAGAGGGTAAACAAGGTGAATTTACCTTAAAAAACATTGATTATCTATCTGGATTTGCTAATGTTTTACCGTACATTGCTAGTCCCATGATTCCTGTAATGAAGTTTAAGGTTCATTTTGATCATTTGATGTTACTAAAAACATTGTTCCAGCTCGAACTTAATTAGAAATGTTTGCCTCTGTGATTAATGTCTCTGATAATCCTTCCTGCTTTTCTGTTGTTGTCGCCAGATTTTGTGTACGATAGGAACCAGCAGAATGTGCTTGAGGTGAACAAGACTGACTACGAATCGTGCAACTCCGATCACCCTCTTCACAACTGGACCACCGGAGTAGGGAGAGATGTTGTGCCACTCAACGTGACCAGGACTTTCTACTTCATCAGCGGGAAGGGGTTCTGCTACAGCGGCATGAAACTCGAAGTCCACGTCGAAAAAACACCGCCACCGCCGACATCCTCGCCGAAGAAGAGTGATTCTTCAAGCATGCTGTCGACCCTTAAAGGCCATGTTTTCGTGCCAGCTCTCTTTGCAGCAGCATCAATATGGGATGCTTTTCTTCTACATTTGTAGTGAAAGTTCCATGTTAGATGATTTTTTTTTTTCCTTTTCAACCATTCATGCCTTCTTTTTGTTTTGTTTGGTAAGAAAATCTTGTTTGTGTAATGGAGTTTGATCTGAAAGTAAGTTTGTCAGATTCAAATCTGCGGTTGAGGTTGGGATTTGAAAATTTGGGAGTATGTTTGACCAAAAACAGATTAAAGAAATGTTTGTTGTTAGTTGATACTTGTAATTTTGCCCCCTTAGGCCATGTGGTTGGTATTAGTTATGGTCCACACACCACAGTTTGCAAAATCTCGATCCAAATAGTAGGATGTTAAGATAGAAAATACCAAATCAATCTGAACTTCGATTCTATTTGATTCAAAGAAAAAAAAATAAGAAACTTATATTTTGGGCTTTTTTTATTTGGATCAATCATATTGGACCCCCTTGAGACTTCGGAATTTGCATGTGCGCATGTGACGAATCTATTGTGAATTGTTTTTAGTTTGTTATCTTAGCCCAAATTGAGTTGGGAGTCCTAAAGGGAAAGAATTTTATATATTTTCATTTTTGAGGGTGGAAATTACGTAAATTTAATTTATTATAATTTTTTAATAGTTATTTTTAATACAATATTTTATTATTAAATAATATAATTTTACATTTTCAATACAATTTTTACATTCAAAATTTATATTCTAAAAAATATAATCTCAAAACTATGTTTTTAAAATATGATAACCACAAACCTTAAAAGTTGAAAGCTTAAGTTTTGGGAAATCACTAATGAGATTGAATTATTTGTTTACATTTTGTCTTGTTGGTTCATTCTCACTATGCTGGAAAGGCGAAACCACATGTTATACGTAAATCCCTCCTCCAAAGTGGAGTGAACGGAAAAACATCGAGTTTTCGATCATTATTGATGGAAGTTATATTTAAGTTTACACAATTTCATTACAAAAAGACATTGTTATTTTACCACGTCTTGCCCTTCACAACATCCGAGAATACTGAGGGGGCGTTTGGTTAATCGGCATGAATGGGAATGACAATGGGTTTGATTGCAGGGTGGAATGAGTTTGGGAATGGGAATGAAACCCACCAGGGGTGGTGGGTTTCACTAAAGTCTAATTATTTGGGTATGATTTCCAAAAACTCATTGCCAAACCCACCAACCAAACAACCAGATTTTTTATGATTCCATTACTTCATTGCCAAACCTACCAGTCAAACGCCCCTTGAGTATGCTATGCCTTGTTTTCAATAGTTGTCGGATGAATTACAAGTCTTGTGCTTAATTATTATTTTACTTCTGAAGGGACCCGCATGTCACACAAAGAGGTAGAGAATACCAAAAGGAAAAAATAAAAAAAGATAACGATTGCACCCCGTGTGTTTTATTTTGTGGTGAAAAAATTGATCGACTTGGTGCAATTGCTACTTCCTTTAGTTAATTAACCTCTCGAGAGTGCAAATTAAATCCAAATCGAAGGAATCCGTTTTCGATGGCTGGTCACGCCAATATTGCAGTAGCTGCACTTTTAAAAGCACAATAAAAGGTACACTCAAGAATCAGGTGCGTTTTAAACGATATCATTTTAACCGTTATTTCATTATGTAATACAAAAATAACACGCAATTTATGGGGCAGAAGATCCATCTTGATTTTGTCAGCTGCCATCTATTCAGACGGCTGTATTTTTTTAATTTATGAGATTAATTTTATTCAGTACATCAGTAGCACTATAAATAAACGAGAAAAAACAGCTACAGTCATACTTTAACCAACGAGCATTTTTTTCGTTGTTTTGTAACAGTCCCAAAAATACTACCCTACGGTAGTCTACTCGTCACTCCTCAAGCGGCCGGCTTCGTTGAAGAAAAAAAAAAAAAGCTCAGCTATTCTTCCGATTAATTCATCGCTGACGATCGAATCGATCAACGATGCCGAAGAAAGCGGTTGCGTTTTGGTTGTTAGCGGCGGCTGCGGCGATGTTAACTAGCGGCGTTACGAGTAGGCGCGTCAACGTTGGAGGTAAGCTTGGCTGGTCGGAGAACGTTAACTACACTGAATGGGCTAGCCAGAATCACTTCTACGTCGGAGATTGGCTCTGTGAGTTTCCGAATTTCCGAAATCCCCTTCCTCTCCATCTCTATCAAATACAATTTCTCCTGTTCTGTTCTGCGGCAGTTCCCAAATTGATTTTTTTTTTTTTTTTTTGCATGTTGAATTAAACAATTTCAATCGATCTCTGGTGTTTAATTTTTATATATTTTTTTAATTAGTTCTACTTTCGATCGAATGTGGATTCTGTTTTCGTTTTCGTTTGTTGATTTTACGTTACGAAGACGACAAAGGATGAATTAATTCCCAATTAGTTAGCGGAATTTGGTATTTTTTTTTTGCGAATCAACAGCTCAGAAGTGATTTGAATTTTGACTGATTCCCCGGCGACAATCCGAGCGTAATTGATTCAATTTTGATTGGTGAAATTCAGTTTTCCAGTACGAGAAGTACAGGTACAACGTGCTGGAGGTGAACATGACGAACTACGAGAACTGCAACGACCGTGAATTCATCACCAACATAACAAGGGGCGCCGGAAGAGATGTGTTCCAGCTGACGGAGGCGAGACCTTACTATTTTCTCAGCGCCGGTGGTTATTGCTACCACGGCTTGAAGCTGGCTATCAATGTAACCCTAGTTCCTGCTCCAGCACCCTCACCGGACAGCGATGCCAGCCCAGCTGCACCGGCCGCCACCTCCCACCGGGTTCTTCTTCTTTCGTCCGTAGCCGCTGCACTACTTGAGGCTCTCTATTTGGTTTCCTGAAAGTTAGATTCATGCAATAAATGAAATGAAAATGAAAATTAAATGAAATGAAATGTCAGAATACATGCAGCAAGCTCTATTCCCCTAGGCTCTAGCTGGCATTCTAACAAATTGAACCCATTTTTCTTTGATGTTGCTGGCAAAATACCTAATTACTCGCCTAATCTTTTAACAAAATTACAAAATTTATATGCTTCGTATTAGAATGGTTATTAAGTGCCTCATTAGATTTTTTAAAATTAAGACTAGCATTGCCTTATGTCACGACAAATGAAAAGTTTAGGCATTGATTACGAAAATGAAAAGTTCAAAAGGCAATTTCCAATTGAAGTAAAATTTAAGGTAATTTATTTCAATTGGCTCAAAATAAATGGGTATTTAAAAGAAAAACATAGCAGACCAACGATTTTGCGTTTGTTTTGTTATTTCAAATTATAAAATTTATTTCGTTCTTTCACAAAATTTCAGGTAGACATATTTTGTCATATGAGGCAAAGCCATACAATATATCAAGAAAGGATAAAAGAGAAACGGATCATTTTCAACTGTTTAGTACAAAGAAAAAATTGACAATTATGTGACAAATACTTACTAATCTAGAATTTTTTCAAAAAATTTAAAAAGTCTACGATTTAAAATTTTTATTTTGAAATATTTTAAATAAGGTTTAGCGTACAAGTATATAACTGGTGAGAAAAGATCAATGTTAAATCCTGAAAATATTCTAAAATTGAAGGATTAAAAAAGAAAAAATCGAGTGTAATTTATTTTCCTGGAAACGACATTGTTATACGTCGTTTGCTAGACAAATATCGGGCCGAATACTTGAACCGGATGATGATATTTTTTCAGTGATAAGAAGATCAGATAGAGTGAAGCCCAGAATCGAATTACAGCAGCTGTAGCAATGGCGACGGCCCGTTCTCCTGTCTCAGTGGCTTCTTCTCCGGCTTCGGCTAATCCATTTCTCTCCCGGAAACTTCCTCATCAGCATCCATGGCCTCTCAAAGTGTTTTCTCAACCCTTGGCTTCGATTAGGACGTGCATTACTCAAGCAATGAAGGGGTCATCGTCGTCCCCTGGCGCCAAATTGGGAGATGTTCAGCCGCCCAAGGAAGAATACATGAGCATCGACGCCCTTCAACGGTTCATACAACTTAACTTGGGCAACTGGACCGGCACTTTCCATGTAAATGCACTTGATCCTTCGCCTACTTTTTCTAATGAGATGGTTCTCTAATTTTGGGCGGTCGTTTCGTTTCTTTTGTAGCAATTTGACGGGAGGGGGAATTTGATGAACAAAATCAGCACGAAACTTGCTGCGAGTTCTTACGGTGAAGACGATCTCGTGAGTTTGATTCAAACGTAAGCTCTTTTTAGTTCGGTGACACTATAAATCAACTTAATTCATGGTACTACTTGGTTAACCAGATAATGTGTTGTTAACTGTATTATCCTGAGTTTTCACTTGACCTATGAACGTTCAGAATTCACATGCTTAAATCTTGATTTAATAAATTTTCTAGTTTGGACTGAGGTGATGTATTAAGTGCTGTATGCACTTTTCTGCCTTGTAAAGAATTCAAAATCTGTACTAGTTATTGTCTTTCTCGAGGCTCTCATGTTTAGTTTAGCTGGAGCTTTGTGCAAAAAGAACTATGAAAAGCATGGACTTTTTCGTAGATATCTTGAATTGAATCATCCTTGGCCTGATAACTTAAGAGGGCTTCAATTTATCAGGTTATACATCAAACAACCTCAATCATCAACTTTGTTTTCTGGAGCTGAGTACGAACCAGAATGGTCCGAGTACAAGATTAAAGAGACCAACCTTTTTACTGTGGACAAATATCAACAGGTGAGCCTCACGTCCTGTGGGTTACTTATATGTATTCTGTTGTGGTTTATCCTTGTATTGAGGTTCAACTGAAAGTAGTTTGCAGATTGGTTTTTTCCCAAGAGAGAGGGCATTTGCATTGAGATACCAGACAGCTGGCATGTTAGAAAATGTGTTAAGACAGGGGGTGCTAGGCGAGGATGATACTGGAGAAGAATCACCCAAGTGAGTGGCTTTCATCTTGGAACATCAAGTTTACCTTGTTCTGCTTTCCTCTCAGTAGAGCTGCTTGAATTCAAAGCAACATTTATGCATGAATTCATAGTTCCGATCATGCAATTGCTAAAACAGCTACCTGTGCATGATGCATTTCTAAGACTCTTCCTTGAATAAGATTTTGTGTTCACACAAGTGTTTTCTTTCCTATTAAATTTCTGTTACCATATTTTTTTAAGCAAAATTGATAAATATGTCTGCTGTAGTATCCAGCACACAACACAGGTGAGTAACTTGAGAATGGAAATTATTGCACATTCATAGTTGAACCTAGGTCTGCACGGTTTATCTGCATAATTTGTAAAGAAAGAATTGGAAAGTAGTAGCCATTATCTGAAACATGTTAATCAATTAACTGATCATGGTTTTTGTGTAGTGAAAAGAAGTTGGTAGTCCTCATTTTGAGTGTATATAGCTGATCGAATATGAAGTAAAGGTTTATGCTGAATATTGTCTTGTTGTCTTTGGTGCTATTTAATTCTTTACAGAAATCTAAAGCTTCCATCTCGATGGCCTTCTGTTGTATGTGAGAATTGTCTTTATTCACTAGAGAAGAATACACGTGTTAGAGCTTTTCATGTCCTGGATCAAAAAGGTGTTCTGGAAATGCTTCTTGTGTTCCTTGAAGAGAGAGGAAGCACCTCACTTGCTTCCCCCACTTTCGACGACTATCAGGTACGTTCTGCCCATGTAAAAACCTTGAATGCATATGTTGCTCCAAATCCTATCTCTGTCTCTCTGAGAAACAATTCTCCTTATATTGTTGGATCACATGCCTGGTTTTAGGATGACATAAACAGGCTTACACCTCATCTGGGTACATGGAAAGGACATTCCTTAACAAAGCGTAGTGGTGTCTATGGAGCAACACTAACTGAAGCTGATACAGTTTATGAACTCAAAATCGATAAGGATGGCCAGCTAATCCAGGTTTGTTACAGTTGTTTAGTCCATCCTTGTGTAATTCCTTTGGCATATTCCTGATTTAGCTAGATATTTAGTCATCTATTTTAGTTTTCCTAAATTTTTCTTGTTGCATGCAGGATGTTACCTCCACATCAGATGTAAGGGATGTTACTACTAATGTACACTGGACGGGTAAGGTGTCAAAGAATGTGGTGGCCTTTAATGGTGGCTTCCAGCTGACTTTACTTCCTGGGGGCATTTACATGGGATGCCCGTGTGATGTGGCTAAGTGTGTTCAAGAATCTAAATCATTCCATTTGGAATTGTGTTGGCTTGAGTCACCGAGCAAAAGGCAAAGACTTGTCCGTACTTATGATGTGGAAGGACAGGCCGTGTCCTCGACATACTTTCTGGAGACAAAAGTATGAGTGCCAAGCCTTCTCTTCCAGATTGAATTGTGAGGTGATTCACATCAAGAACTATGCTCATCTGATGGACATGAGACAAATATATGAGTTCCACAAGTTCCAGTTGATGCATGCAGCCTGAAATTGGATGTTCATTATATTCAATCATGTCACAGAGAGCCACTTTATGAGTAATGAAGAAAGGGGGCATTAGATACTCTGCTTAACTGGGTTCTGTCAATTATGTAGTATTTTGGGGGGTTGGCAGTTGGATTCTTGATATTTCACTCTTGTATCAACATGTTAAATTGGCCTGTGCATTTGATTAGGCCAAATATCTAGTGGCTAAACTAACTTCTGTCTCTCTTTTACTGTGGTAATCTAAATCAAGTTGGCTATATTGCGACGCTACATCTTGCCAACTGTGCACGGCACTGGAACTATCCATCCCTGAGCTCTGAGTAATGCCTCTTGTTTTGCATTTTGATTGAAGTGACTTACTGTGGTCCGGCTTGTCAAGAAAGTTTGGAGCTGTCTGAACTCAAGCAGAGTGCAAGCCAGCAAGATTGAGAAGTACTACAAGGGATGGTGTAAATTGCTGTTGACATTGAAAATGAGTTTATCTCAACTGGTTAGCTCCAACTTCTTGTTTACATGTTTTTCAATTGATAAAAGTTACTGTTTTGTTGATGTCAAAGGCTATTAAATGCAGGTATATTTCTACAGCATATGCATGCTAAACCATGAGGCTTTCATGCAGTTGTATATTTATAGCATGAGAAAGCCACAAAGCATGCAGTTATAGCTGTAGCAGGGCCGACTTTGTGGTCCAAGTTTGCTGCGGTTGTGATGCATGATCTTATTCATATGATATTTCGGTTCGGTTCCGGGCGGGTCGGCCAGTTTGAATCATATATGTCATGCTTCTACATCTTTGTGGTGTTCACGAGCCAGTGCCTTAGCGGTTGTGACGCATAGAGGGTCACCTAAAGGTCAGAAGTTCGATTTTTACCTCTGCCAAATAGCCTAAACGTGTTGGCATTTTTGCCACTTGCGAGGGGGCTAACTTAAGCATGTGTGTGGTCTGGGGTCCCTTGCCATACAGTAACACCCCTCTTAAATACAAAGTATCCAATGCATTTTTGCCGACGAAAGAATGAGTCGGTGGGGCGCTTAAGCAAGAGCAAACTCGAGTAAGCTGTTTACCTCGTTCATAAACGTGATATGTGAGTTTCATCTTCTTCCCACGTAAGAGAATGGACAAAATTGATGGGTTAGTAGTAGGCAAAAGATCTCGTCGGGTATTTACTTAGGCTTGCCGCGGGTAGTACTAACTAAACTACTCCAAGTGGGAATGTGATATTTGGTTGAAATTTTTGATGACGTAGGATTGCCGCTTGACTCCGGCATGTATAGAACAAGAAGAATAGAAGCAACATTTTATTTTAGTATTGAAATTGACATCCTTAAAAATGTTCGTAATTATAGTAAATTTAATGAGAAAAATCACGGGTATAATGATTCCAGCACTAATACACCTAATCCCATTAAAACTCCGAAAATAAGTATGCACGGGCGATATAGTATTAGGATGAGTTTATCCCTGAAAAATCTTCGTGTTGTACCGCTGCTAAACTTACATGATCGAAACCTGTGTAATGAGAAAAAACCACTTGCAAAACGTAAACTAAACGCAAGAACCGCATAGGAGACGTGCAAAAAAAACAAGAGACTTTTCATTCCTGGCGTTGAATTAAAAGAACACCAATTATAGTAATGAACCATTTTGAAATGGTTGATTGACGATGGCGGCCGTTATAGTAATAAACAAATTGGGAAGATAAAGATTAATAATGGCTGCGGGGGTCAACTCATCACCCCTGACTCCACATGTTTCCTTCCTGTCCGAATTGGCAATTCTAGGTTGAGACTGTTTGGACAGTTGCAATGCACTGCCAAAATCTTTCTTGTAACACAAAATTATTTTTTTGTTTACTTTTAACCACTAAACTATTAAAAATGATTGTTAATCACTATTTAATTAGTCAATCTAATGTTCCAGTCCATTTGTCCCTCTTATTCACTCAAATCATGCGGTAAAACTTATGTAGTCGTTTTCATCCTCTTCTATGTTGTAAAGTCAAGCTCTGCAATCGTGATGTGAATGAGATAATTTTGTCTTTCAGTAAAAATAAGGTTAAATTACTACCATAAAAACTCAGTCAATAAAGGTTAAATAGGGTAGTTAACGATTGGTTTTTTAAACATCCGTTTTTACGCTTACAGAAATCATGCGGAGGAGGGCACACACGCTTGGTTTCCGTCTAGATTAATAAGTTTGACTATCGGAGTGGCCTTTAGCGACAATTTTTAATAGTTTAGTACCCAAAATAAGTAAAAAACAATAGTTTAGCGACTAAACGTGGACAAAATAATTAGTAGCTAAAATTGAAAACAAACAATAATTTAATGACCATTTATATAATCAAAATTGTTATACGCAGTAACCGTTTTACTATTCGCAGTAACATTCCCCTATGAAAAGACAAAAATGCCCCTGGCCCAAAAGAACAAAAAGAAAAAAGAAAACCGGGTACTGTTCACCCACATGTACCCTTCACCCGTTTTACTAAACACAGTAACATTCCCCTGTAAAAAGTCCGAATTGCCCTTTATGGTTAAAAATTATTTTTCTTCCATTTTTTCACCTATAAGTAAGGTGCTAAGTTTATTCCATTTTTTCAACCTTCAGAGTTAGTTATTTTACATTTACATTAAACTGTAGAAACACTTGTTTTCTATTTCATCACTGACACATTTATTCAAATATGCCCGGTATACCCGAGTACGATCCATATTACACTATAAGTAAACACTGTATTTATTTTTTTACTTTAAATTAGTTTGCATAAATTCTCTATATACCCCTTCATTTTAATTTTCTGGAAAAAAAACCCATTAGGGGGGATTTTTTTCCCGGATCTGCGATTATCCGAACGTTTTTTTCTGTTTCTGCAACATTTCGCCCGGGGAGACTGTCTCCCCGGATGGAATTCCCGGAATACCGCCGATCGCCGGCAGTATTTCTGGCGAAAATACCGCCAGTCGCCGGAGGTATTTTCGCCGGAAATACCGCCGGCGGTATTTCTTTACTTTTTTTTCTAACCGGGTACTATTCACCCATGCGTGAACAGTACTGTTCACCCACGGATGAACAATACCCAATTTTTTTCTTTTTCTTTTTCCTTTTGGGTCAAGAGCATTTTTATCTTTTTATAGATGAATGTTACTGCGAATAATAAAACGGTTACTGCGTTTAGTATGCCTCTATATAATTTGGCCAAACATTTTATCTGATTTTCTTACATGGAAAGACATAGAAAGACGTACGGTTCTTTCCAAAAACCATAAAGCACGGGAAATAATTATAAAAAACATGTAACTTTAAACTGAAAACCAGAAGCTAAAGCAAAGACGAGCAAGTAACAAAATTCTTCCCCTTTTCTTGTCATTGATTGCGGTGGCCCTCGTTGAACTATTAGCCATTCTGGGTCCCCACTGCAGTGGAAATTTGTGCACATTCAAGAACCAAGAGTCCTTCATGGGGTCGTGATAAATGATCTTTAAAGGGCAAAAGAAAGAAAAATACAAGCTGTTATTTTACAAAAATTGTGAAGAGACAGCGACTGTGGCTGGAAAATCTTGGATATATAAAGGTGGGAACTTTGGGAAGTCAAGTTGCATCCTACAGTACCTTTTTTCTTCCAGTTTTTCGGACAAATGGGAAAAACGGGATAGCAAATTTTTTTAACTTTCTAGCGACAACCGTGGTTGCTACCTACTTCCATAAACTAATATCTATATCCATTTCATGCTTGCTAAGGTTTTTGAATCTGAAATTCTTGTTCAGAAAGTTCCAAGTTCGAGGACAATTGATAATGGGGGAAACGGAGATCGATAAGGAGGAGGGTGCCGGAGGAAAAGTAGGGCGACGGCCCACTATTACTGTTCCGCCGCGGGCTCCTTTTGAATCCCTTTTCGCCGGTGGGACTATGCCGGGATACAGCCCCGGTCCGATGACCCTTTTGTCCAACATCTTCTCCCCGGATTCCAATTCCTGCTCTTTTTCTCAGCTGCTCGCCGGAGCCATGGCTTCCCCTCTTGGAAAGCCGGCCTTTTTCGGCGCTCCTGATTATAGCAATTCCAAAGATGCAAAATTCGGAGATGGAAACGATAAGGGCTCGGGGTATAAGCAGAATAGACCCATGGGGCTCGTCGTGGCACAGTCCCCTTTGTTCCTGGTTCCTCAAGGGTTGAGTCCTTCTGGGTTTCTTAATTCACCTGGTTTTCTCTCCCCGCTTCAGGTAATTTGATCGAATTGGGTAGAAAAAATGTCTTATTTTTTTGTTAGAATGGTCTTTTGATGTTTGCTATTCAAGGATTTCTGGTTTAATTGATTAGTTTAGTTATTTCTTTGCCTATCAATAGAGATATTTAGTCTTTTCTTTCAAGTTTTTGATGCTATCATTAATTTCTAGAGCTTAGTTCTGGTGTTTGTTTAGAGTACCCTGTTCTTCCAGGAATTTGGTAGTGATAGTGTTTTTCCTATGGCTTGCAGAGCCCTTTTGGGATGTCTCATCAGCAGGCTCTAGCTCATGTTACAGCTCAGGCTGCGTTTTCGCAATCTTTTGTTCAGAGTCAAGCCGAATTTCGGCGTTCTACAGCTTCTGCTGCTACTACAGAAGCATTAGAGCTTCAGCAATCCTCTGTTCCAAGTGAAAACTTACAACTGCAGGTGCATACTTTACATATGGAACCGCAGAATGTTAAGGTGGGATCATCAGAAGCATCTCCACCTGATAACAAACCTGTTTTGGGTTTCGATAAGCCGGGGAGTGATGGTTACAACTGGAGGAAATATGGCCAGAAACTAGTTAAAACGAAAGAACATCCACGAAGCTACTATAAGTGCACTCATCCGAATTGTCCTGTCAAGAAGAAGGTTGAGCATGGAGGTGATGGTCAAGTAACTGAGATAACATATAAAGGACAGCATAACCACGAACAGCCTCCCCCAAATGCAAGGGGGAAAGATGGTTCTGGTCCAGATGGAATGGCGGGCTCTCGGGTAAAGACTGAAGTTGGTTTGCAGGGTCGGACTGAAATGGAGGTATCAAATGAAGCTGCCACTTCCCAATTGGTGATTTATTCAGACAAGGCATCTACGCAGCTATCATCTGAGCAACGCGATGAGATGGAAGACTCTGCAACAGTTATAGATGATGATAATAATGATGATGAACCAAATGCTAAGAGAAGGTATTGCCTTTCCATTGAGTTAGTAAACAATACCCCTAGCACCTTTTAAGGGAAAAGGGAAAAACTTTAATAGATTGCTTAACTTTTCAACTTATGTCTTATTTGCAGAAACGTAGAGGTTGGAGCACGTTTGCCAGTTCCATCTCATCAAACAGTCACAGAACCAAAAATAGTAGTACAGACTAGGAGTGAAGTTGATCTTTTAGATGATGGATTCAAGTGGCGGAAATATGGGCAGAAAGTTGTCAAAGGGAATCCTCATCCGAGGTGAGGCTCTTGTCTTCAACTTATTGCCTAATGGATTTAAAGTAATTGTTTATTAGTAACTGAAAGTATATGCAGCTTATTTTCGTTCAAAGATTTTCTCACATGAAAAGGCCCCGAGTAGTAGTGAAAGATTGTGCAGCGACATAGCAATATCAGGCTCCATTCTTTTTGTGCTTGAATTGGGGAAAATTTGGTTTTAGGAAGGAATATTTTTTGGAGGGAATTTCTTTTGGAGATTTGTGTAGGAAAGAGAAGAAAATGTGTAATGATTATGTTTTTTAAATTTATGTGAGTAGAGATTTTGAGGGAATTTAAAATTTTGTAAACAAATGAGGTTGTTTCTTTAGGTAAAATTTTGGATGAAAAACGTAATGATTCTTGTAAAATGGGATGAAAAAGAACAGAGCCTGATTCCTTTTTTTCCCCTTTTCCTGATACACGACCCTTAGATGTTTTGTACACATAATAATCTGAAAAGGCACGTTTAGTAACTCATCTTTGCTATCAAATTTGCTTAAGGATGTTTGTGTTAGGTTAGTAACTTAGTGAATATCAGTTTATGTTTCTGTCTACAATAGTATCCTTCCATTATGAGTCAGTAAGATGCTGAATACAGTAGTCAGATGCTCAATGGTTGATACTGCTCTTCTTCATGAGCTGGTCCTCTTTGTGTGGTCTAAAGATGTGATCTGAATGCTTTCCATCTTCTCGTATTCCCACATTGTGATCTAATGAGCACATACCTTCTGATTAGTTTCTCATTCTCAACCCAATTGTCTCTAATGACACTCCTTCACTGAATTTTTGAGAAGGAAGACCAGGAAAGAGGTGCAGATGTTTTTCTTCCTCTTTTTTTCGGTTAAAGGGGAGCCTTGCCGTAGCAGTAAGAGTGTTGCCATGGAGATGGGATCTTTATTCCCAGTTTCCTGTGCAAATCCCAATTCACTCACACTCCCTCTCTTCCATTAGAAGAGTCAAATTGAAATGCTTCAAAACCCCACTGTCTCTATCTTCTTTCTATTTTCTGTGAGGGAAAGATATCAATATGTTACAACTAACAAATGGAGGCATGAAAATAATTGTCATTAAGATGTTTCCATTTCTTTTCTGTATGTTTTCATATTCACCTTGGAAGGCTCCAATCACAGTTTCTGTCTAAAGCTAATTTTTGGCTCTGTTGTATACACAGGAGCTACTACAGATGTACTTTTAGTGGATGCAATGTTCGCAAACACGTCGAAAGGGCTTCAGCAGATCCTAAGGCAGTCATAACAACATATGAGGGCAAACACAACCATGAAATTCCTTCAGCCAGAAACAATGTAAACTCCGGCGGTCAGTTAAAACCGCAAAAGGTGGTGGCGAGAAAGCCTCCGGTACAACATAGAGAAGTGGATTACGAAAGCAAAGATCAACTCTCAGTTCTAACTCAGCTAAAAGAAGGAAAGATTGCAGCATGAAATGAAAAGGGCTGAGGTGTAGCTTAGGCAGGTGAAAGCAGCAGGCACAGGTTTGATTTTGGTTTTTTTTTTTTTTTTTGTAATAGTTAAAAACACTAGTAGATATATGATGAAAACATTGTCTCTCTTAGCACACAGGTTTCTTGAAAAATAGGTTATGTGTTCATTCTTCAGTCTGCCAAATAAGCTCTGTGGTTACCAACGTTTGTATCTAACATTCTTCCTGTGTATCATCGTTATGTGGGGGCAAATCTAGATGTATTACTGTTATATATGTAGGTGGAGAATGTTCTGCAGCTTGTTTCTCCCTACTTTTCCATGGGTGTTTTTTCTTTTTCGGATTTTTTTTTTTTCTTCGGCTAACATGTTCGATCCACTAGAAGAGTTCTGTTTACAATTGCAATTTAAAATCCTTAAAACATAAGGGCAGTTGAAACTTCAGAAACTGAGTTTGCCTACAAGTGAGGAGAACCTTTGCTCCAATGTTAGTTACTCATTACGTTTCAATAAAAGAGTTTAGTAGTCTGTTTGAGTTCTAAGATACAATTTTAAAGTGAATTTTTTTAGTGAAACGGAAGAGTATAACTTATCACCAACAATTTTAGTGATAGAAAGCTTTGAAATGAAACACTCCCTAATTGTGAATTTCTCGTTTTTAAATTTAGGTGTATATTAGGTTAATAGGTTTGTCAATGCTATTAGTCATGAGTTGTTGCTATTAGTCAAATGTTAGTTGATGTTTGTGAATGACGATGTGTTACGCCAGATGACTTTCTTATTTCAATTGTTGTAAGAAGACTTTTGATGTCAAATATATAAAATTATTTATTTTATATATTATTATACAATACAATCGATAATAAATTGTACATTTTTTTAAAATTAAATTCTGCAAAAGGAATATACATCTTCAAATTAAAAGATGACACATTTTGACACGATACATTTAATTATGAGTGAAAACTCTCACTCTCTCAATATAATATTATAATACTATACTGTACGTGTATCTTTTGAGTTGGAGTATTGTTCATGAGATATTCTGTCTGTCTAAATTCTGTCTTTTATGTCTGTTCTATCACAACAGAGTAGTGATTCTATGATGTGACCCGTAAGTCTCACATCTCATTCTAAGAAGGCATATATGAAAAACAGAATTTGAGCAGACAGAAAATCTAATCTTAAAACTAAGGTGAAAAGTGGGATGCCAAAATAAAAATAATATAAAATAAAGTGGGATGAAAGTGAAGAAATGAGTCGGTAATAATTGGGGAAATTGTACGGATGATCATCTGATGCTGGCCCACCCAATCTTATCTTAAACTTACTAATAAAATAATTAAAATTTATTAATCCTTGATTACTACGAAAACATAGAGATCAGATGTCCAGCTCAGTTGTTGGGGCAGTTGGCCCGAAATTTATGTCGCCCATCCATTGTGGGCCACAACCTCTTAACTGGGCCCAACATTCTCCAATCATGTAAATCCCCAGCCCAATCAACCAAGGATATTAAAACTGATCCTTCAAAAACCGTTGCATCCACCCTTTTCCCTCCCTCTTTCTTCTTCCAAATTCAAAAACCCAACAACAACGTTGGAGTGTCAATGATTGGAATGAAAATATTCTTTCCTTTTTTTGATTTCAATTTTGGACCGAAGAGAAGAGAAATGAATGCAGAAAAAGAGAGAATCAGAGATAGAGATTGATTGAGATAAGTTCCTTCCTGGGAATTAGGAAAACTCGCCACAGAGATGAAGTCATCCGCGTATCTCGTAGCATCCATGGCGAGATGATTAGAAACGAAGCCGGTGATTCACACTTTGACTCCCTCCACACACGCACACAAACTGTTTGATTCTTTGCCAATTGCCATCCCTATCCACCAACAGATAAAAAAGAAGCCTCTGTTTTTCGGGGAATTTTTCTGTTCTTTAACGTTCAGCCAATGAGTCCATGTAGGGGTCATTGATCCCCTTCTCCAAAAAGAAAAGGAAAAAAAAAAAAAAAAAACCAGAAGAAGGGGAACAACAATCTTTTGACTCCAATGTCCCTTCCCCATCCAATGTTCGATCTGAGAATTGTTCTTTAGCTTCTGAGCTAACCCCATTTCTGATCGATTCGTTTGATGGGTTTTGGGGGGTCATGGGTTGTGTCAGCTCGAAACAGGCTCGTCGCAAGAAGTCGGTGCCTGGTTTCGGCTCCATTGTCAGGGAGAGGGACAGGGACAATGCTTCCTTGAGCTTCGATTCGTCCCGGAAGATCCACTCCGGGTTCGGTTACCCGTTGGAGAAGATCAGAGAGGAGCCTGAGACGGACAAGGAGGATGAATCCGTCAAGCGGAAGCATCGTCAGAATACCCAATCTTCCATTTCCAAGAAAAATGGGAATGCTTCTATCAAGAAGTCCGCTTTTAGTTTCAGATTTGGAAGGGTCAACTCAGAAGCTGAGCATGCCGCTGCTGGCTGGCCGACTTGGCTCACCGCAGTCGCCGGCGAAGCCATTGAAGGATGGTTGCCTCTCAGGTCGGATACATTTGAGAGACTAGAGAAGGTAATCCCATCATCATTAAAAGAACTTGTCTTTTTTTCACTTCTCAGTCTCACCGAGATCAGACCTTCTGTTGTACTTCTGTTTGTTTTTTCTTATCTACTTTCTCGCAATAAGTGTAGGACCCACACTGTCTCATCATGACGCCCGATTAATGCTTCTCTAATTCTTGTTTGATGATCAGATTGGACAAGGAACTTACAGCAGTGTGTATCGTGCTCGGGATGTCGAGACTGGTAAGATGGTTGCTCTTAAAAAGGTCCGATTTGACAATTTCCAGCCGGAAAGTGTCAGATTCATGGCACGAGAGATCACCATTCTTCGCAGACTAAATCATCCCAATATAATGAAGCTGGAAGGCATTATCACATCTCGCTTATCAACAAGCATTTACCTTGTTTTCGAGTACATGGAACATGATCTCTCTGGCCTCTTAACTTGCCCCGGAATCAAGTTTAGCGAATCACAGGTTCGTTCACTTCAATGGTAGATGCAAAACAATGCTTATTTTAGGACGTAGAAATATTTCTCCAGGATATAACGATGTCATCATAGATAGTTATATTAATTCTGTTTCTGTTAATGGATCGGGTAGATAAAATGCTACATGCGTCAACTTCTGTCTGGACTGGAGCATTGCCATTCAAGAGGGATTATGCATCGAGATATTAAAGTCTCCAATATCTTAGTGAATAACCAAGGGATACTGAAGATTGCAGATTTCGGTCTGGCAAATTTTATCAACGATGGAAGATCCAGGCCACCCTTAACCAGCCGTGTCGTAACCTTATGGTATCGACCTCCTGAACTTCTGTTGGGTTCCACGAATTACAGCCAAACAGTCGATCTATGGAGCTTGGGTTGTGTCTTTGCAGAACTCTTCATCGGAAGGCCTCTCCTCAAGGGAAGAACAGAGGTACTCCCTTCCTTCTGAGATAAAATAAATGACGTTTTATAGTTTTTTAGACAGATTAAGGAATGAATCGCAATGTTGCATCTGCAGGTTGAGCAGTTGCACAAGATCTTCAAACTTTGTGGCTCCCCGCCCGATGACTACTGGAAACAATCCAAACTTCCTCTTGCAAACATGTTCAAGCCTCAGCATCCTTACGAAAGTACACTCCGAGAAAGATGTAAAGAATTCCCGAAGTCTGCTGTCAACCTTATACAAACTTTTCTTTCCGTGGACCCTCAGGGACGTGGAACTGCTTCAGCTGCCCTTGAGTCGGAGGTTAGTCTTACAAATCAATAATGGAGATATATAGCAACAACAATTATTCAAAATTTTCATCAATGTCCTTTTTTTTTGGTCAGTATTTCAAGATGAAGCCTTACGCATGTGATCCTACGAGCTTGCCAAAGTACCCACCTAACAAAGAGATGGATGCAAAATACCGCGAGGAAGTAAAAAGGTTAAGCATGTTCTTGGTTTCTTTACCTAATTAGTTAATCAGATATGCCTTAGTGGGGATGTAACTGAACTAAGCTGAGCTCGGTACGTTTAGAGCCCTAATTGCCAGTAATTTGACAGCATTGGAATTTCTTCATCGTCTGGTTTTTCAGGAAAAAAGTTGGGAGCACTGTTAGAGGATCTGGAGCAAGAAATCCAAGAAGAAGCCGCAGAAGTATTCAAGAACCAAACAGCTTATTCAAAGTTGTTCCAACTGAGGTTTATATCTCTATGAACTTTATCACTTTACAAAATACTCCCATTGTCCCGTTAGAAAAATCCAATTGTACAACTATTTTTGAATCACAAAGTACAACTTAAAAATTATGACGATAAATTCTTGCTCACAGTAAGCTATTTTCTTCTTCTTGTTGTTGTACATTATTAAAGGAAGTTGAGGCCAACATTCATGTCGCTCGAAGAAGCAACGGCGGCAGTAATCTGAGAGCGAAGGGGGCAACCGTATCCCGGATGTCCCTGAAGCCCTCCGATACAATGTCGGAGGCTTCCATGGCTTCTCAGACCACCGAACAATCTCAGGTGGACAGCATTCAATCTGTTCCTGACATGCCAACATCGAGCAATTTTGCATGGGCTAAGAAACGGAAACAACACGCATCGAGGAAGATCTACGGCAGTAACCCCGATTCGAGAAGTCAGAAGCAGAGCTCATACGATCCACCCATAGTGTTGCAAACGGAGATCGTGTGGGAATCGGAATGGCAAGATAGGGGTGGTGATTTGTCTGCCAACGACGGCGGCAGAGGTTCCGATGATATTGCTAAGCGTGCCATGCAGAGACTACGGATGAGGCCTCAAAGATTAGATACTTTTGATTCAGCTGAGATTTATGAGAGCCAAAGTCAGGAGTTCTCAGTGGTGAGTTTTCGAGATCATATCTTATGTCTGTCCTATCCCCGTTAGACAGAAGATCTCATGGGCGTTGACAGACACTCCATTGTTCCGGGATAGGACAGACAGAAGATTCGCGGTACTCCTTCACACACACAACACATTGAAACACAATGGATTTCATTTGACTATAATTTTTCAGGACTATAACGATCAACTGGTGAGGAATAAATCAGGGCCTTTGAGATACACGAATGATAGTAGGCAAGATAGTCAATTTCATCAACCGATTCGCAGATCCCGTTTTTCAAGAGGTAAAGGATCACAATTAATTGAGGCTCATTTATTTGAAAGTATTTAACTTTTAAATATCTCTCCCCCATCCGGCATTAGGGAACTGGCTACGCCACGGGTTTTCATCCTTGAGCAAATTGAACAATGCTGATGTGATTTCTCTCTGTTTGCAGATTTGCCGTAAAAAAAGAACAGATGACAATGCGTGATTTCGAATGCTGAATGAAGAGGTTGTATAGCTGTAGCTGCCCATGAAAATTTCTAGGATGTTAAAACTAAACAAGTAACCACTGCATGTTGCTGACACTTGTGGTGTTTTACCTTCTCCGAGGTTTTTTTTTTTTTTTTTTTTGCTCCTTTTTAGCTCTGGTTTTTGAGATTTCACCAGTTAGACGCGGACAGATAACAGAAACGAGCGGATTCGGGTCATCGGATAAAATTGGAACGATACAAAGAAGATCAGCATGACCCTCCGTGAAGATCACAAAAAAAGTTTCAACAATCATCAAGATGAAACCCAGAAAGAAGAATCTGTCTGTGACGGAGCTAATCAATCGATCCCATGGCAACATATATGATGGATGCAAGAAGAAGAAGAAGAAGAAAAGATGAGCATTTGCGATGGTAAAAAGTGAAAATACAAATGATGTAAAAAAATATGTCGTATACGAGTCATTTTCATTTTTTTAACTGGTAGTCCATAGCAGGTTGCTGACCTTGCTTGACAAATGACAACCTTTCACATTCTTTTTTATCTCCTTCCCCCCACCCACCAAAATAAATGAGGAAAAAAAAATTTTAATTCTTTCATATGTAATCTTTATTTATTTATTTTTAATTCATTTCTTGACTCTCCAGTCTCTATTTTTTTTGTTAGGTAAAATTACAAATACATACTAGGTTTGATAAAAGTATAAAATAATTTTTGAATTTATACATCGTAAAATATGATGTGTATGATCACTTTCAATTCTCCAAATTGATTCAGAACTGGCAGTTCAATTCATTTATATACTCCTAATCCATATGTTTTCAAATAAGTACCCCTTAGAGATGGACTTATAAATTAAGTATGAATAAAAAGAAATTACCAAATATTTCTTGTTAACTATAAATTTAATGAAATTTGTATATTTATTTAGAAAGACAATATAATTAATGAAAATTTGTATAATGTAATGTTCTTTTTAATCAATCCCACATTGGGAATGTGCGTGTGTGTGTGTGTGTGTGAAGATAGGTTTAATAAACCTGGTGAAATTCACAAAAGTTATTGGCTTTTGTGATGTTCTTCTGGTACTGTCTTTGGGTGTGTGTGTTAATAATATTAACTATATATTTTTAAAAAAATTGTTAAATGAACTCAATTAAATTATGAGTAAAATCGGGAGTTAATATGGTTAAGAACAAAAATATTTCTTTTAAGGGACACTTTTGGATGGTAAAAAGTAGAGTTAATTACAAAAAGGAAAAATGCAATTTTGATTTCTTTTGTTTGGAACTATGCATTTTTTTTATCTCTTATGTCTGGGTGTTGTTGCAGTTTTGGTATATATAACATGTTATGGTCAGTTTTATGCAGTCAAAAGGGTGGTCAATGATTTCTAGGGGTCTTTTGAAATAAATAAATTTAAAAAATTGGGATTTTTTTCTTGATTTCCATATTATTCAGTGGGTCGTGAAATAATTTTTACCCATTTATATAAATCGCAGAGACGAACCGAAATTACTGAAAATGAGCAAACTTATATGCAATTTGGCATGTGTAGAAATGATTACAGGGACCATTGACAATCCTACTTTATATTCCACCCGATCCTAAATAATTTTATTAAAATGTCACAAATAAAAGTAATTTATATAAGTTGTTTGTCATTTTAAACATGCACTTTTGTTAGAAGATATCACAGTCCTATTATCCGCGTGGTGGAGAAAATATTGGGTGGTTAATAACCACCACATTAGCTGGTGGTTATTAACCCACTTAAATTTTGACAAGTGTCTAATTTTTTTAATGACTAAGCAAGTCACATTAAATTATTAAAAAAAATGTTTGGTACTGGATAGCGCCACAATTTCCTCCGCCTTCCTCTTCACCATCTCCAATCCTACACCTCTCTCTCCTCACCTCGTTATCTCAGTCTTCTTCACCATCACCAGCTTCTCTAAGTCCTCATCCAAACCCACGTCTGACAGTCATTCCAAGTATCACCATCTTTAATTTCTCCACCACTACGACTCACCCAAAAGCTGGTGGCGACGTTGATTAAAATAAGCTTTACAGCAAATCAGTGATGTGAAGTATGGAAATTCCGGCAACATCAACCCAAAAGAAGAAAAAGATTTGTTGCAACATCAAGAACAAAAACAAAACATCATACCCCAACATTAAGAACAATAAATAATTAAAAAAACAGCAACATCAAGATGGAAAAAAGGAAATATTTCGACCATATTAAGGATTACAAAATCAATCTTACAACCAGTAGCCAAGAAGAAAAAAAATCAAAGGGACCAAATATGTGATCTTTGGAACCCAAGCTTGGGCAACTCCCGGAGTGGTAGATCCAATAGCAATAGAAGCAAATTCGTGGGTTTACAAAAATGATAGAATTTGGGGGTTTTCACAGAACATTCCAACAGCATAAGGCTGATAGAATTAAACATTATAAACCCCAACAAAAGTTCAGTAGCATCAGGAATTAAATAGAAATTCAAAATTCATGAAGAATATGAAACCCAGAATTTGAACTCCTCCTACATAAGGGTTGAGATTCAGAGGCCGTAGATAATTTTCCCCAAATATGAAAAACACCCGTTGAAGACTGCGACATCATGAGATTTTACTGGATGGGCTAAAAACGGAGGAGGGTAATTCCGTAAGGTATGTTCGTTGATTTCGCGTCATGTTGTAAGTCGCCGGTGAAGAGCGGCGGAGGACTCCTCCGTTGAAATCTGGGCTTGTGGATGGCATTGTAAAAGTAATTTAGATCTGATGACATAGCTATTAATTGCCGAGTCATTAAAAAATTAGACACTTGTCACAAAGTGAGTGGGTTAATAACCACCACATCCGCTAATGATGTGGTGGATGTGGTGGTTATTAACCACCCAATATTTTCTCCCGCGTGGTGAGTCCCAGAAAACCATTCCCCACAGCCAAACACTTATCTTTAATCTCCATTCTCATTCCCATTCCGTCCCTCCACAAGCCCCAAAAATGCAATTGTAAGGTTGTGAGTTTGAAGTTCTTGAATTATAGTGTCAAAAAGATAAGAAAATTTTATAGAATAAAAATAAAATAAAAATCACAAACATTTTTATCTCGTTATAGGATTCATATTAAGTTTTACTTTAAGGCTCATAAATAATTACTCATTTAAGTGTACTTTTCTTGATTTCTTCAGCATTTATCAATATTTTTCAAAAGTGTACGATTTTTAATAAAGAATCTTCAAACTCCAACTAATTAACCCGTTGTTATTTTAAGAAACAAAAAATACGTATATACATTTTAGAATGTAATACAGTCAGGGGTGGAGCCACATTGGCTCTTGGTGGGTATTTTTTTCAAAATACCCATATTATTGTATAAAAATTACAAAAAAATAGATAAAATAGCTGATTTTGCCTCCATCAAAAATTAAGAAAATAGGGGCAATAAAAATAAAATAATTTAGGATATGATTAATTAAACGTGTGTTTGTTGTTAAAATGTATACAAGCACTTTTAGTACATTTTAAGTTTGATAAAGCAAAATATGAGTTTAAATCACCCAATAATATTTAAATGTGGTTACTTTTGCATTTTTCCACACAAAAAATGTTAATATTGTATAACATTTTTTCCCTATAAATTGTGCCCCACCTGACCTTGGGCCTAGCTCCGCCACTGAATACCATGCGAGTAAAAATAACCAAATTGTACAAGAGAAGAAAACAAAAATAAAAAGAACTTTCCATTCTCATACATATATAAAGTTATATAGAGAGAGGGTACTCCAGGGGTACATGGAGACTAATTTAAGTCACTAAAAGCATCAAAAGTGATATTTTAAGACAGTATTATTTACGTACGTATATGGTAATAAATTGGTGTATACATTCTACACATATTTTACGACTTTTTTGGAAGTTGTTTACAGATTGATACTTTGGCGAATGAAGGATTCCACAATCTCCAGAATCCCCCTCACTCGCCCCCAACCTCTTCTCCTGTAGCGTTTAATTAGTTACTTTTGATGATGAAGAAAAACACTATACATCTTCATCTCTTCAATCATCTTCAATTCTCACTATGGTCGGAATCTGACCGTGGTTTACGAAATCCAGCTTATTCAGTCTCATACAGCAAAGCACCTGCTCTGGCAGTTCTTCCTGTTTCTGCGCCTGCATTTTCAATGTCAAAAACACACCAGGTTATACACTTAATAACACAAGATCAAGATGAAGGTGGAAGATTTTGAACCTGAATTGTCAATCCCAGATCGAGGATTCCGTTTTTGAGACGATCCCGGAAAGAATCTAGTCCTTTTCTTGCAATGTAGCTGAAGCGATGGATGTCAAGATCGATCTCAAAGTAGTTGGGACCCTGATGAAAGCTGTGTTGAGGACGAGAGAGAACTGGTTTTTCATTATAAGCCTGTAAGAGCTTCCTTTCTGTGGAGGTGGAGACAATGTCCTCCGGATTGACCACACCTACCATTATCTTCAACCTTTCTCTGAATGAAACGTTTGATTCTTTTGTAAAACCTTTAACCTTTTCTACATCATCTTCAACCAATTTCTGCATCATACCACCCAAAGTAAAATGTGCATTTAGTTATGCCTTAGATAAATCGCGTATTAATCACTTCGGAACAGGATGAATTACCTTAATGAATTCCTGGAACTGAGGAGAAATGTCTTGTTCATAAGTATCGGAAAGTTTGAAGTATAACACTAGGCTCAGGCCTTCCCCATCGCTCTCACCAAGGAACATTGGTGCTGGATAGGTAGGCAACTGAATGTTAACAATGAGAAGCTGAGGAGCTGTCCCATCTGACTTGAGAGCAGGAAGCTCCAAATGCTGAGCAATGTGATTAATCTTTCTTGGACACACAAACAAATCAACTCCAATTGGGTAATAAGGAGCATGAGTTGGAGCAGGGCACTTCTTCTTGTCCCTGCAATTTCAACAACAACGACTATTAAGCATTTGTACCACTACGTTTAAAACATGGGATTTGAGAATTGAGACCCTACTTGAAGTAAGTTTCCCCGCGGAGATTGAACTTTGAAGGTTCTATCTCAGACCATCTTCCAGGAACCAACTTCTCTTCTGTACAGCAAGGGATGAGAAGTCCTGCCCTCGGCCGGTAAAGATATTTTTGAGATGCACCTACAAACATTAAGAAAAACCATGTTCTTAAGTAATTCTGGGCTCAGTTCATGCAAGGAAACAGTGTTGGATTTCGCAACGTACTTAATAATTCATTCGCATCTTCGCCATCCACAGATGCCCTCTTCACAGAAAGCCTGATTACTGTTGATGTCCTCCTTTGAGATTGTTGAGTTGTATGAGATCCACTGATGATTTTGTCATTGAAGCTCACAGAAGGCATGAGTTTGGGTAAAACAGTCTTCAACACGTTCTCTTCGACCAACTTATCTTCTCTTAATGCATTAAAGCTTCCATATGCACGGTCTAACATTTTCTGCTTCTGGTTTCCAAACTCTTCAGGCTTTGGTAAGCATGGAAGATCGTAGCCCTGGGTGCTTAATACCGCGAATTTATTCGAGTCCATGATCCCATCATTTTTACCATTATCTAATTTCAAGAATCCTTCATGAAATTCTTTGAATGCAACCTTGCTATCCACAAAGCATGAAGTTTCGTACTGAAGCACCTGCCCATTTGGTGGAATGTCTGCCAGAAGAGAGAATACACAAACATCATTGCAAAATCCATGGATTATGGAAACTATTGAACAAAATTAAGAAGGTTTATGTTCATTAATTACCTCCATAAACACTACTATACTCGTCATCGGATTCGGAATCCAGAATACTGAATGTGTCATACCATGGATCTTCTGAGCAAATAACATTAGAATCAATTTGGCTATGGTGCCACTGCAACTGAGTTACGTGGAATGTCGCATTAGAAACCGTGGTGGTTTGCACAAACTCGCTAACAGCGAAATCTGCTACTCGAGCATCACTGCTCCTCTTTCGAGTTCCATCCGCCAAATGCTTTCCCGACTTCCCTTGCTTTCCTCCTTGGTGTTTTCTAGAACGGCGGCGATGTCTCCTGGAGGGTGCTTTAACCGCGTGGGTTGGAGTAGATAAACAAACACCCATTGTGATGATTTAATGAATGAATGAATGATACAGTTAGAATATGAACCTTGCCAACCTCACCAACAAGTCCTGCAAAAATAATACCACGGCTGACACTTAAGTGCTTAATTTAAAGAACACAAAATAAACCCATTCATTCATTCATAAAACAGTACTACAAAGTGAACTCTTCTAATAGATCTTGAAAAGCTCGACTATAACTGGTAAAGCCTTAAAATAACTGGGACAAAGATCTAGGAGCATTTCGAGATAAATCTTGTTCACCGTCACAGTCAGAACAATTATGGAGACAATTAAAGAAAGGCTCCTTTAAGCATGAATTTGATGGTGCAAGCTAGCCATAAAAGGCTCTTTTTCTATGACAATGAAAAGTAGAAGATCAATTGTTGTCGGATTGTCATTGGCGTGAGGCACTTTTTCGATAAGTTATCAACTAATGGATCTATCATGTTACAATTCCTGGATAAGAATTCAATTACTATTAAAGAATAGAATCAATTGCCTTTCCATAACTTATCCAAAAAAATGAACCTGCAAAGAAAGGAAGGAAGACCTGCGCCATCAGCAAATTGAACTCATGATTTGCAAAGGATGTAGTTTCTTGGAAAAGTTTAAGAAAGACTTCATCAAAGGGCTAGAAGAGAAAGAGGAGGGGGTGGGGGGGGGATGAATTCAATGAACATGACCTTGTTGCTGGCTTCAAGTATCAAAACCATTGATAGAAAAGAGGAATAAGAGGTGAAATATTTTAAGGAACCACTCCAACCTCCACATCCAGGAAGAGCAAGAAGACAAAATCAATAAGGCAAAAAAAGCAACAAACAAGTAGATGGTGGGAGTTCGTGCAGGGAAGGACACTGCATAGCATAAGGCCAAAAACTGGAGAAAAAAAGTATTAGCATTACCACAAAAGAGCACGTCGTAATCAAAGAACTAAAAAGCAAATCAATCAAATGGCATACAAGGCAAGGCATGGGATATTATAGAAAAAAAAAAAAAAAAAAAGGGGAAAAATCCAGAAAATATGGCCAACAATAAACAGCTAACAAACAGCTTCACCCATTTCCATCTCAACAGGGAAAAAAAATTAAAATTGAATGAATTATGAATGAAAGAGGAATTAATTAATCACCTGAAGGAACTGGAGGGAAACAAATAATCAACCGCGAAGCGATTCTCCCCCCTCTCACTCTCAGAAACAAATCGCCGGAGCCGGAGAGGAAGGAGAAATAATAATGTTAATAATAACAGGCCCCGGCGCTGACGGTGTCGGTGCCGGTGCCGGTACCGGATCGTAAATTCACCCTAATCAGAATCTCCTCCTATTCAAAAATCTAAATATATATATATATATAGATATATAGATATATTAAAAAAATGTTCTCCGCAATTTGTATCTCGTCCTCGTAGAATGAAATGGAACGGAATTTATATATACATTTACAAGAGAGAAATACAGAAATGGAAGGAAGGAGAAAGAATCGGAGGAAGCTCAGGACTGAGGCCTGGAAGTCCTAAAGCTTCCTATTTTTTTATTTTTTATTTTTATAATTTATACAAAAAAAAAAATTTAATGCATTCGAAGAATCGATCTGTGTTTGATTATATATACATTTGAGAATTTATATATAATAATATTAAAGATAAAGAGAAGGAATAGGAAGAGGATTAAAATTTGTCCGGAAATTACTGATATAATAAAGGGTGAGGAAATAATAACTAAATAAGGGGAATAATTATGGGATCATCGTCATCTTCTTCATCGGTGACGGTTCTTCGCAACCTCCGTCTCCGTCGTTACTTCCACGTCATTTTATTTTCCTTTTGCTTTATTTTATAGTTTAAACTAATCGTCACTTTTTCTTTTTTGCTTTTTTTTTTTTTTTTGGTTAAAATAACTTTATTAAATAAGTAATCCAATAAATAAATAAAATAATGATAACGGCATTTATTATTACAGCCAACGATGATAATAAATGAACACTGTTTTTGGGTGCTTGCATTATCGATGCATTACAACGTATACGTTGCTTCCCGAGGCATGGCATGGCGTGGATCTTACTCCCTTTGTTTTGTCCAATTGCGGTGTTGTCCCGTTTCTTTATAGAAACGGAATTGATATTTGCAGCGACGGAATCGATATTTGCAGCGACATTTTTGCGTGAAAAGACCGAAATGCTCTTGGGGTAAAAAAAATTTTAAATTTTCCAATCTGCTGGAAAAATTTTAAAAAAAAAAAATGTCGCTGCAAAACCATCGCCGGGCGATGGTATTGTACAAAACCATCGCCGGCGACCGGCGATGGTCCCCCCCCTTAAAGTTGAGATTTTTGATATTTGCAGCGACCACCGGGCGGATCTTCCCCATTCCGGTAAAAAATTTCACAATTTTGACAAAACTACTAATAAATTCGGACATAATACAAGTAAAATAATTAATAAAACTACATAAAATAAAGGGAAAAAAAAAACCAAAGAAAAAAACCACGCCGGCGACACTTTTGCAAAAGTGTTGCCGGCGACACTTTGGTTTTTTTTTTTTTTCTTTTTTTTATGTAGTTTTATTAATTATTTTACTTGTATTATGTCCGAATTTATTAGTATTTTTGTCAAAATTGTGAAATTTTTTACCGGAATGGAAAAAATCCGCCCGGTGGTCGCTACAAATATCAAAAATCTCAACTTTAAAGGGGGGGGGAAGGGGGGGGGGGGGGGTACCATCGCCGGTCGCCGGCGATGGTTTTGCAGCGATATATTTTTTTTTTTTAAATTTTTCCAGCAGATTGGAAAATTTAAATTTTTTTTTACCCCAAGGGCATTTCAGTCTTTTCACGCAAAAATGTCGCTGCAAATATCGATTCCGTCGCTGCAAATATCATGCCCCTATAGAAAATGGTTTATAATGCATTATTAACGTTGTTATTCAATACTCCATATAAAAATGGTGACCTGGTAGGTGTCAATACCCAAGTTACTGTCAGTGCCACGTGGAATTGTTTGGGACCTTTTAAGGTAACGTGGATGTGCCACTTGGAATTTACTGCATTCGAATCTAGTATTGATTAACCGACGTCGTTTTGGGGAATGGAAAGTGGAAAGTCGCCGCCACAGTGTCAGCGGAGGAGTTGGCATGTGATGTGAGAGATGAGGTCCATTATTCTAATCTGTAATGCTGTTAACATGTGATCCTCCGAACTAAAAGCGAAAGCTTCCCTACGTTACCGGAAACTATTAAATACTAAATACGATACATCCGTTTTAATTTTAAAAATACTGAATGAAATTTAATTTTTTTTACTTTTGAACTTTTTACATATTTATTGCTCTCTTAACAAAATAATATTATTTTTCCAAATATATTTGGCAAATTACAACTAATTCAGAGTTTTTTACCAAAATAATACATTTTATAAAACTAATTACCAAAATAACACAAACTCAAAACTAATTACCAAAATAACATTTTTTTTTTCCAAATCAGCACAGAAAAAAAAATAAAAAGAAAAAAACAAACTTCCATCCATTACTCTCTTCTTCTTCCGTTACTCTCTGTCTCTCTCTCCCTCTTCCATCACTCTCTCTCGCTGCCTCCACCTCTCTCACTTATTTCTCGCGCCTCAGCTGCATCACCTCTCTCCGCCGGTCTCACCTATTTCGATTTTCTTTCGCCACCGCCGCCTCCATCGACTCGCTCTTCGATGAGTTTGTGTCGGGTGATTTTCGATTTTGAATTTCAATGGCCAACGCGACGGGTTTGGGTTTCAGATTTGGTTGCGGTGGCTGTAGGTTTTGTCGATCTGGGTTGCAGATCTGCGTTTTCGGGCATTATTGAGATTTTTTTTTCTGAGAAACAGAAAGGGCGCAAGGTTGACGAGTCTGGAGTCTTCATCTTGTTTTTTGAATTAGGGAGTTTTGATTTGCGGGGCTGTAGGTTTTTTGTGTATATTTTTTTTCTGGGCTGTGAGAATTTATTTTTGTTTTGGCTATGATGATTTGCGGGAAGTGCCTTACATGATTATACATTAAACAGTGCTTAAATGCTTACAATTATTAGGGTCTATTCCAGAGAGGGAGAGAAATGAAATTAGGAGTCTATTCAATTTGTTCATACTAGCATGATTGATTTTCTCATCAGAAAAATTATATGAGCTTCTGTTAATCAAAGCATGTGTAAAGTGCTTAGTACTGAAAGTTACACTTAGAGGCCATAGTTGGAAGTTTGGATTGATCTTTGAAAATTCCAGTTTGCTGTCTCAATTGGATTTTAAAGTTGTACTTTCTAACTGAAAGTATATCCCGTATGTGTACTGCATTGCTTTTTCAATATTCCTTTTTTTTTTTTGGTGGTTTTTATTCTCTGCAATTTAATTACCTTCCTGCAGAATTTCACTTGGATCAGTTCTTGCTGTTTTGGTATTTTGAGTTTGACGTATGATTCCTTTTTCACAGTGATAGAAGCAGCTAATGGAGTGCAGGCATGGAAAATTTTGGAAGATCTAACCAATCAGGTTGATCTAGTCTTGACAGAAGTAGTAATGCCTTGTGTAACCAATCAGGTTTATTTCCTCTTCTCCGGCAGTTCTCCCTTGCTTCAGTTTGGGTTCAAGTTGTTTAATAGCACTAGTCTTCATCTTCATTGGGGACTGTAGAGTTTAACAACGACAAGTGATGACATAAGTGCAGCGACGTCTTCATCTTCTACCTGAACGCTTGTTGAAGTTGAACACGAAGGGTAGCATTTGACATGATTTTATCATTTGAGAGCACCATTAAAGTATGAGTTATGAAGCACCAGCATTGGGTTCCAATCATTCACTTCTGTTATGCAGAGTATGAGTTATGAACAGAAGCCCCTGTATATTTATAAGTACAAGTATTGGCTTAGGATTTTCAACTAGATAAGTAGTAGCTTGTTCCAGCATGTCACTGGTTAGTATGGTGACAAAAAATGCTGAGCATCCTTGTACTTTGAATTAGATTTTTGTAAACTGTTTGTTTCTTCAAACACTTGGCGATCAATGCACATTTGTCGCAGTTGTAATGCTCCTATATAAGCTGAATATAAGGCATAATTGTCTGTATCTGCTCTGAGCTGCTAATGCTTATATTTGGCTGTATATAGCCTCTATATGTTTGCTTTGCCCCTGTCTCTACACTATTCAATTCAAAGTTCTCCTCTACTATGCTTTTTATTTGTGATAAATCACCTATATTTTTCCTGTAGGCTTCAAGCTCCATTTCTAGATCATGAATTTCTCTTTCTTTATCAGCAAGGAGGTCATTTGCCTTTTGCAGTTCTTCTCCATCATATTCCACTTGCTCTTCCATCAACCTTATGAACTGAAACGCTTCCAATAGGAGTGCAGCCTTCTCCTCCTGTAATATAGTAATCATGGCCATTGCTTGATTTGCTGCAACTGCAGAAGCATTTCTCTCCTCCTCTTAGCCGATCAACTTCACTTTCGCCTTCAACCTCACTTTCGCCTTCTATATTGACATTTTATCATACACTTGACGTGCATAATTATAAATATTCAAAAAATTTAGAATAATACTACAGTATGTAACTAATATATGAATAGTTTAGAAAAGAAAGATTTCAGTTGTTTACCTTTGATAATTTTGTAGAAATCGGGGAGAAATAGATCGATGATTATACCATTGGTTCAAGAAACTTTTCACCCATGTCTTGCCTTGCTTGAAAAAAAGAAAGCGAGTCGATGGAGGCGGCGGTGGCGAGAGAAAATCGAAATAGGTGAGAGCGGCGGAGAGAGGTGGAGGCAGCGAGAGAGAGTGATGGAAGAGGGAGAGAGAGACAGAGAGTAACGGAAGAAAAAGAGAGTAATGGATGGAAGTTTGTTTTTTTCTTTTTATTTTTATTTTAATGCTGACTTGGAAAAAAAATGTTATTTTGGTAATTAGTTTTGAGTTTGTGTTATTTTGGTAATTAATTTTATAAAATGTATTATTTTGGTAAAAAACTCACTAATTCATAGGCATTTAAGTCTCTCAGGTTTATGAGAAGCTTCTGCTTACAACTTTACATACCCATTTTCAGTTGTCGGAATTGCCTTTATTATTTCTGTCTAAAAACCCCTATTTGTATTCTAGTATTTCTAAACTTTTCAATCCTGTTAAAACAACTTATGTTAGTTTACCCTTTTAAGTAGATGATATTCCAAGTCCAACCATCGATTTTTTTTTTTTTTTTTCCTTCTTTTCTCAATGGGCGGTGTCTTATTTATTTACTAAAAGAATGATACATCAGTAACTAATATCGGCTCCTCAGAGACTATGCGAGATGCACAATTCTTTAACTTAACAATATATATTTGTAAATCTCTAAACTCGATAAATCATATACTATGAGCAATATGCTATACATTGAAGATTGTATGTATTACGTGATATTTCATAACATACACGTCATTGTTTTGAGACTAAATTTGAAACGGTTGTATGATTGTATCCATTATGATTGTCTCGGGAGACAAAGGGAGAACATTTTTTTTTTCTGTCTGTTTTAAATGTTGGGGCCTGGCCACGACAGTTCATAGGAGGCCCAGGAAACACAGGTGGGAGTGGGACAGCCCATATGTGCAGCCCATGATGATAGCCTGTAAGTGTTATGGTAATAAGACAAAACTGTAGAGATAAAAGTACTTTTGAATTTTGATTCCACGATCGGTTTTGGGCCGAAGTGGGGCCCACTTTAAAAAGTGAATGGGCCAGCTCCTGACGATAATCAATGCTGGGTCCCAACATGCCTCTCCTCTGTTTTGTCTCTGGAGTAAATTCATTGAGAGGTGAAAATTGAAAACAATATTGGGTTGGTTGTGCTTTTACTTTAGGGCGAATTATATTTACCTTCATAAATTTTGGGTATAATTACAAGTTTATCTTTACTGTTTTGAAAAATACAAATAACTCATCGAACGACAAAGTCAAAATCGTAAAAGTTGTAATAAACCAAAAAGCTAAAAGAATTCTTGGAAGGTGTTTAAAAAAGAAAAACCAAAAGAAAGGAATTGTTTGTATTTTACCTGTTTTGATTTTGCCATATCGTGAGTTCTGCGAGCTATTTATATTTTTCAAACCAGTAGAGATGGATTTGTAGTTATAACCAAAGTTCACGGAAGTAAATGTAATTTGCTATTTACGTAACAAAATTTTTATGATACAAATTATAATCAAATGTTGTAAATTAAGGGACTAAGCAAGAAATTTGAAGCAAATCCTCTAACTAAGGTTGGGTTGTGTTATGTTGATGAAATGCACTTGTCTATGTCCTTCACAAAACTGATGAATCAAATAACAACAGTTAAGCCTTTATTTTATTATACTAATTCAATTATATTCATATTTCATCGTCGCACACGTCGTTTGAAAATACGAATATAAGTAAGAATAACATTTGTATATCTTTTATTTTGCTTTTACAATATAAAATTTCAAGAATGTGAGGTGGTTATTGGATTAAAATATTTACATGCATCCAAGTGGTAACCGTCTATAAGGAGGTGATTATGATAATTAATCGGTTGACTTGTGTCGTGAGGTTGCGGACTTACCAAGGTTCTTTCTCGTTAGTTTTACATCAAGGAAAGCAAATACGTAAATATAATGCAAAAACAGATAGGAGTGTGGAAGAATCATAACTTTTGTTTTTCAGTGTTCATAAATAATCATAGCGTAACTCAGTGGTACATCTATGGGTCGATTTTGACAACTCTCAAGTGTAACGACATCATTTTCATACAGACTTTGCATAATATAATTTATCGAGGCTATTTTGACAAGTATTTTCAAGTTGATTAGTTTCTTATCTTAAACTTCAGTTCATATTAAGATGACACGCTTTTAATCTTTCGAAAAAAACAACGTTGTTGCGTATTTCTCTTAATGCCAAATGTATATTGAGATTGAGTGCATCTCTTTATCCAAATATCAACTTCACTCCCTTTTGAAGGAATCTAATTCTGCAGCTCTTGCTCTAGTCCCTCCATTCCACATGTACGAATATTTAAAAATAAAAATGCCCCGAATGGATTACTTTAATATATAATTACTCCATAGACTTATAGGTACACCTTTTTAATTAATGACATCCATTTGCAAATTATAATTATTCAGAAAAACTTATGTACGAAGCGTCAAACGGTTTGACGGACACGTGTATCGAAATTAACCTTTGAAGTAGTGTGTTATTGTGCATATCAAATTTAGGTATTAAAAATATGGCATATGTTAAATATAAGTCTTGAAGTATCACTTACGATTTTTAAGGGATGAAGTATCGAATTCACAAACTATATATGTTAAGACAACAAGTATTATATGTGTGGAATTTATATGTTGAAATATAAGTAATGGTTCTGGGTGCTGATTACTGAGTTTAACATATGAAGTATTGCTTCTATGTTAAACCAAAAATTACATCGTGTGTTGCTCACGTATTGTTTCTTAGTGTTGAAATATTGAGTTTGATTGTTAAAATATATTTAAAAAAAAATTACGTGTATCAAATTTAACCGCTAAAAAAATCGCATGTTAATCTGATCATATTGTCAGCCACAAAGATTTTCCCCTAATGTTACTTTACACATTTTCCATTATTTATTTCTTTCTATAGAAAAGGCTCCCCTCTATGCCAATCCAAGTATGTAACGCAAGCAAAATGATAATATAAATATGGTAGAAAATTAACTTACCTTTTTCATTACAAAAGGCAACATTGTCATTTTATATTTGTACTTTAAAAATTCAAAATGAAAATATATAGATACGAGCATCGGTTATAAAAGCCTTTTGTTTTAAGGAAAAAGAGAAAAGAGAAAAAGCCCAATAATCAAAGGCGCGAAATACGATAATTTTCCACCAAAATATTATTAGCAACCGATGATGATACGAATTTCGACCCAATAAGAAAGCTTTGCAAAAATAGAAAAAATTGAGATGACAGACTAATCAAAGAAATCAGCAAAAATCGGATTCCATTTTTTATGTTCATCTGAGTCATCCTTCCGTCCACCCACTGATTAAGTTTTCCGGCGACTCATGTCCGACGCCGATTTCCGATTTTCTGAATCATCGTTCCCGGCTAATTAAGCTCCGTTTCTAGGGATTTTCATTCCGAAACGGCGGCGTTTTTCTGCTCTCCAGTACTGTCAGTAACGCACCGTCGCCGCCGCTTAGTGATTTCAGACAATTTCCATAATTAACGAAATATTCCTTTTTGTGTACTCTAATCTCCACTTCATCTTACTATTTTGAAGTTAAAAGGTTTCCATTTATTCATTGGAGGAGTGGGAAGGTTTTTTAAGGCCGACCGCACACTCACTGCTACTCCTCTCGCTCCGTCTATGGTCTGCGCCTCCTCTGCCTTCCCTTCCGCAAGTTCGTCATCGTTCATTTTCATCCATCGTACTGAGGTTTGGAGTGTTACTTTACTTTTTTTTTTTTTTTGTCGAAATATAATCGGAAACGTAGTTCACGAATTAGGATTGTATTGATTTTGCATTGCTATATCTTGGTTTGCCTCCTTGAATTTGTTTTTGGTCGCTTTTTCTCCGTTTCATCGGTTTCTATTACTCTTTTTTATCTGTTTCGGTTCCTGCATGCTAATGTCTATATGAAATTTTTGTTGTTCGTGCGTGTAAGGTGTTCCGAATTGTGAATTTGATTAGGTTGTCTTGTGCTTTTACTGTGGGTGGATCTGCAGAGTGTAGGGTTTTCAATTGGGCGAATTACATTTACCGCCTTGAAGTTTGGTTATAACTAGAAAATCATCCCTACTATTTTGAGAAATACAAATAACTCCTTGGACTCAATGGGTGGGAAAGACAAGACCGGAAAAGTTGTAAAAAACTAAAAAAATTCCTGGAATGTATTTAAGGAAAAAATAAAACAGCAGGGAGATATTTGTAATTTTTCAGCCTTGACTTTGCTTTCAGATGAGTTCAGAGAGTTATTTGTATTTATCAAAATAGTAGGGATGGTTTACTAGTTATACCCAAAGTTCAGGGAGGTAAATGTAATTCGCCCTTTTCAATTTGTGCATTTCTGTGTGAGGAAACTACTTATATTTAGGCGTTTTCGCTGTACGGTGCTGTTTCTTCTGGCTCCGATTTAGTTCGTGGTTGAATTGTTGATTGGCATTTGCTTTGTTGGATAATTTGCCTGGTTATCGTATTACATTATCTTAGTTTGACTTTGGAGCAATTCATTTTGTAGGTTGAAGCATCTACTTCTTTTTTTCATTTGTAGTTCCACATAATTCTTGGAATGGAAATAGGTTATTGGTGAACCTACGGTGCTGTTTCTTCTGACTCCAATTTGTTCGTAGTTGAATTGTTAATTGGCATTTGCTTTGTTGGATAATTTGCCTGGTTATCATTTTACATTACCTTAGTTGACTTTTGGAGCAATTCATTTTGTAGGTTGAAGCATCTACCTCTGTTTTTCATTTTTAGTCCCACATAATTCTTGGAATGAAATTAGGTTATTGGTGAACTTGCAAAATTAACTTTTTTTTTTTGAAGTGACTCTTAATTTTTTGGGTTTTTAGAAGTTCCTGTCTTTATCTCTAACAAGGATTAACTTGTTTTAACCTAACATATGTAGGTTTTGTTCTCTTTTAAGTTTGCGGTTCGTACTTTCTAGGGTTCATGCGTGCAATTAGAGTGTAATTCTTTCCAATTCTAAAATTTTCACAGGAGAATGGATGGATCCACACTTCAAACAGGTGGAAGTGCAGATTCATCTCTGAGAAACTATAAGCTTGGAAAAACTCTAGGAATTGGTTCATTCGGTAAAGTGAAAGTCGCAGAGCATGTGTTGACTGGTCACAAAGTTGCTGTCAAGATCCTCAACCGCCGTAAGATAAAGAACATGGAAATGGAAGAAAAAGGTAATATATATGTGTGCACGTGTGTATGTACTTATATGGGCATTTTGGATTTTTGACCTTATTTACTTGATTGATGGATTTTCAGTTAGAAGAGAAATCAAAATATTGCGATTGTTTATGCACCCGCATATAATTCGTCTTTATGAGGTTATAGAGACCCCAACAGACATTTATGTCGTGATGGAGTATGTCAAATCTGGCGAGCTTTTTGATTATATTGTTGAAAAAGGCAGATTGCAAGAGGATGAGGCTCGAAGCTTTTTCCAACAGGTTAAAGAGCTGAAATACTTTATGTTGTGTTCTATTTGGTGCAGTTTCTTTTTATCGAGTTAAAAGAGTTTACAATTACTTTGTAGATAATTTCTGGTGTTGAGTACTGCCATCGGAATATGATAGTTCATCGGGATCTCAAACCCGAGAATTTGCTTTTGGATTCAAAATGCAATGTGAAGATTGCTGATTTTGGGCTGAGTAATATCATGCGTGATGGTCATTTTCTGAAGACCAGTTGTGGAAGTCCAAACTATGCTGCCCCAGAGGTTCCATATGCCCTTCAAGATTGTTGTTTTTATATTTGATGACTTGGGCAAATGAAGAAGTTATTTTTGTCGTATATGTAGGTTATATCTGGTAAACTCTATGCTGGGCCTGAGGTAGATGTATGGAGTTGTGGTGTTATTCTCTACGCTCTTCTCTGTGGCACTCTTCCATTTGATGATGAAAATATTCCAAACCTTTTCAAGAAAATAAAGGTCAGTCGAATTTTGTTTTAAATGCCCAACACACATCTGGTTTACATATTTTGTACAGATCCAGGTCTAAGTGTAGTTGTGTTATTTTTTGTTTACAAAAAAGTACTTGTAGTGTTTGATTTTTTCCCCACCATGGTAAAAAATTTCTCTTTCAGGGTGGTATATATACTCTTCCAAGCCATTTGTCAGCTGGGGCCAGAGATTTGATTCCAAGGATGCTTATTGTTGACCCAATGAAGCGAATGACCATTCCTGAGATTCGAGGGCACCCCTGGTTCCAAGCTCATCTGCCACGTTATTTGGCTGTGCCCCCACCTGATACAACCCAACAAGCTAAAAAGGTTAGGTAGTTGTGTGGTTACCAGTTTTTTGTCTCATCTTAAGCTGTTATTTGACTCTCTCCATGTGATCAATTTAGATTAGTTATTTTCTTTTGAGAAAAAACATATAGATGTTAAATGTATGAAGCAAAATTATAAATTGTTCATGCCAAATAGTCTGGCTGATTTTGTCTATTATATTTTGGTGGATGTAATTGTAATCAGCTGCAAAATAGTTTTAAAGGAAATCAGTAAGCTTTTGAACATTTAATTGATTTAATCTCTTTTTGACATGCTTGTTCCTGGTTGGCTGAGCATGCCATTATTTTCCAATCTACAAGTCGAAATCAGGAAGGAAAAATCAATTTTCAAGTATTTATAGAATAAATTGTTTCTTTTGTTTTTGTTCATGCATGTTCAGCAAAATAGGATTTGGCTACACTATATTTAGGTGCAACCAATCTCACACATTCTAAAGCTATGCATGTTTCTGTAAAAGAATAATAATGACAAAATAAAATGAACAGCTTGATTTGTTTCCACATTGAATTTTGTTATTGTGGTTAGTGTAATTGTTTAATTGCACATCGATTCCATTAATGTGTGTATGTGAAACCTCAAGGAGATTTTTTCTGAATCTCCAAGAATGATGTATTTGTATGTACTTATATTTGAGCAACCACTGATATTGTTTAGCAACTTTTTTTATACAGATTGATGAAGAGATTCTTCAGGGAGTTGTTAAGAGGGGATTTGACAGGAACAACATTATTGATTCGCTTCGCAATAGGGTCCAAAATGAGGTAGTTTTGTCTCTTCTTTTTTTTAATCCTCTTCTATTTATTTGTGTTTATTGCCATGGTTGTTACATCTTCTGAACATTTCAGGGAACTGTGACTTACTATTTACTACTGGACAACTTTCGTGTTTTTAGTGGCTACCTTGGAGATGAATTTCAAGAGTCCATGGTTAGTCTCTTTTTTTTCAAGTTGATGATGATGCTTATTATTTTTATATCCCATCTCCTGGTACTTGAGCCTTATTTTTGCATGTATGCAAGGATGATGTATAGTGGCAAAGTATGATCAGCCAATGCCATTTGTTACATTTCAACTGCAGCCTTAACCTGTTGTAGACTTGTAGCTCGTATCAGTTTTCTTCTGCTAATATGATTAATTTCATATAATGATACAATTGCTTTTGGGTTTATACATATAGGAACCCATTAATCACATGCAGCCAAATGAAGTTGTACCTGCACCAATTGGACAACGTGTACCTGCGGATTACCCGCAAACTTACTTTAGGCAATTCCCTGTAGACCGGAAATGGGCTCTTGGACTTCAGGTTAGTTGTTAATTCCTTCCTCGTGTTTGCTTCTTTTCAGAACAAAAAAAAGCTGCATTACGTAAAATTCTCATATGGTGGACTGGGGCAATTTGAAAATCGGTACCAGGTTATGTTGACGTGTATGAAAAATTAAATAGTACCCCGTTTTTTTTTTTCATTGAGAAAATTCACTAATTTCAAGTCACTTTCCAAGTTTTGCTAATCCTCCCTCCCCTCTCTCTCTGAAGTCTCGTGCTCATCCTCGTGAGGTTATGACGGAAGTTCTGAAAGCTCTGGAAGAACTTAATGTTGGTTGGAAAAGGATTGGACACTACAACATGAAATGTAGATGGAGTGGAATTCCTGGTCAGGATCAAGGCATGGTTAATAGTTCCATGCTTGGTAATCACTACTTCGGAGATGATTCCTCTATCATAGAAAGGGAAGGATTTACTAGGTTACCAGATGTAGTCAAATTTGAGTTGCAGGTAATTCTCTTTTATTCTGATACTGTTCTTTGGATGATAATTTGTCTGAGCTCAAGTGGATGAATTAACTGGTTACGCTGTCTTTTATTATGGTCGGTGGGGTTGTCGTATCATTTGTTTAAAGCCTTACTCCATATTATGTTTCAATGGGAGAAGCTGTTTGGCTACTACCCTGTATTTACACTTAAAACTGGACTATCATACTTTTGATTGTTGCATAATATGGGTTCTGGTTTGCTTGAACTGCAATTCGGACTATCATTTTTTTGTTCTGATAACGTTGTTTGAACATTGCAGCTATACAAGACCCGAGAGGACAAATATCTGCTTGACCTACAGAGGGTTCAGGGTCCACAATTACTGTTTCTGGATCTCTGTGCTGCTTTCCTTGCTCAGCTTCGGGTCCTCTGACATTACAGACAGTAGTTCCCTTCCTTCCGAAGAAGATGAAGATACCTAGTTAATGATGTACATATTTTAACATAGTGATTGAGGTTGAAACATTTTACCTCCATAAGGTTTCTATTCCCCCCTTGATACATTTTCTCCTGTTTCTCATGCCGATCTTTTTCCGGCTCTTTTGAGTTTCGGCCTCTCGCACGGCACAGCCTTTAATTTTCCCCGTTCCTGGAACTTTATGAAGACAGATGCTAAGAGATTTTATGACTAACTGAGTTTTAATATGCCCTAGATATGATATTGTCCCAGTATGATGGTGGAATTGGAAAATTACTTTGGTTGAGTTTAAGTTTAACCGTTCGTCAATTTTGTTATGGCCAGAGTCCTACTCATGGCGACGTGGTTGAATTGGGAGAAGCTGTAGGTATTATTGCAGGTCAATTGATCGGAAGAGCCGGGTATTCACAGGAGGTACGGCATTACATCATGTGAAAATTCCTTGTAATGGAAAATAAAATAATCAAGTGTGAAGTGGAATGATTTGTTTGACCTTAAAAAGGACAAGAATCAGAACAAAATGATGTAAAATCAATGGTCACTTTCACATGAAAGTTACATTGGAGAAAAAATCATTTAATAAAATAAAAAAGCCATTTTTGTTCTGGTACATAGAAATCGAAGCATACTACTAATTTTTTTAAAAAAAAAAAAACTCAGTAAAATGGCGGATGATTGGATGTCAGTCACAGCAGACTTCTCTTCACCATCCCTGCTTCCTGTGAATACTACTAACTGACTATGATAAAAGGTTCATCAAATTACCAGAAAAACCATAAAAAAATTAAAAAAAAAATTAAAAGGGGAATTCTTTTGTTATGTTTTTTTAGTAGTTAAACTTAATTTAACTGACGTAGCAAATAGGAGGAAGATCAATGGAACTCCACAGTGACGTTTCGCCATCGAAATTCGAAGAAGTCGAAGTTTCTTCCTCGTTTTGCTTCTCCTCCTCATTCTGAACCAGTTCAACAACGTTGTCTTCTTCCCCAGGACTAGGTTTCTCCTCTTCTTCTTCTTCTTGATTATTATTAACCTTAGAGCACGCATTCATAAGGATCGTCAGATGTTCTTTCCTTTCCTGTTGAAGTACGCTCCCGGACTTGAGCTTCAGCTTCAGGCACTCCGTTATCCCATTGAAGGCGTACAGAGACGCCGAAAATTTCCTCTCGTAGTTCATCCTCTTCATGGCCTCACTCAGCATTGCCGGATCGTCGGCGTAACCCTCTGCTCCGGAACCTGGCTGCGGAATTTCAAAAGGAGGGCAATTATAGCACGATCCGATGTCATCCACGAAATGGAATTCCGCAATCCCTGGATTTACGTTTTTCCCTTCTTCTTCTTCTTCTTCGACGTATTCCTCTGTTTCTTCTTCAACTTCCGGGCTTCCATCGCCCCAGTCGAGGTTCGGGCTTGGTTCATAATGATCACTGTGATTTTCTCCGGTGGGGATTTCACTTTCCGGGTTGTAGTCGTCGATGTCATTGAGAAAATCAGTGAATTGTGCGTCCTGGAAATCGGCACCTTCGTGATCGGGGAATTCCCCTGTTTTCATTTTCTGATGATCCATGGAAGAAGAAAGCGATGAAGCATTAGAAGAAGAAGAAGAAGAAGAAGCAGAAGCTGCGGCGAGGGAGGAGTTGTTCCTGGCCTTGAGTCTACTCAGGAGAAGATTGGTGATTTTGGAAGGAAGAGCTGGAGTTGAAGACGAAGATGAAGAACAGGGCCAGAAATTCGTGCGGGTATTAGCTCCTCTGAGAAGGCAAGCGGCTTCGTCGTACGCCCTGGCGGCTTCCTCCGCCGTGTCGAAAGTCCCTAGCCACACCCTTATCTTCTGAATGGTGTCTTTGATCTCCGCAACCCATCTCCCCGACGGCCTTTGTCGGACCCCGACGAACCTCTTCCGAGCCCGGCGTGCCCCGCCTAGTGCCGCGGCGGCTGCTGCTTCCTTCACCATTTCGTCCCAGGCGGCGCCGCTGTCTTCGTCGCCGGATGGTGACGAGCTCTTTTCTTCCGTTCCGTGGTCTCCTCCTGCCTTTCTCTTCCTGCCCATTTCGTGTGTCTGTTTCGTTTTCTTTTCTTCTTCCCTTTTTGTTGCTCAGAAACTTCAAAAGTGGTAATTTTCTTTCTTTCGTTGTGTTTTCTGGTAAAATGAGATGGAAAGTGGGCATATTTATATGTAAACGAAGTCGGATGCTTTCAATCATAATTTGAGCGGAAAGGGTCCTTTTCTTCTTTGTATTTTGTTCGCTTACGTTTGTTGTTGAGCTATGATTTTAAAAATTCAGATGGATACTTTGACCCGGCCAAACATGGAGTTTTTTTTATTTATTTTAAGGACAATATTTTTAGGTAGAAATGATTAGTTTAAGAAAAGGAAATATCTCCATTTTGTTTGGATCAGTTGCACTTTTGATCTTTTACGCCTCTTTGTTATAAAAATAGTCTCTCATGTTGTTGCAGTTTTGGTTCATGTGATATATTATGATCAATTTTAACCTGTCAAAGGTTTCTAGGAGTTTTTTTTAAATGAAAAAAAAATAGCCAAGGTTTTCTCATAAATTTCATATTTTTCAGCAACTCGTGTAATAAATTTTACCTATTTAGACAAATTGCAGAGACAAACCGAAATTGCTGAAAACGAACCAACTGATATACAGTGTGGCATGGGTAAAAATTATTATGTTGGCAAGTGAAGAATATGAAAATCATGAGAAAATCCAAACTTTTGTTTTCATTTCAAAAATCTCTAAAAAAGAAAAACTGTTGACCTTCTCATTTTAACTACTTAAAACTGGCTATAACAGGTAACATGAACAAAAATTGCAACAACATGCAAACGTAAGGGATTATTTATGACACAATGAAACATAAAAGATCAAAAGTGCTATTTTTCATCGACAAAAATATAAACAAACTCGAGAGAGTTCGCTAGCTTGGAGGATATCACAACTAACTGGGATAGGACGATTGGTAAGAAATATCATTGATTAAACTAACACAACTGGTCATTTTTTAAATCTGAAAATGAAGCAGAATGCATAGGTCTCATCACTTTGATGAAAGTGACCATTTGTAATCTTGCAATTGTTGGACATACATACATACTGATATTAACAGCAGATTTTGCGTTAGCGAGAGAGCCCATCAGTTAAGTTAGATACAACGGTCGAAAACAACGGCCTATAGAGGTTGTTTTCTCTTTCAGTGACAACCAATGCAATATCATATCAAACATTTGCAAGAGTTTAAGGAGTCATCTTTTTTTTTTTTGTTTGCTAACTTTCACATTCTGCAGATGCTGTTTTCATTTTCATGTTTCATCTCTGTTGATTGATGTACAGAATCTCAAATCTAATCACTAATGTCATCCTCCTAGTTTTTGTTTAGTTTAGGATTAAACAAAAAAAAAATCTCAGAAGAAAGAAAAAGGACCTTCAATAACATCCCAGAATTTCTAACATGGATACGCTAGCTAACATGGACCAATTCTAAATTTCTAAAACGACACAAAAATTCGTAACGAACATGTATGTGGTAATAAACAATATCATCTGGTAAAGAAGGTGAAAAACATCGATTGAAGCGATTTCTCCTAAGTCCTGGACAACCAAGGATGTCCAAATTCCTAACCTTAGCCTGTCATATATCCTGTTTTTTTCCGACTTAACTTACTTCTTCTTATTACATCCTAGGCACACTTAGTTTTTCCTCTCTCTCTCTCTCTCTCTCTCTCTCTCTCTCTCTCTCTGATTCATATAAACCTAATCAAGATATATTAATATATTATATATGCATGACAAAGAATTATTATTTATAAAAAAGAGCTGCTGCTGATGGCCTTCGCGGAAGCTGCAGCAGACAGTGACGTCCGCAGCTTCACGCGGACATTGGACACAAACTATGTTGTGTGGTGTGTGGGTTTGTGACCATTTTCATTCACAAATTAAGCATATTCTGGGATTCACCTCAAAGTTCCTTTTGTTTTCTTTTGCTTTTTTGTTTTTTGTTTTCCCCTCTTCTTCAAGAGAGATGAAAAATAACTTGGGATCGACCTGAAACAATTGGCAATTTTGGAAATGGCTTCTTTCAGGATGCCAATTCTGTCTAATTTTCCGTGCATAAAAAATGACAAAGAAATGGGATACCAGAATGGTAATAAAGGACAATTACTAAATGCAAAAAGCTAGCAAATAATATCAATTTTGATGAAGGAAAATTGTGTTTCAGAAGTAGACAAAAATATCCCCTGAAAGGAGAGGTTTTTACTGTGGCAGTGGCACTCGCACTGGCACAGTACTCCCGAGTGAAATTCAGTTTTAAGTTTATGACTAAATAAATGCTTTTGCATTATCTCATATTTGAAATCTTCTGTCTACAATTGTCCTATTTTTCCTGTATACTAACTATCTTACAATGGGGAAATAAATCCCATAATGTGACATGTAGATTCACCCTCTATTGTAAGAGGGTAGACAGGACAATAACAGATAGAAAAAAAAAAAAAGATCTGGTCTCCCATGAGGTAAATGAAACAAGTCGGGTCGAACTTGAGTTTGACAAGCTTAATCTCAACTAATATTGACTCAGTAATTCGTTGAGCCAACCGAGTCATACTATCATATGTTACTCAATCTCAACTAATATTGACACAGTAACTCGTTGAGCCAACCGAGTCATACTATCATATGTTTTTCGTTTAAATCAGATTACCAAATTGTATTCCATTTGGGAGCATAGAATGAACATTTAATTTAAGCAATATAAAAAAGCAAAGGGACAAAGCACATAAAATATTCAACAAGGAGCCAACCGTTATGACAGAATGCTTCTTGCAAGTGACCAATTTTTCCCATTATCATAATCATGGATGAACAGTTAGAAAATGAGTAAACAAAAGCATTCAACAGCTGATTGGTTTCTCTTTTACAAACAAACAAAAAAAATATTCACAGAAGAAACACAAGTCAGGCGATAAAGAACAGGACAGACAAGATTTTGCACCAGAAAATGAAAGGCCACTCATACTATATAATATAAACAAGTACAGTGTTCCAAATGTCGACAATTCCCACCTTTTTGCGCTTGTTATTTTATCGTTTGAGAAAGAGTTGAGCATCTCTTCTCCCTCCCTTCCCTCCCTCTCAGAGTGCCAAGTGGAGGAGAAATGAAAGGGAAGCCCCTTCCCCTGATCAATTCAAGAGAGAAAAACATGTCAATGCAAGCACAATCTCTTTTGGCCATCCATGTGGAGGTCCCAAAACCAATCACAATACTCTCCAGTCCTCTAAACTTTCGTAATCACGCGATGGCAACATGATTGACTTGTAATCTCAAAATCTCAAATAACCTTATTCAACCAAATATGAAAATGACCAAGATAAGATATGATATGATCACACCCCAACAAATGCCATATTTTGGTCATCAACTCTATGTAGAGAATGTACATGTCAAAGAATCATAAGGAAAAATTAGGCTACCATATTGGCCTTTGTCCCTACTATACTGTTAACACCATATGCCAAAAGGAAGAGCCTAAGCGTAATTATAAAGTTTTGAAGATATGAGCCTACAAGATCAGATACAACAGATAGATCGCAAACAAGAACTCCCCTGATAAACTATTTGATTTTTCTTTTTTTCCAGGTACCAGATGAGAGGAATGCAGACATGCTATAACAAAAATAAAAGAACAAGAAAAGATCAAACACCAAAATATGAAGTGACTAAAAGCTTTTCCACGAGTAAGAACTGTTACAGACCTTTTCATCCATTCCTCTATCTTAGTAGGGGAGAGTTTATTTCATCCGTTCTCGGATAATGAACTGGTTCCAAGGCAGGATCTCGGTATGCATTTTCAAGTTCATCGTAAAAATTTGAGATGGTAGGATCAGTTTGGTCATCTTTGTCTTTCTTTATCAAACTCTGTTCCACATAGAAATAGAATAGTCACTAAATCTTCAACAAGAAGTCAAAATGGTAAGTCACGCTGGAAGAGATGCATATAATCGTCTCTGATGAGAAATGCTTGCTTTAATTTTGTGAACATGTAGATTGCTACATGGAACATCATATACAAGCATGAGAGTCGAGAGGTCCATACAATGGATTAATCTTGTCAATTAACCTAGACCACTCTTTTTTTCCCATAGATGTCATGCGGGAAGAAGGATACCTAGAAGAACTCCCATCCACACAAAATATAACAGAATCAAATGCATGCTAGACTTTCATATTCTCCTTTATGTGCTTCAATGACACTACAGGTGGAAGGTATTGAGTTCAAAATGGTGAATTGAGGGTAGAGTAGACCGAAGATCTGTAGTCATTTGGCTGAATAATGCGCAACATTTGCTTCCCCTATTATGTAACCACTCCCATCTCTCACAGAACCTAACATGGTATATTCCCATCATAACGTTTTCTATCTATGGATTAAGCATTACCAAGGAGCTACTCATTCAGAACTCATTTGTCTGCTCACTTTATTTATTTATTTATTTCCCTTCAAGATTGATTACTCTTCCATATTTAAATTTGGCAGTGCCTACTTTTCTCCACTGCAAACAAGACTCAACAAGACTGTCTTACTGACTACATTGACCACCCTCAATGTCCTTGATGAAATGGAATTCAATGAAAGCCTTTACATGGATCAGGTAAAAACTGGAGTAAAATTTATAACAATAAGAAGACAAACAGGCAGCATGACACGATGAACTAAAATTCTAACAGTTGGAAGTGTTTTCAGGAAACAGAAGAATATACCTCAGCAGAATAATCTTTAAATGTAGGAAGGAAACGCCTCTGGCAATAGTTGTTGAATATAAGAGTGAAAATTGGCAGAGGAATTATTAAGCTTGAAGCTACTGGCATTTCCTTCAACCCGAATATTCCAATTGCAATGACATGCATCAGAACTAAGGAGAATATAGTTGAATCGTGTACTATGGGCCAAAACTTTCCACCAGTCTCAAACTGAGGTGCATAAACATTCAATAGCTGCTCAAAGATTTTGAAAAAGGTTAATATATTGTATCTCACACATACACACACAAAGGAATTCATTGATCTAGGTCACTTATGAGCAAGTCAATAAACCTAGGCTTAAGGTGTGATGGATTCATTTCACATTAGAGTATCTGGAGCTAAATACAGTGGCAAAACACATGCAACACTCATCTATAGCATCAGTGACTCAGTGATCACATATCAGATATAGAGTTTACCAAAGGTTTCCAGTGGTGGATAAAGTACCTTTAACATTTAAAATATTTAGGATTCAAAAGTTAACAGGAAAAAGGACATTATATGAAGGTTGCAAAGTTAGCTTCAACAAGCACTATCTGTAAATGCGATAATCGAGTAAACTACAAAGTTGAGCATAATCTAAAGACAGGTATAATCAAGTAATAAGTTACAGATTACTTGGTGGACCAAGATAACAGTTAGCAGCTTCTTTTTACTTTTCAGTAGCCTATCCTCTGTACAGTCTATTTACAAGAAAGGGCTAGCTATTGATAAGGCAATAAGAACAATAAAGAAATAGCTGACTGACCTGGTTTCGGTAGATTATGTATGCCAGACAGTAGAAAACCAAGAGAAAAGGCAATATTAGTGGTGCAAGGAAGAAGTACGTTACACCAAGGAGGCCAAAAAAGAGTATCCCAGGGATATTACTATGGTAAGGAATCGATGGCACTTTGAAATCATCATGAGAGTTTCCACCAAATATTCTTTTAATGAAACTATAAAGCAATCTTTTCACTTGAAAAAGTTCTGAAGAAGTACCGGTCCATCCAGAAGTCACAATATATGCGATGAAAAAAGTAGCCTGCACCAAAACAGTACATGGAATCATTTTTCTTCATTTGCTATAGAAATATGGCCACCAGTTTTTGTATGAAAATTTCCCTCTTGCCAATTTTGCATAGCTTCAGTTTTATAATAACATCAATTTCCTACATCCAAATACATGGTTTTGGTCCTTACCATCACAGAGCAATCAAAGCTAGCATTGGATTAGATGCTTCAGCTTTAGTGCTTAATATATGGGAGCACACAACTATCGAGGAAATTCATGCACAAAGTTACCTGGTATGTATTCTAGAGCATCCACAAATCAAAGTGCCTTTTATTTGATATCTTTCCGAAGTTATATTGGATACTCTGCCAACAAGAGATTACAATACAAAATTTCTAATTAAGTATCCAACTTCTGATAATTCTAACTTGGGTCTCTTTTGTTTATCTCTTCTAAGTGGAAGTCAGCATTTTTCACTTGAAGACAATATACAAGTACACTACTTCAAATGTAACAAAGCTTTAAGGAAAAGAGAAATCTCAAATTATTTCAGTGGATAAATATTGGGAATAATAGACAGATACCTGTCCAGGAACTGCTACAGCTAGCAAGCGAGGAATGTTCTTTGGCTCAAGGAAAACATCAACACGATAGAGAGCTGATCCTGATAATACATTTCCAAAGTAGATGTTCCAGATAGTAAATAACAACACTTTTATGCACGCACTTTTTTCAATCTGACTCAGTGCAATGTACCCTTGTATGGAGGATAGCATAACCATTACTGATGGCACAAGAAGCAGAAACATTTGCAGAATAAGACTAGGAAGATATCCCGTAACTATGCGACTGACAAATGTTCTGTAAAATGCAAATAAAACCTTATATTAATAACCAACAGCTGTTTCTGGCAGTTGGAGAAAATCAAGATAATGACAAATCTAAAAAGAATAGAAGTAAAATAATGGAGGAGAGAGAGAAGAGGGTATAGATTAAAATACAGGGAACCAAAAGAAGATATTAGAGTAGGTTTAAATTTTCACTCTACAGTTCAGAGAGATTATCAATGAGTGTCTCCAAAATTCATTAGTGTGGAATGCCATCCTAAGTGAAAGCTCAAGAAGTTACAAATTGAAAGATTGTACCTATTTGCTAAATATAACAAATTGAAAGATTCTACTAGTATTTTTACTTGTCACAACAGTATGACATCATATTCAAACTTATGAATAATACACTACTAAGCTGAATAATTAGTGAAGCTATTTCGCGTGGATTGTCTTGAATTCATTTTTTACTTTTTATTCTTTTATATCCGTTACAAGTGGAATGCATTTCTTCTGGAATTCAAGTGTTTTGTTCTCTAAAGCCCTACACAAAGATTTAGGGTTTTATATAAAATTTCTGATCTAGTAATAATACTGTTCTAAAGACTAGCATAAAAGCATATACAGAGCAGATTGGATATGCTCAAGCCTCGGATGTGTTTTTTTAACAGGAACTACAAGAACTAGCAGATGAAGCCCTTCACACAACATTGTAGCGTAATTACTTACATTCTCAAAACGCTTTTCAGAAAAGGAAAATACGTCTCCAGCTGGTCTAAATGAGTAAGGCCTTGCACTAACAAAACTGGTATGACGAATAAAATGGTGAGAACAGCGCAAGTGCCAAAAACAAAAATGCTACTAATCCATCTTCTCATAAAAGAAGCCGAGAATAAAGGCCAGTGAACATCCTGGGGATGAGGAGCTGGCTCTGTAATCCATTGTGAGGGATTCACCCCTTGTCTGATACGTGAAGCTATTGCTGCACCAAGCCGTGTCTTAAAAGACACAAATGCAGCTTGAACTTCCTGTCAAAATGAAGAACAAACATAAATCGCAGATCATCAGTACAGTCTAAACCATTGCAAAAACACTTTGAAACAGTTTTTACTTTTCTGGAAACATCAGAGCCTTGTTAGGGAAATAAACATTAAGAATATAGATGTACCAACATAACCATGAGGCTAGAAAAATGGAGCTGTCTTCTGAATGGAGAAAACAAATATTACTGCTTGGTTGTTCTCAGTAAAGAAGTTTTCAGGTGATAACTTATACTAAAAGCAGATACTAACCAGACAAAAACTGGAAAAAAAAAAAAAAGAACACCATGCTACCTTTACCCGTAGTGAAGATTGCTCTGTACGCACGCTATGTTCAATATCACCCAACTTCTTTTCATAATGATCCAGAAGATCAACCTTTTTCCCAGTAAGTCCCATAAATCCATCACGCTTGAACCTTTGTGCACGGTTACTTGATCTCAAACTGACAAGCTTTCTGTACAACTTATCTGCATCATTCTGAAGGATAATTAATCAGAGTTCAATGATTAGCTGAAATCTCATTATTAGATTGGTGTCTTTGTTGTCTTGAACAAGATTTAGAGAATTCTCATTTACATCTGATTTCTGCCCTATCAAAACTGGTTAATTCACGCATATGAAGTCACAAAAAAAAAGTGCATTAAACTTGTGATTATTTCTATGGTAAACCACAAGGATACTTGAATACAATGCATGTATAATAAAATACATGCACGCAAAAGTACAAAGGTACTGCTATCAGCCCACTTCATTGCACACTGATATTACAATCAATCTTTTTAGACTGGTATATGTTGGCGTGAGCACTAGATCCTCTGTTTGATGTCAATAAGCCAACTTCTAGAAGATGTCCAAGGCAATTTTTTGAAAACTTAGCTCCCACGTCAAACCATGACGTAAAAGCAACCAAGCATTAATTCTTTTGATAACTAAAAACAACAGAAGGATACAAGCTGAACTGAAACACCAACACAGACTTTTCAATTCACTTTACAACCAAATGTAAATCCTCCCCCCTTTTTTTGATTATCAGGGTAAAGTTACAGAAACAAGAATAGCAATGCTAATTGGCAGCACTAGTTAGAAGCAAATAACAAAATCAATCACATCCAAGTAAATGAGGTGATAGATATATCAACCTCTCAAAAAGGTGATACTTACAATAAGACTTTTCAGCTTGCTTGTTCGGTGTACTACACAGTGTGAAAGATAAGTAGACGGATAATGTTCAGTGAAAAAGCTCTCAACACTATGACTGATACTACTCCCAGAGGAAACCGGGATGCTGCGCACTAAAATAGTGAACTCTTGCGGTTGATGTTTGGACGAGTAGAAAAATGCTAATCTTTTGGATGAAATATATGAATATTCCTGCAGATTAAGTGATGTTTCAGCATCTAGAATGTATAATTTTGGCAGTGCAGACTGAAAAGGAAAAAAAAAATAATAAAAATAAATAAACTTAGGTTTGTAACACATGATTCACTTACAAAATAAAGAAGGCAGCAGACAAACACTGTGAAAACGTATACCGCAGAGAAGTGAATCCATAACCTAAGAAAGGCCAAGAAGATTGTCAGAGTTCAGAACCACCCAAATGCCCACTAAAAAGTTACTAAATTCAGCCAACAAGGGTGACACTGTTAACCACAACTTTGTTTAACCTCAAGCAGGAACTGGAAAAGAAAAAAAACTGAATAACAGAGTTTTACAATAATGACTGTATTGAAGAGTGAAAGACAATTGACTACATGAAACTAATGTTTAACAAGCAATGTGAATTATAATCAAAAATAACAAATTAATCAATCAAATAATTGGAAAAAATCAATTTAGAGACGTGATGAACAGATCCAAAAACAGCAAAACATATTATATTCCCAGAAGTCACAAAGTTCTCTGACATGAAACTATAAATGATTCTGGATTTTGCGTCCCAGCAATCAAGTTAAATTCCACTGTAAAATCCAGCTTCATACCAAAGACAATGATCACCTGTTTGAGCCATCATCCACATTTGAAATGGTAAATGTTTCCAGAGTTTTATTTTGCATGCCGGCAAAGTCAAAACTGATCTGGTTACCAGTATAATTAACAGGAACAAGAACAAAAACTCCAATAACACCAGCAAAAGCGAATATCCTCATACTGCAAAATAAGATCACTTAAAATTAGCAAGATGTAGAAAACAAAGAACAACCTAAACTAGATCATATCTTTTATTTGTCCGCTAGTGGGTAAATAATTTAACAATATACAATTGCAGTTAACTTCCAGGTGGTTATAACTTCAAATTGTAATAGTGACCGTGATTTTCCTAACTCAGATCAAGCATTGAACTCCGCAACTGGAGAAATGGCTAAGTGAACCTGAATATGAAAATCCGCATGAAGACTACAGCATCCAAGCCCGAATTCGATAACAGCTCATCTTCAGTCGGCTGCCATGCCCTTCTCAACCAACCAGCAGAAGGTAACAATCTTTCCAATTCGAAATCCCTTCCTTCCTGTTGTTGCGATTTTCCCTCAGCAACCAAACGGGGTGCATATACATCAGCATAGCTCGGCTGCTTTCTCAATATAGAATAGAGCGCGAAGCACAGAAGGCTGATTGCGAGATTTATTCCAACGGAAGTCAGAAGCGCAGAGAGGATCATCTTTTCTCTTACGAATACTCTGCTTTATTGCAAAACTCACGGAACCCGACGATACATCAACTCTGCAACTAGAAATGAGTTCATTCCAATTAGAAACATGAAGAATTTACAGAACGAATTACACTGCAACTGAAACTGAGCTAGCAAATGCACGTAGCTAGTTAAAAGAGCATCATACTCAAACAAAACTTGGAGGTTTTTCTTTAATCTTGCATTGCAACTCTCTTAGGTGTTGCTAGCATCAGGAGGTGAAGAAAGAGAAGCTTCCGCAGGTTCCGGGGAACGGTGGTCGGGGAAAAAGTTAAACGGCTAAAGAGACGAGAGGAAGATGCAGACAGAGTCAGGTGGCGTGCGGGTTTGGGTTTGGGTTGAGATGGTGGATCGTGTAATTGGGTTACACCAACAATGGCTGGGCCCCGGATCCAATTTGTACTTTACCCAACTTTCTTTTTCAAATCAATCACTTTTTTTTCAAATCAATCACTTTTGAAGCTGGATGAGGCATATCGGTTAATAAATAGTTTTGAAAATGTATATAATATATTTAATACTCCCTCCGTTCCATTCAAAGAGTCCACTTTAAAATTATATAATTTATTATGAGTTGTGAGATACAGCACCTAAAATAAGTAATTTACCACCACATTTTTCACTTATATCCTTACTTTAGAAGTAAGGGTTAATTGTGAACCACACATTGTTATATTAATAAGGGTATATAATGTAAATAAATTCAAAGTGGACTTTTTAAATGGGACAAAATTTATTTTTCAAAGTGAACTTTTTGAGTGGGACGAAGGGAGTATTAAAATGTGTAGTTAAATAATTAAAAAAAAATTTTAAAAGTTATTATTCTAAATAATAAAGAAATATATTAATTAACGGTACAAACTAAAATTAAAACCAAAATAAACGAAACCAATGAAAACATAATGAAAACATAGGTTATCTCAATAATCATTATAAAATAATACTATTAGAAGCATGATTGTTTCTCTACGAAAGAAGTATGGTCACTTGTTGGACATTTAATACAAGAAGGGAGTACAATGAAAAGAAGAATAATCTACCAAATAATATACTCTCTCCGTCCTCATTTAAAGAGTTTACTTTCAAAAAAAAAAAATTATTGTCTCATTTAAAGAGTCTATTTTAATTTTATTTACATTACATATCCTTACTAATATAACAATGTGTGATTCATAATTAACCCTTACTTATAAAGTAAGAATATAAATGAAAATTATGGTGGTAAGTTACTTATTTTAGATGTTGTACTCACAACTCATAATAAGTTATACCCATTTCAAAGAAGACTGTTTGAGTGGAACATATGGAGTATTAACTAAAAATATACAGAGAATGTTGAATTTGTTTAAAGAATATATAGCTTCAAATCGTGTAAAACACCTCGTTAAGACTTTATTTTTTTTTTTTTTTGTGTGCAGCAAATACATAACTAATGAGTTCAGATTACGTGTCGCCTAAGCGACATGTCTCCACTCACATTATGTGCAGTGAACTTCTTAAGAGGCCCGTACACAATGTGAGAGAAGACACGTCGCCTAAACGACATGTGATCTCATCCGATAACTAATATCCCTTAGGATAAGGTCAAATTATGTTGATTAAAGCGTACACTAACTTTATCAACACTAATAACAATTAACAATAGAATATAGAGATACAGAGTTTATGACTCGTGAAGTTGTGATATTCATATGAATATTCGTCTGCTCTGATTTTGCCCCACTGAGTCTATAAGTATTTATTGACCTTCAATATGTGTGTGTTCTAAGGGTAAGGGGTACAACTCTTCCAATAGATAGGACACGCTATGAATACGACCAGACACGTGTGTATAATATTTGGAAAATGTTATTCACATGAGCATGTTTACTATTTGCAAGAATAATTTAAAATTTTTTGTAGTGAAAATACTGAAATACCCTTCACTTTACAAAAAAAAAAAAAAAATCAACAGCATTTTTGTGCTGGTGTCCTGCGGCGCCTTTTATGTGGAAATGCCGCTTAACTCAACCGGGATTTTGTCAAAATCTCGCTAGGTGTAGGCGGGATTACTATACAATCTCGCTCATTGTAGAAAATCTCGCCCACACCGGGCGAGATTGTATATTAGTTAGTAATTTTGAAAAAAGAAAAAATCCCAACTTTAAGCAAAAAAACGTGTATATTGTTTACTTACGGTGAAAATTTGTAAGAGAGTAAAAATGTGAAAAATGAAAATAGGTAGATGAAAATTTATGTTCATAGTTTTTCTCCAAAATATAGATAAGGATGTTTTTGTCTGTTCAATACTAAAAATTTTAGAAAATGTTATATGAATAGTAAAGCAGATTATCTGAATAACATGCTTGCTCCCTAATATTTTCATATATGTGAATAGTTGCCTTTCGAAGGGAGAACTTGTGTAGGATTCTTTTCAATACTTTCGACATCAAATTTGTCTTTTGATGTCGATTCCTGTGTCGAACCAATTGAGAGTCGCATGCTGCTATTTGGATTATTTTCAGCATTTGGCTTTCAACCACCTTCAAACATCGAAGGGTCGTTGAACCATTTTAGAACCTAAAAGTTTGATTTATGACTTCCAATCTTGTGGTTTCCCTCTCTACTTTTTTTTTGGTGTCGAAAGTTCACTCGTAATTAATGAAATAAAAAATAATAATTATTCTTGTTATATTTACAATTAAACTATGAAAGATTTCCAAACAAGAAAATAATTATTTTGCAAGAGTTGAGTATTGAAGAGTAATACAAGAATAGTACTGAAAAATTAGTTGGTCTATCATTATTCAGTATTGAATATCTTGTTTTGGGTGAATATGCTAATTTATCTATTATATTATTTTTACTCAATAATTTTATTGGAAATATTTGCAAGGGCATTGACAAATCACAAATGTTAAAAATATCTATAGGAAAAATATCATAGATTTGGATTTGCATTATTAATATTAAAAATATATATACTCCCTTTTTGTCTTTACATTATTATTTTTTAATTATTTTTAATTATTTTTTTTTCTCCTCCCATCCTCTCCCCCGCTCAATCCAGCTCTGTTGGACTCCCACGCTAGTATTTTTCTTCATTTTTGTCCATAAATGAGAAAAACTGAATCTGAAATTGAATTCAAAGTGAAAGATCAGATTGGTGAAACACCAAAACCTACATGATTTTGTTGGGTTTGGGTGACTTCCAGTTCTATCAATTGGATACAAAACATTTTTGTTTTGGCAATTTGGATACTCAATTCGATTGAGGATCAGATGAGAATCTTCCGAAGAATTCAATGGATTATTCAGGTTTTCATATTCCTATTCCATATTTTTTTGAAGTTTTGAGCCTTAGATTTGCACGTCGTTGGATTTTTGAAGAACTTTTGAGTTGAATTCATGCTATCTTTGTTTACATATGTGATATGCCTATATTAATATTGCTTTTGGGGAAATGCCTAATGTAATTCCATTATAATGTCGTTGTTTTGGTTTTATTTTTCTGAAAGCGCAACTATCAAATACAGAGAACCTTGGATTTTGGTTAATTCCTCTGTTTGATGCAGCATTTTGTCATCTTTTAACTTAGTTGTTTTTGTCATAGAAGCCAGTGTATTTTCCTTTCTTTCACCACTTAAAAAAATAATAATAATATATGTATTTTTTAATGTATTTTTGGTTTACATTAATGCATCATAGTATTTTGTTTTATGTAATACTTGCGCTCTATTTTATTGCAATTGTGTCACTTAAACTTCCAGAAAACCTAAACCTTAATACTGTTAATTTGTTTTTGCGCTCTATAATATCAAGTGCCTATCATCACTTTAGTTTTGTTTAATCACATTGAAATGGGTGATCTTGAAGCTTGATACCCTTTTATTATCTACCACAGGAAAGAGTGTTATGTTGGACAAATCTGGGGCTTCCAAGTTGATTAATGATGGGTGTGGCTGATGACGCTGCTGCATTGACTAGGGAGGCAGGCAAGACTTTCAATTCTACTGGTGATGGCACGACAACTTGTTTACAACTACAAATTCTCTCACGACTCTTTCAACTATTATATGAAGTGAGACGTGGCCTTGTTTAGGGTTTATGAATATTTATATTTAATACTTTTAGCATTAAGTAGATGATGATCATATTCTGTAATGAAATTCTGCATATCTTATTTGAATTTATTATTTAAATGAATAGCATCTATTGAGAATTTTAACTTTTACGTTTCGTTTTTTATGTGCCTTTAATTAGAAAAAAGATTTAAATTTTTGAAGAAAATGAAAAATGTTTTTGATAATTTTGAAACAGAAATGTTTATTTATTTATTTTTGAATTCTAAATACATTTGCAAGTGATAGGCAAGCGAAGTAAAAATTTACTGTAAAAATTCTCATTTTGGGAAGACACTTATTTGTGTCATTGTAGCTTTACTACTTATAGCTACATTGGAATAGAAGATGCATATTCCAAATGTCATTAGAAGTCAGATATCAAGATAGTATATCTAGCAGGACAGTTTTTAGTGTCAGCAGAGCCATTTTTTCTAGTACTGTGTTTTTGGATAGAGTGATGATTTATGGATCATACTATCATTTCTGCTTGATTTTCACTCATGTAATTAATGTGATTCTTGTTTTATTTAACTGTTTGTTGGTAAGATTGAGTTTCTTATAGACTTAGATCTGGAACTAATGTATGGTGTTAGGATTTGATTTATGGCGGCCCAATCTGGCTTATAGATAAGATCGTATGTTTTTAATCTTGTGAATCCTCTTTGATTGCTCAGAGTGGGATTTTGTTGTTAGGTTAGTTTGGGTTTCAGAGTGGTTTTCCCGAGCAACAATCAGGGACCACATTTATCTTATGTTTTTGATTTGCTAACTACTCTAGAGAAATTGGGAATGGATAACATTTATACTATTAAGGTTAGTTCTGTATGTAAAATGCTTTGTAGAAATGAGATGAGTGGAATTCCTTTGGAGAAATATGTAGCAAATCTGTTGATGCTGAAAATTTTGTTGAACTGAATCATAGAACCTTGAGATCACCATTGCCTTTCTAAATTTATATAAGTAACATGTAGTAATGTCACAAATGTGTACGAGGGGAGATTTAATTGAGTCAATGACAATTATTAGCATAACACTAGGGGAAAAAACTATTGGCATAACATGGATTGTGCATTCTTTTCTGCATTTATTTCCTTGAACTACCAGTTTCGATGTTTTGTATATATCACTAGTGTGTGCCAAATCTTTGATTGACTCTGTTCCTTACAGCTCAGGGCATGAGTTCCAGCTACTTACCGGCAGATTTTGTGCATGATCTCTAGTTCTTTGTGCTCAAATCCTGTTTGAGCAGCACTGTGGACCTACACCATGGGTTGCTTAAATAAACAGACTGCATCTAAATTGGCTAAAGAGCCCAAGGATTGTAACCTGAGGTCCTCAAGGAGTGCCTTAGCATGTATAGTAAATTCAGAAATCGGCGCAGTTTTAGCTGTAATGAGGAGAAATGTGCGATGGGGAGTCCGTTATGCGGATGATGATCAACTAGAGCACTCTCTCATCCTTTCCTTAAAGGAATTACGTAAAACGATATTCCTATGGCAACATCAGTGGCATGTCATTGATCCTGTGGTTTACCTTAAACCATTTTTAGATGTGATTCAATCTGATGAAACTGGGGCGCCTATTACTGGTGTTGCTTTGTCATCTGTATACAAAATCTTAAGCCTAGAAATACTTGATTTGGAGACTCTGAATGTTGATCGGGCTTTGCATTCGGTGGTCGATGCTGTGACTAGCTGTAGGTTTGAGGTAACTGATCCTGCTTCTGAAGAAGTGGTACTAATGAAGATACTCCAAGTTCTCTTAGCTTGCATGAAGAATAAGGCATCAGCTTATTTGAGTAATCATCATGTGTGCAACATAGTGAATACCTGCTTTCGGATAGTTCATCAAGCGATCTCAAAAGGTGAACTTATACAGAGGATAGCACGCCACACCATGCATGAAATCATTAGGTGCATTTTCTCACACCTTGATATTGGTGAACAACAACCAGTTGCTGAGGGAAGCGAAGTGTGTCCTGACAGAGAGGTGGGCATGAAAGTTTTTCCTTTTTGATAGCTCTTTACACCTCCAAGAGGGTTCACCTTTTTGACAGCTCTTGAGATTTAAAATCCATGGTGTGTCCTTCCTGATACATTGAGCCTATCTTAGGGGTCTACTAAAGCCTTTTGGAACTACACTTTATTTATAAAAAAAAAATTTGGCGTCCCTTTCTAAGTTATCTTATTTTCGTAGGATATTGGGTTAGATTCATCTGCCAAGGAAGTTTCTGACTTTGAAAGGTTTAGTATATTTATGATCTAGGAGCATTGAAGATTTTATTTTGCAGTTGAATAAAGCTCTGTTTTCCTGGATAGTGAATACATCACATGAATACTTAACAACATAGAAATATCCCGTATGATGAGTTGATTTGGGTTTTATTTTGTAATTTCTTTGTGAGTCCTAAACGCAGAAAATATGTGCAGGTTCATGTGCCAGCAGATAATCATAAATTAGAAGATGGAGAAGGTGTTAATTCCAATGGTATTTCAAAATCTGATGATGAGACAACAGTTCATACAGATGCTGTTTCAGGAATTCCTGCAGTCACATTAGCAAGTGAAGTGGATCACAAAACAAAGCCAATAGGCGAGGGGGAGGTTGCTCAGAATGGGGAGGACTCTATGATGGATCCATATGGTGTTCCTTGCATGTTGGAAATATTTCATTTCTTGTGTTCTCTTTTGAACATGATGGAACACAGTGAAACTGGCTCAAGGTCAAACCCTGTAGCATATGATGAAGATGTACCCTTGTTTGCTCTGGGACTAATTAATACAGCTATTGAATTAGGTGGGGCTTCTTTTGGAGATCATCCTAAATTGTTGGCCCTGATGCAGGAAGAGTTGTTCTATAACCTGATGCAGTTTGGTTTGTCAATGAGTCCGCTGATTCTCTCAACTGTATGTAATATAGTTCTCAATCTGTATCATCATCTGCGTACCAAATTAAAGGTGCAGCTTGAGGCTTTTTTCTCTCGAGTTCTTTTAAGGGTTGTGGGGAGCAAACATGGATCTTCTTACCAACTTCAGGAAGTTGCCATGGAAGCCCTCGTTGATTTCTGCAGGCAGCCATTTTTTGTGGCTGAGATGTATGCCAATTTTGATTGCGACATATCCTGTAGCAATGTATTTGAAGATCTTGCCAACTTGCTGTCAAAAAGTGCCTTTCCTGTGAACAGCCCTTTGTCTACAATGAATACTCTCTCTCTGGATGGTCTGATTGCCATGATTCAGGGTATGGCTGAGAGAGTGGGCCAGGAGTCATCTACCCCAGAACCTGATTCCGTAGAACTGGAGGGATTTAAACTATTTTGGACAGTGGCTTGTGATAACTATTGTGAACCTTGTTACTGGGTCCCTTTCATCCATAAGATGAAGAAAATTAAACAAAAATTGATGATGGGTGCTGACCACTTCAACCAAGATCCAAAGAAGGGTCTGGAATTTCTTAAGAGCGTAAATTTACTGTTGGATATACGTGATGCCCCTGGTGTGGCACACTTCTTGAGGTATACTAACGGTTTAGATAAGAATGCTGTTGGGGATTTCCTGGGAAGTCATGATGAATTTTGCATTCAAGTGCTCAATGAATTTGCTAGATCATTTGATTTTCGTGACATGAATTTGGACACTGCGTTGCGCATATTCTTGGGAACTTTCAGGTTGCCTGGTGAATCTCAGAAGATACAGAGAGTTTTGGAGGCATTTGCGGAGAGATATTATGAGCAATCACAGGGTATTCTGGTTAACAAAGATGCAGCCCTCGTATTGTCATATTCCTTAATATTGCTCAACACAGATCGTCATAATGCACAGGTGAAGAAGAAGATGACCGAAGAAGACTTCATCCGCAATAATCGTAGAATAAATGGAGGAAATGATCTCCCTCGGGATTTCTTGTCTGAACTTTACCACTCAATCTGTGAGAATGAGATACGCATGGTTCCAGAGCAAGCTGGTGCTGCTTCTTTGATGACACGTAGTCACTGGATTGGTTTAGTGCACAGATCGAAGCAAGCGGCTCCATTCATTTTCTGTGATTTTGGACCATATCTTGACTATGACATGTTTGCAATATTGTCCGGGCAAGCTATTGCTGCTATATCTGTGGTTTTTGATCACGTGGAGCAGGAGAATGTTTGGCAAACATGTATTGACGGATACTTGTCTGTGGCGAAACTTTCAGCATGCTATGGCTTTATTGAGGCATTGGATGATTTGGTAGTATCTCTTTGTAGGTTCACTACCTTGTTGCATCCTTCCTCTGTTGGTGAAAAGTTTATTCTAGCTTTCGGAGATGATGCTAAAGCAAGGATGGCAACTGTAGCAGTATTCACTGTGGCAAATAGGTATGGAGATCATATTCGCTCAGGATGGAAAAACATTCTGGATTGCATTTTAAGCTTGAATAAGTTGGGTCTTCTTTCCGCTCGACTTGCAAGTGAGGCTGCCGATGGCTTGGAGTCTCATCCTGATCAAAACTTACTTAGAACTCCTGTAAGCTCCCCACCAACATCAATGGCCACATCTAGGAAATCCGTTGGCTTAATAGGCCGATTTAGCCAGTTGTTATACCTGGACACGGAAGAGCCTGAACCTCAACCCACTGAAGAACAGGTTGCTGCTCGTATGTGTTCTCTTCAGACAATCCATGATTGTCATATAGGTAGCATCTTTGCAGAGAGTAAATTTCTGCAAGCTGAGTCACTCTCGCAGCTTGTTCAGGCGCTTCTCTTGGCTGGACGATTTCGCAAGGCAAGTAATGAGCCGGAAGATGAATTGACTGCAGTTTTCTGTCTGGAATTGTTGATTGCGATCACACTAAACAACCGGGATAGGATCATGCTTATCTGGTCAGGTCTTTATGAGCATATAGGCAATGTTGTTCAGTCAATTGTGATGCCTTGTGCTCTGGTGGAGAAGGCTGCTTTTGGGCTCCTCCGGATATGCCAACGATTGCTTCCCTACAGGGAAAATTTGACTGACGAGCTTCTGAAGTCGTTGCAGCTTATACTGAAACTTGATGCTCGGGTTGCAGATGCATACTGTGAACATATAACTCAAGAAGTTATGCTCCTTGTGAAGGTGAACGCAATGCAGATTAGATCTCACAGAGGCTGGCGCACAATTATTTCACTTCTTTCTATCACAGCTCGGCATCCAGAAGCATCTGAAGCAGGATTTGAGACATTGTCATTTATAATGTCTGGCGGGGCTCATGTTTCGCCAGAAAATTATGTGCTTTGTGTGAATGCTGCCAGGCAGTTTGCGGAGTCTCGAGTTGGTGATGTTGATCGTTCAGTCAAATCGTTGGATCTGATGGGTGGTTCACTAGACTGCTTGGTGAGATGGTTCAACAAAGCCAAGGAAGCTGCGGGGGAAGAAGCTTCTTCAGAAATGGCTCAGGATATTTGGGAAATGTGGCTGAGGCTGGTACAGGGGCTTCGGAAAGTCTGTGTGGACCGAAGAGAAGAGGTAAGAAACCATGCTATTTTGATCTTGCAGAGATGCTTCACCGGAGTAGAGGCGATGCGTATCCTGAGGGACTTATGGTTGCAGTGCTTTGATGTGGTAATCTTCCCGCTATTGGATGATTTGATTGAACTCGTAGAGCAGCATTCCATGAAGGACTACCGTAACATGGAAGCGACTCTAATTCTGTCACTAAAGCTCTTGTCTAAAGTATTCTCAGAGTCATTGGAGGATGTTTCACAGCTGACAGCCTTCAGCAAGGTATGGTTAGGGGTTGTAAGCCGCATGGAGAGATACACGAAGGCGAAATTCAGAGGGAAACGCAGTGAAAAGATCCATGAATTAGTTCCAGAGCTCTTGAAAAACACGCTGCTCGCCATGAAGTCTAGTGGCATTCTTGTGCCTAGCAGTGAAGAAGATAGCATTTGGCAAAAAACTTGGTCAAACGTGAAGAACATAGACCCTTCTCTGCAGTTACAAGTGTTTCCTAGCGATGAACTGGAGCAGCTACAAAAAGCTCAAGTAGAAGGTAGTAGTCCTCCTCCTCCACCGCCTCCGCCTTCGGCTCCACCAGAGGGAAATGTTTTAGTTTCTCCTGGTGAAACAACAACAGTTTGAGGAAATTTTTTAGGCCATTCTCAGAAAAGGATCGGCATTCTTTGGCGAAAGTACAGTACAGTAGTCATATAAGGTGAGCAGATAGTTTTAGTGCAAGGCAAACTGGTCACAGATTTTGCAGTTCCTTCCTCTCATCTTTTCCCCCCAAATTGAAAGGATTAGGAGAGAAAAATAGCTACTCATTTTTTCCCCCTTTTGTTACTATAGAGAAAGTGTTCTTCTTATTGGTATTCTCTCTGTATGTATAAGAATTGTCCATTGCAATTTGCAATAATATACACTTTCATTCTTGGGTTTGCAATTGCAACCCACTCCACTCTTGTCTAGTCTTAAGTGTTACGGTGAGATTACAGGCAATCTGCGTCACTCTAACAAATATAATTTATGTGAGCGTAACATATGTGTTATGTTACACAAATGATATTTTCCCGGTTAAGTGTTAACATCAACTTTTACATTTTGGATTCCCATTCATAACTCATACTTTCAAAACAATTTATGTTTGAAAAAGAATGTGCCAAATTTGTGTTATGTTGAGAATTCTGAATCAGGATCATATTAGTTTTATTATTTAAAACGTGAAATTACCATTAATATATGTTACAGAACTTTCTAGAGAATGGATATAATTTACCCAAAAAAGAACAAAGGTGAGATTGGTTTTTAATGTTGTTTCTTTTTAATTTCCAATATTTACGCAATACCCCACGCTTAAAAATGCAACCTGCTTGGGAATATTCGCTGGAAAAGGTTTAGGGATGAAGGTGCATGCAGCATAGGAAGCCCACCTTTTGTCCCACTAAAAAGCAAACCCGCCCTAAAACACTGTCGTTTTGCAGACGGGACGGGAGAAACGAAACGAAACATTCCCCTTTTCTGTTATTTCCCCAAAAAGAAGCGAATCCTCTCGTTGAATTTAGAACCGGCCTTCTCGCCGGCGGCCTTCTTAAGGTTCCGATCGTAAGTCCGGCTTCCCGATCGCATCAGGTACGATGTTTTTCTTTTGATAAAGTTCTCGAATTACGCTGAAAGACGAGGACTTTTTTTTTTTGGTTTATGCTGTCATGTTGTCTCAGTTAACCTAATTACTTTACGATCAATTAAAGTTGAACCTCATTTAGGTGAATTCGACGATTGATCTCTCGTAAGGTGAAGAAGCTTGTGGAAAGATGAGTGAAGTTTTCGAGAGATACGAACGGCAATACTGCGAGCTTTCCTCCAATTTGTTGAAGAAATGCACGTCGGCTAGTCTTCTTGATGGAGGTTAGAATAAGCACTTTCTTAACTCGGTTGATTTTTGTTCTGCTGCTTGGGAGATTAATCTTTCGTGAATGGTACCATACGTTAATTCTTATGTTCTGGTTGATGGCTTACCTGTTATGATGGATTCGCAGTCCTGTAATTTTGTCTGTACAGCTCTGCGGCATTGCAACTGAACAATTGCACGAAAAGATTTGAGAATTTTAATAAACTTCTTACGTTATTGGATTCTGATTAGGGGAATTCTCTAGGGAGTCTTTCACATTTTGTCTTGTGAAAATTTCCAGAAGGAAGCAAAACAAGGGGCAAAAGTTAAATTTCGAGGTGGGGATGGGATACTGGTAGTAATGATAATCTGTATAGGAATCTTGACTGGAGCTTTTCCTCCCTAACAATCCAAAAGCGGTTTGTTGGCTTATATCTATGTTTGGGTTATGCATGCAACTCTGTTTTCGTTTTCCATATGTCTTTAAAAATTGTAGAATTGTGTATTAAAATATCTTCATCAACTTTTTGTTTTTTCTACTTTGGCAGAGAGAAAGAAACAGCAAGTATCTGAAATTAAAGTTGGAGTTGATGATGCAGAATCTTTGGTATTGTGATGATTTGGTGCATTACTCTGATATTTCGTTTGATTATCGTTGTTTTGAGTTATATCTAACTCTGCATCATTCTATTCAGATCCGCAGAATGGATCTTGAGGCCCGAAGTTTGCCACCAAATGTTAAAGCAGTTCTGCTTGCAAAGCTAAGAGAATATAAGTCGGATCTGAACAATGTGAAAAATGAAATTAAAAGAATTGGCTCAGCTAACTACGATCAGGCTGCACGAGATAACTTACTGGAGTCTGGAATGGCTGATACCTTGACGGTATGTCTTGATTATTTTGAGACACTGATTGATTTGCTGTTGTTTTCACTGAACATGAATTGTGTCACAATTAGTTAAGCTGTTTTGTTTTTCAGAAGAGCCAAGAACACTTTCTTTTGAAACAGATTCTAAATTTAGTTAAAAACAGAGTTTTGCTGAAGTTCATTAATCTGCTTTAACTTAGTCGGAAACAAAGAATGACTGAAGTGTCTCTTAAGTAGTGAATTTCATACTGGAGGGGCATTTACTTGGAAGGTAGAAAGAAAGACACAGTATACCGTGGAGTATGTTTGCTAGCCTGGTAAAGTGTGGCAATATCACTTGTAACTATTGGATTTTGGATGGGAATGTTTTTTAATTCTTCATTTTTGGTTTAATGTTGGAAAGGGAGAGGAAGGGTTTTCGAGGGTTATGAGGTGAAAAAGATCTAAAATTCTCTTATTTACCTCTACTATTTTTACTGATCTGTGGAACTACTGGTGCTGGTTCTTTACAGGCATCAGCAGATCAGAGAGCTAGATTGTTATTTTCTACAGAAAGATTGGACAAGTCCAGTGACAGGATTAGAGAAAGTAGAAAGACCATGTTGGAGACAGAGGATCTTGGTGTTTCGATTCTTCATGACCTGCACCAACAGCGACAATCTCTCTTACACGCTAATGACACGGTACGTAGCTATTTATTTACAACCAGGTTTTTATCTAGACCAGAAATGAAGATGTGTTTTACTAGATGGAAGTTTTTATTTCTGCAGCTTTTATATGATTGTTATATTCATTTGACGATTTCCTAATTCTTTTCCAGCTTCATGGCGTCGATGACAATATAAGCAGGAGCAAGAAGATTTTGACCAACATGGTGAGGAGGATGAGCCGAAACAAGTGGATTATCGGAAGTATAATCACGGTCCTCGTCCTCGCTATTATCTTGGTCTTGTACTTCAAACTGGCCAAATGAGCTAGATATGATATGTGTGGTGGGTGGTTTTACTGCAAGTTTCTGTTTTCTTGATCTTGTATTCTCAGACGCGACAGCCGTTGATGTTTGATTGTATTGGAGCGAATTCACTTGTTAATTGACGATTGCAATTCCTGTGGACTTTTATTTCACAGTTTTGTATACATCATAACAAACACACTGCCAAGTTTGATTGAGAATGTAAAGGGCATTGATAAATTGAGCAAATGCTCTTTCCAGCTTTCCTTTTGAGGCATGAAACATTAGGTGGGACTTGACGTAAGTCCACCCGTTAAAGAAACTATTTAGGCATTGGATTTGGCGTATGCAATTTTGCATCGGTAATACTTTCAAGGCCAAATTCAATACTTGGTTTCTTAACAGGATTGTAGTTTTTTTCCATTAAGCAGTATTTTCTGTTTAACTTTTCTCTTCCCTGGTTGTAGTTGGTGGAACCCTTTGTTATCGAAGGTTGAGACCACTGTGATTTCACGTCGTCATTATCTCCACTGTCACCTTTTACAAGGTAGATCGAGAAAAAGGGTAGCATAATCCATGAGTCCTATCATAGAAATTAGTAATTAATTTTGATATTTAGCTTCAAAAAATAAATGGGGATGTAGCTCAAATGGTAGAGCGCTCGCTTTGCAAGCGAGAGGCACGGGGTTCGATCCCCCGCATCTCCAAGTTTTATACATTTTCAACCCAAACCGACCGAGTTTTGTTTATGTGATTTAGTACTTTCTTAACTCAGCCAAGAAAGCAATGTAGCCTTTTGAAAGGCCAGATGAAGTACTACTAAGCAAGATAGCGCTTCATGAAAAGGGTAACAACACTCTTTCAAATTACTGAAGTTGCTTTAATCTGCTCAGAGAACCTAATGTTCCTCTTGACTACTAAATAGTAATATAATATGTGTAGGAGTTAAAGAAGACTACATCTTTCATATGTATTGTCCTTGGATTCTAAAGCCGCCTCTCTGTCATACTGTCCTCAAAGTATCTCTGGAACCCCCCTCCCGCGCCAATAACCAGGTAGAACTTATACCAAATTCATGGATTTTTCCCTCTTGAATGCACTGTAGTCAGAAAGCAAGCTACCATTGACCTTGTCCTTCATGTTATCCATTAATCTCCTTAGAACCTATATACCACAAAGTCAATTCCCAGAAAATCAAGAAAGCATTGATTTGTAGAACAGAAAACAGATACGCTGACTAACCGATTCTGCAACCTCTCGGCGAACTTCTTCAGGGATGAGTGAAAGCACAGCTGGTAGGATGAAGCTTATGCTCATCTCTAGTTTCCCTTTAAGTCGGCTGCGAGCTCCCTGTCTATGAGGGTAAAGTACTCCTTTTACACTAAGGCTAAAGTGAGATGGCTTCAGCATGTCCTCCAGTCCCTGAAGCTCCCATCTAATCTGCATAAACATATCTATTGATCTGCACAAAAAGAGGTCTAAAGCAAAGGGGATTTAACAAAGTAAATCATGACAGAAAAAAATCCCTTCTTTTTTTTCTTGAATTCACTTACAATTTGAAGCTCAACAGCCCTTGTAACATCCTTAGGAACCCCAGGTGGATACTCCATCCCTTGTGATTTACATCCGACTCTCATGTCAATCACAGGTTTGACAGTTAGGAAGAGGAAGTCTAAGGGTAGCATGTTGATTCTCCATTCTTCCTGCAAAGGGACAACAATGTACAAAATATATGAACACATATGTTGGAAATGCTGTTGTTTATCAATCTGATACAGAAGAACAGGTATATTTGTGTTAGGTATAACCAAAGAAACAGCTCTTTCCATCCATGAATTTAATCTTTTTTTGCGAATTCTGACTAGTTAGATAGCCTATTTGATCAATCAAGTTGTAAAATAATGTTGTTGCTACTTGAACAAAATAACAAGAATCGGAGATGAATTATCAATACCTCATTCAATTGCTGGCTTCTTTTCCTGTCCGGAAAAATTGCTCTAAAAACTCTGGGTTTATCTTCTAGATACTGATCGAAAGAAGCCTGCCTCATTTATTCAAACCTCAGAACGCTTTAAAACTACAATTCAATTAGTAAAACGCCCCCAAAAAAAAAAAAATCAGGGCTCGAAGCCGAGAACATTAAGGATAGAATTCAGTACCCCAGGAAGTTCATAGAGAGGGATATCTGTGGAGATCCTGGAAGAATAAGTTGACGGGTTCACCATTTGATTCTTCACGACCGAATTCACCGACGGCTTTTGCTTCGTTCGGCCCGTCGAAACCCCGCATAGCCGCCACTTCGGCGGCGGCAGTCTCTGCCTCCACGGCGGATTGCCCAAAAAGCACGACGAAGTTACTACCGCCATTACTTCACTCGATCGAAATCTGTCTCTGATTTCAAGGACCCACTTCTTATCTCGAACAAGTCGGGCTGATCATCATCGCATTGAAAATCAAAATCAAAATCAAAAGGGAAAGGTAGAAAGCTAAAAGTAAAAGGGGGAGAGAAAGAGCTACCGGCACCGGCAACGTGGCTTCGGGGCTTAGCCTGTATCTCATGGATTTCGCGCTTATGGAATCCAACATGGCGGGCAGTGAATGGTTAATCATTTCTACAGTTTTGTCCAAATCACCAATTTGTCACTTGTATGGATCCATGCCCAGCCACGTGTACTCAACCCAATTTGCTGTAATAAACCCATCCTACATTTTGCTCATTAACCTTAAAATTAGTTTTATAATTCTTTTATTCTTAAAACAAAATAAAATTAGAAAACGTACAGAAAATTGTTATTAATATATGTATTATATTGTCAATTTTAACAATGGATATTTTCATTTTTCATCCATTAATATCAAAATAAATTATAACTGGTTCCAAACTCAAATTTCGATAACATTTGAGTTATTTCTAATTAATACACAAACTTTACGTTCTTAGTGTGAGAGGGAGGATGGGGGAAACCGTTTTCTCCTTTGTATAATTATTTATCTTATATTTATGGTGTTTTATTTGCTCCTAACCGAGGGAGTCTTAGAAGCTTTCATCAATAAAGAGTAGTAGATCTGTAACTGTTGGTATGAGATTTGTGTAGCGTGATTGCGAGTTTTATATTCCTACTATGTTTAGATGTGTATTGAACAGTTTCCAACTAGGAGCGGAGGTACATCCAAGCTTGGTGGGGTGCAAGCTTGATAATTTTTTATAAAATAGTCTTGATATTAACAAAATTGTAAAAGTATTTCTTTCCGTCCTCCAAAAGTTGTAAGAATATTGTGTAAATATTTTACCCTACCAGACCTGTGAGACTTGGCTCCGCCACTGTTTCCAACGCTATTAATTAAACCTTTTTAAAAAAAATTAAAGAAAAAATCTTCAACTTGTGCGTGATTGTCACTATGTTATACTTGACATCATTAATTAAGAACGGTTGTAATTGCTGATAAAATGGTTAATTAATTCAGAAATTAATTAGGAAGCATTTTTAATCTTCTTTTCTGGGAGAATAAATAAATTAATTCATTTTTACATGCGCTGAAGCGCATCCATCCTATCTAGAAATAAAGAAAAAAAAAAAAAAAGTTTCAAAATTGGTGAAGAAGATCGAACAATTAACGTCCCTCTCCATTCACTTGAAGAACTTGTTATTCAAGTAATCTTTGACTCCGGCGAACGGATTCCCAGATTGGTCAGCCGCAAGTTCAAGTTGGTCTTCAAGCAACATTCTCCGGCAACAACGGCACCGGTCAATCGCGTTACAGCCTCTTGAGTCGGCATTCCCGGAAAGGGCCGGAGCCTCGCAGTTTTCACGTACGGTGGTGCACATCGCACGGGATCCCATCTCTCAGGAGGGCACCATAGGTAATGTCTCTCGTCGGGGGGGGGGGGGGGGGGGGTTGCAGTATCTCAAACTTGGCCGCCGCCGCCACGGGGTGAGCGTCGTAAGCCGCCGCAACGTCGAGAAGGACTGCCGAGAAGAGGAGGACGGACAGCAGCACGGCTGCAGATGAAGAAGACATTGTTGCCATCCTCGAAGTAGATCCTGCACCGATCTGAAACCTTTAATTGATTGATCTCAAATTATGCAGGAAAAACCCCGAGGATTTGTGAAGAATGCGGAGAGAAGAGATTAATTCTTGATGGGTTTTCATCATTCTGGCTGCAACTTTATATAACGGGAGAGAATGAATGCATTATTGACGTACGTACAATTTGATTACCGTAGAAAAAATCCACGGCTTGATCGCAGGGGAACCGGCCATACTTATGAGCCTCTGAATCTTTCAGCGAAAACGCCGGCCGGTACTGTAGGATCGATCGATCATTGACTACCAAATTACACATACGCCCCATGGATTCATACAACTGTGTTTATAATTCATGATCTAATACTTTTGATCCTATATAAAGAGTCATTTTTCCAATACTAAAAATAATACTCCCTTTTTTTAAAAATATTTTTAATCTTGATGGACATGAAAGTTATATATTATTCTTTTTTAATTACTTTTTCCGTTCCAGAGTCAATTTTGACCAATGTAGAACTTATTATAAGTGTCAAGGTAGAGCCCTGAAATATATATTTTTTAAAATCATGTATTTCATTTATATCCTTACTTATTAAGTATGAGCTAATTGTAGACCATGCATAATTATAGTAGTAAGATTACAAAAAGTAAATGATTTGAAATTGGTATATTCAATTGAAACAAAAATATATTTTTTAAAGTAAACTTTTCTAATGAAATGGTCTAAACGTGGACATTTAATAATGAGTTAGTTAATTAATTAATGTTACTCTGGATGGACTATATTTTAGTCAAATTAAAACCAAATAGATCGACTTCAACATCACATTCGGTTTTCGTATTTCAATTCGGGATTTGGTTTTGAAATAGAGGTCCAATTCGAAAACCAAAATGTATATATATATATATATAGGGTTTAGCCAAAAAAAGTAGAAATCAAAATGCAATTTGCCCTAAATATTTTTGTCCTCTTGTAAGCATTTACTTATAGGAAAAACTTTAGCCCCGTTAAGAAATTATTTAGTCGTTGAATTTAATTTTAAATGTATTGCTATAAAATTGAATATGCAATTGTATAGAGTAAATCTAGTTATCGATTGCTTGGAGGACACTGTTGATTCACGTTCAGTTGTACATTGAACGAATAAAATCTTATAAAGAGAAACTTGCAAATTTTACTCTAAAATTGCAGGATGGAATTAATACTTCGCTGGCCGGCCGGCCATATGTGGCTTCGGCGCCATTGATCGTTTTACATTCCTTTTTCTCTGTGTACATTTTCTTTTCTTTTTTCTGGGAGAAAATAAAAGAAACTTTCACACAGGCATCCTCCAAATTAATTTAATGAAGAAATTAATTAAGTGTGCAAAAACTCATCAAGTATTAATTAATTAACGCCTCCATTCACACGAAGAAAATTAATCTTCAAGCTGAAGGAGCGACCTTCTTGGTCTTGGAGTTGGAACTCATCAGACCACGGCAACGGTTGATTGGGTTGCAGCCTCTGCTGTAGGTGTTGTTGTTCCTGGCCGGAGCGCAGTTTTTCTTGTTCTCTCCGTCACAGGGATCCTACCTTTCTCCATTGCACCGTTGTCAATTCTCCTATCCTGGTGGTGGGGAATAATCTGCCCAGAACCACGCATACGCTTGATCCCCTTCCCCTTTCCCTTCTCCTTCACCACGGAAGCCGCCGCTGCAACTTCCAGGACCACCGCGGAGACGATCAGAAACAGCAGAGCAATTCTGGTCGCCGTTGCTGCCATCCTCGAATAAATCCTGCGTTTGATGGAATAACGTTTGTTTATTTTACAGGAAAATGAACCCGAGGATGGACGAATCAAATTGGAGAATGAAGCTTAGAGAGGAAAAGATTGATTAATTAATTCTTGATGGCTTCTCATCATCATTCTCACTGCATGCATCTATTTATACAGGCAGGGATTCCAGGGGAACCCTACGTACGTACGTGCATGCATGGTTTCGAACTCTTGCGAATCGCTAATCAGTTTGTGTGATCCCGTTGAATCGTACCCCGGTTTCGGGCAAAAAAACACTTGTAATCCATACCGGCGTTCTGCGGAACGATTCAACAGGATGGCACAACTGATTAGCGATTCGCAGGAGATCGAAGCCACGCATGCAAGTACGTACGTAGGGTTCCCCTGAGATGAAGCAAATTTAGTTGGAAAACTGTTCATGATATAAATAGATACATCGAGAATGATGAGAAGCCATCAAGAATTAATCAATCAATCTCCGCTCTAAGCTTCATCCGATCCATCCTCGGGTTAATTTTCCTGTAAAACAAAGTTTTTCCATCAAACGCAGGATTAATTAGAGGATGGCGGCGACCAGAATTGCTTTGCTGTTTCTCATCGTCTCGGCCGTCCTCCTGGAAGTTGCAGCGGCGAAGAGGAATGGGAAGGGTGGTTCTATTCTCCAGCCGGAGAGGAGTATTGGAAAGGGTGCAATGGGGAGAAATTGGATCCCGTGTAACGGACCCAATAAGCAAAACTGCACTCCGACCAGGAACGACAATCCGTACAGCAGAGGCTGCAACCCAATCACCCGTTGCCGTGTCCCAGTGAGGTCCAACTCCAAGAACAAGAAGGTCGCTCCGGCAGCTTGAAGATGATCATGTGAATGGAGGCGTTCATTAATTCTTGATGAGTTTTGCTTGCATTTCTTCTTCTTCTTAATTTTCATTAATTTCTAGGATTCTTTATTTTATTTTCTCCTAGGAAAAACAAAGGAAAAGAAAATGGATGTAAAGGATTTTTGAATAAAATTTGCACATTTTTTGCAATTCATTTGCAAGGCCTCGGCCTCCTACTTTAAGGGTGCGCAAACTATGCTCATGAAAAATATAAGTGGTACTTATATACTGTTCATAAATATCAATAATAATTTTTTCAGTTTTGCAACTCAAAATGAACGAAAAAAAAAAAAAAGAAAGAGAAAAAACCCCATACTAGTAACATTACCAATGGCATTGTATTTGTTCAATTATCGCTCTTAAGGGAAGGAGAAAAAATGATATTCGTGAACAGTATAAGTAGTATTGTTTATGGGTATCGTTAATATCATTTTGGCGATGAACACCAAAAAAAAAAAAAAAAAAAAAGAATACAATACAATGAAACCATATCAAAAGTGTAGGATAAAAAATATCCAGATTAACGATACACAATTTTAACGTTGTTCAATTTCAAAAAACCTATATTCAATAATCTACTATATCATCAATCAAAGATGGGGCAAGCCAAAATGAGTTTACCTATCACCTATTACACCAACAACACAACATTGGATTAATAAATCCTACAACATAAATAGAATTTTCTAATTAATCTTATTTAATTTTCTCGATAAAAAGTATCGCGTTAATGTTATGGAAACACACGCACCGATTTTAATATTTGACATATGGAATCTAACTGTTTTGGATGTATCGTGATTATGAACTAAGTGTTGAAATATCGCGTATCATGTTTAGCTTAATTTATATATTTGTATCGTATATTAATCAAGACACACGTATTAATCAAGTTCAGATGCTAAAATATCATTGTTGAACAGATAGTACTCTCTCCTCGCTAGATAAAGCTTATGTAATTATTCTTAAATTAAGACATTTAGCAGAGACATGGCTCCGCTGCTCATTTGAAGAACTTGTTAGCCAAGTAGCCTTTGAGTCCTCGAAATTCCTGTCCAGGTTTGACCGGTGGAAGTTGGTCTTCCAGCAGCATTCTCCTGCAACAACGGCACCGGTTAATCGCATTGCAGCCTCTGGTGTAGGGATTGCCGTTCCTTTCCGGAGCGCAATCTTTCTGATTCTCTCCTTTACAGTTATCTCCATTCATTCCGCCATAGCTAATGTTTTCCTCCGGTCGGAGAATAATCTGGCCAGATCCACGCTTCCCCTTCGCCGCCGCCGCAACTTCCAGGGGGACCGCGGAGACGATCAGAAACAGCAGAGCAATTCTGGTCGGCGACATCCTCGAATTAATCCTGCGTTTGATGGAAAATTAACCCGAAGATGGATGAAGCTAGCTTAGAGCGGAGATTGATTAATTAATTGTTGATGGCTTTGTTATATGTATGTAATTGCTAGAGGATTTGATGAGCACAAAAGTTATTAACATATTAATTAATCGTATTTAATTGTAAAATGGATAACTAATCTTACAATATATATGTTATGCATGCAACTATTTTATTATCTTATCTTAGTTAATAAGGTTAGATAACATTAATACTACTATTAATTAAGGTGAGTAATTAATGAATGGATTTGGCTTAATTTTAGTTTTGAGGATTTTTTTCATTAATTAAAATTTAATATAGAATTCTTCTTATTTAGTTTCGAATATATCATATGTGCGCTTGATGGTTGATGGTGTTGCTTTTCGTTGGTGGTGGTCGATCTTGGTCCTGAGTTGAAGGCGGCTGGCAGAGGCGGCGGTGAGAGGATGGCCGGGGAAGTTTTGGGAAAAAGAGGATTGTAAGAGGGAGGAGAGTGGATAATTTTACTTTTCAAGAAAGACCCCACCACCGTTTACCACTTAACGATGGTGTCAAACGAAATGTGTTTGTAACGAAGCGAAAATTTACGTGTCGAAAACTATGTATTTAGTTTTTATTATTTTATTTAAGAAATTATATATTATCATTACATGTTTCATATATTAAAATATAAATTTATACAAGTACATGCATTATAAAAAAATTTAAAATGTTTTAATGAGATAAGAGGCCAAACATGTTTTAAGTTGTTTATAACTTTTAAAACGTTTTTATAAAATACTTGTTCAAACGCATATATATATATATATTTGTTAATAAAACTTTTAAAAACATATTCTATAAAATCTCCGCCGATGATTTTTTTTAGCTTCTAGAAAAGGATAACATACATACATGGGGTATAATATACTTCATCTGCTCCATTAGAAGAGTTAAACTTTCAAAAACATATTTTGTTCCGATAGTAGAGTCCATATTCAAATTTTTTATACATCATACCCTTACTAATATAATCGTGTGCGGTTTACAATTAAATCATACTTTTAAAGTAAGGATATAAATGATGTCAAATTAATTATTTTAAGTATCGTACTTTAAGATACATAATAAGTTGTATATTTGTCGAAGTTGACGAAAATGGACTACTTTTTATTTTATTTATATATATCCACAATTTTCATACTGACATCTTGAGAACGTCACAAAATTGTCGTCAAGCTAGAGCTCCACGTACTACTCACTTGAAGAACTTGTTAGCCAAGTAATCTTTGAATCCTCGAAATTCCTGTCCATGTTTGACCGGCGGAAGTTGGTGTTCCAGCAGCATTCTCCGGCAACAACGGCAGCGATTAATCGCATTGCAGCCTCTGTAATATGGATAGCCGGACTTGGCTGATTCTGATCTGTTGCAGTTTTTCTCTCTGTTAGGATCACAGGGGAGCCCATCTATGTCTATAGTTCCGTAGTAAATCTCCCTGTCCTGACTTTTGGTCCCATTCTTGCTGGTCGGAGCAGCGGCGGCGCCAGGGGAATCGGCATCATCGGAAGCTGCTGCTTCAAGAACCAGGACTAGTGAGATTAGGAAGGAAAGAAGAACAATTCTGGTTGTTAATAATAACAACAATGTGGGTGTTGGTGTAGTCATCTTTATGTAGTTTTAAATTAAGATTTTATAAAAACGTTAATTTCAAATTGTAAATTAAGATTGTTGATGCTATGTATTTATATTATAGATGTGATCGATAATCAAGAGTTTGCGGCCGAGGAAGATTGATTGCCGTAGAAAACCTCGGCTTTGTCTCAACCGTACGTGCGTAACTTCTTGGTGTGAACCGCGAGAGCCAAAGCCCTTCATCTAGGCGCTACCCGATGCGAAAATTGTCAAGAAAAGTTAGCCTTCTGGAAGGTTCTAGCTCGCTCGCAAGATAAATTATTTCGTGCACTTACATTAATTTCACTCCTAACGAATTGACACCATTCGCAATTCCGACCTATAAACCAAGAGTGGATTAATGAAGTGAAACACCACAATTCGTAACTAAAGAGAAGCCGGCGGGGGCGGCGTTTTTTTGACGTGGACTTGGAGTTTCATGCCGCTGGAGCAGAACCCCTTCCCGCTGATGAAGTAGTAAGTCCTGGTCACGTTGAGTGGCACAGCATCTCTCCCTGCTCCGGTGGTCCAGTTGTGAAGAGGGTGATCGGAGTTGCACGAATCGTAGTCAGTCTTGTTCACCTCAAGCACATTCTGCTGGTTCCTATCGTACACAAAATCTGGCGACAACAACAGAAAACAGGAAGGATTATCAGAGACATTGATTACAGAGGCAAACATTTCTTCTAAAATTTGAGCTGAAAAAGTGTTTTCAGTAACATCAAATGATCAAAATGAACCTTAACTTCATTACAGGAATCACGGGACTAAGAATGTACGGTAAAACATTAGCTAATCCAGATAGATAATCAATGTTTTTTAAGGTAAATTCACCTTATTTACCCTGTTTTTTTTGTTTCTCCGTCTTAATGCTTCTGTAGAGTATACCAATTGGATCAACAACAAAATCAGGATGAACACATAACCAGATCTATATTTCCACCAAATGTGCACTTTTTTCACCAAACTAATGTATCCTTTCTGGGCTGGGGTGAGGAATCAATCTGTAAAGAATCGATCTGCTACACAATTTCTAGTTCTATTACCAGAGACATAGACTGGAGCCACAAGATCCCACTTTTTTGGCTTGCCTCAAAAGAAATGATGCATAATATGAAGGTAATGCTGGGAAGTATAAACCTTTGAAGCAGGTGTGAATTGGAAACAGTAGATCTGGAAAAAGGGGGAAAATAGATGAGAAAGACTTACATAGCCAATCAGTGGTGTAGAAATGCTTGTCTCTGGTCCAATTAGTATAGTTGATATTGGGAGCCCATCCTCCCAATCCAGATCCCACAATGTACCGAACCGATGAAACTTCAGGAACCACGATTAACAACAGGGCGGCCGTGAGTGCCAGCGCCGCCGTACGCCACCCCATTCCCCTCCTCCTCACGTTCAACTCCATTAAAACTTCCTTCTTTTCTAACCCACTCTTTCTTGCCCTCACACTAGACAATAACTTTGTTTCTAATAGAAACCAACTCCATTGTTGAATCCTTGCAGCAGGTGAAAACAAATTTTAGTACAAGAACTTGATAGGCACACGTGGCGCACATCCATTGGCTAAGAGGTAAAAATGAACAAGAGAGTGGAAAGAGTCTACTAGTGACAAATGACGATCATTTAGCAACCAGGACCACAAGGTGAGTTGGCTTGGGACCACAAGTAGGGAATCGATCTCATCAAATACTTCAACTTGCTGTGGGCCCTTAAGCTCAAAATAGTTCATATTGGTCCCTCAACTTGCCTATATGATTTCAATTGGTCCCTGACTTAGTTTCCGTTAACCCATAATAGAAACAGCCTCAGCACACACACATGACAGCGATAACAGATGGAAACAAAATGTATATGTAGGGCACTGATTTTTTCTCTCTATTTGACTAAAAGTTGCCTAAAGTTGTTTTGTAATCTCCTCCTATCACATTCTAAATCTTTTCCTATCACAGATTATTGATGATGATGCAGAATTAATGCAGATTTGTAATAATTTAATGGCCCCTTGATACCTTTATAAAATACACTAAAACTATAAAATATTCCAAATTAGATAGTTCTTTGAAGGCTTGAATTCAAACGCTAACATAATTTACTCATCTTTCACTACTTAATCAAGAACAGTATGCACCACGAAATCTCACCCCAATTTATATCTATTTCAGACCCAAAGAACCTCTCAAGTTTAAAAACACCATCAATTTGTTTCATCACAGCCAATGGCCCATGCATTCACTATAAATTGTGATTCTTCATGAACAATATTGTAGCCACACACCTCAACATCTCGCTCCACTTTGCATGGAATCAATAATGGTGCTGGTGGATACATCTTAAGTTGCTTTCATTATAGGGTAAAAATGTATAGGGAATGACATAGCATAGGTTACATTGCAAAATCACTATCCAAAGTTTTATTATTATAGTATATTCAGTTTCGCCTTTTAATCCATGCCACTTCATTAATTCATTCAACACTTTCAGTCTACAATTTCACCCTCCAAAATCATTTCCTGTCATTTTAGATGTCTAATAAATCTTTTATATATATCGATGCCACGCGTCGTAGCTTCACTCTTCATTTTCATTATCACTCCTAGGTTTATTAAATTTCATTAGGCTGTGAGTTTGAACTTTTAGTCGTACGTGTTGCATCATTGCATATTTAGGTTGCTATTTTGCAAAGCTAGTTTTGAGATAGAATTTGCAGAAAGTTTGAAGATACATTTTGTTGTTCTACAGTTTAAAACCAAAATCTTTTTATTGACATTTTGAGTAAAATCCAATGAAAGTGATCCCAACATTAGTGAGGTGACCAGAATTTTAGTCGTTAAATGTACTCATAGATTTGGTGACCACAATTTTGGTCACCAAATCTGTCGATATTTTCCAGTTAATTTTAATTTTTGTGACCATTGTTTTTTTTGAAAGCAGTGACCATTGTTTTGAAACGGAAACAGTAACAAATGGTGTTCGACAGTTCTTGGTGTTAAACTTTTCTGTCACTAAAGAACAGGGTGACCAACAAAAGCACTCATTTCTGGTAAGTACTTTCCGTGACAACCCGTTTTTAGGCTGATCACCCGGAATCTCTGGTGACCAGCTTTGTCGACCACTGGTGATTAGCACGTTTTTGGTCGTCAAATCGTTTTGCGACCATATTTGAGATTTTTGTGACCAATCTAATTGGTCCTTTTGTAGTAAAGACTAAAGAAAACAATTTTTAACTCCACAAATTTGGAGAAAACTTGCTAACCCTAGCCTGAGAAATATGGATATGGGCTTGGTTCAACTCATGAACTGGTTGAATTTCTCCGATCTAGAATCCAAAGATTTCCAAATCAAAAACAGCAATATAAACTGAAGAATTGCAAAAAATGTGCAAATTTTATTCAAAAATCCTTTACATCCATTTTCTTTTCCTTTGTTTTTCCTACGAGAAAATAAAATAAAGAATCCTAGAAATTAATGAAAAGAAGAAGAAGAAATGCATGCAAAACTCATCAAGAATTAATTAACGCCTCCATTCAAGCTGCCGGAGCGACCTTCTTGTTCTTGGAGTTGGAGCTCACGGGGACACGGCAACGGGTGATTGGGTTGCAGCCTCTGCTGTACGGATTGTCGTTCCTGGTCGGAGTGCAGTTTTGCTTATTGGGTCCGTTACATGGGATCCTACCTTTCTCCATTGCACCGTTGTCAATCCTCCTGTCCGGGTGGAGAATAGAACCACGCTTCCCGTTCCTCTTCGCCGCTGCAACTTCCAGGAGAACGGCCGAGACGATGAGAAACAGCAGAGCCATTCTGGTCGCCGACGTTGTTGCCGCCATCCTCGAATTAATCCTGCGTTTGATGGGAAACTTTGTTTTACAGGAAAATTAACCCGAGGATGGATCGGATGAAGCTTAGAGCGGCGGAGACTGATTGATTAATTCTTGATGGCTTCTCATCGTTCTCAATATGCATCTATTTATACGTACAAGCAGAGAGATAAATCATCAACAGTTTGACATGTAAATTTGCTTCATCTCAGGGGGACCGTTGGCTTCAAACTCTTGCGAATCGCTAATCAGTTGTGTGATCTTCGCAGCTTGTTTGAATCGTTCCCCTGAACGCCGGTATGGATTACAAGTGTTGTGAACTTGTGAGTGTGTGTGATATATTTTTGTTAATCTATAATTTTACGCACTGATTATTTTGTTTTGTGGGGGGTTGGTTTTAAGTATTGGGTAAGACCATAGTTCACTAAAGAATCATTCAATCATTAGAAATTGGAGTTATTTTGACAGAATTTTAGTATAATAATTATAATTTAATTACCTTTTAATTAAGGGACCCAGTGATATATCCATGGGTTGTTAAAACTTTCGACTTTGGAAATACTAGGTTTCGAATCCTGGCAACCCTCTATCATAAACTTAAGGAGAATCACCTCTAAAGCTGGCTAACATGGCCATTGCATAGCTACACACTCCTTATCGAGCCCCTAGTTGGGCCCTCATAACTAAGCCATACTTAAAAAATAAAAATATAATTGACAAATATATGTCAAATTAAATTTGTGTGTTGTACTTTACCACCAATAAAATAAATTATAGCCTTTAAAAATACGACATTTTATATTAAACAGTGGGAGTACTTAAATATTTTTAACGGAATAGTCATTTATTATTTTTCTACTTTGCAAATGCCGCCCTTACTAATTTACAAATGAGGTCCAACATCACAATTAGTTTACACTTAAAAGATATTTATAAATAGAAAAAAATAGTTACAAATTACTTATTTAAGTTGTGATACATTGAAAATAGGGCAAATGAAACCAGTGGCCACCCAACTATTCGCAATGTTCAGTTTTGGTCACTCATCTTTTTTGTGTGCGCGTTTGACCACTCATCTTTCTAAAACGTGCCTCTGAACCCATTCCGTCAAAATTGCTCTCATATTTGACGGAATCCGTCCAAACGTGCAGCCACATGATTTTGTTTTTTTTTTTTTTCCTGAATTTGTCTGAAGTTAATAATCGAAACAGAGAGAATAAACTTCCAATACTACTTCAAAGTTCAAACCGAACATTATTGATTCATTTACAAATTACATACAAGAGAAAGAGATTTAGCCAGAGATATCAATGGCTTTCACCTCTGGCTTCTTCACTTCCTCTTTGGGCACTATCACCGTGAGCATGCCCGCCTTCACCTCTCCACCTTCGCATTCTCTGGCAGCCTGAAGCGGCGGAGGAACTTGACGTTGCTCCTCTCCACGCGGTGCCACTTCTTCAACTTCCACCTTCACCTCCTCCTTCTTCAGCCCCGGAAAATCCCGTTTGAACACTTGGGCTTCAGGGGTCTCTTTCTAATCAATTCAGGCAGTTGCGAATGCGGACGTCTCGCGCGCTGCGTTGGACGCATTCGCCACAGCGTTCATTCTCATTATATTTTGCTCATTAACATTCTTAAATGCTGTGTTTTTCTATTATCTTACAGCCACGACCAGACCAAAATAAACCAGGCAAAAGGAAGAAAAATTAAAAATCATGTGGCTGCACGTTTGGACGGATTCCGTCAAATAAGAGCAATTTTGACGGAATGGGTTCAGAGGCACGTTTTAGAAAGATGAGTGGTCAAACGCGCACACAAAAAAGATGAGTGACCAAAACTGAACATTGCGAATAGTTGGGTGGCCACTGGTATCATTTGACCTTGAAAATAATAAGAAGTTACACACGGCGGAAATGATCCATTTTTTAAGGCAAAAACAACTTTGTCAAGTAACGTGGCAGTTCATCAAAAGTCAAACAACTTTCTGACAGACTGATTCCTCAAGAAATTGCTGACGCAAACAACCAACGCTCCGGGAGCGTGTGGAGAAGATCCCCTCGCCCAACAAGGGGTGGAACCAGTGCTTTCTAAAGGTGGCTCGGTGAGTGTGTGGAGCCAGTTAAATGTAGAGATACCTTTGCGTTGTGAAAAAACAGAAGGAAAAGAAAAGAAACAACCAGCACTCTCCATGGATGGACATGGAACTTTATTCTTCTTCCCTGTGAAGTCACCTCAATGGCCCTATACATACAACAGTCCTAAGCGGAATAGGGTATCCTCAGGGCCATTCTTTGCGCCAGCCAAGGCCTCTCTTGATCTGGATCTATGAAACTATGCATTAAAAATTCCCCGGCTTCTTCATCCATAAGTTCTCTGGACCAGGTCGCTCGTTTGGAGGGACAACTGCCAGGTCCATAACACCTGATATTCCACCAAAGCACTTCAAATCAAATTCCAAAATTACCCAAAAACAAAGAAAGAAAGAAAGAACATGATCGAGAAACCAGATCAAAGAATGACAAACAGTAGCGACATGTAGTAATGCACTGGTCTAAAATCTCCAAGTCATAAACTACAGAATAAATGGATACTTAGATACAAAGAAGGAAAAGATACAAGTGTTCGTAAACTAATGCTTTGGTTGTCATCCAGTAGTGTACCTGGAACAGATTGGTACTTCTAAAGCCACCAAAAGGCTTACCTGTACTCGTAAAAGCAAGCACTTCTTTCATTTTCTGCCTTGCCCCAGTTATCCCAACCACAATGTTTGATGCAAGCATCCATGTAAGTGTATGCATACACAACCCTCCCAAAAGGTCCCCAAGGTCGCCCAAGGCACGTGTAAGAAGTCTCGCCATTACCAGTAATCACACATCTGCATATATCCTCCAAATTGTTAAGCAGGCAATTTTACAATGAACTTATTGTGCAAACACATCTGAAATATTAAAGCTGCATTTTTTCACCCACACCACTGTGAGGTCTCAAACAGGACATCTCAGTCACAAGCCCTTGCCCCTAACAACCCAACCAATCCTACCCTAAAAGGAGGGAGACAGTCTAAGCAAGTAATCAGACCTAGCTGCAGAATCGAAGTTAAAACAAAAAATCCAAGTTTCGCACACCTTAAGAAAACATAGCCAGTAGTCTCTTGAGAAGATTTTCGGCTCTGTGCAGTAATATATCCAGCTGACTTGCAGTGGATATGACAGTGCTCCAAAAGAGCTGTGCTATTACCAAAAATAAAGTCCACACTCCCTTCAATATAGCAATCCCTCAAATATTGCTTCCCATGATGCAAATACAAGGTATCCTGCAAAAATTCCAGAGGGGAAATTCTAAAGAGCTAAAATGAAGAATAATTTCCATCTCATGTTATCTGTTGCAAGTGTGATTTCTATCATTTAAGGTGAGTTATGTACAAGATGTTCTGTTTTTCAGCTTTGAGCATTTATATGCAACACAGCATCCTCCTTTTGATATGCATGTTCTGTACCAGGAAAGGATCCCTATTCGTCGAACTTTCAATGGTCGGTAAACACAAGTGTGCTTTAGGCCAATAACTCCACAATCAGTAGAAAGTATGCAAGTCTACAAACAGAACAAAAACAGACTATTTGACAACTACTGTCAACATCTCAGACTTTCTTACTCTTCAATGTGGTACATATTCATCAACATCCCTACCGTGTTTTAAGAAAGCAGGAATCAACTTGTACTCTGATATCTGCTATCTTACCTGCCATCCAAGAAATCTGCAATTGTAAAATGCACAGCGATCAGCCGTCACTCGAATTGCCACAGCTTGACCTGAACCCTTGGAGATAAAAGACCCACATCAAAGATCATTCAAAACAATCGAGCCCAAAATATAGAGCATTGCTTAAACCTCATACGAGGATGCATATCATGCTCAATTTTGGCTGATCTTATAGTCTATCTTCCCTCTTCATAATGAAAAATTGGTGGTAAACTATAGTCAATCTTTTGGGGGAAGATAAAAAAAGGATTTCTTTGGACACAATTACTCAGCAGACATTGGTAACTTTAATTCACGCTAAAACTGCAAATCCGCTCGAAGCTCAATTTGACAGAGGCGAGTATACATATAAAAATCCAATCAATTTCTTCAGAATGAGATTTACTTAATAAATGCTATAAAAGAAAATGATGAAATGAGCAAAAAGTTAAAAATTTTGGCAGAAAAAAGAAAAGAAGAAGGGGAATATGATTACTTTAGGTGCAGAATTCTCAAAGGTGATATTCTCAGCAATAAAATCCTCTCCTTCCACAATAGTGCTCCCACACCCAAAAGTCCCCGTTCCGATAACCCGGGATGCCTGAGGCAAAACAACAACAACAACAAAAAAGGGCCAAAACGGATTAAAGTAAACCGAACATAATCAGGATAGTGGGATTCATTCAACAATCAACCCTACCTGGTGATGGTCGATGGAGGTAGCAGTGTTGCCCCAGGTGAGAAGAGTAATCTCGGGACTCAAACCGGCGAGGGTAATGAAGTTCTTGGTCTTAGGCACGTATACCGGCTGCTTGTATGTGCCCGGAGACACCCGAATAAAGGTACGACGGGTGTTGCCCAACGGAACGGCATCGATAGCTTCCTGCACCGTCCTGAAATCGCCGCTCCCGTCTTGTGCAACCTTCCAAACCACTGTCGCCATTCTACCCGCTTCTTCACTTCGTATTGTAAGTGATTGTGGGAATGAAAGGAGTCTCTTTCTCTCTGAAGTATTGAAGAAGAGTGAGATCGGAGATATGAATCGCGGAAACAAAACGCAAAAGGCACTGAGCAACGAAAGTTGGAGTCTCCGACTCCTATTCTTTTCTGCTAAGATCAGACTGTTAAGTCATTCCCGGTAAAGATAAAGTCAAACAATTTTGGATAACTTACATTTTGCCCTTTCAAATTTTGCAAAATTGTTTCAAAAATTAATAATAAGAAATTTTGCAAAATAAATTAAATAAGTTCCAAAAGCTTACAAATTAACATGGGAGCCCTTGATAGCCTTGGTACTTGATTTAGACTATACAAATGTACGATAGAGTGATGATAAACAGTGCAAATTCATATTAATTAACGTGATAATCAGATAGTCAAATGGTACTGAATAATTATAATTATTAATGTAAGGTTGTTTCAATCATATATTGCCTCATTGGTAACTCAAATTTTTCTCTCTTCCAAACATTTCTTTTTATAATATTGTTTAATGGTAAGAATAACTATGGAGAATCGAATAGTGAAATTATAGAATGGAAAATTTAAGGAAATTCATGGGTATTGGTTAATGAACAAAATTATTTTATATATCATATACTTTCTTTATTTTATTGTATGAGTTTACTATGAAGTTATACTCTGTGATTCATAAATATTTGTACTTCTAGAGATTAATCCGAAAGGATAATATTGTATTTTAATTCATACTACATCATTCATTCTACAATTCTAATTTAAAATTTCATTTTTCAAATAATTTCTCATTTCATACAAGAAATGATTTAGAGAGTGATTTATCTATACGGCATTACATGATACATTCATTTTGCAGTTGTCATTTGAAGCATCAATTAAATTTATTGATCGTGGTTGTTATGTTAGTCACTATAACAATTTATTTCAAATTTTCATTGTGTATTTTGTCAATAATAAACAAGTATATGCTTCATGAAATTAATAAATTGAACATAAGTATATTAAATTTTACAATTAATTACATTAACCTTTTATTTTCAATAATTGAAAAAAGGAAGGGAAAAAAAAAAATCTATCTACTCTACAAATTGACCACCAATGTTGGGTAGGGGGCCTTCTAGTTATTTCGAAGGCGACAAGCGAGGCCTAATTCGTTATTATAGACAGATCGGAGGGCATTTTTGGGCCTTCACTCCAATCAATGAACGTCCACGTGGAAATCAATGCAGTGCAGCAGTAAAGTCGCCGGAATTTAAGATCTTCGATCCAAACGGCAACGTTTAACCCGTCAATAAATACTCTGTACAAAAAAATCAGGCTCCTCCACCAGTCGGATTACTCAGATCACCAGAGAGAGAGAGAGAGAAAACACGCAGCCATGTCTTACTTCCCCAAAGGTCATCAGTACGAAGGCGACGATGTCGATGACTTCGATGAGTTTGATCCCACCCCCTACGGTGGTGGATACGACCAAACTCTGACTTACGGCCGCCCACTTTCACCGTCTGAGGAAATCTGCTATCCCAACGCCTCAGCCTCCGACGATTTCGATTACGATCGTCCTCAATACACCTCGTATGCCGAGCCATCGGCCTATGCTCAGGAGGCTCTTGACGACGAGTACAAGAGTTATGCCCGACCTCAGCGTCGCACTCCCTCTGAGTATGAGAAGCCTCGCCCCAACTATGGCTTCCAACCTGGGATGAATCGCCCCGGCAGTGGCTATGGTGGAGAAAGTGAGTATGGAGGAGAAGGGGGTGGTGGTGGATCCGGCTATCAAAGGCCCAGCTCTGAGTATGGATCCGGATATGAGAAGCCAGCTTCCGAATACGGGAGAAAGAACGATTACGAGAATCCCGGATCGGAATACGGATCCGGCCGCGGTCGGAGGAACGACTCTGATGAGCCCAGTTCCGAATATGGATCCGGGTACCGCAGGAAAAGTGAGGATGAAGAGCCAACCTCGGAGTACGGTTCCGGATACGAGCGGAGGACCGAATCCCAGGGGTATGGCTCCGGTTACGAGAGGAAGACAAGCTACGGAGAGGAGGAGAGTGGTGGCAGATATGGTGGAAGATCTAGTAGGCCTAGTTATGAGACTCAGGAGGGCGAAGGCTATGGAGGATCAAGCTACGAGAGGCCCAGCTATGGAAGGTCCGAGGAAGAGGACTACAAGAAACCAAGCTATGGGAGGCGTGATGACGACGACGAGGGCTATGGTCGCAAGAAATATGTAAGCATTTTATGCGTTTCCCTGTTTGGACTGCAATCTTTATTGTTGTTTCAATACTCTGTGCTTATAGCCTTATAGGAGTCATGAGTTCTTGTTTCCTTTTTTTTGGTGATAGTATGGTATTGAATCGTTCTGAACTTCTAGTTGATGAATTTTGCTTCTTTCGTATCGTTTTGGGGATGATTTTTCCCAGGGTAACAATGGAAGTTGGTAACAAAAGAATCATCTCAGTGACTCAGAGGAAGTGGGGGTTTATTTGTGCACTCTCCATTATATTGTTCTACCTATAATTATTGTTATTGTTCCTTTTTAAACTGAAAATGTGTGGCAAGGTTGAACTAAACATCATACTGCAGATCAATGATATAGGTGTCTGATGTTCGTCTGGTTCCTTATCCCAAACCTACATCTTTTCTAGTTTTAGAGCTTTGTTTAACCTATAACTAGCATTGGCAATCTTGTGCTCATTTAGTGAGATGCAGTATTCATTTCTAGAATTAATTCCGACCATTGGATGTTGTAGTGTTTTTTTTTTGGTTAGGCCTCCTTGAGCAGTTATTTCTTAATCTTGGATAACCTCCGAATTATTTTTGTTTGGGTTTCTACATTTCTTGAGCTCACAATAGACTAATTCCTGAAGTCAATTTGTTTTTCTTAGTCTCTGTGAAATACATAGTAGATGTGGTGCGTGGATATGAAGTTTCACAAATATATCAAAAACTTCAATCCAGCTTGTAATTCTAGGAGATGCTTGATGAGGGGCGAATTAGAACCGTAGAAAACAGGTTTATATGAAATATGAACTAATAAATGGATTCAAGATGTGCCACAATCTGATAATGTTGTAGAAGATATGATGAGATTCAGCCTCTAATCTTTCCCAATTTTTGCAGGGTGATGATGACAACTCTGATGATGAGGACGACGATGAGAAAAAGAAGCATCACAGGCAGCATCGCCACCACCGCAAGGATTATGATGATGAGTGAGCTAGCCAAATGATAAGTGGTGTATGCATGGAAGGCTCATGCTGTTTGAAGTTTACTAAATAAGTGATTCGCAGACTTGCTTGAAGATGTTTCTGTTTTGAGCATTTTCTTTTCTTGTTGCTTTTGAATTTTTGATGTATTGCAGAATAGTTATATGCACAAAGTTTATTCTCAAGTGTGTGGAGTGATGTGTTGTGCCTTTGATAAATAAACTCCCTATGATATTTTGGGAAGGTGTGTTTGAATATGCATATTTGCCATCTTTTGTTTGCTACTTCCGACTCTGGGTTGCTTTGATTTTCTGAAACTCTCGTGTATACGTAAGTAGCAAGAGTTCCGTGATCAGATCTTCTGTTTGTTCAATTTCTTTTTCTTCCCTATCTACTCTTATCACGATAGAGAATGAGACCCACATAAGATCTCATGGGAATTTGGCGAACTAGAAATTAATCGAAAATGGTTATCCATTTCGTTGTAGTTGTATAACGTGGTAGAATGGCTTTTTTCCGTAAACAAGGATGCATTTATGTTGATGAATATGATATATGTAGAAAGCCAAAATTCATTGATTTGATATGGTGATGAGTCTAGAGCAACTTCTTTCTCTCGAAAAATGTCTTCAAATGCCAGATTTGGAGGGTGGCCACAGAAAGGCAAACCAAAATAGACAGAAAACCAAAAGTGGCCATCTTCGAATTTGTAGCTCTATTTAGTGCTTGCATTTCTTCCTCCCTTTCACGTAGACTGAACATCTCATCGTGAATAAAGACGACTCTATCATACATGTTTATCAGTTCAATTTCCATGGCTTGAAGTTGACCTTTGGTGGCAACTTTAGACCAACCCTTGGCATCGATACCATATTTCCAATCGAACTCGATGGAAACCGTGTGCGAGGGCTTCCAATGTCGGACCCAAAAGCAAGCCGTGTAATCGCCGCCTTCGAACGCCGTGAATGCAAACGTTCCGGACTCCACTTGTTCCACTGTGTAATAATTGGTTCCTCTTGCCGATGTCACCTACGAAATCCGATCTCCAAATGATTTAAAAGAAATATAAAAACTCCAAAAGTGGTCGGAAAGTAGATAATAGAGACTCACTCTGATAGTGATCTTATGATTCTCCGGCATAGGGAAACCTGGGTTAGGATTCACGACGGTGAACTTGCCGATGGTCATGGCATTGTTCTTGATGTCCTCCATTACGCATTTGCTGCTCCCGGACGACACCTCGAACCGCATTGCTCTCGCCGCCGGTGACATTATCCCCATTGTCACCATCGCCATCATCATCATAGCCTTCATGGTGCCCATCATCATGCATCTACCAATACAAATCCCGATGATCAAAAAACTAACTGTCAGATCATTAATCTCTTTGACACTTTCAAACTAACTCGAGTTCTTGGCTATGAATGTGGCAAACCAAAGAGATAGGGAGAAAAAAAAAAAAAAAAAAAAAAAAAGAAGACTTCATTAAAATAATATATTTATGACTTTGTCTACATATGTTACGCATGGAATCAGTCGTCATTCTTATTTTAAGGTATTTTGACCAACAGGTAGTATTATAGTGATTAAGAACGAAACGAGTTTGGTGATACAAAACAAATGTTACCAATTAAGTACTTTTCTCTTTAATCAATTGTTTTTAGTTAAACCACTCCATTGTCCAAACATATAGAGTTGTAGCTCACGACAAGGGCATGCATTAATTAACAAAAGGTTTGTCACTAGGGTAGGGTTGAGAACCAACACGAACAAGATCGAGTTCGGCTCAATAAAAAAGATCACGAACATGATTTTTAGCTTTGATAATAACCGAACGCGAACACGAACAAGATGTTAAAAACTCGTTAACGTTGGTGATATTGCTCGATTAAAATATTAATGGTATAATACAAATAAAATAAGTATATATTTTAAATAATACAAATAATTTAATTTTTATATATATTTATATGTACATAGATATCAATATATGAGTTTAAATTTAAATTTATTTTTTATGTAAGTTGATATAGTATATTAAATTAATTAAATATTACAATTTTCGTTTAGTTAATGCGAGATAAAACGCACAAGAATATTAACGAATAAGTTCTGCTCCGCTCGATTAATAAATAAACGAACACGAACAAAATTTTAGACTCGATAAATATGAATTTCTCTTTAGTTTAGTTAATACTCACACCTAATTAGTTATATTACGATCAATCAAAGAAAAGTAAGTAATCCGACTCCTTCATCGGGACAAGAAAAAAAGAGTTTTTAGAGAAAATGACCTTTTATAATGGGACAAGGGAGCAGTGTGAATTGACCGGAAGTCAAATTGGAAATGGTCCGACCGAAGTTTAATTCATTAAGATTAACGTCCATCAACGTGCACGCTCGTTGAAAACTAGGCCGGCGATTATGATGTGATAACATCCGTTGCGTGAATTACGGTAAAGTACGTACGGATGGGATGTTAATCATACCTTGTCAACTCCAATGATGCTATGATCATCACAACCCAGAAGCCATGAACACTTGAAAGAAATCTTTTTTTTACTACATTTGACGAAAAATCAACTACTTTTATTTAATAAATGCATTGCAAGTAGTAGGCCTCCAGATTTTAAAACAACACAGGTCAGGTCATCGCCACTTGAATGCTGATGTTGATCTCTTCAATTATCATGATTATGTCAGAAAGTTCATATCCTTGAGCCCAGAAATAGCCCGACAACCACTTTCATCTCATGGCTTTGTTTCCGATTCAAGAGTTGACGAAGATAGAGTCCCCTTGATTTGGTTTTGACAAATCAACGAAGAACCCACCATAAAGGAGCAATCTTGGAGAGTTTATGATAGGAGATTTTTAGGCTCAGTTCGATCTTTGAGTTTCGTGAAAATAAGTTTATCTGATTCGATCTTGGACGCGGGAAGATGAAGTTCGGGAAGGAATTTGCTTCCCAGATGGTGCACGAATGGGAGCCGGCTTACATGGACTATAATCATCTCAAGAGCTTGTTAAAAGATGTACTCAAGTTCCGGCGGAGAAATGCACCTTCTCCGTCGCACCCAGAGTCCCGGAGGGGCAAGATCAAGAGAAGGCTGTCGCTTTACAGGGCGTTTAGTGGGTTGACACGCCACCTCAGCCGGAATCACTCCCCTAAGACGGCGGCGGAGGACCAAGTGATACTAGTGAGTGAAATGCAATCGCAGAACGCCGAATCACCACAAGGGTTCTACTACCAGACCACGTTTCTCATGTCCACCACCGATGAAGGCGGAGAATTCGAGCTCCTTTTTTTCCAGAAATTGGATGAGGAGTTCAACAAAGTGCTTAAATTCTACGAGGAAAAGGTGGTTGAAGTCAAAGCTGAAGCAGAGGAATTGAGTAAGCAGATGGATGCTCTCATTGCTCTTCGAGTCAAGGTAGATTATCCACTGATTGAGTTCGCAATCCAGCCTCCTACACCGTCTCCTAAACCAGCTGATCTTCCCTCAAATGGAACAAGAAAAGGTAAGGAAATCATTCAAACCATGTTAAAAAGACATGATCTTTTGAATTTGCTAATCTTGTGGGAAAATTAAACCAAACTTAAGTAGAAAATTTATTTGCGGTTGAAAATTTTAGTAATAACTATGGTTCTATATAAAGAATTCATAAAGTATGGAGACAAGAGTTTGAGAGGTCAAAGGTATGAGAGAAAGTCTTTTGGCCTGTAGGTGTGTTGTTATAAGGTCATAACATGTGTGTTCATACCTATGTTTTCCCGTGTAAATAAACCAATTTGTTTTACTTAGTATGTGATTGATTTGACATAATAGATTTGTGTGGATGTAAGCCTTTAATCTCTATGCGATAGGGATAATTCATATCCCGCGTAACGTAATACTAATACTGTGGATCATGGAATTTTGAAGGGATGTCACAAATGGATGCAATTCAAGAAGTTGAGTCAAGTAGGGAAGGGATTTTGATGGTTGAAGAAGAGAGACCTGCAGAGAGAGAGACGACGAGAAAGTTGAATACGAAGGGATTTAAACCTCCTTCTTTACAAGTCTTGAAGCATGTCAGGATCAACGTTGATCCGGAAACTCCAGTCTCGACTTTGAAAAACGTCTTCAACGGCGCAAAACCAGATTTGTCATACAGCAAAGCAGAGTTAAAGAAAGCAGAGGAAAAGCTGAAAAAGGCTTTTATTGAATTCCACACAAAGCTTCGGCTTCTCAAAAGCTACAGTTTCTTGAACGTCTTGGCGTTCTCCAAGATCATGAAGAAGTATGATAAGGTCACATCGAGAAATGCAGCTAAATCTTACTTGCAAATGGTCGAAAACTCATCTCTTGGAAACTCTGATGAGGTTTGTGTTCATTATTTACTTCATCTAAATAAGATAGGCTGCAAATTGATATTGATTTTCTCTGTTTTTTCTCCTTAGATCACTCGGCTAACGGAAAGAGTGGAGGCTACTGTTGTTAAACATTTTTCAAATGGAAATCACAGAGAAGGAATGAAACTTCTGAGGCCGATGGCCAAAAGAGAGAGACACAGGGTGACATTTTTCTTAGGTGAGCATTAATCTTTACAGTTCACGGCAGAACTATTTTTGAATCTTGCAGAATGTTTGAAAAACCTTTGGATCTGCAGGGCTATTCTGTGGCTGCATAATCGCACTCCAAGTGGCCCTTTTTGTCTCTATGCACGCTAGAGGTCTTCTTGAAAAGGCAGATGAAGAAGAACGTGCAATTGAACGTAAGAAATACATGGACAACATATTCCCACTTTACAGGTATCATTTCGGTACTTAATGACCCTCTCGGCTCCACTAGAAGAGTCAACTTTGTAATACTGTTTTAATCAGCTATCATTGTGCAGTTTGTTTGCCTACATTGTTCTGCACATGATGTTATTCGCGGGGAACATATACTTCTGGAGACGTTTCCGGGTTAACTACCCCTTCATATTTGGGTTCAAGGAAGGAAGGCAATCCATGGGATATAGGCAAGTCCTTCTTGTTGCCTCTGGGCTTGCAGTGATGATGTTTGCTGCTGTGATTGCAAACCTGGACTTGGAGATGGAACCGAAAACACAAAGATATAAGACATTAACAGAGTTACTCCCATTAGCCCTTGTAATAGTAAGTTTTCAGGCAACCACAGCTTCAAGTTTTTCTCAGTTTTTTGAGAACTATTTTCATGGCTGACTATAACAATGTTGCAGGTAGTGCTTCTGATAGTCTTCTGTCCATTCAACATCGTGTATCGGTCTAGTCGATTTTTCTTCCTACGATGTTCATGGCATTGCATCTGTGCTCCTCTTTATAAGGTAATAACAAGGCAGTCTTCCAAGATTTATATATACACCAACATTGAGCGATGAGATCACCTGTGCTACATCGAAATGTAATTTTCCTATTTATGTGAGAGCGGCACATGGGCTATGTAGCACATGTTATCTTTTCTCTCAAGATTGCACATTTATATAGCAAGGTTAATATGTAACCCTTTGTTTTTTCACTTTTCTGGCAATTTGTAGGTAACCCTTCCAGATTTTTTCTTGGGAGATCAGTTTACTAGCCAGGTATGAATTGGGGGTTCATCTCGTGAGATTTTCTTTCTACCTTACTCTTGTCTTTCTTGTAAACTATCTCACAATGGAATGTGAGTCTCACCTTCCATTGTGTGAGGGTAACCGGGAAGACAGAGGTAGTGCAGACCGAAGATCTCGTATCGTTCATTTCACATCACACCATAACATCTCTCAGGTGTAATTGAATGGTTTTCTTGTGTTTTTTTTATTCAGATTCAAGCTCTCAGGTGCCTGCTATTCTATGTGTGTTACTATGGCTGGGGTGACTTCACCAGGAGAGAAAGCAATTGCACGGGCAGTCGAATTTTCCAGATCTTTAATATCGTCATCACGGTTATTCCCTTCTGGTATCGCTTTCTTCAGGTAAACTACCTTCCATTTCTTCGATTCCATGGATGATTTCTTATTCAGTTGCTCAATTCTACACTGTAAATGACAATCTGTAGTGCATCCGACGGTGGTTTGAGGGAGAAGATAACGTCCAATTGTACAACGCAGTGAAATATATGTCGACGATTGTTGCCCTTGTGTTAAGGACGCTTTTTGACCCAGCAGGAGTAACACCTCCGGTTCCGCCGCTCGTGAAACTCCCCGGAAGATTAACCCGGCAAGTCATCATCGGAGCTACCTCCGGATTTACAACCATATTTAACGGCTATTGGGACATAGTTATGGACTGGGGTCTATTGCAGAGGGATTCCAGAAACCCCTGGCTCAGAGATAAGCTCATTGTTTCAAACGCGAAAGTGTATTTTGCAGCCATTGTGAGTGGTGATCCTGCCATTATTTTAGCTAATCTTGTTGGGTTTTTAAATCATTCTGCTACACGGGTTTCTGGGGAGGGGATAATACATTTGGGAATTCTCGCGCTCGCTTTGTGAACTCTCCTGCTACTGCTGCCAACTTGGGAGTAATTTCTTTTCATGTTGTGTTTGATGGTTGCACCTGCAGGTCGTGAATTCCTTGCTCAGACTGGTGTGGATGCAATTAGTTTTTGATTTTCAACTACCGTTTCTCCACAGGAAAGCCATGATCGCGGTGGTCGCCTGCCTGGAAATCCTCCGCCGTTGCATTTGGAACTTCTTCAGGTTCTTTTTAACTTTCACTTTACTCACTGATATGATCTATAAGCATTTACGACCATTTTTGTTTGTTTGTTGAACTGACTCCGCTACTTCTGAATTTGTAGATTGGAAAACGAACACCTGAATAACGTCGGGAAGTACCGGGCTTTCAAGACAGTGCCACTACCATTTTTCTATGATGAGGAAAAGAGTGACTGACTGCAGAATCATAGGAATCTGCATCATGCTTGCTACAACTAGGCGTTTATCCCCATTACGTGTGGTCGGAAATATGAATAATGTATAGCGAAACACATTATTTCATTCTTACATTGACAGACTGGAGCTATACAAATTATCAGTACAGGTCACCAAGCAATCAGAAAGTCTTTACTCTGTTCAGATAATTTGAGTTTCCCTCGTAAGAAAAAATCCCTATGAAAGGCACACATAAGATGAAAATTGATAATAATACACAAGTAACTCGGAAAGATGCAAAATTTTATTCACAAAACATTTTCAGGCCTGTAAAAAGCTTAATGCAACGTTGCTGGCAACAACACAGCCCGGTACAAAGTGGCTAATCATTCAGATGCAACGCAAACGAAGAAAATGTAAATCAACTTGCATGGTGATGAACCTCTCACCATTCAGCTTCTAAACACGGTACAAAAGTAAAACAACCAGAACGCTGACACCTATTTGGGGGAGTGAGTTGCTCGTTGTCTATATCCTCCGCATTTTGTGCGTTAGCAAAGGAGTCGGTAGAATTTTCTGCTGTTAGTTCACCTCCACTGTCATTGTCCCGACTTGCAAAAGCAGCTGAAAAGGACAACGGATTATAGGTGGAGCTTGCCTTCTTCAGGCCCTGGATAGTTCTCATGGCAGAAAGGGTGCTTCGATAAATGTCCACCGTTTCCTCTCCAAGTGGCAATGTTGTTTCTGTACACTTATTGGACGATGCTTCTCTAGACTTATCATCTGAAGTTGCAGTAGATTCAACGACTTCTGCTTCTAATGGGAAAAGAAGTTCAAGATTCGCCTCACATTCTCGTACTAATCTTGTGAGAGGTTCAGTTGTAAAGAAAGGCTCCTGGAGAGCAAGCTGTGTAAAATGCAAACGCAGCAATTCCCCTGTTCTTTTATCATATTTCTTCAAGATCTTGACAAGACCTGAGCATACAAAGAGCATTGAAACTCAGACTAAAAAGATTGCCTATGGTAACTTTTTGGATGATGTTATCATTAGATGCAAATCTTTAAAGAACCTCATTTTAGAGAATATAAAAGAGAAGATCCAAAATACACCCTACCTGCAAAGTTTAGGGAGCTATAATTCTGCAGAAGAACCATTTCACCATGAATTGAAACAAAGTCCTTTCGAATATCCATCATTTCCTCACTGAATTCAGCATCTGAATTTAGTGGACCATCTCTGCTCCCCTTATTGTTAACCTGCTCAATTCTTTCCTTCAGTTCCTGCATCAAATAGTTGACACATCACTACAATGAATTAGCTGCCTAACACACACCACGGGGATGATAATTTTCCCAGATGAAAACTCCTCAACATCCAACAAATCAAAGTAAAACAGAGAGAAGCAAAAAAGCCAAATAACACGGGAACTGGTAATTATTCAATCTGGAATTCTCGCAACTACAGTCCGGGCCGCTCAATATCTCGTGAACTTCCTTCCCTATTTCAATAGCCAGTCTTATACTTGATCAAAATCATATACAAGGCATACTATCATTAGTCATAAAAATCACTCTCTTCCTATTTCAATAGCTGGTCTTACACTTGATCAAGATCGTATACAATCTTTAGTCACAAAATCATCTTAATGGGCAAGGCAGCTATGGCTTCTTTCTTATGAATTTACGGCCTTGTAATTCTTTACATCCATATGATATTATGCAAGATACCTTTTGCAGATGCGGGTAATATTTTGCAATTTTCTACTCGACTGGAGCAACACACCTGAGCTTCTTGCAAAGTCACATATCTTTTGGAGTGAAAAGAAAAACAATAAGGAGAAGAATTTTCAAGTGAGCCCTACAAATGAAAGATTCCACAGAAAGCCAACACTCCCAATAATACTGTTGAGTGTTGACCACAGCAGCTGCAAAGTTGCACTTTAGATTCCATATTTCCGAAACTTGAAGACTCTGAGTTAAGATAATTCATAAGCAAAAACATTCTTTAAACAGATAACGAGAAAAGGATCAAATTCCTCACAAAGTTCATACCAATTTCCGCAAAGAACCCAAATTTCAAAGAATCAAAGTTTGGCAGATAAAAGAAACAACTGAATTGAGGGGGGCAATAACAATAATGATCACGGTTGATGGCAAGTACCTGGAAGCGGATAATGAACTCCTCCTCTTTATCAACGTAGAAATCATTAACCTTCTCGAGCTCTTCGTTGAGAATCCTGACGAACCAGTCCTGGAGTTCAGGCAAGGGGGGAGCATTTTCGCCGTCGGCCAGAATCGGAGGGAGACGGAGGGTGGAATCGGCGGCGGCGGATTCGGAGGAGGGAATCGTTTTGAGGAGTTTCTTCAAGGGCTTGTAGGCCAAGAACTTGTCTCTCCATTCAGGGAGGGTTTCCTCGAGATGGGTCTTGAATTCCTTGCCGAATTTCATCTCATTTACAGCTGGGTGGGAACAGTCAGATAATGATTAATGAATCAAATAATAATAGAAAGAAGAAAAAGACCCGACCCGACCCAATCCAATCGACAGAGAATTTTTGTTTCTTAGTTTATTTGTGCGACGATGATAACCAGGCTAGTTTCATAGCAAAATTTAACCTGAGTTATCGTCGTTATGGATAGAAAGAAGTGAAATTTGGGAGTTGAGTTTGTGGGTGGGGGGATATGATTGTTTTGTAAAGATAAAACCAGAAGAAATTCGAGGGGAATCAAACGTGGAGTTAGAATATTGCAACTTGGATGATGAAGAGAAGAATCTACCCAGTATGATACGAGTATATGATCTGATCAAGGCGGAGAAAATCAAAAACAAATCGTCTATCCGCCGAATAACGCACCTACATGTCTACATTGACGTTGTTTTGCGACAGGAAGACCAAGAGCCAATCATCGAGACTTTGGATTATCTGGACATATACTTCTACAAATGTTCTGTTGCCGAGAGCAACAAGATTAACCTATGTTATGATACTCAAAACACAAGTAAATGGTCTGATTTCGTTAAAAAGTAACAGAGGCTCGACTTCCTCGTCTAAAATGGGACCGAGTTCGAGCCAATCTTGCTCAAAGCCAAAATGTGACCGAGCTCTAGCCATTCTTGCTCATTCCAGCTCAACGCCAAGAGGCTCGTTCGAGCTCAAGTCAAACTTTGACCGGCTCATTTACCACCCAAGGCCGAACAGACGAAATCCTTGGTGGAAAAGCAGAAAGTGACTTGCATTAACGGATTAACCCAATTATTTGCATTAACCCTTTAAAACAGACGACACAGAGAATTTTACCAAAAACGTAAGATGCTTGCTCTACTCAAAACGCAAAATTAAACCCGTTTCAACTTTCAAGAGATAAGACATATAATTATTCACCAGCTCAACACACAGACTACTTTCCAACAGACACAACTGATCATCGCGACATAACCAACCAAATAGAAAGTGGAAACAACACATGCTATGGATAAGAGGATAACTTGGCGCATCTATATAGCATCCAACGCCTGGAGGATATCAGCCTTCAAGTCTTCAAACCCTTCTACTCCAAAGCTGAACCTAACCAAGTTGTCCATAATTCCATACTTTGCTCTCTCTGCCTGGCTAAGGTCCCAGTACGACATGATTGCCGGTTGATCCACAATACTTTCAACACCTCCAAAAGATGGGGCTATATAAGGGATTTTCAATCCATCCACGAATTTCGCCGTTTTATACAAGTCTCCATCAACCTAAGGGCAAGAAATCAAATTCACTCAGAACGTGCGCGCGAGGAAATTTATGAGAGAACGCTCAAAGGTTTGGAAATTCAAACCTCAAAACTAACAACACCACCAAAACCAGTCATTTGCCTCTTAGCCAGCTGATGTTCTGGGTGACTTGCCAACCCGGGATAATACACACGTCTCACCTGCAAGTTCAGGTTTTATTGATAATGGTAAGCAATACAACAATTCAACCCCACAAAATCTACTTAACATCTGTTGCTAATCGAAGAATCAACTAGAACATGACTGACTAGTACATGATGCACAGGGGAGGGGGGAAAGAACAGAAAACAGAAGCATCTCAAACATGGTTACAGTTGAGACATTTGAACAGGACCAGCAGTGAAACACCAGATACCACTTAAAACAATGACTAGTGAAGATTGTATTATCTATAGCGAGCCAACTGGGTCAGTCTCACAGTTAGTGTTGCACTTCCAAACTTTGCATTGGCTAGCTCAAAGGGCTATATCACTATGCAAACAGAATTTATCACCCTAAAAAAAAGACAAATGAAAACAAAACAACCCAAGGAAGGTGAGATACCTTAGGATGTGCCTCTAAAATTTCGGCCATCCTTGAGGCTGTTTTATTTTGTTGCAGTACACGGCATTCCAGAGTCTTCATGCCTCGTATGATTAGGTATGCGGCATTCTGAAAAGAAGCAGAAAAGCAAAATTACTCCTTAAGAGAACAAACTCACAATTACAAGAAGCTTCCAAAATTGAAAATCAAATTCAACAGTTTAAATAAGTCAAAACAGAGCAAGACAAATTCTTACAGGATTGAGAGTACCGCCCAGAACATGATGCAAATCACGAACTACTGAAACCAATTTCATCGAACCACTGATACAACCTGCAAGGACCTATCACAGAAAAGACAACTCTCTCAACATTGAACTGCATAGAGATATGTTCAGGTAATTGACATTTCTAAAAGGAAGATCCAACAGAGGGGCTAGCATACATCGTTATGACCAGCAATGTACTTAGTTGCAGAGTGTATAACAAGGTCAGCACCATGAGCAAGGGCCTGCTGGTTGATAGGAGAGGCGAACGTCCCATCAATACACACTATGGTTCCTTTTTCATGGCAAAGCTTTGAAACCAGCTCAATATCAACACATCTAAGAAATGGGTTTGTTGGAGACTCTGTGAAGAAAAGGGACACCTGACAAGAAAATTTCCAACATTTTACAGGAGCTAAGATTTAACTAATATAGCAACTCAAGCACTGAAGCAAACGAGCTTCAGATTACATTATCAGTAACATGGAAGTCATCTTCTTGAAGTAAAAACCTAAGCATGAACTCTCCATTTTTCAGTACTGTTAAGCCAACCCAAGCATTCACCTTACCAATTTTTTTATCAATGGTTACTACCAAAACTTGCAATCAACTTTAAGCATACTATATCCATGTAATACAGTTTTCAATTAAATTAATGGATTCCTAACACTGATGAAGTAAGGCCAACTCCAATATGACAGCTTTATGCCTAATCAAGAAGCATAAAAATACAGATCTTGAGTTAAAACTTTATTATTCAGCAGTCAATCAGCTTAGTCTGCTCTTCAACAATGCAAGGTTAGCCATGTCTCAAATCTTACATTATTCTCACTCAATGCAGCCTCCAGAGCTCCGACATCAGCAGGGTCAATGACAGTGGCCTGAAAATGTTTGGAAAAAAGATTATTGGTACTCCATAAAATTGCTATGAATATACAGTTTCATAGGTCATCTAATACAGATACCCAAAAAAGAATCAAATTCTGTCTCCATAGAGGGGAGGAAGGCAGAGGAACAAGAAACAACGTGACCATGTGGTAAAACTGAATTTGTTTCCAAAGTTGGCATACCTTAATACCCATTTTTGGCATCAAAAATTTCTCAATAAATATTCGGGTCTTCCTATAGCAATCCGTGGTAGTAACAAGATGGCCACCAGCAGGAACCAATGCACACAGCAAGACAACGCTTGCACACATGCCAGATGCCAAGAACAAGGTCGACTCAGCTCCCTCCAGTGCACTGTTCCATTTGAAATAATATGGTATTTAGTGCTAATGCATAACATGTAACTCGAAAGAGGGCATTGTTTTGAGGAGAAGTTTCACCTCATTTTCTCCTCTAATGCTTCAGTTGTATAATTTCCATATCGTCCATATTCAAAACTTACATGTCGTTTTTCCTGCATTAGATAAAATACGATAAATTTATCCATATCAACAACCTGAATAGTTGAGGACTGGTTGTAAACAGGGAAAACATTAATTTAAAAAACCTCTTAGCGATTAACCCGAAGTGTGACTTCCGTACAGAATCATCCATAATGACATTAGAATATATCTAGGATGTGCAAGTAGCATTTTCAGTTGATTTATAATACCTTGAAATCAATGAGTTCTTGAGTGGTCTTGAAGAAATAAGCAGACGTGTTGAAAACTGGGGTAGTAATAGCATCAGAAACAATAGCGCGACCCAATCTTTCACCTGGCGAAAGAAAGCATATTGGAAATTTGGAAATACAAATAGATGCATTGGAATGTAAAAGGTGAGTTCTTTAAAAATGAGAAATGAGAATGAAGATGACAATCCATGCATACATGGTTCTAGGCTTACCAAAAAATAAGATCAGTTGAGCAAATACAAGGGGTAGGAGATGTAATTAATCAATTACAAATTTATCGATTGAGAACCCACAAAAGTACCAGAGTAGAACACGTTAAGTTCCACACACACACAGAAAAAAAAAAAATCGAAAAATAAAGCAAGGAAAAAGAAAAACGTAGCTTAACAATAGCATTTTCATTTTTGAAGTCCAAACAAGGCAAGTAATTGCGCATGTCCCGCATACAGGTGTGACTTACTAGACAAAGCCAGAATCAAATGCAAATCTAGCTTGATTGCATGTAAGAAACAATAACTTTTCACATACCAGCATGAATGGCCATGCTGCCGCGACCGGTCAAAAATGAAGAGTATTTGACATCAGCCAAATCCTCCGGCTGTACATTTTCTCCTTTACAGAATACACTATCTGCCGCAGCAGCCACCTCCTCGTCATGGCCAGTCTCAACGTCAACCGGCGTCACAAAGGAAGCAGCAGAGGCAGCGGCAGCGTCGACGGCCTTAGCCGCCGGCGATGATGGGGAAGTTCCCGGCTGGTTGTTCGACCACGACGCCGCGACGATTTGCGCCACACCAATATTGCTGCAGTTCCTCCGAGCCTTGGTACTGAGCTGCCTCACGAAGTTGGGCGGGAACCTAAAGATCAGAGAAGACGACAGGCCGTGAACCGATAAACTACGACTCGCGGGGGTAGCCTTGCAGGAGAATCGAGAAGCACCGGAATTGGGGATCTCCGACGAGGAACGCAGCCGGAGAGATCGGGATCGGAACGGCACTCGAACAAACGGAGAGCCACGGTGCAGCTGGAGACGGCCATTAGGGTTTTGAGGAAGGGTTAAAATTGGTATTTTAGATACTGGCCTACCCTTCTCTTATGCAGAGAAATGAGGAAGTTCTGAGGAATCCGCGAGGCAAAACGCTTGAGGCACCTTTTATATATAGCGATCGCGGTACTTATCGAAACAGCTAAATTCCAGCCCACCTATTTTTTTTATTCTAAAATTCTCATCATTGATATTTATTATTTACAATAAATTAATCACTCATATTTTTATGGGAAAATGGAATACATCCATTAATTCCATATTTTTAGCGAGTATTTTTTTTTTTTTTACATAAAAAATATTAACGATGTTTATTACTCAAAACCTAAATTTAAATGCGGTATGAGTTAATAAAATTATGATAAATGAGGATGTAAAGATGGGCATCGATGATAATTCATCTATTCTCACATATGAGATGCCTCATTCTCATTCCTATTGTTGCGCTCTAAAGGCACTGTAGGTTATACATTGCCACGAAACTCAATGCAATCAAAATATCAACTAAATTTTATTGCATTCTATTTCACGCATTTCATTTATAAATTTTTGCATTGAGTGTTGGTGAGGATGATAATAGTTAATTGAATTAATTAAGGACGATTTCATTGAGGATTTGAATAGATTCGTGTAGATATTTAAGAAATGCTACCGCATAAAGTTCGTATTTGGAAAGGAGAGTAATTAATTATGTGTATTATCATTCAATTATAAGATCAGATATTTTACGTGGAAACAAGGAACTCTACAGTTAGAGTGGTCATGAATATTACGATTCTATTATTGAAATTGGAATATACATTTTCAGTTTGATGTCGGGCTTCTTTCTTCTTTTTTGATTGGGTATAGGAATTTGGAGGGTTTGTTGTGCAGGAACACGTTGAGAAATTAATTGCTTGGTTTTTTTTTTCATTTGAAATAAAAATGCAATTGAGTATAGAGAAAATTATTAGATACATTCGTTGTATCGTTAAAATTTGTGTAGCAAGCCTATCATTGCCTCCTATGTGTACATATATTTCTCCCAAATAGTGTTTTCACCCCTGAATGTATCTGATTGCACTATCATACGTGGTGAAATGGATGCACCAAATAATTTATTGTACAATAGTATATTGAAAATTGAGTGTGCTTGGAGTTAAATTCATATGGAACAAGTTTGAAGAAACTGAATATTTACAAAATTATTTATAAAATCACAAAATTCAAATTTAAAATAAATTCCTTTAATGGAACAAGATAGTAAAATTTAAATGGAAAAAAAAAACAAATTATTATACTTTTTGCCCCTCTGTGTTTATAGGGGAGTTCTACATTTGCCCCCTGTATTCTTTTAATTAGTCTTTTACTCCATGTGTTATTTTAATTAGTCTTTTGCCCCGTATGACCATAATGTAATGACTTATATAACCCTCCTCTATTAGTCATTATATTTTTGGACAAAAATACCCTCAACCAATTAAACATTAACAATAAATTAATTAATTAACTATTTAAACTTAAAAGAATTTTGGTGAGTGACTTGGAATTATCAATAAATTAAGAAACAAATCTATTTAAAAGAACACATTGAGAAGTTTAACAACTGAAGTTCAACTATAACGAGAAAGTCTATGTCTGATATTCAACCATAACAAAAAAAAAAAAAACATAAAAGGAGACGTATGTGACGCAGCTCCACAAAGTGCATATGCTAAACAAGCATATCATATAACAACATAAAGATGATGTTATTTTCACACTATCAGTCAAATAAATTGTAATTTGTTCTTGAATAATCAGTTGTGATCTTCACTTCCTTCACCACCTCTTTCACCACCTTTACATGTAAAATTAATTCTGATGGGTCATTGTTGACTAGATAGCAAAAAAGCACCATGCATAGATGGATGTGTTTCAACCTATATATTTTCATGAAAATATCATGGATTGACTATTTTTTATTTTATTTTTTTTGTGTTTTTGTTGAATATCAGACATAGATTTTCTCGTTATGGTTAAACTTCAATTGTTAAACTTCTCAATGTGTTCTTTTAAATAGATTTGTTTCTTAATTTTATTGATAATTCCAAGTCACTCACCAAAATTCTCTTAAGTTTAAACAGTTAATTTATTTATTTATTGTTAATGTTTAATTGGTTGAGGGTATTTTTGTCCAAAATATAATGACTAATAGAGGAGGATTATAAAAGTCATTACATTATGGTAATGGGGGCAAAAGACTAATTAAAATAACACAGGGGGCAAAGGTAGAACTCTCCTGTAAGCACAGGGGGGCAAAAAGTATTTAAGCCTATAACGTTTGTTAGATAACTTTTAAAACCTCATGAGTAATTAATACCCACTTAGGGTCCGTTTGATAAAAATTAATGCTTAATGCTGAATTAATTAAGCACTCGATCTTGTTTGATAAATATGTTGATCTTATTGTTGAAATTCTTAAAATATATAATTTTACCCTTATGTTGAATTTTTTTTATATCTATATATGCAAAATATCAAATTTTATTATAAAACATCAATTATGATTAATGAAATACATAAAGAAACAAAATCAGATAAAACACGTTAAATTGAATGATGAAAAAAATACAAAAAATAATTATTACAATTTATTGAAACACCTAAAAATGAAAAATGAATCCATTATTGTAGTCTAAAAGAAATTAAAATTTTTACAATAAAATTCATATATGATTAATAAACTGTATAAGTAATATAAAACATAATGTATGAATGAGATTTATAAAAACATGTAAATGATATAATTTATTAAATAAATTTTTAATACCAAAATATAATAGTAAAAATAAATTAAATTTTATTTGACAGTATATGAAAATTTTTAAAATACGTGGTATGCTAATGAAGAAAAAATTAAAATTATTATTATAGTTAAATCAATATAAATAAAATAAAAGAGGTAGTTTCGGAAATCAAATATGAATTATTTAAAGAATTATTACGTGGAGCATTAAGCGATAAGCAATAAGCTGAGTTTTTTAGCTTAATTTTTTGTAAAGGGAATAAACAGTACGTAAACAATTAAGAGGTTTGAGTTTTCATTATCAAACACACTAAAACTCATTATCTCTTAATCAAATAATTTGAAGCAATAAATTAAGTTATCAAACAAGCCCTTAAAAAGTAAGCATATTATTGAAATATGTGATAATAAATAAATTATTTTAGGTATCGTACTTATATTTATAATAAATTATACATTTTGGAATTGAATTTTTATAATAGAACGAAATGAAATATTTATCGTCAATAGGCCAAAAGAAGAGTTACAATTATAAGTATTCGTATAAGAACACCCATTTTCATTAAATTATTAATTACAACTTACAAGGCTAACATTCGTATCCATTTCAAATTGTTAATGGGAAAACTGCAAAAGTGGTCCACAATCTTTACCCCTGTTGCAAATGTAGTCCACAATCTTTAGTAAGTAGCAAATGTAATCCACAATGTATCCATTTTGTTGCAATTTTAGTCCAAAAACGGAAATTTGACCTTGACTAACGGTCAACGGGTTTGACCGTCAGTCAAACCCGGGTTTGACCATCCTAAAACCACCCCACCCCTTCTTTCCAAAACCATTTCTCTCATCCTCTCATCTTCTTCTTTTTCTTCGTTCTATAACAGGGCAATTCCAACAGGAAAAAATTTACCAGATGAACATACGCCAAACCACACCGCCAAAACCCCACAAAAACAAAATGTAATGACAAACAATTGTTACTCCTAAACCTCTGCGGATGTAAAGAAAATGTATACTCCTCAGGAAGGAATTCTAGCAAAAGGTGTGGCAAAAGCCAAATTTCGATACAAAAAATGAATTGAATAGGCATAGTTGATCAGAAACAATCACCTCAACATCTCCAGGCTCGGAATAGACGAATATGTAAAATCCAATCACCAACCCGACGACGGACCCGATTCCAAAACCCAGAATTCCAAACAAAGTGCCGAATAAACCCATCAAGTACAGATGCTCATAATCCAATACAATCAAGAAGAGGATGCACGCAATGCACCGAAAAAAGAACACAGAAAGAACTAATTAATATACAAAACAAGTTTCTGATTACTACAGTAGCTTTACACTTCTTGTTTCAAAGCATTCAACTTAGAATATCCTCACCTGCCTCAGAGGAAACCAGAGAATCATTCCCCTCAGCGGCATTTTGTCGAACACCTTGAGGTTCATTCTCAATTGCATCGCTGCCCTTGCCTTCACAAGCAGTAGCAGAAGTAGGCAGCGTTGGCCCAATTATTTTTCTGCGTAGTTGAGAAGCAGCTTGCTTTAGCTTCTTCTTGCGGAGCCGCTTTCTCTGGGCTCTCGTCAACTTGTTGGGTCCTCCATCCCCTTCGTCCTCACATTCGTCGCCGTCGCTCGATGAAGTAGCTCCCTCCGATTCATCATCTATCCGATCCACGTTATCAATCCAAAATCATCAAAACAAGCAAACAGAACGATTAAGACACAATTAATGGAAAGCGAGGGAAAATAATGGTACCTAGAACATGGTCCAAATTGAGGTTTAGGATTGATGTGTCTACGGATTCGGGCTTGTCTTCTTCTTCTTCTTCTTCTTCTTCTTCCGGTGGAGGTGAATCGGTTTTAGGAGAAAGGATGAGAGAAATGGTTTTGGAAAGAAGGGGTGGGGTGGTTTTAGGATGGTCAAACCCGGGTTTGACTGACGGTCAAACCCGTTGACCGTTAGTCAAGGTCAAATTTCCGTTTTTGGACTAAAATTGCAACAAAATAGATACATTGTGGACTACATTTGCTACTTACTAAAGATTATGGACTACATTTGCAATAGAGGTAAATATTGTGGACCACTTTTGCAGTTTTTACAATTGTTAATCATCATTTTAACAAGTAGAGTACACGTGTAATCATTGTCTTATACTGTAAAGTTATAGACCTACTTGTTCCCATAGTATCACTTTTTTCTTTTTATTTTTCTTTTTCTTTTTAGGAGGACGTTCAATCTTTACTCTTGACTTTAGGGAATTTTTTGTTTCTATCAAACTTGCAAGTTGGATGCAATTGGCTGTATGTAACATCATTTTTGCAAGTTGCAACTGGCTGCTAATCAATATTTAATATAATATTGGAGTCTACATCCAATTGATTACCATCTCTATAAAGAGAACTCACCATCTTATATTAAAAAAATTCACTGTCAATAATTTTTAACCCTAGAAGTTAGAGGTTCGATTTTTACCTTTGTCAGTTCTGTTTATTTAGAGTGCAAGTGGACAGAACTCTGCAAATAGCTCTTTAACTTCATTCAGGTTGACAGGACTCTGCAGACGGCTCCCCAACTTCGTTCCTTTCCTTCCCATAACCCATGATTTCACTGTAATAATTGATTTAATAATGAAATAGTGCTGATTCAAACAAAAAAACATATTATTTTATTACACAAAAATATATATATTTAAAAATAAACTTTTTGATAGAATAATAAATAAATAAAAAACAATCATTCCAAATAAATAAATGATAAAATAAATTGATCCTAGTTAGATGGAAATGATGAAATAACAGACTAAAAAGTTTAGGCTATGTTTTTTCTCATTCGATTCTAGAAAAATTCTCATTTTTTTTTCAAAAAATTTATATAAAAAAATAATATTATTTTTTACTAAATTTAAAATTTAAAATTTTCTATGAATCTTTACTTACATAAATTTAAAAATAATATAATTATTATACTTTTTCTTATTTTCTTCTACACAAATCCCAAAAAAATCCCTAAAAAATATATTTCTTCCCAATTTTTCCATTTCAGTCATTAAAAAAAGAGAGCCTTAGTCGGGGGGACCGAGGATAGAGAATAGAGGACAGAGGAGTTGGTAACTGCCTTTTTCGCCGTGTCCTCCAACCATGCAAATGCAATGCATGTGGTATAGAGTCTATAGAGCCTATCGTATCAGCCAAGATATGGACTCCGGATGGCCTCCTCAAACTCTCAACACTTCACATCCATGGCCTAAGAAACGAATTAGTATCCCAACAGTTAGTATTTAAGATAAACTAATCAAATGTTGGAAGTTCGACTTTTAACTCTGTCAATTTTATCTATTTATAGTACAAAATTAATATGACTATATTAAGATTTAATGAGAATGAAGTATTTTTTCAAAAAAAAAAAAAAAAAAATCCTCGGCCTGAGTCCTTAAAATATACTACTCCCGTTAGTACAACAAAATAGACTATTTTAATCGAGCTTAAATTGGTAATTTGACATCATTTATTGAATTCATATACTCATTTTTAAAGTACGGACTAATTATGAACCAAACATGATTATATAAATAAGAGTATGATGAGTCAAAAATTTAAAAATGAACCTTCTATTAACAAATATATATATATATATATCTAGATATTATTGAATGTGAATTTTTTGAATGGAATGAACACATGGATTAGTCTCTTTGTTCATTAGGAACGTTCAAATACAAGAGTCTATATTCAATTTTGTAAAAATTCTTTTTACATTTACTACAATAATTATGTGCAGTTCATAAGTAATGAATGAAACAAATGTGATCAAATTATATTGTACTTTAACATTTATAAAATTAGACTTTTTCAATGAAATAAAGAGATGGTATAATGTAATAAATATTTAATTACTGTTATGGCCTTTCGACAAGGGACTGGGTCCTTGCATTTCTGCGCAAGTGAGTGTTCCACTTCCACTTGGTTTTTTGATTTGATTCATTGAAAGGAATCTAGATTGGGTTACCATATAATATTCCTTTCCATCTTCGCATTAAGGTTTTTAAAAAAAAAAATTAAAATTAAAAAAACCATGGATTAAGTTAGATTGGACACCATCCACACCCTATAGCAAGTTAGGAATTAAGAATAATACATCGGATTTAGCCGAACTGGTACACTTTCTTTATCTAACTATAAAAAAAAAAAAAATACTGCCATTAGAATTTCCCTAGTGAATTATCTCTATCTAAAAAAACTCGTGGTATAACATAGTTTGATTAAAAAACAGAAAAAGAACAAAGACAAGCGCCTCTTTTGAAATAATGCGCTATTCATTTTGCTTATTTTCCTGGCCTAGATCCTACCCTTTTCTCCCTCAATATTCACTATTTCTCTGCATGTGTATGGTCAAAACTGAGCTAGAATGCTAGGAAATGGGATGCCTTCAAACAAAAAATAAATAAATTTGGGCCATTTCAATTAATTTATTGGGTCGTCGGATAAGGGGTGATTATCTGAGGTTTTTGGCATTTTATGCCGCTGGACTGCTGAAGCTTCCTCGTACCTTGTTTGGACAGGCCCAGTGGACTATTGTCAAATACACACACTATCCGGATTTGGCCCAACCAACTCAAAATTTAAAGCTTATCTTTATATCCCACAAGTCCACCAGACAATATTAGAAAGTAAACTATTATAGTGAAATATATTAGTTATAAAAAATTAAATACCAAATTATATATATATATATTTATTTAATGGCTGAATGGTTATTTAACGAGACTGTATGTAAATCTAATACTTCTATTGCGAAACACATACTTTTTTCTAACAAATTTTATACATACATAAAATGAGTAAATTTTTGAATAAAATTGTTCAGGCAAGGAAAAGATAAAAAATTGTGCGTGGGTGTATGTTTCTTTTTTCCATTTTTTTTGGAAATAAGGCCCAGTAGTTCGAGCATTGTGTAAAGGCCCAATAGCCCAGAAGATCCAGCAATAAGTCCCGCCAATCCACAGCCCAAACTACAAACCCTAACTCCAACTCTAACGTCATAACTCAAGAGTGCAGTTCTGAATCTGAACGGCCGTCATCGTCTCTGCATATATACGACAACAATGGCTGCCTTTCCATCTTCAATGAATCCTCCTGTTCCCGGGAGCAAATCATCCAGGGCGCCATCAATCGTTAATGCTACGCCACTACGAAGCTTGTTTTTTCTCTTACGTTTTCTTGCTTTTTGTGAATGAAATTTGGTTCAAAATTGCTTTGCACTAAAGTACTGAGGCAATGGTCTCTTCCAAATGTCCAGCTGCCTAATCCAACAGTGCAAAATTTATAGAGGGCTTCGCTTTGCAGCTTAGATAATCATCTGTTTTATGCTGCCTGTTATGCCCATAAATTTCAAAGTCTCCCTTTTTGTTTAAAAAATCTGCAGTTTCTGGGATGGTGATGCTTTTCTGTATCAAAGATATTTGTGTCCCATTGCCTTTGGAGATTGCTGAAATGAAACAACAAATCTCCATCGATAACGATGTTACATTTGCTTAAAATCATCAAATTAGGATGCATTCATTGCTGCCTGCCCCATGTATTATTATTACACTAATATTTTTTTTCCTGTTTTGTGGGATGCAATGTTTGGAATGGATTTGCCATTAGGAAAACGAAATGACTCACGAAGAAGGAAGAAGGAAATGATACCATCAATCAGTGATTGCAATCAGCAATAATTAATACTAAAACACCGCATTACATTACATTAAAGAGCTCAAAACAATAAACATGTGTGTATGTGGTAGCTTTCAAGATCAAAGAAGAATCTGGAAAACTGTAACTTCTCTTTTACCATGTTCAAGTTGGGTTGAATCTTTGTGTGTGGTCTTGGTCCGATTGATAATGCCTAGTCTAATTCGGGAAAGATTTTAATTGCGAGTTTGATAGTGCAGCAGAACCTTTTAAATGTGCAAAGGAAAAACGAAACTCACATTGAAAAAAAAAAAAAAAAAAGGCAAAAAGGGGGCATTGAAATCCACCACAAAACCAAAAGGAATTGAATGCAATTGGGGACTATATGAGGCTGTACAAGAACATCTTCCTTTGCATTCCAGTTGTGTTTGTGCATCTGCAAAAGCGGCTGAAAGAGGGATTCACATTCAAATTACAAGTACGGAAAGAAATAAACAGTACAGTGAATTTAAGGTTAAGGTATGGTTGGCAATCGGAAAAGGGTAGTAGAGTTGGAGACCACCAAACAATTTGATGGCGACACTCTGTTCTTGAAGGGTAAAAAATCCACGGATGGCTTTGGGTTTCTTTTCCGTCACAACTTAATACGTTTTAAAATTTTACAGACAAATTAAGAAAGTCGTTATTTTTCTTGAATTTCCTAAGGTGAAATGCGATAATAGTGTAATCCATCATGGAATGCATTTTTTGCAATTCCAAAAGGAATGGCATACATCCCAATTATTCAACAAGTTTCTCCCTATCAAATCAAACATCGATTTAAGGATTACAAATGAAATCTTAAGGTTGATTACTACAATTGATGATTGATGGGTACTTAGATGAGGTGACACACGTTTTAGCTGTTCCTCTTATTATGGTTTTGGTCCTTTTGGAGTCGTCAACAATTTGTTCCTCTAACATCTCAAATTCAATATTCCACCATTTATTTTTCTTTATTATTATAAAACGTAAAATGCAAAAATAAAAGGAGCTCGATTGTAATCTGTCATTGGCCAAAAGACTTAAAAGTACGAATGACAATTCGAGTCATAAATGAATTGTTAAATAGCTCTTAACATACCAGATTTGAGTTGTGTTTTCATATTATATCAAACATAATGAAAAATTAGTTTTTAAAATTAATAATTTCGAGTCATATATGAATTGATAAGTCATTTAAACATATCGAGTTTATATCTTATTTTTCTTATTGTGTCAGTTATTATTTGTAGTGCGTAAAAAGTATGGGAATGGCCATGTGGTACACACTTATTATGCCTTTATCATATGAATTTAATGCTTTATTTGTTTATTTATCCACACACACACACATATATATATATATATATATTATTATAAAATAAAAAAAGGATTTTAGCTGTCCTGAGTTGAGTTGAGTAGTACAAGAAATGTGGCCAATACGAAACCACGGTCAACATTTTGGCACAGCCTGGCTTCTTTATTCACGTCATAAATGCGACCAAGAAATTGACGTCCGCTTTTGTTTTTTCTTAATTTCTTCTGTAATAATTAGGGACGCAAATTTATAACACGACACGAAAATAAAATACGAGTCCAACACGATGTAAATGGGGGCTTGACTCTTAGTAGATTCACGGGTTATATGGGTCAACTTGAATAACACAAATAATTAAATAGTTAACACTAGACTTGAGAATATCAACATGTAAATCCACCAACACTAACCAAACACGGGTAATTTATATTACGACACGAATATAAAATGTTCGCGAGTTAAATAGATCAACACGAATAAAACGATTAATTAAATGATTAACGTTAGAGTTGAGGGGTGTCAAAACGTAACACTCCAACTAGAACCTGATAATCCAGACACGACATGAATTGTCAATTCTAAATTAACAATAGCACTAGCGGCGGAATAGTAATCATACGAAACATGAATACAAAATGGATTTTTTGAGTAAGACGGAGGGAGTATTATTTATTTAATTAATGTGGATTTTGCTGGTGCGATACTCGATCTGGAGTCTCCAAGCCAGCCGGAGATCAACAAAAATGTGCGTGCAACGTAGTTTATACTGTACAAAGTAGTGGTATTAAAATACTCTACCCCACTCCCACACTGTACCAACCACCGTATATCATTGAGCTCAAAACAGTATTAATAAGGCTATTTATTATGTTGTCTTTTAAGTAACATAAATGAATTTCAGAAAATTAAGACATTTGTTTCAATTTCTTTTATAAATAATAAAACTGAAAATTTATTGAAAAATAAAAGATAACGATAAAATAAAATTTGAATTTTAAAATTTTGAGACTCAATATACTAAACAAGACCTTAGATGGAGATCTTTTAAGTCTAGTTTATTCATGTCTTCATACTTACTATTTCACAATGGAAAAGTGGGACCTATCCAGTACTCACTCCGTCCTATTAGAAGAGTCCACTTTTAAAAATATATATATTTTTTTTATTAAAAGAGTTCACTAATTTTTTTTTTCAACTCCTACCCTTACTAAGTAAGGATATAAATGAAACAAAATGTATCAAATTAACTATTTTAAATATTGTACATTAATATTCATAATAAATTGTAACTTGGTCAAGATGATCCATTCTAACAGAACGGAGGGAGTATATTTTATCAATATTTGTCCAAGTTAATAAAACGACATAATTTTGAGGAAACTAAAAGAGGTAGTTTTATTGAAAGGAAAATTTCGTTGTTTCAATAATTTTAATATATGATTGGACAAAATATTACGTGATCTGGTCTCCGGTAGCACCGGAATCCTTGACGAAGTTATTGAGCTATGGAGCCATCATATTCATGTGTCCTATATGGCAGTTCCACTTGGTTGGACTGTATGACTTCCAATTCCACAGTTGAATGGCGGGCACATGCAGCTTCATCGGCCATTACTGCAATCTCTTTCTCTGTACAAATTCGTCCTCCTCAGATTGCGACTATTCATCGTCGATCATCAACACCATTCCATCTAGGTTCTAACACCAACATTAACTTAAACATACAAACATTAATTAATCCCACATGGTTTAATCATTGCTAAGAAATCTGGGGAAAAAAAACCATGCTTGCGTGCATGTTCCACTGCAAATCCCAGAGAGTTTGCCTGGAATATTGCAGCATAATAAACTCTGCGCAAACGCCATTAAAAGAGTTAGTTTATAGTAGTAATTAACAGCTGAGATAAAGAAAGGAAGAAGATGGATGGATCATCATGCTCCATTGCTAATAATGGAGTACTTAAGAATCCTGTAAGAAAGGGTTTGATGATGCTAATGTTATTGTCCCTTTGGATTTTTCTTGCAATTTCCAACCCAGAATGTGACAAGTAACCAACAGCACTAAAGGCTGGCCTTCATAAATTGGCAGGCATTTATGACCGAAAAACTATTAATGATCCATCTGAAATTTTCCGTTACATTTTTTCTTCTCTTTCTTTTTATAATAATAATAATAAAAATTCCGCTCGTTTGACAAACTATCCTTCTGCAGAAGCAGAGCCCCAGACATATCAGCTGCTGCTGACATAACTGGGAAACCACAAAATTCAAAACGATTAATTTTGGAAAAATGGAAAGATTTACTGATGAAGATGAAGAACCAGAGCAAGCTATTAACGTTAATGGATATTCCAGATTATAACGTTTTAAAATTAAATTATTAAAAAGAAACGACAGAGACTCTTGAATATTCTTCATGCACATAATTAATCAACAATGACGACAACATCATTATTGGCAGCAGAGTACACACTTAAACTACAGTCATCAAATTTTCAGAACATGGGAGAATCGGACGGCGATGAATTCACCAAATTCAGGATGCTATTCCAGTAATTCTTGTTATCTTCCAGGTACTCACTTCCGGGGCCGCCCGTCGTGACAGCGCCGCCGTTCTCAGACTCCCCCACCCCCTCGGAGAAGCTCCGCTCCACCTCGCCTCCGCCAGCATTGCTCAGCAGAAGGTCCGTGAACGTTTCCACGAAGTTTCCACCGGAGCGCGGAGGATCATCGTCCGGGTCCCTGTTCCAGGCCGCACAAGTTTCCATGGGAAGAGTTAAATCCTGAAGGGCCGATGTAAACGAAATCGAATTTTCCATGCCGTCTTTATATTCCGGCGGCAAATTGGTTTCATTTCCGAGCCCTTTCCAATCTTCTTGATCGCCGCCTTCGTCTTTCAACATTCCGCCGTCGCACGAGCCTGATGAATTATTATTATTCGCCACAAATTCTATGAACCCTGTCCTGTTTGTGGAAGACATTTGGGGTGCATTATTATTATTCTCGGAATAGCTGAGCGTGGACGTCGGAGACTCCAAATCACCGCCTGCCGGTTTGGCCCAGACGGAGACTCCATTCCAGGCTTTGAGTATGTCCAGGCAGCGTTGCTGGCCCGGCGGAGCCACCGCGGGCTTATTAAGAGGACTGGAAGGAGTGGAAAACTCCGGCGAAGCTAGAAGGAAAGAGTTTGTGTTTGACCGGAGCTTTGACTGTCTGACCAACCTGGCTTCGGCTTCCAGGCGGGCACTCTCCCATTGGGCCATGTGGCTGAGGTTGGCAGCATGCTTAGACTGGCAGCCACCGCCACCGGCGGCTCCGCCGTCAGTGGACAAGATTGCGTCGCTTTTGGGCTTGTGAGTGACGGGATCGATTGGCCGTCAGTGGACAAGATTGGGGAGGTGAGTGGCTATGGCCGACCACCTGAGAACAGGACAAGGCTCAATACAAACAAAACAACGAACAAATCCCTTGATTCTATAAATCATTTCTTTAATCAAAAATCAAATCAGGCCAAAAGTTTTACTGTTCTTCATGCAAGGTGTACAATGTGACAAAAAAGCCCGACCAATGTACAAGGAAACCCCCGACCCCCTGTTTTTTTCATGTCGCGTTGAAGAAAATTACGAGAAATCATCATAGTCTCTCTTTCGTTTGTAATGATTTGATCCCCGACTAAAAAAGCATCAAAGAATGCTTAATTTGGAAGGTTTTGAATGTGTCAGTTAAAGACTCTGATCGATCAAACACAATTTTCTCATATTTAGGACTCTGCAAAATTAACAGACCTTTCCAGACAGCATTTCAGATTCACCTGAGCTTTGAAAAAAGGGATTTTGAAGAAAAAGAACCTGTTGCCCAAAAGAGCGTGGAGTTGAATAATGGTCTGCTCCTCTTGGATGCTGAACTTTCCTCTCTTAATATCAGGTCTGAGGTAGTTAGTCCATCGAAGTCTGCAACTCTTTCCGCATCTTTGAAGGCCTAAAACAGTCGTGGAAAGCGAGAACTGTTAATTAAAAGCTGCGCGATCGATCATTTGATTTTTGATAAATATGTAGGAAAGAAGAATGAATCACCAGCTTTTGCAGGCAAAGCACGCCAACTTCCATGGCCGTGTTCTTCGATGTAAGCCAAGAGCTTCTGATCTTCTTCGGGAGTCCATGGTCCTTTCTTGAGGCCAACTTTATCGCAGCAAGGAGATCGTCCCATTATTGGCGACTGATCTGAGTATCAACAAAAGAGTTTGAACCTCTTCCTGCTCTTTTTATACTACAAAATACGTACGTCTATAAAATACTACTCAGTTGAAGAGTGAAAAAGAAAAAAAAAAAAAAAAAGATGGGAAAAGAGAGATGGGCGAAGAAGAAAGAAAGGTCAGCGACATATATGGGATAAACATATTAAATGGTGATCAGAGCATTTGTGGTATATTTTCACACAAGTAACCCTTCCCCTGTTGCTTTCTTCCCTTTATGGCTTTCAACTGGTCCATTCTTTCTATGTTATCTTTCTACTTTTTTAAAAAAATTTATTTTAACGTATATGTTATCCCGTCTCACGGTGTAACTCATTCTAACTTTTTATATGTATATTAAGAATTGTTTCAAAACGATTATGAAACCTATCATTAATGGTACATCAAGTAGAATAGAATACCAATTGGAACTTATCTATTAAAAATAGTTAGAATAACTTATATTTTGAGATAAATTTGAAAATTTAGAATGACTTACGTTGTGAAACAGAGTAACGAGTACTACACTAGATTTTGTTTTACTGCCACTTTTAATTTACTCTATCTATCCCTATCAAGGCCTTCACAAATTCAGTGTCGTCTACCATTGGTTAACTTATTTTCTTGTTTCAAGAATCATGTTTTTCTTTATCCTCTTAGGCTTAATTACCTTTTACCTCTATATTTTTTAACTTCTTTTTTAACATTTGCACCCTCAATAAGAAAAATTTCAAAACTTCCCCTATATTTTTAACATAGGGGTGCTCGATGATGAACTGGAAACCGAACTAAAAATCGAACCAGTAAATAAGATTTTTGTTGGTTTACCGATTAATCTGTTTTTGTCGATTATAGTTTACTGCTTTTAAACGATTAACTTCTTTTTTATCCTTATCTCAAGTGATAAAACACTTAATGCACAGACCGTGAAGTCAAGAGTTCGAATCCCGATAACATGGTCTTCAACGCATAGTGTGCAAGTTCCCTTCCCTAACGTGGTGCAACGTGGTGTGCAGGTGCGAGCTCCCACTGACAGTGAGTGTAACGTTGGAAGCAAGTTTCAAATTATATTGAGTATATAGTGCCTATTTTTTTTTTTTAATATATTTTTAAATAGAACATAAATAGTACTACCGTTCCACAGAATAAAATAGTAGAGTTTGCTACATTTTGAAATTTCCGTAGAGGAAAGGAAATTAATTGAATTTCTGGTTTCAGTCACATCGAAAGTAACTTTCCTTGAGGATTAAAATAAGGATACAAAATTTGACGTAAAATAATACAGAAATTAAACACAACACAGAAATGCAATAAAAGATATTGAATGTGAGCAATTACAAATAGTTAATGGGGTGCTGTTGTGAATTTAACAATAAGCAGGGGCCAGGGCAGAACTGGAATCATCACATTTAATGGGCTGTTTTGCATTGTTGTACCTTGAAGTACTAGAGTTGTGGGCTCTTTCTTACTACTTCTTATAGCATCCGTAATGGTTCTACCTCTAAATAAGGTATTTTATTGCCACATCATCTACCACTTCACCTAATAACTTTAACCATATTTCTCTCCAATAATTCTACCCAAAAAGTAGATATTTTATTGCCACATCATCTCCCACTATCAATAAAAAATCGAAAAAAAAAGGGCAAAAGCAAGCAACTTGCGTGCTTGCTTGCTTTTTCCTTTTGCATGGAACGGCTGAAAATAAATTTGGTGCAGTGGTAAGACATCAAAAGGAGAAGCAAAGGGAACTAGGGTTCGAATCTTCACAAAGCCAAATTTATTTTATTTCACAATTTTGAGGTGAATTTCACCCAATCCCACATCGAAAATGAGAGAAGATTTGGGAGGAAAATTCCTTATAAATAGATGAGCATGACACAGTTTAGGGCTGAGAACGAACATGAACAAGCTCGGCTCGGCTCGATTAATAAATAAACGAACACGAACAAGATTTTAAGCTCGATAAATAAATGAACACGTCAAAGCTCGGCTCGGCTCGATTAATAAATAAACGAACATGAACAAGATTTTAAGCCCGATAAATAAATGAACAATAAATGAACACGTCAAAGCTCGGCTCGTTATCACCCCTAGCTACAGGCAAAAAAAAGAAAGAAAAAGGGACAAAATGTGGTAAACAGCCCCACTTTCTCTTCCCCCCCTCCCCCTCGCCCTTTACCCAGGTAGAGAACTCTTTACCTGGGTAGAAAAACCCCAACTTATACCTCAACCTCCCAATAGCTTCTATCTCAAAATGGTGGGTAGAAGCTGACACCATTACGGATGCCCTTACCTCTTCGACTATCCTATTTACCGATCGATTCAGAGCACAAATTGACATGACTTTGCAGGCGCCACATTCTCCGCTTTCGGTGCAATAGTGATAAATTAACCAAAAAAAAAAAAAAAAAACTCTATGATTGTACACTTATACTCTAATTTTTTAATTGTATATTATTATTTTTATACTCCTTCCATTCATTAAAAAATTTATTTTATATTACTAAAAATAATATCACAAAATGAACTCTTCTAATAAAAAGAAAAAAAAAAAAGGTGAAAATCAATCTACAAGTATATATTTTCATAACGAAAGATAGTTCAAACTTACAAACATAAGGTGATGGATATGCTAGTCCACTGAAATGTCATGTTAAATTAAAAGAATAAATAAATCAAAGTTTGTCCTTAAAAATTCATCCATTCGGAGCCAATACAACTAAGTCAACTAACCAACTTCCTTACATTTATCCCTTATCCCTCTTCAACATCAAAACTCGAAGAATTCATTTTCTATTATCAGACTCTTTAATGAAACGAATACAATAGATAATTTAGATTTTATTTTTCCGTCGTATTGCATAAAATAGCCATGCATGCATGCATATAATGAACTCGCAACGTTACTTTTACTTTACCATACGAAACCACTTAAATGGACATATTATTTTAACCTAAATTATAAACATCATTTTACATTTTTATCGAATAAAATGATATCGTTTTGAGTGTAAAAGTAAGCAGATATTCAAAACCAAAAAAAAAAAAAAGAGAGAGAGAAAATTTGATTTCCAGGATGAGAGAGAGTGAAGATGAGATGGACGTAACATAAATAAATATATGTGTAAAAGAAAGAAAGAATCACCAGAAAGGCTACGCAAGAGAAGCCTTAGTAGCCTCTTAGCCCAAAACACTCAGGCCCATAACTTTATTCATAGTTTAATTCAATGAGGTTAATATACGGTAAACTGGGGGCAATTAATGCCACTGGGCTCGCCCAAGGATCTCATACATATATTACCAAGTCTGTTATAATGATTTCCTCATTTTTCTAAAATATCTTTAATAAGGGAAAAATAAATTATTTGATTTATAAAAGCATTTCAAGCATTTTAAAATCACTCATATATATATATATGATTTCCTCATTTTTCTAAAATATCTTTAATAAGAGAAAAATAAATTATTTGATTTATAAAAGCATTTCAAGCATTTTAAAATCACTCATATATATATATATATATATGATTTCCTCATTTTTCTAAAATATCTTTAATAAGAGAAAAATAAATTATTTGATTTATAAAAGCATTTCAAGTATTTTAAAATCACTCATTGATGTGCATAAAAATAGCTAAAGCCATTGGCTTGGCCTAATCAAAACAAGGAAAGCTTAGGTCATGAAAACTTAGGTCATGAAGGCTTATGTCGGGAAAGCTTGGGTCATGAAGGCATAGGTCGGGAAATGTTAGGTCATGAAGGCTTAGGTCATAAAAGCTTAGATCATGAAAGTTTAGGTCAGCAGTAATGACATGGCTTAGGTCAGCAGTAAACCAAGCTAAGAAAATAGCTTAGATAGGTAACCATCAAGACCGAGCTTGGGACATTTAGGTTGGATAACGGTAACATTGACATGATAGCTATGCATCATTGCAGGGCCAGTATCTAGCTTAAATATATGCAGGAGCAATAATGACAAAGGGGCCAAAATAGAGCCGTTATTACATGGGCATTCAAGTCAACATAAAAAGGGGAATGGTTAAGCATACAGCTCATTATGGCACAACGGACATATCCTACAGCTCATCATGGCACAACGGATATATCAAGGTGAGCCTATAAATACTCAGTCACCAGACTCATTTCAGGTAAGCCATTCTTGAAGCAATTTCTCTTAAGCTCTTGGTCAATACCATTTTCTGCTTACATGTTGCTAACTTAACCGTCAGAGTTACACAGGGGGGATAGCTCTGCTTGTTTCTTGTTTATTTCTCTCGTTGCCGAAATTTTTCCAGACCGGATTCCTCCAGAAAGTTATGGAACCAAGCTGTCGCTGCCCGAATCCAGGCTCCGTTTTTCATTCCTTAAAGCTGTTAATTAGCAGATTGGACCTGAGTATACAAGATCTGGATTGGGCCAAATAGGAGCATCCAACACCGGACTTTTTACGTCACATCACTCATATATATATATATATTATAAAATATCTTTAATAAGAGAAAAATAAATTATTTGATTTATGAAAGCATTTCAAGCATTTTAAAATCACTCATATATATATATATATATATATACACACACACACAATGGCCTAATATCTATATTTCACATAGAAAATTTATGGTATGAAATTTTCATAAGGTGGATTATCTTACTTATCCAAAATATTTTGTTTAATTTTGTTAAAGTAAAATTTAATTAATTTAAACAAAATTTAACGTAATATTTTCACATAGAAAATTTATGGTATGAAATTTTCATAAAGTGGATTATCTTACTTATCCAAAATATTTTGTTTAATTTTGCTAACATAAAATTTCACTAATTTAAACAAAATTTGACGTAATATTTTAAATAGATTTCCCACCCCAACTGGCTTTTGGTGATGGAATAGGGCGAATTAAGGGAGAAAGGCGGTGAGTGGGGCCCAGGAAGAAAAGGCCAAACAAACAAAAAGTAACAAATGTGCTGCCGGTGAGGCAAGCGTAAGAGTAAGCGGGGCCGCCCCACCTTAAATTCTTTGCTTTCGGGAGATCCAGAGCCCACAAGCCCAGGCCCTACAGGGTACAGAGAATAGTCCAGTCCAGGCTTTCTTTTATTTTACTTATCTGGGTTATCTCATATCTGGTCCAACATCGTATTAACTCTACCATTTATTGATCTCCCCACCAGACGTGACTTGACGTCAATCTCCACGTGGCCAATTCCTTCTCTAACGTTTCCACTGAGCTTTTTTTTTTTTTTTTTTTTCTTTTTTTTCCTTTAAACATTTGCATCACCAAAGTTCGAACCATGAGTCATGACCCCATTGTATGGGTGTCGTTTCGTGTGGTATTCGGGTTTACAGGTTTCCATTGTTAGATATATAGTTGTAATGAATTTATGATAATAATAGGTTTATAATAGTAATAAGTTTATGGTAATAACAAGTTTAGTAGTTTTAGTTTCCTTATTGAAAAATGGTAGAGTAGTTCGTTTTCTATATGTACTATTGTTTGCCCCTATTTGGGGATTGTATTCTTTCGTCATATTGTTTAGTGATATTGATGTGGTTCGTATTTTTTTTTTGTTCTATTGAATTTTTCTTCTTATCTCCCAATATAATTTGACAAATTCTAACACCCGTGTCAACATACTTCAACTCTAACCTTATCCGTTTAATTATTTGTGTCGACTCATTTATTTCGTGAATATTTCTGATTTTTGTCGTGTTTTCGTGTTGTTATAATTACACTTGTTGAGTTCGGGTTGGTGGATTCACGTGTCGATATTTTCAACTCTAACTTTACCCGTATAATTAGTCGTGTTATTCGAATCGACCTATATAACTTGCACAACCACCAATGTTCAACTCTAACCTGTTTATATCGTGTTGTGTTCGTGTCATTTTTTTTTCGTTGTAAAAAATTGTCAACTCAACATTTCCACCCCCTTTCAATTCTATAAAATTACAGCAGAAATATAATTTAAGTTTTAAAACTAATGAACAAATTCGTAGACGAGTACAGTACTACGTGTTATGATAAGTGGTGGTAATAAATGGTCCTCCGATTATTTAATTTTTAAAAAGCGGTGAAACAGTTAGCTATTTAATACCTCATTCAAAGTCTTTTCTATTTCCCATCTTGTACTGCTAAAAGATATTGTGTACGTTTAAAAAATTATTTTCAATAATGTGAATACATTTTAATTATTTTATCGGCTTCGTTGAAAAAAAGTGGACTATTTAAATGAGACGGAGGAGTAATATTTTATCGTAAAATATATATATTTACGCCCCGTTCTTGTCCAAGCATGTACGCAGTTGCACAAATTTACACCATCATCATCAACCATCAAATTAAGTTGCCGACAGACGTCACCAGCCCTACTGCAATTGGACACTAGTTTTACATTTATAACATGAGTAAGCTTATAGTTTCGTAACAAAATTATTTAACGATTGAATAATAATTTATGCAATGAGTATTGAATGATGCAAGTAATATCTCACAAGTTATAACGAAACTGCAGTATTTTTTTCTAATCTATATACCTTCCGAAAATTAGCGAGTTGCATATTAAATTTTAGGTTAAATTACAAAATAAATCCAAAGAAAAAAATTTTACAAAATGTTTCAAAATTACCAAGACAACCATGGATGGTGAAAAATCTGGGTTCGCCTACTAATTAATACTCTTTGAGACCTTAACTTTCAAAACTTCAAAGATTCATTCAATAATTTAAACAAATGTCAATACATAATTTTCATGTGATTTACCCAAATTTTTTAGGATAAATTTAAGAGGCATACTAAACGCAGTAACATTTTCTTGTGAAAAGTCTATTTTACCCTTAAGTATTAAAAAAAAAAAATTTACCAAAAAATTTCACACTATTCACAGGAATATTGGGAAAATACCGTCATTTGTGGGCGGTATTCCAGCTGGGCGGTATTTCTTCAGAGAAATACCGCCCACTGTGGGCGGTATTTTCGCAAAATTTTATCCCGTTTATAGGCAAAAACTCTCCTTTATTCGAAAAAATGTGTAGGTTATTTACATACCGTGTAATATAGATCGTACTCGTGACTATAAAATCAAATATTGTGCGATATTTTTTTTTAACTAAAGGGTAAAATAGACTTTTCATAAGGGAATGTTACTGCGAATAGTAAAACGGTTACTGAGTATAACAATTTCGAAATTTAATACGTGTGCAAACAAAATTAAAATAAGTGTCAAAACATGTACGAATGACTATGTGCCTGTTCTTTTTGAACGTTTTGAAAACGGTTTTGAAAATAAGTTTTGGAAAATAGTTTTATAATGTAAAAAGTAGATGCTGAATAGTAAAAAATTATATTGGAAATGATGAAATATGATTAAAATATATTAAATTTCTGTTAAAACTAAAACCGTTTTCAAAACAAAACAAAAAAAACATACCCATAATATACAATTGATACACATACAGTGAAACTCGCCTAGCCTAGCTAGCTAGCTAGCTAGCTTATAAGGTGTCAATAATCTAACGCTGTGAAAACAAATTGGCCCGTATGATTTCAAAGACTTTTGCCACGGAGGGGGCCATTGGGTAGTAGTTGGGGGAGTAGTTTTTTTTTTTTTTTTTTTTTAAGAAATACTTTATTTTTATTAAGTTATAATATATTACATCGAAGACATGAGATGTGAGGAGGGAAAGAATGAAGTGGAGAGCTAAATAGGCAGAACTGACAGAAGTGAAAATTGAACTCCGATATTTGGGTGACTCGCCCTACACACTAACTGATGGAGCACTAGTTCGTGCATGATTTATGGACTAGCTAATAGGTGCATGGTTATACCCTTTTAAATTTGAATATATTACACCACAATTGTCAGACAAAATTACAAAGGCTCCGACGAGGTGATCAAATAATAAGTTGTATTCTCGATTTGAATATACTCCATCCCTTCTCTGTATCTGTGCGGATGTATCATTAAGAGAAGAGGATGGATCCATGATGGTGATAAAATGAATTCTACGTACAATTATTGACTCATAACTAGTGTTTTCAAATATTAAATACATATAAATCGAGTGTTGAGTAGGTAACTAAGCACTGGGTTGGAATTTTCTTCAACTGGGCAATTCTCCAACTCGGCCACAATCAATTCTTCCACAACTAACTCGGCCAAAACCAACTTGGCCACGGCCAAATCAGCACCACTAACTTGGCACAACCAACTCGGCACAGCCAACGCCATAGCTACCAAGAATGCCTATAAATATTTAGAGAGAGAAAGTGAAGTAATAAAGTTAGACTGAGACAAAAATTTAGAGAGAGAAAGTGAAGTAATAAAGTTAGAGTGAGACAAAAATTTAGAAAGAGAAAGTGAAGTAAGAGAGAGAGAGAGAGAGAGAGAGAGAGAGAGAGAGAGAGAGAGAGAGAGAGAGAGAGAGAGAGAGAGAGGTAATAAAGTTAGTAGAAGTAAGGATATTTTTGATAAAAAATAAAAATAAAGGTACTAACTCCTCAGTGAGTTTGGGTGAATACATGGGGGTATGTATTAGAATTAAGGAAGTGATTGAGTAATTTTGATTCCCATTACACCCAACCAAACATCATCAATCGCATTAATTTCTAAGTGACTTCCAATACATACTCATAATACACCCAACCAAGCACCCCTTAGTGTGGGAACAAGTTGTAAAATAGAATCATGAAACAATTGCTTATTAGGTGAGTTTGATGCATTATTGGTTTTTATGCTTTTAATTTGTGATTTCATTATTTTCAGAATTTATAATTAATTAATACATCGATTTTTATTTGTTGTGTATTAATTTCAGCCTTAATTAAAAGCACAACTACATTACAGTATTGACTAGGAATGGAGAGTCGATCACTTTTGGTTTTTGCTATTAATTAACAGCTTTATCACCATGTCGGCAAGCTACCACCCTACCCCTATAACTTCCCTGCTCCTCTTTGACTAAAAGAGTAAATTGCACTATTTTTATTACTTATTAATTAGTTAATTTTTTGTTTTTTTGTTTTATTGCTGTATAATTATGTGACATACAAATATAATATTTGTTATTACTCTCTCCGTTCCACTCAAATAGTCCACTTTGAAATGTGTACAACTTACTATAGTTATGAGGTACAACACTTAAAATAAGTAATTTACCACCATATTTTTCACTTATATTCTTACTTTAAAAGTAATGATTAATTGTGAATCACACATTATTATATTAATAAGAATATATAACATAAATAAATTTAAAGTGAATTATTTAAATGTGACAAGATTTTTTTTTTAGAAATGGACTATTTTAATGAACGAATGAGTATTATTATTATTTTTTATTAAAAAAAGTCCAACAACAAATAGTATGACCAAAAGAATCCATAGTGAGTTGGCGCATTATTGTCCTAGAAAATGTATTATATTTATATTCTGGGCCTAAAAGATTGTAGGCTAACCATATTTCCTTGAAGTTAATGAAACGTGCCTGCGGAGAACACAATTTCATTTTCTTGTTTATTGTTCGTGAAATTGGTCAAAATCAAAATATTGTACTAATGAACATATAACCACAGTTCTGGAACAGGAACCGTTGATTTCGTTTCCAGAAAAAAACGAGAATGGAATCGAAAAAAACCGTAACTATGTCCAGATTGAATTAGTGAACGAACACGTGGTTCAAGTCCCATAATAACATTTATTTTCAGGGACTACAACTTCAGTTATTAAGCCCACGATGACTGGATCGGGGGTAAGCCCAAATGAAAGAGTTGGTCCGGCCCAATATTACTCCACCTAACCCACCTGTTTGCCATCTTCAATCAGCCCACTGAATGGGCTACAAAGGGTCCACAAACTTTCTGCAAAAAGCAAGTCTTGGCCCGTTAGATATTTTCCTGGGGTGACTTCGTAAGATTTTCTTTTTCTTTTTTTGAAAAAAAAAGTTGAAATTTGTTGACTGAAATTAATTATTTATTTCTGCTCATCTCATCATTTAATTGGAGTTCGCAGGGGCGATGATGAATTATTCAAGATATGGTATACAATGCTGTCTAAATTAACAAAACAACCAAGAAAGGCTCACTCGAAATTTAAACTTGAACAATATATATTTGACTAACTTGATGATAAATTGTTCCTTTATATCACAGTGCTTACCATTATACATACTGCATGTTTATTTTGCTCGAAAGATTAAACATATAAAGTTTAAGACCCACTTCTCACATCATTTTACTCCCCCATTGTGAGATAGTAGACAATGATAAATAAGACAATACTAGACAAAAAATTTTAAAGGCGAGATTTTTGAGTAGCTAGCTAGGTAGACTTGCAACAAGAAGAAGAGGGAACTTCCTTGGCGGCACGAGGCTATGAGCTTCAGTCATATCCAATTCCTCCGGTCTTGTTCCGTCAGCCAATTCAAAGTTAAAGTTACGAATCAAATTGGCAAGTGCGAGTTGAGCTGTTACCATGGCGAACTCAGAACCCGGACAATCCCTGCATGTATTCAAAATATATACCTAATCCTATAATGATTTCTTATCTACTGTGTCACAGGGCATATCTTGTTCCGATATAATTCTCTAAGCTCGGTTATAGTGTGAATAGGGGAGATCAGTAAGTCCGACCTAATTTGTTTTACTAACCTAAGCTCCCTCCTTCGGCTCGGTTTTAAGGAACTGTCCGACCTAAGTTTGGTTTTGGACCCTTTATACATTTTTTTCTCTTTACTGTTTATCTTTGCTTTCGTCGATTGGGCCTGGCCCAAAGAAGATTCAATTTTATGCACATCACACATATATAATAATAGTGTATGTAATAAATTAACATTGACATAACTATAAATTAGTGAAAAAAATAAGAAATTTTAAAATTAAATAAGAAGATTTGAATTGCATTCGGAACTTTTTTTCTTTCTAAGAGTTAATTATTGGAGGCCACAAATGAAAGATTTTAAATTTCATTGAGACAAAAATAATAATTTTTTGCAAAGTTAGTGGAGCCCATGCCCCCCGAGCCCCCACCCTAGCTTTGTCTATGGTTGTGGGGAAGGGAATAACGAAATTGAGAGTTACATTTAGAGTTCTATTAACATGCGATCTACATAGGCAAAACTAATTAAATTAAAAATCAAATTTCGACCTCTAAATGACTCACTATAACTCACAAGTACTGGTTGAACACTGGCCCTTACTCATCCACAGACTATTAAGATACACACGGTTCTGTTCTCAATCTCAGCGGACTGAAAAGTAGTGAGGAGTTTAGGGAATATGACACGGGTTGCCGGTGAGGCAGGAAAGGCAGTACAATGGGCCCACCCAACCTTAAATTCTCCGATCCATGATGACCCAGCTTCAAAGCCCAGTCCATATTCATTTAGTTGGGCTATTTCAATGTGTGGTCCAAAGCAGTACTAACTAATACTGCTCACTATCCTCATGACCAGTCGTCAATCTCCACGTGGCTGTCATGAATTATGACAGGGCCAGTTCAAAAAACGCTTCACACAATGCGTGTTGAAACTCCCAATCACCAAAGCCTAAATGACTCACTATAACTCACAAGTACTGGTTGAACACTGGCCCTTACTCATCCACAGACTATTAAGATACACACGGTTCTGTTCTCAATCTCAGCGGACTGAAAAGTAGTGAGGAGTTTAGGGAATATGGACACGGGTTGCCGGTGAGGCGAGGAAGCAAAAGGCAGTACAATGGGCCCCACCCAACTTAAATTCTCCGATCCATGATGACCCAGCTTCAAAGCCCAGTCCATATTCATTTAGTTGGGCTATTTCAATGTGTGGTCAAAGCAGTACTAACTATACTGCTCCCTATCCTCATGACCAGTCGTCAATCTCCACGCTGGCTGTCATGAATTATGACAGGGCCAGTTCAAAAAACGCTTCACACAATGAGTGTTATCTTTTGGCAGGACCCCAGGAACGCAAGCTATGGGTGTAGGTGTTAATAGGGCTAAATAATCGAAATGATATTTTGAATAAATTTCGTTTTCTCACATTTTGAATAATAGTTTGGCTATTACACTGCAAAATGAATGATTAATATTTTGGGATCACACAATTTTTAAATCCTACCATACAAATCGATTTTGTAAACTATATTTGTTTGTGTGTTCTTTAGACTATAGGATGCGTTTGACGCACACAAATGAGAATAGAAATGGAGATATCTTATATTCAGAAATTGATAAATCTCTCATTACAGAAATGTTAGAATACATTTTAAATAGTATAATAGTTTAAATTATTAGATTAATGTATGTAAACGCACTTAAATTAGTGAAAATTAATCAAAATGTTGCTTTAGAATTATTATTGAATCAATGAAGAATCACGTGGTTGAAGTCCCATGACTTGATCCATTCTGCGTTATTTTCATGGACTACAACTTTGATCCTTGTTCCTAAGGCCATGTCCAATTAGATGCCACAAATTTGCTGCGAAAAGCAAGCCTCAGCCCGTTTTACTTCTTTGGCCGTTAGATATTCTTTTGGGCCTAAAGACTAAGATTTTTGTTAACTTTTAAATTTTTTTTTTTTTTTAAAATTTGAAATCTGTTGCCTGAAAATTTAATTATTTATTTCTCCTCATCGCATCGCCCATTTGGAAAATCGAAGCCGCCTCATATGTCCAAAATATTATTATCAATCATGTTCAAGTGAGTGAAATTGCATAGTTTATACTCATTCCGTTCCATTAGAAGTATTCACTTTGAAAAATATTTTTTGTTCAATAAAAGAGTTCGCTTTCAATTTTTTTACTCTTCCTACTCTTACTAATATAATAATGTGTAGTTCATAATTAATTTACACTTAAAAAAGTAAGGATAGGATATTAATAGAATAAGTTATGGCAAATTAGCTAATTTAGATGTTGTACTTAGGAATCCATAATAAGTTGTACATACTTGAAAGTGGATCATTCTAATGGAACGGAGGGAGTATTTAAAACGATGTTATTTTATTTAAAATATTCAGTGATATGAACTTATTTATTTATTTATTTATTTATTTTATTTGTTTTGAATTCAGGACTATTTCAATCATATCATCTATTACATTGAAGATAGAAGCTATGGGGAAAGGAAGAGCGAAGTGGGGAAGTGACTCACTTCGCAGAGTTCTGTCAGCATGCGCTCTAAATACGCAAAACTGTCAGAGGTAGGAATCGAACCCCGGCCTCTATGTGCAGTGACGGAGCCAAGCCCCGAAGGTTTAGAGGGGTAAAATTATTTATTAGAAATATTATCCCCTATTATTTTAATTTTTGGTGGGGCAAAATATAATTTTTTAAAAAATTTTATATGGTAAAAAGATAAAATTAAGATGGCCATACACATCCCTCCGCCCCTGTCTAGGTGTCTCACTATATTTCACAATTATTGGAGCACTGGCTTCTTCCTGAGAACGGGTCCAAAGTAAAAACAAAAAAGAGGGAGGTTGGGTGAGCTAACTCAGCGTCACTACGGTTAGTGTTTTGGCAGTCCCAAACGGCTTTGCTTACAAAGGAACAATAATGAAAGGGAAGAAGGCTCTTCAGACAACCCATGCATTTGCAGAAATTGACGTTGTGGCGGCTGACCGCAGTAAAAGCCTCCGCCACTTGTCAATGCCCAGTTGGGTTTTCTGTGATATTTCAACACTGAATTACGTCATGGTTGGGCGGATTTATACCCACCCACCTTTTCAGCTCGGATTGGGATTGGCTCGATTCGTTCCAATGATTTGTCACGATTTTGTCTTTGTCTCTCACGTTGAAACTGACTCGTCAACTTATTTAATAGTACAATACGAAAATTTAAACTCGTATAATTATTACTATAATAGGAAGATGTTAATTGATTAATGAAGGCAGCTAACGTATATGTATGGTTAGAAGAAAGATGTTTTATTGTTTAAGTTTTTGTCGGTATTTAAAACCGTTTTAAAGCTCTCATCATAATATATTGCCATTTAACGGAAAGAGATAAGTTAGAAGATCGATTTAAAGCATAAGGAGAGTAAGGTATGGAACGGAAATTATTCCATACGACCATTGCATCTATATTTTTAATGTAACAGACAAATCGGAATTAAAATAAATAAATATAATTCTCTATCTTTTCTATTATTTTGGCAAAAAAATTATGCTTTTATCTCTCTTATGTAGTATCAATTTATGAGACGGGTGAATGAAATAATTTCTCGTAAAGAAAGAGCAGTCTCCCTTAAGAATTGTTAACTCATTCATTACCCTTTTGTCTGCATAACCAACTCTCATCATCTTTTCCAGATTTGGGGGAACTTTCCATATTCATGGATCTTATAAACTAAGCCTCCATCTCCATTTGACCGTCCAGGCTTATCCTCATTCGATGCAATTTGTCAACTACGATTATATATATATATATATAGGGTATAGAGTATTTGCATGAAAAAGGGTTTTTAATGCTTCAACAAGATTATATATCCAAGATAAAAATAATTAATCAATCGATATTGACGAGCCATGTCACAAAACCTAATATTCTGAAGGAAAAAAAAAAAATCATGTTTCTAAAGCTGATTTGGCCGATGAAAATATTAAAATATCACAACTAACTTAGCTACAACAACCAAGAAGTAGATGATATAAAACACACTTTCCATATTTTTCAGGTAGATCGTACGTACGTTGTTTGTCTGTTCATCGATCCTTCGTAATCACATTTTGCGGCCTTAATTAATTTGTTCAGTTGATAACGAGCCATGCCATCTTCACGTCCGCACAAATGATTGTTTATTCTTGTTTTTTGGACATGTGTTTTTAATTTCATTAATTATTTTATAGCGGAAGATGATAAACATCAAGTTAATTATTCAGAAAACAGGTTTGGCAGGCATGCTTATTTAATTCGTACGTGTATTAGTAGCTCACGAGGTACGTATATTAGTATAATACTGTATACTCTCTTTGTTCTATTAGAAGAAAGGGTTCGGCCAGTCTAGAGAACGTACATCTTTTTGTGGACAACAAGGTACAACGCTTACGGTAAGTAATTTTTCACCATTTTCTTTCATTAATATTCTTACTTTTTAAACGTGAATTGATTTTGAATTACACATAATTATATTACTAAGTGATACAAACTTAATTGGGTAAAATTTGGATATATGTATATATTAGTTCGCTTATATATATATGTGACTCGTGTTCTGCCATGACATTAACGTGTTAGTTTCAATAGTTTGTGTACATACATATCCTCAAAAGTCAAAACTTATTGTTATGAGTTAAAGTTTCGAAACCCTTCCTCTTATAAGTTAAGCAAAAACATATTGTTATAAGTAAAAATACGAGTAGAACAAATAATACTGTAGTAAATTAGTTATTCAAAATGTTATACCTTTAAACCTATCAAAAAAATACATTTTCAAGCAACGACTTTTTACCGAAACCGAGAGTGTCATAATCTCGTGAATGTTGTATGGTAACTATAGAATTAAAGCGTATAGTTAGGCATGTGGTACTGGTAATTAACGTGTTATCATTTCAAAAGTTTCAAGATGGAGCTAGTCTTAATTTGTTTGTGGTTGAAAGAAGATAAACGTGTGCATGGTTAATAGGACAACAACGAAGACAAAGGGTACCTGCCCCTGAATTTATTACTACTTTTTTTGTTGTACTTAGGAATGAAGGAAGATACATCTGAGATTCATGAACCTTAGCAAAGTCGACGATGCAAGATGAACTTCCTCTAGTTATCCAAATCTCCCATAAATAGAAGATACGATTAAAGTTCGTTTTTGCAATTTCCTCTTTTGGGGCATATGACCCTTCAACTTGAGGCACAGTTTGTGCCTGGTGATATCCAATTCCAAGTAAGTTAGGAGCTCCATTATCCATCCTTTTTTGACTCCAATTGTTGTGTAAGGTTTTCAACGAACCATTTCATATTTTACAAGTCAGGGTGTGTGTTGTTCCGCACAACGCGGGATGCACATTGATAGAAAAATGGAATAAACACTTATGTCTGCCCATTTCGACCTTTCTTGTCTATCTATGCACACTAAAGGGTGGAAGCCGGATGCTACATCACGCGACTAACTTTCTTATAATGAGAGGGTAGACAGTGAGGGTCTTCTTCTTTTTCTTTTTTTTTTTTTTTTGCTAAAAATTCGGTAAATTAGTAATATGATATAGTTTCATTTTTAACGAAGTTGTTTTATTGAAAAATATTTAGTAGAATGACAAAATTTCATCTCAAAATTATGTCGTTTTAGTAATTTAGGCAAGATTTAACCGAATATCTTGGATTAATGATCGTTTTCTCTCGAAATCCGAACCCTAAAGATAAAAAGGACTCAAACGTCTTAATAATTGACAACATAGACGATTAAACAATGCATGGTAGCACAACACATAATATAAGATGCTTGTTTTTTAGTATAATTTGTAGCAACTGGCTAATCATACTAAGATTACTCATTAATTACGTCCGTTAATTTATGAAGCGATCAAAGTAATGTCAAAATCATGCATAATCTCTTACTCTTAGACATGATTAATCGACCCGATCATCTTAATGTAACGAAAAATTGCAATTTGGTGTGAAATTAATTAGTTAATTAATTAAGATTAATGTTATTCGATCTAAATTATTAAAAAATTGTCGTTTTGCTGAACGATTAATTATTAGATGTCAAATTAAGAGAGAGAGACGGACCGATCGATGCATGTGATGATTAAATTAATCACGAAATTGAACCGGGGACTCAAATACTACGAGTGGTGGCCGTGTTCTGACTTTCGAGAGAAACCGACAAGCCAACCCTCGATGGCTGCACTGCACAGGCCGTCGACGGCGACATTCGCAGCATGGAGATCGACGTCGATTACGTGGCCAGAAACTGGCGCTGAACCTGAACCCAGCCCCGTCCGCAAGCAACAAACTCAAAACACATGTCACGTTATGGAGTCCAGAGACGGAGGCAGGGTTGGGGCACGTGCCCTCCCCCAACCACAATACTTTAAATTTTTAGCATGTGCCCCCACAAGAAAAAAAAAAAAAGTTTAAAATTCACTATTTTCTTTATGTTTAAGTAGTTTTTCCCATACCTTTAAAATTTTAAGTTGATTTATAAATTCATTTTAAGTAAATTTGATCTTTAAAAGTTTATATTTTTGTCTATTGAAATACTTATACAGATAAATTTATGTTTAAATCTGAACTAATTTTTAACTATTTTTTGTCTCGATAAAATCAAATAGTAACTTATGTTTTTGTCTCGATAAATGCATATTTACCTCTATTATTGATTAATGTCTTAATATTTTCTTTTATTCTTATTTGAAATATTTAGACAGTTATTCGAAAGAAAAAAAAAATACACAACTAAATTAAATAAAAAAAATTAAAATAATGACAAGAAGAAACAAATTTTTTTTTGGTTTATTGAAAATATATTTAAATAAATTAATATTAAATCAAAATTTAACAAATTAAGTTTAAGTTCTCAATGTGCCCGTACTGATTCCGCCACTGATAGAGCCCACTTCTCTACTGCGAGAGGATGAACATGGAAGATCGGATTTAAGTGTGTGATAACTGATAAGTTCGCGATGTGGGGCTAAATGCTAATATCTCTCTCTCTCTCTGCGGCGGCATCTTCGTACCCTTTTCATCTATCAAAGATCGGAATCAATCTTTCCAGGTGGGTATAATTAATCATCATATATATTAATGAATTTCTGCTGCCGTTTTTTGGGTGGTGAGTTAATTTCCTACTGTTGTATTCATTCAAAACTATGAGTATGACAACCACGAATGACGACACTTTTAGAGTAATTGATTGCAGAAAAAATCTGTACAAAAAAAAAAGTCACAAACTTGTTCTGATTACATCTTAATTTTTACCAAAAACTAATACTAATTACTACCAGCAATCATCTAAATCTTTCTTCTTCCTGATTATTGATCGATGTTCTCCTCTTCCAATGGCTCTGTTTTTTAATCTCAATAATTCCATAGATAATCAAGGTCCACCTGCCCAACACTCGTCATTGCACAGTCTTGGAATCCATGTGGCCTGAAATGATGATCAGTTCCATGGTTGGATATAGGGGATGATGACGTGTCAGTGTCCTGCGAGAGTTCAGTCTTGGCGTTGTTCTTGAAGTTGGGTCCATAATCCTCAAGAAGAAGCTTCAGAATGGACTGATCTTGCATGTAGAGAGAATCTGTGCATTGCGGGTTTTCCATGAACTGAGAGGAAAAGTACGAACTTGGATTTGAAGGTGGGGGGAAAACAGAGGGGTTGAAATTGAAGTTATTGAATTGGATGTTCTGGGGCTTTTGGTCTTCCACCTCCATTAGGTTGGAGAAGCAGGTCACGTGAGACGCCTCAGCCGCTGCCGTGGCGGCTGTTCTCGTCTGAGCTTCGTCGGAGGAGAAATCCATCAAAGGCGGCAGCTCAGAACAGCCTGAATCGTCGGCATGGGCGCGGTTGCTCGGCCTTGCTAGCCCTGAAATGTGTATTTTCTTACCGCCGGAGCTCTTTTTAAAGACCCTACAGATTACCCATTCATTCTGCGAAAACAAAGAGGAAAAATCAGCAAAATTGAAATTAAAAAAAAAAAAAAAAAAAACAGAGGATGCAGAATTAAAACAGATGATTACTACCTTAGTTGTTTTGGAGATTCCGTTGATGGAATTCTTGCCTTCCAATCTGTATTCATGCATCACCCAATTAGTCTTCTCTCCTCTGGGAGCTCTGCCTTTGTAGAAAACCAGAGTTTTCTTCATCCCCACCAGAGTTCTTGCCCGGAAAATCTCCTTGTCTTTTCCGGTTGCCTTCCAATACCCCGCCTCGGTGGCTCTGTTCGTCCTCAATCCCGTCGGATATTTCCTGTCTCTGACACAGAAAAAGTACCATTCTTTCTCGCCCATTTTCGCTTTCCCTGCATCATTCAAAATTAAAATTAAAACCTCCCCTTTTGGAAAGAAGGAAATTATCAATATAGAACAAGATCAAGAAACACTCACATGGCAAATCCCAAGGTTCAACCTTGTTCAAGTCCACCTCACCAATTGCCCTTGCGAAGAAGCCGATGTCGACAACTTTGGGGGATAGGTAATGAGTAATAAGCTCTTCATCTGTTGGATGAAACCTGAACCCCGGAGGAAGTTCCAACCTCTCATCGTCCTCGGTTATCACAGAAGAGACATTCTCCATTATTAATTGTAAAATTCTCTGCTGCTTCTTCAAAATAATAAGATCTATTCAAAGGAGGAAGATGAACCCGAAAGTTCTAAGCAACAAAAAGGGCGAAGGAAAAGCTGAATAGGAAGGAATAAAGGGAATTTAATACAGTATTAGTACAAGGGAATTATCCAAATGCAAGAGAGCTAGAAAGAAGCTAGAAAGAAGAAGCGTGCAGGTGCAGGCAGCGAGAGAAGAAGCCTAGAAAGATTGAAAGTTGGCATTAAGAGGAACACAGCAACTTAAATAGCGGTTTCATCACAGAAAAAAGAAGCGTGGTTTGTAAGGAAACTTGGGTGGGCAGTTTCATCCTTTCAGTCTTTTTTCATTTCATTTTTTAATTTTTTTGGTTGGAGAATTACATTTAACCCCTTTGAGTTGGATATAATTACAAAACAAACCTATTGTTTTAATATGCCCATTTACACTCCTTTTTTTTTAATTATTAAATTAAGGGTAGGATTGGTTACCGATTTTATTGATTGCGTAAAAATAAAAGGAATAAAATAAAAATAAAAGTAATGTCAAAGGTTCACATTTTGTTGCCCTGTTGTTGAATTTTTGATAATCCACCTTAGGCTGTTTCCAAAAGTGATACTTATAGTAAGTCTAGGCTTCTTGAGCCCCCCCAGACGTAATGTTCTGTTGCGTCCTCAACTTTTCCCTCGTTATCAATTTTTCAGGGAATATAAGACGTCTCCCCTTCGCTTTAAATTGTTCACACTATAAAATGTATATTGTGAAACGTAAAAACTACAAAACAGACTTTGAAAGAGAAACAAATTGTGAGAATATTTCACGACTTTTCATGCCAGATTTAAACTTCAAGGGAAGTTTAACAATTTAGCAAAATAATAGGGTTCATTTTGTAATCATATCCCAACATTAAGAACGAAAATGCAATTCTCACATTTTTATTTATTGTTTGGTTGGTTTTTGAAAGTGGATATTTTGACCAAGAACTCGTTTGTAATGTTCATACCTTATTATTCTTAAGTAGCATATGAGAAAACAAGTTATCTCCATTGGTACGTACGTGTTGTGTTATAAACAAATGAAATGGAAGAGTTGCAATCATATGCACAGTTATTAGGTGAAGAGAAAGGAAATTTAAAACTAAAAGCATAATCCTCACACTCATCAGTTAGTTGGTCATTTGTTTACCCAAAGTTATCTACTTGCAACAATATTATTGCATGGTATTCAACTACCTCAAGAGATCACTGGGATTTCGAGTAGTGACGTGACGGATGTCCCATGCCCTCACCGAAAGTAAGTCGGCAGTTTTAATCTTATCCGTTACAAAAATACTGCAACTACGAAATCACACATAATTTTAAGCTTCTTTTCAGTGCTTTGTGTTCCTTTTCTTTCAACTGAAAATGATACTTTTTGGGTTTGTTGTGTGGGTGTTATGTATACTTTGGCACACAGTAAACTGAAAAAGATGAACTGGATTTGTGATCCCATGATTTATGGTAAAGTTATGAAGGCTCACAAAAACGGTTCGTGCTTACGTGTTCCCATCATCAAGAGTTGCCAAACTTTATCCTGACTTCTCTCCATCAGTCCATCTTATTCAAACTTTTAATGGTTAATTACTAATTACTGCGGTGGCCCTTCAAATTTCTAAATATTAGGTTTCGTTTTCTTTGTGACCGAACTGTGAAATTTTTTACTTTAGTGAATGAAATTTTTTTTGGAGGGAATTTCTTTTGGGGATTTATGTAAGAAAGAGAAGAAAAAATATAATAATTATGTTATTTTCTGAATTTATGTTAGTAAGATTTAGAGGGAATTTTAAAATTTGAAATTTGAATTTAGTAGAAAATGAGGTTGTTTCTTCATGTAAAATTTAGGAAGAAAAAAGTGATAATTTTCCTGAAATGAAATAGAAGAGGACATAGACTTACAAATAATTTCTGAAATTTATATTTATTTGTTGACTTAACAAGGATGATTGATGACAATATGATCAAATTAAGGAACATTTTAATAAATTAAAGTTTCACTTCAAAAAAAGAAAAAAGAAAGAAAAAAAGGGGAACATTTTAATAATGTTGACCAAATTATATTTTTTGGTTTTGTTTTCCTTTTTTTAAAATCAATTTTATGATAAATTTTCATTATTTTCAAAGAAAAAAATTATAATTCTGTTAAAGAACGATTAATCATTAGATTTGGCGTTAAATACATTATTAATGACTGGATAGTTTTTTTAATGGAACGGTATTCACACCCTATTTTAAATACATCTTTTTTTTAACTATTTAATTACTAGGGCATTTTACATTTGTCATACACCCAGATCTTCACATTTGTTTTATTTTTTCAAAAACATATTTTAATTAAATTAATGCTTTGCCTCAATCATGCATGTATGGTTTGGAGTCTGTCACATGTACCAATAATTCCTTAAACTGCAGTAAAATAATACTAATGGTTGCTTAATGATTTCACTCTCAGTAATTGTAAGCCTTTTGCCCTCTTAATTTAACAGATCCGACCAGTAAACCTTATCATCAACTGCCTCCGTTTTACCAACACCTTCGTCTGATTGGCCAGAAACTCAGGTAAAACTACAATCTTTTCATGAAAATATTTCTCTAGTGAATAATGACTTATGCAACGACGATGACCCTTTTTATTAATTTGTTTACCATTTCCAATTCTGCTCAAAGTTTCCGGCTAAACATTCTTCGTGGACTCTCCCTAACCCCAACTGCCTTAAGAATAATTCTACAAATATATATATATATATACAAACTATTAGGTTGTACCTTTACCTTGTACAGTTGTACTCTCATGTTTGAAGTTTGAAATAGAGGAATGTCAAAATGTACGCAGTTCCGCTTTTCCTCAACCGCCCACAACCGGTTTTCTCACCTTCAAGGATTTAAATTAATTCTTATTTGCTTCTGACACAGTTGTAAGAGTCTTCGACTTCAAGTTCTCCAATTATTGGAACAAATTTTCAGTAAATACGACTCTTGTTTGCTTACGTTTTCACTTGAAAATTACATTTTTTACCATTAACTTATCCGATATTACAATAACTAACTTTAATATGCGTGTTTTTACCATAAATTCAATAATTGTGTTTTTGGTAGTTGTTACATTATAGATTAAACTCGATATGTGATACGTTAACGATATATTCACATTCGTGATACGTCAACAACTACACTCAACATATAAGGAGGATTTTAAGATCGATACGCGATAGATGAGATCAAATAAATTTTTGAAAAAACTATGGTTCAACTTCAGCAATATTGATCACTAATCCCACTGCAAATCTCTAATCAGAAGAGTACAATTAATTAAGTGAGCACAGAGATTAGGTCAAGTTAATCTTTCATCTTTAGCGGATTCCTAGGAGATTACAAGAATGTAGTCACTTGTTCCAATTTCATGCGTTAAAAACACAAACTGAAAGTGAAGTTATACGTGTTCGATCTCACGTGCATTATAGTATAACTCTAGAAACAAACTTTGGCATGACTCAGCGTGTTTTTACCATAAATTCAATAATTGTGTTTTTGGTAGTTTGTTACATTATAGATTTAAACTCGATATGTGATACGTTAACGATATTTCACATTCGTGATACGTCAACAACTACACTCAACATATAAGGAGGATTTTAAGATCGATACGCGATAGATGAGATCAAATAAATTTTTGAAAAAACTATGGTTCAACTTCAGCAATATTGATCACTAATCCCACTGCAAATCTCTAATCAGAAGAGTACAATTAATTAAGTGAGCACAGAGATTAGGTCAAGTTAATCTTTCATCTTTAGCGGATTCCTAGGAGATTACAAGAATGTAGTCACTTGTTCCAATTTCATGCGTTAAAAACACAAACTGAAAGTGAATTATAGCGTGTTCGATCTCACGTGCATTATAGTATAACTCTAGAAACAAACTTTGGCATGACTCACCAGATTCCCAATCATCCAATCCAAGGCTTGAGAAGATATTATCCTTAACCACCAATTAATTAATTAATTAATTAATTAGTGGCTAATCCTGACACAATTCACCCACAAAAGAATAAAAGTATGAAAGCTTCATGGATTACGATCATTAATTCCACTTTAAACCACATTAGTTTATAATTTTTTTTATGTACTAATTGTGGCCTTAATTTTGTCGTCTTGTGACTTTGTCTTAGTTTCACTTTTATCCGGCATCACATAATTGGCTAATTTTTTTAACTTAAATCACCAGCCATCGCTCTTTTTGTCCTATTTCACATTAATTAAGATTGATTATTTTCTTAATTAAAAATTAAGGAGTCGTCCAGTACAACAAAGTAGAAATTTTCATGAATATATTATTCTTAATTCCCTTTTCTATTTATTATTATTTTTTTGGTGATGAATATGATTAAAAAAGTGTGAAGGAAAACGCCAAAAGGAATTTCAAAGTCGTGTTAAATTTAGCTACTTGTGGAATTTCAAAATCTGAGGCAACTCTCTCTTGTGGATCGCACTGATTAGATTAGATTAAATATTAAATTAAATTAAAAAATGGTAATACTTTTTATCCAAAGAGATGGAAAATATATATATTAATAATGGATAACGCCGTCACTGCATGCCGACGGAGAATTAATGCTACAATGGCCTTCCCAGCTATGATTGGATTGGATGCCCCGTCATTATTAATTAAGTTTGGTTAAAAAGCACACCGACTAATTAAAGTTTAAATTTTATTCTAAAATTAAGCATTGACTAATGACTTTTAATTAGCTGAATTGGGAGTAATCTCCAAACAGCTGTCTCATTCCTTCCAACATGCATGAAAATGAAACCTATGCAGGGAACACCCACGTGCCATTTAATTTTTAATTTTTTTTCTTCGTTACAAATCCATATTTGAGGTTTATAATTACTCTTTAATCATTTTCTAATGATCCCAATTAGGATTTTAATGGATTAGTTGGTGGTAATTACGAGTGTAATTCATTATTCAAGCACGTTTAGTCCAAACGGCCGAGGGCAATTACGAGTGTGCGAGTCCTGACACCAAAATTAATCTTCCTCGATTGTAAAGAGTCAAATTTCTAGCAAAGATACAACAAGAATATATATAATTTTGTAAATGATACTCTTGTACTTCATTCGATCCAAAATAAATGACGTTTTAAAGTTTTTCAAATAGATTAAAATCCGTTTAAATGACCAAAAAAAACCCCTAACTATTGTAATATATCCAATTAATACTAATTTAAATTGAACATATTTATCAACAAAAAAAAAAGTTGATAACAAAATAAATGATTGGTCAATACTTTTGATAAGAAAATAACTATAGTATTTGAAATAATATATAACTCTTAGTTGATAGGTTAAGACAAGGTTAATTTCAGAAAAAAGTTGGTCTGATTGTTAAAACGTCATCTATTTTGAATTGGAAAGAGTAATTCGTTAAGAAATGAGATCGATTTTAGGACAAGATTAGGAAGAACTTTAATTTGGCTCCTTTTCTTTCTTCTTATCTCCCGCGTGCGTGTAAGAATGGGTTGGCATTTTGGTAAGCTTAGTCAAAACCCACCAAAAACTTGTGAAAAAGACTACAGGATATCATTATCAATTGTTTTAACACTACAAATCAAAAACCTCAGTGCCATGTCCCAAAACCCCAAAAAAGAAATTCAAAAGATAGGCTTTCCTCTTCTATTCCAGTCAAGAATTGAAAAAGAAAGTTAGGCCAGTGACAAAAACCAGAAAAAAAAAAAACAACCCTTTGATTCAGTGCATATAAAACCAATTATTAGCGTGGGATATTTCGGAATTTAGAGCATTCTGGGTTGGTGGGGTGCGAGGGTGGCACTAAGTACAAAGAATCACTCCCTAATGGTGAACTCATTCATTATAAAAGCAGTAAACGTCTAAAGGATATGCCCAAAATAGGAAGAAATTTTTATGTTCGGTATGCTCAATATCAATGGACTAAATTTGGGGAACCTAATCCCTAATGGGAAGATATTTTTATTGGCCTTGAAGGGATCCGATGGTATCGTAGGATCTAATTATAATTTATGTTCTATGGGATTTAATAATTTTACCGGTTTCACGTGAGATGTCGATCTTGCAAACTAGTAACGAGGGCTATTGAAAGTTAGGTTTAAACTCCAAAAATGGACAATAAATAAAGTTGGGACATGATCCTATTGTGAGAAATATGATACGAGTATTATAGGATAGAATAGACGTCTGTGTCGGTTAAGAACTCAATTTAACAATGGTTTGTATTTAACAGTTTAACAAAGTACTATGCCCTCCCTCCTGTTTTGCTTTTAATAGTACTGTTTCTGTTTGAATAGGAGACTTGTGTTTCAAACTAATACAACTACTTACAGGTATATATATTGGGGTATAAATTAAGTAAAAAATAAGTAATTTATCATAATTTTTTTTATATTTAATTGTGAACAATACATAATTATTAGTATAAAAATATAAATAAAAATAAAACTCTTTTATACGAATAACTTTTTGTTAGAAATATGATTCTTTAGTTCGGACGGTGGTATGGAAATTTATTATTATTTTTGAAATAGAAGAGCTTTATATTAATGGCGTTGGAAATCGTCCAACAACGTTTGAGATATGAAAGAAGGTGGCAAAGACCACCAATACTCCTTTTGGGGGCTTGCTAACAAATGTGCTATTATATTTTTGCCCCTCTCCACCCAGTAGATGGCCTGAGTGCCTAACTGGTTCATCTCAGTCACGATCCTGCGAACTATACTCTGGGAGCCAATCTCTGGGCACCCTTCACCGCAAACCGCCATAACCACTGCTGCTACATCCCCTATTAGCGAACACCGAGTCCATCCATGGTGACCAATCAGTTCGAGCGCCGCTAGACAAGCCGTCGTCTCGGCCTCTTCTGAGGAGTAAACTCCTGTGATCTTGCGAGCCATACCCCCAATTAACCACCTGCCATCCTCATCATACCCAAAGACCCCAATTGCTGCTATTCTTGTCAAGGGATGATATGCCGCATCAAAAAAGACCCTAATGCCCTTCAAGGCGCTTGCCAAGAGAATCGAGAATGCTAAGGAGGAATCCTCCCTCTCCGGACAGGCCCTAGCTACCTTGAAATTCCACAGAGTTCCTTTTATTTTCTATGTTTACTAATATAATCATGTGCGATTCACAATTAATTCATATAAAGGCGTAACTTGAAGAAACTGTGAAAGCTTATGAAAAAGTAAAGTGGATCCCGTGAGATAATTATTGCTTAATCGTTAAATAATTTATTTGGTCTTTGTTTAATTATACGTTTGTTAGAAAATTATGTTTGAATGGATCGATTATAAATAAGGTGGTGCATGCATGCATGCATTCCCGCTCATGGTATAATTGAAAACGAAAAATAATAAACAAAAAAAGAAAAAACAACCAATTAATTAACAAAAGTACTTTGTGCAAATAATTCCTTATTATTTGTAAATCAATAAACAATTTTCTCACACGTACAGTCACACACTGATCAGTTTAGCTAATCGAACGGACTGAATCCACATAAATAAAATCTTGGTACGTAAGTGAATGATGAACAAACTACTCGGCTCGGGTTCACTAAGGATGAAGTAACGTTGTAATGAATTAATGTCGAGAAACGGCAATGGCGGACATGACAATGAGCATGAGTAGCAGGAGGATTCCGAGGAAGGAGCCGGCCAAGGACCCCGACACTCTCTCACAGAAAGAGTGGTGCATGTGACACACGGCTATCCAATTTGCCTGAGCGTTTCCTTTGTTGGCCAACTGCACGACGGCCGCTGCCGCGGAAGCTCCGGCGAGCAGAAGAGCCATAATTAGGGTGTCGCAAATGATCAAAACCAAGCGAGTGATTCTGACAGCGCTCTTGAAAATGTGGAAGATGGATAACGCGAGAGAAAGAACCAGGTAGCCACAGGCAATGCAATTCATCACCATGAAGAACCTGCATTTATATAAATAATAATTAGACATACTTTTTTTTTTTTTTTAAACGGTCGATTAAATAGCTGGTGTGTATGGTAACGCTTTATTAAACTTACGTGAATGAAGGGAAAGCACGGAATTGAGCCTTGAAATTAGAGAACTCGGAGAAAATAGGAGCGGATTGGTTAGTAGTTGCCAAGGCGACGGCGCTCCCCAGCGTAGCAATGGCGGCGACAACTCGCATAGCCAAATCAACTTTGGATATCCCTTTGTTCATCTCTGCTAGTTTTTGACCGGAATCTTCGCCTCCGGCAGCTTCATCAACCTCGGGTTGGACCTTACTCTTCGACGGCATCCTGCACACTTAACTTGAATTGATGATCAATGGGAATTGGATCTCTGCAGGAATGGATGAAGAGTTAATGCAATAACCTTCTGAATTTATATAAGTTGGAAGAACACAATATTAGTTCACGATGCAAATTGCATTTGGAGGCAGAACTCCACTTTGGATTGACCAAGGGTCAACAGGTGGCCAAATACCAGAAGCAGCTACTAAAGCACTTCGAGTTTTCAATTTCAACCCAAACAAATTCATTTTATTAATTTTAATAGGCAATTAGGCATTAGCTATAGCTTTTTTATTTGGTTATGTATTTTATGTGTTAGAGACACGACTTGACCATATTAATTAATTAATTAATTTGTTAAGAATTAACTTTGCTGACTGCTGATCAAAGTCAATGTGCCAGCTGAGCTTGGGGTGAACAAAATATCCGCGGTTCGGATAAACCGCCGAACCGAACCGAACCGAAACCGATCCAAATTTCGGATCGGATTATAAAAATCGGATTCGGATAATAATCCGAAACTGACCCGAATTTGTTTTACATGTAAACCGATCGGATTTTTACACCTAGGAATCCCGAATCCTTTTTTGATGAAATTTATCAGTCAATGAATTCCAGCCCATCCACCAAAGATCCAACAATGAAAATGCCCTCCTCTCTGAATGGACAAAAGTATGGTTTTCAAATTTGGAATGTCCTTTTCGACAGCAAAAACAGAAACTTTTCCAATTCAAAACTTCAAGAAAAGGAGGCACAAAATTGTCTGATATAATCACAAGAACACACCCAGCCTTGGACTACTGACTTCATACCGTCTTGCACATATGCAGTATTTGCTGCTCCTCATGTGGTGGATGTAGTTGTCCTTGCGTGAAAGTTTGGCAGACTTCTTTCACCCGGAGATAGACTTCTTTGTCATACTTAGTTATATGGCAAAAACTACAGTATTATCTTTGGTAGACTTTCTTTGGCTGAGTATGGAGAATTAGTTATATGGCAAAAACTACAGTATTATCTTTGGTAGGCTTTCTTTGGCTGAGTATGGAGAATTAGTTATATGGCAAAAACTACAGTATTATCTTTGGTAGGCTTTCTTTGGCTGAGTATGGAGAAATTCAGGGAGAGTTGGAAAAGAAAAGGGAAAAAAAAAAAAAAAGAAATCCGACCCGGTTTCGGATTAAAATCCGAAACCAATGCGAATCCGAGAATTAAAATCCGAGACCGCAGTTTCGGATCGGTTCGCATCGGGTTTCAGTCGGTTTGGTCATTTGATCACCCCTAAGCTGAGCTGACGACCCAGCCATATATATTATATTATATGTACGTCTTCCTAGTGCAATATTCCTAACTAATGGTACTGGAGAAATTAAAGAGAGATTGTCTTTTATTTCTTTTCTTCTTTTTTGGGCCGAATTCTGGTCTCAACTTGCAAGTTGCTACAGCGTTTACTAATCCCAATAGTAATAGTTAAATAGTTAATACTCTTCCGTTCAATTAAAAAAGTTGACTTTGATAAATGTACAATTTACTATAAATGTCAAGTTACAACATTTAAAATAACTCATTCGATACTATTTATTCCATTGATATCCTTACTTATTTAGTATTGGCTAACTGTGGACCACAACTGATTATATTAGTGAGAGTAAAAGAAATAAAAAAATTTAAAAAATAAACTCTTTTATTAAAATAAACAAATATTTTTTTAAAGTAAACTATTCTAATGAAACGGATGAATGTAGCAGTTAATATGTTTGTATTGACATTGGTAGTCTTGGTCCAATTACATTTTCTTTTTCTTTTTTCGTAAGAAAAAAAAATTAGTCAAAGATAGTGCCCCGTCTATCTAACTGCTTCCTCAACTAAACCTTAAAGTTCCAGTTTCATACTTTAACCTAAATATTGGCCAAACTATCGTGTCTTCTTCTGTGTGTTGAAAATTGAAATTTCAAATTTTCATATTGGAATCCACAATTCACAAATGACTCAATTTTTAACATAAAATATTTTTATACAATTAATTAGTCGCCAAGTCTAATCATGGGTTCATTGGATAAGGAAAATTTTTTTAAAAAAATTTTTAAAAAGAAAAAATGGAAAAATGGTTCTCTATGGAAATCAGATTAATGTTTGGGCTGGTCACCAATTGGAGGCTTGGGCCAGGCGCAAATTGGGCCTTTATTGTTCACTCAAGGCCTTTCAAAGATTTAGGGTGCTTAATTCTTTCTTTTAATTTTCTTCTTAGGGTAAGCGTTTTTTTTTTTTTTTTTTTTTTTTTTTTGGGATTAAAAGGGGAAGAGTTGATTAATTATAAATTACATGTAATTGTATTAGTAAGGTATTAAAAAGATGTGACTCTTTTATTAAGACATAAAATTTTAAATTTTTTTATTTTTTTATGGAGTGAAAAGGGTATATCAAATCGCATTGTGAATGTTGTAACATTCAAAACATAAAAGTAAAAATAGAAAGCATACATTAATTAATTATGAAATTTCCGTAAATAAATTTATTCCAATTAAAGTATTCTTACTCTTTCTTCCCCTAGCTCAGAAATTCAAAATCACCATCCTTTACCTTTATCTTAAGGTCCTTTAACTGGCCCTTGCTTGGGTTTCAAATGATAATTTTTAACTAAAGAACAATACTCCATCCGGCTCATGCAAAGAGAGCAAAGTAGACTTTTTGAATGGAAAGGGAAAATAATAATAAAGAAAAGAAAGCGCGAAAAATAAAAATATAGAATTCTAAAGGAATAGATGGAAGAGTCTTGTAACCTGAAATCATGAGTTCGCCCATTTGGATGCAAGGATAAAAAAAAAATAGTAAAAAGAAATGGAAGAGCTGTAAATAGACTTGCACTACACAAGATTAATAAAGGAATAAATCACAAATGATCACTTGGAATTTATAAATTAAAATAGTTTTTATAAACAAATAAAATAAATACACTCAAGGGCCCCTGCCCCATGGGAAGTGGGAACCAACCATCAACCCAAATTTGCCAAACCGGAAAGAAATATATTACCTAATAATACTTAAAACGGAAACATCCACACATTTTATAAGTAAATTAACAAACAAATGAAACTTTAACACTCATGAATCAATGATTGATGCATCGAATAATAAGAAATATTGCACGAAAGGATCCTTGTTGAATCAACGACGGGAGAGGGTGATCGCCGAGAGGAGGATCAAGAGGACAAGGATGAGTACGCCGCCGAACGAGCCGATCAGGGATCCCGAAACTCGTTCGCAGAATGAGTTGAACTGTTGACATATCGCGAACCAGTTGGCCCGAGTGTTGCCATTGTGCGCTAGGTATACTATGGCCGCCGCCGCGGATGCTCCCGCCGTCAGAAGCGCCAACATCCCCTTCACATTCACAACAATACTTCAGTTCAGTCTCTCACTCAAAATGCTTTTACGTTTTTATGAAATAACTATTACTTACCGCGTCGAAAAAGATGAGGAAAATCCGGGTGGATTGTGCCCGGCTTCTCATGATGTGGAAGATGGATAATGCCAGAGAAAGAATCAAATACGCAGCCACCACTGAGTTTGCTACAACGAAAAACCTGCATGCATGCAAGAGTTATATATAGTTCATTAATTAACCTTGATTCACGTAACGTAAACATGGGGAATTATTAGTAACAACATTGGACTTACGTAAACATGGGGAGATCGCTATATTTGGCTCTGAACCGGACGAACTGAGTGACAAAAGGAAGTGTCTCGTTGGTAGTTCCCATGGCAATGGCGCTTCCTAAGGTTGCAATAATCCCAATAATCCTAAGAAATAAATCCAACACAGAGGCTCCTCTGCTCACAGACCCTCTGGCTACTTCACCTCCCTTCATCATTTTCTGCAGATTAGCTAAATTTTGGAGACTTTAAGGCTAGGATTAGGGTGGTAGAATGATATTGGATTTGCATGGCATGGAATCTATATATATATATAGCTGGATTTGGATGATGAAGAATCAAATTAATTTAAGTGATCCGTTGTGAATAATTTATGGAGATAGTGATGATGGCGGCTCAACCTACTAAAGTGGGTTTTCATTACCTGCCCGTACTTGCTCTCTCTCTCTCTCTCTCTCTCTCTCTCTCTCTCTCTCTCTCTCTCTCTCTCTCGTTGACAGATGGAATTTATATGAATATTCGGCTGCGTTAGCTTTTGATTATCTCCAGATTCCAACTCCACAAAATTAGCGTATTTCAACTCTGATTATATATTACACACAAAACTAAACTAAACTAAACTAAACATGCATGGATTAAGGAATGAACTAGTTCTAGTTGTGTTTCAGATTGAACTAACCCACTCTATAATCTACTAATGTATCCCTCTCGCGTATCACCTTTTCTATCTCAACTAGCATCAATCATGGAGATCCCAAGATAACCTTCAATTTTCCGTTGATAAGCTTCCTTTCTTTTCATCTTCAACTAATTAACTACTACGTGTCAGTGCCTTTGTAGCAGTTGCACTCTGTATCTTTTCTGCCCCTTAGATCTTATCACAGTTCTACTAGTCTCTTTTCTTCCCTTTTCTCATGGATTTCAGTTGTCACTTTTTAACATTTGCATGAATTTCAATTTACTAAGATGCATCTTCAAATGAACTCTATCTCCATTGTCTTCTACCAACAAAACTAATTTGTTTACGTTTTAATTTTAATTTTATCTCAAAAATATAAAAATTTATTTACAGAATGATAAATAAGATTTGGAAAAAAGGAAAAGAAAAAATAGAGACTACAAATCATAGTGCAGCTAAGGAAAAAGATGAAAAAGCCTCAATTTTGGATCAACTAAAAGCCCAACAACGGGCCCAACTAAAAGATTTGCATCAGCTCTTCAGCCCAATAATATCGGGCCACTAATTGCTAAAAGAATCCGTCGGCCCATATGAACAGCCCAATTACCAAATTTCACCGCTTCCTTGCAAATCCAGTTCCGGAAAGAAGCCTGGAGAGAAAGCCCGTCTCTTCTTTACTTGTGGGATTGCTGAAATTGCTTATCAAAGACCAATGATCTTCAAAATCAGGCTCATACCCACTTTCCTGCATGGCTCTCAACACTTTTGACGCTTTCCTCAGATTCTTCTCAGAACGATGCCGTTTTATCACAGCAGAGTACATTTCCTTGCTTGGAACCTCACCTCTCTTCACCATTAACTCAAGCATCCCTTCTGCTTCATCAGCTCTTCCAGCTTCACTCAACTCGAGAACCAGCGCAGTCCAAGTACCGCGTTCTGGAGTTAGATCTCTGCACAACATCTCACTGTGGTAATCCAGAGCTGTTTCCAGCTGGTGGATTATGCAGTGGCCCTGAATCAGATAGTCGAAACTGGTTGAATCAAGAATGCTTCTTTTTCTGATCATAATGTTTAGAAGATCAACTGCCTTGTTCAATTCTCCATGCTGACAGAGAAGCTTAATTAGGTAGGTGTAGTCCACTCTTTCAGGGATTAGGCCTTTGGAAACCATTCCATCCAAAAACACCGATGCTTCTGGGAGTTTACCATTCACAAGTAGGGCCTCAACAATGCTAGTTTGAATGGAAGAACTAAGGATCCAACCACTTGATTCTAGTTCTTGATTCAGTTCCAAAGCTTTTTGAACCTTTCCCACATGAATGAGGACATTCATCGCCTTCCTCAAACTACGGTTGCTAGGTCTGAAACCATTTGACATCATAGTTTCCAGATAACAAAGGGAATGCGAAACATATCTAGAATTAGCAGAGCCTTCTACTGCCAGATTATATGTAACTGCATCGAGTTGCAATCCGCTGTTCTGAATCTCATTGACTAACTTTTCTGTAACTCCAGAATCTAGCTGAGGAAGTAAGTAAAACATCACTTTGTTATATATAGCAATCCCAGGAAGGCTGCATTCACCAACCATTAGCCTTTTCAAACCCCAAGCCATGGAAAGCTTACCCGCTACGCATTCCTGTCGTACCAAACTGCAGTAACTTGAGATTGAAATAGTTATGTTGTTTCTTATCATGACACCAAGAAGCTCTCTCAGCCTCCTTAGGTCCCTAACTCGACAGCACCCCTCAACCAGCATGTTATAAATTTCACTATCAGCAAGTTTCCTCTGCTTTATCTCCTGAAAAAAATTGAATGCTTTTCCAACCATTCCCATCTTGCAAAGTCCATCTACCAAAGCATGGTAGACTGGAAGTAGATCAGAAGGATGTTTCTCTATGCATCTATCTTTCAGAATAATTGCTTTAGCAAAGTGACCGGCAAGACAGAGGTAACGAATTAACCTAAGAGATGAACTCAAGGATGGATCAAACTTCTTGGAAAACAAACCATCCAATAGAATAAAAGCTTCAGAAAGCCTTTTTTCTTTGCAAAGCCCAGTGAGGAGATGGTTGTAAGCTACTTCATCCAAGTCAAGGCCTTGCTCCTGGAGTTCCTTTGCTAGAGCGTTAGCAACATGACTAAAACCTCTACAACACAGCTTTTCAATGAATGCGTGAAAAACATCGATTGGATTGTAACAGCACTGCATTGAAAGACTTTCAAACAGCTCCAACGCCTCATCCAGCAGTTTTGAACGGCATAAGAAATCCAGAAGAGCTCTACTGTCTTTTAGCTCAGGCAGCCAGTTGCCTTCTCTTGCAAGCAGCCAGCATTCGCGGAAGATTTTCAGATTACCTTTCCTGCATAAACTTATCAAAATAGCACTATACGTGTCACTATGGATTTCTAAATTCATCCGCAGCATTTTATCAATGATCACCTTTGCCTTGCATGTATACCCCCTTTTGCAGTACTTCTGAACAAGCTTATTCAGAGCTCCTTCGTCAAGTCCATAAACTGAGTAAGGAATTTTCTCCAACAGACCGTTAAGCATCTTGATGTTCATTTGGGATGTAGAAAGCTTATTCACTAATGTTGAGGCTGCAGATGCAGACAATACTTGCCCCCATTGAGCCATTTCATCCACCATCTGTATAGCAAAAGTAATATCTTTCTTTGTACAATTCTTCAACTCAAGGGAGTTGAAATCAGGAAACATGGCATCATCAAGAATCTTAATCAAAGTTTTCTCAAAGTCATCCATATCTGCTTCCAAATAGAGTCCATTTCCAAGATCATCAAAAAACTGTGTTCTTGAAAATTTTGCATCATTATCCCTTCTAACCTTCACAGACACAGGATCGAGCCCCAAAAAGGCTAACGCTGTGGATAGATAATTTTCTGACAGAGACAACCGGCTAAGACCCTGCTCTTCCATCAATCCCACTATTGCTCTCACATCCCCAATTTGTTTAGCCTTCAATACTCCTGCTAACAGAACCCTGAAAGTTGACAAACTGGGCGTCATTCCCCAATCCTTCATTTCCAGAAGAATGTCGAGCGATTGCTTCCACAAGCCCTCCTTGAAGAGGGCGCTCATAAGGGCATTACAAGTATTTATGTCAGGCTTGAGGTTTCTTGACAGCATCTCCGCAAGCAATATGAAGCCATTTCTCAAACTGCCTTCAGAACAAGTCCGCCCAATCAGAATTCCAAAGGTTATATTGCTGGGACAAAATCCAAACTGCTCCAATTCTTGCATAAACAAATGTGCTCTCACAGAACCAAAATTTCTGCTCAAAGACCATATGGCCTTGTTGCAAACTGCAACCTCAGTTACTCCCCTAATTTCAACCAATAAACTAAGTATATCATCATAATCCATTTTCTCACAATACCCACCCACAATAGCATCGAGGACTACATGATTAGGTTTAATACCCAAGGCATAATTTTTCTTAACAAGGTCTCTAGCTTCCTGAATTTTTCCATTCATACAGAGCAGCCGTACAACATTTTCAAATATGCCATTTTCTGCAGCACTCTTTGCCATTCCCACCTTAATCATGTCCAGAAAAGCTCCATGTACCAATTGGATTTCATTCATTAGCACTAAAGAATCAAGCAGTGAAGCATAGCATGAAAATGATGGAAATAAACCTAGGCTTCTCATTCTATTATAATTCATAGTAGCCGTACCTAAATTACACTCAGCCACGTACCCTTCAATCAAATCACTGAAAATTTCATGACAATCCAACAAAATTCCTTCACCATCCAAACTTGACAGCAAACATTCAGCTCCTTCAAACATTCCCACTCGCACGAGCATTTTGGACATGATCTTAGAAGACAGCGGAAGGTGCTGAAACTCCCGACCCTGCTTACTTGCCAATTGAAAAACACCCCATAAAGATTTAACCTTTTCAAGCTCAATCTCCGAATTCCCTTGATGAAATTCAAAACCCAGTAATATATCGTAAACATCTTGAGGTCTCAAAACAGAAACCCGCCAAAACCTCCGAACAGTTTCAGGGGATATATTAGAAAGTATCAAAAAGTAATCTTTGAGAGAAAGACCAACAAAAAACTCACCTTTACCACTGCTGTTAACCCAGAGATGCGAATACTTAGATACGACCGAGTTTGCAATGCCACGGAAGCTATTTGATTTTGAGGGAAAACGCGAATCTCCATTGCTTTGTTTTTGGTCGGGCAACGAAGTAAAACCACGAGTGTTAGAGAGCAAAACAGGAACTCGAGAGAAAAGAACGAGAAGCTGCTGCTTTCTCTGGAAATGAAGGCTGGTAAGATCAATGCCGAAGAGGGCTTGAAGCATTCCATTGCTGAGGAATGTGGTGATGGTGATTCTTCTCATCTATGTTCATTCTTCTCTTTTCTCTTCTCTCTTTTTCGCCTTTCCGGACTGTAGGAGTCTGAAGATTGCTGCGTATAGATTGTGAGTGTTAGGCTGTTAGCTTAGCGTTGTTTATGTTTTAAGGTTGGTTTGGGTTGGGCCTCATCTTGGACTTGAAATGTAATTGGATCAATGAACCTTAAAATTCAGAACATTAAAATAGTTCTGGTAAGAGATTATTTAGTGCAACAACATAACATATGCAATTATTTGGTGTACCACTGCACCACGCTAGCAACATTCAGAAGGTGTGGTTACTATCTTACGGGAAGTGATGTACATGTAAGGGGTTCAAAAATTTTGTTATACTATTTCTATGGATGTAACTAATATATCTAATAATTATTCTACATTCGGGGATGAGAGGTTATTTACGAGAAAATATTCGTTCACGTCATTAGTTGATGTGGTGGTTGTTATTCCATGCAAATGTTACCAAGTGAAATTTTTTATTTCCACCTAAGGAGTTACTAAAACTAAGTAGGACTCTTCTCTCTCACTACGCTCACCGCTCATCATCTGCCAACCACACGTTATTCCTCAGCTAATGACATGGTGATTATTAACCATCAAATTGTTTTAGTTATTTAGGGGAAAAGTGATCTACGTGTACTAGCCAAGAATAAACATAATTTTGTATTGAGTTATCACTAATTTATTGCATATTTTAAAATAAAAAGATGCAAATGATTTAATGAATAAATTTTTTTTTTTTTTTTGTTCGTTTGGTTCGTCAAAGGGGCGGAGGCAATTAATTAGATCGAGTTTCATCTTCTCAAAGTTGACTTTCATCTTTCTTTCTCTTTTTTGTAAAATAAAGCATCCATTTGCAGTTAGGATAAGTAGGTGGCAACCAAACTTTGTGCACAGAAAAGAAGTCAGAAGTGGAAATTTTGAAAAGATTTAAGATCCAGCAAGCAGAAAAAAGGCAAGAAAAGAAAGATGAATTCAAACGTGAGTTCTCTTCTGATCGGGATCGTCGGAGCGTTCATAACTCTGTCAGCATACTCGCAGACGTTAATATCTCCGACGCAGTGCATCGGAGTTGGCCTCTTTGTTCTCGTCTTTGGTCTTCTCATCAAGGAAGGTCTCATCTCCCTCTCTTTCTGATTCTGAATCTGATTCTGATGCTTCCTTTTTGGTTTTCATGTATTTTTCTGAGCTGCTTTTACTTGTATCCTTTTCACTTCCATTTGTACGTTGACTTGATCTAGACAATATTAATGCTAGTATTTTGAATCTATAATATTTTCTTAGGCACTTGCAAGGGATCCAAGTGATCCGTCCCATTTTTTTAAATAAAAATAAAATAAAATACAAAACACGATATGCATATGTTTATGAGTCAAAATATACAACTTCAAACTTGATTTTGGGCGACCTTCAAGTTCCAACTTCAACAATAATTCCGAAAGAACAATAATAGGGTAATAGCATCAAAGCTAGTTCAAACTAGTTAACATTTTACTAACCAATCAATATAAACATTTTTGTTAATTGTGCCTAAGCCTATATAACATGTATAGTAAGTAAGAAAAAAGGGGGGGTAGGATGGGAGATAAAAATGAAGTAGTAACTAATGCTATAGTATTAAATAATTAGCATTCAAACCTCAGCTAAACGATTTATAAAGCTAGTTAACATGAGCTGGAATCCTTATATCAGCTGTGAAAGGGTACAGCGGACACTAAAATATAGAAGATCTAAGGTGAGCAAAAACAAAATCTGTGTTTGAGTGAGATTACTATAATTTGTCATCAAAAAAATCTAACATGAGAAAAAGAGGCAGAGGTGTAGCTAAGAATGACTTGCCCACTAACTCGTCAGGAACGACGAGGTAGCCGGCAAGTCATCCTTGGCTGCATTAGTACCTCGTTTCCTCATGCAAGACCTTAGATGAACGAAATCTACATCCGACCAATGATTGGAGAACTTTCCGGAAGAAGAAACTAAACATTCTACATTGATTCCATCAAAGAGGGAGGCCATGCATTACAGTGGAAAACAGAAGCCCTTCACCGGATTGGAGTATAGAAAAACGAAAGAGGCAGACAACGGACGAATGAGGGATTGCTTGCCGGGGTTTGTTTTAATTTAGTTTATAAAGCAAAAGAAATCGACTGTTTTCGTGAAAAGGGCAAATCTGCCATAACATTATTGCCGTAGCTTTTTAAGACCATGACTAGCCAGCCCCCTTTTGACTGTCGTACCAGCCAGCAATTAAGTATTAGTACTCTCTCCTCCTTTACTCTCTAGTTAAATTACTCTTTTTATCGTTACTAATATAATATATAATGATATATAATTAATAATTAATTCATACTTTAAAATAATAACATTAGTTGTGATAAATTAAATATTTTAAAGTATTTTATAGATTAAAATTTATTACGAGTTGTATATTTTTTAAATCGAAGGTTGTGTTGCGGCGGTACTCCAATTTATTCCCATTGCTGCTTCATTTCTTTCTTTACAAAGGATAGAGCCAGTTGACTAGTTGAGCTGTTGGGCATTGTCCAAATTCCAATGGAAGGTTAAAAATAAAAAATAAAAAATGAGGGATGTGACACTCCACTGTTCTCTTCAGATCTACTTAAAGCTCAAGGCTCTTTCACTATCCCCACGTTGTACGATTTCACCCTCTTTCTCTATGTCATAATTAAAACGCTGACAGTAGTTGGATTCTGAGATTCGATTAGGTGAGACTGAAATTAATTCTTTTGCGTCAAACAGGTCCGTCCGACCAATGGTTATTATACAATATTTCTCCCTGCACCTGAAAGCAATCAATCTATGCCTGCCGTGGTTATTATACTTTCTCGACATTAAGAGGCACTCCATCCGGTATTTCTAATTGTAAATGAATTGACGTGTCACTTTTCATGTGTGGAGAGTCACCGCTATAATATCATATCGAATCAATCAAAAATTGCCTGTGTGCCACAAAATCTGGAGATTTTCATCACTTTTCATTGATCAATTCTAGTATCGGATTGCTTTTTTTTTTTTTTTTTTTGTTATTAATCAGCTTTACACGCGCAACAAGGTAAAAAATACAGCACGAAAGAACTAGTCAAAGATTCAAACATTGAGAGAGAATCATACATGTAAAACACCAGGCTTATAATAAATCTTTTTCACATATTAGTTTTTGCTTCGACTCCCTGCCTCGGTCGAATGACATACTCCTTCCGTCTCACTCAGAGTCCACGTCGTATTTACTAAAAACAATAGTACAGCTGGACTATTTGAGTGGGACAGACGGAGTACTTAAAACGTTCATTATTTATACCTGTAAGGGGGCAGCGATACCAAACCCTAAGGAGACCAATGTCACATCCATCACACCACAACTGGAGTCAATGTGAAATCAAATTCACACGTCTTGCTTACTGCACATATATATTTTTTCGTAGTTCATAACACTAAACAGGAGGATTATGGTTCACATCAGATTTCTGCCCTTCTCCAACGCTCGGATATCCACCGCACCCGAGACAATTGACGAGTTACTTGGCTGCATAGGTTAGATCTTACAGGGAAGATAATATTGAGAATCCTAAATTTGCTTCAAAACAAGAATATGCTACACACCTCAGTTACAAATCAAATCAGAATGACAGTGCACCGAAATCAAATAAAAGTGAAGGAAGGCTATTAAATTGCAGAGATGTCAACCATTTTTCATCCTAATCCCAAGATTCATGGCTTTCTTACAATTAAAATTGCAAAAAGCTAATCTAGACACCTAATCATGCGCTCTATGGTCATATTTCTTTTTCTTTTTTTTTCAGAACAAATATTAAAGAGAATGAATGAAAACATGGAAAAGCATATGAATAAAGTTGCAGCATCAAATTCAAGAAAATTTATACAGAAATAAGAAACATGAAGCATACAAAAATGCAGAATACTACCAGCTTGCAACAAAAAAATTTTGGGACCAACTTGAAATGTGACTACTAGTTGGTTTTGCCTGGCACAAAATTTGCTTTCATTTATTATCCAAAAATAGAATGTCCAGGATGGTTAATTATATTGAAGTCTCCAAGAGTAATTTGTTTGTTAGCAAACCTACAAGAACCAATCAGTTTCAGACTTTCAGTTTCTCAGTATATACTACTCCCTCCATTCCATTAGAAGGGTTCAGTTTGTTGTACTGTTTTAGTACAACAAGCTGGACCCTTCTAATGGAACAAAGTGAGTATATACTTTCCCCTGAAACTTTTGTTTTATGAGTCAATTGAGACCAACCCAAATTAAAGTAAGCAAGACCTTCAAGGGTACATGATATTACCTGCCACTGCCACAAGGAAATGTTCCGAGTGACCTGCCAATTGTGCCAAATAAACTTATAGATTGTGGTACTAGTGACTGCTGTATCAAACTCTGGACAGAACACAAGTAAATAGGGAACTTACCACCAAAAAACTGATAATCCAATACTTCTACTCAGAAATCCAGAACAGCATTCAAAAGCCCACCAACGTGCATTCAATAACTCGACTCAGCATGTGCATTTTATAGCAAGAGACTTGAGCACCTTCCAGTAGAACAATCTAATTTCCAGATAATTTACATGGGGGAATAAATATTCATTAACAAAGGCACAATATAGTAAATTTGGCGTCGAATTCATCAGGACGCTTGCAAAGCCAATGCAGCTACAAGAGTAAAATATTTTCCAAGCAAATTGGTGAAGCGCAGTTAAATTTAGAGCAGGCTGGTAATTGTGAACACAATAATGAACTAAAAAACCACAAATGAAAATGAAATCTGCCAAAACTTGAAAATAAATGACAAGGTTTTTAATCTCTTAGAAAATAAAGACAAACAAACACTAAAGAAAAAAAGATCATCAAAGTCAACATTAAATTTCCCAAGCGCACAGCTGGACTAAAAGATGATAGATCATGTACAACAGCCAGAAAGAAGTCAGAATGGACATGGAATGCTGGCTACACAGGTTCTGGGGAGCGGAAGATTTTAAACATGGTAAATCTATTTTGTCGGGACATGGCAATTTCAGTGATAGGTAAGATCGCCAAATATTGGTCCTCCTAAACAAAAGCATCAGGGTGGGCCATGAATTTTCCAATGCTTGATTCATCTGGTCTCCAGGTTTAGGCAGGAGGCTGGCTTCAGAGTTCAGGCTTCACTTATCTCAGCTGTTTTGTTAGGAAGGGAAGGAAAAACAAAGGGAAAATAAGATTATCAGTTCTACAAATGGGAGTAAGGCTACAACTCAAAAAATATAAGGTGATAGGATAGCCATGACAGCAATTCTCATGATCCTACAAAAAAGATATGAAAAACGATTTCTAATTAAACAGAGTAAGAATCTATTAAAGAAAATACATATCTACCTGCAAGCTCTATCAAACTCTAGTAATAACTCTTTCTCCGAGAAACATGATTCTGTCCAGATAACCTGGAAATGTAAGACAAGAATTAACTATTGAAAATATCAAACCATCAATAAAAATTAGAGAAAAGTTTGGCAATGTGCTGATCTGGACAACATGAAAGACAAACATGCCACCGGGAACTTGGGAGCAGGGAAGCAAGTAATCTTCCAAAATGATAGCAAGGGAACATTTTCAGGATTCAAACTAGTTACATCCTCCTCAAGGAATAACAACATAAATAGCTATCACAAGGGAGGGGAAGAATTCACAAAGCAACATGATATAATATGTTGTATACATCTGAGATAGGTCTGCCCACCTCAGAAAGAAGAATGCAATTAACAAATATCCAACCAAAAATACCAAAAAGAATTGATAACTAAAATGAGGAATTGCACCACTCTTACCCAGAACCACCAGAGCGTCCAGAAGAATATCCCCCATAAGATCCATAACCACTTCCACTGATGCCACCCTGCAAAGAAAGTAAACTCAAAGCATTGGAAAACAAGCTACTAGAAAGCAATAAAGAACTCGACAGAGTATAAGAAAGAATTATTACAATCTTGTATTATGGATGAATAAAGTAATAATAATAATAATAATAATATTGTTGAACGCAGCATTGCTTTCAAGAAACTCAATAAGTTTAAACTCGCAATTAATTGACTGGAGAAAAGTTCCCTTCATTTGGGTCAAAAATGGATCAAGCTAAGAAATTACTCTTACCGGGACATCAGCATAATTTCCATAACCATCAACAGGTGGCAAATCACTAGAACTACCATAGCCACCAGAATAAGAATGCCCTCGGCCATGCCTTTTAGCATCTCTGCTATCATATCTTAAGCCATCTGAACCATCTGTTGACATTGGAACATAAGGCATAACAGGCAAAAAAGCAGAAGCAGCACTCTCCCTTTCAAACAGATTTGCCCTCAACCTAGAGGCAACTTGTACAAGCGCATCCTTTGCAACATCAAGATCTCCAGAGATCTGTGAAAATGGTAAAACTTAGATGCAAGCTAGTAACGTTGGCAGCACAAGCCGCAGCCCTTGTGCCCAGTAATTAAGTAAAAATCTTTACCTGCACCATCTCATCATCATCAGCTGCAACTTTCGGGAGGTTTTCCTTCGTCAGAATGCGAATATTAGCTTTTGTGATTTTCCTCATATCAGTAATAATTGAACCGCCTTTTCCAATAAGGCAGCCAATTCGAGAGGTTGGCACAAGCAACCGAGTAGTGTATGAAACAAGCCCAGAATCTCTTTCAACTTTCTCACTGCACCTTGGCTGCAAGCGCAATGCTGCGTCAATTGCTGGGGAGAACGTGTCCTCCAAAAACTGATTCCAGATGAGAAGCTCAAAATTAGTACGAATTAAGATTTTCAAAGGCACAAAGAAGATAATGAGTTCTCAAAAATAAAATAGGCTATGAAAGACTCAACAATTAGTGAAAACAGATTTTCAAGTCCCCAATACTGAACTCCCAAATCAAAGAAGGGAGAGAATGCACTACCTCTTTGGCCGATATCAATATAATGCAATCATCTCCCTCAGCAGATGAGCTGTCAACCTTAATACCAGCCCCAGATTCCTGTCTGATTTGATTAATAATTGTACCACCCTTGCCAATCACACCACCAATATTTGCAGTTGGACATACTAAACGAAGGGTAAACTCCTTTGAAGATGAATCATCTCTTGGAGCAGGATAAAAAGAGCGTGGCCAATCTCCACCGTCAGCCTTGTATCCCCCATAATGTCCCACCAATGGGGTTAATCCCATTACCGGAGCACCAGCACCCATGAGTGAACCACCGGATGGGAAGGCATTCGGGACAGCTGATGAAAGCAAGTGTTGAGACCGAGAAGGATTATCGTGAAGGCGTGATGCAATCTGATAGAGAGCTTTCCTAACAACTGCAGCTTCACCTGTTATCTAAAATCCATAATAAAAGAGGTCATAAACCCAGGAGTTATTATTCAACTCAAACATGACAAAAAGAGCCAGTTAAATAGAAATTACAATCCTATGCAGCCAATTAAGTCCCGTGTATAATAATGCATGGAAACAGAGAACCAATGACTCGGATTAAAAACACTCTAAGACAAATAGTTTCCTCTTTCCATGGAAGAGACACAAACTTTCACCAAGCTTCTTTGAACTTAAACACTAAAGAGGGGCAGGAAGCAGATGGAACGATAAAGAGAGTAAGTACTGGCCAAAATAGCTACGAGGAGAGAAAGCGATCCTAACTCAAAAAGATAGTGAATAGAATACCTGCACAAGTTCATCAGAGCTCAGGGCACAGGCAGGCAAATGGTCATCCTTCACAATGCGAACCTGTGCACCAGTTTCACTGCGAATGTTTTGTACAATTTGTCCTCCTTTCCCAATAATGCATCCAATTTGATCAGATGGAACAAGAAGCTTTACAACAACTTGAGCAGCTTCTTCCCGATCATCATCACTGGCAGCATCATCAGCAACAATTTTTTCATGTACCTTGAACAGAGCATCCTGTGCCGGACATATGCGGTCTTCAGAACCATCAACATCATTAGTTTCCTCACTCGGACTGTATATGGTGACAACCCTATCTTCACATCCTGGCACAGTCTCACCAATCCTTATCTTTGATCTAGTATCCGCCCTCAGCTGCTTAACGATCTCACCACCCCTCCCGATAATACTTCCAATCTTTTTGGCAGGACACAAGTAGCGGTAGACAGTATCCTCAGACCCAATGGAGAAAGGGTCCTTCTCGGAACCAGAGTTTCTTCTTTTATTTCCTCCAGAATCAGAATATTCATGAGAACGCTTCCCAAAGCTGTTCCTTTGACCAGCCATCTCAAACAATGCACCAAAACTATTTCCAGCAATCACTCTAGAAAGCAAAATGCATATTAATTAATTTTAAAAGATCTACTATATATGATACATATGGAGACACAACAGCTGATAGAACAATTATTTAGTACGTGAAACAACATATTAAGTTGAAGAACCCATTAATCTCCACTTCATCACAACAACCCTGTACAGTCATACATTAGCCCATATTAACAAGATATAAGAACAATTACTTCAAAATCTCCAATAGTTAGCAAGTGGGCTACATCTAAAAAGTAAATTACCGCCTTGGAGGCAAAAAAAACAAATAAGTTGAATTCTTGATGAAGCCTTCAGTTGACTATTTTTTTCTCTCTAACACCTGATACTTCCTAAGAACGACAAATCTTGCATAGACTCCAAAGAAAACATGAAATCACATGCCAAGGACAGTAAAGCAATAAGTGAGAATCACACGACAGAGCACCGAAAGCTTAACCAGATCTGAGAATCACACGACATTCACTTTCCTAACGCGATTCACACTTACATATTTGCTGTTTTTCTTGTTCTTTTGTCTCCCGCCATCACTCAATTATTAGGCGCGGAATCAATAAGTGAGACTATAAATTACGAGGACAGATAAAAAACAGATATGAGAAAGAAGATGCTTATCGAGATTTACCCCGCAAGAATTATGGTCTCTGAGTGTGCGAAGAAATAGCCGCTACCTACAAGATTTGGGTCGACTTGAATGCACGAGGAATCTGGGATGATGATGAAGTATCGCTTTTTTCTGTAGGAGAAGACGCGATGCTTTTATTGCTTTGCTGAGAGGACGATGCGTTTTAGGGTTTTTGACTCCTGCTGCTTTGATTTTCTAATTCCTTAAACTTTACCTTATTTGCGTAATAATATAATCGCATTCGGGTTTTCAGTCTTGTTTAAGCGAAATTTCACTTTTGGTCCTTTAGTTTTGGCTTTTTATAATACTTTTTGTTATTGTTTCGAATTTGCAATTGTGCCTCGTATATTTATACATATTGACAATTTTGGTCCTTTTTTTACATTTATATGTTGCTTTTAAGTATGATTAGCTATTAAGATGAAAGATAAGTAAGGAAAGAGATAGTCCGAGTTAAAATATAATGAAATAAAATGGTAAAGAAAACGATAATTAGTTAATATGCAATGATGAGAGAAAAAATGACACGACATATAGTGAAATGGGTGTTATATTTATAGTTTTCCAAACATGTTTGGAAGACAATTCTTTGTTGGAGGTTAATATTTAAGTGTGTGTTACTTATAATGAATCCCTAATCAAAATGGAATCCTACACGTGTTATAGCTAACACTTGTTGCGTTAGAACATGATAGGTATAAATGGGGCCAACAACCTAGAAAAGAGGTGCGCAATAATAATCTTGTTATAAACGTTCTTAATTCTGGCATTGAGATAATTTTGATAATTCATGTCCACTTTTATGTACGAAGTATATAACTCATGCTATGATTGTTTTTGTTTCGTTAGGGAAACATCACATGTTCATTAAAAAAAAAATCTATATCCAAATACATATTTTTTATTTTTATAAAATTATTTAAAACAACAACTCAACCATTGGACTTTTCATTTTCTCTCACACGCGATTTTATAAGAAACAATGTTTTCTCAAAAAAAAATTTATCTCTTCCCATAAAAAGAAATTCTTTATGCACAGTAAATGTAAAGAGTACTATATTATAAATATAAAAGAATATAATTAAATAGGGAAAATGTGTATTGAGATGATATATTATTAGAGTATAAAATATGAAATGAAATGTGAAAAACTAAATAAAAAAATGAACCACGAGGAATAGTATAGGCGTTAATTATAAATAATTTTAGGGGGTACTTTGCGCAATACCCAAATTCAAGAGAGTTATTTGCAATTAACTCTTAAAAAATTATAATTAAAAACAGACGAGAATAACCAGTAATCTCGCGGGACTAGGGTGGATATTTTCGGGAGATTTGTTTCTTTATCGGACTTTTTTTTCTCGTGTGACGAAAAACGGAAGAAAAGCTCGTCGGAAAGATCGTCAACACCAAGTGGATAGTGGGAAATTGTACGTCGGTAGCTAAGCTTATGTAGTTTGTTTAATTTTTTTTCTCTAAGTTGCGAGGAAATTTTTCCATTTTTTGGGTCTGTTTCTGGAGCCGGCGACTATGGATAACTTGAGGTTTAATTACTGTTTTGATATTGCTGCTGATGTTGCTTTTATGTAATGATTATACATTTTCGTATTCGTATTTGATGGGTTAGGATAATTTTTAGGGTCTCTACAAATGAACATTGACATGATTTAGTTGCGAGATGTTGTAATCATATTAAGCTGATGTGTTAATTGTTTGGCTGAATGAGTTAGTTTTCTTGCTCAATTACACCGCCTTCAGCTGGTATGCTTTTGATTTGTGAACTGAATTATACTACTGGGATGAACTGTGTAATGAGTTGAGGTTGCCCTGCAAAAGTATGCTGAAAGTGCATATAATTCAGTGTTCATTGTCGATAACAATAGTCCTGGAGATGTTCCTTGCAATGTTTTGATGGTGACCGTAGAGGTTTTGAAGCTATTGATGTTTGCCTTCCTGTTTGTTGCTATGCGAGTTTTCCCTATAGATCAGCACTCTTTGCACTTTATGTATGATGATGTTAGATAAATTCTCAAGACTTTCTTTCAGAACCAGTTAATTTTTCTGGTCCATTAACTCAAATCCCTTCTCACCCATCAAAGTGGAAAAGAGACAGCCAGCGTAGATTGACTTCTTGAAATATATATTTTTCTCTTTATGTTGTACGCATGGCTGCTTATATATTGTTTACTCTTTCTCTTTCTTTTCTCCTGTTAAATAATTCATTTTGTAAATGGCATTAGTTAATTTTGTGAATATTTTGCTCTGTTCTCCACAGCCATGTTACAAAAACTAGTCCTCACTTTTATCTTGGCAACCATTTTCTTAATGATTGTGAGGCCTTGCTTTATTCCTTAAATTCTGTGGTTCTTAGTCCTACTTTGTTCAGTGTAACTTACTGATGCATAGAAAATTTCAATCCTTATTTACTTAGTTAAAAGCCCATTATCATCGCTTTGAATTCTGTCCATACAAATTTTGTCAAGTTTGACATAAATTGTTAAATCACTGAAAGTGGAGAATGACTAGATTTGTTGTCATACACATCTTAGAACTTGTGAGGCCTATCTTCACATATGTGTACAGGTGTAATTCTACGCCTAATGTCAATCTGCTTCTACCTTTTCGTTTATTATAATCAATCAATGAGAACTGTTTTTCTAGATGGCGCAGTAGCCATAGTTGGCTTTATTATTTTAATTGCTGCTCTTAGGGTGCTTGATACTTTATAGCTGGTTTTTACTATTGCTTCTTCTCTCTGCTGCCAATTTGTGTTTAACAAGTGTCCTGACCCCTCATTGTGAATTACTCTGTCATCACACTGCATTTGGTTGCTTTTGCGATACAAATTTTTTCATCTGGCCTATTTATTTTATTATTATTGTTTTGGTCTTCTCACTTAATCTTGGATATGTACAGCACATACTGAACGTTATTTCTTGGTTATCTCTATAACATGTGGCTCTTTTTCAGATACAAATGTTACAACTGTAGCTGTTGCCGAGGAATCTTTAGATGGTTACTGCATATATGAGGATGGCTATTGACATTGTAAGCTTCATCTTGCATGTTCTCATCATACTGATCTCATTGTGAATGTATTCCTTCTTTTTAAATTAGTACTCATGAGATGAATTAAGAAGAAAGTCTGCCTTCTTATTGAAGGATGGGTTTGCTGTTCAAGGAGAAGAGACTTGGTTCTTTGCACCTACTCTGTGGTTTTGGTTTGTAGGGAATGTTTAACCTCAAATTGACGTTGTTACTGGTGTAATCTTTTAGTTATACAGTGACAATATTCAAGATAATGCAGTTCCAGAGGCTGGACTACTTGCCTTGCAACAAGCTTCTGGCATCCCTGGTGTTGTGGCAACAATTTGGCGGAATTCTCATGCTGCTCCACTGCCGCCCGGGAGCGATATTGTAGCTGGGGAATTCTGTACAGGCTCTCAATCATCTAATGCCCAGGTGTGGTTTTAATGGGATCCAAACATACAGTATACAATCTAGCTTGGGGGGGGGGGGGGGGGGGGGGGGGAACTTTGGTCCAGTATCTCCTTCTACTTATGCCACAGTAGTAAACCCCGGCTGCTCAACACCTCTTACCATGTGCTTTGAAAGTGCCACCAATCGAGTAACTCGGCCGTGCATCATCTGAATATGCCTCCTGGTATGTCTTCTTTATATTCACTGAGTTGTTATCGACTTCCCATAGAAAATGAGTCGTATGTTCATTGTTTTCTCAAAGCAGATGAGAGGCCTTGTTCCTGTATGCAGTATATATTCTGTTCGGTTATTTTCTGGTTATCAATTGTTGTACAAAGTAGAAATCTCAGTGTCTCTGTTTTGCTGATAAATTGTTAGTACTGTTGGAAATATCTTCCCTTCGTGGCATCCAGAATGAACTTAAAAGACATGAAAAAATCTATTCATATTGACAGCCAAATGGATCACATATATAGATAGTTTGTGAATGATGAAGTTGTGGAAATCCGAACAACATTATTATTTTCAGATATGTTGGGTTTTCAAGTCATGTGCTTTCTGATCTAAATATAAATACAGGTACCCAAGTGTCTTTGGTGGGTGTCATCTTAATACTAGTACGTACACATCCAGTTCCAGTGATTTATCTCCGTAATAACCACCCTCTTCAAAATCCACCAACTCTGTTTTTTTGATGTTGGTTGGAGTTCAGATCACAATTTAATTTAGCTTTTCCAAGTCATTTCTCTGGGTCCCCCAACTTGCTGCTGAGCCTGAGAAATAGAAAAGTAAGGTCATGTTATGTTTTTTTTTTTTTTTTCCCTTTTTAATTTGTGTTTTATTTCTACATTCAATTTAATATATTATAAAAAAAAAATTTCAATTTTTAACTGTTTACTTTTTTTTTTAACATAAAAAAGATAAATTGTATAATGGGCGCTGAAAATCGTCCAGAAACGTTGGGTGTCCCCCAACAATATTCTTGGTCCACACCCATGGCTCCAAACTGAGCCAACAAGCGAGCAATAACATTCTTTCCTTTGTCTACTCGGTAAATCTGGCACAACTCAAGATCTCTCATTCTTGACCCTATATCCTGTACAAGCCTTTGAGCACCACATGTGTGGGGGTATGATCCCCTCGCACACCAAGATCACCGTCGCTGTCGGTTTATAAGCTCAATCGCTACCAGGCACGCTGTGGCCTCCACCTCCTTCGCCGAAAAAAACATTACAAATCGGGTACTGCCACCCCCACACAGCCAACTTCCATCCGCCCTTCAGCCGAACATCCCCACTGTTGCTCTACCCGTGGCCGAGTGAAATGCTGCGTCGAAATAAACTTGGATGTTCGATGAGGCCCTCTACAGCAAGTGAGCAAAGGCAAGTGAAGCATCCTCCCTCTCTGGGCAGGCATTCGTGGTTTTATAATTTCACAACGAGGAGATTGCAATAGGCTAAAAACGAACACGAGCATTCACGAACAACCTTGAACTCGACTAGATAAAAACGTTTGCAAATATGATTTTTAGTCTCGATAATAAACGAATATAAACAATGTGTTAAAAACTAGTTAACATTTGTGAACATGCTCGATTAAAATATTGATTGTATAATATAAATAAAATAAGTATATACAACATTAAAATTTTAAATAATATAAATAATTGAATCTTTATATATATATATATATATTTATATGTACATAGATATCAATATATGAGTTTAAATTGAATTTTGATTTTTACGTAAGTTGATATAATATATTAAATTAACTACAAATTATAATTTTCTGTTAACTAATGCGAGATAAAATGCACATGAATGTTCATGACCAAGTTCGGCTCGACTCAATTAATAAATAAATGAACACGAACAAGATTTTAGGCTCGATAAATAAATGAACAATAAATGAACACGTCAAAACTTTGTTCGACTCGACTCATTATCACCCTTGCAGACTGCATAACACGGATACAAATTTTTACTATTAAATTATGAGGCATACTAAACGCAGTAACCGTTTTACTAAACGTAGTAACATTCCCCTGTGAAAAGTCTATTTTACCCTTAAGTATTAAAAAAAAAATTTACCAAAAAATTTCACATTATTCACAGGAACATTGGGAAAATACCGTCTTTTGTGGGAGGTTTTTCAGAAAATGCCGCCCAGCAAGTGGGCGGTATTCTGGGAAGAAATACCGCCCAGCTGAGAAAATACCGCCCACTGTGGGCGGTATTTTCTGAAATAATGGGCGGTATTTTGTGAAATACCGCCCACAAAGGGCGGTATTTTCGCAAAATTTTATCTCGTTTATAGGCTAAAAAATCTCCTTTATTCGAAAAAATGTGTAGGTTATTTACATACCGTGTAATATAGATCGTACTCGTGACTATAAAATCAAATGTTGTGCGATATTTTTTTTTTAGCTAAAGGGTAAAATAAATTTTTCATAAGAGAATGTTACTGCGAATAGTAAAATGGTTACTGCGTATAATAATTTCGTAAATTATTATTCAAAATATGCCGCTCAATTAGGCGCTATAAGGTACAGTAACAGTAGTAGTACCCATCCAGAATTTTCAAAGAATCTAAAGGGGTCCGAAGTTGCCGTATATCACGCCTGCCCAATCGGGGCAGTCACGACCCACGACCCACCCATACTTGGTCAATTTGGGTTCACAAATCTGTGACGAACTTGAATTGCATAATCTGAACGGTAAGAAAATGCCATCCCCAAACTATGGTCATGATTCCTGTGGAAAAACGTTAAAAAAAATTAGTGGACAATGATTAAGGTTTAAGGAACTAACTGAACTGAAAGTAAGTAAGATCCACGAGCTAATGGTCAGCAATTGTGATAAAATCGGGTATTCGATTCCTGCGTCTGCCTGTTTAGGGTGCAGAGTGCAGGGGAGACTTCAAAACATCGTTATTTATTAGTATTGAATGCGGACACGGAGCATCGCAACAAACATGTTAGTGTTGCGCTCATGTGAGGAAACACTGGTTGCGTCGCTCTCAGTTTGCTGCCTGCAACTGCAACCTCGATCGAACAGAAATGTCAAACTTGAGTCTTAAATGCGCGTCGAAGGGGAAGTAAAAGAAAAAGGGAAAACAGACTAAACAGTTGGATCAATTTATGTTCTTATGATGCGAATCTACTGCAGTCCGCAGTACACAACCGTACTAATTAATTGTACATTAAATTGAAAGATGAACAGGTTACGATTTCTGGTTCTCTTCTAACGAAACGGATGGAGTAATATTCTTAACAAGTTGATTATTCTGGCCTAAGATCTGCCGCGTCGCGTGGTTCGTTTCGTGACTTAATTATTCACCAAATTTTGTTGCGTTTCTTCATCTAGGCTTTCATGATATCGATCACATTTTCTATTACACTGGGTGGTTCTTTCGGTTTCGGTCTGATGAGTTGCACTACGTAGGATAGTGTTACAAGATGCATTCAGGGGATAGAGTGCGGGAAAAGTGATGTACATGCAGGGAGCCCACTAATCAATATAAATATGAATTTATGATATACTGACTGTACTATTTTTTACATTCGATGTTATAACTTCATCAAACCTGTGCATAAACACACTTGTTTCAGGACTTGTCCCAATCGGATTCAGGACCATTGATGCCACCACCACAACAACGTAAGCAACTCTCCTTCCTTCCTTCAAATCTCCAGTTTCCATCGCCATTGCCACAGTAAAACAGATAAATCATTTAATGGTTTCTGGACTTACTTTGTGCTGTAAAGCACTGTGGAAAAGTCTTTGATCATACGCTAATTCTCTGGACAAGAAAAGATAATTGGGACATCATTTGACTTTGATGGAAAGAACTACTAAAGAGGATTATATAGTTTAATTAATCAATCACACTTAGGAGGACGTTGTTGAACTGTGAATTTCTGTGTGAACAAACAGACAAACGCGGGCCCATCCGATCTAACTGAGTCACTGGGTCTTGTCTTCCTACTTCAAGCAATTAACTGCTCCTTTGATCGCGCTCTGCCTGACATGGAAATCGGAAATTCCTACATTTCGGTGGTAAACAGGTAATCACCATAGTGATGATAATCTGTTTATCCTATGTCCCGAACCGAGCGAGGAACATCTGTCCAAACACGACATAATATTTTAGATAAGTGATCTTCGTTTTATCTAAAATAAGAAAATGCTATTATAGGATCAGTTACTAATGATATGATGATCATTACCATAAAGATTACATCTTGAATTAGGCAATCATTCTTGGTGGTGAAATTCTTGCATCGATCTTACGTGTACCGACACAACAGGGAAATTAAAATTGATCCCTGTTTTCTTTGGCTTTCTTTTTTAAACTTTCCGCAAATTTGTTATTGATTGTTAACAGTTGTACTTTTAATTCTACCCCACATTTGACGCTGATTGCTCTTCGCTCTGGAGAGAAATCCCCGAAGTTGACGTCTTTAAACTATACAGTACAGTACACAGAAGAACCCAGGCCCCAGGGCTTTGATTTCCCCTGAAATTTTTTCACTTTTTAACAGCGAAACCAAACACAAGTGGTGAAGTTAATGTCATCTTTGACGTACGCACTCCTCCCAACCTCCTATTTATTCCTAAACAGAACACTCTTTTCTAGTGCAGCAGCATTCTTCTGCAGTTCTGTTCCTCTCAACTGCTTTGCACAGAGCAACCCTCTTTTCTTCAAGTAATTCTTCTTCTTTTTTATCCCTTTGAATTATACATACATTTCAGTTTGTTATGATTTCTCATTGATTTCCACCATGCCATGCAGGGATAAGAAAAGATGCTTCTCCAGCTTGGACTTTGTATCCTCGGGTTAATCTCGGTAGTGTCGCCTGTTCATGGCTACTACGGCGGTTGGACTCGTGCTCATGCCACTTTCTATGGCGGCGGAGATGCTTCCGGGACAATGGGTAAGTTAAATAGTTCGCAAAAGGTTAGATTTTTAATAAGAAAATTAAGGGTTTTAATTCGTAAGTAATCTTTGAATTGATATGTTTCAGGCGGGGCTTGTGGATATGGGAACTTGTACAGCCAGGGCTATGGTACTGCTACCACAGCGCTGAGTACAACCCTTTTCAACAATGGCTTGAGCTGCGGATCCTGCTATCAAATTATGTGCATCGACGACCGGAAAAACTGCCACCGTGGGAGCATCGTGGTGACGGCCACCAACTTCTGTCCGCCGGGGGGCTGGTGTGCCCCTCCCAACCAACACTTCGATCTTTCTCAGCCGGCGTTCCTCCAAATCGCCCAATACAGCGCCGGGATCGTTCCGGTTGTATACAGAAGGTACAGAATAATCACAAAAAGTTCCAAGCTTTATGCCAAAAAGAGCCCTAATTATCATTTATCAGTCCTCATTTTCAATCTCCATGGTTTTGGAATTTGCAGGGTGCCCTGTAGAAGAAGGGGTGGAATTAGGTTCACCATCAACGGCCATTCCTACTTCAACCTCGTCCTGGTGACCAACGTTGGCGGCGCCGGAGACGTGAACTCCGTTTACATAAAGGGATCAAGAACTGGATGGCAACAAATGTCGAGAAATTGGGGTCAGAACTGGCAGAGCAACCTTTACTTGAACGGACAGAGCCTCTCCTTCAAGGTCACCACCAGCGACGGCCGGAGTTCAGTTTCTTACAATGTCTCCCCTCCGAATTGGTCCTTCGGGCAGACCTTCTCCGGCCGCCAGTTCTACTAATTATGAACAATGCAAAACCTAATACTAAAAGTACAACAACATAGTACTGCATTGTGGAGTTCAACTTGAATCCTCATATTTGCTGTAAAAATTAATTGGGGTTAGATTGATTGATTGAAGTTCATTATATTATTTATAAGCCAATTTTTGAGTGAAAAAGAAAAGGGGCTTTTTGGGTGTGGTCCTTTTTTTATTATTTATAATTATATGCTTTAAAGTGTGGGTGTTGAGGAAAATAAGTGATCAATAAAGGAAGGCTACATTACTTATACAACACCACTTATGAATATGATTTTTTGTTTTTCTAATATGTTTTTCAATATTTATTTAAGAGTATTCCTTTATTTTCTTTTAAAAATATGTATTTGAATGAAATTAAATACATAGATTAGTCTGCCCAAACTCTATCTTTGGTATCCGTTATCTCATAATAGAGAAGTGTGCCTCATAATGTGACATGTACGTTCTACTTTTCACTGTAAAAGGACAAATATGAAAGACATATTTTGAGCAAACAAAATATATGATATCAAGACTCACAAATACGATATTTCTATTTTGTTTAGTCCATTTCACTTCAAAAAAAATCTAATGGGTGTATATGTCATGAATCATGTATCTCACATGAAAAATACGAAACTTATATGTGTGATATAAATTGAATTTGTAGTTCTTTCATCCACAAGTTACCTTTTGACGTGAGTTCTCCCTAAATTCATGATAAATGGTATTACAGACGGGCTCATACTTCGTCCATCTTGCGAAAAAAGTGACCTGAAAATGGACAAACCGTGAAACCTAGAGTTGGCCGTTCATAGTGAATCATTTTAGACGTCGGATCAGAAAAGTGGAGGTTTGTATGAATCATGGAAGCCTGATGCTAATTAAAATAAACTGCACAATGGAGGGCCTAATAGTATTTAGTTTATTGGGTTTCTTAACGGCCCACGGTAATTAATTAAGGCCTGAGTTTGTCGGCAGGTTCCCTTCTGTTCACGTTTTTAATAGGCTTGTCCCTTTGCTATTGTCACGTGTTAATGGGCCCCCAGTTAGATTCTCTCTTGTAATTTACCCAAAAAATGAGTGGTAACAGTAAAAGCAGAATATCCATTAATTCCCTTGCAAAAAAAGTCCAAAAACCATCCTATTGCCAAACGTTCAACATTTCTCATACATATTATAATTAATAATACATTCGTCCTAAATAGTCTAATTTCAACAACAGAATAATGTTCTTCTTAAAGAGTTCAAATTTGAATATGTTTACATAATATACACTTACTAATATAATAATACGTGCTTCATAATTAATTCTTACTTAAAAAGTAATAATATAAATAAAAAAATATAATCCTACATGACTTATTTTAAATTATGTAATTTGCCCTTCATAATAAGTTATACATTTTTTAAAAATGGATTAGTTTAATGGGATAGAGTGAGTAATATCTTCGTATACATTTGAACTTTAATTTAAAAATAAATTTGAAATATAAAATAGTGTATTGAGCTAGCAAAAAAAATTAATAATTAATTGGAGTATTTTGTTTGGATCAATTTTTATTTTTTGTTTTTCAGAGTCATGGTTCGGCCCATTAGACGTCCATTGTAATTGGAAGAAGGAAATGGCCCATGGTCCTAAAGCCCATATAATAATGGACTCTCTGTATCCCGTAAGTCCAATCGCTACCTAAAACATGTCCATATGAAAAGCCTCATTGGTCTCGTGTTGACTTTTGGGTCCCTATTCCATTGACCATTTCCTTTTCTCTCGTTGACTTTCTTTAGTGCATTGAAAAGGCAAACTCGGCCCCAAAAGGTCAAAAAAAATGGTGGGAAATGGCGAACTTTCAAGTTCAACACGTGAATATTCCCCAGTTTCTTGTCCAAACAGCAACGAAATTTAGACGAAGTGTACACAGAAAATAAGTAGTAAAATTAAGAAAACAAGAGTAGAGTGTTAATTAATGTATATTTGACGGAGGAAAAGTATTGCACTTCCACTCCGTGTGTGTTGGTAAAATGTACGAATTACCAAGCCATTGCCAATATGTCATGGTTCTACTACTCCTATAATATAATGTCGGTAATATTGTTTTACACAAAAGTCTTGTTATTTTCCCATATACTGGTTTAGTAGGGGCATATTTCGTTATTTGTACACGCATATCATTTTTTAGGTCATATATACTGCGCCATGAGAATTCAATACTTGCCATATGGGACATGATTTTTTCACCTATCAGACGATATGTATTGTACAGTGAGAATCTCATACTTTTAATTGGAATATGCATTTTTCCCATGACAAATTACCACACTCCATGACTGTGTTTGCATATAAATCTCACGTGATTACAAGTTTTCCACGATACTGTTAACCATTTTAATCATTATATTCATATAGACAAATCACACACCGTGCACACGATCTTAAATACATTTATAACTCTCGTATCACACCTCTAAGTCATTTCCCAATTGTCACTATGCGGTTCCCAAAATCATTACTCAATAATTGCTTATGATTGCAAAAGGATAGTGGATATAATTTGATACTAAGTGTTGTAACCCTAATTCTCATACATCCTCCAAGCTAAGGATTGGAAATATCAAATCATGTACAATCCACGTAAAACTTATAAGAAAGTATTATTTATAGTAACGATTTTATTAAATGCAGAAACACTTAAGAAGTAAAAATACAAAAACATCACCTCACTCACATAAATTTCCCACTTCAAATTCCTGCACCTTTGGCCGGCATAGATCTTAGAAATCTCTACTCAGAGGCAACATAGATTTTATCAAATCTCTGCCTCCTCCAATAGAGAGGTTGCGGGGTGGAGAGTGACCTCCGCGGGTCTCCCTCTCCGCCACAGGCCGGCGGAGGCAGAGATCTAAGCAAATCTATGTCCAATCCGGTTGGGGCATAGATTTTCTCAAACATCTGCCGATCATATGTATGCTCATTTCGTATTCTTGCAATAGTTAAATTTTTTAGAAGATTGAATGATATTTTTGTATTTCTAACTCTTAAGTTATTCCTGCATTTAATAAAATTATTCATTCAAATAACACTACCAAAGTATGTTTTTTCCACGTAAAATATACACTTTCTCATGAAAAATGGCCAATGAGTCTCCCCACCTGATTCCCACGTTAAAAGAATACGAAATTTGATTAACATTTCCTATCAACTTTGACTCCTAACCTATTTCTCACGTTAGGTGCTAAAGTTGTGTAACTTGAAAGTTGGGGTTGGGCTTTCAAAAAACACTCAAATGTTCTTAAGGAGAAATACAATCAGCATCTCTCCCAAACCATAGTTTACAAAATCACAATCATATGCGAGATCGATTTAAGTGCAAAATCGATATCGATAAGATCGGATTGTAGGATCGTAAAATCATACACAAAATGTGCAGTGCGGGTATAAAATAACTGATAAATTATAAAAATTACTCTTATTTGAGTAATTTTAGCAAATTTTTATAGGATCGGATAAAATCGAAAGTAAGCTCGATTTGGTGTTTTAGGTCGTAGAATCGTATTATCCTACGATACATATCGCGATATAACAAACTATGTTCCGAACTTCTGATAAATTAGAACGATATAGAGAAATTCAAGCAACAATAATTATTGATAAGATTAAGGCTGTAATTACTTATACTTTTCGGATAGCCGTTTTCAATAGCCGCCCTTCAAAGATATTTCCCGGTCTTTTAAATTACATTTCCGGTTGAAAAATATAAGGAAAACTAAGAAAAAAAGTAAGAAGGAAAACTGAAAACTCCAATCCAATCCAACAAGGCCAGGGAGAGAAACTTGAGAAGAAAAGAGTCAAAAGACGGGTGCTTTGCTTTCTGCTTTCCAAATTCGAAGGAAGACCACCTAAGTGTAACGTGTAATGCTAATATTGGTCATATAAACATTAAACAAACAAAGAAAACATGGGACTATTACTCAAATCAAATCTTCATTTTTTTAAGAGGAGGCTGCTAAGGAAATGGAAATTTCAGATACCTTTTTAATTACTTAATAAAGAATCCATTCCCTTCCAAGTAGGGCCGTAAACGAATCGAGCCGGCTCACGAGCTGCTCGAACGAATTTTGACTCAAGCTCGAGTCAATATCGAACTCATCAAACCAAACTATATAAAAAAGTCACATACATCTTTTACAATAAATTTACAAAATTAGTTCGAGCTCAAACTCGAGTTGAATTCGAATCCAAACATATAGGCTGAGCTGAACTCGAACCAAACTATTCTTTTTCAAGCTAAATTTGAGTAAGAACAAGTTTGTACTCAACTCGGCTCGTTACTAGGCATACTTCCAAGAAACTTCATATGAATTTTCTCACGTCAAATTTGGTCAACCAAAGCACAGAGAAAGTGGGAATTTTGGTTTGGGAGATCTCCTCCCATTTTCATCCAGCTACCAAACAAAACATAAAAAAGCAGGCCAGCCTGCTTACTCCCACCAAAAAAAATAAAAATAGGAATGCTAATTCAACAATCCACATCGCAGCAACACAGAAATTTCCCAAATCAATTCATTAATGCAATAATAATACGACTCTTTCATTTCTACAGGTTACAACGTCAAATCCTTCACACCTTCTCCCACGCATTGACCAACTGCACCTCACTGGCACCTTCTCTCCCTTTGAACTTCCACCATTTTTGATACCGACTTTAAGCTTTTTCTTTGAATCTTTCCATCCTTCTTTTTCCTTGTTTATAAATCCCTTCATCATTCCACCATTTCCAACATCATCATTCAAGCAAAGATTTCCTCTGCTCTGTTTTCTTACCTCTGTTCTTCTGCATAAACTCAAGAATCAAGAAGCGATAATACTTACTAATTCGAAATGTCTCTCAGCGGCTTCAATCAGTTGCCTATCGAGTACATATCCTTCGATAACTCCATCCCTCTTGCTGTTCTGGTTCTGGGAATCTTTATTCAAGTCTCCTTGCACATATTCTTCGACTGGGATAGCAAAATCTATTCTTTCTTCCTCGGTTCCTACCCTCAGCTGAAGAGCTCTGCCGTACAACAACGTGAAATGAAGAGGCAAAATTCATCCGGGTCGTCATCGTCGTTGCCGGAACAGGGAAAGAAACAGGACGAGAGCATATGCAAGGGAGATGTGGAAGTGGTGTTTAGAAGTCTAGGAATGCTCAGCCACCCTCCACAACAAGGACAAGAATTCGCAGGTTTTGAAAGAGATTGGACTGCAACGATGTATCTGACATGTTTGAGGAAAAGGGACCTAGTGAGGACGAGGTTAGAGCAGCGTTTGACGTGTTCGATGAGAATAAGGATGGCTTCATTGATGCAGGGGAGTTGCAGAAGCTTCTCTGCTCTCTGGGTTTGAGAGAAGGATCGGAGCTCCATAACTGCAGGAGGATGATCATGGCGGTCGATGTGAACGGAGATGACAGGATTGATTTCAACGAGTTCGTCAAATTTATGGAGACCATCTTCTGCTGATTAATTCGTTCATTCTTTTGTCACAAATTTTTTGGATTTGTGCTGAAATCTTATAGAACAGGAGATTAGATTTAGATCAGTAACATTTTGTTTGCCCCCCCGGGTGGGGTTATGTACTTTACTAAAACTGAAAAGTTTCATTCTTGATTTTATCCAAATCAATTGAGAAGTAAATACAATTTAAACCTTACGAATCTTCATTTCATTACAATCTTGTAGAGTGGACATTTACAATAAAATAAGAGTAATATACTCATCTCAACTATTTCAACTATTTCACCAAGTAATTGACAAACAATCAAAAACGAGGATGATGAGGTGGCGGCGCCGGCGTCAGCGGTGGAGGGGATTGGGGAGGAGGAGGGGAGAAAAGATTGCCAGTTCTGGGATTAAAGTTGGGCCCTGCTTCAATATAGTCCAACTGCATCAGCTCTCTTGCTCTTTCCTGAAAAGGTGATGCAAAAACAAGAATTACTCCATTGTTTTGAAATATAACAATTCCAGAACGGAAATCCAGAAATCAAAATTTAAAACCTCAAGCAAAACCGCAGCATTATTATCTTCGTATCCAACATTTTCCACCATGATTTCTCTTCCAGATCCTGCAGCACAGAAAGTGTGAAAGTTTTTAGAACAGAAAATTAATGGTACAATGGACAGTGAATTAAAAACTGCATTATTCTTGCACACCATGAGAAAGAGAAAGAGAGAGAATCAGAATGGCAGACACAAGAAGCAAGGCCTTTAACCAAGAGGATCCCATCACTGTTTCTTTCTGCAATTCCAACAAAATGAACTTTTCTTGTAGTGTCGATCTCTTCTTCTTGATCTGGGATTCACAGGAAATTGCAGAGGTAGTAAGGATCACTTTATATGTTAGATTAAGCTTTGCTTGAGATCCGATAAAAGCTGTTACAAACTACGAGTTCTGGTTGAGCTTACCCATGCAACCGACTGTCTACAAGGCTTCAACCCGTTTAAGTATTGGGTACATTTCAAGCTAGTAACATTTTAGAGATCATATGCATTATGACTGGAAATGTCTAACACAACACGAACCGTTAAAGTGACATGTTAATTCATATATAAACCGAAATTGACACCCCTAATAAAATAGACAACTTTTGATAATTTATAACTCAATAAAAAAACACGACACAAATCTGACACGTTAACAATGATCCATCAATCTATTTGTGACCCGAATTGCCACCTACATAACATGTACTCCATCATTGGTTAAGGCGGAGCAAGCTACTTTTGCTTCGAGGTAGGGAACAGGGATGGACCAAAACACTAAATGGCGCATGTTTAGATGTAATCGATGGATGGACTTAATAAATAAACAACAGGACGGACGGTGGTTTACCAGTTGATTAAGAAAGTTTTACAGTAGTGGCCGTTGGATTAGGATTCATCACAAAAGCTGTACAGATTACTGTGACTGTAAGTAGTATTCCCTATTCTTCAACTATTCTGGGTTGATGATAGAACGCACGAGTGCACTGCATACGGCTAGCATCAAGTTCCAGGCACCTGAGCTTTAGCAACACCAAAAATGGTTCGAGGGATGAAATCTTGAATGCTAATATCACATCCAAAATGAAGATGCCCAGTGAAACAGATCGATTTTATTTCCAAAATTAGTGCAGATTACAGTTTTGATACAGAAGCTCGCTCTAAATTGTCTCACTAAGTCATTCATAAATATGTACATGGAGGACCAAAACTCCCACAAACAATCTATCTTCAGATTAACGGAACCTAAAAGATTTTTCATCCAAACCAAAAAAAGGAGAAACACGAGAAAATAACTGCAACTTCTGTACTATCCAAGCTAATTTTCAGCAACTACAGAACATGGACAAAAACCTTGCAAGACGTCTTTCAAATTTCTCACCTTTTGGCTTTATGATGCCTCATGGAAGGTTAAAGACCTTGACAAGGCTGCTGGATTGGCCTGTAATACGGAGGAGGCTTCTGAAACATGTGTCCTTTCGTCAACCTTGGACTGGAAAGACTTAAAAAGTCTACCTCCGCCAACTGAATCCACTTTACCATGTTTTATCCCCAGAGTTGCCCATATAGAACTCTTTGCAGCCTCTCCAGGGTCATCAATGCGCAAAGTTTTGGGAACCCATAAGCATTTCTCAGGATTACTCTCTTTCTCAAGTCCTTCATTTTTGCCATTGACAGGTTTCGATGTGTTATCATCCCTCGAGTGCTTCCCCAATGTTGGTGAATTAGGTCCTGAAGTTGGTGAATTGAGGTTTTGTGATGTAGAAGTTGGGTTGAGCAAAGGGACATTCCAAGCTCCAGGGACAGCACAACCCCAATAAGGTGGGGTTGGGTAGAACGCCATAGGAAAGCCTGGAGGGCAAACGCCAGCTGGAGCAATCGGAGAGCTCCATTGAACTGGACTCCATTGGTAAGGCCAAGGAGCCCCTGGAAAGCAAGGCATCTGAGGAGGAATGCTTTGACAATTAGGTATCAGTTTGCCAGTCAAAACATCTTTTCCAGCCTCATCTTTTGGGGTTGAATTACTGACTGGAGGTACACTCAGGTGCTCATGTCCATTTCCTCCACTTCCATAATGAAGTGCAATTTTTAGCTCCTCTGGTCTTTGGAAACCATTCCTGGTAGGGTTGTGCACTGTTTTCTCGGCAATATTCAGGACCGAAGCCATTGACTCACATAAAGGAGAATCTGATCCAAATGTGAGTACAGCACCATTGGGCTTCAGGTTTGGGTGGTGAATTCCATTTGGAATATCCACTCGAGGATTGTGAACAGATTCTGAAACTGTTATGTGTCTGCACTGGGAGGGTGTACTTTTGTTCTTCCGTCTACCAGCACCAACAGGCACATTTCTCATAGTCCCACCGGCAGTCCAGTATCTCTGACAATTCTTACAAAAATGCCGAGGCTGGTTCACGTTGTAATTGTTATAATAACAGAACTTGGTATCCATGCTATTACAGCGAGGACAAGGAAGTATCTTGTCTGGCTTCTTCAGAGTCTTATCTTGGGAGCTGCTTTTCTCATTCTGGTCATCTTCAGTTTTTGTAGCTGTTGCAGGATCAGCTTCAGTATCCACAGATGAAGCTTTTGAATTCTCCTTTGTTTGTGAACTCTCAGATGGATCTGATACTTCCTCAGGCATCATGGATTGAGATCCATCCTCTGCTTTACAATCATCTACTCCTACTGCTAGGAGCTGAAGCCAAAAAAAACATAAATGTCAGTAACAGATCAGCATAAAATATCTGTAACCATACGAAGGCAACATCAATGTTTATTCAAGAAACATGACACGAAGTGACACACTTCTCATCGTGGAGCAATTCAGAAGAGAAAGAGTGCAACATTCTATCAGTCCATACACAAGAATGCTTCCAATGGAGAAGAATAGGAGGAGCAATTGATCATGGCTAAGGGTACAACAGACAACAGTACACTCTCCAAGGCATCTAAGAAATTATTAGTGCATAAACACCTCTAGCATGTTATCAATATTTCAGAAATTTAAAGCATATCACCACGCATGAATCTGCAGCCTTGTCAATACAAATTAACCATTTAAAACAATAAAGCCTAACTAGGAAAAAAGAAGCATGTTACAGCACTGAACCCTTATTTTACTGATGGAAACTGAAGTAATTACTACACACACATGAAAAAGATGGTTTGGTCGAAAATGGCAAACCCGAATTTTAATTTGAATCCAAGTCTTGAAACCCAGGGAAACTTTATGCGGTTCTGAATTACATAGTCAAACTACCCAAAAAATGCTGAAAGTACAAGGCACTATTCAGAAATATCTACCCAAATTGGACTGTAGCCCTCTACACATTCAACAATCATGTGGGCTTTCCCTCCGCGGTAGAAACAAAGCTCCGTAAACTCATCAATCATTCCCATAAATAGCCACTAGAATTTTTCATAAAGGTTCAACCCCAACCGGACAGAGATTTTGGCCTAGAATTGGAATTTCAGGGAAGAAATTTAAAGCAAAAATATATGTTTGAAAGTTCCAGTTTATAGGGTTCAGGCTACAATCAGCATATCATGTACAATAAATAGGATCAGAACCCAAAATTCAAATGGCAAGGTAAACAAACACTGTTCTACAGGATGCTAATCAAGCAACCCATAAAATCAAGGAAAATACTTCATCTCTAACAAACAAGTTTGACACTTTCCTGGTCAGCAAAACATGAATCATCTAAATATTTCAGTAAATGAATCAATAACAATCTGAGCAATATGGTTAACTAAGCAAACCTCCTTAATTCCACAAAAGCATACATATCTCCAGATTGAACTGTATTATAAAAAAAACACACACACAACTAAAGAAGCTAAACAGCAGTCAAAACCAGGCCAAATGAAGTCAACTGCACAATCGAAGCATTCCAATAAACAAGATCGACCCATTATCCCAATCACTAATTCAGTCAATGGGCTTTCCTCAGAAGGGAAAAATACCAAACAAGTTTCTACCTTTTCAGCTTCTTCGTCAGTTCCACCACTCCCGTCCAGGTTGCTCTCAGCGGGTAAAGAACTAGGCGAACACGGACGATCTTCGACCAAACCACCATCATCAACAGGAACATCATTAGACTGAGCAGAAACACCCCCGTCACATTCGGAACCTGCCGCCACCGCCGGAATCTCCGGCAACTGTATCGTCTTCCCAAACAGCTTTATCGCGGGATCCTTCAGTTCCGACATTTTTGGGTAAAAGGATAACAAAAACACCTCGGGCAGGAGAGAGTTAGCAAACTACTACAGTATATCCGTAGATTTTGGTATCTTAGCCATTGAGATCTGACAGCCACAGACACAGAGTGTTTGGCGCTTGGGAAATTGGGTTTCTTTTGGGGGGGGGGCTTGTGGACTGGTCCTGGGGGTGACTGCGGCCTTGAGGTTGGAGGATTGACCGATCGGAGTCGGGGGGAGGCTACGTGTAAAATGCGTTAAACCCAGGTAGGCATACCACGTCAGCGAGAGAAAAGAGAAGCTCAACCACAAGTTTATTTGTGGCTTTGAGGTCTCCCCTTTTCTCTTTCTTCTTTTTGATTTGATTCTTTTAAAAAGCCCTCATCTGAGTCAGCACGTATTTTTTTTTTTTTTCCTCCAATTCCTCGGCAGCTTTATCCTCTCGCTTTTAAAAAAGTCGCCGAACTTTTTCCTCCAAATCCCATTTCTTTATTTTCCCTTTTTGGGTCGGTTTCTTTCTTTTCTTACATTTTTTTTTTTTTTTCCATTTCCTGTGGATGGAAACGCTGGTTGCCTAAAGTTGAAGCGTTGAATGTCTCACGTTTAGCTTGCAAAGTTAAAAAAGTAAGCCAACTTGAAAACGTTAGAGCACAGCAACGAGGATTACAATTCTTCCTTAATAAGGGGAAATTTGTTTGATTGATATGTAACAAACAAATTCAATAAACGTTTAGCTCTTAAAAAAATATTATAATATACTTGTTACGTTGTTCAATTTTTAAGGAGCCGATGAATATAGAATAAGTAATCTCAATAAAAACATTAACCATATACGATGAGATGATTGGATTATAAAGTTTTGTCCTATATAGAGGAAAGCTTAATGGACACTTACTAGTTATTCTCCTCTTTTAATTATAGTTGATTCATGTTTTCATTAATTTATCAAAAATTAGTTGCAAGAGGCCATCAGGTTGCATCTTAATTTAAAGCCTTCTAGCTAGGAATAAGTTAGGTTCCGTTTGGTCCACTTCTAGGAAAAATATATAGTTCCTAGTGTTTTGTGAATGGTATTGATTAATGTTCATTTCTACTTTGGCTCACAGCCACATTTCATACTCATGGTTCTAGAGTTTGTTATTACTATAATAAATAAATATATATATATATATATATATATATATATCCATTCAGCATGGAAAAGTGAATTATACTTGCTAGGGGTGGTCAAAAAACCCGCGGGTCGGGTCGACCCTCGGGTTTGACCTGGAACCGACCCAGAAAAACCAGACTCGCGGGTTGGGTTTTTTCCGGTTCGGTTCCGGGTCAAACCCGCGGGTCGGGTCTGTTCCTTCTCAAATTTTTTTTTTCCATAATTGCTGGTCCGATCGCGGGTCGGATTTTTTTGGGGTCAGTTCTGAGTCGAACTCGCGGGTCCGGTTCGGTTCCCCATCCAATTTTAGATTTTCTAAATTTAAAACATGTAAAATTATAATGCTCATTTGCATAAGTCAGGATTCGGAACACACAACCTTTTAAGGAAAGTTGATTAACCACTCCAGCAACTCTTTGTTTTGCTATTTTTTCTTCTTACTAATATATTATACAACATTAAACTATAAATTATTTAATATATTTTTCAATTATATTAATGATTTAAATTACATCACACATCACAATCTAAACAAAATTAATTTTTATACAAAAAAATAAATAATATTTTATTCCATAAATTTATATATTATTTCAAATTTAAATACTATGCTTATCAATTGAAAATTAAATAAGTAAAATTATACTCTATTATTTTTTTATTACAGTATTTTTTTTAAATAGTAATATAAATGTGTAAAAAGAAAAATAACACAAAATGTAAATTTTACCATTAGTTTATATAGTATTATAATGTATATTGTTTTTAAAAAAATTATTATTATATATATAGTATAAAGAATTGATATATGATATTAATATATAAATAAACATATAATATAATAAAGATAATATAACAAAACAAAAAGTAGAAGGAGTGGCTAATCAGCATATCTTAAAGATAATTATTGAACTTAAGTCACGTGTTCAAATCTCATCTTAAGCAAAAATAATATAATTTTGAAACTTTTTCATTTGAGGCAAAAAAAAAAAAAAAAAAGCTGGCTCAGAACCCGACCCGACCAGGTATCACATTTGCTCACCCCTAATACTCGCTCTATTCCATTAGAAGATTTAGCTTTTAAAATTTTGTTTGTTTTAATAGAATAGTTCACTTTCAAACTTTTTACCGTTTCTACCATTATAGATAAAATTATATATAGTTTATATTTAACTCATCTTTTAAAAATAAATACACTAATAGAACAAATTAGCTATATCACGTTGTATTAGGTAATTTAAGTATTTTAATTGTTTGGGGAAAAAACTAGTTTTTGCAAATGCTTATTTCAGTTTTTTATTGACCTTTATAGCAAAATAAAATGGTCATAACATTATTTTCAAGCAACCTTTACCTCACAATTTATTACCATAGTCTATTGTATTTTGGCCAACAAATTTTGGTCAAACACAACACCTAGATAGTACATATAATCAATCTCACATTTTGTTGTTTCTTGTTTTTTTTTTTTTTTTTTTGGGGGGTGGGGGTGGGTGGGTTTGGGGGGTTATAGAAGTACACGAAAGTAACCTATCATTAATAATTGACCCTACATCGAAAGTAACCTTAGTCCAATTTTGTTATTATGTTTTAAAAGTTATTTTTAAAAGATGAATTATTAATGTAAAAATTGCATTAAATTTTTTTTTAAAAAAGTATAGTTAAATAGTGAAGTATATGTATTGAAAATGATGAAATATAAATATAAAATATAAATGTTCAAAAGCATGTTTTTGAAAACATACTAACGAACATGTCCTTAATTTACGAAGTACACGATTGAAATGTTTGGCTATTTTTGAGGGGTGAATTGGCAATTAACTCCCTCTAAAAGTGGAGGGGTCGCAAATTAAAAATCGTTAAAATTACAGGCCTTGTTTGCGAATGCCATTTTGTTTAGCCCACAGAACAGACTACTACTAGAAGTCGAATCGCCGATTAATTGCCGATTATTTCCCCCCATTCCCATTGTCACATGGAATAAAGAGGCGGACAAATATAAAAACAGCCAAGTACTGAAAATAGAGGATAAATGACATCATCAAAGCAATTGAATTCACCCCTTTTTAGGAGTACACGTCAGAATGGGCCCAAACTCCAATAAAGGACCATTAAAAGCGTCCGCAACTTATACAAGTGGAGATCCAACAGTTGAGGGAGCGCCACGTCATACCTTTTAAGTTCGTAGTTCCACGTAGAAAAAAAGTTCGGATGAACTTTTGACAATTCACACTCAGGATTGGTGTACACGTGTCCAGGGATATCCATCATCTGCCGCAGATTGTAAGACAAACCTGATCGGACGGACCACATCATCCGATCGTCTTCTCCTTCCTGTGTGCCGGTGATATATATATAGGGCCTGTTCTTTTTATTCTGTTTTGAAAACGGTTTTGTTTCAACAGTAAATTTAATATATTTTAATCATATTTTATATTTCAATACAATTTTTTACTATTCAGTATCTATTTTTTTACATTTTCAATACACTTTTTACATTATAAAACTATTTTCCAAAACTTATTTTCAAAACGATGAAAAAGAACAGACCCATATATATATAATTAATCACAATATGTATTATACTATAAGATAAGACTTTCAAGAGTACAACAATTAATGATTTGAACTTTTAAAAATTGGTGAGTGTACTGCACTTTATTTTTTCTAACAATCCCATAAATGTAACCAGAGTTTCGAACCCAAGACCTGCATCTAAAAGGGGACTTAAATCCCCCTTGGATGGCCACCTCCTACTTATACTCCTTTTAGTCCTTTCAAATGTGATCTTGAAGCACAAAATTTTTATTATTTAGAAAGTATTATCTTACAATTTTAAATGTTAAAAAATAATTTTTAAAACTTTTATCCTTGTATTAATAAAGAGAGAAAAAAATTTCATTAATCAAATATATATATATATATATATATATACTAGATGGGAACACTGTGCGTTTGCACAGTGAATGCCCTATGATATCATTATGTGATAGTGTAAAAAATTAAAATTATGAATAATAATCAATTTATTATAAATACATATTTAAAAAGAAGAAATATATGTCAAATATAATACAAATACTTGAAACTTTTTCTCAAATATACAATTGGCCTACTCTACTCAATTGGCCTACTCAATTATATGTCAACTTTTTCTATTTCGATGTGTGTTATAAATAGATACCGACAGAATGAGAATTTTCGTTGTCAAATGAAGTGAATCTGGATACATATTTCGAAGCTTTTGATAGGGAAATCTTGTTTTTTTATTGGAGTAGAATATGAACAAACCTGCAAATTTGAAGAAAAGATATGAGAAAAATGCATTTTAATATTTCTCTGAACAAAAATATATTAAAATGGATTTACATATGTTACGAAAAGTTGCACCGTTAATGTGAATTAAACATGCACATAGGATTCTGAAAAAGAAGAAAGTTGTCTTTATTTTTAATGGATTGAAGATATATATAGATTTTAAAGTGTCTATTCATTTTCTTTTATATGAATTACCAAGAGTTTTCAAATAATTAATCATTTACTAATTGTATATTAAATAAAGGAAGTTGACGTGAACAACGTAAATAATCATAATACAATCAATAGCCTTTACAGATATTGAAACTTATAGAACAAAAAAAGTCACAAAATAAAATTAAAAAAAAAAATTAGTGAATGACAATAATAGAGAGTATAAAAAAAAAAAACAAATTTAAACAACTAATATTATATTTCACTCACCCTTACATAAACACGAACATGCATTAAATAAAAATTTATTTATTAATAATAATATATTTATTTGTAACAAAATAAACTTATTTATCAATATAAACTTCTACTATTTTACAAATATGTCTAATCCAAATTTTACATATAGGTAAAATAGATATGTATACACACATACGTATTATATATATCTATATATAAGTGGAATACAAAGAGTCTAATGCTTATATAGTATGAAGGTTAATCTAAGATAAAATTTATAAAAAAAATAACGTAAGAAGTTAAAAAAGAGAAGGAAAAATGTTTATGCACTTAATTTAAAAAAAAAGGTTTATGCACTCAATAAATTTAAATGCAAAATTATGGAGAAATTAAATTGTGAGAAGGGCAGCCAAGTGGCATGTAATATTAAGGAGTAGATGATGTGGCAGCCAAGTGGCAAGTTAAAATGAATTTTATGTTAATTTCTATTATATATGATAGATATATAAGTTGGTGTAATAATTAACTAAAATTTTTTGAAAAATAATTATATATATATTTATTTATTTGTTCTAGTGACGTCTTTTAAAGAATAGAGGTAATATGTACGTGAGGCGTGATGCCATTCACTTTGATTTCAGAGTTGCCGATGCCAGTTTCTCATAAGCTGTCTGCCAGATTGATTATACCTTAATTTCTTGTTAATGAATATTTGAAAAATGATTTAAAATTGTGCAATTAATACTCCATTAATCTAAATGAAAACGTTTTGTTTCGATTTTTTTTCTTCTGGATAGAAGACATCTTATTTACTATTTTTAAATTTTGACTAATAAATGATGGTGACGAATTAATCTACTTTTTAAAAATAGGCAGATAAGTGTAAAAACAAAACAAATTAATATATTTGGAGGCCAGACTTATACTGGATTCCATTTACGGCAGATTTGCAAAGGGCTAATTAAGGCATAGCCCAATCCACCTCTCCAGGCCCAAATTGGAGTATACACAATACATTAATGTAGGGGTGATATTGAACCTATGTTAGATTTTCTGTGTTCATTTTGGACAGTTTTCTAAACTTAATTTTAAAAATTATATTTTAAATATGAAAAATATATTGAAAATATAAAAATATTGTGTAGTGAGAAGAGAATTATGAAAAATTATTATAAAATTCAAAATTAAAAAAGTATATATATATATATATTAAAACATGACAACGAACATAATATCATATTGTGTTACTAAAAAAGTCACCAACCTACTATTTCTTTTAATATAATCTGATTGTAGTGGAGTGTGTGGTGAAATTCGGAGAATTCCGGAACTGCATAATAAAATAAAAGCATTTAAAACAATATTAATTTCTGATCGATCCATAAATAGAAAACCGATGTTTTTTCATATTAACTTGAGGCGGCCGCCGGCCACTACCGGAGCGAGAAAGAAACATCCATCAACCACCTTTTGCATATCTAACGTTAACGAGTAGTCTTATAACGTACACGATGTTCCGACATAAAAATATGGGTGGCAGATTTTGAGTTATAAATCATTACTCGTGTCAATTTTCTTAACGTTAGTCATCCTCCGTCAAGACCTTGGGTAACAAGCTTGTTAATTAGGAAAGTGATGTGAACTTGTCTTATACTCTGTTGATAATGCAGCTGAACGAAAATCTCAACTGCTCTTCTCACTGACCCCAAGCGGGAGGCCAGGCTAATTACCTTAGAAAATTGAATAATGGGATTCCTTTTCTTTCATCTTTTTTCAAATTCTTCTACCAACTACAACTATAACCTCAAAGTTGAACCTTTTCAACCAGCGTGTGAATAATAATAACAATATGGACTGATCCTGAGGCATGAGGGGAAGGAAATGCGGGTCCCTTTTGTGGAAAACGCGTACGTCCTTCTTTGACGTGTGTCCCTTATTAGTTTTTTCGTTCGAACGAGAATTACGTGTCCAAAATATTATATCTAATTATATTTAAATAAATAAAATAACGCTCTTATTAAGGACTAGTAGGTCCTTAACCTGGGATGACTGGCACTATCATTTGATCGGCGTTCTAGATCGATCGCCTACGTTGTCATGCATGACCGAATTTTAACTTTTGTTGTGGGGTTACGAGGTTATCCAATCATCACTGCTTTGTTTGCTCCAACGATTTACCAGCAGGGAGAAATAGGAATTTTAAACGTCACGCTGATGAATGATGCACGTAATTTTTATATAACTGTACTTGTCATTAATTAGTGTTGTTTAAATTAACTTGGAACATTCCTAAATCGTTACTAATTTCTATACTGTACACCTTATATTCTTCCCATATTCGATGCAATTTTCACTATTGAAAATACGACTATATTGAGTAACATGTGTGTATCGTGATATTATAGTGTAAAGAATCACGATACGTGATAAATGAACTTAACTAGTTTCGTAACGTGGAACCACTATAGTATTTGAACACGAAATTACAAACCTACGTCCACGAGGGGGGCATTTGGTGGGTTTATGGAGGAATTAGAAATCAAAAGTAATGGAAAAAAGACAAATATGGCTAGTTTCTTTCTTAACTTCCATTGTTTGTCCACAACAGTCAACCTTACTTTTAGATTGTGATTAAGATTTAAGACCCCACCATTGATTCCGATGTACAATTATTGTTCTATAAATTACTAGGTTTAAGAGCCGATTATGTTTTCTCAAGAGACTTCTTCTAGATACAAGAAGACTTGGTGACATGAAATGCCAATAAAATATCAGAGTTTTTACCTGAGAAAGATTAATAATTATCAGCATGTTTTCCAGATTTTTTCTACTGTTTGTAGCCTCGGTTTCAGTACTTCTTGGTTTCGCCGGAGTGAGCTATGGTTTGGGCTTCACTTACCAAGGATTCCGGCCAGGAAATCTAGACCTCGACGGCACAGCAGAGCTCACCAAAAATGGCATCTTGATGGTAACCAACGGAACCCAAGAAGATAGCGGCCACGCCTTTCATCCTCATCCCATTGATTTCAAGAGCTCATCAAATGGCCAAGCTTTCTCTTTCTCCACAACCTTCGTGTTCGCCATTAGGTCTACGTTCAGCGCTGTCAGCGCTGAGGGATTAGCTTTCTTCATCGCGCCCACCAAGGTCCTTCCCGGCGGCAGGCAAATGGGGTCCCTCGGTCTCTACGACGGGAACGCAAGCAGCGGCGTCTGCGGGGTGGAGCTCGACACGTTTCAGAATCCCAACACTCCCGACTTGGATAACAACCACGTCGCCATCGACATTCGCAACATCGATTCCGTCGTTCAGACTTCCGCCGGTTATTTTCCCGACGGTCCAGGAAATGGCTCGTTTCAAAACTTGACGCTCATGAGCGGCAAGCCGATACAAATTTGGGTGGACTACGACGGCCACAAGAAGGAAATTAACGTGACATTAGCTCCGTTCGAAGCTCGAGCCAAACCTAGAATTCCTCTATTACACTTAAAGTACGACCTCTCACATGTCTTGCAGCAGAGTATGTACGTCGGATTTTCCGGCGCCACGGGTCCGTTCGTGGTTAGAAATTATGTTCTGGGATGGAGCTTTTCCGTCAACGGCGGCGCGGCGAACCAGCTTGACCTCTCTCGACTCCCTAAACTTCCTAAACTGGGAGCCGACGAGAAGAAGATATCCCAATTTTACACCGTCGGGCTTCCTCTGATTTGCTTCTTATTCATTTCAATGGCCGTTATAGCCTTGTTTTATTACATAAGAACGCGGAGGAAATACGCAGAACTGGTTGAAGATTGGGAAGTAGACTACGGACCGCACAGGTTCAAGTACAAAGATCTGTATTTCGCCACGAAAGGGTTTAGGGAAACAGAGCTCCTCGGCGCCGGAGGATTTGGAAGAGTTTACAGGGGCGTATTAGAGTCCTCTGGTGATCAAATTGCAGTAAAGAGAATTTCCCATGAGTCCCGACAAGGGATAAGAGAATTTGTCGCAGAAGTCGTCAGTATCGGTCGGATGAGCCATCGGAATTTAGTCCCTCTTCTGGGTTACTGCCGCCGGAAAGCAGAATTGATTTTGGTCTATCAATACATGCCAAACGGCAGCTTAGACAGATTGCTTTACGGCCTACCAAAATTCACCCTGACCTGGGCGCATAGATTTCAAATCATCAAGGGCGTAGCATCGGGATTATTCTACCTTCATGAAGGTTGGGAGAAAATCGTCATCCACAGAGATGTTAAATCCAGTAACGTCTTGCTCGACGGTGAATTCAACGGACGGCTGGGAGATTTCGGTCTCGCGAGACTCCATGAACATGGAACCAATCCTCAAACTACGAAAATTGTTGGGACTGTGGGATATCTCGCCCCGGAATATTGCAGATCCGGGCGTGCCACCACAGCCACCGACGTTTACGCATTTGGGATCTTTCTCTTTGAAGTCGTCAGCGGTAAAAGGCCAATAGAGCAGCCGGCGCCGGAAGAAGATATACTTTTGGTGGAATGGGTTTTGACGTGTTGGGAAGAAGGAAGAATTCTCGAGGCAGTTGATCAAAGATTGGGGAATGATCATAATATCATCAGGGATGAAGCGGAGTTGGCGTTGAAGATTGGTTTATTGTGTGCTCACCCGGAGCCGAGTGCTCGGCCGTCGATGCAGAACGTCGTGTTGTATTTGAATGGTTCCATGCCGCTGCCGGAGTTGTCTTCCCTGTCTGGCATTTCTACAAACAGCCTGACGTTTGCTTACGGTAGGGGTTTTGAAGACGTTTCTGTGGGTAAATTTAGCTCCTCTTCGACGGGGAGGGCTTCTACTCCGTTGTCCTTCGTAGCGGACTCGCTTCTCTCCGGCGGCCGTTGATTTGATCCAGTTCAGCGGAGGTGGAACATCGGAATTTGATTCAGTATATCTTACGTTTTCATCATGTAAATGTGTGTACATTAATTGACGTTTGTGGTTCAAGAATTTTGTTTTTGGTTTTTACAAGAAAGAAATTAATGTAGCAATGCGATGCTTAATCAATGAAGAGGGAGTTTCCTATAATGTGATATTTATCTCTTTAAAATGGAAATACATGTTTACATCACTAAACTACTAGTATTTCGTAGAATATATTATAGGCTAAATTATTAAGTGTTTTCTTCATATACTATATATGATACTTATGTCCTGATACATAAAAAGTTAAATTTATAATTGTTGTACCAAAAACTTTTTATATAAATGTTTAACTCTTACAAAAAAAAAAAATTATTGCTATTTGCTCATTCAATCGTTGAAATCAAATTCCATCACTGCATACACGTAATACTTGTTATTCTAATGTGTTAGTATCAAACAAAACAATTATTCCATTTCCACTAACGTAAGTGAAACAAAAGGAACTATTTTAAGTAGGATGACTAATCAAACGATGAATTAATCATCCAAACGCAACTCTTATCATTTCCCAGTAAAAAAGTTGATGCGGAACCTGTCAATGAATAAAACTTCTTCTCGTTTACTCTTTCGTTACAAAAAATAAAACGTGTATAACCCATAATAAAGCTTCTTCTCTTCCCCTTCCCTACTGATGGCTTTCGATTTGACCCGAAATCAGTATTCCAAAGACTTTTAAAGCATAACCCTTTTCTTATTTAATCCATGACATAATTGAAGATATTATTCTATTTTACAACGTTTTACACCTCAAAATATCATAATCACAAATAATAGAAATAGTTGCATTGAAAATGTGAGGATAATTATAAAAGATTATGCATAAATTCTTCCTATATTTATTTCGAGATAAAATTTTGAAGTTAAAACGAGATAATTATTTTGACGGATGTATCTAAATAACTATTGTGTTGTGTGGGCCTAATCTTAACGTAGGCCCAATTTACGTGGCATATTCCTAAATTTTACCACATATAATTTAGAAATTATAAAAAAGCAAAAAAAAAAAAAGGTTAGTGAGAAATGGTCCATGAAATTTGCAGCCCACAAATGAAAAGGCCCCACTCAATTTAAAGAAAGGGGAAAATTAAATAAATTCCAAACGGGCAAGCAAGACCCTCCCAGTTCCAGCCTCCAGGGCTACATCTACCATTCATCTGCAAATACCATTTGATTGCAAACGAGGAACGGAAGGGAAGGGAGGTTGCAATGGAGTTGAGTGACTGATACAACAGAGCAGTACAAGTATATAGCACAATAAAAAAGAAAGAGCAGCTTTTGTATAAGCCCAGTGACTCCATAATGACTCACTCTTCCCTGTTGTCGCGTCTGCTATCTTAATCTGATTCTTAAGCGTCTCCAAGAGCCGGCCAGTTTCTGAATTCTTTCTCAACCTGATCCCAATATCACGCCCTTTTCTGGCTTTTAGGAATCCCAACCTTTTAATTCACTCACTCACATGTTGTCTATCTGAAAGCAGAGGTGTTTGTTTGCTTGAATTCAATTCAACCCCAGAAAACCAAGTGGGCACCGACAATTTCAGATCTTCTTCAAATCTTTACTCCGGATTTTCGATCGGGTTAATCTGAATTTGATGGTGGAATCGCGGGTCTGATCCGGGATTTTATTTTGATTGGGGAATTCGTGGATAAAGATTCAATCTTTGAATCATTTGGGGGGTTCAATCCAAATGGTCTGTTTCCATAGCACAATTTCGGTTGACCAACATATAACCATGGCTAAATCTGGTAACTCGGCCGACCCTTGTTTGAAACTGAAGCAAATCAATCAGCCACACAAGAAAAAGAATCAGCTGAACATCCCGGCGTGCGAACAATCTCGTTTCGCAGTCATCGATGTGATCATCTTGATCGCTGTGATTGGCGCCTGTGGATTCCTGTTGTATCCATGTCTAAAGAGTTTAGCGCATAGCACTTCTGAATTTTTCGAGGAAGCTGCGTTTGTTATCCAGGATGAGATTTTCCGGGCTCCGATGGTGTATGGATGTTTTGGCCTTAGCATTTTGTTTGCCCTTTTAGCACTTGTGGCGATCACTGTTTATACAAGTAGGACTTGCGGGAAACCTGGTTGTCGCGGGCTTCGCAAGGCTGCTGAATTTGATATACAACTGGAGACGGAAGAGTGTGTGAAAAGTTCAATCGGGGTGCCCAAATTAGGGGTGAAGAAGGGACTCTTTCAGTTGCCTCGTGATCACCATAGAGAACTGGAAGCAGAGCTCAAGAAGATGGCGCCACCAAATGGCCGAGCCGTTCTGGTTTTCAAGGCTAGATGTGGATGCGCCATTGGCAGCATGGAAGTTCCTGGGCCAACAAGAAAGCCTCGAAAGGTTAAGAAGTAGAGCATATTGCATATGGGAAAAAAACAATGCATAATATTATCCAAGTATATTCAATCTATACTTATAGAAATGAGATTATGCCCTTTTATGGGTTATCTTTCTGAGCTACAGTCACAGAATAAATTTATTGGAATAAACCTCACGATTTATGTTCAGAATTGTTTATATTGATTGGTTTGGCTTTACCTTTTTGCGACTTTGATGATGTTAGATATCACATTAGTGTTTGATGTCTACTTTATGCCTAGGAAGGAATAACTTTTGATCAGTTGATTTTGGTTAAGCTGCTGTTGCAAACAAGCCATGAGTAGAAATGAGTTGTGATTTCTCATTTATCTCCTGGATGTTATTACATTGAAATGATAATTTGCATCATCATAGCTGAAAATGTTTCATTTGATACTCACTTTTTGTTCTACTGTTCTACCTACCTTGACATTTACTTGAACAGATTTGTTAATCAAATGCTATGTTCTTTTGCTCACTTTGTCAATTATGCAGTGTCTAATGGCCTGGTAGCCTCTTTTTCCTTCTTCAGTGATTAGACCTGTACGATGAATTAGTTTTAATCTCCCCCTCTAATCTATCTTCTATTTGAACTAATCCTAATATAGTGTGTTTCCCATATGTTTCCTCCCCACTCCTGAAAAACTAATGATTTGGAAATCAATTGCTCAGTATTTGGTCTGTAGCTGGATGTTGTTTTCCACATCTGGATTTGCTTGCTCGGAAGAAACCTCTCTTCATTCTAATGAGTTACTACTTTCCTATCACAAGAATTTTTGAACTTGTGAAGCTGACTGATGGAATTTTAGCCACCTGTAGTGTCAGTTGTAAATCAGATGACTATCACTACACAAATGTATTGGGTAGTAGTTAAAGCATTTTTGGGTTGGTACATAAACTTGATGATCCTTTCTGTAGCAACCCCAACAGGGCGAATGAACCATTAGAAGTTTAGAACCGAAAGCACTGTTGCTTCACTTGCGAGTTTGTGTTGCCATATTGCTGTGAAATCCTTCTAACCTGATTGAACATCACAAATATGTCTAGAGTTACAATGTGTTGTGATATTTGCCAATTTTTTCTCAGTGTGATTCTTGATTTATGAGTTTTGTTTCTGTCCAGATTCTGTAATGTGCATCTAGAAGAGGCATGTTGTCTTGTGATTGTATTCTGTTATTGTCTGAATCCTTTGTTGAGCCTTCTGCAAGAAACTGTTTGGGCTTATTGGATTTGGCTGATTCTGTGTTCGTTGATGATAATACAGTTGAATCAATTCCTCCATGATTTGTGTGGCTTTATTGTTTACTCTAAAATTTGTTGCTTTACTGTAATGACAAAAGAGTTCCCTACTTCTGTGGTGCCGTAGGAATCTGCATATGAAAGTTCATTTCTGGACTTTGGTGAATGTCAGTGTATGTACATTTTGTCTAACATTTAACAACTTGACATTTGGATCTCAGAAGAACATAAAAAGCCTATAAGAGGCTGCCCATATGAGCCAAATACATTAGTTAAAACGATAACGCTTCACTTGATAAGTTATTTAGACAGATATCGAGACTAGTGTATTAATCATGTACCATTAGTGAAACGATAATGCTTCACTTGATAAGTTATTCAGACAGATTTCGGGTATGTATATAGAAATGGTAAAAGTGTGGCCCTTCGTAAATGAAGAAAAGTGGTTGATTCTTTTTTATAGGATCCGGGTCTCTGAAACCCAGAACCATGGATGGATTTGATCCGCCCTTTAACAAGAAGGCATAATATGCTTTAGATTTGACTAAATTTCACTTACGTGATTTAGGCATAAAAAATGATACCAGGTCTAAAACGATTTTGAAAACAAGTTTTGAAAAATAATTTTATAATGTAAAAGGTGTATTGAAAATGTAAAAAGTAGATGCTGAATAGTAAAAAGTTGTATTGAAAATGATGAAATATGATTAAAATATATTAAATTTACTGTTGAAACCAAAACCGTTTTTAAAACAGAACAAAAAGAACAGGCCCAACATATGTACTTTTTTCTATATGATTTCTCTTTTAGTAATGAATAATACAATGCATAAAAGATTTGAAATTAAAATTGGAACTATATCTAACCATTAACTATAAAATGTCGACATTCTAGAGAAAATTTATGTGTAATATACTTAGATAAATATACAATTTTTGATAGGAGTGACAATACGTGTCGTGTTACTGAGTTCGGGTTTGCAGATTTTTTTTGTCGACACACCAACCCTAATCTTACTTATTTAATTATTCGTGTAATTTGTGTCGACTCATTTATAACTCACGAACATTTTGAGTTCATACCATTTTTTTTTTTAATATAAATTTCTCGTGTCAAGTTTAGGTTGAGGGAATTTATTTGTCAATATTTTCAACTCTAATTTTACCCGTTTAATAATTATTCATGTTTTTCAAATCCACCAATATAACTACAAATTCACCAAAACTTAACTCTAACATGTTTATTTCGTGTTGTATCAAAAATTACGAACCCTAGTTTTTGTAAAAGTATAATTAATATGTTCCCGGTGAATGATACGTACAAAAGTACAATGGCCATAATCCCATGAGAAATAGGTCCGACATAAAATAAATAAATTACTCTGTATAAAAATGGGGACAATTTTAACTAAGGACCAAAAAAAAAAAAAACTATGTTGCCACATTTGCATCGATATCCATTTCCATCTCGGAAATGGCTGACCCGCTATCCACCTCCATATCCTCTGTTGTGGACGATCCATCCGATTCTTCTTCGGACTCACTTGACCCGCCTTCCTCACCCGATTCCTCTTCTTCTTCGGCCTCATTCGGTTCGGGTCCCCGGGACTCCCCACCCGAATTCCTTCCGGTTCGGTTTCGCCCACGCCCGGCAAAGTAGATGTGAAACACAAATGTCGGAATCCTAGTCAACCCTAGGACGCCTTCGCCTTCGCCCTCCGCGGCTTCCTCCTCCCCCTCTTCCTCTTCCTCTTCCTCCTCCTCATCTCCATCGCCGCCGTCTTCCTTCCTTTCCTCCTCATCCCCCTCGACCGGCATCCTATACCTACAAACGGGGCAAGATCCTTGGATCCCCAACCACTTATCGATGCAACCCGCGTGATACTTGTGCTTACAAGGCATTTGCCTAGCCTTCTCGCCGATTTCAAATTCCGATAAACAAATCGCGCAATCGAAACCCTGTTCCACGACTTCGATCGTGGGCATAGCGTCTATGGATTCCTTGGAAGCCGGCACCAGACCTTCCTTACCCAATATCGGGGTCCCGTCGATGCCGCCGTCGATCATCGTGAGGGATCCCGTCCGGGGGTTTACGATGACGGATACCTCCTGCGGCTCATCGGAAGGGCCGTGCGTGGAGGCGTAGCTAATGATGTAGGGGAGGAGTAAAGTCCTGGCAGTCCTCCTAGCTAGATCCTCCAGCCTCGGCGGCGATGATTGCCTCGTTTGGGTGGATTCCATTCAAAGATCAATCGAATTTGAAAACAATTATGCAAATTTGGGAGGAGAATAACGTAGAAATAAAGATATGGAAAGCAGCCGTCAGAGGCGGTGGGCTGGAGCTACTAGGATGAAGGATCCTATACTCTTCACTCTTTCAACTTGCCTTGGAATGTACTGGGCCTCCTCCCTCTTTACAGCGTTTTCTTTTTCTTTTTTTTTTTGTATATTTCTTAATAAATACAGCATCTACTTTTTTTGAATTTAAAAAGCAAAAAGTGAGACACACGGTAATATTTTGTCCAAATTCTAATTTAGAGCTTCTTTTTAGGGAAGAAAAGATTTTTCACTTTTTTTCTGTAAAAAGGAATATACACAAATCTCACCCGTCGTTTTTTTTACATTTTCCAAATAGATATTATAAAAGTTTATATTTAAAAAATATATATATTATTAGTTTAATTATTTTATGAATTATGGTGTTTATTAAATAATGGAGGGAGGGAGTATTAACTACGTATAAGGGTCTTTGCTATTTGCATATCAGGAAGAAACAAACTCCAATTACTTTATAAATAGTACTCCCTTTGATCCAAAAATGAATGACTTTGTAAATAATCTATTTAAATGAAAATAAAACTATTAAATGTTTTAATTTATTACTACTAATCTCTCTCATGCAATGCAGAATAAAAGTTGTATTAGTATATATATCAACAACATAACTAAACATCATCTTATTTATTCAAGTATTTGAGATAATCAACTACTCTTAGTTAGATAATTTAAGATAGTGATAATATGAGAAACAAGTTGATAATGTTACTTAGTTTACAAATTGTTCTCTCTCTAAAATCTCTAAAGAGGTTTTGAAAGAAGTAATTATTATTATTTTTTTGTGATATCTCTGAAATTACATGATCAAATTGAGTGATTATTTGGTGTATCCGTTGCACCAGGGATGAGGCTCATAAATAAATGTAGGTATGAATCATCAATTTATGATAGATTTGTTGAATTATTTTTAATGATGCAATGAATGCATCAGTAATTTTCCAAGCAAATTACATGATCTAGGCGATTCTACCAGACGAATATTAAAAATAAATAAATAAAAGCTTTCTAGAGTCTAAAATGAAATACGAATAAGTTACTTATAGTTGCAATTTAAGCAGCGTGGCTTTGTTCTCTTAGTGATCCAACTTGAGAACTTTTTGTTTTAGGAAACGAATTTTTTTGGAGAGAATTTTCTTTTAGAAAATTGTGTAGGAGAAAGATGAAATTTTGTAATTTTGAATTTTAAATTGAGTCAAAATTGAGGTTATTTATTTATATCAGATTTTAGAAGAAAAAGTAATGATTTTTTTGAAATGAAAATGACAAAAAACAGAGCCTAACTTTATTGTAATCTGGAGTTGGAGTTTACTAATTTTTAAAGTAAGATTAGGCCAGGTAGCAATGGTCACGGCAACTCACCAAATCTTTTGTATCGTAGGCCCTGTGTGGTATGATTTTCAAAACATGGTTTTGAGATTTATTTTGATTTTATAATATTAAAATTGTATTAAGAATGTAAAAATGTAGATTGAAAAATGTAAAAAGGTGTATTGAAAATAATAAAAAATTATTATAAAATTAAAACTTTTCTCAAAACCATGTTTTGAGAATCAAAACAAACATGGCCGTAGTATCTCATGTAACTTTATTCAAAATTTTTAAAGTTATTTGCGTTGTGTTTTGACACGTGAAAGAATACATAGATACATCGACAATTTTAATTAGCAGACGCGCTTGTTGGTGCTACCAAACGCGCATTAGCGGGCGAAAACTTGATTGATTTTTACATTTACCGCGATAACAGAAACACCAAAACAACATGAAGTTTCAACTACTTTCCGACCGCCGACAGGTAAGCTTCTCAACTCATCTAGCATGTCTGTCTCTTTACTCTTCAGAGAACTGAGACAGTGAAAGCTTCTCCTGCCTATAACCCATATTTATGGACAATTCTCTCGTTTTGTTTTTATTTTTGGATTAATTAAATTTAGTTCTTTTCAAATTTAGAAAAATCACTAATATCTTTCTTTTTTTTTAAATTTTCAAATATTGACAAAGCACACGGTTGCCGACCATCTCTAAAGTCAACTAAGCAATGGAAGTCAATTTAGACATATATACAAGTATTTGCGCTTTCTCGATTACACTGAGAAGTTTAAATTAATATGCGATGGAGTGATTTGAGTATAGTCTAAATATGATTGTAAATTACGAAAAATTATTCAATATATTCATTGTACTATGTAAATAGATACACTAAGAGTCAGATTAGACTAAATTTGATTAGTTCCTTACATGCATAGAAGAGAGTATCATAGTGCGTCACTTCTATAAATGTAGCCCTTCTAATCACTAGCTATAAAAAATAAAAATTGTGCATATTTAAATAATTAACCTTTTTAGTTCACAAATTCAAAACAAAATAAGGTGCTACCACCAAAAAAATTGGATAATTGGCCACTTTGAAGATGTGAAATAATAATCTCACACTGCAACCATTAATTACTTTTATACCCATTCCTTCACACCACAAACAAGTAACCTCTAAAGATATATTTAGCCATACATCTTCTTTTGTTATTGTAAGTTACGGGAAGTCCTGTATATATACAGGCTATTATTTCGATTAAGCGATAGGGTTGATTCTAGGAAGAAGAAAGCTGATGAGAGCGAGAGACGGAGGGGTGGGGAAGTAGACGTAATTCGATAACAGTCACATGTTATCTAGCACCATCTTAATGGATTTAGCGACAAATAGTTGATTTCTCCTGCTACAAGAGTCGCTTTCATCTCAGCCCTGAGTCGCAGCATCAAGGTCTGAGCCAAATTGAGCAAAGGCGGCCACTTCGCAATATTGTGCCAATTCTAGTTTTGAACTACCGCTGACTTGTTTCATAGCTTTCAACTGAGCGGCAGACCCGACGCGACTGACAGATAAGCCGGCGTTAATAGCAGGTCTAATAACCGTAAATGAGCCTGAACAATTAGGCAATATTCAAGTACTTAAAAGAGCTAGCTATATCCGAGTCATTATGTTGGAGTTGAGTCGGATAGCTTCCCATTTGCGCGAAAATGAAAATTAAGGAATGAGCATGTGTTTCGTAGGATTAAAATTTCTATATCTTGTTCGTACAAGAATATAATAATTTAAATGTTAAATTATGTCAAAGATTACATAAAATTTCTTTCAACGAAAGACATGGTGGGAAGTAACTTGGGTGCATTCCCAATTTTACGCCAATTGGAAAAGGCGTGTTAGAGCTTTTGTCTATAAAATACCGGGCTGGGACCTGAGACTGACCAGAGCGATACACGCCATACTGCCATAGAATTTCAGAGAGCGAATCGACACGGGGTCATCCAACTCAACCCGAATCTCACCGTTCACCGAGTTACAACTCAAAATTGAGTTGAGTTGTGGTCTAGGGTTCCGATTGCGCGCGAAACCCCATTACCGGACGCTCCCCTTTTGAATCAATTGAACAATCCCAGCTCCCTTTGAGCTTCCGTTTTGTACAGCCATGGAGACATTCTTTGTTCCCGATAGCTTCGATATATTTGATATTTACCGACGATATTGTGGTAATTTCACTCTCATATCAAATTATAGATATATATTGTATAATTGTTTTTATTGCCGTTGTCTGTTTAAATATTGAATTTTTACTGATAGTTGCTTGTTTTATTTATAAATGAAAAAGTGGTTGTGGACAAAATTTGGCATAGATAGTGATATTGGTAGAGTAGTATTGCTATGCATATCACTTGCAAGTTTGGCTTTTTGGTAGTTGGAAGGGGAACTTGGTCGGAAGGCTACTACGTAGGAAGGTGGTTGTTAACTTGAGAATAAGTAAACAATTGTCCAGACTCGTATCAGGGATAAGGAAAAGGACTATCTTGCTTGGAATAGCGTATTTCTGTGTTAGGATGTTGAAGATTCAGATTCCACTCGGGTGGTTATGCATTTATTGCCATGTTCCACGCCCTTGGGAAATTGTGGTGGGATCCGTTTGTTTGATTTTCATTTGATTACTGCAGCAAGTTGTGATTTTTAGAATTAGAATTACTCTTGAATGGGGCTTGTTTAAGTCAGTCATACCTTAACTTCATTCTACAAGATTTTCAAATGTTTATCGAGTGACGAATGTAAGGAAAAGTTATGTCTTTGGTTTATGGAATTGTGGAACATTTAAAATGTAGCGGGTACTTTTGGATGACATGCGTAGTTTATATTTTTTCAAGTTATTAGCAAGAAGTAATGCGTAGTTTTATACATTTAATCAACTAACAAAAACCTATTCCTTTTTAGACCCTGCATGGGTCAGGCTCTGGGCTTCTCTTTTGATGCATCTAGTTTATTAAGAATGCATTTATGAATATCGTGGTCTTATTAAGGGGTATTTTTAATTTCGAACTAACTCGTGATATATGACACAAAGCTAGAAATGTTGTGTTATAGAGCAGATATTTTTGTCAAGTTCCGACATTGCATATGTTGATTTATTGTTGTGGCATTTGAATCTAATACCATTGTCCATAAAGTGAAATTTTAATGACTTTTTTTTTTTTTTTTCCTTCCTTGTCAAAATATTAATTTTCTCCGTAACTATTAGCAAAGAACAAGAGGACGTATTTTGATGGAGTTTCCCTTGCAGAAATCATCTCAGGGTTATATATTTGTGCTACAAATAAGGAGTATGAGAATGGTAGATGCTCAAGAGAGGCATTGATGCAGCTATTAACATTTGTGGAATCGAGACCACAGGGAAGGTATGCACATCACTGTAGATGTGAGATTGAAGGAAAAGTTTATATAATTGAAAATCTTGTACGTGTTTTGTCTATAAACGTTTATCTTACGGTGTTGCTCTGCGTATCTATGACTTGTAGACTATCTCATGATGCATATATAGATATTACAAACTTAATGGAGCTAAACATTGTGGCTTTTTGTGTGAATCAGGTTTTCAATTTTGGAAGAAATTCACAAACTTATGATGAGGTTAGATGTACGGGTAAGCTTTCTTTTTCTTCCATGGTGATATTAGTTAAAGAATCTTTGGTTATTATTTTATTTTAATAAATAAAGGTGAATTTAAATTTTGGTTACCACACTTTCAAAAAGTTAATCTTTTGGTCACCATATTTTTAAAATCCTGAAATAGGTTACTACACTCTCCAAAACCGGCAGTTTCTATCACTCTGTCAACGTGCGTTCTTAGTGCTAATGGAAATTACTTCTTTTGAGGTATTTATGTTCAAATTTGGCAAACATTCTATAAGTAATTCCCATTAGCACTAACAAATTTGGAGTTCACCCATTAAATGAAAATGTTTTTCTTGACCTACGCTGAAAATGTTAAAAGAAAAACATTCTATAAGTAATTACAATGAAAATGTTTTTCTTGACCTACGCCGAAAAGTTTTTCCTGGACTGTAAGGTTAGCTGCTCAGAGAAAAGCCTTTTTCTGATACAGAATGAGCTGCATCCTTTTTTTCTTTGTTTGTGCTTGCTGCACACCTTCACGTGTTTTGAGATTTTGGCTAATTGCTACTTGTGATCGAATTGAATTTTGACTTTTCTCAATCTTTCTTTTATGCAGGCAGACTTTTCTGAGTTTTCACGATTTTATGATTTTGTTTTTTTCATTTGTAGAGAAAATGGCCAAAAGAACATCAGTAAGTCAATGTAGACCAAGGAGAATACTTGAGTTTTTTATGGCCTTTCAATGTTCTTGAACTTATATTGGAGTCCCAGATGTTGAACTTATCCTTGTTCCTTTTCTATCTTTTGATTTGCAGCTGTCAGCCGGGCGGTCATGGCTTGGAGATTAGTTTTGGCTGGTAGGTTCCGACTTCTCAATCAATGGTGCAACTTCATCGAGGTAATAAAGCTATTGCCAGAAAATCAAATTGTTTACTGTTATTGTCCTAATTGTCACGGCATTGTTCCTCAACCTATCCCTACTTTTTAGACAACTCAGCGACATAATATATCCGAGGACACATGGAGGCAAGTGTTGGCCTTCAGCCGCTGTGTACAAGACAATCTTGAAGGGTATGACCCTGAAGGTATTTGTTTTTATTGGCTGCGAACCAAGAGTCATTATTTTTTTGGTCGTCAAACCCCAATATTTGGAAGAACTTTTCAGTTTTGTTAGTGGTTAAGGTGAATAGGTAGTGTTGGTTACCCTTTCTGCGTTCGAATATAGGGAGGGTTTGTATGTGTAACGATAGCCTTGGTCATCCATTTTCAGTCTTCTGTTTATCTTGTACTAAGTTTTACCCTCTCTTGCAGGAGCTTGGCCTATATTGATTGATGAATTTGTTGAGCACATGTATAGGTTTGTTTCTAACCTTCTCACATGGTCTGAGTTTAAGATTTTTGTAAAAAACTGGATGATGTGTTGTTCTTTGCTTCCTCTGTTTATTTTCATTTGTATGCTTGAGAATGTTATAGTATCAGAGTGCCATGGCATTAGATAAACAATTTATGATACTTCCTGTGAATGTCATCCATTATTTGACCTTTTAAGTATAGCCAATAGCCCAAAACTGAATTTTTGGCTTACTTTATCAATGCTGAAGTTAAGAAAGACTTGGAATTGATTGGTTAAGCAATGGAGTCATTGTCAACTGATTTCCCTGCTAACTTTAATGTTTGATGGTCATATTATGTGATTTTTTGTTTTAGCATAAACAAATATTTCAAATTGAGTTTATGCCAAACTAATTTAATGCCGCTTTTGCCTGTACCCAGTTTTTCACTTGTACACTTAGACACACTGCATTAGTACCAATATCTGTTGCCTGGATGATCAACAAAGCATTATTATGTTGAATATTGCAGAGTAAGGAATAATGCTCCAAGTTTGTTTTGCAGCTGCAATGACTTAGATGCACGACCTGTTGATCTTCCTGGTACTATACATTGCATTTTGGAGAATATTGCCATTTTTTTTCGCGATAATGGTTCGTTTAACTTTTTTACGTACGAATTATATTCATCCTGCAGGGCTGAAAAGGGTGCCAGGATCGAAGAGGAAGTCTTGTGACAACCTGCAAAAAGAATTTGATTCTCTAGAGGATTATTTTAATTCGGAGGCTATTAGAATTTCAAAGAGAGGGAAAACTACTTCTGCTGACATGTGTATGAACTGTGAGGAGAAGGAGAGTGATTGTGGGAATGCTGCGGATGATTGCATGGAAATGACCAAGCAAAACAACCCATTGGGGTGTTCCAAGTCACCGTGCGCTGTCGAAGGCTGCTTGTCAAAGGGTTTTGCCGGGCTATTCTCCGTTCGGTCCTGCTTGCAGTTCAATCGGGACAGGGAAGTCTCCTAAACATAAACTAGAGGAGATAGCCAGTCCTCAATGTTTGTTGTGTATTAGTCAGATTCATAAGTAGGTTGGTTTTGTTACTGTGAAGTCTTTTGATGTCTTTCCTTAAAATGTTCGCTTGTATCAAGTTATATTTATTATGAGAAACGATAAGGTTATTATTCCTATTTGTAGAAATCAATAAAAATGTCCTTGGCTCGTACGTTTGGCGGAATCATACAAAGAAAGTGCAAAGTTCGAAGTTGAGCTTTTATTACTAAAAACTTTATTTTTGATGATTCTTTGTACGATACTTACAAACTGGCAAAATATTAGACTCTACATGAAGAAAGGTAACCAAGTAACAAGCCTAAGAAACTCTTTTCACTGCAAGAACATGCAAAAATTGCTTCATTTTTTTGCCCCATGAATGAATCAAGTGGAACCACTTCTGGTAATTCCATTGTAGAGCCTATTCTTAAGTGTCAATTCTGTCAAAACCCCACAGAAAGGAAACTCCAAGGAAGAAGGAAGGCACGAAGGAACGCCTCGCCCGGGGAATGGAAAGTGAAAACTAACCATCTCCCTTCCTCCCCTATACTAGCTTTCGTAGATAGCTGATGAGTTATATGTATCCGATTTCTATGTTTGGTCACCATTGATACTTGGCAGCTATAAGCACTTCCTCGTACTTCTGAGCAGCATTGTCCCAACTTAAATTTTGCATCATACCGCGTCTCTGTATCCCTTCCCAGCTTTCCTTGTACTCACGATAAGTCAATAAACAGTTCCCTAATGCATGAATGAGCTGACTCGCTTCCGCCCGGTGAAATGTCCATCCAAGTCCAGACTCTTCAAAGGGATTGAAGGGCTGCACAGTGTCCCTTAGACCCCCTACAGCATGAACAACTGGAACAGTAGCATAAGACATGGCATAAAGCTGATTCAATCCACAAGGCTCAAATCTTGATGGCATCAGAAGTATGTCTGCGCCGGCGGTTATCCTGTGAGCTGTTTTTACAGAGAAACCAACCCAACCCCGGACTCTGTCATTGTATTGTCCTTCGAAATGCTTGAGCATCTGTTCAAGATCATGTCTACCAGTACCCAACATGACCAACTGTACATCCTGGTCCATCATCCAAGGAATTGCTTCAGCTATGAGATCAACACCTTTCTGGTGGTCAAGCCTGCCAATGAAACCGATCAGTGGAACATCCTCACGGACTGGCAAACCTAGCTCCTTTTGCAATGCTGCCTTGCACTGGGGTTTGCCTGTCTGAAGGGTGTCTAAAGAGTAATTACAGTAACCATCGGACTGAAGGTGAACGTCCAACTCAGGGTTCCAATCATTTGTATCAATCCCGTTAACTATACCCGCAAGTTTCCAGTCATTCTCATTGATTATCCCGTGCAGGCCCCAACCACCTTCAGGGGTTTTCACTTCCCAGGAATATCCATGACTTACAGTCACTATGCGATCGGCCATCTTTATACCAGCAGCAAATATATTGAAGTGCTCACCTCCTACAGGATCATATAACTTGAAAAGATCCAAGTAGTGAGAAGGAAGATCCACATACGAGAAGTCATCCACTGGACCACGACCCTGGAAATTGTAGAAATAAGAGAATGAACAATAAGACAACATTTTTCAGACACGTTACATTTCAGACAACATTTTTCCTGTTAAAGAAAACGGTTTCAGCCTTTCAGAGGCAATCATTGGACAAAACAAAGTAGAAACAGATCATGGCAGAAAATCACTGTCAATGATGAAACCGAATTGGCTATGTTATTGAGGAACGAACCTGGTGAGCTATGTTATGAATCACAAGAACAGATCTGGTGTATTTCATCAATCCTTGATCACGATAGTATGCTTTAAGATAAACCGGAAGTAATGCTGTGTGCCAATCGTTTGCTATGAAAACCAAATTTCCATCACCATAGCAGACCCCACCACAAGGAACATTCCAAGGGATCTAAACAGATTTCAGTAATTTAGATAATGTTAAACAACAGACAGCACTTTGAAGATATAAATATAACTGAAAGACCTCTCTGAAAGGATATATGGGAATCAAGCTAAACTGAACCTATATGCCACAACCACTAATTACTTTTTTTTTTTTTTTTAAATACCTGTTAGCTTAAACATCACTAACAGAGTTTTTTAATTTACTCTGTTAGCTTAAACATCACTAACAGAGTAAATTCCTAATTTTGGTATTACAGAAATGCTTAGTGAATTTAATTGTTAGCATCTCATTATTGATTTCTAGTTTTAGTATCTCATTCCTTTGTTTCACCATAAGCTATAAATTGACTAGTAATAAGTTGCATAGATAATAAGCAACAACAACATAACCAAAAACCATTCTCATTCTTAAAGCCTGTGCCATACCTCAACAGCAGCTTTGCAAAACAGAACCATGCGCTTTAAAATATCCTGGAACATCCAGTAGTAAAAACAATCAACATGAATGACATCAATAAATAATTGAAAAAATGAAAACATTCATCAATGGTTTTGTTCAATTCCCAAGGAAATATGTGACCAGTACGAAGAAATCTGTATGCAGGATTGTACAAATCTAAAATTGCCAAGTGATGGTGTTAGGGCTAATTGTGTGGAAATAGCACATCCTATTAGTACCATCAACCAATAGGCATAACTCCAATCAATATACAAAGAGTAAAAAAGAAATTTTCACGACAAGAAAAGGGTCCACCTACCTCACGCTTGCCTCCATATATATTGTTCTCTATGTGTCGAAGAATAGGGGAATCAATGAAAACAAAGTCTACCCCATCGATGTAGGCTTGAAAGTAATTCACCTCCATATCCTACAATAGTTAGGCACTTGCAATTAGGTAGGAGAAATAGAGTCACAGAATACTGGTGTAGAAGATACAATGGGGTATTGGTAGATATTACCTGACCAGCAATCCGAAACATTTTCCGGACCCCAGTATGTTGAGCGTCAGCATAGTTATTATAACGAGGTACAACCACCTGCAGGTTCAAAAAGAAAAAGATTCATCTCCTTCATACAGCTCCGTTACCAAAAACCAAGTTGGTTTTATCTGTTATCTGCTTGTTGAAATGAAAAAGGGCTCCCACTGGGCCAATGTCGTGTAATACGTTTTTCAATTTCACACTACAGAGGTCAATATAAGGATGTTTACGTGACCTGAGAGGAAAAGGTGGTCAAATATCTAATGTCATCTCCAATCCAATATTAAACATGTCTTGGGGAAGGAATAAACGAGATTTTACCATAACTCTGTGTCCACGCCGAGCCAAAGCTTTCGGTAAAGCTCCAGCAACATCAGCAAGTCCACCTAAGTAAAGTTTTAGACATGAGTGGTATCCTCAAACCCAATGTAAGAAAGAAAATACAAAAGTACAGGTTTACATTCCAATAAACAATCACATATACCTGTAAACATTTAACAATGGAGTTTGATCATATGCAAATAAATATGCGTATACTCAAACTTCTGGCAATTAAGCATGATTTTACACTAATAATGGAGTTTGATTATAAGCCTGCATTATTCAAATGGAAACAAAGGCTTCAAATTGCATCCTACAGTCTACAGACCAATTATTTTCTTTCCCGAAAGGTCTAGAATAACTAATATACTTTCTTTCACAATAGGTCTAGAATAACTTATATGTCAACACAAAGCGTAGTTCGACCTGTAGGATAACCTTTCACCGTGGACATCTAATTGAATAGTCTAGCATGCACCGTTGATGTGATGGTAAGTAGAATAGTATTGCATGTCTAAACCGGGTAAAATATAAATATGGATGAGTTCAATAACTAAGAGGAGAAAACTAAATCTGTAAAGGTAGTAGGCTCAAAACTGCAATAACTAATCCATTTCATTGATCCATCAAGTAGAAGCACAGTTCATCAGTTTACCAGTTTTAACAAATGGGGCACACTCTGAAGCTACCAGAATTACGTTCATCACGTTCACTCCAGCGAGTGGAGGGGGTTTTGTTTCTTCCCCCACTAAATCCTCCTCGTGAGCAATCACATTCTGTGAAATAGATTCCTTAACGCTAGCAAAATTCTCATTTCTCCAAGGCAAGTTTGCACTGGACTGTAACACTGAGGAAGGAACATCAGATGGGATTTTTTTGCCTGGCACATCATTTAACTTCTTGCTGGTGTCGAGATCCAAGGAACTTTTCAAATTTGAGGTTGTCAACGAGTTATTCCTTGTTTTATGTGTTGTAGACGACTCCAACTGGGCAGAACTTGCACTTGAATAAGTTCCCTTGGGAGGCAAGTCCTTTCCAGGTGCCTTGATATCTCCATTACCCATAGGCAGATTCTCTTTTACCTCATTTACTGTGGACTGGACACTCTTAGTTGACAATTTATCATTGCTAAACGCCTCATCTTGCTTATCTACCTTAGCTGACACCACATCAGGACTTGACGGAATGGCATCGCCATCCTGGTCGACAATGCTACTTTTTATGGACGAAACTAACTTTTTCCTTTCTGCTATCTGCAACACATAGCAAAGTCCAACGAGCATTAGGCAACTCAAAACTTATAGGATCAGTCAGAAAGCACTAATGATGATCAGAGAACAAGAACCAAAATGTTTTACAACTAATCAGAGGTCTAAGATTCGATGATACAAGGTAGTGATCATACTTAACACATTAAACATTAAACATGGAACATGAAAACAAAATTACAACATTTCAAGAGAAAAATAGCAGGGTATTCAAGCACTGCCTTTATTTAGTATGTTTTACTTAACTAAATAAACCAATTACTGGTTTCTCAATCTCAAGGGAGGGTTCAATATGTGGCAACTACGCATTGTCGCTTACGATTCATTAGAAAAAGAAAGATAACAAGCTTCGAATAGAAGGTTAGTGGATTCATTCTAGAGACCTGATTAAGCAAGTTCTTCTGCATTGCCAGGACTTTCTTGCTTTTCTCAATTGTGGCTTGTAAAGCATCATCGGATTCTTCCCCATCCTCGTCATCTCCGGCGCCACCAGCTGTCGCGCTAATGCGCTTAATCACCAACTTCCTTCTCGTTCTGCAGCCGCCACATCCAGAGAGCATCCCAACGCCTTCACTCGAGATATTATAACTTGGGAATACGGCATCTCTGGTGAACTTTCTTGGATTATGTGAAGAAAGAGGGAACCTAGGACGGTGGAATTTTCCACCTTGGAAGATAACCGAAGTATCAACAGCAGTGTCCATTACAAAAGAAAAAGACCCCATCGACACAATTGCCGGATTTGTCAGTGAGAATTTAGAGACTTCAATATATCAAGAAAATGGGAGGCAAAAGCTTAAAATTGATCAGCACCACCACCCAGTTCATAGAAAATTAAAAAGAACGAGAACCTGAAAGTCTCGGTCGATCGAAACCCAGTTCAAAAAACTTAAAATCAAAGAGAACCCGGAAGTGGTTGATAGTAATGGAGAGTAGGTAGGGTGAATTGAAGCAGAGTTAGGAGAGTGTGTTTCTGGAAAGAATAAGAAGAGTCTGGTAACCATGAATAGACGACGCTCAAGAAAAACGTTGATCAAGAACACAAACAAGGCCCACTAACCAGAAGAAGAATCATCAGAAATTAAAGCCTAAGCGAAGCTCTGTTTCCAGAAAGAGGAAAAAAAAATAACAAAAAAAGGTTAAAGGGAATCTGGTGTATATCTGAGAAGAGCTTAAACGGGTGGCGATGGCTACATATGGGCCTACCCTGGATGCCACACTGCACCTTTGGGCTTTGGAAGTATTTCCAATATTTCATTTTCAAAAATTCAACATGTGGAAATTATGCGACTTCTCAATTTATTTTCTTCTTTTTTTAAAAAAATTTTAAATTTGTTGAAACATCTACAAGCATCTATCAAAAACATTTTGTCGAAATATATAAAATTTAGTAAAATGGCGAAGTTTCATCATCAAGTTACACTTTTACACTTAAAAGTATCTAGTGAAACGATATAGTATGACCTACAACTTAAGTCATTTCAATAATTTGAACAGAATATTTTGGATAGACGATTTATTCTGTGAATATTCACGGGCTTTTTAGCTTTTTCCTCCAAACTGGAAAATCATGTTATGAATAGAAAAACTGTCAAATCCAACAATGAAAAGGCATTTTATTACTAAATTAGTGAGCTGTCTAAAGTTTAAAAGGTACTGTGATGATTCTATATATTTATAAAATATCACCAAAGGGCAAAAAGGTCAGTTGGGACTTGGGAATTGGAAAGGGGAGTTTGACTCATCCTATGCCTCCCCAAAAGAGGAACATTCGAAGAAAAACAAAATAAAAACTATATTACTAAATGGGCATCTGAGGTGGATATTGACAGATTAAAAAATAGATTGTTACGAGCTATCAAAATAAACGTGTCTAAAATTACCTATAGGTGGTAGGATCGAGTTATTGATGTCGGATGAATCCATAAGAAGGGGGTTCTACCTATAATCCAAAACTATATATACATCTATAATAGATACAAAGCAAAGCAAGATGAGAGGCTCTCTTTGGAAACTCAACGAGCCCCCCATGGTTTAGAACATCAATTAGAAATGGGCCGATCTTCGTGACTACACAATTTGAAAAGAATAGAACTTTCATGTGCCGTGGTGTGTTTATGGCGGTTTTCAAATCCCTTAAGCTAACTTTTAGGGTAAGTTGAACCCGGATGCATATTTTTTCACATTGGCTAATAGGAGGATTGCAATTAGAATATGGCTAGCTAGGAACAAGAGGGAAACAGATAAGTATGGTGATCATCACTATCAGTAGTACTCCTGCAGATTTTTCTTTGTGTAATCTCTATATTGTCGAGCTTTTTCTGGCACCATTTGAGCTGAGAAGTGGAAATGATGAACATTTGGAGCACATTTTTAACCAGCTTCAAATCGATCATTGCAAACAAGAATTCATCAACTTTTTGGTATTCCACCTGAACCTGAACTGCCTTCTTCCACCAGCAATCCTTTTTCCCTTCCAAATTCTTCAGCAGCAGCTCTTTCTGTTCATAAAAACGACATCATTTGAGACAAGATGGAACAGAGTTTTTGGGGTTGGAACTTAGATTAAAAAAAAAAAAAATTGGATATACCTTTCTGACTATCTTCTTCAAGTCATAAAGAAGTTGCAAATCTCTGGGATCTTCAACAGCCGGACGACGGCGAGTACATAAACTATTCTTGAGCTTCCATGTCGGTTTCTTGGTGTCAGCTTTGAGAAATATCCAGAAAACCTTTACGCAATTTTCTATGATCTTCAAGACTTGGGATGCTTTCACATTCATAACTTCTCCGGCCAAGTCGTCATTTTCTGGGAAAAGTCAATTACTATTTTAATGCCATTGGTTTTGGAAATAAAGGAATTCTTCTTGCTTCTATAAAATTTGATTTTATGAAAGTATAGTGGACTGCATTCATGCATAAAAACAGGGCTGACGAAGACAGACTTCCATTTATTTCATCAATTGTCACTAAAACTAATAAATCTGTCGTCTATGCACACGTCAAATGATGATTATGCACAGTGCTCTGTCTTTTTTTTAAAGAACAACTTGTTGGGTTTTATGGAGTCTATACACTGCACTGTTAACAACATGGCCATATAAAATTGAAGTTGTTCAAAAGAATGGGGAAAGTAACTGTTTTTCTTCAATTTTATAAGCTGTCCATGACTCATGTATAATATGTTTTGACTCTCCCTTATCCATTATTTCTTCTATAACGAGTCCGAATCCTCTGCCCACTTTACTATGTCCTATTCTTTTGTCTTCAGTCGACATAATAGGACACGGTAAAAATGGACAGAGAATTCGGGACTCTACAATAACAAAGACTTGATGAAATGGATTAACTTGGAAACGTTTGATAGCGAGATTGTTGATTTTGGAAAACGAAAGAAAACTACTTACCTAAAACTGAAACTTGTGGCACTTGGAGAAGTTTCTTGTGAGAAAACCTTCTTTGGACGTAATTTGAGTGCCTAGGACCTGCTGTTATGTGCTCATCTTCCACGAACCTCTCCAGCAAAACATGAAACACTTGAAATCTGTCTGCAGTTTCCTTACTGAAGAAGACGACTCTGTTGCTGTGATTAGAATTTGCAATGGCTTCCACTTTGGCGTATTGATGATGTAATGCATCCCAGGATAAGCATGATTGAGCTACATAAACCAGTTCAAAATCACTCCTCAGGCTCCTCGTAAGATTCTCCTTAACCTTTTCACCCCATGATGGGGAGGCCATTTTCTGGATTGCATCTGATCAATTTCATTAAAATCAAAACGTTACTCTCATAATATACAGAATTAATCAACTGGAGAACGGATTAGAATAGAACCCACCTATTCCGAATAATCTGTCGCGGCTCAGGAGATCGAACCATTTCATTGTTTGTTCATACTCGATATAAACAGAATCCGATTTTTCTTCCTTCACGTTTCTATCCATGGACTCCGGCTGTAGAAGTTCATCACTGCTCAAGTCCAGTTCCAAGGGGGCTAAATTAGAGAAACTGAGGGAAGAAGACATTGGAAAAATGTTATCTGGAGGATGATCAGCTGAAAAAATGCTGCCTTCCCCTGTAGGATCCGGCTCCACTTCTGCTGATGAGGGAGATTTGGTGCTAAAATCAAAAGAATGATCAAGCAGAATGAAGCCTGGATTTTCATATGTTTCTTCGAGTTTTACATCAAGAATCGATATTACATCATAAACAACAATTTGATTTTGCCTGCTAATAACTTGTAGAAGCTCATTCTCCACCGTCCCTTTTTCATTCAGAGCTTGGGAATCACTTTCATCATCAGCAGCAGGAGCCGGAGCGGGAGATGCCGAAAAGAAGGCGATTCTCTTCAAGAATCTGAGAATTAAAGCGCAAGAACTCGAAATGCACAAGACCAATCGCCAGAGGAAAACGATTAGGAGGAAGTACCACCTCTGTATCAGCTTGATCCATATCACAATCCGACAGAAACAGAGGAAAACAGGGTGGATATAGAAGCTCAAATAAAACCACTTTGCAAAACCTTGTGGGATTACGATTGATTCAATAATAAACCAACAAGAAGCAAGAAGAGGCATGCTCGGATCTATCTCTCTCCCTATCTATGGCTTTCTTTCTATATGTAGGGGCAACCCAACATGGATTATCCATTTTGACTACCTGAATATATTTTTAAGGACAAAAAAAATGAAGGGTAGTTAATTAGTTGAAGTTGAAACGTCCATGCATTTGCACTGCACCATTACGTTACAGAAGGAAGAATCATTCTAAATTCCAACATATAACTGGTCGCCCATCCACATCAGTGAGTCAGTCACCACTCAACGAAGACATTGCTAAGAAATTTCGGCTTCAATCCAAAGATAAACTCATTGTGTTAGTAAAATCTCTAAGGCGCCTTTTAAAAATATATAGATATAATTAGTCTGTTATTCTCCAAACTTAACCTCATTTTTTACTTTCATTCTCGAACTTGAAATTGTTTATTTTTCGTCCCCAAACTTGTGTTTTCGATCCACCTATAGCTCATTGCCTAAATTTCGACCAAAATCACTCAACGTTGACAATTTTGATATTTTTTATTTGTCCAAATTTTCCTCCAACTTTGTCACTATTTATATTATTGTCTCAAAGTTTAATATTTAGGGGGATTTAATCATCACTTGTTTCTATGCGTTTGGTTAGTTTTGGTCGAAATGTAGGCCATAGACTACATAGATGAAAAACCCAGCTTTGGAGATTAAAGTGCAATATGAAATCAAGTCTGAGAAATCATCGTGTAATGCATATATTGGCTATTTTGTAGGTGTCAATGATAAAATCTGTCTCCACTGTACATAGCCAGGCCCAGAACCAGCAAAACACAAAATCATAGTGGGCTTGCTAGGATTTCTGACCCAAATGAAATTGGGCTCAAGCCCAAAAAATTTCAACGGCCTGCTTTGAAGTAGTCCATTGACTACATTGGGACGAGGGAATCGACTGTGTTCCAAAATGCCGTTATGCGCCTCCTTCTTCAGTTCCTTCTGGAAGGAAATAGCGAAGATGAACGGTTGGCCTCCGACAGAGAAAGCCAAAATCGATGCTTCGTTATTGGAACAATCTGATTCGATCCTATGTAAACTCTAAGGGGAATGATGTACAGAGAGAGGCCTTACGAATTTTCCTCGCGATGCGGCGTTCTGAAGCTGTACCCAATGAACACACCTTCCCTTTCCTTTTCAAGGCGTGTGCTTCCCTTGCAGCTCTCCGCGACGGCAAACAAATTCACGGCGATGTTTTGAAGCGCGGGTTGGTTTCCAACGTGTATGTCCGGAATACCATGATTCATTTTTACGGAAGCTGCAAGAAGATTATTGATGCCTACAAAGTGTTTGATGAAATGTTACTTAGAACAGTTGTGTCCTGGAATTCAATTCTTTCCGCTTGTGTCAACAGTTCATGGTTTGGAGAGTCGGTTCAGATTTTCTTTAACATGAGGAGATCTAGGTTTGAGCCGGATGAGACTACTATGGTGATTCTACTTTCAGCTTGTGCAGAGATGGGCAACTTGAGCCTTGGGAAATGCTTCCACTCTCAAGTGATTGTGAGGTCTATGATTTTGAATTGTCAGCTGGGCACTTCCCTTGTTGACATGTATGGGAAGAGTGGAAACATCGGCGATGCTAGATTAGTTTTCGATAGAATGATGTACCGGAACGTGTGGACATGGAGCGCCATGGTTCTGGGGTTAGCTCAGCATGGCTTTGCTATTGAATCCCTAGAACTTTTCAGGACAATGAGCAAGTGTTTGGTGCATCCTAATTATGTAACCTATCTTGGTGTCCTAAGCGCTTGCAGCCATGCTGGATTAGTCGATGATGGGCGGCGCTTCTTCCACGACATGGAAAACGTCCATGGGATCAAACCCTTGATGGTGCATTATAGTGCCATGGTTGATATATTGGGCCGCGCCGGACATCTTCAAGAAGCATATGATTTCATCTTAAGAATGGCGGTCAGAGCTGATGCAATTACATGGAGGACGCTGCTTAGCGCCTGCAACATTCACGATGTTAACGATTGCACCGGGATAGGGGAGAAGGTGAGACAGAGGTTGCTCGAGCTAGAACCGAGGAGGGGTGAGAATTTAGTAATGGTCGCTAACAAGTATGCAGAAAATGGAATGTGGGAGAAAGCGGAAAGATTCAGAAGAATAATGAGGGACAGAGGACTGAAGAAAGTTGCTGGGGAAAGTTGTGTAGAAGTTGATGGTTGTGTGTTTAGATTCTTGTCTGGAACTGATCTTCAAGTTGCTTGTGATCAGGAAATCTTCTTGTTAATAGAAAGACTGAATTTGCATACCAAAATGCCATACTGTGACACTGAGGACTAACTCAGAGAAAATCTTTCAAGTTCAATGATTCAATTTGAAGCCGACACGGCAATATTGTCGATCTTCTGTTTAAGATATTATGTCTAATCTTGTTCAAGTAAAACAATGTAGAGAGAGACAACAGTAGAAAATAACGGATGGAGACAGGGAAATGAAGAGGAGACAACATGATGATTATAAGAAAGAAAGTCCAGATTTTCAATTTCCATTTTTCCACACTTTCGCTAAACTCTAAAACTAAAACTCTTATGTTTCATTTCCTTAAACAAATAATAGCTACAATCGACCATATTCCAACACGTACGTAAGAAGATATCTATATGTATATGCTCTACTCTAGTTGAGTATTATATTTGCTCTCTTCCTCTACAGTCGCATTCGCATGCATGTTCATCAAAACCATCCAAATATGTTGTCAAATCACTGAAAGTAATCGTTGTTTAAGTTATCCCATGTTTGTTTTATTCTCAGAATTGGCTTACAATTTCCACCACGGAAGTGTAGGTTCCAGTTACGAGGATAAGGATGCCGGTTGACACGATTACACCTATTGTCACCAGCTCGATGCCAAACCTTCGATAGATCCCAGAAATCTTCAAGAAACACAAGCACGGAAGTATTATGGAGGCCGTGACACTGAGAAAGGCTCCGACCAGCGACATCAAGTACGCGAAAAAGGGTACGGCCAAGGCCACAGCCACTGTGCTGAAGACAAGGCTGGTTCGGATGAACAAACTGAATGACCTCTTACTGCAGTTAGAGAGCAATCTGTTCTCAATGGCATTCACGATTGGTGTCACCATCAATGCATATTTCGCTACAGGATTCACCAGCGTTGTGTATATTGCTACTTTTGAACTAATTTTGTTGGTCGGAAGATTCAAAGTTATCTGTGACATCAGTTTTGACCCGAACATCAGATATCCCAGGATTGCCATTAAAGCATAGGTGACAGTGCAGACGAAGAAGCACACACTCATCACCTGCAAAGCTAATTATTAGCACTCAGAACCAATCTGCACAGTATAAACTATGAACTACAAAGTGTGACACTAACATGAATTCGACGTTAATTACCTTGGAGAACTGTTTCTTGTTCCTCATGGAAGTGTACAAAGTGGGAAAAACTGGATGAGCGCAATAGCAGAAGGAATAAAGGCTTACAGCCGTTGGGATTCCTTTCCAATTCAAAAAAGTTCCCTTTTCATGAAATCCAATTCCATGAAAAGCTCCACTCCAGAAGATTGAGCAAAGCAGAACGAAAGAAGCCAAAACTCCACCAGCAGATACGAATGAAAGAATGCTCATATTGTTGAGCCAAACTGTAGGCAAAATAATAATGCTAACCAAGAGAACAAAGCTCTCTCTTCCACCTATGCTATAACCTCCAAGCTGAATCGTCATGCCGGGGAATAAATTGTACAAGTTATCTCCCTCTAGAATCAAGAAACCAGTGGCCACCATGTACAGTTCAGTGTTCATGGCAATTGATACAATTGCTCTTCCCTTAGCTCCAAATGCTCGTTCGCCGATGTCGGGGTAGCTTCGTATGGTTGAATCCATATCCATACATCTCTGAATCAGCAATCCGGTGTAAAAGGCAGAACATGCAATAACAAAAAATAGTGCCAAACTCAACCATCCTCCTTGTGACAGTGCATACGGTACTGAAAGTATCCCAACTCCTGAGAAAAAGTAAGCAGATATAATATAATTCAGATAAATCATCCCATTACTTGAAATTACAGCAAACACAATTATTCAGAGAAATCAAGAACATGCAAGTTGTGGCGAGGTGATACAGAGCATCTAATAACATTAATCCTTTTTTCCAGAGAGTCAAACTGGAAGCAAAACTGAAAAACCCATGTGGAAATTTCTATAAATTAAACCAATTCTTAGCAAATAAGAAGTAAAAATGGAATAGAAATGAGAAAATCAACCTGAGAGCGCATTGATTCCGTTGAAACAAGTTTTGGAAAATGAAGTGGAGCCCTCTTTCCCGGCGCGACAGACATCAATGTCCTCCGCCCTAGCTACCAGCTTCGGCGGTGGATGGTGAACAATAACAGTAGCCGTATCATCTTCTCCGGCGAGGAGAGGAATGGAGATTGAAAACTGGGCATTATTCGGCTGCTTATCCATCCGATGTGACGCTAAAAATGGAAAGAGGGTCGAATTGAGAAGAGGAGAAGAGGGGGAGATGGCGGGCTATAAAATACGACGAATCTGCCTCTTAAATCCTTAATCAGAGAGAAAGAGAGTCAGAGACGCATCTCAGATGTTGAAGGCGGAGTGACGCGCCGTCTGAAGTATACTATAAAATACGAGTCACGAGTTAAGAGGCTTCGCTGGGGAAATAGAAAACACACACTGATGTGCTGCATGGCTGATTTAATGAACTGGGCCACTTTCTTCTCTACCTTTCTTTGAGTTTTGGTTTTCATTATTCAAATCTATGATCGAACTCCTTGGGAATTTTGTTTTTTAAAGTAATGATACAACTTATTTAATTTTTTAACTTTTTCATAGCAAGTAAAGTACTATGTATTCATTAGCTATTCATTAACCATGAATGCATAATACTTCACTTAATATGAGAAGATTAAGTAAATTATTGACCGGTTCTATTAAATATTTTGATTCAACTACTTAAGTTTTGTCTTTTTAAAGAGGTGGAATAGAATAACCGATGATTGATGGGGGGCGATTCAGGATTCCGGCCGGCCCTGATGGTAAATTCACTGGCGATTGAATATATACAGTCGTACTAGTCCAATACTAGAATTGGTTATATAAATCACAAGATTGTATGATTAATTTGTCATTCTAGGAATGAGACAATAGTAGCTTCGATCTTCGGACCAGAAAGTTTATGACGTTTTTTTCTACATTTGTTTCGGGTCATGCTAAACGCAGAAAATGAGAGATAGTATTTTACTTTCTTACCAAATTTGCCCCTACCCCATTTTAGTGCCTCCAGCCCCACTATTCCTTCATTTCTTTCATTTAAAGGAATCAACCACCGCCGGAATCGTCGCCGACCACTTAATTATAATATAACCCCCTTTCCCCGGAGTTAGGAATCTTAACTCTAAAATTAGACAATACACTTATTTCAAAATTAAACATAAATAATATTTTTTTAAAAAAAAATCTAACCATATATTATAATGTCTAAATCATACACACCTAATTATAATATTAACTTTTAACAATGAATAAACTCATCAACACTAATAATACAAATAAACGCAATACATTATACACACATAAAATTTAAAATAATGCCAATATTAAATAAATTAAAATGAGGTTACAATGCATTTATGTCTAGATTAAACACATTAAATACCCAAAAAAATAAAAATGAAGTCTAACCATTCAATATAATATCTAAATTATTCATACTTAATTATAACATTTATCTTAACAATTAATCATACAAGATTAATAAATAAATAATAATAATAATAGTGGGGCTAGTGGGGTTGGTGGGCTGATGGGAGTTATGAGTGAGAAGGACAATTTGCGTCTAGCGTTTAGACATACCGTTTGTTTCGGATTCTAGTTGATGAATCGACGGCTGAGGTTCAGCGGTCAGACCAAGTACGTACGGCGACTCTGGCAGCGTGTCTGTCGGCCATTTCTGCAATTAAATCGTTGCCGCGCACGTTCAAATCATGGACATATGGACGGACACTCAAGGTCAAGGGGATAAATAATATCACATGCGACAATTAAATTTTTGTGTGGAGGGGCTCTGTTTATTTATTTTTGTGTTGTTTTGGTTTGCATAGACATATATCAAGAACGATTTGTCACGTACGATAATGGTCACATGACTCACTTTTTTAATGGTTCACGATGAGTGAAATCGAACATTAGCATAACTCAATAGTAAATCACATAACATTTAAGGTATTGAGTTGCGGGAGTTTTAGAGATTCATAATTGAATCTTAACAATTCTCAAATGCGTAATTTTTACTGTCAAAAACTTCTTTCAAATTAATAAAATAGTGTAGATTTCCTTCGAAACAATGTCATATTATTTAAAAATATTCAGTAAAATAAATTTCGACTTAAAACTATGTTGTTTCGTTAACTTGAACAAGATTACACATAATACGTAGTCCTCTTTTGTAGCCGTTAGCACCAAAAACAGTCAACGAATCTGACTTGGCTCGAAAGATATAACAGCCAATTACACCTTTCAAATCTTTCCCATGTTAAATTTGAGATTTTCTGGTTCTGGCCTAGACACACTTTGCATGGACGGAATAGAATAATTCCATTAATGGACAAGGGTGCCAACTTTTTATTTAGGGTACGAATAACAATGGATTAAGGTTATTTTTAATAAATTTGAGGGTTTAAAATGTTAATAAAATTAAGGTAAAAGTTAGGTTGTCTTATGCGAAGGCAACTAAAAAAGAAATTTCCTGTAAAGAATGAAGAAAAACAAAACAAAACAAAAAAAAAACTAGAGAAAACGAGGAACTCTGATCCATCTTTCTTTTCGTTATTTAGAAGAGAAAGACAGAACAAAAACAAAAGTGACTGCTTGAGCATAGTGTGGCACTACTTACTCTGTATGATTATAGTTATTTGTGTTTACTTATTTAACTTCCGAACTCGTCAAACTTCAATCACATCTAACAGCAACTTATGTCCAAGTTAACAAACTCAAGTATTAATATTTTCATCTATATCTTTGCATGGTTGATTATTCGTGTCAACCTATTTAATCCATAAACCAGTCAAAACTTAACTTAAATTCATTTATATTGTGTTAGATTAGCATCGTATCTCCGTGTCATTAATTCCGACTTTAACCCCCATTGGCCATTACCAAAAAACATGTGTGCAAATTAAGGATGGATCCACACCGGCCAACGTTGTTATAATTGGATGGAACTCAACTAATTGTAAACGTGTGGGAGTTAATTAAGAAAGACTTTGACAGTTGGCGCATTCTATCTTCTATGTGGATACAAATAAATGAAAACGATGTCGTTGCCATGTGACTCATTTTTGGTATAATATAGTACCAGTTGAAGAAGTAATAGTACCTTTTTTTATTGAGATGAGATTTCCACTCTCATTTTTTGGTGAAATGCACCAAATACCACATAACTATCGGTCTTTGCAAAAAATACCATTTTCCTTTAAAAACTTCAATTACAAGCACTTTACTTTCAAAACGTGCGCCCAATACCACTCTGTTAGTCAATTCTGTTAAGTGGCTAATAGTTAAAAAAAGACAGGGGCAAAACCGTCATTTTATACGTGCGTCACTGTTCATCGTCTTCTCAAATGAACAGTTCCTCGGCATTTTTTTTTTTTTTTCCTTCTTCTTCTGATGAAGACCCAATTAAATCGAGTCTTCTTCTTCTTCTTCTTTTGGGTCTTCATTGAATCCAATTTGGGTCTTCATCGGAGGAGGAAGAAGAAAAAATAAAAATTTGCGCATGAGCAGTTCCGGTCGATGAACAGTGCCAGAACTGTTCATAGAAGACGATGAATAGTGCCGCACGTGTGAAATTACGATTTTGCCCCTGTCTTTTTTTGACCGTTAGTCATTGAACGGAATTGACTAACAGATTGGTACTGGGCGCACGTTTTGAAAGTAAAGTGCTTGTAATTGGAGTTTTTAAAGGAAAGTGGTATTTTTTGTAAAAACCGATAGTTATGTGGTATTAGTGCATTTCACCCTTCATTTTTTTGGCATAGGCTTTCTTAAATTTCTATTTTTGACCCTTTTTTATTGGTTCTCGTGTGTTACCATTTCTATCTAACACAACACTAACGTTGCTACCTGTCCCAGAACGAATGCAGTGATTAATTGTGTTTATTTATTTATTTTTTATCTTTTTAGGAATGAGGAAGCGATTAATGATTGTAACATATAGAAGACCACCGGGGTTCGATTCTTATCGCTGCTAATTTTGCATATTTAAGGTGCAGACCGGCAGTAATCTACATGAGATTCTCCAACATCATTATTTCTTCTCTCCACAGTCCATACATGAGATTCTTCTACATGAGTCCCGAATTAAAAATAAATAAAAAAATATTGCTCTATTTTTTTCCATTCACTTCTCTCTTCTCCTTTAGCTTAGTAATTGTCTTCCTTTTTCTTTGCCCTTTTACAACATAAAAAATCTCCTCTTTCTCTACCAAATTTCCCCTACCAAGAGAATGCAAAACTGGCATGAGAGGAGATTCCATCACAATATTACTGAAACGATATAATTTTATCTTAAATTTACGTAATTTCACTAAATATTTTTAAATAAAACCACGTACTAAATTTATCGAAAAGAATACTTAACAGTGCATTTTTAAACAATGCTATAGCTTACAAGTGTGATTAAAGTAAAGATAGAAAATCAAGATTCGTTCATAAAGTTGATCGCCGTCCCTCTTTTCATACCTCAAACGTGTACAATACTAATTTTTATTACAATCACGACAAGTTAAAGTCATTGCCATTTTTCTCTAAAATTAATATCAAAATCTCGAGTTAATCCCGTACAAAACAAGTTTATGTATTCGCTGTTTCGCGTGAACAGTACACACTCCACACGTTAATATTTTTTTTTAAGTTGATATTTGAACAAAAGTAAATTGACACTTGAAAATAGTACTAGCGTTACTGTTTAAGAGTATTTGAAATGCTATTTTCAAGTATCACTTTAAAAAATAGTCAAAAGATAAATAAATAAATAAAAGTAATATTTCAGAAAATTGTAATGATACTCTACAAAATGTCAAGTGTCAATCTTAGAAGAGTAACACTAAAAAACATATATATAAACAAATAAAAATTAAAATAAAAGTGCACTTTAGAAGTGTAGCAATGATACGCGTGGAGTATGAGTTGGCTCTAATTGCTATTTCGTCAACAACAAAGTGATACACGAGGTATATTGATGGAGTATGACTTAACTTTAGTTGCTACTTTGTCAACATTAAAGTGATACCTGAGTTTGCCAAAAAGAAAAAAAAAACCCCATTGATAATTGATACGCTCTAATTAGTACGGTTATTTTAGAGCTTTATTGGTAGTTTTCACGGGTTTTTGGAGTGTTTTTCTATATTAAGTACAGGTTTTAGGAAGCAAGGCAGAAAGAGGAAAGAGTTGCAAAAAAGAGAAGAAACAAGGGTCCATTTGCCCAAACGAACGCTTATGAACAGTAGTAAAATATTCTGGACATTGATGTGAATAAGCTGGACTGGCTGAAGATTAAAGAGCAAAGCGGACCGGATAAGAAGTGCTGGGCTGAACCACTGGGTTGGAATGATTTAAATTTGGGCTTGGATTAATTATCATTCACCAAGCCCAAATACATTGATTGGAAGAAAACCAAGTCCAAGCCAATTTGAAGACGTGAGATTAGATCAAGTGCATGGACGGTTGATGCCTAATCCCTAGGGATTTTTCCCTATTCCTTTCCTAGCCGGCTTAATTTATTCATTATCTAATTAGGTTATTTACTTAATTTACAAGTTAATTAGCTGTTTCCTTTTCCTAATCTTATTAGGAGATTAGTTGGATAAATTCCCTATATACAGGGATGTTTTGTACGAATATTATTAATGCCTTCACAGTAGAGAGCTTCGGCTCTCTACCTTCTCCCTCTTTAATCAATGTTAATTTCTTTTCTTTTCTTTAATTTAGTTTTATTGTTTTATTTTATTTTCTAGTTGAGGATTGATCAACGTTGTTCTTACAATTGTGAGATCTGATTGTTCTTCGTGTAATGCATGCATGAATTCCTTTTTACTCTGGGTTTATAACTTTTATTACTTGAATTTATATAAGCCTGCGCAACTTGTTTAAATTCGGGTAGAACCAATTAATCTGTCTCACTACTTCATGTCATTTAGTGGATAGGTTAATTAGTGGTGAAGTTACCTTCAGGTAATGCAGGGTAAAAGGTTAGTAATTCTGAACTGGTGACGCGGGTAGGAATAACTAAAATCGGGTTTCCCTAAATCTTAATGCTGTTAACTTGGTTAATAGGTGTCGATGTCTTACGGCCTGTTCCTTGTTAATTAGAGTAGCACTTATGTCTGTGCGGATTCACGGTAATTGTCGAAAAAGTAAGGGGAGATTGGGTTATGTCTGTGCGGATTCACGGTAACCTATAACTGATTGATTTATGTTTGCATGAATATATTTGCATCGATGATCAATTGCATGAATTAACTGAGATTATGTCTTCAACTAGGTGTTTTTATATGTTTTGTTTTACGAGAGAAATAAAGTTACCAGTCCCTGTGGAGACGATCCTACTTATTACTATACTAGTTTTTAGTAGGTTTTTATAAATGTTTTTGGTAGATGAAACGACACCTATAAATAATGTGCCGCATAGCATATAGAAATCCGTTTCATCTGAGTTTTTGAGCGAAATATCATATTAATCAAAGGGTTTTTTTTTTTTTTTTTTCTTCTGAAGAAGAAGAAGAAGGAGGAGAAGAAGAAGAAGCAGCACCATAAAAGTAATTTTGGTAGGACTTAAGTCGGTAAAAAGCATCCATTAACCTTCCATTCCTACTTCCACAATGTACCTTTAAGGTTGCCAACCGCGCACGAACCTATCATATATTTATTTATGTGTTAGCAATTGTTTTCCACTAAATATCTAGCTAGCTAGCGTGCCTCGGTGTCAAACAACCTTATTTACTCCGTCCTTGGAGCTCAATATAACAGTTTGTGTTATATATAATTTGTTCCAGTAATAATAGTATAGTACTAGTGACATTTAATTGTCGCAAAAGGTCGATCGATGGAGATTAGTGTTGATCAGCCGCAACAGCTGAGCAGCAACGGGCATGGCCATGGAGGACTAACCGTTTCCGACAAAAGTCGTCTAAACTTACTACCTTGTACGGAGACGGCTTTTACAACCTTCGGGAAATGTATCCTGCAGCCACCTGGTTTTCTCCAAAAGGTATACGTACGAATCTATGATTCTTTCTTACATTGCATGGATCGATGGATGGAAATAATTATTTTTTGGTTGAATTTTTGTAGGTGGTGGCGGAGGTTATAGCGACGTATCTTTTGGTTTTCGTGACGTGCGGGTCGGCGGCGCTGAGTGCGAGCGATGAACGGAGAGTGTCGAAACTAGGACAGTCGGTGGCCGGAGGACTGATCGTGACGGTGATGATCTACGCAGTCGGACATATCTCCGGTGCGCACATGAATCCAGCTGTTACCCTTGCTTTCGCTGCTGTCCGACACTTCCCATGGAAACAGGTCGGCCTTCCCTGTCCTACTCTTGATCTTGACCTCCATTCGTCATTCATGAAAATCATTATTCTTTTCTTTTTAGATCACTATTCATTAATTTCAGGGTCCTACCTTTTCTTTCATTCCATTGGGAAAAAACTTATAAATATACCAAATAATAACATTGATGCATGATATAAAAGGACCTCTAGATGACATGGATAAAATTTCGATCTACTTAATAATCTTACCGGGTGTATCATTACTCTTATAAGTCTAACCACGAAATAAAGATGATGTTTTGAATGAAATATATTTTGGTTCGGTAGTTTCTAAACCCATTAGATATTCTCTCAGAAGGGAAAAGTGGCGTGAAGATCCGATCTGAGTTTCCATGAAGGAAAGCAAAATGTTTGGTTTGTTTAAATGTGTTTGAGATAAACAATGTCAGTAGTTGTTGTTGTTGTTGTTGGATGGATTATGGCATTATTTTTGTAATGAACCAAACATACAAAAATATTGCCCTCGTTATCATTTGCACATTTCCTCAAATAGGTTGCCGTTATCCTCGGAATTGCATCCCTATTGGAGATTGTTCACCAAAATTTCAACTTGGATTATCCATCCTATTACTCTTAATTAAGAAAATTTCAACTTGGATTATCCTATTACTCTTAATTACGCCATAAAAAAAAACTAAGAACAATATTTGATTAAGAAAATGATTATTATTCTCTCAACTTATTGGGTTGTTTTGAAAGTAGCTGGACGTTTAAAAGAAATCAAGTTGTGTTTTTTTTTTTTTTTTAAAAGTTAAAGATGACTATCATCCCTCATGGTGATGCAGGTACCATTTTATGCAGCAGCACAAATGACCGGAGCAACTTCGGCTGCATTTACCCTCCGGGTGTTGCTTAGCCCCATTAAACACGTCGGCACCACTTCCCCTTCTGGAACTCACCTTCAAGCTCTAATCATGGAGATTGTCGTCACTTTCTCTATGATGTTCGTCACCTCTGCCGTTGCCACCGATACCAAAGCTGTAAGATAATCCCACTTCACTTCAACAACGCCCAAGAATCATATTTCTAATACTAAAAACACGAATCCCTCCCCCATGCAGATCGGGGAGCTTGCAGGTATCGCGGTGGGTTCAGCTGTCTGCATTACTTCAATCTTGGCTGGGTAAGTCCGTCCACTACTATGATCCGGTTCCGGTTCTGGTTCCATTTCAAACGGGTTGCTAACCGGATTATCTCGCCATGTTCTCTCAGACCCATCTCTGGAGGATCCATGAACCCAGCCCGAACCATTGGCCCGGCTTTAGCTAGTCATTATTACAAGGGAATATGGGTATACCTAGTAGGACCCGTATGCGGAACGCTGCTGGGGGCATGGTCCTACAATTTTATACGATTTACAGACAAGCCTGCCCATGCCATTACCCAATCGCTTTCCTTCCATCTCCGCCGGACAAGGAGCAACCAAGATAATGCAAATAAAGACCCTCCCAGCCCTCTGTAACTCCTACTCCTACTTACTACTAGTGTAAAAATGTGCAAAAGTACTGTATGTATTCGAAATGATGAAAATTTATCATAAAATAAGACCAAAAGTATTTTGAATATAAATACAAAAGTAAGCATAAGGAGTCAGGTCATTAGCATTCAACACATATAAATTATGTATCCTCAAGAGGAGGATCATACCTCTTTTCCCCTATCTTCTAATGCTTACAAATTAGAGGAAGGTTTAGTTCTAACATAAATACATAATTCAAATGTACAAGCAAGCTCCTATCATCTTCTTTCTAGCTTAGCCAACAGGAGATACATACGTGAAGCATGACACAAAACATATAGTTACAGTTAAATCAGATTTGAACAGAAAAAACTCACGCAGCTTTTCCGCAAACCACAAAGCTTCCTGGGTTGATAGTGATACTTTTGGTGCAGTTGTCAGTTTTATAGATCCCAACAAGCCGATCCGCCAACTCGAACATGTTGTTTCTTAGGCTGTATTGTTGCATAAATCGTGAGTTTGAAATAGTTCATATTCGTCGACACATTATCATGCCTAATGCAAATGACCAACACATACCTAATTATGATGAACTGTGCATCCTTTGTACGATCTTTCACATAATGCCCCACGATCGACACATTCTTAAAGTCTGTCCAAGAAAATAAACCAAAGAGTTAAAAACTTATAAAATGGAGGGAAAAAATAGCAATAGAAATTCCAAATATAGATGTAACATACCCAAAGCAGCATCAATTTCATCCATCACATATAGTGGAGTTGGTTTGTAGTGGTGGAGTGCAAACACAAGAGCCAAGGAACTTAGAGTCTAAGAATAAAGTAGACAGTATTAGAAAACCAAAATTAAATGTTGATAGATAATACTCTCTCCATTTTATTAGAAGAGTCAACTTTCAGTATTACAAAGTGTACTCTTCTAATGGAACATGTGGAATAATACCTTGTGCACGTTTAAAATAAGGGTGAGAAACACATCATTAGTCAGTCAAATACCTTTTCGCCTCCAGAAAGGTTTGCAATATTCTTCCAGCTCTTTTTAGGAGGTCTTACACTGAAAACAACACCTTCAGAGAAGGGATCCAAGGAGTCAACTAGTTCAAGCTCTGCATCACCACCTAGAGTAATCATCTGTAGAAACAATTCTAACGAATGAGTAGAAAAATCTCGATAAAGCAAGCACTTGAATAAAAAATCTCAATAAAGAAAGCTACTTCAGTAGTCCACTAGCTAATAATGAAACCGAGTATGTTTTCTACGATTTGTCACTGTAAAGTAACTCAGACCTGTTTGTCGAGGTAAGTTGCAAATGCTGACTAAAATATAAAACCAAAAAAAAAAAAAAAAAAAATGAAAAGGGTTCCAGACAACTGCTTGAATATACCTGATACATCTCTTTAAGCTTCAGTGATATAGTGTTGAAACCAGCCATGAACTCATCCAACCTGAAAAATATAACTACTTATTATCCACCTATAACTAATTTTCCGTATAAGTCAGTGTAAACAGATATTGTATATGAGAAGAAACAAAGAATTACCTTCTCTTCCTCCATTCATCATATTGTTTCCTAATCTCGTCTCGCTCTTGGGTAACTGTATTAAGTTCTTCAACTCGTTCGTTGTATAATGATGCTTTCCTCCGGTACCTGTCACAGTGATACACTTAGCACAGAAATTGAGGACAATTGTACAAAGTTATTACTTCATAAATGGAAGAGACTAATACTCGGCGATCGAATCAAGATTTGGGTTCATCTCTTTCAGTTGAGCTTCAAGGAGGGCCACTGTCTCAAGAGCTCGATTAAGATCACAAGTCGCCACAAGAACCTCATCCGTCAAAACTGCTTGAAGCTTCTCAGGCTCCACCAAATCTGCCTGAATTCTGGGAAGCAACCAAAAAAAAAGTTGAGCAATAGAATTTAAAAACAAGTGCATATACTCATTATGTACTGCGGGGGAGAAAGAGATCAAAAAAATAATCAAGAGACTGCAAGGCTTACTGCTCCATGTGCTTGGCAAATGACAGTTGCAGATCATCCAGACGTTTCTTGTATCCCTTTCCCTTTATCTCCAGGTCCTTGTAAGCCTTCTTCATGTCTTGAAGCTTGTATTCAGCATCAACCTGCACAACTACTTATCATTCATACCAGGACAAAAAAGATGATCAGGTTTTGTGACACAGAAAGGTGGGGCCAGCATAGAAAAACCTCTGCTGTCCGAAGCTCGTCAATTGTTTTCTTCAGCTTTTCATAATTGGATCTTGCTTCTTCAAGCACATCTTTGTGTTGATTAATCAACTGCACCATCAGGGAAAGGAAAATTCATGTGATTCAGTGAAAATTTTGCTGGTCATAAATCATGTCAGGAAAAGGGAAAACTTAACCTCCTGTGTTTTCTTGTAATTCTCCTGGACAGTAAATGCCTTCTGCTCAATCTCTTTGAAGGTAGCAAGCAATGATTGTTTCTCTGCAGCAAGCCGTTCTTTCTCCTTTTTTGATTCTTCAATCCCTTTAGTCAGTTTCTTCATCGTTTTTTGACCAGTTTCAATTTGCACTTTGCGGCGATTGATCTCTGTACTATGTTTATTGATGTCCTGTAAAATAAGCAGAGTTCAATTAAAGAAGCTGCCATCCTGTTAGACATTTGGCTATCCACTTCATGTACTTACAGATTGAATTTTGTCAACCTTGGACTTTTGCTTTCTCAGTTTCTCACCACCTGCATTCTCTATTTTGCTCTGAAGCTCTGCAACCTACTCAAACACCAAAAAGTTTGAAGCAATATTTAGAATCACAATAATAGGAACAACCTGGAAAATGCTTAACCAGTAAAGACTAATAGCCTAATCACCTTCTCCTTCAGCATTTTTGAGCCTTGTGTAAGCTTATCAATCTCTTTCTCTTCAGTAGAAATAATAGTCTCAAGTTGTTTGAGTCTGTCAATCTCATCTTTCTTAGGCTTGGATGCCATCTTTAGAGACTCAAGTTGCTTTTCAAGATCACCACACTGAGATTTTAAACTATCAACCTGACATAAAAGTGATTTCGATTTAGCAAACACAGTTACATAGAAATATTATAAATACAAAAATCATGTGCACACAACAGCTACCTCCTTCTGGCTTTTGACTAATTCAATCTCCAAATGTGATATTGCTTTCTCTGCAGTCTGGTAAAGCTTCACAGCATCAGCAATTCTTTGACGTAGTTTATTCAAACCATCTACATGTACAGAGAGTTGTTCTTCAGCATTTGCAATTGCCTCAGGCGAGACACTGGTTGCTCGAATGGATGTCCCCATTCTGCCTCCACGGGGCTTACTGCCCCCACCAGTCATGGTGCCAGATTTTTCGAACATTGTTCCATCAACGGTTACAATACGCCAGACCTCTTTGCTTCGTCCATATGCAATTCGCATTCCCTACAAATTCAGAGATAAATGCATGTCTCTTCGCTCATTGACCATTTTTTATGGTAGTGAAGCAACATAATCGAGTCACTGATAGTTTAACTGTTTAAGATAGCAGGTACTATTGTTGGAGGAGAAGATTGTTACCGCTTTAACATAAAGTTGAAAAAAGTTATTTTCCTGTAAATTTTAATACGGTTGAATTTCTTCATTATGAGGCTGAGGGAGACCATGCTCACATACCGCAACTTCCATTACAATAAAGGTGAAAAGTTTTCAAATTATCTATACCAAGAGGCCAGTTATAAAAACAAAAAAATCTGAGTTACCTGATCCATATCATTAGCAACAAGAGTATTCCCAAGTGCAGAAAAAAATGCTAATTTCATTCTTTCATCCTGAACCTTCACCAAATCAAAGAGACGCGGAACACCCTCGGGTGGACTAACTTTCTCCTTCATTTTAAGCAATGAATCAACTTGTTTCTCCTGCAATGCAAGTGGCGGAAGCAAGAGATAATTCCTTATACACGTAAACATTGTTCTTCAGCACATTTTCTCGGTTAAAATAGCCCTTTAGTAATTGAATATGAAAGAACAGCAACTTATCTATGAGTATTCTGCATAACTAAGATACTTGATTTATAGATAACGAATTAAAATGTCTAAATCAACTAATTGTTTTGGTTCTGAAGTAGATTTATAGATTACAGCTGATTCATCTGCGACCATTTAGTTCAAAACGAGAAACTAACCAAAATCATGAAAGTTGCAACACCAAGGTTTTGGTTCCGGAGTAGATTCACACAAGCTTGGGCTGCTGCTGTTGTTTCAACAACGATATAATCAAGTCCAGCACATGCAGTTGATATTGCAACATCATATTTTGCTGCAAAGACATTTCCCCAGTGGACAGATTACTATTATAATTTTGGAGTAACAGAGAATTATTCACTTTTGACAGTCAAAAATCTAATACTTGGACTCCACAAATTCTAGCTATACTCTGCTTTCTTCAGAGAAGGTTTATTGTCACTATAAAACTAAGTTCTGGTTCTGCATTTACAGTTACCAACAGATTCACACGAAATAAGCCTATATGGCAGATAAACAGTGTTAATGTATAAACAGATTCGAGCAAAATTCTGTTTACCATCAATTGCGCCCAAATCTCCCATCCGGCCATATATTCCGGGTATTGCATTTGATTCCTTAGCTTGCAGAATTGCTTTTAGAACAGATCCCTGACTCTTTTCAGAATCCCTAACAGCTAAAAGCTCGGCAACCTTTTGTCTAGCAGCCTGTTCGAGAACAATTAATCTTTCCTGCTCTTCCACACATTTCTGCAAGTTTCAAAGCGTCTCAGCATTTCAACTTAAGAAATTTAAGGAAGACGAAGAAGTAAAACCATCAAATGCAAAGACATACTTGTTCAACTTCATGAGCCTCTGTTGCCTCGATCTTTTTCTTCTCTAACTCACTCTGAAAATCTTTTATATTTGATGCTTTTGTCTCAATTCTCCTATGTAACTCTTTTATCTGTTCTTGAGCATTCTCATAAGCAGCACGACCAGCCTCATGCTGAACTTCACAAAGCATAACAGTTAAAGAGTGTGGCCAGAAAGCTAAAAACAACAAAGGCTACAATGTGAGGAAATCAACACTCCATCAAGAAAAAATGATAATTGGAACAAAAACCATTTTGGTTTTCAAGTAGCACACTCGAAGAAAAACTAACCTTTTCAACTAGAAGTTGGCGTTCAGTACATGCAACTTCAAGTTTTCCCTTATGCTCAATCAATTGCTTATCCCAAGGTTGCAGTTCAGAGCGAACTTCAGCAAGCTCATTACGGAAAACCTCAGTTTCAGCTTTTAATCAAAAACATTGACATCAACATACAATAAATCAAGATTACTTTAACGTGTAAAAAGCCTTTCAATAATAAAATGGTATGGAATCTGTGTCCTAAAGGCAGCGCAAAAGAAGACCCCAGACCTTTAGAGTTTTCCATAATTTCCTCCAACATTTTCTCCTCATCCATCAGAATTTTCTGTAATTTTGGAATCTCTTCCTCTAATTGTGGAATCAAATTTGTTGACTCGTCAGCTTCCTTTGTAATATCAGTAATTTTAGTGGAGTCCTGTAGAACGTGCAGTGCATATTAAAATTTAACAGTTCTTGGACTCTAAACTATTTCTTAGTCTAACTATACTACCTTCTCAAGTTTATCATCTAACTTTTTAGTCTTTTGCTTCAAGTGCTTCAGATCTTCACGATATTTCACATCCTGCCTCTCAAATTCCTTGAACTCATCTTTGCAATGCCTGAGATCACTATCGAGCTCCTGAATTACCAAAGAAAATGTTCAGGTAAGACTTTTCCTGGGAACAGGCTAAAACTTGAGGCTGTAACCATTCAAAACACAAGTACATGTAACCAAAAAAATGGCTGCTTTTTACAAATTGAAGTAAATAGGCTTCTCAACATATCATGACAACGTTCCCTGACATGAATAAAGCTCTAGTTCCTACAGTGTCCAAAGATGGCAAAAAGACTAGTTGAAATGTACAACGGACCTCTTGTTTTTTCATATATTTCATATGCAAAGCCTCAAGTTCCTTCAGTGTTGTGTGGTTTTCCTTAATCTTTGCCCTGAAAAACAGCATTTTGATTCCAGTCAGAGTTAGGAAATAAACTGCAGAAGTTCATGTTTCGAGAAGGATATCATTACCGTTCAGTGTTGAGATTTTCTTCCAGTATGGTAACATTTTGCTGCAGTTCTTCAATCTTGTTAGTGTTATCTGCAGAAGCTAGAGTTGTAGCTTTTTCTTGCCATTTTAGATGAGATAATTCCTTGAGCATGTAAGCTTCTGCTTCATTTTTCACGTCCTGATAAAATAGACAATTCATCTTGAACCAAACAAAAAAGAGTAAGTTCAAATGAACGTATTTATATGGTATCTTATACCTCCAAACTATCCCTTTCTTTTTCGGCTAGCTTTACCATTTGAACCACACTAGACCTTTTGTCATTAAGGGCTTCAAGCCTACAAGAAGAACAAAACAATTTCAGGGAAAAGGCATCAACAAAATCTGCTAGAGTCAACTAAGAGAAACTTTGACCAGGAAAAACTTCCACACAGCAGAATTCCAGATTTGTTCCAGATAGACAGCAAGATTATTCTACACAAGGAAAAACAATCCTACACAAGCAATCATTATCAAACTTACTGTTTAGATGATTCCTCAATCTTCTCGACATATTTGTTAGTTCCAATAATGTCTTCAAGATACTCGAGAAAACCTTCATCATGGGGACCCTGTGCCTTTGGCTTCATCAATGAAATCTGTTCAACCTCGCCCTAAAGAAAATGAATTCCAATTTTTAAGGGACATTGCAAACAGACTTTAAGCTCTCTCAAAATACCACGGTATGTAATAATCAAGAGCATCCAGACCTGAAGTATTAGGAAACGATTGTTGTCCAAGTCCACTCCTTTTCCTTTGAGTTTCTTTGTGACCTCAGTGAAGTTACTTGCTCGATCATTTATATAATACTTGGACGAGTTGTCTCGAAAAGCAACACGGGTGATAACAAAATCACTTCCAGGAACAGATTCATATGTTCCATTATCCTAAATCATTTGAGGATAATCACTTAATATACAATTTAGATTCCTTCTACCCTAGCAAAGCAATTGAAAGTTGTGTGAGATGAAAAACTCATTCAAATACCAAATCAATTATCTCCTGAAAGTGGACAGAAACACCCGCGCTGTCCAAATTCTGATAATTGCTTGAATTGTGAATGAGCTCCGACACTTTGTTGAGACGCATCTGCAAAATTCTTGAAGAATCACAGAATCAATAAACATACTAGAAAAGAGGTGTACTAGTCTATACCTTTTTTTTTTAGTGTGCTAGTTCCTTACCTCCAACTTAGCTAAACCAGGAACTTATCGTGAATTTAATAAAAAGTTTCCATATCAATAGAAAGAAAACATTGTGCAATTTACAAAAGCCTCAAAACCCAACTCCAATTTTCAGCACTTTCTATCTACTTAAAGCATTTTCTCTTAATACTGACAAATATTAAGATTATTCAAACTTGCCTGCTTAGCTCGCTTTCCAAAGACGAAGAGCATAGCATCAATTACGTTGCTCTTGCCACTACCATTGGGACCAACAACCGCAGAGAAACTCTAGCAAGCCAAAAAAGCCAGTTAAGGCACACCTCGGACATAAACAAGATGGAAAAGAATAGGAATGGTCGAAGAACCCTAACCTTGTGAAAAGGGCCAACCCGCTGTTCGCCCGCATAGGATTTGAAGTTTCTCATCACCATCTCTTGAATGAAAAGCCTAGGGGTTCTAGATCCGACCCCGGTTGAAGGGGAGCCACCGGCGTTGGCCGACGGCGCTGCTGAATCCATCTCTATATCCTCCGGCATTTTACACACAGAGGAATAATTAAAAATGAAAAGGGGTTGTGGGAAGGGTGATATTTCAGAAATTCAAAAAAGAAGAGCGTACTTCGGGTATTAGTACTGTGAAGAAAATTGAAGGGCAACCGACTCAAGCGGTCAAACAATTGGGCGGGAAACTGAAAATTTGCTATTGGGCCCTTGAAGCGATCAGGCTAACCGAATTTGACTTGGACTTGGGCTTAGATAACGGGCCGCGTTCTACAGAAAAGTACTACCCCGTTATTTTCTGGAGAACAAACCAAGCCCACTTCTTTTTTGCTTCAAAATTTCTCGGGCGGACCCTTCTAACTAAGCCCACATATCGGTTCTTTTAGAATGACATGGGACTTTTTTTAAAAAAAAATTTAAAAATAATGAACTCAATATTTATTTATTACTCATCTGCTCCATTATAATAGTCTACTTTGAAAGGAAATTTTTTTTTTGATACAATGGTCCATTTCTAATTTTTTTTTACTCCTCCTACCCTTACTAATATTAGCTCATACTTAATAAGTAACAATATAAATGGAATAAATAATATCAAAAAAACTATTTTAACTGTTGTACTTAATACTCATAATAAGTTGTACATTAATAAAAGGAGTAGTTATATACTCCTTTCGTCGCAGTTAAAAATTAAGTTTTCTAAATGAATAATTGTTTAGGGCGAGACCACAATCTAGATAGAGGAAAATAATTCAGTTATTATATTTGGCTATTATATTTAGCATACATTTGCAAATTCAATGATTAAATTGTTTCTTAACGGCACATTAAGTTGTTCCAAAGTTGTATTGTTTGAATGAATGTATAACACTTTAAATAGATAATTTGTTTTCTTTATTTATTGGGTTTGAAATAAGCTATACAATGTATAATTATATTAGTAAAAGTATAAAAAAAAATTAAAAATTAAAAAAATAAATATAATAGGATGGGAGAAGTAACATTTTAACTTTGAATAGCTGTTGCCCGTTGACAGCATGATAATTAACGTTCATCGAGATTATAGATTGAAGCGGAGACAGATAATTAACGTTGAACATCTCCAACAACGCTAAAAACAAACGAAAATAAACAATATTGCGTACTACTAAATCGATCAGCAGCAGCTTGTTCATCGTGAGTCCAGTAGTATTATACAGCTGCTTATATAGTAGCAATACTAAGTAGTTAAATTAGAACTAAAAGCCAAAAGAAGGCTTAGGGGCACTTGGGTCCTCCACGTTTGGTCTTCCAATTATTGTAGCAAGGGCACACAGCTTTGTTGCCGTAGTAACCAGGGGGAACGCACAGGCACTTTTTGCAGCATTTCTGGCAAAAGAACATGCATGGTTTGTGGTACTGCGTCTTCCCGCATCTCCTCGTGCATTGGGACGGGCATTCTGCGACATCAGCCATTTTCAGAAAGAATCACCAAACGTCATGACCAAAGTTACAAAAAAAAAAACAAAATTGGGTAAGAAAATTGCGAGCAATAATGGTTTACTTACGAGAACTCTTGAGAGTTCCAGGACCATATTGGTTCTGAAAATCAAAAGAGGGAAACACAGTCAGCCGAGAGGGAAAATGAAAACAACACGCGGCATTGTGTGAAAATTTTCCAGAATTCATTATCTATATGGACTGACCCGGTTGTGCTGATGCCCTCCTTGGGATGCCAACACCTGTACACAAGTAAGATTTTGAGCAGAAGCACATCAAAAACTGTTAGGAAATCTCATTCCAGATGGGTAATTTACAGTTTACACAAAACACATTGTTCATGTAGGTTAACTATTTAAGAATTGTGAGGAGAAGGACTCACCGCCGTTTCCTGCAGCAAAGCGATGGCCATCAGTGCCAAAAGCATAAAACCTAATAATTTCACCATGCTGAATGTGGCACAAAGCCTCCAATAGCAAAACCCCTCTTTTATGGCTAAAGCTCGCCGGCGCCGGAAGGGATTATACTGCCGGACGGAGAGAGGAGATAGGTTTTTTGGCAACAAATTGCAAGGCTGAAGTTGTTGCCGGGCGGGTGAGTGCTCTAAATAGAGGGAGTTTTCCACTTTATACACTTTTCAGCTGGCAGATGGAAGTGGGACCGACCTTATACGTATAGTTGGGCTGGGCTTGGGCCGGTCAATATTTGCAGAAATGGTGGGACCCACTACACGCATTAATATTTGCGTCAGAATTTGGTGAGTTGATATGACAAAATTGAATGATAGGTCCATCGACACCCTTTCTGAATTCTGTTCACACACGTGAACGTTAACTCGGTTTTTTTTTTTTTTTACTACATGGGTTACTGCCGTAGGCCAATCAATTAAATTCACTTTTTACCCTTTCCTTTGTGCATAATCATGAAGTGAATGATGCTGCTAATTATTTAAAATTTGACCGCCCGAAAAGTTTTGAGGTAATTATTCCTTTCATAAAATGAGTCGTGTTTGTAGAAAGGTACAACACGATATACAAATACGACCACCCCTTTTAATATATATTTTGTTGAATGATATTAGGTAAAGTGAAGTGGTGACAATATTGCTAACGTATGGCTGATCAAAATAAGTTAGATATTTTTTATCTATTTTACTCATGTCATTTTTACTTATTCTTTTTTGAGATAGCTCAAACTTAGCTCGGCTCATTACAACCTAATTTTTCGTGTGGGATCAATCAAAAGTACAAACCTCGGGCAGGGCATCCCAGGCCCCATAAAGATTATGTAAGGTAGTCCTAATAGATTGTGTTGCAAAAAAGATTGCAAAGCCCAATGGGAAAGCAAAAGTCAGAACCACAACCATTTGGAACGGGAAATAAGAAAGCTTTCTGAATGGGAAAAGGAAGAAGACCACTCTGAGTCCAACAACTTTTTTATTAAAATTTGTGCACACTTTCGCCTTGGGCTGTGACCATTCATTCCTGGAAAAATGGCATTTGCCTGCTTTCCCTACATTCCTTCTCTCAAACCACTTAAACCCCTCCCTATCCTTGTGCTTTGGAAAAACTCCTCAGCATCATTCCGCTCAGATATTAGTCGTTTACAAAGATAAACAATGAATCAATCACTTGGATCTGTTCTTTACGTTTTGTTTTATTTTCAACAGTAAATTTAATATTTTATAATCAGTTTTCATCATTTTCAATACAACTTTTTTACTATTCAGCTATATCTTTTAATATTTTCAATACATTTTTTATATTATAAAATTATTTTTCAAAAACCAAAACTCAAACATTCAGTAAAGAACAGACCCTTCGATATTATTTTTCCACATCGGATTAAAACAATAGATTTTAAGGCCTGTTCTTTAAGTTTTGGTTTTGGTTTCAACGGTAAATTTAATATATTATAATCAGTTTTCATCATTTACAATTTAAATTTTTTTACTATTCAACTATACATTTTTACATTTTCAATACACTTTTTATATTATAAAACTATTTTTCCAAAATCAAACCTTCCGAAAAGAACATGCCCTTAATTTCATTCTCATTTTCTTTTAACCTACTATTAAACACATACTCTTCATATTCTATTAGAATAATCTATTTTTGAACTTATTTTTGTTCTAATAGAGTATTTCATTATCAATGCTTTTACTTTTCTTACCGTTACTAATTTAATAACTATGGACCATAATTAATTCACACTTTAGAAGTAAAGACATTAGTTAAATAAATTGTGATAAACTAACTCTTTTAGATGTTGTACTTTGAAATTCATTATAAAGTGTACATTTTACAACCAGACTTTTTTAATAAAACGAAATAAGTATATATTATAAGTTCAGTGATTCAAATTTTCAAATCCAACCCCACCTTAGTGTTTCTAACTTCCTAAGTATTTCGTTTATAAAAAATAAAAATAAAAATTACATAGATGGATAATTACTTTTGAATCCCAACATATAACGGTGAACTTCAATTCTTAGAGTTTCCGCAATAGGACAATCAGTAATTGAAGACTTTTGTTGTTGTCCTCCAAAGTCCAAATCCAATGTATGATTAAGCTTAGGACAATGCATGTGATGTGGGAACCCTTAACAACTTTCACAGACCTTATGTTATGATCCATCATTGCATATATAGGTCTTAGATTATTAGATGTATATCGAACGCATATTTCTTTGTCTTTCCTCAAAGAATCACGACAATTACTGCATAATAATACTAATAGTATTTTTTTTCGTACCATTTCTACAACAATACTTGCTTATTGAAATATACAACATCTTGTCAAGATATGAGATCCCATATAAGGTTTGAGTTGTCAATTTTTTGTCTCGTCAAAAATTTTATTGTTACTCGTATTGTCGTGAGTGATGCAGTCAAAACTTGACTCGAATTTGCCAGCTCATTTAATTGTGGAGTTGACCCAAATTTAATTATTACTAGCTAACTCATCGGACTAATTGAATCAGACTATTTATATAACTTTATAATATATCATAATATTGTTTAAATATTTTTGTCATATAGATTAAAAAAATATGGCTCAAGTTCTAGCTCTAAAACTTGATTCCAGTCCAATCTCAAAACATATTATAAATTTGTCAAGCCGACATCGAGATTAAATATCTAGTTTGAGTCCGATTAGTTTTTTTGGAGCCAAGCTCGAGACTGTCACTGGTTCCGCTCGTTTACCACCCTGGTTCTATACATGTGTGGATAATGTTTTGGGATTGGGCTCGTTTAGGCATGATTTATTTGTGAAGATATTTGGCACAAAAGAGATGGCATTTATAACGTGAAATGCAAATTCAAACTGCGGAGTTGCAGAAGGCATTTATGGGCATCACATGCACTCCGTCGTCGGATCACTGTAGTATTCTATGTCTATCACCCATCAACCTTCTTCTATCATTCAATTGAAATAAAAACCTAAAAAATATATAGCGTGTCAATGCAAATTAAAGTTCCAAAAGTTCTGTTCAGCATCGCATGGTTAAAGTCATAAAAACTGTTCCAGCTTTACTTAAAGTGAAAACCTAAAAGCGAAGGAAACGCACTCTTATCAACGAAAAAAGAAATTATCACTTGTAAAAATATATATATATCGATGGAAGACAACATGCATCTAAAGTATCGTATATGAAAAAAAAAAAAAAAAAACACAAATATTAACTTTTAAGGGTTACGCACTTGTCTGACGGTCTGACACGAGTTTACCTACCAATGGATTTTGTTACAACTTACAAACAAAGTAGTTTTGTATCAAAAGTAAAAAGTAACAAGCCCATATTTTAACATTGAAGAAAACGCGTACGTATTCGGGTCGGGTTGGTGAGCCCTGACCAACCAGTATTCTGAAACTCCGATTGATGTAGTTAGTGGTAGCCCGGAGGCCCAAATGGTTTGAAACGACAAACTTTACTACGTAATGGGCTGTCGCTTTATAATGGATCAAGAGTGAGGTTTCAGCCACTACGAAAATGATTGGGTTTTTGGACCTAGCCTCCTAGCTCTCACCCAATTTGTAGAAATGTTCCAAGCTTTTTTTTTTTTTTTCCCTTCCTTTTATTTTTTTTTAAAAAAACTATTATATATTACACGAGATTTGAAGAGAGGGGATAAGCTCATTGGAGGACGTGAGTATATAGGGAAGTAATAATTTCACTACGGAGGACTCCTCATACTCTATTTATCTGTCTCTACTACCTCTCTCTTGGGAAATTCCACTGACAATTTTGTAATTTGATCGCAGAATCACCCGGTAATCTTCGGGAAAAATATAGCGACTGGGCTAAACCGAAGTTAAAAAAAATGTTACAATATATTAGAGAGATGGGTAAGCAATCAACACCAAAGAGCATATAATTAAATGGTATTTATGGTTTCCCCTCCCCACAGCAACAGGTGAAAATATGTTGTGTACCTATTAAATTATTAATTATTGCTGTGGAAACAGTGAGTATTGTCGCCGTGATCAACTGCAAATATTAAACAGATAATGTAAAATGATTCATTTTCTGATTCGTTAGATGACCTTTCAATTTCTTTTGATCGAAGACTCTACCCCTAAGTATCTTCCACTCCACTAATCATGCTTCCATCAATATTATGTGGTGACAAAAAATGTATTAATTCATCATATAATCAACAAAGGTGTGAAACATAGGTTGTTGATTACAGCATAAAAATGGAAGTAGGGACGAGGAAAAGAAAGGGTTCAAAAAAACGTAGAAAAAATGATGAATGTGGAGGAGCAATGGGCTGTAAAGCACGAAGACAATTTGCAAGTTAAAATTTCGAAAAAAATGTTCTTATGTGTTGCTGTTGTTGTTGTTGTTGGTGGTGGTTCCTTGTTGTAGCAACTAACAGCCAATAATGTACCCAATGTAGAAGCATGTTACCAGGAAATGGGATAGTTATGGGCTTCCCTACCCTTCCTTTTTACGACTCCCCCCCTTCCCATGGGGTCCCTCCCTCTCTCTCTCTTTAATTGTTCATTATCATCTATTTAAATCATATTTCCTTTCTTGGCTATCCATTATTAGTCTTTGCCATTCATAGGTCCACGTAACGAAACTCCTTATATTATTGTTTGGAATCGTGTTATTTTACTTTGTCAGTTCAAATGATGGATTTTACGTTGGTACATAATAAGTGATGTAGATAATACGGTCTTCTTTGTTCTCGGAAAGGAAAAAAAAATTAGTTTGAGAAAAACTAATTATACGTTAATATACTTGTGTGTTTTTCTCCCCTTTTTCCCTCTTAAAAAGGTCTGAAATTTTGTTTGAAGCAAAAATATTGGAATTCATCAATCTACAATGAATATGTTTCACACAATGTCATGTGAGACTCTTGATAGAACAATAACTGGGAGGTTAATGGGGAGGAAAATGTTGATTCGGGGAAGACCGACAGCTGTTACTAAGGAGCGAAAGGTTGATTCGGGGATGACTGACAGATGTTACTAAGGAGCGAAAGGTTGATTCGGAGAGGACTGCTTGCTTGTAACTGCCGCTTGTACTTGCTTGAAAATAATGTCATTGCATTTGAAGTTGCCAGGATTCGAACCTTAGTATCCTCAACCAAAAGCCTTAAAATCCCTTGGATGAAAAAATCTGAAATTAGTGCCGAAAAATCGAGAATTACAGTATACACTAAGGGAGAAAATTAAGTACACCCGCTTTTTATTTGTCTGCGCCTTTAGGCCTCGGTAATTTCTTCAATCCTTAAAATCGTGGTGGGTTTCCTGGTTAACTCGTCGTCGGCAATAATGACTTTTCAGAAATTTGGGTTTGCTGGACTAAACCAACTTGTGAGTTATTGTTATGTTAATGGACCCACTTTTTTCCAATATTAGCACTTGGACAAAATCTGTGATGGGTAAACATCCCTAATTAATGCATACACACCCTCTCGCCCTAACAACTTAATCTAATCACAAGGACCAATTAGCAAACGAACAAAATACTCTCTTGAGTAATGATAGACTCAACAACTAATCATAACACATTTTTTATAGCAACTCATGTCGTATGTATTCATTAATGCATGCTACATGAGTTGCTATCAAAAAGTTGATATGATTTGTTGCTAAAACTATCATTATTCTACTCTCTTTGTCCCATGTACAGAGTCTTGTTTTGGAAAAATAATAATTCATCAAACAAAGTCTAATTTCTATTTGTTACCTTGCATACATTTATCAATATAATAAAAGACATGATGTTAAATTATTTATTTTAAATAAGTAAACTTATTATCCATAATAAATTATATATATTTTTTGAGATGAATTCTTATTGTGGATGAAGTTTCTTTATTATAAACTTATTATGAATAGATGACAAATTGTAGTCTTGTTAATACACAGTTTTGCATTTTTCAATGAGATTTTTTGTCCATTCAAATTTTGTGTTTTTTGTCTGCTTTTTCACAGTGAATGAATGAGTCTCATTATATGACATGAGAGTCCTATTTTCATTACAAAAAACTAGACATGAAAAATGAAATTTGAACAGACAGAATATTTGATCTCACCGAATTTTCACTCATGATTTGTTTAGTTGTAGAGGTTTATAATAATACTAAAAGATTACGGGTCGAGAACTTATGAGTTGAGGACTAAATGAAGTTGCGTATTTGTGAGTTTCTATGTAATATATATATATATATATGCCAATATGCAGGGCGGCGTGGGCGATTATGTAATTTTATAATGAAACCTGTGCAGAGCAGTTGGGCGTTGGTAGTGTGTAGGATTAGATTGGTGATCTCACTCTCACCGCCACCCTCAGCCTTTGACGTACTAACTTCACCGCTGGTGAGGTAAGGTAATCCGCAGTTTTCACTTTCCTATAACTCACCACCGCATTCACTCCCCTCACTCAACCGCTTTCCTCTTGATAGAATCGTTTTAAGTTTGTCTCCATTGCATTTAGTCAATTAACTTTAAAATGTTTCTGTTTTCGTCCTTTTTAACTTCAAAATTTTTTACGGTATAATTCCAGGCTTACACTATAACAATATTTGAAATATTTTTGTTTAACACGTGAGTTACTTCAAGTTTAATTAAGATGCGAGCAAAGTTATTTGATATTTATTTTTCAATTGTTTCACTACTAATGAATGTGAATTTCACGTATTAGTTGAAAATATCTTAGATATTGATGAAGTTTGGCATTAAGTCCATTTTGAAATAGACTCTAAAGTTAAGGGACAAAAAGAAAGCATGTAAAAATTAAATGATCAAATGAAGATAAAAGACCATGTTAAGAGATCAATCCCATAATTTAATTTCATATGTAAGTTTTTTTCAAATATATATATATATATGACCTGTCAAACCTGCTGCGTGCCTTACTCCTTCTATCTATTGTCAAACTTGTGATTTGATCTCAAGATCTTTTAGTCATTTTGTTTTTAGGCAAGGGATGTGTAAATAGAGAAGTCATAATCATATATTTTATCACAATTGGTTAATTGTAATACTTTGACCAATAATCTAATACTTTTTCTTGATCCTCTAGTGATTCGAAATGTAAAACATCAAAATCTTGAAGTGGTTGTCATTCCTTACCTCGTTATTTACAAGTATCTTATGCGTTTCACACATTAATAATTACATATTTTGTGGCTGTCTTCATTTCCAAGTTAGCCAAAACTGGAAAACCCCCTTATTAAATTAGGAAAAAGACCAATGAACCCTTCCAAACAGTCCTCACATAGTCACATGCATTTGCTTGTTATCAAATTCTTATCCCTTCAAAGCACTCTCTCCTACACACTACTACAGAAATGCTCAAAGGAGGCGCCCCTTTGAAGGCAGGTGTACAAATACCCGCCTCCAAAGGTGGCTAACTAAAATTTGGAGGCGGGTGAAGGGGTCACCCGCCTCCAATTACCTCCTAATTGGAGGCGGGTGTAGCTTACTGGAGGCGGGTGACCCCTTCACCCGCCTCCAATTTCAAAATACGAAAACGATTTTTTTTAATTTTTAATACTAGATCAAAAATTGTCTTTATTTTGGACTATTGAAAATAATTTTGAAAATTTATCGAGATTCTAGCGAAGCGAAAAATTAGTAGATAATAAAAATTACAAGTTTTAGAAGAAATATATAATTTCGATTTTAATATTAAATACATAAGTATATGTAGCGTAGTGGTAAATTTAATGTGCAAAAGTTAAGTGATACTCTAGGCGCGAGTTCGATTCCTACTAAAGGCATAAAGTGCAACAAAAAGAAATTAAAATTTTTTTACGAGGGGTTATTGGAGGCGGGTGCAACTCGAATAACACTTAATGGAGGCGGGTGCAACATGCACCCGCCTCCAATAGAGGAGCATTGGAGGCGGGTGCACTCTGGTCTGTAATTGGAGGCGGGTGCAGTCTGCACCCGCCTCCAATGCTCCTCATAACAGAGGCGGGTGCGGGCTCCTCCAAATGGAGGCGCCGCAGCTGAGGCGGGTGCTGCCGCCTCCAATCCCCCTTAGGACCCGCCGCCTAAGGGGGATTTTGTAGTAGTGACATCATCTAAACTAATTATTTGACTGCGAGAGAAAAAATCACGTATTCAAAATATTACATATAATCTTGTGCAAATTAAGAAAATATAATAGTTTCACGATTAAACTATATCGTTTAGCTAAATAATTTTTAGTGAAATGGGAACGCTTTGAAGCGAAACCACAGAGTTTTAATAACTTAGATAAGTGATCCACGCTTAAGATGACATAAAGAAAGGGTTATACTAATCCTAGGAAAAGGAAACAGGCAATAAAATAAAAAGGAAGGTACGTACTTGTACGTGGCAGCTGCAAAAGTAATAAAAAAAAACTTAACGCGGTCCACGTGTCACCTAGAAAGCTTTACTGTCACATACGTGGCACGATTTCAGAATTCTTTACCAGGGTTAATTATGCGTTTTCATTACAAACCTAAAAGGCTAACTACTCAATTATTTTCATAAACTAAACTAAACTCCAAAGCGCAAGACAAAGATGACGTACGTACGCGAAGGTAAGACCACCCACAGCCAGCGGAATCGTCGAACGAAGTGGGAACGACGACGTTTCTGCATGTCTCCAAAGTTCAAACTCCGAACTGAACAAAAAATTTCAGCGTCTCAAAATTCTGTCAGCAATGAATTCTGCAAAAAAAAAAAAAGAGAGAGATCAAATTTTGGACACACAGTGACCTTTCTCATGGGTTCGCATGTGAAAATACTATAGTACTACAGTATTAACACTTCTAAATGGTTGCACTGGTTTTGAGCTTTTCTACTGTGAGAGATTCATTCAACTTGAAGGAAAGTCCTCAATTTGTGCTGACTGCTGAGGGTGAGGGATGACTGAAGAGAGGGAGCTGTTGCTGATGATAATATGTACCAAAAATAACCATACTAGTGGGGCAGCTCAAAGTCTTCAAATGTTTAGTACAGTGTACGTTTAAAAATAATGCAGTAAGTTAATAGTAAAATATGAATTAAAATTAATTTTCACTTTTAACCCTTCCATATCGATCATTCCGAGGAAGTAATACTTTTTTTTGTTCCATTAGAATAGCTAAATTTGAAAAGTTTTGTATTTAATTGGAAGAGTCAAGTTTTGATTTATTTAATTATCATATCTTTACTAATAAAATTATGGTTGAATCACAATTAATCTATCTTTAAAAATAAAGGATATTAGTAGAAGAAATAATGATAAATTCATTATTTTAAGTGTTATACCTTACATCACATAAAAAATTGTATATTCTCTAAACTTTAACTTTCTAATAAAACGAAGGTATTAATATTTATAATCTAAATGTATCTCGTTGTATCATATTACGTGGTGTTACTGGGTTTGAAAATAGTTTTAAAAAATAATTTTATAATGTAAAAAATGTATTAAAAATATATATAATTAAATAATAAAAAATTGTATTAAAAATGATAAAAAAAATTATAATATATTTAAATTTATTGTTAAAATCAAAATCAAAACCAAATATGGTCTCAAACTTTTAGGGCATGTTCTTTTGGTTTTGGTTTTGAAAACGGTTTTGGTTTCAACAGTAAATTTAATATATTTTAATTATTTTTATCATTTTTAATATAATTTTTTACTATTCAGCATCTACTTTTTATATTTCTAATGCACTTTTTACATTATAAAATTATTTTTCAAAACATATTTTTAAAATTATTTTCAAACCAATCAGTGAGTGAGGTGACTGATTAAGAGCTGAAAGTTGCAAAGTGAAAAGGGACATAGCCTTTCTTTTACTTTGCTGGCACTTTGACAAAATAAGGGGGGTGCAGTAAATGCTGAACAGAACTCTGCAGTTTTTGACATCTTCCTTCAACTTTGTTATGAACAAATTATTACTCCGCGCGCGCTTCCAGTAATTTTTTTCATCCTGGTTTGACTGAGTGGACTTGACCTCGAGGAATTTTCTTTCTTTCTTTTTGGTCATGTTGGCCTTTCATTATTTTTGTTTATGTTTTAGTTTTCACGATAAATTTAATATTTTTATTTTTTTCCATATTTTTAATATTATAAATTTTAAATTTTAATTTCATGTTCTTTTCAAGATCATTCCATAACAAATAAGCCCTTAATTGTAGTATAGGATACTCTTTAATTACTTTTTAAACTTTCAAGCTCATATATATAATTCTTTTGCTAGTTGAAAGTTCTTTGTGATTTACTAGAGAATTTTAATATAATCAACATTTGGTAGTAATATACTCTAAATAATGCCTTTTAATATACTTGGAGTATTAAATTGGTTACAACATAATTATTGTCGCACACGTTTATCTTAATACGTCTTTACACTCTAAGTCGGTGACCAATACAACTATAAAATACTTCTTAATATTTGGGATACCACTTCAAAGACACAACTGTTATTAATATTTGGCGTCTCTTCACCACAACACACTTTCATGGGACACTTGTACACTAAAAAGTGTTTTCTAACAATTGAAATATCAATCTAGATATCCTCATTGGTTTTGCAAGCACCATATTAGAGACAGACCCTTAAAAACATTATGATAATAATTTTCAAATAGACAAATCTTAATAATGATAGGATATATAGCTTGAAGGCCTATTAGTTGAAATTTTGTTATAAATATCTAAATAAAAAGAGTTACAATTGATTACAACTAGCCTTTATGAATTTTCACAACTCATGATGTTAATTTTCAAAATCTATATTGTTTTTTTTTTGAAGGTACACTTCAATTTGCAATTTCAAAATAACATTTGTGACACGATATGATCTCATATAATATATTTACTTTTAGTGTTGTGTTACATTGCACAAATATCGCACGGTTTAACAATAGAACAAACAACTTACTGCTTTTACATTTAAGTTTGCAGAGTAGATTTTTAATTATCCCAATAAATAGTTGAATTGAAAATTATTCATCTAATAAGCATCTTCATGTGGTTCTAAATTTGAGGATCGCAGATAAAAGGGATCCAAAAGGGTGGTGTTAAAAGTTTCTATGTCATAGTGCACAAACATCGCACTGGGTAGAACACAATACTTTATTTTTACGAGTATATATTTATCCCGATAAAGAGTTTAGTTTAAGAATTTTCTCTTTAGAATAAATAAATACGCAGAACATTATACGTTATACTTTATAACGTATAAGTGTCGTCGTACGTTATAAGTTATAACTGTTGTCGTATGTCGCACTGACGACGTTTATGAGTTATAACATGCTATGTACGCTAATAGTTATAAATTGTAACGTGCAACGTATGATGACGATTACAGCTTTTGAAGTTCATTAATTAAAATAGATTCATTGATTGCACAAATATTGCACAGGGTGACAATTCAACAAACACCTTCCTGTTTATATATTTAGTTTGCATAGTAGACATTTAATTATCCCAATAAAGTGTTTAATTACAAATTATCCATTTAATATGCTAAATATATACGTTATAACTTATAACCAAAGTTGTACATTACAATTCACAATTGTCATCATATGTTACAGGTTACAATTTAGAATTGTCATCGCTTGTTGCACATTATAGCTTATAAGTTGTATTTGTTGTCGTATGTTGCTCGTTACAATTTATTATATATTTTTTGTATCGCTACATGTATCTTATGAAATAGTTGTCAAATTGCCCAATTCCACAAGATTGTTCGTAAATAGGTAAATAAAAAGATTTAATAGAAGATTTCAAAATAGATATGTAAGTAAGTCGAGCTGCTCGCGAGTAGATTGGTCAAAACTTAGTTTGAACTCGATTTTGACGGAACTTGAGCTGCCTCGTTTAATAATCGGGTCGAACTTGAGCTCACTTATTACGTATATATATAATTTTATAATGTATATTTTTATTTATAATACTTGTTTGACCTTTTTTTAATATTTCTTTTTAAAAAAAATTGTTGGAGGTCAAGAGATTAAAAAAATGGAGATTTTTTACATTAAAATGAACACTTATTTAAGAATTTTTTTTTTTATATTTGTAAAGTGACACTTGTTTGAGAAAGGATGAGTAATTACTCCTGTTGCATAATAAATGTGGTGTTAGCAAAGACATATTAATACTTATAAAAAGGTATTATAATAGAGTGATAAGTAATCAACTAGTGTTCATTAACCACACCATTCATGGACATCACTCCTAATCTCAACAAACAATGTAATAATAACAAAATAATGTTCAAAAAGAAAAATAAAACTGAAATAAACGCACTCATACAACTATTTATAAGTCATAAGGTACAACTTTAAACCTTACTCCGTATTCTTCGAACAAAACTGACAGATACACATAATACTAATTTCCCCCCTCCCACCTCCTTTCCCCCCCCCCCCCCCCCCCCCCCCCCAACCAATTAATAAGAGTTGAATATTTAGAAGCATTCACAAAAATACCAAGTCAATAATTATGGCCATGGAAGTCCTTGATGACCAATCAATGGAGTATTTAGTACTACAATTAGTTGTGTTGACAGAGAAATTAAATTCTCTCTTATAAATTAAAACTTTTTTTTTAATAAAAAAAAATCATTAGAACACAGAAGGCAGAAGTTGAAGCTGGGGAGAACAAAGAGTATTTATTACACACACTCACACACTAGATGATGGCAGAGAGAGCATTGATTTTACACACAGTGGGTAAGGTGACAAGTTAACCAGAGATTAGAACCCGGGTTAAAAAAACAAGTGGTTAAGGTTAAGAAGCACGACCACAAAATCCCAGATTTTTTATTATCGTCTCCTCTCATCTGCCTCCTTCATCATCATCATCATCATCATCAACCCATAACTCTTCTTCTTCCCTAACCCCAAAACACACTCCTCACACTGTTCTGCGTGTTAATTGCCTTCTTCCTTCCATGGATGATGATAAAGTTTCTCCCTTTTCCCTCAAAACCCTAACCCTTTCTCTAATTATCCACACTTAAATTTAAGCATCAAATCCCTACAGATTTTTTTGTTTTTTTTGAGGAAACGCCGTAGTTTCTAGCTCTACTGAGTTACATGTTTCAGAAATGGAAATAACCACCACCAACGCCACCACCGTCACTGCTTCTGTCAAAACCCCGGAAGCCGAGAGCGAGACGCCTTCCCGGATCCAAACTACCAAGACGGCTAATTTCTCCAACGGGGTTCTCAAGCGCCACCAGCCTATTCACCACCACTACCACCACGGCGGCTTTGGGAACCACCACCATCTTCCAGCTGTGGTAACCTACAAGGAATGTCTCAAGAACCACGCCGCCAGCTTGGGTGGCCACGCCGTCGACGGATGCGGGGAGTTTATGCCTTCCCCGACTGCCAACCCGGCCGACCCCACCTCTCTTAAATGCGCTGCTTGCGGGTGCCACCGGAATTTTCACCGTCGGGAGCCGGAGGAGCCAATTCCACCTCCCAACACCACCGCTGCCCTAGAGTACCAACCCCATCACCGTCACCATCCTCCGCCTCCGGCTGCTACGGCGGGTCACCGTAACAGCGGCGGGCACAGCAGCCCCAGTTCTCCGTCTCCGCCGCCGATCTCCTCTTCCTACTACCCGTCGGCTCCCCACATGCTCCTCGCGCTCAGTGCAGGCTTGTCAGGGCCTCCGGCGGAGAGCAACATACCCATAACTCCCACCGCGACCACCGCGACCGGTGTCTCCGGGAACCCAAATGGGCGAAAGAGATTCAGGACGAAATTCACCCAAGATCAGAAGGAAAAAATGCACGAATTCGCGGAAAGGGTGGGTTGGAAGATACAGAAGAGGGACGAAGAGCTGATCGGAGAGTTCTGCAATGAAATTGGGGTGGATAAAGGCGTGCTTAAAGTGTGGATGCATAACAACAAGAATAACTTGGGTAAAAGGGATCCAGCTAACAGCAACACCAGCGGCAGCGGCACCGCGGGCAACAGCACCAACCCATCGGCGGCCACCACCACAACAGACAACGGTAACGGTAACGGACTTGAATTTACAATCCACTACCACCATAACCATGAAAACAACAGCAACAACAATGACAACAAAAACGGCATCCACAGTCACGAATTAAGCCACCAAATTCTTCACAATCGTGACAGTGTTGTTGTCGCAACTAACGGGTCGTCCTCATCTTCTTGATCTTCTGGTGATAGCGGAGGGATGAATAAGATTTAGATAGTGAGAAGATAGCAAGAGAAGAACTGGTACTCTTTTAGTTACTGCTTTATTAATTAGTTTCTTCTTATTAAATCCATGTTGTTATTTTTAGCTAATGCATGATTAATTAGTGATCCATGAAGGATAAATTTGAGGGATATTGTTTTAATGGCGAATTAATTTTTTTTTTTTTTTTCTTTCTTTGCTCTGCAATTTGAGTTGCATAATACTTCTTTCTTGATACCTGGGTTTTCTCTTTGTTCTCTGAGAATCTATGGAGCTGTTTTCAGCCATTGAAATGAATGGATAAAAGCAGTGAAACCACCACATCTTTTTCATGATCGATCTTATTCTTCTATATATAATCTGGAATTTGCATGCACTAATGACACAGATTTGATTCCCCTGTATCATCTTCTTTCACTCTTGTCCTATTTTAAGTAGCAGAAAGTGTTTTAGGAAACTCAGGATTACAAGAATTTCTCTATTAACTCGAAACCCCCAGATTAATTTGGATTATGCATATTCGTTTGTTGAAAGAACTTAAAGTTTATGGTGGATAATAAATAATTAGTTTAAAGAACGGTTCGTGGTTGCCGCACATCTAATTCTAAATAATTAATTAAATAATTATCCAAAACCTTAAACTTAACCTTAAAGAAGTACTCAAAGACTCCAACCAGATTAGTTGGTTGCTTAAAGGGAATCTTAACTTAAATGGTATGATTTGTTTTTGAACTTTAGCATTAAACTAGAATAAAAGAGTTTCCATTAGTGTGTTGAGGTTGCGTTTGTTTCTTTCCTTTTAAGGGAAGCACTGAGATTAATCAGGTTATTACTAAACTAATGACCCATATTTAAATGAAGATAGATGACGAAAGCAAAGAGTGTCTTATCGACCAACTTATTCGGGTGGGTGGGTTATTTGGTCATTGATGAAGTCATTTAGTTTTTAAAAAAAATTTAAATCACAGATCTTGTTTTCTCGAAGGGCACACCATTCCCTGTTTTGTGTCCGAATCTCGAATTTCAAGGTCCGAACCGACCCGAGCCCGACTGATTATTATTATTATTTTCACGGATAACTTCTCTTATTATTAACTCAATCATCATGGCATTTTTTTTATATTTTTCTAGTTTCTGTTTTTATTTGAGAGAGCATCCATCGTTATCAAAATTTTAATTGTGGGTTTGTGGTCCCAATGTACTAACTCCATTTTTATTTATTTATTTATTATTTACAAGAATCATAAAATCTGTAATAATTACCAGTCTTTATTTTTCTTTTGGGTTTTTCCAAATGAAAGCAAAAACTGATATTTTTTTTTCAATATTCCTTATTTGATAGTACTAATATTACAGTACAGAGAAACCCACAAGTGCCCCTATACCTATAGGCAGGGCCGGAACCGGAATCGGAATCGTGTTCCCGAACACTTCCAGCCCCCTCGTGTATCTTTATTAGTCATATATATATATAGTTATTAAAATTTTCCTTATAATACATTTAACTATCAAAACAAATTTATTCATAGATCATTTAAAAAATTTTCAAATGTGTTTTTTGGCTCCGCCTTTAGCTATAGGCTACATTAGCCTAGTGTAAAAGTATTATTTTTTTTTAATTTTATAAATTGAAAATTATTAGGAATGGGGATGTTTGATGGGGGCTAAAACTAAGATAGATGTGTTTGGTGGACAGAAATCATAATTTTGAAGCGAGTTGTCATCGACCGATAACGATCACCCGGACCAAACCTTTTTCACCAACGGCGTGCAAACTTTCAACCATTACCTTTTTTCTTTTCTTATTTAAATTTTTACGTGTTTTGTCACAACTGTTTGAACACTAATTTGTCGAGGTATATGTTAAACACGTAAAATTCTTTGCTTTGAGTTTCACCTTACGTTGATTAAGATTTAGATATGGGTAATTTAGATATGATTCTGATTGAATGTTGGGAGGTGATGTAACTTCAAATGTACTCCATCTGTTTTAAATTATAAGATATCATAGTTTTTTTACACATGTATTAATAATTATTTTGAAATAACCCCAAAAAAATTTCATTAATATCACGTTATGTGAGATACCAGTAATTAATATATGCAATTAAATGCTTGTTTGTCAAAAGTAAATTTAGAAAATATGTGTTAAAAATAGTTATAATTTAAAAGCTATGTTATTTATATTTTAAAACGGAGGGAGCACTATGTAATACTAATCTCATATTCACACTAACACTATACTTAAAAATAATGTAATTAATTAATCATAAAAAGAATGAAAATATAACAAATAAATAGAAGTTTATAGGAGTATGTGTTGATTACCAAAGATGGAAAGAAATATAGAAGCGGGTGAGGTGAGTAGCGAGTTTAGGTCGGGAGGACCACGTATCCCATCCATGCCCAAAAAGGGCAACACTTTATTGCTTGAAAGCGGTCCCCGGCTGCAACATGGAATTCTTACAAAAATTTCTTTTTCCGTCTTACAAAGAAAATTACATAATTATTTTATACATACACAAACAATATTACATCATTTATTTTTTATATAATAATATAGTACAGTACATAGGATCCATTTGTCCCAATCTACCCACCTTTCTTCTACTTGTCTCCTATCTTGATTATCCAGTTGACCCTTTTCTTTTTTCTCTTAGGAATATCTTTCGATAAAGTATTATTCGTTTTATTAAAAAAATACAATTTTTACTATTCAGCATCTACTTTTTATATTTTTAATACATTTTTTACATTATAAAACTATTTTTCAAAACTTGTTCTTTTTGTTTTGTTTTGAAAACGATTTTGGTTTCAACAGTAAATTTAATATATTTTAATCATATTCTATCATTTCCAATATAATTTTTTACTATTTAACATCTACTTTTTACATTTTCAATACACTTTTTACATTATAAAACTATTTTCCAAAACTTATTTTCAAAATCGTTCTCAAAACGTTCAAAAAGAACATGCCCTTTATGATACACAATGAAACTGTATTACTTGTAATAATTATACTTATAACAAATGAAATTAATTGGTTTTATAATTTATTTCCTAGTTTTTTGTAACCGCTTGTGGCAGTGTAGGTGTTCGTATATTGATGAGCGCATAACCATTTTTATTATTATTATTTTTAAAATTTTAAAAAATGGTTAAAAAGAGACAATAATTTTTTAAAAAGAGAGTGGTCCAGCTCTGGCAGGTGAATTTACAGTTTTGGGCCTCTGAGAATGTAGGAAAGCAACTCAACATTGCCAAACATATATGCCAGCTAAGGATATGCATATGGAATTGGGAGGAGGAATTCATTAATATTGGTGTGCCCACTTTTTTTTGTTTATTTAAAGTTTTGTTTCTCCAAATTCACTAAATGGGCATTTCGAATTTTCTGTCTCAATTTGTATGAAATAAACTTAGAGCGAACTACAAAACTGATCCTTGTTAGCTATGAATGAAAACAAACACAAACTTTATTCACTAAAATTCATGATTGACTTGGTAAAAGTTCAATTCGAGCTTCTTTATTCTATAAATAAAAGAACACAAATTTTACATTCGATTATTTAATAAACGATCACAGTTTCAGTGTTCTAAATCTCTGCGGCGCGACTAAATGTAATTCGTCCATATACTTATTTTTGGCACGTATTATATTTTGCAATTGAATGAAAATAGTATAGTTGTACTAAATTGAAGTGGGGATATTCAAAATGAAATGAGAACTCAATGGAAATTAATTGTACTAGTAGTGCCTAGCATTATAAACGCACATGAAATGAAAAGAAAGGAAAAAGTCAAGGTTGAAAATACTAAAAATAGGATGATGAACATACTATTAGAATACGCAATTAATGTGTTTAAAAGTTAAAGTAAGGAAAAAGCTTCGTTTGTCGAACCCAAATAGGAACTGCGTAGCCGAAATGTCAAATGATCCATAGATCTCTTCGTTTTGGTAGTTGCCCATGTGCTGCTGTTGCTCTCTGTGTCATTTCTCACTAATTAATCACATAACACCCGTAGAAAGTTATATGTCCAAGTTATTCGGTCGTATCTATTCAAATTAATGAGTTACTAAGTACATTGACTTTTCGAAACGTTGTTTCACTGATTTTTCTTATTATTTATAAGTAAGACAACATTGTATTAATCCCTGAAAACACTATCAAAAACATTAGTTTGTATTAGTGAAGATGTTATGAAGAACTATACAAAATTGTTATAACACATGGTGTGATATTGATAGGTAAGTATATTTAATTGTATATTGGTTTTTTCATATTTGATTGTTGTTATCATAATTCTTTTATAATAAATATATTATTTATATTATATTAATTACGTATTAAAAATAAGTAGTTTTACCCCTTTTTATGGTAAATCTAAGGATTTGTAATATAAGTGAATTATTCTCTTATCTGAATCTAGGGGTGCAAGTATTTATCGCCATGGACGAATTTGAAATTTGTGGCAAAAAAATACGAAAGAAAAAAGGTCCCTATTCAAATGCCATTTCGTCTTCACTTTCGAAAGTGCCATTCTTTTTTAAACTTTGATCAAGATATATACATTAAAATTTTGTTTATTTTTCAGTGAACCATACACACAAAAACACGCGCGCGCGCACACACACACATATATATTCACATATACGCATTCGATATCCTAGTTTTCATTCGATGATAGATTCAGTAAGCGTACCGTTAGATCGTTAAAGGGACTAACAAAGCAAAAATGAGGGCTTTTCAAATTGTATAGTCATAGCGCATGTGGGGTTTTATCAGATAGTGAGTGGGATGGATTGGACTTCCTCTTCCCCAATCCATTCCCAGCCCCCCCCCCCCCCCCCCCCCCCCCCCCCCAACCACTAAAACCGATACTCAACTCCAATTAACGCAACGACATTCACGTGTTGCAATTACAAAAGCCCCGGTCGGTACGGACAGGAGAAGATGGACAACAAGTTCGGCAGTTAGGTAACGCCGGAAAATACAGTGGATGACCGACGATGTTAATGATTGATGAATGAGTATGGAAATTTTCCTTGTAATTTTGTGGCGGTAACTGGTAACACGTGTAATTTTCTTCGAATCAAATACCTACCAATATATGATATATCTGCCATTTATATTTATATTTATTTATGAGCCCCTCTACATATACTTTCTTCCCTAAATGTATTTAATTACACCATGCTATGCTATGCGGTGGAAACGAATGCAGTGAATAATGAAGTAAATGCTGGGAAGTGGGAACTGATGTGTTCTGCACCACATACAAGTTTGTGGGCTTTGGAAGGTCGGAAATGTGGGCTTTGGAAGGTCCATTATTGTCTGGATTTAGAGACCATGAATAAGCCCAATCCTCTTTGTTAAGTCTGCTTAGTTTTATTCCAAGCCTTAAACCTATTTCTCTAAACTCTAAACCAAGTTCAATTGGGCTTGCTGAGAAAGTTGTACATTCTGCTTTATCTTCATCTCTCATGTATATTCTAACATATAATCATTATAAAAAAAAAAGAAGCCAGAAATCGTATTCATGATCGACCATTAATTTTGTAATTAGAAACGAAGAAGAGTATAAACTGATCTCTAGCTTGCTGGAAATGGAGATTATTTCGTTTCCAAACACGCAGTTTCTCGATGGATCTTAACGTACACTTCAGAAGAACACATGCATATTCAGACAACTACATATTACGTGTCTGTAACTCTTTTTTCTACAACAAAATTAAGGTCATAATAATGCATGATGCCAAATTAAAAGAGTTATTACTTCGCAAGCAACTGGGAGTTCCTCAGATTTCTATAAATCCATGAAGTTTAAGCACGGTATGATTCGTTTTGTGGTAGTGTTTTGTATTTCCTCTGTGATATAAAGAAGAAAAAAGTGGCTAGCTTGGCTCCAAAAAAATGGTGAGAGTTTTGGATTTGACATCCACCCGATTTCAAAAGAACGTATACCTAAATGCTTGCTCCCTCCATACTCAATTACCTAACTCCAGCGCTTTTTGTTCCTCCCACTTCACATGCCTTCTTTCAAGCCTGGTTTTGGAACAAGCACAAAACGTGCCCGCAATATTCCTCTTCGTTCTTTCCTTCCCTTCCAGCCTAATATATATATATATATATTTGCACCATTACACACTGCCACAGCATGGTATGTATCGCGTGTTGAGTTTAGCATCTCGCGAATCCCTAGCATCGGTCTCTCTCTTCATTTGGCGAGAGAGTGATACTAAACTTCCATTTATAGTATCTAAGAAGCCCGACTGCCTAAAAAAGCCTGCAGCCTTTCCCAATCTGATGCAATATCAGACAGACAGAACTCTAAAGCTAGCCGCCCTTCACTTTTTAGATTTGATCGAGTTGGACACAGATCAGATCGATCTGTTTTACTCTCTCTATTCCATTAAAAGAGTTTACTATGTAACACTAACACTTGCACATTTCACACACCTCATATGCACATTTTTATCAAGACTCGAATCATCCTGACCACTAAAGCTGATCCACGTATTGCTAACTTCAGAAACGACCTAACTCCATGTCTCTCTGGACTCCATAATGCATTTAGATGCAAAAATATCTTCCCAGAATGAATTTAGATAGCCAACAAAATCATGCAAAATCAGCAATTCCCTGGAAATCATTAGCCTTATTCGTAGCTAAAACACTAGTTTAAACCATATTTTAAGAATCATATTGTTTACAGATTTTGTTTTGCACACTACAAAACTCGATCTATTAACATTCATATCTAGGTACAACACAACACAAGCAACAAAAAGCAGAAACGCAACAAACACACAGCGTTCGAAACCCAAGCTAACAAATAACAAACTTCACACACTATATTTATATGATCGATCAAACCATAACGAACCTGTAGGAAATGACGTAAGAGATCGTCGAACCTGTAGCCTTTAATTAGCGTTTGTAGTAGTCGGGGAAGAACATTCGGAGACGACCTCAGCTTCCACCTCCCTACGGTGGAAGTTTCGGTGGCAGCCGCAGGCGGCGCAAGTGAGAGCGCCGTTGCTGCCTTCCTCGCCGGTGGCCATGAACTCCCTGCACCCGTCCACAGCGTAACCTCCGACGCCGGCGGCGTGGTTCTTCTGGCACTCCGCGTACCTCACGTTCCGGACCGTGTAGGCGGAATTCGCCACGTTTTTCGCTGAATCATCTCTCCTCCTCACCACATGAAGCTTCTTCATCATGCCTTCTTCCTTGATGAAAATTGAACTTTTAAAGGAGAATAATGAGAAGGTGGAAATGAAACCCTAACCCTAGTGAGAAAAAGTCTTGCTCTCTTTTAAAGAGTTATGACTTCTGAGTGAAGGCTCTAGTAGAAGTAGAGCTGTCTCACTAATTATATTAATTAATTAATATAATTTTATTTTATTTTTACCATGAAGAAAACTTTCCAAATGCCAAGTAAATGTTGGTAAATAGTGGATATGGTCGATTAATTAAATAATTAATTGGTTAAGAACTTTTACTCATGATTGGTTGGATAGAGAATGAATGACTTAAGCCTCTTTTAATTAACCAAAATATTCTGTGGGCCCTAGGCATGCATCAACCAATTGTTTTAGTTTTGCTTTAATTTGGAGGGTTAATTTAATTAGGTGGTGAATTTTTGTTTTGTTGTATATAGAATTACTATATTTTGACAGCTAAATTGTTGTAGTGTCTGGAGTTTCACCTCATATTGTGTGAGACATAATTATCGTGACAATAGTTTGTAAAATTGTCATTCTACGGGGGATATATTTTGGTGCAGGGTCGGACTTACGATCCTATACGAAATGTCCAAGCGTAAAATTACTGATAAATTATAAAAACTACTCTTATTTGAGTTATTTTAGCAAATTTTTATAGAATCGGACAAAATCGAAAATAGGATAGGATCGCACGATCCTACGATACGTATCGCGATACTGCAAACTATGATCGTGACTAGACGAATTTTGGTATCTTTTGTTTGTTTTTTTATTTAAAAACTTACTATATATATATATATATATATTTTACAGCCAATGGCCTAATAAATCGACCAAAAGTAAGCAAACAATATTTTAGGCAAATAGTCCTTTGGCATTAAAATATGGTTGAGGTGGCTCCAACTCCAAGTATCCATTTGCCCTATCAAATAGTGTTACCATTTTCGCGACGTGTTTTGTATTGGTTGGAAATTTAATTATTTATAGAATATGGCTTAACTTTTTTTTGAAAAATAAAGAATTTAATTGACAGCATTGAAAATTAAAATGGCAGTTTGATCAATAAATATATAAATATATAGGATAACTATGTGTTTTTAAAATATAGATGGATAACTTTCACTCGTAATTTTATATATGGATATATGTCACTGGTAGTATTATATAGAGGAGTAACTAACTATCATTTGCCCTATATTTTATGGAATTGGTGGAAAAAGATTATAGTGCTGCCTAGCATATGTAACACTCTCACATAAGGAGGGATATTATATTTTACGCACTAAATTTATGAGAGTGGTACACGTGTTATGTAGCAGAGAAAATCTCTAGGCGTAATTGGTGCATTCCCCACCCCCCACCCCCCTTTGGTCGTTGGGGGTGGAGGCTAAAGTGGGTGGAATTAGAGTACTAGAGATGCAATTGGAAAAATGGAAATACAATATGGTACTAATTGACAAATTGTATATATTTCTATTTATGATTTGCAATATGTTTGATATATACATAGAAGCGGGTTTTTTTCCCAATATTCATATTGGGACCAAAAATTATCAAAATAGACAAATTTTTTTTTCATTCCCAAAATATAAAAAACGAAGTTGGGAGATTCGTTTTCATCTGAAAACGAATTTCCCAACTTCGTTTCCTTCAAAAATAACAAAAAAAAAAAAAAAACTTGAAGAAAACGAATTCCATGAATTCGTTTCTTCCTTTTTTGTTTTTTATTGAATTCGTTTCTTAATGAAATTAATTTTTTCCTTTTTTGTTTTTTTATTAATTTCATTAATTCAAAAGAACCCCCGTAAATCATTTTTGAGTTGTTATGAAAAAAAGACAAAATATAATTATATAACTGAAATTTTAATTTGTAATTTAATAAATTTTAGATGAAGTAATTTACGGCATTTTTTGAAATGGTGGTCAATTACCTTTGTCTTCTTTATTCTCTCCATTTTCTATATTGCGCCGCCTAATCCCACTAGTATTCCCTATGCAAGCTCATTTAAACTAAAAACAATTAAAAATGGAAACATCAATATCGGTCTAATGTTATTTTTTTTTTTAGAGAAATGAATTTATGAGTTTTGTTTTTAACGGAATTAATTATTTTTAAAACATAAATGCGTGACTAAATTTTCAAAGATAAATAAATTCCCCAAATTCATTTATACGGAGATTTTATGTATTTCAAAAAATGCTGTAAATTACTTCATCTAAAATTTTATTACAAATTAAAATTTCAGTTACATAATTATGTTTTGCATTTTTTTTATAACAATTCAAAAACGATTTATGGGGGTTCGTTTCGAAAACCCTAAAATTCGTTTTTCATTAAATAATAATTATTTTTAAAAAATGAATAAAAACTTAGAAACATGTTGGTGAACCGTTTTCAATGAAAATAATTATTTAATTCTTTTAAATTCGTTTAAATATAAATTTTTTTATTTATTTTAAAAATAATTTTAGTGGAATTCGTTTCTTAATGAAATTAATAAAAAACAAAAAAGGAATTCGTTTTCAAAAGAAAACGAATTCCTTTCAAAAATTTTTTTTTTTTTTTGGTTAGTTTGAAGGAAACGAAGTTGGGAGATCTGTCCCAACTTCGTTTTTTATATTTTGGAATTTTTATTTTTAATTATTTTCGTATTTATATGTGGCCAAAATAAATATTTGAGGAAAAAAATCACATAGAAGCGGTTCCCCAAGACTAAAATCGATGCTCATTCCTAGATTCCTATTGCCTACGTCATCAAATACTCAAACTTTTTCTCTAAATTAATCGGATAGTTTCCATTATGTTTCATTTGATTCCTTAATTAAGGCACTGGAACCAAGGTTTTTTTTAAAAAAATTAATAAAAATAATATTTGGTTGAATTTTTTGATCTTTTTAATTTTTTTTAATTTAGGAAATTAGTGATAGATAAATATATGCAATTTTAAGAAATTATAATTTTAAGTAAGGTAGTTTTAAAAAATAGTGACAAATATCACACAACTATCTGATTTTGTAAAAAATATCACTTTTTTTTAAAAACTCCTTCTACAGACACTTTACTTTCAAAACGTGCAAAAACTACCACTTTCTCCATAACGGACGTTAAGGCTCTGTTCTCTTAGTACTATAGATAGGAAATTTTTTTGTTATAGAAGAATTTTGTTTTTGAGGGAATTTTTTTTGGGGATTTGTGTAGGAAAGAGAAGAAAAAGTGTAATGATTATGTTTTTTTTGAATTTATGTGAGTGAGGATTTAGAGGAAATTTTTAAATTTGAATTGTGAATTTTGTAAAAATGATGTTGTTTCTTTGTGTAATATTTTTGAGAAAAAAATGATATTTTTCCTGATTATGTTCGAAAAAAAACAGAGCCTAAGTGACTGACGAAAGAAAGAACGCAGGGGCAAATCCATCTTTTCATGTATTTTCACTGTTCATCTTCCCCAAACTTTTCTCAAGAATGCCAGCTTCTTCTTCAGGTCTTCTTCCTCTTTCGATGCCCCTTGAGGATGAAGACCCATATAGGCGAAAATTAAATCTGGGTTTCTATTTAAAAAAAAAAAAATGTTTATGCTTGCTTTGGGTTTCTGGGTTTCTTCGTCCGAGTACTTGTGCGAGTCGAACAAGTACTCACACAAGCAACCGAATTGCCTGGGTTTCTAGATATCATTTTCTTCATTTTTTTTTTTTTTCTCCTGGTTTCGGAAATCGTTTTCTTCAGTTTTTTCCTTTTTGTTTCTGATGATCGAGTTCAAAACATTAGCGAGGTGTACTTCCCCGAATGGGTTTACGAGCACCTAGTGAAAGGAGAAGAGTTGAGGATCCAAATCGAGGAAGATGGAGAGGACAAGATCGCGAAGAAATAAGCGATTGCCGGACTTTGGTGCATTCAGTGGAGCCCTGTGGATCACCCGTCGGTAACATTTGTTCTTCAAATGCTTGACGGAAATGATGAAAAGCTAATTCTTCCACCAAATCCTTTTGGTCCAGAAAATGGAATGAATTAAGTTGATCCAAGTAAAAACCAGAAGGAAAAAACTGAGGAAAATAATTTCCAGGCAATTCGGCTGCTTGTGCGAGTAATCCTCTGACTCGCACAAGTACTCGGACGAAGAAACCCATAAACCCAAGCAAACAGAAATTTTTTTATTTTTTTTAATAGAAACCCAGATTTAATTTTGGCCTATATGGGTCTTCATCCTCGGGGGCATCGGAAGAAGAAGAGGAAGTAGATGAAGAAGAAGAAGCGGAAGATGAATCGGAAGAAGAAGACCTGATTTCCAGTCCTTTGGGGGTATCAGAATAAGAAGAAGAAGAAGCAAAAATTTGGGGAAGATGAACAGTGAAAAGTCATAAAAAGACGAATTTGCCCTTACATTTTTCCTTCCGTCAGCCACTTAATGTCCGTTATGGAGAAAGTGGTATTTTTTGCACGTTTTGAAAATGAAGTATCTATAGAAAGAGTTTTTAAAGAAAAATAATATTTTTTGTAAAACCCGATAGTTGTGTGGTATTTGGTGCATTTCATCCTTTAAAAAAAAGTAAGGCAGCAAACACACATAGCCGTTTGGCTTCTAAACTTAAACCTTGTGGACATATATAATAGATTTTAATATTCTTGAAATGTTACATTGTTATTATTATTATTATTATTATTATTATCTAATCATTTAATTCCGAATGATTATATTCTCCAACGGTATGATAGTTTGACACGCGATAACTGAACAATTGAATTTGATACGTGTACTTCTAATAATTTATGTTTTAACATAAAATGCGATATTCTATATGCTAAATTCAATAATTGAACACTGAAAAATTGGTACGCGTGTATTGAAAAAACACGATACGATATTTAAGAGGTTAAACTCAATATTTTAACGTATAAAAAGTATGTATGCATGTTTTGAAATATAATATACTTGTGGAATACTTAAAAGGCTAAACTTTATATGCACGTCATTGAAACATGATACACGTTGGATTAAGCGTTTTAAATACTTCTGACGAAGGAGTAAACCTTAAGGCCCTGTGTGGTATGATTTCCAAAACATGATTTTGAGATTTATTTTGATTTTATAATATTAAAATTGTATTGGGAATATAAAAATGTGTATTGAAAAATGTAAAAAGGTGTATTGAAAATAATTAAAAATTATTATAAAATTAAAACTTTTCTCAAAACATGGTTTTGAGAATCAAAACAAACAGGGCCTAAATGTCTGCGATTTGAAGTTGCGGATTAGCAAAAAAGACGGGTTGTAAGTAGTTTGATTACACAACTACTAGCTAGTTTGCTTACCACAATGCCAAATCGAATGACCCAAAAAGATGATGATTTGGAGGTTAATTAATTATTAATTTACTGTTGGTAATAATATATAGATATATATTATTTAATGGTAAATAAAAATCAACCCATAGGTTGGCATTGGCAAGGGGAAAAAACCAAGGTGCTAAAAAGGCCCCAAAACAAAAACAAATAATGAAAGAAGCAGACTAGCTCGAAAGTTGGGCCAGGGATGTGATGGCATTACAACAGCAAAAAAAGAATGAGACAGTAGGAAAGCAAACTGTGGTGATTAATTACTACTTTTGTTTAGTGGCCTAATTCATGTTGATTAAGACAGCCCAAAGTTAAACAGGTAGTTAGTCTTAATTGATGAATTTACAGAAGCTAAGGTTGATGGAGACTTAAGTAGGAAAAGTTATGCTAACTTTTGTTTTTGGTGTTTCACTTTGCTTCTTACCAACCCAACCCAACCCCCATCCCCCGTGTCTTTCATTTTACCCTCGTACGTAGCTCTTTTCGGGACCATTAATATAGCATCTTAGGCTTCCAAAATTAACCATCCTTCTTTTTGTTTAGGGGAGAGATAAATATAGTTTTTTCAATCTATTGTCAGATTGATGATACGTCCATTCATTTTCTCTGTCACGACTAGGCGACATCGAGATTAACCGAGCCCAGACATCAATCCTTCAAGAGAAAGAGCTAGTTAGATTTTGTTCTCGAGATTGTGTACAACGTACAAATTCTAATGGCTAAATTAGTCAAGAGTTGAGCAATGGACAAGGTAGAGAGACTATATAACCGTGTGAGTAATGTAATATTGAGAAAATTTCTTACCTTGTTTTGATATTGTCTTTTATATAGTGTTTGTTTTATTTACTGTACCTTGTAGACGAAGAGTCTTACAATTTGGTCACGTGTTGTTGAGATCATGCATCGTATAAGTGTGGTACATATGGAGCATACCATTCGGCTGAATGCCCATGTACCATACACCATTAACGATCAAAGAAAACAAATTTATATGAATGTTAATTCAAAATTTCTGCCAGATTTACGGAATATCATATGCGTGTAACGTTTAAAACCACTTTGTTTAAAGATGCCGTTGTATACAATTAAGCAATATAAGAAGGCAACAAAAGTGTGAACGCTTAAATGAACATTTGAAGCAACTAATTAATAACTATTGTAACAGCAAAATGATTAAGGATGGGGACTTGATTATGGAGGACATGTTTACTCCAATTGTAGAAAGTTGGCGTTGATTGATGATGCAACGTCATGGCAACTCACCAAATAAATACGAATCTCTTATCCTTTCCATTCCCATCATTATTGATCATGTTTAATTAACCACCACCACCACACTTAATTAGATTGCCTCTCAAATCTCAATCGTGCCTTCACTGTGGGATCACTTTTTTCAATAATATTCGTAATTAGCTTTCTTAATACCAAGGATACACTAGAGATCTTGGTCCATCACCAAGCATTTAACGCATCCACCCTGATGCCTATTCAAGTTTTAATCATTGAGGGGTCATTTGTTGTACCACTTGTCACACTCATTTGTACAAAAGTACTTACGATTATAATTTTTTTTAAATCATTGCATGTACTGAAATTTAAACTCACAAATTAAGGCTTAGCTGCAATGCACTAGGTTTTTTTTTTTTTTTTCCTTTTTCTTTTTCCGAGAGTGTTTGAGTGGCGGTTAATGGCAGGATGATGCAACTCTGATATCACGAGTTCGGATGAAGGAAGGGAAGGTTTTTTTGGTGTTATAAATTTGTTCAACTGGATTAATGATGGATATGATACTAGCCCAATGATGACAGTGTTTTTCTGGACTGGGCCTCGGCCCAACTCACAGAGGGAGACGCGCATTGTACTATATACTTGAGCTTACCAGGCCCTAAAGATTCAATATACAGCGGCTTTAGTAATTGGGCTAATTTAAATTTGAAGCCCAACTCCGGGGTTGCCCTAATTCCAAAATCACGTCTAAGGGATGAATTAATCGGACGGCTCCCCGCCGAGTTTTGTTTTGATTTTCTTTTTTATACTTTATATATCATTTCTTATCTCTTTTGATGATTGTATTTAAAAAGTAAAAAACAAAATTACTATGTTGAGGTTGCCCAATAGGTTGTAACACATGACAAAATAGTAACATTGAATCATATTTAATATTATATTAGAGAGTAGAATCTTTTTGTGAGAAGAAATGGGAATGACTATATATTTTAAAATCGAACTATCTTGATGGGACGTGATGGACGTAGGGGAAAGCGGTGATGAATACTGAACAGTCGGAAATGTAAAAAGAGCACATGCATGATACTAAATACGTTACAGGGACAGCCAGTTGGGGAGCAGGGTGGCGGTGGTGATTGCTCTTTGCTCCACTGTGGATGATGGTGGTTAACAACTCCCCGCACATGCCTCTGTCTTTCTCTTTGGTTGTTTTTTGATTCTTCTTTTTCTTAGCGGGCCAGATGGGCGACCCGGTTGGAGCTCCAATCGCTTCTGTGGGGTACAATTTCCATGACCACCAAAGGAGCACATTTTTGTGATATTTTTAGTAGTATATATTTTTGGCGCTCTTAGGCTCCGTTCTGTTTGTGATCGGATTGGAGAAATTTTAAGAAAGTAATATTTTTTGGAGGGAATTTCTTTTGGGGTTTTGTGTAAAAAAGAGAAAAAAAAGTGCAATGATTATGTTATTTTTTTGAATTTATGCGAGTTAAAAATTTAAAGGGAATTTTAAAATTGAGTAGAAAATGAAGTTGTTTCTTTAAGTAAAATTTAGAATGAAAAAAGTGATGCTTTTTTTGTAATGGGATGAAAAAGAACAGAGCTTTATAGTCGATAAGTCATTAAGGTTTAGTAATTAAATTAATGATATAATTTTCCGTTTTATGTCAGGAAATAAATAGTTTAGTAATTAGTATTTATTGCAATTTTTATTTTATTTTAAAACTCACTAAAACGATATTTTATCGCATTTTTAAGTACTAAGTGAGAATTATGCTAAAAATGTTAAGAATATTTTGTTTGTTCATTCATTCTATCAAATATCATTAGAAAGGTAAACAAGTTAACTAGCCGTTGAAAAGTAAATAAGCTATCGAAGGGTTGAGTGTTAGTGATAGAAGAGCTCTTGTAACGAATGTCAAACATTTGTCCCATTTATTAAGATAATTATATAGGTTAAATTTAAAGAGTTAGAAGAAAATAAGAAAAATTAAGAAACTAGCAGATACAAAAATAAATAAAAATTCAAACTTTTAAATTGATTAGACATTGCTTCACTATCTCTTCGAGGACATTCGATATAATTAGAACACGACATTACTTCGTTCCATACAAAATAATACTGTAATTGTGTTGATGGATAAGACATACGTACCATGGGATGGGTCCATGAGTATTGTCAATCAACGCAGGAATAGTCATATCTTTCCCATTCTATTTTGATTAGATAAAACAATTTCAAGATTAAGGAAACGGAAACATCACTGTTTGTGACCGCACCTTAACGTTATTTTGTCCAATTCTTAAAGATAAACACTTACTCCCTCCGTTTTTAAATAAGTGGTAATTATACTCCAATTCGACTACAATTTGATTCCATTATCAAGACGACTCGATTCTATCTGAATATACAATGCTACGTGATGCAGCAAATACACACTGCAAATGTTTTTGTCAAAAAAACTTATTGTTGTTTGTTTGACTAAAAAAAATTAAAATTCAGGCTGTTTCGTATCAAAGAGCTTATACTTTCGATGACAATAATTCAAACACTTCACATGCAAAGAGCATTTAAGGCTAAACTGTAGGTTTCCAAAGCGATTGCTGCCCTCTCAATTTTGATTTACGTTGACTAAAGTTATTTACATTTTTACTTCTACAACCTGTCAGCCACTAGTAATTTATTAGTCAACAAAAAAAACAGGAGTCCAACTCCAACCGCTTTATCCTTTACCCCATTCCATTCCAACAATTAATTATAATTATTGAGAATTATTTTATTCCCTTTGCTATTTTTTAATTTACAATATACATTTTACCATTAATAAATCAAACAAAGTTATGTCGTCTCTTATATTATTTTAGTTTAATTAAAATAGTCAACTTTTCATAATATTTTATGTTTCTGAGTTCACTTTCATCGTCAATCTATTCATGTTTAATTATTTGTGTTAATATATTCAACATGAGTAATGATAATCTTAGCAATAAATCATAACAATTTTTTCATAGCAATTCATGTGGCATGCATTCATTAGTTATATTTTTATTAATATTAAATAATTGACCAATAAATACATATCACATGAATTACTATTAAAAAATTATTATGATTTGTTAATGAGTATATCACTACTCATTCAACATCAGCGTCAAAATTCGACATTAGCTGGTGTCGTGTTCAGTTTGACACATTCGTCAATGCTCTAGCCTCTAGTAGATGACTGTTTTTTTAAAAAAAAAAAAAAAAAAAAACTTTTATTGGTAATAAAAACTTTCACTGTTCTACGTAATTGAGAATAGCACAAAAAAAAAAAAAAAAAAAACTGGCTAATTTATAGAATGGTAAATTAATCAAAGTCACATAAATGATCTCCTTAAATATGATCATCGGAAACAAAATATCGTCAATGTCTAACTGATCAAGAAATTCAAAAGATTGTTTTTCCAGAATTAATTCACTATATCGATCACTAAGTATTACTAATATAGAGAATTAATTCTTCCAATCACTGAAATAAACTTGCATTTTTCATCAAACGAGTCCAGTTTGGGTTGAATCAAATCAAGGATCCTTCATCCAGCAACCAATTCTCCAGCATCGAAAACGGAATTTCCCCTTCTTGCTCCGGCTTGCTTTCACCCTGGAAAAGACTGGCCTCCGGCGACGACTGGGAATTCGGAGACTCAAACCCAAACAGCGATTCAAACGCTTCAGATAAATCTATCCCGCTTTTGCTCTCCGCGCTCGGCATTTCGTCGCTGGAAATACAATCCGCGGCGGTGCCGGCGTTGTAGAAAGAGTGCTGAGTGCTTGAAGATTTCGAACATTGCGATGATGAACTTTTCACCCACCCTTTCAGTAATTTCGCGATGTTTTCGCAGCTTGATGCGTAAATGGACGACCCGGGACCCGGTTCAGATATTTCGTCGGGTAGACCCATCTTGATCTCGTCGGTATGGAAGGCGGATTCATCCAGGGTCAAAGCGTCATGTAAGGCCTGTTTGGCTGTGTTGATGTCCGTTTGGAGCCTTCTTTCCCACTGGCCTTTGGAAATAGAGTGGGAAGACGACGACGACCCGTTTTTCTGCGGGGCAGAGCTATCCGAACCCGAACCTGTTTGTAGCTTTTTAAGCTTCTTCTTCAAATGGGTATTCCAAAAATTTTTGATATCGTTGTCCGTTCTCTCAGGGAGGTAAGAAGCTATGGCAGCCCATCTGTAATTAACCAATCATGAGACTAGCTATTCACAAAATTAATGAGGATGAAAACGAAAAGGGATGAAGAAGAAGCATACTTATTGCCTAGAAGGGCTTGAAGCTGGATGATCATTTTCTCTTCCTGATCCGTAAAGTTACCCCTTTTGATCCCAGGCCTTAGGTAATTTGTCCATCTAAGCCTGCAACTCTTACTGCATCTCCTCAAGCCTGAAAATTTCAAGGCAGACAACCAAAAAAAAAAATCAGATTTTGAACCGACCATTTCTGTTTTGTTTGTTTTATACCCATAAAAAGAGGTAAAAACGGAAGGAGATTACAGACACAGACGCAAAACAGTAAGAGAGACAAAGAGAACAAAACAGAAGGAACGAACCTGTGTTAGTGGGAACCGCCCTCCAATTCCCTGGACCATTTTCTTGAATATAAGAAACCAGCATTATATCTTCCTCAGGCGTCCATGGCCCTTTCTTCACTCCAACTTTATCACAGCAAGGAGGTCTCCCCATTTCAAATTATCAATCACAGCAAGGTTGTGCTTTGTTTGCCTTTCTCTGTATGAGTATGTAAAAGCTGTAGAAGTAAAAATGTCTTTTCTCTGTTTGTTTCTGTATATGGTTCTTGGGAAAAGCTGAGAGACAATGGTCTAACGCTAAGATTGATAGAAAGAAATGCAGAGAATATGTAGAAAAACGTCCCATATATAGAGTGAAAAAGAAAGAAAGAAATTAAACGCTGACCTAATTAAAACACAAGGGACTGAGAGAGAGTGTGAGAGAGTATTCAAAGAGTCAAAAGGGTGGACAGGCTGAAGCATTTACTTCCATGGGCTCGCTTAGCTAAGGTCAGCTGGTGTCTATGCCTCTTCTGTTTCTCTTCTTATTTTTTCTTTCTTTTCTCTCTGCTCAGCAAAACCGCGTCGCATTCAATGTGCTGTATATTTCCTCTTCTGGGTTTAAACTCCTTAGATAATTTTGTGGTTTAAACTTAAAGCCTCCGATCATCATCATCATCATCATCTTTATTACTCTTCCTTGCAAGCTTCAACAACATCGATCCCCCTCCCAGAGGGTCGCTTTCTGCGGTGAATCGGCCCTTTAATTTCTCAGATTAATCCTTACTACATTCATTCATTCATTCTTTCTTTTCCCAGGAATTATGTGTTTGTTTGAGTTTTACTAAACTTTAAAGCTCAGAAAATTACGTACGTTTGATTTGATCCCATGCAAATTAAAATGGTCAAAACCCAATGAGATCGGATGGTGGAATGGAATACGTTTCTTTTTTCTTTCTGTGTTTTTCATTTGATCGATCATTCATGGATGATGCATGTGGGCCAATTAAATGACGGTCCTTGAGTGGGGACCATACATATTTTGTGTGCCTATTTATTATGGCGCCTTTGGCTCAATGGTAAAACATTCATTACCCTCCTCAAAAAGCTGGGCATGTTCTTCTTGTTCTGTTTTGAAAACGGTTTTGATTTCAACAGTAAATTTAATATATTTTAATAATATTTCATCATTTTCAATACAATTTTTTATTATTCAGCATCTACTTTTTACATTTTTAATACACTTTTTATATTATAAAACTATTTTCCAAAACTTGTTTTCAAAACGATGAAAAAGAACAGGCCCGAATAGTTTTGAAAACGATTTTGAAAATAAGTTTTGAAAAATAATTTTATAATATAAAAAGTGTTGAAAATGTAAAAAATATATGCTGAATAGTAAAAAGTTGTATTGGAAATGATGAAATATGATTAAAATCTATTAAATTTACTGTTGAAACTAAAACTGTTTTCAAAACAGAACAAAAAGAACAGGCCCTAAATTTATAGCCTACTATTACTTTTTCAATTTACCACTTCACATTTGCTGTAGCGAGGAGGGACTGTATCCTCTCATGACACTAGGGGCCTGTTCTCTTTGCAAGGTTTTAACTCGTAACTTTCAATGATATTATTGCTTACAAAGTTCGAATACATAATCTGAATATCACAAAATCTTGGTTTTTTTTTTTATTGCAATTCTAATCCTTCCCCAATAACATCTATCAAACCTCCCAATACGTGGAATGTTCAAGTACATAATCTTGATATTACAAAATTTTCCTTTTTTACTACGTACTCAACCTTTCACCTCCTTAGTAATTAAGATTTGCAACTTTTATAATGAATTTTTAGACTGCAACAAGCTTTGTTTACAATTGTTTACTTAAGGTGACAATTTAAATCGTGCCCGTGCCGAGAAATATCGCCCCCTATGCACATGGAGATTCGGTTTTTGTTATTTGCTGCTACGTACTGCTTGTGTTTTTTTTTTTTTTTTATTCTTTTTTGGCATGGCAAATGAAATGACCGACGCAAATTTTATTCAACGGAAGTGACGTATTGATGATATAGTATAGGAATGGGATATCAATCAATTTGCATCAAGAAATGGAGTGTTCAACTACAAATTATGCCTAATAAACCACCTCTTTTAATTAGATGCTTTAATGGACTACTATTCCTCCTTAACATCCCATTATTTCTTTGGAAATAGTAATACTAAAGTCATTTGAGCCTTGTAGTAATTTTGGTACTTTTTCTTTTTACGTTTTTGGCAGTCTTGGTCAATTTTATATGCCGTAAGAGGTTTTCAAGTCATTTGAGCACTTTATTTCAAATTTGAAAAGATAAAGTCAAAATTTAACCATCAAAACTAATAGACAATTAAAATTGAGATAAATGAAATACAATTGTGACACATTTTGCTGTAACTATAGGATTTTATATTTTTTTATTTATGGGTTAAACTATAGTCCCTTCATTCACCAAATAATGGCCTATGATACACAACTATGCAATTGTATTATGAAATTGCACAGGCCATTATTTAATAATTAAATAGTTTCGTGAGGAGACTATAGTACTCCCCTTTATTTTATACCTCTTAATGGATAATAAGTTTAAAGAATTCAAATTAGGCATCAAGATTAATAAATTTTTCATAAGAGATCCAAATGACAGGGAAACTTGCTATAGCATATTAAAGGGACAAGAAGTACCAAAATTTTACATAAGGGGTAGAAGTGCTAAACTAAAAAAAAATTGAAGATAAAAGTGCTACGAGACTAAACACGATAGACCAAAAGTGTCCCTCTTTCTATTTTTAACGTTAACCTTTTGACAGAATTGTACACGCAAAATAAATTAAAATTAAATTCTTAGGGGTAGGTTTTTTTTTTTATTTTTTTATTTTTGATGTGGTTTGACTGGTTCAACATTTATCATTTAATGCGATAATTAGGAGACTTGAAGACTTGTGTTTAGCTGTTTTCCAGTGCTCCCTGCCACATGCTCCATAGAGAATTTCTTGTCAAGAATCTAAAAATTTCCATGGCCTGCAATTAATTGCATTATGGCAGTTGTTATTATTGCATCTCTGCACAATTTGAATTTTGCACTGCATCATTCAGCCACACAATTAATATATATAATTACGCTACCACAAGAACAGTAAATAACACGTCATTCCTCACATTAATATATATATATATATATATATTTTGCCTATAAAGTGGCATTAAAACATCGTTGTTTCGTGTCAAAATGATATTAATTTAATAATAATTACCATATGGGCCACCATAAATTTTATTTATTTATCGTTTTTTGTAATTATGGTTCTTTTGCCTCTAGACTAAATCTTTTTTTTTTTTTTAATTCATTACTATGTTTCATAGTCATGATCTATAAGGAATTGAACCCCCGACCTCATAGTGGCACGTCACAATCGTTAGAGTATTAACTCCTTCCTGTGCTAACTCTAATTTTAATCCAAAATATAAATATAGATTAAATTAACCAGAGTGATTTTCTTTTTCTTTGTTCTCTCAAAATATATAAATTGTTTTTTTTTTTATAGTATTAAGTTTATATAAAAATATAAAATGTAAAAGTAGTGATCCTTTTTTTTTAACAATAAAGAGTTGAAGAATTCTAGAAGAAATATTTTTTATTTCCTGGATGGAGAGAATGATAAATAAATATAACACACAACTGTTTTACTACATATTCTTTCCACAGCCTTGTAGTTGTATGTCACACATTACGTCAACTACCAATTAAAATAATCATTTTCCTTTTCGTAGCAAAACATTCTTACACGCATTTATAGATGTGAATGTGTTGTCTAAATTATTTTAACACAAAATTAAATTACGTTATTTTTATTTTAAGTGTTTCACTTTGAAACTATTAAACTAGTCATACGCGGTCACAATTAGTATGGTCAAATTAAGTATAACGAGTTTGGTGCTAAATTCATTGTATCTATCCATCTCAATCTTAGTTTCGTCGATAGTTAAATTTCAACAAAAACTTCTCGATCTCACTCACGAATATAAAGATAAAACTTAACAAACTAGGTGAATTTTATCAATGAGCAAAAATAGAAATGGTGAGCAAAGTACTTGGACTATAATTACTACTAGTATTATGTATGATTTATGAGAATTTACTCAATGGTAAAATATTATATACATATATAGTGGATTCCAAATAGTGAAATAGGAAAGAGATTGATAGTTGTAATTTAACATTTAATTAAGGAAAAACAAAACGGAAAGCTATAAAGTAATGTAAATGAATGTTCATACTCCCTCAGTCATACTCAAAAAATTCACTTTCAAAAAAAATCTGGTCTCATCTAAAGTGTCAACTTTGAATTTATTTACATTACATACTCTTACTAATATAACAATAGGTGGTTCACAATTAACCTTTACTTATTAAGATAAGGATATAAGTGAAAAATATGGTGGTAAATTACTTATTTAAAGTGTTGTACCTCACAACCATAATAAGTTGTACACATTTCAAAATAGACTTTTTGAGTGAGTCGGACGGAGTAATAAAGTATGGATAGTGGTCCGTGGATATATGAAGCAAGTCATGAGCTTTCTAATTTCAACCATGGGATAAGACAGCACAAGCATCACGGATCCATCATGGGCTTCCGAACCAACTACGCTTTATTTGTTGTTTTGCCATTTTTACTCCATACATTTCAAAATGTACATAGGAATATAAGTAAACAAAAAAAGGAAAAAAGTAATAGAAATATACTAAGTAAAAAAATATACTCACTCAGTTTCATTAGAATAGTTAGATTATTTACTTTTTAAACGCGAGCTAGTAAAATATATGAAAATTAAAGTTGAACTATTCTAATAGAATATGAATAATTTCTTAAACTAAATATACTTAGTGTGAATCTATTAGAGTATTGTATTTTATGCGTTGTTGTAGTGTGAAAATATTTCTTTAACTAAAGATTCAAATTATGCATATACGGCCGGTGGCAAAATTTCTTCGAGACTGGCAGGGACCTAACCTCTGCAATAAAAAATAAATTTTTTTTTTATATTCTATGCCTAGGGCTTCTCTCTTCTAGGGGTAGCAAAAAAACCCACTAACCTAAAAACCGCCCAAATCCATTGGGTATTAACCAAATAAAACCCACTTAAAATAATAATGGATTGGGTGAGCTTGGGTTAAATATGTAATGGGCGGGTTTAGGGTAGCCCATTGGGTACCCTAAAACCCACCCATTATGGGTATCAAAAATACCCATTCAAAATTACCCTTAAAAATATAAACAAAAACTCAACAACTCACTTATTTTAGTGGGTCCATTTTATTTTTTTCTTCAAACTTATTTTTTTTCTTATTTATTTTTCGTGTTCTACAATTACTTTACGTTTTTTTCTCCCATTTATTATTTTATAATATTTTAAATTACTTACTTAAATACTAATTCAAAATTCGTTCGGGCTTAGGCTCGGGTTTAGGGCTGGGCCGGTTCAGTTCTGGCCCAGTTCTGGACCGATTTCTGGCTGGGCCTTGGGTCCAGTTTCGGGCCGGGCCCACTTCGGGCCTCGGGTCCAATTTCGGGCCGGGTCAAAAAATGCCCGGGCCCAATTTCGGGCCTCGGGTCCAGTTTTGGCCCGGGCCCAGTTTCGGGCCTCGGGTCCAATTTCGGGCCGTGCCCAATTTCGGGCCTTGGATCGGGGCATGCACGGGTTTATATAAATATAAAAAAATTAAAAATTGTGTTTGGAAAAAAAATTTACATATGATTAAATATAAAAGTATACAAAATTTAATATTTCAAATTTTAGAATAGATTCAAAAAATTAAAATTCGCGTTAAAAAAAATTAAAATGAAATTAAAAAAAAAATTAAAAAATTTATTAAATAAGCCTTATATTTTTGTATAATGGGTATTATGGGTACCCATAACTACCCATTACCCATTTGAGTTAAGACCATTAATTGAATGGGCAATGGGTACCCATTACCCATTAACTTAATACCCATTTAATACCCGCCTAACCCGCCCATTTGACACCCCTACTCTCTTCTCTTTCTTTCTATGCCGTCTCTCCGCTTCTCAATTTTCATGTGGGGGAGCTCCTTTCTCCCCCCATCTAATAAGTATCTCATTGTTGAGAGTTTTTTATCTCTCCTTGTCGAGAGTTTTCTGTTTTGAGTTTTAATAGAGTTTTGTCCTTTTCGTTTTTGGAGTTGTGTTCTTAACTTATATTTGAACTCTTTAACTTCAGATCCATGGAATAGAGTTGTTGATGAAGAAGATGGTGAAAATAAAGCCGACAGAGGTTGGCTTCCTCAGTTGTTCGTCAGGGATCCCATAATCCCTTATGTCATGGGTCAATTTTGGCGCTATATCATAACTTAGTAGCCGTACCGTTCAGATGATCTGCTCAGCTATTTGCAATTTTGCTGCTCTGTGCTTAGCTATAGGCTAGATTTGCAGTTTGTAGATTTGTTTTTCATATATACTTTGATTCTAGATGATCGATCTGATTTTCAGATCTACTTTATTTCTAGATTGTATTGCTTGGCTCATGACCTACTGTTAAATTGCTGCTGGAAGATATTTCCAGTCCGTTAATTTAAGTATTTTATTTTTGTTTAAAAAAAAAAATTATTTTTACATAAATATTTAGTCATTATAAAAGAAATTTATTAGTATTGCCTTTATAATTTTGGAACCAGAGTTGCGCCACTATACACCAAGGAAGGGAGTGTTTATTGGTATTTTGTGGAAAAACGTACATTTGTTTATGAGAAGATCATAATGAGAAAATAACGTGACTTTGAGAATTGGAATTGTTGACGTTCTTCCATAAATCTTCTCTCCTCTCATCCATCCCCCGTTTTCCAAGAAGAACTGGCGACGCCCTTGCCAATTTATTCTGTTATTATCATTATTATTTTTTTATCTTTTCCCTCTTTTTTTTTTCATAATTTTCTTTTTTAGTTAAAATTATATAATACCCAAGATAATTAAGATCGAGATTCTGGGCATGATCGGGTTTTAAGTGCAGAAGTTGAACCGATGTAATCCAATCATACATTATAATTTAGATAAATTTTGTTATAAAATATTTCTAAATATATTTATTATAGGATTAGGATAATTTTAGTAACTTTCGATTATAAAATCATGGATTTTGATTACGAGGACTGTTTCAAATCAAATGGCGTTTTTTTTAATTTTTAATTTTTTGTATTTTGACTAATATTTAGAAATGACTTCAAAATTTTAAATTATCCGTTAGTCTTCTCTGTGGGCCGAAGCCCTTTCATCTACTCGTCAGCCCATAAAATTACATACGCAGTCCTAAAAGATGTAAATGGCGCAAGAATGTGTCGTGAAAATCTCCAACGTTAATGCCTTTAAGTTATCGTTCAAACTAATGTTTTACCCAATAATTACACTTATCTCAACTAATTTTTTATAAACTGATGTTATATGTATTTATTGATCAATAATGTAATGTTATTATTACATCAGTTGTTATAAAAAATATATATATGATAAATTAATTAAAATAAGAGTAATGATACCCAACTCAACTAATTCATAACTTTCACATATTAAATGAGGTGTCATCCATTCATTAGCTACATTTTTATGAAATACTAATTATTAATACTAACTACATTATTGACCAGTGAATGCAGCCACGCAAATGTTACTCATTTTAAATATTCTAAGCAGGTATTACGACTATGGGTGAGCAAAATAATCCAAAAACCGTCCGATCGGATCGGATTTTTTTTTGGATAATGTTTGGTTTCAGATTTCGGATCCGAAACAGAGATTTACGAAAAAAGAAAAAAACTAAAATTAAATTTTTATATATAGAAAAAAAGAATTACGGATTTCGGATCAAAACAATGTTTCGGATAAAAATCCGATCCAAAACCGATCCAAAGTTTGGATTTGGATATGTTTGGATCAAATTCGGATCAGTTTTTGCTTTTGGTGACCCCTAGTTACGACTCACCAGGCTGATATTAGTTTAGTCCTTTCAATTCGAAAGAAAAATGGATGCATGGGCTTCGGGAGGGGGTTGGGCCTATACCCTACTTCTCATAGCCCAACACATTTGAGCCCACTAGACAGCCATTTCCAAGAATTAACGGTATTGACCTCATCTCATAAATTATAGTCAAAATTCAAAGTAGAAGCTTCCGCAGAAAATAACAAGATTTTTTATGGGTTAGAAAAGAAAGAGAGAAAACACGTACGTTATTGTTACCGGAACACAGGTGCCATGACTTTTGACCTTTCTATTGTCTTCCTGCGATATTCATCTTCACCGACATCATTTGTGTCCCATATTTATCCACAACACAACCAACTCCATCGTTTGTAGAAATTTCAATAAATAAAATCTCATCTCAACAAAAGCGTTTCAGAAATTTCAGTTTTTTTTTTTTAAGAACTTAGAATCTTTAGTTCAATATTAGGCATCTCCAGAATTGGAAGGTTAAGAACACAAGTCAAAGGTAGTTGACGATACCGATGTCGTGTTTAACGTTAATCAATGTTCACGAGCATGCATCGATCTAGCCATTCACGCCCACATTGGTTTTAGATTTAGCCAGAAAAGAGGCCCATAAACTTTGTCTTCTTCTCCATCCAAAATTCTCAGGAAATTCAAATGTACTCGAAAAACCCAAAGAATTTCCTCAAAACTGAACTACACATCAATACTCATAGTAAATGCGCTCCGACATTTGTATTAAGAAAACAAAATTTGTATCAGTTGAAGTTTGGAAAACGCGTGGCCTTTTTCTGCTGTCTGGAAAACGGCGCCTCACCTATAAAATCTCTGAAGAAAGAAACGGGAGTCAATGCCTTCATTAAATCAATCAAAAACGCAGTACAAGGAAGGAAGGAAACGAACGATGAGTGGGCCGACGTTGCCCACTCAAAACAATAATAATCCAAACAAGTCATTAATGTCGAATTGACGTACAATATCGGACGTTGCAAACTTTCCTTTCTTTCTTTCTCCCCCTTTTTCTCCGCTCTCTCTCAGTCATTCAAGAAACATTACTAACAACAAGAAGAACGCAGACCTTTTACCTATGGTGGTGGGTGTTTTGGATTTGGTATCATTATCACGTCATGAAAATCGAGCCCTCTTTGGATAGATGTAGATGTAGATCTCTCTGCTGAGGCCAAGTCGCTGGAGGGTAACTGTCTTCTCCTTGATTTTTGCTTTTCAAATCTCAACAGAATTTTTTTTTTTTTTTTCCCCACACCCTTCGATTTCTCCAGTTAGGTCGGATTTCCATTTCTTCTGACTCGGGTTTCTTGTTTAATTTGGTTTGTAGGTACAGAGTCCATCTTCCGCTCTTGATTTGTTCAAAGGGTGTCATGAGTGAGTTCCACGAACCGCTCTTCTTCCCCTGTTTCTTTACTTCCAACTGAATTTACTGACTGGTGGTTCTATTTAAAGGAAAGAGCATGGCAGCCGGGATTTTGCATTCTGCAATCTCGGTCCTTTTTCCATCTACGATTATGGTTATGGGTGCTGCTGCCCAGTTTGTCGTGGGTTCATTTTTATTCTCTGTTTCCAAATTCTTCCATCCTCTCTTCACTTTCATCGCCTCCTTCCTATTCAGGTACTTCTTCCCCTTAATCCATCGCCTCAACGTTCCTCTTTTATTTTTTAATTTTGTGAGATTTTTGTCCAAATTCATCATTCATTCGAATTTGTTTAGTTGCAGATTGCATGATAACGGAGGCTCTGCCAAGGCAATCTCAGAAGAAAAAATTAGTACAGCTGAAGAAGAATCAGAATTGGTCAAGTCAGTGCCAGAATTGAAGGACAAGGTGGTGGGACCGGAGATAGAAAATGTTGTATTCACGCACTCCGAGGATGATTCCGGGGAAAAGAAACCAGAATTCTCTCTCACTTTCAGATTCCCAACTTTTGAAGAGTTCTGCCAAAGTTGTGGTACTTTTAAGAAAGAGATTGAGAACGAACTTCACACCTCCGGCTCAGCTATTCCTTCCGAGTGTGTTGCCGATTATGGGGAAAACCCACAGGTATCACTAAGCCAGTCAAATTTCAACGAAGAATCCATGGAAATCGATCCCCAGCGGGGTTCAATTGACCTTGACCCCATTGGAGATGAGTTCTTGTCCGATGGAGATTTCGGTGAGAAAGTCGAATTCGCAGGGGATGAGCTGTCGGAGTGCGAGAGTATTGGCGAATCGGACGATTCTGACGTAATGAACGAGCTTCTTCCGGTTGAAGAAGAACTATATTCCGACAAGGACGGCTTGATGACGTCAGAGTTTTTATCCGAGGAAGATTTTGATCTTCAAATTTCAAATCGGGCTACCAACTGTGAGTGTGAAGTTGGTGGTGACAAGGACGACACGAATGCAATTACACCAACGAATGGTTCCTACGGCCATTCTGAAAAGTTGAGGTCAAAGGATGCAGGTGACACCGACGAATCGAGCAAACTGGAAACGTTGTGGGAACATCAGGATTTGATCGAACAGTTGAAGATGGAACTCAGAAAAGTCAGAGCCACGGGTCTTCCCACCATCTTAGAGGAGTCGGAGTCGCCCAAAATCACCGAAGACTTGAAGCCGTGGAGGATTGACGAAAGGCTCCATCGCGAAGACTGCATTGACGAGCTTCACAAGTTCTACAAAAGCTACAGAGAGAAGATGAGGAAATTCGACATCTTCAATTACCAGAAGATGTATGCAACAGGTTAGTTTCATTTTCTTGTTTTTAATTTGAGTATTTTTGCATTGATTTTTTTTTTCACCTTTTACCTTTGCTTTTAGTAGGTCCTTAATTTGTGATCATTGCTGCCCATTATTATCATCATAAATCACAGGTGTAAACCAATTTTTGATTCATGATTCATGAACATTAAGACCTTCATAATGACCACAGCAGTATTAATGTTCACAAGATCAACCTTGAGCCCACAAAATCTGGGCAGTGGGTCTCGCCAGAAACACAAAACTTTATGTCTTGCTCGGTTGTAAAGCATTGTAGTGATGAGTGATGCCAGAGGAGACTGAAGTGTTGCATTTTGAGCTCATTTATGTAATAAATAAATGAACATGAACCAAATTTCTGCAAATGCGTTACAATTTTCTTTGTCGTCTCGTTGGGTTAATGAGGTTGGACCTAAAACTCCACTAGGATCAATTCAACTTTTACCTAAACAAAGACCACTTTTTTGGCCTATTTGAAGTTAAAAAATAGAAAGTTGTCGCCTGCCCGCCATTGTAGTTGAAGTTTGAAATGTTAGGCCGCTCTCAAATTCACATAGGAATGTTAGTGTTCAGTTGTAAATGTTAAAACTCTATTTTATTCTTACAATATTTGTTTTTTAGTTCTAAATTAATCAACCACCTTAGTGCATTGATGAATCTTGAATACTTCCTTAATTTGCATTGTAATGGCAGGATTTCTCCAGCTGAAAGATCCACTCGAATCGATCTCTAGTCCGAAAGCTTCAGGTCCAACACTCAAATCCCTACTCTCACAAAATTTTTGGACAGTCAAACCTAAAAGCAATGGCAGTGATCCAATGATAAAGTTTATGAAAGAACTGCAGAGTGATCTGGAAGTGGTCTATGTTGGACAGATGTGCCTTTCGTGGGAATTCTTACACTGGCAATATGGGAAGGCCTTGGACCTTTGGGATACGGATCCCCGGGCCACGCATCGGTATAATGAAGTCGCCGGGGAATTCCAACAGTTTCAAGTGCTATTGCAGAGATTTATAGAAAATGAACACTTCCAGGGGCCAAGAGTTCAATACTATGTCAAGCAAAGATGCCTTTTCCGAAACCTTCTTCAAGTTCCCGTTATAAAGGGTTAGAATAAATGGTATTCCTTGTGAAAGTGGTTTTTTGGCATAAGATTTTAGTCCTAACATAAGTATTATTATGTGTACTTATCTGCAGAAGATAACTTAAGAGACAGAAGAAAGGGATGGAAAGGAGAGAGAGCTGAGTATGTGATTTCAAGCGAAATGCTGGTGGAAATACTGGAAGAATCAATAAGAATATTCTGGCGATTTGTTCGTGCCGATAAAGATTGTAGTAGTCTGATACTTAAAGGTCAGAAAGTAACACCAGCACAGCTTCAAAATCCTGGTGACTTGGAGCTCCTGATGGATGTCAGAAGAGATCTTCACAAGGTTTTTTCTTTTCTTCTTCTAAACTGGTTTTGTCCTTAGTTTTGATGAATTCTTGAAGTAAATGGCTTCTCTGAAATGCTTACAGAAGGAGAGAAAGGTGAAAGACATAATCAGAAGTGGGAACTGCATACTGAGGAAATTCCGACAGAGCAGAGAAGATGATGTAGATCAAGTTCTCTACTTTTTTTCCCAGGTAGATACGAAGCTAGTTTCTCGTGTCCTAAACATGACAAGAATAACAACCGACCAACTGGTCTGGTGTCATAGTAAATTGAACAGGATTAGTTTTGAGAATAGGAAAATTCAGGTAGACCCCTCATTTTTACCCTTCCCCTGTAAATAGTTACGTCTAATCTATTGTAATTTATAGCGAGGGGATACATCGATACAGAATATTTGATCTTTCGGTAGTTGGTTATTTTAGTGGTGGTGAGAAAGGCCATCCATTTCACCAAAGAGAGTGTCAACTTTTCAACTCTGCAATGACTATGAAGGATAAAAAAAGTTTTGGCATGAGTTTGAAATTGACTGAAAGAATTATTTTAGCTAAGCTGTCTGTTTCGAAGTTAAACCAAAAATTTGTGTGGTAATTATGAAATAGTTGTGGAGTCGGAGAATTTTTACACCAAGTCGCATGAAATCTCACCTAACTATAATAATACGGTAGAATGGTATTGACGTGATGGGCAAAATTATAGTATTGTTATTTCGACACGAAAGTTACTATGTTGGCGTTGGGCACGTGTTATACTTGGTAAGGTCGGTCCGAAAATGAATAATAATAGTATTGCTTGTGCAGCATGCAAAATCAAACTTAATACTTGATTTTATTTTTCGCAGTAAATTTAATATGTTATAATTATTTTTAATTATTTTTAATATAACTCTTTACTATTTTGTTATATATTTTTTTTAAAAATTTATTTTCAAAATCGTTTTTAAAATATTATAACGAACACTCGTAATGTAATTTATAAAAGATGGTCTGACGTGAAACTGGTTCACGTGTGCGACTACATCTATTTTATAAAAACTTACTTGATAACATTATGAGTGATACCTTTCAAATATATCACTAAGGGTGCGTTTGGCGCCAGGGAATGAGAATGGACATCTGATTCCTATAATTGAAATTTTTATGTTTGGTAAGTATATGAATCTAAGATTCCTTTAATGAGGAAATTATCGATTTCCAGTTATGAGATGTCCCTCATTCCCATTTCCTTTCCCGCGCGCTAAGCTCACCCTTATTGATATATTGGGGAATAAAAAAAACAATAACCATTGAATAGTTTGAGAGTTGTACTTTTTTAAGTTGCAAGATACAAAAGTGTTAATATTACTACTACTACCCAAAGAAAAAAGAAAAGGAAAACAACCATTGTGAGAATAGTGTGTTCAAACACTTGTATATAAGTGATCACATACAAAATTAGGTATATACGAGTTTTTATGACGAAACAAAAATAAATGTCTATAATCACGTAATAAAATGCAGTTTAGACTGTTTAGTGTTACATAAAACACTCAAGAAGTCACTACGCACCCAAGGTAAACATTGCTCGGTATGCAAGGCCTGTTATTCTCTTTGGGTTTGAAACAATGTTTGAAACTTAGTTTTGAAAAAATAATTTTATAATCAGTTTTCATCATTTTTAATACAACTTTTTACTATTCACATACACCATTTTATATTGTCAATACACTTTTACATTATAAAATTATTTTTCAAAAACTAAGTTTCAAACATTGTTTGAAACCCAAGTTAAAAACTATGCATCTCTTAATTAGAGGCAAAAAATTACGAAATGGGCATATAGGTATGGAAATATAAAATGCTGTATTCAACATGTAAAATTTATAAATGCAGATCTTTGTTTTAAATAAAAAAGAAAGTAAAATATAATTACAAACTGAAAAATGAAATAAAATGGTATTTGATAAGTATTGTTTCAATTGACTCGGCAATGGCGTTGATGTAGGAGTTTAGCAGCACTGGGGTTTGTTATGAAGATGGGCTGGGCCTTATCACCTGAACTTGGACTTGACTTGAGCCCAAAATCTAATCCAGTGCACTTTTTTGGGCCTACATCTGTACATTATTTTGAACGATCAATTATTTATCCATCAAATATTTTTATTTCTTGTGCATGATCATAATGTAAAAAGCTAAGGCTATTACCTAATGTTTTCAGAACCGGACCGGAGCATGAGCCGGCTAGGCGAAAGGGTCAATGGGTCAATTGGGTCAAATCGGACAAAAAAACGGAATGATATCATAATTCTTTTTATATATATATTTAAATTATACATATATAATATTGTATAAAAACTGTATATTCAATTCATTTTATTCTCTTAAATCAAAACCTAAAAAATGTGGAGTAGAATAGTAATTTGTTCTAGTACTTTATAATTTTTAGTTTTCTGTATTTATTTTTAATTAATCTTTTAAGTTTTAGAAATTTAAATTTAAATTGGATACTAAGTAAGTGAACTCCATGGATCACTTTTGAAGTTTAATAATATTATGATAATAGAATATATTTAATATAGCTTTGGTAGAATTGGTTATTCATAAAAAATTGAGTATTTTTTTAACGTACAGGTCATGGGTTCAAACTCCCACTTTCAAAATTTTAAACCTTAAAAGGTAAGAGGTGCTAAAATTCGGTTCAAATGGATCAAACTGGTTCCCGGGTCAACCCAGGGTTTGATTGGGGTTGTTTTTCGAAATGCGGAGTTAGGGCATCAAACCGAACGGGCTTTATGGTCCGGTTCTCACAACATTGCTATTAGATGCTAAGACAACTAAAGTATAAAAATAAATTTCTTGAGCTTTAAAGTGGTTGATTTTATAACTATCTCAATATTGTTATATATTTTCCTTTTAAAAATAAGGGGATTTAGTGGTCGGATTGTCCTGTGGTAAGGGTTAAGAAGCATCCTGCAATAGTCGCAAGTTTGAACGTAAAAAAGAGAAATTAGGGGATAAATGTAAGTACAAAACTACTAGAGGACCCGGCTAAAAAACAAATCTCAATAGAAATAGTAATATTTAGATGAATGGAGCTCCTTAAGCGTGATATCTCTTCCTAAAAAGTTGAGAAAAATAAATGAATATATGATTTGCTCCTCTTGCAAAATTTGATGATTTAAAATTCTGTCAAATTAAATTATTGGTAATTTTAGAAGGTCAATTTGTGAAATAGTCACCAGACAATGTTCCATTATATTATTTCTAGTTCAGAATAAAAGTCATTTTATAATTTCTTAAGTAGACTAAGAATTTATTAGAATCTGATTAAATGACAAAATAACCCTTAACTACTGTGATTTAATATTATTAGGAGTATAAAAGTTGTAATTCAATTAATACTATTAAGGTATTTAAGATAATTACCAATTTTTGATTAGATAAATTACGAAAATGGTAAATTAAAAAATTCATGTTTTTTTTTCTCATCGTTATTTATTTTGAAATTTGTTATTTTTGCTGAAATTAGACGGGAAGCTAGCCCAATAAATAAATAATAAATAATGTATTTATTGGGGCCTGTTCTTTTTGTTTTGGTTTCAACAGTAAATTTAATATATTTTAATCATATTTCATCATTTCCACTATAACTTTTTACTATTCAGCATCTATTTTTTATATTTTCAATACACTTTTTACATTATAAAACTATTTTCCAAAATTTGTTTTCAAAATCGTTTTTAAAACGCCCAAAAAGAACATGCCCTAATAAATGAGGGGAAGAGTTTAGGCTTGAGTAGAACCGTCGGATCTAGGGTATCAACCAACGAAATCCGGTCCATATAAATAGCTTATCTTCCACGTTCTCTGCCCCTTTTCGTTCCTCAGTAACATCATTAGGCCGTAGAAAGAAAATCCCGCTTGAGCTCGTCGCCGTAGAAGGAGAAGAAAATGGTTCAGAGGCTCACTTACCGGAAACGGCATAGTTATGCCACCAAATCCAATCAACACCGGGTCGTCAAGACCCCTGGTATCACTCTTCTCTATAATCTTACTTCGAGTTTCAGTATAATTTCCTTGATTTTTTTCCTTTTTAGTTAGGGTTTCTTGTTCAGATGTGAAAATGCATAATTGGTGAAGCACATGGACGTGCTTAAATTCTACACTGGTTATCTATTGGTTTTGTGTAGTATGATTTCGTGATTGAAATTGCTGATTAGTTTCGAGTATGATTTGGTTGCGTTTTAGTTTACAAGTATTGTATATTGAGGAAGAAGATAGGGGTTTGTCATTTGCTTATCTGGTTTTGGTTTTTGTTGTATGGGTGGATAATTAGGTGGGAAGCTTGTATATCAGACCACCAAGAAGAGGGCTAGCGGCCCTAAATGTCCGGTTACTGGAAAAAGAATTCAAGGGGTATGCCTTGCTCTTACCTTTTTCCTCGTACAATGCTTGTGATAGTTTATCTGGGATTGTGGTTATGATGTTGCTGAGTTGGTGTTTTTCTTATTCTGTTTTTATTAGCTTAGCTGAATTCTGTCTGTCATTGGAAATATAGCTTAATTGCACTGAAACTGGCTAATGATTATTAGTCATTCTAGAGATTAATGCTTGTATTTCTGAGTTAATCTAGTTCTTGCAAGCATACTTCCAGATATGTATATTGTGAATGTGAGTATAATGACTATGGTATGTGGTCTGCTTGCTAATGCCACTTGTTTTTCTTGGAGAAGACTGATGACAGTAATGAATTACAACATTGTTTTTGCAAATGGATTTTTCTATTTTCGCTGTGAAGAGAGATATTTTTCTGTATTCTGATCGATATATTTTCAACATCAGTGGCTTTTTTGGTGTATATGATTGGGCTTTTCTTGCGGCGAGGTGGTGTGATATTGGAGAAGGATTGCACGTTTAGTTATAACTTCTAAATCACTTTTACAAACCTCCTGTGTATCTACCCTCTGTTTTTGTGCAGGGTTCTTTTAATTAATTAAAGAGAAGCGTTTGAGAAGTATATGAATGTGTGAGTTGTTATAAGCGCTTGTGGTGATCAAAAAATTTGTGAAAAAACCTGCTTTTGTTCTTTGTTAAAATGAGAATATTGTAAATCCGGAATTGTATAAGGATCACTTAAGTGATCAATAAGACTATTTTGTTACAGGTGTATAGCATATCCAAACATCTCTTGGAGCTTTTTATTGGACCCATTAAATATTTTCATTAACTGTTTAGAGGCTTTGTTCTTTCTTATGCAGATTCCTCATTTGAGACCCGCAGAATACAAGAGATCCAGATTGCCTAGGAACCGTAGGACAGTAAATCGTCCTTATGGTGGAGTGCTATCAGGAAGTGCTGTCAGAGAGAGGTGTGTAATGGATTGCTTTTTGAAAAGGCTCTTCATTTAGTCACTTTCAATCTATAACTAATATGGAGCACCTCTTCTTATAGGATTATCCGGGCGTTCTTGGTTGAAGAACAAAAGATAGTTAAGAAGGTTCTGAAGATTCAGAAAGCTAAGGAAAAGCTGGCTTCAAAGAGTTGAAAATGGAGTGGAATGATGTAGTAGTGGATGTTTCCTTCCTTTTAATTCAAAGAAATTTTAATGTGTTCTCACAGAGTTTTGGCTTTGATGATGACAGTGAAAGATGTGTGCAAATATCAGTGACGCTGTAGTTTGATCGAATGAATGCTATTAGTTTTGTTTTATTTTTATAAGAAATTGTGTTCAAGTATCCGATGTGCCTGTTTTCCTCATAAACGTTCTTTTTCGCATCGGTCGAGTCCGTTGAAAGTTACACAGCGAGTTGGTTTTCCAATGTATCCATGGCTTTCTATGGCAGGAAACAGGAGATGCATAGTCGACTGTGCACGAATGCAAAATGTGATTCATGTAACTTGGCGATATTTAATGATTCATATAGTTGATTCTACGGAAGGATGTCGAAATATGATTCATGTAGCTGATTCCATGTATACATAGTGGGACAAAAGCTCCATTCTAGGTGACCAGGATAGTCTATTGACAACAGTTCAATAATGGTGTATTGATGCAGGAAACATGGTGGTGGCGCTCTTTTATGTTGACAAATTTGACTTCACCTTCCTCCGGATTGATCGTATTATGGAACTCGCAACATAGTATCAGTTTCTCCGCAGTAAATTCCGGACAACATTGCTGTTATTTCGACTATAAGATTTCTTCAGACTGACCCCTAAAATTAAGGCAGCTCTACAGTGAAAAAGTTGAAAAGGATAGAAAAGAAGCAAAAATTATATTTTGTCAAGAATGGGATTCGAACCCATGCCCTTTCGGACTAGTACCTGAAACTAGCGCCTTAGACCAACTCGGCCATCTTGACTACTTAGTTGAGAAGTAACTGAAATTTAATATATATCTTAACTTTGGTAGGCTTGGGTGCTAAAAACATTTCAATTGTCAAGAATGGGATTCGAACCCATGCCCTTTCGGACTAGTACCTGAAACTAGCGCCTTAGACCAACTCGGCCATCTTGACTCTTCTTTAATTTAGCTAATTGATTATAACACATAAATATGGGCTTATGTAACCTCTAAATTGGAACTTTCATTTCACACCTTTATTCGGGGCGCTTGTTCTGGTCATTAGCAACAACATACCTTTGGACATGAATGGCATTTCATGAGTATTTGCCTTTGTTATTTTGTTCCTAAGGATCGAATTACGCAAAGAAAGTTATTATTGTGGAATAGTTATCCAACAGCTTTAAAACCATTAAAATTACAGTAATTAGCAATAACTTAACAAATGAAATTTGCAAAAAGGATTATATGTATCTAATATTCAGTATGTAGGGGATGAGTATATTAACATGTACAACAATAGGTTTGGTGTGGATACATATATATATATATATATATATATAGTACATAACAACTATATTATTTACATGATAAGAGCCAAAAACAAAAGATATACTCTCTCTGTCTCCGTTCCATTAAAATAATCTATTTTTAATACTGTTCAAGTATTATAAAACAGACTCTTGTAATGGAACCGAGGGAGAGCATGCAACAGCCAACAGGGATGGATTTTATGCTCCATACATACATGTAAGACATACATCATCAACAGGACTCAAGTGTAACACTTGTTTGAGTAAGTGGTGGAAATTTCACTGGGACATTCTGGAGGAGAATCCCATGGCAGGTTTTGCAAACTGAAAGGGAATCCCATTGACCTCATATCTCCCCATTGATTGCTGCCATCACTATCCTCCCTTTGATCTTTCCTCAGCCCTCCTGTTTCATCGTTCTCCATGCTCATCCCTTCAAAATCGATGCTTTCCGAGGGCTTACAGGTGGAATCCCCTAATAAGGCGGCCGGGTTGAACAGAACATCCATGAAATTATTGGCAAGGTGATCTCCATTGGGATTTGATCCAAAAGGGGGTTTGAAAAACGACCCGTTTATTAGGGGTTTGCAGGAGGGAATGTTCAGAGCAGAGAATGTTGCTGAGTCATTCAGGGGCTCTGTTGTTGTGCAAGAAATGTTCTCCGAGCTGTATTGTGCGTATTGAACGCCTTGTTGAAACAAATCAGGGGATGTTTCCGGTAATGAGGCCGCCATCCAAGCGTGAGAAAGAGCTCTCTGAGCCAGAGAATTCGTTTTCTTGAATATCCTGCAGATTGCCCATGCGTCCTGAAGAATCCCAGAAGGAATTAATGAAAGTTAGCAGAAATTAACTAAAAAAGGCTCGATCTTTTTTGAGTTTCAGAAGTGATTAATTAACTCACATGAAGAGGGAGACTTTTGTCGGAGAGGAGCTTCTTGGGCGGTGCTGCTGCTGCTGCTGCTGATTCATTGTTGGTAGTAGCCGTGGGTAATCGGAACTCATGCATCATCCAATCTGTTTTTAATCCTTTGGCAGCTCTGCCTCTGTAGAACACCAGGGATTTTTTCAAACCAATGCATTTGGTTCCGTCAGAAGAATATATCGGCCTATCGGTGCCGGTGGCTTTCCAGAATCCGGCGCCTGTGACCCTATTCGGACGGGCACTATTCCTGTATTTCCGATCCCTCGGACAGAAGAAATACCACTCTTTCTCTCCGCTGGAAGCCAACTCTGTTTCCAAATGTTTTCGTGAGTATATATATAACTGAAGATCGAAATAAGGAGAGGAGAATAAGATGAGTGATCGGTCTTACGTGGAAGATCCCAGGGGTCGTATTTGTAGATATCGACTTGCTTAATGAGCTCAATGGGGAGCGACCTCTGCTGAATCTTCCTCTTGAGGTAGAACCCGACGAGCTCCTCATCTGTTGGATGAAACCTAAAACCCGGCAAGATAACATCGTCAATTCTGTCCACATCTCCCTTGTCATCCATAGCTTGTGGTAAAAATAAAGAATTCTCAGAGTTACTATTTATAGTAAAGAAAATTCTGGGAATTAACCTAAGATCGAGCAAGCAATCATTCACCAGGGGTTCGAAGTGATGGTTGAGGAGGGGTTTGTCTGCCGAGATATGGGGGGTTGTTTGTAGGGAAGAATTGAAAGAGGAGATGGGATTTGAGAAGAAGGTGGGATCTGCTTCCCCCTTTATGAACACAAGAGGGGTGTGTTTGAATCCAAATTTATGATCTCAAAAGGACTGTGCCTGGAGATGCGTTTTCACACCTTCAGCGCTCTTCTATTGGACGTTCTTACGAGCAATCAAGGGAAAATGACAAAGCTGTCTTCTATATATGTTTGTTTAATTCATTTAGACAGAAAATATAACATCAGTAAGTGTTATTTATAATCTTTGTTTGGACTTTGAACTGTGGTTTGTTTTGTTAACATTGAAAAATGAGGTGTTTCCTTTTGTGATGGCTCCTTAAGTTTTGGTAATCATGTTGCTTCGAATCTTGTGGAAATTCCTTCGAGAACGTCCCTTTCACTGTAGAATCATCTACAGAATATGATCCAAGCATAAGGGACAGTTTCTAATCCATTACTGGTATTCTGGGGATCACTGATCTGCATGCATTAATATTCTTCCATTCCTCACAAATTCTTCTGCTGGATATGAACACGTTAATGGTCAATATGAGGATTGAGGAGAATTCACCCCCCCCCCTCAAAATAGGAAGGTGATATTTGCACCAAATAGTGGCACTGAGGGTTATTTTTGGTACACAAATTTGTAAAACTGCTTGCCACTATTTGGTGCAAGAAGCATTTTCCCTCAAAATAATAGGAGGAAGTACTTTTTTAATCTCATACCGTTGAACTCTTTGACCACTGGATGGCCTATGTGATTCTGTTATTGTTTGACAGTAATCATTAATCATTCATAATTAGTGCTTACTGCTTATGGTTTCTTAGAAAATAGAGAAATGTTGTAATAATGTTTGAGTTCAGAACACCTATGTTATTTCATGTGTGTAATTCTTGTGTCATGAGCATATAAAATAAGGAACTAAAAAAATTGCGGTTAAAATTTTAAACTCATGACACGTACTTGCACATCTAAAGTAGCACATGTGATCTGATACCTTAAATTTTAGGATAATTTCAAAATGTTTCATAAAGTTTGAGATTACTGGTGACAATTCATGACGGGACACAAAATCGAACTGAACAGCGCAAATAAGCAAAATCAGTTAGTGTCATTTTTAGTTTTCAATTAAAATATAAATTTAAAAATTTATTAAGTGAAATAATACTATTTTTAACTGATAAAACACGGTTACACTCCACCTGTTGTGTAGCCAAAAGAATTATGTTTGTAACTTTCTAGTACCACATTCATTATTTTAAAATATAATAATATTTATATATGAATATTTTGAAGGGAGAAGCAATTAATGATATATTTAGTATTCCTTTACTTAGAACTTTATGTATGTGTCGTATTTTGAAATTTATAAAACAAATTAAATTCTTTTAACAGATGGTATAATTTAGTCATTATAATATTTTTTTGTAAATTAATTATTTTAAATGTTATACAAATTGCATATGTTTTAAACTGAACTTACTGATTCATGTAATAGCATAAAACGATTGGAGGAAACTTTTAAAAATATAAAGAAAAAACGGAAGTCATTTTAAATTCGTCGTCCAAATTAAGAAGGGAGAGAGAGCGTGAGTGGGTCCTACGAGTTTACTAAAAGTAGGCAGCGTTAGGCAAAACTGTCTGTGGTTGGGCTATTGTGATGGGCTCCGACCCATTTATATTACAGTCTTTTACAGTTTACCGAACCGTTGCATCGACCCGCACCACCTGTTCAACTTCATCAGGCCAATATTTTACTCATATAAAATTTATATCCATAAAAAAAAAAATAATAATAATAAAATTATAATCTATATCGACCATCGTGTTATTACGAAACTATAGTTTTACTAGATAATGTTGTATAACGCCTCACTAATACTATTGCATATACCATTGTATCAACAACCATTATTAAGTGAATGAATGATTACATATTTATGAGTGTGGCTAGGAGAAAATTGCTCATTGAATTTTCTTTTCAGAATGTAACTTCGAGAATGAAAATGAAATTATAGCATATATCATTTGTAAAATATATATATATATAAATAAAAAAATTTCAGACTCGTGATCGATCACTATGTCTCCTTCATTATGTACAAAACTTTTTTATCATTTATTAATATGATCCTTAAAAATTTGCTAATCACAAAACAATGACTAGAAAATTCCAGGATAATCAATGGGAAAGCTGCTTTCTAATAATTAATTTAAGAAAACAAAATATCGCACCGATAATGAGATATTTAACCGTTAAAAATAAATAGACAATAAAAGTTACATTTATATGTCTGTATCCATTTGAATGTATGTTATTAAGGCTAATGAGGTTGACATTGATGTGATTAAGGCTAATGATGGAAATGGATTACATATTTAAATTAAGCATGATTTCTTAATTATTTGCTTGCGGTTTAAGGAAGCTTGGAATCCATGCAAGTAACATCAACCACGCATGCAAATCGAATTTCGTTCATTCAGCGAAATTATTATGAGAAAAATGATGGAATATTGGCGACAAAAATATGACATTCAACTTAAGCCGTGCCAGGTTCGGATTAACGAGTTCTTATGTTGGAGAATCCGTCAAGATTTAACCCTAACTCATTTAAACCATATCAAATTCGTATTGTCTTAGAAATTACTCGTGTCCACAACGAGTTTGAATTAGTGGGTTCACGTGTCAACATTTTCAATTCTGAAGTTACTCATTTAAGTATATGCCTGCAGATGTTTTTCAATTCTAATCCCATTTATATGGTGTCGATATTGAGTCGTATTTCCGTATCGTAACGAGACATGTAGGTAAGTTGATTTGTTTATTAATTATGTCCGCTGACGCCAACAAATCTATCTAAACGACACTGATGCTAAAACATAACCCAAAAGCCAAAATAGATCAAACAAAAACTCGCCGTTATTAAACATTTGCACCAATAATTATAAGACTTTGTTCCTTCTGGCGTTTAACCACTTACCCAACAGCATCCTTCCTATTCACATTCGTTTACATGGCAACTTCTCCATTAATTATATATATTAGGATCGCCTAACAATCCAAGAATCCCATTCTCTTTCACCCATTAAGTATGCACAAACAGTGACTGATTGTTACTGTTTTCATTACATTTTTTAGATCACACTTGAGCCAATCTTGAGCAACTACAATTTTGCTACGCTAGGCAATCTGGAATGACCCACTCCCGCCTCAACCCCCGGCTCCCGATCATCCAAAATTATTCTATACACCTGATGCACTCGTACTTCAAAACAAAACAATCTTTCTGTTGCCATTTATGTATCATTTTCATCTTAGTTTGTTTTATATGATGATGTCCAAATCAATCTCTATTGTACTGAGAGGCACTTCTTGTTTCATAATGTGAACTAGTTTAGTTTAGTTCCATAAGCAAATGTAATACCAGTACTGCAAAGTGACACAATTTATACACCCCAATACCCCCATGTCCAAGTTGCTCTATCCTAAGAGGATTCTGAACATGATTGATATATCTATGAATCAATCAATCTCTATGTTACTTACCCAAAAAAGAGCCGTCCTGTTGCATCAGATCATCTCTTCTAGTTTGAGAGGCAGTTCCAGTACCTCGTTCCCTCTTCGTATTTGCAAGAGAACTTCATCTCCAATACTGTAATCGTCTAGCACTTTAAATAGCTCGGCCTTACTTTTAACCTGCAACGCGATTGAACAACTATACATGTTAAGAAGATGGAGATGCATGAACTAGAAGAAAATTAGGAGAATATTGATGGAGACACAGCCCAATAGGAACAAGTGCTCAATTCTGACACTCGTATGGTTTAAGGATTTTCATTTCAATGACTAGCATTCAAAGCAGCGTTGATAGAGAGGGCAAGTGTGGAACAAATGCTCACCTGCTTTTTGTCTACTGCGATAATTATATCACCAAGTATAATATTCCCAGCAAAACCCCTTGACGTAGGAACTAGACCTGCCTTTGCTGCAACACTCCCTTTGGGGACCTGTGACAATAAAAGTGAACAAATTTATAAAACACGACTGCAATTTTCATTGTTTTAGTCACCAGCAGCAAAACTATACCAGCAAAACAAGGGCTCCATTTCGAACATTGAGTTGACTTGCAACTAGGTCTGGAGCAATTTCAATGTTCAAACCAGCTCGAACAGCCTGACATCCATTGTTACACAGAACAGAGACACCATTCATAAATGAATAAAAAAGAAAATTCGATGTTCATCATTGCAAGTTAAACCACAAATGGAATTATAACAACACATACTTTGCCATATTGGATAAGCTGAGGTACTATCTTAGATACAGTAGAGGATGGAATTGCAAACCCAACACCAGCAGAAGTTCCTGCTCACATTCATAACAACAAATCACTTACTTGTAGGCTGGAGATAAACTAAAAAAACAACACAAGTTAACTTGAATATCCGAGCACAGAATAGATTGTTCTAGTCTCTTCCCCCCTCAACCTTGGAGCCAGTAGATATGCACATGTCCCCTTAGATTCAAACAAACTTAGAAAACTAAATGTAACTAATAAATGTTCAATGGAAATATACCTGTCTGAGTAAATATTGCTGTGTTAATCCCAATTAAGTTTCCTTTTGAATCCAACAAAGGACCTCCACTGCAACAAATGAAAAAACTCAATGGGATAGAACAAGAATCTGCAGTGAGAAAATCTTATGATTCTATGATCACCTGTTTCCAGGATTGATGGCGGCATCTGTTTGGATTCCACCGCCAATTGTAACTCCAGCTTGACTAAATATATCCCGATTTAGTCCACTAAGGACCCCAACGGTGAGTGTGTGATCAAAGCCAAATGGATTTCCAATTGCTAGACACAGTTGGCCAACTCTTAAAGAAGCAGAAGACCCAACCTTGATTGGCCTCAACAGATCTTCAGATGCTTCCACCTACAAATGTCATAAAGTGATGAGTCAAGAACTTGGCAAGCAAAGATTATCAACTAAGGGCGATAAATATATTTTCAGCAAGTAATTCACCTTTAAGACAGCAAGATCCTTTGCACGGTCAGCACCAACTAACCTACCTTCAAAATTCTTTTGCACTCTTCCAAAGAGGAAAAGCAAAAACATCAAGAACAAGGAGGAAGCAATCATATGCAAAGAAGCATGTGAAAGGATTAGGCAATCCACTTTACATAGATCGCCATTGATAAACATATCTCTCACCCTTCTGAAGCAAGAATGTTGACTCGTGCAACAACTTGCCCAATGCTTGGATTTCTCGAAAGGGAATTACCAATCACTGCCTTAGAATTGACAAGGTAGAAAATAATCAACCAAGAGGCAATACAAGAACATTGAAACATGCTATGGCACACTGCATGCACAACAGAAACAGACATTACGGGCACTTACCGTGATAATTTGTAACAATGTGCCCTTGTTCATCCCAAACTATTCCAGAACCATTTCCTTCAGGGACCTGCAATTTTAAACAATCATTACTCTACATATCTTTTGGCCTACTAATCAGGGAACAAATGAACTAAGTTTAAGCCACCAATGCATTGAAAAGAAATCATCCAAGTTACACATTGAAACTGGTAAAAAGTTCAAATAACACAGTCAAGAGAAATACCTCAACCACGCCGGTAACATTAAGTTGGGGTCGCAGCGTTACATCAAATATGTTGACAACAGAATAAGTATTTTTCTCAAAAAGCTGCACGATTCTTTCCTGCAATGCACGCATATATTAATTTCACCTGCCATTGAGAATATCCAGTGCACAGAATAGTTTAATTTAGCTAGAAATTGACTTCGTTGGGAAAAAGCGGCGCAGGAGGAAAAACAGTAGGTGTCACTTGTTCAACAGTCACAGATGGATCCCCCAATGCATATGCTTCATTGAAATCAAAATCCAGAATCAGAAACCACAGATATATAAATATCAAAAGAGACTGGAATTCTGGAAACACGAAAAAGAATTCAAGCAATAAAGCTTAAAATGTGCGAACCTGACAAATACCTTGAAGGGTAATAACCCACGAAAGCAAACAGGCTAGCGATCAACGTCCGACGTGTCGTGCAAGTGAAGCTTTTCCGTGGAAACCCTCCAAAATCTTTGCAATGCGTATCAGATTTAACAGCCCTACCAAAAATCAACAATAAAGGTAAAAAATTTAAAAAATCTAACCAAGCAAAAGCCTGCTACTCTACACTACAGGTAAAATTGTTTACATGGTTGTAGTCCGAAATGTGTACGCTTACAGAGGAGTTGGACTTGGAAGTTGAGTCGAGACGGACGTCCCCACGGCGCAGTCCAAGGTCGGCTCTTGCTCGGAACAGCAGCAGAGGGACGAAATGCCATCGAAGCAGAGCTCCCGGCGGCCCAGAAACGAGGTTCTAGAATGAGCTGCCGTTGCTTGACATGGATTGCTCACTGCTAATGCTATCAGTTGCATTTTTCTTTGTTTCTTCCGACAAATTCAGCTGACGGATCTTTTGAGAACGAGTGTTGCAGAGGCGAGAGAGTCGTGGATGATGATAGGCCGCGAGCGCAAAGATTTTTTCTTTATTGGGCTTTAGAGGAAACAATCTGGCCCAATATTATCTTGAAGTGAGCCCATAACGGATCCATTATACGAGCCCGATTTAAAGATTGATACGTCGATGTCATGCAAAGTTCCAACTTCCAAGGTGAAAAATACTCCAACTTCCAAGGTAAAAAGACTCATTTTCCGTTTCAGAATTCAGACAGTGGTTACAATACCACAGTTAAAAGTTGAAAAAGAAGCCAAAATCTTGACCACTTTTCTACTGGCATAACATAACAGGGTTGATTCATGTGACACAGCCAGCTTTAATCACGAATTCACTTCCTTAAACTGCTATAAATGCCCATCCCAGCAAGCAAGAAAATCAATTCTTCAATACTTGTGAGAAAAGAAAATCAATTACCATGAGGAGCGGAGTAGTAGGTTTCTTGGTGGTTTTGTCCATGGTGGTTATGGGGGCGAGCCAGAGCGAAGCACTCGGGTGCGGGGAAGTTACGGGTGTCCTGGTTCCATGCCTGTCGTACCTGGTTCGTGGGGGCACTCCGAGCCCCCCATGTTGCAATGGAATTAGCAGTTTGAAAGAGATGACTCCGACGCAGCAAGACCGGCGAACCGCTTGCCAATGCGTGAAGGACGCGGCGGCTGCTAGTCACATGCAGGTCGACCCTGACGCCGCAGCGAGTCTCCCTTCGAGATGCGGCATCAAAATCGATGTCGCATTCTCTATCACCACCGACTGCCAGACGTACGTATCTAATTTGTTAAATTTGGACGCAGTTACAGATTCTGAAAACTAATATAATGCATGCGCTGTTTGTTTTTTTGCAGTATTCCTTGAGGTAGCAAGATCATGAATGATGGGCAGAAATGGAGCTATGGATATGCTTTAGTAACTTTGTTGTTTAGAACTAGCTAGTCCTGAATCATGCTGTGCGTACTACTCTGAGTTTTGCCGGTGTTTGTGGTCTTTGCTATCTTGAATAAACAATATTCTCTTTCTCCTCTGCGTATTTATTAATAATTTCCTTGAATAACGATGTTACAATTTGCATTTCAAAGAAGTCAACGTTTTAAATGAGAGAAAGAAGTGAAGAAATTGACACTGACTTTCCCATTCCATTTCTTGTTTTTCTTTCTATTATTTCAAAAGTAAATGTTTCAACTTTAACCACTCACATTTTCGATATTCTTTTTTATTTCTCGTCAAATACATCTTCTTTTGGAAATCCTAACTATTCTCTCGACTATTCCTCTCCACAATCAATCGTATAGGGTTTCCTGGAGCTGGGCCTGACCTTTTGGGCCGACTCATAACAGGAGAGACCAATAACAGCTAGTTTTTCACATCACTATATATACAATGCACTCAATTATGTGTATAAATTATTTAAATGACATCTAATCATCATGTTTGATCAAAATGTTGAACCATGCATGCGTTGCGCTGAAACTTGGGCCAAATGGACTGATATTGGGCTGAATGTGGACATGATAAGAATGCAAATAGGTAACTAATCCATCAATTAATATTGAGGGTGAAATTTGTAGTGATAAGGCGCATACATCTATACCAATATACAGTACGCAACCAGGTTTGTAATATATGGCAAAAATGGCGGTGCAAATCCTCAGCAAAAACAGAAAATTCGGCGCGAGAGTTCCACAAACTTGCTGGCAAAATCCTTAGATCTACAATGTCGTACTGATTTCTCACTACAGACTCCCAACAACCCAGCTTTGGTGCAGCTGGTATGGAATGTATGGCTAGAGTTACAGGTGTCATGCATGCATGAAATCGTAAGCCAAATCTTCACCCCCAACCTTCATCTGTTTTCCGACAATGGCTACGATATCACATCTTAAAAGTAGAAAGCATGAAGCCAAACTCCGCCACCTTAAACTTACTATAAATACCTGCCCTCCCATAACTCCATTGGCATCCCATTACAACAATATCCAATCATTCTTCCTTAATACTTCTTACTACGTAAAAGAAAAGATCGAATTCAATCAACCATGAAGGGCGGAGGAGCTGCATTCTTGGTGGTGCTGGCCCTGGTGCTGATGTCAGCGAGGCAGAGCCAGGCAGCTGTGACTTGCACGGAAGTGACGCAGGCTCTGATCCCGTGCATGCCCTACCTGACTCAAGGGGGGAGCCCAACCCGACAATGCTGCGAGGGAGTGAAGAACTTGGTGGGCATGACTTCAACGCAGCAGGACAGGCGGGTGGCGTGCCACTGCGTCAAAGACGCGGCTAGTAGGGTGCCCATCAAGGCGGACGCCGCCTCTAGCCTTCCCGATCGCTGCGACACCCCCATCGGTATCCCCATCTCTGCCACCACCAACTGCGACAAGTAAGTTTCTAATTTCATTTAACCTTCATTTATTTTATTTATATTATTACTTATTAAATGTCAATTAGTTATTTACCACACAATTATAAAAGATTTGAAAGTTAACTTTTCTAATGGTAAAAGGAACCCGAACTAATTAATGCATGCATATGTGTTGTTTTTGGCAGCATTTCTTGAGGTGGAAGGGACGGCGACGTTCGTGGGGAAGATTATGAATGTGCTCAATAATGGCGGAAGTTCATTTGGGCTCTGCTAGCTGGATATATACATATGTGTTGTTAAGCCCTGTACTGTTTTGGAGTTGAGCCCATCTTTGTGGGCTTTCTTCTCTTTAATAAATAATATTAATTTTGTCTAGTATTATTATTATTTTCTCTTTCCCTCCCATAATCTAAATATAGTATTATAATTAATTAAGGTTCAAATTAATATAGTATGCGGTTGGCAAGCTTCGTATGGAGGACATAATTAAGCATAAACTTTTGAGTATCATTTGACGTTTAATATTAATACCCATATTCACATCCTCAAATACCATTGGTGTGCATAAAAATAGGCCTTCATTAGGCCAGACCCAATGAACGAAAGAAATGATAAAGGGTTAAAAAGGTAAAGATATCTGAAAGGTCTAAAATCAAGTTTAGGTCGGAAAATTCCATAAAACCGAGCCAAAGATATAAGCTTAGATCGGTTAAACCTTAGGTCAATCCCACTAAGTTTTCCTATATTCATCCCAACGGTTATCACCACCAAACCATAGAAGTTAGGTTGGAATGAGTAAGGGCACTGACACAATGGGTAGAAGTCATAATAGGATTAGACATATATTTTGAATGCATGCAAAAATCACTCAAAACGATGGCGTGAAGGAAGCCATAAGTCAGATTATGATGACAGGAGCAGTTGAAAATACTGATCATTACATTGCAACGGGCATAATATGAGTCTTGATATAAATACTAAGTCTTCAGACTTAGGGAGGTACGCAATCTTTTACATTTTGAGCTCTTTGTGAATACTATTCATCTTCTTCAACCTCACTAACTTGACCGTAGGAGCCTATACAGGGAGAAAACCCCGCTCTTTTCTAACCCTTTCACTGTATCTACCGGAATACTTCCCAGTCGGAGTCTCTCATCGATCTCGTTGGACCGAGCCATCCAGCCCGGTTTCCTCCTTTGTTTCCTTTCATTTGGACGTTATAACATTGAGTTGGGCCTTCTGAAGTATCCATTAACGGACAATTTGCGTCACATCAACCATCATCCATATTAGAGACCAATGAATTATACTAGTATCAATATTTTATGCCCTCGTGTGATTTATCGCTAAATTATATATTTTTTATATATTCTATTTCACGAGATGGTAATTTTAAGTATGTGTGATATTACTAGCTTTTCACTTGTCAATGCCCAGACAGCATATTAATGAGCTTATTAATGGGACATGGATTAATCTTTACCTAACTTGAATTATACATATTCATAAAACGATCGTAAGATAAATTCTTAACAAATGGTGACCCACATCAAACTTTTGAGCCTTGTTAGCATTGAAAATGTGGAAACAAGGAAGCAACGGATGAATTCAATGGCTTGTTAGTCTATGGCTCACTTGCAATTCATTACTTATTATTAACATTTTGAAATAAGTTATTCTAAATATGTACCTTTTTAAGTAATAACACTTTATCATAGAAGGATGTGTATAGAATTAAAAGATAAATTTGTGTACCTAAGTTTATGTCATTTATAGATAATCATAATTTTCCTATTTGGGTGAAACTATACTATTGTAGATTAGAGGTCTATAGCTTTTAAAATTACCAATAATATACAAAAAAAAACACATGGTAGACATCGCATAAAGTTTAGAGGAACATGCCACTAAAACCAACATGTAGTCCATGTCATGATATGGTAAAAGAAATATGAAGTATTTTTAATATCATAGGTAGATTTTGAAAGGCGATGATAATTCAATCACATATGTATGTAAAAGACGCATAACTACTTGTTATAAAATGCAATAACTCTAGTAACTTTTCTCGTTTAAAAAAACCGAAAAAATGGAATAAGGAAACATTTCGAAGAAGTTTTAGAGTAAAACTTGGGATGAAAATGAGAAAGAAAAGGATAAACATGCAAAATTTGATGGAATATTTTGGTTGCTTATTGAGGAAAAAACTAAAAGAAAGAAAATGCAAGCCTTGTCCAAACCTGAGTGTCCCACGTAAGGACGAAGAGAAAGTTGATCAAGCCACGAGTTAAAACAACATTAGAAGACATAACTAATAAATTACTATTTCCCAGAAAAATCCACTTTAGGTTCGAAGCCATGCCTTAGCGGTTAGTACTGCAGGTTGATTTTTCGCATGTCGCGAGTTCAAAACTCATTTAAGGTGAAAAAATATAATAGGAGTGGGGCTTAGTGGAACCCAAACTAAAAAAGAAAAGAAAAATCCACTTTTAAAATAATTTTTATCTTATTGTATACTCCTCATACGTTTACTGATATAATTATTGTCTTATTGTATACTCCTCATATGTTTACTGATGTAATTATGTATGATTAACAATTAACTTAGGCTTAGAATTAATACAGAGATCGAAAATATCATAAAAATTGAAAAAAAACCCAGAGAGAATAATAAACATTAAACAAATAATTAATTATAGAGAAGAACATTTGTTCACAAAACAGAGCAACAATTTTCACAAAATTATGTTGGTAATTTATACGAGTCCTCAAAAAGGAAAAACCTTTCGCTCCCTTACTCTATCTGCCGCTTCCTTCCCACAATCCCTCACTCCGCTAACCAATCCATACCACACTAGGGTTCGAACATCACCCCCCTCGACGCTTCACTTTCGTGCTAAACCGACGCAATGGTGGCTGAGCGCGGCAAGAAATCCAAGGTGGAGGACGATTCCGATCACATTGACGGCGAGCTTGTCCTCTCCATCGAGAAGCTTCAAGAAGTTCAAGACGAGCTTGAGAAGGTTTCCCTTTTTGTTTCGGAATATTATTTCGATGCTTTTGTTAATTTTTATAACTTCGTAATATGCATGAAATGACGATCTTGAAGGAAGGAACTGATAGTTGTGTCATTTTTGGTATTTTTCTTGTGGAATTGCTGGACGCAAGTCACGGAACCCCTAGGGTTTTCATGCGCATGTACTATGGAGGGTTTCGATATATTCTCTATGCAATGTGTTTCATTTGTTATTAATTTGGCCTGTTTCTTGGTTCTAATTTTTTGGTTCAGAGTTTATTTGTGAGTGTTAATCCCAAGAGGTTACTTATTTTGCACCTCTGTTCCTGGAGACTGAAAAGGAATGAGAAATTTTTTGTTTAGGATATTCATGCTTAATGAACTTGAAGGTATAGCGATGATTTTCAGCAGCTTAGATGATTAATTAGGGGCAGAGGAATGACGCATTTGTTTGCAATTGGGGCGGGATATTTAGGTCCTTCATTTTTGGTTAACCTTCATCATATTTCTAACTCAAAACGATTGGTTGCCTATCCAACTGATGATGTGTCTATACCGAAACAAACATTGTAATCCCTCAGTGATGGCCACGGGGATAAACAGCGACAATTCAGTGATGCTTTTGGATATAGGTAATCTTCCCTGAGTAAAAGACTACTTGTGGGTGGATATAGGCAATTGTTTTCGAATGCTTTTCAAAAATATCCTTGTGCACCTTAAATGATGACGAGTGCAATAGTGTTTGCTCATTTTATTTTCTGTTGTTTGCCGTGTGTCAATTGTGTTGATGAGCCTTCTTTTTGGCTGTTGCTATGGGACCTTTTGAGTCGTGGAAACAGCCTCATGAGCCTTCCTTTTGGCAAGAAGGGGAGCGGTGGCGCAGCACTAAGAGCTGTTGCCATGGGACCTTTCAAGTTGCAGAAGCAACCTCTTATATAAATATAAGGAAATGCTGTGCATGAGAGGTCTTAATAGCCGGACCCTACAGGCTGCATCAGCATACCGTTACTTCCCATTCATTTATTCCTTCCCCTTAATTTTGCGTTCCATCTAGGTGCAATTAGATACCTTTGCGTTATTAAATATCCTCCATCACCCATTTCTTTCTCAGAGTTTCATTTCTCTGAGGGGAACCTGCATTCTCTTTCGCGCAACATTCTTTATTTGCTTCACATCTGAACTGCAAAAAATGGTTGCAAATGCTGGAAAGAGACTGAGGGTTTATGCAGACAATGACGAAGAAGATAGCGATCCTGATGAGCTTTCTGAAAATATTCATAGTGATCCTGATGAACTTTCTGCAAATATTCATAGCGATCGTGATGGTCTTTCTGCAAATATTCATAGAGTTAGGGATGTCCAAAATGAGCTGCAGAAGGTTCTTTTTTGCAAACTGTTTAAAATCTCGCTGGAGAAAGTTTTTTGGTCACTTTGAGATGCCTGAACACGATTGCATAATGCTTTGACACATTTTTTGGTTGGACCTTGTTGCCTTGTCCATCGGAACTCCTTTTCATGGCCTGTTATAGGATTGCTGTTTTTTCCTTTGTATGGTGGCTGTGGTTAGATGCATTTCTATAGGCTTTTGCACAGACTTGTTTAAGAATTTTTCCAGTCAATTTGTCAATGATAGTACAACATTGTTGCACTTTTGTGGCAAGTATCTCTACTAGACTGGTAGCACATTGTTCCAGTTTGAGTACATGTCTAAAGATTAAGGTGAGAAGATAAAACAAATAAAGAAGAGAAAAGGAGGACTACTAATACCTTTGGATCTGATTTTTCTTAAGATATTGTGATTGGATTAGTTTCCTGGATGATTTGGGGCTTGATAGAAAGTATCGATTTCCTGCAGGTAAATGAGGAAGCCAGTGACAAAGTATTGGAAATTGAACAGAAGTATAATGAATTAAGGAGGCCTGTTTATGTCAGAAGAAATGAGATCATAAAATCAATCCCCGACTTTTGGCTGACTGCTGTAAGTCATCAAGCCATATTTCTCATAATGCCAATGAAAACAAATGGTTGCTGAATGTTTGATTTTTTGGCTTTGCTGTTGTTCTTTTCCGCAGTTCTTGAGTCATCCTGCACTTGGCGACCTGTTGAATGAGGAAGATCAGAAGGTTTGCAATGCGCTTATAGAATTGGATGATTGGAAATTTTTGTTGGGGATCAAAAAATTCCCATTATATTTATTGATTGGCATTACTTCCCCTTTTGTTTTATTTGTGGGAGGATGACCTACTTATTCAATGTGACCATTGACTATTTAGTTGTATATTTGCTTTACTATGCAGATCTTCAAGTATTTGGATTCTCTTGATGTTGAGGATTTTAAAGATGTCAAATCGGGTTACTCAATTACATTTGTATGTTTCATCTTTACACATTTTATATCTCTACTCAGGAAAAGCATAGACATGGTTCAGTAAATTGCATTCTAATTGGTACTTTGCTGTTTAACTTTCAGACTTTCAAGCCAAATATGTACTTTGAGGATACAAAGCTGACGAAGACCTTTACTTTCTTGGACGAAGGAACAACCAAGATAACTGGTACAGCTATCAGATGGAAGGAAGGCAAGGTAATTGATACTTGTGCTCGTTAACTTTCTTGAGCAGTTTAGAGCCCTTTTTAATAGAACTTGTATGAATATATATATATATATATATATATGTCCAATGTGAAGGGTGCTGCAAATGGAGGTAATCAAGAGAAGAAAGGAAATAAACGTCCACACAATGATGACAGGTATGTGCGGTTAATGCCATTCTTTCTTGAGATCTCATAGTGAGGGTCTTCACTGAATGAGTTATTTTGGGCACGTAAATAAATATGGTTGGAAATGCTTTTATGTCTTGCCAGTTTTAAGATTGCTAATCTGGAGATAGGAAAATCAACCTCCCCTCCTGGAAATATTGGAAAGGCATTAAACCTGTTAATTTTGATACCAAGTTCACTGGTCTATGTTATATGGAATGTTAAAGTGTTCAACGTATATTATGTACTAAAAATGCTTCCAGTTGCTATCCATGCTTTCCATTTTGCAATGTGTTCATTGGTAATTTGCTCTAGATGTTCTGCTCAAATGAACTCCTAATTGAATATGTGCAAGCGAGGAGTAGTATGTAGTGCATTTGTCACATGAAAAGCAAAAGCTTGAATGTCTTCTGGTGTTAATATGCAAATGTGTGCATGCACATTTCTTGCCTTTCGATATTTTATGACGATCTGATGATGTTAATGGCCCTGGCCCCTGCCCATTGATTTTCTCCATAAATTTCCACTGATGTTACTATCTGCAATATGGCTAGGATTGATCCTGTTTTTCTTCTCATAAGCTGAAGGTCTGACCTGGACTTTGCTTTTGTTCCTCTGTGTTTTTGCTGAGCCACTTTTGTTGTTGCAGCTTCTTTAGTTGGTTCTCCGAAACACAACAGAAGGATATTGTTGACATAGAGGGACTTAATGATGAGGTAAATCTTTCTAACTTTTACATGAATTGTTGGAGCATTCCACATTCATTTGTTGCTGAATGTGTTCCTTCAAGTTTTTAAGAACTGTCTTAGCTACTTTATAATGGTAAATGTATTGCCATGTGTAATTGTGTTCTTGAAGTTGTTACGTTCAGTGATAACTTATATTGAGAATTTTGTTGCTATAGATGCTGAGGTTGGTTAGAAGAACAGGTAAAACTGTAAAACTGCTGTCTTCCCAATGACGTTTCATCTATATTCACCTTTGAAATGCAGGTGGCAGAGATAATTAAGGAAGATTTATGGCCCAACCCTCTCAAATATTTTAACAATGTAAAGTTCCCTTTGCTGTTATGTTTTTTTTATTTATGGTCCCTTATATTTCTCTGTAGTGATAGGCTAATGGAACTGCAATTTAAATATTGTAGGAAGCTGATGAAGAAGATTCTGATGGAGAAGAAGATGATGATGAAGAGGTAGACACTGAAAATTTTTCCTCCTTTGTTGTTCATGCCCTTCCCCTTTTATATCTTTGATGGAAGCTCAGTAAAATGAATATATAAAAACCTTATTACTACTGACTTTGCTTCCACATTATGATCTGGAGCTGATCAACACTCAAAAGTTTGGTCTCTGCTTCTTCATTTACTCTCTTTCTGGCATTTCCCTTATTTCATTGGTAGACTCTGTAGAGATTCTGACAAGTTAATTAGATGTGATTATGTCTGAACTTGTCATTCAAAATTTCTGGAGAACATAGCTGGCGGAATTTATATTGATGTTTTGAATTCCAATTCCTCTTCTGTAGGGCAAAGGAGATGATATGAGGAAGACGATGAGGATGAAACTTCAACTATCTAGTTGGCTTGGCCTTGTGCAAAACTCTAAAGCGGCGGCATGTCTTTTTGTTTGCTTTAGATAAACTCCTTAAGAACATTTTCTTAACCGGTTAGCTGTATGTTGCAACTTGGAAGAAACCAGCTTCTTCTTGAAGAGATACATATGATATTCTTAGTTAGAGAGCCAGTTATTTTGAGGATCAACTACTGTCCTATTTAAGCCCTATGTAATCTCGATATGGTCTTTTTAAGCTTTGAACTAAAGATGAATATAGGTATGCAAAACAAAATGCCTGTATAGAAAACCCAAAGATAAGGCAATTTCACGTAGTACCATACCATGTCAAATATAGCTAAACTACAAAGATCATACTTCATTTGAGTAGAAAATAAGGATCAAAACCGTGCCAGGCACAAGATTTCCCTCTTAAATTTTCAGTCAGAGGGCTCGGGGTTGCACCGGCGATTTTCTCGTGCGTATCAATCACTAAGAAATACAAGTTGGAGATCATTGGGTTGATGAGAAATGGATGCAGAGTCTCCCCAAGGCCATATACTTGGTTCAGCATCAGCTGGCTATTCTCCACTTCTCCTCCACGGAAGATGCAGTTTGACAAGGCAAAGAATCCAAGTAGATTTGAATACAACGGTAAGAAAGCATCATTGTGGTTACCTATGCCGCCAATCCACTCAACTCCTTCCTGTTGCCGTATGTAGATATTTATAAATGATGTCAAAGCGTCAAGAAATCTACCCCTCCATTCCTGTAGGAAACCCTTCAACTTGAGCTTGTCGCCAAAGTTAACCGGAAGCTTTTCCAAATGGGAGCAACCGAGCATACAAACCATAAGCTTTTCTTCATGGTAGTTATCGATCTCCTTGTCAAAAACACGTCTCACAAGGTCTCCGTTTGGTACAGCACTGGTTACAGAATTGGCAGCATTTGAACTCCAATGACAGAGAACGTCAAAGTAGTCGATCCAATGACCAAAGATCGACGAGAGATGCCCAAAACTCATTTCAATAACCCTTTCAACTTGGCTAGGAACCACTCCAGCATTGCAAGCATTTTGGGATTCTCTCGATGCGATGCACTTCTGAACATCAAGAGCAAGCTTCCTTCTAAGTCCTTCATCCTCATCCTCCAGAAGTTTTATACTTGTAAACCAAACAATTAGGATCTTATGGGCATAAATGTTCACAGCCTCTTCTATTTTGAAATGTGAACATGTATCCTCCCCAGGAACTTTGTCAATGAAGACAAGAGAACCAATTATGTTGGCCTGATCAAGCAAACCAGAAGCAACTATTGATTCAGCAGCCGCCTTTCGCATAGTTACAGTCTCTGATGCATCGCTGTGTAGTTGAACGAGATCAGTAAAATAACTGATACATCTATAGAAATTGGCCAAGCTCAACTCGTCAGACTGGCCGGCCACATTTCTCTCTTCCATTGCTGTGTTTCCATGGAAAAAGCTCAAGAATAAGTTACCAAATTGCTTGACACACATTCCCATACAGCAAAGAAGCATTTCTCGATTCTTTGGATGTCTACTCACCTTGTATAGGGAAACTAACTTGTCCCAGAAACAGCACAGTGAATTGCTATCCCAGTCAACTAATCTTAAGCTAACTTGCTGCTGGCCTTCTTCCTCATATTCCAGAAAGTTCCAATGGTACAAAATTTTAAGAATGTAGTAGGCACATTTATGATTTTTCTCACCTGCTACAAGATCCAGAAGTGTTCTCCGGAGATTGGTATTATTCAAGCAATACGTCTTGATCTCACAGTAATATAGATTGCTGCCTTGAGTCTTTGGTCCTGTCGTTTTTAGAACCAAAAAAAGCCACTTCAATGTAGCAAGTCTAACTTCATAGGATGCATCAGAAATGCAGTACATCAGCCGTTCTTGAAATCCAGAGAGAGCATTGTCCAGACCAGGCATTCTTAATAAATTTGAAGCAGGTGAAGGACTTGTCCATGGCATCAATAGATCCTCTTCAGCAACTTCCTTGGATGTTTGACAGATGCAATTGAAATACGACATGGTTACTTGTTTACGAAGTTCTACTCTAGTTGGATCATAATATGAAACCGTCTCAGAATCTTCTGAATTGAGGAAGTCTGAACATAACTCCCACAGGAGTTCCCAAATGGCAGTAATACTTTTGCTCATTTGACATGTTCTTGCAATACTGAGCATGCTATCCAGAACATTCAAAAAGCAGCTATTGAGGACAGGGCAAGGGCAAACTTGACTCTTCCCAATCCATGAGCGCAATGAAAGAATTTGAATCAAGTGGTTGAGAGTCTTGTCCTTTTTAGAGGAGTCAGCTAGGTTTCTACAATTGTTATCAAGAAGAGACTTCAACTGCAGCAGCATCCCATGAACAGAATTTGAAGTGTTAGAAGCACCTTTTTCTGGGCTAAATGAGTTGGATGCCTGAGAATATATGACATTCATCTTTGTGGAAGGTAACTGGGAGGCAATATTAAGCAGTACAGTAGGTAATTTCTCATTTGATACCAGGCCCACCAGAGCTTTTGAAGCAAGAACACGAATCCGGAAGTTGCTTTGGACAGAGCACTTTCTGATAAATGGCATGAATAAGAACGGATCCAGGGTGTCTCCAGTTTCACTAGCAATCGCTGATGGCTTTAGCCGTGACATGAGAATCAGAATCGGGCACAAGCTTGGGTGGACAGCTTTTGCCAAGTTGGATTCTGAATTTCCAGAGGACCCATCCAGAAGTGACTCCGTTGCAACTTTCAATTCATGAATTAAGAAAGAATGAAGAGAAGGGTACCTGCCACAAGTAGTGAATCAGTTACTGATCGCAACAAAGAAATTATCAAAAACTCACAACAGCTTCTGAATATATCTTGATAAATTCTTTCTGAAAGCGACAGACCAAGCATAAGTTGCACATTTCAAGAAACAATTTGAAATTAAGCACAAAATGTATAAAAGATGAGCAAATATCCATATGAGTTAGTGAGCAAGTGCCAACAAAAAGTGCTGTCTAGCGAACTTTTGAAAAATCTATAGCAAGACTGGCCCCCGGTTTGTGAACACCCACATCATTATTAACCACCAAAAGTTTTGTAATCAACAAGAGACACGAAGCAATGTAAACTATAGTATGAGACCATGCCTGTGAAAAAATTCAAGCCCGGTTACAGAACGCTTTACTGATTCTCGTTTCTGTACGTTCAGGAATCCAATCATTCGCCGAACCAAGGCAGTATATGCAAGACAGGCACTATTGCGGACCTCCCAGTATGGAGAAGAGAAAGAACGCACAGAAACAATCAAGGCCTCAGCTGAAAAGCCCGATGTATCAGTTGCCAGGTTGGTATCATTAAAAGCAGCCTTAAGGACATTGAATGCATGCACGGTTGGAATAACACCCTCATCTCTGATCTTGGAAATTTTCTCCTTTTCACTAACTTGGGTTGACTTAGTCAAAAGACCATCAGCAGTAAAGCAGTTGTTTGCTGTAGTTTGTTCAAGCAAAACCCCATTTGCAATATCTAACAGCCATCGCAGAGCCCTTGGCAGAAGCCTCTTTGGGGAACCCTCAGGCTCTGAAAGGAAGAAAGCAATAAATGCAGCTGGAATACCAGCACTTCTCCGAAGTAGGTCATCTACCGTTTGTCCCTTTGCCACTGTTCTTTCCATAAGTTGTTCCATCCATGATTCGGTTAATTTGCAAAGTCTGCAAGAAAATAATTAATAACAGGGGAAAGATCCACACATATCTTCAACTATATACACACATAAAACATCTATTCTTCTGCAAATAGGCATAACTTTTTTCCAGGCAACTTAGAACAGTTTAGAAATAATGTGGCTCATATAAAAATGACACTTACATATGAAGAAGAAATAGACCCAACAAAAACACCATTACTAATATTCTTGTCAACAGGAAGAGGTCAGGCATATTATACAGGTACATTTAGCTGCCAAGAGAATAAATACTGCTGTTGAAATATTATGCAACACATATTACCTTGATTGATGTAGCATTAGTAAAAAGGTCACAGGAATTACACCTATGCATCTAAATAAAGCAAATACAAGAAAGCAAGTTTTTGAATGCCTGAAATGTGAAAACGTTATAAAACTCATGCATCCTTAATTCATCAGAAAAAATATTGGTTTTCTGCAAATAAGCAGCTCAAATATGTTGCAACTAATTTCCACAAGAGTGAGATATAGACAAAGAGGGATATAGACTACAGCAACTGATGAGCTCAACCAATTGGAACTCTTCAACTAAAAAGAAAGAAGCCATAGTTCGGCTTTCTGTCCCTATTGGAGCACATAAATCAAAATATTCTCACTTACACCCACAAATCAATTGGTTTCAGAACAGAGCCACTCAAAATGACTGTTTTAACTAATTGAGCATGAAAGAACGTAAAAGAATGAGCATACCTAGGATCATTTGAACAAAGTAAACGGTTGCATAGAGCCGTAAATCCAGCCCTTGTTTTATCGATTGCCCCATTATGCTTCATTTTAAGGATAACTTCCAAGAAGTGGCTTCCAATTTTCTCCAGTTGATTCAAATCAAATACCCCATCAGATACTGAAACATCGCCATTATTGACATCAGGGCTCCCTGAGGTTGATGCATCCGCAGTAGGTAAAGGAATTTTCCGTATTACAGTCCCCAAAAGAAGACTTACCTGGGAGATTTAGATATAAAGATAGATGAGATTAAGCTCCTAAGAAGCTTTGTTGGAGTTATCCATGAATTGTGCATCTAATTCTGCAAACTACATAAATGCCAAATTTTACTTCTTCCCTTGTGTGTTGAGAATGAATTAGAACTTCCATTTCACTTTAAATTACCATACAACATTTTTTAATAAGGAATGGTTGGTAGATTTCTAGAATAAGTAAAACTTTTGCAGAAATACTAAAGTACCTCTTTCATTGCAAGCCAGCAGCCAACCATAACAACTTGATCCAAAGACCTGGTATCCTGCATAAGTTTCACATTGTCCACGTCATTTTCCACAGAGGCTGCAGTAAAAACCTCATCAGTTGGAATCTCCAAGGGAAAAGCATCACCATCCAAAATTTCCTCCATGTCTTCAGGCAAATGCCATGCACCTGCTGATACAACCCAAAGGGCCAGGGAAGTTATCCGCGAAACCAACTCCAACAGCTTCTCAAGTATAACTTTCATTTCAGTAATACTGCTCAGAATGGCTTTAGAATTCCAATCTACTTCTTCAAATGTGTACCTAAGAGTAAGTAATACACCATGGACGAAGCTTTTCTTACATGCTTCTGAAAGATCCTTCTCACCATTCTCCACAGCAACAAGTAGCCAATCAACCAAAGATCTTATGTATTCTATCACAGGCGATTGATTAATATGAACATGAGGGTGACCATTTGGCAACTCAGACTGAGCACGAGAAGCAACAAAACTAAGGTTTAGGTTAACAATCCAACTAAGCTCTACAACATACTTTCTGAATATAAGACGCAGAGTCAGAGCTCCAGCATCACTTTCTCTCACACGTGGACTGCAGACTAGCTCCTTGGCCCATATAATTGCCTGTTCGACCTCATGGGGGCTATAGAAGCCAGGAATTGGCCTGGGAAAATGCAAGAGAATACGGAAAGAATTCTCTCTCAACCGGTCCCAGCTATCAACGATTGATCCAACAAGCAGTAAACTTGAATCAGATGAAATAAGGCCCTCACTATATGGATACAGAGAAGAAAGGGTGTCAGGATCCCCTTTCGATTGAGGGATGACAGACCAAACACTAAACATCACCGATATGAGCTCCATGGCCATTATCTTCCTTTCATAAGGAGCAGAAGGATAGCAAGAGGAAAACAAAAAGCAACTCAACCACTTCATTAGATTAAAGAGATCCTTTGCCTTTCTGACTACTATTTCTCTGGATCCATCTATGGACTCAACACCGTCTTTAGAACCAAGTGCACCAGGAGACCAAGTTCCTTGTTTATACTGTCTCTCCAAGGCTGTTCGAACACGAGAGAAGAACTTTCTGAACAAGCTGGTCCATTTCATCTGAAAAGAAGTAGAGCAAGATCTCATATTCAAAGGTATAGCTATTTTCATGAGGCTAAGCTCCAAAGAAGATGGAAGGCTTGCTGTCTTTGGATTTAAGAAGAAAAACTCTGCTGCATCGATGCGGAGTGACTCATCACTATGAGTTAGTGCCAAAACTAGCCAATCGACTGCAATTTTAATTCTCATTCCCTTGACAATAACAGTACAATATGCATCAGTCTTTCCTGTATTCAGCATCACAACTTCCAAAGGTTCAGGAAAATTCTTATACCAATCAATGTCACCTTCTATTAAAGCAATCAAACGAGAAACCTTCAGCAATGAAACCAAAACAGCCACTCGTTGTTCCAGCCCTAGAGAGAAATCTGTAAGATGAAGCTGAGGATAAACAAGTTCAGTGTCTTCATCGCTCAATACAACACCAAGAGAAGAAAGCATGGGAAATAGACCATCCACATCCAATTCAAGAAATATAGGCAAAGCATACGTGTTCAGGTTTGACCGCAGCTTTGTAACTCCAGAAGCAAGCCCACACAGGAACGGTGGCAAGCAATCAGCTCTGTATCTAGCATACCCACCATCAATGCCATCACTACTCCAATTTTCATCTCGCAAGTACTCAAGAAAACACTTGAGAAATGTTGTGGCAGCAGTGCACACATCATCATCAATGTAAGCATTCATTGTCTCAAATATCAACTTAGGACTCATATCTAGCATGGTTTTTGCTCCCAGCCTCCTTGTCAGAGACGCTAGAGGTATATATCTCCCCTTGCAGCGTGGTCCTAGTTGAAGAAGATCATGTGCAATATCCCTCAGAAATAACTTATTTTTCTCACCATCTTCCACCCAATGAAGACTAGCTTGAATGTCTAATAAGAGATCAAAAATAAGATGAACTTGTTTGACAGTCTGACTTAAAGGATCTTCCAAGTTATTCCACACAATTCTTAGGATCCTAGGCCACATGTGATCTGAAATAGGATCATAAGATTCTGCAATGTCACCAGTATTACTTTGTAGAGATGTCTTGATCTGCTGCAAGCAGATTTGCATAACTGTTAATGAGTGAAAATTAAAATGACTATCTATAGGGTTCTCAGTGTAGTAACAAAGCTCAGGCAATATCCCATCATAGAGTATTGTTCTAATCACACTACCATCATCCCCAGAACCACCAACACCTTCTAAACCCGACCTTGACACCAAAAATTTGGTATTTAGAACAGTTCTTGAAACTGCAGTAAGAATTCCCCTAATCAAACAAAGTCTACTGAGTGGGGTAAAGTTAGATATTTCACAAACCAAATCACCTTCATATGGAATTTTACTAGTCACATCGTTTAAATTGATCTTACAATTAATAATGGAGATCTGACAAAAAATTCCTCCCATGATAAACAATCCGAGCTCTTCAGCACCAAGACAAACCAGAAGAGCCGCAAAGAAAGTCACTCCAGCAGCCACAAAACAGTCCCTGGGAAAAGCCTGAGACTTCAAAATGTTGAAAACGGCGACGAAAACTACCCCTAACAAATCAACATCCTGTTGCCCGCTCACATCAGAAAATTTGTGGGGAAAACGCTGAAGCAAGTAGTACATACACGAAAGCGCCTCTTGACACTGCTCCATGACCAAAGGCGATGGCCTAGACCAATCATTGGTCTCTGAAATCACATCATTCAAGCCCGAAACCACATCCGAACCCACCACAACCGCGCACTGCTCCACAACCTCGACTAAGTATCCCAACTTGGGGGTGCCCATCATCGTTAACGCGGCCCTCGCAACACAGAACCTCTTCCCCTTCCCTTTCCCGTTTCCATACTCTTCAAACAGCTGCCTGAGACAACTCTTGATGAGACCCTGAAAGTTCTTCACCTTCGAAAGACCAGACCCCGCTAAAGTCCTGTGCAGAGGCAACGAGTTTTCCAGGAAGATAACCTCCAAGTAAAACTTTGCAGCAAGAGAGCATGTATCGGCATCGGAGTTCGGATTTGATATCAAACTGGTGAAAGCTAAACCGACCTTCTTGGCTTGTTCAACCTGGGCATAAATGGAGCTGAGGGAGGCCAGGTGTTTGAGCTCAGTAAAGAACGGTAGAGAAGGTGTTTGGTTTAAAGCGTCAATGAAGTAAGGAGGGAAGACGACGGAACTGTAAGTATAACGGTGGCGATGCTGAATCGCCCTCCATTTGGAGCTGGACATTTTATCAGGTGCTAGAAATAAGATATTATGGCCCGCCGGAAACCCCTTCAATAAGGTCGTCTACTCTGAAAGAGTGCCAAAGTCGCGGTGGCTTCAGGTTCGGGGCCTTGAGCTCAGGCGCCGGTCGCGGGGGGCAGATCAGCGGAGGTTTTGGGTTTAGGGTAACATTGTACTCTGTACTATTCTGTAGACGTCGTTTACTGATTACTCTCCCCCAGAAACTTTTCCAAACGGAAGTAAACGGCGACGTAATGCGCGGGATTATTTACAAGACAGTGTTTGACGACGTCGTATTAAACACAAACTAAATCGGGTTAAACCCCTAGGATAGTCAAACTTCAAAAACACTTTGTATTTTTTTTTTTTTTTTTGAAAGACTCATACACCATAGTCTCAATTAATAAAATCATCATAGCTAGTGGAATGTTCATGAGAAGGCTGCCAGGCAGCTGAGCACGAGGAGTCCCCCTCCTCCTTCCCAGTGATCTCGTTATTATAGAATAGTTTGATTAATAAAAAAAATCATGTTGTGTAAATTAAAACTAAGTTAACTAACCAAAACAAAATGATGAAAATGAATTAATCCTATTTTGAAATTCTTCATTTGCACAAGTGAAAAGTCATTTTAGACCCATAACTGAAAAAACTTAAAATGAAAAGAGTAACTTTATCAAGGATTTAATATGGCCCAAATACATCCTACATGGTCAGAGAATACTGTTTGGATTAGGCCCAATAAAGTATTGTTTGGATTAGGCCCAATCAGTTGTTCTCCATCAAGCCCGCTTGTAGCCCATTATTCACGTTGAGTTTCTGTTCTTAGGGTTTAAGAGTTGGCCACTAAAGTTAAGAGTCATACATATAGCAAGCGTCCCATTTCAATAACTCCTGAATCGTCTTCCTTGGCCTCACCGACGGCGACTGACCCAGCGCAGCAGCCATGGTTCACGTCAGTTTCTACCGCAACTGTATGATCTCGCTTGCCCTTACGCAATCTCTCTTATTTGTTTTTAATTTTATTTTTTGACGCCACATCCCTGTTATGATTCGGGTTTGTGATCTACAATCTGCTTGATGTGAGCTTGTTTTTAGCTTTGCTGATTAAATCGTTTCAATATCTTAGATACACGGAATGATGTTACCTTTTTTTCCTTAGATTTGGTTTCCGTTTATTGGGAAAGTTGATTGCTTTTTATCAGCATTTTTGCTAGCATTTTCTGGTTTGGGCTTATATGGGGTGTAAACCTTCGAGGGATTGTTTTGATTTGAATTTTACCTGGGGGGAAATTTTGAGTTTTATCTGAGGTTATAATCTTTTGCTGGTAAAGTCGATAATCACGAATTACTGTAGAAATTTACTGAAAGTCCTTAATGAATGGCATGTTGTTTAGTACTTTTTTACATAGTTGAGATTGCCTTCTGTTTTTCAGATACAATCGTTCTTAGGTTTTGTTTCAGCTTATTGACATGCGCCCTTTATACATTATGGATAGTTTGTCTTGTTTTAATTTCGCCTTGTCTGAATTGATCATTGAGTTTTTTTTCTGATCGTATGTGGCTTGTAACTCAGATGGGAAGACTTTCAAGAAGCCTCGTCGCCCCTATGAGAAGGAGCGTCTCGATGCTGAGTTGAGGCTTGTTGGTGAATATGGACTCCGGTGCAAGAGGGAGCTCTGGAGGGTGCAGTATGCTCTGAGCCGTATCCGTAATGCTGCTAGAATGCTTCTCACTCTTGAAGAGAAAGATCCTCGGCGTATCTTTGAGGGTGAAGCCCTTCTCCGCAGGATGAACAGGTATGGACTTTTGGATGAGAGCCAGAACAAGCTCGATTACGTCTTGGCTCTGACTGTCGAGAACTTCCTTGAGCGCCGCCTGCAAACACTTGTCTTCAAGACAGGCATGGCCAAGTCTATTCACCATGCTCGTGTGCTCATTAGACAAAGGCACATCAGGTATATGTACTAATGATTGCTACATTAGATTAGATTATCATTTTCTGTGCTGTACATGTAATCGTCAAGAGTGTTAGCTTAGGATTTCTTGGTTAGTGGTTTGAGTCCAAAATCTGGAAAGGTTTGATTGAATTTGATTATTGAAAATGAAGTTAAGTGTTCTACTTGGCTATTGAAAATCTGCAAGTGTTGTAACCTTTTGTCCTCTCTACAAGTTGTCAAGTGAGTATTAGATACATTACCTCTGTTTGGCCGGATCAGGGTTCTTAGATGTCGGAATTGAGAGACTCTTGCTGTCAATTTGATATTGTTTGGTTTTATGAAAGAAAGGGCATTTAGCATTATGAAGGTGGTCATAAGATCTCTCTCTCTCGTGTTGTATCAGGTGAATTAGCTGGTGTTGATAAATGATTTGTTCTTTCTCTTGTCAGGGTTGGAAGGCAGGTTGTTAATGTTCCTTCATTCATGGTGAGAGTTGACTCCCAGAAGCACATTGACTTTTCAATTACAAGCCCATTCGGTGGTGGCCGTCCCGGAAGAGTTAAACGAAAGAACCAGAAGGCAGCCGCCAAGAAGGCAGCAGGTGGTGATGGTGATGAAGAGGATGAAGAGTGAGCCACATAATGCTTGAAGTTATGTTTTGTCGCTGTTAAAAACGCTAGCTTATCTTATTGTTTTGACTCTTGTACTTGGAAATTTTGCGATAGTGGTGTTAATTTCGCTTGTTTGCTAGTACCGTATTGTCATCAGAATTTATCCCATCGGAGATTAATTAAGCTGTGTCTGATTTTAATTGAAGCGTATTTTTCCCCTTCTTTTTTTTCCCATATATATAGCGTTTATTTTGTCTGCAACACGAAATGAGGACGGGTTTCTCATTCGAAACAAACAGCCACCGCAGGAATACATACCATTACCTCTTGCATTGGTGTTAGTCGATGTCATGAAAGTTGCTAGGCCATGATGAATATTCATGAGATATTTGTAGGTACTAGCGGATGGATGATCAGGATCTGATGATGAAATCGCCACCACCGATTTTTGAACAGCTTTTTATCTGACCTTACCTATGTAACTGTATCACAACGTGGGCGGACTCGCAAACTGAGGATTCATAATACGTGTCTATCTGGGACTCCCAGAAGAAGCTCCAGAAATTTTGAAACGGCAGTGTGGGTGTGGTCTAAACTCTTTGGAGTTTTGGACACGCAGTTTCCCCCTGTTGGATGGATGGATTTACCAATTGAATTTGAACAAGTGCATCTGAATCATCCATCTTTTTCTCTTGCGAAATAGTGAATATCTCTAACCACGTCCACGTGTAACCCAATATATTATACCACGCTAGTCACAAATGTTTCAGATTTGACGTTGACTACTTTTTACGCAAAAATATCTTGATTGTTAAATAATATAATATAATTATTTATGAATTATTATAATTTTGTGTAAATTCTCAACGCTTGACAAAATCAAAATCCCCAATTGTGACGAAAATATGAACACGTGAAAATACGTGACAGACTCCTTTTCAGTTTAGGGACACGTGGGATCATAATCCGGAAGCATCCTCAACCAAGCAACAAAGTATTATAAATACCCAAACTCTCAACGAAATTCACATGCAAACGCAAACTTCTGCTATACATATAGTTAGGCAAAGCAAAGGTTACCTACTAGATTGCCACTACGATAAATCGATCGGCAAGTTCAATTCCGTTCGATATGAGGGTGAAACAAGCTGCGATTGTTTCGGAGGAGATGGAGTCGCCGACGTATACTAAAACAGCGGCGGTCGGCTGTGGAAAGAAAGTGATCGGAGGAGGAGGAGGAGGATTGTATTTGCCTTTGCACAGCCAAATTCGGAGGATCAGAGATGAGGAATCGCACGTCGGAGAGGACATGTATTGGCTTCTAAATTTACTTGTCGCCAACGAATACAAGTACAACAACAGCGATTGCAAAGCGTTAAAGGCGGTGTTGCTGTCGCGGCCGATTTTGCCGGCATCGCCTCTAGGCGGAATTGGAAAGACGGCAGCGAACAACAAATTCGCCGATTAATGAATTAGGATCAGAGTAGTTCGATCCACGTAGGTACATGTCAAGTATGTACTGTACATGTGTGTATATATATTTTCTCTCTTGTTTCTAACATATCCGGTTAATTAAGTTGTCTGTCATCATGATCATATGTGTTGCCTAATTTTGATTCCAAGTTATCTTTTCGTTTGGGGAAATAAGGTAAGGAAAAACACAGGCGAAATTATTGGTGATGCCTCCAGAATTATGAGTTAAGTATGAAGATCCAGATCTCTACTTTTGATTCATATAAAGATCCGTTTATGAACAAATTTCTACCATATGATCTCGATAGTTCATAATTCACTTGTACTTCTATTTACGCAACAATTTCGGTTTTAATGGCTAAGAGCGGAATCAATTATTGATCTCCTCCCCTCAGTTGACCTTTTCTGCATCAGCCAGATATTTTGATTAATAATTTCGTCAATTATTTACTAATAATTTGAAAGATAAGTTATTCAATACTAAATCGTAATAATATCTCCTATTAAAAAAATCAAGGCTACTTTTTGTCATAGGTAAGTAAAAACTTTAAGAAAACTCTTTTTTTTTTTTAAGAGTATTTTGTTTTTTTTTTTTTCCACCAAATGAAATAATTAGTATTTTTTTTAAATAGTTAGAACCCCACCAAATGAAATAATTAGTATTTTTTTTTTGTAAATAGTTAGAACACCCCACCAAATGAAATAATTAGTATTTTTTTTTTTTTTGGTTGAAACTGATGAAATAATTAGTTCTTTGGTTACATAAGAACAGAATTACTCTCTCTCTCATTACAAGAGTATTTTGTAGAAATATTAGTATATATCAATTTTGTTTTTCATTAAAAGAAGAAAAGGTTCAACTTCTAATGGAATTTGCTTTGTAGTAAAACGTCTCATTTGAAAATTTCTGAGGCGGTTGGTGATTTGGATTGTATTCCTCTGTTTCTTTCTCAAAATTAATATGCTCATCTCACTTGGCGACATTTTAACAAAACAAAAATATCCTTCCCTTACTTACTACAAAAGAAAAGACTACAAAAGTAAAGATAAAATAGAGATGTAAAGCTTAAGCATTATAGCCCTGTCGCTTTTCAACCTAAATTCACTGACATTCAGTAGAAAGCACGGCTTCCTGGGCGGAAATGTCTATAATACAGCTTTCAAATTCAAAAAGCTCGAACCACACATTAACGACTGTTATTTTTATTTCATTTTGAAAATAATTTTAATTTTAATAATAAATTTAATATATTTTAATCATATTTCATAATTTTAATATAATTTTTTACTACTTAATATTTACTTTTCACATTTTTAATATACTTTTTACATTATAAAATTATTTTCTAAAATTTATTTTTAAAATCGTTTTTAAAACGACGTAAAAAAACATGCCCTTAAATTTAAATAAATGAGATCTCTCTCTCTCCAAGTAGACTCAAATTGGTTTGAAATCCCTCCAATCTAAAATGAACGCAAGGACAAATTTGCTACAAATGAAATAAAAGAGTTTGCACATTCAAAAGAACAAACAAGTCAACACAAATTGTTCATCCCAATGAGAACATTGGAGGATTTAACAAACCACAAAAGAAAACCAGATTGAAAAAACAACACAATCCACCACCAAATCAAAAGATGTTGCAATTGATCACATATAATCTGTCTGCTGCTTAGTACTCATCGTTGTCCTCATCATCTCCTTCGCCGGACTCAGCACCAACCTCCTCGTAATCCTTCTCAAGAGCAGCCAAATCTTCCCTGGCCTCAGAGAATTCACCTTCCTCCATACCCTCACCCACGTACCAGTGGACGAAAGCACGCTTGGCATACATGAGATCAAACTTGTGATCAATCCTCGAGAACACTTCAGCCACGCTGGTGGAGTTTGAAATCATGCACACAGCCCTCTGAACCTTCGCCAAATCACCGCCAGGAACCACAGTAGGAGGCTGGTAGTTGATACCACACTTGAACCCAGTTGGGCACCAATCCACAAACTGGATGGTCCTCTTGGTCTTGATGGTGGCAACAGCTGCGTTCACATCCTTGGGCACCACATCACCCCTGTACATCAGACAGCAGGCCATGTACTTTCCGTGCCTGGGATCACATTTAACCATCATAGATGAGGGCTCGAAGGCAGTGTTGGTGATCTCAGCAACGGAGAGCTGCTCATGGTAAGCCTTCTCGGCGGAGATCACAGGGGCGTAGGAGGAAAGCATAAAGTGAATTCTGGGGTATGGGACCAAGTTGGTTTGGAATTCGTTCACATCAACATTCAGTGCTCCATCAAAACGCAGAGATGCAGTCAATGAAGAGATAACCTGTACCCAAACAACAACAAATGACAATCAACGCCATATTCACCACAGTAGGATGGTCCATAACCAAATGCTGAGGGGCGCACAAAGTGTTTGAAAAAAAGTACCTGAGAGATGAGCCGATTGAGATTGGTGTATGTAGGCCTTTCAATGTCAAGGGACTTGCGGCAGATGTCATAGATGGCCTCATTGTCGAGGAGAACGGCGACATCGGTGTGCTCCAACAGAGAGTGAGTAGACAGGACAGAGTTGTAGGGTTCCACAACAGCGGTTGAGACCTGAGGTGATGGGTAGATGGTGAACCCTAGCTTCGATTTCTTTCCGTAATCAACGGAAAGCCTCTCGAGAAGCAGAGATCCCAAACCGGATCCGGTACCTCCACCCACAGCGTGGAAGACCAGGAATCCCTGAAGCCCAGTGCAGTTATCGGCAAGCTTCCTAATCCTATCCAAACACAGATCTACGATCTCTTTCCCAACTACAGCATTATAATAACAAAAATTAAGATCTACTCCGAGAAAATTCCAGAAATGTAAAATAAATGACTAGTTCACTACACAATAAACACCAGAAACATAATTCAGAGGTCAGGAATTCTTACTGGTATAGTGACCACGGGCGAAGTTGTTGGCAGCGTCTTCTTTGCCGCTGATGAGTTGCTCAGGGTGGAAAAGCTGGCGGTAGGTACCGGTCCTCACCTCATCGATGACAGTGGGTTCCAGATCGACGAACACAGCACGAGGAACGTGTTTGCCGGCTCCGGTCTCACTGAAGAAGGTGTTGAAGGCGTCATCACCTCCTCCGACGGTGTGGTCACTCGGCATTTGCCCATCAGGCTACACACCACAGACACACATTATACATCAAAATCAAACACCAAAAAACAACAGATCTAACGAATCAAAAACAAAATCTCTAACGAGATCTGTAAATCCATTTACCTGAATGCCATGTTCGAGGCAGTAGAGCTCCCAGCAGGCATTTCCGACCTGGATACCGGCCTGACCAATGTGGATCGAGATGCACTCTCTCATTTTCGGTTGGTATTGGGTGAAATTAAGACTGTTAGATTGAGAATGAAGGAGAAGGAGGAGGAAAGGGAGAAGAAGGAAGAATACCAGAGGCGTATACAAAGACGCTTCTGGGATTTGGAGGGGGGAGGAGCAGAAAAATAGATCTGGAGAAAGGAAGGAGGAAACGAATGGTGGGCTGAGGGGGAAGAAGATGGACGGTTTAAATAATAAATCTCCTAAGCCTAAGCCTTAGGGCTAAGCAGCGGTTGAGGAGGGTTCTGTCATTTCGAACGGCACCAAATTTGATTTTGAATTTTGAATTGTATTTCCAGCTAGGCACTGTGTTACCGTTGCCGCTCTGTTTTTCGAGATTTTTTTTTTTTAAAATTTTTTATCCTTCCATTCTCACTGTAATTAATAATTATTACAAAAAATTGTTTGGAAAGAAAATAAATAAATAAACATACTTAAAGAGATTTGAAAACTTTGTCCAAACACGCCCTTAGATCTACAAATGTAAATTGGGCCTGGCCCATTCAAGACATTACTTTATTATTATATCATGGGCTTACTTTAACATGCGCAGGCACTTCATGTTTATGGGCTTCTTTCGGAGGAAACTTAAGGTCAGACCCTCCATTTCGGAAGAGTTGGATCCATTTAGCCTATTGGGCTCAAGACTGGACTGGACTAGACTAGATAATTGTAATAGTAGGGACAAATCATAGGAAGAAAGTAGAAGAACAGAGATGGGGAAAAAAATTAACAGAGAGCAAGAGAGAAGAATTTCAGAAAAAAATCAAATATCAACAAACATGCCTCTAAACCGATATATAAAAATTTACTTATAGTAGAGCTTTCGCCTAACGACGCCGTTTTCTCTCCCTAGCCTGGCACAATATTGACCGGAAGGAGATGGGATCATAAATCTCAACTTCACTTTAAATAATCTCCTTTGTTTACTCAGGCTCTGCCTAATGGGCTTGGCCCATTGACCGAATGAGGCTTGGCCCATTTTTCTTTCCCGAAAAAAAAAACTCCAATTGGGCCCAGTTTTATTTGATCAAACTAAAAACGAACAATCATTTTGAACTTAATTTTCAGGAGGTGAAGGTTATGGAAAAGCAAACACCCTCTAGTCTTAGATCAATTCTTGAAAGATGCGTTTCAAGAAAAAAAAAAAAGCTCTTGAGATCCATGTTAAGCTTGACTGGCCCAAATGGTAAATGGAAACGGGCCTTGTAACCGTCACTACAAATGCCCATTTCTTATAAACTTGAATCTAGACGAGATAAACTATTACTCCCAATTATTCAAAACAAAATACGAAATTTTCAGATTAAGAAATCAATTTAAATAATAAAAAAAATCTCTAATTATTGTAATGTATTACTATTGTGAATTTTAGAGTTGTAATACCCACCAAAATTGAACGTTTATACCACTAGAGTATTTGACATAATTAATGACTCTTAGTTGAGACAAGGCTAATATAAAGAAAAAAGTTACTCCTTCCATTTGTATTACTAAAAACAGTATCACAAAGCGAACTCTTCTACTAAAACATATGGAGTAATATTTTTGCCAAAACTTCATTTATTTTGGATGGGCGAGAGAGTATGTTGTTAAAGTTGAACTTTTCCTATCCTATGGAAATGTAAGATCATCTAAGATGCACAACGAATCACTTGGGTCAAGTCCGAGTATTTATTATATCTATATAATGTAAAGTATATTCTAAATGGGGAAAAATTGGTAATAAATCCAATGTATGGTGAAAGCAATGACTGCTCCTAATTAAGTAGTAACATGCTTAAATAGTGTTGGAGCTTGCAATATTTAGAGACAAGCTGGGGATATTGCACATTCTTAATCAGTTAGTTGCCTTTGAAATGGTCCCCAGCTCCCAACTCTGAAATATATATATATATAGATCGATAAGTTTTGATTCTCCAAGGATGTATTATTATTATTACACAGTGAGTTAGCTAAAAAAAAAAATTAAGGAAATGAACAAAAGGGGCCCTCCGAAGCCTGGACTCATGAGCAAAAAGAATTTCTGCTTTCGGAAATGGGCCATTTCTTTCACATGGTATGGATCATCAACTCTCCATAATGATAATGCCACCACCACCACAATCTTCACACTTTCACAGTTCACACCCATTGGCATTAGATTAAAGTTAGGGCAGTAAACGAGCTCGAGCTGTTCGATTGGTCCGACGAGTTAATAAATGAGTCGATCGAACTCAAGCTAAGTTTTAACTGAAAGACTCGCGAGCAGCTCGGCTCATTTACGTATACTTATCTTTCACTCAATTCCGGACTAAGTAATCATTTCATTCTAAAAACTCTACTTTATTTCCAACCACTATCCAGATTGGGCAAACCTGGCAAAAACCAAAATATAAACATTATTATTATTATACTTATACATACAAATCAATGTTCTTGTAGTTTGAACTTTTTAAGGGAGAGTGCCAGCGGTCAAACTGTGGTCCATCAACCAAAATCTCCTTTTTCTTAATCTTCGAGTGATCAGTGGTCCAGTTAATTCAATATTAGCCGTATATAGCTTTATTCTCAGTTATCCCGCTAAACCTTTTTTTTGCCTTTCTTTTGTTCTGGAGTGCCATTTCTGGTTTTTCATGCCTATTTCTTTGGCTAAAGGCGATATCCATCGCCCGCAGGGCCCACACCGCCTAGCCCCATGAGCCTCGTGTGAGGGGTAAATCAGGGTGACTCAGCGATAACATTGGCAGGAGGACCAGTGCCTGGTGCCCACAAGGATCCACCCCCCACATTGGGGGGATGAAAATCCCACACTGCGGCTGCCAGGGCTCGATCATGCGTCCTTGGCTGCAATCTGCTGCCAAGTTACCAACTGAGCTAAGCCCCTGGGGGCAAAAAGGGTGCTAACGGGAAGCCCAGATTCGAACCCCGTCAACCCCTTAAATTTGCAGGGAAAGTCCCCTTAAGTTGTTGTCCGCCGGACTCTAACCCAGGACCTCCCGCTGCGGTAAATGGTACCTCACATGTTTTTGCCAGTTAGGCTAGACATGTTTGGTTTTCATGCCTATTTCTACAAGGCCAAATGGATGTTTATGAATGCTGTTTTCCTCATGTCATGTTCAAGATATTTTAATTTGGTTCAAAATAAGGTTAAATCGGGTTTGGGTTTGGCTTTGCTTGAAAGTGATTTGCATGTATATATGAAGTGTAATTTTCAGGGGCATATCACATGCCTGCTTACGTAGTAGCCTTACAGTACTGGGGGGATGTTAACTCCACTTAAACTACGCCTAAATTATTCGTCAAAATGGATCTAATGTCTCTTAAAGCCCCTACAACCCAACCAAAGCCACTTCTTCTTTTTTTTTTTTTAAACTTATAAATCTCTTTTCCTCTAAAACAACCACCCCACCCTACTTTATTCTTTCTTTTAACTTAATCCCGATTTCAAAGGACAAACGTTATAAACAGTTATATCACGGGAGTCGGAATATTTTTTTTTGTTTTTGTTTGGACTCTTTTCAACTGACCTTTACCACAAAAGCAGGGTGCTAAATCATTTTCTTTTTCACCACTTTTATGTTCTTTGCCCCGTCTTTTCAGGATGGTTTTTAATCATTTGAGTGTATACCGGACCATTAACGATCATCATCAACTTCGTTAAAGCTATTGACTTTGGGGGTTAGTTAACCTAGTTCTGTTCCCGAGGAGATTCTACCTAGTACTAGTAGTAAGTAGCAAATGCTAACTAGATTGTTGGACCAGGCTATAAGACTAATATACTAACTGGTAATGAAGTTCTGGTTTGTGACTTTGGTTGAGAAATTAAAGTGAAGAGACGAGATGCCACTCCACACAGCAGCCACGATGGGAGCACCATGGGCATCCCTTTGAGAATTTTTTCTCCGTTTTCCATCTTTATGATCATAAAGTTTTGGTGGGCTACTCTTACCTTAAAAGGAATGGATCGTATGCAAAGTGTTTTTCCATGCAACAATGTCGATCGACAACAACTTCCTTGATGGATCACCAACAACGTTGTTGATGTAAAAGAAGTCGGTACCAATTTTGTTCCATTAAAAAAGTTATATTTTTGATAGTGAAAATTGATCGTATTATCTTACACGCAAGGATTTAACCTGATATGAGGTTCTTGTTCAAAATTTTGCCTCAAACAATGTTGTTGCTTCCTGGGTGCTGGCAAAGGCCCTTTATTTCGTTTCAATTTATGGCTAAGTGATTCTTGCTTATGTTTTGGGGGGTCATTCTATAATTTCATGAATTTCCCTGTTTCCTAAAAAATTGGATCGTCAGTCAACGGTCAAAGAGGACATGAAATGAAAGTAAAGTATTTTCTTTTTTTGTTATAAATGGTATAGGGTAATGATAAAATGATAGAATTAAATGATTGGAAATTTGAACAAGAACCGAAATGTAACCCAGCCTCAATCGGACGATCATCACCCGTCTATCTCCACATAGTATTATGAAAATGCCTTGGGTGAACGAGTCATTGTTCAACTGGTCGAACGTAAAAAATTGTAAATTATATGTTAAATATTTGATTCTTACTTTAATCATTGATCGAAATATAGAAGTAATTTGAAATCGGATCACATACGTTATATATCAATATCGTGTCCATAAAGGACATTTTGCAAAGAAAAGGGAGGGGAGTGGGGACTTGGGAGTATAACGATAAAATGAATGGTTATTGCTCACTTGAATTGCCACCTCACCTACCACCAAGAACATTACCCACTTCACCTCTCCGATTGCGATGGGCAACGAGGAATGAACATTTGATTCTTATGATTGAAATTCTTATGTTTAATATGTATAAAAATTTAATAATTTTAACAATTATATCCTTTAAAATTCAATCTAAAATTTATTTAATGAGAAAATCATCGATTCTCAGGTATGAGATGCCCTCATTCCCATTCCTTTTCCTGCGCGCCAAGCTTTTTGGGTACTGTTACGTTTCCAAGCTTCCAGCCATCCATAATTTACCATCCAATAGAAGTGGTACCACAATTAAGGGATGGAAACGAATCAATTAATTAAGCATTTCGTTAGCAATCAAAATCCAACTCAAATTTGTAGTTTGACTAAGCTTCAATCATATTACAGAAAATGGACTTTTTTTTTTCTTTCTCCAATCTCTTGTTCTCGTACACAAGATTTACGAATAAAAGAGATTAGGAGAGTCAACACGTGTCTTTTAATAGGACGATGTGAATACAAATTAAAACCAAAAGCGGTCCCACTATTAGGTAGCTAGCGAGAATGTAGATGTAGGTACTTACTTTTCTTTCTTTTTTTTTTTATGTTTTGGAAATTGTACTCACGTATTAAAACAGAACAATAAAAACAAAATATATTTTGGGGAGTCAATATTTCTACAGTAGTTGTCATACATAATGCACAAGCCCAGCCATACCAAGATCAAAGATTTTCAGAAGGGCCCTCTCGTCATTTGTCGTATTTGGAAAAAAATTTCAATTCTACAGAACAATAAATATAGTGATTAATTTTCTTATCCATTTTTTCATATTTTCTTTCTTAATTATTTTATTTTACAAATTTTTTTTTTATAAAAAAAACTTAAAATACAACCATTACAATTTTATATAAATCATTACAATTTCTAGCGTGAAAGGCATTTGTCTTTAATTTGTGTGCATGAAAATGAATCAAAATCGATATATATAGTATAATTGTAATCGTGACTTGAGCTATTATTGAAATCTAAGCAAAATAAAAGCATTTAGGGGGAGCATAATAAACAACATAATGACTTAATAAATTATGAGTATTTAATTATGGAAAGATTTGTTAGTTGTCTACATGAATCATTAATTGTGTCCATTAATGAAGCTTCCCCATAACCCAATTCACTAATAAAAATTTAAAAAAAATTTACTGTAAATTTCACTCCTTTCGTTTTATTACAAGGGTCAGGCTCATAATGTACCACGCCTATAATAATTAATTTATCACTATTTATTTCATTTTGCTGTGGTATTTAATTTTTAAATACGAGTTAAAATTAAATTTGCTCTCAATATGAATTATTAAAACAAGGCTGATGATGATAAATGAGTTCATAACAAGGTGTGAACGCAAATGATGCCTACGCAGCTTAACTTTAACCAGTCCACTGTAAATTCTACTAAGAAAGTAGTAAAAGTAAATCCAGGAGAATTACATATGCGGGAGATGCAGTTAAAAAGGCCTCTTAATGATTAATTCCACATTTTCCAAAATTATTTTTGTAAGTTTCATTGTTTTTTATTTCACTATAGTTTGAATTATGTTTTCGTATTAATGTCGCACGCTTAGACGTTGATTTGTTCGTATTCTAATTCAATTTAAAATAGGTATATTTAAGTTCTTATATTCTTATAATTTATTTCGAGATTATGTATTTCTCTCTAATATAGTATAGGGTGAAACATGCATTTTCCCCTAGAATACAGGATGACAATCTTTAATACGTTTTATATATTTGAATACACGTGTAATATTTTAAAACTAATTTAAACAACATTATTTTAAAATAAATTGTGAAATGACTAATTTCAAAATCCATTTAATTTATACTAAAAATACAAGAGAATAGTTTAATTTTTTTTTTTAATAAAAAAGGACATGATCTGACCATAGTTGTTCCAGCTGTTTATCTGTGAGGAGTTATGAATATGGAGTGTCTTTTTTGTCCTTTTGTTGATGGCGAATTAGAGTGTGAATTATTTCATTCAACCAATACATAACCAAAAAAAATTTACGAACACTTCGATAAATGCATAACATGTGAATTTATACGAACTAACGAGGGGTAATATGTCCAAAATATGTCACATTATCTCGTGTACCACATATGATTGTAAAGTCATATATATTTGAAAGATAAATTAATATTATATGTTGAGGAGAGTGATGAACATGTAGAATGTCCATAAATAAAGATAAATCGTACTCTATCCGTTTTATTAGAAGGGTTCATTTTGACAAATATTTATTGTTCGATTAGAATAATCCATTTTCAATTTATTCACTCATTCTATCATTATTAATATAATCATATGTGGTTCACAATTGATTCAGACCTAAAAAGTGATTATATAAATGAAACAAATATTGTCAAATTATCTATTTAGGTGTTGTACCTTGACATTCATAATAAGTTGTACCTTTATTAAAATAAACTATTCTAATGAAATGGAGGAGATATTTCTTATTTTACTATTAACGTGCTTTACTATTTTTAATGATATAATAAATGTGCTAAGTAATTTTTCGTGATTAACGTGCTTTACTATTTTTAGGGAAATTATGGGCATGTTATTTCATTTTGGTTTTATTTTTTATTTTAATAGTAAATTTAATATATTATAATTATTTTTATCATTTCTAATTTAATTTTTTACTAATTAATTATATCTTTTTACATTTTTAATACACTTTTTACACTAAAAAATTATTTTCTGAAAACATATTTTCAAATTAAGTTTTAGAACATCATAAATAACCAGCCGTATACTTTGGATCCTGACAGTTGAATATGGAGGTCAAGTTCAACTCACAGTTTTTTTCTTTTGACATAAAAAAGAACAAGAGGTTTTACACGCAAGAAAAGTGCATCAATCAATGACTTTCAACAGTCCAAAGCATGCAAACTATTCATAGTAACTAGAGTTTCGAATAGAAGAAATGGTAAATTAGTAAATTACATTCCAAACGTGAAGGGGGAAAATCATCAATTTTTTTTTTCAAGATTTGACACAAAAAACAACCTTATTTTCTATTCAATTCAAAAGACACAGAGTCATCAAAATTCCCCAAACGAGTCACAAAAATAACGGAGTCTTAACTTTTCTCCAAAATACAAGCCAACCTATGAAATTTAAACAAAGTACATATTGGTCCATGTAGGAACCGAAATTTTAAATATAAATCATTAGTCGTATATGATGCCCTTATGAAAAAAAAATACCACTCCAATTCATAAAACCCACTTGAAAACAACATATATGTCATCACATATGACAGGTTAATCAAAAGTTGGAGCTCGATTATCAGCTCTGTCCGTTAATGCAATATTTATGCATATGTTATGACTGGTAAGCGTCTCAATTATTCATTCCCCTCTTCAAGTCCACTACTATATAATGTAATAGACATGAGTTACTTGACATTATAATAGTTAAATATGACGAGCATGTACTTTGCTAAAATTTTAGAAATCAACTTGTATTTAGACAAAAGATTAGAGACTTGATCATAATATACCTAAAAAAATATTTTCGTTTTCTCGTGGTATTTAACGTTGAATACATCGAGCCAATAAAAAAAAAAAAAAAAAAAGAGCATTCACTTTGGATAGTTTATACTTACATTACACCTTTATGGCAGTATTTATTTTGATTTTGTAATGATAAATCCCTGAATTTCAAAAAGCACAGTAAAAAAAAATATATAAAAAAATGATGAGTAATAAATTACTGATACAGGTGTTCCCATTCAGTACAAAAGAAAGCAGAGGACAAGACAGGGGTGAGTAAAAAATGACCAGAGATTCCATTTAACCGTAACCAGCACAAGAAGCATTTAACTAACCCCCCTGGTTAACTTTCTAACCCTCCTTTTCCCCTTCCCCCCTTTAGCTATAACTATAAGTAACTAAACCACACCCCATCTCCCCAAACTCCCCATTTCAGGCCAATACCAGCTACCTCGTTTGACCACCAGTCAGTCCTTCTGCGACTGCGATTCCCAGTCCACTTTCTCTTTCCGGCAACCTCCCGCCACCTCTTAACTGTTACGAGGGAGGAGAGACTCCACTCACTCACTCATTCTTGAACCCATAAACTCTTACTGACCGACATTTTGTCAGTTTCTCTCCCTCACGTTTCCCGGTGAGAATAGAGTAAAAGAAAATTCATTACAAATTTGGAATCCGTTGCTCTCTTCTATCAGATCTCTCTGGGTCTTGTTTTTGCAGCATGGTGGAGTTGGAAGTGACAATCAGGGGCCATGATCACAAGCACAGCTGCTGGTTTTTGTGATTAGTATTAATCACAAGTTATCGGTTTGTGTTCTTTGTATGTTCTGTTTTCCTTTCGCGGCTGTTGTGATTGTTGCGTACTAGTATAGTAGTCCTGTTTGGGAGAGTGTTGGTTTTATAATTATTCTGCAATGGCGGAAACCGGAGAAGGGAAAGCAATGCCGGAGGCGGAGAAGAAGAAGGAACAGAGTCTACCGTTCTATCAGCTGTTTACTTTCGCCGATAAATACGACTATGCTCTGATGATCACCGGAAGCCTCGGAGCCATCGTGCACGGTTCCTCCATGCCCGTTTTCTTCCTCCTGTTCGGCGAAATGGTCAATGGCTTCGGCAAAAACCAGTCCGATTTACACAAAATGACCAACGAAGTTGCAAAGGTCTGTCAAATCTCTCTAATTCATAATTTTCACATCGTATAGTATTAGAAACATGTTCATTTCAGTTCGGAGAGGCTAACATCAGATCTGTGTGCTGTTTCTAAAATGCAGTACGCTCTCTACTTCATCTACCTTGGACTGATCGTTTGCTTTTCGTCCTATGCCGGTAAGCTTCATTGTTGCTTTCCTTTTTCCTTCTTAACCGGAGTGACCTGGTCGGAGATGAACTGATAATTTAATGCAGAGAACTAGTAACATTAGTGTAACTTGGTTGGTTAACACAGTAATAGAATCACGAGTAGCACTGTGGTAATAGTGAGTGATCGGCTCCGTCATCCGTGCAAAAGGGATGAGGAAGCTGGGTTGCACGTGGCCCGTGGACGGTCTCCTGTCTTTTCTTCTTCACTTGTCAATTTTTTTCCTCTCTCTCTCTTTTTTTTTTTTTTAATATTATCCTATCACGGAATCACCCATCTCTGTCACTGTTCTGTTTCCTCCCCCCCATTCAAAAATTTCCAGGGTGCTTATAAGATAATAGCGACAAAATCAACATTAACAGACAAATGACTTGATGATAATTGAATGAAGATGAATCAAATTTTGAATGTCCTTTTCAATCTGCAGAGATTGCATGTTGGATGCATACTGGGGAAAGGCAAGCCGGAGCTCTGAGACGGAAGTATTTGGAGGCGGTTCTGAAACAGGACGTCGGATTCTTCGACACGGATGCAAGAACAGGGATATTGTTTTCAGTGTTTCAACGGATACTCTGCTCGTCCAAGATGCCATCAGTGAGAAGGTTTGCATTTATTACTCTTTTTTTTTTTTTTTGTATTTTTTTAGAGAGGAAAATGCGAATCTGAAGAATTCGTAACGGTGAAGAAGGAAATACTGGGTAACGCTGGTTGTTGATTCTCATTTAATAACCCAGGGACCATTTTGATCCTTTGAATTCATTTTCTTCCCTCCCGCGCACGTTAGGGGGCTCCAGGGCTAACCTGCGCCCTGTCATCTTTTCTGCTTCAGGCGGGCCTAGATGATTTTTGGAGCATGCATGCCAGAGATTATTTACCGTGCCATTATTGAGTTCTTCTTTTGGTTACATGCAATTATGGGCTGTTAATGTTATGATTCGAAGTATTGTGCTCTCACTTTAGATTGTAATTTAGAGTAAAGCAAGTTGATTATGGAGTTAATGAATTTGTGTAAATTTTCAGGTGGGAAATTTTATACACTATCTATCCACATTCTTGGCTGGTTTGGTGGTCGGTTTTGTGTCAGCATGGCGGCTAGCGCTGCTAAGTGTGGCGGTGATTCCCGGAATCGCTTTCGCCGGCGGATTGTATGCGTACACCCTCACCGGGCTAACATCCAAGAGTCGTGAATCTTATGCCAATGCTGGTATAATTGCTGAGCAGGTGAGGCTTATGCTTTTCTTCAAATCTTACATGTGATTATCGATCTAGTAGATTAATTTTCTCTTTTGTCTCTTGAATAGATTTTTAATAATATATTTTTTTGCCTTCCTCCACTTGATGTGTTCGTGTTGTTGTCTTGGCCCCTCATCTTATCTTTATTTTAGTCTTTACAAGTGCTAAAACACTGCTGAACTTGAATAATGATCTCTTCCATGTGCTTCTATCATAAAAGTTTTTTTGACCCTTTTTTTAGTACCTTAATAATAGCTTTCCCTTAGTTGGCAACTTGGCATTAGGCGTTCCCCTTTGTGGCTTTTTTGTTTAATGATTAGATGTACTTAGCTTTTCTACTTTATTGTTTGTTTGAACGCCAAGATCCACATTATCAGACCTTCAAACAGTAGGTAGTTTTGCTTTCCAGGGAATTCCCACAATGAAAGATAGCTAATTTACCTCTAATAAGAGTTAATGATCCTTCAAGAAAATAAAGAAATGAAGAAAACTTAGATGGATAGAGTTGCTTATTGTTTACTAAAAGATTAACCATTTTCACAGGCCATTGCACAAGTTAGGACAGTTTATTCATATGTTGGGGAGAGTAAGGCTCTGAATTCATATTCAGATGCAATTCAGAACACATTGAAGCTTGGTTACAAAGCTGGGATGGCCAAAGGACTGGGGCTGGGATGCACCTATGGCATCGCATGCATGTCGTGGGCCCTGGTTTTCTGGTATGCTGGAGTGTTTGTGAGGAATGGCCAGTCTGATGGTGGAAAGGCATTTACTGCTATCTTTTCTGCCATTGTTGGTGGCATGTAAGACTTTTAAGTTTTAACCATAATATCTTTGTTTGCCACTTGGGAAGAGAGAGCGGTGAATGACAGTTTTTACTCAAATGCTTAATCATTTCAGGAGTTTAGGTCAGTCATTTTCCAACCTTGGGGCATTCAGCAAAGGTAAAGCAGCTGGATACAAACTGATGGAGATAATTAGACAAAGACCAACAATAGTGCAAGACCTGTCTGATGGAAAGACCTTGGCCGAGGTCAATGGAAACATTGAATTTAAGAATGTAGTCTTTAGTTATCCTTCAAGGCCTGATGTCATTATCTTCAGAGATTTCTCTATTTTCTTCCCTGCTGGAAAGACGGTGGCTGTTGTTGGCGGCAGTGGTTCAGGAAAGAGCACTGTTGTCTCCCTGATCGAAAGGTTCTATGATCCCAATCAGGGTAATTCAAATTCATACCATGCTAAGATGTTGACTACTCCTATGCATCAAGTAAAAAATCTTTACTCATTTGAATGGCTTATTCTGCAGGACAAATTTTGCTAGACAATGTGGACATTAAAACATTGCAATTGAGATGGTTGAGGGATCAAATTGGTCTGGTCAATCAAGAACCTGCACTCTTTGCCACCACCATACTTGAAAACATCCTTTATGGAAAGCCTGAAGCAACCATGGCTGAAGTTGAGGCTGCTGCAACTGCAGCAAATGCTCATAGCTTTATCACATTGCTACCTAATGGGTACAACACTCAGGTATGCATACCAATAAGTTTTGTATTCTGTAAATTCAAATAAGATTCATATTTCCATTTTTCTTGAGGAAAGCTTTCTTGTATCTTTAATGAGTCAATCTTGCATTCCAGGTGGGAGAGCGTGGAGTCCAACTTTCTGGTGGTCAAAAGCAGAGAGTAGCAATTGCAAGAGCTATGCTGAAGAACCCCAAGATCCTCCTGCTCGATGAAGCAACAAGTGCCCTGGATGCAGGTTCAGAGAGCATTGTTCAGGAAGCTTTAGACCGCCTCATGGTGGGAAGGACAACTGTGGTGGTTGCTCATCGCCTCTCAACAATCAGAAATGTCGATTCCATTGCCGTTTTACAGCAAGGGCAGGTTGTAGAAACTGGAACACATGAAGAACTTGTTGCAAAAGCTGGCGCATATGCTTCCTTAATCAGATTCCAGGAAATGGTGGGCAACAGAGATTTTTCAAATCCATCCACACGCCGGTCACGATCATCCCGATTAAGCCACTCATTATCGACAAAATCACTAAGCCTACGCTCTGGCAGTTTAAGAAATTTGAGCTATCAGTACAGCACTGGTGCAGATGGTCGTATTGAGATGGTATCCACAGCTGAAACAGATAGGAAAAATCCTGCTCCACAAGGTTACTTTTGCAGGCTTCTGAAACTAAATGCTCCTGAATGGCCTTATTCTCTCATGGGAGCCATAGGATCCATTCTCTCAGGATTCATTGGTCCAACTTTTGCCATTGTCATGGGCAACATGATTGAGGTTTTCTACTACAGAAATCCAGCTAGTATGGAAAGGAAGACAAAGGAGTACGTCTTTATCTACATTGGAGCTGGTCTTTATGCCGTTGTGGCATATTTGATTCAGCATTACTTCTTCAGCATTATGGGGGAGAACCTCACCACAAGAGTTCGTAGGATGATGCTTGCAGGTAAGACTTAAGAGCCATGCATGCATGTTCTTTGTCTTAATTCTCAGTATTATTATGTCTTTTTGACTAAATTAATGTTTGTCATTGAAAAAACTGTCAGCAATCTTGAGGAATGAAGTTGGATGGTTCGATGAGGAAGAACACAATTCAAACCTATTGGCGGCTCGCTTGGCCACAGATGCAGCAGATGTAAAATCCGCCATTGCTGAGAGGATTTCCGTGATTCTGCAAAATATGACATCCCTCCTCACTTCATTCATAGTTGCATTCATAGTGGAATGGAGGGTCTCGCTGCTTATTCTGGGCACCTTCCCCCTTCTAGTCTTAGCCAACTTCGCTCAGGTAAATTTCATTTCCCCTTCTTAGTGGAATGTGGCCATCTATTATTTAATCTTTTCCAGAAACTGCATGCAATTTAATAATTCTACCCAAGAAAATGTAAGGAACTGGCATGGATTCATAGGACTTTTGGGGGTTTGTCGCATACTAAATAGCTGTTTGTGGATATGTAGAATCCAACCCACTGTGAATATTTTCTTGCAATAAAGTATGAAATGAGAGGGGTAAAAAACAAGGTGGCAGCTTGGTGGTAGGGATGCACGTGCTTCCTTCAGTTCTGCTGCACTGAGCAGCACAGCCTGGTCGAAGATCACAAACTCCTAAAACAAAGTTTTTTTTTTCCTTTTTCAAACTCCTCAGTCTGAGCCCAGAAATTATAGATAGTCTCACCCACCATTTCCAAAGTTCAGTGTCTTATTTGATTTGCTTCTCGAGGCAATATATGGCTGGGTTGGCCCCTTTATTTTGACTCGAAAGACTGTTGGGGAATAGAAAAAAAAAAAAAAAAAAGAGCAGGGACCTAACTGGGAAAGAAAGAAAACAAAGTGGCTATTACTATTAAGATAGCCCCCGTGACGATTTCTGCATTTTTTCCGGCGTGTATATGTTCGTCTTTTTCCATTATTATATTGAAATTTAGGGTCTTTTAGCAATCATTTTTAGGGTGTCAGGCGACATTGATGGAGGAAAAAGAGATGAAAGTAACCTTTTCTTCTCTTTATTGTGTTCTTGTCCACTTGCTTGATTGAACAGTTTAGATTCGTGGCCTGGTAAATTTGATGTACGGGCTAATCTATCTCTAATCTGATCAGAATGATGAGGACTTAAAAACCCACCGTTTGATTAACCTTAATTCTTCCGGAATGAAATTAAATAATCTGTTGAAAATGGTGTTTTTTGATCTGAGCAGCAACTCTCACTGAAAGGATTCGCCGGAGACACGGCGAAGGCTCATGCTAAGACCAGTATGATTGCTGGGGAAGGAGTGAGCAACATCAGAACCGTTGCGGCATTCAATGCTCAAGACAAAATGCTCTCGTTGTTCTCTCAAGAGCTGCGCCTCCCACAACGCCGCAGTCTTCGCCGGAGTCAAGTCTCCGGCCTTTTATTCGGTCTGTCTCAGCTTGCACTTTATTCATCGGAAGCATTGATCCTCTGGTACGGCTCCCACCTGGTTAGCAAAGGTGCTTCCACCTTCTCAAAGGTCATCAAGGTGTTTGTAGTGTTAGTCATTACAGCCAATTCAGTAGCTGAAACCGTCAGCTTAGCTCCAGAGATCATAAGAGGAGGAGAATCAGTCGGCTCTGTATTTTCAGTTCTTGATCGCTCTACAAGGATCGACCCTGATGATCCCGAGGCGGAGCCTGTCGAATCAATCCGCGGCGAAATCGAACTCCGCCATGTCGATTTCGCGTATCCCTCAAGGCCTGATGTGATGGTGTTCAAGGACTTTAACCTCAGGATTCGCGCCGGCCAAAGCCAAGCTCTCGTCGGAGCCAGTGGCTCAGGGAAGAGCTCTGTAATAGCTTTGATTGAACGGTTCTACGACCCGATTGCCGGAAAAGTCATGATTGATGGGAAAGACATCAGAAGGTTTAACTTGAAATCTCTGAGGCTCAAGATTGGGTTGGTGCAGCAAGAGCCAGCTCTGTTTGCCGCAAGCATTTTCGACAACATCGCTTACGGGAAAGATGGTGCTACCGAAGCAGAAGTCGTCGAAGCCGCTCGTGCTGCTAATATGCACACATTTGTCAGCGGATTGCCTGAAGGATACAAAACACCGGTCGGCGAACGGGGAGTGCAACTCTCCGGCGGTCAGAAACAGAGGATCGCAATCGCACGTGCTGTTCTGAAGAATCCGGCCATATTATTACTCGACGAAGCCACGAGTGCCCTCGACGCCGAATCGGAATGCGTCCTGCAGGAAGCACTGGAAAGGCTGATGAGAGGTCGGACCACCGTGCTGGTGGCGCATCGGTTGTCGACGATAAGAGGGGTGGATAGCATCGGAGTTGTGCAAGATGGACGCATTGTAGAGCAAGGAAGCCACAGTGAACTGCTCAGCCGGCCGGAGGGAGCATATTCCCGGCTCCTCCAACTACAGCACAATCACTTATGAAAAAGATAACGACGATGATAATAAATAGTAATTAGTTAACTTTCGTTTTCCTTCTCCTCAGGAACTGGTAATCGTAATCTTAATCCCGTTCGTGTTTTATTAACCATTTGTTTTACCTTGTTTTGGTTGGATTCGGAGGGTAGGGTCAAATTGCCATTTGCCACCCTACTCTTGTAGATAAAGGGGAAACTTGAAGAATCACCACTCCATTCCCAATGGAGAAGAAGATCTTTATGGAAAATATTAGTGTATTATGATTTCCATCTGTTTTTTCTACGAGTTTTTCTGGGTTTCAGAACATACTTTTGCCGACAATAATAATAATAATAATAATAATAATGCAAGCAGTGAAAAGGTTAGAAGATAAACAAGCATTATGAAAATGGAAGTTTCAAGTAAAGTAAAAGAGATGGTGTAAACATGAAGGGTGTCTCCCACTTTGTTAAAGATAATGCTTCTTTCTCTGCCCTACTGGCTACGGTGAATGAGGTACTCTGTTTATGAGAGACCCCATCCTCCATTACTTACTGTACACTGTAAAGGATAGATAGATAGCTACACAGGCTTTTCCTCGGGTCGTGTCTTGCATTTGGAATCACGATCTTCCAAATTGTAGATTAACGAATTCAACGAGATACACATTGAATTTTCGTATAGGTACTATCTGTACTGGAAAGTGAAAAGCAATAAAAAAGAAGAAGAAGAAGAAGAGAGTAACTGGCGATAGAGCATGCTAAAAGGCAAAGTGTAGGACCCGAAGCAACTGGAACTCACATGGCGGTCGATCACGACGGACCCCACCGGAAGAAAACTCAGATGTTCTGTTCAACTTCAAATTGCCTCACAATTCATTTTAATACTATAAATCCCCCACTGGGACAGATATTTTGAGGGCACAAAAAATCACTGTGATCTTAAGACCAAACAAACATTATGATGGCGCCATGTTCTTGAGATCAACTGACAAATTAAAGAAGGAAAGTTGATGAATAAACAAATGGTGTTAGTTCATGTGATCAGAAAAGGTTAAATTGCTCCGGAGTTGCAACTATAAAAAACAACAAAGCAACGCATGGACATATTATTGTTCTAAAATGTTTGCGGCTCGCCGTGTTCACATTAGGGAATAGGATTGGACCAAAATGGAAATAAGACAGACAAAATATCTCGAGACTTCTTTGTGAGTAAATAAAGAAAATTATGGATAACGACAATTCAGTTCAATCGATTGCAGTTGGCAGCGGCCGAAAAATAAGCAACAGAAGCTCCATTTGGACTTTACTGCAAAGCAACCGCATCCATAATTCACAAAACTTACCTTATTACTAACAACATAATAACAGGAACAGGGAAGAACAACTAATAGCTCAGCGAGCTAAAGGTATACAAGAGATTTCCCCGCACCACGCTGAGTCGAATCCAATGATAAAGGGGAAAAAAAAAAAAAAGTTGTAAGGGGGCATGCAGGCGTAATTCTAAAAGAAAACAACTTCACAAGTTAAACCACATAATAATTCCATCAGCTAGACGTCACTTGTAAAAAATAAATTTCGGAAGGAGTTTTTTTGTTATTTGTTTCTTTTTCTCCCTAATTTTGTTAAAAATAGTGTAAGTTACCCGCGCTTAGCCATTACATTCTGCAAATTTTTGGTAAATTAAATTACATCCTGGTTTCTATAGGGATAAGATTATAATTTATCATAAAGCAACATCTTTAAGAGATAGAATGTAATTTGTTAAAGTTTAAGCGAAGGAAACCACCTAATTTAATGATATGTTAGAGACTCAACTGTAATTTGCCTTCATATTGTTGGGCCACCAAATTGATCCGGACCAAAATCATGGGCTTCCTTCGTTTGATGGACTGCATAATGGGTTGAGCGTAATAAAAATGCTATGCTATTTCTCACTTGCTAGCTCGGTTTGGTGCTACAGAGTCAGGAGTATTGTTGGGGCCACCTGTATTTCGTGTCTTGATTATTGTTGGACGATTTATAGCGTCACTAATACAGTCTGTCTAAAAAATAATTGTAATAATAATGACACTTAATGAAAAATAGTGGTAAATAACTCCTCTTGTACTAGAAGATCCACTTTAAAAAAAAAAAAAGTAAAATCAAATATGTGAGTAATTTTAAAATTGGTCATTTTTCTATCCTTGCTAATATAATTATGTGTTGTAAATAATTTATTGACCCTTAAAAAAAGTAAGGACATGACAAAGGAGGGGAAATTTATGTTAAACTGGCTACTTTAAGTATTATATCTTGAAATCCATACAAAATGGTACATTTTCTAAACACGAACGAAAATAATATTTATTTCAAGTATTTTAGCTCTTCGTAATTTATAAACTGAACTCTTTTAATGAAATATTTATTACCAAATAAGTAAAAGCCTCTAATATTATTTATTACCATCGAAATCTCGTATTGGGCCAAGTAAGGTTTATCCAAAGAACACGCAGTCCATATGTGTAATGTGTGAACAAAATGGTTTAGGCCCAGCAACGGGGAAGTCATGGTGGGTCGCCAATCTTCTCATAAATTAACGTGGGTGGCTCACTTGTAGTGTGGAAGCTTCCTCTTTTGTCTAATTCCTCGGATCATTCTGTCTTTACGCATGTACCCACCAATTTATGGGCAGTACGATCCACTGCCCATTTGTACAAAGAAATTAATTTCTCGTTCTCATTCATAGAGTTTACTTTTTAAATAAAATTATTGTCTCGACAATATAATTAATTTTACATTTATTTACATTACATACTCTTATAAATATAATATTGTGTTGATCCACAATTAATGATATAATTAAAAAATATAAAGTCAAATTACTTATGGTGTTGTACTTCACAACTCCTGCAAACGATTTGATAAAATCACTACTAAAATCTCCGAGTTTTATGAAGATGACCTTACTTCTCTTAGAAAAATAATAAGAAATGACCCCCTCAAGTTTTTCAAAGATTACCAGTGCACCCAGAAGTTTGGTCATAATTGTCAATACCTCATCTTAAGACGTCAAAATTAACACAAATATAAAAGGAATTTTTTTTATGCTTTGGCTAATCAGAAGAGTATCGATGATTTGAATGAAATTTAAGGAAGTATCGATAATTTTGCCAAATCTATCAAGAGAAGTTAATGTAAATTACATAGTGTGTTGTGTATATAAGTTTAAGCCTTGCGGGATTACTTGTAATTTGGTTTAAATATTTTGGGTTCGCGAGAACGAAAGTCGAAAAGTTAATAGGCTAACCAGAGATCCGAAACGTTACAAATGGTATTAGAGCCAACTTAGTATGGGAGCTAAGTGGTACGTGGCGGGGCCACTTCTAAAACCCACATGACTTAGTGCTATGCGAAAGAGCCACCTCCAGAGTTTGGTCTAAGAGAGTTTTAGCTGAAACATGTGTGTTTGCGGGGATGCAAGGGTTTCAAGAAGATGAAATTGTAGCACCCTAATCCCTAACACACACATATATGTATATAAAAGCCTAAATTTTGTAGATTACTTGTAACTCGAATTAGATATTTTTTGTTCGCGACAATGAAAGCCTACAAAAATTAGATAAAACGACATAATTCCCGTTTATATATTTTGAAACAAAGGGGAGTAAGTTGTTTCATCATTTCATGGTACGTAGTTGCGCGAAATTTCACGTCACTCTGTTGTCAAATTAAGGTAAGAAGATAGAAGATGTTCAAACTCGAAAGTGTCGTCCAAAGGGATTGGTGGCGGTGGGTACTATATCAGTATCATCATCTAGCTCTAGTAATAAATTTGGGTAAAACTTGAGTTTGAAATCCCAAAAAAAATAAAAGAAGCATTTTTAGTCCATATTTTTAACTTAAGTGACAAATGTAGTTTCCAATTTTTTAAAATTTTTTTTTGACAAGTTTAGTCCAATTTTCTAGATAATGTGGACTACATTTACCACTTAGGTAAAGAATGTGGACTGAAAATGCAATTTTTCCACTAAAATCCCATGTTAACATTATTCACATAACATGCAGATCACGAATACGACGATTGAGTACTTCATTTTGTCTTACTAATGAACACGTAGTGAGTTTTTTAATTATGAGATTGCGACACTAGAATAATTTATGAAAATATAAATAGAGAGATCGAAGTTAGAGTTGACGAGTGTCGAAAAACCAAAAACCAACAGTGTAGCGTACTGATGGGCAATAGTAATCCGATTAGGACAAATGAATATTTGATGAAGATACGTACAATGTGGTATTTCATCCCTTTTTCTTTTATACTAAATTAATTAAGTGATGTTTTGAAAGGTCTTTTAATTTATAAAATATATATATATATATATTTTTTTATCGTAAAGATCGAGAGTCACTTTGCTTCTAAATTACAGAACCGACCACAACATCTCAACATCATGTTGGAGAAATGACTTTCAGATTTTTGACAATAATAATTTTTTTAAAATACACAAATAATAAAAGCAATGGTATTTGAATCCACCACCTATGACTTACACTTATAGCGTATAAATCATGATTTTTACATATTTTTAAGTTTGAGTAATGATACACATGCATCTCAACTAATTTTCATAGCTTTTTTTTTATAGCAAATAAGGTGTCATGCAGTTTTCGGAAACTACAGTATTTCCATGAGATTTTGTGAAATTATGATCGTCTCTCTTGATCGAGTAATAATATAACAATTATCCAATTCTAATTTGGTAAAATTATATTTGTTTCTTTGTGAGTCAAAAAATTGAACTAAAAACTGAGTTATTTTTGTAATTTGGCAAAATATTTTAGAGGGGAGTTTCCTGTCAGACCATATGACAATTAGACATGTTGTAATTTCACCCTTAAAATATTGGATATGCAATATTTCATTGCATGTATGCGATATTTTTGAAGTTATACTCGATATTCATATCTTTAAAAAATGTATCATATATTTCTAAAAAAAAAAAAAAAAAAAAGGTGCATATCAAAATATCTGTTAAATTTTTACTAAAATTTGAACGTCAAAAGGGTATTAATAGTTTTCAAAAATTTCAGGCTTCGAGGCGAGGTTGAAGTTGAAAGAAGTAGAGGACATGTGAGGGAGGGTCGACAAAAGCATGGGTTAATAAATAGGGGTTGCCTGCACTGCGTTACAAATCTCTTTCCTAAATAATACTAGAGACACGTGTCGTGTCGGTGATGGAGGGAAGAATCGCATGTGACCTACCCCACTGCCAACACACTCGTGCTTATGTTCCTAAGCTAACTACGGAGGAAACACAATTTATTTCTTTGCAATCCTTTCTTTATTTTCCCCCTTCTTCTTTTCTCTAAAAATTCTAATGAAAATTACAACATTTTATTCCCTGTTGCCCTTTTCTTTAAAACCTAATAAAAATTAGAACATTATTTTACAACCGGTAGGAGTAACTAAAAATGCCAAAATTTCAAAACGGAGAAATAAAAAATACGAGTTTACATAAATAAAAAAAAAAGAAACTAAAAGCGTAACGAGGGTAAAGAAAATGTACAAAAGTGCGATTTTCCGTTGAGATAAACTTAAGACATTGTTTTTGCCTCTCCTATCACATGTCTTCTAGTCATGTGCCGGCCACGTGATCACTTTCGTTTTGTCTTTAAAAGTACTATTATTAGCCTTGGCCCCTTTGGTTGGGAAGTACTAAGTTAGGAATTTGGAGGATGAAGGGAGGGAAAGAGGTGCCATAACTAATAACCAATAACAAAATTACAAAAATATTTAAATTATTCACATTTTATTGTATGGCCTTTTTTTTTTTTTTTTTAGTCACTCTTGAATTGAAAACAAATCATTTTTAATCAGATATTATGTATCATTAATTCAATATTATATTAGTCTTCAAGTCATTTCCAACTCTTTTTTTCATGTCATTTTCCATTGTACACTGAATAAGTTAGTATAATTCTTGTAATTTGTTTTAATGTTTATAATATTAATACTCATTTTCATCTACCTGATTCCCCGTGGATGAATTTCAGCATATTTCCTTTTTTTTTTTTTTTAAAAAAAAACTCATTTTCAGCATAATAAATTTTAAAATTGGGGGTTAGTAATCTTTCTTCTTCTTTTTTTTTTTTTTTCTTCTTAAATATAAAGTTAATAAGAAATTTCATCTCACTAAAAGAGTTTTATTTCTAATACCATTTTTAGTATTAAAAATAAAACTCTTTCAGTGAGACTAATTAAACAATCATTAGTAATACTTTATATAAGTTACGATATATAATTTCAAAACATAAATCTTTATATGGAACGAGCAGAGGGTTAAAGAATAGTAGCAGCAGCAGATAGGGACCTACGGTGTAGTTGGCTATGCTCAAGCATCCTTGTCAATTGCTAAAAAAGAAACACAATCTTTCATATGTTAATTTAATGAGATACTCCGTGTTGGCTATCTTTTCAATTCTTTAATTGTGGTTTTAATTGAGACAGCCTCAGTTACGTACGTACTGTTTCTTTCTGTCCACATGCATTTCCATCTTAATTAATTAATTAATTTTTTCGATTTACATTATTAATTAATCTCTGGTTAATTAACATATTGGTTGTTTAATTTGCCTCCTAAAACTAGTCGCAAACAAACTTTAAATCTATTATTTTTAGGGTTTCAATAAAATTTTTTTTTTTTTTTGATAAGGGTAAGTTGGGTAACAACTAAATTGTACACCTTCCACTTAAGAGTGTAAATAAGCCGAACTGCTCGTGAGTACCTTGAGTCAAAGTTTGGATGGAGCTCTCGAGCAGGCTCGTTTGGTAGTCAATTGGTTTTGCTAAATCTAATCCAAAATCAATTGGTGGTTTTGCAAAATCTAATAATGATTGGAAAAGGAGGCCCAAATCTAATAGATGTGTTGGAAACCAAAAACACAATGATAATGAAACTCATCAAATGCAAAAGCAAACCAAACTAAAGTTTTGATACTACATTAGAAACTTGATCAGCATTGAACTTAAATCTTATTAATTAACTGAACCAACGTGAAACGACAAAGTGATTTGGTCTTCGGACCCCTCCTCCACCCTTTATTACTCATGTATTTTTAATTATTAAATTTTTTTTATAACGTATATAATTATTTTTATTCATATATTGGACTCCCTTGAAATTTTTAAAATTCGTTTTCCGGATCCGCGGCTACTGGCTAAACTGAACATCATGGGATCATAAAATTAGTCAACAAAGTTGTGATGCATGCAAAGGAAATGAAAGATTAATTGGGTCAGGAGACTCAGGACAACCACCCTAATTAATTGCAGTCACCGAGGCATGCACCAAAATGAACATATTACGGCCCGCACGGATGAAATCGCGGTAATTCAAAACAAAGGCGAAGTGGCGTGCTGCGGATATCTAGCTAGTGACGCGCAATTCTTAGCAAAGTAATTACGGGACATAACGAGTCTTACTTTAGTGTATGAAAATACTTGTGCGAAATGAATATAAAAATAATATAAGATTTGGGACTCTTTATCTATCTAATCTACCGAATCCCTTCCACGGTCTTGACAGATTTGAAGTGCAATTAGATAATTGTCCTCTTCTTTGAACTTACTTCCCGAACTAGATCCTCAGTCACTAAATTTGTTTCCCTGAATACATTATTAATGTGAAATCTACATTTGTGAAAAAAAAAATGCACAAAATTTGACTAAAGACTAGCATTTTGAATGAATATGATCCGTCATCAAATCTCGCTTAGTTGAAATCGCTTGTACTAATTGTTTTGTACCTATCATGTATGGTAAGAATAACATATATTTATTTTGCTGAAAAAAGCATATGTATGTAACTATTATGATATACGATAGTTAATTAAAAAAAAAAAAAAAAGGAAAAAGAAAAAAAAGAGGCGTTATTAAAACCGACGTGATGAATAGAGAATGATCACATGGTCTTGTATATTGAGACATATACAAAGAAGGTCCACTCTTTGCTTAGTACAGCAAACAAAAAACACATATAATTTGTTGTAATTATTGACATCCAAAGGAGACTTGAGAGAGACGCTTAGAGAGAGAATAAAAAAATAAGGGATCAATGGATAGAAATTAAAATCAATCAAAACCTTAGTAGCTCGGGATATCCAACAAACACTAAATAAGTAACGATTAATACCTCAACAGAATAACGTGACACGCGGGGTCAAATCCACAAAGAAGGGACAAACGTAAAGGGACCCACATGACCCTAATAAAAAAAAAAAAAAAAACACACACACACACAAAATCAAATGGCTGAATTATAATCGATCTCATAAAAATAGAAGGGTTACTCTGCTGCTTTCTCCGATGCAATTGTCTTCTTCGCATCCAACATCGCTGTCTTGCCTTGCCTTTGCTTATTGTTATTGTCATTGTCACTTCCCTTGTGGTCCTTTCCCCCATTTCTAACTGTTTTCTTTTTTTAATTTTCCTTTTAAATTTTTTCGCCCCACAAGACCACCCGGCCTGTCTACTCTACAAACTCCATAGATCCCACTCTCCCTCCTCTTCTTCCCCTATATCTAAGGCTCCTCTTTCCCTCCTTCTTCTTTACTTTTCTACTCACTCATTTTTTCCCATTCTCTACAACAACAGAATCTCCTCTAGCTACTTCATTTTCATCCATCCCATATTTTATAAACACCAACGAGAAAAGGCCACCCGGCTACTATATCTATATAAATAAGAAAAGAACCCTAAGAAGAAAATGTCTAGCAGAAGGTCGAGGCAATCGTCGGGTTCAACCAGGATCACAGATGATCAGATTATTGAGCTGGTTTCCAAGTTGCAGCAGCTTCTTCCCGAGATTCGGAATAGGCGTTCAAGCAAGGTATTTTCTTAAGCCCGGTCCGTCCGTTTACATGAACGTGATTTTTTAGTTTTGAATTTTATACTAATTTCTTATCGTTCTTTTGTTAGGCAACAGCCTCTAAAGTGTTGCAGGAGACGTGCAATTACATCCGAAGCTTGCACAGAGAAGTGGATGATCTTAGCGACCGTCTTTCTCAGCTGCTGTCCACCATTGATGCGGAAAGCCCAGAAGCCGCCATTATAAGGAGCTTGTTAGCTTGATCCAATCATATTTCTACATATATATATATATATATCAATCACTGTGATAGCCAGCTTTTTGACTCGGATGGAAGCTGCATTGACTCCTCCTCAAGACTCAAGAGCTAGAGCTGATGATAAATATCGATCACTTAATTAATTAATTAATCAATCACTTTGTTACTACGTACGCACTATATAAGTATGTTGTAATTTGTTCTAGCTTCGTAGTAATATAAATTTAGAGATCTGGTTATGGGTACGTATAACTCTTGTAATATTATTTTTGAGCACTCTAGCTATTTATGTTCAATAAATATGAAAAATGAAAATTTTGTTATACTTTGGCTTTGCATGTAGGTACGTATATAGTTGTTTATAGTTGTTTAGTTTTTAATGTACAATTGTTGTAGTTGGACTTTGGTGTTTTCGAGGATACGAGAAAACGAGTGATCGGCTTAGGACTAGCGAAGAGTGTTTTTGACAATGTTTTAAAAATCGGACCGGGCATCGAATCGGAAAAGCTATGGGTTATGGAGTCAATGGGTCCAACCGGTTGAATTGGGGGATTGAACCGGTGATGTCATAAATATACTTCAAATAATAAATATATTAATAATTATACAACATTTAATATTTCTAATGTTATTTATAAAGTATGTTATTCATCTAACTTTTAAATTACCTATAATTATAAAATGTAAAATGAAAACTATCAATGAATTAAAAATAAATGATCATGTAAAATAAAATTGTCCCACATCGGTTATATAAGAAAGTAGTAGAGTGTGAGAGTTCTATAAAACTAATACAAATGGCCTAAATTATCATAGTAAATTTCAAGGCCCAATAATAAATTTATTATAGGGATGAAACTATGTTTAAAAGATTAATAAATTGTAATCCAAAATAAAATATGGGCTGAAAAAATTTTGAAAAAAAATAAGAGCCCATTTGATTAAAACAAATCCGGTCAAACCCGAGTTTTGACTACCGTTGACCGGTTTTTTGATATTCTAGTTTTAAGTGTCAAATCGGACCTGACCAGCGGCCGGTTCGCAGTCCAACCGGTTCAACCGGCCGGTCCGGTCCGATTTTGAAAACACTGGTTTTTGAAGGCAGCAGCGCGGTTGACTGAGTTTATGAGTCAACTCGACAAGAAAGCAGAAACTAGCTTCCGTTGTGCAATTATTTCTGGAGATTTCTTTTGTTAATGTTGTTTTGAGGGAAGACGTACTGTTCTGGTCAATACATGAATTATTAAGGTAAAAGATTCCTTTATTTTTAAGTGTTTTTTTTTTTTTTTTTTTCCTGTGTGTGAGCTCAGATCATTTACTTAATTTTTCCTTTTTTTTAAAAAAAAATTCGCAAATAGTGTTGCCGTGAGTGTTTCTTGCGTGAATTCAAATCGTCTACTCAATTTCTCACATCTGAATAGACACTCACGAAATTACGTAATTTTAAGTACCATTTCTACGTAAGTGTTTCCTACTTGAAAAGGTGCGTGGTTGTCACGGTAAAATTTAACAAAAAGGTGGGCCAAGTGGCATGCGATGCGATTCAACAATTGGTTAGGCTGAGTGGCGACAAGCCAATTATTTATTCCTACTTCCCGCTATTGTCAACGACATCTAATTAATGCTTCCCCCGTCCATCACACTCCAGACTCCATTCCGTTGTTTTACAATATTAAGATTATGGTTTAAATTTTACCTTTAACATATTCAAAATATAAACATATAAGGAGCGTTTTGGAAATCAGGATATGAAATAATACAAAAAATTTGTGTTTAATTTATGTGTTCAAAAAAATGATAAATTGAGAATGAACCTGAAGAATATAAAGGATTTTTCAAGACTTGAGAAAAAATATGAACACAAAGTATGACGAAATTATGTAGGAATTTCTCCAACAAATAAAGAAAGAAATGTAGAAGGGAGAAAGACTTGTTATAATTCACAAAATGCAATCTAAGTCGTGTAAAAGTACACTTTTCTTAAAGTGTTTAATACCCGCACTGTCTGACTAATTGGGAATATGGCAAAAGCACTTCTAAGATAAAATAGATTAATCATAAACAGCTAAGTAGACAGTGCTTAGGTTGTTTAGACAATAAAGAAGATAGAAATGAGTTGATATGATCTCTGGTCAATCATCCTCTCTATTTATAGAGTTGATGAAATGTGACAAAACATGGGATACGATCAACCTATGAACACATGCAATCATCCATTCATTTGTTAGGATGCAACACTTCAACCAAAAGATGCATCTTTCAGAAGAAACAAACAGCTGCAACTTTTCTGTAGCCCGTTTGATATGCTGTGCGAGTCTCACAATGGCAGAGTCAGGCCTCTAAGGTTAGGAGGGACAACATATTTGCACCAATAATATTTTTTTTACGACATAATATAATCTTAAATTTTTATATTGGCAATCTCAACTTTGCCCCAAGTTTTTATATTTTCTGGTGGAACAATTACTCAAAAACTCTTAAATTTTACATATTTTATAATATAATAAGTGTGTTTTTGAAAAAAATAATATGTGGCTCCGCCACTGGAGTTGCATGAAGCGTTGCACAACACAACATGACTTCACGTAAAGAGAAGCCATGCATTGGAGGCTTGGTGAGATGTTGTGCGTGTCGCACGTCGTCTCGCACATGCACTGGAGGTCGTGCAATTCGCACGACATCTCGCACCCATTGAACTATAACGAAGCTTGCTCTCAGCTAGCTTCGGCCACTTGTGCGACCCGGCGTGCGAGTCGCATGTCGTGTCGCACATAACCTCTGTGTTCCATTCTGTATAATCTTTGTCCCAACAACTTTATTTTATTTCTATACTATAAATTTCAAGAATATTCAACATAACCTAATCCTTCAAAATATGATGAGCTTCAGTTTGATTCTCATCTAAATTTGGTCTTTTATCAAATCCACATTTTTGTCGCATGCATCATTCCACTTTGTATTATTCTCTAATTAAATAACGTAGTTACTGCCAATAACTAGCTAAATATAGCTTAAAATCAAAGGTCGATTTAGAGGGTAATAATTTTAGGTTACGGCAGCTGCGATCACTTTGAGTCGCATCGCACGTATATATCCATGCATGCATGAGTCCACTAAATTTAGGTTACGGCAGCTGCGATTCTTTGTCATAATTTTACGTTAATTGTGAATCACACACAACATCATTCATTCGATGTTATTAATCAAAACGTATTTCCAAAAGTTAAAATAATAAAAGAAAACCCGGTTGTTTAATTAATTAATTAATTAATTAATCATCTATCGTTATCAATTAAATCTGCCGGTAATATTATCATAATGATAATTAATAATGGGTTGTTGTCTGATTGAACGGACAGGTTACAGTGAAAGCTGTTTGGCAAAGAGAAAGGCTCCGTAGACACTAGAAATCAGTTTGCACCACAAAAAAGTGACAAAATGTGTTTATGTTTTTTCTTAATTTAATTATTTATTTTTTATTAGATTAATCCCACGTCGTACGGAATCTCCCGTCCTTATCAACCCCAATTTTCTTAATCACTTAGCTAAATATAGGAATGATCGATGACTCAGGAACGGCCCAGGTGGCTATCGATTGATATTAATATACTATTAAATATTTGTTTAAACTTCACTTCCGTTTCAGACAATGATGCTACAAGTTGGGATCCCATTGTAGTATTTTTTTTGTATTACGGCAACCTTTGGGGAGGACACAAATTCAACAACGTACGTACGTGTACTGCTCTCTTTTCTTTTCTTTTTTTATAAAGTAAATGCACGAAAATTCGTACAATTACAATTAACATATTTTACACAAAGCGGGATGTGACTCTCAAAAATACAATAATTGAGGGTCACTGGAGGAGGAAATTAAAGATTGTTGCTAGTTATACCTTCATGAAAATTGTTAGGAATCGATCTATCTATGATCCTTACGTTTTCAGAGTTTGAAAATGATGAGTCGTTTGGTTTGGACTTTGGATGGTTTGGGATCTAGAAAGTGACGGGAGGGCGATTCGGGGGTTTTCTAGTGAATTTATGGGAAGCCACAAGTTACTTTGGGGGGCTTGTTGATAATGTTTACCCTAATTATGGGTTATGGACGTGCTTGTACTACCATATCTTGTCTCCCAGGCTTGTTAAAATTTAATTATCTTCCACTTCTGACTTTCATGTATACATTAATCGCGCGAAAAACTTATATCCAATTTGTTAGATCACCCAATTATTAAGTTTAGCCGTTGAAATATTGCAACTATCTATTAATAATTGCTTGTATATGTAATGGGCGAAAACTAATATCCAGTGTGTTTGATCGCCCATTGATGAGTTTAGTTTTTAAAATATTGCTGATTTCCCTTGAAAAATAGTCTTATCAAATGTTGCCTTTTGAAATATTATAATTATGTTAAAATAACAAGTAATGAAAATATGATTATCAATTTTAATTGCTAAAGTATTACGTACAAACTCTCAGAATGAGAGTTGTATTAAATCTTAGTTTCAAAGTCTAACTTTATCTGGATTTATAAATATCACAAGTACTTTATATATGTAAAACTAAGTATAAAAGAGCAAATAATTTGTTTACATTTTTTATGAGAATTAATAGTAAATCACACATAATTATTATTGTAAGAGTATGAAATTTAAAAATATTAGAACAGGATAAAGATTAGTTTAGTTTAAAATTTTCTAGTTAGTTTTATACATAATCAATATTCTTTTCAAGATTTATTACTGGGCCTTCTCTGTACGGCGGCCCAAATTTGCTCTCTTAGTACATACAGCCCATGATTTGAGTGTTCGGTGAGTCCAGTTGTTAAATTGATGGGCCTTCCTTGACGTGTCGAGCCTTAACCAAGCCCACCGAGTACTGACGTTTAAGGCTTTTAATTAAGGACAGTTCAATTGGGTTATTTGACCAAACAAAAAAGAAACGGAATTGTTATTTGCAATAACCATTTTCCTATTTGCAGTAATATTTTTATGTGAAAAGTCTATTTTACCATTTAGCTAAAAAAAAAAAAAAATACCGTACAACATTTGATTTTATAGTCACGAGTTCGATTTATATTACACGGTATGTAAATAACTTAAACATTTTTTCGGATAAAGGTGGTTTTTTCGGCCTATGGACGGAATTCTGAGAAAAATCCCTCCCGGGTGAGGTTTTGGGAAAATACCTCCCAATGCTGGGCGGTATTTTCAGAAACTGGGTGGTATTTTGAAATACCTGCCAACATTGGGCGGTATTTGCTGGTCAAATACTACCGCCCAGCATTGGGCGATATTTGACCAGAAAATACCGCCCATGCTAGGCGGTATTTGCCAATGTTCCTGTAAATAGTATGAGATTTTATGAATTTTTTTTTTCTTTAATACCTAAGGGCAAAATAAACTTTTCACAGGAAAATGTTACTGTAAATAATAAAATGGTTACTGCAAATAGTATGCCCCAAAAGAAATACGGATAATATTGATCAAATGAGAAGACGTCCTTAATAATAATCCGAAAATCCCACAGTCATATTTATAATTTTCTAAAATTCAGGGGAGGTAAATGTAATTATCCTTTTGGATAAAGGACGAGAAAATTGAAAAAAAAGAAAGAAAAAAAGTAGTTTCTCGTGAGTCCGTGACGAAGAGCTTGTGAGCTATTTTGTTGGGTACAGGTACATCCTTGAGCTGCCGCTAATTTGTCTTCCTACTTCTGAATTTTGATCGCTTCAGGTAATCATCGTTTTAAAGCTTACGAATTCATATAAAGTACGAGCTTCCGCCTTTGCTGTTGCAAGTTCTGGAGTCGTAATTTCTTCTTTGATTCTATTCTTAAATTTTCAGATTTTTTTTGAAAATGGAATTTGAAGGATTTGAGGTAATATGGAGTCCTTTCCACACCTTTTCGCTTAAATGATCTCGTTCAGCTATGCTATAAACTAATTCGGGGGGTTTTATTTCTAAATTCTGGAGTTGATAAATGCTATCGAGTTATTTTTAAGTTGTTATTTGTTTCCTGTAATATTTTCTGTTTTTGTTTCAACTAGTTAAGGCACTGAAGTAAGGATCTAAAGCAATGCATCTAGTTGGCCATATTGTAGAAGTTACTGGTCTTTCTCCAGATGTGACGGAGAAGGACATTTATGATTTCTTTTGTTGCTGTGGTAAAATCGAGAACTTGGAAATCTTCAGGTAACATTTTCTGTGCTCCATCTAGGTTTTTATATTGATTCTGAGTAAATGATGAATTGGCTTGTTTGATCCTGAATTTGCTGTTGTGAGTTTTTCAATCAGTTGTACTGCCTCCTGTGTCAAATTTGCATTTAAAGTTGCTGTCAGAAGTCCTTAGTGTATTTCAAGACAGATGTGAAACGGTTCCGAATAATTTTTAATCCTGTTGCTTATCTGTTTTTAGCCCGATGGAGGCAACTTTCGGCAACATAACTTTATAAATGAGTTCCTAAAGTCTAACTCGACCTCACAGAACATGAAAAGCAATCCATTTTGAGACTGAAATGTGCCAATGATGCATTGATATGTAGGCAACATAAATTGTGAAGTTTCGTTTCTGTGCTGTTATACATAAACTCCAATTTGATTGGAAGTGCTACTTGGCCAATCCAATCATCAAAATACTCTTTTCTAGGCGGTAAAAGTAGTGTTCTTAGAAGATTGCTCCAGGTTCAGATTACTAGTGTGGTCTTGAATGGCGTTTGCTGCTTTACTCTTGTGATCAGAATTTACCAAACCTGTCTCTTCTTATTTGTTCTTTCGTGCCAGTCAAACTATCTTTGATCTAGTCATTTTGGTACTCAAGTTTTTGTCATCGCCCGATACTTTGGTTATCTAATGCAGGTATGAAGATCAAAGGTGTACTGCATATGTCACCTTTAGAGGTGCTTATGCGGTAGAAAATGCTGTATTGCTCAGTGTAAGTTAGACTCTGCTAACACCTTTTCTGTGAATTATTGGTGGCTTGTGGTTCTGAAGGTACTGCCAAAAAGGCATTGCAAACATTCCACAAGCTCCTTTTTCATGTTCTCATGAAGATGCAAGTATTCATGCACACATGCTTGCGTCGTAGTAAGGCATTATTAAATAAAATATGTGAGACTTGTGACATGGGGAGTTCTCTTTAGGTTTTGGAAGTTGCTCATCTGAAAATAGTAAACTTTTACTCATGCCTAGAGAGGATGCACAATCAATTTCAACAGTCTTCTGGGAGTGATGAGCGAAATCGAAATAAATAACTCACGCGATCCAGAATCAACAAAAGACCAATTTTGAATATTAAAGAACTTGTGTGGTGACATAGATAATGAATTAATAGGAGTTCTTTTCTTTCTAAGAGGTAAAATAGAATAACCCTGTTGAAGTGTAATGATCATGAATATACTACCTGATAGTACTTATTTAAATGCACATTTATATTCCACACGACTACTGGCTGCAGCCTGGTTCACCTCAAAATTGATGACGGATTTTGATTCTTATTTCTAGTTGTCATTGTCATATTGGTTGAATGCAAACAAATATGTATGCAGTTTCTGGAAAGACAACAGTTTGTACTAGGAATAGTTCAGTTTGTCTCATGGTTGGAGATCAATTTTGGCGAGTTCTTTGTATTCTTATTTCTTTTGATATGTCTAAAATTTTGTTTTAAGTGTTCTTATATGTTTATGCTTCAGGTTTGAATCTGAATTTTACTTAAAGCTGATAATCTTGAAACTATCAATGTAAAGTGCACTTCTGTAGTAACAATCAACTTAACGGTACTGATCTCAATCATTTATTTTTCACATTTTTTCGTATTGGTGATTCAGGGAGCTACTATGGGGAACCAGTGTGTGTCAATATCTCGTTTGGAAACATCTCTGGATGATCCTTTCCGTGAGGATTACTATTTGTCAAAGCTGGAGGACAGATATAGTTCAAGTGTATGTTATTTCTTTCGAGCTAGTTGAAAGTTTGGCCATTTCATATGATCTCTGCCTTGAAATTTAAAGGTTTATGATGTAGAATGATGTATTAGCAATATGCATAACTAAGTTGTTGAATCTTAATTATTATACATTCATCGTAGGGATCCCGGATGGATGAATCTACCGCCGGGGTTGAACACGCGGTTACATCTCTGATAGCCAAGGGGAAGGAGGCACTGATTATAGCCAAAGCTATAGATGACACCTATCATGTCTCATCTACAGCTGCCAAAAAGGTGGTGCAGCTCACTGACAAAATGGGTCTTACTGGTCAAATTTATTCTACCATAGTGGCAGCGAAAACTGTGGACATGAAGTATCACGTATCGGACATCACCAAGTCGGTTGCATCAGTGACCGGAAGAACGGTGGTCGCGACAGCAACCGCGGTGGTCAACAGCGATTACTTCGCCAGGGGAGCCCTTTGGGTGTCGGGCGTGCTAGACAGCGCATCCAAAGCTGCTGCTGATTTGGGGAAAAGAGGTGCGTAAAAGTGAATGGAATTTCTCATCTGTAGTAGGTTGTTGTTTGTTGATGATCATGTAGTGGCTAGGAACAAATTTGTGATTGTCGTGGTGTGCTATATTTGGTTAAATCCTGCATAGTTTCTGCCACCATTAGAGTATTATAATTTGTGTGTGTTGTGGCAATAATGCATGCTTGCAATCAGTGGAAAAAAATCATGGTTATCACGAATTTTGAAGAGGTCAAGGCCCTGTTTGGTATGATTTCCAAAACATGGTTTTGAGATTTATTTTGATTTTATAATATTAAAATTGTATTCGGAATGTAAAAAAGTGTATTGAAAAATGTAAAAAGATGTATTGAAAATGATGAAAAATTATTATAAAATTTAAACTTTTATCAAAATATGTTTTTTAGAAACTTGACAAACAGGGCCCAAGGATTCTCGTATTTCTGGGCATCCGTTTTAGGTTCGGCATTGGATTGATTAGGTTTTAATATTCATTAGTAGAGTGGGTGGAATAGTTGAATTGTTTAAGGTTTTATTCATACATTTTGATATAATAGTTGAACTTACTACACCTAGGGGTGTCAAATGGGTGTTAAGTTAATGGGTAATGGGTACCTATTATTCACTCAATTAATGGTTTTAGCTCAAATAGGTAATGAGTAGCTATGGGTACCCATAAGTACTCATAATACCCATTATACAAAATGTAAAGATTATTTAATAGTTTATTAATAATTTCATTTTAATTTTTTAAAGTGAATTTTAATTCTTTGAATATATTCTAAAATTTGAAATATTAAATTTTATATACTTTTATATTTAATTGTATTAAATTTTTTTGTCGAAACACAATTTTTAATTTTTTTATATTTATATAAACACGTGCATGCCCCCGACACCAAAACTGGGTCCAAGGCCCGAAATTGGGCCCGGGCCAAAACTGGGCCCGATGTCCAAAACTGATCCCGAAGCCCAAAACTAGGCTCGGGCTGAAACTGGGCCAGCCCCGAAATCGATCAAAAAATAGGCCCGAACTGAGCTGGCTCGGCCCGAACGAATTTTGAATTAGTATTATAAGTAGGTAATTTAAAAGTATTATAAAAAAAATAAATGAAAAAAACGTAAAGTAATTGTAGGACACAGAAAAAGAAAAAATAAGTTTGAAGAAAAAAATAAAATAGGCATACTAAAGTATGTGAGTTGTTATTTTTTTTTTTTTTTTATACTTTTAAGGGTAATTGTGGATGGGTATTTTTGATACCCATGATGGGCGGGTTTTAGGGTACCCAATGGGCTACCCTAAATCCGTCCATTACATATTTAGCCCAATCTCACCCAGCCCATTATTTTTTAAAGTGAATTTTATTGAGTTAATACCCAATAGGTTTGGATGGTTTTTGGGTTAATGAATTTTTTTGACACTCCTAACTATACCCTAAATGAATCTAAAATACATTTTGATATAGTAAAATAAAAGTCACTTTTAAATTTTCAAATAGATTAAGAAATTTATTCAAATGACAAAAAGACTTTTTAACTATTGTAGTAATTTATTATTAGTAGTAGTCTTCCTAAGTATTTAGGATGGTCACTAATTCTTAATTAGATTGTTTAAGACAAAAGTAAAGAAAAAAAAAATGATGCTTTTTTTACTAAAATGTTATTTGTTTTGAGGAGTGTTACTAAAACGACTTTTATTATGGGATCGGAGAAATATTGTAGCTGGCTTCTGTTTTTACGTCAAGGAGGCCATTGCAAATAAATGGGAGAATTGTGTGTAGTTTTGCCTAGGGATAATTAGCATGTGGAGGCTACTAACTAATTGCGATTATTTATTTCACTGTAATACTTTTCTTGAGGCGCCTTTCTGTAATAAATAAATGTGATTAAATTATTTTTGTAATCCAGAAAAAAGGAGCCGCCAACTCATGTCTTGTCGGCGCCTTTCCGTCGACGATTTTGAACTGTCATAAAACTTAGGGGCCGTTTGGTTCGAACCTGTCAATCGGAATGGAAATAGATTTGATTGAGGAGTCAATGGGAATGAGAATCAATGGGAATGGGAATGAATAATTGTTGTTTGGTTCAAATCTTGGAATGGATATCAATGACATAAATGATGTTTGGTTCAGTTGAATATTAGTAATGGGAATCAGTCAAAATTACAAATTTACCCCTATATTTCTTTAATAAAATAATTCAAAAAGAAAAGAAAAAGGAAAGAAAAAATTGAAAGCAAAAGGAAGAATTCGTTCTGTCTTCTTCCTCTTCCTCCTCCTCTTCTTCTTCTTCTTCTTGCTGTGTCTTCTTCCTTTTTTGATGTTCGTTCTGTCTTCTTCCTCTTCCTCCTCTTCTCCTTCTTCTTCTTCTTCTTCTTCCTCTTCCTCTTCCTCTTCCTCCAACACTTGAAATTTTTGACACCACAGCCGCCACCTTCATCAAAACACCTCCTTCTACTTCCTTCTTGGTCATCGGGTTTTCAGATTCTGTCCGTTGAATTGAAGATTTGTCAACGGATCTGTTTCAGATTGTTTAAAAAGTCTAGGACTTCATCTTCACTGAAATCATCTTCTTCATTGCTTCTCGTGAAATACCGATGGGTCAAAGCTGGGTGAAGAAAAAGTCTTGGGCTTCATTTCGCAGAGGAAAGGAAGTTCCGGGAAGGGGAACTCAATAAAATTGCTTCTTCGACCTGAAAAGTAGAGCCTTTGTCTTGCCGGGACTGACAAACCGGAGCTATAAAGGGGTTTAAAAATGCAGATCGGGAGGTGGGTTTTAGAGTGCACAAGTTTCTGGAGCTTCGTTTCAGAGAGAGAAGAAGGAGCAAGGGTGTTTTTCGTAAGGATGATTTTTGTTGATTCCGGACGGGATTGAATCCGAATACCAGGGGGGAGTAGGGATTGAGCCATATCCGAATATCAGGGAATGGGAATGAGATTTTCATTCTCATACCCATGTACCAAACAACAACAATGACAATCACTTCCTCCCATTCCCATTGAGCCCTCCAAATACCCCCAACCAAACGGCCCCTTACTTTAAACAAGTTTATTAACGTTAACATATGCAACATTACGGATGTCCTCTGTTTCTTCAAAAATGAAGCTCCCAAATTCAAAATAAATGAAAAGGATGGGCAATTTCCATTCCAATAATAATAATAATACTAGCTTTCCACTTGCTGTTTGGTTTGGGTGCCCATTTCAGGTGTTTCCACCACCGACACTTGCACATTATTTCCTCCTTATTTTCGTGAAATTTAGACCGCTAAAATCACACCCTTATCCTCCTAATAATTCATAAACAACCCACATCTATCAGAATTTCTCAAAAAAGAAAAAACAAATAAAAGGGTTTATTTGCGGTCCGAAATTCGGACAATGATTTACAGATTCAGTGAAGAAGAAGATGATCGAGTTGATTTGTGAAAAATCTGGGTAAGGTTTAAAGATTAGGAATTTAGGACCGGAATGTCGGAGATTTATGTACTTGTATTTAGTTCGATGAAGTGGAATAATGTTAAGGTCCACTGTCAATATCGAACTGCATTAGGCGAATCAATTTCTATAGCTTGTATTAGCATGTACGTAATTTACTCAACTGTCTTTTTCCTGTGAATGTATTCAATCATGTCAAACCTCCAACTTTTGTTCCTCAAGTTGACGCCTACTTTTCTCTAATCCATTACTTTTTTCTTTTTTTTTTCCCTATTCTCAAATTCTAGATCCCTTCTCATGAATTGTTCATCTCACAAAACGAAATATGTGTGGCGTCAAAATATGAGGGGTGAAACTTGTGAAATAAATTACTAATTTCGTTCTATTAGCATCGTTCGCTTTGTAATACTGTTTTTAGTATTGTAAAGTGAACTACACTATTACAAAATAGACTCTTTTAATGGAACTGAGGAAATATACTAAATATACATACATTGAATTGTATTTTAGGGAGTTTTTAACAATTTCCAGGGGTGTTTTGTAATTTTGACAAATAATAGAATTAGTTTCATAATTATATCTAAATTTCAAGACTAAATGTAATTTGTCCTAAATTGTAATATCCAAATTCGGAGAACACCGGAGTTGTTAATATTATCTCAACGATTCTAGTCGGGATATAAATGTTGATGTTGAAGCAGTCAAACAACTAGCAAAGCTGGATCAAAAAGCATTGTTTCAGTCGTCACCTAAAAAGAAATTTCGTGCTACCCAGGTTGTTTTGTCGACGCACTATCCTTAATAATCCTTTATGTTTTGTTATTTGTATCAATAGTAAATTTAATATATTATAATTAATTTTTATCATTTTTAATATAACTTTTTATTATTTAATTATATATTTTTTACATTATAAAATTATTTTTTCTAAATCAAAATTCAACCCACACTTATTAACCTGACTTGTGAGTGGGAAGCATCAAAATTTCTGCCTAAATGACTGGTTTTTGAGATGCATTAATAATATCATTATATTCCCTTAAAAAAGATAAAATAATTCTCAAAGTAATATAAAATAGACAATTCTAATATAATAAAGAAAGTGAAGTAGCATTATACTGTATGCCTTTATTTTGAGTAACATTTTTTTCACAACGCAATGAAGTAACAAGAGGATGACTTATTTATTTGTCGCTGAATTGAAGGGTATCAATTAAGTTCCGGCCATAAATTTGCCAACTTCCTTGAGAGATACCCCTATCTTCAATTTGTCATCTAACCTTTCACTGTCTCATAATGCATCAATAGAATTAGGAAGAATAAAAAAAACTCCACGATCACATGTCTAAATTACTGTCATCTTTACAGATATGAAGTTGTAAAAGTATTATCTTTCTGTTATGCGCTTAGCAGTTTTCTTTAGTTTCAATTTCAGAGTACAACACATATTGTTCTACCTTTACCGTTATTAGGTTTTAGACATTGTTAACCATTGCTAATTAATTTAGGTTCGAATCCCACATGCATAAATTGAAGTAAAAGGAGGTAGCTTAGCTTAGATTAGTGAATTCATCATTGCATTTGCTTTACCTAAAAAAAAGGGGAAAAAGAGAGAAAAGTATGCAAAGCAAAGCTTCTCTCATTTTAACTGGCACTCATCACACACACACACCGACACACGCATGAAAGTGCATTTCGATGATCCATTCCATTCCATTGCTTCTTTAGAACACACAAAAACTGGATTTGGGAAACAATCAATCCACAAAATCCCTTTTAACCCTATTTTTTTCCTTTTTTTTCTTTCCCCCCTAACGATAAACATATAATCGCACGCATTATACCTCTCAACTGTAACAAATAAGAATATATATTCGGATATATGAATAATTTCCCTCTTCTCAAGTCTCAAACATTCTTCTATGTACAACAAACAAATCACGAAAGTGAAAAAAAATTTGAACAAACCAAAACGTATGCATTCAATCAAACTTTAGTGATTAATTAGTCACAACAAATTGGACATCGTATTAGCCCATTTTCATTGCAATCTGGACATCTCTGGAATCCAAATTCAGTTTCTTCATCATCTTCATCTCCATCTTCATCGTCATAATCACCTTCACAATAAATCTTACAGCTCCCGGAACACGTTTCACAAGGAACAAATCTAACATCTCCGCACGCCTCACAAGCTCCTCCTCCATTTCCAGCTCCTCCGCCGCCCTCGTCCACCGATTCGCAGCCTTCCACCGCCTTCCCAAGCTGCCCATCCTCGTTCAATCTCATTATCTCCTCCACCCCACCTAAGAATTTCTTTCCCAGAAACACCTTTGGCAACCCACCTTTGCTAGGCCACCCCTCCCCCAATAGCTCTTTCAATTCCTCTTTGAATCCCGAATGCATAGATACATCTCTTTCGTCAACCTTAACGCCTAAACCTTTTAAAAGAACTCTAACGGAACAGCAATCCTCGTACGTTTTCCTCACTCCTCTGAGGCTGGTGAAATACACAATTACCCTGTCTTTGCCACGTGGGATCTTTTCCAGGACTTCCAAGGTGGGATCTTTGCCGTCCAAAGACGGCTCCTTTTCACCGCCGAGCGGCCTGAGATGAAAAGGGTTCGCCGGAGGAAGGTCCTCCAGTGCTTTTCTGAACGTAGCAATAACTTCGGGATCAAACTCGGAGACTATGGATGTGTCATTGGAGTCGTTATCGGCCAAGTCTAACCAAGAAGGCGGCCTAGACAACGCGGTCGATTCGCTGTCCTCTTGGACTCTCGGCGTCGGCAGATCATCAACGGCAAAATGGCCGGATTTATTGGTGGAACCCAAGTGAAAAGAGAAGCTGCGGATGTGACTAGAAGCAGGGGTTTTAAGGGGACTTGCATCTTCAAGCCCTTCCATTAACTCCCAAGCATTGATGGTTTCAGGCTCGCCGGGAGGAGTTCTGACCGGAGTTCTGGGAACAATTTTCGGGATTTTCTCATCGATCATCTTGGACCAAGTCCTAGCCTCAACGACACCCATGGCAAACTTTTCTTTCCTTGAATTTACGTCGTCGGAATCGGTGTCGCCTCTGTTATCGAGTCCTCCTCCTTTTTCTACTTTGATGGGCTTATGATTCCGATGATCCGACACATCAAGCTTTAGAGAGCCCAATGTGGAAGACGTGAGAGCCACCAGGTGGTAGGTATCGCCTTCCTTTTGGGGCGGATGGTAGGCGTGCAACGAATAGCTCCGCCGCACCGGAGAGCAAGGCCCCTTGCAATTCTTGCATACTTTGGGCCTTGATGTGCCGCACCCCATGAATTATTTTATCACGGAAACCACCGCCGGAATCGTAACGAAAGATGCTAACTTTGATAAAATAATATAGGGGCGGCCGATTGGGGAATGTAACATTCCCCAGTCAATGAGCTGGATTTGCAGAAATTAATGTAATGAAGATCATCAAATGAAGGTTTTCTGGATAAGAAACAGAGAATCCAATCCGATCACAAGGTGTTTTGATCAAAGAACAAACCTCCAGAAGAAGAAGAACACTAATAACGTGTTTCAATTCAACAGATAAATTGTGGATGATTTTGTTGACTCAGGGAATTCAAAACAGAGCCTCACCTCCCTGTTGAAGAATTTGTGTGAAAAAAGGGTTTCACACATAATGAATGAAAGAAAGAAAGAAGAGAATTTGGAAGTCAAAAGAAAAATCTATGAAGGCAGATTGGATCATCCAGAAATGGGGAAATTCAGAAGAGGCCCTTCTCCTCGAGAGAGAAATGAGTGGTGGGGATTTGAATAAACACAACCTTCAGAAAAAGGAAATGGAATGTCACAATATATATGTGTCTTTTTTTTGGTTACATAGAAAATTGATTTGGAGAAAGAAGGGTCCATTCTCTGGAAAAAAAGAATAATATAGAAAAACGATGTGAAAAGGTGACAAATGGGAGAGGCTGGAAAGGGAGGAAGGATCGAAGAATGCGGGAATTAGTGCTTGAATGACTCTTTCCTTTTCCCTTTCCTCTCTCAAACTTCAAATCAAATCTCCCACGTCCTTCCTCCACACGGCTTCAATTACTATTCCTCTTTTACTTCGTCTATTTTGTCATCTTCACTAGTTCAGTCACTCAAAAATAATTTATGTCGTAAGTTTGTAATGATATTAGTAGCGTATAACAAATCATTACTCATTGAATAAACGACTTCATAACAAAATTGTTATGTTTTATATTTTCATATATTCAGGGGCGAAACAAATGGGGTGGAGTGGTACTGGAATCCCTCCAAACCCCTTCTCCACTTGTATTATATTGGACCCTTGAGAATTTTTCTTTTAGTTCTGTTATTGCATGTATCAACTTCTTAATAAATTAGTTACTCCCTCTATTTCATTAGAAGATTCACTTTCACTAATGTATAATTTATTATGGATGTCAATATGCAACACTTGAAATATCTAATTTGACACCGTTTATTTCATTTATATCCTTACTTTTATGTATGGACTGATTGTTATATTAGTAAGGGTGTGAAGAGTAAAAAATAAATAAATAAATAAGTGGTCTTCTATTAGAACAAAAAATATTTTTCAAAATACTCTTCTATTGGAAGGGTGTTTACCTTTCAAATATGATTCAATAATGAATTTATTTTACACATTTATTTTTAATTTGTATTGTTGAATCACTGCTTAAAGACGAGCTTAGTCGACGTCGGCCTTCCCCTCGTATTTCTTGCTTTTGAGAATTACTCTCAGATTTAACTCCGATGACTAAGTTAGAAGATTAGTGATTTACTAAAGACTAAGCTAGAATTCAATACCTTTCAAATAAGAGAATAATTGAGTATTTATAGCGGGAAAGGGGATGAGTGGATCCAGCTATCCAAGCTAAATTCCTGGTGCCATTTTCGAGTCTTTACACATGTCATTCTATTACTTTGAAGGCCACCTGTCGCATATGCCAACTGTCGCGTATCCGTGTTTCTGAACTTTAGATTGGTCATGGCCGAGGTCAATTTCAATTCTTCCCGGCATTAATCTATTATCCAACATATATTGCTATGACAATTATTTATGAAGTGGTTAACTATTTTATTAGTAAGATGAAAACTTTGTTTTCGAACCATTTTGGACACACAAACCAACCATTGGTTAGTTATAAGTCTCTTGTAAGCAAAGTTTATTAGTATTAACAAAACTACTAAGTTACAAGTAGATGAAGTATTGTTATTAGTTCGAAAGCAGGCCCCACCATGAATGAGTAGACAGCTACCACTTTGAATACTTTTTATTAAATTGCTTTCTATATTTTTGGTAATTAATTAATAATAATTGGATTGCAGAAGGCTCTCCGGCAGCAGTACTCAAATTCTGGGACGACGTACGTCATATATGACGCATGATATACTACTACTGCTGATTTGGCCGAAAAGTTGATCGTTACGACGTAGTTTAATCCCGATTCCCAAGCACCTCAAACTCGACACACAAACTGAATCAATCGCGATTTACTTTCATTTTTAAAATACACAAATAAGACAACGAGTAAGTTAATTTCCTAGATTGTTACGAATAGAGAACATGAGTAACATTGATAACTGATTAGTAACGAATTAGTGTCCAAATAGTTGTTACGCATATAAGGTTATTTAGAGTTTGAGAGCTCGAATCTTACATTTGTCTATTATTTGAAGTGCAGATTAATTTTTTTATTTTTCTCTTCACAATTTCTACCATTATCTGATGACTGATAGTTCTGTAACGGGGCTAGCTGTATCTATTAGTGAAGAGTTGTTTTTGGGAGGATGGACAATTTATGAAGAGGTGGATAACTCGATGAATTAGAAGTAGGAAGTAGTTAGAAAACATGCATGTAAATTTATATATATATCGAATTAACTCGGTTATCAACTACCAGTAGTACTATATTAGAGTACTACTATTTATTAAGGCGAATTAAAATCACTACCAACTCAAAATATGATATCGAATCTCTCATTCACGACGACTGTATAGTATTTCATCCATCCCAATTTAAGTATCACTTAAGGAGTAAAATTTAAACCCAGATAAGTGTCACTTACACATTTCAAGACGATATTGTACTGATTGTTCCATGTTGACCCTTCTACTAATACTTTCAATGTGTTTTGAAAATAATGCATTATCTTGAAAACATGACTACTATTATTTTCTTTATTCTCATTAACTATAACCACTACAACTAGTCAATAGATATCACCAAAAAAAGTCTTGAAGATAGTAAAACACTCTTTTACTTAAACTTATAACATAATGTTAAATTAACTTAAAAAAGATTAACAAAGTCATTTTCATATTTTTGTGAAAACTCCTTTAGTGAAGAGGGTAATAAATTTAGAACCTGGAAAATGGAAATGGATGGATGGCCAATAAATTAATAAGCATTGAGTGCTGTCACCAGAAAGGAAAGCCATCAAGGATTGAGCTGCTTCATTGCACTATAAAAACTGTAAAATCTTTCTACGTACCAGTATCTATGTGCATCTATATGCGTAGGGATTGCTCCCCCTAATCATTCCAAGTGTTAATCTACTTGACATACCCCCATCCATCCACGTGATGGCACGTGGACACTGTTTCTTTCGTCTACCTTAAACTAACCAAGTCCAAGGCACGCCGGATAAATAGTTCCATCAGTTGAAATACGCCCGCTACGTTGTAGTAATAGTATAGAATTGTGTATCTCTAAAAACTATCCAAACATCTTATTTATAGATAGAATAAGTGAAAAAAAAATACATATTATCAATATTTTAATGATGGAATGCCCTTTCTTAACAGCTATCATAATTTGTCTCATCAATGTGTAATATAACCAACGACACATAGTTTTACGGTTATATATTATGCCAATATTGTTAATCTCAACTGTTACCATAATAACATTCTCAGTGTTGTGTAATAGTATCAAATTCAATTAGAAAATAGTAATAATTTCTTTACATAGATGTGACGACTTGAATTTAAGAGTTTTGTGTCGGTAATCAACTAACATATATATATATATATGTATCATTAGATCATTCATATGTTTGTAGGCCTAGCCCATTAAATGATTGAACCAAATATAGTCAAAAAGATAGATTGAATACACCAAATGATATTATTACACAAGTTTTACGTACTAAATTTATAATGTTAGTAAGTAATGTACACATAAATTAATCTTCTAGTATTTTATTGGTAATTAACGCCAACATCCTAGTTCCTAGTCCGGGGGGTATGAGTTAGTCAAATGGGCCGGGAGCACCAAACACAGCCGGAGCCGGAGGGATGTATATGCTCAAATTTGAAGACGTGCAAATATTCTTTCATCCCAATTTCATGCAAAGCACGTAATACGAATCCCAAAGTGAAAAGAGAAAGCCAAATATTTGGTGAATGGATAATAATAAGTTTCACTGACAGTTCCAGCTGTCCTGGGGACGACCTACTCTAAAAGTACGAGAAATTCTCCGTAATGATTCAATTGTTATGGAAACGAATACTAGTAATAGATACTCTCCAAAATTAGGACCATACCTTAGGACTTGTTCTTTTTGTTTCGTTTTGAAAATGATTTTGGTTTTAACAGTAAATTTAATATATTTTAATCATATTTCACCATTTTCAATACACTTTTTACATTATAAAACTATTTTCTAAAGTTTGTTTTCAAAACTGTTTTCAAAACGTTCGTTCAAAAAGAACATGCCCTTAATTTTTGGGTCCAAAATCCAAAGTTCATATTGGACTCCGCCACTTTATTAATGGATTGCTGCCCGGTCTTTTGGGTCAACCATCCCACCACAAAACAATAAACAATGTTCCGTTTGGATTTCCCAGGAAGCCTTCCTGACCTGCTCATAAACATTCAAGCCTGCTTATGAGCCCATAATGAGCCCAAGAGCGGTACGGGCCATTTACCTACACAAGGCCCATCATTTTCTCATGACTTGGCCTGCTTTCCAGTTTTTGCATGATTGCATCACATCATAATCCTATCAGGGAGTCTCATTTTTGGTCTTTATCTTCTTTCTTTATTTTTTTTGTTGTTTCTTTTTTATTTGGTGGGTAACTTATTTTGAAAATAGGTACATGTTCGAAGGAAATTGTTTGACGATGAATTGTGTACGGAAGAGGTTAAAATGTTTGAGCGTGTTATTTTTTAGAGGTAAAATGAATTAAAAAGAAAACAAAACAAGGTCGCAGTGAGAATACGTTTGGACAAAGCAATATGAATGTTTGACTGCTTTGCTACTAATACGAGGATTTGACAATCACACTTTAGTTTTCAATACGTTTGGAGTCAACAAAGAACTGTTAAAATAATGAAAAAAAACAATCGGACAGATCAAACACCCTTCCTTCTGCAAAGGTAAGAAGCTGTGGGATCCAAAGTCCAAACTACTCTCTTGTCAAAACTCTTAAATTTTGTGAAAATATTTTCTTTTTATACATTATTTCACATATTATACATTTAGTTCGATCCCAACTATTCTTTTTCGACCTGAACTCAAGTTAGGATTAATTAGGATCGAGTTAGCTCGATTCTGATTATACATTTAGCTCAACTTGCCTCGTTTACTGCTATAGTTATAATAAGTAATTAAAAAGTAAGAATTATCAAGATTTAAAAAATGAGAATAGGGTGGCGCTGTGCAGCCAAAGAGTTGGGGTGGGGTGGGGTGGAGTGGACGTGTTAGTTAATGGGGAAGATCCACTAAAGATCCGGATGGGATGCAGTCACATGTTTTCTTTTTAACGTAATTATTATTATATGATTAAATCATAATCTTTGGTTTTCCTCGATCAATGTGCCATGTTACCAGAACATCTGTCTCTCCAATTTTAAGGATTAATTCTTCCACCTTATCCATTCTGATTAACAACTAATAAAGAATTAATGAGAGATTAATTTTACGACCAAGTCCCAAAACTCTAGTTAATTACCTTCTTCAAAAGTTGTTCCTCAAGATTAATACTGAAAGTATCTAATAGCAGACTTACATAGCACCGATCATCGTCCGCCGTGAAGTGTGGCGATTTCTTACACGTACGACACTTTTCCGAATCTTTTTCGAGTTATTTAAATTGAGACAAAAAAAAACTGTAAATTCTTCATCATCGTCGGATCGTACGTAGTACGTAGATGAAATCCTTGCAAGTTGCAACATAATAAATAAATAAACAAAAGGCACTACACTAGTAGTATTAGTCTATACACACATATATATATATATATATATAGGGCAAAGGTGCAAAATTGCCCCTAACGTTTTTTGTTAGGGGCAATTTTGCCACTAACGTTTATTTTGGAGCAAAATTGCCCCTAACGTTTTCTGTTAGGGGCAATTTTGCCACTAACGTTTATTTTGGGGCAAAATTGCCCCTAACGTTTTCTGTTAGGGGCAAATTTACCCTTTAAATTTTTTCAAATTACATTTACCTCCTCCAAAGTTTGTTTAAATAACAAATAGATATTTTAAGTTTTAAAAAATAACATTTTAGTCCCTTAACCATCCAAACTTGGAGTAAAATATTTTTATCTAATAAGAAAATACATTTAATACGAATAATAATTAATTATTATTGTTTCAAATAAAAATATTCATAAATATCTAAACTTTTAAAAATATTAATTTAAAATGCATATATATTTTTAAAAAACTGAAAAAATATTTAAAAAAAAAAGAAAAAGAAAAAGAACAGCCCAGGCCGTGGCCTGGGCATGTTTTTTCATTTTTTTTCTTTGTTTTTAAATTTTTTACTTATAAATACATTTTAAATTAGTTCTCTCTCTCCCCACCCCCACCCCAATAGTATTTTAAGGATTTTTTTCCTTAATTTTTTTCTTCCCTTTATTATGGTTTTTTTTCCAGTTTTTTAAAATCCTAAATAAATAATATTCATTAATGTCTAAATAAAAAAAAATACTAATTTAAAATGTATTTATAAGTAAAAAATTTAAAAACAAAGAAAAAAAAATGAAAAAACATGCCCAGGCCACGGCCTGGGCTGTTCTTTTTCTTTTTCTTTTTTTAAATATTTTTTCAGTTTTTTTAAAAATATATATGCATTTTAAATTAATATTTTTAAAATTTTAGATATTTATGAATATTTTTATTTGGAACAATAATAATTAATTATTATTCGTATTAAATGTATTTTCTTATTAGATAAAAATATTTTACTCCAAGTTTGGATGGTTAAGGGACTAAAATGTTATTTTTTAAAACTTAAAATATCTATTTGTTATTTAAACAAATTTTGGAGGAGGTAAATGTAATTTGAAAAAAATTTAAAGGGTAAATTTGCCCCTAACACAAAACGTTAGGGGCAATTTTGCCCCAAAATAAACGTTAGTGGCAAAATTGCCCCTAACAGAAAACGTTAGGGGCAATTTTGCACCTTTGCCCTATATATATATATATATATATATATATATATATGGTGGCGGCCAAGGGAGTGTGGCACATGCATGGTTGCAGAAGGAACATGCGATGAGAAGAATTATGCATGCAGATTGCTGCCCAAGAAATTAACGTGGACTTACATACCCATTCCACTCCATTTATCCCAAAGGAATTAGACGCGTTCAGATCTTCTGTCTAATTATATTTAGGAGAGAAAATGTTATACGTATTAACACTCCTTCACAATAAAAACGACATAATATGATTGGACAGAAGATTGTGACTTAAGAAGAAGAGGAGAATGCCTCCATGTGGATTATGGAGTGATCAACTATTATATGTATATATATATATATACACATTAATTCTTAGACACACCACACTCCATGGTATAGAGTAGTACTACATCTTCTTTCTAATTTCAATACAGACCAACACCCACACCTGCCAGACTGACGCGCCAACATCCCAATTTCAGTCTCTCTTTTTCCAAAATATTAAAAAACAAATAACTAATTAATATATATATATATATATATATTTCACTCGTTCCCACCAAACAAAATTAAGTATAATTTATATATTTAGTATCGTTTTCAGTATTAGAAATGTGACTGAAGTTTTTAAGAAGATGACGGAAGATGTTACGTCCACATGGAATGGGAATGCCGAGCCTTGAAAGAAAATGTCGTTTTATTGATTTCACTTCCTATGATGTCTGATCTCCATCGTGAAGTTGGGACGTATACCCATTTTTCTGGCCAAACATTAAAGAATTTGCGTGGCAGAAGTACTCTAATAATGCCAATTGGAATTTGGAGCGACCAGTTAGCAAAACAAAGCTGGCCACTGCATGCCAGGGTTGCTTTTTATTAGGCCTAAATCACCAGTTTGGCCGTAATCACACAAACACCTTGGGTAGTCGATCTCTCTGCTATCCTAAACCCGTAAAAAATTAAGCTATAATCGTTTTTTAGTTGCAAGTATATTACGGTAATTAAGGCTTTTCTTTGTTTTTCCCTTTCTAAGAGTGAGAAACAAAGTTAAGAGCGTACGTTAGGGTAACAAGAATTGAACTCTTGTTCTTCTGCATGTAACTAAATTTTACTTACTAAAACTGTATAAGTAATTAGTACTTCCTCCGTACTATTCAAATAATCCAATTTTTGTATTAATGGTTTTAGTAATATCAAATGGATTTTTTTAGTGGAACAGAGTAAATTTATTATATTATAATCAGTTTTTATCATTTTTAATATAATTTTTTACTATTTAACTATATATTTTTACATTTCTAATATATTTTTTATATTATAAAACTATTTTTCCAAAATCAAACCTTCCTAAAAAGAACAAACCCAAGATGTACTAAATTAACGGTAACGGATTATGAAATGAACCTGATCTTAATCTTATGCATCAATATAACTAATTTGGATTTGAAATGAATAAAATGCCCAGGCCCCGAATTTTACATAGTGCAAATCATCTCTACATTTGCTCATTTTGTCATTTGCTCACTCAATCTTTTATTTTTAGTAAACACAAAAAAAATTCACAAATACACTACTAGGCTTCCAAATTGGCTATCATATGTGATTAATTTTACGGGCCTATAAAATGACTACCAATTCAATTATAATATGGTCAATTTATGGAGAAAAAGATTGTAGTTTCGTGAAATCATTCAATCATTTAAAATGTTATCGTCGGAGTCAATATAAAATGGTCGGATGATTCTGTAACGACACTGTAATCTTCCATTGCTAGCTAATAAGCTTGTAGGAGGCTAATTGGTAATTAAGAAATACGTAAGTCACATTGCAGCAGGTAAAATAGAATCTTCTTGTTTTTTTATATATATATAAAATCGTCAACACCACCCTCCCTCACATTCTCTCTTCTGTCTCCACTCATATTATCTGCTGTCTTGCCACCCACCCATGTTCTTCGTCTTTTCACCATTTTTATCTCTATCTATACTACTCCTCCACTCTCCATCCCCATATCCCATAAGAAACTGCTGATTTTGATCTGTACTCACAAAAATCAATCATGATTCGGGGAGACACATCTTCCTTTTTCCCGGTGGAATCCTTGTTCCGAAACATTGACGACGACGACAACCGCCCGCCCGCCGCTGCCACCATTCCCCATGATTTCCACGGTGGGGGGTTGATGATGAGGAGATCCATGTCGTTTTCCGGGGTTGACCTGTCGTCGTCCGATCATCATCATCATAATCATCAGGATCAGGAAATGAATATGGACGACGAGTTCTCCGAAGACGGAGGAGCGCTCGGGGAGAAGAAGAAGAGGCTGAGCATGGAGCAAGTGAAGGCGCTGGAGAAAAGCTTCGAGGTCGGGAGCAAGCTCGAACCGGAGAGGAAAACGAGACTGGCCAAGGCTCTCGGTTTGCAACCGAAGCAAGTCGCTATCTGGTTCCAGAACAGGAGAGCCAGGGGGAAGACTAAGCAAATGGAGAAAGAATACGAACACTTGAAGAAACAACTCGAGCTACTCAAAGCCGACAACGAAATTCTCCGCGCTCAGAATGAGCATTACCATTCCGAGGTATGTTTATTATTTTATTTCCTAGCTATATTTCGTTTCAAAATATAAATCATTCTATTTTATATTAATCGATTGTGTTTCATCGACTACAGTTGATGGCTCTGCAATCAAGGGAAGCTGGGGGGTTGGGGGCGATCAATCTGAACAAAGAAAACGAGGCGGGATCGTGGAGCAATGCGAGCGAAAGCAGCGCCGACGTGCACCCAAACGCGCCGCCTCATTTCCTCCATGGCTCCGTCGGGGGAACAGATCATCATCATCATCATCATCAAGAACAGCCCAGTTCAGATGGAGGCTTATCCAACATGTTCACAAGTGTTCAAGAGCAGCCCAGTTTTTGGCCATGGCCGGACCATCCAAACTTCCGTTAATTAATTTTCTTCACTTCTTTTATTTATTTGATTAATTAATTTAATTACCTTTTTTTTTTTTTCCTTTTCATTCTAGTATTTTTCCTGCGTTAGTTAGAAAAACAAATACTTATACATGTAAACATTGAGAAACAATTGTACGAGGATTATTTTGAAATTAATTTGCAAAACCGAAATCTTTTACCAATTAATAGTGTGTAATGTGTATGCATGCAAATAGATTTCTTAGGACTTAAAAGTGTTAAGTTTTGTAATAATATAGGGGGAGGTAAATTGTCGAAAACTAATAACACGGGAATAAATAGTGATTAATTTTTAATTTAATTATATATAATAATAATAATAATATAAGATAAATAATAAGGAAAAGATCCTTGTTACACGCAACATCTGAAGGGGGAGTGAGTGGGGTCTTGTTATGATCTGGCATGGGCCCGGGGCCATAAATAAAGAAATAATTAGCAGTACTATTTATATTTATTTTTTTAAGATTACTTTGTTTTTTCATGCACCTTAATTACCACGAAGTCATCACTCCCTCTTGTAATAGAAATTTGATTATGAAATATTTGGTTTAGAAAGGAAGGTTCTTGTGGCGTCCACTATTTTTAAAATGCATCAAATTAATCAAATAAGATTACAAGGCGAAAGGCAAAATCGAATCACAAATCTATTTCCAATCGAGAAGGGAAGAAGCCAAAGGAATGGAACACAAAAAACGAATTTAAGAAGATTTTAGTTTTTTTTTTTTTGGGGATGGGGTCGAAGCCGATGTATGATGATCTGACATGTGTAGGTAATTTCGAAATGCGTATTTTCAATACTTGCTGTTTTGATATAATTGCAGATAAATTTAATATTTCAATAGCTAAAGTTGGTCAACGTATTTTTAGTCTATTAATTGTTTTAACATAATCGTGATAATTTAACAACTAAATTCGATATGTGTATTGTGATATTTCTTAGACTAAATTGGATAAGTAAGCTATGTACGAGTATTTTTTTAGGCATCACTTTAAAATTTGAAAATGTGGTCGGTCGATCATTCCCTCCCTCCCCTTCTCTCAATTTTTGCTAATTCTCTCAACAGCCATCCCATGCTTTCTTTGTCATCTTTATTGAAACAAAATGAAACGGAATAATTTATTAAATTGATTTGAAAATATGGAGAAAATAGAGCCTTGTATTTGGAGCCTCTGCCATTATAAATTAAGAGGGCAGAAAAAGAAAAAAGAAAAAAAAAATTGCAACAAACATTGTGATTGTGATTTTATTCTTTTAAAAAAAAAACTATGCTATATATATATATATATATATATTTACCCTATATAATAGAAACTAACATAAGATTCATCTCAACTTACCACTTGGCTGCCACGTAAGCCTATTATTTAATGTAATTTATTGTCATTTGGCTGCCACATCATCTACTCCTTAATATTACTTGTCACTTGGCTACTACTTGAATAAAAGTTATAATTACTAATATTTCACTGTATTCTTTCCTTCATTAGTTGTGGAAAATGAAAATTTTATTTGTATTTATTGTGAATTGTTAATAAATCATATATTTAATCATACCTTAACATTTAACATGCCCCTTCCTTTCATCTTCACAAGTTTCAAAACTTACCCATTTCATTATTATATTAAATTTTCCTCTTTTATTTCCCTATATAATTAGCTTTATTAATCTTGGACTGTCGGACACCTTGGCCTTCATTTGTATCTAATCTCACGAAATCTTTTTAACACAGATACCAAACTCACACTTAATTTATTCATCATCTTTAATTTATTGATTAATGCCTCATGAGACACTTGCACTCCCAGTTCTTTACTTCCTTATACGTTTGCTTTGTTAAGTCTAAAACAACAAAAATATCAGTATATTAGAATGAAAAAAAAAAAGACATGTTAGCATAGCATTGGTGCAAAAGAAAAAAAAATGATAAGGTGATTCTAAGAGCGCATTAGGGACAAAGGTCATGCGAAAATTCAGATATGCACTAGGAACTTATAGTTTTACGAAGAAAAATGATTCTCGGTAGATATCTGAATTTTCACTTGAAAAAGTTGCCACAATCAGGTCAAATTCCCCAACTCATACTCCAGAGATCTCATGAATCACCTCATCAAAACAAGTGGTTAGTGTTCTTCTTTCTTTTCTTTTTTTCCCTCTTCCTTTAAATTGTATTCTTCAAGCAATTTTCGTACATGATTATTTATAAAAGTTTGGAACTAAAGTTAGTTTACATGCGTTCATCTTGAGATGGGTGTTGATTTCATTTGTAGTGTGGTTTGATGATGCTAAAGAACCAAGTTTTTCCAAAACCAAGTTTCAAACATTGTTTCAAACCTAACATAAAGAACATGCCCTATATTGATCAATTCGTATTTTTTTGCATGCCTAAAATTAATGAAATCATACTTGGTGTTGCTTATTCTTATTTTTCTCCTCTGTTTTTTTACGGCATAGAAGATGTATGATGTTTGCTTATGTGAAATTAGTAGATATAAAGATAATATCTAGCTTAGTATATACATCGTATCCTTTACAAATTTCGTGTCCAAACATAGAAAGAGAGCAACTAAGTCAAAGCACTCCACATTTAGTCATTTATCATTATATATATTCTTTAAAATACCCAGAAGGAGGAGCCTGTCAAGAAATCACTTTCAGTGTTTGTGAGCTATAAAGACCGTAGACAAAGTTCAGAAAGACAAATAAACTTGCTTCTTGTGAAGTTGAGACCAAAGGGCAACCATTGCAAAAAATCACTAGATCCTTTATTCAAAAAAAAAAAAAATTCATATGTGGATATCATGTATGCTTCTTTTCTCATGAAAAACTACCTAATACATATCTAATAAATTCAAATTTTGTAAATACACACACAAACAAAAATATTATAAGTGTGCCAATTATATATTTTTGAAAAAGTTTTAAATATTTGGGCAAACACCTCATAATTCCCTTGTAGTTTGAGAAACTTTCAGATGACCCCCTTATGATTTAAAAAGCTACAAATGACCCTCTTGTGATTTCAAAAGTATACCAAAAACCCCCTTGTGTTTTAAAAACTACAAATAACCTCTTGTGGTTTTTAAAAATTACCAAAAACCTCCTCACACATTTGAAAGCACAAGGGGGTTTTGAATATTTTTTGATGCTTGTTCTTTAACATTTTAGAAACAACAAGGGGGTTTCATGTATCATTTTAAAACTGCAGGGGGAGGGGGGGGGGGGGGGGGGGGGGGGTTCTTTGTAGTTTTTAAAGCACAATAGGGTTTTTGGTATACTTTTGAACCACAAGGAAGTCATTTGTAGCTTTTTAAATCATATGGGGGTCATCTGAAAGTTTCCCAAATCACAGGGGGGTTATGAGGTGTTTGCCCTAAATATTTGTTTGATATTTAACAAGTGTATATCCTTTCTAACACAATATTTTTATAGTAAATAAATTGCTATTCATTTTTGTACTTTGTTTTAACAAAATTTCATATTATCACATAATATTGTTGGGCAATCACCGTGCAAGCGCACGTTGTCCACGTCTAGTTATTATGGTTATTTTAATACTTTAATAATACTAGTATGTACCTTAATTAATGACACTGGAAAAAAAAATTCACTAAAAGTACCGCTCCGCTGATATTACTTAAGCGTTTTTATGCCTTGTTTTGATTTGTGGTATAAACAATTTAAAAGAGCTATAAAAGTAATTTTGTTTTGTAAAATAATGAAGTTGATTTTATAATTATACTTCTAAAGTTCAGAGGGGGAGGTAAACCCTATCATTTATGTTTGCATCATTAGTCGTTTGTGACCCTTTTGGCCGCCTTATCCTTTTTATATCTCTAACAATTCAACGGAAAAGAAGAACAAAGGCCATTCCAATCTCGTGTGCGCCGGGTTTATGATCCTGATAGGTAAAAAGTGTTAAAATGTTTTAAAATAAAATTTTAAAAATTACCGACCACGTGTAACTTTTACTGCTCAAACAGAATTTATTTTATTTATTTATTTTTTTACAAAATTTCATAATCTTCATAAAAATTATTCTTTTTTTCTTTTTCCACTTTAAAACTAATAGTAAATCTACATCAGAAAGATCCTCTGTTACAGTAGTAGTAGTCGTTTCATGGTTGAAACTGAAAGCGATTTCCCAGTAATTAAGTAAGCAAAATATGTGGAAATCCCAGAAGAAAATTACTACGAAACAAAGGAACTGTGAAGACTCAAGACGTTGCATTTGAAAAACAGAGCATTCAAGTACAACAACGTGGAATCGTACTTGCTCAGGATTAATTTTACAACAACAACAGAAACATAAACAAAATCAAAAATCAAAATCAAACGGAACATGCGATTCCACGTGAGGAAGAAATAGAAATACAATCCTTGCTAACAACAAAATATATGCAACCAGGAAGCGGGTGCCTTCCCTACCTTCCCCCCGAGGTAGAGGTAGAGCGTGATCTTTCTTTTTTTGAAATGAGAAATTGTATTAAGAGCCCTGGAAATCGTCCAGTAACGATTGAGATACAAACTCCGGAGCATTGCCCCAACAACACTCAAGATCTGAGCACGTGGCCCTAAACTTTGCGAGAGTGTGTGCAATCACATTCTTCGCCCGCTCTACCCAAAATATTCCCTTACAGCCACCCCGCCTGAGACCCATCGCCACCTCCTGCACCAACTCCTGCGCCCTTTGAGAAACCACCGCCTCCCCTCTAACGGCTAGGACCACCAATGCTGCATCCCCGATCGACCACCCTTTCTGTACGACAAGCTCTGTCGCAGCCCTAACAGCCAAAGCTTCTGCTTCCTCAGGCGATGAGACCCCCGACAGCCGCCTGGCCATGCCCCACAACCATTTACCCTCCTCATCACAAACAAAGATCCCCACGGCCGCCCTTCTTGTGGCTGGATGGTAAGCTGCATCGAAGTAGACCTTGATCCCTGGTGGCGCCCTCTGCAGGAGGACAAAATCCTGTAGGGCAACCGAAGAACAGTCAGGACAAGTGTTCGCCATTCGAAAATTTTGTAAAGCCGCCAAGGCTGATTGCACTACCCCAAATGGCCCTTGAATGGGCTCTCCATGCAGCTTCTTATTCCTCTGAAACCAAACAAGATCCAGGGCAGTTACTGTTAGTTCCACTACATCTGCCCGCCTATGTGTCAGGAATTCTCGAAGCCACGAGTGCCCCAAATCCTGAGCATGAGAATAAACATCCCAAGCACAGCCCAGCCCCTGCAGAACAGACCGAACGAATGAGCACTCGAAAAAAACATGACGAAGAGTGTCTGCTTCCCCATAGCAAAGGTGGCAGATCATGGGTCCCGTAAGCATATGGCGCCGCCATAGCGCATCCCCTATTGGTAAGGTTTCCGTGCAAAATCACCATACAAAGTGCTTAACCCGAGGTGGGACTCGAAGACTCCACATCTTCTTCCAAACAGGGTCCGGGGAACCCCCTGACAGGCTACCAGGCACAGCGCGCGCCTCCACAATCCGATGATAAGCACTACGGACTGAATGCCTACCCTTTTTATCCGGTGACCAGACCCAGATATCCGCCCTGCCCTGCACCCGAAGTGGGACCCCTAATACCACTTCAGCAGCCTCTGGGGTGAATAATGATCGAACAAGCTGCTCATCCCACCCTCGGGGGTGCTCCCGGATTAGCTCCGACACCCATTGAGGGGGCCCACCCATGGGCATCGCGTGACTGGACAGCAGACCCTCCACCGGGGCCCACGGGTCATCCCAAATCCTTGTGTGGTCTCCAGACCCAATATGGCATCGGGCGCCCAATTTTAAGACCTCCACCCCCTGCAGCACACTCCGCCAAGTAATGGACGGCCGGGTCCCCAAGGCTGCCTGAAGAATTGAGCTGCCAGGAAAATACTTCGCTTTAAACACACGACTTAACAGAGACCGTGGCTCAGTGAGTAACCTCCACGCTTGTTTGCTGAGCATGGCTAAATTGAAAGCTTTCATCTGTCTGAACCCCAGCCCCCCTTGATGCTTCCCTTGCGACAACTTATCCCATGACACCCAGTGCAGACCCCTCTGTCCCCCCGACCTCCCCCACCAGAATCCAGCCGCCAATGCCTGTATATCCATGAGGACCTTGTCTGGTAATAGGAAGCAAGACATAGCATAAGTCGGAATCGCCTGCACTACCGATTTGATCAGCAGTTCCTTCCCGGCCTTACTAAGTGACTTCTCCTTCCACCCCTCCAGCCTGTGCGCCACTCTCTCCCTGATAGACTGGAAGACCTCATTCTTACTACGCCCCACGACGCACGGGAGTCCTAAGTACTTCTCATGCCGCTCCACCTCTCCGATGTGCAGAATACCACATATCTCCCCACGCAGGTCTCCAGGAGTACCAGGGCTGAAGCAGACGCCGGATTTCGCATAGTTTATACGCTGCCCAGAGACCTGCGAGTATGCTGCAATGGCATGCATAAAATAGATAGCCTCTTCCCTCGTTGCATCTCCAAACATCAGGGTGTCGTCAGCAAAGAACAAATGAGAAATCCTCGGAGCCCCTCTAGCCACCGCAATACCACTGATTTTGCCACTACATTGCAAGTCCTGGAGCATGATAGAGAGCAGTTCGGAACACAAAATGAAAAGATATGGGGACAATGGATCCCCTTGCCGGATACCACACTCCGGAGTCAAGCGCCCAGATGACTGGCCATTCAAAAGGAAGGAGAATTGGACCGTTGAGATACACTTCCTGATCAGTTGAACTACGCCTGCAGGGAAACCCAACGCTGCAAGCAAGGGGCATACAAACCCCCACTCCACTCTATCAAATGCCTTACTCATATCCAGTTTTAAAGACATAAGTGCTCTCCCCCGTATCCCCTGGGACCGCATGTAATGATGTGTCTCGTAGGCCAGCAAAATATTGTCGGAGATGCGCCTCCCAGGGACAAACGCTGATTGCGTCTCACTGATAACCGTTGGCAAGACTCCCTGCACCCTATTCGCCACACATTTCGACGCAAGCCTGTACACTACATTGCACAGGCTGATCGGACGGAACTCCGTGATCCTCCGAGGAGAGTCCACCTTTGGTATGAGGACAATATGCGTATAATTAACCCCCTCCGGCACCTGCCCGGAGTTGAGAACCCCAAGCACAAAGGCAAGAACACATGGGCCTACGATGTGCCAAAACTTTTTGAAAAATACCGGGCTCATTCCATCCGGCCCCGGAGATTTGTACGGGTGCATATGCTTAAGTGCCCTGACTACCTCCTGTTCCGTGTACGGCTCCCCCATTTGCAATGCCTCTACCTCTGACACCTTAGGTCGAATACGAGTAAGCGCCTGATCAACCTCTTCCACCGTCGGCGAGGTGGAAGTGAAAATATCCCCGAAGTGGGTCAATATGATGTCTGCTATTTCCGCCGGCTCCTTACGAACCATCCCTGCCCATCCTCCAGCCCCTCAATCGTATTTCTCTCCCTCCGTTGTGCCGCAAACCTATGGAAGAAAGCGGTATTCCTGTCCCCCTCCTTATACCAATGTTGTTTTGCCCTCTGCCTCCAACAAATGTCCTCCTGATCCAGCAATGTCTCCAGCCGGGAGTGCAACTCAGCTAACCTCTCCTTCGATTCCAGCGTTACCACCCCTCGCTCTAACTGGGTAATGACACGCCTTGTATCCTCCACCTGGGCAGACAAGTGTCTAAATTCATGCTGCCCCCAATTAACAAGGCTAACTAAACACTCCTCCAATTTATCCGGGAGAGAGCCCAAGTCCGAGTTCCAGCTCTCCTTGACCATCCGCTCACAATCCTTAGACTTGACCCATAGTGCTTCAAATCGCCTAGGGCGGTGGCCTGGGCGGCCCCGGCTTAGCCCAGACACTTTCAACAACTGAATATGAAGGGCCATATGATCCGAACAGTAAGTCCTGCAGTGGTACACCCTACTGGACGGAAATAATGCATGCATCCCACTCGTCCATGTTCCCCTATCCAACCTTCCTCGCTGCGTGAATGGAGCGACCAGACTCCGGCACCAAGTATACTCATGTCCCCGAAACCCCATATCAACCAACCCGCAAATGTTCAATGCGTTGCGAAAATTTTCGATCTGCGTATCTGAGCGCCGAGCCCGCCCTAGGTACTCACTATGATGGAGGACCTCATTGAAATCCCCAGCACACAACCACGGCAGCCCCTTGTCCTGAGACAATAATCCCTGGAAAAGAAGCCAAGCTTCCGGACGTTTAGAGACATCCGGTTCCCCATACCACCCAGTGAAGCGCACTAGATGACCTCCTAGTCGTACATCAACATCCACAAAATTCTGACCAAAAGAATTTAATGAAACATTCAACACAGGCTTCCAGAGGAGCAGCAAGCCCCCTGATCGCCCCCTTGCAGGAACAGACAATCCAAAATAAGAAAATTGACTTTTAATTGAATCAGCAACTAATGTAGAGATTTTAGTTTCAGACAAAAAAATTAAATCAGGACACTTAGAACGAATTAACCCCCCAGCTCTCTGCGGGTGCGCGGGTTCCCAAGCCCGCGACAGTTCCATGCTAAGATACTCATATCGCCCGGGAGGGCTGTGCAGCATTGCCAGACCCCCCCTCCACATTGCCAACGGTATTATCCAGCTGTTGGCGAGCTGCAGGTTCACCACTTTCCAGTTCCTCCCCATCTGACCCAACACCCTCTTTCTCTTCAGACGGCTCTGACTCAGATTTATTCTCCCCAGACTGATGCACTTTGGTGAGCAGTCCCATTCGTTTCAACCGCTCTCCAACCCTTCTAGACTTGTCACTTAAGCTTTCCCAACACCCCACTTTAAACACCATGTCCCTCGGGTCCACATCTAAAGCATGCAAGCCATCAAAACCCTTGGCCACTAGCACATCCAACTCATGCAACCCACTAATTCGATTGGGCCCCAGCACTTTTACCACATGCAACCCATCACTTTCTTTGGCCACCATCACATCATTTAAATCCATTTCTCCCATCCTCAACCGCTCCTTTTTTTGTATGGCTTCCATATCTAATGCATGCATGCCATCAAGCCCCTTGTCCTCTAGCACATCCAATTCATGCCCCCCATTAATTCGATTGGCCTCCAGCACATTTGATGCATGCAACCCATCACATCCTTTGCTTTCCAGCACTTCATTTAAAATCATTTCTCCATCATCAACCTAGCTTTCTTCTGCATGGCTTCCACGGGCACCATTTGCATGCCCACGTGGGTACGATCAAGGATTAATAATTTCCTCTTGGAGCCATGAAGAGCATCCGCCCAGACCTCCTTACCCGCGGCCAACTTCTTGCCTGCATTACCCACTCGCCGTGCCCACCGCTTTGCCTGCGAGTCATGGATCATCTCCACATCATGAAGGCAGTCCTCCCCGAAAGTGTCGACAGCTGATGGCTTCACAGCAGGACCAGTCATGAGCATTAGTGGCCCATCTGATCGACTAATCTCCCGAGCCTCCACCGAATTCCTCTCCACCGCCAAACCTGCTGCAACCTTCACCACCGGTGTCATTGATTTTCCCTCTACCAAGCAGCTCCCGACATCACCCTGCAAGTCAACCCCAAGCCTCTCGAACACCTCCTGAACCGAGACCATCCCCGTCGCCTCACCTCCGCTAGGCTGTAGAGCGTGATCTTTCTTGTTAGAGAGGAAGCAAATGTCCCTGAATATTGTTCCTCTGCGCCGCCACAAACCTCCATAGACTCCTCCACAGACTTGCTCGCCTGATCCATCGGAACGCCCAAATCATCGAATCACCAGCTGAAAGCGTGGCATTATAAAGAAGGGCGGAACTAGGGAAACGCGTTCTCCTCTGCCGGCGTCTCCTGCTCCTTTGGAACGCCCAAAACAGCAGATCACCAACTGAAAGCGTAACATAGAGAACGTAGAAAAAAACAGGGCAAGCGGAATCGGGCAAAATAAGGGACGCCGAGGTCGCGATCGCCATGTAACCAAAAAACAGGACGCAGCGGTGGAATATTCCAGCGAGAATCAACGAACCGCCGCGAATGCGGATATTGCGGAACCTGTGCTGAAAATCAAAAGCCAAGCAATAGAGGAGCAAGCTGAGGATCCCGAAAAGCACGGTTTTGGGATGCGTTTGGAACGGGAATTGATGCTGAGTGTGATCGTACTTGAAGGAAAGAATGTTGAGCAGAATGGGTATGGCGAAGGAAAATATGTTATGAGGGTAGGGAGCGGCGGCGACGGCTGCGGAGGCCATATCCGCCGGTTCCTGTGCCTGGACGTGGATGAAACCGTATCAGTAGGCGTAAGAAAACAAGCTATACAAGACAGAACGGAAGCAATTCATTGTGTTTGTTGGGCTGCAGTTGGAAGATGAAACCAAGCTAGAGAGAAATGGAATGAGAGGTTTGGGTTGGCTGCTTTTATAGTCATAGACAACAGCGGGTAGTTAGGTGAGCATAAGACACGTGGCGGCAGGCGACGTTGGGAATATACTCCTGCCTTTCATAAGAAAAAGAACAAAAACTATCAAATATTGTCTTCTTTTTTTATTTTTTAACAAAAAATATCAAATTGTCTATTCTTATAAAGAGTAACGAGAGATGTCTCACAACTTTTTCATAGCAACTCATGTTCCATGATTGATCACATTTTTATGAAATAATAATTAAATATCACATAATTAACCAATGAATATATGAGTTGCTATGAAAATGTTGTGATTAATTAGTTGATATATCTATTATTACTCTCTTATAAAATGAGTATATCCGCTTTCGTCCCATTAAAATAGTCTCATTTGACATAAGTTTAATTTATTATGAATGTCAAGATACAACCCTTAGAATAACTAATTTGATACAATTTGTTCTATTTATATTCTTATCTTTAAGTACATGCTCATTGCGAACCACACATGATTTTACTAGTAAGGGTAAGGACTAAAAAAAGTTTTTTAAAGTGGGCTCTTCTGGTAGAACGGAGATAGTGCTACTTATCATGGGTTCCGTTTATATCTTTACTTTCTAAGTAAAATCAATTGTTGATTACATACTGTTATATTAGTAAGACTATATAATATAAACAACTCCGGGATCAACTCAGATGATGTCATATATATATAATATACTTTAATTTTATCATTTTTAACATTTAAAATATATTCTTTTCGCAACAATTATATATTTTTTCGGATTTTACAACTAACTTAAATAATAAAATTCCTTACGATAAAATAAAATAAAAGAAAGAACCAAATAAGTAAATAAAATATAAAATATTCTTTATTTTCCAAAAATATAAAATTATAGTACTATCTTTTATAAAAGACATAAAATTTGATGTAATAAAATTGGAACATATTTTAGATTGCTATATGAAATAATTAAACAAATTTTGATTGAAAAAAAAATTATTATAAAACTATTAATTTTGTATATAATAAGGAATGGCAATGAGGTTGACATTGTTAGAAAACCCATGGCTCCTATTAAAAATGAGTTAAAATATTTTTTTACACAAAAATAACCAAATAAGTTATTGTGTTATAATAGTAAGTAATCTTATTTGTAACTTTGGGTGATGACCATGGTTCAATTTCCAATCATAGCAAAATTTTATTTGCCTATCAACAAAAAAAACCAGGATTGACCGTCTAAACTTGAGTTTGACTTGTCAAATCCCAGTTTTTAATACATAATCGTACAAGCCACCGGTTTGTAGTCGCGATCAACCGGTTCAGTTTGGGTGTATTAACCATGTAAATTACTTGTATCGAGTTCACATGTTAATATTCTCACATCTAATTTTATCCATTAAATTATTTATATTATTCGTATTGGCTTACTTAACTTGTAAACTTGACGAATCTCAATTCTAATTTGTTTATATAGTCTTAGATATTGTAACCCTTAAATAAATTGTCCTTAGTAAGCAAGAACGTCCATATGGATATAATAATTTCTCTCAATAACAATTCAACGAGAAAGAAGAAAAGTTGGTTTACCATGCAATTAATCAACCCCATTCCTTATGGCTGTAAGAAAATCGGCCTTTGTGGGGCTAAATGTTGAAAATTTGTGGGGCTTTTCAATGTTACATCCAAAATTTTTATTTATTTATTTATTATTATTATTTTTGGATGAAATCCTCCCAAAAAGCAATTTCAGTATTAACTTTAGCAAGATTTTTTTTTTTTTTTGATGAAATCCTCCCAAAAAAGCAATTTCAGCATTAACCTTAGCAAGTTTTTTTTTTTTTTTTTTTTTCTTTGATGAATCCTCCCAAAAAGCAATTTCAGCATTACATCAAAAAATTTGGTTTCTACTTAGAATGGGATTCCACGTTGGGTTCTGGGTGTCGCAATGGGAAAACAAACTAGTTCACATTCCATCATTTCACTTTCCACGTGAAAAGGCTAACACAATTATCAAGCTTGCTCTCTTTGTTTTATTAAAAAAATTTATTTTTAAAAATATATTATAATTTATTTTTAAAAATGTTTATGTGATCCATACTTAGCTCATATTTAAAAAATAAATAATATGAATTTAGTTATTTTATATGTTGTACTTTGACATTCATATTAAATTATAGTTAGATTAAAGAGAAGTCTTCTAAAGAAATAAAAAGAGTAGTATAAAAAAATTTGTATTTACCGAGTAATGAAATCTACTTATGAGTAAAGATGATGTTGTTTTAATTAGATAATGATTCATACAATGACTTTAGTAATGCATTTAAAATTATTATCAAATAAATAAAATTTTGTTGTAATTTCGAGTCTGAATTGAAGCTTCCAATCCGGTTGTGACTTATGAAAATTGGCATCGTTTTCCGACAACTTAATTGACGTATGATTGGGATCGGACCATATCTATTTGACCACAACAAGTTTTGTAGAATTTTGTAATAAGTAGCCAATTATTAATCGGAGGCAGTTGATTACGAAGCGAAGCGTGCCCACTCTTTTAATCCTTTTTTATATTAATTACGTTAATCCATTTTAAAGCACCTACCCAAATGACACCTCTTATATAGTCAATATATTCTTACCCCCACTTTGTACACAAACATTATTATAAATATCAATCATTAATACATTTTAATCATTTTTATTAATCGTAATTGGGATTTTATTACGAAGTTAATGTGTTTTTTTTTTCATGTGGTTATTAAAATTAATGCAATTACAATAACATACTTTACAATACTTCAACATTCATATGAGCATATGTATCCAACAAGAACAATTATGATTAGTTATTTTGATGTAAACGTTGAAAATTGATTTTTATTTTTTTTAAAAAAATATTCAAATATAGTTTATCAATAATTTAAATCTTGCATACAAATTGATCCCGCGTACGATTATAATCTTGCCAACTATGATTACGATAGACTATAGTAACCTCTTTGTAACAACACTCGTAGTTTTGGACCGTTGAACTCAAAAAAAGTGTTAAGAAGAACTTGAGAGTAAGGTAGAAAATTCAACACGCATGGCTTGAGTCACAAAATTAGGAAATGGCATCTCATTACTTGAGTAATTTGTATGCCATTAACAAAGATGATTTGAAACTCACTAAGGGCGATTTGATTCCTACTACTTAAAAGTTAAAACTAGCATTAATGTGTGATAAATGAGAAAATAGATTTGTTTTGACAGTTTTACGATGCTAACCATTGAAAAATTATTATCACGTGAGGTCACATTAGTTAACGGGGGGTTTTTCCCCTTCATCTTGTCATTTTTCATAACTTTTGATGGGTAATTTTAGCTCAATCAAAATATTAAGAAAAAGAGCACTATGCAACTGGAGAATAATGGTTCAGCAAGGTCTCATCTAGACCTCTAGTTTGCTTTCATTCCTAATATGTCCCAAATGATTCATAATTGAAAGTTATCAAAACTAATACTTTTTTCGTTTCATGAGTACACTTTGTAATAGTGTAGTGAAAACGAAAAGAGTATAAAGATTGAGATTTGGCATCACATTCACCGATCCTCTCCTTCACTATCACTGCCATTCATGGCTGAAAGGGATTTCCCAGTAAGTAAGCAAAATGTGTGGAAATTGCAGAGAAAATTACTGTGAAAAACTAAGGAATTGTAAAGATTGAAGACGAAAGGATGTAGGATATCAAATATCGATCCCTATTACATAAAGATTAACGCATTGCGGAACTAACAAAAAAAAGAAGAAATAACACACAATTTGAACCTTGTTCGATCTCAATAAGAGAAGGATCATACATCTCTATCAACGTCACACCACCATTAACGTTACACCACCATCAACGTCATACCACAATTAACGTTACACCACTATCAACGTCGATGATATAAGAAGGAACATTCATTTCTTGTGACTCAAACCTCACAACAACACATTATACTCACGCTTAACTGAAAAGCCAATTTTTTTTTACATATCTGACCTCTCAAACTCTCACCTCAATTAAGTTGAAAACTAAGCCAAATTGAAAACAAACTAAACAAGTAAATATTAAATTCTCACACAAATAAAATTTCTTAATTACACTTGGTTTAATTTTCCTACAAAAAGCACTCAATTTATTATGAAACAAACCAGAAGTAGAAATTACAATACCTTTCAAACCTTCATAAATATCTCAAAATACAGAGGAATCACTCCATGAAAATAGAGGATTAATACATAGATTCTACAACAACAACAACACAACCAGAAACAAAAAACAAAAACATGCCAACAGCCTAACATGGAAAGAAACAGAATCCAACCTTACAACAACATAGGACCAGAGAGTATGATCTTTCTTGCTACAGAGGAATCAAATGCCCCTGGAAATTGTTCCTCCTTGCCAGAGCCCTCCATAGACGCGTCCACAATGGCGAATTTGGCCTGCCCCGAAAAGGTGCTCCCCCGAAACGTCTCCTGATCCTCTGGAACACCATAAACAGCAGATCACCAACTGAAAGCGTGACATAAAGAACGTAGAAAGCAGGGCCGGCGGAATCAGGGCAAATCAGGGAAGCTGAGGTTGCCATTGCCATGTAACCGAAGAACAGGACGCAGCGATGGAAAAAGCTAGCAAGCATCAGCTCACCACGAATGCGGAAATTGCGAAACCTGTGCTGAAAATCAAAAGCCAAGCAATAGAAGAGCAAGCTGAGAATCCCAACACGCACCGTTTTGGGATGCGTTTGGAACGGAGATTGGTGCTGATTCTGGCCGTACTTCAACAAAAGAATGTTAAGCAGAATGGGAATGGCGAAGGAAAAGATGTCATGAGGGTAGGCAACACCCATATGCGCCTGTCCCTGTGCCTGAAAGAAGTAGAAACCGTAGAAAACCATGTTATAGAAGGCAAAATTGAAGTAAGGCATTGTTTTTTCTGGGTAGAAACCAAGAAGATCTTGAGAGAGAAATGGGGAAAAAAAAAAAAAAAACAAGTGAGGTTTAATCGTTGCGTTTGGGTTTCAAAAGTGTTATTTTTATAGACAAGAGTTGTGGTTTTGTAATTGGTAATGTTTGACAATTGTGAAAAAAGACTGGACAATTTTAGCGGATTGAATCTTGATGCTATATGCATGGAGAGATTGAAAAGGTGGGTTCAAAAGGTTCAATTCAATCATCAAAAGACTAGAAATTCTGGGAATGAATTGTATTTCTGAAATGAAGGGATCTTGAAAAAGTTGGAAATTTAATGGGATGATGTAATGTTGGCCGGGAAAGACCAGAAAAGAGGCCAGAAAGGTCATGAGGATCAGAGGTGAAAGTGAATGGAGTGGCTAAACTATAAGCTAAAGCAGTCCTGCTGAGTCTACCGTCCAACCGTGGCAATTGAGGAGGAATAAAGAGAATATATGGAGGAGACTTGAGAAATGAGTTGACCAATTCCAATAAATATTTATGCTTCCTAAGCAATCAAAGCTAAATTACACTTTTATTTAGGGAAAATTACATTTACATTCTGAAATTCGGGTATAACTATATAACGAATCATAATACTTTACAAAATACTAATTTAAATTTAGAAATTGTGAAATGTAGTAATTTTTTCGATCCATTAGAAGAGTCTAGTTATATATACATTTATGTTTATGAGTCACAACCTACCACTTTAAAGTTGATCTCTCTAACATAATGGGGGAATATAATTTATATGTCCTACCAGGTATGTCTATTAAAAAAGTTCATTTTCAAAAATATTTTTTGTTCTGGTCCACTTTCCAAAATTTTACTTTTTCAACCCTTATTAATATAGTTATGAGTTGTTTACATATAACTCACACTTAAAAGCTACGGATATGACTTCGCCCCGTTAATAAGTTGAAGAAGACAACCATTTTCTTTCTCCCTCCCATTTGTAAAACGACATCGTTATAATAAGGGGGAAATTTTTTAAAAAAGAATATTAAGGGACCATTTTTGAAAAGTATGAATTTGCAAATCAACTCTCCCCTCAATGTCTAAACCTAATCATCCGCCCAAATTCCAATTTCCCCAAATACTTCATCTCCATCACTCCATTGTGCGAACGAAATTTCCAGCAGCCAACGCCACCACCGCCGAGCAGCGAGTCCACCACCTACTGCTGTCGCCGCTGACATCGCCGCTGCTTCTAGTATATATATATATAGAGAGAGAGAGAGATAGATAGAGAGAGTAAAACATAGATGGATATTCACTAAATGATATATTAAAGATTAAAAGCTATACGCATGGTTTTTTCACGACAGACAATACTTTTGCCCCTAGGATTGATATCTGCTGTATATATGATACTTTTTTTCTTTCTTTTTTATTTTTTATATATTTTTTTAACATAATGGTGATACAACAACAATTAGAATCGGCATATTATAGTTACACTAATAACCGTAATATATCAACAGATAAAAAGTCATATGTTAAACTCAATTTGTGAAACATTATATGCTTAAATCAATATGCATGTTTCTATAACATACACACCAATAGCGGTAAGTCTCTAATGTCTGGTATAGTAAGATATAATGATATTCAAAAATTTCTTAATTTAATTGATGTTAATCTTTGCCCCTATTTTCTTAATTATTAGTAAGACAAAATTAGTTATTTTTATAATTTCTACACAGAACTAAGAGTACTTCAAAGAAAAAAGAGACTGGAAATTGACCCAGGATATGTGGCTCGCCATTGATATACACAACACAATACTCTTGAGGCTAAAATCAATATGAGGGTATTCGGGCGGACTGACCCATCTTATACAAGTTTTTGCCTAAAATGTTTAACATATTGTTATATAATTTTTTACCCTAATTTCTCAGAAGCATGAACCGAGATCAGGTTAGTACACGGTTCGAAACCGTGGCCATAATTGTGATGCAGAATATAATTGGACCGACCCCAATTTGAAATTGGAAAGCTGGATTCTGAGGGCACATCTCATATGATCAGATATGGCGCCCAAAAATCCTCTGGAAGAAATATCCAATGCCATTGTCTCGAACACCGCGGGAACGCCGGAATCGGCAACTTCGGAGTATGCCTCCGACGTTACCCCCCTCCATTTTAGGTTTCTACAAAGAAGCTCGACGTCGACGACCAGCACTTCGCAAAATCCTTTCAATCGTGATCAGGAGAACCTGATTCCGACTTCTATCTACCGACGAAGGTGAGGAACGCGACGTTCTCACTTGAAATCGAATTTTCTGTTTTCTTTGACAATTTGAGGAAGCTATTATAATATATACTATGAAATATGCACAATAGAGACGTGTTTGGTTGTTGTAATTTGTTCTTCGTTTTTTTTCACTGAATAGTTTGCAATGGGGGGAGCGGTGCCTTAAGCATCAGATTAGTAAGCTACAAGGGAAATTGTTCGTATAATACGATCAAAGAAGCTGCTAGAGCGACTGCTCTGTCGAAACGTCTTGGAAATTCGTTGTTTGACTCAATTTTGATGCTTCAATAGTTTTAGACAAATCAGGTGCAGCGACGCAACTGTTTACCACAGAGGTATGATTTACTTGGATGGGAATAAGGTCCTGCAATCGCATAGAGTTGGATGAACTCTGGATTTGCTTTTATTTGTAAATTGAAGAATCTCTGAGTTCGTCAAGTTAAGCTGGTGTAGTGTCATTGAGGCGTCAAATTTTCTTGCCTAAGTTCCATTTTGTTGAATTCGCAGGCTTATCCTCACATGATTTGTCAAGCATCGGAGTTTGTGGTCTATCTCTGGCATTGCAACTTGTGAAAATATGCTGCTGTGGTGTAATGGAGTAATCCATCATTGCGAATGACACAAATCTAGTCTCACGTCGAATTACTATGCCAAGTAATTTGGTGCTTAAAAGTGTTTAGACGCGCGCTGGTGGATATACAGATCGCTGGATGGGTTTGATTGGGACGTTCTTTCATGGCTTTCCTGACAGCTGCCTCGCGAAACTGCACTGCACTGCAGGTTCTTACCTGATGTTTTTGAGTATTTTGTTATTATTGACTAGTGCTTTCCAGTTGCGAAGGAACAGGGGCACAAGATTGTTATGAAACGTAGCGAGTTTCTCTGTAAATGCTATGGATCTGGTGGGAATTATGATTGCGCCTCCTAAACACTTGATCTCCGGCTGCCCTCGGAAAACCTGAGAAGGAAATGGCCGTCAAAAAGGAAAGTGTTCCTTTAGCTCGAATCAGCAGCATGCTATTACTATGTCTTTTAGCTGTACTTTTTATCATATTTTGAAGCAAAAAAGTGTTAATAAACTAAAATGATTGGCTTCACTTTACGATTATTATACTGACCCATTACTACCCACTTTATTCATCATACCTTCATGGGGGGGAAAATCAATGGGATTCATTTGATTTGAGACAGAAAAGGCTGGCCGCCACGGATAAAATATATTGATAGTGATGGGTAGATACCCTGACCCGCCATAAATCTTTGTTCTGTGGTCTATATCTGTTCATCCTTAATTCCTTATAAAAGGTAGATGTGACTTCCATTATGTGATAGAATGCTGTTTTAACTTGTGGATTTTGGATAGGTGAGTCATTTTTTCTTGGAGTGGAAGTGTTATTTTATTGTCTAAAAGATTATCCGTTAATTAGAAGAGTTCTCTATACAATAACTTATGAGTTATAAGGTACAATTTAACATATGGATGTTTTGATTTGGAGTTATTATCTTGACAACAATGTGATCCCAAATGTAGTTTCAAATTAATTTTTGTTGTTTGATGAAACACTTATGTGAACTCATGTTTCAGCAACTTATTTTTAATTTTATTATTTAATTCACTCATCAGATGAAGGCCGGATTTGATTAATAGGAGACAACTTTAACAATATCACAACTTTATCGGACAGACTGGGCTTGTTTTAAGTACAGAAAATTTGGTTTGGATAAATAGATTATCTTTAGTTTAATATTACTAATATTATTTTTTTTTTGTTTTTACGTAGGTCGAATTATTTATTCCTCAAATGCCTGAAAATGAAATCTGTGTTTTAATTGATCCAAATTCCAAAGTTCCAAAGCCAGTCCTTTCGCTTCACTACTTTTCACGAAAAACGCACATTTCTCACTCTTCAGTTTCTCTCTCTCTCTCTCTCTCTCACAAACACACCCTCTGCGCCTCTTTATCTTGTATTCCTATTTTTCAAAAAAAAAAAAAATCTTCTTTAAAGTGGATTATGTACTGCTCCATTGTCCTATTTCGGTTTGTGTGCACATTGTTAAATGACTCGCAGGGAATGTAGTATCCAGAATGAGTTTGTTTGGTGTTGTGATGAACCATTGGCTCCTCTTTTTTAGGGCTCTCAGTGCCCAGATATGCATTCCATCAACGTAGCAGGGGAGAATGTAGGTTCACGTGTCGCTGCAGGTTATATTTGGGAAGCTGGGATCGGCACAACTTCTTGTTATTTCAGTGTATTGAGTCCTCCCGCCATTTGGAAATTTCTTTGGCTTTTTACCATTTTTGCTCTGTTAGCCGGGTGGCCAAGTTTGAAACTGCTGCCAGCGCTGATAAAGCTTTATACGTTACAGAAGGAAAACTTTGGTTTTACGTTGGAAGTATTTCTGTCCACAAGTTTTGTGCAGCATTCGTGTAATCCGACGCGCAGTCGTTTCGCGCATGGCGGATTCACGTAATCTGACTCTGGCACTTCCGTAGCCATATAAAGGAGCTCGCCCTCGTCCTCGGCGTCGCGTCACCTACTCACAGAACTCGAACTTGAACCGAGTTCGCGTCATTGCTCGACGTTTGGAGCGGAGGATAGAGGGACTTCGACGGTTTCTAGCGCGATCGCTGTAGAAATGGGGCTGCCTACTGAAGCTTTAAGAATCGCGAAATCCGACATGGCCAAGAAAGACGGAGGGCGCGATGCTGTGGAGGCTGGCTGTTGGCTTAAGTTCTTGGGGAGGTGCATAGCTCCGAAGCCCAAGGCTGATAGCTCCGTCGACAGTGGCAGCACACAACTAGGTACTACTAATTCGGGACAATTTTAGCCAATTGCTTATATTATTTTCTATTTTTTTTTTGTTTCGAAAACCTAGCATTCGATGAGAATTTCCAAATGGCGGTGTGTAAGAATTAGGACACTCTTTGGCGTACTTTTGTATGATGAAATTTACTATCGTAGTACTTAATTAGGACAGTTGTAGTAGTACTAGCAGTGTGTCCAGTGCTTTAGTTTGGAGGATTTTCACGTTGTTGTCTTTGGTTAGAATATTCCCTTTTCCTAGTCAGAGTATGATGCTGAGTGTCTCTTTCTGGTTTGGGGGTTTTAGAATTTCAGAAAGCCTTTGAATTTGGAGGTTCTTCTAGTATTTTATGCCTTAATTGATGTTTGTTGTGTCTTTACGTTTGATAATCTAGAAAAAAACGATTCTTTTACTTTTGCCCCTTTGAATTATTATTTCTTTGTGTGATTTTGCATTTCTTTTTTCAATAAATCTCAACTATGTGTAATGTCCTTTTTCTAGTAAGTCTATGATGTTGAGTGTCTCTGTCTGGTTTGGGGGTTTTAGAATTACAGAAATCTTGTAAATTTGAAGGTTCTTCTACTATTTTCTGCCTTCATTGATGTTTGATGTGTCTTTAAGTTTGACTGCGGTAGGAAGTTCTTTTCTGCTAATGAGCTTTGACAATCTAGAAAAAATGATTCTTTAACTTTTGCCCCTTTTAAAGATTGTTTCTTTGTGTGATTTTGTATTTCTTTCAGCAATAAACCTCAACTATGTGTGATGTACTTTTTCTAGCCGGGGTATGATGTTGAGTGTCTCTGTCTGGTTTGGGGGTTTTAGAAAATCAGAAAGCCTGTAAATTTGGAGGTTCTCTAGTATTTTCTGCCTTAATTGATGTTTGTTGTGTCTTTAAGTTTGACTGTAGGAAGTTCTTTTCTGCTAATGAGCTTTGATAATCTAGAAAAAAAACGATTCTTTAACTTTTGCCCCTTCTAAAGATTGTTTCTTTGTGTGATTTTGCATTTCTTTCAGCAATAAACGTCGACTATGTGTAATGTCCTTTTTCTTGTCAGTCTATGATGTTGAGTGTCTCTGCCTGGTTTGGGGATTTTAGAATTTTAGAAAGCCTTTAAATTTTGAGGTTCTTCTAGTATTTTCTGCCTGCATTGGTGTTTGCTGTGACTTTAAGTTTGACTGTAGGAAGTTCTTTACTGCTAATGAGCTTTGATAATCTAGAAAAAACGATTCTTTAGCTTTGGCCCCTTTTAAAGATTGTTTCTTTGTGTGATTTTGCATTTCTTTCAGCAATAAACCTTGACTATGTGTAATGTCCTTGAGTTTTGACCTTTGGAATTGAACTTCAAACGATGAAGGCTGTTTGGTGTCGTCGTGCTGATCTACTTTACCCCTATCTTTCTTGTTTAATGTTTCACAATAGGGAGATGAGCCTTATGATGTGACATGTGGATCTCTTCCTCCATTGTGAGAGGGTAGACAGGACAGACAAACATATGGTAGATAGATGATCTAATAGTCGTCGTGGTGGTAATTTTGAGATTCGGAAACTGTAAAACTGTGGTAGTCATTCATGAGATTCTGGGAACAAATTGTGGTGACATGCCGTTTTTTTTCCACAGTGGGTGTGTTTGGGGTTGTGGGTTGGAGAATGTTGTTCATGAGCTAATTATTATTTCTATTAATCTTAGTAACCTTACTCCTTGCCCTTTCATAGAAAAATAATTGCTATGCTTTTCAGTTGAAACTTGGGAGCTTGATTCCACTGGGAAGATTTATGCTTACTACTGTTGTTCTTTCTTTTCCTGTTCTTTTACAGAGGAAAGCAATCCCTCTAATGATACGAGCAGAGACCAACCAGCTGCTCAAATTATATCACCTCCTCGCACTAGCAAAGCTGAAAGTACTCCATCCACCCCCAACAGAGAGGAGGAACTGAAGATTTCTTCTCAGCTTCGGAGATTCACATTTAATGAGCTAAAGTTAGCAACAAAAAACTTTAGGCCAGATAATGTGCTTGGTGAGGGTGGCTTTGGGCGCGTCTATAAGGGATTTATCAGCGAAAATGGTCCAGCACCAGTAAAATCTGGTTCAGGGATCCCTGTTGCAGTAAAAACCTTGAATCATGATGGACTCCAGGGTCACAAAGAGTGGATGGTATGGTCCTAGCTATTCTATATTTATCTCAAGGATTCCACTATCTACTTATTCTACACATCATCTAACCGTTGATCCTCATTTGGCAGGCAGAAATAAATTATCTAGGAGATCTTCATCATCCTAATCTGGTTAAACTAATAGGGTATGGCATTGAAGATGATCAAAGGCTGCTTGTTTATGAGTTCATGCCCCGAGGAAGTTTGGAGAATCACATGTTCAGAAGTAAGTTCTATGTTGCTTATTTAATATCTAAGCCTGTGATGCTCAACTTTCCAAACTATGATTTTTTTTGTCCTTGTGAAGTGATTTATTAGTTACCATCCACTTTATGTTACTTGTTTACCTTAATCCCTTTAAATGCCTATGCTAATGATCATTGTTTTGTGGGAAGAAACAAATTTACCAATTATCTTCTCTTTCTGGCATCATTTTCTTTAGATTAGTGACCTTGTATTTAATTGGCAGGGTCCCTTCCTCTTCCATGGTCAATCAGACTCAAAATCGCTCTTGGTGCTGCAAAGGGTCTAGCCTTTCTTCATGAAGAAGCCGAAAGGCCTGTAATATATCGAGATTTTAAAACATCCAACATTCTCCTAGACACGGTAATCTCAAACTTGAGGAATGAAATTTTGTTTAAAACCAATCTTTTATCCTAATTGTCTTTTCAAATTGTGACCCAAAGGATTATAATGCAAAGCTGTCAGATTTTGGACTTGCCAAGGATGGCCCTGAGGGAGACGAGACCCATGTATCCACTCGGGTCATGGGAACTTATGGCTATGCTGCCCCGGAGTATGTAATGACAGGTAGCATGAATCAATTACATCTTCAGCTTTGTATATTTTCAATACTTGTAAAATTGCTGTTACATACATTTTGTTCTGACTTTTTCCTTGTTAAGTAATACAAAAAGTACAATATGCATAATGCACTGACACATTTCACTCTTCTTGTGCCAGGACATCTTACATCTAAAAGTGATGTTTACAGCTTTGGGGTTGTCTTACTTGAAATGATTTCAGGTCGAAGATCTATAGACAAGACAAGACCAAATGGGGAACACAGTTTGGTTGAATGGGCGAGGCGGTATATGAGGGAAAGGAGTAGGTTTTATCTGCTGTTAGATCCCCGCCTTGAAGGCCGATTCTCCATCACTGGTGCTCAGAAGGCAGTTCAGTTAGCTGCTCACTGCCTCAGCCGTGATGCGAAAGCCCGTCCTCTGATGAGCGAAGTGGTTGAAATTTTGAAGCCTCTTCCTGATCTAAAGGACATGGCCTGCTCCTCATCACAGTTCGCGGCCCTGCAGGCAGAGCGTCCCAGTAGTAGCTTCGCTAGTAGAAGCGGAGCTAAAGAGCAGGCGGCTTTGCTGGACAGGAATGGGAGTCCAGCACCAAACATGGCCTCACTCAATGGTCAACAGCAGGTCTCTCCACTCCGCCATAACCTTCTGATCCGATCACCAAAATCTTAGGTTTCAGTCGGGGAAAATCATTTAACTTGCATTTTGCTATGAACTTAAGTGTGCAATTAGAGTTGATTTTCTTAGTTTTGGAGTACGATAGGGAGGAAACATTTTGAATTAGATGCTAAGCTGGAATCTGGTGTATAGCATGATTTTGGTTTAGGAATATAAAGAAACTTTTGTAGTAGATGCTATCTGGAATCTGATGTATAGCATGATTTTGTTTTAGGAATATGAAGAAACTTTTGTAGTCACCACCTTTACTAATGCATTTGGTAATTGAAACTTTCCAACAGCTGAGGCAGTCAGTTGGAAGTTGAAGTTCTGTGTTCATCATTTCTTGAAGTTTTATCAGTTTCTGCTAAGTGAAATCTGAAGTTCTGTGTATGTAGACAGAGTCAGAATAGATATATTCTGCAGTCTGCACTCTGCTGATGTGGGATGAGTATTATGTTAATCGGTCAGGGTTGAATCCTTAAGGTTTTGGTCAGTGGCACAGTGTTTGTGCTAATGTGCTGTGTATGCAGGAGTTTTGAAGTTTGGTAAAAATCGCTGGAATTTGTATGAATTGGAAAAACTGCCTTTTCTGGGGAATTTTTGTTTAAAATTTGAGGATAAATTTACAAATTCATATAAATTTATGAGATGTGTTGATAGCTGAGCCAGTCTCAGTTGGAAATTCTGTGTTCATCATTTCTTGAAGTTTTTTTCACTTTCTGCTGAGTGAACTCTGGAGTCCTGTGTTCTGTAGATTGTAGACAGAGTCAAATTTGGGAATAGATATAATTTGCACTCTGTTGAATTCTTGAGCTTTTGGTGAGTGGTACAGTGTTTGTGCAAATGTGCTGTGCATGCAGGAGTTTTGAAGTATGGTAAAAATCTCTGAACTTGTATGAATTGGCAAAACTGCCTTTTGTGGGGGCATTTTTTTTAAAAATTGAGGATAAGTTTGCAAATGCATACAAATTCATGAGATACGTTGATATTTTACCAAACTTGAGGGGTATTTTGAAATTTATTAAAAAATTAAAAATTGAATCTCCCTCCTACTTTCGAAAAAAAAAAAATAACGGGCTGGATCCTTGGGCTTTCACCTATCAGTATCCAGCCCATATAGAGGAAAATATTGGGTCAAGGATAAACTATTTTCTCGGCCCAATTTCGAGTTGGGCCTTTCCCAGTTTAAATTTTATAGATCGCTGCGTGAGGTGTCCTATGCTCAATGCTTCAAACATCTGCGAGTCAGCGACGTACAGACAGACGAGAACAGAAGACCTAGTGCCAGCTTATTCTTTGATTTCTTCCTTCCCAAACGAAATCGCTTCGAGTTGTTCGCCTCTTCACTCTCTGCGGATGCCGTCGCCGTCGCCGGAAAATTTTTCTCCTGCTCAAAAACATTCAATTGTCCAGCTCTGGGTAATGTTACAAAATTGAAAACTCAGCGCTACCCTTCCCTACCAATATTGTTTCTTTCCAGTAATTGATTTTGTGTTTCTGGTTAAGATCACCCGTGATTCTTCAGGGATTATATGCCTGATGATTGCTACTCATTTGTAGGTGGTTCAGAATTAAGCAATCAGCAGTTTTTGGCAAAAATTTAGATAAAAGATGGTACTGGTGTTGGCGATCGGAGATCTTCACATCCCAAACAGAGCACCTGACCTTCCGGCCAAGTTCAAGTCCATGCTTGTTCCTGGCAAGATTCAGCACATCATTTGCACCGGCAATCTATGCATCAAGGTAAATCATAATATATCTATTGCCTTTTTTTCGATTGCATTTTTTTGCCCCCTTTCTGTGATAACCCTTGTTCACGTGGGTGAGAATGGAATTGCTGCAAGTACAGAGTATTTCATGGGGTTTGAAATTCGCTCCACAAAATAGCATTCATGGCTGTTGATTGATTTATAGAATTTGAAAGCTTTAGTGCTATAATACCATGGTTATCTCCCAGAATTGATGATTTTCTTCTCCCCTGTGTAGGAAGTTCATGACTATTTAAGAAATCTGTGCCCGAGCTTGCACATTACTCGCGGGGAATATGATGACGATTCCCGATATCCCGAGACGAAAACCCTAACAATTGGACAATTCAAGCTTGGCTTATGCCATGGTCACCAGGTTAGATTTCATCTTGTTAGAATGAAACACAATTTTGCCAAGAGAAGTGATCAACAATTTGCTGACACTGTTTTCTGTTTCTTTCGGATTCAAAGGTTGTTCCTTGGGGAGACCTTGATTCTCTGGCCATGCTTCAAAGACAACTGGATGTAGACATTCTTGTCACTGGTCACACCCACCAGTTCAAGGCCTATAAACATGAAGCTGGCGTTGTGATAAATCCAGGATCCGCGACGGGTGCCTATAGCAGCATCACCTATGATGTCAACCCGAGCTTTGTCCTCATGGATGTGGATGGCCTTCGCGTGGTGGTGTATGTCTATGAACTCATTGATGGAGAGGTGAAGGTTGACAAGATAGACTTCAAGAAGACAAGTACATCCACCTGAATCGATTCACCCTCACCGCTGCTTCTGCTTCCGCTTCCGATGATGTTTTTGGATCTCTGAATTAATCCCATGAATTGTACTTTTACAAGTATAGCATTTTGCAGTTGGAATTTCCGACTGCCTCTATAATGAACGGATAAGGCACAACTATCACGCTCGAAACTTCAATATGTTGTTATAACTGAACAAATCAAACTATATTTGTGATCCAAAACAGAGAATGCATTCAAGCAAGTGCAAATTAGTACCCTGACAAGTTATTTTTCCACAATGAATTCTTCTATTTCTATCCCAGTGTGGCGTGCGCCCCTTGTACCCTAAGAAGAACTTCATCCCCAACCTTGAGTGATGTAACAGGAATCGCTGTACCCCGGTATCCTTCTCCTGAAGATATCATTTGCAGAAAGTATTAAGATTGGTAAAATGCACGAAATATTGGCAAAAATATTGAAGATTTACCTCCAGCAGGGGAAACTAAGGAAACTGTTTCGGCATTCTGTAAAAGAATGCTGTAAGTTTGATTGACTGAATCAATCTGTGGAAATTGCAGCAAAATCAACAGAGACAGATTAATGGTATGACAAGCATAGCAAAGATTCAATCAACAAGATGAGTACTGATGACGAAAAGATTAGGACAGACCTTCGACTCAACAAGGACTAATGGCCTTGTCTCTATCTTTACACGCCCAACGATAGCAGTTCGCTGCATACCCCTTTGATCAACCACGATTACCTCTTTTCCTGCCTTCAGCTCAGAGAGGTAGCTAGTCTTGCCCCCGGGAATGGCAACGTAAGCGTGTACAGGGCCCTGAAAGTGTAAAAGATACGATGAGTTGCCAGCGTTGTTTATCATTCAGAGAGGTAGACACAGAGAAATCCAAGTGTAGGATCGCGATGAAGCTCAGTTGTTGTTTCCTTGGGAGAATGCATCAAACATAAACTTGAACCATTTCATTCAACCAACAAAGTTTTAAGGTAATTGCGTTGAGAATATTTGCAACTGTGGATTCTCTGCATCTCTCTAACTGAATCACTACACAAAAAGTTCAATGATTTGAAGCTCAAAACTTACTGCATTAACTCGAAATGGCCTGCTAGAAATGTAACTCGACTCTTGGCACTCTGAATGCACTAGAAAGAGCCCTCTAGCAAACGAGCCAACCTTAGTTCAGAAAATTCTGCAGTAAGAAGATCATTCTAAACTAAAGCAATACGGGGCGGCAGAAATATTAGCCACGAAGATTGAGAGCTGACCAGAAGGCCTTCACCAGGTCTCATGAGGCTACAGAGATCCACACAAACACGGTCGCCCATTCCCTTCATTTGCACATTGGTCACAGTGGCTTTAGTCAAGTTCAATTGACTCGCCGCTTCAGTTCTTCTGTCAAAGTACTCCTGATAATATGGTATCTCATTTTAAGGACCAGTTAAGCATAACATACAGCACCTTCAGTAGCTATTTACCTTCAACTCCAGTATAGCTTCAACATCCTCAACTTTTAGGATTACACCACCCAAGCCAAGCTCCAAGGCCTGTCAAAACCAGTTGTAATAAAAGATAAAAGGGACCTTTTTTTTTCCCTTCTGATAAATGAAAAGTAGCATAAAACACTAAAAAGTCACTTCACTAGTGGAAAAATGGAACTACCTCAAGAAACATCCGTGCTTCAGACGGTGTTTTGGAGATCGCCAAGACTGTTCTCTGAGAACCTTGAAATGCTGCAACGATATTCTCTGCAGGTATCACCTGGAAAGTGTAAAATCAGCAATGGTTGATCGCCAAATATACAGGGCAAGGCAAGTTGTCAATTAAAGTGTGTGGAATACTACAATGTAAGAGTTTGTCTCTGGATACACCACAGATAGATATACAGAACGGACATTGTACTGAAAATATAAGCAAGGTGAAGAAAAAGACTAACGAGCACACCTGCCAATCTAGAAGATTAACAATAACATTCTCAGCCAGATCATCAACTGGTTGGAGCTTTTCCAGTTGCTGGGGAGAGGAAATGTTATATGATACGGCAATTCTCTTGTGCGCGCCGTCAAAAACTTGTCCGGCTTCGATGAACAGAGGACGTATCAACGCAATTGCTGCACATTCATACCCACCAGGGAAAAATTGACAATCAAATTTTGCAGTATACGAATTGTGAAACCTATGTTCATACGATTTCGAAATCGAAAAAAATTACTTGAGATTGGGGAAAAGAGTCTGACTTACTTGACCATTCATCGGCAAGGTCACGACGATCTGGCTGGAAAACGAAAGTGTTCCAACCTCTCTCCACGGCGGTGGTCAGAACTTGTTGGTTCTCCGTCCATATCCACACTAATTTTTCCTTCTGTCCCAATTTCGAATGAAGCCCAAGAGTATTGCTGCCATTACTACTGGAATTAGCGCACATTGCAGCGGCCGCACAAAGATTTCCAACTCGTCCTGCCCTTTTCTTCTTGACGGAAGAAGACCGAGTATAAGAGTCAATTTTCAACCCATAATCGACAAATCTGCAACGATCCCATTTGACTACAGCTGTTTGTACGAGATTGTTGACGCAATCGATTGGCAAACTTTGCATATGCCTCGATGAAATTAAGGGTTTTCGACTGAGTCACAGAGCTGAGAGAACTAATGCGGAAAAGAGGAATCTTTACACTACCGAATCAATGTAAGCAACTGAAGACGAATCCAACTTCTATTTGGATTTGGATTGAGCAATTCTTGAAGAGGCAACAGAAGGCGTGTTACAAAGACGAAGCCAAAATCTGCGCCTTTTTGGGTGTCAATGGTGGGAAAAAGAATATCTGGGAAGGAGACTAAGAGCATCTCCAATGGGTTGAATGCATTTTATCTATCTACAAAAGCTAAAAATTTTGGAGCTAAAGTCGCTTCCATCTCCATGAGATGAGAGATCAACGATTTGGAACCATTTTTTAAAGCTATTTATAAATATTATTATTTTAATAATTTAAAACTATTTATGTAATTATATAAATGTTTTTAAATAAAATTATAAAAAATTTAACAATAAAAGTACTTAAAATCAAATGTTATAAATTAATTAATCTAATTAAATAATTACAGAAAATAAATAGAAAACCATTTTTAAAAATAAAAAATAATAATAATAAAATATTATTTTCTAGAAATGGCTCCAGCTTTTTGGCTCTGAAACCTTAATAGCTGCGGAGCGGAGAATGGCTTTCGCTGGGGAATGGTTTTTGGCATCCGCTGGGGGTGGTCTAAATGGTATTTTGTGGTGTCAAATATTCTGGCCAAATGGTATTCATATGCAAATTGACGCCATTAATTTGAGGTTTGCAGAGGGATAATGATCTGTTAATAAATAGATGGAATTAATAAGTTGATTCATGGAGTGTTAATAAGGATTTCTTGTGGAACAATGCTCATTCTCATTTATTTTCAAGAACATTTGAATGCAAGCTATTCTGCTGTTCTTTTGCTGCAGGAAAAGGTCACAGATTCCCCTATTCTCTCTAATATTTCTGGGTTTGGAATTCATACAGAATGTAATGAGTGTACAAATCTCCAGGATTAACAATGGTGGACGGAAAATTGGGATGATTCACAGCATCAGGGAATCCCTGAGTCTCAAAACAATATGCCGAATGAGCTTCATAAACGTATCCACCTTTTCCGGTCACGTTGTGCACATAATTCGCCGTGTAAAACTGCAATCCCGGAGCACTGGTCGATATCTTCATCCCAATCCCAGTCTTCTTGCTCTGCACAATTGCGGCCAATTTCGTCTCTTCATCTTCCTCGCCGGAGTCATCATAACCATCTAGGGCGTAGTTGATGTCGTAGCCATTAAAGGCCGGAAGTTCGTTTATCCGGCTTCCGACCTTGTGGGATTTTAGGAAATCGTACGGGGTGTCTTTGACCTGAGAGATTTTTCCGGTGGGGATGAGCTGATTATCCACAGGGGTGAAGTGTGAGGCAATTATTTGGACCTCGTCGGAAAGGACGTCACCGCTGTTGTGCCCGCCGAGATTCCAGTAACTGTGCTGCGCGAGATTCACCGGAGTGGCCTTGTTGAAAGCTTCCGCCTCCATTATTACGCTCAGTTTGTGAGGCTCAAGCAGAGCATAGGTCACTCTGACGAAGACATTTCCTGGGAATCCTTCTTCGCCGTCTGAGCTGTAATAGCTCAACACGATGAAGGGATTTGGCCCATCTTTCACGAATTCTTCAACTTTCCAGGGAACTTGGCTGAATCCTCGTTTCCCACCTATAATTAATTGTTCATATTATACTCTAAATGCAACAGAGTAGTGCAGAAAATTAAGGTAATTTAAGGTGAAAAATGAGTACCATGAAGCATGTTGTGTTTCTCATTGGCGTCTAGCTTGTAATGGATCCCATTTAGAGTAAACTGAGCACCGCCGATCCGATTAGCAACCCGACCCACCAGAGCTCCAAAATATCTCGGATCATTCTGCAGGTAAATAATTCAATTCAAAAAATGGAGTGGCCTTGTTGGATGTGGAAAAAAGAATTATGATTATTATCCATTTTTAGCCATACAAGTGTAAATCCAAATCATACACAGTAACACAGAATTCCATTCCAGAAACACAGAGAGAAATATCTCTTCCCTCATCTTGTGGTTGTAGCCCACAATGAACAATAAAAGGGTGGACCAGCAAATTAATGATGATAGAGGAAGAAGATGAACATGGAAGGAATAGTCAATAAGAGGGTGCCAAATCTGCGGGGAAGAAAAGTGTTACTTTCGGATAAGTTTTTCTACTATTTTATCAGCAACTTTTTTCTGCTTATGTATGTGAGAAAATTCAAAAAGAAAGAACAGCACTTAAAGAGTGTCACTGTGTATCGAACAATTTCAAAGATTCCCCTCAAGGCTCAAACTAGTTATCCAAAAAAATATAATGATGAAAATAAAGAGCATTTATTTCTGACTTTTCAGAGGATCGAACAGACAGTGAAGACGATGAGATGGAAGCACAGGAATGGACAGAATCAATCAATGCAGATCATGATCAGTTAGTTCCTCAGCCATCCATTTTCAAATCCAAAGTAAGATAAGAAAATACAAGGAGCTCTGCATTGAACTTACCAGATAATCCTTAATGGAGTCGTACCCAAGAACCACATCCACCGGCTTTCCATTCTTGTCGGGGAGAACGACGGAAATGATCCGGGCGCCGAAGTTGGTCACTTTCAAGGAAAAATCTCCTCTTCTGAGCTCATAAATCCCAATCTCACTACTACTTTTATGGCCATTCACAACGCCAGAACCGAAAGCCAAAGCTACAGTGATAATCAGACGGAGAAACAAGAAGGAAAATCTGGACATTTTTTCTCGTTGGAATCGAGAATAGGATGGGGCTTGAGTTGAACTTCGAAAGTGTCAGTTGTGCATCGGTTTATAAGGTGGAGTCTCTTTGAACTTTCAACTTTTTTTAAAGCAGAGAAAACAAATTTGTGTTGGAAGAAGAGGAATTGTTTTAAATTTGAAGATAACGATGGAATCGTCTTCATTTGTGTCTGACCAACTGTCTTATTCTCTTAATTTGGGACAACTTAGTCAACACAATTATTTTTGTCTCATTAATTGGCCTTAACTAATTAGTTTATCCGTAATGGCATTAATGGAATAGTGCATCAAACAAGTAAAATAGAAAATGGAGGAAGGAGAGGACCATGTTATTACTACTATTATACAAGCACGAGATACATATGACCATATTATCGTGAGAGGTAATGTTTTGATATGTATTGAATCTATTATTTCTTATCGTAAAACTTACATTACTAGTTGATGTTGGTCATACTTTACACGTGAATATATAAATTATGTATCACAACGTCAAAATTACGCATTATCGTGTACAAAATTAGCGGTACAACTTATGGATAAGGACTGACTATTTTACCACAAACGAAGCTTTTCTACTTCGATTTTTCCGAAAAAAGAAAAAGTTGTGTATTTCGCGAGTTAAAATATACTAAAATCCAGATCGATTAATTATATTGGGCTACCGCCACGGGCCGCGGCCTAGATATTAGCCCAATAGGACAAAGTGCTAATGTACAATGAAGGCCCATCGCAAGACTGCTATTGGAAGATTATTCAATGATCAAATTAACAGCAGTCAATTAGACTCAATCCATAGAACTACAGAACTGTAATTATTATTATTGACAGTCTGACAGAAAACAGTGATTTTTTTCAACAAAATTAACTGTTAGAAAGAGTATATAGAGCACCAAAAGAGAGTAAACAACACACAAAATCAAAATCATGTTACAAAAAAAAAAGAAGAAAAAAACCAACCAGAGATTTTGGGTTTACAACTATACATTCCTTAGTAACACCAGCACTCTAGAGGAAAACATCAGAAAATATGCATTATAATCAAACAAATGTTATCTGTTGACTCTGTTTTCAAATTTTAGACAGCTCCCAAAGCAGCCAACAACCAGGGCTCTTCCGCGGCCGCGATCTTATCTCCGCCAACCAGGCTGAAGCACCCTCTCTGAAGCTGCAAGGAAAAATGTGTTACACAGAGAGGAGTTAGAGAACACCAAAATCCAAATGTCATCGAGAAAGAACACAGGAGAAGGATATGATCCCACTTCCTCAACTCTTTCATGCATATAATCATGATTTGAGACCAATGATACTGTTTTAATATGAAACCACCTTTTGATTGATGTCACGATTCAATGCAAAAATGTCAAATAAATTGCATTTAACATGGCAAGTCTCTACTTCAGTTATTAGAAAATTCACACCCTTACCATCTTTAGAAGCTGACAGTGTTTTGTTACTTTTGCTTCCTCCTTTCCCATTAGCTTGGGCTGGCTTTTGCAACCTAGGTGACAAAGAGCTCAATTTACCATTGGTTGACGAAGGGAGAGACTGACGCCGCACGTTACCATTTTCGACCCCATCTTCACTTAACTTAGCAGACCCTTGAGCTTTAAGTTTAGCTTTAGCAGACTCAGTTGCAGCCATATAACTAGGCAAACTTGCTGTATTCTGTGACACATTCTCAGGATATTCCTGCTTCGTGGGCAATGATTTCCTCCTCCGGGTTTTCTGGTTCTCCTTGCCAGTTTGGTCTTCCTTCATGCCTAATTCCTCATCTACTGATGCGTTGATCTCAACTTTCTCATCATTTTCCAGGGAATGTGGCTCAACATCAGGAGAAGAAACATGAACAGGTTCATCCATTATCAAGGGCTCTGAAGATGCTTCTGTTTCATCCACTTTGTCAACAGCCAGATCACTCGGCTTCTCAGAAGGTTTGGCAGTCACTGATTCAGAAGGATCAGAAGTTGGCGCAGCTGGGGCTTTTCTTGCATTTTGCTGAGGCTTCTCAACTTCTACTTCCGATTTTTCTGTAACAATGGCAGTTGGGGCTTTTCTTGCATTTTGCGGAGGCTTCTCAACTTCTACTTCCGATTTATCAGTAACAATGGTAGTTGGGGCTTTTCTTGCATTCTGCTGAGGTTTCTCAACTTCTACTTCTGATTTTTCAGCAACACTGGTAGTTGATGCAGAAACTTTTCTTAAACTACGCTTCACCCTCTCCAACTCATTTTGTGACTGTTCTGTTTGTGCTTCAGTTTGATGATTAACAGGTTTCCGTGAATTACGTCTTGGCTTTTCAGCTTCCAAGGAACTTGAGGTATTATTGTCACCATTAGTTACGGTAGAGCCCTTCCTAAAAGTTCTCCTTGATTTTACTGGCTCAGCCTCAACAGTTTGTCTGTTAGTGTGCTTAACTTGCGACTTGGCATTAGAAATCTTTCTGGGTGGCACAAGTGGTTCCCAAAAGCGAAGAAGTGACCACCTCTCAAGCCAATTCCAAGCTGCATTCGGTTCATCCATGTCATACTGAAGGCTAAGAGGTAAGGCAGTTGGCAGCGAAACAAGAAGCTAGCAGAAAACAAAACAATCAGAAAATGAGATCTCCAAGAGCAGGGAAAACCAAATTATTCATCTACATCTTCACACAACAAAAGGAAAAAAAAAAAAAAAGGAGACGTATGTATACAAATTATATATACATGAAAACATAGAGAATAAAAGTGAACAAGTAGATCTTATTTGCCTAGCTTTAAGGGCCATGCCTGAAGATAAAAAATACTGAACAATGCAATCCTAATATGGTGAGTCAAACAACCTAATATGTTAATCAGGATGAGAACATCCACATAATACTTTCAACTCGCTAGTAGGAATCTACAATCACTTGTCATTATCAAATACCACGTCACACACAGCCACGTCAACAAGAGTATATTACATGTTACTTTAGCAAGTCAAATGGTTTGAATATATATTTAAGCAAATGCAGTTCAAGAAAAAATAATTGTTCAGGCCCTTCCAGGCATCAAAGCTCACCACATTGATATTATATGATTTTCTGGACAAAGGATACTTTCTTCGTAACATAATGAAGATGATAATATCACACAAAAGTAGAACACACTGAAACTGGAAATGTGAGAGCTAAAAAAAGATATCATCTACCTTGTTAGTAAATGCATTTGCTGCAAGCTTTTCTGACCTGGAAGCTGTGTTAAATTGAAGCAAGTTCACATGGGTAGAGTCCTGCAAAGGGAAATTGGATTTACATATTTGAGACAGGGCACATGCATAGATCTTGTGCTTCATATAGTAACTAGAAGATAGAGAGATAAAGGAAAAAATAAAATCAGTCATGATGAGCTGGAATAACATATTTTATTATTCAAACTTTTACAGATGATATGTATCCCAAAAATAATTACAGAATTCAGAGGCAAAACCATACATGTTAACTACACAACCACTAATCTTATTACCACTAGGATCGCAACTCACCAAAATGCACATTTCAGAAGTGCTTGCAATAACAGAAGTCAGATAAAATCATGTGCATTAGGACAAACAAGAGTCCAAGTTCCACCTATAAGAATAGGACAGAAAAACATCCATCCGTATGAAATTATCTATTGATACTTTAATCAGATGAGTAACCCAGGAACATTTTAGGGTCAACCTTACTCAAGTTTTATTCACTGTAAACAAAGATGATCAAGGTGGACATCAAATATATCTTTTCCCCGATTTCAGGAAAGCAATTTGAGCTCGTGTGTGTGAAGAGATATCCATGGAGGGAAATGCTAAACTAGGAGTTACCAGAATTTCCCGCAGCTTGTGATTTTTTGGCAATTGAAGGTCTGGATTTGAGAGCCTGGCCCTTCGTCCACGAGCCAATGCCTGAAGGTTCACAACTGATTGCATACAACGCAAAGTAGCTACAGCCTGTCGTCTCACTAAGTGCCCACGAATAAGAGCTTGCAGCCTTATAATTCCCTTTAGAGCCCGGAAAGCCCGACGAGCCTTTAGTCACAGATACAAAGTGGATGAGTAAGTCAAATATCCAATTCAGGAAAGAAAAATCATATGTTGAAAGTGAACCATACAGTCTTAAGCAAAACACTGCTACAACACAGAAAAGAAAGCCAAAGATTTGGAGTAATTTCTTGCTTAATGCTTCACTATAAAGCTAGACCTTAACATGATTGCTACTCAGAACATCAAAGTGATAACATGTTACTTTTCAAGAACCAAGTTGATTTATATTTTTAGTTACAGAATGAATAACTGTAATTAGATTGCAACGAACTCTTTCTTCATATAATTGAGAAATTGTTCGAAAAAATTAGTAACATTAAAAAATATTGCAAATTTTACTTAATGAAAAACAGAAGCAATACCTACTTGACCACTTATTCAAAAAGCCACCATATTGTTAGATAGCATAAGAAGCAATAAATTATTACCAAGTAGCCTCTAAAAGAAGCTTGTGCTTTTGTGGCTGCCTGCTCAAGTTTCTCCCTCTCTGCATCATCAGTTGGATTCAAACCTATGGCGTCAAGTAAATCCACGCCTAGCTGTGCAGGTTCTGCTTCACATGGTAAACCATTTTCAGCTTCCCCTGTGCCAGCCACTCTATCAGTGCTCTGATATGATGCATCTGATATCACCGGAGGGTTGACATCAAAATCTCCAACTGCTGCCTCAGTAGTGGCCTTCTTCTCGACTTTAGCAGCCTTCACAAAGTATCATATATCAAAGGAAACATAATAAATAGCTGGCATACTTCTAGTGAATTTGTGTTAAATATGAAAAATAAGCAGTGGTTGAAAAGAAGAAGAAAAAGGAAACAACTAAAGCAAGTTATTGGAGCCATTCCCAATTATAAGAGCTGATCTTATTCAAATTGATGACATTGGCAATTTATGGACAGCAGTATAGTTCATGGATAAGATTTCTTAAGGATACCCATTACAGATGACCAAATTGAGAGTCTTATTTAAGCAAGAGGAGATACTACTCCAGCAAGATAGAACAAAGAAGCAAAAGAAACTGAAGAGAAGCTCTCTTACTTTGGATTGGTTGGACTTAGAGGACTTCTTGCCGAAGAGTACAGTCTTGATCCATTTTGCTGGAGATTTGCCCATCACTGACCAGTAAATATAACGAACAGGCAGACCTCAATTGAACCCCTGAACATAAGCACCACCATAACTAAGGCTAATAAACAAAAAGACACAGAAATCCCAATATCAGCAACTAATTAGTTCCAATCACTAGCCGAACTCAGTAGATGACCATCACAAGCTCGCATTAACCACAGAACAAACTGTTAATCACTATTTGCACCACGAGCTCCTAAGGATACCATATATATAGCACCAACAATTCTAGACCCGTATACGATCCAAGACCAACTTACCTCATCAGAAATTAAATTTAAGCAAAATTAACCCCATTACAATAACATCCCAGAAAAAAGTAACTGCACAAAGCTATAAACCCAGTAAAATTCAAAGAAGAAACCGGTCATAATTCAGAAAGATCTGCATTAACTTTCAGCAAAAATACACACATTCAAAAAAATAACGTCACCGGGGAATAAAATCCCATTAAAACAATAAAAGAAAAAAGAACAGGACCAAGGTAAGAACCCAGCAAAATTCCCCAAAGAAATCAACCAAATTTGAGAAAGATCTGTACTAACTCTGAGAAAGAAGAAAAAAAAAAAAAATGCACACATTACACGCATGCACAATCAAGAAATCCCAACAGCCCAGTTCAGATCTGAGAAGGACCTGTAGATTAAGAGGGCCGTTCAGCAATCCGAAGATCCCAACACTGGCATTCCTGAAACAAAATTTGAAAAAAAAAAAAAAAAAGTTTCGGAGAGATGATGATGAGAGAACAGAACCACTCCTACACACTCAGACTCAGTGTAGTAGTACCAGTACAAGTAGTAATATTCAAGTGTAGTAGAGCAGTATAGTAACAACAAAGGAAGAAGATTTCAGGAGAAAGATTGATTGAGATGGAAGTTTAAAAAAACAACATAAAAACACAAAGACAAATCCGTTCCTCAAAGGCCCATACCATGAATAGCCTCGTCTGTACTCGTGAAAAATGGACCCCTCCACCTCCACTCCACCGCTTTCTCAGTTTCAACTCTGAGACCACTCTCCCCACACACACACTTACTGGGGTGATGCGTGTTTACGTTTTACGGTATATCTGGAAATAATCAGATTACAGTTCTATTCTCCTCTGTAATGTAATCTGTGTAAAGCTGTCTGGTATCGTTGTACAGTCGCTTTTTGTGGAGTTGGTAAATACCTCCAAATTCAAAACGGGGTTTTTTAATTTTTTTTTCTCTTGCAAAGGAGGACCTTAGGAGATAAATAAAAGATTCGGGGGGTAGGAGTGTAATTATATAAAAAGAGTAATCGATAAGCCTAAGAAAGCACAAGAACCCAAAAAAGGTGAGGAAGGAAGTAATTACCACTTTTTTCCTTAAAAAGGCAAAAGAAGTAATTATGGAAATTCAGTTAGTTTGTTACAAAAGAAGATGCTACTCCTATTTATTACGCATACGCCACGAAAAAAATGTCTGTTATAGAGTGTATCGGATGTATACTTAAAAATAGTACAGTCAGCCAATCATAAACATGTACATTTGTTTTTACAAAATAATACTCTTTCTCCTAAATGTGTGTGGCTGCACAATTATACGTGATCTAATAAATATACTAAATAATCTTATGAAAATACTCGTTCAATTCAATTAAATGGCAGTTTCAAAACCAAAAAAAAAAAAATTCAATTAAATGAACATTAGTTTGGAACAAGTGTAATGTAATGCCACACTACTAACTAGTGCTTTAGTTTAAAGTCATGGAAGTGACACATTAACCACCCAGAAATCCCTCATTTGCCCTTACTCTACTTGGGTAGATTAACTGGATTAAAGAATCATTTTAACGATACATTATTAAATGCATTCGAGATATAAATTGACATTATACAAGTATAAATTAATGATAAATATATAAATATTTTGTTAAAATGATAAAAAAAGAAAATAATAAAAGGATAGTTTACTACACTATAAAAGGTGAATGCATAAAACCGTTGTATAAAAGAGTGAAGGTAAGGTAGTATGTAGTAAGAGGGAAGGAAAGGAGCGGTCGAATGAGAGGCAAGTGACAGGTTGGCGGTGGTGGTCTCTGGACACACTCTTCTCTTGTGTGTCAAAATTCCAGCACTGAGTTGGCGTTTATTTGTTCCAGATATATATATTTTTTATTATTTTAATTTGAAAGGACGTCGATTAGGTGTACCAGAACCAGAGAGCAGAGGAGCCTTGTGGCAGTGGAGTGTGTGTGGGAGAAATATGAGAAAACAGAGGACCCACGCCATCAAGCTGAAACAGAAGATATTGATCATGGGCTGAGAACAACTAAGGGCCTACCCCAACAAGGCAGGCCCACTTTACTTGAGTTCACAATCGGCCCAGCAGCCCATCTTCACTTCACCTAATTTTAATTTGCTATATTTGCTATAATTATTATGAGTAGTTGATGAACTAAAGATGTTGTTTGGGAATACAACACAAAGTTAAGCAAAGCAATTACATTACGTACCGACACTAGTCTTCTACATACATTTAGGACACTAGAAATATGTAGCCACCGACACCCAAAAGAATCTCCAAGTAATTACTATTACAATTATAATAGCATCATGATTACTTACTTATAAGCGTTTCTTTACAGAGCATCAGCATCTTTGCATTTGCATCAAATTATTAGACAAACGGCCTTGCTAGATTCCCCACAATAATATTATCATTATCATTCCTCTTATGGGGTAAATAAAAAATAAAAAATCATGCATCTGAAAAGAGTAATAATAATAAAGCTAATGGGGTTTATAACTTCGAACTTATAAACCAAAGAATAATAATGGGCATGGTTCATCACTTCATCTCACCTCTTTTTCTTTTGGTGATGTGATCAAAGTGGGTGGGAATCATGTCTTTCTTGATGTGATGAACAGCCACCAAACACAAATATAACATCCAGATTTGACAAAAACCCAATAAAACCAACGATAATATATAGACAACTCATTTGATGATTGAAATCCTTCCCTATAAACGAACGAAAACCCCTGAAACTCTTCTTAACAAACTCTTCTCCATTACTGCTACTTCCAGAAAACCCCTGAAACTCTTCTTAACAAACTCTTCTCCATTACTGCTACTTCCAGGCCCGGTCAGCTTACCTTTTCTTCATCACAGTCCTCGCCCATGATGTAAGAGTGTAAACTGCACTAGTTAGGCTAACCAAAGTTTCCCCACCAACCCAGACAAAGCAAATGCTAAGTTAAGGAGACCAAAATTCTAAGGTTAACAGCAATAGCCAATAAAATACAGTTAATCTTTCCCCATGCATACCAAGGTTATAATGAACCCAGAGCAAATATTGTAATTAACATGGGACTGGGACGACACTGATCTTATTTAAACAAAGTTTCTTTTGCAATTCATAAAAATGATTTGGAGTTGGAAAAATCATACTATATCAAAGCCCAACAGATACACGAGGGGACATTATGTACACATACTCAAACAAAACTAGCAATCTTTCTGAACAATTAACAGCTCAGTCCCTTACAAGCCAAATACATCAAACTTAGCTCACAGTCCACGGTTCAACTACATCAGTTATTGATGCATTGATTTAACATTTCCTACAGAAAAATAGACACCATCCTAACCACGAGAGACAAAGGGATTTGTAATATCAAACTTAGCTCAATGTTTGATAAGTCTTCCATATTTTGCCTATAGCTAGAATTTTAGTCGGCTGTCCAGCTCTGCTCCACTATTTCACGCACCTTCCTGTTGTAGTCACGCTTATTCTCACTAAACAACCGTGCCGCTTCAGAGTTGGCCGGTGAGTTAGGATTTGGGTCACAAAGAAGTGACTGCAATTTTAAGAATGCACCAGGTCATTACAGAATCAAGACGAGTATTTCATGGAATAATTACTACTATCTAGAAAGTATATATCAAACAACCAATTTAGCTTTCTGTTGTAATGCAATTCAACATATACAGGATTCGTAACCTGGGAAGTATGAACAGAAAACCATAAATAATAGGAGCTCTGTGGGACCAGGATCTCACGCTGGATCAATTTGGGAGGTAGGATCAGACCAAAAAAATTTGTTAAATTTTATCATGCAAGCTATTATTGTTCCATATATCATAATTTTATTAAAAGAATAGCTATAAAGATATCTATATCTGAAAAGGCATGAACTTTTTCCAACGCAGTACTCTCTACAGTGGTAAAATGTATTGCAATCATTTAATGGATAACATGATAAAGTAACATGGGCAGAACACATTAAAATTAAGCTACACACAATACATTATTCATACCATTCAAATTTCAATGCAAGTTCTCACAATCAAAGATCTGAATGCAAGTTCTCACAATCAAAGTACCTTAATGCAAGTTCGCACAATCAAAGTATTTTACTGCAAGTTCAATCACAACTAAGCTAATAAACAATTCAAGTGATCAGCACAATATTTTAGGGAATTGTCATTTGAGTAATTGTAGTGTGTTTTTTATAGCTAGAATTAAGTGTTCTAGTGTTCATATGTATATCATTTTGATGGACATTACACATTTAATTGTTTGTTGTTTGGGTGCTAAAGTGAAGAATCTGGCAAAATATAATTTTATTTGTATTATAACGTGACCACGCTCACATTATTAGGACTGGACAATGCTGAAAATTGACTTGCTGACCAGGATTCAACTGAAACAGTTGCAACGTGGCAGGTCATAAGAAGATTGCAGTTCTGATTTTCTTTGGAGCCAAGAAAGAAAAAATGCAGCTAAACTTCAGAAAAGGAAAAGAAGAGGGGCAGAAAAAATGGACTTATAATTGGAAAAGGAAAAAAGAAGACTGCTGCTGGATTTAAAAGAAGAAGGGGAAACAATCTGATTGGAGGAGAAATTTTCAGGAAATTGATTATGAGTGGAACTGGAAAAGGGCTTGCACGAACTTGACTATAAAAGGAAACCTCTGAGTTCAGTTTTGAGGACCGGAAATTGTGTGTGTTCCTGGAGAGATTGGTCGGCAAAGGGCAAGAGAGTTTTGGAATTACAGGACTTCTGTAATCTATAATCGGTGACTGTACTTCTGTTCTAGGCTAACACGAACTAAAAAAGTTATCGGGAGAAGGCAAAAGATGTCAAATATATACATATAATAAGAATGCTTGCTTGTACAAGGTTTGAATCTGGATGGATGTGCTCATGTGCACATGCAAAAAGATGGAACTACCACTAGACTACTAAGGAACTTTGTATATACATGGTAGGCAGCTTATTAAAGAATAATTTGTGCTCTTTCAATCAAATTCCAGGGATCGAAACAGGATCCTATGATACTATGTGCAATCCGGATTGGGAGTTTGACAACATAGACGCCAGGAAATAAACTTCTATCCAAGTAAGAAACAAAGGCAAGCGCACATATACTTTTTACAGCATCTACCACAAGTACTAATATAATATAGGAAAATCCCTCCGAGCACAATTCCACCACATAAAAGAGTAAAGTTTCCTTAATTTTTTTTTCCCTCCCTCCCTTCTCAATAATTTCTGTATCAGTTTATCAGGTGTTTTATTCTCCCCTATGACATAAAAAAAATAATAAATACCTACAACAACTTTGACATTAACGAGTACTCAAAACATCATTAAATATCAACTGTGGAAAAACTTCTTAACCGATATCACAAAAGATAACATAAAAAATCATCTGTCCAACCAAAATGAGCGTACCTGGATTGATGTAAGTATAGCTGCTACATCATAAATTGGACTCCATTGATTTTGCAGTATATCCAAGCAAATACTCCCATCAGCATAAACTGATCATCCCCCAAAAAAAGAACAAGGTCGGTCACATAACATTTCAACAACTTAGTCCTAATGTAATCTTAGTGGACAGAAATGCAAATACAGCAAAGGTAACTATAAATAATTTAAGATCACCATTTTAAATCTTTCATGATGCCTAGAGAGTGCAAGTATCATTTACTTACTATTTGGGTGGAACATTCTTGAAATAAACCTCACAGTTGGAGGCTTATTCGGGTAATCCTCAGTAAACTGCAGTGTCAATCTAAACGTGCCTATAACAAAGTAGAACAGTCAAATTGCATAAAAAATACGACTGCAGCAAGCTAAAGGTATCAGTATTATAAAACAAAATAATGTGTACCAACAAGAGAAAATGATGAATAATTCTCACCAAATAAAATGCTCCTTTGACAAGTAAAACAAGTAAATAGCAAATTATTATGGGTGCATAGTGGACACCACAAACGGAGTGCAACAAGAAATAAAAACTGTTCCTACCAGAAATTGAAATCTAAAAGGAACGTGACAATAATAGAGAACAGTCATCAGCATGCCCATGCCACCTCTAATACGAAAAGGAACATTCATCGTTTAACCATTTAACCATGAAAACAAATGAAACCTACTTATAGCTTAGCTTAAAATGGACAGAAAATTTATTCCTAAGAATGGCCTGATCAGATCACCAACTAAAGAAAAGACTGCATCAGATGCAATCGAATGGAGCTCATTTCATGATATATGTAAAATCTATAGCACTCGAAAAGTCAAAAGTTAGAAAAACAACATTCTATAGAGATCTAAAAGATTGCCTACTGTGCCCGATTGGATCCATCATTGACAAAATCGAGTAATGCAAAACTTATTCAACCAACATAATGCACTAGCTGATAACTTCATTACAGATGTACACCAGTAAAAGCAGAAAAATAGCTACATGTAAACTGTATACAACTAATAGCAAGTTAAAATTAATAAATGAATGTTTTGCAAATATTGACACATTGAAGATAAAACAAGTTTTATATTAAATGTGATAAACATTAGGATGACAAGGTAAAATAGCTCACCACCATCCCAAGGAGTGTCATCAGGGCTGCATGTCAAAACAAAGAAGTCAGTAAATCACATATGAATGAGCAGGCGGCTATCAAGAAAAATTTAGTTAAAAGGTTATACTCAACGTCAAGGAAATAATACCCACCCAAAAATAACAGCGTTCCAGAGCATAATATTATTATCGTATGGAGCACCGCTGATGCCGGCAGGAGGATCCTGTTGTAGCCGCTTGAAATCCCTCATCAACCTCTTCCTCGCCGGCGTAGACATCTTCTTATCCGCCTGCTAACAAAGTCTCCCGACCGAAATCTACATACAAAATCCGAGGAGGAAATTCAGACGCGAACCAAAAAAGAACGGCTAATCCCAATATAATCCAATAAGCTTACAAATAAAACCCTAGATCCACGAAAATGCAAAATCACCGACAAGCAACCCAAAATTTTACATCGATCAGATCCAATAGAAATAAATAGTATATATCATCATCATCCAGAACTCCGAAATTGAACACACAATCAAACGGAAATGTAAAATTAAAATACGTACGTAAAATTCGAGAAATAATCGTGCACGTATATGTATGGAAAAATTACACCACAATTGATAAAGAAATAAGAGATAATTACCGAATTTGAGAAGATACACCGGGAAGAGAGCGATTGACAGAAGGTTGGATGATGATCGTCGGCTTCGGGTTTAGCTCTTCCTGTCTCTATCTCTGTGGGAAGAGTGAAAAGCTCGGGCCTTATACGCAGGATGATATTTCAGGTTGGCGTCACATTTAAGCTGAACTGGCATATTTTATATGCGCGTGTGGAGCCCACCACGGTCCGCGTCATTTTTATTTATATTTTACTTTGGGCTCCACGGTCAACGTCTTCCTTGAGCTATGATTGATGACGTGGAACCTCTTCCTCAATAACTCACACGCGAAAGGTTCCGCTTTCAAAACTTGGGCCGGATAATTGGGCCGTTAGGCCCTTCAAGTCCCCCAAAGCAAATATCACAAACACAATTAGAAACATAAGTTTTACTGGGGACGGTAACATTGGTCTCTTTAATTTGGGCATATTGCACTATTAGTCCATGTGACATATTATGATTAGTTTTAAATAGTCAAAGTGAAAGTCAAGGATTTATAGAGGTCTTTTGAAAGGAAAAAATGTTGGGGGCATTTATGTGATTTCTATATTTTCTAGTGGCTCATGTAATAGTTTTTATCTATTTAGATAAATCGCAAAGACGAACCAAAATTGTTAAGAAAGAGCCAACTGATATGCAGGTTGGGATGGGTAAAAATTGGTATTACACAGGCCATTTAAGGCTGTAGGAATCATAAGAAAGCCTCAACTTTTGTCTGCTTCAAAAGACACTTAGATAGTCTACATTAAAAAAATATATTATCTCATTTAAAAAGTTCACTTTAATTTATTTACATTACACACATTTTCTAATATTACAATGTGCAGTTCACAATTAACCATTACTTATAAAGTAAGAATATAAGTAGTAAATTACTTATTTTAGGTGTTATACCTTATAACCTATAATAAATTATACATATTTCAAAGTGAATTATTTGAGTAAGACATGAGGAGTATATAGTATGGCTTGACGAGCCACAATCCATTGAACTAGTAAGCTCAAGATTAAACAAGCAACTCAATCTCAATTCGATCAAAATCGAGATCAAGTCAAAATTTGACCGACCAGTTCAATTTATTTAAACCTATAATCAAGACGACAAAATTGCAGTGCTTAGTTAAGAAATAGATAGTTTTAAAATTATATAAATTATTTTTTTTTTTTTTGAATAGATATTATATAAATTAATTCTCATAAATGGTAATTTATAGCAGTAAAAAAGGAGAAATTGCTTAAATTAGACTATAATAATGGAAAGACAAAAACAAAACAAAAAAAAAAGGGGAAAAGTACTATTTACCAAGAAGGAGAATAAGGTAATGGGTAAAGGTGCATTTTTGCCACTAACGTTTTTCTGAATGTCTAATTTTGCCACTAATATTTTGTAAGGACCAAAAATGCTACTGACGTTTTTAATAAGGTCCAAAATTGCCATCAATATTTTTTAAAATGGTCCAACTTTGCCACTCTCATAAATAAAATTGCCACATAAAACAACTTTAGTTGAAATTGATGACTTGGATTAATAGGCTTTTCTTTCTTTCTTTTTTTTGTCAGCTTGCGTCTTCGCCGCCGCCATCATATTTTCCGGCGACCTCTTCAAAATGATTTTCCGGTCCCGAAGCTTGGTGTTCTTTTCGTTCCTTCCTTGCGAGAATTTCGTTTCTTTTCTAAAATGAAGCTTAAAAGAGAACTTTAAGTGGCAAAATCTAATTGCAGAAACTTCAAAAAGGGGTGTTCTTGGTGAGGAAGAGTTGCAGTGGGAATCTTACAAGCTTCAAAATGAACAGCTGGAACAATAATGGGTGGAAAGTGTTGTAGAAAGGGAAAAAACGCCAAGAGTAAAAGGCACCAAAAGAGCGCCTAAATCTCTTGAGCAAAGAAGGAAGATTTCAGAGTCCATAGCTGCCAAATGGGTTGATCCTGTAAGAGCTTGGAAATTAGAATTCAAAGTTCTCTTTTAAGCTTCATCTTAGAAAAGAAACGAAATTTTCAGAAGGAAGAAACGAAAAGAACACCAAGCTTGGGGACCGGAAAATCAGTTTCAAAAGGTCGCCGGAAAATATGGTGGCAGCGTCGGAGACGCAAGCTGACAAAAAAGAAAAAAAGAAAGAAAGAAAAGCCCATTAATCCAAGTCATCAAGCCAAGTCATCAATTTCAACTAAAGTTGTCTTATGTGTCAATTTTATTTATAAGAGTGGCAAAGTTGGACCATTTAAAAAAACATTAATGGAAATTTTGGACCTTATTAAAAACGTCGATGTCATTTTTGGCTCTTACAAAATGTTAGTGACAAAATTAGACCTTCAGAAAAAGGTTATTAGCAAAAATACACCTTTGCTCATAAGGTAATAGTACTAACTTCCCTTCTCAACCCACGACCGCAGCCGCAGGCGGCAGTCCACAGCCGGGGAGTCTCAGACCAAAATTGAAAAGAACCCTCAAAGTACATTCTGACGATTTAGCAGACAAATAGATTTCTACTTCGTTTATGTTTATTTGTCAAATTGTCAATGACACAACACCTAAAACCTAGCTTAAACCCACCCGCCTCTTTGCAGTGACCGAGCTCTGAAAATGGCGTCTCTGTTCAGAGTCTCGGCGAGGCTGAAGTACTCTCAAATCTCTCATTTTCTAACGAGGGGTAGGGGTGGAGGCAGAGCAAGCGTATCCCCTGAAGCATACGCCATCACTGCTAGGAGATTGATTTCACCGTATCATCATCTGGGTTGGGACCAAAATGCTTCCTTTTGCTCCAACTCTTCCCGCCACAGTGCTAAAGATAGTTCAAATATAGATTTAAACCAATACCCTTCTGACAAAATCCGCAATTTTTCGATAATTGCCCACGTTGATCATGGGAAGTCCACGCTAGCTGACCGGCTTTTGGAGCTCACTGGCACTATCAAGAAAGGCCATGGTCAACCTCAGTATCTAGATAAGTTGCAGGTGTTTTTCTCCTATTTGCTGAATCATTTTTTTTAGATTACTGTTCTTTGCTTAAGTTCTCAGCTGACGTAGTTGTGCTGGAAAACTGATGGTTGGACATTCCTGATGATTTTGTTAATTTACTTTAGGAAAAATTATTGCTTTTGATTGCTTTTTTACGTACTGAAATATCTGTTATGCTACATTACATGCCAGCTGTTCAGTACAAAGTTACGTAGGTAAATGTATTCATGATCTTCCAAGATTGTATTACTGGAAAGCGATTCAAATCAATATCTTATAGCTTATGAAGTTGTGTTTTCAATTGCATTCTTTCTTGATCAACATAATGTTTGAGGCAATTACTAGTTATGGAATGTTTGATGGCATGGTAAAGTTGGCGGCTTGAGAGAAGAGATACCAAGTTCCATTCTTTGATATGCTTGATGTCACTGTACAAACATATATAATTTTGTATGCTTCCACATATCTGACCTTTTTTGCTCCACGCTTGTGATTTATGGTTCAACCTTTGTGTCTGTGACCTAGGTAGAGAGAGAACGGGGAATCACTGTTAAGGCGCAAACAGCAACAATGTTCCACAAGCACAACTTCCTTGGCAACGACACAAACTTCTTACTGAATCTTATTGACACACCTGGTCATGTGGATTTTAGCTATGAAGTTTCCAGATCCTTGGCGGCTTGCCAGGGTGCCCTTTTAGTGGTTGATGCAGCTCAAGGGGTGCAAGCTCAAACGGTTGCAAACTTTTATTTAGCATTTGAATCTAACTTGACTATAATCCCTGTTATAAATAAAATTGACCAGCCAACTGCTGATCCAGATAGGATTAAAGCACAATTGAAATCGATGTTTGATCTTGACCCAAGTGATGCACTTCTAACATCTGCAAAAACAGGACAAGGTCTGGAAACAGTTCTTCCCGCTGTCATTGAGCGGATACCTGCTCCTCCTGGGAAAAGTAATTCTCCTTTACGTGTGCTTCTATTAGATTCTTATTATGATGAATACAAAGGAGTGATATGCCATGTAGCAGTTGTTGATGGTTCTATAAGTAAGGGTGATAAAATTTCATCAGCTGCAACTGGTCGATCCTATGAAATTTTGGACGTTGGTATCATGCATCCGGAACTCACCCCAACTGGAATCCTTTTAACTGGACAAGTTGGATATGTAGTCACTGGCATGCGATCAACAAAAGAGGCTCGTGTTGGAGATACTCTTTATCATAGTAAAAGCACAGTAGCACCGCTTCCTGGTATGATGATTTTTGTTACTATGTGATTGTTTATGTTTAGTACCAGTTAGCACCGAATTTGAGGTGCTAAAGAATTGGTTCATGCTGATATGCTGGACTTTAATTATTGTTTTTTAATTTCTGTGAAAGTACCTTTTTTGTTCAAATTTGTAAATAGAGGAATTGTCGAACTCTGACATTGTTACTGAGCTCCCAAACATTATAAATTTTGATTTTCCATTAAGGACTAGGGTCAAGTGAAAGTAATGTGCTTGCAATTTCAAATTTGATGTGCATATGCATCTAGTTATACCTACTGATTGCTTTGCTTGACCTTTGAGTGCAGTTGCGTCTGCTGTTGGTCTTTTCTGGAGTTACCTCTATATTGAGCAATGTCATCTCGTAATGGAGACGTGTATTTGTGTTTTCTGATTTTACTAGGTTTCAAGCCAGCAAAGCATATGGTATTTTCTGGACTATATCCCGCTGATGGATCTGATTTTGAAGCTCTTAACCATGCCATTGAGAGGCTGACATGTAATGATGCCAGTGTATCTGTTACGAAAGAGAGTAGCACAGCACTTGGCATGGGATTTAGGTGGTGTATCCTCCCTTCATCTTTGCAAAATTGGAGTTTCTCTTTGTTTTCTATTTGCCCCCTCATACATTTTGTTTTTTGTTTTTTTCCACTCATAGGTGTGGCTTCTTGGGCTTACTTCACATGGATGTTTTTCATCAAAGGCTTGAACAGGTATCACTTCACTATTTTCACAATCTTCAGGAAATATAAGTAACTGTAAGTTAAGTTCATGATTATTTTTTTAACCAAAATTTTTGTTTAGCCCAGTTGCTATCTCCAAGTTCCAACGTTATGTTTTTAAGCTTTTTTTCTCTCCCCGAATAAATCTGCATAGTTGTTTAGTTCCATGTTTCATTAAAAAACATAGGGTAAATGATACCATTGGTTCCTTAACTTGGCCACTAAATTCTATTTGGTCCTTGATGTTAGAAAAAAGTTTAATTTGTTCCTTAAGTTCACTTTTTAGAGTTAATTGGTCCTTGATTCAGGATTTGGTAGAACACAACATATCCACGTGAATAAACTGAATATATATCTTTAAGTAAATTTGGTCTAATATTCAATGGTTGCCAGATTTGGAATTAGGGGATCACGTGATCTCATATACACTAGTTGGTTAAAAAAACTGGGTCTCCCTTTTAATGGAGGATCAATACTAAACTGAACTTTTTTCAAGATGAGGGCCAAATGGAATTGACCTAGTTAAGGGACCAATCGTGTAATCAACCCAAAAATATACGTATAAAGTTTCAAGCATGATCTGCGAAGTTTGTAAAAAGTCATTATACTTTAGCTTTGTCTTTGCTTGAACAACTTATGACTTCTTTCCATGTCTTGTTTTGTGTATGATAGGAACATCAAGCACATGTAATTTCAACCGTTCCTACAGTACCTTATATCTTTGAGTACTCAGATGGAAGGTTAGTTAAAAGTGCATTAAATAATATTTTATGCATGCTTATCTTGTGATCTGTCTTGTGCCATCTTTCAGCAAAATAATAGTCCAGAATCCTGCTTCATTGCCTTCGGATCCCAAGCAGCGATTAATAGCTTGCATGGAACCTACTGTGCTTGCCACCATTATTATCCCTAGTGAGTAAGCGCTCATACTTGAAACATTATCTGATTCTTTGTCCATGTAGTGTGCAAGCATTGTTCTTGGCCTTTTTCTCGTATCAGCTGAAGCTTTGTCAGGGGTTGTCATTTACTTAAATCTCCTTTCCACTTGAAGATATGTAGGGGCTGTTATAACTCTTTGCTCTGAGAGGCGGGGGGAGCAGTTGGAGTACTCATTTATTGATAGGTAAAGTTGAAATTTTCATAATGCACCACCTATTCAAATGTTTCTTTTCTTTGGGTTTGAACCTCTACATTTACCATCTTTAGTTCTCACGATTAAAGGAAATACTGATCCTCCACTTGTAATGTACAGTCAACGCGCTATTATGAAGTATCGCTTACCTTTAAGAGAAATTGTCGTCGACTTTTACAATGCATTGAAGAGCATAACATCTGGGTATGCGTCATTTGATTACGAGGATGCAGAGTAAGTATTTTTCCTTGGCACTCATCCCCTTGCTCTCTCTCTCTCTCTCTCTCTCTCTCATATACATTACACGCACTGCCAACATTTAAAAGCACATATATATGCTCATAGACACTCAAATGGAGATCTGAAGGGCATAGGAATCTAAGGGCCTGTGTGGCACCTGTGTGGCACCAACCTTTTTCCTCTTCAAAACACAATTTTAATTTTATAATAATTTTTCATCATTCCAAATACATTTTTTTTACATCTCCAATACCTTTTTATTTTTAATATTGAAAAAAAAATTTCAAAACAAATTTTTGTACCATACAGGCCCTTATACTGATCTTTAGTTCACATGATGTCATTACCTGAATCTTATATTGATTTTGTAACTTTCAAGCTAGATGTATTCTGTATCAAAATTGGGTTTTATGAACAGATACCAGACCTCAGATTTGGTGAAACTTGATATTCTCCTAAACGGACAACCAGTTGATGCTATGGCAACTATTGTCCATAGATCAAAGTCAGTACGTGTTGGGCGTGAACTTGTGGAGAAGCTGAAGAAATTTATCGACAGGTCAGCTCATTTAAAATGCTTATTAGATTCCTCTGATGTTGCTGTTGTAAGTCGTAACTCAGTCAGTTTCTGACTTTGACGTCTGAATAGGCAAATGTTTGAGATAACGATACAGGCGGCCATTGGTTCTAAGATCATTGCCAGGGAGACGTAAGTTCCTTGCTTAGTTTTCAAAATTCAGCTGGAAAATAATCATTAATTCAGATTTTATTTATATTAAGTCGAGGAATGCTCTATCTAACCGAAGTTTTTCAATTTTGCTACCCCTTTTTAGGCTTACGGCTATGAGAAAAAACGTGCTTGCCAAGTGCTATGGTGGTGATGTTACTAGAAAGAGGAAATTGTTGGAGAAACAGAAAGAAGGGAAGAAGCGAATGAAGCGTATCGGTTCTGTTGATATTCCTCAGGAAGCTTTTAACGAGCTATTGAAGGTTTCTTGAATAATATCTCTTTGATGCCATGGCGAGTCAAAATTTTACAGAGCCTCCCTGTTTCCTGATAGCTTCACTGTAATTTCCAACCTCTTGCCGCCTTACTTAGTTGCTTTATCTCCCTGCTATACTTTCTGGGTTCAGAAGGTCAGTTCAGATATTCTTGTCCTCAGTCAATTGGCATCGACAATTTTGTTCTACCACTTAGGATTCTGGGTTTACCCAGAAAATGATACTCAATCTTCAGAAACCATATTTATGCATATGTTGTTACTACTTGACTGGGAAAATTGATTTCCAAAGATCTCAACACAAGTTTTTTACACTTTTATTTAGAATCTGGATTATTTGCTCACTGAAAATTATCCAAAAATCCTAGAGTAGATTTGAACATACGTGCGACGGCATGGGGAAATATAACACGGTGTACAAAATCTGAAAATGCTGATCAATCCAAAAGCATTCGATTGGTTTGATCTGCATTTTCGGACGTGGTCGAAGAGGCAGCAGCACCTTTTGAGAAAGAAAATGGTGGTTGAGTTTGTTGCTTACCCAAGCTCCCCCCTCGAGGCGTCGAAAACGACGATACGTTTAAAAGGCTAGAAGCACAGCCTTTCCCGTTAGCTCCGGTTGGATTGGAAGAGCCGATCATCACCGTAGAATGGTCATCCCTCTTCAACTTTTTGCCTAAACCTTCCAACTTATTATCATTGCTTTCTTGGTTTGCATTTTGCACCGCCAACCATGGTTGTAATCGCAGCCGCTATCACGGACCTCAAATTAGGATCCGACGTGATTGCTTTAGTTAAAGTTTCCGTCAGAGCCTGTTGAGATGGCGCCGCAGCTTGGTAATTCTTGTTTGCAAACGGCGTCGTTTGGTGGAGACTTTGTTCTTGGGATGTTTTCCCAGGTCGAGGAGAATATCTGTAAGGCATTGCATTTGCTCCATAGTTGAGGTTACCGTTTGCCCAAACCGACGATGAAAAGCTCAAACTTGTCGAAGTCGGTCTCGGGAACAATTGAAAGCTGCCGGAGCCGGAGGAGAACATGTTGGATTGAGTAATGGATGTCGTGGATGGTTCGCTGGTGAGATCCAAGGTGATAGTGGGATACGCCGGAGAAGAATTGGGCGGCAAGTAATACTGTCGGGTGGTACTTGTGGCGGAGTTATTGGAGGCGAATTGAGAAGTTGAAGAAGAAGAGCCTGATAAGAGCATGGAAGCGGCGGCGGAGGTGGTTGAGGCCATGGCGGTGGCTGAGAATGGGAGTGGATGGTTATGGTTTCCTTCATAGGTAGTGATCAGAATGGAGGTGTCGTGAACGCATCTTTGCACCTGTTTTCTGACCGGGCACGACGGCGCCACCGTGCAGCGATAATACGCTCGAGGACACGGGTTTCCCTTTGCAATCTTTTGTCCGTATTTCCTCCATTGGCATCCGTCGTTCATCTGCACGTAATCAGTTCATTTCATCAATGCATGAGAGAGAAAAAAAAATAAAAATTTTAAATGACATCGTTTCACTATTTTTTTTTTTTAAATAAAAGGAAAATTCGTATTTTTGGTCTTGTTTCTATGCACTGATTATACTTTCGGTCTCTCTTCTATGCTTTGATCCATTTGTGGTATATCTTTTTTCATGTGTTGCCGTTTTTAGTTTCTATGATTGGCACTAATCAGTTTTGTAGGTCATTTTGAGAGTAATTATGTAAATTTTAAAATTGCAATCAAATGACTGGTAAAGCCTTCAACACCAGTTATATGGACTAAAAGTGTCGACACGTGATAAAAAGGGACCAAAAGTAAAACGAGGCATAAAAAAGGGATAAAAAGTGTAATGAACCTATAAAAGAGCAGACGAAAGTACGAATTGCCCGAAAGTAATTAAATGAACATAAATTTGATGTATTTTGACCGAATGAAACAAAATAACTTGAACAAGTAATATTTTTCCAATAAAATACGAAAGGAAAATAGATTGACAATCTGAAATGACAAAAGAGTGAGTAAATTTGAAGTAGTGTATGCATGCTTACTGTTGGGGTATCGCATCTGGTTCTAACCGAAACCCTAGCTCTCTTGGCGGCGCTCTGAGAAAGATCATCGTCTCCACCACACTTTTGGTGGTGGTCTTCAAAGATTCTAATGGGCCTGGATCGGGTGTAGTTTGGAGATCCAGTACATGAGGTGGATCCGATTTAGAATCTTCCAAAGAATGATTGAAGTCTAGAGCGAGCCTGAGGTCACCTTCCTCCTTTAGATCATCGTATCGCTGGTGCAGTTTTTCTTTCGTCGTTCCAGTAGTGCCAGGGCGGGCGTCGTGATCGGAATTATGCACCTTGGGCTGAATCGGACTGCTTCTCCCGAGGCAAAGAGATACAACTGGTTCTTCTTCATCATCATTTCCTGAAGGTGTATCGTTATCGACTTTATCATCGTCAACAAATTTGGTTTCTGAAATGGAAGGCTGAGAAACGCCTACGAAACGCATCTGGAGAGAATTGTAGTCCTTCTCTATTTTCTGCAAAAGCATCTTCAACCTGGCGTTTTCTTCTCTCACTTGGCTCATTTCTGCTCTTGCTAATTCAACTTCCTCTTCCTGTCAATTCAATTTAATTATCGAGTCATTACAAAATATCATTTTCACATCAAACCCCACCCTCCCCTCCCACCAATTTGTCCGTTTCATTAGCATATGTCGTTATAACTGTTTATGTGTCACAAGATACAATTGTTTATAAATTTTGACTTCTAATTTAGGTGAAAGTATATCATCAAGAAAAAGGGAAAAAAAAATGATATATACGTCTGCAGCAGATCATGAATCATGATCAGAACCAAGTTTAGATAATTACCGTGGAAGCTTCTTTCCTACAGTCATGGGCAGGTTCGCCGGGGATGGGATCCCGGCCGACTTTGTCTTCCACCATAGTATTTAGCTGGAGAGAAAAAGCGAGAGATTCTCAGTCTTCGATCCCTGGCCTCTCTCTTATGTTAAATTCCACAGCGCTAGGCTAGAACTATAAGAACTTTTCTCTTTCAAACCTTTCTTCTCTAATTAATTTGTAGTAATTTTAATAAGCAAGGCCAGCTTGCAAAATTTGATTTTCCATGTAATTAAAGAGCTCTCATTGGTGTCTGAAACCATTGTTTTAAATCCAAGTCTTCCATTCTTACATATGCACTCTACAATTGTCAACTGTGCCAGAATTAATAGCTCATGTACTCTTTTTTTAATTATTATTTTTAATTAAATTTTAATATTCAAATAGCTACTGATATATATATATGGATAAAAAATTGTATAATACGAATCAAAGAGTTGAAAATAAATAAATAATAATATTAAACATGGATTACAAGGAAGAATTCAACTTCAAACCGTGAATGACAGATCGATGGCCTATACATTACAAAATATTAAAAATTGAAAGTAGGAACGTAAAATTCGGTAGTCAACAATTATAGTGATCTCATCATTTCAATTAATTCATCCCTACCAAGTGTGTAACTTGCATATTATATATATATATATATATATTTCAAAATTAATTAATTGATAAGATTATAGTGGCTTCATAGGACTATTTAGCCAGGAAAAAACCGCTTATATACAATGACTTATGCAATTGTATTACTAATGAATCGATCATAAGTAATTATTTACGGGTTGATTGGTCCCCATGAAAAAAGACGGTTATATTATCACCATATATTATATTTGCATCATGCCCATTGCTATATCATCTGCTTACGTAGTACGTAGAAATAATTAAAAATTTTATTAGACCGTTGGTCAGAGTTAATTTTCTTCAAAATTTCCGGTCAAATTGGGATTCTTATTTAATTATAATTAATATTAACCTCACCGAATCCAGAAATTAATATTGGAGATGCTTAATCTAGGAAGCTGTACAACGTTGAATTTTCGCTATTTTAGGAACATCTTTTCATTTATTTGATTGATAATCGGATCGGATCGGGTCGGGTCTGATCCGATTTTTTTTTTTATTATAAAAAATTTAAAAGGATTTTTAGGCTTCCTGGGGATAATCTGCGTAATTTGACACGACAACTTTTCCTACCAAGCCCTCGAGATTCATTATTTGAAGACAAACTAATATAAAATCCAACCCAAAGGTACCAAACCTGTGCCAACCATTATAGCAATTGTACAAACTTTCTGAGTGGAACTCTCACTGCGGTCTACCGCTGCTTCAAAATACTTAGAGCAAGTGGTCACTCTCTAGCTAAAGTTCGAGGTCCAAACCCACCAGGTAGAGAGAGGAATTTATTGGAAGGGGATTAAAAAAGTCTCCGCCTTTCTTCCGCTTTCTCCATGTACATTCCCTTTTTTCTTGTAAGCAAATTCTTGTAAAGTTTCTTACTTTTTTCAGTTTTCTTTGGTGACTGTTTTCGTTTTGTCTGTCAAATTCATCTGGGTTTTGTTTTGTTGTTGCTGTTTGTGGGGTTTGAATTTTGGATGCGGTAGTTGAGGGTAGAGATGGCATCGGAAACAAAAATTCATGAATCTGATCGAAAATTTGAGGAGATCGCAAAGCATAACAAGACCTGGGCATATTCCATGAATTTGATCGAAAGCTCTCTCCCCTTCCTCTCTCTCTCTCTCTTTTTTTTTTTTTTTTTTTATAGTTTGGGATCGGTTCGGATTTTTTAAAGTTTCGGATCGGGTCGGACCACATCCGCCGATCCAATTCGATCCGAAGCCGGTGCTGACCCGATCCGAACCGATCTAAAATTTCGGATCGGTTCGGATCGGATCGACGGGTCGGATCTGATTTTCGGGTCAACATGGGCAGCCCTAATTGATATACATATGTATACGCACACACATTGATGGATATCTAAAAGCTGCCAAGGTCAAGAGGGGCCAAGGTCAGCACCATCTGCGGCCCACGTAGGAGTCTTAGACCGCAAGTTGATGACATCATGACTCAGGCACATTATCAGTGTAGAACCCATGGTTGTTAAACTCGTTCCTAGACTCGTAGACTCGCCCGAGTCTACGAGTCCACTTGTCGGAATCGAGTCAGACTCGTTGGAATTTCACAAAATGGCTGGACTCGCTCTAGACTCGGTAGACTCGTTCAGACTCGGTAGACTCGTACGAGTCTACGAGTCTAGAGCAAATCCACAAAAATGTGATTGGGCTGCATTTTTTCAAATATTGGGCTGCTGCAATGGTTTTTTTTCAAAAGTAATTGGGCCAATTTTGGCCCAAACCAACCAAAAGTTCTTATTTCACATTTTAGAGAATAGTTTACAGCCCTAGTTTGATGTTCTCAAATCGGGAAAGGGAAATTGGAAACAGAGAGCTGCCGAAGTGCCGACTGAGTGCCGACAAAGAGGAACAGAGACGTGACCGGCTACCCACGAAGAGAAGTGACCTGCGACCGGCGAAGAGACCTGACCGGGCTTTAGCTCAAGCTGCTCAACTACTCAGCTCCAGAATTCAGTTTTTCAATTTATGAGCTGTACATATTTGAAGGTAAAATTGCTGAACTGAAAATAATTCATTGCTTAATGCTTTGATGAACTAAAATAATTCATTTGGAGAAGGCGGGAGAAGAGAGTTCGGAGAGTCGAGTCCAAAACTTCTAGCAGCCGTCGTCGCCAATTCTGGGCTGTCCAACCTTCGCCCGAAATGATGAAGATGAAATGTCCAACCTTCACCTTTCAGAACCTATTTTATGTTCGTTTATCAGTAAATTAAGTCTTTCTTTCTTTTCAGGATATTTTTTCTCTTGTGATAATGTGAAATTAGTGAGGGTATTGTTTATCAGTAAATTAAGTCTTTCTTGTTTGATTTTGGGCTGAATGTAGGATTATGATGAATATTACAGTTGAAAACTTGAAATTATTTGCTTCAGAGTTCAGAAAGATGTTTAATTATTGATATGATTATAAATAAACATGTTATGTTATTGTTATTTTGCTACAGTTTGTTGAATTAATGACTTGAATTTGATCTTGATGTATTGAGATTTGAGGTTACTCTTTCTTGAAGATATTTTTTTATTTCACAATTGATAATTTGACACTTTAATGTGGTTTTTTTTATTATATTTAAGTTTTTTGGTACAAGTATAGTTAAATTTGTGTATGTATTATGATTGACAAAACTATTAGAATTAATTATACACTTTAATCCTATTTTTCGAGTCTAGGTCCGAGTCTACGATCCGATTCTACGATTCCGATTCTAGACCTCAAACGAGTCTAAGTCAATATCCGAGTTTAACAACTTTGGTAGAACCTATGAAGGAGCAGCACGTGTCACGCTCCAATAAGTTCGATGTCCAAATCGAAAAGGAGGTTATCTTGGGATAATTAAGGACGACTGTCCCTCACGTGAAGGGCGTTGCGTCATCCGCTGATCCCCTGGTGCACCCTTCACCTCACATCTATAAATACTCGATTCGGAGCCATAAGGAAGGTATTGAATTCCATATTAACATTATTTTGTTACTTCTCTATTCCATTCTAATTTAAGCTTCGAAGTGGGATCAGGGAGTTAGTCCCAAAAGGAGGTTCGTGGATCGTGAGACGACGTTAGCTAAGCTCGGCGATTATCTGGGGTTCAACATATATAATTAGTTCCGATCGGTCTCAAGAAATATTTAATAAAAATCCTCCATCTCAAGTAAAAGCATAATCTTATTATATTATTATAAAATATATATATGTAAAAAAAAAAAAGGAAAAGAAAGAGAGCAGAATCTTCAAAAATTTAGCCCACAAAAAAAATAAAATAAAGAAACGGTTTCCTTATGGCTTTTTTTAACCACGAGTTCATAGGTTCGAACATTGGAGGTGTAATTGACTTCGAGATACAGAGTACCTTATGGCTTTTTTTTTGGTTGGAAATTGTAGTGAGTAGAAAAAAGATCCACTTAATTAATTAGTGACCCTTTTGGGCACCAAATTAATTAGGCCTTTGAATTGGTAGGTTTTAACTCAAAGAGCGTTACTGAACTTCTGTTTCTTGATCTAGAAAAAGTCTTACTTAGAATCATCTTAATTTTTAAAACCGGAAAAAAGAAATTAATTAAAGACTCCAGATATTTTTATAAAAATATCTCCTTATACATTTTATAATTATAAGTGAGATCACAATTTTTGATTATCAGCTACTTTATCAGTACATAATTAAGTAAATAATTAAAGATACGAAATCGCACTTAATGACAATTACCTGTTTAGGGTTTTTAACAAGAAAAATTATATCAGAAAAATTAATGTTGAGGACGTGCTTAAGTCAGTGTAACCAGCTACTTAACTAACGTCTATATAAGCAAGAATCCAGATGGACCTATGGCCCAGCTGCAATTAACATGGTCAAGTTGCACCATAATTAATCCCACCTTAATTAAAGACATAATTATAGTAGAAAATAATATACACGGTGAAAAAATTAAGATAATTCTCTCACGTAATGATGTGACATTTACGTGACAATAACTATTAGACAGTTTTAATTGTAATTGGTCAGTAACCTTCATGAAGTGATTGTCGCCCTTACAGAATTCTTTAAATTTTTTCACTGTATGTGTCACTACTCAACGTTGATCTGGCCGGTATGCATCTAAAAGGGGTTTTTCTTCTATAAAAAAGAAAGGAAAAAAAAAAAATAAAGAAAGAAAAAGGTTCCTTCTTCTTCATAACTAACTTCCATTCTAAATTAGAAGACGCATACATAAGAAATTAACCACTCTAATTTACCACTGTGTTAGGCAAACAACTACAAAATATAATCTAACTGTGAATGAGTCAACTCTCTCAGAAAAGTCCCTGTTTTTTTTCTTTTTTTTTCTAGTTTCTTGGGGAAAAAAATTCATACTTTTCTTTTTTCTTCTGAGGATTTTTTTTAAAATTTGATTATACTTTCTATATTCTAAATATTAAAAATACGATTTTTTTAATGAAACAAAAAGAGTAATATATATTAAAACTACATATTAATGAATTAATTAATTAATCGCATATATAATTACCTCAAGCGTCAAGGGTAATATATATATATATATCCGTAATTATATATATAATTACGGGATAATTCTAATTAATTACTGAATAGAAAGGCCGACCAAGAGAAAAGTGGTCCCACATGAGTAGTTGTCGTCAGAATAGTTTTGTTTTTGGATGACTAAGTAAAGACTTTTAGGGCCAAGTTGAGTTTTAATTCGCTGGTTTAGGTCAACGATGGAGACAATTACGGAATTAAGTAAAGTAGTAGCATTTTGTCGTTTTTAAGATTAGATTTTGGGTCACTGTTTTCTCAGATGATCAGTTCACACACTCGATCGAGCGCGGGAGAATGAAAATGAGAATGAAGACATTTCATATTTAAAAATAGATGAATCTCTTATCAAATGAATTTTAAATTACGTTTAGGTAATATAATAGTTTAGATTATCATATCTATGTAAGTATGAAACACATCGCATGCTCATTCTTTCATTTTCATCCGTGCGCGGCAAACGCACCATCGGGACTAAGTAGCAAGCTTAATTAACACAGAACGACTTTAAAAACAAATAAGCAGCTAGTATTGGTTAAGAATATTGACCAAACCAACTTTAATTAGTTGACGCTAATCAATCCCCCGTTTAGACTTCAGATTCCCACTCTTTTTAGTCATTTTCTTTATTTATTTATATAGAAAATAAAAGAAGTGAGATTCGGGAAGATGGGTTACATTACACGATTCCGTCAAATACAAAAGGCGTGGCTTATTTGAATTTTACTATGAAGTAATATAATATTATATATATATTTATTTATTTATTTTAGGGCAAAAAGTGTTGTATCAATTCGAGACGATGTGATAGGGTAAATGTGGGAGATAGAGTTGGGAGCGTAATCCCATAATTGGTAACCTAGCTTATGAGACTTGACGTAGCCGGCAAGGCTATGGGCTATTTGACTGTTGGAGCGCCGCAACCAGTGGCGCGAACATCGTGCCACCAGATGCCTCGTTTCACATGATAATGACCCCTATGTTCGAGCGACCCTCTTCGTTGTACTGATAATGGCTTGCGCATCCCCAGCCAAGCCGATGAGGGGGAATTGTAGGTGCGAGGCGAGGGTGAAGGATTCGCGGATGGCGAGCACCTCCGCCACCGGGGCTACAGTGATATACTAATTTTGCATAGTCATCAGAAAATGTACCATGTTATAACATGCGTGGATTATTAAACACCACATCAGCAAATGATGTGGTGTTTAATAACCACACAATATTTTCTCCATCCTTAGGAAATGGTGAACCTTGGGAGGGAAAGTAAAAACTAGAAGTAGGCCGAAAACAAGCATCTCTAAACATTACGGGTATTAGCAAGAATCAATCCACCCATGCTATGAGAGAAAAGAAAACCTAAAGAGACATTAAACGAAATGAAATAAGAGAGAGTTTCATGTCAGACGGTCCAACAATGACCCATTTGCCTCTAAAATCAACATATGTGTTTCTTTCACTACAAGTAATACTTCTTGTTTAAGATAATGACGATACGACAACAACTAAAATTGATATATTAGACATTAAACTAAATACGCAATACAGTAGATGCTACATTCAATGCGCTATACATCATAAACTAAATCTATAAACGTAATACATAAAAAAAATTAAATTCAATACGCGATATATCATATTCTAAAATCAATATACATATTTTTATAACATATATGTGATGTATTTTTTAGGTTAAAATTGATATCCACGTCGTTCAAATAAAAGTTTTTTTGTCTTAAAATAACACAAGACGTAGAGAAGCGATCACAAACAAATAATTTGGAATACCACCCCACCACAGCACCAATGTGGGCATGCACCTTTAAATTGTGGAAAACAAACATCTATCGTCTATAATGGGCTAGGCTTGGCCACGTTGAACGGGTCACTTGATCTTTACCATAATAATCACATCACATGGGCTTAGTTATTACACTATTCTTAAGTCCTGATCCGCCTTGTCCTATAGAATATGCTCCCAAGTCCTAACCAACCAAAATACTCGCGCTATGTTCCGTGTGGTTTCTTCTAATTGAACAGACGACAAGAAACAACGTGAAACATACGGAAGAATATATAGCTTTCAACAGGAAACAATGTTGTATATAGGCATGATCGATTTAACGGATCGATCAACAAAACAGTTTTTTTTTTTTTTGTTTTATTGGATCGACAAAACAGTTAACATTCGAAGAATAGTTGTAAAACTGTTTAATGCCAATAGCCTCGGAATGAATGTGGAGGATGACACATTTGTAATAATGAAAGCGAAAGCAAACGACTGAGATCGATCCTGGTCATAAAACTTTTTCCTCAATGGGTGTCTATTTGGACGAAGCAAAGTTACCTCAACAGTAAAAAGTTGGTGGACCGACAGCAAAAACCACTAAAGATAACGACATTCACAGAACCTGTAAACACTAGCTAGCCTAGCTCACTTCAATTTCCTCATCTTCTTACTTTCTTTCTTCAATTATTGATGTTCTGAACTCGGTTACGAGTAAAGTCAAAGAAATTTGAATAACCGCAAGACGGAGGGCTAAAAAGATAGTACTTTCCCAAGTTCCTACCCATGTGGGGGGAGCATGTTTAGAAAATTCTCTGTTTCTGCTTCCTTTAGTTTTATCTGAGTATGTACAACCAATAGTTTCTTCAGAATACAAAAACAGTTGCCTAAAGAGAAAGGGACGACGAATCACACAGTAGGCAGGCAAGTCTGGGTAAAAACAAAGATGAAACAAAATATCAGAAGTTACTACTATGTTGTATTAGCTGCTGCTGTTCACTCCTTAGTTGTTGTTCTCCTGATCATTAAAAAAGCTTTTCTATCACTTCAGTTGTACTTTCATCATTTCACCACTATCTTGGGTCCGTTGTACAATGCTCGCACCATGCTCACGTCCTCTGGCGTCTCTCTTTCTTCAAGCCATGCATACCCTTCCTTCTCTTCCTCCTCCACTGCCAAACCCTTCACTGTACAACACAAAGACCATAAATCACATATTTCCTTTCGTCCCACTAAAAAAAGAAACGTGTTCTTTATATGAGACAGTTATATGACAAGTAAGAATTAGCAATTTGAGACAGTGCATTTGGTTCATACTTGTGAATTTGGCCAATAGAGACTCCAGGTAGTACTGGCAATGGCGACCCTCTGGATCGCAGTATGGCGGGCCCAGAACATCTAGTACAGCACACGGAGTCCTGGCAGTGAAGCAATGCATGTTTCCACCATCAGCTGGGTAGAGAATGGAAGTGTTGCATGGAGCAGTAAACTCAGAGTCAACCTTCACTTTTGCAAGTCGCACTGCTCCAGATTGGCCTGCACAACCACATTCAAGATAGGACATTTTAAGGCTACAAGTTGATCCACATTCCATTTTCAACTTTTCCTACAAACGTTGAAATACATGAATAATATCTCGCCATCATATCGTGTCAGAAAGGACATACCCTCTACAGGATCGGCGTGCAGAGGTGTGCCAGTAGCGCCATCTTTCACCCAGTCATAGGACTTGATGTGCAAGGTCCCGAAAAGAATCTTGCTGAAAACTGTCATCTCAGGATGATTGTGCAGTGGAATGACACCACTTGGTGGTAAACAGAATATTCCAATCTGAACAAAAACTTCCAAAAATCAATTTGCCAAGTTGCAAATGGAAAACCATTTCAAACAGATGAACACAAAATAAAACATACCGAGAATTTATCACATTCGTAGATGTGAAGATAGGTGATTCTGGGAAACTTCTCAGTTGTTGTTGGCTTGAAGAATGGCATGTCTGGGCTCACGCCTACATCAGTTCCAGTCATGGTATCTGCACGTGTAAAAACATGTGTAAACAAAGGCTGTTAAGGCAAAGAAGGGAATGTTTATAACAAAATCCATTTCAATCCCAGAAAAGCAACCCATGATTAAGATTCATTTCCTAGAAAGGTGTGAACTGAACTAAAACATAGTTTTTATCAACAAATTTCACGTGGCAATTAGAATACTAAGCTCTAAACAAATAAAAAGGTGCTGGAAGATTTCAGTACCATGAAGTCAAAAAAAGAAAAAAAGAATTTAACATTTTCCAGGCCTAACATCAACATTCTGAGAAATGGAAGTTGTTCTTCAACAATCAACCGACACTTACATTTGCATCTCAAATCCTTAAAAACATTTATTCATTCTGCTAAAAACACACATAATTCCGACTGACCCAATTAGCTTCGTGTTTCACAAACACGTAAGTAATCGTATCATCCAATTGCAGATATTAGCATTATCAATTAACATAATAAAATCGATTAGCAAACCCGAAAACGGATCAAAATCTTCATATTCGAAACAAACAAAAAGGACTAAACTTTACCAAATATAGCAGCCAACAGAGGGAAAACAATCATGAGTTCTATAATTGTCCATATTTATTATTTAGCACCCAAAGAATCTTTTTTTTTTTTTTTTTTTGGGCGAAATGAATCAAACAAGTACCTAAAATGGCTTTAAGCTGTTCAATCTTATCCGGAGAAGGAACGACGCCGGGGCCACAATCGGCGAAAACCTCCCTGCAAGTATCATAAAGCTTTTGAACCGGTGTCGTTTTCCTTGGCCTTCGCCTGTTCTTCTTGGACTCGCTGTACACTTTACCTTTCGGTTTACTTGCATTCCTCTCGACCCCCATATGGATATAAAAAAAGGAAAAACCAAATCTTGAAAACTTATAATCAAATCAACTGTTTGGACATCAAAGGAAAGAAAAACACAGATCGTTTTCTGGGATATTTATGTTCTCAATCCTTCTTGCGGTGGAATATTGGAATTACAATTCTGTGACGGTGACGGTGACGGTGACGGTGACGGTGACGGGAAGGGGGGTTGGGGTTGGGGTTGGTGGGTAGTGAATGATTCGGTGAATAGAGAGGGTTTAAATGGTGGGGGAAAGGTAAGAGTTGTGAGAAGGAGGTGGTGGTGGTAAGATTTTGGCAATCAGAGAAGTTGGTTTGAAGAAGAGCAAAACCATGGGCGATTCTCTGGAATTCCAGTGGGCTGTTCAAACAGCGGAATTTACATTCTTTTATACTTTATCCTTTGCCCCCAGCAGGATATTTATTTATTTATATTCCTCCCATTTTCGTTTATTTTACAACCCACCGTTATCCTCTATTTACCTCTTAGTCCTTTCGCCCTTGTTTCTAAAATTATCTAACAACCAACAATTTCAACGTTTTGTCTATTATATTTGAGTACGGAGTTTGGGGAGGAGAAAGAAAAAAGGCGGCATGTAGCTTGGGGAGGGGAAGTAAAAGGCGGCTTACTTTCTGTCTGTTACATGGGAAGGTAGAGAGTTTGGATAGAGAAAATAAGAAGCAGGTGTATGTAATGTCTATTACATTGGAAGGTAAGGAGCTTGGGCATAGAAAGTAAGAAGTTGACCTCTCCTGCATTACATTGGAGGGTAGGGAAAATAAGAAGTTGTGACGTTTGACGCTCAGCTGCATTACATTGTAGAGCACGGAGTTTGGGTAGAGGAAGTGAGAAGTTGGGACGCCTGACACTCAGTTGTATGGTCTTGCCAGACTGCGCACAAATGCAGAAGGGCAGGGAAGTTGAGGAGAAAAAACTAGAAGTTGAAACGTCGCTTAAATGCAGGAGGGCAAGAAACTTGGGTAGAAAAAATTAAGAACTAGACTTGGAAAGTCGCGCAAATGCAAGAGGGCAGGGAACTTGGGTAGAAAAAATTAGGAGTTAGAGTTGGAACGTCGCGCAAATGCAATAGGGCAGGGAACTTGGAGAGATGAAATTAGAAGTTGGAACGTCGCGCAAATACAATTGGGCAGTGAACTTGGGGAGAACAAAAATTAAAAGTTGGAACGTGTCGCAAATGAAAGAGGCTTGGGAACTTGGGAAGAAGAAATAAGAAGTTAGAACATCCGCTCGTAGGGTTCTACCATATTTGCACAGTAATTAGAACCGAACCTCCAAACTATAGGTCGTTCGTCACGGTCAATTTATTTGAGCATTGACTTGTTCCTCCTTTCACTCTAATTAGGTGCGGTTATTCGTTACATCCCCTCTTTCCCTATCTAAACTGCGGTAAAATTCAAACGTCTACGTTCGTAACCCTAATTTTACAACATTTCTAATCATGCATTAGGGATCTAGTAACTCCCAATCAATTGATGCAGTTTTTAGTGTAATTTTTATAAAATTTCAGCCTTATTTAGTAATTAACTTATCCGGGTTAAAAGGGTAATTTCATTATACATATGGAACCTACTCCATTTGATATCAGACATACTCCCTTATTCCGCATAACAGTAACAGGTATTTTTTGCTTACATAGACACAATCCGATTTGGTGTTTGAATACGAATAGTCAATATTATCACAATCGTACGTTGTTCACAAAACCAACCGTCCACCATCATTGATCTTTCCAAATACGCCTAACACCATAAATTCAGTGTTTTACCAGAGTATTCACAAAATGTCGAATGAACATATGTACTTCCTTCTTTTTCTTTTTTTCCTTCTATATTATAAAAAAATTATTCAATAAATCTACTGCACTACGTAAAAATGATGTAGTCAATACATAATCATTCTTATAAAAGTGATGGATATATATATACGTGTAATATTTGTCAGGATAATCCTGAAATAAGCTATTTCAGGACTATCAGACATCCAATCAGATGTTGCCACCTAATTTGTTTTAAACTAATATATTCTAATATAGTTACATGGAATATTCTTTAATCTTGTAGTTTACTATAATTTCATGTTTTATTAAATAAATTATATATTAAAAAAATAAAAATAACTATACCCTACACAGAAATAAGTGAACCCTTAGGCATAAGATTTAATTTGTTAAAAATGAATATCAATGAAAAAAAGTTATCTAAAAAAAAAATTAAAATAACTATACCATAGACACAAATAAGTGAACCCTTAGTCATAAGTTTTAATAAGTTAAAAATAAATATCAATGAAAAAAAAATTATTTAAAAATTTTAAAATAATTATACCCTATACACGAATAAGTTAATCCTTAGTCACGAAATTTATTTTGTTAAAAATGAATATTAATAAAATTATTAAACTATCCCAAGTGATTTATTTTATATTGGTAAATAAATTTACGTAGATCTGTAACTATAAATTCCGTGGTAAATTCAATAATTATAGTAAGGTAAAAAGTGGTTTCAAAGGATAAGTATACAATAATTAGAATAAATCAATTTATAAAAAAAAATTAGGTGTCAGCCTGTGATGAATCCTAATATAACTTATATCAGAATCATTCTGGCAAAGATTAAACTCATCATATATGGGACGTCTAGAAATAAAAATAATATTTAACTTTTTTATTAGTGTTTTGCCGCATTATATATTTTAATTTAATTGATGCAGCGAATGTACGCTACGCCTTCTGTTCCATTAGAAGCAGTGGTGTAGGTAGAAAACAGTATTAGAAAGTATGGACTCTTCTAAGGGATTAGATAGAGTGTCATTTTTAAAATTTGTTACTCATAATATTATTTTTAGTAATACAAAGTATACTCTTCTTATACTGTAACGGTACAAAATATTTGTACACAATGTGGGATGTTGATAACCTACCGACCGTTGTTTCTTGTTGCCGATAAGTCCTACACTTGTAAGAGTACGGTATTTAATTATCATCTCATCTCTTGATGTGCCAAACTGGCAATTAACTTGTATGATATTTATTGTCTAATTTTAGTTTGCATTTCAGATTTAATTAATTAATTAATTAATTTAGCAAATTGTAGTAATATAATAGAAACCATTCAGCAATAATAATAATAATAATAATAATATATAATATTGGTGTCGTGATTCGTACGTGTCGTAATCAAGAAAACCACAATCCATCCCGATCGACTATTGCATAAAGCATACCGCCACCTCCTTATTAATAACTTATATAATATGTGATTGTCAAAGTACTTTCATAAAATAACAAATAAGTCGTCATATTTGTGGGTTTTCATATATTATCTCTATTTATATATATATATATATATATATATATATTTCCCATTTCTCAATTAATTCATCAATCAAATGTGAAATGTCATTTTTATATAGTATTGTGGTGTGGCTCCCTCCCTTTCAAGGTTTTTAATGCCTTACAAAATACGAAATAAGACTCCTGATAATACAATAATTAGAAAGTCATTGGCAAAATGAAAGACTGAGAATTGTCTGCCTATTGTTGTTACTTATACTTGCATACAAATAGTGTAATTGGTAGTCAGAATTCGATCCCCGGGCCCCACTTGATATTAATTTATAAGGACATGATAAATAAAGAAATAAAAGATTAATTTAAATTAAAGGAAGGCCCTGGATGGCTGGATCTGCATGGAAACACGTAATCATGAGAATACAGCATCAACGTGTTAGTGTATAAACTAGATGGGACCCGACCCGACCCCGACCAGAGCTGAGATTAACAATTTTAACATAACTTGAGAATCCCAGATGATTAAGGTACCGCCGGCTTAGACGATAATTTAGACCCACTGTTGCACTTGCACGCTGTTTTTGCAGACCTTCTTCTGACTGACTTAAGCTTTCTCAGTTTCTGAGAGCGCTGAGTCAGCACGGAAATCTCTCCACGTCGGCGTCCGATTGGGCAAAATCTGCCCATCCACGTGTGCGTAATATGTACTGTCACCATTGATTCCAGAGAGGGCTCTTTAACGGATAAACGATACTTGATGTTGGGATAGCCACGGTTCCCGTTTGAACCGGAACAAGACCGGCAGTTTCAAACCCGGAACCGGAACCGTGGCCCATGATTTCAAAACCAGAATCAGACCGGTCTGAGGAGGTTTCGATTTCTCCTTTGAAAGAACTGGGAACTGTCGGTTATATAATCGGGCGAAATCAGGAACTGCCGGTTCCCTACTTAAAGCACTAACCTTTCATTGAGTTTTAAGGCAAGCTAAATAACCACTCCACTTACTTCCTCTTTTGTTAAAATTTTCTTATTATTAATATTATATTATATGTTTATTTATATATAAAATACGTAATTATATAATATAATTATTTTATACTACATATATTATAATAATAATAATAATATATAAACTCATGGTATAATTTACACTAAGCATATTATTAATATAAGTAAATATTAAATTAAATTAAAGTATAAATAAATATAAACTAATTATTGAATTAAAATTACTTCAATTTGAACGGAATCGAAAATGTGACAGAATCGGAGATTATAGAAACGTCCCAGAATCGGAACCGGCGATTCTAAAACCGTCCTGGAACCGTTCCTCCAAGGTTCCGGTTCCACTTTCTATGAAACCGGCGATTCTAGAACCGTAATTGGCGTTCAGGAACCGTGGTCACGTCTACTTGACGGTTGCCCCCATGACTCATATTGCTTCCTTCTGTTGACATTTGGGGACTATAACTCATAGGAGACGTTACCAAGTAGAGCCACACAATTGGTTTAAATTTATCTTGGCTCTCAAATTACAGGGAAAAGAAAAATGATTTAAAATTTTGATTTTAAGGCTTTAGTGAAGGAGCTACACTTGCACAATGGGAAAGGCAAAGCTCTTAAGAGATAAGGTAATGGAATGACCGACTGATGACGTCATTGGTTACGGCTGGAAACTTTAAGGTAATGGAATGAACCATTGCTATATCATGTAGCTAAGGTTGCCATCGCCATATTATGTAGCTAAGGTTGCCATCGCTTCCATCCCTATTTATCAAATATATTATTATTATTTTCATAATAAATGTCTTACTCTACGATCGCACAGTTACATGAGTTCGCTCTTATGCCTAAACGACAAGAAGTTAAAGACCGCTAACCTAACCCGTGAATTTGTAGGTGCTACTACTTCTTAGGCAATAGTAACTCAACTTGTGCTACTCATTGATTAATATTAAAATGGTAATACACACACTAAAAATTCAGACCGAACTATCCGTAACAATCACATAAAAGAATATTACTATATATTTCCAAAGTCAGTGAAACTATATGATTCTACATCTATAACTCAAGTCTTTTAACTCTCCCAATTATTTCCCTTTCCAAAACTAATGTTTCAATTGGAAAAGAAAAAACTCTTTTACAAGTACATCATAACACATGCCATGGCTAGCCAACAAGCGCATTACGAAAGAAAACATATATTTGAAAGATCATACATTTCTCTGGTCACCATAATAAATCAGGCGACTTATTTGAAATTAACCTCAGTATACTGTGAAATAAAATCATACATTTAAGGTTCTTAAGTATAGTATATTGTTAAAAGATTTTTCCGACCAAAGCACACACTTATTTTAAAATTAACCTCTCGTGCAAAATGACATCTCATCATTTATGAAGAAATTCAATGAAACTTTAATATACAGCAGAAAAACGAAGCAACAAATTCTATGTAACAATCATCATCATCATCATCATCATCATCATCATAGATCATCTAGAAGATGAAAACAACGCTATCGTGCACTCTGGACTTCTGGTTCTGAGCCACACATTCTGATATCCACATCAAGTTTCTGATCTCCTGCTCTCTCAACCTCATGTATGCAAAGAATACCCCGTAATGGAACTGCAGTTACCAACAACAAAACCCTCAACCGGATTAGTTATCAACTATTATAAACTCAAATTGACTCTGTCAAACGCTTGCTAACCCCCACACTCAAATTCAGTTCAGCACTCTTTGGCGACTAACCTGTTGCTCGAATGCTAAGCAAAGGCGTTTCACCTCCTCTTCATAAAATGCCTTGTCAAGCATCTGGCTCTCCCCATAAGACAACTTGGCAAAGATAGTTTGATAAGGAGGATACTTCTCCATGACACCGCGAACCTACAAGTGCACAGGCAGAAAGAAGTAAGCAGACAATCAATCAACAAATGTAGAAACAGACGCATATAACATTCATGGATTCATAATATATGGTATGATAGCACTGCAGCAATACCGGCAAAATGAATATTTAAAGAACATTTACAAATGAGGAAGCTAACATGATATTGATAAGTAATTGAGATAGGGCTATAAGAAGCAAAAAAACATTTGAATAGAAAAAAGACAAAAAGATGATACTAAGATTCATTGAACACTGTTGCAAGTAAAAACATCTTAAACAATACTGTTGGACAATACTGAGCAAAACAAAGTAATGACAGCTACCTGATCTAAGTCTTCACAGATGGCAAGCTCCTCATGGCCATAAGGGTAACTATTCAGTAAAAATATCAATCAGATGGGATAAAAGGAGGATAAGACAGAGAACAAGATAAGTTCTAGGCGATATTATTCAGTTATACAACTTACAGCAAGCCAAAATTAGAATATAATTTTCGGCGATCTTCTCGAGTAAGCTCCGTGCCAATGCTGCACACAAGAAACAACGTAAGAAAACAACGAAATTGTTTTTCCAGTTCTTTTCTTTTAACTGAAAATCCAGCCAGAGGAAAAAGCTAATAGTCTAGAGGATGCTCAGAAAAATCAAAGTAAAGAAATCTAAGCAGGAAAACCACCTATTAATGGTTATATTGACTGCTCTGCGATCAGACTCAAAAGCAAGCAGATCAGACATAATCTCACCGGTCGCACCTCCAAGTTTCTGTTTACCGGTTTCAAAATAAATAATTGGAACATGTCATGAACCCTTCAGGATATAAAACGATAAGTAATTTTGAAACATTTGAATGAGTGTGAACCTGGCAAAATTTATAGAAATCCTCAAGGTACGCCTTATAAAGGGTATTCCTCATGATCTCAATGTTCATATCGTCTAAGTCCTGAAAATGACAACAATCATGTAAGAGATGATTGAGTAGGGTAGAATATCAAACCATTAGTAAAACTATATGCACAATCCCACCATGCTTGCAATAAGACCCACCATCATAAAAGTAAAACCTAAGCCCAACTGTGATTAGTTTACCACTCACTAACCAGGACATAAATTCATATATCTTGCTTCCACTCACAATGACGATTTTGAAAAGAAAAGGAGGGGGGCTACTCCATAACTGTATCACTATAACCAAGTTCTCTATAATGATAACACCAAGCCCATTATGTAAATAGAAATTCATGCAGACAACAAAAAAAAAAGAGCAAATAGACTTGTATTACTATTACCTCAGAGGTAATACACTCAGAGAAGTATGGAGCCAAAGGTGTGTCAACAAGCACAAGTCTGTATAGCTCCCTCATATTCTGTGCTACAGCCAGTGTAGCAATACTGTGTAAACAAAAGACTGAATGTTAATCCACAGACAATGCAAAGAAAATCTGATGAATTAAGATACTTTACCTATCAAACATTCCCAGAGGATGGCATTTCTCCAACAATTCCTGAACATCTCTTTCGTGCAAGGTTCCAGTCACAATCAGGACGACATTGTCTATCATGTGACCATATCTGAAGGGGAGGGAGAAAAAGATCATTGTGATAAATAACTAAAAGAACTCGCAATATAATATGCTAAGATGGCATTGTATATCTGCCATGGGGAATAGGATGAAAAATAAGCACAATGCTGTTCTTCATCTGACATACTAGAAAACTAAAGAAATTTTTTTTGATCCAATAATAATTACAGAACATCTTCACAGCAAGAACCAATGGAGTAATTATATGAGCTTGGAAAAATTTTAAGCCTTACAATGCCAAGCATAGACATATCTAAGGGGCAATAAATCTTGAACATCTCCAGTCTCATTTGGCCTTGATATTAAGTCCCAAATGCATATTTGACTGCTCAAATGCACAATATAATACTTGGAAAATGCAGCAGCTAAATCATGCTTAAATTTAATATATTATATAAAAAAATTTTGCAAATTAATCAATCACATTAAATCCACGTAAAAGATGTAAACAATTCAAACAACAATATGCAATCACAAAATGAGCTAAAATAACTGTCGCCAGCAATTATGTCTACGTCCAGAGCTTAAGAACATTGAAACAAAAAAGTTTAGTAACAAGAAACAATGGGAGCAGTAAATGAGAAAAGTAATAATGAACCAAAACGAGAGAGAATAATGTACAATAGGCACTACAAACGATCAGCTATGCAGCACTCAAACTGACCACTCAAAACTGTATACTACTAGATTTGGTAGTATTAAGTAAATAACCGTAGTTAAAGCACTAATCCTTTTTAACTAGGTCCAGTATACCTTTAAAAATGAAATATTAAACAAACTCATTTACTAAACAGCAAAATCACCACCGAAAACAGATTGCCACAGTTAAAGTGTTCAATTACTTGCAGATAATAACAAAATAATCCAAGTTGAAAAGGAAAAGAAAAAATAGAAATGTCCATACGTAATATACTCTAAAAATGTTGACAAGGGCTCGGTAGCTTGGCTCAACAGGTGCTTATATTCATCAACCAATTTGAGAGTGCATTTCTCCACAATTGTAGTCGTATGCAAAGGTGATGGTTCTGCAGATATAAAGAAACAAAATCAAAGCTAACAAAAGAAGAGAAACTAATTCAAGTGCCAATAATACATAAGGGACATCATTAGCTTCAAAAGAGCAATCAAACAAACTTAGCAAGCAAAAGAAAAGCAGTCCGATTTAATTAACATCAAGCAAAACATTTATTTAATCAGAATCCATGACTACGACTAGGTTCCCCGTGCACATTTATGAGCAATAACTACAAAGTGATCATCACAAGAGGATTTAACTATGGCTTATCAATTATGGTCTGAACTAACTAACTCAATCGGGTTCAAGAAAACTAGCAGAATTAAGCTGAATTCCACTGGTGCTAAAGATGACACGAAACTGAAAGGCCAATTACTTTCTTACCCACATTTACACAAAAGAAACAATGCATATCAGATGCCCGTTCTGTATACATTTATCATTCATAAATGCAATACAAACACGAACTGTAGCAGATATCTATATATTCTGCCAGCATCGAAAAAATAGCATCTCAACAGAACACAATGTCGAATTGAGGCTCAGACAAACCGTTTTGCAGATAAGGCCCGTACTCGGTGGCGGAAAGGTGCATCTTGATGTCATCTAGGGTTTCGCACTGGCATAGATTGTTGTAATCGGCGGCAGTGAGCAATCCAGATCTGTGGCCCCTAACGATCGCCTCCAAATAGCCACTGTGGATGTTGAAGGTTAGCGCTTCGAATCCGTACATTTTGGTTGATAGATCTGATGATGAATTCGCGAGCGAATTGTAGAGAGAATCCGAATCCCCCAACTGGAAAACCCTAGGGTTAATGTCCAAAGGGATTTAGAGATTGGCTGGTAAATTTTAATTCATGCTACCGGAGGTCACATGGAGGAGACGATCAAGCTTTTATGGCAAAAACTTATAAACCCGGTTTTGGATTAGCCGCGCGTTTCCTCAAAGCTTTAGTTTAGTTTATTTTTATTTCTTATAAATTTTGTTATTGAATCATTCTATTATTGAATTTGGTTTATATTGAAAGTAAAAAAATATTTTTGAATATTTGTACTGGATATGGAAATATGGCCGAGGTCAAGAGGATGCCGAGGCGAGGATAAAGATGACACTATGATGGTAAATGGGTCTCGAAAGGGCGGCCCAAATTGAAGGCCAGGCAAGGCACGTGAACCTTCGAGAAGGGACACGTATTCCCTATATGCGTCCCTGATTGATTGTCTTGGCTAGGGATCGAGGAAGCGGTTACTATTGGATAAGGAAGAATAAACGCGTGATCACTCAGACGAGGTCAGAAGATGATGTGTCTAGTTCCTTCCTCCTGAATATACTGCAAACGTCATTGTCTATAAGTACTCGATCATATCAACAAAGAAAGGTAATGGACAATCACTAGACTTGTCTTATACTGTGATATTTGTCAAGAGACTGACCATCAAAGTGGAATCAGAGAGTTAGTCACGACTGCAAGTGGTGTGCATAAAACTAAGTCTTCATTGGGCTTGGCCCAAACGAAGAAGGAATACATAAGCAGTAAGAAATAAGAGACGCATAAAAGGTTCAAGCCCAAGATTAGGTTGGAAAAACTCTATAGAAACCGAGCCAAAGAAACATGCTTAGGTCGGTCCTACGGGATTTTTCTTATTAACACCATAAAAACCGAGTTCGGGGAAGTTAGGTCGGAATAAATGATGACACTGACACAGTAAGTAGAAATCATTATAGGATCAGGGATATATTTTGAATACATGCAGGAATTGCTCAGAATGATTATGTGAAAGAATCCAAAAGTCAAGCCATGATGAGAGGAGCGTATAAGTCATCATAAAAAGAGAGAGAGCAGTTGGAAGTACTTATGATCATGGCGCAACGGACATGTCAAAGTCTTGATATAAATACTAAGTCATAAGGCTTAGGACGGTACACAATCTATTTTACGTTTAAGTTATGAATGAATACTGTTTATCATCTTCTTCCTTACTGACTTGATCGTCGGAGTTACACCGGAGGGATAGCCCCGCTCGTTTTGTTACCTATTTCCGGCGACAGAACATCCTTCAGATCGATCCGAGCTATACCTCCTCATCCGCGCATATCCGAGCTGAAGAGGCCCGGATCCGATCCCTGTTGCTGCTCGCTTTCACCAAAGATCTCCACTTTTGGCCTGAATACTCGAGACTTTCATTGGGTCAAACGGTGCATCCAGTACCAGATCTTTTGCGTCACATCAGCAAGTGTCACGGAGAACGAGTCCCGGAGTCTCGACATGGAAGAAGGCTTCAACAATTTGCATGCTATACTAAAAATTTTCTTAAATTTATACCAAAATTTTATTTAGAAAATAACTATTTTATTTTTTAATTAAAAGTATTAATTTTGGAATGAAAATTATTTTTAAAAAGTACACATAATGATAATTTTGTCGATAATTAAACTTATATTTTTAATATAAAAGTAAGACTTCAACTTTAAATAATAAACAAGACATGAAAGTGATATTTAACTGAAAAGTAGTACTTCAAAATAAACAAGTCATTTTTCTTGTTAAGTATTACGATGCTCTTGATACTCATTCCTCAAGAACATTGCTATTGTTCACAAGTATTAACTTTGTTTGATTGTTGTCAACAAAAAAAAAAAAAAAAACTTTGTTTGATTGAATATCAGTACAAAAAATAATTTTAAAAAACGCCTATTATTCACGTAAATAGTGTCCGATACTGTTGACGTAAACAATGTCGCATACATAAACCAGGTTTACAACAAGTATTCCAACAATAATGATCTAATTCTAATTCTATTTCTATTTCTAAATCTGTTTAAACCTACCCCTATTCTACCTATCGTCTAATGAAGGCATATTAAAACTATACACATTTTACAAATAAAACTATTCATCATATTCATCAATGTCACTGTGAGAATCCGAACCCCAGAATTTTGAATAGGGCGAGTTGGACTGAGATGAAATAGGATTAGCAGCATTCCTAAATAGGATTAGCAGCATTCCTAAAGTCCATATAACGCAGACAACCCTCCTCTCCATTACTGCCGGCAATAGCAATTTTGCAACCCTTCACGGCCACCGCCGAACAACCAAAACCAGAAGCCAACGAATTAGCTAATGCACCAGTTTCAGCTTCCCAAACTTTCACATAACAATCTTCCGGTCCACCGGTGACTATCTTGTAAGCATCCGAACATATGTGCTTAACTGGCCCAACATGTCCATCCAGCTCCGCCATTGCTTCAGCTTTCCTCATGTCCCAAAGTGTTGCACTGCAATGATTTCAAGTTTCCAACATCATGAAGAAGAGAATGAGAATAAACCAAGCAGAACTAAGGTTCTTGTGATCCCATCAATCAGTCTGAAACGGGGAGTTTACCAGCTGGTTCCACCCGTGCAGATTAAGGATTTTGATGGCAGGATATCGAATGAATGTAACCCTGTTCGGTGTGTAACTCTGGATACCTCACGCATTGTCCTTAAATCTATTGAGCTTACTGAGGATCCAGCAGCAACATAGACCAATGATTCATGGCATTTCATGCCAACAGGCGCGCCACGTACCGAAGTCATCCCCACACAGCACGAAGAACGGACAGAGGAGGAAGACGTTGTGTCCCAAACTCTCATCTGTTTGTTATGTTAAAAGGTATCAGATCAGTAGCAAAACTAACACAGTAAAGGCCCATCTCTAACATATTCTGAGGACACATTATTTAAGAGTAAAAGATCCAATCTGCTGTCTCTATACCCAAACCAACATATGTTTAAAGACAGCAAATGATCTATTAACATATGGACTTAACATGAGAAAGAAACATACAGAAATGAAAAACCTTATTTTAGGGATGAGAGTACCTTGGAATCCTTCGACATGCTTACCAAAAGAGATGGCTTGTGCCTGGAAATAGAGAAAAGTGAGATAAATAGTTCAAATGTCTCACAAAACAACATATGCTTTTCATCTCTTGAAAAATTGAATCATGCAAAGTGAAGATAGCTAAAAGATTTCACACATCTCAATCTGAAGAGTATCTGCTGCTAACAATGCAATATAGATAAAGTTGAATGGAGCCCTTCAAATTCAACTCACACACTAGAAAAGATTCATGAATAAATTAGTGGTCCAGCTATATGGTGGTGTTTTGGAGCTTGCTTTTGGAACCGTTAGCCATTAGCTTCTTTTGCCTTTTGTGCCAATTGAATCCTTTGCATTTCAGTGTCACTTACAGTCTTTCCTCTCCCTTTATTCAATAAAATAACTACTTCTCCCTTTTGTTCCTTCTTCTTTCTGTTAATCTCTATTTCTCTTAATTTCTTTACACTAAAAGCACAATTAACAGTTCCATAAGAAAGGGGAATTGCTTATTCTTCATTTCTTGAATGACAAAATAATTATTTCTAGATTTTGATACATGAGAGCTTATTTTTGTGGATCTCGAAAGTGGCTGTTGCAGCAAGCACAAACAACTAACTAAAGAAGTAAAAAATTAATGAAACATGCTCATACATTTGCCACAAAACAGTTTCCTACTCACCCTGCTACTGACATATGAATGACAGGTTTCTTATGCCCATATAGGGTCCCCTGAAGTGCTTGTTGGCCTTGTTTCCCTTTCAAGTTAATAGACCAGAGGCGAACGGTTCCATCAGCACCTCCACTAGCAAATAGTTTGCCTTTGCCATCACCTAGCAATTTATCTGAAAGGGTTGTAACTTCACCATTGTGTCCCCTGAAACATCGGAAGCGAGATCCCTGCAAATAAGTAGCCTTCATAAATTTGAGTGAAGTAGGCAAGTCTTTCTGCAGAATAACTTCAAATTTCATACACATGAATCTAAACAACACATATGTCAATATTTGGCAATTACAAAATTCTGCTAGCATCTTCACCATATGTTATAGAAGTATACTTTTATTCATCATAGCAATACTGAACCTGCTTACTTAATACATAGCCACAGGCAAGCCTCAGTAGCAAGGCAATGGGCATTCTAGATCATATGTGCAAGATGACAAATTGCAACATGCAAATCATTGTCTGATGAACATATTATGGGTTCTTCAGCACAATTTCTCTATCATTAATTGAAGTCATCAAAGTTTCAGGTTATCAGATACAAATTACATCCTTCCAATATAAACAAGGGAATTCAGGTTTAAGGAATGTTTATTTTCAGAAAATGACATTTTTCACCACACCTTTGACCAGATACAAATCGTATGATCACGGCTTGATGTTACCAAGACAGTACTGGCACTCTGCACATTATTTCGGGATTCAGGTACATCACTCAAAGAAAACAATCTGCAGATACATCGATTTCACAAGAAATATTGTATAAGGATGGTGAGAAGCAAAGTGAAAAATCCAAGATAAATATTGTGTCGCTTAATTTCTATCCCAAATAAACAAATTACAAGGATGGTAAAGAGCTGCAAGCAATGCCAGAGTAGGCTTCTATGTGAAACCAAAAGGCGACCACCAAACTAAAATAGTCCTGATAATATGCCTAGGCTAACTGATATCCATTCCAGTCCACCCAGTAATGTATTTTTTCAACTGTTTTGACTCTTAAATATGCAATCTCTACTAACAAGATATAATAATCTTCAATATCCAACAAATCCTCAGGAATAATCAAAACCAAATGAAAAGAGAAGAACAGAACCTCATACAAGTTAGCCTAGCACGGTGATCACCAAATGACAAGAAGGAATCAAACCCACCAGGATAACAACCCGTCAACATGTGTATCAGGGGACCCTGCATTAGACAGACAGGAAAACAAAGTTAAATCTGACAGCCTGATAACAGGAGAACAGCTTGTCACAGCTTGTCTTGCTTAGATGCAAAACAGGAAGACAATGGGTTCACCAAAAAAGGCAAATGGCAACATTTTGAATAGAGGTGGACAGATAAAGATAGAAAAGTAAAAAAGATAATCTAAAATTTCCATGTTGATCGCTATAATAGTCGAATGCCACAACCACCACCATTAGAAGGGAAGAGATTATAATAAGAGAAATGAATAAGACTACAGCCAGATTATAGACCACATGAAGATAATGGGAATCAATGGCTGAACTCTGCACTTAAGCATATGATTTTAGCCCAAACTGAATATTTAAAATTCTGAAAACCAAGACGGAAATAATAAAATGAAAAGCATCCGAAGGAGTAAAGATTTCACTTTTCAGCTGAAACTATAAGGGATATGAGAAATCGAAAAGTATTCGACTTTTACAAATTGTACTACCTGAGACAATATCATATCATCTTCTAGCAAAAGAAGGTGGTCGTAAGACTTCAGATTGAACGCAAAATTTGTGATGCAAGGATCTTCAAACTTCAACTGCTGTGAAGAAGTGTGCCTGGCTAAGTACGAATTCCTGACACTCGATGCTTGAGGAAAGCAACAAGATACTGGGGAAGACCATCGTGCTCTGCAAATTCCGAAACCAAACACAAACAAAATCAAATCTTCAGGGGCATTTTAGCTGGAAAGTATGAATTCAAAAAACCAATAACGAAGAAAGAAAAAGGAGGAGAGATGATGAAAATGGGGAAAGTAACCTGTAGAGAGATTGCCAAATGGAATCAGAGTAAGCAGCGTTCTTGAGGAATTTACAGGATATAGCCATGTTAGAGATTTCTTGAATGCTCAGAAATCTGGCCGAGTAAACCAGGGAGTCTAGGTCCAGGTCCGTTATGGTCGTCGGTTGCTGCTCCGATGACGGCGAAGGCTCCGCCATCTTTCTTCCTTGTTTCAAAATGCACCGTTTTCTTTTTTGTTCGGTGACTGTGTAAGTGAGGAATTATTATTTGGAAAAATTCACTTTTGATCCCTATGTTTGGCATATTATCACTTTTAACCTCTTTTGTTTTGAGTAACACTTTTACCTTTACATTTGAAATTTTTTATAATTTTTTTCATTTCACCTGTTATAAGTGGTTTTCAAAACATTTTAAATTAGGCACTTTATGCAAATTTTAAAATGATATGGTTTAAATTTAACAATCAAAATTTATAAATAATTAAAATTGAGATGAATAGAGTGTAATTAAGATACATTTTTAAATAAATAATAAGTTTCATCTTTTAATGAATAATAAGTTTTATAAATTAAATTTGGATCCAAATATTTTACAAATGTTTCCTAAATAATATAGAGGCATACTAAACGCTGTAACGGTTTTACTAAACGCAGTAACATTCCTCTGTAAAAAGTCTGAATTGCCCGTTATGGTTAAAAAATTTTGTTTTTTCATTTTTTCACCTATAAGTAAGGTGCCAAGTTCATTATATTTTTTCAACCTTCAGAGTTAGTTATTTTCTATTTATATTAAACTGCATAAACACTTGTTTTCCATTTCATCACTGACACGTTTATTCAAATATGGCTGGTATACCCGAATATGATCCATATTACACTGTAAGTAACACTGTATTTATTTTTTTACTTTAAATTAGTTTGCATAAATTCTCTATATACCCATTCATTTTAATTTTTGGGAAAAAAACCCATTCGGGGGGATTTTTTTTCCGGATTTACGATTATCAGGACTTTTTTTGCTGTTTCTGCAACATTTCGGCCAGGACTGTCTCCCCGAACGGAATTCCCGGAATAGCGCCGACCGCCGGCGGTATTTTGACCAGAAAAAAACTGGCGGCTGCCGGCCGTATTTCCGGCGATTTTCCCGGCCAAAAACGTCGGGACAGTCGCAATATCCCTCCAACCTATGCTAATCATAATTTTGTCAGAACTTTGGCTCTAGGCGACAATATAATTGCACAATTTATTTGTTGAATCAAAATTTTTGTACTTAAGTATGCTGAACCAGGTTTTTTATATTAAAAGGATTTCCGCGTTGAGAATGATGATATTTATGCTGACCACACCGAAGTATTTCAGACAAACGAAGAGTTCAGAAGTAAGGAATATATGATTGCATGGGTTAAAGCACGAGCAGCTAAAAACAATATGACGGCAAGAATTACTTTCTCTTCAAAAATATTGGGGATGTTCCTAACAAGAGGGAGAAAAGGTAGAGTTGAGATAGGGTGCGATAGATCAGGAAAAGTTAGGGAGAAGGCACCCATACCGGAAGAGAAAAGCAGATGGAGCAATACAAGCAGCAAGATTACAAACTGTCCATTTCACCTCAAAGGACGAGAAATTGATGGGTGAAAGTGGACGTTAGAGGTCAGAAACGGTACGCACAATCATGAATTAGAAGAAGTTCGAAACTGGCATTCAGCGCAGACACGATTAACAGAAGCGGAGAAGAAGAATATTGCAGAAATGTCCAGTATTAACATCAGGCCGAAGCATATATTGGCCTAATTGCCCGTGGATGATCCGGAAAATGTTAGCCACATAAGACAGGTTTACAACGAATCAGCAAAAAGTAAAAGGGATGCGAGGGGAGATATGACTAACATGCAGTATTTCTTCAAACTTCTGCATGATCATGAATACTCCTATGTGTACTCAGGCGATGACGGAAGTAATGCAGTGTGCCACATCTTCTTTGCGCACAAGAAGGCTCATCTACTACTTGTTCTGTTTCCGTACGTTTTATTTATGGATACGACGTATAAGACAAACAGGTATGACATACCTCTGCTGCAAATAGTAGCTCATGTACCTACAGTTCAGTATGTTCATATCGCGTTCATTTTCCTGAGGGATGAGACTACTCCAAGTTATTACTGGGGATTGGCGCAATTAAGCACTTTATTCTAGCGAAACAAATACCCCCACGTGATCATGACTGATCGAGAGACCGCATTACTGAATGCTGTGGAACTAGTATTCCCACATGCTATCCAACTACTTTGTAAGAGACACATTGAAATGGATGTCAAGAAACATGTAGTGTCGGCTGGGAACGACAAAACTACAACGGATGTCTTTCTATATCGTTGGGGGCAAGTGGTGAAAGCCTTGACATATGAACAGTTCACGGAAACTGTGGATTATATTGATACTAAATATGGGAATAAATCGAGATTCATAAATGTTATTTCATACTTGAAGAAGACATGGTTGGATCCCCACAAGGAAAAGTTTGTGTCTTGTTAGACGAAAAGTATAAAGTATTACAGAGGGCACACAACGAACATGTAAGTTATTTATTGATTTCATTTATGATTTGTACATTATATAATTACGCGATGTTTTATATAAGGATTTATGTTCTATGAAGAATTTTAATGTCAATTGTCTTTCAGGGTTGAGAGTACACATGCACAGGTGAAGAAGGCTATTGGTACGGATAGAAAGGTGTTCTCAAGTATTTTTCACGACATTCATATTATGATAGGGTTGCACCTCGATGAAATTCGAACTAAAATGAAAACTTCGCGCAGCAAAATATACCGGAAGAGCGACTACCTACTGTATAGTAGGCTGAACGGTAGAATGTCATTCACTGGTATTACAATGGTGGATGACGAATATACAAAAAGAGTTGGCCTTATCGGGGACGATGGTGCGCTTTGTGGTTGCGAACTCCGAACAAGTTGCGGTCTGCCATATGCATGTGAGTTGCAACAGTTGGTGCGCGCATACCGTCCAATTGATCCTATCGACGTTGACGCATTCTGGAAGACGCTGCATTTGAGAGATACTGATATTCCAAAAACTCAGGAGGAGAAGCAAACCGCTGAAGGGCGACTGCATAAAATGTTTGTGGATGTCATGTCGCGTCCGAGCGCTGAGATATACAGGGTCATGGGTGTTGTGCATTCGACGCTTTATCCGGAAACTGTTGATTTAGCAGAGCCGGTTAGTAGGCCACACAGGGGACGTCCCAGACACAATTCAACCTAACGAGATCTATCAAGGTACGAGCGTGCCGAAAGGAATGCGCTACAACGAAATACGAATATATGTATTTAGTTTTAACATGTCATTGTGGTTAAATACATATACATATACTCAATTAAATATGCTTTATACTCACAGGTCGGCGATCCACAGGCGGGCAGAGAAGACGAAGGGTTGTGAGGCATCACGCTTCTGAGTGACCTTACGACTTTCCCGTATTTCTGAAGCAGTTCGTGTTCGAATACATTACCGGGCACGTTAATGTAGTGCCCGATGGATATTGTGATTTTAGGGTAATTGCCTATTTCGTACACGATGCAGATCAGGCGCAGTGGCACCAAGTGCGTAGAGACCTGCACCAAGAACTCCGGGATGAAACTACTTTTTGGCGATTCGTTCTTGGGGCAGTCGATTACGATTTAGTATTCAGGCTGCTAGATTGTTATGTAGTCCCAACAGAAGAGGATTTCTGGTTTGATTCTCATCTTCTGGGAATACTTGTCGCAACGAAGTACCAGAGGGTGGTTACATTATATGCCTAACAGAGTAATACTTTCCCTCCGCTCCTGTGGCGGGGGGCCGGTATCTCTACTGATCCGAGCAGTTTCATCAATATGGGGTTAATAAGACAAAATTATTTCATTACTTTGTTAACGACAGGGGAGGTTTTGCTACCCCTAATCTATCCGACGTGGAGTAGCCGGGCCTCAGAACAAATGCAACTTTGGAAATCTCATTTCGATGGAAAATTGGGTGAATTACAGAATAAATCGACTGCTGAGTGTTAATAGACGATATTTTTCATATCAACAGCTTAACGTTAACAGCAATTTATTTTTTATTTTACTTTCGCAAGATAAGATCCTCATCTTCAGAATTTTGGTGTAATAAATTTTACCAGTACTGAATTCAAATAAAATATCTATGCATCATTTCGATTGCGGTATTACCTTATACAATGCACTAAAAAAGAGATAAAAAAACAGTGATTACAGCAAATGGGACTCTGCCTAAATGTACTACAGTGCCGGCATTAAATCCTCCAAATGGCGAGCCACCTCCTCTATAGCACTCTCCCTCACGTCACCGGGGACGGTATCCCTGTTTCGGGGATGAGCATAATACATTTTACTTGCTATATATTGCAAGCGCTGCGTTTGGAAGAAATATCGAAATATAGTTAAAAAGATTGACACAATTATATAATTAATTAACAGAAAAAAGCATAAATTTGTAGTTCTTACCGCAACCGCAGATAGTTATTTTTTCGGGTCCAGTGGCTCATCCACTTCCATGTCGTCAGGACTAACACGAACGTGCATCCGCTGATGGAAGTAGTCGAGGTACTCAGGGCACGACTGATCGCCCCAATGAGCCCTCTCCATCTGCCTTATCACCTTATTCTTGGGATACATTTGCGAGATCTTAAGATTCGTATCAAACACGTAGGAGTACATTTTTATTTCAGGACCTCTGTAACAGCTCTTTGGCTGTAAAACTGTGTGACGGATCGACTGAATGAATCCAAATTGCCGCAGGAACCGATCAGGCATGTATGGCTCTGCCACCCCAGGGCAATGAATAAGACCCCTGTACAAGGTTATTGCGTGCAGTCCTACGGAATTTGGCCCAAAAGGAAGCCAATTGACTTAGTGCATGCGAAACATAGTAAGTGGATAATTGACTAGGTCGGCTATTACAATAATAAACATTAGAAGTTTTAAATGACATAGAAATATTACCTATTCGGATTTCATTCCGTCCAGGGCATGTCTGTATTTCAACAAATCCCATTTAGGCTCGCGCTTCCTGCCAGTTCCGATATGCCACTTAGCTGATGCTGGCCACTCAACATCCTAGGATCTCAGTTTTGTCGGATTAAACACGGGAAAGTATTCGTATATCCAACTCTATTAAAAAAAATAAAAAATAAATTAGTCATTTTATTCCCCAGGTATAAGGACTGAAATAATTTATAAATGATTCTTACAAACCTGCAATAAAGTCAGACACACGCCTAACTGGGCACTGTCCGCTCTAGAGGCCCGACCAAGATTGCGATAAAGGTTCGGCAAACATGTTGCACCCCACGCAAGTCCGCCTAGGCTTTCTACATCTTGGAGGTAAGGCAGGAAATGCCCAAGAATGTGGGTTTTTTTTCTTATCCACAAACAGGGTGTTTTCAACTAACCACAACAAATAACCTGCGGCAAAATTGGCGGCATCCACCTGTCCACTGAGACATTGCTCGCAGAGGAAGGACATTTTGATAGTGGCAAAATCTCGATCCCCGAGCTGGTCTTCCTGAATCCCTAACAACTCTAACAACAGTTCCTTCATCTCTGCCCGCTTAATTTTCCACCCAATTGACTATCCGCCAATCGAAATCCGCAATATGTACGCAACGTTGTGGAGAGTGATACTCATCTCTCCGAATGGCATGTGGAATGAATTAGTTTCTGGCTGCCATCTCTCAACAAAGGCACTTAGGAGTACAGAGTCTAGCTATGGATGCATAGACCAACCCAAATGTGCCAATTCGGATTGGTCAACTAGACTTTTTATTTTCCCTTCGGCTAACTCCCACCTTTGCAGATTGTTATAGCCATTATGGCATAACAATGCACCACGGTCCTACGTAATGGAATGAATAAAATAACACATTTTAAAAGCCAACTTATTAATCATAAATCGGAAATAAATAAAAATCATATCAAGAAATATGTAATAAAGCATAAAAACGATACCTGTTGATGCCATACGTAGTAGGCAACATGACCTTTAAAACTCTGTAACAACTCTGGATCTGAAGGTTCACCGTCAATCGGACCATCTAGAGGCCGGTAAGCCTCCCACTCGGCATCCCCTCTGGAGCCAGAACCGGACCCAGCCCCTGACACTAACCTACGCGAGGAGCCCATTACTTCTTTGCCTTTTTCGCTCCTCCGTCGGTTGGATGCATTTTCCCCTTCATTTTCATCCTCCAACCGCCCCGAGTTCCCTCTCATGTACCCCTGCGACTGAGATATGTCCATCTCAAATCTTTCTGCATTTTCCCTAACTTCTTCCTCCTCCGCATTTCTAATGTATGGCGGGGCAAATGGGATTTCGCGGTAATCAATGTTACTTTCCCTCATCGCATTTGATAAGCGAGAAGAGCCATGCGCTCTTCCTGCCACCTTTCTCTGCCGCTCGGATACAGTGGGATATATTCGGCCACCTACTTCCTCAGAGGAGGACTGTGTTGCCTCAGTGCTTCTATCACCCAATTATAAATTGTCATCCTTTTTGCTTTTGCTTTTGGTTAATTTCAATTTCAATTTCCTTAATGTTTCTGTCATCTGCAATAACATAAACGCGCATTTATTAATACAAAATTAATTGCTAACATATAAAGAACAAGAACATATTTACAATTACAGAAATTTTAAATTGTTGGCGCAAAAGTTGCCCCGTTCAGGCATAAAACATCCAGAAAAATCCCGTCGCCCGCCGAAAAATACCGCCGGCGGCCGGCAGTATTCCTGGAGGGAAATACCGCCGGCTACTGCCAGTATTTCATTCCAGTCCGGCGACAACCGGCCGGATCTGCGAAGATCCGGAGAAAAAATTAATAATTTCGGGGAAAATACTAACAAATCCGGACATATTACAACTAAATTAATCAAACAAACAAATAATCTCACAAATAAAATAGTACTGAAACAGATATTAATTTGAGACACTGACCTTTAGTCGATCGTATTCGCAGTAACCGTTTTATCCGGTTTAGCTAATTTTGTGATTCCTTCTTCTCCATACAGCTCCGCAGCCTCAATTGTATTTCATTTCCTTTGCTTCAGTCTATTTATAAACGGATGCAGAGGAATTTGGTCTTTTTTTTTTTTTCCTCCCGGAGTACTGTTCACCCGTTTTCTAATTTTTTTTTCTTTTGGGCCAGGGGCATTTTAGTTTTTTCATAGGGGAATGTTACTGCGAATAGTAAAACGGTTACTGTGTATAACAATTTCGATAATATAAGACTTAGAAACCTCCTACATTCCCCAATCTCCTCTACTAGGACGCACCGTATTGTACTTCAATGTCGCAGTGGACCTCCCCAACTAGATGAGCTATGCATCTCGTTGCTGCATTTCAGAGTCCACGTGCTGGTTTTTTGGCTTGGTCAAACAATTGTGGGGCATCTCCTCTGCACATATTGCGAAACCCTTGCGCAATGGAAGCCCTCCGCCTAGCCGAGCATCGCCATCATCCATAGAATAAATGGGTATGAATAGGACCGCTCTGACATAGGGGCGATCTATGAGGACATTCGGAGCCGTCTGGCTTACCTTTCCCTCAACTCGATACTCTTGGTGCGGAGAACCCGTAATACCATTGCCACAACTTAGCTAAGCAAAACAAACTTCACCACCTCGACTCCCAATTTTGGATCAACCTCCCACTAGTATTTCCTATGTTTACTCGTCTTCATTTACTTAGGGCCTGTTCTTTTCTATTATTTTGAAAATATGTTTTTGAAAATAGTTTTATAATGTAAAAAGATATAGTTGAAAAGTAAAAGGTTTGATTGAAAATTATGAAAAATAATTATATAATATATTAAATTTACTGTTAAAATCAAAACAAAAACCAAAATAAAAACCAAAACCAAAACAAAAAAAACAGCCCCTAATATAAGCTTTATTTTCATCTCAAAAAAAAAAAAAAAAAGAAATCTCCTTCAAGCGAGAGAGATCAAAACTGTCAAATTTCAAACATAAAAAGGTACGAGTGTTAGGCCCTGTGTGGTATGATTCTCAAAATCATGTTTTGAGAATCATTTTAATTTTATAATATTAAAAAGCTGATTGGGAATGTAAAAAAGTGTGTTGAAAATGTAAAAAAATTTATTAAAAATGACAAAAAAGTATTACTCCCTCCGTCCCACTCAAAGAGTCCACTTTCAAAAATTTTTTTTGTCCCATTTAAAGAGTCCACTTTAAATTTATTTACATTACATACCCTTGCTAATATTAATGGGCCTGTTCTTTTTGTTTCGTTTTGAAAATTGTTTTGGTTTCAACAGTAAATTTAATATAATTTAATCATATTCCATCATTTTCAATACAATTTTTTACTATTCAGCATCTACTTTTTACATTTTCAATACACTTTTTACATTATAAAACTATTTTTCAAAACTAGTTTTCAAAATCGTTTTCAAAACGTTCAAAAGGAACAGGCCCATTGCCATGTGTGGCTCACAATTAACCTTTATTTCTAAAGTAAGGATATAAGTGGAAAATATGATGGTAAATTACTTATTTTATTTGTTGTACCTCACAACCCATAATAAATTGTACATATTTCAAAGTGGACTATTTAAGTGGGACGGAGAGAGTATAAAATTGGAAATGCATCTCAAAACATGATTTTGATATACATCTCACACATGGCCTTATATTCAAAACAAAATATCAAAATTGATACGAAACCAAACATAAAGACCGTGCAAATTTTCCTGATTTGATATGACTTGTTAAATTACTCATTTAACCTTCTAAGTCGCCCGATCTTCCTAGTCCCACTCCCTCAAATGAGTTGTCTGTTTTGAGATGCATTCCACACAGGGCCTTATACTCAAAACAAAATATCAAAATTGATACGAAACCAAACATAAAGACCGTGCAAATTTTCCTGATTTGATATGACTTGTTAAATTACTCATTTAACCTTCTAAGTCGCCCGGTCTTCCTAGTCCCACTCCCTCAAATGAGTTGTCTTTTGACCAACGTCTCACTAGTTTCACTCTCCCCTCTCCGGTCATAATTACTGCACCGCCAAAACCCTAACCGCCAGCCCCTCCGCCGCCCGGAGATGCGGTCCGCCGCCTCTATCCTCCTCGTCCTCCACTGCCTTTTCCTGTCCTCAGTCAGCTGGACAGCTTCCGGTGCTTACTTAGGCCTAGGTTCCTTTCTTAGCGAGCAATACCGGCGTGATCCACAGGGCAACAATGATTCGTTTGCTTCGCTTCCCTCCTCCGTGAAGAGATCCCTCTCACTCCCCTCCAGTGAGAACCCGCCGGTTCCGGCTTCCCTTCTCTCTCTCCAGGTTTCGGTGCCCGTCACCGTGAAGCTGGTGGGACCAACCTTTACATCATCCTCTCCGCCCCTCCTTACTTCTTACCTGACGTCCGCCGTCTCCTCCGATCATTACCACGTGATTACTCCGTTCTCCGGCTCCCATGCTCACCGCCTCTCCCTTTCTCACTCCCTCCACCTGGATGTGTCTCTCTCCTCCCCGTCTCTCTCTAATCACCTCTTCGAGACGCTTAAAACCCATCTCTCCAATGCTCCGGCTTCCATCCGAAACCCTTTGACCTCCGTCCCTTACAATCTAATCGATGAAATCATACATCAAGATTTCGAGAAGAACAAGCCCGTCGATGGAATTTATATCTATATCCTCCATTTGGGTTCGCAGTCCAAGACCTATGCCTACAGCTACACCCCTGGGGATCCCTCCCCTGGTGTTACCAATGCATGGGCTCTATCTGGACCGGGAAGGATCGCTACTTGTGGATCGATTTGGGAGCTGGCCCTGTGGACTATGGGCCGGCGTTGTCCGGAGATGGGGTCTTGCCCAGAGGTGAGTTTCATCCGTTGGCGGCAGTGCACGGCCGGCCAAAGTCTCAGAAAGCGTTGCTGGCTGACTTAGCATCCCTGGTTTGGAGCGCTTATCAGGTGCTTTTTGTCCCTTCATTGAGAATCCCCGTGTCTCTCGAGAACTCTTTGATCGTTCAATTTATACATATACATGGTGCTTCTCCGGATAGTTACGGGTTAGATTGGAAATCGATAGAGAGAACCCTTGCCGATGAGATCACTGACAAAGGGTTGCTGTTGCTTGATCAGAAGTTGAGTTTTAAGAATTATGAGGTGAAGCTATCGGAGTGCTCGATTTGTTCCTTTGCCATTTCTAGGGCAACCACTTCATATACTTCTAGGTACTTGTTCGATAACTATACTTTGATTGTTAGTGAGTACTTGGACTCTAAGCGGTTACATCAGACAATTTCTGAATCAGCTGAAGAGTTTAAAAGGTTGGCTAAGCTCCCCGAGGAAGATTTTTATAGTAAAGTGCTTCCTGTGTACGTGTTTGATTTGGATGTTAGTACGATTATGTTGCTTGATCGGTATCACCAGTCTGTTGCCTTTAAGGACATGGTTATTGCAGTCAGGACGAAGAATACACAGACTGTGAGTGATTACAGTTGCAATGGCCGTCATGTGTTTACTCAAACTCGAGAGCTTCAGAGACCACTAGTGGGCTCCATTCTTCAGAGTATGTGGGGAGTTTCACCCACGCATTTGGTATGGAGTCCTAGGCACAATAGTACACTGGTGGATTATACCTGGAGTGTTGGGCATACGCCATTTGGACCCTTCTCCGAGATTTCTTCATTATCTTTTGTTCAGAAAGATGCAGCTCGAAGGAATGTGCTCTTAACAAGTTTTAATTACACTATAGGTAGTGCTATTGATGTTCTGGAATCCATTTCTGCACATGGTGGGCAGGGGAAGCTCTTAAGGAAGAATCAACATACTGAGTTTATTCAGAGGTGGAATCTATTCAAGTACAAGCTAGACAAAGCCATTTCTTCACTGTCACATTTTGATTTTGAGATGGCTTTATTCTACTTGAGGTCATCAGATCACGATTTATATGCCATCCACTCTCTTGTTTATCAAGCTTCTCAAGAACTGGAGGCCTCACTTAGTTGTTTCCAGGATCCTCCATTGCCATGGGGGTCTATTTCTATATCTGTTGGAGTCTTCTTTGCTCTAATATATGTTTACTCAAGAAGAGATATATTGTTCAAGAATAAGAGGAAACAGTTTTGAGATTTTTCAGATCAATGTATTTTTCTGGTTTGCAGCTGTTATGATCTGTATTACTGTAAGAAAGTTTAACTGTATACCATTCTTAAGGTTTTTAAATAGAGTTGCTTCAGGGATGGATCCTTTTACCTTTATATTGTGTTTGGTCTCAATGGAATATTCACCAAAGGTGTTCTGCTTTTTGCGTCCAATGTTTGATGCTGACTGAATCAGTCAATTTGTTTCTGCTGATAAAACTATCTTAATTTCTATCACCTTGCCAAATTGAGACTTCTATGTTGATTCTGTCTGGAGGTGGTATGTGTGTAAAGTTTTAGTGAGGTTACGATCGACAGCGTCAAGGATAAGATTCAAGAGAAGAAGGAAGGGTACACCACCGGACCCATCTTCGGTTCAAGACAAGGAGGGCATTCAAGGTCTTCCTTCATATACTGTTGCCTTTGCTTATTGCAAAGAGTCATTGGTTTACCGAGTTTGTAAATAAAAAATGAATTGGTCTTTGATCCTCTTTTTCTGTTTGGCACCATTTGTAGGATCTAGGAACCACTGATTATTTTTGTCTTGAATGCAAAGTGAGGTTTAATTTTGAGTTGTCTGATTCAGAAAATCTGTGTTAGTTTTCCTTCTTTCCTCTTCTTTCAATGGTTTATATGGTCACTGTCTTGGGTAGTGTGGATTCTAAAATGTGGACGGCGTTCTTGATTTAGAAACAAGAAGAAGAATGGTCCTCCTGACAAGGACAAGGTTTCAGTTTCAGTAGTATGCTCTGGGTTGGAAGGCATCTACTTTCCTAGCCTTCATTCGTAAGTTTTTGCACTATATGATATGCTGCAAAGTTGGTCTTTATGCTAATTATTTTGCCAAGATTTCTTCTTTCCATCTTTGCTAAGTAGTAAGGTCCTTTAACTCGATTTTCTTAAGCTTTACTTACTGATGATCAGGAAGATAAGTTGATAACAGTCACGTGTTAAAACAAAATGTTGACAAGGTTGTTGTATTTCGTGATGTAGGAATTTTACTAGCCAAAGAATGATAACAAGTAAAATAATGTAGAAATGTTTGAATGTGTTAAATGTTGTGTACTAGATTTCAATAATTTTCAGTTTTGGATATTACATGCAATTGAAGCACTACTGCAATAGGCACGGAGAACTTTATTCAAATAAGCTCATATTTCCTTGCGTCCCTTTTTATGAATTGACTCTATAAATTATGACAGCCACTTCGATACGAGGACTACTATATATCGTATATCTTTTTTTATTCAAAAATGTTAACACTCTTACCCTCTCTATTCTAGTGTTGTTTGCGAATGTGGCTCTTGTGGAACTGAAAAGCAGGCACTGAGTGAGGAGGAAAGGCATACAGGTTGCAAAACCAAAAACTGGAAGACAAGCATCATAGTGAAAGGTTACATGATACCGCTAGAACAATGGGTTCGTGTTTTAAATTCTTTGAACACCTTGAATGTTGTCTACATCATCATTTTTAATGGGACAAAGGTTTAGTTGTTGTATATGCATCAGTTGTGCACAGGTTGTGCCTGTCTCTTAGTTTCAAGTTGTTATGTTCCTTTTATGTAATTTATTATTTGCCACTTGAATAATGCTAATCTGTTGGTCAAGACATTGGCAAATGACATGAGTATTTGACATTTTTTTTTTTTTCACCTATGAAAATTGCCATCATGCTCTCAGCGACCGCTGATTTCCATCCTAATCTCTCTCCTTGCAATATTTTTAATGGCATCTATGTGGCTTGTCAGAGGGTAAAGGTAGCCGAGCATCATGCACGTGGTGTTGTTTCTGTCAAGTCTCTTAAACGTCCTTCAATTAAAGTTGGGAGGCAGAAATTGCTTGCGTTTCTTCAAGGTATTTCCTTTTGCTTAAGGGCATCTCCAGTGCCTCTACCTAAAAAGCAGGTATTTTTATGCTACATCATCTGCCACTTCACATAATACCTTTAACCATATTTCTCTTTAACAATTCTACCCAAAAAGTAGGTATTTTATTGCCACATCATCTTCCACTATCAATTATTATATACATCTTATTTATATTTACTCATTTATTATATCATTTTTAATTCTGTATAATTAAACATCATTATTAATATTTTAATGAATATAATTTATTTATAAATTATATATTAATAATATTTTAATAAATAATTTTTTTTAATAATATTTTAATGAACATATTTTATTTTTAAATTATATATTAATTAAAGTTAATACATACATATTTTAAATAAAAAAATTCATAAATTTAAACCGGATAGCAAGCAATACAATTATATTAGAATTATGAAAAAACATTACATAATTTTTTAAAAATAGCATACATGCAACAAATAAAGGAATACAAACAAACATAAAAGAGTACATCGACATATAAGCAAAAAAATTACAACATGCCCCACGACTTCTTGATTTCTTCACACATGAATTGGTGTATAGACAGTTGTTCCGATGTCATAACGTCAGTATTTTTCATGAGAATTTTGTACTCCTTTGTTTTGGTTAACCGTGACATGAACTCATTTTTTGTATTGAGACTCTCTCTGATTTCTCCAATCTCGTCTGATTTTCCTTCTTCCTTAGGAATCCTTTTCGCTGCCTTTTGCACAATTGGACGAACACGATCTGTATCATCTGCCTTTTGCCTTTTGCCCATTTTTTTTAGATGACAAATGATAAATAAGTGCAGAAATTTAAGAAGGAGAATGAAAATTGATATAGAAGTGTAGAGAATGGAGAACTTTAACATATATTTATAACATAAAAAAAATAGCCGTTAACTATAATTAAAAATTTTAAAAAAAAATTAAGTAGCAAGCAACGGCTAAAATAGCCGTTGCTTGCTACTGGAGTGAAAACAGCCACAAGAAAAATTGGTCCGAGAGTCAACAATAAAAAATTAAAGCAAGCACTTGCATGCTCAAATAAACAAATATCAACAATTGTAAAAGCCACCAAACCCGCCCCCACTCCCTCTCTTTCCTCCCCTTCTACCCAGGTAGAGAGTCTCTACCTGGGTAGATGTTCCCTAGCTTCTACCCCATTTTCACAATAGTTTCTACCCAAAAATGGTGGGTAGAAGCTGACTGCCATGTCAGCATCTACCCACCATTGTGGATGCTCTAATTTTATTCTCCCTTTTATCAAAGCATGCAGTTTCGTTTTGTATGTATATCCTTGACAGGAATTGACTTCTATATCTTTTTAATCTCATAGTAAAATATGATTCGGTTTATGCCAAGTGGACAACAGAGAGGTTTCTGTGTGCAGATGCGTTGAAGATTGGGATTACAATAAAATAATCATATGCAACAGGTGGTGGTAAAGCTGAGTTTGATTCTCCGATAGCTAACGATTTGTTCTTTTTTTGGTGTTTATTTGGTTTGGATTTCATAGATAAGGCCTATAGATATTTCTTTAGAGTAAATTCAAACTAATTTGGGATAATTGAATGGAATGTATTTGGCAGAGTCAACAGCATCTGGTGCTGAGGCTTCTTTGATGGCTTTGTCTAGGAAATACAACCAAGATGGTACGGTCTGCCGCTAGTATGCTTTTTTCCGCCTTTTTGTTATTTGATATGTTTTAATATCTGTGGGTCACTTTAAATACAACGTTTTCGTGTTTTCTTAGTTGTTGTTGCAGTCATTGTACCTGCTTCTTTAATTGATTTTCTTCGTTTGTGATCTTGTCTTTCAGGAAAAACACACACAGAGAGTTACATAGCCAAAGAAGAAGATCAAGTAGATCTGTACAATCTTAATAATCCATCAAGAATGTAGGGGAATGTTACTGATAGTTGTTAAACTTGTTGGATTTTTTTGTTTGATAAAATGTCTTCAACATGGTTCAATACTTGGTGGATGGCTTATTTTTTACCATTTGGAAAGGATTCCTAATTTGCATCTGCTCTATGAGTTCTCATCATTCTGCTATCCGGTCTTCGATGTTTTTCCTTTGTATTATTTTGGTATTTCAGTTTTTACATGGAGAAGAAAGGGCTGCTGCCTGTATATCAACGACCTATCATATCAGGTGTTTTATCCAACACTTTCAATTTTTCATTCCAAGAAAATGACTACTTTAAATTATGACTTTGAGAACAAAACAGTGAAGCTCTTGCTTTAAGATTCTGATTCAATGACAATGTTAGCTTTCTTCATTGTTTGGTATTACTAATATACATGTGTGCTTGTGCACTTGGTTATGACTGGAATAGCTGTTTTGTTGGTGGATAGAATAGGTTGAAGAACTTTGCTACTTGGTGGTGTCTCTTCTAGGGTAAGTATGTCTCAGTATTTCTTGCATATTCCATGTGTATAGACATTTGCTTTCTCAATTAAATCTGTTAGGACAGTTCTCTTACTTGATTCCGCTTTCGCTGCTCATGACAACTAATAATTCTTGGTGTCGTTTTCTCATATGAAGGCTGTTTTTATTTTTCTACATAATTTTATTTTTTATGACATATTATTCGTGGTTTTCTTTTTCTGCCCATATGACACTCTTGTTTGAACACTGTCTGGATTTCCCCGAACTCAAATTGGTTTCACAAGTTCCGATTGCATGGCACAATACATTTTTGTTTGAAGGTATGCGTTTCCACTTCATGTGCTCAAGTATATTGTGTAACTTTAAACAATCTTTTGGCCATGGCAACCTTTGATTATGGTGGCCGAATGATATATTTCTCCCTTTGCAGATGATATGGACTCACCAGCTATCAAGCAGCATCCTTGCTCATGATTTTATTACTATAATGACATGGTTCATTTATTTACCACTGTTGGTGTCATTTTCTGAACTTCAATGTAGGACTCTCTTTGGTTGATTTCCGATTGTGTGCTTTTATTCTGTTAGAGAAGACTTCTTTTCTTCTTTCTATTCCCGAGCAAACATGGTGGCAAATTGTTGATTTTTCAAAACACATTGTAATCACACTGTGCTTGCTCGTGGAGCTGATCATGGGGTTTATGGGAGTGATAAAGAGTAATCCTAGAATACCAGAATATTTTTAAGTCTAATATAGCAGTTAATGTTGCCATATTGTGATTGTTTTCCTGCAATCTATGTTATGCTTTTGGTTTAGTGCTATTGTGATTGTCTCTTTCTTTTTAATTCAGAAAAGGAAGATTTTTCGTTCTACCCTTATTTTGGCACGAAAGAGAGTTTGAAAGCACGATTTTCCCAGTTATATTGGAGGAGGAGAACAGATGAGAGAAATTTCTTGGAAATCGATTTCTTCACTTGTTTTTTTTTTTTTTTTTTTTCCTGAAGAAAACGATTTTCGATAAATAGTTTTCTTCAGATTTTTTTTTTTTTCGATTTCTGAATAAAACGACTTCCTGCAAAACGTCTCCTTCAGACTTTTTTTTTTTTTTTTGGTTCCTGAAGAAAACGATTTCGCAGAACTCTTTTTCTTGAAGACTTTTTTTTTTTTTTTAAATTTCTGAAGAAAACGATTTCCTAGAAAATGTTTCGTTCAGACTTGTTTTTTTTTAAATTTCTGAAGAAAACTATTTACATGCATCGTTTTCTTCAGACTTGTTTTTATTTTTTGGTTTCTGAAGAAAACGATTTTCGGGAAATCTTTTTCTTCAGACTTTTATTTATTTATTTTTTTTGGTTTCCGAAGAAAACTTGTCCCGGAAATAGTTTTCTTAGGACTGTTTTTTTTTTTGAGTTTATGAAAAAAACGATTTTCCGGAAACCTTTTCTTCAGACATTTTTTTTTTGTTTTTTTTTGGTTTATGAATAAAACGATTTCCGGAAAATAGTTTCCTTCATACTTGTTTTTTTTTTTTTTTTTTTTTTTTGGTTCTTGAAGAAAATGATTTCACGTCAGACTTGTTTTTTTCTTTGGTTTCTGACAAAAACGATTTCCAGAAATCGTTTCCTTCAGACTTTTTTTTTTTTTTTTGGTTTGGTTCCCGAAGAAAACGATTACCTTGAAATCTTTTTCTTCGGACTTTTTTTTTTTTCCTTGTGATTCTGAAAAACGTTTTCCTGGAGTAGTTTTCTTCATACTTGTTTTTTTTTTTGTTTCTGAAGAAACCGATTGCCTGGAAATCGTTTCCTTTAGACTTGTTTTCTTCTTGGTTTCTGAAAAAAAGGATTTCCCGAAAATAGATTTCTTTAGACTTGTTTTTTTTTTTTGGTTCCTGAAGAAAATGGTTTCAGGGAATTCGTTTTCTTTAGATTTTTTTTTTTTTTTTTCGGTTTCTGAAGGAAACGATTTCTGGAAATCGTTTCCTTCAGACTTGTTTTTTTTGGGTTCATGAATAAAACGATTTTCGGGAAATATTTTTCTTTGGACTTGTTTCAAAGTTTCTGAAGAAAACGATTCTCACACTTATTTGTCTTTTTTTCCGTTTTTGAAGAAACCGATTGCCTGGAAATCGTTTCCTTTAGACTTGTTTTCTTCTTGGTTTCTGAAAAAAAGGATTTCCCGGAAACAGGTTTCTTTAGACTTGTTTTTTTTTTTGGTTCCTGAAGAAAACGGTTTCAGGGAATTCGTTTTCTTTAGACTTTTTTTTTTTTTTTTCGGTTTATGAAGAAAACGATTTCTGGAAATCGTTTCCTTCAGACTTGTTTTTTTTGGGTTCCTGAATAAAACGATTTCCGAGAAATATTTTTCTTTGGAATTGTTTTTTTTTTTTTTTGGTTTCTGAAGTAAACGGTTTCATGGAATTCTTTTTCTTTGGACTTTTTTGTTTTTGTTCCTGAAGAAAACGGTTTCATGGAATTCTTATTCTTTGGACTTTTTTGTTTTTGTTCCTGAAGAAAACGGTTTCATGGAATTCTTTTTCTTTGGACTTTTTTTTTTCGTTTGTGTTCCTGAAGAAAACGGTTTCAAGGAATTCTTTTTCTGTAGACTTTTTTCAAAGTTTATGAAGAAAACGATTCTCAGACTTGTGTTGTTTTTTTTTTTTTTTTTTTTTGGTTTTCTGAAGAAAAAAAACGTTTTCCGGGAAATCGAGCTCTTGCTTTTGCATGCAGTTATTTTATTTTAAGTGTGAAGTGAGTGATTAATTGCAGTTCTTTAATTCACTTTGAATATACACGATGGCGATATATGATCCAAAATTTCTTATAACCTATCCACTTAGTGAGACAAAGGCTTAGTAGTCGTTGCATATCTAGGATGAGGATAATGACAGATTTCAGAATCCTTTATATGTAGTCCGAGCGTCATATGATTAGAAGCCATATCGTAGGATGATGATGCAAACTCGGGGAGCCAAGGTCCACCCTTCACCTTCTGATATCACAGAAGCTGGTCGGAAAATTCTGCAAATGGAGGCCTCACTTAGGTGTTTCCAGGATCCTCCATTTCCATGGGGTCTATTTCTATATCTGTTGGAGTCTTCTTTGCTTAATTTATGTTTACTCAAGAAGAGATCTATTGTTCAAGAATAAGAGGAAACAGTTTTGAGATTTTTCAGATCAATGTATCCTTTCTGGTTTGCAGCTGTTACGATATCTGTATTCCTGTAAGAAAGTTTAACTGTATACCATTCTTAAGGTTTTTAAATAGAGTTGCTTCACGGATGGATCCTTTTACCTTTATATATTGTTTGGTCTCAATTGGATATTCACCATTGGTGTTCTGCTTTTTTACCTTGTATGTTTGATGCTGACTGAATCATTCAATTTATTTCTGCTGATAAAACTGTCTTGATTTCTGTCACCTTTCTAAATAAAAACTTTTATGTTGACTCTGCTTCACTATCTGGAGGTGGTGGTGGTGTATGTGAGGTTACTAATAAAGTAATAATGTACTGCACTTTCATACTTCTTTCTTTTGATCAGTATGTCTTCTTGTTCAATCATTCTGGGTAAAATAGAGATGATAGCACAAGCAAGGTAACTGGACACAGGATATTGTTATCGAAGAGAGAACAATATCAGGTTAAAGTATAACATGTTAGAAGCAGAAATCTCCAACTGGCGGCAGGCGTAAAAAGGTAGAGCTAGCCAAGATACCATACCATTGTCTATCTTTTCCTTCTTAGATATGTTATTATTTTACACAGAGATGATCATAGCGTGGCTCGTAGGTTCTCCAGACTGTCGTAATTGAAATGGAATTGCTCTTGCAGTTCAATGCCATAACCATCAGATAGGTCAAATGGTGCATCAGCTTCTCCATTTCCATCACCAAATATTCCAGACAAGTATTCACCATTAACCTCCTCGGACAGGTTTTTGCCACTCTCTGTATAATTCTCCTCTTCTGTAACAATGGAGTTTTTCTTAACCAGTTCATGGAAAATTGAAGATCTCAGTAGAAGGCCAAGTGCTGTTGGCGAGGAAGACTGTTTACACGAAACAACTGGCAGTTTCTCTTCGCTCCCTCTATCCCTATTGAGGTTCCCTGAACTGAAGGATCTTTGGAAGAAATGGGATTGGGAGTTTTCTCCTGCATAGAAGTTGGTAGATAGAAGAGTCTGTGGATCTGTGCTAGTCTTTGATGTTTGAGCAGAAGCTGGATTGTATACTCCTGCTTTCAACCATCTGATGTAAGTGCTCAAGTCGAAATTGGTCACAGCGTTGATCCCTCTGTATTCAATCGCGGCAATGTCATACGCTCGAGCTGCCTCCTCTTGGGTACCTGCGCAAGAATGTGCTTAAATACACTGTCCAAGTAACAAGATATTGGTATTGCTCTAAGAAGAGTTGTTTGGGTGGCTGTCACTCACTGTAAGTTCCTAGATAGAGGTATTTGTTCCCGAAAACTCTGCCAATTCTTGCTTCCCATCGTCCGTTATGATGGTGCCTACAGTATGACAGTGAGATGATTAAGGTAATTTCTATTCACAATATTGATTCATTTCTGTCTTGTAGAAATGTATACCTTGCAACACCCCTGTACTTAGATATTCCTCTTGAAAAACCACTACTTTTTCTGCAGTTGAAAAAAAAAAAAAAAAAAAAAAAAGAAGTCTTCATTACAGTATGTCCTTGGAATCTTGGATGGATAACATAATTCTTATGAGTTCTATGGACTTACCTTCTCAGTGAGGCAAGGTACTCTTCTTTCGTTACTGTCTGCATTATCTCGATTTCGCTTTCATAATCAGTTATCTGCAGAAAATGTTATAAGAATCAGGGATGAGATGTGTCGTCCTTCCTGCATGATCTATAAGGAGTTTATGGTTTTGGTATGGTACCGGGAAATTAGTGAAAGTTGATGTGCCCCAATACTTGATTGCAGCTAAATCATATGCTCTTGCTGCAGCTTCTTCTTCATCATACGCTCCTACAATTTGCAAAGTTACTTTAGTTTCAGCTTACAAAATCTGATACACAAACCAGAAAGCCTTTAAACTCCACATTCAAAACGACTCACCTAGATAAACTGCAGCATTCCAGAATTTCCGTTGTGAAGTTCGTTGCCAGAATGAAATCATGAAATTTTGAACGTCAGATACTTATATACCACCATTGAATATTATAACTCAAAAATTTGTGAACGTTTTGTATGAACTTACCTTGTTTTCCTTTCTTCTTCTGGGTTACGTTCCAAGAAAGTTTGTCCCACAGGTGTGCTTCGTATCGGCCTGTCCATCTATGCCGGCTCACCCCTCGAAACCTGGAACTCCTTTTCACGGTGGTTGGCGCGGAGGAAGATAGATCAACCTGCTGTAATTGTTGGCCCTGATGGCTTGCAGCAACTTTAGCATCGGCCGCCACCTGATCCCTTCTTCGGCGCTTGACAGACTTCGCGTCAGGAGCTTCGCCTTCCGCCATGCACATGCTGCGTTTCGCTGGATTCGCCTCGCTCTTAATCATGGTCGACATTGCGTGTAATATTCCCTGTTTTTCTTTCAATATTTCCGCTTTCTGAGTTTCTTGTTCCTCAGAGAATGTAATCTGATGTGCCTATATATATATATACACATTGATACATAATCGTGTTCGTGCGTTTGTTTTTGGCATTATTGTGTCTCAGAAGTAGCTGTTGACACTTGACAGGGACAACAATGGCGATAATAACAATGTTGAAGACAAACGTTTTCAGAACAGCTCAAGACAAAAATGGCACTGTCATCCGAGTCCTGGCCAGCCCGAGGAATTTGAAATTCTGGTTGCTTCGTTTTGGAAGTCATTTTTTTTATATATATTTTTTAATATCATCCCCACTAAGGCAGGGAGTGTGGGAACATAGGGGAGCGGAATCTGCCTGCATTGTTTCGTCTGTCTACAATCTAAGGCTTGGTTCGTAGAGGAGAATGAGAATGAAAATAGGATTGATAATAGTGGGGAATAATAGTAGAGGTAATCATTGTATTTGTGTTGTTTGGTTTGTGATAGGGAATGACTATGATTAACATTGATGTTGTTTGGTTCAAAAATACAAATTTTAGGAATAAAATTTATTTTAATTTTCTTACGCTTAACATTTAATATCTTATAAACTATTTATATTTAGATGTATTACAATGATAATTTTTACTAATTAAAAATTTTTAAAATAAAAAACACACAAAAAAAATAATTATACAAAGGAATGATTCTCATTCCCCTCAAAATGGAGGGGAATGGATGATTGAAAGAAAATGGGATATGAGGGTGGGGTCCGGAATGAAACCCCAAAACCAAACACCCCCTTTCATTTCCATTGCCATTCCCCTCTTCCAAAACCATGAAACAAGCACCCCTAAATAAGCAGAAATTAGTAGAAGTAAAAATTAAATATTTACCTCTAAGTAACTCTCTATACATTACATTCAATAGGCAGTCGCTCGTTGTTCCTTTTGGAGTTTGGAACAACTTTATGTATCGAAACAGATTGTTGGTGATCAGTGACCATCATATTTCTCCAATGTCACATCCTTGTACATTTTCTTTCCATCATATGGAGTGTTATGGGATATTTGGGAGCATGCATGCCCAATCAAGAGTCAGTTTCACTTAAAATAACGTCGTTTTACATCATTTTTAAAACATACTCCCTCCGTTTTAGGATAATCATGTTTATTATATCTATGTATTCTTTCAGTATGATGGAGGTTATAGGTTAGGTTACTAATGAGGTACAAGACCGGTTTGGGAGACAATTTCTTTACTGCTGTCACTTGTACCTAATATTCTCGCTTATACTTGCAAATGGTGTCACTGCACCATGGAATCGCATCGGGAGATAATGAAGCCCGTCAAGAAGTTTATCATTTTGTACGTGTTGGTAAGTTTGTTCCGAAAGTGTAATGGCTGGCAATGGAAGGGTGAAGATCCCTTCATATCTACATGAACAACTTCTTGGAATTAACGGCCGCCAAATCCTTATTTGTCTCATGCTGCTGCCTGCTAATTGGCTAAAACAAAGTCGGAATTCTAAAACTGCGGCGGAGGAGATGAGATGAGATGGGATGGATACTCGTGCTTTGTCTTCTTCAATCCCCTTCCATATTCAAGACGACATTACCTAAGGAATCAATTCCTTTAATTATTCTTCCAAATTACAATTTTTTCACACTCTTAATTCCGTTAGAAGAGTTCACGTGCAAAATAAAAGTCCAATTTGTGTATTCTACAATCACCCGCAATTTAAAACACAGTGATAATATAAAATGTGTCAAATTAATTATTTTGGATGTCATATATTGATATTTACAAATATTTATATATTTTTGAAATTAGATTTTTCTAATAAAACGAAAGAGGAGGAGGTGTGAGATGTGAATGCAAAATTGATACATGCAGCAGGGTCTTCTAGAGTTGATTTTTGGCACAAACGTGATTACATCAATCACTATCTTATTGAAAATTGAAAATGTAATTGCTTGAAAAGTCTTTGATGTAACCAAATAATAATAATAAAAATTAATGAAATAAGACAAATAAATGGCGTTTTTTCCACCCCAAATGTGAAGTATGTGTCTTGCCTTTTCCTTGTTCTATTTTTTCTTGCGCAAAACTACAAAATAAGGAAAGTGATGAATATGTACAGAATTAATAAATATAATCAATTGTAATCTCTATTTTTAATTATTGGTAATTTGTTGCACTATTTTTAAAATGTAACAAATGTATTTAATAATTTTTTTGCAAGTAAGTAACACCGTTTTTGTTTTAGAAACATATTTTTATATTATTATAGCTTTTGTTAGTCTTAATATGAGTATATTTTTATGTTTATACTTAAATAAGAAACACGATGATAAATTAATTGTATTTTTCAATTTATAAACAAAATGTATTTACAATATTATTTTGTCATCACGTTAACATAGTTATATTTTTATTAATTTTAAGGTGCACTTAAAACAATTCATTTTACGACTTTTATCACATACACTCTCAATATTAAGGCCAAAAAAATTAACATATCTTTTCTTTTTGAGCAACAAGGGGTTTTTTTTCTTTTTTTTTCTTTTCTTTTACAACAAGGAGATATTTATAAATAAGCATTTTTGGTGGGTAGCTGAAAGTGTGATATTGTACTTCTGACTTTGTGCTTAAAAAAGGCAAAACACAAAAAGAAAAAGAAAAGGATAAATTATGGTACGGGCTTCCTCAAACGGGCTGAAATGACTTGTCAAAAGAGGTTCATAGGCCCATTAACTCGCAATTCTCTATTGGGCTTGATAATTATTGGAACCGCCAAGCCTAAGCCTTCGAAAGCCAACTTCGGCCCAGCCCATTTAAAGATAGACCCTTCGGCGTTTCCCTCTTCGCGCCAGATCATTCCTAACTATTATATAAACCCGCTCACATCTCCCCAACCCGGCTTTCAGGTTCCATCTTTCACAGACAGCTATGGCTGACGGTCACTTGTTCAATAACATTTCTCTGGGAGGCCGCGGGGGCTCCGTGAGTAATTTTTATCTTGTTTTCCCTTTTTCTGCTTCTGTTTGATGTTTTTACGAGTAGTTGAACCTTTGATTTTGTCGTTGTCGGATTAAGATTTTCGATTATCGTTTTAACTGTGGTCGCCGCTCCTTGAAACCCTAGCTCAGTTGATTGGAAGGTCGGTGGGTACGTTTGTGGCCTGGGTCCTGATTCTGGCTACCTTTCTTGAATTCTCTTTCGGTGTTTCATGCCATTTGATTCCAGTCATTATCATTACTTTCCGTCTATAGCTCGGGGATTACTTTTCTAAAAAACGCTAGGTTTCTTTGAGGGTTCACATTCGTTTTGTCCTCTTCTTCCTGCTGCGGAATTTTAGTATCCAATTCCTCCACCAAGACTTCAGTTTTGGTAACGGATTGTTAATTTGGTTTAGGATTGGCTAGTTTTATGGTTATTATTACTTAGAAATTCTAGCGAAACATTGCTTCTGCTTTGTTTTACCTGAAATTACCGTGATGGTTGCATGTCAAAAATTGGCTGTTTTCCCGCATTTCTTTAATATTTGAAGTTTCCTAATGCAGAATCCGGGACAATTAAGGGTTCACAGTGGTGGTATCCTATGGAAGAAACAAGGCGGGGGCAAGGCTGTGGAGGTGGACAAATCTGATGTGGTTGGCCTTACCTGGATGAAAGTCCCCCGCAGTAATCAGCTTGGTGTTCGTATTAAAGATGGTCTATACTACAAATTTACTGGTTTCCGGGACCAGGTACGTGCGCCTGCATATTGTCTTCAGTATATTTTGAATTTTTCATCTCTTTAGTGAACCCAATTTATCATAAATCTAAATCCTGTATCCAGATATTGTGCCTGTAAGAACATGTTAATGAGGAGGGATAAAGGGCAACAAGTGGTAGTTCATCCCCACTATATATATATATATATATATATATATATAAAATGGACAAGTGTCTTGCCATAGCTCCTTAGCACCTTTTCCAACATAGAAAAATCAGGGGGAAAGAAAGTGGGAGTAAATATAAAGAGAAAGAAAATTAGATTTGTGCTTTGGTGGATCAACCTCACGTGTCTTGCAAAGTCAACAAATGAACGAGTTTAAAAACAAACAGAATAGTTGGTAACAGTCTCTTATAATTATACCGAATAATGTTATACTGTCTTCATTTTCAATATTTTCACGATTCGATTGAGCTTAGTCTACTTTGTGATGCGGTTCTCAATACAAATAGAAGAAATCATGATGCTTTTAGAAAATATTCCTTTTGTCTTCTTACATTATCTTGTGTATACTTGCTATGCAGGATGTTGCTAGTCTGAACACTTATTTCCAGACCACTAGTGGAATAACACCTGAGGAGAAACAGCTCTCTGTTAGTGGGAAGAATTGGGGTGAAGTTGATCTAAATGGTTTGTGTGCTTGCCTTTCATGCTTCTCATTTCTGCTCTGTGTTCTTCTTTCCTCTTCAAGAATATGACAACCAGAGCATCATGGGATTCCACTTTTCTTTTGGTTTCCTCTATGAAATTTCTAGAATATTAGGAGAAGCATATTAGAATCAATTAGATCTTGTTATCTGTAATGAATCTCTTTCCTTCTGTCCTCAACTTTCAGTATATGGAGTATGCTCATTTTGGTTTTCTGCAACTTTAAAATACGTGGTTTCTGATGGTGTTCAATGTCTTAAATATTACTTTTCCTGTTTTTTTATTTATTTTTTCAAGCGTTTTATTGGAAAGTAGACATTTGTTTCACTTATTGTAGTGCTGATAAGCTGCATGTTTTGTTGTCGCTTTCTTCCAGGGAATATGCTTACATTTCTGGTAGCTTCTAAGCAAGCTTTTGAAGTATCTTTAGCAGATGTTGCACAAACGCAGCTTCAAGGGAAAAATGATGTCATGTTGGAGTTCCATGTGGATGATACTACTGGGGCCAATGAGGTATGGTTGCAATTTCAATATATGACTTGTATGTTTATGTGGTGAAATTGGCGTGGAATGCTAACTCTGCATAAATTTGGTTATACTATTTCTCAAATTTGTAGAAAGATTCATTAATGGAGATCAGTTTCCACATACCTAACTCAAACACCCAATTTGTTGGTGATGAGAATCGTCCTCCGGCTCAGGTAATACATTATTCTTGTCTTCGTTTTTTTAATTGTGGGTCGACAGTAGGATCCTTTCTCAGCTTTTAAGACTACTTGGAACTTCCATTAGGTTTTTCGTGACAAAATCATGTCAATGGCTGATGTTGGAGCAGGAGGTGAAGACTCTGTTGTTACATTTGAGGGGATTGCTATTCTTACACCAAGGTATTTTTTCCATGCATTTTAAGCGACCTTTTTCCCCTTTCCCCTCCCAAAAGGGAAAAGGGGGTGGGTGGGCATTAATCGATAGTGTTTCATATTTTATTTTCTTTGCCTCTTTTGCATGGATTCTTATCTTCCTTTTTTTTTTTTTTTTTTTTTTTCAGGGGTCGATACAATGTTGAGCTTCATCTTTCATTTCTGCGTCTCCAAGGACAAGCAAATGATTTTAAAATTCAATATAGCAGTGTTGTTCGTCTGTTTTTGTTGCCCAAGGTGTGGCATCTTGAACTGATTTTTTTTACACACACATTTGCTTGCCCTTTTGGACTTGCATGATTAGTTGATGTCAGTTTATTTTTCTTTTTGTCCCATTTGATTTTTTATGATGCAGTTTCTCTTCATAATGTCTCTGTAAGAAAATACCCATCACTCCAACATTTTTATAGATTGGTTTTGGGATTAATGTGCTTTTAATGTTGGTGTGCAGTCCAACCAGCCATTTACATTTGTGGTTGTCACACTGGACCCGCCTATTCGCAAGGGTCAAACTTTGTATCCTCATATTGTTTTGCAGGTATAGTTTCCTTCTTGACTTTTTTCAAGTTTATTGTTTATGAAAGGTCTCATTGATGTATGTTCTTTATATGGTTCATTGCAGTTTGAAACAGATTATGTTGTAGATAGCACCCTTTCTATGAGCGAGGAGCTTCTGTCTACCAAGTATAAGGACAAGTTAGAACCTACATATAAGGTGATGAAACTGTGTCCAGAACTTTTTTTCTGATGTATTATTTTCCTCCTGGTTCTGTTTAGACAAAAAAAGACTTATGTATAGTTTAGGCCTGGCTGGTTATATATTCATGTCCTTTTTTTAACATCAGGGGCTGATTCATGAAGTCTTCACGTTGATTCTACGTGGCTTGTCTGGGGCCAAAGTCACAAGACCAGGGAAATTCCGCAGCTGTCAGGATGGTTATGCTGTGAAGTCGTCGTTGAAAGCTGAAGATGGAGTTCTGTATCCCCTTGAAAAGAGCTTTTTCTTTCTACCCAAGCCACCTACCCTTATTCTTCACGAAGAGGTATTGCCTTACATTTGTAAATTTTGCGCATTGGCCTCATGCAAGTTCTTGTTTGGCAAGTTCTTGTTCTTCAGACAATAATGTTTGACCTGCTTGATTCTCTCTTTAGATCGATTATTTGGAGTTTCAAAGGCATGCTGCTGGTGGTTCAAATATGCATTACTTTGATCTTCTTATCAGACTTAAGACTGAGCAAGAGCATCTTTTCCGGAACATTCAGAGAAATGAATACCATAATCTTTTTGACTTTATCAGGTTAGTATGACACTAGCATATTGGAGATTCTCAGAAGTTCTCAAGGGTTCACTTTCTGACAGTATTGATTTAATATTATAGTTCAAAGGGTCTGAAGATCATGAACCTTGGAGATATTCAGACTGCAGATGGTGTTGCAGCTGTTCTGCAGGACGATGATGATGATGCTGTTGATCCCCATCTTGAGCGTATTAAGAATGAAACTGGTGGAGATGAGAGTGATGAGGAGGTAAATTATTGCTAATGCATAGTTATGCTGCTATCTTATCTGGACTTTTAAGTTAACAATTTTGCATTGCCTCAATCTTTTGGCTTCTTTCTCTTAAATGCAATATATTTGAGGTAAGCTGGCTAGCCTCTATGCTGAAGAAACTTGAGTTAAACACCTTAGGTACATCTTTTTGAGCTTGTTATTCCCTGGTACTACTCCTTAGGTTTGTTGGTTACCCTGATCTTTTTGCTTTCACTTTTACTTATTGTGGTAAGGTAGGAGTTTTGAAAGAAGTGTCAACTAGCCACTTTCAAAGCCTAGGCTTTTCTTATTTGTCATTGTCCAATATTAACTCGTAAAGGTTTAGAAAAGGAGTAGGAGCACATATTGAACATCCATTTTAACTGAAGATCAACTGGGCTCTAGAATTATGAACAGAGTGGTTAATATTTGGGTTTTTGTGCATTTCCTTTGCAGGACGAAGATTTTGTTGCTGACAAAGATGATGAAGGCTCCCCCACCGATGATTCTGGTGGAGAATCTGATGGAAGTGATAGTGGAGGCGAAGAGGTGACTATTTTTTTTCATCTACTTGTTGGGAGTTTGTATTGTTGGGAATGTTAAAATTATCACTTCCTGACAAAGCTCACCTTTCTTAATTCTGTCACTAGATTCCAGCTAAAAAGAAACCCAAGAAGGAGGCCTCCACTTCGAAGCCATCTGTGAGTAGAAAAAAAGCCAAAGACAGTGATGATGATACGAAGAAAAAGAAACAAAAGAAGAAGAAGGATCCAAATGCTCCAAAGAGAGCAATGACCTCTTTCATGTACTTCTCGCAGACAGAAAGAGAGGTCAGCATGCCTGAATGATTAGTTTACCATTCTTCCTTCTTGTTTGGCTTATATATTTGATTATTTGATGGATTTCATGCATCAAACTTGATGATTGCTTCTGTTGATAAATGAACAGCATATGTATTACAGTGTGTATTCTGGGATTTCTTTGTTCCTGGTTGCTGGTGTAGGATGATCATTGTTGTGAGATAATTTGATATGCTCGTCGTTGGTGTTTAGTGGGGTATTGGAACTTGAGTAATGTCCTCATTCAATGTATGCAGCCATTAAAGAGTTTCTTAGTCTGATCGTAGGTTTTAATCTTCAAAAAAACTTCGGTTATGTACTGACCTTGATGATTATGTATGACCTTGTGCATTACTTGTGTTGTGTTGGTATGGAATTTCTGTCTTAGGACTTGAGAATACCTGTGATGGAGATTTGATTTCTGATCCTTTTTTTTTTTTTTCGCTCCCACAGAATGTGAAGAAAAGCAACCCAGGAATAGCATTCACAGATGTGGGGAAGGTTCTTGGAGATAGATGGAATAAGATGTCAGGTATGTGGATTGCAGACCATGGCTGAATGATAGTCCGTTGGTTGGATATTTATAATGGTGTTTTCATTTGTGCTAAACTTGCGCTTCTATTTGATGTGATTTTGTAGCCGAGGAAAAAGCGCCTTATGAAGCAAGGGCTCGTGCAGACAAGAAACGTTACAATGATGAGATAAGTGGCTACAAAAACCCACAAATTACAAATGTAGCTTCAGGCAATGAATCTGACAGTTCATAGATCATCATGGTTGCTAATCCTAAGATTAGAATGCTGCCTAAGATTATATGCAATGTAGGATATGATATGATGCTACAGTGGTTTTATTATGCAGTGTAATGTATGAGATTTGATAAAATTTTATGCTTAACACAACTTCCCTCTTTATTTGGTATTTATTGAAATTAAAAATTATTGTCTTCGAACAGCCTAAAAAAATAATGAGATGAACAGGAGAATTACATTTACTCACAACTACAGAATGAAGTCATTATTGTAACATCGCAGAAGTGTTGTTTTGAGGTTTTTTGTTGTTGTAATAAATCTAATGAAACACTTTTACGAGATGGCATCAATGTCACATTTCCTTATATTTAAGGCAATACTTTTGGCACCTTTCTTTATATTTAAGGAAACACTTTTGTTTAGTTTATGCTACATTTATTTCTCACCTAATGCAGCATATTTTTGTACGGCACATTTGTTCAAATGCAGTACTATTTAGTACATATGCAACACTTTAATCGTACTCTGGCAACTTTACGTAAGGCAGAGATTGGTTTTTTGGGGGAGATAGTGTAAAAGTTGATAGATAAGCCACCTTTACTGCCACTCTACATAACCTTACGTGAGATTTTCACCTCATATGGCTCCTCGTTCAATTCTTTTGAATTCATTGGATCCTTTTCCGCATTCGAGAACCCCCTCCCTTCTTTCACCCCGTCATTATTTGTGTTTTATTTCTAAGACGGCAACACTAATCGCAACACCTTTTTACCAATAGTAATATATATGGTTACTCATTCAGTATTATCATTCAAATGCAATTGCTAATTCATCACAATTTTTTTATATTAAGTGATGTGACATGCATTCATTGATCAATAATGTAATATTAATAATTATTTTATAAAAATGTAGGCAATGAATATATGCCACTATTACTTGATATAAAAAGTTTATATAATTAATTATAAGTTGATACTCATATCATTACTCATTAAATATTTCATTATCCTTATCAAAGGCAGAAATTATATATCTTTAGTATTTTGCTCATTTTTTCAAGAACCTTCTTTTAATCCTTACTAAATATTAATCAACATTTATTTAGTGCAAAATTATTTTGATTAAATATATATATTTTTTATTTTAAAATCTCATAAAATCGCTTATAAAGTCTAATAATCCTTGAGAAGATCAACAGTATAAATGATAAAACGACAACGCTCGATCGATCTACTCAAATCAATCTTATAATTTACACATCTCTCGTCTCATGAACAAAATGTGCTTTTCACAATTTTACAGAAACTTAATACTTTGAGCTTTTAAAATTGAATCGAATGTGCAACTATATATATTTTTTCAAATTTTGTTTCTACACAAAACAAAACGCAAAAATTTTCCCCAACACTCTCTCTGATGAAAATTGAAATTAATGTTCATTCTTTAATTAACTCTAGCAAGGCCTTCCGGGGATGCAGTTAAGAAAACCCGAGTATTTGGTCAACTGAGAAATTTGTCTCGCCGGAGCTGGTTTGATCAATTCCAGGGCTGCGTAATCCCTCGCTCCGTTCAGGTTTCCCGACGGCGTAAACGAAGCTCCGTTCATGAAAATGTCGCCGTCCGACACCCATGTCCAAGTTCTCCACTGAGCAATCGGTGCATCCCTGTGGGTAACCTGTAGTTTACATAAGAGAGATCAGAAAGTACAATCATTAAAATAAGTAATTCATTTTCTAAGGATAGAGTGATTCGTCCCATGAGATCTTTTCCTGTTTACCCTCTCACACGTAAATCTCATTTTCCATTGTGAAAGGGGAGACAAATAAGACGTGGATAAGTTAGACAGAAAATTTGATCTCATGATTCGTACCTCTTTTGAGAAGGGGAAAGCAGGATCGGCAATGAATCGGTTTCCTTGGCTTATAATTGTAGCGTCATGGCTACCACCAACTGCATACATTTCCCAGTGGGTGTAGTCATTGTTGACCAAATGGAAGAACCCTGATCGGCATCTTGGCATTCTCTGTACCAATCTCTTACCAAAATGGTTGAATGCCACTGTCACCTTCATGTTCTTGTCCACTTCGGTGATGTCGCTGGCACCGAAAAGTAAAACCTGCACATAGGATCTCGTATCATTAAAAGAGTCACGTTTTTAATGCCGTATATATTTGGTGACACTAATAGGACACTTACTTTGTCGTGGTCGGTGAAGTGGCAATTGGAAATAGTGATTGCGGTTGATGCCTGGACAGCGTCAATGAGGCCATCGGAACATTTCCACATGGAGAGATGATCGAGCCAAATGTCGGTGGATTCAAAGATGCTAACTCCGTCGCCTTCGTTAGGAGTCCTGAAGCCAATATGGTCGAAGGAATCTCTGATCATGCCGCCGGAAGTAACTACGATGTCGTGGATGTGAAGGTTCGTGATGATAATATTCTTCACGCTTTGGATCATTATTCCGGCGCCGTGGGATATGTGGACGTTCGCGCCGCGGCCGTCGATGGTCTTGTTACTCTGCATGATCAGCTCCTTTTCGAGCTTAATGTTCATGCTTCTGGCGAAGGTGATCCACAGCGGCCGTTTCTGGATGACGGCGTGGCGGAGGGTCCCGCGCTTAGGGTTCTGCCAGTCGTCGGAGGGATCGGTGACGACGTAGTATTTGCCGCCTTGGCCGCCCTTTGCCGTCCGTCCGAAACCCTGGGCGCAATCCGCCAGCCTCTGACGTTTTTTAGCCCACCGGGGATCACATCTCCAGCAGCGGTCAATTATGTTGTTGGCTTGGCATGGCCCTCTCAGTTTTTTCCCTCTCAGCTCCCTCCTGCTCGAGTCAATCTCTGAATCCCTAATGTTTTAAACGTAAAATAATAAATGAACGTAACAATGTTGATATAATATTTGGTATATTAAAAGTAATACATGATGTCGAAATTGTCCAACTTATAATAAATGGACATAAAAATGTTGATATAATATATAACGGTAAACTAAAAGTGATATAAAAGATTAAAATTGATCACCGACCCCAATAAATGACGAGTGTGTTGGGTTTCATTGAAAGGAGATGGGGCCCACATATCCAATGCACCATCCGATTCCGGGTCAGCGACGTTGGCTGCGAGGGAGTCGATGTTGAAGGCGGCAACCAAAGTAAAGAAGAAGAAGGAGAGAAGAAACCACCTCATGAGTGGTGGCGCCGCCATATTATGGCGAGCACGGAACCCAGTTAAAACCGATTAATGAACCAACCGATCGATCTATTGACCCGACCTGGTTTGTGCTTTGGCCTCTGGGGATTCAAGCACCATAGACCAGCCAGAAAGAATAATATCAATTAATCTTAAGCTGGATCTATGGGCTCTTCTTCTTCTCTACATTCTATACCTTGCAATTATGGGGCTTTATATAGGTACATAAAAGCTCTAAAACTCATGGCCTTGCGTAAAAGATGGCGCGCCATGCAGACTTCATCTTTTTTTGTCCATAGATAAGTAACAAATTTTTATTTTTATTGATTTTTTTCAAATACTAATAATAATAATAATATAATACTCATTCGATCTCATATAAAGGTTTTTGTCTAAAAATTAAAAAATATTATCTCAATTAAATAGTTCAGTTTCTATTTCTTTAAGGGCCAAGTCTTTTCCTTTTGGTTTTGTTTTTGGTTTTCAACAATAACTTTAATATATTATAATCATTTTTGATTATTTTCATTATAATTTTTTATTATTCAGTTTTACATTTTTATATTTTTAATACACTTTATACATTTTTAAGACACTTTTACATTATAAAACTATTTTTGAAAAACATATTTTCAAAACAATAAAAAAGATTTGCATACAATTTATTAATATAATAATGTGTTATATACACAATTAACCATTACTTAGAAATTAATGATATAAGAAAAATTTTAATGTCAAATTATTTGTTTTAGGTGTTATACGTATCTTACGGTATATTCTACATGTCTAAACCGATCCCTTCTAATAGAACGGGGTGATTTTTCTTTCTTCTTTTTTCGAAAGTCAAATCGTCCATCCAATATTGATGCAGGCATGCCTAACAGTACTACCTGGGATTATTAGAACTTTAAAGGAGAGATTTGTGGAGACAATATTGCTCAATTCTGTTCCCAATTACTTGACTATAAATTTAGGATTGTGTGCTGTATCCCTTTTGTTATTTTGAGGATAATATTGTAATTTTATCTACTAATTATCCTACACAATAAAATAAAAGGAATATATTGTATAGATTATGTAATACTTTATCTGTTCTATTACATGAAGATGTCACTTTCAAAATTATTTCTCAAATAGTGTCAAATTAGCTATTTTAAATATAGCGCGTATTTTAATCTCAATACAAAATTTTTTTTTTTTTTGAAATGAAAAACTTTATATTAAATGCACTGGAAACCGTCCAGCAACAGTTGAAATACAACAAAAGAGGGCAAAAAACACCTCATTACCATGTAATGGATCCACCTTCTTCTTCCTCTTCTCTTCCTCTTCACCGAAAACTTCTCCTTCTTTTCTTCTTCTTCTTCTTCTTCCTCTTCCTCTTCTTCTTCTTCTTCTTCCTCTTCTTCCTCTTCTTCCTCCTCCTCTTCTCCGATGCCACCAAAACCTCTCCCAAAGAGAGTCCAATAAACCTTACAAATAAGGGACCAAACCCTTCTTCTTCCTCTTCCTCTTCCTCCTCTTCTCCGATGCCACCAAAACCTCTCCCAAAGAGAGTCCAATAAACCTCTCCCAAAGAGAGTCCAATAAACCTTACAAATAAGGGGCCAAACCCTTACAAGAAGGAAACAAACAAAAGAAAACAAAAATAAAACAAATAGAAGAAAAAAAATAGGAGAAAAAAAACAAACTATTCCCCCCCCTTCTCCCGGAGAAGAGAAGGGGGGGGGGGGGGGGGGAGGGGGGCGGCGGCTGCTAGGGTTTGTTTTAGAGAGAAGGGGGAGAAAAGTTTGGGGGAGAGAATCTCAATACAAAATTATATATATGTAAATGTGAACTTTTCGAATACAACACATAAAAGTAGTAAGTTATAATTAGTCCTATAGTTGGGAAAATTAATATCTTTGAGGTTGCAACTTGCGAACCAATCCCATTACTTATCCCTCTACCTTGGGAATTTTTGGTTTTAGGAAAGGAATTTTTTTGGAGAAAATTTTCTTTTGGAAAATTTTATAGGAAAGAAATGAAAAAGTGTAATGATTGTGTTATTTTTTAAATTTATGTTAGTGAAAATTTTGAGAAAATTTCAAATTTTAAATTTTAAATTGAGTAAAAATTAATGTTATTTCTCTGAATTAGATTTTAGAAGAAAAAGTAATAATTTTCTTGAAAAGAGAATGGAAAAGAATAGAGCCCAAGAGGCTCTAACGCTCAATCAATATATAAGTTAAATTAGTTGATCCTTCGATAAAAATGGACAAAAATCAAACCCACAAAGTCAGCAGAGGGGCTCTCATGTCTGACGATTGAACCGTCTAACAATTGATATTTAACCCCTAAAATTGATGTACGTTCTATTTTTTTCCGTTATATGTGATAATTATTGTTTGAATTTAACAATAATATATTAATAGTTAAATTTAATATATCAAAGGCTATACATAATATACGATACATCAGCGGTTATGTACGTTACATGAATTTAACAGCTAAATGATAATTGTGATAACACTATGCAATGCGTTAAATATTACTTCCTCCGTCCCATTCAAATAGTCCACTTTTAAAAAAAAATCTTGTCACATTTAAAGAGTTCACTTTAAATTTATTTATATTACATACCCTTACTAATATTACAATGCGCAGATCACAATTAACCCTTACTTCTAAAGTAAAGATATGAGTAAAAAATATGATGATAAATTATTTATTTTAAGTGTTATAAATCACAACCCATAATAAATTATACATATTTTAAAATAAATTTTTTAAATAGGACATAAGGAGTATATGCACTATACAATACATCATGCTAAAACAAATATGCATATTCGTATAACATACGCACGATATTTAATTAAAAACCTAACTCGGGCGCGATGCGCGTTTGATCACATGATTTGACCTATCAAATTTGACAGTAATTAAAACCATTGCAAAAAACATTATTATAATCAACTGGCTGATTGATTTCACATATAAAGTAAGAGTAATAATAAACTCAGCAGTAAATCATAGCAGATTTTTAATAGCAATTCATATCGCAAGTATTTATTGGTCAATTATGTTATATTCATAAAAATATAACCAATGAATGCATACCGCATGAGTTACTATCAAAACCCCTATATGGTTTGCAAAAGCTACACAGAACCCCTTTGTACAAAAAAAAAAAAAAGTTATTCATCACCCCTTTGCTTTTTCGAAGTTCGTAAAGTGATGAAAATGGCTAAAACTAGTTGCGAGCTGGTGAATTGACCAATTTACCCTCACGTCAACTCTCAAATTACCCAAATTACCAAAAAAAACCTTTTTTTTTTTTCCTCATATTCTTCTTCTTTTTATCTTCTTCTTCTTCCTCCTCTGCAATGGAGAAGATGACAGCGGCAAAGCTGGGTTCGGCAATTCCAAAGCCAGAAATTGTTTATTGGCTTGCTCGGCCGGCGCACTTTAACAAAATCACGTTCAAAAAACTACCTTACGCATCTCAAAATAATTCCTAAATTGGTTGCCCCAACCCAAAACCTAAACGAAATTCAATTCAACCATTTACCGTTGCAGGGCTATCTGGAAGACCTCACTTTGATTGGAGTTCCAGGTTCTTGATTCCTACCATTATCATTCCGCATCTGTTTCTTTGCAATTTCTGGCAAGGTTCTGCAATTTCCGATTTTGGAACCGCCGGTTTCCAAAGCCAGAAATTGCAGAACAAAGGTTCTGCAAAGGTCCGGCAATTTCCATGCCAAATTAAACAAAAACCAAAATCGGAATCGAAGGGATGTATACATTCTATCTTTCAAATAGTAACAAGAACAGAAAGTAAATTTAGCTGACAATTGAAGCCATTCTTTAGTAGTCCTTTGCTCGTTTTCTCTACCCTCTCCCCGGCAAAAAAAAAAAAAAATTCTACTTCAAAAACCCAATTTCAAACCTACCCATTTTACACAACTCAATTTCAAGGTCGTAAAAAAAAGAAACTAAGAAGAGAAGGTGGATGAATATGGGGATTCAGAAAATTTGGGAAGAACGGAGGAGAAGTCATTTTCTTCAAAGGAATGTGATTAAAGATGAAGATGGTGGTGATAGGGGTATTTTGGTCACAAACCCAATTATTTTGGTCAAGAGACTCACGTGTGCACCACTCGCCGTTAGTTTTAACCATTTCCGTCACTTTACGAACTTCGAAAAAGCACAGGGGGTGATGAGTAGTTTTTTTTTTTTAAATTTTTTTATAGGAAGGTTATGTGTAATTTTTGCAAACCACAGGGGGGTTTTGAGGTGTTTGCGCAAAAGTTGTTATAATTTATTGCTGAATCTATCACTAGTTACTCTATAAATAAACTTAATCCAATTGTTATTATCTCTTAATTTATAGGACTCGAACTTACTGGAACATAATTTATTTGAAGGAATTCATTTCTCTCTACCATGATGACTGAAACGACGCGAGAAATCTAGACCCAAAAAGGAGAAGGGTCGGTGGTGGGCATTTATGAAAGACGTCGGGCCAATCAAGTGTCCTCATTCAAACGACGAGGAAAAATTCCTGCATGGCACACCCAGATTACGGTCCAAAAATTGCAAAGGAGCAGGATCCGTAGCGGGGCTGCTACAAGAATAGAATCGAGGGAACTTACTCAACCTTTCGATAAAATAAGAACTACCCATTTTTACCGCTAGCAATAACTTATTTCAGTGACATATCATAAAGAATTCAAATAACTGTTTCATATACAGTACCGGGAAGTACCACTGCCTGTGGAACCTCAATATATCGACTGGCTTACTTGCTAAATGGCAGTGGGCGTTTATTGCGTGGGAATTATTTTGGGGAAATATGCCAGTTTCTTTATTATTACATCAAAACAATATTAAAAAAGTTACAAGACGGTAAGAAAAATACAACCAGCAATCTTGTAATATTTCTACTGTTGCATTAAGTAATATAATTTTGAGAGCAAAACATTACTAAAAGTTTAAAAATAAATAAATAAATAAACAGACACAGATTCCTTTTTATGGCTATAATATATTTATATATATAGATATTATCAGATTCCATTAATTCATGAAATTCTGATATTGTTATGAGTTGTTCACTCTGTCAGCTGATGAATAATTCAACGAAAACTTACATAAAAAAATTAAATATAAAAATATAAAAAATCGAAATACTCAATTAATAAATCTTTAGTAATTTTATCTCTGAAATTAATTACTAGTACGTCGTCGTCCCGCTGCTGCATGTCTACGTAACCACACTTAGCAACCTTTACCCACGTGGCAGTTGAGTGCGCCTGCAAATTTTGTTATCCACGTCACCTGAGTACCCGGAGCCGCCACTATTCCGTCATATAGCTCCGGGTGCTTTCCGGTGAAAGCCGGGTCTCCAGATTGAACGAAGAACGCTCCGTTGAGCATCAGATCACCTTCCGACCTCCATTGCCAACTCTTCCACGTGGCTTCATCCGCGTAATCCCTCTTCGTTATCTCCTTCTTCATCATGTCGAGTGGTGCTATGAACCGGTTGCCCTGGCTGATGATCGTCGGATGTGAACTTCCTCCGATGGCGTACATTTCCCAGTACGTGTAATCGTTGTTGACCACGTGGATGTACCCAAAACGACACCGTGGCATCCTCTGCACCAGTCGTTTTCCGAAATGGTTATAAGCCACCGTGATTTGCATCTTCTCGTCTTTTGGTGTGCTGTCGCTGGCCCCGAAGAGCATAACTTCGTTGTGATCCGTGAAGTGACTGTTGGAAATAGTTATACCGGTGGACGCTTCCACGGCGTCGATCAGCCCGTCGTAGCAGTTCCACATGGAAACGTGGTCGATCCAGACGTCGGTGGCCCCGAAGAGTGAGATCCCGTCCCCGTCGCTCTTCGTCCTGAACCCGTAGTGATCCGTGGCGTCGCGGATCATCCCGCCGTCGCATTCGATGGTGTCGTGGATGTGGATGCCGTGGATGATGACGTTCTTGACGAACTGGACGACGATCCCGGCGCCGTCGTTGATGTGTATTTTGGCGCCGCGGCCGTCGATGGTCTTGTCGCCCTGCATGATCAGCTCCTGCTTGAGGGTGATGGTCATGTCCCGGTCGAAGATGATCCAGAGCGGCTCCTTCTGGATGACGGCGTGCCTCAGGGTCCCGACCTTGGGGTTCAACACGTCATCGTCGGAAGGATCGGTGACTTTGTAGAACTTGCCGTTCCTCCCCCCGATCGCGTTGCGGCCGAAGCCGAGGTTGCAGTCGGCGAGCCTCTTCCGGTTCTTTTCCCAGTCAGGTTGGCACCTCCAGCAGGCGTCTATTGGGTTTAGAGCCAAGCATTTCGACCCTCTCAGCTTACCCCTCAGCTCCCTCCTGGTGCTGTTGTCCTCCTGCTGGGGCACCTGCTCCAGGACATTATTCAAATGCCTACATTCACAAAAAGCAGTGGCTTAGTCAGAAAAAAAAAAAAAAAATCCCACACAACTAAATAAATATATATAAATAGCGAACTCGAAACGGAACGCACTTATTTGTGTGATGGTTGATTTCGGCGGCGACCATCTCTGGATCGGGCTCGTAAGAGTTGAGGGTGTGATTCCAGGCTTCTTCGGCGCGCTTTTGCCAGTACAGATCATCCTCGGTTTGGGCGCCGACGAGGCTGGGCACCGTCGTGATGGAAACAATGAACAGAATCTGGAGAAACATGGGTTTGTTCATGATATATTGGAATATTTTTTTTGGATTTTTGTTTTAGAAAGATTTATTTTAGGGTCGAACCCTAAGGGGTTTTATGGGTTCAGACCCTGTCTGAACTGCATGAACCAATTCTATTAGTGGTTCTAAACAAATCCAATTGTTTTATTCTTCGTTTTCCGGTGTTCCTCCAACAATGTCCTAAATACTCAACCTCCAACCCTTAAATGCCCATTCACTTCTGCCCGATCTTTGAGCACCTCCATTACCTTCTTCCGGTCAAAGCTTTCTTCTTACCTTCATTTTCTCCAACAAAATAGGAAGGAATGAGAATCGCTCAATTGAAAAGGCAAATGTTATTGGCAGAGCAAGAAATAGCTTCCACAGCAAATTTTTATAAAAAAGACAATAGTATCCCTTGCAATGTTTTAAGAAGCAAAGCTGCAACATTTATGTTTATCCCTCCTACTCCGACATACTAGCAGAAACTACAGGATGCCGCAATTTCACCGGCTAAGAGACATCGGGGCTGAGAAACTTATCTATTGGCAATGGTTGGTTCGTCCATTATAGCCATAGCCAAAATAATTGGAGGAAGAACAGCAACAAAACCTGCATAAGCTTTTGCTTTGAAAAAGGCAGTGAGTTAACAGAGCATCTCAAATTCTAAACATTTTAACTCCGTAATCGAATCAACACTCTCGCCGGGGGTTGCAAACTTTGCAGTCAAAGAATCATTTTTTCTCTGTAGAATTCCTCAAATGTCATCATACAAACCCATTAATTAATACTCTCTTCACCACCATTGCTCAACTGACGCCATATTTTGGCTTCAGTGCTCAAACATTTGAATGGATCATAACGATGGAATAAGTTGAAGACCTTTTTTTGAATTCAGTTTCTTATTTTATAGTACTAAAGTAGTTTTTGATTGGGCACTAGTGAAAAAGAATTGGCAATATGAGAATCTCACAATTTTTCTTCTTGTTATGAATGCTTAACATGGTTCTGTGGCACCTTAAACCAATTGATGGGTCTTTGTTTTCGAACCAGTAAAACAGTTTTCTTCATCAATAAAAGAGGGAAAAAAATATTTAAAAAACTAGCAGCGCAAGGATTCCCAATTTCAGTTGTTTTATATCATCGGCAAGGAGGAAGTTTAGAAATTGAAGATGCTCAGTTAAACTCATTGCCTTTTTCAAAGCCAAATTAAGCTTATGCGGTTTTTTCTGTTGTTCTTCCTTCAGGTATTTTGGCTACGGCTGTAATGATCGAGCCATCCATTGCCAATAGGTAAGTCTCCTAGCCTGCGAAATTGCTACATGTTCCTACAGTTTCTGCTAGTATGTCGGAGTAGGAGGGATAAACATAAATGTTGCAGCTTTGCTTATTAAAACATTGCAAGGGATACTATTGTCTTTTTGATAAAAATTTGCTCTGGAATCTATTTTTTGCTCTGGCAATAACAGATGCCTTGAATATATATATATATATATATATATAGTTAAATGTTTTAAATCTAATTTTAATTAGATATATCAAATTTTAATTTATTAATATTTAAGTTGTCCTGGATCATGAACAAAAGTGTTTCAACAGCTATCTATAGCGTAAGAGTGTTGCATTAGATGTAAATTGTGTTGTCTTAGATCTAAGGATACATGACATTGTGCTATATAAATTTGTAAAAGTGTTTCCTTTTAAGGAGTTGTGCAATATCTTTATTTTGTAGTGACAAGTAGGTTGGTTTTGAAGTAAATTTAGTTATGTATCACCCGTGCGTATTACGAAATTTCGAGTAGTTATGCATGAATTTTTAAGATATGTTAAATTACGAGTCACGATTCATATTGTGTCCGAGTTTCAGTAAAAATACTTTCTAGTGTTACTTGTTTAATTATTTTTATTGACATTCTTAACCATAACCTATTATGTTGTATAAGAAATTACCCATGTTCAATCTTGTTCACGGGTTAATTTGTCGACATTTTTAACCCGTACATTATCCATTTAACTATTACTGTCAGTATACCCAAGCGTAATTCGTTTATATCGCGTGCTTGCTTGTTGTACAGAAAATTATTAGACCTAAAGCTAACTCAACATTTTGATGTAGAGTTTTGGGTTGGGCTAAGCTGTTTGGGCCATAATCTGAGGTTGGTCCATATATATATTTGGGATATATAAGTAAACATGTGAGGAAAAAAAAAAAAAAAGGAAAATTAGGAAGCTTAAAAAAAAAAAAGAAGAACTTATCTAATTATGAGCATGATTTATTATTAATGTTTTGGGGGGAAAAAAACACGGACTAGCTAGCTAGGTAGCTAGTATAAAGATAACTTGGAGAAACCAGAACTTGTACGTCCTGACAAATTTTGCATTTCAAAAGCAAATTCCCCCCCAACCCAACACTTATTCTTACACTTTTGACCATTTTTAGAAACAAATTCTTCCTTCTCTTCTGTTATTTACTCTAAACCCTCACATTACTTCCCTTGCAATTCACTTCTTTATTCCTCACCAATTTTTTCATTTAAACCAAAATAAAATAAAAATAATTTACCAAACCCTCAATCTCTATTATATTTATAGTAACTTATCAAATTTGGCAAATATATGAGATGATCAAAACCCATCACTTAAGCAATTGAAAGGGAAGGAAAGGAAGAATAGATGAATCTTATCCTTTTGAATAATGCACATTTAAAGTCATAGACTCATTCATGTTTATAGGGGTCCTCCCACTTTCTCCCTAAAGAATACCCAATAATCTCAAAAGTTAAAAATTTGGAACCTATACTTTTGGACTTCAATGACAAAAATATCCAAACCACCTCAATCTATCTTGCACAAAATTACATAATTTTACTTATAAATTTTTACTCTCCTAAATTATTCACATGTTTTTGCTTAAATGAATATAAATAATTTGTGCATTTGACAAAATAAAATATAGGAAATTGAATGGAGGAGGTAACTCCTCAATTAAACACATATATATATATATATGGGCTTGTTCTTTTTGTTTCGTTTTGAAAACGGTTTTGGTTTCAACAGTAAATTTAATATATTTTAATCATATTCCATCATTTTTAATACAACTTTTTACTATTCAGCATCTACTTTTTATATTTTCAATACACTTTTTACATTATAAAATTATTTTCCAAAACTTTTTTTCAAAACCGTTTTCAAAACGTTCAAAAAGAACAGGCCCTATACAAGCGTTTGTGTTATTGTTGTTTCGTCACTAATAAACAGCTGTATCTCTAATTGAATATATTTTAATATTTTCAAGACAAGCTAAAAAGTTAAAAACCAAAACACTGTTCACTCGCTTTCTTAAGTCTGTTAACCTGTTTTGAAGAAGATAATGTACCATTAAACTTACATTGATTGAAAGAGCTTCTCAAGAAAGACGGGGCAGAATTGGCGAAGAAAATAAGGACAGTTGTGTAGTATTATAAGAAGAACTCAAGCCCCCCATCATCGAGATGGATCATGCGAGCGCTCACTCCCCGGAAAGAAGAAAAAAAGAAAGGCGAACATGGTTTCTCCGACCGACGTCTATCACGTGGTGGAAGCCATATTCCCCTTATACACCGCCATGATCTTGGCATACGCCTCCGTTCGGTGGTGGAAGCTCTTCACCGTCGACCAATGCGCCGGCATCAACAAGTTCGTCGCCAGATTCTCCGTCCCCCTTCTTTCCTTCCAAGTCATCGCGACCAACAACATCTACAAGATGAATCTGAGGCTCATTTGCGCGGATTTCTTGCAGAAGTTTGTGTCCTTCGTCGTTTTGATCATCGTCACGAAAGTAATTAGCTCCGGCAGAGGAATAAGCCTGAGCTGGGTCATCACGGGCCTCTCCCTTTCGACATTTCCCAACACCTTAATCCTCGGAATCCCGCTTTTGCGAGCCATGTACGGAGATGAAAAGGCGGGGGTCCTTGCTCAGATTGTGGTTCTTCAAAGCTTAGTTTGGTATAATCTTTTGCTGCTTTTGTTTGAGATCAATGCCACAAGAGAAGTTCAGGAGACACAACCTTCGTCCCCGAGTGGAGGTAAGCTCAACCAATAAGAATAATGATATCCATCTCAACTAATTATTATAAAAAAAATATATATATGCATATCTGGGCCCCACAATTCCATAATTTTTTTCAACTGTTTATGTAGTCACATATATGCTTGAACTGTTTATAATAGTATTATAATGTTGATGTGTGCTGAAACTTGAAAGAAGAGGTGGACATTGAAGATGGAGAAGAGAAGGCTGAATCGCAGGAAGATGAAGCTCAAATTATCAGGAGGGAAAAGATTAAAACTTTTATGTTGACGGTGGGAAGGAAGTTCATAGGCAATCCCAATACTCATTCAACTCTAGCTGGTCTTATCTGGGCAAGTATACACTTCATGTACATATTTAATAACATGACTATTTTAGTGGCCGGGACGCTTATTTTACCCGAACCATGAATGACAGTGATACACTCAAAACTGGACTGTAGGTACGGCGTAAAGCTTCCAAGGATTGTTGATAAATCAATATCTATCCTCTCGGATGGAGGACTAGGAATGGCAATGTTCAGCTTAGGTAAATTTACAGCAAATTGGAAACTTCATGCTAATTAACACACAATATTAATTATGAACCATTCGTGTTTTTAGGTCTTTTCATGGCTTCACAGTCTAGAATACTAGCCTGTGGAACAAGAAAAACATTGTTAGCCATGGGAATGAAATTCCTGGCAGGACCCGTCATCATGGCAGGGTGCTCTGCCGCTGTTGGACTGCGCGGAACGCTGTTGAAAGTAGCCATTGTGCAGGTGCAAATGCGATCATCTCTTCTCTTCTTTCTCTGCTGTGATTTAAATACTTCACTGCTTCGTTAGAAGCATCCACTTTATAACAATAAAAACAGTGCAATATAATGTGCTAATATTACAAAATCTGCAATCGCAGGCAGCACTTCCTCAAGGAATTGTTCCATTTGTGTTTGCAAAGGAGTACAATGTGCATCCTGATATCCTCAGCACAGCGTAACTAACTAACTAACTAACTGAACCTTTCTTCTCAAATTACTTTCCGCAGTTTAAAATTACGCGACGATTCATTATGTTGCTTGTTACAGGATACTTGTGGGGCTGCTGATCGCGACGCCAATCGCGTTGGCGTATTACTACCTGCTGTCGCTGTGAATCAAAATCAAGTTGTAACCTTAATTTAACTTGAGGTAGATTAGAGTTTACTGGTGGAAAGAAGTGTTCTAATGTTGTTTTAGTATAATCGGAGTGGACTGGGCTGTCTGAGACATGTCTGATGAATGGAAGAATCGAATCGAGTGACAGAGAATAAAGATCCAAGCGACAGCTGAAGCGATTGATCGCGAGCAATTTGCGAGGAATAAGAATAGAATTCCACTGAGAATATCAGCTGTATTTGTCGACATGAATGGTTAATTTACACAACAGTTGACTAATCTAATACTATGTCTGTAGAATTGTAGATGCAGTGAACTGAAACTGGATACAAGGATAGAAGAACAGGAGATGATGCAATAAAACTAACACCAATTTAGGAAGAAGAAGAAGAACAAAAGTCTCCACTTGGGCAAGTGTTTGATATCCAAACATCAACTGTGCAAATTGGACACTTACTACTCACTCGCTTCCTTTCATTATAAGAGTCTAGTTGCACAATCGTTTTTGAATCACGAAAAAGTAACATATTATTGCAGTGACTGATCCAAGCTAGATTTTCAATGTCGAGTTCAGATCTCTACCCAAATTACTGTGTTTTATTGAATCACGAAAAAGTAACATATTATTGCAGTGAAAAATGAGAGCAATTTTGGTGCGTAAAAATTGTTAAGTGAAATGACTTAGTTTTGATCACTGAACACAATAAGACACAATAATTTAGATAGATGATCTGAACTCATGAATGTCTAACTATCTCATTTCCTAAGTTACAAGCGAGTTATGATACAAGAAGAATTCATATAGTATTGACTAACGAGACAATCACATAAAAAAAATGCTTAATATTTAAAATTAAACTCGTTAAGTAGCTGTTTTATTATTTAATTTTCTCACTCCCCTAATCCTTTTTCTTTTATGAATGCTCCATCTGTCTTTAATCAGTGTTCCAATAGCCAAATTATTTCATTCTCTAATAAAAAGGGTTCCTAATCAAGGAAGTTATAATTACATTCTTTTTTATTATTTGTTTCAAATCTAATATTGATTGCAAATGTGAAAGCTTGTGAATATAATAAAAAGTAAATTAATCAGTGCCTGTTCTCTTCACTTGGTTTCAAACCAAGTTTGAAATATTATTTTGAAGAAATAATTTTATAATCAATTTTCATTATTTTTAATACAATTTTTTACTATTTATTCATACTTTTTTATATTTTCAATACTCTTTTACATTTTTATATTCACTTGGTTTCAAACCAAGTGAAGAGAACAGGCTTAAGTCAAATTTCAAATTAGTGTGACTCTATCGATTGGGAATCTTATTGAAGAACATAAAGTAGTATATATTTTGCACTCATAATGCATACTTTTTAGATATTACTACGAAATTTTCATATTTTTAAAATAGAATTAAATAAAACCAAAATGTACAAGATGCCCGTTTATACCTTTTTTAGTGGGGCAAGAAACATTTCAGTCCATGCTATAATTGGGTATGAGAAAATTTAAATTTAGTGGACACCATTGTGTTTTGCCGTCAGCCCGTCACGAAATTAGTCGGCCATACCTATTTCTAATTGGGTCCGTAAGGTCCATTTACATTACATTTAGAAAACTGTAATATATTAACGGTATTAGAAATAGTCTAATAAAAGTAAAATCGGGAGCAATATCACAATCACATTTTAGAATTATGCCACTAACTAATATTCCTTTCGTTTCTCTTAAAGAGCCCACTTTAAAATGTGTACAATTTATTATAAGTTGTGATGTACAATACTTAAAATAAATAATTTACCACTATATTTTTCACTTATATTATTATTTTAAAAGTAAAGGTTAATTGTGGACCACACATTATTATAAATTCAAAATTGACTCTTTAAATAAAATAAGTTTTTTTTTAAAAGTGAACTCTTTGAATGGGACGGATGGAGTATATTTTTTAGGGTCATTGAGAATTGAGAAAATTAAATTAATTACTCCCTCTGTCCCACTCAAAGAGTCCACTTTCAAGAAAAAATCTTGTCCCATTTAATGAGTTCACTTTGGATTTATTTACATTACATACCCTTACTAATATAACAATGTGTGGCTCACAATTAACCCCTTACTTCTAAAGTAAGGATATAAGTGAAAAATATGATGGTAAATTACTTAATTTAGGTGTTGTACCTCACAACCCATAATAAGTAATACACATTTCAAAGTGGACTCTTTGAGTGAGACGGAAGGAGTATTTTTTTTCCCCTCCATCATTTTCATTAGCAATTTTTTATAATTAAAATAATGTGATCTATTCTGAGTTCAAACTTCGACCTTGATTGCATAATGAGGATAACAACATTTTGGTTGGTGACTGTGTGATATTACATGTGACACTTAAAATATCGATAATTTTATATGTAATAAAATAAAGTAATTCTGCTTTGAAACATGATTGATACAGTGAAAATTTTCAAATTATTACGATGAATGATATAATAAAATAATTTTAAAAATTTTCACTGTATATATTACTTAAATCTTTTTTAACTCAATAAAATTGTCGTTTTAGATTGTGGTTGCAATCGTGACTTGTGACGAAAAATATAATATGAAATACCAGTAAAACATGGACAACAAAATTCTGATTCATGAATAATGTATTTATTTGAACATTTAAGGCATAGACTTTATAATTTGTAATGTATTGAGCCTTAAGTCTCAAACTATTTGTATTTTACAATAATATCACATTATTTTCTATAAATTTTAGTATATTAATTAATTTCAGAAATAAAAAAATGAGTTAATGACGAACATTTCTTGATGAACAATGAACAAATGACTTGATTAGCAAGCCCTCGCGGACTTTAGAATTTTTTAGAAAAATCTAAAGACAACTTTCTCTTCCACTACCTGCCACGTGTATATTACCTTCCCATGTTGTCTCTCACAAGCTGACTATCCCCCTCTCCAAGCTTCCAATCCACGGCCTCGAAACCACCGATGTCTAGTTGGATAAATCCAACGGCTCATATTTATCAATGTGCGCACCGTTCAAAATTAGGGCTTTTCATTTTATAAATATATTTGCCTCCCCAATTCTTCTTCTTTCGGTGCTCTGCTTCAAAGCTTCCTCGCTCTCACTCGCGCTGGGCTTTCAAGGAATTTCTTCTTCCGTTTGCTTCTTTCCCTGCTCGGAATCATGGCCAAGGGTCCCGGTTTCTACACTGACATCGGCAAGAGAGCCCGAGGTCTATTCCTCTGTTCATGTTTTTTTTTTTTTCTCTTGTAAATTTCTGTACAAATGTTCGTATAGTTTATTCATGTGATTATGCTATTTGAGCTTTGTGTTTTGTTATATCTGTACAAATTGCTGTGGTGTTCTGTTATCTTTGTACTGATAGAGAATTGTGTTAATTTTTTTTTGTTCGGCGTGTTGAAATAGATCTTCTCTACCGTGATTATCAGAGCGACCACAAGTTCACAATCACAACATACTCTCCTACTGGAGTTGTAAGTTTTTCTTCTAGATATTCTTTGGATCTGATTTGTGGTAGCGGTATTTTTGGTTTTATCCACTTAAGAATAATATCCAGCTTTTTTTGGTTTTGCTGAATTTATTTAATATGGTTTGGACTAGAACGGCATTTTTAAGTTGAAGCTAGTTCATGTTTAGTTTGCTTGAATCTGATTATTTTTATTGTGATTTTATTTAACAAGAGTATTTGATTTTGTTCTTTCATGAACGTGTTTGAATTGTTGCGCAATTTTTGTGATTACCTTGCTATGGTTTGTTTTCTTTTTTGGTAGTGTGAGCAATGCTAGTCTTTGTGGCTTCCGTTCTCTATTTTTTCCCCACTAGTTCAATATTAGCCATTATAATGTATATCTACATTGCTTTTATCCCATTTTCTGAGCTGCTCTTAGTGTAGTAATGATCGATTTAACTTGATTTCACCTTGATGTTATCTTATAATATTGTTTTCATCTACAAGTTTATGAACTACTAATTGGTGAGTCTTCACAAGTGTATTTGCACTGACTTATGCGCATTGTTGCATATATTGAAGTGGATGTGCTGCTGGCGTGATTGTTGGTTAATCCATGTGTAGAATAAATGTTAACATCCTATTTTTTGGTTGAGAGTAGGTGCTGAATTTTCACAAGGAGTTCACTGTTTGTTACTTCTTCTACTTTGTGGTATGATGTATTTGTTTTTCTTTGTTAGGCTATCACATCTTCGGGAACGAAGAAGGGTGACAATTTCTTGGCTGATGTGAACACTCAGCTTAAGAACAAGAATGTCACCACTGATATCAAAGTTGACACAAACTCCAACGTAAGTTCCTCTCGACCATACTGGATGCATGTAGCAATTTACTTCCATTTTTAGTTCCTTTGTACCTTGGCACTCATATTCACTCAACCATATTATTGGCATATTGATGTACTGTGAAAATGGGACTAATTTTTTTTGAAGAATCTAATCTCTTCTTCAGATCAGTTGCTGTCCAGGTCCCTATTACAACTTTATTGTCGGCTGACCTGGAATAAAGTAGAGGAATAAATAAATAGTACATTGTATGTATAATTAATTGGTCAATTGAATATTTGAGCGATAAAATCTCTTTAGTTGCTGGATCAGTAGGAGGTGTTATTTGATATATCTGCTTGTTGCTGCATCTCAGTTACTTGTTCTCTATTTGATGGTTGACCTCTTTAGATGAGTCATGGTTTCTGCCAAGTTAAATGTTATGGGCCAATTATTTGTCTGCATGGGTTTTCACATCCTCCTCCTGTTGCTTTGGCAATATTGTTCCCATCTTTTAATTGTGTCTGCCTGTGAACTGCAGTTTTGAAAGCAGATAGCCAAGCTTGCTGTTACTTCTTACACCCACCACATTGTGTTGCCAAATCACAAATGTTTGAGAATCTAACTTGTCATTTCATTGTCAACAGCTCTTCACAACTGTGACAGTCGATGAGCCTACACCTGGTCTGAAGACAATTCTCAGCTTTAAAGTTCCTGATCAACGGTCTGGAAAGGTGAGGACATCTCTTTGGGATTATTTCGTTCGTGTGGTGGTGTTTTATACTCTTGCATGTAATTTCTTAGTACTGTGTAACATTGTATTTACACAAACGCCTTTTATTTACAACAAGAAGTTATAATGGGTGAGGAGATACTTGAGAAATTCAGAGAATTTATTTGGTGCACTGAGTGATTATCTACTTTCTAATTGTTTTTGGAATATTTCAGGTAGAAGTTCAATACTCGCATGCCTATACTGGCATAATTGCAAGTGTAGGGTTGACAGCAAACCCTATTGTCAACTTCTCTGGTGTAATTGGAACAAATGCTCTTGCACTTGGAGCTGATGTGTCCTTTGACAGCAAGACAGGGGCCTTTACTAAGTACAATTCTGGACTGAGCTTCACCAATGCTGATCTCATTGCTGCATTGACCCTGTAAGTCTCAATCTTTAGCTGTGGCAGATTAGTTTATATCAGCCAATGCTTTCAGGGCTCGGCATTTGTGTTTTTTTTTTCCCTCGCTCTCATCCTAGCTTGGATGAAATTGACGAACATTAATGCATTCTGTAGGAATGACAAAGGTGATACTCTTAGTGCATCGTACTACCATACAGTGAGCCCTCTCACTAGCACTGCTGTTGGCGCTGAAGTGACACACAGCTTCTCCACAAATGAAAATACCATCACCGTTGGAACTCAGCATGCGTTGGATCCCTTGACGACAGTCAAGGCGCGGGTGAACAACTTGGGGAAAGCCAGTGCTCTGATCCAACACGAGTGGCGCCCGAAGTCCCTCTTCACCATATCAGGAGAAGTTGACACCAAGTCCATTGATAAGAGTGCAAAGTTCGGGCTGGCGCTCGCCCTCAAGCCTTAAATGAGCTGCTGCCCCTGGTGTTATGGTTTGGGAGGAAAAACTTGTTTTTTTGGAGGTTTATTCTGGTGGGAATTCGGACTGTAGAAATAATTGTTAGATGGTTGCTTGAGCGCATGATATACCTTAGTGATATATTTCATCCCTCTGGTCGAAGCGATTATGGTTGGTTTTACCGATTTTTAGGAGTTTTGATGAAGAAAGATATTATTAATCATTGACGGTGAATTTTGCTACGTTGTTCTGTGGTTGATAATTCCTTCCCTTTTGCGCTTGTCAATGAAAATGAAATACCAGCCGCCTCTGGCTTTGACTTCCCATCTTGATTGGTAAATTGTCAATTTCAGGCCTTCATTTCTTTATTGTACTCTTATAATGATTTAGTTGGTCCATATAGCTTATCCTTTCGGTAGTTGATTTTCTCGTGTGGAATATCTTTTCGATAGTTGATTTTCTTTTCTAAATATTTTGGGTAAGTCAATTGTGGAATTTAATTTTAATCGGGGGTCGTATTTATCTTCTTTTTATAATTCCTAAAATTGTTATTATTATTTTTTTAAAGAAATACTTCATTCCCATTCTCATTAAGAGTACTAAATAAGAGTACTAAATAGTTATAGTTAATTGTGCTTCAAAACATTGTTTTATTATTTTCTTCTGTGAAAAGTATTTAAAATGAAGTACTAAAAGGACTAATCATTAGAAAATCAAACAAAAGAATGGGTCTAAGAAATCTAAAGGAACAACCTCTGTTATTTTATAAAGGATGTGGGATCTTCCTCTGTGAGAAGTATCTTTAAGTTCAAATTTTCAAAACAATAATTTTCTTAAATGTTATAAAAAAGTATACTTCCTCTGTTTCGCTTAACACCTAAAATAAGTAATTTGACACCATATTTTTTACTTATATCCTTACTTTATAAATAAGTATTAATTGTGGATCACACATTATTGTATTAGTAAAATATGCAATGTAAACAAATTCAAAGTTAACTCTTTTAATGGAACAAAAAATTTTTTTAAAAGTGAACTTTTAGTGAAACGGGGGAGCATTAGATTTTCTTCCCAACCTTGGGCTTTTTTTTTTTTTTTTGAGTCTAGGTTCACATGGGGCCTCCTTACATTTTTTTTTTCCCTTTGTCACAGGCATCAACCTCGTGTTGTTGCGGGAAACCCTTTAGCATCTTACCATTGGGTTGATTAGTTGTTCCCTTCCCTCGTTAAATCGATGTGAATGGGTTATGATTCGGGAAAAAAAAAAAAAAAAAAAACTCCCCAAGGTTTGGACAAAAATCAAAAACATCCCTGAGGTTTTAAAAAAAAATACCCAATAGCCAACGGTGATGAAGTTGATGATACCGACGATGATGAGAAAGAAGAAGAAGATGCCGGTCAATGGGAGGTGTTATATATTGGTCAAATGATTATTGGGTATTTTTTTTGAAACCTTAGGGATGTTTTTTATTTTTGTCCAAACTTTCAGAGGGGGGTGGGGTTTATTTTTTCCCTTATGATTCTTATGAATTTGTGATGAAACGCTTGCTCTAATAATTTCATTTGGATTCTGCATTTCTCCAATTCACCCGTGGTACTTAGGACATGTTTCTTACAATATTTTGGAATGTGTTTTGGGTTTTGAAACCCAAAACGAAACCAAAACCATATTTGATCAAATTATAAAAATAAAAAAAAAAAAGTTTTCAAACCTTGTTTTTGAAAATAATTTTTGGAAAATGTGATACTCATCTCTTCTCCAATACCAACATCGGACTTCCGGCACCCACAACGCAAGACACCATCCGCACCACCTCCAGCAGTCACTCGCTAGACCTCTGCCACCAACCACCTCTGACCGCCACAACCAGTCGCCACAGTTAGCCGCCACCCATGCCACCTCTGGCCGCCACTCGCTGGACCTCTGCCACAGCCATATAACAATAACTTTTATTTTTATTTTTATTTTTATATTTAGAAGGGGTCTCCCTTCCTAGTGGTGTCGCAGCTGTTGGGGTTTTGCGGTGGCAAGTGAGGTCCGAGTAGTGGCGGGTGCGGTCCGAGTAGTGGCGGGTGCTGTCCGGCTAGTGGCAGCGGAAGAGAGGGGAGGGGGATGATTTTTAAAAAATTGTTTTTCAAAACTTTTTGGCAAAAACATTATTTTGAAATTTGCAAAACCATGTTTGTGAAAACATGTTTTTCAAAACACATTCTAAAACACGGTTAGAAACATGCCGTCTTTCTTTTTCTCTGTTTTTGTAGGTTTTTTTTTTGGCTTTATTTACTTCTTTTTTTTTTCATCATTATTTTTTATTTTATAAAAATGTCAGTCTTCTTACAAATTCATAGAAGAAAACAATCAATAGTTTAGTAATATAATTATTCAGTATTATCAAATTAGAAAAGATATAATAAGTTTCCACAAAATCCTTACTAATTTCAAGCCCTCAACAAAAATTACAAAAAGTTGTACACCTTTTCAAGATTTAAATATGGCGCACTTAAAAAGAATTTCCCAACACAAAAATAGCAGATTGCAGAAACACACAACAGTATATGCGTGTAGTCACACACTACAACGCTAGCATCTTCTTGACATGTACAAAATAGAAAATTGGCAATTTAAGGAATTTTACTCTACAGAAAGTTTTGAATTAATAACAAGCCAATTCTATAAACCTGTCCAACTAGAACACAAACCAGAATCTGCTTTTTACATGCATAAAAGGAGGAAAACAGCAATTTAAATATATTTTACTTTACTGCAAGTTTTAACCACCTGTGCCTTAAAAACAAGCCAATTCTTAATAGTTTTACTTCTCCAGATAAGTTTTACTTCAAACTTCACAGCAAATCTGGGCGCTGAACACCTGCAGCCTGAAGTGATCCATCACGGATCTGCTCAGCAATATCACGAACCGCCCCAGGTCCATGTGGAATGAAAACTGCAGAAGATTTGGAGCTAGCACCAATTTCCTTCATGGTATCAAAATACTGGGTCATGAGGACCATGTCCAGAACATCCTTGGCACTAGTACCAGGGACATTGACTGAGAATCCAAGCACACTGTCACGTAAACCGTCCACAATGGCCTGCCTCTGTCTGGCAATACCTAATCCAGCCAAGTACTTGGACTCTGCATCACCTTCAGCTCGTTTGATCTGGACAATCTTCTCAGCTTCAGCTTTCTCATTGGCTGCAACCCTCAGTCTTGCAGCTGCCAAAATTTAACAGCCAGCAGTAGCATTACCAAATCTAGCTATGAGCAATATCTTACATTCCAGAATTAATTAAAAATCCTCACGAGGAAAGTCATGTCTACAGGGAGAAACGTAAGTGTGAGTTCCAACAACAGTGAGAATCTTCAATTCTAGGGGAACCTAGTTGAGATTTCCTTGAGAGCCAATGCCAAATAGGGTAGTGGTGATGCAAAACTTATAGGGTATACAGTTTCTAGAATACAATTGAACAAAACAGATAGATGATCAGATCCTAACAAGAAAACTTTTCCCTCAATATTATCCAATATAACATGCATTGTAAATTCCTTGGATCTGTAAGGCTAGGTGCTTAATGGACTAACAAGTAAGATGGCTTACCAGCATTGATTTCATTCATAGCACGTTTGACATGCTCATCTGGTTCAATGTCAACAATAAGTGTTTGAACAATCTCATAACCATAAGCAGACATTGCCTGTGCAAAATTTTACAGAACACAAGCAATGAATCAGTTTCTAAACCATACAATCAAAATGGTGCAAAAGAGTTGGAGCTCATTTAGCAGAAAGCAACCTTTTCAAGTTCATCTTCCACTGCTTTTGCAATTTCGTTTTTTTGCTCAAAAGCATCATCCAGATTTAGCTTTGGAACAAATGCCCTGATGACTGAACAATTGGATAAAAGGTTCAACATATAGCAATACTGCAGCACATAGAAATCTAATGGAATGTAAGTAAAAATTGATTTATAGTTGCCGTTATTAACATTTCAAACTCCTACCATCAAAGACATATGCTTGGATTTGGGACCTGGTATTGCTGAGTCTGTAGAAAGCATCACTAGCTTTATCAGCAAGGGCACGATATTGAATCGATGCCACTACATTAACGAAAACATTATCCTGCAGGACAAATAATAATAGAAAAAACTATAAGGTTTAGATAGGCAGAAACAAATATCCTCCAAATAATCACGTCCAAGATATCAGACGATTGGGATATTATAATCTTAACCCCAAGAAATCCCCAATGATTAGGCTAAATGCTGCAAAAGATGTGACTTAGGATGAGAAAGTAGAGGCACACATTTACATACTCCTAGAAGTGGCCTTAGCAGAGGACAAACACACTCTGGATAAATGAACGCAGAGTGATAGAGTACTTGCCATGTGGTTTGCAAACAGAAGCAGGCGATAATAGGGTAAAACTTAACAAACCTTAGTTTTGGTTTCACAGCGCACATCCAGTTGCTGCAACCTAAGAGTCAAATGGCCAGAGATCTGACTACCTAGGCACCATGGGAGGAAATGGCATCCAGGCTCAAGCACTTCATCAAACTTTCCAAACCTCTCTTTGATAGCAACGGTGGATTGATCAACTTGAACACAGCAGAAGAGATTCCCCATTTGATTCTGATGAAGCAAAAAGTTCAGATTGCAATTGCTGAAAGTGAAATAATTCGTATGGAAGGCAGAATAATACAGTAGCAATCGACAAAATATACACAAAAATTACCCTCGAGAAACATAAAGCTTCGTTAATTACCCGACCTTCAGGATCAAGCGTTAACTGTTTAACCTCAAATTTCTGGCTATAACTGCTCGGTATTACTCTTTAGACCCAAAATTTAATATCGGTATTAAAAAAAAAAAAAAAGCAAGAAAACTCAGCGGAACAATGCACATGTGATCAGAACTATAACGCACAATATTTGAAACCCAAAGAACAGACAGGTCAAAATTTTCTGATTTTTAGAGCTCCAATTGCGTAATTTACATAAATTGACTGCGCGTGATTCAACCAGTAAAGCAGATATTACTAAACATCAAAACAATTTGTAGCGGTGGTTTACAATAAGAATCACCCGCTAAAAACACTTGTTCACTTCAAAATTTCATACAGCTACGAAATTTAACACAATTCAGAGAAGCGTACGAATTCCGACAAACAATATAGACGGACTAGGGCAGGCGCATACCTGAATGTCGAAGCGTACTAGATCACTCCGGCCAGCAGTTGAAAGGGGGAAAAGGGAATAGTCCTAGAGACGAATTAGAATTAGGAATTGAATTGAATTGAATTGAATTGCAATTATATATAGGGGGTGGGCTTGCCTGCTTGCCTCTCTCTTTTCGATGACCTTGACTTTGGCATGCAACCCGACCCGGTTAGTACCCACAATTATTTTTTTAAAATGTACAACTGTTACTTGACGGAGTACAATCCACCGCTGCACTCGTGTTTCATCGTTCTTATCGTGATTTTACGGTAAAAGGAATGGAAATTTCCAGTGGGTAATGTAGGATTTGATTGAAAATTAAAAATAAATAAATTAGAAATTATCTCACAACATGTATGGTATCAATTTTCAAAATATATGTTATATTTAGAACAGTCCACTTTGCAATATTAGTTTAAATAATACAAAATAAACTATTATAATGAAACGGAGAAAATATTATTTAAGTAATATGTACCATGCACATATAGTGACATTAATAAGAGTATTAACAAACTTTAAAAGAAGTATGTACATGGTAACCATACTTTTAATTTCAAAATTATAACACACATCTTTCCAAAAATAATAATAATAACACACAAGTCACGTCACAAAAATACGACATGAGATAAACATATTAGGGATAAGCATTGTTGGGTTTACACGGATAATTAGACGGGTGAGTTAGGAAAATTAACCCGTAAATCCAACCTCGATACGAATAATTTATAGTATGACAATGTAAAATTATAGTTGAGTAATGTCGAATTATCAACCTCCTAAATTGTGATATTATGTCCAAAATGTATCAATCTTGTCTGAAATGTATGAGGCGGTAAGCTATACTACAAAAACTCTTGTTTGATGACATTTATTAAGGAAATTTCATTGTTGAAAGGTGTCTGTCTCTCTACAAAGCAAAAGACAGGAAGCGTTGCGCAAAAGCTAATCCTTAACTAATAAAATTGCATCCGCAAACGTTAGATGTTCTCCTGTTCAACTAGTAAAAGAATTGATCTTGTTTTTATCTAACAACTCACTCCATCCAGAAAAAAAAACACAAATTGAATGTGAAAATGGTAAAATTGCATTGCATACAGATTGATTTTGCTGGCCGGCGGTTGATTGCTTCAACTCATAGTTTTTTTTTTCTTTCTTTGGATAATTCAACGCATAATCTGACAAAGCATTTAGTATTGAGAAATTGCTATGATTGGATAACGTAGAATCATAGAAAATATCGCCTCACGAAAGTTTCGACGAAACTATTACTTCTCTTCTGACTTTATGTGACAGAGACCTCCCAGGACTAAGTACTATTCCTATGGATCAATAATGATGCCGCAAATGGGAAAATAGAAATTTCAGTTTCGCCTACAATTTTTAAATTTTTTTTGAATGTGAATACATAAAATAATTAATTTAAATATTTTCACTTTTATGTGTAAGTTTATTGTGGATTCATGAGATATTCGGGTCACACATGTTATGTGTAAGTTAAAATATCTTTACTTTTATAATCATTATTTTCACAACATAACATTTGAATTACACATTTTATTGTGACATAGTAAATAGATAATATAATGCATTTCGTGAAATTTACATCTACTATGAGAAATAAATAGTGAAAAGTGAAATTGACGAAAAATATGATCTCAACAATGCACCACACGTAATGGATGGGAAGGAGAGAGAATTTAAGAAAACGAGAAAAACGAAGACTGCAAAGCGGATGATTTTGTTACACACAGGCATCCTTGGGCGTTCACAACACAATGATCCTGTATTTTCGTTTGAAGATATTTTATAGGAATTGTTATTAGCAGTAACTATTTTACTATTTATAGTAATATTTTTTTGTGAAAAGTCTATTTTACCATTTAGCTAAAAAAAAAAAATACCGCACAACATTTGATTTTATAGTCACAAGTACGATCCATATTACACGGTATGTAAATAATCTACACATTTTTTTGAATAAAGGTGATTTTTTCGTCCTATGGACGAGATTCTAAGAAAAATCTCTCCCGAGTAAAATTTTGGAAAAATACCGTTCATTCTGGGCGGTATTTTCAGAAATATCTGAAAATACCGCCTAGCATGGGCGGTATTTTGAAATACCGCCCACAATGGGCGGTATTTTGCCAATGTTCTTGTAAATAGTATGAGATTTTATGAAAATTTTTTTTTAATACCTAAGGACAAAATAAACTTTTCACAAAAAAATATTACTGTAAATAGTAAAATAGTTATTGCAAATAATATGTCCCTTTTTTATTAGGGTCCCCACCTCCCCCATCACTATCACATTGATTAGTATTTAGTACTACTAGGCTAATTTTGGTCGATTTCCATTAGCTGGATACTATATTTCCATTTTCCATATGGACCACCTAAGTGTCGCGATCAAACCACGAAACTCAACCTTTACAAATCGGAATTGATATTCGCAAAAACCGTTTCGATATTTGCAGTAACATTCCTTGTAAAAAGATAAAAATGTCCTTGAACAAAAAAATAAATAAAAACCAACTCATGGGCTGCAAAAAAAAAAAAAAAAAAGAAAAAGCAACTCACGGGTTCTGTTCCGTTTAATAATTCCTGCAAAGCAGAGCCGAGTGGAATCACAAAATCGGATAAAAATCGAGACGACTCGGATCGAAAAAATGTTAGTGGCTAAAGTTAAAATGTTTTGCAATATTATTTTAGATAGTTGGTTTGATTATTTTAGTTGTATTATGTCCGGATTTGTTAGTATTTTTGTTGAAAATGTGATTTTTTTACCGGATTGGCGAAGATCCGCCTGGTGGTTACTGCAAATATCAAACTGAAGGGGGAGGGGGGTGAAATACCACCGGGCGCCGGCGATATATATATATATATATATATTTTTAAGTGTTAAGGATATTTTAGACTTTTCACAAGAAAATATTATTGCAAATATCGAAGCAAATATCATGCCCCTTACAAATTTGTTTGCGATTAAGATTACGCCACAAAAGGATTCTCTTGATTTGGCGCATAAATTTTAATTTCCTTTCAAGTTATCTTTTGAAATCCCATCACAAAGATACCATCATGTTAGTTTTTGACACGCAAAAATAAGAATGAAAAAATCTCAAGAATGGATGAATTTCTCATCAAACAAGTTTTAAATTACATTTTAAAAATAAATTATTAGATTTATGTACGTACCACATATAAAATTTTTAATCATAAGTCTCATTCTCGTACCAAACGCACCTGAGAGGCCAAAAATGTGCACATTAACTATTTATAAGTCACAAGAGACAATTTATAAAGTACTGTAGACTATTTTCATGGAAGAAGTATCATTTAGCATGCCAATGCCATGATGAAAGGGGCCAACTAAAAAGGAAAACCCAAAATATTTAGCAAAATGCCTTTCACAAGCTATTCAAGAAAGCTCAAACTAGATTACTTCTATGTAGCTATTACCAACTGAAAAAGAATTAAAGTATTACTCACTCACTACAATTGATACTACTACTACTACGAATGAAGCTATACGCGCAACGCAATCATATGTGAAGAAAACAAACAATAGGCTGCTAATGCTGCACATTTTGAGCCTGAAGAAGACCGGCTCTGATTTGGGTGGCAATGTCTCCCACCGCACCCGGTCCATGCGGGATGAACACAGAAGAGGACTTTGAAGATGCTCCTATCTCCTTTATAGTGTCAAAATACTGAGTCACCAGAACCATATCCATCACATCCTTTGGTGAAGTTCCAGGTACGTTCTCTGAAAAGCCAAGCACAGAGTCCCTCAGCCCGTCCACAATAGCTTGTCGCTGCCTAGCAATGCCGTGCCCCGAGAGGTATTTTGACTCTGCTTCTCCCTCAGCTTTCTTGATCTGCAATATCTTTTCTGCTTCAGCCTTTTCATTTGCAGCAAGCCTCATTCTAGCAGCTGGCAGGTACAATATACAAACAAACATATAATGCTTAGTGCCAAGGGAAATAGGAATGGAAAACACATTTACAATATGACATCATTTGCAGAAAATTTCTCAGACAAGCAAGTGAAGAAAGGAAACTCATGGAAGCAGGAAAATGGTTCTTTGGTGTTAAGATACTGTAACAAGAATATAAATGTATTGTAGACCACATCTAACTGCTCTGAACCTACAAACTCAGCCTTTTACCTGCATTGATCTCATTCATGGCTCTCTTCACATGAACATCTGGTTCAATGTCCACTATGAGGGTCTGGACTATTACATAACCATAGTTAGACATGGCCTGTGAAGGTAGTGGAGAAGGAGGCAGAATAATTGGGATAAATCAGCCACCAGATCAGAAGTCATCAAAATCATGAGGTTTTACAAATCAAGAAGAAAATCTACCTTTTCAAGTTCCTCCTCAACAGCTTTGGCTATTTCATTCTTCTGTTCAAAGACAGAATCCAACTCCCGCTTTGGTACGCTTGCCCTTATGACTAAACAGACGAATGGAAACTAAAATTCATCAGTAAAAACTTGGAAAAGAGTAGTGTAGAAATGTAGATAGGATGAATATGGAGCAGTTCCATAGTAAAAAGAGTAAGAAGACAAACTAATGGACAAAAAATGTATACCACATTAAACACCAAATATCTTGTTTTCTACATTAGAATGATAACTATCGGGTGCCATTTAAATAGCATGAATATCAGGTAAAGCTCATCCAGTGCTGAAAACATACCATCAAAAACATAGGATTGGATCTGTTCCTTAGTGTTCGAGAGCTTGTAGAAGGCATCAGCTGCCTTTTCTGGCAAAGCACGGTACTGAATGGATGCAACCACAGTCACAAAGACATTGTCCTGAAAAAGCATGAATTTTAGAGTTCAGCATCAGAAGATTAACAGGATTGTTCCCTTGTTTTTATACCCCAAGATGCCCAGTAGAGCAAATGCCACTATCATTGCACCTTCGACAAGATACTAATGATTTTTTGCATTCTTCTTTTCCACATACTAAAAAGGAAACCTGAGGACAGAAAACGAGTAATGGAAAGATATGAAAGGAATTATATACCTTAGTCTTAGTTTCACAGCGAACATCGAGCTGCATGACGCGAAGAGATAAGACACCAGCCGACTGGTAACCGAAACACCAAGGTACGCAGTGACATCCAGGCTCAAGCACATCGCTAAACTTACCAAATTGTTCTTTCATAGCAACAGAAGACTGATCCACTTGGAAACAACCAAGAGCTTGACCCATTGTTCAAATCTATAAACATAAGAGGGTTCATGTTACGAATTAAGCACTATTTTCCCCATGCACCTAAGCAAAATTGTCTCTGTTATTACAAAAAAAAACTGAAATCCAAAATTCCTAATCTTCATACACAAAATTTGGGAAGAAAAGACTCCACCACGAATTGCGCATAACACACACATAACCAGAGAAATCGCAAGGAAAATCATAGCAAAGCGACGCCACACAACAACTCAAGATAAAACACCAAAAATCATCCAAGCCGATGCTCAAAGATTTCACTGAAACTACGAGATTACAACCTAACCGGTTTTCTGAAAAATCAAGCAAAAATTCTCGGGGTGGTCACAAAACAGCAAAAACACAAAATAATACCAGCGGAGTATTACGTACTTGAGAACCGGTTTTCTGAAAAATCAAGCAAAAATTCTCAGGGTGATCACAAAACAGCAAAAACACAAAATAATACCAGCGGAGTATTACATACTTGAGAACCGGTTTTCTGAAAAATCAAGCAAAAATTCTCGGGGTGATCACAAAACAGCAAAAACACAAAATAATACCAGCGGGTATTACATACTTGAGAAGGATTCCCCAACAAGTTTGTTGCGCGCGAACGAAAATGAGTAGCGGAAATGGCGAAGCTCCCAGATGCTCTGCGAGTCAAAGAAAAGGATAGCAGCAAACAAGCAAAACAAACACGCAGAGCACCGAAAACACACAGAGGATACTTTACCTTTCGGGGGAATTACAGTCTGAAAATTCAAGTTATGGAAATATTTTTATTCCAGTGGGACCCATGGGTTCTTCGTTCGTTGTACGTATCTCCTCGTGATGCCGATGAATAAATCCTGCATTTACATATATACCCCTTGAGGTTCGGGAAATAACAGTCAGGGACTGTTCTTTCTTGTCTTTTGATCTTTGACGACAATGCCCTTGCCCTCATAAAACTTGAACCCTGCCCGCTACCGCCACTTCCTCAGTCGATTTCTAAAATCCCGCCGCCCTCCGTAAAATATCAGTCGAGAAGTTTCGATAACCCACCGGCCGGCCGACGACCATTTTTGTTGAGCTGTGAGGAGGTGAGCTAAGGTAACGGATTATGGGGAAAATTCCATACATGAGACTCAAGGGAAGCCAGAACTTCCGGCTGCGGCTGGTCCTATCAACGCTCTCAACAACTCCTGTTATCATCGAGGACATTCGAGCTGAGGCCACTATGCCTGGCCTTCGCCCTCACGAGGTTTCCTTCCTCCGCCTCCTTGAGAAAATCTGCGATGACTGCGCGGTTGAAATCAACGAAACTGGTAATACTTTCATATATATTGCCCCTGGGTTTAGGGTTTGAGCTTAATAGTTTAGTTTGATTCCTTATTTTGGGTCTGACAAACTTGCTTTTAGGTACCAAATTGAAGTACAAGCCGGGGATTATTATGGGTGGGAAGCATTTAATTCACGACTGCGGACTGAGTCGGTCCATTGGATATTTCTTGGAGCCGTTGATTGTGCTGGCTCTGTTTGGGAAGAAGCCGCTCAGCGTAAGGCTCAGAGGTACGTATCCCACCCTTTTTGCCGTCCAATTTGTTGTTTACTTCGTCATGTATTGCATAATGGAACTTAGGCAAGTCCAAATTTGCTTAAAGAATATTGAGAAACTTCCTGCAAACGAACAATTGTGCTGTGAAACTTTTGTTAATGGTGATTGCTGTAAGATTATGGATGCCTTCTTTTAGAATGTTCAGATATATTCCCAATTGATCAGTAATTGCAGACAGCGTTGCACATTGAAAGTAATTGTCCTGGTTTTCCTTTTCCAACGCTTTAGAATGGACATTGTCCCTATGCTGATGTTTAGTGGTGGACAAATAAACACAGTTCTAATTGGGAAGGAACGCAGCAAAATTTGGGATTCAGATTTAGATATGGTGGTCTCATCATTCACTATACTACATCTCGTATATGATTCTTCAAGTTTGAACCATTTGCAAGTGGTGCAATAGAACCTTTAATACTTATTGATCACTCATTTTCCAACCACATATTTAGCTCGTTAAGTTGTTATTGAAGTCATGCTCATGCATCCATATGGCTTTTGTGACTTTCTGCATGGTGTTTCTGATAACTTGAATGCATTTTGCGCCTTGAATCATCATTGCCTTTGTTGACACATTCAGTGCTACAGGAATCACAAATGATTCTAAAGATCCATCTGTGGACACATTCAGATCAGCCACTTTACCCATATTGAAACAATTTGGAGTTAGTTCAGAAGGGTTGGACCTAAAAATTGAGAGCCGGGGTGTTGCTCCTGGTGGTGGAGGAGAAATTCTTTTGTCTGTGCCCATTCTCCAGGATAGTTTAAAAGTAAGTTTTTAATGCTAGGCTTGGTATATTCTTGATCTTTTTTTATGTTTCGTGGTTATCTACAGTATTTCACTCCAATTGTTTTCTTTTCCTGTTGCACTGTAAAGGCAGTCACCTGGATCGATGAGGGAATGGTAAAGAGGATTAGAGGAGTCACTTTTTCAACCAAAGTTTCTGTTGAGAATGAGAACAGAATGATATTTGCTGCTCGTGGGATCCTTAATCGCTTTCTCCGTGACGTTTATTTGTTTACTGATCATAAAATTGGTCCACTGGGTGGAAAGTATGTTGACATACTTATAACTCAACCCTTCATCTCCTAAATTACCCAATGTGGCAGATGCTTGTGAATTTTTTTGTTTTAGCAGTTGAGAAATTTGAATTTCCTTTACTGCAGGTCACCTGGATATGGGATTTCACTTGTTGCAGAAACAACTACTGGATGTTTCATGTCAGCTGATAATGCTGTTTGTTATGCTCAAGAGGAGGAAGAGGATGAGAATGATAATGAGGAAAAGAAAGATTTGATGACTGCAGAAGATGCTGCCGAGCAAATTGCTTCTGTTCTGCTTGGGGAGATTGAACAAGGAGGGGTGGTAGATTCAACTCATCAGGTTGCTTTTTTGTTCTACTGGTTCTGATCTCTACAGTTCTATCATTTTTTAAACTTTGCTTTGGTTGGAGATGCTGTTGTAGTACTGCCTTAAATTATCAAAACCAGTCAAATTATTGACATATTATGCAGATCCATGTTTAGTTGATTTCTGATGCATCTATTGTCTTTGCCATGCCATCCAAAAAAGTCTTTTGGAAGATGACCCTCTTCCTGACTATGGCCTTCTCTGGGGCGGTCCTCATGTGCTATCAACTTTCTCACACCTTTACATTCGTTGTAATTAGATGAGGTTGTTCTCTATCCTGATAACTGGGTATTCATGTTTTGCAGGCGCTGCTGTTTCTTCTCTGTGCATTGTGTCCCCAGGATGTTTCAAAGGTTCGAGTAGGTAAACTTTCGCCTTATGGAATTGCCGCACTTAGACACATCCAAGACTTTTTGGGGGTAAAATTTGCGATCAAACCAGATCCGGCCACAGAAACTGTGATCCTTAAATGTGTGGGTTGTGGATTGAAGAATTTATCCAGAAAGATCTCGTGAGAAGCTTCAATGGCCTGCGAGGCGTGAGTTTGGCTCTTGAGCAGGAGTTGCTCAACAAGTGTATTATCTTCAGAAGTTCCATGAGAAAGAGGGAACATTTTGGAGCTCTAGAGGCTCAAAATTTTGATGCGTTTTCTTTTGATTGTAGTCTGTTGTAAAGCTGATTTAAGATTTCCTCTATTTATTCAATATATGGTATTTCCGATGCTCACACATTGCAGCTTCTGAGCAGTTCTTCCAACATTTCATTCATCTTCCATTCTCTCTAAATAGGTGGATGTGGAACTGACTCCGGTACTCTGGGGGCCCTCTCTATCTATCTGTCACAAGAGTTTGTGAATTGTGTTGATGTTGGAAATTGTTGGTCACCTTCAATGTTACTTCCTGATCAGATCTCGTAGTGCCCCATGTTCATTACCTTTTTCCATAAAAAGTTGAACCACTTATTTGCCAGTTTACTACTTTTTCCCTTTCTTCCTCGGGAAATTTCTGGGAAGATTCTTGGAAAATTGTTGGAAAAAGACAGCAACTATTTTCCGATAGGCAAGTTCCGGGAAATTTGTAGGAAAAAGACCGTCAACTGACACACATACTCTAGAGTCGCGAGGCTCATTTCCTATCATTTTCCATGGGGATGAAGTTTATAATATATATACAGACAAAGAATCATGGATTAATCGTCAGTCACTCCTCACTTTGAACCGGGCAATAGTTTTTAGGTTTTTTTACCCATTCTTCTCCTGAAAAAATTAACTCAGCGATCAAATTTTAAAGGCATCACACTTCTTCGATCACTTCCACCATCCAGATATGGCTTATAATTATGAATTCCGAGAATATCGACGATATTCCCCTGGAGCTTTTGCCTCAATGACCACCTTTCTCCTGGCGTCTAACAGCCTCGGGACGCTATTCCGGGCATATTCCTCCGGCAACAATTGGTTCCTATCTTTCATCTTGTTCGTCTACTTGAGTTTCTTCCTGTTGGAATTGAGTTACGCCGCGTATCACCGGCTGCCTCGCTGCGAAAAATCTGGCCGGAAGAACTTTCTGGCAGTTGCAATTTGGTGCTTATTTTCGGGGATAATGTTTGGGTTCAGCTACCAATTCGCCACCCTTTTCAGCTTGGTCACCGCCGTAACAACGTACGCCGTTGCATTGGCGGCCAGCGCCATCATGTTCTACGCGTACATAATCGCAGACGGCGGCGAGGAGCAATGCGAGGATAAGTGCTGCGGCGGTTACGCTACCTTCAGTCAATCTGAGTTTAAGTTCACCGGCGGCCACGTGGAAATCATTTTCGAGAAAGTATAAAAAAGAAACAGATTTTAAAGCTCAATAATCTGTCCCCTCAAGATTACTAGACATTCTTGTGTTCAGGGTTATGTGTTTTGGTTTTAATAATAAATTTAATATATTATAATTAATTTTTGTCATTTTTAATATAACATTTTACTATTTAATTATACATTTTTATATTTTTAAAATTATTTTTTTCAAATCAAAACTCAATCGAACAAAAAAGAATATGCTGATATTTATACTCAATTACTTGATGAATTTTGAACTGGAATGTAGAACACATATTGCTGCTACTCTTACATGAATTACTTCTTCAGTCTCATTCAAAAAGTGGATAGGGAGAAAGAAAATATTGACTTTTGCAAAAAATGATATTTTTCTTTAAAATATTTTTTTTTAGACGGCTCGTTTTTCATTTTCGCTCAAAAATAAGCATTCTGTCATGTGCACTGTGAAGTCCATGACTAGACCAAAAATTGGAGGGGTAAAATCGTCCAATTATCCATTCTTTGTCTTACCTTTTTATTATTTTATTATATTTATAAAACAAACCCGTAATCTATCATTACTTTTACATATTCACCACAAATTTCTTTATTATTACATATTTGTCCAATCTAATAAATTTATTTTTATTTTAATTATTATTTATTTACTTATTTTTATTTATTGCCATAATTATAATTTTTATCAATGTTTAATAATTATTACTAACCTTTTAGTTACTGTTTCTTTTCATAATTAATATCAATTATTATTCGTATCATTTTTTAATAATTATTAACTCTCCTTTTAGTTACTGTTTCTTTTCATTTTTATAGAATTTGAGTTTAATTTATCGTTTCCTTTTCTAAAAGTTTTTTAGTGTTTGATTTACTTTTAATTTTTTTGAATTTCACTTTTCTCTTTATTCCAAATATCAAAATTTTGGTAATTAAACTTTCCATTTTCCTTTTTAACGACATCAATTTTCCTTTTTCATTTTAGATATTTTATTTTGAAATCACTATTTCATTTTTTCATATTTCTTTCCATCATTAATATTAATTATTAAGTTTTCTTTTTTCAATAACTATTTTATTTTTAATTAAAATAATTTCTTTCTTTTATTGATTAACACCAAACCACCACCATTGCCGACCACTCACCAGCACCGTCGCTGTCGTCCACCACCCAATACCGCTTCTATTACCAATTTACCGTTAAACTAACATTCTTCAAAATACCCAAATATCAATCCCATTCACATAAATCCAAAACAGTCTAGATTAAAAAAATATCCCTTACCGTTAGAAAATGAAGAAATTATATCTAATACCAAGAGCCAAGAATCACCAGAAACAATCACCCAGATTCATAAAATAAAAAAAAAATGACAGAACCAAAAATTTTGAGGGCACAAATTGCAGCACCAAATAATCAGAAATTCAAAATAGAAATTAAAACAAGGGGGAAGAAGGAGAGGAGTCGCGTCGCGTGGTGGTTTCAGCGGACACAGATGGTCTTGAGGGTTGGTGGCTGCAGTTGACAGACAGTGGAGCGAAGGCGGCGGCGACGACGAAAATTTTGGAAACCTACGTTAGCATGAAACGCCAACAATTCAAAGGTGGTTTGCGATGGAGCAATCTGTCGACGGCGATAGACGACCATCACGATCCGGAGGAAGACCGACGGCAGATCTAAAACTCAAAAAAAGAAGAATAAGAGAGAGAAGGGCGGAGGCCGTGACTGAAATCGGATCCCAGGTCGTGACAAAAACGCCATGGTGGCTGGGAAGGTGAAGCCGATAAGGCGGAACCCTAGCGGCGCCGGAGAAGATGAAAGCGTGGAGGGCCTGGCGGCGGTGATGGAAAATCTGAATCTCCTTGTTCTTCTTCAAATCTGAGATTTTCGACCTTCCTTCGACTTTCCTTCCCAAGTCGCCGACCTCTTGGATAGTGGCGGTGCAGATGGTTATAGAGGAAGACAGTGCAAGGATGGAATCGGTGATGGGTGATGATTTCCCCTTTCTTTTTTTGAGAATTTTTGGTTTTCTTTTTCAACGGTTGTTCAATCAAAATAAAGAAGAGAAGCAAAGGGAGAGACAGAGACTGTGTGTTGGAGACAAGAATAGGGTGAAGGTTATTTCAATTTTTTGGAAGAAAATTGCCCATGGTTTCGGTTGAGAAAAGGATAGAGAGAAGATGAAGACTTCATTTGGGTGGTGAAAGGGAAGGAGAGGAGAGGCCGCGTTTCGGTTCAGATTTGGGAATAAGGAGAAGAAAAGAAATAAATTTAATGGTGGGTTGACGATTTTATCCTTGGAAAAATTTAGCCGTTAGCACATTAACGGTGCAGTCTAACAGAGTACTGATTTTTGAGCGAAAATGAAAAATATGTGTCTAAAAAGAACATTTTGAATAAAAGCGTCATTTTTTGCAAAAGTCAATAGTTAAGTGATGTTCTATGTATTTCACCCAAGAAAGTATAATATACCCCTCTGTCTCACTAAAAAAATTCACTTTTAAAAAATAATTTTGTCTCATTTAAAAAGTCCACTTTAAATTTATTTACATTACATACCCGTACTAATATAAGAATATGTGGTTCACAATTAACCCTTACTTTTAAAGCAAGGATATAAATGAAAAACATGGTGGTAAATTTCTTATTTTAAGTGTTGTACCTAACGATCCATAATTAGTTGTACATATTTCAAAGTGGACTTTTTGATTGGAATGGAGGGAATACATTATAACACATCTTAACAAGATTGCTGCTACTCTTACCTCTATTCTCTTGGTGATCAAACTTGTGAATTTTTTGTTTTAGGAATAGAATTTTTTTGGAGAAAATTTTATTTTGAAAAATAGTGTAGGAGAGAGATGAAAATATGTAATGATTGTGTTATTTTTTAAATTTATGTGAATGAAGATTTTGAGGGAAATTTGAATTTTAAATTGAGTAGAAATTTAGGTCATTTCTTTGGTTAGATTTTAGGGGGGGGGGGGGGGGGGGGGGGAAATGATGATTTTCTTGAAATGAGAATAAAAAGAACAGAGAAGAATGACCTCATGCCTTATCGGTTGTGACACATAGATAATCACTCAAAGGTCGGAGTTCAATTTCTACTCTGCTAGTTTTGCCTGTTTAGGATGCAGACTGGCATGATTCTAAAGATGCTCCCTTACTTCGTTCTTCTTCCCCTTTCCATCCCTTGCCTCTTGCGTACTCCATCCGTTCAATTAGGAGAGTTATCTTGAAAATTATGTTTTGTTACAATAAAAAATTATCCTTTCAAAAAAAGTTATATATTTGTGAAATTAAATTATCCTGTGGTGAAATAGAGGGAGTATCTAATTTCATTCTAATTCATTTTAATATTAAGCCTCTTATATTCTTACATTAATTTAATATTTTAATTGAATATATAGGAGTTAATTTTTAATATTGAAAACAAATATACTAATACAAAAAATAATAATCACTTTTTTTTTTTTTTCATTTTAAAATAAAAGGACTGGGCCTTTAGTTGGGCTTAGTGACAGGCCCATCTTCCCTCGGACCAATAACATTCAGATTTGAGAGTCGAGACCTTTTATAAAGGAGGAGTTGAACCTTTTGACTTGCTGAAGAACGAAGTAGAAGTAGAGAAGAATCTTGTTTGTCTCGTGAATCCGAGTTTCAACTTTCACCGTCTTCCTCGTCAAGTTCAGTCATGGGATCATATTTGTCAAGCTTTCTCTACGGTGGAGAAGGAGCTGGTGAGGCCGCCGCCGAAGAATCCTCAGGACCGTCGAGCGTGATCGCTTTCCATTCGTCCCACAGATGGCAGCTCCACTATAATTCCTCCAAGCAATTGAACAAATTGGTTCGTTCGATTCTCCTCTTATTATTCATCGTCGATTACTATTAATTAATTTAATTTTCCCTAATTGTGTTAATTTCACCGAATCGTGTGGATCTGAACAGATGGTGGTTGATTTTACGGCGACTTGGTGTGGGCCGTGCAAGTTCATGGCGCCGGTGTTTGAGGATATGGCTAACAAATACACCGACGTCGATTTCATCAAGATCGATGTCGATGAGCTCTCTGTGAGTATTTTTCTTTATTTTATATTTCTGGATTTTTATTGCTGTTATGGTTGGTGGTGGTAGTTAGAAAATTGGGAGAATTAGTTTAACGAATTAAATTGTTTTTTGGTTTGGGTAGGATGTGGCGCAGGAGTTTAAGGTGCAGGCGATGCCCACATTCTTGTTGCTGAAGCAAGGGAAGGAAGTGGATAGGGTGATCGGAGCGAACAAAGACGAGCTCGAGAAGAAGATTCTCAAGCACAGAGAAGCTCCCAAATTTGCTGCTTGAATGAAGAAATCCAACTTTACTTGTAAGGCATCTTCCTTTTTTGTTTCTGGTTGTTGCTTAATGGTACATAATTTTATCATTCCAAATTGTATTCAGAAAAATAAGTGCGTACTTTGATTTGATGTGATGTGATGTATGCCTTTCACTTTCACTTTCACTTTCACTTTCACTTTCAGCGTAAGAATTGACTCTTGCACTTTTCTTTTGTGCACTTTCAGCGGAATTGTTATTTACAGTAATTATTTTACTAGTTACAGTAATATTTTTCTATAAAATGTCTATTTTACTCTTTTGCTAAAAAAAAATATCGCATAATATTTGATTTTATAGTTACGAGTAAGATTCATATTACACGGTATATGAAAAACTTACACATTTTTTCGAACAAAGGTGATTTTTTTCAGAAAAAAATCCCTCCCGAATGAGATTTTGGGAAAATAGAAAATACCGCCCATTGTGAAAATACTGCCCACAATGGGACAATGGGCGGTATTTTGCCAATGTTCCTGTAAATAGTATGAGATTTTATTCGAAAATTTTTTTTTTTTTTACTACCTAAGTGCAAAATAAACTTTTCATAAGAAAATGTTATTGTAAATAGTAAAATGGTTACTGCAAATACTTGCCCCTTCTTTGCAAGTGTTTAGTATCTAATATGTGTAGGGGTTTCCTTAGATTTAGGGTATCCTAACCATAAGCTACAAAAACTTGGCTGGAAAAAGAAAGCCTAAAATTAGGCAAAGATGCCCACCGCATCTCAAAGGTGATGTTAACAGAAGAAGTCATTATTCAAGTCCAACTAGCTTTAATGGTATGGTATGCATCAGTATTCAGTAAGTACCACTTACAACCAAGAAGACCAGACCAGCAGCTTCTCTCAAACAGTGTAGTTTGTTGTATGATATCTACGTCCAGATTCTTTATCTTCATCACTGATTCAATATGCCCTCTCAATGTGTACAACTCTCTCAACCTGCAATGCAACAAAAAAGTATCCAATATTCATGCAGCAGACGGGTCAAAACATTGTAGAAAGATCGCCAATTGGATACTTTTAAATGTCCTTTCTGTACCTTGCCATATCAGCTCGTCGCCTTGCCTCCCCAGCCATATGACTCCCTTCATCACCACGGTTGCGACTTCCACATTGAGTATCACCATCTGGAGGATGCAGCCCGTGGAGGGTCCTCTCTGCGTGTGCCCATTTGCGCAACCTTTCTTCTCTCCCAAAATCCTTCTTCGTCGTGAAGGCAACCTGCAGGGTTTCAGATTATACCATAGGAATCAGTCATCATTCAGCTGGGAATGCTAGTTGGAACTTTTTCAATTTGCATACCTTTCGTTCAATGAGGTGATCCCAAGCCCTCCCTGTCAAGGCGTACCGGACCAACAATTTTATGAAATCGAGTGGGATGTAGAATATGAGATTATATAGCCAGATTACCGCAGCCCATCTCCATCCAATCCCTTCAATTGCAGCAAAGCCCCAGTTTGCATAAACAGAAATAACTGTAGCCACCTGCTTATGCAGAAAATAGTTGAGTATTTACCAAAGTCACAGGACCACGAAAAAAGGAATGCATCGAGAAGAAGGACATCTTACCAACTGAGCTAAAAGAAAAGCTACGACAAGCAGAAGTCCTGGACGCTCAAGGAAAGACCAATTCCTGGATCTAGTCACAAATATGAGGGCTTGACTGATGGTACTCACTTGCAGGTAAACTGCAGATGCAAGCTTGTTCATGTCATCATGTGCACCTTTCTGCAGAGTTGCTATGCCAAATGCACGCTGAAATTCGTTCAAGCACGATGACTTATCAGCAAGACAGTGAAGTGTATGAAAGCTGAAACTTCCAAGGGCTATTTCGAAAAACACAACAGTCAGCACTGCCAAGAAGAAATTGATAAACCTAGGCTAATTCTCATACCGGGAAAAAATTGGTCTCGTATGCTGCCCAGAAGAACACAACCGTCACCACTGCCAAGTAACTACCAAGGGCGATTCCTGTTGCGAAAATCTCACCCAGCTTCCAACTGTCAGGTAGAGGCGATGGTTTGACCCTGTCCTTTGATATTGTCATAATGGTACCTAAGATTCATCTTTCTGACATTAGCTTATTTGTTTACCAAGACATAATTCTAATTGGGATGGGAAGTGAAAGGAACAAATAGATAAAAATTCCAAGCTGCGCAGACAGCCAGTAGAACAGATCGACTAAAGTAAATATACCATCGTTAAGAATGGCAATGATCAGCACCATGAAGGGGGAAAAGTTGAACTTCCAAATGAGTGCGAGTAACATGAACCCAAGCTGCATCCAAATCACAAATCACCAGATGAAAGAAAAGGCAAGTGTAAAGAACGATCATCAATCAAAATGTACTTAGTCTTCTTTAACATTATCACTGTTAAACATCTTCACTCCGTCAGGAAAGAATGCAAATTTATTATACGACTTACGACAATACGGATTGTGATGGAAACTGCGTAGATCTGCAAATGAAACAATGCAACTACTAAGCTTAAAAATGAAAATAACATTTGGGCTGAGTAGGAAAAGTATATCAAAATTTGCACGTAATAAACAAGATTATTAGAAGAGGCATCAGAAACTTACAGTGTAATTCTTCATCCTCTGAAAGATTGCACGACTTGTTAAGACAGCACTTATAATAACACTTAGACCAGGTTCCGTGAGAACTATGTCGGAAGCATCGCGAGCTGCATCTGTTGCATCGGAGACAGCTATCCCAATATCAGCTTTCTTGAGTGCAGGAGCATCATTTACTCCATCACCAGTCATCCCACAAATGTGCTTTCTTTCTTGCAAGCGTTTGACGATCTCATATTTGTGCTCTGCATCAAAATTTCATGTTGAAATCAGAAATTCTACTAGTCTCTCCATCTAAGCAACTGCGTGTAAGTTGTAAGTAAAATAATGAGCTTTCTTAGAATGAATAACTAAAACCAAATTCTACCAGGGAAAACACCGGCGAAACCATCAGCTTCTTCAATCAGCTGATCAACAGGCAAGGCAACAATTGATTCATCCTTTTTCCATCCCAGTAAAGCAGAAGAAGGGTACATGTTTTTCCCCATTCCCAGGCGACGTCCTGTTTCTTTCGCTATTGCTAGTTGATCACCTGAAAGAGTTCAAGACGATGATGCTAAATGTGAATATGATAAAAGCAACCCTACAACAGAAAGTCAGCTCAAAATAAACTTACCAGTGATCATTTTTACATTTAGTCCCAGATCTAAAGCCCTACGAATGGTGTCCGCACTGTCATGCCTAGGTGGATCAAAGAGAGGTATGAGGCCAACGAAAAGCCATGGACCTCCCGAACTTTCTTTCCTTCCTTCAGGGACTTCCTGCATGTTGAGAGAACATGTTAGAGCATAAACAGGAGATAATTAATACAAGTAACCCGAAAAAGATCAATACACATGATCACCTGGTGTGCTACAGCAAGAGAACGCAACCCTCTCTCAGCGAACTTATTGATTACTGCATGAACTCTTGGCTGTATCACTGACTTGTTATGTGCAAGATTTAGGATCTGAAAACCACACCATAATTCATAAACAAACACATTCATAGAGCTTAATCACAGGGCATGAGACGAAATATACCTGTTCAGGAGCACCTTTACTGACTCGAAGCATTTTACCCTGGCTATCGAGGTATGTTAAAGCAGTGCGCTTATCAGTCGGATTAAATGGAAGAAAGTGAATCTCTTGAATTCCAGCCCTTGCCTTTCATGCACAGTGCACAAGTAGTTGGAAGTCACTCCTCATAAACAGATAGTACATTATGTAAAAGATGGTCAGAAGCAAAAAAAAAAAAAAAAAAAAAAAAAAAAAAGCATGTCTGCTGCACTATATACCTCTCTGGGATCTGCCAACATTCCTAAAATTGCAGAATCAATGGCATCCTGATTTTCCAACCGAGCAGCTCTGGCAGCCATTAATAATAACATCTCAACATCTACTCCTTCAACAAACACCTACGGGTATAAATCCCACAAAGAAACAACTGTTAGACTGTAAAATCACAAACAAGTTTCTGAAAGCTTTTCTCTGCTTTTGGATACCAACTTCAGTAAGAGTTTTGTCCACGGTAAGCTTGTTCAGAGTCAAAGTTCCTGTTTTGTCACTGCAAAGAACATCCATGCCAGCCATTTCTTCTATAGCGGTCATTCTTTTTGTGATGGCTCCCTGAGTATGACAACAATGACTCTGGGTCATCTTGAAAATCCTGAAGGACAAGAATGATGTGAACACAAATTTCATGACACTGACCTGCTGAGATAAACGGTGGGAACCAATTGCCATTGTAACAGATAAAACCGTTGGCATAGCAATTGGAATTCCTCCAATAAGAAGTACCAACAAATTATTAATCCCAGACCGATAGGCCCGATGTTGAATGGGGTACATCACAATGATTTTAATGATCATTCCCAAAGCAATTGTGCATATGCAAAAATTTCCAATGGCAGTCAAAACCTGTGGAAAGAAGCAATAGCAGTTTTCTAGATGAATGAGAAAGGTACCAAAAATGGGATTTGGACAAATCCTCCTAACTAAATAGGAAATCAAAATTCAGAGATTATGTTTTCAGAGAATGCTCAATGCATGTGAGCTCATCAAATAGAAACCAGCATCTGGCCCCCGTTGCTTCCTCTGTTAGATAGTATTAGCGACCAACAATCTTTGCCACTAAATAATAGCTCGAAGTTATACCTTTTGAAAATGTCCCTGTTGATTTGTAGAGTCAACAAGATGAGCAGCCTTGCCAAAGAAGGTATGGACTCCAGTTGCAAACACAATTGCATCAATCTCCCCCTGTTTGCATATAGAACCTGAATAAACGCCTTCCCCTGGATCTTTGGATACGGGAAGAGATTCCCCCGTCAGGGCAGACTGTGAAGAACATGGAATTGATCAAACGAGCGCTCAACTGTATGAAAATTTGAAATAAAAAAAAAAAGAAAAGAAAAAGGGAAGGATAGAACTAGCAATATACATATACTGATATACAGTATGGAAGAATACTGGGGCACCTGGTCTATTTTCAGTGGATCACCATAAAGAAGACGAGCATCTGCTGCAACAATGTCCCCGAGCTTAATGCTTATGATGTCACCAGGTACAAGTGCTGCTGCATCCACTTCACTCCAACTACCATCTCGAAGGACCTATGCAATTTTCCAATTTTCAGCAATTAAGGCCAGAAGACCATTTTATATTTCGTCAAATGAAATCCGCTTAACGTGGCAGGACGAAAACCGATGCCTACTAAATCTATGACGAAGAACAGAAAAGTTGACTTTGCTACGTGCCTTGGCTTTGGGAGAAAGGCGGTTCATCAAAGCTCCAGCGGCATTAGCAGCATTGTTCTCCTCAATGAAGCTTATAGTTGAATTGATGAGAAGCAGAGTTGCAATCCCGATAAAATCTTGCCAATCGGGAGGTTTTCCCTGGATTTGAGAAAGTGAAAACCAATATAAGACTAAAGAAGATGAAACAGAGGTGCACTAAGATTATAGAAAGCTATGCCTCTATGCATGCAGCAGAATTTATTTTCACAAATTAGCCCAGAAAAAAAGTACGGAACAAGAAATCAAGCAAGGGAAAAAGGAGTTTACTCCTCCATTAGCAAGTCCAATGGCCATTACTGCTGCGGCTTCCATAACCCACGACAGCGGATTCCAAGTAAACCCCAAAAACTTGCGGATTTTGCTTTCCTGCAGCATTCCGACATTAATCTCACCTTCAGCACTAAAACAACTAACGCAGACGAAAATAACAATCCAAAACACTCCAAAAGACATACACACACCTTCTTCTCCTTAAGCCTGTTGGGACCAAAAATTTCAAGTCTCCTCTGAGCATCGCGGGACGATAGTCCCTCCTTAGAGGATTGCAAATGCTCAAAAACCTCTTCTAGCGGTACATGCTCCTGTTTATTTATTTACGTATTTATTTCGCGCAAAACAAAATCAATGACTACATGGTTAAAGCGAGAACTCAAACCCACAGACCCCCCACAGTCAGATTTTCACCACCACCGCGACTAATATGAAAGCAGCATAAGTAAAACAAACCGTAAAACCAGACTTATCCTCCCTTCAACGCAGAACGTTCAAAAAAATTATTTTAAAAAAAAAAGAAAAAAAAGATGCGAAGTAAGAGAATAAACACCGACCAAGTCCACATTCTCTTCCCCGAGCGCCTCCAGAGCTTCGTAGTCGCCTGACATCTCCGCTACTTCGCTGTTTCACGTTCGCCGCCTGAGTTTTCACATCACCAGAAAAATTCAACCATTAGTAAGCTGTCTCATCGATCTCAATAAACACAGTAAACCGTACGAACCAAGACAAATGTTAAACCAACAAAAACAAATTTCATTTGAAACAGAAAAAAAGAACGTCGGAAAACAAAAAAGAAATGGAAGACAGAGATGGCGTGACGAAGAAGATTAGAAGAATAAAAGAAAGAGGCGGTTCACGGCGAGGTTGTACTCTCACACCTCCGTTCCCGGCCTTGCCAACAATGCCAAGAGCGTTGCGCTGCTCCTCTCCTCTGTCAGAGTACTACACAGAATTTGAAGGAATGATGGATGGACTCTTCACTCTTTTGTAGTACGTATTTCTATGTTGATTTTGTAAAGTGGGGACCATATTTGGATTCCATACCAGGTCGGTTCTGTTCTGTTGTGGAGAGTGTAATTGGCATGGCGCGAGTGATGATGAGTGAGTGAATTTATTATTTTAGGATTAATTACATTTACCTCCTTGAAGTTTGGAGAAATTATCGATATTCCTGAGGTTTCAAAATGTTATTAATATTTCTCCTCTAATTTAGTCATATTATTAATCCATCCCTGCCAATTGGAAAAAAAAAAAAAAAACTTATACAGGGATTAGTAATTTTAAGGTTCGAGAGGGTGTTGGTAATATTTTTGAAGTTTGGAGATGAAAATGTTATTAAACCTTTATTTTAGGATGAATTTGTCGCGCTTGTTTACTGTCTTGACCCTACCTCTCACTTATATTAGTGTATTAGAGCACTGAACACTAATACTAATGGATCGTCATTTATACAGCGGGCATTACTATTACTAATATACTTTGCAAATCTCGAGTCTCCATCGTATTACTACAGTGAACACTAATTAATACCAATAAATCAACATTTATAAAGTAGGCGTTACTAACGTAATTTACAAAATCTTGATCCCTATCATAAGATCTTACAATTCAACGATGTCAAAATATCATATCGATCCTAGCTGTAACTCTATCTGATTCTAAAATGAAAATTACTCAAGATAAAAGATGTCAGGGATTGTTTCAAAATTAGAGAAAACAATTTATTTAAATATATATATTAAAACCGTTTCCTCCAATAAGAGAACTTGATTTTGGAGAAATCGTTTTTTCTTCGAACCATATCGAGCGCTGTGCTCTTCCCCAAGCATTACGAATTGATCCTTGTCAATTACCTCCTACACTGATCTGATTTCAACACTCCTTGTGTTCTATTTAGTGGTGTAGACTGTAGTCTTCTTACTTACTTCCCTTAGGTACTGTCTACGCAAGAGGATGGTTCCATCAGAATATTTACTCCAGCTTTCGTTTAGAAAGCTCCAGCTTCTCTTCTTGCTCAGGACAATAGCATAAGAAATGGTTCACTATATTCAGGTGATTAGAATCAAAAGTAATAAAGGACTTGGGAGGCAAGAAAGTGCTGAATCAAGGGGCGGTGCTATGGTAACTTGGGGAATATGAAGAAAACGATTTCTCAGATCTCTTTTTCTTCTTATTGAGAAATCATTTTTCCTATTAGAAAAAAAAATTGAAAAAAAAAAGAAAATAATTCCATGGCCCCCAAGGATCGTGAGATAAGTTTTCGCCAGTCCACTTATTTCCAGCAGCCCAAGTTCAAGCCTACTAGCTACAGAATACAAAGAGGCGAGGGAAGGAAATAAAAAGATCCTCTAACTATAAATATATTTGCCTAAAAGAAATGTACAACGTTTGATCGATCCATAAAGTTAGTTGCTGTCTTACGGGCCATTTGTTACAAAAATTTCTGTGAGGATCAACCTCAAAACTAGCACACTTTCTATTAAGATTTCCAAGCTAGTTGGCCTCAGTGACATCCTCTCATGAGATTCTTAATCCAAGGGAAGGATGTCACATCGATCACTTCCCGTGGACATTTCCATGCTTGTGGAAAGGCCAAAGATTAACAAGACGCTCCAGAACTGCAGCACTTTTGGAGAAGTACCCAGAAAATCCCTGAGGGGTTGCTGCTGGGGGGAAATCTTCAGCCGGCATGGCGAAAGGGTGAAACATCGTTTCCATCTTCTCCAAGGTCAAGTATGATCCTACTTCTTGAAGCCTCTCTGGGCCCATTATTGGCAGAGTGTGCTCTTGGCGTAATGCGGCAGCGTCAGAATCCTCAGAATCGTTCATCTGCCAGGTCCAAATAAGTATTTGTTCATCAAGCATATATATCATATCATTCATATGTACAGCAACTTTTAGGACCATTATTTCTGGAATTCAATATCTTCAACGGAAGACATATTACCTCCAAGGGGGATAAATCAGCACCACGGCTAAAAGTCAACTCAATGCGATACCTTTTTGGGTCTTCCAAAGAAACCTGCCAGTTGTTTACAACACTCATTAGTGAGTTCACATATCGAATGCTCAAATAACAAACTGGTGTTGCCAGGTAACAATTGGCATTAATTCAGACCCTGATTTAAAGAGCTGCTAATGTCACCATCATGCACTCTTTCGGCAAGTCAAATTATACTAGTGAGACAAACTAGAAAATGAAAAAAAGGTACTGACCTCAGTATTCTCAAACATCCTCAAGACAATATAACTCATGTAGTCGAGCTCCTTAGTCTTAAAGAGGCGTTCCAAAGCATTATCACAAACAAGACTCTCCTCCCCTTGAAAAGATTCATCCAAGTTGCAATAACGAAGAACATTCATCAATGAATGGATATGGGATTCCTGCGAATAAGAGGTTTGAAAGAGCTTAAAGGCATACAATCATTTTGAATTCCTAACAAATTACTAGGTGATGGTATGGTACTAGCAACAACAGATTATGACTCCCTTACCTATTCAAGAAGTTACTGGCAGTGGGGAAGAAAAAAAAAAACAAATTGTTCCTTTGGCCATCTCTATGAAACCGAGTTATGATATGCTCTTCTATGGAAGGGGTCTGAAAATTTTGAAGGGCAGATGATACAACATACTAATCTATCTGAACAAATCAAAATATAAAGTATACTTTTGAGCTTTTTCCCAAGGAAAGATCTTGGTAAGATACTATTTGGATGGAATTCCTTAGAAAAAGTAATCTGTGAGGTACCTAGTCATGAAGCATTTGAGAATTACAAAGTAAACATCAAAGCAAATGTAGCCATGCTGACTTACAGATGTAAAGTAGAGCCGCGTTCTGACATGGCGTTCCGGTGTTCTCACATTAGCATATCTATCGAAGAAGGCAAAAATAATAAACCACTAGTTAGCTGTCACCTTGAGATTACCTATTATGGCATAAGACAAGCATAGGTAGCAAGTATCCAATGTAGTCAACAGTCCCAGAGCAAAAAGGACAGTTCAGACTTGTAAATTTTATCATAGCAGCAAGCATGCATTACTTTAACTTTTTACCAATGGGATAATTATCCAGTTAATCTGGTAGTAGTTGGATAAGTTTTAAACAGTAACATATCCTTTCAGCAAGGTTTGGAGAAAAATATTAAGAATTTTACTTTGGATCCAGGCGATATTTGATCTCTTTATCATCTTCGTCTTCTTGATTTAGTGATTTTTCACCAGTAAAACTATTCCTCCTTGTATCTTCATTCTTGGAGCTAGATTTTGAATGGAGTTCTGCGTCTTCCTTTCCTTTTATACTGACAGGTTTTGGGTGATCCTGACTACTCTTCAATTCAGCTACGCTGATTGCTTCCTCACGAGTATTCCTCAGATCAATTAATATCTTCCCCATTAGCCGACGTGCAATCTGAAAGCCAATTAATGATGCTCTTATGATTTAGTTGGAACAATTAGAGTATAAATAAGAGGAAGATAAATCAAGAACTTACCTTTGATCCAATCTTCAGCTTCTGCTTTGGATTGATTCCATATTCGTTAGGAATAACACCATCTGCAAGTAACTGAAACACAAAAAGGATAGCAGAAGTTACACAGACCATGGCACAAATGACATAACAAACCCACCCATTATGAACTCATACACATGGATATCTGTTGTCCATTATTTTATCTAACAAGGAATGCTTGGAGTATACTAATTTAAATCCAATTGCTTGGTTCTATATAGTCCCAGGAGCGGCAGTGTCTCAATCTCCAACATAAACTTGGCCCTCTTGAACTTGGCAAGGAATATGCATTAATATTGCCTTTGAGCTAACCAGCAATATCAACTTTTGCAATCCAAATATGTGGAGAAGAATATGAACATTCAATACTGAATCTACCCTACCTTAGTCTCACATTTTCTTTCAATTAAGGACAAGAATTCAACAATAGATGTCTTGTATGCAGATGCACGGGAAGGAGAGTTCAGAATTTATTCAGTGTGACACACACAAGAGAGTCAAATCCACAAACCTGAGCAACTCTGAAGAGTTCGTCCAACCCTTCAAGATTAAGATGAGCATTGTGCAAGAGGTCATACCTTTGAAAAGAAGAGCAAATATCAAAAAAACAAAAAGAGACAAAAAAGGGAAGTAATTTCTCAGTTCATCTCTTTAAAAGAATGAGTTTATGATTGTGAAGAAAACCAAGGACGACCTACAATAATGTTAGTAAGTGAAAAAGTGACAAGAAACAATGAAAACCTTCACAGTTATATATTAAATATGCTGATTGTACTCAATCATTATGCCCATCCTGTTAAAATCTGCTTTTATAAAAATAATTAATGAAATAGCCAAGGAGAAAAAAAAAAAAAACTGGAAGGGTTGGGATCAAACATGGTCTAGCCTTTAAGGACCCATGTCATTTCAGAGAAGGTTCTGATTCTGTTTCTCCATCACATGGCTGGTCTATCAATTTACATGAAGCACATTTTTGGGAAAATTCCTGATTCATACTTAACCAAATAGAAACTAATAACCACATATATAGCAGGTCTATGCCACACTCTCTTCTACTTATTTTCATAGAGCTAGGTGAATGAAATGCACCTCTACCATCTATGTGATTTATGTTAGTTTTTTCCCCGCATTGATCACTTACAAGAGATAACAAATCAGCGATCACCCCAGGAGAAACAGAAAAAGGAACGCCAGCATATCCAAATAAAAAGTCAGCACTCCAGAAAAAACATGCCTAGCTTACTCTTTCACATCATCGTCATGAAAGAACTTTAGAATAACTTCACATAGACATAATATCAATTGCAAACATATCAAGCTTAATCCAAACCCTTACTTGCTAGAGTCATAAACATCTGGAATTTGTGTTATATCAAACCGACTGCAACCAAAACCACGTGTTAGTAAAGCTGCATATCCATGATATCAATCAAACCAAGTGAATGAGATGGAAATCTCCACAATCAAGCTTCAAACAAGAATCACAACAGAGTTAGCATACTAGAGGCAACGATTAGTAAAACTCTAATTCTTAGCGTGGAACTTACAGTTTTCGCTCATTATACAAATCCCTCTCAAGTTTTCTCCACCGAGCAAACATGAGAAGAAATCCTTCACTACCACAGGGCAAGCCCGCGGCAATTCGACCAACATCTATGTTCGTCTTACCAAGTGCCCTAGCTTGATCATATGGAGGAACCACTTCATAAGAACCCGACTCTTCGAGTTTTTCGTCCTCATCCTTAGCAAGTAGCCTCACTTGTTCAGTGACCTTCTTTGTCAACCTCACCTGATCAAAAAGAAAATCATTAAGGAATAATCAGTAGAGATAGAAGGCCACAAAAAAATAAATTTGAAGAACATATAAGACATATACCAACTCAGGAAGGAGTTCAGATGCATTTGATGGAAGTCCAGCCCCATCAACCATCCAAATCTTCTCCAGTGATCCATTATCACAAACATTCTTCACTCCAGAAGTAATCATCTCATGTAACCTGGCCTGAGTATGAGGAGAAACCACTAAAATATTAAAAGAAGGTAATAAAGAGAAAATAGAAGCCAAACATGAAAATCTAGAGTTGCTTAAATCTGGAAGCAAATGTACCTTTATAGAATACCAATTATCAAACCAAGTCACAACATTGATTTCCATACATTCACAACAGCAAAAGGGGTACACAATATTACATGACAATCTAAAATGGAAAGAATGCAGGGAATCATCACATGTTCTCTTCAGATGCTATAGGTGTGGTAAAGCAAAAGCAAAGATTACAATCAGATGCTGCAGTAGTAATGTTTAACTTCCCCATCAAGATATTTTAAAGCTGTTTCTGTTACATTCCAGTAGAAAACTAACTGATATATATCTGTGGTGACTCTAACAATCCTTGCGTAGTAATATCTTTACTTTTTAGTTTCCAATAACTGCCAGAGGTTGGCAACATTTTCTTCGTTGATTGCAGTCTCTGGCCATCTGATTTTACTCGAAGAGTAAAATAGATAGAAATGACGCAAGTGTTAAGGGCATACAGCAAAAAATATTGATAAAAAGTAAGAAACCTTGGCTTCTTCCATCTCAATACTGGCATTGTCAAGCCCATCTAACATGGAAGAGTCCTTGCTGACGAGTGAAACCTTAAGAATAGGAAGATCAAGTAATGAGCACTAATTCGCACAAATCTAAATGAAACATTAGAAATCAAGGTTACAAACCAGAATTGGTGTCAATTGTCCTTCCAAATCAAGGAGACCTTTAGCAAATGCAGCAGCCGACATCTGCCAATATATCAATATCCAAAAATCAATTTTAGTTACAGCAACAAAAGGAAACCATGAGTATCAAGATGAGGATGACATAGAAACTAAATGCAACTCCAATCGGATATCTTAAGCACGGAGAATCAGGCGTGAATATTTAAGTTCCTCTCTACAATTAAGACAAGTGATCTGCAAGGAAGATGGACTCCAAGGTTGTGCCTGATCATTTTAAGCAATTGAAGAGCACAAGGAATTAAGACAACAAATTTATCAGGATTAACCTGTACACGGCCCTCATCTGAGCTGTATATCTTCAGGTCATGGCGATATGTACTATGGAGGCGAAGCAGGCCAGTACCTTCACCTGAGACAAATAAAAACAATCAATACTAATCATCCTAGTAGAAAATTAGGGACAAGAAAACCATAAATCTCTTGCATATAGGTATAAAGTTTAGCATCCTACAAAATACATAAAGATGTGTTTATTGTCTAATGATAATTACAATCGAGTTGGGACTGGTGAAAATTTCCACCAATTTCAACCGAAGTCTATAAACATAAATATGAACATAAAATGTATGTGCAGGTGTGTCTGATCTAATCCCAAACAATTCCACTTCTCATTGGAAAGCAAAAAAAATACTAATTGATAATCAGGGGAAACGAATTCCCTAGCTCACAAACAAAACTGTATTGTAAAGACAAGAAAAGACCACCACTGCAAGCAAGCAAAACTAGTTACAGCAGTAAGTGATATCCACCTGGATATATATTGTTCCGGAAGTATCTTCCCAGTTCTTCAGCCTGGCAAGAAGCTCAAATATTACATCGAGAAAAGAGAAGGAAATTATCGAAGCTTATTCCCAGTAACAGAGGTCAATGGAGATTTCAGTATCCCTTCAAAAAAAAAAAAAAAAAAAATTTAAATTAGCTTCCACCAACAAAATTTCAACAATTATCACCTGCTTTCTGCCAGCATGAGTGAGAACACCCCCGTATTTAAGAACCATCAGAGCTTCAACAGGGCGTTCCTCTTCTCCTTCACCATTTGCCTTCGCAACTTTAACCCACTTCAGTGGCTTGAGTTGAACCTTCCGATATATTCCAGAGAAATGTCCACCCTATAATATCAGAAATTATTTAACAATGAAGAACTAGAAGTGCTAAGAAGATATATGAAACTTGCAGCCAACATCTGAAAACTCAATTTAAGGCATCATACACTTCTTCAAGGACATGAAACACATAAAACTCAAAGATAAATACAGCAAAAGTAAGAGTTCATCAAGCATAAGAAGACGAGATCAGGAGAGCACACTGCATTGTTTTCATAAAAGAAGGAGATCATACTCATATGCAACTCACTGAAAGACTAGCTCATCGGAATCATAATCACTTTGAAGACCCATGTTATGTTTTTTCATCCTAGACTGGCGATCCAATTCAATGGGGATGCAACTAAAAACAGGGATTCATCTAACTATTGACCAAATCTTAGAACTGATAAAAGAAAGCCAGCATCAAAGATGAAATGAGAAACTATTAAACAAACCTCCTCAAGAACTGCTTTCACTTGACGAAGCTTTTCAGCATGCTCAAGGTCTTCTGCTTCACTGTCACTTTCCCTGCCAGTTCTGAGAAATAAAAAATCATGCCTTTAGCTTGGTAAGACTCCAACGAATTCATTCAACAAATGAATTCATCAGAATTAGGAAAGAATGCTTATATATCTAATGAATTCAATGACTTCAGTATAAATGAGACCAAAAAAAATGGAAACAACATCGCAGTGTATAAGACAGCATTTATGGTGTTAAAATGAGAATCTGAAAAAAAAAAAAAAAAAAAAAGAAAAGAAAAAGGAACACGCACACACATTCTGAGTCTCAGACAACATAAATATTCCCAATCTACTCATACAATGTCATAATATACATTTATACACTTATATGAAGATATCTCATTTATATAAAGGGCGAAATGCACAAATATTTTTTCCAAGAGGTGAATCTAGAATATATATATAATATTATGATGATGAAATATATTATATTAATTCCTACGAATTATATGTTGGACTCTCAGATATTTTCAGAATAGATATAAATAATTAGCTTGCACACCTTACTATACATGTAGGGTTGAATGATTGTAATCTAAACTACTACTACTGTAAAAATAGATCTAAATAATCTTGCTTTCCCTGTATATTCCAAAGGATTACACAGGAACTTATCATTTCAAAATCATTCACTCTTCTGTCAAAGTCCTGACATTTAGTTGTTTTCTGAGGATTGCAGGGGCAGAACCAGAGTGCCGTCAGGCTAAAAATAATTAAACATGTATTGAACAAATATTTTCACAAGATTTGGCACTATCTCACAACTCCAATTGTAAAATTCCAAGTACCAGCAAAGGATTGAAGGTCAAAAGTTTCAGGTTTGTACTTAGAAAGGAGGACGAAAATAAATTTATTATTATAATCATAAAAATAAGAAAAACAAACACAATATTGAGCTTGAACAGAAAAAAAAGAATGCATCCCATAAACATTAAGAGAGTTAAATAATGTGGCCAAAGAAAGATCTCTAACTGCTATAAGTCAGCTGAAATTTCCCAAACTTCTGTAGAATATGTATTACTCTTCACACACCTAGAACGTGGAACTAAAATTCGCGTCGCATCTAAAAGATCCTGGAGTTGGACAGCACTTTTCAGCTTTGTCTGTAGAAGAGAGTGTAAAGCCAGGAAAGCAGTTAAAGTTTGTTCACAAAATGTTGTAGATATCTTAGGAATGGAAGAAGGGGAAATGAGGAAATTTTATAAGCAAGAAACACCTCTGCTCTAGGTCTTCCACCATTGTACTTTAACATCAAATTCAACAGCTTCTCCTCTGTAACCTTCAATTTCACCTTTTGTTTTGGAGTTCTATCACCACTGTCCAAATAAAACCCAGTTGTTATAGTAAAGGAAAAGATGCAGCGAACAAAGTGGGGTGAAAAAAAAAAAAAAAGGTGGAATTCTGACTGGCGAATCACAGCAATGACACAACGCAGCTCTTCGGATTGCCCAAATTTGCTAATGATTCCACTTCCTTGGCGTGTTAGTCCCTCAGAAGGTTGAACAGGTTCGTTCACTTTCCAAGGTAAAGTGGGAGGAATTGTTGTTGAAAGATGAGGGGCTTTAGCATCCAGAAACATCTTTCTTAACACACAAGCAGCGTCATCATAGTACCTGCGTTAGCAATTTCATGAGCCATAAATAATAGAAAATAACAGAATCCAACATGAAAAAACTTTGTTCAGACCCAGGACAGAATAATATTCTGATCTTCCAATCTTTTGCACAAACAAAGTTGCAAGTTCAACCAGAGGAAAAAGTAAAAAATTACTCTGAATTAAAAGTTATACTTGTGGGAATTTTTGACAAAGCTCCATCCATTCACATCACATACGTAAGAACGCCCTTCACATCGTAAGAGATCAAACCCACAAACCTGAAAACAATCCAGAACATAAAATATCACTAGAAGAGAATGCCTCCATCAACAAAAGAAAATGTATATAAATTAGGGCAGGTAAAATTCAAACAGATCATTTTTCTTCTCAGTTTCCCTGGGTTTGCGAGTGGGGAAAGGAGAGAGAGGTGCTCCATGGCATGGAGACATCTACATCCAGGAAGTTCAACCAACTATTCCGCCTTTAGCAACTTACTGCTTGCCTGAACGCGAGACAAACATCTCTTGCCATTTGCTTCTCAGCAGGGGTAAGTAAAACAGGATATCTGACCTGCAACACAATTCTCGCAAGGCATGTCAATAGAAAATCATGCGAAATGTCAATCTTAAGATTTAATAGCACAAGGGCACTATCACAGGATATATTTGGTAAATGATGGTTATACAGCAGTATCATTATAGTATGAGTCATAAGTGACAATTTACTCTATCACCAAATTATTGGTGTCATTTGCTAATATCAGAAACTTATTAAAAAAATTTAAAAATGAAGACACCGAAGATATTCTAGAATTATTTATAAGGTAGAAAGTAAGTTCAAACGCCTAAATGCAACAAGCAAAACTAACAGTTCCTCGTGCTAAGCGAAAAGGTACACCTGCTTCCTAAATTGTTATGATTAAATCTCTTTTTTTCAATTTACTTATCTTCTTTCTGGCAACTAGGAGGCCTCGAAGCCAAGACCTCTCAGTTACAATCCCTCCCCACTTAGCCAACCCAAGCCTCCCCCCCAAACCACATCATAAATGGCCAATTGCACAATTTTACATCATTATCTTCTGTATGCGCACTTTAAATTACTGTAACTGAAACACGTGCATATCCAAGAATAAATCAGTACCAGATCTTTCTTTACATGAAATTAACTACTTACTTCTTTCCCATCAGGATTTCTCATAACAACTCCATCAACGACAGGAGACTTCCTTGCCTCTGCATGTGCATACTCAGGGCCCACTGTGTAAACCTACTCAAGATAGATAATCAAGCTCAATGACACTCTACAATAAAAAATATGAAATAGGTAAAAAATTCTGCAGTAATAGAACAGGCTAACACCAAATATAGGGTAATATTCTACTATTATTTGTAAAAACTTTTTTGATTTCCTCAATTAGTGCCATTCTGCACTACTATTAATAAAAATCTAGTACTGATCAAGATGTTAGCTGCAGAATACCAGTTCCACGTGTCAGTTCCCCAAGTCATTCTATGTTGCACATGACATTATATTCTGTAGTCACCAACAATATCATAACATAATACGAAATAATATAAGCAAAGTATACCTTCACATCTGTTCCTCCAGTAGGCATGAATTCTTCGTATATGTAAGAACCTTCACGCCTCACTCTTCTAACGTCTGGATTAAATTCACTTGAACGGTTACCAACCTGAGAGAACAGAATCAACTCGATGCAGTAAGATCTTTGTTAGAAGATTGTCAATAATGAATACGCTGTTTTCCAGCTTTACTACATCAAAAGCATAAACAACTAAAAGACCTGGGAGAATCCGTAAAGACGGAAGCAAGCAGTACAACAACAACTAAGCCTTTGCCCCATTATGTGGGGTCGGCTACATCGATCATATTTTGCCATTATGTACGGTCGAGGCATATTGATTCATTTGCATTCACATATAAATGTCATGTTTTAAAGTTGTTTTCCAATTCATTTCAGGCCTTCCTATACCCCTTTTAATATTAATTAATTCTTCTTTGTTTTCTACCCGTCTTACTGGAGCATTTAGGGATTTCCTACGTACATGTCCAAACCATCGTAGGCGTGTCTCTCATTTCTTCATCTATTGGAGCTATTCCTACTTTCTTTCTAATACTCGCATTACTTATTTTATCTAACCTAGTTAGCCCACACATCCATCTCAACATTCTCATTTCTGTTACCCTCATTTTTTGTTCATGTTCATATTTTGTTGCCCAACACTACGAACTGTAATGCATTGCGGGTCACGGAAGCAGGCAATACAATCAAATGTAATCTAAATGACTATAACTGGCATATTCAGCACATATTTGATTTCGAAATGTTTGATACCACGATGGTTTCATGATAGAAAGCATGGAATTAAACCATAACAAGTTTACTAGATGAAGAACCTTAGTAGCTGAAAATTTGAAATATGGCACAAACATAAATAGCGGACAAAGGAAACTCTCATTGCAAACATAACAATGATCATTGAAGTGTCTGTTTCAGTGAACTTTAATCACTAACAGATTAATCATTATAGAACAGAAAAGAACCTCAAACTGCACCCATTTTGGCACATGAAGGAGAAGGAATATTAAAAAAGCAAAAATATCTAGCCATTTCTTGAGTGTAAGCTAAAAAAACTAAATAGAAGACAAAGTGGGCCTTGATGTGATTCAGTTGATATCAATTAATGAAAACATTTCAACACAAACTCATAAAATCTCAACATGACTTCATAGGAGGCATGCTAAAAGATATCAATGTTACAAAACTCCATTCTCCAATGACATTATTACCTTCCGGAACAACTTTTTCATCCCTCCACCTGCAGAACTTGGGTAGTATATCATTATACCATGGTCATCGCCTGCAAAACAAACAAAAAATGAGAATCCAATTGTGTATAATTAATGTGATTACAAGGTAGCCAAGCATCTTTAACAGCCAAAATAAGAATACATTAACTTCTCAACTGCGTTCAAAACCATCATAAAGAAGAGAGGGTGGGGTGTTTTTTTTTTTGGGGGGGGGGGGGGGGGGGGAGGTGTGTGTTGGTAGTGGGGAGTTTGCGGAAAAAATATATTGAGATAGGAAATTTTCTAATAGATAAGATTTCTGAATAAGGCAGCATTTTCACAGCACTAGTAGCCTTCCATTCTTACGAGTTGCAATCCTAAATGAGATGGAATTTCCCACTACCTTTTTACAACAATCCTAAGGCCCTGTTCGTTTTCATTGCTTTTGTTTGCGTTTTGGTTTTGTTTCTAGAGTAAATTACATATATTATAATTTTTTCATCATTTCCAATACAACTTTTCAACTACATTTTCAATACACTTTTTACATTCAAGAATTCTTTTCCAAAAAATGAACAAGCCCTAAGTTAGAAAAGCATCAAAATTAGATCTAATCAATATGCAAACACCATAAGAAGCTCCAGTTCCCTTTATGTTTTTTGAAAGCTCTGAAAGGGCGAAAAGTTAGCTAGCAAAACATACTTCCCAGCATGTTAACCTATTGGCCATTATATAAAGAAACTTTTAGGAATAATACTAGAACTCTAGATTACTGTAGCTTCTAGGACAGAAGTTAATCAACAGATCATGACAGTTCAAATATCAATGGCGGGAAATAGCAACAAGCATCTTACCATTCACAGGTTTCTCCACAAATGGCTTCCAAAACCGATTACCATGAACTTCAACAAAATCATCTTCCTCCACAAAATAATCCACATCTTGGAATGGAATTTCCCTATTAACGAGGGCATATCTTGGAACAGGAATCCCATACCTCTCAAGACACTAAAATTATTCCACCAATAAAGGTTGAACAAAGAGCAGATAAAAAGAGATTATTACCAATGCTAAAGAAACTTTTAATTACTTTTAGCAGATAGAAGGAACCACATTCACACAAGAAAGGGCAGAGAGAAGCCCAGAAACTGTTATGTAGAGTTGAGACAGTAAAGTTTTTAGATGTGGTGGATAATATAAAAGGATAATTTAAACTGGTGATGTACTTCAAGAACAAAACTTCCCAGCAAGCGGAACAGTGGTCTTATCCATTGGAGAGAAGAAAAAAAAAATGCGCTTATCATTGATCACTAATAAACTTCAGAAAGTTTCCCATCTATTCATCCAATATGAAATAGCATCACCAGAAATTAAGAATTCAAATAATGACAAACAGACTTGATAATAAGATTGGGAAAACCTTAGACTATCCATAGCTCCAATAATGCACACTGAGAACCAGCTCTATATACAATGCTTCCAACATTGGTCAGAATAAATCATGTATAAACCTGGTCGCCAATTCCCTATTAAACAAGCATATTTTCGTGATTCCATATTAAACCGCAGAACAAAGTATTATGCAGCCACGTGAAAAAGAGGTAATCTTTCAGCTCTAAGGCCTTTTATCTAGCCAGAAACAGACTTTTTCATCATAGGTTGACTATTAAGAAGGATATCAATATCAAAGGTGCAGACCTCATACACCTTCCTTCTATCGTGAAGAAGATATTGGGGTTCCAATTCATTAATGAGGAAAGGCCTGAAAAGACAACCAGAAAATATTATGATCAGTCATTTCTTAACTTTGAATAGCAGAAAAGCCGTTATAAAGTGTTTGAAAATATTTCTACAGAAAAAATTACTTGGGGCCTGTGGTATCTCCGTTTGGAGAATGTGTTTTGAAAATATATTTTGGAAATGAATTTTTAAATGTTCAAAGTGTATTGGATCTATAAAAGGAGTATCTAAAAAGTAAGAAACTGTATTGGAAATAATGAAAAATTATTACAAAAGAGTAATGACACTCATCTCAACTAATCAATCACAACTTTTCATAGCAAGTGATGTGGTACTTGAGATAAGTACCATTACTCATTATAAAATTAAAATACACTATTGAAAACAAAAACAACCATGCCTACAGAGCTTTGATTGGAGAAGAAAGCAATTTAAAAATTCCTTCAATTATGATAAAATTGGAAAATTAAATTCCCATTAATATAGGAAAGGTGCAAGCAAATCCATAAGACTGCCGAAAAAGGAAGAGCTCGAGTGCTGAGTTTAGTCATGATGCATTATTACCATCAGTCATGGGACAATAATGTTGAACAGTCACATCATGCCTCATAGGTCTAGACAGCTTAAAGAAGAAGAATGGTGCCAAGAATGATACTGCTATATATTTCTAGATAGCAAACATCGATACATCATTAATAATCTAACTGCCCACCAAAACAAATGCCACGTCGGAAGAGAAACAGTGCCACAGATATGACCAAAATACTGAGCGTTTACCAACATCTTTTTCACGTGATCGTGTTTAACACGTGTGGAAAAGGACAACCGTACGTAATAGGTCAAATTCCCCAAAATACTTGGGCAAACCTACTTACTACTTAAGCTGAAGTGATCATCACAAATGCATGCTCGAATTTGACACATGTACCTTAGTATTAGAAATATATATAAAAACAATGAATTTCCAACCGTTTTATAGACAACAGAGGAAAGATATCAGACAAGATTACCATGAAGAATATCTCAAGTAAAACCTAACAAAATCAGTGGAGAAAAGTTAAGCGCTACTGTAATGCACACATTCAAAAATATGATGAGTCATTAAGACAATTAATTTCCATGATTTTTATAGACACTAGAGGAAAGATATTGGGCAGGATTCCCATGAAGAATATCTAAAGCAAAACCTCACAAAATCAATGAAGAAATCTGTAAGCCCTACTATAAGGCAACACATTCAAACATCAGATTCCTTGTCCAGTGTTAAAGCAACGATGCAGATTAGGGTAAAAGGGGAAATCTAGCATTTATCACAGTGGCATGCACCATACTTGGTAGGTGAAGATCATAAAATCTTTAATTCTTTCGCGTTAATCTTCAGCTGATGTAGGAGTAGCACATCATTATACAAAAATACTTCAAATAATAGATCAATAAGACGAGGAACCATTGGAGTATGAGTAAGAAATGAGTAAGAAATGATCATAGATTCATAGTATGAGTAAGAAATGATCTTAGAAAACAGTTCTAAGATACAGATACACTACGTTACATACTTTCTCAATGCTGCATATGCTTCAGCTTTTTTCAAGGGGTAACCATTGGAGTAGAAGGCAATTAAGCAATCACATATTGGCCATCTGCAATCATTAGGAAATATAGAAAATTAGCTTAAAGAGGACCTCAAAGTGAAATTAATCTATACAAATCAAATAAACATTTCCACCAAAAGATCTTTAGCACCTGTCAAACTAAGCACTATTCCAGATGAAATATTTACATAATCTACAATATCACAAAAAGCACAATAACAGCTCTATCCAAATGTAAAACAAATCGCAGAAAGATGTTATACAGCAACAACAACAAAAAACAGTACAAACATCCAAAACTAGTGAATGTACCGCTCTATAGGCTCCTCCAGAATAACCTTATCGCCAAAATGAACAATCTGCAAAGATAATAATGCGCTCAGTATCCTCCTCAGTGGAGCAAAAGTTCACACACGGAAATAAAAATTAAACGAAAAACAGCCATCAGAGCTGCTGTACATGCAGTACAATCAGTCGATGTAAATCAGTGTCGATAATCCATGCAACATCGATTTAACTGTAAGAAATAAACTCTCATATGATTAAATGCACAACAAATACCTCGAATTCGCCGAATGACTGCAACCTATCCAAAATTTGAAGCATCGGCGCACAAAATACCTGAGATAAATACAAATGAAAAAGAAAAAAAAAATGCACCGATCATGAATGGCTTATATCACGTCACTGTCATTGTACATACAAAAATGAAAAATGTATAACTAGAGTAAATTGATGTAAAATTTTGCTTATACATAAAAAATAATGAATCCAAACACAAAAGAAAGTACAGACGACAGAACCTCGGAGCCGCACTTCACCTTCTTTTCCATAACACACACCCCAATCGTAATCTTCTGAGGCAAATCTCCATCCTCCACCCCCATCTCCCCCTCCCTCCTCTCTCTCTCTCTCTCTCTCTCTCTCTCTCTCTCTCTCTCTCCGGTAATATTTTCTGAAATGCGCTCGGCCTCCGTCTCCCTCCTCCGACGGCTCCTTCACTCCTTAAGCTTACACATCCAAGAAAAAAAGTGAAATATAAATAAGCGCACGGGAGTAGGTAAAATTGGAAAAACACAAACAAAAAAAACAATGCGAATCCTCCAAAACTAGCCACCGGGAAAAGCGGAGATTGAATATGCAAAAATCCTCCACGTTGTATTTACTTCTTCGGAGAGAACGCCGACGTTTCACTGCTTTTGAGCAGCTTTCTTTAAACGGAAAAAATAATCCAAAAAAGAAAGAAAAAGGACACACGATTCACGAGAAAACAGCGGCGAAGGAAAAGGAAAGGAAAAATAAAAAATGGAGCATGGAAGATCGTATAATATAAGACTGCCCAGTATGGTTTGCTGTTGAAGGCTGGCGTATGTATAAAATAGGGGGCGGGGGGGAAGTCGTAGTATCTATCTTGACCGAGTTAGTTTAGTTTCGGTGGGATTTGGAATGTTGGATAATAGATTTTGGATTCCTTGAATATGCAAATAAAGAAAAGTAAGGGTTGGTGGGCGTTTTTTTGGGGTGGGGATAAATGAAGGGCGAATTACGTTTAACTCCCTAACTTTAGGTATAACTACAAATTCATCCATACTATTTGAAAACATACTAATAATTCTCTGTATTCACCGGATCCCAAGGTCAAAATTGAAAAAGTCATAAAATACCAAAAACCTACACAAATTCCGTGAAGTTTTTAATGAAAATAAATCAAAACAAGATGTAACTATTTTTATTATGTCGGTTTTGATTTTGTTTTTCAGCGAGTCCAGAGAGTTATTTACATTTTTCAAAACATTATGAATTGATTCGTAGTTAGTTCAGGGAAGTAAATGTAATTGGCCATGAATCAATAATGGATATGATGAATTACGTTTACCTCTCCTGAGTTTTCATTGCAATCACAAATACTCCTCAAATTTTTTGACAAATACATTTATCTCCTTCAAGTTTTGCTAAAATTATAGATACCTCCAGTTTGTGAGAGATAGTGTTCTCTCATACAATCGTAACGGCCTGACAGTGATATCTAGTTAAAACGGGTACGGCCGTAGGGGTATTTTAAGCAATACGCTACATATATCATAGACTAAACTCAATACGTATGTTTTTTCCACAACAGGCGATACTTATTGTTTTAACATAATTAGCCTATCTATCATGGATTAAACTTGACATGTGTGTTTTTTTCCACAATATGCAATATTTATCGTTTTAACACAATCGCAATATATCATAGACTAAATTCGATATGTGGCTCTCTTTTTTTTTTTTTTCCACAACATGCGATACTTACTATTTTAATATAATCGCGATATATCAACAGTTATATGCAATACATCATAGTTCGTATGCGAAACTTTAATAGATAAACTAATAAGTGATACATCAGCAATACATGTGAATATGCGATATGTAGAATGCTATATACAATACGTAATGTATCATATATTAAATTCGATGTACGTGTCAAAATATAAATTTTTGTCTTCTTGTGAATCTATTTATTATCTTGAAAACTATTGAACAAATTAGTTACGATTGTAATTGTTAGAAAATTTGATGAAATATTTATAATTTCACCAAAATTCGAGGAATATATATGCAATTAGCCTTAAATTTGGATTTGTTTATAAAGGATGAGGCGTGTAAAGGGGTTGCGATTTTTGGCTTTTCTCAGCTCAACGGCTTAAAAAGTCTAGGCAGTGGGAAAGGATGGGTCCAGTCGTCCGAGTCACTGTCAATTGTGTCTATTGTTGTTGTGATGAATCATTGAAAGGTCAGGTGTCTTTTAACGCCTTTTGGCTTGTTACGCTTACACCTTTACAATTTGTACTCTTTCTTTTTTTGTTGGGAAAACTGTAAAAGTAGTCCACAATCTTTACCCCTGTTTCAATTGTAGTCCACAATCTTTAGTAAGTATCAAATGTAGTCCACAATGTATCCATTTTGTAGCAATTTCAGTCCAATTAACGGAAATTGGACCAAATTAACGGTCAAACCAGTTGACCGTCAGTCAAAGGTGGTTTTGACCTCTTGAAACCACCTTCAAAGATTGTGGACTACTTTTGAAACATGGGTAAAGATTGTGGACTACTATTGATATTTTTCATATTATTTAAGAATAACACATTTATCTTACTTTTAAAGATATTGATAATTTTAATTCCTTTTATACTTATTATATGAGCTTCCCAAGTTACAAAAAATTATGTTACAATTGTATTATATTCATCTCAAATTCGCATTTTTAAAAATTAATTATTACTCTTTTGATTACATTAGAACAATATTGTTTATAGGTACAATAAACTCGCGTAAAAATTATATCTCATGATTCTTTTAATAAAATAAAGGGAGTTTTTTTTTATTTTTTATATTAGCCCTTGAAAGGTGGGAAAATAAATTAAAATATCTCTAAACTTGCTTAATACATTAGTCACATAAGGATAAAGGGCTCATGGAATAATTTTGAATATGCGAAGAAATATAATGGAGATTTGGAATTTTACGCCCAATTTTTTTTCCGCTTGGAGAGTCAATTTAAAGTCTACGCTTTTCCTATAAAATAGATGGAATAATTAATATATTATTTCACCAACATTCATTTTAGTGTGAAAGCAATGTCACGTTGAATGATCTTTGAATTCATGATTAGCTCTCTAAAGTTAGGTATAATAATGTTGTTTTTGGCATACTAGCAATCTTATTAATTTACAAAATTCTGCAGTTGACCACGACAGAAATTCAAGCACCAAGACTTAAAATATACTCTTATATGTAGAGTTTAGTTTAAAAAATATTTTTTTTTAAAATAAAATATCTCATACAAATAGAACAATGTCAAATAAACTATTTTAAGTGTTATACTTTGACACTCATAATAAATTTCTTCATCCGTTTCATTTAGAAAGATAATAAAGTAGACTATTCTAATATAATAAAAAGAGTATACGTTGATCAAACTGCAATCTTTTAATAATATCTTCCTTTTTTTTCAGTATATAACCAAGAAATTTGGTTATCTAATTAGAGTCAATCCAATTGTTTCCAGTCTTCTTTGGTAGCTAATACTAATATTTATAATAGTGAACCATCACTTTCACCTTATGATAGAGTACTATTACTTATTCGTGTTTAATTAAGTCAAAGACTCAACTAGTGATTACGTACGGATATTCTGAGGTACAATTGGAGGATTCTAAACTTCAGACTATATTTTATATGGAAATTTCACGCCATACACAATGTTAGGCTCTCTCCGTCCAATCAGAATAATCATATTTCGAGAATATACAATTTGTATGAATTTTAAAATAAAACATATAAATGAATTAATATATTATTATCATAATCGATTCCATTTAAATATAAATTTATTATAAACTATACATAATATATTCGTAAAGAGTAAAAAGATTTTCTATCGAAATAACGTATTTAAAAAAAAAAAAAAAAAAAACCAAAACGAAACAAAACTCTTTCATTGAAATAGAGAGGACGAATTGCACGGGCTTGGCCTAGTGATACATTCGACGGCGTTTAAGACATTGGACCGTGGGAGACTAGCAACTCCCATGTGCAATGGCGGTCCTCCCCAACTCAGTCTTTCCCCTCCCTAGTGGCACCCAACTCAGACGATGTTGTCCGCAAACTTCTATCCTTTCCAGTCATCATTCCGCAGCCTTCTCCATCTGATATGGTATACCTGAATTTCCACCAGAATAGGAATTTGCCCCAGCCCGGCAACATCAAGACCGGATGGCGGGCTAATGTCTTCCCAGATGAAATGATCAACCATGTCGAATGAAGCCGAAGCAGACCAACAGCAACTGATTAAACTGTAACATTTGAATGTGCCACTTCCAGTGCTTTCTACTGGGCTGCTTTCTCTCTGTCTAGATTACTGCTGTTAGCTAGGTTGCCTACACTTGTTCCTGCTATATATCCACCAGACCAGGCATTCTGGACGAAATCATGAACACGAAAATCAGTACGCAGCGCGCGCTGCCAGAATGGAAGAACATTCAACCTAAATTGGACATTTTCAAGAAACTAAGAGCTATAAGCTTATAGTAACATCATGCCTTTTGAAATCTATCCATTGTCACTACTGAATTGGATAATATGCATCAGAAACAGAGACATCCCATGTCTCCAAAAATAGTACAGTACATTCTAGTACCTGGAAATTAAAACCGCCTGTTATGCCGTCAACATTCAGCACCTACAGAAAATTCCAATGCGTTTAAACCCCAACAGTGAGCCTTCTTCTCCAGTAAAACGACAGATACGTTATGGTAGTCAAACAAGGATTGCAATGTACCTCCCCAGCAAAGAATAGACGTGACTGAATCCTGCTTTCCATCGTTTTCAGGTAAATCTGCAGGAAGGTATTACCACATCAGCCCAAAAAACTTCCAATCATCAACAGGCACACACAGCGGATTACACTGCACGTATAAAAATAAATCGGAGAACCCCCAGAAACATACAACACGGACACAGTGATATGGGTATAGAAAGTGCACCTCAGACAAGGGAACCCCGCCAGCAGTGACAAATTCATCCTTAAATTGGCCCTTCATCAGATAATATAACCAAAACATGAGAGGGACAATCACCCCAGACAACTCAGTCAACTGCCTATCATCAATCTTGAAAGTGAATAAGCTCGGTACAGGTTCCACTATAGAATGACCAAGCTGAGCAGCAAGGTTGTAACCCTGGAAAACGGTAGGTACTTGTCAAAAAAAATAATAATAATAGGAAAAATGGACAGCATGTGAAATAGTGCCATTGAATTTGCATAAAAAATGGACCTGTCTGCTACTTCCACTTGCAATTAGGAGATAATCAGCTTCCAAATAATCCACATAACCCGCTGTTCGTTGCTCCACTTTCATAGTAAATTTCCCATCCGCAGATATAGATGCACTTGTAACAGTCTTCCCTGTCTGCAATAGTACTAATTCACAAATTTATACATCAGCGTGAAGTTTAGAAGATATAACACCCAACAAGTTTATAATCATATTAAGATTCCTGAATGAAGATAGTCAGGGTCTTTTGTGCTTAGAGTATTGCTCCTATGGAATTTGTTAATCAAGTTGCAAAAGTAAGGTCAAACTAATTCAAGTATGTGTGAAGTGAGCTAGATAAAATTTTAAGCATTCAAACCAATTATCTACAAGAGTAAAAGGCAAATAAAATCCATCAAGGTTCAACACAGTAGCAGGAAGGATTTTAACTATAACGTGCTAAAGTTGGATAGGACATCTTTGGTAAAGGAACTTTGCTCAACAGATCTGAGGGCAATACAAGGTAAGACCAGAGAGAGGTGATTTGGCATTCCACATATTTACTCAGAAGAGAAAGCCACAACAACGAGGCAAAGGAAATGACACACCCAATTACTTTCCTTCCAAAGCATCTCTACTTATGATGGATTGACATTCACAATATCATGAACTCAGAAATAAGAACTCGCACACTAGAGTTACCTACCTCCTCTCTTCTTGGCTTCAGACATGAAGCAGTCAATTACAGAAGATGAAGAGTTACTGACAGGAAAAACCCTTCCATCATCCTCAGTCTAAGGAAAAAGGGACAACTTAAAGGTTAACTCAACAAGATTGCAAAACATAAAAGGAAAGCGCCAACTGCAGATTGTATCATCACCTTTAGCTCTACCCCATGATCAGTAAACCATGTCATAGTATCCATTGGGCTATGCATATTGAAGAATGAACCTCGCAGTTCCCTGTGTCCCCTGGGGTATTGTTCTGCCAAAATCTGTGACCCTATCCACTGTGTTAGTATCCTTACTGTAAAGATCACAAACTTAACTGAAGCAGTGAATCCTTAAGTCAATAGAAACATACACTGGAATAATCACAAAGAAGCAGTCTAGTCCCCGCTGCCCTCTCCCCCACAAAGTAGCTTGATGGCTATTATTTAGTCTTAACACATTTATGCATTGTTCAGATTAACTATGAAAAGTTGTATTAAGCACGATTAATTCGAAGTAAGGTTTTCTTCGAGGATCACAAGAAACCCTATTCACACAACCTCTAACTGAAGGTTCTAAGTTTGATCAGATTTGCTACAGTAAAGGGTCTAAAAGCTAGATTCATTAAGTAGTTTCACGAGAGCAAACAAACTCATTGCCTTTATTTAAAGTACAATGCAATACAGCAAGAATCAGCATGCACATCAAATAGAACTTTTTAAACTCTCACCAAATTGTCAACACAATGCCCATTAGTCACATTGCAGCGACCACCTCCAGAAATCTTAACCTGCCAAGAAATTACTCTCTTCCGTAAACTCAACCACTGCATTTGCTCACTTATATAAGTAAATAATGGATGAGAAAATCAAAATAAAGTTTAAAAAGCCTCAACCTTAGATAAGGGTTTTCCCTTTTCGATGACAACAACTTTAAGATTGGGTGCCAAAGTTTTAGCTCTGATTGCCCCATACATTCCGGCAGCTCCACCCCCCACCACCACCATCAACTCTTCAACACCTGACTACTAGCCCAGAATTTAAACGGAAAAAAGGAAAATTCCACAAAATACCACATCTTTAAGCGCCAACTTCAAAATTGAACAAACTAAAGAAAGACTAAAGCAAAGTAGCAAGCAAACAGTTTAAGAATGTACCACCTTCGATGATGAGGAGAGCGTAATCCCACCAAAATTTCTTTTCTTGGGTCCGAAAAGGATATAACTTGGTTTGCGAGTAATGCTCAAAGTTCGACAAAGGAGACTTGCGTCGTGAACAAACCGCGGGAGTGTGAAACTCATGGCAGTTTCAGAAATTGGTGGCAATGGTACTATGCGTATGGCTTTGAGATTTGGTACTCCGCTCTTTTTTTCCTATTCAGAAATGTTTATGCAACGATTCTTAACTTAAAACAGTTTTTCAACGTTAAAAAAATATATGTATATATATATATATCGTCCTGTTAACTTTCTTAACTTCTTGAATAAATTAGGGCCTTTTTTTTCCTTTTTAAAATCAAACTAAAAATATACTCTATTTTGTATTACAGGGAGACTTCAAGATGGTAAGGGACGATTTTACTAAATGTATACGGATCATTGAAAAATGTTAACTAATTAAAAGACAAAATTACTTCAAAACACTTCTGTTCGGTGCAGAAGAGGTCGTGTTCCACCTCTATCCGAGCTTGGTTTTAAAGAAAATAAAATAAAATTTAAAGGTGGGATAGGAGACCCTTTGTGTGAGTATCACTTCAACATTTTAAGTTGTCCTTGCATTTAGTGAAAATATTCATGTATGTAACCGTAATACAACCCTTCAAAATCGATTGAGGGCATGTTCATTGAAGCGTTTCAAGGAAGGTTTTGGAACATATGTTTTTAAAAACATGCAAACGAACATGCGAGGAAAATGTTTCTAAACTCAATGTTTAGGGTATGTTCTTTAAGTTTTGGTTTTTGTTTCAACAATAAATTTAATATGTTATAATCAATTTTCATCATTTTCAATACAACTTTTTACTATTCAATTATACTTTTTTAAATTTTCAATATACTTTTTACCTTATAAAATTATTTTTTCAAAATCAGAACTCAAATCAAAACTCAAACCTTCAGTAAAGAACAGACTTACTGAACAGACCCTTAGCGAATTCTGAAAACAAAATTTTCAAAATCTTATTTGGTAAGAAAGTATGAGCCAAACAAGGGTTGGCTCAAAGTTTAGTTTTAAAATAGCTTCTAAAACTCCGAATCAAACCAAAATAGCCTTAAAAACTTCAAAACACACTCACAAATGATAATGGTTAGTGATCTCAATATCGATGAAGACACATGTTCTCAGAAAATGCTTATCCAACGTTAATAACCAGCCATGATTAACGTATGAAATGTTCAAGCTCACGCGTTTTTTCGCTCTTGTTTTTTCTTTCCACAATCAAAATTCGACTGGGAATGGGAAAAGTTCTGCAATTTCAAGTAGTACACCAATCTTGCATTGCATGGTGCCAAAACATGATGCACCGCTGTTTTTATAACGTTATTCTTCAACAACGAAATTACATAGCCATCGGAGAGACTGCTGCAAGTTTCCAAACAAACAAACCAGATAGGATTACAACATTACCGCATTCATCTTGAAGATTTAGGACTTAAACAGAGGTTTGATCAAATGTGTCTTGGGACTTTTGCTTGCGTGAGGGAGGTCTCGAATCATCATCATTGTTGGCTTGGAACATGTTGTGCCATTGTCAAGAGAGCTCAACTGAGATGGCACAAAAGAAATTACAATCAGCAAAGATTGACAACGCATACCAATTCAAGCGTAGAAAATGGGAAGGAGGGAAAGTCTCCGAATCACATAAGCACACACTATAACTCCCAATTGCGACAACTAAGAATACACATGCGCACGCACACACGGGATAAAACGAACGAAGCAAATTACTAAGAGGGTTGTTTCACATTTCAAGATGTTGATATGTTCGAAAGGGCAACAAATCAGATCTTCAAAGAAATCCCATTTGCAGGTTGATATGTTAATTAGGTATGCGAGTTTGAGTGGTACAATACAGAACAAAAGAAGATTACCTTAATTTGCAGGTTGAAGCAACCACAACAACGTGCATATTTGCATTGTTGGGTGGGAGACCTAACCGGAGAGGATAAATCTTCCCATTGATTCTGTTTTTACAGCAAACAGTGATATCCTGAAGACCTGTTTCTTCCTCCAACTTCTGAGTTAATTCCTCCACATTTTGACCTTTGAAGTGAAAGGAATGGCCTACAACTGCATCATCAACCTTTCCATCATCATCAGCAATATGATAATATATCATTCGCCCTTCATATTTCACCGGAGAACCACCAAACGATTCCCGCGTCTGCAAATACACAAAGAACAACGAACTCATCTTTCAGAAAATCCCAACCATTAAAAAAAATCGAAGATAGATGCAAGAAATGAACAAAATGGAACCTCGGCTTGAGGTTGAGAAGGGGTTCTGAGATGAAAGGAAGAATCTTCATCCAACGATTCAGATCGGGCGACTTTTTTGGGCGAATCTGGCCGTATCTGGATAATATCAAGCTCCCACAAAATCCATTCTCGATGTCGATGGGGGATGTCATGGGTGATCGAATTCCGCCATGGCGGCAAGCCTCCGTTAGCGCGCAAATAGTTGCCGTACCTGGTTTTGAGCCTAATTTGAAACCCTTCTCTGATGGGCTCCCACTCGACCTTGGAATCCAATTTTCTGGGCGAACTTTGAATCACTTTTTCGCCGGTCACCCCTAAAAGGAAAGACTCGTCGGAGGCGGTTAGGTATTTGCCGTAACAGCTTATCAAGCGGACGACATTATCGAATCCCTCCACGAACTCCACTGTCCACCTTGCCTGCTTGGATGTACCGGAACGATCTTGGACCACGGTTTCCTCGTCCGAATCGGCCGTCAAGTACTTGTTATGATGGCTCTTCAGCCTCACAGTTCTAGCTCTCTTGAAGAACTCCATTGCAGGACTCTGCAATCGGAAATTTATGTCAGAGGGACTCCGGTTAATTTAATTCTTTCCATACAAAAAAAAAAAACACCATAGATTTGGAGAGGAACTACAAAATCTAATGCAGCAAATGCATATATTAGGACAAAGATCAGAATCGACGTTGAATGTCTATGGCGATGCCAGATCAAAATTATTGCACTTTTTCTCTCATGGTTCATTTTCAACGGCACATTTATGCTTTTATGAGGTGTTAGATATTGGTTTGACTTTTTACAGTGTTTTTTTTTTTTTTTTCTTTTTCTTTTCCACAACAGCATTATGCCTTTTTATTGTAGTTGGTAACGTATTTTAAAAGTAAAAGTTTGAATTGGAAACAATTGTATTAAGAATAATAAAATGTAGTACACTATATAATATTCCTTTAAAACTCAAAAGCGAAAATATAATTGAAATAAAATTTTACTTTCGTAAAAAGTCAATTGTCAACACTTTACGAAAGTTGTGGACGAAATGTCATGTTTTGTAAAAAAGAAAATAATAAGAGTTGCGTATTGAAAAATCAAAATTCTTAAAGAAACGTGTCGATTTTTGCATAATAACATAATTACATGATCAGTTGTGCATTTTACCCAATTATAAATTTAAGTAACTATATTCGAACATACATTTATTATTATAGGGTAAGATTACATTCCATTAGAAGACTATTTTATTCAATAGTGATTTATGCGATGACATTAATAGTACATTTAAAGTCTAATTCAATGATAGTTTCTTAACCGAACTACTATTTTTTTTCTATTATTATATATATTATCTTTACTATTTTTTTTAATATTGTTTTCGAAAATGTTGCTAGTAGATGCTGAAAATTTATGTAGATGCAATCTTGGTTGTTGTAAATTATCCATTAAAAATCCTAGTTTCCACCAATGCATCATGATCCACTGACTCATGTCTGCATAAAATATTACTCCTTCCGTTTTATTATAAGAATCTATTTTGAGAAATATATTTTATTCCAATAGAAGAATGTACTTACAAATTTTTTATTTCTCATACCCTTACTAATATAATTACGTGTGATCCACAATATCTCATACTTAATAAATATGGATATAAATGAAATAAAAGTGTCCACGTTTCCAACAAAGCCACCGTGCATTTGTTGTTAATTATTATAAAAAAAAAAAATTAGTCCATTCGTTCTTTTTTACTACACTATCTCTTATTAAGAGGTAGGTGAATTTCTTTGACCTATAAGAAATTTCCCGCGTTGAAAGGAACCAATTGAACAATCTATAACTGGGTGGGCTCAGTCTATCTACTATTCCGATAGAGTTTTATAATTGAGTGGGCTCACCCTAATTATTCCTCTAGGCCCAGTGGGCTCAGTCTATCTACTATTCTGACAGAGTTTTATAATTGAGTGGGCTCACCCTAATTATTCCTCTAGCCCAGTGTCATTGTTTGAAACTTTACATTTTTGTTTAAATTATTTTAAAAACATTAAAGATACATTGGAAAAATATATAAATGGAAATTTAGGATTTTTCATAAAAATGTGTATTTGAAATGATAAGATATTAATATAAAATGAAAATTTTCATAAAACGTATTTTCAAAAACATGTTAATAATCGGGTATTTAGTATTCATTGTGTCCCATCAAAGAATTAATTACTTTGAATGTATAGCTTATGACAATAATAGTTGGATTGCATCGCCGAACTTTTTTAATGGGAGGAGGGCATAGAAAACATCAGTTATGGTAAAATTTTTTTTTTTTTTTTTAGACATCTAATTATTGTCAAACTTAATTTGGCTACTAAACTCATTTTATTGATTTACTGAAGAAGAAGAATGTCCGTACCTGATTTACAGAGAGAAGCCTATCTTCTTGCTGAAAGTCGGGGTTACCGTTCCTCCGGGAGCTGTCGGCCATCGGCGATCCCGTTTCAGGTGAAGGTGAATAATCATCTTGCACGGAGTTAAAGCTTGATTGAAAGGACAAACTGCTCGACATCGAATCCACATTTTCATCAAGCGTAATATCAACTACATCCACGCCCCACAACACCCAATCTTGAGTCGCAGTTCTGTGAGGAATATCATGAGTTACGGAATTCCTCCACGGCGGAGGACCCCAATTTGCCCTCAAGAATTTGCCGCCGATAGTTTTCAGTTTCACGTGAAATCCTTCCATCACAGGCTCCCATTCGATACTTGTGTCAGAAATTTTATCCGGGAGAGTTTGAAGAACCTTCTTCCCAGTGGCGCCAAGAAGCAAGGCCTCCTCCGTGGTTGTAAGGTATAGGCCATGGCAGCTTTTGAGTCGAATCACGTGGCTTTTTCCTTCCACGAATTCCACCGTCCAACGCGATTTGCTTGAAGTTCCGTTTCGGCTCTGCCTCACTGTTTCTTCGTCTTCATCGGCCACCAAATACTTCCCGTGATGGCTCTGAAGTCTAACAGCTTTAGCTTTGTCGAAGAACTTCATCCCATCCTACATTGGAACCGATCAATTCGTTAATTAATTAGTCTTTTGGATCAATGCGATGTAAAATTGGACAGGAAATTAAATACCAAGTGTTCGCTAATCGTACCTGTCTTCCACTACTAACAATTAGGGATTTATTGCTGGATAAATTCGACTTCGACGGCGAACTTCTGTCGTGAGAAGAAATCGAAATCGATGTTCTCCAACTAGCCGCCGAGGGACTGGAGACGGAATTACGAATGCTTGAAGAATCGGAGAAGTCATCTGAGAAAGAAATGCTCGAAGAAGGCGATTCGCTCTGCAAATGTTCAAATTCCTCAACTGAGATCTCCACAGTGTCCACCTCCCACAGAACCCAATCCTGTGTTGCTGTTCGATTGGGGACGTCGTGGGTTACGGAGTTCCTCCACGGCGGCGTTCCGCCATTGGCCCTCAAGAACTTCCCCCCTCGAGTTCTCAGCTTCACTTTGTGCCCTTCCTTTATAGGCTCCCATTCCACGGAAGGATCTTTCCGATTATCCGGAACAATTTGCAGCACTTTTTTCCCGACGGGAGGAAACGGGTCCTCGGAAGCCGTGAGGTATCTGCCGTAGCAGCTCTTTAATCTGATTAAGTGAGGATTTCCTTCCACAAATTCCACCGTCCAGCGAGCCTTCTTGGAGGAGCCGGTGCGGTTCTGGGAGACTATTTGCTCGTCTTCATCGGCGATCAGGAATTTGTCGAGGTGACTTTTAAACCTCACGGTTTTGGCTCGGTTGAAGAACTCCATTAACCGGAAAATTTGGAATCTCAGATTTTCCCTGTCGAAATTTAAAATGGTTTCGTCTGCAAAGTGCTAAATGCAGTACGTATATCATTGATTGGAATGAGTTGACCATGAAATTTCTTGGATTCCAGATATATATTATACAAAGTTGACCATAACGTGGTTGTTAGATTAATGATATGAATAGTCATTAGTCAAGATGGATGAAATATTGAAAACCTTGCGGTCAAGTCTACGACGCGGGGTTGGCCTGGTTCAGTCGGAGGAGGGATTCCCGGTCTTGGAGACCTCACTGTAGTTGTGACTTGTGAGGAGGAATTTTAGCTGTAGCTCAAGCTGGTAAAATCATGCAGTATCACATGGGCATCTTCTTTTGGTTTTGATTTTGAAAACGGTTTTTGTTTCGAAAGTAAATTTAATATATTTTAATTATTTTTCATCATTTTTAATATAATTTTTTACTATTCAGTATCTACTTTTTACATTTCTAATATACTTTTTACATTATAAAACTAATTTTCAAAACATATTTTCAAAATTATTTTCAAACCAATCAAAAAGAACAGGCCCACGTTAATTTTATTCCTTTAACTTGTAAAATCGTTCAAAGACTCTAAGTAATTTGGTTAGAAATTTTTTTTGTTAGAGAAGAAATTTGTTTTGTTAGAGAAGAAATTTGTTTTGAAGGAAATTTGTTTTGGAAATTTGTATAGGAAAAAGAAAAAAAAGTGTAATAATTGTGTTTTTTTTAAATTTATGTGAGTGAAAATTTAAAAAAAAATTTAAAATTTAAATTGTAAATTTAGTAAAAATAATGTTTTTTTTTTGTGTAATATTTTTGAAAAAAAGTAATACTTTTTCTAAAATTAAATGGAAAAGAACATAGCCTAAATTTAACTTATTATGTTTATCGTGTCAAATATTTGTCGTGTTTGAACGGTGAAGTCACCAGCTGAGCCACTAGATCATAACATGACAAACCAGTTCGTCGCCACAAGCGCGGACGGAAAGGGTCGATGTTTTTGGCTTTTTCTCACCGTCGACCCAGATGTGTGTAGTAGTCGTTGGGATGGAATCTTTGCCTTGACTTTTCAATGGTTTTTTTTAATGCAACTTCCGGTCTCACAGTTTATTCCCAATAATACTAATTTCAAGTTGCACATACAATAACAATACACTAAAGATAAAGAAATTAAAATAAGCAGAAGATTGAATTTCAGTCATTGAGATTTTCTGTTTATTATTATTTTATCTTTCTTATTTACGTTCTCACAATAAAATAAGGATCTCATGATGTGAGATGTGGGTCATCGCCCTTCATTGTGAGATGGTAGACAAAGAAGGCATAACAATAATAGATAGAACATTTCAAAAAAAAATTTCAGGGGTTAAACTTAAAAGAATTCCATATAGACAATATATATTGCTCCTGGAAACCCAGTAAAATCATCAAAACCTATTTAGCTACTATTCTCCTCGTCCCGTTAATAGAGTCCGATAATACAACTCAAAACATGATCCTGGACAAAAAGAATATCAAAAGATGTACAAGCTAGGGAATGTGAAATGAGAATGGATCATATTCCGATCAACATCGTTCTTTCCTGACTCTCTATTCAAAGATATGCCCCATTAACAATTGCAAATTTCACGATGGCTCGTTAAGCCTGGGCGTCGGAGTCGGAGTCGGAGCCGGAGCCCTCGCCGTCGGAATCGTCTCCATCTCCATCCGAAACTACCAACTCCCACAAGATTTTCTCTTCCGTCTGTGGCCTACACGGAACGTCGTGCCCAACCATGTTTCTAAAAGGGGGAAGACCGCCGTAGGGCCGTAGATACTTGCCGTAAGACGTTCTGAACCTCAATTTGTTTCCTTCTCTTTCGATCTCCCACTCCGTCGAGGGATTCAGCCGGTCCGGCAGCGTCTGGAGGACCTTGTGCCCTTTGCTTTTGGGGACGACCGGCTCGTTCGTGGCGGTTAGGTATTTTCCGTAACAGCTTTTGATTCGGATGGAGCTTTTGCCGTCGACGAACTCAATTGTCCACAGGGCCTGCTCCGACGACCCGTTCTTGTCAACGCGCACGGATTCTTCATCGCTGCCGGCAGTTAGGTACTTTTTCTTGCGGGCTTTAAGACGAATAGCTCTCACCCCTTCTACAACCTCAATTCCGTTTTCCGCCTCGGCCTCCGCATCAGCATTTTTCCTCTGTTTTCGCAACCTACAAAATCATCAAATTATAGGACACGTGCATCAAATGGCGTAGCCAGAAAAATATATACCTTCCGGACTCCCTAAAACCGCCCCCTCATCGTTCCAACGTAGTATGAGGTAAATTTACCCACGTGAGATGATTTCCTGTCTATCATATTCATGTATTCATTTTCATGAAGAATCACTTTAAATTACCAAAGCGCCTCCCAACCACATTGCATGTTCCACGTTGGTTGAGAAGTGGGCCTTATGATACGATAAGTTGATCCCACTTTCCATTGCGAGAGATGGTGAACATGCATGGAAGACAGGATTATAATAGATATAGAAGATTCGATCTGGAATTTACCTGGATAGATGAGCAAATTTCTTGGGAGAAATGAGTGACTGAAATAATTTTGTATTTGTCATGTATTTGACTTTGATCCCCTAACTTTTTATATGGCTGAACCCAGATCGATAAGAAAATCTGGTGCATGACAATATATATGTATAGATAGATATAGATATAGATATAAAATTAAATTGAGGCAATATATTGTCGTGTATTTGACTTCCCTATCAGATCAAAGGAAGAGCAATTCGATCTTCAAAACAAGATTGAAACTTGTGCGTTTCTCTGCGTGGATGCATATGATTTATATATGTAGATCGATCGTGGGAGAGGCTGAGAAAAGTTGAAGATGCTGCATGCATGGCGCGGTTGAAGCCGCGAACGTGTGGAGTACGTATTTATGAAGGTCTGCAACTTTCGCAAAATGCTCCGAAATAATATATGATAGATGTCCTGTTAAGAAAATTATTTTATATATCTACTATATTCATCGTCACGTACTCTTTTTTAAGTGTAGGAAGCCAATTAAAATTAAACTAAGTAAAATATAATTTTTTTTTTTATCAAAAAAATTATACTTTTATTATTAAATGATAAAAACAGTTTAGTATCAACTTATGCAGCGAGTGCATGAAATAAGTTCTCGTCCTGTCAACTTTATCGAAATTTTGACAGCAAAATATTTTATCTCAGATGACTATATAGGAAAATGGTATACTTTTACCACAGTATTTTGAATAGGTTTTAAAATATATTTTAAATTAAATTTTCAGATATTATATTTTGGACTAAAGTAAAAATTAATATCTAAGGCTCTGTTCTCTTCGTACTATGGATAAGAAATTTTTTGATTAAGAAAGAATTTTATTTTGGAGGGAATTTCTTTTGGGAATTTGTGTAGAAAAGAGAATAAAAAGTGTAATGATTATGTTTTTTTTGAATTTATGTGATTGAAGATTTAGAGGGAATTTTTAAATTTGAATTGTGAATTTTGTAAAAATGATGTTGTTTCTTTGTGTAATATTTTTAAGAAAAGAGTGATACTTTTCTTGATTATGTTCGAAAAAGAACAGAGCCTAAGTATGTGATTCAATACTTATTTCAAGTGATGTAATCTATAAATCAGATGTCAAATAAATTTTTACTGTAAAACCCTGAAAATTATGTCTAAAGTGCAATTTGAGATCCACTAATTAGTCACTCAATGAAATAATTCCTTCTATCTCATTTTGGAAATAGACTTCTACATTTTTATTATTAGGCTTAATCACTATTTAGTATTTACCTCCGTGTTATTGGCTTTTAAGTATTTGCCCACATTATTTTTAAAATTAATTGGTTGTCCCTCGTGTTTCGAAAACTAACTGTTTGCCCCTCTCTTACCAGTCAAACCATAAAAATTTATGATAAGACAAAAATACCCCTCTGAAATGCTGACATCGCACTCTCAAGTTTAAGTAAAAAATTTCAGATGAATATACCCCAAGTATTAACTGCATGTTACTTAATAAAGAAAAAAAAAAAAGAGCGAAGGTTTATCTGATACACAATTGTCGCTGCACTTTTCCCGTTCCAAACCGCTGCCGCTATCTTTTTTCCTGAGTCAAGCTGCAAACTCCATTATCGCCGACGCTGCACTTTTTCCGCTCCAATCGCGGTTCTCACAAAGAACCCGCTGCCATTGCCGTTTCTCCGAAGTCTAGCGTTTTTCTCGGGGGAAAAATTATCGCTAGTTGTTTTTCCCAATGTTTGGGGGTATATTCGTCTGAAATTTTTTACTTAAACTTGAGAGTGTGATGTCAGTATTCCAGAGAGTTACTTTTATCATTTTATTAATTTTTATTGTTTAACTGGTAAGAGGGGAGCAAACAGTTAGTTTTAGAAATATGGGGAGCAACCAGTTAGTTTTAAAAATATAGATGAGCAAATAGTCAAAGCCAATAACACGGGGTAAATAGTGATTAAGCCTTATTATTATTATTTTTTAAATACAAGACCCATACGAGCTTCTTCCTTACCTATAATTTTGCGGATGTTCGTTCATTTATGATTCTCGTCACGGAACCATGTTTGATCTCCATAACTCTACATTTTAAGCCCAAATTCAAAATAAAAACATTATCCATACGTATTGTTAACCTATACCAAAAGAGGAGAAAAGATCATTTGTCCTAGTTTTTTGTTATATTTTGTTTAAGTATTAAAAACTATGTCTGACTTACTCAAAATAGAGGAGAACCAAGAAAACCTTTCATTCTCAACTAGTAATAGTTTGTTGACGACATTGGGCCAGTACTTCAGGACTTGTTGGGCCTAGCGAGGAACATCTATGGCCCATTTCCTAGAATTGCAATTTCCAATTATAAAATTGGGTGAATTGTCATATTGAAGATTATTTAATTTACCAAATAAAATTCGTGATATGTGAAATTACAAAACGAATCATATAGTGTAATAAACCAATCAAAATCAAAATAAATAAATATAATTCTCTCTTCTTTTTTTTTTATCACTTTGACAAAATACTTACATTTTTACCCTTAAATAATACAGATAGCATGATGTAAATTTATACAACAGATACACAAAATAATTTATATAATGGTATATATAGTGTTTATTTATACCACGAATGTGCAGAATAATTTATCCTCGTACTCGTACAAGGGAAGAAAAAAAGCTAAACTCCTCGCGTCACATATGAAACGGTCCACACTAAGGTGGTCATAACATGGTCATCGCTAAAAGACTCAAAGAGATCAATGAAGTTAGGATTCGTCACTTTTTTCCCAGTTTTTTTGCCTTAAATCTTAACCGCCTATAATTCAGTTTCTTAACCACTCCACTATCCCATGTTCAAAAATCTTTCACCCATTTACCCACTGTAAACTGTAAAATTTCAAAACTAAACTTACAAATCCCATCAACTTTCAAACGGATCTTCCCTCAAAATCGGAGGCCTCACCATTTACTGAGTCTTCTCCACCTACAAATGTTCACACGTGTACTTCAAACTCTCACTTGCATTTGATCATGGCAAAATGAAAAATATTTGCAGTCCTCCATTGCTGTTTTCTTCTCTGTTTTTCTCCAATGAATCCTTAATTAACTTCTCTTCTTCTTCTACTTTCCGGTGGACGGAATAAGGAAAATGACGGTCAAAGGTGGGACCAGCCCTGCCTGCGCTGCTTGCAAATACCAGAGGAGGAAGTGCTCGTCGGAGTGTATCCTTGCTCCATATTTTCCGGCCAACCAATCCAAGGCGTTTCAGAATGCGCACAGGCTTTTCGGTGTATCCAACATTATGAAGATACTCAAGCAGTTAAACACTGTGGAACAGAAAGAAGAAGCCATGAAGTCTATTAAGTATGAGTCGGATATGCGGGAGAGATGCCCTGTTTACGGTTGCGCCGGGATCATCTGCCAACTCCGTCAGCAACTCCGGCAAACCGTTCAAGAACTTCACTATGTGTACGCGCAGCTTGCTTTCTACCGCGAACAGTGTCTCAACAATCACCAGATGGCCTCCGCTTCGGATTACTCTGCGCAATCACAGTTACAGTTAGGCGTCAACAACAGTACTACTCCTCCGCCGGCCATGGATGCTCACGCTCCGCTGGTTTTTCAGCACCATCCGGCCGGCAGCAGCAGTCAGGAGTACGAAATGCCGTTCGTAATGGATTGCCTTTTGCAGAATGACAATTACGAAACCGGCGACGACACTGTTCATCACGGCGAATCCACCGATAATCTGGCTCTGGCAAAGCATTTGCCGGGTTTGGACTCTTTCTACACACCTGCGGATACTTATTATGATTTGATGAGAAGTAACAACAACCCGGCAGCCATGAATGGAGTTCAGGTTGCCGGCGATGCAGATCGAGCATTCGGGATCAACCCAGATATGAGACTTTTTCAAGAATATGAAGAGATGGGATTCAATGCAATGGTTGATGACAGACAATCATTTGTTGAAACCAAGGAAGCCTCTGAATCCAGGTATTTATGCATACTATTAATCCTACACAAGTTTAAACCCAGAAAGCTGTTTAATTTATACTACTATTTCATTACTTTTCAACACTAATCATCATCAAATCTTCATCTTCTCCCTCCCCAGCTCGAGGTCCTCATTTCAGGATTTCTCAGAGTCAATGGAGCAGGTATCCAACAGTGATCTAAGGAATGCGGCGGCGTGTTTTAGCCTCACTAGTGTCAACTAAATAGGAAGGGGGAGTATAAATTTTTTCCATTCAGATTTCTCTTGTATAATACCCTGCCTATGATGATTTTTTGAACAAAAGAACAAAAAGATTTGAGTTCAAAAAATTTTCCTTAGTCAAATAATAGTTGTAATGTCACAAAATGTACCTTCATAATTTCTCACAGCCTGCACCCGCAAAATCATGCATTGAAGATTCTGATATACAAGAAAACGGTTGCATAAATATGAGCAAAAACCAGTTGATCTCAGGCTAAGAGAAAGAAGAACCACAGGAGGGTTTCAGAAAGACAGAAACACAGAATCTACATGTTCAGGATGTAAAGAATGAATAGTTTTACAAGAAGTTTCATGGAAATGAGGATATTATGACCTCAGAATACCTCTCTCACTTAACTGATTCATAATTCTTGATGCATCATTCAATCTATTTGCTCTTTCATAAATGCCAGAAACAACTAGATGCAACTCTTTCTTGTTAATATTCGGATTCGAGTCCAGTTGTCGAAACAGGGATTCCACCATTTCGAAATCCTTTCTTGCGCCGTAAAGACTCAGCATCTGAAAGTGCACTTCATCTGAGAATGCGCAACCTTCTTCTTGCATTTCTCTATACAGGGAATCCGCCTTCTCAAACTCCTGAAGCTTGCCATAAGCATTCATGACGAGGGAGATCACGTTAGAATCAGGAAAAAATCCTGCTGATCTCATCTTCTCGAAAACCTCAAGAACATTTGCATATTTTCTGCTTCTAGAGTATAGATCTATCATGCATTCGAAGACTGCTATATCTTTTATTTCTCCACCATCAAAGGCTTGTCGAAAAACCCAAGTCGCCTCTTCTATTCGACCAGCTCGAGCTAGAATAGTAATGGCTGTTCCCCTGGGAATATTATCAGGGCACTTCAGCTCATGTAGCAGCCGCTTGGCATGAGCGACCAAGCCAGCCCGCTCGTATGCAACAATCATAGTCTGGTAAAGAACCTGATCAATCTGAATCCCAGAGCTTCGCAGTTTCTGAAACAGCATCGCAGCGCGATCCAACTTTCCTGCCTTGCTCCATATTGAGATTATGGTGGAATAAGTAATGGCGTTAGGCTCAATCCCTCTCGTCTTCATATCTTGAATAAGATTATTCGCCTTTTCGTGCTCCATGGTCTTTCCATATATCTTAATCATGGTGTTGTAAGTTACAACATTCTGCTCAATATCCTTCCTCTGCATCAGCCTAAACAAATGTATGGCTTCCCCGAAAAGCTCTGCCTCTCCGTAAACCTTCAAGAGTGTATTGTAACTAACAACATTCTGTTCAATTCCCATCTTCCTCATACTCCAGAACAGCCTATCTGCTTCCTTGGCCATATCAAGCTGCCCGTACACATCAATCATAATGTTACAAGTTGTAAGGTCCAATGGACACTTCACCTCATTCATTTCAGAAAAAATCGACAGCGCTTCGACGAACTTGTGGTTTTCTACATACATGTTCAGAAGCGTAGAATAGCTTACAGTGTCCGGAACAACCCCAACAGACCTCATCTCTTTAATTAGCATCCTTGCTTCACGGAAAAGCTTAGCTTTTCCAAACACATTAATCATCGAATTATAAGCAACAAGATCAGGTGTTATTCCAGACCTCTTGAATCTTGAGAAAATCGAAATTGCCTTGGAATAATCACGCAATTTACGCGCCAATTCAATCAAATTACTGTACAGAACAAGATCGCCAGAGACCCGATCATTTTCCATCTTCTGAAGCCAAGATAAAGCATCATCGAAAAGCCCCTCTTTCCCAAACTGAGTAATGAGAGTGGAATAAGTATACCTATCCGGAGAGAGACCCCTCTGGCGCATTTCGTCGAACAGTCCGTGCGCCAACTGCCACTGCTTAGCTCGAAGCACATTGCGCAGCACGACGTTGTAGGCGAACACCGAGGGAGCATAGCGAGCCTCCTCGTTGATCCAATCGAGCAACGCAAGGGAGCGTTGCCAATCCGGCTCGCGCGATAGCAGACCCACCATGTACCGTATCGACAGCGACCGGTGTTTGTAAGGCGACATTACACAGTACAATTCTCGCTCGTTGGTGGTCTGGGCAATGGACGACAAGAGCTCGTCCATGTTGACGCTCCGGTCGAGGTAATCTGCGTGATTCTGGTTCCGGCGGTAGACTTTGTGGGTGGTGGAGGAGGAGGTTGGGTCGTTTCTGCTCCAGACATCTTTGGTTGGGGATGAAGAAGAAGATGAAGGGAGTGCGAGGAGTTTATCTCCGAATCGGCGGTGAATTTTGAACGCCGCCGGGAAGGGGACGGTGGAGTTGTAAGAGCTGCGAGAGAACGAGGAAGATGGAAGAGGAATCAATGGATTAACGTGCATGGAAATAGCACAGAACCAACATGAACTCATTCGGCAAATCTGAGGCGGGAGATTTTCCTGCAGCTTCTGGTTTTATCGTCTCGGATTTCTTTCTTTTTTGTTTTTTCTGGGGGTAGTATGGTGTACTTTTTAGCCTTTGATTTTTTGTTTTGCTTTACTTTGTCCCCTCAAATTTTTTTTTATATGGTTGTTTCTCACATAGTTTGCAAAATCTCAATCTGGATAGTAAGATCTTGCGATTATACAATCCTAAAGGGCATGTTCTTTCATTGTTTTGAAACATGTTTTGAAAACAGGTTTAAGAACAAGTTGTTTATAGATCGATTCAAATAAACAAGGTTTTCAAACCAATTTTCAGAATGTGTTTTAAAATATATTTGGAATGTATTTTGTAATTTTTTTTTTTTTTAGAATGTGTTTTAAAATGTTGTTTGAGATACATTTTGAAAAACAATTTCTTAGAAAGTATTGGGCCGAACAATCGCAGACCGCCGTACTGTCGTCAAACCCCCGCCTAGCTGAACAATGTTTTGGGTTTGGAAATTGGGTTTGGGAATTGAGTTTCAAACCCTTTTCAAGAAACAATGGGTTTCAAAACCGTTTCAAAACAACGAACAAAACAAGTCAAAAATATCAATTCGATCATAACTCTCATTCTAAACCTTTTTTACTAAAATGACTAGATAAATAGTAATTTTTATAATTTTACACATGTACATTTTGTCCCAGTCTGAGCCTACACCCAAATCGATCCAACGTGAAATTCCGATCTTGTAAATCATGATTTCTTACTTTTTCAATTATTCTTAATTGTTGAATTTGCAATAATTGAGATCCTAAAATGTATAATCACAATAGTTGAAGGCCTTAAAAGTAAAAAGGGACAGCTACCACTGTATCGCCGATGTAACCGATAGAGGTTTTACAATAACACTGTTTGTAGTCTTTTCGTTATTTTATGTGGATTTTTTACCCTAATATTTAAATTAGAGCATAAAATTATCAAAATAAGTAACTTTATTTTTTCTTTCCCATTTTACAAAAAACGAAGAGGCCATATTCGTTTTTCTTAGAAAAATGAATCTGCCACATTCATTTTCTGAAAAGAATTTCATATAAAAATTTTTAAAAAATTAATTTCCCTCAAAAACTTCAGGGAAAAACGAATCCTCCAAATTCGTTCCCAGTTTTGATGAATTTTTTTTTTAGAAAAATGAAATTATGGAAAAACGAATTTGGTTACTTCGTTTTCAACGGAAATTTATTAGGAAAAAAAAAAATAGAAGTCTGTGAAGTAAAAAAATCTGTAAAAAAAAAAAAAAAAAAAAAACAGAGCAGAGCAGAGCGCAGAACGGAACAGCGATGGCCGATTAGCTTCGAACCACCGCCGACCCCACGCTCTGCAGTCTGAAGCCGCGCCGCGTCGATGCACCTGTTGTCCTCATCGGCCCGATGCCCTACGCTCGGCTGAACCCTAGTTCCGAAGAAGAGGAGACTGCCCTGCACTGCTGGAGCCCTAATTTCCGGCGATTCCTCTGCGCTTCCGGTGCCCTTCGATTCCGGCGCCCTATTTTTCCGTCGCTCCAATTCTCCTTTCAATGCTTTGAAAGGACAAGCATGTTTGTTCTTTCTTTTTTATGTTTATCAGTATTTTCTAGGTTTATGCATCATGTATAAAGTAACAACAAAAGTGTAATTTGAATAAATCGTAAATATTGAGAAATCAAAGTATAGATTATAAGTTGGACAAACGGAATATAGGATTGATATTCTTATATTTATGTATGTTTTCTTTTCTTCTGGTGTCAAAATTTTGATGAGATTAGGGATGTGGTTGTTGAAAGTTGGAAATTGGAAATATGGATGATTTTGGGGTTAATTGAAATGAAGCGTTTGAGTTCAATTCACGCACAAATTCTGCTAAAATTCTATGGTTTGGTGAGGTTTGCCTATTTGTGTAGGCTTTTTTGCATACTGAAGTTTCTCTTGATTAACAGTTATTTACTTACCATCTCAAATATGGTGATATACTGCCATGAATCATGCTTCTTTCTGTGAAAACTGTGCTAGAGTTTTTCTGGGCTTTAAGTTAAGTTTGAGTTTATATCCTCCGTGCTAACCATGTACCAGAACATTAAGCCACACGTGTTTTAATAATTATTTAGTAAGTTTGTCTCTGGAGCACAGGTTTTGTTAGCTTTTGAAAAAATAGCTCGGATCCTCTGTACTACTCCTGCGGTTCATGTCAGTTTTAGGATTACGTAGCCAAAGGGCATGTGGGCTAACTCTTTTGATAAATTACTAAAGATCACTTTCATTGTATTTCTTGCAATGTATATTAGCTGTTGTTTTTGATAATTTTCTCAAATTTAAATATTGGAAATGAAGCTTTTCTCTCTGATTTTTCTGTTGTTATGTTTCATTGATTTGCTGAATGTTGTTCCCCCTTGTCCTCTTTGATGGGGCATCTCTTTTCTTCATTGATGCTTCATTTTCTTGCAAGAATTCATAATTTAGTCTAAATTATATTTTCCCTTGCTCTAGGGACGGCTCTTTCTTTCGGCAAGAATTGTGAATATGGACACTGGACAAAATTATTCTTTTTGTGGGAGGACATTGACGTTATTTATGTTGTATTTCTGATCGTTTGAAGATTGATCAACATCATCTTGGAGTTACTTTGGCTTACTGAAATGCTGCATTTTCCTGAATCTATGTTACATTGGAAGTTTTTATTTTTTATTTTTTCGAGAGGAAAAGAGATGACTTGTATTGCATTAACTGGTAAACCGATTGATTACAGACGAGGGCGGTTCATGCCAAATAGCGAAATCAATGCCATGAGACTTACTAAGGAAGGCTAAAGAATGTGCAATTTTGTTGAAGCCTCGACGGATCCAAGTGATGTTTACAATGTCTAGCATTTCTAATGGCTTCTTTATATCGCCAACAACAGCTCCAAATTCTGTGACATCTGAGAGGCCTGATTTGAGATAGAGCATTAATTGCTGGGAGTCTCCATAAACGTTGCGGATCTATAGAGAATGATCAGCATCTTTCTGTAAAGCAAATCTCAGGGCTGCAGCTTCAGCAATCTTGACTGGTTCAAAGAAGATCATTTTCTGCACTCCTTCCAACTGCCAGTTGTTCTGCGCATCTGTAACAAAGAAACCAGCATAGGCATTCCTGTTTCACGATCAATTACAGCATCAAATAAGAGAGAAACTGCAGTTGTAGATGGCCTGCCAATTTTTCGCTGTTGTTGAGATATGCCTAGTCTTGTGCGGCTCCTTGCAGCTTTGTAATCCATGCGCTATTTTTTCACAAAGGTTGAAATTTGCATTTGGCTGAGTATGAGATTCATCCCCATGGACTCTTTGGTTTCAGATTCATCCCATGGCTATCATCTCACAATCATCAGCATTAAGAGGAGAGAGTAGCTCTATTAGCCATAGGCTGACAGAAGCTTGGCGCATAGCATGAATTTTTGAGTACAGAGAACAGAGAGTCCAAATCTGGATGAAAAATGGGCAGTCGAAGAAGAGATGCATCGATCCCGAGTCAGAGCATTGACAAAAGGGGCAAATATCTTCATCTGGGATTTGACGTCTTCAAAGGTTTTCCGAAAATGGCAGACGGTGCAAATTCTCCAAAGAAAATGTGAGATTTTTGGTGGTATTGGGAGTCTCCAAATTGGTTATGGACTTGAACTCCCTGATGGAATGCTATCTGCATGATTAAAAGACGGTGAATCAGTAATGACTCTATAGCATGAACTTTCTGGGAATTTTCCATGTGGAGTGTAATGCCATTACCATGAGTCAGGACTTGGGAACTGCGGTACTGGCATTCTTCTAATGTAAGAGGCATCCTCTTCAGATACCATTTGCTGCAATTTTAGCTCATCCCAATCAGATTTTCCTCCAGCAAGAAGGGAGTCGATAGTATAATTTTCCAATGAGGGATTTAATGAATTTTGGGGCGTGGAACCGCAAGCTCTTGGAATCCATGGGTCCTTGAAGATTCTTGTGCTTTGGCCATTTCCTATTCTCTTACTTGCACCTAGCTTGAGTGCATCACGACCTTGCAGAATGCTTCTCTAAGCAAAAGACGCTTTAGGACCTGCAATAGCATCAAAGAGAGAGGAGTTAGAGAAATATAATGCCTTAGAGATTTTGCTTAGCAGAGAGTTAGGATCTATTAAGATTCTCCATGCTTGCTTGGCAAGCATTGAGATATTGAAAGCTTCCAAGTTTTTAAAACCAAGTCCTCTTGATTTCGGCCAGAGCGTAGCCAGCATTGAGTGAAGTTCAGTCACCAACCTTGGAAGCTAGTGTGTTCAGATTTTGAAACCCTGAAGCTATGTTACGTTGGAACTGAATGGGATCTTCTTGAGTAAGTTTAGTACTGGTTCAGATTGCCCGTCACTGTTATCAACCCCTAAAAATGTCCATTCTTGTACTAGTTAAGACTGCCCGTTGTTTTTTGTTTTAATTTTTTTTTTTCAAAAAAACTGAAAACGAATTTGATGGCTTCGTTTTTTATTGAAAATTATTTTTTAAAGTAATTAAAAAAATTAGAAACGAATTCGGTGAATTCGTTTGTCACCTGATTTTTTTTTCTATTATTTTTTAAAAATTTTTTTGCCGGAAAACGAAGATTGTAGAAAACGAATCTGCCGTCTTCGTTTCTCATAGAATGGGAATTTTAGTTTGTTTTTGATTGTTTTGGTAATTTTGTGTACCAAAAGTAAATATTAGGGGGGAAAAAATCTACCTTATGTATATTTATTAAAATTGTTGTTATATTTGATTCACAATCAACTCACACTTTGAAATTAAAAGTAAAGAAAAAAGTACTTATTTTATTTACATTTTAAAATTCACAATAAACAATTTATTAACATTTGTGAGTATTGGACATAGACAGTCGAAATCAGGGCGAAAAAGAGAGGAAACTTCAAAGCTAAGATAAGTTGCTATTTACCTATTTTTTTTCCTCGGCAAGTCTCACCCCGGGCAATTTTTGATGAGAGAGTGGCCTTACGAGAGTTTATAGAGGCCCAAGTGCCCAACGGCACTGGAAAGCCTAATATGAAGCATTGGAATACGTGGTCCTCTTCGCATTATCGGTATCCTCCTGCTTCACTCAAACCGAAAGAAATAGTATTATTCTTGTCAATCATGTATCGTTAACATGTTGAGATTGTTTAAGTTGGATAAGTATTACTCCATATCATGTTACATTTACATTACATAAATTATTTATTCGTTAAGATAAAAAATTAAGCTCTCGGTACAATATTAGGTTAGGTAATTGGTAGGTAGGGTTGATGGTCATTTATGTAATATTTTAATTATTCAGACATAACAAGAATATACATATATTTTAGTTGAGTCACGATAATTAGTAGTACTCCAATACCACCACAAAAGTAAGTGTGCGTTGGAATAATGAGTGCTACCACATCAATTCATTATGATCCAAAACAAAGTACGTGTTATGAAAAATAACTATTCGTAAAATAAATAATGTTTTAATAAATAAATTAAAATAAACTTCTTTCTTTCTTTTTTTGTTGCTAATTTACTCATGTTTTATTTATTCAACTAAAACTTATTGATTATCTGAACTTTTTAATTTGTTAATTTAAAACGTCATTTATTTTGATCGGGGATAAAAATAAGAAGAAAGATATGAGTTTTGAATTCATGAAGCATCAAACTCATCACTCTCGCACACATCATCCCTTCCAATACCTGTCACGGTTTGGTTTAGTTGGTGACTCATGGGTGATCCATAAATCAACTGCTATCATTTATGTTTTTTCGCGTTCGACGACGTCGTTTATATTCGAGATACATGCTCTCACTTCCACGTGTCCTATGGCTATTGACGATCGAGTTTTTAATTTTTATTTTTCTTTCTTGGGTTGGGGAACAAAAAGAATTAATCTAGAAAGTGCTTTGGTACAACAGATGGAATTAATGATACACGTGACAAGCATTGTAACCTAAGGGCCACTAGGTCATGCGGTAAATATGTTTCAAACACATATTTCAAATTTATTTTTATCATTTGAATTTTTTTTTTTTTTTTTTACTACTTAACTATATTTTTTAATGTTTTCAAAACATTTTCAGCAGTTATAAGAGCATTAAAATCCGGTGTCCGTTAAAACTGATGTCCATTACAAGAGCATTACATTTGGTGTCCGTCACAAGAGCAATAAACATGGTATCCGTTACAAGAGTATTAAAGCTAATGTCCGTTACGAGAACATTAAAACTGGTGTCCGTGACAAGAGCACTAAACATGGTGTCCGTTACAAGAGTATTAAAGTCAGCGTCTGGTACGAGAACATTAAAGATGGTGTCCGTTACATCAGCATTAAAGCACAAGGGCAATTACACATTAAAGGACGGTGGCGTTTATACTCGCATTAAACTCGATGACAATTATAAAGCAATTAAAACTTCGATAGCGGTTACAAAGACAATCCAACGAACATAAGGCAAAGCTACTATAGAAATACAAAATGAACAACTCAAAGCAACAAGCTTGAAAGGTACACAGATCATTCTCTAATTATGTTGAAATTATATACTCTCAACTGTTTACTAACTTGACCGTCGCAGTGGTCAAAGGGGGGATAGCCCCACATCTTTAGGGTCATTGCATATCCAACAAGCCTATCTTTGGGATTGGGAATTCAACCGGTACCGGAGTCCGGGTCGGATGTACTTTATTTCTTCAGGACAGGTTGTGTTTCATCAACCAATAACTCATACACCATAACCATAAATAGAATCACCATATCCAGAGAGAAAATCCCAATATCCAACAAATAAAACACCATAAACAACGATAGATTAATTATTCGAAGGAAAGCTCCAAATCAGAAGAAAACTAAATATAAAATAACAAGAATAAGAACGAGGGTATAACTGCTTCCCTCATCCTCCTGTTAGAGAAGTTGGTTATGTTTTACAAAAACAGAAAAGTAATGATAGATTTAGTAACATATAATCGCAAAATTTTGAGATCGTGTAACACGCATTAATTGGTTACATTTTTTATGAAATAATTATTAATATCAAATTAATTGGTTACATATAACATGAGTTGCTTTGAATAAAACTACTAGATTGGTTGTTAAATCTATCATTATAACAAACTTCTAAAACACAGGTGTTGAAACATGACTACAAAACAAGGCAAAATTGTCCTAAATAATTTTCATTTAGCAAAATTTAATGCAAAAAATAAATAATTTAAAGAAAATATTATCATTCAATTTATCCAAAATTAATGGTTGAATGAGCTTAGAAGTATGTGAATTAATTAAGGAAAAATTAATAAATTAAATAAAAAGACACACACTTAAAAAAAACAAAAAAATAGTAGAATCAATATAGTTGAGTGACGTTACATATATCTTAATATAGCCTCATCAAACATAGTAACTTCAGCTGATACTCAATAAAATAAATAAATCTTTGAATTAATGGCAATGGAGGATTTTATAAGAAAAAAAAAAACTAATTTAAATTGAAAAGGATACATGGTTGACAAGAACAAGATATGCCTTTCTTCTTAAAAACTCCAAAATAAAGCCTTTCGTTGCCAAAACTACACTCCACTCCTATATCTCCCTTCATTCTCGAACATTTACTATTAATTATTCGTTATTGTTTTGTACACTTAGAAGTTGCCTTGTCAAAATCAAGTAAACACCCTGAGTAGTGTTGGGTACGCATTCAAAATTTCCATTTATGATTAATACACACTTAAAAGAAACAAAATAAATATTTCATCCGTTTCTTTCTGTTAGAAAAGTTATGTTTTTAAATGTACAATTTATTACGAATATTAATGTACAATATTTCAAATATCTTAATCCATTTTTGTTATAATAGTTCGGTTTTTAAACGTACTATTTATTATGAATGTTAATGTACAATATTTCAAATATCTAATTTATTCCATCATTAGTATCCTTACTTTATGAGTATGGGTTAATTATGGTTCACATATTAATACATAACTAATAGGAGTCCAATTTAAGTTAGTTTACATAACATACTTTACAAATATAATAATGCGTGGTTCAAAATAAAGTGTCACTAAAATCTGCCATCTATGTTACGCCGCTACCGATGATCTCCGCCACCTGTTCTTTGTTCTTTGAGTGCTGATTCGCCGTTACGGTGCGGGAGCTAGCAGGCTGTAGAGAAGCCATTGAGGCCTATCGGAAGGAGCAGGCCCATACCTGGCTTAAGGAAATACTATTGCACACCCCTGGCAGAACATGCGAGTTCATAGCCATCGCACTAGATCTTATCTGGTTCCAAAGGAACAAACGAGTACATGGGGAGCCTGAGCACGAGCCTCTTGGGGTAATGCAGTCAGCGGTGGCAGCCCTACGAAATTTCAAAGCCGCGAGGGCCTGCCCGGAGAAAGAGGATCCCTCATTAGCATTCTCTATTCTCTTGGCCAGAGCCCTCCCGGTATTAGGGTCTTCTTTGATGCGGCCTATCACCCCTTGACCTGTCGGTAGGCGATTGGGGTTTTTGGATATGATAAAGAGGGTAGGTGGTTAGGTGGCATAGCTCGGAAAATTATGGGAGTTTGCTCCCCGGAGGAGGAAGAGGCAACAGCCTGTCTGGTGGCGCTCGAGCTGATTGGGCAGCAGGGGTGGGCTCGATGTTCAATTGTGGGGGATGCGGCTGCGATAGTACTGGCGGTCAGAGGAGAGGGGTGCCCAGAGGTTGGGGCTCAGAGCATTATCTGCAGGATTGTGGCGACGAGTAATAGACTAGGTACTCGAGGCATCTATTGGGTAGAAAGGGGCAAAAATGTCATTGCGCATCTGTTAGCACAGCATGGGGCCACAGGGCCCCAACGGGAGTATTGGTGGCCATTGCCGCCCTATTTTGTATCTCAAATGTTGCTGGACGATTTCCAGCGCCATTAATACACAACTCTTCCGTTTCAAAAAAAAAAAAAAAAAAAAGTGTCCCTAAAAAAATTACTCCATCCGTTCAATTAGAAGAATCTACCTTGAAAAATATTTGTTCCAATAAAATAGTCTAAGGGTAGGCCCTTACTAATATAATCATATTGTGAATCAATACTTAATAAGTAAATATACAAATGATAAATGATGTCAAATTAATTATTTAAGGTATTGTACATTAACATTCATAATAAGTTGTACGTTTGTCAAAATGAAATTTTCTAACGGAACGAAAAGAGAACATTTTTTCTAACCAAAATATCTTAATAGTGCATAGAGAATATAACGTTATTTAACAATAGTAATTTAGCATACTTAATTTTTAATTATTTAAAGTAATATTTTATCATATAGTTGTCACATTAGTGATTATGCTCATTACCAATTTATTAAAAAGGACCAATAATAAAAAATTAAAAAAAATTAAAAAGGATGAGAATATTATGACCAAATTTGACAGCGGTCTCGTGATTCGGGTGATCCGATTGGAAATCGAAAGCGAAAATTGTAAAAAAAAAAAAAAAAAAAAAAAAAAACCAGCCTGTTTTAAAATTTAAATAATTTTGCAGATCAAATGAAAAAAGCCCAATACAAATATATACAAAGAGACAGCCAAGCTCCCCCCCAATTCTTTCCACATCTACACTCCATCGCTCTCTTTCTCTCTCTAAAATTACTGCCCGCTGCTTCAGACACAAACCCAGAATGCTCGTTACAGAAATCCAACTCAACTGAAGACTGCAATAAACTCCTCCGAATCGCCTGCTCTGATTTAGCTCGCGTTATCCCTAATTCTCTCGCCCCAATTGGGGTTTTTTTGTTCTCGGTGAAATGAAGAAGCTGAAGAACTATTATGTTAATCTCAGGCATCCACACTCGGTGGAACGGAAATGGATCTTTCCGTTGGCGATTGGGTCCATAGTTGCTCTTTTTCTTCTCTTCTTGTCGACTTTGACGTCGCCGGACGGAACCCCTTTGGTCCCGTTGTACCGCTACTACACCTCCGCCTACGCCGCTTCCATTTTCGTTGAATCCAGGCTCCGGCCTCTTCCCGTTTCCTCCCTGCCTCCGCCGCCTCGGTTTGCGTACCTGATATCTGGGTCGTCCGGTGACGGGAACATGCTCAAGCGTACTCTCCAGGCTCTTTACCACCCCAATAACCAGTACGTGGTTCACCTCGACGCCGAGTCATCGCCGGAGGAGCGTCTCGATTTGCATAACTTCGTCAGGGGTCACCGTGTCTTTGCGAAATTCAGGAATGTGAGGATGATTACCAAGGCGAATTTGATCACCTACCGAGGGCCCACCATGGTTGCTAACACCCTTCACGCCGCTTCGATTTTGTTGAAGGAAGGCGGTGAATGGGATTGGTTCATAAACCTCAGCGCCTCAGATTATCCCCTTGTTACTCAAGATGGTAAGTAATTATTTATCTATTTTTTGGTTTACTTCTATTTCTTTCTAATTATAGTACCTGGTTTTGGCGTTTTTGTTTTCAGTATTCATTTATCAGTTTTATTTGATTGAATAGATCTACTTCACGTATTCTCATTCTTGCCGCGGGATCTTAATTTTCTTGACCACACCAGTGACATTGGATGGAAAGAGTGAGTAATTCTTCGGAAGATCTCGGTTACTTCCCTTTCCTTCAATGGTTTTTTTTTTTTCTCTTTGAGAATTGATTTTGTGATCTCAATCATTTAGGTATCAGAGAGCAAAACCAATCATTATTGATCCTGGGTTGTACATGAACCACAAGTCTGACGTTTTCTGGATTACACAGAGGAGAAGTGTGCCGACGGCCTTTAAGCTCTTCACAGGTTTGCTTTGACACCGTTTATTGCTTGATTGCCAGCTTAAAGATTCATTCTTTGGTTTTGGTGTGTTTTTGCATTAGCGTACATCAAGTTATATCATCTTTGTTGATTTTTCAGAAAAAAGTTTTCAGTTTAGTTGGTGCTTTGATTTGCTTGTATGGGTGGATGAGTATGACTTTAGCTCTAGCTCCTGATCTCAGCAACTGTAAATTGGTGACTTAAGTTTTGGGATCCTCTTTTTCTGTTCTTTCTTTGTGATTGGATTTTATGATGGAGCAAACACCAAAGGAACAAAAGCTGTGTTTGGATGACAAAGATTATGAGTAATATCCTGATAAGTATAATAATGTTTATCTGACTTAATTCCCTGGGGAGGAATTCTTACCTCTATTGGAAACATCACTTGCTTGAGAGAAAGGAATTAATTTGATGCGTCAGTTCTGCCTTGGTAGTTTTAACATTTTTATCCTGTTCCATTTCTTTTCAGAGGATCACTACATATGGGGTACATAGAGCTTTGTTAAATGCGAGAATGGATAACTAGTCTCAGTTATAATTAAAGAAACCGATTGGTAGACATTCAACTAGTTGGATTCAGGAAAACAGCACTTGGAATAGCATGGCCTATGATCCCTTCTTCCAACTGCGCTATTAGCAAATTTGGATTCTGTATAAAGTCGATGTTCATTTGAAAATTGCATGTTTGATGTAATATTGGCTCATCAGTATTATCATTGTTATTGCTTATTGTTGATTATATACTGCGAAAGGCAGTACATGTTACTTTCTTGTCATCCTTTCTCTATATATATATACACATCTCACGAATACCTAGGTTCTGCAATATCATGGGGTTCATTTGCATTGGTATCCACTAATGATTTGTTTATTAAGAATAACAGTTGAATCTATTAAAGCAACCGCATAAAGAAAAAATTCCGAATCTTAAGAAGAAAATTTATGCTCCAAGTTGTGTGTTTAGATTATTCAGAGTGGATTATATGTGCTCTAATTTGTATTCAGGGTGATGCTTCTATCACGCATTCTGCAATGGTTATGCAGGCTTTTCCCAGTGTGCTTCATTTTTTTACATTCTGTCTTTGTTACAGGATCGGCCTGGATGGCACTCTCGAGACCTTTTGTTGACTTCTGCATATGGGGATGGGACAACTTGCCGCGAACAGTTCTCATGTACTATGCAAATTTCCTCTCCTCTCCCGAGGGTTATTTTCACACAGTAGTCTGTAATGCCCAGGAATTCCTAAATACAACTGTGAACAGTGATCTACATTTCATTTCATGGGATAATCCTCCTAAGCAGCATCCCCATTACCTCTCTGTTAATGACATGCAAAGGATGATTGAGAGCAATGCGCCATTTGCAAGAAAGTTCCATCAAGATGATCCCGTGCTCGACAAGATTGATTCTGAACTGTTGTTCCGTGGTCAAGGAAATTTTGTACCTGGTGGATGGTGCATCGGAAATGGGGACAATGGTACAGATCCATGCTCTGTTGTTGGGAATACCACATTGCTGAGGCCTACTGCAGGTGCAAAGAGGCTGCAAACTCTCATCAGCTTTCTTCTATCTGGTGAGAATTTCAGACCAAGGCAGTGCAAATAACCACCGTTCTGTTTCAGAATACATCCATTTACATTAGACTGTGATAGCAACGGAGGAAATGGCAAACATGAAAGAGTAGCTAGCTGTTAGTCAGGGACACCATGACTTAGCACTTATACAATACAGAGTATAGGGTCAAGATTGACAGTTTTGAGGTTAAAAGAAATCGCTCGGTACTTATTCCCTGTGAATCTGGCTGGTTTTGTGCCTGTCATGGATTTTTGGATCCCTCCATGCTGTCTTGGAAGTTTGCTGTTTCTGGTGTTTTGCTAGAGTTGTAAATTGATCTGCAGGTTCTGATGGAGCACCTGGACAAGATGAATATGATCATGAGATGAGACATTGAAAGCTAAAGAGCCATAGATTCCTTCAATGGTGCTTCTTCTTCACCTATGTAATTTGATAGGTAGGTGATATTTTTGTTAGATACAGAGGAGAGGGAGATAGTAACTGCTGAGTCTTACATCTGTTCTGCTTCAGCTTTTGTTGTATAAACTGGCAACCAAGATTTCTTCAGCATTTTGGTGGGCCATCATTCTTTTTTTGGGGGGGGGTTATGAGTTAATTAATGAACACAAGTGTTTTCTCCATTCAAGGGCCTTCCCTATCTTAGATGGCAATACAATATAATGTAAACTTGAGGTTTTGCCAGAGTAATAATTTAACAATTAGAGCAAATTTAGATGTGAATTTGTTCTGGCAATAACTCATTTGATAAAATTTTGTTCCGACAATAACATTAATCCATCTAACAGAGATACCATATAATGGTAAACAGAGTTCAAATGGATTTGGATTCTGGATACAACAGAAGAATCCTGCCTTTGCAATCTTATGAGTCAACCTTTGGTCCCGAATTGCTAAAAAATGACAAACAGAAAAGAAGATTACATAACATAGTATGCACAGTTTTAGACAAGGCAAAGACATCAGTCTTGTTATATGATCCAACAAACAAACTAATGTTTTCCCTTTTTAAGAAAAGAAATTCAAATCTATAAGGTTGACATGTAAAAGCCTGTCTAATTGAATCCTTATACCTTTATGCCTGCCTTAATAGGTGTAGCCCTTAGAATCGAAAAAACGAGATCTTCTGTTTACTCTACATGATTTATTTTCTTACCATTACCATTATGAAATAGTAGACAGAGACGTCAAATGCCATGCTCTCCTTATTCTTCATGAGCATTCATTGGATGAAGTTTTAATGGAAATGATATGAACCCTGCTAAAATCATGAACCCCTCCAGTCTGAATCAGAATCTGCAGATAGACAAAGAAATGCATGCAGATATGGAAGATAGACAAAAGAACAAAAAACTAAAGGGAAGTGGGAAATAATGTAGGAAAAAAGCCCTCGACATCTTCCGTCTATCTTATCTTATCTTCTCAGTATAATATTTTACAATAGAGAAGTGTGGGGATATATGGATCTTACCCTACATTGTAAGATAGTAGACAGAAGTAAGGTAAAAAGAAGATTCGATATAAAAAATAAAAAAAAAAAGGTATGAAAACGTTGGAGAGAAGTGATAGGGTATACTGTGACAGGAGAATGGCACTTGCTTGTTGGTAACTCGCAGGTGCCATTTCTCCTGCGACAGGACACCCTACACATCTGTTCTACAATCTGCGAACCTCTTTGTTCCCCGCTATTTATACATGTTTTGCTACAGTATAGTGTCTCTCCTTTCTGTGGAAATATGGCGAAGACAATTCAAAAAGGAGCAAGTTTTCCACATGGATGAGGCACAAATGGATGGAACCCATGGAATATCTAGAAGAAGACACACTCATTACCTTAGCAGATTCCAATTATTATAATTAATTGCAAGTGGATCTATAATGTAGGTAGTATACCACATAAATAATGGTTTTTTTTTTTTACGTGTTACTCTTAAAACGATTTCTGAATTATAAATGTAAATGGAAAACCTATACCAAACCTAATGGACTGCCTATTGTTATGGCCCTTATGAGCGTTTTACATTTCATCTATTACATTGAAGGCAGCGACTGTGAGGAGAGAAAGAACGAGGTTAGGAAGCCTCTTATGTGTCACAACCGTTGGGACACTGACTCGCTCGTATTATTAACATTAATGATAGATTAGAAAAAGGCAATGTGAACATTCCTGAGAAGTGAGAATGTTCAATTCAGGTGTGGAACCAAGAAGGTTTGAATTCCTACTTGCTTCTTGGAACAACCTTTCTGCATTTAACCTTATTCTCCACGTCTAAATGCCAGCGTTAAGTAGTTGTGATTCTTGTGAATACGAGTCAAGAGAAAAAGAGGGAAAAAACATTAAGCATTCAACAGTCAACAGTCAACCGTCTGCTAGTTGCGACTTGCAAATACTACAAAACAAGGGTAACTGCACCTACTACAATTTTTAAGGTTTGGGGAGTACACTTCCATGTGCTTTGGAAAATTATTATTGGTCCTCCTATTGAAGTGGTAAGAAAGACTATTCTTCGTTCCCATGAACCATGGTGGTTTAACAGTGTTAAACTGATCAAATACCGTGATGTCGTTGCGGAGATAAAATTTTTAGGGATAATATTTTTCAGTTTTAATTTTGGAATATAACGTTTTTCTTTGAGTGTTAGTGATTTATTTGTTTAACATCTTTTATACTTTATATCATGCTAGTATTTATTATGTCATAGATGAAGTTCGTGTTTTTCCTATATTTTTAAAAATTAATGGTATGGAGAAAATTAATAGTCTATGTTGATCAATCAAATTTATTATAGACTTATTTTTGAAAAGAAAAAAAAAAATAGTTTAACAATGTTATAAGAGCAAATTACATTTACCTCTCAATTTTAATGCAATTATGAATGCCTTTCAAATTTTTTAACAATCATAACTATTTTAATTTTACGCAAACTTCTCAAAACTGGTCAAAAGAATTATGCCTGCCTTAGCTAAGCGTGCAAGGAAGTAAAATGCTCTTCTCACCGAGAAAATATTAGGTGGTTTATAACTATAATGTGGTGGTTAATAAATCATTTTAAATGTTGCCATGCACTTGGTATAGTCTTTGAACAAGGTACATCATACTTGTTATTGCCTTAATTTTCTGGGCTTAAATTTTTAAGGGTCTATTCTTTACCTAGGTTTGAGTCCTAATTTGAGCTGTTTCGATTCCAATACATCGGCAGAGATGGGGAGCTGGCGGTGGTGGACTGAGACCTTTGTTTTATTGTTTTGGAATTGGTCTGAGACTTGTTCTCGAACCAGGGCTCAAACTTGTTGTCTACCCAATCTCCATTTCTTTCAGGAAAAAAGAAAACTCCATTTTTTCCTTAATGACTTTAAAAATTTTCACACCCAATTCTTCCCAATCCCCTATTTTCCATTAGAAAAGTTGCATTTTTTTTTCTCTTAATAAACCTCCACTTCCAGCTGCTTTCTCTTCATGAAAATTATAACCTCTAAAAATTTCTTGTTCTATCTTTTTTTTTTTTTTTTTTTGAGTTCAGATCCTATACTCCATTTCTCTTGTCTTACAAATTTTCATTCAAAAAATTATCCCGTCTTCTATTTTTGTTTAATTCTCCATGAAATAAGTTAGATAGAAGATCTTTCACTTTAAGGCTGATCTTTTTGTTTCGTTTTAAAAACAATTTTAATTTTAACAGTAAATTTAATATATTTAATCATATTTTATTATTTATAATACAATTTTTTACTATTCAGCATTTAATTTTTACATTTTTAATACATTACAAAACTATTTTTCAAAACTTATTTTCAAAATCGTTTTCAAAACTCCAAAAAAAAACAAGCAATATGAGTTATAACAACTGCCCACAGTAGCTAGCATTCCCCTTTCTGGAGAGAGCTTCCATTCCCAGGTCCGTCCATCCATCCATATCCCATTGTCATATGGTTCGAGAGACCGCAGCAAATGAAATGCAGAAAGATAAGATTAACAGACACAAACGAAAGAAGACATCAAGTGTGCCATCTGCTCAGGAGAAATGAAGTTTTAATCTCATAGATCGAAATCTCTGAAGTCTGACATGTGAATTTTCTCCAAGAATCATCATCGCAGACGCATCTAATACAACATCAACACATAATCTACATCAACACGAAATCTCTTTTTGTTCAATACTAACTATTTTCTTCAAATGAATAAGAACTGAGAAAGAAGCTCTCATACACTGTATAATTATCCAATCATGGTTGAGATCAGAATAGCGTATAAAGCCCAGAAACAGGGCATCGTAATCACAGAGCCAAATGATAACATTTCGAAATCAAAATTTTAGTTTTTCAAAAAATCAAAAAAGAAAAAGGAACTGTAAGACGAAAGAAAATAAATATTAAAGAGGAAGGGGATCAGAGAGTGCTTGTGTTATCAATCACACAAAAGATTCAGAAACACGGACCAAAATTGAGTATCATCATCTTCCCTCCATCCATAATTTTCTCATATGATAAGAATCAAATTGTTGAAATCAAAAAGGATTTGTAAGTGAAGAGGAAGAAACTCTAATTCGAAATCATCAGAGACTTAAATACTAAGAATCATGGAATTTAAGATTCATATTGTTGCAGTTTTGTCTTCATCACCTGAATTCGATTCGACAAAGATAAACCATTTCAATACACCACACAGATCGAAATTATGCATACAGAAAACAATTAAACATGAAGGAATCCATCCATGGGGAAGAAGGAGACTGGAGAATCCAGGATTTATTTGATTCTCAAATGGATGAACAGGGAACAAACCAGTTTTTATAGAAACGCAGATCTTTGGGTTTGGGGGAGAATAAAACCCTAAATCCCCCGCCGCAGCGTCTACTCTTCCAACCCTAATGATTAATGAAGCTGCCTCGTTCCTCCAAATTCTGCTTGGGCTTTAGTTTCTAAACTTTGTTAGGCCCATTATATCATCAGAATAAATAATCGATGAATGGGCTTTTTTATTTTATAAAACAGCAAATGGATCAAATAAATGGTAAGGAAATAGTCCAATAATCGATAAATTTTCGAGAATACAATGATCTTTGATTGTGACTCAAATTTAAATTCGTGAAAGCAAACTACACATTTTTTATCTGACAACCCCAATAATACATGCTTATCTTCCAATAATCATTTGAGAAACATACGGCATTTCATATCACGGAATCGAAGATTTTCTCATTAAAGTAATTTTAAATTGCCTTTTAGATGATATAATACTTGAAAATATTAGAATCCTACGCTTGCCAAGTTTGGGCATCTTCATTATAGCAATCAGATGCCCATTCCCCCATTCCATTTCTCACACGCCAAACATACCCGAAAGCTGAAGCGATTGACCATCAACATTCCGACGTGTGCATTTGAGTTTCCAAACGTAGCTAACTCACGTGCAGTGTAGGCTATTATCCACTCAGAAAATCAATGAATGGGCTTGGTACATACATTAAGGGCATGTTCATTAAAAAATTTTGCAGGCTTATTTTGCAAGATTATGAATTTAAAAAATTGTTTTAAAATCCAAACTTACATGCTGCAAAGGCTTATTTCAAAAATAAATTATTTTTTCGAACACCAAATTTTTTTTCCCCTAAACTCAGACATTGAAGGGAAATCTTGTGTATTTCCTACTACCTTAGCAAACAAGATTTTGAAAAAACTAGTTCCCAAAATTCTTTATTACTAAACATAGTTTTAAAAAATATGTTCGGTTGCTTGTTTTTGAAAACCTATTTTTAAAACATTCCTTAAAATCTTTTAACGAACAAGCCATAAGAGCAAGTTACACTCTTTTATTATGTTTAAATTATATTCCACTACCATTTTTACTACAAAATCTGGTCCAAATATTTGATAATAGGGAGAATTATTTTACCTCTCTTGTTAAAAATAGCATGCAGTATGTTCAAAACTTTAAAAGTGTTACAAATGAGCACCAAACTCATGTTTGTTTGTTGCCTAGGATTGAAATGCATGTAATTATGACCAAATCTTATTAAAAATAAATACAATTGTGAAATAAACAATAGAATTTATTTGTAGTTTCCTGCCTGTTCTTTTTGAACGTTTTAAAAACGATTTTGAAAACAAGTTTTGGAAAATAGTTTTATAATGTAAAAAGTGTATTGAAAATGTAAAAAGTAAATGCTAAATAATAAAAAGTTATATTAAAAATGATAAAATATAATTAAAATATATTAAATTTACTGTTGAACCAAAACGAAACAAAAAGAATAGGCCCTTCATCAAAGTTTAAAAAAGGTAAATGTAATTTGCCCATGATAATAATTTTTTATGCAAAATCTTAAAACTTCGTAATATCTCAACAAGCCATTCTCAATTTTATTATTATTCCCTATAGTTGGTTACATAAATGAATTCTTCATATGTTTCATAAGATATGTACAAAATGGACCATTTTAATGAAATAAAAAAATTAGATAAGATATGTACAAAATGGACCATTTTAATGAAATAAAAAAATTAGATAAGATATGTACAAAATCGACAATTTTAATAAAATAGAGAAATTAGAGACGTGTAACATTAGTTTGATTAGGCAGATTCGGCTATTTTCAGTTTTTGCACCAGTCTCTTCTAGTAGGCATCGGTATCGGGACCGGGACCGCCCCATTTCTCCGGGCAAAAAGTTAGCACATACTGGTCTGAAGGACAATTAACCACCGGAGCCGGCGATTCAAACGCGTAACTAACGTAGGAAGGACAAGCTTTCTTAAACATATTGGAGTAGACCGACGGTTTGCACTTCGCCGGGCTCCCGTACTCATTCCGGCAGCAAAAACGGTCGAGATCGAAAGCCAAGCACGCACTTTTACACGCCACCACTTGGCCTTGGTGGTTCAGGACCTTCAGTTCTTCCGGGCACATCCTCTTTAAATCTTTCTGGCACCCTCCGATCGAGCATTTAGGCTGCGAAGGAATCGCCGACACCGAAACAGGGAGATTGTAGCCGTCGACCAAACTGACGTCGTAATAACTGGGCTTGCTCCGGTCATATTGCAAAGTAAATTCCGCCAGGGTGGCCGGCGGGCGGCCGATTTTTCCTGCGCATTCAAGGAGGCCGTCGCAGTCGCCCGTCTCGCAGCCCGGCGGGTGATGGGAGGAATCGAAATTGCAGCCGGTTCTAGCCCAGATTCGGCCGCTCCAATCTCCCGGTGCCCGGAATTTCTTGGCTTGGCCTGAACCCAGATAGAATCCGCCGTTCGCTAGCACTGGATGGCCCTTGTTAGCTGCGGTGGCCGGCCAGATCGGGAACGGGCATTTGTTGAACACGTAGAATGTGCATGCTTGTACCACTGCATTACCTGTGAAGTAGTACAACGGGCATGTTCTTTATCACTGTATTTTACTAAACTTCATTAATTATATTGGACCAAGAAATCAAGAAAAGTACAAATAAAGAAGAACTCGCTAAAGCATTTTTTAATGTAAATTCTGACAATTGAGTTGTAATTAATGGCAGAAGTTTTACCTGATAATACGAGGAGGCAGACCGAGAAAGTAAAGCAAACTGTAAATGGTTTGGATAACTTCATTTTGATTTCCAAGGGGGGTTATTGTACTTTGTGGAACTAATGTAGTACTTATATAGAGAGAGTGATCGATGATCATCTATTCTTTGATTATACTTGAAGGAAAAGTAAAGAGGTTGCCACTGCCACCATAATCATGTAATTACTTGTAAGTTATCATCCTCTCTCGATCATAGAGCAGAAACAAAAGACCCACTCTGGGCATGTTCTTTTTTAACGTTTTGAAAATGATTTTAAAAATAAGTTTTGAAAAATAATTTTATAATGTAAAAAGTGTATTGAAAATATAAAAAATAGATACTGAATAGTAAAAAATTGTATTGAAAATGATGAAATATGATTAAAATATATTAAATTTACTGTTAAAACCAAAACCGTTTTCAAAACGAAACAAAAAGAACATGCCATATATATATATATATATGAACAATGTTAAGGTGGCAAACAAAAAATGACTATCACTCCCTAGTTTAAGCATAATGTTGTCGTCACTTGCTTTAGAAACCAGAAACCAGTCTAATAATAAATCCAATGGACCTGAAAATTAATCAAGACTTTCTGTGTTTTCTGATTTAGTACTTCATTTGACCCGGTGAAGGACTATAATGATACCATCATTTATAAATCAAGATTAATTACCATTCAGATTCTTTGTAATTTATATGATATGGAGGAAGCCTTCCTCGGAACATTGAAGTGCTCATATATATAAATTTTTAAGAACAATGTGACGCATAATGAGACACCTTGAGGTCGGAGGTTCGATTCTTATATTTTACATTAAATATAAAAAAAAAATTAGTGAAAGATACAGTAGAACAAAAGTAACTTTTGTGGCATTTTGCTCAAAAACGCTTGATACAGAAAAACATAAATAATATTTAATTCTATTTCACTTTTTTATTATTATTTTTTGCATCAAGCCAAGCTCTTTAAAAAAAAAAATTTAACTTAAATTGGTGGGATGTGAGAGTACACGTTTCGATTCATCAATTTGATAATTCTATTTAACTTTTACATGATCAATGGATTTGCAGTCAGTGACGAAAATTGAACATAATTATTGAATGGGTTAGTTATTATTTTTTATTTATTTTGTAGGGCCAAATATGTATATATACAAATTTTTTAATACTAAAATCTGCATATCTAATAGAAAAAAATAAAAAATAAAATTGTGGGGGGCAAACACACTTGAACTATCCTTATGTTCCGCCACTTTTTGCAATAACCAATCAAAATAAACATTTGAACGAATTACATTTACATACTCTCCTTGGGTTTTGTTCAAATTAACAATTAATTTTTGTATTTTCTTCTCCCTAATTTGGTCAATGAAAAAATAAACACAAATCTCGATACCATTTTGTTACTCGATATTTTTGTACAATAATTCAAGTGTATTAATAATTTTCATAAACAATTGAGACCGATTAGCAATTAAACAAAAAATCATGGTGGCAAATGTAATTTCACCCTAAACATTGTTGTGTTATTTATTTTTGAGAAATATTTCATTCTCATTAATTAAGAGAATCTATTACATCGAAGGCATATGTTATGGGAATGGGAAGAATGAAATGGAGAACCTCTTGCAGAGTCCTAAAATCGAACCACCAACATCTGAATTGTCCGCCATGCGTATTAAATGTTGGGGCACAAACTCGTTCATTTTGTTATGTTATTGGTTTATCTGGAGTCAATAGATTCATTGCGTCGCCCAATGGGGGCTGTGCTCCGCAATGTCATTCCATGATTTCATACATTTTCAAAAGTGTTAATAATAGTAGTAAAAGGGGAAAATGACATTTTTAGTACTAAAAGTTTAGATTGTTTACAACTTTGATACTAAAAGTTTACTCAGTTCCAAATTCGTGCTTTATGTTTATACTTTGTTGTATTTTTAGTACTAATAGCAGGTTTTATGTAGTCAAATCGAAGTCAAAAGTAATTTGAGAGTATTTTACAAATTCTATAATTTTGTGGGGGTTGAAAATATATTTTTATAATATTATTTCCAAAATATTTTCGCGGTTTTTTTCTCCTCAGTCAACTTGAAAATTAGATTAGAAAATTATATTTTCAGCCCCATAAAATTATAAAATACCTACAAATTATCGTTGACTTCGGTTTGACTACGTAAAACCTACTATAGCAGGTACTGCCGTACTGGTACTAAAAACGCAACAGAGTATAAGTATAAAGCATAAATTTAAAATTAAGTAAACTTTTAGTACTAAAATTACAAACAATCCAAAATTTAGTACTAAAAATGTCATTCTTACGTAGTAAAAGTATAGGTTTGGTTTTGTTTTGTTAATAAAAGGATGTGGTAGGCTTTTGTCTTCCTCGGAACTCCCAAACGCTCGGATGCTGATGCAGACTCGGTCAGACTCAGTCTGAGTGTGAGTCTTCCCGCATTACATGGGCCTCCGGTGGTTTTTGTCTGCAAGCTCCGATCAAATTAATACCCTATTCATTTGACCCAAACCCCAACCCCGTTTTCTTCATTGGTTACCTCACCAAACCCACGCCCCATTTCAAATTTGAACGCCTTTGGCTAAAAAGCTCACCATTTTAATTATTTTTTTGTTGGTAAATCACATTTAGGCTTAATTACATTTTACATCTATGTTATATGCTTTTAATATTGATTCTGCGTGTTTTAAAAATTAACACCTAATCCCGATTATCGCGAGTCATACAATGTATAAAATAAAAGGACTAAAATGCCCTTGATCTATGTAGCCTTCACTTAATAATGTGTTGATTATGGTGTTATTATCTGACGCCAACAAGCACAACACCACTATTTTTGTCAAATTTAGATACAACATTATTTCTCGATTATGCCACTCGAAAATTCTTCCGCGATTATCATTCTTTGAATAAGTAAGGTATTTTGGTCATTCATGGATTTATTTTGTTTAATTTGATGGCTATGGAGGGTTAAGTGTTAACTTTTAAAATACATGGCTTTGATAGTAAAAATCTTACATTTATCCATTTCTACATCTGATGAAACTACAATTACCTCCACGTGGTTTGAAAAAAATTATTAATTATTTCATTAAGATTCATGTTTACATAACATCAAACTCTTATGGATTGGTCCAATTATCGTCGACCAAAAAAAGAATACAAATTTAAATAGGTGTTTTTGGTTCATAAGAGATCATCTGTATCTACCGATACAGTGTATCTTTTCATATAAAAAGATAAATTATATTTTTACCCTCCCATACATATAAAGAGGATACACGGTATCTTTGGATACAAAGGATATCCTCTCACTTTTGTTACTCGATTTTTTTTTTTTTAAATCATAAGGGGCAATAATAGTTCCGCCAAAATTCAAGAGGAGTAGTTGTAGTAGTTTACCTTTTTTTTCCAAGTCCCCACACTCATCCTTATTTACTCCTCCGGGTCCTCCCCCAACGCCCACTCTCTCTCTCTCTCTCTCGTCTTTGACCACCTCGGCGTCGCCACAATCCCATTTGACCATAAACATCACCCCCATTTTCCCTCCTTTTGCACCACTTCAAACCTACAAAACGGGGCTCTTGTTCTCACGGGCATTTCGTCAAACACACCACCCCTTTTGTGATTTTCTCCCTGTAATCATGAGCAAACTACTCAATAAAGGCAGCATTCATGGCGAGGCCGCCATTGCTAATCCGGTCCAGGTTTGTTTTCAAGACCTCAGCATCAATAATACTACTAATAATAGCAGTACTATTACTACTTCTACAAGTATGGATTCCGAGGATGCTGCAACGATGTATAAAAGCGAGGGAAATGTGGATAGTGAGAAGAGCAGTTTGAGTTCCGCTAGCTATTGTACGAGTGAAGATGTTAATGAGGTTAGTTTTCGAAAATATTGTCCGTCGAAGCCTCATAAAGGGAATGATATTCGGTGGGATGCGATCCAATTTGTGCTGGCTAAAGATGCGCAGTTGGGTTTGGGGCATTTTCGGCTGTTGAAGAAATTGGGATTTGGGGATATTGGGAGCGTTTACTTGGCGGAGTTAAGAGGGATGAAATGTATGTTCGCCATGAAAGTAATGGATAAAGGGATGTTGGCTGGGAGGAAGAAATTGGCGAGAGCTCAGACCGAGAGGGATATTTTGGGATTGTTGGATCATCCGTTTCTTCCGACCCTTTATTCGCATTTTGAAACGGATAAATTTTCTTGCTTGCTCATGGAGTTTTGCAGCGGAGGGGATCTGCATCTTCTTCGGCAGCGCCAATCGGGCAGGCATTTTACAGAACAAGCTGCAAGGTTAGTTTACAATTGTTCATTGCCATTGATTCTTTCTTAAAATTTCACCAATTGCTTGTATTGATCTGAAGAGTAGGTGGGATTGCTGTTGTTTTAGAAGAAAAAGATGAAATTCTGTGCTTTCTTGCATTTTATGCTTGAATTTGACTGTTCCATTCCATCAATCATAACAAAAATATCAACTTCTGGCTTTATTAATTAATCATTTCAAGTTAAAAAGGGAGTATATATCTACTATTTTTCTGTGCTGCAATGTTAAGTAGATTTCATGTAAAAAATAAATTCTTTTGGTTTGGCAGGTTTTATGCTTCAGAAGTGCTCCTTGCCTTGGAGTATTTGCACATGATGGGGGTTGTCTATAGAGATTTGAAGCCTGAAAATGTCATGGTTAGGGAAGATGGTCATATTATGCTATCAGATTTCGATTTATCATTAAGATGTTATGTGAGTCCAACTCTGGTTAGTTCTGGCAATGAGCCATCCTGCACAATTTCATCATCCTGCATTGGTCCATCATGCAAATTACCGGTCTGTGTTGAGCCCTCTTGCTTCCAACCCTCCTCATGTTTTAGGCCTCGAATTTTCAACACCAAGGCTTTGAAAATGAGAGGGGAATGCACGAGCTTGAGCTTGGTTTCTTCGGATTCACTCCCGGTGCTCATCGCAGAGCCAACCGCGGCGAGGTCCATGTCTTTCGTTGGGACACACGAATACTTAGCCCCGGAAATAATAAGAGGAGATGGTCACGGGAGTGCTGTGGATTGGTGGACATATGGTATCTTTCTGTACGAATTGATCCATGGAAAGACCCCCTTTAAAGGTAATGGAAACAGGGAAACATTGTTTAACGTTGTCGGCCAGCCATTAAAGTTCCCCGAGAGCTCCACGGCTAGTTTTGCTGCTAAGGATTTAATCCGGGGTTTGCTTGTTAAGGACCCACAGAAAAGGTTAGGATACAAGAGGGGGGCCACTGAGATAAAGCAGCATCCATTTTTTCAGGGCGTAAACTGGGCTCTCATCAGAAGTACCCCACCTCCAGAAATCCCTAAACCTGTAGATTTGGCATTTCAAAATCAAATCTTGAAGTCATCATCACAATCCCAGCCTTCAAATGACAAAGGAACAACAACAACAACAGCAACAGCAACATCTGATTCAGATAGATCCTCAGGTCCATATTTAGATTTCGAATTTTTCTAACTCCCCGCAATATCAATTTTGTATCTATTTTCTATGTGATTGTGATTTTCTCTGTTGTTTACCATTGAAATGCATTGGAAGTGTTAAGGGAAGAATATTCTTTTCTTCGTTTTAACTTTGACCATCACTATGTATGGTCCTTTCAAGAAGGAGAGCCCCAGAAATGTATGGCTTTTTTCTAGGGTTCTTGAGATTCTTGATTTTCCTATTCCTGTAAAGGGGGAAAAAGGGAAAAAGGGAATTCTGATACAGCGCACACCATAAAAAAGGTGTCACGACAAAGTTGAACATTGAACACATGAAGATTAGATAGAAGGAACTTGTGTGTGTCAGTGTTTATAAAGAATCTTTAGTTGAAGGAATCACATAATAATACCTGAGTTGATGTTTAAGTGTATCATCTTTAAGGAGGCAGGCTTTTCCTCAGAGAATGTTTGCCCTTTATCTGCCTTGTCAATTTCCACCTGCCTTTCTCTGCCTTTACTTGTGAGGTGTACTCCAGTCTGGGGGTGGGGGTAACCTACCAATGTCCCCCACCTTGTCTATGTTTTAATAGTAATACAATTGTTTACTAATTATAAGTATGATTCCAAATGATACTTTTTATTTGGGTAAGGAGAGTTTATGCACATAAAAATAAACGAAACTTAGTGCATGTCACATATGTGGGGGCTCGAGGAAGGATCGGGCCATAAAGAGACTTGAACAAGCAGAAGAACAATTTTTTATCACTGGGCCTTATCTGTTCATTAAAGTCCAGTGCTTCTAATTATGGCTCAAATTTACCCCGTTTTTTCTGTTTTATGTTCATTTACCGTAAAAAAACTACAAAAGAAGATATATTCGCAACAAATCACTATTCCCTGGACGCTTAAGTCCTTACCACTACCACCATTGAAGTTAATTAGGTGTTCTTGCCTAGTAAGAAAATCCTGTTTAAGAAGGAAGAAGCCATGAATAAGAATCAGGAATAAGAACCGGAAGACATTTGGTTTGAGTGATTAAAATAAGAATGAGTAATGGAATAAAAATTAAACTAAAACTCGTCACTCTTATATGTTTTGTTGATTCTTGATTATATGTGTATGATTCATAATTTCTCGTTTAAACACATAAACTTAGTTTTTCCAATATTCTATTGCTGATTCTCAAATCTTCCAACCAAACACCCTCGTAGTATCATTTCATTGCCTCCCTAAAGTCTAAAGCCCTAAAAATGATAAAAGAAAGATGAGGAAAAAAATCAATGATTGATAGTAAATCCAAAAGGGAAAACGACAGAAGAAAAATGGCGGAAATGACTAGAAGTGGCCGCGTTGATATCTTTATGCTTTGGTTACTACACAAGAAAGAAGAAAGAAGAAAGACAAAGATGGTTATTTTGTTTGAACTCTTCGACGTTGCACCTAAGTTTTAGATTCGGCTCACTCACTTGCATGGCTGCAACCGATTTTTCTAACATAATTATTCACTTCCCATGAATATTAACGTCGGGGCTATTTGTAAAAAAATGTCCAAATTCCCAGAAAACAAATCAAAATCTTGAATCCACAACATTGCAGATGACGCCTGATAGCGTGGTTAGACTACATACCCCAACGAACAATTCTTTCTTAATTATCTGCATATCATATCAAGAGAGATGGAGATTGACTGTGCTTCCTAAATGAACGAAGAGATCAAATCTTCTGTCTACCTTATCTATATCTCTCATGTCTACCATCTCACAATAAATGGTGGAGATCCCAAGTGGCAGCAGCAGACGGTTCTCCCTAATTCAGTCTTTCCCCTCTCCAATGACCCTGTATTACCTTTACTTACACAAAAAAAGAAAAGAAAAAAGAGAAGCAACCCTAGTTGGAGTTGGTAGAATGTTTTCTAATTCAAGCATTTGTTTCGGATAAGTTCGCATATCTGAAACTATGTATAGATGGAATCGGAATATGTTAAATATTAACACTTTTGTCCAAGTTCTCATATTTTCTACAAAGAGATTGAAGCTACTGGTCTACATGATCTCCAGATAGTTTGGATTATCGATCTCATCGATTAAATCAACTCAAAAGAAAACAAAAAAATCATAGTTCTTGGAAATCCCAACTCCAAAGAGGGAAATGTTGGCGCCACCATTGTTGTTTTAAGCTCTAACTTTGTCCCATCTAACTCTCATACGTTAAAATACACCCTTCTAGTTTTGTTCCCCTCTCTCTCTATATATATATATGTACACACACGAACTAGTCCAGTTCATTCCGGCCTACAAAGCCATACTTTTTCCAGAAAAATAGATACTTAATTAGTATAATACATAGCTAAATGGCTAGTACAGATTGCCAATTTCCTCCTATAGACCAATGTAAATCCATTGGAAGAGAAAACCAAGCTGTAGTAGCTGATATGGACGGAACATTACTCATAGGACGCAGCTCTTTCCCTTATTTCGCGCTAATTGCATTCGAAGCCGGAGGAATTCTTCGCCTTATATTCTTGCTACTAGCCTCCCCCGTAGCAGGATTCCTGTACTATTTCATCTCGGAATCCGCCGGCATTCGTGTCCTCATATTCGCGGCGTTCGCCGGGATGAAGGTTTCGGGAATCGAGTCAGTGGCTCGTGCCGTATTGCCCAAATTTTATTCCAGCGATTTGCATCCGGAAACGTGGCGGGTGTTTTCGTCCTGTGGGAAAAAATGTGTTCTTACGGCGAATCCTAGGATTATGGTTGAGCCCTTTTTGAAGGAGTACTTAGGTGCGGATATGGTTCTAGGAACAGAGATTTCAACGTACAAGGGCAGAGCTACAGGACTGGTGAATTCTCCGGGCGTACTAGTCGGGAAAAACAAGGCTGCCGCCCTGAGAAATGCGTTTGGTGATGATTCATCAAGCCCGGATGTAGGCATTGGTGATCGGAGGACTGATTTCGGATTCATGAAGCTTTGCAAGGTTTGTTCAACGTCCATAAAATTACATAAAAACGAAATTAGATTCTCTGTCTATTTTAGTTCCGTCTTCCCTGTATACGATCAAATCTATTGTGAGAGAAGATAGAGTTTAGGCAGGATCTCGTAGGTGAGGGTGAGACTCACATTTTATATCATGAGTTCAACTTCTCTATTGGAGGAGAGTAAACAGACACGAGATCTCATAAACGTAGACATGAAAAATAAGATTAGAGTAAACAGAAAATCTTGATGTGACACTTGAACTAACAGAATTCATGTTAATAAATGCAGGAAAGTTACATGGTTCCAGCGAACCCGGAAGTCCAGCCAGTGAGTCTTGACAAGTTGCCGAAACCGATAGTTTTCCACGACGGCCGGCTAGTCCAGAAACCAACTCCCCTGATGGCACTTTTAACCATCCTCTGGATTCCGGTGGCCTTTCCCCTGGCCTGTCTCCGGATCGCAGCCGGATCACTCCTCCCAATGTCTCTAGTCTACTATGCTTTCAGGGCACTCGGAGTAAGAGTCGTCATCAAAGGAACCCCACCTCCGGCAGTCCAAAAATCCTCCGGCCAAACCGGCGTCCTGTTCGTCTGCTCGCATCGAACCCTTCTCGACCCGATCTTTCTCTCCACCGCCCTCGGCCGTCCGATCCCGGCTGTCACGTACTCGCTGTCGCGCCTCTCGGAGATAATTTCCCCAATCAAAACAGTGAGGCTCCATCGCGATCGGGTTAAAGACTCCAAAATGATCAAGAATCTCTTACAGGAAGGAGATCTGGCGATATGCCCTGAAGGGACAACTTGCCGGGAGCCCTTTTTGCTGAGATTCTCGGCATTATTCGCCGAATTAACCGACGAATTGGTCCCGGTGGCCATGAACAACAGAATGAGCATGTTTCACGGCACCACCGCGAGAGGGTGGAAGGGTTTGGATCCCTTTTACTTCTTCATGAATCCCAGCCCTGTTTATGAAGTCAATTTTCTGGAAAAATTGCCTGAGCAACTCACTTGTGGCGCCGGAAAATCGAGCCATGAAGTTGCGAACTATATACAGAGGATGATTGCCTCGACTCTGTCGTACGAGTGCACTGGCTTCACTCGGAAGGATAAGTACCGGGCTTTGGCCGGAAACGATGGCACTGTCTCGTCGGAAAAACCTAAAATTGCGGCAAACAAGATCATGGGTTGCTAGAAAAAAATGCAAATAATTGTACAGAACTGCACACCCTTAAATAATTAGTGAAAGTGCATGGAAACAAGTCACTAGCTAGTACTGAGTTTTTCTCTTCCAATCTTGTGCCATTGGGCAGAAAAATGTGAATCAGATCAAGAATTTGATCCATATATACCATGTTAAATGATGAGGATGATCTTGTAATACAATAGGAGCATACCAGGATTTGGTAGATTAATGTGAGGACTTTTTGTTGACTTTCCTTGTAAGTAAGAACACTTCAAATGTACCTTTCAATAGGACAAATTGAGAATCTCCAAATTGAAGGCTTTTCCTTTGTAGTTTCTTTCTTTTTTTTTTTTTTTCTGATGAACGGAAAAAGGTCTAAAGTTCGTTTACATTATTTTTGTTTGTGTTTATGTCATATTTTTTTCTTGTTTATTAATAGGAGTGATAACGAGCCGAGCCGAGCTAACTTTGACGTGTTCATTTATTTATCGATCTTAAAATCTTGTTTATATTCGTTTATTTATTAATCGAGTCTAGCCGAGCTTGTTTGTGAACATTCGTGTGCGTTCTATCTCGCATTAACTAACAAAAAATTGTAATGTTTAGTTACTTTAATATACTATATCAACTTACATAAAATTAAAATTCAATTTAAACTCATATGTTGATATCTATGTACATATAAATAAATAAATAAATATATATATATATACATATAAAGATTCAATTATTTGTATTATTTAAAATTTTAATATTGTATATACTTATTTTATTTATATTATATAGTTAATATTTTAATCGAGCATGTTCACGAACATTAACGAGCTTTCAACACCTTGTTCGTGTTCGTGTTTATTTATTATCGAACCTAAAAATCATGTTCGTGAACTTTTTTATCGATCCGAGTTCGAACTTATTCGTGAACGTTTGTGTTCGTTCTCAACCTAAATGGGCCACTTATTGATGCTTGAATGGGCCATATCAGGCACTTGTTTATCTCCAACTACGGCCCGATCTAATCTTTGATGTATCCAAACCCATTCCCAGCCTACCGAGTTGGGCCGAGTTATGAACATATTCAAAAGCCCGGATACAAACCCATCACCAAATTTATAAACATGATTTTGAAAACATATTTTTTAAAAATAATTTTATAATTTAAGATGTGTATTGAAAATGTAAAAATGTATTGTTAAATAATAAAAGTTTGTATTGAAAATCATAAAAAAATAAATATAAAATATTAAATTTATTGTAGAAGTGAAAAATAAAGTCAAAACAAAAACAAAAAGAACATGCCCACGGTTCTTTTAAATTGTACAAAACTTATAGCTGTCAAATTTAATGATTTTACCAAAGGATGTTGTTATTTACACCTATTATGTATACACATAAAGTATATTTTGTAGGCCTTTTTACTTATAATCCCTAAGATACCTTTAGTGAAAATCCATATAGAACTATTCACATATGAAAAGTAAAATTAAAAGATAATGACATGTAAAATTAATCAATGCTCGTGTGTGGTGAGAGAAAGATTTACATTTCCAACACATAAATATTTGTATGCAATTGTTTCAAAATTCACATACTGTGAGTTTAAAAATATATTGTTAATATTCCATTGTTTTAATTAATTACATATAATACTTTTTTGAAATTAGAGGAAACTATAGTTTATCTAATCAAATTTGTTAACAACGTGATGCAATCAAACAATTTTCTGTTCGACTTTTATTTTGAAGGAAAATAACTCCTTTTTTATTTTCCAAATCTAAATTATTCATCAATCAATGGGCATTTTTATCCAAAATTGTGTTATTATTATCCTGATTTAATTTTATTATATTTTATAAAAATGTACTATGAGTGTGTATTAATCTTCTTTTTTTTTTTTTTTTTTTTGGGCTAATGTGACACTACATTAACTTATTGAGTAAAAGTTATTTGTTACTTCAAATTACATTTTCAAATAATTTTTGAAACTATTCTTATTTTTCATACATATATTCTTCATTAAAATTAAAATGTGATGCGTGTGCACAATATAGAACGTGCGGAATAAATTAATAATATCAATTTATTTGCTCTAATAATTTTCTGAATCAATTTAGTTGATCGCCTAAATTAATAATATCAATTTATTTGCACTAATAATTTTCTGAATCGATTTAGTTGCTCGCCTAATTTTTAAGTACTTTTCTGAAAGTCATTTATTTAATTTTCGTATTATAGGGCACAATCGCGTAGCACAGTATACTCTGACTAGTTTTTTCTTATCATAATTCATAAATATGTGAGCTGAAAATTATTGCTAATATTCAAGTATTTTTAATTATCTATATATAATACGGGTAATATTATATTCCTTTCAAGAAACCATTAATCAATAAAAATTGGCATATAATACATATAGTTATTAAATTAAAATCTGTTATTTTCATATTAATATTTATAGCCTAACAAGCTTTCATATGTAATGTGTCATTAGACATATAACATTATATATTTTAAATTAAAATTAAAATTAATAAAAATAATATTAATGTTTTATTTATAATTAAATCATACTCATGGCACACATACATTCATGAGATATTGGACTAACATACAAAATTGTATTAACTTGGGTTTCACAACTTTCAATTAATTTATAACTCGTTATGTTTTTTTATTTTGAATTTTTATGTGTCAATCCCCCTTGGAATTCCACTAAATAGGCAAAATTGGTATAAAATTTATTATGGCCCACAAAATATACTTTATGTGCACATAATGAGCGCAATAAACATTTTCCTTTACCAAATTCTAGCACTACATAAGTGCTCCTCAGATCGTGGTCCCGTATAAAATAATTTCTTTTTATTTTGAGATTCATTCATAGTCTTAATTAGAATTTATCGATAAAATCTTTTATTAGTACGAAGATAGTATTTGTGAGCGCATACATTTTACCAAATTATATTTTCAAGAAATAAGAGAATGAAAAACAAGAAGACCCGTGATTGTATACCCAAACCCAATCATCGGTTCAATCTGGTATTTTGTCTTCTTGGTCGTTAGATGTTTTTCAGCTTTTCACCCTTTTATTTATTTATCGGGTTCGGGCTCCCACCATGGATCCTGTGCGAACGGGTACAAAGAACATTCCAGAACAACTTCAACAAATATTGAAAAATATATATATTTTTAATTTTATTTTTTTGTTTAAAGAGCAAATAAAAATTACAAGGGACTTTAAAGACGACGACTTTTCCTTTTTTTGGGGACGCGGTAGAAAGTCTTAAAACGAGACGAGCAACTTAATACGGTGGGCAACCCCCATTGATTTCCAAAACCAGAGCTGTCCTACACTGATCTTTAGGGGGAGGCTCAGATTTAGCTCCGATTCCGACGCTTTATTTTCTTTGTTACTGCCCAGTTTGACGGATGCTGTCATTTTGCAGTCCATTTTATGTGAATCTGAATTTTTAGTTTCTGCTAATAATCAAGATTTAGCTAGAAAAGAAACCCACATTGAATGGATCATCGGGGGCTCGTGCTGGTGTCGGTGGTTTCGTTGTTGCTTCTCTTTGATCTGTCTATTTCGGCAGCACAAATTTCCGGATGGCGTAAGGAAGGGAAACATATGAAGTGAGTTTTTTCTCTGTTCTTCTCTCCTATTTCTTGTGTCATTCACTGATTAAATTGGATATGGCAGCTGCCTGGTTTCATTTTCTGTTATATATGTGATTATCAGAGAAGGGTCGGTGCTGAAAATGAAGACGGGTAAGTCGTCGTCGTCGTCGTCGCCGCCGTCGCCTACTATTGATCCAAGCCGGGTTACCCAAATCTCTTGGCGGCCTAGGTGTTTGTTTCCCCTCTCCCTTTCTTTTCTCTCTTTGTATTTTTGATGCTGGGTTTTGATAGTTTTCAATTTGCTGGTGTTAAATGTCACAGGGCTTTTATATATAGGGGATTCTTGACAAATGAGGAGTGTGATCACATGATCGGCCTGGTTAGTGTTACTGGCCTTTCTTTCTTTTTTGAAATGTTTTTGGGGATGCCTGCAGTTTTCATCGTAGGAAAATTTTGATTTTTGCATTGATTTGGGAAATGTGATGCTTCTTTATGTTCATGGTGTAGAGGCGTAGAAATTCTGTTTTTTCTGTATTTGCATTTTTCTGCCTGTGGAAGGCAATAATAGATTCTGGCCTGTGAATTTGAGATATTGTTTTGGAAAAGTGACGAAAAAAATACCCCGGACTTGAACTGTGTTTATTGTGGTTGAGTAGGCTAAGGATAAGTTGGAGAAATCCATGGTGGCTGACAATGAATCTGGTAAGAGCATAGCGAGTGAAGTCCGGACGAGTTCTGGCATGTTCATGAGCAAACGTCAGGTTAGCAATGTTCATCTTGCTTGTTACTGATTTAATGCACCAAATGTCTGTAAATGTTATTTGAATGCATTTTTAGCTCTTAAGGTTTGTTAAAATGCGCGGTCAAAATACACAGAGAATCATCAGTCTGGTTCAGCTCTCTGGTTTGCTAATATTTGTTAAAGAAGAAGACTTTTGGATTGTCTGAGATCTTATTATTTGAGGCATTTTAAACAATGGTCCTGGATCCGGTTTGTTTTGGATTTTTACCCTGATAATATACCATGATAGAGGATGCCTCTGGTCCTTTGTTTTCGTTGTGTGGGCATGCTATTAACTCTTTCTTGCAGCACTGTTGTATTGGTTTTTCTTGATCCTCTTAGTCATATCACTAGGTAGTATTCTGTTATCTTTGTCCGTTTTAACTCCTTGTATTTTGAAATCGCATGACTTTTTTTGTTTACTCATTGAATTTAGAATCACTTGGATTGTATCTATTTTAACATGTTTCAGAAGAGGCCATTTTATCCAATTCATGTAAAATATACGCTAATTATTAAAGGTCCAAAATGTTTAGCATTGTAATGGAAATTGAAATGGATGATGAAACCTTCTCTGCATTTCTACTTCAGGATGACATTGTTGCAGGCATCGAGGATAGGATTGCCGCTTGGACCTTTCTTCCTGTAGGTAATTTCCTTGACTGGAGAAATTGATGTTTGATTGTCTTAATCGTGAAGTTCAAAGCTAATCGCTTTCATTGTTTCTCTAAATTTGACATCCAGAGAATGGAGAAGCAATGCAAGTACTACATTATGAGAATGGGCAAAAATATGAGCCACATTTTGATTATTTCCATGACAAGGAGAATCAGAAATTGGGTGGTCATAGAGTAGCTACTGTGCTTATGTATTTATCAGATGTTGCTGAGGGTGGAGAAACAGTTTTCCCAGATTCAGAGGTAATGAAGATTTTTTTTTTTTTTTTTTGCAGTTTGTATTCACTGTTCTCTTTCGTTCTTATGTGTATTTGAACAACTCTGCATTTGTCTTCTCCCAGGAAAAAGACAATCAACCAAAGGGTGAAGATTGGTCTGATTGTGCTAAAAATGGCTATGCGGGTAAGTTTAACGTGAAAGTTGCTGCTTAATTTGAATCTTCTGCTTCTGAAAATCTGAGATGGCTTGGCTTCCATTGCATTTTGCAGTAAAACCCTACAAGGGTGATGCGTTACTTTTTTTTAGTCTTCATCCCGATGCCAAAACCGATCCTTTAAGCTTGCACGGCAGCTGTCCTGTAATCGAAGGTGAGAAATGGTCTGCCACGAAGTGGATTCATGTGAGGTCTTTTGATGCATTGGCCGCCGACAATGAAGAAGAGGAAGATTGTGCCGATAAGAATCCAAGTTGCCCCGCCTGGGCCGCCTCGGGTGAATGTGAAAAGAATCCGGCGTATATGGTGGGCTCTGCTAATGCTGTAGGTTACTGTAGGAAGAGCTGTAAGGTCTGCTAATCATCGGAATTTTCCTAACTTACTGTGATCTGATCGATGGAGTTCCTTCAATATTTGTATATAACATAAACTGATCCATCTTCTGTTGAGAGATGTCACTTCGAATGATATAAAGAACATCCCTTTTCGTTTTGATTATGTCAGTTTCCTTTCCTGTGACCATTTATGTTCTTGATGGACAAACGTTGCGGGCTCCTCATCAATCTGTTTTAAGTTCTTGTGGAACCAAGTTTAGCGGCATTGGGTTTGATAGTAGATGGGAATCTAATGAAAATCAAATTAAAGCTTAACGTCACTCTTGACACGTTGGTTCATTCCCAAACTCAAATCAAATATGGTTTTCTTTTTTTGTTATTTTATTCCTTTATTCCTGAAGCCTCAAACTCCACGCCACCAGTAATTACATAGCATAAAGACGTTTCGCATACCACAAACCTCACGTTAAATCGTTAAGAAATATCTAGGAAGAGGGTCCCACAACCCTGAAAATAAGGGTTTTGTGAAATCTTCTAAAATGTTAATGTTGGTCTTGGAAGCCCTGTTGTGTTTTGTGTTTGGTGGGGTGGGGTGGGATTGGGGGGTTGGGATAGAGAAGTGCATTGTTTTTCATGTCACGTCGAACTGTTTTGTTGTGAAAATCATGCAAAAGTTGTTAAAAAAGGAGCCAAGGTTTACATGCAATTCATGCTTCCTCAATTGTTAAATGATCGTCTGGAAACGTACATTGTGAAGCTGTGGAATTGCATCACCATTACATCAATAACAATAAACCCTCCCTCCCTCCCTCGCTCATTCCCATCTTCCTCCTCCACACACAGATGGGAAGGCCTCCTTGCTGTGACAAAGCGAATGTGAAAAGAGGGCCATGGACTCCTGAGGAAGATGCCAAGATTCTAGCCTACGTTTCCCGTCATGGAATTGGCAACTGGACTTTGGTTCCTCAGAAAGCTGGTAAAAATTCTTTCATTTATTTATATATGAATGGATTCTCTCTGTGTTTACTGTGTGTTTTGGTTGAAGGACTCAACCGATGTGGGAAGAGCTGCCGACTAAGGTGGACGAATTATCTCCGGCCGGACCTCAAACACGACAATTTCACGCCGGAAGAGGAAGAATGTATTCTTGAACTTCACAGAACCATAGGTAGCAGGCAAGTATCCTCCATTCCTAGTTTTTAGTTTTCCTTTTTGTTTGTTGGAAATGTCCGAACTTGCGTGCAAATTTAGTTCGTTATAACCTGCAGGTGGTCTCTCATAGCGCAGCAGCTACCGGGAAGAACGGACAATGACGTCAAGAACTACTGGAACACTAAACTGAAGAAAAAGCTCTTCAACATGGGCATAGATCCTGTGACTCATAAGCCCTTCTCACAGATTTTTTCTGAGTTTGGGAAACTCAGTGGCCTCCCGAACATCAGAAAGCAGAATGTTGCTGTGAAAGCCGATCCAACACCTTCGAAATCCGATCCCTTTTCGCTCGCACAGGAACTTCCAGTTCTAAATGCCAGCATGAGCAGCCTCCGAATGATTTCCAGTGATCAGACAGCATCTCAGTTCCTCAGCTTCAAGCAAGAAACTGTTCAGCCACATTTTCCGAACGAAATCTCGATTTCATCTGCTGCATCGTCATCTTCAAATGGCGGTCTGTATTTCGGCTCTCGGTCTCCTCCTTGCGAACCATCTTACCAGCTAATTCAGTCAGTACCAACCTCTCCTCCATCTTGGAGCGAATCCATCGACCACTTCCTATCCTCGGATATCGAGCAAAAAGAGGAAGATTGCAAGCTCCAAGGAGTTCTGTCTTTAAATTGCTCCCCTGTCTCATCAGAGCACAGTTTGATACATCAAGCTCGAGTCAACTCGAATGATAATTCAGAACCTGAGCCAAGATCTGAAGTTTGTGCAACGTACCCCATGGAAGCTTCTTCAACTTCAACAGCGGCTGGTTCATTTGTGGAGTCCATATTGGTTCGCCACAGCCAGATGCAGCTGGAATTCCCTCAACTCTTTGATGGATACTGCTATTACTGATTTTCAGAACTGCTACAACTATGAATTACACTGTTCCCAGAATAAATAAAATAAAATCCCTAGTTTCACAAGATTGACTAGAAAAGTTTATCCAGATTAATGGATAACATAGCCTGTGAACTTTCCTCAGATACTTCCTACTATCAGAGAATCCTGAAAATGAGATATTGGTAGAACTACGATTTTTGTAGGAAATGCAAGAGAAGTTTTAGTAGTTTATTAAATCAATGGATAGGCATAAATGTATATCAAGTTGTCTTTGGTTGTTGAATGATTCTCAAACATATTTGGACTATTTCAAACCCCAATTCTCGTGTCTTTTTGCTGCCAAATTGCCGTGTAATGATGATTCTTTGTCTTGATTCATATGATCAAGTAGGGGAAGGATCTTGCATAATGAAATTTCAAGAGTGAAGACAAAAAAAGTCATCATCAATGAACCACAAGGTCATGCATAGCTTTTTATTGCATTCAACACATCTGTACACTGAGACTGAAAAACACCGCGGAAGCTGTCCAATTGGAAAAATTAGCATGATACAGCATAGAAATAGAGGGCACCCATTGCCATGGATCTTTCCATGCGAAACTGCAGCTTCAGCAGGTTCTGTCAATTCAAATGTGTAGTTGGTTGTAATTGTGGTAATCGATTTCATTCAATCGTAAACAGCACAGCATACACTCTGGCAATTCTTCAGGCTTGGTTCCCTGCACCATATTGTCAACGTATAAACTCAGGAAGATGTACTTGAAGAAGAAAGCTGACTTACAGAAGATTTTGAAGTTTACCTGGATTGTTAGTCCAAAATCAATGACACAGGTCTTCAATCTCTCATGAAATCCTTCAAATCCCTTCCTAGCAAGATAGCTGAATCTGTGTATGTCAATATCAATCTCCAAGTAGTTTTCTCCCTGCAGAAATTAGGGTAATCTTTTATTTTAGCCAAATAAGAGATGAATCTGCGCCTGATCTTATTCTTTAGCACTAAAGAAGTATCAAGCCAGTGAAAAGATATCAACATTGTTCCATATTACCACCAGCGAATTCTTAAGTGAAATTCCATACATTAATACTTCATGACATCTTAACACGGGGATCACACAGGATTACAGATGTCACACCGCCAAATGCATGCAGAATGCAACAGTGACGCAGATTCAAATTGCTCCATATGTTGGCAGTGGAAAGAAATCTCATCAATCATCACTAAGGACCAGAAATGGAAGTATGTCCAGATATGGAATGACAATAAAAGTTCTTTATAAGTTCAAAGCAAACTTACCAAGTAAAATTCATGTTGTGGACGAGAAAGAACAGGCTTTTCATTGTAAGTGCTCATAAGCTTCTTCTCGGTTGCACTAAATTGGAGCTCTTCTACGTTCACCATTCGGCTCAATATCTTTAATCTGTCTCTGACAGGTGCATTTGAATCTAAAGGAAAGCTTTTGATTCTCTCAATTTCATCATCAATCATTCTCTGTATCAGAAAAAGCAGAAAAAAGTGCAAATGAGAACCTTGCTAATAAATAAATAAAAACCAAAGAAGATTCTTGCGATAAGGATGAGTTATTGGAACTGAAAAACGTTAACAATTTTAACAAAAATAAAAGGAAAGCATGAGTTTTGAAAAGCAATATTCCATCCTCCTTACCTTGATATTTTGTTGAAAGTGAATTGGAAGTTCCTTCTCATAATTCTCAGAAAGCTTAAAGTAGAAAACAAAACTGATTCCCTCTCCATTGTGTTCGCTTTGAAAGAGTGCTGCAGGATATAGCGGTACCTGCAGAAGTTTAAAGAGAAGGAGGCGGCTCAAATTGAGATATCTCAGCCAGTAAAGATTAGGCCTGAACAAAACATTCTCTTCAACACATTGAATAAAACTTGAAAACAATGTTACACTATTAAGGAATAATATTATAAAATCCATAAAGAAGATTGAATATCATCATATGCAACTCCATATTCTGGAATCACATTTTAAAAGATTTACCTTTTAAGTATCAACGTACCTGAAGATTTACAACAAGAATAGGCGGAATTCCTCCAGATGAATCAATGGAAGGAAGTTGAACAAAACGTGCAATATGATCAATCTTCCTTGGAGATAAGAATACATCAGCACCAAACGGATAAAATGCAGCATGGTTTGGAGGATATTCTTTCTTTTTATCCCTGTGAAACAAAAGGTTTGTACAGAAACATTACCTAACCACTCATAGACAGGTAAAGGGGATGAATTAGTTAAGGTGTTCCAGAAGACTATAAGGTCAACTGTAAGAACTGAAAATTCATAGCCTTATCACCTTGTAAAGTTCTTTCCGCGGACTTTAAAAGTATTTGGGGCAATATGTGACCAGCTGTCAGGAATTCTTTTCTCAGCTGGGCAACAAGAAATCTGAGAACCTGCTAGAGGTTTTTCAAGAATAGCCCTTGGTGACACTGAAGGAAGAACAAAGAAAACAGATTCATGAAACTAAAGATGACTTCACACCAGATAACATGGAGGGATCCTTTTAAAATATTAAACAACAGTGAGTGAATAATACTCACATAAACTAGAACCGGATTGACCTTCCCTGCGCTTGAACGAGAGTTTAAAGGATGCTCTCTTTTTAAAAGTTGCTGCACGATGGACCAATGATTTTAGTTTTTCATCCGAGGAGGCAGAACAAACAATGCGAGGCAAACAATGATTAGTTTGATTTTCACAATCAGGTGGTATTCTTCCCATTGCAACCCTTGGAGTCCTTTCATCCAGGCAAGTGGAAGAGGTTTGATCGAGATGAGCCTGATCCATCACATTTCCATTATCATCAGCATGCAGTTGGGAACTTGTTAAGGATCTTTCATTTGCAGAAGCCTCTTTGACAGGGTTTGCTTCCAAGTTGTCAGGTGATGATTCACTAGGCTTGGTCCCAGGATCATCAAGAAGATTCTTGTCATCGAAACTTCTTGGAGTAACAACAGTTGACATATCTGCAATGTATTGAAGAAATACATGATAGATGTTAGAATCTAGCCAACTGATTGCATGAGAACCACTATGAGCACATGCGCATCATCGTGATAATATAAGACATCTGCTTAAAGGCTCAACTGGTTACCATCTTGAACACTGTAAAAGTCATCGTCACATTCAGAACCGCTTTCTGCTTCCGGATCATACCAAGCCTCTGCAGTTCCTGTAAGTGCCCAATAATGCTTCTATTACCATTATCATAGAAAGACAAAACATCCAAACTGAAATGCAAAATACAAACAAAAGTTGAACAATGTAAAGCAATTATATAGAAGTGCTATTTCTTCTCCACATTCATCAAAATCAATAGTCATTAGGACTAAATGTAGCAACAGCTGCTGCAACACTGGAATGCATTAACAAACCAGCTCAATAATGCACCGAATAGAGAAAATGAGAGATTTAACCATGAAACAGTCAAATTTCCAAATTACATTTGGCCTCTCAACATATATCCACAGCTCAAAGAAAAAGAAAACGGCAAAGAAACGACACCCACAATAGATTATAGGATCATAAACACAATGTAGCGTAACTCGGGGTTAAAAACCTCAAGTTGCAGCAGTCTACAGAACCAAAATATGCATTCCATTCCAACCCAACTAACTAAACAACAAGACATGAAATGAAGAGAAAAAAACAAAAACAAAAAATAACCGCACCTTGGTATGCGGCATTGGAGTAAGAAACATCGGTTGGATTTGAATGGGAAGGCTCGACCTTGCTGAGCTTGTTCGAATAAGATTGAGTCTTTGTTCTCTTCCTCCGCCTCCGAATTCGACCCTTTTTCCCAAGATTCAATCCCCCACCACCGCCGGCACCGCCAACACGACCCCCCGTCCCAATGCACGCCCTGGGTTTCGATCCACACGCCCCCATTGAGGTGTGCCTCGTGCCCTAAAGATCTGGGGCAAGAAAATGCCAACCAGAACCAGTAGTCCCAAACCCAAAAAATAATAATAATAATAATAATAATACTAAAAAAAAAAAACAAACAGTTTCTTCAAGAACGTAAATGAAGACAGCTAATTCAGTCTTCCCATCACCATTAAAACACGTATGGGTTGGGCAATGGGCAGGCTGTCTATGATCCTATAATGGCTGGAAAATTTTCGGGTCGACACCCATTTGATTAGAGCACCATTACCAAATACTACCAAACGCCGTACAGCGCCTGGATTTTTTTTATGGTTTTATGATCGTATCAAGAATGGAAAATTGAAAAGGGGGAGGCGACTTTTTGTGATCGAATTTGGGTTTCAGATGGATCATCTGCCTAAAATAAATTGATCTGCTCCTTCGCGGCTTCGACCTGCTGATGACGACGAAGATGATTACGATTCTGACGATAGACTTTCCTTTCCTTTGGTCAACCAAGTACGCGTACGTAGTCACGCTGGCAATCAATGATCTACAAGTTCAAAAAATAACAAAGCAGAGCACGGACCTTATTATATCATCATTATCATAATTTGGCTAAGGTCCCATCAATCATATCTCAGTTTCATTATAAAAGTTGACTTTCAAAAATATTTTCGACTTCAATGTAAAAGTCTATTTTCAAGTTTTAACTCGACGTATCGTTATTATTATAATAGTGTGTAGTACACAATTAAAACGTAATTAAAAAGTAAAGATATCAGTAAAACAAAGGGAGTAATTCATACTCTCGGGAGAATCGGTGCAAAGAAATACTCCCTCCGTTCCACTAGAAAAGTCCATATTAACAAATATACAATTTATTATGAATGTTAAAGTACAGCATCTAAAAGAGCTAGTTTGACACTATTTTTTCTAATTATATCCAAATATATACTAACTGTAAATCACACATGATTATATTAATAATGATATGAGCAATAAAAAAATTAAAAGTAGACATTTCTAATAGAATAAAAAACTATTTTTTAAAATTGACTCTTCTAATGGAACAAAAATTGTAATTTAATTAAAAACAGGTACGACGAGTTATAAAGTACGATGATATAAAAGTTAAAAAATATATAAATTGTACTTTTGTTATTGAGATCATTTGTTTTTCATAAAACAAGATTATTTTAATATAACAGAATAAAATCTCCGTCTTATTTGGATATTTATATTTGTAATACTTGGGAACATTGTTGAAATTGAGGAATAGTAGTATGTCGTATATATAATTCCATTATATTTATTTTTAATATATTAAGTTAATGATATACAAATTTAAGAATCATGAGTCAAATGTAAAACAATATAATTTTCAGGTTATTTTTTATTTTTGTTTGTTTGTTGATAAATAGATGTTGCATTCGTAATATCATTGTCAATTCGATTATTATAATTGCAATTTTATACTAGTTTTAAGTCACATCAACAATATTTAATTAAAACTATAAGTGTGTTATAATATAAGAATATATGGTTGTGTAATATATAATTAATTATAAAAGTTATTGTACTTCTTGCTGTCAAGAATAAAAATCGTTTGATGAAGTAACAAATATTCAAAATAAATGACGATTTTCTAATTTATCATTGTCTTAACCTATCTAACTAAAAATTAGTGATTATCTTGAATCCTAATTGTAATAATTTAAAATTGTAAACGAGTTTTTAATTTGTCTTAAACGATTTTTATTATGAATGGGATGAAGTATGGTTGAAATGGTAATATCTGAAATTTCACAGTCCATAGTCTAATTTGGACAAATTTTGAGAATACTTGTCACTTCTCTATCATTTTATTAGGGAAGTTTAAGTTGGAATTGTAACTCTGTGATTCATAAATAATTGTATTATTAAAAAATTTAAATAAGATTAAAACTGCTAAATTTATAAGGAAAAATAAAAAATAAAAAGAAAAGAAAACAGTAAAAGAGTGAGACGACGTGAGACGTGAGGAGAATGGTATACCGAATACGGAATAAAGGTGGGACAACTTTCCCTTCTTTTTATTTCTTATTTTTATGAACCTTTGGTGGGACAACTGACACGCTTCTTGAGTTGTTTCCACGATCTTTAAAAAAAGTTCATTTTTTTGCTCAATATTTTGATTTTGATTTTGTACGTGTCTTCTTGTGTGTAAGCATGACAATTCGTGTTATGTTCGGGTTGGCGATTCTAATGTTGACATCCCTCAACTCTAATTTTATCCGTTTAATTATTCGTGTTATTTATTATTGACCCATTTAGTCCATGAACATTTTGTATTCGTGTCATATTTTCGTGTTGTAGTATAAATTTCTCGTGTCGGATTCGGGTTGGTGAGTTCACGTGTTAACTTTCTCAATCCTAACCTTACCCGTTTAATTATTCATATTACCCATATAACCCGCGAACTCGCTAAGACTCAACCCTAACCCGTTTATATCGTATCGGGTTCATATCGTGTCAGAGATTGTCAGCCATACTTGTGTGTACCGTTAGCGAAATTTATGCGATTCTATATGTCACTTTTTTTTCACAAATGAATAGAAAAAGGAATACTCTTTATTTTGTACGTACTCATTTTTTCCACCCCCCAAATAACGGCCAAAAAGAAAGCAATTTTGGACTCTACGTGCATGCCACTCACAATATTACACACACTATACTACCCTAGTTGGAATGGCCACTACGTAAAATGTTCTATGCTACTACCAATTTGTCCACATGAACTGGTAGAATAGTGTATTAAAAATATTTTTAAAAAACTAATAATTATTTGATGCGGGAATGATAATGGAAGAATGAACATCTGATTCCTATAATTGAAATTCATATGTTTGGTACGTATAAAAATCTAATAATTTCAACTATTATATCATCTAAAAAGAAATATAAGATTTATTTAATGAGGAGTTCATCGATTCTCGAATATGAGATGTCCCCCATTCCCATTCTCTTTCCCGCGCATCAAGCGCACACCCTATATATCTAGTTACATTCTGTCTCTGTTTGCTTATAAGATAGTTTAACTTTTAACTTCAATATTTTCAAAATATATACTTTGCACTCCCTAATTGTCAAGATGAATTGATAACATCAGGACAATAATGTTAATAACAAATAAAAATAAAAATAAAAATAAAGAACTGGACGGTAGAGTAATTTGTGGGCTTCTCACATGGACTTGGGGGGCAGGCCCAGTTTGATCCACAATGAGAAATGACATGTTAGATATGATTGGGCCGTTGCCCAAGATGCTATTTTTTTTCCTTCAATTTTTTAGCAAAAAGGCCAAAAAAAAAAAAAAAAGAGGAGAGAAAATATAATATTGTTTGGGCTTTTGTGTCTGAAATAATTTATTGGGCCAAGAGTCCATCAGGTGAGTCAGTGTCTTGGGCCACTGTTATCCAAATCTTAAATTTGGGCCAGAACCATAGTCCAAGTACATTCAAGTTAATCCATAAAGACACACACACACACTCACTCACTCTGGACGTGTCGTTCACCGTCGAGCCAGTTTGAGCTTCAGTTATGGCGAGCTTATGCCTTCATCACCACACACCTCCGTCGCCCTCCTCCACTCTCCGGCCCGGCACCAGCAATGATTCTCCCGGGTTCAATAATTTCTGCGTTAATTTTCCCTCCACAGCTGTCGACAGACGCCGCCGATGCCTAATTGCCACCTCTGTCACTAAGAGTACAGTCGCTCAACTCACATCTTCCAACTGATGTCTTCATGTTTCTCGTTTAGAACACGGTTATCTTTACATTTCTCTGGTTGTATCAGAATCTAGAAGTGGGCTCGAAATTGAAAATGAAATAGAGTTTCTTGAACGGTACGGTCTCGACCCGGACGAATTCTTATCCGAACCATCTACAAAGGTCCAACTCAGTCCAAACTTTTTGTCTTATGATTTTTTGATCCGTTTGGAGTTATAGTTTCTTAATTGGGGTTTCTGATTTCGTCATAGGCAAAGAGGAGAAAGGGCCCGTCAAAAGTAGGAGGAAAGGGAAGACAGGCCATTGTTGATGAACCCAAACCTCCACGGGAAACCCATAAATTGCTTCAGGTATTTGCATTTTTCGCTTCCTTAAATTCGTCCTTGCTAATTTCATGATATTGAAATATTAACGTTTGTGGCAGTTTTGGGCCTTCTGCTTTATGAAAATGTCAACCGAAAATTTGTGCTGTAGTTTAGAATCTCTAGATGTTATGAGAAAGCATGCAATACTTAGCAGTTAGCAGGCTGAAGTTTATTGCTTTTTTCAGTGTCATTTTCTTCTTTGTTGATATTGATTTTTAATGTCCATTCAAAAGTTGTTCTGTAAATGATACTTGATTTTCGCAGGTTTAGAACGTGCATTATATTATATCCGATGAAAACTTTTATTGGTTGTTAGGTACTTGCAGGGAAAGCTCGAAGGAAAAAATTACTTTCACCCAAAGGCATGGATGTCCGTCCAATGATGGAAGTGGTGAAGGCTGCTGCATTTTCCATTTTGCAGGTGAATGCTTAATTTCATGTTTGATTTCAGTTAATCTTTCTGAAAAATAGTAATACTCAGTTATACGATTGTTATAGGTTGATAAAGAGCCCGCGTCTGCATATTAATGTTTGTACTTAATTGTTCATCTATCTTCAGGCTGCTGGTGGATGTCCTGCATCTTTACAGCCTGGTCGCTGGTTAGATTTGTATAGTGGTACAGGATCAGTTGGCATTGAAGCAGTCAGTCGAGGGTGCGCAGAGGTTGGCATTAGAGGGAAAAGCAATCCTTTAACAATATGAATGTCGATAGTTAATCCTATTTTTACCTAGTTTCCCTTCTATTTTAGTAATGTTTCTTCTGCTCATTTTGTGATTACCAGGTACATTTTGTGGAGATGGATCCTTGGGTTGTCTCTGATGTCTTACGGCCAAACTTAGAATTTACTGGTTTTCTTGATGTGTCCACCATACATACTGTCAAAGTTGAGGATTTCCTGAAAAGAGCAGATCAGTTTCTGGGTATGTTATTTGTGTCTTCGTATGAGAGTGAGATTGAGAGAGTCCTCCCCGTTACAGTTTATCATGTTAAAAATACAATTTTCTCAGTTCTCCATATTTTCAAATTTTGTCACCTTAAAAGATGTTCAACCTTTTTTTCATATTTGTGACAGGAATACAGGGACCGTTTGATTATATAAGTGTGACACCTCCATACTTGCAAGTAGATTATGGTGTTCTGATGAATCAAATTTCAAATTCATCTATTATTGGAGAAGATAGCTTTATAGTAAGCTAGTTTAGACTACTTTTTATTTACCATATTTTTAGAAGGGGTGGTTAGTATATTAGAAAACATTTTATCTTGTAGGTGGTGGAATACCCTTTGAAAACCGACATGCTTGATTCCTGTGGCTGCCTTGTAAAGGTACTTGGATGAACTTAGTTGGTTTATCTTCAAATTATGATATGATGAGCTATCACCTCATCTTCTGAATTTGAGTGTCTGGATATTAAGCTATTTATCTTGGTGCTGTATTCCATTTGAATCACTGGTTTTAAAAGAATAATAATTTCTCATTGATAATCGCATTTCAAGAACTGCTTCTTCTGTTAGTGCAGTATACGCATTGCAGATATCTGATCTTATTGACTCTAAATTGCAGATATCTGATCTTATTGACTCTAAATTGCAGATAGCTGATAGGCGGTTTGGTCGGACACATCTAGCCATATATGGACCAATTTGGGCTCAAAAGAAAAAATAGTCCACAGCTGAAGCGCTAGTGTAGCATAAAAATTGGAACAGGCGGTGCTTGGAGGATTGAAATATCTACTATTGGAGACCACTTTATCTGCTGATCTAGATTTGGAGTAATGTCTTGATCTGGTCCCATTTTCGGTTCATTCAGGGTAATTCTACTAAGCTTTATGTGAAATGCATTTTTATGAGAAGCCTACCATTTTGGGATTTTCCTATTACTCATAATTGTTGGTGGTTCACAATTGCCGCAGGTTATTGTCCTGACAAATGAATGACTGGAACTGGAATTCACTCAAATGCTCTATACCTAGTTCATAGTGGAAGCAAGGTATATTACAAATTTGTGTGTGGGAAATTTGTCTCCAGAGGGGGATGCCTGTAACTCTGTTGTTTCTCTTCTAGTGATACAATGATTCGCCAGTTGTCTGCTCATCTATTTTAGTCTGCAGCAACTTGATAATGATAACCAAAAGGTCTTCTGATATGGCTACATGATAATATTTCATTTGTCTGAGGTTTAGCTTCATCATGGCATTTCATTAGTCTTGATGAGATTTAACCACATCATGGTATTTCATCGGTCTGAGGTTTAACTACGTTGCGGTTTTTAAAAACTTTCTGCATAAGTTGCTTGCAAACTGCACGCAAGGAACACAAGTTACCTGATCATCTTTGTCTGGAAAGTGAGTTGGAAGATAACGAAAGAAGAAAATGAGTTAAGGGGGGAACTAGGAGTGAAGCCTGTTTCTGAAAGTGAGGACTCAAACCTAATCTCGTATGCTTAGGAGTTGGGGTGTTCAACTGGTTGGTTAAGCAGCAATGCTTCCGAGGTAAATACCTGAGGATTTAAGGTGGGTTTCGTTCAAAACTGGGAATTGGATTTGGATTGGACCACCCTGTTTGATACCTTGAGTTGGAGTGGAGAAACTCTCCTTTTCTTTATCCCATTCCTGGAAGATACAAGTAAAGTTGACGTCTCTATGAAGAAATCTTGCAAAGAAAGAGCAGGAATCCTTAAAAACCCAGATACTTTGTATGCAAAATCTAAGCAATTTCATAACATAAAATGTCGTCCAAATACAAATCAGCAGACCATAACGCTGATGTTACCTCTCCCTTTTCTGTTCTTCTCAAATTTGGTGCAGCTTAATTTGTGCCACTATGAACTCTATTATGCACATCAATTGCTGAAATATGGCACAAAGTTCTATGGCTCTTTTGTTGGTTTTTTTCTCCTTCTCTTTTTCGCATTTGGGACTATAAATAGGGAGGGTAATAGTGAGGTCCCATTTGATTGGCATGAAAATGTGCAAAAGAACAAGGGGTGGACCAACCAAGCTAAAGCAAAGCAAAGCAAAGCAAACACGTATTTTTCCCTTCCTTTCATGGTTGGGATATTCATATAAGAATAAGAAAGCAGCATTGCTCATTTCAACTCTGCTGATTGGTAGCCCAAGTAATATTCAGCCTTTTTATAGAAGAATGACAGATCCTTAGCTACTATAAAAAAAAAAACCCTCATCCAAAACCCATCCAGGGCAAGCCATACTTACCTATTTTGGAACTGGGAAAGATCAATATGATGGCTTTTAGTTCATGTTCACCCCTGCTGCTGCTTTAGGAGGAGAGTGATGGGTTCAGAAGGTTGCAGGTGCGCGGGAAGATCGTTCGGGGTGTTTGCTGGTTTCGTAGTATGGTTCTTGTTCATCTGCATTGTAGCAGCCAACCAGGGTTCTTCTGAAAAGCCAGAACCAAAACTCAATATGTTTGATTTCATAGCAAATAGAATCACTGGAGAAGGAGGTGGAGGAGGTCCAAGCTTCCATTCTGTTAGCAAGAGAAGGGTGCCTAATGGACCTGATCCTATACATAACAGGTATCAATCAATCTCTTCCTTCATTTATATCTTCATATCATATGCATTTAGAACCAGTACATGCAAATTTAACGTTGATGATTGGGTATAAGCCTCCGCAGAAAAGGAGAGATCATGTTGTTGCATTGCATTGCACGACGATAAAAGTACTCGTTCTGTTTCATTAGAAGAGTCGGCTTTCTAACGTTGATGCTTCTTCTTCTTGTTGTTGTTGTTTGGTTTGTTCAGAAGAGCAGGTAACTGTAGAGTGCCAAACATTCGAGGTTAACCATTGGCGAGCGCCATAGTAGTTTGTTAGTATTGTAACTTTGTCACTTTGTTGTTGGGCTTTTCTGGTTGTATGATTAAAGTTTGAGGACGCACAGTCCTCCACAGTTCCCTTTTAGGACAGAAATGCTACTGTTTTCTGGTTAAGTTACTATTCAAGATGATTTTACGGACAAAAATGTTGTAGAAATGAAGCACGTAGTTGAGTGGGGGCGAGGCATGCATGTTTGATGGATTAAAGGGCAACTGTATTTTGCTTTTCTAATAGGATTGGCTTTCTTTGTTAAGTGGATTTGGGCTGTGTTGTTCCCCAGATAAAGCATTTGCATTTTGCATCTTGCACGGGTTAAAGGACTCTAAAAGTGCTCTTTTTTGTGCTTAATTATGATATATTCACTATCTTCATATAAAGAATTTAGTAGTACAAATGTTTACTATACACTGTGAAATCGGGTAAGCGTGGATTTAGGTAAATTGAGGAATGGAGTGGGCCACATGATGTTACTCCCATGCAATGCAATTAAGTTTCACTACTACAAACAAAGAGTACATATCTCAACAGGGAAAACAAAGCAAGCAAAGCCCTGTCTCTGCTCTTTTTCCTTTCGCTTTCTTTGCTTCTTTTTCGGTTTTGATTTTGATTGTTTCAAGAAGTGTATAGGCTTAAAGACCGGTCTTCAATATTCAAACTGGAACGCCTTTTTCCCGATTGCTCCTCTTCCACATTCCACCATTCCTGTGTTTTCTCCTTTATACACAGTTTGCCCCTCGTGCCACCAACAGTTTTTCCCGTAAGCGCTGTCTAAGTATATCTAAATTACCGAATATTAAGAAACATTGCATTTCTCGCACACTCACTTCGGGCTGAGACACACGCGCGCGCAGTTTCAATATTTTTACTCAACTGGACACTTCAGTCTTAAACCTCGCGCGCGGGATAGATAAGAGAAAGTTGTCTATGTCACAAAATACAAAGATAAACTCTATTTTTAACAGAGATGATGATATTCCTTCTTATCCGCCAGTTTCTCCAACCCACGGTCCATATTGCAAAAATCCAAACAAGGTGTTCATTCAAAGCATGCAGGATAAACAGCAAAAGCCTAAAATCAGGCAAAGGTTTCCCAAAAGACACCAAAATAAAAAGAAAAGAGGAAAAAAGCCCACTTTTGGAATGACTGCAGGATGCACTTTCCTCGTGAGCGTTGCCGTGGAAAACAATTTGACGGGCTTCCAACGTTCCCGAAAATATCTCGTATGATTGACTTACCGGAGAATGTAGTCGGGTTTTAAAGAGTCCGGTGTTACAACTATTTTTGATTCTTAGGCACAACTCAAAACATGACTCAAGAAGTATTTAGTCTCCTGTGATAGTCTAGTCTCCTTAATTCATGGCAAGTATTATTAGCAAATTGTAGGATACAAGAAGCAATTACCTCAATAGAAATGGAAGCTTAACCACAAACCAACCAACCTCCCTCCCTCAATTATTCTACACATATGATTAGTCAGCAAGATCAAAACTGATCTTATAACAGCATCACCAAACAACACAATTCAAGCACAATCAATCATCACCTTGGATTAAATATCAATCAAGAACACAAGAGGTAGAGGTTGAAAATTTACAGGACCTGGCACGTCGTAAGCACTAGAACATATGCAGCTAAATGGTTTCAGTACAGAACAATGCAAGCAAATATTTGTCAGCGCACACGGAGGAAGGAAATGAATCATCCAAAAGCGAACTGCCAAATGCCTGTGTGTCACGGGGCGCCAATATCGATGTGGTTGCGGGGCAAGCACGGGAGGTGCGTCCCGTAACACTGTGTCACGCTTCACAGTTCACCATGTGGAAGGAGAGCCAAGTAGCAGTTAAATGGTAGCCATAAACTTTAAGACTTTGGCCAGGAATCAGGTCCTTATAATGAAACTATGTTGAGAGTTTAACCAAGAATCTACAGTGCACTATGTAATGCTAGAGGTTGATGCATGAGCATATCACAATCATTATGAACCACCCAAATGTAGTTTTCCCACACAACAAATTTTGAACAAAGAGGATATTGGGGTACAGTTGAAGCAGTTTATCCTATATTATACAGCAATATTTGACGATGTTCAACACATGTAGAAAGCCAATAGAAATGGATGCCAACCAATTTGCATCTAAAGCATAAGGAACATACCCTAGACTGCAAAAATAAGTTTTTTGCATCGTGTGCGCTGAATTTTCCTTTGCTCCACAGAACTTCCTTTGACAGTAAAATGAAACTAATCTGCATCATTTTTACCAAAAAGTAAGGGAAATTCATCATATTGTTCTGAGTACCCCTGTTTCTCAGCCATATTCTTCAAAGCTTCATAGACTTGATACATCGACCACCTCTCCTTTGGCCGAGAGACCACGCAATTACAGGCAATTCTTAAGAACTGCACAATTTCTTCGTCACGGCCCTTCCCAAGTAAAGTTCTATCAATGGCATCTTTGATCCGACCTGAACCAGAAAGTTGATTGACCCAATCCACCAAGTTACCTTTGAATCCTTCCTCAGCAACCCCAACTTCCAGAGGTTTTTGCCCAGTTGCTAGTTCCATAAGTACTACTCCAAAACTATAGGCATCTCCTTTCAATGATGCAACCAATGTGCTGGAGTACTCCGGGGCAACGTACCCAAATTCGCCTAAATCCCCATTCACATAACTGCTTTCATTTGAATCCGATGAAGTCATGAGCCTAGCCAAGCCAAAATCCATTATCCTAGCATCAAAATCTTCATCCAGCAGAATGACATTAGAGCTAATGTTTTGATGCAGTATTGGAGGGTGACAACCATGGTGAAGCCAAGCAATTCCCCTAGCAGCTCCCAAACCAATCCTGAACCTAGCTGGCCAATCCAAAGCAGTTGAATTTCCACCCAAAAATGCATACAAAGTTCCATTTGACAGGTGCTTGTAGACTAAAAGCTTCTCATCTTCCACTGCACAAAACCCCAATAGTGGCACCAAATTCGGATGCCGGAGTTGACCTAACCTGTTCATCTCCATCCGAAACTGCTTCTCGCCCATCTTACAAGTACTAAGCCTCTTGATTGCCAGAACAGAGCCATCCCTCAAAACAGCCTTATAAGTTGTACCAGTTCTAGTGGAATTGATAACATTCTCAGCACTAAAATTATTGGTCGCGATCAACAAATCTGCCAATTTAACTTTCACAAGTGGTTTTTGGAACAACATAACTTGACTGAGCTTGTGAGCCCTCAATCTCTCTGCCCAGCTACCAGAATCACTCCTTCCGACATCATATCCTCTCTTCCTTCTCCCGGGACCCGACTTAGTAAAATACCACCACCATGCCCCAAATCCCAATAACATAGATGCGGCAGCTCCGAACACACCGGCAGCAATAATAATCGCCAAATTTTTCTTACTCAACCCACCGCATTTCCTTAACGGTCCACCACAAAGCCCACCGTTCCCTTCGAAATTAAGCTGCACGCCCTCAGCTGTGAACGACGGAACCGTACCCGCCAAATCATTGTTGGCCACCGAAAACTTCTTGAGCCTATTCAAACTAGCGAACTGATAAGGAATACCACCCGACAACTTGTTGTTATCGAGCACAATAGTATTCAAGTAGGAGCATTTCGCAATATCCTCCGGGATCGGACCAGTGAAATCATTGTTAGATAAATCTAAAGACACCAAATAAGGCAACCAATCACAAATTTGAGATGGGATCAGGCCGGATAGTTTATTACCGGAGAGATCAAGAGTCTGCATGCTGGAACAATACTGCAGATCACTGGGGAGTTCACCAGCGAGGTTCATATCCCGGAGCTCGAGGCTGATGAGCCGATTTTCCCGGATGTTCCAGCAGGAAACCCCCACAAAGTTGCAGATGAAACCCACAGTACTGTTGGAGAAGTTCCACAAGCTAAGCCTCTCATCTGGGTCCTTCAGCGAGCTCTTCACCCCTCGCAAGCACTTCACATCATCTTCTGAAACAGCCCCAGTTAACGAATTGCCCCAGATACAAAAAACCACCAGATACAGCAACCCAGCAGACCGAATTATATGCGGAGAAAACTCCACCATCGCAACAAAAGATCAAGAACAGAGGGGGAAAAAAACCAGTGGAAGTAGGGTTTGCGGAAGGCACAAAGGGAAAGTGAGCTGGGGGGGCAGGTGCAGCAGAGAGGTCAGAGGAGAAGCATTGACTAGAAAACCTGTAATGGGAACAAAAATAATATATAAACAATTAAGGAAAATAAAACTTAAAAATCCCAAAAGAAAGTGGAATGATTGAATTCACAATTCACCGTTCATAGACCGAACGGAAGAGGTAAGGTCGCAACTCAAATGGTGAAGGCGATGCCCTGACGGCCTGACCTTATGGAGGGTAGGGACGGAGATACAGACCAGAGAGAGAGAGAGAGAGGGAGGAGGGTTGTATTTTAAATTTTAAACTAGTAAATTATTGATAGGGTGATTATAAAAATCTCCTATGGTGTGTTTGACGCACGGGTGAAAATGAGAATGAGATAGTGCATTTCATAATCAAATTTCTACATGAATGAACAGTGATAATATTAGACATTTATAATTAAAACGCCTGAATTAACTATGCCCTACAAGGCATGAAGGTTCATGGTCGAGTTTCAAAGAAAAGCTTATGGTTAGAAGATATATCCGTCCCCTGTTAATGGATAAGCCAGCTTGTTAATCGAAATGACACTTATAAATAGATCGTAGGAAGGGCATGTTCTTTTTCATTGTTTTTATTTTGGTTTTGTTTTTGATTTTCATAATAAAATTTAATATATTATCATCATTTTTGATATAATTTTTTATTATTAAATTATACATTTTTCTTTTTTAATATATTTTTTATACTAAAATTATTTTTCTAAAACATATTTTCAAAACCAAAACAAGATCAAGCCCTAGTAGTTTTCACAAATTAAACATAAAAATTTTAATCGCAAAAATCAATTACGTATACACCGAAGTTTGTTCGTATTTTTTGTTGATTTTTGTAAGATATCATAATCTATTTTATAATTCAAACAAATATGAAGCGGTGCTAAATAAATTGAATAAATTATAGGGGGGTGTTTGTAATTTACCCTTCTTGATAGTGGAAAGTAGGAATTCCATGTTACCCTAAGGGTACGTTTGACCGTGGATATAGTTGAATTGAATGGATGGATAGTTGACTGCAAAGTACCTTGAAGGTATTGGTCTACTCCTTTGGAAAGTCTACTGTTTTTCTCCTTGGTTTTATTTAAAATATATAAGGATTGAATTTGGCTTAAAATTTTTGTCCATAATTACATTAGAAATGTGAGAAAGTATTTATAAAATTAAAATAAGATTTATGCAAATACTTTTCTTCTTTTTTTTTAAATCAACACTACTACTTATTTATTAAGAGAGGAAGAAAATGACGCTGACGAGTTTCCAGCAGAATCCTATCGGTCTGCATTGTCAATTCAAAATAAGAAAACAAACATTAAAAATATATTATTTAGAAAATTGTATTATTAACATGTAAATTCCTCAAATTAACATGGAGTCATAATTTGATCTTCATCATCATTAGTATATAGTATATTACACTATTTATTTTTTTTTATCGATACATTTGGTGTATATAATATTTTTTTTTCCATAAATTCAATCCAAAATGGATTACTCAATTTACGACAAAAAAATATAAATGCCACGTTGGAATTTGCCTTTCAATGGTGTTAGAGTGTTGAATCAAAATCATGGGGGCTTTCTAAATCAAAGGTTAGAAAAATTTATTTCATTTTCACTGTTTATGTCTGTATTTTAGTTTCTAAAATACATTTAATATATTATAATATTTTTTTTTATCAATAATAATATAATTTTTAGTTATTTAACTACACATTTTTACATTAAAAATTTTAATTTAAGAAACATTTCATAATCATCTTGCCGTTGATGTGGTTAGTTTTAACGGTATTCGTTTGTCAATTTTTGTGGAATGAAAATATCCCATTAATAATTTTTGGGTTAGAAGAATCAGTCCACCAGAATCCAGATAGAGAGCTATAAGTATTTTGAATGTATGTGAGTCACGTCTATTTTCGTTTCTGCATATTATACTGTTTCAGCTGTCTCTTTCTTAACGTATGGTTTGGTTTTGTAACGAACTTGGAATGGTCAAAGATTGTCTATTAGGGATGAAAACGAGCACAAACATCCATGAATAAGGTTGGGTTCAATTTGACCATAAATGAACATGAATAAGATTTTAAATCTCAATGAATGAACAAATAATGGGATGAAAGCTCGTTAATGTTCATAAATAGCTCAATTCAAGTATTAATTATATAATATAATAAATAATTGATTTTTTACATACATTTTTATGTACACAAACCTCACTATATGAAATTGAATTTAATTTATATATCTATTTAAGTTGATACATATATTAAATTAACTAAGTATTACAATTTTAAGTTAGTTAATGTCATTAATGAAACGTACACGAAAGTTCACAAGCAAACAGATTCGACCTAGAAAGTTTGACCCTACTCGTTATCACTCCTTTTCCAAAATTGACCATCACTGTTGTCCATATTTTTCTACAATATAATTGCACCATCATCACTAAATTAATATGGATAGCAAATCGTATTATATACCGCGAATAAAAATAAAATAAATTCTCTTTAAAATCACACGAAACTAGGATCCCGATTCCTCTATAGGTACTAACTTGTATTTTGGACCAATAACAACCAAGGCAAACAATTTACAAAAACTTATTAGAGGTTTGTTCTTATTATCAGACAATAATTAACTCGACCCCTTTCTAATTGGTCAATGATTAGTTTGGGCCTCATTATTCATGATTAAAACGTGATTTTGAATAATAATTTTACAATATAAAAAGTGTATTGAAAATGTAAAAATATATGGTTAAATAGTAAAATATTATATTGAAAATTATGAAAAATAATTATAATATATTAAATTTACTGTAGAATTCAAAAACAAAAACGAAAAGAAGAGGCCTTGATATGTTCATCAAAGTACAGGATTTATTGGATAATTTGAACACAAACTTTTACAGTTATAGTTTGTAGTGGATATCTTTAAAAAACTGAGTTTAGGGCAAGGATAGAGATGTTTATTAAAATGAAAAAACTTTATATCAACTCATATAATTATGATTTAACTTTTAAATGTTAACTATTACACCTAATTCTTTAGAAATGGCTGAGCCCACCCCCACCCATCACTTCGTGTCATCGGACAATAAATCTTACCTTAAAATTTGCAAAATAATTTTATCAAAAGTTATTTTTAACAACTTAATTTTGCAATTTTCCATATTTAATTTAATTGGTTAATTTTGTTTTAATATTTCTAGAGGAATTGACCAATCAAAAAGGCTTAAAATTATTCATGGAGTGTATCATATGGGTGATAACGAGCCGAGCCGAACCGAGCTTTGACGTGTTCATTTTTATGGAGCTTAAAATTTTGTTCATGTTCGTTTATTTATTAATCAAGCCGAGCCGAGCCGAGCTTTGACGTGTTTATTTATTGTTCATTTATTTATCAAGCTTAAAATCTTGTTCGTGTTCGTTTATTTATTAATCGAGCCGAGATGAGCTTGTTCATGTTCGTTCTCAGCCCTAAGTGTCATGCTCATCTATTTATAAGGAATTTTCCTCCCAAATCTTCTCTCATTCCGATGTGGGATTGGATGAAATTCACCTCAAAATTGTGAAATAAAATAAATTTGGCTTTGTGAAGATTCGAACCCTAATTCCCTTGCTTCTCCTTTTGATGTCTTACCACTGCACCAAATTTATTTTCATATTATATATATGAATGATAAATTATATATGTATTTTATCCTTCTTAAAAATTATTTTTTTCTTATCGAGCTGTTCATGAGCGTAATCGAGCCGAGCTCCCTTTTGTTCATTTATTGTTCGTTTATTAATCGAACCTAAAATTTTGTTCGTGTTCGTTTATTAATAAATAAACGATCTCGAACCGAGCTTTTAACGAGTCGATCCCGAACTTATTCGTGAACGTTCGTGTTCGTTCTCAGCCCTAAGTTTATGTAGGTCAGGACCAGCCTACATTCGCTGGTCAAAGTCCAAAAGTCATCCATTCAGTGGCGTAGCACACACTACACATTGGTGATTATTTTTTTAAAAATTAAAATGAGTGATATATTATAAATATCCACTTGTTATTTGTGTAAATTGACATTTATTTTAAACTAAATTAAAACTCTCTAAATGAACATTTATTATGAAACACTAAAAAAAAAAAAAAGGAACTTTCATTTTAAAATAAATTAATACCTTCTAAATGAACATTTATTATGAAACATTGAAAGAAAAAAAAAATTATTGTGAAACATAAAGAGTAATAGATAAGCCTATTGTTTATTACGGGTCAGAATTAAAGTAAGGATAAAAACGAAAAGAAAACACATAAAACTATTGGATTAAAATCTGTCTGTTCAATTCAAATAGTACAGTGGTATAACGATCTATGAGTTGTAAATTACAATTTTAGAGTGGATTTTTCTAATGTTAACTTTAAAATTTAAATAAAATTTTATTATTTGTAATGTGAGTTATTTTTTGGATTTAGAGAGATTAAAAAAATCGTGTAGCCCAATAACGAGGCCCAACTCAACATAGCAAACGGCTTTTGTTATAAAAATTTGGGAGGTAACTGGTAAGCGTGCTTTGAAATTGGCTTTAATATGGATGAATAAAGGGCTTCGATTCAATTCCCGCGTCTGGTTTTCTTTTAACCGCCATGGATGAAATCGAGGTAATGTAGCTTCAATAGCTTGTGTATCGTCACGCTCTAGGCCAGTCGTTTTTCCTCTTTCTGTTCGAGGTTTTCTGTGAGTGATTTGTTCACTGTCAATTTCAATTTCAATGCAGTGTCTGAAGAAGGACTGCGCTGCCATGATACTCGATACGGCAAAGGAGTTGGCGGCGCCGCCGCGGAGCGGAAGGCAGAGAAGTACGAGAACGATTTGCGTTTCACAGAAGATGAGGCAGTTCGTATGCTAATTCGCATGAAACAGAAGATCGAAGCCAAGGTAGTGTTCTAAACTGTTCCATTTTACAATCTCAGATTTTACTTGTTACATTATAGTATCTCAACTCTTTGTTTGAGTTGAGCCTTAAGGCCTAAGCACCATTAATTGCTTTAATCTATTTCATATGGCAGTTAAATATGTCCTTTTGAGCATGAGCCTTAAGCTTCATTAAGCTTCACTAGTTTGCATATTCGAAAATGTCTTCGTTGTTGATGTGACGCAAAAATTACAATAAGGGAGCGATGCTTCTTCACGGCCCAAAGAACTCTTGAAGACAGTAATTGCCCAATTCAAATGAAGCTTTGAAGAACCCAATGGCCCAACTGGAGATGAGCAATTTTAGGGATGAACTAAGTAAGGTTGTTGAGCTTGACAAAGAGGATGAAACTTGCTGATTTCGTACTGCTCCGTTCACCAATTGATGATCAATTCAGAAGAGGAGCGGGGCTTTCCCCCCTGTATAAACTCCGACGATCAAGTTAGTAACATGAAAGAGATAAGCAATATAGAACAAGAGTGCTCAGAAAAATTGTAAATGAGAGAAGAGCTTTTAGAAATGCTAATGAGAATTGCCAGAAATAGCTGATTCCAACTTACTTGAATGAGGCTTGTGCCTGAGTATTTATAAACTTACTTTTGATGGTTCCGTTGGGTCCTGAAGACATACGCTCCTCTTTATTCTTCTTGCAATGATGGTTTTTGCCGCTCCGGGAAAGCTGGCTTTAACTTTGGCTCCTTTATCATCATTGCTCTGCATATATTAAGATAATGGTCCCACCATGATATCTAACTGTTTCGAATATATTATCTCGGATCGGTTTACTCTTCACCGATCTAAGCTTTTATGTGTTTTAGTTATTTACCGACCTGAACTTTAACACTGTTGACCAATCTAACTTCTCTTAAGCTTTTACCGACCTGGGCTTCTCTAGTAGAATTGTACTTTTTCCGACTCAATCTTGACCGACCTGAGTTGATAAGTTTTTACCGATCTAAAATTACCAAGTTGATTTATAATGTTTTCCGACCTTAAGCCTTCATGAGTTTATTAAGTCTTTTAGGACCGAGCTGAGCATTTATATCCGATCAAAAGTTATAACAGACAAATTAAGTTTATATGATCTTTCCGACCTGAACATAGATCTGGGCTTCTTTATATATTACTGTTTCTTTGTTGTAACCCATTGGGCTAGGCCTAATGGAAATTTCAATTTTATGCACAACAACAAGCCCTCCCAGTATTAGGTTTTTCCGATCTAAAACTTAATACTCCTTGGATTTCACGAGCTAAGGCTTAGCGTAAAGGATATGAATTTCTAAATATTAACTCGAGCTAATTTTCCGAGCTAAGCAACATCCATATTTTATTAAGCCGAATCTGTGACTTTAGGTACTTATTCAGTGTTTATCCGACCTATAAGCAATAATTATAGTACCGATCTAAAGAATTTGAATAGTTTTCGGACAAATACATGCGTACCTTTTACATTACCTTAGATCGGTATTTCGAAGAGGCGGATTAGTCTGGACACGTCTTTTTGTTTATTGTAGCAATCCGATACATCTCCCAAGGTCATTGATGCTCCCGAGGTGCTATTAATGCGCACAGCCTTTGGTCTGCCCCTGTTTCTTCGATTTCCCCAAGGCTCAATTATAAAAGTTGTGAGAACAATCAATCAATCGGCACCATTTGCTAATTACTTTCCAAAAGAAATTAAATTCTTCTACTTTCCTGTTGTCAGCCGAAGTCTTCGAGGTTTGCTGGAATCCGAAAGTGTTCTTTCTCCGCTCCGTCGATTTCGTTCGTATTACCACTTTGTCGTCGCCATCATCCCGTCGGCCTCTTTTTGTCCTCTTCGTCTGTCTGAAATGGCTTCAGAAAAAAGTTCGGGTACCGGAGCATCGCATCAGGTTCCGGCTGCAGGTGAGTGTGTTCCTTCCTTGCTTGATTCTTTTTAAATTTTTGCAAATTATACATAAAATTTTATCTGTTATTTATGCATGATTTGTGGTACTGCTTTATGTAGATTCGGCCGTCACCCATGAGTTTAAACCTCAAGATATAGCTTCGGAAATAACTAGGTCAGATTTAGAAAAAATTAGGTCAGACAATCATATAAGCCCAAATATCCATATCCGCTTACCAACATCTGTAGAAAGGATAAATAGCGTTTCTGATGAGAACTGGGTCGGTGTTTATGAATATCACTTGAAGTTCGGGCTGAGGTTCCCTGTTCCCGATTTTTTAAATGAGATGATGGATTTTTTGCATATCGGACTGAGCCAGTTAGTTCCTAATGCTTTTAGGTTTTTGATAGGATTTGTGTGCGTATGTGCTGGGGCCGGAATCCGACCCTCGATAGATCTGTTTTTTCAATTTTACACTGCCCGCTCGTATCCTTATGGCCAGGGGTGGGTAACCTTTCAAAAACGTAGGAATAGCCCTATCCTTCTGACCGACTCCCCGGATACTAACAAAAATTGGAGGGCTAGATATATTATGGTAAAGGCCAATGAAGCAAACTTACCTTGTCGTTGGTCTCAAGTGATACTCCCGGCTGATCAAACCCGAGATATATCTAACCCTGTAGTGCAGTCAGATTATAAAATTTTAAGAAATTATACCTGTACGGTTAAATACTCGGCTAGGTCCCCTTCAGAGGGTCTTCTGGTTTGGGCCGGGCTGAGCCAAGCCCCCGGTGTGAAAGGAGAATGTAAATACCTGTCCCTTGAACTTTTTATTTATGATATCCTCTTCCTTCATAGCTCGGTAATTTTGATTTTTGCATGTTGCTTGTTTTCAGGCAGTCTTGGCGGGTTCGGAAGGAAGAAAAAAGCCAACAAACCTGCCACAGCTTCAGGATCTTCAAAAAGATCGGCTGAGATCGATCTTACAGATGAGGTAGAGGTTACCGATCCACCCAGCTCGGTATTGACGACCCGGGTCACAAAAAAGAACAGGCCGACCCCTGAAGAAATTCAGGCAGCCAAGGCTGCCAAGGCTCCACAAATTCTGTCGGGCCCCCCCGCTGGAGCCGAGCTGCCTAATCCTGATGATTTGTTGGGTCCCGCAGACCCAGTGACCACAGAGAGGGTCATCGTGCTAAGAGATCAAAAGGTGAGACCGATCTCCCTAGCTCGGCCTATTCACCAGGTCGATTTGCCGGAACCACCACCAGAGGATCTTATGCCATTTCAGGAATTGGCGGCCGAGTCTTCTCAATCTTTCGAGGAGATTATCCGAGCCAACGAGAAGCTCCGGGATCATTTGAATGAAGTGGTGGAACAGGAGGCTCGTATAGCCTCGCATATAAAAAAGGTGATTTTCCGAACATGGTTAAATAAAAAGGTTACCTGGGACATTACTTTCATACTATCCTTTTATCGGATTTTTGCAGGTCTTGTTTAATTATGCGGCCACAAACAGACGAACAACAGCTTTGGATATATTAGCCCAAAGCTATGAGCTGGAGAGGTCGAAGAATCCGAACAAGGCCGTGGAGGAACTGGAGTTGCAGCTGGGGCTCGAGAAAAGCAAGATCTCAGGGCTTGAAGCTGAAAAAACCGGGCTAATGCAGCAAAACCAAGACCTGAGCACTAAGTCCAGCCAACTGGTGACCAAGGTCCAAGGCCTGGAAGCAGAAATAAAGGCCCTGAAAGAAGAAAAGTCTTCCTGGCTGAAGGAGAAAACTGCCCTGGAGAAAGTTGCCGAAGAGGCTACAAAGAAGGCTGCAGCGATGGTCAGTTCGGAAGAGGCTGAAGCATCTCGTCAGGCCGAGCTGAGACTTTTTAAGGAAGGGACCCTTCTGGAGTTGATGAACCGGCGTTTTTTCGAGCTAATCCAGTGTGGGTACACTATATGCTGGGACGAGCTAAAAGGCTCCAGGTCGGCAGAAGGTGCTCCAGAAGACTCCATAGCCCAGTCTTCTTTGCTTCCGGAGGGACGTGATCCTTTCGACTTAGTAGAAGAAATCAAGCAAGAATGCCGAGACATCGGTGTTCCCATTCCAGAAAAGGTCGAAGAGGATCCGGTGGCCAACCCCCAGGAGATAGCGGATGAAGCCTCTTCCCAAGCTCCTCCTTCTTGAGATCGGCCTTCCTTTAGATCGGGCTTGCCCTTCCTTACAGCTGTATGAGGAATGTAGGTAGCATGCCTAGATGCAGTTGCAGTGATGTAATCGGCTTTACACTTTGTAGAATTTTTTCTGATTCTGGTCCCTTTCGAAGAACTCTTGTACTTTTCAGATCGTCCTTGTAACCGAGCTTGATTATCGAAAAAATGATCTTTTCTGTTTTCTTCAAATTTTTACTTCTTTAACTCGAACTGCTTTACTGATAATATTTCCTCAAGTGTGCTGTATTCCAAGTTCGTGGAATCAATCGTCCTTGCAAGTCTTCCAAAATATAACTTCCGGTAGGTCGAGCTTCGATTACTCGATAAGGCCCTTCCCAATTAGAAAATAGCTTGCCTTGTTCTTGTGGTTTGCTGATAGATCGGTTTCGTAAGACTAAATCTCCTGGTACAAAGGCTCGATGTTTGACCCGAGCATCATAGTGTTGCCGAACTAAATTTTTGTAATTTAGTTGATGTACATAGGCCGAGTCCCGAACTTCTTCTATCAGATCCAGGCCGAGCTCCAAGTTTTTCTGATTTTGATTTCTTTCAAAGTGCATAACTCGTGGGGCTCCACTTTGTATTTCTGGGGGGATGACTGCATTGACCCCGAAGGCCAACTCGAAAGGGGTTTTTCCTGTGGCTGATTTAGGCGTGGTTCGGTGGCACCAAAGCACATGGGGCAATTGTTCTACCCAATTTTTTCCTTTATCTTCTAGTCTGGATTTCAGCCCGTGCAACAAAGTTCGGTTTGTGAGTTCTACTTGTCCATTTGCTGGAGGATGGGCTACCGATGCGAAACGCTGGGTAATGCCAAGTTTTGAACACAAGGCTGTGAATTCTTTAGATTCGAACTGGGTTCCATTGTCCGAAATAACCGATCTGGGCACACCGAAACGACAAATGACTTGCCTCCAAAGAAACCGAGCTACGGTTCGCCCCGTAATATTTGTAAGTGCCTCGGCTTCTACCCACTTTGTGAAATAATCTATGGCCACAACAAGGTAATGGCATGAACCGACCTTAGGAAACGGACCCATAAGATCTATCCCCCACTCTGCGAAAGGCCATGGGGCAATTATCCCCGTAAAGCTGGAGGCCGGCAACTTGTGAATTGTCGCGTTGTGTTGGCAACTGGAACACCGTTGAACATACTCTACTGCTTCTTGGAATAACCGAGGCCAATAAAACCCAGCCCCGATTATTTTTTTAGCCAAATTCCGAGCCCCAATGTGAGACCCGCAATCTCCTTCGTGTACTTCCTTCAGCATGGCCTTTGCTTCTCCCGATCCCAAGCATTTCAGCAAAGGCATCAAGAAACCCTTTTTATACAGGTCTTCCCCAATTATTTGATAGTATTCAGCCTTCTTTTGTATCCGTTGTGCTTCCTTCCGGGATTCTGGTAAAGTGCCATCTTGTAGGTATTGCCATATAGGAAATCTCCAATCCTGTCCTTCACTTATAGACAATATTATTGGTTCAGCTGTACTTCTGTTATGTATTTCTTCTACTAAGACGGTTTTAGTCAGGTGAGAAAAAACCGAAGAAGCTAATTTGGACAAGGCATCAGCATTTGTATTTTTGCTTCGCGGGACCCGCTCTATAGCCCATTTTTGAAAGAATTTTAGTTGCTGTTGCACCAATGTTAAATACTCCTCCATTTGTCGATCCTTAGCCTTATACTCCCCCAAAATTTGTTTAACCACGAGCTGAGAGTCTGAACAAATTTTTAGATTTTCGACTCCAAATTTCCGAGCTAACTTCAGGCCGGCTATCATAGCTTCGTATTCTGCTTCATTATTTGTGGCTGTGAAGCAGAATCGTAAAGCATACGTGTGAATTTCTCCTCCCGGGCTGGTGAGTATGATCCCTGCACCCGATCCGGACTGGCTTGAGGCCCCATCTACGTAGAGGATCCACGCATCGTCACCCTCGGCTATAGCTAAAAGCAGATCGGTTTTTTCTGTCGGGCTAGATATGCTCTCTTGGCTGTCTGGTACTCCTTCAGCTATGAAATCCGCCAACACCTGTCCTTTGACTGCTGTGCGTGGGGCAAAGGTGATGTCATAATCTCCTAATTCAATGGCCCATTTGGTGAGTCGACCTGAAACTCCTGCTTTTTGTAAGATGGCTTTGAGGGGTGCGTCAGTATAAACGGTGACTCCATGCGAGTTGAAATAAGGTCTAAGACGCCGTGTGGAGTGAACTAGAGCCAGGACTAGCTTTTCTAGGCTAGAATAATTTTTCTCTGCGGCCTGCAAAACTTTACTAACAAAATAGATGGGTCTCTGGACCCGGTTATCTTCTCGGAGCAAAACCGAGCTAATGACAGATTTGGTAGTAGCTATATACATGTACAATTGTTCTCCATGAATAGGCATAGTCAAAGATGGCAAAGAAGCTAAGTATTTTTTTAATTGTTCAAAAGCATTTTGACATTCCGGGGTCCACAAAAACTTATCAGTTTTCTTTAAAATGTTAAAAAATGGTAATGCTCGTTCTGCTGATCGGGCTAAAAACCTATTCAAAGCTGCTAATCTACCCGTTAATTGTTGTACTTCCCGAATTGTCCTAGGCGGGTGCATTTTCAATACAGCTTCTACTTTCTTAGGATTAACCGAGATACCCCCCTCAGAAACCATGTATCCTAAGAACTTTCCTGAAGTGGCTCCAAAAACACATTTTTTTGGATTTAACCTTAATTTATATTGGGCTAGTGTTTCAAGGGTTTCACGTAAATCAGATAAGTAAGCAAGTTCATTTTTACTTTTTACAAGTAAATCATCAATATATGCTTCCATATTTCGACCTAACTGTTTTTTGAAAATTTTATTCACTAAACGTTGAAAAGTAGCTCCAGCATTCTTTAAACCGAAAGGCATGGTTATGAAGCAATATGTACCTTTGTCTGTAATAAAAGATGTTTTTTCTTCATCTTCCTTGGCCATGAAGATTTGATGATATCCCTTATATGCATCCAAGAAATTAAGGAATCGAAATCCAGCTATAGCGTCAACCAACACGTCGATCAAAGGCAATGGGAACCAATCTTTGGGGCATGCTTTATTTAAGTCGGTGAAGTCTATGCACATGCGCCATGAACCATCTGGTTTGGAAACTAACACGGGGTTAGCCAACCATTCCGGATAATCTACTTCTCGGATGATACGTACTTCCAACAGGGCGTTGACTTCGATCTCCACATATCTATTACGTTCTCCCCCGAGGTTACGCTTTCGTTGTCGGATCGGCCTATGATTGGGATCAATGGATAACCTGTGTTCAATGATATTTCGAGAAATGCCAGGCATATCCTCCGGTCCCCAAGCAAAAACTTCCGCAAATTCACGCAAAAGGTTAAGCAAATCATATTGTAATTGAGGGGGCAAATCAGCCCCAATTTTTATTACCTTGTTTGGATCGGCCGCGAGGGGAATAATTCTTACCTCGGCCCCTGCTTCAATGGACAGGTCCGAGCCACCTGTTAGATCGGTAATGTTAACGGAGGTCGGCCTGACGGTAGAAGTAATTTTTGATTTCAGATCTACGGGGGTCGGTTCCTTCAAGGAAGCCATGTAGCACTGCTTTGCCTGCAAGACATCACAACGAATAGAAGCTACCCCACCTATGGTGGGGAACTTTAAAAGCATGTGTACAGTAGATGCTATGGCCTGGAACTGATTTAGTCCAGGCCGTCCCAAATATACATTGTATGGTGATGGCTCATCAATGACCACGAAGTCTATGGTTTCCGTACGTTTTAGCTGTCCAGCCAGTAACGTGACGGGAATACTCAAGTGTCCCACAGGTATAACATGGTGATTGCCGAAGCCAATCAATGGTGTCCGAACTGGACTTAACTGTGCCTTGTGTAATTGACAACCAGCCAGTGCCTTGGTTGTAATTATATTGCTAGAACTACCCGTGTCTAACAATGTCCTACGTACTTGGTAATTTGAAATGTAGCAATCGATCACTAGTGGATCGTCACAATTGAAAGACAGAAATGTATCTGTGTCATCGAAAGTAATGCCTGGTGTCATGGTATCTGATTTACGCTTACCTAGAATAGAGTTCCTTTGCCGGTATACCTGTTTCCTTTGGCGGTTAGAGTCGCCTTGGGTTGGTCCTCCTGCTATGGTGTTTACAATCCCTGCTATATTTAGGTCGGTGTTACCCCCAGCATTTGGGGCTCGGGAGTCGGATTGGGGACATTCGCGGGCAAAATGACCGGTCTCTCCACATCGGTAGCATCCGTTAGGTCGTTCACGGATTGCTGAAGTCACCGGTTTAGGTAGAGGTGCTACTTGTGTATATTGTGGTAGTTTCCCAGCTTGAATTAATTTAGCTATTTCTGCAGCTAAATCACGACAGTCATTAGTATTGTGACCAATGTTTTTATGGTAATTACAATACCTGCCCGGATTGAGCCGATCTGTGGGACCCGTCATGGGTCGAGCTGGGGGCAGCAGCCCTTGACTCTGAATGGCAGCATATATGTCAGCTCGGGGGACTGAGAAGGGCTCGGATACCTGCACAGTGTTTACACTTACCCCGGCCTTTGGAATGGAATTAGTGGTATTGGCAAAGTTTAATTTCTTATTTCCTCCCGATAAGAATTGGGGAAGAAGCTTTCCTCTTACCATATAAATCGGAAAAACTTCTTTCCCTTTCCTGTTTTATAGCTGTAGCATCTTCAACAACAGCAAAGTTAACAGCAGTAACCATCATTTCAAAATAAGAATGTGGGGGTCGGATGGCCAATTCAGTAGCTAAAGGTCCTGACCGTAACCCATTAATAAATGATCCCATCATTATTCTATCATCTTTTTCATGACATTGCCTAGACTCTATATTGAACCGATCTATGTATGCCTGTAATCCCTCTCCCATTTTTTGTGTTATGTTCATTAAATGTGAAATCGGTTTAGACAATATCTTATTACCCATGAAATTGGCTAAAAATAGGTCACCAAACTGATCTAAAGAATGAATAGAATTTCGGGGCAAAGTACAATACCAATTTATGGCCTGACCTTTAAGTGTCAGATGGAATGTCATGCATCGGTTAGCGTCGGACAGGTTGGCAGCATCCATGACGCTCATGCACTGCATCCAGTGAGCCGTGGGGTCGGTGGTACCGTCATACTTGTCAACCTTACCTAGGCCTCTGTATCCAGGGGGAAATTGTGCCATTTGAATCTCCCATCCAAAAGGATGAGACACGCGAGACGTGGGGGCAGTTCGTCCGATCTGAGTATATCCAGATCCGGGTAGGCCGAGCTGGGGATATCCGGACTGACCTAAGGGGTGTCCCCCCAGGCCGAGGTAATAGTTTCCTAGGCCGGGCCCGGGATAATAATTTGGATTAAGTAAAGGAATATTTTCTAAGGGCGGCTGCATGGCTCGGTTATTGCCTAAACCATAATGCTGAAACATTGCAGGGTTGGATGTAGTGGTGTATCCGGGGTAATAACAGGGTTGATTCATTTGGCCGATTTGTATGCCATGGCCAGGTTGATTCAATTGACTCACTTGTTGTCCTAAAGTGGGAAAGGGCAGGCCTGACATAAGAGAACCGTTATTGAACTGAGCATTGGGGGCCATAAAGGGTCCGGAAAAGTAAGATTAGCCTGAGTATGAGCTACAGTGGTATAAACAGGTGGTGCCACAGAAGGGGTTAGGAGGACCAGCAATATGACTGATTGAAGAAAAATTAACTCTCCCAGGTTGTGGAGGACATATAGTAGTAGATTGTGGGGGGAGACTAGACATTAAAGCAGCAGAGGGGTTGGACACAGGGTTGATGACAGCCCTGGGTGGGGGAACGGTTGGGGACCAGTGTAAACCATAGGGGTGTTCTGTGTTAACTGCTTCTGTGGTGGTGGTTGTAATGGGAGGTTCTGTATTAAGAGTAGAGATGATAGGAGCAACATGGTTTATTAAGTGAAATAGTTCTGGAAATAAACGGAAGAACCTATCTTTTTCTGCCTGTTCCTGTTCGGGGGTGAGAGTTTCAACAAGGGTGGTAGTAGTTGGTGGATCAGATGGAGGATTAGAACTGGTGGCGGAAACGGTAGGGACCAAAGCGGTTGTAACGGTGAGCCCATTGAGGTTGTCAGAAGAAGAAACACCCTTTCCTGAGCGAGTTTGCGTCATGGTTTCAACAAATTTATTTAACGGAGGAAAATTTGATGAAATAATTTGATCAAACGTTCCCCACAGTCGGCGCCAGTTGATGTGACGCAAAAATTACAATAAGGGAGCGATGCTTCTTCACGGCCCAAAGAACTCTTGAAGACAGTAATTGCCCAATTCAAATGAAGCTTTGAAGAACCCAATGGCCCAACTGGAGATGAGCAATTTTAGGGATGAACTAAGTAAGGTTGTTGAGCTTGACAAAGAGGATGAAACTTGGTGATTTCGTACTGCTCCGTTCACCAATTGATGATCAATTCCCCCCTGTATAAACTCCGACGATCAAGTTAGTAACATGAAAGAGATAAGCAATATAGAACAAGAGTGCTCAGAAAAATTGTAAATGAGAGAAGAGCTTTTAGAAATGCTAATGAGAATTGCCAGAAATAGCTGATTCCAACTTACTTGAATGAGGCTTGTGCCTGAGTATTTATAAACTTACTTTTGATGGTTCCGTTGGGTCCTGAAGACAGGCGCTCCTCTTTATTCTTCTTGCAATGATGGTTTTTGCCGCTCCGGGAAAGCTGGCTTTAACTTTGGCTCCTTTATCATCATTGTTCTGCATATATTAAGATAATGGTCCCACCATGATATCTAACTGTTTCGAATATATTATCTCGGATCGGTTTACTCTTCACCGATCTAAGCTTTTATGTGTTTTAGTTATTTATCGACCTGAACTTTAACATTGTTAACCAATCTAACTTCTCTTAAGCTTTTACCGATCTGGGCTTCTCTAGTAGAATTGTACTTTTTCCGACTCAATCTTGACCGACCTGAGTTGATAAGTTTTTACCGATCTAAAATTACCAAGTTGATTTATAATGTTTTCCGACCTTAAGCCTTCATGAGTTTATTAAGTCTTTTAGGACCGAGCTGAGCATTTATATCCGATCAAAAGTTATAACAGACAAATTAAGTTTATATGATCTTTCCGACCTGAACATAGATCTGGGCTTCTTTATATATTACTGATTCTTTGTTGTAACCCATTGGGCTAGGCCTAATGGAAATTTCAATTTTATGCACAATTCCTGCTTTTGGTTGAGATTTATGGAAAAAAAAAAAGTGAAATCCATGAAGTTGGGAATATGCTTGGTTCAGTCATATACCATATAGTGAATAAGGGTTTTCAGCGAAAAACAGGACGGCTATGATACCTTAAAATTCAGACACGAGAAAACTCATCCTTACCGAGATGAAGGATCTTGGTAGAGTTCATTGCAGTGCAAAATTTAATGAGTATGTATTGGAAGGTAAAGTTGAAGATGGCAAATATTAGGAAATGCATGTAAGCTTGTGGAGAAAAATGATTCTCCATTGATGGTAGTAAAACGTACGCAAGAGAAGTAGTGGACATTGATACTGATTCTGCACAGGACTGGTGTAGAGATTGCTTGCTCATCAGGTTAGCCTATATCTTCTTGAATGTCAATTTGTATTTTCGTGATATCTAGTAGTATTTCATATGTGGGAGTTGGTTAATTCACTACTTGTTATGTCAAAAATCATTATAGGATGCATGTTATAGTATCGCGAAACGAAAGATGATGGTTTCTTTTTTTAAGGTTTGATTTGGTTGTTAAGTTTGTTTTCGTCCATTTATGCAGCTAACCTCTTTGTCTGCTAAGGGGAGACTGGTAGTAGCAAGGTTCATTGCAATGGCTGCCGTCTAGAGATAGAAAACAAAGCGCAATGGTGAGTTGCTGCGTTTCATTTGTACATTGCTTTAGTTCCATATAATAGAGTATTCATTACTAATCAAGTAGTATCTCCATATTATTCACTGCAGTAAGTAAATCTGATATCTTTCACCGTAGATGAGTAAAATCTTTGGTCCACTTGAAGTCTTGAATTATACTGCAATTTTGTACGCCTTTTTTGAGCTCAATCCTCTGCCCTCCGAGAGTGTACACATGGTACATGAGTATAGGAAATTTGAAGTGACCATTTTTTTTTTTTTTTTTTGTGACACGATTCGGTTTTGGTTGATAAGTACAGATATGCATGCATTAACCATGTATCTTAAGAGGGTAAAAATATTTAACTACCAAAGATTTTGAGGACGCATTCCCTGTAGTGGGATTTGTACCCTTTCCTGTATTCTCTCAAGGGTTAAAAAGTTAAGACGATTTTACTCTCTTACTTGGGAGGAGATCAGTTGTGCCAAGGCCGGCCCTGAGCATGGCCCAAACATTTTTAAGGCCCCTAGGGACCTGTTCTGAGATTTTTTTTTTATTATTTCTTTTCCTGCAACGACGTCAAAACCACGTCGTTCCACTAAATTTTTTTTTGGAACGACCTCATACTAACCCTTTAAATAAATAAATAAAAATTTAGCAGCTTCCTATTCCTAACGGGCCAAACTTATGCAAACCCAAATCCATATAGAAAAAGGTTTGCACTAGTTGGCCCATTTCTTGCAATTCCTTCAGGTTAGTTTGTTTCTTCGTAAGTGAATTATATACAAACGAAAGCAAGTGAATTAGTCTGTTTCTTCGTGTTTCCACTGAAGTTTCGGAAAATTGGAGGTTGGAGCCGGCATCGATTCGAACAAATTGACGGAGAGGCAACCTTAATTCGTCGACTGTAAATCAAGGTATATCAATTGCCTTTTTGTTATACAAATTTTATCCCAATTTCAGGTTTCGTTCGATTTCCTTACCAGCTCACATATACTCCCTCCGTCCCACTCAAAGAGTCTACTTTAAAAAAAAAATCTTGTCCCATTTAAAGAGTCAACTTTGAATTTATTTACATTACATACCCTTACTAATATTGCAATGTGTAGTTCACAATTAACACTTACTTCTAAAGTAAGGATATAAAGGAAAATGTGGTGATAAATTATATTGTACCTCACAACCCATAATAAGTTGTACACATTTCAAAGTGGACTCTTTGAGTGGGACGGAGGGAGTATATTTTTTTCAACTGTTGACCTAGTTCTTCTTCTTTATGTGGTAGGCGAAATTGTCTCCGGAGAATACAGGGTTTCGGATTATACTTACGGTTTATCTTCTGCAACTGCAAGTAAGTCGAAATTAAGAATTTTCTTATTGGCTTGGTTTAGGGCTTCTGCAAGACACTGAAATTTTTTATTTTATGTGTATTTGCATTGCAATTTCTGCCCAGACTTGTCGTTGGGTGGGGTTTTTTTTTTTTTTTAAATTTTATTTTTAAAATGTCTTTTGCAATTTGCACCGCGAATTAATATGTGGACTGTTTTTCCACTGCAATTCATTATTCATATCTGATATCTGTACTGGTTTTTACTGTAAATAACTTCTGAACTGGTTTTCCACTGGAATTTTTGGAGAGTATTTTTTAATGGAATGTTGTTTTCTCTGTAAATATTTCTGGTTTTGGACTGCAATTTATAGCTAGCTTGACCTTTGGATGTTCTTAATTTATTTATGGTGTGCCCGGTTTGCCTTTCGGCCCAAATCGATGCCCAATTACTAAGTTTACGACCAGGCCCAAGTTGGCCCACCAACGGAGAACTATTTATATCCGGACAAAAGGAGACGACGGAAGCAACAAACCAGTGGACAATCCCACACCTCGACCAGTGGGTAACCTGCGCCATCACCTCTATAAATAGCACCTTCCTCACCATTGAAGGGAACCTCTAGCATTACTGTATCTCTTATATGTCTAAATACTAACTTTGGTATCGGAGTTTAATCGGGGGAAGTCCCCAATTTGTACAGGTATTGAAGTTGACGAATCGGAGCGGATCCGACCCGGAAACCCTCACCGGCAAACTCGGCTTCATCAATTTATTATTGACTAATAATTATATTTTTAAATTTTGATTTTTTATACGTTAATAATTAAAATTAGTTTTTTAAATTCATATATTATTAATAAATAAAAATTTATTAATACATTTACCATAATATAAAAGGGCCCAAATTTTTTTATCGAACATGGCCATATTTTTTATAGGAACGGCCCGGAGTTGTGCCCCTTGAATGTGAAGGAGACATGGGGACACGGGACATACAACTCCCTCCCCTCTTACTCACCAAGTCGAGGATGTGTACTCAAATCTTTTTACCTCTTCTCAGGATACATGTTAGTTAGACACGGCAGATCTCATATGTTGGTTAATTCCCTTTCATTGGGCTTGGGAAGCACGGTTGTGATGATATTTCTGTTAGTGGGCTTGGGCTTGAGGGTGTTTAGCTGTCACAATGTATTCAGCAGGCCCGAAAACAGCCAACGAATTGTTACCAGTTTATTCAGGCCCATAGTATTTCTATTACTATTTACATTTCATATACGTATATCATCATGATTGGCTTGTATGGACTATTCCATAGCAAGTAGGGTATAGATATAGATAACATGAAACAACAAAATGAAAGCAGGCGTGCTCACACGACCCGTCGACTCCATCTCCGGCAACCCAAGTCACCTCACCATCACTGCTCAGCTTTCACCAAATTCAAAGTACAATACTGCAGGCTACGCTATACAGTGTACAATACAACCACAGTATTTCTTGCGCCTTTCAATTTTGAACTATGGATGGACATCCAAATTCTAGTAACCAGTGCCGCTGCCACCAACCTTGATCTGGGGTTACCAACAATCAAATACAGGCTGGACCGCTGTAGTTTGGACCAATTCCCAATTTTAATACTAGTTTTTTCTTTTTCTGCCAAAACAATTTCCAATTAGCTGCAATTTGTTCAGTTTACATGCAATTAACTAGTAGTAAGGTTAGGATGATATGTTTTCTCGTTCATTTATTAATAGAGCTGAGCTGATTCTAAATTTGTTTGTGAACGTTATTGAGTAAGATTGTAATTTGAAGCTAGCACAGTGAAGAACAATGGTAGTGGGCGGTGCACACTTGACTGCACGCCTATCCAACAAAAGAAAATGTACTTTGCACTCCCTAAAATGAAAATTTTAGTCCTCGATTATAAGAGCAACAAGAAAGAAGGATCCCAAACCCAATCATATGTTGAACCATTAAGCTACTAAAGGACTAAAAAAGGCTGGAAAAGATGAAAAAGAAAAATCATAATGCCACCATCACTTTAATGTGGCAGACTGCATATAGAATGTTTTCTTGTCTCTCGCTGAGCAACCTCAATTGTCACGTCTCTGATCATCATTGCAAAGCTGGACGGACAATTTGCCCCCACTAAACTACAGAAACCCCGGTGGCCATTTCATCATATATATATATATATATATATATATAAAGAAGGCCTGCCTATTTTTGAAGAATCAAGAGGGTTTATTTTTATCATCTGAGCAGAGAAATTAGAAGATGATGATGGCGGAGACGAAGAAACAGAGCCAATTGCAAGCTATGTGGTTTGCAGCTGGAACAGCTGCATTCATGGCTTGTTTAGAACGGGCTGTTTTAGTATCATTTGTAGAGCAATGGAGGGTGGTGGTTTTCCTCGCTCTCAACCTCATACTTTTGGCTATTCTCTTCACTTCTCCATCTTCTCCTCCCACAAACGAATTAGAATCTCAACCAGAACCGCCCACCAGCCCAGAACGCCAGGAGGGAAGCGCAGGTTTAATATTGGAGGATGAAGAGATGATGAAGAAGGTGAAACGAAGTGTCACCGGAGAAGAAGAAGGTGCACAACAAAATGAGAGCAATGGAGTCGTCGTCGGAGGCGGCCACACTCCCCGTTCGAAACCAGTCAAGAGCAGAATTCGCAGAAGAGAGAGTCAGAATATTGCGGCGGAGCAGAGACTTCCGAAGGATGACAAAGCTCACGAGCTTTCTAAGGAGGAGTTCAATCAGAGGGTGGAGGATTTTATTGCTACTTTCAGGCAGCATTTGGCGTCTGACGGTAAGGGTCAGAGCTGCCGGTTTCGCTGTTCACCCGCCGGGGACAACCATCACCGCCATGGCGGAATTGCTTTGCGTTTCTGAACACAAAAAATGCTTTCAACTTTCAAGTTGTTCATCAAATTCAAATTTGAAAGCATTTGGTGAGAAGAGAAGAGGCCACTGGAATCATTCATGGATGGTTGAGCTTAGTGTGTGAGGCCCTTTCTCTCACGTTAATTTTTTTAGTCGAAAAGTTTTTGGGATTTGTAATATTCGTATTATATATACTAGATCATTATTAGCCCATACTACTAAAAAGTTCTTGAGCTTTTGTTTTTTTTGGGTATGTGGGCTTAGGCCTACTTATTTTCCATTTTTCTCTTTGGCCCAATCTTACAATTGAATTCAAATTTCCCAAAAACCCAGTACTTTTCCAACCAAAAAAAAAAAAAAAAAATCCGAAATATAATATATTATCTCCGTCCCAGAATTTTGTGTTGGGTTATACTTTATAATTCAAATACAACTCGTATCACTTGACTCTTTTAATAAGATGGATAGAGTAAATTTTTCTTTCTACAGGTGCACTATTAGTTTCAATGGCCTCCAAAGTCCAAACAGAACATCTTTTGGGACCGAAGTCACCAAACATTGTTGTTTTGTTTGCACGTTCACGCAATGAGAACGCTAACCAAACAAGCCCGGGAAACCCCTATTAAACCTACCATGCAAAAGACTTGGTCCAGGTAGAGTCCCTCCCCATAAATTTGCATCCTACGGCAGACAAAAACATATGACAAAGAAAAATCTTAAATCCACCGGAGTGTCGTTTATTTTGAAATTTCTTGCCGTGGACTTCCAAAGGTATATTTCAAAGAATCTAACGGTGACAGATGGTAGAATATAAGTACGGGATTATGTAAATTGTAAAGAAAGACCACTTCTCTATCATTATCTTAGTAGCATTAAGCCCATTTACCAATAATTTTGTTAGGTCAATGACTAAAAAGGAGTGGCTATGCACGTTTAGATTTCATGAGGAATTATTTCATATAACCACCCCATGAAAATTCTATAACTGTCTATCATTCACTTTTGGTCATACGAAATATTTGTAGTGTTTTTCTATCATAATCACATGTTTTGGGAAGCAAAGTAGAAAGAAAGAAAAGTTGCAAAAAGAACATAAATAAGGCTGCCTAAATAAACGCACTTGAATAGTAATTTCATGTGAACACTAGTCGCGCCATGATAATCACATGTTTTGAGAAGTAAGGCATAAAAAAAAAAAAGAAAAAAAAATTTGCAAAAAGAGCAGAAATAAGATCCCATCCGCCCAGATGGACCCCCGTGAATAGTAATTCATCGTGAAGACTAGGCTCGCCATGATAATCACATGTTTTGGGAAGCAAGGTAGAAAGAAAGAAAAGTTACAAAAAGAGCATAAATAAAGCCCTATCTGCCCCAATGGACGCACGTGAATAGTAATTTCAGGTAAACACTAGCTGCGTGAAATTCAAATTTGAGAAAAAAATCATCTACATTTGAGAGAATTCAAAGATAAAAATTTCATATTTTTGATGGGAAGCAGAAGGATATCATAATTGAGAAGGGAAGGAGGGGTTTTTGGATTTAGCAAAGTAGCATTAGGAAGGTCCCAAGGGAGAGAAAGAGAGTGTTCATCAATCACGTGAATCATTAAGAATGAAATAGAAAGGTTTCTGCAAAGACAAAAACTGGAAATCACATCTACCGGTTGGAATGTCGCAACCCTTGAAAGGGAATCGGCGTAAATGCATTAATCCCCCCATGAATTCAGTCAGAATCAAGCTATCCCTCTTCTTCCTCATTTATTAAAGATTTCGGTTATCTTTCGATGGACCACGCACCAATCACCAATATAGATCCACTGCATTTCCATGGAAAATGGACCATTTTTACTAAGTTTTAACCACATTTCATAATAGTCAGTAACTTGCATGTTAATTGGATAACAGAAAGATATTTACTGTATTCATTATGAATCACACAGGTTCAGTACTCACAGGTCGTCCATGCCGTTGATCTCTCCAGGTTACGACTTTTACAGGTGAGCTCATGACTCTTTCTGGGAGTTCCACTTGGACAGGGAGAGAGTAAAAAAAAGTCTGTCAGCTGACAGATCATTATAAACGTCAAACAAAGAAGATACTCCTTCAATTAATTAAATCAATTAATTCCAATCACTTAGGCTTAGTTTCCTAATTCCATCCATAGAGAATTGAAGTCAATGTCAGAGGCTTCTGGAACTAAAGATGCGAGGATTCTATGACAAGTTGGAATTTTTTTAAGGAGCTAAACCACTAACCCTAACCTCCAGGCTCTGCACGATTTCATCACGTATTGTGGGGTGAAGGTGAGAACCTTTCATTCAAAAAATGCAAAAATGTGACACAATATTCCTATTACTTTTTTTTTTCTATATAATAAATATTATGTTTCACTGTAAGAATTTCGACAATACAACTAATAACTATTCCTTATTTTAGTAGAATCAGACGGAGAAACTAAAGAGACTCAAACAGAATCTGTCTCCAGTTCTCATAGTTTATTTCTATAAATAATTTCTATTATTTTTGAGACATTTTTTACTAAAAGTTTTCCAGCATTAGAAAGGCATAATTCAAATATTCACCTTTCATTGTTTAAGATGCTTGCGTTACAACGCTCCATCAAATAGTTGCGGAAGGATTTTGTTTTTTTTCCATCTTCGTCTTCGATGCTTCTGAGTTGTATAACACGGTTTGACCGGGCAATGTTTCCTGGAAAGAAACTTAAAACGAAAGGGAGAGAGAGAAAAATAAGAATTCCACGCTGCGTTCATTCCACCAAAAACTTATGGAGAATCTATTCGTTAACCATATTTAACAAACTCAAATCAAGAATAATAATATAAAAAAGGCCAGGTCAGATTCACCAAATTACCCCGTCAAGTACGAAGGACCCTCAACTATTCTGACTTCTTGTGGGGAACTCTTTCGTGATTATCGCTTCAACTATAATTTGAAAACTTGCTTCTTCTAGTTGTCCCTTTCCCTCAAACTATTCTACCATTCTGAATGGGCGATCACTACAATAAGATGCTGGCAGAATAATTTTATATGCGGCCAGGCCTGTCTTCTCAAGCAAAATCTACCATTTTGAAAGCTCTTTCCATTTCCAAAGCATATTAATAAAACAGAGATAGATAGATAAAAAGACCAAGACTTGCCTGTCAACATGGCAGCAGGAGGAGGGAGTCCTGCTATACCTATATTCCGAGTTATGGATAAAAAGAACAAAAATCAGTCCAGAAAGAGGTTCTTCCCCTGGTGGTTTTCCAGAAAGAAAAAGAAAGCAGATCCGATTTCTCCAATAGAAGAAGACATCCAAGGTTTGCTTTTACCTTCTTATTTCTGTCTTCTTGTTGATGCCGGCTTAACAGCAATTACCATACAGATATAGCTGATGAAGCTAATAGCTTCGGTGGCTGGTCGACGGAGATGGATCCATGCATTTCCACCCAACACTTAAGGTGAGGATTCGGCAAACTATTATGAAGAAACTATACAAATCGGTGTCTAAGTTGAATTTATAAACTATACAGAGTCTTTGTGGGCACTTGGAATGTGGCGGGACGATCTCCGGTGGGTAGCCTAGCTGTGGACTTGGACGAATGGCTGAACCTTAAAGACTCGGCAGACATATATGTTCTTGGGTACGTACCTAAATTCGAATCGAAAGCCCGAAACATATTGGTTCTTTGTTACTTCTCGTCAATCATAGGCTTGGCTTTTCTCTGCTGCAGATTTCAGGAGATTGTTCCTTTAAAGCCTCGAACAATCATAGCAGGAGAAAACTTGACGGAAGCAGCGAATTGGAACCAGCTGATAGGGAAAATTCTGAACGACAAATATGGATGTCCTTGGCTAACACCTATGTTAAATCCTATCAACAGTGAAGATTACAACTATTCTGAAGTTCCAGATTCTGAAAGAAGACTTTCCTTAAGAAGTCAAGCTTTCACTCCAAAGAGAGATCAACGTGTATTTCAAACCGGCCGATCATATAGATGTACCAGGTACAAATTATTAGCCAGCAAGAAAATGGTGGGAGTATTTCTAAGCGTTTGGATAAGAAGGGAGTTGCTGAAGACTTACAGGATATCGGAGGTGTCAGTATGTTCGGTGGCTTGTGGTATAATGGGGAGGTTAGGAAACAAGGGATCAGTTTCCGTCAGTATGACAATCGGAGGAACGAGTTTTTGCTTCATTGTAGCTCACTTGGCTTCAGGTGAGAAGAAAGGTGATGAAGGGAAGAGGAATTACCAAGTGACGGAGATTTTCCGGCGAACTTCCTTTTCCAGGCTGCCGGGAGGTGGGAATGATTCTGTTCCTATGACCATCTTAGGACACGACCGGATATTCTGGTTTGGAGATCTCAATTATAGGCTATACCTGGACGACAACCTAGCTAGGGAGTTGATAATGAAGCAAGATTGGAAAAAGTTGCGGATGTCTGATCAGTTGCAGAAAGAACTAGAAGATGGCGGAGTATTCCAAGGATGGAAAGAGGGGAGCTTAAGATTCCCACCTACATACAAGTATTCTTCCGCTAATTCTAATAGGTATTCAGGTGGAGTTCATAACAAATCAGGAGAGAAGCAACGAACTCCAGCATGGTATGTGACCAATTTCTCTAATGCATTTTCTTCCCTTAAAAATCAGGCCATGTCATGAAACCCCCCACCCCCAAAAGACATCCTAGAACACGTAATCCCTCCATTCCATTAGAAGAATCTACTTTGTATTCATATCCCCGAACATGATCAATTGGTTAAGCAAAACTGATGTGAGAGCAAGTTTAAACCTAGTTTATCTATAACATTTTCGAAGCTAAAATTTCACAATGACAGGTGTGACAGAATTCTATGGTATGGTAAAGGAATTGAACAGCTATCCTATTTCCGCAGCGAAAGCAAGTTTTCAGATCACAGGCCTGTGTCTGCTCTTTTCTCTACCCAGATTGAGGTTGTTGAGTGTTCTGAACCCAGGCATGTCACACAAGCACTTCCTGGAACTCAAATAAATACTGTGAGTTCAAACTTTAGAATATGACATTGACTATCTTCCACGTAGAGTGAAGTTCGCAAAAACTTTTCACAAGAGGGAATATAAAACTCAAAAGGTAATTTTCTCCATGCAGGTGACGAAACTACAGAATTAAATTCTTCCCTGGAAAGGATGCAGCAATATCCCAAACTAACACAGAGAACTATAGATCAAATAGATGAGAGATGGTGCAGCCGAATGACATTTTGTACTGTTTTTCACTGGAGGTACCATTTCCTGATTGAAGAAAAGAAACCAAGTAAAGAAAAGTATGTATTGATATTGCAAAGCAAGTGTACATTGTGATGGAGTCCAGCCAAACCATTTTCTAGAAGCCTTCATTTTTTGACCAAACAAAAATGTGGGCTGCTGTTTTTTTTGACAAAAGGAAAAAGGAATGGGCTACCTTTGTTGACCAATTCTTTTGTGAAATTTTTTATGCAGTTTTCAGCATAAGGCTTTGCCTATAAATGGAGAAGAAGGCAGAAGGATTTTAGCATCATCTCATCAACGAAGAGCAGTGAGCAAAGCTTACAAAATGTTATTTTTTGTAAGCTTGTAGAGAGAAAAAAAAAAAAATCAGAGAGTAGTATTCTTTCTGTGAGGTTTTTTTTTCGGTGCTCTGGATCACACCCACTGTGTGAGGTAAAAATAGAGCGGTAAAATTTGAGTGTCTTAGAATTGAGTTATATTCTAAGGAGTGGGAAATTTGAGCGATTGTAATTTCTCCATACACTATAGTGAAATTTTACCCTCTCGGGTCCGTGGTTTTTTACTCCTAATTATTTAGGGGTTTTCCACGTAAAATCTCGGTGCATTTATTTTTCCCGTCTTTACGGTATTTATTTATTTATTTACCGTGGTAATTTCTGGAATTTTACCACTGACGAATAGCGGGATTGGAGACGTTAATCCCAACAAGTGGTATCAGAGCCTTTGGTTAGTAGATCCAGGAGCTCGGCATGGCTGACGACGGTGCAATGATAAAATTGACCGACTCAAATTATTCGATGTGGAAATCCAGAATGGAGGACTACCTCAATTGCAAAGATCTCTTTGATCCAATTGACGGGGAAGGTGTCAAGCCGGAGGAATTGACCGAGAGGCAGTGGGAAAAGATGAAGAAGCGGACACTGGGTACGATACGCCAGTGGATAGATGGTAGCCTGTACAATCATGTCAAAAATGAAAAAGATCCCCTACAACTCTGGAGGAAATTAGAAGACATGTACGAGGCTACTAACGCTCAAGGAAAGGTATTCATGATTCGTAAACTCATGAACTTGAAGCTGACAGAGGGACGTTCAGTTAATCAACACTTGAACGATTTTGAAGGACTCGTGACCGAGTTGGCAGTCACGGGTATGTCATTGGATGACGAAGTACAAGCATGTCTATTGTTGGGATCTCTACCGGACAGTTGGGATACTCTAGTGGTGTCACTAAGCAACTCAGCTTCAGATGGTGTGGTGACGATGTCTATGGTGAAGAATAGACTACTCAAGGAGGAACTCCGGAGGAAAGACGTTGCCAGTACCATTTCTAGTACACAAGCCCTTGTTACAGAGAATAGGGGCCGGAGCAAGAGTAGAGGTCGAGGACATGGAAAGTTCAAGGATAGATCCAAGTCCAGGGAAAAGAGACGGTGCTACCATTGCGGTAAAGAAGGCCATCTCAAAAAGAACTGTTATCTTCTCAAGCAGGAGAAAGGGAAGCATATTCAGGAGGATGACAAAAATACATCTGCAACAGCCTCTTCAGATAATGAGGTAACCTTTGTTTCGCACGATTCAGATTGTTGTCATATTACTGATGCAGGTATCGAGTGGATAGTAGACTCTGGAGCATCATATCATTGTGTTCCAAAGTTGGAATATTTTTCCACTTATAAAGCCGGAAATTATGGCACTATCCGAATGGGGAATCATAGTGTCTCTCAGATAGTGGGAATAGGTGACATCTGTGTGAAGACCAGTGTGGGATGCACATTAACACTCAAAGATGTGCGGCATGTTCCCGACCTGCGGCTAAACCTGATTTCTAGCAGTGCACTGGACAAAGAAGGATATCACCACCATATGGGTGGAGGAAACTGGAAACTCACCAAAGGATCATTGGTGATAGCGAGAGGAAGTTTATGCTGCTCGCTGTATAAGATGCACGGGGTGATCTGTGCAGATCAACTAAATTCTGTTGAGGATGATGCTTCACCAAATTTGTGGCACAAACGGCTGGCGCATGTGAGTGAAAAGGGGTTAAACATATTGGCTAAGAAGTCCCTCATACCAATAGCCAAAGGTAAAATCAACCCTTGTGATTATTGTATATTTGGGAAGCAACATCGTGTTTCATTTCAGAAAATCTCGAAGAGGAGAGACAACAAGTTGGAGTTAGTATACTCTGATGTGTGTGGTCCCATGGAGGTGGAATCTCTAGGAGGTAACAAATATTTTCTTACCTTTATTGATGATTTCTCACGGAAAACATGGATTTATTTGTTGCGCACGAAGGACCAGGTATTCCAGTACTTTCAGCAGTTTCATGCAATGGTAGAAAGGGATACCGGAATGCCGCTGAAGTGTTTGCGCACTGATAATGGTGGCGAATATATCTCTAGAGAGTTTAGAGACTATTGCAGTAAGCACGGTATCAGACATGAGAAGACTGTTCCTGGTACACCTCAGCACAACGGTGTTGCTGAGAGGATGAATCGCACCATTGTAGAGAGAGTCAGATCCATGCTCAAAATGGCTAAACAACCTAAGTCATTTTGGGGAGAAGCTGTTAACACTGCTGTTTACCTAATCAACCGTCTACCATCAGCACCATTGGACTTTGATGTTCCTGAGAAGGTTTGGACTGGTAGAGATATCTCATACTCTCACCTGAGGGTATTTGGTTGCAAGGCATTTATGCATGTTCCTAAGGAGCAGCGGTTAAAGCTTGATGACAAGTCCCTTCCTTGCACATTTGTTGGTTATGGAAATGAAGAGTTCGGCTACAGGTTATGGGATCCAGTGAAGAAAAAGGTTGTCCGGAGTCGAGATGTTGTCTTCCAAGAGAATGAGATCGTGGGAGATACAATTGTGGATAGTGAAAGTTCCACAAGAAATAGTGTTGTTGATATTACACCATTAAGCATTCCAACAGATGATGCCACAGGAGGAGGAATGCCAGAATCAGAACGGGAAGAAGAAGAGCCAGTCATTGGGGATCATGGGTCAACCGTAGATGATGAAGGAGGTGTTGAGCAGGGGGAGCCAGAGAATCCCATTACACCAGAGACTGTTGAATCTCAGCTGAGAAGGTCAACCAGAGAACGCCAACCATCTACGAGGTACCCTAGTTCTGATTATATTTTGATTACTGATGAGGGGGAGCCGGAGAGCTTCCAAGATGTGCAATTTTTCAGAGATAAAGATTGCTGGAGAAAGGCCATGCAAGAGGAGATGAATTCACTGAAGAATAATGACACATACGAGCTAGTGAAGCTTCCAAAGGGAAAGAGAACACTCAAGAATAAATGGGTGTACAAGCTGAAGAAAGATGATGGCAACCTAGTCAGATACAAAGCTCGATTGGTCGTAAAAGGTTTCACTCAAAAGAAAGGTATTGATTTTGATGAGATTTTTTCACCGGTTGTAAAAATGAGTTCTATTCGAGTGGTGCTAGGTTTGGTAGCCAGCTTGAACCTGGAGTTGGAGCAGCTAGATGTCAAGACCGCATTCTTGCATGGAGATCTAGAAGAAGAAATTTATATGGAACAGCCAGAAGGTTTTAAAGTCAAGGGAAAGGAGGACATGGTTTGTCGCTTGAAGAAGAGCTTGTATGGGTTGAAACAAGCACCGCGGCAATGGTACAAGAAGTTTGATTCTTTCATGGTGAATCAAGGCTACAAAAGGACGGAGGCAGATCCTTGTGTATATGTTCGGATGTACCCCGACGGTAAATTTATCATTCTTCTCTTGTACGTTGATGATATGTTAATCGTTGGTCCAAATGCAGAAATGATTAGCAGGTTAAAGGGAGAATTGTCAAAGACGTTTGACATGAAGGATTTGGGATCGGCAAGACGAATTCTCGGAATGGAAATCACCCGAGATCGAAAATCTAGCCTGTTATGGTTATCACAGGAGAAGTATATTGAACGAGTCCTGGAGAGGTTCAATATGAAGAATGCTAAACCAGTTAGCACGCCGCTTGCCGCTCACTTCAAGTTGAAATCCCACCAATCAACAGAGAAAGAAAGAGAAGAGTTATCAGATGTTCCATATTCTTCGGCGGTCGGAAGTTTGATGTATGCTATGGTGTGTACAAGACCAGATATCGCTCATGCAGTTGGCGTTGTGAGCCGATTTCTATCAAAACCTAGGAAATCACATTGGGAAGCAGTGAAGTGGATCTTACGATACCTGAGAGGAACCTCCAAACGGTGCTTGATTTTTGGAGGTGACATACCTGCACTCGTCGGCTACACTGATGCAGATATGGCAGGTGATCTTGATGAACGGAAGTCTACATCAGGATATTTGTTCACATTCTCAGGGGGAGCAATCTCATGGCAGTCGAGATTACAGAAGTGTGTTTCATTATCAACTACTGAAGCAGAGTACGTTGCAGCAGCGGAAGCAGGTAAGGAAATGCTTTGGTTAAAACGATTCTTTCAGGAATTGGGTGTGCAACAGGAAGATTACATAGTATATTGTGATAGCCAAAGTGCTATAGACTTGAGCAAAAATACTATGTATCATGCACGGACGAAACACATCGACGTGAGATATCATTGGCTCAGACTTGTTGTTGAAGAGAAAGCATTCAAATTGCAGAAGATTCACACAGATGATAATGCTGCTGATATGTTGACAAAGGTTGTTCCTAAAGAGAAGTTCGAGCTGTGTGTCGGACTTGCCGGGATGGGCTCCTGTTGAGAGCCGATTGAAGATCTCCTCCAGGTTGTGACGGTTGTGGCTGGAGGGGGAGAATTGATGGAGTCCAGCCAAACCATTTTCTAGAAGCCTTCATTTTTTGACCAAACAAAAATGTGGGCTGCTGTTTTTTTTGACAAAAGGAAAAAGGAATGGGCTACCTTTGTTGACCAATTCTTTTGTGAAATTTTTTATGCAGTTTTCAGCATAAGGCTTTGCCTATAAATGGAGAAGAAGGCAGAAGGATTTTAGCATCATCTCATCAACGAAGAGCAGTGAGCAAAGCTTACAAAATGTTATTTTTTGTAAGCTTGTAGAGAGAAAAAAAATTAGAGAGTAGTATTCTTTCTGTGAGGTTTTTTTTTTCGGTGCTCTGGATCACACCCACTGTGTGAGGTAAAAATAGAGCGGTAAAATTTGAGTGTCTTAGAATTGAGTTATATTCTAAGGAGTGGGAAATTTGAGCGATTGTAATTTCTCCATACACTATAGTGAAATTTTACCCTCTCGGGTCCGTGGTTTTTTACTCCTAATTATTTAGGGGTTTTCCACGTAAAATCTCGGTGCATTTATTTTTCCCGTCTTTACGGTATTTATTTATTTATTTACCGTGGTAATTTCTGGAATTTTACCACTGACGAATAGCGGGATTGGAGACGTTAATCCCAACACATTGAGCATTTACTATGAAATTGATAGTTGCATAACCCTACCGAGTGGAGGGAAAACAAGGAAAAAGAAGAAGACAAGAAAGACATAGTACTATAGAAGAGTTCAAAAAATGGCATTACATCATCTCTTTCTTGGTTTTCAAGTTTCAACCTATCAATCCAGGGAAACAAAGCACTGGCACGATTTTGCAGTATTCATACAAGATGAAAATTGAATTTTTTTTCACATGATTTCAACTCAAAGAACCAGTTGCAAACCCTGTGAACAAGTAAATTTAGGACTTTAGCAACTCAACTGCCTGTTTATGTAGCCTGAATTTGTATTCTCAAATATTCAATTGACATTTAAATTTGAAACTACTTACTAGATATCAAGTTCTGCTACTTGTCTGGCGAATGCAATGCCTCTGAATTGTCTCGCTGACACCTGGGACACAGAAATTTCCTCTGTAGCTCATCGCTCAAAGAAGCACAAACCCTTTCTGATTCAGAAGTCTGCTTGTTTCATGTCAAGGATGCATTAATCATGTATAGAATTACAATTGGATATCTGCACAACAAAGGAAATTGGAGATCACCCATAAAACTGCATTTTTAGTCTGCTTTAACTACTTCCTTGCTTAGTTGTAGTCCTTTATCAGAATGCTGGGGATATTATCCTTCACTATTATTTTAAGGGTTTCTACTAAAGATTAGTAGTACTGACTTTTCAATGGTGAGATAAATCCAAAAAGGATAAGGGGGTTATCAAATTAAAATAAACTCAACGGATTCCATTGTGTAAAAAATGCATATATGGAATAATGTATGGTAGGATATCTAGTCAATTCTTTCAACTCTGTATTCCCTTGAACAATTTTCTCCATTAGAGACGCTTTCCTTTCAAGATCACTTAACTCCTGCTGAACCTACAAAAAGCCCAGAGAGCTGAAAGACAATATAGCAAAACCCGAGGGACCATAATGCTGGGATCAATTTTTATCGGATAGATCATTAAAACCAGAAGGCAGAAATGGTTTGTTGAGCTACTCAAATGAAAAGAAATTGACTTACAAGCTTATGAACATTCTGTTCACTTTGATATTCTTGTTCCACCAAATTGGTTTGAGAGCTCATTTGAGCAAGTTTATTCTCAAGATCCTTCACGTTAACTTCTGTTGTGTTGGTGTTTGTAATCTTGCGGACTCCTGAAATGATTTCAAATCAACTAAATGAATATATCACTTCTACCTAATCAAATCAATTTATGTGTGTAAATTTTGTGCTTGGGTTTGTCTGTCTGTTAACAGAGTTTTCAGTTGCAAAATTAGAAAACAATCTAACTTTTCTCCTCAGATGAACATTTCATAACAAAAATGATGATGTCACACAGACCAGTGCCTGATATTGCTTCATTGCAGTCCTCATTTGAAAGAGAGGCTACTGATTCTTGAAATTGTCTGCGTTCAAAGATAACACAGATCATGAAAATTTTATGTACTGTCACGAATGAAGTTAAATAGAAGGGGCAGTGCACAATAGGAATCCAGGATAGCAAAGATAATGATTTGGTCACAGTGCTATCAAGCTTCTTTCCACAAACCTATAGGACCTCCTAAACCCTACAAGGTGCTAGTTATTGAATTCTTAAGAGTTGGGGTTCAAAATCAAGATATTCTCTATAGGTGGAAAGTAGGAGAACAGAAAACCTTTAAGTTAACTGTCAGAAATCAAGTCATGGTACTCACATAAGTACTCCAAAACACAAAATTAGATACTCTTCAATTTAATCTTCTTATCTGACATGCAAGCCCTACAAGGAGAATAGTGATCTGTGCTTAAACTAGATTAGGAAACCTCAAAAACAATTGGAGCTGCAGGCCAGTTCTCACCTGCTTTATGTAGTTCATACTTTTGTAATTCTCAAGTCATTCTACAGTATCCAAGTTAAGCAGACATTGTGTCCAGAAATATCAATTAGAATCATCAACTACTGGAGAACACCAGCTTACCTAAATTTTGTTATTGATGCAACCAAACACATAATGCTGTACACAGTGCAAAATCAAGGATGATTGAGATCCAGAAATGATCTAAATCTCAGCAAATTACCTTATGGAGGCATTGAACTCCATCATTTTCTCAATGAACTCATCTCTGTATAAGCAAAAACGAAGAATGAGGATGCGAAAAAAAAAAAAAATAACGCTAATTTAGGAAAAATTACTTGAAAAGTTCAAATTAAATTAGGACAAATATAAAAGAGTAAACGTACCGTTTAGCACCTCCTTCGCTCTTTGCAGATAGTCAATCAAACGTATTCACAAAAGTTAGATACACAAACAGACGTGATTATCTGAACGAAAAAGGCATGCATATATGGATTCAAAATTTTGGACGAAGACCGATTCCATACTTTTAGTGCCTCTAAATCAGATCCAAGCGCAGATATCTCATCTTGGATAGCAACAATCCTCGCCTAAAATTAATTTGAACAAAACTCATCACATTAATTTAATTTGAACAATATATCACATCGTGTTATAATCACGCATGACCTAATCCTTATAAACGAGAGAAATTAAGAAAGAAAGCACCTCTAAAGCTTGGATGGAAGTCTCGTTCAGAGCTAATTCGACTTCGTAGCCTTTAACCTCTTGTTCCGTTGATTCCTTCTCCACCTTGGCCTCTTCGAGTTCCGCACTCGCTTGACTAAGCTCTGATCTAAGCTCTTCAATTCGCTTCTTCAAACTGACGATTCTCCTTTCTACATCATGAGAATCAAACTTAATACATCGTGCATATACTCAAATTCAAATACGATTCAATAAATCATCCATTAAATTACAGGAAAATTGCGCGAGTATTTGACTAAAATACGATCAATAATCATTTTCGATATACATTTACGATTGAATGCCTCGCAATGAGAGGATAGCCAATTAAGAGCTTACCTCCATGAGATTTTTCGGTAGCGTAGTCTCGAATTAGAGAAAACAGTTGTTTCTGTGGATCGTTTCCCGCCATAGCTGTCTGAGCTTTTCAAACTGTTTATCAAGCCGGGAGTGACGCAAACGCTAGTCTCTTCTCCCGTTTTATACTGGGTATGGATATAGGCCGGGCCTTAGCGAGCTTTTAATTCTTAATGGGTTATTTTATATTGGGCTCCCTCCAAAATCTTAAAACAAATAAAGAGATCAAAAAATGAAAAGCGCATGGGAAGAAACCCAAAATAAGGGTCATGTTTTTGAAAATATTCGTTTTCTATTTTTTTTTTTAATATAAAGGTGTATTAGAATTTAAAATATAATAATGTATAGTTAAATAGTAAAAAGTTGTACTGATAATTATGAAAATTGATTATAAGTTATTAAATTTTTTGTATAAACAAAAAAATAAGACTAAAATACAAACAAATATAATAAAAACGAACAAGTCAAAAGTATTTTTATTTTTGTTTTCTAAAAAGGAATTTTTTTTTTATAAAATTTTTGGTGATTGTTTATCTTTTGGATAGTAAATACAGATAATAAATAAGAGAATACTAAAGATATCTGTGACAAAATGTTTATTAAGAACTGGTTCTGGCCATTTTTGGGTCTTAACCCAAAAACCGAACCCAACCCCATGTTCTTTAAGAAGAAATGAAACCCAGTTCTGAGAACCAAATCCCTACTGCCGCTGCCGCACTCCTCCTCCCGCCACTGGCCTCCTCTTCTTCTTCTTCTTCTTCCCCCAGCTTCTTCTTCATCTTCTCACAGCTTCTTCTTCTTCTTCTTCTTCTTCTTCTCGCAGCTTCTTCTTCCGCCCTTATTCTTCTTCTTCCCGCCGCCCTCTTCTTCTTCTTTGCGCCGCCGGTTGAGGCTGCTTCTTCTTCCTCCTCCTCTTCCTCCTCTTCTTCTTCCTCTTCTTCTTCTTCTTCCTCTTCTTCTTCTTCTTCCTCCTCCTCTTCTTCTTCTTCTTATTCCTCTTCCTCCTCTGCAATCACTCACAAACCCATTTGTAATTGAATTTTAAATTTGAATCTTCAGTTCACAATTTGGGAATTTGGGAAAATATGGAATTCATTCTCAAATTTTTTTTGATTGAAACAGAAAAAAGAAGAAGAAGAAGAATTGGATTTTGGGGGTTTAGGTTTTGGGCCGCCGGTGGTGGCGGCGGCAGCGAGGCGGCGGAGGGGCGGACCGGGTGGTGGTGGAATATGTGTTATGGTTTCGGGTTGAGAACAACGTTTCTTTGTTTTGGGTCTCAACCCATTTGGTCTCTGCCTAAAACTCAAACCCGTTCTCAGAACATCGTAAAGAACAGGCTAAATCAAATCAGTATTTAACAGAATCATTTTGTTGTATCCAAACTAATCCAATCTAAGCCATCATTCCATGAATAAGATGCGACTGAAAGGTACACAATTCATTCTCATACAACTCACTTTCTCAAATATTCTAAATTTTACTAGTTTAAATTCAAATTAACTTAAGTTTGCAAATACAACTAACTACTGATTTAAGAGTCGAGAGAACAATTAGCTACCAATCCCAACATTATTAAGTACCTTCCTATCTTAATCTCGTGTATTAGTAGTGGACAAATTCCGAAATAAAAATCATGAAAATTATACCATATCTTTTTTCTTTTTTCTTTTTTGTAGTTTAAGAGTTGAGAATTGATGAGATATCATTTAGTACATATGCTGCATCATATATATAGAACGAATTAATTTGAGGTAAAAGTATGTCATTATCTTGCTCTATCCCTATTAGTATTAGTATTGATATGCTACACTACACTACACTAATTTCAAACATGCATTTGCCTACATATAATAATTATGTACCAATTTCCAAGTGCAAATGCTAATGCAATCATGAGCCACGAAGACTACATTGAATTAGGAGCGAGCAAGATCCACCAAATGCGGCCTCCACAATACTTACTTTCCATCCATCTCCCATGCATCCCTAGCTCGCAAACCTTTCTCTGTTTGTCACCACCGGCGGGGGCAGATTTAATTACAAATATTCATTCGAAACATGACTATTTATATAAAACGGAATCATCGGCCAGGGCCAGGTCCGGCAGGCCAAAGTTGAAAGAGGCAGGATGCATGCATCCGCCGCCGTCAAACGTCAAATCGAATTCAACCAGGACTAGGAGTACTACTACTGCTCAGGAGTTGGAGTTCCATCATATTTTTCATGTCGTATTTGCCATGATTTGATTTCCCGAAACTGAAAGAATGAAACTATACTAGTTAACTACCCTTTCCCTTCTGTTCTGTGTTCTCCATCGATCTGAAACCTGAAAGTACTGAAAAACAATAATAATGGTGACAACCAGCGCTTGCTAGGTCTGTCCCCATGGCATAATCTCTACTTTCTTTACATTCATGGTCGATCAAAAGATGCTCGCCCTTATCACTGTCATATCACTTTCTCCACCCCACGTGTTCTTGTCCGCTGTTACGTAGGAATAGTCACAATTTGATCAACTATTCGTGTCGAATTTGCTTCGTGTTAAAACTACCTGAGAGACTGAGCGACCCCCACACCATCCACTAATGGGCTTGTTTCCATGGGAAGCTAAAATAATGCATCCGTATCGGTATAAAAGTCATGAGCAAGTGCGCCGTGACAGGATGTTTTCTTTGAAATCAATGGTGTCAACTAGCATCCGTAATCAAAGCTTCACCCGTATTGTGTGAGTCATAATACATGGTGATTGTTTCAAAGAAAATAAAGGTTCGGGAGGGAGGGTAAATATAGTTTCAAAGAAAACGTAACCATGCATGCGCGTCTATGAATGATGGCGACGAAGACGTACAAACATAGCTATGTCTCCTCTAATTGGGATGACAAAGCAAAGCATTTATAAACGATCGAAAAGATAGCTTCCCACCTTACCATAATATCAACAAATGACAAAGGATGATGAAATGATCTCATAATAAAGTCACAAACAATTAAGTAACACTTCTATTTAAAACTGTGGTGATGAAAGGATCGATGGTTTGATCATTCATCATCTAATGACATAATCTTCAATCATCTTTCGTGTACCATAATATCATCTTCGCTTTGTGACAGTGTAACACAGTACTGATTGGGGTGGAGAATGTATTCCTTCCGTTTAAGTCATAAAGAGTTATATCACTGAATTTTTCCAATAAAACAAAAGGAGTACTGTATAGGACACCGGAACTCCGGGACTTTCGTAGGTGGGGAGAACTGGTGTAGCCGTCCGTGTGGTTTATCTTGTCCTGTACTCCCCTTAAAACTTTAAAAAGTTATAAAGTGGGAGCTTCAGCTAGCCGCCCCGGTCCCTTCACGGTGGTCCTTGTAGGAGATCGATCAGATCGAAATCGATTATCTTTAATGGATGCATGATTCCCAATCCAACGTACATGCAAATTAATTGATCACAATTCTCTTTTGAAAGTAACCCGGCACTGTGATTTTTAAAATTTTGATCCATCAAACATAAGGCAAAAACCTTTTCCAGATATGGCAAAAACGATGACTTTTTAAATTCGATGAAACGACGCCAACAAGAGCACTAAACATTGCTACATGAAACGGTAAAATAAATACTCTTTCACGCTGATTCAATGGTTGAGAGAAAAAGTAGAAGAAAAAAAAACCCAATTAATGACGACTCACACTAGACATGATCTTCTCGGCACTATTCCACGTTGCGGGTAACACTATATATTAGATATTTCAACAGGGGCAAAAAATTAGCAAATCAAATCCAGTTTTTGCTTTTCTATCTATTTTATGCCTGGATCCGGATATCGATGGTTATTGGATTAATGGAATGGATATCAGGCTCCACCCTCCACATTCACCCCCACGCACTAGTTAATAATCCAGAAACAGAAAAAGCTTTTTGCAATACTGTAATCTTCTGTATACTCTATATCTATCTTTTATGTTCATCATTTTACAATAAGTAGATAAGTCCCATCTTTTATTGCAAAAGAAAAAAAAGCATGGATTGAGTAGACAAAAGATCTGCTTATATAATTCATCCAAGTAAGACTTCTATTCCACTCGTGATTCCTCTTTTCGAAAATGATGCTTAATTACTATGACAACCACAATGGAAAAAGTGCTGTCTTTTCTTTGTTTGCTTGTTTAAATTTGCATGCAAATATGCAGTGAAACTTCTTTTATTGTTTTTATTTTTTTGGCAGTTAAAAGCACTGAAGTGAAGCACTGAACTGATACAATTTTCCACGTCTGCTGAAATCTAAACTTATAATTAATTATCTCTGCCTCTTGAGCCTATAAAATACGAATAGTATAAGACTCGATGTTTGCTCTTCTTGATAGAATTAATACGTGCCCGGAAGAGAAATGGCAGACGGCACACCAGACCCTAACAACGAATTATACCCATCTTTGGCACATTAGATACATGCATTAGATGCTACAAATATTGGACTAATTGAATTTGAACAATGGATTCGAAGTCACAGCCTAACTGATAGTCCCGCAGGTTAGTTTCCCACATGTCTTGGGTTCAAAACTCATTCGGGTGAAAAAAATGTAATAGGAATGGGGCTAAAAACAAATGTCAATTAATCATTTCGTCATTAAATCTACATAGGATGTATTATTAATGCAAGTTAAATAAGCTAAATTGAGTGACTAAATTATTACTATCACTTTGATAGAAGTGTAGTCTCACATAGGGGTGTAAATGAACCGAGCTCCTCGCGAGCAGCTCGGTCAAAGCTTGGCTTGAGTTTGAGCCGGCTCGTTTAATAATCAAGCCGAGCTTGAACTCAATTATTACTAGCTCGAGTGCTCGCCGAACCTATCAAGCTAGACTATATATATCATTTTATAATATTTTTGTAGTATAAATTAAAAAAATTAATTTGAACTCGAGCTCAAGCTTAAAAGCTTGCTCTACCCCGAGCTCGAGCCTATTATAAATTTTGGCAAGTCGAGTTTGAGCTCAAATATTTAGGCTCGATCGAGCTCGAGTCTGACAGTTATTTATCAAGGCCAACTCAGCCTCAGTTCGACTCGTTTACAGGCACATTCTCACATCTAATGGGTGAAAATAATATAGTCGTTTTAAAGAAATTATTCAACTGTTTAATATTATATTTATTGAGTCCTTATTAAATGTAATATCGAAAATGTTGTTTTGTTGTGTTTCGTGAATTATTTAAAAATTAAAATTATTTTAATTGTAATTTTTATTTTTATAACTTTGTAATTTATAATATATGTTGTAGAAGTAACAGTTTATATCTATTACCTAAATATATATATATATATAAATATATGTAACAATTATATTGAATTTATAATATAAAAGACTGAATTTTCAAATTAAATAATTAAATGATCGAGCATGAAAAATGTTGAAAGAGTTAGGATGAAAATTTATTTATTTTATTTCTAAATTTCTTTAATTTTCTATTTTTTTAAAAAAATCTTTCAAACTAAAACTAAAAATTAAAATAAAAAAGAAAAAGGGAACACTCCGTTCATAAAAAATCATGGCCATATCTACATTAGTCACATCACTCACATGCAAATAGCAAAATTAATCGTTTTACCTTTTATTTAATGAATACAAAAGAAAATCATAATCACATTACGTTAGCATTTAAGGGTAAAATTATATTTTCATAATTTTTAAATTTGACTAATGTTCAAATAAGGGAATTTTATTGAAGAGTGATAGATGTAATTTATTAAATATAATAATCATCTGCGTCATCCCGGTCGTCATCATCATCATCATATATATTCCAGGCAGGGAAGAGGATTACGAAATAACAATCGCTGCAATTTCTTTGAAAACCTAGACAATGAATTTGAAATTTTAAGATAATGTAAAAATATGATTTTTTTTATTTTAAAAAAACATTTATTTTAACTGAAATTCAATTTCGCTATGGCAATGGCCCTCAATATATTAGATATTTATTATATTCCCATTTTGTATAATATTTGATTATTTTCTATGCACCCGGCGACTTTTTCTGTGGGTCCACAAATGATTTAGGATAGGGTTGACAACGGCATTAAACCAAATCTGGAAGTTTTGGTTTCAATTAAAGGGAATCAGAAATTTGGATCAACAATCGCTAGCGTTTCACCAATAGAACTAAATTAAAAATAAAAAAAATACTATAATATCAATACAAAAATATCACGGTCCCAATGATTTGATTTAGTGAACATCTTAAAACATTTAAGGTCTTAGATTGTGGCAGATCAATGGTCCCAATTACTTTATCTAGTAGATACCTCTTAATATTTAAAACCTTGGACTTGAAGAGATCAAGGGATCGATTGCTTCCTCGCAACTCCTAAGTGCATAGAGCAGTAGCATCATTTTCGTAACTCAATTATTGAAATTGGAAAAACTGACAATAACAAATTGAAAATGTAGGGTAAAGTAAAATAAAATAGAATTGAAATGTAAGGGATGCTTAAATTTCCTTTTTATTTGTAAATAAATGCGGATGGCTCAAAAGATACATAAATCGGTAATTGGACAGCATGCAATAATTTATTCATTTTTAATAATATAATTATGTGTATATGCCAATTGGTTCTCAACAGTTACAAATATTGTTTAATTTCTAAAAAAATTCGAGTAACAAAAAAACTCCTGAGATTTTGTATTCATATTTTCAAATGATAGGGTTCAACTTATGATTATGACTAAACTAGGGGAGGCATATATGGGTAATTGTCAGGAGTTATGGAACGTGATTAGTAATATGATCAAAGTTCAGGGTAATTAACGCTAAATAAAACAATGTTGAATAAAAAAATAGACTACTTTTTTCTCTTCTCTCTTTTTTTATTTATTTATTTTTTTCTCCTTCCCCATTACATTTAAGAGGCTATAATTTTGGGAGTTCGTGATTTAGCTAAGAAAATATGTTTCAGGTACATTTATTGAGTATCAGAGAGCTTGTGGACAATGATATTATTCAATACAACTATATACGGAACAATTTAGTGCCGAGTAATTGTGACGTATGATGAGCTATTTAGAAGTTAGAGCTCATTTTCTATCCCTATTAGTAAATGTATCAGTTAGACATAAAGCTATAATATAGTTTATAATTAAAATGAAACAAAAATAAAAATAGTACACGATATAGTATGTATATATATGTGCGTTGAATTAATGTACAATAGATTCATGCATTTGGCATCTATATATATGTATCTTCAAATATACCCGTGCATAACTTCACTAGACAACAAAGAGCTTAATTTGTTAATTACTTTCAGAAAATAACAAACGCCATAATAGTACGTACCTGCGTTCCATTAATTTAGTTTCTGGGACTATATCCTTGACCGCATTATTTTCTGTGTAGCATTAACTTACAATATGCTCATGGTTCAATTTTATATTATTATTATCTTTATTAATATAATTATGCATGATTCTCAGATAATTCATATTTGAGAGTAAAGATATAAACAAGGCAGGGATCCAAAGGGGTGGGGTGGTCCTCGAACCTCTCTTCCATCCTTATTATTTGTCTATATTTAATTATTACAATTTTAAAATAAATTTAATTCTAACAAAAATAGATTAATAAGTTTGACCTCCCGAGAATTTTAAAAATGTATTTTCTAGTTATGCTTGACAGTTATAAAAAGTTTTGCATACATGAAAGCGGACTCTTCTAATAGAACAAGAAATTAAAACCTGAACCTCAAAACCGCTAAGAAGCCTCTAGAAACGTACGTAGGTCTGCTGGAACAGCTGTTTAGTTTTTTTTTTTTTTTTTGAGTTAGTAGTTACCGTCCACATTCTAGAGCAGATTTAATCGAAATTAAATAGGTCGAAATTGATTTCACAGAATAATTAATTAATTTGGTTCAAGATTAAACTATTAAACCGATGTGTTCCCAATTGATCATGCACGCTATCGACAATGTTGCTGAGCTACACACGATCGCACAGTCACACAGCTACGATCGTCATTAGTGACGACATGCAATAAAATAATACTGTTACAAAAGTCAATCATGCCTTCATCTGTACTCAAAGCCACATTATCTTATTTTATTATTAAAAGAAATATGCTAGAATTTGTCTAGATGCGATTAATATATCTCACACAAAACGGGGTGAGTTTTCCAATAAAACAATAATTAGGAGCCATTCATTTGGGAGTTGCTAGTATTCAAACCCTGGACTCCCACAGCCAAAAGCTTTAAACTTCCTTTGATAACTATTGATTAGGGGTATTCAAAAAATGTCCAATCAAAATTAGCCGGCCAATCCAATCCATGTATGGTAAATGGATTGGCTTATTTGGTTTTCGGATTGGGTGAATGGCCCAAACTGAATTCTTAAACGGTTAAATGGTTTGGAATTAGATTTGAATCTCAATCCAAATAAGGGACCGAATAAGCCAAATAAGAATTAATATAATATAATATTTATTAAATTTATTTAATAATTTTTTAATTAAGTATTTGAGGAGGATGGTCAAGATTTAAGAAGAATACTGATTGTTGAGGGCTGAATCTGAAGAAGATTGTCAGTGCCCTTTCTATTATTTTGTTTTTTTTCTAATGTTATTAATGACTGTTATTTAAGTTTTAAACTTATTTTGGAGAAAACATTAATCTTTTGGGTTTGACTATTTTATTATTGTAAGATTCTGATTATGGGATGAATATGCTTTTCAAGTATTTTTATAAGATTTTTTCTTCTTCTTATTTGGCTTATTCGGGCCCTAAACCGAATAAGCCATGGCTTAAATAGTTTGGATTGGTTTGGTTTTTACTTAAACGGTTTGGTGTTTGGGTGCTGATTTTTTTTTTTGAAAAATTCGAATTAGCCAATCCAAATAAGCCAAATAAATCCAAATTAACACCCCTACTATTGATCCAAGGCCTTGGGTACTCAAAGCCACATTATTAGTTAACCTCAAAATTAAAACAAATACTTTATCTGTTCAATTAAAAGTATCAATTTTGACCAATGTATAACACCTAAAATAGCTAATTTGATACCATTTAGTCTATTTATATCCTTACTTATTAAGTTTTATCTAATTATGGATCACACATGATTATATTATAATGGTAGAAGGAGTAAAAAATTTAAAAGTTTACTCTTCTATTAAAATAAAAATATTTGTCAAAGTATACTCTTTTAATGAAACGAAGAGAGTGACCTAGCTAATAACCTCGAAACTCTTCTAAAATTTTGAAAAAAAAAAAAAAATCTCTCATACTTTATTTCTCAATTAGTACACAAAAATTTGCCAGCTGGATATACCAGTATTAGAAGAAATCGATTAGCAACCAAAACTTGACGAAAACAATACAGATATTAATATTTTATTTTTATTAGCATGCTTTGGAAAATATATTTAAATATACCTCTATAACTAACAGGTCTGGCAAATTAAAAAAAATTAGTCTTAACTTTAGCCTTAAGTAGACACCTGTCCTGAGTTGATATTATAAAATATTGAATAATAATTGTCATTAGACTGAACTCAATCATAGAAACTTTTTCACATTAGTGACGTAACATTAAGTGTTTTTAACTCGTACTAAAAATCAATTATCATCACACTAGTTGTTAATCAGTATGAGTGGTAATAGAGAGAGTAAAATATCATGGTGAATGATATGACAGAGTTCATTGTAACAACAATGAACCTATTAGGAGGCACGTTGTCGTGGATGTGACATTGAATCCAATCTCCTCTCGATCACATTATTTTTCTTACTATTTCACTCTTTTTATCATACATCTTAATATAAATATCACCACTCAAAATAATTTCATAATATTCTAAAAAGTTTTTTTTTATAAAAATACGGTACATATTTTTGAAATGATCTTGTATGAAATGGGTTCATGCATACAACGGAAATGCACGTGTGCATGAAAATGCATTTTGTGTGTGTGTGTGTGTGTGTTTCCATAAAATAAGATAAAAAAACTAATACTTTGAACAAAGTAAAAATAAACGTTGTCTGGGTCGGACCGGACTGGCTGCTAACCGGCACCCTTGCCGGTTCAAAACATGGGAAAACCAGACCCTTAAAAAACCGGTCAAAACCACGGGCGGGCCGGGAACGGGGCCGACCCGCCCAAACCAGGTTTTTAAATTTTTTTCAAAATTTGACAATTTTTACAAAATTTTGCTGTCAATGGAAATTGAACATTGGCCACTTATATGGAAACATGAGTACTAACCACTATACCATTGTTCACTTTGTTTAACTTATTGTTTTAACTCATTTTTATATGAGTCATGAACTTTCTAATAATCTATTAATTGGACCATCCAAACTAATGTTAATTTTATTATAATTCCTTACTATATATAAAATTAATACTATCATAATTTTTATTAGTTGTTTTCAGTTCAATTAAAATTTGTTTAATTTATTCATGTATTAACTTAAAATACGTTTAATTTTTTTACATCAAATTTTATCCTTTTTTTTTTGTCTAATAAAAATTTAGTAATAGAATTTTATATATTTTTTAATAGAAAATAAAAAATATTTTATAGTTGATTTACTTATTGGGTTTTATAATAATGAATTTTAATGTTTAACTTAGTTGTAAAATTTGCAAAAATCTATAATTATTGTGAAAAAAAATATATTTTAAATGTTACAAATAATAAAATTAAAGCATGTTAATCATTAATATTATATATATATATATATATATGACGTCATCCGATTTGATCCCGGCTCAACAGGTCGGTTCGAGCGAACCTTTGGCTTTACCGGTTCAACGTCCGGTCCGACCCAGACAACATGGTACAAATGATACTTATTCAAGTATCACTTTAAAAATTTATTAAAAAATAAATAAGCTGATACTTGTGAACAATATAATAGAGTAGTAAGTCTACTCAAGATACTTGAAAAGAATATCCATAATACTCTATTTAAGAATCTAATATTGGTGAATAGTATACGAGTATTAAAAAAAAGCTATAGTGTGATGAGCATCGAAACATGTGTCCAAATTCTGTCGCATGTATAAACTCGTTTCATACAAGTTTTTGCGTATAACTTTTGTCCAAACTACTCCATCCATCACAATGAAAATTTTCTACTACAAAAATATACAATTTTTTATGAATTTTATTATCGTTTTCTTGAACAGGATATTTCATTGAAACTTAGAAATTATTAAAATTAAACGATTTCATTAAAAACATATTATTTCACTATTTAAGGGAAATTACATTGTCTTAATAACATATAAAAGAAATAAACAAATGATTTCATTTGCAAGAAGTCCTCCTCACCAGTGTGTGTCTATATCTATATAAATCAAATGCCACTCAGTCACTTCCCTCTCATCACCTCTCAGGCACCCAGTCTTGGTTCTTTCCAGCAACAACAACAATTAATAAAAAAATAATAATATAAGCTTTCACAGAATATATAGAGAAAGGAAGAAGCAGAACCAGAGTCGGTTCACCCTTCTCTTTTCTCTTGCTTTCCGTCCGGCCAGCCTATAAATTCCGAGAGGAGATCGATGGGAACGAAAAAAGATCCTACGATGACAAAGAAGAAGAAGGGATCATCATTCTTCTCAATCTTCATGCAAGCCGATAACATTGACAAATTGTTGATGTTCGTCGGCTTCTTGGGAGCCGTCGGCGACGGGATATCAATGCCGGCGATGCTTCTCCTCACCAGCAAACTCATGAACAACGTCGGTGGCGCCGCCGCATCAGCTCAAAACTTCAGCGATAACCTCAACAAGGTCCGTCTTTCTTTCTTTCTTGCTTTCTCGGCGACGAAAGTCTAACTCACTTGAAAAAAATTCATTGCAATCAATCCAGAATGTGCTGTTGCTCTGTTACATGGCGTGCGTGCAATGGCTCGCTTGCTTTCTTGGTATGCTTCCTGATACTCGGTTCGGTGTATTCCTGATATTTTCTTTAGAAGAGCCCATTTGTAATATTTTTTTTTTTTTCTTACTCGGTTTTTGTTTTGCAGAGGGTTATTGCTGGACGAGAACAGCAGAGAGACAAGCTTCAACGTTAAGGGCGAGGTATTTGAAGGCGGTGCTCCGACAAGAAGTCGGTTACTTTGACTTACACGTTACAAGCACGGCGGAAGTCATTGAAAGTGTGTCGAGTGACAGTCTTGTAATCCAGGAGGTCATAAGTGAAAAGGTTGCCTTACCTTCATCGGAATTTTTATTTATTTATTATTATTAATTTTTTTTTTTTTATAAATGAATGAACAATCTCATAACCATCAACATTTTCAGGTTCCAGTGTTCTTGATGAATTTAGCCACTTTCATTGGGTCCTACGTTGCAGCCTTCGTAATGGAGTGGAGGTTAGCTATTGCGGGATTTCCATTTGTGATATTTCTGGTAATTCCGGGGATGATGTATGGGAGAGCGCTCATGGTGATCGCTAGAAAAATCAGGGAAGAGTATAGCAAGGCGAGTACAATCGTAGAACAAGCCATTTCTTCCATCCGAACAGTTTACTCCTTCGTCGGAGAGACTAAAACCGCAGCAGAGTACTCTGCTTCTCTCGAGGGAACATTTAAATTAGGACTTCGACAAGGTTTAGCGAAAGGCTTGGCGATCGGAAGTAATGGCATCGTTTTTGCAATTTGGTCCTTCATGTCTTATTACGGCAGTAGATTGATCATGTACCACGGCGCTAAAGGAGGGACGGTTTTCGCCGTTGGTGCAGCCATTGCCATCGGAGGATTGTAAGTAATTAGTTATATATATATATATATATATATATATATATATCATCTTCTCTATTGGAATTCTTCGAATTAAATGTTGTTGAATTATCTTTCGTTATAAACAGATCATTGGGTTCCGGTTTGTCCAACCTGAAATACTTCTCTGAAGCCAGTGCATCCGCGGAAAGAATCATGGAAATCATTGAAAGAGAGCCTAAGATTGACTCCGACGACATGGAGGGGGAAATATTATCCACCGTCTCTGGCAAAGTCGAATTTAAGCACGTCGAGTTCGCGTATCCTTCAAGGCCGGAAAGCATAATATTCAAGGATTTCAATCTAAAAATTCCGGCAGGAAAGACGGTGGCACTAGTGGGGGGAAGTGGGTCTGGGAAATCAACAGTTATTGCTTTGTTGCAGAGGTTTTATGACCCACTTGGAGGAGAAATATTTGTGGATGGGGTGGCCATTAATAAGTTGCAGCTAAAGTGGTTAAGGTCCCAGATGGGTCTTGTGAGTCAGGAGCCTGCACTTTTTGCAACCACCATTAAAGAAAACATACTTTTCGGCAAGGAAGATGCGTCTCTTGAGGAGGTTATTGAAGCTGCGAAAGCTTCCAATGCTCATAACTTCATCCGTCAGTTGCCCCAGGGTTATGATACCCAGGTTTGTGCCTCTTTCTCTTTAAATTTTTTTTTTTTTTTCATGTTTTATTTTATTTCTTTTCTAATACTATAGAGTATAAATCTATCTAATTGATAAGAATCGTTGAACTGTACAGAGAGTTGACCAAAGCAAGCAATAGTGTTTTCCCATTTGGTAGATTATTCCATTCTTGTCTTAAAGTTGGTCATAGTGTGAGAATGACAAAGCTCTACTTTTAGAAGGTGCACGACACAGGCTCACGTTCGATTAATGATCGTTTACTCAAATTATGATGTTTTATTGTGTTTAATGTTCAAAATTATATCCTTTTACTTACAAATAAATATTTTTAAAAATTATTTTCAATTTTTACTTATATGAAATTATTAATTTTAAACACTGAATACAATAAAATACTATAATTTAAGTAGATAATATGTAGTCATAACATTCATAAGAGAATCAGATTGTTACTAATAAGAATAATTTTATTATTCTTCAATCGAGTCGACTCGAGTAATATTGAGATACGTATGAACACAACACACCCACGCAGATACGTATGAACACAACACACCCGCGCAAACACTGCGTATTTCTAATTAGCGTACGTACCTTCCCTGGATAAGTTAGTTCCTCCTTACTTTTCCGAAGACCTGACGTCGGTGACTTTTTAACTTGGATGTTCTAAGATTTGAACCAGACGTACTTATTAATAAATGATTTTGTCTGTACTTTGAGTGCATCTCCATTGATTCTCTTGTGATCGTTTCTAATATATTCCTCTCCATATCACTAATTATGTTTAAAAGAGTAAAATATAGGCCTCAATAAAAAAAAAAAAATTGATTTTACTTTACTAATATAATAACGTGTAATCATAATTAATCGGAACTATTTTAATGAATTATCCAGGTAGGCGAGAGGGGAGTTCAGATGTCAGGAGGACAGAAGCAGAGGATAGCCATAGCAAGAGCCATAATCAAAGCGCCAAAAATCCTACTCCTCGACGAGGCCACAAGTGCATTGGACGCAGAATCGGAGAGAATTGTGCAGGAAGCTCTTGACAAGGCGGCGGTGGGGCGTTCCACCATCATAATAGCCCACCGCCTGTCAACCATTCGAAACGCTGACCTCATCGCCGTCGTTCAAAACGGCCAAGTCGTGGAGACCGGCTCACACGCTGAACTCATCGAAGATGAAACCGGTTTATACACCTCACTCGTCCGCCTGCAACAAACCGAAACAGGCAACAACCAAACCAGCATAATTACCTCCGCCGCGTTAGCCGCCTCCGGGTCCAATCTAAACAGCGGTAGGCACAGCACGAGCAGCCAAAGACTGTCGGTGTTTAGCAGGTCCAGCTCGGCTAATTCAGTCGCTCAAAGCAACAAAGCGGAGAATGGAATCATTTCAACTGAACAGGAATTTCCGGTTCCCTCATTTAGAAGACTTCTGGCGATGAATTTGCCGGAGTGGAGGCAAGCGCTGGCGGGGTGCACCGGAGCTGTACTTTTTGGCGCGGTTCAGCCAGTGTACGCATATGCACTGGGTTCAGTAATATCGGTGTATTTCTTGCCGGATCACGACAAGATTAAGGAGAAGACTAGAATATATTCACTCTGCTTTGTGGGGTTAGCCGTCTTCTCATTTTTGATCAACATATGCCAGCATTACAACTTTGCAGCCATGGGAGAAGCCTTGACAAAGAGGCTCAGAGAACAAATGCTCTCGAAGATCCTTACTTTCGAAATTGGATGGTTTGACAAAGATGAAAATTCCACAGGTGCTATTTGCTCAAGACTCGCAAAAGATGCCAATGTGGTAAGTTTACGTGCAAGTTTTAGGGTCATGAGTAAAGTTAAATATCTAACATAAGAATCTGAGACTGATATATAACAAGTAATAAGTAAATTCCCCAATAATGTATCATACTTAATAAATTCCCCAAGAATTTATAATCTTTTTTTTCCTTGCAGGTGAGATCATTAGTGGGTGATCGAATGGCCCTCCTCATCCAAACTATTTCTGCAGTGACGATTGCTTTCACAATGGGATTAATTATTGCATGGAAACTGGCAATAGTGATGATAGCCATTCAACCCTTGATAATTGTTTGCTTTTACATTCGGAGAGTGCTCCTTAAAACCATGTCTCAGAAAGGCATCAAAGCCCAAGAAGAAAGCAGCAAGCTTGCAGCAGAAGCTGTCTCCAATCTTCGAACGGTCACCGCTTTCAGCTCCCAATCTCGGATTCTTCAGATGCTCGAGAAAGCCCAAGAAGGCCCGCGCCGCGAGAGCATTCGCCAGTCGTGGTTCGCTGGTATTGGGCTTGGCACGTCCAACGGGCTCGTCACGATAAGTTGGGCTTTTGATTTTTGGTACGGTGGGAAGCTTATGGTGGCCGGTTCGCTAGGAGCGAAAGCCCTTTTCCAAACCTTCATGATTTTGGTCAGCACCGGACGCGTCATTGCTGATGCGGGCACAATGACAAATGATCTAGCCAAAGGGTCCGATGCAGTCGGATCAGTTTTTGCTGTTCTTGACCGGTACACCTTGATCGAACCGGAAGACCCAGAAGGCCACCAGCCCGACGAGCTAACTGGCCATGTCGAGTTACGCGATGTTGATTTCGCGTACCCCGCCAGGCCCGATGTCATGATCTTCAAAGGATTTTCACTCAAAATCGAGGCGGGAAAATCGACTGCTTTGGTCGGGCAAAGCGGCTCAGGAAAATCGACCATAATCGGTTTGATCGAGCGATTCTACGATCCACTAAATGGGACAGTGAAGATCGATGGTCGAGATGTAAAATCTTACCACTTGAGAGAATTGAGAAAACACATTGCCCTAGTGAGCCAAGAGCCCGCACTCTTTGCCGGTACCATACGACAAAACATCACATATGGCGCATCAGAAAACATCGATGAATCCGAAGTTATCGAAGCTGCTAAGGTAGCAAACGCCCATGATTTCATTACATCTTTGAAGGACGGATACGACACATGGTGTGGGGACAGGGGATTGCAGCTCTCCGGGGGCCAAAAGCAACGAATCGCCATAGCCCGGGCCGTGCTTAAAAACCCGGCGATACTTTTGTTAGACGAAGCTACGAGCGCACTGGATAGTCAGTCGGAAAAAGTGGTGCAAGACGCACTGGAAAGAGTGATGGTCGGAAGAACTAGCGTGGTCGTGGCGCATCGGCTAAGTACGATTCAAGGTTGCGACACGATAGCAGTTTTGGACAAAGGTCGCGTCGTTGAGAAAGGGACGCATTCGGCTTTGCTGGCGAAGGGTCCCGACGGAGCTTACTTCTCGCTCGTTAGCCTCCAAAGAACTAGTGGCTCCAGTTCGAATAATGCCATCAACTAAAACTGGGTTGATTTTTATGTATCTATATTTAATCTTTGAGCGCAGTAACATATGACCATAGTTTTTATCGTAATCTTAGCCTTACCTTTGTCTGCAAAAACCGTTCCGACAAGGTAAAGAATCTAATGATGTTTGAATGCTATTAGAGTCATATTTCTTCTTTCTTTTTTAATACAATAATCAATTTTGGATCGTCTAATATATAAAATTATGTTTGTGCACGAGTTCGCAACATATATAGTACCATTACGTTGATGGAAAAATGTTGCTATTGGTGTACAAAAGTGTTACCTTTTTAAACATAAAACACAAATAAGGTATTGGATATGTACATATGTATCATAAAAAATGTGCCGCTTTAGGTGATAAGAAAATGTTGCTTAAACGAAAGTGTTTCGATAGCTATGCAATATTTGAAAATTTATTTTCTTAGATCTATTGCGACATTTTTAAAAAAATCCCTTAAAAACAGCACGTTTGCGGTGTTGCAATAGCTTAGTGACTCTTGGCCTTGCCTTCCTCGTCTTCCTTTCTTCTCTGCTGCTTAATAATTAGCTTCCAGCTTTTTGAAGTTTGGAGTCTCATCTCACATTGTGTGTGAGGCCCACTGTAGGGTTCACTAAAAACATATCGCTATCTGATCTCATTGAAGCTCTGCTCTTTCCTTTTCAGTTCATAGTTAGATCGATCAACATTAATGTTCTGAAACACTCTTCCATAGATACATAGCCGAAGTTGCATAGACAAATAGTGCGGGAAACCGTACTATTTTTAAAATAGAGAGAGTACAAAATATTGTCTAGACAGTAAATAGTGTGAGTTTGGGCAAACCAATAGACAAATATTGGAACAATATAGTCTTATCGTTGGTCCTGAATGGCCCTGCTATTGAAGTTTTAACTTAAACTTGGGCTCAATTATATATTTTATGGACCTTATGAAGGAAAAATATCAATTTTTTTCTAAAAATATTGTCATTTTTTCTTAAATTCAAAAGTTAATTTAAAATTCGCTCTAAAATAAAAATGTTCTCAATTTAGTCACAAATAAAGAGACCCAAGTGTTAATGACTCTAATTTATATATAAAAAAACAAATTCATCATTAATATTAACTAGCAAGTACAATATTGTGTTTCCGAAGAGCACATGTAGCCATCAAATGTGACTCTTGCACAAGTGATCTGTTAACTTTCCTAATGGATAAGTCAGGGAAGGCTTTAGTATATTGCCTAATATCCTCTATAGTATTACATGTACCTCCTTATGCGCTGTCTGTGCCTCCCATAGTTGATTTATCATCAGCAGACTGTCAATAAGAAATTGAATCCAACCTTTTGCAATAGAATATTGTATTGCTCTAAGGCATGCCAAAGCTTCCATCTGCAATGGAGATTCTCCCCTTGCTCTACATCCCCTCTTTCGAAGAATCGTACCTCATCTATCTTTTATTACCCACCCTATGCCCATTGTTCCGTCTTCTGCTCTGAGCGCACCATCTACTTAGATCACTATACTTATGGGACAGATGAAGATGTATTCTTATTTCTTTGTAGTGTTATTTATTCCAATTTATTTCTTTTGTTTATCTTTAGTTTTTTAATATATTTTGTTTATGCTATTCTTTCTCTTCATTATTCTTTTTTTTCTTTTTAATTTATTAAAGCTTTTCTTTTATTTTTATTTTCTAGTAATGAATTTTTTTTGTTACAGTTATGTATTTAAGTAAGTTATTAAATTTGAGAAAATATTTAATTGTAGTGTAAAAAATACTTTTTTACATGTTAAAAAAATTACTCCCTCCGTCCCATTCAAAGAGTCATGTTTGTAAGAGAGTAGTATATAATAACTATATAGATATAGTTGTAACATAACCTGACCCTTCTCTCAGAGGATTAGCAACAAGTCCCCCAATCGAGTCCTGACCCCAATCTCAACCGAATCGACTCCTGACCCCGAATCCAAGACAAATCGGCACCGAGTCGACTCCTGACCCCGAATCCAAGACAAATCGGCACCGAGTCGACTGCTGGCCCTAATCTCAGCCGAATCGACTGCTGGCCCCTAATCTAAGCCAAATCGGCACCGAGTAGACTCCTGGCCCAAATCTCAACCGAATTGGCACTGAATCCCCTAATCAAGTCCTGACCCTAATCCCAAACAAATCGGCACAGAGTCAAACTCCTGACCTGACCTGACCCTTAATCTCTGCCGAATCAACGTCCGATCGAGTTGTTAAACATTGCCTGCAACATACCATTGTGTTTTAGTGGGCATAAAAACTACACACAACAGTCACTCATCAGCTAGAAAAGAAAAAAATTCACATTTGGAAGGAATTTTGACTTTTACTATAATACTTTTGCTGTTGTCCACCATCAATTACATAGTTCTTCAAATCATAATATACCGACCGACCGTCTGAGAAGAAAACTGGTTTCAAATCTGACAAGGCTACCAGAAAAACTCTCTAAAAGTGAAGGCATTGCAATTTCAGGCTCTTCTTATGAACCAATGTAAAGAGCACATAAATAGACACATCTCTACATGCAAAGGAACATGGGTGATGGGGTCAACTATATTTACAAAAGAATGGCTCAGAAGCCACCATTATCATCTGACGACGAGAGCGATTACAACCATCGAGAACTTTTCACTTATTTGGCTGGCAGAGAAACACAACGGTACAAGAGAGAGTCCACGCTGCCTTCGCCCGGAACACATGATTTATCCCAGCCGAGTTTTTACATTCTGAAACGAACTCAAGAGGTATAAACAATCACGAAGGCAAGTAAATAAACTTCAAACTATTCAAGATTTGCCAGTATGAAAGGAACGAGTAAAAAGGATTGCGAAAAAGAGGTAAGCAACCATGGCACAAGATCCAACAATCTACTAGTTTAAAGACAGACATCCTCTATTAGCAGATAGGCATTCATACCTTGAATCCAAGCAGAATCGAGACAGCAGAGGCAAGTATTATGATGATGCTGACAAAAACTTGTGAAACTTTTGTACCCTTGGATGATCAGATCTGCCTCCTGTTACATTTCTTCTTTTCCTTCCCGCACGGATGAAAAAATCCTCAGTATCAAGGACATAGGAAATCTGCCAGAATAGTGGAAAAAATAAGGTCAGTGTGCCAACCAATAGGACAAGGATCAGGAATGTAAGAGGCCCCAACCATTACGAGGTACAAATATGATTAGCTTTGAGACAGTTAAAACAGAGCAAAGAAAAGGACCCACAAACCTAGAAACCGCATAAAACTTGGTTCGAACAGCACAAAAAAGGGCAAAAGTCTAAAAAATAGCCAGTCAAAGGTCACCTCTAACTGGGCAAAAGTCCAAAAAAAGTGAGCAAGACAAGCAAGCTAAGAAAGGGAAAAGTGCCACAATGAGGAAAACATTCTGAAGACAAGGTGTTCAAATTAGAACTTTTGGGCTAGTCCTTTCAATCAACTAGTCAGTTTTACATGGATTCAAGCAAACATTGACAAAATTTTATTGACTTGGGACAGTACCAAGGGGCAACCCATCCACTATGCTGGTATCGAGAGATAATATGAATAAAATGCATTTACACTTCTAAACTTGCAAGCATTTATAACTAATTTTGCAGATTTTCCATATGCACCAGCCACAAATCAAGATTATACAACTACTGATCAAATTGAGCATTAATGGTGAAGTTTATAGCATTCATGGGCAGAAAGAAATACTGAAGTATTAGTCTTGGTGAACCCAAAAGGGGATCTTCTAAGAGCAGACCCTATTGAACGGTAAATAATCCACCCATGCAAAAAGCACATACCTTTGATGAGCTGGCAGACATCTTACACTCCAAACCATTCCATACTCGAACAGTTTCCATGGCCTTACAAATGGCAGATTCCTCATCCATATCTGCGTATTTAGACCTGCTTCTGCACATAACCAAAATAAAAGATTTAATATGGAAAACATATGAAATGGACATAACTTTGGGACACGTGGATAGCCGCCCCAAAGATACTTCAGAAATGGAAGAAATTGTAACAGGAAATGCCTAGCCAAATGCAGTCAACAGACATAGCGACATTTTAACTGATTCCAGGAACTTTAGGATACAGGAAATGTTGTCTCAATAACACAAGATATGCCTCAAATATCCCATTAATTTTTCATACCTTCTTAAGTTCTATAAAGATAAGTTACTAAGTTGCATTAGTTAAAAACAGCACCAATACCTTTTCAGCAAAACAGCTGATGACTCCTTTTTCCCATGGCCAACTGAAAGGTAATCATTATAGAGATAGGCTGCAAAATTTGGATCTATGGAGACTGCAACCACCTCGGACTTCTCATTTCCATCATCCATCAGTTGGATGGACAACCTTGTAGGAGGAGATGTCTAGAAAAGCACAGGAATCAATTATCATTACAAAAACAATGGAACAAAAAAAGTTGCCAATTGCAAATAAATTTTAGACGAGTAAAAATCACAAGGTATTAGAAAACCTACACACTCAAACCGATATATGTTCTCCTCATAAAGAATGACATGTGAATTCTCATAATACACCGAGTCAACAAATTTCTCAGGCATCCGAGATTTTTCATACTCGTATAACTGGAGTAACTTGTTGTCCAACTCGTCACTTGAAACACTTTGAAGCTGCAGAATATCTATGAGTCAGAATCTTGGGAAGGGCAAAGAAATGATACAAGAGCAAGAACTTGCACAAATAAATGTAAGGTACCTGCTTGACCAACTTGTATATTAGTTTGTCCAAAGTAAAAAGCACATAAGACTGGTTTCCAATAATTGATCGGCAATCATCCTCGAACTTGGTATTGTCAGCAGATCCATCGAGCAAGCTATACAATGCACTCATAAATCTGCATTATACATGATTGTCAGTTACTACTTTCTGTATCCACTTGATTTTTAAATTATGGTTTAGGAACACGCAATCTGCTGTACCACCTGGCATAGGGATCAGTATCAGTATCCTTTGCATTTCTCCATTTCACTTCAGATGATGTTGAGTTCTGCTTAGCCGACAATAACCTTTCATACAACATCTGCAATAAATCCAAATCAATACACGGCGTTGAAAAACAACAGTCTATCCCTATTTTAAGGAGGAGGTAAACAAAAATCACAAGAAATGGTAGAGACAAATTTATCTTCTCCTCCCTCCATTCCTCCCAGATCCACAAGAGGAAGGTACTCATGGTTAAAGTATAGCTACTTAAGAAAAACAGTTTCCTGCATCTACTGCAACCTCACTCTATTCAATGCTCACCATCTCTCAGGTAAAGGGACAGTTTCCTACACCTACAAGCTAAAAAGCTCCAACACAATTTCAAATGAAAAGAGTTAAGAAATTAAGATACATCTTACTTGATGAAGCCTCACGAGCACATAGAAAGAATCATTTCCGTAAAAAATCCGTGAGTTCTTCCTTCCACTATCACCAGACAGCAAAGGCACATGCTTTGAGAGAGGTTTAGAATTCAGTAGAAACCTCTCAGACATTGGCATCGAGGTACCATCTCCACCAACAAAATGAGCCTCACTACCTCCTTCCACCTCACCTTCACTCTCACCCTTACCATCGAGATCATCATGTTCTCCATCTTCCTCTTCTTCATTCTCTTCTCGGGAGCACTCATCAGCAGCAGATTCACTGCCTGAAACATCTTCACCAGCTTCAGAAACATTTTCACTGTCTTCATCATCTGCATCTGCATCATTTTCACCTGCAGCATCCTGGCAACAATTCTCTTCACCTCCACCATTTGGATATTGCATGTTCTCATCACCATGAGTGGTGCCAGTTATGCCTTGTGAGCCCCCTTCACGATAGGCAACAAAATTGTCCTCCTCAAAATCACCATTTGGTGACAATTCTCCCTCCTCTTTCTCATTTTTGGATGGATCAACAGAATCCTTATTATATCCATTGGATCTGGACCCTTCCGCAAACCCTCCATTTGCCAGTGCCATCAATCTTGAAGCATCTGCTCCCTGCATCACAAATGATGTTACATTCCACAATGTTAAACCAATCCACCAAAAGAATAAAATAAACACTACAAACAAGCATGTGCATGCAGACCTAAACCACGGACACAGGAGGAAGAAGGCAAAAAGTCTCAAACAGGGAAAATGATAGAATGATATTTATGCCTCCCATGTCACAGTACCTATTCTTTCCCAATTCCTCTTCCCAAACCCAGAAAAGCCCATAGATAAAACATCATACCTCAGATGAAAGAATATCACACAATGACTTTGCACCATGATTATCATCTACTCCACCACCCCCATTACTAGGGCGTGAGGAAGTTCCACCACGTCCTGAAATATCAAGAAGATGCAACAAATAATTAGAGTGAAGAAGGTTAAAATGCACCAAATCACATAAAAGTTTAGAAAGAAAAACAAATGATACATATTACACTAGCGGAATGTGATACAGTTAGATGAGAAGTCTTGTTCAGGTCTAGTTGTATTGACTGACCTGAAGACATTTCCAAACTGACTCTTCCATGAGCTGCATCTGGTCCTGCAGCGACTGCTGCATCAGATGTAGTTAACCGCTCGCTAGAAGCCACAGGTAATCCATCTTCTTTAGGTAAAGTGTCAGCATTTGTGAAGCCAGTTCTGACAGAGTTTACAGGTGGTGACGGGTCTGCATCTCCATTACAGGTGGGCTTCAATAGCTTAGAATTCATCGTAGTAGCATCAGCAGCTGGGCTTCCATCACTTTCAACTACACTTGTCCCTGTGCCTTTTGCTGTACGATGCTTAGCTACCAAATCATCATCGGTAGCTTCTTGACCACGGGGCCGAGGAGGAACGCCTAAAATTGCCTCAAGGAAGGTCGTCCAAAGCCTCATAACTTTACTTAATTGTTCTTTAGTAGAGCAAACCTCTTCGCATGAATATTTTATAAGTTTATACAAATCTTCATGAATTTCAGTATCAGCATACTCAAATTCGAGATTTGGAATTATAGGATGTCTACTTCCTGCAGCAATGGAAAGAAGCACATCATCCTCTTTCTGCTTTTTCTCCTTAATCTCTTTGATCTCCATCACCAAGGCTGCAAATGAAAACACAGGCAGGACAAGTGAGACCCAAAAATGATCAGGAGGCGGAGACCATACCCAAGAGATTCATGTCACAGTTGCATACAGAACTATCAATGACAACACTATACTGAGAGAATATCATAGAAGAAAACTTAATTTTCAGTCCAGAAGAAGGTAACCAAACAGTACAAAAATGATATTCTGCCATTCAAAACATACAACTATGGTAAATATAGACCAAAAATGATTATTGAAAAAAAAAAAAAAAATGTGATCCAGTAATTAAACGCAAAGATCAACTCACATTTTGTGCTCAAATTCTTTGAATCTTGTTGCTTGAAGTAGAAACTACGGTGATCCAGTGACTTGTAATGGTTCTTTGCATAAATTTCTGCCCACACTTTGTTAAAGTCAGAACGGCATTTGGTCCACTCCTCCTGCTTCTGCTTTAGTCGAGTCAATATAACAGGCAAGGCAAGAGATGGATTTTTGCGCAAAATGTCCATCACATCCAAGCCATGGTCACCATAGAGGCGTTCAATGCATCTTAGATTTAGAGCTACAGATAATAAAAGCACAAACAAAAACCCCAATATATGAATATCACAGAGGCCTGCACAAGTACTTAATATCCTGAGTGCAATAATGACAAACCTGTGAAATGGTCTTCTATCCGGATTGGACTATCTGCACCAATCGAATTATCATTAATGCCATTCAACAATTCTTCGGCACGCTTTGCAGCTGAGCTGACCGACTCCAGTAACATGTCTAGCTCAAATCTGGTGTCAAAATGACGGTTAAAAAGACGAAGATAATCGACAGTAGTGGTGTACAATATGCCAGCAAAGTCCAGAAAATAATAAGATAAAAAAGAATTCAGTCATGCAAAAGTATATTTACCTATCATCTTCACATCTAAAGAGACTTTCTTCATACTGGTTTCTGCGCATGTGTTTGAAAGAGTAATCCTCACTTCCTGATGTAACAGACACCCAATGATCATTTAAGACTTGAGCACCAAGCTCAGACCTCTGACTTGCTGATGGGATTGGATACTGCAGAATCAATACATTTATAGAAACTAAGAAATGTTCTGGAAGTGCGTGCCACATATTGCAATTACATAGGCAACCAGCTTTGAAAAATCAAAATAAAATTTCATACATCCTCAGGAAGAAGCCGGTAGCTTGGAGTGCATCGTTGACAGTTTGAGAGGTCGAGCTCCTGAATGGATTTTCCCCAGTACTTTTCCTTGTATCGATCTTTTTCCTTGGCTATATCTATGTCACGTTTACGATCCCTTTCCTTTTCTTCAGGCTTCAATGATTTTGAAGCATGTCCCTCATTCCACAAAGATTCTGCTATTTATCAAGCCATTTGATTAGGTTGCATTAGAACATCTTCAAATGAAAATAATTTGTATCCTCTCAAAAGCAGGTAATAAAATGCAAAAACTAGGGTATCAATCAAACTATTTGCCCAAAGAAAAGCTTTCAAACTTACTTTTGCTCATCACACCAAGAAATCCATCTGCAGGAAAGGCCTCAGTCAGAAATGAACTCACATTCAGAGCAATATCTATCAAAATCAAGATTTTAGTAGTTTACCAATTTTTTCACAACGCTCTAAAAACTCATTGAATCCCTCCATAAGATCAGGATATTTTCCAAGTAAATCAGCAACCTGGGGAAAAAGGGGAGAAAGAAAAACTCTTAACTTCGTGGCAATCAAGCCATATTTACAATATTAAATTGTACACAATAACTTATGATACAAAGGAACGTATCAAGTATTACAAGGGAAAAATTGCAGCAAAAACATAGTATATTTTTCATGCATTCAGATGAAATGACAATATATCATAACATGAATGGAACCAACTTCAAGCCATTAAACCACCTAAGATTACCAAAAATGTCATTATCATATGAATTCATATAAACCACAAAACAGCTGAAGATGTAATAGGACAAGACCTAAAGCAGCAATAAATAGAAAATAATTAATTATAATGAGTCTTGCTTAACAGCAAACATAGCATTTAGGATTTATACATTCATGTTGAAAATTGTGTGCAATCCCAACACATGCTCCAAGATATGGCAAAAGGGAATAACAATGATGAAGACTGGAAGAAATCAAGTGAAATGTTACCACATTCAATCTTTAAAAAAAAATAAGAGCAGTGACCCAGTATTGAATGTCACTTTCAAAAGAATAAAAAAAAAAAATAGGAGCATCTACACACATACCAAACTCTGCAACTCTTTCCTTGTAATTATTTCAGTGCTATAGATATGGAGACACTTCAAGAATGCCTGGTAATCATCAGGATTTCGCAACCTCTCCTTCACTTTTTCACAAAAGGAGAACTCCTGGCTGTAAGCACCTGGAAACATCGGAAAGATCATGCCTATAAGTTAACAAATGAGATTAATCTATAGCAATATATCAAATGTAAATCAAATTCATATAAGCAAATCCTATAACAAAGTAAAGAAGGCTACTTTCATGTAAAGAAAGTACACATTTATTCTTCTTCCTGCTTTTAATGCCATTTTTTACGACTAAAAGAGAGAGCACTTGCATATCCGTGATGAATGCTACATCAAATAAGCATTATAATGTCCTAATTTGAAACAACAAATAAAATGGAGCATGTCATTCCAAATTTATAAGCATGACATCTCCAACTGAAGGTTAAAAGGGCCTTTAGTGGGTTATACCCAAGAGAGAAATCATCACTAACTCACTTTTTAAGGAGTCTTTATCATCACAGGAAGCTGAAACCGTATTCCCTCCAAAGTCTTCAACCTTACGAGCAAGTTTTCTTTTTTCACTAGCACGATGGATGCCCATGTCTCCATTATTTTCATTATCAGGCTCTCTATAATCCTGATCTCGGATTCTCCTATCCCTATTCTCCCGTTCAGGGCGCTTCTTCTGATCCTTATGCAATCTCACCACAGTCTTATCATCGTCAGTATCAGGACGCTCTACACTAAGATCCCGTTCAGCATGGGGACCAACAATTCTATCCCGTCGGAAGCGTTGCTGAAAATCGTAGTGCAAACACAGCTTGGTAAGAAATGATTAAAACAGATAGTTCATTTATAAGCATTACAGGTTCTGGCAAGTCAAGGATTGAAAGTGTATACACCTTATCCATCTGCGATTGACGGAGAGCAGGCATGGCAGAGCTTCTCTCATCATAACGCTGAAAAGAATGTCTGGCAAAAGAAGGATGGGGTGCTGCTGCACTAGCAGAAGTATCTGGTAAAAATCTAGTGAACTCGTCTAGCAAATCTGGATGGTCTTCAAAAAGCGCTGCTACCTGTGTACATCCAAATAATTTAAAAAGTAAAAACAAATGTAAGAGAACAACATGGAGCAAGTATTAGTGTTACTGATAAAATGAAAAAGGACATCAATTCAGCAGAACTCGAAATACAACCTCTTGGTAGACTTCACTAATGCCCTTGTGTTCCTTCCGATACATATTCAAAATGTCCAGAAAGGATTTATAGACATGATCGTCATCTATAAAACGTTTCTGCAGAAAGAAGAAATGCACAAAGATTCCATTTCAAAACCAATTACAGACATAAACTTAATAGCACACTAATGTATATAGAAGTAAAGTAAAATTCACCTTTATTTTGTTAACGAAACTTATAGCCTCCTCAAATTCAACGGTTCTCTTGGGTGGGGCCTCGTCTTCATCATTCAGGGTGATTTCATACCCTTTTGGCAAGAACGTATTAAAACCAAGAATTAGGTTAGGATGCCCTTTAAATAGATCTTTAACCCGACCAATGACACCCGTAGTATCGATTCTGTAAGAAATACATGAGTGGGCACGTTAGAGGAAAAAAAATCAATCAAATGACGAAAAAATTTGCTTCTGATTAGGGAAATTGAGGTACCTTTGCGCCTTAAAATCCTTCATAACATCAAGGAAATGATCATACTTATCTCTTTGATCTTGAAACATGTCTTTAACTTCCTTCAAATACGTTAAAGCATCATTTGTTGTCAGCTTCTGTGAACCGCCGCCACCACTACCACCCGTTCCACCACCGTTACCACCACCTGCGCTTCCCCCAGGAGCTTGCGGCTGCCCATAGCTTCACATGAAAGTATGGGGAAAAGATTAGGTCAAGATCTATTGTTTCAAATAAACGCATTTGCTCCAATCTCGTGCGCATATTAGCAAAACTACGCTACCAGATTAGCGAAAGCAATTAGCTGCTTACCAAAAAAGTTTGTGGAAACAGAAACAATGATCTATCAATTCAAAGAAACGCATTTGCTCCAACCTCGTGGGCAGATAGCAAAATTATGCTACCAAATTAGCGAAAGCAATCGGCTTCTAACCCTAAAGGTTTGCGGAAAAAGACACAAAGACCCCTCCGGCCCAAAACCCCCAATCCCAAAGCCAAATGAACCACCCTCCAAAAAGGGAATGGGAAAAAAATAAAACAACAAACAAACAAACAAAATGCATATCCACAAAAGGAAAAAATCTGTAAAACAGGAAATGAAGCGTCGCACGGAAACTAACCAATAAGTAATGTGACAGCAGAGCACAAAGTATAAAAATCAAAACTTTACTTCAGACTATTGTTCCTTCAATTCTCTAGAGAACCAATTGGCAGCCCAAAAGTTGTAAGACAAAACCTAACATATTTGGATACTAAACTAGGGCATCCTCCAACTCTGATCAAAAAATTTAAGCAAGAAAACACCACATGACGCTAAATTCTAGTGAATCAACCGAAGGTCACCCATCATACGGTCATACTAAATTTCATACAGCAACAAACCAATTATAGGTAGAGAGTCACGAAACATGATCTTGAAAAACAATAACACAACACATCCTCCTTCAGGATCAGACTTAACACATACGATGATGAAATCCAGTTAAACAAGAAAATCAACTAACTACGCCACGACCATGGGAATTTAAAGAAAAAACAAAATCCAAACAAAGAAAGGAAAATAGAGCTCACGATTCTGCACGGGAGCCAAATGGGCGCTTAAAAGGAGGGTTGCCAAAACCATCTTCTCTTCCCCGCTTCATATCTGCAAAAACAGTTCATATAAGAAGAATCAGGCAAAAACAAAAACAAAAAATGAAAATGAAACACCACCAATTACTAATCTTCTGTGGTTTAGAATAAACCCACCTACAATCCACCCTCAGAAAATTTCTGAGGAAAAGGGAAACAAAAATTAACTCAGCAGATCTAACTAAGAGAATCGGAAGAAAACTTCTTGAATAACTTTTGATCAACGAAACACTCCAATCCCGTCTTCTTTTCCCTCTCGACTCCCTAGAGCGAAACGCTCCATTTATCTGCCTCTCTCAGTAGTATTTTTTTTCCCTTTCCCTTCCCCCTTTCTATTCCCCCTGCTATTGCTACTCAATCTAACAACGTTTGGAACAACAACAACAACAACAACAACACAGACGCACAAACAGACACGCACAAAGTGTATCAAACTCTTTTCTCTCAGCGTATTATGAAGAACCCCAGAGGTGAAGAAAAAAATATGTAAAGCGAGAGAGGGTGAGGGGAAAAAAATTAGGAATTATAAGGCACACTTCATATATATATGACAAGGGAGACTCTCTGGAAATCCTATTACGTGACTCTCCCCTTCTCTTTACTTTTTTGAATAAACAAAAATATTAATATTAATAATAATAATAATAATAATAATAAAATGATTTTTCACGTAATTTTATTTCAGAAAAACAAAATTAAAAGGTCTAAATGACGGAAACAAAATTGATAAAATTTCGAAATGGCTTATTTAGTAGGATGGATGACGATGAAAAATGATGGCTTTGTGAGAGCGCAGGCAAGACTGCGGAGAAAGGGAGGTTTTTTTTTTTGCCTTTTATTTGTCACGGTCGAATGCCTTTTAATTTATCATGGCGATTTACCTTTGGGCTCATGCGTCTTTTTCTTTCTTACTACCGCGCGCATTTTGCACTGTTTGGGCCTTTCTTCCCATCCGCCGAGTGAAGTGAGAAATGGAACCCTAATGGAAGCCCAATGAGTTTTGTTAGAAAGCCCAATTAGGGGGGACGGTCATTTCTAAGTGGGCTCTAAGGAGGTCTGTTTTGGGAAGATTTTGTTTTGAATGAAATTGCTTTCGGATATTTGTGTAGAAAAGATAATAAAAGTGAAATAATTAGGTTTTTTTTTTAATGAAATTTTATAAAAACCTGAAGGTGTTTATATTGAATTTTAGAAAAAAAATGATACTCTCTCTGTTCCATTAGAAGAGTCAACTTTGATCAATGTACAACTTATTATGAGTGTCAAGGTACAACACATAAAATAGCTGATTTGATATTATTTATTCCATATATATCCTTACTTATTAAGTATGGGATAATTGTGGACCACACATGATTATATTAATAACGGTATGAAGAGTAAAAAAATCTAAAAGTGTACTATTTTATTATAACAAAATATATTTTTCAAAGTGAACTATTCTAATGGAACGTAGTAGTATTTGTTTATGAACAGTCACATAACAAAAGTAACAGAGCCTTCAACTGTATAAGGTGTGATCTTATGTAACGCAACCGTTCCAAATCGTTTCGATCGTAATATTGTAGGTTCTTCGTATGTATTCGTGTGTATCAAAACTCAAATGGTGAGTATGTAATTTAAGAAAATATAAGGAAAGTAACAATTGAGTGACAGATGTTAATATGGTCATTTTGTCATTTTAAATTAAAGTATTCAGTCAATTACGATAAGAATTCATTTTAAAGTTTTCCGTTTATATCATGACATAACGGGTTATACACATTTTCCTAGTAATATCGTGCCATTGTATTATTGGCTATTAATATAAAAATATTTGTTTTCTTCGAAATGGCTTAACAATAATAGATGCTTACTAAATATTTGTAATTTGGCCAATAGAGAAAATTTATTTTTTGTAAAGTATTGCATATGTGGTCGAGGATGAATTATTTAGTTTAACGTCTACACTATGTATGATGGTGCAATCAGATACATTCATGTGGTGTGGTGCTATTTTGGGGAATGTGAAGCACAAGTAAGGGGTCCAATAATTTAAATATTCATCCATCATTGGCTTGTTACACTGTTTTTTTGAATGCAATGGATGTATATGATCATTTTCCATGATTGAGAGTCTTGAGACTTATATTTGTATTGATTTAAATGTATTAAGAAAATAAAATTTGTAATTAAAATCTTAGTTTCACTTTCAACCAAAATGTCATATATAGGGTGCGTTTGGAGGTTATAAATGGGTATGGACAAATGATTTATGAGATATGTTTGGTTCGTATAAGAATATGATCATTCTATATTATTTTTCATTCATTTCCATGAAAATCACTAACTTTTTCCTAATTTTTTTTTACAGGAATAAACACATTCATTTTCTAAAAAATTATAATTTTAAATTCTTTTTAATCTCTACTCACATTTTTTCAAAAAATAATATAATCATTACACTTTTTTTTTTTCATATATCTTACACAATTTCCTGATGTGACGTAAAAATGTCCGGCGTATGGATGCTTCGACTGGATCTGATACACTTCAGGATGATGCTTCTAGCAGCCCAATAAAAACTTCACGAACAGCAAAAAGACCCAATTCGGACAAAGCTTCACTGCAAATAATATGGAACTAGCTGGGACTGATTAAGGTAGCTCTGATCCGCAAAGATAGTGAAGAGGGTTGATTTGCACTGTTTTGGTGACAAACGATAGATAATCAGAAAAAGGAGCGGGGCTTTCCCCCCTGTATAGGCTCCGACGGTCAAGTTAGCAATATGTAAGCAGAAAATGGTATTGACCAAGAGTTTAAGAGAAATTGTATCAAGAATGGCTTACTTGAAATGAGTCTGGTGACTGAGATTTATAGGCTCACCTTGATATTTCCGTTGGAGTCATGATGACCTGTACTTCCACTTATTCTCCTTTTTATGATGATTTTAGCCGTTCCTGAAATACCGGATCTAATTTGGCTCCTGCATATATTAAATTCATGGCCCTACCATGATGTCTAACTGTCATGATAATGTCACCTTTATCCCAACCCGACCTAAGTTTTACCGACCTAAGCTCTGCCTGACTTAAGCTTTACCGATCTAAGCTTTACTGGTCTGAGATTTACCGGTATGAGCTTTACTACTGTTGATCAATCTAACTTCTCTTAAGCTTTTACCGACCTGGGCTTCTCCAGTAGAATTGTACTTTTTCTGACTCAATCTTGACCGATCTGAGATGATAAGTTTTACCGATCTAAGATTCCCAAGTTGGTTTATAATGTTTTCCGACCTAAACTTTCATGAGTTTATTAAGTCTTTTAGGACCGAGCTGAGCCTTTATATCCGATCTAAAGTTATAGCAGAGACTTGGTTTGTATGATCTTTCCGACCTAAACATGGATCCGGGCTTCTTTTATCCTTTACTGTTCCTTTGTATTAATTCATTGGGCTAGGCCCAATGGGAATGTTAATTTTATGCACATCATTTCCCATAAAAGAATATTTTTTTCATTCATTTACAGAAAAAATAACCATTTTTTCTAAACAAAAGTTACATAAAAAAAAACACCTTCATTTCCTACAAAATTCAAATTTTAAATTTTAAAATTCTTTATAAATTTAATCACTCACATTTTTAAAAAAAAATAACATAGGGCCTGTTCTTTTTGTTTCGTTTTGAAAACGGTTTTAGTTTCAACAGTAAATTTAATATATTTTAATTATATTTCATTATTTTTAATACAACTTTTTACTATTAAGATTTTAACCAAAATTTTTTCCAATTTAACTATTATATTTTTACAAGATGCAATATAAGACTTCTTTAAAGAAAGATTACTCCAATCTTGAATTTAAAATACTCTATTATCATTCTCATTCTCGCACATTGAACGCAATTAATTTGCTAATTCTTGTTTCTAGTGTTTCAATTGTCGTAAGGTAGACTTTGGACTGGTAAAAATCACGATGCACAACACAGTTGTAAACCTTTTCGCAACTAGAGCATGGACTAAAACAAACACGCAACTCAAAAGTCAAAAACCATCGACACTCGTCTAAGGTTTGATACCATCAAAGACCCTTTCACCAAATTGAGATGGGTAAGTAAGTTTTGTTAAAATAGAGGTGAACAAAACTATCCGTGTTTCGAGTTGAACCGCTCGGATCATATTTTTTTCAAAGAAAGAATGGTTTCGGATTTTAGTTTTGGATAATGTGAAATAATCCAAACCGATCATTTTTTTTTAAAATCCGAAACAGAGGTTTTAGTTTCGGATAATCCAAAATAATCTGAAACCGATCTGAAACACAAACAAACAAAGAGAACCACGAGTTTCGGGTAAAAAACTGCGGTTTCGGAGTAAAAACCACAGTTTCGGTTAAAAGATAATCCAAAACCGAGGTTTTAGTTTCGGATGACCCAAAATAATCCGAAACTACAAACAAAGAGAACCACGATTTTAGGGTAAAAAAACCACGGTTTCGAAATAAAAACCTCAATTTCGGATAAAAGATAACGGGTTCGGATCAAACCGCAAACCACGATTTCAAATAAAAACCCAATCCAATCAAAACCGTAGCCCTCGGATCAAAATCCAAAACCCATTCAAAACTTCGATTTCAGATCGGATTGAAGCGAATTCGGATCAGATAATACTTTTGCTCATCCCTAGTAACAAATAACAAGGTTATTAATATATTTCATGAAAGTCTTACCTTGCGTATATTATGTTGTTGTTTGTCTAGAACATATAGTGAAATGTTAAAAGAAAATGTTTTTTTTTTTTTCTTTTCTTTCAACTTTAGTTGTGGTACCCATGTGACTTATTCTTACCTCTCTATTGAGATTTAGCAAATTACAACTAACACTTATCATCCATTCAACCGTTAGCGAGGAACCATCGCAAAAATGGCTCACTATGCTATTAAAAAACATGGGAAATTTTTGAATTAGCACACAAATACTTACCAAATCCCAAGTAATATAGTATTAATAATTATTTTTATAAAAGTGTAGCCAATGAATGCATGACACCTCATTTGCGATGAGAAAGTTGAGAAAATTAGTTGAGTTGTGTATCATTACTCTAGAATGTGGTCACCTCTTGTATTATTTGTCTTCTTTAGTGATTAATAACGCATGAGCGAATCGAGACGAGATTATTTGTCCAAATTATTTTACAAATTTTTGTTTAAAGATTAAAATTACTATGCTTTGCTTAAAAACATTTGGTTCGACGATATAATTTTAGAGTGAAATAAAAATTATAGGGTAAATTCTTAAATTTTGAGTATAACTGTGAATCCATCCTGTAATTTTGAAAAATTCATGGATTCATTAAAAAGTCAAAATCGAAGTAAAAGATCAAAAAATTTAAAAAATTCTTGAAATATAGTGAGGGAAAAAAGAACAGCATAGGGTTACTTGTATTTTGAAGATTTTGATTTTGTCAGAAAAGTTTAGTAAGTTACTTATTTGTATTTTTCAAAATACTAAAAATATATTTATGTTTATACTCAAGGTTCAAGGAGGTAAATGTAATTTGTCCAAAACTATAACGTTACACTAACTTTATGATGATAAAATAGAATAACATGGACAGACGATCGTTACTAGAGAGTCAACATACAGCTGATTCGGCTCAGGTTCCTCGAAGCTAAACAAACTGAATTAGCGGAAGCGGTCGACGCGTTATTCCTCCCTGCCCCGAAACTACAAAGCGTTTGGTGCAGAGGTACACGTTTTATGACCAATTCTCTCTCAATTCCCGCCGGCCCTCTCTTTTGTGTACAAATATCAAATCTCAGTGAAGAACAGTCAATTGAAGCACATAAACCTCACTGAATAAGCTTTGCTCCAATGGTCATGGTAAACTACTGCAGAATCTTTTCCATTGTTGTGTTCGTTTCTCAGTTTCTTTTGCCTGCATTTGGAGCCCGGCCGTTCCCCGGAGCATTCAGCGGAAGCGAAACCGATTTAGCCGGAGATGTGAGGGGGTTGGCGAGAAGATATACGAAAACCCCGGTTTATAGCAACGGAAAACAGTATCCAGTTCTAGATGAATCACTGGGGTTTTGTGATCCGTCGGCTATTCACGTGGCCATGACGCTTGATTCCGTTTACTTCAGAGGTTCAGTGGCGGCGGTGCACTCCGTTCTCAGGCATTCTTCTTGCCCGGAAAACATTTACTTTCATTTTGTCGCCGCCGACTCGAGCTCACCTTCGCCGGAGGAATTTAGTGTAATCTTGAGATCCATTTTTCCGTCTCTGACTTTCAAGGTGTATCCTTTCAATGCGGAGAGGGTTAGGGATTTGATAACTTCTTCCATTCGAGAAGCTCTGGATAACCCCTTGAATTACGCAAGAACCTACATGGCTGACATCATTGATCCTTGCGTAAAACGGGTGATTTATCTGGATTCCGATGTGATTGTCGCCGATGAGATCCAGAAATTGTGGTCGATAAACCTGACCGGCTCCAGAGTAATCGGAGCTCCCACCTACTGTCATGCCAACTTCACCAGATACTTCACCGACGAGTTCTGGTCTCAGCCGGAGCTCTCAAAGACTTTCGAGGGAAAGAAACCGTGTTATTTCAACACAGGGGTGATGATCATGGAGCTAGAGAGATGGAGAAAGGGAGGCTACACTGAGAACATTGAGAAATGGATGGAGATACAGAGGGAGAGAAGGATTTACGAGCTGGGTTCGCTGCCGCCGTTCTTGCTGGTTTTTGGCGGCGACGTCGAAGCCATTGATCATCGGTGGAATCAACACGGACTCGGCGGAGACAATGTGATGAACAGTTGCAGATCGTTGCATCCAGGTCCGGTTAGTTTACTGCACTGGAGCGGCAAAGGGAAGCCATGGGTAAGGCTTGATAAAGGAAGACCTTGTCCCGTGGATCATCTATGGGCGCCTCACGATTTGTACAGACGTCAGCGGTGACGCGACGCCGCCACGGCCATCAGCATTCTGTGTTTCCGAAGGGCATTTTTTTTTTTTCATTTTTTCCCACCATTCTTTTGTATAGAGAAAAGCACTCCCTGTGAAGCATATATGCTGCTGCTACTCATTTTTGCAGCTTAAAAATGCAGAGGGGGTGGATCTTGAATTGAATTGCTGAGAAATAATAGAAATTCTACCATATTCTTTGGCAAATTCATGTTTTTATTTTTTTAAAATCTAAGATTGTGGTTATTGTTTTTATTTTTTTTTTCCAGAATATAAATTACTAAACAACTGTTTATGTAACAAAGACAAAATTTTGAAACAGAGGAAGAATGAAAGTGAAGAATATACACATTCCATCCTGATGCTATGAGCTATCTCTAGTCTACTTACAACAAACCAACAGCACAACTTAGATGCAGTCTATTTTCCAAGCCTCTTAAATGATGTCCCAGCAACATACACCTGCCATTCAGAGGGAGCAACCACCATTTAGATACAAGCAGCAAACAAGTGAAAATCTTTAAAACATGATGAGGGGGAGAAACTCACCAGAAAAGAAGCTTCGCCAAGTAATCCCGGGAAGTGTTGATAGTATCATAACATTCCTCATCTTCGTCGTATTTTCCAATCCTTCCTATACCTGGATCCTTTGTGTAATGGGGGACAATATCATCTTTGAAAAATCTTTGCAATATATTTTGAGCTAGCTGGTGAATAAAATCATCCACTTCCGATGATGATGGTCTTGATAGTTCAGTAATCTGTTCAGCCAAAAAAATTCTCTCTATAAGCAACAACAGCAATCACAATGATGCAACCACAATGTAGAAAACAGCTACTAATAAAAACAGAAAGAAAGCATATAAGGTGAATCACCATATCAGATTCCAAAGATCTCAAGTACTCTAACAGATCGTTGTTGCTTTTCTTCACATACTCCATCTGAATATTTTGCTGTTTACAGGTATCCAGCTCCTGAGACAGAACAGAATACTTCAGTCAGAAATACATAGGATGTGGAATATATTCTAAAACTTCATTCAGTGTGTAAAATGACATCCTCTGAGACTCATCACAATAACAGGTGTAATATCGCACATTTTCATCAATTTTGAGTCTCTAGCATAACTTATTAAGACAATATCTAGAGCATTTTGGTACTAGGACCCCTGATGCATATGTATCAAGTGAACTAAAATTGGTAAGAATAAACGAAAAAAATGTAAAAGTTACTATTTAGATTCGAAAGAATAATTGTTCTTCCTTCTTTCTCTTGCAAGGGCAATTGGGAAACTAAAATATTTGATACAGTTAACTTTGAAGTACTAAAAATATCCAAAGGGGTCCTTTGTTCATGCAACAAATATTAAGCTCAGGTTAGAAAGGATTCCACTCAACTCAATGACTTCAACAAATGATCTAATGCAACCTTAATCGAGATCAACCATTGTAGACCATGACACCAATCCTCAAAGGGTTAAAGTGTCTCCACCCAGAAATAGCTACCTAAATTGAAAGATCAATCATTTCACACATATTTCACATGATTTCAGTTTATCAAAGAACTTCAAAGAACTAAATGACCCTTGCAAAGGATCAGCCACTGGCCCACTACTTTACAACTAAACTCCAACTATATCTAAGTAATACAAGAACTTGGATTTTGAAGCTGCTACCGCTGTGAACCTCCAGATACTAAAGTGAGCATAAACCTACCAGATATTATTTAAGTATGCACTCTAAGTCTAAGCCAGAATTATCCAATAAGTGAATAAACAGGTACAGAAGCAAGTGAAAGGTTTTCTCACCTGTTTCGCGCTAGACAGCTCTGACTCCAAATGCTGAATGTAGCTCAAAACTTGCGGAGATAAATCTCCCAGGCTCTCCACGTTCATGCCTTCCAAACTTTCCAAAGACCTGTCATATCTACTTTCACCTTCCCCGCCTTCACTAACCTCTCCATTGAGCTCAGAAACCTCACGTTCCTCCAAAAGTTCATGACTTTCGGTGTTATCCAACGATATGTCAAAGTTTCTCATCAGCGAAATTCGATACTCTGCATTCCACAAAGTATACCTACAGGGAAATTTAAAAACCCAATCATTATACAGAATATTTAGCTAATTAAGACTCTGAAATCAAATTAAGTAGAGCAACGAGAAGAATCGCAGAGATAGGAGATTACTAGAATAGTTACCCAGTGATTATGGAGGACACTATGAGGCGATCAAGAGGGCGCTTGGTTACCCTAACAGTGACGGAGAATTGGTCAGAAGGGAGCAAACCAAGCATAGTTGAAATAGTCTGCTTCATTGAATCCTTCGCGGCGTCTGAGACACCTTGGGAAATGACGGAGACGTCAAGAGGCTCAATTCGCTTGAGCATGTTCGCAATTACGGAGAATTCGCGGCTGAATCCAGACTTCCTCGTAGACACGAAATCGTCAGAGACCCCACCGCCGTCCACGCCGGAAATAAGACAGCTGACAACTCCAGCTGAAGATGAGGATAACACAGCTCTACGCTTGGTAGCGAATATGGCGGGAAGCAACGGCCGAACAAGCAGCTGGTGCGAGAGCGGAGGAGGCGGTGGTTGAAGCTGGCGGTGATGATAAGGTCCGAGTGACAGGTTGGTGACCGGAGAGGTTAACAAAGCCCTAGCAGTGGATGAGGCCATCAAAATCTTGATGCAAATTGAGCTAGGCAGCTGATGGATCGACAGTTATGGTTATCTCCGAGCAGCCTTTCCGCAATTTTGTGTGGCTTCGGATGGCTCCGGCGGAGCAATCACAGGGCCTCGCGGCTGTCTCTGTTTCAACACAGATTCTCTCTTACCCTCTCGGATTTCTCTCAGCCTACCAATTTCATTTTATTGTAATTAGAGTTAATTGCGGAAAAACCACCAAAACATTTTCTTGATTGCAAATTATCTCTGTATTTTTAATTTTTGCAATCAGCTCCCTAAACTATCTCATTCAGTTGTAATGTACATAAATGTTGGTTTTAGGGCAGGTTCGTTAGGGCGTGGAAATGGAGATTTTAGAAAAAATATATTTTTAAAAATCATATTTTCATAAACATTCAAACGAACCAGTAGAAACAAAATATTTTCAGAAATCATGTTTAGTATGAGAATTTTGAGACACAGTTTCTCTTAAATCTTGTTTGATAATTGAGCATGCCGCATACAAATCTCTCCTAATTGTTCAAGTTAAAGAAAAAATAGTTTTTGGCTTCCCCAAAAATATATAATTTTTTAAACCAGATTTTGGAGAACAAAATTTTAAAACTCGTACCAAATAAAATTTGAATTTTAAAACAATGAATGAAACTAAGAATCAAACCAAAATAACTTGCAGATTATCCCAGCGAATACCCTTAATTTTTTTTAAATTTCTTAAAATATATATATATAATTATTCACTTAATCTTTAGAATAAAATTACGATATTTGTATATTAATATTGTTATTAACCAAATAATTAGGTATTTTATGAAGAAATTTTAAAAGTTAAAATCAATATTTCTCTTTGCAGTAAAATGATCATTCAGTGCCAATTTGCAATTGAAAAAGAAGTATGGGGTGGGTTTTGCAATTATGCTGCCACTGATATTGATTTTAATTTACGGATTCACCACTGGGAAATGTGGTCTTGTCGTTCCATTTGTGAGGCGACAGGGGAAGCGGCCCAGCCGCCCAAATGGAGTGGGACCCCACCCCTGAGTGTCTCGCAGCGCGGGATTCAAAGTGGCTCGTTGGTTTGCTCCAATTACTATTTTTATAGTAATGACCAATTTTAATTTACACGTGTCAAGTTTTCTTTAATCACAATTAATCTTTGTCCTCTAAATGATGATTACTTCCAATCCTCCGTCTCTTTGACAATAATTTGCAAAGGGAATAACGCCATTCTAAATTTTTACACATATATTTAAATTTTCTTAAAATACTTCCTCTGTTTTTTAAAAAGTGTCTCTTTAAATATTTACACACAAATTAAAAAAGTGAAATATTCTTCTTTTACCCCTATTTATATCATCTTGTTTAACAACAAATTTAATGAAAATGTGTGTTTTTATGTACATTAAGAAAGATAATGTAATTAATAGATTAATTATATTAGGGGTAAAATAGAGATTTTATTGACTTTTTTGCATTGAAGTTTGAAAATGGACACTCTTTAAAGAATAAAAAAATTGTTACGGAGACACTTTTTAGAAAATAGAGGTACTAACTTACTAATTTTTCAGTAGCACATCAAATGAGATGTCATTAACTAATGTAAAAAATTAAATGTTTTAGTGGTGAGAAGATAAACTTGGAAAGAAAGTGCAAAAAAATAACTAAAATGACTTATGTTGGAAACTCCTTAGAAGCTGAGTTTTTTGGGCTCGGCCACCAAGTTACCTACAATCCAGAACTAATACTCGGGTGCAACTTTGATGCCAAAGTCATCAAAATGCAAGTAAAGCTATAATGCATCTATCAAACTAAAGATCAATTACCTTTTTTTTTTTTTCACACGAATATGAAGGGTATTTATAGGTTTAGAACCCAGTGTACTATTCTCACAAAGTCATAAGATGATTCTCACTAGGCTCGATCAAAATATAACAGATGGATTTCTTCCTATGCATTATATGACCTCGGCATAAGTTCAACAACTTGATTCTTTCTAGTTGTTCATAATTGATGTCGCGGTCTTATCAATAAACTTTCTCTCCACTAGATCTCATATTGGATACTGAAAGGTTCTATGTGAAACTCATTGCTAGGCCTTTGATAGTGAATAGGCTTTAAGAGCCCAATGGACTCCTTGTCATCGGCTTCTCCTAGCCTCGACAGCTCATATGTAACAACTTATATTTTAAAATAAAATTAGAATATTATAATAACTTATATTTTAAAATGTTAAGCAAGTATTAAAATATAAAATTATTCAATGAAAAGCATATAATAATAGTATATGAACAATATGAGGTATATTAAATCCGTGAATGAAGTAGCCTAAGTCAAGATATTCTAGATGGCATAGCTGCCCGATTGATCTATAATTAGTTTGACAATTCGATTGAAGTACGGAATTCCATTGAAAATTCAAATAAATGTAAAATAGGTTTACCCAAACAAGGAATAAATGCACAACGTATTATTACAATTTGGCGTGCTTACTCTTTAAAGTTTAAATCTTTGGAAAATTGTAAAAGTAAACCGTGCCGGTCAAAAGTCAAATATGCGCTTAAATTAACACACATGCAAAGAAAATATAATAACGAAAATAATAGTGTGTTCTGTTGGGTCTCGGGCTAAAGTTCAAGATTAAAGGTTTATGTCCACTTATGAAGTCCAAATAAGGATGCAAAGCAAGATAGTTTGATGACAGAAATGAGTCAGTGTTTTAATGATTATGATGTACCGAAAGCCACTCAAAGTTCGAAAATATGATTTATACCTCTGCCAGTTCTTCGTGAATGATTATTTTATTTCAAAGATTAAAAGGGTTATGATACACATTAGAATGGTTTAATTTTGAGTGATTATAAAATTTAAAAATTGTAATTTTATCATCAAAGCACTCACAAAATAAAAGGCTAAATCTTCTCATTCTTATTTTATTGAATTGCTCGTATAGTTAAATATCTCGTTAAGCGCTAAAATTTGAAAATATTCAAAAGTAATAAATAATATAAATAAAATAGGGCGGAAGGCAACGCCGTATAAATCTTGGCAACCTATATAAACGCAAACACAACGCGAGTTGGGCAAAACTTGACGGCTCTTTCTTCGTTGTAAACTCGTCAAAAAGAATCGTATTCCATCTCCGCGTGCATTTGAGTTTCTTCCGATTGACTCGTCCGATGGCTTCAGCTAAAATAAACCGATGGATCAGGCCGGAGGTTCGATCTCTCTCTAACAATCGATTTTCTTACTAGATTTCATGCGTTTTTTACTTCTCCGTCGATCCGCTTGTTTATTTTTACAAATTTTTCGATGTTAAACAAAGGGATTTTCGTGGTTTTATATTTGAAGAATAAACCGTATCAGATCTGCGGATTGATGAGTTAGGGTTATATATGTGTGTATGGTGTAGGTATTTCCTCTGTTCGCTGCGGTTGGTGTCGCCGTCGGAATCTGCGGCATGCAATTGGTCCGCAACATCTGGACCAATCCCGAAGTCCGGTATACTCTCTGTCTCCCTCATTCCACGCTATTTTTTTTTTTTTTTGGGGAACAATTATTCCATTGCAATTTGGTTTTTGATTTGTCGAACAATTATTCCACGCTATTATATGGTTCCTTAATGGTATTAAGGGTTTTATGATCTAATATAAGTCGATTCAACTGTCACTTAATCAAATACTAATAAATTTTTAGTAGGTTTTGGAACCATGGTTAGATTTTCAGAGCTCTAGTCCATTATTATGCGCCGCAAAGGAAAAATAAAAAATAAAATCAAAACACGGAACATAAACATTTTATGAAACTAGACTTTTTAATTATTTGTGGCCTTATAGTAGCTTATTTCCTCTGTGGTGTAATGAATGTTCAATATTGATTATATATATATATATATATATAGACGAGGTAAATTTTGTATTGGTTGTATCCTTATTCTCATATTGTTTGAGCATGTTAATGGTACCTTGACGATTCCCAATATATTTCCTTAATATATATATATATCGAATTCATTCTTAACATTAACTTTATTTACTTATTTGTGTTCTTAATATCCAAGGGTAACAAAGGAAAATAGAGCTGCTGGAATTCTTGCAAACGAAGACGAAGGCAAGAGATACGCCAGGCATGGTTTCAGAAAGTATGTTCTTGAAAGGCCTTCCCAGATCATGCCTTCACTCAACAAGTTCTTCTCGGATCCACAGATTTAATGGATCTCTCAGCTCTCATGTCAGCGATTTTATTTTCCTCATTCTTGATCCACAGATTTAAAGAGATCTATATTCATTCCCATTTGAAGTTGGAATAAATGTATTTTTGCAGCCTTGTTTCCCAGGGAGCTCATATATGTACTTCTATTATTTTCCTTCAAAAATGGCCTCTTGAAGCCCAAGATCATGAACGATTTGGAGTATAATTTCAGTGTGCTTTTCCAGATTTTGTGAATGCTCTCTCCTCTTACGTAACATATGTGAGAGGACAACAGATCCCATGCTGTCGGAAGTACTATAACTTTACAATGGAAAAGTTATATTTTGAAAATGTACAACTTTTTATGAATTTGAATGGTACAACCCATAAAACAATTAATTTTACATCATTTTTTCACTCATGCCCGTATATTAAAGACCTTCTTGGGACAAAATAGTGCTGAGTAAAATAAAAATAAAAAATCAACATATTACGATGGTTTCTACAAATAATATGGTGGGTGGTATCACACAATACCACATCTAATTCAACAAAATGTATGTGAGCTTTGCTTCCCTAAAAAGTACAGTATAAGACTACTAACCAATACCAGAAGTGGAGAATCACACAGCAAAACAGTTGGCAAAATCCATCCATGTCCTTCAATTTCCAAACTGACTGAAGCAAGCACTAATCATATAACCCATACAAACAAGATAATAATGCCATTAAAACTACAGGAACTAGTCTTCAACACCACCAAAAGAGAGATACATGAAAACAAATGTCCGAACCCTATTGATCGATTGTAGTGACCTGTTGCCACTCCCCGTCAACTGCTTCTTTCCACAAGGTGACATTGTTGTCTCCTGCAGCGACAGCCAGCAAGTTTCCAGTAAGGGACCATGAAACCCGCCACACTGGTACCTGAAAGTCATTCAAAACCTTTCCGTCCCATTGATCACCTTCTTTTGCAACTGTCCATATTACAACAGTACCATCTTGAGAAGAACTCGCGATAGTGGACTTAGGAAGCCCCAAATTGGGGGCCCAGGCAACGTCTCTAACCCAGTCATTGTGCTTCTGAAGAGCAGGGAAGCAATCCATCTTCCAAGTGCCATTATAAAGTTTCCATACCTTCACGGTATTGTCACAACCACCGGATGCTAGCTTTTGAACAGGATCAACCATACCTGTTCCGACTAAAGCACCAGGAGAAGTAGAAGGAGCCCATGAAACTGATGTTACACCAACCGGATGAGCTTGATCTATTTTAGTGGTCTCCCAACTACCGTTAGCTGAAGCTGTGTACACTGAAATATTACCATCAGAGGATCCGCAAGCCAAGCAAAGCCCAACTTCATGTGGAGCCCAGGCAATAGAATTAACAGATGACTTATGGTCACTGAACACCTGAGCTTGTGACCACTCATTAGGAACGCCTTCCTTCCAGATAATTACTGTACCATCATAGGAACAAGAAGCAAGAATTGAGCCAAACTTAGGATGGGCCCAAGCTACCTGCCAAACAGGACCCTGATGACCAGTTAAAGTGGCAAGGTGCTGTGATGGACTGTTGTTATGCACACCGATAATCTTTATAGTCGAGTCAGATGAAGCTGTGGCCAGACGTTTTCCATAGAAGTCCATGGATACATCATGAACTGTGTCACTGTGACCTGTTTCAATCTTCTGTCCTGGCATTGTTATATTACTTCTCAACTGAAATAACTACTTCAGATGATAAACTTCCTTTATATCACACTATCTACTGTTCCTATCTCCCTGCAATTTGAAACATCCGTGTGATAACATGAGTACTTAATCAATTTTGCAAAGCAGACTCTAAAATCACCAGTTATAAATAAAAACTCTAGAAGGCTATAAATTTGAAATATTAGTAGTAAGAAAATTTTAACCTGCCATTCAACCCATTCCTATGGTAAGAATTCTACAACTCTAACGGGGCGATACGTGCTTGGTCCATTAGGATGGGTTATGAACAGCCGAATTCAAAATTCAAGAATCTATGAGCTTTTGCAGTGATGGTACTTTCAACTTGAAAAAGCATTATAGTAATTTGAATGAGTAAGCCAACCTCATCGTGAAACATGTAAACCCACGCACTATTAGAACCAGAAACAAAATCAGACCAGAGGTGTATTAGCTGATTTTTAGGTGGATTTGTAAGAAATCACAGCCTGATACCCATAAAATAAGTGCAAATTGTATCCGTAGGCTCAGTTATAGAAAGATAAATCTAAAAGCATTGCTTCATGATGTAATTCTAATGTAACCTAAATGTATTGACAAACAGACATGACAATTGCTCATACCAATGGTGAAGTAAATGGATTCCAACAAAAACAAAGAATTTGAAACCATACAAGTCACTGAAGTTAAACGGACAAACAAGGCACGAAACTTAACAAACTCCCAGGGAAATCTAACATGAAACAGAAGCAGTGAGATTGACGTATTATAATCAAAACCATTAGAATTCAGTTATCGCAAACCCCGAGAAAACATCAATCAAAACAGCTATAAATGTTCTTGTCCGACTAAAATATAGTTGTTCTGTTCAACCCTAATTGGAATTCACAAATATCAAATTTTCCTATAGCGTTTGACGATTTTGATGCTTCTCATGAATTTCCCAGAAATAATTAACCTAAAAAGAAAATCGGATGGATCTATAAATCCAAAAAGAACAAAATTTTCAGAAGCCTCAATCGAATCTACTGTCTGAAACTGGAGAGATCTACAAATTCATTCACAGATCTTGGATGCTTAAAGAAAATTACACATCAATGTAAAAGGGGGCCGAGCTTTACCTTTGACTCCTTAGACTAGCTGGATCTTTCGTCGGACCAACCAGCGGGATTTGGAGAACTTTAGAAAGAAGACGAACGCCTTGGCAGCCAAAACGCAAGGCAGCGCAATCTTAGAAGGTTTGTTTTTATGTGTGTTTTTTTTTTTGTTTTACTTTGGTTACTTTTGTTGTTTTACAATTAAAAATTACACCGTAGTACTTTCGTCACCAAGACCAATAGTCTTTTTCCTTTTTTTTTTTTTTTTTTTTTTGGAACAATTTTCCTGAATTTCTGCCAATAGTAATTGTTGAAGGAATTACTAGTATTATGTTATTAAGGGTTAATTATATTTATTTCCTATGTTGCCCTCTCTCTCTCTTTTTCCTTTCTTCTCCGCCTTCTCTCCTTTTCTCCTCCTTCTTCTGTTTCTTCCTTTCTCCCCCATCTTCCATTGATGGAGGATGGGGGAGGATATGAATTAATAAAGCTCTCCTTTTGGAGAGTCTTCTGTCTTCTCCTCGTTGAGAGTTTTCGTTCTCTCTTCTTCAGAGAGTTTTGCCCTCTTCTTTTCGAAGAGTTTTGTTCTCTCCTTTTCGGATAGTTTTGTGTTTTTCACTTATTTTTGAAGTCTTTAACTTTAGATCTGCGGGTTGAAGTTGCGGATGAAGAAGATGATGAAAATAAAGCCGATAGTGGTTGGCTTCGTGTGTTTGTCATGGATCCAATGGATCCATTATGCCATGGGTCAGAACTGGAGCTATATCATAATTCAGTAGCAGTCCAGTACTTCCGGTCTGAAAATCTGCTCAGCTATTTGCAATATTACTGCTCTTTGCTTAGTTATAGGCTATATCTGCAGTTTGTAGATTTGATTTTCATATCTACTTTGTTTCTAGATTGTAGATTTGATTTTCAGATCTGCTTTATTTTTAGATTGTATTGCTTGGCTCATGCCCTTCTGTCAAAACGCAGCTGGACGATATTTCCAGCCTTTTAATTTAATGTATTTATTTTGGTTCAAAAAAAAAAATTTATTTCCTATGTTATTTTGAAAATAAATTATTTTTTAGAGTTTTGCAATATTACTAATACTTCTGAAATGTACTAATTTTCAATATCTCTAATGTTAGATTTTTTAATATTAAATTAAATAAACGACTAATGCCTGCATTTAATAACGCAAAAACTTATATACAATCGATTCATACATGTGACAAGATTTGGGAAGCACGTCTACACTGCCTTAATTTTTTATATATATACACACGGATATTGTTCACTAATATCAATAATTGAAAAGAGATACCTGTAGAAAGTATGAGTGATAATCCCTTCAATAATCTACTACTATGTTCAAGATACTAATACTCGTGAACAGTCCTGGTGGTACTGTTCACAAGTATCCATTTCCCCCCCTTAAAGGGATACTTGAACATAGTATTATTAATACTTATAAACAGTAAGTATCAATTTTATTTTATTCAGTTATCAAATTTTTTATTAAAAAAAACACTAAAAGTGATCGCATGCATAAATTCACCTCAGAGGAGACCACCTTATATATAAAAAATGAGATAAAAAAAACCCCATGATTCTAATTCTATTTCTAATTAAGAAACAACCAATTTCATAGATGTGATTGTTTATTGTTTCATATATATGATTGTTATGAAATTAAATTTGTCATTTCAATTGTTTTGAGTCCTTTGACTTTTTTTAATTTTATTTTTATTTAATTTTTTATAAAGACATGAATGAATACAAATTTGATTTTATAAAGAAGGACAATGATTATAAATAGAACGGATTTGTTATTTGCAGTAACCGTTTTACTATTCGCAGTAATATTTTTACGTGAAATTCTTAAAATGCCCTTAAGACTTAAAAAAATCATATTAAAATAACTCTATAAAAATCCGACTTGCATACCATAAGCTATCGTTTGACTTTTTTCACTATTCACCGTCAGTAATTCATTTTTTATTCACACGTGTATTCAAATATGACTGACAGATAAGAGGACGATCCATATTACACAGTATGTTATTCGCAGTATACAATTTTTTACGTGAATTTTATTTTTTCTTAATAAAAAATATATGTCTGATATTTGATTTAAACCCGGATCTGATTTTTTACCGCCCACTTTCAGCTGATTTTGGACCAAAGGACCGCCCAAATTTCTTTTGATATAAAGTACTGCCCAAAGTACTTTGGGTCAAAATATCGCCCACTTTGGGCGGTCCTTTGATAATGTTACTGTAAATAGCTAAAAAAAATGTATAGATTGTTTACTTACCGTGTAATATGAAAAAAAAAAAAAAATTTTAGCTAAAGGGGAAAATAGACTTTTCACAAAAAAATGTTACTGTAAATAGTAAAATAGTCACTGTAAATAGTAAAATAGTCACTGCAAATAGTATGCCCCATTAATTTATAAGTCGAAGACTCTTATTTCCTCTTTAAAAAGGGAATAATGCTGCTTTGTAATTTTTTTTTTTTTGGCGAATTATATTTACCTCCATAAACTCTGGATATAATTATAAATTCATCCATACTACTATATTTTGAAAAATACAAATAACTCTATGAATTCACCAAAACGACAAAGTGAAAACTCCAAAAGTTGTAAAATACTACAAAGCTAAACGAATTCCAAAAAAGTATTCAAGGGCATGTTTTTTATTGAAGTTTTCAGTTTTGATTTTTAAAAATAGTTTTATAATGTAAAAAGTTTTATTATAAATGTAAAAAATTATAGTTGAATAGTAAAAAATTGTATTAGAAATTATGAAAGCTGATTATAATATATTAAATTTACTGTTGAAACCAAAACCAAAACTCAAATCAAAACGTAAAGAATAGGCCCCAAAACAACATGGAGTTATTTGTATTTTGTGGTTTTTAATTTTGCTGTTCTATAATTTTAGGGAGTTATTTGTATTTTTCAAAACAGAACGAATGAATTCGTAAATATACCCAAAATTCATGGAGGTAAATGTAATTCGTTTATCCTCTGTAAGTTTGTCCAAGACGTAAGCGACCCGGCCAAGAGAAAAACTAACGAAGGTACAATACAATAAGCGCCAGGTACTACTTCTAGAGTGTTACTGTACTTGTTGGACTTTTTTATCCATACTTATGATTTGTTGCCTTGGAAAACTGGGTACCAGGACCGAAATTCCTCTGCCCCGTTAAATACGCCCATAATGACACATTAACTTAACAGTCGTCCGATATGGACTCAACCCTCACTTAGATCTCCGCACGCCACCGTCTCTGATGGCTTTCTCATCCCGTCGCGGCAACGGAGCTGGTGGATGGGCTCAGTCCCTGCTTCCCTCCATCTCCAAAAGCACATCGAAGCAACCGCGTAAATCCCGTAAACGCGCAGCTGTGAAGGACTTCCTGCTCACTAACTTTTTCGCTATCGGCCTCTCCATCTCCCTTTTCGTTTTCTTCCTCATTGTGTACAACTATGGTGTCCCTAAACCCCTTCTATCCTCTCACTTCCGAGCTGCCCGAACCCGGTTTTACAGGGCCCGGAGGCCCCCGTACCGAAAGTCTCCGGCCAGCGACCCGGTTTCGGGAGCGTTGGTGGACATAACAACCAAGGAATTGTATGATAAGATCCAATTCTCGGATGAGGATGGAGGAGCCTGGAAGCAAGGTTGGCCTGTGACTTATAAAGGAAATGAGTGGGATAACGAGAAATTGAAGATATTTGTCGTCCCGCATTCCCACAATGACCCTGGTTGGAAGCTCACTGTTGAGGAGTACTATACGCGACAGTCCAAGCATATCCTAGATACCATCGTTGACACCCTGTCTAAGGTACATGTATTATTTGGATTTGAATTCCGTTAGTTTTTGGTTTGCCAGTAGTTTTCGCTGCGATTGAGTTTTTTTTAACACTGCCTTGATGATCTGATTGTCGTTGGGTTGGACCGTTGCCATTTTGGGTGATCGAAAGTTTAATATACTGTTGTGATTGAACTGCAGGACAATCGGCGTAAATTTATTTGGGAGGAGATGTCTTATTTGGAGAGATGGTGGAGGGATGCATCAGAAAGCAGGAGGGAGTCTTTCATCAGTTTAGTGAAGAATGGGCAGTTGGAAATCGTTGGAGGTGGTTGGGTGATGAATGATGAGGTAAAATTCTTAGTCATGTTTCTGTTGATTAGGTGATGGATATATGCTCTTAATTCTTAATGTTCCTGTTACTGATGGTTGACTGGCTCTGGCCAAGTTTTATGAATATGACATATGAGTGAGAGGAGTGCTTATGGAACTGCTGTAGATGCAAATTTGTAACTACTAAAATGGGAAAAAGAAGGTTTTGATCAGTGAATTGTTGGATGAGACGTCTTTACTAATATCTAATGGTTTAATAGTGTCTGATTTGGATAAAGATTCTGACTGTTAAACTTAAATTCTTTCTGCAGGCTAATTCACATTATTTTGCTATCCTTGAGCAGGTAATTACCCAGCCCTTTATCTCCACTATCAGTACTCTGCTATGTATTATCAATAGATACCTGTGCCTCAATGAATGTGATTTTAGTTTCAATTTCCATGTCTGAGGACTAGCTTGTTTTTGCGTTAAACCTTAGGCTGAGGTTCTAACTGGAAGTGTATTTTCCTTTTCCTTTTGAGAAACAAATAAGAAAGATTTGGGCACTGGAATGCTATGGAATGATTGGAGCCAATTATCTTTGGAGAACAGGGGGGAAGGGTGAGGAGTGACAGTGATGGAGAAAAGTAAGCTGGTAGAAGTCAGGGAATCTACATATCTAATTTGATTTGTTGCCTGCTTATTTCTTTGAAAAACTAGTTGATATTATTTTGTCTATTCGTGACTTCCCCCCCTTTATTTTCTGTAGTTAGATTGCATTAGCTACTGTTAGAAACTTCAGTATTTTAGTTTTTCTGGGGACCTTGAGCTGTTTAATTTTGTAGTTAGTTCTCCCATTGAGTACAACTGTCTATAGTAGATGGTGGTTTCTGGTGCTTACATAAATTACATTTGTATTTGTTCTTTATTGAGGGCACAACTCATCTTCATCTTCTCTTTGATATAATTGCTTCTTGTTAAGAATTGCGACAAAGGTTTCTTATAAGTTCGTGATTTATTTTCTTGAAATTTTTATCCCAGATAACTGAGGGAAATATGTGGTTGAATGAAACTATGGGTGTTATTCCTAAAAACTCTTGGGCTATAGATCCTTTTGGATATTCACCAACAATGGCATATCTTCTCCGTCGTATGGGTTTTGAAAACATGCTTATACAGAGGACACACTACGAATTGAAGAAGGAACTGGCAATGTCTAAAAATTTGGAATATGTATGGCGACAGAGCTGGGATGCTGATGAAGCAACTGACATTTTTGTTCATATGATGCCCTTCTATTCTTATGACATTCCTCATACTTGCGGGCCAGAGCCAGCAATTTGTTGTCAGTTTGACTTTGCTCGTATGCGGGGATTTGTTTATGAACTTTGTCCTTGGGGAAAACATCCAGTTGAGACCAACCAAGAAAATGTCAAGGAGAGAGCAAACATGCTACTTGATCAGTATAGGAAGAAATCAACTCTCTATCGAACAAACACGTTGCTTGTTCCCCTTGGTGATGATTTCCGGTACATCAGCATTGATGAAGCAGAAGCTCAATTTAGGAACTATCAAATGCTATTTGATTATATAAATTCTGATCCTACCTTGAATGCAGAAGCAAAATTTGGTACTCTTGAAGACTATTTTCAGACTATCCGTGAGGAGGCTGAGAGAGTTAATTATTCACGGTATGGTGAGTTTGGATCTGCTCAGATTGGAGGCTTTCCTGCTTTGTCGGGTGATTTTTTTACTTATGCTGATAGACAACAAGATTATTGGAGTGGTTATTATGTTTCTCGGCCTTTCTTCAAGGCGGTTGATCGTGTACTTGAACATACACTTCGGGGTGCAGAAGTTATGATGTCTTTTCTACTGGGATTTTGCCAGAGACCTCAGTGTGAAAAGTTACCAGCTGGGTTCTCCTTTAAGCTGACAGCTGCAAGAAGGAATCTAGCTCTATTTCAGCATCATGATGGGGTAACTGGTACTGCAAAGGATCATGTGGTTCAAGACTATGGGACACGGATGCATATGGCCTTACAGGACCTCCAAATTTTCATGTCTAAGGCTGTTGAAGTATTGCTTGGAATCCGACATGAGAAAAATGATCAGAATCCAGCTCAGTTTGAGGCAGCCCAAGTACGATCTAAGTATGATGCTCAACCAATTCAAACAGTTATCGCTGCTCAAGAAGGAAAAGTTCAGACTATTGTTGTTTTCAACCCTCTGGAGCAAGTTCGAGATGAAGTTGTTATGGTGGTTGTTCAAAGACCTGATGTAACAGTTCTGGACTCAAATTGGACGTGTGTTAAAAGCCAGATTTCTCCTGAATTGCTGCTCCACAAGGGAAACAAAATATTTTCTGGAAAACATCGTCTGTATTGGAAAGCTTCTGTACCTGCTTTGGGATTGCAAACATATTATGTTGCTAATGGTTTTGTGGGATGCGAAAAGGCCAAATCAGCAAGAATATACATTTCCAGTCCTGAGCCGTTACCCTGTCCTGTTCCATATGCTTGCTCAAAGGTGGAAGGTGACAGCATTGAAATTGGTAATCAACATAAGAAACTCACTTTCAGTGTCGACCTTGGTTTGTTGCAGAAAATAACCCATAGTCATGGTTCTGAAACTGTTGTTGGCGAGGAAATAAGTATGTACTCCAGCATTGAAAGTGGGGCTTACTTGTTTAAACCAAATGGTGATGCCGAGCCCATCGTCCAAGCTGGTGGGATAATGGTAGTTTCGGAGGGTTATCTGGTTCAGGAGGTGCACTCTATTCCAAAGACAGCATGGCAAAAAGGCCCAATTTCCCATAGTACCCGCATTTTTGATGTGGACAAGACCATACAGGAACATATGATTGAGAAGGAGTATCACGTTGAGCTTCTTGGATCTGAGTTTAATGATAAAGAGTTGATTGTTAGGTACAAGACTGATATTGATAACAAACGCATTTTTTACTCTGATTTGAATGGGTACCAAATGAGTCGCAGAGAAACATATGACAAGATCCCTCCACAGGGAAATTACTACCCAATGCCCTCTCTTGCCTTTATGCAGGGATCAAATGGGGTGCGCTTCTCCGTCCATACCCGACAGTCTCTAGGTGTGGCAAGCCTTAAGGATGGATATCTAGAGATCATGCTTGATAGGCGCTTGACGAGAGATGACGGACGTGGTCTTGGCCAAGGAGTGACGGATAACCGGCCGATGAATGTCATTTTTCATATCCTTGTGGAGTCAAATATTTCAGTGGCTGCAAATCCTGTCTCGAACACTCATCCTTTGAGTCCCTCTCTGCTATCTCATTTGGTTGGTGCTCACTTGAACTATCCTTCCCATATATTCATGGCCAAGAAGCCTCAGGAGATATCTGTGCAGCCACCTCCTAGATCGTTCTCTCCTCTGTCAGCTCCTTTACCTTGTGACTTGCATATAGTGAACTTTAAGGTTCCTCGCCCGGCTAAATATTCACAGCAGCCACTTCAAGAGGGTAGAACTGTTTTGATTTTGCAGAGGCGACATTGGGATTCGTCGTATTGTCACAAGGGTAGGTCACAGTGTACGAGCGTGGCTGATGTGCCAGTGAATTTGTTCGACTTGTTCAAGGGGCTTACAGTATCAAATGTAAAAGCAACTTCTTTGAACCTTTTACATCATGACACAGATATGCTGGGTTACAATGAGCATTTTGAGGATGGTGCTCAAGAAGGGCATGTGCTTATATCTCCGATGGAAATACAGGCGTACAAATTGGATATTCAGCACCAAGAGTGAATACAATCCCATTAGAAAGGTAAACATGTTACTCTGTCCCGATCAATAATATTTCCACACCATTTGTGGCAGAGAGAATTGAATTGGTTTTGTTCCCACAGCTGCTGATAGATCTTGAGTTTCTGCAGCATCTGGGAATTGAACAAGTTTACACTACACCTGAGGCTGAGGGTCCACAATTGCTTCAGGAAGTAGAACTGTGCAGTGAATTAGGAAGGGAAGGGAGGAAATCTCTTGCCGCTTGTTGTCGGCTGTTTATAGATTAGACTCTTTCTTTTCCATTAGAATTGTCCGCTTTGTAATACTATGTTAGTATTACAAGGTGGACTGTTCTAGTCATTGGAGTATAGGTGGCTGGCTGGCTGATTTGCAGTTTTACGTTTAACATCAGAATCCAAAGTTTTGTTGCTACTTTCATTAGAGTTAAATGGAGTTGTATATGTAGAAGTTTGGTTGTGACTTGTGATTATATCTTTTTGTTTTCGTGATCAAGGGAACTTCTTGATTGATTAAATTAGGTACTTCATAAATGTTAGCTAGGAGGAGATTTGGTAAGCAGTAGTTTGGTCATGGTCAGGGGCGATTTTGTTCTCCCCTGTTTTTTGGTGTGCAACAATAAGTTAATAATGAGATTCAGGTTTCAATAATCTAGATTTCCGCATGGTGTTATGCCACGTAAATGAAATTATATCTCGTCATTGTGTTGTACGATTAAGATACGGCATTTTCAAAAAGTAACACTAAAATAATACTTCAACGAGGACAGGAGGGATGAGAAGAAAACCCCTTACTCTACTTAACTTCAGTAGTTCCTCCGCTTAAAAACGTGGTGGAATGCTTTAGAATCGCAAATGGCATCTTTGGGTCAATTTACAAGTAGCTCAGGGGAAAAAAAAAAAAATGAGATATCCTCTTTACCCTCTCACAATAGGTTGCGATAAGACTCGCATATCACATCATGAGACCGGGATGAGATATCCTGTTTATCCTCTCACAATAGGAGATGAGACCCACCCCTCATTGTGAGAGGGTAGACAGACGATCTCAAGGAAAAAAATAATGCGATTTCAATCGAGAAACAAACTTCTTCTTCAAATTAAGAAACTGCTTTAGATGACCCAGAAAGTAACCTTAGGCCAAGGGGGAAACAAAGAAAAACCCCACATGGCGGAAAAGAAGTATTACACCTGAACTGAACGATGGGGTTCGGTGCGGTTGCAAATTGCAACGTATACCTATATTTGGGTTGCTCTATATCCACGAGTATATTAGTGGTTTTGATATAGCAAATAAGCCACAAATTGGAGAAGGAGGACATGCATCTCCTCAAGTCATAAAAGGATTTCGTCCTGCACGCTTACATTAAGGATCTTGTGAGGAAGAACAACGCTGTTAATCACTACAACTTCATCTTCAACAGTTACATCCTCCCCTGCAAAAAAACACATATACAAATATCAATCATCTATGCATCTTCAATTCCTTTCCAGAACGTAAACAAGATTCGGGTTGCTCGGTATAAGTACCTAGTATGCTAGTCCCAAGCTTGGCACTGTAGTCTCCTTCAGCCTGAAAAATTAATTACCCATTCTTTTGGTGAGAGGTAAAGCATGGTCAATTGTATAAGTTAAGTTCTACCGTTTAGCTACCTAAAACTAATTCTGGCTTTCTGCAGAAGCAACAATGAACATTGGATTAAACATTTCAAGCCAAATTCTTAAGAAGCAATCTTCCTTTGCTTTCTTAAATCTTTGCATACGAACCTGTATATCTACACTTGCACTAAAGAGCATACCTGCACACGAGACCATTTCCCAATAGATGACTTCCACCCAACAATGGCATGGATAACAACAGCATTTTCCTGCAAGTGGATAATAAACTTATTCTGCAAAGTTTTCATCTATGGTGTACAGTAAATTACATCCTAAACTTTGATCATACCATGATTTCTACATCATCTAGGATTATGCAGCTTATAAGTCTCACGCCAGCACCTATACGAACATTTGCCGATATTGAAACATTTGGCCCAATCTGCTTGAAAAGCACAAATGGTTAAGGAAATAAGACCTTTTTCATGGTATAGTGGAACATCAAGTGTGCAGCACATTATCAAAATTAGAGTAACCCAGAAAAGAGATGAAAGAAAAAACCTTTGCTGTAGGATGTACTTTTGCAGAGGGATGAATATAGACATCCCCAATAACTGTTGGGCTATTGGTGCCATCTCCACTAGCTAGAAGATGAGGTGATGTATATCGAAATTGAGCAAGATATAAACCAGAAGACTTCAAAGACATCCTGAAAAGTAAAATGAAGACTCAGACATCTGACAAACTTCTGTTAGAAATTCAGTGGGGCAAGGACAAAAACCGAAATACCTCACCCTGGTGTTTTTATTTGTTCCCAGAAATCCATGGTTTGATAAGTGTATAACTTTTTCTTCCCAGCGAGAGGAGACAAAATATCTTGGTCCAACCTAACAAAATCTTTTGGCATAGACCTACCAATAAGCAATGTAATGTAAAATCTAAATCAGAAAAAGAATGATCTACCAAACTTTAAGAGGTATTCATACATACACGTGCACAGATCAAACTAAAGTACATACAATTGAACCTGACTACATGTGCTCAAAAAGTATAATAGTTGTTGCCTTTCCATCAATATCCACATTTACCACAAACTTGTCTTATAATGATACAGTGCATCCAATGAATCCTTTTGAGAAAAAGTTCACACCTTGTTGCTGATTGGAGAGCTTCAAAACTGGACATACGCCGTAGATTAGCTGCCAGTAGAGATGCACAATTATAAATTGATGATGTAAAATTTTCAATCTCAATAGTAAAAAATCTCAGTGTTCAATTAATAAAGAACTCAACTACTCAAGGGTATTTTGTACACAGTAACTGTTACATGCAACCATGACATATGCTCTGTGTAAGAAGAAACATCAGCAATACTTGCACAGACTTTCAAGCATACAATTCCTCCAGTTACTCCTAATATAGTGAGAGGGGGAAATTCTCATCCGAAAGACAAGATGAGGTTTGTTAAGCTAGGCTAAGGCACTAAGATATTCAGGCTGATTAGCATGCTCAACTCTAGGGACCTCAAAACAGGTAACTTTGACACAGATTTTCTTGATATGAGAAGACCAGCTAAAGATTTTTTACAGGCAACAATTTTTGCTCACCTCTGACTTCTCTGTGGGAGGACACATCACTGATCGCAATCAAAATTTCTGGAGTAAAGATGTACACACCACAGTTTATCAGATCGCTTACCTACACAACATATTAAGAAGCCATGAAAAACTATAGGAGTTTCAGCCAATAAGCCTTTATAGGGTAATGAGCAGCAAGAATTGCCACAAAAGAAAATGGGAACTATTGTTTTCAGCCATATACATACAAACGTCTCAGGTTTCTCAGTGTAATGAAGGAGCTCATGGGTAACTGGATCAGCAATCAGCTCACCATACTCACTTGCTGATTCAGGAGAGACCTATACCATGCATGTTAGGAATTAAAAGGCTGAGTATATCTTATTTGAATTGAGAACTGGTGTGTTCACAGCTCAAAAAGATTAAAGTTCTTCCACGGGATCTATTACCTTAATAACCAACAAAGTTCCAATGCCACCATAACGCTTATGGGCCTCTGTGAATAGAATGGCAGTGTTGAAATTAAATCTTAGTAATTAAAAATGAAGATGTGAAAGGCTCACAACTGAGCACAAGAAAACTTGAATACAGATCACCAAATAAGTTAACAAGGATTTTAAAGGATTCTTACCTAGCATTTCAGACATTGGAAATTGCAGCAGACGTCACAATTGAGCAAAACAATGTGGGACTGCCAGCAAAGCAGACAGAAACTTCATAAAACTTCCACACAACAAATTAACAAGGATGGTAAGGGAAGAATTGAATGACTTAGGTGGTCAAAAAGAAGGATTTCACAAAATTGGTTAACATACAGGAGAATCCTCCATGATCAGATCTCTGAAGTAATAAAGGCCTCCGGCTGAACCATGAGGCTTGTCTTCTTTCAAGTATCTAATATACAACAGAAACAAAACATAAAAAATTAGATCTACAATGTGAATGCTGCAGGCAAAGGGCAGAAATCCGGAAAGAAAAACATACTACAATGAAGCAGAAGTAATGCCAAATTTCACCTGACAGGGAGTTTAAGCTCATTGGAGATTGAAGAGACATATAAAGCAAATTCTTTCTCCTCGTAGAATCCAATGAGAAAAATCTGTGCCAAGTTCGTTATCTACACAAAAATGGTTGGCCATAAATTTTTAAAAAAAAATTACATTTTTGATATGTTCCTTTTTCTCCATCAAAATTTGCAAGAAAAGATTAACAGAATGAAGGACATTGCAGAAAACATTAAATGGAGCATACCCTTTTACAGGCAGAAATAGGATGGTGAACCATAGGCTGACCAGCCAAAGGAAAGAGGGGTTTTGGAGTATTGAAAGAAAGAGGCCGAAATCGAGTACCTAAACAGCAATGCAGTTCAAGCATCAATACCGTATGGCAATGGAACAAAAGAAATTCATTCATAGAAGGAAGACGACGGTGGCAATTATCAGAAAATTGAATGCCTTGAACGGACCTTTAGTGGGTCCGCCGACCATGATCACCGCCACCACCTTCTCTTCCGAGCTCCCCATCTTTCCTCACTGCTCTGTACAAACCTCAATTTGGATAAATTTCCGGCTTGAACAGGCTGAATTATCCGAACTGTGGAATATACGGTTTGCTAATAATGGAGATGAGATCTGGGGATGGGGATGGGGATGGGGATGGGGATGGGCGAACGTAATCTTTATAAAGCTGTGTTCAGACTGATGCCGTGAAGAGGATATTCGTGCCTTCTAAAGTTATTACTGGCCAGCCTTTTCATTTCATTATTTCCTTCAAAAATCTAACCAAATGCATTAAATAGCACCAGTCCCTCCCTCCTTAGAATTTTTAGGCCTACTACCATTTTTGGTTGGTAGTACCTTGTCTTTCCTTTGGAGGTCCCGAGTTCGAATTTTCTCAACCATACTTTTACGGTGCACAATAATAAGTAACGCCTAAAAAGTGTCTTTCATTTGGAGGTTTTGAGTTCAAATTATATCGACTATACTTCTATCTCAAGAAGATAACGCATTTGAAGCAGAAAATGAACAACTAAGAATGGGTGATTATAGAAATTGGCCATTTTGAATGCCTTTGCAAAAGTCTGAAATCCGGGTCAATTTCTGTAACGTCTATTTGCATATAAGAATGACACACTATAACATACCCTTAAAGACTTAGTTAAATGAACATTATATAAAGGAATGGATCATCTTCTGTTGAGACTAATGATATCACTAAATAGCTTTTTCACCAAGCATCTTTGGCAGTTGAAACTTTCATCTCTAAACCCAACAGCCTCCCAGGATCTCACAATGATTAGCAACACACTTTTTTGTGTTGCCTGACTGCTGGAAAATGCCACAAGAATCAACTCAATCTGCCAAGTTAGTGTTTGTTCGATTTATCATTGCTTCATTCAACACAAGTACAGTTCCAATGATCCCTGCATCAGGAGGGATTCAACTCGATCAACTGGGAGCAGGAAAACGAGACAGAACCTGATAAAACCCACAAAGTAGGAACCTTTAAAGAAAAGGAAGGCCAAGTACCAAATGATCCCTGCAAACAGTAGTATTCCATCGCGCTCGCCTCCACGCTTCCTCGTCAAAACATGTTTTCTCGGCTATTCTTTTATACATTCCACCTGGAGAGTTAAATCCTTGATGCCGGCATCGTTTAATAGATTACAGACTTGAGCCTTTGAAAAGGCCTTGTCTGCCTCCTTTGTTACGTGAAGATGGAGGGTTCCGACAACATCTGTGTTCGTCAAGCTCCAAATGTGCAGGTTCTGAATTCCACAAACACCATCCATCTTCACAACGTTGTTCAAAGTTTTTCCAAGATCCTCCTGAAGGGCTCTTGGAACTCTTTGCAGCAAGACTTCAGCAGAATTTCTAAGCAATGGGATCACAGAATATACAATCAAGACAGAAATAAAGATTGAGCAGGCAGGGTCTGCAACAAGCCACCCTCTATACTTGATTAAGAGTGTAGCAACAACTACTCCAACACTCCCCAAGGTATCTGCCAGAACATGCAAAAAGATGCCTTCCATATTGTGGTCAATATGGCGATGCTGCTGCTGCTGCTGCTCATTTCTTTTTTCTAGGTGCAGATCATTCCTGCCAGCTTGAACTTCATGAGAGTGATCACTATCATTGATGTGAACACCAGTATGATGATCATGATCATGATCATGGTGACTACTCTGTGGATTTTTAGGGGAACCACAAGAGTGGTGATTGTCATGACTGTGGTGTTGTGAACTTAGGCATTTCTCACCTCCTTCCTGGTGGCTATTGCAACCATGATGTTCATGATCATGTGAATGATGGTGATCACTGTGATCATGGTGGTGATGGTGATCGCTGTGATCATGGAGGTGATGGTGATCGCTGTGATCATGGTGGTGATGGTGATCGCTGTGATCATGGTGGTGATGGTGATCACTGTGATCATGGTGGCGGTGGTGGTCGGAGTGGGAGTGGGAGTGAGCACACAATCCAGAACCACCGTGCGCATGATGATGCTCCTCGTGGAAAAAAATGAGTCCTACTATATTCACTAGCAGACCCCCTACAGAAACTGCCAACAAGCTGTTCGTAGAGATCTCTTGAGGATCCAGAATTCTCTCAATTGATTCCAGAACAATCAATGCTCCCACGAGCACCAGTAAAACAGCATTCACATATCCTGAAAGAACCTCAAATCTGCCGCGGCCATAATTAAACTGACCATTGGCTGGCAGCCGGGAAATGTAGGAAGCATAGAGTCCAATAGCCAGAGCAGCACAATCAAACAACATGTGACATGCATCTGAGATCAAGCCAAGACTGTTACTCATGAACCCAGCTACAAATTCCACCACCATGTAAGCAGTATTTATCAAGAGGAACAGAGCAATCTTGCGCGACTTCCTTTCGCTCAAAATGTGACGAATGGGCTTCATAACAGAGGCAGTGAATGAGTCCGATGATTCTACTCCTATTTCAAGATAACTAGACTGAAAAGGATCCAATTCGCCAACTGAAAACCACAGCAACAATCCACAAATCAGTAAACCCCACAGGGAGAGCTCTGGAAAATAGAGCAACTCCAAAACAACTGTACAGGCAAATGTAACAAGATACTCCTTTTGAAAATCTTTGGACGGAGTCGGTTTCTCATCAGTGAAATTCTCACTCAAAAGCACTCCGAAAACAACTGTATTAACTAAGGGCCAACCAAGACTTGTAATTGAGATACTATCCCCTTCAGCCTCGAAGACAAACATACTAAACAAAGCAGGAATAAAAAGCAGAGCAGTAGTGAACAACAATGAAAGTAACCGAACCCTTTTTTGACCCAGTTCTCGAATAGTTCCCCAATTGGTGGTAACCCGCTCGTAACACCCTAAAAATCCAGATAGAAATGGGAGCAACATGGGCCAAATCCTAACACAGTTCCGGCCAGGAAAAACTGAAAATCCCAAACTATTGACGTTGACAGACGATAGAGGGAAGCATTCTATACGATCCCAACTAATAGACAAAAAAAGCATTCCACAAAATAAGGCAATAAACCCACGAACCTTAGATGATCCAAATCCACTTTGATCAATTAAGGATTGATTGTTACGCTCAGCAACATACCGTGCTGCCACATTTCCAGACATTTCAGCAAGGATCATGGCAGCAGTACCGCAGTAACGGAGAGCTTGGAAACGGAGGAGAAATACTACAGCGAGAAGCATCGACTTGGCCAGCAGAAGTCTATGCTGCGACTTGGTGATAGAACTGAGAGATAAAATGGGCTGGCGCTGTTTGGGACTAAGATGGCTTCTTGATGGAGAAGGCGGCGAAGTGATGAGAGAAACAGAGAGGGTGAGAAGGAAAGAGAGGAGAGAGACAAGGAAAGAGAAGGGGAAGATGGAGAAAGAGGAAGGCGAAGCGCGGAGAAAAGGAAGAAGAGAATAAAGGGAGCGGAGTGAGAACAGGAGGAGCAAGAGGAAAGAGATGGAGGATGTTCTCGAGGTGGAGTATCTGGTGGAGAGATACGGCAGGCGGTTTTTGGAGGGTGTTGGGGCGGGAGTCACCGGCGTGGTGAAAGGAAATCCTTGAGCTTGATGCGGGGCAGGTCGATAGGTGTTTGGTGAGGTAACGGAATCTGGGGTGCGCGGCGAAAGAGAGAGACGACTCGGGCGGTGGTGGTGGTGGTGGCTGTGGTGCTCCGCCATGATCGGAATTGGAGTCGGAGGAAATTGCAGAGGTTACCAATTCAACCTTCTTCGCCCGTCTCCGATGATCCGATCTCGGGCAATGGCGAATGGATTTATTTGTTTTCTTGGGTTGACCCTTGACCCGTACCAGCTGGAACTGGATCTAAAAATGGACTTTGATTAGTTCAATAATCGAAGGCCCACTTCTCCGGGTTTATCAAGAATAAGACTATAAAGGAGCCTAAATGTCCTCCTCTACCCTTTTGTTCGTCTGTTTTTTTTGGCATTTACCTGGTTTTTTTGTTATAAGAATGGGGGAAAGGGGTAAATCTGGGAAGAAATGATTTCCTGCTATTTTTTTAAGAGAGGGATTCCAATTTTGCCCTTTTGTTCGTCATTTTTTTTGGGTATCTAGCGGGTATTTTTGTGATAAGAATGGGTGGGAAGGGGTAATTTTGGAAAGGAAAATGGGTTCTGCTGATTTGGAAGGGATTGGCCGAAAATTGGGGGAGAGAAAATGGATCTCACGTGGGCTTCAGAATTGGAGAGAGAGAGAGATAGCGTGTAGCAGTTAAAAAAACAAAAACGCAAAACAGAGTCTTCAAGAATAAGACTATAAAGGAGCCTAAATGTCCTCCTCTACCCTTTTGTTCGTCTGTTTTTTTTGGCATTTACCTGGTTTTTTTGTTATAAGAATGGGGGAAAGGGGTAAATCTGGGAAGAAATGATTTCCTGCTATTTTTTTAAGAGAGGGATTCCAATTTTGCCCTTTTGTTCGTCATTTTTTTTGGGTATCTAGCGGGTATTTTTGTGATAAGAATGGGTGGGAAGGGGTAATTTTGAAAAGGAAAATGGGTTCTGCTGATTTGGAAGGGATTGGCCGAAAATTGGGGGAGAGAAAATGGATCTCACGTGGGCTTCAGAATTGGAGAGAGAGAGAGATAGCGTGTAGCAGTTAAAAAAACAAAAACGCAAAACAGAGTCTTCACTCTCTATGCAGAGGCAAAACGACGTCGTTTTGCATTTGGAACCCCCCCCCCCCCCCCCCCCTTCTCGCTCTTCTGCAAACCCCTCCTGCTCTTCTGGGTGATTGGTCCCCTTGACCGAAGAAATTTCTCTTTCTTCATTTTTGGGCTTCTTCTCCTCTTCTGCTCTTCCTTTCTCATTCTCATCTTCTCTGATTTACCTTTTTTTCTCTCTCGGTGGATCTGGTAATATTTTCATCCTTTAATTTATGCTTGTCTTTTTTCTTGGCGTATATTGTTTTTGTGGTTACTGGTTTGTGCTGTTGATTTTTGAAGGACGAGGAAGCGGAGAAGAGATATAAATTATGGCGTAGGTTTCGGAACCTAGAGAGGAGACGAGTTCAGAATCGAAACACGTAAGTTCTCTGTGGGTTTCCTTCAATTTCTTGTTTATGCCTTTTCTTGTGGGTTATTTTTCTTCTGCTCGTGTGCTTGTTGTGCTTCTATTTTAGGTATAAATTTGTATGTTGTGGCACCTGTTGTTCTCTAAAATGAAAAAAAAAAAAGAAGAAAAAATTAGGTGGGGGATACAATTGGCTTGATAAGGAGAAGTTTGTGAAAAGATTAGCTAAACTCTCCGGTGACGTTGTACTGTTTTACCACCTTTCTGGATTTATTTGGAAAAAAGGAGTGCTTCCTTTTATGAAATTTTCTCAGATTAGTATTAAACCATTAGATGAGTAGGAGGGATGACTTGTGAGTTGGATTCATGACTTGTGATCAGTGTCAAACAACAGAGATTCCCTGCGTTGGTGATTTGCTGCAACGCACAAGAAAGGTAATTCCTGATAAAACAAAAGTGGGATTCTCAATTCTCAGAAATATATGTCCCTCTCTTTTTTATTTGAATTCTCATTTCTTAGGTGTGCTACAGTGGAACCATGTTTCTGCCCATCAGCAAGAAATCTCATCTAAGCGAAACAATACTAGCTCCAAATGAACTAATTTTATATTCTTTTGAATTGATTATTAGTGTTGTTTTTCTGCACTTCTTAAAGGTGCAGCAACATTCCTTCAGAAGTTGAGAGGGGATATGCTTGTTGCCTTTAGTGATTCATTCAAAAGGAATCAATGGTCATATCACTAACTTCTATGCTTGAGTCATCAGTTCCACCATCCTTGAAAGTAATCAGTTTTAACGGCTCATTTTCCACTTTTCAAGCCTTTGTAAGACTAACTTTCTGGATTCAAGTGGATTTTGTTTATGATGGGCTAATCTCTCCTCAGACTTATCTACCCTCTTGTACAAAGATGTGATAGTCTCATTCAAGTTTGATTTTATGATTATTTTGGCTGTTTGCTCTGGGTAATCCAGAGCTAGCCAATTAGGAGAAGCAACAATCAAGTTGTCTCCTACCATGCGTAGATTATGCAGCTGAGGATGTGCACAAAAATTTGCCTCCTGCCAATAATTCTTTGCTATCATCTTTCTATGTTGGTCTATACAGCCCTGAATGATGTGCATGGTAGTTGTTTTGTTCGCTATCTTAGTTCTATTTTGCAAAGATAGTTACATTGGCTTCTCATAGTTGTCTAAATTAGTGGCTTTCTGTTTTAAAGCAGTTCCCTAGGCATCTGCAAGCCCATTTGTGATTTAGTTGGAGAAACTATATTTGTAAGGGTATTGTAAGGCTCTTCTGATTCTGTTTTGTTTCTCTTATGCATTTACTGAATATGGAACAGAAACTCTACTGGATCCGTGTTGGGAGACAACTATCTGTAAAGCTGAGTTGATCAAACTGACACTTGGGGCATAGAGGCTTGCTTCTGGTGTGAAACTGTGTGTGCTGCTGCTTCTGGTTATCGTGACAGGACGATACTGAGGACCCTGGAGAGGACAAACAACAATTAACTCGATTGAAGGACTGGATCAGATCTTACCAGCTTCAAACGATTGATCTCACTGACATTCTCTCACAATTCCCTGCAATATCAGAGGTAAGTGTTGTTCCATAAAATTGTCTTAAATTCAGTTTTGTCCGCTGCAAATATTTATTTTATAACCTTTATCTTAATGGTTTACTGGCTTACTGAGAATTCTCAATTGCAGGTCTTGATTGAAGGTAGCTTTCAAACCTTTTTCCTTCTGAATCTAATGACAGAAGTAATATAAATGTTAAGTTTTCATTATTCATCCTGTTTTGATAAAAGTAGAAATCATGGACTAACTCGTTGAGGAATGTCTGGTTTTAAAATCTGGTGCAGACAATTACTGCATCAACAAAGAGAAGGTTAGACAACATTTGAGTTGTGTCGGTCATCATTGCGTCTTTGAAAGTTGCAGAAGTTTGAGTATAGGTTTGATGTTGTGAAAAAAGAAGCTGATGCTCCTGACAATGGACGGTCAAACAAAGACTGAGATCATATGTATATGAAGTGAGTTGGCAATTCCTTTTTTCTAACCTACTGCGTTTTTTTGGATAGAAGTTTTGGGGACCAACTAGGTGATTTTCTCCATTCTAATTTGTTCAAATTTTATCCTTGTAATCTATGATATCTCACGTGCAAGTATTTAAATCTCAGCCAATTAGTAAATTATAATAGTTATGAAGTTCCGTGTTATTAGTTGACATTTAATTGTTTTGGTGCAATGACAGTGGTGTAACAATGGCTCATTGATCACATTTTAGCCCTCATGGAATGCCGTAGATTAGTTTTATTTTAGCATGGATATAGAAATGTCTGGTTTAGCTAATTGAGCAGCATTTTCAATATTTCTTTTATAAAATTTTGTGGCTTGGTCCCTTGATTTATCATTTTGCCTCAGTTGTCCACCAGTTGTAAGAAAGAAGTGCATGTGGGAAAAATTAGTTAGTTTGTCAAATTTTATTGAAATTTGAAACACTGCTACTCCGTTTTAGTCACCAAGCATTTTAAAACCCATATCTAGAGGTATACTTGGGGGCTTTCTTGGATTTCTGCAGATATAATTGTTGCTGGGATAAACAACTTGAAAGCTATTTTTTATACAGAGATTTCCTTTTGTTTTGCTTTTTTGTTTTGTTTTTGGGGGGTGGGGGTGGTTGTGAATCTTGTGATTATAAGTGCAGTAAATTAAACACGAAGTGTAACGTTTAGAGCCAAGACAACTCGTTTTTTTGATCCCTTGCTCCATTTTCAAATTGAGTGGTTTATCTGTTAATCACTTTAGGTAATCTTATGACCAACATTGAAAGATAATTTACTTTGAACGTATTATTCTATATACACCTTGTCGCAGGTTTGGCACAGGGACTGGTTTGCATGGCTCTGAAGCTGTGAAGAAATCAAAGGAGCTGAAAAGGAAGGCCAGAGCAGAGAAGTTGAAGTTATATCTTTGATATGTATAACTACCTACTGGATGTGGAAAAAAATAGTTGCACTTTGACTGAATGAGTGAAATGGTCTTTGTAATTGCATCTCAGGTTTGGGATTGCTTAGTCTACTGCTCCTTCAGATGAGGATGCAAAAAAGAAGGCTAGGCTAGCAAGGTTTGCACCAGCTTCTAAACCTGATGTTGTGGAGGAAAATAAAAGGAAGGCAACAGCGATAGGCTTGGCCCAGTTCATCAGTTTATTTTTATTTTATTTTTCATTGTCATGTTAATGGAGTCATATATTACCAGCTGAACCTCCTAATTGGATAAACAAAACATCTCTTTGATTGTTTTGTTCTATTTTCCAGGTTTTCACAACCTGATTATTTAACAAAAAAAAAATGGCAAAGGAAAAGTGGAGTCGATCGATACATTTCTCTTTAATTTTCACCTGACTTACAGAATCACCGTTTGTTTTTAATTGTTAGGTTTTTCCATTCATTTCCAGGAGACAACTGTGTTGGGCAAGGAAGGTGGTGATCCATGAATCAGTGTGAGCTTATTTAGTTTAACTGTAAGACCGGCTGGAAACTACAATTTACTTCTTAGTTTAGATGAGTTGAATTGAATGATGATGCTATTAAGTTCTTCCCATATTTATACACAAGTTGTTTAGGTGATTCTGTCTGTATATTCTAGCTGCATATTTTATTGGACCACCTTCCTTGCAAGAATTTAGCTTGTTTGAATAACAAGTAGGTTAATAGGGACTGTGGTTGTTGTTTTGCTATGAAACTCAAAATATTGGTGCTGGTTCTGTGAATTTGAATTGCTGATAGGAATGGTTCTGTGAATTTGAAATGCTGATATGAATGTTTACAGCCTCATAGTAAAGGGAACCTTGGTGCAGATACCTTGACCTCTGGGAAGGACCTGTGCTAGCAAGAGATTCCAGGACACTGGACTGATCACCGACTACAACAATGGTTGGAAGCTATATCCCTTCTTGCATGATCTTCAGATTCCTCAAATAGATGAACTAAGTTTGCAATATATCCGCACTTTCAATGAGGCTGAGCTGGCTGGAATACCTCTAGAGTTTCATTCTGTTTCATGTCCACATGCAATCCTCATGTCTTTTCATAATTTCATCAGTAAGTTGTGTTTGAACAATTAGTTATGCACTCCCTACCTTTTATTACTTTAATTCCCAGTTGTCACATGATTATATTCATGCTTATCGATATTTGATCTTACAAATCAAAAAGGTTCTTTCGTAGTTTTATTTTCAGAGTCGAAATTAATCCTGTCTACTAAATGACAATGACCAAATGACAAAGCCTATTGAGGAGAAGAAGAATTCCTCTTCTTCTGCCAAAGAGCATTGTATTCTAGCCCCAAAGTGTAAGTCCCATAGGGTTGCTGAGGCCTTGATCTTGATAGACTCCATTGACTTTTATTACTTCGTGTTTGTGAAAATTTGAAAACTTGGGTCTCTCAGCTTAGTGTTTGGATGCATGTTGATGGGTATTTTTTATGCTGCGTGTTGATGAGTTCATTGCTTTGTTTTATTCTTCAATCTATTTCATTTCTATACTGTCTATACATAAGTTTTAGTTGGCATTGATAATCATGGACTTTTGCACTTCAAATTTGGGATTTTTCTTGATGAAAGTTGATTTGATATATTGATAAAAATGTTGCACCGGCGGATCAAGGTACATGAGCTTTGTAACATGTCGAAGATTGAGTTGTCTGCTCAATTGAAAAATCTGAAGGCCGAGATCGCCTTCCTATGCGTTGCCAAGGTTACTGGTGGTACCCCAACAATCTCTTCAAAAGGTATGCAGGACAGGTTCATTTCAGTTGAATCATACTCTTTCATATGCTTGACTTGATGAGTTTCTAATTAAGAAATTTGAATTACGCATGACCTTGTGATTCTGTAAATTTTTGCTTTCTTTTAGGATTTTTGCTGTGATAATTTGGATATGTCACTCTTATTAGGTAATTAGCTTCCTTTAGATGTTTCAAGTTATTTCTTTTGCTGAATTGTCTCAGCAGAATAATATATTTTGAGATATGGTACAAGTAATATTTGATTTCAATATATACAGTGGCGAAGCCAGGCCCCCAAAGTCAGGAGGGGCAAAATATTTAAGATAAATTTTTTTTTTTTTTTAACAACCATTTTTGTCATATACAAGCACAAATTTTATACGCAATATTTGTTTTGTTCTTTTTTCTCCTTAAAATAGTTACCGCTATCTAACTTTTCTTCTTTTTTTCCCCCTAAAATAAGTACCACTTTTCAATGATATTAAGAATAATTATGAAATTTAGGCATACAAATTATACAGTATTGTATTTTATTTTTTTAATTTCAATGTTGCCCTTAATTACTATAATTTTTGGTGGGCCAATTACTCAAATTGCCCTAAATTTCACACATTTTATACCATATTAAGTGGGTTTTTGATAATTTGAGGAGGGGCAGTTCCATCAACGTGGCTTCGCCGCTGAATATATATAGATATATGAGTGTTGTGTATAAAAGCTCTACAAATGGTAGTGTAATCAAGGTGCCTGTGTGTGTATAAAAGCTCTAAAATGGTAGTGTAATAAGGTTTAGCCTACTTTTCGCTGTTTTCAGCGTTTGCAGTATGCATTTGGAAAGGAATTTCACTACCTTTGCGTTTTCTCTTCTTTAATGCTGAAGAAAAAGATGTGAAATCACTGAATTTGATTGCACGAGCTAAGGAAGAAATTGAGGCACTCTTTCATCATGGAGGGAAATCACCTCTGCATTACAAGGAAACATGCGAAAAAAGTGATGACATTGATCACAACACCCCAATTGATGAAGTCAAGGGACCAAATGTGCTTGAAGGAGTGAAGGAAGATATTGAAGCTGTTGTAGAAGTTTCCTCACCCAAGAAGTAACATTTTTTCTTTCCTTTTGTTCTTAAAATTCCCTTTTGAGATTTCATTCCAAGTGTACGTACTGTAGCTTTAAAAGACTGAGGTGAACCTCCTTCTTTTTCAAATTAGATTGACAATGTTCTATTTATCTTTTCATCTTGGTTTTCCAGGCACTTTCTCAGAAGTAGGGGCTATTATTCTAAACATGGCTTTTCTTCCTTAATTGCCACTAAGTTTTGTTCTGTTAATTGATTCAATTTTTCTGCGTACTTCATCTGAAAGTTACCTTCAAATTTTATTGAACCATACAAGAATTCCATGCATTGTTGTATTCTATATTTTGGTTTTGCGAACTGCATTACTATCTTCCTGATTTCATGTAGTGATTGTGGTTTTGTATTCTTTCCTTGCAGTAACCATGCTCGGACAATTGGTGTGACATAATAGCATTTTCAGTGTGCTACACGTTTACACCGATTTCCACAATAATCATTTAAACAAATTTTTAACTATTTTTATCTATAAAAATGTTTCTATCAAAGATAATAAAACTATACAGGTGTCTAAGGGTTCCTCTACTCATTTAGAAGAGAGAGCCTTATCTTGATTTTGAATAGAGAGGGGCCTTCTAATATGGAAAAGAGAGGCTTTCTGCTGATTTGGAATAGAAATGCGCGTTTTAATGATTTGGAAGAAAGATGCCTTATGCTGATTTAGAATAGAGAGGTTTCTGTTGATTTGGAACATAGGTCCAAAATTAGGCTACTGCTGTAGTGGGGTTGCTTTTTTTTTTTTTTATAAATTTTTTAAGGGAATTGTGCAGAATGATTCTGCAGAATGGCTTTTATGATGATGATGAATTGATGAAATGTTAGTGTTTGATGATGCATGTAGTTATTATATTGATGTTGGATGGTTTGGTGTGGATAATAAAGCTGATGTTTTCAGAAAAACAAAACTGTGAACTGGGTGATGAGCTAATTAAATGAAACTCTTATGTGATGTTAGAAACTTGATAAAACAATGGCATGCGTATGGAATATGGAAATTAACATGCTAAATGATAGAGACTGAGCTTTGGTTCTTAAAATATGTTAAGAAATGGAAAACTGGAATCGTCTATGTGTTTTGAGGTGCTGGAAATATGATTTCGTATGTGTTGTGCTAGGAATTGCTATTTTATTGTCAAAATAATTTGGAAAAGCTTCAAAAGAGTTGATACTCTGTCCTCGATTGTTCTGAAATTGGGCGTTGTTACCTCTTTGGAAGGTCAAACTCTTCTTAAAGCTCCCTTCCTTTCAGAATCATATATCCAACTTCAAGCTAATGGAAACAATTGGGGAGAAGACAAAGACAACAAAAAAAAAAAAAAAAGAAAAGAAAAAAAAAGAAGGGAATTGGGTTCTGGAAACAGAAAATTGCAGAACCAAAAAGAAAAAAAGAAGGGAATTGGGTTCTACAATTTCATAGCATAACCCCACTTTTTATTTGCAGAACGTGGGTTATGCAATTAAATCGATAGAGTCATTAATTTTTAAAAACAAATCCATTCTACTGATTTTTATCAAAAAACTTAACAGACCTTTGCACTCATTTGCAACGATTATATTTAATTCACATAACTTTCTATCATGTGATTTAAAATTTCATACAATTACACATTATTTTTAATTACAATATCAATTTATTCAGGTATCAAACTCATTCCATTTCATTTCCATTGCCCTTCTTAGCAAATAAATTTTATACATAACAATTCCAGAACATCCTAGAAGAAAAAAATCTACAATTACCGCTTCAATTTGTAAAAAATTTTAATCACAAAATTTTCAAACTAATAAAAAAAAAATTAACCGCATCCACGGCGCGTTAGCGCCGTGGCAATCCCTCCTAGTTACATTTAAAAGTATATTTTAGCCGGCACTAACAATGGCGGGATGGACCAACTGGGCTGAAGTTTATCCATGGCTTTAGGAGTGTCGATTTTAATCCAAGGTTATCAAGCCCATTTAGGTTTTTTGCCATTCTTTTTGGATATTACTTAGAACATCACTTTTAAAAATATATATATATATTTTTTTCAATTTTCTTTTCTTACCCATATAATTACGTGTGTTTCGCAACTAACCCAAAATAAAAATTAAACACACGAATGAAATAAAATAATGTCAAATTAGTTATTTTATATATTATACATTTGACTCTTTTAGTGGAATGGATGAAGTAGTACATTTACACGTAATGCTTATATTTTGAATGGGTTAATAACCACTACATATGAGTATAAATTGTGGTTATTAATCACCTAGTGCTAATTTGTGCAACACAGAGTAATGATTTTTTTTAAAAAGTAATAAATTATACTTCTTCTTTTTTTGTTTTTTTTTCTTCTTCTTAAATTGTAGAAATTTCCAACATATATATACATCTAAAACACAATACATGGTAATACTGCCTTGATTTGGACTTCTACAAATTTTGTGCAATAACCCAAAAATGAAGACACTCTGATATCCTATCAACCGACTCAGGATCATCTGTTACACTTTCTTGTTACATTCTGTGTTACACATATTAATAACTCATCGTAAATATTATTTTTCAAATTAATTTTTTTACCAATGCTATTCATTGGCAATCTATGTAATTTTAATACTCCCTCCGTCCCACTCAAAGAGTCTACTTTGAAATATGTACAACTTATTATGGGTTGTGAGGTACAACACCTAAAATAAGTAATTTACCATCATATTTTCACTTATATCATTACTTTAAAAGTAAGGATTAATTGTGAATCACACATTGTTATATTAGTAAGAGTATGTAATGTAAATAAATTCCAAGTGGACTCTTTAAATGGGACAAAAAAATTTTTGAAAGTAGACTCTTTGAGTGGGACGGAGGGAGTATAATTTTTTCATTTTTTTACATTAATCTTGTATTTTAATATAATTTTATAGTATTTTTTATTTTTTAATCTCAATAAATAAAAATAAATATACCCTAAACCAAAATGGGTGAACGCTTAGTCCAAAAATTTATTATAATGCTAATTAATATCATTGGTGAAAAGATTAAAATAAAAAATAATATTTACGTTGAGTTATTAAAATATGTAGTAGGGAGTGTAACAGCAAAGTGTAACAGAGGATTCTAAGCCCTATCAACCCCAACAACTCACCGCAAATTAAGAAAAATCGAAAATTCTGGTAGAGTGACCAACTCAAACTTTTGTTACCATTCGATTGTAGTAATATTCCAGTGGTTCGAATTACGAACCACAATGACATAAAATTTGTCGCCATTTGAATTGGAATCATTTTCATGAACTGATCAATGCTAATTGTTGAATTCTCGCTTAGCGCCGATCTCGTTTGACGTCAGCTTTTACCTTAAGCTTCCTGCTTTTGGGAATAAATTCCTGATTCAACTCCAATGCTTAAGTTAGAACAGAGAAAGAATAATATATCCAAGGCTAAGCTAGAATTCAATAACTTTCAAATGAGAGGATAATTGGGTATTTATAACAGAAAAATGAGTGAGTGGATCCAGCTGTTCAATCATGGTATCATCTTTACATCTTAACACGTGTCACTCTTTCAATTTGAATGCCACCTGTCATCTGTGCCACCTATCGCGTATCCATGATTCTAGGCTTCAGGTCGGCCACGACCGAGGTCAGCTCTAGGTTAGCCACGGATAAGTTCAGCTCCAATTCACCTCAGCATTAATCTATTATCCAACAATAGCCCCCAAAGTAATGGAGTTGAAGTCGAAGACGAAGTCCTTTACTTTTCAGGAGTGTGTAGCCCCCAATTAGCGCAACTTTCACTGGGTCATCTTCAATCCACACATGAACAAACAATGACCGAGGTGGAAGAAGCTGAATTTCGACGTCAGGAATTTGAGACTAGGGTTAAATCCTTGAAATAAGGTCATACCCGTGCTGAAGAAGATAGGGATAAAGCACTTTTAACGACGATGTCGACGTTACCGACCTTAGACACTGTGAAAACAAACTAAGGGGTTTAAGCAATTTTAACAACGATGTCGACGTCACCGACCTTAAAACCTCTGTGAAAACAGGCTAAGGGGTTTAAGCAAATTTAACGACGATGTCGATGTCACCGACCTTAGAAACTCTGTGAAAACGGACTAAGGAGTTTTAAGCAAATTTAACGACAATGTCGACGTCACCGACCTTAGAAACTCTGTGAAAACAGACTAAGGGGTTTTAAGCAAATTTAATGACGATGTTGATGTCACCGACCTTAGAAACTCTGTGAAAACAGACTAAGGGATTTTAAGCAAATTTAACGAAGATGTCGGCATCACCGACCTTGTCGAAAAGCGGACCAAGGGGTTTGAATAGTTTAACGACGATGTCGAAATCACGGACCTTGGCGAGAAGCAAACCAAGGGGTTTTAAATTGTTATAAGTTCGTTACTATAAACAACCATACATGTTTTATGGGCAAATACGCATGTTATTTCATAGAAAGACATATGCTTAGTAAACACATATACTTATTATGTTGAACAAAGATACATGCTTTCCGATACTACGTTAAAATCCTATAACCTATATATAATGATTCAAGGGTTAAGGAAAGCAGTACAATTAATGCCACAAAAGACACACCTTACCACCATTCAAGGGTAAAATTTTCTGAGATTGCTGGCGTTCCAGCTATTAGGCAATAATATCCTATCCATATGTGCAAGCTTAAAACTCCCTGTTGGTCGGGCTTCAACCACATAGTATGGTCCACCCCACGGTGGGCGCCAATTGTTGAATCCTCGCTTAGCGCCGACCTCATTTGACGTCGGCCTTCACCTTATGCTTCCTGCTTTTGGGAATAAATCTCCGATTCAACTCCGATGCTTAAGTTAGAACAGAGAAAGAGTAATATATCCAAGGCTAAGCTAGAATTCAATACCTTTCAAATGAGAGGATAACTGAACATACAGAAAAATGAGTGAGTGGATCCAGCTGTTCAGTCATGGTGTCATCTTTACATCTTAACACGTGTCACTCATTCTATTTGAATGCCACCTGTCATCTGTGCCACCTATCGCATATCCATGATTCTGGACTTCAGGTCGGCCACGCCCGAGGTCAGCTCCAAGTCGGCTACGGATGAGGTCAGCTCCAATTCACCTTAGCATTAATCTATTATCCAACACTAATAATGGGCTAGAAAAAAGTTTAACGTTCTGCTTATGCTTTTGACAGAGCTGTCTGTACCTCTGCAAACACAATATTTATACTACTTTTAACCTGTAATCAAAGGATTAAATAAATATAATACAATGGTAGTCAGGATCGATCCACAGGGACGAATGTTCTTAATTTCTTTTTATCTATTAATGCATTAGTAACTAGTTTGATGAGTCGTCAGCTTTGTGTCCCTTAAGAGACCTTTAGTTTGTCACGAACATTTAAGAGAAACATAAATAAAAATTAACTTGTATAAATTATAGAGAAAGTATTCTAGTATTATGTAATCCACCTTCATCACATGCATGTAATCATGAACACTTAAGTTGGCTAATTATCCTATACCGGTTAGTTATGGATTACCGCGAGCACCCGCTAGTCATAATCCAATTTCTCCTTAATTTCTCGGTAATCTCTGCGAGTCCCCGCTAGTCAAGATTACTTCTCCAACCAACTAATTAACTAAGCCGCGAGTCCCCACTAGTCACCTAATTAATTATTTAGCAGCATTAAGATTTAGGAAAACCTAACCTAATAATCTGTCACATAATTATCACTTAATTAATCAGTCCTCCTCAGTGGGGAGTTTTACCTACTCACTGACGCTACCAGGTTAAATTAACTTACTTTGAATTTAATAGAACCTTAGTACTTTATACTTATGGATACTGATTAATTTAAGAACATAGTTAATTAGATTAATTTAGGGTTCATACATGCATGGATTACGGTTTCAATACATAACACTAGAACAATATATTTTGCTACTCATAACTTGATAATCAAAGCAGTAACTTAGAATAGAAGTCATGAGGAAAATACGAAATACTTTACTGGGATAAGGTGCAATCGCACTTCTGGAGAAACCGCCTGCTTAGCCAACTGGTAGCCTACACAGTCTGGAACCCTGAACCAATGAACAAGACACCCGCAAAGATTAAGTCTTTTCAAAAGCCAAATTAACTACTACTACGCTACGGAATTTGGAAGGAAAAACTGAAGCCAAAAACTAAACTATCCCCCCTCCCCCCCCCCCCCCCCCCCCCCAAAATGTCATATCAAGTTCCATATATATAAGACTTATGAAACTAGTAATTTGGAATAAAATCTATCTCGTAATCAAATAAGGAGATTAATCAATCAGCACTTCAGATTTGAAAGGAGATCTCTTGCTATTGGAATTCCGATTTTCTTCTTTCCTTATTGGATTCTCCTTCCCTTTCTGCTTCCTTGTTTCACACGGAATTACTTATTTCCGTTTCCTCCTTGCTCTCTGGTTTCTTGACCCGCAAGACAGCTTTGTTAAATCCCAACTTAACGCCGAGCTGGCATGACGTCGGCCTCCACCTTCTGCTCAGTCATGGTGTCATCTTTACATCTTAACACGTGTCATTTGTGCCACTTATAGCGCATCAGTGACTCTGGACTTCAGGTCGGCCACGGCCGAGGTCAACCCTCAGGTCGTTCGGCTGAGGTCAGCCCCTCAGGTTGTCCCGAATCCGCTTGGATGCCTTTGTGCTTCTAAAATTCATCTTTTTGCACTTCTCTTCTGCAATTGGGCTGTTCTCCTAAATCTGCATAATTAATACAAACCTTGTGCAAAAAGCTCGTAAGAACTGCCAATTAATCTCTAAATTATCAAGTACAATATAGGCGGATAAGCTTTCCTTCATGGCTTTACATATAACGTGCAAGAGTGCAATTCTTCAATTCAAATACACTATGAGGAGGATGGCCGCTTTTACAATAATTGACATAATAAAACTCATCTTTCTTTCTTTCCTTTTTAAAATAATTTACTTTATTGCCAATTTGCCAAAAAAAGTTTAATTAGATAATGACCAAACTGATGGGAAATAGGCATGAATTTTGGTCAAGCTCAACCATTGGGAAAAAGATGAGTGATTTTCCAAGTCATTTTACCACAAACCAAGAAAAAAATATCATGCAAGAGATGAGGCCCCGGAGATGCAGGATCGACGCCCTGGATTTGTCCAAAAAAAGGGAATTCTTTTTTTCTTTTTCGAGCCTATCTATTCATTCCTTTCGTTATATTAAAATAGTCCACTTTTACTTATAACTTATTATAAATATCAATGTACAACACTTATAATAGTTAATTTGACTTCATTTGTTCTTCCATTCATATCCTTACTTTTTAATGTATGGACTAGTTGTGCACTACACATAATTAAATTAATAAGGTTATAGAGGGTAAAAAAGTTGAAAGTGAATTCTTCTATTGGAACTAAAAATATTTCTTAAAATGGAATTTTCTAATGAAACAAATGGAGTATTAGAAAGGAGGTAGAGGCCATGAAGAGGGAAAAAAAAATAAAAATTGGGGAGCCTCTTACTAAATTCTATCAATTCAACTTACATATCACAACTGATGAGGCACTGAAAAGATCACAACCGATGAGGCACTGAAAGAGGAATTAATTGTATGTATGTATTGGCCTTTTATGGAGGGGACTCAAAAGCACTACTCCTCGCTCACTACTGTACTAATGTTTTTTTAAAACAAATAATTAAAAATGAATCATATTTTATCATTTGAGAAAGAACTTTTTATATAACTAAAAATAATTTGATCCAATAATATTCAGATATAAAGTTGAAAATAAATTAAATTAAACATCGTATACAGATATAAACTAGTATAATTCATATATATATTAACCATTAGAATAAAAAATCGTCATTGCAATAGACAAATCTCGTATCGAAAAATGAATCTAATTTCTTATCCGTTACTAATTAATTTTATGATGGAAACCCCTAACAAACTTAATTTTCACTTGAAAATAATAACATACTTATATGGAGAATAAACTCCTATTTATCTAGAAAGACAAATTCTCGAACTATGAGAGAACATAAAACGAAGACGGAAATAAAATTAGACAAGGTGAAAGAGGTTAACGTTTGAAAGTAAAAGAGAGGTGTAAATTCATTTGCCACTTTTGCATTAGTGTTATTCTTAATTCCGTTTATCACATCTTCTTCTTTTTAAAACTTTAAAATTTTCTTTTTTGGAAAGGCCAACATCGATCAAAACCTCACACGTAAGAGTTTCATCTTTCCTTCATGCTTATTCTTTCGCCATTGTGACGACATCTGGTGGGCCCACCCCTCTCGAAAGACAAATATACAATTTTATTTCTGAATCATAAAATTTAATTTCAAACAATACTCTTTCCTTAAATTAAACTATACAGTATCTATATGCACTAAATTAATTCTCCTTACTAATTTTAACCTATAAATAAAGAATGGTCTCTTATACACTCGGCAAAAAAACGAAAAAATATTCTCACATACATTGCATTTGTAATTTTAGTGCATCAGATCAACGTAACACTTGCGCTTGGTTTGTAGAGGAAAATGAGAGTAGTGTGGAATGATAGTATAGGTAATCATTGTTTTGATGTTGTTTAATTTATGATAGGGAATGACTATCATTATTATTGATGGTATTTGATTCAAAAATAAAATTTTTAGGAATAAAATTTATTTTAATTTTTTTAACATTTAACTTTAAATATATTATAAACAATTTATGTTTAAATGTATTATAATAATAAATTTTATCACTTAAAAAAAATTAAACAAAAAATATACACCAAATTTTTTTTTATAGGGGAATGATTCATATTCCCCCAAAATAGAGGGGAATGGATGATTGGAGAAAATTGGGGTTTGGGGGTGGGCCAGAGAATGAAAATTCTCAACCACACACCCATTTTCATTCCCATTCCCCACTTTCAAACCCCTCATCCAAACACACCCTTAATTATTTGCATATTTTTTTCTAAGATATTTAAGAACAAATGTAATTCAACTTTACTGTTTATCTTGATTACATTTATAAAATGAAATTTAAAATATTTTGAACAGATCACCTCCGCTCGATCTATAGGTATACGTGTAAGGGTGACAATTTGTGTTGTATTCGGGTTGACGGGTCGTGTGTCGACTCCCTTCAATCCTAAACTTATTCATATAATTATTCTTGTCCACCCATTTAACTCGCAAACATTTCGTGTTCGTGTCCTGTTTTCGTATTTTACTGTAACTTTTTCAACCCTAATTTTACCCGTTTAATTATTCGAGTTGACCCATATAACCCGCTAAGACTCTAACCTAACCCGCTTATATTGTGCCGGGTTAGAGATTGCCCTGTTTACGCGTACATGCTGATATGAGATAGTTATGATTTACTAAAAGCGGTGCAATGAAAGAAAGATTCCATTTTGGTTGCATGAAAACCGGGAAATAAGTTGCAGTTAGCTTAGCTTAGCTCATATAGAAGTGCGGTGCGATGGAAATGGAAAATTTTACGGGTACGACTTACGTTACGACAGCGTACGTACGTCAGTTCCGATGCACGCAATGGACGTGAGGCTCGGCTGATCCCCTCGGACGCTCGCGTGCTCCCTCCACAGCCAAAACCCACCCCCTTCCCCTTCACTGCAATAAATTAAATTATATCCATTTTACCAGTTCTTTCTCGGAACTACGAGGCACAATGGTGGGGATTCCACGTGGCAGCTCTCTGCCACATAAGATTAACGTTTGAGAAGAAGGAAGCCTACGATGAAAAAGAGATAGTGTGGTTAGTGCTTTTGTTTTATGGGTTGTTGTTTGTTTGTTGCATGAGGTATGTTATCGCCGTGACGAGGCAGCCAACTATGGAAGCTTTTAAAGTGGGGTGAAATTGCACAAATGCTTACTTACTTTTTCAGATATATGTAAAACTACAGCCACTTCTGGGCTTAAGCCAAGAATGGAGAGTATTTATAGGCGATGATCCTTCCAGTGTTAATTTGCTAAAATTCCTTCCCACCATAAAAGAACAAAGTTTGTTCTACAGTACTTCAGATTATGGGAAATTTCAAATGATTATGCACTTCCTATGTTTGTTTTCATCTCATCATTCACTCAACAAATACCTGAGATTCTGACTACACACACCCTCTCTCTGTGTGTCCTTTTCTCTTCTGTCTCAAAACTCCACATTTCAGACTCATTCACCGCCGCCGCCGTTCATGGCCGTGGTTCTGAATAAGTCATGTGTACTTCTCATCGGTATGTATGTATATCTGTAAGCTTTGGTTCTTGATTTTTAGCAGTAATTAAAGTATTTTTTTTTCTTGTTGGCCCTGTGATCGAGCAGTGTTGGCTGGGCTGGAGAGGTTTGCGTTTAAAGGGGTGGCGTCGAATTTGGTGACGTATCTGACTGATGTTGCCAAGATGAGCAACTCGTCGGCGGCGAAGATGGTTAATAGTTGGTGTGGTTTCACTTCCATGGTACCTCTCATGGTGGCTCCCCTCGCAGACTCCTACTGGGACAAGTACACCACCGTACAATCTGCTTCTCTGGTCTATGCCATGGTAATTGATTACTCATTACTCCTCATCTTCATAACTTCATGTGTCGCTCTTACAAATTTAAGAATAAAAATGCAATCTTTCTAACGAGAGTGGCATATGCTTTGTTGCTCAGGTGATTTTTTCCAATTGATTTTACCAATGTAGATAGATTGCATAGTGGTACACTGCTCTTCTAGTGTCATCTGACGTGGGATGATGATGGAACCCGACTCATTCTCCACTGCTTTTTCTTTCTTTCTTTTGTTGTTTGAATTGGTATTCCCTCTGTTCAATTATTTGCGTGAATAACGTGATCATTTACTCTTTGTCTTCAGTTTTCAGTCTCTGTGGTGTACTATGAGATTTTCTGTCTGCTCCCGTCATGTCCCATTGTAATAGGGTAGACAGGACCGCAACATGCAACAGACATAATATCTCATCTCCTGTAACGCGCCATCCTCTAATTTTATAATAATGATACTTCTTAACAGGGACTTATAGTTTTGATGTCTACGGCTTTGGGATGGCCTTTGATTCCAACGAGTAAAATAAGCAGTTCGTCATTCCTGCAAATGTCGCTATATCTCATCTCGTTAGGTCAGGGTGGATATAACCCTTCTTTGCAAGCTTTTGCAGCAGATCAGTTTGAAAATCAGGAGCAATTGCCCAGCAACAAAGCTGACCAGAGCCATCCCGATAGGAAGAGGATATTCTTTCAATGGTGGTACTTTGGGGTATGTTGCGGCAGTCTTCTTGGAGTTTCCCTCATGTCTTACATCCAAGATAACCTCGGATGGGGGCTGGGATTCGCCATTCCTGCGATTTCGTTCGTAGCTTCGATCGCCATCTTTTCGTGCGGGAACCGGTTTTATGAGCGGAAGAAGAAGGCGAAGAATGTCGAAAAGAAATCGCTGGAAAACGTAGTTCGAACTGTGAGAGCAACTCTCTGTAGGATAGTGAAGGGCAAGAGTGATTTGAATGGCAATCCAAAGGTGGCTGAGCTAGAGTAAGTGTTATATCTCTGTGTTTGAAATAGTCTCGTTTCTAATAATGTTTTCAGAAGCGTGGCGATTGTACTAACGACCGTGTTTTGTCCTTAAGACTTGAGGAGGCACCAGTACTGGAGGATGAAGATCTTGAAGAGAAGGAAAGCTTGTGTAAGAACTCAGAGGATGGGAATCATCTTCTTCAGATTGCGAAAGTAGTGCTTCCTCTGCTGCCAGTTTGGACCATGCTTCTAATGTTCGCCGTAATCTTTCAACAACCGGCGACATTCTTCACCAAACAAGGGATGACGATGAAGAGGAACATCGGAAGCAAATTCAAGATCCCACCGGCAGCACTGCAGAGCGCGATCACGATCTCTATCATCCTCCTGATGCCTCTGTACGATGTTTTCTTCATCCCCTTGATCCGAATCCTCACCCAAAACGAGAAAGGGATCACCGTTATGCAGAGGATGGGGCTCGGAATGATTCTATCCATCGTCGCCATGGTGATCGCTGCATTAACCGAGAGGAAGAGGCTCGACCTGTGCAGAAACTTAGAGTCTGAAACAGTGCCTTTTAGCATATTCTGGCTGCTTCCGCAGTACATCTTGCTCGGCATTTCTGACATATTCACGGTGGTCGGAATGCAGGAGTTCTTCTACTCTGAAGTTCCTCTGAAAATGAGAACAATGGGGATAGCTCTCTATACCAGTGTGTTTGGTGTAGGAAGCTTCTTAAGTGCCCTGCTAATTTCTATGGTGGAATATTTCACAAACTCAAGTGGAAGGGAGAATGGCTGGTTCAGTGATGATATGAGGAATTCTCGCCTGGATAAATACTACTGGCTGCTAGCCATACTCAGTGCTATAAGCTTCACAGCATTTGTAATTTTCAGTAGGCTCTATACAAGTAGAAGTTGACGGTAGCTAGCGACCGACCCCCGAGCGACGTGCTGCCATTAAAACTGTAGAAGTTTGAGTTCATACTTCATAGTACATGACAGCAGATGGGGCTTCCTTTAATGGATTTGTGTAGTTTAGTAAGTGTGTAAATAGCCAAGAAGCTTTCGATTTGGTAAATAGCAATCGCATTTCTTGCAGCCATGATTCTTTGTCCAAAAGGTTGGCACTCAAAAATAATACTCTCGCTGTTCAATTAGTATTACAAAGTAGACTGTTTTAATTGAACGGGGAAGTTTATGCAGCAGTCAACGCATCAATTCACTAAATTACAGGCCACATTACGATGTTTAACTACATAAAACAATCCAATGGCGCACATCTGTATTTGCATACTCTTGAAAGTTTAAAGCAGAACCATAAATCACACCAGAAAAACAAAGCTGAAACCTAAAAATTTGGTTCACTTGTCAAATAGTAAATGGTTTTACTGCCAAATGGGAATCATACCATAGAATGCTATACATGAAATGCTACAAGTCTCTACAACAAAAGAAATATGTAAGAAGGATATCATCTTTACACTATGCTAAAATAATCAACCGAGTGAAGCAGGGCTAGAGGGTTACCGGTCTATATCTGAAGAAAGCAATTTGAAACACAACATTGACAAATCAAAGATATGATCCCACCTATCCACAGCAGCATTCATTCAATTATACCTATCAAATATATCTCATTGAGGATAACAAGTCTTTTAACATCTTGGATGTCATCTTGTAGAAGATTCAAACGCATCGTAAAAGTGGCTTCACTGGCATGTGTCTCATCTCTGGTCCAAAATTCACATAACCAGATGTTCAGGCAACCTTGATCACCCTTTCAAATGATTGAGAAACTCAACTGGCGACCTTCGCAAACCTATGGCAGTTTAGGCGTTCAGCTGTGTGATACAGGAAGAAGCAGTGAGAAATGATAAATGGATCAGACAAGCAGAAAAGAGAGTAAATGTCAACCAGGATAGTACTTGTAATCAACCCATTTACTTGTTCTCTAATGGCAAAGATAATATCAAATCATTCAATGAAATTCTAGATTCTAGTTTATAGTGCCAATGATCATCAATTAGCAGTTCAAAAAATATCTATCTATATTTTACTGTCCAAAAGCAGCCAGGGAAGAGAAGTTAAGATATCTAAATGGGAAAACTGTTGCTGAGATTGTCACAAGCTGAAGTTCAAATTTGCCAAATCTATAAATGGAGATTAGCACCGCTCATGACAACAATATTCTGCTATAATGTTTACTATTTGATTGTCAAAGATGAAGGGATCTTGTTCGTTCAGAACCAAGTAAACTGGCGATCATCGAACAATCGTCAAGTGAACCTTCTGTTCATTATCTCCCATATAAAATGACAATGTGACTTTACTGTAACACATACTCAAGATTACCAGGACATATAAACAAGTCTTATGTGAAAAGATCAAAATCATAGAAGAGTATTAAAGAACCACAAAACTTCCTTCTAGATTCATGGTTTACCTTCATGAGCATTAACATCAGCTAAAGAAAAATATTAGGAGCCAGTACAACTGATGGTCATGGGAACATTTCAAACCTACACTTGAAATCTCATATAAGTGCAGATAGCCAAAAAACTAACCAGGCCTATCAAGCAACACCAAATCTTCTTACTTAAAATATACACATTGCTCTCTAGTTCACAAGGAATTCACAGAAAGATTGATCTTAATGCTTCAATTTTGAAAGAAAAATGCACATCACATTATTACCTTCAATGAGTACCATGACCATTGACCTCTGAAGCAGGCATTGCAACGATAGCCTTCTGCATTTCCACACTCCTCCTCACTTCTTCAATCTCGTTTTCATCATCATCGGAATCTAAAGTAAACTGAGTATGATCCAAACTCTGCATCCCAGCTCGTAGAGGCCTGTACTCCAAAAGATCACGGCTAATTCCACGCTTCTTGCAAACAATTCCGTACACGACAACAAGCAAAGTCGCCAAAAACGCAAGTTGGCAATTAAATTGAAGGGTCGCAATGGCTCGCCCTCGATGATACTCGGGGTGACCTTTACACTTGATCGTGTAGTTTCCTCTGCTCTTCCCTTGCAAAGAGCATCCGTGCACCATAAAATCGGTGAAGAAGGAAAACCCCATTTGAACAATCCACATGCCCTGTGAAATCAACCCAACCCCGCGTCCCAATCTTGCATAACTCGATTTGGGATCTTTTAATTCAAGAAAAGTACAAAATAAGCAAATCCCTATAGGCACAAGAAACAGATCGTAGTAGCGGTTTTCGACCCCATCGGGGTCCTTTCTCCGAACGTAAAAGAAGATGAATTCTTCTCCAAAGGCGAAAAGACATAGGAGATTAAGCAATGCCGAAGGCAGTTTGAATGAGTCCTTGATGTGCGTTAATAGACCCAAAAATGAGTACACCAAAAACAGGAGAGCAATCGCGATTACCTCCAACTGGAAGGCGAAACCGATGTGATCTTTGGATTCAAGAGCATCGGAGAGGGAGACGAGAGAGTTAAGCACGAATAGAAAAGACAGAGCGGAGATTGATGCGAAGGTTACCGATGAAGCCGAAGGTGATCCATTCTTGGTTTGATATCCATCGGTGGGTGAAACGGCGATGCGGCTGGGAAGCGGAGGAGATGTCGGGTCTTGCCCGACAGATTCGTATGAGGATACGAGGGATTCCCAAGCACCGATCAAGATAAATCCCCCGCCGGCAATGCTGTAGGTGAAGATTCCCATCCTTTGTTTGCTGGCCAATTCTTGATTCGTTTGTCTAAATTCACTCTTTCTTCAACAAAATGGGTTAAATTTTGAAATGTGGGAAGTCGGAAGGAAAGCTGGAGAAGAAAGAATCAAAAATCCGGTTGATGTCAAGGTCAAAGGCTTGGCTGCAGCGCGGAAGAGGAGGGCCGTGGAAGGTTCGCTGCCAGTGTCAGCTCAGCTGTTGGAATTTTCATGGATTTGTTTTGAGCAAGAGCTTTGAATTGGCTTGACTCTTGGCCCGATGGCTTTTAATTTCCACACTTCGGGCTTTTTCCTACTTATTCGTTATTAGGCCAGTATCGACCAGTATAAAAATATCCGGACTTACGATCGATTGGGCTGGGCTGGGCAGTGTTTTAAAGCCCAAAACCTAACCAGTTTTTCTGAATATAATTATTTCTATTATACGGGAGTTTTTAAGGATGGAATAATACATTTGGAGAGACTCTCACACGCTTGTATACTCTTCTGTTGTTGTTGCCTATCTAACTTGGGCATTTATGTAATTTGATTTCATAACCCCTTTGTCCCATGTGCAAGTGAGTTGTACCACTCAGTCAATTCCTTAGATACCACACTTTTATTAATAAAATAATGTGTTATACAATTAACTTTACTTACAAAGTAATTATATCAATTAAAAAAGAAGAGTACTAAATTATTTATTTAAGTTATTTTAAGTATTATACTTTATCATCATCGACAATAAATTGTACATTTTTTTTTAAGTGAAATGTTTTCATGGGACGAAAGGAGTAATTGGTATTAGAATCAAACTTCATCCTCACGCTATTGTGTACGCACATCTTAGATACAACGCCAAATGTTGCACACAAGTCTTATACCTCGTGCACAGTTACAAGTTCTACACCATGCTCTTATTTATTTATTCGGACAACTTGTCATATGGTAAGGGCATCTTTAGCAATTAGAAGTTTACAGTCAACTCTATCTAACTTTTACAGTTTCTACAGTAAATTCAATAAAGCAAACAACTCTATATATTACTCTAAACAAATATTATATTTTGAGTTTTTTATACACATAATTTTAAATTAAATTTTATTGCCTTTGTATTATTTAAGTTATTTACACAAAATTCCAAATAATTATTTTCTTTTGCATTTTTGTATAATAGAAAAAATTAAATTGCTTAATAATGAAACAATGACTATATTAATATGAAATCAGGATTACTAAAATATGAATTAAAATTAACTACAAACACATTATGTACTTTTTATCAATATTATCTGGGCCGGACCGGTCCGGCCCGAACCAGCAGCCTTGCCAGTTCAAAAATGCCAAAAAATTGCGAGGGGAAAAAACTGGCCTGAACCCAGTTTTTACCATTTATTTTTTTGAATTATTCAATTTTTTAAAATTTTGTTTTTAATGAATTAGAACCTTGGTCACTCGTGTTGTAGACAAGAGTACTTGCCACTATACCATTATTTATTCTTGCGTAAAACATTGTTTTAACTCATTTTTAATATGAATCACAGTCTTTCTAACAATCTATTAATTTTATTGTTATTCCTTACCGTTTATAAAATTAAGACTATCATCATTTTTATTAGTTGTTTTCTTTTCAATTAAAGTTTGTTTGATTTTTTCATGTATTAACTTAAAATATGTTTCATTTTTTTACATCAAATTTTATCTCTTTTTTTTTCTAATAAATATAATTTTATATATTTTTTAATAGAAAATAAGCAATATTTTATATATGATTTACTTATTGGGTTTTATAGTAATGAATTTTAATGTTTAAGATAGTTGTAAAATTTGAAAATATATAACATCATCGGGTTGGAACCAACTGGTTCGAGCGACCCCTTGACCTTGCTGGTTCAATGTCCTGTTCGGCTCAGACAACCTTGCTTTTTATTTTGTAATGTCTTTTCATATTATGTGCTCTTTAATATTAAGTAATGCTGAAATGATCTTATAAATATGAATGTTTCAATTAGTATATTTATAATTTTAGATACTTTGATATGTCAATTTCACATTTATACTACTTATAATTTTAATTAATTAGAGCTGATTAATAAATATTTGTATTTTTTATTACATATGAAATAACAATTAAATGGAGTAAACTCTCAAAATTATACTAAAAACAAAGTGTGTACTTTAATTAATCAATTGAAATGAGAGATAAGAATTAACTTATAGTCTAAATTATAAATAAGTAAAATAATTAAAAATTGACAAAAAAATAAAAATTAGAGGTGCACTGTTCACACCTAAACCAAACACGTAAAGCCCACCTCAACTTTTAAACCGCCAAATGACCTTTCAAGCAGAGCTTTTTAGCCCACTTTAACTTTGCCCCCCTCAACTTTTAAACCGCCAAATGATCTTTCCAGCAGAATTTTTCTGCCCAGTTTAATTTTTAAACCTCCAAATGACCTCTCTAACGGAACTTTTCAGTTCTGCTGGAGATAATCTAAGGTTTTTGTACCTAATATAAAAGTATATATAGTTAAAAAAGGTTTTGAAACTTAATTTCAAATCAATCATTATATAGACCTTTCAATATCTATTAGTTACAAACTTACAATCATGGCCTGTTCTTTTTGTTTCGTTTTGAAAACGGTTTTGGTTTCAACAGTTAATTTAATATATTTTAATAATATTTCATCATTTTCAATACAACTTTTTACTATTCAATATCTATTTTTTACATTTTTAATACACTTTTTACATTATAAAACTATTTTTTAAAATTTATTTTCAAAATCGTTTTCAAAACGTCCAAAAAGAACAGGCCGGAATAAAATACCCAAAAAATTTTGAAAATTATAAAATTCATTTATCGGCTTTATTATCTAGATAGATAGAGTACGGAGATGGGAATGGGATGTTGCGTATTGGCCTATTTGCTGACCTGGCTCAGAAACAGAAAGTAATTGACGTTACAAATAATGCAAATTGGCCCTTTAAATATTGCATATTTAAACTTCCACCTTTCAATTTTCTTTCATTCTCTCAGCCCCAGTTCACTGTTCAAGTTTTACATTGAAGAAACTCAGAATGACTGTAAAAGGAGTCGATCTCCGTCTCTTTCAGCTATGGTGTTGGTGGGTGCTCCTACTTGGACCGTGGGCTTTTGAAGTACCAGTGCAGGGACGTCCTACTGCCCTAAACCTTCACTCGATTCGGTCCAGGCCCCGCCCCGATGATGCTGCTGCTTTTGCTCGTTGGCTGGTCTCCCGGAGCTCCTGGGGTGTTCTTAAGTATGTTTCTCTCCCAACTCGTTTTTTCGTCCTTGTAAATTGTTGATGGATTGTCAAGAAGTGCAGCAGTGTTTTGGTTTTTCATGTTTGTTCCGTATTGTATAATTTGTATATGTTTGATTGTGATCGGTATTGGAGTGTTTCGATTTGGATGGTTGCTTCGTCTACTTTTTATTCTGATAATTCGAGTGTTATCAGACTTGCGATGATTAATTTTGTATCTATGAGATTTGGGGAACGTGGATTGTTATGATTATCGGGTGTTCTTACTTACGAGCAGGGAGCTACCATGGTGGAACAAATGTATTCTGGATAAGGCTGAAACTGAAAGAACTTAAATAATCAGGTCTATTTTCAAATTTAAAAAAAAAAAAAAACGTAAAAAATAGAATCAAAAGATAATTTGCGATCTGAGAAATTGTGAACTCAGATATTTTTGCTTGAGCTTTTATGGTTTTTGCGTTTGAGATTGTTGAATCTGAATATCTCGACGCATCATTCTTCCTTGTTGTTTTTGCAGTACCATAGCCAGTGATCTCGGGGGAGCTCCTTTCGGGTACGTGGTACTTCTTTCTCCAATTAGATGTTTCTTCTTTATCTGATAGCAGTGATGGTTTGTCATATCTATATGCTAAAACTGTGCAAGTGTGTTTGTTTTACTGGCAAGAGTTGAACTAATTTTCAGTGTCCTTGTAAGTTTAATTCATTCTGTGAATATTAACCTCAATAAAAAATGACATTAAGGCGAAACGATGTCTTTGATCTTTTAAACCATTGATTGTGACATAGCTTACAACACTTGTATGCATTATATGCTACCTGTAGATTATCATGAACAAAAAGCACTAGTGTGATCTTAAGTTTACTACTTGTTTCGTATACCCGAACTTCCATATATAATTTGAAGCCTTTCTGTAGACCGTCCTCTCTCCTGTTTGGCTTAAAAAGGAGTCTATGTTGCTTGTGTCGTGACTGGGTTGCACACTAAGAATTTGGTGATATTTACTACTACATGAGCTGTTGATACATTGCTACATAAGAATATAAACTTTGAATTTTTTGCTTTGTTTTTTCCTATCCAAGGCTTCTTTGTGGTATTTGCTCTTCAGCTTTCATTTGGCACGCTCACGTGTCTGAAATTTTATACAGGAATGTTGTCTCATTCAGTGATGGTGAGCCAGGCAAAGGTAGTGGCATCCCATACTTCTATTTGACAACACTTGATCCAACAGCAAGCTATGCATTGAAAGACCAACGGTCTTCCTTCACAATCAGTGAATATTCCATTGGGACATGTGGTAGCAAGGACCCTGAAAATCCTTCTTGTGCAAAGATTACACTCATAGGCAAGGTAGTTGCACAATCATCAATAGAAATTTGAATCCAGTTTTTATGTTGTGTATAATCTGGGAGAAAGTTTGACATATTTCATCATGTATTTCATGGGGTGTGCATCTGCTTTGTATTAAGTTTCCAGATCATCTTATCACTAACGAATTGGAGTTTTCGCTGCATATTTTGTATGGCCGAATGCTATGAAGCCTGTTTCAGAGTTATCTAATGCTCATTCTTTTTGTAAAACGAACTATTTTCCTGTGACAACTTATTAATGTTTTTTCTGTTCTTACGTAGTTGAAACTACTAGATGGAAATTCCAAGGAAGCTGAGTTTGGTCTAAATTCGTTATTTGCTAAGCATCCTGAGATGAAAGGTAAACTTATCTTTCTCCTCATCTATATCTGAACCACTTATCTTTCTCCTCATCTATGTCTGAACCAGCCAGCCCTTTTTCTCTAGTCATATTATTCTTGCTTTCACAGGCATTCTTGCTTGTGAAAACTAATCAAAATTTGATGTTCTAATTGGATTGCTTGCAGGCTGGCCGAAGAGTCATAATTTCCAGGTTTTCAGTTTAGAAATCGATGATATATTTCTGATAAATTGGTTCGGTGGTCCTAAACCTCTCACAGTGGAACAATATCTGAAGATAGACATGTAAGTATGTTGGAGTAGAATGCCAGATTTAATAGTTGATGAATGAGAGTTGCTCTTTGGTTGGCACTCTTGTGGATTCATAATTCTCAGTATGTATTTCTTGCATCTGCAGAAATGAAGTCACTTCCTTCCAGCGTTTGATCTAACTTATGATCGATGTGATCTTGGGATGTGTTGAATGTCGGATTCGGCTGTTGGTAAAAGTTGTAGTGCCTCCGTGATCCTCTGTACCCCTCCGTCCCATCCAAATAGTCATCGACTTTGTATTACTATGGGACAGGGGGAGTATTATATGTTCGTAAATAATATGTAAATCTGTTAATAATAACGTTGCCATGGATTGCAAAATGTATTTGTTACCCCGTTGTTTGGGAGGCGGAAAGCATCTCAGAATGGGAACATTTAAAGCAAGAAATTTCTCAATTCGAAATGTACATTCCATTCCGATGGAAACTTGTGTAGATGCGTAAGAAGTAACCATCTATTGCAACATCTGACTCTATGTCATTTTGAAGCTTAAATAGCCTCCTTTTTCTTAAAAAAAAAAAAAACACTAGGCGAATAATAATTACCATGTCATTGGTATGATGGTGGTTATAATTTACTTAATTAATTCTTTTCCGCAAAGCAGTTGATAGCAAGATTTGTATTTGTTTATACACTCTCCTGGGGATTGGATAGTAACTGGAATCATTATTTATGATACTATGCAATTTCTGCGCTCAAAAGATGTCCGCACAATGTCACAATGTGCACGGGTTAGCCGCTTCAATGTGATCTTTTATATTGGCCGGAGGAAAAATAATACATGTAATGGTTACTCACAATCATCTTCAAATTGTACATTAACACATTTTTAGCGAGTTAATAATTTCGTCAGCAATAACATAATAGTTACTCATAAAAAGTTGTATTAAAAAGACTATTTATAAATACGTGAAAAATGAAGGTTTAACTCCCCAAAAAGAAGAAATAATTACATTGTACCATTAGAAACGTAAACGATATATTTTCTTTTTTTTTTTTTGGGTTCTCTGCTTGAAAAAAAATATCGCTGAAGAGTGTAAACAAAGTACATAACCAGATAATACAGGAAAAGCCTGAACGATGATTGAAACCGCCGGAGCGACAATTTTTTTTTGAGTATTATTAAGGATTCTTGATTACTCCGGTGAAAAGAAACGGAATTCCGAAACCAGATGAGTTTTTAGAGTTAAGAGCAATGGCCAACTGTCCTCCAATGTCCATTTCTGTAGTGAACGACCGGCTCTACTTACTTCCTCCCGCCAAATTCTTCAGAAACCCCATTAAACCCTTCTTATCATCATCCTCCTACCCAATCCCACTCTCCAGCTGTTGTACATTTCACCGGAAACCGCTCCTCTGCCGCCCTTCCTCAGCCCCCGACACAAAAACTCTATCCAAATCCGCCATCCAAAGAATCGCCGAAAAGCTCCGGAGCCTTGGCTATGTCGAAGATGACAAAGACAAAAGCGACCCATCACCGGAGACTGGCAACATCGGGAACAATAGCCCCGGCTACTCGCCTGGCGAAATCTTTGTCCCGTTGCCTACCCAATTGCCCAAATACAGGGTAGGGCACACTCTTGACCCCAGTTGGAGCACACCCGAGAACCCCGTCCCTTTGCCCGGCGCCGGAAAGTCGATTCAGAAGTATCATCAGTTGAGGCTCGGGGCGATGAAGGAGAAGATTAAGGAGAGCTCCCAGAAGAAAAAAGAGAGTGTGCCCACATTGGCGGAGCTTACCTTGCCGAAGAGGGAGATTAGGCGGCTGACGACGCTCGGGATTACCTTGCAGTACAAGTTGAAGGTTGGCAAAGCTGGGATTACGGAAGGGATTGTGAACGGGATTCACGAGCGGTGGAGGCGGAATGAAGTTGTCAAAATCAAATGCGAGGATATTTGCAGGATGAACATGAAGAGGACGCATGATTTATTAGAGGTTAGATTGTAGCATTTTTCCTTTGCTCTGACAATTTCATGTAAAAGAACTTCTGCATAAACGCTCAATTTTCCTTTTATTTTCTTTCTTGTAAGAGATTATTTCCACCCAAACTGCATTACTTGTAGTTAAGTTCTCATTTCCCACCTTATTTAACTCGATTATTATTGCTTATTCGGATTCTCAGAGGAAGACCGGGGGTCTAGTTGTTTGGAGATCAGGAGGTAATATAGTGTTGTACAGAGGAGCTAATTATAAGTACCCTTACTTCTCTTGTTCGGATGATAATCCCATAAATGGCACTGCCAATGGAGCTTCTGTGGAAGTACCATTGGACTTAGATAGAGAGAATGGAGGAAGGGAGGCTTCTACATCTGATGGCAATGGCCAGACATCTGCTGTGCCTAAGTCATTGGGTGATGGGTCTCATCCACCTCTGGTGCGAGGTGTAGGCTCTCCAGATAGAGTACGATTCCAACTACCAGGCGAGGCGCAGCTCGCTGAGGAAGCTGATCGTCTGTTGGAAGGACTCGGGCCTCGCTACACTGATTGGTGGGGACTTGAGCCTTTACCTGTTGATGCTGATCTTTTACCAGCAGCTGTTCCTGGGTATAGGAAACCTTTTCGCCTGCTTCCTTATGGTGTGAAGCCCATCCTAACAAATGATGAAATGACAATCTTAAAGAGACTTGGTCGTCCTTTACCTTGCCACTTCGCTTTGGGTGAGTGTTTTTGAAGTATGTTATGTAAGCTGGTTAACAGTTTTTACATCTCTGCTGTCTTCATTTTGTTTCAGGCAGAAACAGAAATCTTCAGGGTTTGGCTGTTGCAATGATGAAGCTATGGGAGAAGTGTGAAATTGCGAAAATTGCCATTAAGAGAGGAGTACAGAACACCAGCAGCAAATTGATGGCTGAAGAGCTGAAGGTTTGTCATGATTGTAAAAATTTCTTCATCCAACTTTTGCCATTTGGTTTGTCCAGGGGGCTAGCATAATGCGCTTTATGGTTTATTATACATTTGAAATTTCTCTTACCGCGTTGGTCTTTCTACGGAGGACTTATTCCGTCTGCAACTCTTTCCACTGACATTTATTTACTCAAAAGTAAATTATTGCAGCTCCTAACTGGAGGAGTCTTGCTTTCAAGGGATAAGGAATTCATTGTCCTCTATAGAGGAAAGGATTTCTTGCCAGCAGCTGTTTCTTCAGCATTAGAAGAGAGGAGAAAGTATGTTCTTGATAGTGGAAGACATGGAGAGGCTAAAAACTCATGGACGGTGAATTCGAAAGACAGTACACAGTCAACCTGCAGAGATGAAAATGAAGATACAGAAGAGCAGAGATTTCAGATTGTCCCAGTGCAAAGGCATCAAATCTCAGCTGAAGCAGCAGTTGAGAAAACTAGTGCTAAATTATCTAAGGCATGTATCCATAAGAAACAAAATTTCAACTGTTTTCATCGCTTGCCTTTTCATGGGGAAATTATGTGTTCTTCGACAGGCCATTTCCAAGAAAGCCTCAGCAGAGAAACTTCTAGCAGAGCTGGAGAAGGAAGAAAGCCTTCAAGAGCCTGAAATAGATAAAGAAGGTATTACTGAAGAAGAACGGTTCATGCTGAGGAAAGTTGGCTTGAGAATGAAACCTTTTCTTCTGATGGGTAAGTATTCATGATTAAGAATTTATAAAGTGCTTGCTTCTAATCTCTCCTGACGAAGAATGATAAGTTAGACACAAATTGTGTTTGATCTTTTTGGTGTATACTAATTCCTGCCAACATTTTATGTTTTTCATGCTCAGGTAGAAGAGGAGTATTTGATGGTACCATTGAAAACATGCATCTCCATTGGAAATACAGAGAATTAGTGAAGATTATAATTGGGGGAGGAAGCATTGAGGAGATCAATGGGATAGCACGGACACTAGAGGCAGAAAGTGGCGGAATCTTAGTAGCAGTTGAACGAGTCAGCAAAGGTTATGCTATCATTGTGTATCGTGGAAAGAATTATAGTCGCCCTGCTTGTTTGAGGCCTCGCTCTCTTCTTAGCAAAAGAGAAGCATTGAAGCGTTCCATAGAGGCGCAACGCCGCAAGGTAAAGTTTGGGTCTGTTCCCACTGTTAGTTTTATAATCAGAATGCACATGGGGTGAAAATGGAACAATGTTTCAACAAATTATCTATTTCTTCACTGATATTATACAAGAAATTATGATTGTATAGTTTTTTTGTTTTTTAATTTTAATTTTGAATGCAACTGTCTTTATGTGCCTTATTCTCTTTTTTCTGTTTGCAGTCTCTCAAACTACATGTTCTGAAGCTTTCACAGAACATAGATCAGTTGAAGCTTCAATTGGTGGGCTATTTCTTTCAGCTAGAATTATTTGTGCAGTTGAATTATGTATGATGTTTTGGTGGGGATGACAATGCTTTTACCTGAAACAGGCCAAAAATGAAGAGGCAAACAAGACACAATTGGACAAAGAATTAAGATCTGAATTGGTGAAATATTTTCATCCTTAGTTATTATACACTGCTCATTCAGGTTTGAGTGCTGTAAAATTGAGGTTAATATGGCATTGCTATCCTTATCCAGGTGAAAGAGCAGGAGGAGGTAACGAAGCTTCAGTCAGCTGAGAATAAAATTTCAAGTTCTAGTCCTATAGTCTTTCCGTCTGGGCATCTTTCCAGTCAACAACAGGTAATAAAAAGGAGAGAATATCTCTTGTGATGTGAATTGAGATATCTAGTTAACTTTAGTAAATTTAAAAACACAAGGATGATGATAACAAGGAAGTAGTGGCCCCATATGGTATGCCTTTTGAAAGGTGTTTTGAAAGGTGTTTTGGATTTTAAAATTATTAAAAATATATTGGAAATATAAAAATGTGTTTGGGAAATGTAAAAAGGTGTATTGAAATTGATGAGAAATTATTATAAAATGAAAATGGTGTTTGGGAAATGTAAAAATGTGTATTGAAATTGATGAGAAATTATTATAAAATGAAAGTGAGAGTGAAATGAGATGGAAAAAAAAGTTGCCATACGGGGCCAGAGCCTTTACTTCAATTAACACCAAACATATTGTCACAAACAAAACACTAGTACAAAGAATTATGACTTGAATTGGTTAATCTCTTTCATCCCTGGTCAGTATGATCTTCCCGATCAGGTTTTAGTAGTTAAAAATCTAGTCTGGTATGGATGTTTAATCTCTGTCCAGGACAAAGCGCAGGAGGTAATGAATTTGCAGTCAGTTGAGAATGAAAGGGCAGTTGTTAGTCCTGAAGTCCGTCTGTCAGGAAAGCCTTGGAATAAACAGGTAAAGAAGAGGCCAATTGCTTCCTCTTTTGCATAGTTGTGATGTGTAATTTATGTACACAGAAGGATGAGTTTGATAGCTATGAAGTATAGTCTTGGCTTCTAGCAGCAAATATCTGTTGATGTGGATTGATTACATAGAAGCATGTCATTTTTGTTTTTATTGATATAATTTTCTTTCTAAATCTAATTCATGCACAATGTATATTAATTTGGACAAAAGATTTGACTTTGAGATTGGTCAATATCCTGTTATTATTGGATTTGGAGAAGGAAGAAGCAATGATTAAGTTCTATTTGTTGTAATCCAAATAAACTGCCTGCACACAGTCAACAAACTCATATTATCATTAGGACTTGTGGTTGTGGCTAACAAATTAGGAAAATCATATGTTTACTTAAAGCCTTCGAAACTTGTATGGTTAGTCTTGACTTTTCATGCCTAATGTATTGTTCTCTTGATCATAGAAACTCAGTGAGACAAGTTCGACTTCAGCAATCAGTAGTGCTGCAGCTAGACTCGATGACACTGAGTCTCTGGAGTCAGTTGCTGCTTCCCGGCAAATTAAGTCAGATTCATTGATGAATGAAGTTACAAAGAGTAGTCACACGACAATGCCTTCTAGACCCAAAAGTCTGTCCAACAAAGAAAGGCTACTTCTGCGGAAACAAGCGCTTATGCAGAAAAAACGTCCCTTGTTTGCCATAGGTAATATATGAAACATTATATCTCCCCCAGTGTCAAGAGTGATGATGCAGGTTTGAATGTCACATGAAGGAAAGTTGTTTCTTGCTAGTAGCCACCTATTACTGGGCTTGACTGTTACACAAAATGGCAATTTTCTTTCTTTATGTCTGGAGATTTAGAAGGAAATTTTATAATTGGGCATGGGCTGGGTTGACAATAAGGATTTAAACTTGTCTTAACTTTACTTTGCTAAGTAACTAAAACAGCTCTTCAAATTGTTGTTATTTCTTTAGGGAAGAGCAACCAGTTAACAGGACTTGCTGAAGCAATCAAGGCCCACTTTCGAAAGCATCCGCTCGCTATTGTGAATGTAAAAGGCAGAGCTAAAGGAACTTCAGTCCAGGAAGTGGTGTTCAAGCTGGAGGTCTGATTGTTATAACTTTTTCAGCATACGTTTTATCCTTTTGTTGTGACTTATATTTCTGAGAATATTTTTCATGAAATTTTTGGGAGTATTTTCTTCAACTTGGAATGAATTAAACTTTTCTTCTGTACTAATTTTTACTCCTGATGTACTTATTGAACAGCAAGCCACAGGTGCTGTAATGGTGTCTCGAGAACCAAGTAAAGTCATACTATATAGAGGTTGGGGAGCAGATGAGGAGTATACCAATGGTAATCAGAAAAGTTCTACAAATTTTGGCAAGTCTGCTGGCATAGACAGAAGGAATGCAAATGTTGTTTCTAAGGAACTGCTGTCTGCCATCAGACTGGAATGCGGGTTGGAGTCATAGCATGAAACATTCGTCATGGTCGGTCGGCCTACATTGCTAGCTGCCTTAATCTCGCGAAGGGGTGCCACCGGCGCTGTAAGTTGTACGTTCTTTCGCTATGGACAGTTTCAGTTTCCGGTATATGATGCCTGCTATACTATCTGAGTCCTTGTGTTCACTTGAAAGATGCAATAAGTGGTAAATGGAGCAAAATCCCTTTCCCTTGGAAATCACGGTGGATTAGAACTTTTGCCTTTTTGTATGTAATATTTAGAATGTAGATGCCCTCTTACTGATAGGCAGTAGGGGTGGGCATGGTTTGGTCCAATTCGAAATTCGAACCTAATTCGAATTAACCGAATTCGAAGAAACCTAATTCGAATTCTGAATTCGAATTAGGTTTGGTTTGAAACCGAATTCGAATTCTGAATTCGGTTTTCGAATCGGTTTTCGAATTGGGCATTCAGACCAAAAACCGAACCGAAAACCGATTTACAATATATATATATTTTTTTATTTTTTTTATTTTTTACTTATTATTTTATTATTTTTATTTTTAGGGGTTTTTAACTTTTTGCCCATTGCCCTAGTTGCTATTTCTTTGTTATCAACTTATCAAAAGGTTAACATTGCCTCTCCTCTGCCGCCGCGGCCGCATCGCGAAGCTGAAGGCTGAAGTCAGTGAAGTGAACACCATAGAGTTGTTGTGGGTTTCTCGATTGCTGTCTTCTTCTTCGGTGAGTTTATTCTCTTTTTCTTCATTGCTTTTTCTCGATTGCTGTCTTAGTGTCTTCTTCTCGGTTGCTGTCTTCTTCTTCATTGATTTTTCTCGATTGCTTTTTCTTCGGTGAGTCAGTCAGTGAAGTTAACATTGCTTTATTCTCTTTTTCTCAATTGCTTGTGTGTTTTTCTACGCATGGCATATGAAACATTTTTAACAAAAAAAAGGTATCATTATTATTACTTTATGTAAAAGTTGTTGGAATAGTTTCCAATCCAAGATTCAATGATTCATTATTGTTACTTTATGCAAAAGTTGTTGATATGTGTACATGATTTGTAATTAGTTGTCGATTAATTAACTAGCTAATGTCTTGTTTTTGTTTTGTTTTTCTTGGCTGTAGCTGATTGGTGCAAGTGTATGGTAAATAGAGATGCATTATGAGAATATATATGAAACTCAATGTCTATTTATAAATTTTGTGTCCATTGCACCTAAATATGAGGATGGTTATATCTAAGAGCCATTCCTGCTCCACATAGACATCTTCGTTTATAAGAATTGATCTTTATATAAAATTACTTCTCGAATAGCATTTGCTGAGAACTACTTCACAAACTTTTGTGTTGCGAAAAGTTTTAGAAACCTGAAATGTCCATAACTGTTGCGCCATAATTTTATTAATTTATACTTATCTTCCTTTAATCTTGTAGGTTGTGTGAACAAATGTCTCAATCCAATGAAGAGATCTCTATGGCTCCTCCTCCTGGGCGCAATAGTAGGGCAGGACAAGAATCCACAGGAAGTGTTGGCACATCAAAGAGTGTAAAACGCAAAACATATACTAAAAGGTCAGATGTTTGGCAGCACTTTACTCAAGATGAAAATAAAAAATGCAAGTGTAATTATTGTGGAAAACAGTATAATTGTTCTTCTAAAGCATGTGGGACTTCTACTTTGCGTGGTCATGTGAATGATTGCACTGCAAATCCTAGCAACAAACTGGAATCAACTCAAACTAATTTAACCCTTAGTTGTGATATTGAAGAGAGTGGAGACAAAAAAGTTAATTTATTATCATGGAAGTTTGATCAAAAGTGTGCTAGAAAGGCTTTAGCTGAAATGATTGTTATTGATGAACTTCCGTTCAAATTTGTGGAAAATGAAGGTTTTAGACGTTATATGAGAGCAACTCAACCCTTAGTTGCATTGCCATCTAGAAGAGCAGTTACTAGAGATTGTTATCAATTATTTATTGATGAAAAGGCTAAGTTAAAATCACAATTGAAACATTCAGCTTTGGGTATTTCTTTGACTACCGATACTTGGACATCTGTGCAACAGATTAATTATATGTGTCTCACTGCTCATTTTATTGATAATGAATGGAAATTGAGGAAGAAAGTGTTAAATTTTTGTCCTGTATTAAGTCATAAGGGGGTTGATATTGGAGTTGCTATTGAGAAATGTTTGGTTGATTGGGGTTTACGAAATGTTTTCACTGTCACAGTTGACAATGCTAGTTCCAATGACAAGGCAATTGACTATTTGAAGAAAAAGAGTTATAATTGGGGGGGTAACTGTTATTTAGAAGGGGAACTGATGCATGTAAGGTGTGTTGCTCATATTATCAACTTGATTGTTACTGAAGGCTTAAAAGAACATGTTATATCAGTTACAAGAGTAAGGGCAGCAGTTAAGTATGTTAGGCAATCACCAGCGCGAAAAAGAAAGTTTATAGGGTTTGCTGAATTTGAAAAATGTGATTCCACAAAATCATTGTGTTTAGATGTTGCTACAAGATGGAATTCTACATATCTCATGTTGAGCGTGGCAGAAAAGTATGAGAGAGCCTTTGAGAGGTTGGATATGGAGGATAAAAATTTTCGAGAAGAGTTAGAACATCCCGGCTCTAAAGAGTTTAATAAACAGACCAAACCTCCTGGGCCTGGGTTTCCAACTTCTTCAGATTGGAATACTGTTAGGAGATTAGTTGTCTTTCTCGAACATTTTTATGTTATCACTTTGAAAGTTTCTGGTTCAAAGTATGTCACTTCTAATGCTTACTTGGATGATGTTGGTTGCCTTTGTGGAGTCTTGAAAGATAGCATGCTAAGTGAAGATGAGTTACTTAGAGCTATGGCAATATCAATGAAGACAAAATTTGACAAGTATTGGGGCAACGTTGAAAAATTTAATATTCTGGTTTTTGCTGCTTCTGTATTTGATCCTAGAACCAAATATGATTATTGTGAAATTGCTCTTCAAGATATGTTTGGTGAGGATAAAGGTAGTTTAGTTGCTGAGAAGGTTATGACAACTTTGAAAAAGCTTTTTCTTGAATATAAGAGGATGTATTCTAGTCAATCATCCATGGATATTGCCCCTTCTAGTTCATCTTCTACTTTGACAACTTCAAGTTCAGACAATACAGATCCTCTAATGAAAATCAAAGAAAGAAATCTTGCTGAGTTGAAGCGAAGAAAGGCAAATTCTGGTGTTCTTACGAACACAAAATCAGAATTGGAGAGATATTTGCATGAGGATGATGAGGAGGATAAACATGTTCTTGAGAGTTCAACATTTTCTATATTGGATTGGTGGAAGAGAAAGAGCCCAGCTTATCCCATATTATCTTTAATGGTTCGTGATATGTTATCCATTCAAATTACTACAGTTGCTTCTGAATCTACCTTTAGCACTGGAGGGAGGGTTCTTGATAATTTTAGGAGTTCTTTAACTCCAAAAATTGTGCAAGCACTGATATGTACTCAAGATTGGCTACGTCAACAAGAATTTTCAGTCAATGTGGAAGAGAACATTGAAGATCTTGAAAAGTTTGAAGAAGGTACCTTATTTTCCTTTCTCAAATTCATTTCCTAACTTTCATATATGAATTATATATTAATGATTTAATATTTTTCCAATATCTTGCAGAGATACAACAAACAATGTCTGAATCTACTGTTGTTGATGTTTAGAGCAGCAAAATATGTACAAGATCTAATTACTGTAGTTTTGGAATGTTGTTTCTTAATGGTTTTTGATTTTTAGGCATTCTGCCTTCTAGTGTTGTTTCTTAATTCTTACTTTTATTTTCTTTATATTAATATTAGGTGCGGATACAATTGGGCCAAGGATCAGCTGCAGTGGTTACCAAAACTATGCTTACAGGGTGATTTTAAGGCTTAAAGGATGCATGTGATTGAGATGGTGAACTTAGATTTATTTTTCTAGAAGAGTTTACTGGTGGATTTAGTTGTTCAAACTATAAAATTTTGATTATGGAATTAATTTTGTGAATTTGGTTTCCATGGTTTAAAACCGAATTCGAACCGAATTCGAATTACAAATTCGAATTGGTTTCTTCAGTTTCAAATCGAATTAGGTTTGGTTTTCGAATTTGCCAAAAAAATTTAAAATTCGAGGAAACCAATTCGAGGAAACCACAATTCGAGGAAACCAATTCGACGCCCACCCCTAATAGGCAGTGTCCATGCTTGTGCTTCAGCTTCAAGCATTGTGGGTAGTTGCTAGTTATAACACTGCAGCTGTTAGAATCTGGATTCTATAATCTAAATGATTTTCTCATAAGGATTTAAACTTTGGCAGACGAATTATATGTTAGTTAAATTAGAATTTATTTGTATAAATAATTGAATTGGCTGGAATCTTAAAGATTACTAGTATTTTCTATTCCTTCCGTTTCATTAGAATATTTTACTTTGAAATTAAATTTTACGACTTATATACAGTTATATCATTTTGTATATGTAGTTTCAATTTACATGAACATGAAGGTCAGCATCACGCTTGATTGGTAAATATCATCTCTTTGATTCTCATTCATTCATTCATTCTCATTGCATACAAATTTCTTCTTGAAAAAAGAAGAAGAAGAACGTGATATGTGAAGTGGTGGGGCCCGTGACCCGTCACCCCCAAGGCCATTGGCGCCGCACATGTTCAAGTGTTACTGTTCCAACAGGACTTGGAAATAGACCGGATTTGGTTGAATAATTGAGTTACGGCTCAACTTCGACTTGCTTCTGTTCGGATTATTTTTAGGGTGACGTTATTATCAGAGTAAAAACGTTGAATTTACTTTGACAATAACGATAAGTTATTTGGTAAGGCATTAGATCGGATCGGGGTGCTTTGTGGCCTTGCCTCCATAGGCATCTTGGGTGAAAGGAGAGACTAGTTTGATTTGAGGAGTCGTGATAGTCGGGGGAGATAAACATTTGATTAGATAGGATTTGGGAGGCACAGAAAACCAGGGAAACCTTATACAGTGGTCAAAGTCATAGAGTTTGGAGAGGGAGAGAGCAATAACTCCATTTCCAGATTGGTCTTCGAGACCTGGGAAATGATGCAGAAAAAGATTAGTGTGTTTTTATGCTTTATTCTTTGCTGTTGCTGCTGGAGAACTGCAAGTCTGCAAGCATTGTAGAACAAGTAATTTCTATATCTGCATCTGCTGGTTATCATCCCTATGTCATCGTTTACTCCTCCTGTCTTCGGTTTGTTTTTCTTGCTTTTACATACCCCTGCGGACTGTAAAAATCTTTCTTTTATCTCTCTGAGTGAAACAGTTCTGTTCTAATAATGTAATTTACTTTCGTTCGATTAGAAATTTTTAATTTCACAAACGTATAACTTATAATAAACGACGACACTTAAAATAACTAACTTGATACTATTTACTCTATTCATATCTTTACCTTTTAAGTATAACTCTTTTAATAAAATAAAAAATATTTTTAAAAGTAAGTCAATTAAAATTTTTTTTTTTTTTCTAATAGAACAGTTCACTTAAAATTTTTGTTTTTTGGGTGATTCATTATTTAAGGATACGAAGGGAGCAAAATTTCATTATTTAATTAAATTTTAATAGCTCAATCAACGATTCCAAAAGAAATAAAAATCAACGATCATAAAAGTTATGAAATTAAAGGGGAAAGAAAAAAGATGAGTTGTTAGATGATCTCTTCTCTAGAATATAATAATATTTGATGCAGTGCAGACGAGAGAGAGAGAGAGCGTGTGCGTGTGTGCGTTGAATTCAAGAAGCTCATGATGATGCTAGTAATAAACTTTCTACTTTCCCCCACCAAAAGAAAAATAAAAAGAATTTCTACTCTATCAAAAATTAAATAAAAAAAAGAAAGAAATGAAAAACTTTCCACAAGCAACGAGCTAGTGCCCTAACAGTTAGTACGCAAGGTAAGTCACTTAGATATCGGACAGAATGCTCCCCACTTCGTTCTTCCTCTTCCTGCTGTCCCTACATTTGATGTAATGATTCCACAAAATTCTCTCTCCTTATGGAAACCGTAGAAAAACGTACTAGCCCGAAAGGTTTTTTTTTTTTTTTTTTTACTCTTTTGAGATTATTCAATAAATTCATTTTACAATAGTGTTGTCAAATATATTCAGAAGATGTTGTGCTATGAGTATGCAGCCATAATGCATCCAATGGAGGATCTACGGGCATAGTGGCGGATCTTAAAATTTATTTTAGTGGGATACAATATATATTGTATGACCAAAAAAATTAGGGTTTAGGGTTTAGGGTTTAGGGTTTAGGGTGGGGTTTAGGGTTTATGAAAATCCCACACGTTTGTTTAAAAATTAAAAAAAAAACCTAAGAGGAGAGAGCTTTTACGTTAGCCTGTTACTAGAGTGAGAAGAGTATTTGTATATAGGAGTAGGAGGTGAGGTAAAGCTAGGCTTTCTTTCTTTCTTTCTTTCATTCTTCCAAGTTTCAACGCCCAAAACCAAAAGTAATCATCATCATGTTGTGTCTCTCAGAGGCAGTGATAGTACCACCACCCCACCAGCACCAGCTGCGCCAGCGCCATCATTGTTCCCTCAGCCACGCTGAGAAACTCCAGCCCTCCTCATCATTACCCTCTTCCCCCACCCCCAGCTCCAGGACAAATACTAGTGGAGGATTCATCATGAAAGAGAAAGATCATCATCATCATCATCCTCACATTCATGGAGCTCATGACGATAACCAGCAGCATCATCATCCTCCAGGACCCAGAGGGATAAAAAACCCTCTTCTCCTTTCTTCTTCTTCTCTCTAAAAGACCGCTTGAAGACGGCTTTGATCAAAGTCATCTTCGCTTTTGGGGGAATCAAGCATCCTGGTCCGATACCCTTTTCTTCTACTTTGCCAGATCAACTTATTTCTAATACTACGTATTTACTACTTATTACTATATAGCCTCTCTTGGGTTAATTTCCTTCTTTTTATTTGTTTAAATCTCTACATGGGTTTCTGGGTTTTGGTGTTTAAAGGAGCTTAGATCTTGTTAATTTAGACCCAGATGTTAATAGTACTGGTATACTAGTACTAGTCTGTGGTGTTGTGCGTGTGAAGAACCTGCTTGTTTGCTTTTTATGGGAGGTTTGGGAGTCCATAGACAAAGATCGATTTTGTACGCACTCTTTCAGTGACGAAGATGGTATTAATTGATTGTACTTGTATTATTTCCTTTGTTTGTTTGATTAATGAAATCTCAGTTCAACTTCAACCCTCTGTTATAAGTATATGTTTTCATTACTTTTGTGTGTTATTGTATGTTATTTCTTTGTTCATTAATAGAACTAATATTGTTTGTAGATCCACTACGTTTCACTTCCGGCCTTCTTCATCGTTTCAACAAACATATGATTTGTTTGGTGTTGATCTTCCTGGTGGATATTAATAATGAAGTTCTTGGTTTGTCTTTTTAACACTAATAATATCCATCATTATTTAGGGTTTTCCCCAACCAACCCTTCTGCTCTCCAATCCAATATAAATTCATTCATGCAGGGAAAATCATCATTCTTGTGTGTGTTTAATCGAACAATCCATCACATCTCCTAGATATATATAGGTACTTTGAAATAATATGAAGATGACTGATGAGTTAGCTGCAGCAACTTACTTGATTCATCAAGAGCTTCTGCTAGTCACAAATGATCATGTAGAGTAATAGGCTTTCTTTTTTGCTAAATCTTTCTCATTTAGTAAGCTTCTGTAACCTCACAAATTTAATGATCGCTTTCCAATTTCTGCGAAATTTTTGTGTCACAAATGATCATGTAGCGTATATAGTGTGGCATGTAAGTGCACATAATTTTCACTTTTTAAATTTAAGTTTATTTTTGAAACCAAAATCAAATGGTGATTGTGAGAGTGTATGAGCCCAGATGTGTAGGTTGTAATGATTCATGTGTGCAGAAGAAGATAAGATCGAGACTGGTGTAAATAAGTTTTGACCACCTCACCTGATCATCTCTTTATCTCGCATCTCAATATATCCTTTTCGGCTTTTCCCAGCTGCTTCGTGGTTAATACTACAGTACAGTTTCAGTCTTTAATATTTGGAGCAAAGAGAATACTTGTTTCAACTCTCTAACTTTATTGCACTTCTCATCAGCTTTCCTTTCTTCGAGACTGGCATCATAGCATATGTGGATATTTTGCAAGAACGTATCCGCATGATTGTGTACCATATTTGGTATTTTCATCAAAAGTTTAGTTTGTTTTCATTGAGTTATATCAATGAATGCACCTTACATCACTTTTCAAGAAAAACGAAATGAAAAGAGACGAGTATCGTTACTCAAATTTGAAACGAAACCATGAGTGACACAATCGGCGTATATACTTTTCGAGCTAAGTGGACGTCAATTTTGTGAGTTTGAGAAGATATATCGTGTATGGAGCTAAAAGAACGAACAATGTAGGAGAGCACAACGACAGCGATTTTTCAACTTTGAATCACCATGGTTATAAGGATCTCTCAGATTATAAGAAAGAAGCCTCAAAGCAAATGAACAGAATAAATGGAGGTCGTACGAGCTTGCTGGATGCGCCTTTGTTGTCATCATGTTATGCAAACTTTTTGTCTCCCGATCGGCCCATTCAATTCAACCTCTGCTTTTGGAATTTTACATAGTATATTCGCACACCCGGTAGCTTTTCAGGAAAAGGAAAAAGAAAGGGGAAAAGGTCGGAATCGGAAAAGCGCGATCGAGCTGTTTGTTGATCTAGGTCGATGGAAACTGGAAGAGTTGAGTTGACCGACGAGACGAGATTACCCTTCCGGCGACCATACGATTACGTGATAAGCAAAAAAATGTATTCAATCATATATGATATTCAGTTTCCGCCGGAGAGGAATGGGACCGGACATTTGGATTTCAAACCCTTGAGACATTCCCTTTCTGTATGGAACTGGAGCTGCAGAAATGCAGAATTAAATGCATTTGAAGACCAAAGCATACACAGAATCCCAGAATGTCTTACGTACAATACGAATAACACGTGATCATGTGATTTGGACAGTTTTGCCAGAATAGGTCATCGATAATTCCACCCATTTCTAAAGGCAATTGTTCGCTCCCGTTTATGTTAGCGAGTTCGAGTATACATACTTTTGTGTTTACACTTTTTAACTCTAATCTTAGACTTATTCTTTTGATTTTGGTTTTTATTTTGATTTTAACTATAAATTTAATATATTATAATCATTTTTAACACAATTATTTACTATTTATATTTTTATATATTTTTTACATTATATAACTATTTTTTCAAAATAATGTTTTCAAAACTGATTTGAAAACATCATAAAGAACACCTTTTAACAGTTTAATTATTAATGTCATATTTTCAACATTAACCGATTATTCATTTCATATTTACGTTTCGATATTCTGACCTATAATCTTATCGGTATTATATCGTGTTTTTTTGTCGCGTAAGAATTCGCGAACCTACTTGTATTAGTCTGAGTAGATGAACCAATAAAGCCAGAAAATGGGCCGCTTGGTTCTGTAAAAAGTCCATCATCTTTTGGATTTCGGAAAGAAGTTCGATGGACTCAAAGCCCGTTAGATTTCCCCGATGCGGTCAGTTCTGGATAAAATCGAGCCCGGCCCAGTGGATATGTAAATTTCGGCTCTGGCAGGCAACGAGTGGATCTGGAGAGCCAGCGAGATCTTCATCTCAAAATTAGTCAAATGAAAAATCTTCCTCCTTTTTCCTTTTTCTTCTCAACCGAAAGCGAGAGAGAATTTCACGACAAATTCTGGGTGATGTGTTAGAAATATCTGAACTTCTGGTGTTGGTTACATTTTTGTTATCCTAAAGTACGGAAAACGGAAGATATTGCTATTTCGGATTTTCGGCCATGACATCTCTTCAGGCGTCCACCTCCTACGGCGTCGGCTTTGCCGTTTCATCGCTCCCTGCTCCTTCAAGACCTTCTCGTCGCCGCGCCGTTACTGTAGCTAAAGGTAACGCACTCAACGAATTGTAGTGAATTTAACTGAAAAAATCTTAAGTAGCGATAACGCTTTGATTTCTATGATTATCGATCGAGCTTACTTTCATTATTATTGTTACTTGATATTTTGCCCTGCCAAAATAATGGAGCTGGGGAGAAGGATTGATTTAGGAGATTCTGAGTTTGAGACTGGAATTTGTAGTGGAACCATCGGAGAAATCGGTGGAAGTAATGAGGAAGTTCTCGGAGCAGTACGCTCGTCGGTCCGGCACTTATTTCTGTGTCGACAAGGGGGTTACTTCTGTTGTTATCAAGGTACTGTTTCTTTTTTGTTGTCAGCGGCAGCTATTCTTGTTCTTCTTCGGCTGTGTTCTGCTCATTTTTGTCTTTCAGTATTCATGTGGTTACTTATTTTTCTATTGTTTTTGTTCGTTTCTTGCATAGGAAAGCTGGCATTTTCTGATTTAGGTCCTCACTAGCAAAACTTACATCATACAGCATGTTCAAATTTGCATAGGATGATTCTTTTTTAGAAAGTCGCATTCTATGCTACTCTAATTTGAAATGCAGGAGGTAGATTATGAAGTTCTTTAAAGTTGTGTGAAATTTAGGATATGCTAAGATAAAAACATGGAGCTGGCTCTTGAGCAAGGGATACATTCATCTGTTTTCTGTTTAGTTTAGTTTTTAGCACAAGAATATTTAGATGCAATAGTTATATCTAAAAAAATCTAGTTTCACTTCCTGTTGCCTTTTGATTGAATCTCTTGTTCCTAATAGCTACTGTTGTTGTCAGGACTGTCTATAGATTGCAAAGTAGCCGCTTTAGGCTTTGCTTTAGCTGAGTTAATGCATACTGTCTTTTGATTTACTACTTTATTTTTTCTTTTTTGTGATAGCTCCTGAACTTTCATGAAACAAAATCCAGTGCAAGGATTCTTAGCATTTGGAAAGAGTTGCATTCACCAATTTCGAAGTTTGTAAATTTGAACTTCTCGTTCTGACGATAACTTACTGTTTTCTTTATGCTGTACTTCTTGATTGATGTTATCTTGTAATTGTATTAAAAACTACTATTCTTGTATCTCTTAACGACAAGTTCCCAATCAAATGATTACTGTAGTTTGAAATTAGTTGCATGCTGTGTTCACCAGAATCCAAAAAGTTCTTCCTTGAATGTTTTCAGGGATTAGCGGAGCACAGGGATACAATAGGTGCACCACTCTGCCCCTGTAGGTTAGTTACCAATCTAGAGATACATTCATGCATCTCCCATTGGCTTCTTTTTCTTCTTTTTTATTTTTACCCTGTAACTGAAAACATGAGAGAAGCATTCTGGATGATTTCTTTTTGCACTTTCCAGGCACTATGATGATAAAGTTGCAGAGGTACAGCAGGGATTTTGGAACTGCCCCTGTGTTCCTATGAGAGAGAGGTAAAACATATGAGATGATCATGAAGGCTGCATTCCATTGTTCATCAAATCAACCATATAATTGCAAAAAGAAACAAATGCAATTGTTGATTGTCTTGTAAAAGAGTTGTAGTCAAACTATAAAAGAAACAGAATAGGGGTACTAACATCATCTATAATCCTAAATGAAGTTTCTTACACGTCTTGGTGCTAAATTTTGGAGTTTCAAGTCTATGAAGTTGATAGAATTCACTGTCTCAAAGTTTGCTAACAATTATCCCCTGAACACTTTGAAGTTGTCCTGGTTTATAGTTTCCTTTGGACAACTCTTCATACCAATACCAAATTTTATATCTAATGCAAGACCATTTGTGCAGGAAGGAGTGCCACTGTATGCTTTTTCTCACGCCTGACAACGATTTTGCTGGGGCGGACCAGGTAACTTTGATAATAAGATAGAATTGGAGTTTCATTCTAAGCACCGGTTTTACTTCTTGTTGTAACTTGCTGTGTGATTATTGTTATCTCATGTGATGTTATTGCGATGCAGAGCATTTCTGCGGAGGAGATCAAAGAAACAACAGCAAATATGTGATGCTTTAACTCGTTGTAAAGACTTGTGTAATCTGTATAAATGTGTTGAAACAAATAGTATTTTGTAATGCTTTGAGTTACAGTTACGGTGTCTGTATGTATACACTAGGTATACAGAGCTTAGGCCTTTTGCGTCATTGATGTTCAAAGTTGCCAATTGAATAATTACAGTGGATTATTACTCTTGGTTATGGCGCACTTTACAGGCCACAAAATGACCAAAAATATTCTTGTTGATCTCTTTCGTTTTGTCCAATTGTATGATGCAACTACCATCACGGGAATTTGTTTGATCATTCAGTCTGAATGGTTTTTTAACAGGACTAGTATTTTCATGAAAAGTATTTGGTGGGACAACAATGAATTATCAGATCAGAGGAAGGTAATTGTTATATTATTATTCGAACATGGGTTGATTGTAGTTTTACAAAATCAAGAGTTTGTTTGGTAGTTCCCACAAATTTTGAGAGGTTTATGTAATTTACCCTATTACATAAACATTTTCCCTGCGTTTCAGAAAAGGTCAGTTTTGGGCCTAGCAGGTGGGCCCCAGTTCACCGAACGATTTTCTCATTTCTCAGTTGTTAGTCCGCTACGCCACGATGCTTTTACCTTCAGAGATAGCTTCACCGCTTCTATTTTTCTTTCTCTGGAATTTGGTAAGGGGAAAATAATTTGAAGAAGATGCTCTCACCTTCCATGGGCGACATAAAAGCCATGGAAATTACGCGTTGATTGCACTACGATAGAGTAGTACCTGTATTCATCGATAGAGTTGCATTTCCAGTTGAATTTGATGTGGGCTTAGTTAAAATCAGTAATCGGGGAATTTAGGCTGCCTGAGCTTTAAGCTGAAGAAGGGGAAGCAAGGATCAACGATGGCGAGAACCCAGGTGACCATAACCCTGGGACGCTCCGGTCAAGTATGCTTTTATCTAGTACTTCCTTGCTCGTCTGTTTCTATTTCTGGGGTTTAGGGTTCATCATCTGAATTATTATTTTGGTCGTGGGCTTTTTTTGTACCTCTCTTCTCTGCCTATAATGTTGTTAGCGTTGAATTTGTTTGTCCGATATGTTTGGATCAATCATTCAATTATATAGTTTTCCCAAGCGCGTTTTGTTGAATCACACTTTTATACGAGGCGGAATGAAGATTTCAGCTCGTTGTTGTACTATATTTGATTGTTCTTGACGTGCAGAAGGTTGTAAAGAGGCCGTCGGATAGATATGATGGCTCTGGTTGTGATGCTCCGACGTTGTCAGGAAGGAAAAGATCTATGGCAGACAGCAATGCTGAAGATTCCTTTTCTTACTATAGAAAACGGTTCGTTCCTTATCATTTTCTCCTTCAATTGTTCCTTCCTTCAAGAGTTGAGCGCAAGGGCAATTGTAATCAGCAAAATGTACAAGGAAAACTAAAAGACTGTTTGACATAATATACTGGTAGTGTTTAGGCCTTGCATTGTGGGATTCATTTAAGTAATAAAATCCTCATTCTCTGTGTTAGGGCTTTGCTGCAATTATTTTCTACTGCTAATTGTGAATCAGTCTCTTTTATGTTGGTTTAAGGTGCACTATGATTGCTGATTGTTTTTTGGTGGGTTAATTCCAACTTTTCAGACTTCAGGTGGGTGTGATTGGGAGCAGTTCTGGATACAGCGGTCCTGGTAGTAATGACAACTGGTTTTTTATTAGATGATTTTTTGCTTGTGTTTGGTTTGGTCTATATAGTGTTACAGACTAATGACCTCTCTTCAACTTAATGTGAAGCTAAAAATGTTGGTGAAAATGACCTTCGTCTGAAACTGTTGCGCAAAAGACTGTCCAGGCAAATTGAGCTAGACATAGAGGAGCGGAAGAAGAGACAACTGCAGGAGAAGATTTCAAGGAATATTCAATCTTCAGAGGCACCTGAAAGATTTCGTTTGAGGAATGACTCGCTAGCTAGAAGAGCTGGTGAGCCATCACAGATGGAATCCATACGAACTTCTTACAGCTCTTCTACGATAGATGGGTTAAGACCAAGATCCCAAAGAGGTGTTCAGCAGATTTCTGGAGGCTTTCCATCCTCAAGACCAATGGGTCAAGTGTCGCGACCTCTACCACCAATGCCAACTTTGGCTTCAAGAAGTGGACTATTTCAGCCTCACTCAAAGGGCCCTACACCTGTGGGAGTCTTGACAGCAGGCACAAGGATTGGACTGGATCCTTCCAAGCCTCTGAAGGAATCTGTAGCAGCAAGTAGCAGTATGACGAGAATTCTGTACCCAGTATGAACTTACCTGCTATTCCTTTTTATGTCTTAGGCTAACACAATATTCTACCTGGGGAAAAAAGAAGTAGTTCATCAGGTTCATTCAGTCCTGTTGAAAGAACAACAGGACTGTTGTTTGATTTAATCTTGTTAAAGAGTATAAGGCTATTATTTTAAATTGGTTAATTTTATATTATGTCTATAAATATGAGTTGCCTATATTGGGTGGAGTGTTTTCCCTAACAATATGTGCTAATTTCTTAAGAAATGCTTTGGATTTGGAGCCCCATTTTATGGATGATAGTCTTAAAGTTATCTTGTTGGTTGTAGTTTTTTCTTCTTACCGTTAAGCATTTATGTGGCTGAATAGTTCCCTAATTTCTTCTTTATTGCCTTTATTATCTTAAACACTAGTCAATTCTTTTAACAGTTTTATCCTGGTGCTATCTAGGAGGAACATCATACTGTGAGTAGTCTGTTGAATGCTCTTGGTTTGGGGAAGTATGCCATCATTTTTCAAGCTGAAGAGGTAAGGAGTTTTATATCATTGAATGCTGTTCATAATGTTCTTTTCTATCATGGCAAGCTTGAGAGTATGTTTGGTGTCTAATATGATAGAAGGGAATAAAATAAACATTAATAAATAAAAAATAAATAGAGCCATCATTGCAACTATTGAGAGCTCAGATCAAACGTGACCCCTCACCTTTGATACCTTATTTTGTGTCTGCTAAGCTCATCACAGATTTCAATCTTGATTCAACCCTCTTAATAGTTAAAATCATGGAAGTAAATAGGATAAAGGAATCATTTGGTTGCTATCACTTCTTTAGTGTTACCTAAATAACTTGTCCATTTAGTTTGTATAATTTTTTTCATTGTAGGTCGATATGGCCGCATTGAAGCAAATGGGAGATCGTGACCTGAAGGAGATTGGTATACCAATGGTAAGTTGCTTTTTCTGTGCTGGATATGATTTTATTCTTGCAATTTTGATGCTGCATTTTTAGTAAAAGAGGAGTATATTCTTCTTGATAATTATGAATTTAACTTTTGCATGAAGAAGAAGAGAGTCTATGTTGTAGTAATCGTTTAAAGCTGGGTAATAGAGAGTGTTTTTATGAGGAATCTAAGATAATGAATGGTCTCTGAGGCTTTCAGAATCCAACCAGTTAGTGGTGTAGAGATACTAGAGATGGATCCTTGAGCTAATAAGTTGTGAGCTATGAAGTTGCTCATGACGCCTTAATACGACTCTCCGACTCCTTCCTCTCTTCTCTGGGTTGCTTAATTTTACTCTTGTTGACATTCTAGTGCATGAGTTGTTAGTTATGCATCTGGTTGATTCGTCCTGAAGTTTTCCGGGATGACAGAGCAATGTATTTCATTTATTCTTCCTTTATATCTCAATAAACATTGTAACTAATCAATTTCAGGGGCCTAGAAAAAAGATACTTCTGGCCATGTTGGCTCAATCTAAACGACCAACAACATAAATAGTGAGCTGAGGAATCTGCTGTTCATCCCCTTCTGTGTAGGAGAAGAGTCTGTGAAAAGCTTCACTTGTTTGATCAATGTAAATGCATAGTGTGACATCTTGTTTTACTGTGTAAGAAGGCACATTTGTTAAGGAGTTAGGGTGAAAAAAGGAAAAGAAATCAAAGCTTATGTATTGTATCATTGGTTTTTTGACTTTGTTGGCGCTTCTTTTGTTGGAAACCAAATACTGTATGTAGATTCTCAAAAACACAATGGTAAAAACTGAAAAAAAAAAAAAGAAAAGTCATTCTTTAATATGAATGGAGACAAATCTTGCTTTGACATTTACAGGGATCCAATCCAAACAACAATTAACAATAATTCTTGAATTTGATCAATGAGCTTTGACAGGAGTTGATGGAGATGTAGAGTTCGAACCACGACCCTTATCATTATTATTATTATTCCCACAATCTTTCCCGTTTCTTGAAGCAAAAGCCTCCAAAAACTTGTTACCAATCGTCGCGGCCAAGGAAGGAAACGAAGATGAGGATGAAGATGATGAAGACAAAGACGGCTGTCTCTGGCAGGCGTGGTCGGCCGGAAAGCGGTGTTTCAAGCAAACCTTGACGTGACAGTGCTGGCAAGAGGTGGTGTTGGAGAAGGTCAGAGTCTCCTTGCACCGCCTGACTGGGCACCTAGGCTTCTGCTTCTTCTTGGGGTCGCAATCGCCGGACTTCCCGTGTTTCTCCAAGACGGCTCTCTCATCTGCGCCACCGGAGCCGGTGATCTCGATGGAGGAGGAACAAATTTCGCAGACCACAACCCTACGGTCTCTGTCGTTGGATTTGGGACATTCGTGGGACTTGAAGGACCTGTGGTCGAGGCAGAAGAATTTGTTGCAGCCGCCGCATTTGAAGGGGAGAAAATCCAGTTGATGGCAATCGGAATGCTGGCAGTGCCTCCCCAAATCCGGAAAAGCTTCCGTTCCTCCGCCTTCCATGATGACTCCCCTTCTTCGCCTGAGATTCTTTCTGAGAGAGGATGATGATCGAAATATCAATGGATGGGTAGAGCTATTGCTTTGTTGTTGAATGAACGTGAAGATAGCTTGGCCACAGGGCTTCAATGGTTTATATATATAGGCTTGGATTTTGAGAATTGAGATGGCTTGGAGGAAAAGCCAATTGGAATTGGATTGCGTAATCCATATCGTCATCACTCATCAGGCGGTGGCGGTTAGTTACGCGCTTCTCTTCTCATTTTGGGCCACCTTTGGTCGGTGTTTGATTTCGAAAAGCCCATCAATAATTATCTGTAAATTTTACGCTTAACCCCTAAAACATGATTAAATATATTTAGGCATAGGAACTATATTTATTTTTATATAAAATTTAAAAAGTTATTTCATGCAAAATATGATGAAAATTTTGTAACATAAATTGCGTGAGATGAAAAATCTCTCAAAAGTCAGGGAAAGATAGCATTAGCATTAACTTTTAAACAGTCAACAAATTTACTTGTGTTGTAGTATTTGATTATTTGACCTTTGCAGTAGCTTTCATCGTGAAAGATAGCAAGGGTCATCATCAACATCAAGCATGCTAAAATTTCTAGGGAGGAAAAAGGGCAATCAAATCATCATCAACCCATTAAAACGCAGAGAAGAGAAGAGCATGGGTAAGTCATAAGTGAAAGTGAAAGATTTCATTTGACCCATTCACCAACCCCACATATATATATATATATATATATATATGCTCTCTCCAAAAGAATTCGGTAGTACATTATTTATTAATCATAAAATATAATTCTAATTTAAAATGAATTTTTTAATGAAACACGATTGTTTTTTTTCGTAATTGTTATTTGCAGGATACTGTTTACTAACGTAGAACATTTTTTAAAAATTTTAAACATGAATTTACATTTGTGCCCCTCCATTCTCTTCTACATTTATGCAGTAAAATTGAATTATTAATATTTATGACGCGTTTTTCGGCTGTGTTTAGGGATGTATTAGTGTTTATGACGCGTTTTATGACGTAGTGATAATTTTAGGGTAAATTCAGTGGTCGTTTGCCGGAAAAACGATTTTCCGAAGAATGACCGGGAAAACCTGAAAAAAACGCCTTCCCGGGGTGATTTTTTTAGGGAAAATTGCCACATACCAGGCGATTTTTCCTGAGTTAAAAAGTTGGGTAAATTTTCGCCTGAAAAATGATTTTCCGACGAATGATCGGGAAAACCTGAAAAACAGCCGTCCTGTGGCGATTTTCCCTGACTTAAAAAGTTGGGTAAATTTTTTTTTTTTATAAAGTTAGAAACTATCAAAGGTATATTTGTCTTTTTACTACTTAAAGTTTTAAAAAATGACATATATTTAATAAAATGGATCCTCCAATTAACATGTTTTTTTTTTTTTTTTTTTGAGGCAAAGAAGCCATGACATTGAGAAACACAACACAACACAACACAACACACATGCAAAAGATAAAATATGGACATTTCACTGACTGAATCAAATCAAATAATTCCCATTAAACAAAAAGGTGGATGGTGCCAACCAACTGCCCCCATTGGTAAAGAGGGAATACTGCTTTTTATAAAGTTGCAAGCATTATGCGTATTCATACTGTAATGGGTTTTTTTTTTTTTTCCTTCGGGAAAAGATACACTACATACATTGGCTTACTTTTCTTTCTACTGGAAAACCGTATCCACTGTGTGAAAGGGAGAAAAAAAATACACCGAAGGCTCCTCTCACAATCTTTCATTATCCTAATGATAATTAGCACTAAATGGAATGCCAGGCCAGGCCACCATACCCATTGAATTTTGCTTTGTTCCTCGTCTTTAATGATTAATCTTGGTGGAATTCCTGTCTTATATGCTCTCTGTAGTCATCAAGTACAAAACAATTTGCATGCAAAACTACATTTAATTGATTAAAAGCGATCAGAAGCAATAAGCGCAAATTAAGAGAAGGAAACTAATTAAGAATTGAACCACCACAGATTTCAGAAAAGAAGAACCATCTGCAAGAAGAGTCCATATGTATTGATTATTTTTTTTTTTTGGAAGGATGTAAATGATGGGGCCAATCAATGAGGTTGAAGAAATAATTTAGTCTAATAAATAAAATGTACAGGAGAATGTGAAAGTGGAACCTTTTTTGAGAAAGAAAGAGGCACTTACTTGTTCCAGCCTAGAATACGAGGCAAAGTGTGAGCCTTAGCTGGTAAGCTTCACAGAAACAGGCGCTCATAATTCCATCCTTACATGCGCCCTATTAGAGTTGAAAATGGTTGGATTTGGATATCCATCATCTATGTCCTTTTCACCTTTTTAACTTTTGAGAGTTAACAGTAAGTAGAAAGGAGAAGACATTAGTAAATGACAAGAATCAACCATTTCATTTTCTTGGTTTGGTTACATTGGGAAGCTTGACTTTTGATTATTGTGGACAAATTCCACAAGGTCTGGCTCCATTACTTATAGATCCGTGTTTATTTTAAAGGTGAATAGTTCGAATCTCACTGGTCATAAAACTGTAACATCTCCGTTCCTTTTCCATTACCTTATAGATCCGTGTTTATTTTATAGGCTCTGGTTGTTTTGATTCTCAAAACATGATTTTGAGAAAAGTTTTAATTTTATAATAATTTTTTATCATTTTCAATACATCTTTTTACATTTTTCAATACATTTTTTTACATTTCTAATACAATTTTAATATTATAAAATCAAAATAAATTTCAAAATCATGTTTTGGAAATCATACCACACAGGGCCATAATTATCTATCTCTAACATTGATTATGTCTAATTGAGAGTCTTTCTGAAGCTGACAATGAAGAAGTCCAAAGCATTTAACAACAATCACTCTACTCTTTTATTTTTAAGGTGGGGTTGAACTTCATTCTTAACTCCCCTTCTCAGATCAGGCACAGGCACAAATGGTAACACTATCTATTATTACACAACTTCTGGGGTGGTATTTGTTGTGGAGTTACTTATACCCGTATGTGTATTTGTTGAAGATTTGTAACTATAACGTGTACACGTGTGTAATTGCAACAACATGTATGTTTATCTTTACTCAAAAAGAAATAAAAAAAATAAAAACAAATCAAGACTAGTAGAGGTAGCAGTACCTTCTAGGCTATTGTTACTATGAGGTAAAAGGCAGTCCTTGGAGTGCGACAAAACGAAAATCCCACAAATGCAGCTCAGTTTGTCCAGAAAAGCCCCCTATGAGAAACAGAGAATTGCCACTCTTTTAAACTTGCTTTATCGTTATTGGAATTCTCTTCTTGATTAATGAAATGATCTTTCTTTCTAAGAGCCATCATCAAACTTCATTCAAAGTATAACAAAGACAGCAACGAAGATCCTTCCTTGTGACGCCAAACTTTAGCCAATCATTTCCCCCCTTCCCCTTCTGCTGCACAAGTTCTTGATCAAAATTCCACCTTCCCAGATTCTGCCACAACCAAAAACAAAGGTCTCTTCTGGAAATCCCTTTCTGCTGTTGAGCCAGGCTCATTCATCTGGTCAGTACTGCTAGTTTTTGATAAGCATGATGTTTTGCTTGATCTCCAATGGCATATCTTCCCTTTCGAATGTAATATTACTTACTGTCTGTGTTACTACTACAATTGTCCCTTTCCTTCCCTCAGTTTATGAATTCCAACCATATATGATCTCTGAACTTTAGGCGAAAGATTTCTAGCTAAAAAGAATCATCTTAGATGGGTAGTGGGAAACAGAGGTGGAGAATCTATTTCCAGAAGCCATCGAACCAGAACCACCCACCAAAGGAATTCCTTTGCCCAATCTCCGGCTCCGTTATGGTGGACCCCGTCATTGTCTCCTCCGGCCACACCTTTGAGCGCAACTGCATCAACGCCTGTTTGTCCCTGGAGTTTAACCCCACCTTGCCCGACGGTTCTGTCCCGGATTTCTCTACCCTCATTCCCAACCTTGCGCTCAAGGCCGCCATCCTCAATTGGTGCCACTCTACGCTCTTAAGCCCTCCCAAACCCCTCGATTTCTACTCAGCTGAAAAACTCGTTCGCGCGTTAATGCTGTCGTCTAAAAACGCCACCGAATTCAACCAGAAGCCCGTTGAATTGTCCGTCGTGGTTGCAGGAAAGGCTGGGTTGATTAGGACCGCGAGTCGTGAGTCTACGAGTTCTGAAGAATCCGTCGGTGTTGCTAGCACCCGGTCCCGGCCCACCACTCCTCTGCCTCTAACCACCCGGCCGTCGTGTTATTCTTCATCATCGTCCTCCGAAATAGACAGCTTGAATCCGCACTCTCTCGAAGACGACGAGTTTGTTGCGAAACTGAAGAGCTCTCAAATCTTCGAACAAGAAGAAGCCCTAGTTTCTCTCCGGAAATTGACGCGAACAAGGGAGGAATCCCGGGTCCATCTGTGCACTCCAAGGATGCTCTCAGTCCTCCGGTCACTGATCAGTTCGAGGTATGCTTCCATACAGGTGAATTCCGTTGCGGCGCTGGTGAATTTATCGCTAGAGAATCAAAACAAGGTGAAGATAGTCCGTTCAGGTATTGTTCCCCCTGTAATTGACGTTCTAAGGGGAGGGTTTCCCGAATCGCAGGACCATGCAGCTGGGGCTCTGTTTAGCTTGGCTCTTGATGAGCAGAACAAAACAGCAATCGGAGTGTTAGGCGCGTTGGCGCCATTACTCAACGCGCTACGGTCTGAATCCGAGCGAACTCGACACGACGCCGCCCTGGCGTTGTATCATCTCTCGTCCGTCCAGAGCAATCGGGTCAAACTGGTGAAACTCGGGTCAGTTCAAATCCTGATGGGTATGGCGAGGTCGGGTCACATGAAGAGTCGGGTGCTGTTGGTGCTATGCAACTTAGCCGCCAGCGTTGAAGGGCGGGTGGCAATGCTGGACGGCGGTGCGGTGGAATGCTTCGTGGAGATGCTCAGCGGAGATGATTATTACTCAGAATCGACCCGGGACAGCTGCGTGATGGCTCTGTTCGGGCTGAGCCACGGCGGGTTGAGGTTCAAGGGATTGGCGAAGGATGCGAAGGCGGAGGAAGTTCTGAGGAAGGTTGAAGAAAGGGTGAAGGCACGAACGAGGGAGAAAGTGACGAGGATTTTGGAGGTGCTGACGGAAAAGGACGAGGAGGAAGAGGCGGTGGATTGGGAAGAATTGCTCAAATCCGACGACGACGACACGAGTTCGAGTAAAGCAACGTTTTCAGGGCAATGATGATTCTTGAAGTTTGAATTTGAGTTTGACCCACTTTTTTTTTTTTATATATATAAAAATCCTCAGGTCATTGAAAATTTAAATAAATAGCACAATGTTTGAAAAATGGTGGGGGATTTGGTTGTAAATTAAATGAATAGAGTAGAGGGAGTTTTTGTTTAGTGTGTGAATAGTGAATGGTGTTTTTTTGGATGTTTATATTGTATTGTTTGTTGAGCTGTTTGGGGGGTTTTTCTTTTGTGAATTGGGAGAATTTAAAAGGAAGTTTCTGCAGATTTAAAGTTTGTACAGAATTATTCTTCGTTTTTTCCTCCACTCTCCATCTTTTTGTGCATTTGTAGAAGAAGATCATCATGAACTTGCAATAATGTTACTTACATCAATGCAAGTCCAGTTTGAAATGAAGCTGATATTGGTAATCATGAAGCTGTTTTTGCTTTTCTTTTTCTGGTTTCACTGACGGGTTTATCTTGCATGTATGAATGTTACAAAGAGTTGCTATTGAGACAGAGAGAGATCTTCTTTATTGTCGACTTTCTCACAATAAGAGATAGGATCTTTATCTTCATGTTACATGATGAGGCACACTCTCACATCATGCTCACAATAAGAGATGGGATCTTTATCTTCATGTTACATGATGAGGCACACTCTCACATCATGTAAGATTAGACCGGGAAGACAAGACTGCAGCAGACAGAAGATCTCGAAGGGGCTGGTAGTACCTTAGTTCTCAAATCTTGAGGCACAGAATTAAGGTGGAATTTGAATTTGTTTAAGATATGATGAATTCCTGATTGATGCTGTTTGTTTGTAACATTGAATTTGCATCAATGTCAAGCTGAATAATTTAACACAAGAGAAGTTGATTGGTTTCTCTGTCCAGTGTCCACCTCCCCTGGAAGAGGAAGAGGAAGTGGAGAGGACGAATTAATTAGTAGTAATTAAAAGGAATTTGAATAGCATTGAAGATCATACCCTCCATTTCCAGTCTGGCTGCAGTCTGACACTCAATCAATTTTGCCACAAATATTAGGTCCAAAGCCTCTCTCCTCTTCATTTCTGACCAGCTTCCTTCCACACTTCTTTCTGGGCTCCAACAAATCCAGTACGACACAACACAAACAAACAAAAAATTCTCCAGCACTTTCTGAGCAGCAGATGCCCAAGAATCCTTTTTTTCTTTTCTGTCACCATTTTCAGACTATCTAAACTGCACAATTCCATTCCTTCATTCTCTACTTCCATGAAAATAAACTGTCACTTAGTCTGCTGCCCTAATAAGTCTTCAATCAATTAGCTTGTGCCAATGTTGGCAAAGCTCTCAAATGGGATTCCAACTCTATCTCCCTTCCAACTTAACACCAATGCTTGAAACTATAACAAAATTGCACAAAATAATAATAAAGTTGAAGCTCGACTCTGAAAGCATTGCTCATGTGTACTTGGTTTTCTTGATTTGTATTAGTAATAGTAAGTAACATCACATAATCACATAATAATATCATTATCAATAAGCCGTATACATAAATTCCCAACTCATCATCATCATCATCCCAGTCTCCATAAAACCAACAATAACAAGATAAAAATGAAACAATCGCAATCAATCCCAACATATTATCTATCAATGGTTGAATGCATCGCAGCGGTGCCTAACCTCACCTTGTGGTCCAGTCTTCACACCATACTCGCTCAGCTTCACCATTGCCGCTGCAAATGCCTTAAAGAAGGCATCCTGATCTTTAGCATACAAGTCCACATAAGGCCTCGTGGCCGCATTTGTATACATTCCCCTGTCCGAAGACAAAAGCCCCAACCCTTTGGGCAAGTTCTGGAAGTAGGAATTGTCGAACTTGTTTGGAGTCATGATGTCGTTGAACACGGACAATGTGGGATTCTTCTGATAAGCTCCGCAGGCATTTCGCAGGGCTTCGGCGAACCTCGGGTTGTAGGTGGGATCCGATTGCATCGCCTTGCTGTAATTGTAAATGTTGGAGCTGAATTCTTTGCAATGGGAGAATCCTATGGTGTGGGCCCCGGACAACGCCACCATTTCTTGAACGGAAAATCCTCTGGCGTTGAACATGCGGATGATTTGGGACATGGGCATCGCGGGCTTGGGAAGGTTTCCTTCCGCATAGGACGCATTGGAGACTAACCCATCTTTCCGGCCGAGCTTCACCTCATAATAAGGACCACCAGCCATCGTGACGAGGTTGCGAGTGGCGACGGCCAAAATGTCGGCGCAGGAGACTTTCCCAGGGCAGGCCAGCTCGAGAGCCGTCTTGGCCCGGACGACGACGTCGAAGCCGTCGCCGGGGAGCGACAGATTGATGTCGGCGTCGCGCTCGGCCTTGTTGAAGGGAGTGGAGGTAATGAGGACGGAGGCATCGCAGCCCTCAAGGAGGCAGTCGTGAAAGAAGAGGCGAAGAGTACCGGCGGCGGTAGTGGGGGAGCTGATCTGTTTGTTGGTGGTAGTGTCTTGCATGATCTGGTCAAATCTGGGGCATCTTTCCTTGTAATAATCGGTGGTGAGCTTGGACCCCTGCTGGGAAAACGAAGGAGAAGCGGAGAACACAAAAAACAAAACAAACAAATTAAAAGCTACAACAGCAGCATTAGCATCCATTACTGAAAGCTTGTGGTGTCGTAACAGAGAAATGAGAGGAGTAATGCTTGTATATCTATAAATCAGATTTAGAATCTACAGAGAAAGAGGGCAGTAGTTGAAGAAGAGAGAGAGAAGCTTGGGGGAGTAAGAGTAAGAATTAATGGCTTCTTCTTCCGGGACTTTGTCTAGAGCTTTTACTGTTTCAGTGCGAAGAAACGGTTATGGAGTGTTAGGGAAGAAGGGAAGGGAAGGGAAGAAACGGCGACACGCGTAGCGTAGGATTAGCATTCAATCACGGGGATGTGTGTGCTCTGCTGGATCCGGGTTGGCATTCGGGCTTCCATCGCTGCTTTTCTTCTTTCCTCTTTTTAAACACTAGTTAGTACAATAGAAATAGGTTAGGTTAGGGCGTCCGAATTATCGGATTTGGGTTGACAGCTTGAAACTCTTCCACCATGTTTTTACTCGTTTAATTATTTGTGTTATTTGTGTCGATTCATTTAACTTATAAATATTTGAGGTTTGGTTTTATATCAGGTTTGTGTTGTGTTATAATACAAAATTACAACTACTCATACATTTGATAATTATGCCTATTTAAAATGTAAATCGACACGACTATGCAAGAATAGTGTTGAGTTTTAAATAATTTTTTTAAAAAATTTGATTGATTATGGAAGTTGTGGTCATCCAACAACTATGGTACGAAGGTTTTTTTTATTGGTTAAGTAATAATGAGAAAATGGACAACAGAAGGAAGAACGTGCAGACATATCAATGATATCATTATCCTCTTCTAATTTTTGAGGCATAAGTATTCAACAAATCCTCCTGTCTTTCTTAGCGCGTAAATTTTTCGCATTCGCAGATACTCCGACGACCCGTCGCCCGACCCGACCCGAGACAAAGGAAGAATCCATTTATTTCTGTTACCAAAAGAAAATCAAATTCGGTCTTCTCACGGAATGGACTTTTTATTTGTATTTATTGAGAATCTGGGATCACCGACAGCAACGGGAAGAGAGAATGGATAGTTGATTATGAAAGATTATCTTCATCGTCCGTTTCATTATAAAAGTCCATTTTATAATACGGAACAGAACAGATGAAATAATTGGTAGTCCCCGAGATTCATTCAATGGCCAGCCCAGATAGATGTCATTTCAAAATCTAATGGCCATTCGCAAGAGCTTCTCTGCACCTTAAATCTGGTCTGGTCTGGTCTGGTCTGGTCTGGGGTCAATCAGACCAACAGAATCCATCTGCACCTCTAATTTAATTACCAATGTAAAACCAGTCTACAAACACCAACATTGTTCACAATAATATAATAATACTACTACCATGAGAATGAGATGAATGAACAAAATTGCTTCATTAATCAGAAGATGCAGTTTTACTTTTTTACTCCGTAAATGTACAAGCTCTAGCCTTACAATGAACTGAGTCATCATCTTCCAGAAAAACGGTAAAAAAAAAAAAACAAAAAAAGAAGAAAAAATACATGTAGTTTGAGATGCAGCATCACATCACATAGCTTTCCGAGATAAATGCAGGGCTGATCTAGTTTGGATGTCTCTTGTGTACACATTTGTTAGAGCAAGCAACATTAGAACAAACACAACTTGTGCACTCATTATACCGAAATGGCTAATGCTATTACCTATTTCCATCCAACTTCCTGTATTCTGGACCTGTAGATCCACCATACCATTTAGAAAACCAGATTCAATAATCTTTGATTATGAAACTGTTAGTGTTTCGTCAAAGAATAAATGAAGAAAACCGTACCAGGAAGAAGAAGTGGATTGTCATCACATCTGAACACAGTATGACCAGAAAATAGCACCCCAGAAGTGGAACTCGGATTACTTTTGTCAGTGCACTAAACGTGCAGCTGCATTCGACATTGACGAAAGAGTCAATGGACCATGAAGCAATGAAAACCAATAACACATCTAAGGAGATTCTTCTTTTTTTTCAGAAAAAAATATGAGAAAGATGGTGCCATCGAATATGACAATCAAGCAATGAAAGTGAATGTATCTGAAGTTCATAACATACTTCAAGCACGACAAAACCAATGTGAGATGGATCTGAATTGCCACAATTATAAAGTACTTACATGACAAGCATGAATGGTATCAATAGTTTGAATATGAGGAGAGCCGCCATCAAAAAAGGCTGCACGCGAAAGCAAATGCATCAACACCAAGGCTCTTAAGAATAGAACAAATAAGAATAGAGCAAAAAATACTTCTAGCTCCCTTACACTGAAAATTGTAATAAACCTGTAGACTGAAGATATCTCGAAACTTGCAATACTTGCAAAATTGCCGGTTCCAAAGAATGCAATGTTGAAGAAAACCATCTGAAAAGAAGAGAAAACACAGTAAATTATGCCTGGAAGCTCAATTCGACTACAAAAAGAAACAAAGCGAAAGAAGAAGCTTGCCTAAACACTGCAAGTAGAATATTCCAGTTGCCAGAGAAGCATGCTAGACAGATTTGGAAATTGGAATTTTGAACTTAACTTAAACAACCTAAGAATCCAAAGTAGCTCCAAGATATTTAGTAGGCTACTTACAAATGTTAGTGCAATTCTCATGTCAGATAATTGTAGCCATCTGAGATCCTCTTTCAGAATGCTCTCCTCCACAACCCTAGTTGAGTTTGAAAGCATATTTCCCTTGCTTATATAAAGATATGCATTCTCAAAAAGTATCCATGCCATGAGCGCTAGTCCCAGAGCACAATAGAAGAGAGCTTCATAGCTGAAAAGGTAATCTAGTATAGTAAGCCATCAAGCTCTATCAAACATACAAATTTCAATCAAATTGAAGCAAGTTCCAAGTGACCTACCCAATAGAAAGAAGTAAAAATGCCGGGGCAAACCCAAGAAATATTGAAGTTAAACGTGACAAGAGACCAGTAGCTGAAAATAGTGGAAGCACCATTGAACAAACTGCAGCAAACAAGAAGTTCAGAATCCATAAATTAAGTAGCTGAGGTTTTGAAATGGATTGAGCTAGAACGAAAAAACAAAAGCCCATTTCCTAGAACTCAACAAGCATGAAAATGTACAATTATAAAAGGTTTAAAAAGCACAATAATGGAGCAAGGATTCTGGTAGTTGAGGATGAAAACTAAACATGAATCTATTAAGTGGGTAAAACAAAAAAAATCCAAAGATCTAATACCCAAAATAAGAGAATAAATACCAGCAATTGACCAGTTTATAAGCTGGTGAAGCGCAAGCAATTGCTGTTTTTCTGTTCTGTGAGATGTTGATAAAGGCACCATTACTGATGATAAACCAACCAAAAAAATCTGTTTCCAATATAGTAAAAGTGTTAACTTTCATCATCCCACGTGCATATGAGTAAATACAATTTCAATAGCATTTTAGAAGTTTTATTGATACCTGCAAATGAAAGAGCATAGGTAACACAGGCTTTTTCGCACCATCAGTTCTGTACTTGTCATCGCCAGCCCGCAGATCCAAATTCCTTGCAATTCCTCCAATGATCATGATGAGAACTCCACTAGCGATCCTACAAGGTGATTAGAGGCAATCAGAACGACTATTGAACATAAAATTCACTTCCAAGTAATTTATCATTCTATCCCACTCAATATCATAGAGCGAGCTAATGTGATTTCAAAGAAGCATCTCAATGCATTTTCTACCAAGCCCAATCATATGTAAGCAAAAGATGTGGCATAGGGATGAGTCGTAAATGCACGACACAAGACCACAAACCGCTAGACTTTTACATGGCATTTAATCCAACCGATTTATATACTGGTTGGCTCCATGAACTTGTATAAGTCATATAAGGTGGGAGCAATTTCGTGTATGATGCCCAAATCCTTCCGATTTCGAACTATTTTGTCATTAGCCATCAACTACTTGAGTCCAATTGAAAGATTCATGATGATTTCACATACAGGAATATCATATCATGAAAAGCTGGAGCTAAGCAATGCTTAACTGCGGCTTGAACATAAGAAGGAATACTAACAAATGTGCCTTTTACGACAACCTTCTTGAACCAAATGAAACAGGAATAAGTTGTTGCTCCCCTACTTGGCCAGATTTCAAGTTAAAACATGACTAAGTTTGCTCGTGTAGAAGGGTGGATTTGAAGAAGAGTTCATCATTCAAAAGTCAATGCTTAAAAGAAAAGATGTAGGACTTACACAAGAGAAGTATTATCTGGAATTTCAGCAGGCATCAAGGTGAAAAAGGACAAGAACCAACATGCTAGCCAAACCATAATTGGAACTCCAAATCTCCGGGGAATTGAGCGGATAAGATATATAGGAGCGACAATGCCAACTGTCAAGAAACACCAGGTGTAGAGTTTCCTGTCTGTGAAACTTTTGACCTACATGACACAAACTGAAACAGTTCCCATCTGCACAAAAACACATGGCTAAATAAAAGATAAAGCACCTTCTCACAGAGCCATACCAGGGTCTCAAGGATGACTAATGATACTATACAGGTTGCTACAAGTTTCAAGAAGTAATAAGATTCCTTTCGCTGAAATTCCCTCCATAAAACTTTCAGAAACTGATATTCACTAAATATTTGTGTCCAGAGAAATATTGTCGTTGCAGCGTATGCATGATAAAGAGGGGGAGAATGTTCCAGCAACAGTATGTAGCATACCAGGCCAAATAAAAGACATCCAAATAAATATACCTGCCACAAAGATGAAGATAACCTGAGCGATTTCAAAGTAACAGTTTTTAGAAAAAAATGATAGTTTCTTTTGTTTATGGAAAAAAGACCCGCCAAACTTTTTGAAAGACATGCGATGCGAGTTGCAGTTATCAATCTAAACATATTTAACTTACAGAAGGAAAAGGAAATTGAATCACTTGAGAGGCAACATTGCCGTTCCACACTTCTTCACTTTCAGCTTGACATTCATGTTCAAAGATTGCTTCATGAAAGGAAATTTAAGATGCTTACTATACTACTTAAGATGCAAAAGTGCCTAATTCCTATTCTTGTAACCAATTTTACCCTCACACAGGCAATGTAATGCAAATTCAGGTTGCTTTATGTGAAATAGTGGGAAGAGGTAATTTTACCGCGTAGACTCTCCATATTGCCTGAAAAACATGTCCTTTGTTATGCATGGCTAGTTTTGTAAATAAATTACCTTTGTGGTACCCTTATGCAGATTGACCACTTGCTTCTTTGTCCCAGGCAAAGATGAATAAGATTGCAAGATATGAAGCAGAATGTAGATCATCCAACCAATGTAACCAAGAGTAATTACAGTCATTAGCATCAACCAATCATAGGTCTGAAAATAATGGAGTCCATCCAATGCTAAGCTCCTTAGATGCTCTGATAGCTTTCTTGCAGCTTCATATTCCCTGATAGATATCAGCTGCTCAATTTTCTCCAACATCAGGGAATAGTTTGTCAGGGGTTTGAAAGGCTCAAAATGCAAAGAATTTGACTGTTTTAACTCTAAATAATCTGTCAAGGAAAATTTTAAAATGACAGAGCATATCCAAGAATAATCCAATGCAACAGGAAGAAATCAAACAAAAGCATCGACAATATTCCGGGTGCTTATCTATTCCACTTACCCACCCAACCTCAAGCCTTTTAACGTCCTATTCAACAAGGACAAAATTTGCATTCATTTCCTAAAAGGATACGTGATTTACGAAGAAACTGATTCAGAATCTGCTTTGTGTTAGCTAGTACAGCTTCAACCTTTCCCCCCTGCGCAAAAGATTCACATGCCTCAGTAGCTTCCCAGTGTTCAACATAAATCAGAATATAGGGATCACCAGATAATACCAATAATGTTCAGTTCATATAGTGATACAGGAAAGCCAAAACTACTTGAGCTCAAAAGCAATAAAGAAAAGGGAACAACAATCAATTGCTACTTTCACAGGAAAATTGTGCCGTAAAATTTACCTCATCAAAATTAACATAGCCAAGAGGCAGGTTTCCAACTGAATTAACAGGACATGGCATACCAAGAAGAGTTGACTGCATGTAATCAAGAGCATATTAGAAGTCTACGTATATCAAGTCACAATCAATGAATACCAACAATGAATAAGTATAGAACCATCAGCGGTGCAATATCAGCTTGATTAACATCCATCCTCTCAATGCCTTCAAGGCCCCACTCTGAAGGTGTTGGCATGTCATGCTTATGTTCATCAACAAAACGAACAGCATCTTCTGAGTGATCACTGCTTGCATTATGCGTAGGATGCCTAACGCCAGCACCCCAAGCAACAAGGGGAGTATCTGTGTTTGAAGGATGCCCATCACCATGGCTTCCTAAGATGAATTCCAAAATCAGTCAGCCAAGGAGCAAGAAATAACCACATATGTTTTAAAATACTAGCAAAACTAAGCATGTAACAACTTTCTTTCTCTCATTATTTCTAGATACTTGTCCAATTATCAGACATGGTACTCCCAGTAGCAAACTTCTAAACAAATCATGTCTGTGGCACACATAGAATTACTAATGTGACAGTATAAAGCAGATGAGTAGAAGAAACTTTGAACCTTTATCACCCATTCCAAGATCAGCAGAAATAATGTAGGCAGTGGAATTCAAAGTAGCAGACTTCTAATCAAAGCACATCTTTGGCAGGCATAGAATTACTAACGTGACAATTTAAAGCAGATGAGTTGAAGAAACTTTAAACCTTTATCGCTCATTCCATGATCAGCAGTAAAAATGTAGGCAGTCAAGTCATCCTTGAAGTAACTCTGGATGAGATTGTAAACTCTTTCAGCAACATGATCAACAACCTTGACGTTATTGAGGTAAATGGATGAATAAGCCCGATGAGCATGTCCATTTGAATCACAGCCAAGTAGGTGAAGAAAAATGACAAGATTGTCCTGCAAAAGCAGCTGCTTCAACTTTGGATCTTCATTTGACCTATTCAAAAGGCTCTCGAATTGATCAAATGACCACTCATCCAAAAAAGATGCATCTGCATGAACACTAATGAATTGATAAAGCACAGAATAAATTAAAAATTCAATTCATGAGCCACTAAAACTGGAAAACTTATGCTTCCAGAGACAACTGACTTTCTATTCATGGACTTGCTGTGGTTTAGACCTCTGCTAAAATTTTACCCAAAAACCTCAAAGCATTTGGGAGGCGACAGCAATAAACATTTGCATGCTTGTCCATATGTGTGAGGCATGCAATTACATGGAACAGCAAAAGTCGAGACAGACATTTAACCTTATAAGAAGAATTTCTAAAAATATAAAGGAAAACTAGTTAATATCTTCAGAGTTTGAATGCATGTTGGAGCGTTTGACATAGGTTAGCATTAACTCTATATAGGACAAGAAAGGAATAACGTTATTTAAGTTCAAATGTCTTTTCACAATAGCTTTTCTTCCGTCTAAACCAAAGACGTAAAGCATTACAACACACAATCATTAATCAGTACGCCAAAAACATGATGAAGGGGGTTAAAAGTGAAGACAATAGTATAACGAACCAGTGGCAAAATCTTCATAATCGTGCGGGTACGTATTCCAGGTGCTATGTGGTACAGCACCACAAAATATGGGCACAATATCAGGGCTACCATAAGAAATCGTGTGTCTGCTGCGATTAAACACTGAATCAAACTCAACAGGATTTGCTTTCCACCCTGTCATTCATGTCTTAACTTCAGTCCACTGTATACAATAGCCTAAGATGGTCCAAGAATCAACAAAATACTTGAAAAATCAAAATGCAACCTTTTGTGACAGCACTTGGATCCTCATAAAAGCCAGCAATAATAGCCACATGACCAGGCCTAGATTCTGTAGGAGGACGAGCATGGGATACTCCCCACCTACCCCGTTCCTTAATCACACCTCTCAAGAACGGAGCCCTGTAGTTTCCATTTGAATCTGACTCGAAAAACTTGTCAGCCCTTAAACCATCCGCTGCAATGACAATTACCATCAATGTCAATCCGTAGTAAACCTTTAAATTCCAGAACAGGGGAGAAACAAAAATAAACAGACAAGAACTGAAAAACTCATTGAGCAATTTTATCAAGCAGGTGTCATGCAAAATATACCAACTAACAGAACGAGACGCTTCGCTGGTGCCCTGAAGCGGGGAGTGACGGGTTCCATTCCGTGAACAATTGGGGTCTTGAAATAAATGTCGAATATGCTGAGCATGTACACCGCGTGCAGCACCACCCCGAGAAACACCAGCCACTTTTCTTTCCTCTTCAGCCATTTCTGTCTTGCTTTGAGGCTCGTCTCTAATCTCTTCCCTCCTCCCAAGATCCCGTCGCCGTCGGCCCTCATGTTTCTTCCTCAAGTCTCGCTAAGTAATGAAGTTCGCCGGACGCTGTCCCCCGACCGATCACACATGCAATTCCAACTCCGGTCCTTCAAGTTACAGTGAAGACTGACGAGATCTCTTAAGCATGAACAGTAGGAGTATTAGTTTAATCAAGGAAGTCCAGTCCTAAACATATGAGAGGATTTAAAATTGGATAAATAACAGTAGTATATACTTACAATTAAAAAACGTAATAAAGGAAATCAAATCGATAGTTATCTAAATCTGGAAAACAAATTATACTCTCTCATTCTCATTCAAATAGTACACTTTAAAATTTTTAGTTATTGAAAAATTGTAACCCACATACAATTTTCTATTGGAACAAGAAATATTTTTCAAAATATTTTTTAAAAAATTTAATAAGTATTCTATTAAAAAAATTGTATTATTACAAATTTTCCATTGGAACAAGAAATATTTTTCAAAATGGATTCTTCTAATGGAACATAGAGAATAATTAATTTTTAAAAATGCGAATTTGAGATGAATATAATACAATTGTAACATAATTTTTTATAACTTGGGAAGCTCATATAATAAGTATAAAAGGAATTAAAATTATCAATATCTTTAAAAGTAAAATAAATGTGTTATTCTTAAATAATATGAAAAATTGCAAAAGTAGTCCACAATCTTTACCCTTGTTTCAAAAGTAGTCCACAATCTTTGAAGGTGGTTTCAAGAGGTCAAAACCACCTTTGACTGACGGTCAAACCCATTGACCGTTAGTCAAGGTCCAATTTCCGTTTTTGGACTAAAATTGCAACAAAATGGATACATTGTGGACTACATTTGCTACTTACTAAAGATTGTGGACTACATTTGCAACAGGGGTAAAGATTGTGGACCACTTTTGCATTTTTTCCCTAAGATATTGTATCTAATTCTATCAAAAGTTGTGAAAATGAATAGTTTTACGTTTACGTCGTAATTTCATGTCTTTTACTAATTTGGACATAATTAAACATGATTTAATGACTTTTACTAATTTGGACATAATTAAACATAATTTATGGGAAGAGGTGGTTACTTTTGTTAGTCAAACGGTCAAAATGCGCAAGCTCCAAAATTGTACTCAGGACATAAAAACAGCAGTCTACAGATATGGTGTATTTCAAGAAACTTCAATTAATTTTTAATATTGAATTTAATCTCTAAAAATATCGTATTTATATTAAAATAAAAAAAATATGTTGTACAATCTAAATAAATATTCTGACTATCTATGAGATTTTATGTTTGTCTAAACTTTATCCTCCTCACTTGCTCTTTTATAATGGAAACATAATATTTGATCTAGTTCGACCGTCATGCTAATATTAAAGCAACATGCAGTAAAAACATATGTATCTACAACGATTACTTTTAAAACAACAAGTCGGGAAAAAACACGCATATAAAATTTAATTGTTAAAATATCGTCGTGATAAGATTGGGCAGTTCTTTTCACAAAAGAAAAGAGCGATTGGACTCACACTGATCAAAGTAGAACTTATAGATTGGTCATACAACTAACTGATCACAGCATGAATCATAAACCATGGATATGGCGGATCGCGATAGGGGAAAAATATCATTACAGATGCTCTGTTCCTGTTTGAATATGGATCATCCAAACGCTTAAAATACGCTAGCTATAGATATATGGATAGAGTGGTAATTGATCGATGGATGGATCCTCAGGGACATTTGGGCCTGCCGCCGTGGGTGGTCATGTTAGCGTAGCATTTGCCGCATTTCTCCTTGTTGCCGTATTGTCCCGGCGGAACACACTTGCATCTGTCGCAGCACGTCACGCAAGCTCTTAAGCACACATTCTTCCTCGAATGTAACTTGCATCTCACCAAGCACAACGGGTAGCATTCTGCAATCACAAATTAATTAATCATGCGCGGGACGGGAGGAAGGCTGAGTAAGTGCGGCGGCTTCACGACTTTACCTTTTGTGTTTCGGGGGCGGCTGGTCGGCGGAGGAGGCGGAGCCGGGGCTATGACTGCTGGCGGAGGAGGAACAGCTGGTTTGTAGGCTGGCAGTGGAGGTGGTGGTGGTGGTGGTGAGACCTTGACAGGGGAAGGGGAAGGGGAAGGCGGAGGGGGAATTCCGATTACTGGTTTGTTAGTCGGCGTCGGCGGTGAAGGTGAAGGCGGAGGAGCCTTAATTTGGGGTTTTGGAAGAGGATATGACTTGATCGGTGCTGCAACAACTTTTGAATCCGTATCCTGTAAAAAAAATTCACAAGAAAATGGAGGTGTAAATTAATGGCTAGTTCCTGCAAGATCTTGGTGTAAATTATTAAGCTGAAACTAACATTTTGAAGCTTTACCTTTCCAACAGTATAAGTATCTTGGGCAAGCTGCAAAAAATATTCTTGCATGAGTTGCAGAAAAATGGCATGTTTTGGATCATATAGACGACAAAGGAAGGAAGAGAGAGACTTACCGTGATAGTGATTAAAAGAAAGAAAGATAAAAATATGAAGATCATCTGCAGAGCTCTTGAAGAAGCCATTGGAAAAAAGTTTTGGTTAATTTGTAGTGAGATATTGCCTTTGGTCTGGTCTATATATATAGACTATAGTGGTGAGATTGAGATTAACTTAACAAATGTCTATTATATTATAATAGTTTATTTTATAATAATATTTAATAATATAAAATAAATTTTTTTAATGAAACGAAGGTAATACTACATTTGAGCAGTAGTATTTCTGTTCCCGTTTAGCTTTAAAATAAATATACAACATTTAATATGAAGTTGAAGACATAAGTCAGCAGCTGGGGGTTTGGTAACAAAAGCTAGATTTTATTTCCATTTCTTTATTTTATTTGTCAAACTGTGCAGGTCTGCTCGCTTTTATGTACTTGCAAAAAGTGTTATTGCATTCCAGAGAGGTTCTTGCGAATTTGATCAATCCCATTTATATTATAATTTAAAAGGCATCAAGGTGGATCGTTGAGCTAAACTTGCACGAAATTAAAGCAAAGTTTGAAATTGAAGTAGGAGGTGGGAAATGTGAGACAAGTGACTTGGGGAAGGTGGAAGTTGGTTTCAGAGCTAGCGATTGTATAGGGCAGATTACTTAAATATCAAATTTAATTTTTATTTTTGTTAATTCTATCAATTTATAGTGTAAAGTTGATAAAATTCGTAAAAAATTTCTTATTTTGTTATTTTTTTTTCTACAATCTCTGTCTCTATGATATAATAGATTACTATTTTTAATAAAAAATAAAGTATTTCTAAAAATAAAAAAAAATAAAAAAAGATGGTGTTTGGGTTGGGGTGTAATTCTTCATCTTATCATGTCCTGGAAATCCAGCTGCATCTGGCTGTCCCCATTTTTATTTATTTATTTGTTTATCTTTCTGCTAAACTTTTCAACCAAGAATTACTACTGCCTCAATTCCAGTTTTAAGTTTTTACTGGTGCACGGAGCTGGATGAAGACAAAGGGCCTGTTTTTTTTTTTAAAAAAAAATTTTTAAAAATAATTTTGATTTTAATAATAAATTTAATATATTTTAATTATATTTTATTATTTTAATATAATTTTTTATTATTTAACATTTATTTTTTATATTTTTAATACACTTTTTATATTATAAAACTATTTTTTAAAATTTATTTTCAAAATCACTTTCAAAACGTCCAAAAATAACATACTCAAAGATTGGTGTAGAAATTAACAGGGAGACTCAGTCTTTCTGGATTTTATTAAACTACACATAATTATATTAATAAAATAAAAGATTTGAAATTAGAAATTTTTTAATAAAATAAAAAGAATACTAGTTAAGGCCAAAGGCAACCGTGTAGAGGCTGCCATAGTCTACACTCTACAGGAACGTAGTGGGGACTTACACGAATAAAGAAACTTTGGGCCATTTACATTTACTACTTTCATTTTCGCCACTTATTTCATTTATTGCAATGAAATGATCAACAGTAGAATAAATGAACATAAACTAACAGGCCTTAGAAAGATCTATTGGCATGGTGATCGATTTAAAAGCATGAAGAAAGGGATGAGAATACATTTGCATAAACCAGCGAACTAGTAATACATCTCAATAGCAAGAACAAAATAAAGCAAGGAAAATACAACCAAAGTTATACGTGCGATATCTGTTGCGTACGCAAGCGTCGTAAACAAATTACTAAAACTTGAACAAGAAGCAGCAGATACGATACCACAGAAAGAAATGGAGATCATGGATCGACTTTAATCAAGATTTAGGGCATTTGATGAGTTTGCCGTCGAGCTGCACTTCGTCCCAGGTGGCGCACTTGTTGTTGTTGTTGTTGTGAATGTTAATGTTAGGGACGCATTTGTAATGGTCGCAGCAGGGGACGCAGGCTTTCTCGCAAGCCCTCTTTCCCTTCTCCAAGTTCAAGCTTCTGCAGTACCCCATGCACATGTCCACGCATTTACCGTGGTTATGGTGGCCACGAGGGGGATAAGCTGGAGCTGCCTTTGGCGGATGTCTCGTCGGAGCCTTCTCGGGGCAGTGTACCGGTGGTTTTGCTTTCACCGGTGCAGGAGCCGGGGCCTTCTTGTGTTTCCAGTGTTTTACTGGTTCCGGTGCCGGAGCCGGGGATTTTGCATGCCATTGATGATGATGATGATGCCTTCCCTGCATTTGAAAGTCGATCGAGACATTTATTATTATTTCTCACATTTTTATAGTTGAAGGTTTGATAAGATAATAAGCGATGCATTTGGCATTAATAACTGCAAAAACTGGAGAAAAAGGTTACCTCTGTCTCTGTGAAGATATTATCCTCATCATCTTCCATTGACGTGACCTTGGTGCTAGCTAAAAGCACAAAAGCTAAGAGAAAGAGCAGAGCTTTGGACTTGGAAGCCATTGCCGGGGTTTAATTGTAATCTCTCTTGTTAATTTGTGAATGGGTGAAGTGCACTGGGCAGAGCAAAGTAAGGATACTATTTATAGAACTAATTAACAGATGAAAAACTGAAAACGCATTGTTATTCTGATAGCAGCTCCCCTGGATGAACGCAGCCGGTATATGAGGTTTGGATTCTCTGGGCTCAATACATTTGTCTGCTAAAATACTACTATTTTCTCGATTTTATTAAAAAGTACATTTTGTATAAGTGATAACAGTATTATAAAGCGGACTGTCTTCTTCTTCTTACACCCACGATACCATAGGTTGGTACAGTATCATTTTACTAGTGTTTTAGTTCCCCAATCCATGCAAGATTTGTTGAATTTGAAATTCTGACTTTCCACTTCCCCAAACATACACTTTTGACCCTTTTTTTTTTTCCATCAACTGCTCCACTTTTTCTTTGTTTTTTCATTTCCACCATGCATCTTGGTTTCCTTTCCTGCTATCATCTTCCTTCAAATTCCCATTATTCATAATTGAATTTCAGTTCTCGAAAGGACTATATATTTTGGGTTGAGTGAAAATCGACAAAGCATTTGCATGGATTGGACGATTTTTGTCCGGGAATTAACTTGAAACTAGAAACTTTGTCGGCCTATTGAAACCGCTCCTCCTATCCTTTTTCTGTGTTCTAACATTAAAACATGAAACTATATTGTTTCTTTAACTCGGATCGGATAGAATTTGACATGACAGATTATCTTGAACGTGTGATCCAACACTCGATTAATCACCTCCATTAAGTTTCATTAGGATGAAATCTGTAAATTACAGGTTTATCTGCACCAGCTCGCCCTCACCCAGAACTTCACTTCTCCAAGTATTAGCCAGCTTGGAAAGTTTAAACTCTCAAGAAAATCTCCAGAGAATCCGTCACCATTTACGACCTGTCTTTCACATTCTTCCTCAGTTTCACCTACTCGCGAGCGATAAGGAGGATACAGGACACTCAAATGGTATATAAAATCAAGCCACGGCTAAGAATTCTATTACAGTACCTGACAATACAAAATCCCAGGTATACTATGAATGCTTTTACAAAATGCACCACCCAATGGAGTATTCGAGGAATACAAAATTAAGATTGAAGAAACTCCATCATTCTAACTCAGGTCTTCTTCGTCCTGGAAGCTCAAATTCAGAGTCTGCAACTTGAATCCTTTACTCTGTATTAATTCCACCAAATTTGAAGCCACCCCTGTAGCTTGTACAGTTGTTTGCTTTCTTAACTACACAAGAGGGAAACAACAAAGGTGGTTTGAACACTTTCCCAAACAAGATATTCAAATCAAAAGTAAGCTCCCCAGGCATTCCACCAAGATTGACTCACAGACATTGCAATTATATCATCATTCAAATTCCACAATGATGCTATCTATCCCAGGTGGTGAATCACAGGAGCAAAGTAAATGCGAGAGGGCAACTCACCTGTACAGTTCCAATACCTTCAGCAACTTGAACTCTTAAGTCAGAAACCCCTTCTGTTTCCTACAAATTGCAGACAGAGAGAAACACACATTTCCAGGATTTAGGGATACTAAATTGTAGTATTTGATATAACCATTCTTATAGGTATCAAAGGACGACCGAGTTGCCAAAGTTTGGTCTTTTTAACAATAATGTCAAGGAATGTAAAAGCAATTAACAACACAAGTAGCATCAAAGGAGAAAAAGAAAAAAAAAATGGAAGTACAGTTCGATAACTAGAAGATAAATGGAAGTACCTCTAAAGCCTTTGTCACGGTAGGAATTGCAGTTTCGCTAATTGAGCCTTCTGCCTGCACAAAATTCAGTAATTCTTGTAATTCGTATGGAGGGGAGGCGAGAGGTGAGGGTAGTTAAGCGAAAAATAACTGCTATAAAATTGAAAATCTCGGCAAAGAGTGAGGGTACCTGAAAAAACATGGTGAGCACGTCGGAAGGTGAGACAGTAACCGAGACAGTCTGATCGGGGGTGGCAGCCGGTGATGCTTCATCTCCTTCCGGTTGAGGAACAGCGCTCTCGGCTTCTCCTAATTCGGCGGCTGCCGCTGCCACCACCAATGGCCGGAGTTTACTGGTTCTGGGAAACCTTCCCAACCTCAAGGGAGCGCAAGCGGAAGAAGAAGAAGAAGGGGGCTTGGGGAATGGAGAAAATAGAATGGGAGTGGATAAGGAAGAAGAAAGAGCAGGGATGGGTCTGCAGAATGAAATAGAGGAAGCTGCAGCCATTGTTAGTCTCTGCTCGTCACTCTTCCCCTTCTCTATCCTTATTATTACAGTCGGACCCTATCCTTCTATTCTGAAACTAATTTCCCTCTTTGCCTTTGCCTGGCCAACACATTACACAATCCCCTCTCCTGCCTGCGCTCTATTATTTCATTAGAAGAATTCACATTCAATTTTTGTTTTTAGCTCCGAAAAAATTGTAAATTCAATGGTTGTGGCAGATTTCTCCAAATATCACTTATAGTCTATACTTTATTTATGTTTTAGCTCGGTTGATACACTTTCTTTGTCTAAGCAAAGAAAAGAAAAATCTCAAGACCGTCAATAGAAATTTCCCAAAACTAACTTAACGTTTATGGAATAATACACCTACAATTGAACACACCCGTTGCATTTTAAAATGACCATTTCTTTGAAGTTGTATTACTCTCTCTATTCCATTAAAAAAGTCATTTTTGTAATACTGAAACAGTATTACAAAGTAAACAGTGGGCTACTGAACGACTAATAAGCATGAATACACTTGACTAATAGTTAACACAACATTTTTCAAACATCCATAACCATGTACAAAACAGATACTAATATATAGACAACAGCCGGGGAGCCAAAAAAAAAATGTCAGGCAAAGCAAGCAACGATACACTCCCTCAAAAGGCCTGAGCTGAAATTGTCTTGAGATTCCACCTATTTTATGTCACATTCCACTTCTATTTCTCCACCTGCAAAATAGATTTCAATTACTTTTATCTTTTATCTGGAGCAAAATGGGAGGAATCCGCATCACTAAACAGAGAATTGAGAAGAACTGCAGGGTCTTACTTTTTAGATACACAGCTAAATTTGCTTGTGCATCAGCATCAGTGTTGAATTCCTGATTAAAAGTAAAAGAAAAGAGTTGATCAATTAATTCTGATGCCATTGATCTTAAAATGACATACTAACTCTATTTCTCAGCCATGATCCACAACCAGCATTAGATCTCGGTACTAGAAGGAAACACAAACTACAGAAACTCCATCAAAGATAGCAACAGTCCAAGAACAAATAAAAGATACTAGTAGTAAGATACCACGAGTTTAAGGTCATTCTTACTCTGTCAATATGATTTATCTCGAAAGTCATGAATTGATCCTTGAGCTCCTTCGCCACCTTGCACAATTCAGCCATGTTCGCGTTTTTAGTTTTCCAAGCACCCTGAACCTGTTACTTGGGAGTGGTTAGTATGTGCATGGACATTATTACCTTGCCCAAACACACCATAATCTGTAAAACAAACTCACACCTCACTTCTGACATAGACATCTAAAAAGATTACATTCGAAAATCATCAAAGGCTGTTCTAAACTTAGGTAACCTGCATGCAGACAAGTTTGGAGTCTCCTTGAACACGTATGTGCTTAAACCCTTTCTCAAGAGCATACTTCAAGCCTAAAATAGCACCACGATACTCGGCAGCATTGTTAGTTGCAATGCCAACACCTTCCCGCAGTCGAAAAACCTATATAAGTACAATTGTGAGATGCAGTTACAAGATAGACAAGCATAAAATCTCATATAATACACTAGTTTGGGCATACCACACTTCCATCTGCAGCTCGCAGCACCGCTCCTGCACCAGCAAGTCCAGGGTTTCCCTTAGAAGCACCATCAAACTCAAGAATGCAGGAACACTGATTATGTCCATAAGAAATGAATGCAAATTAAGGATAATATTTTATCATCTACTTATGTTTTATTGCCTCTTCTCATTGTCACATAATACAAACTTACACAATAAGAAGAAACTGGGGGAACCCTAAGGAAATTATCTACCCTGGGATACTTTTGCTGAGGATTGTCTGGGAATGAAGCAGATCCAACTAACTCCTGCACCTAAGAAAGAAGACAATGATAAAAGCAATGTTATAACTGTAAATCACACAAAATTCTGCAGATATCATTGTCCAATACATGTTTTATTAACTCATAAGGTGTCCATTACACTGGGAATAGAGCTAAAACTTCATGACGTAAAGAAGATTAAAAGTGTTGAAAATCCTCCATGACATCATATCTAAAGATTTAATCTTTAAAGGACAAAAAATGTTACTTATTCTTTTTTAATATTCTACTTGTATAAGCACAAGAGAAGATTTTAGAAATGCAAACAGACAATTGTTTTTGCAAGATTGCAAGGAAAGCCTCATGGGATCCAGATGGTAAATGATCACAAAAGGACATACAACTCAATATACACAGTCCAAATAGTAGGGATGACGCATTTTAAAAGGGCTCTGCTTTTCATTTTAAATCAGTGCCACTATAGTCTATTAAAATTTATTTGTAATTTTTTGGTATGTGGATACTTTAGCTCCCTGCCGGTAAATTGTAATAATGCCAGTAACATGTCTCATGTTTGACAATTACCTGTGGCCTCTTCTCTGGGAAATTATGGATAAGCGTTTTCTCTTTTGAGGAAGTAGCAGGTTGCTGCAACAAATCACATCTTCAACAATTAGACACAATCTTCAACAGACATATTAATAAACACATTTTAAATATTTTTCTCAAATAGAAGTGTCAACTCTAGGATTGCATTTGTATGAAATCACAATCCTCATTGCTTAGGGAGAAACATGATTATGCAAATACATATTGCAGGCATAATTTTTGGTGAGGTATATACATACTCAAAAAGAAGAATCAAAATAAAGCGGAAAGGAGTCAACTTCGACAAATTTTGAGGAATGGTGCCAACCATATAACGCAGTAATAACCCAATTGCATTTGTTCGTAGACTACAGCAGGACACAAAGCAAATCATTTTAGGTGGAAAATAAACATCTAACCCGAAAAGGGCAGGGGACGACTTGTCCAAAAAGATTTTCTTGGACATCACTGACATCAACGGAATAAATTGCATTTTTAAGTCCATGAGTGGCAAGATAATCCTCAGCCTCCTTAGACAAGCCATACCCCTTAAAGACACTCATGGCAGGATCATTCACCTGAAAATGAAGAGCAACTATAATCAGCTTTAAATTACATACTACATAAAGCCTTCTTCCTACGCATTCAAAAGCCTCTTGTACATTTTCCTAACACCCCACTGCACCCAGGGAAAGATATAAAGATCTTAAAAGAAGAATATTGAATTACCGAAGATCTAAGAATAGCATGGAGATCGTTAATGCTCCTGTAAACACCAACGAGGCCACCCTTTTTCACCACGTAATAAGCATCTCTCTCGTCGCCCATTGGTGCCACCTCCTACTGCACATATGAAAATTTTTTAATTAAAAATAATAACAAAATTTGAAACCCAAACAGATGCTTGAAAACTGATCATCATGACAGGCCAAATGAAGTTGATAAATTTTCTGTTTTTAAATGAGAATCCATACATAGTTGCAACAACTACTGGAGGTAACTTCACAACCAAATAGAACCCTAATTATGAGATTGAAGAATTTAACGAATTTCAAAGAGATTTTAAAGCCAAAGAAAATCACAAACGGAAAAAAAAAAGAAGAAGGAGGAGGAGGAAACCTTACAAATTCTACAGAATTTTGAAGAATGCAGACACCAATTCCAATTCTCCAGCGTAAAGCACAGCCAAATGCCAACTGCCAACCCCGGTAAAGTTCTGCAACTCAATTGAATGAGGGGTTGAATTATTGAAAGAGCGAAGACCAAAGGGCAAATCGCCGAATGTTATATCTGGGCTTTTTGGCGGGAAAGCATGTATTTAATGTGGGCTTTCCTTAACTCAACGCGTCGGGACAAGCCCACTTTCTTGATGCAATGAGCCCAATGCATTTCTTCATAGTTTAAAAAATAATAATTACTTTACTAAACAAAAAAAGAATGAAAACCAACCAAGCCCAATACTACCTTAAAATGGGTCAAATCCTTTATAGGCCTAAGTCCTAACCATGCATAAACGTAAAGTATGCAGTATTACGATTCAAAAACTAAAATAAAAATGTCTGCAGCATCGAATTATCACTGGATGAAAAAAAAAAAAAAAAATTATCACTGGATGAGATTTTTTTTCTTCTTTTAATTAAAATTATTATATTCGAAAGAATGGTTACCTGGTGAGAGGGATTACTTCATTGAGAGGACTATACATGTTTTGTTGCCTCCTCCTTCAAGTTCCACTTGCAATCCTGGGATTTGATTCCAACACCACCTGATCCCTTTGTCTTTAAGAAAGTGTACAAACTAAACTAAACCCAAGTTACACTATGCATCAGTTGAGTTTTTTTTTTTTTTTTTTTTTTCCTTTTCAAACTCAATTTCAATGATGTATATTATACCTGCCAATTTGGTATCAAAACAAGTATTCTGTATCCATGACAAAGGAATACAAACTTTTCTTGTATTAATTTTTGACATCAAGAAATGCACCCAAATTAGTACATCAAATTCATAAAATCACTATTTTTTTAGTTGTAAATTTGTAATACATAATTTGTACAAACTAAATGGTATTAAACTCCTAAGATACTCTAGTAACAAAAAAAAAAAAAAAATTTACTGCCACACAACAAGTGTCACATTCATGTGAGGAAACTATATTCCCACTCTCCCCGAAGTTTGTGAGAGTGATACATAAAAAGAAATAATATTTTTACTCTTCTGAGTTTGTGAGAGTAACACAAGTATTACATAGTACAATTGATCTTATTGGCTAAAAAATAAATATTAGAACACTACAATTTGTATAAAACGATTCATTTATTCAATCTAACTGCAACAAAATTATCTTCTTCTTTTTTTATTTTATTTTTTATAAAAGTAATAATAACATCACTCTATAATCAACACTAGTATAAGTGTCTTACTTGACAATTTTTTTTCCTTCAAAAATAAAAAATAAAAAAGAATAACCCCTTAGTATAGTGTAGTGGCCTGTGAATTATACAGGATGGCGTTTTCAAGTCCTTCGCAAATTTGTCAACTCTTGAATAAACAAAGCTAAAATCCGTTAGCTTACTTGCTCTCCGATCAAATCCAATCCCACCAAAAGGAAAGACACTCCCTGAAACAGCAAGTAATAGAAATGAATCCCCTGAGCTGCCAACAAGCTTCTTCCGGCGGCCGTCAGCAACAGAAAAGCCAGTGCTAATTCCTTCCTGTAAATTCTGTTCCTCTTCTTCTTCGACATTATCCCCACCTCTTTCTCTTCCATTTTCCCAAGCATTTCTAAACCAGATTCAGACAGAGTCCTCTGTATTTTTTCCTCATTCATCTTCTTCTCTTCCCTCTCAGCATAGGCTGTCAAATCCGACTCGGATGATCGGCCCGTCTTCTTCGTGACTACCCATTCGTATGCACTCCCTAGCTGGAACAGCCCCGACACCATCGCGTTGAATTTTGTCACGGACATTGTGTTCTCAAACAGGAGGTATGGGATCAGAAAGGGGAAAGACTTTGGAGCTGGTAATATGTTCAGTATGGACATGGCGATCGGGACATAACATATTACCCAGGCAGGTAACTCGGCTTCCGGTATGAACATGGTTAGTGGCAGGACGATGCAAAACAGTGTGAATGAATAGAAGGGAAGTATCAGTTTCCTCAGGAGAAAGAAAAGGAATATCAAGTTCATCTTCTTCCATACTGATACCTGAGAGTGATCCAAGAAAAAATGGTTAAAAAACTTTTACACGTGGATACAAAAATCCATTAATAAAATAAGAAGAAGAAGCACACCTTGGAAGTGAGGATGGCAGGAAAGCATAATCGGAACAGCTGCATAGGGCCAGAATGCCAGCGATGCTGCTGCTTTTTGTAGGCTTCGTAAGATTCGGGCAGCTCACAAAGTACCTTCACATCATTGAGGAATATGAATTTCCAGCCTTGCAAGTGTGCTCGAACTGCAATGTCCATGTCTTCAACTGTGGTCCTCTCAAGCCATCCCCCAGATTCTTCCAAGGCCTTGATCCTCCACACGCCGGCGGTGCCATTGAATCCGAAGAAGTTGAGAAAAACACCATTTACTTGTTGCTCCACCTCGAAATGAAAGCATAAATTGATGTTTTGGAGCCTAGTCAGAAGATTCTCATCCTTATTCACAAAAGACCAACGAGCTTGGACAAGTCCTATTTCTGGATTTCCCTGAGATGATGATGATAAGATAGCATTACCTTTCAGTTAAAGCATAATGTCCCTTAAAAACACACACAAACGAAGCTTGTTTTGTTACCTTAAAGTGGGGAACTGTCCGCTTGAGGAAATCAGGATTGGGTTGAAAGTCTGCATCAAATATGGCAACAAACTCGTAGTCTTTAACATAGTCACACGCCATGGCTGATTTAAGGTTGCCAGCTTTGTATCCGGTTCGAATTAATCGATGCCTGTACACTATATTGATGCCTCTCTCTTTCCATGAAGACACTTCACTTCTGATCAATGTCTGAGCCAGCTCATCGTCTGAATCATCCAAGATTTGGACCATGAATCGATCCTTTGGCCAATCCAGCTCGCACACTGCTGCAATTGATTGCTCGTAGACCTTGTTTCATACACGAATGTGAGAGCATTAATGATAACAAACTAGTAAACGCTCGGCTGCAAATTAACCACAAAGTTCAATCAAGAATTCAGGACCAGACAACTTAAAGTTTTGATGACAAAAGAGCTCCATCCCTATACATGAGCATAATTACATTTAGATGGCAACATTTTAATCCACAGAGATCAATATGCTAAAATTATTGGTCACTAGCAAACAAATTTAAGGAGCACAAAGCTATCAAAATATGGAGTTTTGTATGTTACCTCTTTCTCATTACACATGGGAATCTGAACCAGAACCATGGGGAAACTCGAAGCATCCTCGACGTCATTTTCTGCTTCTATCACGGGCATCAACCTCTTGTACTTAACCCAGAACCACCCAATACCATGCGCGAATCGATCCAGTGATTGAAGCATGAAAAGTACAATGCAGAATTTCGAAAGCATTACAATGCAAGGAGCTACATAGTTAACTCTGAAGGACATCCAGGACGCGTAAGACAGCTGCACAAGACTCTGAACCTCCCAAGGGTGAACCAAACTTAAATATTCCCACTCCTGGAAATAAGCCACAATTTCAATAATCAAGGCCACCACCGAAATAGCAAGAAATGCTTTTATGAACTTGTACAACCTCCCTTTGCTGTTAAACTCGTCATCCTTAGCATCCGAGTATGCTATCCGTTTATTGACCGACGCACACATTGCCCAGAAACCGGTTGCCAGCCATGGAATGCAACCCAGAGCCCTTTGTGCTTTGAGCAACAAGACCGATATAAACTGCTTGGGACGTGCAGCTTTCTGCTTGTCCTGTAACAGGGATGAACTGGAATCATTAATTTCCACAAGGGCTATTCCAGTGGGCTTCTCAATTGTGACCACAACAGAGCTTGGTGCCATTTTCTTTGGAAAACAATCAAATCAAGAAGAATGTGATCCCCTCCCCCCAGCTAGTCAGTTTTGCTAAACAATAAATGGGCAGACTTCTACAGTGGGGATTGTTGAGATTCACACACGGATTCAGGCCATAGTTTTCTACAAGGAAGAACGATCCAAGAGGGGGACCAAAGAGCAAAGATGAAACAGGATCTTCTTTATAGAGATACCCTGTTGGACCTTCTTAACTGAATACAGAATGTACGAGGAGAGCAAAAACAGAGACAAAATATACTAAAAGGCAGAGTAAGCAAATTGAGAGGAGAATAAGCTTGCTTGACTATTTATCAATTACTAATTAAGAGGCACGAGGGTGAGAGGAGAAGGATGCTCCTCCCTGACTGAGTTTATAGTTTCTTACTAATAAGAAACTGACAGTTCTGAAGTATGGATTTTGACGCAAGTCGCCAATAGAAGTTTCGGGGAAAAAAATAAAAATAAGCATTTGTCCAACTCATGCCACTATGCAAATTCTATTATTAGATGAGATGCGATCATGTTCCTCAGTTCCGTTCTTTTCCTACCATGTGAAAATAGAAAATGCCTTGAGAATCAAATGTGATCTCCAATAAATTACTACTGCTACTTCCCTTCATTTGCCTACTAAAAGAATGTTGGGTTTGACGAGATTTATCACGGCCAATCCTCCATTCAGAAGGCTTTCTCCAGATATCTAGCTAGATCCATCATGGGATTGACTTTGTATTTCCTCTGATTTAATGAATACCAAGTTTTTCCCATGAATGTAAACCTGGTAAAAGACAACTCTAACAAGAAAGCAAAAATTTGACACTCCATCACCAATCTCCAGCTAACAAAAAGAAAGGCAGTCGTGCACCCTAGCAACCAAGCAAAGCATCCCCCATTTAACACATCTAAGCCAAAGGCTCTCACCCGACCCTACCCGACCCACTTGCAGTTGCAGACAGCCTAGCTGCGGCTCATAAATGCTTTTACGTGAGAAATCTGTTTGTCAGTTAGTCTTGGCTATACAAATCCATACGGTGCCTGTGAGTGATTTTAGCAAAGGGCCACATGCCACCGTGGTGTGTCACATTATGTTGTAGCCTCCCATGTGAGACTCCCCTGGTTTTCGCCGTTAACATCACCGTGACATCTTATTGGTACTATCGCTCAATAAACTACTTTAATTCTACTAATAAAGTCTAAACTTGAAGGCTGTTAGAGTTCGATTTCTAGCATCTACTCTCATAACATGATGGAATATCCAGTCCAGAGAGAGAAGCCATAGAATAGAACACTACCATAACTAATGGGAAAATCACACTTTGGTCCCTGTTCTTTTTCCTCGTTGCACTTTTTGTCACTATTCTTTATTATTTTGGCAATTTTGGTCTCTATGACAGGCTACAAAATGTATTTGTTAACTAATTTTGTAAGTCAATAATATTTATTAAATTTACATAACCACCTAAAATGACTTACAAAATCTTTTGTAACCAGTCATAAGGGCCCAAAAGTGCGATTTTTCCCATAGTTAATTATTAGCCTAATATAAATAAAAAGCATTAATCCCATATTAAAATAACAAGCCCAGAATTTTATGTTAAAGAAAAAACTCCAAGGTTAAGGAAAAGTACCAAATACATCTGAATTTGTAAGAAAAAGCACAAATACCCCTTCAACTCCTCACTATTGATTGAATTTCGCCATCTGAAATAAATTCAGGAAGTATTAGTAATTTTACCAAATATCAAGTGTTTCTTTTGAACTTTTCCCTAACAATCAATAACAATTGTTGTTTTCATGTACTGGCCTAAAAAAGGTGTACCCATGGAATTAATAATATGCATCATTAATGAGCCATGTTACCATGAATATTACGAAAGCATAAATCACCAACGGGGTTTACCTATTTCACTCGATCCATGCAAACATGCCGGACATTGTGAGCCACAGCCAGAGCCAGGTGAGGTGAAGCGTCCACATCTTTTGCATCTGCTAAAGACATCTCATTCACTTCTGGACCTGCCATTCAATACTCCCTCGCAAAATTTATTCCTCAAATTGCTTGCAACAAGCAACAATGGTAATGATAAGAATTCATTCAACAATGGTAATCTGGGCACCCTTCCAATCAAGTCGCCCACAGAAAAGAGTCTAATCCTTAAAACTTTTGAATGAACTTACTGGAATATCACTTTATAATTTTAAGTAGCAATGTTCAATTTAGAACAACAAGATTTCTTTGGAACGGAGAGTAATTTTTTTAAGGGTAAATTATATGAATGGTCACTAAATTATTGTCCGTGCCCACTTTTGGCCATTAAACTATTTTTTGCATACTTTTGGCCATTAAACTATTGCATGTGTCTACTTTTGGCCATTAAACTATTTTTTGCCTACTTTTAACCACTAAACTATGGCTCGTGCCCTCTTTTGACTATTAAACTATTAGAAGTTGTTACTATGACCACTCTGTTCAGAATTTTCATCAAATCTTTATTTACTTTCATTTTTTAAATTTGTTATTTAAAAATTGCATTTTTTATTCACATCTTTATTTTAATTTCGACGGCCAACTTTATTCATTAATATTATATCATTTTATAGTGACATTTAGAATTCTCATATCATTTTATAAATTTTCAAGATCTAACATAATTTCAAAAATAAAATAATAAATAAATAATAAATGAGATCGATGTCTATATCCTACATTAGAAAACGAATACTAAAAATTAAAGTTAAAAACAATAACGTTCGATGAGTCAAAAAATAATTTATCATATATTTATAAATACAAAAAAAAGATATCGAGAAAACAAAAAAAATACAAATAATTATTATTTGTGAGTGATTGATGTTAAAAAACATTGATGCATATCTATAGGCAGTTTAAAGATTATTAGGATTTTGGAAACATTAGAGATTAAGGAGTAAATAAAGATTTGATAATAACTTCTAACGGAGTTGTCATTAATGGCAATTTCTAATAGTTTAGTGGTCATAAGTGAGCAAAAAATTATTTAGTGGCCAAAAGTGGGCAGAAGCAATAGTTTAGTAGCCAAATATGGTCAGATGCAATAGTTTAGTGGCCAAAAGTAGGCAAAAAATAGTTTAGTGGCCAAAAATGGGCAAAAATTAGTTTAGTGGCCAAAAGTAGACATGGATAATAGTTTAGTAGTCATTCATATAATTTGTCCTTTCTTTAAACATCAAGTCTTCTATGAACTCAAACATTTTGTCTAAAAAATAATGACAATTATAAACATGCTACTACAATTCGATGTCAACCCCACCTCATATTGTGCTATTTCCAACCAATCTATGCAATTTTTCATACTATAAACTAGACAAATCAAGATTCTATTATGGCTTGATTTGAATCATATTTATACACATAATCAAATGACAATAAAATAACATGAGGGATACTACACAATCAGTTCAGAGATCTAATGTTAACCCAAAGAGGTGAATAGGCCACATGATCACATATAAATCTAAAAATGCCAACAAATCTGCCAAGAATCAAATCTCTTAGTAAAGCCATACCTTCGCCTTCGATCACATTCTAATCTACCCCATGGTAGAAGAATGATGCACGCTTCTACCTTCAATAGCAGATTATACACCTAGGTTAGAATGTTAAGCAACTCGAACAGATACAACACAATGCTTGAAAAGAATAGTGTATAAGTACCCTAAGCAAATTAAATCAATTACACCTTCTTAATTCAAAATTTCCACTTGCCTGCAACACGAGCCGGGAACGAATGGCACACAGGGTAAACCTTGAAGCACAAACTAAGAGAGAGGAACACAAGCACAGTTTACTAGAGTGTTTGGTATACTTGGGTCTCTAAAGGCATCAAGGTGTTTGATCAAAAAACAAAAAGGGCACCAAATTGTTTTAGAACTGATGAGAAAAGACAAATATAAAGTATGATTTAAACCATGGTATCAAAAAGACCTAATATATTCAGGACTCAGGAGTTAAGGACTAACAGTGTCACAAAGAAATACAATTGTAACTAAAATTTTAACTCAATAGATGCTGATATATGAAACTCCTAACAATAAGTGCATTATATCAGCACCAAAAGAAGAAGCAACAGCAAACACAAAATAGATGATTATCAAGCTAAGTAGCATTCAAAAATTTTATCATCAATCTCAAACTAATTGAACAAAACAAACAGTCAACCTCAATGGCCAGTTCGCTGCATTTTTTTCTTGACCTTAAGTCCGTCAACTACAGTTAGTGATCTAAATCAGTCCAAATTGGACCTCCTAAAGCAGGAGAAACTTGACAAAATTAGCTATTGTGTAACCTCCTGCAGCATATAAACATCAAAGAGGGGCGAAAAATCAGAGAAGCAATGTAGTTCTAGATTTGCAGCACAATTCAGGAACTAACGAGAAACAATAATAAAAACTCTAATAAGGAGAAGAAAAAGAGCTTGAAAAGAACCTAACCTTGAGAAAAAGAGAGCACATTTTCCCAACCAAAAAGTTTTCGAAGTTGCTTAATGGAAACCAGTTTGGAATTGGGTTCTCATTCTAGAAAACGTTTTAACTTCATATTTCGTGAGAATGAGGACATTACCATGTCTGCGCAATTGATAAAACTGCAATCTTAAAAGAACTAAAATTAGAACCAAAGAGAAGAGTTGAAAGAATCAAAATCTAGGCCGTTAAACCTTATCTGATACAATAAGGAAATGCAAATGTAAGCAACTGATCATACATTCAGATGAAGGAATTGCATGCATCCTTTGAATCAAGCGCATCTTGTGTTAACATCTCGTTTAAAAAGCATGGAACCCTTATATGACCATCAACTACAGGATCAGTTATAGCCACCATCATTTATGGAGAAACGTTATTGAAATTAAGTTAAGACAAACTATTCCACTGTTTAAGAAATAAGAAATCATAATGTAGTTTATAATTAAATGAAAACCAATCCCAATTGAAGGATCACAACACAATACACCAACTTCAACAGGTCATGTGCACATAGACAATGAAATAAAGGAAATTACAACAAAAAGAATGAACTAATAACCTGCAAAAGGCATACAAATATTTACTATGAACATAACAAACATGGGAATCAAATGGGAACGGAAAGTCCAAAGAAAATGTACATTTTCTCTGCTCATTTGCAATCGTATGTTTGTCTATTTAGAAGTTTCAGTATGAAGATAAAAGGAGTTATGCCATAACTTACAAGCATGTCTCAACCTACCTCAAGTATTTAAACATATAATATACATTAAGAAAAGACCTACAAAGCTAGATCATACATACCTTTTCACTTCACAAATGCCTAGAAATTATATTTCCACAGCAAAAACACTGGAAAACCAAATACAGGAAAGACCACCAAATAAGCAATTTGCTCGATCAGTTACCAAATAAAAAGGCTTTGTGACAGATAAGATCTTACATTCAGAATTCCACTACTCTGAGAAAGAATTCCATGTACACCTTCTACAAAATGACACCACAAAAGAATTCAGATTTCTAAATTATGTAACACCAGTAAAACTCCAAAAACAATGAGAGTAATAAGAACAAAGGAAATAAGACCTTCTAAGAAACTATACTATTGAATCTACAAACAAGGCTGCACATCTTCTAAGAAGACCAAACTTACTGTAAACTTGAATATAAACTTGAAATATCCAATTTTCCTTAGACATTTAAGAGACCATCTTGTAATTACGTAAACAAGGAGTTAAAACACGATAAAGGGATTATACAATTTTCAATCTGAACATAGTATATTAGAACGCAATTGAATACAATCCCTATGAATGACAAGGCGAGACCTTCTCAAAGAACTTCAGTGTTCAATAGAGTCATCGGCCCTATCTTTCAAAGAAGAAAACATGCCTTTGACATCTTTGGAACTTGTAAGAAGTGTATACTCTATCTCAGGAATTTATGCATTTACTTTGTTCTTCCTGCCAGTTGCGAGCGGGGAAAGATTTAAACCCATAATACTTTAAAAGCAGTAACATATAGAGTTAGAACCACAAGTTGTTGCTAAGCTCGTATTACGGTAGAACAGCAAATAGGGCTTTCCAATGTCCCCACCCAATGAAAAAAGTTATATAAAAAAAAAAGACAAATTATACATCAATTCAAACTAAGACACAGAGACTGAAAATTCGACAACCCTAATATTGGAATCGTATAATATCACTCATTAATACGTGAAATCAAACACTTAAATAGCTTCAATTTCTGTAGACAAAACATATGGAAAAATGAAGGTTGGGGGAGGAGAGTAACTGACGATCAACATTCTGATCATTACGGATGACATCTTGATCATCAATTTCTTGGAGGCTGAACATTACGATAACAAAAAATAAACTATTATTGCGAAAAAGGTGATAATAAACCACAGATCCATTACAATAGTAGTGTTATTGGAAAAAAGACGGTTTTAAACACACATACACACACCAAAGAAAGAAAACAGATTCCTCTGCTTGTCGAAGGTGAGAACGCCGTCCATATTTGTTCCTGTACTCTAGCTAGGGCACGAGAGTTGTTTTCTCGTGAAATTCACTGGTTCCGTCACACAGAATGGAAAGAAGCGTACAAAGAGAAAAGCGACTGGCGAATGGCATAGATGAGTTGAATTCTCCGGAGGACTTCAACATCGTCAACTGTTGTGCAGGGGACACCATTGTCTTGATTCCATTCAACCTTCCGATGAAATCCAAGTGTTGATTAGCTAATTCTCATCGAAGAACACCACAAAATTGAGAGGCATCAGAGAAACCTTAAAGAGATGAAGAGGGGGAAAAGGAAGAAGTGAGTGCGGAGGAGAGGGAGGGCGGGAGACTCAAAATGCGAGCGGGAAAACCTTTGTGATGAATTTGATTTTGTGGTAGGGTCGGTTTACATATTAATTTTAATTACGCGTAGCGTAACCAGTACGCTTTTACTTATGGGCCTGAGATAAGCAGTCAGTGAGGCCCAAATGAATCACCGCGCTGCAGTAGCGTATCTGGAACTCTTTTAATAATGGGCCTGATATGAACAGTCGTTTAGGCCCAAATTTACTAAATCGTAACATTGAAAACCCAGCCAGTTCCATATATTAATCATTTTCTTATTAATTTATATTTTATTTATGCCCTATAAAGTTATTCATATTAATTTAACAATAAATTATTATCCTAATTTTGTTTTATAAGCGTACCACATAATTTATATTTTTTCATCACACTATCGTCGAATAAATTTAGTCATTTAGTTTTTTTTATTTCTTTTTGTATTCAAAAATATCAATAAGTCATATATTTTAGTTATTGTATAAACATCATTCAATTTTATGTATATGTATTATTTTAAATGTATTTTTGTTAACCTCGCATGATATTTTATTGTAAAAGTAATATTTTTTTATGTAGAAATAAAAAAAAAGAAAGATAATAACCGCCGAGGTGGCTGGAGCCTAGGGGATAGTTATTAAAAATTAATGTGATGGCGAAACTATATATTTTTAATACTTTAACATTCAATTGAACATAGTTATCAAACGAAAATAACCGATTAAATATTTTGATTCAAATATTATTTTTAATATTAAAATATAAACTATTTAATTAATTCATTATATTAATTTGTTCCAGCATTTAGATATGAACATTAATTTTTAATGAACGAGCGGTTAGAATTTATATGTAACATTTATTTTGAACTAATTTAAGACTTAAAAATATATGTGTTTTAACATTTATTTATAATTTTACTTAAGTGATTTGTAGTCTCTTTTGGGGTAGGTGATTTAAATGAAACTAGTTGAACGAAGTATAAAATGTGTCCCATAACTTTTGACCACACAAATAGGCCGTAACTTTGCTTGCACAAGTTGAACTTGTTGCAAAAAGAAATAAAAATTTTATGCTACAATTAGAAAACTAATTCGTATAGTGTCTAACTCGTTTGAATTTGTGAATTCTTATGCCAACACCTCTCAACCTTAACCCGTTTAATTACCCATTTAATCCTAAACCTTGCTAAAATTCAACTCTAACTCATTTATATTTATTTTTTTTGTCGTGTCAGAAATTATTCGTACTCCTTGTAACCTTTACTAGTTATGACACGTACTTTTTGTTGGAGTTTGGAGTTAAGGACATTTGTAGAAAATTCTCAGATACACTACTTTCACTTTGCGTGAATCCGTGGTATAATGTGGTGGCTTTCGAGAACCACAATTCCCCTAGAAATGAACCGGACATAATGATTTCAATATCATATTTCACCTATTGGAAATCAATCCTTCCCAATTATCCCAACAGATGATGATGAGCAACGAGAAACTTTTCACATTGGTTAACCGGCCGTCACTGGTCATCTCCGGCTTATGTTTTGCTACTATATTACTCGGCGGAGGCTTCTATCTCCGGTGGCCACCCAACTTCACGACCACCGCCGGACGCTTAGGCTATGGTCACAATTTTGGTTCATCATGCGATTTGTTTAGGGGTCGTTGGATCTGGGATGCCGGGAAAGTTCCTCTGTATACGAACATGAGCTGCAGAACACTCCCGGACTCCAAAAATTGTTTGTTGCATGGGAGAACGGACGGGGATTACATTCAATGGAGATGGAAGCCGGAGGAATGCGAGCTGCCCGGATTCGATCCCCGGAAGTTCCTGAGTGCCGTGGGAGGGAAGGCATTGGCTTTCGTCGGCGACTCGGTTGCCCGGAATCAGATGGAATCGCTCCTGTGTCTGTTGTCTACGGTGAGTTTAATTTCGATCACTCATGCATGATCCGTGTTATTCTCTCCTTCATACATTCATTTCATTTCACCTCACCTCACGCACACCAAAAGATGCTATCCAATAGTATCCAACCAACGCATTTAAAAGTGAAAATACAAATTAATCATAATTATTTATTTATTACTCTTTCGTCCAGACTACATGGTAATACTATTTTCAATATTATAAATTGACTCTTTTATTGAGACGGGAGTATTAATATTTTTTACTTTTTAATTAATAGGTATAAGATTGTGTAATTGCACATGCAATAGTATTATTAATGCATCTAAGCCTAAATTCAGTAATAGAATTATTTTTTTATATACTTCTTTCCGTCCTAGTCCTAGTCCTAGTCCAGTACAATTGTTTTCACAAGATATATCAAAATGTGACTCGTTATATAAGACAGATGAGGTATATTCAATTACGGTGGTAGGAAAATTAGAAAATATAGTTTATATTACTCCAATTTACATTTAATAGGACACAAAATGTAAGAACACAATCGATAGCGCTTGTTTTCCACGGTTTTAGGTTCCTTTTTGCAGGAAGAATCACCAGATGAGGTGTACAAGGATGCTAAAGATCGATTCAGAACATGGCACTTTCCTTGTCACAACTTCACCCTCATGTCCCTGTGGACTCGGTTCCTTGTCAACGCATCGCAGACGGTAGTCAACGGATCGTTGACCGGCGGTTTTGATGTGCACCTAGACAAGGTCGATGAGAACTGGGCGCAAAAGCTACCAGCCGTTGACATTGCCATCATCTCTGACGCTCAATGGTTCCTCAGGCAGAACTACTTATACGAGGGTGGAGTTCTCATTGGATGCATTTACTGCCAGGAGCCTAACGTGACCGACCTCGGCCCCGGCTTCGCCATCCGAAGAGCCTTCAAGACGGCTTTTGAGTACATAAACGACTGCGAGGATTGCTCCGGGATGGTCACTCTCTTGAGGACATTCTCCCCTTCCCACTTTGAGAATGGCACGTGGAAGACCGGCGGGAGCTGCCTCAGAACGAGCCCCTTTGCCCCAGAGGAGATCGTCGGCCGCCATGATCAGGATCGCGATTATAGGAACATCCAGGTGAAGGAAGTTGAGACTGCCAGTAAGTTGGGGCGAAAGAAGGGGAATGTGTTTGGTTTTCTGGATGTGACTGAAGCTATGGTAATGAGGCCAGATGGGCACCCAGGATTGCATTGGCGAAGCAAGAAGAAGGGGTACAGTGACTGTGTTCATTGGTGCTTGCCAGGCCCCGTGGATGCGTGGAACGAGCTTTTACTTGAGCTGCTGCGAATACACTCCCCTTTTCCTCTCCGCTCTCGGCCAGCATAGCTCAAGATTCCACTGAGGCAATTGGGAGGAAGAAAGAATTGTTATCTAATTGAGAAGAGGATATGCAAAGAGTGAGGAAGCAGCTGCAGCACACTTGGATCAGATGCAGGTTTACTGTAACCTAACAATGGCATCAATGAAGGAGAGAGAGTTGTTGGAGAAATTGTGAGGCAAGAAAGAGGAAGTAGATTAGCAAAAAGTTCCCACAGTGAAGAGAAATTGTGCATATGCTTTTGAGGAAGAGTTTTTAGGGAATAGATGCTTGCCTGGATGCAGAGAAGTGGACCATACAGTCCATACAGAACAATGAAAGAACTCTGGGTGCTAAAAGCCCCTTCTTCATTACACATCTGGCTAATTAACCACCAAAACCCACCCAACCACCCCACCCCAACCAAGGCTCCTTGTTAAAATGAATGCTCAGAGTCCCAGAAAAACTTAATGAGTTTACGCGGTGAGATCACCTGTGCTACACAGTACAAGTGCCACTCACACAAACTCAGGGAGTTAAAAATGTAATTTCAATCCTTATGTGAGAGTGGCACATGTACTTTGTTAGCACATGTGATCTTTTTCCCAAGTTTACAAGTGATGAGCACCAAATGACAGAAGAATTTAGACCTAAGCAAATGGACCTCTTTGTTCTGTTTTACCTAAGAAACAGGCCTCTATTTAGGTTATGCATCTGCATATATATTAACACAGCTAGAACATATGAATGACATCCACAACAACAGTTTTATGAAGTTGAAATTCAATGTACTTTCACCCCCAGAAAAGTAGCAAAGTTATCATTCTGATTTAGCTTCCAACGAAGAACCCAGAATATGTCTGTGATCACATGTCTTCCACAGAGGCAGATGACTTCATAAGTTTCATGACATATCTATCCTCCTAAAGAAACAGTCCACTTTCTTTCAACATATGCCAGAATACAAATAAACTTAGAAACTGAAAACGCAGAACTGGTTTCGTTAACATGATTCCAAATGAACCATGTCACCCAGGATGTGTGTAACAACAAAATGAACTTGCTATCTTGTATTTAAACAACATGAGACCCAGAAAGAAGCTGCTAGCTAGATATTCACAAACACACATATGGATTCAGGACAGTAAAAAGCCTTTGCTCTAGCAATAGCTTCAAAGTTCTACAGCAACTGACTTCAAATTTCAAGGCACAAGGAGGTTAGATCAGCTTAACTTGCATTCTTACAGAAAGGAACAGGGTAGTAGAGACTGCATTCTGATTCCAAGTAACTCGGCACAAGCAATCAGACTAGACTAATATATGTGAAAGAGTAAAATTAACAGAGATAACTGGCTGGATTTTTAGGTAATGTGGAATGAAAGAAGAGGATATTACAGGCTAGGAAAGACCTGTAGTTCCTAAAGCACTAGAAATTCTTCTTCTAAACTGTTACAAATAAAGTAGATAGTTCCTATTTGTATGTGTGCAATAACCATTTGGTGATACAGAACCATTACAACAAAGACAATGTTGCATGTCTCATATGAATATTAGAAGGAAAGCAGTAATAACTAGTCACGAAATCCCTTAATGACTATATCTGCCAAAGGTAACCACAAGATAAATCTGACATGAAGCAGAAGACCATAAAGGCCTCACCACCACAAAGCTGTTCTTAAGCAAATTGACTACAAATGATATCAGTTTCTTAAGCAAACCCACAATTAACAATCATCACTTTCAAGTTCATATACCAGAAAATATTAACTTTAACCTATACCATCACTGCTGGAATCTACAGTCAGTTTGTACAAGAACACAACTGGAACAAAAGCTTATACCTAATTCCTCCACTCCCGGAGCAAAACACCTGAAGTCTCATGGTTCCCCGATGCTACCACCAAGCCCAAAAGAGAACACTTCTCGAACCGGTGGATACTCAACTAGCCCGATCTCGGTTATATATCCCGACACTGGCATTTTGAAATTTTGCAGGACAGCGAATGCATCACCAATCCGAGGCTTTGGCACCTCCTCCGCCACAGAGGAGTATGGAATCCAAGAATCAGGGCGATATTCCTCCCCAATTTCAATTCCATCTTTCCTCATTGCATCATACAACTGAAGGTGGAATTGGAGAAGGGATAAGGATGGAGTAGGGTTAACAAAGAGAACATTTTTCTCATTACCAAAGCTTCCAAATGAAGCAAAGGTCAAAGGGATAGGCTCTTGCTTTGAAGCAAAATTCTTGACAATGTTTTCCAGTTTGGAAACATCCACAAAAGGGCTTGCGAAAAGGGTAATGTTGGGTCTGGATTCAATCTCTATGAGGTGAGTACTGATTTGCCGGCGAGCCAAAACATTCCATGGTTTCAAGACCTGGTTTTCAAGCCCAGCATCAAAGTAAAGCTGCAAGGCATAACCTTGTGACATTGCCTCTGGATTCAAGTTCCTAATATCAACAACACAACAAAAAAAAAACAGACGTTTCATTTCACTAGACAGAGCAAATTGGTATCCAAACAAACAGAGAAAAAATAGAACAGCCATCACAAGAATCAATCAACTGAAAGAAATAAGTGAGATCTCAATGCGCCCCACTCAGAACGGTGGCTATAAATTTAAAATTCTAAAAATTAAAGAAACAGAGAGAACATGTTGAATTATTCACTGAGGAATAAAAACCCTAAAAATTCAACCATGAAAACCAAAAATCAGGACTTACCCAATTGAGACTAGAGAGGGATGAAACTCGCGAACTGCGAAAATGGAAAGGCAATTCGAGAATTGGGAACACGGAGCGGCCACAAGAAATTAAGAAAAAAACATACAAGAAAAGGGAGAGTGAAGATAAAGGTGGGGAATTGAGGACTGAGATGAATTGTGCATACAAGAAAAGAAGAGAACCCAGGTGAACTGTAATGGATTTGAAGGAAGAAGAAGGCTTGTTGGCGTTGGGAGGAGCGGTGTGATGTAATGCAAGAATCTTCCTTGGTTGTTTGTTAGTTCTACTTCGCTAGCGCAGTTAAATTTGTTACGGCCCGGAAGACAATAGCTCAGTTAAATTTGTTACGGCCCGGAAGACAAAAACAAGAGAAACACCACTTATTTTTTCTTTTTTTAAAGTGAACTTATTTTATTTTGACTAAAGTATAAGTCGTAATTAAAATCGCAACTTTGACTCCGGTGATGATTTTTTGTTTTTAAAATTACCTAATTAATTTCAAGAATATTGATCTACTTACCCGTTTGAAGTCACCGAAAACAGTGAAGAATTGATTTGAGAAGTCACCGGAGGGAGTGGAGAATGTCTTTCGGGAGGCACCAGAGGGAGTGGTGAATGTATTTGGTGAGGTGCGGGAGAGGGTGGTGAATGCATTTGGCGAGGCACGGGAGGAGGGGGTGGGTAATGTACTGGGAGAGACTCGGACAACCATCTTGACATTGAAGCTCTGAAGCCATTGGAGATTTGTTGCCTTCGTCTTGTCCGCCGGGGGAAACCAGGAAGGGGGCGAGTATTCTGGGGAGAGTTTACTCTCAAGTCATCGGAGATTTGTCGTCCTCGATTTGTCCGCCTGGGAGAACCAGGAAAGGGGTGAGTATCCATGGGAGAGTTTGTTCTCAAGTCATCGGAGATTTGTCGCCCTTGATTTGTCCGTCTGGGAGAACCAGGAAAGGGGCGAGTATCCTGGTGAGAGTTTGCTCTCAAGTCATCGGAGATTTGTCGCCCTCGATTTGTGCGCCTGGGGGAACCAGGAAAGGGGCGAGTATCTTGGGGAGAGTTTGCTCTCAAGTCATCGGAGATTTGTCGCCCTCGATTTGTCCGTCTGGGGGAACTAGGAAGGGGGCGAGTATTCTGGGGAGAGTTTGCTCTGAAGTCATTGGAGATTTGTCGCCCTTGATTTGTCTGCCTAGGGGAACCAAGAAAAGAGCGAGTATCCTGAGGAGAGTTAGCTCTCAAGTCATTAGAGATTTGTCGCCCTTGATTTGTCCGCCTAAAGGAACTAGGAAAGGGGTGAGTATTCTGGGGAGCGTTTGTCATCTTCTGCTTGCCTAGAGATGGTGAGGAGGGAAAATAGTATACTGGGAGACACCAAAGCTTTTCAATTGCTACTTGCCCTACTGTAGGCACCCGGAGAGGGAAAGTTTGGAGGGGGGATACCTACTTGATCGACTGGAGGCAACGGGGAGAAAAAATAGTGTAATCGATTTCCCCCACTTCTAATTGCACGATTGGAGCCGTCTCGCCCTTGAAATAAACTCTTGGGACAGTGATGGAAATTTTTCATATAAATAGTATAAAATTTACTAGTTACACTCTCTTCGGTGTGCAATATTATGATTAATACTTTTCTTTTTGGACGAATTACTTTTATCGACGAGGTCTAGGTATAATTACGAAATAATTTTTCATTATTTTGAATAATTACATTAATACCTAGGTCTGAAATGTTCATGCTACAAAATGAAATTTGTGGAGTGTAAAAATTCGAAAGCGAACTATGTAGACGTAAAAGCTACAAAATAAAACATGTGAAATGTATAAATTGTACTATATTTTAGGAGTTTTTCTTAATATTTAAATTTAAATAATTTATAATTTCGTAAATCAAACAGGGTTAGTTTTGTAATTAAATCCAAAAATCAATGGTAAAATGTAATTTACTCTTTCTTTCCTAATGCCATAGGTAGTTTCAATACTTAAATTTCATACACATACCATTTTTATAGTGTATATTTTTTCAAAAAAAAAAGAAAAAGAGTACATATATATATATATATATATATTGTAGTTAGTGTAATACTAATTCTCTCCCAATTAAAGAATCATATTATAAAAGAAATACAACTTTTATATTAGTTGAAGACGCATAACCTATAATAGTTAATTTTTTATAATTTATTCGACTAATGTCTTTGTCTTTTTAAATGTAGGTTAATTATAAAACACGCATAGTTGTATTACTGAAAATATGAAAAATAAAAGGATGAATTTTCTTTTATTTGAACAAAAATAAGTTTTTGAAACAACACTCTTTTCATTAAGGGACGGAGTATTCACTTGAGAGAAATGAATGGTTTGTGTTTTTAAGCCAGTTTAACAAACAATTGGCTACTCAATTAAATTAGGTTAATGATGAAAAACTCATATCCAACTTGCTTGAGTAACAGTAACGCAAGTTTGATGTCCCAATAATGCCCTTTTGGAGTTAGCCATGGCTTAATCCAGTTTCCTGTTGATTTGTTGTTTGAGGCTTTGCTCAACAATTGTGGCGTGTTAGTCTCTCTTTTAAGCTGGACTCGACCCATTGAACCAGGCCCATAAAAATGTGTGGTTCAATAGTGGACACGCGGTATTGGAGACAAAAGGATAATCACAAAGAGAACCCATAACGATCGGGATTAGTGTCATTATGATAATTTATAAAGTGAGTTCCGTTGTTACAATTGAATGGCCCAAAATCAACAACGTTATATATTAATGGGAGGAGTTATAACTCACTCCTAGACTCGACACCGTTCCACCAGAAAGAGTATGCATTGTCCATTAATGAGACGAGTTGTTATGGGCAAGAAATGACATCCCATCATTAAAGTCTCACCGAAACTTTATCACATTCAAATGATGAATTGTTAATTCTCATATCTATAAATAAGATGTGTTTGAAATACGTGATAATTGTTCACTATCTCTTGCTCATATTAACTTGGACTTCCCAATGTTTCCCAACTTATAACCGAATTGGGAAATTTTGTGACCAAATTAAAAAAATTTTGTTTTAAAAAATAAATATTTCTTTTGTGGGAATTTGTGTACAAAAGTGTAATGATAAATTATTTTTTTGAAATTATGTGAGCTAGATTTTTTCAAAGTTATTTTGGATTGAGATTTTTCTTTTAAAAAAACGATTTTTTTTTTTTCCTGGAAGGGTAGAGTTATATCTCCCACCCCACAGTGTGCCTTATCAAATTGCTTACAACACAATTAATGGTAAATTTTCTGTAAATAACTCAGCTGTTAGACCCTCCAGAACTAAGTTCAGTTCAAAATCAAACTTCTTATTATACAATTGCAGAGTAAATATATATATATATATAATTATATATACAAGGAGGAAGATCCTTTGCTTGTCATCCATCAATCACTTTCTGTAATTTTGCAACAATGGTAGCTTTTGCTTTTGCTTTGCAGACTCCTCCAACATGCTATATTCATCGCCATCTTCCATCTCTTCTTTAGCTTTTCCCCACATTACCGTGTAGAATCCAAGAGCTATTACTGTCGCTCCAAGAATGCTGCCCATTCACAACAAAAAGTTTAAAATTTATTTTTAAACGTGAAAACATTAAAAAAAAAAAAAAAATGTAGTTGAATAGTAATTGTGTATTGAGAACTCAAAAAATATTTAGTTTAACACTAATATTTCACCTAGGGAATAAATAAGCCCATTATGTTATTTTGAGTCCAAATAAGTCCACTACATTACAGAAGAAGACCAATTTAGCCCATAATGTTTACAAAGAAAACATTGAAAAAGATAACGTTAAAAAGTTATTTATACACACCATTAACGTCAATGGCTTATTTGGACTCAAAATAACGTTAGTCACTTATTCAGCTTTAGGTTAAAACATTAATCACTAAAATGAACCTCTGCCCGATGAAAAATTGGTATGAAATTCAAAACTCTTATAACGTGTTTTTAAAATTATGGAAACGAAACAGGCTCTTACCTTCCCAGGTAGAGAGTATCGCCGAGGAAGACGACTCCCATTGCAACTGCAATGGCAATGGAAAGCGGCTTGAACATGGCGACAAAAACGGGTCCCTTCAGACGCAACGCCCAGGTGTGAACGGTGTTGTTTAGGAATGACCCGAAGATTCCCTGTCGAATGTCCATTTCTAGGTGAGCCACACATGTAGTAGAAGTACTGTACTAAGATTTTTTTAATGTCTGAAATTCGGAAATCCATTTATCTATCTACTCACAGAGCAAACTATGGAGGCCAATGCGATGTCGGGTCTGATTTGCCATCTACTCGGGTCGGGTTCTGTAGCGATGCCCACGATTGCCGCCATTACGCTCACGCACAAGTTGTAGAAGAAGACTACGATTATTTCTGCCGGGTATACCTTCATAATCTGGGCCTGAGAGTGAACAATACTATTGATTCGGGGATTGTTCGTTTTAACATGATTTTGAAAACATATTTTGATAAAAACGTTTTGTAATGTAAACAGCGTACGTTAAAAATATAGTCGAATAGTAAAAAACTGTATTGAAATATAAAATTTACGCAACTAAATTTTTCTCTCACTATATAAAGTATGCTATATGGATGGGTATGAGATCTTCTGTCAATTTGTTTCCTGTCCATCCTCTCCCAATAGGGTGTGGGACCCACATGTCCATCCTCTCACAATGGAATAATAAACCTCATGATGTGATATTTGGATCCCACAACCCATTGTGAGAGGATGGACAGGGAAAAAATTGACAGAATATCTGATCCCGGATCTATCATATATTATGGTCGTATGCAGTCAAGAAACATTGATTCGTGTATATTCAAATATAACATGTCGTGTTTCTCTAATGTTTTTCATCTATCTGAATTATTCATACTTTAATTCTAATAATGCATTATTTATTTTATCTAATTTAGTATGATCACGTACCCATTTCAACCTTCTCATTTTTGCCACCCTTACTTTCTGTTTAGTATTCATATTTCATTATTTTGTCACCCAAAAATCCGAATTATAAAGCGTTGCCCATTTTATGGACGATTTATAAAATTTTCTTTTCAATTTTCGCAGCAAACGCACTTTTTTATAATATAAAATTTGCTATAAATATATAAAATAAAATTTAAAAAACCAAAACACGAAAAAAAAAAAAAAAAACAAGGAAAACGAAGAGGACTCTTTCATGACCTGAACGATGTACCACATTGGAACCAATATATATTCCGCCGTGAGAAACAATCCGCCGAGAGCCCAATTGGTTTGAGATGCAAGAAGAGAAGGCGGCCGGCGTAGGCCGAGGCTCGCTGTCTCCGACGACGGGGAAATGAACATTATCTTTGGACCTTTGTAAAGAGTCACCACGAACGCCCCTGCTACCGATACTATTGTGCCCAGGACTTTAGCCCGGCTAGTCCAATTTCTTAATGTTACCTTTTCCATCCTGCAGATCGAGACTCACTTTAATTAAAAATTATACCATAAGTCACTAAACTTTTCTCCTCGAGTATTTCGATATCACTAAGGCATGTTCTTTTTGTTCTGTTTTTAAAACGATTTTAATTTTAACAGTAAATTTAATATATTTTAATCATATTTTATTATTTTCAATATAACTTTTTACTATTCACCATCTACTTTTTACATTTTCAATACACTTTTTACATTATAAAATTATTTTTCAAAACTTGTTTTCAAAATTATTTTCAAAACGATGAAAAAGAACATGCCCTAAACTATTTTGAATTTATTTTTCGGGATTAAAAAGATAAAGTTGGCATCAAATGACCATTCTATCCACTAAAAACGTTATAATGAACCTTAAAACACTAAATTGATGTACATTTTCGCTCATTGATATAACGTTTTTAGTCTATATTTGTCATTTTCCATCTTACATTAATTGGAAGGCGAAAAAAGTAGTTTAATGGCCAAAAATCATCTATCAAATATAAACCATAAATGATTGCCCTGATACATAAACAGTTGTAGGATTCCAAAATTTTAAAAGTTGCTTTGAATTGAAAGCGATTGGCACGTATTTTATACATTTTATTAATCGCTCAAGTTGAAATCAAGAACTACGCTTTCAAGAGGGCAACAAGATGCAGACCACTTACAGAAAAGGGCAAAAGGATTAAAATTTTTATAAAAAATCCGACCTGAAAAGGACGGCGAGTATGAAAGTGAACGCCGGAACAAGGTTGCTGATCGCTGAAGCAAGCGTCGGAGAGCTGTAAGTGATCCCTGTGTACCCCATTATTTGAGACGTGCATCTACCTTCCCAAAAAACAACCACCAAATTATCATCATTAATTTTCACAAAATTGACTAACAAATTCAACCCAGAAATCTACAATACCCGATGAGTCCAAGCAGGAAGATCTTGGATAGAATGGAGAAATTGAGTGAAGGGGTCTCTTCTAATCTCGAATTCGACCTGTTGCCAAAAAAAGAAGAACGAAATTAAACTTGATCTGCAGCTGGAAGAGGAAGATGAACACAGAGATTGATGAGAAATTAAGAAGACCTTTTAATCAAGAAGATAGCGGAAGGAAGGAGGAGCAGAGCAGCGAGAGCGTAAGAGTAGACGACGAAGACGTGGTAGCTCATCCCATTAACGGTGGCCGCTTTGAACAGAGTGTTGAGGCCAACGTTGATGCACTCCATCGTCACCATCGCCCCAAATGGAAGAACATCTCTGTAGCACACTCTCTCCTCCGCCATGGATCTATCTTTTTCCACCTTTTTTATAAAAATTTTCTTGATTTCCACTCCACTACTCGCTGCTATAACAGAAGAAATGAATCCTCTGAACTGAAGAGAGATGCAGAGGTAATTTGATGGATAACAATTTTAGGGAAAGGACAGAAACTAAACAAGTGTAGGTGGGCTTCCGTGTCCTCGTATCTCAAGGACAAATAATTGTTGTGTGTGTTATTGGAGCACTACTAGGCATTTTCTGGCGATTGGGATTTGGAATTGGCGTGTTCACTTTCATGGGTTATTGCTGTTTTGTTTCCCTATTCGCGGGAGCATTACTCTTTCCTACCTAATTTAAGTGTCACTTAAGATTATTTCACATATATTAAAAAAAATGTGAAAAAGACTAAATTTGTCTTATTTAAGTTACCTTGTAATTCTAAATAAAAAATAATGTATTATTTCAACACTAGTTTCTACTCTCTCTCCTTTATTAAGATTGAGTACCATCCCAATTGAAAGGCTCTTTCACATTTTCAATACATTTAAATGGAGCATTATACATAAGGGTAAATTTGAAACAATCAATGAAATATAGTCTTAGAATGTGTAAGTGACACTTAAATTAAATAGAGGAAGCATAAAAAGAGACAAAAATATGAGAAATGAAACCACTTAAGAGAATTACAAAGTGAAATTTTTGGATGAGATGAAACGAGTATTGCTTATGAAAGTTACGTGAGTCTTTACAAAATGTCTTTTATATGTAAAAATAAAATCTTGTAGAAATGAGATTTCTTATTTATTTATTGCGGAGCCCGTTGTAAGGGCTAAACACAATTTTAATGAACTAGCGGTCCCAATGCTAAAGTTAGTAAAACAAATGGAAGTGTATAGAGTACTAAAAACTAAGAATAGTCGGTTTCATTTTTAAAAGCCTTTGATCAATTATTTATAGAGTAAGGGATGGAGTGAATGGAGTATCTACAATCTGGCCATGTGAATCTTGCCATGATTTTAACTGCGTAAGTATCTCGATATTCTTCTTGTCTGCCTCTTAAATATTTGATTTTCCACTTGTACATGACTCCCGTTTAACTTGGTTCGTTGATTTTAATTGACAGTGTCCCTCTCAAATTGAGGTCACGTACTAGCTCATCTTATCAAGTGCTGGGTTGTCTTGGTCACAACTGAATACGCAATGCAAGCCCATACTCATCGAATAAATCTGAAAATGTATTGAACATAATAAAAATTAAAATATAACTCTTTCACTATAAATTTGTTTAAATATAACTTTTCACCATAAGAGTATAAAATAAGGTATTGAAGATTGGTTGAAAATAAGCTAGTTATTTATATGGGCAGATATGACATGTCATGTGAGATTAGGAAACTAAGTAATCACAAACAAAATGATAAAAAACAGGTTATAAGAAAACAAGCTTTTGAGTAGGATGATGTTAAGGGCCTAAGGCTGTCCTTGTTTTACTGCTCTCTCCGTTTCATTCGAAGGCTTCAATTTGACAAATATTTTTTGTTCCATTAGAAAAGTTCACTTTCAATTTTTTTATACCTCTTACCCTTACTTAAATATTTATATGTGGCCTATAATTAGTCCGTACTTTTTAAGTAAGGATATAAATGAAACAAATGGTGACAAATTAAATATTTTAAGTATTGTACCTTGACATTTAAAATAAGTTGTACCTAAGTAAATATGGACCCTTCTAATGAAACAGATGGAGTATTTTTTTATTGAAAAGTCACAATTTTTCACTCAAAAGAATTCATAATCAAACAACTTCAATTTTTATTAAATTCAAATTTTAAAATTTAAAATTCTGTCTACAATTACTCTGTTGTCATTTAAAAAAAATAATATAATCATTACACTTTTATCTTCTTCTTTACACAATTTTACATCAAAATATTTTCTGTAATAAATTTCTCCTTAAAAAAAATCTTATTTGAGTTACAAACCAAGCAGAGCTTAAGGCACACAAGATTCTAGTGGGGCCAGATCTCAGTCATCTAAATTAGGCTTCTCCAATTTTAAAAATAGTTGTACTCTATCAAAATATCATTATAATAATTGTTTCAAGTGTGAACGAGGCAGCATTGAGAATCAATCTATATTATAAGGCACCAAATTATATTATAAGGCACCAATCTATATCAATCTATATTTGCAGGTACCAAATTATTATTAATAGGAATATTTTTCTATAAATTTACTATAATGCTTTTAATTATTTTTAAAAAAAAGAAAAAAAAGGAACAAAAAATGTCGCCTGTACTTAGCAACATTTTTGGCAAAAATGTCGCCTCTACTAGGCGATATTTTTTCAAAAAATGTCGCCTATACTTGGCGGCATTTTTGGTGTAAGTAGCGACATTTTTGCCCAAAATGTCTCCAGGCGACATTTTTTGTTCCTTTCTTGTTTTTTTTTTAAAAAATAACTAAGGGCATTATAGTAAATTCACAGGAAAATGTTCTTGTGAATGTTATTTTGGTTCCCACAAATAACAATTCCGTATTATAATTATAGGGCATGTTCTTTATGTTAGGTTTGAAACAATGTTTGAAACTTGATTTTGAAAAAATAATTTTATAATCAATTTTCATCATTTTCAATACAACTTTTTATTATTCACTAATACTTTTTTACGTTTTCAATACTCGTTTTACATTATAAAATTATTTTTTCAAAATCAGGGCTCCGTTTGGACAAGTACTTCAAAAATATTTTTATAAAACTGTTTTTCAAAAATATTTTATAAAATATGTTTTTGAAATTTTTTTTTAATGAAATATGTGTTTGGACAAGTATTTTACAAAAACGTTTTTTGAGTTAAAAATAGTTTAAAAGATGTTTGGACAATTATTTGAAATATATATATTTAAATTATATTTGATGGGGGAAATTATATAAAAATTATGTTCATGGTATGTAAATCATTTTTTTTCTTATTGGGTGGGCAGGGGTCAGGGTCCAGGACGGAGTCGCACTGGGGCCGAGGAAAGGTCGGGTCCGGGGACAAGGTTGGGGTGAGGGCATGGTCGGGTTTGGGCCCTGGGTGGGGGTCGAGGCTAGGGTCAGGTTCGGGACCGTGGTTGAGGGCGGGGAGTGATTGGGTCTGGGGTCGGGGTCAGGGCTAGGGCCGTGGTTGGGGCATGGTCGGGTCCGAGGCCGAGGTCGGGGTCAGGGTCGGGGTTAGGGTCGGGGCCGTGGTAGGGTCCGGGGTAGGGGCGTGGTTGGGCCCGTTGGCGAGGTCTAGTTTGGGTTCGGGGTCTGGGCGAGGTCGAGGTGGGGCCGATGTCGAAACGTGGGCGAGGCTGCTGGTCTAGGGTCTGGAGCGAGGCCGAGGTTAAGGTCGGAACTGGGGTGGGGTAGACGTCGGGTCGGAGACCGAGCCGAGGTCGCAAAGGGTGGGACCGAGATCGGGCGAACCATAGTGGGTCCAGGGTTCGGGGCGGATCGGGGGCAGAACAAGACGACCCATGAGTTTAACTTAAAATGACTTTAAAAATTTTTAAGTATTTTATAAAACATGTTTAAAGTGTACTTAAAAAAGCGTACTTTAAAAACATTTTACTTAAAATTATTTTTTAAAAACATTTTGTAATTTTTGTCCAAACACTATTTTAAAGTTTTTTATACTCTTAAAACACTAAAAATATTTTTGAAGTACTTGTCCAAACAGGACCCAGGTTTCAAACATTATTTCAAACCCAATATAAATAACATGATTAATTAATTTGGTGTTCTTAAATAGGAGCGTGGCTGTGGCGTGTTAAGTGTCGTGAAAGTGACATTATTAGTAATTTAATACTAATGGTGCATTTCTCTAATTCTACGTGTGAATATTAATTGGTCAACCTATTATTTGTCCTTGAGCCGTTAGTTAATTACGGAAACTAATTTCGTTATGAGTAATGATAGACATCTCAAATTTTCGTTACAAATTTTGCATAACAATTTATGTGTCATGCATTCGTTGGTTACATTTATTTGAAATAATTATTTATATCACATAATCAACCAATAAATGCATGCCACATAAGTTACTATGCAAAAGTTGTAATGAAAATTTCAAAGTGGGATAGGGATTCTCAATGTCGATTTTTATTTTTAGAGTAATTAAACACAACTCAACTAATCTCCTCAACTTTCTCATAACAAGTGACGTGTCATGCATTTATTGGCTACGCTTTTATACAATAATTATTAATACTATATTATTGACCAATGAATGCATGACAACTCACTTACTATGAGAGAGTTGAGAATATTAATTGAGTTATGTATCATTATTCTTACTTTTATTTTTTGAGAAGTGATAAACTGTAAGGACTTAAAGCCTGAATTAGTACAAAAGAGTAAGTAATCAAAAAGAATTGTAAAGGGATGAAAAAAGAAGATGAGAAGAGAAGAAATAAAGAGGAAGAAGGGAAGAATTTTAGATGAGAAATTCACAGAATCAATCAATGCCCTCATAGGAATTGAAACTGGGAATATAAGCAAGCTCCCAATCTACCCTATTACATAATCTACACTATTACATAATTGCCCCCCTAATTATTTAGGGTCATGACATAAGCATATTCAATGGGCCTGGGATACGGGCCAACGTGATCAGCCCAATTCTATCCAATTTCTATTTGACTCCCAAACGTAAATTACTTTATTTAACCTTAATCGTATATGTTTTTTTTAAGGAAAATGATGGAGTGCACTGCAATATACTATATTACCCTATTTGTTTTAATGGAAAAACCGGTGTCATAAAAATGTCCATATTGTTATATTTTTAAAAATATAATACTTAAAATATCCTATAAAAGTAAGGGGTCAAAATTGTATACTTCGAGTACTTATCAAGATCGAATTTTTTTCATTTCTAAAAATTATTAAAAAAATGGATCAGTTGCGGAGCTATATTCAAGCGTGATAATTTTTTATAGGACAGTCTTGATATTTATAAAAATTGTAAGATTTTCACCAAAAGTTGTAAAAAATATTATGTAACTGTTTTGCCTTACAATACAAGACCTGTGGAGCTTGGTTCCACCATTGAAATGGACAATGATCACGGTTTCGAATCTTTATTACCAACATATAACAAGTCGCAAGAGTTGTAACACTTCGTTGGGTAACCGGGGTACATCGAATCGTCAGAAAAAAAAATGGAAAAAAGGACACAGAAAAGTCGTTAATTTCCTCCCAAATCCTTGTTTCACTGTAAGAGAGAAGCGTGTCCAGACCCCGAAGAATCGAAGCTGAACTCTTCCTCCATATCCATCTGCTCTTCTTTCGCCTTTCCCCAAATGCAAAGATAAAACCCTATTGACATTATAACCGCTCCAACCACCCTACAAAATTGCGATAAATTAGTTGCGATTAGTATCATTACTCGTGCATTATTACAAATGCACACAGCTGAACTGAACAGAGAACCCTTACGTCCCCAAAAACAGAGAATCCCCGAGGAAAATGACGCTCATGATCGCAGCGATGACAATCGAAAGTGGAGTGAACAAAGCCACGTAAACAGGTCCCTTGACGTGCAGACCCCATGTGAGAAGAACCGTCGCAAATGAGCTTCCAAATAGTCCCTAATTTTACGCAATCGATCGAGGTTGAAAACTAATGGTCAGTCAGCATTTTTATATATAAAGCTCTGAATTTAAACCCGCCGGCGACGGCGAGATCAAAGTTGTTCAGGCGCGCTTACGTACATTGTATAATATCGCGAGTAGCATCATTTTGGAGCTCATTGTCCATGCGCTAAGGTGCGGCTCTGCGATTAACGTAACTGGCGCGGCGATGGTCGCCACGCATAAGTTGTATATGGATACCAAAAGCAGCTCTGGAAATTCCCGGACAGCTTGAGTCTGCAAAAGATATGATAGAGCAGATAGGGAGAAATCAGGACATAGCTCGAAGCATGCATGCACAATTTATTACGAGTTGTAAAGTAAAACATATTAAATAAATAATTTGGCGATATGAATTTTTATATGGAACGGAAGGAGAAGGAGTATATCGTACCTGAACAATGTACCAAAAAGAGAATAAGATGTAGTCCCCTATCAGAAGCAGACCGCCGATGACCCAATTGGAGTGTGCGGAATCCAAAGGTTGGTATGACAAACCAGAGCTCCGGTCAGTCCTTACGACGGTCGGTCCCTCGTATAATACGACTGTCAATGCTCCTGTAATTGACATTAGAGTGCCCAGAATTTTGACCCGACTGCTTAAACTTCCGAGGTCCACCTTCTCCATCCTAGCAAGGGGAGAAGAATTGGCGCAAGATCATAAAGTTGTTAACTAATATTAAAATGAAGTTTAAAAACAATAAGTATAAAAAATGACATGGTAGTATAAATCAATCAAACTATAAAGCTACTTAAGTGTATGCTATGACTATATATGATCTATACTATTGACTTAATTGTTGTACTCTAAATTTACACACAATATATCTCAGTCTTATTTTGAATATTAAAATCATTATTTAATTTAATTTTTTTTCAAATAGTTACTAATGCAAATATAAATAAATAGAAATGGACAAATAGTCTTTAACTAATTAGCTCAATTATTTTAGAGTTCATAATAGTGACCCTTTTTGGTGGGGTTGTATCAACTATCAATCATGCCCAACATCTCTCGTTGTCCACGAGTTTTTGTGAAAAAATATTAAAAAAATCAGAACCTGAACAGTACAGCGAGTGCGAAGGTAATCGCCGGCGTGAGGTTGCTCATGGACGACGCCATAGTCGGAGAACTGTACTCAATCCCCTTAAACCCTAGCATCTGAGTCGTATATCTATCGGTACATAAAAATTACAAGTTAATAATAATTAATTACCAAAACAAATTAAGAAATCATACGTACCCCAGGAATCCGAGAAGAATGAATCTGCCGACGACGAGCTTATCGACCCTGGGTAACTTCTTATTTCTGCGCACGTGAAGCAGATATACGTACAAATTAACGTATTGTTCATCGTTATTTAAGTATGTAATGAAATTGACCTACCTTTCGAAGAATAGGGAAAAGGGGAGGAGAACAAGGCCAGCTATGGCGTAGGAGTAGAAAATGAAGACCATATAGCTCATCCCTTCGCGGGAGGCCTTTTTGAAGAGGGTGCTCAATCCAACTTGGCCGCATTGCAGAAACGCCATCACCACAAATGGCACCACTTCACCATACCAAATTCTCCTGCTCCTCCTATTCATCTCTCTTATTCGTATTCTTCCCGGTTTCTGGTGATCTTTCCGATCTTTGAACAAATTTCCGGCACCTCAAATCAACCCGGTAAAGTAGTGTCAGGGCTTAAACTGTATATATCTAAACTACGAGCATATATATATATATATATATTAGTCGTACGTGTACTATTTGCGAGTGAGTTTCAAATGCAAAATTATAATAACTTCTTAAATCATTGTAGTATAAACAATCTCAACTTTTAGCTTTGGAGAGTTAGGGGTGGTGGTAAAAATGGTATTTCAACCTTAAAGTTTTGAGTTCGAATCTTGTAAGTAATTATAATGAAGTAAAAAAAAAAAAAAAGAAAGGAAAAATAGTACATTCGTCACAAAATAAATTTTGTTTTAAGTTTTTCATTAAAAAAATTTAAGAAGAGTAAATGAAATTAGGAATATAACTTTGTATTTGTGTCTAGAGTTTCAAGATATATTAACTATAAATAACAATTGTAGTTGCATTGAAATGGAAGAGATCGAATGAATGAGGGTAATTTTGACACAATATTAATAGATTATTTTAGAATGTTAAAATGACATTTATTATTTTAGAATGTTAAAATGACACTTATTTCAAACAAAATTTAAAAGTTAAAATAACATTTATTTTGTGGAAGGTGGTCAAAAGCTAAACCATGGACTTGTGAAATGCAGTCATCCGACCATGGATGCCAGACATGATGGTGAAGTAATAATTACTCCATCCGTCACACTCAAACAGTCCATTTTAAAATGTGTATAATTTATTATGGGTTATGAAGTACAATATTTAAAATAAGTAATTTATCACCATATTTTTCATTCATATCCTTACTTTAGAAGTAAGGGTTAATTGTGAATTACACATTGTTATATTAACAAGGGTATGTAATGTAAATAAATTCTAAGTGGACTCTTTAAATGTGACCAAATTTTTTTTTTAAAAGTGAACTTTTTGAGTGGGAAAGAGAAAGTATTATTAATGGAAGGAAATTACAAGTAATTTTGAACATACGGTTCAAGAATGGAGTTGATCATGTCAACCATTACAGATTAAATGACTGAATAACGATTAAAAAAAGTTAAAACACGATAGTAGTTATACAAGCCTTAAAGTTACACAAGCAGTTCAACAGGTAGAAAAGACAAAGTTACTTTATAAATACAAAGGGAAAAGCAGTAAGTTAGAGGTACTTAAATTTTACTCTTATCATACTAAACTTATATGCATTTGCACTTACTAATTTGTCCATGAAGTATTTCAAGGATCCACAAGAAGAACAACCAAATTCTATTATTTACAGCCAAATCTTGTTTCATCAATTACAGCAAGAAACAAAAGTCAAATTACTATATAAACATCATAGAGGAAAGCCATATTTCTTCTTCCTTGTAAGGATTTGTACGAACAAATTACTTTGCTCATTGCAGTAACGGGACATGCTCTGCCGCAGCAGGTGATTCAATACTGCCCATTCTGCTGTCCTCGTTCATCATATCCTCTTGAGCCTTGCTAGAATCCAATCGAGATCATTGCTGCTCCAATCACGCTGCTCCAACGGAGATCATTGCATTAAAAAGTCGTAAAATGACACTTTTTAAAGAACAAAAGATTAGAGGTTAAACGACTCTTTTAATAGAACGGGGAGATTACCTTCCGAGAAAAAATTTATCGCCAAGGAAGATAACACCCATAATTGCAGCAATGGCTATGGATAATGGCCGAAATGAAGCCACATTCACAGGCCCTTTCACTCGCAAATTCCAGGTGTCAACAACAAGAGCAAATCCTGAACTAGCCATTCCCTGCAAATTAAATCAAGTCAGTAGGGAGAAGTAGATTTCGGGAATAAGTCTACTCTCCCTCCGTCCCATTAGAGCAGAACTCGGTTTCAAAATTACAACTTATTATGAATTTTAAGATACATTATTATATCAAGGTGAACTCTTCTATTGGAACAAACACGGTGTGGTCTGTTATGTTTCTTACAGTGTATAAAAGAGCAAGAAGCATTATTTGGGAGTTGATCCGCCAAGCTTTTGTGTCTGGCTCCATGAAGAAACACACCGGAACAGAAAACAGAGTCACTCCGAGGTTGTAGAAACACACAACTAAAAATTCTGCCGGATATATCCTGACCGTTTGAGCCTACAAATTAAATCAATAACATTGTGATCAAGAGGAACATTAATTCAATTTGTTTTTAATTACTTGAACGATGTACCAAATAGAAACAAGAAAATAATCAGCGACAAGGAGTAAACCACCCATCAGCCAATTTGGTTGCTCTGACCGGAGATTCAGGTTCGGATGCGAAGAAGAAGAAGGAGAAGTCCTTATGACGGCGGGGCCTTCGTAGAGAACCACCATGAGTGCGCCGGAGATTAATATGACGGTGCCTATGATTTTGGCCTGACTGCGGAGGCTCCTCAAAACAACCTTCTCCATTCTGATCATTTTGACCGGACAGAATTAAGCAAAACAATCCAATCCAATCCAACCAGTTAAGCAATTAGGTAATTAAAAGCTTACCCGAATGTGATGGCAAGGGCGAAGGTAAAAGCTGGAGTGAGATTGCTCATGGCGGAAGCCATTGTTGGCGAACTGTATTGAATGCCTTTGTACCCAAGCATTTGTGCTGCAAGTCTGTACGTTTAAAGAATATATATATAATATTCTACTTCCACTCGACCCAGAAATTGAAAACTCATCGGAGGGAGTCGCGTTTTCCTGTCGCACAAATTAATTACCGGTAGCTTGTAATTAATGGAGAATTACGAAAGGACAACACGAACCTGTGAAAAAAGAAGGCGAGGGGTACAAGACACAGAGCAGAGATAGCAAAAGAATAGAGAATGAAGATCATGTAACTCATTCCTGTAGCTGAGGCTGCTTTGAACAGAGTGCTGTTACCCACGGTGGCGCACTGCACTATCGTCATCATTACGAACGGCACCACCTCCGCGTAACAGTACCTCCCTGAGCCTGATGATTTTCCGGCCATCTCCGTCGACGGGCTACAATGGTTTTAGTGGAACATGCCGATTTATTGGTGCTTCTGTTGTTTGTATTCTTTGGAATTCCATAGATTTGACATAGAGTGACAGAGGTCGGACCAGCCAGTGGCGTAACTTGAGTTCCAAAATTAAAGGGGTCAAATATTTATATAAAATTTTTTGGTATTAAAATATAACTATTTATTAATAAATTTTGCAGGGGCCTGACCTACTTCGTAGACGAGAAAGTTTCGCCACTGAGACTAGCCCAATTTATCAGTAGTAAACTGATTACTACTCACTCTGTTACATTAGAAGGGTCCACTTTATTTGTCCTCGTTCACCCAATTCAGATACTCATCCTAGCGCTGAATTTCATTTTCAAACTTAGGGCATGTTCTTTTTGTTCTGTTTTGAAAACGGTTTTGATTTCAACAGTATATTTAATATATTTTAATCATATTTCATCATTTTCAATACAATTTTAACCATTGTTTATATTTTAATGAGTTTTGAACTACATCTCTTTCCAATATTTTAAAACTTGATTTTAACCATGTTTTAAGCGGAACATAATTTGTTATGGCATTGATGGTGGAGGAATCATTTCATACGCATAAATTTATACTACACAGTCTCACACTTATTTAATGGTAAAAATTTAGAAAAAAATGACAAAGCATGTTTATTTATTTTTTGGGAAAATGACATTTTTTGTATTAAAATTTTGAGTTTTTTGCAACTCTGGTACTAAAAGTTTACTCAGTTCCAAAATTGTGCTTTATTTTTAGCCTTTGTTATATTTTTAGTATCAATACATGCTATAGCAGGTTTTACGTAGTCAAACCGAAGTCAAAGGTAATTTAAGGGTATTTTAAAAATTATACAATTTCGTAAGACTGAAATTATAATTTTTTAAATATTATTTCCAAAACATTTTTGCAAATTTTTTTTCTCCTCAGTCGACGTACAAGTTTTCTTCCCACTGAGGAGAAAGAAAACAGCGAAAATATTTTAGAAATTATATTAGAAAAATTATATTTTCAATACCTATAAAATTATAGAATTATAAAATATCCCAAATTACCGTTGACTTTGATTTGACTACGTAAAATCTGCTATAGCAAGTTTGGTACTAAAAATATAATAAGGTATAAATGTAAAGCACAAATTTAAAATTAAATAAACTTTTAATATCAGAATTATAAACAGTCAAAAATTTTAATACTAAAAATATCATTCTATCTTTATTTTTATCTTAATTTGTCTTGTTTAAATTAAAAAGTAACGTCAGTAGTGGTGGGTCTGAAATCTGGACCGCAAAACTCGAGGTGTTTCCCGGTAATTGGGCCCTCACTTACCCGGAATTCCTTTGGTTCATGACTACCCGAACCGAAACAACCATTTATTACAGTATAGTATAATCATCTATCAATAATTGTATGAAAGATATCTCTCTAAACCCTAAATTTCGTCATCGGAGAATGAGGGAAGCAGTTATACTTTTCTTTTTACTATCTTTTATTTGGTTTGCTCTAGTTTAATTTTTTTTATTTTTATGTTATTTTTCTCTCCGTTTCTGAAGTTTCTCTCTCCATTTATAGTGTTTCGCTTTTCATCTAAAGTGATTTTCTCCCTGGCTATAGTGATTCCATCATGGTCATGGTGTATGAAGACTCAGTTGAAGGTGTAGTATCAAAATTTTCATTAGCAATTAGTGGCAGATACGTAACTATCGGTACGAGATTTGCTCAACGATATAATTCTACTATGTTTAGATCTATACTAATTATAGATTTGCAGTTTAGTAGATTAGATACACTGTTATGGTTCATATATGTTAATTATCATATCAAATATATTGTAATCAATTGTATTGACTGCTCTATTGTCTTCTGTCAATCGCTATTGGATGGTTTCCAACGCCATTAATGAAAATTTTAATTTTAAAAAAAATAATTGTGTGAAATATCTACGATAGTATTATTAGGCTATGTTTGTTTTAGTACTTTTCTCAGAAAAGTCATATTTTTTCACTAAAAAGAAATTCATAACCAAACACATTCAATTTTTCTTAAATTTAAAATTTAAAATTCTCTACAATTACACTCAGTGTGTGTTTGTTTTCCATGAAAATTTCCAATTCCATTGTTTGTTTGTAAAATAATTTTAAGAATTGGAATCAAATACCTCAAATTCCATAATTTTAATTATTTTGTTACACCTAAGAATTCTAATTCTAGTTAGATTGATGTGTAATGTGTAGTGAGTGTGTGTTTTGGGTGCGCGCACACACACAGAGGCAGAGACCCAAAGTGGCCTTTTTTTTTTCTTTTTTTTTTTTTTCCGTTTCAATTTTTTTTTTGTGTTTCTAAATTTGTTTAGTTTTTTAAATTAATTTTTTCTTTTATTTGATTTTCTTTTTCAGCCCATAAATGCTTATGTTTGTATTTTTTTTAAAAAAATAATTTTTTTCCACCGTTGCGTTTGGACAAGTATTTTAGACCAAATAAATAAATAAATAAAAATGAGAAATAGTTTAAAAGGTGTTTAGCCTAGTATATCGTAAAGGCATTTTTTATATTTTTTTATAATGCGTGTAATTATCTAATATTTTAGAATATACAAAATATAATGATGATTAATATTTTCTTAAATAAAATAAATAAAACAATTTTCTTTATAATTTTAAAAGTAAAAAATTTAAATTGAAAATTTAAAAAAAAATCGAGGTTGGAGATTCTTTTTATTTTTTTTATTTTTTTTGTTTGTTTGGGGTGTGGGGGTGGGGGGTAGGGGCCTGGGGGAGCGGGGAAACGGGTTTTATTTTTCGGTTTTGGGTGGGGGTGGGTTTTTTTTTCGTTCTCGGGGTTGGGGTGGGGTTTCTAATGTGTGTATGTGCATTGTTTTTTGTTGCGCTGGGGTGGGTTTTTTTTTTAATTTTTTTTTTGTGCAGACCATTTTCAAGTTTTTATTTTTCTCAACAAAAATTCCCTCGATTCAGGTCATGCCCTGAATTTAACGAACTGAATTGTCATTTTCGGGGCATGCATCGAGTTCGTGTCGGGTCGACCGGTCTAAATACCTCTATATTAATAAGACAAAAAGGAATAGTAAATATGACTATTTTGCAATTATAATAAATTCTAATTTTACATAAAATTTTAAGCTTTCAAACAAAAAAAGTTAGAATTGCAATTCCATTTATACACAATATTATCATTATACCAAACAATAGAATTCAAGTGGCTTTGCAATTCTAATTCTAAACTTCAATTATATAGAATTCCAATTCCAATTCCGTTCAGCCAAACGGATCCTCGCATCATTTTTAAAAAAGGAGTAATGATATTCTTAACGACTAATTTTAGCGACTTCCCATATCAAACTATGTATCATATCCAACGTGGACTCTCACTTTATCCACATCAAACCAAAACTCACGAAAATTCTTCTTCCCTCTTCTTCTTCGCGCAGAAAAGAAAAAACCACCATCTCCCTGCCTGTGCTGCCATCGCCAATTTTGTTAACAACGAAATTCCGCTTTCTTGTCCACCTCTTCTTTGTGCGAAAAAGAAGAAAACTGCCACAATTGGATTTTCTCAAACCCCCGCTCGAAATATGGATTTGCTCCTTAATTGGTATAGGGAATATTTTCTGCTGCGATTTATGTTCTTTGCTTTGATATTGATCAACCAAATATGTTATTTGTGGGCTTTCAATCAGGATTTTTGGTCGACAGAGATACCACATAGTAGTTTATAGAAATTTTTTGCGTTCATTCTCTCGCGGGCTTTCGCCATCGTCAAATTCAGTACGAAACTCCAGTTGCTGTCTCTCCTTGCTACAAATCTGGATTTGCTCCTTTTATCGGTTTCTATTGTGTCCCATGTATGTGGTGGGTCGTTTTACACCAAAATAACCAACTCACTTTTGACTGAAATTCAGTTTAATGGATGAGTAAGGTCGTCTTCTCAGGGAACATGATCAACTATTTTCCTTCCAATTAATTCGTGAGTAATGATTTTTATGGATCGCATTCAGAATTTGAACAGACAACTTTTAAATAACACAACTTTAACAATTAAAATTCCACTAATGAAAACTCCAACAACGAATGAATTCACACCAAATTAAGTAATACGTTCATTGACTCAAAAATATGTTTACGAACAGAAATCAATCAGTTATGGTTACCGGCGACGCGTATATGCATAACCTCATTCCCTCTTATTTTTCCGATCGTTAGGATGACGCATCTCTAACTAATCTCCTAATTAGCTAGTAACTTAGAGAGACGCTCTACTAGATTAACCCACTAACAACATTAAGAAAGAATGGAACCTGATTTTAGCCAAAAGACTCCGACGCAGGGCCATTCGACTACCCTATTATTATCCCTACCTGTAGGTAGTCTTACCTCTGATCGGACTCAAAGAGGACGCCTCAATTTAACTTAAGTGTGATCAGTACCTAAGAAAACCTGTCATAATGCATGAATTATCATAGAGAATAACAAGAACTTCCATTCATAAACTAGAAACCGTTTAGGTTTCACGAACAACTTAATTCAGTGCTCATCACATCATTGCCAGAGAAAAGAATCTAGCCACTTACCATACTCACAAAGACTGGAATTAAAAGAACAATCATACTGGAAACAATGTTACGGGAAAGAAGAAAATGAACTGGAATTAAACTTCAAAACTTAAAGAAAGAAAATAAGAACTTCATATGCACACTAGGTGCATCTACCGAAAACAACTAAAAGAAAATACAAGATACCAGTTTTGAAGTTCTGAACTCGCTTCGATGCAAATTCACTTGCGGACATCTAAAAATTTAAAGAGAAAAACAAAGAGAATATCTAAGCCTTGAAAAGTAAAGTACAGAGCCTTTAATCAGGCTCTCCCTACTATTTATATGCGAAGAAAACAGAGACAAAAGGAGATATAACTGCAGTCATCCTAGAACTGCCTTCTCCGACGCTTGATTCATTCAACTTCCTTCAACCGTCGGAGATTTCTCTCCAAACTTCAAAATCGATCCTTTTGCCACCCCGAACTCAACCTCTGATCTGCGATCCTCATCTCTTTGGTATTCTCGAACTGCTCCCAATTAATCTCTTACTACTCTCTTTGAGTGAGAGAGACATTGTCTCCTACTTCTGCTCCAACTCTAACTTGTAGAGACCTCAACTTTAGCAACTGCTTCTCACGTGCATCATATTCATCTTCATTAAATAACCCGCAGTAAACACCCCAAATAAGTGCATAAATGTCTAAAAAATCCCTGAACTTCTAAACAATTATGGCACAAAATTCTGAGAATATCTAAGCCTTGAAAAGTAAAGTACAGAGCCTTTAATCAAGCTCTCGCTACCATTTATATTCGAAGAAAACAGAGAGACAAAAGGAGATAAACTGCAGCCATCCTGGAACTGCCTTCTCCGACGCTTGATTCATTCAACTTCCTTCAACCGTCGGAGATTTCTCTCCAAAGTTCAAAACCGATCCTTTTGCCACCCCGAGCTCAACCTTTGATTTGCGATCCTCATCTCTTTGGAATTCTCGAACTGCTCCCAAGTAACCGCTTGCTACTCTCTTTGAGTGAGAGAGACATGATCTCCTACTTTTGCTCCAACTCTAACTTGTAGAGACCTCAACTTCAGCAACTGCTTCTCACGTGCATCATATTCACCTTCATTAAGTAACCTGCAGTAAACACCCCAAATAAGTGCAGAAATGTCTAAAAGACCCCAGGACTTCTAAACAATTATGGCACAAAATTCTACCTTATCAGTATGATATTGATACCCAATTCTATGATTTTTGGATCTATGGTTTTGGTGAGTTTTGGTTGATGAGGAGATAGTGAGAGGACACGTAGGTTGAGATGAGAAGTGGCTAAGAGTATCATTACTCTAAATAATAATACAATCTTTATATTTTTTTAAAAATCTTTTTCCCTACACAATTTCTCATTAAAAAATGTCCTCCAAAAAAAATTTCTAAAAATAAATAAATTCTCTGTTTGAATTACAAAACAGATAGTAATAACTAATAACCCTAACTGCCGTCCCACTTACACTATCAATGTATTACAATTTACAACTAATTGATTGCTAGCTCACAAAACGCGTAATTGTTGCTTCACACGCTATCACACCAGAGGGGAACCCGGGTGGGTAGAGACTTTTTTGTTTGGACTTTGAAGAAGATACGAACTTCCTGGCCAAACAAGACTTGATTTTGGTTTAAGGGCATGTTCATTTCGTTTTCGTTTTAGTTTTGATTTTAGTTTCAAGAGTAAATTTAATATATCAGTTTTTATTATTTTAATATAATTTTTTATTATTTATCCATTACTTTTTATATTTTTAATATATTTTTATATTATAAAATTATTATTCAAAATATGTTTTCAAATCCGTTATCAAAACATGCCGTAAATTTTCTTTATTTTCTAAGAAGAGAAAGAAAGCTTGTTGTTTTCCCCGAAAAATTCCAATAATTTCAGGGCCCCAGGTTTGGTTTTCCCATACACACCTAAGACACCTTTAGTAACTATTACTGTATGAAATATCTACAACAGTCCCCGTCAAATTTAAAATAAATAAAAAAAGACCAGTACTCTCCTTTGCCAAATTAAAAAAAGCGAATTATATGAATTGATCTGAATAATACGAATAATTAAACAGGCAATGTTAGGGTTAAGAAAGTCGACACGTGAATTCACCCACTCTAAACTAACATGAGAAATTTATACTACAACACGAAAACACGACACGAACACTAAATATTTGCGGGTTAAATGGTTAACACGAATAATTAAACAGATAAGATTAGAGTTGAGGGGTATCGACAGGGGAACACACCAATCCGAATCTGATAAACCGAACACGACACAAATTAACACTCCTAATGTAATTTTGTTCCAGCGTCGAATGCAGAACTCACTTGCCCATGGAGTAATTGCAAGAGAGTTAAGGTTTCTTCACTTAAACATCGTCCAAAACCCATCTAGAAAGCTCCAAATTTTTTCCAACTACCTAGATCAATCCTATAAATACTATTATCACATAATTATTTCCACAAAAATAACTAACTATATAAATAAAAATAAAAAAGGTACACATGCACTTCTCTAATTATCCATTTGTACCATTACTACGGTAAACTTGTTTTAAAGGTAAATTTATACTATCTTTTTTCTTTGTATTTGGTACTTCTCATTTCGTATAAATAGTTATATTTTAAGTTGTATCAATAAACTCTTTTAATGAAACTGAGAATATATAAGAGATTGAATATGGTTGAAACAAAATGTAACATAAGAAGTATAGGAGATATTAAAGTTAGTTATACTCTGTAAAATAACAGCAACTTTTTGACTGAACCATCTGTACCATCCGCATGGCTATTCGGATGCCATTATTGTCTCAAGCTCTTTCTGTTCCTGAATCGAGTTTCCCTGAATCTTGCTAAATTGAGATTGGGAGATATTTATCTGCTAGCATGAGCCGATGCTGAGCTGGATCATTGTTTAATGGGCAAGCAATTGATTGGTGAAGATCACGTGGTCCTCACTGCACTTGCATATCTCAAAAGTCAACATTTTATTCTAGTTAGCTAAGTTAATTATTTCTTTTGTACAGCTGTCGATTTAACCAATTAGCTTAGTTAATTAGACTAAATGTGGTTAGCAGATTATTAGCAGTATATAAGTAGCTTTCACGTTCATTGTAATGCAAAGAATTTCATAATATGAAAATCTCATTCCAGAAAATTCTCTCCTCTCTCAATTCTCTCTTCTCTAAGTTTTTCTGCATTCTTCATCTGAGTTCATAGTTTCTATCCATTTGTTGATTCTTCTGCTTCTGTATATCATCAATTGCGAAGTACTGGAGTTTTAACACTCTGTAAGATAAAGTTTAGGAAAAATTTTGATTAAGAGGCGTATGAAGAAACTAAATTATTAAAAATAGCGTAACTTTTTAATATTTATTATTATGGGCATCATAATATTTTAAATGTATATTTAATTACTAAAAGACTTTTTAATCCCCAGCTTTGTTCCACAACTTCTCTTCTTTTCCATCTGTTCATCAGCCCTCGAGAGCTTCCTCCCTCTTCTGCGAATCGCCACCCAGCCTTAAAACCAATCACGTCTTCTTCTTCATGTTCCCTTGTTCTGCTATCGCCTCAAGAACTTAACGTTGACAACATTCAAATCCAGAGCCGTCACCATCTCCAAAACAAAAAATTAAAAACCAAAAAAAAAAAAAAAAAAAAAGCAAAACACTTCTCGTTGTTGCTCTGAACAGTCTGGCAGTTTTGCAATCTCTAACCCGTCTGAAAATTTTTCTGCAAATTTGCAATTTCTGGGATTATATTTAAATCCTGGTACGCACAAATCACAATCTTTCATATTACATCCTTCTGCATCCACTGAAGGTTTTCATATGAAAAAGATCTCCCTCGTCATTCACTGAATCTGAGTGTTTCTTTCTTTCAAGTTCTTCTGTTGATTCAACAAATGGAACACAGTAAACTTTGCTCCATCTTTTTCTAATGTTGTCTTGCCTTCTAACTTCTAAGCACTCATTTTCTTTTTCTCTCTCAGTTTTTATAATCCAATTTCTTCATTTTAATTTTCCCTTCCCCCACCCCTCATCATCATCTCTCTTCCGGTTGCAGGAAACTTCGCACCAGTATAGTAGTTTATTATTTTGGTAGGAAAAAAAAAAATTGTAGCTTTGGTTGTGGACAAATATCAACCAATTTTGAAGGGAGATGCGTGAGGAGATTGGGAAGAAGATCAAGAAAGAATCAGATGCAGAGTTATCGATCAGCTGTGAGGTTGAAGAGTTGCGAAAGAATCAGGATTCTTTAATTAACAGTGAAGGATTAAATAGTCTTTAGCTCATTAAATATACACTAAAAGTAATTTAATCGCTTCTAATAATAAATATAAAAAAGTTATTTCCCTTTTAATAATTTTGTTTGTTTCAACGCCTTGATACAAATTTTCCCTAAGGTTTGTTATGTCTCACCTGATTTTTATTTTATTATTATTTTTTTTTACAGCATTTGCATCCTTATTAATAAAGTGTTCTTAAACCCCCAACCACTATCTTACAAAAAAAAAAGGAAAAATTAAGGTTGCATTTTGATATTTACAGTTCTCCCATTTTACAAATTCCATTCTGATGAGTCTAAGGATGTACATTTTTACAAATTCTTCTTCCTCGTCAAGAACAAATTAAACTCTGTTCATTGCAGCAGCGGGACATGCTCTGCCGCAGGTGATTCAATGCTGCTGCCTATCCTGCGGTCCTCATCGATCATTTCCTCTTGAGCCTTGCCCCAGAGTACCACGTAGAATCCAATCGAGATCATTACTGCTCCAATCACGCTGCCCCAACAGAGATCAACGCATTTAAATGATATTTTTTAAAGAACAAAAGACTAGACATTATACGAGTAAAACTTTTTAGAGAACAGAGGAAGTACCTCCCGAGAAAAAGTGTGTCGCCAAGGAAGATAACACCCGTAATGGCCGCGATGGCGATGGACAATGGCCGAAATGAAGCCACATACACAGGCCCTTTCACTCGCAAACTCCAGGTGTTTATAACAACGCCAAATCCTGAACTAGCTATCCCCTGCAAATCTTTGTGAACAGATCTCAGTTTAATTTACACTAATAAAACAGAAAAAAAGCAGTGTCTCTGTTATATATGTTTCTTACAGTGAATAAAATAGCAAGAAGCATTATTTGGGAGTTGATCTGCCAAGCTTTTGTGTCAGGCTCCATGAAGAAACACACCGGAACAGCAAACAGGGTCACGCAGAAATTGTAGAAACACACGACAAAAAACTCTGCTGGATATATCCTCGCCGTTCGAGCCTAGAAATTTGATCACTATTAACATCCATTGTAGCAAAAGTAGCCGGAAAAATTAATGTTTTTGTTTTTACCTGAACGATGTACCAAATAGAAACAAGAAAATAATCAACAACAAGAAGTAAACCACCCATCAGCCAATTTGGACTCTGGTTGGGATGCGAAGAAGAAGAAGAAGAAGAATAAGAAGTCCCTATGACGGCTGGGCCTTCGTAGAGAATTACCACGAATGCGCCGGAGATGGATACGACGGTGCCGATGATTTTGGCCTGACTGTGAAGGCTCCTCAAAACCACCTTTTCCATTCTGATCATTTTGGCCAGACACAAACAAAACAATCGAATCGAACAGAACAGGTTAAGGTTAGGTTAGCTCTCCTAACCATAGAAAATATTTTGTGTTTTATTATAAGAGTTAACTTTAGAGTTGTACATTGTGATTCGTAAATAATTATAACTGAACCCTTTTTGTAGAACCAATGAGAAATTCTTATACTTATTTAAGAACGAAATGAACACTATATAATTTTTCGCGTAAAGTATCATTTACTGCATGATTTGATAAAGAGACAACTTATATTTATCCCATGATATGAAAGTAGATAACTTACTGCTTGGTTTAAAAACGAACTTACCAGGATAAAAGTGAGAGGGACAAATGATGTGATATCATTAAAGAAAATCAGTATCATAACATAGAAAAGGGGGGGAAAAAAAAATTCTAAAAACTAAGACATGAAAGCATGATTAAGTACTTTTACCATTTCATAAATTTCTTTTTAATTTTTTTACAAATAACATTGGATAATCAAGGGACGATTAAGATTCAAGATGGGGTCAAATCGAGTAGCTAACGATTCATTAGGTAATTAAAAACTGTTTGAATGGACAATTGGAAAGTTACCTGAATATGATGGCAAGGGCGAAAGTAAAAGCTGGAGTGAGACTGCTCATGGCGGAAGCCATTGTTGGCGTACTGTACTCGATGCCTTTGTATCCAAGCATTTGTGCTGCAAGTCTGTAACGTTCGTTAAAACAAATTAATTCTGGTAAAACTTGTTTAAAAAATTATTGTTTAGTATTTCAAAAGATGTAATTAACCTTTTATTGAGAAGTATAATTGGTTTATACTAAGTCAACGGAAGACTCTGTCAAACCTGCTCAGTTATTAATTACTTAACGTGGAGAGATTTAGGCATAAGAGAAATAGTCAAATTCTCTGACGTTAGTGGAGAACTGATAGCAGGATTTTTTCTAACTAAACCAGTTTTCTCTACCTATAAATAGCTCATATGTTTTCTACAATCGACTGAGTTTCCAGAAAATCAACTTTTCTCTGAAAACATTTTTTCTCTCGTTCCTTCAACCTTTTGGATTTACTGTTCCTGATCCCTCTTTTAAGAGAAAGAACTCGTTTAATCATGGAGAAATATTTTTACTCAAAAATAATTTCTTGAGCACAGTGTTTTGCACGACTCGAGTTATCAATCGATTAATTGGTTAGCCTACTTTTCCCAACAATCTCAATAAATTATCATGGCCTCCAATTCGAACCGCCACCTCCAGAGATGTTGTTGTTCTACTGCAAATCCAAAATTCATTGCAGACCCAAAATCCATTGCAGACCTAAAATCCACCGCAGACCCAAACTGTGATTCCTAGCATCGAATTATGGCAATTTTGCCAACAAGGTTTGTTGCCTTTACAAGTAACGGTTGGTGTCAGTTAGTATGTTCTCTGTCAAAACTTTTCCTGGCTATAGGTACTCAAAATAGTTTTCCGATTCATAAAATTTGAAAATATCCTGAAAACTTTTTTTGTATTTTCAAATAATCTAACCTTTTCAAAATTGAAAGTTTTGGAATTAGTTATCACATAAAGATTTTATGCAAATGGTGTGATGGGATGATAAACACCGGTTGCTATCAATGATCCATGCACCATTGTTGTGCTTTTGCAAAAAATTATTTATTCAATTGCTGTTAATTGAGTTGCTCATGTATTAACTCATACAAAGGCTTTTACAAGCATTGATAAACAATGACAAAAATGTATGAAAAGAAAATGTATAAATTTTATGAGAAATTTAATGTACTGTATGATTTATCAAAATTTATGTAGTTTTGCTAAATTATGAGATGTAGTTTTGCTAAATTATGAGATGTTATGAGAGTTAAAGATAACAGTGAAGATGAGAATCCTCTTAAAGCTAATTTAGCTGAAGCTAATTTGGTTGAAGGAGATGAAATTATTGTCGCTTGAATGTTGCAACGAATGTTGGATGGTTGACTGGGGGCAACTCAGTTAGCTGTTTCCTCCTACTTTCAGTAGGGGATGTGATGAGAAAGTTTGAGAAGTATTCAGAAAATACTTATCTCTTGGTGGGCTGCATAATATTTAGAATAATTAGATTAATTGTGATTTTAATCTTGTTTCATTAGTAGATTGAAATAATGTAGTTATCTGAAATAATTATTGTAACCAAATTTTTTTTTGTACTGAATGATTATCTAGCATCTGTAATAAGAACTTATTGGTTTCAGGTTTCAGATATATCAATTATGCCTATATATACTGTATACTGAATATGGCATGTTGGTTGAAAATTATACTGAATATGTTTGGTTGAAAATGGTTTATGTGTTACACATACGCATTTTAAATTAATGTACATGGATTATGGTGTACATGGATTTCATAATGTGGTTTGAAATATTGTGACATATAATGTGGTTTGAATCTAAATTCAGAATATAAACATATTGATTTTATAAGAAATGGGGGATGCACTCCATAATGTAGCATGAACCTAAATATAATAGGTTAAATTGGGGTGATCTAATCATGAGCATTGGTCTACATTGATTAGATTAGTGAAATATTTGAGAGGTACCATGAAATTATAGTATACTTAAACAATTATTTTTCCGTTATACTAGAGACGTACGGTAATGCGTATTGATATCCCTTTTAAACAAAAGGATGATTCTCTATTGTGTAGAAATGGTAATTGTTAAACGACAATTGCTATTATCAAAATAAATCATTTTATTGCAAAAATCGACATATGATTTTGAGACATAATGTCATGAAGCAACTGCTAGAAGATGGAATAACTTACATATATTATGTGAAGTCAGAAGTAAATTTGACCAAACCTCTGACTAAACCTAAGAGAAGAATATTAATTCTTCACACCTCAAGTGAAGTGAGAGTTAAGCCAATATGATGTTAATATAGATGGAAACCCAACTTATGTGATTGGCGATCCCATGAAGTAGGTTCATATGGGTAATAACAAAATCTGTATTGACACTGATGCAGTGCATGATTGCAATATTTGTGAGGTTGAAATCAAAAAACTCTTAATGAATTCATGTTCCTTATTGATGGTGTATTTAAGCAGTATCCACTTGATGAATTCACCTATATGAGAATGGGGTATGGCCGCTCTTATAAGATTTTGGCTAAATCTTTAGAGCTCTCATGAAAAACCAAGCGAGCGCATGGCCTATTTGCGCAAAAACGCGTTGAACAACAAATCTAGGATGTACAATTGATTGGTAAAATCTCTGACATACAATAAGATTTATTGGTTCATAGAAATATTACATTTCACCAATAATTCTGTAAGTCAAGTTTTATCGATCTAAGTTTGGTTCATAGTCCAAAAGACACCAACTGATTGTTCTTGTACCCTTACAAATCCAAAATTATTTTTGTGCTTAAATTTTATTTCATTCAAATCTATTGAAATATGTGGGGAACTGTTGGAAAAATTATTGTTTAGTATTTCAAAAGATGTAATTAACTTTTTACTGAGAAGTATAATTGGTTTATACTAAGTCAACAGATGACTCTTCAAACCGGGTCAGTTAATTAATTACTTAACGTGGAGAAATTTAGGCAGAAGAGAAAGAGTCAAACTCTCTGAACGTTAGTAGAGAACCGATAGCAGAATTTTTCTAACTAAACCAATTTTCTCTACCTATAAATACTTCATATGTTTTCTACTATCGATACAACTGAGTTTCTCAGAAAACTAACTTTTCTCTGAAAACATTTTTTTTCTCGTTCCTTCAACCTTTTAGATTTGTTGTTCCTGATCCCTCTTTTAAGAGGAAAAACTAGTTTAATCTTGCAAAAATATTTCTACTTAAAAATAATTTCTTGAGTACAGTACTTTACAGGACTCGAGTTATTAATCGATTAATTGGTTAGGCCTTTCCCAACAAAACTGAACTGGAAGTAGCCTGTACAGAAGCATGAATACGTACGTACCCGATAACAGCGAGGAGGCAAATTCGCCACAGAAATTGAAAACTCAGGGAGGAAGTCGCGTTTTCCTGTCGCACAAATTAATTTATTGATACCTTTGTAATCAATGGAGAATTACGAAAGCACAACACGAACCTGTGGAAAAAGAAGGCGAGGGGTACGAGACACAGAGCGGAGACGGCGAAAGAATAGGCGACGAAAGCCGTGTAACTCATCCCCGTCGCTGAAGCTACTTTGAACAGAGTGCTGTTACCCACGGTGACGCACTCCACTATCACCATACCCACGAACGGCAGCACCTCCGAGTAACAGTACCTCCCTGAGCCTGATGATTTTCCGGCCATCTTTCCCGGAATTGCTCGCCCTTCTTCTCTGTTTAACTAACGACAGAGTTACCTTTTTCTGGATCGCTGCGATTCTGAGCTTCGAGCTTGCGACCAAGGATTTTAGTGGATCATCATGCTTATTTTTGTTTGTTTGTATTATTTATTTGGCATTTGGAGAAACCAGAGGTAGAGGTCGGACCAGCTCAAATACTAATACTAATATATCAAGACCCACGGCCACGAGGGATAACACCCTTTCATTTATTATTTTATTTATTAAATAATACTATTCTTTTTAGGAAATATCTGAATGAATTATATGAAAATTGCAATCAGGACTATTCTGATTGGGAAGAATGACATTTTTAATATTAAAAATTTGGGTTGTTTGCAGTTTTAGTACTAAAAGTTTACTCAATTTCAAACTTGTGCCTTATGTTTATACTTTGTTGCATTTTTAGTACCAGTACCTACTATAGCAAATTTTACGTTGTCAACCCGAAGTCAATAGTAATTTGATAGTATTTTATAATTCTACAATTTTGTGAGGGTTGAAAATATAATTTTTTAATATAATTTTAAAAACATTTTAGCAATTTTCTTTCTCCTCAATCGGAAGAAAACTTGTACGTCGACGGAGGAAAAAAAACCACGAAAATGTTTTGGAAATAATATTAGAAAAATATATTTTCAACCCTTACAAAATAGTAGAATTTGTAAAAAAAAACCCCAAATTACGTTTGACTTCAGTTTGACTACATAAAACCTGCTATAGCAATAGTACTAAAAATGCAACAAACTATGAACATAAAGCACAAGTTTAAAATTGAGTAAATTTTTAATATTAAAATTACAAACAGTCCAAATTTTTAGCATAAAAAATATCATTTTCCTTTCTAATTAATTATATACCATACATTATTATATTTAAAATTTAAAATTTAAACGTAAAATTTCTATTAAATTGGAAAAAAAAAATGAACCGTGAATTTTCTCTAATGAAATAGACGGAGAGCCTAAGACATGAAACCCGTTTGTGGTTGAACTTGAAGGAAGGAAATGAGTTTAGTTCAAAATTTCAATGTCTTCTGTTAGGCAGAATTTGATCCAACTACGTAATTGATGATCATTGGTGAATTTAATTCTCAATTTCTCTTCAGAAAACGACATTTTGATGAAAAAGTAATGAGTTTGACGTTTGGTTTTGACTGAATCGCCCCTTCCGGGCACACGCGTTGATGCAGGATTTGGCCGCCATTTTGGTGTTGCTACCCAATAATACTCCATAAAATGTATATTGAATTAATTACGCTTTCTTATGCTCTTTATTGCTAACATTGTGGGACGATTATTTATTTATTTATGGGTAAATGATTCTGTTGGTCCCTTAAGTTGCATATCCAATTCACTTTGATCCCTTATCTTGAAAATAATTTATTTTAGTCCTTCAAATTACAAATTTGTTTTTAAATGATCCCTGGTTGACATTCCGGGGAAAGTATGAAATTGTCTGACGTTCACGTGTGTTGCGCATGAGTTATGCTAAAGGGCAACCCTGGAAAGAAAAAAATTAAGTGGGTCCCACTCACGCGCAACACCTCCCTCAGTGGACGGTCTTCATAATTTAGAATCCCCAACTTTCTGCTGTTCCATTCTTGCTGCCCACCGACCCCGTTGCTCTGGATTAATTGGAGGCTTTGGAGGTTTTCAATCTCAAGAGAACACTGAAGAGATATTTTTGGGTTTAATTTTTGAAAGACAATCTTAACCTATTTTAGGTATGAATATATTTTGTTAGGTTTGTGAAAGGATGTAAATTACACAGAATCTGGTTCATAGATAGGTCAAGTCGATTACTTGACTTTCTTAATTCTTGAATGGTCATGATGCTTAGCTAGAGGCTAATCTTAAAATTTTCGAGACTAAAATTGTCTTTAGTCCAAGTGGAGTTTGTGGGTTTTGTACTAAAGCCAAATAAATAGATTGAATTTATTTTTATTGCCATGAATTAAGAAACCAAAAGGGTCACACACTAAGAATTAATTTATGGGTTAAATGGGATTAAATGTAATTATATGATAATTACGTGGATTAATTGAATTAATAATTAATCTATAAATATTTAATTGGCAAATTAATCATCTCAAATGAAGATTTGAGGTAAAAACGATTTACCTAACTGATATAATTGGCATATCTCTTATTGTACGATAAAGGATATCAGGTAGTTATCATTCTATAGGATAACTACTACAGATAGATAATTACTAGATAAGATCTAGTAAATATTTATCAGGTAATTTTTATTTGCTATTAAATAGGTAGGAGGGTCATTAATCAGATGACGATTGATTTCGCTTATGGCGTACGCTTAACTTTAGAGAAAGAGTTTGTTCTCTGGTTTTCTGATGATTGACGGAGCTAGCACGTTAACTTATTACAGTCCATCCTGTGAGGTCTCGGGAATTGTTCGTGTGGATATTTTTAGAGCCGGACACTTGTGCGGCTCTTCGATCGACAAACACATCAGATCACTGCAGATCGCTGGATTTTTAACAGGAGGAGATTACTGAATATGCAAAGGAGGTATGATATTTGTACAATATTTATCAATAGATCCTGTATATTAAGTATAGTTATACTTACACTTCCCACATCACCAACTCGTGATTCTATCTGCTTGGAACTACATCCTGCTTGAGCATCAAACTTTCCTAAAATGGAAGGATCTGGTGACTCAATCTACTCGCGAAATTTTTGGAGGCCATCTTCTTCAGGAAAAGGAGTTATGACCTCGATCGCATTTACAGTGCCAATTTCGCTAAAGAAAATTAAGACAGACCACAAATGAAGTCATAAACATAACTCAACGATTGGGCAACAGGAGTTAAAATCAACAGAAAAGTATCCAACCAAAATCTTGCAATTCTGGGGTCAAAGCAGGGCAAAGAATTTTGTACCTCAACATGGCAAAAGTTTTACCTTACACCTTCACTATAATCACTTCCAAGAAGCAATGCTATACGAATCAACTTTTCTCGATTCAAGCCAAGGTCACTCTCAATATCCTGGCTAGTCACATGAATAGAATGAAAATCCATGTGTTATAAGATGTTTTGTCTCCAGAAGATTGACAGCTTAGCCATAGTTGATGATAAGATTAAAGGGATAGAAAAAAAAATGGAAAAGAAAAAAATGAATACTTCAATTTGTTTATAAACCAAATCTCTATTAAACAGCTGACCTTAAAACTACCTTAGCAATGGGGTAAACATAGCTTGCATAGAATCGGGCCTCAAGAATTAGAGGGGGAAAAGAAACTGACCTTCATAAAGTATGTCTCGATGTATTTGCGATCATCAAATATGTTCTTGTACACATTTCGTGCCCCAAACAAGAAAGTATCAGAGTCATCAGTGACAACACCATCAACAAGGTTTACAGTTCCATATATGCACATTGAGCTTCAGCTTCCATAGGAGCAATAATATATGGTATGCCAAATATTTGAAGCAGCTCCTGGAAACAAGGAACAGGAGTATATTTATCAACTCATAGTAACACAAGATACAAAAGATGAAAACAGAATACATGTCAAACAGATCACCCAACCAGAAAAAGAACTTGATAAATTTTTTTTGAAGCAAACAGTAGAGAGCAAGAATGAGGCCCCGAGCAGCAACTGGACTGGATGTGTATGTGGCTATTTCTCAGATGCATTCTGATGTATCAGCGGAAAGGGAAAGTGAGAAGATCATAAGATTAAACTGTATCCATAGAATAAGTAGCAATGAAATCCATCAGTGAGTAGCTCCCAAATAAAATAAGTCATCACACCTGGCATTCAGCAAACATTTCAGTATTCACAGATTCAGCATTTCCTCCTCCAAACTACCTTTTGTAACTTCAATATCTTCCTTCATATAATCTGAAGAAGCAACTTTATCTAACGGTTCCTCTACTTCGTCTGAGAAGCACTCACGAACTTCCACCTTAGCCTGACTCCTGAGCGGTGTCAATGTTCTCTATGGAACCTTTTTCAGTCTCTGTTGCCCATTTGGAATGGCCATCTGCTGTGGCTAAAAAACCATCTGCAAAACAAGATTAGTCAATTGCAGTAAAACTGGGACCAAAATGGAAGAAAGGTATCAAACAAACTAAAAGTGACATTATTAGTAATATAATACCAAGGGTGAAATATAATTTCCCCTTGTGATTTAATGATATGGACAGTTTACCCTCTATGATTTTAAAATACTATTTACCTCCTTATGGTTCCATTTAACGGAAAGTGCCAACTTTAACGGCGGGTGTTTTACACTCTCAGAGTAGATGAGAGTGGATGTTAAAAAGGTTCGCAAATTACTTTTTTAGGCTTTTAGCAACATGGGTGGACTCAAGGCTCTTCGGGTGGTCTCAACTGACAACTTCTCGGGAACGGAGAAACGATGGCAACAACAAGAAGGAGACGAAGTTTGAGCCGGCCGCCCCTCCAACCTGGGTCAGTAGAAAGCAGAGGAAACAAATGGATCTCAAAGCTACGGGTCGTCTCCCACCGTGAAGCCGTTGTCTAAGTGCAAGCTTCGGCTTGCTGAAACTCGATTGTTGATTTCTCATTGAATTTCCCAATTCAATTCATGAGTCATCCCCTCTTCCTAGTCCGTTTATACTTCCTCCGTTACTTCCCCGAACTCTGCCACTAAAATCAGACAACAATAATTTTGTGTTTTCTGTTATTCCTCAACGATGAGCATCAGAAACTTCACTTGCCCCTGGAGTAGTGCATCAGGAATCTATTTGGAATTTTAGTTCATTGTCTTCTATGAATCTGAAAAGTTTCTTTCAATATCAGATTGAAAATTTAGAAATTTAAAGCTATGGTTCTGGAAATTTTTTTTGCTTCTAGATTCGGTTCTGTAAATCCCTTATTCTACATTTCTAATCCAATTCATTCTGCAAATTATTTTTATCTACAGTATTTTACGGTAGGCAATGAACTCATATGTTTTTTTTTTAATTAGGTAGCAGTTATTTTACATTAGAAAAAACATATGGAATTTTTGTTTTTCAATGTTGTTGGAATCGGAAAGAGGCATAATGAATTTTATGTTCGGCAATATGTAATGATTAGAATTGGTTCTTGTGAGAATTAAAGGGGGTAAAAAAAAAAAAAAAGTAAGTTTTCATCGGGCACTGATTGGGTCAGAAATTTGAGTTTCAGTCGAACTGGGTTTGTGTAAGAATGGAGATCATGGATTGTTATGAAGAAACCGTCGCGAAGAGAAGAAGTTCGACAAGAACAGCTTTACTATGTTTTACATCATTATTCAGTAAAAAAAAATTAACATTACATCAGGGTACTTTGTAATTTCATATCAATTCTGTTAAAATAGATACTTTAGTCCAAAACTGTAAGGGGCTTAATGGGAGTTTTGAAACCACAAGAAGGAAACTATCCATTACATAAAACCACAAGGAAGAAATTGTAATTCACCATAATACTAATGATGCACTGCTCTAATTCTATGAGTGAATATTAATTTGTCAACTTCAACCTATTATTTTGTCCTTGAGCGGTTAGTTAATTATGGTAACTAATTTCGTTTTGAGTAATTATGGACATCACAAATTTTTATCACAAATTTTCATAGTAAATACATATATTGATTACTGTGGAAAAACAAGAACAATTGGACTCTACGTTGATCAGCTGATCCAGCAAATGAAGATCAAAGATCTCAGAAGCAGTGAATCAGAAAAGGAGAAAATGAGAGGAAGAAAAGCACCGAACAGTAGAGAGGACTCTAGAAACTGATTTCAGAAATTTTCTGTATTTTGATGAAATGTAAAAGCTAATTACAATATTGTAAAGTCTACTCCTATTTATACAAGTAAAGGCCTCAGCCACATTCTACTTTCAGTGTAGCTTATTTACATGAGATCAAATCCTCTAACAAACTTTCCCTCCTAACCTAACTAACTAATTGAGTTTAGCTAACTCTAATGTAGAACTGTACAGTGGTTAATTTAGAACCATAATTAGCACTATGCCAACTCACTTAAGCACATGCAGACAAAACGCCTTCTATCAAGTGGCATTCCTTCTGGCCTTTGTATTGCTTTTGCATTTGATGAGTTGAGCATCTTGACTTCATCTAATGAGGAGCTGAATTGTTCTCTTTCTGTGAGATATTTCTTCAATTACATTTTATGAAATTATTATTAATAATTATTGGTGATCAGAAAATTAAAAATTTTCAGAGTGGGATAGGGATTCTCAATGTGGGATAGGGACCCTACAGTGACTATTAGTGGTCACAGATCGCATGTAGTGTGACACTGGATCTAACGCCATTGAAATGGACATTGATAATGGTTTCGATTCTTTCTGAGGAACAGATAACGAATAACACAAAAGTAGTACACTTCGTTGGGTAAACGTACATAGAATCACCTGAAAAAATGGAAAAAAGACACAGAAAAGTCGTTAATTTCCTCCCAATTCCTTGTTTCATGTAAGAGAGGAGCATGTCCAGATCCCCAAGACTCGAAGCTGAACTCTTCCTCCATATCTATCTGCTCTTCTTTCGCCTTTCCCCAAATGCAAAGATAAAACCCTATCGACATTATAACCGCTCCGACCACCCTACAAAAGTGCGATAAAGTAGTTTCGATTAGTATCATTACTCGTGCATTATTACAAATGCACACAGCTGAACTGAACAGAGAACCCTTACGTCCCCAAAAACAGAGAATCCCCGAGGAAAATGACGCTCATGATCGCTGCGATGACGATCGAAAGTGGAGTGAACAAAGCCACGTAAACAGGTCCCTTGACGTGCAGACCCCATGTTAGAAGAACCGTCGCAAACGAGCTTCCAAACAGTCCCTAATTAAGTTGAAAATTAATGGTCACTTAAGTATAATCTCTGAATTAAAACTCGCCGGCGACGGCAGGATCAAAGTTCAGGCGCGCTTACGTACGTTGTATAATATCGCGAGTAGCATCATTTTGGAGCTCATTGTCCATGCGCTAACGTGCGGCTCTGCGATTAATGTAACTGGCGCGGCGATGGCCGCCACGCATAAGTTGTATACGGATACCAAAAGCAGCTCTGGAAATTCCTGGACAGCTTGAGTCTGCAAAAGATATGTTAGATCATGCATTGCGCCGAGATAGAAACTATAGTGTCAAATTACTTATTTTAGACACTGTATCTCCAACTTATAATAAATTATATTAAACGGAAGGAGACAGTAGTACCTGAACAATGTACCAAAAAGAGAATAAGATGTAGTCCCCTATCAGAAGCAGACCGCCGATGACCCAATTGGAGTGTGCGGACTCCTAAAGGTTGGTATGGCAAACCGGAGCTCCGGTCAGTCCTTACGACGGTCGGTCCCTCGTATAATACGACCGTCAATGCTCCTGTAATTGACATTAGAGTGCCCAGAATTTTGGCCCGACTGCTTAAACTTCCGAGGTCCACCTTCTCCATCCTAGCATGGGGAGAAGAATTGGTGCAAGTTGTTAACTAATATTCCCTCCGTAACACTCAAACAGTCCACTTTAAAATATAAATCGTGTCTCATTTAAAAAGTCCACTTTGAATTTATTTACATTACAATGTGTGGTTCACAATTGACCCTTACTTCTAAAGTAAGGATATAAGTGAAAAATATTGTGGTAAATTACTTATTTAGGTGTTGTACGTCACAACTCATAATAAGTTGTACACATTTTAAAGTAAACTCTTTGAGTGGGACGGAGAGAGTATTAAAATGATGATGGAAATATTTAAAAACAATAAGTATAAAAAATGACACGTTAGTATAAGGGCTATTCTTTTAGGAAGGTTTGAGTTTTGATTTTGAAAAAATAGTTTTATAATGTAAAAAGTATAGCTGTTGAATAGTAAAAAATTATATTAAAAATAATAAAAAATGACTATAATATATTAAATTTATTTTTGAAACCAAAACTAAAAGTTGAAGAACATGCCCTAAATCAATCAAACTATAAAGCGACTTAAATGTATGCTATGACGATATATGATCTATGATGATATATGATCTATACTACTGACTTAATTGTTGTACTCTAAGTTTACATACAATATATCTGAGTCTTATTTTGAATATTAAAAACATTATTTAATTTAATTTAATTTTTTTCAAATATTTATTATTGCAAATATAAATAAATAGAAATGGACAAATAGTCTATAACTAATTAGCTCAATTATTTTAGAGTTTAGATAGTGACCCTTTTTGGTGGGGGGTCATCAACTATCAAGTACATGCGGTCATTTTCCTAAAGGTCATAAATGTTACATATAGTGTTTTGGAATACGCCAAATTATCAATCATGCCCAACATCTCTCGTTGTCCACTAGTTTTTGTGAAAAAATATTAAAAAAATCAGAAACCTGAACAGTACAGCGAGTGCGAAGGTAATCGCCGGCGTGAGGTTGCTCATGGACGACGCCATAGTCGGAGAACTGTACTCAATCCCCTTAAACCCTAGCATCTGAGTCGTATATCTATCGGTACATAAAAATTACAAGTTAATAATAATTAATTACCAAAACAAATTAAGAAATCATACGTACCCGAGGAATCCGAGAAGAATGAATCTGCCGACGACGAGCTTATCGACCCTGGGTAACTTCTTATTTCTGCGCACGTGAAGCAGATATACGTACAAATTAACGTATTGTTCATCGTTATTTAAGTATGTAATGAAATTGAATTGAAATTGACCGACCTTTCGAAGAATAGGGAAAAGGGGAGGAGAACAAGGCCAGCTATGGCGTAGGAGTAGAAAATGAAGACCATATAGCTCATCCCTTCGCGGGAGGCCTTTTTGAAGAGGGTGCTCAATCCAACTTGGCCGCATTGCAGAAACGCCATCACCACAAATGGCACCACTTCTCCATACCAAATTCTCCCGCTCCTCCTATTCATCTCTCTTGTTCGTATTCTTACCTGTTTCTGGTGATCTTTCCGATCTTTGATCGAATTTCCGGCACCTCAAATCAACCCGGTAAAGTATTGTCAGGGCTTAAACTGTATATAGCTAAACTACGAGCATATATATATATATATATATATAATTTGATACTGTATTAGTCGTACGTGTACTTTTTCCAAGTGTGTTTCAAATGCAAAATTACAATAACAACTTAAATCATTGTAGTATAAACAATCTGAACTTTTTAGCTTTGGAGAGTTGGGGGTGGTAAAATGGTATTGCAGCCTTAAAGTTTTGAGTTCGAATCTTGTAAGTAATTATAATGAAGTAAAAAAATAGTACATTCGTCTCAAAATAAATTTTGTTTTAAGTTTCTCATTAAAAAAAAATTAGGAAGAGTAAATGAAATTAGGAATATAACTTTGTATTTGTGTCTAGAGTTTCAAGATATAATAACTATAAATAACAGTAGTAGTTGCATTGAAATGGAAGAGCGCAAATGATTGAGGATAATTTTGGAACAATATTAATAGATTATTTTAGAATGTTAAAATCACACTTATTTCAAACAAAATTTAAAAGTTAAAACAGCATTTATTTTGTGGAAGGTGGTCAGAAGCTAAACCATGGGCTTGTGAAATGCAGTCATCCGACCATGGATGCCAGACATGATGGTGAAGTAATAATTACTCTAATAGTCTCACTTAAAGAGCCCATTTAAAAATATGTATAATTTATTATAGATTGTGAGGTATCACACTTAAAATAAGTAATTTATCACCATATTTTTCACTTATTTTCTTATTTTAGAAGTAAGGGTTAATTGTGAACTACACATTGCTATATTAGTAAATGTATGTAATGCAAATAAATTCTAAGTGGACTCTTTAAGTGTGACCAAATTTTTTTTTAAAAGTGAACTCTTTGAGTGATACAAAGATATTATTATTAATGAAAAGAAATTACAAGTAATTTTGAACATAGGGTTCAAGAATGGAGTTGATCATGTCAACCATTACAGATTAAATGACTAAATAACGATTAAAAAAAGTTAAAGCACGATAGTAGTTACACAAGCAGTTCAACAGACAGAAAAGACAAAGGTACTTTATAAATCCAGAGAGAAAAACACTGAGTTAGAGGTACATAATTTTACTCTGATTATACTAAACTTATATGCATTTGCACTTACTAATTTGTCCACGAAATATTTCAAGGATCCACAAGAAGAAAAACCAGATTCTATTTTTACAGCCAAATCGTGTTTCATCAATTACATGAAGGAACAAAAGTCAAATTACTATTATAAAAACATCATAGAGGAGAGCCATATTTCTTCTTCCTTGAAAGGATTTGTACGAACAAATTACTTTGCTCATTGCAGTAACCGGACATGCTCTGCCGCAGCAGGTGATTCAATATTGCTGCCCACTCTGCTGTCCTCGTTCATCATATCCTCTTGAGCCTTGCCCCAGAGTACCACGTAGAATCCAATCGAGATCATTACTGCTCCAATCACACTGCTCCAACGGAGATCATTGTATTAAAAGAAGTAAAATGACACTTTTTAAAGAACAAAACACTAGAGGTTAAACGACTCTTTTAAGAGAAGAGAGAGATTACCTTCCGAGAAAAAGTGTATCGCCAAGGAAAATAACACCCATAATTGCAGCAATGGCTATGGACAATGGCCGAAATGAAGCCACATACACAGGCCCTTTCACTCGCAAACTCCATGTGTCAACAACAAGAGCAAATCCTGAACTAGCTATACCCTGCAAATTAAATCAAGTCAGCAGGGAGAAGTAGATTTCGTGAATAAATCTACTCCCTCGGTTCCATTAAAAGAGAACTCGGTCTCAAAATGTACAGATTATTATGAATTTCAAGGTACATTATTATATCAAGGTGAACTAGTTTACTGGAACAGACACGGTGTGGTCTGTTATGTTTCTTACAGCGTATAAAATAGCAAGAAGCATTATTTGGAAGTTGATCCGCCAAGCTTTTGTGTCCGGCTCCATGAAGAAACACACCGGAACAGAAAACAGCGTCACGCCGAGGTTGTAGAAACACACAACTAAAAATTCTGCCGGATAAATCCTGACCGTTTGAGCCTACAAATTAAATCAATAACATTGTGATGATCAATTGTGATCAAGAAGAACATTAATTCAATTTGTTTTTGATTACCTGAACGATGTACCAAATAGAAACAAGGACATAATCAGCAACAAGGAGTAAACCACCCATCAGCCAATTTGGTTGCTCTGACCGGAGATTCCGGTTCGGATGCGAAGAAGAAGGAGAAATCCTTATAACGGCGGGGCCTTCGTAGAGAACCACCACGAGTGCGCCGGCGATTAATATGACGGTGCCTATGATTTTGGCCTGACTGCGGAGGCTCCTCAAAACCACCTTCTCCATTCTGATCATTTTGGCCGTACAGAATTAAGCAAAACAATCCAATCCAATCCAACAAGTTAAGCAATTAGGTAATTAAAAGCTTACCCGAATGTGATGGCAAGGGCGAAGGTAAAAGCTGGAGTGAGATTGCTCATGGCGGAAGCCATTGTTGGCGAACTGTATTGAATGCCTTTGTACCCAAGCATTTGTGCTGCAAGTCTGTACGTTTAATTTCAAATTAATTCTGGTAAAACTGAACTGGAAGTAGAATATATAGAAGCAGGAATACGTACCCGATAACAGCGAGGAGGCAAATTCGACCCAGAATTTGAAAACTTATCGGAGGGAGTCGCGTTTTCCTGTCGCACAAATTAGTTACTGGTAGCTTGTAATTAATGGGGAATTCCAAAAGCACAACACGAACCTGTGAAAAAAGAAGGCGAGGGGTACAAGACACAGAGCAGAGATAGCAAAAGAATAGAGAACGAAGATCGTGGAACTCATTCCGGTAGCTGAGGCTGCTTTGAACAGAGTGCACTGCACTATCGTCATCATTACGAACGGCAGCACCTCCGCGTAACAGTACCTCCTTGAGCCTGATGATTTCCCGGCCATCTCCGGTGACGGGCTACAATGGTTTTAGTGGAACATGCCGATTTATTGGTGCTTCTGTTTGTATTCTTTGGAATTCCATAGATTTGACATCCCGTGACAGGGGTAGGACCAGCCAGTGGTCAAACTTGGGTTCCATAATTTAAGGGGTCAAATATTTATCTAAAATTTTTCGGTACTAAAATATTATTCCCTGTCCCACTTAAAGAGTTCATTTTGAAAAAAAATTTTTGTCCTATTTAAAGAGTCAACTTTGAATTTATTTACATTACATACCCGTACTAATATAAGAATGTGTGGTTCACAATTAACCCTTACTTTTAAAGTAAGGATATAAAAGAAAAATATAGTGTAAATTATTTATTTTAGGTTTTGTACCTTACAACTCATAATAAGTTGTACACATTTCAAAGTGGACTCTTTGAGTGGGACAAAGGGAGTACTATATCTTAATAAATTTTGTAGGGGCCTAGCCTACTTCCTAGACGGGAAAGTTTTGCCACTGAGACCAGGGTTCAGATATTCTGTCTGCTCACTTCCTGTCTACCCTTCAAAACTACGTTGTTTTACTAAATTTTTAATCACCTAACTTTGTAATTATTTTTATTTACTGCTGTAATTACTTAACATAGTTTAACTAATTATTCGACTGGAGTCCTTTTCCTCCTCAATCCGCCGTTGATATCAGCATCACCTCTGTTCGACAGCGGTGACGTTGTTCGAACAGAGCCGCCGGTGTGGAGTTTTTTTTATATTAAAAACTTCCACTAGTTTGCTTTTATCTTCAACATTTGATACCCATGAAAACAGAACTGTAGGACTTTCCTGTGTGCTATGATTTTTTCCTTTAATTTAACTTCTCAAAATTGATTTAATTTCTATGAATCATCTTTGGATTCATGGCCATTTTTTCCCGATGGCTCTAAGATTGAGCAGAATGCAAAAGGCCCTTCAAGATATGGTGCATGAGATCTACCTATTGGTCTGAATGATAAGACCAGAACGTAGATGAGGCAAAAATGAATGCTATAGTTGGCTGAACACAACACAGGCAATAGGTGAAGCAATTGATGCTGCAGATTCAATTTTGATTAAATCCGCAAAGATAGTGGTGCTCACGGGAAAAGAATCTGTTTGACGACGATGACGGCAGCGGTGCTCGTTGGCAAAGGCTCTGTTCGACGGCGGTGGCGTTGATACTCTTATCTTTGCAGGCCAATTGAGGAGGAAACGTACTCCAGTCGAAGAGGCGTGGGAGATCGTACTATGCTATATTAAGTAATTACAGCAGTAAATATAAAATAATTACAAAGTTAATTGGTTAAAAACTTAATAAAACTACGTCGTTTTAAAGGATAGACTAGGGTTAACAAGAAATGGGCAGACAAAAGATCTGAAGAAGCCCTGAGACCAACCCAATTTATCAGTAGTAAATTGATTATTCTTCCCTCCTTTTCGTTAGAAAAGTTCACTTTATTTATCCCAATTCACCCAATTTGTATACTCATCCTAGCGCTGAATTTCATTTTCAAACTTAAACCTGACTTAAATGAGTTTTGAACTACATCTCTTTCCAACATTTTAAAACTTTATTTTAACCATGTTTTAAGCCAAACATAATTTGTTATGACATTGATAGTGGAGGAATCATTTCATACGCATAAATTTATACTACACAGTCTCACTTATTTAATGGTAAAAATTAAGAAAAAAAATGTCTAAACATGTTTATTTATTTTTGGGAAAAATGACATTTTTTGTACTAAAAGTTTGGGCTATTTACAACTTTGCTACTAAAAGTTTACTCAGTTTTAAAGTTGTGCTTTATTTTTAGACTTTGTTACATTTTTAGTACTTATACTTATTATAGCAGGTTTTACGTAGTCAAATCGAACCCAAAGGTAATTTAGGGGTATTTTAAAAATTCTACAAATTTGTGGGGCTGAAACTATAATTTTTTTAATACTATTTCCAAAACATTTTCGCGGTTTTTTTCCTCCTCAGTCGTCGTACAAGTTTTCTTCCGACTAAGGAGAAAGAAAACCGCTAAAATATTTTGGAAATTATATTAGAAAAATTATATTTTCAACCCCCACAAAAAGTGTAGAATTATAAAATACCCCCAAATTACCGTTGACTTTGGTTTGACTTCATAAAACTTGCTATAACAGGTATTGGTACTAAAAATGCAACAAATTATAAACATAAAGCACAAATTTAAAATTGAATAAACTTTTAGTACTAAAATTACAAACAACCAAAATTTTTAATACTAAAAATGACATTCTTCCTTTATTTGTATCTTGATTTGTCTTTTTTAAATTAAAAAGTAACGTAAGTGGTGGTGGGTCTGAAATCTGGACCGCAAAACTGGAGCTGTTTCCGGGTAATTGGGTCCTCACTTACCCGGAATTCCTTTGGTTCCTGATTACCCGAACCGAAACAACCATTTGTTATAGTATAGTATAATCCTGATGATGAAGAAGATATTTCATCCATCAATAATTGTATGAAAAATATCTCTCTAAACCTTAAATTTCGTCATCTTCTTCCCTCGTCCTCCGATGAAAGAGGATAAGGGAAGCAGTTCTACTCTTATTCTTACTATCTTTTATTTGGTTTGCTCTACTTTAATTTTATCATGTTTATGTTATTTTTCTCTTCGTTTTTGAAGTTTTTCTCTCCATTTATAGTGTTTCGTTTTCCATCTACGGTGATTTTCTCTCTGGCTATGGTGATTTCCATTCATGGTCATGGTGTATGAAGACTCAGTTGAAGATGCAGTATCGAAATTTTCATCAGCAATTAGTGGCAGATCCATAACTATCGGTACGAGATTTGTTCAGCGATATAATTCTATTATGTTTAGATCTATACTAGGTATAAATTTGCAGTTGAGTAGATTAGATAAACTGTTGTAGTTTATATCTGTTAATTATCAGATCAAATATATTGTCATTAGTTGTATTGACTGCTTCATTGTCTTCTGTCAATCGCTATTGGACGATTTCCAAAGCCATTAATGAAATTTTTAATTTTCAAAAAAAAAAAAAAATTGTATGAAATATCTATGATAGTTTTATTAGGCTATGTTTGTATTATTACTTTTCTCAAAAAAGTCATATTTTTTCACTAAAAATAAATTCATAACCACACACATTCAATTTTTCTTAAATTTAAATTTCAAAATTTAAAATTATCTACAATTACACTCAAGTTGTGTTTGTTTTTCATGGAATTTTCCAATTTCATTGTTTGCTTGTAAAATAATTTTAAGAATTGGAATTAATACCTACAATTTCACAATTTTAACTATTTGGTTGGACCTAAAAATTCTAATTTTAATTCTAATTCTAATTCTATTGACGTGTAGTGTATAGTGAGTGTGTGTTTTGTGTGTGCGGGTGTGACACACACACACACTATACACACACATAGATTGATCCAAAGCGGCCTTTTTTTTCGTTAAAATTTTTTTTTTGTGTTTATTAATTTATTTTTCAGCCATAAATTCTTATGTTTGTATTTTTTTAAAAAAAAATAATTTTTTTTCACCGTTGCGTTTGAACAAGTTTTTTATACTGAAAAATAAATAAATAAAATGAGAAATAGTTTAAAAGGTATTTAGGCTAGTATATCGTAAAGGCCTTTTTTATATTTTTTATAATGTGTGTAATTATCTAAAATTATATTTTAATATATACAAAATATAATGATGATTAATATTTTCTTAAATAAAATAAATAAGCATATTTTCTTTATAATTTTAAAAGTAAAAAATTGAAATTAAAAAAAAAATCGAGGTTGGAGATTCTATTTATTTTATTTTATTATTATTATCATTATTATTATTATTATTTTGGTTTGGGGTGTGAGGGTGGGGAGTAGGGGCTTGGGGGAGCGGGGAAACGGGGTTTATTTTTTGGTTTTGGGTGGGGGTGAGTTTTTTTTTTGGTTCTCGGGGTTGGGGTGGGTTTCTGATGTGTATATGTGCATTGTTTTTTGTTGCATTGAGGTGGGCTTTTTTTTTTTTTTTTTTTTTTTGTGTGCAGACCATTTTCAAGTTTATATTTTTCTCAAAAAAAAAAAAAATTTCAGTTGATTCAGTCACGCCCCGAACTCAACAAATTGAAATATCATTTTTGAGGCATGCATCGAGTCTAACCCGAACCGTTCGGTACGTGTCGGGTCGACCGGTCTAAACACCTCTATATTTATAACACAAAAAGGAATATTTTTCAATTATAAATGAATTCTAGTTTTACATAAAATTTTAAGCTTCCAAACCAAAAAAGTTTGAATTGCAATTCCATTTCTACACAATACTATCATTATACGAAACAATAGAATTCAAGTGGAACAGACCCTCACATCATTTTTAAAAAAAGAGTAATGATACTCTTAGCGACTAATTTTAGCGATTTCCCATATCAACCTACGTGTCCTATCCAACGTGGACTCTCACTTTCTCCACATCAAACCAAAACTCACGAAAATTCTTCTTCCCTCTTCTTCTTCGCGTAGAAAAGAAAAAACCACCATCTTCATACCTGTGCTGCCATCGCCAATTTTGTTAACAACGAAATTCCGCTTTCATGGCCACCTCTTCTTTGTGCGAAAAAGAAGAAAACCTGCACAATTGATTTTCTCAAACCCGCGCTCGAGTTTGAATATTTTCTCCTGCGATTTATGTTCTTTGCTTTGATATTGATCAGCCAAATATGTTATTTGTGGGCTTTCAATCATGATTTTTGGTCGACAAATACCACATAGTAGCTTATAGAAATTTTCTCCCCTGATTCTCTCGCAGGCCTTCGCCATCGTCAAATTCAGTTACGAAACTCCAGTTGCTGTCTCTCCTTGCTACAAATGTGGATTTGTTCCTCTAAATTGGTACGTATGATAAATACTTTTTCCTTTTATCGGTTTCTATTGTGTCTCATGTATGATGTTGATACCCAATTCTATGATTTTTGGATCTATGGTTTTGGTGAGTTTTGGTTGATGTGGAGATAGTGAGAGGACACGTAGGTTGCGACGAGAAATCGCTAAGAATATCATTACTTTAAAAAATAATACAATATTTACATTTTCTTTAAATCTTTTTCCCTACATAATTTCTCATTAAAAAATCTCCTCCAATTTTTTTAAAAAAAATAAACAAATTCTCTGTTTGAATTACAAACCAAACAAAACAGATAGAAATAACCTTAATTGCTGTCCCACTTTCACTGTCAATGTATTACAATTTACAACTAATTGATTGCTAGCTACAAAAAGCGTAATTGTTGCTTCAGGGTAGAGACTTTTTTGTTTGGACTTTGAAGAAGATAAGAACTTCCTGGCCAAACAAGACTTGATTTTGGTTTAAGGGCATGTTAATTTCATTTTGGTTTTGATTTTAGTTTCAAAAGTAAATTTAATATATTATAATTAATTTTTATCATTTTTAATATAATTTTTTACTATTTACCTATACATTTTTACATTTTCAATATACTTGTTACATTTTAAAATTATTAGTCAAAACATATTTTCAAAACAATAAAAAAAAAACACGCCCAAAATCTTCTTTATTTTCTAAGGAAAAGAAAGCTTGTTGGTTTACCCGAAAAACTCCAATAATTCCAGGGCCCCAGGTCTAGTTTTCCCATGCACACCTTTAGTAACTATTACTGTATGAAATATCTGCAACACTCCCCATCAAATTTAAAATAAATAAATAAAATACTGGTACTCTCCTTTGCCAAATAAAAAAAAAACGGGTTATATTGATTGACTCGAATAATATGAATAATTAAACGGGCAATGTTAGAATTCAGAAAGTCGACGTGCGAATCTACCGACTCTAACCTAACATGAGAAATTTATACAACAACACGAAATGTTCGCGGGTTAAATGGGTTGACATGAATAATTAAACAGGTAAGATTAGGGTTGAGAGGTATCGACATTGGAACCCACCAACCCCGAACCTGATAACCCGGACATAACACAAATTGTCACCCCTAATATAACTTTGTTCCAGCGTCGAAAGCAGAACTCACTTGCCCATGTAGTAATTGCAAGAGAGTTAAGGTTTCTTCACTTAAACATCGTCCAAAACCCATCTAGAAAGCTCCAATTTTTTTTCCAACTAGCTAGATCAATCCTATAAATACTAATATCACATAATTATTTCCACAAAAATAACTAACTAAATAAAAAAAAAAAAAAAAGTACACATGCACTTCTCTAATTATCCATTTGTACCATTACTATTTACTATGGTAAAGTTGGTTTAAATGTAAATTTATACTATCTTTTTTCTTTGTATTTGTTACTTCTCATTCCGTATAAATAATTATATTTTAAGTTGTATCAATAAACTATTTTAATGAAACTGAGAATATATAAGAGATTGGATATGGTTGAAACAAAATGTAACATAAGTATAGGAAATATTAAGGTTAGTTACACTCTATAAGATAAGGTTTATTATGTCTCACTTGATTATTTTTTGTACAGCATTTGCATTCTTATTAATACAACGTCCTCAAACCTCCCAACCACTATCTTACAAAAAGAAAAGGAAAAATTAAGGTTGGATTTTGATAGTTACACTTCTCCCATTTTACAAATTCCATTCTGATGAGTCTAAGGATGTACATTTTTACAAATTCTTCTTCCTCGTCAAGGACAAATTAAACTCTGTTCATTGCAGCAGCGGGACATGCTCTGCCGCAGGTGATTCAATGCTGCTGCCTGTTCTGCGGTCCTCATCGATCATGTCCTCTTGCGCCTTGCCCCAGAGTACCACGTAGAATCCAATCGAGATCATTACTGCTCCAATCACGCTGCCCCAACGGAGATCAACGCATTCAAATGACATAACAAAAGACGTTAAACGAGTCAAACTTTTTAGTGAACAGAGGAAGTACCTTCCGAGAAAAAGTGTGTCGCCAAGGAAGATAACACCCATAATGGCCGCGATGGCGATGGACAATGGCCGAAATGAAGCCACATACACAGGCCCTTTCACTCGCAAACTCCAGGTGTGAACAACAACGCCAAATCCTGAACCAGCTATTCCCTGCAAATCTTTGTGAACAAATCTCAGTTTAATTTACACTAATAAAACAGAAAAAAAACAAAAGCAGAGTCTCTGTTATATATGTTTCTTACAGCGTATAAAAGAGCAAGAAGCATTATTTGGGAGTTGATCTGCCAAGCTTTTGTGTCCGGCTCCATGATGAAACACACCGGAACAGCAAACAGGGTCAAGCAGAAGTTGTAGAAACACACGACAAAAAACTCTGCTGGATATATCCTCGCCGTTTGAGCCTAAAAATTTGATCAATAATAACATCCATTGTAGCAAATGTAGCCGGAAAAATTAATGTTTTTGTTTTTACCTGAACGATGTACCAAATAGAAACAAGAAAATAATCAACAAGAAGGAGTAAACCGCCCGTCAGCCTGTTTGGACTCTGGTTGGGATGCGAAGAAGAAGAAGAAGAATAAGAAGTCCTTATGACGGCTGGGCCTTCGTAGAGAACCACCACGAGTGCGCCGAAGATGGATATGACGGTGCCGATGATTTTGGCCTGACTGTGAAGGCTCCTCAAAACCACCTTCTCCATTCTGATCATTTTGCCCGGACACAAACAAAACAATCGAATCGAACAGAACAGGTTAAGGTTAGGTTAGCTCTCCTAAACATAGAAAATATTTTGTGTTTTATTAGTTAACTTTAGAGTTGTACATTGTGATTCGTAAATAATTGTAACTGAACCTTTCTTGTGGAACCAATAAAAAATTCTTATACTTATTTAAGAAAGAAATGAACACTAAGGCTATGTTCTCTTGTCAACTTAGTTAGAAAATTTTTTGGTTAGGGAAGAAATTTGTTTTGAAAGAAATTTCTTTTGAAGATTTGTGTAGAAAATAGAAGAAAAAGTGTAATGATTATGTTTTTTTTGAATTTATGTGAGTGAGTATTTAGAGGGAATTTTAAAATTAAAATTCTGAATTTAGTAAAAATAATGTTATTTTTTTGTGTAATATTTTTGAGAAAAAAATTATACTTTTCCTGATTATATTACTATGAAAACAGAGTCTAAATAATTTTTCGTGTAAAGTATCATTTACCGCATGATTTAATAAAGAAACAACTTACATTTATCACATGATATGTCTTTCTGCATGGTTTAAAAACGAACTTACTCTGATTTTGACAATGAACCACTTACCAGGATAACAGTGAGAGGGACAAATGATGTGATATCATTTAAGAAAATCAGTACCATAACATAGAAAAGGGATAAACAAAGAATTCTAAAAAGTAAGACATGAAAGCATGACTAAGCACTTTTACCATTTCATAAATTTGTCTTTAATTTTTTTCCAAATAACATTGGATAATCGACGGTGAAGATTCAAGATGGGTCAAATCGAGCACTAGGTAATTAAAAACTGTTTGAAATTTTGGCAGATGGGAAAGTTACCGGAATATGATGGCAAGGGCGAAAGTAAAAGCTGGAGTGAGATTGCTCATGGCGGAAGCCATTGTTGGCGTACTGTACTCAATGCCTTTGTACCCAAGCATTTGTGCTGCAAGTCTGTAACGTTCGTTAAAACAAATTAATTCTGGTAAAACTAAACTGGAAGTAGACTGTACATAAGCATGAACACTTACGTACCCGATAACAGCGAGGAGGCAAATTCGACCCACAAATTGAAAACTCAGCGGAGGAAGTCGCGTTTTCCTGTTTCGCACAAATTAATTTATTGATAGCTTTGTAATCAATGGAGAATTACGAAAGCACAACACGAACCTGTGGAAAAAGAAGGCGAGGGGTACAAGACACAGAGCAGAGACGGCGAAAGAATAGACGATGAAAACCATGCAACTCATCCCCGTCGCTGAAGCTGCTTTGAACAGAGTGCTGTTACCCACGGTGACGCACTCCACTATCACCATAACCACGAACGGCAGCACCTCCGAGTAACAGTAATTCCCTGAGCCTGATGATTTTCCGGCCATCTTTCCCGGAATCGCTCGCCCTTCTTCTTGGTTTAACTAGCGACAGAGTTACCTTTTTTCTGGATCGCTGCGATTCGGAGCTTGCGACCAGTGATTTTAGTGGATCATCATGCTTATTAATTGATTTTGTTTGTATTATTTATTTAGGCATTTGGAGAAATTAGAGGTAAGAGGAAACAGAGGTCGGACCAAAACCCACGGCCACGAGGGATAACAACCTTTTCATGTATTATTTATTTATTCATTAAACAATACTATTCTTTTTAGGAAATATCTGATTTATACCCTACATTATTATATTAAGAAAAATATAAAAATTTAAACGTAAATTCTTTTATTAAAAAAAAAAATAGAAATGAACGTTGAACCGTTGTAACGAAACGCAGAGCGTAATCGTCTTTAAAGGAGACATATATGAAAACCAGTTTGTGGTTGAAGGACATGAGTTTAGTTCAAAATTTCAATGTCTCCTGTTAGGCAGAATTTGATCCAACTACGTAATTGATGATCATTGGCGAATTTAATTCTCAATTTCGCTTCAGAAGACGAAATTTTCATGAAAGTAACGGTTTGATTTCTACTGAATCGCCCCTTCCGGGCACACGCGTTGATGCAGGATTTGGCCGCCATTTTGCTGTTGCTACCTAATAATACTCCTTAAAAATGTATATTGAATTAATTAATTAATTACGCTTTAGTTCTATTTTAAGTTGTATCAATAAACTCTTTTAATGAAACTGAAAATACATAAGAGATTGAATATGGTTGAAACAAAATGTAACATAAGAAGTATAGGAAATATTAAGGGATAATGTTGGTTGCAGATATGATGTGCAAATTATTGTGCACATAATAGAATATTTAGACTATGTTTTACCTTATTACTCTTGAGTATAATTCCAATATGGAATGCCACCTATCTAATTAATAATAAAAATAAAAATGATGTGAATTATTTAATTAGATTTTAGTTTCCATAAAGTGAGAATGTTTACATGGTATACATAAATATTCATGGTAAATAAAAAGAACATTCCTATTTTTACTGATGCAATGGTGCTTTTTTAATTGATTTTGTTTTTAGTTTCGATTCTAATTAATTAATTTATTTTTTTGATTATTTTATCGTAAATGCCATATCCTTTGATACAATGTAGTATCAATGATTAATCATCCAATTTCTTCACCGTATTATTTATTATATTTTTTTCCGATTTTTTTCTCGCATATTTAATCAATGGAGGAGTGCTTCTTTTATTGACTATATCATTAATTCCAGTTTCAAATATTTAATTTATTATTTTGATTTCTTTATCTACAATAGCATATTTTGTGTTTGGCTAACTTCGCCGAGATTAAGTAATCTATGGATAATATTCCGGAACCGAGAAAAATATTTTTCGGATCGAATTGAGGCTGCCCTCCCAGTTAATACTGATTGCCCTCTTTTTTTTAAAGGCTGCCCTTTCTCTGATTAATGATTGCCCTCCACCCCATTTTTTCATTAAAATGAACTCAAAAATATTTTTTTATTTTAGTTCCGGAGTTGGGAAAAAAAGTTCCAATACTTCGCCTAAAATAAGTGAGCTATGGGTAATATTCCAGAGCGAGAAAAATATTTTTCGGACCAAATTGAGCGCTGCCCTTCCAATTAATACTAATTGCCCTCTTTTTTTCAAAGGCTACCCCTTCTCTTAATACTGATTGGCCTCGACCCTAATTTTTCATCAAAATATACTCAAAAATATTTTTATTTCAATTCGAGAGTTGTGGGAAAATTTCCTAACCTTTGCCGAGATTAAGTAAACTATGGGTAATATTCTGAGAGGAAACAGAAGGAAAAAAAAAAAAAAAAGCCTCTCGTGGGTGATAGATGAAGTTAACCAGGTAGTGCAGTTGTGTAAATTAACTTAAGGTATAGCTAAATCAATCACAACTGTTAGATCTAATCCAATGACAAATAAAAATAGGATGCTAACTCTTAAAAAAATAGTGCAAAATTTATGGATTACCTGTTACCAGTTAGAATAGGTTTTGTTATGGTTTTGTATTTTTCTTTTTCCTTTTTTTTTTATTTTTTTTATTTGATCGTTTCCTCCCTTCCCAGCTAACTTCATCTATCACCCACGAGAGGCTGTTTTTTCCCCCTGTTTCCTCTCGGAATATTACCTATAGCTTACTTAATCTCGGCGAAGGTTAGGATATTTTTTCCACAACTCTTGAACTGAAATAAAAAATATTTTCGAGTATATTTTGATGAAAAATTAGGGTCGATGGCAATCAGTATTAAGAGAAGGGGTAGCATTTGAAAAAAAGAGGGCAATCAGTATTAACTGGAAGGGCAGTGCTCAATTCAGTCTGAAAAATATTTTTCTCGCTTTAGAATATTACCCATAGCTCACTTATTCTAGGCGAAGTATTGGAACTTTTTTTTTCCCAACTCCGGAACTAAAATAAAAAAATTATTTTTGAGTTCATTTTGTTGAAAAAATGAGGTGGAGGGCAATCATTAATCAGAGAAAGGATTGAATTTGAAAAAATGAGGGCAATTAGTATTAACTGGGAGGGCAGCCTTAATTCGGTCCGAAAAATATTTTTCTCGCTCCCGGAATATTACCCATAGATTACTTAATCTCAGCGAAGTTAGCCAAGTACAAAATATGCTATTTTAGATAAAGAAATCGAAACAATAAATTAAATATTTGAAACCAGAATTAACAACACAGTCAATAAAAATAAAAAATAAAAACACTCCTCCATTGATTAAATATGCGAGAAAGAAATATGATCCTTCCAAAAGTCCCAAATGCCTCTCTCTTTTCTCTCCTCCTCTCAAACCCTAACCTTCATCTTCTCTAATCTCCTTCCCCCATCTCCTTCTCATGGGAGATGGGGGAAATAGGTTTCTTTTTTATTATTTTCTATTTAGTTTATTTTTGTATTCTTCCATGATGGGAGTTTATTCTCTTATAGTAGAGATCTCGTCTCCCCGAATAAACTAGAGTTTCTCCCCCATAAATAAATGGGTATTTTATTATTATCAAATGAAGATTTAGTCGGTTAGGGGCTTTCATTAGAAGATTAGTGGCAGATTCGATATCGGATTCATACTTCGGTACGTGATTTGTCCAGGGCGATGGCGATTTTTTTGTTTTACTAGTTAAATCTCTACGGATTACTACTTGTTTAGATCTGTATAGGTTTGATTTAGTTTATTTTCGACTATTTGTATATGATTATTATCAGATCACGTTGTATCACCATTCTTTCTTGAGTAATGAAATATGACATTTATTAATATATATATATGCGAGAAAGAAATCGAAACAAAAAAGAAATAAAACGGTGAAGAAACTAAATGATTAATCATTGATAATATATTGTATAAAAGGATATGGCATTTACGATAAAATAATCCAAAAAAATTTTTAATTAATTAGAATCGATATTAAAAACAAAATCAATCAAAAAAGCACCATTTCATCAATTAAAATAGAATGTTCTTTTTATTTACCATTAATATTTATGTATACCATGTAAACATTCTCAATTTATGAAAACTAAAATCTAATTAAATAATTCACATCATTTTTATTATTAATTATATAGGTGGCATTCCATATTGAAATTATATTCAAGGGTAATAAGGTAAAACATTGTCCAAAGATTCTATTATATGCACAAAATAGTGGCATCCAATATTAAGGTTAGTGATACTTTATAAGATAAGGATTATTATGTCTCACTTGTTGTTTTTTTTTTTTTTTTACAGCATTTGCATTCTTATTAATAAAGCATCCTCAAAACCCCAACCATTATCTTACCAAAAAAAAGGAAAAATTAAGGTTGGATTTTGATAGTTACAGTTCTCCCATTTTACAAATTCCATTCTGGTGAGTCTAAGGACGTACATTTTACAAATTCTTCTTCCTCGTCAAGAACAAATTAAACTCTGTTCATTGCAGCAGCGGGACATGCTCTGCTGCAGGTGATTCAATGCTGCTGCCTGTTCTGCGGTCCTCATCGATCATGTCCTCTTGCGCCTTGCCCCAGAGTACCACGTAGAATCCAATCGAGATCATTACTGCTCCAATCACGCTGCCCCAACGGAGATCAACGCATTCAAATGACATAACAAAAGACTAGAGGTTAAACGAGTAAAACTTTTTAGTGAACAGAGGAAGTACCTTCCGAGAAAAAGTGTGTCGCCAAGGAAGATAACACCCATAATGGCCGCGATGGCGATGGACAATGGCCGAAATGAAGCCACATACACAGGCCCTTTCACTCGCAAACTCCAGGTGTGAACAACAACGCCAAATCCTGAAGTAGCTATCCCCTGCAAATCTTTGTGAACAAATCTCAGTTTAATTTACACTAATAAAACAGAAAAAAAGCAGTGTCTCTGTTATATATGTTTCTTACAGCGTATAAAAGAGCAAGAAGCATTATTTGGGAGTTGATCTGCCAAGCTTTTGTGTCAGGCTCCATGAAGAAACACACCGGAACAGCAAACAAGGTCACGCAGAAGTTGTAGAAACACACAACCAAAAACTCTGCTGGATATATCCTCGCCGTTTGAGCCTAGAAATTTGATCAATATTAACATCCATTGTAGCAAAAGTAGCCGGAAAAATTAATGCTTTTGTTTTTACCTGAACGATGTACCAAATAGAAACAAGAAAATAATCAGCGATAAGGAGTAAACCGCCCATCAGCCAATTTGGCTGCTCTGACAGGAGACTCCGGTTGTTGGGATGCGAAGAAGAAGAATAATGAGTCCTTATGACGGCTGGACCTTCGTAGAGAACCACCACGAGTGCGCCGGAGATGGATATGACGGTGCCGATGATTTTGGCCTGACTGTGAAGGCTCCTCAAAACCACTTTCTCCATTCTGATCATTTTGGCCAGACACAAACAAAACAAAACAATATCGAATAACAAAAATATTTTGTATTAAAAAAATAAGTAAAAGATACTTATTTGGAAGAAAAAAAAATTTAAAACTCTCAAATAACATAATCCAGTGTTTCATTAAAAGAGTTCATTTTCGAGTTGTGCATTATGACTCATAAATAATTGTAAGTGGACTTTTTAGTGAAACGAATGAGAATTCTTATACTTATTTAGAATCGAAATAAACACCAAATAATTTTTCACGTAAAGTGCAACTTAACTTCCTGGTTTGAAAAAGAGACAAGTTACCACATGCTTGAAAGTTAATAACTTATGGCGTGGGTTAAAAATAAACAACTTATTCGAGATTTGACAATATACAACTTACTAAGATGGGAGGTAAGTTGTATTTTATCCTAATTTTTTTCACTACCACTTGCCAATGGTAGACTAAAAGAGGGACAAAACGTAAACTCCCACAAAATCGCATCACACAATTCTGGAAAGCCGGACCCTCAGAATTCTATCCCAATTGTTGGAGGGTGTAATTCCAATTCAAGCCACAAATGATGTGATATATCGAAGGAAATCAGTATCATAGGAAAAAAAAAAAATTCTCAAAATTAAGACATTGAAAGCACGACTAAGTACTTTTACCATTTCATAAAATTTTCTTTTTAATATTTTCACAAATAACATTGGATAATCAAGGGACGATGAAGATTCAAGATGGGGTCAAATCGAGCATTAGGTAATTAAAAACTGTTTGAAATTTTGGAAAGTGGGAAGGTTACCGGAATATGATGGCAAGGGCGAAAGTAAAAGCTGGAGTGAGATTGCTCATGGCGGAAGCCATTGTTGGCGTACTGTACTCAATGCCTTTGTACCCAAGCATTTGTGCTGCAAGTCTGTAACGTTCGTTAAAACAAATTAATTCTGGTAAAACTAAACTGGAAGTAGACTGTACATAAGCATGAACACTTACGTACCCGATAACAGCGAGGAGGCAAATTCGACCCACAAATTGAAGACTCAGCGGAGGAAGTCGCGTTTTCCTGTTTCGCACAAATTAATTATTGAAAACTTGTAATTAATCAATGGAGAATTACGAACTCACAACAAGAACCTGTGAAAAAAGAAGGCGAGGGGTACAAGGCACAGAGCGGAGACGGCGAAAGAATAGACGACGAAGACCATGTAACTCATCCCCGTCGCTGAAGCTGCTTTGAACAGGGTGCTGTTACCCACGGTGACGCACTCCACTATCACCATAACCACGAACGGCAGCACCTCCGAGTAACAGTACCTCCCTGAGCCTGATGATTTTCCGGCCATCTTTCCCGGAATTGCTCGCCCTTCTTCTCGGTTTAACTACCGACAGAGTTACCTTTTTGCTGGATCGCTGCGATTCGGAGCTTGCGACCAATGACTTTAGTGGATCATCATGCTTATTAATTGATTTTGTTTGTATCATTTATTTGGAGAAATTAGAGGTAAGAGGAAACAGAGGTCGGACCAGCCCAATTTATTATTTTCGTACTTGATGCTTGATAAATCTGGTATGTTAATTTTATGTCCATTTGATCTGTTCTTTTTGAACGTTTTGAAAACAAATTTTATAAAATAGTTTTATAATGTAAAAAGTGTATTGAAAATGTAAAAAATAGATGTTGAATATTAAAAAATTGTATTGGTAATGATGAAATATGATTAAAATATATTAAATTTACAGTTGAAACCAAAACCGTTTTTAAAACGAAACAAAAAAGAACAAGCCTTAACGTTTGTGAAATTAAAGTGAACGTAACTGTCACTTCGAGGGCATTTTGATAAAATTGGAATTAACTTGTCTAAACGCACAGTGAAGAAGTACTAAATTGGTTTAATTTTATAAACGCAAATATCAAGTTATTTTCAACAACAAAAATAATAATAATAATAATGTATGTCAAACCCACGAGGAATAACAAGCTTTCATTTATTATTTATTTTTATTCATTTCTGATTTAAAAAGAGAATGGACACTTGTCAAACCAGCCAGCACTTATTTATTTATTAAATAGTACTATTCGTTTTAGGAAATATCTGAATGAATGATATCATTGCAATTAGTACAATTTTGATTGATTATATAACACACATTATTATATTAAAAATACAAACGTAAATTTTTCTATTAAATTGAAGAAAAAAGAAAATGAACAGTGAACAGTTGCACCGAAACGCAGAACATAATCGTCTTAGAATTCAAAGGAGACATAATATGAAACAAGTTTGTGGTTGAACTTGAAGGAAGGACATGAGTTTAGTTCAAAATTTCAATGTCTTCTGTTAGGCAGAATTTGATTCAACTACTTAATTGATGATCATTGGTGAATTTAATTCTCAATTTCTCTTCAGAAACCGACATTTTGATGAAAGTAATGAGTTTGACGTTTGGTTTCGACTGTAGCGCCCCTTCCGGGCACACGCGTTGATGCAGGATTTGGCCGCCATTTTGGTGTTGCTACCTACCTAATAATACTCCATAAATGTATATTGAATTAATTACGCTTTCTTATGCACTAAGGGTGGTGGGAGTGGTGAGTTTTTGCTGGGTTTAAACCTAGTAAAACCCACAAAACACCACTCCATGTTACCACCTCACAAACCCAGCTTCTGAAAACAGAAGTTGAGTTTGTGAATTTTGGTGGGCCCCACCCGCCAAGGGAGTGCAGCCCCTAGCGAGTTCCTCCCACTCGCGAGTGGGAGGAACTGTTGAACGGCTTTAATATTTAATTGTTTTTTTTTTAATTCAACTTATAGCCATTAGTATTTTTCCTTCAATTTTTTTAATTCATTTTTTTCCTTCATTTTTTTTTTTGCTTTCCATTGGATCTTTTTAATTTATTTGTTTTAAATTCTTTTTTTTACTATTTGTTTTTCTATAAATACCTATCAATTCTAATATTTCTCTTGTCCTCATCCAAATCATACAATTTTTCAATCAATTTTTGAAAATGAATTTTTACAATAGAAAAATCCAATTTTTTAATTATGTAATTTTTTAATGTAACGTCCTTTATTTAATATTTTACTAATTATATAATTTTTTTCCTGTAGTTTATTGAATTATGTAATTTACGAAATTAAATATTTTAATAAATTAAAATAAATTTATAATTAAACATAATTGATAAATTATAATTAAAAGGTATAAATGAATGTGTATAGAGTTATTTATTAGTTGAACCCGTGATGAAATTACTTTTTTGAGTTTATTGTTACTGGAGGTAAGTTTATAAAAGTGGGTGGATTTTTACTTTTGATGTGACGCTGATGTGGCATGATAAACCTGCTTTTCTGAGTTTATCACTCTCACCACCCTAATTAAAAGTATTGCTAATATAGTGGGACGATTTTCTATTTATTTATTTTTTTTTTGGTTTGTTTTAGTTTATGACCTTTTGGAGAATTTAAAAGGACGGATATTCATATAAGAAGTCCCAAAAGGGATAAGTTGGTTGTGGGCCTGGATAGTAAAAGTGGAACTTGGGGAGCCCTCCGACATTCATCAATCACTTCCCCAGATTAAAATAAAATTTTTAAAATTATAAAAAAATAAAAAATACACACCCCACGAGTCATGCATGCACGCACCAACGAAAACTCCAAAGAGATGAATAGACACATACAGTAATTTGATCTTTAGCAGAGGGAGATCTACAACTACAGGAGTCTCACTTACGGATGTTCTAAACAGCATACCCGAAACCAACGGTTGGCATGAAATCTTCTGTCTACATTTTTCTTGTCTATCCTCTCACAACGGCGTAGTGAGCCCCATGATGTGATATGTAAATCCCACACCCCACTGTGAGAGAGTGGACAGAAAAGACAGGGAAAAAGTTGACAAAAGATTTAATTCCGAAAAAGAGGCAACGCTATTCCACAGAAACAAAAATAACTTTGGGCGCCCATTTTGGAGCGCAGAATATTCAATTTTTCCTTCTTCTCCTCTTCAAATTTGGCATTGCACGCAAAGATCCCTTCCTACCAGAATCCTCCTCATCGATGTTGTGCTCTGATTCCGAACGATTACCCTTACTCTTAGTATTATCTGTTTCTGAACTGTAATTGGTAAAGGAAGCCTCTGCCCCTGCTGCCTCAGGCTTCCCCATTCTCTCAACCTCCTCACTACAGCTCATTCCTCTGGTTGGCATTGCGGTATTTTCATCTTCAGAGCAGTTTGGAAGATCAGAATCACATACCGGTGAGCGGGTGGACATTTCCCGCCGCGTATCCTGATCTGTACCATCCTCATCCTCATCCTCATCCTCAATGCAAAATCCACCCCCCATCATAAGGTAATCCTCAGATAACTGGCTCTGAGTATGAGAGTCAGCAGTTGGACTAGCGCTAAGTTGTTGATCGGTCACCTTCTCATGTTTAGCTTCGTCCAAAGAAATCCTCTCATCCCTTCCAATGCATTCCGCAGGCAATTCTGCATCTGTGCCTTCCATACCTTGTATTTTGCTGGGGACAGCAGCTGAGAATGGCTCTTCCCCTGCAGCATTCTCATTATAGGGATTCCCTTCATCCTGATGGAGTTGATCAAATTCCAAGTCATTCGTTGCGTAGTTCACTTCCTTCCTAGGCCGCCCTGACTGAAATTTCAGTATAACATAGTGATAAACATCAAGATGAGAAGTGTGGAAATAATTGAGTATAAATGGGCAGAGAATTTAGAATCATATTCCTTGATATAAGACCATTTTCTTTACTAAACACTGAAATAATATAAACCATAGAGTAGAAAATCATTATGAGTGTTAGAATCCCAGAGATCTCTTGTTACACTTTTTATGCGCGCATTAATGCATCACTTTTCAAAACAAAGTCATTTTATTAGTGGAACAATTGTCATTTTGTTCAACTTAATCCTAAATGAGTAAAGGTAATCACCAATCCAAGGAGGATCAGATTCAAGCTTTCCAAAGCAGAGATTGAAAACCGCTCAGATCAATTTAGAGTCTGACCATACTGCATTAGTGAATTTGAATAATAAACAAGGGCAACAGGATACTTACCCTTCGCACTTGACATGGCTCCATGGAATCAACTGGGTAATCTTGCTCTCCCTCGTCATGGATTTCATCATCAGAGCAAGATAAGGCATACTTTGAAGAATGATTACCGTTCCTCCTTGCTCTCTTGGTAGCACTACGTTTACCAGCACCTACACCTCCACCCCGACTTCTACCCTTAACAGTGGATCCTCTGCTGCTTCGACTTTGACAGATTTCCTCCTCAGTGGGTAACCTACTCTGATTTTCAACATCAAGTTGAGCTTCTCCAAGGGCATTTGTCTTTCTCAACTTCTTTCCATTTGACTTTTCTGTGATGATGGCCTCATTGCTAACATCGGTATGTTCTTTTCCTTTTGAATCATCTTGCTTTACTCTTCTATTCCTTTTCTTTCTGGAACCATCTTGCACCGACTCATCCATCAAGTCAGAGGATGTGTTTCCTGTTATCCCTTTGACAGCTTTTTTGATCCTCTTACTTCGAATTTTTGCAAACTTTTCGTTGAAGGTGTAAAATGCTTCCAACCGCAATTGGGTCTGCACCAACAAGAGTTGATAAACGCCAAAGCTAACAGCAGCATGTATAAAATAGACAATGTACTATGGAAGACATTCCTAGCGTCCGTGATACTGAAACAAAAGACGGGAAAGTAACTCCAACACTAGAAGAAACAAAAATCTAATCTCAAAAACAACTTCTAGAACCATAATTCAACTTCTAAAGCAACTTCCCCTTTTTCTTGATTCATTAGACTCTTTTCCCATGCAAAAAGGAGATTGAATAAGGATCTGGCCTTTGTAAGCACAAGACCAACAAGTAATAAAAGATCTCAAGTCATTCAGTTTCCACCAAGTTTTTCCTCCTAATAGGGAATGCAATGCACAGCCAGACAGATGCAGAGCATATTTGTTTGTTACACATAGATGATTGTTCAAAAACTAAGGAGAAAGAAAATGTGTCACAACCTCACGTTTATTGTACTCCCTCAACACGGGAAGCATTAACTCATCAGCCTTCTGGATGCTCCATCCAAACTTCTCCCAACATAGCCTGCACCAATACTTGTTAGTATGATTACTGTGATCAAAAAAAAAGTGCAAAATTGCCAAACACAAAGCTCATTTCCAAAAAGCAACAGGTTGACAATCACAGAACCATCAGCTCAGGTAAGTAAGAGATCAAAGAACTTTGACAAACTGATGCAAGTAATCCAAAATCATAAACCTAAACACAAAAATGGGAAAGGTGCCCTGTCAGAACATGAACTAAACTAGAATTTTAAGGACAATTTAAAAGCAAATCCCAGTCCTATGAAAGGCGATGAGCAAAGAAACTCACTTGCGAAGCACATAATGATCTGGTTTCCCCCATGAAAAAGGCTCTGTTGACTTCTCTACTTGAGGAGAACTGTAAGCCGAAATAACATCCCCACTTGGGAAAGAAGAAGGCATGTGCCAGTTTTTGCTCACATTTCTCTGCATATTGTTATGATGTCCACATACAAGATAATTAAGAGTATGGTGCAGCAACAATGACTGAAAAAGAAAGACAATCAGAACCAAAGAAGTACATGCTTATCCATGAAATTCTGTTTTTTCATTTGAGCTTCATCTTCTGCCATCAAAACATGTCCAGCAGATGCAGAGACTTTGGTCGACTTGCTGTTTGAGGAACTTCCCACATCAGCAACTCGTGATTCTATCTGCTTGGAACTACATCCTGCTTGAGCATCAAACTTTCCTAAAATGGAAGGATCTGGTGACTCAATCCACTCGCGAAATTTTTGGAGGCCATCTTCTTCAGGAAAAGCAGTTATGACCTCGATCGCATTTACAATGCCAATTCCGCTAAAAAAAATTAAGACAGACCACAAATGATGAAGTCATAAACATAACTCAACGATTGGGCAACAGGAATTAAAATCAACAGAAAAGTATCCAACCAAAATCTTGTAATTCTGGGGTCAAAGCAGGGTAAAGAATTTTGTACCTCAACATGGCAAAACATAACTTGATAGAGTTTTACCTTACACCTTCAGTATAATCACTTCCAAGAAGTAATGCTATACGAATCAACTTTTCTCGATTCAAGCCAAGGTCACTCTCAATATCCTGGCAAGTCACAAGATAGAATGAAAATCCATGTGTTATAAGATGTTTTGTCTCCAGAAGATTGACAGCTTAGCCATAGTTGATACTTAACATGTGACAAGATTAAAGGGATAGGACAAAAAAGGAAATGAAAAAAAAAAAAAAAAAAAAAAAAAAGAATACTTCAATTTGTTTATAAACCAAATCTCTACTAAACAACTGACCATAAAACTACCTTAGCAATGGGGTAAACATAGCTTGCATAGAATCGGGCCTCAAGAATTAGAGGGGGAAAAGAAACTGACCTTCATAAAGTATGTCTCGACGTATTTGCGATCATCAAATATGTTCTTGTACACATTTCGTGCCCCAAACAAGAAAGTATCAGAGTCATCAGTGACAACACCATCAACAAGGTTTACAAGTTCCATGTATGCACATTGAGCTTCAGCTTCCATAGGAGCAATAATATATGGTATGCCAAATATTTGAAGCAGCTCCTGGAAACAAGGAACAGGAGTATATTTATCAACTCATATTAACACAAGATACCAAAGATGAAGACAGAGTACATGTCAAACAGATCACCCAACCAGAAAAAGAACTTGATAAAAAAAAATTTTGAAGCAAACAGTAGAGAACAAGAATGAGGCCCTGAGCACCAACTGAACTGGATGCGTATGTGGCTATTTCTCAGATGCATTCTGATGTATGAGCAGAAAGGGAAAGTGAATATAATTTTGGAAGATCATAAGATTAAACTGTATCCGTAGAATAAGTAGCAATGAAATCCATCAATGAGTAGCTCCCAAATAAAATAAGTCATCACACCTGGCATTCAGCAAACATTTCACTATTCACAGATTCAGCATTTCGCTCAAGCTTTCTCTGCTTATCTCCAAGTTCCTTGTACTCCTCACCCAAAATTAGCATTTCCTCCTCCAAACTAGCTTTTGTAACTTCAACATCTTCCTTCATATCTGAAGAAGCAACTTTATCTAACGGTTCCTCTACTTCATCTGAGACGCACTCACGAACTTCCACCTTATCCGACTCCTGAGTGGTGTCAGTGTTCTCTATGGAACATTTTTCAGTCTCTGTTGCCCATTTGGAATGGCCATCTGCTGTGGCTAAAAAACCATCTGCCAAAACAAGATTAGTCAATTGCTGTAAAACTGGGACCAAAATGGCAGAAAGGTATCAAACAACTATTAGCACCTGAAGCAGCCATATTAACACTGCCAGAAGCATATGGAAGTTCCACTTGGCCAGAGCTGTTTTCTTTATCGGAAGTACCCAACTCACACACTTCTAGCTCCACACTGCCCTTTGCGTCCACATGTTGATTAACATCTAAGCCTGGGCGGAATTGACAATCTTTTACAGGCAAAACTTCCATCTTACCACGACTACCTCCTAATTGTGCATTCACATGGACCTCCAAAGGATCATTGGTCTCTGCAAGTTTACCTTTTACAATGATATCAGCATCATTGGTATTTTCTTGAAATTCACCAAGGGCATCATTGTGTTGAATGCTACTAAACTTTGAAGGGGCTTTTCCAGCCCCCCAATCCCCTTTATGAGTAAAACCAGCATCTGCACTACAATTGACCACTTCCACAGTTGCCCTAGATTTTTCAGAGTCATCAGGTTCATCAACAGATATTTGTTTCCCGAGATCCTGCAGACTTCTCCTAATTGCTTCTTGCAAATCAGTTTCTTCTTCAATCACACCTTTAGAAACAACTTTCTGGTATTCAGCTGGGGACAAGGATGCCTCTCCTTGAATCTCTAAGGATCCTTCCTCCCATTCCAATTCTTGTTCCACATCCATTACATCTCCCTGAAGCACATTGCCTTCCGGTTCAATGTCATTACTCCAAGCACCCCCTTCATCTTCAATGCCATCTTCCTCCCACTCTGGCTCTGAGGCAGAATCCAAGGATTGCTTCTTTGAGAGAGAACTATCTACAGAAAAATCCATTATTGGATCCCCCGCTACTAATTGAGTGAACAGATCATCATCTTCATTGCCAACTTCTTGCTGACCATTATCTTCAAAAGATATCTCCATAGAAGTGTCTGCACCCAACTCAGTTTTTGCATTTTTGACATTTTCAAAAGTAGTACCACAAGGATCCTCAACAGATGCTTGTGAAAAATTGGTTTTACTGGAGCTATTGCCTTGGGTAGCACCATAGCCTGTAAATTGATTTCCTAAATCTTCAGTCTGGCTTACCCTCTCTTCCTCAATTTCTTTCATCAGATCCAAATTTCTTTGTATATCTCGAGTCATACGCATTCCCATGGCTCTCACTCTACTGACTCGAACACGACCTCTCTCATCCAGATATGTCTCAACATCATTCTCCAAATCTTTTTGAGGTTCATCAACAGGAAATCCTGCTACAGCACTGCATTTCTCTAAAGCTGCCACATTATTGACAGCACTTCCAGATGTATCTATTATTGGCACACTATTTTGGTCATTGTTCTTCATGCCTTCGCCAGTAGAAGTAAGAACTCTAATCACTCAAAAACAAATCAAGTGAGATAATTTCAAATGAGCAAACAACAGAAGCCTAAGATGAAATAGAAAGAGAAAAGCCTGAAGCTTAACAAAAATACACTATCCAACACTGTTCAAATTAAGGAAGCTAATGAGCTTGTTGACCATGACTAGAATCAAAGATATTTACTCACGATTTGTCCCCACTGTAATTTGATGAAAATATAAATTCTCGATTTGCTTCGGAAGCAATCCTTGAAGTCTTTACCCCACCAAGTCCCCTCCCAGCAGCTGATTTCTGCACTTCATCTATCTCACGACGGAAAGCAACTGTCTTAAGATAAGCTTGAATCTGTAATTCTGAAAACCTAGCAGGGACCTAGTTATGCATTTGAAGAAATGAGGAAACAAATTTAAAAAAATAAACAAAATAAATTAATAACATCCTGAAAAAATAAATAAGATGCAGCTTAGCAATGAGACAGACGTTATGAGCCGATACTAAACAAGCTAACACTTCATATGCCCCACATAGTCCTAAGAAATTAGAACTAAGATGCGCCACGGGTTTGTAAAACAAAGCATTTGTACCATATAACAGTGGGTTGTCAGACTTATTTTACCTTCTTAACCCTCTGGTATTTTTGTCTATTCTCTGTCATCAATCTCTCCCTCATCTGCAAAGAAACTTGGAAATCAGAAGCAGTTGACTGTCAAAGTTGCTTTCTTTTGTTTCGTTCAGTGCATCCATTAAGGAGTTCAGATACAGAGAGTGAGACAGAGAGAATAGAATAATCAAAACCATGAGCATATAAGTGTATTACCTGAACAAGAAGATCAAGTTGCATTGATGGAGGTAGAGCAGCTAAGATAGCAGGATCAATTTTTCCTTCAATTGTTGGCTACAACACAGAAACATCCATCTCTTTCAGATAATGAAGTCCATACATCAAATAAGATACACAACAATAAGTAACAATTAGAATTTGTGATAACTGAAGTTGATGCAAGTAGAAAAAGAAGTTAAGACAAAGGAAGGCCAACATCAACCAAAATAATGGAAAATCAATCCAGTTTCGGTGAAAACATCAATTATCACTCTTGCACTAAACTCCACAACAGGAAACTTACGTCATATTATTTCTTTCTTCTTCCTTTTCAATTTTACTCTAAAGTCAGAAAACAAGAGGATACAGTCAGTTATGAAGTTCGCAATCCAGTCCAGAAAGAAAAGCTCACAAGTATCATCTCTTCATCCTCATCAGCATCCTCATCTTCAGCATGATTCAATAGAGCAGATGATGATTCAGCAGCAGTAAACCCTTCATCTTCCTCTGCTGCAAGGGATGCTGCCAACCTTGATCACCTCATCAAAAAGAAAAGTAAGACCAACTTACTCTGAAACTTCTATTTAAACTTGAGAGAAGCAATAAAACTTGAAACACACATTTCATCAAGTGCTTCGTGATTTAAACTATCTGCACACAATTGTGTTTCTGCCGAGGTCTTATCTACAACATCAGCTTCTTCAGTGACAATCTTTTTTCCCTTGGCAATATTACTCCTTTTCTGATTCTCGAGTTCATCAGCAAATTCTTTCAACCTGATTTGCTTGAGCTGCCAAAATTTGGTGAACGCAATGGTATCAAAGTCAAAGTCCCAAAATAAAAACAAATTTACCCTCAAAGAAGAGGCATCAAAAGAAGTATTAAAGCCAGTGTCATTGAAGCTAAAAACAAACCCATTCACAACGAAGTGGCATAAAAGAGGAAGCGTGCAGCGCTAATATAACCAAACAATGCCATTGACGCATTTTCATCAGATTTTTCCTAATCAGAGAAAATATAATTTGTTTATAAGGAAATATGTTAATGCAAGAAGCAAAGTGTATTTAAAAATCCAAAATCCGCCAGAAACACATAAATAACAATGTAACAACACTGATAGTGATGATGATCAATATCAAGTGATAACTGAAACGACTCACTTGATTGAGAAGAAGCTTCTCAGCGGTTTTGCGGATCTTAGCTTGAGCATTCTCGCGCTGGCGTCGTCGCGCGATAACAGTACGGCGTTTGAGAGCCGGCGTGCCACCATCGAAGACGAAGATCGGCTTAGTTCGGAGGTAGAGCAGCTTGCAAATTCGACGGAAAAACCCTAACAAATGAGCGTTCCTGACCATCTCTCCCTTCTCGTCTCTCATTGCCTTCATGAATTGAACCAACCATATGCTAGCATCTAGCAATCAAGACACATCCCAAAATGAGTCGGAACATATGGGGAAATTATTAACTACTTCGTCGATTAGGCAGTTATTTTGAATAGTCAGAATGAGAGAGTTACCGATTGCGAGTCTCTTGCCGGCTAGGGTTTCGACGGACACCCGGCGGCCGACGGGGGATAGAAGGTCCCAGAGGCCATGTACACCCATTTTTCTTCAAGAAATCAGTATCGCCGGTTTTGGCTCTCTCGTTCTTGTTCTGGAGCAGTTTGCCGCCAACGAGTCAACTGGCATTTCATTTATATTCATATGTGAGGTTGGCCCAGGCAGGGAAACCTCGACTCCTTTTTATCTTTTTATTTTTTTTATTATTTTTTTTTTTGGGTGCAAATTCCCCCTCTAGTTCTCAAAACTTTGCAATTGACAAAGCAAATCTATTGGACATCCAAGGCATTAGGTAGTGTGAGACCAGAGACCAAATCCTAACAGATCTCATGTGTAGTGGCGTCATTTTCTTACAGATATTTGGCGGTAACAGGTAGGCAATTCTCCCAATTTAGTCTTTTCCTTTTTCCCTAGTGACCCCTTAATTGTTATATTGTCGGAAGTTTTACCCGCTTTGTGTGAGAAATGTTAATCGTGACTGGACCAATCGAATTTTAGTACACTTTCTTAAAAATTAAAAAAATGCAAAAAAAATATCTGATAGCATATGTTTCGAAATTGTGGTTGAATTTGTTACTTTCTCGTGATTTATAGCAATAGCAATAATTAGTATTCTCTTCATTTCATAAAAAGAGTCATCTTAAAAAAAAAAAAAAAATTGTCCCAATAAATAAGTTTATTTTCAATTTGTTTGTCCTGTATATCATTACTAATATACTAATATGTGGTACATAAATAACTATTGCTTAGAAAGTTAAGGTATGAGTAAGAGATATGGTAGCAAAATACTTATTTTAGCTATTACATATTACCATCCATAATAACTTTTATATATATTTCATACCCCCTCTGTTCATTAGAAGAGTCCACTTTATATTTCTAAAACAGTATTAGAAAGTTGACTCTTAACATAGAACAAAAAGAATATTTGTTATTGTGAGTTGACTTCTTTTTTTTTTTTTCTTTTTTTTAGTTGATGTATGTGTTCGCACTTATGGAAATTCATAAATGCATTCCACCGATACTCAATTACTCATCTATTTTTATGTATTTTTATACCTTAGATTTTCAATCTATTATTGTTATGTTTTTCATGCTGCTATTCTATAACGAGGGAAGTGCAGCTCATAATATGACATGTGAGTCTCGTGTATAACAATAGCATACAAAAGATTAGTCTCGTGTTCAAAAATGTAATTAAATTTCCAATTATATGCTGTTTTATTGAGTACATGCACTAACTACTAACCTAATCAACACACATTGATTAATAAAAAAAAGGCCATGACAAAAATTAGCATATAATTATTGGATGGGTAAAATAATCCAATACCTAAAAGATCACATACGATTTAGCAAATAGGTAATGTTATAGGGTTGCAATTACAATAAATGAAACAAGTATAAAACGCAAGGGCCGAAATAGGTAATCGTGGCGCAACCTTAAGCCTATTCTCCTGGGGAGGCGTCCTTTAAGCTTAAGATTCAGTGGGTCGGTTAGAAATCGAAGATTAAACAGCAATACGGCGGAAGGCGGAGGAGTAGAACCGCCGCATTTATAACTAGCAATATTTAGCAGGTTTGTCGACGGAAAAGATGGGCGCCGCCAATAAGGAGCTGGAGTTTTTGTTTGAGGATAAAAAGCGCAAGAGAAATCCCCTCGTCCCCATCGGTACTTTTTCTTACCCTCTTTTCAAATTTTTTTTTTTGGTTTATTGTCATCTACTTGTTAAGTGCGACAATTGGTTCGATAAGTATAATTAGCACATAATGGAAGCAAGAATGAGTGACCGCTTTACTCTGTTGTGATGCTCCTGTTTGATTGTTAGAAACATTGAAAAGGTTCAATTTTTGGGTTTTATGGTGAGATGTACCTTACGGCTGTGAACTATACATGAATCGGAATGTTCGTGTAGTGCTGTTTGTTGAGATCATGATTCAGGTTAAATTCAATGAATTTAGTTCTGTAAAAGTATTGAACTAGACTCAATCTGGCCAAAATGAGAGCTTTCGAGCATTTTAGGTGGTTCCAGTTTTGAACTCTAATTCCGGGAGCAAAGTTGCTTACTCCTGGCTCGCTTAGTATTAATAGTTTCCAAGCATTCTGTATATCATTTTGGAGCTCTGTCTTCATATGGTTACTATAACCTTTGGTGCTGATTCTGGTGAACTTGATTTATGCCGTCTTTTTTGGGGGTAGGGGGTGTTGCTGTGGCGGGGGATGGGTTTGCAGTTGGAATTCAAGAATTCATCTTTTATGGTTTGAGATGGGAAGTAAAATGTCAAAGAATATAAGGGAAGATGTTCTTGTTGTAACAATATAGATGCTATCATTGCATCATGCTGCACGATGTTGGTTTGTATGTGGATCAGTTCAATGGAAACATGTCATGCTCCAACTGTTGGGCTTACGCATTAATTGAAACTCATAACTTCCTGTGGCATTGGTCAGAGAGGTAGTGCCAGAGATATCTTGCATTGGGAGATTTGTAACCACATGATGGTTTGAGGGTATTAGTGCTGGAACAGTTACCAGAGACGCATAATGGCCTTATTTCTTTAACTTGGGGCCAAATGATTTAATTTTCAGGGGATGTGCATTATAAAACAGCTCAAGATATATGTATCACTCAAAAACCAATTTAGCTAAATTTTAGACCAGAAATTGTTAGAGAATTGTCACTTGCACTTGTCTAACTTCAATTCCTGTTCTGAGAGGCTGTGATGATGGTTAGAACTTGACTTTGATGTGAGATTACTAGAGCGTGTTGCTATTCCATGTCAGAGCAGGCTCTAGTGGGATAATAGCCGGATTGAATGTCTTCTGAATGGTTCAAGTTGCTAGTGAAATTTTGGTTTTCCATGTCTCGGGTGAGGGGAATCTACAATGTGTCTCATGAAAAGAGAGTAAGATGAAGACGAAGGTATGAGCTTTATGGTATGTGTATATTGGTAGAAAGTGCAAGTAGTGATGTTTGCCTATAGTTTATTCTAGTGTTTGACTAGCATTTAGGGGTTTCATAATGTTTTCATTCATATATTTATTTATCACTGCCTCCATCTAGAATTGGGGATGCTATGCTTCTTAATTATCAGACTAGCCGAGTATTTTCCTTCCGATTCAGGAACCAAAAGAAATCTTGATAAAACTTTTGTTGCACTCTTAGTTCTGATTTTGATGGCCTATTCCTCTGCCATAAATGGAAAATTTTCCATTCGTTCTTCGAGTTGTGTATGAAGAGCTAGGAATAAACTAGTTTTAGCTGTGTAGTGTCAGGCAACCAAGATTCAATTCTAAAGCATCTGTTGGTTTCTCACTTTCAGGCGCATTCATCACGGCAGGAGTTCTCACAGCTGGACTTATTAGCTTTAGACAGGGCAATTCTCAATTAGGTCAAAAGTTGATGCGAGCTCGTGTGGTCGCACAGGGTGCAACTGTTGCAATAATGGTTGGGGGAGCTTACTACTATGGGCATTGATTCTAATTTCATCTGTCATGCCTGCCGAATGACCTTTGTTTTTTTCCTTTTCTTTTTTGAATCAATATCGTGCCTCACTCAATGCGGGGGGAGCTGCGGGGTGAGGCTCCCGACAAGGTTTCAGTGTATGGTTTTCTGTAGTTGTATACCTGCTTTCACTTGGTAAATCCAATAAGCAAAATAGAATAATTACTTTGATCAAAGATTAGATTGTTGTTGCTCGTTATATGTACTACTACAAATGTGATTTTTAACAAGAAAATTCTTTTGTTAGCTAGCTACAAAGATGTCAAAGGTGCAGGAAGATTTTGTACTTCACAGCTTCATGATAATTGATAAGATTGAAATCTTCGCCTAATTTTGATCATGAGAAGTTGTCATATGGAAAGTTTTGAAGAAACCGGGATCCAATTTGGATTATATTACTCTCTTGTTCATTTAAAGAGTCCACTTTGTATTCAGAATAATACAATATGTAGATTTTGAATGAGACCGAAGAGCATTACTTCTTTTCGATCTGGAGCGTGAGATAAGTACAGCCGACGAATAAGACACTATCTAATCTTACATTTCATTGTTTGTGTGTGTTTTTCTTCAAATTTTTTTTCAAACAGCTTCTTTTATATTTAATTTGCTTTTTACATTTTCAATGCCAAACTAAAATACAAGATCAGATTTTCTATCTATTTCGACCTCTGTTTCTCTGTCTATCTTCTTACAGTTGGAGGTGGATTCACATGTCACATTATGCGATTCATTTTCCTATCTGTCCACTTTCTTGCAATAGCAGGTGAGATTCACATGTTACATTATGTGTCTCACGTTCACTTTTTTATTTATGAGGGGGTACACATAGAAGATAAGAATTAGGTAGACAAAAGATCTTATTGGCTAAAATACTCCATGTTGTCTTACTTTAAAATATGACAGAGACCAAATATCTATGATATCTTGAAAATGTTATCTTCATCCCGTTACCATGATTCTATTTTCTTTTTGAGGAAAGGTAAATGATTTTATTCTTCGAAAAATATCTCGGCTAAAAAGCCGGTGAGAGTCAAATTACACTCGTGGAGTGTAACAGAACAATAATACAACAAAATGGGGCATTCTCCATATTACAAATCGTGGTCTAAGTTGCCACTACTTAGACTACGTGATGGGCATTCAGCATGCAACCTAGCTTGCCACTAGCTATATTACACACTGTCGCAAAATAGCAGTCAATCCAGCAAGCACGGCAAGGCCGGGTTGCTACTGGATGTTGGCGTAGATGCTCCAATGTTGCACCAAAGTTGCGCCAATGTTGCACCGACGCCGCTCAAAATGCACCTATGCTGAACTGGATGATGGCTTAGATGCGCCAATGACGCGCCATTGTTGCACCTTCGCCACTCAAAATGCACCAATGATGAATCAAAGGCTTTTACAGAAAAAATGGGGCATACCCCATATGAATAATGTAATCTACACACACCCATGTCTGTAAGCAATTTTTGCCACATGAAATGCTTGCAAACTATTGTGGAAATGCAACCATGCATCTGATAAGCTGGCCAATAAGCAAAGAGAATTTGAAAGGTGCACCATGCTTAGGCAGCTGCTGGACAAGTAGCACGCACCAGTGATCATAAAACCCCCAGTGGTCTGTACCACCCTTCCCCTTATAAGCCAAGGGGCAGCTGTGACCGGGATTGAGATGCCTTTACCGACACCGGTGGATCGGGCTAGGAAGCCATTTGACCGTAGGCTCAAACGTAGTGGTCTGTACCACCTTTCCCCTTATAAGCCAAGGGGCAGCTGTGACCGGAATTGGAATGCCTTTACCAACACCGGTGGATCGGGCTAGGAAGCCATTTAACCATAGGCCCAAACGTAGTGGTCTGTACCACCTTTCCCCTTATTGGCCAAGGGGCAGCCAAGGACGGAATTGAGTAGCCTTTACCGATCACCGGAATAAACGGGCTAGGTCATTGCTTACTATTTTCTTAATTTTACCTTTGGTAGCTTACGCTTACAACAATAAGGATACTCATGGTTTGGAATTGTCGGACATCTTCAGATATCCAGGAACAGTCCAGGGAAGATCGAGCTATATCTCACTGGCCGGCATGCGCTAGCTTTTCCCTTAAACTACTCTCAATTGGACCAAGTCATTCTTTCTTCTTTCCTCTGATGCCAACGAATCATTGTGATTTCATTGATAACGATATGTGAATCCTTCCAAATGGCAGGCGGTTACAATGAAGTTGTCTATTTACATAAACTCCTATTATTATTACCAGAAGACATCATCAACCAGGCAGCTTCTTCATGGCTTCTTCAACTGCAGTTTCAGTTTCCCTGTTGTTTTTGTTCTTTCTCGTAATCCTGGAAGTGAAGTCCGATGAGGATGAGCTAAGAGCTGCGTTGAGTAATTTCATCACTTCTCTCACCAACACCAGCGTTTCTCCGATTCCCTGGAATTTATCCTCCGATCCCTGCCAGGGTAACTGGCGAGGGGTGACCTGTGACAACGGGAATTCCCTGAAGAACGTTACTCTCGACGGGTTACAGCTTTCGGGGACTTTCAATCCCGGGTCACTTTGCGACGTCGCGTCTGTGGCTGCGAGCCTGAGTGTTATCAGTCTCAAGGACAACGCCCTCCTCCGGGGAGAAGGCCTGGAGAAGATTACGAACTGCACGCAGCTCACGCGCCTGTATCTAGGGGAAAATCGGTTTTCGGGTGGGTTTCCGGGGCCGTTTTCCTGGTTGAAGAACCTGAAACGACTTGATGTATCGAGAAATGAATTCTCCGGCTCTTTGCCGGATTTCTCAGGGATTTCCGGGCTGGAAGAATTCACTGCTCAGGACAATCAGCTCTCCGGGGCTCTTCCCAATTTTGAATTCTCCAATTTGGACGTGTTTAATGTATCTGATAACAATTTCAGCGGACCTATTCCCAGTGGGTTTGAAAAGATTTCGGCAACTGCGTTCGTGAACAATCCTCAATTGTGCGGCGCTCCACTCCCTAATGGCTGCCAAACGACGTCGTCCCCTGAATCATCCGACAAGCATAATTCCAGCGACAAAAAAGACAGGATTCTCATGTTCTCAGGCTATGCAGTCCTAGCCCTGGCTGTGCTCTTCCTTATCACCCTGTGGCTCTGTAAAACTCGCAAAAAACAGGGAGTTCAGGTCGATGCAGTTGATGAAAAAGGAGCGGCTTTTGATGGTGGGAGCACGGTCTCTAAGCCGAGTAACACTCCATCAAACTTCAAATCTACTCCTTTTAACAAAACCCAGATCTCCAATTCCAAAACGACAGCCGAGAATTCCACAGTCTCGGCGTCGTCGCTCGTCGTCCTCACGAGCCCGGAAGTGAACGGTATAAAGTTCGAAAATTTGCTCAAGGCGCCGGCGGAGTTGCTCGGGAGAGGAGTTCACGGAAGCGTCTACAGGGTTCTTTCAGAAGAGCTGGGGATGACCGTCGTCGTGAAAAGGATTAAAGATTGGGGAATACCCAGCGATGATTTCAAGCAGAGGATGAGGAGATTAGACAGGGTGCAACACCCCAATGTGTTGCCTGCTCTGGCTTTCTATTCTTCCAAACAAGAAAAGCTCTTGGTCTATGAATATCAACAGAATGGGAGTCTTTTCAAGCTTCTCAATGGTAACTTTCTTCATTCTCAGTTTTAATTTTAAATGTCTAATATATTTTTTGTCACGTGAATGACACGTCAGTCATTCTAGAGTTTCACTCTGAATTTTCAGGATCTGGGACGGGCGAGGGAGACACATTTGATTGGAGTGCTAGATTGGATTTGGCCGCCAGCGTAGCAGATGGATTAGCATTTATGCATCAAGAACTTGCAGAAGATGGGATTGCGCACGGGAATCTGAAATCATCAAACATATTACTGAGCAAGAATATGGAGCCGTTTGTAAGTGAATACGGTCTAATGTTTGACAGTCGGGATCCGTCATTCGCCGCCGGCGGAGGAAACAGAGCAATATTCAAAGCGGATGTTTATGCATTTGGTGTTATTCTTCTGGAGATTCTAACAGGGAAACTTGTCAAGAATAATGAGTCGGGGATGGATCTTGCGAGCTGGGTGGTTTCTGTGGTTCGGGAAGAATGGACCGTTGAAGTTTTCGATAAAAAGTTGATTCAAGAAGGAGGTAACGAAGAGAGGATGGTTAACTTGCTGCAGATAGCTATTAAGTGCGTTAATCGTTCCGTTGAAGCCCGTCCAAACATGAATGAGATTGCTCAGATGTTAAACGCACTCAAAGAAGCCGAAGAGAAATCCATGGATGACGTTTCTGGCATTACCAATACATCAATCTTTGAGTTCATGAGGGTCTAGGCCATAATTTCCAACATCGGATCCCACGGATGATCGATTTGGGTGTAGATTCATGGCCGGAGTTCCATTTCCAGCCCTCAATTGTAGAAAAACAGAGAGATCAAAGTTCAGTACTCCAAGTTATAGTATTATTCCTAAAATTAGACACTCTAGAGTTGCATTATATGTTAAATAAATAGCCAGAAAGAATGGTTAGCTTTTCTTTTCTGTATTCTGAGGTTTACTTTCAGCCTGTTTGATGTTCTTCATCGGTTTGTGCAGTAAAATTTGCTTTGAAACAACCATTTCTAACCTTCTTGGACTAGATTTCTCTTTGCAAATCAAAACTTCAATGGCAAAAAACAAGCTGCTACAGCTTTTCAAGAACACAGAACAGTAAGTATAAACTGCAATGAATCTTACCAATGTTTTTCAAAGGAACTTTGGCACAAAGTGCCTACATCATTTTGTCGATGATTAGAAACGCAAATAGTGAGTGATTGTTCATATTTTGTAGTGGGAGCACTGTGCAGTTGTCACATAAGCAATAAAAAAAGTGGAAGGTCTTCGTTCTTTTTGTGACCGGATTAGAAAAATTTTGGTTTTAGGAAAGAAATATTTTTTGGAGAGAATTTCTTTTGGGGATTCGTGTAAGAAAGAGAAAGGAAAAGTGTAATGATTATGTTATCTTTTGAATTTATGTGAGTTAAGATTTAGAGAGAATTTTAAATTTTGATTTTAAAATTAAGTAGAAAATGAAGTTGTTTCTTTAGGTAAAATTTTGAAAGAAAAAAGTGATGATTTTTCTAGAACGGTATGGAAAAGAACAAAGCCTAGAATGAATATTACTTCTATTCGTTTTATTAAAATAGTTCTCAGTTAAAAAATATACAAATAATATATATTAGTAATTATGAACTATTGAGGATTATATTAGCAAGTGTAGGTAAAGTAAAAAAAAAAAATTGAGAATAAATTCTTCTATTAAAAAAAAAATAAAATTTGAATGTTGACTTTTCTTCTCGTGGGATGAAGAGAATATTAATGATTTTTGATAGTTGAGTGACATAAGTTCCATCCAAATATCAACTAATCATACATTCATAGGTAGTGTGAATCATAATTAACCATTAATATTTCTCAAAGCAAATATCATTGGTTTTGTACAACAATGGGACTCCTCTTTTCTTTATCCTACTGCTCCTTTTTTCTCCTTGTCAACTGCAAATATCATTAGTGGCTTGAATGGAATTTTTAATGATTACTGTTTTTATGGAATCAAAATTTGGTTCAAATATTAGAGCAAAACTATAGTTCGATTAATAAATCATTTAGTCATTAAATTTGACTTATACAATTACATTAATAATTTATACAAAATGAAATTCAATACATGAACTGAATAGTTCATTTAAGGAGCATGTAGTCTCTCACCTTCGGGACCGATGGATTAGTAGACAAAGTCTTGATTGAACCGAATCAAATTGGTGTGAAAGATCACAAAATGAAGTAAGCAAAAGAGGTAACGTCCTCCTAAGGGGCAAAGCCTCAGAAAGTAACATCCTAACTAAAGCATTCACGAAAGCCTTTCGTTTTGGTATCATATTACTACTATTCATTATTGACATTGTGCACAGCCTCATTACGCTTCATCGTTTACCTTTTCCAAAATTTCCCTATTTTAAATCACCTTTCTTAATCAGAGCAATGGCGTGTTTCATATGAAAAAGATACATCTTTTTCTTTTTCTTTTCTTGATTTTTATGCTAAACATGATTACGGATAATGTAATGGCACTGGCACCAAGCTTAGCCCTTCGTTGTCTTGTCGACTGTCGACCCGATGACAAATTCTTCCACCCTTTCGTTGGCGCGTTATTCGATAGGAATTTCATCTGGGTTTTTTTCCCCCTTTTCCTCTTGGTTTCTTTTGAGCATCCTTTAATATAAAAATAAATTTGCACGTCCACCGAGATGCAACAAATGAAGGAAAAACAAGTCTTCACTTTCCTTGTGAACAGTTGCAGTGTTGCTGGTATTTTTGTAATTGGTAGTCGTCGTTTCTCAGATTGAAAGCATTGGACCTCTCCGGCTTCTGTGGCTGACTATCCCACTTTAATATAATCCAGATTCCAGTTCAGAGAGATTTTAAAAAACCCTTCTTTCTCTGTTTCTTTCTCCCTCCACCATTTTGTCCATTCTTTCAGATATATGAATAGTTTATAGGATAGGTGGCCTTGTCCTATTGTAAAGTACTCTTCAGTCGGTCCAGTTTATGCTGTATTCAATTCACGGATTCAGGGTCAGAGAGGGAGGGGCGCATTTTAAAATCCCAATTTTTACACTTTCCTGTGATACAAAGCGAGATTTCAAGATCCCTCATGGAGGACAAAGGGCTGTGTGTTTAGGGTTTTTTTGGCTGCGGCGAGAAGTGGATATATAAAGGGCTTCATTGCCATGCTATCGGAATCGAGGTAGGAAAGCTTTGTGTCGTCATCTTCTCTTTATTAATGCATTGGTTGTGACCTGGGTTTCATATCTTAAAGCAATAAAAATTACTGCTTTAAAGTACTAAGCTAGTTACAATTGTCACTGTTTTGTCCAAACAATATTATTCTGTGAATCTTAGAGCTTAAGTTGTGAGCTTTGGCCGTAAGCTTGTGTAGTTTGGTCAAAAGTTCTTGCCTTTTTCTTTCTAGTGAAAGCTTTAAAATGCGAAAGGAATTCTTTCTTTGGGGTGGTTTGCTGAGCAAATGAATATGGTTTCTGAGTGTCTCAAGCTGATCTGTTCAATGTCAGAAGTTAGAGGTCAGAGGTGGCTTTCTGAGCATACCCATTTGAAGACTTCTTGGATTCAGCATCAAATGAATCAGAAAGATGGTGTCTTGGCCTACCCACCTCCTTTTCCCCTTTCATCTTCTCCTCCTTTTGTTGTTAATGATAATTTTCACAGAGAATCAAGTTCTTCTGCGCCATCTGGTACTAGGATTAGCCCAGCAGTATTGTTCATTATAGTAATTTTAGCTGTTCTGTTTTTCATATCTGGTCTTTTGCACCTTCTAGTTAGATTTCTCATCAAGCATCCGTCTTCTTCAGCATCCTCTCAATCTAACCAATACCCGGAAGTTTCCAACTCTGAAGCCCTTCAAAGACAATTGCAACAACTCTTCAATCTGCATGACTCAGGTCTGGATCAAGCTTATATTGATGCATTACCTGTCTTCGTTTACAAAGAGATTGTGGGTGCTAAGGAGCCATTTGATTGTGCTGTTTGTCTGTGTGAATTCTCTGAAAAAGATCAACTTAGATTGCTTCCAACGTGTAGTCATGCATTTCATATCAGTTGTATAGATACCTGGCTTCTGTCGAACTCCACATGTCCCCTTTGTAGGGGCGCCCTTTTCAACCCCGGATTCTCAATTGAAAATCCCATCTATGATTTTGATGATCCGAGGGAAGAAGATGCATACCCTGGTATTGTTAAGAATGGAGCCCCAACTTACCGGAAGACAGTTGAAATCGAGGAAATTACTACAGATAAGGGGACTTTTCCGGTGAGGCTTGGCAAGTTTAGAAAATTGAATGGTGAAGCAGGGGAGGAGGTGGGAGGAGAGACTAGCAGTAGTAACTTAGATGCAAGAAGATGCTTTTCGATGGGTTCATACCAATATGTGGTTGGTGATGCCCATCTCAGGGTGTCTTTGAGCCATGAGCGTAGTGGTCAGGAGGGATTGAACCTTCTGAAAGGAAGAAGAGATCAAGGGAATCGGGCTTCGGTCAATGAAGATGAAGAAGGAAAGAAGATTGGCATTGGGGCAAAAACCGATAGTTATTCTGTTTCCAAGATCTGGCTTTGGCCTAGAAAGGGCAAGTTTGGAGCAAGTTCTGCAGAAATGCAAGCAGAAGATGATATTTCTTCTTTTGATAGAGACTTACCATGGACGAGGAGACCAGAAGGCATGCTATGAAGAACCACCATTCTTATCTGAGATTGATTGTCACTAAGATATCTGTAAGTCAGTATTTGTTTTGCCTGTCATTGTAGAACTTGTTGGATACTGATCTAGGAAGATGCTGTGACATTCATTCATCGACATTATTATAGTTATACTTCTACAATGTGGTACAAAGTATAAATGCTCAAATTGTTCTTTTGGCTTCTTGAATCTATGTTTTGGTCGGAGCATGATTTGTGTACAGAACCCCAATTCAATTAAATTTGAGGGCAGAGTTGCATGATGGATTATTATCTTTTCTACTTGTAGTATGTTTCATTGCATAATACACTGCCAAGTCTGATTCATGTCTTTTCAACCTCTAAAACTGGAAATGGTAGTAGCAAGGGAGACAAGGGCAGGTGGTTCTAGCAAGAGTTTTTCCGCTCTATTAATAAGTTAGCTTTGCTCCGTGTTGTTGCTTGCACCTTTATGTACTTTGTAAAGAAGGGGAGTTGGCAATGCAATTATTTAACTTTATGACATTGACACCTTTTAGACATCTTATCATGGTGAACTGGAATTGAGATTATTGTTTCTATGATGCACAATGGTGCAACTCTTTCTTACTCCTTTTGTGTTTTTCAATATTTCTTTGTAGTCTATTTCATGATCTAGCTTCAACTGCATTAGTAAGCATAATCCTTTTTGAGTTTTGAGTTCAGTTCTGTTGCTGTTTGACTTGTTAAGGTTGTCCAGAGAGCCTCAAAACAAAACATCCCAGCTCGAAATGAACATCTTCATCACAGATGGTGGTAGTACTTTGTTGATTGGCAAACACTCCCAATTACAAAGTAGCTACTTAACTGATTCCATTAAACGAGTCGTGTTTCTAATAATAATACTGTTACGACAGAATATGAGTAGGTTGTTGTGAAAGGGAAAGGGAAAGTGTATAGACTATAGAGGTGAAACTTGAATATGGCCATATTTGTGATTCATCATATTCACATGTAGTTGTTGTTGGGAAGAAATTAGAAATGGCAATGATGAAATGGTCAAGCTCTTACTACACTTTAGTAGTAGAGAGGGAGAAAGAAGGAAAGAAAAAAAAAAAAAAAAAAAAAAACAGCAGCTGGTGGCCCCCACAGTGTGAGTGGTCCACCTCACATCTACTGACGCCGGAACCCACCGTCGCCTTTTTCCATGTCATAGAATCTCTCTACTTAGGTACATTTGTCTTTTTTGGGACTTTACTTTTCCACGCGGCCTCTCTGCGTATTCCGATTTATTTCCGACCGTTCTTGCATTTGCATCGTGTACGACTTAATTAAACCTTATTCTCTCCGGCGAAAAATTGTAATTTTGGTCCCTTTTATTTGGGCATGTTGCACTTCTGGTCATTTATGTTTCATTATTGGAAGAACAGTCATTTCTGTTTGTATGCTGTTGCGGTTTTGAGTCATGTGACCTGGTTTCTAGGCGATTTTTGAAATGAAAAAAAATTGAGGGTTTCTCGTGATTTTCATTTTATTGAGTGGTCCATGCTGTATGCACATCAGTTGGCTCGTTCTCAGCAATGAGCCACTGGAGAATATAGAAATTATGAGAATATCCCAACTTTTTTTTTGTTAATTTTAAAAAATCTTTAAAAACCGTTGACCTCTCTAATTTGACAGGTTAAAATTGACTGTAACAAGTCACATAAACCAAAAATGCGAAAACATGCGAACGTTAGAGACTATTTTTGTTACAACAGAACATAAGAGATCAAAAGTGAAACATGTCTCGAAACAAAAAGGACTGAAATTGCGATTTCTCCTTATCTCCAGAAATTAAAAAGATATTTTGATTTTCTTTTTGTGCTTTAAGTAAAAGAAAAAGGAACGTTTTCCCTCTTTCTTATTTAATAATCATTCAATCAATCCCCAAAAAGACACTCATTTTATGGATTCTTCTTTAATCAAACCACCGCTGATTAAGGCTGACAAAGTGAAATTTATGAACCCAGAAATAGACGCATAATTTCAGACTTTAAATTTTAATCTATGCTTTTAAAATTATTCTAAAAAACCCAAAACCCCATGATTGAATAATCTACCCTACTTAAAAACAGCAAAAAAATTATAAAAGAACCACTACTGATTACAAAAGAATTCCTAAATATAATCAAAGAATTGGGTAATTTATGGAACAAATGATAGAACTACATTGATAAGAAGAAAAAAAATGCTCTTTGGAGCCTTTTCCCGACAATGGACAAGTCAAATCAGGTAGCTTGATCATCGTTGGACCGTATAAGCTTCACTTTCAGTTGCCAATTTATCCGCCGCACTTTCCGGCTACAAACCGTCCCACGTTAGATTGGTTCCCCCGCCGGCCGGCCGCGCCGTAACGCTCGTCGTTGATTCCTCACGGGAGGCTCCCGTGAACGGTGTTGTTACCGTCCTTTCCCGCTTCCACGCAGGGCTTTCCCGTCAACGGTATCGCCGCGTACCGTGAAGAAAAATCACGGAATAAACGATCATCGTCTTCGACGAGATACCCATTTTGCCCCGGACCCTCGTCGAAATTCAACGCGTAGCTAGATGGGTCGTAATGGAATTTCCCACCTGGCCTGATCCCTCCTCCTTTGCCCCTGTTAAACCGGCGGATGAACGTCTTCCATTTGGGGCCGGCCACGAGCTCCGACCACTCCCTGACTTTCTTCAACGAGTCCAACCCCTTGTCCCACCAATCCCAACTCCAGGCGATGTCCTCCTCTTTCTCCCTCCACGGCGTCGTACCAATCCGCTCCCAGAGCGTGCCGGATTGAGCAGAACCGAAACAGGGGAAGCAGGAACAGCACCCCCCTCTACCTCGGCCGGCGAATGCGTAGTCATCCCGCGCATCGTCATCGTAATCGGAGTGTCCTGCAACCGGAGGGGAAAATCCAGGGATATCGTCCGGCTGAGCGGTCATCATCCCTGGAACCGGGAAATGGATAATCGGGAAAGATAGATAGAGATAGAGAGAGATAAATTAAGATAGAAAGAGAGAGATAGAGAGTTTCAGGAACCCTAGCAGCCGCCGGAGCGACTCTCCCTATCTCTCGTCTTCTTCTTCCCCCTTCGTTTCCTTCCTAATTTTCTTTTCCCCTTCGGTGCGTGACACTGTGTTTCTGGGTTCTGCTCCGTTTTATACCGGAGATTAATATCGCGGCCAAAGGGATGGGGACACTGATTACTGACAGGTGTCGGTGGCAGGAGGAGTCAAATACCGTTGAAAGTTTCGTCTGTTAACGTTAACAGCTGTAGCCAGTAAGTGGGGCCAGCCTAATCTTTGTGTACAGATGGCATTAGGTGCTGGAATTAATTTTAATCTTTCCCTAATTATTCTTGTTCTTATTTTCCTTAATCAAGATTTGATGTCTTCGAGGTTATAATTTATTTTTCTTAATTGTCCAAAAATTAATTGGCATTTAAAATAATTGGTGGGAGAATTAATTAAGAAAAATAAAGAATATATATTTAATTAGTGGGGCATGACGATTATTAGCAGTAGGTAATGCAATTAAGGGAGTATTAATGAGTCAGAAAAGGGGGAGCGCATTAGTTGCTGCTCACCTGTCATTGGTTGATTCCCGTTATTAAACACTATTAGGCTGTAGCACCACAATAGTGCCAAAAACTATTTCTTGTTTCCGATAGTGTGTGATGTATAAGTACCCGATAAAGTGTGCATATGTGTTTTCAGTATAATGTCCGTATTGACAAAATAATGTTGTCAAAGACTCAAAGTATATTATGAAGGTGGATTGTTTAAATGAGACAATAATTTTATTTTATTTTATTTTATTTTATGTGGATTTTTTTGTGTTGGACGGAATGAGTATTTTTTTTTTTTTTTGGTGTGGATCACTTTTAAAACGTTAGTATTTGCCATTTAGGAAGCAAAAAAAAAAAAAAAACACAATTAGTACACAGTAAATTATAATTAACCAGATTGTTGAACAATTGTCTCGATGGAGCTTGCTATTCTGGGCCTGAATATAGTTGGGTTTGTAGAGGAGATTCAAAGCTAAAAAAAAAAAAACTATGGAGTTAGGCATGACAGTGGAGTCGAAGCTCACCAACAGCATTGGATACCCACTGGCACTTTCTTTTTATTTATTACGACTATAACTAAAATAACAAGAACACGTACGTGTTGACTATTGAAGAAACATAAACGATCAAGTGTTTCAACAGTTATGATACATAGCAAGTCACTCAGAGATCGCAGATTCGATTCCTACCTCCATCAGTTCTGCATATTTAGAGCACAGACTGATAATACCCTGTAGACGGTTTCCAACTTCGTTCTTTTATTCCCTATGACTACTACTTTTAAAGATTGAAGAAATAGAAATGGTAGGGTCCGGTCACTCAGGTAAATGCAGGCGCCAGATTCGTTAGATATGGCTTATGTCATACTCCTATGTAGCAGGGATCGCAACGCATACAACTGTATATCTATAATCTATGGCACTTATTAATTTCTTAACAAATCCACACGCCACATTTTCTTAGTGGGTTTGGGCCTTACATCTGATTTTATTCGGTTCATCTGAATAATTTAGGTGATTTGGGCCTGGATTGCGGGCCGTGGGCCATGGCAACAAGTCCAATTCAGCTCAAAACTGTGGGCAAAAAGAAAAGTAATCTCAAAACTAAAAAGCCCAACAAAATGTATCGTTACATTAGCAGGGTATTCACCAATTTCATTTTATGCCAATCGTTTTGCAAGGTATATATTGCCAATCATTTTATTAATATCACATAATCAATCAATGAATGCATACCACATAAGTGCTATGAAAAAGTTGAAATGGTTAGTTGAATTATCTATCATTACCCGTGGAGCAATTGGCTAGCCCAGTAAATTGGGTTATGTTCCGATCTCCAACCCAAGAATTATTATTGGTACATCTATGTAGGCCTTGAAAGTGAAGCAAAATTATTTGTTATAAATATTTACCCACCAAAATACAAATTTTTTCAAATTTTATATAGTAAAAAAGAAAATTTTGAGAGTGCAAATGCCCCCATTTTAATAGTTTAGTGGTCAAATATTTTGTGTACAAAGAAAATAATGATAGTTATCCAGACTATTTCATAACAACTTATATCGCATGTATTTATTAGTTACATATTTATAAAAATAATTATTAATATTATATTATTGACGAATAAATATATGTGAAATGTTTTGTTATGAGAAAGTGTGATGAATGAGTGGAAATAAGTGTAGTTGCTCTTACAAAAATAATTTGATAGTCAAATGTTTACTAATGATTCCTCCTCCTCTTTTGTCAGAGCAAGTTTTGAATTTGTTTGGTTTTCTAAATCTAAACCTTTTGGACTTTGTTGTGTTCCCTTTGAAATCTGTAGAATAGTAAGACAGTAATTGACTATTGTAATTTGATAGAGAGTCAATATTCAAACAGAATAAAGTCGAAATTAATAGTGCAATAGACTTATTGGCACCGGGAAAATTGGTTTGGTAAGAAAAGTAAAGTAAACAGCACATGCTCATAAATTTAGTCAAAGTTCAAAAAGCTTCTTGTTTAAAAACTTGAACTAAAACGCTGGGCTTTTATGATACAACATGGTATCTTAAAAATACTTTTTTTTTTTTTAAATTTTTATTATTTATTGTGAAGAGTGTACTAGAATGTAAAATATATACTTCCTCCGTCTCACTCAAAGAGTCCAATTTGTACTGTTTTTAGTAATACAAACTGGGTTCTTTGAGTGGGAATGAGGGAGTAATTAATTAGAAAAAATTATAATATACTAAGTTTATTATAAAAACAAAACAAAAACAAAAATAATGTCTGGTCATCCCACTTCATGGAAGCTTCAACATTGAGCATGTTCGTAGAGAGGCTAATTCAACGGTAAATGTACTGGTAAGGGAGACAAGTACTCAAAAAAGACTTGGATGACTTACTGGATCGAAGTTCTCACAAAACGATTTAGAGATATTGTTTTAGGGTAAATAAACTATTTGTACCAACCATTAGGTTGGTAAGAGTCTATATTTTAAAATTTCAAGTGACATATGCATTTTGCACGTTATGTAAATTCAGGTAAAGTTCATTATGTCTTCAATTTTTTTTTTATGTCTTCAATTTTTTTTCGAACCCCAACCCATTTCATCGACGGTTCCCTAAACAAAAAAAAAAAAAAAAATCCCATTTTTTGGAAAAACTAAGGTACCTATAGTTGAGATTTCAGACTTGCTGATCAAGTCTCCTGTCAATCTTTTCTTCTTTTTAGCATATCAATTACAGCCCAAGCGTGTTTGGACCGGAACTGGATCAAAATTCCTTTGGTCAAACAAACGACCTTAGCTCCCTCGTATAAATATATCCTGCTACTTCTTCTTCATATCCCCAAAAGTTTCATCTCCGACTCCCTCCATATTCTATATACTGAGCTTATCATATATGGCTACACATCAAAAATATCTGCTTATAGTAATGATCATCCTCGCCGTCGCTATTTTCTCCGTTCATACCGAAGCCGCCCGCAGTCTTGGGGTTCCGGAGCACCGATACAAACTTCACAGTCATCTCAGCGACGTTCTTCAAATCTTTGAATCCATCAAACATTCCGGCCCAAGTCCCGGCATCGGCCATTCCTTCGTCAACGGCGATCACAACTGATTCACTTCACTACTTCGCCGCCCGCCCGCCATGCCATGCATATATGCTGATCGAAGAAGATGGCCAGGGGCTTTATATATATTTTCCCGGACCATTAATCTTCATATTCAGTTATACATCGATGAGCACACCACACACGATACGATCGATCATTTCTGTGCAAGAATATTCTTTGATTTTTTTTGCATTTCTTGTAAATTACATTTTGTTTAATTAGGATGGTGATAGTTATGGAGAAAAATTAATTAATTAATTAATTAAATGCATGGTTTTTTTTTTCTTGGAGTTGTTGAAATATTGTTTAGGGTTTGTTAAAGTGATAGGGCCGGGTACGCATAGAATTTCAATTACTTGGCGGGCAATGGACTGTCCTTGCAACTTGCAAGAATTAATGAATGTATATTTATTTATTTATTATTATAATTGTACGTAAATAATTAATTATATTTTATTATGAGCATGTTCTTTTTGTTTCGTTTTGAAAACGGTTTTGATTTCAACAGTAAATTTAATATATTTTAATCATATTTCATCATTTCTAATACAACTTTTTACTATTCAGCATCTACTTTTTACATTTTCAATACACTTTTTACATTATAAAACTATTTTCTAAAATTTGTTTTCAAAACCGTTTTCAAAACGTTAAAAAAAAACACGCGCATAGTATTTTGATTTGTATGTTTTTTGGGGCGGGGGGTCAAACTCAAAGAATAGGTAGGATGCACGTGTCTTCTTCCTCACGCACGTCTTGTAACGTACACAACAGACATGGCTTGGCGACACCCGTGACAGCCAAGCTCATAGCTTAAAATAATATTAGTCCATAATTTAAATTACTTTAAAAAAAAGAAGAAGAAGAAGAAGAAAAGGCATAATTAACTGGTTTAATATTAATTTAAAAATACTAGAATATTACATGATAAGATAATTTTTATTTCTTTAGAGAAGGATTAGATACTTAAATAGATAGTGTAGAGCATTAATAATTTCATACCAAACTAGAATTGAATTGAGGGAGAAAATCAGAAGAAATTAGAGAAGTCACATAAGAATAGAGGGAGAGCAAAGAACGGGAAAGAAGAAGACCCGGGGAGGAAGAGAGAAATCAGAGGAAAGAATTTTCATTCATAATCAGCATGCTTTTCTAAAACTATTACAAGATATATATGTATAAATATTCTCTATAACTAATTACTTCTCATACGCATTTTACGATTGAAAACTAATAATAATGCTAAAACGATGTCGTTTGATTAATAGTCCTGACAATCCTCACCCTTAAAACAAATCTTGTCCTCAAGCTTTGAGAAATGACCAAATCTTCAAATAAAGCATTGTACAAGTGCCTCCTCTGAATATAGTAGCAAACTCCTCCCAAGGTCTTAGAAGATTTTTGTCTCCCCGATGAAATTCCTTGAGCTTCCAAATAAACAATTCCAGCTCCACAGAGTCATTGAGTGCTTCCAACGGTAAAGAGTACTTCAAACTCTTCTCCACCAAATTTGGATGAGTAAAGATAGCACAAAGGAAGTACGGACCATCAAGTTCATGCAGATTCCAAGATTTATCCATACAACAACTTATTGTATCTATCTGTTGGAAATTCCACTTTAATTCCTTGGAAAAAAAAATGGCAATAAGCATCCATATCCATTATGTCCTGCAGCAATTTTGAAGTGAGCAATAAAGGTCTCGTCACCTATAATATCTTCTTGCCAATACTCCCTAGTCTTCTTTTCAAAATTCCCAACTTGGTAGCAATCTATACTGCATGTAAGATATGCATGATGCAAGGTTGCATTACCTTGTGCTCCAATCAGTAATGGAGTAGCTCTTCTTAAGATGGAAAAGAGATTCACAGTAGTTCTATCACTATTTTCCCAAAGCTTTTGAGTCATATCCTTACAGCTTCTAATATGATTACAACACTGTTGATTCTCATTGACCTGGAACTGCAAGTACCTGACTTCACCAATGCCAACCCCCTGCATTTTTAAAGGCACATAAACAAAAATTGTTGCAGAAAAATAAGTAATTATCTTACACAAATTCTGAATTGCACTTCAGCCATATAACTTTGACAGCACTAGCCAATACTCCCAGACCCCTAAAACTTAACCAAAATTCATGAGTTTTGAATTTAGGTTCATTCTCAAACCCCCGTAGGCATATTGAGAATTTTAAAACCTTCAATCATTTCAGAATCCAGAACCACACTATCACCAACTATAATCTTCAAAATCAGATAAACAGAAATATTTTCAACAATTGTGTACTGATCAGAATAATCAAAAGACTCCCAACTTTTCTTCTCATTAATTCCTCGATGATAATTGATGTCAGATTCATGTTTCTGATCACTCTCCCTACCATCCAAGAATTCCAGTAAAACACCAAATGCATTTGAGTCATCAATCCATTGCCAAAAAACATTCATATCTCTGCTCCATATGTCATCCAGGAACAATACTACGATTTTATTCTGCAGTCCAAGTCCCCTTTTTCTCTTATGAAAAATAATTCCCAGCACCCCTATGACAACTCCAGTTGAAGTCCTAATTCCAATCAATCCATTCTTATCTACTTCAGAGCCAATAATGGCATAAAGAACAGAGCCAACAAGAAAGAAATTCCAATAATCTTTCATAGGAGAATGCCAATAATTCTTGAACAACTCTTCACACATTCCAATTAGCACAGCTACAATCGTACCCAACCGACTGCTAAGAAAACCAAATCCAACACAATAACACTCCTGTTTATGAACAACAACACCTTTCAGAACCAATATTATCACTGATGTTCCACCTTTAAACACTGTCACACTTTTAACCCAATCGAATCCTTCAAAATTGTCACTTAACTCTAGATTTTCCTACACATAAGAATCACTAGCAAACATAATTCTACCAGCGGTTACTTTGTCATCTAATTCAAGAACACAATTAAGAGTATCCCTGTTGATCTCATCACCCAAAATTCTTATTTCACCCCTCCAAACAACACAGTAACTTTTTCTACTGATCGCTAGCATTTCATTTGTCTTACATTGACCACTGGTTTTGTCAAACAGAAATTTAAGAGCAACCGAAATCTTAATAACATGCACATATTCAGTAGTTTGACTCCATTTACCAAGACTAACAACCACCTTTGGAACAATCTCAATCACACAAGAGTTTTCAATATGGGTAAAATTCGTATCAATTGAAATCTTGACAACATTCCTGGTAGCAAGGTACATACCTTCATAGATATAACCCTTAACACTAGTATCAGTTCCTCCTCTGAAACATGTTATCAATTTAACCCATGACATTTGCTCTCTCTTGTTCTCAGACCATTCTCCAAAAACATCAGAGTTTACATATAACCTCTGAATCTTATCAGAAAAGTTATTCTCAATCACTGCAAGTGTATGGAATAAATTCACCTCTCCCAATGGTTTAGCATTCAGCAACACATAATAATCATCTATGCTCTTCGAGACTATCTCAACATCAGCAGCAAATTGAGATTCACAATGACTAATATGAACCAAATTTTCAACAAATAATTCATGATTATAAGCCATAACATTCCAGTTTACACTCCCCACGAATGGTTGCACAAAATCACCATTTTCATGATTAAATTCCACATTGTTCTCATCAGTGAGACCCACTATATCATCATCAAATTCAGACAAATTATCATTAGAAGCCTCAACACAATCGGAATCATTTTCAAAGTTACCAGAAGAAATAGGATAATTTTTACCCTCTGAAGCCTCGACAGTCTCCACCCCTGGTACTTCTTCCGGAATCGCCGAAATCGTCCCTGGTTCAGATTCTGAATCACCCTTAGCCATCTGAATGACAAGTTCGTCTAACTCATCAATCTGCTCCTCATGAGCATCTGATGAAGCCTGAAACATATCCAATTCCAGGTGTTCATTTATCGCTGTCCAAACTTCTGAAAACTCATAGTTACTGTCACTTCCTTTTTACCACAAATCGATCGAATAAGCTGCTGAATTCATCGATTAGGAGTTCTGCGAAATCATCCCAAGCAATTTGATCCATCCACGGCTGTACAGCTTCAAACCAAAGTTCCGCCCTATCCTTCAAATATGGTTTCACCAACCTAATTTTGCAAGCCTCTGGAACTGAGTTTATCACGAACAATTGGTCGAATTTCAAAAGCCAAACTCCAGGATTATGGCCACAGAAATACGGGAATTCCATTATCGTGTCCGATGAAAAACAACAAGGTTTAAAACAGAAGGAAAATTACAGTCCGAGAAAAGACCGCTCTGATACCATTTGCCATGCCTTTCGACCCAAAATACCAAACTAGAATTGAATTGAGGGAGAAAATCAGAAGAAATGAGAGAAGTCACAGAAGAATAGAGGGAGAGCAAAGAACGGGAAAGAAGAAAACCCGGGGAGGAAGAGAGAAAAAAGAGGAAAGAATTTTATTCATAATCAGCATGCTTTTCTAAAACTATTACAAGCTTCTCATACGCATTTTACGATTAAAGACTAATAATAATGCTAAAACGATGTCGTTTGATTAATAGTCCTCACATACACCTAAGAAAGTCAGGCCCATTTAAGAGTTGCATCCAAGTAGAACCAAAATATAGACCCATCACTGATAATTTCAATTATACCATTTAGGTACTGTTTTCTTGTTAATTTGGTTAGAAAATTTTTTAATTAGGGAAAAAATTTATTTTGGAAGGAATTTCTTTTGGAGATTTGCGTAGGAAAGAAAATAAAATGTGTAATGATTATTTTTTTTTTTGAATTTATATGAGTGAGTATTTAGAAGGAATTTTAAAATTTGAATTATAAATTTAGTAAAAATGATATTGTTTCTTTGTATAATATTTTTGAGAAAAAAATGATACTTTTCCTGATTATGTTACTAAGAGAACAGAGCCTATCGCCTTGAATTCGGCCTTATATAAATTAAGTATGCAAGTGCATACTCAATTGAATATGTCAAATTCAATGGCTGACCTTGAAAGGACTATAATTTTTCCCTATAACTTGTAGCTTAATATTTATAATTAATAATAGCCTTCGAAAACATATAATTAATAATCCCTCTGTTCAGTTAGAAGAGTTTACTTTGTAATACTGTTTTTAGTATTACAAAATGAACTTTTCTACTATAATAGAGGGAGTAATATATTTTTTAAAGGCTTAATCACTATTTACCCTCTCGTGTTATTCCCTTTTCACTACTTACCCCTTCATGTTTTTAAAACTAACTCTTTACCCCCTTTGACTAAGTCATGTGTAATAATCATTGAAATGACAATATTACCCTCATTAAATGATGACATCCCCGCCACATCATGATTTCTTTCCTTCCTTAGCCACGTCACCTACCTTATCTCTCTGCCACATCATGCATACGTTGGCCCTCGTGAGTTCCTCCTCAAGAAATTCAAATTTCAGAATTCAAAATTTAAATTCAAAATTTTGAGTTGAGTAGAAAAATAAGTTTTTTTTATGTAAAGTTTTGGAAGAAAAAAAATTGATTCTAGTAGAAATGAATAAAAAAGAACATAGTCTTATGCTCTTTTATTTAGACAGTTGAGAGAGAGTAAATGATAGAACTAATTGGAATTATAATTAGTATAAAAAACATCACTAGCGTAGTGGTTAGTTCACACTCATTAGAGTTGAAGGTTGTGTGTTCAATCCCAAGCTAGTAGCAAAATTTTTGCCCATAACGTGGCGGAGAGAGAAGGTAGGTGACGTGGTGTTACTGGGTGCACCTCCCGTGCTTACCCCCAATACGCCCCCTCAAGATGGACTATCTATGTTTATAACATACATCTTGGAAATTGAGAACGCATGGGCAGTAATTTTAGGGATCCATTTGTTGGTGAAGCAAAAGATAATCCTTTGAGAAGACTTTGAAGCCAAGTAATCTCACAAGAAACAATAGCCATAGCTCTATACTCCGCTTCAGCTGAAGAACATGAAATGGTAGATTGCTTCTTAGCCTTCCAGGAAACCAAGCTATCACCCAAGAACACACAGTAACCAGACACAGATTTTCTAGAATCTATACATGCACCCCAATCTGCATCACAAAATGCTCGGAGCTGCAGATTAGACAAAGCTGGAAAGAATAAACCTTGACCAGGTGCAGCTTTGAGGTAACGAAGAAGATGATGGGCAGCCTAAAGATGTGGAGTGCGAGGCTGGGACAGGAACTGACTCAGCTTATGCACAGCAAAGGAAATATCAGGCCGGGTCAAATTCAGGTACAAAAGGCGGCCTACTAATCTTCTGTACTGAGAAGGATTTTCTAGAATATGGCCTTGAGAAGCAGTGAGGGAGACTTTGGGATCCATGGGAGTAGTTACAGGTTTGGATGCCAACAAACCATAATCTTCAAGAAGTTGAAGAACATAGTGACGTTGAGACAAGCAAATCCCTTTCGAGGAATGAGCAATTTCAAGACCAAGGAAATATCTCAACAAGCCCAAGTCTCGTAATCTGAATTGAGTTTGAAGGAAGGATTTGAGCTGATCAATATGCTCCGGTGAAGGCCCCATAATAAGAATATCATCTACATATACCAAGAGAATAAGAAATGAAGATCCAGATCCTCTATAGAATAAAGAATAATCAGCCTTGGATTGTAGAAAACCATGCTGAAGTAGAGCAGTAGTAAATTTGGAATTCCATTGTCTTGAGGCTTGCTTTAAGCCATAAATTGATTTATGCAACTTGCAAACCATTTTCTGTGAACTCCCTTGTGGAGGATGACAAGAATGACCCAAAGGCAAGTCCATATAAACTTCCTCAGATAAGTCGCCATTAAGAAAAGCATTATGAACATCTAATTAATGAATGGACCAATTATGAACAGCAGCCAAGGCCATAATCACTTTCACAGTGACGAATTTAGCAACTAGAGAAAAAGTTTCCACATAATCAATGCCTTCTTGCTATGTGTACCCCTTAGCTACCAACCGAGCCTTGTATCTATCAATACTACCATCAGCTTTACGTTTGATCTTATATACCCAACGACATCCAATGGAATGCTTGTCAGGAGAAAGGGGAACAATAGACCAAGTAGAATTGTTCTCCATGGCTCTTAGTTTATCTCTCATGGCAGATCTCCAATGTTCAGAATGAACAGCTTGATGATAGAACTGCGGTTCAAATTCTGAGGATAATTGGAGGATAAAATTCCAGTAGTTTAGAGACAGGGAGGAATAAGATAGAACTTTAGATAATGGATAAGGAGTAAGACAAGAAGGGGGAATGGCAGAAGAGGTAAGTAAATGACAGTGGTAGTCATTGAGGTAGGATGGAGGATTATGTAGGCAATTGGAGCGCCTAGGAGGAGGAATGGAGGTAGATGAGGAAGCAGAGTCAAGGGGAATGGAAAAATCAGATAAGGGGTGAGGAAGAACAAGATGAGGAAAGGGATCATCGGAATTGGTGAAAGAAAGAAGGGATTGGAATGGGAAGATGTGTTCATGAAAAATCACATCACGAGTGGTAAAGAATTGTTTAGATTCAATATCAAACATCTTATAAGCTTTCATACCTACAGGATAGCCTACAAAAACACATGGTCTAGCTCTAGGCTGAAATTTTGTTCTGTGAGAGCTGAGAGTAGAAGCAAATGCAAGACAACCAAAAACTCTTAAAGAGTGATAATCAAAAGGTGTATTATATAGTAATTCATAAGGAGATTTATTGTGAAGTAGAGGGGTAGGAGTTCTATTAATCAGAAAGGTAGCTGTGGCAAGGGAATCTGTCCAAAAGTGAAGAGGAACCTTGGACTGAAAGTATAAAGCTCGGACAACATTCAACATATATTGATGTTTTCTCTTTTCTACAGAGTTTTGCTGAGGCTTACCAACACAAGAAAATTGGTGAATTACTCCTTTCGAAGCAAAGAAATCCTTCAATGTTAACTCTAGAGCATTATCAGATCGAAACACCTTTATTTGGGTGTTGAATTGAGTGGCAACCATATGAAAATAAGTGGGAATAATGTGCACAACCTCAGACTTATGTTTGATCAAATAGATCCAAGTGTATCTAGTGCAATCATCGACAATTGTAATAAAGTATCTATGACCAGAATGTCCAGCAGTATGATGAGGTCCCCATATATCACAGTGAATCAATTCAAAATGATGTTTGGACATATTATTTTGAGAATCAAATGGCAATTGTTTCTGTTTTGCCAATGGACAGATATGACAAGGATTTTTAACATGCAGATTAGTAGCATCTACATCAATGTTGGGATTCAAAAGAGCTAGTCTAGAGTTGGAAAGATGACCAAGTCTATGGTGCCAAGTCTCAGCAGAAACTTTATTAACTCTAATACTAGTATTATCAGGCTTAGTACAAAGATCTACAGGCATTATTTCAGCCACAAGCACATATAGATCTTCAAACCGACTACCCTTGCCAATCATCCTTTTGTTGATGGGATCCTGAATTTCAAATCCAGAATGAGAGAAAAGTACTGTGAGGTTAGACTCCAAGGAAAGAGCACTGATGGAAATCAAGTTAATCCTAAACTCAGGAACATATAACACATCCTTTTAGAAACAGATTATGACTGAGCTGAATATCCCCAATGAACAAGACTTTGATTGAGACACGATTAGGCAAAGTGATTCTAGCATTATGTATTGGCTTCAGTTTAACAAATGAACTTGCTGAAAAACATATATGCTTAGATGCACCAGAGTCAAGTATCCATATATTTGGAGAAGAAAAGGAATGATTCAGTGCCATAGAGAAACAAATACCTGCTGCATGAGTGCCCTGAGGTCCATTAGATGCAAGAGTGGCAGAAGTCAAATGGTTGGAGAGCATGCTCATGAGCTGATGGCATTGAGAATCATCTAGATGATTAAAGAAGCTGCTCACTGAATGGACTGACTTACCAACAGGATCAACAGGAACAGGAACATTTATTGGATAATTGCTCATTGAGTGGGCAATTTTCTCACAAGAATCCTGTGGAAGGCAAGCAGAGAGCTGATTAACAGATACATTGTGTGGAGTAGAAGTGCGCTTGCCTTGTCTATAGCCTGGAGGATATCCATGTAGCTTATAGCATTTGTCAGCAGTATGACCCTAGAATTTGCAGTGAGTGCAAAAAGGCTTGTCTCGTTTTGGTTGCTTAGAGAAATTGGTAGTATGTCCAGCAGAGTTGGTGAGGGCAAAGGCAACACCTCCATTAGGCTCAGAAAGTCCAGAGAATTGAGAACCAACCTGTCATTGGCGTTCTTCCTGAGAAATTAAGGAGAACACCTTGTTGATTGGAGGTAAAGCATCCATCAATAACACCTGACCGCGACTCTGAGCATAAGAATCATTCAGCCCCATAAGGAATGACATAATATACTCCATTTGATAGTGTGAGTGTAGTTCCTTCACACCTCCATAAACACACTTTCCACAAGAGCAAGATGGCCTAAAATTACTCAACTCTATCCATAGAGCCTCGAGTTTAGTGAAATAATCACTAACAGAAAGTTGATCCTATCGAAGATTGATTAGATCACGTATGAGTTGAAAGATCCTAGGTCCATTGGTTTGCTGAAATCGCTCCTTGAGATCAAGCCAAATTTCAGAGGCAGATTCAGTGAATATGATGCTGGCAGAAATCTCTTTGGAGACAGAGTTAAGAATCCAAGAAATAACGATGTTGTTGTTTATGATCCACGAATTGAGCAAAGCGAGATCAGAACCAAAAGGTTTGGGAAGAGATCCATCAAGAAAACCAAGCTTGTTCTTGACAGAAAGAGCAATCACCATAGCTCGACTCTAGGCCGCGTAATTGTCTCGAACGAGTGGTTGAGATACCAAAACGAGACCAGGACTATCGGAGTGATGCAGAAAATATGGATCAATTGAAGAATCCATGGATGAACTCATTGAATTGGAGATAGCTGTGATGAACAGAAAAGATAATCAGAAATCTTCGGAGAAGATGATCGGAAATCTTCGGAGAAGATATCTGAAACCTTCGGAGAAGATGATCGGAAACCTCTGGAGAAGATGATCGGAAACCCTAGAGAAAGGAATGCTCTGATAACATATTAACTGAGAATGAATGAATGAATTTGGGAAGCACTTGACTTTTCTCATTGATTCAATAAGCTTATATAAGCTTTTCTGTTCCAGAAGAAAGAAGAAGAAATATCTAGCTAGCCAGCTCAGCACAACTAACCGACTAATCTAACTGAAATTATAATTACTAACTGATAAATCCAATACCCCGCAACCCCATCGATGCCCCATGAGCATAAACTGGCATGTTGCAGCTCGTGCTCGAAGCTGTGAACCGACGAAAACTTATTGAGTGCGTTATCGCACCATGCGTCGCATCATATGTCGGACAGCAGAGGACGCCCATCACTAAGGCGCCCTGCACTTGGCGTGGCATTACCGGCCCGCACACAACCTAGGCGCATAACATAACACGGCCGTGCGCCGCCCAAGCACTCCTCGCAAACCCTCGCCACAGCATAAGCGCGCACCTCTCGCCATATCCTCAGCGCACGCCCCGCGCCTCAGCAGCAGCGCGCCCTGGGACAAGCTCCAGCGCCGACACCTCTCAGAGCGCCCAGCACCACAACGACCTTGTCCAACGGCGCCCAACCTTGTATATATTGATTTGTGTTATTTGTTTGTAATATTTCATGTTATTCTAGTTAGGAAGGTTGGGGGATATTAGTTTTAGTTAGATACGTGATACAAGATCACCCATTTTAGTACGTGTTGATCCCCTTACCGGGCACTTGGGATTTTTCCTCTTTCTAGTTGTTGGTGGGTTGATGTAATGCAAGCAGGAGTTGGGTTCCCACCACCCATTTAAGCTCTTGGCTACTTCTTGTAATTTTCTTCTTTTATTAATGAAAACCAAGTTTTGGCTTATGAGTTTGCCTTCGTTTATTTTCATTCATTCGGATGGCTTAATTGCAAGTACATCGGGAACGAGTCCCAGATGCGGGAATTGGCAGAATCTTGGCTAGCGATAGCCTTGCTTGCCACACGGCGCACTCATTTTGGTGATTCAAAAGTGCGCCCCGTGACACGTGGCCAAGGAGGGAGATAAATCATGACGTGGCGGAGAGGTACACATGATTTAGTCAAAGGAGGGGTAAGTAGTGAAAATGGAATAACATGAGAGGGTAAATAGTGATTAAGTCTTTTTTAAATGATACAAAAGGGGACTAATATGTGACGCGGACAAATTCAATGTATTATATAAATCAGATATGTTAAGCTGACCTATCAACCTATATACGATTAGAAATCATCACCCAAACAAGCAAACCTTTAATAATTTCTGACACTACACCAAAGCACGACATGTTAACACTGCCCGTTGTGCCATTCTTGGCCCAAATTGTCACCCTTTGTTAAAATGTAGATGATACAAGGAAATGCACTTATCCTTGTATTGCATTGCAAATATGCAACAACCACCTACATCTTTGCATCAACAGCCCATATCTCATTCCGACAAACAAACGAACAAAAAAAACCAACAGCAACATGAGGGTTTTCAAAATCTTCTAGTAAACTCCTGTACCATGTTACAAAAGTTTTCTAGCCAAACCATATTACATGAGAAAAAAGAAACAGCATTTTCTATTCAAACTATCATCTTTCAACATAGTTAGTTGCTTTTACCTTTCTAATGATTTTGTTTTAGATTTCTCTTCTTTTTTTCACCTTTCTGTACTATGACAAGGAACAACAACAACAACAGCAACAACTGATCTCCATCAGTAACCATAGGAGGAGGAGTATCCCATGTAGTTATACCTAGAACGGATGTTGTGATAATTGTACACAGGATCTCCATAATCCACAGCCTTTATCACCATTGCTTCGCGCCGCCCATCCTGCTCCTGAACCGCCCCGAACACAATCTCATTCGTCTCACAGTTCTGTTCATAGTAAGTCTGAGACCTCGAAGACTGCTGCTTTTGATGATGCTGCTGCTGATGCTGATGCTGATGTTTTTGCAGTTGTTGTTGTTGTTGATGCTGCTGATGGAGCTCTGCATTCCATCCACCACCACCGTAGTAATTGGCTCGGCTCGGCTTCAAGTGTGGGCCTTTCTCCATTTCTTTGGTCATGAAAGGGTAGACCTTTCTTGGTGTGTGATCTCTTGATTCTACAGAGGGAGGCTCATCTTCATGTGGGATCACATAGCTTTCTTGCATTGGCCAGGGATTCGAATGATGCCTCGAAAGCTGATGAGGATGGTATTGCTGCTGCTGCTGCTGCTGAAATGGATGGTGGGATTGGGATGGCTGCCTTTTCCTGAACCCTGAGAACATCCCTCCTAATATTTCAATTACAGATGATCCAGTGTTTACAAAAAGCTTTCCTAACGAACCAAATATACCATCTTCCTCCGCCTTTTCATATTCGCTTTCTGCCGGGATTAATGGAGGCCTCACTGGTATATGAGGCCTCTGATACGGCGCTGGCGGCATCCCCTTTGCAGGAATTCTTGGATCCTAGAGATCAGGATAAAGAACAATGATTATAATAATGCTAATTCAAAGGAAGAAAAATGTCCCTTTTAAGGCATTGAATAGCTTACAATGTCTGAGGAAAAAATAGCTGCAACTCTACGTTGTAACAAGGCCAACATGTAGCCAAAGAAAGCAGCAGCAGCAAGCACAGCTAGACCTGCACATGATTAATCTTCAGTTTCGATGATTAATGGATTCAATGGATATGAAAAATGAAACCAAAAATTGTTAACGTTGTACCTAAGTTAGTTTTGTCATCAGACTGGTAAGAACAATCATGATCATGAAGTTGAATTTCCCGAATAGCCTGGTTTCCTCTGTCTACAACCAAAAGTGAACAGGTGCTTGGAACATAGACCAAATCGAAATCATCTGAAAATTTTGCATCTTCGCTTGGGCCATCAATATGACCTCCTCCTCGGCTCCATTTCCCCCCAGCCACCGTCACAACCCCTGCACAATGAAACAAAATGAACTTTTTTTTTTTTTCTTTTTCTTCCATTAAATTGTGGCTATTCCAGATCTACCCTCTCAAGATAAGAGATGGACCCGTATGTCCCACCATGGGGCCCATCCATTTTCCCGGAGGATAGACAAGGAAGATAGAACTAGGGTAGACCGAAGATCTCAAGGGAAAAGGAAGATGATTTGGAACAGGAGGATCTGCGGATTTACCTTTGTCACTGATTTTCCTTATTGCCATGTTCATAGTGTCAGCAACATAAATATTTCCCCTGTCATCCATTGTCAACCCTTTAGGATGGTTCATCCTGGCTTCTCTTGGCCTACCGTCGACATGCCCGGAGTACCCTTCCGGTGATCCAGCAACCAACTTGGGCCGGCTATCTGTCGTTCATACATTCAGTTCAATAGGCAAGAAACTGGCAATCAAATGACGAGACTAAAAGTAGCAGCGAACACTAATAAGTTGCAGAGGAAAGTCAGTATGGAGCTTACAATTAGAACTTGGGAAGTAAAGAAGGCACAAATTTGATTCTTTTCCGGCAATATAACAAAAGGATACTCATTTTTCAACCACATTTGGGGGGGGCATCTTCTTGGTGCAGATTTAAGAGTTCTTTCTTTCTTCGTCAAATTAAAAGAGGCAGGAAGAAACGATTCTCACGTAAAGAATAAAGTGGGGAAGGTTGAAATCGTCCGGAACTTGGTATCAAAACAAAAGCAAAGCTACACAAATCTCCACAAAGTTGGAAGCAGTTCACTCTCTAAAGGGGAAAAGAAACTTATTGTCCTTCAAAAGTAGAGTCTTCTTATAAACAAAAGTTTCGCATTATGAATTCAGATTTCAGAACTAAAAAGATAAAGGGGAAATGGGAAAGTGGAAAAAGAAAACCAGGGTCCACTATGCTAAAGAACCTCCTTGGGGACAAACAGTGATCGATAGAGATTCAGAAGAAATGAAAAAACTGTAAATTTCTATTGGCAAAATGGGATGACTGGGACGGATTATACGTGGATGAAAATGAAAATAAGAAAAAAGAAAGGCCAAAAAAAAACTTACACCGCGACAATGGAGTTGAGATCTTGTAGATGTTGCTATTTTCAGAATCCAAAACTAGCAAGTCCCCCGATGGCGACACCTCCACCGAGTACGGTTCAATTCCAAGCTTGCTCCCATCAAAGACGGTCTCAACATTGTAGCCACCCTCAAATTTCATCATAGAGCGGCTTGAAGAAATTTCTATATTAAAAAAAGTTAAAAAAAAAAAAAAAAACCCATCAATTACACTAATGCAGCATTGTCAGAAAACCAACAGAAATTATATTTCTTGAAATCACGAATCTTGCTTCCTGACCTGGTTTGCTCTCCGATTTAAGCGACCACAGCCACTTGAAAAGCGCAGAGGCGACATTCGTGACAACCCCTCCAACAATTTCTGCAGACAAATCCGACAAGAACCAATTTTTAGAGGTAAGAATCATAACAATCCAGTTCGCAAAAATAAAATGAGGGATCAGAACAAAGCAATTGCACTATCTGCGTGCATGTACTCACTCGCAGCAGGGGTGGCGGAAGCAGACGAGCACCCAGAAATCAGGAACACGAGAAACACAAAGAAAACGATCCACAATTTCCCCATGGCTCTTTTCGTTCAGTTCACAAAAAAAAAAAAACCTCTGCATATGCTCCAAAACAGAGCCCACAAACAGAAAAAGAATGTCTGTATGCCTCTTTTGTTTATAAAGGGTAATTAATCAACAACTCACACAGAGATGAAACGAAGAACGAGGGTCTCAGGGGAGATTTGGCAGGGAAAAAGAAAACAAATGGTGGGATTATGGAAGATTTTAGTAGTAGTAAGACAGAAGGGAGCTCAGTACAAGGCAAGAAAAGCAGTAAATGAAAAAATAAAGAAAAGGGGATAAGAAAGGGAGGGGAAGGAATAAGCATGGAGGGGTCACTGGAGTTAATACTAAGCATGTTCTTTTTGTTTCGTTTTGAAAACGATTTTAGTTTTAACAGTAAATTTAATATATTTTAATTATATTTCATTATTTTTAATATAACCTTTTATTATTCAGCATTTACTTTTTATATTTTTAATACACTTTTTACATTATAAAATTATTTTTCAAAACTTATTTTCAAATTTAGTTTGAAAACAAAGATAGAAAACATGCCCTAAAAGTAAAAGTAAAATAAAGAAAGAGAGAAGCTTATGCTATCTGTTTTTGTCTTAACTGCATTTTTTTTTTCTGAATTAGCCGTCTTTTTTCTTAATTCATGATCCCGACCCAAATAGTCCTACTATTGTATTAACAAAGAGCCACCGTTATGGTATTGTCCTTGTAGTATCTATAAGAGGTATCAAATTGTGAAATGTTATGTTTTAGAGAGTTTAGTGGTTAAAATGATAAGAAAACGTCAATTTTTTTGTTAAAATTAGTTGTCAAATTTAATAAGATGGGTGGGATGACACGTTATTTATAGTTTAATGGCTAAAATAACACCAAAAAAAAAAAAAAAAATTTAGCGTTCAAAAGTTCACATGACCGAAAGTTGGGTGACGAGGGTGTCATCTGTCTTCTTTTTTTTTCCTTCAATTTTCTATGTGTTAGGTTTTTACGGTGATCTTTCCACTGCTAAATTTGCTATGTGCATTTTCAGTAATACACGATACATCGGACTAAATGCAATGTACTAGAGGCTAAATTCAATTTGTCATGTATGAAGCAATTATATCATACACAAGAGGATAAACAATACTTCATCCGGTTCATTAGAAGAGTCTACTTTGATCCATGCATAATATATTATGAGTGTCAAGGTACAACACCTAAAATAGTTTATTTGACATCGTTTATTTCATTCATTTATATCTTTACTTATTAAGCATGGACTAAATTGTAAACCACAAACGATTATATTAGTAAGGGTAGGATGAGTAAAAAATTTGAAACCGAACTCTTCTATTTTAAAAAAAATATTGTTGAAAATAGATTTTTTTTATGAAACAGATAGAGTATATGTGAAACATAAGAGACTAAGGCCCTATGTGGTATGATTTCCAAAACATGGTTTTGAAATTTATTTTGATTTTATAATATTAAAATTGTATTGGGAATGTAAAAAGGTGTATTGAAAAATGTAAAAAGATGTATTAAAAATGATGAAAATTTATTATAAAATTAAAAATTTTCTCAAAACCATGTTTTGAGAATCAAAACAAACAGGACCTAAACTTTGATAAGTAATTTATTGGGAAATTTCTATTAAGGGTATAGTAAAAAAGTAAAATTATTAAAAAATGCATAACTTTTTTATACTTGTTATTATAGGCAGTAAAATATTTTTAATAGTTTTACAATTATCAAAAGACTATTTTATCCTTCCTCACAACACTTTAAAAACTAAATTTAATACTATTTTACCCTTAATAAATGAGCAGTTAAACTCAATATATAATAGACAAAACTTAATATGTGATACATCAAATTTTAAAATTAATACTCATAATATTCACACGATACTAAATTAACTTTAAGTAGAATAACATAGAGAAATTAGGGCAACAAATTTAAACTAGAATCTCATATATAATGTGGGCTTGGCTTTTTGGTAATTCGCGCACCGTTTCAAGAAGACATGCGCATTGCTTGGACCATTTGCCCTTGTGAACTCATCATCGACTACTAGAAAATCAAGTATGACGCGTGCAGAAAAGGGCTCATGAATCATCTGTAAACATCTACATCTACATCCAGAGTGACACCGTTTCAACAATATTACTCGAGTTTCTCTGACATCCACAACAACATGCGAAACTATATAATCTGAGATTTATAACTCCAAACATAATATCAGGAAATATATATATATATATATATTTTCTTTCTTGGTATACTAATAGCACTTCACATTCCATGCACAAAGAGTAACGAAAAATGTTATTTAGATGGGTACTTTACAAGATTAAGTGTTACGGGCTAAATTTCTCACGCTTACAAAAGAGCAACCCGTGACAGAATCTGATACATACTATATGCCTACTATTCACACTCGATAAACCATAGCCACCTCAAGAGTGGATGCCCGAGGAAAACTCCATGCATACGTTGGCCCTCGTGAGTTCCTCCTCAAGAAATCGTAAACTTTGTTTATCACCACTCTTTTCATGAAGCTCGAACCGCTCTTTGCCTTCACGTACGAGTGCGTCAGTATAAACGCTAGCCCAGATTCCCTGGCTTCCATCAATTCCTGCAACTCCTCTTCCACACTTCTATTCATTTGCAGCGTCTTCGGCACCAGAAACCTCACTCTCTTCCTCGGAGCCGCCGCCACCGCCTCCTCCGTTGAACTCATCTCCCGATTCGCTCCGCCGGCGACACCCGTTATTTGAATTTCATCCGAGTTCGAGTCGGGATCGGAGTTGGATCCGCTGGCTTCCCACAGTTTTATACCGTTACTGTAGGTTGATGCTGTCCCGATTACCGTCATTCTGTCGTTATCTTCATCGACGTCATCTGTTTTAACGTTGTTTTCCAGGCCTTCCGATTGTATGAATTCAGCGATGCAGCATACGAGATCTTTTTCGAACTCCACATCATCCATGTGGATATCTCGATAGCCATACCGAGCTATACATCTGTACAATCTGTGCTCTTTCGGGCCAACTCTGCCTACGAGGAATCTTTCTTCAGGTCTTACGTGAGGAACTGGCACTGATTTTATGCAGAGGAAGACGAGAACTTGGTGAAAAGCAGGGAGATTCGTGACGAAATGAGAGAAAACCGCCGGGACTCCGGAGACAAGCTCGGTATGTATCAGACCAATGCCCGGGACACGCACGATTCCGAGGTTTGAGCCGAGAGAGAGGAGCCAAGGGATCGAAACCTTGTTATCGACATCGAACTCGTACTTCTTCCTCGTACCGTAATGCCAGATGTACATGACCGTGAGGAAGATGAATGAGAGAGCAATGGTGACCCAAGCCCCATCGAGAAACTTGATTAGAGAAGCTGAAAAGTAGAGCGCTTCAATGGAACCAAAGAAGAATATGAAACAGATAGCTAGAAAGACACTTCTCCTCCAGCAAAGAACAATCACAAGAGACATTAGGCATGTTGTCACCAGCATCACAGTAATGACTCCCAGACCTGATCCATTAAAATGCAGCATTAGAAAAATTGAACTGAAGTTCCAAGATCATGATTAAGAAATCAAATAGAATAGGAGAGTGAGACCCACATATCACGTCATGGGACTCATTGTGTGAGGATAGATTGGAAAAACAGGAGTATGAGAGACAAAAGATCTCATAGTATAGAACAGAGCAACTTGGACTGATGGACATTCTAATTCTGACACTAACTAGAGGGTGACAAATTCTCATATTCTTCTTTGTGCTCTACAATTGGCAAAACCTCTTCCCGTTTCACTAAAAAGTCATGTTTTCAATACTAAAACAGTATTAAAATTTAGAAACAAGACTCTTTTAGTGGGACGGAAAATTAAAGGGAATATATAGTAAGATTTCTCTTCACTTGATTGGCACACTACAACTGCGTTATACAGATGATTCACATAAGAAACTTTAGAAATTGGTATACCTGATGCGTTGCTTATGTGTTTAGTGTCTCTAAACCCAACTGTAACAGCCAAACACAAGACCATCAAAATCCAGTTGATTTCAGGTATGTAAATCTGCCCATGTACTTCAGATGAAGTGTGTACGATTTTCACCCTTGGAAAGAAACCCAATGCCGAGCACTGTTTGATTATGGAAAAGGACGCGGTGATGACCGCCTGGCTTCCCACCACAGCGGCAAGAATTGCTATTGCAAGAACAGGCAATCTTATCTTTTCTGTGAAAACCAAGAACCAGTTGTATCACAGATATTTGACTGCATATGCAAAACTGAAATTCGAAAGAAAGATGAGTTTATTACCAGGCACGGACACATAAAATCCAATTTGATGATAATCACTTTGCATAAAGTGATGCTTGGAAAGATAAGCAGCTTGCCCCATATATGCGAGGATCAGTGCAGGGTAAACCACAAAAGTGAAAGCTATCTGCAGGGGAAAAGCCAGTCCATTACATGAATTGCTCGCAAGAAGTTTATTTACCTTAAAATTTACACTGTCCCAGCAATCTTAAAATTGAATTGTGGTTATACCTTAATAGACAATTGAGAAAAGTGGCCAAGATCAGCATACATAGCCTCTGAACCTGGAATATGAAGACAGGTAAAAATTAGAGAATACCAGCATGAAAACAACTAGCATACAACTCTGTCCAGTCATTTACCAGTCATGCATAGCAAAATCCCACCCAAGGACATCCAACCTCCTCTTTGGGTCTTCTTCAAGAATTTATACATGTAATAAGGAGAGAGTGCATGATAAACATGGGGATTCCAGTGGAAAATGTTGTACAGTCCAATGGTACTGATGCACAGAAGCCATGTGATTACAATTGGCGCAAAGAGGAATCCTATCCGATGAGTCCCATAATGTTGGAGAAAAAATAATGAAATCAGTATGACGCAAGCCAGTGGAACTTGTACATCTGCAGAGGAAAAGATTAAGAACCTTAAGTACAGACTCGTTTGTGTAGATTGGCAGAAGAGTGAAAACAGTGAATTCTTGTTAAGAGATAAAAAGCAATTCAGAAAATCATGCATGAGTAACACCGTTATATGAGCAGAAGTATGGTGATAACCAAATAATTTCTTTGCAGCTCATAAATGGATCCAAACATAAGGCCAGCTTTCATTGTTCTGAAAGATATGAAGCTGCCAACATTTTTAGGTCTTTGGGCAGAATTTCACCTGGAAGTCTTTCAATTCTATCAAATCCCAATACAAAGGATGACAATAGAATCACTATACCTATGTCCCAACTTTGTCATCCTGGAATGATCCAACAAATTTTTCTGAAGCTAGGTACAAACATAAAGGTTCTAAGGATTGAGGAAAAGTACATCATTTTCTGCATATAGTGATCTAAGTTCTGAGATAAAATTTGCCACGTCATACTAAGTTCAAGTGAATCTGTGTTGAAATCAATCTAAAGTTTGATCAAGAATTGTATCCAATCTTTAGTATCTAATCTCAACATGGTAGATACCAGAAACCAATTATTGAGGATTCAGATCAACTTCTTAACTTTGTCTGATCTAGATATTTTTTAACTCTATTCCACTGTCAGTCCACAAAATTTTACAAGTACAGAATAGTTCATTCAAGTTCGATTGCCATTTTTCTGCCATGATTATTAAAAGTTTCTTCTAATGTTTCAGAAGGACTTAATCCTTGTATTCACTTTCTAAGTAGAACGATTAAATCTGGTCTAAATACTTAAATGCCAAACTTGGAGACCTAACTTTTATTAAGTATACAAACTTGATAGATTTTTGCTGAGGCATAAAAAGTGGGTGACCCATAATGTAGATTTTCCACTCAACTTCTGCTTTTTGTCCAGACACTCCACATTACAGAAAAACCTCTTGATTTTGAAGGAAGTACTAGTTGCTGCCAAAATACTGAAAAAAAAAAAAAAAAAAAAATCAATTTTTGGGGTCCACTACCAACCCAATTTAATATCGTAACAAAGGCAAAATGCCAAATAAGCATCTCCAAAAGCCTAAATGATTGCCAATTGATTCGGAAGGATTATAGAAAAGGCCATTTTTCTTCCAGAGCCATACATTCTACAGTTGCTGCCAAATTTTTATTTCTAACCATTCATTTTCTGATCCAAATTGTAAACTCTTTATGCATCGAGCTCAAAAAGTGAAAAACAACAAACAAATTTGGAGAAGTTTTCAATAAGTTTGGCCTCTCAACTGAAAAAATTTGGCTAAATACGTGTATCAACCTAATAGTTGGTCACAAAGATCAATAACAGCAAAATTAAGGTGCTTACACTGATGATGTGTTTTTGCCATGGAAAGTTCTAGTCCAGAAACTGCAGAAAAAACTGTAGACATAACCAAATCAATCTCTTGTCAAATTTTCAGCTGCCAAATCCAAAAGTTTCATTCAATAAGAAGAAGAAGAAAAAAATTATAAGAATTTTACTCTCCATACCCGAAAGTGCAGGTGTAAGGACTCCATCTCCGATGACCATACCAGTTCCAATCAAGGCCAAGATAAGCAGTATTTTTTGCAGAAGTTTGTGTTTCTCCAATGTAGACTTCAAGCTGAACCCGGGACCCTTAGCAGTAATCTCATCTCTGTTATATTCGAATAACGCCTCATCAGCAACCTGGCCATTTGGCAAATTGTTCACCCGGGCATAGCGGCATAGCAGTGAATACAGAGCAAAAGTTCCACCTTCACCATTATCATCCGCTCGGAGCACCACAAATACATACTTAAGCAGAGGAATAAGAGTTAATGTCCAGAACACAAAAGATAGCACTCCATATATTTCCTCGTTGGAATCTGAATGTTTAATGTCTTCTGCGAAAGTGCTCTTGTACACATACAGTGGAGAAGTGCTTAAATCTCCATATACTACGCCGAGACTCTGATAAGCCAATGTCAAAACTGTCATCCACGACTCTCTCTGCAACAAGAAAGATTAACGTGAATAAGCACAAAAAAGATGCTATCTTTATACATGGGACTGAGACAATACTCGTTAGAAATTGCTTACCTTGATGGGATTTCGACTAGCTTCAACATCCATCGCAGTTCCTTCAGAATTACTAAAAGCTCATTCCTTTGCATCAACTAAGAGAAATTTGAAGGTGTCCCAGATGGACAAGAAACCAACGTTGGTTCAAGATACTCGAAGAAATCCAAAAATTTGAAGGGAAACGATCGAGGACTTTGACTACGAGAAGAGAAAAGGCTGGCAATTCAGCAATGGGAATATCTAAAGAACAAGCACGAAACACCACAACGTGAAACACATATTCAGAACTACTTCTATAGCTACGAGGAAAGTTGGTGAGACACACAATTTGTGTTGAAGAATGTGTTCTATTACACAATGTATGCGTGTGCAGATGGATAATAACGAAAGAAAGTAGGAATTATAAAGACTAATGCAAGTTTAGGAAAAGGTTTACTGCAGAATCAAATCAAACTGGTACAAATGATAAACAGCCACGAAAATGATGACAACATTACAAGTTAGTGACCTTTAGGTCCACAAGATAAGCACTATTGCAAATCAATCCAATAAATTGCCAAATGGAGTGTGACTACACAAAGAAAGCCATCATCGTGGGGGTTCTGTTTGGTATTTATCTGAATTTGATTCTCTTTTTTTTTTGTTTTCATATTTTCATTTTATATATATGTGTGTGTGCCTTTTTCGTGAGATAACATAGGATGTGGCCCAGCAGCCCAAGTGGAGTCGCTTCATGATTTTATGAGCTGATGCCTCCCTGTTTTATGCATCTTCCAGAAACTGAACACTTAAAAGAATTTCAGAAACCGGTAGTTTGTCAGTGTTTGCACACTCACTGACTATAATTTGTATCATTCCACCCGGAGAAAATATACTAATGATACACTCAAAGCTCAAAGATCACACCAATGGTAAATACAGTAGGTGAAAATGACATCTTACCATAAGGTAAAGAGAATCAGGATTGGTAACATATTAATATGATCTTGCTCAATGCTGATCATGACACTGATAGGCTGATGCCCAGTTCTTGGACTGTAGATCAAGACTGCAACCGTTAAAAAAAAGTTACTCGTCAATCCATATATAACTCAACTCGATAATGACTAAAGAAAATACACCAACACTCAAGAGTAAAACCAGTGAAAGGGCAAACAAGTAACAGCCCAATGATTAGAACATTAAATACAAACCTGTCTTCTTCAAGTTGTTCTGATTATTTAACCTGTCCAATGGACAGAGTCAATGTCCACAATCCACTGTCGCGGCATGGCTTGCTAAAGAAAACAGAGATTAATAGTAAGTTAGAACTTACTGTTAAAACTGGTCGGAAGAACATTAATTACTGTTTTTGCTCAATCAAATTAGAGTTTAATATCTCAAATATGACAACAAAAGGAAACAACAGTTAAACCATCCCAAATGCCAATTGCATAACCTCTAAAATCGAAAACCCAGCTAACCAATGAGGCTTTTTCTCTGTTCACAATTTAAGGAAAGTACGAGAATGGGGGTAATAAACAAATGCTTGGAAGGGAAGATAATTGAAATAAGGTCCGAAAGTGACTGACTTTTAAATGAAATCAGGGGAACATATACTAATTGAGATTCTGTATGCTCGTTGGATTATCCCCCCCACTTTGAAGATTAAAAAAATGGGGGAAATTCAATTCCTCTTCTGACTATCATGGAAAGAAATGATAAAATAAAATACCCCCTGCTGAAGCGAACGCGGCGGGGTTGATTTTCGCATGATTCGTGGAGTGGAAGATCCATCCATCGCCATAGTCGGAGACGAACATGTGTGCATATCCGCCCCACGTTCCTGCAAATGAGAGTGGCAATGGCATTCCAAGCTCATTCTGTTTCAGAGCATTAATATAAGGAGATCAGCTTATTATTTATTATTATTGACGACGATAATTCATCAATCCAAAGATTCCAATTCTTTCCCGGGAGATCAGAGATCCAGAATTATGGACTTCTCCGATGAATCAGATCCGGCGCCAACTGCCAAGAGTATGCAAAACTACCTTCAGCATTCATTCAGGGAACACTTTCAATTTGCAGAACAAATTACTACGCAATTCAATTTCATCAAACGAAGCCTGAATTCTCCCAATTATACATTTGATATTCACCTGACAAAAAATTAATATCGTCAAGTAATAATTACCAAGTGATACTACTTTAGCTATTGAATTTGTTCGTGATCAATATTATTACTGTTCGAATCATTTTCCTTGTTACATTAGCTTTTAGTATCACTAAAACGCTGGTTTGACCAAGCTACTCTAGTCTCTTACTTGTAAGGTTTATATTGGAAATTCAGAATCTTGAAACACAATTAATTGATTTTGACCCCTACACGTCACCAAATGTTAGTAAAGATGAACAAAATCAACGTCAACCATACATTTTCTATGCAATTGGTCTTCGTATATTCTTATTTATCAGTGAATTAAATTATACCGTATGACATACGAAGTTGTATCAGGTTTTTTAGTTTGAAAAAAAAAAAAAAAAAAACATTTCTTTATTTGTTTCTGGGTAAAATAATCATATGTTTTATAGATAACAGTGCTTAATGCTTAAAATTATTTGATAAAGCAATAATAACTTCCGCATTGTTTGATAACAAAATTCCAAACCTCTTAATTTATTAACCACTGCTTATTTTCTTTAGAAAAATTAAGCAGTAAAAGTCAGTTTATTGCTTATCACTTAATGCTCCACGTAATATTTTTTCAAAACAATTCATATTTCATTTTCGAAACTACCCTTTTTATTTTATTCATATTGATTTAACTATAAATATTTATTTTGAATAAATTATTCTTTTATTTTTTTTCTTCCATGTATCTTAAACTTTTTCATCGTAATATTGTCAAATAAAATTTATTTTATTTTTTATTATTGTATTTTGGTATTAAAAATTTATTTAATAAATTATATCATTTACCTGTTTTTATAAATCTCATTTATACGACGTATTTAATATTACTTATATAATTTTATTAATTATGTGTGAGTTTTATTGTAAAATTTTTTAATTTCTTTTATAATGCAATAGTGTACTCCCTTTTTATTTTTAAGAACTTTAATAAATTATAATAAATCATTTTTTTTGTATTTTAATCATTCAATTTAATGTATTTTATCTTTTTTTATTTCCTTATAATTTTCATTTATCATAATTTATGCTTCATTATAAAATTTGATATTTCGCATACATAAATAAAAAAAAAAAATTTAATGCAAAGGTAAAATGGTACATTTTCAAGATTTCAGCATTAGGATCAGCATATTTATCAAACAAGATCGAGTGATTAAGCATTCTGATTTAGAGGTTCGAAAACTATATTTCAGCATTAAGATGCTAAGAGCTTAATCAATTCAGTATTATGGTTTCAGCATTAAGTATTTAATTTTTATCAAACGGGCCCTAAGATAATTTAAATAGTACAGGTTAAGGTTAGGGTCATTTTTGTCATATCACTTCTTTTATTACTTTAGCTGATAGTTTTTTAAAAAAAATTTTGAATCGTACTCTCTAACTCGTAAATGATTGTATCATTGAACTCTTTCAAATTTTAACGGGATATATGGTATATTTATTTTAGTGTTACAAGAGACGAAGAGAAAATGACACATCACACATAAAAATTAATTGTAATTAAGGCTCAACTTTATGGGTGAGATATGGTTGTAATTTTGCATAAAGATGCTCTTGAAGGAACTCTGTATGTTCTATCCTTGATTAATCTACTCAATGATAAGTATCTCTTTCGTTCCATTAGCAGAATCCACTTTAAAATTTTTTACTCATCTTACCCTTATTAATATAATCATGTGTGGTCTACAATTATCACATACCTCCTCAGACGTTGTACATTAATATTTATATAGAACGGAGGTACTACAAGAATTGAAAAGAATTATGTCCAAATATACTTCATGAAAGACCATATATTTGATCCAATCTACAACTTTTAGAAATTTAGATAGCTTCTTTATTCCAAATGGAAAGAAAACTTTTATTCTTTTCCAATGGTACAAGTATTTGACTATTTGTTTACATAGTGGAATTAAATATTAGTGGCTTGGTCCAAAATGTAGTTTTACCCCAAAATTTCTACCTTTGGATTCTTTTATACACAATCTGTCTCATCTAAAAAATAAAATAAAGCATACTATGCCTTATACCATGAGCTTTGTCAAACATCCTTGCATTATGAGAATTCAGTAGTCGAGATGTAAATGGTATATAATATGCGTGGGACAAACATTTGAATTAGGAAAAAGTAATAAGTCGCCCACCTCATATCTTGTGAATCTCGGGTCGGGTCGGGTCGGGTCGGGTCGAAAGGAGTATTAATTAATAAGAAGTGAGTGAGATGTTGCTTGTTTTAGGCATCCACAACATGTTTATTCCACTAAAGAAGTAACAATGGGGAGAGATGATTATGAAGTAATGTTTGGTCTGATAACATTTCCGTGAATAGATCTTCCAAACCATAATGATGCAATGCCTGCAAACTCTGCACATGTTGAGCCATAGAAATGCATGCTTGAATGCGTTTTTTTATGATGGGTTTTGAAAACATGTTTTAAAAAGTAAGTTTTTAGTATATACATGTATACATAATTAAATAGTAAAAAGTTGTATTGAAAATAATGAAAAATGATTATAGTGTATTCATGAAGACGCGGTCGACCTGATTAACCCTTGATCAGTGGCGGAAGCAAATGGGGGCTGGTGTGGGCTCTAGCCGCCACCAAGCTTGCCGCCGGCTCGGGAGAATATTACCCACCGCTCACCTCCTCCACGTCTCTAGCTCCAACCACAGTCGCACCACCAGCCCCCATCCCTTAACCTCCAACTGCAGTACCCACCTTTTAATTTAGTTGTAATATTTTGTTGTTCAATGTCTCCAACTGTAGCCTCTGTTGTTCATACTTGCCTCTTTGTTTTCTTGCAATTTGCGATTTTGTTGGGTGTTGTTGTAGATTTGGAATTGCTGACTTCATTTTTTCACCGATTGCCCATCTGATTGCCCCTTTTTTTTTTCTTTTTTTTTATTTAATATCTAAAATGGGCTTATAGACATTAGTAATTAAGTAGATCTCTAGCGCCTTTAAAAGGCCTAACCATTTACTTACGATTGTAATTGTAACTTTTAGTATCAATAAACTCTAAAAGTTAAAAAAGTTGCAACTATTTTTTCCGTTTCTATTTTTTTATAGGCTTAGTTCTGGTTTCAAGAGATAAGAACGCACCATATTCCAGTTGTTCATCTTCTTCATTTTTCTTGTTTCTTTTTTCCCTTATTATCCATTAAATATTTCTTCTTTCTTTCCTAATTCCTTTTGCTAGATTTACTTTCTCAAGCCATATATTTTTTGCAGTTTTTTTAAAAACAAATGCAGCAGTTAAAACCTCTTTTGTGCACGAACACAACTGGAACTAATGTTTCATCAAGATTTATGTACTTTTATCGTTTTTATAAGAGTGAGTTTGAAAATTTAATCGCTAAGTACATTTATTTAGTAAAAAAAAAAATTTACACTAGCCCCCACTAATATTAATTTCTGGTTCCGCCACTACCCTTATCCATACTATACTCGGTTCGATTTTGTTTAATAATCGAATTTGATCAAACCAATTCATAATCCAGTTGACACAAGCCGGAAACTCTTAGTTCAAAAATATATTTATAATTGAACTTCAGATTTTCTTGTATCAAAATTAATACGACATCCAGTTGATTTTATTTCTTTCCGTCAGTTTGCATTTTGGTCTGATTTTAGCACCAGGAGGTTTGAAGACATTAGAAAAAAAAAAAAAAATTAACCGTCTTCATGAAATATTACAACAAAAATTGACGGCAAGTATCTAAAATAAAATTCACATTTTGCATATAATTCCAAAAGCTTTGTTTCAATGAACTCATTCTTGGACAAAATTTCAAAAAGCTTTGTTTATCTTTGCAGTTGTAGGAGCTCATCATACAAGAATGTCCCATGATGTTGGGACTCTATCCGAGTAAGAAAGTCGAGGAGATTTCTTCTTTGGTGAGTGATTTTGCCTGATTCTTTCATTCGATTCACCAACACAAGAACGATTACTTCTGTTCTAACAAAATTGTTGTTAAAATATATGATTTTTGTCCGATCGCCGAGGTTTCCTCGTATCGATACTTATGGCTTTTCTTCCTGAAGTTAAGCATCTACAGAAGAACGATTCTGAAACTGTACAACGTACCAAATGGGAAATAGCCATTGCGACAAATTCCCATTAGGACAAAGCTCATACACTAGGAATCTTATACTTCCTTGATTGGTATTCTTAGGCATTTGTACTCATCAGTTCCATCTCTTAAGGCAAGATCCACATGATTGCTCCCATGTTTCAATCTCATCCGAAGAAAGATCACATTGTTCTGTAAGCTTTCTTATGCTGTTTCGAAACCTGTAATTAGCATCATTGACAGAAAAAACTCGAGCAACGACGACCTCTGTTGGTTGTCAGCTTCTCAGTTACACAGCTTAATAATAGCCTATCGTATCAACGTATGAATTCTTGATCCCAACTAAGCAATTCTTTGCTCTGCAGGACTCAGGAATATCTGTCCTGTTTTATTAGCTCGCATTCCCAATCCATGAAGGTATATCCTTTTCTGAAAATTCCCTGGACAGCATTTCTTGTTCAGGAAATCTCCCCCGGATTAGATCTTTAGTCAACTTTATTCATGTCTTTCTTGTCCACTCTCTCACGATAGAGTGTGGGACTCACATGTCACATCATGGGAGACACTTCTCTATGTGAAAGGGTGGACAGAGAAGACGGGAATAAAATTGACCGAAGATCTCATGACCTCCGAAATGATAAATCTGTGCCAATTTGAAGAAAATTGAATGTTTCGCCTGTTAATTCATTATTTCAACTATTAAATGGATTCATTATATATTATGTGTAGTCTACTGATTGGCCTATTTAACGAAGCCGCTGCACATGAGATTTGGCGCCTCATTGATTAATTTCGGCAATGGGATACTACTTGGCAGGGAGTCTCTTATCCAACCGTGATAGTTCTGTAGTTAACTCGATATACCTTTTTTTTTTTCTTTTTCTTTTTTTTTGATACGTGATATAGTAAAGGTTGAACTCGATATGAGACACATAAAGTTAACATATTATGAGATATATCATATACTACTCAATACACGATACATGAGAGAATAAACTTGATATGCTATTCTTCAAGAGCTAACTCGTAACCACGCGCGACACAATACAGGCTAAACTCTACGATATACATCAAACGCTAGAGTCGACACATATATTTTCATAAAGTTCACGAATTACTTGTCAATCTAAACTCAATATACTATCAGACATGTCGAATACAAGTTTTTGCATACTTATAATTATTTTTAATCTACTTTCTTAGTCACTTTTGATTTGGGGAAAACAAAAAAAATCGGAAAATATCATTAATAAAATGTAACCTATGAATGCTGCAGTAACATTTGGTAAAAATCAGAGTTTTCACCCTGTTCCATATTCGTGGGGGATATGCGATGGTATTTGGTAAAAATCAGAGTTTTCACCCTGTTCCATATTCGTGGGGGATATGCGATGGTGAATGCAGAATTTAAAATTGGGAAAATTTCTGTAAGGGGCAGGGAAACTTTCAAAATTAATAATAAGGGTGTAATTTTAGCATAATTTTTTATAAGGTCAGTAAATTATTAGCTAAATAATTAAAACTAAAAATATAATTATATAGACGTATATGCCCTCAAACTCAATAAATAAGGAAAAAAATTGTATTAGTTTAATTTCAATAATCATTTATAATCAAGCAAACTCTCCAATTTCAATCATGTGTTATCATCATGACTCACGGCTCTAGTTTTCAATATCTCTTCATTATAGATTATTCTCTTGTTTTCAACAAAAAAAAAAAGGAAAGAAAATAGATTATCCTCTTGAGTCGACAACTCTTGCTGGATTACAAATCAAACTTTGTCATGGATCTATTTACCCTTTAATATCTTTACATGTTGGTTAATTTGTTCCAGCGATGACACCAAAGGCCACCGAAAAGAAGGATCTGGCAGAAGAAGCCCAATACCGGAAAGAAATTCCCTAATGAGGGCAGAGTCGTTGCTAGAGACAAGAAGAAGTACAGTATCTGTGTTTCTAGATGAATTTGATGACGTTGCATAGAGTTTCTGACTACCCAACTATTCAAGTTCGTTGGGAAGAGATTGACAATGAACTTAATTTTGGTACGAAGGTGCACCCATCTGCGAAAAAAGAAGAATATAACAAAAATTTGATAAGTTTTTGAACAGTGAAAGAGACGATTATTCCCCGTTTGGAAAATGTCAAATTCAATACAAATCATAGTCAATCAATATTAAGAAACAATTAAGGAAGTTTTTCTTTTCTTTTTTTAATGAGGTGAGGGTATTTATTTATATATAAAAATATTTTTAGTTTTTATTATTTAGTTAATAATTTACCGCCCTAATAAAAAATTATACAAAAATTACAACTTTATTATTAATTTTGAAAGTTTTACTGTTCCTAACAGAAATTTTCCCTTTAAAAATTTAGACGGCCGACAAGACTAAGTAGTAAAATGAATGAATGGTGCGCATTTGGAACATTTGCCATAAATACTGTGATAGTTACAGTAGTATCCATCGATGCAAAATTGAAAATGAAATAAAGACAATAACCTAACGTCGTCGAATTAAATGACGGCAGCACTCTTACTGCAGCGAAATTGTTCACGTAACTAGATATTTCCACTTTAAAGGGAATTTTTCTTTCTTCTTTTTTTCACAAATATTGGCTAGCTTCTGTTCTAGGACTAGGGATGACTAAAAATGTACTTGGGTTCGGACACATAGCTTGGCGATAGTTTCGCAGGCTGGCTTTCCATAAGATGCAGTTCAAAACTCATTGGGGGTGAGAATGTCATAAACTAATAGGGTGGGGGTGCACTGAACCCTACATTCCAAAAAAAGAAGGTACTGAAGAGTATGAATTCAAGAAAATTTTCAAATATTTTTGACATTCTTCGTGTACATTTTTTAACGTTTATATTGTTAATAAAATAGGGCTGTTCGAAATTAAAAAATCCAACCTGATCCGAGCGTATTAGTTCGGCTTCGGATCAGATCTTGGGTCCGATCTGAACTTACTTCTTTTTTTTTCCCAATTTTTGGGCCTCCAGCCCTTTTCTTTCAATTTCCATTCTTCCAAACTCCAAATCCACTGTTGCTTAGCTAATCATATCCATCAACACCAATCAAAACCATTAAGCCATTCAAGGAGCGAGTCTTTCGACCGTAGATATGAAGCGGAGGGAGACGGAGGGCGGAATCGACGGCGGCAATGGCTTCGAAGAAGGGAGCCTTTACACCATCGGTCTGAAGCAAAGGGAGACGATGGGTGGAATCAGCGGCAGCGGCGAAAGAGGGAGCCTTTTCCCCATCGGTTTGAAGCAGAGGGAGACGAAGGGTGGAACCAGCAAGGGCTTGTACGTTCAAAACTTGTCTCTCCATTCAGGGAGGATTTCCTCGAGATGGGTATTGAATTCCTTCCCAAATTTCATCTCATTTCAAGGTGAGAAGTTCACGAATCAATAGAAAGAGAAGATAAAGAACTCAATCGACGGACAGAAAAGTTACAAAAAAGAAAAACAAACTGAAGATCTCTCTCTCTCTCTTTGAAAAACTTTTTGGATGAGATGCCGATCCGAAGCTAACACTAATCTGATCCAAAATTTCACTTTAATACTTAATTTTTCTTATCGTATTTTGTCTCTCATCTTTTTGGGGAAAAAGAACGGGTAAAATGAGAATAAGATAGCGATTCCCTATCTTCATGGAAATAACTAAGGAAGAAACAGCAAAAAGGCTAAAAACGATGGACCTGTAAATTAACAAATTAATTAAGCTAAGCTACACACAAGAAAGAGGAAATAGGGCAAATTAATTGTTTTATTCCTAAATGAAAATCATCAAAATACTGGCTCTAATTTTCTAATTAAAATGAGATATCATCGGTTACCCATATTATAATTATAAAATACTACATGAAAATATAAGAACATCAAAGGATGACTTAATACGTGGCCATAAAACATTACGAGTCCTCCGACACCTGTGACTACTTTCGAAGTGCATAATCATGTCATATCTGAAAGGATCATGTCATTTTTCGGGGCTTGCATGGCATGTACAGCCCTTTATTCTTCCCGTCAAATGCCCTTCTACTCTCCAACGACTATATATAAATTTTGCATGGCCAGTATTCAACTGACAAAACGACGTCACTTAATTACTTCGCCCATGCAAATGCAGCTCCTTCAACAGCTCATCCAACGCCTTCCACGACGACCCACCTTCTCCCACCGCTCTCACGGCGGCGTCGCCGTAGTCCTTCACCCTCGTCCTCGCCTCCTTCCCCATTTCTCCTTCCATCAGCTCCCTGATACACTTCTCCAACCCCTCCGCCGTCACGAACCCCTTCGCCGACCCGTCGCGCGTCTCCACCTTTATTCCGACCTTAATCTCCTCCGCCACGAACCTGGCGTTCAGCGGCTGCTCCGCCATCATGGGCCAGGCCAAAATCGGAACCTTCGCGCAGATCCCCTCCAGCGCTGAATTCCAACCGCAGTGACTCAAGAACCCCTGAACGCTTCCGTGGCCTAGGATTTCCCTCTGGTCAACCCATTCTTTGACCACCAGACCTCTGTTTCCAACTCTGTTTTCGAATCCGTCCGAAAGCTCCGTTTTGTTTTTTCTCACAACCCACAGGAAATTCACTTCTGATTTCTCCAGCCCGAGTTCAATTTCCCGGAATTGCTCCGGCGATATCTCCGCCTGCGACCCAAACGCCACGTAAAGAACGGGCTTTCCCTCGTCTAGCTTTCCGTCCAGCCATTCGATCCACGGTCGCCTTTCTTCTCCCGCGTCTCCGTTTTTCTCCGTTGTGGGCTCCGCTAGACAGAGTGGGCCCACCGACCATGCTTTAGGGTCAAAATTCAAATCTGCGTAGGCCGGTTCGAGCTCGTAGAAGCTGTTGATAATCTGAGCGAAGCTGTTAGTAGCCGCGATTACGCAGTCCTTCACAAATAGGAAGTGGGGACCACCGGGTTCCCGGTCCGTGAACGGCGATTCGAAGTCATTCCTGGTGAGCTTTATCCAAGGGAAATTCGGAACCGGAAATGGCTCGTCGTCGGAGTCGACTTCCTGGAGGAGTCCGCTGACTAATTTGCTGACCACGCCGGAGAAGTTGCTCATCCCGAAGAAATGTACTCTGGGGATACCGAATTTGTTGGCGGAGTCCAAAGTCCAATACAGAAACCCATCTGTCACCATGAACGTAACGGGTGGTCCTGGGAGAGTCTCTAAGGCCCGTTCGAAATTGGGCTTCATAAGCTTCGTGGCCCTAGCGAAAGGGACCCAGTGGGAGATCTCCGGGAGCGCATCGGTGCTTTCGATTCCCGGCGGCACTCCGTCGCCGATGTCCTCCGGGAAGGGAAGAACCACTATTGGGACGTTTTTGGTTTCCAACTTGGAAAGGTAGCTCGAAACGAAGGGACGGTTTGCTGGGGTTGTGAAGAGGGTGACGGCGGCGTTGCGGGTGACGAGGAGGCGAGCGAAGTGGAGGAGCGGGATGGTGTGGCCTTTGGACATGAACGGGAAAAGAACAGCGTGGTGACGGCGATGATCGGCGGCCATCACTCCGACGGCTGATATCCTCTTCCTCCGCCGTGTATCGAGTGATTGGAGGAATTAATGGGTGAAACGAGATGACCAGTTGAATTTTCATTCTGGGCTAAACTGAGAGATAATATTTGTAGTTTTATAACTTTTATTTTTCCTTCCGCAATTTGAATACGTCTTCTAGAGAGGTAGGCTCCACAAGCTCATGCAACCTCTTTTTCTTTTTTCTTTTTTCTTTTTGATACGACAACCTTCATTTATTTGACGGCTACAATTTTACTACAGCTTCAACCATTGTTGTCCAGAAGCGCATTCAATGCTCGAATTCATAGGTTACAGTCAACAAATTTCTACAGCTTAGCTGCTACTTACTGACTCTTTGACTCTGTAATTAAATATAATTTGGGGGCATTGCCTAAGAGCAAAGCACCACGTGATGTGACGTGACGAGTTGAATTTCGCAAAAGAGCATAACAGCAGGCAGGATACCCCAATGAAGCTGTTTAGTATAATAATATAATAATTTAATTAAAAAAATAAATTATTGACTGACTCCCATGTGTAAGGAATAAGAATTAGAATAAATGTAATAATAAATTAAAAAATTGGAATTAGAATAACAAAAAAATATAATTTGGATAAAAGAAATGTTTAATTCTAACAAGTTGATTTTTAATTCTAACAACTGGTATTTATTTTGCTTATTCAGTATTTTTAATTCCTTTAAAAAAATTTCTGATGAATTATTCTCAATTTGCTCGTCTTCCATTCTCCCTTCCTGGTTCATACTTCTTCTTTTTTTTTTTTTTTTTTTGTGGTTATTAATTTAGAGAAAACAGTATGTCCTTTTGCAGGGCACTTAACCCAGTGAAATATGAAATTATTTCTGTATTTATTTTATCGTTAAATATTTCTTTTTTCGCTTTCTCTTCTATTTTACTTGAGTAAAAATTAAAACGTTGTCAAAAATTTTGACTTGAGATTGAGTTTAATAAGCCGAATTTGAGCTAAGTTATCTTTCTAAAGTCAGTTTCGCATGTTCAAACTCGGTTCAGTTCATTTACCCAAATCATTTCTATCATTAACTACTGATGGGAATTATTACACAATGCGCTAACATAATGGATCATTACAGTTTGAAGGAATATAAATTTTCCAATTAACTAGTGATGGGTGGGGCCAATTTTCCAATTACGAAGGAATAGAATTTTTACTAAAGTTTGATTGCGTTTAAAAGTGTAAAAGTACAATTATTTGAAATAATAGTTTAGACTTTCATGACTATAAGTAAGACTAAGTATGAACACGAACATTCATGAACAAACTCGAGCTCGATTCGATAAAAACGTTTACGAACATGATTTTTAGGCTCGATAATAAACGAACACGAACAAGGTGTTGAAAGCTCGTTAACGTTCGTGAACTCGCTCGATTAAAATATTAACTATATTATTAATAAACAAAATAAATATATACAACATTAAAATTGTAAATAATACAAATAATTGAATCTTTATCGATATATATATATATATTTATATGTACATAGATATCAATATATGAGTTTAAATTGAATTTTGATTTTTACGTAAGTTAATATAGTATATTAAATTAACTAAACATTACAATTTTTTGTTAGTTAATTCGATATAAAACGTACACAAATGTTCACGAACAAGCTCGGCTAGACTCGATGAATAAATAAACGAACACAAACAAAATTTTAAATTTGATAAATAAATGAACAATAAATAAACATGTCAAAACTCGACTCAACTCGGCTCGTTTTCACCCCAACTACAACGCAACAATCGTTGTTTTAAACTCAAATAATTTTAAATAACTATGGTTTGACTATATGTAAGTAGATTAATGTCATCATCATATAATAATTCATGAATGGATGGCCCACAAAATAACAGGCGTGATTATGTCTATTTTCCTAGTATTTTCTATTTTTATTGTGCTAAATACAATACTATATTAATTTGTGAAATAACTCGTATTGCCATTGAACAGGACGTTGACTATTGAAAACAAGTAATAACATATTAAAATAATTAAAAGTATAACAACAAAAATGAATAATTTACAACGATTTAAGCAAAAATCAAAAGTATAACAACCAGAATTGCGATTTTTTACTTTTTTTCAATTTTCATACGGCTTCTAGAAAACATTTTTTCTTCTTTGGTGAGACACATAAGAAATGAAGAATCATAGTCAAGGGCATCCAATGTTCCATTGAAATAAAAGGTTAAGGACAACGAAATTTCGAAGCTTACTTACACTTTCTTTGTTTACTCTTAAAACTCTTTTAAATTAAGATTAATGCAACTAGTTTCCTAATTTGACGTGTATGTGAACCGAATTTAAATTTAAATTTAAAGTTTGAGATTGAGAGGACATATATTAATTGCGTGTTTATTTTGCTTAATTTAAATTTAAAGTTTGAGATTGAGAGGACATACATTTGTTGCTTATAGACTCACTATTTTTTAAAAAAAAAAAATTGATATTTTGACACTCATATTTACAGACGTCAGTAGTATATTTATTTAGGGGTGAGCAAAATAATCCAAAAATCGTCTGAACCGTTATCAGATATGAATCCGTTCCGAAATTTTGAATCGGCTTTTTTTTGGATAACGTTCGGTTTCAGATTTTAATTTGGATAATCCCCAACCAATCCGAAACAGAAATTCAAAAAAAAAAAAAAAAGACAACCACGGGTTTTGAATCAAAAACCACGAGTTTGGATAAAATAAAAAAAAAAATAGCGGGTTCGGATCAAACCGTGAACCGCGGTTTCATATCAAAACAGGGTTTCGAATAAAAACCCGATCCGATTACAATCCGAAACCACGCCCTCGGCTTAAAATCCAAAATCGATCTGAAACTTCGAATTCGAATCAGTTTTTGCTTTTGCTCATCCTTATCTTCAATTGCAATCATAGTAATAATATCAATGCTTGTGAAAGTAAGGCCAAAAGCAAGGGGAAGAATGTCAATTGCCGTAAAGTTGTGACAATTTATTTTTTGAAGGAAAAATTGCCTTAATTAAGATGAATGGAATAGAAGGTGGTGTACATCGGTGGGGCAGTCTGCCCAAGCTTGAGATGATACATCATTTAGCTTGCCTAGTTGTGCTATGCGGTGAGCAATGTTGTTGGCTGCTCGGCTTATCCATCTGAATTCAGGGGGGTTAGTTGAGCCTTTATGCCATTTGATATCCTCAATTATTGTGCTTGTGTGTCACGGGTCACTAATTTGAATCACCAAAATGAGTGCACCGTGAGGCAAGCAAGGCTACCGCTAGCCAAGCTTCCGCCATTTCCCGCATTTGGGACTCGTTCCCAAAGTACTTGCAATTAAGCCATCCGAATCAATGAAAATAAACGAAGGCAAATTCACAAGCCAAAGCTTGGTTTTCATTAATAAAAGAAGGAAATTACAAGAAGTAGCCAAGAGCTTAAATGGATGGTGGGAACCCAACTCTTGCTTGCATTACATCAACCCACCAACAACTAGAAAAGCTAAAAATCAGAAGTGCCCTGAGGGGAGACCAAGGCGTACAAAATGGGTGATATTGCAAAAGATCACCTGTCTAACTAAAACTAACATCTCCCCTAATCTTACTAACTATTACAATATAAAGAAATAACACAAATGAATATTTACAAGGTTGGGAGCCGCTAGACTCGGTCGTTGAAGTGCTGGGCGCGGGGCGCGCAGAGAGGTGGCGGCGCTGGTGCAGCTGCTGGCCACAGGGCGCACTTGCGGGTGGTTGCAGGGCTTGTCACGGGGCGCGTGCTGAGGCGCTGAGGGCTCTGGGCGCGCTGGATTGCTTGGGCGCTGGGCTCGCGGGGAGCTGGGCGCACTGGGGCGTGGCGCGCGCTGATGCTGGGTGAGGGCACGCTGAGGTTGAGGCGCTGGGGTGCTGGGTGCGCGCGCTGAGGTGCTGGTGCGCTTGCTAGGGCTTCGGCGCGCGCTAAGGCTGTGGCGTGGGCGCGCGCTCAGGCGATGTTGTGCTGCAACATGTGTTGGGCACCCAGTGCTGTCCGACATATGATGCGACGCGTTGTGCGACACGTCGTGCGATTCTGCTCCGTTGGATCTGAGCTTTGAGCACGAGCTGCAACATGTCATTTTATGCTCATGGGGCATCGATGGGGTTGCGGGGTAAGCACGGGAGGTGCGCCCCGTAACACTGTGTCAGAGAGGCCTTGGTGGGTAGAGTTTATGGCATTTATTACGTCCTGGGCATCTCCACAGATGCTTGGCTGATCAAGATTGAGTTCTGTTGCTAGGGTCATTTGCTTCTCTGGCCGCAAGCGCTTCAGCCACTCTTGGGTTGTGACAATTTAAGAGACAAAAGATGTAATTATTTTTTTTTTTAACATCAGTAAATTACTCTATTGGTCCTTTTTAAGTTTGGATACTGTCTCTATTTGGTCTTTGGACTTGAAATTATTTTATTTGGATTCCTTAACTTGAAATTTTCTTTCAAATGATCTCCAAAACCCAAATTATGAGAATAATTGAGCTATTTTCGGCTAACTGCTAAGATTCACACATATTAAAACAGATAAAAAAAATATTTAATCATTTTGTTCACCCTTAATTTAACTTGAAATAACTCACGTGTTAGTCGAAAACTCAAATATTATCAGAAATTGGATTTTTGGACCATTTCGAAACAACTTTTAAGAGACCAAATAGAGACAACATCACAACTTAAGGGATCAATAAGGTAATTTAACCTTTTAACATATATGGAGCAAAAGTCAAATAAATTGTACACCTTCTGTCTTATCTAAAGAGTCAATTTTTAAAAATTGTAAAATACAATACCTAAAATACTAGATACATTGAAGAGGGTGATGGCAGCGTTACGGTTAGGGGTGGCAAAAAAACTCACTAACCCAAAAATTGCCCAAATTCATTGAGTATTAATCCAATACAACTCACTTAAAATAATAATGCGTTAGGTGGGCTTGGGCTAAATATGTAATGGGCGGGTTTAGGGTAGCCCATTGGGTGCTCTAAAACCTGCCTATCATGGGTACCAAAAATATCCATCCAAAATTACTCTTAAAAGTATAAACAAAAACCCAACAACTTACCTATTTTAGTGGGTCCATTTTATTTTTTTCTTCAAATTTATTTTTTTCTTATTTATTTTTCGTGTCTTTCAATTACTTTACGTTTTTTCTCCCATTTATTCTTTTATAATATTTTTAAATTACCCACTTATAAATACTAATTCAAAGTTCGTTCGGGTTTAGGGCTGGGTTTGGGCTGAGCAGGTTCAGTTCTGGCCCAGTTTCGGGTCTCGGGTCCAGTTTCGGCCCGGGCCCAATTTCGGGCCTCGGATCAGGGCATGCACGGGTTTATATAAATATAAAAAAATTAAAAATTGTGTTTGGAAAAAAAATTTACCTACGATTAAATATAAAAGTATATAAAATTTAATATTTCAAATTTTAGAATAGATTCAAAAAATTAAAATTTGCTTTAAAAAAAATTAAAATGAAATTAAAAAAAATTTTAAAAATTTATTAATAAATTATTAAATAAACCTTACATTTTTGTATTATGGGTACCCATAATTACCTATTACCCATTTGAGTTAAGACCATTAATTGAATGGGTAATGAGTATCCATTACCATTAACTTAACACCCATTTAATACCCGTCCAACCCGCCCGTTTGACACCCCAAGTTACGGCTGACAAGGAGGCGAGCGAAGTGGAGCAGCGGGATGGGGTGGCCTTTGGACATCAACGGGAAGTCGGAACAGAACAGCGTGGTAATGACGATGATCGGCAGCCATCATGGTGGCGTGTACTTTCCCAGTATTTCCTACTTTATTCTGCCTAATATACAATGGAGTCGTATATTTGAAGTTCTTTAATAAAAATTTCCTTTTCCAATTTCCAGACGAACTTCTAGAAACGTAGGTTCCACAAGCTTACGCAATATCCATTTATTTGACAGTCAAAACATGAAGAACCATAGTCAAATCATTCAATGTTAATTTCCAATCATATAATAAAGGTTCGGACCTACTACAACTAATTATAATGCAATAATAATAGAGGTTGCGGACCGACAACTAATAATAATAGAGGTATGAGTCTTATTTTAATTTTATAATAATTTTTTGTCATTTTTAATAAATTTTTTTTACATTTTTAATACATTTTTAATGTAATTTTAATATTATAAAATTAAAATAAAACTTAAATCATGGTTTAAGTATCTTTACCAAACAAAGCCTAAAGTTCAAAGCCTTACTAAGTCGTTCCTTGTTGTTTACTTGTTCATACGTTCTCCGATATATTTTTTTAAGAAAAGTTCACTTTGTAATACTATTTTTATTAATATAAAGTGAATATTTTAATGAAACGAAAATAATAATAAATAATGTTATGTCACTATTAATGTTTGACTTGCTAAACATGGTGGGGGAACCTAATTTAACTTCAAGTTTTGAGATTTATTTATATATATTTATATATATATACAAGTAACATTCATTATTCATTCACAATCACATATGACAACCTAAAATGCATTATTAATATCATTGTATAGGGCATTACTTAGTAAATGAATGGTTTCGTAAAGAGATGATAGTATTATCCCATATAAAATGTGTTCATTATGCTTAGACTTAATCAATTTTTGCCCCTTGTGTTTACCTAGTTGTTTGGTGTTTGCCTCATATATTTACACTCTTTTACTTTGAATTGTCTTTATCTTAAAATAAAAAAAATATATTTGTAATGACTTTAGTTTATTAATGTTAGCAGTATCTTTTAAAAATAATTATAATAATAATGTCTATATTTGTAGAGGAAGGCCAAAATTAAGAGAAAAATATATTAATTTTTATAAAATAATAACAGTTTAAGGAGAAAAAAAAATGTATTTTCAAAACACAGAAGATATATAAACCACGTTAACACAAGAAGGGAGCAAAAAAGTATGAATGTGACCTATTGAGTAGAAATGAACACGCCAACAGTTGTCTCAAAAACTCTTCCATTAATTCTCGATTTCGTTTTGTGGCCACAAACTCATAGCTCATAATTAATGGGAGCAAGAAAACTTGTGACTGTGAAACTTTGCAATTTGCATGGATGGATGTCAATGGACGTCACAATTGGGCGTTCTTCTGCAGCTTCTAGGATTCGATCATAAATTTAATATGTTATAATATTTTTTTATTAATTTTAATATAATATTTTATTATTCATTTATGTATTATTATATTTTCAATATATCTTTTTACATATAATATAACAGACAGTATACATTGCGTGAGTACTTGGTGGTGGAGTTGAACCAAATAAATATCTCCAGCAACAATAGACGGTCCCATGGCTTTTGTTGCTGGCGCAACAATTAACGTTGTATTATTAGGTTTGGGTTTTGTGAGTCAGCGGCTGTGTACCTTTACTTTGATGGCCAAGGAAATATTAGTGGCTGAAATATTAGTGACTTTGTCTTAACCAATAGAAGAATCTAGTGTTTTTAATATTTTTGTTTCATTGAAATCATTTTGATCTTTTTGTTTTTTTTTTTTTTTCTATTGTTTACATCTTTAATTACGTGTGAATCACATCTAACCCACCGTAAGAACATTAAAGGAAAAAAATGATGACAATTTTCTTATTTCACATGTTATAGCTTGCCATATATAAAGTGTTGTACATTTTTGAAACCAAACTCCTATTAAAACAGAGAGGAGGGGTTCAAACTTACAGCCTAGCGATTAGTACCGCAGGCTAGTTTTCCGCATGTTGTGGGTACGAAACACACAGGGTGAGAAAAAATATTGTAATAGTTGTGGGGCCCAGTGGGCTCCGAATTCAAAAAAAAAATGACAGAGAGGACCCGTTGGGCTCTAAGCCTCTAATAAACGGTGAAACTGAAACCAAGTTTTTGTTGAAAAGCCCAATTCTGTAAAACATGATTTCAGAATCTTGGCCCTTTTTGTGTTTTTTTTTTTTTTTTCACATCGTAGAAATTTTCTTCTGGAAACAAAGATTTGTTCTTGAGATTTTTGACTACCAAACTGAGAAAGTCTGCTCTGTTGCAAAGTACAAACACTATCCATTTCCGCCGGTGCCGACCTCTGCAGATTGGCTCAAACGCCCATCACTCTCAGTGGTAGTGGTGGTGGTAGTAGTAGTAGTAGTGTCACCACGGCGGCTACTTCCTCCGGCGGCAGCAGCAGCCGGAAGAAGAACCTCAGCCGTTGCTCTGCATATGGGACAAATGGGGGTTCTCAATAGCCACAGGTCGACGCATTCCGCATGGAAACTGTGCCGGCACGACGGCAACAAACGGCACTTTTCACCAGCCTTGAAGTTCTCCAAGCAAACAGCGCAGTCCTCACGAGCAGACCCCTCCGTCTCCATCTCCATCTCTTTTCCATTGAACTGAAAACAGGGCAACTTCTCCAGATCATCTCTAGACATGCTCCCATTTCCATGGCTTCCCCTCTCCGCCGCCAAGCTTGTTATTGTTGTTGTTGCGAAATCCCCATACGAAGGTCCTCCCGACAACGCAGACGTGAATTAGGACAAGAACTCCCATGCCCAGAAACAACAGCACCACGGATATCACAATGGCCATCTCCACAACCACCGTAGCTAATCCCACAGCCTCATATTTCATCTCAAACAAACAATCATCTTCCTCGCAGTTAAAGGGTGATAGTTTTATAGCGATTAGTCCATAGTGGTTGGAGATTATGGGGGTTTGGTTTAAGTTCTCTGGCTATGGAGTGGGTGAAAAAAAAGTAAAAATAATTCAACTATTATATGATAATTAACAAACAGAGAACTTTTCTCTTGTATTTTGTACGTTTGGCATCAAACAATTGCGTCAGTTGATTCTGTCATTCACAGCATTTTTGTACTTTTAACTTATATAAACTATGGCCTCAAAACTCTTCAACTTTCTTCTTTATCCTTCTTTCTGAGAGCAGATCCCATGGATCGGCTTCTCATGCTCCCTCCCCTGTGTCCATTTACTGTCGAATTTTTTACCCCCGAGTGGATACAGGGGAAGGGCTCATGACATAGATCCAAGGGATCTGCTCTCCTTTCTGACCCACAAAACATCTAATCTAGCTTAATCTTAAGGAAAGTGATGATTGATTCAGTAGGCCAGGCGCTAAACTAAGACCTCCGAGCCATAACAGGGCCCAAGGCCAACCACCGAAAAAAGAAATCTTTGGAAGCAAAGAGATCAAATAAAACAGGGTATTACTAGACTTGCAGCAATGCGCTGTTAAAACTTCATATTCAGCCTTTCTTTTCAAGTTTTTTCTACTGTTTTTGGCTTTGCATATATGCAGCCCCATAAAACGGGAAAACAGAGAAATAACACCCAAAGAAAAAATAAAGCAAAACCAGAAACTGAAAATTTATGCAATGAAATACCCAAAGATGGCCAAATAGGTTGCATTCTGGTTCTTGGTAGTGCATGCTTTCATAGACTCTGAATATTGTAGATATCATGTTTACATGTGATTCAATCAAATGACCAAAAAAGCTCAGATGCCAGAGCAACAACATCCATTTTACTATGAACTACATCATAAACCAATCAAAGGTAACAAATTACTATAGGATCTATATAGCTCAACTAATCCGTGGACTGCCTTATAACCCCATCTCAAGCTTTCAGGTATATACAAGTGTAGAATATGGAGCGAGAACCCCGAAAAAAGGGGAACGACGAAAACTAGTATTAACTCAAAGTGATTTTCATGCAAAATCAACAAGGCCTTTTCAGAGCAAGAACCAGATATAGTGAATGGCTGAAGCTAGTATAGACTCAAATGAATGTAATGCTAAGAACCAACAACACCTTCTCTGACAATATTGGTAACACGCAGGACAGCTTGAGCATTCAAAGGCGAGAGTTTTGATTGACAGAAATCTTCCCAAGATGTGACCTCAGGCACCTCAGGCTCAGCATTTGCATTTGGGACATTGGATTTCTCGTACACAGTCTGTAGCTCCAACAGCAAAGCCCGAGCTGCCTCCCTAGATTCAGGAAGCTGGCCACTGAGCTGGGATACAGCTATTTCAATCAATTTGTCAATTCCGTATGCTTGGATCCCATCAATACCCTAAAAAAAGAAGCAACAAGACAATCGTCTGAGATTATCATAATACAAACACCATCAATTGAAATGCACTCAATGCATTTTGTTTCAGAAAAATGCAATTCTTTTGTGTATCTTTCTTTAATTGCTGCTATTAACCCAGCCAATTGGACAACATTGTGCGGAAGAATAAAATAAAAAAAAGAAAAAAAAAAAAGGAGTTTTAATATCAAAGTCAATGCAGAGAACAAACTTTACCAGTCCAGGTGCACTTCGAGAGAAGCACATAGCTGCTTTTGCTCGAATTCGAGGATTTCTGTGCTTCAGATAAGGTTGCAATTTGGGAAGCAATGAACCAGGTGAAACCCAGGTAGTCATGGAAATCAGAGCTTTCTCAGCTGCTTCGCAAACAAATCTTTTGTCTTGTGAAGCTTTGAGAAGGAGTTGCACGAGCTAAAGGCGGGAATAAGAACAATGCCAGAGACACCACAAAGAGTTGCAGTAAATTAGTACACAGAGAAAATCAGAGCACAAAACAAACAGTCAATTTTAAAGAGCAATATGTACCATTGGATCCAATAAATCAATTAAGTCATCCCGATATGCTTTGAACATGTCAGAACATGTCATTAGAGCAGTTTTACAAACAGCACTTCTAGGATTCTTCAGTGACTTCACAATTAGGGAAATCACATTACCCCTGTTCATCAGAGTGGAGCATCAGTTACTGGACTAAGTAAGAAATCGCATTCTAAAATTTTCCAAGTATAGTTCAAAGTACTATCATAATATAAATTTTGCGGTGACAATGTCATGGTGAATGTTTACACTCACAGAATGTCAAACATTGTTTCCTTATGAAATATCGATAGCCGACGAACATTGTTGAGTGCGTCACAGACCAACACCCAGTCCTTAGAGTCTAACCCTGCTAAGAGTGTCTGAAAAAAATTGAACTTGTCAGATACGCACACAACAGCAATAACCCCTAGATGTTGTATAGTTCAGAGCATCAGTTTGTATCATGAAAATTGATCTTCCTTTTCAAAAAAACATAAATACCTCCAGACTCATGTCCACATCTTCCAAATCATTCAAATCATCAGATTCAATGTACTCCACCTCAGAAGTCCCCACCTCAGGCACAGAACTAGCAGCTCCATTGACATTGGAGGGATTCTCAACTGCGGGATGGGGAACATTACTCTGACCCTCTTTAAGATTCTCACCATTTTGCTCAATTTGAGGTTTGATGGTGCTCCCATTCATCGAGCATTCATTATGCCTTTCAGATTCTGATAGCATTTTGATGGCTGTTTCCGACATGTTACAGGTTCAAGCACTTCATAAAATCAAGCGAAGCAAAGCAAAAAAAAGACGAGCATCAATATGCAAGAAACTAAACAATTCTCTGTGAGAGCAAAGAAAAGTTGAAAAACACACAAATAATGTGAATAAATCCACAGAAACTTATACTTCAGAAAGAAAACACTTTTGATCAAGACATTGCAAGATTTCTTCTTCATCACTTGCATTTCTGTAAAAATAAGGCACAAAACCTAGAAGGCAATAGAGTAAAAATCCTACACTAATGGCAAGAGTTTAACATGTGGAAAACAGCACATCTGGAGCCGATAATTTCCCAGAAAGAGTGAAACTTACTAGTCACATTGACTGAATGCGGAAATACTAGGCAAAATTATCATCAGGGATCTCATAACTCAATCAGGAAGTAGCCTCTAGTAACATCAGACGTTAACCCATTTCGATTCCCAGTGAAACAAAGTTCCACAGACGATCAAATCACTGCTCAGATAAAAATCCAAAAAAATTTGGCTGCCACACAAACTAAATACCAACCAAGTGATCATCCCACAAGAGATCTACAGTCCCAGACAAAAAACCCAAAAGAAAAATCCAGTAGATCAAACGATACGAACAAGAAACATCAAAAAACAGATAAAAACATCGACACGCCAAGATCTCAAAACAAACTAACATTAACGGGTTCCGCGAACAGAATACCACATTTGAGAAAATGCCACCCACAACCACAATCCCTCATTCGAAATAGGAATATTCAGTAAATAAAAGAGAAGTAGATTACCAGAAACGACGAGCAAGCAAGAGTGTACTAGTATTGACGATCAAAAGAAAATACGGAGCGCAGCGTAAAACACGAGGACAGTACTTTATTATAGTTGAAGTAAATGTGTGACTGTGTGTGACAGTAATGAAGAGGAGAGAACGGATTTAAGTAACCGGCGAGAGGGAGACGGCGGTCATGTGAGAGAGAGAGAGAGAGAAGGGGACGGCGGAATTTGATAATGCGAAATGGAAAACCCGACCTGGGCCGGCAACTATTTGACTGGGTGACCCACTGACCCGACCGCCGTGCCCAGTAGGAATAGGATGAGACTGATGATGAGTCCAAGTTCGTTCTTAAGTCGTCAAGGACATAAATTCACCGTACGCGTTTCCTTCCCAAGATTGCCCTTTCTTCTTCCGCTTTTTATCTCCACCTCCCCTGAGTCGTCAATTTTTTTCACTGAAGTCGTGGCACGCTTCTCTGGTGCGGCACTGTGTAGCATGGTTTGCAAAATCTCACAATCGCACGTGGGATCCTAGTTTGCAAAATCGCGATCCTATGCGAGATTGATATGGGTGCAACATCGGTATCAATCGGATCGTAAAATCTTACACAAAACATATATGTGTAAAATTATTGATAAATTATAAAAACTACTCTTATTTGAGTAATTTTAACAATTTTTTAAATAATTTGAACTATAATCAATTTAGTATTTTGGGATCGTAAAATCGTACGATACTACAATATGGATCGGGATTTTGTAATCTATGTTGTATAGAACTAGACAATGAAATACGTACAGAGGAGTTGAGATGATTTACAGTTGGAACATTAATTTTGCAAGATCTGAATCTCACATACGTACGAACCGATTTAAGTGTAAGATAATTATTGATAGGATGAAATTATACCAAAAAATTTATAAAAAAAAAAAAAAAATCTACCTGTCAAATTTCAAATACAATAAAATAAAGTGAAATATAGAATAGGATATTTGAACAGTAAAATCGTCCGGATCGCAATCGTAGAGCTATGAGCCTATGCATCGATCCAATATTTTGAAGTGAGAGGGAGAGGGTAATTTGTAATTTTGCATCTGCAAGAAAAGGAAAGGAAATAATTTGAATTTGATGCAGCATCATTTTGACCACGACTTTTGCTCTTAATGGAATAATATTAATTAACAGATAATCATATTATAAATTAATTTATGAAATAATATTACCATATTATTGATTCTATAAAAATTGAATTATTATGATTTTACTATTAATAAATATGGGATTGCGCCGTATTATAACGCCTTCGTCTCAAAAACTCACACTCTTAATTTGAGAGTTTTGTGCTGGAGGAATGAGTGTACAACCCTATAATTCCTCGGGCAATAAGTTGAAGAGATTCTTGAAATCTTTGTCCATGTACGATAGCAAGTTTCTCTCACGTTCCACGATAGAAATACTCCCTCTGTTCTGTAAAAAGTGTCTATTTAGAGATTTGCACACAAATTAAGAAAGTGAAAAAAATTATTCTTTTTTCTCTATTTATATCATCTTGTTTAACTACGAACTTAATGTGAATGTGCGTTTGTATGTACATTTAGAAAGAGAATGTAATTAATAGATAAATTAAATTAGGAGTAAAATAGAGATTGTATTAACTTTTTGCATTGAATTTTGAAAAAGGGACACTATTTAGAGAACAGAGGGAGTAACTTATTTTATCTAATTGAATTGCCAAATACTCTAACATTTGCCGTGTTGATTTTAGCATCGAAGAAGCATAAGTGGACATAAAATCCTCAGTTTGCAAGTATAAGACTCACAAACGTTGCGGGGAAATTAATACATGGCTGTGAATGAACAAATGTTGCTGGGAAATTAATTTATTTTACCAAATGACATTCCTAAATTTATAATCCATTCCTGCCCTTAAAAAAAGGTTACTGCAAATTTGGGAATGTCCGTAGACAAACAGGTCGTGACCATGTCTTGTTGGACCAGACATGGCCTGACCTCACCTCCCTGCCTTTCACAAAAACAAAACAAAAAAATTCTTGTTTTTTTCCCCAAATAGTTTAGCCAATGCATCTCTGCACATGGATCGCCAGCCAATGTTTTGTGCCTGTTGTAGCCTTGTGTCTCTGCATAACATAATACAGAGTAAAGGCCTTAATAAAAATGCATTTTAAAGCGAGAAGAGAAGATAAAACGCACTCCTTCTGTCTCACTAAACGAAGTTCACTTTGTAATACTATGATCCGGGTTGACGTTGACGCCGGTGAACCAACAAGACAGGGTTCTTATTATTGTATGAATAGGATACATGCGAAAATGATTATTTTTGGACAAGAAAATACATAGAATAGGGACACTAGCTAAAGTTAGTTTAGCCAAAATAATGTTTCCATTCAATGTCACCAAAAACAGCGTTAAAACTTTCGTTAATAATTGTCCCAATTGAATGCATTCTTCTTAAATCATTCATCCGATGAAAGTAGAGTAATCATTATAAAGTCAATGAAAAAGAAGGAAAAAAAAAAAAAAAAGATTGATAATTCTTCATGGGCCTACCTGCTATTTTTAGCGAACTCCCAAGAATCCAATGGTGATACAAATGGATCTTCTGACTTACAGGCCCGTTTTCCACAAACGGTTCACAATTGCGGCCCTTTTTATTGGTCCAAGGCCTACAAATCACAACAATTTACTCGGTCTTCTGGGCTTTTCATTCATGGGCTTGGCCCATGTCTCATAAGTTAGCTAATCTCTATGGTTGCCACTAAAAGTTTTGAAGGGATTAACGTCAAGTTTTAATGTGAAATATATATTTCAAATATATAATTAAAAAGTAAAAAAATATATATTACAAATTATGAGAATTTAGTATAAAATTCAGACTTAAAAAAATATGTTTATGAAAATAAAGCTAATCCTCGATCTTTAGTCACCTAATCCAGGTCCAACACGTATGTGGTTGTCACGAAACAAATTTTAACGGTTTCATTTCATCTGTCTTCGTGTTAAGTGTGAGGGAACTAGAAGGTCCATGTCAAAATAATCAAATCGTCATGATATTACACAGAGTACTAAAATACACTTTGTGGATCAAACATAAGTTCCACTTATCGGAAAAGACAACGACATTTCCATTATACTCTCTCTTTCTCATAGATGAACACTAATTACTAGCCAGATTTAGCCCCTGCCTCTATTATAGTGCCTCCCACTCATACATATTATTGTGCTTTTTCCCTTGGGTGGTGGTGGTGGTGGTGGTAGCGGTGGTGGTGGTGGAGGTAGGGGGAGGGGCCAGAGTGCCCGGGAGTGGAATTAGAACGTCATGCATGGCCATGGATAGTAAACGAATTAATCTCCATTGTTAGAATTGGAAGGTACTATGTTTAGGTCCCACATGATACTGTAGCTCACCACAAGGTCCACCACCTCAACCCTCAAATAGAGCCAACCAAAACAGCTGTACCCTCAATCACTCACCCGACCCGATCTAAGCCATTATTAATCCCTTTGTCTAAATTCTCTGTACACTTACTATTCTACACGACCAACCAACGTTGTCGGTTTTCTGTATTCAGAAAATCAGTGTTACAGAAGATCTGAACTCAATGATCGGTACAAACTACGCATATTTTTCTTTTGTTTAATCTCTCAGAGGGCTAGCCATGACAATAGAGTTGATGAGATTTTGGTGTGAATTTTCTAGCATTGTGGGGTATTTTAGGTCGATTTCAACCACCCCCATTGATGACGTACGTTATTTATCAGTAGCATGCATGCGTATTGCATAAGAACAAATGATCAGTTAACTACCACTAAATTGGAAGACGTCGAGGACACAGAATCAAACATTCGTATTTATTTATGTGATTATTTACGTAGGATTCTTTGGACAAATCGAAACTGATAGATGATTGACATCACAAATGAGACTAGATTTTCGATTTGCTATTATCAAATCTTACATATCAAACTGAAAAAATAAAAAATAATAGACAAAAGATCGCAAAGATCTTACATATCAAAACGAAAAAACAAGATAATAATAGACAGAAGATCACAAAGACATCGAAGAGTAGTAGTATTAGTCTGATAAGTAAGCGATAAGGAGAAAAAAACTTTTTAAAAAAAGGTGTTCCACACCATGGACGGCTACTGCAAATTAAAAAAGAAGACGGTCTTATTCATATACTATATTCGTAGGCCACGTGTCGATCGGTCCTACGTTTTCACTAATAACAGTTTCTTCATGCATGCTCTGAGATTCCGAAGTGTTTTTTTTTTTTATCTTCTTCTTCAATCTTCAAAGCTTACGTACGTACAAGTTCAAATACTTAGCTTATAATTAAACTTGCATAATTAACGAAAGAGGAACACGTGGTACGATGAATCGTCCGGTGATCGGAAGCAAAGGGTTTGAAGAAACCTACGACCAGACCCACCAGCCTAATGATTCTCCTTCTTCCTGATTCTGCTGTTCCGCACCCACAAACACGCTGGAGAAGTAATTTTGGCCGTCGTCGCTGCCATCGTCTTCTTCCGATTGTAAGCCTTCCCCCGCCGTGGCAACAGCACATGCAGCCGGGTAATTATCACCGTTAGGGAAATAGGAGTCGTCGCTGTCACCGGGCTGCAGACCGTCTTCATCCACCACCACACTATCTCCGCTGCCAGGACTCAGGCGGTCCTCCGCCTTTACGCCGAACAACGCAGCGGCCGGAGCGTGGAGCTCCGGGAAGGGAAGGGGGACAGGTTTCAGAGGCTCTCCGTCGACCCCTTTTGTCTGCAGCTTCTCAGTCAAAATATTAACCTATAAAGACGTAACATTTAAATCAAAATATGATGTCAAATTGGCATATTACTTTTGCAAGGTGGGGTTTAGAAAACTGTAGCAGACATTTGACTTGATTGAAAATGACAGATATACTTTTTTTTTTTTTTTTTACTTTGGCGCCACTAACAAAAGAAATCATAATAAGCAGGTGTCTTATGCGAATAAGAAATCAGTGAAATTCAATATTGCTCCAGCTTTAATTTCCCACTAAATTTCTTGACAAAGAATCACCAAATTAATCAGAACGATCATGATTATTATGTATACCTCAGCTTTGAGCTTCTCATTCTCTTTGACCATGGAGTCATAGTCAGACTGAAGGGAATCATAGGAAGATTTAAGCTGATCATAGTCCCTCTCCAGCTGCTTGGTCTTCCAGCGAGCACGGCGGTTCTGGAACCACACCGCCACCTGCCTCGGCTGAAGCCCTAGCTTCTTGGCCAGCTGGGATTTCCGATCTGGCTCCAGCTTGTTTTCAGCCTCGAAGCTCTTCTCCAGCAAGTGCACCTTCATCAAATTCAACCATGCCGGACCCATCATATCAGTAACTAGAGCCTTTCATCTTTTTTCAAACGAGTCAAATTCAAATAGCAAACGAAGATAAAATTATGTGGCATAATGGATAGTAAGTGAATATGCCAAGCATACTCTATCTCAAAGGAACATATATCTAACGCAAGGAATCCATACTTCCAGAGTATTTAGTGCTACTTTATAAAGTTAAGTAAAAAAAAGCAACTTAAGGTGAATATATATGAAAAAGGTAACTTTTTTCCACCTGCTCAGCTGTGAGGCGGCGTTTCTTCTCCGGCAGTTGCTCGTCGTAATATTCTTCGTCGAACAGTTCTTCCGGGGAGCTGAAAAATGGTCGCCTCTTCCCTGTTTCCTCCATGTTCAGCACCGATCTCGCTCCTACACAAACGTTCGTGACAACCCACCATAATTTTAGTACTAATTTCATACTTCAAATACATGATGCGCCACGAAAAAACAGGGTTATTTACTCTGGAAAAAAACTAAATTCCAAAAACAACCTTTCCTGGGTAATCATGATAAGATGAATTGAAAATCTGAAGAACCAAAAAAAAAAAAAAAAAACTAACAATAAACAAAGAAATAACAGAGGGCAGTATTCATTGATTCACCTCTAAAGGCGGGATCACCTGCGCCGAGGAACAAAACGTTGCCGTGGCACGACGGGTCGAAGAATAGACGCCCGGAATCCATCATACTGTAATTATAAGTATCTATATATTTCTTTTATAACTTTGTTTGATACCTCCGGCGTATGGAAGTCAGTCACCGTCTTACTGAAGACGAAACTAACCGGACGACGAGGCCTTAAAAGCAGAGAATTCTTTTTTTTCGGAAGAGGGAGAAAAAAAGATTAGAAAAGCATGAGCTTGTGGCGGAAGAAACTGGTACTCCAGAGTAACCTCGCCGGAGTCTCCAACGGACATATGCAAAACCCCATCATGCCAATTTTGACCTTACCCAGCTCCGCCGATTTTTTCCGCCGCCGACGATTCAACTGCAGCAGCCCAGCAAGCACCCCTGCGGCGACTTAAATGACAATTAAACCAGAGGTTCACGGAGATCAGGCTGAAAGAAAGACAAATCTGGCAGGGTTAATTTGGTGATTTCGTATCACTCAGCCACTCTTCTTCTTGGCTTTTTTTTGGGTAATTTTTTTCGCTCGGAAATGAATACAAACTAGAAATTCTAGAAATGTAAGGGTGTGGGTGGTTTTTGCAGCTAACGTTGGGAGAGGCCATTCGAGCGCCTTTTATACACGTAACGAGGCGGTGGAATTGCGGAATTAACCCTTGGGAGCTTTGTGATTCGGTTAAGAATTAAGGATAGTTTTGGTATTTCGAATGGTATCTAGCATGATTGATACTAGTATACTAGCAGGGCGCGTTTGAGACACGAAAACAAAGCATCTCATATTTAAAAATAAATAAATTATTCATTAAAAAAAATATTTAGAAGACCGTTTAAAAAAATATAATAATTTAAATGATTATAATATATGAGTTTTAGCCGTTCTTTGTTTAGATTGTAACTAATATAAATATTTTATGTTTTATTTTTTTTATTTTTATTTTTTGAAGCAAACTTACACACACCTTGAGTGGAACTGTTTTATGTTTTATGGAACTGTATAAGAAATAGTTAATGATGATATTCTTTTTGAAAAAAATATGAGTATAATTGTAAAGGAAATTTTAAAATTTTGTACTTATAGTTTAATAGAAAATATGACTGTTTGGTTATATTGGGGTTTTTTTTAAAAAAAAAAATTATGCTTTTCTTAGAAAATGACTAAAATAAACAGAGTATCATTTTTTAATTTTCATTCCCGAGCACTAAACGCAACTGTAAAGTAGATTAGTAGTGTTTTTGTGCATGGAGTAGGATGGCTAAGGCACATTTTTACACACATTTTGAATGTAATATTCACATTTTTCTCTCAAAATATATTTTGAGAGAGGTATCACAAAGGACGGGTGAGTGGGAAGAGGGAGGGGCTGGGGCACATAGGGAATCGGTTGGATAGTTAATAATTAGTGGCAGATGAACCATAAATAGTATCCATTCTCTCCGGTCGGGAGGTTGTCGGGTGCGGTTCACCCATATTCTTCCACAATCCACCCTTCCATTATTTTATTTTTTTTCCCCCTATCTCAACTTCACGCTCAAAATGAAGATATTACCTACATGAGGTCGACGAGGAAGATCTATGTTTAAATGGAAAGATTGAAAGGTCTTTTTTGATTAAACATTTTAAACTTGTAACCAGATTTTTATAGTGTTCTAGACTTTTAGTTTCAGATTTCCAATAATTTATAACAACGAAATAAGTTTGTGGCAAAGTAAATTTATTTTGGTCTTTCTTCTTTCACAGAGTTTTAAAATTTATTATATTCTTCTCTCATTTCCTTTTGTTCCTTTGGTCTTTTATTTATTATTATTTTTTAATTTTCTTCCTGTGGTGATTTTCTCTCCATTTATTTAAAGCAATTGCGAGTTTTGTTTCTACTAATTTAAATATATGCTTGGGTACGCCTTTTATTTATTTATTTTTAATCATTGCATCCTCAAGAATCGAATCCCATGATCTCGAAGTTACAAGGTCATTCCTTACTACCATCCCAACCCTCCCCCAGTACACCTTTACAGTTCATATATGATGCTTACGAGATCTAATATAATCCTTTGTGATCAGTTGTAATAACGTTTCTTCGTCTTCTGTCGATTGTAATTGGGCAATTTCCAACATCATATGAAATTTGTAATTTTAAAAAAATAAAATTAAGAAAATAAGACGTAATAAGTGTGGACAAGTGATATGATATCAGTATCATATATGGATTAGGTGCATATCCGCTTCTTTACTTTAGATAAGTACGTGCACAACAAATAAGCTAGTGGGAGTGGTAACTGCAAGCTAAGTAGTTTGATCTGGATCCCGCGTGCCACCGTGTGCATTTTGTGTTTCAGCGCCAAGTGAAATGCATCCAATTTACCCTTAAAAAATAGAGAGGAAAACTACGGGTGAGGACTGCATAGTCTTGCGCCCTGTACAGTTATCGTGCAAATTTTTATCTCACACAACGCAGCGTAAGAATTCCTACGATACAAAAAGGGGAAAAAAATTACTGGTGAAGATTGTTTGCTTTTATGTTTTTTAAGTGGCGAAATTAATGGAGACAAGTAGGGTCTAGTCCCTGCAATACATTTTTTTTTTTAATTTCCTTCTTAAGCATTTATATTTTAGGATTAAAAAATTAGAAACTGTTTTAATATAAATATTTGTATTGTGTGTGTTGAACTAGATCATATGCAACGTATTTTTAGGTATCTAATTCTCGAGTTTCCTCCCGATGGAGCGGTAGATAGAAACCACTGAAATTGGGTTTGGGACCCACCAAATACAAAGAAGAGAATCAAAAACCCTCTTCTCTCTCTCTCTTGTTAGTGCTCAAGAAGACACATGGCAAACGCAACCATTGGAACTAATTTGACTCTCACACACACACAAAATTTTGTTCCTCTTATGACAACATTCATCCCAAATTTCCTCTCTAGTATCTCAAAATAATTAGTGTTTGGGAAATTGGAACGATCAATATCAAAAACACAATCTACTAGCTACTACTACTAGATGGCAATTTGATTAGATGGAGACTGATTTTTTCGTTTTATTAAAAGAGTTTACTTTAAAATTATATGTACGTTTTGACTTATAAATAGTTGTATTACTTAACTCTCCTAGCAGAACGGGATAGCATTATTCATCCAAATTGCTAATTGGGCGATTAATTGATATTTGGATGTGCTTCTCAATCATGTGAAGCTAAATTTTGGATGCATGTTGTGGAAAACATATGCTTTGCTTTGCGCATGAAAAACAGATTTTAGCATGAAGGAATTGTTAACACCATAATAATGGTCGCTATCTGGTCCAAAACTCAAGAGAAATTATTCTATACATTCGTAATATATATATATATATATATATATATATATATATAGAATAACATGTATTAATTTCGTGATAATAATGTAATTATCGTGCAAGTGTGTGAACCACTAATTATCGGCTAACCAAAATGAACACAAATTCCTTTCAATAAATTAAAAGTTTTGAGGAGAGGACCACTAATCCACTTATTTAATTACTTTGAAGGTATATTCTATATTATAATAATCAGTCATTTATTATTATTATTATTATTTTCAATTAATAAAATCAAGCATCTTCTTCTCTCTGCACTAGCTAACATCAACATATAGGTAGGTGGCGTGAGCTATTTGGCGAAAACATGCATCATAAAGATAACTGTATCAGAATTAGAATATTTATTTATCTGAGTTTAATTAATATGGTTAATATTTGTTTAATAGGTGAGAAGAAACGGAGGAAGAAAGTAGTTCGAAATGAAAGTAAAACGGAAGAGACCAATCCTTAAAATATGTGAGATCTCGGAAAACAATTGCTTCGCAAATTCGTATAACTTTTTATGAATGTCAAGTAATCTTATTTATCTTCTTACTTTTTAATGTGTGTTTAATTATATACCTCACGTGATTAAGTTAGTGAATCGACGAAAAATAAAAAATTTATAACGAAAAAATCTTCTAATGCATTGATTGTTTAAAGTAAACTCTCATTAGCTTTTTGTTTTGTTTTGAGAAGGCTTCCAAAATCCACACTCGACCCTCATTCCTTATTAATATACTTTCTCACCGTTTCGTTAGAATAGCCCACTTTGTAATATTAAAAACAGTATTACAAAAATTGACTTTTCTAATAGAACAAATAGAGTATTTTTTAATTAATAGATATTGTAAGTGTTCCTTGGGAGAATATGCAGGCAAACAAAGCAGCACTCTGAGTTTAAAATGTGTTAATTACAAAGTCAGTGCTTGATGATGAAAGGGAGTAATAAAATACTCTGTGCATTAATCTAACATACCATCAATTTTCCTTTTTACAGTACTTCACTAGCATAAATCGGTTACACCGGTTAACCCGCACATACTTGAAGTGGATTAGGACCTTAAAATAAATGAAATCAACCATTTGACATTTCTAAGGAAACATAATTGTTGCCTCAATCTTGGTAATAAGTTATTTTTTATGTAATTGCCAAATGAAATAGCCACCTAATAGTTATTGGAAGTTCTCTGTAAAACTCGTTGTTAGGTTTTAAAAGCTCAATAGAATTCCTGACCTCGGCAGAGGCCCATATCCATCCATTGAATATATATATATATATAACAAAAATTGAAATTTACTCGGGCTTTAAAGGAAAGAGGGATGAAGTGGCAGGTATCAAAAGCTTTGATGAAAAAGACCGTAGTTTTTGAGTGGTTGAGTGATAAGGACAGGCAAAAGAAAGGAATAAGGGTAAAGGGGGGGTGTTTATTCAATTCCTTATGTGCTAAGGTAAGAGACCATGTTCAAAATGGAGGTATCTTTTTGACTGAAAGTGGCATGGATATTGATTAAAGAAATTTTAACTTTGTTTCTCATCATTCATCCCTCTTTCCAGCTTTCCACAAAAGTTACAACCATGATTATAACATCAAAATCGGAACCATAGCCAATTGGGATTTGCATACCATTTTATAAGGAACATCCTTCTTTTAAACATTCATTCACTTATGATGCACATGTATTAAAAAAATTATCATAAAAAAAAGTTATATATTATATCCCAAACCATAGTGCAATCTTGCATTGCATTTGCATGCATGGGGTTGATATCTAGAAAGTAGAAAGGGTAGGTAGTAAGTGGGAGGTAAACCACAAAAGGGGAGAGGGAAGCACCTGAGGAGTAGTGATCCAATAGTGGGGATAAGTAATCTTTTATAGAGTGATTTGATCCAATTTGGACTATAAAAAGATAGATGACAGCGATCTCCATCTATAAGAAAGAAAGAAAGAAAGAGAAAAAGTTGGAGCATTTTGGAGATTGGAGTGGAGTCTATGGTCAGCCAGTGCGACTGCGAGTGCGACGCTTCTTTCTTCCTTTATGCGTGCGTGGGACTTAATCACTTGCACCACCCTGGATGGAAGAGGCATATATCTTCCTTTCTTTTCTTTTAAAATCAAATGGTTATGAAAAAAAGAACGCCATAAACTATTCTTTCCGTCCTACTTTGAGGTTAGCTCAATTGGTACGTCTCGCTTGTCTAACGACAAGAGACCAATGGTTATGGAATCAAATCTTAAAACGCATACTCACTGAAAAATTTCATAAGCAAGCTAGTCGTGTTTTCAAGACTGAATTTGGAAGTGGAATAAGAAGCATGAATATTCTTAAAATGAAAGTAAGTGTGTGAGTGAGTAATTATATACTTTTTCTTGAAAAACTATTATTTTGAAAATATTAATTACTTTAGTCTATCATAAGAAATATAAATAATAAAAAAACAGTGAACATAAAAGATTAGAGTAAAAAAGGCTTTTTTGGACTGAATTCTGATTTGATTCGAATAAGAAAATTAAATATTAAAAATTAAAAAAAATCAGACGTGGCTTTTTATTTTTATTATTGTCGTCCATTTATTCATGAACAGTTTCCCGGATGTTGCTTTTGCCAACAAAAACGATAAGATCATCTGAAAACACCAGGCTTATCTCTTATTTTTCTTCTGAATTTTCACTTTTAAAAAAGTTGTGGAACAAACAAGACGATTCTTTTTTTATTATTATTTTTTTTTTAATCTCATTATGATAAAAAATATATTTTTTTAATATTTTCTTCTTCTCATTAATTGCATGAAAAATATTAAATTTATTTATTAATCTTGCTTGTTCATGCACGTTCTTAAATATTAAAAAAAAAAAATCACACTTTGACCTCATAATATAATTTACCCTTCAAACACTAGCGGTGCATTAATCTTTTATAAAACGGCATAATATTTTTCTATTTTGAGAACATTATAACAAGTTTAATGCAATTACTCTTAAATTAAATATATTTGTTGTATAACTTAAGTATTATACTAAGAATAATTAGATGCTTATTGGTTCACATATAATTTCATTTAGTTTTAAACTTACGTGATGGGATGGCTTAGATTCTCCTGTGGACTAAGATAAAGATTTTTTTCTTTAAAAAAAAAAAACTTTTTTTTTTAGTGAGTTTACAAAGCATAAGGAACAATTTTCTTAGGATAAGATATTTTATATTAGAATTTGTTCTCAAAAAAATTTGACCAAGTTGGGGCCGATGAGGATATTAGTTTGCGATGCAGAAAGTTCCCTATTATGCCGAACCTCCAAGCCCATAAGGTCCTTGCCGCTGGGCCTGTGTCTCGCCGAAGCCGAGACCACTTGCCCAATTAAAGCATCAGGGGATTGTTCATTGAACGGGTGAACTAACCGAACTCTTAAACGGTTAAATGGTTTGAAAATGGATCTAATACGGATATGTTTTGAACTAATGAAATATTATTTATTTTAAATTCAGCTTAAAACGGGCCACAAACCAAATAAGCTATATTTAATTTGGTTTGGTTGTTTATTTAAATGGTTTGGTGTTTGGGTGCAAAAAAAAAAAATTTTAAAACCCAAATAAACACCCTTACTTTGTCGGCCCATTTCATTAGAGAAGAGTTTATTTGTCGGCTTTGTAATATTATTTTCAGAACCATTATAATGAAATGAGGAAATAAGTAAGTAAAGCCATAAAAAATGACAGATAAATTGCAGCACGAATACAACAAAATAAAGAAATTTTTATTAGATTATCTTGAATTGGAGAACCCCATCAAGAATTACGGACTAGTTTCTTGTTTCTACGTAAGTCAAACAGAAACAAGAACTTGAATAATTCAAGAAAGAAAAAGAAAAAGAAAATTCAAAAACTAAAGATGAAAACGATCAAAACTGATGGATGGAGCCATGCATGCAGAAGCTGAGAAGGCCTCATTTGTTCATGCCAGTTGCATCTTTAACGGCATCCGCAGCTCCTTGTGCCTTGGCCTGAGCCTGGCTCCCAGCATTCTGTACTGATTCCTTAGCAGATTGTGCTGCGTTGCTCGCTTATCCATCAGTTGGTTTCCCTTTTCCTGAAATCATCAATCACATAAATATATATCGATACTTCTATTGTTTCATGGAGTTAAGGAAAATTAAGGTTAAAGATGATGATCACCTGGGCTTGGCCCTTGGCCTGTCCGGCTTGGTAGCTGGCGTTCTGTGAATTATCCATGCTTTTCTTGATTGGTTTATAGAACTGAAAGGAGGAAAATTAATGTTTGTGGTTTAGTTAACAGTTGAATATTATGGATTACTTTGAGTGATGAATGCATAGTTTTGTTTGAAGAGCTGAATTTATAGAGTTTCTGGGCAGTTTCGATGCGATCTAGAGCTGTTGAAGATTGCCTTGAGACTAGGGACTGCGTTGGAGATTCGTGATCCATCGTTAAACTCGTCGAACCGTACGTTGGCTTTTTTCGGGGCTTCTTAGACTCAGTCTTGTAACAACCAGAGTTAATATAAATGGTCTGTTTCAACTTCGAACGCGTTAATATTTGACATAAACTAATCATCAGACTATGTTCAAATGTCAAAACTACAGTAAAACCTCTATAAATTAATAATTTTGGGACCATGAAATTTTATTAATTTAGAGAGATATTATTTAATCGACAAATTAATAATTTATTAATTTAAAAAGTGTTTTCGACATTGTAAAATTATGTAAGGGATGAAGCAGTTTCGAATGACTTAACTTTTAAAGAAGACCGTTATGAGTTTGGAAATATGATTAAAAATCTTGATTGTCGCAATAGGATGTATGTCAATAACATATTGGCTTACTCGGTGAAAATGCTGAATGTTCAGATGTCCAGGGTTTTAGAAGAAGTTGTGGCTAATTCCATTGAAAATCTTGTTAAGGATGAAGTTGAAGATGATTAAATACATTTGGAATCAGTCACTCGAAAAGAAACATTCAAAACAACAACGACTCTTCAGAATTTTTCGTGGCAGCTCGAGAATTCGACATTGAAACATTTGGATGCAATTACAAAAGTTAAAGATGAATTCACATAAATCAAAATTTCAAGAAAAGACTAACAAAAATAGATTTATATTTCAATAAATTATCCTAGTTATATTCATAACTTTTTAAAATTATTAATTTATATGATATTGGCGGGATTAGATATTTATATATGGGTCTTTCTAAAATTTATTATCTTATTATTTGATTAAATTTGTAATTTTTTGAATTGGCCCGAGTCGGAATCAGGGAAAAATATTATTTTAAAGAGATTATTAATTTATAAAGTATCAATTTATAGAGATTCTACTGTATCTTGTTTTACTCAAAAAAATTTTAATAAATTGATCTCGTCTTAAAATAAAATTATGTCGTTTAGATATCTAATTAGTCAAATTTACATTTATAAGTTTCCCGTGTTAGTCAAAATATTTCAAATGTTGTGAAAATTTAAGTTTAAGATCGATCATTTCGAAAATAATTATTTTTAAAATTGAGCGACCTAGCTATGACAATCTATATTAAGAGATCGTTCAAAATTAATTTATGTCTAAAAAGATATAATAGGTGAAGAAAAAATTATATATTTTGAAAACTTAACCATTTAAATTAAATGGAAAAAAAAGGTACACTTATAGTTCAACTTTAAAAATGTATTCATAAGTCTTTATATGAAACGGAGGAAAAAAAGAATGCAAGACAAAATTTCTCGTAACGATTATTTTCTTTTTTAGAATAAGGTAGAGCATAATTAAATTAAGATGTCACGTACAAAATCACATGTCAATAACAAACTTACGTTACGTATGAAAATGAGTCATGGCATTAAACAAAGCGTCTACAACATGTTTGCTCATCAAATGATTTTTTTATTTTAGTTTTTTTCAGATTTAAAATTATACTTTTAGTCCCTCGATCACATGAAAAAAAAATATTGCAAAATTTTCTATTTAGTTTATTCCACAAATATAAATTGCATATACGATCATCACATTTTGAACTGTGGCTCGATTTGTATTTATTATTATTATTTTTTTAAAGAATCTTTTATGAGTTTAAATAGTAAAAAACATCACGAACAACATGTTTGGAATGTTGTTTTAGACTTTAGATGGTTTGTTCAAGGAACAAATTCCTTTTAAGGAAAAAGAAAAGAAATAAATAAAAAAATGCCAAATGAACTATTTAATTGTTGAATTTGGCCCATGTATGAATTATTTATACAATTGCATACGTCAAAATTCAATGACTAAATAGTTAAAATTTACTATAATGTGTTATTTTAGGTATTATATATTGAAATTCATAATAAATTGTGCATTTGTCAAATTGAATTATTCTATTGGGACAGATAGAGTAATATGATATAAGCTAGTATACATGATAATTAATTGTAGGGGGCAATTCGTGTGGTGTCCGGGTTATCGGGTTCCCGTGCCGACACCTCTCAACCCTAACCTTACCCGTTTAATTATTCTTGTTATTTGTGTCGACCCATTTAACCCGCGAACATTTCGTGTTCGTGTCGTGCTTTTGTGTTGTAGTATAAATTTCTCGTGTCGGGTTCGAGTTTGTGGGTTAATGTGTCGGGTTTCTCAATTCTAACCTTACCCGTTCAATTATTCGTGTTATTCGAGCGACTCATATAACCCGCGAACCCACTAAGACTCAAGCCTAATCCATTTATATCGTGTCGTGTCAAAGATTGTCAGCCCTAATTAGTTGTAATTAAATTTATTCCCATAGTCAAACACTGAAAATGCATAGAAAATATAATCACCATATATAATAATAGGATAAATATTTCACTTATGAAAACAGCATAGAAAATGCAATATATCCATTAACTGAATCACTGATACGATTTTCCACAAGCCATCCCATGCACCTACATTTACTCAACTAATCTACTTAATTTCTGGCTCCCTCTTCTTATCCATAGTTTCCCTAACTACAATCCAATCAATTCTTGTTCTTCCCCCTCAACCCCATTCATATAAATATCACAGTTCATGGTTTGGTAGTAGTTAATCAAACGTTTGTTCCATTTTAGCCATCTAACTGCAAAGATGAATCACAAAGTGCAACTCATTCGAACGATCCTCGGTATCGTGGGTACGCATTGTTTCGATCCTCTTTAATGTGTAAAGATTGATCAAGAAATGCATTAATTAGCATTGTTTGTAGCTCAAGTATTGCTGTTTTGATCTTGTTTTTGCAGGAAATTTAACCTCCGGCGCTTTGTTCATCTCCCCAATGTGAGTTCTTCGTCTTATTTTGACTATTCTAATGGAACCCAGGGATTGTAAATTTGCTTAAATTGGAAATGTTTTATGGTTGAATATTGCAGGCCTACTTTTGTGAGGATTTGGAAGAGCAAGTCGACGTTGGAGTTCCATCCATATCCTTACCTGGCTGGAGTTTTGAACTGTGTTTTCTGGGTGTTTTATTCTATGCCGTTTGTTCATCCCCACAGCACTTTGATCACAACAATCAATAGCTTCGGGCTTCTTTTGTATTTCTGCTATCTTGGAGTATTCTATTATTACACAGACACTAAAGTCCCTGAAAAGTCAAAGGACAGGGTAAGTTTCTGTATTAAATATTATTATATGACATGATAAATTGGACAGATGATCTGATCTGAAGGCGATTATTTTCGTGTTTCAGATGAAGGTTGTCGTTGGACTAGTGTTGGAGGCTATTTTCGTGGCCGGAATAATTTCCGTCACGATGTTCGTGTTCCACGACACTAAAACGAGGTCTAATTTCGTCGGATTTGTGTGTGTGGTGTTCGGAATCATCCTCTACGGCTCTCCACTTTCGATTATGTTTAAAGTGTACAAGACGAAGAGTGTGGAGTTTTTGCCGTTCTGGATATGTATGGCCGGATTCTGCAACGGCATCATTTGGGCTGCCTACGCTCTCCTCCCGCTCGACTATTACGTCTTGACCGGAAACGGAATCGGAGCAATTCTGTCGTCGATTCAACTAATGTTGCATTGTATCTATGGAAAGACTACTCCGAAGAAGTCAGGGAAGCCATCGGAGGTGCAGCTGCAGACGAATGTTGATAAATCGTTGCCCTGAGATCGATCGGAGATCGCTTGTTATTTTTCCATTTTTGCTATTTTGTCTTAGTTAGCTAGCTGAGATTACATGTCAATTTTCAATGCTGAGTATGGCATTAATGGACTTTGGGTTTTGTTCTCTCTAGGATTTTTGGGTTTTTTTTGTGGTAACTATTTTTAGCTTTTATATTACGGTGATTAATAAACGCTAAGATTATTTATTCAAAAAAGGATGCGAAGTAAGTCTCATTTATTTAAACTATTACTTCTCATTTTATATTAGTGAAACGAAGTAATTTAAATCCACTTCAAAGTTTAGAGACGTCCATGCAATGGGGAACAGATCAACACGAGAATGGTGCATAATTTGTGTATAATTTATTAATAAGATGTGTGTTTCACTTATTTTATGAACTTTGAGCTTCTGTCATATATGGTTGGACTGACCATGGGCTCTATGGTGATACAAAAATTACGGGCCCATTTTTATTTTGGATCGACTCAGATTGGCCCAGAGTTTGAACAGCAATCCATCATCTTCTTCATCTTATCCAGAGTGTAAGGTTGACCGAACAGCGATATTCATATTCCAAAATCTTATCTGCAAATATCCATACTTGATTCTTCTTATACGTTCTTCAGTATAGTTCTTTAGCATTGGATAATCCCAAATGTCACAAAATCTTTTTTTTTTTTCTTTTTGAATTTGTAAGCAGTAATTGTCGACTGTCACTGATCCACCAATGGCAGCCATCCTTTCTTGCCACCGCCATTTTTCCCTTTTGTCATCATCTCCCCTTAAACCCATCAGCCGTGAACGTAGATTTCAGTTAATTCGTCGCCGGAGCGATGCTCACATTCAACTGCCGAGGAGGCCATTGTGCTGTTCGAGAAACCCACCTCCATTTCAGTCCCAAGATGAACAGGCAAGTCCTAATTATCAACATTTTTAACGCCTCTTCTGAATTGAAATGTCCCTGTAAATTTGATGAAAGCTTTACAACTTTGAACAGGGAAGAGGGTCATTTTCTGTAAAGCGATGTGCGATTTCTATAGCGCTAGCGGTTGGGTTGTTAACTGGATTGCCGGCTCTGGAAATGCCCAGCCATTTCAATGCCAATGCTAGTGTTATCACTCCAGCATTGCCGGATGTGTCAGTCTTGATTTCTGGACCGCCAATTAAGGATCCTGGAGCGCTTTTGAGGTACGCACTGCCCATTGATAACAAGGCAATTAGGGAAGTTCAGAAGCCTCTTGAGGATATTACTGAGAGTCTCAAAATTTCTGGTGTCAAGGCTCTGGATTCTGTTGAAAGAGTAAGATTATTGAAACCCTTAGATAGTTTCTATTTTTGCTCGTAACTTAATTATGGGATTGAATTGCTCTGCATTGTGAAACCAGAATGTGAGGCAAGCATCTCGGGCTCTCAAGCAGGGGAAAACGATGATTGTGTCAGGTTTAGCGAAATCCAAGGTTGATCACGGGGTCGAGTTGCTGAACCAACTGGAAGCTGGAATGGATGTACTTCAGCAAGCTGTTGAGAACAGAAATCGAGACGCAGTTGCCCCTTTACAGAAGGAACTTCTTAACTACGTAGGAGGGTGAGTGTTTAAGCTCATTTTTTTTGTTGTACTGACATTTTGGGAAGGAATACCTTGGAGTTGAATACTCAGTTTAAGTGATTTAAGAGGAAAATGCATTCATTTTGAATTTGTGTTTGTTGAAGAACTGAAATGTGGTGGACACTGTATCTTCTTGAAACTATCCACCCTTAGGTTGAGACAGCCTAGGCAATAAGCATAAAACTATAGAACTCGGTCAATCCCAAAATGCCCTATTCTCATTTAAGGCCTTGTCATTGACTGCAGCTGAGATCTTCCTGCGGCATTGGGTTTCTGCAGTGTTGAAGAAGATATGGTTGATGGCTTTCCGTACGAAGTACCCGAAGAATATCAAAATATGCCATTACTCAAAGGCAGAGCAGCTGTGGATATGAAGGTCAAGGTGAAAGACAATCCCAATTTTGTTGAATGTGTATTCCATATTGTTCTGGATGGTTATAATGCCCCGGTAACTGCTGGGAATTTTGTGGACTTGGTGGAAAGGCACTTTTATGATGGCATGGAGATTCAAAGAGGTAAGATAGGGAGCTAAAATTTGAATTTAAGTGGATAAATTTTCATATTTTCTGTACATATTCAGATTTTGTACTCTGTACTCATTTTCGACATTCTGCAGCGGATGGCTTTGTGGTTCAAACAGGAGATCCGGAAGGGCCTGCAGACGGTTTTATCGACCCGAGTACAGAGAAAACCCGAACAATTCCACTGGAAATTATGGTGGTAGGAGAAAAAGTACCTTTTTATGGATCCACTCTGGAAGTAAGTTCATTCCTTTGACACTTTACAATCATTGGTTACTTCACAATGCATGTCTATCTCAGCTTGATTTTGCATGAAAAGTAACTGGCCATTACATTTTGTGGTTAAACAGGAGCTAGGCTTGTATAAAGCTCAAACAAAGCTTCCATTTAACGCATTTGGAACGATGGCAATGGCTAGAGAGGTAAGTGTTGTAGACTAGAATGAAGAATCACCACTCGGGTCGGGTTCATATCACGCTAAGAAGTTATCTTATGCTGCTGCATTGCATGTTTGGTAATGGTGACAGGAGTTCGAGAACAATTCCGCTTCGAGCCAAGTGTTTTGGTTGCTGAAAGAAAGTGAACTAACTCCAAGCAATGCCAACATTCTGGACGGGCGCTACGCGGTGTTTGGTTACGTAACGGAGAATGAGGATTATTTAGCAGACCTTAAGGTTGGAGATGTTATAGAGTCGGTTCAGGTGGTGTCTGGCCTGGAAAATCTGGTGAATCCAACCTACAAGATTGCTGGCTAGACTCAGAATCCCATTTTCTTTTGCGGTGGCTGATAAATCCGACGTCGGATGAGTCGAGAGTTAGTCGGGAGTCTGTTTGTTCTGCTTTCTGTCTTCACTTTGCTTTCCGGCATTGGTGAATATTGTTCGTTCTTGTATTCTTTTTCATTTGATCGAGTGTGTATTTATGTGTACGATATTACATTATTACGTACTGATAGAGAAATTAGTGCACTACCATTTGCTATTGTTGTGTTGTTTTCTATTTGACTAATTAAGACGGCGTACTCTTGTTGGTGCCTCTTATGTATGGAATAACTTCTCGAGACAAGGCTTTGTAGAGAGACAAGATGGCATTGCAATTGTGGTTGAGAGTCTGCCTAGCACTGTTGAAAATATTCAAATTCTGAAACAAAATATCCAAAATTTGTGGGGTTTTAATGAATAATGTTAGAGTAACCTGTGAGTTTGCTAATGATGTGAAAATGGTTTAGATTATTAATGCATTTTCTATTTGATCAAACAAAAAGGGCTTGAGAGGTAAATTACTACTTTTGTTTAATGTTCTAAACAAACAGCCATATTTTGCATAAGGAAATTTGATCTTATGTTGTTTGTTTTGTAAGGAGAAATTATTTAATACAACAGAAATTTAGCAGGAAGCATCTAATAATTTTCCTTTATTTCAATTTTAAAATTGACTAAAAATTTTGATTATCCAATTTGAATCTTAGAAGGTTTTTTTTTTTTTTTTTTTTTTCTTTCATTTTTAATAAAGTGCCCCCAATGATATGTGAAATCACTTGTAGGTAAAAAGGGCCAAAATTGATAATTTTCCAACGTGAGTGATTAAAAAAAAATATTGATTTGCAAGTTGAGCGGATTATAACCCAACTCACACTTGACTAGTTAGCCAACAAGCCGAGTTGAGTCATGACCCGTTAAGGACGGATCAGGTCATTTATTGACCCGACCCATAACCTGTCCATTTCACCCTTGCTCTTATCCCATGATATTCTAACAAATAAAAAACAAAAATTCACTATGCAAATCTATAAAAGAAACATCAAACAATATGGGAATGCTTATGAAAAGTCCTATGAAAATACAAGAAAGATAGCAAGCAGAGGCTGAGCCACAGAAAAATATTGGCCATAATAATAACTTATTATTCACAGCATCTGTCAACCAATAACCTTAGAACTTTTAATTTCTTTCTACACAGAAGCAAGTAGCAACTCTTCTATTCAGCATTTACTACTAAAATCAGGAATCTCGTGAAGATAAATCAAATGGTCAAATGTGAGGACTGAGGAAAGAGGACTAAGGACCACCCAATATTAACAAAATCCAATGATGTAATAAGTATTCAGAGAATGCTCCACAACATCCATACCTCAGACATTGAACCATTTGTTTGTTGCCGGGTTGCTTTGATGTGTCAATGGCCTCTCATTCAACATAGTTTTTTCTCAGTCTTTAGTAGTTACAATCTAGAGCTCAATACTATACTTTTTAAAGATTTTGAATCTCTTCCTCTGGGATGGAAAGAGCTTGCTTTCTTTCTTATGGCCCTCGATATTTGCGGAAGCACAAACAACCTTGCTGTTGATCTACAGGGATCATTCCGCCACCCTTTGATGTGTCAATGGCCTCTAACATAGACACTGCTTCATCCATCTCGGGCCGCTTGTCAGGGTTTGCATCCCAACACCGCTTCATCACATTTGCAAACGAGCTTGGGCAGCAACGGGGTATCTCAGGCCTCAGATTCTACAGTTAAAATAAAACCAAATGAGTATTCAACCCTTAAAACTAATTTCAGTAACATCCTTACTGACCATTTATGATGATATGGTACTTGAATTTTATCGACATGATAGGGGAACATGCTGAATTTAACAATCGATCTAGGGTACATAATTTTCCAAAAGACAGCCTGAACCATAGGCAATTTATTCATTGATATAGCTATAAGATGGCTGGAAAGATACAGAATTCTATGTTACAGGTTGCACAGCTCATTCCTGTGCAATACGTATTTCTGGAAACAAAATGAGCATTGAAAGGCTTCGATATCTAATAAGAAACAAAATGAACATACCTGGCGTACGACAGCAGAAGTAACTTCTGAGAAACTCAGATCTGGATAAGGCATATCACAGCAGTATATCTCCCAGAGGCAGATGCCAAAACTATACACGTCACATTTTCTATTATATGGGTTGCCATTGAGAACCTAGGATGAAGAAGTAAAATAGGCTCGAGTGGTTAGAAAAACTCATGTTTCATGGTTTGCAGTAAGCAACACCAATTGCAATAAACGGCAAGTAAAAGCAACCAGTAATGCCACTGGGATTGGTATATCAAGGAGATACCTCAGGAGCCATGTAGCCAAGAGTTCCAGTTTCTCCAGTCATGTCGTTAGGATTTGAAGCCTCAACACGCGCAACCCCAAAGTCAGCTATTTTCACAGTACGAGTCTTGTCAAGAAGCATATTTTCTGTTTTGACATCTCTGTGAACAATCTTTTGGGAGTGAAGATAGTTCAACCTGTAAAGAGGTTTGAACAGATGCGATTAAGATCCAACAGCAACTTTCAGGAATCATATATTGGAGACAATTTCAGAAATCTGGTCCCCAAAAATGTAATTCGCACATATCATGTTCATAAACAACAGAACAGGAAATCTAAAACTTCACCCTCGTGCAAGATCCAGTGCCAGTTGGATGACAACTTTGAAAGCCAACTTCTTTCTACGATTCTTGATGAGGTATGATTTCAGTGTTCCCCCAGGCAGATATTCAACAACAACACAACAGATGTTACGAGGCATTCCCATGTGGCCGTTTTCAGTTTGTATGTTTAGCTCAGTTGTGCCCATAGTAGCTCCTATAAACTACAAAAGAACTCTTGCTTTTAGAGAAAAAGATAGCATCGCATTGAAAAAAAACAGACACCAAATTTATGAGTATCATGAATCAAAATCAAATGGAAGGCTTAGACCTTTCAGTAACTAAGATGTAAACAAACAAGATGGAAACAGAAAATGCATATACACAGATAGGCTTTACCTTTGTTACATTGGGATGGTCAAGCTTGTGCCAAACAGAAACTTCTTGACTGAAGGCTGACCTAAGGGAAGCTATCTCAGATTCACTTCTTTGACCCTCTTCTCCCCAATCAAGAAGTTTAACTGATGGAAAAAGAAGAAAAAAATGAAAAACAGAACTCCATCTAAGTAAAGCACAAAAAGAAAAACCCTGCAGGATTCCATGTTAAAGGAAGGGACTATTGATGCTAAAGCTGGATTTAACTGCTAACAGTCAACTCAACCATAGATAAATGACTTCTCAATAGTGCATCCTTGTGCTTAATCTATAGTATCACTTTCATAGTTGTAACTTGTAAGTACCTTTTATTTTTTATTTTTTATTTTTTCCCCTTTAATCATTTTCTTTTTCACCCGGGGCCAAGATCGGTCTTTTAGGTGGTTAGAGTAGCCTAGAAGGGAAATGTTCACACTCTTCATGTTTGGTTGACATTACCAGAAACAATTTGAATCACCGACAACCGAAGCCTTAATAGATAGATAAAAACAGGTAATGTGTGCAACAGATAAGCAGATATTATTGTGAGCAACACTAGTTCAGCTCAATCTCGTGACAGTATGGCAACTTTGTTGTTCGCAGTTGGGTATGCACATATTCACGCAGGACCACACATGACACCCCCCAGAAAAAGAGAAAAAAAAAAAAGTGAAATTAAAAAAGAGTAAACCTCATCAGAACTGAGTGACCACAAAAGTTGAGGATCAGATCAAATCATTATGCACTTAAAAAATCACATATTCCAAGTTTAAGTCAAAAAGGCACGACAGAGGCCCTTAACCCCCAAAAAAAGGCGGAAGCAAACGGAAAATGATGAAATGGCCAATGACAAAAATGATGAACAAATTGAATAATTCATACATAAAAGAAAATTTAAAAAAAAATAAAATTAGAGGACCTGCGACGTCGACGCCGTCGTAGATTCCGCGATGAACGGTGCCGAAGGTGCCGCGAGCAATGACAGACCTGATGATAAGCTTGGAAGGGTCAATTTCCCAATCGAACCTCACAGGTATCTCCCTAGCGACGCCAAATCCGAAGCCTAAACCGCCGCCGCTAACCTCATCACCCTCCTCTTTACTATAATTGTTAACATTAAGATGATTCTGATTACTCTTCTTCTGCTTCTCCATAGTCCAAGCCCTGCTGAGATGCCTCTGAAGCTGCTCATCGATGCTCTTCAGATCTATCTGGTCCGCCCTGACGAACCCCCCCGCCCCGCCTTCATTTCCATTCCCACCCTCGCCGCTCATCTTTCTCAGTTCAGGTTCCGGTTCCGGTTCAGGGCAGTCACCACCCACAGAGAAAATATGCCACCGCGCGAATACAAACGAGATAGAAGTCGCTGCTGAGCTCACGGAGCCGGTCGGTGGGTCGCTGTTTATTGGAGTTCGGAGTAGGAGTCGTAGTAGTGAGTATTGAATAGACGTAATAATAATAATAAGGCCGATTTGCGACTTCCTCCAACCGTTAAATGACACCTCTCTCTCTCTCTCTCAACCCCGTGTTTCCGCTTTCTAGAAAACCAAATACTCACACTAGTAGTCTATTACTGCGACTCTACGGTTAGGTTAGTTATATTTATATAGTAGTAGTAACTGGGGAAACTATGGTTAAACCGTTAATCAGTACCACTAACTAACCTTTGTTGGGTCTAGATGGGTTTTTTGTCTACTATAATATTGTTATAGTGAGAAAATCGATATATGATGTGATATATAGGTTTTATCCCTATTTTTTCATAACAAAATTTGTTATGATAATGTTTGCGTAGGGTGCTAATTTAGTCGAGATAAGAAGAGGATCACATCTCCCTTGTTTAGACAACAGATGACAAAGGTTTTCGTAACAAGGAGAGTCGCGAAGAACCTCTTATGAACTCGACTGAATGAGTATCCTACCAAATTGTATCGTAAAGAGTTTAGTTGAGAATCAAGAATCGAATGTTAAAGTTTCGGCTGTCAAGTCGAGTATACTACCAGTTGTGTCTATCAAGTTTCGGCTGTCGGCTCTTCGCCGGAGTTGGCCTGAGGGGTATACCCAAAGCCTAAGTAATTTATAGAGTGTATTCACTAAGGGAATTAGAACATATCAGACAGTTATGCTTTAGTTATGTATTTCGATTGAGAAATCAGGCCATGGCGAAAATCATGTACCCTACCTCGTGAGTAGTGATTGACTTGATCTTACCCGATTGATTAGGGCAGAAATCATGCACCCTAATTCGTGAGTAGTGGTTGACTTGCCTTTACTCGGGTAAACTCTACCCAATCAGCTGTGTTGGGCATTTAGGCGTGGATGTTGGATTGAGCTCTATGTGTTTTGATCGTATAGGCCTTGTCCGTGATAGCATTTCGGGCTCATCATAACCATTTACTGCTATACATTATACAATAGTATTAGCATTACATTATATGTTATTATCGGTGAATAGTTCTGTGGAGATTGTATTTTTTTAAAATATAATAAATAAATGAATTAATCATAGCATAGGAAGGGGGAAATAAAAAAACAATGAATAAATAAATAAAATAAAAATTGCAAACCCATCCCCATGTGGGCACATGGAATCACGACGTCTGTTTGGCATGCACATTAAAATCTCGAGTTTTCATTCGTCAGATTCAATTCATTATACATTTCTTTCTAGTTTTAATTTTACTACTTCTTTCCTCGGCGGTTGATTGATGTGAGTGGCCATGATCTATGGTGGGCGTATTTCTTGGTACCTGGTGTATTCTTTGAAAAAAATAAAAATAAAAAAATATTTACCGTTGGAATTTGAGATGGCCTTCCTGAATCTAATCTATATGTGATAACTGATAACTACTGCCACTAGATAGTTCGAAACCATTTCTATTTTCATCATTTACCCACCGTCCTAGATTCTACAATTTGGTAGGCATCATCAGCTACCAAATTTCTTTGTGATTAACCATATTAGGACTTTAGTTTATCTTATCCATAACAGCTAGTCTTATTTGTCACACTAATAAAACAACGGATTAGTGGATTACAGTTACTCGATTATTACTGGATCCTCCGGACAAAATTTACCTTTCCATACGTAGCGTCTTGTCTTGTCTAATGAGGACAAAGTAACGTAACTTTGCCACTCATTCAAATTTGAACAATAAATAAGTATGAATAAATAGTAAAGTAACATTACTATACCCCCAATAGACAAGATATAGTTACTTAAATTCAATGGACAACAATGGACAAGCAGAGAATTCAGACTCGGGGAGGTTAAAAAAGATTACTTAGGCCAAAGTAACAATTGAGGAGTTGATCACGTGGGAAGGGGGACCCAAAGCGATGGAAATGTGGTGTTGATTGTCTCGTCTCGATAATTTGGGTGCATTCCAATTTAGATGGAAGGCCAGAGAATAGCTCTGCACAATACACAGTACACAAGTATACGGTCAAGTGTTGTTATGTATCAGTATCAGATGATATGATATTGCCAGGAAATATGTGGGGGTAAGGGGAAGTTTCAACTTTCAATCCAGAACCAGCCTAAGCAAACCAAACCAAAGCAAAGAAGAGAAATGCAAGTACATTTGTCAACTTCTATTACTTCATCCAGCGTGACAAATGACAATCATTCTAGTTAATGCCAAAATCATACCCTCAGGATTCAGGGCCCCATTACTAATAAAACCCACATGGTTCCTTATGACCTCTCCCAAGCTCACACACTCCTGCTCCTAACCTAGCAGTATTCAGTAATCAGAATATTTTTTCACAAAGCTTGGACTTTACTAGAGCATACATAACCCACACAAGCATTTAATTCTGAATTTCTTGGGGAAAAGCAGTCATGTCCAGTCTTTGTCTACAGAATCCATGTCCCATATATGAACATGGCATGATAAAAGACTTGGATTCAATTACACACCAATGCAACATCAATTCAGAGTCAAGTCAGTAAGAAATGCAATTTAACAAACTATGGTAAGGGGAGACAACTAGCAGGATGCGAAATTTCGAATCACTGCGGTTTCAAGTGGTATGAATGCTGAAAGGAAATGTACACTGACCTTCTCCATGTTGCAATGTTTCCCCTCTTAACACCCACTAACATGCATAATAAGATATACCAGACAACTTTCATAATCAGTATTTACAATAGTCAGAAGTAAAACCGACAGAAAGAACATTTTTTTCCAGAAAAATCAATCCACAATTTAGAGCATCTGTTCCAGCGTTCTCAGGAGCTACATTTAACTTCACTATATTAGCTGGCTGTACATGCAGGTAGTAAGCATTCACAACTTTAATATTAGAATTTCTTGCACGGATGTAAAATAAATATGGACAAAATTTTATGAACGCATTGCTCCCTAAGGTCTAGCAACCAAAATTTTCATATGGACCCAAGAAGACAAGTAAGTAACCCATACTGGAAAAGTCATATCCTTCGCTTTTTCTTCTCTGGTGTTGCGTGCACCTGCGTTTTAATTCCATAGGTCTTTAACTGAAAGTTTTCAAATGCCTCAGAGACCACTCCAACCTACAAAGTCAAATAGGATCCATCTTTCATTAAGGAACAGCAATTAAGCTACCAAAGTTAACCTAAGCACGCATTTGTATAGATTAATGTATACCAGTTCTGGCTTTTTGGAGTACACCCTCACTATCATATCCTGATAAGATGTAGGCAACAAATGGCTGATACGATCATCAGGAATGGGAAACTTCTCATCACTCTCATAATCCTGAGTAAATTGATTACAGTTAATACTGGTAGTACTAAAATTTAAGAAAGGTAAAAGAAGCATGGCATAACATTTAATTGGCAAAAGAATATAATATCTCTATACCTTGAAAAAGTGGATGCTGAAAAGGAACGCGTTAAAGAAAAAAAAAAGGAAAAAATCATTAGAGAGTGAAAAAGAGATATAAAAAAACAAGCTTAAGAGCCTCATCAATTTTGGAATACCTCTCAAGAGGATTATGCTTCCCACGACTCAAATCTATTCGAACATTGCTAACAACGACATCATCCTCCCTAATTTTTGGCCCGCCACTTTTCTGTATAATAAAAATTGCATAATCAGAATATCAGCTAAAATAACCATTTTGCTGGAAATAAACCAATAGTCATCTGCGTTCTGGTCTCTAGAACCTGGGATGAGACAATGTCGTTTGCTGTGACATCCCTAAAATGTTCCACTTTGTCCTTCGGAACTGCATACTCATTGCAGAACTGCCATACCCAAAACCAAAAAGAAAAAAAAGGGAAAAAAAGTTTGAACAGAAATTTTAGAATGCACAGACCACTAAAAAAAAAAGAGGCAAGGAAATTAACCACTTAAAACCATTTACTGGTACCTAAGTTACAATATTCTAGATGACATTTTAAAGCTTCAATACCTGATACAAATTTCTTCTTCGTATGCGCAGGATTAAATCCCTAGATTTTTGTAACTCTTGGTCTGGAGCTGTCTCAATGGTTTTGATTATCGTGTCATCTAACTGCAATTCATATGAAGGATATCTCAAGCCACCATAAAAATGAACAAGGGAAGCAGGAGAATCAGCGCAAATGGCATCACAAACCTTCCAAAACTCACGGGGGTCCTGTATGTGAGATGATATATCCAGGTAATCATTTGCTTGCACTAGGGCGTCCACTATCATCAGTTCAACTGCCTACACGTAGCACAACAACAGAAATTAGCCTTTATCTCACTGTGGCTAGCCTTCGAATAGCACAAACTCATAATCTCTATCTTGAATTGACTAAATTTGTAATAGCAAAGTCAGGCACTTGCAAAAATATTCTGAGCATACCTTCACTTTTGCATGAGTATAAACCGTTCGATGCAGATCAGCTCGAGCAACAAATAATTTGTGGATAGTAAGATCTGAAAATTTATAATCTCTGAAATGTTAGTGGACTGAAATTCAAATCCTTTCAATAAATAATAAATCTCTATAAACAATACTTACAATCCTTGGCTCGATAACATATTTCATCACCCAAAACTCTCATTGTTTCCATCAACCTGCAAAATGAAAATTATGATTGTCAAGCATCAACAACATTTCATACTTTTCTTTGCATTGTTATCGGCAAAAGTACAACTGCAACTTTAAAAGGGATGAAGAAGAATAAAAGAAATACCTTTCAAACTGAAAGTTGCATCCCAGACCACATGCTCTGGAGTCTCGAACTATGTAATCAAACCTGCCAGTCCATTCAAAGTCTCATAAATGTATCAGTAAGTAAACCACCTATAGGTTAACAAATGGTAGAAAGAATCTTTGCGAAATGACATCCACGAATGCAGGGTGAGTTTCTTAAATATACTAACTTGTCAACGTCAATTGAAGTTCGACCATTTGCCACAATGTCATACAAAAATTGCTTTTCCTTTGCACTCTACATATTAGAAGGAAATGAAGATTGGAAATATTAAGTGCAGCCCAAATTTGTGAAAGTTAACTCTGAACCAGATATTTTGTGCTTAATCAATCAAATGTCAGCCAAATTAAGAAGAATAGGAGAAACAAAGATTTAACCTTTGACAACACAGACTTGGAGCTGGCAAGTATCATCTCCTGTGAATGAATAAAGCAAATATTAAATGAAATTTATAGAGGACTGATATCATGGGAGTGCAAAGAAGTCAATAACACCTATCACATTAAACAACCATCAAATCAAAAGGGAACTGAGTATAGAAGGGAAAAAAGCTATAAGAAATATCGTAAAAGCATTATAGAACACTTGTAAGCTTACAAAATATGAGTATCATATAGTAGCTAGCTCACTAATGTCATAGAAAACCTATAGAGCATGATAGTGATCATAACTACAGGTGACTTTACTTTCTTTTGAAGATGATACTTGAAAAATACAAGCACAAATATTTAAACTCAACTGCTTTCGGAAGAAAAATGGAATCCCGTGAAAGCCCAAATGCTTACAGAAACAATCTTAATGAGGAGCCTAACATCCATTTGACAAAATCAAAGTTAAGTTTCATCAAATACTACTCTAGTGCATCACCCAACAAAGAGTCAACAAAAACAATTTTAACCAAGCTTCTGCCAGAAAACATTAATCAAGAAAAATGTATAGTGAGTACTAGCATAGAAATTACCCAACAAAAATAAGCTGAAAGACTTTTTCATGGTCAGAGTCTTTAATAGAGTCAAATGTGAGAGAAACCAGCAAGAAAACATCTTCCAGGCGTAAAAAGTAAAATATCAACGTGCAACTTACCTTGACTCTTTTAATTGTTTCAGACTCAATGTCAATGTGATGCTCATCAACAATGTAATCAACCATCTCTGCTGACATTTGTTCGTGAGACCTGTCACGAATGGTATAACAGGAATTAATGTTAGTTATGCTTAAAAGTACGTGAAAGATTGTTCATCATACTATAGGAATCAGATGATGCTGAAAAGAGTACTGAACGGATGAGCAACAATATCCAAAAAGTAAACAAAAGGAGAGGTAACTTTTGCAAAGACCACTATAAAAAAAGTCTTTAACTCCAATATAAAGCCTGAACAGAGATTCCAGCCCGTAAAAGAACAGTCATGCACATGGCATAATAGCAAGAAACTAACAAATCCAATTACCATTCAGATCCCCTGAGAACCTTGCGAAGAAACTCTCGTTCAAATAAGTGACTAAAAGGCCCATGGCCAATGTCATGTAAGAGCCCTACAAAATGAAGTCAAACATCAGTTCAAGCAGCTACATGAAATACTTTTGAGTGACTTTTATTTTATCCTTAATAGGATGAAAATAACCTAATTCATACACTCACCTGCCAGTTTCACTGTCTGTACATCAAAATTATCAATGCCAAGCTCCGAACCCTAAGATGCCATATTTGTTCAGTTAATAAGAGCACATACTGTACGTTTAAGGTTTTGTTATTCTACAGGTACCGTACTTGGTAGTTCTTCAGTTTAAGAACAGCATCACCAGCAAGACGATAGACTCCAAGGGAGTGTTCAAACCTAGAATGAACTGCTCCTGGAAAAACCATGTGCACCATACCTAGAACATGACAAGGACTTTGATTACATAACATTTCAACACGTTTCTATTATCAGAACCATCTGATAGTCGCATTCCAGCTATAATTCTCAGTACTGTAATTCAGAAGTCAGGAGCATAATCTCTTAGATTAATGAAACTATGAGCCAAAACCAACACCATGACAATCAAGAGAACAGTCTATCGTTGTTGATACAAAAAGCAACTTTTGTCACTCTTGTTGGACCACTAATAGCCCAAGTAAGCAGGTATCTGGCTCCAGAGCAAGATGGTGGAGTTACTGCTCACTATGAAACTAATGAAGGAAGAGAACAGCTGAAGATTACACAATAATTTTCTTGCTTTTATTGTACCCCAAGTTGAATAATAAAAGTTAAAAGACACAAAAAAAAGTTTATCCCAAAAAACTGATAAAACATAACCAATATTGAAAAACTTGAAGAAAAACCAATAATATTGCATGTCTCCTCATTAAAGACAAGTGTCTGTCGCATTGGAAGCAAATCAATTATCCCAAAATTCATTAGAAAGCCAAGGCAAGGATGATGTAAGTTCACACAAAAAGTAAGAGATCTTTAGGAAATGAAACAGAAATATGAGATTAAAATAGGAATAACTAAATCAATTCTTTGAAAACCTCATTAAATGTTCAAAACACCTAAAACCACTAACCCACATGCAACGTATTTAAATACATAGACATAAACATAGAAATTTGCAAGAGGGCTCACCAAGCTGCATAAGATCACGAAGCCTGTGAGTAAAAGAAAAAAAAAAATCGAAGTCAATATCTCTGATTATCCTAAAAAATTACTAAATTCTTGGCAAACTAATAAATAACAAACGAGAAAATTGCACGCGAGAGATCCAAACTTGCCTCTGAAACTGTTCAGTGTCCACGAACTTCAAGGAAATCTGCAATCAGGTAGGGCCAGGTCAAAATTATAGAATTTGGAAACTAGATCATTACAGCCGCAAGATGCATTAACCCCCAAAATGGAGAGAAAATGCAAAAGGAAGATAAACTCCGTTTTCTTAACGAGGCTCGTAGAATTACGATAACGCATACTTCCAACAAAAAATTGCTACAACTCAACAAAATTAGGACTTCTAAGTCAAGCACTTAATGGAACAACTAACAATCAGTCCAGTACGCACCTTCAACTACTAAAATCTTCCATAAAGGCGCATACAATACCACGACGACTACGATTATTATAAAATCGAGTAGCAGGAGAACATGCATTACATACAGAAGCACACCAAACCTCACACTCGGACATGCACCAGTATGCGAACCAAAAAACTAGAAATTATAATTTTAAAAAAATTAAAATAAAAGGCGGTCACCGGATCAAGATAAATGTTGCCGTGGACATTGTCGTGAACGTGCTTGCAGAACCTCAGATCTTCAGGACAAACGAAGTTGTAATTTGGCGCCGTGAAGACGTCAGCCTCGCGATACGACCCCATGCCGTCGTACGCCAACACTGCGAACAATAAAAACAAAGAAACACAGAAATTCAACTTCACAAGGCAAGTAAAAAAGCCGTTCGTCACAAATAAGCGACAAAAACGACGGCAAAAAAATTAGGTTTCAAAATAAATTGAATTCAGACGATCAGAGAGTGTGTGCGTGTGTCAGAGACAGAGGAACAGGATGAGCTTTTTGAAATGCATTCGTACATACCTTCTAAGGGAGAATCGAGCGCTAATTCTCGTAGCAAAGTGTTGAGTAGCTCTCCGAAGTTGATGAAGATTTTGCAGACTTTGGGGTTTGCGGTGGGAGCAAAATGAGAGTGGGAAATGGAGTGGTAAAGCAATGCCGCGAAAAGACAGGCTTGCGTTCTTGTCAAGTGCGTTTGCCTACAGTGGAAAAGCAGCAGGGCAGCCATTAAATGGGAAAGGGCAAACGAAATGATGACAAATAGTATTTGCATTTCCCCCCCTCAGAGTATCAACCACTGTGATATCTCTCCCTCCTAAAACGGTAAAACTTTCAATTTTAACCAAATACATAATAATAAAGTGGAAAAAAGGAAAAGCTATATGTTAAAATTTAATGTTAAGGCGTTGGAATATTTTAATAAAAATAAATAATAGCATTAGTTTGCATAAGTTACAATTAGAATATTAATTCTATTTTACTAAAAAAAATTTTAAAAAAACTGAAGAACCGTGTAATTGTGCAAAAGATGAACAGTTTATTGTATAAATATTTTATTATAATTAAGGTGTGTGATTAAGCCATAGTTATGCAACGGTTTCAGAAAGGAAAAAAAAAAAAAAAAAGAATAAAGAGAAACAATTTATAACAATGTGTATGCAACGGCTTGTGAATGAATAACATGTACTGAATTTTTATTAATAGCATATCAATCTCCAAAACTGGATGATAATTAATGGTTATCAGCAATTCAGAAATTACGTTTTAAAATTTTTTAGAATATATGTATAAATTTTTTTTGACATTTTAAAAAAATAATAAAAAATATATACTAGTAATAAGAGTATAGGAGACGAAGGAAGGGTCCGGATACCACCCACGCCGTTGGCTCCGCCCCGGTTATCAGTTGCATGTGGATGAATTTTGGTCCTTTATTTTTGTGTTTGTTCCTTAATGCAGAAAAAAGGGGAGCGGGATTGAGGGAATTCTTGCTAAAACAATAGTAAAAAAGTTTTATAGGTCATTTTAAAGGTAGGGACCAAAAGTGCAATTTTTCATGCCGGAATTTAGGAAAAGAAAAGATACCCCGGTCTCGGGCAGCCAAATGAATTTTAAAAAAAAATAGACTGCCCAGTGGAAAGAGATCACAAGTGGGACTGCAGTGGAGATGAGATAAATTTGAGAGGCCATTATTACTTACAGGAAAACAAAAGAAACACAGCCATGGTCGTCGTCTCCTCTCTCCAAACTAATCTACACTCCTCCGCCTCCTGCACTCTCCATTCCTGCAAGGGCTCCTCCTCGCCGTCTCTGCTTTACTTGCGCCACATCTACGGAATCCCCACCAGGCCCGGAGCTGCGAACTGCAATGGCGTGTTCCTCGTTAAGGCTTACATGGAGGACAGCAACACTCTATCCGGTTTCGCCAATAAAGTCATCGGTTCGCTCCCCGTCATAGGCCTCGTCGCCAGAATTCTCAGCGACGAAGGAGGCGTCGGCAGCGATTTAATCGATTTCGCCGAGTTTAGAAGGAGGGTTGGAAAGAAATGTTCGATCAACGATTCCAGAGCTTTTTACGAATTCCAAGAACGACATGGCAAGGTATTCTTTTTTCTTCTTTAAGCCTCCTAGCCTCTTGCAATTGAAGAATTCCCCTTCAAATTTAGTGTTCTTCCCATGATAATGTGCAGTCAGGGGACCCTTTGCATGTGTTGCTATGCTGTTGGTTAGCTGCAGTGGGTGCAGGGCTGCTCAAATCGGAGGAGATTTTGGAAGGAGTAGCTAGGCTTCGGTTATCCGGTGATATTGAGTTTGAAGAAGAAACTTTTATAGCGATGATGAACGAAGCAAGAGAGGTAAGTTTTGTTTGCTGGCCCTTCACTTTTAAGTAAGAATTGCTGCATATTTGTTATCTTCTCTTAATAGAAAGAGTTCCTGTGTTTTTGAGCTACAGAAGCGAGCAAGATCGAAAGCTTCCGCCCCCGCGATTCCAGTGGAGATTCGAGTCGAGAAAGCTCTTGAAGCTATTATTGTCTGCTGTTTTGGGAATAATCCCATAGAAGAGGAAGATGAAAGGTTGCTGCCTATCATGCTTAATTCTGTTTTCCCCACTTTAGGCCTTTCGGCGGTTGAGAGGATAGTGAAAGAGAAGATCAAGAACTTGGCGGAAGGAGGCGAACTGGAGAAATTTGCAGAGCCTAAAGTCTTGCCGAAAGAAGCTGTGCAAATGCAGTTGAAGGACTTGCAGTTTCTCAAACAGATGGACGAGTTAGAATAGGGAGGGATTCAGAACAGACAGTGTATTATTGCTGCTGAAAATTTTGCAATTTTTCGCCGCTTGCAATGGTGCATATTTCACTGATAAAAAACTTGTGTAAACAGAAACATCTTCTGCAATTCCAAAGAATGCAACTAGGAGAGCAGAAACAACTATAACCTCCAATGATACAGAATCTAAAACTGTATACATTTACTTCAAATGTCAAAAACCCTTGATTCGTAACTATAGAAGTCAATTAGTGAGCTGCCAGCTGAAGAATAAGCTATCGTTTACACGCCAAACTGAAATATCTCACGATTGAAAGCAGCATTGTATAGATCACAGAAGAAATCCTCTGCGTAAACTATGAGTTGAATTCGATTCTCCATTAACAGATGGGAATCTTATTCTTTGGGGACTAGAAAAGGGAAAGATCGAGAGCAATTGTTCATTTGTTACAGTTCCATGTGTGTAAGCTGAATGGCATAAGGACCTGCTATAGTGGAGTGGCGAATCCTGTCATGGAAAGGGAAAGAAAAGAAACAATGTAACCACAACCATCGGGAGTAATTCATCACTGTCATGAAATCTCTAGTGAAACACAACATATCCTAAATGGCATAGGATGCAAACACTGCAGAATATACGCATTCAACTCCATGAATCCCTTCAAAAATGGTAAATTCAGGCAAAGATGCTTTTGTAGCCAACAATCGATCTTTCTTTCTCATAGAAAAACACAGACAGTATAAACTCAGTTTGCACCATAAATCCCTTCAAGAAATGCAAGTCCAGGAAGATTCAAGAGGGCATTCTAGCCCTCTTGTACAAACTGACAATTACAATGAGACCAAGCAACTCAAATTGCTACCAGAAATCACAGTCAATACCAATATCAACTAGCTATACTGAACCATAACCAATTTCCATCACAGAATTCATTTATTAGTCTACTCATACTTCGTCTAAGTCTGCAAATAAAGCACAGCAGAAAAAGGGATTAATAATGGACTATAGACTCAGAAAATGAGGTACCCTGAAAATTTACAAGAGCCAGAATCAAAACTGATGGCAAATTTTTTCATGATTATGATGATGACCACTCAAAACTCTGCTACGATGAGTCCTAGATTGAGCACAAAAACAAATTAACCACTGCGTAATCTGTCTGATAATTGAGGTAAGGAACAACGAAATGACTTCAATGAAGTCTGGAAGACAAGTCCATATCTTTAACAACAAAGTTTAGTAGGAAATGGGAAAAACGAGCAAGTACCTTCCGAAAGACAACTCCACTGGCCAACTTCCGAAGACAGCATGGATCTTAGCAATGCCGACGCGGTAACGGAATGCAGAGGCAATAACGACTCGCCGCTGCTCAGTTCCAATGGCAGCCTGAACCCATTAAAAGTTTAAACTCCCATCTTTTCTTATAGCCATGAAAATTTAACTGTACCAAAAGAAAAACTAGCGAAATATTTACGAAATGGCAGGAATACAATCATTAGAACAGTGCTTCACAAAGAGGCGTACAGTAATTCAGCAAAACCAGCTCACCTGGAGCTCGAGAAGAGGCGGTGGCGCCCGGAAAGGCTAGAACCAGGGAAAGGCGAGGAAGGCGCTACTCCGCCGAGCTTAGATGGAGCAGAGGCGACGGAAGGTGGAGATAGTCGAGGGGCAGGACTAATGACGGCCTTGGCTGAATACGAAGATCTCTGAAGTAATCTTCTTGCGCAATTGGATGCCATTTTCGTTTTTTTCCCCCTAATTCCTTGTTATACCCCTTCACTTTATTCTCCACAACCCTAACATATTCATCGTTCCCACCTTTACAGTTTACGCGAGACGACGATAATTGCCGGACATTAATGGGCCTTATTAGTCCATATTTCTGGACTCGGCCCAAGAAGAAAACTGAAAACCTCAATCTCTTTCTTTTTTTTCTTTTTTCTTTATAATTATTTTCTCCTAGAGGAATTGAGATGAAATCATGACAACAACAATAACTAAAAACTTTGTCCTGAGTTGATTATATGAATCATATCTCATTATTATACCGAAATCTTTGTGAATCAAATGAAACGGCTGTGCAATACTGTAAACGAGAATGGGATCATTCGCTCAAAACAACATTAAATGAGTGGCAAATTTCAGCTATATAAGCTTCGAGGCTTCTTGAATTTAAGAAAGCATAACGATCACTTGGTTCAACAGTTAGTCCGCATGTAAACTTTCCGTGTATACTGAATCGAAACCTCTGGGATGAGGAATTCTAAGTTGTAAGTGCTGGTCTCAGAGTAGGGCCCATACTCAAAAAATAAAAATAAAAACATAACAAGAATTTGCAAAAACCGATATATTTCATATATGGCATAAAATCCAGGGACATCTTATGTGAAATGAACTAAACAAAGATTCTTTACCACAAAACCCACACCAAACATTGAAACAGCCAAAGGACAATATTTCATCCGCCCAGCACTGCAGCCTCGAGAACCACCTTGCTATTAGTATTATCGCATATCCTCTCAAACGATTGATTTCATGAGAACCTTTCTTCATAACCAGAAATTTCATGCGCATCACTCAAACCAGAGCATACAATACATTTATCATCTTCCCAACCTTCTAAAACCATAAACTCCGTGTGTGTTCCCGGAAAGTGAATGGAAGCAATTATTCCTCCACCACGTTCACAAGTTCATATTCAACCAAAGAAAGGTTGTTGTCTTCCTTGACAACGAAACTGGCTGGTTCGGTTACCTCAACACGACCCCACTTATCGACAGCAAGCCTCATTGACCCTTTGAACATGTCAATTTTTGCATTTCTCAATATCACAGTAGCATCAGCCTTCATCATGTCCACTGCAAATAAGAAAGATAAAATCATACTCTAAATATCAACCAAAGCGATTCTGAAATTTCAGAAAAGTAAGCTTCAACTTATTTTCATGCTTCCTCAACCAAAAGAATGACAAAGAAGGTAAGTTCAAATATGATTCTACTTTGTTCATTCCATAATTCCTAGCACCCTGCAACATATAAGCAAACTTTTGCTTCATCCACATCCTATTCCTGCTAAAACCTGTACCCCAGGCATGCAATGATAAACATAAACTGAAATGGCTTGACCATCATCACTACAAATTGATTATCCATATTCATGCCTCTCCACCATAACCTTCGCCAAGAATAACAAAACAAGCTATTCCTATTCATTCAGATGACCTCCAATTGATACTAATCAAACATAATTCGGTGGATCATAATGCTCCACGTGAAAAAGAAATATCAAGCGCCAGAACGATACCTTGCTCATTCCTGGCCGTGAAAACAATTGTCCCAGTTTCATCTCCAATCAAACATTCGGCAATTCGCATCTGACGCACCTGGGGTCCATCTGGACGACCCTTTTGCAAAACCATCTTTGAGCTCACCACCTTTGTTACAAGATTATGTCCATTTGTACCAGGCCGTAACTGATCAACCTTGGTAAAAACTGGTTTCCTCATAGTTTTGGTTTCCGCCATTAAAAACAAAACCTAAAACAATCAGATGAAGACATAAAAACCTTCATTCCATCACTAAGAAGGATGATAACATTAACCACCTATAATAATCAAAACCAAACCAATTAATCTTTTTCCATAGCTAAACTTTCTCCCCAAGATTATAAAAAGATATTGAGATCGCCAATGAATATACAAACAGCTCAAATTGGAAGTGATAAAAGGCTAAAAGCCCTTGAGCTATACTAAGCTAAGCTAATAAGCACATTTTTACATCAGTGCCATGTGCATTTCCTCAATAATTGACAAGATATTTTTGCTGCGATAGAATACAATAATTCTTCCAATAAATGCCAATCACAGCCATAAAAGAGCATTAAAATATCTACAGTATCCACCCCAAACAAATATTCGTTGGCTTTGTTGCATACGTTGTTTAGGCCTATTCTTTTTTGTTGGGTTGAGTTTTGATTTGAGAAAAATAATTTTATAATGTAAAAAGTGTATTGAAAATATAAAAATTAATAGCTGAATGGTAAAAAACAAAAACTGTATTGGAAATGATAAAAACTATTTATAATATATTAAATTTATTGTTTGGACCAAAACCAAAACTTAAAAACAGGCCTTAAACAGAACAAGCAAATTATTGAAATCAAAATCAACAAGTCTCTCAAGAAAATAAAATTAACACAAAATTGGACTCCAACTACTAGCAAATCACACTCTACGGGTCATCATCACCAGCTAAAGGAAATCATAATCGAGTAATCAATTCTCGAGGGTTTGAGTTTGGGCTTAACCAACAAACAAGCTTTAGTTTCAAAGGTTTAAAATCAAAAAAGAACAATCACACACATAAACGATTACGTACAAGCTTAAACATGAATCAGAGCCCTAATCTCCAGACCGAAACGATCGGAAAATTGACGGCTAGTGCCGTCTTTATCAGTTCTGAGAAATGGAAACAACCAGTTACGTACTGAAAATCACCTTGGGGTAAAGGGCAAACGGAGACGCAAAGGAAGCCAGAAATTAGAGAGTGACAGCGATCTGCTTCCACTTCCAGTGTTTCTACTGCAGTGTTGCGGAAGGATATATGGAGCGACCTTGAAAGTCGCTTTTGCGAACGGACGGTCGTTGGATCCTCGACCGTTTGATCAGCCGCATATTATCAGGGAATCCTGGCCGTCCACGTTTTTTATACTCTGGACTTCTATGCGGTGCCCAATCCAGTTATCCAGCTAGGATTTTCAGATAAACCTTTTTTTAACCCCAAAAAAAAGGTAAATATTTTTTTTATAAAAAAAAAAAAAAAAAGGAAAATTAACTACTTCCCCCACTTTAAAAGAATAGTCGTACAGCTAATTATAATTTTTTATAAATTTTAAAGTAAAGTAATTAAGAATGTATCAATATAATAGCTTATGATTAAGTTATAAATTTTTAAGACCCGAATCAGACTCAGACTCGAGATAGAGTAGGTAATACCTACCTGAAGAGTTTTCTGTTCAATTATAAACCGTCGTATTATTGGACCAGAGGGATTATAACTTTATAATGCCAATTTATAATAAAATAAGTTGAATTATTGTCATAACTACTTTGAGAAGGTTCCCTGCGAGTTTACTGGTACAAGATAGAATCAGTTACAAATTATCGTTTGCAAGGCCAACGCGTTCGCGTAGTTCGTTGAAGGAGTGTTCTCTTTCATAAACGCTTTTATTTAGCAACGAGAGGTCCCAGATTACCGTTTTTACTTGACAAGTTACACCTAGCACCCAAAAAAAGCTAAATTTTAAGCATCAAATGATTCTCTGAATCTGATGCCAATTTATTCTGGACGAGTCTTGTACGTTATACTTTTAGCGATACTGGCTTGCAAGTTCTCCATCCTTGACAATGTAGTTCTGAGGTGGGAAGTCTTCTCCCTTGAAGTACCTATCCAGCATGTCCTTTGTTCCAGCAGCATAACGCAGCTGCAGCATAATATTTCAGCATTATTCATGGGGTGTTACAACTTTTTAGAATGACAAACATAGTACAAACAATCAGCTTGAGCATCGATCGATGCGTGCTAGCGTGGATCGATCTCTCCAAACAGTTTAGGTTTCGCAATCAGGAAAAATGACATTAAATCTTAACTGTAATTTGAAAGAAAAATAGGAGATGTTACCTGTGCATCAATGGTAGTGCCAGAAATGTGAGGGGTCATTGCCTGGTTTGGCATGTAACGCCACGGGTGGTCCTTTGGAGCTGGCTGGGGATACCAAACATCTCCACTGTAACCTAATCACAGTAAGAGCAAGCATGAAAGAACTAGTTAAAACTATTGGACAACATGTTACTTATAAAACAGAAAGAAGTTGCTCTCTTTTGTGAAAACATACTGATACACTGTGTTATTATAACCCCAATATTCTCACCTCCAATTTGTCCACTAGAACAACCATCAACAACTGCTTGTGTGTCCATGATTGCTCCTCGAGCGTTGTTTACAATCAAAACTCCCTTCTTTAGCTTAGCAATTCTATCTTTGTCAAACATTCCCCTGAAATAAAAGGCACTCGTAAGCAATGTCCATGTATGAGAGTTGTATTTTAAATATGAGAACTAAGAAGTTCAAATATGTGTTTAGAATTTAAGCATCCAAATGGTCCAGAAATTGTCACACCAAAGAAAGAATCATCACTTTTGTCTTACTTTGTTTTCTCAGTGAGGGGCATATTGATGACAACAATGTCGCATTTCGGCAGCATTGCATCTAGATCTTCCTCAAATTTAGCACCAGTTTGATTCTCCAACTCAGGGTCCATCTTCAACCTATCATGATAGAGGAGATTGCAGTTGAAAGGTTTCAACCTCTGTAGCAATAGCTTGCCTATACGTCCCGCTCCAACAGTACCAACAGTCTTGCCTTCAAGATCATAAGCTCTGTAAGCAATACCTGCAACATTCCAATCGCCATTGATAACTTGATGGTATCCAGGCAGGAAATTGCGAACAAGAATGAGAATCCTCATCAGTTCATCTTCTGCAACTGAGACCACATTGCTCCCAGTGACCTCTGCAACTGTCAAACCAGCTTCTGCTGCAGCTTTCAGATCAATATGATCAGAGCCAATTCCAGCTGTCAGCACTAGTTGAAGGTTTTTGGCCTTCTTGATCCTTTCAGCAGTGACATAGGCCGGATGAAATGGGGTAGTAATCAACACGTGGAGATCGGGAATATGTTTCTCCAGTTCTGCATATAATGCACACCACCAAAGCCAAAATAAATGATATCCATGTTCCAAAAAAAAAAAAATGATAGAATTCACACTGAGAATGATGGAATCAAGGGTAACACACATCAGCTCTATTCTTCATCTGTATGAAGAGATTATATTGAAGGAAGAAATGCTAAGCAAAGGCATTCTTGTTCTACACTTAGTGATAGCACATATAAATTATAACCACTTCACATTGAGATATCTAATGCACTTTTAACCATTTTGAATCTTGAATTCACATCAGCGTGCATATCTATATAGACATAACATAACGGATAAGGGATGAGTTACCAGAATGGGGTCCTTCTTTGTCAGAAGTGACAATGTACTCATGTCCTTGTGTTTCCAGCCACTGACGGATGCCCAATGCATTCTCAATGCAGCCGAGGAAATTGGGATTCTTTGCAGCATATTCCTTGGCGTCGTAGAAAACACCCACAATCTTCTTGCTACCAGGAGAAGCCTGTTTCCAACAAGTTTAAAACAGTTAGCACTCACGCTCTCAATTTCCTAAAAGTTGACGACTTCCTTCGAGAGATTGGAAGTTCAGGCAACATCATTCATTATTTCTCTTCAAAAACAGTTTTTTTTTTTTTTTAATACTGTCATTAATCGAATAATTAGTATCCTTTTTAAAAAGGATTCAAAGTGCTCAAATGAATAACTATATTTAGAACACAAATCTAAAGGGAAAAAATAAAAAAATCAATCATCTGTGACACGTCACTGACTGTCTGACTGTTATGGAAGAGCAGAAGATACGGGTCATACTAGGGATATACTTCAAATAAACAAATACTAGCCGTCAAATGTGGAAAGGAAAATGATTAGAGTAATTTTTAAACGATAACAGTCAAAAGTATAGCTCATACTCATAGCCGATCGATCTTGAATTCTTAACAAAGCACTCGCGAACAACAAGCAACGATTCAAAACCCCCCATCACCAAAGGGGAAAATTTGATCGTCTTGATCTTTGTCTAGCTTGAGAGATCATAAATTCAAAACCGAAAGCCTAAAACTGGTTAGAATTGGAAGTTACCGCTATTTACTATTAGTACTGAAATTTGAGAATCTAAAGACGAAATAAACGGAGAAATGAAAAAAATAGGGGCTCACATGGAGGTGTCTGGTGGCAGCGGAAGAATTCGAAATCCCGGAAGCGGTGAAAGCACGAATTGCAGAGGCAGCTGCACGCTTCATTGCCATCTCTCCGGCGATCAATCCAAATCCAGAAAACAAAAATGAAAGACAAGTACTCCTGAGTCCTGACTCTGAGTGAAAGCTCTGCTACTTTGGCCTTTCCCCTGGTTGGATTATATAGCCAGGCGAATTGGTTGAATCAGAATTGAGGGCATTATTGTCATCGTATTTCGTATGTATGTCTCTCGATTATTTTTGGCTTATCTGTATCAACAGTACGTAACTCATTAATAATTTAGTAATGCTTATCCCATTGATGCGATGTCACACCAAGAAGCTCAACTGAATAAAATAATATGTTTCATCATATTCTAGACATTATTATATTTAAATATATGAAATTACTTCGTTTTAGAGTATAATTTAAGTAAAAAAAAAACACCATTATTTTAAGATAAAATTATATTATTTTATTCATTTAAATAAAATATTTTGAATTAAATAATCCTCTTTCGTATTTAAATATTGTGTACTCACCCAGGACTTGCCCTGGGCACCTGCGAGGTGCGCACCCGCTCAAGGCTCCCAATTTTATAGGGCCTCAATTTTTTTAAAAAACAATATTTAAAATTAATACTTTTAAAGAGACAATAATTATACTATTAAAATAAGCACGAAAAAAATATTGCCTCTTTTAAAAAGTAACGCATATAATATAAAAAGTAGTACATATTTTTCTAAATATAATAATAAAAATTTTGATGTGTAAAATAAAAAGTACGACGTTTAAAGATAGTAGTGCCTCTTTGAAAAACACATATAATATTAAAAGTAATACCTATTTCTAAAAGAATAATAATAATACTACTAACAAAATTTACTTTTAAGGGTATAAATAGTGCATGTAAAGTAAAATATACTAAATTTAAGAGTGGAAGTAATGTCTCTTTAAAAATGTAATATATCTACCCTATATAATAGAAAGTAATATAGGTTTCACATCAATCTACCACTTGCATACCACATAAGCGCCACATAAGTCTAGCATTTGATGTAATATATCTTATCACTATGTAACTTACCTCTAAATAATGCCATATGGCTACCACATTAGCACATAATTTAATAAACTTTCCATATAAAGGCAATATAAGAGGAACATTTAATAGTTGTTTATTAAAAACATAAATTTTATTTTCTCTATTTTAATTAGATAACATTTTCTTTTGTATGTTTAGCTTCTTTAAGTTATTTTTCAAATTTCTATATTAAAAATTAACGTTCATATTTAATCCTCCGTTTTCAACTTATTTAAATATAAATATATATATATATGTGCATATATCTTTCATATTTTATCAATATGATTTAATGTATAATATTAATTAGTCATATTTGTAAAATATTAACCACTTATCATGATAAATAAGTTGATTTTGTTACAAATAAATATATTATATACTTTTTATTATTTTCATTTACTCTTTTCTTTTTTGATTTTTCATATGCTATAAGATTTAAATATCTGTAAAGGCTATTAATTATATTATGGTTATTTACATTGTTCACATAAATTTTCTTTATTTTTTTTTCACATCAAATTCGTTTATTTTTTTTCACTTTAACTCCTTTATTTAATATACCATTATTACTTTCTATTAATTATAAGAAAACTCTTGGTAATTTATAAAAAAATATAAATAGACACTCACAATCTATATATATCTTCCGTCATTCAAAAGAAAAACAATTTTTTATTGTTTATAATCCTTATGTGCATGCCTAATTCACGCTAATAGTGCAACTTTTCATAATATATACGTCCATTAAGAACATATTTTTTGTTTAGAGAAATTTAAAAAAAAAAATTTATTTAATTTTCTCAATCTCTTCTTCAAATTTGCAGGTTTATGTTGGTTCAACTCCAATGAAAAACAAAGTTTCTCTATTCAAAGCTAGAAAATATGTCTTCAGGTTCACCTCATCTGACAACAGAATTTCTCATGCTGTCGACGTCTACTTACAATGCGCATCATATTCATTAAACAACTTTGTTAATCTTTAGAAGAAGACTAAAGAAGTTGACAAGAGAAAATGTGAAAAGGTGAGGAAAGGGAAGAGAATAGGCATGCCAATTCTATATTTGACGTAAAGTCACAAGTATTTGTGTTATAGTTAACCCATGTTTCTTGTTTTTAGCTATATATTTATAATAAACTGATTATTATTTATAATTTTAATTTTTATATTATAACATAATAATATTATTGGGCATTCACCGTGCAAACGCACGGTGTTCACACCTAGTGTAATCTAAATAGCAGTGTCTACTACTAAAAAATTATAATAATATTAATTATAAGTTTTGATTTTTAAAGGTATAAGTAGTGTATGTAAGATAAGAAGTAATACATATTTCTAAAAGAATAATAACAACAACAATAATAACAATAATAATTTCAATTTGAATGTTATAAGCCCTGTTTGTAAAATAAAAAATATGATTTATTTATAATTTAAAAAAATGAAAAGATGAAATAATGTTGCGCGTGTGCACACAATAAGTCTCCTGATTGACAGTTAAACCGTTTGATATAAATAAGTCTTAATCTGATAATTTCATTTTACATTACCCTTATTTATTTACGTAGGAATAGTCACCCAAGGCGGCGAGGAGGTATGGGTGAATACTCGTTAAGCTGCCAAACAAAATTCAATTTGTGCTTCTCTTCTTCAGCCGTCTTTCGTAATTGTGGGACCCTGTCCAGTTGTCCTGCGTTCACGTGGAGGGAAGCATTTGTACGTTTGACACGTCAGATTGCTTCCTCCCAGCAAAAATATCATCATTTATAATTTTTTTTTACGGAATTTTATATTATATTAATATAGTTATAGGTTATATATAATTAATAAAAAAATAAAGTTATTAATAAAATTTTACTAATAAAGTTCTTTTATCCAAATTAATATTAATATCCAAATTTCAAAAAAAAAAAATATTAATACAATGGCTTAACCTGAGATTGAGCTCAAATGATTTAGCCTAACCTTGATTAGGTAGAACCTGATCTTAACTCTCTAATACAAAAAATTATATTTAAAACCAAAGTAATCCACATATTTCATTAGTCCACGTTAAAAAATAATACAATATATTTTGTTTTAATATAGAAATCCACTTTCAAATTGATTATTTACTCTTGAACAAATGAGGTCAAATTAGCTAATTAATGTGTGTCATAATATTCATAATAATTTGTACTTTTATCAAAGTTGACTTCTCTAATTGAACGGATGGAGTGCAATTTACTATGAATTGTAAAATATAACACATAAAATAAATAATTTGACATAATTTTTTTTACATAGACAATTACTTAGAATTTAGTGGCCACTTTTATTTGTTGAGTGGTAAAAAATGAGCGAAACAAATTTATTGACCAAAAGTGGGTGTGATCAATAATTTAATAAGTTGTGGTATAATTAGTGTTTTTAATTTTTGCTTGCTAATACATCCTATTCCCCCCATTGTTTGTTTTTTTTAGAAATTGTATACACGGGAGAAAAAAAAAAAAGTGTAATATGTTTTGAAATCATGTTAGTAGAAATTTATATTTGATATTCAAATTTTAAAAATTAAACTTAGTAAATGTTAGTTTTTGTGAGAACAAGAAAAGGTAAATTACATTTACTTTACTCAGTGTTTTGTCGAACTACGAATCAGATTTTGTGATTTTTAAAACTACAAATGTCTTTTCTAATCTGGTTATAAATACAAAATCAATATCTATTAATTGTGAATGATAACAAATACGAATTTTCACGAACAAGTTTAAAATTGGTTCGATAAAAGTTTCACTTGATCTCATTTATTTAATAAATAAACGAATAATGAACAATTTTTTAGACTCGATTATTAAATAAACGAATAAATCTAAACCCTCTAAATATTGGCTAGGCTCAATATCACCGCTATTGTTAGTTGAAAAAATAAACACAAACTAAAATATTTTTGAATAATCTAGAGAGGTATTTATAATTTTCAAAAATTACAAAGGTTAATTTGTAATTTAACCAAAACCAGGGGAGGTGAATATAATTCAGCCAAAAAAAAGAAACAAGGAAAGGCGGTGCGACTTGGGTCACGGAGTAGTAGACTGGTGGTGAATCTAGCGGCAAGTGTAGTGAGGCTGAGAAAGGGATTCGAAAAAGAGAGAGAACTAGAAAAAGGAGAAGAAGGAAGAGAAACTGTGTGGCGACACTGACAATCACCGGCGATCGTGAGATGGAGCAGAGCAGAGCGACGGGGACGAAGACTCAAGAAGAACAATGGATGGTTGAGGAGAAGGTCCGCCATATCTATGCGTACATCAGCAGCCTTCCTCCCAATGCCCAAGCTGTGCAGTTAGTTCCTTCCCTGTCTCTATTGCGGTCTAGGGTTTCTGTTCTGTCTCACGATCACTTTACGTTTAGTTCTTTGCAACTCTGAATGCGATTATTATGCTTGCTAATTTTCATACTACTGTGGAGATATTCACAGCCAGAGTAGCTAGCTAGCTGTGATTGTAGCCAATAGCATAATTATGTTATTTATTTTGCTCCATCTCATTTGGTTATGTTGTTGTTTGATTCTCTTCGCGGAGGAAAGTCTTGATATACGACGGGACAGCCACGTTCATTATCTCATTTGCGGTCTTCTCAAACTTTGTCCATCTTTCTGCGTTTTGGATGCCAAGTACTCCTCTGTACCATTTTTTTTTTTTTTCTCTACTTAGATTTTCATTAATTTTCCATTTCAGTATTGACTCGATGAAGATAAGATGGGGAATTCCGGAACTTATAAATATTTTTTTGTGTGTCTACAGCCGGCCTTGGATGTGTTATTGGATCCTTCACTCAATTGCTGTATTGGGTGATTTGGTAGAGGAAGAACTAGAAGCTAATACTATCGATTTTCTCAGCCGTTGCCAGGTTTCTTCTAGTCGCTGCCACATTCTCGTGTCATTTTTTTTTGTTTTTTTTTTTTCAGAACAAAGGTGTTAGTTGCCAGATACGAGATTAAAGAAAAATCATATGGACTAGGATTCTCTTGGTCTTAAATTTATAATATCAGCGCTTCCGCTTTTCAACTTCAAGATAGTATCATAGGACTCGTTGAGATTTCGGAACATTAGTTAGTGGCACAAGTTTTCACATCCTTGAACTTAGATCTGAAGAATTTGTATTTGGAAGCTTTTTGGTTCTGCTGTGTTCGACTTCCTCTTACAGATTGTGAGCCAATTCTATATTTTCTGTTGCATTGTAGGATCCAGAGGGCGGTTATGGCGGTGGACCTGGTCAGGCAAGTTTGATATCTTTTTAGTTTGTTTCCTTACTTGTGTACTTCTACTCCATTTATTTCATGGTAGCATTATGCTCAACTCAATTAGCGTCAGTATGGAATACTCTTTTTGATATCCTTTACATAATTTCACCAAAGCCTCAACATTTAATCTGTGGAAGTAATGAATTTGGGTCGATCTATATCTCATGCAAAATTTATCACATCAATTTGTGGAACGAAGTTCTATGATACCCTCTACTGATGTTTTCAGTACTAATAAACTTTTGGTATTCAATCACAGTTGGTTTATTGTGTTTAGCTGGTCTTTCTTTTTTGGCAGATGCCTCATCTCGCAACAACTTATGCTGCAGTGAACTCACTTATAACTTTGGGTGGTGTCAGGTCCTTGTCATCAATTAATAGGTCTGCCGGAATATATAATTTTCATTACAATTCATGCATTTGTTAGGCCATTGGAGGTCTTATCTGATTTTGTGACATTGCAGACAAAACGTACACAGTTTTTTGCTGCAAATGAAAGATACAAGTGGAGGATTCAGGTTTATCATGTTTTCCTAAATTAGCTTATTGTAAATTCTAATTGTTTTCATGAATAAATGCCTAATGTTTTATCTGGATGTCATCATCTTAATTATGATGGTGATCTTATGTAAACCATCCCCCCCCCCCCCCCCCCCCCCCCCCCCCCCCCCCTTCCCTTTTGTCTCTTTGAACCCTTTTTTCAAAATGAGAACATAAAAGGAAGTTCCAATTCAAGTTCTTTTTAATAACTGATCTTATATTTTTCATAAATGGATAAGCAATTCTACTTTCAAGGTTGTGAAGCAAAGACACAGAAGGGGAGGGTGTGATGGAAAAATGATATAAAAAAAAAGCTTTTCTTTTCATTGCTTACTTATCTTTGATTCATACTTCCTCATTCCTTCTTATTGTCTAAACGTGTTAAGTAATTTGTTCTCCGCAGGATGCATGATGGTGGAGAAATAGATGTTCGTGCCTGCTATACTGCCATTGCTGTAAGTTGTTGCTGTGGCTTTAGCCTTAAGCATACGATGATCTATCCATAAAAACAAAATAGGATAAAATAGGGTATGGCTGAAGTTCTTTCTGTTATGGACATTTGTTCAAGAAATCCTAGTGTCATTTTCAGTAGCAAAAATATAAAGTTATCTCTCGTTGTCTTGAAGATTACTCCATGTCGCTGCTATATCTTTTAACTTGTAATTTACTTGAATTAAGGATTTTCCACTCTATTGTATGTCATATTTGTGCATTGCTTCAACATGCATTGGATGTTACTTCAATTATCTTGGGAGTTGTTGTAGTATTCTAATCTTTCTTTGAACTTATATTTATTTTGTGTTCTGTTCAGGTAGCAAGTATATTGAATATTTTGGATGATGAGCTGATTCAAAATGCTGGAGATTACATTTTAAGGTTTATTTGAAGCCTCCACAATTCTAAACTTGCGTCAGAGTTGAGGTCATTATGTGTCTGCTGTTATTGATTTGATTACTTGCCTGTATAATCTGCTGTTATTGTCTATTGTGGACTTTTAGACACAAGCATGCGACATTACTTCTAGAAATGCACGGACGTGGTGGGGATGGTAAAAATTAAGCCTGCAGGATTCCAGTATATGAGCATGGTACAATTAAGAAAAACTAGAATATATTGGGATTCGAATATGACATTAGGATTCTGATGCGGGTGCTTAATTAATTCATTAATGTGCTCCTTCTGTGTATACAGTGTTTTTCACATCTATCATCTCATCATCGGTTTTATTTTTCCATAAGTTCATTTTGACACCTTTCTATTTTGTTTATTTAAAGTTTCTTAATAATTTTTTAATTTTTTTTTATTATTTTCATCTCGTCTATCATCTTGCTTGGTTTCAGTCTGGTTTTTATGTTAAACCATGATTATGTGCGTGCAGCTGCCAGACTTACGAAGGTGGAATAGCTGGCGAACCTGGTTCTGAGGCTCATGGTGGGTAAGTTAAATACTATTTCTCTGCTAATTGAGTTTACACAAGCTATAATGTTATGATTTGTGGAATCTATGCATAAACATCAAACACGAGGCAATACAATGCAGGCTATAGGTTTTTTTTGTTATATGATAGTGTGACTGATCTTCAGATAGCCTAGGTTTTTTTCCCATCTCTGTATGTTACCAATGTTCTAGGTGTAACTTGGTCTTTAGGTGCATACATCTTCAGTGAAGCCTTCCAGGGGCTCATTGCTTTCTTTCTCAAATTGTGTTTACAGGACCACATTTTGTGGTTTGGCTGCAATGGTTCTGATCAACCAGGTTCATCGCTTGGACTTGCCTCGGTTGATCGTAAGGCTCCTACCTGTTTGCACATTTGTATTTCAAATATTTTCACTATGTGTGTGGAAATAATGGCTAGATAATTGTTGACTTGTGATGCTGTTCCGCTTATTCAAGCATGGCATTTTGTGCTCCTTTCGGAGTCTAATTTCTCGATAAAGGGTAACTGATTATTTCGTTTTTGTTATGTGTCAATATGCTAGGACTGGGTTGTCTTTAGGCAAGGTGTGGAAGGCGGATTTCAAGGGAGGACAAATAAATTGGTTGATGGTTGTTATTCCTTTTGGCAGGTGAAGTTCTGCTTATCTTTTTCTCATGAAATATCCATTTCCAACTTTCAGAGTTCTAAATGGTTGACTGGCCAGGGAGGAGTAGCTGCAATAGTTCAAACGTTGCACTCAGTTATATGTGAACAACTAGGGGTTCCAAAACCAACTGACTGTCATTACAATTCTGAAAGTGATCAAGATTCAGAATCATCTGATGCAGAACCTTTTACTGGATCTGACCATTTTAGAAAAGAAGGTAAGCATTTTGATATGGTAATCTGATCTGTCATATTACTTTATCTACTGCACCGATATGATTTAGTTTTTGGTTTTAGTTTACTTGACATTACTAAATTTATTTCACCGTGTGATAGACTAGATTTAGTTTTTGGTTTTAGTTTATTTGACATTGCTAAATTTATTTCACCGTGTGATAGACTAGGACAGGACACATGAGTCTTCATTTTGATGAAGTTATACAATAACATATGATGTTTTCTTATTGGGTTTGCTGCAGGGCAAGACAATTTGTATCATCCCATGGGTTTGGCTTCTATTGGGATCGATTTTGTTAACAGCAAGAAGACTATGAGACCTATTTTCAACAGCACACATTTGCAGCGATATATTCTTTTGTGTTCACAAGTAATTGTCACTTGCTCTATTAGTAGGAAGCATTTAACCCATTTTTCTTTTTGCCGTTCCCAAGCATTTTCACTGGTTTTTTCTGGAGTTGTTATTTGCATGAATCAGTTTAGCTCCTTGTATAATGTTGCAGGAGGAGGCTGGCTTCAGAGATAAACCAGGGAAGGGTAGAGATCATTATCATACCTGTTACTGCCTAAGTGGATTATCAGTCTCTCAGTATTGTTCGACAGAGGATACTGAAACTCCGCCATTGCCGAGGGATGTATTGGGTCCTTATTCCAATCTATTGGAACAAGTGCACCCGCTTTACAACATCGTCTTAGACCGCTTCTACGAGGCACGCGAATTCTTCTCGGGTTTATAGGGTATTCAACCATATCTTTGATGGAAAACGTGAAATGCAGCATGATTGTTTGATCATGGTAGGAGAAATGGAATCAATTGAGATTCTTCCCATCTCTTTTGCATCTTGTTGTGTCAAGAATCTGACTTTTGCATACCCACATAGTAGGAGCAATAGAGTGCGTTGATTAGAAAAGCATTAGTTATCATTCAGAGTGGGTGGATGTTGTTTTCCCTGAGTCCACCGTCAGTTTTTCCTGGGCATATCTTCAGGACGAAGCTAATGGTACTTTACCTTTAGAACAGGGAATTTGGTCCTTTGTCATTTCAATACATTTCTGTAACGATAATACAGAGTTAACTTTTAACTTTTAATTACACTTTGTGTTTTATTTTATCCCATTCAAGCTTTAGGGCTTGTTCTTTTAAGTTTTGATTTTGGTATCAGTTTTGTTCTCAACAGTAAATTTAATATATTATAATAAATTTTTTACTATTTAACCTTTTTTTTTTAATATTTTTTATATTATAAAATTATTTTTTTCAAATTAAAATTCAACCCAACAAAAAAGAAAAGGCCCTTAATATTTTTATATGTAAGTAGTCCCAGTCACAGCGTCAGCAGTGGAAGGTCAAATTTTCAAAAATTATTTGGGCAAGTGCAAATGGCCAAATGCAGGGCCCTGTAAATTGACGTGCGTGCTTTTGAATTGCATACAAGAACTAAACTGCCAAAACCGTCGTTGTCTTTTTTCGTGTATCCAATTCTGTAATTCGTCGTCATTCTTCACTAACGCCTTCTTCTTTATTTCCACTCTGTATTCAAAGATACGAATTGCAGATAGCGCTTTCTATGATTTCTTGACCAACTAGTATGGAGAGCTTCAGGAAGCAGTCCACATCCTCAGAGAAGGAAGATTTTAGTGTGGGCTCTTTCGATCATAGCGGAGAGTTTAAGCTACATCCTCTGTCGGAAAAGTCCGCCGGTTACTCGCCTGGGGGATCGTCTATTTCCTCCGGCCATACTTCTCTTACTCATGGATTCTCCCCGGCGCATTCGAAAGAAGAACAACAAACCCCTCAAGGAAGATCGGCACCCAAGGCTCCGGTTGTCGATCGATTCGTGGTGCAGGAGCCCGGGTCGGTGACGAAGAAGGTAGATGCCGGTGGCAACGTCGGAACTGTGGAAGAAGGTGGGCAAGCTGGAGGGAGTGGACGGAGGTCTAGGCCGTCGCTGACGATTCTTAGGAGGGCAAAAAGAGAGACGATGGTTAAGAAGACGGCGTTGGGATTTAGGGTTTTTGGATTTTTGTTTTCTTTGGTATCGTTATCTGTGATGGCTGCCGATAGACATCAAGGTTGGGCGCTTGATTCGTTTGACCGATACAAGGAGTTCAGGTTCGGTTCATCTCTTAATCATGTTTGCTGGTTGAATAAATGAATTACTTCACTAGTGTGCTGAATCTGTACGTGTATTTCTCAGGTACTGCTTCATAGTGAATATTATAGCATTTGTGTACTCCGGAGCACAGGCACTGGATCTGGGTTACCAATTATACGCCGGCAGCTCAATTCTCCTCCGCCATTACAGATACTTCTTTGATTTCGCCGTTGATCAGGCAAGTGCATCTCTTCAGCTGTTGATTTCATTTCTTATGAATTCTGGTTGCAAAGCTTTTATCGGATTAGATTTAGACCTGGATTATCTCTCACTGTGTGTCTGTCGCGTTGGCGTCTGATACCCTTTCCATTTTTATGGCCATTTGGGGACCACGCGGTAATGTATCATTGTGTTTGATAACGATTTACTGTGCAGTCCGGAATCAGATTACCATAAGCCTGATTCGTTCACGGGAAAGTAAAGTTTTTAGGGACTATGATTTTTGAGAATTTAATGATAAGAAAAATTAAGTAAAAAAGCATATTTTTTGTGTTTGGATTGTTAAGAAATGCATTTGAAAATTTAAACGTGAACTAAACTAAATTAAATATCGAAAATGCCCTCTCGAATTAAACTTAATGATATTCTCATAAAATTATTATTAACATAAATAAGAGCTAAATAATATTTAATTATAAATTAAACTACAACTTTAAAATTAAATTACATGCCAATTACTCATCCAAAATTAATTTAAAATTTAAAAAAAGTATATATTTTATTGTTGATCTATAATGTAGTTATTAGTATAGCGAGAATTTAGATGAGTAAGAGAGTAATTGGAAAAACAAATTTTCTTGTTATAAAATGAAATATTAAATTTGTCACTCGATTTTTTTCCAAATTTAAAAGGAAGAGAAATTAGAACTTTTAAATATGATACATTAATTTTCATTAAAATATTATTTAGTTTTGTAGCTAATTAACTATAAAGAATATTATGTATGAAAAGTATATATGTTGCTTTAAGTATATATGTTTGGGCATAAAAATTAAAATAACCAAAGTTTAGTTAGATACAATATATACTAAAGTAAATTGTGATATTGTGGACGATTAGTTGCAACCAATTAGTCAGACAACTTTTATACATAGAAATTTTTTGACCTTTTTCAAAAAATTTATGGTTGATATTATGGTTTTTACACACATAATTCTTTTTTTCATTTTATGGTTTTTAAAAAAAATTTATGGTTGATATTACAGAAATATAAAATATTTGAAAATAAATAAGAGTGAGGGTAGTGAGTACCTTTTCTGAAAATTTATGACCTGAGAAAAAGAATATCAGATTAGAATAATGATTCTTTTTTCAGAAAAATAACACTTAATTTTCTTGCATCGTGGATTTATTTTCCTTTCCCAACCAATTAAAATCAATTCCAAACAAAGAATTTTAATATTGAGGAATCATATTACTTTCCTTCACCAGAATTATTGTAAACCAAACAAGCCCTAATTGTTATGATCCGATGACATGGGAGGAAGAGTTTAGTGGTTCATTGCATCTGTGAAGGGTCCTTTCTGTGGGCCTAAATGTGGCCCAATGTTTGTGATGGGAAATTGGATTATGAATAATTGAGGTTTAACCTTGGCAGTTGCACTTGTATTTTCTACACTTACCATCAAGTTTGGTGACTTTCTCCTATGTGACTTCCATATCAGATGCCTAATAAGCCATTAAAACTATACAAATTTTAATGTTATCAATTCATTAAATACAAATACTCTCTTTCCTCCTTTATATTATCATTTTTTTATCCTCTCTCTCCATTTATAATTATTAGCAAATCTGAACAATCTCTTCCTATCCATAATTAATTTTTACTATTCACAATCTCTTCCTCTTCTCTAGTGCAACATAACCGAAAGAAAGAAGTTTTTTTTTTTTTTTTTTTTTTTGATTACGAAAGAACGAACATGAATGTATACAAATGTAACAAACATCTTTCTTTATTTTATTTTTGTTAAGTAATTTTATAATTTGATCATTTCATATTTCTAAATAATATTTATAATTTTATATTCCTGCACTCACAATCTCTCTCTCACACACACACACACATATATATTAATTTTATGGTTCTTATCATTAATATTATTATCATCATTCTTATTATATGTATATATAAATATTGTAAAATAGCATATGATACAATAATAATATAATTGCATAAGTGATTGCATAGACCATTTTACAATGGTTGAATAGTTCCTTGAAGGGACTATAGTTTAACCATATATAACGAGTCTTTGTAATGCAGTTGTTTAAATTAACTTAAGTTGTAACTAAAACAAAAAATACATTATAAATTATATATATATATATTAGTGTAATTTAAGAATGTTAAAATTACTTTTATATAAGTGTATACATATGTAGTTTTTCTTGGTAGAAGAGAATTTCATGAAGTGATAAAATGAACAACTTTTGACATTAATGTTATAAGTTTGAAATTTGTAGTTTACATTTTTTTTTAAGAAGGTCTTTCTATGTAACTGAAACATAGTATATATAGTAATTACTTTTATGTAACAAATTTTAACATGAACGTATAAAAATGTAACAAATTGAAGGATTATTTTTTCATTGAATTTATGTACAAAACATCTCTGAATAAGGATATTTTTCTTGAAATACAGTTATTTAAGGTAGGAGAGAAAACATACAAGGAGTGTGGGTTACTAATTATAATTATTCGAATATCCAAATCAATCACTATTTTAAAATTTTGAATTCTAATAGTACAGGAATTTTAATTTTAGAAAAGAGATATTTAGATAGAATTCTAATAATACAGGAATTATAATTCTAGAAAAGCGATATTCAGGTATGGGAAAAGAGACATTTAGATATGGTAGAATTTTGAATTTTAATTGTAGAACAATTCTAATTCTTTTTTTTTTGAGACGTAGAACAATTTTAATACTAAAAAAGAGATATCTAAAGTTCTATTGAGAGTTATCTAGAGATATAGAAAATTCTAGAGATATCTGAGTTTTTTATAAATCATTTTAGAGATATCGAAAGATTTTTTATTTTATATATAAAAAGATATGATTTTTAATCCTTCGAAATTGATTAATATTAATTACTTAAATTGTGAGTCTACAGAATTTAAACATAGAGCTCAACAAGTGTTGAAACTTGTATATGCACGGATTAGACGACAACAAATTAAATACTATAGGATCTGAAGATAGTGGGTTTCCATGTTGGATTTTGTCTGACTTGTCATCTGACGTGGACGTCCACATAGGAGAGGGTCACTGACTTGGGTGTACTAGTTATTCAGCACATCATGTTATTCTGCATATCATGTTGTCCCAAATTATTGTGTTTTTATTCTGACCAATGTCTAAAACTACGTAATTTCACTTAAAATATTTTTACTCCTCAAATTGTTTTTATTTTTTACTGAAGTGGAACTACGTAATTTTTGACATTTGGCAGAATAAGACACAATAATTCGTGTAATGGATCTGAACTCCATAATTCCAGCGCCTGGATTTGAAGGTGTTGTTAATGGCCATTCTTAAACTGTCCAACTATTCAATAGTCTCTCGATGCCACTAGTAGGTTATTCTGTATATGTACTATTGTAATGGAGAATTATTTTGCCTGTTCGTTTCTCAAGCTGGAACTGAAATGAAACTTGAGTTCTATTGAGTTTAGCTTCAATTAGATGTGCTTTTTTGTATTAAAGAAAAAAGACAAGACTTGATTATGTATTTGGGGCCTGAACTTAATTCATTAATGTGGTTTGTGAGAAACAGATGATAGCGTATTTTCTAGTATCAGCATCATCATCTTCTGCTACGCGTGTTGAGGACTGGGAATCAAATTGGGGCAAGGACAAATTCCCAGAGATGGCAACCACTGCAGTGTCAATGTCCTTTCTGGCTTTCGCTGCCTTAGCATCCAATGCTCTCATATCTGGTTATGGCCTTTGCTCTTCCTTCTCAACCTAGTTTTTTTCAATGTGTTTTAACATATGCAGACTTGTCTAAGTTTATTTGAAGTGGAAAAAAGTACTAAAATTTCTTGCTTGTGTAAAAGACTAAAGGGCAAGTGAATAGGACCCACCTTAATATAATACAGTACGATTGGAATCAAATAGTAAGCACAATCATTATCCCTTCCTTTGCGACCAAATGGGGATCGGTCCTATTAGGACTCTTGCTTTAAGATTTACAAGTGGAGGCAATTTGTAGTACTATATATATATATATATATATATATATAGCTCCTTTTCCATACATGGTTTGAATCTCATTGATCTGCTTTTTTATTTTGTTGGGTACAGAACAGATCATCTCTATTTTTTTTTTAGCTTTTAGAGAGATAATATTTATAAAGTAGGGAATAGAAAATAGGAATTATTTTCTCCTTTTTTTTTTTCTTTTTGAATAGGAAAAATGTGCACATGTAAACTTATAACCAATGCGACTAAAAGCAGCGCTTCTTAATTATAGTTAAGCACAGACTGGTCCAATTGCTTTGCAGTTTAATGAAGGGTAACAATTTCAGTCATGTACAGACGTTGGGTACCCAGATTGTTTAGTACAACGACCCAATTAACGTGAGAGAGACAAAACTAATCTATTTTCATGGCCACTGAACATGATTTTGTCGCCTTCCGGACTCTGTTGAATGTAATTTAATGGATTTCTTTCCCATGTGGAGTGAATAATTGTGCATTTTCAGAATCTCTGGTCTGATTAATTAATTCCCAGTCCTACCTGGAGAAACGGGATCCGAATCTCTAGCCCACCTGCCTTAGGATTTGGATCCATGGCCCAAGATGTGTGAATTGGCAATAAAATATTTATTTCGGAAGCCCACCGACACCCTACTGCTTTTGAAATCCAGCAAGCCCACAACTTTGACAAAAGAAGAAAAAAAACAAAAAAAAAAAAAAAAAAAAAACTAGAAACTTCGACCTCCGAGGTTATTTATTAAGGCTTGAAAATAACGCTGTCACTTAATCTACTACACCCAGCCGAAATCACTTTCGCTACAGTCCATCTCACTAAGTCGAAGCATTTCAACCATGGCTTCTCCTGCAACTGTTCCTACCAAGATGAAGGCTTGGGTCTACACCGAGTACGGTAAGCCTGGGGATGTCCTCAAGTTCCAAACCGAGGTCGACGTTCCTGAGGTCAAAGAGGACCAAGTTCTGATCAAGGTCGCTGCTGCCGCCCTAAATCCCATCGATTGTATGCGCATGCTCGGTTTGTTCAAGAGCTCCGATGCTCCTCTCCCGGTAAAATTCACAATCTCCTCCGTCTGTTATTGTTAATTTGAATTTGAATTTGTGCCATTTCTGAATTAATCTGGAAAATTGCGTAGATTGTTCCGGGATATGATGTGGCTGGGGTGGTAGTTAAAGTGGGGAGCAACGTGAAACAATTCAAGGTGGGAGATGAGGTGTATGGGGACATTAACGAGAACGCTTTGAGCCCCGCCCGAATTGGGTCTCTGGCGGAGTATTCTGCCGTCGATGAGAAGGTACTTGCTTTGAAACCCAAAAATTTGAGTTTCGCCCAAGCCGCTAGTCTTCCTCTCGCCGTCGAAACAGCGTACGAGGGCCTCGAAGCCGCTGGCCTTTCTGCTGGCAAATCACTTCTTGTTCTCGGAGGCTCTGGCGGTGTTGGAACTCTCATCATTCAGGTAAATCTTTGCGTGTTTTGACTACTTATGTTCCTGATTGCATGATTATCGACGGGGAAGAACTAGAAGCACCGATCTGTGATCAAATCTGTGAATCTTATGCTCTGTTCTCAACTTTGACTAGTAATTCTTAGATCTGGTTGTTGAGATTTGAGTTACATTTTCAAACATTTCTCGCAACTGCATTGAGATGGGGTGGGTTAAAATCATATTAAAACTCTTGTGTTCATAACTGGAGAATGATTTCATATGTCACAGCTAGCAAAGAATGTATTTGGTGCATCTAAAGTGGCAACCACTTGTAGCTCTGGCAAAGCCGAGCTTCTCAAAAGCTTAGGTACTGATGTAACAATTGACTACAACAACGAGAAGGTTGAAGAGCTGCCGGAGAGATATGATGTTGTTTATGACGCCATCGGTATGACTCTTCTCCTATAGCTATTATTATAACATTGCATCTTGGTGCAGTTTTGAAGTCGAATATATGATTCTTGTTGAACAGGGGAGTCTCACAAGGCTGTGAAGGTTATAAAAGAAGGTGGCAACGTGGTGTCCATCATCGGAACTGCTGTTGAACCTGCAGTCCACTTCGTCGTCACTTCCATGGGGTCTGTCCTCAAGAAGCTCAACCCTGTGTTTGAGGAGGGGAAGGTGAAGCCAGTTCTGGACCCCAAAAGTCCCTTTTCCTTCTCTGACACCCCTGCAGCATTTGCCCTCATGGAGTCTCGCAAAGCTACCGGGAAGGTGGTCATTGCTCCAATTCCGTGAGAACTTCCGGCGAGATTTGTCTCCGTCGGTCCGGGATAGATGTAGAATTCCATATGTTTACTGGGATTCGGTGATGCAATAAAAGTATTATTGGATGATTTTCGCTTTGAATGAAGAAAGAAAGCTAGAAAGTGGTAGAACTTGTGGGATTGTCGTGTTGTGTATGAGTCCAACTTTGACTGAAAAAATAAATAGGGAAGCTGTGTTTTGTTTATGGTGTCGTGCCGGCCCCACCATTATCCTACATGTCATATTTTTACTCTAAAGCCACCTTGTACGAAATCCAGATGTCACTCTGAAAACAAAACAAGTTTTCACAACCGATAGAGAAGCCTTAACTTGGGAACAATTTTATTTTGGGCGTGTTTTTTTTATTCTGTTTTGAAAACGATTTTAGTTTTAACAGTAAATTTAATATATTTTAATTATATTTTATTATTTTTAATATAATTTTTTATTATTTAGCATTTACTTTTTATAGTTTTAATACACCTTTTAAATTATAAAATTATTTTCTAAAATTTGTTTTCAAAATTGTTTTCAAAACGATTAAAAAGAACATCCCTTTTACTTTTGCTAATGTGGAACTTTTTTTGAAGGGTTAAAATTATCTAAAAATAGGGTATAGATTGTATATTTTTAAAAAGTATAATTTTAAATGTTATATTTATTTTCTTGATTATATTAGTAACAGGATAAATATAAATTTTGAAAGTGAATTCTTTTATAGAAAAAAAAAATTAATAATTTTTTAAAATAGGAACAGAGGAGTTGCACAAAATATTAGTGATGATGTGCTATCAAATTGTACTTCATTATAATATAGTTTTACAAATGTACAATTTTTATGAATATTAAAATACAATATATGAAATAGATATATTATGTTACAACAAAAAATATTTTTAAAAGAGCTCTCTTATAATGAAATCGAAGGAATAATATTTTTAATTCTTTATTTTAATGACCACTTTTATATAGAATGCCAACACAAAGGGAAATCAAGTTACATTTAAAATATTTTATAATTTTGACAATAACAGTATTGCACAAAATAATAAAAAAAAAAAAACTAAATTACAAACATACAAGATGAGTACTCCCTTCGTTTCATTAAAAGGGTCAAGTTTGAGAAATATTTTTTATTCCATTAGAAGAGTCCACTTTCAATTTATTTTACACCTCTTACCCTTACTAATATAATTATGTGTGGTCTACTATTAGTCTTTACTTTTTAAGTAAGGATATAAATGGAACAAATAGTGACAAATTAAGTATTTTAGGTATTGTACCTTGACATTCATAATAAGTTGTACATAAGTAAAGATAGACCATTCATAATAAGTTGTACAAAAGAGTCATTTGACACCATATACATTTTATTATTAACTTAGTTTTTGAATAACAGTTAATTGTAAATTACACATTATTATATTAACAAAAGTATGCAATATAAATAAATAAAAAGTTGAGTCTTGCATTGAGATTTTCCTTTTTCTTTTGTTGAAAATGGACTATAAATTTGTATATGGGGTAGAGTGAGTAGTGTTGGATGTATAAATATTACCAAGGCTCGAGCCGCAGAGGCCAGTAGAGACGATGTCCGTAAAGGAAGTTGGGCATGTGAGAAAGTGGCCCACAATGTAAGTCGGTTATGAAGAAAGAGCCCATCTTTAGTCGACACGTGTCCCAGACGCGTGTAAGGATGCCATTGGATCAAGTGCGGAGATCGAGAGGGCGGTACAACAGAATCAAAGAGGATATCTTCCAGCATAATCCGTCCATGTCATTAGCTAACGTGGCAAGTTGCTTCATCAACAAGCCTAGAAAGAGGACAAAATGTCTATAAATACTCGATCTCCCCAGTATTTGAAAGGTATTGAATATCAAATTAGTCTCACTTATCGTACTTGTTCCATTCTGACGAGCTTTGGAATGAAATCGGTGATTTAGTCCCAAAAGCAGGTATCAAGGCAGTGGGACGACATGAAATCTCAATTATCAATAGAAACCTAAGATGAAACCTAAGAGGGGGAGGCGGTGAATTAGGCTCTTGACCCTTTAATATTTATTCTACAAAGAAGATCAACTTTGAAAAACCATTTTCAAAGACAAGTTTTAAAATCAATTTAAAACTAGATTTCTAAGTGAGGTGTGTGATTGGTGATTTGCAAAACATGAAAGCAAATAAACAAATAAGTCAAGAACACACCAAATTTATAGTGGTTCGGATTCCCCTTGAATCCTACTCCACTCCCCAAGTTCTACAACTTGAGATTTCTAATCCACTAGGAAACACTTAAAGGAGTGTTTCAATCCCTTACAATTGCTCAAGATTAATCTCTTAATTTCAAGTCTTTTCCATGGCCTAATCTAACTCTAGACTAGGACTCCCTTGCTTAATCTAGCTCTAGACTAAGAGTCATTTGCCTAAGGCTAGCAATTGGATCTTTTGCCCTATCATTCCTCAAGGATTTGAGGTCTTACTCAAGACTCCTTTTGCCTAGACCAAAGGATTTTTGCTTGATCAATCTCTTGATCAAAACTTTGACAAATGCCTAATTTAGCTTTAAGCTAGGACCTTTACCCTTTTCCTAATCCAAACTCTTGGATAGAACTTTTATCCCAATGCCCAACTTACCTCAAGTAGGACTTGTACAATTGCCCGAACTCAACCTCTTGAGTTGGGTCTCTCCTTCTCTTCTTGCCTAACTCTTAAACAAGAGTTTAGAACTTTGCCTCACATACAATGTGCCTACAACACTTACTCAAGTGTTTAGGACTTTCCTCAAAGTGTTTACAATGGTGAAAATTTTCACAAATGGAGTTTACAACAAACTATGACAAATGGGCATTAAAGCCTCTTTCTAATCCTAACTCACAAGCTAATTTGACAATTAAATGTGTGAAATAAAGCTCTTGAATGATTATTGAGTGTAGGAGACTTGTGAGGGATGATTATTTATCTTTTTGCAACGGCTCTTAATGACTAGTTGAAAGTAGTCAGAAAAAGAGCAATTCCGAGTCGCATGGATTCTCGCAGGGCAAATCGTAGCTCTCACAAAGTTGTCATTTTTGTGTCTAACAGCTAGTTCGTGAGATTAGCTGTGCGAGTCGGGTGATAACTCGCAAGTGAGCTTCGACATCGAGAGCTTGTCGATGTCGAGTTCGTTTCTTCAATCAATTTCAACCTGAGAGCTCAACTACTATCGTGGGCTTGTCGATGTGGGCAAATTCGAACATTTTTGGGTAAGTTTCGAGCTCGAGAGGATGTCGACACACGACTTCGAAGCTGTTCTTGAATTCAGGTATTCGTGCGAGTTTCTGTCTGACTCGGACGAGAACTAGTACGGCTTCTTCCTTCTCGTATTTTTTTTTCTCTTTATTTAATTTCTCGATTGGCCACCATGCGATATGTTGTCCGAGTCGGACACCTTCTCGGACACTCTGTTTTGCTGCACTTGTTATACATTTTTTTACACAACTCTTCAAGTGTAAAGCATTAAACAAAATCATATATTTGTTTAACTTATCATCAATACTTAAGATTAATATTAGAGGTCTAACACGATGTCGGCTAGCACCGGCGGATTTCGGAGGTTCAACAAGTAGTAAAATAGAAACAAGAACTTGACAATTAAGTCAAACATCATTTATTTATTTATTAATGAATAGCAGCACGCTAAACGACGCTCCCTCGATCGGTACCTTACATTAATAATTTAAGAGAAAAGACATCTCCTAAACCCAATCTCAAGTTAATTGGGGCCGGAGACTATTATTACTTAAAACTCAAATTGGTTATAATTACTAGTTAACTAGATCCACATTAATGATTAATTAATCATAGTTTGCATCATCTTTTATAACATCAAACGTTGTTGGATTGAAGAAAGTTATAATCACACGATCAGTTATAGTTTGGTGTTGAATCGAGGCACCAGCAATAGTAATCGGACCTTGAGATCTCCAACATCATCTCCGGACTCATCCTCTCCAGTTCATTCTGACGCGCCGCCGAGAAATTGTTCCGGTTGCGCGGGTCGGATGCCAGCGGGTAGTCCTCCGCCCTGTGCGGCTGCGATCTCATTCTCACGTAAAGCCTCATCGCAGCGACGCAGTCTTCGTAGGGATCTTGGACCCCCGTCTGAATGTCGTACCCGAGGTACGCTTTTGTCAAATACTTCAGCGAGTTGCTCAGCATGCTTGTCTTCATCAATGGCGGATATTTAGTAGTGTCCCTGCGCCCACAATTAAAAAAAAAAAAAAAGAAATTTAACTCGGGTTTTTTGTCGCAAATATATTATGTTTAATTCTGTCAGTTAGTGAAACGACGTGATTCGATTGCTTGCCTGATGAGAAAAGTTGGATACTCAATCTCCAAGCACTTGAGGTCGTGATCGAGACCGTGGCCAACGAGGATCCGAGCTTTTCCTCCACGGGAACGGATTTGCCACATTGGTTCTCCGTTGCATAAATAATCCTGGATTTTTCTCTGAACTTGTTTCAGCGGCATTGCATCCCTCAAAAATTCTGGGCGTATCCCAGTTGTTTCATACCTACAGTGTGCAACGTCAAAGTTTTACATTAGAAATGTCAACTAAATCTCGTGACTCATAAATAAATAATTGTACTACTAAATTCTTTTAGTAAAATCGAGACCATATATATATATATATATATATTACCTGTAATTGGTTACTGGAAGCTGTGGCTTGACGTAAGTATGGAAGATTATCCTCTCAGACTCGTCCATGAGGCAAACTCTAGCGCAAAGGTCTAACGTGCCATCGCTGCCGCCGCCAACCATCTTGCACGCCATTGCCACCACTTTTCCTCTGGTGTTGTCCATCCTCAGTTCATCATGCAGGCCAAGGTTTGCCGTACGGTACAGTATAGCCTAAAGAATATATATCAATAAAAAGAAAATATTTAGTTTTGTCATGTGGGTTTTTTTTCTAAAGAATTTGAATAAACGGTGTCAAATTATATTACATTGTTTGTACGAGAGAGTTGGCAAGTTTCCCTGTGAGCCCAGAGCGCATTGCGACTGGGGAAGATGTTTAAGCAAAGGTCACAGCCACGTTCCTTGAAGATCCTCTCGCATTCAGCTTTTGGAAGTGGTCCAATGAGGTGTTCTCGGAGGGATTCGAAAGATCGGGCATGTTTTTGGCAAATCCCACACTTTGGTTCATGAACTGAGTGATTAGATGTCCTCATGTGGATCACCAGATGCTCCATCTTGTTGAACTGCTTATAGCACGCTGCACATTTATTCCTGCAACAACAACAACAACCAAACCGTTCTATTAATTCCCATACGTTTGATCAGTGGCGTAATCAGAACAAAAAAAAAAATTAAGCGACCACGGTGTAACGTATACTAATATTAGTACCTGAGAGACTCAGAAGACTCGTATCTGGCATCCATGATTTAGTTACCTTGTGTAAATGTATGGTTGTTGGAGTTAAAAGAGAGAAAAATGGGTAGGTTTGAGGAGGACAATGGAGGGGGAGGTACAAGGTATTTAAAGAAGGCAGGAACTGGGGGAAAAAGATTCGATGTGGACATGATGATGAGGATAAAAAGATACCTGGAATGGAATGGAATGGTCAAGGCACATTTTGATAGGACTTCATGATCTTCGTCTTCATCTTCATCATCAGCAGCATCGAGGTTCTTCTTCTTTCTTTTGGAGGTATGCATTTCAAGAACTTAACCATGTTGATGGTAAAATAATTGGCTGAAGCTATAGCCGCAACGTACAAATAAATTCCTTCTCATCCTATGTATGTTGTTGAATTTGGACAATGGACCCCCCCCCCCCCCCCCCCCCCCCCATGCACGTTGTTGAACTAATTAGCGTATAGAATCATCGTTAAGGTTCCTAATTAAGTGTCCATATTAAGAATGTCTGATTTTAATGTAGATATCGCCTTTTCAGTTCAGTAAAGTAATCTTAACAATGTACAGTACTATTCTTTTTTATTCTCATGGCTGCAACCTTACGATCCCGGATTCCATGCATGTCATTTTCAGGGGGAAAATAATTCATTGCGAGTACGCAAAACCTTGTATATAACGCGTATGATAGTTTGATGGTGCGCTCATCCGAAACATATGCTATGTAAGAATCGCATGTCGCTTTTATTGAGTTTGACCTTTGTGCACGCGTATTGACTTTACGGGCTGAAATATGATCACATAGCGTTTTTACGTGATAAAGTTTTGAATTTAACTTTTAAAATATTAAATTTAGCTCTTGAAATATTACTGTTATGTTAAAATAACAAAGATTACTTACGTGTCGAATTTGGTTACCGAAATATTCACGATTAGACATGAGACTTGGGGTATTATTGGCGATGCAAGTTTGTGCATTTGATGCGTTCAAGGAAGAATTTCATACTTTTTTGAGAGAATTGATCATATTCACATGATCTAAGGGGATAAAATTTGCAAATGGTTTGCACGGTTACTTTTTGTTGGAATTAAAATTGGGTGGAATTTTTTTGATGGGGGCAAGTCGGTCGGTCGAATCAGCTGGATTTCCATGGGGGAATTATAATGGTAGGAGATATTGATAGGCCATACTTTTCGGCTTGATAATTCTACTTTACACTGTTTCTCATCATTTAACTTTTATCGTAATGGCTGTCTTTTCCGACTGTATAATGGTGAAGTGAAACGCATGGAATTGAAGTTTCCCTGTACATTTCACTATTCTGGGCAAGTTGGGCATCCCTAACTCCAAAGGAGAGATCGAAGATCAAGAGTTTTGTTAATAATCAAACTCATGACCTCATAATTATAAAATCTTTGCATTAATTATCATTCCAACTTTTAAGGTTTACCGGTGACAAATTAAGATGTTTATTACTCAGAGTTATGACAACATTTGAATAGTATCATATATGGCATAATCTGACGGTTCAATGAGCGATAGCTTAGCACATAAATTTGATTTTTGTTTTGTTAATACTTATTGTTTTAATATAGTAGTGATATTTCAACAACTAAATCTTATACTTCAAAGACTAAACTTAATATTTTTGCATCTAAAAGCAGTATGTGATACTTTAACACAAAAATTCACTACACACAATACTTATTATTTTAACATACACGCTATATTTATAAATTAAACTCAACACTTAACACCTAAAAACAATCGCGATCCTTTAGCGCCTAAATACAATAAATAATATACATGCAATATTTCGAAGATTTAACTCAATATGCGAACTATTGGATCGTCAAACGTATTATGTACGAATTTTTGTGTTATTTTATTGAGGGAGAAGACATTATCTGACAATAAGGGTGGGGGCAATGGTAAAATTGCAAAAGCAACTTTATCATGCAACGTCAGCGCCACATCAAAAGCTAAAACTCACTCACTCTTATAAACCTAACCCTCATAACAATAAACCCAAAAAAGCAACTTTAGCACGTGTCCCACTAATAAACACATCTATATACATTTATTTATTTATGCCTTTTTAATTCTAATTTATTAACTATATTCAATTATAAATTTATTTTAATTTATTAAAATATTTAATTCCGTAAAATTACATAATTCAATAATTACATTGAAAAAATATTATATAAAGTACGTTACATTAAAAAAAAGATTTGGGGGGGGGGGGGGGGGGGGGTTATCAAATAAACACACCACTAATAAACACCTCGGATATAGGGAAAAAAAAGGGGGAAAAAAAAAAGAACCATAGCATGGCTCATTCCACAAATTAAAAAAAAGAAAAGAAAAAAAAGAGCCATTGCATGGCTTATTCCACAAAATAAAATTAAAAAAGAAAAAGAAAAAGAGAAAAACTGGTGGCAGATAGTCGACAGCCACCAGCCGCATGGGGCCCAGCCCCACAATGCGTGAGACTCAAGCTTGTGGAGAGTGCACTCTCCACAGCAGTGGGGTCTGCAATTTTATCACAAACTCAGTTATTGAATAAATCCACAAATCTGGGTTTAAACCCACTCTAAACCCATCACCCTAAAACAAAAGTAGTACACACTACTTATAATCTCAATTCTTTAAACGAGTATATTTTGAATTTCTTTTCAAAATAAAATCTTGTTCTAGTGTGTGTGTTTGTTTCTTCTTTTACTATTTTTAGCATGATTACAAATTATACATTTTCAATACTACTTATGTAATAAATTTTTTTAAGTAACATTACTAATTGCTCCTTTAATTTGGATTGTTGCTCTTTTTAGTTGTTTAGCTAGAAATTTTTTCATTTTCGTCTCTTAACTTTGAAATTTATTTCAAAATGTTCACTAGCCCCAATTATTTTAATATTTAAATTAATTTCGACTAATACAATAGTTGTTTCGAGTTAAATTAATGAGTAAAGAAGTAATTTAACCTTTAATTTACTTTTCATTGCCATTATTAATGTTTGGGAATCTCAAATGTTAGTCGAAAATAACTCAAATGTTATTAAAATTCAGGTTCGAGGCTATTTTGAATCAATTTTTGAAGTGAAGACATGAAAATTTTTCGTGACATAATTTCTAGTTAAATGACCAAAAAAAGACAACATCTCTAGTTAAAGGATCAACGGAGTGATTTAACCAAAATTTTATTAGTCTAAGTACCTTGTGTTCTCTAGAATTTTGAGGCATCTCTAATATCTTGAATACTCCACAGTGTTGTTTGTTTGGTGGGACTAAAAGATCTGGCTTCTTTGAGACTATACGTATCAACATTTGGATAACGTGAGCAAATCCAAACATAGCCTTAGATTTGCTCTAAGTTGTTAATTTTATGTGTACTTTCTTTCAAAGATTGAGTTCTATTCGAATCTCATTATATGTATATATATTTGGTTCTTCCCCTTTATTCTCTCTCACATAGGACAAAACAAAACATATTAGCATAACACTATTGTAAAACCCCTATATATAAATATGGGTAAATTCTTTAAAAACGCTCTGTGGTTTACGGAAGTTATTAAGAACCCCCATGTAGTTTAAAAAGCTCGAATAAGCCCCTGTGGTTTTTCGATATTCATAACCGTTAGGTTTTTAGTTAACTTTGACGGTCAACCTAAGAAATCAACCAAAAACCAAAAGAGATAAGATTACGAAAATGACCCTATCACCATTAAAGCTAACCAAAAACCAAAGGGTTACGGATATCGAAAAACACAGGGGGATTATTCGAGCTTTTTAAACCACATGGAGGTTTTTAATAACTTTCGTAAACCACAGGGGGGTTTTAAGGATTTTACCCTATAAATATTGTATAAGGCATGTTGTTTACGTTTTGGTTTGAGTCTTGGTTTTGGTTTCAACACTAAATTTAATATATTATAATCAGTTTTTATCATTTTCAATACAACTTTTTTACTATTTAACTATACATTTTTACATTTTCAATACACTTTTTAAATTATAAAACTATTTTTCAAAAATCAAAACTTAAGCCTTCAGTTAAAAAAATAAAAGGCCCTAAATAAGTCTTTCAAGAACGGAGGAGTACTTAAAAACAGCCAACCGCAAAGAAAAAAAGAAAAAAAAAAATACAAAACAAATACCTTCGGCAATTTAAGGCGTTTTAATGGGTTGGACCATTTTAATTTTAACTTTTATAATTGATCGTTGAACTGAATTCTGAAAATATGTTTTTTTAAAATTTTATTTTTGAAAATAATTCTTAAATATGGAAAAAAAATGTATTAAAAAATAGGATTGTAAACGAGTTGAGAGCTGAATTGGAGTTGATTCTGGCTCAAGCTCGGCTAAGAGAAAATAGATTGGCCCAAGCTCGATCGGGCCTATATATTTGGGCTTCAACTCGGCTCGACAAATTTATATTAGGGTTGAGTTATGACTAAAGTAAAGCTACCTAGCAAAATAAAAAAAGGAAAAATAATGGTTAAATAGTAAAATAAAATTATATTTACAAACTTTATGTTAAAAGTAAAAAAAAAAAAAAAAAAAACTTCAACATCTTTATACAAAAGTAAAAAATATAAATTATAAATATAAAAAATATACTATATATATATATAATATATATGTAGTATGGCTTCACGAGCCTTTTAGCTATTAATAAATGAGCTTGGTATCGGATCAATTATTAAACGAGTTGACTTGAGCTAAATTAAAAATTTTTGACTGAATGGTAATGGCATACATACCAGTCAGAAGTGATAAGGACATTCTAGGCAAGCAGCAAGATGAATGTGGATGGTAATGGCATACAGCTAACTCCTTTAGTGTGGGTATGGCCTATGGTTGTGAAGGAGAGCAACAGTCAACAGAGAATAGAGATGGGAAAGAATGGGACGAAACATAAAAGAGCTTCTGCTTCTGCTTCTGTGGTCATCTCTTCTGAATCAGCATGTTTGACTTCTGGAAAGATGAAGACGATGACGGATGAATATTTAGAAGAGAAGACCAGTTTCTTTTGACCAGAGTGGGCACATTGTGATTATTCATTATTCCCGCTTTCAAGATACCATACCAAAGTGAAAATATGAACATTTTCGAATATTTTCGTTTATTTCCATTTGATTCCGCCCCCCCCCCCCCCCCCCCCCCCCCCCCGCTGTGGTCCTTTCCCTTTTGTTTTTCTTTCTTATAATATTTTTAAATAATCAAACTATTCTTTTACACGGGGGAACTCCTCGTGTGTGTTGCTTGCCTACTTGCTGCTGTTTGTCTTATGGAGAATTCTACTAGGAGTCGTGAGATTTGATCACGTGACCACCTGATCCCCTTGCATGGAAACTCCTCGTGCATGCTGCTCGCCTATTTACCGCAGCCCTTGTCATGAGGAGTTTTATTGAGATTTGATCACAAGACCACCCAGTTCCCTTGCGTGGAAATCATTGTGCATGTTGTTCGCCTAATTGTCATTGCCTTGCTCATGGGAAATTTTGCTGGCGGTCCTGAGATTTACATGACCACCTAGTCTCCGTACAAGGGAGGTGTACTAACTAGGTTAAGTAGTCCATTCACTTCCATTCCATTAATTGTCTTTCATCTCTGCCTCTCTACTATGTTCTCTTCCAGATTTTAACATCAAAGTCTTCAACATAAATACACAGTACTCACTGTATAATTAGTATAAGAGTAATTAAGTTAGTCAAGTTCAAACCTCAGAGACTCATTAAGAAGTTGAGGATTGAAAGAAATATGTAAGAGAAAAAGACGTCATCTTTTTATTAATGATTAAGGGATATCCCAATTCTGTGACAATGGTTCTCTCTTTGTAGTCAAACGTTCCCAAAAGCTAGCAATAATATTATTCCTTCCTTTATTTCCCTCAATCTATCTAGCAATTTTCATTTTTCAGAACTCAAGGCTAATACATACTCTATCTGTTCCATTACAAAAATTCTGTCGCTTTGACAAATGTACAAACACATCAAACAACTAATTTAACACAATTTGTCACATTCATATCCTTACTTTTAATTATGGACTGATTTTGTACTACACATGATTATATTAGTAAAGGTAAAATGAGTAAAAAAAAATTGAAAGCAGACTCTTCTATAGAAAGAAAAAAAAAAATTTTGAACTGAAATTCTCCAATGGAATAGTAATGGAATAGAGGGATGGAGTATTATATACAGATCTATTCCACAAAATTACTGATTACTTCATTAGATCTGTGGACGGCGGAGAGAAGGGGGGCAAGGGGGTGCCACTGCCCCTCCTTTATCCGGGAGCGAAGGGTAGTGGCACCCCTTGCCCCCCCTTCTCTCCGCCGCTGGCTCTATAGCTATATGACCCCAGAAAAAAGAAGAAAACTCACTCACAGTCTCACATGGCGTGTTCTAAAGAGTGAATTTGACGAGAGAGACAGAGCCCAGAAGAGGAAATGACTCTCTGCTTCCTTCTGTGAAAGGGGAAAAAAAGAGAAGAGAAAAAGGGGAATAAATGTACCCAGAATCCACACCACAGTGGGGTGGTTATCCGTGGGGCTAGTTTGGACTCTGGATTCTTGTCTACTAGTATTACTACCCTGCCCCGCCAAGATGAAGTTCAGCTTTTGTTTTTTTTTTTATTATTATTTTTTTTTATGCCCCTTAGTAAAACGACTAAGGGGGAAAAAGCAAAAACAAAATTAACATTAAGGGCCTGAGTCACCTAACTGAAAATGGAATTTTGCTAATTAATCCCTCCCTTCCATTTTGAACTTACGGTCAACAATTCAATTTCCTCCAATTCATACCTAACATTTCCTTTTCTTTCCTCTCTTCTCTTTGCTTTTCATACCTAACATTTTTTTGTTTTTAAATTTCTCATTAATGTTTTAATTTTTGGACATTTATTGTTATGTTTATTTTGATACTTTACTGGTATGTATTTTATTTAATGACCTGTGAAAAAAATTCCTATTACGCTCGCCCCCCGAGAATTTGGCTCTGCGTTCGCCGCTGCTGTGGAGTGTGTTGTTTCATTTCTATTTTCAATTTCACTACAGTGTTCTTGTTGGGATATTTCTTTCAGGAACCGTTCAAAGATCACGAGGGAGTGTTGTTTTTCTAACATATATGTAACTATGTTGTTGCAAAGGCATGGATAAATAAACAGAGAAGCAAAGCATAGGATTCTTCAAACCTAAACGTGCATGGTCAAAAGAAGGAGCAACCAATAACCAAAGTAAAGAAAAGCATGCAAAAGATAAAGAGCAAATGAAGATGCACGACGTTTTGCCGGCCCTTATTTGTCAATGTGATATATATTTGCTTCATTCTATTACAGGAAAGTTTTTATCTCTTCAATGAAATACGTATATATTATATATAATATCGCCGTCGATCTCTACGTTAATAAGACTGAAGATCGATCCATCACTTTCGCAGTACTGAGTCAACTTGTGGCCTTTCTGCCTTAATTATTGTATAGCTAGTTTAATTTAGTACGTAAATAAGCATGAAAGATCAAGCATCAGATTCTGCATGCATGCAGACAAAGTCATTTACGTACGCATCAGTTAATTAGGTTCTTGATCACGATCCTATATCAGATCAGACAGTATAAGGTTATATTAAAAAATAAAAATTTCATTAATGATGTTGGAAATCATTGATACAATTGATTATGAAAGATTTGATTTGATAAAAATTAGATCTAACCCACCACAGTGTATCTAATCAACTAAACTGTGAATCTATACATATTTATGATCTAAAACATAGTAATTATATGAAAATGAACAAATCGCGTACCGATGATTATGGATCTGGCACTAGTTATTGATAGAAAGTTTCGAAACTGAATATTGGACTGAATCTTCATATACCATGGCTATGCATAGAAGCATACACCATAGGCATGAATAGAATCACCATAGCTAGAGACAAAATCAGTAAAGCTAGAGAGAACCCCCCATGCATAGCCAAGGAAGAAAATACCAATACCATTAACAAACTTTCATTAAAGGAGAAAACTAAATGAAAGATAACAAGAACGAGAATATAACAGCTTTTCTCATCCTCCTCTATGGGAGGACGAGGGAAGAAGATGATGAATTTTAGGGTTTTTATAAAGGTTATAATTAATAATTGAGTTAACAGAAACAATCTTTGATGGGTCGATGCACATGCACGTAATCTTTTGAGGAAAATCAAAGTCAAGCGGAAAAGTAAGGGAAAGCTTTTCTTTTTTAAATAATGGAGATTCTCAATCTCAACGACAGGTGATGCTTAGTTTGAGAAATATCCATGCACCTCAACTTGACTTGATTCTTGTATTGTATTTTGAAGATCGACATGCATGCACGTACGTATACGTCATTTTGTGATAAAATTTTATTCTTTGATCCAACCACAACCAGAACCAGAACCAGTGGGATTTGTTAATATGATAGATTTGGTTTCTTACTTTTAAGGATTCATATTCATTCGATCGACTGAGGTTTCAAGAAAGTACTAGTGCTAGTGAAGTCTTGTTTAAACTTTTAAGGATTCATTCCATGAAGACATGTTAGGATTCATTTTACAACGCAATCTCCCACTCCTCAAATCCTCGGAAAACCTACTAATCCCTCTTCCGATCCATTATAAAAGTCTATTTTGTACTTGTTGCGACTCTTTTTCACCGAGAATGGACACAAACTAGCTTCTCTACAACACTTGCATTTGAGAGCTAACTCTCGGATCAAACTTTGACGATCAAGTTAGAAGAATACGAGCTATAATTCAAACTTTGCCTTTTCTTTTGCCCAAAATCACTTACCATTCATTTATCATGTGACTTCTATTTATAGGTGATGTTCTAGTAGCGGTGGCCGAGTTGGTGGTGTTGGATCTACGTCAGCATCAGGCTCAACTCAGCCCACTACTACAAAAATGACTTTTAATGGCGGTTTTTTAGGGCTTTTAACGGCGGTTTTCGGCATTTTTGAACCGCCATCTATCCGGCAGCCGTAAAAAGTTTACGGACTTTCTACCGCCGTAGAAAGTACCAAATTTGTAAAAAAAAATTTAATATTTCATTTTTTTCTCTACATTCAAAAAATATATAACAAAAATAGTAAGAACAGCCTTAGAAAGGTTTTGATATATATATATATATATATTTCAACTTTAGTCAAAATATATATATCAAAAACTTCCATGCTAATAAACCGAACAACCACCAAACTTCACAAAATTTTTGCGTGCATCCATCAAATTCTAATTAATTTAATCATTAACATCAAGAACAATTCAATAATCACCGATATAACACTAATCAAACCCGAATTTAATCATTCATCATCTCACCAAACCCGAATTTAACACTAATAATAAACCCTAGGCCAATCACAATAATCAAGTAACAATAAAATTTGTAAAGCTTAAATAAAGTTGAAACTATTCTATATTACCTTTTTTATAATTTGAAGCCCACAACAAGGACCGATTGTGGTGAAATTATGATGGGGGTGGGTGATGGCCGATTAAGAAACCATATCTGGAGTTGGGTGACGGCGGATCTTGTTATCAACACTGCCGGAAGAACGACTTCGGGGGAAGACAAGAGAAAAAATCGACGGAGAGAGGATGGGCGTCGGCAACGAGAGAACGCTTCGGTTTGCTGGAGATGGAAACAGGGGGAAGCCGCGGCTGGTTGGAGATGGAAACAAAAGGAAACCCTTAAAATTCAAACAAAATCAAATTTCTATGGCGGTTTTAATAGAAAGTAACTTTCTATGGCGGTTTTAATTACAACCACCGTAGAAAGTAACTTTCTATGGCGGTTTTAATTACAACCGCCGTAGAAAGTCCATTTCTACGGCGGTTTTAATAAATCCGCCGTAGAAAGCCCGTAATTGTGAATTCCCGCCCGTTCCTCTATTCCTATTAATTTCTAATTTTTCTATTTTCGTAAATTAACCCCCAAATTTTTTTAAATTTAATAATAAATATGTATTTTACTATTTATCAATTTTTATAGTAAAATTCATCATATAGAAAGTCCCCTTTTTACGGCGGTTTTAGAAAACCGCCGTAAAAAGTAGGGAACTTTCTACGGCGGTTTTCAAAAACCGCTGTAGAAAGTCCCTTTCTACTTTCTACGGCGGTTTTATATAGAACCGCTGTAGAAAGTCCGTACTTTCTTTTTAATGGCGGTTTTGGTCTTTCCGCCGTTAAAGCACCGCCGTAGAAAGTCCATTTTGTAGTAGTGGCCACTGACTTTGCCTAGTGTGGTCTCAATTTAACCCGGCAAGTGGTCCTGCTTGTTGTATCAACGCCACCTGTTACGAACCGTCTTCCCAGATTTTCGTGCAACATCAATATGCTACGCCCATTGGCATACTGTCACGTGTTGTTGTTTTGATTTTGTACTTGAATTTGTCTTTATCGCTAAATATTTGACTATCACGAGTTGAGTATATATTTCCAACTTGACTCGGGGCCATATATCCAACAGTACTATTATTTTTAATATTACAAAATGGACTTTTTGAGACAAAAGGAGTATGATTTATTTCTTTCCTAAAGAATTAGTGTAAATTAAAAGTGATTATCAATCACTAGATATGGTCTTTTTTAAAATAAATAAATAAAATTGTCAATCAGTTCAACTGATTAGTAATTAGAAGCTTAGTTAGAATGATTGAAATCTTTTTAAATTAGATTAATGATCAATTTGATTGATTAGAGTTAATTAAGATAGGGGAAATTAATCAATCAATCACTTCCCCGTTTAATTTCTATATATGTTATGTTGTCTAAATTTTATTATAAGTCTTATGAATTGAATTCTTCATATAAATTTCATCATTCTTTTATCATGTTTTTAGTTATATTTATTGATTCGAGTTTTTCCTTTTTCTTCTTCTTTCTTTGGTGGTACAATAAACGTACTGCAGAGTAACGCTATCATACTTTTAGTTATATTAATTTTTTCAAGTCATTCATATTTGAACAACAAGTGAATATGAATGAGTAACAAAATAACGTTGCTTTCAGCAGACACAATAAGATAGAGAAAATAGACAGAGGATCCGGACTCCAATGAAAGAGACTCCAGCTTGAATAACTACATTTGCTTCGGAAAGAAAATGACGAAAGGTGCCATGGGCCGAACATGTCTTGGGTCCATAAATGATAAGCCCAGTAGCCAATACTAGACCTCGATTAATTGAAATCTAGATTGAAAATGGCTAGCACGTCAGAGTGAATGACTTTTATCTTATATGGGCTTCTTCTTTTCGTTTTGGTTTTAGTTTTGTTTCTATTTTTGGTTTTTGGTTTTAGTTTTGTTTCTATTTTTGGTTCCTACAGTACATTTTAATATTATATTATAATTACTTTTTATTATTTCAATATAATTTTTTTACTATTCAGCTATATATTTTTTATATTTTTAATAAACTTTATACATTAAAAAATTATTTTCCAAAAACATGTTTCAAAACCGGGTTTTAAAATATCATAAAGAACAAGCTGTATTTGTCGAGGTTCAGATGTTCCATTAGGAACGAATTAGTGTTCCAACGATTATAACACATATTAAATTACTTAGAGGTTAATTAACGGTTTAATTCATACTGTTGTCCCTAAAATACTTAGGGTGTGCTTGGTTGAAGGGTTTGGGAGTGGAGAATGAGAATGAGAATATGAAGGAAAATGGGTGTTTGGTTGGGTGTATATTTTTTGTTTAAATTTTTTTAAGTGATAAAAATTATCATTATAATACATTTAAACATTAATACATTTAAACATAAATTGTTTATAATATATTTAGAGTTAAATGTTAAAAAAAATTAAAATGAATTTTATTCCTACCAATTTTATTTTTGAACCAAACACCATCAATGATAATGATAGTCGTTCCCTATCACAAACCAAATAACCTTAATACAATGATTACATCTATCAATCTCATTTCCATTCTCATTTCCATTTACGAACCAAGCACACCCTTATTATATTGTAAAATTAATTATTTAACGCTGAATTATTATTATCGAACTTAAAAAAACAAATTTACAGGTACCGATTTCTTTTTCTAAAATTTATTTTCCATTTATAACATAAATTTATACGATTTAAAAATATTAACCAAAAGACTGTTCATACACAGTAGTAGTCTTTACAGTTTCTTTTCGTTGTCGTTACGTGAAGTTGACTTACTGTTATTTTAATTGGTGGCCGCTAATGATTCGTTTCCCATAAATTAATTGAAGAAGAACACCAATGTTTTAGTGATTTGGTCCAAATAAATATTACTACAATCATTGAAACTTTTGTTGATGAATTATAAATATGGCACACACGATATAAATAATAGCGAAATAAGAACAAAATTTTTGAGGAGTCTAACATATAAATAAACCTCTCCTTCAGCCTCATCGCCGCCACGCCTGAATCCTAATGTACCATCCGATATTCGATATATCGAATCATCAACCAACACAAAAAGGAAGCATGCATGCAACTAAACTGTAATTAAGAGTCCAATGATAGGATTGGGAATCCAAAAATAAAATGGATCGATGAACACAGTTACCTACGACATTGATCGACCTGCCGGCCGGCCGGGGACCTAACGACCGACCAGGTGGTTGTACCATCGGAATATACTGCTGTTGGGATATCAATTAATTAATCATCTTTTTAAATTCTCATTTACTTAAAGTAACGCGCATAATGGACTACAATAATTTTCTACCAGTGCAACTTTTATATAGACTACTCAAATAATTTGGGTAAAATAGCTACTTGGTTCTAAATTGATTTTCATTTATTGATAATCAGTTCATTGCAAAAACTTATATTTAATGTTTCTACCTACCTGATAGTTTGCGTATCGAATTTAGTTTCAAAAGTATCACGTGAATGTCATGGAAGCAAGCGTATCGATTTTAACTTTTGACGTATCGAATTTAATTGCTGATTTATCACGGTTCTGCGTTAGATGTTGAAGTTTCGCATATCGAGTTCAGCGTATGATGTATCATGTACTGAATTTAGTCTCTAATGTTCGTTTAGCCTCGAATGATGTGGCGTATTGAGTGTAACATCTCATGTTCACATTTGATCTTTGATGTGTCTCCTAATGAGTTTAGCCTGATGAATCGCTCACATATTAATAAAAACACACGTATCGAGTTTAACTGCCAAAATATGATCTATCATAAGCGAACATCAACTCTCACTAAATTTATTGAATTAAAATAACCCATACATTTCTGGAGATTCCTCCTGAAGTTCAAGAAATTATCTAATACTCCTTGAGATTTGGTCAATGTTTCTCTTACAAAACCTTAAGTATTACATAAGCAGCGTAACAAAGTGACACTTTCAACGTGTTACTTAAAATTCAATTAAACAGACTGAAAGGCCAAACATCTCATCATTTACTTGAAAGAAATTTACCTGATGAAAACGTGACCTGACCACCTTAAAATAGAAGACAGAGAGAAAGTAGGATGAACTGGAAACCTAGTAATGTTGTTGATGTTGTAGTCCCAAAAACAAAATGGAACTAGTTTAACATGTAGTATGTCCAATCATAAGACAAATGTAAGCCCAACTGAAGAGAAGTTGCTTTTACTTTAATTAAAGAAAACGCCAATTAAATTAATTGCTTCTTTCTGCATCCAATTTTATTATAAAAGGGACGACTCGATTCAATTTGTCCAGCCTTATTTATCAAGAAAAGAAAACCACACTTTTATTAATTTCCCTTCCAATTCAATTTGCCTGAAAACTGTTTTTAAATTGTCACCATGTGAACCTGAATGTGCTATGTCGCCCTCATCAATGGCTCACAATTGACTTCTACTACTACTACTATATTTTTATTTTTCTTACTAAAATTCAGTTTTTGTGAAAGTAATGCTTTCCTTTCATTTCTGTTCGTCAGATTAACGGTTCAACAACGCGCGTTTCAATTTTACCTTATGATGTATTATGGTTATGTTTTCAAAACACTTGTATTGAATTTAATATGTGATGTATTAGTGTGTACAGTTATTGATGTATCGCGATTAAACATTCGTAAAAGCGTTAAGTATCACCTCTATTGAAAAAAGAGAAAAAAAGCAAGGATACATGTCTAACTATAATCATCCTAGCAGAATTGCCCATCCAAGGGGGACTCCCATTGGGGTGTAGGTCAAAACCTAGGGTTGTATTTCTGGACTTACCAGTCACAAAAAATGTACAGTGTCTTGAAGCCTGAATCTTTGCCGAGGCTCTTGAGCTCGTCCTTCGCTGCGATCAAGTATTTATAGGCTGAAATGTTCCGGGCAGCTTGTTCAGCAAGCGACGAGCTACGTCAGCTGATGATGCAGCCGGGAAGATACGGAGGAGATATTCCTTTATTTAAGTCTAATTGTCTCCTCGATTGTTGTGCGAAACCAATCTGGGAGTTACCCGACACGTGTTCACCCTAGATGGGTCTATTCTTCCTTCTTGGGCTTTAAGTTGGGTTTTGCCTGTTGTGGCCCAACTCATGTTCCGAACATTATCTTCTGCTAACCTTAGCGACATTTATATATTCAGCACAATGCACCCATCAGTTTAAAAAGCCCAGATCATTGATTGTTGTATTGTCGAAACTCTTATATCGCTAACTTTTTCATAGCAAGTGATGTGGTATGTATTTATTGATCGAAGTCAAAATACAATTTCAAAGAAGATTATAGATTTGGGGGTGGCTAGGGAGATTGAATTGGTGATGGAGAAATGAGGACATTGGCAATTCCGGCATTGATTGGTCCCAAAGGCCAAGAGCTGGCTTCCTAGTCCCTCCAGCTAATCGAAACTACGCCGTCCTAATCATTCTATTTTCTATTTTCTTTTTCCCGTATTAAAAGGTCGAACCCGGTTCGTTCTTCCCTCGAACCCGTGCCCATCTCAGGCTATGATCCACTGACAGGAGCCGCACAAACTACGAAAAGTCTAAACCCAATGAGTAATCGCCACGTCATGAGGATACACCCCCCTCACCTACGTGGCAGGCTCCCACTCCACCGTCTTTGACTCTTTGCACCACCCATACGTCACTGGATCATTTATGCGTTGAAAAGCCTTAACAGCGCCAAGCCAGCGTGGCACATAAAATAAAATACACAAAAAAAAAAAGAAAAAGGAAAAAAAAAAAAAGCCAAAAAATACAGAAGAATTTTCGGCGGGTATGGTAACCGGTGGTGATATTGGTGGCAGATGACAGGTCCCCTTCATGCTTCAACATTCCAACCTCTCTGCAACCCCACCTTTCTTCCAATGGCTTCCATACTTACTTATACAATTCCTCTCTAATCTATTAACTCTTATCTTCTTTTTTTTTTTTTTTTTTCTGGGTTTTCGTATCATTGATTCTCCACCATTTTTGAATTTTTTTCCATTTTCTTTTTTCTTGTTTTTTTCGGGGAGGGTGGGGGAGGGAATGGTTATTAATTAAATCTTGATTCTGTTCCTTCTTCCTTCAACAACCCTCTTCATTTCTTTCCCCATCAACTTTTACATATACATATATTTATCATATTGAAGAAAAACCCGGAAGGAGACATCATCATTTATCAATCGCTTCTGTACAGTTTCAGCATTGGTTGCTGATATTTTGTTGTACGAGGAGAACTTCGTCAAAAGGTGCTGATCATTCATTCCTTTTGTTGATACATTTGTATATTCCTATTTTTCTTTCGTGATTTCTTGCTGTCATACAATTGAATGCGGTTGGTTGGTTGGTTCTTCGTGCGTTTTGTGTCTATAATTTCGTGCGTTCGTTGGGAATTTATGCATTCATATCCATTTATGGGATGCTCGTGAAAAGAAAGGCCGCATCTTTTTATAGTACTTAATGAAAAGGGAGCCCAATGGAACAGTAAAAAGTTGGAAGATTTCTCTTCTTTTGTTTTTTTTCTGATGCTGCTTTCTTTGATTACGCTTTCTGCCCTTTTCATGACTAGCCATAAAGTTGAAACAGAGAAAGTTGTGAGAAAGAATTTTCAATTTGGTGATTGGTACGTGTAGGACCTGTTTGGTAAATTGCCTAGGAATGATGAACTCCTCTGTTTTTTTATATAGAAATCATTGTTTTTCGATGCCTCAATCTGCGATGGAGGAAGCAAATTCGAGAGAAATGAAGGGATATTATGTGCCCCACAAGGAGATTTTCGCGGAAACATCTCCCAGGAGTCCGTTGAGTACTCACAGTCCTGAAACCGACTCGATCGATCTCGCCATGGAAGGCGCTGTGGACACCTCCATTGAGCAATTGTACAACAATGTCTGCGACATGCAGTGCTCTGATCAATCCCCCTCCAGGACCAGCTATTTATCCTACGGCGAGGAGTCTAGGATTGATTCGGAACTCCGGTATCTCGCCGGAGATTATTATGGAGAGGAGGAGGAGATCAAGAAGGAGGTGATAATGGAGAAGAAAGAAGTTAATAATAGAATCAAAGATGAAGAGAAGCCCGGGAAAATTACTAAGATCATCAATTCAGGTATTAAAACCAAGAAGGGTTCTCGTTCTCAATCTGTATCCGAATCATCCCCGAAATCAAGTATGAAATCTGGTGTGAAGAGCAAATCTTTCAATGGAATTCCTCGTGCTGGGAAGATAACTTCAAAGAAGCTAAACGCAGTTTCCTCTGCGAAGGTTGAAAGAAACTCTCCATTGGCAGGAGCCAAAGTGCAGAATGGAGCTGATGATGCTTCAGAAGCAGAATATCTTGCTCCGTATATACTCAAACAGGCCAGGGATTTGATTTCATCCGGAGACAACTTTCAGAGAGCTCTCGAATTAGCCCTTCGATCTTTGCATTTATTCGAGATATCTGCAGACGAGAAGCCTAACTTGGAATTCGTAATGTGTTTACATGTTGTTGCATCGCTGTACTGCAGGTTAGGCCGGCTCAACGATGCGATTCCTCTCCTCGAGAAAGCAATCGAAATACCTGCGATGGATTTAGGCCAAAACCATTCCTTGGCGAAATTCGCAGGATGCATGCAACTTGGAGATACATATGCAATGACGGGTCAGATTGAGAATTCAATCCTGTTTTACACTGCTGGTTTGGAGATTCAGAGGCAAGTTCTTGGGGAAAAGGATCCTCGGTTCGGCGAAACTTGCAGGTACGTTGCGGAAGCTCATGTTCAAGCCATGCAATTTGATGATGCGGAGAGGCTTTGTCAAATGGCTCTGGATATCCACAAAGAAGACAACTCCAGTGCTTCTCCAGAAGAAGCAGCCGACCGGAGGCTTCTGGGCCTAATTTTTGACTCGAAGGGAGATCACGAAGCTGCTCTTGAGCATTACGTTTTAGCAAGCATGGCCATGGCTGCCAATGGCCAGGATGCGGACGTGGCTGCCGTGGACTGCAACATAGGGGATGCATATCTGTCCTTGGCGCGGTACGATGAGGCCATTTTAGCCTACCAGAAAGCTCTCGGAGCTTTCAAGTCTACCAAAGGAGATAACCATCCATCCGTTGCTTCAGTCTATGTCCGTTTGGCTGATCTTCATAACAAGATTGGAAAATTCAGTGATTGCAGGTCTAACTGTGAAAATGCTCTTCGTATATATAATAAGCCAATCCCTGGTTGTATCCCTGAAGAAATTGCTAGCGGCCTTGTTGATGTTTCTGCAATTTATGAGTCCATAAACGAACCTGATCAGGCCCTCAAGTTACTCCAGAAAGCCATTAAAGTATACGGGGATTCGCCCGGCCAGAAGAGCACAATTGCGGGGATTGAGGCTCAAATTGGGGTTCTCTTTTACATTCTGGGGAGTTATAATGATTCTTACAACTCCCTGAAGAGTGCAATCATAAAATTCCGGGCTGTTGGGGAGAAGAAAACTGCACTTTTCGGTATGGCTCTGAACCAAATGGGACTTGCATGCGTGCAACTCTATGCTATAAATGAAGCTGCAGATTTGTTTGAAGAAGCAAGGAGCATCTTGGAAGCAGAATGCGGGCCTTTACATGCTGATACATTGGGGGTTTACAGCAATCTTGCTGGTACTTATGATGCCATGGGAAGGTAATTAAGTTCTTTTTTATCATTCCATCCATCCTTCTTCTTGATTTGATTTCATTGTTCGTTAATTGTTAGAACTTAAAAGCTTGGTTATACAATGCAGGACCGTGGATGCAATTGAAATACTGGAATATTTAGTTGGCTTGAGAGAGGAGAGGCTTGGCACAGCAAATCCAGATGTAGAAGACGAGAAGCGAAGATTGTTCGAGTTATTAAAGGAAGCAGGGAGAGTGAGGAACAGAGGATCAAGGTCGCTGGAAGCACTTCTTGAAGATAACTCTCGCACTGTCACAAATCCTGAAATCACAGTAGTGTGATTTCACTTCTTTTTTATTTTTCTTGGTGGTTTTGGCTTTTGTTGCTTGCTTAATGTAAAGTTTTTACATCACTTTCCATATCTTTCAGTCTTTTTGTTCTGCCCAGGTGTCAATCTCAAAGTTGAGGGAGGTGGTGTAATTGCTTTGTACTAAATCTTGTTACATATAGTAGTATTATTTAGTTCAATAAAGTAATGGTGGGATTTCATTTTCTTGTTCTGCTTCACCAAATGCAATCTTTTTTTTTTTTTTTTTTGTGTGTGAAATTGACTAATTGTTGGACCTACTACCTTTGATGTTCTCTTTTCAGCCAATCTTGAAGACAACATTGTTCAACTTCAACCATAATAAGATCGTACATTACGCCGAATTCATACCTAACCACAGTACCACACGTGTCAAATCTTCTGTATCGCTTCCTCTGTACCATCATGTACTACAACGCCAAAGTACTTAGTAACCAAGAAATGAGTTGTAGAAATCACAACCAGGCTTTATTCTTCTTCTCCTTAAGGAGGGTTATTTTAGTGCTTTAATTCTTCCGTGGAGAATAAAATACAAAGTAAAGGTCATCCATCTATCATGGAGAAGTGTGGCAAGCTTCTAGAATTGAAACTTTAGGTTCTGAGATGGAGCCACTTAGAGCTTTCTTTGCAATTAATAGGTTAGCTGCTTCAGAGTAATGAACGCCATCCCAACTAATATGCCTTGACGGATTAACACAAGGATTATTAGCTTGCATTGTTCCATTCATGGCTTGAGTTTTGTTTCCGCAAGGGCCATGATAACCAGAATAACTGAGGCAACAGAACCCAGAATGGTCTTCAAAACCTGGTACACAAAAGCAGCAAATTTAGTTCGGGAAATTCTACGAAAGCCAACCCAAGTCAAGTCAAGAGATTGTGCTTACCTAGATGTTTAGAGCTGTTAATTATCGAGTATTTTGCCGAGTACATATCCACGTACGTGAAGGCTGCTCCTTTGAGTTTTTGTTTGAGAAGAAGAACCCTCGGTTTCAGCTGCCTGTTAAATTCTTGAGCTACCTTGTTCTGGGAATCGACGCATCCGTTTTTGTCCAAACCGCGAGGCTTGTCTTTATAATATACTACGTCGTTGGGCAAACAGCCAATTGGACCCGTATTGTGTATCCAAAAATTTCTTGCTCCTACGTTGTAAAGTGCCTGGAACGTAAATTGAAGGGTCAAAACTCCTTAATGATTAAACAGAATCAGAAGTGAATTTATAACTTACATAAATTGCTTCAGTGAATCTGTCGAGGATAATGGGAATAGATGCTTGAGTTTCTGCTTCTGAGCTATGCTGAAATCCATGGGCGAGATCGTTCTGTCCAATGTCGAATGTGTACAGAGCATTCGAGAATTCTTCAGGCCTGGGAAGATGGCTCAACATATGAACGTTCCCTGAAAGATTCATCGCGATTATAGCTCAAGATTTACAGAAATCAAGTATTTAGGAGGATGAATTCTCATTTCGCACCCTCGTGACTAAGTTTGTGGTACAGCGCGGAGGTTCGAGATTTGAACTGTAGAAATTGCAGGTCGAACGGGCTATAACCGCCTGGAAGTATAGAGGAGCCGCCGGTTGCGAAATTCGCACCGTGTCGGAAATTAGTACCGATGGAGTCCAGATAAGCACTCAAGTATGGCAAACCCAACTTCTCCGCTGTTAACAAAAAGGTAAATTCAGTACAATTTATTGCTAATTTTGCTCTAACATTGTTCTCAGGAAGCTCACCAATGAAGTCTATAATGAGACGACCGTCGCATTGCCGGCCTGAAGGTGCCCGGAAGAACGTTTCCCCGTTGGGAGGAGGCACATATCCCAGAGCTGCAGATCGTGCTCCCGTGTCGGAATTTGAGTCCCCGAAGTTGTATAATGCTGGGAAGTTGCATCTCTGTAGCGTTTTGGCAGCCGCATCTCCAATTTCTCCGGCAGCCGCTAGTCCGGTCAGGCACAGCAACCAAACTAAAGTTAGCTTTCTGAACGGCATGGTTTCTCGGCATGCAGCGGCAGATTGCGCATTTGGCAGCATTTTCTACCTGTTGGAGGATCCTCGAATAGCACAGTAGCCCGTGAATTTGAGTCAGTCGGGACCAAGAAACTGGAGAAGCAAACAAAAATGTCATCAATTTTTTTTGGGACACCAGCTACTATTTGGGTAGTCTATAATGGGATGGGGATGGAAAAAACTCCAATTATTGAGGATCATTAGTAGCAACGATAATGTTATCATAATTTGGTACACAATAAGTGGTACATACTACATATGATCTGATGAAATAGCGATGCGAAAATTGATTGGTGTGGTACATACTACATATGATCTGATGAGATAGCGATGCGAAAATTGATTGGTTCACACGTTACTAAATTTGTATGTCTCTGTTTTGCAAAGGTTCCTTTGATTAGGATAAGGTTACAAGTTACTACTAACTACAACTTGCATAGAACCTGGAGAGTGGAGAATCAAAAAAATTGTCCATTTCTTGTAACTTTGCAGCAGTTGATTTCAGAAAGCATTGAATTTTTGGCCAAAGACTCCAAATATGTACATAACATTGAAATTGAATACATTTGAGTAAGAGATTTTCACAATTCTAAGGGATCAAAAGGAAAAAGAAAAGGGTACCATTAAATTTTCATATACTTGACAGCTTAATTACGACTGAATTCAGGTGTATCTAATGCTATCTTGTTTGCAGTTGCAGCGACCAATTTGGCTGCAAAAAATGGAAGTCTTCTAACACTTTGGTCATAGTTGCTGCCTCTGTAGTTGCCGAGAACTCCATGTGCTATTTAGAGGTGAGCCAGGGAAGATAATTGTTGGCAATCTCTTGCTTTCCTCAACGTCTGGGAAATCAATGGTGTAGTGCAGGCCGCGGCTTTCCCTCCTGGCCAGCGCGCTATTCACCACTAGCTTCGCGCAACAGAACAGGTTCCTCATTTCACACGCCTCGAGCCCGACCATTGTCGGTTCCCACCCGTGCTGAAACAAGAATGCTTCCCATTCCAACTCCAGCTCCCCGATTTTCATCTCAGCGGTTTGCAGCCGGGTTGTTGAACGGACAATTCCAACGTATTCCCACATAATTAGCTGCAGTTGTTTCCTTACTTCTCTTGTCCTGCGGATTATATTGCTCGATACAGCTCTTCCAAGAGCTTTTGGAACAACAGGCTTGGCCCAACTTTCCGTGCAAACGCGGCCTTTATTAGACCTCTTCTTCATGTGATCAACTGAAGGCTGCACAGCTCTTCGTGCAAAAACCAGTGCCTCGAGCAAGGAGTTGCTGGCAAGGCGATTTGCTCCATGCAAACCAGTACACGCCACTTCCCCGGCGACATAAAGACCTCTCACATTGGTCTCTCCCTCAAGACCAGCGCGAACTCCACCGCACATGTAATGTGCTGCAGGGACCACCGGGATTGGCTGCTGAGTAATGTCTAAGCCATACTGGAGACACTCTGCAGCTATGTTGGGGAAGTGAGATAAAATCTTTTCCCTGGGTTGATGACTAATATCAAGAAGCACATACTTCTCGTTGCGCTTCTTGAGCTGATCATCAATACTTCTGGCGACAACATCCCTGGGAGCAAGCTCTGCTCGCTCGTCATAGAAAGGCATAAATCTCTCCATTTCCAAATTATATAGTATGCCACCATCACCCCTGACAGCTTCAGTTATCAGAAAGGCATTTTCTCTGGCCTTGGTTGGTCTGATGGGAAGGCCTTCATCAGCTAGGCAGTTGGGTGGAATTGAACGAATCTGGAAAAAACAAATTGCATTCTTTTTAGCATATTATTACAACTCTGCAGGCAGAAGTAAGAAAACTGAAAAGACTAGCACACAGCAGTGTAGTTACAAAATGGCAAATGACCAACCAAAAAATCCAAAGTTCTGCTAGAAAATGCTTCTGGAGAATTAATATATTCAAATTTCTACATTACAAAAGCACTGTCGTATTTCTCAAATAACATTCAGTGTATTTATGAGATTAGGTCTAACTGGTAATGTGCCATAGAATTAGGTTTTTGGCGACATAGATGATCATCTGGTTAAATTCAAGCCAAATTTTCATAATATTCAGAGTAACTTAAGATAAGAATGACTTTAGAGGTATCAAAATGTAAAACTGGCTGTGACAAGCATGCCTAACTTAGACTAGGTGACAGCATTACTCACTCCATATTGGAAATTACAGCTTGAGCTCGATGAGCCATAGCTATTCCATCACCAGTCGCTACCTGTGGCAATAAGTTCACATTAGCAAAGATGCCAACAATTACTGCATAGAATACTGGAAATTTTAAGCATTGGGATTATGTCAGCATATGCTAGTAGTTACAGGGAAAGGGAAAAAATATATGAAACATCCTTGGGAGAGAGAATGTAGGCCATACCAGGGGATTAGTAGTAGTCGGATAAATATGCCCAGCTCCACCAGAAGCAAGCAATATCACCTTAGAGATGAATCTAACAACCTATGGTTAAAAAAGTAGGCGAAGAACAGGCATCAGGGGCATTTGCAATCAGAAAAATTATTCATACTTGAATCTGCAAGAGGTAATCAAGTGAACAGAAACATTTCTCCTACCTCTAGTGTTTCTGTATTTACAGTGTCAACACCATAACAAACTGCATCAGAACCATCCTGCAAGCAGACATCCTCAGATTAATGACACATCTCTGATGACTCTATTCATAATTAACATATGCCACTTTAGGTAAAGCCAGAATTCTGAGAACAGACATTTCAATCACACTTGTTGGCTCATCCATTCATTAGCCGTACCACCCCACAAAGCAGCAATGACCATACAACAGTTCAAAAATATAAATGAAAACTAAGGCATCAAAAAGGTAAAGTTAAACCTGTGAAGTCAACAGATCTATTGCAAAATGATGTTCGAACATATAAATATTAGGATCCTTGTGAACTGCCTCTAGCAGAGCCCTCTCTATCTCCCTGCCAGTCATATCTGCAGCATGAACAATTCTACGATGGGAGTGGCCACCTTCCCTTGCCAGGTGCAAGTTCCCATCTTCTCCATGATCAAACGAAGCTCCCATAGCAATCAATTCTCTGATTCTATCAGGTCCTTCGGTACACACCACCTGGAAAAGTGAAAGAACGAGAAGCATTTCAAAACCACGAACAACCAGCCTATTCAATCCAAGAGCAAGAAAAAGGCATGTAAATGCTCAGAATGTCAATGCTGAAGGACATGAATTGTATGTAGTCTTTTACTTGAATAAGCCAATGAATATAAACATATTTTCGGGAACAAAAAGTGTGAAGATCAGAGCATGAATTCCACTCACACAACTGACAATGGTAAAAAAGCAAATAATCAACAGAATGGTCACAAGTGAAATTTAAGAAACTTACTCTAACAGTTTCCTCGTCACATAGGTAAGCACCTGCAACAATTGTATCATGCATATGACTCTCCACTGAATCTGAAGGACACAATACTGCACTGACACCCCCCTGTGCATAGTTTGTGTTGCTCTCATGGGGTTCAGCCTTAGTTATAACAGCCACTGTACCATGCTTTGCAACTTCAAGAGCATATCGAAGGCCAGCAACTCCACTTCCAATAACGGCAAAATCAAAGTACTTAGTGGAACCATTTCTAAGGCATGACAATATTGCTTTTCTGTGCGTTTTGCTGTTCGGAGTTATGTGCAAATGAAGATTATGATTGCGGTTGATCTGAACAGCCTTGGATACAACATCTGACCTGCAAAAACATCCCATTACAGTTCATTCATCTTCACATTAACAAAGACACAAGCTCAAAACTTTGGAAGATGTGATGCTTTGAAAAAATTTCTAAAGCAAAAGATACAGCTGAGGTCAATTGCAGTCCAAGTTAAAAGTAAAAAATTTTTAATGCATGAGACTGAGTTACCAAGTTGGTTGAAGAAACATAATATTGAAGATCAGCTGATTTTCACCCTTAAAAAAAGACGTCATAGACATACCACCAAAATTTCCCCAGTTGCAGCAAGTGCTTTTAGGCATACATTCATATCAAGAGAGTAACACTTTAAAGCAAAGGAAACAGAGTAAAGCCTCGGGCCGAAAGGAAGGGTGCTACACAATCCAAAATTTCTTGGAGCCAAGAATTTAATGGGCATACCATGAAATGTTTTTCTGCATGCATCCGGGGAAAGCTACACTGTTAACCCAGTAAGCTTGTTTGCAGCCATGTGCTCTGTTAAATCTCTTCCCGAATTGCAAAGACACGTTACTTGGAGCTATGCTTGTTGCCATAGCTACTCTTCTGCGCAACAAAAAAAATGCAGGCGATCATTAACCAAAATTCAAAGGAAAAAAGGTTGTAAGAACAATTTCTTCATCAAATTTCCCAATTTCTGTTGCAAAAAAAACAGATCTTGGTTGGGCAGCCGGTGCCCCCAACAACGAAGAATAAACAACAAGCGTTATGAATGCATAGATAACCAATCCAATGAAGATAAAAACCTCCGAAAACGTAAAAGATGAGGGGGGAATGAGAAGGAGATGACGATTTCAATAAAGCATCCAAGAGAATAATCGCAAGATCCCCAAGGGTTCTTTGATTTCTCCTCTCCCATAAACGAAGAAGCGCCAAAACAAAAACTAATACAACCCACGAAGAGAAATCAATAAAATAACAGAAAAAAACAACTGAGAACACGAGAATCCTCCATTCAAACAAGCAACGAAACTGAATTACAAAGAATCTGGTTCGAACATGACATGATTAAAACAAAAAAAAAAAAAAAAAAGAAGCCAGAATTGCGTGCTTACTCCTATTAAACTCAAGACTCCTCCCAGCCAAATGCTTTCTCGGATTCTGAATGAGCAGCCCTTCAAAACCAGGTGCGGTGCTGGTGAGAATTGGGTTACAGTTGTTGGGTGGGAATGCAATTATGCAGGAGTCTGGCTGTAAGGCAGAGGGAGGAAGGGAGGGGGAAAGAATTGCGAAGCAAGTGGGAAAGAAAGAGGTATTTGTTGGAGAATGGGTAACTTTTGGCGGAAAACCAAAAATTAATAATAATAAATTAAAAGAGAAAAAAGGAAGGATTGAAAGAGAAAGGGGGAGTAATATGGAGAAAATGTATGTACCGCCGAAACTGGGGAAGGAGGAAGGACCTCTCTGAGGAGTCCTACATTCCCGAGTCGCCACAGCTGACTTCCGTTTCAAAGAAGCATCCTTGAACTTCGCGCCACCCTACCCTACCCTACCCATCCCTCCTCCTCTTTTTTTTTTTTTTTTTTTTTTTTTTAACACAAAGAGTCAAGTTCGAGTAATCTCCTGCCATAAATAGCAAACTTTAGGAGATTGGAGGTACTGGTGAGATCCCATCACCACCACCCCACTCCTGAATTTTACCATTTATTGTAGGAGATGTTGGATATGGAAATGACGTCGAGGTCAGGACCGGTCGAAGTCAGCCAAGGTTGACGTCCACAAAGGAGTCTTGGACCGCAAGTTGATGACTTCATTGTGAGGGTCCAATACTGACATAGAACCTATGAGGAGACTGCATGTGTCGCGCCGTAATAGGTTCATCACGCAGATCGAGAAGACGGTTACATAGAGATAATAGCAACCCTTACCCTCCCACGTGAAGGGTGCCACATCACCAGCTAACGTGACTCTCGCCTTCATCATACGCCTATAAATACTTAATCCCAAGATCATTTGAAAAGTATGGAATTCTAAATTAGTCTCACTTTACATTTCTCTATTTTATTCTTACTTAAACTTCAGAGTAGAATCAGGGAATTAGTCTCAAAAGCATAAACAAAGGCGGCGGGACGACGTCAACTGAGTTCGGCGCTATTCAGGGATTCAACAAGAAACACCATAACCGTAAAAAATTTGAGACCAGGAGATTTGTCCTCCAACTGGGCTAGAGTTCGATTCGTGTTCGAAGACTTGACTCGAATTTGAGTAGTAACTAGTCGAGTTTGACTGGTACATAGCTCCACTCGAATACTCGACAATATTCTACAGTAATTGGTGGAAAACTCAAGGAATAAAAAAAGTTGAAAACTGGGCTGCCATTTCATTGGAGAGTTTGTTCATAAAGGGAAAAGTGTAATAAAGTGAAGATGATGGAGTGGATGGTCAATGACGAATGAATTGAATGTTTGTATGAGACCATAAGTGATGAATGAGGATGTGCGGTGGTGGCTGAAGAAACGAAAGCAACCATTTTTACTGGCCCATTTATAAAGCGTAATCAATGTTCATGGCACCTTCCCGAAAGCAAGTGCTCCCATTTTTATTTTCAAATTGAACTCTTTTAATGAAATCGAGACAAGAATGTGAATGATGATATATGTAACTTTTCTGTGACACAATGGTTGGCTGGGATTTTGTGTCCCTACCATTTGAATTGGAGGTACCTCAACAGAGAGTCGTGTTCTTCCGAATAGGACTTGGACCGCCATTGCTAATGCTTCTTTGGCCCATAAAAATGGTGACCACAAAAAAACAGGTCCATCTAAAAGCCATTCTTCTGTGAACACGCTGGCTGCGACTGGGTTATACTATTTGGGCAACTGTCTTTCTCATTTGCCAAAGGCTTAAAACACTCGAACAATTTTTAGCACCATACATAATACAGTAATTCATCTTATCTCACTGTAGTATATCGCAAAGGGGGGAATAAAACAATTTTGAACTGCATTTATGACGTAATAGTACTTTTGATGAAATAGGATCCTACGGCTATGGTCTTCTAGGGGCACTCAATTCTTCCTCCTAGATTATCACAAGGGAAAATGATATTTTTTATATTAAAAATTTGGATTATTTACAACTTTGATACTAAAAGTTTACTCAATTTCAAATTTGTGCTTTATGTTTATACTTTATTGTAATTTTAGTATCAATACCTGCTATAACATGTTTTATGTAATCAAACCGAAGTCAAAGGTAATTTGGGGATATTTTAAAAATTCTACAATTTTGAAGGGGTTAAAAAGATTATTTTTCTAATATTATTTCCAAAACATTTTCGCAGTTTTTTTTTTCTCTCAGTGGACATACAAGTTTTCTTCCGACCACGGAGAACGAAAATCGCTAAAATGTTTTGGAAATTATATTAGAAAAATTATATTTTCAACCCTACAAAATTGTAGAATTGTAAAATACTTTCAAATTATTGTTGACTTTGCTATAACAGGTTTGGTATTAACAATACAACAAAATATAAATATAAAGCACAAGTTTGAAACTGAGTAAGCTTTTATTACCAAAATTGCAAACAGTCTAAACTTTTAATCTTGAAAATGCCATTTTTCCTTATCACAAATAGTTACTCAAATATCGGGCGCATTCGATTCTTAACTCTAACAATTTTACACCGTGCCGGTTTAAACCATTAGATATAATAGAAACCCAATAACTGTAAAATATGGCAATAGATTAATTACCAATACTATGTATATATCCGTCCACTAAATGAATAAGACTACAAGTGTTGATTAAGGGCCAATTTCAGTTTAGGATTCAGACTAACTCAAGTTGGACCTTCCAATTTCCAGAAGCCAATTTGAATTTTGACATATACTGTATATGTGGCTGAATGCAAACCAGACAAAACAGTGGATTCTTATATGCAAACGTAAAGAAAAAAAACAAATTGGATTCGCCTCAAACTGGTAGATTGTATTGTAATCACTAAATTTATGTATGTATATTTGTGGCACGCGTCTGCCAAAGTTCTTTCTTCTGTTTCCCGCCCTTTTTCAAATTGAGAATTGCTTGCACCAGATAGTATCTATATCATTATATTTCACTATGCGTTCTTATCAAAACGACAAGGATGTGCCAAACTATTTCACAACATAAATTGATGGAGTTTGTTCTAATAGTAATGATGTGACGCAAATTGTCTCTCGATGGATGCTTCTTGAGGCCCAATAAAAATTCTTGCGCGTCAAGGTCCACTTCGGTAGTTGCTAAGTTGAGGAGAAAGGAAGCAACGCTGGAAACCGGGCTGAATGGCTCGGTTTCACTCAAATGAAGGGGAAACCGGAGGCTATGGATAATTCTGATGACCAATGTAAAAACGCAAGAAAGATGCGGGGCTTTCCCCCCCGGTATAACTTCGACGGTCAAGTTAGTATAATTGAAGAAGATGAACAGTATGCACTAAGAGCTCAAAACGTAAATAGTTGCGTACCTCTCTAAGTCTGAAGACTTAGTATTTATATCAAGACCCAAATTATGCCCGTTGTAATGTAATGATCAGCATACCCAACTGCTCCGTCTCCCTGCGTGTCTAACTGCTCCCGTCATCATAATCTGACTTGTGGCTTCCTTCACGCCATCATTCTGAGTGATTTCTGCATGCATTCAAAATACATGTTAATCCTATTATGACTTCTACCTACTGTGTCAGTGCCCTTACTTATTCCGACCTAAGCTCTATGGCTCGGTAGTGATGACCGTTGAGAGGAATATAAGAAGACTTAGTGGGACCGACCTAAGGGTTAAACCGGTCTAAGCTTATGTTTTTGGCTCGGCTTTATGGAACTTTCCGACCTAAACTTGATTTTGACCCTTTCAGATATCTTTGTCTCTCAACTGTTTATCTTTCCTTTTGTTCACTGGGCCTGCCCCAATGAAGGCCTATTTTTATTTACACCAAGTAACACTATACTACACAATATTACTTTTATTGGATGAAATATGTTAAGCATAGTTTTAATTATTACTCCATGAACACTGTGTTCGTTTGGGATATTATTGAGAGCTAAAGTATCTGTACAGACTGCGCCTTAAGAGAAGTATATTTCGACAGCATTCCTGATCTTAAATTATTAAAAACTTGGATTGATAGAGTAACAAGGCAATTGAATTAGAACTTACTTTTCAATTATGAAGACATTTGTATTTATAGAGAGAAATTCCCTCATACCCGTTGGCGAGCAATAGGTTTATTGCATATGCCTCCTGGAATGTTAGGGTGGCACCCATAATCTCATTGAGGTAGATCGTGGGAAAGCCGTTGGGATGGATGTGGATGATGTAGCCCCACCTTTGGCGAAGCTTTGCCGAGAGGGATGCTGGTGACATGTCCAGTGACTACTATTAGGGGGTGATAACGAGCCGAGCCGAACCGAGCTTTGACGTGTTCATTTATTGTTCATTTATTTATCGAGTTTAAAATCTTGTTCATGTTTGTTTATTTATTAATCGAGCCGAGCTTGTTCATATTCGTTCTCAGCCCTAAGTATCATGCTCATCTATTTATAAGGAATTTTCCTCCCAAATCTTCTCTCATTTCCGATATGGGATTGGGTGAAATTCACCTCAAACTTGTGAAATAAAATAAATTTGGCCTTGTGAAGATTCGGACCCTAATTCCCTTGCTTATCCTTTTGATGTCTTACCACTGCACCAAATTTATTTTCATGTTATATGTATGAATAATAAATTATATATGTATTTTATCCTTCCTTAAAAATTATTTTTTTTTATCGAGCTGTTCACGAACGTAATCGAGCCGAGCTCCCTTTTGTTCATTTATTAATCGAGCCTAAAATTTTGTTCGTATTCGTTTATTAATAAATAATCGATCTCGAACTGAGTTTTTAACGAGTCGATCCCGAGCTTGTTCGTGAACGTTCGTGTTCGTTCTCAGCCTTACTGCTACGATAATCAACGAAACTTCAACTAGAGACTTTGGGCTCATTGTTTGGACCTCAGATTAGGATACTGCCAGACACGTCATAAATATTTCATCAAAAGTCCATTTAGTAATTTTATAAAATTTGTAGACCATTTGGCAATTTTCTTTTTAAATTTATTTAATACTATTCAACAAGAAATACTTTTTTTTTTTCATTAGCACACAGAAAATACTTCATTCGTCCCCAACGCCGATTTACCTCAATAGTAAGTCACACTCCCGCTTACAAGTATACTACTAATTACTCCCTACACTAGAAAGACAGAAAGCGTTCTCAACTAAAGAAGGAGAAAGCGGAGTGGATTACAACGCTGACTCTGTCGCATTCTTTTGGCGCCACGTTTCTGCGTGTAAATCTGTAATTTCAGTTTCATCTCGATATGCTGAATCGGTCGTCGGTACCAACAATGACGCGCGGGCTACTCTTCGAGAATTTCGGCTCCCAAACGGCGGTAGGTTACAGATTTTAGATTGTTGTTCTTTGTCTCAATTGAAAAAAGAAGAAGAGTATTACAAGTCTAAATTCGTTAGAGCCACGCTCAAATGTTACCAATTTGATCGTCAGGAACTGGTAGTGATTGAACACCGTTTAGAATCAAGATGGGAAGCTGGTGGTCCGCCGCCAAGGAACCACCGCCGCCGATGGTGTTGGTTCCTCCGCTGTTTGATTTTCCTCCACTCGCTGCTCGGACTAGGTTTTTTTCTTTTTGCTCTTGGTCTTTTATAGTTTTGTTTTGTATGCATTATCTGCACTGGACACTCAACAATCAAGTTCAAGTAATTTCCGATTGCAATAATTTCTTAATCTGGAACGAGAATTCTAAAAATGGCTTTTTTCGCCGGGTTGGGATTCTGTGGGACCCATGCAGGATGCTGGAATCATCGTACAACTTGTTGTTTGGGAAACTTTCACTGAGGTGTCTGTTTGATGATTACTTTGAAGAATCCCGGCATTTCACCACCAGGATAATGCTTAAGCCGATTGACGATCCTCATGTTGATTTAATGGCTACTGTATCCTAGTCGTATTTTATTGATTTCCCTAGTTAATGTTCGGAACTCATGTCACTGTTCGAAATTCTGTTTGATAGTTTGCCAAGTTGTATCTGCTGTTAAAAGTTAATGCATGCGACTCTAATGCCTAATTGTAACCTAGGTTAACTACTGAAAAAAGTTATGGGATGAAGTTGTTGATTTATTTGGATGATGGAAACTTTTTAATGCCCTTGGGATGTTTCTTTTCTCTTTCCCTTTAGTTTCATTTAGGATAAGGATTAGGATTTGTAATATGGGGATTCAGCAGTTGACTAGGACTGGCATTCCCGCACAAAGTATTTAGTCCCTGATTTTTGTTGTCTTTGTTGTACAAACTACAAAACTTATATCCTCCACATGTTGTTTTACACCCAAAACAGTCCTAAGGCATTGTTTGTCAAATGATGGTTGTACTTTTTGGTTCCTCAACGACTTCCATGGCAACTTGAGATGGAAGTTACATGAAATTTGTTGTTCCTTAGCATGTTTAGGTGGGAGGTCCACTAGATCACAAAACTGACGAAAATATTGTGGGAAATGCACAGTTTCGTTGGCAAAGGTACTTTCTTTTCGGTATTATGTCGATTGTGAACTGCTATAGCTTCAGTTTTCCGGGGTTGTTAATCTCCTTAAACAATGTTTCTGTTTCTTGCAGTGATGTTGATCATCCCCATACATTCATGGACCTTTTTGTATCAAATTCTGAACCGTAAGAACCAATATTCTATTCCCACCCTTTTTGTGCTTCTGTTGGTGAGGGATTTCTTCTTCCTAAAATCATGGTTTCTGTTCCTTTCAGGGTTCTGCTTGTTAGGTCTTGTGCATATTATCCTAGATTTGGTGTTGGAGCTTTTGGCATCCTCCCGGTGCCTTTGAAGAAAAAGTATTGAATACTGTCATGATTTTCAGTCAGTTGGTTTTCTCCTAGTTCCCCTCCCCTCCCCTCCTTTTTTTTTTTGTTATTTTGTTTTGTTGACTATATTAGTTGATGTAACAGATTATCTTTTGAAGATTGTGGTATTATGGGAATGCGGTATGGCTCATCAAATCTGTCAGTGGGAGCTACAGTTCAGCCTTTCTCAGGTTCGTAATTTGAATGGAACATGAAGGAGTTTACCTTTGTACTTATGTTTCTTGCATTTTGGCACCTGCTGAGTCTCTACGTTGTTACTTTTTCCTTAGTTATTAGGGTATTTCTTGGTCTGGTATATTTTTGAGGCTTGGAGAATTAGGTATCAGCCTTCATGTTTGTTTATTTCTTGCTTAGCTTTTGAACGAAAAGAGATCATCCCTATCTCCTACTTTTGCCAGTTTTCAAGCCAACAAATAAGACTTTCAAAGTAAAGAAGATCTGTAAATATCTTTTCCAAAATGTTATGTACTGATATGTGATGTTATGTTTAACTGTAGCGAGAGATGAACTTCCAAGATCTGCTTGGCTGGTGAGCAAGATGGGAAGGTTGACCGCAGGAGTGCAATATGAACACCAGAGTAATATGAACAGAAATTATTAATATAATTACTTTTTTGTGGCTTAGATATATGCTTGAGGTATAATCATCGATTGTGCAGATGAAGTATTATTATTATATGATCATGACACGCTTTTAAGATTAGATTTATGGGAATCAACTACTCACACCTTTCTGCTCGTGTATCAGATTTGGGATGAAAATTTGAAACATACATTGATAATTCTTTGTCATGTCCTGTTTTGATGTAGTTGGAAGCAAGGATGTCCCAAGATATAAAAACTTAGCTAATTGGAGCTGTGCTATTGGTTACGGGCTTGGATCTGGAAGCCCATTGAGCCCATCTTTCAATTTTGGTCTTGAATTAGCTAAAAATTCCCAGGTTTTCAGGCTTTTGCTATATTTACAAATGCTCATGGTTTTACTTTATTTGACTTTTAATTTAGTACCTTCTTGAATAATTATTCTTAAAATCATATATTTGAACATTATTTTGTACTTCGTTGTTTTACTTACTTCTTTTATTTGCAAAATTTATGCAGTTTATTGCATCATTCTATCAGCATGTGGTGGTCCAAAGACGTGTACGACTTTCTCTCTTCCTCTCCCTACCCCCATCTGCCTTTCTTCATTGTCACACACTTTAAGACATCTACTCTCGATGCCAATGGCATGTGAAGCTTGTTTCTTGAATTGATCATCCTATAGTGCAGCTGTCTGTCTGTTAACATTTGATTGTTTAGAAAATATCTGTAAGACTATAAGTTAAAACAATAGTTTCAATTCTTGTTCTTATATTTTCTTGCTTATAATTGTAATGGGAAATTAATTTGGAAAATGCTGATTGAGATTATTCTGTGCAATGTCATAGGTGAAAAATCCACTAGAAGAAAATGAAGTGGTTGGAATCACTAACTACATTGACTTTGGTTTTGAGTTGCAAACGAGGTACTGTCATATAGGTTTGACTTGTTTTGATAATAGATTCCTTATAAACAAGCCGAAAGTGAGTTGTTGGTGATTCTTGTTCATGAAGGATTGATGATGAAAAGGGACCAAATAGTATTCAAGATTCTACTTTTCAAGTTGCTGCATCTTGGCAAGCCAATAAGAACTTTTTGCTTAAGGTAATATCTACTCATATTAAACTTTGGCTTGGCCTTTTATTTCAGTGTACTATGTTTATACTCTTTTTGTCAACTTTGCAGGGGAAGGTGGGACCTCTGAGCTCCACTCTAGCTTTAGCTTTCAAGTCATGGTGGAAACCGTCTTTTACTTTCAATGTCTCAGGTACTTGTAATACTATGATTTAAAAGATGCATTGTTGATGTGGTTTATCTTTTGAGGTATCAATTAGTTAGGGATATATTTACGTGGCTGATGTCAATCGGCGTTGCTTCATACCTTTAATGAAATGCTGTTTGAGATGTTTGTTAGAGTAGATTATTCATACTTAAGCATTGAAACTTTGCACTGTTCCAGTTAACATCCTTGAGCTATGGTTGTCAGATTTATAACCTTGTGCATGTTATTTAGCCGTTCCAAGGTAATTGTGCCAGATCATTTGCCTGCTTACTCTCTCTCTTTCTGAGCATAAGCATTCTTTTTGTTGGCCAACAGCAACGAGAGATCGTACCAAAGGAGAAACAGCCCTTGGTTTTGGCATTCGCGTGGACAATGTTAGAGAAGCAAGGTTGGTTTTTCCGTTGCCGGTATTGTTGCATTTGTAACCTTTGTTGCTGCAGATCCTAACCTTTTGCAATCTTTGGAAATGCAGTTATCAGAGGGCTGATCCAAATTTTGTAATGTTGACGCCCAACAAGGAACATCTTGCCGAAGGCATCCACTGGAAGATGGGGAAGAGGCCCGTGCTTCAATCCGATGTAAATTCCGGGAATTTTGATGGCATGCCAGGGAACTGAGGCCCTTGGGTAAAATTTTGTAATGACAATTTGGCTTCAGTTTTGTGACGACAACAAAATCTCAGATTTTCATTCGAACTTAGCGTTAATTTTCTTCTCTTATTCATTCTTCTTTAGTTGTGATACGGTATTTAACTATAATCTGTGGAATCCAATTGGAAAGTGTAGTCAAATTCTGTTGCGGGGTGATCGATGAAAATTGAACCCAGGTGAGGTTGGTGCCGCATAAATGATTGCATTGTGCCTTTACTAACTCAAGCTCAGGTTATAACGAGCTTCAGTCAATAGTTATGTGAGACACGTTATATGTATAAAATATTTTCATCGTTAAAAAAATAAAATTATATTAAAGTTATCCACAGAGAGATGACAATTTGCTGATGTGGAATGGGGAAAAAAAAAAAAAATCAAGAATCTTCTAAGATGTTTGAGCCTTCTGTTGATGATACTAGAATCACGGGTTGTCGGGTCATCCATTCCGGGGTCCATTTATGATCGCCGTGCTATGATCTTTAATGTATTCGCTAGTTAAATGCGAGACGTCGATTGGCGGTCCCAGGAGTGGGACCCCTTTAAGGAGCGCGATTGCAACAATCACTGCGCACACACGATTGCAGCCCGAGAGGAGAAACTATATGGAAATGTGCACCACATAAATATTTATTTTTCCTTTTTCTATTAATTTTTTGGCTGGGTAGCAAGAAAATCAGGGGTGGACAGGTGTCTCTTTAGGAATGGCTGCCTTTTCACATTCGCTTGTCTCTGCGACTCCTTCTCCGGCGACCCTATACCGGTCGCCGTCTCTCTGCACGATTACCAACTGGTCCTTATTCAGAGCTGATATTTATTGCCGCAGAACTCATAGTAACTATGGAAGCACTAGTACTCTTCTTGCTCCGGTAGTGTGTGCTCTTGGCAGTAATGCCAAGTGGAGCTTCCATTCCCGCAGTACTACTCCCGACTCCGGGGAAAGTTCCGGAATTAGAAAACTGTTGGATCCTCTACTCGTTGCCTGCGCTTCCCTCGCCTTATCTTTGTCTCTGTTGGTGGTCGATGTTGGTCCCGCTTCGGCTTTTGTTGTCACGTCGCCGAGGAAGTTGCAGTCCGATGAGCTCGCCACTGTTCGCCTTTTTCAGGAAAACACGCCATCCGTTGTGTACATCACAAATCTAGCTTCCAAGTAGGGACTGTTTCCACATTTGTTTGAGCAATTCAGTTTTCAAAATGGTGGAATTTTGCAAAATCTGCTGTGTTTTGTTATAATTCTATCTTTTCCAGGCAGGACGCATTCACATTGGACATTTTCGAGGTACCTCAAGGCTCAGGATCGGGCTTTGTGTGGGATAAGGATGGTCATATCGTCACCAATTATCATGTGATTCGAGGTGCCTCTGATCTCAGGTTAGTCTCATTCTTTCATTACATTCATTTTCCTTGGCAACTGATTCCCGAATCCAGTAAATTTATACAAAAGCAATTATCGATAGTCCTGAGGAATGCATGTACAGTTTGCAAATTGCAGTGTCTTTTGCGTACAAAATTGTGGTAACTGTAACAAGTTAATATGCGTTTTACGTGTAAAAATCTTTCCATGCAATTACTCTTACACAACTAAAACGATCATCCACGTTCAACGGGCCTAATTTCTACATGCACAAGCTGAAGATTTAATGCACTAGGCTGCTCTTTTATTGAAACCTTAAATATATGCGGCAAGAAGAAAAGGGGGAAAAAAAGTGTTGCAATAACCTGGCATTAGTGATGGTTCAGGGTCACTTTGGCTGACCAGAGCACTTACGATGCAAAAGTTGTTGGATTTGACCAAGACAAAGATGTTGCTGTTCTCCGGATCAGTGCTCCAAAAGATAAGTTGAGGCCTATTCCAATTGGCATATCTGCAGACTTGCTTGTTGGTCAAAAAGTATTTGCTATTGGGAATCCGGTTGGTACTGAAATTCTTTGCTTCTTAATTTTCTCTTCTTAACCGTTTCTTCCTTCAAATCAGGCAAAAGAAAGTTCATTTTCATTTACAGTATAGTCATCTGAACATGAACTAAATGTTCACCTTCATTCTTTTTAGTTTTAGGTGTTGATTGGTGTGTTTTTATTTGTTTCAATCTGCAGTTTGGACTTGACCATACTCTTACAACTGGTGTTATCAGGTATATATTGCATTTGTTTACCTCTGAGTAGAAAATCAATGAATCTTAGCTGTGAAAATACCTTCTTTTGTTTTTTTTTGTTGTTGGATCTTAAAATTTACTTCCTCTTTACAAACAAAGAATAATAATAAGCCTGTGGTTTTGGCATGGAAGTCCGTCATAGTCTTCTGTAAATGATTGAATTTAGCTAATTACCAATATAACTTAAATTTGGTAAGCAATAAAAGTGTGTCAATAGACTTAATCTGCTGTCTGGAAGATCCACTCCTTTGGCTGGTGTTAAAATGTTCAGTACATTCAGTTTTAGTTGAGGGATGATCATCTACTGAGAGGAAGCACTTTTGTTCTTTGCATTACCTTTTTAAAAGCTGTAGTTTTTCATTACTTTCATGTAGTGGGCTTCGGAGAGAAATTAGTTCTGCTGCTACTGGCCGTCCAATTCAAGATGTTATCCAGACAGATGCAGCAATAAACCCCGGTAATAGCGGGGGACCACTTCTGGACAGTTCAGGAAGCCTTATTGGGATAAATACAGCTATATATTCTCCCTCTGGTGCTTCTTCTGGTGTTGGATTCTCAATTCCTGTTGACACTGTGAGTTCATAATGGTCATTTAAGGTGCCTAATCTTAATGGTTTATTAGATGAGTTGAGGAAGATGTTTGGTTAGATTTGCTAGTGAGGGATTCAGGGTCTCCTGATGTTTGAAAAGGAGATAGGATAACTTATTTCAAGGTAAAATTATTTGCAGGTTGGCGGCATTGTTGATCAGATAGTGAGATTTGGGAAGGTTACTAGACCAATTTTAGGAATCAAGTTTGCACCTGATCAGTCTGTAGAGCAACTGGGAGTGAGTGGTGTGCTTGTTCTTGATGCTCCTCCAGATGGTCCAGCTGGAAAAGCTGTATGTGAATTCATGTCCTCTCTCTTGCCCATGACGCCCCTTCCTCCTTTGTTTTCTTCTTTTGATCTCTTCAGGAGTTTTTTATTATGCTTCATATGAACTGAAATATTGGTTTTGCAGGGTCTCAAGTCAACTAAACGTGATTCTTATGGTAGACTTGTCTTGGGGGATATTATAGTATCCGTTAATGGGAAGAAAGTCTCTAATGGCAGTGATTTGTACAGAATTCTTGATCAATGTAAAGTAGGCGAAAAGGTAAGTGCTGATTACAGTTGCTTCTCTCTGTGAGTTCATATTTTTGTGCAAGGTAACTTATATAAAGTATAATGCAATAACGTTACTGCTCATTATGATACACAGGTGATTGTTGAAGTGCTGCGTGATGATCACTTAGAGAAGATCCCTGTGATCCTGGAACCAAAACCTAGTGATGAGACATAAAAAGTGTTTTAGGGTCTTCCCTTAAGTTGTATACCTCTAGGAAGGGATTTGCATATCAATTGCAAGGTGATTTTTCACAATTGTGTGTAGCCGAATATGAAGTGATATTTTTATATCCCTTCTCTGTTTCATAACCATATTGTGCGTTGTACAGCTACATTCTAGAAAAGGTATATAGTGACTTCCTACTTAACTTTATCTGTTTGAACAAAGACTTTCAGATGGTTACCTGGTTACCAAGATACATGTATAAAATTGTAAGAATGCTGTTACACGATGCAGCATTGGACTATTAAATTGCAGCCTGAATGTTGCAATTTACATATTGTTGATTTTATCTGTCAAAAAATACTTGTGTGATACTTAGGTCAAAGGATATTTTGAAATCTCACTTGTGTTTGCAAAAGGTACGGGTGATGTTCTTGGTAAATCTCTATCCAGAGAAAATTTGCTCTGGCAATTGTTGCTCTTGTTTGCAGAGGAACCGTGAACACCGCTAAGCACGTATTGCCAGTATTGCAGTGTGATGGCGGTGGAAGTGTTATTGGAGTAACATATTACATATATGACAGAGGTTGCTTTATGGGTTGTCTGTCATCACTTGGAGTTCCAGTGAGGAACTAAGTCTTGGAGAATGGTCAATTGTGCTAAGCGTGCGATGCATTTTGTGTTTTAATAGGTAAAAAGGGCAGCACTACATTGTTACAAAACTGGATGAATTCTGGAGATATTGTACGTAACAGTTGTTTATTTGTACATTAACAAGTAAGAAGAGCGCCAGTTTTGCAGGAGAGAGCCTCTATGCCTGTTTCTGTTTCTACTTAAAAGAGCTTCCAATGCAGTACGGTGGCGACATCCCTTACCTAGCAAAGGCAAGGAAAACTCTGTGACGAATATAATCAAAAGATGAAGGGAATGGCTAGTGACAACTTGAAGAAATGAGGATGCCTCTTATTATTACTACAAGAAAAGAAACTGAGACACATACAGGTGACCTCTGTTACAGATTTAGTCTATTTTACTGCTCTTTTTGTCAGGGGATGATGGGGAAATACAAAGACACTGAAATTTATGAGGATTAAAATGGAACAGCCGTGACTCATTTTTTTTTTTTTTCTTTTTATGGTTGAGTTCATACAGAGACAGATGGAGAAAGACCGAACTCGAGTCCCCATAGCTCAAAGGATCCATTGACGAAATCGTAGTGGCCACCCTTGAGCGCCAGAGTTTTCTTCACCAACCCTTCCCTCACGAATGGGTATGTTAGCAGGTTTCCCAGTGATACATTCACAGCTTCCTGCACATCAAGCCAACAGAAAAAGGTACGTTAAATTTTGTGTTTGCTGGAGCTGCCTTGACCGAACTCGAGTTGAGAATTGAGATGCTGTATGCCTTACCTTTTCACAGGCTGTGCACTGGTCGGCAAAAGAGGCATCAGGGTGGTCTGCTAGCACCTTGTGCTTTGCAGGTAAACCAATTCTCACCCAGTCTTCGATGAAGTCACTGCAAAATATTAATGCAACTTTCATTTCTCTTGAATGTGTATGCAATATGTATAATACTGAAAACAGTATTACAAAGTCGACTCTTCTAATGGAACGGATGGAGTAGCTGTTTAGATTGAGTAATTCAGAGAGCGCTCTTACGTGGAGTTGGGTCCATGGTCAGGGAAAGACATGAGTCCCTTGATTCCTCCACAGGCACTGTGACCAATTACCACTATATTCTCCACCTGCATTCCCAGTATAATATGATTAGCCATTTTTCCAGGAAAATTTGTATGAAGCTGGGTATAATTATATATATGTTATTCACCTTGAGATGCAGAACTGCATATTCGATGGCAGATCCAACTCCAGCGTACTTCACCTGTTCCAATTAATGCAAGTTAGTACACTACACAAACAGCAGTTCCAGGTAAATCATAAATCATTAGTTTCTGTGAAACATGAGCAATAACAGATGTAATAATATCTTAGGACCTGATCATATGGAGGGACTATGTTTGCGACATTTCGGATGGTGAAAGCCTCCCCTGGTCCCAAGCTCAGCACAACTGATGGACAGACCCGAGAATCCGCGCAGGCGACTACCATGTACTGTTACAACAACAACTAAGCCTTGGTTCCGCTATACATGCAAAGAGAAGAATAAATAGTTAGTATCAGTTATGTGCGTACCTTGGGGCTCTGGCCTTTGGCAAGTTCGCCAAACAAAGCTGGATTTGTCCTGAATTCGCATACATACACGATGATGTTAATGAGGATGCATGCATGGTTATTTATGCACAGTAAGTAGTAAAAACATTGATGTTTGTAATTCCTGAATTTAAGTTTGATTGATATAGTTAGATGAATGCTTACTCATATGTCTCCTTTTTGAACTTAACGAAGCCAGTTTTGATTCTCTCGACAGGATCGAAGCCTTTGCTGTCAACTGTTTTCAAATCGGCCGTGACTTGATCGATCTTTGCAGCAGCAACTGGTCCTAATTCCCCCTTCTCGCTGCAAAAGAATGAAACAAGTTTTTCAAAAGCCGCGTGAGTGATGAATCTGATGATGTCTTGATGAAATGAACAATATGCATCTTTCTTTCATTGATAAAGTAATTTGTATTCATAGAGATTTGGTGATGATGATGCAGAACCTGAGAAGTTTCTGAAGTCCTGCAATGGCTTCCTCATATGCCATGTCTTCTCTCTGCAGTTTCCAGTGGAAACAAATCTTAGAAAATGAGCAGAAGGAACCTTAACTGACACAGTCAAAACTTCCACTATCTTAAGGCAAGAAAAAAAGAAGGAAAACAAGTGGGATAGAAATAGAATGAAGAAACAAATAATTGACAGGTGCCCCCATTGTTGAACTTGAAAATGAATCTCAACTCATTTGTTACCACAAGTTGTTCTTTTTTGTAGATTTGAATCGCGTTGAATGTGGCAACTTAAATACGGAGGAGCGTTACATTAAACATTTAATTGGGAAGATGGAATAGGACAAAGTATCAATATGGATGCCATTCTTTTGTTGCAATTTCATTATCATTCTTTACCTTTAGTGTCAATTAAAGTTATGGTCCAAAGCACCCATAGATGTAGGAAGAACACACATAACGCCTTATTACAAAAGATATTCGACCCAAAGTGGGAGCATTTATAATTTCTAAGTAGTTATGATAGTTAGCTGAGAACAAGGGGAGTACGTGTGGCAGTTATTCAATACGTAACCCTCAACTTTCTGTGGTGGCTATTTTGTATTGTTTCTTCCTTCCTCTACACACCAATACATACGTACTACTTTTTCCGTGACGTGACTGACTCATAATCAGTTGTATAAATAGACTCTTTTAATGAGACGGAGAGAAGGTAATAGTCAAATGTGGACGTTGACATTCCAAACTTTCTAACATAAAGCAGTTTTATTATGGAAAAATTACAATCCCGTTAAAAAATCATTCAATCATTGAATTTAACCTTAGCGTAATGGCAGGGCGAAATCCAATTACTGAATAGTTTGAATGCATGCAGACTCATGTGTGCATCTGCATGGATGATTTGCAATGGGAAGAATGAACAGAAAAAGAGAAGAGAGGAGATCGAGTATATACCAGAACAGGGGTGATGAGGGGAGAGGGAGCAGCAAAAACAGGCTCGTCTCTGATAAGGCGGGGCAGAGAAGGTGAGGCTGAGGCAGAAGAAGATTCAAGCCTGGCGACGAATGAATGGCGTAATGCGGCTCTTTGGAGAGTGTTCTTGGCAGCGGCAGCGGCGACAGAGGTGAGGCACCACCCGTTGATGGAAGCAATCGACATTGTGCAAGGTGTCTTTGTACAGGGTTGATTTATAGCAGCAACCCCAGGCAGGGTACCTTTACTTTATGATCGATCGACACCAACGGGTCTTCATGGTGTCATGCACAAGAGCATTATACAGCCATTGGATAAGGAAAGCGAAAGCTGAGTTCACGAGAGCTTCTGCATTTCTGGATGAGGTTTGAATGTTGGAGATTCATTTTTCAATTTTTTTTTTTTATTTAAAAAAAAAAAACTTAATTGCCTGAAGCTTAAACTGATGAGGCGGGCCACAATGTAATGGAAAATCTATGGATATGAAGCATTCTTGCCCATAAAACAAACCAACTGCGTGCGCGCATTAATCATTAATGCATGTATATGCAGTTGTGTTGTTTTTTGGGGTATTCGATCTCCAAATTTCTGGAAGTGGACAGATGAACTTGAACACACACAATTACGTTTCACCACGTACGTACGTCGTCCAAACTGCCTTCCTTTTAGTATATATAATTAACCTAGGATGGTAATTAAGCTGCATATCTGTAGAGTAAGATAAGGATATGCATTACATTATGTTGAAAAGATTTACTAATTTTAGGTTATGAATAAGCATATAGATGTTTTCTGTCTGAACAGAACTATTGAAGATCGAAGGAATGAGAACTTGGATGTTTTCCATTATGTAATTAAGGTCTTGAAACAGTGAAAATGAAATTCTAATGAATTCTATCCGTTCCTTAAAAAAAGTTTAACAGTACAACTGCTTATGAGTCATAAGGTACACCTTTCAAAGTGGACTATTCCAATACAACAGAAGAAGAAGGATGCAAGAAATTACTGTAGCCTTGCATGCATGGGTCTCCGTTCTTTTTTTTTGGGTTATTGTTTTTGTGGGAAAAAAACAAGGCGGAGGGGCGCGCATGAATGAGAGGAGATGAAGTTGGATAAAAAGGGAAGGGAATGGAATGGAATGGATGGTACAGAAGAGACATTTCGGATGAAGAACCGATGGACGATGAACGCGGTGCAGGGATAAGGTCCTATCTCTAAATTGGCCCTTTTGGGTTGAAACTAGTGATCGATCGATGTTACCCTTAGAGGCTCTCAAAAATTTTGACTAGAACCTACTAGACGAGAAAAAGAAAAAAAAAAAAAAAAATATATATATATATATATATATACGTGGACAGGGATGGGCACCTTTTTTTATCTACTTATGGATGTATGTACCATGTATAAGTATAAGATCACTGTGTGGCCAAGCATGGAGCCTGAATGTATAACAGTTATGTAACTACGGTTATAAATTAGTCAAGCTGTTCGAACTCAGCTCGAGCCAACTCGTTTAATAGCTGTGTTCAACTTGATTTCACTGCCGAGCTAAACGACTGAGAGTTTGTATAATAATTATTATATATATCCTAATTTTTTAGCATTTTAAAACTTTTGGTTTGAAGATGTTGAGTTCAAACTTTAAAACTTTATTACTCTCTCTGTCCCATTCAAAGAGTCATGTTTGTAATATTGTTTTCAGTATTACAAACAGGACTCTTTGAAAGAGACGGAGGGAGTATAAGTTTGTCGAGTTGAATCGAGTCAAAATATATGGTACGGTTAAGCTCGGAGTCTTTTCAAACTCGGGATTTACTACCCCTAACTGACATATGATAGATTATACTCAGACATGAGAAATCAAAACCAAACAGCTTTATCAATTTTCACATGAAATCATGAACGTCACATAGATTCATATCGAAATTGTTCACGTACCTTAGAGTGGCATCACGTTAAATGTTGAAACCTGGTAACTTTCGAAATTTCTAGCTACTTTAAGAAAGAAAACATGGCTTTAATTTAGTAGTTACCATTAAAATAAAAGGAAATTCAAAAATTAGTAATGGCCCGGTTAAGTTATTGCCGTGGTGCCGCCAATGACATCTTCTGTCTACTCAAATTATGTCTCTCTTATATGCTCTCTCACAATAGGGAAGTTGGTCCCAAGATGGAACATGTAAATCTCATTTTTTATTGTGAGAAGGCAGACATGAAAGACAGAGTTTGGGAAGATCTGATCTCGGTGTGATGAGAGCCCTAGAAAAGCCATGATGATAGGGCAAGGCAAAAGAAGAAGAAGAACTAGAAAAGCCATGATGATAGGGCAAGGCAAAAGAAGAAGAAGAAGAAGAATATTGATATTGAAACCATAACCGGATGGAGAGAAGTAGTTCAAGTTTCTGAAAGCGTCAAAGTTTTTAAAAATTCTATTTCTATCAGAGGCTTTTTATCACAGGAAAGCATGTCTCACCATGTCGACATTTTTCTGTCATAGTTTCGACACAAGATGTTCACTACACTTGCCTTCTGTCGTTTTATTCTTTTCACCATATTTTCTTAAGAGCAACAATTATAATTGCTTCGGTCAAGAAAATGAGGATCACGTGTCCAAGATATTCTGTCTCATTATATTATTTTATTAATTTGAACATAGTAGTTTAAATGGACAATCTCCTCTCATGTTTACTGCAAGAGTTAAACGACGTTGTTTTTTCTTAAAATAATACTCGTATAAAACAACGTTGTTTTGATAAGTAATACAACAAACTGTGATGAAAAATATAGGATAAAATAATTAGAGTGTCTTAGGGTGACACACTTCTCCATCCTTCAGCTGCTCAGTGTTTCTGTTTTTTACTTCATAAATAAGTTACCTATTCTATGTTAAAACAACATCTTTTCACTTGAATTTTAAACTATAATGAAGTAATTTTATTATTAAATATAAAAAATCTGAAATTTTTTGGAATAGAAGTAGACATGCAACTTTAAAATGTAGGCAATAATCTGTAAGAACATCATCTGGTAATCCCATCCATTTCACGCCTGAGAAAAAAAAGGCCATCCATCCATTTCATTCCACTTTCAGCTTCATTTCTTCTCCACAGGTATACTTACCTTTTACCTTAACATTATGGAGTGAAGAAAATACCTAAGTTCCCATTGCATTACACCCCAATCTCTGCAATATAGCAGCAAAGGTGAAGAAAAAAAAAAAAAAAAACTACTTTGGGGCCAGTCTTATAGGGCAGACAGAGAATGCAACACATCTAGCCGCTTTCGCCAGCATAAACCGCTCATTTTCTGTCAATGGCCTTTCGATGACCTTCACAATGTTTGCATCCTGAAACCGATGATTGGTATTTGTCAGGTTCAATGGTAGAGTATGTAGAATGAGTTCAGAGGACAATTTCTCAGGGGCAGCTAATGTGTTTCATTTTCTTTGTGCAGCAAAACTAGCCTCAACAGATTAAATTTCGAAAGTTCAAAAGACAGAACCTACTTGAAATCAAAGGATTGAATCATAATGATAATATCCAGATTATGCCCTAGAATGTCTCTTCAAAGGAATGTCAAAGACCAGGATGTACCTTCTTTTGTTGTTGAAATGTAGGCCTCACACTAGCTACGTCACCGATCTCAATAACATTATTAACATTCCCACTTTCATCCCTTTCGGTTGGTGAACTTGTGGAATGTCTCCACTGCCCGTTACTGACATATTTATAATAGTACCTGAGGGAAAGCAAATAGTTCTCTTAACAGCACAAGAATAGGAGGGGTGGGGAAGGGCCAAGTGAGTCAATTTAGTAACATACAATGGAGGAGAAAGGAACGCTCAGAATCCTCCACTTCTTATACGGAATCATTTTAGTAACGGTGTTTGTATTTCTATTTTGACAAGAAAAAATAGATGGAGAAAATGGGAGAAAAATATACAAATGAATAGAAGGAATAGAAGACACTGCCTGAAAAAATGATCAGTTATTAGATTAGAAGATGGCTTAAAGCTTCCCAACTGCTATAACTATTGAGGATCACAGTGACTTACTTTCCCTGTGGAAGTCTCACTTCAACCTCATATCTTGGGCCACCTTTATGGACTGCTTTAACTGGTTCTTTCCAATTCCCAGTAAAATCTCCAACCAAGTATACATCCTCTCCCTGTATTTGGAATGCAAAATGGTCAGAGCTGTGAGAGGTGACAGATTCACATTCTCATGTTTTGAAGAACAAGAATGTCATAAACTTTAAGCCGTAAATAGGGAAAGCTTTAACAACTCTTCTCAAAAATCAACCCTCAGAAAGAGTACCAATGCAAAATTTCTTATGTTACAGATGCAAGTATCTATGTCTCAAATCACAGGAAATAAATTAAGTACACAAATTACTTTTACCTCATGCCCATTCCATACAAAGGTCACTGCATGTGTGGCTGGTCCATCGTGTATTCCACTTTCCACCTTTGCAATTAAATCCCATGTTGCCCAAGCAATTGCTGCCCTGTAACAATATTTTAATCTAAGATTGGTCAAAATGTTTTACATTTATACACTACACTATAGTTTCTCAATCAAAGATGTGAACTCCAAAAGAATTTCTTGCCTACATTCTGAGTGACCTATTTCAGTTGAAGAGGGAAGCATTTTTAGTTTCTGTATTTGGAAGAAAAGATCTAGAACAGACATTCGACATAAACATGCATGATGAAATGCAAGGCTGGAAATCTGACATCTCAAGAGCAGTAACAAGCTGGTATATATATATATATATATATATATATATATATGTATATTCCTTTTCAGGCGGAAAGAAAGGTAGCAGATCTAAGATTCTGGTGACCATTAAGTGTCAATCCAAGTCAACAACAATGTCATTTAATTTGAATAAAGTGAAATAAAATCATTGTCCTTGTTGAAAAATATCAGAACATGCACACTGAGTCACTGTTTGATCAAATGAAAGTAATTTAAGCATTTAAAAAAAAAAATTGCAATCTAAATCTGAGGCTACATTTTAATTCTTTTTCCAGGCAGTTACTTAAACTAGAGTGCATAAGCTACTGAAACTTTATGCATTAGGCTCACATTGCAAATGAAAGACTCATAAAGGGTTAGTTCTTAGAACCTGTCAGGCTTGCAAGAATGTAATCCAGTGACAAAATTGTAGGCCGCATGAAGGGAAGTGTCGGTCATCCAGTGCAGATATGCAACCACACAAGCTGGGGATCGATCGAAACCAGTGGTACATGTGACATATACCCGATGGTTTTTCTTGAGTAAGCGCAAAAGAAGGCCAACACAGAATGGTAGTTTCTTTCTTGTATCAAAAGAGTCCACCTCCCTGCCAAATATGTCAGTGCAAAAATAGGTTAGACCTTAGTCACCTAAAGGTTACACAGCCACTTATAATGGTCATTGTGATAGTTAAACGGGCAAGAATGTCTAACACCATTTCATATGAAATTTGGTTCATAACAAATTTGAACAATTTTTATGCACATTCTTTTGCTAACTATTTGAGCAACAATACATGTTAGTCCTTATGAAATTTTAACAACGATATAATAAAATTATAATATTTTGTGCATGACTTGGTTATTACCTTATTGGATAATTGATCATAAGAATATTACAACGTTGGCAGGTCTCATAAATTACTTTTGAGTTTATTCCCCAATTTTCTGCTTCGGTACCACTTTGGAAATTCAGCACAGCAGTTACTCCCTGATGGAAAGATCTCAGACTGTCATAACTTGTCAATCAAACAAGACTCGAAATGCCACAATATCAAAGCCACACTACATCAACTTAACACTTAGGACAGGCTCATTCTCCGAAAGCATAAAGTTTCAAACTTTGGTCTTATTTTGATCAATTAGTTGATCTCAGATTTTCCAGGATTAGCAAAATGACTCTTCAAATTGACAAATTACTTTTGAAAATTCAACTTTATACCACAGACAAACACATCAAAGAAACTGTCATAAAACACAATCAATTGAGATATTGCAAATCGACAGCAAATTGTCAATTGTCTCACTACATCTAATAATAGTTCAAGGAATAAAGATAACTGATGCAATGAGTTATATGAGTTTACAGTCATGTAGTAGGGAACTTCTCATTAAGTCAATGGTATAGCACTCCTCACCGCAGCTTTAGACAGAGTCTCAACATCAGCCTCAGTTTGTATACATGATCCAACGTATATTTGTTCAGTGATCTGATAAAACACAGCTAGCCAATAAGTAAACACCAAGATATGAAATCATATACTCCCTCAGTTCCATTAGAATAGTGATCATACCTTACTATATCGCATTCCACAAGAGTGATCATAGTAAAGCTCCCCCTTGGCACGATCCAATGCTTTGACGTACTCTTCCAAAGGAAAACTGCCATGAGCCCATTCACCATCTGCAGATTCATCCGCAGAGAAAACAGTGACAATTGGACTCAATGGTGTGGCAGGGATGTTGTTCTTCACAACTTGTGGTTGGCTGGATCTACATTGATCATTCAAATACTTCCATCCCAGGGAATTCACGAACTTGGCCGAAAAGGTGACGAACCCAGAATTCCCAGAGCCCTCAGTAGTGGCTTGGAAGCTTGATGGAAGCACATTTTTGTTCCAAGTGGCAAGAGGGACGCGGCCTCTATTGAACAAGATATCAAGATCATTCATCAGGAATAACTGATGAACTGGAAAAGGAGAGAATGGTCTCTCAAGAACAAGGCTACAAGAACCTAATCTTTCCTTCATCATTTTCCTGCAGAAACCAAAATGAGTGATCGAGTGCCACCATAAAAATATCGCATCATACTAATAAAATCGTAGCATTTATGACAATGATGAACGTAATACATTCATACTCTGTATCACCCAAGTCTTTGATCTCAATAAGGCCCCCACCTGATGATGATTCACTAGCTTTCTTCAGAGTGTCTCCCACCATTATTATTCTCGCCTTCTCAGCATTTCCCTACTCCATACGTAAAATCCAATAAAATTTAATTTACCAAACATTGATGAAAACAAAGGGGGAAAAATACATTTAAGTAAAACAGACCCCTTTCTTGAGTGAGTGGACGAAAATTTTCCCGTCAACGGAGAGAGCGAAACGAATGCCGAGAGGTTTTTCCAGGGTCACCATGTACTCGTTCAAATTCATCTTGAATGCCCGAAGCGTCGCCGACGGAGACGTGGCAAAAGCTCTCTTCCGAACAGCCCACCGGTTCTGCTTCGGTAAACGAAGGGCCGGGTTGGCATTGCTAAAAATCAAATCTTTTCCCCAGAACGAAGAGAAAACCAACTCCACCAACGACTGCTGCTTCTCCAAACCGGACGAGGAGGAGGGAATTCCGGCGAATTGCGATTGGTGGAGGCCTCTGCAATTCGATGCTGGCAGCGAATACATCTGAAAATCGGCGTTTGCTCTCACAACCGGAAAGAAAAGGAAGCGAAAAATGTGAAGAAAAATTCAGAAGAATTATGAACAACGCCGGGGTTTACAGTTTACAGAACAGTAAGTGAAGAAGTGAGTTTGGTTCGGGAGAGGGGCCTTCAGCCATTGCCACATACGAGTGGAGCTAAAGCTTAGGATGGTAGCCACGTGGCAAGTGAGGTTCCGTGGGACCCACATCCACATGGATCCCGAGATTTTTTGTTGGCTCCTTTTAAGTGCAGAGGCCGGGGGCCGGGAGTGAGACTACTCTGTCGAATAGCCCAACTGCCAATTACTAATGGATTTATGTATATGGACATCTGCTTTTGACAACAAAAAAGCATGATTTTTATGACCGACAACGAACACAAACGTTTATAAAAATAAGTTTGACATTGGCTCGGTTAAAACTACTCAAGCTCGTTCATCAAATAAATAAACAGTGATTGAAAGCTCGTTTCGTGAGCAAACTCGATAAAGATATTACTTACTTCATCCGAGTATACTATGAAAAATATTTTTTATTTGAATAGAAGTGTCTACTTTCAATATTTTTTACTCTTCTTAACCTTATTAATATAATTATATGTGGTCTAAAATTAGACAATACTTAATAAGTAAGGATATAAATAGAACAAATTGGGTCAAATTAACTATTTTAAGTGTTATACCTTAACATTCATAATGGGCCTGTTCTTTTTCATCGTTTTGAAAACGATTTTGAAAACAATTTTTAAAAATTAGTTTTATAATGTAAAAAGTGTATTGAAAATGTAAAAAGTAGATGCTGAATAGTAAAAAATTGTATTGGAAATGATAAAATATGATTAAAATATATTAAATTTACTGTTGAAACCAAAATCGTTTTCAAAACAGAACAAAAAGAACAGGCCCATTATAAGTTGTGCTTTGGTCAAAATTGACTCTTCTAATGGAACACAAGGAGTATAGAATATAAATAGAATAAACACATACTCTCTCTGTTCCATTCGAAAACTCCGCTTTGAGAAATATACAACTTATTATGAATGTCAAGGTATAACACTTAATATATATAATTTGACACAATTTGTTTCATTCATATGCTTAAGTTTTTTAAGTATTAGTTAATTATGGATCACACATAATTATATCAGTAACAATATGAGGAGTAAAAAATATGAAAGTGAACTCTTCTGCTAATAGTATTAAATAAAACTATTAATTAATATTAGTTTGAATTGAAATTAGATATTTATATAGATTGATATATCTAGTCTTTTTTTTTTTTTGTTAATATTTAATTACACATTTTTACATTAAAAAGTTATATTTCAGAAATATATTTTCCAAACCCTCTTTCAAATCATAATAAGGAACATGCCCTTAGGTTGAGTCGGTTTGGATTTATGGGTATGCCGTCCACCGTGCCTGAACTTGACTCGGCCTGACCTGAATGGAGAGATACGACACGAATACCATCTCTCGGTTTAAAATTTGGCCCGAACCAAAAGTCCCGATTCAATTCGGATCATCTCTAAGTCGGGTAGGTCCCGATTCAATTCGGATCATCTCTAAGTCGGGTAGGTTCTAGCATTTACTGCACCCTGCCTTGAAGATGAAGGACAACACTATAAACAAACAAAAATACAGTAAGCAGATTATGGAGGGTCCGAGGGAGGGATCTATTCTATAGAGAAAGAGTTGAAGAGTTCAAATATCACTTTCAATCAATATTTCCAGGAAAATGAATCAATCCCTTGATGTATATATGTCAATAAATCTGCCTTCAAATTGCAAGTACTAAAACGAAAAAGGACTGAAAGAGATGAGCAAGTAAATTGCAGGAAACGCCATGGAACAGTCCCTTCGTTTTAACAGCGATTGATCTTCAAAAATCAAGAACTTGCGGATGCGTAAACCACAGAGCTTTAAGCTCTAAACCCACTGGGAAAACCAAAACAGCGGTTAATTTGAGGCAAATCTGAGCATAAAAAAGAGTGGCGCCTAATCCTGAAAACCAACCACTACAAGAAACCGACTGTAATGGGCAAAACACGCAGCGTTTTGGAAAGCGAAAGCCCCAAAAATCTAACAGCTGGAGTCAGATGTCCGTTTGCGTTAAGAGAGACTATACAAAGAGTTAGAAGAAGAAGTGTCCTCTTGCTGTTTTCACCATTTGTCTTCTTCTTCTTCTTTCCATAATTTTTCTAATTAACAAAGCTTCTCTTCTCTTTCTTCCATGATATAAGCTCAGGAAACTATGTTTTACTTTATTTAACTGTTTTGTCCTTCCATTCCATGTGTTATCATCTCAAGTTTCTCTTGGAATCCACAGCTCGAGAGTGACGTTTTCATTAGTAGTGTTCTTTCTTTCTTCACATCTCTATCGTTTAACTCTTTCTAGCTGCTACTTATTAACATCTCTCTTTTTACTCTCCCAACTCTTATCCATACTTAGTCCCTGTGCAAAAACTCTCTGCTTTCAGAGAAGAAAAAAAATGGGTAGCGGCCGTCAGGATCTGATCACATTCCTTCTCCTGGTTTTATGCACATCCCACCTCCGATTTAATGCTCAAGGTAACATGTGGTTCACCATTAATTAATTAGCTACAGAGGTTTCGAAAGATTGAGTTTTTGAATTTGTTTCTTAATCTTTCTTGCATTTCAATTTGTTGCAGCTAGGCCGATGGCTAGAACCGTTGGGAATTCGAAGATAGGTTCGAGGCCGCCGCGGTGCGACAGGAGATGCGACGATTGCGGGCATTGCCAAGCCATTCAGGTCCCCACAAATCCCCAAATCGGAGGTGGGCACAACAAGAATTCCAGAAACTCCTCTGCAGTTTCCACAACGTTCAACTCCAGGGGCGATGATTACTCAAACTACAAGCCAATGAGCTGGAAATGCAAATGCGGAGACCTCATTTTCAACCCATGAATATGATTGTCTTCTCTGTTTTTTTTCATTCTTCGAAGTTGTAGTTCTTGAAAATCAATTCTGTACATGAATGATAGTCTCTGTTTCTACAACCACCATTGTTGCACTTGCCCCTGTTTTTCCTTCTTGTCCTAAAGGGATTTGTTCGTTTACATCGTGTGACTACGCTAGTGAAGTGAAGATTACGTTAAACAAATGCGCGTAAATCGATAGTGGAATCTGTATTTGGGTCAGCGAATCTCTGCGTTTAGGTGGTGGTCAAGTATCGAAGCAGTAAATGCAAAGGCCGTAAAGATTACTAAACGTGCATACGCCAGTAATGTAGGTAACGTGTAGCTCTAAACAAATCTGGCGGCCAAACAAAGAGATCAAAAATCAAAAAGATTTGAGTTTCAGTTTCTGGAATATATTTCAGTCTGCCTTCATTACCGGTACCGTTTAAGTCTTTTCCTGTATTGTCATTTCAATAAATAATTAAAATTGTTATACGCAGTAACCGTTTTACTATTCGCAATAATATTTTTTTATGAAAAGTCTATTTTACCCTTTAGATAAAAAAAAATACCGCACAACATTTGATTTTATAATCACGAGTACGATTTATATTACACGGTATGTAAATAACTTACATATTTTTTCGAAACGGGATAAAATTTTCTGTGAAAATACCGCCCATAGTGGGCGGTATGTTCTGGGAAAATACCGCCTTTTGTGTGCGGTATTTTCTGAAATACCGCCCACAAAGGGCAGTATTTTCCCAATGTTCCTGTGAATAGTGTGAAATTTTATGAAATATATTTTTTTATACTTAAGGGTAAAATAAACTTTTTACAGGAGAATATTACTGCGTTTAGTAAAACGGTTAGTGTTTGGTATACCTCTAAATAATATGGGGCAAGCCACACTCATGATTCTCAACAACCCCCTATATTATACGCCCTTCAAAGGTCCATTAATATTACAATACATGATTAGTACAGAATTAGCGATGCATTGAGCTGAAGAGTTTGTCAAGAACTGGTTGTCTGAGGAAGGATTCCTTGACTTGCAAGGAATTACTATGGCTTTATAGGCATAGGGACTGAAGAGGAGAAAGGAGAAATACAGTGGTCCAATCTGGGAAGGATAATGGATACCGGGGGGTGGGGGGTGATCTGCTTACTTGAGCAAATTGTCATCATATATCTACAAATGCAGCCTTTCACACGTCATCTTGTAGAGAGAGTTCTGGGAAAGCTAGAAGGAGCATCAGAGGCCTAGGAAATAAAAATAATTCTACACTTGTTAAAGTATTTTGTTTGTTTCAGAAAACCGTGCAAACTTCTCTCCACGCCTCTGTTATTATTGAACATGGAAGGAACCTACTAGTGGCTTAACGGTTAGTGCGCAGAGTAGGCCATTTAAATATTAGGATGTGATTCGTACCTTTGTTAATTTTGCCTATATAATAGATTAGGACTCTTAGGGTCTGTTCTTAACTTGGGTTGCAAACAACGTTAAAACTTAGTTTTGAAAAAATAATTTTATAATGTAAAATATATTGAAAATATAAAAAGATGTGGGTGAATAGTAAAAAGTTATATTGAAAATGATAAAAATTAATTATAAAATTATTTTTTTCAAAACCAAGTTTTAAACATTATTTCAAACCCAAAGAGAAGAACAGGCCCTTAATGAGAATAAATATTTCTTAAAAGGAAAATGCAAGTAGCACATATTTTGTGCAAATTATTGTGCACATAAAGTGCAATTTGCGAGCCATTATATTTTGCATGCTATGGTTGCCCTTATAGTGGAATATCTAGTTGGATTGCCACTAAAGTAAATATTTTATAAAAAATGAGTTGGCTAATGAAGTAAAAATGTCTATGTCACAATGATATTTTGGTATGCAAGTTGTGCATAACTTAATTTCACAATGGAATCCTAGTATGTAGGTGATACATAACCTAATTTCATAAATTTCTAAGATTTATTAAATTTTCTGAAAAAACAATAAAAGATAAAACGAAAATTAATCATCCTAAAGGATAAACAAAATAAAGAGAAATAAAAATAGTAAAAAGAAAGATAAATTCAAGATATGTATAAATAAAATAAAAAATAATGTACATTGAAAATCTATAATTCAAAAAGAAAATAGAACTTTTACAAGATAAATAGGTTATAATCAAAATTAAAAGTAAGGAAAAGAAAAACAATGAAATAAAATATATTTTTTTTTAAGATACAAAGTAGATTCAAAAAGCGATTCATTAGTGCCATTTTTTATGAGCCGAATTTTCTTCCTTTCAAATTTTAGTCTCGTTATGATGTGCTTCTACTTTACTTGCCAAGATTTTTCTTCATATGTTTTTCAACCAATTTTTACTTTTAAGAAAAATGTATTGGTTATAAAAAAATTTCACCCTTCTTTTTAATTAACAAATATGTTCTCAAGTGTAAATGCTTATAATTTTATTAAAACTAATAATTATATATGATTTTAAAAATTAAAACTGCTCATTTCTAATAAATTCAAGATGAGGAGGAGAGGGGAGAGAGTAAATACCGAAAAAAAAAAAAAAAGAAGAAGAGAGAATGAAAGAGTAATTATCTGTATTGACAAGTAGGAAAGAGGGGGTGATGGCAAATAAAATGTATGTATTTTATACTCAAAGTTATATAAGGAACTAAAATATTTGGACTTACTTTTTCACTTTATGTGTACAATTATTGGCACATATTTTGTGCAAATAACTGCATCCTTCTTAAAAAATAAAATAAAAAAGTGGAGGGTAAAGATGGGATATTCAATGCCCTAACCTAATAACGTGTCATTCATGCACACCAATGCATCAATCTTCCAAGCGCTAATAAAAATATGTGGAAGTCTCATGTTGGAACAAGGTTTGAGAACGAACACGAGCTTGAGTTAGGCTCGATAATAAATGAACACGAATAAAGTGTTAAAAGTTCTTTAATGTTCATGAACATGCTCGATTAAAATATTAACTATATAATTCAAATAAAATAAGTATATACAACATTAAAATTTTAAATAATACAAATAATTGAACCTTTATATATATATATATATATATATATATACATAGATATCAACATATGAGTTCAAATTGAATTTTTATATAAGTTGATATAGTATATTAAATTAATTAAACATAACAATTTTATGTTAGTAAACGAGAGATAGAACGCTCATGAATGTTCACGAACAAGCTTGGCTGGACTAGATTAATAAATAAACGAATACGAACAAAATTTTAGACTCGATAAATAAATGAACAATTAATGATCATGTCAAATTTCGTCTCGACTCGGCTCGTTATCACCCTAGTTGGGACATCGCTTAAAATTGATAATTTCATCCATTAAAATTGATATGTTTATTTTTATAACTCGCATAATAATTTTCTAATACTAAATTCGATATACGTGTTATCAAACTGTTATACACGCCAGTTTGTGGAATAAAATAAAATAATAAGGGATTGATAATATAGTCAATATATTAGTTATTATTGAGAAAGTAACTAGTGTGTCTGGTCCAACATCGAGTTTGGGTTTGGCTCAATAAACTTTAGGCTCAGTTGTGGAAATGACGAAGCCAGTATGCGGAAGACGATTCATATAGATGGGAGATCAGAAAGACACAAAAAAGTAAGAAATTTAAATGATTTGTGGAAGGCGGTTAAAAGTTACCGAAGATTACAAAAAAAAAAAAAATTACCGTAGATTACAGTGGAAAGCATAAGATTCAATAGTGGATGTTGGGACTAGGGCTGTAAACGAGCTGAACTGAGGTCGAGATGGGGTCTTATCGAACTGAGCTTGATAAAAATCAGTCAAGCTTGAGCTCGGCTCGAGCTCGATCAAGCCTAAATATTTGGGCCCAAACTCGGCTCGTCCAAATTATGATAGGCTCGAGCTCGGTGTAGAGCAAGCTTTTGAGCTCGAACTCAAGCCCGAGCTCAATCTTGAACTCGAGCTCGAATTAATTTTTTTAATTTACACTAAAAAAATATAAAAATATTATAAAATTATATAAAGAGCCGGGCTCTATAGGGCTCGATGAGCCCTCGAGCCTGTAGTAATTGGGCTCGAGCTCGGCTCAATTATTAAACAAGCCGGCTTGAGCTCGGCTTAAGCTCGAGTTTGACCAAGCTCGAGCAAGATTTGACCGAGCTGCTCGCGAGGAGTTCGGCTCATTTACACCCCTAGTCGGGACAAGCAGCAAAGTGGAGTAATAAGAAGAGTAACGGTTTGGCATTTAAATGAGAAATTAATAAATCGTCACATGAGTAATGACTAGGTGAAAGTTACAAGAAATCAAATCTAAATGGCGGTTACACAGGTAAATTCAAACGGGTTAAAAGGAAAAACCGTAAAACAAAATCTATAAATACGAAGAGAAATGCACTAAATTGAGTTACGCAATCTTTACTTAGAAAACTTTGAATTACTTTAGGATTATACATATTTTGCTTTTCCTAACTTAAATATTGAAATGGAACAGAGGAGGATAGCCTCGTCATTCTAGGTAACTACCGGATTTCAATGAACATTTTTAGAATCCACGATAAAAATGGCGGGATTTCATTGCTTGCTGCCATATATATCGCGTTTCATTCGTAACATTTCTTATTTTTTCTTTATATATTATCCTTGTTTTTTCCTTCTGTATTGTTTTTTTTTTGGAAATATTATAGAATAATTATTAACCAATGAATACATCACACCTCACTTGTTACTTGCTATGAGTAAGTTGGGGAGATTAGTTGAGTTGTGTATCATTACTCTCAAGTTAATAAAAGTATTTTAAAAATAATAAAATGTTGCTCTCCAATGTTAACAGGGGCTCTTCAAGAAGTGAATTTCTTGAACAGAGAAAACATTTTTTAGATAAATTAGGGGGAGAAATTGACCAGAAAAGTAGAAATTATATTGAAAGAATGGGGTTCAAGAGCCTTAAACAAAGAATCCAACAAAAAGAAATAAACTTTTGTTGAAGAGAGGGATATTCAAAACTGCAAAGAACTCTTCCGTAGGGAGTCTATTTATTGAGTAGTAGTGTTTCTCCATCAAGAACACCATAATTGCAACGATCCGTAAACGTTCATCATTGGATGAGCCTCAAAGAAAAAACCCAGAACCCCTCTGCAATAAAATAACACAAACTACCACAAAATTAATTATTACTATTCATAAACACCATCATTAAAGATCATTTCATTTGTTTGACCTTTCATTTGTTTAAGAATGAGTCTTCAACCTGCACACGATAGTAGACTCGACTTATGGAAATTAATGATTTTCCATTTTTGTCTGAACTGGAAGTTTCTGATTGGAAATCGAAACGTGGCATGACCAGATAAACATGTGATTGGATTGGATTTTTTTTTCTTCTTCTTCTTTAACTGACTGGACTATATCGGTCTTGGGTCGGAAAATTGTTTTTTTTTTTTTTTTAAGCCTTTCTGTCTGCAACTGTAACAATCCACCAACTCGATGAACCACTTCTTGCGGAAGCTGATTTCTCGGGTGTCCTTTCATGGCCGGAGCAGAATTATTACGGCGTCTTATAATCAGAGGAGTATGCGGGGATTATGTCAATTCTCATCGGAGAATCTTGATGTGGAGTCGTCGTGGAAATCCATGGAGGGTCTGGTTAGATGTTCCGCCAATTATGTTCCTTTGACACCCATAAGTTTCTTGAACCGATCTGCTAAGGTTTTCGGAGACAGAACATCGGTCATATATGGTTCTGTGAGGTACACTTGGGAAGAGACTCATGCGAGGTGTCTTAAGCTAGCTTCTGCAATAGCCCGGATGGGGATTTCTCGTGGTGATACTGTGAGTTGCTCTCTCCTAATCTTTTGCTTATTTCTTGTTATGATCTTGTGGAAAAATGCAATCTTTCGAGGCTCGTGTTTGATTAATTTGTTATTCATATGCTCAATTCAGTCAACAGTTTGGTCAAATTAGTGTTTCAGTATAGTATGATTGTGTGATATTCTGAAGTTAGTGGCTTTGGTGATGTTCAATTTTTTTTGTGGATTTTGAAGTTTTGAAGAAAGATTAGTACTGATTTATGAACAGGTTGCCACACTGGCTCCCAATGTACCAGCAATGCAGGAACTGCATTTTGGAGTGCCAATGGCGGGTGCAATCTTGTGCACATTGAACATTCGACATGATTCAGCAATGATAGCAGTCCTGTTGCGCCATTCTGAGGCCAAAGTTATCTTTGTGGATTACCAGTTCTTGAAAGTTGCAGAAGGCGCATTTGAGATTCTTGAGAGGGATGAACAAAGAAAGCCACCAATTCTTGTAGTAATCCCTGAATCAGACGATCCATCATCATTCCCTTCTTCTGCTAATCCTAATGCAGCTAATGCTCATGAATATGAGAGTCTCCTCGCAACTGGAGAAAGTGGTTTTCAGATTCGGTGGCCAAAAACCGAATGGGATCCCATAAGTGTAAATTATACCTCTGGAACAACATCACAACCGAAAGGAGTTGTTTATAATCACAGAGGTGCGTACCTCAATGCCATTGCCACGTTCTTGATTCATGGAATGTCATCAATGCCTGTTTATCTCTGGACAGTGCCAATGTTTCATTGCAATGCGTGGTGTTTGGTTTGGGGATTGGCAGCCTTGGGAGGCACTAATGTTTGCCTCAGACGTGTGATCCCTAAAGACATATTCGATACTATTGCTTTCCACAATGTCACACACATGGGAGGTGCACCCACTGTGTTGAACATGATTGTCAATTCACCGCCTTCTGATCGGAGGCCACTTCCTCACAGGGTTGACATAATGACTGGTGGCGCCCCACCTCCGCCACAGATCCTTTTCAAGATTGAGGAGCTTGGCTTCAGAGTTTCCCACCTGTATGGACTAACCGAAGTTTATGGTCCGGGAACATCTTGCCTGTGGAGGCCTGAGTGGGATTCCAAGCCCCTGGGCGAAAAGGCGAGGCTAAAATCGCGGCAGGGAGTTCAGCATCTCGGTTTAGAGGAAGTTGATGTGAAGGATCCTGTCAACATTAGTAGTGTGCCAGCTGATGGCCTAACAATCGGCGAAATCATGTTCAGAGGGAACACTGTGATGAGTGGATACCTAAAGGATTTGAAGGCCACGGAAGAAGCCTTTCGTGGCGGGTGGTTCAGGAGTGGCGATCTTGCGGTGAAGCATCCGGATGGCTACATTGAAGTTAAAGATCGTCTGAAGGATGTCATCATTTCCGGGGGCGAAAACATAAGCAGTGTTGAAGTGGAAACTGCTCTGTTTAGTCATCCTGCAGTTTTTGAGGCTGCAGTTGTGGCTAGGCCTGATGATCACTGGGGTCAAACTCCTTGTGCATTTGTGAAGTTGAAAGAAGGATTCAATGTTGATGATCAAGAAATAATCAAATTCTGCAGGGACAGATTGCCACATTATATGGCACCCAGGACAGTAATATTTGCAGATATACCAAAAACATCAACTGGGAAAGTTCAGAAATTCTTGTTGAGGGAGAAAGCAAAGGCCCTGGGAAGCCTTTTCTAAGCAGCAAGTAGATACAGAGAGCGCACAAACCAAGAAGAGCAATGAAACTGTACTCCATCTGTCTCATTAAAAGCGTCTAGTAGTACAACCATTTTTGAGTCACAAGGTACAATTGAAACATGACTCGGGAGTGGCAAATAGTGAGGAAAACCAAGAAGTTAAAACTGATGGAGAATTTGCTTCTTTCATCAATATTTCTATATATGGTAAAAACTGCGACCTGTATATACATACGTATATTACATTCATGCTCTGTTTCACAGATTAAACTATCAAAACTATACTGGAATACTGCTGAAAATAATGGCATTCCATGGAGGAATCCCGGGATGCACCAAAGGGCTGATCATCCACACTTGAATTTGTGCTCATGAATAAACTTTCATGTCACCAACCTCTGGTTTATTCACTTCTTGCAAGAACCACCATGGACCATCCTTTGTTGATAATCTGCCAACAGTTAACAGTTTTAAGATAATCCGAAACTCTGGCCTCATCGAATATTCAGTCAATGTAACAATGCAAGAGTTTAGAATACAGGAAAAGAAACAAAACAAAAAGGGTCATTCAAATCTTACCTCATGAATCCAGCCACAATTCGCAGCCCCATGAAAATAGTCAAACCAGACCAAACTCCAGAAAGACCAACAATGGGAGGAGCATAGAGCAGAAATGCTGATGACATTGCACCCACGGCCATCTGAAAATCCTCTTGAAATTGGTAAAAGGTGATTTGGAACAGAATGCAGATGAAAATACATATACGTTGACAATCTTTTACAAGTCAGATCTTATCAGGCCACTTACCATGGAGAAAGCTGCGAATGGGAAATCCGAAACACCATAGTGTAAGCCATCAAAAACGTAGGCCAAAGCATTGAGAGGTTGACTAGCACTGACAAACTGTTAAAAGAACATCATCAGGGAGACACGAGAGAAAAGTTTGAATCCCGGTACAGAATCATCAATCTTACCAGCAATCCAGATTTGATAATGTCTAACACTTGCATGTCATTGGTGAATAATTTGGCTAATGAAGGGAAACACAAGCCCAATATAATGGCAATGGAGACACCGGTGAATAGTCCTGTCTGCGAAATGTATTGGCTATTTATCAGTATATCGAATTTGATTTGTGATAGGATACTCAGGACATTCTAAAACATCTTAGAACAGATTAACATGGAATGGCACAAGAATAACTCACCTTTAGAGCTGCATAAGTAATTTCTTTCACTCTGGTGTAGTCTCGTTTTGCAAAAGAACTAGCAATGAGTGCCTTCAAGTATAGAAAACAGGAATCTATGAAATGGAAACAAGCAAGCTCCCAAGGAACCTCACTGCAAAAACTTATCCATTGGAAGACAACTTCTCTGCATTTTCAAAGCAAAGAACTGATAAATACAGAAGTTTTTACCTGACCAGCTGCAGCTTGGGCATCTACAAGGAGTGATGCAGACAACCATACTTGCAAGCATATTTGATGAGCAGCCATGGCCAAGGCTCCTTGACGAGCAGCCATCGAGGTGCTGAGAGTTACAGTTAGCACAGCAGCAAGAGTCCTTCCAAGAAGAAAACCACCTACAAAGACAAGAACCTTCTTCAGAAAAGGGACCTTGTTTACCAAAGAACAACTTCAGGGATCAACACTACACTGAAAGCACAGGACCTAAACTGATTTTGTTCCCTTTAAAAGGGGATATATGAGAACCATCTCTTTTGGCGATATTGAAAGATCTAGTAACTGTGACTTGAAGGTACAGATGAAATACACAAGGAATAGGTGGACTCACCAGATTTTATGTAGTCTCCAAAATGCAAACTTTCCAAGCTGGGAAGCAACAGAGCTGTTCTTTTATTTAAATGCCAAAGCATCAAAAAGGCCACAATGTACCTGAATTTAAAATATAGGTTTGTCATTTCATTGTGCAAAAATGTGAATCAAGCGCTACAATGGTGAAAGAACCTACTGAGATGCAACAGTGGAAATGGCGGCACCAGTTACACCAAATTGAAAGATATACATTGCTATTGGAAAAAAGAATACAGCTGCCAAGTTTCCAAGTCCTGCACATTGTTTTCAGGCATTAGTCAAGAGGATATGGCAAGTTCATGTTAGCAGATACAGATCTGGAATACTAAAAATTGCACACAGTGAACTCTATTGAAATGAAATGAAATGCCTTGCCTAAACATATAACAGGGGTCCTTGTATCCTTAAAACCACGAAGGATGCCTTGTATTGCTAGATAAAGAACTACTGCTGGAGCGCCAAATGCTCTCAGTTTGAGAAAATGTTCTGCTGGAATTCTCATCGGAGAAGCCTGTAAAACAATTGCTTCTCAGTAAAAGTCTTAACTTCACCCGAGTCTGACAATGGAGAAGAAACACATACCGTTGATATACCCATCATGCTGAGAAAGACTCCTGATCCAAAGTACATTGCTGCAGCCTCAAATAAACCAATTCCAACTGATAATACCAAGGCAGTAGAGACTGAAGGAAGCATCATTCTTTCATCTGTGTCAGGAAACGCTAATTAGCACAATCAAAAAACACCCCCCTTTATCCATGCAAGTAACTATATGACTAACCTGATTGAGAATCCTCCTTTCCATGCCTAGAAATATCTTCAGCAACAAAAGAAGTTGCCACACTGAGCAGAGGAATGTTGAATACCTTCGATATAATGTTAAATATTGATATCGATATCCCAGCAGAAGCCAGGCTCATTGCACCTTTTAAGAAACATCTAGTTAGAAACTTCAGAAGCGGTGAAGGGGGCACAATCAGTACTACAGAAAGATATCCTAAGTTAAAACTGGATGAAAGAACAGAAAAATAATCTACCTAGCCTTCCAATGTAAGCTGTTTCCATTAGTTGTGCCAAAGGTTCAATTGCTTGTCCTGCAATAGCAGGTAGTGATAGCATAATAAGCTCAGTTTGGACAGATGGAGACGGCTCGTGTACAGAAGACTCTCCTGTCAAAGCACTGAGAACCATGAATCATGGTTAAAAGTAGCATGGAAAAGGATGATGAATAACTTGGAAATATGATCATATCATCTAAAACCAATCACAAAACGAACAAACCAAGAGCATAAAAATTGAAGGAAAAGGAGAACAAAAATTTTAATGCAGATTAGAGCTGAGTCTTACATTGCTTCTTCATGTGAGCCAATTATGAACTCTTCTTTAGTTGAAGAAAACCTTTCCTCCCCGCCAGATGTACCAAACTCAAAATCCGAGGATCTTTGATCACTCACAAAGGCACAATTTTTAACATTGTTGAATCTGTACCCTTTCCTCTGACTCACCCCAACAAATTGATAATGAGGAATCCCAGTAGAAGTTCTAACTCCAAAGACTTTGTTAACCACTCTTCTCCCATTCTTTGTACCAGATATTCCACAAGCTAGCCCACAATTATGAAGCTTGATGGTTGTCATTTTCTTCGCACTTGAAGCTGATCAACGTCTGCAAGTTTTCAACAAAGAAGAAGAAGAAAAAAGCAATCTTTACTTCCAAATGCACACTTAGCAAATTTTCAAGTAAAAAACAAAAAGACTGAATCTTTACGTTTAGAGACATGCCTAAATTAAACGTCAATGGTAGCAGAGAATCAAATAAAATTTCGCAACAACTACAACGCCACCGCTAAAATAGTCTCTTTTTCCCTATCTGCATCAGCAACCTTCCCGCATTCTTGTTAGAGGAACCCAAAAATGATATTTGAACCCAATTGAATTGAGCCTCAAAACAACACATTCTAAGTAGCAGAAAGCCAAAAAGACCAGAAATTTAAAAATGCACTTGAAAGTTCAAACAGAAAGTACCTGGCGTGCCTCAAGTGGAAGAACAATGAGAACCAAAGCCTTGAGAATAATCAGGTCATCAACATTAACAGAATTAAGGCAGCTTATATATATAATATGAATGTGTGTAATTATAATATGGAAGAGTGAAGATAAATTATTAAGAGATTTAGAAAGATTTATAGAAATAAATATGACGGTGTTGATGATGTTATGTGATTGTGAGGCTTGGAGAGGGAGGGAGGGAGGGAGGGGGGTAGTTGGGAGGACTTGTTAAAGGGCAAATTATATGTTTGGCCACTCAACTATTACTCAAGATGACTTTTGGTCACTAAACTATTTTTAGCTTAGTTTTGGCCACTTAACAAATGAAAACAATTACATGTAGCCATTCTGTTAAATTTGGCTGTTAGGATTGACGGAAATGAATCAAAGGCCTGTTCGGTTGTGTGTTTTCAAACTAATTTTGGGATATTTTTGGGTTTATTCTTGTCCGGTTGTGAATTCATCCCAAAACAAATTTGAACCCAATTTTTCACCATTTGTCTTCTTCTTCCTCTTCATCTCCGTCTTCTTCTTCTTCTTCTTTCTCTTCTTCTTCTTCTTCTTCTTCTCCTCCTCCGGCCATCTCATCTTCACTCTCCTCTTCTTCTTCTTCTCCTTCCTTCTTCTTCTTCTTTCTCTTCTTCTTCACTCCGGCCATCTCATCTTCACTCTCCTCTTCTTCTTCTTCTCCTTCCTTCTTCTTCTTCTTTCTCTTCTTCTTCACTCCGGCCAGAAGAGATAGAAGGAGAAGAAGAAGGAAGAAGAAAAAGGAAGGGGAAGAAGGAAGAAGAAGAAGAAGAAGAAGAAGACGAAGAAGAGATGGCGGCGGCGGGCGGCGACGGGAATGAAGAAGAAGAAGGAAGGAAGGAGAAGAAGAAGAAGGAAGAAGGAAGAAGAAGAAGAAGAAGAAGAGGAGAGTGAAGATGAGATGGCCGGAGTGAAGAAGAAGAAGAAGGAAGGGGAAGAAGAAGAAGGAAGGAGAAGAAAAGAAGAAGAAGAAGAAGAAGACGGAGATGAAGAGGAAGAAGAAGACAAATGGTGAAAAATTGGGTTCAAATTTGTTTTGGGATGAATTCACAACCGAACAAGAATAAACCCGAAAATATCCCAAAATTAGTTTGAAAACACACAACCGAAGCTCTTGATTCATTTCCGTCAATCTTAACAGCCAAATTTAACAGAATGGCTACATGTAATTGTTTTCATTTGTTAAGTGGCCAAAACTAAGCTAAAAATAGTTTAGTGGCCAAAAATCATCTTGAGTAATAGTTGAGTGGCCAAACATATAATTTGCCCAAAATTAAAATGATGATGATTTGGTAGAAATGTGGCGGCACATTTTGTGGGGTCCATTTTCTAAATAAAAAATTAAAAAAAATGAAATTCTTCATTTTCAATCACAACAAAATGAAATTCTTAGAGAAGCAATAGACTTTTTTTTTTTTTTTCTTCTAAATGTGCAATTATTGGAGGCTTTGAAAAGTCGAAGCCACCACTGCATGAAAAATATTTTGGGCCTATTTTCGCCAAATTCAGAACTAATATTGGGGGAAGTACTTTTGTGAGTAGAAAATAATTCAACTAGCAAAAGTACTTTTGTTCGTTTCGATCATATAATTCATAGAACAATTTTACTATTTAGGACATGTTCTTTTGTTTTTTTTTTTTTCAACAGTAAATTTAATATATTATAATTATTTTTAATACAATTTTTTTTACTTTTCAACTATATATTTTTATATTTTTAATATATTTTTTACACTAAAATTATTTTTTAAAAACATGTTTACAAAACCGAGTTTTAAAACATCATAAAAAAACAAGCCGAGATAAGAAAATCAATCAGATGATGATGATGGATTGATTCTTATGGCGCATGTCACACATGTTTGGTAATTAGTTGAATCATGAAACAATAATGTAACCAATGCATTTTCTCTCTAAAAAAAATCACTGGTTTAATTTTGATAAGACAATCTAACTACTATAAAGATACATAAATAAATAAATAAAATTAAATAATGTGTTGCTGATGGGGCATATTACTCGTACAATTATTATGGTTTTCAAGTTTCAACCACGTGCACTTGTTAAGCTGCATTATAAGTACGATAATGCATGCGACGGCGAGCGCGACCCCATCTCCAAATTTACTGGAGCTGTAACTCGAAGCTGGTTGGTGAGGGTGTTTATTTGGATTTATTTGACTTATTTGAATTGCTTAATTCGGGTTTTTCAAAAAAAAAATCAGCACTCAAATACCAAACCAATCCAAACCATGGTTTATTCGGTTTGGGGCCCGAATAAGCCAAATAAGAACAAGAAAAAATCTTATAAAAATACTTCAAAAGCATATTTATCTCATAATTAGAATCTTACAATAATAAAACAGTCAAACCCAAAAGATTAATGTTTTCTCCAAAATAAGTTTAAAACTTAAATAACAGTCATTAATAACATTAGAAAACAACAAAATAATAGAAAGGGCATTGATATTCTTCTTCAGATTCAGCCCTCAACAATCACATTCTTTTTCAATATTCACCATCCTTCTCAAATACTTAATTAAAAACTTAATTAAATAACTATTTAATAAATATTATATTATATTAATTCTTTTTTTTTTGGAAAGGTAAAACATTTATATTAATAATACTGGAAATAGTCCAGCGACAATTTGAGATACAACCAAATTCCTATTCCCCACAAATTGGTCCCAAAACAAACTTCTTGCCCATTCTTCCCGGACCCAGCATTCTCCAAACCAATTTCCTCACATTCTCCAAACCAAAACAACACCCAACGCCCATGACATAGCCGCAGAACAGCAGCCACCTTCCACCAGCAAAACAGCCGCCACCTTCCATCGGCAAGATAGCCGATTCCACCTTTCTCTCCCACCGCGTTGCCACCAACGTCACAGCCATATGCAACTCCAGTCTTCACCTTCCTCTTCTTCTGCCTTTTCCTCTCCAAAAAAACTCTCCAAAAGAGAGGCCAATAAACCTTACAAATAAGGGATAAACCCTTAGAAGAAGGAAACAAAACTTAACCTAAAGAAAACAAAACAGAAAATAAAACAAACAAATGAAGAAAACAGAAGAAAAAACAAAATATTTCAAAGGTTCATTCCCCCCTTCTCCCGAAGAAGAGAAGGGGGGAAGAAGAAAAGTGAGGCGGCGGCTAGGGTTTTTAGAGAGAAGGGGGAGAAGAGTATATTATTATTTAAACTTTTCTTATTTGGCTTATTTGGTTCTTTATTTGGATTGAGATTCAAATCCAATTCCAAGCCATTTAACCGTTTTAAGAATTCAGTTTGGGCAATTCACCCAATCCGAAAATCAAATAAGCTAATCCATTTACCATGCATGGATTGGATTGGGCGGCTAATTTGGATTGAATATTTTTTCACCCCACTGGTTGGTGTCAATGAATCCATGGCTGGCTATCAATGTCAATATATTTATTTGCATTCAACATGTGAAGATGGAATTTCGTACACATCCCACTCTACAATAATTCACAAAACTCAAAATTCGGCCGATCCATCTGACCCGGGACCCATGGGAACTATTACTTTCGGTTGGGCGTGATTTTTGAACTGAGAGAGCCGGTTTGGGTCGAGTCCCTTGGTTCGGGCCGGTATGAACACATACGCTCGTGGTTTGGATCAACCACACGCGAGTTCAATTCAAGCCAACCCCTCATTCGGGTCAACCGAATCGTGAGGTTTTTTGCCCACCCTAGCAACAATGGAAAGTCACATAGAAGTGAAACAGTTTTCTCCAAATTCATAGAGAATGATGCATTGCATGGTGAATATGTGAAGAAGAATGTCACCATCTTGAAAATAATGAGCCAAGTTAATATTTACATGAAAGTAACCGTACATTATTAATAGGAAAAAATGCAAAAGTGGTCCACAATCTTTACCCCTGTTGCAAATGTAGTCCACAATCTTTAGTAAGTAGCAAATGTAGTCCACAATGTATCCTTTTGTTGCAATTTTAGTCCAAAAACGGAAATTGGACTTTGACTAACGGTCAACGCGGTTTGACCGTCAGTCAAAGGTGGTTTTGACCTCTTGAAACCACCTTCAAAGATTGTGGACTACTTTTGAAACAAGGGTAAAGATTGTGGACTACTTTTGCAATTTTTCATATTATTTAAAAATAACACATTTATCTTACTTTTAAAAATATTGATAATTTTAATTCCTTTTATACTTATTATATGAGCTTCCCAAGTTACAAAAATTATGTTACAATTGTATTATATTCATCTCAAATTCGCATTTTTAAAAATTAATTATTCTCTATTAGAAGAGTCCATTTTGAAAAATATTTCTTGTTCTAATGGTTTTGAACTGAAGTGTCCACTTAACAGAAAATCTCTCTCTAACAACGGCGAGTGAGGCAAACGCGCTCAAGACGAGAGTGGGGGTAAACAAATTGATGATATCATTAATTTTGTTCCCAAAATACCCCCAACTAAAAAAAATTAAAAAAAAAATAAAAAAACTGAAATGGCTAGAAATGAAACCCATTTGATGGGTTTCATTTCCCGCAACTGAAATGAAACCCATTTGAAATGAAACCCATTTGATGGGTTTCATTTCCCGCAACTGAAATGAAACCCATTTGATGGGTTTCATTTCAGTTGCGGGAAATGAACCCATCAAATGGGTTTCATTTCAATTGCAGAATCCCGCAACTGATATGAAACCCAACAAAATGGGTTTCATATTAGTTGCGGAAGTGTTTTAGGGGGTTTAGGGGGAAAAAAAAAAAAAAAAAAGAGTAAAGGAAGAAGGAAGAAGACGATGAACAGTGCCATCGTCTTCTTCCTTCTTCATTTTTTAAAACTTTTTTTATTCAGGGGTAATTTAGTCTTTTTTAACACCGTTAGAGAAGGCATTTTCCGTTAAGTGGACACTTTAGTCCAAAACCATGAGGGGGGAACTGTCAGTTTTGAAAGCATAGGGAGGAAACTGTCCAAAGCATGAAACCACAGGGGGAAAATGTATTTCACCCTAATAAGTATATGTGTGAAATAAATAGTGTCAAATTAGTTATTTTAGTTATTGAAAAATTGTAACCCACAAGAAATATTTTTCAAAATTTTTTTAAAAATTTAATAAGTATTCTATTAAAAAATTGTATTATTACAAATTTTTCATTGGAACAAGAAATATTTTTTAAAATGGACTCTTCTAATGGAACATAGAGAATAATTAATTTTTAAAAATACGATATGAGATGAATATAATACAATTGTAACATAATTTTTTGTAACTTGGGAAGCTCATATAATAAGTATAAAAGGAATTAAAATTATCAATATTTTTAAAAGTAAGATAAATGTGTTATTTTTAAATAATATGAAAAATTGCAAAAGTAGTCCACAATCTTTACCCTTGTTTCAAAAGTAGTCCACAATCTTTGAAGGTGGTTTCAAGAGGTCAAAACCACCTTTGACTGACGGTCAAACCGTTGACCGTTAGTCAAAGTCTAATTTCCGTTTTTGGACTAAAATTGCAACAAATTGGATACATTGTGGACTACATTTGCTACTTACTAAAGATTGTGGACTACATTTGCAACAGGGGTAAAGATTGTGGACTACTTTTGCATTTTTTCCATTATTAATAGAACTTCCAACCACAGTATGTATTTGCATTGCAAGAATGAGATTCATTTTCAACAAGGAAGAAATCAGTTCCAATGATGTACATTTCACACGATAAAATTAAAGTGAGTGGCAAGTAAACGTTACAATTGCACGGGTAGATCTTTCATCAACAAGTCCCTGAGGACGTGTTTTTGTATCTTCCCCGTGCAATTGCGAGGCAATTCCCTAAAGAAAACATGCTTAGGCCTCATGTTTTCTGGCAAATGAGTAGCACAGAAATCCTTAATCTCCTGAGCATCAACAAAACACCCTTCTTTCAACTTCACAAAAGCGCATGGAATCTCAATCTCCCCATGAAAATCATCATCAATAGGCTTTCCAACAACTGCAGCCTCCATAACCAGAGGATGCCTAACAATGGCTTCTTCAATCTCCAATGAACTAATAATCTCTCCTCCACATTTGATTGCATCCACAGAGCGATCCTTCATCTGAATATAACCATCGGGATGCTTCACTCCAAGATCCCTTGTCCTGTACCATCCTCCATTAAAGGCTGCCTCTGTTTTCTCTGCATTTTTCATGTACCCCAGCATTAAAGTGTTGCTTCTGAACATCACTTCCCCTATCGTTTTCCCGTCGGCCGGTACACTTCTCATGGTCACAGGATCTTTCACGTCGAGTCCCTCCATTAGCGGATTGTGCATTAATCCTTCCCGGACTTCTGGATCGAATGTCAAATTCCTTGATATCACTGGTCCTAGAGCTTCACTCATACCATATGCCCAACTAATGATGAATCCTAATCTCCGGAGTTTCATCAGAACTCGGGATTCCGGCAAAACTCCGGCTCCTGCAACTGTTACATTGACCTCGTGAGGAAATCCCTGATGATTAGAGTCCATTGTTTCAGCGACTTCTGCAATTTGGGTTAAAAGGATCGGCGCACCACAAAAATAGGTCACATTGTGAACGAAAATGGAATCGAAAATAGCTGCTCCGGTGACATATCTAAGACAAATATTCGTGCCGCCCAGCGCCGCCATTATCCACGGGAAACACCAGCCGTTGCAGCGGAACATGTCCACCGTCCAAAGAAAAACAGGGGACTGAGTTAAGCCGCCAAATCTGAAGCTTTCGCCCATTGAATACAGATAGGTTGCTCTGTGGCTATAAATCACCCCTTTTGGTTCGCCGGTGGAGCCAGAGGTGTAACACACAGAGATAGGATCGGATTCCGATTTTGGATATATTGTCTTGAAATCATCTTTCCCGGTTGAAAGAAGCTCATCGTAATCCAATCTTTCAGTTTGATTTGATTTGTTTTCTTGAATCAAGACTAAGAATGGAGGGTTGAATTTTTTCTGGGATAACAATCCGAGAGCTTCTTGCACGACTTCAATGAACTCGTAATCGACAAACATTGCTTTGGCTTCCAACTGCTCCAGTTTCAGGGCCAAAGATGTTGCGTTCAGCTTTGGGTTCAGGGCACAAAGGACGGCGCCGGCCATCGGAACGGCGAAATGCAACTCGTAAAGTTCTGGTATATTTGGGGCCATAGCTCCAACCTATTGGAACATTTCATGTTTCCATTTAGGAGTTTGTTAATACGAAGTTCAGGAATTAATTACTTAACATAAATAATGGAACTCCGGTCACCGGAATTCATTGGAACAGGGTAAATTGGTCCTTTGGGGACATTCGTTGAAATTGAAGAAACATGATAAATTTTTTCTTATCCCTAATTGACTTTATTACTCCCTCATTTGTATGCCCAACTAAAAAGAAATTTATATGGTTAATTACAATTATCCCCCAAAAGTTTTGAAATATCACTAATAGTCCTTTCAATTTGGGAATACTACTAGTGTTCCCATGAACTCTTCAAATTACAAACATCCCGCAAGGTTTAGATATATTTTTTCAACCGACAGAGTGATTAATAATGTGGCTAACTATGTGAGGTATTAGTAATATTTTACACTCCTATGTCCTAAAGAATAATACAATCATTTACAAGTTAAAAATACGATGTCAAACGAATGCTTTTACGTTAAAGAAAGAGTACTTATTCTAACCTTAAAATTACAATTTACTCTTAGTTAAGGGATTTTATATGATAATACAATAGATTAATTACTACTAGTTGTTGTTACGTGCGGTAAAGTTGGACTTTCCATATATCAACTTCAATCATTTTCAAAATTTCGAAACACCCTCTAAGATTTAATTCGATTAATTTATCATAATATTTTATAATAATTCACGTGACATGCATTTATTGGTTAATAATATAATATTAATAACGACATGAGATGTGTATCATTAGTTATCGAAATAATCTTCTAATGAACTCCCTTGAATGTCCAAAAATTTTGTGAAATGCCACCAAAATCTTACACCTTAGACGTCTTTTGTAAAAATTTTGTCTGTAACGTTTCCAATCAACATTTATAGTTTCCAATATTTAGAAAGTACGTCACTTTTTATTAAGAATATGTATAATTTTTGTCGTGTTAACGAAAGTTAATGAGCCAAAATATTAAGAGTACGTGATACTCTCTTTATTTTATTACAAGACTCCACTTTTTATTATTGATCTTAATCGTTTATAAAATTGACTTTTTTAATGGAACTGAGAAAGTACAAGATGTGAGTTAACGTGTATAAGACTTGTAATTTCTAATTTCCTCATTGTCAAGTCATCCTAATTTTTTCTTTAACTTAGATTTTTTTAATTGAAAGAAAAAAAAAGTGGTGCTTTTGAACACTGACCCCTAAACGTTAATAATTAAAGTTGTCATTTTCCTATAATTGTACAATTATATTTTCTCAAAACTTATTTTTGGAGATTGAATATTTTATAGGCCAGACGCAACAAGGAATAGTCAACGAAATGGAATCTTACGCTAATTGGTGCAAAACATCATGTGCTTCAGCACATGAAATTCTGAGGTCCTTCCTATCTACCTACCCCCCTACCTACGTTTGACCTACGATTTTCAATATGTGACTCGTGGGTGTAAAGTGAAATTCACGTTGCAAAGAGCTCGGCTTGAAAAAGAATAATTTGGCTCAAACTCTAATCTGACTACTAAAATTAGAGATGATCAAAGTACATTATTGCCTCCTAAGAGGAGAGGACACACAAACGAAGAATTTTGAAATAAATTTACGCTTTAAATAGAGGGTTTGAGTGATGACAATGGTTTGACGGACCTTATAATCTTGAAATCATATATTTAAACTTTGTGATCGTGAGTATTTAGAGAAAAGGAGAGATACCACTGTTTCATCAAATGGGAAACAAAAATCATGGGCAAAGAAATATCAAAAATAGAAAGCAGGCCTAAAAACATCACGAGTGCCGGCGAGTAACGCAAGTACTCTTTGTTGAAGAAAGAAAAAGAAGAAAAGAAACTCACGATGTCGCCGGAGATAATCCCCGACTGGGATAGAGCAGAAGCGAGCTTGACGCATCGTTGTTTGGTTTCTCTCCATAAATATCGTCTTCCCTGAAAGACGATGGAAACCCTTTCGCCATGAACCAATGCTGCACGTTCTAGGAAGCTTGTAGGAGAGAGAGGTGCATGATTTGCGTGGCAAACAACCGCCCCTTTCATTTTTAACATTTCTTTAGGAAAAATGGTTGTTGTTTTTGCCTTTTGTGAGATGAAACTTCGTCGAGAACCCAGCTTTTATACAAATCTAGTTAGAGATGATTCGAACCGGAACCGACCCGGAACCGTGGCCCCCGGTTCCGGTTCCGATTCCTCTTGTTTGAGAACCGGGAACCGGTGGGTCGGTACCGCCGGTTCCAAAGGGTGTCCTCCGATTCTAATGTGAGAATCATAAAAATAATAATTTTTACATTCCTCTTACACAGATTCGAACACACAACCCTTTGTTAGAATTGAAAGACTTTAAGCAAAGTTGATTAATCACTTCAACTATTTACTTTTTTTGAACTTCGTTCTTATAATTATAATTATGTTATGTGTTTAACATATAATATATAAACTATTTTTAAATATATATTATAATAATATATAAACTAATAGTATACTTTTTATATATATTATTAATATAATATAAATAAGCATTAAATTAGATTAAAATTAATTAATTATTAAATTAAATTAGATCCAACCGCAACTTTCGCAAATGATGAAGATGAACTATATTAAATATTCAAGATGTATTTACTTTGTAAAAGTTTCAATGATTCAAAGTGCAAACTCTGATTTCTCACGATTTATAACAAGAAATTAGTCTCTTGATTTTTTTAAAATAATATATTGAGGTATTATTCATCTGTATATATATTTTTTCACAATTTATTTTTGTAACTTTTATTATATAAATCATTTAATTGTTTAAATGTATGTACCGTCGCTACATATTTTATTTTATTTTTGTAATTTTAATTATTTATAAATAATTGAGTTATTAATTGAGTCAAAATAAAATAATATTTATAAGTTAAAATTTTTAAATAAACGGAAAAAATTATTAAATAAACGGAAAAGATTGGAATTGGAACGGGAACCGTGACAGACTAGAACAGGAACCGTGACAGAATCGGAATTGGAATCGGAACCGGCGGTTCTGGAACCGGCACAGAACCGTCCCCCCAAGGTTCCGGTTCCGGTTCCACTGATTAATGAACCGTAACCGGCGGTTTTGGAATCGTAACCGGCAGTTCCGGAACCGTGGCCATCCCTACATCTAGTACCCAAAATAAAATCTATTTTAAATGAAGAAATTTAAAAAGTTTAATAACTTTTGTGGCCCCTCAACTTGATGCATTAGTTTTAATTGGTCCCTCATATTGAAAAAGTTTCTATTTGGCGCTTAAAGTTGATATAAAGGTTTTAAATGGTCATTTTTTTATGAAATTGTTATTTACAAAGACAAGATTACTAAATGCAGCGACCATTTTAAAATTTTAAGTACTGAAAAGACTAAAATACCCATGCTACCATTGGAGAAATCTTAAACCTTATCCTTCTCCTTCATGCAACCATCGGAACTGAAAACGGACTGAAAACCATGAGCAAATAGAAAATTGCAGAACCTGAGTACTGCAATTTCCGATATTGCGGAACCAAAGTTCTACAATTTTTGGTTATGCAATTTTCAATATTGCAAAACCGATCGCTCATGGTTCTGCAATTTCCGATCGCTCATGGTTTTCAGTTCGTTTTAGTCGGTTTCCAGTCTATTTTCGTCCGTTTTCAATTCCGATAGTCGCACGAAGGAGAAGGAGAAGGTTTAAGATTTCTCCAATGGTAGCATGGTCATTTTCATCTTTTTTCAGTACTTAAAATTTTAAAATAGTCCCTGCATTTAGTGATCTTGTCTCTGCAAATAACAATTTTCTTAAAAAAGGACCATTTAAAACCTTTATATCAATTTTAGGAACCAAATAAAAAAATTTTCACTATAAGGGACCAATTAAAAATAATGCATCAAGTTGAGGGACCACAGAAGTTATTAAACCAATTTAAAAAATAAATAAATAAATAAAAAGAAAACACAAAAATCAACAAACGTGAAATGAGCAATCTCATTATTCGTGATTGATGCTAACTTGTCAGACTATTTGATTCTAACTATTTTTTTTAATTCAGAGCCAAATTAAATCGAGTTAGCGAACAATATATTTGTCATTCTTTCGATAGTATTAAAAACATAACTTTTTTATTGAGATAAGAACACCGTTAACCCTACGTTCCACATTGGTTTGTCCTTATCATGATGAGTGAATACTGAGTCAGACCAACAAAGTCGTATAAAAACAAAAATTGAGGCACAAAGAAGATTAACACATAACAAATCAAGAAATTAAAGGACGTCAGAATGCTGACGCAGAATTGATGTCGTCAGCTCCTCTTCTGTCATGGAAAATAATTAACGTTCAGCGTACTCTATCTTGGCAGCTAGAACAAAAAAACTTGCAGAAATATCGATATATTTTCGAACCCTAAATGCTGAAGAAACATGCATGTGGCTCGAATTACTTAATCACTGTAAGCAATTTGTACGAGTTGCAGATCTCAACGTAGAATTCTGCAGTCATATTAAAGAAAGCAGCCACTTTTTCGTTTGAATATTTCGTTTGTATTTATGCATGAACTCTTCTAATAGAACGGGAGAGAGTATATATTATTCTTTTCTTTTCAGATTAATCCAAATCATTTTGTCACGACGCTGGAGTGGACGACTTATCTAGATCCAGCAATGAGTTCTATATATATTAGTGGATGTCGAGTGGCCTAATCTGCAGACGTAATTGATGAACCAATAGAAGCATAATAATCTTGTACCAGTCGATCTGCACTTTGGGAGAACGATGAAGTTTACAGCACTGCGAATTGAAACGTTTGTCTTTTTCTAAATAAGTATAGAAATTAACCAGTTTGGAGTCATCTGAGGTAATGCTCAGTGACATAGATATAATTAAATCATCCAATCGGTGTAAGTTCCACATATTTGGGGACAGAATGAATCATCATGCAATAATATTTTGATTGATCAGCATCAACTTTAATCTCTACGTGATTCTTAATCAGCTTAATTTTTAATGCAATAGAGGGGTTTGATAATGCCACTCTGTGTGTGTTTAGTAGAAGGGCCACTCGATATAACTATTTGTTTGTAACATGTACAATTTCAAATGGACATAATGTTCAGAGAATCAAAACCAAATTGTATGATTATTTTGAGTAGAATAAAATATCATAATCAAAACCAAATTCTGCGTACGCGCCGACAATGGCAACGACTTTGCATTTTTCCATCGAATGACTTTTGCCAAAACGCGTATCATGATGTAGTACGACTCTTCTAGATGCATTGCAGCCTATTTTTCTTCTTTATTTATTTTAATAATTTGTTTCCCAACGAATAATTAAGGCCAAATGAAGACTGGTTCAAATTGATGGAAACGTTTTTCATTTTTAAAATTACTTATAAGTTACAAATAAAATTTGTAAATTCTCTTTTATATATAGATTATTAGAAATGTAAAATCGCACTTTTAGTCCTTCTTCTTTATTCTCATTACAGTACTTTTGATCTATATTCTTTGCTCATACTTTTGGTCTCTCTTCTTTCACATTTTGGCCTTTTTGGTCTCTCTTACCGGTTGACCTATGAAGTCAACCGGTAAGAGAGACCAAATTTTTTAGGCTAAATAATAATTACTCAAATTTTTAAAGGGTTTTAGTTTTCGCAATTTACAAAGAAGTGTCTAAATTTCTCCAAGAAGAGTCGATGTTGCTGTATGAAAAACAAACGTGGGTGACTATTTTTAGACTTCTAAAATGTTCAATTTTTCGCAATTGACTACAGAAGGGTCGCAATATTTTAAGATTTTCATTCTGACCCTAAATGATTGGTCAACCCATCCTGTAAGAGGGATCAAAAATGCCAAAATGTGAAATAAAATGGACCAAAAGTTCAAATCTGAATAAAAAATGAACAAAAAATATAACGAGAGTAAAAAAGAATAACAAAAATTGCAATTTTCCTTATTAGAAAAATGAAATAAAGAAGAAGTGACGACCGGGGCGGGGAGGAGTAACGTATGGAAGGGATAGAGAGGTATTAAAATGAGCGCACTAACTGGTGGAAAAATTACAAAGGAAAGGCCACATCATGCAGTACAACTTGATGTTTCTGTGCCATGCAGTACAACTTGATGTTTCTGTTGCAGTAAATCTCACGTACAATCTCTTCTTTGAGGGTAATGGGAATTTATAGGATAATTATTAACTAAGGCCATTTCTTTTTTGTTGGATTGAGTTTTGGTTTGGAAAAAATAATTTTATAATATAAAAAGTGTATCGTAAATGTAAAAAAGTATAGCTGAATAATAAAAACTTGTATTAGAAATAATGAAAACTAATTATAATATATTAAATTTACTGTTGAGATCAAAACTGAGACCAAAATTAAAACTTAAAGAACATTCCCTAATTCATTAATTATAAGGCTTAATTAAAAATCAAGATTAAAGCTCTGTTATTGAACCATTCATTCATTCAAGGGTTAAGGTGCAATTTGACCCTTATAATTTTTTTAGAGGTAGTCCAAATAAACCCTTAGTGTTTATTTAGGAGCAATATTGCTCTCATGCTTTCAAAAAAGCCCTTGTGTCAAATTTTCACTTTTTAATTGCAGTTAATGTTGTCTCTAATGATGTAGATTTGACTAATTAAAATTCAACACGTGGCAACAAGGGTGGGGGAAAAAAAAAATTTTAATGAGGCGGTAAAAAGGGGGAAAAGTTTTCCGCTCCTCCCCGATATATCACTACTGGTAACAAGGCTTCAATTGATCAACACCACTAGTTGGATTGGCTCGACTTGCGCGAGCCCAGATCGGTTATTTGGAATTTTATCTTGGTTGTCACCGTCGCAGATGATGGAGCTCGCCCTATAGCTAAAGGACCTTATGACCTTGGGGTTATGGTTTTAGGATGTAAGGTATAAAAATATTTATATAAAAAAAAAAGATATATAGTACGAGTTATATTAAAATTTTCATCTAAGGAGTGATCACCATGTCAAAATTATGTTATCATATTATGTTCAATCAGTAAAATAATGTAACTTTATTGTGCTACGCCATCGTTCCACAAATTCTAATAAAATAATATATACAATAACGTTATTTTGATATTTAAACATAATAAGATAAAATAATTTAGACAAAAGAACAAATATGATCTGTTAATAGAAATAACTAGTATTCTCTTGGTTTTATAAAAAATTATATTTCAAATTGTATTTGTAAGTTAAAAATAATTGTTTGTATCACTAGAATCTTCTAATAAGAAAGATACCTTGGTTTGGTATTAAAATTTGGTTCAAATATTGGTTTCAATAGTAATTTTAAAATATTAAAATTGTATTAGAAAGTACAAATATACATTGAAAGTATAAAAAAAAGTTTATTAAAAATATAAAAAGACTTATTTGAATGATGAGAAATTATTATAAAATACAAAATGAGTTCAATCCTTGAACCAAGTTATCAGGAGAAAATATTAGGTGGTTAATAACCACCACATCATTTTGATGATGTGGTGGGTATTAATCCACTTATTTTGTGCCAAGTGTACAAGTTTTTATGACTAAGCAAAACTTGCCATTATAAAATATTTTTTTTTTCAGTATGCCTACTCCATCCCCACACCACGACCCCCAATGTCACGCCTCCCCTTCTCAACCCATCCTCACCTTCTCCAAAACCTCCTTCAAGCCCACATCCCACATCTATTTTAGATATCAAGATCTCCACTTTCCCCAACATCACCACCAATTTCACATTAATTTGTTCATATTTAGGAGAATATTGTTGTTCAATGTGATCGTATTTAAATTCTGAACATAAGATGGTTTTTAATTTAAAAATGAACACCACCCTATAATTCACAGATTGAAGAAGCTAACACAGGATGCAACCTAAGGTTCTGAAATTTGCAGTTGGAGTGAAACAAATTCCAGTTAGGCAAAGAAGAAAGAAGTCAAAGAACCCATTTTTCTTCGCTTTTTGAAAATTTTTGTATTGCCTCCTACTTTTTTCACATGATACTGAGTCTGATTTAAACCCGTAAGAAATTATCCTTCTGATCTGGGGGTAGCGACGTCGGCTGGCGACATGAATCGGAGCAGCACCGCCGACTTGGCAGCAGGTTAGATGGAAGCCGGTAATCGCAGCTTGAACGCCGACAAATGCGGAGGGGCAGACGACAGCAGCACGGAGCGGAACTGCGGAAGAATGTTTGTCTTCTTCGTATATCGGATCCTATTCAATTTCTCGGGTCCCTCTCACATCCGATTAACTTACCGGTCAGACTCGCTGCTTCTTCTATTTCGTATTGCCTTTGTCGCCGCTGTTGTCTTTGATTCTTCTCTTCGGCATCATTCTTCCCTTCCGCCTTACAAGCGTGCAAAAGATGGAGTCTTGGAATATGGAAGTGTTGGTGCTCGATGTGGGGACTGGAGCCAGCCAACTCACTTAAATGACCTGTCTATTAAGTTTCCTTAGTCATAAAAACTTGTACACTTGGCATAAAATAAGTTGATTAATACCCACGTTAGAAAATTATGTGGTGGTTATTAACCACCTAATATGACGGTTATTAACCACCTAATATTTTCTCAATTATCAGGACTATATTTCTTTTCCACGGTTGACCAAGTCTTCTCCCCAATAACCACCTAATATTTTCTCAATTATCAGGGCTATATTTCTTGGGGCATGATATTTGCAGCGACGGAATCGATATTTGCAGCGACATTTTTGCGTGAAAAGACCGAAATGCCCTTGGGGTAAAAAAAAAATTAAAAAATTTAAAATTTTCAATCTGTTTGAATAAATTAAAAAAAAAAAATTTCCGAAACCATCGCCGGAACCGGCGATGGTTTTGGCATAAAACCATCGCCGGCGACTGGAAAACCATCTCCAGGCGATGGTTTTGTGGAAAACCATCGCCCGGAGATGTTTTCCACAAAACCATCGCCGGCGACCGGCGATGGTTATGCCAAAACCATCGCCAATTCCGGCGATGGAACACCCTCCCCCCCTTACCTTTAGATTTTGATATTTGCAGCGACCACCGGGCAGATCTTCCCCATTCCGGTAAAAAATTGTACAATTTGACAAAACTACTAATAAATTCGGACATAATACAAGTAAAATAATTAATAAAACTACATAAAAAAAGAAAAAAAACCAAATAATTAATAAAACTACAAAAAATAAATAAATAAATTTCCAGAACCATCGCCGGAACCGGCGATGGTTCCGGAAAATTTTTTTTTTTTTTTTAAATTTATTCCAACAGATTAAAAATTTTAAATTTTTAAAATTTTTTTTTACCCCAAGGGCATTTCGGTCTTTTCACGCAAAAATGTCGCTGCAAATATCGATTCCGTCGCTGCAAATATCAATTCCGTACTTCTTTTCCACGGTTGACCAAGTCTTCTCCCCAATAACCACCTAATATTTTCTCAATTATCAGGGCTATATTTCTTTTCCACGGTTGACCAAGTCTTCTCCCCCATTATATCATTATTTGAAGCGCACCGACACGGGAATGTTGTACCGGACCACGAACGGCGATGACGAATGACTCTGTCAAGTCAAATAATTCACCAAGATTCCACAGTGTACAACTCTTTCAGCCCCACGTACACCCTCACAAAGCCCAAATAATCATTACTTCCAATTTGGTAATGGTAACGGTGACAACATCATCGTCAAGAATAGCTATCAACTTAATTCCAATGTCCCCACTTAAACATGATTGGAGTCAATGAGTCGCCGACTTTGATTTCCAAGATTTCCAACAGTGCCAGAAAAGACTTAGGCCATGTTTGTTTTGATTCTCAAAACATGATTTTGAGAAAAATTTTAATTTTATAATAATTTTTTATTATTTTCAATACATTTTTTTATATTTTTTAATATACTTTTTTATATTTTTCAATATACTTTTTACATTCTCAATACAATTTTAATATTATAAAATTAAAATAAATCTCAAAACTATGTTTTGAAAATCATACCACACATGTCCTTAGTCCCTGTAAACTCTTATAAATCGATCACTTAAACTCAACTTAGTACTCATCCTTAAACTTCACACACATCCTTAAACTTCACACACATCAACTTCGAAAGGAAAGATGAAGAATTCGATTTTCGTAACGTTAGCCATTATGGCCACTTTTCTAGCATTGTCATCCGCAGAACAATGTGGTAAACAAGCCGGGAATGCTCTGTGCCCAAACGGTCTGTGTTGCAGCCAGTTCGGGTGGTGCGGTTCAACCGACGCTTACTGCTTAACAGGTTGCCAGAGCCAATGCCGGGGATCATCTCCGTCCAACCCAACCCCAACCCCTACTCCGTCCAACCCAACCGGAGGAAATGGCGTTGAATCCATCATAAGCCAAGCTCTTTTCAACCAAATGCTCAAGTACAGGAACGATCCGAGATGCCTCAGTAATGGGTTCTACACTTACAACGCATTCATAGCGGCTGCAAATTCTTTCGGCGGCTTCGGAACCACCGGCGATGTGAACACCCGGAAAAGAGAGATTGCCGCATTTTTAGGCCAGACTTCACATGAGACCACGGGTGGATGGCCTAATGCACCAGATGGTCCATACGCATGGGGATATTGTTTTGTAAGAGAAAAAAATCCGTCCGGGAATTTCTGCGATTCGCCCAATTTTCCCTGCCCGGCTGGTCGGCAGTACTATGGCAGAGGACCCATACAACTAACTCAGTAAGCTCACTAACCCGTAACATCTTCTATCAGTTCTACCTCTATCTTTCAAAATAAATCGAATAATGTCATCATCACATTAGTATGAATAATTTATATGAAACTCATCAAGTTCATAACCAGTGACGGTGTCGCGGAGCTACATTCACGTCTGACTGGACAACTGCCTCAACAAACTTGATTTTTTTTATAAAATATAAATGTTTTATCCCACCAGGCTTTGGGGGGGATTGGTTTAGCCACTATTCATAAAGCTAAAGCATGAATGTTTCTTTTTATAGCAACTACAACTATGGGAACGCCGGCCGGGCGATCGGAGATGATCTGATAAACAATCCGGACTTGGTCGCGACAAACGCTGTGGTGTCGTTCAAGACGGCAATATGGTTCTGGATGACACCGCAGTCGAACAAACCATCGAGCCACGATGTGATTACGGGAAGATGGACCCCATCGGCTGCTGACACGTCGGCAGGGAGGGTCCCAGGATATGGGGTCATCACCAACATTATCAATGGTGGGCTCGAGTGTGGCAAGGGGCCCAATGATAAGGTGGCAGATCGGATCGGGTTCTTCAAGAGGTATTGCGACTTGTTTGGAGTGGGCTATGGAGATAACCTGGACTGCTACAACCAGAGGTCGTTTGCCTGAAATGAAGAAAAAAATATAATAAAATCGAATGAAGATATACTTATGAATAAATTGTTCTCTTAATATGACCCATCAAGACATGTAACTGATTGGTTTTATGGTAATAAAGGGGAAGCATTTCTTGTTATAAACTTATAACTGATTGGACATGCACTTCCATTTGTTTTTTTAAGCAATCAATATCGAAAAATTATTTAGTACATCCGTACAAATAATGTAGCAAACTAATAGTAAAATAAGGAATAAAGTTTATTTTTATTTGTAAACTCCCTCTATGTTTAGCATCGTTCCAATAAAATAAAACTTATCTCCCAAGTTACTGTGAGATCCTAGGGTCACGCCTTAGTTCGAAGAGTGTCGGCCTTTTTTTTCAGATATAGAGTTGAGATTCACTTTGCCGGTGGAGCTTTCAAGGTAGGTGCAATACGAGTAAGCTATTCTACTCCCCGACCTGTGTGTGTAGCATGGTCGTCGCCCCATCGCTAACTATGGATAGAGCTGGGTAGGCAAAGGCCCAACTCATAAAGATCGGCCCAAAATGCAGCTGACAATGTTGAACGAAAGTAAGGGTTTATGAGCCCTAACCTTATAAAAGCCCACACGTGGAAAGGTCGAAGATCGTTTTTCTTTATAGATTCGATAGTAATCGGGCACTTAGAGTCGGAGCCTCAATTCAGTCATTTCTTCACCTGAATTGCTTAACTCTACGATTTCTAGTGTAACAAATATACTAAATAGTCTAATATATCACGAGTCTCATATATACTTCCCCCTTCCATTAAATTTGAAAAATGTGATTAGATGAAAGTAGGGCTGGCTGGTCAAAAACACGCGGATCAAGTCCGGTTCAATTTGTTTTTTTTTTCCCCTTCGTACACAGCTACGGGTCCAGTTCGGTTCTCCCCCAATTTTGGGTTGTCTAAACTTAAAATCTGTAAAATTATAATGCTCATTGGCATAAGTCAGGGTTCGAACATACACAACCTAAGGTTACCAAACTAATCTTAAGAAAAGCTGATTAACTACTCCAACAACTCTTTGTTTTGTTATTTTTTCTTCTTATTATTATATTATACAACAAATTAAACTATAAATCATTTAATATTTTTTTAATTATATTAATAATTTTAAATTACATCACACATGTATTTCACAATCTAAACAAAATTTAAATTTTTATATAAATGTACAAAGAATTGATGTAATTTAACTGTGTATATTATTTTTTATATAAATGTACAAAATGTAAATACTATATACTGTAAATAATATTTTAACTATATATATATATATATATATATACATAAGCATAGTATTTAAATTTGAAATAATATATAAATTTATAGAATAAAATATTATTTATTTTTTATATAAAAAATTTTAAATGTGTATTTCACAATTATTATAGAATAAAAATTTTAATTGTGAAATACTGTGTAATTTTAACTGTGTACAAACAGTAAAGAGAAAAATAACACAATATGTAAATTATACCATTAGTTTATATAGTATTATAATGTATATTGTTTTTTTTTTAAATTATTATAATATATGTAGTGTAAAGAATTGATATATAAATAAACATATAATATAATAGAGATAATAAGATAATATAATGAACAAAAAGTAGAAAGAGTGACTAATCAGTTTACCTTAAAATTAATTGTTAAACTTATGTCACATATTCAAATATCACCTTAAACAAAAATAATATAATTTTAAATTTTTTTTTATTTGGGATAATAACAAAAAAAAGTTCGTGACCCGACCCAACCCAAAATTTACGGAGGTCAGGTCAGAGCTTTGCTCACCCCTAGATAAAAGGGATATCCAATCTCATCCAAATGGTCAATCCATTGTTGGATATCTACGTGTAATGGATAAGCTTGTCTGCCATATCAAAAAAGGAGTTTAAAACCACTTTAGTTTAAACTTAAAAAAAAGGCGATATCCCTCGCCCGCAGGGCCCACACCGCCCAGCCCCATGAGCCTCGTGTGAGGGGTAAATCAGGGTGACTCAGCGATAACATTGGCAGGAGGACCAGTGCCTGGTGCCCACAAGGATCCACCCCCCACATTGGGGGGATGAAAATCCCACACTGCGGCTGCCAGGGCTCGATCCTGCGTCCTTGGCTGCAATCTACTTCATGCAAATTTTGAACGTTTTAAAAACGGTTTTGAAAACAAGTTTTGGAAAATAATTTTATAATGTAAAAAGTGTATTGAAAATGTAAAAAGTAGATGTTGAATAGTAAAAAGTTGTATTGAAAATGATGAAATATGATTAAAATATATTAAATTTACTATTAAAACCAAAACCGTTTTCAAAACGAAACAAAAAGAACAGGCCCGTTATCTTTGCTCACTTCAATTGGAAACCTAAAGAAATTAGTAAATAAATACGATATATTCAGAAAATTAGAAAATATATAGTAATCCTCGAAACAAAGTCAAAGCAACAATAGTGTACTAAATACAAACGGAAATGTTATTTGTAGTAATATTTTTACTATTCACATAAATATTTTTTTGTGAAAAATCTAGAAAACCCTTTAGGCTTAAAAAATAAAAAATAAAAAATAAAAAACAAAAAACAAAAAACTTTATAATACTTCTGCAAAGAAAAGGGAAGCAGATAGAATTTCCTCAAAGTTCTCTGCTCTGTGGAGAAAAAAGGAAGCACAAAATTGGTCAAATCGGATAAAAGTTTAGATGAATTGAATCGTCAAAGGTGAGTGCCAAAAATTCATATTTGTTTCGTTCATTTTTTGTTCGTTGTTTTGATTAATTTGTTTATAATTTGTCCGGGTTTGTTAATTTTTTGCCCGAAATTGTTATTTTTTTGCTGGGATGTACGATTATCCAGCCCTTTCTGGCAGGCTTGGCCGGAATTTCAAGGATGACCGGCAGAATTTCCAACACAAATTTCCCCAGAGACTGGCGGGATTTAATTTGAGAATCCCGCCACGGCGGTATTCTGGAGGAAAATACCGCCCAGCGGTACTTTCCTCTAGAACACTGCCGTTCTCCGGCGGTGTTATGTGCCCAAAATACCGCCCGGAGAGGGGCGGTATTTTGGGGGAAAAATACCGCCTATTTTGGGAAAAAAAATACCGCACAGGCAGTATATTTTCCCAAAAATACTGCCGGAGGCCAGTGGTATTTTTGCCGGAAATACCGCCGACCACCGGCAGTATTTTACCGGGAAAAATACCGCCAACAGCCGGGGTTATTTTCTGGTGGGCTGATAGGCAGCAGTTATTTTTCGACTGACGACTATATTTTTTTCAATATTTTTTGCCTGAAATGGCCTAGATTTGCACAATATTTTAAATTTGTTAAGCTTTAATTGTGTTCTTGTTCCTTATATATTATCAATTATTTTTATTGATAATTGAGTCTTTATATTATTGCAGATGGAAGAAACATTTAAAAAATTAAAATTAAAATTATCTATAACCAAAAAGGATGGCAATTTACAAATTGTTGAAGAGAATGAGGCAACAAACTCCTCCTCTGAGGAAATAGTTGACCGAATACCTCCCACTGCATCCGAGTGCCAGGGAAGAGTGCTAGGAAGAGCGCAAGATTCTTCTCGGTTTTCAAATGCGGCGGCGGCTAGTAACATTGATTACGGTGATATTGAATTTGCACCGCACTACATCGGAGATACGGAGGAGAAGGAAGCTAGGGAACATGCTGAACGAGTTGAGATGGAAATGTCTCAATCGTGGGGGTACATGGAATGTAATTTGAGGCGGATGGAGGATGAAAACAAATGGGCAAATACACCCAACCAACCAAGAAGGAGTGGAAAATGCTTAATGGTCTCCTCAAGTAGATCAGTGTCAGGGTCCGGGTCCGGGAGGAATGCCGGGCGGAAGGCATACCGGCTTCTAGATGGTCCAATTGACTGTGGACCTTCAAATCCAGAGTTGTTACGAAATTTTTAGGGTCACGTTGCCTACTACATATGGCATCGACATGTATCTTATTATGCTTTATTACTTATTGTGAAATACTTTTTATTTATTATGTAGATTTATGCTTAATAACTTGGTGCCTAAATTGTGTTAATTTATTTATTAAATTACGTAGGAACGTGATATATTGAGGTGCCATAATGGGCACGAGCGGCTGCAAATGTGGGATTTAGCCGAGGGAAAATAAAAAATATAGTGGAACAGTTTAGGTTGGCACATTTTGTATGGTGCATGCATCCAGAGTTAGACTCTGCACTCCTCATGCCTTTGTTGAGAGATGGCATTTGGAGACTAATTCATTCCACATGTCTTTTCTGAGAGATGAGTATCACTCTCCACAATGTGACCTACATATTAGGAATTCCGATTGTCGGATATCCCATTGGTTGGAAAATTACGCCGGCAGAAATGAAGGAACTGCTTTTAGAAATGTTGGGGATAGAGCCAGACCAGTTCGGGGAGCGAGATTTTGCAAGTGTGAAAATGTCCCTCATTCGCAACCATTTTGTCAATGGACAGGTGGACCCTGCCAATTCTGCCGCAGGGTATTTGTTATGGTTAATGGAAACACCTTCTTCGTGGATAAGAAAAAAACTCACTTTATTGGGCATTTCCTGCATTTCCTCCGCGATTTAGATAGCGTAAGCGGACTTGCTTGGGGCAGCTTGGTTGGCGAACATTTATCGCAATATTGGTAGGGCCTCTCGGGCAAACAGTGCCCAGTTAGGCGGTTGTCTGACATTATTCCAGGTTAGTAGGAATCATTAATAAATTATTTCAATACTTCATACTGGTTTATTAAAATCACTAAATTTATTTTTCTTATGCTTAATAGACCTGAATATACGAGTATTTTTCCACGTTCAGCCCTCCAAAGATGAGATCCTGGAATGTCAACTCGGCTGCTGCAACGAAGTGGCACATTGGAACAGGAAGGAAGCGTGAGCCTAAACGGGATTTGGTGGCATACCGATGCGCATTAGATGGATTGAAATCCGATGAGGTAATATTTCTATATCATTTAAATGTCCTAAGATTTATTAGTGTAATATTCGAATTGGTCAATTAACCACTAACTTTTTGTCAAATGAACTAGATAAATTGTCTTCCTTTTGGGCCAAATATGCAAGCATGCACCCAATAACATTGTACAGGGATCTTATTTATTGCCCTACGATCATAGAGCCCTAAATGCCTGATCGGTTCTTGCGACAATTTGGATACGCGCAGTCGATTTCTCATAGAGTTTTAGAGCCAAATAATTATTACAGAGGCCCTGAAATTATGAAGTATTCGTGCGTGTACAATCCAGATTATATAGGATGGTAAATGTACAAGAGTAAGTTGTTAGAGGGTCTGCAGAGGGCTCAGTGAGCCGATCAGTCGTGCCCTGAGTACCTCGAATACTTTCAGACGCGATCGCACGTTCGTGTTAGTCCCGATGACATGGAAATGGAAGAGACACTGGACCCTAAACAGCTATCAGCGGTTATGGTAAGTACATGTGATTGATGCTTATTTCTCTCAATTAGTTATTATTTTTATGTTAATGTTTATTTATTATACTTTGATTTTTCTTCAAAATGCAGCGTTTGCAATATATAACAAGTAAAATATATCTAACTCATCCCCGGAGAAAGCATACCGTCCCCAGTGACGTGAGAGAGAGAGAGCCATAGATGAGGTGGCTATACATTTGGAGAATTTGATGTAGGCACTAGAATAACTTGCGGCAAGGTAACCTGGACTATATTATTAACTCTTTTTTTTGAATAATATTATGAAAAATGATTGAATAACCATTTGTAAGTTATTGAGATGCAGTATATTCGCTTTTTGATGCAGTGTATAAAGTAATATATCAATCGGGAAGCTATCTGTGTATTGTATGTGCGTTCAGTAATGTTAAAAATAATTACATATGAAACTTAAAAATAAGATACTTATATTGTGAACGTAAAATCAAAAGTAAATTGTATTCAACGTGAAACCAGTGGATAAGAAAAACTTATAATACAAACATTCAACAATAGATTTATTCCTGAAAGTATCAAATCGAGTTTGCAAATGAGATTTTTAACTATGCATTTGTTCTGAGGCCCTGTGTCTCCACGTCGGATAGGCTGGTGGTAGCATGACCTCTCCTGTCGTTAACAAAGTAATGAAATGATTTTGTCTTACAAGCCCCATATTGATGAAACTGCTCGGATAATTAGATACGCCAGTCCCCTGCCACTGAAGCGAAAGGAAAGTATTATTCTGCTGGGAATATAATGTAATAATCCTCAGGTACTTCGTGGCAACAAGTAATCCAAAAAGATGAGAATCAAACCAAAATTCATCTATGGTCAGAACTACATAACAGTCTACCACCCTGCATGCTAATTCGTAATCGACTAACCCAAGAACATTACGCCAAAAAGTAGCTTCATCACGCAGTTCTTAGTGCAGTTCTCTGCGCACTTGAGACCAATACTCCTCATCTGCATTGTGAACGAAATAGAAAATTAGTCTAAAATCACAATTTTCATCGGGCACTACATTAACGTGATCGGTAATGTAGTCGAACACGAACTGTTTCAGAAATATAGGAAGGTCGAAAGGCCATTCAGAACCGCGGGGCCTCACAACCCTTCTTCTTCTCCGTCCGCCTGTGGATCTCCGACCTGCGATTGTAAAACATATTAAATTTAGTATATCGATATGTAAATAACCACAATGATCTGTACATGAAAAGTAATATTTGTACCTCGTTGTATTGTATTCCTGTCGGCATGCTCGTACCCTGATAGATCTCGTTGGGTCGGATTGTGTCTCGGCCGACCCCTTTGTGGCCTACTTACCGGCTCAGCTAGATCAACAGTTTTCGGTTACAGTGTCGCATGCACAACACCCATCACCCTGTATATCTCAGCGCTTGGACGCGTAATTACATCAACAAATATTTCATGCAGTCGCCCTTCCTCCTCAATTTTCGAAATATCATTATCTCCTAAATGCAGCGTCTTTAGAATGCGTCCACATCGACAGGATTAATTGGACGGTATGCTCGCATCAACTGTTGCATCTCACATGCATAAGCCAGCCCGTAACTAGTTTGGAGTTCGCAACCACACAGCGCACCATCTTCCCCGATAAGGCCAATTCTTTTTGTGTATTTTTCTTCTACCATTGTAATACCAGCGAAAGACAGTATACCGATCAATCTACTATACAGTATGTAGTCGTTCTTCCGATATGTTTTGCTACTAGATGACTCCATTGCAATCCAAATTTTATGAAAGTGCTCATCTATCATAATATTAATTCCTTGAAAAATACCTAAAAATGTTTTTCTATCCGTTCCAATTGCCTTCTTTAACTGTGAATGTGTAATCTCAACCCTGAAAGACAATTAACATTGAAAATTAAACTTTCACATAAAATATTATATAAAGTATCATGTAATTATACAGTATATAAGTTATAAATTAAAGCTATAAGTAACTAACATGTTCGTTGTGCGCCCTCCATAATGTTTTATATTTTTCGTCCAACACGACACAAACTTGTCCGAGTGCAGATCCAACCATCTTTTTTTCAACTATGGAATCACATTTCTGAATTTAGATTTATTTCCATATTTAGTATCAATAAAATCCACAACTTCCGTGAACTGTTCATATGTCAAGACTTTCATCACTTGCCCCCAACGATATAGAAACACATATGTTGTAGTTTTGTCATTGCCAACCTTTACTACATGTTTATTTACATCTATTTAAATGTGTCTCCTGCATAGTAGTTGGCTAGCATGTGGAATACCATTTTCACAGCGTTCATTAAAGCATCTTTCGATCAGTCATGACAACATGTGGGTATTTGTTGTCATTGAATAAATTTCTCAATTGAGTCATGGCTCAGAAATAGCTCGAAAAAGTCTTATCCATCATGAAAACGAAAGCAATATGAATATACTGAGATGTGGATACAGGAGCCACTATCTGGAGTAGAGGCATGTCATACTTGTTTGTCTTATACGTCATATTCATAAACAAAATGTACGAAAACAAACCAAGTAGACAAGGCGCCTTCTTGTGTGCAAAAAAGATGTGCCCAACTGCATTACTCTCAGCTTCAATTGCATGCGCATATAAGTATTCGTGATCATGCAAAAGTTTGAAAAAATACTGCATGTTAGTCAAATTTCCTCTTGCCTCCCTTCTACATTTTGCTGATTCATTGTACACCTGTCTTATGTGGCTGATATTTTGCGGATTAAGAGGAGGGAGATTTCGAAAATCTTGCCCATTTCGGGCGAAAAATCGGGAAACAAACCACCTTCCGCCGGAAAAAGTCGGCGTCCGACGGTATTTCTGCCGAAAATACCGCTAGATGCCGACGGTATTTGCGGAACAAAATACCGGCTGGAAAGTATTTTTTCGGTGAAATACTGCCCCTCTCTGGGCGGTATTTTTGGTCAAAACACCGCCGGTTCTCCATATCCCACCACAGGACGGAAATCCCGCCGTCTTGTGGAGGGATTTTATATGGAAATTCCGTCGGTATCCTGCGGTGATCCCGCCTGTTCAAATTTCGGCCGAGGAGCCTCGTTTGGAATTTTACAGACCCGGCCAAAATCGGCCTGATAATTGCAGATCCAGGTCAATAATCTCGCCCACAGGGGCCAGACAGGGATTTTTTTTTTTTTTAAACAAACACTTTACATGTTAAAAATAGTATTGAGTGTTTATTTATCGTGTAATATGTATTGTCTTCATGTCTATCGACTATTTTTGAATACACGTGTGAGTAAAAAATAAATTACTGTAAATAGAAAGAGTATAAATGAAAAAGAAGAAGCAGGAATGCTGAGAAGTTGAAAAGAAACTCTCTTTCAACCTTTATAGTGTGAAAATGAAGATTTTTTTTTTTACACCTAAAATGCAAATTAGACTTTTAACAGAAAAATATTATTGTAAATAGTAATAATGTTCTTGCAAATAGTATGGCCCAATTCAAAAAGTGAAAAAAATATGAGCTCTTAGTCGGGAAACATAAAAATCTAAAAAAACTTTTAGGAATAGAGGATCTGTACTCTATAAATCGAATTTCGAACTGATGTTTACTCTCCCAGCTACCACATGCAGAGAATAATCGAAATTGTTAAATGCAGTAATGGTTTTACTAAACGCAGTAACATTCCCCTGTAAAAAGACTAAAATACCCCTGGAGCAAAAAAATTAAAAAAAAGAAAAGAAAATGTACTGTTCAAACACGCGGTACTGTTCATGAACAATACCCCGTGTTTGAACAGTAAAAAGATGCTTCGGTTTTACAAAATTTTTTTCCATGTTTTTTTTTTCCTTTAAGAATAAAATTTTTTTCTATAAGTAAGGGGTGAAGGTCAGAAGTTTTCTAAAACGTTCAGAGTTAGTTGTTTTACATTTACATTAAACTGCAGAAACACTTGTTTTCCATTTGGTCACTGACACGTTCATTCAAATATGCCCGGTATACCCGAGTACGATCCATATTACACTGTAAGTAACACTGTATATATATTTTTAATTTATGTATATACTGTTTCACTTTAATTTTCGGGGAAAAAAATCCGTTATGGGGGATTTTTTTCCCGGATCTGCGATTATCCGGACGTTTTTTTGCTGGTTCTGAAACATTTCGGACGGGGAGAATGTCTCCAAATCCAAAACAGCGGGAATACCGCCGTTCGCCGGCGGTATTTCCGGCGAAAATACCGCCGGCGGTATTTTTGCCGGAAATATCGCCGTCCGGCGGCGATATTTTGGCCGGAAATATCGCCGCCGGCAGGCGATATTTCCGGCCAAAATTTTCCGGCGGTTTGCGGGCGGGCAGGCGTTTTTTCTGCTACTTTTTCGGGACAGTCGCAATATCCGGACGAACCTATGCTAATCACAATTGTGTCAGAACTTTTGGATCTGAGCGATAATATGATTGCGCAATGTATTTGCTGAATAGAAATTTTAGTGTGTAAGTTTGCTAACGAGGTTTTTTATGTTGTTGAAAGGATTTTCGCGTTGAGAGTGATGACATTTATGCTGACCACACCGCGGTATTTCAGACGGCCCAAGAGTTCATCAGTAAGGAAGATATGCTTGCATGGGTTAAAGCACGAGCAGCTGAAAATAATATGACGACAAAAATTACATCTTCTGCGAAAATGTTGGGGTTGTTCCTAACAAGGGGGAGAAGCGGTAGAGTTGAGATTGGGTGCGATAGATCAGGAAAAGTTAGAAGGAGTGAGAAATTGGCATTCAGCGCAGACACGTTTAACAGAAGAGGAGAAGAAGAAGATTGCAAAAATGTCCAGTATCAACATCAGGCCGAAGCATATATTGGCCCAATTGCACGCAGATGATCAGGAAAATGTCAGCCACATAAGGCAGGTTTACAACGAATCAGCAAAACCTAAAAGGGATGCGAGGGGAGGTATGACTAACATGCAGTATTTCTTCAAACTTCTGCATGATCACGAATACTTCTATGCGTACTCAGGCGATGACGGAAGCAATGCAGTGGGCCACATCTTCTTTGCGCACAAGAAGACACGTCGTCTACTTGATCTGTTTCCGTACGTTTTGTTTATGGATACAACGTATAAGACAAACAGGTATGACATGCCTCTGCTTCAAATTGTAGCTCATGTACCTAAAGCTCAGTATGTGCATATCGCGTTCATTTTCCTGAGAGATGAGACTACTCCGAGTTATTACTGGGGATTGGCGCAATTGAGCACCTTATTCGAGGAAAACAGATTCCCCCACGTGGTAATGACCGATCGAGAGACCGCATTACTGAATGCTGTGACACTAGTTTTCCCACATGCTACCCAGCTACTTTGTAGGAGGCACATTGAAATGGATGTCAAGAAACATGTAGTGTCAGCTGGGAACGACGAAACTACGACGGATGTCTTTCTATATCGTTGGGGACAAGTTGTGAAAACCCTGACATATGAACGGTTCACAGAAGCTGTGGATTATATTGATACTAAATATGGGAATAAATCCAGATTCAGGCATATTATTCCCTACTTGAAGAATACATGGTTGGATCCTCACAAGGAGAAGTTCGTGTCTTACTGGACGAAAAACATAAAGCATTACGGCGGGCGCACAACGAACATAGTTATTTATTTATTTCATTTATGATTCGTACGGTGTATACTTACACGGTGTTTTATATAAGGATTTATGTTATATGCGTTCTGTTAATGTCAATTGTCTTTCAGGGTTGAGAGTGCTCATGCCATGGTGAAGAAGACTATTGGTACGGATAGAAAGACCTTCCCAAGTATTTTTCACGACATTCATATTATGATAGGGTTGCACCTCGGTGAAATTCGGACTAAAATGGAAGTTTCGCGCAGCAAAACATACTGGAAGAGCGACTACCTACTGTATAGTCGTTTGAACGGTCAAATGTCGTTCGCTGGAATTACAATGGTGGAGGACGAATATACAAAAAGAGTTGGCCTTATTGGGGAGGACGGTTCTCTTTGTGGTTGCGAACTCCGAACAAGTTGCGGTCTGCCATGTGCATGTGAGATGCAACAGTTGGTGCGGGCGTACCAACCAATTGATCCTATCGACGTTGACGCCTTCTGGAAGACGCTGCACTTGGGAGATACAGAAATTCTAGAAACCCAGGAGGAGAGGCAAACCGCTGAAGGGCGACTGCATGAAATATTTGTAGATGTCATGTCGCGTCCGAGCGCTGAGATATACAGGGTCATGGGTGTTGTGCATTCGACGCTTTATCCCGAAACTGTTGATGTAGCTGAGCCTGCTAGTAGGCCACACAGGGGACGTCCCAGACACAATCCCACCCAACGAGATTTATCAGGGTTCGAGCACGCCGAAAGGAATGCGATACAACGAGGTACGAATATATGTAGGCAACTTTTTTTCTGTCATTGTGGTTAAATACATATACACATACTCAATTTAATATTCTTTACACTCGCAGGCCGGCGATCCACAGGCGGGCAGAGAAGACGAAGGGTTGTGAGGCCGCACGCTTCTGAGTGGCCTTACGACCTTCCCGTATTTCTGAAGCAGTTCGTGTTCGAATACATTACCGGCCACGTTAATGTTGTGCCCGATGGACATTGTGGTTTTAGGGTAATTTCCTATTTTGTACACGACGGAGATCAGGAGCAGTGGGCCAAGTGCGTAGAGACCTGCTGCAAGAACTTCGGGAGGAAGATAATTTTTGGCGCTTCGTTCTTGGGGCAGTCGATTACGATTTAGCATGCAGGCTACTAGATTGGTATGTAGTTCCGGTAGACGAGGATTTATGGTTTGATTCTCATCTTCTGGGAATATTTGTCACAACGAAGTACCAGAGGGTGGTTACATTATATGCCTAGCAGAGTAGTACTTTCCTTCCGCTCCTGTGGCGGGGGGCCGGCGTCTCCACTGATTCTAGCAGTTACATCAATATGGGGTTAATAAGACAAAATCATTTCATTGCTTTGTTAACTACATGGGAGGTATTGCTGCCCCCAATTTATCCGACGTGGAGTAGCCGGGCCGGTGAACAAATGCAGCTTTGGAAATCGCATTTGGATGGAAAATTAGGTGCATACCGGAATAAAGCGACTGCTGAGTGTTAGTATATGATATTTTTTTTGCGCCTTATGTACGACTACACGTTAGAAGCAATTTATTGTTTGTACATTTTTAGGCTAAGAAACATAAGATCCGCATCTTCAGTATAAAAGGTGTAATACATTTTATCATTACAGAATTTAAATAAAATATCTATACTTCATTGCGATTGGCGATATCTCCATATACAGTGCAATTAAAAACATATAAAAACAAAAATTACATCACTTGGGACTCGGGCTAAAAGTACTACAGTGCCGGCATCAAATCCTCCAAATGAAGGCATACCTCCTCTATAGCACTCTCCCTCACTTCGGTTGGGACGGTATTCCGGTTGCGAGGATGCGTATAATACATTTTATTTGCTATGTATTGCAAGCGCTGCGTATGGAATACATATGGGCTGAATGTTAAAAAGATTAACGCAATTATATAATAAATCAACAGAAACAAAACATAAATGTGTAGTTCTTTCCACAACCGTAGATAGCCGTTTCGGGTCAATTGGCTCAGCCGAAGGCATGTCGTCAGGACTAACACGAACGTGCGTCCGCGGAAGGAAGTACTCAAGGTACTCAGGACACGTCTGATCGGGCCAATTAGCCCTCCCCATCCCCCTTAACACCTTATTCTTGGGATACATTTGGGGGATCTTCAGATTCGTATCAAACACGCATGAGTACCTTTTTATTTCAGAGCCTCTGTAACAGCTCTTTTGCTGTAGAACTGGGTGAGGGATCGTCTAAATGAATCCAAATTGCCACAGGAACCGATCTGGCATGTATGGTTCTGCGACCCCAGGACAATGAATAAGACCCATATACAAGGTTATTGCGTGCGCTCCTGCGGGATTCGGCCCAAAGGGAAGCCAATTGACCTAGTGCATGTGAAACATAGTCAGTGGATAATCGATCAGTAAGGAAATTACAATAATAAACATAAGAAAATTAAAATGACAGGAGAAATATTACCTCTTCGGATTTCATTCCATCCAGGGCATGTCTGTATTTGAACAGATCCCAGTTGGGATCACGCTTCCTTCCGGTTCCGATTTGCCACTTAACCGATGCTGGCCAATCGGCATCCCAGGATCTATGCTTTGCCGGACTAAACGCGGGGAAGCATTCGTATATCCACCTCTATTAACAAAATTGAAAAACAAATTATTCATTTTTTTCCGCAAGTATAAGTAATGAATTCATTTATAAACGATGCCTACAAATCTGCAACAAAGTCAGACACCCGGCTAACTGGGCACCGTCCGCTCTAGAGGCCCGACCAAGGTTGCGATACAGGCTTGCCAAACATGCTGCCCCCCACGCAAGTCTGTCTAGGTTTTCTACATCTTGCAGGTAAGACAAGAAGTGCCCAAGGACGTTGATTTTTTTCTTATCCACGAACAAGGTGTTTTCAACTAACCAGAGCAAATAACCTGCGGCAGCATTGGAGGTGTCCACCTGTCCACTGAGACAACGCTCGCGGAGGAGGGACATTTTGACAGATGCAAAATCTCGATCCCCGAACATTTCTTCATGAATCCCCAACGTCTCTAACAGCAGTTCCTTCATCTCAGCCGACTTAATTTTCCACCCAATTGGCGAACCCCCAATCGGAACACGCAATATGTACGCAACGTCGTGGAGACTGATACTCATCTCCCCGAATGGCATGTGGAATGTATTAGTTTCCGGCTGCCATCTCTCAACAAAGGCACTTAGGAGTGCAGAGTCTAGCTCTGGATGCATAGACCAACACAAATGTGCCAACCCGGACTGGTCAACCAGAGTTTTCATTTCCCCTTCTTCTAAAGGCCACTTTTGCAGATCGTTAAAGCCATTATGGCACAACAATGTACCACGTTCCTATGCAATGGAATGAATAACATAACACCTTTACTAACCCAAGATATTAATCATACATAAAAAATGAACAATAATACATCTCAAGAAATATGTATTAAATCGTGAAAACGATACCTGTCGATGCCATACGTAGTAGGCAACATAACCTTTAAAACTCTGTAGCAACTCCGGATCTGACGGACCACCGTCAAGCGGCCCATCTAGAGGCTAGTAAGCCTTCCACCCGCTATCCCCTCTGTACCCAGAACCGGACCCATCCCCTAACACTGACCTACGTGCGGAGCCTATTACTTCTTTGCCTTTTTCGCTCCTCCGTCGGTTGGAATCATTTTCCCCTTCATTTTCATCCTCCAACCGCCCCGAGTTCCCTCCCATGTACCCCTACGATTGGGACATTTCCATCTCAAATCTTTCCGCGTGTTCCCTAGCTTTCTCCTCCTCCGCATTTCCAATGTATGGCGGAGCAAATGGAATGTCGCAGTAATCAACGTTACTTTCCCTCGTCGCATTTGATAAGCGAGAAGATCCCTGCGCTCTTCCTGCCACTTTCCTCTGCCGTTCGGATACAGTGGGATGTATTCGGCCACCTACTTCCTCAGACGAGGACTGCGTCGCCTCAGTGCTTCTATCAACATTGAGCATACTGTCATCCTTTTTGCTGCTTTTGCTTTTGGTCAATTTCAGTTTCAACTTCTTGAATGCTTCTGCCATCTGCAATTATAAAAACGCACATGTATCAATACGAAATTATATAAGGAACATCAAAACAAGCAGAAAACGTTTACAGTTACAGAAATTTTAAAGTATCGTCGCAACATTCGCCCCCTTCGGGCAAAAAACATCCGGATGTATCCAACCGCCAGACAGTTTTTCTAGAAACCCGGAGAAAGACCGCCGCCGGCCGGCGAGTTCGCCAGAAAATACCGCCGGAATCCGGCGGTACTTTCCGACGAAATACCGCCGGAATCCGGCGGTATTCCCCCTGCTGCTCGCAGTAACCGTTTCCCTTCCATTCCGGGGACAGTTTTACAGATATACGACGATCCGGGGAAAAAAAAAAATTTCCAGGTTCAATATTAACAAATTCGGATATATTATAACTTCTAACAGAACTTCGGTATGCCTCTAACTAAATTAATGACCCAAACAAATAATCTCGCAAATAAAACAGTACCGACAGAAATATTAAATTGGGACACTAACCTTTAATCGATCGTACTTGCAGTAAATGGAATATCCGATTCTAACTAATTTAGAGTTTTCTGCCCCCTACTTGCATTTAACTTCTTCTAGTTGCGCCTATTTATAGGCGCAACCCAAAGCATCTTTTCCCCCTTTTTTTTTTTTTTTTTTTCTCCTTTTCCCCAGTTGAACAGTAAAAAGGTGCTGTCAGGCGGCTTCACTGTTCATGAACAGTGAAGCCCATGAACAGTGAAGCCGCCTGACAGCACCTTTTCACTGTGCAAACACGCGGGTGAACAGTACCCGCGTGTTTGCACAGTATATATATTTTTTTTTAAAATTTTTGTTCCAAGAACATTTTAATATTTTTACAAAGGAATGTTAGTGCGTTTAGTAAAATCGTTACTACGTTTAACATGCTTCTAAGATATACGTCAATGTCAATCATTTTGTAGCAGCCATTAGCTGTGGAAATTAATAACTAAAGTACTTCACTAACCCAGTTCCTAATCATTGAAAATAGTTAAGAATTAGCACATTAAATTATGATCCTTCAATCTCAAACTCTCAGAAACAATTGAAGGATGAAGAAATTTTGGAGTTTGATCATATTAAATGTGTCGGTGTTGATCATATTACTAACCGGATCAACAACGGCGGAGCAATGCGGAAGGCAAGCTGGATTTGCTCTGTGCCCGGACGGTCTCTGTTGCAGCCAGTTTGGTTGGTGTGGCTCCACCGCTGAATACTGCGGAGACGACTGCCAGAGTCAATGCACCGGGGGCAGCGGCGGAGGCGGCGTCGGTTCGATCATCACCTCATCTCTCTTTGACACGATGCTTAAATACCATAACGATCCCAGATGCCCCAGCCATGGATTCTACACTTACAATGCATTCATCACCGCCGCTCAATCTTTCAGCGGCTTCGGAACGACCGGCGATGTCAACACTCAAAAAAGGGAACTCGCTGCATTCTTCGGCCAAACCTCACATGAAACCACAGGTCTGTCTAATTTATCAAATTTCTCTCTCTAAACGACGTCGGAATGATGTTGTTTGTCGGCCGGTGCAGGTGGGTGGCCAACAGCTCCCGACGGTCCATACGCATGGGGATACTGTTTTATAACGGAAACGGGAGCCTCCGGCACTTTCTGCACTTCTCCAGCTTGGCCATGCCCGCCGGGAAGACAATACTACGGCAGAGGACCCATTCAACTTACCCAGTAAAAATTCATCAAATTTGAAATCATCTCACTTTGATCGTCGACTTTAACGATTCGATCTTATTATTCTTCTTAATTTTCATCTGTGGGTTGCAGTAATTATAACTACGGCTTGGCCGGAACGGCTATCGGAGCAGATCTCATAAACAATCCGGACTTGGTGGCGACGAACGCCGTGATATCGTTCAAGACGGCGATATGGTTCTGGATGACGCCGCAGGGGAACAAACCCTCGAGCCACGACGTCATCACCGGAAGATGGACCCCATCTAGCGCTGACCAGTCAGCGGGTCGGGTTCCGGGTTACGGTGTAATCACAAACATCATCAATGGTGGGCTTGAGTGTGGTATTGGCCCAAACGACAAGGTGGCTGATCGGATTGGGTTTTACAGGAGATACTGCGATCTGTTGGGAGTGGGCTACGGTGATAATTTGGACTGCTACAATCAAAGGCCTTTCAGCTCAAGTCTTTCCTATTCCCAATGAATAAAGGGAAATAATATAGAGTGAAAATATGGTGTGAATAATGTGGCATCATATGATCATTATATTTGACAGTTTTAATTGTATAGATGTCACGTTTGCTACTCTATGATTTCATTACTCATAAATAAATAGATATATAAATGAAGAGAATATGTTTTCTCGTACATTAATTAGCATCCTCATTTCTGCTCATATATTCAACTTGCAGTTTGAGTATAGTTGTTATTGCAGCAGGTACAACTAAACAAGTTACGTTATATTTAGGCAAACCCACAAAAGTCTTTGGTTAATCAAGAATGATACGAACCAACAGCAAGCTTCCAAATGAGGCTAAAATTTTACTCTATCAATCTTGTTAGAAAAGTTCATTTTATAACATTGTTGAAACCACGGAATATGATATGGGCCTGTTCTTTTTCATCGTTTTGAAAATAAATTTTGGAAAATAGTTTTATAATGTAAAAAATGTATTGAAAATGTAAAAAGTAGATGCTGAATAGTAAAAAGTTGTATTAAAAATGATGAAATATAATTAAAATATATTAAATTTACTGTTAAAACCAAAACCGTTTTCAAAACAGAACAAAAAGAACAGGCCGTAGAATGAAATGAATGAATGGCTTGCCGACGGTGTTAGGTCTTACACAATATGGCCAATTGGCATATTTTTTTGGATTAAAAACAAAAAGCTTCGACATGAGAAACATCAAGTGCAAGAGGACAGCTTCTAAAGAACGATTTCGATTTCTTTTAAACAAGTACTTTAAAAACGTGTTTAGCCAAACAATTTAAATTTATTTATTTTTTGGAAGGAAATTCAAATTTATTAAAAACAACATTTGAATGAAAAGTGCTAGTATCCTATCAAATATTTTGTAATTCATATAAAATGTGGCTAGTTCTTTATGATGTTTTAAAACTTAATTTTGAAAACATATTTTTAAAAAATAGTCTTATAATGTAAAAAGTATATTGAAAATATAAAAATATATAATTAAATAGTAGAAAGTTATATTATAAATGATGAAAAATGTTGTAATATATTAAATTTACGGTAGAAAAGTAAAAACCAAAACAAAAACAAAAAGAACATACACGTAGCTTTTTTCGGTTTTGTCTTTTTTGTATGTCAATTTTCATTGGAAAAATGTTACTCTTTTCGTTCCATTCAAAATGAACTTTTCAGATGAAACGGGATAATTATCAACGGTAATACTTTCTCCCCCTACTAACTAACCTCAATAATTCATGAACTGAAATATATTAATTAATAAATTAACGTTCTCCAGTCAATAAAATATTCAATTAGTATCTGGCATCAACCTGCCATGGATTTGCTTAGCTTTCACTCCAATTTTGAGTGCGAAAAGGTTCTTCCGGTGCTAAGGCACCACGAAGCTGAATCATTTCCACTCCACTAATCACCAAATCTTAAAACCCACATGATAATCCATTCTTCAAGAACATTACTCCCAAACATTCCAGACATTTTCAGAGGCCATCTCCATTAATTGTTCCAAAGAGCAGCCATGGGAGAAAACCGAAAGCTCGGGAATATTTTGGGGTTGAAGTTCAATTTCTTTTTTCTGCACATCGTAGTATTAGTGGCGGTGGTGTTCGTATTCATGGCCCTGTATACTTTCAACGATGGCAGAAACAGAGACGTCCTGTTTTCACTGTTTTCTGGGTTCAATATTGCATTGAATGAGAGCAGTGGGCCGTTACCAATCTCAAGTTGCAATCTTTTCGAAGGGAGATGGGTTAAAGACAATGAATCTTACCCGTTTTACAGAGGCCACCAATGCTCTTTAATGATCGATGAATTAGCCTGTGAAAAGTACGGAAGACATAATCTTGACTATCAGCATTGGAGATGGCAACCTCATCACTGTGATCTTCCGAGGTAAATTATTAACAACGTTAACATACTCAAACTCAATATGTATGTTTTCTGATGGATTAAGGTTTTTGTTTGATTGAAATTAAGATTTGATGTGATTGATATGTTGGAGAAATTGAGGAATAAGAGGGTTGTTTACGTTGGAGATTCACTGAATAGGAATCAATGGATGTCGATGGTGTGTTTGATGGAGTCGTCCCTGAAGGACCGACCCAAACAGCTTCGTCACCATGGCAATCTCATCACCTTCAAAGCCTTCGTAAGTCATTAATTCTGTCTTTATTATTGCCATAACTTTTAAATTAGGTGGGAATGGTATTCTTGAGTTTAATTTGTTCTCTGTTCTGTTCTGTCGCCATTACTGTATTTGAAGGATTACAATGTTTCAGTTGACTTCTACTGGGAACCATTGTTGTTGGAATCGAACGGCGACGACCCGATTATCCATCGGGTCTCCGAGCGGATAATCCGATACCACGGAATCGAAAAGCACGGCAGAAACTGGAGTGACGCCGATGTTCTTGTGTTTAACTCCTACATTTGGTGGAGACAGCTCAAAATTAAGATCTTGTGAGTGTCTTTTACCAAAACAAAAGAGAAGCGGTCCATTTTCTGTACTTTCCTTACATTTTGGTCATTTTCCTATACCTCGTTGCACTTTTGGTCATTGTTCTTTCACGCGGTGATATTTTAGTCTTTATGACTGGCATTGGCAATAGCAGGTTTTGTAAGTCATTTTAGGAGTGATTGAGTAAATTTTAAAATTGTAATTTGACTCAAAATAACTTACAGAACCGACTATTGTGGATCATAGACTAAAATTGCAAATACGCGAAAGAGCATGGATTAAAAGTGCAACGAACTATAAAAGATGAACTAAAAATATAAGGAGAGTATAGAAGAGGAACAAAAAAAAAAAAGGATTTTTCCCATCAATTCCAAGTCATTTAAGAATATGATTTTTCCTCAGGTTGGGATCATTTGAAAGTGCGGAAAGTGAGAGAGTCTACCAAGACATAGAAATGCTGCCGGCATACGAAATGGCACTCCAGACATGGTTCGATTGGGTTGATACTCACGTCAACCGTACTAGAACCCGAGTGTTCTTCGTCAGCTCTTCTCCAACTCACAACAGTAACGACACATACCTCAATCGGGTCGTGTTTTGAGTTCACATATTGCTTATATATCTCACTTTACGTGCGTGTGACAGGGCTGAAGATTGGGGAAGTCCGAAGGATCACAAATGCTTCTACGAAACAGGGCCGATAACAAAAGAGGAGTACAGGAGCTGGGATTCTGATCCAAGAATGATGGGGATGGTGGAATTGTACGTAAATAAGTTGAGCAGCAAAGGATTCAGAGCCCAGATGATCAACATTACACGGTTGTCGGAGTACAGAAAAGATGCGCATCCGGCGATGAACAGAAAATTCTGGGATAATTTGACGGAGGAGGAATTGAAGAGGCCGAATTTCCAAACGGATTGTACGCATTGGTGTCTTCCTGGAGTTCCTGACGTTTGGAACCACTTCTTGTATTCATATTTGTTCTACTCTTGATTAACATGAAACTCAGAAAGCAAAGCTCGGTAGTTCTTACCATGTTAACAAACACTAACCCGGTTTTTTCTTTTTTTTTTTTTTCTTTTTTTGTTTCGTAAGTAAATTAATCCATTGTTATCTTAACTTCAATCGTTGTCTCTATTTAGTTACTTCACTTGATATCGTTTTTTTTTTTTCACTTAAAAGAATTGTTTCAAAATGGTCCATAAGTCAAATTCCTATATTTTTGAATTACTTTCAACTTACATATGAGTTATTTCAAATTAAATTAAGGGGTGAACAAAGTAATTTTTAACATTTACTTTTCATTTGTTGCCCCTATTAATGTGTGAATCTTACTTGTTAGTCGAGAATAGCTCAAATATAGTCAAAATTTATGCTCCGAACACTTCGGAATAAATTTTGAAGTTAAGAGACAAAAATAAAATAATTTAAGTTAAGGGACTAAAGAAAGTCAACCGTCAAAATTAAGAGATCAATAAAGTGATTTAACATTTTCATAATTTATGTTTCAGACTTCTTGAGGCATGCATTCAACCCATGAAATCTTCTGTATTTGTAACTCCGTCTTCCATGTCTACCATCTCACAATAAGAAGTGTCTCATGATGTGACATGTGGATCCCAACTTCTATTATGAAATTGTAGAAATGGAAGGCAAGGGTTGGACAGGCAAAAGATCCGATCCCTGCATGCAAACCACATATGCAACATAGGGTAAGGAACATTTAAGATATTCAATCTGATGAGTATTTAGTAATTGTTGTATCAATTCACAATATCACGATAGGTTGTGGAGCTCACATATTATATTGTAAGTTAAGGACAATATCTACTCAATGGAAGATCCCAATGAGTGAGAAGACTTTACTCTTTTTAAACTAACCCGAATTAAAGGAAAATTTATTTAGAGTTTGCTTTCTCTTGTGTCTCCCTCAAGGTTTCCTTTAATAGGAGTTTTGCTGCCTTTATGTGTGGGGAGATAGGGTGTTGTCTAAACTTGTCTTGCGTTTACTCTATTTGTTAACATAGATCTACCTAGGGCTAAGAACGAACACGAACGTTCATGAACAAGCTCGGGATCGACTCGTTAAAAGCTCGGTTCGAGATCGTTTATTTATTAATAAACGAACACAAACAAAATTTTATGTTCGATTAATAAACGAACAATAAATGAACAAGGGGGTTGAAAGCTCGATTACGTTCGTGAACAGTTCGATAAATGAAACAATTTTTAAAAAGAAATATATATATATATAAATTATGATTCGTATATACTTACATAAAAATAAATTTGGTCTGGTGATAAATCAAGTGAAGGAGAAACAAAAGCACAAGGGTTCGAATCCTTTCTAAGGCTAAATTTGTTTTTATTTTCTGAATCTCCCCCAATCCCACATCGGAAATGGGAGAAAATTTGGGAAGAAACTTCCCTTATAAATTGATGAGAAACTTGGCAGCAAGAGCAATTCCATTTCGAGCTCGGCTGCTATGCAAAACAAGCTCGAGCTCTAAAATCTGAAACGACATTTGATCTCGAGCCCAATAAAAAGGAGCCGAGCCGAGCTCGAACAAATGTGTGTTCGGGCTCGCTCGGCTCGTTATCACCCCTAGATCTACCCATACTATATGCTTTTAGATGATAATGATGTAAATAACTACGGTGGTAACAGATTATATAGGCGCATATTATTTGCAGGACAATTTTTACTAAATATATGACACTTTTCTAATGAAAATACATAACTACCCTCACCTCTAATAATATATTTCTTACTTTTATTATTATTATTATTTTTTAAAATCCACCATTGTTGCCGGTGAGAAGAAAACCTCCTCCCCGGAAACAATGGCCGGCAACCTTCGCCGTCATATGGCGAAGGTGCTTTTTTTTTTTTTCTTCTCCAATTGCGCCAATTTCCATTGATTTGTGTCGATTCCTTCGATTAGCTTGAAGGAGCGCAGGAAGATTAGCTAAGGACAATTCAGTACTTTCGCTTCAAAAAATTTGAAAAGGGTCGTGTGAAATTGTGAATAGTATTTAGTTTCCTTTACATAAGAATTCCGATTATATATATTAATGGATCAATCCCAAATTCCCAGTACTCTCTCAAATTTGGTAAAAGTTGGGCCTGTCGGCTGCCTAGGTAGAATTTAAGTACGAGTAATAATGGGCTTGGGCCTTTTTATGACTATGGGCTTGGGCCTAATGGCTCCATTGTTGACTGATCCTTAAGGCTTAGAAGCTTTAGATGATTTTATTTTTTAAAAAAATTTCGTCACTCATTAGCTAATCATTTTGTCCGGTTAATTTGCGGTTAAAATATTGGCGAGACTCGATAGGATGAGGATCCATGTCCGGGCCGTGCACTTGTGTAGTCTCTCAAGTTGTTCATTGTCATTTGCAATTTAATAAATAAATTGAGCGATCATAATTTTTCATATAGAATAAATTCTCATTGAAGAGTGTTACTTGAAAAATATTATAGAAAATCATTTCTGCTTGTAACGGTTGTGTTTATGCTAAGTCTTGTGGGCATAACGAGACGGAGGGTTAAGGTGATGGTAATAGGAGGGCATTACAATTCTGAGATCATTTGTTTGAGTATTACGGGTTTTGCAACAAAAAATAAAATAAAAACCTCTTATGGGTACTAGTTTACATTTTTTTTTAATATAAAATATTCAAATCCCTATGGAAATGAGACAAATTAGTTAAAGAGTGTTGATACTAAGTATCTCAATAAATTTATCACAAAATTTTTTTGTGATAGCTTATGAGATATATGTATTTGTTGGTTTAATAATGTGATACTAATACTTATTTCATAAAAATACATGTCACACACCAAATATATATTAGTATCTCATTCGATATAAATAGTCTTGTTTTTCAAAATTATAATTTGTTTTACCGCTAATAAAGGTATAACACTTAAAATAAGTAATATGATGCTATTTTTTCACTTATATCCTTGTTTTGTAAATATGGATTAATAATGAACTACGCATTATCATATTATAAGGATATGCAATTTGAAAAAATAGGAACATAACTTTTTTTATTTTATTGAGGAAAAAAAAATAGAAACATGACATATAAATTAGCCATAACCAAACCAAGTTGGCCATGCATCCAAAGAGATTTATAAAATTATTTAATTAAAGATGATAAAGTCAAATTGTTATCCAATAATACATGGTGGAATTCCTGTAGAACCCCAAAGGGAATTTATAGCTATGTCTTGGGTTCCTGTAGGGAAAAAGTAAGAATTCAAAATACAATTTTATTTTTTGGTAAAGCTATTATTTTCATTTACTTTTTTTAAAAATATTTTATTGCACAAGTGCGAATTTTTTTTTTTTTTTTTTTTTTTTCTTTCTTCTCCCAAATCAAACAACTTGGAAATGAGTGGATCAAGATATTTTCGTTGAGGAAGATATTCCGGTCGAATTAGTTATTTACTCCATCCATTCCATTAGAAGAGTCAACTTTGACCAATGTATAATTTATTATGAGTTTCAAGTACAACACGTAAAATAGCTAATTTGACACAGTTTATTCTATTTATATCCTTACTTATTAAGTATGAGTTAGTTGTGAACTATCCATAATTATATTAGTAAGAATAAAAAGAGTAAAAAAGTTAAAAATTGACTATTCTATTGGTACAAAAAATATTTTTCAAAATAAATTTTTGTAATGAAAGGGAATAGTATATGTTTGTGTTCCTCGTGTAATTTTTGTGTTGAGGATAATTTTTTATTTTTCAATTTTCTAAATCAGCCACTCGTGTATATATATATACACACACACATGCACATACACGACACAAAATGAGATTCCCATTAATTTAAACTTATATATACTAGTAGGTGCATAATTCACGTTTGATCAAATTCACAACAATGTTGAATGAATACTAAGAAGTTCCATATTCAGCTACGACCAGCCGACTAGGAGTATTACTTTTCTAGAAGAACAAAGTAATGTACCTAAATCTATTTGGCCCCCTCACAGCACTATATAAACCCCTTCGTTCATGGCTTTCCAACACCCACAAGAAAAACCTTGAGCCCTTTCATTTCAAGTATCGAAATCGAAAGTAAACATGAGATTCTGGGCAGTTCTTCTGTGCTGTTTCTTGCCCTTAGTGGTGGTCTCGGCTCAAGACATCACTTCTATCATTAGTAAACCCTTGTTTGAGCAGTTTCTGTTGCATCGAAACGACGCAGCTTGTCCCGCCCGTGGCTTCTACACATATGAAGCGTTCATATCCGCCGCAAGGTCCTTCGGAGGTTTCGGAACCACCGGCGATCTCGACACCCGTAAGAGGGAGATCGCCGCCTTCCTGGCTCAAACTTCTCACGAAACAACAGGTTTTTAATTTGTCTGTTTTCCGTGATAAATGAATGTGTATTTCTATAGAATTATTGTATAACATAATTACAAATTATACATACCGTAACATTTCGTTACATTACACAGGTGGATGGGACACGGCCCCTGATGGTCGGTATTCATGGGGGTATTGCTTCAAGCAGGAACAAGGTAACCCTGGAACTTACTGCCAACCCAGCAACCAATATCCCTGCGCTCCTGGCAAAAGTTACTACGGACGTGGACCAATTCAGATTTCCTAGTAAGTATAATGTTACTATACTTACACGTATATATTTACGAGTCACGAGATATATCTTTGCACGAAAATAATGGGAGTGCATTAATTGCGATTTTGCAGCAACTATAACTATGGTCAGGCGGGGAATGCAATCAGGGCGAATCTATTGGGCAACCCGGATTTAGTTGCGAACGATCCAGTCATCTCTTTCAAGACTGCAATTTGGTTCTGGATGACGCCTCAGTCGCCGAAGCCCTCCTGCCATGACGTCATCACCGGCCGTTGGACGCCGTCGGGAGCTGATTATGCGGCAAATCGTGTCCCGGGGTTCGGTGTCATTACGAACATTATCAACGGAGGGATCGAATGCGGGAACGGCCCGACTCCTCAGTCCGGAGATAGAATCGGGTTCTACAAAAGATACTGTGATGTGTTCGGGCTGAGCTATGGACCCAATCTCAACTGCAGGGACCAACGTCCTTTCTAGTTTCTAATCAGTACTCATCCCTGGTCTGATCTCGTCCAAACCAGTCGTTTTCTTGTTTTTTCTGTATCGTTCCAATTTTATCGAATGTCCGAAGGGACTCATTCCCTTGTTTGATGTTTCTATTTCCTTGTATGGATTGTGTGTGAGTGTGATGTCGAAGTATTAATAATTGGATGTGGATGAATAAAAAGTTTACTTATCAAGTTTGATTGTGTTTTAGTTTAATTCTTATTTCTAGCTCCTATATGTTTATTACTCTCTCAAGAATAGCGTAACAGATGCATTGAATAATTTCTCGATGACTAAACTAACTCATAAAGTTCATCGCGTGCACTTTGCTTAGTATTCGGGTGCGTTTGGTACATGTGAATGAGAATGGAGGAATGTGCATTTGATTTCTAATATTGAAATTCCTATGTTTGTACGTATAAAAATATGATAATTACAACTATTATATCTTTAAAAGTCAATCTAAAATTCCTTTGATGAGAAATTCATCGATTCTCGAATATGAGATGCCCCTAATCCGTTTCCAATTCTCGCACGCCAAACACACCCTTCCTTTTACTATCACTCCTCACCACACCCCAACTTTTTCTAAAACTCTTTTCCCCTCTAAAATGTGTAATTACAAAGGATGTTTGTGGAAGGAAAGGAGTTTGTACATTTTAAGGCTTGGGTGGTGGCGGGCCTGGCTGCTAAATTATATGTTTGTTTGGATATATATATATATATATATGGGTCCGGATTTTTTGTTCATTTTATTAAACTTTATACTGTTCATTGAAAATAAATTAATGTTATTTTGTTATACTTACCACTGATTTGCTGTTTAATTATTAATAAGTGATAAAATAATGTTGCTTTTCTTTCGTGAACATAATAAAACATGTTAAAATGAGCAGATAGAACGTCCAAACTCATCGTGCACGTTTAGTGATGAAGATTGGATTTTAGATTTTTTATTTTCTTGGTGATGAATGTTGGATTAGTGTGCCTCAATACAATTTCAAAATCACTTGAGATTATCTATATCCAGTATTTTGTTCCTACTTTCTATATAACCACGTTGTTTAATTTAGACAAAAATAATGTTATTCTAATAATAAATACACGTGATTTAAATTAGTTGAAAATGAATATTTTCCTATATTTAAATAATTTTTATAATTAAAGTCATGCTCTTATCCAGTGTTGGAACTTAAAAGGGAATTTCTAGATTTGACATGTGAGTTCCTTTTAAGATTCATGCTCCCTTGCCTTTTCATTATGGACCTATTAGTTGGGGCCTTGGGGGAAACCAAGCATTCAAAATACTTTTTTTTATTTTATTTTATAATATATATATATATATATTTGAAGTCTTTTAATAGTCCATTCATCACATTAAAACAGTACGATTTGCGAAATGTATAGTTTTTTAGGATAATAAAGTACAACGTCAGTTAAAATACAAATTTTGACATCATTTTATTGGTTTGTACATTTACTTTTCTATCATGATAAAAATTAATTTAAACACATGACTCGTCATATATGGAAATATGAAATATTTAGAAGCAAATTCAAAACACATTAGTGGACATGAGCGGAGGATGTATGTATATGTATTAGACCTCTCAGAGATTGTTTCTGACTTGGCCGCTAAACAAAGCAAAGGAGGTACAGGCTTATCCAGTTATACATGTAATAGAATTATTTCTTCCGTATCATATAAAAAGTCCAGTCAAAAGAAAATTTTGTCCCACTAAATTATGTCACTTTAAATTTGTTTACATAACGTAATTATTACAATGTCTGATCTATTTTTAACCATCTTTTATAAAGTAAAAATATAAACAAAAGATATAATATAAAATTACTTATTTTAAGTGTTGTACATTTTTTTTCGATCGCTTATACATTTATCAAATTGAACTATTTTCACAGGCCAAAGGGAGTTATATTCTTTAAAAATAAAAATAAAACTCCAGCCGCCATGAATAGCTATGTGATGACGTATGTCATTGGTCGATCTCTCTTGAGTGATAAATAACAAGTGGGAATTTTTATTTATTTATTTAATTTTTAAATCAAACAATATATGTATTAATTACATTTAATGTTAAGGAAGATATTTACGTCACATCAGTGATTCATTTCTTGGTCCATTTCTTAAAATCCATGGAAATGAATGAATTATTCTATGGATATGCTCGATATAGTTAAATATAATTATGAGATAAAAATGATTTTTTTTTTATAAAAAAAATTATACACATATAAGGTTAAAAATAAAAATAATGCTTACTATTTTGTTATTTATTTACTATAATAATTACATCTAATAATTTTTATCACCGTTGAAATATACGCTAACACCCCTTGACAAGGGTGTAAACGAGCCGAGCCGAGCTCGAACATAGGTCAGCTCAAGCTCGGCTCGAAGAAAATTAAAAGAGCTCGGCTCGTTTGTTTAGTGACAAGCTCGAGCTCAAAATTTATCGAGCTCGAGCTCGAGTTAGAGCCAATTTTGAATTTTTTTTATATTAATATTTTTTTAAAAATAAAACATTTGCCCTACTAAATATAAATAAATAAATATATATAATATTTTTTGTCAACGAGCTAGTATTAGATGAGCTCGAATTCGGCTCGTTTGTTAATTGAGCAGGGTCGAACTCGATCAACATCGAACTCGAGCCGAGCTTTGACTGAGCTACTCGCGAGTGGCTCATGAACAGCTCGGCTCATTTGCACCCCTACCCTTGACAAGGGCTTCAGAAGAATCAGAACTTGCTCATAAAAACTCGAGTCGAGCAGTCTATGATTGAATTAGAAATAAATTTATTTGGCATTACATTTTCAGCTCGATTAATAGTGCTAAATAATACATATAAATCATGATCCCTCACCTTAAGCATAATTCAAATAACAAAATTATACTTTTATTCAGATTATATAATTTTATGTGGTGTAGTCAAATAATCTCTATTGAATTATTAGAACCGCCGCCGATCTTCCATCGGTACGGTCGTAGTCTAAGTTCAATTCAACGCTTTCTGGAATCAGCTTCTAAGTTTTTAACTTACATGCTTGATGGGATCAAAAGGTAAATTATTGGTAAGTATCAAAATCCTTCAATTTTAATTCTTTATTTTACCCTTTTTCCAATCATATATAACCTTTTATTTTATAACTATATTAACTAACAGTAATACCTTTTTACCAATTGCATTATTATTGAGATAATGTATACATTAATACTTATATGGAGTATGTTTGTACTAATATTTTGATGAGACAATTTTTGTCATAAAATTAAAATAATAAAAATCCTCAATCCATTTGACCACACCGTTTTTACCTGTCATTCCTATTTTTGAATCTATGATTTCAGGGTTATAAGACACTCTCATTATCTATCATCTCAACCTTTCCAGTCACACCATTAACTTAAGCGAAACACAGCTATCTAAATATATAATTAATTAATCTTTCCGTTTCATTAGAAAAGTCCACTTCGTTATATTGTTTTATAACGAAGTTGGCTTTCCTAATGGAACAGATAGATTACTAATAAATTTCGTCTTCTCACATCTTTCATGGCCGGTTTAATCATGAGATTAACTAATCAAGTCTACCAATTTGGAGTCCAAGGGCATGCTTGGTTGATGGTTTTGGAGGTTTGGGAATGGGAATGGAATGAAAGTTGTTGTTTGGTTAGGTTGGGGTATGGGTTTGATTCCCTCCTTTGAGGCAATCCTCCATATCCTAGCATATTAGGGGGTATGGGTTTGATTCCCTACTTTTGTGTGTATTTTTTATTTTTTAAAAATTTTAAGTGCTAAAATTCATCATTATAATATATTTTAACAAAATAGTTTATAATATATCAAAATTTAAATGGTAAAAAAAATTAAAATAAATTTTAATTCTAAAAGTTTATTTGTGAACCAAACACCATCTATCATTCCCAATGCTATCATTCCCTCTACTATCATTCCCCACTATTATCATTCTCATTCCCATTCTCATTCCCCTCTACGAACCAAGCGGCCCCCAAGTCTCTAGAAAAGTAAGAATATTGTGTCGACTAGGAATTTCTACAACTTCCATAGCTTTGAACAAGGGATACAATGACATAAGAATGTGTCTCGCCACATGTAATTTCTCTAAACAATAACAACTTTTGCTGCTACGAAAAAATATACGACAAAACTAGGAAGTATCTACACATAAACTATTAAACTGTCACACTATATATATCGCTTTTGAAAAATTATACTTGTAATATGTTTAAAGTGCCACAACTTCAAGCACCTTAAAGAAAGTGTATAATGAAGTAAAAATGCACTAATCAATTTATAATAACTCCAAATCTCCGCTACTTTTCACCGCCTGAAATAAAGTATGTCACGAAATAAGAATGTGTCGAGCTATTATTTCTTAAATTCAACAACACATAATACGTGGTGGAATATCATGGCCTCCATCTAGTATTTCAGCTAGCTTTATAGAAATATATTACAGAAAGAAAAAAAAACAATTATAATTATATCAAACAATTATAATTATATCAAACCAGGCCCAACTCATTCTATTCACTGCATTACTATATAAATGCCCTCGTCCTAGGCTTTATTACACCACCCACAAAAACTTGAGCAGTACTACTTTCAAGTTTCGAAAAAAGATAGAAAATTTTCAGAAAGAAAAAACATGAAGTTCTTCTGGGCAGTACTTTTGTGCTGCTTCATACCCCTAGTGGTGGTATCTTCCCAAGATGTTGGTTCCATTGTTAGTAAATCCTTGTTTGAGCAGCTCTTAAAGCACCGGAACGACGGCAACTGCCCGGCCCGCGGCTTCTACACCTACGAAGCATTCATCGCCGCTGCTAGGTCCTTCGGAGGCTTCGCAACCACCGGCGATATCAACACTCGTAAGAGGGAGATCGCCGCCTTCCTGGCTCAGACTTCCCATGAAACTACGGGTACTTAGCGTAACGCATATAAAAGTGTCGTATTTCTAATATCGAAAATATAGTACTCTTTTAACGAGACGGATACACATTTTAGGTGGATGGCCAAGCGCCCCGGACGGACCCTATGCATGGGGATATTGCTTCAAGCAGGAGCAAGGTAACCCTGGAGCTTACTGCCAACCCAGCAACCAATATCCCTGTGCCCCTGGTAAAAAATACTACGGACGTGGACCCATCCAGATTTACTAGTAAGTATATTATTCATTATCATGTTAGATTTTTATCGTGTTCTTTTGGTCATAAATAAATTGACGAATTATTTTTTACAGCAACTTTAACTATGGTCAAGCAGGACGTGTCATAGGGGCTGACCTATTGAACAACCCAGATCTAGTTTCGAATGACCCGACCATTGCTTTCAAGACTGCACTCTGGTTCTGGATGACGCCTCAGTCGCCGAAGCCCTCCTGCCATGACGTCATCACCGGCCGTTGGACGCCGTCGGGGGCCGATTACTCGGCGAATCGTGTCCCGGGGTTTGGTGTGATTACGAACATTGTCAACGGCGGAATCGAGTGCGGGAAGGGCCCAACTCCTCAGTCCGGAGATAGAATTGGGTTCTACAAAAGATACTGTGATGTGTTCGGATTGAGCTATGGGCCCAATCTGAACTGCAGAGACCAACGCCCTTTTGGGTCGTAACTGATGGGCTTTTGTGTTTATCGCTTGAAGAAGTTTGGGCTTTGGCCCACTACCTACTGTGAGGTAGTCGTTTTCTTGTACTTGTTTGAGTTTGTTTCCCTTTCCTTGTATGGACTATGGACTATGATGTCTGATGAATAAAAATCTACTTATCTAATTTGGTCATGTTTTAATGGATTTCTGATGCTTTCAACATAACAATAATAAATAATTTTTTTTAAAAAAATTCTGAAGAATATCTTCCTAATGCTTAAATTGACAGGAAAATTCATAAATTAATTACTACTACTTGTGAATGAATAATGTCCTCGATTTGCACTATTAATAAATTGAGTTGTAATAATTATAGTTACAAGTTTAAATTCTTTTAAAAGGCGACATTTTCTAAACCTGAAGGAAGATTCTTGTTTTTTAAAAGTTAAAAATTTATATGTATTTTAAAGTATAATATTTTAAAATAATAATAATTTGTTATATTTCTTTCATTTCTTTTATTTTAGTTGTGAATTAATTATAAACCATAATGTATATCTTTCCAAAAGAAAAAAATAAAATAAAATTATGAATAGTAATTTAGGACTTGAAAAAAAATAAAATTATGAGATAAGAACGAGTTTTTTTGGCTCATTAGGCATTCTTGCCTATAAATACCCCCTCCCTTAACCATTTTCTTCACCCAAAACTCTGCCAAAATCCCAAACCAAACTAGAAAAGCTAGAAAGGAGGAGAAAGAAGAAGGAGAAGAAGGAAGAATAGGAGAAATCAATCTTCAAAGCTAGGATTAATCAATCTTGGAACCGGGGACCCAGCTTTAGGAGGAATTCGGAACGTGCCGGTAAGGAATTTAACGGATTCTTTCGGTTGATTTTTAGGAAAATAATGCATATTTTGAGATTTTGAAGGTTTTAGGAATTTTATGAATTTTAGGGCTTGAATCTTATAGTTGTTATGGAATTCTTGATTAGGAGATGTTAGAAATAATGCCTATATGTTGTTAGGTTGATTTTGCACAAAAAGAAGTAAGAAAAATAGATTTGGAATGGATTTTTGGCAAGAACCCGAAGCAAAAAGTGGAGGCCAATTTTTCTAGGCATAGATCGGTTTTACCCGATTGTAAATCGGGGAAAACCGATTGCCATCGGTTTTGACCGATTGAAAATCGGTTAAAACCAATCCCAAACGGGTTTTACCGATTTTCAATAGGGAAAAACCGATTGGGGGTGTAATAAGTTATTTTCCAAAAATTTCTTTATAATTTATTTTAGTTATTTTTGTAATTAAGGCCCTTTTTGGAGATATGAAATTAGGGTTTCTGGAAAAGTTAGATTTTGTCAGAAAATTAGGAATTTTACTGAAATTAGGATTATAAGAAATTCGGATGTATTTAAAATGGAATATAAACTGAACTTTTCGATATTTATAAACTGCAGATAATTGGAAAATAATGAGCGGATATCTCAGGATTAAGGTGAGTGTTCTCACTAAAGGGATTAGCATGCTTTATTGATATTAATGTCTATATTTAGTGAAATGCATGTGTTATGAGTAATGTGTACGATTTTGACTTTAAGTGGGAAAAGTAAAATGTTTATATATGTGCCATGTATATGTAAATGTTGTAAAATATTGAATTATGTGCGTACCTGGAATGTTAATTAGAGTTTATCGTATAAATGATATTGATATTACAGTGTTAATGTTTAACGTTAAATGTTCAGTGTATATTGTTCAATGTTCAATATTAAATGTTCAGTGTTTAATGTTAAGTGTGCATGAATGTCAGGATCCCAAACCCTGTTCAATTTATTAAAATCGGGCATGTCGGTATCGGGCTGGAGTGCCCGACTAAATGGCTGGATAGGTAATGTTCGGTAATATTCCGGGAGTTACCACAATGTTAAATGTTCAATGTTTAACGTTGTCAGTGTCGGCATGGTTAATGAAAAGCTGCAGTGTTCCAAGGCAGGTAAAATATAATCGGTAATGCTTTTCGAAGGGTCATATCGATCCTCGTTATAGCCTGCCGGTTATACTCTTTCTATTTTTTACGCGTTTCCCCTTGTGTGCTTAGGAAATACTTGCTGTGTGCGGGTAAATGTTGATTCGGTAATGATTTAATAGTGCGACCTCACTGAGCTTATGGAAGCTCATCCCCTAAACCTTTTGCATGTAACAGATTTTTGGAAGTAATCGCTGCCAGTGGAATGCTGACGAAAGACCTTTTGATTAGGTTTTGGAAGATAGTATTGTAGTATTACTTAAAAATCTAGTTTTAGTATAATGAAGTATTGTTGTAATAGTGTGAATTAGTGTGTGTATCTTTTGGAGAATTGATAAATGTCCTTTAGCTGCTGAATTTTAGAGCATAATTGTGGCAAATCTCACGGGTATGTGCAAGTTTTTGTGAGATAAATGCAGGTTTTAGGAAGAAGAATAATTAAAGGAAGCAGATGCAAAAAGAGGAAGAAAAGAGCAATCCAGTTCAAAGAAGCAATGAAGGGAGGAATTATTAATATCATGCATGCAAAAAGGAGCAAGTGGGCTAAAGTTGAAGCAGCCCAAATATGGAAGAAGCAGCCCAAAATTGAAGAAGGCCCAATGAAGCAATTAATTGATCAATCGTATAAAGCAATTGGAATGGAATTTGGATTCTTTAATTGCCAACATTGGTGGTGCGCCAGCTGGAAGAAGGGATTATTTCCTAATACAAATTATCCTTATTTATTTTGGAGATTATTTTTGGTAGTATCCTACATGGAACAGAATTTTAGTAGTTTACTATTAATTCTCTCTCCATTCTACACCTATATAAAGGGATAGAAGGGAGAGAACAGTACGTTCTAGACAGTAGAATATTATTCCATATTTTCATAGCTATTTCAGATTTTAGAGCAGTAGTTTTCGGTTCTCACATTTTGAGAAATTCTGCCAGGACAAGGTCCCGTTTGCCCAAACAGGACGTTGCATACTCTGAGACTATTTTTCAGATCGCAATTCAAGTATTTCTTTCTTATTTCTTTTATTCTTTTCAACTATTTTCAGTATGATTCATATAAGAATTATGTGCGTAGTTAATTTGATTATGAGTAGCGAAATTATTTATTCCGGCATAATGTAATAGCAATTAATCCGGGCATGTTATGAAACCAAATTGTGCTTAAATTAAATTGCATGTGTTCCTTCTTATTCTCTGCTCATAACTTTGATTACTGATATTTAATTAAGACTGATCACCTTAGTTGAATTAGGTAGAGCCAATTAATTCCCAGTTAAATAACATAATATTTATTGGGCAAGATTAAGTAGTGGCAAAGTTACCTTCAGGTAATAGAGAATAAAGGGTTAGTAATTCTTAGATGTTAATTCAATAAGAATAACTAAAATCGGGTCTCCCTAGATCTTAAGGCTGTTAACTTGGTTAATAGGTGTCGATGCCTTACGGCCTGTTCCTTGTTAATTAGAATAGCAATTATGTCTGATGCGGATTCACGGTAATTGCCAATAAAGTAAGGGGAGATTGGGTTATGTCTGATGCGGATTCACGGTAACCTATAACTGAGTGATGACATGCTATTTAATGTATTATTGCGTTGATGATTAACATGCACGTGATTATTGTGATTTACATATTGCTGGAATACTTTATTTCATTGATTAATTTGTTTTTCTTAATTTAAGTTTGTTATTTAGTTTTCAATAATCTTTTACAAAGTCTCTCTGAGCAATAAAGGTGGTTGCGAACCAAACTTTTTAGGAATTAATAGTTTTTGTGATTTTAAGCAGTCCGTTCCCTGTGGGATCGACCCTGTTATAATTGTGCTACTTATAGCTAATTATTGCAGGTTTATACAGTACTTTTACTGTATTTGATAGGGTTAACGACGGTCCTATCAAATTGGCGCCGTTGCCGGGGAACGGTTTTATGTTTTAAATCACCTTTTCCTATTAATTTGTGGTTTTTGTGTGTTTTATGAGCAGATTGTCGCAACCTGAATTGCAGTACGATCTAGAGATTGAAAAAACTGCAAGAAGACTCGCAAAAGAAGCACGTCAAAGGCGAAAAGTTGCTGTTTCAGATTCGGACAAGGTCCTGTTTGCCCTAACGGGAGGTAGAACAGAAGCTGAGTCTGAACAGAATTTTGTCCCTAAGCCTGATTCTAAGATGGGGGATAGACAGGAAGAAAGAAGACGAGTGGAAGCTCCTGCTGCTGAACCAACTCTAAAGGAGTTAAGCAATCACGACGCCGAGGATGAGCCGTCAGCAATTGTAATGCCTGAAATCACAGGTCACTTCCAACTCAAATCTAGTTGGTTGAGCATGCTACCAAAGTACCATGGAAGGCTAGGAGAGGACCCCCACAGTTTTTTGCGTGAGTACGTCAAGGGGTGCAAGTTGGGCAAAGTACCAGCAGGAGCCACTGTGGAGCAGCTCCGACTTGTGGCATTCCCTTTTGTCCTAACCGGCAAAGCCAATATGTGGTTCTCTTCCCTAGAGCCAAACTCCATCACTACATGGGGGGAGATGAAGGAGGCTTTCCTTAAAAATTACTTCCCAGCCACGAAGACTAACGCAGTAAAGAAGGAAATAAGTGGGATCCAACAAGATTATGATGAGTCCCTCCGGCACCTATTGGCTCAGATTTAAGCGATTGTGCGATAGTTGCCCAAACCATAGGTACTCGGATGGTGAGTTGCTGCAGTTCTTCTACCATGGAATGACGGAAGCCGAAAGGATGCATATGGATTCCGCCAGTGGTGGTGCATTTCTGAATAATACTGTCACATCTGCTCATAAAATAATAAAGGCGACACTGGAAGCACGCAATGACTTTGCTGAACCCAACATCCGTCTGGCCAAGCGGACCGCCGAAGTGCGCATTATTGATGATGTGGGACCCCGTGAACATGATGACCCCGTGAACAACTCCCAGCTGGTAGTCGAAATGAGAAAGATGACTGAGATGATGACTAAAATGGTAGCTGGAACAAATAAGGTGCAGACAGAGGAAGTTTGTGGAATCTGCGAAAATATGGGCCATTTTACCCATAAGTGTAACCTTGCACCTTCTGATCCCCTGGCTCAAGCAAATGCTGCTGGAAACTGGAATGGCCCACATCAAAGAAGGGACCCTTACTCCAACACGTACAATCAAGGGTGGAAAGATCATCCTAGTGTCAGATGGACTGAACCATGCATCCAAGATCAAAGTCAGCAGCTCCAGTATCAGGGTAACCAGAACCAGTACTTGAATCAGTACCAGAATCAGGCATACCGACCACCACAGCAGAGAGGGTTCCAGCAAGGCCAGAGTTCATACCAACCACAGCGAAATGGTAAAGATTCTAGTGATATAATTGCATCTCTAATAGATAAAAAAAAGAGCAGAAAACCAGTATTGATAGTCTGGCAAATATGGTGTCTCAATTGGCTGCTTCGCTCAAAGAATTGAAGGGTGACCAGGGAAGACTACCCTCACAGGTTCAAATACAGCAAAAAGAGAATGTTAGTGCGATAACTCTGAGATATGGGAAGGTTCTGCAGCCAGAAGTGCAAAAGAATTCTACGACGAGGTCCCGTTTGCCCAAACGGGGCGTCGACCCTGAGCCTGAAGCTGAAAGAACCGAGCCAGCGGTCACAGAGAGACCTAAACCCTTTTTAAGTCTGAAAGGTGGGAACCCTTACGAAGAACCTCCTTTTCCAAATAGATTGATTAGTAGGAACAGAGTGGAGGCAAAATCTGAGCAAGGCGAAGACAATTCCAGGGAGTATGTGAAGTTACCGCAGCCAGAAGAGCAAGAGAGTTCTACTCTAAGGTCCCATTTGTCCAAACGGGCCATCGACCGTGAACCTGCCCAAGTTCAAGTGCCATCCAAAGAGAATGTGAATGAGATAACCCTGCGGAGTGGGAAAGTCTTGGAGCCAGCTACAGAAAAGAAATCTGCGTCGAGGTCCCATTTGCCCAAACGGGACCCTGAACCTGAAATCGCAGGAACCGAAAAAGAAAGAGAACATGAGACCCTGAACCTGAAATCCATGGAATATATCAAGTCTCCGCATCCAGAAGATCCAGAGAGTTCTGCGTCGAGGTCCCATTTGCCCAAACGGGACCCTGAACCTGAAACTGTAGAAACAAAAATAAGAAGCAGACCCAAACCTTTCCTAAGCCTAAAATGTGGAAACCCCTATGAAGACCCACCTTTTCCAAACCGACTGATCGGGAAAGCGAAGAAACCAAAAGAGGATCATGTGGACTATTTGGCAGCGTTTGAGAAGATGGAGGTTAACATACCTTTCCTCAAGGCAATAAAGATCCCTCATATTGGTAATTTTTGAAAGAGTTTATGGCTGGGAAGCAAAGAGGAGCACGCAAGGTAATCATGGGCGAGAACGTGTCTGCCGTAATTCAAAAGAAATTGCCACCTAAGTGCAAGGACCCAGGTATGTTTTCTTTACCTTGTGTAATTGGAGATAAATAGATTAAGCATGCTATGTGTGATTTAGGTGCTTCAATTAATGTAATGCCTCTTTCTGTGTATCAAACTTTAACTGGTGTTGAATTAGTCGACACTAGTGTTATAATTCAATTGGCTGATAGATCATATGTACATCCTGTGGGTCTTTTGGAAAATGTGTTGGTAAGAGTTCATTCTTTTGTATACCCTGCTGATTTTTATGTGGTTGAGATGAGTAGTGATCCGTCAAAAGAGTCAGCCGAAGTCTTGTTGGGCCGACCTTTCTTGAAAACATCTAGAGCCCTAATTGATGTGTACAATGGATCTATTTGTTTGAACTACTGTGGTGAAAAGGTCACATTTAGTATGGATGATGCCATAAAAAGTTCAATGCCTATGGAAAATGTTTATAGTGTTGATATGATTGACCCTTGTGTCCAAGAGCATCTTGAGACTGATTTTTTGCAGGAAGTGAGTCAAATTCCCCCACAATGTGATACTGGCCAGCAGATCAGTCAAGGAAAAAGAGGTGGGTTTGCGAATTTTGAGATCAAGGGTCTACCTGGTAAGAAGAAGAAGAAGATAAGACCACTGGATGTAGTGTCCGTCTGTTCAAGTGGAGCTGTGCAAGTTCAAAATTCCAAGATTGGAAAGAAATTCACAGTCAACAGGAAACATCTTAAACTTTTCTGTGATGCTACCCAGGTCCAAACAGTGGAAGAAATTCCATTGTTATGCTGTCCGAATCATTGAAGGAGACACACTGCGTCTGGCCGAAGACGTTAAAGAGAGGCGCTAGTGGGAGGCAACCCGCGTTTTCTTTTATTATTAGTATTTTTTTTAGTTTTATTTTTTGTGTTTTCCATTATTTCTAATTTTTTGTATTTAATTAAAAAGAAAAAAAAGAAAAAAAATAGTAAATTCAGTCATTTAGGATTTAATTTTTTAGAATTTAATTTTTTGTTGCAGGTTAGGTTCCAGTAGCCAACCCATGAAGTTCGAAGGGCCACCAATTCAGGAAAACTTTCCCGAAGAACATCTGCACCAGGCGACGTCCCGTTTGCCCAAACGGGAGGTAGAACAGTCCCTGAATCTGCGAATTTCAGAGAAGAAGAGCTGCGATCCATGGTATGCAGATATGGTTAATTACCTCACCTCCAATGCTTTTTCATGTGTTGTTTTTGTTTTGTTCTTTTTGTGCTGTTTTGTTTTATTTTCCATAGTTGTGTTGTCTTTGTATGCTTGAGGGCAAGCATCCTTTTAAGTGTGGGGATGTTTTGCGATTCTCTCTGTGTCTTGTTTTGTTTGTTTTTGGAGTCGTGAGTGTGTATGTGAAGTCCAGGATTCTGCCCAAATCTAAATATTAATCTGAAAAAAGCAACATAGATATCCTATTAATCACTTACTATGCTTATTCTTGTGAATGTGGTTTGGGATAGAGCCGTTATTTTGATACAGGTTGTGCATGAATTCCCTTTTCTAAAGCCTACTAAATAATTCTGAGCCGCACTGGATGTTTTGCTTGAGAATCTCTTTGGTTTGCCTGCTTGACTGTCAAAATGGTTTATTGAGTAATGCATGGTTGGATGATGGGGGACCTTTTCTAGGATAAATCCTTTTGGCTTGAATTTCTGAACCGTCCTATACAGAAAAATACCCCTTAGTCAGCAAGTTGAAGCCTTGACCTTTCAGTTCTGAGTCAGTAAAAATTAGCCAAGCCTGTTTTGAGTAAATCCTTTTTACCCTTGGTGTGCATACTGCATGGTATTATGTGTGATGCTGCGACAGAGAAGAAGTCATGAGGCACAATTATGGAGTCCAGTTCTGTTTCTTTGTGTATCTGCTGAATTTATATGAAAAATCAGTTCTGTGTGGAAAGAAAATGAGTCCACATTTGAAAAAAAAAGAAAAAGGAAAAAAAAAAAGAAAGAGATGATGAAATAAAACAAGAGCTGGTTATGTTTTTTAATACGTTTGCAGATTAAGTAAAGGACTGGATTTTAGAGATTATGTGCTGAATTTGTAATCATGTGCTGAATGAGTTTTTGGTGACTGTCCCTGCTTGAATAATTAAAGAAAGAGCTGAATGTTGTGGCTCTAGATCAGGAAAAGCAAGAAGTGGAGGTGATGTCCGAATAAAAGGAGCAGCAAGTTCTATATGCATGCACACTAATTGTTGAATTCTGCAGGTGACTTAGAACCCCATAGGGCCCGACCAAATAAATAAAAATCCCTTGGCCCCATTGCGTCCCTATGAATAAAAGGTTGTTCTTAACATCTGTGCATTACTCAATCTTTACTGTGGAGATGGTCAGTTATCAAGCTTTTGAGTTCTGACTAGACTAGGGATGAATCACTTGTCCTAAATTTCTGAATTGTGAGTTGTGTGATTTACTACCCATAAGAGTGCTGCTTGGGAATTTATGCATGAACTGTGTTAAACTGACTTGGTATGGTTTGTTTGGTGGAATGGTAGAGTTTGCATAGTTTGTGATTAAAAGGTGAATCTCGTGGTGCAAGTACAATTGACATGAGGAATTTGGGCAGAGTAATCCTGTGTTTATGTGGTGTCATTGTGTCATGTGAGTCATGTCTTGGGTCCTTTGGGTCATTGTTTATTTTTCTATTATGTTCTTTTGGGTCTGTTCAAGTTTTGTGTCTTTTCTATTCTTGTGTTTGTGTCTTTGTGTTTTTGTTATTTAAGAAAGGGAAGGAAAATAGGACTGAGTTTAATTCTTCACTTCACGCTTGAGGACAAGCGTCATTCAAGTGTGGGGATATTTGATAAATGTCCTTTAGCTGCTGAATTTTAGAGCATAATTGTGGCAAATCTCACGGGTATGTGCAAGTTTTTGTGAGATAAATGCAGGTTTTAGGAAGAAGAATAATTAAAGGAAGCAGATGCAAAAAGAGAAGAAGAAGAAAAGAGCAATCAGTTCAAAGAAGCAATGAAGGGAGGAATTATTAATATCATGCATGCAAAAAGGAGCAAGTGGGCTAAAGTTGAAGCAGCCCAAATATGGAAGAAGCAGCCCAAAATTGAAGAAGGCCCAATGAAGCAATTAATTGATCAATCGTATAAAGCAATTGGAATGGAATTTGGATTCTTTAATTGCCAACATTGGTGGTGCGCCAGCTGGAAGAAGGGATTATTTCCTAATACAAATTATCCTTATTTATTTTGGAGATTATTTTTGGTAGTATCCTACATGGAACAGAATTAGTAGTTTACTATTAATTCTCTCTCCATTCTACACCTATATAAAGGGATAGAAGGGAGAGAGAGAACAGTACGTTCTAGACAGTAGAAAGATAGATTTTTTATTATTCATTTCATAGCTATTTCAGATTTTAGAGCAGTAGTTTTCGGTTCTCGCATTTTGAGAAATTCTGCCAGGACAAGGTCCCGTTTGCCCAAACGGGACGTTGCATACTCTGAGACTATTTTTCAGATCGCAATTCAAGTATTTCTTTCTTATTTTTTTATTCTTTTCAACTATTTTCAGTATGATTCATATAAGAATTATGTGCGTAGTTATTTGATTATGAGTAGCGAAATTATTTATTCCGGCATAATGTAATAGCAATTAATCCGGGCATGTTATGAAACCAAATTGTGCTTAAATTAAATTGCATGTGTTCCTTCTTATTCTCTGCTCATAACTTTGATTACTGATATTTAATTAAGACTGATCACCTTAGTTGAATTAGGTAGAGCCAATTAATTCCCAGTTAAATAACATAATATTTATTGGGCAAGATTAAGTAGTGGCAAAGTTACCTTCAGGTAATAGAAATAAAGGGTTAGTAATTCTTAGATGTTAATTCAATAAGAATAACTAAAATCGGGTCTCCCTAGATCTTAAGGCTGTTAACTTGGTTAATAGGTGTCGATGCCTTACGGCCTGTTCCTTGTTAATTAGAATAGCAATTATGTCTGATGCGGATTCACGGTAATTGCCAATAAAGTAAGGGGAGATTGGGTTATGTCTGATGCGGATTCACGGTAACCTATAACTGAGTGATGACATGCTATTTAATGTATTATTGCGTTGATGATTAACATGCACGTGATTATTGTGATTTACATATTGCTGGAATACTTTATTTCATTGATTAATTTGTTTTTCTTAATTTAAGTTTGTTATTTAGTTTTCAATAATCTTTTACAAAGTCTCTCTGAGCAATAAAGGTGGTTGCGAACCAAACTTTTTAGGAATTAATAGTTTTTGTGATTTTAAGCAGTCCGTTCCCTGTGGGATCGACCCTGTTATCATTGTGCTACTTATAGCTAATTATTGCAGGTTTATACAGTACTTTTACTGTATTTGATAGGGCTAACGACGGTCCTATCAAGAATATAATAGAGTTTGAAGTTTGATAATTCATTTTAGTAATTAAATATATTACTGAATTAATAATTACTCTGTATCTCAGTCACGGGCCCCTCGTGAAACAGGGAGGTCAGGGCTGCCACACATAGATTACTTCGTTTATACTTTCTACATCTTTTGAAGCTAATGCTGAAATGATGTGGATGATGGATGAACATGCATAGCCATATACATCCTCCATGCATGAAGTGTGTGGAAAATTAAAAACCAATGTTGTTTGGCCCGACCCGCAAGCCTTGCCGGGCCAAACAACATGGGTGACCCGGAAATGGCGTGACTCGGTCACGCCCGGTCAAAACCCGGGGCGACCCGGGACCCGTCATGACCCGGTCGACCCCGGGTTTTCTTTTTTTTTTTTTTTTTTTTTTTCCTGAAGTTCTTTGACAAAAGGAAATTCAAGCCCTAGGCTAGCTCGTCTTCTTCTGTTTCTCTCGGTTCACTTCACTCCCGTTGCACCACTGCCGCCCACTCCCGTTGCGCCACTGCCGCCCACTCCCGCTGCGCCATGCTGCTCACTCCCTGCTGAAGCCCTGTCAATCCACCGTCCCTGTGACGCATCGTCGCCGTCTATCTCAGTTTCGGTTTTCTTCTGCACCTTATATCCCATTTGTTGTTAGCTTGCATAATGTGAATTACTTTAGCTAATTTGAGGCAAAGATTGTGATACATTTTAGTTTTGGGTGCTTTCATTGATTGTAGGATATGCTTTTCTAAGAGATGGCTGAGAATTTTTTGTATTGTTTCTAGATTTCTTGACTAAAAACAGAGTGTGAATATTCTTGGCTAGAAACAGAGTGTGAATTGTTTTCTTGGCTCTGTGTTTTTGTATTACTGTTTGCAGACTCAAAGAAAGAGGGCATGTTTTGTATTACTGTTTGCAGACCGAAGAAAATTTATTCATAGGCTACCACTGCTGCTGTTGCTGAGCTACTTCTATATAATACAAGAATTGAACATCTAATTTCTTTCAAAAACACACAAAAAAAAGAGGAAAAAAACAGTTTCAAATAACCCAAAACAGAGCTTCATGTATACACATAAGAGTTTCACCTGTACATGTTTTATTTTATGGTTTCGTTGTTTATGGTTTCTCTTTTTCTCTAGTTTATGCATAACTGACAATGCCTTCTCTAGTTTAAGAAATGCCTGAATCTCAACGCCAGTCTTCTTCTTTTGGTTGGAGTCTGGTTTTCGCCTTCGGTTTCTTGTTTTTTTGATGGTGAATTTATATAAGATGGAAAGGATTGAGTTGGGTGGAGGAGAAGGGGGTAAATGTTGCCGTGCAAGAAATAGCATCATTAGCAGCTTTGCCTGATATTCTGGAATGGTAGTTTAGTTTTGCTTTCATGCTTGGGATAGACTAAGAAGTTGCTGACAGAGTTAAAGAAAAGTGGCTTTTCTTTTAAGACAAGTTGTTACTTGTTAGCCAAAGCCACTTTTTTTTGTTATGCAAGTTTGTTTTTTGCTTGCTTTTTTAGCTTTTGGGAACTGAAGACTATCCATGCTTTTTTAGCTTTTGGGAACTGAAGACTATTAATTAAAATTTAAAAGTACCAAATCCCTTGTTATTGGTTTATCAAGGATAAGTGAAGGTTAGAGTCAATGTTGTTTGACCCGGCCCGGACGCCGACCCGGCGAGGCCAGAGGGTCGCATGACCCGGGGGTCGACCCGGGTCAACCCGAGGGTCGACCCGTGACGTCATAAATGTATTTTAAATAATATATATTAATAATTTACATAAATATATATATTATATTTTTCATATTTCAACATTTAAAAACATATTTTTAAGTTAATTACATATATTTGTCATATTTAACAACTAACTTAAATATCAAATTTATATCAAAATTTATAACAAAAAATAAATATAAAAGGTTTCAACAAATTTGTTTAAAAAAATATAAAGTAACCAAGGGCAGCAAAGCAAACAAGTGAAAGCACTGAAAGGGCAGCAAACTGGCAAAGCAAACGGGAAGCATTATATGGGATGTAGTGAGACAAAGGAATTAAGGATTCCTGTCTTAGTTTCCCAGATGAATTTATGAACACACACACACTACACAGTACACACACAGTTAGAGGTTTTAATTGCTCAAGATTCATAACTGATTAATCTTCTAGTGAGAAGGCATTGTCAGTTATGCATAAACTAGAGAAAAAGAGAAAACATAAACAACGAACTCTAACCTTCACTTATCCTTGATAAACCAATAACAAGGGATTTGGTACTTTTAAATTTTAATTAATAGTCTTCAGTTCCCAAAAGCTAAAAAAGCATGGATAGTCTTCAGTTCCCAAAAGCTAAAAAAGCAAGCAAAAAACAAACTTGCATAACAAAAAAAAGTGGCTTTGGCTAACAAGTAACAACTTGTCTTAAAAGAAAAGCCATTTTTCTTTAACTCTGTCAGCAACTTCTTAGTCTATCCCAAGCATGAAAGCAAAACTAAACTACCATTCCAGAATATCAGGCAAAACTGCTAATGATGCTATTTCTTGCACGGCAACATTTACCCCCTTCTCCTCCACCCAACTCAATCCTTTCCATCTTATATAAATTCACCATAAAAAAAACAAGAAACCGAAGGCGAAAACCAGACTCCAACCAAAAGAAGAAGACTGGCGTTGAGATTCAGGCATTTCTTAAACTAGAGAAGGCATTGTCAGTTATGCATAAACTAGAGAAAAAGAGAAACCATAAACAACGAAACCATAAAATAAAACATGTACAGGTGAAACTCTTATGTGTATACATGAAGCTCTGTTTTGGGTTATTTGAAACTGTTTTTTTCCTCTTTTTTTTGTGTTTTTGAAAGAAATTAGATGTTCAATTCTTGTATTATATAGAAGTAGCTCAGCAACAGCAGCAGTGGCAGCCTATGAATAAATTTTCTTCGGTCTGCAAACAGTAATACAAAACATGCCCTCTTTCTTTGAGTCTGCAAACAGTAATACAAAAACACAGAGCCAAGAAAACAATTCACACTCTGTTTCTAGCCAAGAACATTCACACTCTGTTTTTAGTCAAGAAATCTAGAAACAATACAAAAAATTCTCAGCCATCTCTTAGAAAAGCATATCCTACAATCAATGAAAGCACCCAAAACTAAAATGTATCACAATCTTTGCCTCAAATTAGCTAAAGTAATTCACATTATGCAAGCTAACAACAAATGGGATATAAGGTGCAGAAGAAAACCGAAACTGAGATAGACGGCGACGATGCGTCACAGGGACGGTGGATTGACAGGCTGCGCAGCGGGAGTGAGCAGCAGTGGCGCAGCGGGAGTGGGCGGCAGTGGCGCAACGGGAGTGGGCGGCAGTGGTGCAACGGGAGTGAAGTGAACCGAGAGAAACAGAAGAAGACGAGCTAGCCTAGGGCTTGAATTTCCTTTTGTCAAAGAACTTCAGGAAAAAAAAAAAAAAAAAAAAAAAGAGAAAACCCGGGGTCGACCGGGTCATGACGGGTCCCGGGGTTTGGTGTGATTACTAACATTATTAACGGCGGGATCGAGTGCGGGAAAGGCCCAACTCCTGGGTCTGGAGATAGAATTGGGTTCTACAAAAGATACTGTGATGTTTTCAGATTGAGCTATGGGCCCAATCTGAACTGCAGAGACCAGCGCCCTTTTGGGTCGTAAGTGATGGGCTCGTGAGTTATCGCTTCAAGAAATTTGAGCTTTGGCCCACTACCTAGTGTGATATAGTCCAATCCAGTAGTTTTCTTGTACTTGTTTGAGTTTGTTTTTTTTCCCTTGTATGGACTATGGAGTATGGACTATCGACCATGAGGTCTGATAAATAAAAATTTACTTATCTAATTTGGTCATGTTTTAATGAATTTTTATGGGGTTTTTTTCCCCAATATTTTTATTGGGGCAGCTAATTACCAAAATATAAAAAAAAAAAAAATTCATTCCCAATCTATAGAAAACGAATTTGGCAAATTCGTTAAGAATTAAAACAAAAAATCTTCTTGAAGAAAACGAATTCCATGAATTCGTTTCTTCCTTTTTTGTTTTTTTATTAATTTCATTAATCTTGGAGAAATTAATTGTTTCCTTTTTTGTTTTTTTATTCATTTCATTAATTCAAAAGAATTCCCGTAATTCGTTTTTGAGTTGTTATGAAAAAAAGACAAAATATAATTATATAACTAAAATTTTAATTTTAATTTAATAAAATTTCAGAGGAAGTAATTTACAGCATTTCTTGAAATGGTGGTCAATTACCTTTGTCTTCTTTATTTTGTAATTCAAAACGAGTTCACTAACATCGTTTCTAAGTTTTTATATATTTTGAAATATAAATATTATTTAATGTAAAACAAATTATGGTCATTCGAAATGGACCCCCGTAATTCGGTTTTTCAGTTTTTATGAAAAAAGGACTCTTGTAATTATATAACTGAAAATCTACTTTGTAATTTAATAAATTTTTTAAGTACTTTTTATTTTGGTTAAATATTTTTGAAAGAAACGAATTCAGCTTAATAAAATTAGATTTTCAGTTATATAATTAGCTCTTGCCTTTGTTCACCTAAAATTGAAAAATGAATTACGGGTGTCAATTTCGAATCACCATAATTTGTTTTACATTAAATAATATTTATATTTAAAAAACCATAAAAACTTAGAACCGAAAATGAATTCAGAATTTAAAAAAAATAATAATAATTCCCTACTGGAAACGAATTCTAAGAATTCATTTCCAGTGGGAATCGAATTCCCAGAATTTCCAGTAGGAAACGAATTTAGAATTTGTTTCCAGTAGAAAACGAATTCTGGGAATTCGTTTCCTATTGGAAATTTTTTTTTCAACAAACGAATTTCTAGTAGGAAACGAATTTAGAATTCGTTTCCTAATTTCCAGAATTCGTTTCATAATTCATTTTCTACTGGAAAATTATTTTTTCAACAAATTTTTTTTTTTTTTTTTAAGAAAACGAATTCGGGAGATTCGTTTTATATATTTTGGGAAATAAAATTCAATTTGGTTTGTTTTGGTATTTATATCCCCCCAAAATGAATATTGGGGGAAATAAATCAATTTCTATGCTTTCAACAAAAATATACTCCCTCTTACCCAATTTAATTGTCACTTAAGGTTGTTTCACACATATTAAGAAAATTATAAAAAAGACTAAATTAGCCTTATTTAAGTTACCTTGTAATTCTAAATGAAAAAATAGTGTATTATCCCAACACTAGTTTTTACTCTCTCTCTTCCATTAAGACTGAGTACTATCCCAATTTGCATTCAATTGAAAGACTCTTTCACATTTCCAACACATTGAAATGGAGCATTATAAATAAGGGTAAATTTGGAACAATCCATGAAATATAGTCTTGGAATGTGTAAGTGACACTTATTTTGGGTAAAAATTTTAGTCCTTAAGTGACACTTAAATTGGGTAGGAGGGAGTAATAAACAACAATAATAAATAGTTTTTTTAAAAAAATATTCTGAAGAATATGTTCCTAATGCTTAAATTGACAGGAAAATTCATAAATTAGTTACTACTTGTGAATTGATTATGTGCTCGATTTGCACTATTAATGAATATGAAGCGAAATCTAATTGAGAAAATGATTACAAACTAATGTGTAGGTAAAAATTGAGCGATGATTTTTTTATATGGAGTACTTCTTTGGTCCCATTAAAAGTGCATAATGATACAATTAGAAGTTATACCGCAAAACTAAACTCCTTATAAGGGATTGAGGGAGTACTTATTTTCATCGTGCAAAGAAACAATATTTATTTATGTGGTTTTCAAGCCACACAAAAAGAGAGGTTATATGAACGAGCCAGTATTCTAACGGTTATGACGCATAGTGAGCCATTCAGAGGTCGGGGGGTTCGATTCTTACCTTTCTCAGTTCTGTCTATTTAGAGCACAGGGTGACATGACTCCGCAGGCGGCTCCCCAACTTCTTTCTTCCCCTCCTTATAGCCTCTGCCTTCGACGTAATAGTTGATAGGATAATGAAATAGTATGGATTAAAAAAAAAAAAAATGAGAGGTTATAGTAAAAAGTTATAGCATTTTGAGTTGTAATAATTATAGTTACAAGATTAAATTCTTTTTAAAAAAGACACTTTCTAAACCTAAAGGAAGATTCTTGTTTTCAAAAAGTTAAGAATTTATATGTAATATTTAAAATAATAATTTGTCATTTTTTAAAAATTTATTTTAGTTGTGAATTAATTATAAACCATAAAGTATATCTTTCAAAAAGAAAAGAAAAATTATGAATAGTAATTCAGGATCGAAGTAATTTGAATTTGTGAGTTAGACCAGGTCATTCCCTTGTTTTTTGTTTTTGTTTTTTTTTTTTTTGAGTTAGAAGCAACATTTTGGATTTATCTAAATTCCACAAGCAGTCGATTTCAAAACCACATGGCAAATCTTATCGGATTATTCGGATGCCCTCGAAGGAACTAGTCGGTTTATAAATTTTGTCCAAACAAACATTTATAAAATTTTCTTTCTACACCATTCAGAGCGGAGGAAAATATATTATTTTAGTTAAAAGTGGTAAACACGTAAAAGATTCAAAAATAAATATAAATATATTGATTTATTGCGTTAATTTTAAGAATCCAGTAAATGTATATAATAATTTTTTTAAAATTTTATTTTTACGTATACTACTTAATTATATTATATTTTATGCTCACACAATTTGCTGTTAACTATACATTTTTGAGAATAAAAAAAAATCATAATCCATTTGACCAACACCACCAAAGTGGAACCCACCTATATACATGCGTAACTAACTAGGACTCCTGCCGACAATTTTCACATTGGACAAAGAAGTCAAGTTGTTTTTAAAAACATACATTTATTAAAAAAAATTATTTAAAATACAGAAATATGTAATTAAATAGTTATGCAAACATTATCAGAAGCCCCAATTAATTAATTTATAAATTGTGTACAACTAATTTATCACTTGAGGTAGTAGCGATTGAATGGCATCTAGTTTCTAGTAGGCAACAAGATTGTCAAGTTTTAATCAAAATTTACGGGTGCCGCATCATCACCGCAATGACCTTTCTTACATCAATATTAATAATATTATCTATTTTCCGTAATTTTCTTTTTTGTTTCAGATTCAGTAGTCAAGCTCATTAATATTATCTACTTGTACTTTCAAGAGTCGAGAAATTATTGTATTCATCCGTGATATTCTTAAAAATAATGTAGCATTAAACCTATCATAAGCCAACTATTTATATTTATATTTATTTATGGCCCCTTATATGTACATAACCTTCTCCCAAAAATAATACTTTCCCCTATGTGGTACAACGAATGCACCGAATAATCTCTCACAAAAATCAGTTACTATTACTATTAATATTTGGGCAGATTTATTTTTTCCACTTGATTTTATTAGGTACCCGTAAAATATTCCTCCAAGGTTTTTGAAAACTTTTCACATCCATTGAGCTCTTAAAAATATTAGGTACCGTACATAATTAGTGGTATGGATTTTCTTTTATTCTATGTCTATGTCTATCGTTGTTAGACGATTTTCAACACTTATTATTATCATTATTATTATTATTATTATAAGTGCTAGTTAAATTTTACATTCTGCTGTGCGTGTGTGTGTCTGCGAAGGAATATTTGGTTTTATTTGAATTTGTCAATGAGACGAATGACCCTTCTGGAATTCAGATCCAAATGGGCATTTTGCTGAACTGACGAGTGTCTCAACACTGCCTAATTTAAAGAAGAAAAATTAACAAAGCAAGGGCTGTCAAGCTCGCAGCCTTGAACTTGCGTGCAAATTAAGACAGACTTTTGCAATAAAATCACTTGGAAATTCCTCACCCCCTTCCACCCTCTACCTATATATACCCTCAAAATCCATTTCATCACACAAACCACTTCATTTGAGCAGTTTCAAGAGTTGGAAAAACCATCCAAAAAATGAGGTTTTTGGTGTTAGCTTTGTGCTGTTTCTTAACCCTTCAGGTTGGGGTGTTTGCCCAAGATGTTGGTTCCATAGTTACTCAGCCCCTGTTTGATCAGATTTTAAAGCATCGAAATGACGCAGCCTGTCAGGCCAATGGCTTCTACACATACCAAGCATTCATAGCCGCGGCCAACTCCTTCGGCGGTTTTGGAACCACCGGCGATCTCGACACCCGTAAGAGGGAAATCGCGGCCTTCCTGGCTCAAACTTCCCACGAAACTACAGGTACATAATGTAACACATAAAAAATTAGTCGTGTTTCTAATATTGATACTACACGACAACGTTGTTGACTTTAATTGATACCTAGGTGGATGGGCAAGCGCCCCGGATGGACCATATGCATGGGGATATTGCTTCAAGCAGGAACAAGGTAACCCTCCCGATTACTGTGTTGCAAGCCAACAATGGCCATGTGCTCCGGGCAAAAAATACTTCGGACGTGGACCAATTCAACTTTCTTTGTAAGTTTATAATTCTCGAATTATTTAAGTATTTTTTTAGCTAAATAATATTATATCCCTCTCATATAAAGAGTTTTATTTTTTTAAATTTAAAATATTTGTCTCACTAAATTGTACATTTTTCAAACGAATTGCAGCAACTACAACTACGGTCCCGCCGGGAATGCCATAGGCTCGAATTTGCTGGCGAACCCGGATTTAGTCGCAAGCGATCCCGTCATCTCTTTCAAGACTGCGTTTTGGTTCTGGATGACTCCCCAGTCGCCCAAGCCATCCAGTCACGACGTGATGACCGGGAGGTGGACGCCGTCTGCAGCAGATACAGCCGCCGGAAGAGTGCCGGGGTACGGCGTGGTGACCAACATTATCAACGGCGGAATTGAATGCGGGAAAGGGTCGAATCCTCAGATGGAAGACAGAATAGGGTTCTACAAGAGATACTGTGACATTCTGGGAGTGGGCTATGGAAACAATCTGGACTGCTCAAACCAACGCCCTTTTGGCTCCTAAAAGTGATGAGTTTTGGTGCTCATCATTTAGCCAAGTTTTAAATAAGAGCCTGGTTCATGCACCTAGAGCGATGATCCAGCCACTTCGATCTGTACTTTTTTTCCTTCTTCATTTTCTTTTCTGGGGATGTGCATGCATGCATGCATACATGTATTGCTCAATATTAATTCCCAATGAATAAAAAAAATCTAATATAATAATTGGCCTTAGTTTATTAATAAGGTACAACTGGGCTCTTCTAGTGAAACGCAGATGAGAGATTAGTAACGTAAGTGGTAAGAAATCAGTCACTTTCAGTCTGAATTTGATATAAGTGCGTATTTTGAAAAATGTACAAACTTATTATGGGTGTTGACGTACAGCAACACTTAAAATGAGTAATTTAATACTATATTTTTCACTTATATCTTACTTTACAAATAAGGTTAATTGTGAACCACGCTTGATTATATTATAAGTAAGGAGATGTAATATGAACAAATTGAAAATGAACTCTTTAAATGGGACGCAATAAATATATAATTAGGCTTCTAATTATTAGAGTTTGGAAATTAATTAAGATTGCGTGTGGGAAGATGTATGTATTATATGTGGATGAAAAACCAATAGGACAAATTAAGCTATATATATCTACTTCCCTTTTTTTGCTTCTTCATAAAATCTGTATGGAAATATACTTAATTCGGTTCAAATTAATTTCCTCCCTTAATTAAAAAAAATTAAAATTAAACTGATTACTAATCTAAATTAAAAACATTTTAATCGTTCTAGTTAATCACTAATCAGTTGAAGTTATTGATAATCTTCTTAAAAGAAAAGAAAAAAAAAAAAAAGAGAGAGAGAGAGAGAGAGAGAGGGAAAATAAAAGACGATAGCTAGTTTACATTTTAATCCCTTTACAATCGTGAAGCGCAGTAAAAAAATTTGTAAATTGTGATTCCATTATTACCGTTTGGATGAAATCCAATAGTAAATATTATTGGCGCTGGAAAAAATAATTTTAAGAGGTTAAAATAATAGAATCGAAATATAATTTAAAATATAATCAGAAAAAGAAAAAAAAAGAAAAAGTTAAACACAATTAGTCTCGTGTTTGACCAGGTCAAACGTCAGGTTTTGCCAAAGTCCAGTCTCGACTAAAGCCTAACTTGACCAGGCAGCCAGTCCGCAGGCGGGCCAAGCTTGCCTAGACCTACTCAAAATACAAAACCTGTTCTTTTGTCTTTTTCTTTATCATGCACACAGAAAAAGAGAAAATTAAATTTTTTTGATGCACTCCAATGACCAACCAAAAATAAAAAAACTCACCCATCCTCCCGTATCCTCTCCCACCCCCCAAACCCTTTCCCTTCCCTTCAAGTAATCCACCCAACCAGCATCCCGTATCCTCTCCTCCCCCCCTCCACACACCCCCCCCCCACCCCACCCCGCCCCAGCAACTCCCAACCAGTTCAAGTAAGCCCCAAAAAAACAAAAGGAAAAACAAAAAATTCCCGCAAACCCTCTTTAAATCTAATTTTTCAAAGTGATTTTTTTTAAATTTAAATTTAAAATTTATACCTTTTCATTATTTTATTTGAGAAAATATAATTTTCATTATATTTTTAATATATTAAAATATAAATTTAGTGTCTATATATATATATATTTTAGATGATTACATAAATTATTTCTTAAAATAAAAATATTTTTATGAGACACCTTTAAACTATTTTAAAATTTTATTTTAAATATTAAAAATAATTTATAAAATATTTTTCCAAATGCATATTTATACAAAAATTAAAGACATATTTTATAAAATATTTGTGAAAAATACTTTTATAAAACTATTTTTGAAATATTTATTTAAACGAAATTGAAATGTTTTTAAAAAATAATTTAAAATATATATATACGTAAAAGTTTAATTTTTGGAGTACAAATCAAACAAAATTTTCAAATAAAAAATGTTATTATTATTATTTTAAAAAATTACTAAAAAATCTAGATTGAAAAAAGCATTCAAGAAAGTGAAGAATTTAATTTAAAAAATAATTGAACAAAAGAAAATAAAAACCAGAAGTAAAAATTGGAAAACATGAATAGAAAAGAAAAAAATAAAAATAAAGAAAGAAAAGGGCCAGACAGTAATTAAAAATAATTGAAAGAAGAAAATAAAAAACATAGACAAAACTTAAAACTGAAACATGAAAAAAAAAAAAAAATAAAAAAAGGGGGTTAGTTAGGGCCAAGCCTTGGCCCTAACCGACCTGGACCAAAATCCATGCTGGCCCGTTAGGGCCAAACCTAACTACCCTAACCGACCTTTTAGGGTCGGACCAACTGGCCCGCCCCAACCCGTGGGCCAGTTTGATCACTCCTAAGCTTGACAACGTAATCATGTGTTGTGTTAGAGTCTACAATATAAGAACTTATGAAAAAAATTAAAAATTATTAATCTTTTGTAAAAATGTTCGTATTTTTTAGTGGAAAAAATAGTGACAAATTACTTATTTTAAGTATTATACTTTATCATCCACATAAAAGTTGTACATCATCAAAATCAGATTCTTCTAACGAAGTGTAGCAGATCAAGTAATTCTTTCATTCAGTAGGAAAATGAGTAATATATATCATTGAAAAAGTTCAATGTAGCTTGAACTGTTAATTCAAAAAGAGTAATGAAAAAGAAGAAGTGGAGTTTGAACATTTTATACCATAGCTGTGCATAATAAACCTTCACACTTTTCCTATTAAGTGTGGGAACACTACAATAGAAAAAAGAACTACAACTAATATTTGCTCACCTTTTTCTTCAATTTGAGTTCATTTTTCTCCTCTAACTCCTACTTTCTAAAAATTATTTTTAAACCCCTAGAAAATATCTAATTGCCATCCAGGAAGAGCCCAGCCCAACCCAACCCACCCCTTATTGGGCCAGTTGAGGCCCAACTATATAAGCTCTCGAACTAGGCCTTCATAGTTAAGGAGGTTGGTGAAAGCACCCGGGCTCCAAAAATCAAGGCATGGGCTTCTGAACGGAGCCCACAGTGAATCAGTCGTTGAAGCCATGCTGAACTTGGGCAAGTCCAACGCTTCCAGTTCCATCCAGTTACAGTATTTCAGAGAGCCCGTTTTAACAGATGATGAAGATGGGCTTGTGACGTCGTTTTCTTCTTCCTTTGTTTTCGGAAGGCCCATTTGTTCTGGGCTTCCCAGTGACTGAGAAGGTGATGAGTTTGGGCCAACGGGCCTGCTTAGGTCCTCCATGACTGCTCTTTGCTCTATGGTCTTCAAGGATGTGGCCTTCCTATAGATCTTGCAAAGCACTATATCTTCCTGCATTTACATCACAAATTGTTAAAATCATATCTTCAAATTACCCAAACAAAAAGGAAATATAAGAAATTTTCATGATCCTCTCAAAGCGAAACCTTATATTTCAATACTTGTAGTTACCCTAGCAAAAAAAAAAAAAAAAAAAAAAAACTTGTTCGCCATGATAGCCTAGCTGAGATGTTGTTTACCGAACAGTAAAATATGTCATCTTACATTTACGAGAGTAAAAATGTATTTTTATCTTATGAATGTGAGATAATACGTTATAGTATCCTATACATTGGATGTCATTGTCACCTCATGATAGCCGAGTTAAAATCTTGTATAGTGGGTGGTATAATATATCATCTCACATCATGAAGCTAAAAATATACTTTCACCATATTAATGTAAAAAAAGAATATTATACCACTCAATATAGAGACTTTCATCCCATGATATACTCCATCGGTCCTAGAATTCACTTTCACAAATGCACAATTATTATGGATGTCAAGGTACAACATATAAAATAACTAATTTGACAATATCTGTTCCGTTTTTATTCTTGCATGGGCTAATTATGAACCACACATAATTATATTAGTAAATGTATAAAAAGTAAAATTTTTTTGAAATGTACTATTTCATTAGAACAAAAAATATTTTTGAGAATGAACTCTTCAAATGTGCAACTTATTAGCAATAACTGATAACAAACTAATCTGACAACAAATTGATCATATTTGGTCATCGTTCAAGACACATGTTAAAAATGATACATAGTGCAATATTGAGGGTACCTTTAGGGAAGAATGGTTATCAGGGAGTCTGTACTCATTCATGACCCAATCAGTTTTGGACCCTCGCGGAGCTCTTCCCGTATAGAAAACCAGCGTCTTCTTCAGACCCAAAACTTTCTTCGTCTCCGATAGGCTTCTTATCTGACGATCAGACCCTGTAGCTTTCCAGAACCCATTTTTCGTCGTTCTGTTCGGCCTCCCTCCATGGCCCTTCCTCCTATCCCGTTGAACAAAAAAATACCATTCCCGTTCCCCATTAATCTTCGCCATTCCTGCCACAAAATTTCAAATTTCAGAAGAAAAACCCACAAAAGATAAAGGAAGGAGAAAAACAGAGCATGATGAATTTATATACCGGGTAGCTCGCAAGGATCGTAGTGATAAATGTTGAGGAATCCAATGACTTCAGAAGGCAGCTTAATCCCCGCTGCAGCTCTGTTAAGGTAAAAACTGATAAGTTCCTCTTCAGTTGGATGGAATCGGAACCCAGGAAGAGTTGATTCCCGCCATGAATCCTCCTCCATTTTTTCCTAATTCCTTGCAGTTTATTATAGGTTCTTGAAAGATTTATATAAAGTGATCAGAAAGACAGAGCAGAACAGGACAGGGACGAAGACTGACTATAAAAGCAAGCAAGTCTTTAAATTCCGTGAAGTTCCAAGAAAACGTTGGCATGGAGGATTCATTTATGCACTTGCGGCGCTAATTTATTGTAGTGGGGGAGTGAGAAGAAAGAGGGATTGTTGTACAAATTTGTAATGGGGACAGAGGACAGCGTCCATGATCGATGATGATAATGGAGTTTGTGGAAAAGTTGGGGTAATGGGAGGTCCACACGGTTCCATTGGAGACGAAGATGTGAAAGTTAATTGGGAGCAAAAGGTCTTCCCCGGAGACTAGACTTGAAGACTGGAACGTTGACGCCTCTTGTAAAGGAATTCAAGTTCTTCGATTTGATGGATTTACTGGACTTTTATGGTAGTCTAGGGTACAACTCATGAACTGATTATGTAAGGTTTTACTTGGTCAAGCAAGAAGAAAGAACTATGAACTTGTTCTAAATTCTAATCTCATTTTGATATTTCGGTTTAACTGTTAAACGCGCTCTGAAATTTTGTTGAATTATCATACAAGTAGTTAGATAGAACCATGAAATCAAGTGTTAATGAAAAGGCGAGAGTTACACGTAATTATGATATAGAATTCAAGGAAAGAGTTGACGGTTACTCCGAGCATCGACTTCGGAACAAGCTTAAAGTAGAGTATTGAAAATACAACAAAATGTAAATCAAGATGGTTTTAATTTTTTATTTAATTTTCTGTAATCAATAAGATGGGTAACCAATCACACTCTTAATTATATAACAAAAAGAAAAAAAGAAGAGAGAGTTGATGACATCCGTTAATGATTTAATTAGCACTTTAATTGGCGTTACAATAGTTAAAACCCGGGTGCGATTACAAAAGAATTAAAGTCCAATGGCGGTTACAAACGAATTAAAGCTCGATGGCGGTTACACAAAGCACATAAAAGGTAAATGTACTCTATAAATATAGAGGAAAAAACTCTCCAAAGCGAGGGTATGCAATTTCTACTATGCTATATTAAATTTATACACATTTACTAATACTGCCTTAGCGTCAAAATGACACATGAAAATAACCCCACTTTTTTAGGGTCATTGCGGTGGTATCCAGAGAGGTTTTTATGATATCTATGAAAGTGATGTGTTGGAATTCGTAGCTTTTAATTAGGGTCATGCATTGCTATACATTTTGTCGGTTTTTTTTTTCAAAATAAATAGGGCCTGTTCTTTTTCATCGTTTTGAAAACGATTTTGAAAACAAGTTTTGAAAAATAGTTTTATAATGTAAAAAGTGTATTGAAAATGTAAAAAGTAGATGTTGAATAGTAAAAAGTTGTATTGGAAATGATGAAATATGATTAAAATATATTAAATTTACTGTTGAAACTAAAATCATTTTCAAAACGAAACAAAAAGAACAAGCTCTAAGTTTATGTTTATAGTGGTTTGGACACTAGTAATTATTTGGATGGAGAATTACAGTGATATTCTAAGCTTTGATGAGGAAAAGTAACTCTGATGCATGGAAAGAGACGGTAAATTTAGCTTCCACCTTCACCCCGCGTTTGTTTGGAAAAACAAAACGAAATAATTCATGAGTATAATTTGACGCGATTATATTATATAGTCTTCCTTTGTCGAGAAAAAAAATAATCAATCTGTATTTGCTGTCTAAGAAATATATATATATATATATGTTAACTATTTATAATAATTACTTTATTAATTTTTTACAAGCAATTACATACTGCATATTTCATTACTACAATTTAATTTAATATAACTAATTTTAATGGGAAATATTACCATCCCTTCAACGGAATCATTAATTTACTGATAATGGCCTATCATGTATTACTAATGAAATTGCATAGGCCATTATTAGTGACGGACTGAGTAATAAATTTATATATAATTTTTTGTATTTTAATTTTAAAAGAGGGATTGATTACCTATATTATTAAATGCAAAATAGAAAAAATTGAGTCAAAGATCTGGACAACTATTTATACTTAGAATAGTCTAATTTTACCTGTTTTCAGAGACAATAATCATAAAATGTCCGTGGTGGATCATTCTTTTGCGGGGTCAGCATATAGAGTTCATCATCATCCAAGACTCCTTTATCATCCGTTTTCCATGGGCCGTACTCAGACTCCCTATTGGTCTTCCTTTTGGTCTTTTGGAGAGTGTGACACTGACGAAATTGTTGGAATATGGGTCTTAGCCGGCATATGCTCCAGTAATTGAGCATTAGAGACAACATTATGTGCGCAAGAATCGGGTGAAATTTTCTGCAGTGGCTTGAGCTTCGACAATGGAGCAGACCTTTGAGTATAGGATAATTCTCTTCCAGAGTACCCTGGAAGACATCAGACCATAATGGCGCTGCGAGAGCTGACGGTTGGGGAGTTATGCTTGCCTTGTTGTTGGCGGTTATGCGTTCTTGGAGGCTATTCGGGTTACTAATTCTTCTTAAAGGCAATTAAGTGTTGTTTCTATTGAGTTTTGGCTGGCATTTGAAAACTGCACAGAAATGGTACGTTGATTCAAAAATTGATACATATTAAAATTTATAGTCAACTACATTTAATATATCTATATTTTTCGATTGTGTCCGTTTTGGTAACTATACTTTTTTTTTAGCTACGAGTTTACCTATACTAATTTAAAAGGGCCAAAAATGTATTTTCCGTTAACTCCCTGTTAAACCTAATGGAATTGCCATCACACGCAACTCACATGCCATTTTTGTCTCTTCACTGTTCATTGTCTTCTTTTTTTCTTTTTCTTTTTCTTTTTTTTTTTCCTTTTAATTCTTTGTCATCTTCTCCGCCGCGTCCGGCTGCCACTTTTCTCCCTTCTCCCTGCTTCCGTCGTCCTCCTTCCTCCCGTTGTTGTTGTCATCTTCTGCGAAGGTTGCTTTTTTTTTTTTTTTTTTTTTCTCTCCTTATTTTTGGCCGCCAATTGCAGAACTTCAGTTCTGCAACCGAACCCCACTTCCGTCGTCCTCCTCCCTCTCCGTCGTCCTCCTCCCTCTCCGTCGCCGCCTTCGTCTTCGTCAATCGAGCCTTTGATGATTACGTTTGCATAGCTTTCAGGAAATCTTGTTTCTTCGCTTCATTTTCCATTTTCTTTCTGGTTGTTGTTATTTAGCTGTTGATGTTGATGTTGTTGTTTATGCTCTTTAATTGGATGGAGAAGAGGCGAACGGTGGCGGAGGAGGAAGGGTGTAGGAATTTGGGGAGGAAGAAAATGAACAGTGAAAAAGAAGAAAATAAATAGTGAAGGGACGAAAATACCCCCAAAAAAATGCAATTCCGTCAAAACTAACCGGAATTAACAGCAAAGTATATTTTTGGCCCTTTTAAATTAGTATATGTACATTCGTGACTAAAAAAAAGTATAGGTATCAAAGCGAACACAATCGAAAAGTAAAGTATATTAAATGTAGTTCACTTTAAAATTTATATAGATATAATATAATAAAATAATGAAAGATGTTGTGGTGCCAACATTTGTAGTTTCATATTTGATACTAATTTTTTCTTTGATAGAAGTCAATATTAACTTAGGGTAAATACAATTATTTATGGCTCTAAGTTATACTACAAACTTTTACTTTGAATTACACGTTGCAATATTGGAAACACAAAGCTTCTATTCTAGCTGTATTTTAAATTTTTTCCCCTTGACTTGTTCCAATATTTTGTTTCCGGTTGATCTTCCACTAAATCACATCACCATCTAATAAAATTCAACATTCCTTATTGAATGGTCCCTACGGAAATGCGCAATATCTGTTCCATACAAAAAAAATCCCGTCTTTTGCGGTAGATACGAAATTTGAAATAAGTAATTTGACATTATTCTTTAAATTTTATATCATTAATTTCTAATGCGTCATTATATTAGTAAAATTATGCAAAGTAAAATATTAAAAAATAAACTCTTTTAATAAGATAGACAAAAATTTTAGAAACATAACTCTTTTAACGGGACGGAGTAATTATTGAACTTTAAAACCAAAGATTATATTTTCCTGTCCTATTAAGAAAGTTCGGTGATATAACTATTTATGAATACCATTTTAATTAAATTATAATTAGAATTGGAATAACATCGTGGCAAATTGTGTGACATCAATGAACTAAACACAAAAGATACCATAAATTATTTTTCCACACAACAACGTTGCATGTATAGTATTGCTATTAGGCCCCTACGAATTAGACCTTTTCTAAACTTTTTTTCTACTTAATTTAATTTGATTCGTCTCATTTACTTCTTTTTTTTTTTCATTTTTCATTTTTTTTTGGTTCCTCCCTCTAGGGTATAAGCGTAGTAGTAGCACGATGACAAAAATTTCCAACCATTCTAGATATTGTAATAAACTTGAAACTTTTTTGTTTTCGTATTTAGAATTCTCGACTCGAGATGAGATTTTTTATTTACCCTAATCATGTCATTTTTTTGTCTATTCGAAATGAAATTCACATATTACATCATGAAGCATGCTTAGTCATCGAGAAAAAAAAAAAAGGAAGATAGAACTATAATCGTAGCCATCAAAAAAGCGTGCAACGGAGGGTTGGACCAATTCCACCTAGAATTACAGCTACAATATTAAGTGTAGCCATCAAGAAAGTTACGTAAATATGTTTATCTTCTGAAATATGATTTTAGTATTAATTTGACCAGTTAAACGAAGAGTGAGAAAAATAGAAGTTCCACAAGTTTCTGATTTTTCCTTTGCCAAATTAAAATCAAAGGCAACATTTTACATTCGAATCTCCAAAATTTGAAATAGTTATTGAACTTTGAAATTGGGATGCAAATTTAACTAAAATGTAAATTTCCATAAAATCAAAAGACCTAGTAAATAAATACTGTTCCTTAGTGGGATAGTATATACTTTGAAAAGCCAACTTAATTGAGCGGTGGAAATTTTCATTAATTTTATCAGTTTAATTATTCGTGTATTCTCAATTTAAATTTCTATATATCATATTTGATTTGTGTTATGAATTTCTATATTATTTGTTTAATTTTTTGTATTATTCTCTCAGCGTATTTAATTCAGGAACCCATTAAAACTCAATCATTTGATTTATAAAAACAAATCGTTTATATCATGTCGAGTTTATATAATTTTTTTTTTTTTTCAAATTAAACACCAACATTATCAATTTGAGATTGCTTGCTTATTTCTCCAATTTTATGGGCCGAACAAATAAATATAGCCCAATGTTGCCGCAAATTTTAAAAGTTGTTGGGCTGACTAGCACGGCCCAAACTCAGAAAGGTTCAACCGAAGGCCCGAGGACATATCCGTAAACTTATTGACAAATTAAGGGCAATACCGTCCTTTCACAAGGTCATCCCTCCATTCTCCACAGGGCCATCACCTCACGTGTCTGCTGAATTATTTGATTTGGATCTCCGTCATCTACCGGAATGTTAAATCCTTAAACCCGTCAAAAACCCTAATCAAAGATCAATTTTTTTGAATCTCCAGAGGAAGAAGATAGAGGAAGGGACAGCACAGTAGCGAAAGCACACGAAAATGGGGAAATTTCCACCCTCTATGAGATCAGCCAAATTACCCATCACAACTCTGATGAAAAAATCCCCTGGTCAGCCACAATCGCCGGCTCAAAAGCCCTATTATTTGGCCGGAAAATCTCCCAAGAAGAAACCCACAAAATCCATTCCCCAAATTGCTCCTCAAGTTCCGACATTCACATTTAATTCGCCTAGCCTTTCAGATGCGAAAACCCTTTTCAATCAGCTCGTGTCCACTCCAAACAAGACCCCTTTAGACCTTAGGCTCTGCAACGCCGTCCTTCAGTCATTTTCATCCGTTGGAACCCTTCAAGACTCTTTCTTTTTTCTCAATCACATGATCAAGACCCACCCCGCCTTTTCCCCGGATAGTTCTACTTACAACATTCTTGTTGTTCAATGTTGCAAAGCTGACGACTATTCTATCTCATCTGTCCACCAGGTGCTCAATTATATGTCCACCCAAGGTTTTCCACCAAATAAGGTGACAACAGATATTGCTGTGAGGAGCCTTTGCTCAGCTGGTCGTGAGGAGGATGCCATTGAGTTGGTAAAGGATCTTTCTGGGAAGGATTTACATCCTGATACATATACTTATAATTTTTTAGTTAGACATCTGGTTAAGAATAGGGAATTGAGTACTGTGAATAGTTTTATTAAGGAAATGAGGGGGGGCTTTGATGTAAAGCCTGATCTTGTGACATATACTATTATGATAGATAATGTGTGTAATAAGAAGAATCTCAGGGAAGCTACCCGTTTATTGGGAGTATTGAGCAACGAAGGGTATAAGCTTGATTCTTATGTTTATAACACTATTATGAAGGGCCATTGCCAGTTAAGTCAAAGTGGCCAGGTTTTGGAGGTGTACAAGAAAATGAAGGAGGAAGGGGTAGAGCCTGATCTTGTAACTTATAACACTTTGATTTACGGGTTGTCTAAGTCAGGGAGGGTGAAAGAGGCTAGAAGGTTTCTTGGTGTCATGACAGAAATGGGACATTTTCCAGATGCAGTCACTTATACATCTCTGATGAATGGGATGTGCAGGGAGGGGGATGCAAAGGGGGCATTGGAATTGTTGGGGGAAATGGAGGCGAAAGGGTGCAGTCCTAATTCCTGCACTTATAACACATTGCTTCATGGGTTGAGTAAGGCAAGGTTGGTGGAAAATGGGATTGAATTGTACAAGTTGATGCAAGAGGGTGGCATGAAAATTGAGCCAGGATCTTATGGGGCATTCGTCAGGGCACTTTGTAAGAAGGGTAGAGTTGCGGAAGCATATGAAGTATTTGACTACGCGGTGGAGAGTAAGAGTATGACTGATGTTTCTGCTTATACAGCCTTGGAAAGTAATCTTAAGTGGCTTAAGAAAGCCAGAGAACAAGGCCTTGTTGTCTGATATCTATTGGTTTTGTGTTTTACCCATACTATGCTGCATTAATTGTTTGTTGGAATCTAATATATGTGGAATTTGTGCGTTTTAGTTACTTATGAGTATCACTTCTCCTTTGAAGTTAATATACATGCTTGGGGCCATATTTCACCTTTGAACCAAGTAATTGCTGACTTTGAGAGGGGTTATTGTTGTTTACAGCATCGATATTCCTTGGGTGCCTTTTAGATTTTAGCTTCAAGTAGTCCACCATTCATCTGTGATAGTTCTAATGTTGATTGTGCATAATTTTGATTTGTCTTTATGTTTTAATCTATATGCACGAGCAAACAAACAGTCATGTATTTTTATGGCTCAAGCAGAAACTATAAGGCAGATGGAAATAATTGGAGACAATTGTTTGTTCGTCAAATTACTGGTAAAGAAGTGGTGGTATGCATTTCTTCCAATTGTAGCTGAATATTAAGATCATAAATCAAAGCCAGCTTAGCTAATGCTGCAAGGTGCGCGGTGTAAGGTAGTCCAAGAAACCTTCTTTCCTTTCATTTTTGCATTGAGATTGAAAGCACTTCAATTTGAGTGGAAAGTGTGGCAGCAATGCAACCAAAAGCTGAAGCATCATAAGTGAATATGTTGAGTTGTTGACTAACAGTGTAAGGTGTAGAATGAAAAGCTAATTGGTATCATGACTAGCTGGCTTTTCTTGGCACCCCTTGACAAGGGGCAATCAATCAATTGCAAAGATTGTTGTATAAAAGATTGAATCTTTCTTGAACCTAACATGTAAATTTCAATTTCTCAACCTGCCTGCCTTTTTGTATGCACAATTGCACATTCATATTTTAAAAAGGAAATCAAGAAATTCATCAGCTTTTAGATAGAGTGCCATTGGCACCATTGACATTTTGTATTGTCTTTTGAGCTTTCTCTTATGTTTGACTAGCTGCAGACAAGTTGCTTCCCACCTCCATGCCTAAGTTTCTGTTGTATTTAGGAGTCTAGGACCAGGCTTAGTCTTGTCATTATTACAATATTTAATATACAAGAAAATTTCATTTGTATGAACATGGGAGCCATACTAGGTAGGGGATATATTTTTTCTTTTTTTCCTGTATAAATCTTCAGGATTAATGAATATTGAAGTAGAAATTATGGCTGGCAGGATGATGTTAGTGATGATTGTATGATAGGCAGAGAGAATGACACTCCTCTGAGCTGCTGTTGACGTTTCAGATAAATAACAATATTTTATGAGTAATAATTAAGTGATGAAATACTGAACCTTGTCCTTCTGGGACCATAGAATTTTCCGAAACAACATAAAATATCTCCTCGTGTTGGGGAAACCTGCAACAAAATCAATTTAGGAGGTGAGGGAATCAGAATGCTGTCGCATTCATTCAACTAATTCCTTCAAGATCTTCAACTTTTATAAATTTACTAGTACATCGTTTTCTCCTTCAGTTTTTCTCCAGCAGGGCACTCAAAGATTTGTAGTCTAAACAGAGAAAGAAAGAACAATGGCTACTAACAATTGCGAATCCTCAGGTCTGCAATATACTGTTAGATCCATCAGTTTACCATCAAGGTTGAATCCTAATGCCATCAGACTTGAAGCTGAACTGAACAAGTTGAAGCAATGGGAAGCATCTTCAGTTTCGATTACAGAACCTTTGGTTGGGCTCGCTGAACTGTACAATTTCACTCAGGAGCTCATGGTTTCTTCAAGCACAAAACAGGCTCTCCTTCAACATCAAAATGGGATCATAGTGGAAGAATCACTGGAAAGATCTGTTGAGTTGCTGGACTCATGTGGCGCCATTTGGGACTTGTTTTTAACGATTAAGGAACGTGTTCAAGAGCTACAATCAGCCCTGAGACGCAAGAATGGCGATTCCAGCCTTGGAAGTGACATAAACACTTATCTTTCCTCTAGAAAGAAAGTGAAGAAGGAAGCAGCAAAGAGCCTCAGAGCATTGAAGCACATCGAAAACAGAGTTCTTCCTTCTTCAACCGCGTTGGATGTAGATCACAACGTAGCAACTGTGATCAAGATGCTTAGAGAAGTGACAGCCATCACGATCTCTATCTTTAGATCTCTATTGGTTTTCTTGTCTTCCCCTGTTTCTTCAAGATTGAAATCTAGTGGATGGTCTTTGATTTCCAAGTTGATGATGACAAAGTCTGCAGCTTTTGATAAAGGACATGCTCTCAATAACGTGGAGTGTGTTGATCTTGCTCTTGCATCCCTCCATGGGAGCATTAAGAATGGAGAAAATAAAGGTGAAGCCCAGATGGTGAGAAGACAACTACAAACACTTGATAGCAGAATCGAAGGCGTTGAGGCTGGTCTAGAATGCTTGTTCCGACGACTGGTTCGGCATAGAGTCACACTTCTCAACATATTAACACATTGAAAAAAGCAAAAGTGAAAAAAAATCGTAGATAGATTGATATTCAAGATGTAATTAAACCAAATTTTGTACTACTTGTGCTATGAATTTCAATCCAAAATCTGATGGTCGACCATTTCTTCTTCGTGTTATGTTGCTAGTTTGATTCATAGTGCGTTTTAGTTATCAAATTCATTGATTGTTCTGCATGGCAGTGTTTTTTCACAACATTAAGTAAATCACCCAGGTTGATTGACTTGAAGTCACCAAATAACTCAAGAACAAAACAGAAACAAGACGAAAACAGAATTAATGAGCACTTCCCATTAAGTAAATAGTTCAGCTGATCGCTTACCATTTATCAATTCTTGAAAGCCTTAGGTTCTCCCAGACATTTATGATTTTTTCTTGCTTTTTGTAGCCCTTTCTCAAGTGTTCTTGTTGTCCTTGATTCATAGATCTTTAGTTGTTTAAGAATTTCAGGACCCTTTTCCTAAACTAATTGGATCGTTTAGGAAAAGGGTACTGAAAACATGTCTGTGACATCTCTGCTTCAGAAAACAGAAATCCAGACTGACAAAGCTATGAATTAATGGTTAAGCACGGCAAATTGGCAATAGCGACATTGATGGAGATGGAAATCTAGTTTTACCTAGTATTTCTTGTCTGTAATTAGCACCAATCATTAATGGTGACAATTGAGAAACCAAAAGGAAGAACAAGGATTTGTTGGATTAATTGTTAACAAATACCCGTGAATCTAGCACATTATGCTTGGTTTCTTCTATGGAGTAGTATTTCTTAATCACAAATCACATGGTACTACGTACTAATCATTGAGGCTAATTGTCTGTTTGTGAATGATTATGGCGAAAAGGGTATATGTATGTACTTTTGGATGCATGTACGGTAGTATATGAATATATTCCAAGTTTGAATTGAATAATGCAAAATGTGGTAAACGCTAATCCTAAGTTCGATCCTAATCTATGCCGAAAACTTAGTTCAGACAATGGCATGATCCTTTGCAGACATTGCAGCACGATGCTCATCTTCAAGACTACAGGAAGATCCAATCTATTTAACTTTTGTTTCCTGTCGCAAGCAAGTTGTATTTTCACATGTTATCTGCAGTGAGTGATGGATGATCACTCCATTTTTCATGCCATTAATTGGTGAAAAAGAAGAAGAAGAAGGAGGAGAAGACATCATTTTGATGAGTTAAAATCAAGAGGAGCCCTTCAACAAATTACAGAGAGATTATATATGTTATGTGATATGATGAAAAGTGGGGAAACAAGTTGCAATTTGAAAATGATCATTGTCTCCTTGAAGCACCAACACCTTCTGCAACCAGCACATGTCATGAAGATTGAATATTCATTGATCCCATGCATGAATAAAAAAATGAACATAATAAAACTTGTACATTTTTAGCAGCAGCCTCCAAATTCATGGCCTGAACCTGAAACTGAAAGGGTTATTCTGAATTTCGCCATTATCGCTGTTCCCTCTGTGAAAGGGTTGCCAGCCATCAATGTTGAAAATTGGGGAGGCCACAGATTCTGATTAATTATGAAGCAGTAGATGAGGCCAATTTGCACCCAAATGACAATAACAATGACTTAATTACTAGCATGCATATCTTGGTGTCAGACTGACCTAAACGTTGGTGAGTTTTTGACCACAAAAAGTTGAGGAAAATGTTGGTTGTTGGGCTAAAACTAGCACTAGCTAGGAACAAGATCGACTAGTATCGCAAAGTTAAAAGAGTGTCTGTGCATGCATCGAATTGTAGACTGGAGATTAGGAATCTGAAAATGTTCTTTCTGTGTTACTAATTAGTAGCTTGAGTGAGACAATACAGCCTATTAATCTTTGTTTGATGAACAATTACAACAAAGTCAAGGGGAATCAAATTGAGTATTTATTGATCTTACCAAAGAATTTTGCATATTTTCTAATTTAGATAAGGAAGGAAAGAAAGGCCAGGCCCATAAAAATTAAGAATTTTTTGCATATTATAAAGGGAGGGAAAGAAAGGCCCATAAAAATTAAGAATTTTTTGCATATTATAAAGGGAGGGAAAGAAAGGCCATATTATAAAAAATGGGAAAAAGAAATTGATGTCAGAAGTGGGATTTGAACCCACGCTCTCTCACGAGAACCAGAACTTGAGTCTGGCGCCTTAGACCACTCGGCCATCCTGACCTTGTTGTTTATTTACCTCACCAAAAATATTTATAATAAGTTATGGACATGAACAGTTCAATTTGGGCCTCGACCCCGAATGTAAGCCCAATGGTCCCTGAGGTCCAGGTCCAGCCTTTATGATTCATGTAAAATTATAGGAAATTTCAACCAAACCCAAAATTTAGACCAGAATGAATCTGGTCATATTGATTATCTTCCGTGGTACGACTCGTATCAAGGTACTACAAATCATGCATATCTTCATTAATTTATAATCATCCTACACAATGGTTTATCCTATTATTTAATGGAGAAAAATCAAGGTTTCATTATGTTTTCATGGCAAATGAATGAACCGACCTAAGTGTTTCTTCTTCTTCCTAATTAATCATAATGTTGGCAAAAGAAAAAAGCATGTGACAATATGATGCATTTGTCGTCTCTTTGTCTTCCAATAAAAATGGTACCCTTCAATTTCACAGTGCATGAACTTGTTAATGTCCCCTTGTTTTCTCAAATCTAATCTATAATTAGTGTACTAACTGCATGCTTTAATCCTTGTTTCATTCCATCCATGTCTCCCTCTGTCGATCTGTTTTTCCTGCAGAATGCGTTTGACATGTAAGAATGAAATTTTTTTACTCGTTAATGATGTTGTGAGTTTTATTTATGTTGTATGTTGTGTATTCCTATTAAAAGAAGGGCAAAAGTTAGATGCATGAGAAATGGGGGACATGTGGGGAAGCAGATACAGTGATGTAAACAAGATCGCACAAAATCAGACCAAATTCATCAAAGCATTTGATCTCCCTCAGTTTCAGTGCTTCTCCTTTCTAGAAGAAGAAGAAGAATTAATAAGGAAAGATGATTTCATGGAATTCATACATGCACCTAATACTTCACTGTGACTGGGTACCATTGTTATACTCCCTCACATGGCCTCTGGCGTCACCGCCGGTGGCTGTTTTTGTTCGTTTTCCTTTCTGACAAAATTACATTAATTGGGGATAGAGATTTTTATGTTTTTCTTCCTCTCTAGCTAATTGATGGAGAAACAACAACAAAAACTAATGGATATTTTTCAAGGAAAATTAGGTATAATATATATCCACAATAAAGCTCTAATTAATTGGAGTTTTATTATAACAACGTCGTCGTCAGTTCCATGTTCACCAGCGCCGTTAATGAGCATCGTGATGATGATCAAGAACCCAATATGATTTATGAGAAGAGGAAGTCATTCACAAATGATGAATAACAAACAGTATACGCAAGTCCTAACGAATGATTTTACGCTTCGAAAACAAGCATACGTAGATCAGAAAAATCTTAATCGATGTTATTTGTGGTGTTCTTAGCCAATGTATTAGTATTAGGCCATCTAATTGCAGCTTTAATGAAGAAAGGAATATACGAAAAAAATGGATAAATTGAAAGGATGGAGGAAAAAGTAGACACAATTATTTAGTACCATAAAATTTGCATCATCATCACCGGAGGAGAGACATAACAAGCCATCCGTGCCTATTATATTAACAAAACTCCATTCACCATTTGGATTCATTTGTGTCCACTCAACTTTGATTAGTCCCATTTTAAAAACACCTCAATCTTTAATAGATTATATTAATTTCTCTGGTCATTAGTATTAATCTTCATTAAAAAATATATGGTTTGTCTCATTGTTTCTTCTCTTTTTCTTTAATTAATGAACAAAATAGCACCTCCAAACGAGACAACCATAGCCATCCGCGTGTGTAGAGAAACGCTATGTGGCATAAGCTCAGCAATTCCTATTCAAAAAACGTTACACCTCACTGCCTTTTCCCCCATAACCTTAAGCCATTAAAGCATTAAAGAAACGGCAAATGATTGAAACTTTGTTGGCCTAATGTCTCTCTATCACTGCCCACATTGCCAGCACATGTAGATCACATTTCTTTTTCCAGAAAATCACTCTTCTTGTCTCTTTCTGCAACTCTTCTTTCTATATATATACCCATGATTCATCACTCAAGTCTTCAAAAAATTCCATCATCAATATTCACAAATTGTCTATAACCTTTTAGTTGATCTTCAAGAGAAAAAATAAAGAAACAAAATGGACTCAAAATCTAGCCGCATTCGATCAATTAGTCTGCCTACCAGATCACATCCCACTACTGTTAGAGTTGATGAGGTTTTGAACAAGTTCAAGATTTCTCAAGTATCTTTAGGTTCGTCGGAGTTGATCTGCGATGGGATTTGCAGATTGGCGGAGCTGTATCAATGTATGGATGAGCTTCTCAACTTGCCCTCCACCGTTCAAGCTCTGTCTCAACAGGGTTTGGGTATGGGGGAAGAGTTCTTGGATGGATCGTTGAGAATCTTGGACGTTTGTGGCATCGTAAAGGAGATCGTTTCGCAGTTGAAGGAAAACGTTAGAGATCTTCAGTCTTCTCTAAGGAGAAGAAAAGGAGATTCCAGATTCGAATCGAGTTTGAATAACTACACTTGCTTCAGGAAGAAAACGAAGAAAGATTCCAAGAAATCCATGGCGGCTTTGAAACAAATCGATCAAGGTTTCGTCAATGGAATATTCTTGGATCTTGACGATCAACACGTCTCTGCGATTGTGAGAGTGCTCAGAGAAGTTAATTCAACCAGCATTGCTGTTTTCCAATCGGTTTTTATTTTCTTGTCTGCGAACTCCTCGAAGCGGAAGAAGACTAGCAAATGGTCACTGGTTGCGAAGCTGATGAACAGAGGCAGGGTGGGCTGCGAAGATCAACAAGAATCGCAGAACGAGTTGGAAAATGTGGATTCTGCAGTGCAGAGCCTGTGCAGAAATGATCAAAGTGAAAGCGAAAAGATCCAATTTGTTCAAAACAGATTGGTGACTTTGGAATCCGCCATTGCTGGCGTTGAGAGTGGATTGGAGGGTTTGTTCAGATGCTTGATCAGATCAAGAACCTCCCTCCTCAACGTTTTCTCATGCTAGATTCATATTCTTTGATCCCCAGATTCTGCATAGGCATACAAATTTTAGTAGATATGCTTATGAAAACTTGTACATTTTCATTGTTGTATACAACAAAAACAAAAGTACAATACCATTATGATCATGTATATTCCTCACCTATTGATGTGTTATTTCTCGTCTACTTAATTTTCCGTATTTCATTAACACATCTTCACATTCGTAAGAATCATTCAAATGCTACAACTGTTTTCATATTTTGACGGAAACTTCAAATTCTTTAATGTTGCGTTCGTCATAACTAGCAATTGTAGCAACTTGGGTTATGCTTACGTTATAGAATCTGGAAAATCTTTGCCCACATCTTCATACGTACGTTAATATATTACGTAATTAATAAACACTTGGGTACTAGCTAGGATTTTACAGCAAGTGTCATTAATTAATAAATAGTGAATATTGCTGATCTTCTGTTTCACGTGGTGAGGGAGTCATCACCAAGAAAACTCTCGCATGAAACAGATCAGGCATACGTGTGCTTAGTGGGATTGAGCTACAAATTGTACAGTAATCTTCTTGTTTTGCTGAGCAGAATTAGCTGTTCATTGGGGAATTCAACTGAATGGAATCTAAGCATTAATGGCTGGAATTGGATAATGAGAATTCTGATAACCCAACTCACCTCTAAAATCTTTATTGGCATTATGCTGTAATTAGTCAGAAACAACGTCCATCGATCTTCTTGAACTTCCATTCCACTTGGTTTGCACAATAATATCCCTTTAATTACGCTAGAAGAGTTCTGTTTCAAAAGTGTATAACTTATTATAAATTTAAAGATACAATACGTAAAAGAACTAATTTATAACCATTTATTCCATTACGTTGTAAAAGAGTCAAATTGATTAAGCAGTTGAAATCACGTATTGTCCTTTTCAAAGAGTCAAATTGATTGAAAATTAATCATTTGATAATTAGGTACTGCCAGAATGTGAGTTAAGTCTGTTTTTTTTTTTTAAACAAAAGAAATACTTAAATTAACGGGCTGAAAATATCGTCCAGCAGCAATTTGACAAGAGGCCTTGAGCCAAGCAATACAATTTAGAATTTAAGTAGATTTGAAAATCAGATCTACAATCTAGAATCAAAGTAGATCTGAAAATCAAATCTACAAACTGCAAATCTAGCATATGGCTAAGCAAAGAGCAACAAAATGTCACATACCTGAGCAGATCATTTGACCGGTGGCACAGGATAGATACTGAGTTCTGATATAACTCTAAAATTGACCCATGACAGAAGGGATCCATGACAAACAACTGAGGACGCCAACCATTGTTGGCTTTATTTTCACTATTTTCTTCATCAACAACTTTATCCAAAAATATGAAGTTAAAGACTTTAAAAATAAGTGAAGAACACAACTCCAAAAATGGAGCGGACAAAACTCTCTTAATAAAAGGAACAGAAAACTCTCAACTAGGAGAGACTAGAAAATTATCCGGGGGGGGGGGGGGGGGGGGGGGGAGAGAAATGTGAGTTAAGTCTGTTAATTGATGTCTAACGAATTAAAGAATTAAATTATGGCTGGTAATGCCCATAATGTCAAATTGGGCCTGATCTTAGAGGGCCAAAATAAAATTAAAAGCCCAATGGCTGTCAACTACATTTTAATTTTAATTTTAAATTTTTTTTTCCCCTTCCAACTACAAATTTTAATTTAGTTAGTTAGGAAAGAAGAAATGGACAAAATCACACCCAATTTAAGACTTTGTGGATGTAAGATGTGCACGAGTGGCTGCTTAAGGCTTCTCATCGTAATGTCACCTTGGATCCATGATGGACAACCTTAATTAATATTGCATGTGTATTATTAGTTTCAAGAAAGAATTTCATGGACGATTATTGCTATCATGAATAATTTAGGATTAAGTACGTGCAACAACCCTAGCCAATTAGTTGTCAAATCTCCTGTTTTGTTTGCTAACACAACTTAAGAGATATTTACGTCCCGATTTTGTTGTTTTAAGATTAGAAAGAGGAAATGAAATCACTTGTCCAAGATATATATTAGTGGAAAGTGTAATTTGACTTGCAATAATAAGTGAAATTATACCCTTAGTAGAATAACTGGAAGAAAATATAGTAGAAAACAAACCACGCATGCATGAATACTCAGTAATTGTGATGTATAGAAGATCATTCAAAAGTCGGGTTCGATTTAAAACAATTGTGTCTTAAACAAACCATACGTGCTCAATTACAATGGTGCCAAGTTATCCATTTTTTCACCTACCTTATCTTAGCATATTAGAGTAATCTTCTTGGATTAATTAAGGGTACCGCAAAGAGTCCACAAAAAGACAAACAAGCCTCAGCGAGCCACGTACCTTTTAGTTTTAGGTAAAGGAAATGCTATGTGGCAGAAACTGCACAATTTCTTCCCATGCAACGCAACATAAACATAACACCTCATAGCCTACATGCATTAAAGAACTCACAAAGGATTAGAATCATGTTGCCCAGATCTCTGACAAGGGATCCCTGACAAATTGGGAGAAGATCAGGTCTTGGATGGATCGTTGAGAATCTCGGGGACGTCTGCGGCATCGTAAAGGAGATCGTTTCACAGTTGAAGGAAAACGTTAGAGATGTTCAATCTTCTCTTAGGAGAGGAAAGGGAGACTCCAGCATGAACAGCTACAGTTGCTTCAGAAAGATGAAGATCAATTGCAGCTTTGAAGCAGATAGATCAGGGCCTCATAATGATGATGAAAACATCTCTTCGGTGCTCAGAGAAGTGATTTCAACCAGCATTGAAGTTTTTCCAATCAGTGTTGGTTTTCTTGTCTTCAAAGCCAATGTCAAGCAAATGGTCATTGGTTTCAAGATTGGTGTAGAAGTGGGATCATGTGAAGCAGAAGATGAAGAATCCCAGAATGAGTTGGAAAATGTAGATTCAGCACTGAAGAGAAAGGATCAAAGTGAAAGTGAAAACATCCAATTTGTTCAAAACAGATTGGCGACTTTGGAGGCTACCACTGATGGCATTGAGAAGGAAGTAGAGGGCTTGTTTAGGTGCTTGATCAGATCAAGAACCTCCCTCCTAAACATCTTCTCATGCTAATTAATTTGTCGGCAGTTTTGATCCCAAATTCTTCATAGGCATACAGATTTTAGAAGATATGCATATATATATGTACTGTAAATATATACAACAAAAGTATACTCCATTAATTGCTCATCAACTCTCTCTCTTGTGTCTTCTATATTTTCTATCGAATTATTACATGCATGGACATGGATGATCTCATCAAAACATTCTTAAACAAATTATTAATCTTGAATATCACACGCATATAAGAATTAATCATCCAAATGAGTAAATTATATATATATATATATATATATATTCTATCAACCCTTAATTTCCCAGAAGCTGCTATAGTATTGTTTAAGGAGTCAGCCAATTTAATTTGGCTTTATGATTCATGTTTAAGGTACAACATTTTTCTAAATACGTTGTACGACAACACAGAATCTAAAATTATCTTTATTTCCTCCCAGGGGAAGAAAAAGTTTTTATTCATTGTTATTAATTAAATTAATATGCACTCACAAATTCAAACCATGTAAGTTCGTAATTCATGGCAAACAAAATCGGTATGAACGATCTCATGTCCTCAAAGATATTAGCAAACAAAATTGGAGATTTTCCAGCTAATTGCCCCTAATTCTTGTACCAACTTTTCTTGTGATATATGTATATATAAAGACTATATTTTTTGTGCTAACTCTTTCTTCAACCCAACCTGTGTAATCTGGAGCAGCATCATTTGAGATCAATTATCCGAAATCTAACGCAAGAAATCGGACAAAATTTGTCTCAAATTATAATCAAATCGGAGCCATACGTGACAAATATAATTAACAACTCTTTCTGAAATTATTACTTGCACCTGCTTTTGATTGACTCCCCGATCGACCTCCAATTCTCTAAAAAAATTTAAAATTCCGGTAACATGCATGTTTCAATCTTGCATAGAATTTGTTTGTCGGGATCCCCCGTGTCTCAATCTCAGCATGAATGATCTTCAAAAAAGATGTTCTTTGTCGTTGTTTTTGATGGATTAAGGTTCCACCAAAGGAGGCAAACCCCAGAAAAGCCATGCTGTTAGAGAAGAATGGTATGAATAGCAACCACCTTAAATTAGATGTAAGAAACGACAAATGATTAGAAGCTTGTTGGCCATCTGTCTGGCCTCCAAAAATTGTCAATGCCAACATTGCCAGCACATTTTGATCACAGGATCAATAATCTTCAACTATATATATATATATATATATATATATATATATGTACACAATGCTCAATGTTAATTCTGCACAACAACTCAAAGCTCTTGTCTAATCTGAATCTTCAAGAAAAAATACATAACAAAAATGGCCTCCCACATTCGATCAAACAGTTTCCCTAGAAGCTCTCATCCTACAACTCTCAGGGTTGAAGAGGTTTTGAACAAGATCAAATCATCTCCACTATCATCATCAGAGTCCATCTGCAATGGAATTTGCAGATTGGCTGAGTTGTATCAATGCATGGATGATCTTCTCAGCTTGCCCTCCACCATCCAAAGCCTTTCTCAGCAAAACAATCAGAAACTGGGAGAGGAGTTCTTGGATGGATCATTGAGAATCTTGGACATCTGTGGCATGGTAAAGGAGATCATTATACAGTTGAAGGACAACGTTAGAGATGTTCAGTCTTCTCTTAGGAGAGGAAAGGGAGACTCCAGCATGAACAACTACACTTGCTTCAGAAAGAAAATGAAGAAAGATGCCAAAAGATCAATGGCAGCTTTGAAACAAATAGATCTGCAGGGTCTCAATGACGATGAAAACATCTGTTCGGTGCTCAGAGAAGTAAATTCAACGAGTGTTTCTGTTTTCCAATCTGTCTTGATTTTCTTTTCTTCAAAGCCAAAGTCAAGCAAATGGTCACTGGTTTCGAGATTAATGCACAAGGAAAATGAAGATGAGAAAGAATCCCAAAACGAGCTGGAAAGCGTAGATTCATCCCTGAAGAGTCTGTGCATGAGAAATGATCAAAGCGAAAGCGAAAAGATCCAGTTGGTCCAAAACAGACTGGAGACTTTGGAGGCTACCATTGATGACGTTGAGAAAGCATTGGAGGGTTTGTTCAGATGCTTGATCAGATCAAGAACCTCCCTCCTCAACATTTTCTCATGGTAATCTTTTGTCAATTGATGGATCTTTGATCCAAAATTTTCATATATAGGCGTCCAAATTTTAGAGGATACGCTTATAAATGTAATATTATGTTCATATATATACGATGAATACAACAAAATTAGATATACTCCTCATGAACTATCGCGTGTGATCATTAATTTGCAGCTATATTTATTCTCTTAAGTATATATCTTCTGCTTTTTAACTTACCGAATGAACTCGATTACTGAATGTTGAATATATTTGTTCTACGTGTATAATCTCATTCAAGTTAGTGAAATTTTTAAGTAAAAAAAAAAAAACTCAAGTTGGAGGTGGTAAAATGACGTAGTTTTACATATATAATCTTACTCAAGTTAGTGAAATTTTTGAAGCAATTTCAAGATAACAAGATAAAATAAAGTAGTTTCAAGTTAGTAAAATAATATCATTCTACTAAATACTTTTAAATAAAATGATATCGTTTTACATTTAACCAATGTATTGGACAATTACACACCATACCCTCGATAAGAAAAGTTTAAATTTACAATCAAAAAGAGAAAAAAAAAAAAAAAACTGCAAATCCAAATAATTGCTTATGAATCTAGCTAGGCACCCCGAACCGAGAGACAATCAGTCTAAATTAACAAACCACTTAGGTATGTGGCTACACTGGGTCCCTTGTCTGCCAACCAAAAACCAATGAAAATTACGAGTCTTATTTTTAATAATATCTATCAACTTACACACCCAAAAAAAAAAAAAATTCCAAATCCAAATTAATATTGCTTATGAATCTGGCTAGGCTCCTCCAACCGAGAGACAATTCAAGTCTAGAGAGTCTAAACAAACCACGTAGGTATCGAGCAGAGCAGCCACGTTTTGAAGAGGAAAGTCAATGTGTCACAAGCTGCACAATTTTCGGTCGATGAAACGCCACATAAACATCACATTATTCCCCATAACCAACCGTTAGGTATTAATTAAATAAATACCCAATGATTATAACTTTGTTATTCTCATTTTGACCAACTTCCAACATTAATGCCACCGCATGCATTGACTCCATCTTCATCTCTATATATATAACTCAAAAGTCTTGTACAAACTCCATCATCATCACAACTCTAGCTTGTCCAGTTTGAATCTTGCAAAAAGAAAGAAACAAAAATGGCCTCAAAATCCACCCACGTTCGATCAAACAGTTTTCCTAAGGGATCACATCCCGCAGCTCTCAGAGTTGAAGAGGTGTTGAACAAGATCAAATCATCTGAGTCTGAGTCGATCTGCAATGAGATTTGCAGATTGGTTGAGTTGTATCGATGCATGGATGATCTTCTCAACTTGCCCTCCGCTATTCAAGCTCAGAAATTGGGTGAAGATCAGGTCTTGGATGGATCTTTGAGAATCTTGGACGTTTGCGGAATCGTGAAGGAGATCGTTTCACAGTTGAAGGAAAACGTTAGAGATGTTCAATCTTCTCTTAGGAGAGGAAAGGTTGACTCCAGCATGAACAATTACACTTGTTTCAGGAAGAAAATGAAGAAAGATGCCAGAAGATCAATGGCATCTTTGAAACAAATCGATCAAAGTCTCATTAATGATGATGATCAAAACATCTCTTCGGTGCTCAGAGAAGTTACTTCAACGAGTGCTGCTGTTTTCCAATCAGTCTTGATTTTCTTGTCTTCAAAGCCAAAGTCCAGCAAATGGTCATTGGTTTCAAGATTAGTAAAACAAGGAAAAGATGATCAAGAATCCCAGAACGAGCTGGAAAGTGTAGATTCTGCCCTCAAGAGTGGAAACATCGAATCTATTCAAAAGGGATTGGCGACTTTGGAGGCCACCATTGATGCTGTTGAGAAGGAATTGGAGGGTTTGTTTAGGTGCATGATCAAATCAAGAACCTCCCTCCTCAACATTTTCTCATGCTAATTTGACAGAAACTTTACATATATAGGCATACAGTTTTTAAAGGATATGCTTATGTATACAGATCTATGTAAATGATACAATTTTGTTACAAATATATACAACAAAGAAATACAAACATAAATTATACTCTCAACTCTGCTGTGTTAATTATTTTCAGTCTTTTTCTTGCTTTCTCTGTATCATTTCCCAACTAATTAATTAACTTGAATTCTTGAAATGGAGATAGTTTTCACATACCCTTGAAGAGTTGTATTTTTGAACAATAACAAAGCTAAGAAACAGATGAAAAAGCACAATTTTGACTGCGCTTATAACATCTTTTTGCATGGTTAATTAACATAACATGTCATAGATCGATTATTAGATCTCATGAGAAGAACATATGCATGCTGAATTTAGATCGATCCGGCCCCACGTACACGGGTTCAGTAGATATTCTACTTGACCTTGCAATTATAACTGCACACGAGTTTCTCATGAACCAAATTGACTGTCTATTTTCTTACCGATCTCACATACAGTAGATAAAAATTTGGAAAGATCGCATGACCAACTCCATTACTCACAAGTCCTGGAAAATTCCTAGCTGTATGAATTATCATTCCAGGCATAAACCCAAGTTGAATTAAAAGTTAGGTCAATGAACGCAATCATCCTAGGATTTCTCCTCATTGATTTTAGCAGACAAAATTTGAGATTTGCCAGCTAATTTGATGGTAATTATAACAAACCATGACTCGTATTCAGCAATGATAACACAAATAATGCATTCAAAGTTGTCTACTTTCATGTGATCAGGACACTCGTGCACAGGTAGGATTAAAATCTCAGATCATCAAACGTTTGAAATCACTAATAGCGCAGCATATGTTCAAGTCAGGACAAAGAAGCCGCCCGTGTGTGCAGAGCAAAGAAGCCACGTTTTTCCAAGGAAATTACGCTTGATGAAGCACCAGAAAAACATCACACCTCATACTCATAGAGGCTTCATGATTAATTAGTCATAGTTGTTTGAACAATAATACTTTCTAAATCCATAAATTAATGAGTTTATTAATTGTTTCTAAGAAGCCATACGTGCACATATATGTGTGTGTATATATATATATAACAACTCCATTTTCAACTTTTTCATTTTTTCGATTCTGCTATATATCCTATCCCTGCAGCTACCATATATATCGCGGAAATTAAATCCCAGATTCCATTTTGTTCTTTTTTTAAACATTTGAATCACATTATTTGTCTGTAGAGATGTCGCCACGTTTCAGCACTAATCTTTAAGAGAGATGTCCTTTGTCCTCGTTCTTGATGAATCAAGGCTCCTAAAAACGAGACAGGCCACGTAGGCATAGCAGAGCAACCACCATTAAGTAATGCATGTGGTGGCAGAAACTGCAGAATTCATCTTCATCAAACACATGCATGCAGAACAGAACACCTCACACTCTCACGGGCTCGATCGTAACTTAAATGATGTTAAAAAATGGAAAATGATTACAACTTTGTTGGCCAAAATGTTAACAATTTAGCAACGGTGAAGGGGCTGCCCGCATTTCCAGCACATGCATGTGTTCATCTTCCAGAATCCTGCTCATCTTGTCCCCTTCTGTGTTATGTGACTCTTCATCTATATATAAAGCTCTTAGTCTTCCACAGCTCCACCATCGTAAGCAGTAAGCTCTCTCTTGTCTAATCTGATCAGTTATCTCAAGAGAAAATACACACACAACAAAAATGGCCTTCCACATTCGATCAAACAGTTTCCCTAGCAGCTCTCATCCTACAACTCTCAGAGTTGAAGAGGCATTAAACAAAATCAAATCATCTGAACTTTCATCATCAGGTGCATCATCATCAGAATCAATCTGCTACGGACTGTGCAGATTGGCTGAGTTGTATAACTGCATGGATGATCTTCTCGACTTGCCCTCTACCATTCAAACCCTGTCTCAACAAAAAAATCAGAAATTGGGAGAAGGGTTCTTGGATGGATCAGTGAGACTCTTGGACGTTTGTGGCATCGCAAAGGAGATCGTTTCACAGTTGAAGGAAAACGTTAGAGACCTTCAGTCTTCTCTAAGGAGAGGAAAGGGAGACTCCAGCATGAACAACTACACTTCCTTCAGGAAGAAAATGAAAAAAGATGCCAAAAGATCACTTGCAGCTTTGACACAAATAGATCTGATAAATGATGATCAAAACATCTCTTCGGTGCTCAGAGAAGTGAATTCAACCAGCATTTCTGTTCTCCAGTCAGTCTTGGTTTTCTTGTCTTCAAAGCCAAAGTCAAGCAAATGGTCATTGGTTTCGAGATTAGTCCACAAGGAAAACGAAGATGATCAAGAATCCCAAAACGAATTGGAAAGTGTAGATTCAGCCATCAAGAGTGAAAACATCCAATCTGTTCAAAAGGGACTGGAGACTTTGGAGGCTACCATTGATGGCATTGAGAATGGATTGGAGGGATTGTTTAGGTTCTTGATCAAATCAAGAACCTCCCTCCTCAACATCTTCTCATGCTAATTAGTGGATCTAATTTGATCCCAAATTAATCCTGCATAAACATCCGAATTTTAGAGGATCTGTTTATGCAGATACACCAATGTAAATCTCAACAGTTTTGTACATGATCAACATTTACAATATAGTAAATGATACTCGTCTCAACTCAACTCTTTTGTGTTATATATTCTGAGTTTTTCCCCCTCAATATTTACCAGTACTTTCAGACTTCTCATGTGATTAATGAACATCTAATCAATAATCTAATTATAAACAGGCTTTATTAATTTGCAAAGCGATAATTAATGAAATTGTACTTGTTTGTCTCCCTTACATGTGGTGATGAAGAATTGAAGAGTCACACCAACCCAGAAAACTTGTAATGGCCAATTCGTGGAGAACATTACAGATCAGACGGAGGTGTAACGTACGTGTGTGATCAGGGGCGGAACCAGGAATTTTTTTGTACGGGTGCTAGACTAATTTATAATTTTCTTTGCATCATAAAATACATATATTTAAAAATTACAAATTAACACATCAACATTCATAATTATAAAAGTCATAATTAAACACCTATAAATAGGATAAATACATACTATTTATCTTCATCGTCACTTGAAGAAGCACCTGTGCTCATGTGATGAAGTCGTGACAATTGCGATCTACGTTTTCTCATCTTTTGAAAACGATCTAAAATTTTCTCATTTTTAATCGTTTGGAAAATACTCTTCTCCATGTATACAACTAAACAGTCATTCGTCCACTCGTCTCCCATTCGGTTACGCAAATCGGTCTTGACAATCTTCATAGCAGAAAATACTCTCTCAACAGAAGCAGTCGCAATTGGTAAAACCAGTGCCAACTCAATCAGACGATAAACTAATGGAAAAACAGTATTCTTACCCGTTTTAACCATTTTTTGAGCAAGATTTCCCAAATTGCTTATTGAAGAAAATTGAGGATCCAACCGCAAATTAATAATGAAACTTTGAAGTTGACGCTCAATGTATAAATAGTCATCAGCTGAGAAGTCCTCTGGATACAAATTAGCAAGACGCACGAGCTGATCAATCCGAAATCGAGAGAAAGAATCTCTTGGATCAAGACATGCTATGCAACCAAGCAATTCAGTGCTACCCTCTGAAAAACGGTCATTCATCTCCATCATGATTGAATCAACAATCTGACATTGTAACAATGATAAAATTAATAATCAAAGTTTTTCAAAGAAACAAAATAGGGTGACATATATAAAAATATTACCTTAATAAAAATATCATTTCGATAGTAATGCAAATTGGTGATCATAGTTTATGAAATCCCTATTTCAAACCCTAAGTCCAAACCATAATTTAGGCTCAATTACATTTACATGTCAACCCAAATACAGAAATACTCAAACTTGATTTTATAGTATATAAATTTAGACATGCTATTATCTAATTTAACTAATAAAACTAAACTAACCTCTAAATTCAATGGATATTAATCAAAGAGAATAATAAAGTTCTCCCGGTCTCCACCGAAATCTGCAAACAAAATCAAAAGAAAATTAGTAAGTTTAAGTTTAATAGTGAGTTCTTGAATAAAAAAATGAATGAGGAGAAAGCAATACCTCTTGCTGCTTGCTGCGTGCTGCTTACTGCTTAATGGGTGGGAGACAGGGAGGAGCCGCCCGCCGCCGACTCGCCGAGGGAGACATCAGACAAGTGAAATAAAAAAAAATGAAGGAGTGAAAGGTTTTTCTTTTTTTTTTTTGATATATTTTAGTGGAAGGTGGGCCAATCAGCCCACTTCCTTTGATAATTATGTTTAGCCCACTTCCGATTATTTTTTTCTCCTCCTTGTGGCCTCTTGCAGCACACATCATATCTTCCGGTTTATTTTAGTGGATTGTGGAAGGTGGGCCAATCAGCCCACAACTTTTGTCTGGTATCTTCTTCTCCAAGAGGCAAGAGACCAAAACGCACCCGCCGGCCGCCGCTGCACTGGTTTTTCCGGCACTTGACAGGTGCTTGGCAGTGCTGGAAAAATTAAATCTGCCTACTACTATGGTAGATTTTGGAGCTTGGAAGGTGCTTCAGCACCCGCCAGCTCCCCCTAGTTCCGCCACTGTGTGTGATTAATTAGTAGATTTTAGCTACAAATTATAATAATCCCATTAATATTTAATCTTCATCGAGCTGCTGTTTCTGGTGATGAATTAGTTGTAGTTTATTTTTATGTCATTCGGATCGGTAGCCAAACATTAATGGCTACATGCATGTGTTTCATTTCAGCCACCCGATCACCTCCTTAATTCTCTAAAAAATGGTGAAAACATGAAAAAAATAACATTAAGCAAAATATAGTAATTACGAGAGTATACAGAAGCAATGGGGGGTGATTGTTTATGATTTAAATGTATCTCATCAGTGGTGAAATGAGATTTTTTTTTCCCCCCCACACTTTATTGGATATTTGTGGTGGTGTGATTTTTTCTTGCTTCATAGTTTTAATTAGTTGAATTTAAAAAATCTATAATTAATACGTAAATTATCTATCACCTTGCTAGTCAATTAATGAACTAAAACAAAATTAATTCGCTTGATCATGTGTGTTAATGAATTATGATTATCAATAGCTATACAAGAATTTAATTCCGACAAAAAAAAAAAAAGAAAATTAAATATTTGTAAAGTTTCATATTTCATTTTGTAAGCATAACCATATTAAACCTAAGAATATGACTTTTCATGCATGCGTGCATATATAAACATGTAAAATAACAAACTTGTCTCCAATCACTTAAATGCTGTTTACAAAATTGCAGACCATCCACTGCATGCAAAAATAGAATAGAACCACTCCATTAATGGCGATTCCTCCAGCTACCATTGATCACAAAAAATTTCTGTGGAAATCTCAAATTAATTGTCTCCTCCATACCTTGTTTAGGGTTTTTTTTTTTTTTCTTTTTTTAATGAAAGAAGGCTTCTCCAACCGAGACAAGCCCTCAGCAAGCCACCTAATTAGATCTGCAGAATCAAAGGAAATGCTGTATATATGTGGCAGAAACTGCTGAATTCCTCCGGATAAAATGCATTGGAAACAGAAAAACCTCATATGCATCTATATTGATGTGACGCAAAATATCCGGTATAGAATGTTCCGGTTGGCCCAGTCGAGGTCTTGAATGTTCAGGCCCAATATAGAGATTGACGGCTGAAATGAGTGATGGTAAAGCTTGGATCTGGGCTTCTTTAGCTCGGATCAACGTGAATGAGAGTGTATGGCTCGGATCTGGTTGAAGAATATTCTGTTACCGGAGACAAACAGTAAAACAAACGGGGCTATCCCCCTGTTCAACTCCGACGATCAAGTCAGCAAAATAAAAGAGATAAACTGTATTGACCAAGAGCTTAAGCATAAAGAAGATTGCGTACCTAATTTAGCTTGATGACTTAGTATTTATAGCCATACTTTGACATGTCCGTTGCGCTATTATGATCTGTATTTCCAACTACTCTTCCCCTTTTTACGATGACTTTTACGCTCATGTCATCATGGCCTGACTTTTGGCTATTTTTCCATCATTGCTATGCGTAATTCCTGCATGTATTCAAAATAGGTTCCTGGTCCTATAATGATTTCTAGCTATTATGTCAATGTTATCGTTATTCCGACCTAACTTTCCCAGGCTCGGTTATGGTGACTGTTATGATGTCAATAGGAAAACCCTGTAGAGCCGACCTGGGATGATGACCGGCTTAAGCCTATCTCTTTGGCTCGGTTTGATGGAGGGATTTCCGACCTAACTAGAGATTTGGGCCTTTTATACATTTTGTCTTCTTGTTGTTTATGTTTCCTTTTGTTTATTGGGCTAGACCCAATAAATACTTATTTTTGTGCATACCATATATATATATATCCCCGCCATTAACGGAGATTGTATTAAACAAATGGCATATGATTAAAGCTTTGTTGGCCTTTTGTCTTCCACAATTGCCAATGCCACCACATGCTCATCTCGTCCTTCTTCGATCTACAGAGTCTGTTCATCTATATATATAACTCAAGAGTCTTGTGAAACTCCATCATCATCTCAACTAGCAAAGTACTATATACTTACTTTTCTCTCTAAGAAAAAATACAGAGAAAACAAAAATGGCCTCAAAAACCAGCCATATTCGATCAAACAGTTTTCCCAGCAGATCACATCCTACAACTCTCAGAGTTGAAGAGGTTTTGAACAACATCAAATCATCTGAGCTATCATCATCCGAGTCAATCTGCAATGGCATTTGCAGATTGGCTGAGTTGTATAAATGCATGGACGATCTTCTCAACTTGCCATCCACCATCCAAGCCCTCTCTCAAGGGGGTGAGGAGTTCTTGGATGGATCGGTGAGAATCTTGGACGTCTGTGGCATCATAAGGGAGATCGTTTCACAGTTGAAGGAAAACGTTAGAGATCTTCAATCTTCTCTTAGGAGAGGAAAGGTTGACTCCAGCATGAACAACTACACTTGCTTCAGGAGGAAAATGAAGAAAGATGCCAAAAGATCACTCGCAACTTTGAAACAAATAGATCTGGCTCTCTGCAATGATGATCAAAACATCTCTTCGGTACTCAGAGAAGTGAATTCAACGACCATTGCAGTTTTCCAATCAGTCTTGGTTTTCTTGTCTTCGAAGCAAAAGTCAAGCAAATGGTCATTGGTTTCAAGATTGGTAAAACAAGGAAAAGATCAAGAATCCCTGAACGAGTTGGAAACTGTGGATTCAGCCCTCAAGAGTGGAAACATCGAATCTATTCAAAAGGGTTTGGAGACTTTGGAGGCTACCATTGATGGCGTTGAGAATGGATTGGAGGGTTTGTTTAGGTGCTTGATCAAATCAAGAACCTCCCTCCTCAACATTTTCTCATGCTAATTAATGGATCTTTGATCCTAAATACTATATAGGCATCCAAATTTTAGAGGATATGCTTATGAATACGGATGTAAATCTCAACAGTTTTGTACATGATAAATATTTACAACATAGTAAATTATACTCTCAAGTCAACTCTCTCGTGTTATTTTCAGGTATTTTTTATCCTCCCAATTTTTACCAGTACTTTCAGCCTTCTAATGTGATTACTGAACATCGATCTAATCAATACTCTAATTATAAACAGGCTTTATTATAATTTGCAAGGCTAACGAGCTCATTTTTAATCGTTTGGAAAATACTCTTCTCCATGTATACAACTAAACAGTCATTCGTCCACTCGTCTCCCATTCGGTTACGCAAATCGGTCTTGACAATCTTCATAGCAGAAAATACTCTCTCAACAGAAGCAGTCGCAATTGGTAAAACCAGTGCCAACTCAATCAGACGATAAACTAATGGAAAAACAGTATTCTTACCCGTTTTAACCATTTTTTGAGCAAGATTTCCAAATTGCTTATTGAAGAAAATTGAGGATCCAACCGCAAATTAATAATGAAACTTTGAAGTTGACGCTCAATGTATAAATAGTCATCAGCTGAGAAGTCCTCTGGATACAAATTAGCAAGACGCACGAGCTGATCAATCCGAAATCGAGAGAAAGAATCTCTTGGATCAAGACATGCTATGCAACCAAGCAATTCAGTGCTACCCTCTGAAAAACGGTCATTCATCTCCATCATGATTGAATCAACAATCTGACATTGTAACAATGATAAAATTAATAATCAAAGTTTTTCAAAGAAACAAAATAGGGTGACATATATAAAAATATTACCTTAATAAAAATATCATTTCGATAGTAATGCAAATTGGTGATCATAGTTTATGAAATCCCTATTTCAAACCCTAAGTCCAAACCATAATTTAGGCTCAATTACATTTACATGTCAACCCAAATACAGAAATACTCAAACTTGATTTTATAGTATATAAATTTAGACATGCTATTATCTAATTTAACTAATAAAACTAAACTAACCTCTAAATTCAATGGATATTAATCAAAGAGAATAATAAAGTTCTCCCGGTCTCCACCGAAATCTGCAAACAAAATCAAAAGAAAATTAGTAAGTTTAAGTTTAATAGTGAGTTCTTGAATAAAAAAATGAATGAGGAGAAAGCAATACCTCTTGCTGCTTGCTGCGTGCTGCTTACTGCTTAATGGGTGGGAGACAGGGAGGAGCCGCCCGCCGCCGACTCGCCGAGGGAGACATCAGACAAGTGAAATAAAAAAAAATGAAGGAGTGAAAGGTTTTTCTTTTTTTTCTTGATATATTTTAGTGGAAGGTGGGCCAATCAGCCCACTTCCTTTGATAATTATGTTTAGCCCACTTCCGATTATTTTTTTCTCCTCCTTGTGGCCTCTTGCAGCACACATCATATCTTCCGGTTTATTTTAGTGGATTGTGGAAGGTGGGCCAATCAGCCCACAACTTTTGTCTGGTATCTTCTTCTCCAAGAGGCAAGAGACCAAAACGCACCCGCCGGCCGCCGTTGCACTGGTTTTTCCGGCACTTGACAGGTGCTTGGCAGTGCTGGAAAAATTAAATCTGCCTACTACTATGGTAGATTTTGGAGCTTGGAAGGTGCTTCAGCACCCGCCAGCTCCCCCCTAGTTCCGCCACTGCAATGATCCATAAAAAATTTGCTCATGATTATAGTAACCATCTAATAATTTCTAATTACATGGTTTATTAACAGATCTTATAACATTAGATCTCATTTGGAGGACATGTTGAATGAGTTAAAATTACAGCAATATATATATATACCAAGTAAATCTAGTTTTAGGGAAGACAGCCAAGAAAACTAGTAGATCCCACCACCACACGTACGCACGCGGGTACGTACAGTAAATATGAGCTTCATCGATCGATCAATTCTTTAATATTCTAATTCTTTCTAGCATTGATAAACCCACACGACTTTCTCATCAACCCAAGTCAGATAACAAATTAAGGCTTTCAAAGCCAAAATCATCAGAAATTAATGGTTCCTGTTCCTAGAGATAATTAAAGACTTAATTTGTTGGTGATTTTGGGATACATATCATTTGGACAAATTGGTTGACCAACTCCATTATTCATGATCAGTACTCTTGGGAAGAATTTCTTAATAATTAGCTATATGAATCAATTTTTCCAGCCTCAAATTAACAAGTTGCGCATGCATACAAAGTTAGGTCAATGAACGTAATCAGCCTAGCTAGGATATCTCCTCTCGCGTCGTAGATTTTAGCTCATAAAATTAAAGATTTGCCAACTAATTAATGGTAATAAAAAACTATCTATAATTCATCTCATATTCAGCAATAATAACGCAAATAATGCATTCAAAGAAAGTCGTCTAAACCATTAATGGAAACACTTCATCTTCATGTAAAGCCACTCGTGCACAAGTACAACCTCAGATCATCAAACGTTAGAAACGGTGGCAGCTTTATATCATCTATTTTTATGAATTTTAGGCTCGCCAACCGAGGTGATCGATTAGTGACACCAAGCCATGCACACGTAGGTGTAGAGAAGAGGAGCAGCCACGTTTTCATAAGGATATTATGCGTGGCATAAGCTGCAGCATTCCGCTTCATGAAACACCACAAAAACGTATCTCATCTGCAGGGTGGTGAAATCTGAATTTTTTAAATTATTTTTCCTCTCACATTTATGGTGTTGTGGCTGTGTTTTGTTTTATGAAACCTATCAACTCCTACATAGTTTTAATTAAGTAGTTGAATTAATTAAACTAATTAGGTCATGAGTTAATCGGGTTACAGGTTAAAAAAAAAAAAAAAAAAGTCTATGATGAATAACTGAATCGTCTATCAACTTGCTAGTCTACTAATCAACTAAAAATAATTAATTCCAGTTTGATCATGTGTTTAATGAATTACTATGGTTATCAATACCTGTACGTACAATTATACAAGAAATTAATTCCGATAATATTTAAAAAAATAAATTAATTAAATCTCTATAAAATTTCATATTTCATTTTGTAAACATAACCATAGACATTTAGTTAAAATTATAATATAAGATTAAAGTCCATATAAATTATGTATAACTAACTTTTCATGCAAGCACGCATATAAACATGTAAAATAAGAAACTTGTCTCCAATCACTTAAATGCTGTTTACAAAGTTGCAGACCATCAATTAATGGCGATTCCTCCAGCTCGCTCCATACATTTTAAGAAATATTTTTGCTGTAATCACAAAATTTCTCCACTGTCCTAATTTGTTTATGTTTTCTCTAATGAAATAAGGCTTCGATCTCCAAAGAAACTGCATAATTCCTCTTTGATGAAATGAATTGGAAACAGAAAACCTCATATTAAAGAAATGTCAAATGATTAAAGTTTGTTGGGCTATTGTCTTCCACAATGGCCAAGTTCATTGCCACCACCATATGTTGATCTGAGTTTTATATTCAGAATAATGCACATCTTGTCCCTTCTTCTCTATTGAGTCTTTCTTCTATATATATAACTCGGGGTCTTGTGAAACTCCATCATCATCTCAACTAGCAAAGTACTACTTGTTTTCTCTAAGAAAATATACACAGAAAAAAGAAAAATGGCATCAAAATCTAGCCACATTCGATCAAACAGTTTCCCCAGCAGATCACATCCTACAACTCTCAGAGTTGAAGAGGTCTTGAACCAGATCAATTCATCTGATCTATCATCAGCAGAGTCAATCTGCAATGGGATTTGCAGATTGGCAGAGTTGTATCAATGCATGGATGATCTTCTCAACTTGCCATCCACCATCCAAGCCCTCTCTCAACGGGGTGAGGAGTTCTTGGATGGATCGGTGAGAATTTTAGACGTTTGCAGCATCGTGAAGGAGATCGTTTCACAGTTGAAGGAAAACGTTAGAGATGTTCAATCTTCTCTTAGGAGAGGAAAGGTAGACTCCAGCATGAACAACTACAGTTGCTTCAGAAAGAAAATGAAGAAAGATGCCAAAAGATCAATGGCAGCTTTGAAACAAATTGATCAAAGTGTCATTAATGATGATGAAAACATCTCTTCGGTGCTCAGAGAAGTTAGTTCAACGAGCATCGCAGTTTTCCAATCAGTGTTGGTTTTCTTGTCTCCAAAGCCAAAGTCAAGCAAATGGTCATTGGTTTCAAGATTGGTAAAACATGGAAAAGATGAAGAATCCCAAAGTGAGTTGGAAACTGTGGATTCAGCCCTCAAGAGTGGAAACATCGAATCTATTCAAAAGGGATTGGCGACTTTGGAGGCCACCATTGATGGCGTTGAGAATGGATTGGAGGGTTTGTTTAGGTGCTTGATCAAATCAAGAACCTCCCTCCTCAACATTTTCTCATGCTAGTTAATGGATCTGATCGATCTTTGATCACAAATCCTAGCATACGCATCCAAATTTTAGAGGATATGTTTATGCAGATATAGGCAAATGTAAATCTCAACAGTTTTGTACATGATCAATATTTACTACACAATTATTACAATATAGTAAATTATACTCTGATCAACTCAACTCTCTCGTGTTATTTTGAGTTTTTTTTTTTTTTCCTCCAATAATTACCAGTACTTTCAGCCTTCCCAAGTGATTAATTAATGAACATCTAATCAATACTCTAATTATAAACAGGCTTTATTAATTTGCAAGGCAAGCGATGATTAATGAACTTGTACTTGGTTGTCTCCCTTACACGTGGTGATGAAGAATTAATTGAAGAGTCACCCCAACCCAGAAAACTTGGTAATGGCCAATTCGTGGAGATCGAACATTACAGATCAGACGGAATTGCATGTGTGTTTAATTAATTAGTAGATTTAAGCTACAAATTACAACCTTCATCTGTTGTTTCCGCAGCTGATGAATTAGTTGTAGTTTACTTTTATGTCATTCGGATCGGTAGCCAAACATTAATGGCTACATGCATGTGATGTTTCATTTCAGCCAACCCAATCACCTCCTTAATTCTCTAAAAAATGTAATTACTAGAAAGAGAAATAACAGCTGAAAATGGTTTTTAAAAGATGGTGAAAACATGAAAAAATTATATTACTGGGGTGATTGTTAATAATTTAAAATGTATGTCATCAGGGTGCTGAAATGATATGGTGAGTTAATTGGGTTAAAGGTGAAAAAAAAGGTCTATAATGAATAAATGAATCGTCTATCAACTTGCAAGTCAATTAATTATATAAAAAAAAAATTTAATTCGTTTGATCACGTGTGTTTAATGAATTATGATTATCAAAAGCTGTACAATATATTATACAAGAAATTAATCCCCACAAATTTATTTAAAAAAAAAAAAATTAAATCTCTAGCTATAAAGTTTCATATTTCATTTTGTAAACATAATCATGCATAGACAATTCATTTATAAGATAAGTGGATATAAGTTATAGATACGAATATATAGTAACTTTTCATTCATTCATGCATGCATATATACATGTAAAATAATTAAGAAACTTGTCTCCCAATCTCATAAATGTTGTTTACAAAGTTGCAGACCATCCACTGCATGCACAAATATAACAAATCAATTAAAGGCTCCATAAATTTGTTTATGGTTTTCTTTAATGAAAGAAAGCTTCTCCAACAGAGACAATCCCTAATCAGATTTGCAGAAGCGAAGGAAATGCTGGCAGAAACTGCAGAATTCCTCACCTCTTGATGAAATTAATGCATTGGAAACAGAAAACCTAGCTACCTCTCATATGCTTATCCCCGCCAATAACGGAGATGGATCGAATTAAAGAAATGGCAAATGATTAAAGCTTTGTTGGCCTTTTGTCTTCCACAATGGCCAAGTTCATCTTGTCACCACCACATGTTCATCAGAGTTTTTATATTCAAAATAATACTCATATTGTCCCTTCTTCGATCTATTGAGTCTTTCTTCTATATATATAACTCAAGAGTCATGTGAAACTCCATCATCATCTCAACTAGAAAAGTACTGCTTTCTTTCTCTAAGAAAAAATACAGAGAAAAAAGAAAAATGGCCTCAAAGAGCAGCTACATTCGATCAAACAGTTTCCCCAGCAGATCACATCCTACAACTCTCAGAGTTAAAGAGGTTTTGAACCAGATCAACTCATCTGATCTATCATCATCTGAGTCAATCTGCAATGGAATTTGCAGATTGGCTGAGTTGTATCAATGCATGGACGATCTTCTTAACTTGCCATCCACCATCCAAGCCTTCTCTCAAGGGGGTGAGGAGTTCTTGGATGGATCGGTGACAATCTTGGACGTTTGTGGCATCGTAAAGGAGATCGTTTCCCAGTTGAAGGAAAACGTTAGAGATGTTCAATCTTCTCTTAGGAGAGGAAAGGGAGACTCCAGCATGAACAACTACAGTTGCTTCAGGAAGAAAATGAAGAAAGATGCTAAGAGATCACTTGCAGCCTTGAAACAAATAGATCAGGGTCTCAGCAATGATGATCAAAACATCTGTTCGGTGCTCAGAGAAGTGAATTCAACGAGCATTGCTGTTTTCCAATCAGTCTTGATTTTCCTGTCTTCCAAGCCAAAGTCAAGCAAATGGTCATTGGTTTCAAGATTGGTAAAACAAGGAAAAGATGATCAAGAATCCCAGAACGAGCTGGAAAGTGTAGATTCAGCCTTGAAGAGTGGAAAGATCGAATCTATTCAAAAGGGATTGGTGACTTTGGAGGCTACCATTGATGGTGTTGAGAAGGAATTGGAGGGGTTGTTTAGGTGCTTGATCAAATCAAGAACCTCGCTCCTCAACATTTTTTCCTGCTGATCAATTCACATTTGATTCACAACTTTACATAGGCATACAGTTTTTAGAGGATATGCTTATGTACATACACAAATGTATATATATATATATATGAACAGTTTTGTACTTAATATATACTACAACAAATACAACAACATAAATTATACTCTCATCTCTGCTGTGTTATTTTTCAGTCTTTCTTTCGATCATCTCCCGACTAACTTGGATTCCGAAATGAAGATGGTTTTCACACACCCTTGAACATTTGCAGAACAATAACAAAGCTAGAACACAGAAGAAAAAACACAATTTAACTGCGCTAATTAACATCTTTCAATACATTCTATCGATCTAATTAATGATCCATACAAAATCAACTCAATATACTACCGGGTTGATTGATTAATTAATTAGTAACCATCTAATAATTTATAATTGCATGGTTTATTTACAGATCATATATAGATCATTAGATCTCATGCAGAGAACCCGTTGAATGAGTTAATTCCAGCGCTACACTAATACAAAAAATAAGCTGTTGCAATACTTTTGAAGAGACTTGTAATTAAAAAGTGTTTTAGTAGAAGAAAATCAATGAAAAGGCTGTAACACTTGTAAAAATTTGTAAAAAGGTGCTTCCTAGAAAATGTTGCAACACTTTTATATTACATATTTAGGAGATAACTTTTATAAATGATCGCATATAAAGGAAAAAACTTATGGCAGTAAATCTAGGATTTATCGATAAAGACTTAATTTGTTGTTGATGTTGTGATGCATATGATCATTTTGGACATTTTGGTTGACCAACTCCATACCATTTCACAGGTCTTGGGAGAGGTTCTTAGCTATAGGATTAATCATTTGAGCCTCAAACAGTTGCATCAAAAGTTAGGTCAATGAACGTAATCAACCTAGGATATCTCCTCGTAGATTTCAGCGACAAAATTGAAGATTTGCCAACTAGTTAATGGTAATAACAAACTATGAATCATCTCATATTCAGCAATAAAACGCAAATAATGCCTTCAAAGTCGTCTACATCATTAATGGAAACACTTCATCTTCATGTGAAGCCACTCGTGCACAAGTACAAATCTCAGATCATCAAACGTTAGAAATTAATAACAATATTGGCAGCTATATATCATCTATTTTTATGAAATTTAGGCTCGACGATTAATTAGTGACACCAAGCCATGCGTGGCACAAGCTGCAGCATTCCGCTTCATGAAACACCACAAAAACATCACACCTCATATAGCTAGAGGCTCCATTATTTTGACTGTTCAAGCTAGCAAGAATACATACTTTCTAAATAAGGCCAATTGAACACCAAGAAGCCATCCGTGCACAAATATATATATATATATATATATATATATATAACAACTCTATATATTGTCAATTAATTTTCATTCTTTTGATTATGTGATCACAGCTAGCTACCATATTCTGAAAATCTGAAAATCCCAGATCCTTTAATTTGTTCTGTTTTTTCTACTATTTGAATCACATTATTTGTCTGTAGATGTCGCCACGTTTCAGCACTAATCTTTAAGAGAGATGTCCTCTGTCCTCGTTCTTGATGAATCAAGGCTCCTCCAAACGAGACAGGCCACGTAGGTATAGCAGAGCAACCACCTTTAAGTATATAAGTAATGCATGTGGCAGAAACTGCAGAATTCCTCTTCATCAAACACATGCATGCAGAACATAACACCTCACACTCTCACAGGCTCGTACCTTAAATGATGTTAAAGAATGGAAAATGATTACAACTTTGTTGGCCAAAATGCTTACAATTTTGAAATGGCGAAGGGCTGCCCACATTGCCAGCACATGTATGTATGTTCATCTTTCAGAATCTTGTCCCCTTCTATTCTGTGACTCTTCATCTATATATACAAAACTCAAAGTCCTCCACAACTCCACCAGTAATTTGCTGATTAGCTTTCTTGTCTAATCTGATCACTTGTGAAGAAAATTTACAGAACAAAAATGGCCTTCCACATTCGATCAAACAGTTTCCCTAGCAGCTCTCATCCTACAACTCTTAGAGTTGAAGAGGCACTGAACAAAATCAAATCATCTCAACTTTCATCATCAGAGTCAATCTGCATTAAGTTATGCAGGTTGGCTGAGTTGTATCAATGCATGGATGATCTTCTCAACTTGCCATCCACCATTCAAGCCCTATCTCAACAAAACAATCAGAGATCGGGCGAAGGGTTCTTGGATGGATCATTGAGAATCTTGGACATTTGTGGCATCACAAGGGAGATCGTTTCACAGTTGAAGGAAAACGTTAGAGATCTTCAGTCTTCTCTTAGGAGAGGAAAGGGAGACTCCAGCAGCATGAATAACTACACTTGCTTCAGAAAGAAAATGAAGAAAGATGCCAAAAAATCAATGGCAGCTTTGAAACAGATCGATCAGGGTCTCATTAATGATGATGATCAAAACATCTCATCGGTGCTCAGAGAAGTTACTTCAACTAGTACTTCTGTTCTCCAGTCAGTCTTGATTTTCTTGTCTTCAAAGCCAAAGTCAAGCAAATGGTCATTGGTTTTGAGATTAGTCAACAAGGAAAATGAAGATCAAGAATCCCAAAATGAGTTGGAAAGCGTAGATTCAGCCCTCAAGAGTGGAAAGATCGAATCTATTCAAAAGGGATTGGTGACTTTGGAGGCTACCATTGATGGCATTGAGAATGGATTGGAGGGATTGTTTAGGTGCTTGATCAAATCAAGAACTTGCCTCCTCAACATTTTCTCATGCTAATTACTGGATCTTTGATCCTAAACCTCGCATAGGCATCCATATTTTAGAGGATATGCGTATGTACACAGATGTATATGTATCGATCTGAACAATTTTGTACATGATAAAATATTTACTACACAGTTAATTACAAAATTTATTATACCCTCAACTCTCTTGCGTTATATATTTTGAATTGTTCTTCAAATATACCCTCAGCCTTAAAGTTTTACAGTCCTGGGATTAATTGCATCTCCCCAAACATGGCGGATTCACCATTATAAGCGAGTTAATTAAGTATAATTTACTGAGATATGATTAATTAGCTAGTGAAGAGTCATACCTGCAGCCATGAAAACTTGTAATGGCTAATTCATGGAGAACAGATCAGAGTCAGACTTACGAAAACCCATGTACACGCACGTACGTTATACAATTAAATTTCATCAGTTTATTATTCCATCTGTTTCTGACGATGGATTTGTTTGGCTTTCCCTCATATTTGGAGGAGCCCAATTAGACCCATTAGACTGTTTTGTTTAAACCCTTTCTTTAGGGATTTGGTGGGCAGAGTATCGTGCGTCCAGATAGCAGCAAGAGGAAAACCGCAGCATTTCTCTTTGCCAGGACCAGTTCAGCCAAAACGGAGATTTCTCAGCGATCAACCGTTGGATTGTCCTGAAACTTTGCCACAGTGTTCACCACACGTAGAGGTATGTTTTGAACGGTGGAGATCTGGTTTTGAGCATTTTAAGTCCGTCTGCTGTGCGTATAACAGAGACGTGAGTTTGGAGAAATCTTTGGTTTATTTGCTATATTGATTCTTATTGTGTTCCAAGATTGTGTTGTATATCTTGATGTTGTTGATGGATGCCTCTAATATCTTGATGTTGTTGATGAATGCCTCTAATCTGAATTAGAGAGAACTCTTGGTTGTACCCATTATTGATTTTAGTGGAGATTAAGTGGCCTAAGGTCCCGTGGATGTTTCCTCCTTGTTAACGGAGGTTTTACCACGCTAAAATTGTTGTGCTGTCAATTTGTTCATTTGTTGCTTGTTTCGTTTTGATCTCTATTTATTTGTTTCCTAAAAGATTCACACAAAGAAGGAAAATATGGTTGATTCCACTGTTTAGAGTTTGTTTAAGTTTGCATTGAAATAGTGGATCTTCCAATAGAATTAATAGTTTATTTTGGTGTCATTCGAATTGGTAGCAAAACATTAATGGCTCCACCAATGAGGTTTCCGATCAGCCAACTCATCTCGCATCATGTGATAAAAATACTCCGAATTCCAGTGACTTTATGAATTCTTGTTTCTCCAAGCCGTGAACTAAATAAATAAGATTATAAAGGATTAAGGAGAAAGAAAAAAATCGACGAAAAGGACTAAAAGCAAAGAAAAACGGTGAAATGATGAAAAGAGAAAACTAAATAAGAAAATACACTACTAATTAGAATCAGTTTGATAAAACTTAATGTTAAAAATGCTGATTAATTGATTATGTAATTAAAATCCATACGTTGTAAACAGTATAGTTCGTAAGTGAATGAAAATCTTTAATCACTTTATTTTAAGTTTGATAAGTATGTTTATATGAATTCAGAAATATAGATATCTATTATCTTGTTTAATTGACCGATTGTAATGATGTAGCCTATGGTATTGAAGTTGTACATGGTTGAAACTATGATTTCAATCAAATTTCAAAATGTAGTGAAAATTAATGTAAAAGTATGCATTAGAAAACATTAAAACTTATGCTAGAATATAAAATGTGATTCAAGAACCATGATACCATGTAGGGCTTACAAAGCTTTTGGAATTCTATTATGAAAAATTACGACTTTGGTAGGTGTTGATCGACATGCATGTTTAGATGGTGCTTTTTGTGGCAGTGAAATAGTTTCTTTGTGACCGCTCTTCCTCAAAAGTGTCTTTCTCCTGCAAGAAATTCAAACAATATAATCTCATTTGTCTTGAATGTATAAAGTTATACAAGTATTAATTTTCATTTTGTAAACATAACCATAGACAGATTTCATTAAACTTATAAGTTGACATATATAGCTAGCTAGGTTAGATATAGAGGAGAATATTCTATGAATTAAACCTAAGAATATAACTATTATAAGCATCATATTCAATGGATCATTTCGAAAGGATCCAACACAGTAAAACCAAGAACAAACTTGTCTCCAATCACTTAAATTCTGTTTGCAAAGTTGCAGACTATCTGCTGCATAAATATAACAAAAAATTGGCAATTCTTTCAACTACCATTGATTCAACACTTCCATACTTGTAAAATATGCAGTAATCACAAAATTTCTGTGTGGGAATCGCCCAATGTCTCACCGATCGATGTCCTTTGTTTATGGTTTTTTTTTTTTTTTTAATGAAATAAGGCTCCTCCAACCGAGACAAGCCACCTAAGATGTGCATAAGCCAAGAAAATGCTACGTGGGAGAAACTGCGAGAATTCCTCTTGATGAAATGCATTGGAATTTGGAAATATAAAACCTACCGCATATGCTTATCCCCGCCAATAAGGGAGATAGAGAATTAAAGAAATGGGAAATGATTACAACTTTGTTGGGCTATTGTCTTCCACAATGGCCAAGTTCATCTTGTCACAACCACATGTTGATCTGTGTTTTTATATTCAGAATAATGCTCATCTTGTCCCTTCTTCCATCTATTGAGTCTTTCTTCGATCTATATATATATATATATATATATATATAACCCAAGAGTCTTGTGAAACTCCATCATCATCTCAACTAGCAATAGCAAAGTACTAATTGCTTCTCTAAGAAAAATACAGAGGAAAAAAAATGGCCTCAAAATCCAGCCACATTCGATCAAACAGTTTCCCCAGCAGATCACATCCTACAACTCTCAGAGTTGAAGAGGTGTTGAACAAGATCAATTCATCAGATCTATCATCAACAGAGTCGATCTGCAATGGAATTTGCAGATTGGCTGAGTTGTATCAGTGCATGGACGATCTTCTCAACTTGCCATCCACCATCCAAGCCCTCTCTCAAGGGGGTGAGGAGTTCTTGGATGGATCGGTGAGAATCTTGGACGTCTGTGGCATCGTAAAGGAGATCGTTTCACAGTTGAAGGAAAACGTTAGAGATCTTCAATCTTCTCTCAGGAGAGGAAAGGGAGACTCCAGCATGAACAACTACACTTGCTTCAGAAAGAAAATGAAGAAAGATGCCAAAAGATCACTTGCAACTTTGAAACAAATGGATCAGGGTCTCTGCAATGATGATCAAAACATCTCTTCAGTGCTCAGAGAAGTAAATTCAACGACTATTGCAGTTTTCCAATCAGTCTTGATTTTCTTGTCTCCAAAGCCAAAGTCCAGCAAATGGTCATTGGTTTCAAGATTAGTAAAACAAGGAAAAGATGAAGAATCCCAGAACGAGTTGGAAACTGTGGATTCAGCCCTCAAGAGTGGAAACATCGAATCTATTCAAAAGGAATTGGCGACTTTGGAGGCTATCATTGATGGCATTGAGAATGGATTGGAGGGGTTGTTTAGGTGCTTGATCAAATCAAGAACCTCCCTCCTCAACATTTTCTCATGCTAATTTGATTGGAACTTTACATATATAGGCATACATTTTTTAGAGGATATGCTTATGTATACGAACAGATCGATCTATGTAAATGATACAGTTTTGTTACAAATACATACATCAAATACAAACATAAATTATACTCTCAACTATTCGATCTGTGTTCATTATTTCCTGTCTTTCTCTTTCCATTATACCAAAACGGAGATGGTTTCCGCTAACCCTTGTCTTGAAGTAATTTACATTAACAAATGAAACAATAACAAGGCCAGAAAAAACAAAACTCTCATGAGACAGTTTTACTGACATCTTTCACTGCATTCTAGATCTTTAAAAAAAAGTGCTCATTGGTATATATGAGGTTGATCATTAATAAACATCAAAGAATCTCTTACTGCATTGCATGGTTAATTAACGTCAAGTGGAGAAGAAGCTTTGGCAGCACGAATGAGTTAATTACAGCTCCCTCCCTCCCTCCCTCCACGTGTTGAGGAAAGTCAACCAAGAAAACTAGCTATTAGTATTTTCCACACGCGCAGATTAATTTGAGCTAGCTTCATCACTGTTTTCTTGCTGAATAATAGCTGTTTATTTGACTAGTTGATCTTCTGACTGTCTGTCCAACTCCTATTCTCCTTGTCTTCTCTTACAATAGAAAAGTAGGCGGTAGATCCAATGATTTGTGACATATGAATCATACTCTTCACTGTGACATAGTAGATTAGGAAGACATGAGTTGGGCAACCAGAAAATCTGATCTCGTTTATTTGATGTCATTGTCATCAAATAAACCACCAAGCATTTATATATATATATATATATACCACCAAGCATTTATAGCTCCATACGTATACGTACGGGTTTCTTTCTGATCAACCTAATTAGCTAATCAGCTCTGCAATTAATATTAACCCTTTTCAACTTTGAAGCCAAAACCATCATAAAAAATGGTTCTGTTTGTGTTCTTCCCAATGAATTATAATAGATGACTTTACTTTACCGGCCCACTCCATTATTCAGAAATCTTAGGCACACGGAACATCATGAATATCGATCATTTTTTCCAGTCTAGAACATTACAAGTTAGGTCAATGAACGCGATCAGCAAACAGTAGATTCAGCAGACAAAACTGGAGATCTGCCAACTAATGGTGACAAACTGTGACTCGGATTCACCAATATTAATAAGGAAATACGTATACATTAATTCAAGTGGGTTGCTTAATGGAAACATGTTCATGTGAAGCCACTCGTGCACGCCTACCATGCAAATCTCAGATTCATAAAACGTCAGATCATCAATGGCATCTATTCAGGTAAGGACAAAGAAGCCGCCCGTGTGTTATTTTTATTATGCATTTGCATTTGACACACGGTTTCCATAGTTATCATTAATGCTCTCTGAACTGAAGCCATGTGATTTTGTTCCTTTGGCTTTGCAATCTTCCGTACCCTAAATAGGAGGGATTTCCTGTTCCTTTTAAATCTGGGCTGCAGTTCATAAGCTACTTCCTACAAAGAACGCCACTCTTCGCTGAAGGCGTGATTTAGTCACCTTATGCGACGCACGCCTTCACTCACTGCCCGTCAATTGGATTTTAAATGTGTGATTTTTACCCTATTTTATTTATTTTTTTATTTTTTTCCTTTACCTTGGCTTAATTAATGTACGAACACCAAGTATTTTTGGCCACTGTTTATATTTTCCTCTCTATTTAAAATATATATATATATATATATTACTCCTTAAAATAATCTAAACATATAAAGTTTCTCTTCTAAATACTACAGCAATGGTATGAGTTATAAGAGTATGATGTTTTACGAAATACAGGCACCATTTAAAAGCTTTAATGAATGAAAAAACAAAACTACCATTGTATGCTCTTCCACCACCTCTACCCAGATGCTGCAGAGGTATGAGCATACATCTGCCGTTGCCGTGCAGAGATATGAGAATACTCCTACCGCATCTGGGCAGAGGTACCTGCATTTTGAGTGTGAGATGACTATATTTATTATGCTATCTTTAGAGTAATTTTGTCGTTTCAAGGCTAAATTTTCTTTTAATGGTACCTGCATCTAGTAAGATAGTGCCCGCAAATAACGTCACCCTCTGCCCAGCATGTTCTATAATTTCCATAAAACAATAGAGGGGTGAAAATGGAATTTCAGAAATTGAATAATTATCGGGGGCGGGGAGGGGGGCAAGAAGAAACTTCGTCACAAAAATTTAATTAATTGTTGTCCACAAACCATACGTACGTGTACAAATAAATAAACTCCACATTATTTTCCCCTCTACCATATATTATTGATCCAAAATTCACCATATTTCCAAATCCATCTCTAATCTTTTCACAAATTTTTAATTAACCCCATAACTTCTCTGTCGGGATCTTCAGTAAGATGTGCTTTGTCCTCGGTTATAATGAATCAAGGGCCTCCACCAAACGAGACAATCTTCATCAAGCCAGCTTGGAGTTTGAGGACCTGGAGAAGCAGCCACCGTTAGATCAAATGCCAAGTGGCAAAACACAACACGTCGACACCTCTCGTTAAGCTTGAGGTATTAAAGAGATGCCAAATGATTAATCCTCTGTAGGCCAAATTTCTAACAATGTTGAAAGCCAACACATGCTGATCCCAGTTTTTTATTCAGAATATTGCTAATCTTTTTCCCTTTTGTAACTCTCCATCTATATATATATGTATTGACTCAGAAGTCTTGAGCAATTAATCTTCATTAGCAATAAGCTCTAAAGATAAAAACAAAAATGGCTTCAAAATCCAGCCATGTTCGATCAATTAGTTTGCCTAGCAGGTCACATCCCACTACTCTTAGAATCGAAGAAGAGTTGAACAAGATCAACGCGTCTGAGTCATCCTACAACTCATCACAGTCGATCTGCGATGGAATTTACAGATTGGCGGAGTTGTATCAATGCATGGATGAGCTTCTCAACTTGCCTCTCACCATCCAGGCGATGTCTCAGCAGCAAAATCAGAAATGGGGCGAAGAGTTCTTGGATGGATCGGTGAGAATCCTGGACATCTGTGGCATCACGAGGGAGATTGTTTTGCAGCTTAAGGAAAACGTTAGAGAGCTTCAGTCTTCTCTGAGGAGAAGAAAGGGAGACTCTAGCGTGGAATCAAGCCTGAACAACTACACTTGTTTCAGGAAGAAAATGAAGAAAGATGCCAAGAGATCAATTGCAGCTCTGAAGCAGATTGATGCTTCTTCATCAGCCGTCTTGGAGCTTGATGATCAACACGTATCTGCAGTGATTAGAACACTCAGAGAAGTTAATTCAACAACCATTGATATTTTCCAGTCGATCTTGCTTTCCTTGTCTGTTCAATCTTCCAAGCCAAAGTCAAGCAAATGGTCTTTGGTTTCAAGATTGGTACAGAAAGGGAAAGTGGGATGCGAAGATCAACAAGAAGCTTTAAGCGAACTGGAAAACGTGGATTCAGCACTCAACAGCCTTTGCAGGAATGGTCAGTGTCAAAGTGAAAAGATCCAGTTTGTTCAAAACAGAATGGAGCATTTGGAGGCTGCCATTGAAGGCATGGAGAATGGATTGGAGGGACTGTTTAGGTGCTTGATTAGATCAAGGACCTCCCTCCTAAACATCTTTTCATGCTAAATCCTGCATAGGCATGCATCCAGATTTTAGAGGATGTGCTTATGAATACAAGTGTATATAAGCAATTTTGTACTATAAATTTGTACATTCTCCAATACATTCAAATTTGTGCATCTGTTTACCTCACCTAACTTTTTACTATACGTATTCATAACAACTCGAATCCATCTATCAACAGATATGGCTCAAGAAAATCATGATAAAAGCAGTACAATTCATCGAAGCTCTAACATATGTATGATTTGGAAATTAGTCAAAACTATGAAAATGTACGTTATATTTCAAAGGAAGCTATGATGCAGTGAAAATTAAGAGTAATTGAAAAATCACAGTTCAATAGATTTCAGAGATGCCACCATTAACACATTAATATATTGTATAAATGTACTTGTTTTGTCTCCCTCCACCCGTTGAGGGGCTCCATCCGTGAACTTGGAACCTAGTTGCAGAAAGGACTACACGTGTGGTTAGCAGATCTATACTATAGCTAGGAAGCTCCCTGTTTGTAGTCACTAAACAAAGGACAAAATCAATAGGGCCACTCTAAATGCTTTTCTGATCAACCAACTAAGCTGTAAATCCATCATTTTCAAGTTATATTTCAGAACTTCTCCAAATTCTGGTGTAGTTTCTATATTATATGATCTCAAAATCTGTCCTGTGAAAGTCTGAAAACTAAGCAGGAATGCTTACGCCTCTCTAGAAACATGACTTTTTTAGTGGGGGACGAATTGAATATGACAGGTAACTTTGCATCAAAGTGTGTTTTCTCCTCATAGATATCAGCATATGAAACTGAGATTTAATTAACCACTAGTGGGCATTAACTTAATCAGTCACTCTGCGGCACGTCTAATAATTTAAGAAACTATTAGCTGTGTATTGAGCAATAATAACCACAGAAATGATAGCATTAATCCGGAACCTTCATGTTGTCAACATTAAGGGGAACATCATCAGATAAGGCCAGCCACTCGTGCACATCTGCATAGGATGAGGACAAATAAGAAGCCATTCGTGTGTAGAATCTAGAAAGTTTTTTCTAACACGGTTTTCTATGATTTACTTTACTGATCATGTCTTAACCACTATATCCATTAATTTACACCATGAAGTACTCAGATTATTATTTAGATTCCTCTTAGTGTATGACACGCAAATCTCTACAATGCATGCTATTTTATCAATTACAAGCTTGGTTGTTGAGGGATATCTTTCTAAGGGTTCTAAATGAGAGGAGAGAATCTTAAAGATAATTGTTCTTGTACCAACAATATATTTAGTCATCTTTCTACTAGTTGTTCAAAATGACAACAGAATCTCAAAGACTAAGAATTGTTCTTGTAACAACTATGTAGTTGAAATGTAAGAAAGATCCTCAGTGGATAAGCCCCCAAATCGTTGAAGGTGAATAAAAACAAGTCTTCCAAATTTGTGGAACAGAGAACTCCAATTTAAAATTGGCCATTTAGGCTCTGTTCTCTTGTGGCTTTGGTAGATGAAATTTTATTAGAGGGAAGTTTTTTGTTAGAAATTTTTTGGAGGGAAGTTTTTTTTGGAAAATTGTGTAGGTGAGAGATAAAAAAGTGTAATGATTATGTTATTTTTTGAATTTATGTGAGTAGGTATTTAGAGGAAATTTTAAAATTTTAATTTTAAATTGTTAAAAAAGTGAAATTATTTCTTTGTGTAAAGTTTTGGAAAAAAAAAAAGTTATGATTCTCTACCAAAGCCACAAGAGAACAGAGCCTTAAAGTGATGATCAAGAGAGAACAGATTCCTTGGTTGCTCCAAGAAAAGGTGGGTGAGAGGAAATCTATATCCAAATGGGGCTCTAAACTCTAAACCAACTAATTAAACATTATGGAATTCGTTGAACAAAACCAAAGGATAAGGAGGGTAGCTGCACACGTGCTTTGTTAATAGTTTTCTTTCCTAAATTACCTCCATCCATAAAGCTTTAAACTTTAAGAGTTATTCTTGAAGATGGCTATTATTTCCTCGAGGTCATAAAGAATCCATTTTGTAATACTATTTTCTCCCTCTTTCAGTGAAACGGAAGGAGTATTATAATGCAATCATTGAAGGGTAAACAAAATGTGGCCATACCTGATAAATTACTGCATTATGAGATCGATGAGGGCTAAGAGCGTTGGCGAATGGCACCATCCCATCCCATGTGTTCCAAGAGACAAACACACCACCCAAACACTCGTGAAATGGAAAAGAAGTACCTACATTGACAACAAACTTCTCCCTCATCAACAACAAGAAGAAGTAAATAAATGTTAAAAACATAAGCCACTGCTGGGCAAACATCTAACAGTAACACAACTGTTTTTCATGGAGAGAGAGAGCCAAGTATGGAAGCACTTGCTTTGTTAAGAGCAATGCACAGCTCATTTTGTCTTCTTCCATGTTAGCTTATAGATCCATAATTTGCTGTTCATCATGGACGACTGTACAAAAAGATAAAGTCCGCATCTTTACAAAAAAAATTGGGTTTTTTTCCCCCCAAAAATGAAAATGTTAGCCATCATCATCAGGATTCGGACTTTGTAATTTCTAACTACTACTTCAAGGTAATTAATCAACACACGCACACAAAAAGCAAGACAACAAAGGAATGAATTAAGGTAAACTTAAACTAAAATTGAAGAGAACCCTATAAATTTCTACATGAAGACGGTTTGTTCGTTCCGGTGCCTGACTGCCTGGTGATCATTCGGTAGTAAGCGGCGGAGGAAAGGAGGCCGACGATATCCAGTGTTACGGCCCTAAAGAAGAGGCGGGAAAGAGAAACCTCTTTCAGCTGTCACGCCTTTGAGTGCAACATGCATGAAAGCGCTCTACATGCTCGCGCCTCCAAATACAGGCAGTTTGGGCCTTTTTTGCTCTTTTTCTAACTTTCTTTTGGGTTAATATAATATTCATTCGGCCCATTTGCAAGCACTTAATTATTTATTCACAAAAATGAATTGTTAATTATTAATGTCAGCTCATATTGCCAGAACAATAAAAACCCCCTATAAAAACCCCTAAATTCCTTAAATGTGGAAAACTTCCAACTACATATCAAGCCTGAAGACAACCCAACTCCCAGTGGAATTCAACCAGAGAGAGTTTCCCCCAAGTATTTTGCAGTACAATTCAACAAAAACAAAGGCCAGCAATAGTTTTGTAACTGACCTTTAGGAGTTAGAAATTAGCTAGGTTGAGGCAATCGAATAAAAGTCTGTAACGATGAAGGTTGAAGTAATCAAATGATTCAGTTTGATTGAAGAATTAAGGGTGTTTCAGTTTGTTGGAAGAATTCAGGGGAGAAAAAAACAGACCGAAATTTTTTTGGGAGTGAAAATCGATAAGTTGGAGAGGTGAATGAGTTGGGGTTGATCAATTAAGGGCAATTTAGGAAGATTGGTAATTTTTTGCTCTGGTAATATCAACTGTCATTATTAATTTACTCCATATACAATGGCACCATTTTCAAGTACAAGCCGCAGCGGCAAGCAGATGATCATCCCCAAATCAACATTTTCCCTCTCCATTGGCCTTCCAATTATTGTTGGGTTGGGTGCCTTACTCTTCGTTGTGTGAGACATATTAATTGTATCTGAACAAATTTCAGCATATTTCATTTTTTAAAAAAAAAATACTAAAATTCCATTTCTAGACAATAATTGATCTCCAGTTGCCTCCTTCAAGACACAAAATAATGAACCATTTGCATATTCATCAACAATTAACAATATATATATATATATATATATATATATGTATGTATATGGTTGGCCAAGGTACATTAATTAATCTTCCCAACCATTATCGAACCCGTGGGAATTTCATTTCTTTATATATATCCCACAATGACAAAAACTCATTAAATTTTTCTTGTTTGTCGTGTGGTTATTGAAGAGTAGGGCTCAAGAACAAGACATACCAGCTATGGATTCCATTATACAATGAAAGTCGCCTACCCAGCCACCATCATCATCGGTAGGAAGGAAGGAGAGAGGAGCTTTGAACATTTGAAGTTTAGCGCAAACAACGTAAAACAGACCCACTCGTGCACCCGTCCATATTAATTACTTACGTTGTATCCAACGATCCATATCCGTCGGCAACGAATTATGATCTCCATAGATCTTAAGTATCTAACAGAGTTCATCTTTGTAGGGTACTCCGGCATTTCCAGCTCTTAAATGTCTCTCTGCTGCTTCAATGGAGGTTCTTCCCATCCGGACATCCTTTCTCATCAAGTCTCCATTTCTTTGGGAGGCATAATTAACCGACTCTTATCCTCGGTTCGTGCGTCCTTCCATGGCGGTGGCATCGGTGCATGAAAGTACCTTCAAATTAACTCATCAGATAGTGCCCTGCCCACATAACTCTGTTTTGGATGAATAGAATAATCCAGTAACACAATTGTTTACGAGTCACAAAGTAGACTTTTTAATAGAACCTAAAATGAAGTAATGCTTTTGCTGGTGGAAGGGAAGCCTGGACAATAAAAAATCCATACAATATGTCTACATGCTTTCTTCCAATATCCTTAATTTAAAGACGTGATAACGAAGACTAACCTGCCAAAAGTGCCAAGTGCCACCTGCTCTTTCCTTTTCTTGTCCATTTCTTGAAGCTTAACCCTGCATATTTACATATATATATATACGTAAGTGAATTGATAGAATTCATATTTTGAGAAGAAGAAGGGAAAAAAAATGGCTGCCTTCAATCCAAAATCCCTTCTTCATCACTACAAACTCAGCTCTCTTAGCTTGCCCACAAGATCACATCCTAGTACAATAAAAGTAGAGCAATTGATAAATAAGGTGAAAACTTTGGAGACATGTTCCTCAATCTCCAAGGCTGATTCAATCTGCAATTCTCTGTTTGGCCTCAGGGAATTGTACGAAGCCGTGGAGAAACTGCTTTCCCTGCAGTTAACGCAGCAAGCCCTGTCGCGGCATCAAGAAGATAACAGAGTCAGTGAGATGGTTGATGAATCCGTGACGTTCATAGATGTTTGCAACAACACAAGGGATACAGTGATGCAGATGAAACAGGGCATTCGAGGGCTCCAATCATCTCTCCGGCGGAACAAGCTCGGAGAATCAAGCATCGAGAGTGACATTACTGTGTTCTTGTCCTCCAGGAAGAATTTGCAGAAGGAAATCTCCAGTTCCTTAACAAAGTTGAAGAACGTGGACAACAGGGCGATGATTCCTCTCCAGAACGCCGAAGATCAACAGCTTTCTGCCGTGTTAAAGGCCTTGACAGAAGCTAGCATCTTAACGATTTCAATTTTCTCATCCCTGTTGCTGTTTTTATCTGCGCCGGTGATGAAATCGAAGCCGAGTAGGTGGTCGTTGGTGTCGAAACTTATGCAGATTGGACAAAGGGAAAACCTGAATGAACTGGAGAACGTAGACATTGCTCTTGGTGATTTGTTGATGCCTGGGTCTTCTTCCTGCAGAGAAACAGGGGAAGAGAGGATTGAATCTGCGCAGAGAAAGTTGGAAGTTCTGGAAAATATTCTTGAGAGGGTCGAGAATTCGTTGGAGCATTTGTTCAAACACTTGATCCGCAACAGAGTTTCTCTTCTCAACATCTATTCGCAGTAGATTAGTTTTGTCGATTTTTCATAATGGCACTGCAGTTTGCAAACTGCGTGCAGTGTAGATATATAACAGCAAACGAGAATTGAATTTGAAGGGTTTGATATTAAAATCTCTTCCCTTCCAATCCTTGCTGCAAAATCTTTACATTCAAGAATGAAAATTATGGTTCTCTAAATTTTCCCAGGCTAATCTTCCTTAATTCTTGTTCATTTTCATAGTATTGTTTGTGAATTGGTTTTGTTTTTGGGCAAATTCTATCACCGCCCATGAAACTATCGTGAAATATCACTTTTGACCCACTTTTAGTTAATAAACTAATGAAAGCGGTCACTACTGGTCCCCATTCCGTTAGGACCATGAGCTACTAACCTCAATTCGAAGACTGCATTTGCAAATTATATTCATTCTTACAATTGTCACTACTTGAATTTATGAACTTATTTTTCAGTCAGTGTTTTGCTTTCGTTCTATGCGCCAGGAGTTTTCAAAGGAAAATAATTTCATGTTAATATTGAATTATTTGGTAAAATTGGATGAAAAGATAGCAACAAAAAATAGAAATCGATGTGAATGTTTTTTATCCTCAAGGATAACATGCAAATGACACGCGTCATTAGCGATCACTTTCATTAGTTCAGTGGTTAAAAGTGGGCATTTAGCGGCTAAAAATGAGATTTTACAATAGTTCAATGGCATGTGGTATAATTTATCACTTTTTAACCATAAATTTAATATATTATACTACATTTACATACTTTTCAATATTAAAAAAAATTATACTATTTAACTACACCTCTTTGCATTTTCAATACAATTCTTAAATCTAAAAAATTATTGGATCAAATCATGTTTGTAGAATTACGTTTTACTAGATTTAAGAATGATGGTAAATTAAGTAATTTAAAGTGTTGAAAATCATCTAACCACATCTATTTAACTACAACGACGAAGATCATGATGGCGAGACAGAATCTGGGCCCTGGGTAAAAGAAGGAGCGTCGGATGATGATGAGAATCAGTATGTGCAACCCCCCAAACTAACGGGAAGCTTGGGACTTTCTATAATTATGCGCTTAGATGACAAGTTCGGGTGAACTATAAAAGGCTCACTTGCCGACACCTGTGATGTTTAAAGTCACGTGTTAGGCCTCATTTCTGTCTTTGGAAATTTTAGTTTTTTACTTATGTTTTTCGTTTTTTCTGCATTAACAAAACAGGTACCAATCTCATTTAAAAAAGATAAATAGAACTACGTAAACAGATAATCTCGAACTTAATATCTTGTGCAAGTGATATCAATACTCAACTTAGATAATAGAAAGAAAAAAAGTAACACTAATAATTTCCTTGGCATTGGATACCCAAATATTCAATCAAGATCCATCACTTTTCGGAGCCCATAAACATTGACCCGTTCATCATCGCCAGCCCATTTTCTCATTCCGTCAAATCAAGTAACGGCTCCTTGAACGCACCAAAATGCACAGTAATCCTAAATTAACAAGTCGGTGGCGCATTCCTCCCACGCTGGCCCTGCCAGAGTACGCCACGTGTCCTCTCCTACAATTTTTTATTTCTTTTTTTCTTTAGTTTTTAGCTTTCACAGTTCTTTAATTCGCTTTCCATCTTAGATGACCGTTACACTTAAATGTGGCTTCAGAAATTCTCGCCACTATCTTCACTCCAGTAAGCGCACACAGCCAGAGCCCAGAAGCAATGACTGTTGCGAGCGTTGCAACCTACCAGTGCAAGAAGGCGATGAAGTTCGGGCTCTCCCTCTTCCGCAGCCGATTCAATTCTTCAAAATGGTCTTCTATTTCTTTCTTCTTTATTTTTTCCCTGATTCATGGAAAACCCTGTTTTTATTGCATAAAGATTTGCCCTTTAATTTCTAAAGTTTCAGTCTTTACAGAAAAAGGGGTTCTGGGCTTGTTGCTTTTACCACCCCCTTTGAATCAGCAATAATGTGTGCCTTTTTTTATGTGTTCTAATGATGATAATAGCAAGACAATGGCGAAGATGGCTGTGGCCAGAGTAAAGCTGCTCAGGAACAAGCGTGAAGTGGTGATTAGGCAGATGAGGAGAGACGTTGCTTTGCTGCTTGAGAAGAAACAGGATGCCACAGCTCGAGTGAGGGTAAGTTTCGTTTTACTTCCCTCAATTTTTTTTATTTTTATTTTTTGTAAGTTTGTGAACTTTTATGAGGCCCTTCAAGATTGTGGGGAATTGACTATGGACTTTCTTTATCTATGAGTTATTTAGATTTAGATGCCTGACAGGAGAACATGAGTTCCTGATTAGTTGAGGTTGATGATTCTGTCTTTGTGTTCATTATTGTGAGTTGAATGTCTATTATTATTAGAGTTATAACATTGGATTGATCGATAGGGGTATGCGTTATTCAAGATGATCGGAGAAAAAGTAATCTTTTTTTCCAAATGTCTTTGTCCATTGAAATGTGGGTATTGCAAGTTGCAGTGGAAGAAAATTGAGTTTACTTCAATTCACTGAGCTATACTCTGTTCTTTCAGTTCTTAGTGGATGGTGTTTAAACTGTTTTGCTACATCATTGAAACCTATCTTTTCTTCCACAATTTAGGTTGAACACGTGATAAGAGAACAGAATATTATGGCTGCAAATGAGTTCATTGAGCTCTTCTGCGAACTTATTGTGGCTAGGCTTCAAATAATTGCAAAGCAAAGGTGTTGTACTGGACTCTTGTAAATTCGTGCGTTTGTTTATTAGAAAGTAGATCATCATCAAGCTAGAAAAAGCCTTAGTATTGTTTTGTTTATCTACTTCAGGGATTGCCCTGCTGATCTCAAAGAAGGGATATCAAGCTTAATATTTGCAGGCCCTCGTTGCTCGGAGATTCCAGAATTACTGTCTCTCCGGGATGTTTTTGAGAAAAAGTTTGGGAAAGATTTCGTGTCTGCAGCTAGTGATCTACGTCCCAATGCTGGAGTAAATCGCACGGTAATCAAAACGAACTTGTTGAAGAAATGAAAACTGTTATTTTGCTCAACCATCCTCCCGAGTTCTTCAACTGATTTGTGTTTAATTTTCCAGCTTATTGAAAAGCTTTCTGTTAGAACTCCATCTGGTGAAGTCAAATTGAAAGTCTTGAAAGAGATAGCCAAGGAATACCAGGTTGATTGGGATACAACAGAATCTGAGGCTGAGCTTCTCAAGCCTCCAGAAGAGCGTATTGTATAGATCTCTCTCTCTTTCTCTATCCACGTGTTTTTGGTTGCCATTCTGTTATATATCTTCGTTTAAAACATGACCTCCTATATTTGAATCTAAATGAATCAATGTGTCTCGACGGTACACGATTGTATGCTATATCTTCCTTTTCTTTCTTATCTTTTTCACCAGGAAGGAACAAGTGCTTTCAGTAGTGCTTCCAGCTTCCCTATCAAGGCTAGCCAAAATCAATCTGTAACACCACCTGAAAACTTTAGCAACATGTAAGGCTTCAACTAATTTAGGTTTTTATTTGATTTCATTTATTATGTAGTTTTTCCAGTTAAAAATCACATTTTGATATACTCCCATGTTTGAATACTAAGAGCAAAGAAAAGGCAATCAGATGGTGGAGAAAGAAACGTGTTCCATTTTCAAGATTCTGCTTCGGCTGCTGAAGCTGCTCAGAAGTCAGCAAAGGAAGCAATTGCTGCAGCTGAAGCAGCTGCCTATTTGGCTGGCAAAGAAGCACCACCTTCAACAAGTTTTCATCAGAGCATGAAGTACCGGAATTCCCAGAACATCAATTCCCCAAGAGATGCTGATGAAGATGCAAGAAAGATTCATCGGAGGCATAGCTACAATGTCCATTCTGCTCATTCAAATATCAAGTTTGACGATTCAGATTGCGACGAAGAAACTGAAATGGAAGAACAACCCTCCTACCACAGGAGGCACAGCTACAATGCTGCTCCACCTGCAGCAGGATCAGTTATCAAATTTGATGAATCAGAATCAGATGTTGATGAAGAAATTGAGATGGAAAGACCAGAATGGAAGAAGAAGAACCAGTCTCCTCCCAAAAGGGCTGCACCTCCGGCACCATTTATGCAAGGGAAACAAGAATCATTTTCTCGTGTTCATCCTAAACTACCAGATTATGATACTCTTGCTGCTCGTTTTGAAGCTCTCAAGCATCATCATCCCAAGTTTTAAAAGACATATTTTGATTCTTATCAGAAAGAGGAAAGGGTGAAGGGATATTATTTTTTGAATAGTTATTCATTTTATTAATACAGAAGAATATATATCATTAGTATGCATTATGAGAGCGAGAGGAGAAAAGAATTGCTGTAATATTTATGTTTGCTTGTTATATTTTGATGCTATTTTTCAATAAATATTATTGCTAATTACATGTTAAATTGTAAAGAGTCTAATTTTAAAAAAATAAATGACTTATAGTGTGTGATAAAGGGAATATAATTTTTTATACGGGACAGGGAGCATTTGTTAAGAAAAATATTTAGAAAGAAAAAAAAAAAAAAAAAACTTCCTTATGATGTGGAATAATATACAAATTCACCAAGATAATAGTATTATAACTTCAGAAAAATAATACTATTAATACTAATATTCAGAAAATAAAAAAGAAAGGAAAATGTGGAATTTCTCAATTTAGTGAAAGACCTTTTTCCCCTCCTTAATCTCACTTAATTCCGAGAATATCCACTATCTCCTTCTTCTATTCCCTTATCTTTCCCAACCTACAACTTTCCCAACCTACAAATGGAGCTTGCAGGCTGTGTTCTTGCGCTTCTACTCAAGTTCAGTGACGAAGGGCTGTGATTCTTAAATTTATAGAACACCAGTGGAAAACTGCTCAAATCTTCATCTTTTGCTCTACTCAAATCTCACTTCAACATTCTCTTCAATAATCAGCGGGTTTGCTTTTCTTGCCATACTATAAAACCATCCCCTGGCGGCAAGTTTTCGCTTCTGTAATGAAATATATGAGTGTCTTCTTCGTGATTTTATCTTCTGCTCGTGTTTACCTACTGAAATATTTGTGGGTTTTCAGTATCCAACGCTGTTAGGGAGTTTTTAAGTTGTTTGTTCTTGTGGGTGGTGCAGCGGTGGCTTAGTTGTGCATTGTGCTTGTTTCGTTGGCTTAATTCGGAACCCTTTTGCACAAGTTTACAGCTTTATTTGTTTCTGATTCTCTATTTATTGTTCCCTTTGGAAATTTCTTTAGGCTAGAGAGTTTCAAATGTGATTTTAGTTTACAAAGAATTGTATTTTACTCGTGGAAGAAGGATTAATGGCTTGTGCATGGTAGGCTATTGGAGCTTAGAACCTCATATGGTTAATCAATTCATGCTAATATAGCTGTATTTCCCTTTGCAGAGGCTTTCTACTATTTCGTGTATGATGGATCACTAGAGAACCACATTATGGTCTGGCAAGTGACTGAATTGTTGTATGCAGGGGATCATTTTGCATATAGTTCTTCACCAGAATTCATGGTCGTCATTTGGAAATGGTTATTGTATTGTCTTCAACAGAACACTCCAGCCTACACAGCGCAAGAAAGGTTCTGGTTTTGTCTCAGTATCATAATCAGCCAATAATTCTACATGTACAGTCCTTAGGGAAAATAAAATTTTCATATTTTCCTTTAACTGGAGGATTTTCTGGATAATCAAGTTTTAATTGAAATGATAACAATATTTCTTTCCCTCCTAAACACAATTCCCACATTGGACATAAATATTAATAGCCTTTTCTTTGTTAACTGTTTTAATATCCAACGGGTTGTTTTGTAACTATTTTCTTGGTTAGAGCAGATACCAAGCCGAGGCAATTCTAGGTGTGATTGTTTTTTGAAGGGAGAAATGTGGGCTTCGTGTGATGTCCTTAGCAGACCTGCAATTGAATTCTCCATCTTGCTGCACTCACCTAACAAAAGAATCAGGAAATATTTTTCTAGGGATTCATGTGCTCACTCCCGTATAAGAAGACCCCAAGCTCAAGTAATTTGGTCACGTTTAGGAAAGAGTTGGCTCAACTTTTCCCTTCCAACTAGAGGTACTACTTACACAATGCATAGCTAATTTATGCATTCCATATTAATGTGGTGCTGAACACTCAAATGCTTCCAGTTATTTGACAGATAAAAGCAAGCGATTGAAATGTTTGAGATGTGATTCTTCAATCCCAAATCAGCTCCATCGAAACCATAAGTTCTCTTGTAAGGCCGTTAATACTGTAAGTAGAAAGTTTCCAGACTTTGGTGATACTTTTTCAGTCGACTATGAGTTTTCAGAGGAACCTTGGCTGTTTCAGTCTTCTTCCCCTGTCTCTTGTTCTTTTGTGGATTCAGATTCTTCTGATGTTTTCCCCATTGAAAGTGGAGTTAAGGAATGCCTTAGGAGAGAAGCTGTAGGGTCAGACTTATTGTCTTATTCCTCCCAAGAGGATCAGTGTTCTACTACTGGAGATGTAGTTAGTTCAGAGAATGAAATTGAAGCTTTTCTTGTTGAAGACAATCCTGTTGAGGAACCCTGGCTGCTTCAATCGTCATTTCAACCTCTTAATACAAACATTAAGGTTGTTGGGGATGTTCCTTATACTAAAGTCGCTCTAGAATATAGTGAAACTCTACCACATAGCCAGCATGAACAGGATCATACACCTGAGAAGCTTTTGATTGATGATGAAGAACATGTAATCTGTGAGGATGATTTAGTTTCCACAAGGATATTGATCAACTCTTCTATATGCACCATGCAAAGGATTGCTGTGTTGGAAAATGGGGAATTGGTTGAGTTGTTGCTTGAACCTGTAAAAAATAATGTGCAATGTGACAGTGTATATCTAGGAGTAGTCACAAAACTGGTTCCCCACATGGGTGGTGCATTTGTAAATATTGGTGGGCCACGACCCTCTCTTATGGACATAAAGCCAAGGAGGGAGCCATTTATATTTCCCCCGTTTCGCCATCAGACAAAGGAAAAAGATGTAAATGGATCTGTCTTTGGCAGCTTTGGAGATATTGCAGGTGCCCCTGATAATAAAACCATTTCAAGTGAAATTGAAGATATTGATTTTGTGGAGGGTGATGAAAGTGAAGATGACTCTGACGAGTTTGTGGATGATGATGAATTCGGAGAAAAAGAAAATGGTGAGAATAGCGACCTCTTGAAAGTCCTAAAAAGCAGTAATGGTAGTGTAACTGTTGATGACTTTGAAGTTAATTGTGAAGGGCATTTGGAAAACTTAAGTGGAAATGAGTACCAGCAAATAGCTCCAATTGTCAACCAAATATCCCAAAACTTTGGATTTGCAAATCCAAATGGTGCCAAGTGGTCTGAGGTTCAAAAAGGCACAAAAATAGTTGTCCAAGTTGTCAAAGAAGGGTTGGGTGCAAAAGCCCCCACATTGACTGCTTATCCAAAGCTAAGAAGCAGATTCTGGGTATTGCAATTTTTTCCCCTTGATTTTGTGTGGCATGCTCTATTATCTGCCCTTCTTTGAAAATCTTTAATTAGTCTGTCCATGTGATTGTCTTGGTTGCAGGTTTTGAGTGCTTGTTGCAGCACAATTGGGATTTCAAAGAAAATCTCAGGTGTTGAGCGCACGCGACTGAGAGTCATCGCAAAAAGTTTGCAGCCTCCGGGATTCGGTCTGACTGTCAGGACGGTAGCTGCTGGTCATTCGTTAGAGGAGTTACGGAAGGATTTGGAGAAATTGCTTTCCACCTGGAAAAGTATAATTGAACATGCAAAGTCTGCAGCTCTTGCTGCTGATGAAGGTGTCAATGAAGCAGTGCCTGTTATGTTACATCAGGCAATGGGCCAGACTCTCTCTATTGTTCAGGATTACTTTAATGATAAGGTAAGTTCACTCTAGAGTTTTCATTCATGTGATTCACGCGGTTGATCTTTGATGTCCAAATAGATAGCCTGTGATTCACGCGGTGTACAAGGAAACAGCTTATACTCCATTGTAATGAAGCTTGGGTAATTTTCAGGTGGAGAGCATGATTGTTGATTCTCCGAGGACATATCATGAGGTATGATGCATTGTCAGGAAATCCATAAATGATAGTGTTGCACGGAGAGAGAGGTGTGGAACATGTTGTGATCCAGTAATTATGCCTGGCATGCCTCAGATACTATGTCATAATAAGGATTAGGAAATCTTGAAGGGATGAGACTACCATGGAAACTCATCAATAATTTATAAATGCTTAATGATCTTGCTCAGAGATAGTTTAAAAGAGTTTTTTTTTTTTTTTGGCTCAGCAGTCTTTAATTTGCATTGGAGCTGCATCTGGTTAACTTTTATTAGTTATATGATGCAGGTTACAAACTATCTTCAGGACATAGCTCCTAATCTTTGTGATAGAGTTGAACTATACACCAAAGGTTCTCCCCTTTTTGATGAGTATAAAATTGAGGAAGAAATAGATAATATCCTGAGCAAGAGGTGAGGAAACTTCTTCGACCACTGCAGCTACTGTTGCATTTATTATAGTAGAGTAATATTTTCATGCTGTGCTTAGCCATGATATGGAGTTGATTCATGCTTGACATTTCCTGTCGCTGAAAAGCTTGTTGTAAGCTTTGCTAGAGGCAGCAATAACCTTTTTAGTCGTATATCTTGATCTATCTTATTTATGAAAATATTCTACTGCTAATTTGGAAAGTGTTTTTCTATAACACACTTCTAGTTGTTATACAAATACGTCCACATAGATTTCATTGTGGTAAAATTTATTTGGGATATAATTGTTTAATCTTTGGACCTAGCTAATTTTTGAATGATTGGTTTATTTAGATACTTTGGCATTGCAATTTTGTGTTCGAAAATATTTATTTCAATTGAGCACTTACTTGGTATTGAAGTTTGTAATATTAACTTCATTATTTGTAAGCATAAGTAATCAAAGTTCCTACTGTTTAAGATGGAAAATTGAAGTTGCTGATCATGATCAGTGGAATCTAAAAATGTTGACTTCTGCAAAAATCTTTTTTTCTGTGGATAGAGGACTAGTTGTTGTACTTGTATCCAGAACTTTGCCAACAGTTTATTGTCAGCTGCAATCATTTATTCATTTCCTTATCTTATCGTTACTAAATCTACCGTGATCTTGTTGAGCTTTCTGCTGATGATTTCTCCTTATTGCAGGGTTCCACTTGATAACGGAGGTTATCTAGTAATCGAACAAACTGAGGCGCTAGTGTCCATTGATGTGAATGGGGGACATTGTATGCTTGGTCAAGGGACTTCACAAGAGAAAGCAATTCTTGAAGTTAACCTTGCAGCTGGAAAACAAGTATGGATAATCAATCATCATTTTATAATATTTCTTTCAACTTCTGTTCATTCTTTATGATGGTGGATAGTGCTTAAAAAAATCTGCCTGCTAATTAAGCACCAAATTGGGGAAGTCAGTTGCACAGGACTGGACAATAGATATATCCTTCAATTTGCGGATTAAATTCCACCAAGCGCACTGGCCTCATTTGATGACATGAGTCTAATGGCTGGAGTAAACTTTTACATGTTTGTTGCTTTACTTTGGTTCAGGCAACCCTTTAATACTTCATAGTAAATGTTACATTTCAAAAGCTACTGCCATTATTTTCTTAGTCTGATTACATGATTTGGATAGTCAATATTCTTCAAGATCATTTATGGTTGTAATTTGTTCTTCATACAAACACTGAACTTCTACTTCATTCAGATTGCTAGGGAATTAAGGCTGAGAGATGTTGGTGGGATTATTGTCGTAGATTTCATTGACATGCATGACGATTGTAAGTTTCTGAATCACTTTCTATTATTAGCATCCTTTGGTTCATCCTCATGAGATTTTTGGATGCCAGCTTCTGCATGTTTGCAAAACAGCATCCTTAACTATGAAGTTGGTGGCTTTTGAACCGAATAAAAAAATCTCCTTGAAGTAGGTTTAAATGGCCATGAATGGGATGGTATTGTCACAAGCAAGCGCTAGGATTAGTTCTTTAACAAGTGTGAATTAGGAACATCATACTTATTTTTCGTGTCTTTCCAGCAAACAGAAGATTAGTTTATGAAGAAGTTAAGAAGGCTGTGGAGAGGGATAGATCAATAGTTAAAGTTTCAGAATTATCAAGGAATGGGCTTATGGAAATAACTAGAAAGCGGGTTAGTTTTCTGAATTTCTGTTCATGCTTGAGATACCTTTCACGCATGAAAGGAAATGATATCAGCTTTAACATTATGCTTTCTTTATTCCTACTTAATAATAAACCTATGTGATGTTTCCAGGTTCGACCTAGTGTAACTTTCATGATTAGTGAACCATGCACATGTTGTTCTGGTACTGGGAGAGTGGAAGCTTTAGAGACCTCATTCTCTAAAATCGAGCATGAAATCTGCCGACTACTTGTAAGACATTCTCCTAACTTTTGTTTTCATTTAAATCCTGGGAGAGGTTCTTGATTGTGATCATGCAAAAGTTCTTTCCCATTTGGTTTGCGAGATTTCCTAATATCTGATGTTCACTTGTGTCTTTATCGCAGTCAACGATGGACCATAAACCCGACCCTGAAAACCCAAATTCATGGCCAAGATTTGTTCTTAGAGTTGATCGGCACATGTGTAATTATCTTACATCCGGAAAGAAGACAAAGCTTGCTGTTTTGAGTAGTTCTCTTAAGGTCTGGATTCTTATAAAGGTAAGACAGTGGTAAAACTTCTGTTTTCGAATGAATGGCATGGTGAATTCAACTTTCATTATAGTGTGTAATGCTGATGTGACACATAATCAGGTTGTGAGAGGTTTTACCAGGGGAAGCTTTGAGCTGAAACCTTTGACAGGCGACAAGGAAAACCGGAAGCAACCTCAAGCTGCCATACCTATGCTACGACCAACTAAGATTGGAAACCTCAATCCCAGCAAAACTATAACTCTTTTTCCCATCAAGAAGTGGAAGACCGGTCGAAAGTGATGGCTGCGCTTGTGCGTGTTAGTTTGGTAGGTCAGATTTAACCACCCATTTTTGTTCGTTTTGTTCTCTTTTTGCAATACATTCTGATAGGTTTTTAAGTGCCTTTTATCTGCTTTGTGAAAGAGTTTGTAGAAGATAGGTTTACACAGGTTGGCGCTTCTGCAAAGTATTGTATCAAATGTTTGGCATTGTTGCTAAATTTTGCTCCCGAAATACAGCGACAAAATCAGTAGGAATTCGCGGTTTGCCTTCTGTTGATTTTCTTTTCTTGTACTCCCAACAAACGAAATGTACAAGATTACGACAATTTTAATTGTAATTATCCAATAATCTTCTTCCACAAGATATCATCAGTGTGTCATTACTCTTGTCACAGTGGTGTACAGAAACACCTAGTTACATTCAAATGTCGTAGTAAACGAGCGAATTCACACGTTTAAAGTGATTGAATAAACAAATGCCCGGAGTATTGCAAAATCGTTGAGGAAATTATACAGTCACAGTTTACAAATGCCAGAGTTTATCAGCAACAACACCGACAAGCCAAAACGTCCGAACAGGTATAAGGGTTTGACTTCTCTTCAAGTTCCTGTGTGGTTGGCAAGCGTTCCAACTTGTGTAAAGAGTCTGAGGCACAGCAGAAGTAGTACAAATTTCTGCATACGCCTCTGCTGAACGGATACACTCTTTCGGGGATCCCCCTGCAGCTCAATGCAGAGTTTCGGGTTAGCCAGAATGGCAGAATTTACTACATGACTTCATTACCTAGGTAACATCGTATTATCCAAAATGATAACTGGGAGAATAATTGTAACCGACTGACCTCAGATAAGGAATGCGCCTCCGCCTTACAAGTTCGTAGGTTGTTTGATTTGTTAAAATCAGGTAGCTGTTCCAGTATAGGAAAGACAAACTATTTGAGAATACAGGTGCACAAGGAATACTTCGTTTTGGGATTATAAATTAGTAGGATTCAATTTGGTAACAAAGGAACAGAAAACATGCGAAGCAATAAGCCGATACTATTTTTATCACCCTGAAATGCATAATCATGTTTGTTGATGTAGATCCATATGAGAGCCGCACTTACCTATGAAATAGGAGGAGGAGAACCAGGAAGACGAGGGAAATGAATAAAGTAACCAGCAGTAAGATCATTATCACATCAACCCACCTGAAAGAAGCAAATTATTCCTGAGTCACAAATAGAGAAACTGACACCCCAAAAACTCTTCAACGCCAACCATTGATATGAACACAAACAAGCCTTTTATGGATCCTTACCAAGCCTTGTTAATATTTGCCCCAAGGTATGAAATATAGTGGATGCCCGTCCAAAGGCACAGTGCAGTCTCCTCACAAATGTACCACCTGATAAAATTAGGAAAAAAATAGTATTGAAATACGAACAGAAAGACCTATCAATAAATTAAGTTTGAAAAAAGGGCTCAGAGAGTTATGGTAAAACAGCATTAATTACTACATCATTTGATGTAGAGTTGCTGAGGTTTAGGAGATCCAACAGATAATGATAGAGAAGTAAGGAAAAGAACAGAAACTTACCAAAACCGACAGTGGTTACCTTGTCCTATGCATGTCCCAAGCCAAACACAGTGATGATCAAACTGAAGTACACATTTGTCACAATCATGGCAATGCTTTGTTCGTGGGGGCTACAACAATTTCATAATTAGAACTGATCACAAATATTATGGGATAATTACAGAGTTAGAGGTAACATAAGACTCCAAGCTGGTTGAAAAAGATAAGGTAAACCTTGCTAAATAACTGGGAAGCACCATTATTGGAAAGCTCCCTTCTATGTATTTCACACATGGAAGGTTCCAGTATGTACAATCTTTCATACTTGACTATATTGCATATATCAAATGTAAACTGGTCTTTTGGTGATAGCTAACACAATCATTCAACCAAATCTTAAGAATTGAATAAGAATTTGATTAACAAATCAGAAGGTTACAAACATGGGAATTGTTTACCTGCACAACATTGCAGTAGGAGCAGGTCCACGTTCTGGAAAGACACAGAGAAGGCAATTAACATACCAACACCACCAAGAAAAACCAAGCATGAAAATGAAATTGAAAACATAGTGTCTTCACCGGAAAAAGAAGCATGAGACGAAATCAGATTAGAACTAATCAATTGAAAGACACAATCTGAAGGAAATTACTTATATATATGTTTTCAGATGTTTTCATTCCGTATTGCACTATCAATTTTCAAAAATAGTAAATGAGCAGATAGACTGGAAGGTGGAGAGTGATCAGATTAATCCAATTCACATTCGGTGCCAAGGAAATGTGTAGAATGTGTACTAAATCCAAAAACAAGCTGGCCCATATGGTAGCCATGTTTGAAACTATGGTGGTTTCAAACTCAATTCAATTTTACAAAATTTCTTCATCATCCCAATACACTTTCTTCCTATTCAACAAAAAAATTTATATTTCCAATACACTTTTTAACATTTAAAAATTCATTTCCCCAATATACACATCCAAAACATAGTACCGTACACTCGCACAGGGCATTTTACGCCCAACAGTTCCTTGCTTGTCTCCCATGAATCAAAATACAAAAGCTACAGACACTCAACAAACTAACATGAAAGTCAAATAGCACAAAAACACCAATTGAATGCAAGATATGAGAGATGACTACAATGTAAAAGGATGAATAATAAAATAGACTCAAAATGCACTGTAACTCTGCAGGAGATAAGTGCTTCAGAAACAAATATACAATGTCATTACAATAGAAAAAAGAATCGGCGGGCAGTTCTTAAAAGTTTCCTACCTAGTGGAGGATCCAGGAGGGTACATGTCCATCACTAGCTTTGTCCAGGAATTTGCATTTGGCACTAGAAGGTTTCTTTCCAAACGGTCGTGATCCGCCACAATGACTACACTACCATTTTTGCTTGAAGCAGGTTGTCTTTTCTTGATCATTGAAACATAAACACTTACTTCAATTAGATAATTTCCTACTACATAGTACACTTTTCAGTGTAATGTAATTATAAAAGTACATATTATTCTCCATTGTCCATACTCATCAACAATATTAAAATGAAAGAAAGGTATCTTACTTTGAGATCAGCGATGTTCTCCTTACTAAAGCATCATTTTCAGAAACAATCCTCATTGCATCCAATACATAGCTACAAGTTGGAGGGGGAAAATGAAAAAAAAAAAAAAAAACTTAAATTCCATAAAAAAGAGATTTAAAATGTCACAATTGCTACAAAGCAAAATCCTGGAAGTGGAGTAAATAAAAGAAAATAGTTTGTGAATAATACCCAGGCGAAGAACAAGAAGTCAGGAAATATTGAGCAAGTGTAGCCACAAGCAATATTAAATAAATTGATGTGTACCTGCATTCAACAGAAGAGGGTTTGTTTTCAAAACTAGGTGTAGAATATTCAAAATTACAGGCATATTAAAAACAAAATGCAAGCTTGGTAACTCTTGTGTTCTCTCAGTTTACTGTGCAGCCTTCCTACATTATTTAATCAAATGTGGTCTTTTTTGCCAAACAACATTGCACGATAGAACTTACAAGGAAACCCTCAACTTTACCCTTGTCATGTCTCCATGATACATGAGTTAGTCAAAAGTAGCAAAATGTTGGTATGAGATGGCTGATTTCAATAATTGGACACCTCAGCCCATCTATTACCAAGAACACTATATAGTTTGGAGTTGGTTAAAGGACTATTCATCTCCTTCGGTTCAGGTTGAAAAAAGACGACTCAGTCAATTTGATCACCCGCGGTTAACAAAGGAAATCTAAATAGCTATAATTTTATAAAAGAAGGACACTCCCAAAGAAAAACCATCGAGAAATGCTGAAATGTAACTACAAAGAAAGTAAGGACTTAACCAAAAAAAAAAAACTTTTTATTCCTTTTGGTCCTTTATAATATATTTAAGCATATGTATAATATTAAGTTGCATTGAGAATTTGAAACTCTAGTCTCTGGGCGAGTTCCTTGTACTGCTAATTGGGAGCACTACTAAGCAATACAGCTAAGACAGGACGCTACTCAATCTTTAGAAACCTATACTTTCAGTTGGAGATATCATCTTAAACTCTATATGACTTAAACAGCACTTTAGCCAATAGCTAGAACATTCTTTGCTTTCAGTTAGTAATGCTGAAAACTCCACCTATCAAGCCTCAGCAAACACCCACAGTAACCTTATTGCAGTGACATATGCACATTTCCTAGTTCCTAGTGCTACAACATGTTTAACAAGGAGATTCTGGGGATCAATGCATCAACACCATATCCTAGATCAGTCTCAGAGTTCAAATCGCAGTCACAAGTTACAGTTTACATCTAAGTAAAGCTTTTAAATTCGTATCTGGATTTTCCTTGTACACGCCTTTTTATTTGTTCCCAATATTAGCTTCTCACCTAACTCATCCAATTTAACAGTAGAAACATAATACAAGTGCATAATAGTAATACATTACCAAGGATGTTGCTTGGTTTTCGCAATCAAATCTTCATCGAAAATAAACAGAACACCCACAAAGATCACGTGCAGCAAAACCAACGCAGCTTTCAAACCCAAAGCAGATCTCCGAACTATTTTTGTCACCAAACAAAAATTAAAAAAAGAAAGAAAACGATAACCGGAATCACTACAATCATTCTCAAATTGAAAAATAGAAAACAGCTATAGTTATCTCAGAGTCCCTCGTTACCAGGATCGGAAAGGCACGGAAAGAATCGAGAACAGCGGTCCAAGAAACCATCCAAAGTGTCGCGGATAGAGCTACCACACAGCTGCCCCATTATCTAATATCACTCTGGCATTGAAACGATTCTCATTCTCCTATGCGATTAACAAAGATAAAAGAGAATAAAATCTTAGCCCTCAATTCGTAAGAGCAATAGACTGAAGAAAATAGCTCGGATTGAACGGAAAGTGTGGATGAACTGCGAGGAAACACAGACGACGACGACGACGATGGCGAAAGCGATGTGCTATTGGATTTGGGACTGACGGTGCGGGGTGTTTACAGTGTACTCCTGCCTTGTATCTTCTGGAAAATTAAAACACTTCTTTAATGCTTCGCTATTTTCCTTTTTTATCTTTAATTATTTAACTGTTAATTTTATAGACATGGTAACTCCTAACCCATCACATCATGTGTTGTGTTGCGCCATACAACATTACAACATTAATGTAAAATCTTGTATTTGACGCGTTTAATAGTCAATAAATGAAAAATCTTGTATTTGATTTGTCTGATAGTCTAACAAAGATATATCGAATTATCCTATAATATCAATAAATAAATAAATAATAATAATAAATTATCCTATGAGGTATCGTCGCGATTATGTAATGAAAATGCACATATCGCGTTCGCGTTTATGAAATTAGTTATTCAATTATCGCGTGTGGGGTTTAGCCTATGATGTATCACGATTATAAGTTTAGTTGTTTACGTATTGTGTATCGAGTTTAGTATGTAATGTATGATGCTTATGAATTTAAAGAGAAATACTATAGTCCCTTCAATGAACTATTTATGTATTGAATTTGGCCATTGCAATTCCATAATTAACTTATATCATGAATACACAAAAATTAATAAAACATGCATATCAAATTAAATAAAGAAGAATCGATTTTCAAAATTTTTATTTTTTCTAACCTTTTTAATATAGGAGTAATGATACACTACTTAACTAATCTCTTCAACTTTCTTATAGCAAGTGAGGTATCACGTATTAATTGATCAATAATGTAGTATTAATAATTATTTTATAAAAGTGTAGCTAATGAATGCATGACACCTCACTTGTTATGAGAAAGTTGAGTAGCGTATTATTACTCTTAATGTAATACTCCCTCTGTTTCTTTAGAATAGTACATTTTGATAAATATTTTTCTATTCCATTAGAATATTCCACTTTTAATTTTTTTACACCTCTTTTCCTTACTAACATAATCATGTGTGGTCCATAATTATTCCATACTTAAAAGTAAGGATATAAATAGAACAAATTGTGTGAAATTAAATATTTTAGGTATTGTACGTTGACATTCATAATAAATTATATATTTGTCAATATGGATCCTTATAATGGAACGCAGAAAGTATAATAATAGTGTGATCAATAATTAACTAAAACTTAAAAGTCACACTTTTCTAATGAAATTATAATAAGTTTGTAATTAGTATTAAAATGAAGTTGGGTCGGTCACTAAACTTCTACAAATTATATATTGTAGTGGAAGTGGACCATTTATTTGAGGTGCAAGTCTATACATTTTTTAATTTTATCTTTTCAATTGTTAAGCAACACGCAGTTATTGATACATTATTAGTACTAATTTATAGAACTATTAAAAGAAAAAGTAAACCTCTAATTTTTGAACATTACAAAGGGGTCAGATGAAGACAGTTCAGCCCCCTTCTATTGTTATCTTGTTCACATATTTATGGCATCTTATTTGATGATTAAGTATGGATAAACTAGGAACGAGCTGGGGCACCCAGCGATTAGTGTGCAGGTCGGGTCACCTAGATGATGGGGGTTCGATTTTACTTCCCTTGCCTTCGATGTATAATATAATAGAGGGTAAACTTGCCTGGAGGTTTTAATTTTTCCTTTTAACCTTCACACGTGTATTTAAACACACTATACTTCTTAACAATAAAATTTATAATTTTGTAATAAAAATACAATTCTGCCATTTAAAATTTAGAAGAAAAAAAAGCGTGTATGTTGTTGAAGCCATCTTTCACATCGAGGCTTCGGGACTTGTCTTACGCCTTAATAGCTGAAATCTGGACTAACTCCTCGATTCAACTCTGATGACTAAATCAGTTCGTAATCAAATATCACAATATAAGACTAAAGTATTCATTACATTTCTTCAGTGAAATGAATAAGTATTTATAGGTAGGATGTAGGAAGTATTGGCAACGGGAAGGAATGGGCCACGTCATCACCCGCCCTCGTCTTCCCTTCAATAGATATATTCTTTCTTATCCTATAGTAACTACTTCTTTGATCGTCGCGTCGAACCGACCAAGAAAGGACACATGCATATGAGCGGTGTCATACTCAAAGAAGGTACCTTGTGTTGGAACCGGACACCCTTCTGGGCCATCATCATTTGGGCCTTAAGGCCCAATCGTTTATCGGAAGTCGTCATCCATCTGGCCTTGTCGCCAGGGGCAGAGCCACACTTATGACTCAACTTTTTAAAAGTACCTCTGGTACGATATAGAAATTACGAAAATATTTGATTTTGCTCCCACCAAAAATTAAAATAAATATGGGCAAAAGCAAAGAAAAATAAAATTTGTTAGTATAGTATTACATGTTCAAGACAAATGAACCCACTTATCAGTGTAAATTTATAACAAAGTACAATAAAAATGAGAATAGAAACTGAAAAGTCAAAAAGCATGCATCTATCTTACATCTATGTCCTCGTAGAGAATCGCCGTAAAATATTGTGTCATATTAAAATTTGTTTTGCTTTGAATATCTGGTTTCACCGGACTTTAGGGGCCTGGCTCCGCCATTGCTTGTCGCTTTACTGACCTTAGCCATATTTATATATCCAACATATGAACTTATTTATTTATTAAAACTTTTTTTTACTAATATTTTTCTTTTTCAGATTTTGGTATTTAAGTCATTTATTAAATTACGTACAATGGAAAAAAAAATAAAATGAGAAAAGTTAAGTACTAGTAGTTTATATTTTGAATAAATGAACAAATTAATATATACTTAATTATTGTAACTGTACTTGAGTAAATAAAATAATAGAAGGAAAAAAAAAAAAAAAGGTTAATCGTCCCCCTCCAAGCTCGGCATGCAACTTTGCAACCTCTCCTGACCTCATCTTCCTCCGCCTGCCCAAACTTCCATGTCACCGGCCGAGAAAAATCACAAAACAACACAGATTCACGAGAGAAAATGAACGCAGGGAGGATCGTTCAAATGCTTGTTTTAATTTATTCCCAAATCCCAATCGACCTCCCTGTTCAATTCTTCAACAATCATCTTCATCACAAGGCTTGTTTGATCACCCAACCGAACCCCAAATGAGTGATTCCGGCGGTTCTTCACGGCTGATCAGAACCCATTAATTTCTGAACAATCCAATATACAAGTCCGAGACGGCCAAAATGAGTAATTCGCATACAGCCTGTCAGACCTTTTTTGCAGTCAATCCCATCCTTACGATGGGCACTCAGGTTTCGTGCATTCTTGTGATCTCACACTTCTTTCACATTTTGCTGAAGCCATTTGGGCAACCAGGACCCGTCGCCCAAATTCTCGTACGTATGTCATCGATCGATACGTAATTTTTATATTTCAGGCATGAATAAATTTGATTACAATGTAATGTCATTCCATTGTTGAAGTATTATTTGAGTGATTTATTTGGAATATTAATGGGAATAGCCCAGTTAGTAATCAGGGCATGCATTAAGCTGTAAGAATATAGTTTGAAATTGAGAGAAAGCACTTACAATTGAGCCTCAAAATATGCTTGAAATACAAGCAGATTTTCCAAATTTATATCCCCCAAGTGTGGTGGTTATTTTTTTCTTGATGTATTATGGATTTTCTAGAGAAAAAAAAAATTGTTTTAACTTATATAGAGTAATACCTTGCTTCTTAATTGTTATTGTGAAAGCATCTACTGCAGAGTATACTTACTATGTTTGCTGTTTGGTATATAGTATGTGCTTAAGATTCTGAGATGCTTTTGATAATCAAGCTATGCCATAATAATTGTCCAGAAGTGAAATTTGAATGAACTTAACTGCGTTTTGTTTTCCTCTTTCCCCATTGTATCCTTAATTTAGGAGATGATGTTTGATAAGAATGCCATATCTTATACCAGATTACTGTCTTTGGTTTCATTTTACAGGCGGGTTTTGTGATAGGTCCTTCAGGATTGTCAAGAATAAAAGCAGTTAAAACTTTCTTCTTCCCTCCTGAGGCTGGTAACTTCTATGAAATCATGACGATGCAAGCTAGAATTGTAGTTATGTTCTTAATTGGACTGGAGATGGATTTTCCTTATCTCATCCGCCACCTGCGCTCAGCAAGCATTATTGCTTGTGCCAGTTGCTTAATGTGTAGCTTCTTTGCAATAGCTATGACTTCCTTTATATATCAAGAGACCAGAGCAGATGGATCTGCTGTAATGATGGGCATAATGATCTCCATAATATTAGCTAATACCGCAACACCTGTTGTGATGCGATTAGCAGCTGATTTGAAGATTGCAACTTCAAATGTGGTGCGAATGGCTATATCAGCCTGCTTACTTGCTGACATGTATTCAGTGCTGTTGTTGGTTATAAATACAATGCATAGGAGAACCTATACTAAAGGGAGATGGATTTTACTGGGCATCGTTTATTTCATCATTGTTGGTTCAGTTATCGTCCTCAACTCATATATAGTCAAGTGGATGAACAGGAGGAGTAGGAATCAGAAGTACTTGAGGAATACTGATATATTTGCTTTGTTGGCAATTGTCTTTGTTACTGCCACAACTCTTGAAACTATAGGATTCAGTAGCATAACTGCTTGCTTTCTGATTGGCTTGATGTTTCCTAGAGGAGGCAGAGCAGCTCGTACATTGTTGATCAAACTCACTTATGCAGTTCATAACTTCATACTTCCAGTTTACTTTGGGTACGCCGGGTTCCGGGCAGATACGAGCTCCATTAACACTCTCGCTAAATTCATAACTGTGCTCGTTGTCATTGTGCTAAGCTTTGCTGGCAAGATTACTGGCGTACTTGCTGCTTGCTCTCACCTCAAGATCCCAATGAAACAGGGAGTCCTTGTTGCCTCTTTAATGAATTTGAAAGGACATGTCGATCTCTTGACAATAAGCATTGCCATTCAAGATTCTGTAAGTGCTTTCCCCACATTGTGCATGAAGAAAATATTTCCCATTTTTACTCCTGGTGGAAGTGGCTTGCAAAAGCATACTTTTACCAGCATTTGATAAATTATTTGATTTTGTCCATATACAATTTGACATAGATAGTTTAATTGGTTATACTAAGATTGTTTCCTATGTTTATAAGATTTAAGGAGCTTCTGGGTTATTCATATTCATTGTGGTCTTGTTGGCAGTAAGTTTAAAAATACAGTCAACTTCACAAAAAAATGTCTGCCAAATGAATAGCTGACTCAAAAATTAAACAAATTAGAGCAATCTTTTAATCATGTCAACACAAAGATAAGGCTCTAGTTGGGATATCAGAAAGTCTAATTTCATGTGCTTTTTTTCATTGTGCAGATTGTAAATTCTATATTCTGTGACTTGATGGTAGCAGCAATAGTCCTTAATACATTGATATGGGGACCAATTATATCGTACATGGTAAGACAAGACAATGACATCCTAGGATACAAGCACGTGACATTTGAATCTCAAAATCCAGATACTGAGCTACGAATACTGACCTGTGTGACCAGTCCTCGATCAGTTGGAACCGTTGTTGGAATCATTGCTTCATTAAGAATTTGTGAAACAGTTCCTGTGACCCCTTACCTCGTACACCTAATTGAGCTACCAGAAAAAACTAATAGCCACCTGATGTATCACCAGAAAGAAGTAGATGAACTCAGTGATGAAGATAGCTATGGGGGTAACGATGTAGTGGAAATCAATGAGGCAGTAGATATGTTTACAGCTGAGACAGGAATCATGATTCATCAAGTTAAAGTGGTTGCACCTTTTGTTAGCATGTATTCGGACATATGCAATGCTGCAGGAGATTTAAGAGCATCAATCATAATCGTTCCCTTCCACAAGCATCAGAGAATTGATGGAAGATTGGAGAGAGGCAAGGAAGGCATAAGGATAACAAATCAGAAAGTTCTTCGCCATGCCCCATGCACAGTTGCCATTCTTATAGATCGGGGACTCACAGCCAGTAGCTTTCATATCTCTGATTCTTTGCAGCACGTTGCAGCTTTGTTTTTTGGGGGACCTGATGATCGCGAGGCATTGGGATTCAGTAAACGGCTTGGCATGCATCATCATATAAACCTCACTATCATAAGGTTTATCCTGAAATCTGATAAGAAGGAACTTGTAGGTGTCAATTTTACTGTCCAAGAGAAAGACACTCTGATGGCGGTACCAGATGGAGATGACAATGCAGATGCTGTAGTTTTGACAGACTTCTATAACAGGTATGGTCGAAACCTCAAATTAGTAGCTGATCAACTTAATGGCTCCTTTTGGCCTGGTAATTGAATATATTAATCTTGGTTGATCATTCCTCTTGATAACCAACTTTTTTACTTATTCCTCCTGGTAACGAATGCTACTAATTAATTTGCTCATGAACTTTGTTCTATATATGTTTCGTGACTTACTCATATTGAAGATGTTGAGTTTGTTTTCTTTCTCAATTGCCTCCATCCTTTGGTAGTTCTCCTCTGTCTTTTACATGTATAATTTCACATATTTTCCGTCTCCTAATTATCCTTTCTATACAAATTGTAATTATCATTGTTTCTTACCATTTTGACACTGTGCCTGATTAATTAGGTACGTAACAACTGGGCAAATAGGATTTGTAGAGAAGGCTGTGGAAAATGGTGCAGAGACGGCATCAGCTTTATTGGATATGGCAGACATGTATTCAATGTTTATAGTTGGATTGGGCCGGCAACGGCAGTCGCCTCTAACAGCTGGGATGAGTGACTGGGAAGGGTGCCCTGAACTTGGTACAGTAGGGGATTTCTTGGCTTCACCAGACTTTGATCTCAGTGGTTCTGTTTTAGTTGTCCATCAATACAATCCCAAAGAGAAGGATATCGATGACCATTACCGAGAAATTTGATGTCTGTGTATAGCCAGAAAATAGAGAAAGTCCAAGTGAAGTTTTGCAAATACAGTTGTTTGATCCTTGTTTATGTGTCAATTACTTGGGATTCTTGGAACCTTAAGAATCTGCAGCTGAATAATGGGGGAAAGAAAGAATGGCCAAAGGAAAAGGAATGAAGAGGATTCAGAGAAAGATATTGCCTTGTTATTCTCCTATGGCCTTTGCCACTATGGAAATGTAATGTAGTTTAGCCAGATCAGTTGGTTAGAATTTATGTACACTACTACTAGCATCAACCATTAGCTTAGGATGAAAAAACATTTGTAAATTCAAATTGGAGGTTAGGGTGCAAACTGCAAAAGGACTACTTTAGCTTCACTATTTCAGTTAAGGATATACAACCAATTTTGATTGCTTTTGCCTTTGCTTTTCTTTACACGGTTACACCGCCTCTTTAATACAATGGAAGAATATCATTTTTAGTATTAAAAGTTTAGGCTATTTGCAGTTTTGGTACTAAAAGTTTATTGAGTTTCAAACTTGTGCTTTATGTTTATACTTTGTTGTATTTTTAGTACCAGTACCTGCTATAGCAAGTTTTACGAAGTCAAGAGTAATTTGAGGTTATTTTATAATTCTACAATTTTGTGGGGCTGAAAACATAATTTTTCTAATATAATTTCTAAAACATTTTTGCACGACTGAAGAGAAAAAAACCGCATTAAGCATGTATATGTGGTACCTCGGCACGAGAGACCAAATTAGCCAAAGTTATGGGACCAGGTTAAGCATGAGTCGTGTTTTGGGCGGTTAAAATGATGATAAGAATCACGACTTTCTTGATTATTGGTCTCCGGTACACGTCTTTCTTGATTAAGGAAGTGTCTTTGGTATAGTCTTTCTTGATTATTGGTCTCTCAAACTTCGTGACCGAATCATACATCATAAAGGTCCTGTTCTTTACCCAAATTTGAAAAACACATGTTCTGCACTCAGGTTTAAAACCCATTTTCAAACATTTTTTTCCCGCACCAGTAACCTTCTTCTTCTTGGATTTGGATTTTTAGGGTTTAGGGTGGCAGCGGTGGAGCAGGTGGTGATGGACGGAGGGATACAAATTGTTTTGAGACCTTTGCTTCTTTGAATTGGTCGGTTTGAAACCACGACTCAAACCTAAGTAAAAAACAGGCTCAAAAACCTTTGAAAATTGTTGTGTAGTCATTTATTTAGTGGAAATATGAGTATTAGAAAGCAAACTCTGAACAATGAATAAGAATCAGCCAAATGTTCAATGAAGATATATATATATACAAAAACGAAAAAACTCTGAACAAGACCAAGGATCAAAGCCACAAATATGGCGAAAATACCTATATAAACATACATATAAGGCCTGGCTTACTAAAGCTCAATGGCGATTTGATTTGTCCACAATCTTTTTCTGGAGAGAACGGGAAGCGATTAGGAGATACATCTGGTAGAATACATCCGAACAGGGGAATCCATTTCAGGCATACGGCAGAGCCTGGGATGATCGCTCTCCATACAGGAATCGATCGTCCGGATATGATCCAATTCTTCATCACGATCATACACAAATTCGGGTATCTCAATCTCCTTCCTTTTCACGTGCTCCCACAGATAACCCAACCTGATTATGTACTTGAGTTTACCGTATAACCTACAAACAAACGCACGTTTTGGCAACCAATTCTACTACCACAACGTAACGGAAACAATGTAAAGAGAGCAAAATAGGACGGAGCGGAGCGTTTACCCTCCGGAGAAGAGAAAGCGGCCAACGGTGGCCATATAGAGCCTGGTTTGAAAGCCAGGGTGAACGAAATACACAGCCTGAAGATTATCGCGAATTTTGATGGGAATTGAATCGTAGATTGCTCTGAGAGCAGAGATTCCCAAGCAATTGTGGCTTTTCTCCACCTCAGAGTGAAAATACACCACGGAGAAGGGCTGATCCTCCAGCTGCGGGTACACCTTCTCATCCAAATACTTCTTCACGCCCTCAACACTCACCAGCGTAGCTAAATCACGACCAAGGAACAAAACATTTAATAACGAGCTGCAAAAATAAAACTGCAACTGAATCAGGAACGGAGTGAAATTACCAGGGAAATGTTTGCCGACGATGGTGAGAATCGGCCGGCGCTGTTTATCCCTGCCGCGGATGGAGAACACGCGTTCATTTTCCAGAAGTCGTACGGCATCGTTGATTTCCATGGCCACTTTGACTGTGAGCTCCACTGAGGACCAAAAAAGGGGAAAAAGAGAACAAAAAGCGCAGGAGGAGGAGTGGGGAAGATAAGCTTGTGTTGTGACGCGGCGGAGATGTGGATGAATCGTGAAAAGGAAAGGCGAAGAAGAAATTAAATAAATAAAAATAGTGTAGAAGATATAATGAAAAAGCCGTTTATCTTTTCAAAGAGACGACTGACGAGGAATGAGGGGTGGGGTCAAGTCTGGGGTGTGGGGAAAAGGGAATATTCGAAGGAATCTTCGGCTTTTTGAAAGAGATGGCCGATTCTCTTCTATGTATGGAAACGGAATTGATATTCGCAGTAACCGTTTCGATATTTGTAGTAATATTCTCCTGTAAAAATACAAAAATACCCTTGGACAAAAAAAAAATTAAAAACCAACGGGCTGCAAAAAAAAAAAAAATTGAAAAAGCAACTCGCGGGCTCTGTTCCGTTTAATAATTCCTGCAAAGCAGAGTCGGGTGGAATCACAAAATCGGATAAAAATCGAGACGATTCAGATCGAAAAAATGTTAGTGGCTAAAGTTAAAATGTTTTGCGGTATTGTTTTAGATAGTTGGTTTGATTATTTTAGTTGTATTATATCCGGATTTGTTAATATTTTTGTCAAAAATGTGAATTTTTTACCGGATTGGCGAAGATCCGCCCGTTGGTTACTGCAAATATCAAACTGAAGGAAGGGGGGGGGGGGCGAAATACCACCTGGCGCCGGCTATTTTTTTTATTATTTTTAAGTGTTAGGGGTATTTTAGACTTTTCACAAGAAAATGTTACTGCAAATATCGAAACGGTTACTGCAAATATCATGCCCCGTATGGAAATAGCAGTTGGCAGAGAGTTCCTCCCGTGAGGGTCGGCTCACCTTTGGACATTCTTATCGACTAATCGCGATTGATTGTTTGGGAAAATGTCACTGATCTCTTTTTTATATCTTACTTACACTTTTATTCTTTATTCTATTATGTTTGGCACTTTCGGTCCCTGTTATCGGCTGTAGCCAATCTTGTAGTCAATCGAAAATCAAAATACAATTTTAAAACTTATATAATTACCCTCAAAATGACCGATGAAATCGACTACAATCGTTAACAGGAACTAAAAATGTTAAAACATAAAAGAAGAGGACAAAAAATACAACAAAGCCTAGAAAAGAACCAAAAAGTGTCACAATCAAAAGTGCAATTTTTTCTTGATTGGTAGTTACTACTACGGAGTAGTATGTCATGTCTCTTCCTCTTTCAAATTAAAATAAATTATCTTTTTAATATAAATTTTTGGCTTAATCACTATTTACCTCCTTGTGTTATTGGCTTTTGACTGTTTATAAAATTAAATGTTTGCCTCCCTCTTACCAGTCAAACTATTAAAATCATTAAAAAGATAAAAATATTCCTCTGAAATACTGACATCACACTCTCAGGTTTAAGTAAAAAAAAATTCAAAGAATATACCCCCAAGAATTAGGAAAATGACCTGCGATAATTTTTTTCCCTCGAAAAAATGCTTGTTTCCAAAGAAACGGCAATGGCAGTGGGTTCTTTGTGAGAACCACGATTGGAGTGGGAAAAGTGCAACGTCGGCAATAATGGAGTTCGCGACTCCACTCCGGAGAAACGGCAGCGGTTTGGAGCGGGAAAACGGCAATTGTGTATTGGAGAAACATTCAACCGTTTTTTTTCTCTCTCTTTTTTTTTTTTTTTTTTTTTAAGTTTATGAAGTCAATGCTTGGGGGTATATTCGTCTTAAATTTTTACTTAAACCCGAGAGTGTGATTTCAGCATTCCAGAGGAGGTATTTTTATCTTTTCAGAGATTTTTTTGGTTTGACTAGTAAGAGAGAGGCAAACAATTAGTTTTATAAACACGGGGGCAACTAGTTAATCTTAAAAATACAGGATAAATAGTCAAAAGCCAATAATATAGGGAGCAAATAGTGATTAACCCTAAATTTTACTAGTATTCTGATGTTTAATTTTTATATCGAATGATACTTTTTTTTCTTTTAGATACTCTTGTGTCCCAATAAAAATTGATGGTATACAAAATATGCAACATAGGAATATATTAAAAACAAGACTTTTATTGAAGCAAAAATATTTAGTGTGCTTTATCATTCATCAAAGTTGGGTTTTACCCGATAAAAAAGAATCTAATATAAGACATAACATGCGAGGCAGAATAAAAGTATTAACCGGGAGACGATTTGAGAAGATATTGATTGAGACCTGGAGCTTGATGCTGACTTAAAAGAAGTTTGTTATTGTTGATGCGGGATGAAGCGTGAGAAAGACATAATGAAGATATTTACCATATGAAATGAGTTAAATATGCAATTTCAGGTAGCGATTATACTGAATAATTACTACAATGAGTAAAAAGAGCATATCATGAAGTTTAAGTGATATTTGGGATGTCTCTCAATATTGTGATATGAAAATGTGAGGTTTATATTTTAAGCTAAACAAAATATAAAAGGGTCATTTAACTAGTATCTTGGGAACTTTTCTCCTCCCTTACATGTTATTCAGATAGTAAAATCCTAAAGGTTTCTTGACACGTCTAGTATCGCTTGTCACATTGTGCTCTATCAATTAGTTGATTATTTTTTTTTTTTTTTTTTATGTTTATAAATTAATAGTTTTCTACCTAAGTGAAGGATACGAGAATGTGAAATGAATTTCATTGTCCTTGATAGTGTTTAAATGAATAAAATACGAATAAAATCTTTAGGAATCATATCAAAAACATGATTTCCCTAAATATGATTTTCAATTGAACAAATGAATCACCCCATTTAAGTTGAAATTTTCATCGGTGAACAATTAACCAAGACACCGCAGCAGCGTTTGGGATTTCGCTTTGTCCCACATCGCCCAATTTCGAAAAGAGCAGGAAGAAGTTCGCTTATAAAATACAAAACCGAGAACCAACCTCCTCATCTTTGCGCTTGGGGCAATGACGCAGCTAGTGAGGTTCTAACCGAGGCGCGTCTATTGCTGGTTGAAAACTATTTCCAAACCCCCTCTTTGGCCTGGGTTCGCCCTAGGCCATCGAGAATTTCTGGAAGGGTTCCTTCGGGGTAAATCCCTACAATTCTAGTCTAACAATTTTCTTTGTTGACTCATATAATTCATGAATGAATCTAACTAATTGCGTGGGTCGACTTATATAATTTGTATTTGTTAGCTGAATCCAAACTGTGCAAGCCATGAACTGTATAACATTGAAAAGCATCTTACATTGCAATTTATGAGAATTAAAGTTGAGTTTAAGAGTCGAAGATGTGCATAAAATCCAAACTGATTAATGTCAGAGAGTGCCCTACAAGTTCCTGCGGCACCGCACCAGCTATTTCAATGGCCTATGAGGCTTTGGAGCATTGGGATTTCCTTGCTCATAGAAGGTTCTCAGCAGAGCTACCGCCTCCGCTGCCATGATTCCTCCTACGCAACTGAAACCCATCGTCGTCTGATCTCCACAGTGCAGTGACAGTATCGATCCGCATCCTCCAAATTTATCGTTTGCACAGCCGAAGTACACCTTCTTTATACCGAGGATCGATAAGGCCGCGGCACACATTATACACGGCTCGCAGTTGACGTACACAGTGCAGTTTGTGAACTTGTCAGCAACTTGAGCCTTTGAATGCCCGAGTTTCCGCCACTGCTCGAGCAGGGCATCGATGGCTTCCATCTCGGCGTGCCTTGTGGCGTTGCGGCTCTCATTGGTTCGGTTTCTTCCAGAGGCAATGACTTTCCCTTCCTCCACGATGACACAACCAACGGGAACTTCAAGGCTGTCCAAGGCAAGCTTTGCTTGGTCCAATGCTAACTTCATATACGCAACTGTCTCTTCCCCTCCAAAAGATGTCATTGTAGACTTGTTGAAGCTACAATAAGTTTTTGCAAGCTGAGAGAGATAAGCAAAAGTGGATAAAAACACTGAAAAACGTATTGACATTTTATCAAACAGGTGGTATGCATGGCAAAAATGTACCCAGAGAATTCGAAAATCACGTCAAACCAAGCACCGTAGACTCGATGAAACTGAGGTTTACAGCATTAGTTTTGAAAAGGCAGTTGCAGATTTGGAATTAAAATTTGCGCAAAACGATGGTTTTGTAATTTTGTACCTTAAAAGCTAAAAGTTGAACGCTTGGGCAGCAGTTTCAGCAGCAGAGGCGCGTTCTTAGTTGAGGATGATTGGAAATATACTGAAACAGCGTACATATATGAAGGGAAAACAGCGACCCAAGTCCCTCCGGAGACATCCGATAAAATTGGAACGATACAGAAAGCAGCGACCCAACGTTAAAATGGCATTAAATCTGAAGTAAAGTATTTCAATCTTCCGTTTCGAAGGATGAAAATGAAACATAACTAGGATTTAGAGTCCTAAAAAGATTTACATTTAATTGCTGTTCATACATTCTTTTGGGTTGTCCACCATTAATAGCTTCCTTGAAACAAACTAGCGGAGACCATTGAGGAGTTCTGAGTTTCTGTAAGCTGTACAAGAATACTATGTATAGTTGTATAAATCTAGTTAGCTTGATCAAGCTTTTCAAGATCGATTCCGGAGGCTCTTGCAAGCTCTGACAAATCCAATTCTCCACTCAAAACCTGCATTGAGTAAAAACAGAATGAAATCTCTTCAGAATTTCGCGAAATATATCGAAGCTTAGAGGATGCAATGACAATGTAAAAGCAAGTTCACTCACCTCGCCATTAATCACCCATGTTGGGAACCCTTCAATGTTTACATCTGCACATGCCTTGGCTATTTTAGTTCCTTTCCTGTATCCATCAGGGAAGCATTCTACATAATCCAGTATCTCGGCCGCCTCCCGCCCAAACATCTAACCAAGAGAACAAGGGAATTCAGGAATGTTATTCGCTATTTCTGTTGCGAGAGGGAGATCAAAATGGTGCACATTTTCCCAATTTAAGACACCACATATTATGATCATACCTCTTTTTGTTCTAAACAATGTGAACACCAGAAAGCTCCATACATTTTTGCTCCTATTGAACGTAAATGCTTCGCGAGGGAAACAGTCAAAGGACTTGATTTGGTTGTGACCTCAGGTTTGACAAATGGCAGGTTAACTTCAGCTGAACTGCTCAGAAGTAGGAAGCAATGAGCATTAGTTTAAGATTAAAATCAAACTTGTACATGAGCATTTACAACAAAAACACGACGCACGGCTCATTGTAGAATAGCAAAAAACACAATACTTAACGAGGAAACTACAAGTTCACAATGCAAGAACACTTCCTAACAAAGCATACTGGTTTGTCATACAACTGAGAGTTTACCTAGTAGAGATAGGTTGGGTAGTGCTGTAGGAGGTACTCAAGGCCGTAACCACAAAAATGGCAATGCATAGCTGTAAAACCAGTTCCTTCGATCCAAAATCCTGAAACATTTAAAAATTTACAAGAAATGAATCCCATGGAGAAGACCTTCAGTTCAAAGAAGTCATAAACTCTTGAGTATGGAAGTACCTTTATGGTGAGGAAGAACAAAGACAAGGATAAAATAGCCGAAGCTAGACAATATACACACGATTCCCCTGGAAAATTTGTGCTGAGAATATACAAAAAGTATGCACTCGCAACCGCCATGGATGTAGTTACAAAAAGTAAAATTGAACTGGTATTAGTTTCAGCAATTTCAAAAGGGAATTTCTTTCCCCCCAGTTGTAGGCCAAGAGTTGCAACTGTGCCATACGCAAGCATACCGATCAAGGGAAGAGGAACACCTGACAAATAGGAAGGTTCTAAGTTTTAACATTGAAAATGAGGAGCACTATAATCTGAACAAAATGAGGTTTTCAATTTCTCAAACCCAATTCTCCGAAAAATCCCAATTAACTTTAGAATTTCAAAATTATTATAGTTTCAAACGGGAACGATTAATAACGAGAAGAGGATGAAAAAGTTCTCTCATTTTACCAAAAACGACGGAGTATTCGCTATTGAGGACGCTGCCACAAGCGGCACCAGCGGCGGAAACGGGGCAAAATGCATCGGAGTGGGTGAGTTTGAGAAAGGTCAGGTACGAGGTCTCCAGAAATCCTAAACTTCCAAGCCCTACATACCAATTGGCATAGGGTGAAACGCCAGTATCTTGAGCAGAAGCCGAGCTACTAATTTCCGACTGAGAATCCGGCTGGGTTTCAGTTTCACCAGTGGTCTGCTCCGGCGCGCAATTTACCGTGAGTAACCGTAACCTCCGACCGCCGTATGAGTTCCTCTTCAATCAAACAAAATGTCAAACACTTGTACTACATAATAAGCCAGTAAGAAAAAACCAGAGCAGGGACGTAGGGGAAGAAAGAAAGCGCACCTTAAATTGGGCGCGGGAAGGTGCGAGATAGGAATGAGGAGCTAGAAGAGAAGCTGATACGCCGCCGATGAAGCTCGCCATCGGCAAACTGCAAACAGGGTAAAACAACTCCGGTTGAGGTTCAATCTTTCACGACTACTCGTGAAACTAGCGATGTGATACTGTGAGTTCGTCCCACATCGCTAGTTTGTGAGGGGAGGGAGGGAAGCAATGTGTATAAAGTGTGAGCTTGTGAGAAGAAAAACTCATACCTTTCTCGGCCTTTTGGCTAAGATCAAGTGTAGTATCTGTTCTTATCAGTTTAATGTCTGATACGTGGGCCATCGGCCCACACGATATTAACTCAATTTTTTAAGGGGGAAGGCCCATTAAGGTAGCTTGCTACCTGGACCTTCGCGCGTCGCCCTTGCGTTGCACTACTGCTTCGGCCTGGCGCACCCCTCCAATTCAAGTTCAAAATTTTCTGTATGGGCCTATGGTACATAGTTATTTCTTCTAGGTCTTGCAGAATACAGATTTTCTTGTCGGGCCTGACACAGGTAAATTTGGCCAATTTTCTTGGTATTACAAAAAATATGCTCGCATGGAACTTGTGAAGATGTAACTGGTATTATTACTCTTGAAGTTTTTTAAATAAAAAAAAATTAGAAATAATTATAATATATTAAATTTAAAATAAAAACAAATAGGCCTTTGAGTTAATATTCAAATTTCTGTTTAGTAACAAAAAAAAGCCCCGTTTTGATTTTTTTTTTTTTTTTGACGAGGGCGATAGTTATTTAACTTGGGATTAATGATAGTTTTGTCAAGCGAGAGGTAAATATGTCATTTACGATAAATTATTTGGGTAAAGGGCCTGTTCTCTATCTTTGGTTTCAAACTAAGTTTGAAAACAAGTTTTGAAAAATAGTTTTATAATATAAAAAGTGTATTGAAAATGTAAAAAGTAGATACTGAATAGTAAAAAGTTGTATTAAAAATGATGGAATATGATTAATATATTAAATTTACTGTTGAAACCAAAATCGTTTTCAAAACGAAACAAAAAGAACAGGCCCTAAATTATGCATATCTTTCTAGGTCATGTCAGTTTATTAAAATATTTTCCCGAGTTTAGAGAAATGATCAAACAAATGTTTCCATCAATTTTGAGAAATTATGATTGCAACAATACAAAATTTAAAGGCATTTTTGTTACTCAATAAATTTATTACTCAGTCCTAATATGATACTCTATTAGAATAGTTTGTTTCGAATATATACATTTTACTATAGATTTTTAAAAATCTAATACATCATAATTTATTTTATTTATAATATAATTAAAAAAAGTTGTTTTTTAAATTGTATTATATGGGTGTAGCGTTAGTTTCAAGTAAGTACAAGTGGCGACAACAGATATGCGGTCATCCTTAATTCAATATTTTCCCTCCCAAATGGCTTTCCATTTATTGCATTGTCGGAAGTCTTACCCGATATTGTGCGAGGCATGCTAATCGTGAGTGGATGAATTCCAATACATTTCCTTTGCTAATTAAAAAAAACTCTTACTTTTAGAGTAAGAGGTGTGGCCAAGTATCCTAGACTCATGCGTGTTGCTTGTCAGGCAAGCCAAAGCGTTTGTAACTGCATTCGTCTCACGATAGATATGTGTGAAAGAAGAAACGTGGAGAGATGGCCGCACCCTAACAATTTGCTTTAGTGCCGATGAAGCCCGCCAAGACTATATCTCTTTGGAGAAAGCATCCAAAAGAAGCTGAGAATCCGTCTCCACCATGAGGGAGTGTATAAGCCACCTCTGACAAGCAAACAAACCTAATGATAATGCCGCAGCCTCTGCCTGAAAAATGGTTAGGTGTCCCGCCCCATAGGTAGAAAGAACCCGTAAACACCACAAATTCCGTATCGTCTCTCAAGACAAAGCCCTCACCTAAATGTCCTAGGTTATCCCGTGAAGACCCATCAACATTAGAGTAAGAGGATTGCAAAACTTGCATGCTCTTTAAAATGTGACTAATTATCTTTTCACTTGTAACTTAAAATAAAAAAATGTACACACCTAGACTCAAGGATATTTTTGTAATATGATGAGAAATTTTTTTATTCATTAATGTAATTTCGAAAAAATGAACATAGAACAAATGAGGTTTTTTTTTTTTTTTTTTTTTCAAATAAATAAAATCTATAGATTCTACTCATCACGGATTAATATACACACAAAAAGAGAGATTATATGTGATTCATGTTTTAAAAATAAAAAAGGTTTAATTGTTAAGGAAAATTCACAAGCTCAAAGAAAGGCGGTGGTTTTCTCCCGTCCCACACCTGCAATGTGTGAAGGTAGAAACCAAACCACTGGGTATAAAAGCCAACCTCCACCGCTTGAATTCTCATACCTTTCTCGGCCTTTTGGCTAAGATCAAGTGTAGTATCTGTTCTTATCAGTTTAATATCTGATACGTGGGTCATCGGCCCACACGATATTAACTCAATTTTTTTTAAGGGGAAGGCCCATCAAGGCAGCTTGCTGCCTGGGCCTTCGCGCGTCGCCCTTGCGTTGCACTACTGCTTGGGCCTGGCGCGCCCCTCCAAATCCAAGTCAAAAGTTTCATTATTGGCTGAGCCCAATTATATTGGGCCTATTGGGCTTACAGACCGTTTGGTCCGTCATTGAGAGGTGTGCAGGAGCCGATGAATAATCTCGAACTTATCCCATTTTGGGTGGGTCCCATGTCACCGTTTTATCTTCAAATGGAAGTTTTTAGTTGCACCTCAAGTAGAGGTGTCTCTGACTAACATCGATCTCATCTACATCTTCCTTTCAGTTTCACATTTGTTCTTTAATGGTATAAAACCTGTCGGTGGATTCATAGTTTTCTTCTTCAGTGACACAATATTGCCTTTTCGGAATACGAAACATTAGTCATTCAAACCTAAGTTGCATTCCTCGTACTCTTTGTAAACTTAAGCTATGAGGTCGCTTTGGGTTCCCTCCGCTTCGTTAACGTCATTTCAGATGAATGTTATTACCGAGAATTTCAAGAAAAGGTGATTGAAATTCTGGGCTTGTTCTCTTTTCCCTTGATTTCTTCGTTTCTTGTATCCTATCTTAGTTGCTATCAGATTAACTAATTTGAAACGAAGTTCGTTAATTTATTACATGTAGCTACTACGTCCATCCCTCTTCAATGGTATCAACTTCAGCAGTAAGGTCTGAGTTTCAGCGCTCGAGTCCACTTAACTTTGGCAACAAGAAAAGAAGTTCCAACTTGAGGTGGGCTAAAATAAAATTGGTGTTTTGTTCTGTCAGGTTCTGTTTTTATCTCTTGTGAAAGCTTGGAAATTTGATGTTTGCCGCAGTTGGATGGCTAGGGTCGGAGAGAATGTTCAATCGAGTCCGGTGCCAACGTCAGTCCCTGTTCGTGTAGCGCATGAGCTTCTTCAGGCTGGACATCGTTATTTGGATGTGAGGTGCTAATAACTCATCCATGGCTGCAATTGGATTTTAGCAAAAAGGGATTTTGAAAAATCCAGTCTTTCATTCCCATCTCCAAGTCTTTAAGCTTTGATCATCTCAATGAACTTTTGATCATTTGGTATGGTGCTGTGCTGTGCTGTGCAGGACCCCTGAAGAATTCAGTGCTGGTCATGCTGTTGAGGCTGTCAATGTCCCTTACTTGTTTAGAATGGGATCAGGTAGGTTTGTTTGTTTTTTGATGCATTTCTCCAAATTATAGTTATTTGTGTTCATTCATGAACTAGCGAATTTTTCACGGTTCTGTAAATTGAATCTCATAGTATCTTGAACTTCTGGAAATGAACAAAACAGGTATGACTAAGAATCCCAACTTTGTGAAGGAAGTTTTGGCAGAATTTCGGAAAGACGATGAGATCATTGTTGTAAGTGTCCAATTTTGTCATCACGACATTTTTCAACCTTCATTGACTACACTCACTGTGATTTGTGCTCTTTCTACAGGGCTGCCAGTTAGGAAAAAGGTCACTCATGGCTGCAACAGAGCTCATATCTGCGGTGAATTCGAGTTCTTTTAGTTTGTGAATCTTATAGATTCATGCTTTACTTCGCTGTTTCTCACTGCATGTTCAGTTTAATCAACTAAAACTTGAGAAACATCCCTTGGAACTTGTACAGGGATTTACATTATTGCTCTGGTTCAATGTACTTATACTTGGAGGTATATTCTGCAGGGATTTACAGGGATTACGGACATCGCCGGCGGGTATGCTGCCTGGGTACAGACTGAGCTTCCGACAGAGTCATGAATCATGATTCATGATCACATCAAGGAGCCATAAAAATGGCCTGGCCAGCCATTTTAGTATAAACCCGAAGAAGAACGTTACTCAAATAACACTTATGCTGTGTACAGAAAGAAATTACAATCCTGAATGAAATTTAACTGTTTTTTGGCTCATTTTTATACTTCCAGTGTGATGAGCACAAAAGAAGCGCAACTTACCAATAAACATTGCTTCAAAAGGGGTTAATCTTTGCACCGACAGCTTACCAATTTACGCATTACAGCCTGTGGTTGCTTCAAGACAAAAAAGAAAAAGAAAAACCTTAATTGGTGAGGAAATTTACTACAAACTTGGGTTGCGTTGTTGATCGGAGATTTTTGTACCTTTTTTTTTTTGTGGTGATAATGAGTTTAGTACCTTAGTATGGTGTAAATGAGTTGAGTGCTTGCGGATCAAGCTCGATTATGACCGGGTTCAAGCCATTCTTGAGCTCGAGCCGTCCCTAGTTTAATAATCTCGAGTTTCTGTCCCATTCAAACTCGAGGTCAAGACAAGACTTTACTCTCATTCAAAATTGACCTTCATTCCAAACTTAATAAAAATTTGCCAAATCAATCTTAAACCCAAATATATAAGCTCGATCGAAATCAAGCCGAGCTTAAACCAAGCTATTTTTTAAATTTTTTTTATTTATTTTGGAGCTGGGCCTAAATGAAAGTAAGTTAGAACAAAGCTAAAGAAACTCACCAACTAATCAAAAAAAAAATATTTGCAAATGGAGCCGGCCCTGGCCTAGGAGTTAGGTAGTCCATATTTAAGGTGGCCCCTGGATTCTTAGAGAAGAAAGCTTCAAATCCACACACACACTCACACACACAGAAAAAGAAAGAAAAAAAAAACTCATAGCAGTTCACCCCGTCACGTTCTCACTTCAACTAATCTGACAGACACAGACACAAACATAACATAAGGCCTCTTTAAGAAAACATGGTAGCCACAAACTCAGGCCTTCTTCATACACGTCCCCGGTGTCGGAACACGGTTACAATCTGAGAAGGGGAAAGCTCAGGAATGGGGGTGCCTGGGAAGAACTGGCTTCGAGCTGCCCGGAGAAGACTCTTCCGAACACCACCGGCTAAGGGAACTATCATTCTCCTTCACAAAAACACCACCGCCGCAAGTCGGAGTTTTCATAGCGACGACGCGACGACGACCGCGACGAAAAGAGTCAGCCCTGAATTCACTGTTTCTTTCACGAGAGAACAACTTGCTGCCATTCACATCCAAGCATGTTTCCGGGGACATCTGGTAATTAATTAATCATTTAAACTTCGATCTAGTTAAGGATGAACTTTAACTTCCTGCGATGACTGTGTCTTAACAGGCGAGAAGGGCTTACCGAGCGCTGAAAAGCCTGGTGAGGCTTCAGGCGATAGTTCGCGGGGCGGGAGTGCGAAGACAGGCTCGAATCGCTTTGCAATGCATGCATGCTCTTGCGAGGCTGCAGGTTACGATCCGAGCACGACAGCTACTCTTGCAGTGATCACTAATTAATCATCGAAACTCTGATTCAAAGATGTTTCTTCTGACCTTAGAATCTTCAAAAATGATAAATACATTCAAAGGCTGCTGAATCTTGGTTTTCGGCCTGTTTGTATTTCTCTTTTGTTTGTATGTGTGAAACAACAATGGAAGTTTTGTAGGACAATCATCTTCATATGTTTGATGGATCATGTACCTATACCTTACGTTTTTTCAAGGGCGAAATGCAGATAGTCTATTATGATTTCACGCTATGTACTATTTTCGTGTATTTTAAAAACGCACAATTATCTTATTGTGATTCGAAATTAAAGTGCTCAACTGACTAAAATATCCAAATTAATGAATATTTACAGCGTCACACTCTCAACTTTGTATAAAAAGAAAAACTGAACAAGACCATTTCAATGCCTGGCGTGCAATGACTCTGTCATACGTAGGTAGGCTAGAATTGATCAAATCTGTCATACAAGGAGTTGAGTGCTTTTGGCTACAAAATTTGCCACTCCCCTCCACGGTCTTGGATAGGATAAACGGCCTATGCTGTAAATTCTTTTGGGAGGGTAGATCATTGGTTGCATGGCTTTCAATGTGTTTTCCATATGATGAGGGTGGGCTGGGCTTGCGCCATTTGGCTACTTGGAACAAAGCCTTGCTCTTTGGGCATCTTTGGGACATTCACCTCAAAAGGGACATTCTTTGGATTAAGTGGGTTAACCACTTATATCTTAAAGGAACCTCTATTTGGGATTGGACACCACGTGTTAGGGATTCCCCCATGTTCAAAAATTTGGCATGCATTAGAGACTTAATTGTTGGCAAAATGGGGGGCAAACATGCTTGCATTAACCTCCTTTCTCAGTGGCATGCATCAAGGAAACCATTGACAAAAATGATTTATGATCTTTTAAGGCCAAAGGGTAACACTCCATTTTGGGCAGGGCATATATGGAAGCATTTCATCCCACCCAAGTGTTCAATGTTTCTTTGGTTATGTTTCAGGAACCGATTGTCCACAAGGTCTACCTTGACCTTTCTTGATATTGATCATACTTGCCCCTTTTGTAATTTGGAGGTTGAGAATGTGGATCATTTGTTTTTTGCCTGCGTGCACACTAACTCTGTTTGGTATAGGATTCGGCAGTGGCTTAGTATCCCCAGATCTATGTCCACAATCCGGAGCACAATCAAATGGATTAGGGAACTGAAAAGAGACACCAAAAGGTATAGAGCTTTAACAATTGCTTTTACCCTAACGGTGTATCACTTGTGGATTTGCAGGAATGCACTCATTTTTGATTCGGTGCATACCTCTGTTGAGTCATTGGTATCCATCATTAAAACCAACACTTGCCGGCTGATGTTCGATCTCTACCCTCCGGGCAGTGGATCCAACAACGCAGTCACTGGCGGTTAAGCAGTGACCTAGCCTGATTATTCCGGTGATCGGTAAAGGCTACTCAATTCTGTCCTTGGCTGCCCCTTGGCCAATAAGGGGAAAGGTGGTACAGACCACTACGTTTGGGCCTACGGTTAAATGGCTTCCTAGCCCGATCCACCGGTGTCGGTAAAGGCATTTCAATCCCGGTCACAGCTGCCCCTTGGCTTATAAGGGGAAGGGTGGTACAGACCACTAGGGGTTTTATGATCACTGGTGCCTTTATTTCAGCAAACCCTTCCAGGTGATCTCACCTTCACTTGCAGCCTACCAAAGCTTTGTGCTAAGTGTGGGCCAGCAGCTGCCTAAGCATGGTGCATCGGATTCATGATAGCATTTCCACACAACAGCTTGCGAGCATTTATGTGGCAAAGATTGCTTACAAACTTGTGTGGGTGTGTGTATATATAGTGGCAGTATAGATTGCATTATTCATATGGGGTATGCCCCATTTGTTCTGTAAAAGCATGTGATTCAACATTGGCGCATTTTCAGTGGCGAAGGTGCAACATTGGCTCAACATAGGCGCATCTAAGCCATCATTCAGTTCAGCATTGGTGCATTTGAGCGGCAACAGTGTGTAATGTAGCTAGTGGCAAGCTAGGTTGCATGTTGAATGCCCAACACGTAGTCTAAGTAGTGGCAACTTAGATCACAATTTGTAATATGGAGAATGCCCCATTTTCGTTGTATTATTGCTCTGATACACCCCACAAGTGTAATTTGACTTTCCGGTTTTTTAGCCGAGATATTTTCGAGGAATAAATTATTTACCTTTCCTAAAAAAAAAAAAAAACCCGAACAAGACTCAATCAGAGACTTCAGTCTTAACCTGGAGTTAATTGGATATTCCATAACCAAAAGATTGATGATATTCTTAATGAAAATTCATAGTACAATTGTAAAAGAACTAATGTGACATCCATATAACAAAAATTAAAACCGTCAAATGTAACTCTCAAATTATGCCACATCATTCCTTCTAGCTTTTAATAATTGTTGCATGTATTCGAGCAGCAAGATACAGGGTACAAGTTAGCACATTGGAACGAAGCACTTATACCTTTTAAAAACAAAAAAAAAAAAACAAAACTAGTAGCACTGGGAACAACGACAACGAATTTCATATACACTTTGCTCAGCTAACGAGAAATGGAAAATAAAGGGGCCAGGAGAAACAACGACATTCACTTTAAAGAAAGAACACAAAACTGAAATACACAAAAGGGGGAGAAAATAGAAAAAAAATGTTATGCACAATGGGTTATAGATATTCCATGAAGCAGAAATGCTGAATTCTCAGTGATGGCCCTTCCTGAGCGAGGAGAAAAATCCACTAATTGATTTGTCTTTGTGGCGATCTTCCCCTTCATCTCCGATCTGTTTTTCGGAATTGAGTTCATTTCTCCAACTCAGTGATACACAGCAGAAAATACCACTAAAACAGAATCTGTGAAATGACCTACCTCCTTGGAAAGTCGATGCAAAATCTCCAAAATCTCAGAAAAGTTTGGTCTCAGGGTTGGCTCTTGCTGCCAGCACTTCACAAGCAGATCTACCAACTTTGGATGTGTGTGCTTAGGGATTTCAGGCCTTAAACCCTGAGAAATTTCGACAGGATTATGCTGTGCCTAAACTTTTGTTTGATATATTTGAACCAGAATTAAAACTTGAATTACCTGCTGCACCACACCTATAGCCGCTTGCAGAGGTGTCAAATCGGAATATGGAATCTGTAACGATTACACATAAATGTTAGTTGTTGAGACGAGTGAAACATAATTAACTTTTAATGCAGTAAAGCTTACTTCTCTTGTTAAAAGCTCCCAAACTACTATAGCAAAGCTGAAAACATCAGCCTTATGATCATAGGGCTTGTGCTCAATTACCTGCAATACATCAAATGAAACAAACCATTAAGTTCTTGGGATTAGTTTTGCAGCTTTACTTGTTTTCACATCTGCCCCCACTTACTTTAATAGTCTTTACCAACTGACTATAAAAGTTCCAATGAGAAAAAGAAGAATAAAAAAATCCTAAAGATTTCAAATTTTTTGCAGCCAATCTATAGTCAGTTGTATACCTCAGGAGCCATCCACCTATATGTACCAGTTTCTGCGGTCATAACTCCAGTGTGGCATACCACTCTGGCAACTCCAAAATCAGCAACCTTTACTACCTGCACGAAAGAGACTGGTTTTAAAAACAGATCAATAGACATAGTAAAAGGAAATAGAACGGGAATTGAGACATAAGAGCTCCACTGAAGGGCAACATCACTGTTTACAATAGCTCTTTAGATAAAAGCACCATGTTCTAAGAACAAACTCATACATCCCTTTCAATCCAAACCCCTACCCTAAGACTGAGCTGGATTAAAAGATGCTCAGTGATTTCTGCAAAATGAAGATTGACCAGCAAAGCAGTGTTATCCTTAAACTTGACAACTCGGCACAAAGTCATACCAACTATACTTCCACTTTGACTCAAGAAGTTCTCACCTCTTGCCATTTAGAATCTGAATCAAAAGCACTTCTTAACCATATCATAAAACAGTTGAGAATGCAAATAACATGCAGCTCAGCAAATAGGCTCCTTACATCATGTTCGTCCATTAGAAGATTGGCAGTCTTGAGATCGCGATGTATTATATTATTCTGGTGCAAATAGTTCATTCCTTTAGAAACATCCTCTGCCACTTTCAGTATGGTAGAAAGCTTAAAGCAGCCCTTATGTTTATGCAGAAAATTGTACAAACTTCCTTTGGACATGAACTCTGTTAATAACCAATACAAAACAATCAAAAAGAGCATTGATGTGATGAGGACGCGACATATCAACTTCAAAACATAAAAGATATCCGGGATCTAAAGCATAATAACCCAACACAACTAACCCGTAACAATGCAGAGGTTTGGAGGTCTTGTACATGCGCCTAAGAACTGTACTACATTCTTATGTCGAATTTTCCTGCAGAAAACAAATAAAATTACAACTTCAAGAAAAGGGGGCATAAAAAAATCCCCAGGAAACTTAATCCATGCAAGAGGCTTGTTTCGAGAAGACTTCCATTTCAAATCAGCCCATGATAGATTCCACAAAGTTATGCTAAGGCCAAACAGAAGAACTAGCACATTCAAAAACATGAAAAGATAATAATATGAACAAACCTAAGGATGAAAACTTCCTGGGAGAATTCCTTCAACATGTCTATATTTACCCTCTCAGGTTTGAGGACTTTTATGGCCACTTCTTGACTGCAGTAGATACCTTTGTACCTGAAAACAGAAATTGATAAGACCTACTAATAAAGACAGGAAAAGAAGAGGAGTGATTCCATCGCTTACAATTCACCAAAAGCTCCAGATGCAACCCTATTCCCAAATTTCAATTGGTGGACATCAATCTCCCAGACATCATTCCCATCAGTTGGTATTTTTACATAATCACTTATGGATGTATTTCCCCTTTTGTTGTCATCATTTGATGGGCTATGTTCTTCAGTAGAAAGCTGATGCTGTCACAGAATCATTAGATTACTTTGGCATCAGCATAGGAAGACTGTCCTTACACATGCATCATCAGAAAAGTAACAACAATTTACCTTAGACATTTCTCGTAGCAGCTTGCTTTTAAGCAGCTCAGTTTCCTATAAATCCACAATTTTCTAGTAATAAGTAAAATTCAAGACAAAGAAGAGTGGAAGGAGGAGAAATAACGTGCTCATAAGTGTCTGCAACAAAGAAAGGGAAATTGAACAAAATTCTCAGACTAATGGAAGAAGTTGCACTGTGTGCAGCAACATCAGATGACCCATGTTAGTGCACAGATCTCACAACAAAATCAAATAAAAGAATGAGAATCTAATAGAGATGCACAGGGACTTGTGACTTTGAACACTTAAAAAAAACTCCGCAACAGGATATCAACGAAAAGCTTCATGGTTTTTTAAACTTCCAAAACTAAGTTACTATTCCTTCTTTCATTTTTCTTTTTTTTTTTTTTTTTTGGTGGAGAGCAGAAGTTTCAATGTCAACATTAAGTTCTCAACAGAAGAACAAACGTTGAATAAAGAACTCCAGATTATATTTTGGATCATGGAAGGTGTTTAACATTCACTTTCCGTTTTATCACACCATCCTATACCAAATGCTCATTTTAGTGCATTGTTACTGTCATTTCAATCAAATAATTGAATGGAAAAAAGAGCTTCACCCTCTGTGTAAACCATTTTAAGAACATCCCCTGAGGCATTTTTCATCCAAAGAAAAGGAAGTAAAATCTCCTGTTGAGAACTTTGTTTTTTCTCAAAACAAAGTGATAAAGGTATCGGGACTTATACCTGATAGAAATGCTCCAGAATTACCTTGATCCTGAAGCATAACACAGAAAACCTAAGGATAAGGAGAAGATTGCATAACTTTAAGAAGCTTAAGGTGATTTTTTTGTTGACTAGGACAGCAAAACAAACTGGACATGAAATATACAATATAGGAATAGCATCCAACTCAAAGAACTACAACTAATTGCGCAAACATAAGAATTACAGTTTTAAGAAGAAAACATTCAGATTGGAGCGAGAAACCAAACACATCACTTTTAAGAAATAAAACGATTACCTCATATGGCCACCCAGCAACAACAAAGACATCCAATGAGAAGCCATCATTAGTTGAGAATGCATGGGCTTCCTCAATGTTCAGGCCCATCTCAGAAAGTAAAAATGTCAGCTGCAATTAAAAATCAAGATGAGTTACTAAGAGGAAGGCATCGACAGATATGTCACAGAAAATGCATTTTGAATAAGATGGAGAAAAGGGCCAGGAGAGCAGCAGGTTTCATCTGTTCTTCCAACCTTGACATTATAAAAAATACTCTGGCCCTAAACTTTGTACACAACAAGTTTACAGAGAAAAAGTTTATCATTCTGAAAGTTCTTTTAAACCTATTTTCCCAATGTAGAACTAACACAATTGAAGGGAGAGAAGACGAAGTATATTCTCCCACCTGACTTAGCACTTTTGGTTTGTCGACTGTTGAGAAAGTGATCTCGTGCATGGGCCGCCTGCACGACAAGAGAGATCATAGGAAAGTCTTGAGTTGAGTACAGAAGTTTGAATGCTAAAATAGAATATAATGGAATAATGTTCTTGAGGAACAAAAGATGTGTATTTCCAGACTAACTGCATTTCAGAAAGTATATTAACAATATGAACAACACTAGTAAGTATAAAAACGTTGTCATTTCTAGTTACCCAATCAAATGCAGGGAAAAAAAAAATCCTTTTGCAAATCTCTCTTTTACCTAGAAGTTTGAAAAATTGCATTCACATCACTTTCCACATCATTGGCATGTGTTCCATTGGCTGGAAGGCCAAGGGTCTCAAGGTTAGATGATGAACCAAATGTAGGGGGGGCATGGCTGCTGAAAAGGAGTTGTTGCACTGTCAGTTTAAAATGAGACTGAGAACAAGGTGTCATGATTAAGTAAGGTACATAATAAAGTTAGTACCCCCATCGATTTGCTTCATTAAAATGACTTTGAGCATCTCCCCTGGTTGACAAATCTGTATGAAGAGATTCTGATTCATTCTCAACTGCAGTAGCATTAACCTGCATACCATGATTATATGGATAAATTCAGGTAACAGGGAAGAACTAATAAGGAAACTTCGCATTTTATTCCTGGAGGAGTAAATGTTCATGTCTCCCTCTCCCCCGCGCATGTAACTGTTCATTTGACTCATCAAATGTTTTGTTGCCCTCCCACCACCCTCTTGAAGCAGACATAAAATTCAAATTTGTACGATTGTTTCTGTTTCAATAACTCACAGGGGAGTAATATATCAAAGTCCCCTAATTCTTCATTGAAGAACAATAGAACGTGTCATCTGAGTTAGCAACTAACTATTGACTCACTATGACCACACATAAATCCCCTAAACACTAATTTCAACGAATACCTTAACAGGGCGAACATCAAGGGCAGGTCTGTTAGTAGGATCCCGAGCCAGATGCAGTAACCTCTTATGTGTCAGCACATCTTCTGCTCTCTCCACGTTCACATCCATTGCATATCTGCACAAAACAAAAGGACTCTGAATCTCAATCCTCAATTCAGAAAGAAAGAAACTCTTTATTTAATTAATTTTTATGGTTTATTTCATAAAAATAAGGTAGAACTAAGCCTACAACAAACGTTAATGATATTCTAGTCCAACAGTAAATGGAATTTCAAGTCAGAGCAGCGCTACAGTGCATGCATGTCACAAATACATAAAACAAAAACTAAGTTGAAAAAAAAAAAAAAAAAAAAAAAAAAGATGATGACAAATGAGAGAAAAAAACAAGGGTTTAAGGAACGAACCGAGCAGGAAGGCGATTAAAATGCTGCCAGAGCTCGTCTTCGAAGCCAGGGAGTCTAACCTCCTCGCGATCCAAATCCTGGAGGCGGCTGAGCACTTCGTGGTAAACTTCAAGCCGCTGCCTATCCTGCCGGCTCTGGTTCAGCGACGCAGTTTCCATGGCGCGGCTGCCGCAACTCTCATTCTCATCAATCGCCATGGTATACACACACACACTTCGAAATTTTTTTAAAAAAATTAAAAATTGAACGCAAACAAAAAAAACTACAAAGATTAGAATCGCTAAATTTCGTCGCCCATAACTACGATGAAATCAATCGATTAATCAGAATCGTATACTCATCGGATTTTGATACGAACAGAAATGGATAAAGACGACGGAAGAAGAAGAGGAGGAGGAGGAGGAGAGTAAAGATGGAAAGCTACGAGAGAGGGAAATATTCGTTGGAGCTTCTTCTCGGCGTGGGGAATTGGTTTCCTTTTTCGGTGCGCATTTTTATTTCAGTTACGTGCTCTATGACGTGGCTGTCTCTTGGGTCCCACAGCATATACTGGGCCTACCGACGAGTTTATCCTTTCCGTTTTTTTCCGATTGAATGAAAATATTTATTTTTTCTTCTTTTTATTTTTAAAAGAATTTTAAAAAAAAAAGAAAAAAGAAAAAGAAAGAAGGTAGAACCTTCAACTCGTATAAAATGAGGGTTTTCAATTCGTATAAAATTATTATAATAATTGTAGAAGATTGTATATTCAAAGAAGTTATCCAAATCCATAAAATAAAAAATTTATTTTATTAAAGTATCATACTACACATGTTCCACTTTAATAGTCTACTTTCACACATGTACACCTTTTTATAGATATCGAAGCACAATACGTAAAATAATTAATTTCACATCATTTGTTCAAGTTATATCGTTAATTTTAAGTGTGTTAATTGTAAATCACACATAATTATTTATAAATAAGGGTATGAGAAATAAAAAATTTGAAAGTTAATTCTTCTATTTAAACAAAAAATTATTTCTGAAAGTGAAATATTCTTATAGAAGGGATAGATTGAGTAAGGTACATGATGGAGTATTTATGTAAGTTGGATCATCAATTTAGTGTAGATTAAATTACTCTTAAGTTTATGGATTAGATTTGATGTCTAACACTAGTTGCTTGGGGATTAAGGAAAAAGAAAGATGAATTATATACGATCTCTCCGTTCCATTAGAAGAGTTTATTTTAAAAAATATTTTTTATTCTAATAAAATAGTCCACTTTCAATTTTTTTTTTTACTCCTCTTACCCTTACTAATATAATTACGTATGATTTAAAATTAGCTTATACTTAATAGATAAGAATATAAATGAAATAAATAGTGTCAAATTAGATATTTCAAGTATTGTACATTGACATTCATAATAAATTATACATTAGTCAAAGTTAAAAATTCTAATAGTCAAAGTTAAAAATTCTAATAGACGGAGGGATTAGAACTTCACATGTTCTAATATTAAAACAAATAAACATATAAATAATAAATAAGTTTATTCAATTGTTGGAGTTATTTTTTTTTTCAAGACTATAATGGTATGTGAGCTAAATTTATAATATCGAAGATCCCATTGCATTCCAAAACCTCCACGTACTACTCTCACCAAGAATGATGAATCTGTTTCAAAAACCACTTCTTGCAAGCCCAACTGAGAGCAGATTTGCAGACCAACAAACAGAGCCATGAATTCTGCATACAAATTTGTTTGCACCCCCAGAGATCGACCTGTTGTCCCTAAAACCCCCTCCTACAGCATCGCGAACAATTACTCCACAGCCCGATCGACCAAGATTGTCCATAGACGAGCCATCTAAATTTGCTTTAGTCTCCTGAGGCCTCGGCAGATGCCACCGCACAAGCGTAGGGATCCGTCTAAAAGTACAATCTTCACAGAAAGTAGTACTGTTTCTTTTTATTTTTTATTTTATTATTATAAATAAATTGTATGAATCGAGAAACGGGGAAAGGAGTTGAGATTTAAACTATTGACTTCTAAATGAAGTTTGGCGGTGATTTGTATTCGACATGACCTAATACAAATTTAGTAGGTCACGGCGACTCTCAAAAAATTGGAGCCAAATACAAATTACACAATAGTAAATAGGTCAAATTTGGGTTAACCCTTGACCTGTTTAACTCATTTAGTAAATTTGTTTGTTTGTAAAACTATTTTATTAGTGTAAGTTTTTTAAGGTTATATAGGTATTTTAGTTTAAGGTATGTTCGAATCACTCGTGTCACAATCAAGCCTTGTGTTATGACACGAAAATATAATCGAGTTAGTGATTTTCGATTCACTCAACCCGCATACTCGAGAATCCAACACGAAACACAACCCGTAAAAGTCGAATGCTATTAAAAGACTCTAGAAATTACTGGACTAGTATAAGATTTGGTAATGGAAAGCATATGGAGGGATTGGTTGGGCTGAGTAGTTGATATTAGTTCAGCAGACTATTGTCATGGGCTTGGAGTTGGTGTAATATAATTTCCAACTCAAATTTTTATTTTTTATTTTTGAAAGATGACTCGAAAATTCAATAATACTAGTAGTATTTGTAAATTGCAATCTTGTGGGTTACAAAGCAAAGCCAACCACTCCATGACCATCAATTATTGTACCGTCCCAAATTCAGTCTTCACTCTCCTCAATTGTTGTATTGTCGGGACCATCACTTTGTATTGTGTGAGACATTTAATCGTAATTGAACGATTTTCAATACATTTTCTTAAAAAAAAAAAGGTATATATATATATATATATTTTGTAAGCAAATGAATGGGCATATAAAAGTTAATTACCAGTCATCATGTTAACCTAAAATACGGAAAACAAAAACTACACCATTCTTCCCCCTTTTTTTTTTCCGGACAATTTTGAAAGCATTGTAAGTATATATTTACTATATTTAGCATATAGCCAGCTATTTAAAATTACTTTACTCTATCATATGCAAAAATATTTAATTATATGCATGCATCATCAATTTTGTGTAGTAGTGCAAGGCACAATCCACTAGCGATATATTTGTTTATGAGTCACGTAATACAATTTTAAATGGAATTTTTTTGACTGTTAATCTATATCACATAGTACAATTTTAAACGGAATTTTTTTTATGAAAAATGTATATCAGGGAAATACTATAGCTCTTTCACAGAACTATTCAACCTTTGAATATTGACCTATAATCCTATTACGGAACCATTCACGGACTATAGTTTGACTTTATCTATCATATCATAACAACTTTTTGACACCAACTCATGTAGCATGTATTCATTGGTTATATTTTTATTAATATCCCGAACCCGATATATTGTCTTTAATGTCATGAGATATGAGAAAAAAAGGAGACTAGGGATAAATTTAAAATTTCATGGATATTTTATATTGATATTAGTGAGTGAAAACGTATTATTTGAGGACAAAACTAACAATAGCTCTTTCACAGAACTATTCAACCTTTGGATATTGACCTATAATCCTTTTATGGAACCATTCACGGACTATAGTTTGACTTTATCTATCATATTATAACAACTTTTTGATACCAACTCATGTAGCATGTATTAATTGGTTACATTTTTATTAATATCCCGAACCCGATATATTGTCTTTAATGTCATGAGATATGAGAAAAAAAGGAGACTAGGTATAAATTTAAAATTTCATGGATATTTTATATTGCTATTAGTGAGTGAAAACGTATTATTTGAGGACAAAACTAACAATTATTCAAAGGCGAGGGAGTATTGTACATGAGATATATGTATATATCAGCAAAAGCTCCATAAAAAATTTAATCACTTATGGAATGCTAATATCCATAATTAAGCTTTCATGGTGAGAGAACTATAAGTGAAAAGAGAGTAAAAAAGGATAATAATCTATTAGAAACACTTTTGTGAACGTGACATATATATATAAATTTCTTTTACGTACACACATGAATATATTTACTTTTATTATCATAAATGTTGTGACTAAATATCAACTCACCTTTAAGGGGTATCCGAAATTGTAAAATTAAATATTAAAATGATGTACAATGAGAATGAATATATCAATTATAATAATGTATGTTCCGTCAAAATTATGGTGCAAAATTACTTATTTTAGATGTTACAACACCCACACATAATACGTTAGTTATATACTCCTTCCGTTCCACTCAAAGAGTCCACTTTGAAATGTGTAATTTATTATGAGTTGTGAGGTACAAAACCTAAAATAAGTAATTTACTACTATATTTTATACTTATATATTTACTTCAGAAGTAAAGGTTAATTATGAATCATACATTGTTATATTAGTAAGGATAGGTAATGTAAATAAATTCAAAGTGGACTCATAAAAAAAAAATTTGAAAGTGGACTCTTTGAGTGAGATAAGACGAAGGGAGTATATATTTTTCAAAGTGAATTCCTTAAATGATACGAAACGGAAGGAGTAATATTTACAGTAAATAGAGGATCTAAAACCGTTCAACTTCAACCTGAAACACATCCATGGTTGGATATTAACGATTCTGATTAACCCAAATATCCATCTGGAAACTGAAAGTTGAATCATTCAAAGCACACATGTATATATATACGTTCCGAAAAGATCATCTACAGAACTGAAACTAGCCAATTAATGTACCTACTGCATATACAGTACTAGTAGTACTGTTTCAGAAAACCTCAAATTAACCTAGAGGAAGCCCAGAAACCCTAATTAACATAACAGATGATCATATGTAAAATGAAGAACCACATCCAATTAATATCTACCTCACCTGAGATGAAGATGAAGCAAACAATTCAAAATGAAAAAGAATTAAGATATTGGCACGGCTCAATCAGACATCGCTGCAATTGAAAAGGTATATAAACGGGAATCTGAGTGAGCCAGGCCAATACCATAATTCATGTTCCATGCGCCCGCCGGCCGGCAGAATACCCTAGCTAAGTAATTAAGAGGAAAAACAAAATCAATGAATGATTTTTACTAGGTTAATTGGGAAAAATACTAGAGAGAGAGAGAGATGAGAGATGTTTGGATCGAGAAGAAATGAGAATGTCTGGTCTGGGGGGCGGGGAAATTTAAGGTGAAAAAAAGGTAGGGGTTGGGGGTAGGGTACGAAACAGCATTTAAAACCGGTAGCTACTACCAAAGTAGAAAGACTGGTCGCTGCATTTAATCCCATAATTCTACCCCCCCATCCCTATCCATTCCACAGTACGAGCTCAAGGTACCTTCCTAACAGTCTCGTTACGAAATTATTCTTTCTTTTATCCGCTAAATAATTGTGTAGTAAAACTGTAATTCACTCTGTATGATCAGATCTAGTTGATAATCGTGTCGTGTTTTAAGTTTACAAATGGATTTGAATTTTTGTGCCATATCAAAAATTACGGCCAAAGGCCAAAACTAACCTCTCTATCTATCTATATAGTACGTCGATCGTAGTTAATTAGCTAGCTCCGACCCAAGTCTATGACGTCCCTTTGGCCTTTGGGAGACGTTGTTTTCTTTTAAATTTGATGATAATAATCAACAATAGAGATAGAGATCATAGAGATATAGAGAGAGATGTTACAATCTACAAAAGCGGAAAATATGTAGACTCCCACGTAATTTCGGTGGTCTCCTCTTCTTCACCTATTCTTGTATTGAAAGCATCCACGTTTCGTCCCTGTTAAAAGAGTTTGATTTTTAAAATTTTTTTTGTTTTTTATCCGAGTCAAATTTATATGTATTTTACATATTGTACTTTCATTAATTAAGATGATATAAAATGACCGGTCCACCTGACTCCACCATTAACACAATATGTACAATAAAAAGTTATAACTTTTAAAAACACGACACATTGTATAAGACGAAATAAGTATTAACTACTACTGCTTTTAGTTTAGGTAAGACACCTTTTAGTAATGAATCATGATATGATGAGCAGCTTAATAATCAGTCTCATCTGTCACACAATTGACAGTTTCAATTAATGCTTTTTTCTTCATTTCTTTGGGGTAAGTCACCTAACCTCTCACCAGTATATGAGAATATTACATGATCTGATGCATGCAAAATTAAATTTCCTGTCATATACTTATAATATATATACAAGTTGATTAATTATATATATATATATATGCCCTACTTTTCCCTTTTTTTTTCTTTTTTTTTTAAAAACAAAAAACTAAATTTTTTGTTAGTTCACTTTTGAGATTTTCTAGCAAATTGGTAGCAACTTTTCAAAACTAAGAAATTGGTGCGAAGATGCATGAGAATAGGGAATGCTTAATTAATTTAATGGGGTGACAATCCAGGTCGGGTCACTTTTATTGTGTCGGATTGGTGTATGTCATACATCACCGCTTTATTAAGGGTGACAATTTGAATATGTAATAAGCTTATGTACGAACCAGTTTTAAAATATTTAATTTGTGTCGTGTAAGAAATCGTTGACGTACCCATGAACATACATGCATGATGGGGTTGCTCTCATCATCAACTAAGGTTAGCAGAACAGTGTAGGTCTATGAAAAACTTGTCTATCAATGATCCCACTCCCACAGGCCACAGTGTCACAGATGAATAATGGAGTACTAATATAATATAAATACACTGCACGAAAGAGAAAGAGAAAGGGAGGCAAAAATGATTCACTATGCATCCGCTTCATCGTTAAAAATAGTACTGCAGCAAAGTTAATTAATAATAAAATTGAAAGTAAAAGTTAATTTTATTTTTATTTTTGCCTCCTCCAAGCTAGCTACATGTTCATCACTTTTCTAAGAGAATACCACTTACTTCCAAATATATCTAATTACACTATCTTACGTGATACTATAACGGATGCACTGCATAATTTCTCGGGAGGAATAGTAACGGATAGCTAAGGTAGCCCACAACACATTAATTGCCAAACTAACAAGGCAGGGAATCAAACAGTTGAGACACTCAGGTCCTGTGCCTGCTATTCATGAATGCTGATGCAAGGAATTAAACCTCATTTGCTACAATATACGTCCTATGCCTATCCTCATTTAATTTATCAGTTTTACGATTTGAAACTAATTACTTATTTTGTTTTATTAGAAAATTTTATTTATTTATTTTATTTTTACAGCTTTAGAATTCGAACTCATATGACCTCAATGTTATAAGACTTTCTTATTAACTGGCCACCATCCCAACCCTCTACTAGAAAAAGTTTGTTTTTGAAAATGTATAATTTTCTTTATAAATTTTACAATATAATACTTAAAATAATTAATTTATTATTCTTTTCATTTTATAATAATTGTTATTTTAACTTTATACACTTTATTAAGAAGATCAAGTTTCAAAATAACTACTAAATCTTCTATTAATGCTATAATTAGACACCCTTTCTCAAGTTTAGTGGATTACATGTATAACGTTTACGGTATATAGTATTGTCGTGTCACTTTTAAAACGACATCGTTTCAAGAATGAAAGAAGGTGATGTAATTTGGTATGAGAATATTGAATGCAGACACGGGTTTATTCATTCGGTTCTTCGTGTGGGTGTGGCTGGTGAAGCCATTGATGATTCAAATTAATTAGCGATGGAAAAAGAATTGACCATTAATTCATGGACCTCTCATCTGACGTTGTGACAGAACCCAGCCATCTTCTTCATTTTCTTTGTCTTGGGCACGTTATTTTTTATTGTGTTGAAAACGGTTTTGAAATCATGTTTTTAAAATAATTTTATAATGCAAAACGTATATTGAAAATGTAAAAAGATATAGTTGAATAATAAAAAGTTGTATTAAAAATAATGAAAATTAATTATAATATATTAAATTTAGTGTTGAAACCAAAACCAAAATCAAAACAACGTACCCTTATTTTATATTCATATTTATACTTATATTTATATGAGATGGACGTAGCATATGGCTGCATCAATCATTAATTTTATCGATCGATTATAGTATAAAACTAGCTAAACATTAATGCCATGCAACAGTACTATATTTAGCCGACAAAATTTTCATTTTTCATAGTAGTACTCTAGGATGGTAAATGAGTTGAGGTGAGAGTCTAATCAAGTTGAGATTGATAGAAATAGTAATAGAAGCTCGATTCGGGCTCAAGCACGCGCGCAACTTGATGAGCTCGTTGAGATCAAACAAATTTCTACTTATGAAAAATTAAAATAAAAATGTTATAGGTAAAATTTTATTTTAGTAAAAAAAGTAAGTATAAAATTAAGCTCGACAAGCCATCGAGTCTCTATTGACTAAATATGAGCTCGACTCGCCAGCTATATTATATCATATTGATTAGGCCTAAGGACCTTATGAGTCTCGTGTCAATGGTCAAGTTCCATAAGTTTGACTAATTTTTGAAATCAGGTTGGGCGTGTACTTGCAACGTTACGTTGAGGAGATTGACTCCTAATTGTACTTCAAGATTTAAATTAGTATATTTGAAAGACTATTTGTGTAGATAAGTTGCACACTAATTCATCGTTGGCTTGCTGCACTATTAATATAGATATAACCGATATATGTAATAATTTTTCCATATAAAAGGGTTCACTTTAAAAATAAGTTTTTGTCCGAATAAAAAAGTATAGTTTGAATTTATTTACATAACATATCCTTATTGATATAAGAATGTGTAGTCAACAATTAATCTACCTTTATAAAGTAAAGATATAAATGAAAAATATTTGGACAAATTACTTATTTGAAATGTTGTATCTTACCATCTGTAATAAGTTGTGTCCCATCGATTCCACTAGAATAATCCAGTTTCAAATTTTATTTTTGTTCCAAGAAGAGTCAACGCACAATTTTTTTAACTATTTCCATAATTAACCACACTTAAAAGTTAGAATATGAGTGGCCGGAATAAATAGTAATAAATTTACTATTTTTAATTTTATTTAAGAAAAATTCCAACAGAATTTCTTAAATAAAATTAAAAATGCTGCTAATTAAATATATATATATTTTTTTTTCCTAGACATAAACTGTTAATTAAACTTTAAGACAGGACAATGTAACTAAGGAAATTTGTCATGGCATAGATTGAAGGTTAACTATAGTTTCCACCGAAAACTGAAACCAGCGGAAATGATTGATCTACCGCGTTTGGGTATATTGGTCACAAAACAAACAATTCCGCAGAAATCAGTTCACACAAAATCAAAAAACCACCACAAACGGGGTCCGAGGTTTCTTGATTTTGTTTGTGAATGGTGACCAAGCAAATGACGTTAAATAACAATGAACTTGGGATCACGATTGATGATCCAAAATCTCATTCTTAGTCCCTTCGGGGACGTCCCATATAAATTCTCAATCTAAACCCAGAACCCGAAGAAGAACCAGATAAATTTGATCTCCGCGCTTTCGGTCTTCAATTCATTGTAATTAATTAAGGATCTTTGACCTCACCTGCCGATCGAACGAACAACAGAGAAAAGAAGAAAATTTTCAATCAGATTCCTCGAAATTAAGGAGGTCAAAAGATCGAGAATTAATTTTTGAAGAGGGCTGAGAAAGCAAACAGACAAATTTTGGCGGTTTCTTGCTTGGGTTGTGATTGTGAATTTGTGAAGGTGAAGAAGAAAGCCATGGGTCAATGTGTTTCGACGAACCAATGCCTCGTGCAAGAGAGGATTTGCACCGGCGGCGACGACGGGAAAAGATTGGTTGTTCATCAGAATCATCAACATCGTGGCAAGCGACCGTCGACCGCCGCCAGGGCTTCAGGTGGTGGTGGAAATGCTCTTTCCATCATCAGAAACCAACGATCCAAATTTTATATCTTTAGGAGATGCGTGGTCATGCTAATCTTTTGGCATCGATATGGCAAGCTTTGATTTTGATTTTGATGGATTGGTTTGTTTGCCTTTGGAAGTTGAAACTACTTTGTCATTTTTCATGTACAGAACAGATCATCATTAACGAAATATCTTCTTGTATTATATATCCCTCATCACTCTTTTCCTTTTGATTGGTACATAAAACTTTGATTACTGTGGGAATCGGAAAGTTGTCTTTTTCTTTAAGCATATCTTCAATCTGTCCGCCCTGTTGGAAGTTTCTGAGGATTCTGTGAAATTCTTTAAAGTATAATTAACTTTAAAAGGCTAGCTGCAACGATATTGGATCCATCGAACTGCCACGTGAATCTATGAAATGATACAAGAACAGAGGAACATAGTATCCAATCCGATTCTTCTTTGCATTACTTTATTTGTCAACATCGAATCCAGTTTGAGAAGTAAAAAACCGGACAGAAAAGAATGCGGTGGATTGGAGTCTGTAATCTGAATGCTTCCGAAACCTTAGATCATATCAATGCTCGCTCTAGTTGTTTATATAGTTCTTGGCCATCATTCAAGTAAGAAATTTCAAGTTTTCAGCCCTTTTCTTTCTTTCTTCAAGATTGATGGCGTTGGTTAATGGGACGATGCTCCCTTCTGGGCTCATCCCAGACGATGCTCACCCAGATTGGCTCAACACCGCAGACAATGCGTGGCAGCTCACCGCGGCGGCCATGGTGGGGCTGCAGAGTGTTCCGGGGCTTGTAATATTGTACGGCAGTATGGTGAAGAAAAAATGGGCGGTCAATTCTTCTTTCATGGCGCTCTACGCCTTTGCCGCCGTCTTGATTTGTTGGGTGCTCTGGGGCCACCGGATGTCTTTCGGGTCCGATCTTGGTCGCGGCGGAATTGTAGGCGAGCCCCACCACGCCGTGGCGGAGAAGTTCTTGCTCAGCCAATACGAGGAATACTTCTTGCCCAATGCTGACTATGTTTTCTACCAGTTTGCTTTTGCCGCCATAACTGTGATATTACTAGCTGGTTCTTTGCTCGGCCGGATGAATTTCTACGCATGGATTCTGTTCGTTCCGCTGTGGTTGACGTTTTCCTACACCATCGGAGCACACACCATTTGGGGCTCTGGATTTCTCGCGAAGATCGGAATCATCGATTTCTCCGGCGGCTATGTCATTCATTTGTCTTCCGGTGTGGCTGGTTTCACTGCCGCTTATTGGGTACTTCTTTTTTATCCGTTGTTTTTCTTCTTCGACTCAACTCAACTAGTTCTACCTGACGCAGGATTGGAGCACACGAGATCTTCCGTCTACTTTGTTCCTGTCTTCCAGGTGCGTATACCAGGAAGACCGGGATAGAGCAGAAAGAAGATTTGGAAGACTGCAGATGTCTTAGGAAGGCTTGTAAAATGCAGGAATGGTTTTAACTAATTGTGTGTCCTATGATGATGAAAATTATTGGTTTTTACCTTAAGCTAATCGAAATCATTTGCGATGATTGGTAGGTAGGGCCGAGGAGTGCAGATGATCGACAACATTTTCCACCAAACAACATAATTCACGTACTGGGAGGTGCAGGGTTCTTGTGGATGGGATGGAGTGGCTTCAATGGCGGATCGTCGCTCGCGGCGAATCTCATTACATCCCTTGCTGTCCTAAACACCCATCTCTGCACTGCCACTAGCGTCTTGGTATGGCTCTCCATGGACATGATTTACTACAAGAAAAGCTCGGTGATTGGTGCTGTTCAGGGAATGATCACTGGCCTTGTTTGCATCACCCCTGCAGCAGGTTCGTTACTTCAACCAAATGATGAAAGAGTCATGTTTTGAGTTGTACGACTAATAAACAGTTGTATCTGAATCTGATTGTGGCAGGAATCGTAGACACATGGGCGGCAGTGCTCATGGGATCGTTGTCCGGCTTGATACCATGGTACACCATGATGGTTTTGCACAAGAAATCTGCATTTTTCCAGAAGGTTGATGACACATTAGGTGTTTTTCATACTCACGCAGTGGCTGGTACCTTGGGAGGGCTTCTCTCAGGCATCTTTGCAAAGCCAAATCTTCTTCGAATGTATGGAACAAAAGCTGATATCAGTTATGGCTCCGGACTATTGTATGGCTTGATTGAAGGAAAGACGATGGAAGGCTTATACCAACTACTGAAACAGCTCGGAGGGGCTGCGTTTATCACCGTCTGGAATGCCGTGATCACGAGCTTAATCTGCATTCTGGTGAACCGCGTGGTGAGTCTCCGGATGGATGAAGAAGACCTGGAGAAAGGAGATGATGCAGTTCATGGAGAGGAAGCATATGCTTTGTGGGGCGATGGAGAAAGGCATCCTCCTCCTCTTCGGTTCAACATGACCCCGAAAATCCCTTCCTTCTTTCGACGCCACTGATCCAGATGATCCTGTACCAAGCAGTGCATCTTCATCCTCCCTTTCCTCCTTTTCCCCACAAATTGTTGTACGATAGTTCTTAGAAAGCATCATGGAAATTGATGTTAATACTGAAGGAAAAGACTCTGATTGTAAACTACTGCAACACAATATTTAATGGTGAAAATATGCAGTAGTTGATACAGAGAAGAATAAGTTGAACCACTGTTGAGGCCACTGGCATATATCTGTATCTTTAGATTTTGTAGGTAATTTACAAGCATTCATCAGAAATTAACACAAGAAGAGGCTTCTTCTCCATTTTGTTGTGCCTATGAGAACTCTAATGGGCACACAAACACTAATTTAGGATGATGAACACGATACATACGATAATTCGCATCTGTAAACTCAATGTACAACCTGGATGCTGCTAAATGAACTAATTCTTCGAAAATTTCTTCAAACTTTGTCCCACACCAGAGCATTCTAGGCAGTCATCAAGATAACTTACAACGTCTGTCTGTACAAACATCGCCTGTCAATGGCAACATGGAAACAGAGAACATTAGATCCCGCTTATTTTGTTATTTCGAAGAGATAATCGATTCAATCTCCACAAAAAGTGTATGCAGAAGTATTGAAAGTTATACCTCAGAAATTATGGCCTAAAGCCCTAGCTTTGTTCCGCGAAGCTTCTTGAGTTTGTCTCTCCACATGGCTGTAAGAACAAGTAAACAACATTAGAGAACATTAGAATTGGAAGTAATGTGAGATGCAAAATATATGGAGTTCATCCACAAATATTCTGTCTGATGAGGACAGCTACGTAGTTCCTAGAATACCTGCATCACTGAATCTTTCCTCCACAGCAGCCAAATTCATGTTCCTTATCATATATAGTTCGTCAGAAAGTAGATCTGGACCATCTGCGGCACTGCAGCAAATAAAACTCAAAGTTATAGCAAGTATGCCTACAAACTGAGAAATATGTCTCTATATAACAAGTTGTCAACCTGTCCAGAGATACATCATACACAGTTTTGTTGCTCATTCTCCCCAGCCCATATGAAATTCTTGTGGCATCTGCCAGCACAATCTGTTTACTTACGTATATGGGGGCCTGCATTTCATTTTCTTTGTAAGTTAATCCATAATAGTAGAACAACGAAAATGTGACACAAAAATAAACAATAGACCGATATGGAGTAGTTGATCATCTTCACATTTCACACAAGAAAGGAAAAAGGAAATTGGATATCCTTTGAAGAAACTACAGATGTCATTACCAAAAGGTGACCATAAGAAAGAACACAGAACTGAAGACATGCAGACAATGAACCATAGGGGCTAGGGGCAACCACAGAGAACGCACACAAGAACTTTCCATTTTGCAACTTGAAGAAAATTTGGAAAATGATAGTATTTGATACACTACAGAAGGCAAAGAGCAGAACTGCCCATTTCAGGTGAAAAGTTAAAAACAGAATCAGGAAAATAAGAAGTCTTCTTTGAGGAAAAATTTCAGTTCCCTTTGTTCTTTCCCTCATTTATTTCTGATTAATATAGACTCTGGAGTTACCTCTTTGACTTGTATATGATAACTTCATCCACTTATGAAAGTGTCCAGTTCAAACAGAAATAGTAGCAAGACAAACACATCCAAAGGAACAAAAGAAACATACCTTGCATCTCTTTGCGACATTTATGGAATCAGAAGGGCGTGCATCTACACTAAAGATGTTCTTGTCCCCTGGCTACAAATGACCATAACAAGGTTACTTACAAGTTACATGACATCTCTAATAAATCATTTTATTTCTTTTACAAAAGTCTGCCACACAAATTTCCACATACCTTGTGAAAAAATATCCTCGATAGATATGTATTGAATACTCTTTCTGTAATCCTGACCTTCTGGACCTGAAACTCAATCATTAGATCAAGCATTTGCCAATAACTAAAACAAATGTAGGACTGATTAAATTTCCACAGAGGGATTCCACCTGCTCCTAAACTAACAAAATTGGGTTAAGGATGATATTTGCCAATAGGACAACAATGAGAAGAAAGCGCAATATCTTTTCAACCTCACATGACAACAGTATCCTACTCATTTGGCTTTGTTTAGCCTTAACATGAATTTCATAGCAGTCAAATGAAATTAATGGTCCAGAAGAATTTGGCTGTCGTACCATAAAATATAAATGCGATTATAAAGATTGCAACAACCGAAAAAGACACAAATCCATCAATAAATTATGTTAATTTCAAATATCAGAAGATGCAGATTATATACTCACTTCATAACCAAACTCCTCCATCAGCTTCGATATCAGTTGGAATTGGTTTGGGCAGTCCTGTAGCAGGTTAATTATTCAGTAAGAAGCAAAAAGTAGACAGGGAAGAGGTTCTTTAAGAGGGAGCAAGATTACCCCACTATCATCCTCGTGAAAGGACTCTATAAGTTTCTCAATTGCATTTTCACCTGATGCAGAATACAATAGAGATAAAAGGTCAATAATACTGCTGCATGAAGATCCACCAACTAAAAGCAACTAAACAAAAGTGAGAAAATGTACCTACAATAATTGGTAACACGAAGTCTCCATCACAAGAAACCTTAAGAAAAATGGTAGGATTCTGATAGCGTTGAAGAAAACCTGAGCCTATAGAATGTACTTGAGATCTAGGATCCCTTTGAAAAGAAAAGGGCCCCAAGTGCAGAGATGGTCGCCATTTGGTCTCTTCTTTGAAACCACGCGTACGCATCCGATGGTGGCTAACAATTTCTGCACTAAAGGCAGTGGAAGTCATTCAACATTGATGTGTGCACATTAGGCCCAAACAATACACCATTATAAACTCAGCTAGAAAAAAATTCATCTCCAATGAGCACAAATAGCAGAATACAAAAATGTTAGTAACTTAGTTGAAACAACATGATTCACACCATTGGAAACTGCAGTACAGAGGTACATTACAAAAATAAGCTCTCAAATTTGCATGTCCTCTTCTTAGTTTCAGAATGTTTCTTTATGGATATTATTAATTGTTTGAATCATATTATCCTACAGCATCGAAAATCCATTGACAAAGAAGCCAAAAATCTTGCTACAACACAAATCATGCGAAAGAAAAAGGTCGAACTTTAAGGACTAGAAACACATGAATTTCGATACTACAATAAGAGCAGAGTCCTTATCAGTTCTAGTTCTAGCAGTAACAGCTTTAAAGTTAATCCCACTTAAATATTTAGTAATCAGTGCCACCTAAACAAAAACTCATCAACATCTTCACATTTACATAAAGAAAATTACACTAGTCCCACTTCAACATTCAGCACCAAATTGCAGAATCTTTGAACAATCACCAGTTTCAAAGGTTAAGTCGGCCCGAAAATTAAAAAGATTTATTTTTTCATTTTTTTTTTTTTATAATTGGTGTCTTTCATGAGAAAGAAAAAAACAGACCTGCAATGAGGAGGACGGCCTCAGCATAATCATCGTCACTTTCATCGTCAAAGCTCTCATCTGATTTATGACTGAAACTCCCAAAAGAAGACTTGCACGAAATTAAAGGTTTCGAGTTGAATCTTCCAGTGTTACCACCACAAAAAGAACGGCATTTTCGAGATGTAGAGAACCCAAGACACAATAATCGAATCCTCCTGGAAAAATAACAATGCGAGCTCGAATTTCCACGGCAGCAACTTACATGATCCGTCGAACAAGCTCCGAAACCGGCGATCCTCCGGAAATTCAGTTGGGTTCCGATCATTGTCCGAATCTTAACACTCACCGGAGGTTACTAGAAAAGGGGAAAAAAAAAAAAAAGTAAAATTCCGTCTACTTGGAAAGGGGAAAAAACATCAGGGGTTTAGCTGGAGAAAGTGAAGTTATGGCAAGCGGTGGTTGGTTGGTTGGTTGGTAGGTTTAAGAAACAAATGGATCGATTCTTGAACAAAAAGCACACTGGAGAAGAAAGGATGAACATTGGATAAAATTTGCCGGTGCAATGTTTTCTGTGAAATGGGAAAGGCGTGTTCGTTTGTTACTTCAGTACTCCATTGGATGTTCCTTTCGTTTATAATGCGCGCAAAAAATTTGCTTTTTTAGCTTCATTAATGGAAAATAATAAAATATAAACAAAACAACACTCCCACACACACAAGAGAGTCTTTTGTAAGAATGTTTGACGGTCCGATACATTTAGGGTTAAATTCAATACGCTATATATAAACGAGTAGTTAAAATGTATGATATGTGAACTAGAAGCATCAGTTACAAGGCTTTTTTGTTTTTTTTTGGTTACAAATCAATTGATATTTTTTGGGTTACATGCAATCGGGATAAGGCCAGAGATTTTTATCATTATCCATGATAAAGTTTTGCACAAGTAGGTAAAGCATAGATGTATGGAATTAATGGTGTTCAACTTCAACGTGATACATTCATCGTCCCTTTTGTTTGTATCTAATAATGACGGGTGATAATTCGAGTCATAAATAGGTTGACAGATCACTATTATCGAATTCATATTGTGTTTTCATATCATATTAGAAATTATGTATTGACATTGCCCGACTTTAACGAGTGTTTTTGTTGACAAAGACAAATCGAAAGGTTAGAAGAGGAAGGAAGCACGTGGAGAGAAGAGGTTGGCATGAATCCACCATCGTCCAGCCAACCAACAAAGTGAGGGATCCACAAGCCATGTCCATTCGTCACTTGTCAAAATGTAGAAGCTCTGTTCCCTTATTCTTGCAATTTTATTTTATATAATTGATAAAAGACATACAAGAGTTGGCTCCCGAAAAGCTTTAGTACTCGTCAAATGTATTTCATTTCATGCATCGGAGATCTGTCTACTATCTTAATTACTAAATCCGGACATGCGCTAACATACCCTTTAATATTCTTCCAATTTACATAACAAACACGACACCGTTTTACCCTATTTGGGAGAGCATCAGGGTGATATGTACAAAGGTTCAACTTCCATTTCTGCAAAAACTTTTGTTTTTTTAGACTACCGACCGTGGCATACACCCAAATGAACTATGGACTATTCCTTTTCGGTAGCTGTTTAAGTAGCTTGATTAGCTCGTAAGTCCTTGTGTCTCTACCATAATGAAGGCAAAGTTCAAGAGGGGTTAAGCCATCCTGCAAAATATATCAAAGCAAATCTTGAAAATGATTCAACTAGTCCAAGGCAAGACCAAGATCCACATGGCACACAGGAACACACTCTAGGAATACCTTCTCGGTCAAAAATCGATGATATCAAGGGTCATTCCATACAACATAAGAAGCATTCAAGCACAAATGGGAAAACAAAACATTAAAATCATATATGTGAATAAATGGTACCTTGTTCCTTAAGCTCTTGTCAGCACCTTTAATTAACAAAAGCCGCACAACATCTGTTCTGCGAGATTGAACAGCTAAATGGAGCGGTGTCCAACCATCCTGAAATAGGAACGGATGATGAACATGAAGCAGAATTCACAGAGCTAAATGAAACATAGAAGGAGAAACACTTCGAATAATAATGATCCATACATTATCCGCGAGGTTTATGTCAACATTGTACAAGAGAAGGATCTTTATCATCTGACTTGATGCTGTGCGAACAGCATAATGCATCAAGGTAGCCCCCTCCTGTTTCAAATTGAAAAAGGACAGAAAGTTAAGCAACACACCAAAAAAATAGACTTTCTGACTTACAGATAACAAAGTTAAATTCACTGCTTGCAAGGAGACATTCAGCCTCGGGAAATAAATTTTGATGACAATCATTTTAGACTCTCTCACTTCAACATGAGAAAGAAGAGGATCAATAGGTGATACTAATCATGAGATATTTAGGATTTATCTTTCGGGTTAAAGGATGTTTTTTTTTTCACTTCAACAGGTCAACTATAAGGATCACCATCAAAAAGTTCTACTTCAATTTTCCTCTTCCAAATCAGAAGCAGCAGCATAACTGTTATAACTTATGCATACATACAGAAGGAGACAAACTCATAGAATAAAACGGAACTTTTTGAAGCCACTATCCATAGCTTACTTTGTCACGCACAAATGGATTTATGGACTCTCTCAACAGATAATTGAAAATAGCCTGCTTTTTGCCAAGTATTGCTTTGTGAATTGCAGTCAAGCCATCCTGTAGAAAGAAAGAGAACACAAGCTTAAACACAATACATGAAGTAGTTCGTAGAAAATAAGCCACCAGTTGACTGCCTTCAATAGGGGAACTGAGGAATGTAATGAAAGTTGTTATCCAGGGTACCTTGTCAGTAACATTTATGTCCACATAGTGTTTTAACAAAGCATTGACGAGGTAAAATTCTCCGGAGGCAACCAGAGTATGTAAGGGTTGCCACTTTCCCTGCGGAAAAAGTTCTAATATATCATGCATCGATACAAAATAGTAACCAACAAGACAAATAAGTAATACACCAATGGTTATGTAAGAAACAGAAGTGATCAAGTAAAAACATATTGTTCAACTTGTGGAGGGGAGGAGGGGGAAAACTCAATTTCCTGATTTATCAGCACCTTAAGTCATTAGCAGATTAGTGAAGTTACAAGCTAAAAAAGAGTATCAGTTGTCCACCGCCTGGAATCTGAGCCTAAGAGAGGCATAACTTACCGAGGTAGCAATTGCTAGATCAGGAACTCGCTTATTTAACAGAAGCTTCTCTTCCTTGCTTAATAACTTTCGAGGACCTACACAAAACCATCGAAATTTATTAAAGTTTGACACTTGCAGTACTGAAAAGTGTCAAAATTTCCAGAATACTTCGCAGATCTACAGTAAGAAGCCTGATGGAACAGACAAAGAACAAAATAGATCAGAACTTTCAAAGTTATCAGCCATGAGAATAGTACTTCCTATCAGACGTATTCACTTCGTAAGGCTTGAACTTGTACTATCATTTCCAAGGTTCAACAAGAAAGGAATTGGAATACACCAAGTGCGTAACTCTTGAAACCAAAACCCAAAGGACTTTAAAAGGCATTACTCTGCAGATATTTCATTCACAAATATACAACTAACTATATCATGGTTCGACCAAAGAAGGATCATGTAAAGTATTCATATTCATGAGACAGCTGCAAAACAGCATTAGAAGAAACTACAATTATGGACATTCCAAATTTCTATCAGGTTGACAATAGCAACAGAATAAACCTGAACTACGAAAAGCTCATAATTGAATATGAACATTTAAAAAAAAACTCCAATAGCAATAGCACAAGAGCGAGGATGTACCGTCAGTATCCTTAGCAGCATTTGGATCATAATTCCCACTACTGAAGAACTCCGAGACATTTTCCATTCCTACACCGTACACCGCCAATCTTGGATTCCTTGGTTTCACCCTCGTACTCGAATCGCTCCCACCGGAGCTCCACTGTGCACTTCCCGGAACCTCCTCACCGCCCTTATCCTTCTTTTCAACCTTCAAAATCTCCGGGTTGTCCAGCACCAAGGGTTTCAACTGCTTCAATCTCTCATCCCTATACTTCACAGCGAACTCCTCAACATTCCCACTTCCTATAGGCCTTAAACTCTCCCTTCTCTTATCCACCGTCCGCCCGTACTGCAACTGTTGAGCAAGTCTCCGCTTATCCTTCTTAGAAATATTAATTTCCCTCTGCAGCTCCACCCATTTTTCAGGAATTAGATTCTCAGGCACGACCTCAGTAGCAGAAGCATTTCCTCCCCCCCTGACATGTTGGTTCTTCTTCTTCTGGGGTTTAAGAGATTGGTCTCGGAGAAAAGGGTCATCAAAAACACCTTCCTCAAAGACAAGGCAGTCCCCAATAACGGGCTCATCGTCATAATCCTCTTCTTCGAAGGAGTCGCTCTGGCCGGAAAGGCGGATACAATGAGTGGAACGGGGAGGCCTCTTGAAGAGTTGTGGGATTAGCACGAAGCTTTTCTGAGGTGGACGGTAAAGCGTGTGGCCGGAGGTGGAGAAAAAGAGGGGCGGAGAAGGTGAATTTGGGATGATGAGCGCGGGGTGTGGAGACATGGGCATCGCTCGCAGTTTGAGAACTTGAAGGAGAAAGGGGACGGGGATGAGAGGGAGAGAGAAGACGTAGCAGCTGAAGCTGTGGGCTATGGAACTGGAAAGCGTGAGCCCAAATGAAATTAAAGAATCACGCCTCTAGACTTTTCCAACATATTTCATGCTAATTGCTTATTCACCCATTATTCTTCTCTCCCTATAAATATAAGAGTCAGGTGATAATTATTAAGTGTATTTCTTTTGAGTAATTATAAACAACTTAACTAATTTTTACAACTTTTACATATCAAATGAGGTATTATATATTCATTGGTCAATGACTCATTTCGTTATAATATTTTAAAACATGTTTTTAAAAAGTCATTTATAATACAAAAAATGTATTAAAAATATAAAGTTAAATAGTAAAAAATTGTTATTGAAAAGGATAAAAAAATAATTACTCCTTCTGTTTCATTTAAAAAGTCCATTTTAAAAAAAGTGTCCTACAAGAAGAACTCACTTTAAATTTGTTTACATAACTTTGGAACCAAAATCTTGACTGGTATTTCAAAGCAAACTTTTTGAATAGGGCGAAAAAAGTATAATGTATTAAATTTATTATAAGATCAATAGGAAGTTAGGAACATACAAAAAACTCATATATATAAATATATATATATATATAGAGTAATGATATACTGAACAACAAATCATAACAACTTTTTGATAGTAACTCATGTGATATGCATTCATTGGCTAATTATTTAATATTAATAAAAATGTAACCAATGAATGCATGCCACATGAGTTGTTATCAAAAAGTTGCTATGATTTGTTACTAAAACTATCATTACTCATATAATATATAAAGAGTAATAATATACCCGAACAAATCATATCAACTTAACTCATGTAGGATGCATTCATTGGCCGCCAATTATATGATATTAATAAGAATATAACCAACGAATGCATATCATACGATTTGTTGTTGAGTCTATCATTATTGATATAAAAATTTAAAGAAAAATTGCATGTATAAAATTACATCAAAATGATTAAAAACTACGTTTTTGGCGCCTTGCAGTGGTGAAAAATGAAATTTCCAATTGAAAACCGCAACTTTTCACCCCGTTTTCAAAACATCGTTTTAATTGCCCTGTTTCAAATTGTTCCTAACTTTGATTTCCATAACATCATTAATGTTTCACTTCACTCAGTATATTTTGGTCACTTTTGCATAAACAGAAAGTTGTAAAACAATGCCCAGATAAAATAAGATAATACGAGCAAGCTATTGGTCAAATATTAGACAAGTTTTAGGTTTTTAGCAAACAATAGTCAGCAACACTAGTAGGCATATGGCAGAAGTCCATACTTTAAGGTCTATAGGAAGTATTAAAACACATAAAAATCCTCCATCCTAAGTCACAAGAAAACTGAAAATGGTGTCCACGCTTTCATCTGGAGCCGCGAGGATAGTGCCTTTCTGGACTGCGGTAAGGAGAATAGGACCTCGACCGGTCCCTTCTTGACCTTCCACCACCATATGGTGACCGCCTAGGAGGGGAGTAATCACGTCCGCCTCCCCGATAGGGTGAGCGCCTAGGGGACCTTCGGTATCCATAGTCATCATGGCTTGAACCGCCACGATATCTTCCACGATCGCCTCGATAACCTTACGCCAAAACAAATCAGGATATCCGAGTTTTCTACCTTCTAATGCATGAAAGCATTTACTTACAAAACATTAAGAAATAAGTAAACAGGTACTCACCCTCACCCCTGCTGCTTTTCAGCCCAAGATAGTGACCAGGTGTGGGAGTCCTCGGGCGTTTCCTCCTGGACTGAAAAAAGAAACAAACAACCTCAATCCACTAAAAATGGGGTACCTACGAGGCACATTGTAAATGCCAACAAGAGTACACTAACACTACCATATGCAACAAATTACTATGATATTCTAGTTAGAGAAAGATCACAAATCATAACAAAACTTTGGAACGAAATATCAATAATCTCTAACAACCGAAAATTCTTAGGGCTTCCTAAAAGGCAAAAACACAAAACAGAAATGAGAAACATCAATGGCAGGTATTGGATACCATAAAAGCCTGTTAGATTGTTGGTAATGCCTGTTGATTAGTTGAGAGTTGAAAGTAATTGCTGAAGTTGTATAGTTGTTGGGAATAAAGTTGCATTGTTAAGATGAAAGTAATTGCATTGTCCATTGTTAAGCTGGCCATTCATCAAGCTGTTTGACTAAATTGTGGCAATGGATGAACTCATCATCTTTGATTGCTGCCAACACAGCTGACGCAATATCTTCTGAATATAACCACAAAACCTCCAAGTCAAGAAGACTGAAAAACATTTCAATAGGTCATTCTTCACCACTGAACACTGAGGTAACTTACCCTCTCCACAGTTATGTATCGTCCTTCAAGAACTGATTGATTCAGATGTTTGATGCAGCGATTGGCATCCTCGGGCCCGACCATAGTTATGAATGCAAAACCACGAGAAATACGAGAACGTGGTTCAACAACCAGGAAAACTGATTTCACCTGGATAACATATAAGAAGTTACAATGATCAAGTAGAATTCAATGAACCAGCAAAGAAACTAAAATAGAAGCTCGTATCTTCCAGGGTACCAGCCAGCTCAAAAGCCACTAAGCCCATACTCATTAAATTAAAAATCCTCACAATTGCACTCGTACATACAATCACTGAATGTCCATCACACTATTATGCATGCCTTAAGACAGCAAAGAATCAAAATGTACCATCAAGTCCAAGAGAGACTAACCTTCCCTTCCTTTGAAAAATGATCTTCAAGATCTCTTTCTGTAACCCTTGTGGACAGCCCAGTCACATAAAGTGTATTCCCAGGATTAGAAATATCTTCAGGCCTACAAAAAAACATCAAGATTCGTCCCAGATTAAATTGAAACAGCCATGCCATAGGAAGAAATAAACTTTAAAGAGCGTCCCTCGTAAATAACTCAATAAAGAAATGAACACGAACCTTCCACGGTTTCGAGACCTGGACCTGGATCTGGACCTAGACCTAGACCTGGACCTGGACCTGTCCTTAGGCTTTGGCCATGATCTGGACCTGGACCTTGACCTTGATCTAGACCTAGATGGCAATGGAGATCTGGACTTTTCTTCAAATGGAGAGGGAGATCTGGAATACCTGATTGATTTAAATACAGTATAAGAGACAGGAATGTTAAATAAATAGCATGCTTAAATATAAAATTAAACAGGAACATAGGATGCTAAAACCAAATTTCACTCCTAAACTCAGCTCACACCAATCACCAGTTGAAGAGATTTCACTAGTCACTAAAACCTCCTTATCACCAAAACCAATCATCAAAACATAATATTAAACAAACAAGTTATATAATCCTTCCAAATTTCATATCTACCGATGCCCTTAGGCTCCTCTAAACAAAGACTATCCATGCCTATCCCAGGTTATCAAAACATTACATACAATTACATATCTGAGAACCAAAAAACGATTAAGAAACCCTGAGATTAGCAACAAGAATCTAATATAAAATTATAGTGACAAATTTCTGTCTGCACAAGCTTAATAATTACCAGTATGCATAAATGCTTATGTATCATAAGCTTGTATGCCTAAATCTTTCTCGTAAGTAGGTACATTAATCAAATCATTTGCGTATGTAGGAAATAAATCAAATAGCATTTCTAAGAAATAGTAAACAATAATTAGCACATCAAATAAGAGAGGAAACCATCAAGGCATAAATACTACAGAACGAATCCCAAAAACTAAGAGCTAAACCTACAGAATTAAGCAAAAAGAGAGGAGGGGAGCAGGAAAATCAACCCAAACATTTAAATCTCGTTACCTTTTCCGAGGAGAATCGGCCTGCAAATAATCCCAAAAAAATACATAATTAAATACAAAATTAAGCGTGATGAACTAGTACACATAGAAAGTAGCGTTCAAAGCTAACAGAGTAAAGGAAGCGCTTGCCATTTCGACGAAGAAGAGCCAAAGAACCCTAATTCGCGAGATCGAAGACCCAGATGAATTTTGGAGACGGAGGCGTAGCTTTTATATTCGTTGACGACTTTACTAAAATAGGGAAATTACTCTTCAGGTGCTCGGTCCTTTCTAAAATGGTAAATTAGACCACAAGGCAAACGCCGATATTATTATATTGTGGGGTAAATTACAAAAAAAGTCGGAGTTTTGAGTTTAATTATTTGATTCACACAAAAGGACAAATGTAATTTAACCAAATTAAAGAGTATAATTGTTATATTATTACCTAATTTGGGAGGTGATAATATTTTCATGAAACATCAGGGAGGTATTAGTAGTTTTCAAAAACATTGAGGAAGATAAATATAATTTACTCTAACAATTTTGATAAAAGATGCAGTGTCTTGTCGGATCGTCTAACGGTTCTAGGTTCTATGATTATATTTCTTTTGCCATTTAAAATTAAAATATGTATTTTTATTAATAAATAATATATTAGAAACTAAAATAGATATGCTTGTCTATGCTTTTGTATCTAGATTTTATACACGTCTTATACTTGTTGTTTTATGACAATACATCAACCGCTAAAAACAAAATATCAAAAGCTAAATTCAATACATGATATATTAGAAGGTAAAATCAATTCACGTATTTTTATAACACCCTAACTATACATTTTAATTTAAAATTAATATGCGTACAGTCAAATAGTCCAGTCCATTATATATAATTTGTTGTCATAATAAAATAATAGATTCATTGAATACACGTTTTTGTCTTGATGAAATCATGGTGCAGTGCACAAATTTGCTTATAACTGTTGAACTAGACATAATCTTATTCAAAATAAAATGAACACAAAAAACTATAAATCAGCCCGAACCAAATAGTTTATCTGCGGACAAGAACGAGCTAGTGCCCCAACAGTTAGTGCGCAGGGCGAGCCATTCAGATGTCGGGTGTTCAATTCTGATTAGGACTCTCATAAATCAAGTTGTCAAAATGTCAGGAAGGGTGGTGTGAGATCCCTGAATTTTGCCTCCAACATCCGGGAAACTATCGCATCCCGGCAAAGGACCAACTGCGCCATCTTCACTTACCTGGATCGGATATTTCAGGAGATGGCATTGCAATGGCTGGACTCGAACTCGAACTCAAAACAACTAGACCGTTTTAATTTTAGTAAATAATCTAATAATTTTTTTTCATGTTAATGTCGCATCAGTCACTAAAAAATAACATCACATTCCTTATTTTTAATACATTGAAACATCAGAAAAATCTGGGAAAAGATATGAAACCAACACGAAGCAAAGAATCAATGGAATAATTTGTCAATTCACAACTACAAATTCTTTCTCTGCATTTGTACACATAATACACAAAACCACAGTGACCTGACTGAAACATTTTCAGTCCAGGTAAAATCACAGTTCACACCTTAAGGCACCACAATTGAAAGCCGAAGACAGGCTGAGATTCGACAGGGACATCATCATATCATGATTTATGTTGTCAAAATATCAGGAAGGGTAGTGCTGTGAGATCCAAGAATCTTGCCACCAACATCCGGGAAACTGTCATATCCCGGCAAAGGACCAACCGTGCCATCCTTGCTCACCTGTATCGGATATTTCAGGAGATGGCCTTGCAACGTTGTGAAGTTCTCATCGATGAATCTCTTCCAGTTGTCCTCAGCAACCGCATTAACTCGTTTCACACATTCCAACTCCTGCGGCTCTTCAAAATGTTTCTCAACTTTCTCCAACCCCAGATGTTCAGCCCACAGGGACATTCTATAACCATATATCTGCAACATGAAATGTGATAAAGAGAAAATGAACGGGAAACAGAGATAAAGGCAGAAAACTCATCCCCTTCATCCTTGCAGATTGTCAGGACAATTGCATGAAATAACATAATCACTGGAAATACTGAGAAAGCTGATAGATACTCAAACCTGGCCTCGGGGATGCTGCCGCTTCTTGGCCCAGGTATGGTGGGGCTGATATGAACCCATAGCTATCTCAGTGTCCTTGGTGCCAGCCATAGATCTCTGGTTTATGTTTGCAGACCCAATGATTACATATTCATCATCCACTATCATTCCTTTTGCATGAACATATATCATGAACCGCTGATTCTTCCAAGAATCTGTAATCTGATTCCATAATTATTAATTAGCTGGGTGAAAAACCTTCCAGCAGATAACTAGCTACAAGCTACTAAGAAATTCCCATGATCATCAAAAGTTGCAAAACAAAATCAAGTTTATGGTTATGCATGATTACACCACATTTAAGGTCCCAGAGGTTTTCAAAGTAAATAACAGCAATCCAAATATTTTAGCTACAAAATTATGTTCCTCCTACTGCAACTTGCCAAAGGTAGCAACATTTTGAAGTCCAAAATTGTGTCAAATGATATATAAAAAAAAGAGGCAATCTAGAGCAACAAAATCTCCTATGCAGAATCAGATGACAGAAAATTGGCTGGTCACTTTTTCGGCCAAGTTGGCAACAGTAGCTTATAGTGCATAAACTTGCTAGAGATGGGTGGGAAAGGATAAGAGCTGTTTACGACCTGCAGAATATATAACTACTTTGTAACAAGAATATATAGTTCAGATGATAGAACAAAAAGATCATATCCTTGTGCTCAATAACAATAAACTCAGAACCCTTTCTGCAATTCACTAGTGATATCGAACCTAATTTTTTTGTTTTGTATCAAATAAACTTCCTCAACAAATTATTAGAAGAAGCACATGTATTTCACTAACGAGGTGAGATGGATCAAGACAGCTTTTATTCTCAATAACTACCTTATCCCCATTTCCAACAGACTGACAGATTTCATCGGGGATCTCCTCCCGTTTCCCAAGGCAGTAAAAATTCAAATAATCTTCAGGGTGAGAGTCAACAAGATTCATGGCTTTAAGCTCCTCTGAAATAATCTGGTACATCATCTGTATGGTCTGACTCTGTAAATCAAAGACATTAAAATAAATACATAAATTAATCCCAGTTTTGTGTTTTCCTTATAGTAGATGCACCAGACATGAATGTCATCATCCTCAGGGATAAAGTTCACCTGCCAGTAGAGAATTTCTTGCACAGAAGCTGTTTTAGGATCACCCTCAGGCCACATTGGTATAACGACATAAACTGCAAATCGCTCCCCAGCTCGGATTTTGCTAATAATTTTCATCACCAACTCCATTGGAATTGGATGATCAGCTCCTGTACTAAAATATAAAATATCTTCAGAAATATCATGAACAGAGATAGCAAACCTTCGTGATCAAAGCAACTAATTTTGCATGCTGATGTGGTTGTACTCTAGAAATACACTAGTAAAAACACGGAAGAACCGTATCATCTATTGATTTGAAGATACAAGTACTAGTTAGGAACCATCTAATATTTTGAGCAAGAATGTACTTGCAAAGTGAGTACAATATAGTTGAAAGCATAGAAAGAAACTCAAATTGACCTGCATCTTTGTATGACGGCCAAGCATACGATGCCCCAAGAAAATATTGGTTCTCTATGTATATAAAATGCTGAGCAGATCTGATTGCCTGGATATATGCTCTAAGAATACTTCTGTCTATCACCAGCTTTTTCGAGCTTATTAGATTCTGAAATGAATAAAGTCAAAGAAGCTCAAAAAAGATGCAAAACAGGGAAGAGTGATGTCTATTATGACACATATTTGCAAGCGGCAACATCCATATTAAATGAAAATGTGAACAGGGGCACTTTTCATCTGACCTGTTGCTGAGCAACATCCATATTCTTGGGGAATCCCTTCACTGATCCAGAATCGATGGACCGAAATATCTGCCAATTAAATAATTGAATATTAGCCAGTAATAACCGAAATATCAACCACCAATTGCCCACGAATAACCAACCTGTACATTCCAACTTTCAGGGTGAAAAACATCGGAAACATATAGCTTCGGATCATCTTCTGGAACATTAAAAGTGCCATCCTTTGACATATGAACAGCAGGACTAAGTATCCAAGATAGACGCTCAATTTTTATCATGGCGTCATCATGCCAGCGAGACATCCTTTTCTTCAGAAAACTAAACTCTCTCCACCTAGTTGCTTTCCTCCACCGTTGAGCAAAGTTGATAAGGACATCATATGCAGCGGGACCGTCTATTCGGGAATGTAAATCATGCCATGGCTGCCTTGGAGCCTTCATTCCTGCCTAATAGAGGCAAAAAAATGATCAAATTGAAAAGAATTAACATAAAAAGATGCATGAAGAACCACAAAGCAATTTATTGGAAATTAAATCACACAGTAAAGATATCCTTGCCAAATTGAAACACTAATTCAGCAAACCAGAAGGCAGCAGCTGTCACATTTCTTGGTTCCCTAATGTAATTTCTGTAATTTCCCCGTCTGGTATCAAAACTAGATCCAAACATTGATTGAATTGTGATTTTAAATTATTAAAATTGCATTGGGAATGTAAAAATGTGTATTGAAAATATAAAAAGTTGTGAAAATTAAAAAGAATTATTGGGATTAATGAAAAATTATTATAAAATAAAAATGAGATCCAAACCTTGGTTTCGATCTTGATACCAAACAGGGCCATAATATTTCCTCCTTTTGGCATTCTGATATCGTTCTAGAATGCTACAGTATACAGTATAGTGCTAACCAATAATAAAACTCCATGTTACTAGTAAACCTCATATACTCCAGATGAGCATTTCATTGTCATCAATCATCCATATGATAATTCAGCAGAATATTGTGTTTTCAGGGCTAGTCTTACCCAAAATCATAGTACAAAGATTCAGATGTCCTAGCATGGACGGACACAACAATAGTGTTAGCATGCCTTTGGGGACATATAAACCCTCTATTAAGAAGATAGTAGGACACTGTGGCAGCCATGACACAATACTCTCACAACTCCGCCCATAACAAAAAATTCTGTGGTCAATTCACACAAGGATACAACTCCCATCAGTAGAAAGAGGCCCCAAGAGTAGAAAGCTGGATATAAGTTGTAGAATTTCAAAGAAAACATTTGTTAGCTCATCCGAAGAACAATGCAACTGATTCTAGGGTGAAAAATATATTCCATGAAACTCAAACAACCTACTTTAAAATTAAATGTGCAGAAAAAAAGTGTATTCTCATATTGTTGAAAGGATAAGCTCTTTAGAATAGAAGTGAATGAGATCAATGACTACTCACAGGAAATGAAGGCTGATGAATATCATCCTTAAATACAGTATCAAGTCCGTGAAATATTCGATGCTGTGGTGTATCGTAGCGACCATCACATAGATCAAGGCCACCTATAAATGCTGTAATCTTTCGATTGTTACCAGAAGCCTGACTATCTACAAGAACACATTTCTGATGGTGTGTAAAGAATGACCCCACCACCTGGTAAAGTCATTGAAAAGCATGTTCAGTAGCAAACCAAGAACAGAAATAGAAGAAAATTCTCCAAAGCAGTAGACCTTGTAATTTGGGAAATCATTAGTTTCTTTGCAAGTCTTCACTTCCAAATTAGCTTGCTAAAACTTTACTTGCCTATCTCCGACATTACACTCTTTAGAAACCGACATTTCTCTACACCTACTAAGTTCTAATTTCGGAATTTGCTTGCTTAAAAAGGGCAAAAACAGAAACAGACAAAGAAAATCTCCAAACTACTTAGTTTAAGGAACTATGAGCCAAAACTCACCGTTTGTTTCAGGTAGCTAAGCCTGCCGCTGCCATAACGTGGTGACAGAACACAAATCACAGATGAGTGCTTGAAAAACTTTCTCGTCTCTTCATCGTGCGTTTGCATCACTCCTGCCTGATTCATCAAATAAAGCATCATGAATATATTAGTCCAAACAACCAAGAAATGCTCAAACCATTCACTGGGAAAAAAGATTAATAGAAACTTATTCTCGCAGGGTTCATCGATTGCCTACCGTCTTAATGAAAAACTTATTATGCGAGGTCTTATCATCCCAAACCAACAACAAAACCCGAACACCTTCTTCTGACTTATACTTCAGCAATTCTCCAAGTGTCAAATCCCCACCTCGCGGCAATGGCCTGCTGGGCTCTCTAACCAACTTAATTTTATGGAATACTGACCAGCCCACAATGTAAATCATATGATGGGCTTCAGATATAGCATGGCATATATCCTCCCAGCATCTGTGTTGCTCGAAAACCATCCCGTCGTCCAGTTTAACTTTAGGCAAGTTACAATCATCAGTAACATGTGCATCTTGATAAAGGGTCAGAGAATGCCCTTTTCTCAGTGGAAAATAAGTATTCGTCACTCCTTTTTGTACAGGATCCCCAGCAATGCCATGTCTGTAAATTGCGCTTTCTTCGGAGGGAGTGAATTTCATTACCAGATGAAGAGCCGCGCCGGGTTTCGGCGGCTTGTCATTCGGGCCAATTAAGTCAAACCAGTCGGAAATTGATTGCCCGGAGGCAATCGTCTCCCTTGGAATATTCACTGTCCCAATAGTTTGAGCCCCAAAAGCGTCATCGTCCTTCACCCGGAACTCTAGAAAGTCAAAGGGATGAGCTAAGGGAAGAGTGTACCTCTCGTCCCAGTAGGGATTTTGGGAGTTGGGTATCACGCGAGTGCGGGTGAGAGTGGATTGTGGCACCGACACAGTAACGTAAGGATCGCTGGTGATAATTTTAGGCCGGTGGTGGTGAACTCTAGCATCCCGGTCGCTGCCGCTGCCGTCGCGTTCGTCATGTGCGGGGGCGTCAGTAGTGGAGGCGGGTTTAACACAGGCGTCGCAGGAGGTGACACACGACCGGAAGCGCTGAGAAGTTAAGTCCATATTGGGCAAATGACGGGCTCCAACTATTTGCAAATCCAAGTCGCCGTACAAAATCGGCATCCCATTTGGTGCCCTCAAAGCCATCTTTTCCCAACACGAACTTCAAAGCTCAACCCCAACAACAACAAACAAACAAAACAAAAAACCACAACTACAACAAGAACAAGGAAGAAGAAGAAGGCATTAGTTTACTTTAGAGGAGTTGTGGGAGGAAAATCAATAATGATGAAGTTGAAGAAAGGGATAAGAGTAGTGGGATCTGGCGAAGGGGTGATTTATGAGGTGGGGTTAGGGATCGTGACACGTTGTGTCTGTGGAGTGTGGGAAGAATTCGTGTGAGGAAAGACAGGATCAAATCAAAGAAGGGATGGTGGGTTGCAAAACATAACTTGCATTTGCAGGCAACGCCGCTGTGGCTATGGTCCAAGTTGTACTCCAGTTCTTGAAGATCGTCCCTGCCAGAGCAGCTGCATCAGGAAATTGCTGGAACGGAGAAGCTGGAAAGAAAGGGACAAAAAGGAGCACCGCTAGGTCCGCACTGCACGTACGTCTCTGCGTAAAAAACGATCAGTAAAAAATTAAAAGAAATGAACAGTGCAATATTTGATTCATTCGATTATGAAATTGACTTAGATAATGTATGATTTGATTATGAGGACAAGGTATGAAACTTGTAAAAGAATAGGTTTTTTATGTTCCATTAGAACAAAAAATATTTGCAAAAATGCATAGTTGATGTAGCAAAGTTTGTCGGGCCGAGTCAATTGCAAACAAGTTCGGTGTCGTTTAAGTGAATCGTAGTAATGTTTAAAGTATTCACAATGAGGATAGAATTATCTCTCATAAGCACTCCAATCTATGAATGGGTAGCTTATAGAAACGAAGTAGGCAATTTAGCATGTACCTTTAACCAATAAGGGTAAGGATTATTTATGGGAGAGTAACTCTTTCTGCTAGTTGGCAGGTACCAGCTTATCGGATCTGCTTCTCAAAGTATTGGGGCTCACCCACGATATAGTTGAAGAGATCATGGGAGTATTGAAGAGGAGTACTAGAGTCTTCTGAGTCGCGCACCCAAGACTGAAGGTCGTGGGTGACGTGGGGCTAAACTTGTGAGAGAAGCGTGTGACGTGTTTAGCGTCGTCAGGATTTGGCATTAGGTCCTGAGGCATCTGAACTGTGCATTGGGCTACGGCATTGGCCCAAGCCTCTGAGCATATGACAAATTGGGTCCACCAACACTTATAATAAAATGGTTGGAATATTGAGTATTCAAGGTTTGATGTAACGCAACAATCGAGTTGAATTTCATATTAGTGGATCACGCATTACGTGTCACGTTTAATTTGAGAATTCAAAGTCGATGACAGAAGTTGCAGTCGGAACAAATTTTGAGTTAGCATATCACACACAACCAGGGGCGGATCCCATGGGTTTACTCATTTTCTTTTATAATGTATGTAATTGTAAAAATAAAAATAAAAATAAAAAAATTAATTCATATATTGAACCTCCTCGAAATCTTTTTTAAAATATAATTTATGGCTCCGCTACTACTCACAACATGTTAAATTTGATTCAGATTTTTCCGTAACGCGTCAAAAATTTGTTTTTGATTAGATTATCTCCCATGCCATGAAAAAGAGGGGGGAAAAAAAAAAACATAAGGAGTTATTGAGCAAATTTCAGTTGGGATGGATGTAAACATCATGACAAATTTATAGCAAAAGATCAAATAAGTATAGACTCTGTAAACGTAATGGTGTGTAAAGTAGAAACGTCAATAATAAAGTAAGCAAATCCCTTTGCCTAATGCGGAACAGAGTAAGATATTTATAAAGATATAAAACCCAATTTTAAAATTAATAATAAAATATAAAATAAGAAAGTCAAAAACTTAAGTGTTCATTCAAATTTCAAACCTCGTCATTTTTTTTAGCATACAGCAGGTGCCACGCGTCTCATTGGATAATTTGTAATTGAGTATTTATTAGCGGGTGGGGCCGCTGGGCTGAGACTCTGAGAAGCTCGGCGCCGAGGGCGAGGATGACGATGCATGTTTGGAGGAGTTGTTTGTTTGTTTGTCTACTTCCGTCATTCATGGGGCACAACGTGTTTAGCATGGACATGGAGGATGAGTTCGAATTTTCTCTGCATTTTTTCTCACTCTTTGTCATATCTACTGATGTCGACTTTGTTCTTTAAGGTTCCATTTGTTTGTTACTCAAATAGGAAATTTTTTATTGAAAAGGAATATTTTTTTTTTTAGGGAATTATTTTATGAGAAATTACGTAGAAAATAAATAATGATTATGTTATTATTGAAAAACTGTAAGTATAGTGTTAGAGGGAAATTTAAATTTTTAAACTTTTGAGTTGAGGTGAAAAAAAAAAAAAAAAAAGTGTTTGGTTATAGAGGTTTTTTTTCTCAAAAAAAGTTGTGTTTTTCCTAAATAGGGACTAAAACAAATAGAGCTCCGTTCTTTTTGTGCTTGAATTGGGGAAAAGTTGGTTTTAGGGAAGGAATATTTTTTGGAGTGAATTTCTTTTGAAAATTTGTGTAGAGAAAGATAAGAAAATGTGTAATGATTATGTTATTTTTTAAATTTACGTGAGTGTAGATTTAGAGAAAATTTTAAATTTTGAATTTAAAATTTAGTGAAAAATGAGGTTGTTTTTTTAGGTAAAATTTTGGATGAAAACAGTGATGATTCTTGTAGAATGGGATGACCAACTTGAGAAATATTTTGGGTTGGGAAAGAAAATTTTTGAAGGAAATTCTTTTATGAGAAATTGTGTAAGAGGGAGGGAAAAATGTGTAAGGACTATGTTAGGTTTTGAAAAAAATGTGAATAAAATTTTAGAGGAAAAGTTAAATTTGAATTTTGTAAAAAATAAAGTTGTTTCTTCGTGTAACTTTTTTGTTCCAAAAAGTGGTGATTTTATAAAAATGAATAAAAAAGAACTGATCATAAACAAGTGAATATGTAGAAGTAACAAAGCATCAATAATCAATAGACATGACAAGACAGAAAATTCAGATTCCATGGATGATTCGTGAATATAATATGTACCTTTTAAAATTTTATTTAAGACATCCACATCATTATGCAAAATAACGCAACAAGTCAACAATGAGATTAACTTTTATCTTTACTTTTGTGTTTCTTACACTTTCATTATCTTCCCAATCAAATAATTATGCAACATATTTACTAAATAATATTTCGTATTTTTTTATTTTTCTTTCAAGAGATAAATGGGCAAATTACATTTACTGCCATCAAAACTTGATCAAATTATAAACAAGTCTTTATAATTTAAAATTACTAATACCTTCACTTGGATTTATCATAATTGCAAAATCGATATTTGTTAGTTATGGCTAAGACTAAATACGAACTTTCACGAACAAGTTCAGAATCGGCTTGTGTAAGTTCACTTTTAAACTCATTTATTTAATAAATAAATGAAAATATACATAATTTTTGAGACAATTGTTTGATAGAAAAAAGAAGAGTTTCCACACTCTAAACCTCAATTTAGTTCGGCTCAACTCGGTATCACGTGTACTGTTGGTAAAAGAAAATAAATACAAACCAATAAACTTTTGAATGGTTGATGGAGATATTTAGAATTTGATTATAAAGATTGATCCACAATTTGACCAAGCTTCTTTAAACCCCTATCATGCTGGGTACTTGGGTTCCTTTCTGCAAACATCCCTAGACCCTGGTGTTTGGGCCCTTCATTGGAGTCCAAAATGTAAAATCAACTTTGCTTAATAGCTGCCCTTTTATAATCTTTACCATCTGTCAAGGCCCAAGGCCCAAATGTACTCTACAAACCTGTTATTGTATGGTAAATATAGTTTTGTTTTTCAAAACACTTTTTATTATTTTAAATCAAAATTATTCCCTCCCTTAAAGAGATTATTAGTAATTTGTGTGCTAATAATTAGCATCTTATTAAAATTGACAAATTAAACAACAATTTAAATTAACTTTTTTTTTATTAATACTTGTCCACCACCTTATATGAGTTATAATCACAGGTGATAATGCGAGGGTTAGAGCGATAATAAGAGATGTATACTGGAACTCTGAACTTATAAGTACGAATATTGTAGGCTGTAAATGTAAATAAAAATAAGATTATACCTCATATGTTTCATTAGATGAGTCCACTATAAAAATACATTTTTCGTTCCATTACAAAAGTCCACTTTCATAAATGTTACTCTTCTTACTCGTACTAATGTAATTATGTGTGCTTCACAATTAATCTATACCTAAAAAGTAAGAACATTAATGAAACAAAATATTTCAAATTAGCTATTTTATGTGTTGTAACTTTTTATAAATAAAAATTTATATGTCAAATGGGTAACCATTAGTAAGTACCATGCTTTTTCTAGCTCTTGATTTGTACATTGTGGTTCCTCTTTTTTAGGATGGCAATTTGTATTGCATATGAATTATTAGGTTTGGATTTGCGGGTTTCTGTGTCAACACCTCTCAACCATAACTTTACTCATTTAATTATTCGTATTATTCATATCGACACAGTTAACCCGCAAATATTTTGTGTTCGCATCGTATTTTTGTGTTGTAATATAAATTTCTCGTGTCTGATTCAGATTGGGGGCTTATGTGTCAACATTCTCAACCCTAACCATACCGGTTATTCATGTTATTCATATCGACCCAAATAACTCGCGAACTCGACAAGGCTCATCCCTAAACCACTCACATCGTATCGTGTTAAAGACTGCCAGCCCTACTCTAGAGGAAGGGTCGAAGGGATCATCAAGGTAGAGTATTTAATAAATAAAAAAAAAGGAAAAGGAAAAAAAAAGGAGGGTAGAGTCGTGCTCCCCATCAGACGCTTTTAATGTGTTTGACAAGTCAACTGCAAACAGCTGACTCATTATAATTTGCATGCAAACAGCTGGAGCAAAGGGTCCAACCCAAACCACAACAGGAAACCGCTCTATATTTGTCTCCAGAAGCCCTAAAAGCTCATACCTCTGGCTCTGAACGCCACCCACATCCTCCACCATCGCCAAACCCCCGGATCGACTCCTTCTTTCTCTCTAGCTCCGGGGAAAGGAGGCGGCGACGACCGGACGTCCATCCGTTCAATTTCATTGCCATTGAGGTAACACCGATGGTTGATTTTTTTATCGTTCATCTTTCTTTTTTTGTGGTGTTTGTTTTTTAAATAAATAGTTTATGCACTAAGAACAGCAGCTAGTAGTTGGTTTAATCATTTGTTTGTTTCATTTATTGGAAAAAGATTGGAACTTGACTTTGTGATGTGATTGGATTACCCTGCTGCCGCCGTATCATGTTCGGAGGTTTCTTGTTTTGGGGGGGTCATGTTTGGCGGCTGTTATAGGGTTTATTTATTCCTGCAATGAATCTGGACGTAGCGTAACTAACCAGTTTGGCTGATGAAAGGGAGTCTATCGTCTACGTTTACCATTTTAGTTGATTAAACCTTATATGGAGTGCTAAAACTATTGTAGAGCCAGCCAGTGCAGCAGCTGTAATGTGATTCGCAGTTTTTCTTTTACCTTTGCTTAAAGATTGACAGAACTGAGACTATTAGGTTTATAGAAGTACTCTGTGGATATTTTCATGTTTTTTGACACTTTTGTTTTTGTGCAAAATGTAGGTTGAAGCTTGGTTGTCCATCTATTTATTCTTCTTGCTTATATGTTCTGTTATAGAGTATTTTGAACTTGAGCTGTTTGGAAAATATGGCTGCTGTTAAGAGTATGTTGCGAATGATTTCATACTCGGAAGAAATTGTGGATGGGCAGCCAATCTATGTGTCCTCCAACTGCGGTCCTATTAAGGCCTTCAAGTATGAACCAGCTGGGCATGCCTTTCATTCTGCAGCTCTTCGACTTTCTGGTTTTGGGGAGGAAGAAGGCACTGATAATGATGATGAAAAAAGTGATACTACTAGTGAGAAAGGTCAAACATATACTCAATCTTCAGATTCATATAGCACGAAAGGTAAAAAGAAATCTGCTTCTGGACAGACTCAACAAGATCATTACGCGCTGTTGGGTTTGGGTCATTTGAGGTACCTTGCCACGGAGGATCAAATACGAAAGAGCTATCGCGAGGTTGCTTTGAGGCACCATCCAGATAAGCAAGCTTCTCTTCTCCTTGCTGAGGAAACTGAAGCTGCAAAATTAGCAAAAAAAGAGGAAATTGAGAACCACTTCAAAAACATTCAAGAAGCATATGAGGTCCTGATTGACCCAGTCAGAAGAAGAATATACGATTCCACTGATGAGTTTGATGATGAAATACCAACTGATTGTGCTCCACAGGACTTCTTCAAGGTGTTTGGACCAGCTTTCTTGAGGAATGGCCGTTGGTCTGTAACCCAACCTATCCCTACATTAGGGGATGAGACTACGCCACTTAAAGAAGTTGACTACTTCTACAATTTTTGGTACAGTTTCAAAAGTTGGAGGGAATTTCCTCATGCTGATGAGTTTGACCTTGAGCAGGCTGAATCTAGGGACCATAAAAGGTGGATGGAGAGGCAAAACGCAAAACTCTCAGAGAAGGCTAGAAAGGAGGAAGCCATCAGGGTTCGTTCTCTTGTTGACAATGCTTACAAAAGAGATCCCAGAATTCTAGGAAGGAAAGAGCAAGAGAAAGCTGAAAAGCAGAGGAAAAAGGAGGCAAAAATTTTGGCAAAGAAATTGCAAGAGGAAGAGGCGGCTAGGATTGCTGAGGAGGAGAAACGCAGGAAGGAGGAAGAGGATAAAAAAGCCGCTGAAGCTGCTTCGCATCAGAAGAAGATAAGAGAGAAAGAGAAGAAGTTATTGCGCAAGGAAAGAACCCGCCTCCGTACACTTTGTGCTCCCATTTTGTCCCAGCATTCACTTGATTTTTCTAATGAAGATGTTGAAAATTTGTGTTCCACACTTGATATGGAACAGTTGAAAAACTTATGCAACAAGATTGAAGGAACGGAGGAAATGCAGAGAGTGAAGATTTTGAGAGATGCCCTTGGGCGCGACCAAAACTCAAAGGTTGAGAAAGAAGAAGGGAGAAATTCTCAGCAGAATGGTTCTCCAGAGGTTAATGGACAAGTTCCATCACCTGTGAAGGAGAAAAAAGATAAACCATGGAGCAAAGAAGAGATTGAACTTTTGAGGAAGGGCGTGCAGAAATATCCCAAAGGAACATCACGAAGATGGGAAGTCATTTCAGAGTATATTGGAACTGGCAGATCAGTTGAAGAGATCTTGAAGGCAACAAAAAGTGTTCTTCTCCAGAAGCCTGACTCAGCCAAAGCTTTTGACTCGTTCCTCGAGAAAAGAAAGCCAGCCCCATCAATTGCGTCCCCTCTTACAACTAGGACGGAAGTCGAAGGAGTATCAATCAGCAGCAAAGCACCAGAGGGGAGTGCCAGTAAGGTAGTAGATGATCCGCAGGTGCCTCCCAGTCAGACTGCAAACCTGCCAAAAGCAGCAGCAGACTGTCCAATCAGTGAAGACGGGGTTTCTTCAGGCGGGGATCAAGACGAATGGTCTGCAGTTCAGGAAAGAGCCTTAGTTCAAGCACTGAAAACTTTCCCGAAGGATTCAAGCCAGCGTTGGGAACGCGTTGCTGCTGCAGTGCCTGGAAAGACACTTGCCCAGTGTAAGAAAAAGTTCATATTGCTGAAAGAGTTTTTGAGAAACAAGAAGAATGCTAATTAACCTGGGATATTCGGTGAGTTTTACAGGATCCACATTCTTTGTTGCGAGGCAAAGAGAGTATTTTTGAGCTGGTATTTTTTTGGTTTAGATGATGCACTTAGTCTCTATGACATATTTGCCCTAGTAATATTTGAATGACATAGGCTCTCGGGGGGTTATTGTTGTCAGTCAGCCCCCTTTTTGGGCTTTTTTTTTGATGCACGTATCAGTTATAAACACATTTGTTGAAATGAAACTAGAAAGTTTAAACTATACACCAATAGTGAACGTGATTCTGTTTCTGATTGATGTTCTAATTCTATCTGCTGGTATTTTGCATTCATGCTCTTTACTTAGAGATTTAGGCAGGGGTAAGTGGCCGTTTTAGGCTGCAGTTGAATGAGCTGCTCGACGAACAAGGTTACAAACCTATGTATAGTAACTGTTTGGTATGCATTTCAAGAGGTGTTTTTGAAATGTGTTTTGAAAATGTATTTTAAAATGTGTTTTGAGATATTATTTGGTATGTCTTTCAAAATGCGTTTTTGAAATGTGTTTAAAATATGATTTGAGATAGTGTTTGGTATTATAATTTTATATTTTTTCCTTTAATTTTATATAATCATTAAAAAACTACTCCGTGTAATATTTTAAATGGAGTATTTCTTTTTTTAATTATTTTATAGCCATGATTTTTTATTGAACTTTTTTGTTACTTTCTTTTCTGAGTATTCTGAAAATTTTACATTTAATTACTATAATATTACCTTTGTTACTTTACCAAATTAATACATTTTTATATTTGAACTATTATTACTGTCCTTTTTTCTTTTGCAACCACTGCTTTTGCACAAAACAGTTTCGAGTGAGTGGGAATTCTCCATTTTCCTCCATGATCAGAGCTTCTTCTTGCTTGCTTTTGCACGTTGGATTTGGACGGGCTCGCAACCAAGTAAATAAACAGCCACCACCATTATTGATCCAGCACCACCGCCCACCGATACTGATCCATCACTGCCACTACCGTCCAGTTCCAGATTCACCATCGCCGTCCCTTCTTAGATCCACAACCTCCATTATCCAACAATAGCAATCAACACAAAGAAAGATTATGAAGAGAAGAAAGAAAATAGACGAGGAGAAGAAGAGGAAACAGGGGACAAACAATGTCTGTCTGGAAAGGCTTTTCAAAATGAGAATTCCCAAAAGGCATGCCAAATCGTACCGTGTGGCTGCATAAGAAAATCGTATAGTGTAATTTTTGGGCTAGTCTTTCACTTGAATTCAAAAATCCATTGGATTCAAACCACTTAACTAAGATATGCTATCAGTGAGAAATAATTGTTGAAGGGTATAAAATATTTTAATCTTGAATTTTTCAAAATATTTTGCACTCAGAAATTGGGTTAAACGCCAGGATTGATCCTGTTCTTTTCACCCTTTTGAAACCAAGTTTGGAAAAAAGTTTTTAAAACTTTTTGGTTTCAAACCAATTTTAAGAAACATGGGTTTCAAAACAAGTTTTAAAAAAGAAAGTTTTGGGCAAAATTTTTTTTTCTCTATCTCCTCCCCCCTTTCCCTCTTTCTCCATTTTCACACCTTCCACCACCACCCGCCCCGCCGCCACCCCCTAAACCCTAAAATTTCAAATCCCACCTCCGGCAAAGAAGAAGAAGAATAAGAAGAAGGTGGCGACGGGGGGAGGTGGCGGCAGTGAAGAAGAAGAAGAAGAAGAAGAAGAAGAAGGAGGAAGGAGGAGGAAACTTTTTTCCCCTAATTGGGTTTGAAACTTTGTTTCACAACCCAAAACCTTTTTTTTTACAAAAAGAACAAGGTTTTATGACTTTTTGGGTTTGAAACCCAAAACAAGTCTCAAACCAAGTTTGAAAAGGGTGAAAAGAACAGGCGTAAATTTGAGGGTGTTTATGTCAATACAAATGTTTTTTTTTTTAATTTAATGTTTTGAGTAATAAGTGACTGCCTTATTAGAAATTATGCAAAGGTTTCACTATTCTTATTAATTTTGAAAGTTTCACTACCTCTTACAAAAAATTTCCCCCTTATAGATATGATTGGTAGTTCTAATGTTCGGTATTCAATATTTTTTCTTCTTGTTGCCACATTTTCACAAACAAGTTTAGACTTGACTAGGTAAAAGTTCAGTCCAATCTTATTTATTTACTCCATCTGTTCCATTAGAAAGGTCTAATTTGACAAATATTTTTTGTTTCACTAGAAGAGTCCACTTTCAATTTTTTTACAGCTCTTACCCTTATTAATATAATTATGTATGGTCTACAATTAGTCCTTACTTTTTAAGTAAGGATATAAATAAAACAAATTATGACAAATTAAGTATTTTAGGTATTGTACCTTGAGATTCATAATAAGTTGTATATAAGTAAAGATGGATCCTTCTAATGGAACAGGTGGAGTAATAAATAAACGTACATAAATAAAATTTCAATTTCAATTATTTAATAAACCATCCGAGTTTAACATTCAAATCTCATAGAACTCGAATTCACCCTCACTGTAGTTAAAAAATAAACAAAAACCAAATGCGACCAAACCAAAACTATAAGGAAATTTGTAATTTGATCACACTTCATAGAGGTAAATTTGCCCTTCAAACTTAACCTTTGGGGTGCAGGTTCCGAATTTGACACTCAATGCCCAATTTTTGGGGTTGTCAATCACAAAAAAATGTACAGCGCATCCACCAATTTAAAAAGTTCAGATCATTGATTGCTATACTATCGGGAGTCTCAACCTGTACTGTGTGAGCTGTGATACATAGTGATTGATTAAAAAAAAAAAAAAAAAATCACCTTCAACATTATTTCTCTTCTTGCATGCATGTTAAATAAAAATTGATACATGTTGTTCACATTTTCTTTTTCTTCTACTAAAATTTATTAATATCTTTAAAGATGTTTAAGACATTATTAGTGACCTTCACTTGACACATTAAATATGCGTTGCTTAAAAAAAAAAAATCTCATAATTCATATCTTATTCGGAGATCATGGATAATGAATTCTTATTACCATTCAAGTTGTATCATAAAATTAAGGTTTAATCATTTTGAAAATTGTTTTTAAGATTTTGTTTACACTTAATTTTTCTAAAATATAAATAAAAGTTGTTTTTTAAATTAAAAAAAAAAAGACCATTTGCAATTGAAAACCACCAAACTTGCCCAATGTTAAAAATTAAAGGGTAAATACACAACTACCCCCTGTGGTTTCGAAAACTTATGCATCACCCCCTTATGGTTTAAAAAGCTACCATGCACCCCCTTAACTTTCGTGAACTATGTAAAGTGGACAAAAGCCAAAATACCCCAAAATGCCCTTATTCTAGTTGTGAATTACAGTTTAGATGCGGAGGTAGATGCGGAGGTATTTTGGTCATTTTTGTCCACTTTACATAGTTCACGAAAGTTAAGGGGGGTGCATGGTAGCTTTTTAAACCATAAGGGGGTGATGCATAAGTTTTCGAAACCACAAGGGGGGTAATTGTGTATTTACCCAAAATTAAAATGTCATATTTTATTTATTTTGCATAAAATATCACATAACCCATAAGTCCAACATTAATTGGAGAGGGCTTTATTGGTAGTTGATCATTATTTTTTCCTTTTTTTTTTAATTGGCATATTTGGATCCATAAATTATATATCAAATTTATATATTTAGTAAGTAAAACATATCTTCTACAATTAATTGAGCAATGTGCTTCTTTTATAAATTAATAAGGAGTGCAATATATGAAAATTGTCCAAATACAAGAGGATTAAAACAATTAAACCTTTTTTTTTAAAAAAGTAAACGTTATTATTTTTTTGTAAAAGAAAATAAAACCTAATTTTCAAGAAAATAATTTAGAGAGTGAAAAATACTCAGAAACAAAATTCAACGAATAATATGGCATCATCATATGGTAGTTGTTTTAGTTACCATTTCGGAATTTTAAATTTAAGTACTCAATAAGTGTTCTCATTCTAAGAATTTTTCGTGAAATTTTCCGAATGTATCATCACTCTTTCGTTAAACAATAATAATGTATTCTTCCAATGGGGTGATAGTACATAATAATCTTGAAAGTTATAAAGTTTTTGCCTCACTCAAACTCATCAATATGTCATCTGCAATTCCAGCACAATTTCAAACCATCAGAGCCAAACGCGGCACAACGTTTTCATCATTTCTCGTCTCTGTTCTTCTCCTCTGCTTCGTTTTCCTGTTCTTGATTCTCACCGGTCCATTGTCATTATGCACGGAAAAGTACGTCATCTTCTCCGGCTCAACCTCCTCCCCCGCCACCACTACTTTTGATTCTCCCACGAACCTCAACCATCTTGTTTTTGGCCTTCAGGGCTCTGAAAATACCTTCCATCTCCGGAAATCCTACGTTGAATCGTGGTGGCGGCCCGGAAAAACAAGGGGTTATGTCTATCTCGACAGAGCCCCCCGAGGAAATCTACTCCCCTGGTCGGAAAAATCTCCACAGTACAGAATCAATGACGATATCAGCAAGTTAATCGCGGAAATCAAACCGGTAAGGCCCCAGATGCCTCGGATTTTTCATGGGATCTTGGAGCTTTATCGCGAAGAGCAAGAAGGGATGAGGTGGTTGATACTTGGGGACGACGATTCCATATTTTTTCTGGATAATTTGGTTGATGTGCTTTCCAAGTACGACCACACCCAGTATTACTACATTGGGTATCCGTCGGAATACGTTAAATCGAACTATTGGTTCAGTTTCAGAATGGGATTTGGCGGCGGCGGGATTATTTTGAGTTGCCCTTTAGTGGAAGCGCTGGTAAATGATATGGATCGTTGCCTGAGAACATATTCCAATTTTTCCTCCGATGTAATGGTGATGGCATGTTTAGCAGATTTCGGAGTTAATTTAACTCCCCACAGAGGTGTTCATCAGGTAATTTACTTTAATTTCACTCCCGCAATTGAATCATCAAGTACCCAATTTGATGTTGTTCTGCTTTTTTGTCTTGAATATTTGAAGATGGATTTCAGAGGCGATGTTTCTGGGTTTTTGTCTTCTCACCCCAAAGATTTAGCGTTGTCCCTCCATCATATCGACACTGTAGATCCATATTTTCCGTCGATGGGTCGTCTAGAATCGCTGCAGCATTTGATGAAGGCCGGAGATGTGGACCAATCGCGGTTGTTTCAGCAAACCATCTGCTACCGCCGGGATAAAAACTGGTCGATTTCCGTGTCCTGGGGTTACTCGGCGCACATCTACGAGCAAGTGATGCCGAGGAGTTGGCTGATGACTCCGATTGAAACGTTCAAGAGCTGGCGGCTCGGGAGGAAACCGCCGCAGTACATGTTCGACACGAGAACGCCCCCCGGCGACCCTTGCGAAGCCCCTCACATCTTTTACTTCGAATCTGTGGAGAAAATTTGGTCCAAGAATGAAATTCTTACAGTGTATTCAAGATTGAAACCCAGAAATTTGTCTGCTTGTGATTCCTGCGGGAACAACCATTCTGCTGAGTATATCTCCAAGATTCACGTTTTCTCGCCGGCCATCAAACGCATTGAGGTACATTAATTTGAGTTTGTTCATGAAAACCTTCAAATACTATTTATTATGAATTGATCTGATTGATTTGTATTGATTTTTTTTGGAAGATTGGCAGGCCTGAGTGCTGTGACGTTGTTGGTGTTCATGAGACTGGGAAAGTAGACGTCAAATTCCGGGAATGCATGCAACAGGAGACTATTGCATAGAAGTGTTCACTTCTTCTTCTTCTTCCATTTTTTTTTTTAAAGGTTATAGAATATTATAGTGAAAGTCCATCAAGAATATACATTTGAGATCACATTCTTTATAAGGTAACATTTGATATCACTTTTTATACCATAGCTTATCACACTCTTTATTCCTTATAATGTAATGTAACATCCTAAGCCACACTCTTTATACTATGATTAATATATGAGTTTATATTGTGTGAAACTGGTTATGGATGCGATTATGTTTACGTGAACAGTATGCACAGTCTCTTTTTTCTTCTTTGAAATTGATACACAAACAAAAGCAAACTAATACTCATAAATAATACATGTGGTATGGCTTTGTAAAAATAAACAAATTGAAGTTTGAAATTTTAAATATAAAAACACTTCTAATTTTTGTTTTAAAAAAAAAACAAAAGAAAAAGGAAATGGCATGTTACTCATGAAAAATATAGTGCTACTCATAAGAAAATTATTAAGTTTAAAAAAATAAAATAAAATTGAAAGTGCTACTCAAGAAAAGTAACAGAAGGAGTATCAGTTAGCTCTTGAAACTGCTACTCCTTTTAACAACTCGAATTTTGTTGAAAAATAGTAATAAAATGCTGCATAAATGCGGTACCGCAAGTATAAACTCGTTTTATATAAGTTTTTGCACTAGTGTATAATCAACTACAATTTTATATATTCATAAAATGTAGTAATTGTATCTATGATTGGCAATTCGTATTAGGTCCAGATCGAGGATTTTTCGTATCGACAGTCTTTAACTCTAACATTACCCTTTTAGTGTGTGGACATTCTCATTCATAACCTGTTATGTTGAACAAAAAATACTCGTGTCCATATTCACGAGTTTGGTCTTAGCATTATCCATTTAATAATTGACGCCAATATTTCCTATCTCAACCCGATTATATCTCATATTCATTTTGCATCTCTTTTTTACTCAAAAAAAAAAAAAAAAAACGCCACTAAATTTTTAGCACAATTTTAAAGTCAAAATAAAATTTGCTTGCACTTGTTGCATATTTTTAGCTGTTTAGTCGGTGATTGATTACAAATTCAAATTGAAGATACCTTTTATAAACAAAATCTTTAACAAAAATGTACTCTTAATTCCAAAACGTCAAAACCAAACACATACATCAAATAAAACACCGTATGAGTTCAAAGGTCCTGTTTTTTTCTAATCCTCTTGCATAATATACATAACGACGGCGTATTTGGCATTAGCACCAAAAGACACTAGTACCTTTGTTAAGCACCAATGTCGTATTAAAAAAAGAAAGAAAAAAAAAAAAAAAAAACAGGTAAAGGGCATCAAATCTTTATTTCTTCATACAATATGACCAACATAATGCTACAGTTTTCGCCGTCACAACTTCATTTAGCGACGACTCTTGTCATCCTTAACGCTCTTGTCATCTCTGTCGTTGGTCCGAGCGGTGTATTGGCTGGTCGACGAAGGTGAATACCCAGGTGCACTTGGCGAATATCCGGCACTCGGACTATACAAAAAACATCATAATACATAAATATCATACTTCCAAAGAGAAATCAAAGAAAGAAAACTCGTTCAAGATGGCTTTCAGTTCTCACCTGTACTGGGGAGAACTTGGACTGTAATCTGCTGGATCTCCAACAGAGTTGTATGGACTGTAAAGGCAAAAGAAGTTGGAATTCGTGAAACTTGCGGTAAACAATACCCAACACGGGGGTTCACTAATGTAATGTAAAATCATGTTGTATCAACATTTCATACTTCCACATAAACAAGTATCGTCCAGATATTCATTCGCTATGCGAGCAAAAACCATCACATGTTTTCATCTTCTGCTAAGAATAACAAAATTGTAGCAATAGTTGATGCCAAGAAATTTACCTGCTAGGACTATAAGTTGGACTGGAAGGAGAATATGATGGGGATGTCGGTGAATATGATGGAGATGTTGGGCTGCAGGACAAACAAAAAAGCATGTCAAAAATGAGAAAGGAATCAATTGCAATGTTAATTGGTATGAAATGTTCTAATCACCTCCCAAATTAATAAAACCTACTAATATCAGCCATATGATTATAGAAAATGCAATTAGGAGACTGTCTAAAAGATAAAAAGACTCGAGAATTGGATAATTGTACAATAGGAAGAAAATATAAGTTTTACCTGTAACTTGGAGAGGAAGGACTGTATGGACTTGAAGGTGACAGCTTGGGACTTGTTGGTGAGTATGCAAGCGAAGGGCTGTATCTAGCTGAGGGATTATAGCTAGGAGAAGTTGGACTGTAGCTTGGCGAGGTAGGGCTATAACTCGGGGATGTAGGGCTGTAACCTGGAGAGGTCGGACTATAGGCTGGTGATGTGGGACTATACGAGGGAGATGTGGGACTGTAAGACGGTGAAGTTGGACTGTAAGAGGGTGAGGTGGGGCTGTAGGAAGGTGATGTCGGGCTATAAGAGGGCGATGTAGGGCTGTAAGATGGGGAGGTTGGGCTGTATGCAGGGGAAGTCGGGCTGTATGCCGGAGAAGTCGGGCTATAGCTAGGAGAGGTGGGACTGTAACTGGGGGAAGTAGGGCTGTAACTTGGTGAAGAGGGGCTGTAGCTCGGTGACGTGGGAGAATACGAAGGACTGGTCGGAGAGTAAGCAGGACTGGTCGGACTATATCCAGGCGAGCTAGGACTATAAGTCGGAGAAGTTGGACTATAGCCAGGGGAAGTAGGGCTATAACCAGGGGAAGTGGGGCTATAGCCTGGAGAGGTAGGGCTATAACCAGGAGATGATGGACTATATCCAGGAGATGATGGGCTGTAACCAGGAGAAGATGATGGCGAAAAGTGCATTCCATTAATAACAGGAGAGAACTGCTCAAGACCCGTAGCAGGTGATAAGCGGTAATTTGGACTCATCATTATACTAGGAGACATCATATCATGATATGGAGTACCGCCGATAGGCGATCGACCAGGTGTCATGCCAAAATCCAGATTGCCACCCTCCAGATAACTGGGAAGATTGATCTCAATGGCCTGCTTCAACATCTCCTCATTGAGTAACAAGCCACAGTCTCCCGTGCCAATGGGAGCAAGCTGACCCAACATAATGTTTTCAGTGACACCTCTGAGACAATCTGTCTCTGCATACACAGCAGCATCAAGAAGTATGTCCACAGTCTCTTCAAATGAGCACCTCATCAAAGGCCCGGTATCATTACGATTAATTCCATGGCGGGTAATTGCCATCAAGTGACCGCGATAGGTCATGGTATCGCATAATATTGCAAGATGTCGGTAGTTCACATACGACCCATCGAAAGATATCACAACACGCAATTCATCCAGCAGCGCCTTACGTACTGCCTCAATTCCAAGAACTTCAATAACTTCAATCAGGTGATTACTAGTGGTCCTCCTTGCATCAACTTCTTCATGACACATAACAGCTAACAGATTAACACCTTCTGTGTCCAGCATCCACTCATTTTCAGTCAGAAACCCTTGATCCTCATCGAACTTATTTATTTTAGTCTGTTTGATGAACACCTTATTGATATCAGGAATGCCTCGAAGAGCCATTTCCGTCAGCATGTTGCTTTCTATCTTCTTCAAGAAGACATCATCCTCAGCAGATTCATCCGCCATTTCACCCTTGGGAGCTTCATCATTCATGATACGAATCCGAAGTATTAGCTTATCAGCATTATCATCATTGAATATACAAGTGAGATCATCGTCAAACTCAAGATTAATCTTCTCTGCAATGTCAGCCATACTAAGCTTCTTATCCACCATCATTTCCCGATTCAACTCTATACGGAGCAACCAGGGAGAGATCTTATCAGGATCAATCTCCTCATCAGGCATTTCATAATACGACTTGACAAAATCAACATCTTCAGGAATTAAGGTGCTCATGGGATCTGGGTCATACCAAACTTCTGTGGCTTGCGTGACACTCCGCAAGGTTGTATATTCCAAAGTACACTGAACACTTTTTGCCCTCTCCTTTGACTTGGCCGTCTCAGGCTTCAGGTATACAGAGAGAGAAGGAGTTTTTATTTTCTTTGCAACATTAATAATTTCTCTCAACCTAGGGACACCAAGAGTGACATTCTTCGCACTCACACCAGCAAAATGGAAAGTATTAAGAGTCATCTGGGTGGCCGGCTCACCAATGGATTGTGCTGCAACACAACCAATCATTTCCCCAGGAGCAACAAGTGACTGCAAGAAACGAGACTCTATCTCACCTATAACCCACTCAAATGCACCCCGTGTAAGTCTATAATCCTTCAGAACCCTTTTACTGGCCAATGCACTGCGAAGCAATATATTGAAGAAAAGAGTAGAATTTTTTTGAGCTTCCATACTTAGATAATCATCACCATGAACAACCTTGAGCCTTTCCTGAAGTTTATCAACAGCTTCAACTATCTCCATTGGGTGCATATCCGAGGGCCTTCGAAAGTCAATTTTAAAGGTCTTCTGTGCATTCGACACAAGCCTCTTGATGTTCACAGGCAAAGGCCAACTATTATCACCTGTGGTGGCAATCTCTGTTGCCAGTTGGAGCCTGTCAGCTTCAAGTTTCTGAACTTCGGCATCAAACACACTTCGGATTTCCCGAATAGTTTTCAGGTCTTCAACTGCTTCTGATGATATGTAATCTGGGTTCCAATTTGCATTATCAAGTTCATATTTGAACAGGCTATCAAAGTCAGACTTCTTGAGTTTCAATGAATCCAACTTTTGTGATTCAATCCATACAGAGTCCATGCCATCTTCCCCATAAAGAAACTGAATAACATCCCCAAGGGAATTCCTCACAGTACCATCATACTTGACCATTATATCCTCCATAGCCTTCACTAATCGCCTTTGGATGTAACCAGTCTCAGAAGTTTTAACAGCAGTATCAATAAGACCTTCCCTACCACCCATAGCATGGAAGAAGAACTCTTGTGGGGTCAACCCACGCAAGTATGAGTTCTCCACAAAACCACGACTTTCTGGACCATAATCATCCTTGGTAAAATGTGGCAGCGTCCTATCAATGAATCCAAAAGGAATTCGCTTACCCTCAACATTTTGCTGCCCCACACAAGCAGTCATCTGAGATATGTTGATGAAACTTCCTTTTGATCCAGCAGTAACCATTGCCTTAAGATTGTTACTCTCTGATAAGCTCTTTTGGGCACTGCTTCCAGCATCATCACGTGCTTTATTCAACACCTAAAACAATCAGAGAAGATTATGAGTTCGAACTAGCAAAACTTTTAGAAGTAAACAAGGTAGTAGCATATTTAAGGTAGCTACCACTTACCTGGTTAACTTTATTTTCAAAAGAATCCATCATGGTTCGACCAGGTTCAGGTTCCAGTTTCTTCTCTTGGGCACTCCTGATAAGTTCTTTCACTTTATTCTTTGCTTCTGAAATACTTATATTAATTTTTTCCATTGTTGCAGCATCTGCTATAGTATCACCAATTCCAATACTAAAACCATTCTGCAAAAGCCAATAGTTGACAAGCCACTGTGTATGTCCAAGAAATTTGCGGGCCGCATCAGGACCAACTTCTTCCCTGCAAGCATTGCCAAATGTCAGAGACGACATAAAACAGTAGAAGCAACTAACATCACCCCTACATGCATGATCATATTTTTATATTATAGAAGGGTTCACAGATTCTGCATTAGCCCCAATTGTGTCAAGCTACCATGACTACTTCAGCCCTGATTGCAGTCACGCGCCAAAATATTATCAATGGATACATAATTTTCCAGGCATTTCATTCTGTCAGTTAAAAAGGCATCAGTTCAATAATAGTACCAGACAACATGAATAAGACTTCCGGTGGAAGTTCCAAGCGCCTTCTTGCATAGGGTGCCAGAAAGCAACTCCCCCTTCTCAATACGAACTACTGTGTCTCCTGGAGTTATGGGCCCTTTCTCATCCTCCTGATGCCATGCTGAATTTCTTTGGAGATTGATCTGTTTTGGTATGATAAGATTAAAGACCTGCTTTCCTGTCCAAAGAGGCCTTGGTTTCAAGATGGCTGGAGCAGGTACCTTCCCATCAAAATCTTCCCACCACATCAAAATGTTCATAAATACATCCTGTACCAATGAAGAACAGCTCAGACAACTAAGGACAATTCAGGAAATTTTGAAAAAAAAAAAAAAAAATGCAGAAAAACAAACCACGCCACTATGTACCTTCTCAATAAAAGTATCTCTCTTGGTTATTTTGCGGCATCCTAGCAGAGTATCCTGGACAATTCCCATAACTGGCCTATTTGATTGCGGTGATACAATGCATTTGGGAACCATCATAAGTTCTAGAACTTCTGCTCGGGTTTCAAATGACTGTGGAACATGCATGTTCATTTCATCTCCATCGAAATCAGCATTGTATGGTGAAGTAACAGACAAGTTCAAGCGGAAAGTCGAATAAGGCATTATCTTGATTCTATGCCCCATTATAGACATTTTATGCAGACTAGGTTGCCTATTAAACAGCACAAAATCCCCATCGTTTAAGTGCCGCTCCACCTGCGGTAGGACAAATAAAGTTAGGCAGACATAGCAAAGATCCCGATAAATCACCAAAACTATATCCCACCTTATAACCAAGTTCCAGATGTTGATCGCTGCTTTTTTTCAAATATCGTAGATCAAGCCTCTGCCCATCATCCCTTATGATGTACTTGGCACCAGTTTTTCCAGGTGGTGGATGTGGGCCATACTCAACAAGTTCCTTTAGCCTGTTTCATATTTAAGTTGTATTGGTATAAATTTCAAACTCAGAACAAAGAAGCAAATCTGAGAAGGGAAATTTTAGAGGATGGGACCTTTCAATGTTGTATGGAGTAACAGTTTCTGGGTATGTGAGATTCAGTGCAATGCTCCAAGGCACACCCAGTTGATCAATGTTGATAGTTGGATCAGGTGTGATCACAGTCCGAGCAGAGAAGTCCACTCGCTTACCCATCAAATTCCCTCTAATACGACCTTCCTTTGCTTTTAATCTGCTACATATTGATTTGATAGGTCTGCCAGATCTTTGTGTAGCCTGGAAAGAGAATAATTCAGTGAATAATCTCTCCTTGGAAGAAATCACTTCCAGGGTAAACTAAAAATCACTCATACTCTTGGTTGTCCTGGCAGTTCATTGTCAAAGTATGTGGCTATATGAAACTGCAATAACTGAGCAAATTCTGAGATAATGTGGGCAGGAGCCCCATTTCGCTCTTGCCTCTTCAAATTCTCATTGTGTCTAATTATCATGGCCAGCTGATGAGTCAGATCATCCTGCATCAACAGACACTAACATTACTGACTGCCCATTATTTCAAAATCCTGTAATTCATGACAGTGCCAACATTTAGCAACTCAACTAATGGAAAAAATATGTGTGTGAAGAATATGCTAGCTTTTAGAACACTGAAGTAAAACATAAAGAATTGTCTTACCTCACTCCTCGAAGAAGTATCCATCATTACAGAAGGTCTAACTGGAGGTGGAGGTATAGGAAGAACTTGAAGAATCATCCAATCTGGACGAGCATATCTCGGGTTGAAGCCCAATATTTCACAATCTTCATCACTTACTCTCTTCAGAACACTAAGAACCTGTAATAGCAATATCCAATTTCACATACCATCAAGCATGAAACAATAAGGGAAAATGTTTGTTTCGAAACTAAGGAAAAACCACAAGAAGGAAGTATCCAGTTCCAAAAGGCAGTTCAATTGTGAAATACTACCTTTTCTGCAGAAAGTTGCTGTTTTCGCTCAACAGGTTCAGGTAACTGTTCTGCATCGTCACTTTTCTTTTTCTGAAGTTTGTATTCAGCAACCATTTTCATACCATCAATAGAAATTTTTGGTTGCTGAGAACCGCAACCACCCCTTGCCTTCTTCTTCACTGGTTCATCAGAATCCTGACCTTGTGCATCAATTTCATCACCCCCATCACATTTACTTTTGTTTTTGCAGGCATCCAAGATCTTCTTTAGCCTATTCTTAGGATTCTTTATTCTCATTGCCTGTTTAAACTTTGGATCATCCTACAAATGTAGAGGATGGAACTATTTCAGCTAATCTGAAAACAAATTCTCACTGTTCCAACAAAAGGTAACGATAATAGCATCTAATATACTGCAACTGACAACGCGAGTATGCATGCTGGTTTTGAAGACTCCAATCAAACCTCTTTACATGATTAGCGGGGTAACTACAGCAATTAAATTGAGCAGCTGGTGGGCCTTATTTGTTATGTGGCAAATGATGCAGAAGGTGTACCTAGTGCTAAGGCATGACACGATGCACACTATACCAGAGAAGCATGGACATCATACGGCAGTTGCGAAGATCAGCTCTAATTTTCTTTCCTTATAAAATTCTAAAGTGTAGGGAACACAGCTTGGAACACTCATTCTGCTCCAAAAGAATAATATTTACAATCATTTAATGGTCTCGTTTCCTTTGGACTCCTTACATTCTCATGCTTGTTGAGCTACAAACAACCATAAAACATGCGCAGAATACCAATATTAAAGCTAATTACAGTATCTAGAGATACCTCATCAGCCAATATCTTGGAGCAGTTGAAACAAACGCAACGCATAATACTGAGGACAGTCTTGATGAACCCAATGTGAAACATAGGCTTAGCAAGCTCAAGATGGCCAAAATGTCCAGGGCATTCCGCCATATTAGCCATACAGGTCTCACACTTCATCTTCCGATCAATCGTTCCCAGCCTCGTGTCACTAAGACCCCCAGGCTTCGGCTTTCCCCTCTCCGTCGTCTCACTATGCTCTATGTGCACAACCGACATTTGCCGCTGCAATTGACGTTTACCAAAATCAAAAATTAAGTTTAAAATCAAATTAAGAAAATTAGATTGAAAAAGGTTCAACATCCAAAACCCTAGAGCATCACGTACAAGAAACGATACAAAGAAAGAGTTTAAGAAGAATTACGATTTCATCGGGGCTGAGGATGCCGAACTGTACCACCCGGACTTTAGCGACCTCCGCCGGCGAGTACGGGAATCGAATATCCATGGTGACGCAATTCTAGGGTTTCCTTCCGGCAGCAGTACAAATTGGGTTGTTGAAGAAATTAAAGGAAAAAAATGGCGGTTAGATTGAAAATTTTGAATTAAATTTCTGTTTTTATTCTTCTTTGAAGTCAATTTCAGTTCAGTGAAGAGATCTAAAATCTCTCTGTCTCAACCCTCTTCTCACTTGAAAGGAAGGAGGACACGGAAAATCTCATGAAGGAGGGCTTAGGGGTCTATTTATAGAGGGAGGGAGGATGCCTGTTGACCGACTTACTACGCACGCTAAAATGCGCTAGGGTGCGCACGTTGTGCTCGTCAAGGTAAAAATAGGAAAAGGCGAATTACATTTTACCTTAAAAATTTTTGGGAAATTACAATTACCTCTTCAAATATTTTGATAATTATATTTACTTCTCTCGAGTTTGGTGAAATTTGAAATATTCCCATTTGAGGCAAAGGAAATGGACTAGATATTTATGAATGTTTTTGTTATTTTGAAAAATCTTGCATTTGAGGCAAATAAAGGGTTTTATTTGTTATCTTTGAAATTTTTGGACAAATCAGTGAATTACTCTGATTGTTAGAAAACTTGGAAGGTATTTACAATTTTGTGGTTGAGACCGATGCTTGGCACTAAAAGGAAATTGCAGTTGACGGATGTCTCTCGTGTGGATATGGAGTTTATACCCGTTGAGACTCTGCCAAAGAAGGGTAAATTAGAATTGGGTCTACATGAGGTTGAGTTGCTGCATGGTGCCAGGTTTTAGAGCTTGGGAGTCTAATGTTTTTGTGTTGGCAGTGGGTTTACCTTGGCTGCCAAGTCACAAAAGGTAGAGGAGAGACTCTAGCGCTTGAACTACCTATCGCGGCGGCACTCGCAGGTTAGTTATGAGTCAGAGCCATATGAGGTGTGAGACTAGGAATGCAGCTGGCGAGTGTGTAGGTAGCAAGGGGAAGGATAACCAGTGTCACGAAGGGACCAAGGCTGATGTTGGGAATCAGTCTGCCCCATCACCATGAGTAGTCGTTGTTGGAACTGTCAGGGTTCAGACATCATTCGACAGTTCGAAAATTGGGCAGACTTATCCGCATAAGTATATATGATTTAATTTTTCTGTCAGAAATACAACTTAGTCATGTTGTTGCTAAATCAACAGGATCACAGTTTTCGCTATTTTGATGTGTCGTTTTCTACATGCAATTGCGCTGGGAGTCTTATTTTTTTGGAAGTCTAAAGTGGAGCCAGAGGTAGAGGTTGAGGCGGTGGCGGGGGCCGCATTTATGGGAGATTTAGAGCTAAGTGAGTGTCATAAGTATCGATAGTGTTTGGCCCTTAGGGGAGGGTTAGAGCTAAGTGAGCGTCATGAGCATGAGGTTTGGTCCTGGTTAGGGAAGGTTTAGAGCTAAGTGAGTGTCAGGTATCGATAGGGTATGGGCCCGATTTTCATATATCCCAAACATTATTGGACGATTTACAGCGTCATTAACATTGTATTGCATTTTTGTTTCTTTAAAAGAAATACTAAATTCATTTTTATATCATTACAAAACACAAGGTATATTATATGATATATTTTAATATTTTTACATATATACTTCTTACGTAAAGTTTATCACACAAATCTAGTACTCCCCGTCCCACTAAAAGAGTTTATTTCGTATTACTATTTTTAGTAATACAAAATGGACTACTTAGCATAAAAAAATTATATTATGTGTGTAACTTTTACACACAACCATTTCCGAAAACACTTGTTCACCCTCCTTGGTTTTACCGTCACTGTGAGCACAGACACAAAGTTAATTAGGGCTTTTTACTCGTAACCAAATTTGATACACTTTTAATATTTAATTTTTTAAAAAAAAACGAATTTCCTATATATGCCTAATAATATGAGCGGATTTAGTCACTATAAAAGGAGTCCAATTGTAGTTATAGCAAAACATGGGGGCTAAAAATGCAATTAACCGTTTTTTAAGGAACGAGGGAAGAAACCGCCTATATTTCCGTAGTCCCGCAGGCAATTGTTCTAGATTGTCGGAACTTTTCAACGCGCAAATGTATCCAATCTCCAAGCCCATAAATATCCGAGATCGGAAATATATAACCCAATCCCAATAAGCGATTGCCATACCCAGAGTTAACGATCAGCAAAAAATGGCATCAATATACAGCTGCAAAGAATGTGGAGCCAATCTAAACCTCCACAGCATCCACCTCTTCCCGCCGGATTTCTACTTCGAAGCCGGCAACAAAGGCACCCTTTCGTTCGCCATGGTTGATTCTTCCAAATTCAACTTTCAGAAAGAAAACAAGATCGTCCCGTTTTTCGAGACGGTGAACTATTGGGGGATTCAGCGGAATCGGACCAAGATAAAGTGCAACAGCTGCGGTCACCGAGTTGGTTATATATATGATGATGGGCCGCCGATGACTGATCATCCGGGTCAATTCCATATGGGACCTAGTCAGGTTATTCCTAGAGCTCCACGGTATAGGTTTAAGACAAACGCTTTAAGGATTACTTCGGAAACATGATAAAGATTGGTTTGGGTTTTTTTTATTTTTTATTTTTTGAATTGATTAGTTTCAGGTATTATGGAGATTATAGTTTGTAGATACTTGTGGGTATGAGAAACGTTTGATCTTTATGTAATTCTAAATGTGTTTTGTAATACATCATGGTTGAATAAAGGGTATTTTCTGTCCATGTTCTTGTTTGCTGAATATGGTGATTTTAACTGTCGTATTTAGTGGATTTGTTTGGTTTTGCTTAGAATCCAATTTGAGCAATTGAACCTTGAAAAATGGATGGATTTGATGCTTTTAGGAGCAGATAACTGATGACAGTAGCACATGTTGATTGAATATATGATTTTGGTCGAAAGGGGTTTGGGAATTTCTTCCTCATATATTGTAAATCTTTGTCCTGAAGCTTGAAGGTCCCTTTCTTGTGGGACAGCAAACTTGAATGTGATCTGTAGCAACCTTGATTACTCAGTTCTCACCCGTCTCTCACTACCTTAGTGGACTGGTAGGTTTGTGTGCAATAATTTTCCAATGATTTGTAAGATTCTGGCCTATTTAATCATAGCATTCGTTGTGTTTTACATTTCTTAGATAGTTAGATGGCTGACTCTACCAGTCAGATTCTTCTTTGCTCTGCCGTGCTTGGCTTCTACATTTTTCGTGATAAACGGCGTAGAAGAGTTGTTGAGAGAGAAGACTAATCATGCTCATCTTTGAAAGTTAAGTTGGAAATTGTATCATAGCTTGTAATATGTGATAGAACTTGCATGTTTTCAGCTTCATAATAGCACTTTGTGATCTTAGGATGTTGTGTTATAACTTAGAAGCAAAATATTAGGATTTGGTAGAAGCTTTCTGCAGCTCTGCTTGTGCCTAATAGCTAAAAGGAAAAAAAATGGAAAGTGAAAGTGAAAATCAGAGTTCTAAGCTAAAGATGGGTTCTAGTCCACCCCCACCACCTCCTCTGCCACCGCTTCCAGAGAATTTGGTTTCAGGAAAACCAGCTATCAAGCAAGAAAGCACTGTAAGCGTAACCAAGCGAGAGATTGCTGCATATTGGAGGCAAAAATACCAGGTCGAGGAAGATCACTTGCTTGCTGCTATCAGAGCTGCTGCTCATACCAGGGCTCGCAATCTCTGGGTAAGTTCTATATTCAGCATAGAAGTAAATTGACAATGGAACTAGTGTTGATAACTGATGATTGTATACACATGGCATTTAGAAGTTATGTTTGGCTATATATCAATGGATCTTTTTTCTTTTCATCAAGTGTGCTCTGATTAGGAGATTGTTCTTGCTCCATAATATTCATTAATGTGTGAAAATTTATATACTTGTGACCTGCCCTGCCCTACAAATGCTCATATGTATAATCCTAGGTACATATGTTACCGTTGATCTTTGTTAGAATTGGGGTTAACTTTCAGTGTGGATAATCCTTAGCAGCAGAGCAGCTTCTATTATCTCCTATGACAGATTTTACAAGTAAAAAAAGCAAAGGCTAAGTTCATATTGGCTAATATCTGACAATTTGCAGCCATCTTCTGTAGAAGAAGTAGTTCCACTGTATAGCTAGCTCTTGATTCTTATCTTTGTAGCCTCTTGAGCACTCTTAACGCATATTAATGTTCTTGATTTGTCTGATGCGCAGGGGGATTATTACCGTTCACTTGAGGAGTCTCCAACAGAGTTTGAAGATAATATGGATAATGATAAATCTGTCAATGTCTCTGAGTCTAACCAACAGGATGAGAAGTACATTAAAGAACTACGAGTTGGAATAAAGGATTGGTAAGTCAAACATAATCCTACCAAAGTTTAAATACTTATTTAGCTATTTGGTCTGCCATCTGTTTAAGATATAATGTGTTGAAGGTTGCTAGTTCTATGAGAGCTGCCAATCACTTGTTTATTAACTTGGAACTACAACATGTTAAAACTGATTTTAGCCGTCTTGAACAACGTTGTCTGTGATCTCAAAGTGTTCATACAAGAACTAGGTTTTTAGGCTAAGTTGAAGAGTAAATGTGAGGCTCTACAAATCTGTGCAGGTGGACGAAGAGCAAATATGCATATCTGAACCAACCGGCAGTCAAGTCCATGGACACATCGACAAGAAGAGCATCCAGTTACAAACCCCAGTTTTACTGCTACAACAACGCTCCCCTTCCAGTTCCAGCTACTACATTTGGTATCGTTTAAGCCGGCCGAATCATCTGTTCTGATCAAGTTCATATTCTGTATGATTATTGCTGCTTGTGTCTCTTCCAGCTGCCTGAGAAAGATCTCAGTGACCTATGAAGGTGTTCAGTCTGCATATGATTGGTTTGTGTTTGTATGTGCTTCGGTTGCTTCCCCTCTGCACCTCTTTAAGACCTTATAATTCAAAGAACTGCCTTATTTTTCATTCTTGTTTGCAGGCTTTGTACTTAAATATGAACAAAACCATGCGTTTCGATGGCAAAATATAATCTATGTAGTTTTTTACTTAATCAAGTAAATGTTAATATATCAATATTGTTCTTACTCTGATCTTTTGTCCATTTTTTTTTTGTTTTGTTTTATTCTGTCTAACTATAACATAGATGATCTGATCTACGAAGATGAGATTCCACTCGGATTGAGGGTCAAATTACCAACTTTCTTTGGCTTATGTAGATGGGGGAATAAATAAAACTATTGGTGGTAGGTAAATTCTCATTTTCTAAACCTAAATGCATTATCAACATTATTATTTATGAGTTCTGACTAATTAAGATTTCCAGCTGGATTAATTCTGGCTAAAGGCACGTTCATGGAAGTATCGTAAGCATGCGTTACATCTGAAAAAAACGTACGTACCAGGGTTGACTTGACTCCGTATTCGAAATGTTCGGGCAAGTGTAATGTTTCTAGGGATAATGTTTTTTTTTTTTTTTTGCCAAAAGAAGAATGGTAATACATTTTGAAATTTTATTATTACTTTTTAATGTTTAAATTTTCCTTTAAATAATAAACCGACACAGGTGAGTAGGTAAATAATACTTAGGGATGCGAGACAACTCTCTTTAAGGAATTCGGCAAAACAGCTCTGTAACTTCGGGTGAATGGCTCACAAAGGAGGTCACAGTGACCAGGCTCGAACGACTGTTTATAAAAAAACACAAGTGTATGCAGAGTTATAAGGTCAAGGAAGTTGGTGACTTGATAAAAGAGTCGGTAATAGGGGAATGCAAATATTCACGAATCAACAAAATCCAGGGAAGATTAGTCAAAATCAAGGAGTGGCTATGGAAAGGGAAATTTCCTACTCATTACACAAGTCTACCTTAAGGTATTTTGTGATTGTTAATCTGGGGCCTGTTCTTTTTGAACGTTTTGAAAACAGTTTTGAAAACAGGTTTTGAAAAATAGTTTTATAATGTAAAAAGTGTATTAAAAATGTAAAAGGTAGATGCTGAATAGTAAAAAGTTGTATTGGAAATGATAGAATATGATTAAAATATATTAAATTTACTCTTAAAACTAAAACCGTTTTCAAAACGAAACAAAAAGAACAGGCCTACTGTGTGGTCAATTTATCATCACATGTGGGTCATTTATTTATTTAATTAGTTTTTCAATTTTTTTATTCAATTATTTTTAAAATTTTGTTAAACACGTGGATGAATTAGAAACTGAGTATAATAATGTCTTAATGATTTCGTTTAGCAAACATCTAATGTATTTAAGGTCTTGGTTTCTGAATCCTAACAACTTTTATTTTCATATAGAGATACTACATGGTAATCGTGTTAGATCAATTCCAATACTTTTAATTAGAAAATAAATAAATTTGAGCATAATAATTGTTTCCTTCTTTTCCCCTTTGTTTTGGCACAATATACCTATAAGGGGAAAATAATATACAAATTTTACCCTTTAATTAGAAAAACTATAACTTCCTTATATGAATATTAAGAACTTTTATTTAAATTATTTTAACTATTTAACTAAAGAGGGTTAATTTTAAAAAAATATATAACTAAAGATATTCTTTTTCTTTTTTTTTTTGAAATAAAAGGATATTCAACCACTTAGCATGTATAGAGTGCTTTTCTTTGTAATATAATATTCTGTTCTCCGTATAAAATTATTGTTTTTAACAATATACATCATTTTAATTGTTACCACTCTACCTAATACGATCAATTTTAAATAGTTTCAAAAGTACAAATTATAATTTTATTATTATTTATATATACAAATATATCATATTATGAAGAGTCTCATATCCCACTATCTGACAATTAGACGCATACTAATAAATTTGATACGTGTATTTTTCCTCGATAAAAACTACGGGTGCGTTTGGCACGCGGGAATAAAAATGAGAAAATAGACGTATGATTCTTAAGGTTAAACTTTCTTTGTTTGGTACGTACGGGAATCTAATTATTTAAACTATTATATCTATTTCTGGGTATCAAATGCCCATTTCTGCGCATCAAACACACCCACATGTATCAATGCATATAATACTTGTCATTTCAAAATACAATACGCGAAAGTTCAACTCTTAAATTTAATATACATGAAAGTGATAATTTATAGGTTAGAATCCATACCCGTGTCATTGGACATTCAGACACGGTAACGTGTTGGATACAACTTTTGTGTTCAAAGGTAGGGGTGTTCATTTGGATTTATTTGGCTTATCTGGATTGGCTAATTCGGGTTTTTCAAAAAAAAATCAACACCCAAACACCAAACCGTTTAAGTAGAAACCAAGCCAATTTAAACCATTTAAGCCGTGGCTTATTCGGTTTGGTGCCCGAATAAGCCAAATAAGAAGAAGAAAAAAATCTTACAAAAATACTTAAAAAACATATTCATTCCATAATCATAATTTTACAATAATAAAATAGTCAAACCCCAAAGATTAATGTTTTCTCCAAAATAAGGTTAAAACTTAAATAACAGTTATTAATAACATTAGAAAACAACAAAATAATAGAAAGGGCATTGACATTCTTCTTTAGATTCAGCCCTCAACAATTAGCATTCTTCTTCAATCTTCATATCCTCCTCAAATACTTAATTAAAAACATAATTAAATAACTATTAAATAAAATTAATAGATATTATATTATATTAATTCTTATTTGGCTTATTCGGTTCCTTATTTGGATTGAGATTCAAATCCAATTCCAAACCATTTGACTGTTTAAGAATTCGGTTTGGGCCATTCATCCAATCCGAAAACCAAATAAGCCAATCCATTTACTATACATGAATTGGATTGACCGACTGATTTGGATTGGACATTTTTTGAACACCCTATTCAAAGTTCAATTGACGCCCACAGCATATACATTTTGACATTTATGAGTCTCCTCATAATTATCTCCCCCTAATATAGTTGTTCTTTCGTCTTTCCAGAGCCTAACTTCTCTCTTAATTTCCACTTTGCCTAAATTTAGACTGGAAATTTTCCAATCGGAAAATTTGTTAGATTCAGTAAATAATAATATAATCAGGAGGAAGGAGAACTCGACGACGGTGGAATTTCTTAAACGGCGATTCCGAAATGGCGGTGAAGGGGCGGTACACGACGAGAGGTCCGTCGCGGAAAGCGTCGTCGTATTCGACATTGGTGTTCATTGCGCTAATTGGGTTTTCGTTCTTGCTCCTCATTCTGATGGCCCTCGGGTTGCTCTCCATTCCCAGCACTTCCCGGGGTGATTCTAATAAAGCGAACGATCTCACTTCCATCGCCCGGACATCTATTGAAAGGTAAATTTCTTTGGATTTGACTTTTTGATTTGTGATTTTGTGATCTGAATTTCCCTTTTCCTCCTTCTCGCGGTGTTGCAGAGGTCACGAGGTCGACAAAAGAGCTGATCAGTGGGTAGAAGTCGTCTCTTGGGAGCCCCGAGCTTCTGTTTACCATAATTTCTTGGTATTTTTCCGTTAGATTTCATTAATTCAATCTGCATTTTCTGTATATTGGGTGCTGTGCGGGATTCATGTGTGTGGCTGTATGCATGCGTATCTTTGTTGGGGTGTGTGAGATTTTGGAGTAATTGACCGCAAAAGTTATGCCTGTAAATGGATAGGTGAAGAAAAAGATTTGTTCGTTGTAGCCATCAATGTGTCTAATTGGGCAAACGTTGGTTAAATCTCCAGTGCAGAAGGAGTTATTTTGAAAGATTTGGACTCTACAAGGGGTAATTTGGCTTTGTAATTAAAGGGTTAATGTGTTGAAACTGAATTAGGCGTATTATTTGAAGGGATGTGCACATCATGGTGTTATTTGCCGCCTGCAGATTCTTTTCTAGGAAGAGGATATTGTCCGATTGTGCTAAAGTTGAAACCTTTGTTGGCAATTTATACATAACAGAAAAATATGTTTCGGAGTTATATTGGGAAAGATACACATTTTATTATTCATATTTGGGATGCTTCATCTTTCCAAGCTTGTGAGATTCACATATTTTGTTATTCTACTACACATTTTGTTTTGTTGGCTATAGATATTTCAAGACTGTTTATAGTTAAGTTCCTTGCAATTGTAGTGGTAAAGTGTCAGAGAGACCACTTGTGTACATCTAATTTGAGCTTCTTTTTTTTTGTTTTTATGTTATTTCTTTGTGTAGTCTGACAAAGAGTGTGAGTACCTTATCGATCTTGCCAAGCCTCATATGCAAAAGTCAACTGTTGTTGATGTTGATACAGGCAAAAGTAAAGATAGCAGGTTGATATTCTAAATTCTTCCCCCTTCTGGCTTGTAGTTCCTCTTTAGAAGCTGAAGGTTTAGAACCTTCTCTAATTTCTCTCGGATGCAGAGTTCGCACAAGCTCTGGAACGTTTCTGGCTAGAGGACGAGATAAAACAATCAGGGACATTGAGAAAAGAATTGCAGATTTCACTTTTATACCAGTAGGTAAGTATTATGCTGGGAAGTCACTTTCCTTCAATTAATGGCATTTTAAAGGTAGGTTTGCAATTATATGAGTCAGCACCAGTTAAGGTATCAGATTAACAAAAAGAACCTCGTCATTAAGTAGTTGATTGCTTCTTCCAGTTCCAGCTATGTTGGGGTGGCTCAAATTTTTTGCTTTTTATTATATCTTCAACTGTTAGCTCATTGCTGCTGAAAGCAATGTTTTAACCGCTATCTAAAACAGTCAGGGTAATTGAGAATGACTTCAATTAACATTTTGTTTATTTTCGTGTTAATCAACTTTTACCACTCAATGGTTTGTAGATGGTGTTCAACCTCTCTTTGTAATTCATCTATTGAACCCGACATATTTTGTGTGCATGTGTCTTTTGGTATTTATGAGTCATTTTTGCTATCTACAGAGAATGGGGAGGGGCTTCAAGTTCTTCACTATGAAGTGGGTCAGAAGTATGAGCCTCACTATGATTACTTTCTCGATGATTTCAATACCAAGAATGGGGGGCAACGTATAGCTACAGTTCTTATGTACTTGTAAGTAATCATTCTTCTGAGATGTTTTTGCATGCCTTCTTTTCCCATTTCCTTGTACTCTGATTTCATATTTGTGACACACTTGTACAGGTCAGATGTTGAAGAAGGGGGAGAAACAGTTTTCCCTGCAGCCAAAGGAAATATTAGTGCCGTTCCTTGGTGGAATGAGCTGTCTGAATGTGGGAAAGGGGGACTCTCTGTCAAACCAAAGAAGGGTGATGCTTTGCTCTTTTGGAGCATGAGACCTGACGCCAGTCTTGATCCTTCTAGTCTGCATGGTTAGTATCGTTGTTGTTATGCTGTATCCTATTGGATGGCAGACTGACTCTGTAGAGAGCTATTTCACTTGTCATTGTCTGTTAAAGTCCTTATGCTTAAATGTGTACCATTCATTATTACCAGTTTCAAGAGTCATCAGTTATATAAAAATACTGAGTTGAAGCTTCTAACTTTTTCTCTAGGTGGATGCCCTGTTATCAAAGGGAACAAGTGGTCATCAACAAAATGGATGAGGCTCCACGAGTATAATGCGGCGTAATTTACCATGCAAGAAGTAAGTGATCCCCACTTGAGAAGTCATCTTCCTTGAATCATTCTAGGGCCTGTTTGTAATTTAATATATTATAATCATTTTTCATCATTTTCAATATAATTTTTTACTATTCAACTATATTTTTTTACATTTCCAATACACTTGTTACAGTAAAAAACTAATTTTCAAAACCATGCTTTAAAACATGATAACGAACAAGCCCTAGTTGTTTGTTGAATCCTGTCATAACTTTGATTTTCCATACACACCTGTATTAGGTAGTTTATGCCTAGGTATTTTATGCCAATATATATGTGAGATTTTGTTGGATTTTCTTGCACATTATCTGTACCACCTCTGACATGTTATTCTGCATATGCAGTTCTGCATTCTAGTAAGTACAAATGGGGATATCCTACGGCAGTCTTAGTAGATTTTTGAGTTATCTTCATTGTTTAGCAGGTCCTGGAGTTGTATGACTTGTAACAAATGCGGCTGGTAGTTTGAGTAGGTCTCTGCTTTGGGGGCACAAAGAGAATGAATGCTACTATGATGTGTTGTTGTTGCCATAGCTGAGAGTCATATTTCTGAAGCGGTTTTCCATGTAAAATTTGTTTATGTAGCTCCTGACCTTTTTTTCTTTCCTTTTATATTTGTATACATCTCTGATATGGGTTGAAAGAATAATAAGAGAATGTGAAGAAATCCTCCATCATCCATGGATGGGTGTTTCAATTCAATTAGAGATTCAGAGGTATTCACTGAGAAAATGTTACAGTTGCTGAAGTCAAAACTTTCTCAAATATATAGTGAAAAGTTAATGATGATCATACACCGGCCTTACCGTGTATTCTTTGAATTGCTTGTTTCTTTAAGTTATTGTTCTACTGATTTTTGTTTTTCATAGCCTTTTTTCTTCTTTTTATGTTAACTTGGTAAAGATAAAGTGAAAAGATTTATTTGGTCGGTACACAGTTTCTTCTTCTTTTTGTTCTGAGTTTTGACTGAGCTGAGGAGACTGGGGGAAACGAAAATAATTAGAAAAACCAAGAAGTCGCGATGGGCTCATTGGGCCTTAATTTTAGAATCTAGATATCTGTTCTGAGCTCATACTGTATTAGCTATTGGGGCTCTCTATGAGCCCGTATAAATCAGAGTAAAAGGTTTATATTCACTATTCACCAAGCCCAGATAGATGCAAGAAATCCAACATTAATGAGACACGATGGCCTCTTGCTCAAACTTTAGTCTAATTACATTTCGCCCTAATGTGCTATTATATTTTTTACTATTAGTTTCCATGTACTTTTCAAAAATGGGTGATGGCTTTAGTGGCTTTAGATGGGTAAATTTGGATACTCACAAAAAGTGAGGGATATTTTGGTCCTTTTAGTGAGTTATTTGGTTTGATTTATAGTAAGAGGTTTTGAAAACAAATGGAGTTAAAGAGTAAAAGTATGATAACATAAGGGTGTAAAATGTAATTAAGTCTAAATCTTATTTCTTACGTTATAATAATATTATTTTTAGAGTTTGAAAATTCAAAGAAGGTGAGGATCTGCAGTTAGCTTTTATATTAAATCATTAAATGGTTAAAATGGCTCTGTTTACTTACATTTCTTCCCAAGGATATCACTCTTTTTCTCAAAAAAATTTCAAACTTTACTAAATTCAAAATTTAAAGCTTGGTTTACTTAATTTGTGACCATTTCAAAAAATAATAATATAATAATTACACTTTTTTTTATCTTTCTTTTACATAATTTCTTAGAAAACAATTATCTCCAAAAAATAAAAAATAAAAAATAAAAATTCTACCCTAAAATTAAAATGTTCAAATTTGGTCAGAAAGAGAACAAAGCCTTGGTGTTGCAAATTCTGTATAGCACCTTAATTAATAATTGTAGTAAGTATTCTGTATGAAGTTTGGAACTTTAGTCTACTTCTTACTCATTATCTCACATTATTGAGAAGTGGTTCTCCACCTATCGATTCACTGTCATGTTGTGAGGGAGTCTACATCGTATAGTAAACAGGTGATCTCATGCGTTCTTTATGACACAGAACATGAGTTCACCGACAAAAACTCTTCACGGCTTCTCCAAGATGAAAAAAGACCCCAGATATTTTAGAATTACTATATTCTTTTGTCAACAGTAGTAAGTAATTATCGGAAAAACAAAATCGAGGTAGAAAATTGTATGGGTGTGATTTGTCTATATACGCAAGACAAGAAATTCTTGTTAAAAAATGTCGGTGTTGATCGAGGCTGCGTGCGAAAGACTCGCAATCGCGATCGGAATCGCAACCAACGTAAGTACCAGTAGCAGATTTGTTTTCTAGTGGGTTCTGGATACAACTAAAGTCTTTAACGTTCGCTGGCGATTTCAATTATGTCCATTTCGATCTGCAGCTTATTGCAGCCTACCAACCCAGAATCTAAATGGAGATTACGGAAACCAACTCCCTTTGACAATTAATTACCTTCAAAATTATATGTCTTTCTTTCGTGGAGAGCGATCGATTAACTACTTTCTATTTTGGGCAAAGTTCCTACGTCCTGATCAGCTAATTAATCCCACCTTCAACTCCCATCTTCTAAAGCCTTCTCGATCTCCTTCCTATAAGTTACATCTGATGAGGTCTCATTCTCATATATATATATCAAAAAGTATAAGTATAACACCCTTTCTTTCTTGCAAGAAATTGAAAAGATTCAAGGATTTTTGTGCTTAATTTGAGTAATAATTAAGTAGTGATTTGAAGGTGAAGTCTAGAAAGATTGAGAAACTAAAAATTTGGGTAATTAATTCGTGCCATACCCTTCATTTTCAGGCTTTTCAGAGCTAGCTAGCGCAGTTTATGCATGAGCGCTCTCCAGAAAAGAAAAAAGAAGAAGAAAGTAAACGAGAGGAGGCAATTATTCCGTCCCGCAAATCATGGGGACGTGACGTTCGTCCAGATACATCGTCATGGCCAGACTTTTACTTCATTAAAACGACTGACCCATGTTCTCGCGTCTTCTTCTTTGCGAATAATTGCGCAATAAATACAGGTCGTACGGATTCATCTGGAGAAGTCCCCGCCGCCGGGATTGGACTGAAAGAACAACGGGATTTCCATCAAAATCTCTTCAACAGATACTCTCCAATCCAATCATCTACTCGTATAATATATGCATGTTGATTGGTGAATGAAAATTAATTATAATTACATGGTGCATTTAATATTCATAGAAGATTCAAGATAACATACATGCTTTCATTCTGTGTGAAAGTGACCGTTTCATAGTGCATGAAACAAACCAAATTTCTTCCATCAAATCATAATCTCTCCGATCCTTTTTTACGTCCCATTAAAAGAGGTCAAATTTATAAAAAAAAATGTATAAGAATAGGTGATAATGTACAATACTTCAAACAAGTAATTATAGTATCATACATATTTCACTTATATCGATCTTTACTTTTTAAGTGAAAGGTTAATGGCGCCATGCATGTAAATCGGTGACGCTTTTCTAGGGTTAGGGCAGGCATGCAACTTTGAGCGTTGAGATTAGGTAGATTTTCTTGTAGAAAATTAAGCCCGTTTGATTCTCACGATCACATCATCCGTTTAAATACTACCTAGAGACCTGAGAATAGTAATACTGGTGGCTGGTGCAATGGTGTTATCAAGACTTTGAAATTGCAATATCGTTTTGCTTCATCTGTCATCTCTCTGTCTTACGCAATAGACTTTTTCCCACTCATTTCTTTACTTTTTAAATATGTACATACTAATTATGAAAAACGCAGAACTATACTCTTCTATATATATGTATATGTATATGTATATGTATTGAGAGAGAAGGATATTTAGCAAGGGCGAGCTAACGAATTTTTACATACTTACGGGTTAGGTGTTGAGGGTTGGCTTACTTTTGCTTTTAAGAATGGACACAAGATACCTTAAAACAGTTCTGTTAACAGTGCTTACGATCATATTACATCATAACGACGACAAGTTTGAGGGAGTGGAGAAGAAGAAACTAGGTTCACCGTCCCCGGTGTATGTAGAAATGAAATACGACTTTTAAGTAGCTCGTCATGTATTTTACTGCTCGAGTAATTGTCTCAACTTTTTCTTCGAAAATAGCCCTTGTACGATTGGTAGCTAGGATTATATGCACTTTTATTAATTATGATATGTTGAAAGCGCGCAATAAGAAGACTGGGGAAATCGATTGAACACATATATAATAGTCCCCTTCGTAATACTGTTTTCAGTATTGTAAAATGAATTCTTCAAATGAAATAATGAAATGTATCAAGTAACGGTAACCAAATTTAATGCTGCCTTGTGAAACAAAAGTTAATGCTCTAATATGAATCCTACTCCATCGATCCATTCTCAACATTCTAATAGTATAACTTTTTCTTCTTCTTCTTCATGGATTTTAAAATATATTAACAATTAAAATAAATAATTTGTTAATTATCTTCCTATCAATTGCACTTTAAATATGCAGAATTGATAGAAATAAAAATGAAATCTTGGATGTTTGAATAGTCCTCAGTGCATTACAACCTGTGGACACTGGCTCATTCCTATTGTCATTAAAACGACTCATAATACTCATGTTCTTGGGTCTTCGGTCTTCTATTAAAGTATACTATATATTATGCGTTATTAATACAAGGCGTACGGATTGATCTGGAGAAGTCCCGGCCGCCGGGGCCGGGATTGGAGGATCAACAGAATTTCCATCAAATCTTTTGAACAGATCCATACTCTCCGATCACGATTAAATCAACCAATCGCAGCCTGGCTTAATTATTAATCCATCACCTAATTTCTTCAACTACTAACTAAAATCCCTCCAATAGCACACCATTATTTTTATTTATTTTTTTATATAATATATATATCACTAGTACAGAAACGTCTAATGGTAGCGCCTAATTCGGGACGGTTGTGAAGAACCGTCTCCAAGACTGTTTAAAGGAGATGGTCTTTGAGAACCTCCTAGGGCGGTTCTCAACACCCGCGCCTAATACCTTGGTATTGGAGACGCTTCACCTAGAACTGCCTCAAATAAGTGTGCATTGGAAACGTTTTATTTGGAACTGGCTCCAATACGCAGTTATTAGAGACTTTTTTTTATAACCGCCTCCACTACGTGAGCGGGGCTTCTGAATTCCCACATCGGTTGAGAGCATACAGGGTTTCCCAATGCTCCCTTATAAAAGCTGCAGAAGGGGGAAACTTGAGATTGCTTTAATTAATTTTATTGCCAATAACACATTTGTAAATGATTTTTTGGACTCAGTTTGAACTCGTAGACTCAGACGAGTCTATCGATTTATACCGAATTTATCGTAGAATCGCCTAATTCTGTGAGTCCATTACTAAATTTAATAACTATAACTTCAATTGTCCTCCTAAAAAGGGAAAAGAAGGCGGTTGTTTATAAAAGCACCCCCAATAAATAGGAAAATGAGACATTTTTTACTCTAATACGGGCCACCAATAGTCTGCAAAAAACCGGGAAATGGAGACGGGTTTTTGGAAAAGCACCTCCAATAAATAGGAAAGGAGACGCTTTTTACAACAGCGACCAATGAAAAAGCCATTCGCATCGAAGGCATCAGATACGCAAGGGAATTTCATAAAACCACCTCCAACAACCTCAAATAAGCATCTCCAATAGCATTTTCTGTACTATTGTATGTATAATATATGAATATTGATTGGTGAAGAGGAAATTAATGAGTGCATGAATGAATTTGAAGCAATATTCACAGAAGATTCAAGAAAACATGCATGCATGCTTTCATATTCTGTGAAAGTGACCGTTCCCTTTCGATCTTCGACATAATCCCACACCCACGCCTTCATATAATACATGAAACAAAGCAAATTTCTTCCATCAATTCATTTCTCGTATTATTTCCGTATCACTAGAAGAGTCTGCTTTACAAAACAGACAACTTATTAGACTCTTTTATTGGAACGACTCTTTATATGGGACGAAGAGAGTAATTAATATATAACTTGGATTAGCCACTCGTTTTTTGTCTCCTTGTTTCATTCTACGTAAATGGTGTTTATTCCACAACTTTTTATTATTTATTAATTGGGACTCTTTTAATTTCCACCTAATTAGAGGAAAGGAACTGAATCGGGAAATCTCTTTAATTGGCTCATTTTCAGCATTAATTAATTAATCGCCAATTAATTTCTTGTCGCGTTTTCTTAATTAGGAAAGCGTAAAGGCGCCATGCACGTAAAGCGGTGACGCTTTTTCTAGGGTTAGGGCGGGCAGGCAGGCAGGCATGCGACTTTGAGCGTTGAGATTAGGTAGATTCTTTGTAGAAAATAGAAGCCCATTTGATATTTTAATTCTCCAGTCAATTATTAATACTAGAGAGTAGTTAGTAATAATACCGGTGCAATACAGTTATCAAGAGTTGAAATTGCAATATCCATTTGCATCATCTCTCCAGATAACGCCATAGATATTTTTATTTTTTATGTTTTAAAAAAAAAAATCGTTTCGCGGTACATCCTCGGTCTCAGCAGAACAAGTCATGTTTAAAGAAGACACAACACGTACAATAACTAATTTGTCACTGTTTTTTTCTAACTCGATCATTTCCTTACTTTTTTTGAGTATGTGCTTATAATTATACATTCTTTGTCCTAATGGAAAAGCGACGATATACAACTGCAAGCACAACACCTTCATTGGGACAGAAAGAGTATTATAAGTAAGAGAATGAAAAGTAATTAATTTTTTTAAAAAAAAAGAGCCTAAATTATTTTTCAAAAACAATGCTCTTTAAAATTTTAAATGAGATAGAAGAATATTTAGCATAGGTGAGCTAACGAATTTTTACATGTAAAAACGAAATACGACTTCTGAGTAGTTCGTCATGGCACGTACTGCTTAATTTTTTTTTTTAATTTTAAAGAAAATAGTCATTGTACGACGCGTAACTAGGATTGGATACGCTTTTATTTAATTACGACAACAAAAAATTAAGCAGAACGTGCAAAGACTCGAGAGGAGGACATAATAAACCGAACCAAAGTTGATGCTTTCAAAGTTCAATCTTACCTTTTTTGAAACAAAATTTAGGTGTGCGTGTGTTCGATATGAAATGGTTCTGAAAATTTACGTATTAAATTTACTGTAAAAACTATAAACAAAAACATTGAAAACGAACATGAACATGAACATGGCGGCCTAAGTGCTCTAATATGAATCCCACTCAATCCATTTTCAACACGTGTAGTGTTTTTTCACATGATTAATAGACATAAATACGATATTTGTGTAGATTTAATCTTAATTATTAAATTGAGGTAGCTAAGCTATAGCACACTGTTTTTGGCATTTTGCACTTAATTAATTGGGCAGCCCACGGTTTTGAACTTATAGTTCAAAGAATGTAAACCGGCCTTAATTTAAATAATGAAAACACATTAATTTGTCTGGTCCGCCTAACCCTTTTTTTTTTTTTTTTTTTTTTTTTTTTCCTTTTTTAGCTCAATTAAGTCTCATAAATCTGGTAAGAAATTAAGTTAGGTTTATGATTTGGTTTGATATGTTTTTTACTTTTTTCATGCAACTTCCGACATAGTAATTATGAAATTAATGTTACTTTTTCACTACTTTAATTAATTAATTGTCCAAAAAAATCCAATTACACGTTACTTAATTGTTTCTCAGGGAAAATTATTAAGTGCATCGGATGCGTCCTTAAAAATAGTGCAGCGAAGCAATCATGAATCGATAACTCTAATTTTTATTCATTCCTGGGCGCTCGACATATACAGCTTGCGTGGTACAACAGATGTACCGAATAACATATCATTTCGCAGCCATGAATTAATCTGGATGTTCGCAACAAAAGCTGACTTGTGTTCTTCTTATGTTTGGCAAAATTCCCATAATTAGGCCAGGGAATGTGTGTTGATTGTGTGGATTTTAAACAGTTATTTGATTTCATTATAAAAAAAAAATGTTATAAAATGATAAAAACGATTATTAATATCTCATATCCGAAACGTTACAACAATTATAATCATTTTTATGCTCATTCCTGCACATCAAATGCAACCGGGTGTTTTAGATATTTTGTGCAAACAAACAATATAAAGAGATACCTAACTTGTGGAGAAATGAGATTCTTGAATCTACATTCCATTCAAAGTGTAGATCCATTTTCTTTGTTTTGGTTAAGGTACAACTAATATAGTTTGTAATTTCCGGCATTTAATTAGTTCGGTAGTTTTGCTTTGCCACACCCGCTATATATTGTTTTTGTACCAATATCTTTATTAATTTGATAGCAACTTCGAACCAACTTAAATCGGGTATTTACTATTTATTCTTCGATCTTCACGTTGTTTTATATTTCCTCCGTTCCATTAGAGTGGTCCACTTTGATCAATGTACAACTTAGTATGAATGTCAATGTATAATATCCAAAATAATACTTAATTTGACACGATTTATTCCATTTATATCCTTACTTACTTATTAAGTATGGGCATACCATGCATGAAAGTGGACTCTTCTGTTGAAACAAAAAATATGTTTCAAAATGAACTCTTCTAATGGAACGGAGGCAGTACTGTATATTTTCTTTAATTAATTAATTGAAATATGATATATTTAATTAGCAACAATATATATGGACGGAAATCTTAGATGAGAATTAAGATCGATTTACATTGACTAATTTTTAAATAATAGTATAATTTTGTTAGGAAATTGAGATTAATTCATTCTTTAATCAGTGAAGCTTCAGGCGGAAAAGAAGATCAAATCAACGTTATCTGGACCGGTCTGGTCGCGAACCGGCACCCTTGCCGGTTCAAAACATGGAAAAAAACCGGTAAAAACCGGGGGCGGGCTGGGAACCGGGCCGACTAGGCCGACCCGGTTTTTAATTTTTTTCCAAATTTTACTAAATTTTGCTGTCAATGAGAGTTGAACCTTGGTCACTCATTGTTCACTTTTGTTTAAATTATTGTTTTAACTCATTTTTATATGAATCATAGACTTTCTAACAATCTATTAATTAGACCATCCAAACTAATGTTAATTTTATTATCATTCCTTACTATTTATAAAATTAATTCTATCATAATTTTTATTACTTGTTTTCTGTTCAATTAAAATTTGTTTAATTTATTCATGTATTAACTTAAAATACGTTTAATTTTTTTACATCAAATTTTATCTTTTTTTTGTCTAATAAAAATGTAGTAATATAATTTTATATATTTTTTAATAAAAAATAAGAAATATTTTATAGGGTTTTATAATAATGAATTTTAATGTTTAACTTAGTTGTAAAATTTGCAAAAATATATAATTGTTGTAAAAATTTTTTTTTTTAAATGTTACAAATAATAAAATTAAAGCATGTTAATCATTAATATATATATATATGACGTCATCCGGTTTGACCCCAGGTTCGAGCGAACTCTTAGCCTCACCGGTTCAACGTCCCGTCTGGCCCAGACAGCCATATTCTCAGCTTGGGTGTACTCATGTACGTAGTACGTACCCTCTCACACAGGGTAAAAAAGTTGATTATAAATTTTTTATTCATGTAAAAGAGTAGATATAGAATACATCGTTACAGAGGATTTGGTGTCCGAGTAAAGAAACATAGTTGTTATCGATCAACGTGCATTATATATATATATTTGTTTTTATTTTTAAATAGATTAAAGCCGAAATCAAATCTGAGTCACAGAAAATTAATTAATAAAATGCAGCGTACGTGTTCCTCCACGTACGTCAGAATTACTATAATTCGATGGATTAGTACTGAGGATTTATTTAATAGGAAAGTGAAAACTGAAAAGTACTCTGGCCTTATCAATTCAAGCCAAATGTGTGATTACAATCGTTGTTCAACGTGGTGCTCGATCAAATTGGCAGTGTTCCTAATGTTGTGCTCAAGTTGATGTGGTCTATCATAACAACGAAGTGTAATATCTAACATGATGTATATCGTGGTATGCAAAAAAATAAAATAAAAATGCAAGTTTCCATGTAAATTGTATGTAGGTGCTCCGAAATGAGCGAAATTGTACCAAAAAACACAAATATGACAATAAAGAATATCATTGTTTAACTTTAACTTGAAAGAATAATAAAACAAACTCTAAAAAAAGAATTACTCTATTCAACTCGCTAGAATATTTCAAGATACAGTAAATTTTTGAGTCATGAAATACAACTTAAAAAATGATGTAGTATGATAAAATTTATAATAATTGACACCATAAAAAAGTCATATTTTTACTTTATTTTTTATTCTCTTACTAATATAATTAGATGTGATCCACAATTAACAACCCTTGAACGTACAGACATCAATGAAAAAAAAAGTGAAATGTTACATATTTTGAAAATTGTACATTAAAACTCATAAAAAATTATTAATTATTTCTATTATTCTTACAAAAGAGTCATATTTAGAGTACGGTATACCTTTATTTAAATTAAATTATTATTATGTCAACAATTTATTTATTTATTTAATGAAGAAGAAATGAAAACATATAAAACAAACATATATAATATAACTTAAGTATCATTCATTTTTGAAAATGAGTCGCCAACCGCGTAATAACAGTTGAGTGTTCAAATTAATCTTGGCTAAAAATCAAAATTGTGACAACTTTAATTAATAGTAGTATTTATAGTTCAGATGGAAATATGTCATTTTTGTTTATTAATTCCAGATTTGTGGCTCCTATTTACTGCTTTCCGCGAAACGTCGCAATTTTGAAAGTGATTATTGCAACTTTACTCAACTTTGAAGCCCAGTTGGAGTACCCTTCACGTACGTGCAATATTGTTCCTGTATAGAGATAGTCTGCAATATCATCGTTAAAAACTTGTATCTGACAGTTTAACGGCGTACGTACGTATCGAATTAAACTTCTAAAGTATCGCATATTTATCTTGTATTTTAAGTGATGAATTATTGTGTATATGTTAACACATATGTATATATTAAATTTAGTTACTTGAAGTACCGTTTGTCTGTCAGACAGTCCTCTTCAGGAAACATATTTAATTCTCAAAAAATGAGTGTGCTAATTGATAAAATGAGAAATCTATAATATATCTTAGTAGGAAAGAAATCTCTGATTAAATTCATTGAAATTTTCAACATAATTTTTTCAACTAAAAATGAAAGTTGAACTTGTCGATTATGTCTTTTCTCGTTTGACATTATTTTCTATATCATTCATGACAGATTTGTATCATTATTCAAAACAAGACCCCCCAAAAAAAACCCACACGGAAGAAATGACCAAAGTCGTCCAAGAATGATGGGACTTGGGAGCCCATTATGCGTATCGAAATACGATGTTTTCAAAACTTGATTTTTAAAAAATAATTTGTAAATGCAAAAAATGTGTAATTGAGAAGTAAAAATATATAAATTAATATAATATTTAAACTTTTAAAATATATTTTTAAAATATAATAAAGAACATGCTTGAAATTATTGTGTAAAGATAATCACCCCTGCATGATTTCCAAGTCGTCCTAAACAAGAATATATCAAGATTTTCTACGTTTTGAAGCAAAGGTAAATAATAAAACTACTATTATTGTTGGAGTTAAAATTAACATTTGAATAATATTCTATAATATTTTTAAATGTGGTCGATTTTTTCAATTATCTTACATTCAAGTTTAGCTAATAAGCATAATTTTTAAAAAAATATATATATATACAAAATATTGTTCTGAATACTAATTCTAAATATGACAATAATTGTTCCAAACTAATAATTAGCCCCTCGTAATGTATGAAATTTCCTCAATAGCTTAAAAATAGCACATTAATTTTTTTTCCACTAAGAAAAATATTAAATTACTAATTAGTTTTATTTCTATTTTATTACATTTTATATATTTCCTTTATGTTTTTTCTTTGGTAGGACCTAAGCAAAGAGAGGGAGACCGGTGTTAGAAAAACTAGACATATAATTATTAATTAGTCAAACAGAAATTAATAATCAATCAACACGTGGCATTCAAACTTCAAAGTGACCAACGCGTTTATTGACTTTTACATAATTACATTTCACTCAGTTGTGAATTAGTGTATTTTCTTTCCGTTTTATTAAAATATTTTATTTTAAAAAATATATAATTTATTATGTATGAAATAAAGATTAATTAAAGTGAGCTTTTGGCATATGACTGATGTAATAACATTTATAAAAAAAGAACTTTTACATAACATAATAAGAAAAACTATTGTCTTTTCATATGTATGATATTTTCGTTTCAGAAAATATATTTTTAAATATAAAAATTTAAAATACAATTGAATATATTATGAGTACTTCTAAAAAATAAGTTTTAAAACAAAACAAATACTCCTAATATTATATCGAAAAGCAAGCGCAAAATAATGTACAAGAATGGTGGGGCCCTGATTCAAAAAAAAAAAAAAAAAGAATGGTGGGGGCAATTGCTCCAACTCATTTCTTTAATAAAATACTTGCAATATAATATAAGGTTATAATAATAGTATTTGATTAGTGCCCCCACGTCATATTAAAACAATATAAGCAAAATTAAAACTAATAAAAAAAAATCACGGTAATTCTAACTCTAAAAAGTCACGAGCTTATTTTTCATATTTCATAGGGTCGAACTCTTTTTTTTTTTAAACTCGACACTATTATTTATCTATTACATAGGAGACAATTGTTGCAGAGAGGGAAGAACGAAGTTTGGAAGTCTCCTGCAGTGTTTTTTCATTTAATATATTTTGGATGAGAGTAATATTATTATTAGTCATTACAGAATGATCCACCTCATTTCTCTTCCCTATATTCCAGTTACCTTATATATCGCAGCATAAATTCCAGATTAGCAGCTCTTATTAATATCTCCAAATCAATGGTTTTTTTTTTTTGTTTTTTTTTGTTGAGAAAATGATTTTTCTTTTTAATTTTCCAAATTTCCAACATTTTTTTAACGATGAGTAAAGCAAGAAAAAGGCAAAATCGTAAGTCCCGCATCATAAGGAAGGAGAAGAAAAGCTATAAATGCTAGTTGGTTTATGTGGCTTTCTTTCAACTTTCTCTTAACGACTAAGGCAAATAGAGTAAGCATACCAATCCAAACACCATCTGGACCTCTTATCTAACCTCTGCCCTTTTATATCTATTCTTCAATTCAACAGCACAAACATTATTATTATTAATTAGTACTTGTTTAATAATAGTAATAGGGAAAAGGCCCGAAGGGGAAGGAAGGAGGGGAAAGGCAGATATTTGTGTTTCTGTCATTCAAGATTGGAGGAATATTCATCCTAGAGAGAACCCTTTTGGAATTTCTTGAATTGGAGAGGGAATCGATGGAGTTTTATGCTTATCCTTCCCGTTCTTTGCCATCTTCGTCGTCTTTCTCATTTTCAGTTGGGAATTTGGTTGATAAAGTCAAGCAATACTTCAGCTTTGCTGTTTCTGCTATAATTGGGAACGTCTTCTCTGCAATCTTCACCTTTTTCTTTGCATTAAGTGAGTATTCATCTTTTGATTCTTCAGGGAAATTCGATTGTTTTCTTCCTTTGCTTTCTGTTCCTTCTGTGGCCCTTCATTTATTCATCATCAAGTTTGTGTCTTTTTGGTCAATAGGTCATTAATTTTGTGATTTGCGGTTCTGTTTTTGATGTGATTTGCATTTATATGATCTGGGTTGTTCAGGTTTGATCAAATAATTGATTTCGCCTAAATTTTGCCCACATTTCTTAATCCAGAAAAGCATATACCGACCGTTATACTGTTTTCCTAAGATCTTGGTTTGGATACTTTTTCATGTTGTCAAATCTCTGTTGGTGCCGATAGATTTGTGATAAAACTGCTTGAAAGCAACAATCTTTGCCGGTAAAAATCCTGAAAGACTTGTAATTTCTCTTATACACCTTTGTCCAAGCTCTGGTTTTCTTCGAGTCTGCATTTCAATTAGAAAATTGCCCTATTTGCTGATGGAGGTTTGAATTGGCTTGAGATTTGGCCATATTGGTCAATTAGTAAAGCCATAACCTTTAGAACTTTTTTCTTTGGTTGGTGAAGAAAATGGAAATTAACATAGGAATGAATGTACTTTTATTCTGCAGTTGGGACCTTATTAGGAGCAATGACTGGAGCCTTAATAGGCCAAGAAACGGAGAGTGGATTTGTGAGAGGAGCCGCAGTAGGCGCTATATCTGGAGCTGTTTTCTCCATTGAGGTCTTTGAGTCTTCCCTTCTCCTATGGCAGTCTGATGAATCTGGCATTGGTTGCCTCCTTTACTTGGTGAGGAACAGAAGAATCACTTACTATTTATACACATCATGATCTTAACTGCCAAAACATTTGATATTGCAAATCTTAGTTCTTTAGATTGTCAACTTGTTGTGTCCTAAGAAATGAATTCATTTCTTGTGTTTTTCAGATTGATGTCATCGCTAGCTTACTGAGTGGTAGGCTTGTTCGTGAGAGGATCGGTCCTGCTATGCTTAGCGCTGTCCAGAGTCAGGTAAGGGAACTTCCCACAGTTTAGATATTTGGAAAGGATTCATGTTAAACTCGGTTTGCTGACCTTTACGCTCATATTCAGATGGGAGCTGTTGAAACAACATTTGAAGAGGTGCCCAACATTTTTGACATTGGAGGTGCCAAGGGCTTACCAGGAGATTCAGTTGAAAAGATACCAAAGATTGTAATCACTCATGATAACAATGTCGATGATTCTGGCGAACGAGTTTCTTGTTCTGTATGCCTTCAGGTAACATTAACAGTTTACCTTTGTGTTCTCATTTTCATTTTCCCACACAAAAGCATAAATCTTTTCATTGCAAAACATCACAATTCCACTTAGGTTCAACTTCACTTTGTAACTATGAATGAAAATTTCTGTTTAGTTTGCGGTCCCTTTTTATCAGTCTTGCTGAAGTATTCTGATTCACTATGCAGGACTTTCAAATTGGGGAGACTGTGAGAAGTTTACCTCATTGCCACCACATGTTTCACTTACCTTGCATTGATACATGGCTGGTGAGGCATGGATCTTGTCCATTGTGTAGAAGGGATCTGTAAACACTTTCTTCTTTGCCTCTTTTTTCTTATTGTAAATTATCATATAAATATATGTAGGGGTTGTATTTGTTCGGTTAAGCCCTCACTTATACGGATTTTTCCAAGACAGCCACATGTAATTAGCTCGAGTTTGTCCATGCTTAGACCACCAGGTGTTCTAGTACTAAAACTATCATCATTTTTGTATAAAATTTTGATTATGAAGTATGGTTATTAGTCTTCTTCTGATTTGGGGTACATATTATTGCTTCTGTTATGGATGATGGCTGTTGGTTTATGCCAAACAGGATCTTTGGATTTTTGAGAAACATGTTATTGAAGTTTTAGGTCCACCATGTGAGTGTTCTTGGTGAAATGGAAATGGCATCTTCCTTAAAGATTTTGCATTGAAGGAACCTCACCATCCCCTCCCTCTAATCATGGTGGATGATATTAATGTCCATTTTTTCCCATCCACAATGGGGTAGAAACTTGTACTCTTTGTGCCCTCTGCAGCTGTTTAGGAAGACTGCAAAGTCTTCATTCCATTTCCAATGGAGGAAATATCTCTGACAAATTGGTATTTTTTGTGTATCTTAAGGCCCTCCATAACTTCTTTCTGATTTGAAACCTGCCATTTCTTGATTGATAAAGAAAGAAATCAGCAACTCCTCTGGCATTACAATAATGGACGACTGGTGCTCTGGGACCCTGAAACTTATGCCCATTTGCATCTGCTGCATTTGGTGTTGGTTGTTTGCATTAAATGGAGTGGACACACTCTTATTTACTGTGTTAGAATTCATCTGCGTGTGTCCTGGCCGGGTCTTAGTCTTAGAGATCTGGTCTCTGCTCGAGATCATCTGTCTATTCTCTTCCTGTTTCATTAGGGCGAAGTAATATTTTCTTTGTCACTCACTCGTGATTGGACAACAAGTGAATGTTAAGATAGCGTTAATTTGGACAGATAATCTGATATGGTGCTCTGGTTGGAGGACCAAAACTATCTCAATTAAATGCTTGAATGATTTTATACTGTGAAACGGAAGAAAAAGTAGGATGTGTTGAGAATATTAAAAAAAAGAAAATTTGAATGAGGATCGACACAGATGAGTATGGATTGTCCCTTCGGGTAGATCCGATAAAATTGGAACGGTACAAAGATAAATAGTATGGATTTAATGAGGTCTGTTGGGCCGATTGGGAAGCAAAATAGAATGTGTCTTGTAAGAATCCCTTACAGATCCAATCCAACCACTATCCGCAAATTTGGATACTATTCCACAACGTATCTGATCCAGTATCTCTCTTTGTCCTTTCAAAGTTTTGATAGCTGCTGACTCTTAACTTTACGTGTTTAATCATCGTGTTATTTGTATCAATCGACCCACTTTATTAATGATTCTAAACTTGTTCATTTGATTGTTCTTTATATTATTTGTGTCGATAGAATTTGATAAGTTCAACTTGACCTCATTTATTCTAATTACGTATAGCTCGTTAGATGTGAGAGAGTAGTGAGATTTTGACAGGGTAATTACTTTTTCCAGTAAAATAAAGGTTTGAGCAATTGTTTGTGATGTCGTGTGTGGTTAGGCAAACACAGCTTTTAATTAAAGGCATTAAGAAATATTACAGAATTTTTGTCTTTATTTTGTTTCTGCTTATGTTTATGTTTACGTAACCATGCATGTAATTTGACTAGGTCAAAATTCAATTCATAATCATCCAATCCAACTCAGTGTTAAGTATGACTTGCTTATCCAAACGACAACAATTTTATAAGTAACAATTAGACAGCCTAGAAATAACTCTTCGGTCTCATTAGAAAAGTTCAGTTTAGATAATGTATAACTTTTTATGGGTTACAAGATATAACAGTAAAATAAGTAATTTGCTTTCATTCCTTACTTTTCAAGGTTTTATTAATCATGAACGGCACATATTTTATTAGTAAGGCTATACGAAGTAAATAAATTAAAATTTTACTCTTCTTATGAAACAAAAAAGCACTTTGAAACTTGACGTTTCATTAATTTCTGGTTCCCCAATGTATTCGTATTCGGGTGTTCATATGCAATAGTAAAATATTCCATAAGAAGGGCTAGGACTAAATTATAATCTTCCTGCTACTTTTCTGATATCCGAAGGAAAACAGAAAAGGTATTATATAGATATCCAAGAATGCTTCCATGCATTTTTGTGAAGGTAGTGCTTAGGGGTAGCAAACGGACGGGTTGAGTAACTTTACAAGTCAAGTTAAAAATGACTCCTACTTAACGTGTCATGATCCAACTCAACCCGAGTATCAATTTTGTCATGCGGTTTGATCCATGCAAGACAATGGCACAATAATGTCGTGCATCTTTGTTGGTAGCACCAAGTGCCAAGTCTCCGTTCTCTTTCACTGTTTGGCTCAAATTCTTTGATTAATTACATGCTTTTTTTGGCTCTTCTGTTCTTCTCCACCCAACCCTCTGCCGTCCAGACAGATGATTGATTTCTAAATTCCAATTCTAGAAATGACCAAGTCCAGAAAACAGTAAAAGATTGTGACATTTGATTAAACTCTGAGAATTAATTGCCGTCCGAGAATAATACATTTGTAAAATGTAAATGAATCCAAAAGCGACCCTTTATAACAGTCACTCTGATCCTCTGTTTCTTTTGCTTGATCGGTTTCTGCTCAGAGTCTACAATGGAAAAGAATGACTAATGCAGCAGCCGAATGGCGGAAGAAGTAGTAGTACAGGCTTTAGCGCCAAGTTCGAGTCCAAATATTTTCGGCCGTAAAAGAGTGTGGATTGGAATTGCAGCCATAGTTGCCTCATTGTTTGTCATGGGGTGCTGCTGTTTTCTTTTCAAGAGGAAGCTTTTTAAATCCTGCAAGTTATGGCAGAACAGGAAAGGTATATTATAAAGTTAGATTAATTTTTCGTTGAATTTAATGTGGTAATTAATGAAGATTTGAATGATGATGATCAGGCAATAATAAGCTGGATGCTGAGAAAATGTGGATAAAGAAATTCCAACTGGAGGAGTTACAGAAGGCGACCAACAATTTCAGCAAGAGCTTCATGGTTGGTTCTGGTGCGTTTGGGAATGTTTACGTCGGATCTTTCGAAGTCGAGGGAACGTTGGCAATCAAGAAGCTTCTTCCTTATTCTTGTACAAGCATTGAGGAGTTTAGAAATGGAAAAAAAAAAAAAGAGTCCAGTTTTTTAATGCCCGTGAGACCTTCTGTCTGTCCTACCTCTATCTCGTTTTTATGGAGTTTGTGAAACTGATGATGATTATAATGATGATATGATGAACAGAGGTCAGGTTGATTTCGAAAGTGAAGCATGAAAACCTCGTTCGTCTGGTCGGATTCTGCGAGGCATCTGGTAAACTGGAAAAATGAAACAATTTCATTCGTTGGATGTGCCATTTTGATTGAGCATATTTGAAGCTTGTTTATGTTTTCGACTTTGGAACAGGGCACAATAGAGGAGAAAACATAATGGTGTATGAGTACGTCAGCAATGGGTCATTACTTGATTATTTAATGGGTAATTTCATGTCTTCTTCAAGGAACTTTTTTTTATATTTATGTTCAGTTAATGGATCCCGTTGTTTTATTGATGTTCAAATTATGATGTTATATAGGTAGGGAAGGGAGGAGCTTGACTTGGAAACAAAGAGTAAATTTAGCCATTGGAGCAGCCAAGGGTGAGTTTTCTTGCACTTTTGGTCATTTTGCCATTTACGTTTGACAGTTTTAGTCCCTATCACCTGCTATGGACGGTTTTTAGATCATTTACGAAAACTTATAAATTGTAGATTTATAACACTATGTGTCTCAATACACTCTATTCATCTCAATTTTAAAATTTGCATAAACTGATTAAATGACCTGAAAACTTTATATAGCATGTGAAAGACACTAAAAATGCCAATATCTTCAACGAAAAGTGTTAAACTGAAAAGAAAAATTTTGGATGTTGAAGTAAGACTTGTTGCACCCTCCTCGACCCCTTTTGTTTTTCCAAATTATAAATCAAGTGTCTCTATGCCCTTGCCACTTAATCCGCTGCTAGAAAAATAAAAAATAAAAAATAAAAATAAATAAGAAGGGGTGTTATATGTGGAAGATAAGGATCAAAAGTGCAATATTTCCTGCTATAAAACCTTATTGTTTTCTGGATTTGTAGGGATAGCTCATTTACACGACGGGGTGAAGCCAAGCATAATCCATCGAGACATAAAACCGAGCAACATTTTAGTGACGGAAAATTTCGAGGCCAAGGTCTCTGATTTCGGCCTCGTCCGAGCCGGTCCCGACGGCGATCAATCCCACGTCAGCAGTCTTGTGAAGGGGACGCCGGGGTACCTCGACCCCGCCTACTGTGCAAGCTTTCACTTGAGTCCATTCACCGACGTTTACAGCTTCGGAGTCATTCTTCTGCAACTTGTTTCCGGCAGACGCGCAGTTGATTCTTCTAGAGGAGTGTCAAATGTCCACATTGTTGACTGGGTAAGCCCGAATTCCAATCCCCGTCCCCATTTTTAGTATTAGAAACATGACTCTCCGTGCCAAAATGCAGGCAAGGCAGAGCCTGGACAAAGGAAGCGTGGACGAAATCTTGGATGCAAATCTTCTGTTTGAAGAATGTAACATGGAGATGATGTTGAAGATGGGACGACTCGGGTTAAGATGCGCGGTGGACAATCCGAAAAGAAGGCCTACGATGACTCAAGTGTGGCAAGAATTAGAAAATGCACTTCATGATTCCCAAGTGCAGAAACAGACCAAATCTTTCTCCCAAGAACTTGGAGGATCACGGGCTGTTTCAACCCTCCCTGGGAATCCCAGACCGGCGGCCGATGATCCGGGGAACTCGATAAGCCTGGACCGCGTTGGACTGCAGAGATTTCATGTGGATGTAGACATGGATAGCTGTTCTTTCCAGAGTCCCAGTTTGAGAGGCTTTGAGTACAGTATAAGTATGGATGCGGCTGCAAATAGCCTGAGAGGCATTTCGGAGGAGGAGACGAGTACAAGCACGGCGGCCGCAGATGACAGATGGTCGAGCGATCGAATCGAACAGCTTCGACGATGAACATTGGGTAACCTTGGCACCAAACTTCGAAAGCTTCTGTATATAAGAAAAGAAGGTCTTGTGTGTGTGTGCGCGCGCGCGCGTTTTTCCTCCCATAAAACTGTCTGATTTTTTCAAAACTTGCAGAAATAGTGTACTTTCCATGGTTCAAACACTGTTTGCACTGCAGCAAATGCATTGAATAATCTCTTAACTTCTGAACACGTCTTCTGAATCTGTTCCAACGAGATGAATCAGATTACTAACTAAGCGGTTTTGTATGTGGGTTCTTGCCCATCTACATCCAGGATCACCTGTGTAAGCCAAAACTGTAGCGAGAACATGAAAAAAGTCGTAGTTTTCTTCCAACTTTACGAGAACCTATCTCAGAGGAAATTCTATTATAAGAACAAAAGTGTTCAGACTCTGATAACAGCCCTGCTCGGAAACTCAATATACGATGAACATTCTTTACCTTTCAAAGCAACTTTCTTCGAAATGCAAGAAATTCTCAAGCAAAGTACGCCAAAAGTCTTCATTCTAATCAAAGTATACAGATAGTTACACAAAAATGTTAAACGAGCTATATATTATGGCATAGTTAATTGCCCTTGAGGGATACAACAACAACAGCAGTCACAGGGGGATTCAGTTATACACCATTTACATGATAAGAACTTCAAGGTGGGGGCAAGGGAAATCAAATATATATAGGTAGAAACGATAATCCTCAAGAAATAATCTCTACAGTAACTTCGAAGTTCCCCTTTTTCTTCCTGATCCTTTCACATTTTTTTTTTTTTATCCTGCTCATACTACTAAACAAAATAACAGGTTCCAAGTCAACGTTACATTGTACGCCGGAAAGATAAAGATTAAATTAGCGCCGCACCTTCCTCGAGTCCTTTTATAGAGTCTACCAAGGGACACTGTCACAGAAGTTCCAGAAGGCCACAGCATAAGTATACAACACTGGTAAAATCTCAAGTAGTACCAAGTTCTGATGGAGCCAAGGTTTTCACAGGCAAGGTGATACCACCGCCTTTCAGGGACAAGGTGGGACCTTTCAAAGTGCTGGCTCTACTCACAAGATTCGAATCTAGAAAAACAACAATGACTGTAATGTCATCGTGGAAATGCCGCCGAACCCCACGGTCAATCTTCTTCAAGTCAGAGTACCTCATCTCTCTCTTCTTAGCTGCTTCTTGTAATGCAGTTTTAATGAGCCTCCTAGCACTCCCCTGCAAGTAATGAGAATCAAGAGCAAGTTTGCACATTAACTTTTTTTTTCCCACCATGCATCACATATTTGATAAGGTATGAACATACAGAACCCCATGACAGAGGTCTCATAATCCTCCTTTCCCTTCATGCAAGTGTTCAAAAGCAAATCATTATCTGACTTTTAGCGCCCTGGCCCTATTTCACCTAAAACCCTTCATATTAAAGCTACCAAACTCCGTCAATCACCCATTACCGTGCATAGAGCAAAAGTAAGTAGACCATCCAAGTATAAATCTTGTCTTTCGAGTTAACGCATTCAGGAAAATAAAGTATTTATTGTAAACATGTTCATGCACAATTATTGTAGGATATATTTGGTAACTTCAAATTGAAGAAAGTCAATCTTTTCCTAGTCTGGTCTGAAAATTTTCAGTTGAGCAAAGTCATAAAAATACTACCAGGTACAAGATCTTACGTTTCGAGGATGATTTTGTACAATATCCACAGCTTCCTGATTGCTCAGGTGTTCCCAAAGACCGTCAGAAGCAAATATGAGAAACTGATCGTGTGGTTGGAGTTCGTGTACTGATATTGATGGTTCAGAGCTTAAGATAGGCCTTTTAAAAGGTTCTCGCAGGCGAAACTTTGCATATAAAGGTTCTCTATTAAATTCAGCCTTTTTAAGATATACATCACCAATGGATCTAGAAATCTGCAAAAAATGAATTAGGGATTTAGTTTGAGCACAACGCATAAAAGAATTAAGTAACATGTATTCCTGACTCGCTAATGTGTAATCTCAATGAAAAGGAAATGTCATACAACAACCAAGCTTTTATCCCACTGTGGAGTCTGCCATATGGATCATATCTAACTATTGCATACAGTCAAAACCAAAGGAAAAGAACTGCCATGATTGGTTTAAATCTATTTAAAATTTTCAAACAGGTTCCTTCCCCTCCCCCCCAACCCCATTTTGGAGTGTGGGTGTAAGTCCTAGGACTCAAAACCCAAGTCCTTATGCTAACATCTATGACCCTCAACCCACTGACCTGCATCCTTCACCCCCCCCCCCCCCCCCCCCCCCCCCCCCCGGGTAAAATATTCTCCTTTTCTTTTCCATTGAAAACCGCTGTTGGAGCCAAAAATAGGAATCCATGCAGACACAGAAATAGTTTGTCACCATGACAAAAACTACAAAGTCAGGCATCACACAGTAATAATGGTATATGCAATCACCTAATTACCAAAAAACTATAACTTCCTTGTCTCAAAGTTTAAGACATAAGTTTTTTATGCCTTTTGGATATCTCCGTGAACTTAAATGCTTTGAATTTCTTGTCAGAAAAACCATTTCAGATATTTCAGCAATTACCCCCTATTTTCTTCTTAAAAGGAATGAGCAGTGAGTAGATTTTATGTCACAGCAATAGTTTAAAAAGTTTATTACAAATCAGAACTACAACATTAGGGTTTTTCAAATTTGAATCAGTTATAAGGAGATTCACTATGTTCATCATCTACTTTACATGCTATGCTATAGATGACCATGCACTCCAGTAGTTCTTGATGGAGTAAATGCATGAAAAAAGCTAAGGAGGCTATTAAGTTCACATCTAAGTGACATCATACGCACATCAGTGGCACCAAATTTGAGCATCAGAGAGCTGAAACTCCAGAATAATAAACGAAACTAATCAAAGATATCCAAGAGTCACAGAAAATTCCAGTGTCACTTTAAACAAGAAAAAAACTTGATGAATAAGTAAAGATGTTACACTAACTATAACTTCAGTAATCTTTTTGCGAATTCGACAAGCACAGCTTAGTTCTATAATAGAAAAAGAAAAAAAAAAATCCGAACAAGATTAAAGGAAACTATATCACACCAAAACCATATTTAAAAATCATGAACAGATCTTACCTGTATTAAACCCTTTACACGCCATACATTATGTTTAAGAACAACTATCTGCGAGTCATCTGGATGCATTGAATGCAGTTCCTGTCTTATAGACTCTATGCTCGCATTATGTTCAGTGGAAAGCTGGATGGCAAGAACCTCACCAGTTGCCTTCACAGCTCTACCCAATACAGCCCTTGAATCACCAAGGTTTGCGACATAGAGGGTTCCACCAGAGATAACACCAACCAGGCAACAGGATCCAACAGCAGCAATCTGTGGTTTCAGTGGCCACTGTTTTGAAACTAAGGATAGAAACCCTTCCTCAGTTGCTTGAAATGCCTTCCGTATTACATCCACCGACATGGAATTCTGCTCCGCAGCGAACCCTAAATAAGGCAAATAATCTGAAGTCAATCTCAGCAGTAGCTAAATGAAACAGATAGTGACAAAGGCAATGGCATAAGCAGTATCCCTAATATTTGGTAAGCTTCAAAATTGCAAGGGAACTGATTCACAAATTGCATCCAACTGATAAAATGCAGTAACTCGATGAAACAGATTGCGACAAAGGCAATCACATAAGGGGTATCCCTAATATTTGGCAAGCTCCAAAACTGCATAACAGATGGAGCTGATTCACAAATTGTGTGCAACTGATAAAACAAACATGCATTTCACAGAACTCACTTACTTTTCAGATTCTGAAACAGGTGATCGTTAATGTATCGCGATGTCTCAGGACCTCCATGGCCATCATACACTCCAACAAATGTTCCATAGGGACCAGAATCAACCAGACTTAATGAACCCGACTCAATCTGGCTTTGATCCTCGAGCAAATTGTTGGCCTGGACAACAGCCATTGAGAATTCACCAATCAAGTGCATTCCAGTGTCTTTGTACCAAAGAAGCCCATCCTGCCGGCCTGCTGTGTCCAAACCTGAGCGAGCGTTCCGGTCTGACGAGGGCCACCAACAGGCCTTTAGAAATTGTATCAACCTTGATAACATCCCTCATTTCACCCTGGCTTAACTCATATTCTGCAACATCCCAAATGGATGCAAAGAGCACTCTACCCAATAACTGCCCCCAGCACTAATCCTCTTTCTATGCCTGCAAATTTGATGCCAAAGTATAACGATGAAACAAAAGGATAACTACAAGTCAGGCATGGATATCTGGAAACCATTGACTCAACAGAACCATCACAAAACTAATAAAGATCAAACTTTTATAGTTGAATTACGCGAAAGCATACAAGTGATGTAGTGACAACCGCTTCAATAAAATAACTGAAAACCCAAAAAAAATATCTTTCTATCCAACCAAAAGAAGAAAAAACAAGTATGACCCGTGTCCCAGCATCTTCGGATGCATAGAAAAACCACAAAAACGTAACGAGCAATTGAAGCTAAGTTGGGCTCAAATCTGACGAATTCAGTACACACTGGAACTAGACAGTGTTTTTGCCGTTTAGCTAAACCCATTGAAAGACAAAGCACAGAAGATAATTACTTCAGTAAACGAACAATATCAGGAAGAAAAAAAAAAAGATAATAATAATAACACAAATCACGCAAAAAGATTTTCCCGTTCCAACTTCCAACCAACACGGAAAGATAATAATAATAATACTCACAGCGTAATTAGGCCTATTTTTTGCTCGGCTACTGAAATGAAAAGGGACTGAGATCTGAATGATGTAAAGCAATTCAAGTACTTTTCAAAAGTTTAGATCTATAGATCCATCAAATCACCGCTCTGTACATATACAACTTAAAGAAACTACAACCAAAAACCAAACAGAAAGTTAGCTTCTTTCTTGCTTCTGGGCAAAAGGGTTCGAACGTTTTAGCTCTCTCTCTCTCTCTATCTCTCCACTTGAATTTTTTTGGTTGTGGGTTCAGTTTGATGAAGAACAATGGAAAGAAGAAAGAAAGAGAGAGACTTGAAGATGAAGTAGATAAAGGAGTTTTCTTTCTTTCTCAATCAGAGTGTGTGTTTGTGCGCGTCTTTTTATTTCTACCCTTCTTCTCGTTATTACGTCTGTTTTTTCTTTTTTCTTTTTCTTTTAAATTTATTTTTCTCTCCAGAATGAAAAATAAAATAAAAATAAAAATATACCTAAAATGCATTTTTAATTAATATATTACACGAAATTAGCTTCATTTTATAAATGTATAAAACAGTGATAATTAGATCATTCTGACTTAAATAACTTCTTTTTTGGGCAAGAAAATTACGTCAAGTCCGTGGCAATTGGACTATTCATTTACTAATTTATTATTCAATTATTTTGGCAAGTAACCAAACAAGTCTTTACCCTAATTTTCTTTTTTTTATTTATTTATAATTTTACCCTAATTTTCTTTTAGTTTTTCCTTTTCATACTCATTATTTTGATTTTTTCCGTGAGTTTTTTTTTTCCCTTTTTTTACACTTGGTAAGATCTTGCCATTATTATACAAAAATATGCTACAAAAATGTTACTCTCGTATATCGTTTTGTCTTAAAATGGCTTCAGTTTGGTGGCTGTTGGACTGCTCGTCTACCTATTATTTATTAATTTTTTTCTTTTATGAAATCTTATTTTCAAGGTATAGTTATTTACCTTTACTTATTTGCACGAGTAACCAAATATAGTAATTACCTTAAATTTTACCTTTTTTTCTATTTTCTTACTCATCATTTTGCCTTTTTGAGAAACTCTATTTTCACTTGTTAGATCTCAGTGTTATTATCATTCTATTTGTCTTATTAAAATAGTCCGGTAATATAATTTTGTTGTGGCTCTAATATGATTGGCAATTTATTACTCATAAACACCAACCTTTCTTTTTAATCATTATAATTAACAACATATTTTATTTCCACTTATTCTTAAAATTTAATTGAGGCTTTTTTTTTTTCTTTTTCCCCTTTTGTGAGCTACAACTTCAAAAGCACACAAAATATCACAAAATGGAATATAACTAGTAGAAGAAAAACAAAATTCGAGTCTATGTATTTTGGTTATTCTTAAGAACTAATAAGGGGAAATAATTAAAGATAAAGTCGTTGTCTTTGATAACTGGGATGGAACTAAGCAGCTTTGTTGGGAGTTAATATTCTAAGGAATATTTTGCTATACTTTGATGTTTAAAAATGCATACCATCTTCGTTCTAATAGAGAAGTCGTGATTGTAAACTGTACCTTCATTCCGTATAAAGAGTTATGTTTCGAGTTGTACAATGTAACTTGTAAATACTTGTATTATTTAACTATTTTAATGTGAAAGAGGAAATATATTTTTACAAAGGGAGTCTCATATCAGACTTTTTGATGTTCCTGTAGCGATACTTCTACCCCTAAAATTGATATGGATGTTGTCATCAATTAATGATACATTAGAATCTAAAATTAAAACGCGTATTTTCTTCACTACAGACAATATTGCTACCTCTAAAATCGATATGCACACTCTTGAAATTCTTAGGGCATTTTTATTAGGGAGTTTTAACCGATGTTTTGTGCAAACAAACATATGGAAGAAAAATATTTTCAAAAACTATATTTAGTGGGAATTTTGAAACATAGTTTCTCCAAAATCTTGTTTGATAAAAAAGTGTGCCGCAAACAAGATTTTCCTCAAGACCTGGGTTTAGGAGAAAACGATTTTTGGCGTCCTAAAAATTGAAACCAAGTTTTGGAAAACAAACTTTTGAGTATGTGTGTTCATGTTTTGTAATAATTTATGAAATTAAAATTCAAACAATGACATGTTGCAAAATTTTCAAACCAACAAGTCCTAACATAGTGGCGAGTATATAAGAGATTAAAATTAAAACGTGATATCTTAAAAACTAAACTCAATACACAATACATCATAGGCTAAACTCATAACCGTAATATATCAGCGACTAAAAGCGATACATCAAAGTCTAATCTAAAATTAATCCGCACGTAGTCAGGGAGGTTGACCCGTCAAATACAATTTTATTTTTTTTTACACTTTTTTTTACGTAATAATCTTTTCGTTGATTATCAAAGTAAAATATTGATTTTTCCAATTCAGTTATTTTGATTGTGACTGATTCTGCTATTTTATGCTCATTGTAGACGTCAACAATTGTCTGTATCTTCCTTTTTCAACTGCATAAAACTAATCAAGGTTTAATCGGATGATTAGATTAGATGGGGACACTAATTTAATCAACTTAATTGATAATCTCGCATTACGTAACCTAATTATAGGCGGCCGAGCACAGAGGACTCTTGCTAATGGTCAAAATTTCGAGGTTAATTTCTCACAAATTATCGAGATTAACAAAAATATTCTTATAAGGGCGCGCTTGTTTGAGAACAGATCGAGAAGTAATTAATTTTGTTTGGAAAGAAACAAGTATTGTATATGGAGGAGGGCCTGCTGTTGTTTTGTTGGTATTAGTATTACCAGTTCACTCCCAGTACATTTGCAGCCAATAATTACCAGACAAATGCATGTTAATATCACACAATAATTGGTAAAATGTATGGCAATTATATATATAAAATAAAAATTCAGAGTGAATTATCGCAGGAGGGTGTGGTAGTCACATGTAAACAAACGACAGGATACTTAAAAACTGAATTGTTCAGTGGCTTCTAACATGTGATGATGCAACATTATTACTTATTTTTTCCACTAAATATTTTTTTTTTTTCAATCATTTCTCTTTTATATATAATCGAGTAATTGAATTTACTTACGATTTTGTGAGATTACTATTAAGTATTAAGAATGAGACTTTCACCACAACTAAAGTCCCCTTCCTTCGTATCCAAACTTGGAGAATACATGCATGTTCATCATCTAATAGTACATTGTAGCAATTTTGTGAAGATTCAACCCTAGAAAAAAGCATCGCGGTAAGAAGCAATATTTTGCCAAAATTGGAAATGTGCTCGGCTGTCATGGATGACGTTGACTCGATCGATCACAGCTCATTTGAAGCCTCTACGACTACTTCTTCTAGTATAAGGGTAGACCGCCGACCACCTCCGACAACTGGCCGCCGGCCCATAGAAATTCGGTGCATAAAAACAAGCGTAGCCGAAAATGTGGCGGCGCGGTGCGGTGGTAGACAATTGTGAAACTACGCGGATTACGTTACGGCCGTGCGTGTGCGTTTTCGTGGCGGGCGAGGTGCCATTGTCCCTTTTCCGATGTTACTCACAAACCACAGCCTACCGCTCACTAACAACCTTGTCTTCTCTATTTTATTTTTTCTTTTTTACGCTTTTCTAGACTCGTCGAGATTGCTCATGAGATTTTCAGTTTGATCAGACTCTGTCTTTACTATTTAGTCTCTTAAAATAAGGAAGTGAGTATCATGATATGACATGTGAGTCTCATCTTCCATTGTGAGAAGATGAACATGAAAGACAGAATTTGGACAGACAGAAAATATGATCTCCCGAGATTGTGGCCTTGCTTTCCTAGCTAGTTCGATCAAATGATAAAAACAACAGCGTTTGGCGATGTCCGACACGTAAACATGACTCATTAATTGATCATATATGATTTGAACTTGCTACTCTTAATAGATGATAGCATGTTATCATCTCTCAAATGATACGGAAACAAGACATAAATATGACAAGTTAAAAGTGACTCGTGATCCCGTATATAACCTGAATTGAAAGCCGGAATACATGAAAATTAGTTCAATTTTAATGATTCTTTAGTTTGTATACCCTCCCTATTTAATATAATTATATGTGCATCGTAATTAATTCACAATTGAAAATTTAGAAAATTTTACTTAATTTAAATGTTGAATCTTGTTAGCCTATAAAAACAAAATTGTGCATTTTTTTAATTTGAATTTTCAATTGAAACAAAGAGAGTACCATGTACCGCGGGAATGAAGCTTTGATATCTCACTTTACAAGTTCTGAGAACCGGGTTTGAGTTTTTAGGTAGAGATCAAATGGGTTGAAACCCAGAACAAAGAAACGTCGTTCTCAACCCTAAACCACAACACATATTCCACCACCACCCGGTTCGCCCTGCCGCCGCCTCACCGCCGGCGGCGGCCCAAAACCTAAATCCCCAAAATCCAATTCTTCTTCTTCTTCTTCTTCTTTTTTCTGTTTCAATCAAAAGAAGTTGAGCTTGAATTCCATATTTTCCCAAATTCCCAAATTTGGGATTTGGGGATTCACATTTAAAATCCACTCACAATTGGGTTTGTGAGTGATTGTGGAGGAGGAAGAGGAAGAAGTGCGAAGAAGAAGAAGAAGAAGAAGAAGAAGAAGAAGAAGAAGAAGAAGAGGAAGAGGAGGAGGAGGAAGAAGAAGAAGAAGAGGAGGAGGAAGGGCCGGCGGCGCGAAGAAGAAGAAGACCGCCGGCGGGAAGAAGAGGAGGAAGGGCAGAAGAAGAAGAAGAAGAAGAAGAGGAGGAGGAGGAGGAAGGGAAGAAGTGCGAAGAAGAAGAAGAGGGCCGGCGGGAAGAAGAGGAGGAGGAGGAAGAAGAAGAAGAAGAAGAAGCGAGAAGGAGAAGAAGAAGAAGAAGCTGGGAACAGAAGAAGAAGAAGAAGAGGAGGCCAGTGGCGGCGGCGGGAGGAGGAGTGCGGCGGAGGAGGGCGGCGGCGGCAGTGGGAATTGGTGCTGAAAACTGGGTTTCATTTTCACTTAAAGAACATGGGGTTGGGTTCGATTTTTGGGTTGAAACCCAAAAAATGCCCAAACCCGGTTCTCAGAACCGGGTAAAGAACAGGCCCTTAGGGGCTCGATTGTCGTACTAATTGATTAATGGAGGATGATTGAAAACAAGTGAATCAAAGACTTAATTAGATCTTGCCTACTCAAAATATTACTGTATTTACTTTTATAATTTGCATTTCTTTGTTGAAAGTATACTATTTGCCCTTTTTTGAATGATTCGTACTTCTAATCAATACCTAAATAGTAGACTATTTCTTTACTTCAATAAGATGCGTTATTAGATTTATTTCAACGGTAATGCATTAGGAACTCCTGCAAGTGAATGCATCATGCAGGCTCAAACCCATCGAGAGAAGGGATAGATGGGTAATATTAGGTGTGAGGTTCACCAGGAGTCCCAGCTCAAATAAATAAATAAATAAATAATAGCGCATTTTTAAGGAGCTTCTCCCCACCTTTTTTTTTTTCCATCAACCATAGTTATTTTTTTCTTAACTAAAGTTAAGCATCGATAATTTTGGAAAGTTTTGAAAATATAAAACTATAGTAGAAATTTAAAATAGAATATGTAGTTGAAAAAGTATAAAAGTTTATAAAAAATAATAAAAAATTCAAAACTTTGAAAACATGTTTAAAAAAAAAAAAAAAAATTATTAATCCATGCATGTCGTTCTACTTGTTCTCAAGTGGAATCTTGGACGCATGAATTTATCAATCATAATTAAATTAAAATATGATCAATTAATCAAATTAGTATTATTAATTACTTGCTTAATTAACACATAACTTATTGAGTCGTATTAAGCAACATTATTCTTTAACTTTGTAAAATTTAATCACATTGTTATCCTGTCAGCTTTGCATTCTAAATAGACAGAACCGACCTATGGGTGGCCCGCTATGCGTCACAATCGTTGATGCACTAATTCGTTCCTTAAGTTGATAGTGTTAAACTTTGTTGGATGGTAACAAATGGTGCCGATGACAAAAGAATCAGTCCCCCTTATTAGTATAAAACTCATAAATCTAACAAATAAAATGAGTTATCAATTGTTGTATTTCGAAACTTAAAGTTTAAGTTACTTTCTTGTTCTAGTGCTAGTTTGAATTCGACTCAACTCTTTTATAGCCATGTTTCCTACTATGAAAGCTGAAATAAACGAGCAGGTAACAGGGCTAGCTAGTCCAAATTCAGAAATTTGAATAACTCCAAACCGTTGAATGATTTTTTTCACTCTGAATTATTGGTAAAAAAAAAAAAAAAAAGAAGATAAAAACTGGTGATTTGAGTTGATTAATAATGTAGATGAAGTGAGGTCGGTCGTCACTGGAAAAATTATAAAAAATAAAAAAGTTGAGGTAAAGGCTTTATATCATGAAGTACTTACCTCGTGAAGGTTTGGTTGGGATAATTGATGGTTTTTTTAAATTTGAATTTTCTGGTCAAAAGAGAACCAACCATAAAGTGGACCTGGATTTGATAAGATTAGATGACTCCTCTTCTGTTTCGTTTGGAGATTCGAAGCTTCCTTCATTAGTTTAGTTTAAATGAAAGAAGAAAAAAAAAATTATATATATATATATATATGTTTTTGGGAATTAATTAACTACTTCAACGTGATAAATGAGCTCACTAATTTCCTCCAATTATTTTCATTATGTACTTTTCCTACTAGGAGAATTGAAAGGGGGTGGGCGAACTTGACATCTGGGTGGTCAACCCTGTGCATTAATCGTTGGGCCACTAGCGCGTTCCTCTCAATTTCAATGGCAAATTACACTTACTTTCCTGAATTTTGGGTATAGCCATGAATACATTTATGTTATTTTGATTTCCTTTTCCAATTACTCTCCATGATTCATTTTAGCTTTTTGGTCTTTTACGATTTTTACTTTGTCGTCAGGTGAATCTAAGGAGTTATTTGTATTTTTCAAAATAACTGGAATTGTTTCAGTGATATTCAAAATTTTGGAAGGTAAATGTAATTCAACCAAATTTCAAACTATCGGGCGAATCGCCCCTCTTGGTTCGAAAACTTATCAGAACTGAAAGTTTCGATTTTGGGACGGGTCGGATCAGGTCGGGTTTAGATTTTGTATACCCCTACTAATTGCTCATTGATGAAGTCACCTGTGGTGTCAACTTTGAATCAATTTGGCAATTGGCACATATCCATCGTTTTTGGACAAAGTCCAACCAAATTAATCATAGAAACTCTAGACCAATAATTTGGACATGGACATGGACCGCTAATACTAGTTTGAACTTTGAATCCTTTGTCAATTTTGTCCTTATTTGATTCTGTCTGAAAGAAATATCAAATTTTAATTTATTATACTCTTTGAATGATTATTTGTATATTAAAAATGAGAGTACAATCAAGGTGTGGAAATGGGGTTCTCTGTTCCCAAAATGTTGGATCCACGAGTGTTTCAACCCCTTTATGACAAATTTAAAGAGTAGCGGTGGGATGAATTTTGGGACCAGATAATCCCTTATCGTAAAAATAAAATATTTTATGTGCCAGAAAGAGTAAAATAGACCAAAAAAATTAAAATAGATAAATGATCTTAACTATGGAGTATTGCACTATCTCCCTTGGTCCCAAAATAAAAGAAAAAGGGAAATTGTGATTTTTAAAATTATTTTAAACTTTTCATACGTAGACTAAGGGCCTGTTCTTTTTGTTCTGTTTTGAAAATGATTTTGGTTTCAACAGTAAATTTAATATATTTTAATCATATTTCATCATTTTCAATACAACTTTTTACTATTCAACATCTACTTTTTACATTTTCAATACACTTTTTACATTATAAAACTATTTTCCAAAACTTATTTTCAAAATCGTTTTCAAAACGATGAAAAAGAACAGGCTCTAAGTTATTAATTGTGCCTTTTTAATTATATATAATTGCTTTTTAAATTATACAAAAAAGTTATATGGAAATACTAAGAGAAAACATTGGTTTGTGGTTAAATTAATGAATATCACCTTAAAAGAGGGATGAATAACACCAAATATGTCAGAACGAAACAAGTTTGAATTTAGCCTTATAAATAGTTGTGTCCGGCCCTTTCTGGAGTTTAATAATATAGAAAACCTCACTGTATTTTTAGTTTAGCTAAAAAATAAAGCCCATAAAATCCACACAGGCCTGCAACCTGCGATTGGAACAAAAAATATGAATAAAGAACAAGGCCAACTGTCACAATTGAGCCCAATAATTGCAACAAGTGATTTTTTTACATCTCCTGGCCTATAATAGGTAAATAGGGTAGTAATTTTTGTAGGGTTAAATCAAAATATATTAATGGTGTTGGAAATCATACAACGATAAGATAAAATGTGGTGACTTTGGTCGGCGACATTCAGCCAATTCTCTAGAGTTTCCAAACTTGGCCAGCTCATGAGCAATACATATATGATTCATAAGATATTCTGTAGTCCGTTATCTATTATGTATTAACTCACCAGCAAATCCGCGTAAAACAAGTTACAATCTTCTTGGATTGGTAGGGTAGGGCTTTATAAGGATGGAACGATGATGTGGTGTTTCATCAATTTCTCCTATCGAGTTCGCTTCCATGATTTCGAGTCTAATCTGCTCTCCCTAAATCTCTCCTTAATGGCAAGTCGATCACCACATCCACACCACTTATGTTTACGAACTTATATTATACAGAGATCACGAGATAACCACAGCACTGCACCCCTAATCTCATTCGGGACCTGGCCTGTTGGACCAACGAGGTCAGGAAGCCCATTCCTCGAGGAAGGGCATATGCCCCATACTCATCATTCCTCAAATTGAAAAACACATGGAATGGAATGAATGGATTCTCTACATACATCAGGTTTTTCTACTTTTTTTTTTTTTAAATAGAATTTGGGGTCCACTGAGTCCCGTATCGATTACAGTTTTCTCACTTCTGGTGAATTTTGAACCCACAACATGTATGACACCAGCACGCATTACTAATCGCTACACTGTGAATTCCAACCCATGTTTTTCTAGTTACTTTTGATTTGATGCCATGTTTGGATCTGTGTCATCTCTTGTTCTGTTTTTTGTAGTAAGAGAGACTGGAGGACAACCTTCGGAAATTTCGATCACTTCCGACCAAATATTTCCCGCCAAGCTGTTTCGGACAACTGACAACTGAAAAAAAAAAACAAAAAAACCCTCAGATTCCATATTCCAGGGTGGATTTTCTTTTCCTTTATGGGAAAAAAAATATATATATATAGATATAAATTGATATTTGAATTTTGTGATTTATTTAATACTAGATGGTTTAATTTGAAATTAATTAATTAATAATAATTAAGCGAGCTATGAATTTATGTAAACAAACATTAAACAAAATTGAGCTCTTTCTTTCCAGTTTCCACCTTTTTCTTTCTCCGCGTTCTTTTCTCATTTTCCCAGTCCAATCTCAAAAACCCTTCTCTGCAACTACAAATCTTGTTTCTGTTTTGTTTTTCTCTAAATTTTTCTTTCAATTATGCTAAAACCCAGAATCTGGTTTCCTAAGAATCCGAATCTTGTCGATTCGGGGAAATTTTTGGGTTAATTCATGATTACGTAAAAGAAACCCACAAATTTGTTCCTCAATTCTCGTGCCCTCAATCTGAATTACTGTATCTCCGTTAATTGCTGCTCCGATCACTGCTGCGATGGCGAATTACACCGTCACATCACTCCCGCCGCCGCCCTACGGCGACGGAGACTTTAATTACGATGAGGCGTGGTACGGAAATATCCAGTATTTACTCAACATCTCCGCCATCGGTGCCCTAACGTGTCTTCTCATCTTCATCTTGATTAAGCTTCGAAGCGACCACCGCCGTATGCCTGGACCCACAGCCATCGTCTCCAAGCTCCTCGCTGCCTGGCACGCCACCGGTCGAGAGATCGCTCGCCACTGCGGTGCTGATGCCGCTCAATTTCTCCTTATTGAAGGCGGCAGCTGCGGCCTGCTTCTTTCCCTCGCCGTTCTTGCAATCTCCGTCATGCTCCCCGTCAATATCTACGCCGGTAAGGCTTCTTTAGGGGACCAATTTTCGAAGACGACTATTAATCATATTGAAAAAGGTTCGCCTTTGCTGTGGGTTCACTTTATATTTGTTGTGATTGTTGTTATTTTGGTGCATTATGGAATAAATGAGATAGAGAAGAGATTGAAAATTACTAGGTTGAGAGATGGGAATGGTAACCCTAGTGACCATGGTGCTAATTCTAGCGCAATATTTACAATAATGATTCAAGGGTTGCCCAAAACTTTGGGATTTGATAAGACGGCATTAGTGGAATACTTTCAGCATAAGTATCCTGGGAAGGTGTATAAAGTGATTGTGCCTATGGATTTGTGTGCCCTGGATGATTTAGCTTCAGACTTAGTTAAGGTTAGGGAAAATATTGGCAAGTTAGTTGCAAGGATTGAGTCAAGAGGCTTTTTGGATGAAATAGAGGATAATGAAAGTTCTAAGGATGCGATGGGATTCTGGGAGAAGGCTCGTGGTTTTTGGAGAAGAGTGATAGATTTGTGGTATAGGGCTGTTGATATGTTGGGATTCTCTGATGAGGATAGGTTGAGGAAGTTGCAAGAGCTTAGGGCGGACTTGGAGATGGAGATGGCTGCTTATAAAGATGGGCGAGCAAGGGGTGCTGGTGTTGCCTTTGTGGTGTTCAAGGATGTCTATGCTGCTAACAAAGCTGTTCAGGATCTGCGAAACGAGAAGAGGAGGCGTTTTGGAAGATTCTTTTCCATTACAGAGTTGCAACTTCAAAGGAACCAGTGGAAGGTGGAGAGAGCCCCATTGGCAAGTGATATATACTGGAACAACTTGGGATCGTCAAAATTGTCACTAAAATTGCGTAGGGTGTTTGTGAACGCATTCCTGCTGTTGCTACTCCTGTTCTGCAGTTCTCCCCTTGCCGTATTTAGTGCTATCAGTAGTACAGCACGGATTGTAAATGCTGAAGCTGTGGACCACGCTGAGACATGGTTGGCTTGGGTTCAGAGTACAGGCTGGCTTGCATCCTTAATCTTCCAGTTTCTACCCAACGTTCTTATTTTCGTGAGCATGTACGTTGTAATTCCATCTGTTCTTTCTTATCTCTCCAAATTTGAACGGCATCTGACCGTGTCTGGTGAACAAAGAGCTTCGCTCTTGAAAATGGTTTGTTTCTTTTTGGTGAACCTCATTCTCCTAAGAGGTCTAGTTGAGTCATCACTGGAGAATGCTCTTCTGAAGATGGGACGATGTTACCTGGATGGAGATAATTGCAAAAGGATTGAGGAGTATTTGAGTCCCTCAATTTTATCAAGATCTTGTCTTTCATCACTTGCATTTCTAATTACAAGCACTTTCTTGGGTATTTCTTTCGATTTACTGGCTCCAGTACCATCAATAAAAAAGATGCTTCAGAAGTTCCGGAAGAATGATATGATCCAGCTGGTTCCTGAGAGAAGTGAGGACTATGCCCTAGAAAATCATGATACAGAAAGTTTGGAACGTCCTCTGATTCCTGAAAATGCACCTAGCGTCGATAGAGGAATCTATGGATACTTACAAGAGTCTGCACTGAGCGGTCTTGATTTACCTGGTCAAGACCTGTCAGAATATCCTCCAGTCAGCAGAACCTCTCCAGTGCCCAAGCAAACTTTTGATTTTGCACAATATTATGCTTTCAATCTCACAATCTTTGCCCTCACTCTCATATATTCATCATTCGCCCCTCTCGTGGTTCCTGTGGGAGCAATTTATTTTGGTTACAGGTACGTGGTGGACAAGTACAATTTCCTATTCGTGTACCGGGTGCGAGGTTTTCCTGCTGGTAATGATGGAAGGTTGATGGACACGGTTTTGTTTATAATGAGGTTCTGTGTGGACTTGTTTCTTCTGTTGATGCTACTCTTCTTCTCATTTCAAGGAGACTCGACAAAGCTTCAGGCTATTTTCACCCTCGGGTTGTTAGTCGTTTACAAACTTTTCCCTTCAGACAACGACGGTTTGCAGCCAGCCCTTTTGCAAGGCATTCAGACTGTTGACAACATTGTTAGTGGTCCAGTAGATTACGAGGTTTTATCACAGCCTACTTTTGATTGGGATACATACAACTCATGAAATATTGTTCATGGTCTTATTGATGAGCTAGAAAATCTGTTGATATAACTGTACATAAATTCATTTATTCGTTGCATATACTACTTATTAGAGCGAGAATGATCTGAAGTGTTGTTCAAATTTTGTTTTGGGAAAGGGAAGAGAAAAAAAAAAGAATTCCTGCAGAATCACGGTTTACTAAAACACTGTGATCTGAAATTTGCGTCTACTTAAATGAGATGGTTGCTTGTTAGTAGGCTATATGTTATCTTAAACTTGTAAAAGGTGGCTGCTTGAGCAGCAGGGGAAATACCCGGTAGGCCGGGTACATGTATTGTATATTAATTGGTGAAATTCAGCAGCTGAGATCTTTTGTGCTGGGTGGTACAATGTGCCTTTTATGTCCATGAGGGGTAAAATCATAATTTCACCATGGGTGTGAGAGCGCATTGTACTATCCGATACAAAAGATCTCACCTCGAAGTTCAGATGTTTGTTCTGTCAAAGTCACTTCTTAGCCTATAAATCTGAGTGATCTTCTTACTAGCTATAAGGAATGGAAAGAAAAGGGATTTGGACTCTGGTGACTGTGGTCTTATAACAGAAGGAGATTGTGGTTAAGATTTCCACAGTTGGCAGTTTGAATTGACAGGAATGAGGATTTTTTGGAGACCTATGACCTCGTCCTCATCATCAGCATCACCTGTGAAACGTGGGAGTTTAAGGCAACTCGGAAACTCTTGATTCCTGTCCGAAATGACACCTAAGCTGTTCAGATTGATCCTCGAAAGGAAAGAAGAAAAATTCAATCTTGGGAGTGAATGAATTGTATGAGAAATGGAGAGAAAATAGGAATGTTGAAGCCTACATGTATTCTGGGCCAAGCAACACTTTCCCCTGATTTGCAGGAACATCTTGATTCCGATAAATGTGTGGCCATTCTTGATTCTTGAAGGTATATGTGACCCCCTTTTGCCCCCAATTCTGATTGTTGCTGCTCCAACTTCCGAGTTCCCAACCCTCCATATAAATGAATATGACACTTACAGAAGCAGTCGCAAGATTTCTCACTTGTGACTGTCTTTCTGTAAGCAACACAAGATGCATCACTTAGCTGTTAAAAGCAATCTTGCTGATGCTACCCATACTCATACTCATGGAGGGGCGGCGCCGGAGGCCAAGCTTTGCAACAAGAATCCCCCCCTCTGTCCCAAGCCTCGCAGGCTCGGTTCTGCTGTCCCTGAATTCATCAAGACCTTAGGATGCGGCGTCACCAATCACAGGTTTGTTTGTTTGTGGGATGATCATATGCACGTCTTTTACATTCAGATTTCTGACTCTTCTTTTTTTTTGCTTATATCAGTCAGCTGAATCCTAATGGAAGAAGCGGAATTATCAACATGATTATATCGGAAAATGTATGGTTTTCGCCAGCTTCTTCTACCTGTACAATTGATACAAGAAATACTTCTTGATATGTGTATGATGAATAACCGGCTTTGTTGAATTATATGTATATGTAAATGTATATGTATACAGACAAAGGAGGAAGGAGGAGGAGGAGCTTTTTGTGGCGGCAGCAGCAGCTGCGGTGGATGCGCGCAGTCATGTTACTCGGGATCGCCTCCGGGGAGGAGCAGCAACCCTTTGGTACACGATGTACAGTTTATTCAATATCAGATGGAGCAGTATTCTTCTCCATTTTCCAGGACAAAGCTGCAGCCTGAAAAGTTTGGCTTTGCCTCTTTTCACTGAGGGACATTCTTTTGATCTGATTTGGATTTGATTTTTTTTGAAGGCCTATTCCTGCTGTAGTTTGTGTTTAGATTTGTGAATGAACTGACATTATTATTAGAGGGCCGGATATGTAAATACCATGCGATGAGAGAAAAAAAAGTTTTGCCTTTTTTATACAACAAAGATCCTGGTAAAGAGAGGACCTTGCAATAAGTTGATGATGATCACTTCACTTGTATTCTATTCTTTCTGTACGTGTAAAAATGTATTCGTTCAATGCATGGATTTTATTGCTAATGATATTACGTCTTGTCTGAAATTGACATGTGTTAGTGCAACCTGGTAATCTGCAAAAGGCAGCAAATTAAGGAGAATTTAGGCAAGTTAGGATTGCCGGTGGTGTAGAAGGGGGGTTTGGAGGGGTCCGAAGTCTCCTCCAATACCCTAATCTTACCTTGAGTAGTACAGTTGATGAGTGGTTTTTGCTTTGTCTTGTGTCTTGCTAGTTGCATCTCATTCTTTAGGATGGAACATTTCATCTCATAGTACTAGATTGTAAAGGGTCTTCTTGTTTTGACAGTTTTACCAAGATATGAATCAAACTGTAACTAAACAAATCTGAATCTAATGATGGAAATGGCAACAACCTAATTGAAGTTGAAGTTTGAACAAAATTTCAGTCATGAAGATGCCATTTGGTACTTTCGGCTACAGCCACCAATTAATTTAACTTTTCACCTCAAAGCCATTCTCATGAATAATTGAAATTCCACCTTTCTTGCTAGCTTGAAAAAGCAAATCTTGTCTGCAATCAATGAGTTTATATTTAAGTTAATTTGTCTCAAATGAATCACAAAATATTGTATATATCATCTGTGGAATGCATTTATATTTAAGGATAAGTTATATCACATGTCATTAAATTATTGCATACGCTTATTTTTTATCCTTAAATTTTTTTTCTATTGTTCACTTCTGACTAGTGAACAATTGAAAGTGCATACTCTATCAATAAAAATCATTAAGTGAGTCATCTGTGTATCGTTCTTGAGGGTCAAAAAGTCTACACTAATATGTGTTTGTTGTTGCTTTCTTTTTACTTAATTTTTCTGAGTAAATCTATACAAAAATTAGGGCAGCTCTAGTGTAATTAAACTCGAGTATGAAATGAGTTTATTATGCACAAATTTGAGTCATGGCTGTTGGAAGAATGATAATGAAATTGGAATCTACAAATCCGGATCTCAGAGTTGAGCTAAAGGCCTCATGGACCGGGTAGAATGACCATTAAAACCACTTTCATCTGTTCAATAGCTAAAAGTGAACTACTCCAATCCGAATTCAAAAGTTGGGGAGTGAAGACAAAACATAAAGTGTGTGTGCGTCTCTCTCTCTCTCTCTCTCTCTCTATCGGAATTGATATTCGCAGTAACCGTTTCGATATTTGCAGTAACATTCCCCTGTAAAAAGACAAAAATATCCCTGGACAAAAAAAAAAATTACACGGGTTGCAAAAAAAAAAAAAATTGAAAAACAACTCACGGACTCTGTTCCGTTTAATAATTCCTGCAAAGCAGAGCCGGGTGGAATCACAAAATCGGATAAAAATCGAGACGACTCGGATCGGAAAAAGGTTAGTGGCTAAAGTTAAAATGTTTTGCGGTATTGTTTTAGATAGTTGGTTTGATTATTTTAGTTGTATTATGTCCGGATGTGTTAGTATTTTGTCGAAATGTGAATTTTTTACCGATTGGCGAAAATGCCCGTTACTGCAAATATAAAACTGAAGGGGGTGAAATATCGCCGGATTTTTATTGAGTGTTAGGGTGAAAAACTTTTCACAAGAATGTACTGTAAATATCGAAGTACTGTATCATGCCCTATAGTCTATATATATATATATATATATATATATAAAACTGCAGAAAACAACAAAGAAATCCAAACAGTAGAAGAAGAAGAAGAAGAGAGTAATGGTTTTATAACTTAGAAGATGGGATCTCACTCAATAAGACTTGTACTTGAAGTCATTTCCCCCCAACACCAACTTCCTCCTCAGCTCAAATGTGAAAAAGGGTTAAAAGTCCTCACTGAGAACCCCACAAACCAAACTAACCTTGGCATTTAATGCACTCCCATCGCTCCTCTTTTTCTTTCCGTCACCTGCCATTACTCCTTATTCTCTTCCATTATTAATCAATCAATCGAACTTCCTACATCTTCTTCCTCTACAGAATCCTTTTTTCCAAAGCCCACCAAGAAAAATGTTAGCTTTACCGATTTCCTTGTGAAGAACCCGCCAAGAAAATGTCATCTTTCTTGATTTTCTTGCTCGCATTGCTCTCTTTTTGGCTGTTCTTTCAGCTCTCAGATGCCCGGATTTTCACTCTTGAAATGCACCACCGTTTCTCCGAACCCGTCAAGAATTGGTCGCGGAGAAGTGGCAGTGGGGATCGAAAGTGGCCTGAGAAGGGGAGTGTGGAGTACTATCAAGAGTTGGCCAAGCACGACCGTTTACTAAAGGGCCGGCGGCATCTTTCAGAATTTGATGGGCCGCTCACTTTCTCTGAAGGAAATTCCACTTTTCGCATCAGCTCTTTGGGATTGTAATACTACGAAGTTTATTTACTTTTTTTTTTTTTTTCCAGTTTTGTGATTGCCGTTCTTCTTCTTTTTTTTTCTTGAATTTTCTAAATCAATTTTTATTGGGTGATATGTGCAGCTTGCATTACACAACAGTGACTCTTGGGACGCCTGGGGTGAAGTTTATGGTGGCGCTTGATACAGGGAGTGATTTATTTTGGGTTCCATGTGAATGTGGGAAATGTGCATCTATTGATGATTCACTTCGTAGTCAGGTAGATTCTTGTTTATGTTAGTGGTTCTGTTTAGTGACTTTTTCAGCTATTTTGACTTCAACTGTTAAGAAGGGATATACAATTTCTTGGCCATTTGGGGAAAGATTGAAAAGGAAAATAAAAAGAGAGAACAAATCTCTAAAGAATGCGTATTTAACAGAGATTTTGAGTAATGTATCATGGAAAAGTTCAGGATCTGTGTAAATTGTTGAATTTCTCCATCATTTGTGAATTACTGCTTTGTGGTACTCTTGTTTGATTTTGGAAAACAAATTGGAAAGGTTTGGCAGAACAGGTATAGTAAAATGAATAAGAGGTAAATACAAAACCAATCTTCCAAGATTAGAGCTTGTAGTTCAAGAGAACTTTGGAGTGCCTACCTGCATAATAGAGTTTAATGTGTTGATTTGTTACCGAAGTTATAGAATTTTTATGGGGTTACTGAGGTAATATCTGTTTTCTTTTCTCATGCCATTTTCTGTGAACAAGTAGAGACCACATATGAGCTGGGATTTGTGAGTGTGGTCAAAATGGGATATGTGAGAAACACAGTTTACTCTGGATACATGACGGTTATTAAGATTTGCTTCAAACCCCACCTGTCTTATTTGTCGCCAAATTTTGGTAAAAAAATCCATTCTTGATTCATCAAATTAACTACAGAACTTTATTTATCACTATCACTGCTATTAGTGTATCCTCTTAACAGCATGCTCTTGGAAAAACTTCGATTCCCTTCGATGAGCTACTTTCGTAATGCAGGATTTTGAGCTTAGCATATACAACCCGAATGCATCATTGACTAGCAAGCAAGTTACTTGCAGCAACAACTTCTGCTCCCATCAGGCTTCTTGTCTTGATACAGCTAGTCACTGCCCTTACTCGGTATCCTATGTCTCTTCTGAAACTTCAACTTCTGGAATTCTAGTGGAAGACATTCTACACTTGAAAAGTGAACGCGACCATGAAGGATCTCTTCAGGCATTCATTACCTTCGGGTGAGTTTTAACGATTGATGCCATTCAACGATTTCTGTGTCACATTTTTGGTCAAGACGTTGCAACAATTATCATATTAAAGAGATGTGCATTTAATGCTTATCCTATAATTTCATTAGAGGATGACTACCTTCTTTCAAATTTTATTTTAAAGCATATAAGTTGAGAATATCTGCATATCTGTTGCAGTTGTGGGCAGGTTCAAACGGGGTCCTTTCTGGATGTGGCGGCTCCAAATGGTCTATTTGGACTTGGCTTTGAGAAGATATCAGTCCCCAGCATCTTGTCCCAGAAAGGTTACATTGCTGATTCTTTCTCCATGTGTTTTAGCCTCGATGGCAGAGGAAGGATTAACTTTGGAGATAAGGGGAGCCTTGACCAAGATGAGACCCCATTAAATGTGAACTCGTTACAGTAAGTGGTAATTATTCATTATTTTAAACATTGTTTTCTTTTCTTTATTACTCAACTAACTGCTGTCACTTAAATCTTTTCAGCCCAACTTACAATATCAGCATAACTCAAATTCGTGTGGGAGCTTCTCTCATTGATGGGGAAGTTACTGCTCTCTTTGACTCTGGAACCTCTTTCACATACCTTGCTGATCCTGCCTATACAAGGATTTTGGATAGTGTAAGAACTGAAAATTGTTAACTTGAAGAACTTTGCATTTTGGTGTCCAAGCATGCAACTCATATGCATTTGCTTTTGTTCCTCAGTTCCATTCACAAGCACAAGACAAGCGTCATCAACCTGATCCGAGGATCCCTTTCGAATATTGTTATGATATGAGGTTATACTTACTGTGGCCGTAGTAGTAGTTTCTTTAAAGAAATTAATAATAAATTGCAATATTAAAAACTACTCATATGTGTATATTTCACTGTTTTCAGCAATCAGAAAATGACACTTTATTTGTTTGTTTTTGGTTTGGACAGCCCTGATTCAAATACTAGTTTGATCCCTAGTATGAGCCTAACCATGAAAGGGGGAGGTCAGTTTATCGTCTATGATCCAATAATTGTCATCTCCACTCAGGTAGATATCAAAGTTATGGGTTTCCTAATCATGTATTTGAAATTAACTTAATCATTTGGTTGCATCATCTTATGGTTTATGATTGATTTGCAGCACCAACTTATTTATTGTCTAGCTATTGTGAAGAGTGAAGATTTCAATATAATTGGACGTAAGTGGTAGTTTCTGTTGTCTAATTCCAGCTCTCCTGTTTCTGAGTCTGAAGTTTATTGATTCTTGAGATGCCCTTCTAGCCTAATTTTTTGTATATGCAGCGGGATATGTTTTTCTTATAACCGCCCATTTTTCCTCAGAAGCATTTGTGAAGCAGTTTTGTTGTGCATGATTTGTAAGGTTGTATTGTATCGATCACTTACCCCCTTTATTTTTTTCCTACAGAAAACTTTATGACTGGCTACCGCATTGTCTTTGACCGCGAAAAACTCGTGCTTGGATGGAAGAAGTTCAACTGTGAGTGCCTTCCTCATGTTATTTGCATAAATAAAAGAAACCTCACTTTGAAGGAATGACATGAGTTTGTGGCCCTCATCATACAGGTTATGACATGGAGGTCTCAACAGCTGCAAAAGCCAGAAACGCTACCGGTGTGCCACCAGCTGTTGCAGCAGGCATAGGCAGTAACCCAACACCGGAATCAAGAAACAAAGCGTATGAAAAATCCGCTGCGTCGCCTGTTAACGACTTGTGTTCTTTTCACCTCATCTACCCGCACCTTCAAATTTTGATCTTGTTGTCTCTAGTAATTCCTTTTACTTCTCGTTGATCATCATTTTCACTGCGAACAAGGAGCTCGCTCGCTCGCTCACATTTCGCTAATGTCAATCATATCAGTCTTTCAGCCATAGCTAGCCAGTTCTTAGAACAGTATTCAGTAGCCATGATTGACCCTGTGGGAAAATTTGCCTTTCCCTGCTGTATGTAGAGATAGAACGGATGTAAATAGATATAGTGGAAGTGGGAGTATGCCATTTTTTCTTATTGGTCTGTAACTTTTTAGCCATTCTTCATTCATCAAGTTCTGGCGGTGTTGTACATTCAATTTCCTGATGAATGGAAACATTAAAAGTTCATTCCATTTTAGGAAAATGAGCGGAAGAGTTTGAGTAATATTTTAGACAAGTCAAATGGGCTTTGCATGTATGATTGAGGTGCGGCCCATTATACAAACTGTAGGCCCAATTTTATCTGATTGGATCATCTTATGTGTGCAACGTTACTACAATGTACTGAATAACTTTTATTAATATATAAATAATAGGGAAAAACAACAATAAAGACGCAGATAAGATAAACAACCGTGGATGGGCCATTTTGCGGTTTTCGGGCTCAATTGTGTAATAGTTTTTTTTTTTTTTTTGGCCAGGTATATAATATAAACTAGTAATATAAACAATAAGACATGGGAGGCTGCATAATTGAGTTCGATCTATCTAGAGGAGTTTGAATGTTATATATCCAAATACCACAATAATTAATTTTTAATCCTTCGATCATATGCATTACAGATACCTACATCGGGCGATAGTTTTATTTTAATTTTTCATCTTTACGTTCGTTTGTGCAAGAAGTGCGGTAATTATGCCCCCTCTCCAAGTCTTCTAAGAATTGATGATAATTAGGGTCACCAAAGTCGTTAGACATTTAATAGGCTGTTTTACAAATAAATAAAAAAAATAATAATAATTAATTTTTTAATGTCTTATTCTATTACAAGAGATCATTGAATGATGGGAAAAATATACTCGAAAAGACGGTCTACTATTGCACCTATACTGTTGTCTACTCGATTTTATACCTACCTACAAATGGACTATAACACGGAGGTTGAGGTTCCTAAGAATTTGATCCTATCAACTCCTAGTTTCAAAGGCATTAAGAATATGAAAATAAACCGTTAGATTAAACCCGTTAGTTTTTTTTTAATTATTATTTAATAAATGAGTTAGTTAAGTTAGGGGGAGGGTTGTTTTGCATGTTGATTGAGAAGAAGGCGTATCTTTGATCCTAATTTTCCATCACAAGTCTCTTCTGGATTACATGAGCGGGCGGCGCGCGATTTCAGGTCCAAGGTCTCCTGTCCACACATGGTCGCAAACACGTTTTCTTTGGACACTTGTAAGAAATCGTGTGACCTTCGAAATTTCAAATGCTAATTAAGGAATAAGATATTTTGTTTGGTACTATTATTTGATCAGATGTTTGATTTGTTGACGGATGTGTATCGATAATTAAGGTGGCAAATCAAAAGTCAAAAGTCAACGCTTTTCTTTTCAGAAATAATAAATGCAGTCGAGTCACCCAAGATGTTGGAACTTATCATTATATCGAATTGAATTTCTTTATAAATTTGTTTTTTCTTTTCATTTTCTTCTAATATTTGGGGGATTAATAAGAATTGGGGAAATGTTTTAATATCAAGTCTATTGGTTTTGTTATTAGAGTGAAATGGTTGAATAAATATCTAACGAGTCAATCAATGTCTAAGTTATTGTGGCATATTCCCTCTATTTTCTAAATAGTATCCCTTAGAAATTTGTACATAAATTAAAAAAGTGAAAAAATTTATTCTTTTACCCCCTATTTAAATTATATTGTTTTACTGTAAACTTAATGAGAATTTATGTAATATATGTAATTAATAGATCAATTAAATTAGAAATAAAATAGGAAAGTTCTTAACTTTTTATATTAGAGTTTGAAAATAGACACTCTTTAAAAAACAAAAAAAATTCTTAAGAGAAACACTCAATAGAGGGAGTACAATACAAGATATTACTATAGAAGTTTGGTCCAAATTTTTATTAATTACCTGAGTGTATTACATCTAAAGTTAGATAATATTTGGTCTAGTGAATATCCTAAAATAATTAAGGCATTCGGATGTGGAGACTAGAGAAATCTAATCTTGGTAATTCTCAAGTGCAATGGTGATAATAAGTAAACAGTTCTTTGCAGTTCAATATTTTTTCTCTCAACGACCTTTAATTATTGGATTGTCGAGAAATCCACCGTGATATGTAAAAAGTTAGGGGCATGATATTTGCAGCGACGGAATCGATATTTGCAGCGACATTTTCGTGTGAAAAGACCGAAATGCCCTTGGGGTAAAAAAAAAAAGAAAAAATTTAAAATTTTCAATCTGCTGGAATAATTTAAAAAAAAAAAATTTTCCAGAACCATCGCCGGTCGCCGGCGATGGTTCTGGAAATCCCCTTACCTTCATATTTTTGATATTTGCAGTAACCACCGGGCGGATCTTCCGCATTCCGATAAAAAAATTCACAATTTTGACAAAATTACTAATAAATTCGGACATAATACAAGTAAAATAATTAATAAAACTACATAAAAAAAGAAAAAAAAACCAAAGTGTCGCCGGTGGTTACTGCAAATATCAAAAATATGAAGGTAAGGGGGGGGGGGTGTACCATCGCCGGCGATGGTTTATACAAAATATAAACCATCGCCGGCGATGGTTCTGGAAATTTTTTTTTTTTTAAATTATTCCAACAATTGAAAATTTTAAATTTTTTCTTATTTTTTTTTACCCCAAAGGCATTTCGGTCTTTTCACACAAAAATGTCGCTGCAAATATCGATTCCGTCGCTGCAAATATCAATTCCGAAAAGTTATCATGGTAGTAATGCGACAACAAAGGCCAAATTAGTGTTTTGTCGTAATTACTCACACACGAGGAGATCAATTTTTAACGTTTCCATGGGCTTTTGGGAAAGTAAAAAGGAGATCAATGTGTATTTGTACGGGAAAAAGAAAAGCAGCCACTATCAAAATTTCACGTGTCCAAATCCAAAAGACTCGAAAGGCTTAAAAAAGGCATTTGCGGCACGCGCGTTTCTCCACTTTTGTTTTGAACTTCATCCCAATTCTCAAATCTAATGAGAACGCATTTACTCAGTATTTTTTTTTTTTTCTAGCAACTACAAAGTGAACTTCATGAGCGGGACGAAATAAATAGTAAATAATTAGACATTGATTTAAATAGACTTTTACTTTTTTTTTCTTCTCTTTCTTTCTTTAATAATTTAGAGATTTATGGAGACACAGAAATCACATTTTCGGAGACAATTGTCACCTTAAACTGACACCTACCTAAAAATCAGGAGTGTTTATTAAACAGCCAATCCAAATAAACCAGCCAATCCAAACCATGTAAGTTAAATAAATTGGCTTATTTGGTTTTTGAATCGGGTGAATAACTGCACCCGAATTCTTAAATGGTTAAATAGTTTGGAATTAGATTTGTGTCTCAATTCAAATAAGAGACCCGAATAAGCCAAATAAAATAATAATATATATAAAATATATCGATCGATTGTTATTTTAAATTATTATGTTGAAGAAAACTTTGTGGTTGACTGATTGTTATTGGTTGACTGATTGTTATTTAAAACGTTCATTTTTGGTGTTTTACTCCTTGTATATTTTAAATAATTGGATAAATATTTTTTTTGTATATTTTAAATTCTTTAAAATTTTATTTGGCTTATTATTTGGGCCCCAGACCAAATAAGCCATGATTTAAATGGTTTGGATTTGATTGGTTTGGTTTTTTACTTTTTGGCGTTTGGGTGGGGATTTTTTTTTGGAAAACCCAAATAAGTGAATCCAAATAAGTCATTCACCCAATTAAAATCCGAATGTAAAAACTAGGAAATGTCCAAAAAGAATTGGTGGCTGTAAGGGAAAGAGAGAAGCTACAAAGTAGAAGAATTATAAACTGAAAAAACTGATGATTTCTCACTTGCGACTAATGTAACATTAACGTGACGTAAAAAAAATTACGTAATGTGATAACTACACTCATTTAACAGTTATTGTTCGATTGATTACTACATCAATCACTATGAAAATATTCGACATTTTAACGATGTTTGGAAAAAAAAGACACGAGACTCCAAAAACGAATTTGATTCCCTTTCCCAATTTCATATACTAATATACAAATTCTTATTTCCATTTCAGTTGCATCTTATAATAATAATAATTTGGATTTGACTAAGAGTAAGAGTGATTAATTAAACATGGAGGGAACCTAAGTAACAAGCATATTATTATAATTTCTCAGCCATTATCCTTTCTTATTAACTTAGTAATTAACAAACAAACTGTCCAGTTGGTTCCAAGTCATTTTCCTTAGGGGGCCCACACACAGCCCAAGGTGGATAAACTGAGATATTGCTCCGCCTCGTAGTTTCCCCACATAAGCTTCTAAAAATAAAATTAAAAAATATTTTGCCACATAAATAAAAAAAAATTTAAACCGGAAGGCCAGGCCAGATGCATAGAATTATTATTATTATTATTATTATTATTATTATTTTATTATATATATAATTGTTTTACAAATGTTATAAGGGTAATAATATTGCTTGCTCCATCAAATTTAAGGGCTTTGTTTCGGCACTAATATGAGCTTTTACTGTCTGAAATGGGAAGTGTTGTGTCCGGTTTGGCAGCTAAGTTCGGTTCAGCCCAAAAAACTTTAAATATAGTAATAATTAGTATTGACAACGGTGCTGGTTAGATCCATAATGAAGAGGCGTTACTAGAGAGATTTTCTGACGATTATACTTACACAACGAGGAATCGACGAGCATTGATGGAAGACAACAATAAAAAAGAAGAGATCGATAGTTTATAAATACAAAGGTTATGAGTCAAGTAAATAAACATGATTCACTTTAAGCAAAATTATATACAAATAACTCAAAAGTTGTAAGAGACTAAAAAGCTGGAAAAAAAAAAACTCAGAAAAATATTTAACAAAAGATCACGTAATTATTTGTATTTTGCCAGTTTTAAATTGCCATAGGTGCGTCCAATGAGTTATTTGTACTTTTCATAACAGTAGTAGGGATGAGTTTATAGTTACATCAGAGTTGAAGAAACTAAATGTAATTTGCCCTCTTATTTAACAGGAGGCTTGTATTTTTCCACGTTTACTTACAAATTTACTGGAATTGTGGGTAAAATACATTGTCACCAATGGTCCAGTACTCGACTAGTTTATTATTGACGTTTTCTTTGAAGCTTTCGTTCTCCGGGGAGCGCTGACTCATTCCTTTTTCTGACTATTGTTTTCCGACCATTCCACCCCAATCAATTACCATACTCTTTAATGGTAGACTTGACCAACAACCGACGGGTGAAAAAAGAAGTGAGACTTCACTGTTTTCTTCTTCAATCTACCGTTTAACTGAAGTTTGGAGCTTTGAAACTCTTCCAAAAAATGGTGGGTCCTGCAAGTTGCGACCATCAACGGTTAACCTCCACCATCTTGGCTTTCGTCTTCACACGTCTTTTTGTTTTCGCTCACCTCATTATCAACCACCCCACCTTCCTTCCTTCCTTCCTTCCTATTTCACAAATTATTTTCTTTTTTTTTTTTTTTTGGATGAAGGAAAAAAAATTAAGAATTTCCGTAATCTACTGTATAGTTCAGGAATTCAACTCAACCCTTTTCTCAGGTTTGCACTTTCTTCAATCCCTTTTCTTTTTTCCCCTTAATTTCTCTCTCTCTCTTAAGTCATAATAGCCTTTTCCTCAACTGCTCTCTTTTTTTCCTCTTTCTGTCTTTTTAAGTAGCAGAAAAAGGAAAAAAGACTTGTACACGCAGTCACACACCATCGAGGAACATACACGTTTACTTAATACTTTTGTTTTGCTTATAATAGAATAGGAGCTCAGGATTTGTTATAGCCATTGAGAATTCTTGTTTTTTTTTAGTTTCTCTGGAGCTTGCATAGTTACATACTTGGAGCTTCGGAATGGGCTTTAGGTTAGCGGGTAGAATTATGGATGATAAAGCTGTAATTTTGATGGGTTTAATGGTAATGATGGTTTGGGTTTCGGGTATGCAGAGGTGTGAAGCTTTTGGTACGTTCGGGTTCAATATCCATCACAGATATTCTGACTCTGTGAGAGGTTTCTTGGACCTTGACGATGACTTGCCGGAAAAGGGTACGTCGGACTACTTCACCACCATGTCACGGCGTGATCACCTCATTAAGGGACGCCATCTCGCTGACACCACCACTCCAGTCATTTTTGCCGATGGAAACGACACCCTCCGGATTCCTCCTCTCGGATTGTACGTTTTGCTGTTTTTAGATTCTACTTTGTACCTGTATTATGTCTATAATTTTCTTTTTCTTTTGTTTTCGTTCGCTGGAATTCCGGCAAACTAAAACCTGAGCTGATGGAAGTATTCTTCTTGTTTTCAAAATGATGTGCATATATTTCGTATGCCTTTTCCATTCTTTGTAAAGCTATATTCATTCATTCCTTTATTTATTGTTTGGTTTTGACAAGAAAGATTCCAGTTTTAAGACTAGTAGACTATTAGAGTAATGAAAACCTTTTTCAAAACCTGACCTTTAGTAGATTGATGGATTTTTTTCCCGGTTACTGGAAACTTTTGATTTCTACCATGATCCCAGAATCTAGAAGTGAAATTTGAAGTACTTTCCCTCTCTTCTTTCTCATCTTTCATTTCTTAGTGTAAAACATTGATTTCTTTGTTTACATGGTATCTATCGGCCATGGTATGCGAGAGAAATACTAAAATTAGTCTGCCCCTGAAAATATGAATGTTCCTATTGACTAATTTTTTTGGGGGTGAATCTGCAGCTTGTATTATGCAAATGTCTCCATTGGTACGCCGAACTTGTGGTTTTTGGTAGCACTGGACACTGGAAGTGACTTGTTTTGGCTGCCTTGCGATTGTCAAAGTTGTGTGCGAGGCTTGAAATCGAGTTCAGGGCAAGTATGTTATTTAATCAGATTTATCCGACTTGTTCAGGCCGTTTACTTGTTTGTTTCTCTTAAGATTATGTGCTGATATCCAGCCTCATGGTTTCCATTCTTTTCCTCTTTCTGTTCGAGCAGCGAATAGATTTCAATATATACAGTCCCAACACATCCTCAACAAGCCAGGTTGTTCCCTGCAACAGTACCCTGTGTGGTGCACGCAGGGCATGCTCAGTTTCACATAATGCTTGTGCATATAAAATTGAGTACCTTTCGAATGGAACATCATCTGCGGGGGTATTAGTAGAGGATGTTTTGCACCTGGCCACAGATGATAGTCAACTGAAAGCTGTTGAAGCACCAATCACTTTAGGGTAAGCACACTTGTCTTATTACCATTTTTGGCAGCTATTGTTGATCAATAAAAATGCGTGAAATGTCAGCTATTGTTGGCGGTCGGGGCATGGAAGGGGATGTGGAGTGTTAATTCATGATGTTTCTTTTATTTCAGCTGTGGAATAATAGAAACTGGTGGGTTTTTGGATGGTGCTGCTCCTAATGGTCTATTTGGGCTAGGCATGGATAATATATCAGTTCCAAGTACATTAGCATCAAAAGGCCTGGCTGCAAATTCTTTTTCGATGTGTTTTGGGCAGGATGGAATTGGTAGAATTGTTTTTGGAGATCGCGGAAGCTCTGACCAGGGAGAAACACCTTTTAATCTTTACCAACCACAGTAAGTTGTCATTATACACTTTTTCTATGCTTGTTCTGCTAAGCAAAATTTTTTCCCGTTTACAATGACATTCAGTTTTAGCTAATTCATTTCTTTCCCTCTAAAATTTTACCTAGCCCAACTTACAACGTCAGCCTCACACAGATTACTGTGGCAGATAATGTCACTAGTGTTGATTTCTCCGCAATATTTGATTCTGGCACATCATTTACATACCTGAATGACCCAGCTTACTCAATTATAACTCAGAATGTAAGTCGGTTGTTTTGTAGTTTTGAATATGATATGTATTTCAAGTTTTACTCAAAATGTGCTACGGTTTTGCAGTTCAATTCTCGAGTGCAACAGCCACGTTATCAATCTGATCCCCAATCTACTTTTGAGTATTGCTACTCGATAAGGTTCTTTAAGTCCAGAAGACACATTTTCATCTATTTCATTTTCCCGGTATTGCTGTTATTGTTGGACCATTGACAGACTTCCTTAACTCTTCTTGCAGTCCAACTGAAACAAGCATTCAGCTTCCTCATTTGAATCTCACAATGAAAGGTGGAGCGCAATTCTTTGTTACCAGTCCAATAGAAAGATTAGCCCTAAAGGTAAGAATGCTCTCATGGTTTAGTATCTTAGATATTCGCGTAAGCGTCTGTAACACATTCCTAATATATACAGGGAGGAGGATATGTATACTGTTTGGCAATCGTCAAGAGTAGTGATATCAACATTATTGGACGTAAGTACCACAACTTACTTTTATTGTTGCCATAATTCAATGGATGTGTTACCTTCCTAGATATCCTAGATATTAATGTAGAAGGATGTCTGAGTTGGCTTATCTCTGGATTTTCTTCGGCTGCTTATTTTGGAGTTCTTGTAGTACAGTTTTAACAAAAGACTGCCACGTCTGTGACATGACAAATGATAGGATATCTGATTCATTAGATTCCTTGCCTATTTAGAGCTATCCTGTAGCGTGTTCCAAGAATTGCTTTCTGAAAACATTTTGTGGATTTTGGTGCAGAAAATTTTATGTCTGGTTATCGCATTGTTTTCAACCGTGAGAAGATGGCTTTGGGCTGGAAAGCGTCTGACTGTAAGTTCACCTCCCTGTGTGTGATTTCTAGACATGCATTTTGCCATTCCTTATGTGAATGAACCTTTGATTTAAGCAATGGCATTATTATTCAGGCAATGATGCAGTGCAAACTAACACCGGATCGACTCCATTCCCGATAAACCAACAGAACCCAACTGGAGCTCCTTCACCTTCTGCTGTAGTGCCAGAAGCCACAGCAGGAAAGACCAGCGGTTCTCCCGGGTCGTCATCATTTATACCACAAAATCCCTCTGGTAGCAACGCCCTGAGTACAAGTTCCTTAGCTTGCAAGCTCCTGCTTTTCTTGCTCGCCCTCGTCTGCCACTATTCTATCATTCTTTCATAATAGATTTCACCATTTTGTACACAAATCGTGCAATATTTTATACTAGTAGAGGTAGATTATGACCAATTGGTTGAGTTTCTCACACGTGATTTGTTAGTTATGAGTTCATCAGGCGAGTTTATGTTTGTTCTGAATCATGTGTAGATATACATCGACTATCACATCTTTGTAATATTTTACATCATTGGTATAGAATAATAATACAAATATAGCTTCACTTTTTCTTCTGCTTTCTTTGTTCCAAATGAAATAAGATTACAAATGTCACCGAAACTACATTTTGAAACTAGACAAAATTTTAAGTTAATTGAATGGGAAAACAAAGAATTACACTCTCTTCCTCTTTCCAACAAAAAATGAACATATTCATCATATGCAGCTTTTGCCAAGGGACTATCGTTTTGCCAACTTGCTCTTCTTTGTATTCATCTTCTCTTTAGGGTTCAGTTTCGATTTCATCTTGATCGACTTAACTAATGCAGACAACTCGTTCTTCTCATTCTTCGAAGCGAGCTTCCTGTCCGCGAGCGATTCCTCCTTGTGTTCCTCTGTTTTGTTAGGCATGAATCCTCTACTAGGTAGCTCTGTCTGCTGCTTTAGCCCCTTGCTTTCAGTTTCAGTCCGCTGTTTCTTTGCCATTTGTCGTGCATAAGCCGCGCTCCTGTTAAACCGATAAAATACTATTAGGAGAAGAGAAAAAATCCTATACAAGCATGCAGTGAAGTTCAGCAACATAATTCAATAAGGTATCATATTGATGAAGGCAAAGTAATACAATCCTCGTAAAGCAAGAAATAATACCTTTTGAACTGAGGATCTGTGGGATCCAAAGCAAATTGGGGTGAAGTGAACAGAGCTGAAAACCTAGGATCATCAAAGTCCACAGTTGGTAACTTTCCCTCGTCCAGAAGTTCTTTGCCCTTTTTCCCTTTCATCTTTTTACGTTTCAAGTTGTAGCCTTTCATGTTGGGATTTGATGCTCCGTTATCGTCAGCAAGCAGCAACTCAAGTTCTTCTCTACTTGCCTCAGCTGCTTGAGATTCTTCTTCATTCTGCTTTCTATTTCTATCATTTCTACTCTGAGCCTCCTGCTTACTTCTTTTTGCAGAAGATTCCTCAACAAAAAAATCATCGGGTTGTTCATCAGGTTCTTGATCAGTATCATCACTGCTCGCATCTTCTGATGAGTCTTTAGATCTATTTTTACCGGATTTCTTTTTCTCGCGTCTCTTCCTGAGATAAGCCTCCCAAACCGTCTCCGATTTTTGGTCAAGACGTTGCAACAATTATCATATTAAAGAGATGTGCATTTAATGCTTATCCTATAATTTCATTAGAGGATGACTACCTTCTTTCAAATTTTATTTTAAAGCATATAACCTGAGAATATCTGCATATCTCTTGCAGTTGTGGGCAGGTTCAAACGGGGTCCTTTCTGGATGTGGCGGCTCCAAATGGTCTATTTGGACTTGGCTTTGAGAAGATATCAGTTCCCAGCATCTTGTCCCAGAAAGGTTACATTGCTGATTCTTTCTCCATGTGTTTTAGCCTCGATGGCAGAGGAAGGATTAAATTTGGAGATAAGGGGAGCCTTGACCAAGATGAGACCCCATTAAATGTGAACTCGTTACAGTAAGTGGTAATTATTCATTATTTTAAACATTGTTTTCTTTTCTTTATTACTCAAACTAACTGCTGTCACTTAAAATCTTTTCAGCCCAACTTACAATATCAGCATAACTCTTCGTGTGGGAGCTTCTCTCATTGATGCGGAAGTTACTGCTCTCTTTGACTCTGGAACCTCTTTCGCATACCTTGCTGATCCTGCCCAAACAAGGATTTTGGATAGTGTAAGAACTGAAAATTGTTAACTTGAAGAACTTTGGATTTTGGTGTCCAAGCATGCAACTCATATGCATTTGCTTTTGTTCCTCAGTTCCATTCACAAGCACAAGACAAGCGTCATCAACCTGATCCGAGGATCCCTTTCGAATATTGTTATGATATGAGGTTATACTTACTGTGGCAGTAGTAGTAGTAGTTTCTTTAAAGAAATTAATAATAAATTGCAATATTAAAAACTACTCATATGTGTATATTTTATTTCCTTCTCCTTTCACTGTTTTCAGCAATCGGAAAATGACAATTTATTTGTTTTGTTTTGGGTTTGCTCTGTGATGGACAGCCCTGATTCAAATACTAGTTTGATTCCTAGCATGAGCCTAACAATGAAAGGGGGAGGTCAGTTTATCGTCTATGATCCAATAATTGTCATCTCCACTCAGGTACATATCAAAGTTATTGGTTTCCTAATCATGTATTTGAAATAAACTTAATCATTCAGCTGCATCATCTTATGGTTTATGATTGATTTGCAGCACCAACTTATTTATTGTCTAGCTATTGTGAAGAGTGAAGATTTCAATATAATTGGACGTAAGTGGTAGTTTCTGTTCCAGCTCTCCTGTTTCTGAGTTTGAAGTTTATTGATTCTTGAGATGCCCTTCTAGCCTAATTTTTGTAAATGCAGCGGGATATGTTTTTTCTTATACCCGCCCTTTTTTTTTTTTCTCAGAAGCAGTTGTTTTTTAAAAGTGTCAGCTTAATCTGGCATGGCAGGGAACTCTTCTTGCATTTTTTCTTTATGTCAGGGTATAATGACTAAATATCATTCATTCAGAATATACTATTCTCAATAGTATATAGTCTATATATGGTGAGATACCATCTTAAATTGCTATTTGCTCAATTAGATAGAGCTTACTCCTTACACTAGTCAAAAGCCATGGTAGGAAATTGTATTTTGTGAAGCAGTTTTGTTGTGCATGATTTGTAAGGTTGTATTGTATCGATCACTTCCCTTTTGTTTTTCATACAGAAAACTTTATGACTGGCTACCGCATTGTCTTTGACCGCGAAAAACTCGTGCTTGGATGGAAGAAGTTCAACTGTGAGTGCCTTCCTCATGTTATTTGCATAAATACAAGAAACCTCACTGTGAGCTCATGACATGCGTTTGTGGCCCTCATCATACAATACAGGTTATGACATGGAGGTCTCAACAGCTGCAAAAGCCGGAAACGCTACCGGTGTGCCACCAGCTGTTGCAGTAGGCATAGGCAATAACCCGGCCAACGCCGTCATCAGGAAACAAAGCGCATGAAAAATCCGCTGCATCGCCTGTTAACCACTTGTGCTCTTTTCACCTCATCTACCGGCACCTTCAAATTTTGATCATGTTGTCTCTAGTAATTCCTTTTACTTCTCCTTGATCGTCATTTTCACTGCGAACAAGGAGCTCGCTCACATTCGCTAATGTCAATCATATCAGTCTTTCAGCCATAGCCAGCCAGTTCTTAGAACAGTATTCAGCAGCCATGATTGACCCTGTGGGAAAATTTGCCTTTCCCTGCTGTATGTAGAGATAGAACGGATGTAAATAGATATAGTGGAAGTGGAGTATGCCTTTTTTTCTTTTTGGTCTGTAACTTTTTAGCCATTCTTCATTCATCAAGTTCTGGCGGTGTTGTACATTCAATTTCCTGATGAATGGAAACATTAAAAGTTCATTCCATTTTAGGAAAATGAGCGGAAGAGTTTGAGTAATATTTTAGACAAGTCCAATGGGCTTTGCATGTATGATTGAGGTGCGGCCCATCATACAAACTGTAGGCCCAATTTTATCTGAATAATTTTTTTAATATAAAAAAATATATGTATAAATAATAGGGAAAAACAACAATAAAGACGTAGATAAGATAAACAACCGTTGATGGGCTTTTCGGGCTCAATTGTGTAATAGTTTTTTTGGCCAGTTAAATAATATAAAAAACTAGTGCATTCGATCTATCTAGAGGAGTTTGATTATCATATTTAATGTTATATACCTGATAATTAATTTTTTTAATATCTTATTTTATTACAAGAGATCAAACTCGAAAAGACGGTCTATTATTGTACCTATACTGTTGTCTACTCAATTTTATACCTACAAATGGACTGACTATACCACGGAGGTTCCTAAGAATTTGATCCTATCAACTCCTAGTTTCAATGGTATTAAGAATAGGGGCATGATATTGCAGTAACCGTTTCGATATTTGCAGTAACATTTTCTTGTGAAAAGTCTAAAATACCCCTAACATTTAAAAAAAAAAAAATCCCAAAATATCGCCGGCATTTTTTGAAATGGTGGTTAATTACCTTTGTCTTCTTTATTCTCTCCATTTTCTATATTATCGCGCCTGCCTAATCCCACTAGTATTCCCTATGCAAGCTCATTTAAACTAAAAATAATTAAAAATGGAAACATCAATATCGGTCTAATGTTATTTCTTTTTTAGATAAACGAATTTATGAGTTTTGTTTTTAACGGAATTAATTATTTTTAAAACATAAATGCGTGACTAAATTTTCAAAGATAAATAAATTCCCCAAATTCATTTATACGGAGATTTTATGTATTTCAAAAAATGCCGTAAATTACTTCCTCTAAAATTTTATTGAATTACAAATTAAAATTTCAGTTATATAATTATGTTTTGCTTTTTCTTTTTTATAACAACTCAAAAATGATTTACGGGGGTTCTTTTTGAAAAACCTAAAATTCGTTTTTCATTAAATAATACTCCCTCCGTCCCCCTCAAAGAGTCCACTTTCAAAACAAAATCTTGTCCCATTTAAAGAGTCCACTTTCAATTTAATTACATTACATACCGTTACTAATATAACAATGTGTGGTTCACAATTAACCATTATTTCTAAAGTAAGGATATAAATGAAAAATATAGTGGTAAATTACTTATTTTAGGTGTTGTACCTCACAACCCATAATAAGTTGTACACATTTCAAAGTGGACTCTTTGAGTGGGACGGAGGGAGTATTTATTTTTTTTAAATGAATAAAAACTTAGAAACATGTTGGTGAAATGTTTTCAATGAAAATAATTATTTAATTTTTTAAAAATTCTTTTAAATATAATTATTTTTATTTATTTTAAAATTCATTTTAGTGGAATTCGTTTCTTAATGAAATTAATTAAAAAAAGAAAAAATTAATTATGGAATTCGTTTATTAATGAAATTACTAAAAATCAAAACAAAACGAATTCCATGCATTCGTTTCCTTCAAGATTTTTTTTTTTTGGTTAGTTTTGAAGAAAACAAAGTTGGGAGATTCGTTTTCAAATGAAAACGAATCCCCCAACTTCGTTTTCTATAGTTTGGGAATTCAATTTTTTTTTTGTTTGTTTTGGTAATTTTATGCCCCAAAAGTTAATATTAAGGTAAAAAAATCTTGGAACTTGTCATTATATCGAATTGAATTCAATTTCTTTATTATCAAAAAAAAATTTTGAATTTTCTTTTCTTTTTCTTCTAATATTTGGGGGATTAATAGAATTGGGGAAATGTTTTAATATGAAGTATATTGGTTTTGTTATTAGAGAGAAATGGTTGAATAAATCTCTAATGAGTCAATCAATGTCTAAATTATTCTGGCATATTCCCTCTATTTTCTAAATAATATTTCCTTAAAGATGTACACATAAATTAAAAAAGTGAAAAATTTATTCTTTTATTTCTATTTAAATTAGCTTGTTTTATTGCAAGCTTAATGAGAATTTGTGTAATGTATGTATGTACATTTGGAAAAAGAGTGTAATTAATAGATCAATTAAATTAGGGATAAAATAGAAAAGTTCTTAACCATTTGTATTAGAGTTTGAAAAAAGGATACTTTTTAAAAAATTTTAAAAAAAATTCTTAAGGGAACACTCTTTAGAGAACAACAGAGGTAGTACAGTACAAGATATTACTATAGAAGTTTGGTCCAAATTTTTATTAATGACCTGACTTTATGACATCTAAAGTTAGGTAATACTTGGTCTAGTGAACATCCTAAAGTAATTAAGGACATGTTCTTTAGGTTAGATTTGAAACAATATTTGAAATTTGGTTTTGTAAAAATAATTTTATAATAAGTTTTTATCACTTTCAATACAATTTTTTACTATTTATCTATATTTTTTTATATTTTTAATACACTTTTTATATTATTATCACTTTCAATACAATTTTTTACTATTTATCTATACTTTTTTATATTTTTAATACACTTTTTATATTATAAAATTATTTTTCAAAATCAAGTTTCAAACTCAACATAAAGAACATGCACATGCATTCAGATGTGGAGACCAGAGAAATTGAATCTTGGTAATTCTCAAGTGCACTGGCAGTAGTAGATAACCAGTCCTTTGCAGTTCAATCTTTTTCCTCCTAATAACCTCTAATTATTGTATTGTCGAGATATCAGCCATGATGTGTAAAAAGTTATCTTAGTAGCAATGCGAAATGGAAAGCCAACAAAGGCCAAATTAGCGATTTTGTCGTAATTACTCACACACAAGATCAATTTTTAACGTTTCCATGGGCTTTTGTGAAAGAAAAAAAGAAAGTAAAAAGGAGATCAATACTCCGTATGTATTTGTACGTGTCCAAATCCAAAAGACTCGAAAGGCTTAAAAAAAGGCATTTGCGGCACGCGCGTTTCTCCACTTTTCTTTTGAACTTCATCCCAATTCTCAAATCTAATGAAAACGCATTCACTCGTGGAAATAGCGCTAATTTTTTTTTTTTTCTAACAACTACAAAAGAGAACCGCTTAATAACTATTAAACGGAATTGATATTCGCAGTAACCGTTTCGATATTTGCAGTAACATTTTCTTATAAAAAGTCTAAAATACCCCTGACACTAAAAATAAAATAAAAAAATTTAAATCCTCTCTACGTAAGTTTTTTGCAGTGCAGACCATTTCATTCTGCACTGCAAAAAATTAAATCATGCAAAGTAGAGCCGTGTGGATTCACAAAATCGGATAAAAATCGAGACGAATCGGATCGGAAAAAGGTGAGTGGCTAAAGTTAATATTTTTTTCGGTATTGTTTTATTTGTTGTTTTGATTATTTTGGTTGTAATATGTCCGGATTTGTTAGTATTTTGCCCGAAATTTTAAATTTTTTTCCTGGATTGGCGAAGGTCTGCCCGGTGGTTACTGCAAATAAGGGGGAGTGAAATACCACCGGTGCCCGGCGGTATTTTTTTTTTTAGTGTCAGGGGTATTTTAGACTTTTCACAAGAAAATGTTACTGCAAATATCGAAATGGTTACTACGAATATCATGTCCCATATTAAAATGCACTCTTTGAATGAGATGAAATAAATAATAAATAGTTATATATTGATTTAAACAGACTTTTGGCCTTGTTTGGCAAGTTTCTCAAAACCATGTTTTGAGAAAAGTTTGAATTTTATAATAATTTTTCATCATTTTCAATACACCTTTTTACATTTTTCAATACACCTTTTTACATTCCCAATACAATTTTAATATTATAAAATCAAAATAAATCTCAAAACCATGTTTTGAAAATCATACCAAACAGGACTTTCTGTTTTTCATTTCTTTCTTTAATAACTTAAAGATTTAGGGGGTGCTTGGTTGGGGGTTTTGGGAGAGGGGAATGGCAATGGAAATTAAATGGGGTGTTTGGTTTTGGGGTTTCATTCCCCGGACCCCACCCCCATATCCCACTTTTCTTCCATCATCCATTCCCCTCCATTTTGGGGGGAATGGGAATCATTCCCCAATGAAATCATTTTTTGTGTGTATTTTTTATTTTTTAAAAATTTTAAGTGCTAAAATTCATCATTATAATATATTTTAACACAAATAGTTTATAATATATCAAAATTTAAATGTAAAAAAAATTAAAATAAATTTTAATCCTAAAAGTTTATTTGTGAACCAAACACCATCTATGGTAATGATAGTCATTCCCTATCACAAACCAAACAACACCAATGCTATCATTCCCTCTACTATCATTCCCCACTATTATCATTCCCATTCCCATTCTCATTCCCCTCTACGAACCAAACGGCCCCTTATACAGTCAGAGAAATCAGATTTTCAAGGCAATCGCCACCTTAAACTGCCACCTGCCTAAAAACTATGAAATGTCCAAAAATAATTGGGGGCTGCAAGGGAAAGGGAGAATCTACAAGATAGGAGAATTATAAAGTGAAAATATTCATTATTTCTCACTTATGACTAATGTGATATTCACGTGAGGATACCTACACTCATTTAACATTCATTGTTTGGTTGATTACCACAACAATCACTATAAAAATATTCGAATTTTAACGTTATTCGTAAAAAAAAAAAAAAAAAACACGAGACTCCAAACTCAGAATTTGATTCCCTTTCCCAATTTCATATACAAATTCTTATTTCCATTTCAGTTGAACCTTACAATAATAATAATTTGGATTTGACTAAGAGTAAGAGTGATTAATTAAACATGGACGGAACCTAACAAGCATATTATTATAATTTCTGAGCCATTATCCTTTCTTAACTTAGTAATTAACAAACTGTTTTTTAGCAACAGTAAAATAATGAAAAGATAAGACAAAAAAAAGGAAATTGGACAATTTTGCCCTTAAAAATTTGATTCCGTTAGTGGGTTAACGGAGCTGTTTTGACGTTGTGTCAATTTTTGTAACAAATTGCAAGGTTTGTGACAAAAAAGTAATTTTGCATAGGTTGTGTAAATTTTTGTAACAAATGACAAGGTTTGTGATGAAAAAAGTAATTTTTCAAATATTGTGTCAATTTTTGTAACAAATGACAAGATTTGTGATCAAAAATTCAGTTCACTCTTATAGTTATATCAAAGTTGAAGTAACTAAATGTAATTTGCCCTTTTATTTAACAGGAGACATGTCTTTTTCCTCGTTTACTTACAAGAAGTAAAAATGGCAATTTTAGTCCCTTTTATTTAGACGCGTGGTAATTTTAGTCTCTTACATTTTATCATGGCCAAAATGGCCCCTTATATTTGCATGTTGTGGCATTTTCAGTTCATATTACCGGTTATATCAAGTTTTTAAAAGTCAAACTTCCGATCAACGGTTTTTAAAACCTTTTTTGAATGAAAAATAATAATTAGAGTTTTTTACGATTTTCATATTCTTTAGTGGCCCAAATATTAATTTTTGTCCCAAATTTACTATTAATTCTTCTCCAAATTCATATACCTTTTTGGTGTGCATAAAATTGAATCTCCATTGGGTCTAGCCCAATGGACTAAAACAAAGATAAACAGTGAAGGATAAAAAAGACGCATATAGAGCTCTGAACCATGCTTAGGTCGGTAAGATCGTTCAAACCAAGTCAAGAAGTATTTTTGTTACAAACTTAGATCGGTCATAACCATAAAACCGAGCCGGACAGTGTATCTCGTAAAAGGTTAGGTCGGACCTTAGACTTTAGCATGCCTTGATCATTCCCTCACATTTCTATCATGATAATTGGCCTAACCGATCTAAGATAGTTAGATCGGCCCACACTGTTTAACTGACATAGTAGGTGAAAATTGTCATAGATTAGGTATATCTTTTATGTTGCACGCAGAGATTTCCAGATCTTCTAAGAGAGGGAGAAATCCATGAAATCCGGTCAAGATTGTAGCGTCCACGCCACGCTAAACAGAAGGAGTAGGTGAACAAGTCAATCATGAAGGTTCAACGGACACATTTCAACTTGGAGGTATATATACTAAGTCTTCAGACTTAGTGAGGTACGCAATCTTTATCATTTTGAGCAATTATCTTACTGTTTATCTTCTCCAACCCTTCTAACTTGATCGTCGGAGCTTATACAGGGGGGAAAGCCCCGCTTTTCTCTTGATCAATCCGCAGTCATCACCGAAACAGTGCGAAATGCTCCAACATCCTTGCTGATCCGAGCTACCTAGATCGGTTCCCAGCTTGTTCGTTTCTCTCCGCAGCAAAGCTTCATACAAATTGGGCCTGCTTTTCAAGAAGTTTCATCTGGGCCATAAGAAGCACCGCCTGAAGTGCATTTTTTGCGTCACATCACTTTCTACTCCCACCTCTGCTGTAGACCGCCTCCCTTCCCTTCATCCACCTTTACAATTGCCCAAGCTACTAGCCCATCTGGGTTTCCATGCCCTTCCAACAATTATACCCACAAGAAATCTGTATCTTCAGACATGACCCAACATCATAATCATCCCTAGAATCATTCCCCATATTGTGGGTATTCTCAGAATTTCCAAAAATGCATTCACCACAGCTGCCATAATCTATTTAATTTCCTTCCTACGTTTATGAACACAGATAATATATAGCACACCTAAAGAAATTAAAGGAACACACAAAGAACAAATGGGGAAAAAAACTAAAGAAAGATTTATCTCTCTCAATTTTCAACACTGCAAATAACAAGACATCAAAAAACTCTCACTACAGATAAAACAGAGTTCCAGAGAGAATTCTAACTAAATTCCACAAGAAAGAAAAAAAAAAAAAAAGAATGAAAAAAAAAATAAATAAGTATATATATTTTCTTAGCAATAATAATATCTTCAGCAATAATTTTCTTAGCAATAATATCTTCAGCAATAATTTAGGGCAATAATTTTCTTAGCAATAATATCTTCAGCAATAATTTAGGGCAATAATTTTCTTAGCAATAATACATATATTTATATATATACACACACACACACATTGGCGAGAGAAAAAGAAAGCGGAGAAAGAAAACTCAAATGGAAAGATAAATACTAAGAGGATGAAAGATTATGTGATAGAAAATGAAAAGGACATGAATGGCTGAAAATATATATAAATGGTGTGCATAAAATTGAACTTCCATTGGGCCTGGCCCAATGGACTAAAGCGAAGATAAACAGTAAAGATAAAAAGATGCATAAGAAGTCCAGAACCCTGCTTAGGTCGGATAGATCCTCAAAACCGAGCCAGATAGTATAACAATCAAAGGTTTAGGTCGGACAATGACTTCGGTATGCCTTGTTAGTGTCCCTCATATCTATATCATGATAATCGGCCTAACCGAGCTAAGACAGTTAGGTCGGATTAAGCTATTTTACTGACACAGTAGGTAAAGATCATCATAGGGTTAGGTATATATTTTGAAATATATGCAGAGATTTCCCAAATCTTCAAGGAGGAAGAAGCCCATGAAATCCGGTCATGACAACACAAAGCGTACACGCCACGCTAAACAGAAGGGAGCAGGTGAGCATGCCAATTATGAAGGTTCAACGGGCATATCTCAGTCTGGAGGTATATATACTAAGTCTTCAGACTTACTGAGGTACGCGACATTTTACCATTTTAGCACTTTGTCAATACTATTCATCTTCTTCCACCTCTCTAACTTGATCGTCGGAGCTTATACAGGGGGAAAGCCCCGCTCTTCTCTCGGTTATTTTACAGTTATTGTCGGAACAGTCTTCAATCGCGATTCTCTTCACCATTCTTGCTGATCCGAGCTACCCGGCTCGGTCCCCAGTGCAGCTATCTCCCTTTGCAGTGAAGTTTCCATCAGTTTGGGTTGTGCTGTTCAAGAGATTTCTTTGGGCCGTAAGAAGCATCCCTAGACGAACATTTTGCGTCACATCAATAAATATAAATTAAAAAAACATAATGAGTAGTAAATTAATTGAAAGTTGTGAAACCAAGTTAATACAGTTTTGTATGTTAGTCCAATATCTCATGAATGTATGTGTGCCATGAGTATGATATGATAAATAAAACATTAATATTATTTTTATTTTAATTTTAATTTTAATTTGAAATATATAATGTTATATGTCTAATGACACATTACATATGAAAGCTTGTTAGGCTATAAATATTAATATGAAAATAATAGCTTTTAATTTAATAACTATATGTATGGGCAAAGGTGCATTTTTGCCACTAACGTTTTTCTCAAGGTCCAACTTTGCCACTAATGTTTTTTTAGGTCCAAAAATGCCACCGACGTTTTTAAAATGGTCCAACTTTGCCACTAATGTTTTTTTAAGTCCAAAAATGCCATTGACTTTTTAAAATGTTCCAACTTTGCCCCTGACTTCTTCTTCTCCACCTTCTTCTTCTTCATGTAAAATCACCAGCATAGCATTTTACAGAGCAGAGAGAAAAAAAAAAAAAAACTCCAACCGACAGCACAAGGTTAGAATCAGATTCTTCAGAAATCAAGCTAAATTTTGGCAAGAAAAGTCCAATCAGTTATATTCAGTTCATCCAAACTTGTATTGCTTTGGTTTGTAAGATTAGCTTGAAACTAACCGATGAATCACAAGAACATGGAACAATTTCGAATTCAAAGCACCATTACCACATCACAAATCAGTTCAATTCCAGAGAAAGGGAAAATGAAAACTAGTTCATGCTCTAACTAGAACCAGCGAAAACACATACACAAAAAGAGTAACCCACAAGAAGTTGAAAAATATGAACAGAGGATATAATCAAAATCAGTTCAATTCCTGACTTCTTCTTCTCCACCTTCTTCTTCTTCTTCTTCTTCTTCTTCTTCTTCCAGTTTTGGAAATGCAATATGAAACCCAGCAATTTTAATATATAAAATGCGAAATTCAAATAAAAATAGTAATTCTTCTTCACCATCATTTCATCGCATCATTCAAAGTGCATTCATTCCAGTTTCCTCGCATCATCATCTTCATCACCATCATCTCAAACGAATAAAATAAAATAAAATAAAATAAAAAAAGATAAACTTTGCAAATGAATCTACCCAGAAAGTGGATTTCATATTGCATTTCCAAAACTGGAAGAAGAAGAAGAAGAAGAAGAAGAAGTCATGGAGATGCAGAAGAAGAAGAAGAAGAAGGTGGAGAAGAAGAAGTCAGGGGCAAAGTTGGAACATTTTAAAAAGTCAATGGCATTTTGGACCTAAAAAAACATTAGTGGCAAAGTTGGACCATTTTAAAAACGTCGGTGTTATTTTTGGACCTAAAAAAATATTAGTGGCAAAGTTGGACCTTGAGAAAAACGTTAGTGGCAAAAATGCACCTTTGCCCCTATATGTATTATATACCAATTTTCATTTATTGAATAGTTTCTTGAAAGGAGTATAATATTACCCGTATTATATATAGATAATTAAAATTAATTGAATATTAGCAATAATTTTCAGCTCACATCTTTATGACTTATGATAAGAAAAAACTAGTCAGAGTATACCGTGCTATGCAGTGGTATCCTACAATACGGAAATTAAATAAATAATTTTCAGAAACGTAGCTAAAAATTAGGCGAGCAACTAAATAGAGTCAGAAAATTATTACAGAAAATAAAATGATATTATTAATTTAGGCGATCAACTAAATTGATTCAGAAAATTATTAGAGCAAATAAATTGATATTATTAATTTATTCCGCACTTTCTATATTATGACCACACATCACATTTTTCATTTTAATGAAGAATATATGTATGAAAAATAAGAATAGTTTAAAAAATTATTTGAAAATGTAATTTGAAGTAACAAATAAGTTTTACTCAATAAGTTAATGTAGTGTCACATTAGCACCAAAAAAAAAAAAAAGATTAATACACAGTCATAGTACATTTTTATAAAATATAATAAAATTAAATCTGGATAATAATAACACAATTTTGGATTAAAATGTCCATTGATGAATAATTTAGTTTTGGAAAATAAAAAAGAAGTTATTTTCCTTCAAAATAAAAGTCGAACAGAAAATTGTATGATTGCATCATGTTGTTAACAAATTTGATTAGATAAATTATAGTTTCTTCTAATTTCAAAAAAGTTACTTCCTCACGAAGGGAGTATTATATAGTATATGTAATTAATTAAAATAATGAAATATTAACAATAAAATTTTAAACTCACAGTATGTGAATTTTGATACAATAATAAAATTGAACTGTAATGATATACATAACTAAATTGCATTAATGTTATTACCCAATTGCATACAAATACTCATGTGTTGGAAATGTTAAATCTTTCTCTCATCACACATAAGCATTAATTAATTTTACATGTCATTATCTTTTAATTTTATCTTTCATATGTGGACAGTCCTACATAGATTTCCACTACGAGTATCTTAGAGATTAAAAGTTAAAAGGCCTACAAAATACATTTTATATGTACACTGATAAACCCGTCGTAGGACTATCAAATGCAGTAAATATACTGTTAAAAACATGCACCAATTTAGCTAAATGGAATGTAGCATAGCAGAGTACAGGGTCGATCCACAGAGACGGCAAATTCAACACAATTTCCAAATTAACATGCAGTTTAACCAAACTTGACTAGCAGTCACCTTTTGTGTCTCCTCGAGACCTTGAATTTGTAGAAATGTGAAATAAACAAAACTAAATATGCAAAATAGATTAAGAATCAATTAAGAAGAATATCCTAGCATTATGCAATCCACCTTAACCGTATGCATGTAATCATAAACCCCTTTTACTGTCTAATTATCCTATGTCGTTTTAGTTATAGATTATCGCGAGTCCCCGCAATCATAATCCAATTCTCCCTTAATGGATCGATAACCCCCGTGAGTCCCCACAGTCAAGGTTATTTCCCTATCTAGTTTAATTAACAGGCCGCGAGTCCCCGCAATCACCGTATTAACTAAGCTAGAAGCATTAAGAATAAGAAGAACCCAAAACCAGTAACCCCCCTCGACGATGCTCAAGAGATTACTACCCAATTCAACCTGTACTACTCGGCTGGTAGTCGTGCCACTCACTGGCCCTACCAGATCTATATTAAGGTGATCAGATTTAATACGACCTTAGTTTTTAGACATATAAACACAGGCAATTATGGAACTAGTTATTTAGATTGGAATTCGTGCTTTGGTTTCATACATGCAATGGTTAAGGTTTCTCACATAATACTAGAATAAGAGAATTTAGCTACTCATAGAATTAAACATCTCACGAAATAGGATTAAAGCAGCCATGAAATGAAGACAATGATGGAATATGAAAAAGAGATACTTTACTGAAAATTGCTACTGGAGACTCTTCCCGTTTGGGCAATGGGTAGCCTGCCGGAAGGAACTCTCAAATAAAATAGAACTACTGCTAGAATAATGTATCGTGAAATTCTAACTCTATCAAAACTAAAGAAAAAACTCTACGTGAATAAAGAATGAGAAACTAAATGAATACTGAGTGCAAATCTCAATGCCTTCTACCTATAGAGCACCTCTATTTATAGAGAGGAAAACAGTCATCTCTCAGTAAAAATATCCCATCAGTTAAGGAGTAAAGCAATCTTTGACAAAGTCAGCACATCACTCAGATGAAGGAAACAACCGATTGATTTTCTGGAGATTCTTCTGGAGCTCTGCTTTTAACTTTCACTGCAGTAATTTCTGAAACCTTCTAGAAATTTAGCTTTTACTTCTACTGCAGTAATTTCTGAAACCTTCTAGAACTTTAGCTGCTCTACTGGGCTTCAGTTTTCTCCTTCTTTTTGGGCCACAACCCGTGTGACATTCTACCCGAACATCTCTTGCTCCAAAATCGTTGTTTTAGCGTCTTTCCTCCTTATTTGGGCTGTTCTCCAAACCTGCCGTAAAACACTAAAAACTTGGGCAAAAGCCCGTGAGAACTGCCTTCAAAGATGCTAAAATAATAGTCCAAAACTGGTCAGATCATATCCCTACACTTGAATGACACTTGCCCTCAAGTGTGAAGTGAAGAATAGAACATAGCTCCTCCCTTAAGCATTCATCTAACAATAGTTCCACGAAGGAAAGAAAAAAAACAAAACAGCCAACACGACTCACAAAGAACAAGAACAGAATAAAAGACAAACTGACTCTATGACTTGACACACAAACTTCTGCCTCATTCCTTCTGCTGGATCCTACTCACATCACAAAATTCAGTATCACATTCAGGTGCACGCAATTTAACACTTTCCAAAAAACTATCCTTCAGAAGCCCAACACAAAATATGCAATAACTCCCACAACTGCACTCTATGGTCTGTAATTCACACCCTCACTTTTTCACAAGAAAAAATTCCGGATAAAATTAAATCATAATCTAGCCAGAATCATACATGCTTGACAGCCGACCATCGCCACAGTATAAGAGGAATAAACACACAATAGTTAAGAAACAACCTTCAACTCATGGGACGCAATGTAAAGCTAGGGTTCGAACACTTGGACAGATCCTAGGGGTTCTAAGCCACCTGTAAAAAAAATATTAAACCCAGTGTGTTTAACAAAAAAGAACAATTACTGCTGCACTCTTTTTCAGATTATTGCCCCGTCTCTGTTTGGGGAATTGGTTGCCTGCCCTGTTCTCAGAATTTCACTACTTCATGGCATATCCTGCTTCTCAATCAAACAACTCACAATAACAAAGACTAGAACCCTTTATTCAGCTCTTCCCACTTAATTCATTTCAGTTCCGTGCATTTTTGCTTTTAAACTTCAGAACTGACAAATTTGATTTTTCTTTCTTTTTTTTTTTCAGAGCTTCTTTTCAAGTTCCAGTACACTTTTATACTCTTCAAATATTTTCATGACTTCACAATACATAACAGGTCACCTTCTTTAATAACAAACACTTAAACATCACAGCAAGGCATACACACTGGGGGGGGGGGGGGGGGTGAAAAAGAAGCTTAATCACGAATTGGCTAGGCTCTTTTAGTGACTTCAAACGAACTTGTAAACAAGGCTTCAACTTGGCTTCTAAGGATATAAACTGGTAGGTTCAGAATTTAAGCCAAAAAAGGGTTAATCCTAAGAAGGTCCCCTATCCTCCCGCTATGCACTATTCATACCATCTTAACAGTCAAGCCGGTAAACAAATGATTCTCACAGAACATTCAGGCTCAATACAGTGGCTTAAAAGAAAGGGAAATACATGCATATTTTGATTAGCTAGCGAAGGATTTCTCAATTTAACACTTCAAAATTCAGCATGCACACCTCATGTAACACCTCACTTATGTTGCTTATTTCAGATCCAGTTCAGTCACAAGTCAAAGACTCTCACCAAATTCATATTCAAAAAATAAAAATAAAAATAAGAAAATAAAATTTCAAAAACACACAAAACATCCCCACACTTAAACAATTGCTTGTCCTCAAGCAACTACAATAAGAGTAGGGAAAATGACTGACAGACCGACTGACACATATAACAAACACAATCAAACTTTCAAAGATGATGCAGGGGAACTAAAACTTACCTGGGCAGATTATTGGACTAGGTAGTCCAACATTGTCCAGAAAGCAAAAAAAATTCCGACAAGTACCTGCACATTCTGCAAAATAATTCAGCCAAAAAAGTGTGACTAGAAAACAAACTAATGAAAATAAATAAATAAATAAAAATAATAATAAAAAAATAAAAAAACGAAAGAAAACCGAAATAAAAATGAAAAGAAAAACAAATTGGGTTGCCTCCCACTAGCGCCTTTCTTTTAAGTCTTTGGCTAGACTCAGCTTAGCTTCTCATTATTAATTAGGACAGCTTCACAGTGAAGTTTCTTCCACTGTTCGAATCTGGCCCCTCGCCTAGTAACTTCACTTTATCAACTTTGGTGGGTGTACTAAGTCATGTCTTTGTATTGCTTCTTTTTCACACCTTGGCTTTGACACACCCTTTTGCAGAATTTTGGTCCTTTTGATAACCTGGAGGTTCCTCCAAATTAAGCGTTAAGGCCTTTCCATCACTTATATTCTGTCTCTTGAAATCAGTCAAACCCTGAGGGAGAATCTTCTCTTCCTTGTCCTGCAAAAAGTTGGTCTCAAAAGATTCTTGGACAAGAGGGTTATACAACTCAACACTATTCACAACCGTTTGTGGACTTTTCATGGTATCATCGATGCTAAAAGTATGCTTTTCACCACAATGATCCAAACGGATAGAGCCATTATACACATCAATTACTGCCTTAGCAGTTTTCAAAAATGGGCGACCCAACAATACACCAGCAGATTCTTTGGCCGAATCATTATGCATCTTAATCACATAAAAGTCAGCAGGATAAACAAAGGAATTTACGCTTACCAAAACATTCTCAAGTACACCTTCAGGGTGCACACATGACCTATCTGCTAGTTGTATTCCTACCTTTGTATCCACAAGCTTAACACCAGATAAAGTCTCATAAATTGACAAAGGCATAACATTAATGGCAGCACCAAGGTCACACATAGCATGCTTTATTTTTCTATTTCCAATTATGCAAGGTAAAGAGAACATACCTGGATCCTTGCATTTCGGGGGGAGCTTTTTCTGAATAACTGCCGAGACAGTCTCTCCTAACACCACCTTGCTCGCCCCTCTTGGCTTCCCTGCCATTAATTCCTTCAGAAATTTCCCGACTGTGGGAAGCTTAGTTGCCTTAAGGAATGGAAGGTTGACCTCCATTTTTTCGAAAACCTCCAAGTAGTTAATCGGGTCCTCCTTTATTTTCCTTGCCTTGGGTCGCAAGCTATTTAGGAATGGCGGCACAGGTTTATACACATCCTTGCTCATTGTAACTGGAGCAGGGCTCTTCTCAGGTTCAGGATTGGAGGCTACAATGATCGGCTCCTCAGATTCTACTGTATTTGAATTTTCAGCATCCTGAACACCTATCGGTTTGGGAAAATCGGCCCCTGCTAACTGTGATTTCTTAATTATAGGCTCCAGAATTTTTCCACTTCTCAATTGGATTTTATTCACGTTCTCTTTGGGAGGAACCTGTACTGGGAAAGGCAAATGACCTTGGTTCCCCTTCAACTCCTGCATGGATGCCGATAGTTGGGACAAAATTCCTGTTATCCTTTCCATAGTAGTTCTTTGCTCCTTCTGTTGCTCGAACAACTCTCCGATGGCATCTTCCACCATCCTGCCCCTCCTTTGTGGTTGATTCTGACTTAGATTCTGAAAATTCCGCTGCTGGGGTGGTTGGTATGGTGCACCTTGATTCAAACTCAGTCTAGATACTGAATTTTCCAGTTCTGGTTCCCGTACCTTTGTTATTCCTAAACTTATTGCACTTATATTCTCCATACGCGAAACCTGCACTTGAGAAGGTAATTTCCCTTGGTTTCCCTTCAACTCCTGTATGGAACTTGACAGTTGAGATAGAATTCCTGCAATTCCGTCGAGGGCAGTTGACTGTACCTTTTGTTGCTCAAAAAGATCTCCCACTGCTTCCTCTATGGTTCTGCCACCCCTTGGTTGATTATTCTGATTCTGAAAATTCCTTTGTTGGGGTGGCCTGTACACTGGTCCAGTATTTCTGACATTCTGATTATTCCTCGCATTCGAAAATGAAGCTTGCTGATTGGCTTCTGAATTGAAAGGCACCTGAACTCCTTCCTCTGGATTCTTCCAACCAAAAGTTGGATTGTCCTTCCATCCTGAATTGTAGGTGTTAGAGTAAGGGTCCCTCCTTGGCTGATTTCGATTCCAATTCTCATTGTTATTCCAACTTCTGGCAGCATTGACGGACTCCTCCTGCACAAGGTTGCAATTTTGTGAAAAATGCCCTTGATTCCCACAGCACCCACAAACAATTTCTTCCTGGCTGCTACTGGATGGGGTTGCAAGTTGTGCTACCAGAGTAGATTGCTGGACTACCAAAGCCGTCAATTTCTCCATAGTGGAAGCAATCTGGTTCAGCTTCTCGTCACTAGAATCATCAACAAGTCTCACTTCGGCCTGCCGTCTGATCGATCGGGAGGGTTCCCCAAACTGACTCCTTGACTCAATAGTATCCTCGATCAGTTTCTTGGCCTTGGTTACTGTGTTGTTCTGGAATGCTCCATTGCTGGCTGAGTCCATATGGTTTCGGTCATTGGTGATCATCCCATGATAAAAATACTGAAGAAGTTGTGCTTCAGTATACTTGTGATTTGGGCAGCTTTCTACCAATTCGTTGAATCGTATCCAGTAATTGCCAAGAGACTCATCAGCTTCTTGTTGAATGCTGCTTATTTCCTTCATGACCATATTGGTTTTGGTCGAAGGAAAATACTTCTTCAGGAACATCTCCTTCATCTGCTTCCAAGTGGTAATGGAATTTGGTGGTAATGAGGAAAACCACCGATTTGCTGGACCTGTCAGGACATAGGGAAAAGCCACCAACTTTAGTTGATCGATGGTGGCTCCAGTTGGTAGGCGCCCCACCTTACAGTTCTTCACGTACTCGGCAAGGAAATTGTGAGGGTCATCTCTAGCACCCCCATGGAATTTTGGGATACCATTAAGCCAGCCATTCTTGAGTGGAAAGCCATTGGGCAGTTCTGGAGTGACTACCGCAGAGGCTCTGTCGTCAATGTCTTGATTGCTCAATTCCTTCAATGTGGGTTCTGGTGGTGGCCCTCTTTGTTGTTCTTCACCCCCATTCCTTTGTCTGTCTTCTTGTCTATCTCCCATGATATCAAATTCAAGTTCAGAACTTGAATATTCTGCTTCAGAACTACCGTCCGTTTGTTCAATCGATCGGTTGACAGACTCTGCCTCAGAGCTACCGTCTGTTTGCTCACCCGGTCGGTTGACCGTTTGTTCTCTCAGTCGGTTGATAGATTCTGATACTGCGAGCTTACGTAACCGTGCTTCCTTGGCTAAGCGTTTACAAGTCTTTTCAATCTCTGGATCACTCAGTAATACAGGTTTTGAAGACCTGCTCATACACAACACAAGAAAACACCAAGCACATTAATAGGAAAAAGAATTTAAAAATTGTAACCGTCCCCGGCAACGGCGCCAATTTGATAAACCCGTCGTAGGACTATCAAATGCAGTAAAAATACTGTTAAAAACCTGCACCAATTTAGCTAAATGGAATGTAGCATAGCAGAGTACAGGGTCGATCCACAGAGACGGCAAATTCAACACAATTTCCAAATTAACATGCAGTTTAACCAAACTTGACTAGCAGTCACCTTTTGTGTCTCCTCGAGACCTTGAATTTGTAGAAATGTGAAATAAACAAAACCAAATATGCAAAATAGATTAAGAATCAATTAAGAAGAATATCCTAGCATTATGCAATCCACCTTAACCGTATGCATGTAATCATAAACCCCTTTTACTGTCTAATTATCCTATGTCGTTTTAGTTATAGATTACCGCGAGTCCCCGCAATCATAATCCAATTCTCCCTTAATGGATCGATAACCCCCGTGAGTCCCCACAGTCAAAGTTATTTCCCTATCTAGTTTAATTAACAGGCCGCGAGTCCCCGCAATCACCGTATTAACTAAGCTAGAAGCATTAAGAATAAGAAGAACCCAAAACCAGTAACCCCCCTCGACGATGCTCAAGAGATTACTACCCAATTCAACCTGTACTACTCGGCTGGTAGTCGTGCCACTCACTGGCCCTACCAGATCTATATTAAGGTGATCAGATTTAATACGACCTTAGTTTTTAGACATATAAACACAGGCAATTATGGAACTAGTTATTTAGACTGGAATTCGTGCTTTGGTTTCATACATGCAATGGTTAAGGTTTCTCACATAATACTAGAATAAGAGAATTTAGCTACTCATAGAATTAAACATCTCACGAAATAGGATTAAAGCAGCCATGAAATGAAGACAATGATGGAATATGAAAAAGAGATACTTTACTGAAAATTGCTACTGGAGACTCTTCCCGTTTGGGCAATGGGTAGCCTGCCGGAAGGAACTCTCAAATAAAATAGAACTACTGCTAGAATAATGTATCGTGAAATTCTAACTCTATCAAAACTAAAGAAAAAACTCTACGTGAATAAAGAATGAGAAACTAAATGAATACTGAGTGCAAATCTCAATGCCTTCTACCTATAGAGCACCTCTATTTATAGAGAGGAAAACAGTCATCTCTCAGTAAAAATATCCCATCAGTTAAGGAGTAAAGCAATCTTTGACAAAGTCAGCACATCACTCAGATGAAGGAAACAACCGATTGATTTTCTGGAGATTCTTCTGGAGCTCTGCTTTTAACTTTCACTGCAGTAATTTCTGAAACCTTCTAGAAATTTAGCTTTTACTTCTACTGCAGTAATTTCTGAAACCTTCTAGAACTTTAGCTGCTCTACTGGGCTTCAGTTTTCTCCTTCTTTTTGGGCCACAACCCGTGTGACATTCTACCCGAACATCTCTTGCTCCAAAATCGTTGTTTTAGCGTCTTTCCTCCTTATTTGGGCTGTTCTCCAAACCTGCCGTAAAACACTAAAAACTTGGGCAAAAGCCCGTGAGAACTGCCTTCAAAGATGCTAAAATAATAGTCAAAAACTGGTCAGATCAGACACACAATGAGTGCAAATAACAACATTTTTTTTTTCCCCCCTTAATTTATCTCTCTCTTAAGTCATAATACCCTTTTCCTCAACTGTTCTCTTTTTTCCTTTTTCTGTCTTTTTAAGTAGCAGAAAAAGGAAGAAAGACTTGGGGGCTGTTCTTTTTATTTCGTTTTGAAAACGATTTTGGTTTCAACAGTAAATTTAATATATTTTAATCATATTTCATCATTTTCAATACAACTTTTTACTATTCAGCATCTACTTTTTACATTTTCAATATACTTTTTATATTATAAAACTATTTTCCAAAACTTGTTTTAAAAAGAACAGGCCCAAAAAGAATAGGCCCTTAATACTTTTGTTTTGCTTATAATAGGATAGGAGCTCCGGATTTGTTATAGCCATTGAGAATTCTTGATTTTCTAGTTTCTCCGGAGCTTGCATAGTTACATACTTGGAGCTTCGAAATGGGGTTTAAGTTAGCGGGTAGATTTATGGATGATAAAGCTGTAGTTTTTATGGGTTTAATGGTAATGATGGTTTGGGTTTCGGGTATGCAGAGGTGTGAAGCTTTTGGTACGTTCGGGTTCAATATCCATCACAGATATTCTGACTCTGTCAGAGGTTTCTTGGACCTTGACGATGACTTGCCGGAAAAGGGTACGTCGGACTACTTCACCACCATGTCACGGCGTGATCACCTCATTAAGGGACGTCATCTCGCTGACACCACCACTCCAGTCATCTTTGCAGATGGAAACGACACCCTCCGGATTCCTCCTCTCGGATTGTACGTTTTGCTGTTTTTAGATTCTACTTTGTACCTGTATTATGTCTGTAATTTTCTTTTTCTTTTGTTTTCGTTTAATAGAATTCCGGCAAACTAAAACATGAGCTCATGGAAGTATTCTTCTTGTTTTCAAAATGATGTGCATCTATTTTGTATGCTTTTTCCATTCTTTGTGAAGCTATATTCATTCATTCCTTTATTTAGGGCCTGTTCTCTATTTGAAAACAAGTTTTGAAAAATAATTTTATAATGTAAAAAGTGTATTGAAAATGTAAAATGTAAATGATGAATAGTAAAAAGTTGTATTGAAAATGATAAATATGATTAAAATATATTAAATTTACTGTTAAAACCAAAACCGTTTTCAAAACAAGAACAGTCCCTTATTGTTTGGTTTTGACAAGAAAGATTCCAGTTTTAAGACTAGACTACTAGAGTAATGAAAACCTTTTTCAAAACTGGACCTTTAGTAGATTGATGGATTTTTTTCACCGTTACTGGAAACTTTTGATTTCTACCGTGATCCCAGAATCTAGAAGTGAAATTTTAATTACTTTCCCTCTCTTCTTTCTCATCTTTCATTTCTTAGTAAAACATTGATTTCTTTTGGTATCTATCGGCCATGGTATGCGAGAGAAATACTAAAATTAGTCTGCCCCAGAAAATATGAATGTTCCTATTGACTAATTTTTTTGTGGGGTGAATCTGCAGCTTGTATTATGCAAATGTCTCCATTGGTACGCCGAACTTGTGGTTTTTGGTAGCACTGGACACTGGAAGTGACTTGTTTTGGCTGCCTTGTGATTGTCAAAGTTGTGTGCGAGGCTTGAAATCGAGTTCAGGGCAAGTATGTTATTTAATCAGATTTATCCGACTTGTTCAGGCCGTTTACTTGTTTGTTTCTCTTAAGATTATGTGCTGATATCCAGCCTCATGGTTTCCATTCTTTTCCTCTTTCTGTTCGAGCAGCGAATAGATTTCAATATGTACAGTCCCAACACATCCTCAACAAGCCAGGTTGTTCCCTGCAACGGTACCAAGTGTGGTGCACGCAGGGCATGCTCAGTTTCAGATAATGCTTGTCCATATAAAATTGAGTACCTTTCGAATGGAACATCATCTGCGGGGGTATTAGTAGAGGATGTTTTGCACCTGGCCACAGATGATAGTCAACTGAAAGCTGTTGAAGCACCAATCACTTTAGGGTAAGCACACTTGTCTTATTACCATTTTTGGCAGCTATTGTTGATCGATAAAAATGCGTGAAATGTCAGCTATTGTTGGCGGTCGGGGGAGGGAAGGGGATGTTGAGTGTTAATTCATGATGTTTCTTTTATTTCAGCTGTGGAATAATAGAAACTGGTGGGTTTTTGGATGGTGCTGCTCCTAATGGTCTATTTGGGCTAGGCATGGATAATATATCAGTTCCAAGTACATTAGCATCAAAAGGCCTGGCTGCAAATTCTTTTTCGATGTGTTTTGGGCAGGATGGAATTGGTAGAATTGTTTTTGGAGATCGCGGATTCTCTGACCAGGGAGAAACACCTTTTAATCTTTACCAACCACAGTAAGTTGTCATTATACACTTTTTCTATGCTTGTTCTGCTAAGCAAAATATTTTCCCGTTTACAATGACATTCAGTTTTAGCTAATTCATTTCTTTCCCTCTAAAATTTTACCTAGCCCAACTTACAACGTCAGCCTCACACAGATTACTGTGGCAGATAATGTCACTAGTGTTGATTTCTCCGCAATATTTGATTCTGGCACATCATTTACATACCTGAATGACCCAGCTTACTCAATTATAACTCAGAATGTAAGTCGGTTGTTTTGTAGTTTTGAATATGATATGGCTGTATTTCAAGTTTTACTCAAAATGTGCTACGGTTTTGCAGTTCAATTCTCGAGTGCAACAGCCACGTTATCAATCTGATCCCCAATCTACTTTTGAGTATTGCTACTCGATAAGGTTCTTTAAGTCCAGAAGACACATTTTCATCTATTTCATTTTCCCGGCATTGCTGTTATTGTTGGACGATTGACAGACTTCCTTAACTCTTCTTGCAGTCCAACTGAAACAAGCATTCAGCTTCCTGATTTGAATCTCACAATGAAAGGTGGAGCGCAATTCTTTGTTACCAGTCCAACAGAAAGATTAGCCCTAAAGGTAAGAATGCTCTCATGGTTTAGTATCTTAGATATTCGCGTAAGCGTCTGTAACACATTCCTAATATATACAGGGAGGAGGATATGTATACTGTTTGGCAATCGACAAGAGTAGTGATATCAACATTATTGGACGTAAGTACCACAACTTACTTTTATTGTTGCCATAATTCAATGGATGTGTTACCTTCCTAGATATTAATGTGGAAGATGTCTGAGTTGGCTTATCTCTGGATTTTCTTGTGTTTTCTTCGTCTGCTTATTTTGGAGTTCTTGTAGTAACAAAAGACCGCCACGTCTATGACATGACAAATGATAGGATATCTAATTCTTTAGATTCCTTACCTATTTAGAGCTATCCTGTAGCGTGTTCACGCCCACGCCTTGCTTTCTGAAAACATTTTGTGGATTTTGGTGCAGAAAATTTTATGTCTGGTTATCGCATTGTTTTCAACCGTGAGAAGATGGCTTTGGGCTGGAAAGCTTCTGACTGTAAGTTCACCTCCCTCTCTGTGATTTCTAGACATGCATTTTGCCATTCCTTATGTGAATGAACCTTTGATGATTTAAGGAATGGCATTATTATTCAGGCTATGATGCCGTGCAAACTAACACCGGATCGACTACATTGCCGATAAACCAACCATAGAATTGTGGTCCGGCGACGGGCTTTGCGTGCGAATCCTTGCAAATTAAACTAAATGTAATAATGATGGATTTTATCGGGGATCTCCTCACGTTTCAGATCTCCTTACGTTTTTCAAAGCAAATTATGTATTGGATAATAATTCTTACACTTTTCGTGAATTATATATATTTGTAATGGATAATATTTCTTGCACATAATATGTGCAATAATTTATGCACATAAAGTGCATGGTGCGGGTCATTAAATATTATATTCTAATTTTATCTTTTTATTCTTTAATCTCTTAAAGTTTTAATTTTTTTAATTAATCCCCCTAGTGTTTAAAAATTTAGCGATTAGCTCCCTAAACTTTTACTTTTCGCAATTAACTCCATAATGTTAAATTTCTTGCAACTAACCCCTTAAAGTATAAAAATTTAGCAATTAGCCCCCTAAGCTATTACATTTCACAATTAACTCCCTAAACTTTTCCATTTTTATCCTTTTTTTCCTCCTCCCTTCTCTCTCTCTTACTGCATTCTTCCTCTCTCCACCATCCTTTCTATTCTCCTTTTACTTTTTAGTGTGACCCACTATCCTAATCCTTGAAGTTTTAATTTTTGTAATTAATCCTCTAAAGTTTAAAATTTTTGTAATTAACCCCTTAAAATTTTAATTTTTGTAATTAACTCCCTAAAATTTTAGTCTTCATAACTAACCCCCTAAAATTTAAAAATTTTAGCGATTAGCCCACGAAACTTTTACTTTTCACAGTTAAATCCCTAAAGTTTAAATTTCTTGCAATTAACAACTTGAAGTTTAAAATTTTTGAAATTAGCCCCCTAAACTATTACTTTTTGCAATTATCTCCCTAAACTTTTTGTAGTTAACTCACTACAATTTATTTTTTTGTAATTAACCCCCTAAATTTTAAAACTTTTTCAATTAACTCCCTAAAGTTGTAACTCTTGCAATTAACCCCCTGCAATTTAAGTACAGCTCTAGTAAAACGTAAAGATAGATCCACAAAGAAATAGCAATGCCGCAATGACATGAATTACACAATAATTAGTGACCTTTAATTGCAAGATAATTGAAACAAAATTCACAGATTAAAATATGGGTTAAGTGTAAAGAACCCCCCATTGGTTTAAAAACTTTTGAAGAACCCCTCCCCCCGCCCTTGTTTCGCTCAAAACCATAAAGTAACCATTAACTAACAGTAGGGACTAAAAAAAAAACAAAACTAATAGCAGGGACTAAAAGAAAATTTTAAAAATAGTATTGTTCAATTTAAAAACCTGTGAAGAACCCCTCGTATTTTGCCCAAAACCATAAAGTAACCATTAACTAACAGTAGGGACTAAAAAAAAAGGTAAAACTAACAGCATGGACTAAAAGGAAAATTTAAAAACAGTATTGTTCATTGTTTTCTTCCTTCTTCTTTTTTTTTCCCCCCTCTTTTCTATGTCGTCTCCCCTACTGCCGTTCGCTCTGCAATTTCTCCCTCCTCCCTGCGTCTTCGCGTCGTCCTTTTTCCTCCCGTTGTCGTCGTCATCGTCTTCGAGTCGTCGTTATCTTCCGGGTTGCTTTTTTTTGGCCGAAATTGCAGAGCTTCGATTCTGCAATCAAAATTTTGCATAACCGAAGTCTGCTAGTTTTTTTAAAAAAATTTATTTTTTTTAGTCTCTGCATTTTTCTTTTTTTAAAAAATTCCCTACTGAAGTAATTTCTTTTTAGTCCCTGTCATTAGTTTTTTTTTTTTAGTCCCTGATGTTAGCATGGTAGTCAGTATCCCGATCCGTATCGTAGTATGTTACGATCCTACGATACGCGAAGAGTTAAACGATACAGGCTCCCATAATATCCTTTGTATCGTAGTATCCTTCGATCCTACGATCCTACATTTTTTTTTATAATCCATCATAAATTGTCAATTCAATAATTTTTCTTACATACAATTTTCATGTTTATGTCTCTAGTTTAGTGAGTGGTTAAGTAATCAATTCCACTTTTATCCAACAACTAGACTATAGTTCGAATCTTGCCAGGATACATGTAATTTTCTATTTTTTAGCCTTTTGGCTTATATTTTGCATCATCAACTGAAAGAGAGCAATCTTATGGATGTTGTATTTAGATTGATTTAATGTGTTATGTTACATACACAAGTTACACATTAATTGATTTCAAATTTACAATACAACTATTGGTACAACTATAGTCTAAGGGCCTGTTCTTTTTGTTGTTCTCAAACCCATTTTAGGCCTTTTTTTGGGGTTGAGACCAAAAAAGGGCCAAAATGGGCTTATTTGAAACCACATGGGGGTATTTACACTTAACCCTTAAAATATTAATTGGGTTTCATCTTTGACTATTGTTTCGATTATCTTAACATTAAAGGTCACTGATTGTTGGTGTATAAGGCCCGTCATTATGGCGTTGCTATTTCTTTGTTGATTCGTCTTTACTTTCTACTAGAGCTATATTTGGACTTACAGGGGTTAATTGAAAAAATTAAAACTTTGGGGGTAGTTACAAACATTTAAATTTTAGGGGGTTAATTGCAAAAAAAATTAAACTTTAGGGGTTAATTGCAAAAAAAAATAATTTTAGGGTGTTAATTGAAAAAAATTAAACTCTAGGAGGTTAATTGCAAAAAAATTAAACTATAGGGTAGAGCTGTCAATTGGGAGGGAATTAGGAAGGAAATTATTGGGAATGGGTAATTAATTACCCATTTAATTTAAGTGATGGGAGAGATTGGAAGAGATTGAGATTAGGATTTCCCATTACCTATTGGGAATTAAATAATTGGGATCCCAATGGGATACCATTGGAGTCCCATTTTAATTCAAACTAATTACCCGAATCAAAAAATATTTAATTTTCTTTTACCATATTTATTTAATATTATATTTTTATTTTTATTAATTATTACTTTTAATTATTACTTATATTTAACAACTCATTCAAACTATTTTTTTCATTTAAAATTATGCACACAATATGTACATAAATATAAATGTACGTATTGTGCATATATATGTTTGTATGCATGTACGCTACTACATACATATTATTATTTATAGAGTGAATTGCACATATTAAAACTTTAGAGGATAATTTGCAATTTCATAAAAGTTTGGGTTTTTTTTTGCAATTAACTCTAAAAAAAGCAGGCCATGAGAAATTAGGAAGAACCGAGAAAGAGGAATATGAAAGAAAATATTTTGGAAGGGTAAAAATAGAATATAATTGAAAGGGCCCATTTTTTATCATTAATGTACACAATTTCTTGCACACAATATGTGCGACAAACATTATTTTTAAACGTTCATTTAAAAAAAAAATTATTTTTAAACATTAGGGGGTTAGTTGTGAAAAATAAAATTTTAGGGGGTTAATTACAAAAATTAAAATTTTAAAGGGTTAAAAGATAAAAGGATAAAATTGGAAACTAGTTTTTGCTGGCCCACACTATGCAATTTATGTGCATAAATTCTTGCACATATTATGTGCAAAAAACAGTATCCATTTGTAATTATCATTACAATAGCTAATATTAGGTTCATATATTAATATACAAATTCTTATTTCCATTTTAGTTGCATCTTATAATAATAAGGGTTAATTACGCAAAACGCCCCTGTGATTTGAGAAAGTACCAGATGACTTCCCCGTGCTTTAAAAAGCTATGCAAAACCCCCATGTGGTTTGCGAAAGTACTGGATAGCTCCCATGTGATTTAAAAAGCTACGCAAACCCCCATGTGCTCTGATACCAGAATTAACCCGGGAAGAAAGCAAGAAATAAAGGCAAGATCTTTAGTGGAAAATACCTTTGATTTATGAGTAGAGATTTATACAATGGAAGAAATTATTTAATTACAAGGAGAGAAGTTGAAGAAGGTTGTATGAAAACTTATACAAGAGTTGGAAGAAGGTTAAGAGATAAGAAGAGAATGGCTTAAACTTTCGGTAATTAGTATGAATGAGTCCGTCTTCTTTTATAAGTGAAAATGAGTGAGCTGGATTGAATTCTTTCTTGAAGTCCGTCTTTTATTTGAAGTCCGAGATTTGGAGTCCGCAGCCGTACGTCATTGCATGCGTCACTTGAGTAATTTCGTCACTGCTTGCGTCACTTGAGTAATTAGTACTTGTAAAAATATTAAAATGCCCCTTTAATTATTTTGCGGGTCTTTTTATATATATATATATATATTTTTTTTAACATTTCATATGGGTCCTGAGCTAAAGGCCCACCAAAAGGATCTTCGGATGAATCCGAAAGACTAATTATTGGTTCTTCTAATTTTTTCATTTTTTCTAATTCCTTCATTTGTTTATACATTAGATAAAATTCATCATCTGAAGTAGGTTTTTTAGTATTTTCTGGAGTTCGAGAGGTACAAGTATGCTAAGCTTGAGTACTGCTTTCAGTTTGTTGTTTTTTTAGTGCATCAGTCTGCTGTTTTATAATGAGCCTTGGTGAGTCTGCCTTTTCTGGAGTGCTTTGAGATATTGCTGGTGATGGAATAGCTTTTGAAGCCTCTCGCACCGCTTTTTTAAGTGTTGGAATGGATTGTAGAAAACTTAGAACCAAGTCTGGTCCACAGTTTTCGCTATTGTAGTTTGGCCACCATTTGATCCGAAAATCACGAATTAAAGAGCATGGCTTTCCCTGATGGATTGGCTTAATCTGAAAACTCCATGCAAAGATTCAAGGAATCCTGAATTCTGCATGAAACATTACTGAGTTCGAAAACCATGCCTTGCAGTCATAGATCTGGCATAGATTTCCAATCATTTTTCTGCTGATGGAGTATAAATCTGAAAAGTAGGACCAAAATAATCCCACCAATCGAAAAACCAGTCTGAAAAATTAGTTTCACAAGATGTTGAAAAATTAATAAACCATGAGTGATCAAATCCCCTAAAATAAAGTGCCCGAGACTAGGCCAAGATGTAGTCCACATAACTAAAACCATCTGGAATATAATTAATAGAAAAGGAGTTTCGAGTATGGAGTGATCCAAACTCTCTTGGACGTCGAACATTTTTTATAATCATTTTTGAATAAGAAATACGATCAGAATTATTTTTGTCGGGAACATGAGTAATATCTACTGAATGAGTATCAACAAGAATAAGTTCATAATAATTTTGAGTTTTTGAAATATCATCAGCAATCCACTGACAATTTGGCAAAAATAATCTTTGAGTAAAATATCTAAGTGTAGGAATATCTGGCTGAGTTGGAAATGGAGTTTGAACAAGATATTCATATTTGGTTTTAGTAATATATGGAGTGGCAGAAGGAGTTTTTGCTGGAGTACTCTGAAGTTTAGCTGATGGAGTTTGAGTTACATGAATATAAGTTAATGGAGGAAAATCGGAAAATTGAGATGATGGAGTAAGAGGTTTTGGAATTCCCTCTCTTTTCATTTCATAGTCTTTGACTGTTTTTGGAGTGATTGGAGTAGGGACTGATGCTGGGGCTTTACCCCGATCCCTATTCGCCATTGTCTTTTCTTGTAAGAAATTTACGTGTGAGAAAGTCAGGCACTGAATTAGAAGATCCTTTAATAAATTCAATATTAAAATCAAAAACTGATAAAATTGCTTGCCATCTAGCAAAAATCTTTTTAGAAACCAAATTTTTAACATCTTTTTGCAAAATTTCTTTTGCTGACTTACAATCTACCCGTAGTAAAAATTCTTTATTATATAAATCATCTTGAAATTTTGAAATACATAAAACAATAGATAAAAAAAAAATTTTAACAGTTGAGTAATTTTTCTGAGGTTCTAACCAAACACCTGAATGATATCTCACTAATTGCTCAGAAATTGAGTCTTGTAATATCTGCTTGAGTATACCCCCGTACCCAATGTTTAATGCATCTGTTTCTACTATCATGAATGCATGAGAATGTGGAATGCATAAACATAGAAGTGTTTTTACTTTTTCCTTTATCTCTTTTACTATATTAGTATGCACATCAGTCCATGCATGTGGATCTTTTTGTAGTTGCTGAAATAATGGTGCACATAATATTCTTAATTTTGGAAAGAAATCAAATATATAATTTAAACAACCAAGAAATCTTTGTAGTTGATTTTTATCTTTTATTTCATCTGGAAATTTTTATGTAAATTCTAGTGATCTTTGAATTGGTTTAATTAATCCTAAATGAATATCATGACCAAGAAATCTGACTTTTGTTTGAAATAATTTCATTTTAGTTGCAGATAAAACTAAACAATTCTTTTGAATAACATGGAAAATAATATTCAAATGCTTAAAATGTTTTTCTAATGAGTCAGAGAAAACTAAAATATCATCAATATAAACGATCACAAATGATGAGTAGTCATTAAAAATTTCATTCATAATTCTCTGAAATTTAGAGGGAGCATTTTTCAAACCAAAAGGTAAAATATTCCATTCATAATGACCAAATGGGACTGTAAAAGCAGTTTTATATCTTTTTTCAGCTATTTGAATTTGCCAATAACCAGATTTCAAATCAAACTTTGAGTATATCTTTGCCGACACTAATCGATTGAGTAAATCTCTTTTATTGGGAATCGGATAACGAATCCACTGTAAAACTTTATTGAGTGGTTTGTAATTAATTACTAACCTCGGGATTCCTCTTTCTTTTTCATTTTTATTAGTAACATAAAAAGCTGGACAACTCCATGGAGATTGTGACTTTCTAATTAGTAATTTATCTAAAAGAGTTTGAATTTCTTTTTGACAAAATTCTAATAACTCACTATTCATTTGAATTGGACGTGCCTTAGTTTTAATCATTTTTTCATCAAAATCTTTTTCATACGGTAGACTTACCACATGTTTGTTCCTATCCCAGAAAGCACTAGGATGATCAGAACAGACGTTAGTTGTAAACTTTTCTTCTATTAACTTCATTTTTTCTTGAATACTAGATTGTTGAAGTTGTTCCTCAAGTCAAGAAAACTTAATTCTTCCTTTAGAAACATTAATGATTTTCTTTTTGACTGTAAAAGATGAATTTGCTTATAAATTGAATTTGACTGTAATAAATCAATTTCCATATGTTTTGTCGGATGAATAAAAGGAAACCAAATCTTTTTTCCTAAAATCTTTGTATAAATACCTTCAATAGTCTTTTTAAAAGGAGTGATCTGGAATAAAAATGGATTTCCTAAAACAACATCGTAAGAAACATACAAAAAATTAAAAATGAATATTTAATACAGTAATCATTTTGACAAATAAAATCATTTGGAAGTTCTTTTTTAATTTTCATTGGAGTACCATTTGCGGTAAGTAACATTTCTCTAGACTTTGACCATTTTGTACACCAATTGGTTTGAGTACAAATCGAGCAATATTTTATACAAGTATAGGTAGATTATGCCAATTGGTTTGAGTTTCTCACACGTGATTTGTTAGTTTTGAGTTCATCAGGCGAGTTTTATTTATGTTTGTTCTGAATCATATGTAGATATACATAGACTATCACATCTTTGTAATCTCTTACATCATTGGTATAGAATAATAATACAAATATAGCTTCACTTTTTCTTCTTTTGCTTCTGCTTTCTTTGTTCCAAATAAGATCACAAATGTCACCAAAACTACATTTTGAAACTAGACAAAATTTTGAGTCAATTGAATGGGAAAACAAAGAATTACACTCTCTTCCTCTTTCCAACAAAAAATGAACAAATTCATCATATGCACCTTTTGCCAAGGGACTATCGTTTTGCCAACTTGCTCTTCTTTGTATTCATCTTCTCTTTTGGCACCTCACCATGAAGAGGGTTCGGTTTCGATTTCATCTTGATCGACTTAACTAATGCAGACAACTCGTTCTTCTCATTCTTCGAAGCGAGCTTCCTGTCCGCGAGCGATTCCTCCTTTTGTTCCTCTGTTTTGTTAGGCATGAATCCTCTACTAGGTAGCTCTGTCTGCTGCTTTAGCCCCTTACTTTCAGTTTCAGTCCGCTGTTTCTTTGCCATTTGTCGTGCATAAGCCGCGCTCCTGTTAAACCGATAAAATACTATTAGGAGAAGAGAAAAAATCCTATACAAGCATGCAGTGAAGTTCAGCAACATAATTCAATAAGGTATCATATTGATGAAGGCAAAGTAATACAATCCTCGTAAAGCAAGAAATAATACCTTTTGAACTGAGGATCTGTGGGATCCAAAGCAAATTGGGGTGAAGTGAACAGAGCTGAAAACCTAGGATCATCAAAGTCCACAGTTGGTAACTTTCCCTCGTCCAGAAGTTCTTTGCCCTTTTTCCCTTTCATCTTTTTACGTTTCAAGTTGTAGCCTTTCATGTTGGGATTTGATGCTCCGTTATCATCAGCAAGCAGCAACTCAAGTTCTGCTCTACTTGCCTCAGCTGCTTGAGATTCTTCTTCATTCTGCTTTCTCTTTCTATCATTTCTACCCTGAGCCTCCTGCTTACTTCTTTTTGCAGAAGATTCCTCAACAAAAAAATCATCGGGTTGTTCAGCAGGTTCTTGATCAGTATCATCACTGCTCTCATCTTCTGATGAGTCTTTAGATCTGTTTTTACCGGATTTCCTTTTCTCGCGTCTCTTCCTGAGATAAGCCTCCCAAACCGTCTCCGATTTTCTGTCTTTCTTTTCCAAGATACGTTTGCTTAAATCTTCTAGACCAGTATTGAAAGTGACCTCCATATCCTGGTCCTCCTCATCATTATCATCTGAGCCATCTCCAGATTGGATTAGAGAGCGGTACATATCCCGCTTCTTTTGCTTTCTAGCAGATCCACCTTGCATCTCATCATTGTCATCACTGTCAATACTTTCACTATCATCAGAAGCCAGAAAATCCTGCAACTCTAACTCAGCAAGCTGGAAAACCAAAAATTTGTTATCACTTCTAGTTACTAAAACTTCCCGGGTAGACAAGAATCAGTTTTTTTCTCATTCCTCTAATCAGTATCAACTTCGCATCGAAATAAACAGAACACAAATAGGATGAACAAGAAAATCTAGTCATGCATATACCTTGAAAACAAAAAGGTTACACAAACAACCAAATGAAAGCACACAATAAGTACCTGATTTTCGTTTAATTTTCTTTTTAAAGTCTTTGCACGATGTGGCTCATCGTCATCCCATGTCAGATGAATTTTACTAAGCTGCAGTGCTCGATTATTAAAGTCCACACCATCATAGTCTGCTGGTGCCTAAAGACAGAAAATAAAATCAATCTTAATTCACTGAGTAACTAACATACCATTGGCCAGAGTGAAAAAACAGCATTTTTACCTCTTTTGCAACATCACGGGGCTCATGCTTGAACTCCATGGAATCTGGAATAAACCTCAAATCCAGCTTTGCAGATGACCTCTCAAACTCCAGCCCATCACAGTTTTTATAGAGGTAATCAGCAGTAGCAACTGAATCGCATTCCACCACGGCAAAATAGTACCTTAGCTTACTTAATTCATAGGCACGCAGTTTCTCATCCTCAATCTCGTCACCATCGCCGTCATCGTCATCGTCGCTGTCACTTTGATCCTCATCATTTTTGTTTGTATCATCATCAAACAGCCCGACTGGACCACGAACGGCTTCCTCTTCCATGCGTTTAAGCCCAAACTCTGACGGATAGACAATTACAGAAACAATGTGGCCATCTTTTGGAAGGAAAGAGCTCAGTAGTACATACAAATCAACCGCCCTAACTTCGCTCCAATCCATATTCACCACTGCAAGTCTATGCGTCTCCTTGTCAATTTCAGGTATCGTCTCTACCTTCTCCTCCTCCTCTTCATACACTACATCTTCTTCATCTGAATCCGTACTACTACTAGCGGACGCCGAAGAAGCATCATCACTCGCAACCTCCTCCTCCTCCTCTTCTTCCGAGGATGAGTCGGAGGAGGATAATTCCACTGATTCATCCTTCAGCTTCACTTTCTCATCTCCACTCTCACTTTCCACATCATCTTCCAACAAATTCTCACCCAATTTCCTCTCTTTATCATCTTCCAGTCGGTAGTAATGCTCCATAGAATTCGCAGCGGTTTTGTCCTCCTTCTTCCTCAGTTTGCCTCTCTTATCCGTCGGAGCCTTAGAAGTCGCGAAATTCTTATCGGTGAACATTCGGTTAAACCGAGAATCAATAGCAACCTTGGCTTTGTGCCTCGGAGGCTCCCTAAACCTAGGGTCCGAGTGTAACGAAGCGAAACGAGCATCGGTTACGAGCTTTCCGTTGTTCCCGCCATCACCAGGCTTGGGTGTTTTCTTCTTGTTCTTCTTGTCTTTACCGCCCATCTTTTTCCTCGCCGGAGTTATTCAGTTGAACGGCAGCTCAATCACTCCAACTCCGTTTAGTTTCGGCGGCGTTTTATTTTGTGTTTCTCTTTCCCTCCATAGAACTAAAACCCTACAAGCTACATTCATGGATTTTAGCAGAGAAGAGAAAGCGAGGGGTACGCTGACCCGGTTCGGGTTTGGGTCAATTTGATCTGGATCAACTTTTTGTATTGGGCTTTAGCCCAATGGATCGAAACATTTGTTCGACTTTTTTCGCCTTGTAACCCCAAAAAACGGAATTGTTATTTGCAGTAATATTTTTCTATAAAATATCTAAAATGCCCCTTAGGTTTTTAAAAATATAAAAGAAATCCTTTTCACTCTAATTATAGTCGATAGTCACGAGTACAATCCATATTACACGGTAAGTAAGCAATATATATATATATATATATATATTTACGTAAAATTGGTTTTTTAACAAAATATATATATATATATATATACATTATTCATGTTTTTTTTTTCTCTTCTCAAATTCTAACATTTTCAACGTGGTATCAAAAGCAACTTAATCCAATTACAGCTTTCGCGGATCCAACTCCGCGGTGAGTTTGTGGGATTCGGGGCAGCGCTCCGAAAAATCTGAATATGGAATTTTTTTAGAAGAAAATACCACCCAAAGTGCAAACTGGGCGGTATTTTGACCTATTTTGCATGGGGCGGTATTTTGGAAGATCGTGCCTCGGAATTTTTTTTGAAGAAAATACCGCCTAAAAAGGGCGGTATTTTCTTGACCTATTTTGCATCAAAATACCACCCCGGAGGTATTTTGGAAGAAAATACCGTCCAGGCTGTATTTTGATGCAAAATACTGCCCAGTTTATGCGGTATTTTGTGTCAAAATACTGCCCGGGCTATATTTTCTTCTAAAATACCACCCAAAGTGGACGGTATTTTCAACAATGTTACTGCAAATAGAGGCGGGATTCTGAAAAAATCTCATTTATTTTGTGATTTTTTGGGCAAAATTTCGGGCCAGACAGTTTTTTTTTTTTTTTTTTTAACAAACAAACTTTATGTAAAAAAATTTATATATACACGTGTGAGTGAAAAACGAATAAGTGTAAATGGGTTTTTTTTTTTTTTTTTAGCTAAAGGGCAAAATAGACTATTCACAGAAAAATATTACTGCAAATAGTAATTTGATTACTGCAAATAGTATGCCTCATAGAAAAAGTGTCATGTATCTCAAAGGAAATTATTTATTTATTGTTATTATAATATTTTATTTTATTTAACCAGAAGCAGTTTTTGTTTAATTTTATTATGTTTTATTCTATCTACCAAATTAGACAATTTTACTCCTTTTATATACAGGTGGAATGCTAAGAAAAACAATTTCATACATATACATATCAATAGGTCAAGCATTTGGGGGAAAGAAAAATAAGAAGTGGAAACAACTCAGCCTGCCTTTAAATAACATGTAAAATGCATCACAATAACGAACACGGGCTCATTCATACTTTTGGACCTCTTAATTCTCAGTTCGCATAATTAGTTTGATGAATAATTAGTAGATAAAGCACACCGAAATCCACCTAAAAAGGAGATGTGATTGATATGATTGGCCTTTGGGCAGAAATAAAGAACTTGAGAGCTACGAGCCGACGACATCATGAAGGCTAAATCTAGAATTCTCATTCCTGCCTGAGAATTAATGTTCATGAGATGAAATGAAAGTAATTTGCCGTCAAGGGGATTCTTCTCGTCCCACTTATTATTCCTAGTTTACTGGTCTGTAACGTCTGTGGATACAGCTCAAGAGTAAACAGTAAAAGAGTGGCAGCTAGTTATCATCATCATAGTACATTGCTTTCCACCAAACTAAGGCAACATCCAATAGTGTTGTCGCAAAACAACACTATAAATAAACGAGTAAGTACTCCAACGATTATAATACATAAAGGGCCCACCCAGAAATCGAGTGTTCGATTCCTACCTCTGCCAATTGGCACTAGATTGTGCTGAGGAGGATGCTTAAAAAACACTCCTCAATTATCAGATGCTCATGCTACCATAATCACTGCTTTTAACCAACCTTTCAAATCCTGCAATAATGCTGTCTTTTTTTCCACCTTTTGCTCTTTCTTACCCTATAAATAATGCAGATATCAGCAGAGATTAACACAACCATTAGATTACTGGGTTCACAGCACTATGGATCTTGTAGCCTCATTGTTCATTTCAGCTTTAGTCTTTTCAGTTTTTTCCCAAGGGCTCGCGCTTAGCGCGAATCACTATCAGAAGACATGCCCTAATGTCGAACAAGCTGTAGGGAAGGTAGTAAGGGATGCGACCGCGAGAGATAAGACAATACCTGCAGCACTACTGAGAATGCACTTCCATGATTGCTTTATAAGGGTAAGTGTTTGTTGTTGTTGTTGTTGTTGTTGTACCTATCAAATTTTGGATTCCAGATTCTCACATGACGCCTGTTTCTTGACTTGTTAAAGGGTTGCGACGGTTCTGTGCTGTTGAACTCACAAGGAAAGAACACTGCTGAGAAGGATGCTCCTCCTAACAAATCCTTGCATGCATTCTTTGTCATCCATGATGCAAAGGCAGCGGTGGAAGCTCTTTGTCCCGGCATTGTCTCCTGCGCCGATGTATTGGCTATAGCGGCAAGAGATTCAGTTGCTCTGGTATGTATGGCAAAAATGGCAGATCAAAAGTATCTAGTAACAGACAAGAACAAAAAATCATGAAGTAGGAAATTCCATTGCACTTTTTGACTAACACCTAACCCTGTACATGTTCTCATCATTATTCACATAGAAACACAAACACATCCTCATAAAGGTGCAATAGCATGATGATTAAGACAAAATATCAGCCTTCATAAGGGGTTGAAAAAATAAGAACTAGTTCAATGCATTCACCATTTTAGCCAGTATTTGCAGTTGTCATATTGGATTTGGTTTTGATAACAGTCTGGAGGACCGTATTGGGTTGTTCCCCAAGGAAGAAAAGATGGAAGGACATCAAAGGCTAGCGAAACTACAACGCTGCCATCTCCCGCCTTCAACGTATCCCAACTTAAACAAAGTTTCTCTCAGAGGGGTTTATCACTTGATGATCTTGTCGCACTCACAGGTCAAAGAAACATATGCCTAAAGCTCTATATATTACTTTCACTGCATCTTCACAACATGAAAATGACAAATTTTCCCAATTTGCAGGTGCCCACACGATAGGTTTTTCTCATTGCTCCTCATTCCAGAACAGAATATACAACTTTAACTCCACTCATGATGTGGATCCTACACTGCACCCATTTTTCGCGGAGAGTTTGAGGAACCTCTGCCCCAAGGATAATAAGGCAAAGAATGCAGGCACACCTATGGATCCAACTTCAACAACTTTTGACAATACAGTCTATAAGTTGATTCTTCAAGGGAAAAGCCTCTTCTCTTCAGAACAGACTTTACTTTCCAACCCAAAGACAAAAGGCTTGATTTCAAACTTTGCAAGCTCAAAAGAAGCTTTCTATAAAGCCTTTACAAATTCAATGATCAAGATGAGTAGCCTGACAGGAGGTGAGGAAATTAGAAAGCACTGCTGGGTAGTTAACTAAGCCCTGTTTCTTTATGAATGCACCAAAGCCATAATGTTATGCAAGAAGAATAGAAGAATTTGCTACTTGAGATTGTATTAAGATGAACCCAGTAATTTAAGTTTTTCAATAAATGTTCAATCCAACTTACAGCAGCACAGCTGTCTGTTTTCTTCCCGAACTGAGAATCCTATCTAGATACTCCTTTCATTCCATGACTCAAGTTTTATCTCCACCAACTGTATGTTCCCACTCAAGCCAGATGCCTTTTCTGCTGGTAAGATTGAAAACCCATCTAGAAGTTTCACGCACTTTAATCCCCACTTAACCATCAAGAACTCAATGAGATGATGCCCACTATTCATGTTAAAAACAGAACAGATCAATGTTTGCACAATGTAAATGGAAACTAACATAGCACAAGCTGAACTAATAGTATGAATCCTTCTCCTAACAAGCGAACATCAATTTAGTACCTTCTGTTGTGGTAAGCTGTTATGAAAACAGATGAGGGACACTTCTGGAGCAGAAAAGTCACACTGGCAAAGAGATCATCAAATGCTTCATCATGCACATAAAATGTACTCAGAGTAAATAGGAATTTGAACAAGAAGGGACCAAATTAACATATAGACAGAAGTAATAAAGATAATACTACCAGTTGTTTCGTAAAGCACATCTGCTCCAAGGATGATACTGGGGCACAGGCTGAATATAGGTGCATCCCACACTCCCCATGTAAGTCCCAGCACCTGCACACCGAAACAAATAACTCAACGAAAAGGCTATTCAGATATCAAACTTCAAATGCTAAAGAGTTCCCTTAGAAAGATTTATTGCTTGTGTTATACCTCACACTTGACATTGTTCTGTTCACACACTCTCCTCATATTAGCCAGCACCTACAAGAATCAAGGACAAAACTGATTTCAGGTGTAGCCCACATTATGATGTTCAACCAAAAAGCCTCCTCATTCCAGGCATCAATTAAAGAAGCAAACCCCACAAAAATTATTCAGAAAATCAACACACAGACATGACTGACAATCAAAGCATAAGCTAACTGGTACTCGATGGAGCCATAGAGGGATACCTCCGGTCGGTTAAAATCATCAGTCAGGGTGACGTCAGCTCCCACTTTCGCAGCGACTAGTCCAGGCAACGAAGTTCCTGCTCCAAGCTGTGAATAAATCTCAAACTTTGAACTGGTGATTAATGAAAAAATGATTTGAAATCAGCTTTTCAGCTGGGAACATTAGGATAAAAATATGCACTATAATTCATTACCTCGACTACATTAGCTCCGCAAAAACGTGACCTTTGCTGCCAAACATACTCAGCCAGTATAACACTAGAAGGCCACACAAACAACCCGTACTCTTCTTTCATACTCTGCAATCCCATGGCAAAAAAAATCCAATCTTCATTGGAATTTCTATTTTGAAAAAGGAAAAAAAGGAGCGAGGGACACGGGTCTTGCCTCAATAACAGTGATTGAGAAGGCATCATCTCCGTCTCCAAAATGGTGCACAGAAGTCGTAGTCATTAGCGGTTGATCTTCCACCTCCACGACGTCGTTCGCTTCGTCATCATCTCGGAAAAGTTCCATCCCGCCGTCCCACGCAACCAGCTCCGACGTCGGAAATTGAGTAACAAAAAAAATCCCGAAATTAACAGCTCTGGTTTTGCTCGCACCCAAAGCGGCGCCGTACGAAGCCCCGCGCCTCAAACTGCCGCAAGTTTTGAAAGCGCCCAACGTTTTTCACCTTGGAAAGAAGAGAAAGCGAAGCGAACAAACCGAAATAAATAGAAAAAAGCGTCACCACTCACGATGCAACGTGAACCGTTGGATAATCCATCTTTTTCAAAATGAACGGTGATGATGTCGAGCCTATCTCGCAGCCGAGTGCATCCAAATGCACCGAATTACGTGTACTCTTTTTTGTACTCATCGTAGCAGTTTTGCTTCGCTGCGTCACACTCTCTCTCTTTCGGGCTTCTTCTCGAACTGAGAAAGTTTTTTTTTCCTTTGTATAAATACCACCGCTAAACTAGAACTGAGAGATCAACCAGGAAGGAGATACAGAGAGAGGAATTTGATTTTGATAGTTCGTTGGTACTTCCATGGCCTTTGCTCACTACTTAGCAGCAGCAGCTCCGGTTGAAACTTCGAATCCCAGGTTGAGGAAGTCAATCCTTACGCCTCCATTGCCGTCCATTTCCAGTTCTTTGCTGTCCTATGCTCTCTCTTCTTTTGAGCCCAATCCCAAGGCTCCCAAGCTCTCTTTCTTCTCCAAACTCCGCAAATTTGGACTTAAAGGTGGGAACTTTATGTTCTAATTATAATTATTTTTGGGATTGTACAGTTGCTTTTAATTTGGGATTCTTTTCAATCTTTTAATTTCAATTTTTATTTAATTCAGATGAGAATCATATTTGACCTTTTGTTCTGTTCATGCATGTCTTGTTATTCAACAATTCTTTGCCCTGGTAACGTTGGACTTTGAATGAAGCTGGGACAAATTTGTAAAAAGAGCAATCTTTTAATGCTTTCAATAGGGACTTCCCCCATGAATCAATTTTGCTGTTGATGTCTTGAAGTGTGCTCTAAATTTTTTCAGTAAAGGCAACACCTCCAGAAGTTGAAGTCCCAGCTGTTGATACCTTTGGTCAGTTCAAACACCTGCTTCTTCCTATTACAGACCGAAACCCTTATTTATCTGAGGGTACAAGACAGGTTTTCTTCATTTTTATGGCACCTGTTTGTTGATATTGTAGTGTTGTTCCATCGTGGATTGCGAAAATGAAGTCCTTTGTTGTTTGAATGGAAGAAAGAACTGCTCCATTAGAGGGTTTTCTTGTGTGTTATTTCTGCTTGTACATTGATTTTATTCTTATATAACAGGCTGCAGCTACTACTACCTCTTTGGCAAAGAAGTATGGGGCTGAGATAACAGTTATAGGTATTTTTGATATCATTGATTGGTCTTACATATGAACTTTTATTCTAATTCTAAAAATGAGAACTCTGTGTTTTTTTGCAGTTATTGATGAAAAGGAGAAAGAGTCCTATCCAGAGCATGAGAAGCAACTTTCTAGTATCCGTTGGCATTTGTCTGAAGGTGTGTTAGCTGCATTTTGTAAATAAACTATTTTGTAGCTCAGAAAGCAATAGGCATGCATGTTCAAGAAGCAAGTAGTTGATTTGTTTTCTGCATTGGACGTGTGCTAATTGTCACTCATATCAGTTTAAGGACTTCAACATATTATTTTGCTGAAAGTGATTGTTTGATATGGTCATGCTATGTAAGACGGCCCTGGAACAGCATGTATAAGTACCGTTTCCCCCACGGTTTGCGCTTGTCCTGCGGATCTTATATGGAACTTGCTCATTTTTCATGTGGCTATTTCTGTGCACACAATCACTAGTTTTCCTTTTTTAACTCTCAATACCAATGTTGTTGTTTTCTCTGTGCAGTTTGTAACTAATCCATATTAGAAAAATCTGCTTGTAGTTGTGCTACGATTATTAACGACCACTTTGTGATTGTGTTGCAAATACCTTAGGTGGGTTCCAGGAATTCAAGCTGTTAGAGCGACTTGGCGAAGGGAAGAAGCCAACAGCTATAATCGGTGAGGTTGCTGACGATATGAACTTGGATTTGGTGGTTATGAGCATGGAGGCAGTCCATTCCAAGCACGTGGATGCGAACCTGCTGGCTGAGTTCATCCCGTGCCCCGTGTTGCTCTTGCCCCTCTGAAGATCAAGATCCTTCCCAAAATGTGCAAATGATGGCTGAAAATGAGTGTTCTTCCTTCCAATAATACCTGTGTCATGTAGTAGTGTTTCTAATGCATCCCTGTGTTGGTAGGACTTGCAATCTATCTTCTGTGACTTATAAACTGTGCAAAGGACAGCTTAGTATGAGTTTGCTATATATGGTGAAATGGTTGCTTCAAGAATTTGGATTGGATATCTCTAATATAAAAGGAAAGAATCACATACTAATCTTACAGAGAAAGGCTGTCAGTGGGACATTTTTGCACTGGCACCACACCACCACAGCTTCTTAATGAATCTTTAGAGGTAGGTAATTAATACTAATAGTTAGAGCTAATAGCATAATCAGTGCTCAATTGAGTATAGGAATGACCTTAGGTACAGCTAGTGGAGAATATCAGTGTAAGGGTTTAGAAATGTCAACTTAAGCAGCCTTGCCTTCAAATGTTAATTTCAGTTCTTTAGAAGAATTTGTATTGTGCTTTGGGCTGTCTTTTCCAGAGGAGCACTATGTTCTGGACCACCTTTGAGATTATTTTTTTAAAAAATTATTGGCGTTACAATATCCAAATCTATAACCCTAAAAGCAGGGAGAGGGAGTCCTGCAACTTACCCTCTACTAAATTGGAAAAAATGGGCAAAGATATCTATTGAATCTTTCACCTTTAGGTAACAAATTGAATCTTTGACCTTTAGTGACATTTTATGATGGATCACGATCGATGAAGTACTGAGAGTAGAACTAGTTGGATTGAATTGAATTCTTGAAGCTTAAGTGAACTTTATCATGGACCTTGCACAGGTCATTCAAACATGTTGCAAAATAATGCTGACAACTTGCTCCTACACCCACCCTCTTCCCCCCACCAAGGGTAGATTACAATCTTTTCTCCAAAGTTTGTACAAATTACTCATTGAATCCAAAGTTTAATTCAAATTACGAAGCCGGTCTTGAGTTTTTAAATATCAAAACGAATTTTTAGATTTCAAAAAACACCACCAAGCGAACTTTAAATGTGGCTCAGTTGATAACGTTTGAAACTCCAAGATCCGTTCCAAGTAATTCGAACACAATAATTAGAAAATATAAAGAAGATAAATAAGGAATAAAAAGATACTAGTATCAGATTAGTAGGACTATAAATAAGTAACAATAAATAAATCAATCCTAGTTCAAATCATAGACTAGTAGGGAAGGAATACGAAGAGGAAAAGGATAGAAAAGCCCAACGGGCCGAACGGATAAAGCCCAATGGAGTTGAGTAGGTAGCCCCGAACTAAAAGAGGTAAAACTGAGAAAGAAAGAAAAGAATTAATAGGAGAGAAAGAAGAGAGAGAAAGGGGGAGAGGGGAGGAAGAGGAGGAACTCTTTCTTCTTTGTTCAGGTTGCTCTACTGTTCAGTTCTCTCTCAGCCCTTACGCGATTCTTCGCAGATTGGATCATCATCGAGGCGATCCATCCAACATTCGGATTCGGACAACCGAAAACATAGGCAAATTTGTTTCATTGCCCTAAATTTCTCTTCTCAACAAAGTTTTGATCGTTCGATTTTCGATTGTTAATGTTTATGTTTTTTGGTAGTTAATCAGTAGTATTTGATTACCGACGACTCCATTTGCAGAGTGCTGTCCCTTCCGATTTTGGTTTAGAAAAAAAATTTAGGAAGGGTACATATTTTCCGTTCAAAGGTTAACCCTAATTTTTTAATTTTATTAATGGCGACTACCGCTGATGCTACCCCAACCCTTCCCTCGCCTCGAGCCTCTGCTGTGGAGTCTTCCCGGCGAAGGCAATCGCCGTGGACACAGATCGTTCGTGGTCCTCCTGATATAGACTTACCTGCCGCCCTTGCCATCACTACCTCTGGCCCTGCTTCTCCTTCTGTTGCAGTTTCGGGTTCTTCCCCTCCTCTTTCTCCCCCATTGTCCGGCGATGGTGGTGCCGAAGAGCAAGCCATGAATAGTCGATCTCCTTCGTCGAAACCGACTCCGTTTTCAGCAGAGGATGTTGAGGTTGAAAGTTCAGGCGGAGGAGGCGGCGGAAATGGAGCGAAGAAGGCTTGGAATAAGCCTGGCGGTAGTGGTAGTGCTAGTGCTAGTTCTAATGAGAGTGGTCCGGTTATGGGTGCGGTTTGGCCTGCCCTGTCCGAGTCCACCCGAGCTTCTCCAAAATCATCTTCTTCAGACCTTTCAAAAACTCTTTCGGATGGATCGCTCCCCGACCCCATCCAACAGGTTCCTCTCGTTTGCCTTTGTTATGTGTTTTTTTATGTCTACTTTTCTCAATTTAATTACGAATTCTTTGAAATTTCCAATCATGATGATGAGAAATAATGCTACCTTAGCTTCTACTCGCACCCGGACAATTATGTATTTTTCATAGTCATCACTGTACATGCTGATACAGCCCATCCTTAATTCTACTCGTGCATGTATTATTAAAGGGGACTGGAGCAGCTCCACCTTCAAATAAGCAGGTTGTTAGTGCTACCGCAAATTCTAGTTCTACACCAAACCATGCTCACAACCGCCCGAGGAATACCAAGCGTCCTGGTGGAAACCCAAGCCATAATTCATCCTCCAATGGAGCCATCTCACAGCTGCCATCTCCCAGGGCCTCAGCAGGAGAAACAAACCCTGGCAATTCTGGAAGACATTCCAACCCTTCTGCAGACTCTTCATCAAATACTCATCGGGATGGTGGACAAAGGTCTCAGTTACATAGTGGAAATGAGCACCAACATCAAAGAAATTCATATAGAAGGGGTAGTGGAGGAGGTCCACACCCTCGAGGGGATGGACCTCACCATCATGGTTACGGGGGCAGGCGTGGTGATCAAGACAGGGGAAACCAAGACTGGAATTCTAATAGAAGTTTTGGTGGCAGAGATGGCCAGGTGCAGCATCAGAGAGTTAATAATAGGCCCTTTATGAGGGCCCCAACTCCTAACCCGCCTCAACCTTTTTTCCCTCCTGCAGCCATGCCTATGCGCCCTATTGGCACTCCTGTTGTTTACCCAGGTGACTGTGATTGTTGTAAAGCCTTTTTATTTGTTTTTTTGGTACTAATTTTGCTATTTTACTTGCAGATATGCCTCCTGTATTTTATCTTCAACCTGCCCCACCACCCCATCCAGATTCATTCAGAGCTCTTTCAATGGTTCCTCAGATGCAACCAATGTTTTTCCCTTTTCCAGATGCCCAGCTTCATGCCAAAGTAGTAAATCAAATTGATTACTATTTTAGGTATTGTGTTCAGTTAATTTAATCATAATTATTTGCTTCCATGGCTATGAATTTGTGATTAAGTGCTTATTTTTATTTGTAACTGCTTCTAGCTGCTTGTATTTTTTGCAGTAATGAGAATCTAATTAAAGATACATTCTTGCGGCAGAATATGGATGAGCAGGGTTGGGTTCCTATTAAATTAATAGCAAGCTTCAAAAAAGTGAGTGTGATTGAACATTTTATATGTCTATACTCATTCATTAATATGTGTTATTTTTGTGGTTTTTTGCTTTTTAAGTTTTTTCAAGTAGTGAGATGGAGATATGAAAGAACTTAACTTTAGTGTTTCTTTAAGCATGTATGGCAGATACATCTTGAGATTATAGGAAATGGAATCTTGAACTCTGTACTTGTCTGAAAAGCTAGCCTTTTTTCCTTTGTGATTAGATATGGTGTATGTGCCTGTTTGAAAACGTTCTTCTCTGATTGGAAGATAGTGTTCTTCTGTTGCGGCCATTAGCATTCATTTACTTTCAGGTGTATTTAATTTTTTTTTTAGGTTTGTGTGGACATTGTTATTTTTGTGGTTTTTGCTTTTTAAGTTTTTACAAGTAGTGAGATGGAGATATGAAAGAACTTAACTTTAGTGTTTCTGTAAGCATGTATGGCAGATACATCTTGAGATTATAGGAAATGGAATCTTGAACTCTATACTTGTCTGAAAAGCTAGCCTTTTTTCCTTTGTGATTAGATGTGGTGTATGTGCCTGTTTGAAAACATTCTTTTCTCATTGGAAGATAGTGTTCTTCTGTTGCGGCCAATAGCATTCATTTACTTTCAGGTGTATTTAATTTTTTGTAGGTTTGTGTGGACATTGGTTGTTTTTTTTTTTTTTTTCCCTTTCCTGCTGCTCTTCTTATTAATTAAATTTAAAGAAGTATTATTATGTTAGTTTTTTCCTCTTTCCAATTCATCATGTGACAAATATTTTTAATCTGTGACTGGTGCCTTATATCCTTTGTCTGGGATTAATTCTCATCTTATTATATTATCCATGGTCAAATTTGTTTTGTAGCTTGTAGCACAAGATCTTTAGGGCCTGTATGGAGACACCATTTTTCCTTTTCAAGATACATTTTTTATTTTATAATAAGTTTTCATCATTTTCTATAGACTGGCTTGCGGTTCCAAAACACCTCTAATATTAGAAAAGGATTTCAAAAACACATTTTCATACCATATTAGCCCTTGGTTTATTCAGTTTTTGATGATGACATTTCCAATTGAGTGAACCTGCTGTAATAAATATGTTCACTTGTTTTGATGAATATTGACAATGTTGAGTTGCTCAGATATAAATCAATCCATGATATGATATTTTCTGATGTTATTGTTTTGGTTGAATTTCTGTAAGAAGGCATGACTGTGTTCATTGCATGTGTTTCATATCCCAGTTGAGTTAGCTGGTGAGCTCATGTTACAGGCTTGAGTAAGATGTCTCTAGTGGTTGTTTGTGTGGGTTTCTGTTGATGAACTCTTATCATTCATTTGATCCTTGGCTGTACAAGCCAACTGCTGAGGCTGCTAATCAATTGTGGAGCATAAGAGTAGTTATGTTCTATGCTTTAATTTTATGGATATTGTTTGATAGTTTGTTTTGAACGTGTAATGTGTGTGCAGTTTAAAAGGAACTCTTGAGTGCTAATCATCAATGGAGCTTGAATATTGTTGAGCTTAAAATAATTTATGTTAGACTTGTACTTACCTCCTTGTATTGCGTGTTGTATACAGTATGCTTTTTGTTGATTTGTTTAGTATTGCCCTCATAAATATAGTTCTCAAGCATGGTTTGTATGATTGACATGTTGGGGATCCTCTAGACTTTGGACACCATTCTTCTAGTGTCGCTAGTGAGATTTTCCTGCTTGTATCCTTTCGTGACGCTAGATAGCGTTTAGTGATGTAGATCTATCAACTAAGAATTTTTATTCTCTATGGCTTGCAGTTTTTGCTGTAGAGAGATCAAAAAAGCTTATATCTAAGCAGTAGAAGATTTGTGCTTCTATTAGGTTTTTCATTTCAATTATTTATGATTTTCTGTGATAGATTTGTGCTGCATTATGTGTAATGTTAGATTCAGCATTTTGTGGTGTACTTGGCGTCATAATCGAAGTTGAAAATGTTTTGATTTGGCTAAGTATGATTTGTCATAATTCATTGTTGAAACTGTCTTAAATATTATTAGGATTATAACCTTTCTCCTCTCTATAAATTGGTTTTTACTTTATTTTATTTATTTTTCTTAAATCTTTGCCAGCTTGGTTGATTGATTTTATTTGACATACTACTAGACAATGACTATGATTTGTGCATGTTGATAGGTTATGCAGTTGACAGATAATGTCCAATATATACTGGATTCAGTTAGAACTTCAAGTATTCTTGAAGTAGAGGTATGTTGTTACTATTATGTTGGAGATAATTGGTGGGGTTAAGGGGTGCTACACTAATGTGAAGTGTCCCAATTTTCAACAAAACTTTATTTAGACTCACATAGGTTTTTTCTTTTAAATTGTTTGTCTCATTTACATCTTAGGGCGAGAAAGTTAGGAGGCGAAATGACTGGGCCAGATGGATAATGCCAACTGCAATGCAATATCCTACAGTATCAAGCCCTCATTCTGTTCAAAGATCAAGCCAGGATGCGCTTGCGGCGGGTCTCCATAGTATTGGACTAGACGACAAGGCAGCAAAACACGGTTCTGCCGACATGTACCTCAGTCCATCTTCATCTGGGGAGTGGAGTAGCCTCTCCCAGCAATCGAGTGGCGATAAGACAGGCCAAATTGCCAATCAAGCTGGTTTTCCATTATCCACCCCAAATTCAAGTAAATGAGAGACAATGCAGTTGGACATGGATGAAGGAGCTTCAAGCAGTTGTGAATGTTGATATGGTTCCTTGGAAGCCAGTCTTGCTGGGAGAGGCTATAGAAACGAAAAGTTAAAAGGAGAAAACAACAAAAAAGAAACAAAAGGATACCGTTTATTAGAATAAAAGGCAAAAAAAAAAAAAAAAACAAGTAGAACTTGGGATTTTTTTTTTTTTTTTTTTTTTTGGGATGTATGATTTGTTTTAATTTTGGGATTTATGTTGGATTGTGTTACCGTTGTCGTTTGTTTGCCAAGTTCTTGTGGGAAGTTTGGTTCTAATTCCCCGAATGCAAGGGCAGCCCCGCAGCTATATATATATATTATTCATGGTCTTTGGGGCTGCTGAGCTTGAAGAAGTTGGGTGATTTGAGGGAGCTTTGATCTTTTATTCTGTGATTATAATTATACTCTTTGGGGGGAAATTGTATGATGATTCATGAGAGGCCTTCACAAATGTGTTTTGTAATTACCAGTTGAGGAAAACATGGTTGAACCCTCTTTGGGGGTCTAAAATAAGCATCAATAAAAACCTTGATTATATTATGTTCCCTCCTTTGTATTATTATTGGCGTTTTTCACTCAACATAATAAGCAGTACTTCTTCCCTCCAATATGTATGTTATATAATGTGGCGTGCGTTATTCACTCAACATAAGCTGTACTCCTTCCGTCCCTCCCTCCCAATTTGTATGTATGTTTTAGCTTATTGCACGCACGTAAATTAATAAAATTACCTTTTTATTCACCGAGTTTGAAATTATATTTGTGAATTGAACCCGAGTTGAACCCAAACCCGTTACCATGTATGCTATCAAAAAATTTCAAACCAAGATTTAAAACCATATCTTGCTTGTACTATTTCTTTTGTTCAAAACACATTTTCAACTCTCATTTGCTATGCAAAATTGTACCTTGTAATCAATCAAACGTACTTTTGAACCAAGTTATGACATACAGGAAGTGCTTGTTCCTCCCCACTCCCATGTTCTAACCCTAGCTACGTCGATTCATTTGACTCCAATTTTTTGGGTAAACTTGTTTCTTTCCCCACGCAGAACAGAAACTCCCATCAATGGAATGGACGTCCAAAATTTTCTACGAAAAACAAGTGGGACATCAACTTCAAAAGATTGGCCTTGGAACTCAAAGTTAAAACGCAGAATGATCTTTGTCCAGAGGTCACAAGAAGAATGTACTAAGGCTCTGTTATCTTCGTACTATAGATAGGAAATTTTTTGTTAAGGAAGAATTTTGTTTTGATAATGTTTCTTGCACCTAATATGTGCAAGAATTTTTGCACATAAAGTGCATGTAGTGGGCCCAATAAAAATCTTTTCTATTTTTATCCTTTTATTCATCTTCCCTTATCTCTCTCTTCCTGCATTCTTCCTCTCTCTCCACCATCCTTTCTGTTCTCCATTTTTTTTTTTTTTTCGTATGACCCACTATACCAGTTTCTAAATTTTAGTTTTTGTAATTAACCCTCTAAAGTTTAAAATTTTTGTAATTAACTCTTTAAAGTTTTAATTTTTGTAATCAACACCCTAAAGTTTTGGTTTTCACAACTAATCCCCTAAAGTTTAAAATTTTAGCTACTAGCCCCTTGAACTTTTACTTTACACAATTAAATCCCTAAAGTTTAAATTTCTTGCAATTACCCATTGAAGTTTAAAATTTTAGCAATTAGCCCCCTAAACTATTACTTTTTGCAATTAACTCCCTAAACTTTTTGTAATTAACTCATTGAAGTTTAATTTTTTTGTAATTAACCCCCTAAACTTTAAAACTTTTTCAATTAACTCCCTAAAGTTGTAACTCTTGCAATTAACCCCCTACAATTTAAATATAGCTCTAGTAAAACGTAAAGATAGATCCACAAAGAAATAACAACGCCGTAATGACATGTGTTACACACATTAATCAGTGACCTTTAATTGCAAGATATTCGAAACAACAGTCACAGATTAAAATATGGGTTAAGTGTAAAGAACCCCTCGTGTTTTGCCCAAAATCATAAAGTAACCATTAACTAATAGCATGGATTAAAAAAAACAAAACAAAACTAACAACATTGACTAAAAAAAAAAAAAAACTAACAGCATGGACTTAAAAGAAAATTTAAAAATGGTACTGTTCCATTTAAAAACCTGTGAAGACCCCCGTGTTTTGCTCAAAACAATAAAGTAACCATTAACTAACAGCATGGACTAAAAACAAAAAAAAAACAAAAAACTAACAGTATGGACTAAAAGGAAAATTTAAAAACAGTACAGTTCATCGTTTTCTTCCTTCATCTTTTTTTCCCCTCTTTTCTTTGTCGTCTCCCTCACTACCGTTCGCTCTGCAATTTCTCCCTCCTCCCTACGTTTTCGAGTCGTCCTTCTCCCTCCCGTCGTCGTCATCATCTTCTGGGTTGCTTTTTTTTTCTCTTTCTTATTTTTGGTCGAAAATTGCAGAACTAAAGCTCTACAATTTAGTTCTGCAATCAAAAATTTAAAGAAACCAAAGTCTACCATTTTTTTTTTAATTTATTTTTTTTAGTCCTTGCACTTTTCTTTTTTTTTTTAAAGTCCTTTTAGTCCTTGCTATTAGTTTTTTTTTTTTTTTTTAGTCTCTGCTGTTAGTTAATGGTTACTTTATGATTTTGGGCAAAACATGGGTCTTCCTTCTTTTTTTTTTCCCCCTCTTTTCTTTGTCATCTCCCCCACTGTCGTTCGCTCTGCAATTTCTCCCTCCTCCCTGCGTCTTCGCGTCGCCCTTCTCCCTTCCGTCGTCATCATCTTCGCGTCATCGTCATCTTCGGGGTTGCTTTTTTTTTTTTTTTTCCCCTTTCTTATTTTTGGCTGCAAATTGCAGAGCTTCGGTTTTGCAATGAAAAAATTGCAGAATCGGAGTCTACCAATTTGTTTTTGAATTTCTTTTTTTTTAAGTCCCTGCATTTTTCTTTTTCTTTTTTTAAAGTCCCTGCTGAAGTAATTTCCTTTTAGTCCCCTGCCATTAGTTTTTTTTTGCTTTTAGTCTTTGCTGTTAGTTAATGGTTACTTTATGATTTTGGGCAAAACACTGGGGGAGTTTAATTATCTTACCATCAAAGATCACTGTTTGTTTGTGTATAAGACCCGTCATTATGGCGTTGCTATTTCTTTGTTGATTCGTCTTTACGTTTTACTAGAACTATATTTAAACTTATGGGGGGTTAATTGTAAAAATTAGAACTTTGGGGGTAGTTACAAATATTTAAATTTTTGGGGGATAATTGCAAAAAAAAAAACTTTAGGGGATTAATTGCAAAAAAATAAATTTTAGGCATGTTAATTGCAAAAAAATTAAAATTTAGGAGGTTAATTTGCATAAAAATTAAACTATAGGGAGTTAATTGTAAAAAGTAAAAGTTTAGGGGGCTAATTGCTAAAATGTTAAACTTTAGGGGATTAGTTGCAAAAATTAAAATTTTAGGGGATTGATTGCAAAAATTAAAACTTCAAGGGGTTGATTACGAAAACTAAAACTTTGAGGGGTTAATTACAAAAATTAAAACTCTAAGGGTTAATTGCAAATATTAAAACTTTAGAGGGTAAGTTGCAATTTTAGGAAAATTTTGGGGTTTTTTTTTTGCAATTAACTCTAAAAAAAGCAGGTCTTGAGAAATTAGGAGGAACCGAGGAAGAGGAATATGAAAGAAAATAGTTTGGAAGGATAAAAATAAAATATAAAAAAAGGGTTCACTTTTTATCATTTATGTGTACAATTTCTTTGACACAAAAATTTTAAACTTTAGGAGGTTAATTATAAAAACTGAAACTTTAGAGAGTGAGATAGTGGGTCCCATGAAAAAAAAAAAGGAGAATACAAAGGATGGTGGAGAGAGAGAGAGAGAGAAGGGAAGAGGAATAAAATGATAAAAATAGAAAAGACATTTATTGAGCCCACTATATGCCCTTTATGTGCACAAATTCTTACACATATTATGTGAAAAAAAAGTATCTTTTTGTTTTGAAGGAAATTTCTTTTGGGGATTTGTGTAGGAAAGAAAGAGAAAAATGTAATGATTTATTGATTTTGAATTTATGTGAGAATTTATGTGAGTGAGGATTTAGAGAAAATTTTTAAATTTAAATTGTTGAATTTTGTAAAAATGATGTTGTTTCTTTGTGTAATATTTTTGAGAAAAAATGACACTTTTCCTAATTATGTTCGGAAAAGAACAGTGCCTAAGATTCATTAACCAATGGGCAATCGACAGTCTAAAATCTGACGCACTGAATCAGCAGAATATCTGACTGAAAAGAAAGTGTCAACTCAGTCATCTCTTGCTTCATTCATTCATCAACCACATGCATCCTTGTAGAGAAAAATGGGAATCCCCAATCTTTCAAAGCTAGGGCTGGGCATTTAAATTTCGATTTTGTTAGTGGATATTGTTTGTAAATCCAATCATTTTTTCACCATTTGCATTAAATTAGAATGCATTCTCACAAACATTTCATAACATTATTTTAACGGTGGACATAAAATACGGTGAAATTATAAATTTAAGATGGAAATCAAAATTATTGATGTAATTGACTTACCATTAGAATTATGATCAACAGTCATAATGAATATGTGGACACAAACAAATGTTATGTTTGAGAGCAATAGAATTAGTAAAACAAAATCAGATTATAGATTTTGCTCATGTGAAATTCCACTGAGGTAGTTTTTTTTTTTTTTTAGAATTTTATTAAAACTTCTTTCGTGAATCGTGATTATACACAAATTTGTCAATCCAAATTATCCTTATTTATCAAAGTGAAACAAAAGAGGTGACAAATGAACTCCTAGCTAGGCTACATAAATGGGTTCATTTTTGTATTACTAATCTCATGAGAATAATCGCAACAAAAATCCTTGTCCATTCCCCATTTCTTTCTTTCTTTCTTTCTTTCTTTCTTTCTTTAGGGAAATCTATAGACAGCATATTTACAAAGATGAAGCGATTAGTATTTATTTATTTCCCAATTGACGTAGAAACAGGGGAATATGACAAAATTTAATACAGTAGTGAAAAAGAAATCAAAAAGGATTGTCCTTTTTCTTTCTTCTTTCTTGAATACGGAGCTCTCACAGTCTGAACTCTGATGACTGCTTCTGTGTTATTGAAAGTGACAAAAGAGGAAAAGAGATGTCGGAATTTGGGTTTAAATTTCATTGCAGAGAGCTGACAGTTGTCAACAAAGGAAAGACTAGACTCTGTGTAAACTTGTGGTGGTACTTCTGTTCTGACCACACAACTCACTCATATGTTCTTTCGTTTATTGCATTCATGATTCTTGTACTGCCCGTGTGTATTCTCTTCTTATTATTTGTTACGACTAAATGTGACAGTGTATGTGCGTGTAATTATATGTATATGTTTATCTTTAGGATTTGTTTTTTTTATTGTTTTTAAAAATAGATAGTTTTTTGATAAAAAAAATATATTATATTATATTAATAAAAATTAAAAAATAATTATAATATAATAAAATTACTGTTAAAACAAAAATCGAAAAAAGAAAGAAGCCCTTATACAAGGAAATTTGTTGCTAACGAGAGGATCTCTCTACTTCTATTTCTATGTAATTGGTTTGTTTTTGTTTTGTTCAAAGGTCAATCATTGACTGAGATCTTCCTTGTTTTTGTTTCAAACAGTAGTCTCTCGTGGATCTGCGCCCATTTTATATGTTTTGCCTCACAATCCAATAAGTTCTAAGGTCACGTTGCGTCTAAATGCATCACCGACATTTGCAAAATCGTGCGAACTTAGCCATTTTTTGTAAGCACGCCCTACTTTATGTGAATGTACATTTAGATGAAAAGGGATTAGATTGGCTAAAACATTGAATATTGTGTTGACGATTTGTTTTTCTTTAATTATTATTATGTGTATTGTGCCTTACACAATGCGATATAAGACTTTCGACAATACCTTAATAAGTCTTTTGCTTAAATCAGCAGATGCAGATGTTGAAGGTTTGCAGGTTGCAACCCGAAAATGCAGTCCTTCAGTGGCAAACTGAATTTTGTGTTACAGCAAATTTAAAAAGTTAAAAATTAAAAAAAATGTTAGTGCGTTACTGTTCATCACTATTGGCATTACGTAACATATATTATTAGTAGTTAGTACGTACATATCATATATTATTAATGGTTAGTACATAGTTTAGGGCATGTTTTTTACATTTTGGTTTTAACAATAAATTTAATTTATTACAATCAGCTTTCATCATTTCTAATGCAATTTTTTACTATTCAGCTATATAATTATACATTTTTAATACATTTTTTACATTATAAAACTATTTTTAAAAAACTAAAACTTTTACCTTCAGTAAAGAACAAGCCCTAAATCCACTTGCTCAAATCTTCAAGTTACCAAATTTTTGTTCATATATATATAAATTATCCCAACTGAAGTCAGCTTTTTATAGAATAAAATAACGGTATTTCTCCCAACTAATTTATTATTATTTTTTTATAATAACTCGTGTAATATGTCTTTATCGCCTACATTGTTATGAAATAATTATTAATATCATATTGTTGACCAGGTCACATGAGTTGCCGTTATAAATTGTAATCAATTGGTTGAGGTGTGTATGATTATCCGTTATTAGAAATATTGTATACTTTGTTTTTGGAAGGCACGAGCTACAAAGAAGAGGGTGAAACCAAACAATTCCAATTGGGCATGGGATTGACTTTGGTAACAAATAATACAGTTTTAAGTACAAAGTAATTAAAGAGATAAGCCTCCATTAATTAGTAATTTAGCAATAATTCAATGGTACTATACATTGTTATTAAACAATTATTAATATCATATTATTGACCGTGTCACATGAGTTACTGTTAAAAATTATAATTAATTGGTTGAGGCATGTATCATTATTCGTTATTTGAAATATTGTATACTTTGTTTTTGGAAGGCACAAGCTACAAAGAAGAGGGTGAAACCAAACAATTCCAATTGGGTATGGGATTGACTTTGGTAACAAATAATACAGTTTTAAGTACAAATTAATTAAAGAGATAAGCCTCCATTAATTAGTAATTTAGCAATAATTCAATGGTACTATACTTTTGAAGCTAGCTAGTTGCCTTTGATGAGCACAAAGCTTCAAAATCCTTTAATATTAATAATATAATCTTTCTCACAAAAATAATAATAATAATAATAATCTAAAACCAATATGGGAGCTCAAAATTTAGGTCCACATGACCACATAAGATGACCTCTTTTTAAAAACTAAATAGTAAGAAAATAAATAAGTTACTTTGGTTTGCTATATTTCCAAACGAATATTGTATTGCACAATGATACCTGTTTCGTCTCCATAGAAGTCGTGTACGTAGTTTCATTTTAAAATGATATCGTTCAGTTGTTTTTTTTAATATAAATAAAACCAAGTAATTTTGGTCAAATCACACGAGTCATAAAATAATAAACAACAAATCTTTTCATTGTTGGACCGACCAGAAGGCATTAGTAATTATCTAAAGATAATTAATTTGAACAACCTTAGAAGGAGGAGGATGTAATAATAAAAATAATTTAATCCTTTAGGAGTACCATCAAGGATGAATGTAGGACAGATATTTGAATGTTCACTTGACTCTTTCGCTTTAATTTATTCTTTAGTCTGGAGACAATTCCCCAAAGTTGGGGATGTCAGAAAACACTTGTGCGTACGGAAATATGAATGGAAGGAATGTCATAATATGATTTTTAGGATTAAAATTTATTTTGTTTAGTATACATACAAGCGCAAAAATGAGAGTGGGATTGGGGCTTCTCATATTCGGGAATTGATAAATCTCTTTTTAAAGAAATTATAAGATTATTTTTTGGATGATATAATAGTTTAAATTACTCCCTCTGTCCCAGTAATACAAAGTGGACCATTTGAGTGAGACAGAGAGTAATAAATATATGTGCATACCAGACATAGAGATGCTCATTCTTATTCCCGCGCGCCAAGCACATCTTTTGTTAAACAAAATAATGCTCAAGATTTTGACATTTAAAAGGACTTACCATTTGTAGTAACTAGATAAGAATGGAGTATGTGCGGCTAATTAATCACATGATTATCTTATCTTAATCTATCTACCTCCACCATAATAACTTGTTACGGCGTACTCCTAAAGTGATACGTTATGTCCAAGTTGTCGGTACTCGTTTAGTTTCATATAAAAAATTATTTTTTTTAAATGTACAATTTTTATGAGTAGTGGGATTTAATTTCATATATAGAGTTATATTTTAAAATTTTATAATTTTTATGAATAATAAGATCCGACATATCAAATTAGTAATTTGATACTATTTGTGTCCTTTATTAATAAAGATATTAGTATATAGACAATCATATCACGTAAAAGAACATGAATATGACTTTCATATATTATGACAAAAATAGTTTTAAAACAAACCCTTTATATAATATAGAACCAAAAAAGTAATACATTTTGTATCGTTTAACTTATTAAAATGACGTGATTTTGTTTATATTCGTATTGTTTTAATAATTTAAACAGAAAAAAAAAAGACACAGTGTGATTGGACAAATCCCAAGGTTTGGGTGGACAAATCTAATCAAGTTGTACCCAATAAAAAAGAAAGAGAGTAGAATTTAAAATAATAATTGTAGAAGGAAGCACTTCACTTAAGATAATATTTTATTAATGAACTGTTTAATTATGACTTTGGATAAGATAGCTGCATGGCATGGCACTATCTGTGGAATATATTAAGAGTTCCCATTTGCCTTTTGGATGAAAAGAAAAAGAGGTCACAAAATTATACATACTATCTCCGATTAATTAGGAAAGTTCATTAAATTTTTTTTATTCAAATAAAAAAAATATATTTTAAAATTTTTTACTTCTCTTACCCTTACTAATATAATCACGTGTAATTCACAATTAATTTATTTATTTAAAGGAGGAACGATGAATATTAGGTCTCGTACGTTATCAAATTTTAAAAATGACTTTGATAATACATTTTTTAAAACAATTTTATAATGTGATAGTGTATTAAAAATGTAAAAATAAAAATATAGTTAACTAATAAAAAGTTGTATAAAAAATGTATTATAACTTATAAAATCAAATAGTAAAAACAAAATCAATGAAAATGAAGTGAGCCTTAGAAGGATTGTCGTTATTGTGATCATCGTGCTTCTTTGACGGGCTTGTTCTTTGGTATGTTTCCTCTCATTTCGTACTTTTGCTTTGTGATTATTATAGGAAAAATATAACCTTTTTTTTCTCAAAATAAAATTTCAATTCAAAAAGGCTCATTTTTCCCGAAATTCAAATTTTAAAATTTGAAAATATCTCTAAAATTTAACTCACATTAAATTTAAAAATTATAACCTCATCATTACACCTTTTTTTCTCTCTCTTTCATACAACAATTACCAAAAGAAATTCTCCCAAAATTACTTATTCCCTAAAACAACTTTTTTTTTTTTAATGTTTTATCACAAAATAAACAACCCTAAATTGTCACATTGGAATACATAGAAAGAAATTTTTAATCTTGTATAGTTTATCCTGTTTTTTTGTTTAACTTAATTTTTCCTCCTATGGTTTGAGATTTTTTTTTTTTTTAAAAGTTTATTCTTATAAATTCTAAAATACAATTTTCTCTCGTAATATATTGTCATTGTTTATTATGAAATTATATTGTTGTCTCTGCTTTAAGAACATTAACATTACTTTTTCAAAATAAAAAAGCTTGATGATGCAGATGACAAATAATTAAAACTTATGACAAAGTCCAAAAGTAATTTAAGTTAATTTGGGGAAAAAAAAAAAAAGAAAAAAGAAAGACAACATTTGGACATTGACTTAGAGTTAGAGCAGCAAGTTTTGAAATATGATTTTAAAAACATGTTAGTATAAAATAATTTTTAAATATAAAAGTGTATTGAAATTTTAAAAATAAATATAAATTATTATTTTCTTCATCTCATTCAAAGAGTTTATTTTTAATAAAATTTATATTATAAACCGTTACTAATATAATAATAATTTATTCACAATTAACCATTGCTTAAAAAAGTAAAAATATAAGTAAAAAATATAATGCTAAATTATTTATTTTAGTAATTGTACCTCCCAACTCATAATATGTTATACATTTTTAAAAGTTGACTTTTTAAATAAGACGGAATAGTTATGCCCCACGTACTATAATATAGTGTGTATATTTTTTTTTATTCTTTGAAACTAATGGGTGTTTTTTTTTTAAAAAAAAATAAGAATAATTCTGTGTATTTTAAATTTTTAATTAATAATATGATGGATCTGCGTACGAAACTTTGAATAACTTTAGTGACTATTTATGGAGGAATAGGGCACTTTTTTGGGAGTGTCCTATTACATCAGCACTACATGGGCCTCACAGCGGCTCAGGTACAAAACTACAAATGAGTACTCCCCTAATTTTACGGTATCTTTTTTACAGAATGTTTGAGTTTTAATTTTTAAAAAATAATTTTACAATGTAAAAAGTATATTAAAAATATAAAAATATATAGCTATATGATAAAAAATTGTATTGAAAATGGTGAAAGTTGATTATAGTATATTAAATTTTCTGTTGAAACCAAAACCAAAACTCGAACAAAAACGTAAACATCAGGCCCTTAGAGATGCATTTTTTTAAGGTTTAAATCACTCTGTTGGTTCTTAATTTGTAATTATTTTATTTTGGTCTCTTAAATTCAAAAATTATTTTAAATTCAAATTGATACAATATTTGAGTTATTTTTTACTAACACATTAGTATTTCAAGTTAAATTAAAGGGTGAACAATGCGATTGAATATTTATTTTTTATTTGTTACATCTATTAATGAGTATGAATCTCACTTGTTAGTTGAAAATAACTCAAATATTGTAAAAATTTGAGTTTTGAATAATTTTGAAACAATTCTTGAAGTTAAGAGGCCAAAATATAGGGCCTGACTTAAGTTTCAAATCAAGTTTGAAACTTAATTTTGAAAAAATAATTTTATAATCAGTTTTCATCATTTCTAATACAATTTTTTACTATTTACTTATACTTTTTTATATTTTCAATACACTTTTACATTATAAAATTATTTTTCTAAAACTAAGTTTCAAACTTGGTTTGAAACTTAAGTTAAAGAACAGGCCCATAACAATTTTAAGTTAAAGAATCAAATAGATGCAGTATCTCAATGTAAGGAACCAACAAAGAGAATTAAACCTTTTAAATTTTGAATATATGATACTCCTTCTGTCCCACTCAAAAAGTCTACTTTGAAAAAAAAAAATCTTGTCCCATTTAAAGAGTCCGTTTTGAATTTATTTACATTACATACCCTTACTAATATTACAATGTGTGGTTCACAATTAACCCTTACTCCTAAAGTAAGGATATAAGTAGAAAATATGGTAGTAAATTACTTATTTTATGTGTTATACCTTATATTCCATAATAAGTTTTATCCATTTCAAAGTAGACTTTTTGAGTGGGACATAAGGAGTACATTGCTGCCTCTGTTATCAAATAAGTATCACTTTAAAGGGGAGATAGATACACAAATTAAATTAAGGAGACAGGTAAATTTATTATTTTATTCATATTTCTATTTCATTGTTTAACTAAAATGTTAATGAGAATTATTGTAACACATGTGTGTTTGGAAATACATTGAAATTAATATTATTATATAAAATCACTTAAATTAGGAGTAAAATTGAGAGTTGTGTACTTTTTGCATTGATAATGTGTAACATGAAAGTAACTAATTTATCATTTTTCTCATTCATATCGTTACTTTATTTAAAAATAAAATAAAACGTGTATTAGGACAAAAACGTTATTAAAAAATAACAAAAGAACATTTGTTCAAATTATTCTATCTTATCACGTCAAACTATCAAGATTACCCCCATTTAATGTAAAAAGTTTAGGGAAGGACGTCATTTAAACCTTAATCCATTACGTTTTGAAGGACCAGAACTATCTTATGTTTGATTATTCTATCTTATTATGTTCAGGACAAATTTATTTATTTATTATTTATTGCCTTTGTCCCTTGACCTTATCTTGGCTGCAAAAGGCGATATCCCTCGCCCGCAGGGCCCACACCGCCCAGCCCCATGAGCCTCGTGTGAGAGGTAAATCAGGGTGACTCAGCGGTAACCTTGGCAGGAGGACCAGTGCCTGGTGCCCACAAGGATCCACCCCCCACATTGGGGGGATGAAAATCCCACACTGCGGCTGCCAAGGCTCGATCCTGCGTCCTTGGCTGCAATCTGGTGCCAAGTTACCAACTGAGCTAAGCCCCTGGGGGCGCCCTTGACCTTATCTTATTGTCATTGTACATAAAACTCCACATTCCCTCCATATAGTTATTTTACTTTCTCTGTTTCCTCAGATGTGGCCTTCATCACCAGTTGCTGTAGAGCAAAGCAGCAGCAAATCCCTCCAGAGAGTCTCATCATCTTCAACAACATCGCCATTTTCACCTTACCAAAATCCCAGAACCAAAACCATGGAAGAAGTCTGGAAGGAAATCAACCTCTCCTCTCTCCAGGACCAGCCTTCTTCCCGTGGTCTTACGTTTCAGGACTTTCTCGCTCGTCCTTCTGACAAAGATCCCCACCAAACCGCCGCCACCCCGGGTTTCGGAAGTGGCTTAACCTTTTCACCTCCTCCCCGGCCTCATCCGGCGACTATGCTGACTTTAAACTCTGTCCCTGAGTTCAGCTTGTTCGGAAACTTAAGCCCTTGTACGCAAAGTCCACTGTTGCAGCTGCAGCCCCGGAACTTTTCGCCGCATTCTTGTGCTCTGGATATCCAATTTGATGGGATGAATGCTCCCGGGAACCCCAACAAGAGGTGCGCCGGGCCTGAGATCGACAACAACACTGGCGACCGGCGACACAAGAGGATGATCAAGAACCGTGAGTCGGCTGCGCGTTCAAGAGCAAGGAAACAGGAACAGCCCGTGTCTTTCTTCTTCCTCTTATTCATAACTGTTATTATTAAAATACCATAATTTAATTGCTTTTGTTTAGAAATGCTGAAAAAAAGGGCAATCAATGTGGGATTCTGGGATAAACCTTAAATTGGAAATCAAATCTTGAATTTCCTGAGTAGAATGGCTAGGTAGGAAAGGGGAATATTCAATTGGTGCACACATATTCATGGATTGCTCTGTTTTTTGGTGCATTTTTTTCGTGTTTTCGTGCCGTGGTTTTGACGGGGTTTTGCCATTTTGATGTAACAACAAAAAAACAGGCATACACGACAGAGTTGGAGCTGGAAGTGGACCATTTGACGAAAGAGAATGCCAGACTCAAAGAACAGCAAAGACAGGTAGTTCCTCAACTCCTGGAAGCTGAGAAATCGTTAGTTTTAGGAAAGAAAGAAGAAAAAAGGGCCCGCAGCTTTTCCTTATTTATAATTAACATTCACGTTTCTTCTGTTTTTACTGGCCAGTTATGTTTGGCTGTTGCAGCGGATCGACAGCCTCGTAGAAAGCAGAGTCTGCATAGAACATCCACAGCGCCATTCTAAGGCAAATCTGACCCTTCTCGGCTCCTACATTTGTGCTAAAGAAGATGGTGATCAAATTGGTTATTGTTTCGTGTAGCATTTCTGGGGAAAAAAAGACCTATTTATGTTTTGAATGAAGTGGGGGACTGTTACTTGACTACTAGTAGTAGAGCTGCCGATTTATGGAAAAAAGAAATCGAAAAAGTCCTGTGTTTCTGCATATATTGGTGGTCTTTTCCTTTTTTGTAGCTTTTTAGCGACACTTATTGCCAGCCCTCGTCGACCTTTTGCTTCTTTCCTTTGATTTTTAATGCAGGTTAGGTTGGGTGGTCTATATTACTCACCAGGTAATATCAGCAGAAGCAGCCATTATGTAGATATATATATATATAACGATTGGCGGGTAAACCCACTCCCACTCCCCCTACCCATTCTTTTAATTTTAGTACTTCTTCGTCATTGTCAAGGTTTCAAGAGGATGTTATGAGTCTTTTTCAAGTAATGAATTTTCCGACCTCGAAATGACTAAAATGAAGGTCAAGTCATTGTTTCCAAAATATCTAACGTTAGACGTTTAGACAGAGAAGACATTTGTGTTTAGTTTGTCTCTAGCTTTTATCTTGTTGATTTGTGTTTTTAAGGATTCCAAGTGAAAGAATCGAGGTTAACTACGGGCGTTTCGAATGAAAACAAAGTAACCTATACAAAAGAAGGGGACCCAAAGGCAAAGGACAAATATTTGTCCCTCCAATTTAAAATACTAAGGGCATGTTTGGTATCATGTTTTAAAAACATAATTTGAAATCACTTTTATTTTATAATAGTTTTTTATCATTTTTAATAAGTTTTTTTATATTTTTAATAAATTTTTTTATATTTTTAACACATTTTTTTACATTTTCAACACACTTTTAATATTATAAAATTAAAAGTGATTTCAAAACACGACTTGAATCACGATACCAAACAGGCCCTAAGGCTCTGTTCTCTTGTGCTAATTTCTCAAAAATTATCACTTTTTTTTTTTTTTCAAAACTTTACACAAAGAAACAACTTTATTTTTTCAACGATTCAAAATTAAAATTTTAAAATTTCCTTTAAATACCTACTCACATAAATTCAAAAAATAACACAATCATTATATTTTTTTATCTCTCACTTACACAATTTTTCAAAAAAAACTTCCTTCTAAAAAATTTACTCCAACAAAATTTTTTTTACATAAGTCACAAAAAAACATAGCCTAAAAATGTGGGTCAAAGACATGAATGAAGGGCCGGGCCGGGCTGAGTGCATGTGGGGGCACGCTCGACGCTTACCTAGTACATATACAGTTCAGGGAAGGGCCCATTTCTGAGAGACAAAACGCAATCAAACCCTTTCTCTCCTTTGTCTTTTGCGTGGGGGTAGTGCCTGAACCTCAAGTGTTGCTATTCTCTGCCATTTTTGGAACCCTTTTTCCTGTTTGCAAATTATGCTTCCACTGAAGAACTACCCTCTCGCATCGGGCCCGCATAGGGTGACGTAGGTAAAAAACTAAGTTTTAAAAATTTTAGAATGAATCAAAATATGAATAATTTATTTTTATTTTTTTTACAATTAAGCATTAAAAGAAATTAATAAATAAATATACACTATTAATAAGAGTGTAAGAGGGGATTGGATGAATCCTGAGACTGTCACACTTATCCCATTGTTTTTAGTATCGGGATACGCATCGTATCCCAAAGTACTTAATTGATTATACTTTCGGTTTTATCTGATACTATAAAAATTTTCTAAAATGACTCAAATAAAAATAGTTTTTATAATTTATTAGTAATTATACACTGCATAAGATCTTAAGATCCGATCCTACACCCAAATTGATCCCACATTTGATCGCGATTTTACAAACTATGCTCCACCCCTCTTCTTGAAGGATTATTTGTGGGTACACTTTTTTATGTTGATAGCTTTAATACACTCGCGGAGAAGAATTTGGGAACTTATATATAAATATAAGCTTATGTCAATAGCTTCCGTTGTCGTCCAGCGGTTAGGATATCTGGCTTTCACCCAGGCGACCCGGGTTCGATTCCCGGCAACGGAATCTTTTTTTTTTATCTTTTTGTGTTTCCTTATCCTACTTTACTGGATCATCGTGGAGTCAACTCAATGTACCATATTCACAATTAATTTGTTTGTATGCGTGGAGAGATAATACCTGCTTATCCGAAATACCTGCTTATTCGAAATACAACTCAATTTCACTTTCAAACGACAATTATTGATAATTTTTGGTAGGTATTATAAAAATATGAATCGATCTGTCAATTCAAAACACGATAGATGAGATTGTGGGGGCCACAAAAATTTGGTGAATTTTTTAAAATACTACAGTAACATATATACACAGGTATATGTATTTACGATCCGAATTAATCATCAAAAGCCAGCTGCATGAAAGGAAGAAAACCATACCATCATTTCATCCGTCAAAACCTCCCTTCTCATCGTCTTCTCTCCTCCATCCTCCACCAAGAACCGGCACACCGGACATGTTTTCCGGCGAATGTTCTTCAACCACCTGTCCACGCACTCCCTATGAAACTCGTGGCTGCACGCCAGGGAACGTTTGTCATCTCTTTCCTTCAATCTTGATAAGCAAACGCAACATATCTTCTCCCCTCCTCCACCATGATCATCATTAGCATTAAGCCCTGCATCATTATGATCTTCCAATCTTGAATCGTTAGCATTTGTACAAGGATTGGTGGGTTCAGATTCAGTAACGTTAATCGCGTCGAAAAAAGACGAAACTTTGATTCTTCTCCAGTACCCTCTTGGACCGAAGACGCAGAAAGCTAACTTCTTGAAAACCATTTTTGGTTATGTCTGAAAAAGGTTGCAAAAATAGAATTGGATTTTATAGTACGAGTTTGTTTAACGTGGTAAAGACTTTAACTTAAACTTGGGGTTGTTGGAATGGGTGTGACGATTTTGAGTGTTCAACATAAATTGGTTGCACCTAGAACAGCTTCTTCCTTTGATTTAGTTAAATTTTAGTTGTCTTGTGAAGCTTCAAACTCTCTAGTTATGAATGTGATTGGATTGTTCAACACAAGGAACAATGACAGATCTCACGTGTGTTTCATGAAGCGTACATGGGAAACACGTAAAATTGTATTTCTTCCAACACCGTGAAAGAGTCGTGTTTCTAATGTATATTGAATTGAATCCAATCTCTCTCCAACTTACCTCCAACAGTTGCTGAATTGCAAAGCCACCAAATGAAAGAATAAGTTCAACTATAAAGCTACTTTGAATAACCAGAGTGGAAAGTCTGTTTCGATGGGCATTTTATATATATTCTTTGGAGAGTTGAATCGTGAGACAGAGAGTATCCCAACTGAAAACCACAATTCTGCCTAAGTCAAAGAGCAAGAGGACAACCAACTTTTAAGTGCTGCGCCTTTCATGTACTAATCGTGTGCCACTTATCATAACGATGCTGTTTTGGAGAGAGACAATGACGCACAATTTGTAAGACAAAGGATTCAGATACTCACTTTATATCATTCCAATTTTATCGAATGTCACAAAAGGATGAGATTGAGATAGAAAATCCACCATGGGAAAGGAAAAGCGTTGAAGAATCACCAGGATCGGATGACATAGATAAAGCTTGGATAGAATACGGGGAATCCAGGTCCTTTGACAACAACTCATGCTGTTGTCAAAGAGAAATGAGATTCAAGTACTGTTGCTTTCCCTAAGAGGGGACCCTAAGGTTCATGGCTGAGGATTCATAATTCAAAGTGCTGCTTTTCTTGGGACCGGAAGGTTGATGGCTGAGGATTTGCCAGAAGGCTTCGGTCGAGTAATTCTCAGAATCTTTCAGATGACAAACAAATATTTCCCTAAAACCAGAATATCCAGCAACAAAACAGCAATTGCAGTCAGGGGGGCCAAACATTCCTGTGATATAAGCAGTTAGGGTCGATAGAAACTCGCCAGGGCTAAAGTTAACAGAATTTTACTATATTTGCTGTTTTCTTGGATAAAAACTTGGAAAAGCAATCCATGATGATATAATGGAATCAAAAAAGAAAATTGCTTAAATTATTCCCAGGAAAAAAAAGGCCTGTAAAGCTTCACATGGGCAAATAAGTCGAATAAAGCTTCACATATTGGACACACAACTTTCTCAAGCAAAGAATAAGAGAGTTCCAAGCAGCCAGACCTTCTAGAGAAAAGAACTTACAACAAGAACAAGCGAGGCAGATAGTTTGATGAGCCTTCAAACAGGAAAACTCCTGAGAAACAGATGAATTATGCATAGAGAGGTCAAATGTGTTCATAGGTCTTGATCATGGGTGCTTACTGGGAGATCTAAAAGGCAACAGGGAAGAGTATAAACCATCCTTTGCACTCTGAATATGAGGACCTTTCGACAAATTCATCTACGAGTTTCATGCATTTTGTGATTTAACGCCTAAAATACTTCTCAAACATTGCGGTTATATTGTAGGATAACCATCCTCCTCGCTTCCCATCCCCGAAACTAAAACGAGTTCCCTAGAGTTAATAGACTTTAAAGCCACAGTTGTATCCTTTAACCATTATTGAAAGTGAAGCAGAATGGAAACAGCAAGATTTTACACACTGAAAGAGGAACTGTAGTATAAGAAAAACAGGGTACCTTTCAAGGCAAAAGCCAATAGAAATAAAGAAACAAAAGTTGGATACTAGTTTCATATCACTGTATCAATGAAACACAACAATGACTGATTCCAAGAAAATGGCCAATCCTTGTGGGCACCAGGCACTGGTCCTCCTGCCAATGTTATCGCTGAGTCACCCTGATTTACCTCCCACACGAGGCTCATGGGGCTGGGCGGTGTGGGCCCTGCGGGCGAGGGATATCGCCTTTTGCAGCCAAAGAAAATGGCCAATTCCCTAAACCCTAATCCCAAATGTTGAACAGAATGGCCAATTCCAAAACAAAAGATGTAACTGATACATATTTTCTTTGTTCCTCAAGAAATGATACTAGGAGCTACTACCTCTTTAATGATCATTCTCCCCAACATTTGAATCAACAGTAGAATCGGCAGAGGACCCTTCTTCTGAGTGAATAATTTTACCATCGGCTGGCACAAGACGAGGAATTCCATCTACTATCTAAACATACAACAGATAAGAATCACAAGCGCTAAAATTGTGAGGATAATTAGAAGGAAATACTTACAGGATAAGAGACTCCGATGGAGTCACTGATCAAAGAATTTGTTTTCTCACATACTCTGAAACGAGAAATCTATATCAGAAAATGTAATAAAAAACTAAACAGAGAGTGAATTTTCTGGGTTTCAAAAAGCTGACCTTAATGGTTGTTTTGAGAGCGGGCAGACCAGTATCTCTGACAGAGTCTTGCTGATCCCCACGCCTGCATCCTTCAAAAGCATTCTCCCAAATCTCACCATCTTGGGTTTCTTCCTTCGGATTACGATACAAATTTCAATAGCGTTTACTGAAGTTTCTCTTAAAAGTGTTCTTTTTTGGGTGAAATTAGAATGGAAAAGTGTGTTTCACCCTTCATTTTTTGGGTTTCTGGACAAATAAGGAAGTTTTCTCCTCAGAGGGTATGTTTCACACTGTAAACGTCGTCGTTTCGAGAAAAAAAATGTCAAGTGCCAACTGCCTTCAAGGTAATTTTGCAGAACTTAAGAACTGCCAACTTCATCGTTTGCCTGCCTTCCCGTAATTCTCAGTATTTTTCCTCGTTAAATCTCATTCTTAACAGTCAAATATCGAGCTCAACCGTTCGAAACAAGGGAGACAATTAGGCCAGGGAACATCACAATGAAAGTGCTGTTGGTGCACTTCCTGTTTTTGGTTCAGAAACTAGGAGGTAAATGAGCCGAGCTGGGTAACAAGCTCAAGATGCACAAATTCTCGTATTAGTAAAATGATGAAAAGTGCTGTTGGAAACACGGTAATGACTACTATTATACACATGCTACCAACCAAAGAGAAGGTCGGAAATCTAATTTACATTAGAAAAGGAAGCAGCTCAGTCAATGACAAAAGAATCCCAACTATAACAATCCTATATGGAAACTTAAATATGTTCAAGTCTCTCTCAAGCCAAACTACCATAATCTTGTGTTATATCACTTCATGATTCCATGTATTGGGATGTTGGAGGGCTCGTTTTAGTCTTCTCAGAACCTGCACATTGCGCGGTGAGAAATTCAGTCTTCATTGATAGCATGGTGGCCGCGAAGAAAAGCCAAGGATTTGATGCATTGTAAGATGGAGAGAAGAAAAGCTTTGAACAGACCAGATTACTACTTACCATGGAGGCCGCGAAGCTCCACTTCTCTGTATTCTTGGACAAGGGCACAGCAACAACACATCAAGTGTGAAAGAAAATCGTCAAAGAGGCCTCCCTGCAGTTGATGAATAGTAAGATGCAGTCTACCAATAGATACTAGTAAATATTAGTGACTGGTTGTCTTGGTACTATTTTATATACTTCACACACTCACAATGTTGGTTTATCGAGAGCTTACCGTGATGTTTAGCTTTTTTCGTAGCTTTCTTCTGATGCAACAAGTATAGCAACAGCAGGACAATATCAAGGAATAAGCCATTATGTCATTGCAGGCCTCGGATGCAGCTGCATGTCCAACACATCAAATTTACAATCACAAGAACCAAGCAGCAACCACAATTCTGTATTCAGGCTTTTACTTTAGCAAAGAATACTCCCTCCGTTCCACTAGGAAAATCCATTGGTACAACTGTTTATGAGTCACAAGTTACAACTCCAAAGTGGACTCTTGTAATGGAACGGAGGAAGTAGTATATAAAGTAGTACAGTATTTTATCAGATTTCATCGGAAAATAGTCTATTCAATTAGTCTTGTATTCAACAGTTCATACACAATTGCCTCAGGTTGTAGTAAAGATAACTAGTTTATCATACTACAGATATGGACTAAAATCTAGGCATTGATAGACAACATTTTCCAAATTCAGATGAAAAGTGTTCCCATTGTATCAAAAAATTAAAGTCAACCTTTAATAGCGTTTTATTTACCATAATATGTCACAACATTGAATCCTCATCCGGCAACACTAGAAGCAGTAAGTAACGAACTGAAATCTCAAGAGGAATAAACGTCACTTACACATATGCCTGCTCTTTGCCACTGTAGCAATTCTTGAAAGAGTCCCACAAGGAAAGCAGAGAGTCTTTAAGCCTAGACAAGAATGATAAGCTGCTAAGCATACATTTCACTCTATACTTTTATAATCAGTACAACATCATGTAACTAAAAGAACTCCATCACAATGATGCAATAATTTGTTGATCTGAATGAAGACAAGTTGAAGAATTACAGTTGCTAATCAAATCAATATCAAACCTCTAGAATAGCCAAGAAGTCTGCCTTGAAACTACACAAGTTTTTTTCACTACAGGCTTTTTCTTACCTGGTGAAATGGTCTTAAAATTTTAATCAAAAAATAATATCAAAGCTATCAAATGAAATGTCTACCATAAAATGACTGCAAGAGTTAAATTTGCCTGCTAATTGCTGGAATTTAAAGCTGTAGAGGATCTCTATCTCATTATGAGGAAACTAGAAGTAATAATATATGGTTGCAGATTGGTTATGCTGTTAAATGAATATTCACATGATACAATATCAGAGTTCTTAAGAGTTACATAATGCAGGCTTTAGATCCACCTACCACGTGTAATTTATCATTTAAAAGAAGATACAAACTGAGAGTACGAGAAACTGGAATAATCTAAGCAGGCAATGAGGATAATAAAGATACAACCATTTAATCACTGTAACAGTATACCAAGCAACACATTAAAACGTACAGAGAAGAGGTTCTGAGCAGCAGCCGAGCAAGTCTGCATGCCATTCATCATCATGTTCAAATGATCCTTTAGAAGACAGTAAATCATGTTTGGATGAAACTGATGAAGTATTCCTGCATGGAGGTCAGAGCACTCAATAAGTCAATATAGTCCCCTGGAAGTGGTAGGCAGGACAAGAAGCAAATAAGGATGAAAATAAACATTTATTATTGCATAATAACTTTCAGAATAGGAGCCAGTGAGCCACTGTGGAAACTCAATAAAAGCCATTGTGTTTGTTCATGTCCTTACACTAGGAAATGGAACGAAAACTAATTGGTCAAGACAAATTTAATTCCAAAGTATCACTAGAAAAGCTTAAACTACCAGGGAGATGCATTTTGGATAACAATACAAATAGAACAGCTTATAAGAGTCAAGTAACAACTAACAACCAACCTTGAAGGTGCTTGTTTGTCAATACCAACATAGTGTGGAGTTTCATTGTTGTGATCCGAGTAGCTACGGTCCACTTCCTTAGAAGTTTTTGTGGGAGCATTCTTCTCTGGCATAGAATTTGAGGCAACAACTTCAGCAACCTCAAGAAGATGTTGAATGACTTCGCACTGGTTAACATCATAATGAGCTTGTGATCGTTGAAGTTCTTGATGAAGCTTCTCATTTTCTTTCTTAATTGCCTCTTTAAATGGCAAGTTTGGGTAGGAACATGAAAGGGTTTTCTTCAATATGGCAGCATCCTTTTCAGAAGGATCCCGCCTCATAATCACATCTTGCACTTTCCTATCCTCATCATCCAATGTGTATTCGCGTTGATCCCTGTCAATCATTTCCAACCTTTCCTGCCAATGTAGGAGAGGGAAGACTCAGTATATAAAGCAGAACCACGAATACATAAGATACAATGGTCAAATACTAAGTAAGTCACATTCATAATCACATATTGCAAGAACAGCAAGATAGATAGAGAACATTTTCATTACCCTAACTCGAGCATTATCGACAAGAGTAATGAGAGGAATGATCTTCAAATATTGATCAATTTCAGTTTGAGCTTTCCTGAATTGGTACACAATATTCCACCCCATTGCTAATAGGTAAAAGTAGCTCCGATCCTGGCAACTATTAACCAAAATGTAGGCTCTTCTCAATGCATCCTCAAGCTGTTCCAAAGGCTCCCGAGTTTCGGGATACTTCTTGAACTCAGATATTCTTAGCTGCTCCAACAAATTTCCTATCAACTTCAGATGCATAGCGAACTGCTTACAATTTTTCTTGTGCATCCGGGCTGTGTTTGCTGCCTGCACTATCATCCCAATCAGCTTGATTGCATCTACACCTGCAAGCTGGGCACCGTTTGCAATTTCCCCAAAATTGTCCCATGTCGACATTTTAGCTCTCTCTTCCAGTCACCCAATCAATCAACCCAACTTAGTTTTCAATCCACTTTGTGAATTTCCGAACCCAATAAATATCCACCTGGAAACCACATTGTAATTTCTCAAAATTGAATAATGTGCAACCCAGAAAAAATCTCAATTTTCACCTATTAAAATTTATACTTCACAAAACTATATATTGAAGAAAGAAAAAAAAAAAAAAAAAACAGTTGGCACAGCTCAAGTCAAAACTCTTTCTCTGAACAATGAACCAGATCTCTTGGATGCGTGATTGATAAGAGATCTTCTTAGAAGGGACTAAAAGAATCACTTTTTTTTTTCTTTTTTTTTTTTTTTGCCCAAAAAAAGAAAAACACAAAGAATATTCAGGAAATGAGTCAACGAGATCAGAGGCAGTCCAATGCATTCCTTTACGCTTCTAACTTTTTTCCAATTACAAGGTGAAAAAGATAAAAAAGAACATGGGAAGGGAAAAATCAAGATTTCACTTTGACTCATCTCCAGAAGAATAAGAAATTGACTGGAAAAGGAAAAAAAAACGGATGAAATGGAACAATTAAACACCGTTGTTTATCAATGACAGTGATGACCGCCAGTACCTCAGCTCACCGCATGCCTCTCCTCGCCGGAGCTCCTCCCCTGTAAAAGCTTCCATTTTTAACAATCTCCACAATTCAAAACAAGCAAATTAAAGAACTGAATTTCACAATGCATGCATATTGTATAACAACATTTTCAGCTTTTTTTTTCATAAATTCAGAAATGGGATTGCTCACAGGACAGATAAATAAGAGCAGAATGAAAAAAACAGAGATTTACAGGCAATGCTTTGAGGGCCCAGAAAAAAGAGAAAAAAAAAAAACACAGCTTTTTCTGGGTGAATGAATAACAGGGAAGAAATCCAAGTTCACTTCTTCAATCTTTTATCAGAAAAACTCAAAAAAAGAAAGAAGAGAAACTGAAGGGTCACGGCTTGCTACCTCAGCAGCGGTTGAATTTGTCTGTTGAGTCTTCAGAGTTCACATTATCACAGTAGGGTGGTTGTGTTCGGCCGTGAGTGCATATACTAGTTTTCTTGGTCCTCTCCTTGCCTTTGCCTGGGCACTTGGCAAACAGATGGAGGTGGGGCTTGTTCTTCTAGAGAAATGACTACAATACCCTTGGGGTGCGTTTGGCTGAATGGAATGGGAAGGATGTAAAATGGTTTTTACTTTTTGGTAATGAAATTCTTTCATTTAATAATATAAATAACAATAGAAACTAAACATTTGTCTCGCTACTTAAAGTCGGTTGTATACGTTATATTTTTCCCATATTTAAATATAATGTATTATATTTTAAAGATATTTTTTTTAATACTTTTTAATGCTAATTCATGTTCTCTGTTTTTCACTGTATTTAAATAGTGTAGATATAAAAATAAAATAATTATTACAGAGTCAATTTCACTTAAAAAATTGACAGATTAAGCTTCATATTTTGCAAAATTAATTATGAGGATTAATGACTAATAATCATTTTATTATTTTATAAATTTATCAAACAAGTATAAAAAGTTATTCTCTCGTGGTTCATTTCCGCCTAGCCTTTCAAGGTTGTTATTGTCAGACCTTTCGCAGGTCCCCTACATTCAACTATAATTTCACAATGAGCCCAACTGTATGTCCTTTTAGGTTTTCGCTTGCATTACTGCATTTTGTAACTATTCGTGTAAGGCTCATTATGTCCTCCCTTGAATGTTGGCAATTGCCTTCACTTTATTTTAGTGAAGGGTCTCCAAACCCCCCAATCACTTAATCGGTTGTTCGCTAAAATAACCAAAAAAAAAAAAAAAAAGTTTAAAATTTTATTAAGAAATAACTATACACGACGAGATGCCTTAATTCTCATCTTCACTCACAAACGCACCCTTAGATATTCTAGCTCCAGGCGGTGAAATGAGTAAAGGTAATCGAGGATGCACTGAAAAAGTCCCACATGGGTGCTGAATTTAGCGTTCATCCCTATTATATTACTCCCATTACTGTGTTTTTCTTCTTTTGACAAAAAAATAAAGAAACAAAAAGATTATTCGATGCAGCAAATGTTGACAACGCACTAATAAGGAGAGAGATTCAATTTTGACTCTTAATTTTTTTGTTTTTTTAATAGACTCGCAAATCATTATTTTACGTGGTACAGCAAAATAACAACTTGACGTTATAAATGAATGGGGTCAACTCTTTAACGTATTAGTTTCGATTTTTTGTAGCTTTCTGGTCAATAATGAAATTGTAAGAAAAAATAACTGTTGTTAAATCATAAATGAGTTCTTTACAATTAAATGTGATTTTGACTTTTTAATGTTAATGTTAAAGGATAATTCAGTTAAAAGTTTTAAAATTATTTGTAAACGTAAGAAACGACACTAAATTGTGAAAGAAGCATGTGTATTTTTTTTTTTCTTTGAAAAAGAAATAGGACATACTCATATGTTCTCTAGAAATAGTCTTTTTAAGTTCCAAATTTTGTAATCTAAAAATTATCACTCTATAACCTTCAATGTCAACAAAAAGAATATTAATTTTAATCTTATTGTAATAAATTGAGAGGGAAAACATTTTTATCGATAACAATTTGTTGTCGCAATTAATTGAAGCCAAGAAAGAAAAAAGGTATAACGCTTAAGAAGAATAATTAAGGATACATATGTAAATTTTACAGTTTATTATTCAACGACTCATTTTAGAGAAGGTAGAAAATAATGAGCGGGATAGTTCATGAAAATTCTCGTCGTATTCTTGAACTCTTAGCCTCTGGAGTTTGTGTGCACTAATCGATATTGTTGAGTGGTGGATATATAAGCAATGAATCACAATCAGGGTGGTTGTTTGTTGCTTAATATTGATTCCTTATTATTAGTATATAATTAATCAATATTCTTTTACTGTGAATATAATTAATCAATTATCATCCCACAATTAAGCATTTTATCTCCCTTAATATAATGTAAATCATTTGAGCCGAACTAAGAGTTTAACCTAATTGTTCATGGAAATTGTTATTTGTAGATATTAGTTTACTAAATGCAAGTATCACTTAACAGTGAAAATACAATGATGACCCTACACTTATACAAAGACGGAAGGTGGTTGGCGGCAATTGGGAGGTATCTCCGTGAACTGCAGGAACGGAGGAAGAAGAAGAGAAAAACGGAAGGTGAAGAAGAAGAAGAAGAAGAGGAGAACTTCGCCGAAAATTGCAGGACCCTTAAAACCTTCACCGCAGGGAGAAGGTTAAGAAAACTTCCGCCGGCTTGTGACGAAAGTCTTGCGGGGTAGGTTCGAAAAAAATATAATAAATGGTAACTATACTTAGTAAATTGTTACATGCTGATATCATTGCCATTGTTCATCTATCATACACAAAGTTGTGAGGCAAATTCTTTAACTTTCATCAATAATGCAAAATACACCTAGTGACTCTAGGTAGAAACCGATCCACTTGAAAAATACAAATATTTTAAATAACAAAATGAATTTAAAAAATAGAAGAAGCTAGTTGTGCCATGCTTCTACCATGGTATGTGTCCTCCACTTAAAGTCTAGTGCATTTGAAGGCTTAAAAGCTCCCCCCCACTTTCCAACCAACCAAAAATGTTTACGGTCGTGCGCATGTTACATTTTCTTTTCCAATTGTATATGGTGCGTGCGCGTGCGGAAGAACAAAAAACCATAAGAAAATATTCTCACTTTTCTTTAAAGAGTGTCCCTGAGGGTGCGCTTGGCGCGTAGGAATGAGAATGGAGGGAATGAACATCTGATTCTTAAAATTAAAATTCCTATGCTTGGTATGTATATGAATATAATAATTTGAACTATTATATTCTTTAAAAGACTATAAAATTCTTTTAATGATGAATTTATCGATTTCCATATATGAGATGCCCACTATTCTCATTCCCTTTCCCGCGTGCCATGTGCACCCTTAGAGATTTGCACATAAATTAAGAAAGTAGGAAAAATTCTTCTTTTAACCCCTATTATATTTCCTTGTTTAACTACAAATTTAATAAAAATTTGTGTAATGTGTATACGTTTAGAAAGAAAGTATAATAAATAGATCAATGAGATTACATATAAAATAAGGAAACTTTTAACCTTTTCCATTGGGAATATACCATAGTCTCCAAACCAAACACTTTAATGAATTATTAATGTTATTATTGTAAATCAATGTACCGTGTATAATACTGTATTATTTAAAGATTTCGTAGTGAAATTATAATTTTAACCTAAAACTCAAAAGGGTCCCACCTAATCTTAGAGTAGGTGGGACCATCGTTTTTGTTGGTTGGTGACGTGCGTCCCTCAGGGCTCAACCTCAAACTTTTGAGCAACATCCATTCCACTCGAGATGGATACAAGGTCGTTATCTGCAACTAAAGTCGACAATGGGGCAATCTCCTAACGCAAACACCGCCTCCATTGCAGCTTCATTATTCTTTAGTCCCTCCTAGTGTTTATTATTCCCCCACCCATCCTTATCCCTTTGCATATCAAATTATTTAGTACATCGGTTGCACCAAGTATAATATCATGGTGTAGTTAGACGCATAAATTAAGAGGTTTAAGTGCTATTATGGAGGAAGTGAGATATACGTAGGAGGCCTAAGAATTTGAATATCGATCCATTATTACAACATATGCATCCAATAATTTTCCCCCCAATTGTCTGTTCTTTATGTTATGTTTGAAACAATGTCCAAAACTTGATTTTGAATGTAAAAAAATATAGGTAAATATTAAAAAATTGTATTGAAAATGATAAAAATTAATTATAAAATTATTTTTCCAAAATCGAGTTTCAAACCTAACATAAAGAACGGGTCCTAAGATTGATGACGTCAGCCAAACAAACAACAACATAAACTATGCACTAATTATTAGTTCGCTGAAAATTATTGTCCCTGACTAGCTCAACCGACACCATCATATACCAGGAACATGCATCTTCTTTTCAAACCAATAATTTTCCCACACAGCATATCATCATCCCTTACGAGAATTATAGGGTCATTAGATTAGATTTGAGATATGAAATTGTATTGGTAATTCATTCAAAATTAAACTGTAACTTCACGATCCCCAGTTCAAGGTTTTCATTTATTCATGAGGGAAGCTCGAACGAACTGTTTTTCGAAACACAATTATTGGTTTTTACCTTTGATCATTGGAGTAGTCCAAAAAAGAGAAAAGGAAGAAGAAGAAAAATTCCAAACTGATCATGTCTACATAATATTTATGGCAAGGAAGGACGGAAGCATACAATAATACAGCTTGCTTGGTGGTCCAGGCTGAAGCATACAATAATACAGCTTATTTTCGATTGAATCTTCTGTTTACTTAATTTATTAATTTATTTTGCATGCATACTTCTTTGTTATGATCACATCTAAATATCTACAAAGGGGATTATTGTAAAAGAATAGACGGTATTAATTAAATTAAAGTAACATTTTAGTATAAAGTTTTTTAATATCTTGCCCCACCCGAATCTGACTCTGCCCCAGTGCATACGTAAGTTTTCCGGGTGAGAATGGAAGTATGCAATTAGGGATGATAACGAGCAAAACCTATCTTTGACGTGTTCATTTATTTATCGAGCCTAGAATCTTGTTCGTGTTCGTTTATTTATTAATTGAGCCGAGCTTGTTCGTGAACATTCGTGTGCGTTCTATCTCGCATTAACTAACAGAAAATTGTAATATTTAATTAATTTAATATACTATCTCAACTTACATAAAAATCAAAATTCAATTTAAACTCATATATTGATATCTATGTACATATAAATATACATAAAAAATTCAATTATTTGTATTATTTAAAATTTTAATATTGTATATACTTATTTTATTTATATTATATAGTTTATATTTTAATCGAGCTTGTTCACGAACATTAACGAGCTTTCAACACCTTGTTCGTGTTCGTTTATTATCGAGCCTAAAAATTATGTTCGTAAACGTTTTTATTGAATCGAATTCGAGCTTGTTCGTGAATCGTTCATATTCGTTCTCAGTCCTATATGCAATTAGAATTGTGTTTTGTCTCAACACAACACAATAATCGATCCTTATCTTCAGAAATTGCGGTCCTAGATATGTATATGCTCTTTGCCTTTGGACTTTGACATCTGGACATACGCTTCAACTTAGAGACGAGCACAGATGACGATGATGATACACTTTCCCTTCGTCCGTGTCTCCATTTAATTTGGATATCCAAAATTTACATACATAAGAGCATTTTTCTGTTAATTTTAAAGGTCAAGAGTTCAAAATTTACTAACAGTGTGACAACATCAAAACCCGCCAATTTCACTCCCAAATCAAATAAATTTTAAAAGACTTTTGAATTTAAAAAGACAACTCTGACCTCAATTTATAATTGATTTTCTAACTTTTATCACGAGAGAGTGAAAATATAAATAGAGAATATTTTATTATTTGGGTTAAGATAGTTGGTCTTCAAGTGAATCTTAAATTTCCTAAATCATTTGAAAATATTACTTCCTCCATTACGAAAAAATTAGAAGAGTCAAATTTTATTTTATTTTGTTTTATTGGAAGAGTCAAATTTTGATTTATTTACTTCTCATAAATTTACTAATAAAATTATACCGTAGTTGGATCACAATTAATCTACCTTTGGTAAGGGTATTAGTAGAAAACATAGTAGCACATTACTTATTTTATGTGTTGTGCCTTGCATCTGATAAAATGTCGTACATTCTCTAAACTTGATTCTTCTAATAGAACGAAGGGAATATAAAATAATGGAAATATTCTTATATTGAGTTATGTAAAATATTAGGACTCCAAATGCATAAAATTCATTCCTCCAAATCCCTTAAGTAATCACTTTATCAATCTTTCCATTATCCTTTTCGGAGGCCAAACATCCCCAATAGAATATCCCTTAATTAATTAGCCGCATGCAATATTTTTGTCTCAAACTAGGCTTACATGTACAGCAGCAAGGATTACTATATTATAACATTAGCCACCACACAAAAAGGGAAAAAGTGCAGGCTGAATTACTCCAGGCTGAATTACTCCATTTATTTTATTAGAATAGTCTATTTTCAATCATATATATATATATTCTTTTATTTCAATATAATAATTGAGTATTGCATTGCTTCCTTTTTCTTCCCTTACTGATGTAATTACATATAATTCAAAATTTAGTAAAACTTAAAAAAGTAAAAACACAAATGAAACAAATGATGTTAAAATAGCTATTTTAATTATTGTATTTCAACGTCTATAAAACATTATATTATTTTAACGGGATAGATAAGTACTCTATTATTATTAGGGAACCAAATTTGCGCAGACAGGTAGTGTCAAGTGTTAAATAAACCCCACTTCGTGTACGGAATACTTGCACTAATGTAATTTGGTTTTATTGTGTCCGCCTATAACATTGTAAATAGAGATCAACTGTTGAAGTGGGTCGCTTTCGGTGAATGATCCACCAACGACACTCATGTAAGCTGGCCCCTATTTTGCATTATTTTAGCTGGGCTCATCTTGTAGTTTGGTATGGCCTTCTTTTTTTTTTTTTTTTTTTGATTAAGCGGTCACATTAATTCTTTCTGTTTGCTTTGTGTGCATGCATGTATTCATATTGTTCGTAATTGCTTCCCCACCTACAATGAAAATGACAATATTAATATGGACCCCTTTAGTTAAATCCCTTAAATAGCAAAATCCACCATTCACCAACCACGGGAGACGTGTTGTGACTAAAATTAATGCGTACATTTAAATTATATAATTACCGAAGTCTCAAATTTATGACTTACACTTGAAAAGATACTTGACCGTTTTTGACTGGTGAACTCATCCAACGCATGTTGTTGGTTGATTTGTATCGATATGAATAGTGTATCAATTACATTACATTGTCAGGACCTAAGAACAGAACTAGAAATTAAGGAAGAAGAGAGAAAAACAGAAGAATAAAGTAGAGTTTAATTTTCATATCAAAGGCGTGATAGCTTATTACACCCATATTAATAAAACTAAGAGTGAACTACCTTTAATATACTTTTACTTTTCGATTGTATCCGTTTTGGTACTTATACTTTTTTTTAGCCGCAAATGTTACCTATACTAATTTAAAGGGGCCAAAAAGATCCTTTAGTTTTGACGGAATTGCCTTTTCTTTTTTAGGGATATTTTCGTCCCTTCACTATTCATTATCTTCTTTTTCACTGTTCATCTTCTTTCTCCCCAAATTCCTACACCCTTCCTCCTCCGCCTCTTTTCCATCCAATTTAAGAGCAAAAACAGCTAAAACAACAACAACCAAAAAGAAAATGGAAAATGAACAGAAGAAACAAGATTTCCTGGAAAGCTATGCAAACGTAATCATCAAAGGCTCGATTGCAGTTTCAATTGACGAAGATGACTACGACGGGGAGGGAGGAAGACGGCAGAAGCAAATTTTGATTGCAGAACCGAAGCTCTACAATTTTCGGCCAAAAATAAGAAAAAAAATAAAAATAAAAAAGCAACCTTTGTGGAAGACAACGACGGGAGGAAGGAGGACGACGGAAGCAAGGAGGAGGAGAAAAGTGGTAGCCGGCAGAGGGGGAGATGACAAAGGGAAAAAAAAAAAGAAGAAGGAAGAAGACGATGAACAGTGAAGGGACATAAGTGCTTTTGAAAAATGGCATGTGAGTTGCAATTGATGGCAATTCCGTTAAGTTTAACGGAAGTTAACGCCAAAGTACATTTTTTGCCCCTTTAAATTAGTAGAGATACATTCGTGGCTAAAAAAAAGTATAGGTACTAAAGCGGACACAGTCAAAAAGTTTAGGTATATTAAAGGTAGTCCCCTCTAAAACTAATGAACGCAATAACTACTAAGTATTAGTAACGTACTTCACTATTAATGAATATTACAACTACACCCAAGAACAAGAAGAACATGGATGGTGGATCCATGCCATTTATGAACAGGTTTGTTTACTATGGCCTGGAAATTCCAGCCCAAAAGTTTTTATCCTTTCACTGTCTAACCCGTATAGACTTGCCCATCCTTTAGGGTATCATCCAAGTGTGACACAAATACTTTTCGAGGTTCAAAGTTGAGAACTAACAATTAACAACACATACCTATTTGGGCTTTCCTGCCTTTTGCTCCCATGTCTTGTTGGAAAAAATGTCGCTTTAGTCCAGCCCAGTATGGGAAGAATAGAAAGTTTTTGAGCTATATACTCATTATTTCCTGCAATATTTTGATATTTGTAGGTGTTGGCATGCTTGTAGTATCACTTGACCCATTTAATTTATTATCAATATATTCTATTTATTTATGGAGAGGAAAAAAAAAAAAAAAAGAAGAGAAAAGTTGGACCCCCGAATCACCGCATATGCACAGCACGAGAACGGTGCTCAACTATTGACATTTTCCGTCACAACCACTTAACTGGTTTTTTATTATGTGAAACCAATTTTTTTTTTTATTAATCAACCACATTATGTATTGCGCTTTACACAGTGTAATGTGAGCTTCCCGACAACACAATAATCAAATGATCGAGACTTTTTAAATCGATTGATGCATTGTACATTTTTTGTGCCGAACAACCGCAAAAATGCAATTCCTAGTGTCGAACCTAAAGCCATAACTTGCACCCCAAAAGCGACTTAAGTCATTTTCGAGTGGCCAACTCGTTTTGTGTGGCACAAGAACCTATAAGACCACGAGGTTTGATGAGAGTAAATATGAGGTGGAGAGACAATCTATGGCAACACCCAAAAAGCAAGGGGAGGAGCTTTTCTTGGAATAATGAACATAAAATATGGGATCATGAGCTCTGCATGTCATACCTACCTTTTTCACTATCATTTCACAAATAACCTTTTCATTCAATTTTCCTCCATCTCCAATATTAATGTTCATCATGCAATTCTACTGAATAAAAAAACTCACTATTTTTTCCCATTTAATTTTATTTTAAAAATGATTCTTAAGAAACTTTTTCAAATATAGAAAGAAATTTTGGAGGGATTTTTTTTTTTTTTAAATTTTGAAAATTGTTAAGAGGTAATCTAAAATTTTAAACATATATTTAAATTTGAATGGATGATTAGTTGGTCGCTGTCTTTTCTCTTGTGGATAACAAAAAGGTTAATTAATTAATTTCTTTTTCACATACAGTATTACATTTGAATTTCTTAACCGATAATTAACATTATGGAATTTATGCATTTTCCATAATTAACTTCATAATTTAAAAACGGAAAAAAAAAAAAAATTAGATTCTAGAAACGCTTACTCTTAAGTCTTAACATAGAAAAGGGAATCATCCTTGATTTTATAACCAAAAATAGAATTAAAAAAAATTAATGACAGCAGATCCACAATTAAAAAAATCTAGAAAAATTAAATTAGGGATGGAATAGTAATTTCACGTTAGCAATAAATAAGTTCACTCCCGCCATTCGTGCCGCAATAGGCTTAGGCATAGGATTCTCTAGGGGATCGCACGTGCACGGTGACTCCCCCAATCGGAATCCGCCACGTGTGATCCCAGTCCTCATCGGTAACTGTTGTCTAAAAAAATTTGGCGGGCAAAATAATCCATAAGAAATTCAAAACGCCCTTATTTTAAGCACAAACAAAAATCAAAACCCAACCCAGAACAAAACCCTAGGTGGCCTCGCCGCGGTCCCCATTCCACATCATTTCTCTCTTTTTCTTCCCCCTCCCTTTTTTTTTTTTCCCTCTCCCTCCCATTTTCTCTTCTCTCTTCTCTTAGCATGAGTTAGTTCATTAATTTTCCCGTTTTTTTTTTGGAATTTTGCGGTGCGGATGGAGATCTGTGAAGGTATGTGATTTGTTTTTGTTTATTTATCTATTTTGGCTTGGTTAGGGTTTGAATTTGTTGTTTAACTGTAGTGTCTTTGGTGTTTTCTGTTTCTTTTAGCTCCGGATTTTGAATATTCACGGTTGAAATGGTGATTTTTTTTGGTTTGTCGTGTATTTCGGAGTGTAGCTTGGAGTTTTGGTTGTGTGTAGTTGGAGCTTTGTTAAATTGTATACAGATGTAGCTTGGATGATTTATATATGCTTTTTTCTAGGGTTTATGCTGTGTGTTTTTTTTTTTTTTTTTTTGGGTTCCTGAATAGTTTATTGTGCTTCCTGTTATTCATAGTTCTTTATTTCGCTTTCTGTTGGTGTATTATTTGAATAAATTCAGATGTATGGCCTGATCCGTTGTTCTACAAGACTAATTCAGCGAATGAAGTTATTTGGATGGCTCCGCATGGTGCGAATTTGCATTCTTCTTTTTGAAGTATTTTTGCAGTTATTTTGTTCTCGATTGAGCTTAATGGTGATCGAACTTGTTTTTCAAGTTGATTGCTCTTTCTTTGGTGAACGACCGTGTGTCATTATCTCTAGTCTTTTATTTAGAAGGTGTGATATTTTCTTCTATGATTTAAATAGCGAATTTGCTGTTCTTAGATGTATTATTAGTGATTTATTTGATGTATTTTTTTGAAATATAGGGTTTAGATTGGGGAAGTGTTGAAAGATAGATTGACTCTGAAGAGTGATTTGAGGAAGCCAGAAACAAGAAGGTTCTATTACAGCACTAGAAGATGGGGAAAGTTTCTCCCAAAGATAGGGAAACTAAAACCACAAAGCAGAAAAGGCGACCAAGGAATTCAAGTAGTAAGTATCTCAGACCTGGTGCACTTGCTCTGATGCGGTACAACAAATCGTTGGCCACTAAATCTTGCACAGATCTTGAAAAGAAAAGGGTGGCTTTGGTTGATGCAGATAAGGCAAACAGTGATGTACTTGAAAATAAGTGTATTGACAGAACCCCTGAAACTTTATCTCCTATAAGATTTGGTTTACCTTCTGATAGGGATGATAGCCTAGCCATTTTATCCCCAATACGATCCAACTGTGGTCCTCTACCCGGGCCTATTGATATTTTGAAGCATAGTAATTCACAGAGAACTCCAAGAACACCTCGTGCTGAAGAGAGTGATTGTGAATTCGAGTCCAGGCTCGAGTCTCTCCCCTCTGATTTACTGGTAGTCAATATCTTCATAACTCTATATTTTGCTGTTTTCATCATGTTTCTATCGTAGTATTCCATGCATTTTATGTTGTCATGTACTCAAGGTCCTTGTCTGTGTTTGTATTAGTTCTAATTCTTTGTGAACTTTTTGTTTGCTGTGAGTAGTGAAAGTGTTGGCTAATTAACTCTGTGTTGTGAATGGTTGATGTTACCAGAGTTGACTTGGTCGTTTTTTATATTTACCCTGCATTACTGTGGCTATTTCTTCTCCCCAAGTTAGTTGCAACTGTACACATGGAAAACAGACGTCAAAATATAATAAAGCTGAAAAGTTTTCCTGATACAATTTCAGTAATCTTCCCGTGCAGTATGTCTGTTTTGTATGTATCTCCGTATTAAAGGAAAGTTCTTTTCAGTGTTTCAAACTTCATAAAGATACTCTTAGATATGTGGTTGATGCATGTCAATGAATATCTAGATTCTTCTTGCCTTTGGCTCTTAAGCTGTTTTTAGCTATCATTATGCAACTGTTTCTCCAATTTGTAAGTTGGAAATTGCTATTTTTAAGTATTGGTTTGCTCGTTTTTATCTAATTTCATTTATGGTCAGTGACTAATCCGTATTACTGTATGATTTAGATTAAAATACTTTGCCACCTGGAGCATGATCAACTGAGACCAGTTTTCCATGTCTCACGGAAAGTGAGAAAGGCGGTGAGTCTGACCTATTTGGTTTCTTCTATTGTTTGGAGACTCGAGCGCGATTCTCTTGGGACATAATACTAACTATTGATTCTTATGTGCATTGGACTAGGTTATACAAGCACGGCAGTTCTACTTCAATTATACTACCCCTGATCGTTCTCGTCAAGAGATGCTGAGAACAATGACTCCCCTTCCTACTGATCGTTGGCCATTCATGAGGTTACATCTTGCTCTGTTTTTAAATTAGCTATGTTTTGAATGTCATCTATGATGTTGTAAACTGATATTAGGGGAGTCGTCCTTTGCAGCAGGGAAGATGGAAAAGGCTTGCCGCTGCCTGGACCTCACACCCCGAAGGCACCAAGGCATGGTCCCCGGCCTCCATCTCGCCTCAAGTTCACCGAGATGCGGCAGATTGCTGCCGTTCTCTTTCAGGAATCGGCGTTTCCGGCAAGGTGTATAGTGCCAAGGGTAGTAGGGAAGCCTGTATGCAAATCCTTGGCTTCAAACAGGGCATTATTTTATGAAGATGAGTTATGCCAGGCAGTTGCTCAGAATAAGCTTCGTTGATCTTCATCGTTATCGTTATGGGTTATATATACATATATTTTCTGTTATGTGCTTCCCCTATGTGTATAGTAAGGAATCTATATCTCTTTGCCTTTTGTGTACGAAGAAGAGTGCAGTTTTTGTAGTTTCGTGGGTTGCACTAGTTATAGCTTAAAGAATGGCAAAGAAAGATTTAGATAATGGCTGTGTGCGAATAAGAAATATTCAGAGACTGGTTTCCTGTATAGTTTTTATATAAGTATCTGGGTCCTTAAGATTGGCTTTTTATTTAATCTTTTTCGCTTCTCTTACCTTTTTTCGTGGCTTTTAAGGTTAATACCTTTTTGTTATTTCATTTGTTTTAATAGTGAAGTTGGCGAGCAGGAAAAGAAGTACTCAAAACAAATGAAAGAATAAATCACATCCACAAAATAAAGTATCATAACAACACTTAAACTTGATTGTTAAGACTTTAAATCAACAAATTTTAACAAACCTTCAAAATAAAAAATTGGTCAATCTGTTGCGACAGTCATATATATATATATGAAAAAATTGTGTGGTATCTTTATGCATGGGATTTGTACATTGCCTGGAGATGTGCTCTAACAATCAATAAGCACCCACAAGGAAGGGGTGCTGGCATACGCTACATTCAATGGTCTCAGAACCTGATGCAGGAACCTGGACCTGCAAAATGAAAATCCATTTTGAAATTTTGCTCACATCAAATGGCTTCTAAGGAAGGGGGGCAACAAAATAACGCATGTTTTACAAACCTGCAGATGGACTGTGCAAGTTGGGCATGCAACCTCTCTCATTCCCGTCCCGGATCCCTCAGATGAATGACCTGTAGTAAATCAAAGCTCAATTATTGGGTGCTGCTATTCGAAGGTTTTCGCGGACAAAATGGCTAAAAATAGCACAAATCTGAGTCTGATACAAAATAACACCACAACTTTAGCTACCAAAAATAGTGTATACCTGTTGAAGTCTTGCGATTCTTGTCCATCTCCTCCTGGTTTGACAAGAATATAAGCAACAGAAGTCAGTAGCTTTGTACTAATGAATATGGAATGGCTGTAAATCTTTTATCCCACAACTCGTATTTAATAATGCATGTGATGGGTTCAAACCTTGTGGTTTGCAAGCGTTAAAAAAGGAATCAAACATAAAAAGAAGTTGAAAAAATAGCTCATGGCCAGTGTAGGTATTTGTATAATGAATAATTTCTCCAAGTTTCAGACAGACAGGAATTTCTGGTAACTGAATGTTGGCTAAACATTCCAATATTCAAAATTCACCAAGAATACACATAATACTACTGAGTTTTCTAATGCCTAGTTTCACTACTCATACATAACACACCTACGTAATCCTTCAAACTTCAGCCAAGGGCTATTTTTATTCCCAAGCTTAAGTTATTGACAGGCCACAATGTCACTAAAAAAAATAAAATCAAAACTTAATATTTAGATATCAGTTTAGCATGATTACTCAATGCAATGTGGGAAATGATTCTGTCACAAAGATGTTACACTTTCTCTAATTACTCAACTAGACAAAGACAACCATGACATGGCTAAAGAGCATGTGAATAACAAATTACTATTCAGATCCTCAGAAGAGTGCACCAGCTTGTAAAACTAAGCAGCCATTCGCTTCATCTCCTAAATCTATTATGCTTGCAAAGTATAGGAAGAAAAGGCACTTTATTTCATAACTGAAGAGATAGAGTTCAGATATCTAATTTAATCTAAAGTTTCCTCTGTTCAAACGCTGGGCCTGTTCTTTGCTGAAGGTTTTGAGTTTTGGTTTTTGGAAAATAGTTTTATAATGTAAAGATGTAAAAAAATACAGCTGAATAGTAAAAAATTATATTGAAAATGATGAAAGCTGATTATAATATATTAAATTTACTGTTGAAACCAAAACTCAAACCAAAACGTAAAGAACAGGCCCTGATATATTATTGAAGTCAATAACCAAAAAAGTTATTCAGTTTATTACTCCTCTATTCCATTAGAAAGTCCACTTTGTAATACTATTTTTTAGTAAATATAAAGTGGACTCTTCTAATGGAACGGAGGGAGTGTTTATTTAGGCCGTGTCGTTATCACAAGTTTTGAGAAAATAATTTTTTAATGTACAAAGTGTATTGAAAATATAAAATGTGTAATTGAATAGTAAAATGTTGTATTGGAATATCAAATTTACTGTAAAAACCAAAAACAAAACCAAAATATGAACAAAAATGAACAGTGACTGAGGATGAAAGAAACATAGTTTTTAGCTACTGCACATGGAAACACTAGTATGAAAATTTGAAGTAATCACTTATCAAAGGTATCTTGCCTAATAAAATAATGTAATCAATCAACTAACCCGGAGTCTTAACTCAGAGTGGAAACTCCTAAAAGGTTGAAAGGGATATACCATGAACTCAATTTGCTACTGCAGTTGGAAGGCTCTATTTAACTCGGAAGTAATAACTTCCAAAAGAAATCATATCTAATAAAATAATCTAATCCATCAACTAAACCAAAGTTGTAACCTGCATCAGGAACTCCTAAAACCATGAATGTACAAACCATGAACTCAATCTGCTACCATCTGAATACTGAATTAACAAATTGGTAATACTAATATTATGGAACTCCAAATAGCACATGTACAATATATTACATGGAAAATGCCCAGTTTAGAAAGAACAAAAAAAGGAAATGGTAGAGCACTTACCCTAAGTTTTCTCACAAGCTCATCATGACTCTGAACTCCACTGGCTCGGGTTGCTGTTTCCTTCGTGTTACTCAGCCTTTGTGTTACTTCAGCCTGCAAAGTGGGAAAGTCAGCAAAGAGATATTCTGGACAGCTACTTTAACACACTTCAAAGGTGACATGAAGACTCAAGGATTGACGTCAAAATACTATGAAATGAATACAAAGGCACAAAACAATCTCCAGTATCAAAACCTAGATGCAAAAACCATGCTAGCTTGAGAAAACATGCAAGCATTTTCCACCCACATGATCTGCTAAAAGACAATTACGAGCAAGCTCAATCAAGTAATTGATTGCTGTTGGAGAACTTCAATCTTGTTACACAAGATAGTAAGTATATCTTTCCTCCAAATCACACATAAAGATTCCATCCCTCAGACTGGAAGTTTATACCCAGCCTCTACTGGAAAACATAAATGGCCCTCAAAATTCATAAAGGCAAACCATCATGACTATCAGATACATAAGAGATATTCTGTACAGTGGCAGAGGATATCAGGATCATACCAAGCATTGGTCGCACACCCGGACTGGTGGAGCATCTGCATCAGCAGTGAGGGAAATTCTACCTTGGGTGCACTTATCACAAAATATATCCCCACAGTTTCTACAGTGATGCTGAAGTGAACAAGACCGTGCATTAGGCTCACAACCCAAATAAGAAACTGTTACAGCTCTAACCTTGTGTGTCTTACCACCCAATATAAAGCTATTTACAAGGGAGTATACCTTCCGATTAAAGGCATTAAAAATTGATGAGCAAGCTGTACATTTCGTGACTGCGTCATCAGGAACCTGAGGAGACAAGCAAAGCTTAGAAACCAAACATGAGTACCCATAATTTTCCATAGAAAATGTCGACCACAATTAAGATTGCTACTGCAGCCCTAGACTCATTAAATAAATAACACAATCAGTTCTAACCCAGTGATCCTTCTCTTCATTTCCAGGCTTCATTATGTTCATCCAATCAATAAAAGCTTTCTTCTTTTCAGCAGATTGCTCAGCACCCTTGATTGAATCTGAAGGTTTAGTGGTTGCACCGATTTCCTTGACCTGATATTGCATGATGTTATAGATCAGAGTTTCAAAAAACTAGATAAACAATACAGTCTGGACCATAGCTCCCAATATCCAAGTTATTAAGTATGTCTGTATATACATATATATTAAGAAAACAAGAAGTAAGCCTTTATCCAACTATTTAGAAAATAAAAAATCTACGACATGGCACATCCATTTTTCTAGGGCCATAAGGGAATCAACCAAACAAAACTGCTATGAAAAAGAACTCCCACCTGAATGCTTGCTGCGGTCACCGTATCTAATATATTGCTCGTGGTATAGCTATTTGATTTCAACCTAATCCGTTTTGGTTCCACGTCGACAGAAGTCTTAGCCCAAAATGCAAATATATATGCATCCAACACCTAGAGATAAAAAGCCCAGAATTATACATTTCTCCAAACCAGGCAACTATATAAACAAGGACATCACTGCTTTACTTACTTCCCATCTAGCCACACTCTCCAGGGCGTAAATTCTTAGAGTCCTGTTTGTTGCTGGATCTAGTATGCGAATCCCATCCAAACCAATCTGCAACACAAAAATCAACTCCACTGCTTAACCATAATCTCATGGCTTTAGACAGCACAATACATCTAGAAATGAAATCTTTCTCGTCATCAAAGTAATACATTAGGAATTAAATCAAAGACCCACATAAAAATTGTCAAAAATAAACGTTTGTTTTCACACAAAATCGGACATGTGATATACAAACCTGGCAAAGAACGTCCATGTCAGCCTGACCATAACCTTCTGCCAAGAGCTTGACGCGGTATTTCAGCACGGTGCCTTTTGCATCATGCTGCTCCTCAGCTTTTGGTACTGCCTTTACGATCTTAGGAAAGTTTCCAGACCCGTTCTGACTCTGATCTTTTCCGCCCTTAAGACTAATGGGCCTTCCATAATCATCAAACATCATTCCACTGTCGGACCTGTCGGACCCAAACCGAGCTCCTCTAGCGCCATACGGCTCTGATTTGCCCCCGCTATACTTGTACACACCATCGCCATACAACCCCTCATCACCGTAGCCACCGAGATTCGCATTGTTCCCAAACGTATTATCGTAATTCTGCACGGGAGCTGAGCTCAAACCGTCGTAGGAAGCCGATGAACGGGAGTAGGAGGAATTATAATTGGCGCTCGTATTAGGATAATCGTAGTTCCCACCAGCACCCACACCCGGCCCACCCGCCGGCGGCGGTGGAGGCACCGGATTCTGCTCGTATGGATAATAGGACGGCGACTCTAAGTGCGGAAAAGAGTAGGAGGGCTGGGTAGGCGGCTGAGAAGTAGGGTTAGGGTTTAATGAATGAGAAGGGGGCTGATCGGAATTGTGCGAATAGGGAGCGTAAGTGGATGGATAATAATTGTTACTGGAATAATCGGCCGAGGAAGAATAATCGGAGGAAACCGGCGGGGCGGAGGCGTAACCATAGGCGGCCCCTGCCGGCACCGGATTGGGGTTGGAGCTGTTGAATTGAGGATCGGTTGAATTGGAGGGGTTAGGGCTTTGGAAGTGGGGCTGATGATACTGGTAATATGGAGAGCTCATGTCGCTCAAAATTCAAACTCCCGGTGAGAAAATTTGACAGGCTTCTGAATCAGAATCAGAATCAAAAAATAAAATTCCAGAGACGGAGAAGTTTGATCGGAGACGGAGAAGAGAATCGGAATCGAAAAAATAGTTTTCTAAATTAAGGGTTTGGGTGAAATTGAACGTAGGTTTTGGGTTGATTTGGGGAAAGGAATATGAAGGAAGGAAATTGTGGAGTGGAATGGAAGGAAGAAGGACGGAAGAAACAGGCGAAGGTTCGATGGGGTTCCTTCCTTACCCGCCAAAAGAACCGTTTATCCAACTTGAATTTGGATCTTGGATGCTCGGATCGGATCCAAATCACGAAGTGGACTGGGCATCCCTTTTTTTATTTTATTATTTTTCAATTGGGCCTTATATCCATAATTTTTGGGCCATTTATCAAGCCCAATCATTCCCTCATAGATTAAGCCCAAACAGTTGCTTGTTTAAAGTTTTACTTAGGCCTTTGGCAAGTTTCTCAAAACCATATTTTGAGAAAAGTTTAAATTTTATAATAATTTTTCATCATTTTCAATACACCTTTTTATATTTTTTAATATACCTTTTTACATTTTCAATACAATTTTAATATTATAAAATCAAAATAAATCTCAAAATCATGTTTTGAAAATCATACCAAACAGACCCTTAGTTACTCTAGTCAACAAGAGTCTTATTTTGAGAAATAGTTCATTTTTATAAATCTTTTCTTTTATTATAATAGAATAGAAGTGTTAATTTTTAAAATTTTCAATTATCTTATCTTTACAAATATAATTATGCAACTGTCTCATATGTAATACAGTGTTCTAGATAGAAGCAAGTAAGCAAGTTGCATGTTAATCATCGTTGATAAGATGCCTTATAAATCAACAAAAGAAGTGCGCTTTTGATTACTCCGTTAATGTTGATTAATCGAAGCGTTGAATCCGAAGCAGATGGCCAATGAGATCAGTCCATATATTCCCGTCATCATGATGCCTGATCTTATTAGGTAGGCCTTGTTGTCCATTCACAGTAACATCAAAGCCACATCCCCTCAAATTCATTCAATCCTTTACTCAAGTAATAATCAAAATTAATCTCAATATCTAATCTTTTGTTTACTCTCTACACCTGTTCCCGCCGCTATAAGAATACAAAGATAATCCCACCGGCTTCCCATTATGGCATCATCGCAAACTTCAACACGCCTTAAAGTTCCCATACGAAGATCCTAACCGATTTGCATGACTCACTTTGACTAACCAGTCCTCGGACTCCTCGAAATTTCACAGGAATGCCCCTACATCGACACGTGTCCCCTCCAAACAGATCCACGTGTAAACACGCTTGCCGCCCTGGCTTATCCCTTCTCAAACCGCTATATATATCCTCTCGTCTTCTTCATTAGTCCTCCGTGACATTGACGATATAAGAGGAATTCATTTTTTCGCCTGAGAATGGGTTTTCTGGACCACTTTTCCAACGCGTTTGAATGGAATTACAGAGACCGGAGAAAGCTCAAGACATTGAAAAAAAGGCCACTTCAGGTATTTTAATTTAATTTTTTTTTGGTTCTGCCTCTGAGAAAAAGATGACTAATTTGTGGTTACGATCAGACGGTGGAGATAAAAGTGAAGATGGACTGCGAAGGATGCGAGAGGCGGGTGAGGAAGTCCGTGGAAGGGATGAAGGGAGTGAGCCAAGTGGAAGTTGACCCCAGTAAGCACAGGCTGGTGGTGACCGGACACGTGGACCCGGACAAGGTGTTGCACCGGGTGAGGCACCGGACGGGGAAAGTGGCGGACTTCTGGCCTTACGTACCTTACGAGGTGGTGGACCATCCTTACGCTCCGGGGGTGTACGACAAGAAGGCCCCGAAGGGGTACGTCAGGAACTCGATGAATAATCCTCAGACTTACAATCTCGCTCGGGCGAGCTCCGCTGAAATCAGGTATACGACGGCGTTTAGCGACGAAAACATCAACGCCTGTGTCGTCATGTGATGACGTACGCTTAATATCTGATCCAGCATGCATATGTAGATATAGTACTGCATGTTGTTAGTACGTTCGATCTAGGTTTGGTTTTAAGTTTATTTAGGTTGTTGCGTTTGTTTTAGTTGGGATCGAAGAGTTTTAATAATTGCAGTGAGCAAATTTTAGCAACTGGTGTAAAGAAGATGCATGGCTTATGTAATAGTACTAATGAAAGTTACATATTGGTGGTCCTTTCTGGTCATGGATACCCTTTTACTTTTATTTTTATTTTTATTTTGGAACAATTTGTATTAATTTATTTTTGTCTTGCGCACACAATTTACTTTTGAAATCATCTATTTGTTGGTGGTATAAAGATTTGAATTTATAACCTTTTACTTGTACCTTGAATGTCATATAAAATCTATTTAGACCATGTCATAGTTCTCAATCATTTCATGGCACCGAGCGTAGCTGAACCATAATGCTCCGGAAAATTGCGTACCATATTAATTAAGATGTGTAAGAACTACTACTACAAAATAGGGTTTTATTAACACTTATTAATTAAAATCTGTTTTGTGATATTAGATATAAATAATTATGTACAAAATTTGTTATACAAAAACAAGTTTAGAAGATAGTTTTTCAAAATTATTTTCTAAGCCTGCTCTCGAAAAACATATTTTCGTTATATATTTTTTCCAATAAAACAGTCATAAGTTACCGTTATTTATGAGTTATACATATACAACATATAACTCTAAATATGACTCTTTTGAAGTTGAATAAATAATAGATTTTGTACATAATTATTTATATTTGGTATCACAAACATGTTTCAATTGAGAGGTATCAAAACACTATTCTATAGTAGTATGTGGTAATAATTTAAATTATACGTACTAAATATATATAAGAATTGTAATCATAATAATGAGGTGTCTATTTTCTAACTACCCAAATATTGTTTTTTATTAGGATCAGCTGCACTTGAGCAACATATGGGGATTGCACAGCTATGGGCCTATGGCTGTCGGACGGACACATGCGTCATAACCCAAGAAAGCCTTACAAAATCAATGGGTTGATGGGTTAAATCTTCATCCATATTTGTCGTCGTTTTGACTGAGAGTTGAAAAAAAAAAAAGAAGGTGTACTAATGGGCGACGTAGTCAATTATAATACAGAGCATTTACTTTTTCTTCATCTTCTTCAGCAGTCTTGGAACCCTAATCGACGCACCTTCCCTTGGATTTATGGAACAGTGATCATTTTCAAATCCAAACTCCAACCCAATTAGGAGAAATAAATCAATAATACGTATAAATTGAAAAATCAATGCAATGGAATCCAAATACCAAAAGGACGTGTGTTCCAAATCCAAATACCCAAATCAATCGAATTCTTCAGAACCTGAAATCTACATAGATTCGTACGTTGTTCATCTGATCTATATATATGTGATCCCTTCCACTCATTACTTGCACTTTCGTATTAATTTCTTTCCATTAATTAATTCCATCTGCTTTTTTTATAATTCAAGAAAAAAATAAAAATAAAAAAATGGATGAATCTATTTTCCCAGAGGAGCATGGCAGCTCTGATCAGCTCGTACATTCCGAGCTTGAAAACGTACTGTCCGATACAAGTTTATCACCCTATGAGCGTTTAGGGCGAGCTCTAAAGATTGAACTGAAGACCTTATTTCGTCTCGCTGCGCCTGCGTGCGTAGTTTATTTACTCAACAATGTGGTTTCGATGTCGACGCAGATGTTTTGCGGCCGTCTCGGCAACGTCGAACTCGCTGCCTCCGCTCTCGGCAACAACGGAATTCAACTTTTGGCTTTCGGGCTCATGCTGGGCATGGGGAGCGCAGTGGAGACTCTCTGTGGCCAAGCTTACGGAGCGCAAAAATACGACCAGTTAGGAATATATCTTCAAAGATCAACTATTCTTCTCACGGCGACTGGAATTCCACTGATGGCGCTTTACGTTTTCTGCAAACCAATATTGATTTTACTCGGCCAATCGCCGGAGATGGCGGAGCAAGCTTCATTGTTTGTCTATGGCCTTATCCCGCAAATATTTGCGTACGCCGCCAATTTTCCGATTCAGAAGTTCTTGCAAGCACAGAGTATTATTTTTCCTAGCGCTTACATTGCGGCCGGGACGCTGTTTGTCCATGTTTTTCTGACGTGGATTGCGGTGGATGTTTTGGGGTGGGGTCTTCTCGGCGCGTCGCTGACGTTGAGCTTTTCTTGGTGGATAATAGTGGTGGCTCAATTTGTGTATATTCTGACGAGTGATCGGTGCAAGAGAACGTGGGCGGGGTTCAGTTGGGAGGCGTTCGCTGGATTGTGGGATTTTCTGAAATTATCTATTTCCTCTGCTTTGATGCTCTGCTTGGAGACTTGGTACTACCAAATATTGGTTTTGATCGCGGGTTTGCTTCCCAATCCGACAATCGCATTGGCCTCTCTGTCGGTCTGTCAAACGGTGCTCGGGTGGGTTCTCATGGTCGCCGTCGGGTTTAATGCGGCGGCCAGCGTGAGAATCAGCAATGAACTCGGTTCAGGACACCCCAAGTCCACGTCGTTCGCTATTGTGGTGGTTAATTTGAGCTCGTTTATTATCTCAGCGATCTGCGCCGTCGTTGTTCTCCTCCTCCGGCACGTCATGAGCTATGCTTTCACCGAAGGCGAAGCTGTCGCCGACGCGGTTTCCGATCTGACTCCGTTGTTGGCTGTTTCAATCTTGTTCAACGGAGTTCAACCCGTTTTGTCTGGCGTCGCGGTCGGGTGCGGATGGCAAGCGTTCGTTGCGTATGTTAACGTCGCTTGTTACTACGGCGTGGGGCTTCCGTTGGGAGGCTTTCTGGGATTTTACCTGGAGCTCGGAATCGAGGGAATATGGTCGGGAATGGTGGCCGGGGTGGCGCTGCAAACTTTGATCTTGCTTTGGGTCACTTTTGGAACCAATTGGGATGAAGAAGTTGAGAAAGCTACAGAGAGGCTTGACCAATGGGAACACACAAGCCGCGTGCCGCTTCTAGGATGATAACTAATTTGAAGCTGCACCTCGTATGAATGAGTGTAACATAATCGCCATTATTATCGTAGACATGATAAGACAGAAAAATAAATAGATGATTTGGACTGGACTCGTTCGGGAGATCTCACTTTGGTTTTCCGTTTCTCCAAGATTGAAAAAGTCCCATGCTCTGAATATAGTACATGTTGGGATGTTGTTTTTGTTTTTTCATTGCTCATTTAAGCACAAGTGATGTAGTACTTCTATTTTCTTAATTTTTTTTTCTTTTTCAAATTGTTTGATGCATTGTGTTTGCCTTGTTTTCTCATATATATATATATATGACAATAATTCATGGTACAATTTAATTAAAAATTAATATAAAAATTAGAGTTAAAATGGTTGGAATAAGAGTTGTGTCTTAAAAAGTATTTATAACCTATAGATATCTTTTAACTTTACAAACGGATTGAATTTCAACTAAGTACAATTGATCCCTCAATTATTCTCGTTGTTATTGACGAATTTATACCAACTGCCCTAAGTTTTATTAGAGTATTTGTAACTTGCAAAAATTGCATTCTCTTGACCAATTTTCAGTACCATCGTCTCAAATTGGTAATAAATTGAGTGAGACGGAGGTGATGATTTTCAATACCATTAATATAAAAATACCTTAGGCTTTAAAAATAAAAATAAAAAAATTGGAAAAACAACATTGGGTTCCACGGGTCAGCGAACAAAGATCAAATATTAATCCAGGCGCAGACTGACTTGCAGTTGCTCCAACAAAGTCAAAATCACAACTTTCAAACGGCGTCGTTTCCAAGCCTTCCGCACATAGACCAGAGCGAAGATAGAAATTAGCAACGAAGCAGCAGCAACAAGAAGGTAGAGAGAAGGATGCACAACGTAGTCGAAGACGAAGAAAAATGGCTAGCCGCCGGCATCACGGGCCTTCAGCAGAACGCCTTCTACATGCATCGCGCCCTGGTATCATTCTCCTTTACTCGAATGTATTTGAAAGGAATTTTTCCAGTTGAAATTTTCTGTTGAGCATTAAACCCTAATTGGAATTTATTCGGATCAAATTGCAAAAGGATTCCAACAATTTGAAAGATGCCCTGAAATACTCAGCTCAGATGCTTTCGGAGCTTCGGACTTCCCGCCTTTCTCCCCAGAAATACTACGAGCTATGTGAGTCGCGTCGTTCTTTGATCAGATCTTGTATCAAAATTTGGTGTCTCTTCGTTAGTTGATTCACCCTTTGGTAACCGGGGCCGATCAGTGGCCTGCCTTATTCTTAATTATAATAATGTTCTGCATTGATTTTGCTTTTTAGATATGCGAGCATTTGATGAATTGAGGAAGCTGGAGATTTTTTTCAAGGAGGAGACCAAGCGGGGCTGCTCGGTTGTTGAGTTGTATGAGCTGGTGCAGCACGCCGGAAACATATTGCCTAGATTGTGAGTGTTGAGTTTTCCGCTTGCACTTTAATTTAATAGCTTGTTACAAAGGGTTGGCTGCATAATAATCGTGCTTATTTTCTTGGATGGGAAGTTGACATTGAGAGCGAACTAATGTCTACTGCCAGATACTAGGCAATATAATTTTTTTGCGTGATGCTCGTACCTGTCCCCAGGTACTTTAGGATCAACATAGGGAGGGAGGAGGAAGAGGAAGAAAATAAACAAGATATTATTGACCACGTGGCAATCTTGATGTGATCAATTTGTTACCCTATGTTATAAAGATCCTTTTATGATAAAGGATTCTTTTGTTTGCAATATCAGATTCGGTTCGAATGTTGTTTCTTTTGCTTTAGTTGAAATCTGCTTGACTTGGGCCGCTGCTTTATGTCACTCAGGTACCTCCTATGTACTGTTGGTTCTGTGTACATAAAATCTAAAGAAGCTCCTGCCAAAGATATACTCAAAGATCTTGTGGAAATGTGCCGTGGCATACAACATCCGTTACGTGGGCTCTTCTTAAGGAGTTACCTCTCTCAAGTTAGTAGGGATAAATTACCGGATCTTGGTTCTGAGTACGAAGGGTAAGCACGCAAATCTGTCTTCCTGGACTCTATTCCTTTATGCTGAAGAGACTTTTCTGTGAGGTTATGAGGAAGAGAAACTAGTTTCTGTTTAGACTAGATTATTATTCTCTAAATAAGCTGATGTTTATTTTGTTCATTTGTTGATACTTGCTTGGGAATAAGAAAGAACTTTGGAATTTGGAGTTTGGATGAGCTTATATATTAAAATCTTTTGCTAGCTACTCCTTCTTGGTCTTTGTTTTCAATTTTGAGATAAAGTTTTGCAGCCTCAAAGTTTCTTCTGTTCATTTTCATTTTTACAGAGATGCTGACACTGTCTTCGACGCAGTAGAGTTTGTGCTCCAGAATTTCACAGAAATGAATAAACTTTGGGTTCGAATGCAACATCAGGTTGGTTGACAATTTTGTGGACTGTGTTACCTGCTCTCATGCTTAGACATGCCCACTGCCTGCATGTCCTGAGGGTAAAAGTAAATTATAAGAGCATGATTGTCATCATGCAGGTGTTTTATTGCTTGTCAATGATTCATACTCTTTGCTGATCATGAGTTGAGGCTTGCAATCGGGCTTTCTGGTCTGCAGGGACCTGCTCGGGAGAAGGAGAAACGGGAAAAAGAAAGGAGCGAGCTTCGTGATCTTGTAATAATCAGTAATCCAAGATAACTTTACCATTCATTTTAGATGGGTGAAGACTATAGTCACTTATGCAAGAGTCATCATATCTTCTTTATTAGGTTGGGAAGAACCTACACGTGCTCAGTCAGATTGAAGGCGTTGACCTTGATATGTACCGAGAGACTGTACTTCCTAGGATATTGGAACAGGTGATTATTCCGTTACCTTGAGTATCCCTCTTGTTTGCTAGATGTAAAATATAAACAGAACATTTGTTACTTGCAGGTGGTTAACTGTAAGGATGAGATTGCTCAGTGCTACTTGATGGATTGCATAATACAAGTCTTCCCTGATGAATATCACTTACAGACTCTTGAAGCTTTGTTGGGTGCTTTCCCACAGCTTCAGGTGGAAATTGATTTAGTGCTTCTGATAAATCCCCTGTATGACCACCTTTACTAGTAGGATTTGAATAGTGTACTAAAATTTTCTTTTTGCTTCTTAGCCTTCGGTTGATATCAAGACTGTACTTTCTCGACTAATGGAGAGACTCTCCAATTATGCTGCTTCTAGTGCAGAAGTGAGTAAATTGATAGTCTAATACCGCTAAACTTCTGCTGCTTGCTTACTGATCTCTCTTCCGGAAGATATTCTGGCAAATTTATCTGTATGATCCTGAGAAGTTCTCTTGCTCCAGGTTTTGCCTGAATTTTTCCAAGTAGAAGCTTTTGCAAAACTGAGCAGTGCCATAGGCAAGGTAAATTTATTATTTTTCTTGAAAGGATGAATGTTTGATACTTTCAGAGGCCTCTAGGCATAAGGTCAAATATGGGTTTTGCAATAGGTTTTCTAGTGCATGTTGAGTTGCGTTGTTCACGCTGTTAAAGTTGGCTGTTGCCGAAGCATATATATTGTGTCCAACTAACTTGTGGCCCCTGCTTTTCTTTTGTTGTTTCTTTACTGAACTTGCTAAAGTGAATGATGGAAAAGCTGGCGTCTTGATTTAATCGTGGAGTTTACAGAGGCAATCCTGTTTCTGTATTATCACTCTTCTTGGGGCAAGACAATTCTGTGCCACTGTATTAGTTCCATGTTCCATAAGTTGCATACTTGTTCATAAGAGCATTTTCTTGATATCACAAAAGATCCTATACATGATTGAAAAACATTTTTCTGCCTAGTTATAAGTGTACTTGATTGATTTATGCTTTCCCTTTTTTTTTATTATGGATTATAATGAATGATCAAAATGTCTTGTCTTCAATGTCTTTGATGTGATGCCCATCTATGATACAGGTTATTGAGGCACAAGAGGACATGCCAGTTTTTGGAGTAGTAACTCTATATTCTTCACTTTTGACATTTACTCTCCAAGTACACCCAGACCGTCTCGATTTTGTGGATCAAATACTGGCAAGTCATTGTCCCAAATTAATTTTGTGCCATTTCCATCTTTTGATCTGACGTGTTTGAAACTTCTAAGTGCCGAATCAGTCGTGACTGTTGGTGTTTTATTATCATTAGGGCGCATGTGTGAAGAAACTTTCTGGGAAGGGAAAGCTTGAAGATAACAAATCAAGAAAGCAAATTGTTGCACTTCTTAGTGCTCCACTGGAGAAATATAATGATATAGATACTGCTTTGAAACTTTCTAATTATCCGCATGTGTTGGAGTACTTAGATGATGGAACAAAGAAGGAGATGGCCAGTGTGATAATTCAAAGTATTATGAAGAATAAGACTTTGATTTCTACATCTGAGAAGGTATTTACCTATCTATGCGGCTCTATTTTCTTGGTGATTGCATTGCAATGTCCTGAATATATTTTCTGTAGGTTGAAGCGTTGTTTGAATTAATAAAGGGACTTATTAGAGACTTAGACGAGAATCTTCATTCTGAGGTAATCGAATGATTTTTGTCTTATCAGTTGTGAGTTGTATGATTTAACTGCTAGATTAAATCTATTTTGACTCCTGACACCTTGATGCACAGCTTGATGAGGAAGACTTCCACGAGGAGCAGAATTCAGTGGCACGTCTTATTCAAATGCTACATAATGATGATCCAGAAGAAATGCTGAAGGTGATAACCGCTAAACTTATTGGGAATCTATTGCAAATTATGAGCCTGATTACCTTATTATTTTTGTACTCTTTAGTTGGGTGGATGAAGATTTGAACGTTGTGGGACATGTTGTAACTAAAGACACAGAACTAACGGGATTGGCGTAGGAAATGAAATAGCTAGTATTCTTGCATTTCTCTGTTAGAAATGTTGACCATTTAATGTTGTTTCTTATTCTTTTCTCAGATTATTAACACAGTGAAGAAGCATATTCTTACTGGAGGCCCAAAGAGGCTTCCCTTTACAATACCTCCCCTAATCTTTAACTCTCTAAAGGTATGTGCTGGCCTGTTTACTTGGTTAATTAAGGTATAGAAAGGCCTTTCTGCTGATTGTCAAATTTTGGGTATTACTGTTCAAAACAAAATGGTAATGTGTAGAGTACCAATAGAGCATGATTAGGTTGATAGTTGTTATTAATACAAAGCTTGCTCAACAATGTTGCATGTTGAAACTGATTTGTTATTACACTTCGTTATCCTGTTCTTTGCTGGGTTGAGCTGTTCTCAGACTTCCTGACAGCTGAGACAACCTGAAAGAGATAATTGAACTGCAAAGCTCTGATGGTGGGTCCTTATGGGGAAAGGTCCTGCCCGATATGAACTGCTCACTCCCCACTTTGAACTAAAAGAAAATTTTGCTGCTAAACTTAGTCAAATTTTGCTGCCAAACTTGGGCAAATTTTGCTGCATCTTTCATGGAAGATCATGGTTTTCTTGTTTATATCCACTGATCAAATTGAATATGTTGTTTATGCTTGATTTGCAATACTATTGTTCACACACACTAAAAAATTAGTAACTATAGCTGCAAGGGAAGTCCCATGGAAAAGGCTTGAAAGATAGAATTCTCAATTGCAAATCTAAGTATGGCGATGTAACTAAAAAGAATGGAGGAAATGGAGCTTAGAGGGTGAGGACAACAAATTTGGGTTTGTTACAGGGAACCTTATCTTTATTGCAAGAGAATAAAATTATGTTCCAATTATGTGTGTTGGTTTGGATCTCATTTTCATATTTTAATAATTTTTCATCAATCCCAATAAGCTTTTTTACATTTCCAAAACTCCTTTTTACATTCCCAATGCAATTTTAATATTTTTAAATCACAATCCAAATCAAGGTTTGGATCCAGTCTTGATACCAAACGGGGACCATTCAGAAAGCAGTTTTATATTTGTTTGTGTTTCTATCATTTCTGGTTATGACCTTGTTTTCCTACTCTGATTCTCTTGTATTTACTTGGAAAATGCAGTTGATCAGACGACTGCAGAATCAGGATGAAACTGCACCCGATGAAGATGCTCCTGTTGCACCTAAGAAAATCTTCCAATTATTGAACCAGGTAAGCAGGCTTAGTGGGCCTCAAAACACCTAATTTTGATACAGCCAAATATTGTTTACTCATCATCTTTTGCTTTTAAAAGGTTTGTCTTGACGAACTTATTTGGATGCTCACCTATAGTTTCTTTCCTGTTTTATTCCAGATAATTGAGGCTCTTTCAAGCGTGCCAGTGCCTGAACTAGCACTGCGACTATACTTGCAATGTGCTGAGGTATATGTACTTTTATTTACATTCTGGCATCAGAACATTTGTTTATTCTTTTATCTGACCTGTTTATGTCTAATCAATCTCAGGCAGCTGATGATTGTGATCTAGAACCTGTTGCCTATGAGTTCTTCACCCAAGCATACTTGTTGTATGAAGAAGAAATTTCGGTAATAACTGAATTATCTGCTCAAAAGAATATGCTATTCTGTCTTTATTTATACGTTGAAGCCTGAAAGTTAACTTTGGGGCCGTGAAGTAGTTTTAATGATTATTATAATGCTAATTCTTTCCTTCTTTCTTTTCTTTTTTTTTTTTTTTTTCCCCCTTCCTTTTTTCCTTGGTGGGGTGGGTTGTGATAGGACTCTAAAGCTCAAGTAACCGCTATACACCTGATAATTGGGACTCTTCAAAGGATGCATGTTTTTGGTGTGGAGAATAGGGATACATTGACGCACAAGGCCACTGGGGTAAACCATTGAAACACATTTTTGTGTGACTGTATTTAGTTTTATGTTATGATATGTCTATTGTTAAGCTCATGCTTTTATGTTTTTCTCCTCTGGTGTAGTATTCAGCGAAACTTTTGAAAAAGCCTGATCAGTGCAGAGCTGTTTATGCTTGTTCGCACCTATTTTGGGTTGACGATCAAGATAATATCAAGGATGGAGAGAGGTAAATAATGATCATATGTGTGCTTTTAGGTTACTAGGATCAAGCATCTGCACTTCCATGTCTGTTCGTGCTCAAAATCATACTGAATTTCAGCTACACTTAGCATCTGCTTATCAAGCGCGTCACATGAAAAAAAAAAAAAAAAAAATGTTTATGCTTTCCAAGTTACTATTCCTGAATGCTCATTGATTAGTTCGAGTTCAACAGGATTGGTTCTGTGGTCGTCTCTTTCTGTTCTTACATGCGCCTTTTTATTTCTCCTCTAATTTGTTTGTTTCTTGTCAGGGTGTTACTTTGCCTGAAACGTGCCTTGAGAATTGCCAATGCTGTTCAACAGATGGCCAGTGCAACCCGCGGAAGCAGTGGATCTGTCGTGCTCTTTATTGAAATACTGAACAAGTCAGTTTGTTCCTCTTTAGAACTTTGATTTTCAGTCTATATACCATGTTTCCTAGTCCTTGAAAATTGAAACAGAAAAAATATTTGGGTGTCAGTTATCTCTATCTGACTTTGCTCTTAAAATCTCAGATATCTCTACTTCTTCGAGAAGGGTGTTACGCAGATCACAGTTGCTTCAGTCCAAAGCTTGATCGAACTAATAACAAACGAAATGCAAGGTGAGAATGCAACGCCTGATTCAACTGCAGACGCTTTCCTCGCTAGTACGTTACGCTTCATCCAGTTCCAGAAGGATAAAGGTGGGGCAGTTGGTGAAAGATATGAGGCCATCAAGTTGTGAATTGAGTCGAAAGCATAGAAGTTTTGTAATTTTGTGGATCTGGGAAGACATGGAAGTTTTTCATTCTTATTAAAAGCTTGTGCACAGTGAAGAAGATGATTTGGCATATGATGTATTTAGGTTTTGGACACTAATCATTCTTTGGGATTTTCAGTTTCTGTATATTAACATTGTCAAAGAATACAACATAGGAGGATGGTTTTAGTTGAATATTTCTACCACAACTCTTGGAATATCAATGTTCCTTTTTGGTTAATTTTTTTGAATAATCCAACAGGAGAAACTTGGACAAATATCCTATGGAAGAATAACATTTTTTGTATTAAAAGTTTACTCAGGTCTAAATTTGTGCTTTATGTTTATATACTTTGTTTCATTTTTAGCTCTAATATTGGCTATTTCAGGGTTTATGTAGTCAAACTGAAGTCAACGGTAATTTGAGTGTATTTTGCAAATTCTACAATTTTGTGGGAGAACTTGTGCTTTATTTTTATTTTTAATCGACTGAAGGAAAAAAGAAATCACGAAAGATAGTTTGGAAGTAATATTGCAAAATTATCTTTTCCTGAACAAAACGGTTTCCAATAAATTGTTTTCTTAGAAACTAAAAAAAAAAAAAAAAAAAAAAGTGTGAACAAAACGATTTCTTTCTTTAGAAACCAATAAAAAACAAGTATGAAGAAAACGATTTTCAGAAAACCGTTTTCTTTATAAACCAAAAAAAAAAAAAAGTCAAAAGAAAACGAAAAAAAAAGAGCTAAAGACATATACCTCACTTATGGTTTAGGAGTAGGACAAATTACTCCGTTATGGTTTTAAAATGCTCAAACACCCCCCTATGGTTTGGATCATTATGGGGACCTAACGGAAAATCAATTGTCTAACTGTCAGTTAATTTGCTTACTAAATTTCCCTTTACGAAAAAAATGAGGAACAAAAATACAGAAATTAATGAAACAAAACTCCAACAATCTCATTCAAAAAAAAAAAAAAAAAAAAAAAAAAAACAAAGAAAACAAGGAACTGTGGCCCAGGAGAAACTTGGTTCACTGACAAGTTCAACTGCAAGGGTTTCAAAAGATTACCACAACCTTAAGCGTGAATCGTTTTCCGTAAGAATATAATTTTTGGTCAACAAAATCTTCCAATCAATTTTAAACATATCCCACCGTAATATATGGAGAATTGCCCGTCTCAAATTATAGTTTGACTGCCGGAAACCATTGTTTGGCCGTCGGCAGCGACGAAATCTGTGTAGAAACAACTTGGCTGTTGTCTTTTCTTTGCAAGTGCCTAACATCAGTTTAATTATGTGGTTACAAACCCACTTTCCGTCAATAAGTGATGTCTACCGTTAGTTTACCATGTTAATCCAAACTATAAGGGGGAATCTAATCATTTTAAAACCACAAGGGAGTAGTTTGTCTTATACTTAAACTACAAGGGGATGTCTTTTACCAAAAAAAAAAAAAAAAGTCTAAAGAAAATGATTTTCCAGAAAACTGTTTTCTTTAGAAACCAAAATAAAAAGAAGTCTAAAGAAAATGATTTTACCAAAAAAAAAAAAAAAAAAAGTCTGAATGAAACGTTTTCTTAGAAATCGTTTTCTTTATTAAATAAAATAAAAAAGTCTGAACGTTTTCTTGGAAATCATTTTCTTTATTAAATAAAATAAAAAAGTCTGAACGTTTTCTTGGAAATCGTTTTCTTTATAAAATAATTTCTTTATAAAATAAAATAAAAAAGTCTGAACGTTTTCTTGGAAATCGTTTTCTTTATAAAATAATTTCTTTATAAAATAAAATAAAAAAGTCTGAACGTTTTCTTGGAAATCGTTTTCTTTATAAAATAAAATAAAAAAGTCTGAATGAAACGTTTTCTTGGAAATCATTTTCTTTATAAAATAAAATAAAAAAGTCTGAAGAAAACGATTTCGAGGAAATCGTTCTTCAGAAACCAAAAAATAAGAAACAAGTCCGAAGAAAATGAACGGAATTCTTATTCTTCAGAAACCAAATAAAAAAAAATTAAATTGAAGTCTGAAGAAAACGAAAGCCTGCATTGCATTGCTGTGCATAGAAACCGATTGCATTGCTCCTAAAAAGGCTTACCAAACCAGAATTCATCATTCAGCTTTCAAAATTCCAAAAAGTAGAATTGATCAAATTGCGAGTGCATTCCTCTGACTGTGACAAGGGAAAGAAGGAAGCACAAATGTTCTTAGTTAGCAAGAATGATGTGTAAAGATAAGATATTAGTAAAGATAAGATATAGTATAAATTAGGAAAGCAAATATTTAGCTATATATAGTTACTATGTATAGGTCTTTGTATCTTGTATATATAGTACTAGAATATATGAAAGAAGCATTCCGCATATCTTTACTTGGTATCAGAGCTTTGCTCGAATTCTCCACACAATTCCCAGTCGCCCTGCCTTCCTAGTTTTTTAGCCACTCTGTTCTTCTGAAATTCTTCTGCAGTTTCTTTTTCTACCTACAAAGTATGGCTACCAAATCTGAGGCTGAATCCTCTAATAGCAAGAACCTATCCACCATAACCATTCAAGATACTTCTTCAGCCATTCATATTAAGTTGGATGGTACTAATTATCGGGTCTGGTCCAAGATCTTGGAGATGCATATTGCTGGGAGGAAAAAAATGGGCTATATCAATGGAAAAATAACTGCACCATCAGAAGACAGTAAAGGTTATGATGAATGGGAGGCTGAAAATGCACTAGTAAAGTCTTGGCTTATAAATTCAATGAGCCCAGATCTGATGTCACACTTTGTGTAATGTGGTACTGCAAAGGCAGTCTTGGATGTTGTGAACAAAAGTTACCTTGATTTATCTGATTCTTCTCAAGTCTATGAACTTATGAAGAAGTCTTTTCAATTACGCCAAGGTGGTCGGCCTATAGCCGAATACTACAATGAGTTGAACTCTGTTTTTATGGAACTTGATCGATCATCGTAGATCAAATGATATGACATGTGCTACTGATATTGAAAAGTACAGAAATCGTATAGCAGAAGAGAGTCTATATCTTTCTTGCAGGCCTTGATCATAATCTAGATCAGGTCAGTAGCCGTGTGTTAGCTACCTCTCCTTTACCAAGGTTGGAAGAAGCATATTCCATAGTTCGTAGAGAAGTACTACGACAATTGACAATGGGGGCAGATGTCCACTCTGAGGCTTCAGCTCTAGCAGTCCAAAAAGGTACTCCTAGTTTTGTTTTTAGAGATAGTACAACACCTCAGTCTCAGTCTCAGTTTTGCACCCATTGCCATAAGAATACACATACAGTTGATGTGTGTTGGAAGAAGCATGGTTACCCAGAGTGGTATAAACTCAGACAAGCTGCAAGCAACAACAAGAAATATGCTCAAAGTGTTACTACTGCATTTGCTTCCAATATAACTCGAGAATCTCCTAAAGACGGTAATTTTGGTTTATCCATTAATTCTAACTGTTCTAATTCTTGGGTAATGGATTCAGGATCAACTGATCATATGACTAGTAATTCTTCTCTTATTATGTCTCTAAAGCCTCCACCAATAAAGTCTGTACAGGTTGCTGATGGCCAATCTATGCCAATCACAGGTTCTGGAAATGTGTCTCTTTCACCAGTTTTTTCTCTGTCTTCTGTCGTACTTTCCCCTACCCTTGCAAATAACCTTCTCTCTATTAGTAGGATAACAAAGGAACTTAACTGCTATGCCATTTTTAACTCTACTGAATGTGTGTTTCAGGACAATCTTACGAAGATGACGACTGGCACTGGTAAGGAGAGGGATGGTTTATATTATTTTCAGGACAATAGAGTCGTAGCAGCCCTCACTTCTGGTTTACAAACTAAGAGAGAAACAACTAATAAAGAAAGGATTATTCTTTGGCATTGCCGATTAGGGCATCCATCATTCTCTTATTTACAGCGTTTGTTTCCTAAACTATTTTCCAGTATTTCTATTTCCAGTTTAAGATGTGAACAATGCATATATGCCAAGAACCATCGTGTTCCTTTTAAAATAAGTTCTAATAAAAGTACTATTCCTTTTTCTTGTGTTTATACTGATGTATGGGGTCCTTTCTCTACTCCTTCTACTTCAGGAAATAGATATTTTGTATCTTTTATTGATGATTGCACTAGGGTCAGTTGGATATATTTGATGAAATCTAAGAGTGATGTTTCAGATATAATTTCCCAGTTTTATCAAATGATTCTCACACAATTTGATACTAAGATAAAAGTTTTTCATTTTGATAATGGACGTGAGTTTGTAAATCATTCACTTGCTAAGTTTATGGTTCAGCATGACATTATTCATCAGACAACTTGTGTTTATACACCACAACAGAAGAGCATAGCATAACATAAGAATCGCCACATTCTTGAAGTGGCTCGTGCCTTATGTTTTACTATGCATGTTTCAAAACGTTTTTGGGTTGAAGCTATCATAACAGCTGTCTTTCTTATTAATAGAATGCCTACTACAATCATTGATTTTCAAACCCCATTAAGAATGCTATCCAAATTTCATCCTCTTCCTTCTGCCCTTAATATTTGCCCTAAGGTGTTTGGTTGTGTGTGTTATGTTCATGTCCACTCCCTTCATAGAGATAAACTTGACCCTCGTGCTCTTAAATGTATCTTTCTTGGCTACTCAAATTCCCAAAAAGGTTATAAATGTTATCATCCTCCTACACAAACTTTCTATGTCTCTATGGATGTTCAGTTTTGTGAAAATGAGTCATATTTTTCTGAAAAAGTACCCATGGTTCCTCTTCAGGGGGAGATTGAAGAGGAAGGGGAGATTGAAAGTAAAGAAGAGGAAAATTTATGGTTGGGAGAAAAGAAAATATGGATATCAGATACAAAAAATACTACGGAAAATTGAACATGATAGTAAAGGATTGGAGAGACCAGCTCAATTATTTGATAAAAAATATTCCAGAAAAAAGGAAGATACTAGGGTTGTGCCTCCTGAATATAGTACCTCTCTTGATGATACCACCATGCCATCGAATGAGTCTTCCAATGTTAGTACTGAGGTATGTACCTATACTCCTGCTTCTTTTGAAAATTCTGACACTAATCATGATAGGAGATATCCTCTTCGTGAAAGAAAAGCACCTGATAAGTTTGGATTCTCAAAGGTCTGTAATGTCATTTATCCAATCTCAGACTTTGTATCCTATCATCGTTTGTCTAAAGCTAACTTGGCATTTGCTCTTCAAATATCCTCTATACATGTTCCTAGTAATTTTCAGGAAGCTCTTGAAGATCCTAAGTGGAAAAGTGCAATGGTGGATGAAATGATGGCCCTACAGAAAAACTCTACTTCGGAAATGGTTAAGTTACCAATAGGTAAGAAAACTGTGGGAAGCTGGTGGGTATTCACTGATATAAGTCAAATGGGATAGTTGAAAGATACAAGGCTAGGCTGGTTGCAAAAGGCTATACCCAAACATATGGGATTGATTATCAAGAAACCTTTGCACCTATAGCTAAGATGAATACTGTCCGTGTCATTTTATCACTCGCAGTTAATTTAAATTGGCCTTTACGGCAGTTTGATGTGAAAAATGCCTTTCTTCATGGAAGTCTAACAAAAGAAGTGTTTATGGATCCTCCTCCTGGATTTACAGTGGAAGAAGGTAAGGTATGCAAACTGAAAAAGGCATTGTATGGATTAAAGCAGTCACCTAGGGCATGGTTTGGGAGATTGAGTCATGCAATGAAAAAGTATGGATTCAAGCAAGTATTGGCAGATCACACCTTATTCTATAAACAGGTTCTCAACAATATTACCTTACTTCTTGTTTATGTTGATGACATGATTGTGACAGGTAATAACATTGATGAGATTGAGAAACTTAGAAATTTTCTAGCCAAAGAGTTTGAGATAAAATATTTGGGGCAACTAAAATACTTCCTAGGCATTGAAGTTTCTCGATCCAATCAAGGCTTGTTTATCTCTCATAAGAAGTATACTCTTGATCTCCTTGCTGAAACAGGTAATTCTACATGTGAACCCATAAATACTCCTATTGAGGTGAATCATGGTTTATCTATTTCTCAAGATCAAATTCCAACAAATAAAGAGAGATATCAAAGGATAGTTGGAAAATTGATCTATTTAACTCATACTAGGCCAGATATAACATATGCAGTTAATGTTATGAGTCAGTTCATGCACAATCCAAGTGATCAACACATGCATGCTGTTAATCGGATACTAGCTTATTTGAAATCAGCTCCAGGTACAGGTGTATTATTCTCCAAACATGGTCATCTTGATATTGTGGGATATACAGACTCTGATTTTGCAGGTAATAGGCTGGACAGAAAATCTACGTCAGGATACCTATCATTTGTTGGGGGCAACTTGGTGACTTGGAGAAGTAAAAAACAGAAAGTGGTCTCATTATCCAGTGCGAAGCAGAATATCGAGCTATGCATGATGCAACTACAAACTTTCTTGGCTAAAAATTCTCCTAACAGAACTTGGTTTTGGTTCGAAAAAGCCTATGGTGTTGTTTTGTGATAATAAAGCAGCCATTGAGATTGCCAATAACCCAGTACAACATGATAGAACCAAACATGTTGAGTTAGATAGAAACTAGATTAAAGACAATCTTGATTCAGGCACAATAGAAATCCCTTACACAAGAAGTTCAGATCAACTAGCTGATATTATGACTCATGGAGTCAATAGTGGATCATTTCATACAACCATTTCCAAGTTGGGCATATGTAACATCTATGCCCCAACTTGAGGGGAACAGTTAACAAGAATGATGTGTAAAGATAAGATATTAGTAAAGATAAGATATAGTATAAATTAAGAAAGTAAATATTTAACTATATGATTGATTTAATTGCCTAGAATAGATTATTTTATTCTGTATACAGTTGTATGATCTAGTTACCATGTATAGGTCTTTGTATCTTGTATATATAGTACTAGAATATATGAAAGAAGCATTCCGCATATCTCTACTTTCTTCAATCCAAGAGCTAATTTTGGGTCCTAGACAAACCAACTTTCAAGACTTGATGCAAAAGTTTCAATCTATGTAGCCACTTCATGTAGAGCAGAAAACCTTCCCTGTCAAAACAATTATAAGATTGCACAGGAGTTTTCCAATGTTCTGTGAAAGCAAATATACTACTAAAGATGTGGGGTGATCTGACGATGAAACTTTCTATTTCTAAGGTCAGAAGAATTCTCATAAATCAATTTCAAGAGGATACAACAATTCAACAAAACTAGTGGAAGAATGAAAAATGATCATCCATTAATGGTGAAAGCTACTAAAGTTTCAGAGTTATCCTGACCAGAATAGGATAGCAGTGATCCTTGTCATAGTTCGGCCAGGACTCATTACCATTCAAAAATCTTTCGTGGAGTCTCCAAACTTCAGAATTATAAATCTCAGTAACTGTAAATTGCAAGCCACTTTCTTCTATTTCAATAAGAAACTTATCCAATGAATCACCTCTTCTGGGGCTCAGGAGTATGGCTTCGGAGGAGCTCTCTTTTTGTAACAAGATTCTGATGGTTCGAGCAAGATCTCTGTGGAATTCTTTGAAGAAAGTACTGCAGGGATAAAAATTCATGGCAATGATCACTCTAGCATTTAAAGTACATGGATGATAATCTATGTCCAGTATAAATTGCATAAACAGAAACAGAACAAAGCTTAAGGCAATGTAGTCACCAGTCACTTGCAACAATGATGTCAAAGCTGTTTGAAATATCTACCACATCTGGATGGTTCCAATGCAGCACCATTGATTTCACTTTTGAACCATCAAATACACTTGAGTTGGCATCAATGTTTCGCTGTATATCTAGATCTTAAGGAAACCATATCTGCCATAACTTAGTAAAGCATGATCAGCACCGTGAAACAATAGTACTATTATGCAATAACCTTCAAACAAGCATTCAGGATAAGGACGAATAGCTTCTATTTTAGGGTTACTAATCAAAGAGCATATTCAACTCAACCGGGATTCCGGCGTTCATTGCATAAAGTGATACTCATCATAGAGATTAACAACGACAACAAGGCGAAAGGATACAATCAACTACTTGAGGGTTCCCATCTGTTATGACAACCTCCAGTGCTTCTGTTACCACAGCGATAACTAAGCCAGCTAAACCATAGCCTGATCCCAGTTCTATCACTCTTTTACCCCTGAAGGAAGCAGAACAAAGCCAGTTCAATCAAATAACATCAACATGTGAAAGCAAAAGATAAAAGCACTAAATTAGACATGTGACAAACCTGAACCTATTGGCATTTGACAAGGAATAATAAGCAAGGACATCTTCTGAAGGCCACTGACCTGTTCCACAAGAAAGTTAGCAAACTATAAGTACAAGAATATGAAGAATCACAACCTATCCAATAAACTAGCAGCCAAAAAAATATAAAGAAAGAAAGCCTGCAAAGTTCATGAAGCAAACAAATATAAGTGTCATTTCCGACAGATCCGGTTCTAAAATTTATTCAGAATTCAAGTAAGAAGTGAGGTTAACTTCAATGTCATGAATCAAAACTGATATAATTGATGACTTAAGGATTAACAAACAGCAATTTTGGTTCATCCTTATAAGTATTCTTCTAACAAAGACATACTCTCAGATTTACAGAAATGAAGAAGAACTTACAAACTAGTCCTGTATTGTCAATATTGTGTCTGTTACACACTTGAAAATCATTTAGGGCCGCACCACCATCCACTCTCTGACTGCGTTTGGCCAAGGTATTAATAAACATTGTAGATAAACCACAGAAAAATGAAAGAAAAACAAAAACTTTCTTTGGGAACGAAACAATCAGTGCCCAAATCGGAGAGTAACTATAAGTAAAAAGGCAGAACTTTTCACGGTAAAACAATGTTTACTTATTAAGAAAAGGCAGGAGAAAAACTTGAGTCCCCACTGGTGATAATTTATAATCTGAATTAATAGAGGCATTTTCCCCACAAATTAGTGACGGAGAAGAAATGAAGGATACCATAGACGAATGCAGGGGGAGTTAGAAATCGGCAATTTATAGCAAAAGCAAGCATCTTTCGAGCTGCCCAATTCATTATTTCTTCCCAAAACAGCATCTGAAAGTTCTTCAGATTGATCATCCACGATGTGGCAAGGTATCAAATTGAACCCGGAAGTCGCCTTTCTAGATACGCGGTTGAGACCCACTTCAGATTGGTCATCTGCAAGTATATTACGCATGCATAATATCAAGATTCAATTTTTACACCATCTGAAGTGAAGAATGAATAGCACTATCTGATTCCACTGACCTGAGGAGGATGAATGTTTACGAAGAAGGGCTCGACGGAGAATTTTCCATCGCAGAGAAGAAGCTTTTGGTGTTGGACTACTGCTCATTAAATTGCCGGACTTACAGCTTCCGTTTTCTCCTCCAAATTTAAATTTGGGTTTTGGAATAAATGGGGTTTTTTTTTTTTTTTCTTTCCTTCTTTTAACAAATAACAAAATGTATAATTTAAACTTCTAGTAATTAAAAAAACAAAAAGCAAATGCAATGTGTAATATTTACACTTTTTGAAATTTAAAAAAACAAAACAAAAAGAATAAAAAGTGTGATATTTACACTTCTTGGAAAATTAAAAAAAAAAACTAAACACAAATAACATTTCTTAGGCGTTGCGGGCAGGGGTGGCGGCAGCAGTGGCGATGGGAGCTGGGGTGGAGGCGGGAGCGGGGGTGGCTGAGGCGGTTGCTTCTTCCTCCCTCCCAATCGCCCTCCATTCGGAAACCAAGTAGCCGATCACATGCCCAACGGTATAAACACCCCCAAATATACCAAACGTTTTAGTAAAATAAAAAAGAAAACGCTTCGCCGTTGTAAGAGAGGAAGGGGACGTAGGAATGGGTAATTATTTATTACTGATGTGCATAAAATTGAAATCTCCATTGGGCCTAGCCCAGTTAATTAAAAACTAAGAAACAGTAAAAGATAGAGAAGCCCAGATCCATGTTCAGGTCAGAAAAATCACACAAAACGAGTCTCTGTTACAAATTTAGGTCGGTCATATAATCTTATATTGGTCATGAACTGAACAAGAAAACTCACTAAAGTTTAGGTCGGAATAAACTAATCTTAGATTGGTAAACCTTATAGCTCAGATCGGTATGATTATGTCAGTATTACTCAAGAATCCCAGGTCGGTAAAAACTTAATGAAGTTAGATCGGTCAATTGTTAACTCATCTCTATTTAGGTCGGTAATGTAAGATTAGATCGGTTAAGCCGACCTGAAAATAAAGATAATAATATATCATGGTAGGACCATTATTTTAGTATGTGCAGAGCAATTATGACAGTGGAGCCGAAAGCTAAAGCCAGTTTTCCCGGAAAGGCAAAAAACATCATTGCACAAGGAATAAGTGGGAGCGTATGTCTCCATTACTCAACGGAACTATCAAGAATAAGTTTATAAATACTCAGGCACAAGCCTCATTCAGGCAGGCTCCAATAAGCAATTTCTAGCATTTCTTAAAGCTGTTCTCTCATTTACAATTGAAAAAAACATTCTTGTTCCATATTGTTTATTCTCTTTCATATTACTGACTTGATCGTCGGAGCCTATACAGGGGGGAAAGCCCCGCTCCTTTTCTGAATTAATCATCAATTGGTGAACGGAGCAGTGCAAAATCATCAAGCTTCATCATATTGGCCAAGCTCAGCAACTTAGATCACATAATCCATCTCAATTTCGTTCATTCCCTTCACAGCACAACTTCATACAAATTGGGTTATTGTTCATTACAAACGTCTATTGGGCCGTGAAGAAGCATCGTTTCCTTCGTTGTAATTTTTGCGTCACATCAACTGGCGCCGACTGTGGGGAACGTTTGATCAGATTATTTCATCAAATTTTCCTCATTTAAATAAATTTGTTGAAACCATGACGCAAACTCGTTCAGGAAAGGGTGCTTCTTCTTCTGACAACCTCAATGGGCTCACCATTACAACCGCTTTGGTCCCTACCGTTTCTGCCACCAGTTCTAATCCTCCATCTGATCCACCAACTACTACCACCCTTGTTGAAACTCTCACCCCCGAACAGGAAAAGGCAGAAAAAGATAGGTTCTTCCGTTTATTTCCAGAAATATTTCACTTAATAAACCATGTTGCTCCTATCATCTCTACTCTTAATACAGAACCTCCCATTACAACCACCACCACCGAAGTAGTTAACATAGAACACCCCTATGGTTTACACTGGTCCCCAACCGTTCCCCCACCCAGGGCTGTCATCAACCCTGTGTCCAACCCCTCTGCTGCTTTAATGTCTAGTCTCCCCCCACAATCTACTACTATATGTCCTCCACAACCTGGGAGAGTTAATTTTTCTTCAATCAGTCATATTGCTGGTCCTCCTAACCCTTCTGTGGCACCACCTGTTTATACCACTGTAGCTCATACTCAGGCTAATCTTACTTTTTCGGATCCCTTTATGGCCCCCAATGCTCAGTTCAATAACGGTTCTCTTATGTCAGGCCTGCCCTTTCCCACTTTAGGACAACAAGTAAGTCAATTGAATCAACCTGGCCATGGCATACAAATCGGCCAAATGAATCAACCCTGTTATTACCCCGGATACACCACTACATCCAACCCTGCAATGTTTCAGCATTATGGTTTAGGCAATAACCGAGCCATGCAGCCGCCCTTAGAAAATATTCCTTTACTTAATCCAAATTATTATCCCGGGCCCGGCCTAGGAAACTATTACCTCGGTCTGGGGGGACACCCCTTAGGTCAGTCCGGATATCCCCAGCTCGGCTTACCCGGATCTGGATATACTCAGATCGGACGAACTGCCCCCACGTCTCGCGTGTCTCATCCTTTTGGATGGGAGATTCAAATGGCACAATTTCCCCCTGGATACAGAGGCCTAGGTAAGGTTGACAAGTATGACGGTACCACCGACCCCACGGCTCACTGGATGCAGTGCATGAGCGTCATGGATGCTGCCAACCTGTCCGACGCTAACCGATGCATGACATTCCATCTGACACTTAAAGGTCAGGCCATAAATTGGTATTGTACTTTGCCCCGAAATTCTATTCATTCTTTAGATCAGTTTGGTGACCTGTTTTTAGCCAATTTCATGGGTAATAAGATATTGTCTAAACCGATTTCACATTTAATGAACATAACACAAAAAATGGGAGAGGGATTACAGGCATACATAGATCGGTTCAATATAGAGTCTAGGCAATGTCATGAAAAAGATGATAGAATAATGATGGGATCATTTATTAATGGGTTACGGTCAGGACCTTTAGCTACTGAATTGGCCATCCGACCCCCACATTCTTATTTTGAAATGATGGTTACTGCTGTTAACTTTGCTGTTGTTGAAGATGCTACAGCTATAAAACAGGAAAGGGAAAGAAGTTTTTCCGATTTATATGGTAAGAGGAAAGCTTCTTCCCCAATTCTTACGTCGGGAGGAAATAAGAAATTAAACTTTGCCAATACCACTAATTCCATTCCAAAGGCCGGGGTAAGTGTAAACACTGTGCAGGTATCCGAGCCCTTCTCAGTCCCCCGAGCTGACATACATGCTGCCATTCAGAGTCAAGGGCTGCTGCCCCCAGCTCGACCCATGACGGGTCCCACAGATCGGCTCAATCCGGGCAGGTATTGTAATTACCATAAAAACATTGGTCACAATACTAATGACTGTCGTGATTTAGCTGCAGAAATAGCTAAATTAATTCAAGCTGGGAAACTATCACAATATACACAAGTAGCACCTCTACCTAAACCGGTGACTTCAGCAATCCGTGAACGACCTAACGGATGCTACCGATGTGGAGAGACCGGTCATTTTGCCCGCGAATGTCCCCAATCCGACTCCCGAGCCCCAAATGCTGGGGGTAACACCGACCTAAATATAGCAGGGATTGTAAACACCATAGCAGGAGGACCAACCCAAGGCGACTCTAACCGCCAAAGGAAACAGGTATACCGGCAAAGGAACTCTATTCTAGGTAAGCGTAAATCAGATACCATGACACCAGGCATTACTTTCGATGACACAGATACATTTCTGTCTTTCAATTGTGACGATCCACTAGTGATCGATTGCTACATTTCAAATTACCAAGTACGTAGGACATTGTTAGACACGGGTAGTTCTAGCAATATAATTACAACCAAGGCACTGGCTGGTTGTCAATTACACAAGGCACAGTTAAGTCCAGTTCGGACACCATTGATTGGCTTCGGCAATCACCATGTTATACCTGTGGGACATTTGAGTATTCCCGTCACGTTACTGGCTGGACAGCTAAAACGTACGGAAACCATAGACTTCGTGGTCATTGATGAGCCATCACCCTACAATGTATATTTGGGACGGCCTGGACTAAATCAGTTCCAGGCCATAGCATCTACTGTACACATGCTTTTAAAATTCCCCACCATAGGTGGGGTAGCTTCTATTCGTTGTGATGTCTTGCAGGCAAAGCAATGTTACATGGCTTCCTTGAAAGAACCGACCCCAGAAGATCTGAAATCAAAAATTACCTCTTCAGTCCAGCCGACCTACGTTAACATTACCGATATAACAGGTGGCTCGGACCTGTCCATTGAAGCAGGAGCCGAGGTAAGAATTATTCCCCTCGCGGCCGATCCAAACAAGGTAATAAAAATTGGGGCTGATTTACCCCCTCAATTGCAATATGATTTGCTTAACCTTTTGCGTGAATTTGCGGAAGTTTTTGCTTGGGGACCGGAAGATATGCCTGGCATTTCTCGAAATATCATTGAACACAGGTTATCCATTGATCCCAATCATAGGCCGATCCGACAACGAAAGCGTAACCTTGGGGGAGAACGTAGTAGATATGTGGAAATCGAAGTGAACGCCCTGCTGGAAGTACGTATCATCCGAGAAGTGGATTATCCAGAATGGTTAGCTAACCCAGTGTTGGTTTCCAAACCCGATGGTTCATGGCGCATGTGTATAGATTTCACCGACTTAAATAAAGCATGCCCCAAAGACTGGTTCCCATTGCCTTTGATCGACGTGTTGGTTGACGCTATAGCTGGATTTCGCTTCCTTAACTTCTTAGACGCATATAAAGGATATCATCAAATCTTCATGGCCAAAGAAGATGAAGAAAAAACATCTTTTATTACAGACAAAGGTACATATTGCTTCATAACCATGCCTTTCGGTTTAAAGAATGCTGGAGCTACTTTTCAACGTTTGGTAAATAAAATTTTCAAAAAACAGTTAGGTCGAAATATGGAAGCTTATATTGATGATTTACTTGTAAAAAGTAAAAACGAATCTGCTTATTTATCTGATTTACGTGAAACCCTTGAAACACTAGCCCAATATAAATTAAGGTTAAATCCAAAAAAATGTGTTTTTGGGGCCACTTCAGGAAAGTTTTTAGGATACATGATTTCTGAGGGGGGTATCTCGGTTAATCCTAAAAAAGTAGAAGCTGTGTTGAAAATGCACTCACCTAGGACAATTCGGGAAGTACAACAATTAACGGGTAGATTAGCAGCTTTAAATAGGTTTTTAGCCCGGTCAGCAGAACGAGCATTACCATTTTTTAACATCTTAAAGAAAACTGATAAATTTTCGTGGACCCCGGAATGTCAAACTGCTTTTGAACAATTAAAAACTTATTTAGCTTCTTTACCATCTTTGACTATGCCTATTCATGGGGAACAATTGTACATGTATATAGCTACTACCGAATCTGTCATTAGCTCGGTTTTACTCCGAGAAGATAACCGGGTCCAGAGACCCATCTATTTTGTTAGTAAAGTTTTGCAGGCAGCTGAGAAAAATTATTCCAGCCTAGAAAAGCTAGTCCTGGCTCTAGTTCACTCCACACGACGTCTTCGGCCTTATTTTAACTCGCATGGAGTCACCATTTATACCGACGCACCCCTCAAAGCCATCTTGCAAAGAGCAGGAGTTTCAGGTCGACTCACCAAATGGGCCATCGAATTAGGAGAGTATGATATCACCTTTGCCCCACGTACAGCAGTCAAAGGACAGGTGCTAGCAGATTTCATAGCTGAAGGAGTACCAGATCAGCAGGAGAACATGTTAAGACCGTCAGAAAAAATTGATCTACTTTTAACAATAGCAGAAGGTGATAATAAGTGGACTCTCTACGTGGATGGTGCTTCAAGCCAGTCCGGATCGGGTGCGGGGATCGTCCTCACCAGTCCAGGAGGAGAAATTCACACGTATGCTCTACGATTTTGCTTCATAACCACAAATAATGAAGCAGAGTACGAAGCCATGATAGCCGGCCTGAAGTTAGCTCGGAAATTTGGGGTTGAGAATCTAAAAATTTGTTCAGACTCTCAGCTCGTGGTTAAACAAATTTTGGGGGAGTATAAGGCTAAGGATCGACAAATGGAAGAATATTTAGCATTGGCGCAACAGCAACTAAAATTTTTTCAAAAATGGGCAATAGAGCGAGTTCCACGAAGCAAAAATACAAATGCCGATGCCTTGTCCAAATTGGCTTCTTCGGTTTTTTCACATCTAACCAAAACCGTCCTAGTAGAAGAAGTACATACCAGGAGTACGGCCGAACCAGAAATCTTGTCTATAAGAGAAGAACAGGATTGGAGATTTCCTATATGGCAATACCTACAAGATGGCACTTTACCAGAATCACGGAAGGAAGCACAACGAATACAAAGAAAGGCTGAACACTATCAGATAATTGGGGAGGACTTGTATAAAAAGGGCTTCTTGATGCCTTTACTAAAGTGTGTGGGATCGGGAGAAGCGGAGGCCATACTGAAGGAAGTACACGAAGGAGATTGCGGGTCTCACATTGGGGCTCGGAATTTGGCCAAGAAAATAATTGGGGCTGGGTTTTATTGGCCCCGATTATTACAAGAAGCAGTAAAGTACGTTCAACGGTGTTCCAGTTGCCAACACAATGCGACAGTTTACAAGTTGCCGGCCTCCAGCTTCACTGGGATAATTGCCCCATGGCCTTTCGCTGAATGGGGAATAGATCTCATGGGTCCGTTTCCTAAGATCGGTTCATGCCACTATCTTGTTGTGGCCATAGATTATTTCACAAAGTGGGTGGAAGCTGAGGCACTGACAAACATCACAGGGCGAACCGTAGCTCGGTTTCTTTGGAGGCAAGTCATCTGTCGTTTTGGTGTGCCCAGATCGGTTATTTCGGACAATGGGACTCAATTCGAATCCAAGGAATTCACAGCCTTGTGTTCAAAACTTGGTATTACCCAGCGTTTCGCATCGGTAGCTCATCCTCCAGCAAATGGACAAGTAGAACTCACAAACCGAACTTTGTTGCATGGGCTGAAATCCAGACTAGAAGATAAAGGAAAAAATTGGGTAGAACAATTGCCCCATGTGCTCTGGTGTCACCGGACTACGCCAAAATCGGCCACAGGGAAGACCCCTTTTGAGTTGGCTTTCGGAGTTAATGCTGTAATTCCCCCAGAAATACAAAGTAGAGCCCCGCGGGTTATGCACTTCGAAAGAAATCAAAACCAGAAGAACTTGGAGCTCAGCCTGGATCTGATAGAAGAAGTTCGGGACTTGGCCTATGTACATCAACTAAATTACAAAAATTTAGTTCGGCAACACTATAATGCTCGGGTCAAACATCGAGCCTTTGTACCAGGAGATTTAGTCTTGCGAAACCGATCTATCAGCAAACCACAAGAACAAGGCAAGCTATTTTCTAATTGGGAAGGGCCTTATCGGGTAATCGAAGCTCGACCTACCGGAAGTTATATTTTGGAAGACTTGCAAGGACGATTGATTCCACGAACTTGGAATACAGCACACTTAAGGAAATATTATCAGTAAAGCAGTTCGAGTTAAAGAAGTAAGAATTTGAAGGAAACAGAAAAGGTCATTTATATTGGATAATCAAGCTCGGTTACAAGGATGATCTGAAAAGTATAAAAGTTCTTTGAAATGGACCAAAAAAAAAAAAAAAAAAAAAAAAAAAAATCTACAAAATGTAAAGCCGATTACATCACTGCAACTGCATCTAGGCATGCTACCTACATTCCTCACACAGCTGGAAGGAAGGGCAAGCCCGATCTAAGAGAAGGCCGATCTTAAGAAGGAGGAGCTTGGGAAGAGGCTTCATCCGTTATCTCCTGGGGGTCGGCCACCGGATCCTCTTCGACCTTTTCTGGAATGGGAACACCGATGTCTCGGCATTCTTGCTTGATTTCTTCTACTAAGTCAAAAGGATCACGTCCCTCCGGAAGCAAAGAAGACTGGGCTATGGAGTCTTCTGGAGCATCGGATGCCGATCTGGAGCCTTTTAGCTCGTCCCAGCACAGAGTATATCCGCACTGGATCAGCTCGAGAAAACGCCGGTTCATTAACTCCAGCAAGGCCCCTTCCTTGAAAGTTTTTAGCTCGGCCTGACGAGCTGCCTCAACTTCTTCCGAGCTAACCATCCCCGCAGCTTTTTGTATAGCCTCTTCTGCAGCTTTTGTAGCCTCTTCTGCAGTCTTCTTGGCCTCTTCGGCTGCTTTTTCCAGGGCAGCTCTCTCTTTTGCCCAGAGAGACTTTTCTTCTTTCAGGGTCGTCACCTCAGCTTCCAGGCCCTGGATCTTGGTCACCTGTTGACTGGACTTCTTGCACAGATTCTGATTCTGCTTCATTAGCTCGGTCTTTTCAACCCCAAGCTTTGAAAGTTTGCTTTTCTCGAGCCCCAGCTGAAACTCTAGATCTTCAACGGCCTCGGACGGTTTCTTCGACCTCTCTAGCTCATAACTTTGGGCCAAGATGTCCAAAGCTGTTGCCCTTTTTGACGTAGCAGCATAATTATAGGCTACCTGCAAAAAATCCGAGCCAGAAGTGTCAGCCGAGGTAAATCATTATTTTCGGACTTTAGTAAATTTCTGATACTCACCCTCTTTATGTGTGAAGCAAGAAAAGCCTCCTGCTTCATCATCAGCTCCATGTTTTGCCGGAGCTGGTTGCCCACCTGTACCATTTCCTCAAAAGACCTTTCAGTTTCAGCCTCCAGCTCTTGGTAAGGCCTTACATCCTCAGGCAGGGGCTCTGGTAAATGCACTTGAAGAATGGGCCGAGCTAAGGAGATCGGCCTATCTTTCTTGTCCTTCAGCAGAAGAACCCTTTCTTTTGTTGACGGGTCCACAGGGCCCCAAAGATCATCAGGTTTCGGCAGCTCGGGATCACACGGGGGGCCCGTCAACAGTTGTGGAGCTTTAGCAGCCTTAGCTGCCTGGATTTCTTCCGGGGTTGGTTTGCTCTTTTTCGTAACCCGAGTCACCAACGCCGAGCTAGGAGGATCGGCCACCTCGACCTCTTCAGTAAGGTCGATCTCAGCTGGTCTTTTGGAAGACCCCGAAGCAGCAATAATTTTGGTGGTTTTTTTCTTCCTTCCAAATCCACCGAGACCGCCTGAAAACAGGTAAAATGCAAAAATAAAAAATTACCAAATTATGAAGGATAAGGATATCATAAATAAAGAGTTCAAGGGACAGGTATTTACTCTCTACATTAGGGGATTGGCTTAGCCCGGCCGAAACAAGTAGAACCTCTGAAGGAAATTTAACCGAGTATTTGTCCGAGCTACTATGGTTTCTTAACGCCTTATAGTCTGATTGAACTCTGGGGTCGGACTTATCTCTGGATTGTTCAACTGGTAAAATAAATGGGGACCAACGGTAGGGTAGGTTTGCTTCCTCAGCTTTTACCATAAAAAACCTAGCCCTCCATTGTTTATTAGTATCAGGGGAGTCGGTAATAATCACAGGGCTATTCCTACGCTTCTGAAAGGTCACCCACCATTTACCATAAGGGTATTTTCGGACTGTATAAAATTGAAAAAACAGGTCTACTGTAGGTCGAACTCCAGCCCCAAAACACATATACATGAACCCTATCAAAAACCTAAGGGAATTGGGTACTAGTTGGCTCAGCCCAATATTCAGAAAATCACACATCTCGATTAATAGATCTAGGGTCGGAAATCTCAATCCAAAACTAATATGATATTCATACACTCCGACCCAACCCTTAGAAACAGTATTTATCCTCTCTTCAGGCTCGGGTAAACGAATAGGAACAGAAGGATCTATATAATGGGTCGACCTAAGGGTTATTAAATCGGCCATAGTCATTTGTGAAATTATTTCCTCGGGTTTAAATTCGTGTGTGGCAGCCGAATCTACAGCAATCAGTGCAAATAATCATGGACAAATCACTCAAACAAGACAGATTGGAAAGAAAAATAAATCATCAGACAAGGACGCTAACCTGCTGCCGGTGCCAGACGCGATGCTTCGGTGCCTGAGCTTCTCTCGGAGGCCATTGAAGACTGATAAAAGAAAGAGAAAGGTATGACCACGGAAGGTAACAGCGGTGGGACAACAACCTTAGCGGAGATTGCAGGAATTAGGACACAACGATAGAACTCCGGCAAAATTTCGAAAAATTCCGGCGAAGGGAAGGAGAAGGAAGGTAAGAACAAATTTCTCTCTTTTCAGGAAAGCGAAATGAAGTAAGGTGCCAAATGTGTGTTGCTATCACGGTTTTTATAATGGAGCCTCGGGGAAATCGAAGAGACGTGGGCAGACCAAAAGCTGCATTCATTAATGACACCTTGAAGACACAAAACGGCCTTGGAAGTCGTATCGATAGATGTAAAGGCGTGTCCCGACCGATCCGCCTCTTCAAAATCCTGACCTAGGGGAACGTAAAGGTACGTATTTATGATTATATTTATTTGTCCGAAAACTGTTCAAATTCTTTAGATCGGAATTACACTTATTACTATACAGATGGAAGAGACTATTCTTTATAGGTCGGATTTCATATTTCATGTTTTTATATGAAGTATAGGTCGGATAAATACTGGAAAATCGCCTTTAAGTCACATACGGCTTAATAAAAATACGGAATATTGCTTAGTTCGGAAAATTGGCTCGGATTAATCTAGAAAAACATATCCTTTATGCTAGGTCTTAGCTCGGAAAACCCAAAGAGTATTAAGTTTTAGATCGGTAAAACCTAATACTGGGGGGGCTTGTTGATGTGCATAAAATTGAAATCCCCATTGGGCCTAGCCCAGTTAATTAAAAACTAAGAAACAGTAAAAGATAGAGAAGCCCAGATCCATGTTCAGGTCAGAAAGATCACACAAAACGAGTCTCTGTTACAAATTTAGGTCGGTCATATAATCTTATATTGGTCATGAACTGAACAAGAAAACTCACTAAAGTTTAGGTCGGAATAAACTAATCTTAGATTGGTAAACCTTATAGCTCAGATCGGTATGATTATGTCAGTATTACTCAAGAATCCCAGGTCGGTAAAAACTTAATGAAGTTAGATCGGTCAATTGTTAACTCATCTCTATTTAGGTCGGTAATGTAAGATTAGATCGGTTAAGCCGACCTGAAAATAAAGATAATAATATATCATGGTAGGACCATTATTTTAGTATGTGCAGAGCAATTATGACAGTGGAGCCGAAAGCTAAAGCCAGTTTTCCCGGAAAGGCAAAAAACATCATTGCACAAGGAATAAGTGGGAGCGTATGTCTCCATTACTCAACGGAACTATCAAGAATAAGTTTATAAATACTCAGGCACAAGCCTCATTCAGGCAGGCTCCAATAAGCAATTTCTAGCATTTCTTAAAGCTGTTCTCTCATTTACAATTGAAAAAAACATTCTTGTTCCATATTGTTTATTCTCTTTCATATTACTGACTTGATCGTCGGAGCCTATACAGGGGGGAAAGCCCCGCTCCTTTTCTGAATTAATCATCAATTGGTGAACGGAGCAGTGCAAAATCATCAAGCTTCATCATATTGGCCAAGCTCAGCAACTTAGATCACATAATCCATCTCAATTTCGTTCATTCCCTTCACAGCACAACTTCATACAAATTGGGTTATTGTTCATTACAAACGTCTATTGGGCCGTGAAGAAGCATCGTTTCCTTCGTTGTAATTTTTGCGTCACATCAATTACCATCTCAAAGGAATCATGGATCTCTTATCTACTCTAAATCAGTCTATTATATCTAGTCACGACCACGTGTTACATCTACAAATTCACAAATTTGTTGTGAAAGAGTAAATAATGTAGGGTAAATAGAGAATCATATTAACATATCGATGGTGATATTTCTTGAAATACTATAGAAATGTGTTATATGTTGGTTTAAGTGGAACATTTTCCTTTGGAAAATTGGAAGAACATACCAAGAGTGGCAAATTGCGAATAATGGTTCCATTTTTATTGCTTGGAAAATTTGCTCTGAATGCCATTAGATGACCAACTACAATATACAGTTTTGGATCATGTGGTAACTTTATTACAACTTACTTTAAGGTTGTATTCCTTCCACTACATTTCTTGAGTTTCTTTGTTTCATAAATCTTCATGTAGAGCTTCTTTGTTCTTTGAGCGACCAACATATCCAATCCAAATCCGAGGATAGAAGCAATGGCCATTACGATGAACACGAGCCTGTAGCAATGAGCTCCAATGCAGGTGCTTCCAACTCCATCAATGGCGGTAGTAGCCTGAGCATCATACAAGTAGCCAGCAAGAAGGCCAGAGAAGAGGAAAGAACCAATGGGGAGATTCAGAATCAGAACATTGTACATTAGGCCGAAACATTTCAGCCCGAATGGCTCCGAGGCGATCGGAACTGTAACCGCCAATCGAACCCCGTAACATACTCCGACCACGCTGGAACCTACGTGTAAAGATCCTGGAAATGCAATCGCCATTAGGAAAAACCCTGCTGCCATTACAACTTGAGACACTGCATTCCAGATAGGCCTTGGTGTTGCATGTTTCCTGCATAAAATAAGCAAGATTTTAGCTTTCTTGATGAAAGATACGATTTTTAGTTGAGATGAATATCATTGCTTTTGATAACAACGATTACTAACCCGATATAGTGTTCTGAAGCTATGCCTGAGATTATACGGCCAAAGAATCCCCAAATGCTGGTTAGAGAAATGAAAATTGAAACGTCTGAGTACCCGAGGGCGCGACCCATTTGTCCCAAGTTGTTAAGAACACACATTCCTGTCCCAACTCCACAAAGGAATGAAAGAAACAGAACCCAGAAATCCAAAGTGCACATTGCTTCAACAATGGTGTGATCCTCCCCAATATGAGGTTTGTGCTTAACCACAACGCCACCCTCCATTGAAACAGCGGTGTCCTTGTTGTCTTGGACCAGCATTGGCTGATTTACTTGCCTTTCAACATCCACATTCGTGGTTTTTTCCGAAATGATGAAGTAAAAAGGAATGAACAGTGGGGCAGCAAGCAGTAGCAACAGGCCAGCAGCGAAAATCGAACAACCAACACGACCATGACTGCCTGAGATGTCATATGCTAAAAGATAGAAGGCCACTATCATAGCAACAGAGTTGAAGAAATTAAGTACACTTGATTGATTTCCATCTCGATCAGCTGCTGTGGACGGCATTTCGCGAAGAAAAATGGCTGCAACGATGCATATTACACCAGGGATGATCGTCAATGTGAGCAAAAAGGCAGAGGGATTGGCTGAGAACAGGGCTGTGCATATGTCTGTGAAAATGGCAGTGCTGAGGCCAAGGTAACCTTTCAAGATTCCTGAAACTGGACCTTGATTATTCTTGAAGTTTCTCATGCAGGTCACTAGCACTGCCGTGTTCATCCATGTGGTACTGTTTCCTCCCAAACAAAGAAATACGCACATCTGTAATCATCAAAGGGAAAAGAAAACATGAATATTCCCACCCTTCCATGAGAAGAGTCAAGTATAGAGAATGTATAACTTTTTATGAGATGCAATGTACAAAACATAAATAAGTAATTTGCCATCGTTGTTGAATGTAGAATCCAGTTTGGAGTATCAGATTAAAAAACTAAATTTGAATGTGGCCATGCCAGAAAACAAAAACAGAGAAACGCAAGTTAATCTGAAGGGCTCAAGTTGCATAATATATACCTGCCAATAGGGAAGAGGGCTGATTTTCTGGCTAACAACAAGCCATTGAGCTCCATATCCGACTAGTCCTTGAACCGCTCCGATAATGAGGATGGCCGCCGGTGGTAGCCTGTCTGAAGCTAGTCCGGCCAGGATGCCGAAAGCCTTTCCTACATCTTTAGCTACAGAAAGGTTGTTGAGCTGAAGCTGGCTAAGAACCATAAGAGATTTCAGAGCATCAGAATAGTTAGAGAATGTGTAATTGTTGCCTGCGACAGCTTGAACCCATACTGCACATACAAATCCAAGCCATTTGATGGCTGGAGATGGTGATGACATAAATCCTAAAACCATTGAAACCAGATTAAACTATTAAGAAACGATTCAATGTAATTCACTAATCTCTTGTTGTGTCTCATAATGTAGAATTCCTCGAACATCTTTATAATCTTCAAGTTCAATTCCATGCAAGATGTTCGACAATATAATATAAGCTCCATCCATGGTATTCAGTTTCAGCTTTGCAATTCTGCAACTGAGCGGCAAACACATTGGATTAGAATATACACAAATGGGGTCCCTTTTGCAAGTTGAAAGACACGGCCAGTTCGAGTCAAAGTTGAGCAGTAACTTTGATTAAGGTACTCCAAAAGAATCGAAATTGGCTACAACATAAAATGATTGGGATGTGGGGACTCTGCATAATATTGTACTAAAACAAATAATAAAACAACTTGCTTACTTTCTGCGGCATCAACTCTTAGCAGTTGTATTGGACAGCAGACAAGATTAGAACGATTATAGCGGTATTCAGCTAATCCCTGTCAAGCTCACAAACCTTAAATTATGAATTTGAAGAGGTTGTTGTTGCATGCAACAACAACTAAACCTTTGTCCTACTATGTGGGATTGGGCTATATGTATCATCTCGCCATTGTGTATAAAATCCCAATCATGCACCAGAAGAAAAATCGATTGAACCAAATTAAAGGAAAAAAGAACTGAAATCCTCCTAGTCCTGGACTTCCAGCTCAGATAATGCAGAGGAAGCCCATATTCCAATGAACAAATTATACAGTTATGATGGAGCTGAGGAATGCAGGAAGAATGTTGCAAAATCTACTAACACACGAGAGTTGCAGAGCTCTAAGTTTGTTAATATATCTAAAACTTCAAGGTCAGGCCATACATTGAAACCCACAAACTGCAATGGCCCTTTGACTAGGCTATAGAGAATTAGCTCCTTGAGCTATAAAAAGGGCCATACAAACATTAAGCTGGATTGAATATTTCCAAATGAATATAGTGTACACTTATCTTACAACATAGATATAGATACAAATAATCACATAGGAGAGCAAAACTAACTAGGATTACCATTGGCCGGAGCTCAAAAAACCGGGCATCCCTTAACAACCACCCCTTCTGCAGTGGGGCAGGAAGCCAAGGGGCAACCATCTGCCTTACTTCCCCACCAGTCAAGGCTGACATGATTGATGTCCAAAGCCAAGTAAATCAGTACCCCCATGAAGGCTAATCCAGCGTCAAGAGCCCCAGATAATACATAATTGTGTCGGCTCCACCAGTTGCGGTAGTATCTATAGGCAACAAAGCCGGATAAAAATGCAAGTATAATCCAGCTGTTGTAGTTTACTGCAGTAGCCGGGGGCATATTTATTATTCCAGCTAACATCACTGGCACAGATATCAGCCTAATCCATTCCTTGTTAGGAAAAGCCTTGTGCACAAGCCAAACTATAACAGGAGCTATAGCTCCAACCAAGAAAGCCCAATTAATGGCAGAATAGTAGCCAAGATCTCCAAATAATCTCCGAGGCCCAATTAAACCCCAAATGACAGAGGCATCATAAAACACATGGTCACTAGGACAGGTCCAAGGGCTGCCGGGAGGAAGCATCGCTCTGTCACAAATGTCCGGCACAGTTTCCATGAGCCACCATGCAGTTCCTAAATGTACAAATGCCGATACCAGAGTGCCCATGATCTGAATGCCAAATTGTAGTTAAAGACATCAACAGCCAAAGGAAAAAGTTTATGCATAAATGTGCAGCAATGCACATAAATTAAGTATTAAAAGGATCTCAGTATTGCTATGGTATTTCTTGCAGAAGTGTAATAAATGATGAATCCAACCTGAGCCATAAACATTGCTCTGGGAGGGATCTTCATGTAGTGTCCAAGTTTGAAGTCCTGAAGAAAGGCCAGCCCTTGTTTCATGCTGATAAAGCCGTAAACCTTAAAGCACATGTTAGCAACAGGATATCCAGGATACAAGTATCCAATGATGTACTCGGTTATCACATTGAGTCCTGGTGTCTGTAGAAGGAGGAGACGCATATTAGCGAACCACAAAACACATACAAGATTTCTTCATGTTGCATGATTAACTCATTTGACAGAAGCAAACCATTTTGAAGTTCCAACTTCCAACTGAATCTATTCATCATATGGCACAAACAAGGATACAACAACAACAATAACAACTAAGCCCTTTTCCCACTGTGTGGGGTTAGCTACATGGATCATATATCGATCGTCAGCATGTAAGCTCAAGACACATTGTTTGATTTATATTTAAATACAGCATGTCACTTTTTATAGTTGTTTTCCCATTCTTCTTAGGTCTTCCCCTTCCCCTTCAATATAAGTTAATGCCTCTCTGTGTTCTACCCGCCGTACAGGGGCCTCATACGCACGTGTCCAAACCATCTTAGGTGCGTTTATCTCTTTCTTTTCATCTATTGGAGTTACTCCTACCTTTTTTCTAATACTTCTACTTGTTCCATCTAACCATAGTATGTCCACCCAATTTCAACATTCTCATATTTGTAAAGACCTTACTCTCCCAAAACTCGAGGTTTCTTACTAAACCATTACATAATAAGACGTTCATAAATACTGCAGCTCTATCATTTGTACTGTTTTGAAAGAAAAAAAAAAAAAAAAAGGCATCATGTACACATGCATAATTTTCTCTACGATATCAACTTAGTTGAAGCCTGAGAGAATATTGCCTCTGTCAAAACTGACAAACAAATAAAAACCCAACAACATTAAATCTCAAACGGTTTCAGAATTCATCAATATATAGACTTACCTGATTTGTAGTTGCAGTTATTACTCCAATTGGGAGAGTGAAAAAAAAGGCAATAAAACAAGCCAGCAATACACCCCACCACGGTAACTGAAGCTGCTCATTATAGTATTCGCATATGAAAATGGTTGCAGCTATGTTAAGTAAAAGAATACATATGAACCACCATTCAGGAACTTGCTTGTACACCCTCATAAGCTTTGTGTGCACGTCTATTTTCTTGTCTTGGAAAGCAGACTTGCTTAATAGCCAGAGATCTCTAGAAAGCGAAAATTTGATATCAATTTTATTGTAATGTAATGCATTTTAAGTCAACAACTTAATGTTACAGTTCTGTGGTAACGAGTGATGGTGAAATGCATCACAAAAAATTGGAAATACCTTAATGCCACATAGGTAAGTTAACAACAGATAAGTTCCGAAAGCCAAAAGAAAAGCATTAATTTTTTCACTTTTCAGATATCAAAAGTCATTTGCACAGAAGTTTTAGCACGTTGCTAAGAATTGCGTATCAAAGAATTTTTACAATTTGCACATGAAGTTTTAGTAGAGATGAAATTTTAGTACTACTAGGAAACTTCATACAAGCCTACGAGTTTTAAAATCAAGTCATAAAGCAATGTAGTACCACAAAAACTTCAAAACTATAAAGCCATTGCAGCAACGAACCTTCCATTGAAAAGTAGGACATGAAAAACAGTGGCAGCGAGGCAAGCAAAGCTGAAAGCATAAGTAATAGCAAAGAAGGTACTGAGATAAAGGCGTCCCTCCTTCTCATATGCATTTATATCCATGTGGAAGTTCGAATCTATTATGGCTGAGATGTTGTAGTTTTGTCCACTTGATGTAAAGAGGCCATCTGAGAATATTGGGAAGGTTTTCGCCTTGTAGCTATTGAACCAATATGCAATAGGGGTGATTACATACATCATGAGAATATAACCAACAGCAATATTAGCAGATGCGAACCAAGGGCTAGCCAGTGGGCTCCCACTGTAGGAAGAAATTGTGGACCAGTCCAAACCAATGGCACCAATTCCAAGACCATGAAGTCCAGAACCTAGCTGCTGTGCAAGGACAGAAGTAGGAAATATCCAACATAGCCAGGAAAGGGAGGTTAGAAGAGGAAAAAGATATCCAGGAAAGATATAGTAAGCAAAGCTGCAAGTGAGGGCAATGAGGAAAAACTGATTTCTTGTTAATTCGCCCTTGGTTCTCGGTTCTTTCTCATCAAGCGCCCTAAGACATTTCACAAAATGATTGAATCAGATCATTTACCAGAAGCAAGTCAAGAATAACTGGAAGTTAACATTGAAGAATCAAAACGTTCATTAGTCTCATCCAACAACAACAATTCAGTGGAAATATTGGTGCATAGGGAAACCCAAACAGTAATTTCTTCTCAGTATTCTTTCAAATAACACATTCAATGACTCAGATTCTTGAAATAGTGAATTTCAACCCTCCCAGGCACAAGCCGAAGAGTACTCGACTTTGTTGCATATATGGACATTAAGTTCAACGAAACAGACAGTGCACAAAGGAGTTCTAACAGAGTATTTTATCGTCATCCTTAAGGGGGAACCCAGCTCAGTTTTTGCAGGAGGTAACAAGAAACGAGCTCATGCAGGACATTCATGCAACTCCACTACCACTGCTCTATAATGAAAACTTCTCTACCGAGCAAATTATGAAATATCCTGAACTAACTAAAGTCCCTCCATAAAATTTCTGTCAAACTAAGTTAACATCCTTTCCCACATTGCCTTTGATCCCTAGCTTAAGCTCAGAGCTACTCTTATAAGCACTAAGCAGTACTTATGAAGCTGCTACAACTTATTCATCTCATTTATAAATTAGAGTTCTTTAACATTGCTTAAGTGTCTTGGAACCAAAATTTCACAGTCATGAACAAATTATCTCATGTAACCAATCATTGTTTCAGAGACAAACATGAAACTACTACTAAACAGAACCAAACAAAGTTATTATGGTCCATTTAGTCATCAATTTAAGCAAACAGATTCCGGGACCCACAAACAAACTCCCGCCAATCAAACGGCAGCGCAGACCAACATAATTTGCAGAGGACAAAACAATCTACTCAGCCACGTAGAGCATGTCGTCTCCACTCGCTGACTAAAATAAGAATTAGAAAGCTCACCTAAACAAGGAGACTTGGACGAGGTTCTTAGGCCACCACATCTCAGCAGGCTCCACCAAGTACCGCCGGAAAAGCCCGGCCCACCCGAATCCCAAAACTTGGGTGGTTAAAACCACCACCAACGCCACCCAAAAAGTCACCGTCTTTTTGTAGAACACCTTAACGGCGCTCACAATGTGAATCGAGTACGGATTCGCCGCGCCGGAGTTGGCGAATATAGTGATCAGTACGTGTTCCTTCATGTTGAACGGGCCCGGGTTCAAGGTGAATTCCCACCTCCGCCCCTTGAAGAACACCCTATCCGTCACAGCCGACGCCATGAGGTGGCCGAGCGGCACGACCGCGATCTGAGCCGAGATGGAGCTGACGGAGAGCGGCTCCCGCCGGAACCAGAAGAACTGGTTGAGGAAAGAGAGCATAACGCACGCGAGGGTCCCAAGAACCCACATACGGAAGGTGACCACGGGAATGGTCGGGTCATCGGTGACGGGAACCGTGAGCGCGACTTGCTCCACCGGAGAATTCTCATCCCCGAAGGGTCCACTGGAAGAAGAAGAAGTAGATGCATTTTCTTGGGCCCTCTCAACTAAACAAAATATGGGATCAGCAAAAGATGATTCAGTAGATAAAGTAAGCTAAATTTAAAAAGCAGTTTAACTAACAGAAAGAAGAAGAAGAAGCTTACTTAGTGGAGCTGAGATTTCCTCAGCTTCTTTCATTTAGATCGGGGAGAATCTGGGTGGGTGGGTCAAACCTCAAAGCTTCGAATTCTAGTGTGTTAATGATAAAAAGGCCAAGCTTTTCATCGTAGCCGTTGGAAACTAGCAAAGATTTGTCTGGTTTAAGATTAGATTATTAACGTGAATCATGATTCGTGTCTTCTCCTTCTACTGTGTAAGAAAGAAAGACGTCAAAACAGAGAAAAATGTCTTTTTAAAATTTGCGATATGAGTGTACCGGGTCGTTTTCCCAGGAAGATTCAGATTCGCTTCTTCATGGATCTGTCTGATATTTTCTTCATGTACGCTGTAATTTTTCAATCAGAAGGTGCCGTAATAACCATGACATTTAAGACTTTGGATTAGGTTATAGAAGGTCCAATGATCAAGTCCCATCAATACTAAACTACGCTGTTGTGGCGGCCGCAGGCAGGCAGACGGTTCTCTCCGAAAGTACAAGTTGCAGGTATACGGTCTCCCAGGAAACAATTTTACCCCCTCCACAATGACCCTCATATTATTGTACTAATAAGAGCCGATTCCTCTCAAAACAATCTTGCCCTCCCCGTGACTCTGTTAGAAGCTAGTTCCACCCGAAATAATCTCTCCTCTCCCTGGTGACCCACGCATTGTTGTTTTGATAAGGAACTTGTCCCCCTCAAAATAGTCTTCCCCTCCCCGGTGACCCCTGCATGTACTGTTGGGAGCCGATCAATATGACTCCCGCATTGTCAAAACAGACTTCCTCATTCTCCAGGTAATCCCGCATTATTATACTGCTGAATGTCTCATCTTATATTAACAGTGATTGCTATAAAAAAAATAAAATAAAAATCAAAAGGTGGGCCAAGGTTAAGACTTTAAGTGAGTAATTAATATCCCAAGCCTAAAAAAGTAGGCTGATTTGAGATTGGAGAAGTTGTAGCTGTTGGCCTGGCGTCATTGCTGACTTCAATTTGGAGGAAATATTTTGACAAGGAGAAATCAGAAATGGAGAATATCACAAAACACAGTTTTACTGGAAGGAATGTTCAGATTTTGAGTAGCTCCTAAAAAAATCTCAATTTTCACTTTCAGCAGATTGAATAAACCACAAAAGAGTCTCAACCTGACCTGTTCACTGAATTAAATACAAAGATTCATATTTGATTAGCATAAATGGAAGAAGCCTATGGCTGCAAAGACACAAAATTTGAAATTTCAGCAAATTTTCTTTACAGTTCAACAGCTTGATCCACAGCACACAGGCAAACCTTTGTTCTTTCACACCCTCCTTACTCAAAATGCCTAACAAACAAATTTCAATCAGAGTTTTATGGTTTCATTCGCTTCATGTATCGAGTTCCTCAAGGAAGATTCTTGCACACACACAATGGCTCTAGCTGTGTTGCAGTTTACCAGTTGCAAGCAGGATATGGAAACATGCTACTACACGACCGTCCAAGTAATTAGAGATATTTGAACAAGATTGCTGGTGAAAGAAAAAGATTAGACATTGGAATCCAATATATATGGATTAAAAAAGGACAGGGGGTTCTGTGATAACAAACCTTCAATTATGAAGCCAATTTTGTGAACTTCGCAACAAAAAGGCCACTGGTACAAGAAGTTGAGGGATCAAAGCGCAGAGTTTTAGGTATTCTCCCACTCTTACAAGGCCAAGTTTTTGCAGAATATATCTCCAGCAGTTCTGGAAAACCAAGCATATGTTGAACATAAATGCAGAAACCACAATAAAAGTCATATAGGTATTCAAGGCCTACCTGCAGAAGTGTTCTGTGAAAGGAATTTCTCCACCACGCCTTCATTCTGAGCGACAGTTAAACTGTTCCATCATGAAAGAATAAGGAGAATGGGAGTTTGTAGATAATCTTTATGCTGATAAAGGATATATGGTGCTGTAATTTATGAGAAATACAAGTTAACTCACCTACAAGTGCTGTAGACAAGAGAGCCACTTGCTTTGAGCAGTCTGAAACCATTGGTTAGAAGTTGAAGCTGCAATGTAGAGACAAAATACACTATGGAAGATAAGTATGAGAAACTTAAGTACAAATTAACCAAACATATGATCTGAATACACAAAGCTTTTTAGGAACTGGTGCTTAAATGAGCAAGGGTAAAGCATCAGGCAATACAATAATCAACAATAGTTCCTTTTGAATATTTTTTCAGACACATTTAGACATGTCTGAAAGAAAGAAACTAACAAAACCTGAAGGGTAGTTAACTCGTCGGTCCTTTTTGCATCTAGAACACGGCGCTGAAGTGTGTCCCAGCCCCATTGTTCAAATTTTTGGATGTGCCTAATTGAACCGTCATGTGTGCATTCAGCATCAACAAGGACCTGACACATATTAAAAACCAATCAATCACTAAACTACGAGGGTAGGAAAGGAACAATACCTGCAGAACAGTTCCCATCAGACTACAAAGAACTAACAATATGCATATAAACATCATAATCAATTGCAACCACATTAACCTACTAAACAACCAATAAGGATAAATGATATTGAGAGCCAACACAGTAAAACATTAACTAAAGAGTGAAATAGAAAAGGAAAGAGACGTATGCATACCTTGTCATATCCACATTCAGAAATTTCGTCACCAGTCATATTTCTATATATTGCATCTTTACTCTGTCCAACTACGCCTGAGTCACGTCCATAGTATATAAGCTCTGGATCTTCAGTTCTAGATAATAACTTAGTACCACCATTTTCTCTCACTTTCAACGCTTTTTTCCTTTCTTTCCATGGTCTCCGAGATGTCCACTCCTTATAAATCTCTGACTCCCCTTGGGGGGTACATTCACCTTGTTTCACCTGCTTGACATTTGAGAAGACAGAATCTTCAAAACAAGATTAAATGAATTGCCAGTGATGGTTCCTGAACTGGCTTAATAATAAATACGACCAAGTTAATCCTCATGAAATTCGATTACAACTATTTTTCAGCTTAATTTCATGATTTAGAGTCCAAACAAACCCTAACAGGAAGAAGAGAAAATGTTGTTCCATCAGCCACAAAAAGACGACAATGATCTCCAATTGCGTATTTTTGCAGCATAGTTCGGCATGCTGCTAACCTATGCTTAGCAATGTCAACACCAGTCACTGAACCCGAACTTCCAAGAAGGTCCAATATAAAGCAGAGTTTGGCACCTGAAGTATGATTACAATGGAAATGGCACAATCAGGTAACTTTGATGAGGTCAAGTGAATACCTCTAAATGCTCAGAATGGTTGCGAAAAATATTATCTATGCTATCAATAAGAACAGAAGAGGAGGAAAGAAATTGATGGGCTTGGGGAAAAATATGCCAAAATCCTGATCTTTTTCTATGACAGAGTCTTTATGATAGACCACAAGGTAAACTAACTCGGTTTGATTTTTAATCTTAAAACCAGGAAAGGATATTTTACCAGGAGCAGCACAAAGGTCAAGAACATGGTCTCCTGATGAGATGTCCAAAGCAGAAACTGCAGCTCCAGATGCTGCATCAATTCCATATATCTGAATGGTAAAACAAAATGCAAACAATGACTTGACAACTTATATGTAAGACTGCAACCAGAGAAGCAACGACTAGGCATATACTCTCGAACCCGCAGGGGGAAAAAGAGAGCTAAATTAGTATTAAGATACAAACAAGTGCCAAAAGGAACATCCACCCAAACTTTAGATCCTAAACTACGTACAATCAGCCCAAGGTCCATATAGTTCAAAATAACATCTTCCTTTTGAGAGCTCCAAACTCACCTTTCCTTCTTGATATGCCTTAGAGCTGGCAATCCGAGCATCGGGGGGAAGAGAATAAAAGCAGGGCAGCCAGGACAAACTCTCGAGTTTACATTTGATCTCAGCTTCAATGTCTTCAATATGATGTTCAAAACCTGGCTTTATCCTGCCAACACGATTGAACATTCATTTGTGGATTCAGATTATTACTTTAGACCCAGAAAATAAAAATAACACTATGCCATTTCAAGACTAAACCTTTTCTCATCAAAAACAGCAAGAATCATGCTGAAGCAACTGTGGAAGAGTACCTTATATAACGTGGAGTGGAATCGCTGTGCTTGTAAATTGAAGGGTCCAACCCATTCTCACTAAGAAAATTAACAAATGAATCCGGCAACTGTAGGGATTTACCATCCGAGGAAGAATCTTCCACCTCCATCACATTTAACAAACTGTTGCTGGCAAATAGAAAATCATAAGAAAAACGTTAGGAAGAAAATCAAAACTTGACAGAAGACTACATAGTACATGCTTGGCAGCTGAAACCGCACCAGCAATTATGCGAAACAGAGATGAACTGAACCTTATTATAATGCTTACTTTGGATAAGTAATATCGGAGTCGCCTAGGGTATGCTTGTATTCATCGTTTTGGAACTTCCTTTTCTTTTCCGGTGCACCGGAACGAGCCTCTGTGTCGCCTGAATTTATCTCCCGGTTCTGGTTGAGGTACTCACGATCACCAAAGGCACAAAACCAACCGCTACTATGGACCCGGGTTACATATTAGGTAGTGGGTTGGGGCAGGTGCTTTTGGATCAATAGAATGGACCCTTGCAGGCCCAAATAGGTTGTTGGGCTATTGCAGCATTTTTAGCATCAAACATTTTGGAAAATAAACAATTATTTTTACTGGAAATGTAAACGCAGTTAATTACTTTTACTATATTAATTAATAAAAAGTATCTTAGGTAAACAAATTGAAACTGGACTCTTTTAGTTTAACAATTTAAAAAAAACAAACTAAACTCTTTATATGATCGAATTATTGAATGCATGTGTTGTATGTTGTGTCATTCAAAATAATGCTGCAAGTCAATTATAAATCAACAATTCATATTTGTATTAATTTATGGTCCCCTTACACGCACTTTCTCAAAATATAGCTCATTATTCTCTAGGGCTTAGTTTGGTTTACAAGAATTCTGGTCAAGGAAAGTAATTTGATTCCTCATTTTAAATTCCTTTGTTTGGAACTGATTTTAAATTGTTGGGAAAGGAAAATAATTCCCCGTTGCAAGGAAAATATGTGTTATTTTCATGGAAAAAGAATCTTTGTTCTAATCTGGTATTCTTTTTTTTCGGGTCACAAATTTTCAGAAAAGACACTCACTACCCTTACTCTTATTTATTTTCAAATATTTTATATTTTTGTGATATCAAACATGAAATGGAAAAAAAAAACATGAAATGAAAATAAAGATTTATATATATATTTTTTATTTTCCTGAAAAAAGTAAAAGATTGTCTACGTTTAAAAGTCGTCTGGTTGTAACTTGCAATTAATCATCCACAACATCACAACTTACTTTAGTCTATGTTGTATCTAACTAAACTTTGTTTATTTTAATTTTATGTTCAAATGTATATACATAAAACAACATATATACTTTGTATATATAATATTATTTATAGTTAAATTTTATTAGCTATGAAATTAAATGATATTTTATTAAAAATGACTGTATCATATTTAAACATTCTAATTTTGGCCTTTTAAATTTTGAAAAAATCGATAGACAAATTTATATTTCATTTTACAATAATAAAATTTGTTTTTCTAGTTATTTTCTTACTCATCCGGATTCTCGCTAAACTAATAACTACATTATAGTCAATAATCAAATCTATAGTTTATTTAATTTTGGATGAGTTTAATTGGCATGTTATTTAATTTTTAAAGTTGTAGTTTAATTTTTGAGGATAGTTTTGACATTTAGTTTAGTTCATGTTTAAATTCCCAAATACATTTCTTAACCAATCCAAACATAACAAAATATATTTTTTTACTTTACTTTTCTTATTATTAAATTCTGAGAAATCATATTCCTCAGAAACATTACTTTCTCGTCAACCAAACAGGCCCTAAATGTATTTGACTGCACTATCTTACGTGTTGCACCCAATAATCTCTTCTTTATGGAGGTTATCCCAGGAACTTTAATGCAATTAAAATCCTAAAATATTAAAGATAAGGTGGGATAGAATCTTTTATTATTATTTGAAAAGGAAAGATCCCATGGAATCTGAATAATAATAATTAAGCTAGTACTCCGATAGGATGGGATGATGTCACTCACACTCAGACACCCCAAGGGCTTATTTTTTTTAAACGTTTTGAAAATAAGTTTAGAAAAATAGTTTTATAATGTAAAAGGTGTATTGAAAATATAAAAAGTAGATGTTAAATAGTAAAAAATTATATTAAAAATGATGGAATATGATTAAAATATATTAAATTTACTGTTGAAACTAAAACCGTTTTCAAAACGAAACAATAAGAACATGCCCCAAATTAATGATAACATTTTCTTTTAAATTCATAATTTTACGTGAATATAGATGGGAAGCATGGCAAGGTTCTTTTCATTTTTCAGTTAACGTGTCACCTAATTTAATTTTATGCTTAACCCGACAAAATGCCATACATCTCACCACGTCCACTTAAAAGTGATGTATGGCCTAATTTTATTAATCTTACAAATTAAAATCGAATATGCACTCTGATGCGACGCAAATTGTCCTTCTATGGATGCTTCTTGCGGCCCAATAAGTATTCTGGTGCAGCAAGGTCTACTCGGCTATCTGCTGACCCCAGAGAAGGGAAGAAGCGCTGGAAACCGGACTAGATGGCTCGGATTCACTCGAATGAAGGGGAAAACAGAGGCTATGGATGATTATGATGACCAAAGTAAAAACACAAGAAGGATGCGGGGCTTTTCCCCCTAGTGTAACTCCGACGATCAAGTTAGTATAGTTGAAGAAGATGAACAGTATGCACCAAGAGCTCAAAACGTAAATAGTTGCGTCTCTTACTAAGTCTTAGGACTTAGTATTTATATCAAGACTCGGTCATGCCCGTTGAACCTTCATGATTTGCACTTTCACCTGATTCCCTCTGTTTGCCATGGCGTGCACGCCTTATGCCATCATGACCTGATTTCATGATCTCTTTTTTCTCGGAGATCTAGGAAATCCCTGCATATATTCAAAATATATACCTAATCCTTTAATGATTTATACCTACTGTGTCAGAGTAACATCTTGGTCCGACTTAACTTCTATGGCTTGGTTGCGATGACCATTGGGAGGAATATAGGAAAACTTAGTGAGACCGACCTAAGGGTTAAACCGATCTAAGCTTATGTCTTTGGCTCGGCTTTATGGCACTTTCCGACCTAAACTTAATTTTAGATCTTTCAGATATCTTTATCTTTTAACTGTTAATCCTTTCTTTTGTTCATTGGGCCTGACTCAATGAAGGCCTATTTTTATGCACACCACACTTTAAATAGATAGAACGGGTAGTAACGCTGAGTCGTTTGCTTAGATAACTAAATAATTTGCATACACAAATACTTCTTGGAAAAATGGCTATAATGGATAGATCTTAGCCTTGTGACTTTTTAAGGATTACAAACGAGTTGTGCATTAAACTGATTTCGACAAATTTGTTATTCACGGCCAACTCAAGAGCCTTTGACCTTAATTCATTTAGAAATAATCAAACTCGAATTTATGTCACACACTCGTCCCCAAACTTGTGCAATGATTCGTGACTGTACTTCAACTAATGCGCAACGATCCATGATCTCGTTGGTTAGAAACGTAGCCTGGAGGACAACTCCACACGCATAATCGTCCACAGAAACTGCCATTCCCCGACACACGATACACAGTCACGCACCATAGCCATTCCACTTCCCATACCGTCAACAACGCTGTATAAAACCAACGGAACTAAACCCACAGTTCAATCTTCATTCTTAAAGACGCCGGTTTTTCTTTGCAATTCAACCAAACTAAAGCCAATAGATTCCTTTCTTTCCCGTCAAAGGTTTCCGCGGAATCTATTCTACAGTATCTGGGCCTGACTTATAAAATTCTTCGGCTCATTTCAGATGGGTTCGGAATCCAGGTAATTTTAGTTTAGTTTTTCCTGTGATTAGTTCTCGAATGAAGAAAACTTCTTGTTGGCTCGTTTTCCACGGTGGGTTCTTTTTCCTCTTTTTTGTCCATTTCTTCTGTAGTTTAGTAGCAGAGCCTGTAGAGGTCGTTACTGTGGATGTCCAAGCAACTAAAGACCTCCTTCATTCGGGCCTCCACCGCTATCTTGATGTCAGGTAATTAATTATCATCATTCTCGTCCCAAACTCTGTATATATAAACAATTTTTTTGGTTTGAATTAGTATGTTTCATTTGTATAGGACGGAAGAAGAATTCAAGATTGGCCATGTGGAGAATGCTTTGAACATTCCTTATATGTTCAACACTCCCGAAGGTACTGCTTTTTTGGGAATTGGGACTGCAAAAAGTATTGATTTTTGCAATGGGCTCTCATGGTTTTGTGTTGATATTCATTTAGGTAGGGTGAAGAATCCCAAGTTTATGGAGCTGGTCCTGTCTGTGTGTAACAAGGAAGATTATATTGTTGTGGTAAATTTGATTCCGAAAACACTCAATTTCATGCATATCTTCTAAGGATAAGGATATGGATTTCGTATGATGACATTGGTAACTTTTGATATGAATGAAGGGCTGCCAGAGTGGTGTTAGGTCTGTTTATGCAACCACTGATCTTCTTAATGCTGTAAGTTCAATTACATTTCTGGGTGAGACTACAGTCCCGGTTAAGGCTAAATCCAGTGACTGAATGGTTCCCTAACCTATCATTTGGCACTTGTATATTTATCATTCTGCCAAAATCTGCAGGACTTCAAGCATGTGTATAACATGGGAGGAGGCTATCTTGACTGGGTGAAGAAAGGGTTTTCTGTAAAGAAGCCTGCCCCTGAAGCTGTAGCAGAGCTCTAACTAATCAATCCCCCCCACCAAAAATGTACAGAAAAAGACAAGTTCTTGTTCAGTTTATCAATGGAAGAAAACAAGAACTGGGATGCCAAGATGAATCAATAATCTGATGCATCAGTTATGGATTTACTTCAAATTTCCTATATATTGTAAGAAATATCAAGTGGTGGAATTTAAGATTATGCTTTATTCTGCAGTTTTTTAAGTACTTAAGCCAATTAAGGCTGAGCTAACTTACTCCCTGTTCTGGGACTAAAAACATAGGAGGTTCCCCACAGCCTCAACAATCAATCCGTTTGTTCTGTTGGATCAATGAACTTCTTCACAAAAAAATACAAAATATGGAAAACAGACAGACAGCTATTGTGACCATATAAGGACCATGTTTGATCTCTGTATCATTTATCATGTACCAATCGTGTATCATAATCGTAAAACACGGGTGTTGCAAAATTATAAGAGAATCTTAAACGTAAGGTACAAGATAGGTACATATGGTAAATTGTAACGGAGATTTGATATCATATAAGGATACTAATGCAGATTTGGAGCCAAATTTTGAGAATGGCACTTACTGATAACTTCTGTGATTTTTAATATTTCCTTAGATTTTGAAGCATAGCAAAATGAAAAACGACTAGTCTTCACTTTTCCAGTTGGAAATTGGATGTCCAGATTTTAAGTCCAGTTGAGTTGACCAGTATAAGGCAAGTGGGACAACTATGATCACCCAATCTGTAACACCCCATGCACATCTATTACAATTATTATTCTTGTTGTATTTACCAAATGGACAGAGAGATTTAATGCCATTAATGGTAAGACTTAGTAGGTAAAGCATCAGAGACATACCAGCATTTAAGACTTAGTGTTACTTAAAGTGGAGAGCATGACTTCCGACATGAAATGGGGTGTCAAGTTTTTCTATAATATTGAAGCAATGCGGAAGGAGAAAATTTGATTTGTTTTCCCTACAAAGATGGAAGAAAGTGAAGGAAGATCCTTGTCTGAAACTCCCACATGGGCACTTGCAACTGTTGTCACTATTTTGGTTGCCTTTGGCCTCTTCATTCATGCCTGTTTGAGGAAATTGACAAAGGTAACTGACCATTCCATGTTTACATTTCAACTTCTGATGATCTGTAGTTGATTTGTAATTTTGTTTGTCTTCTTGATAGTGGTTGGATGATACTAAAAGGAAACCTCTCCTAGCTGCATTGGAGAAGATCAAGGATGGTAAGATTGTCTCGTGGATCGATCCTGGTTCGGTTTTGCTCTCTCTTTTAATACTTATGTTGTTATGGTAAATCCAGAACTGATGCTATTTGGACTATTGTCATTGCTACTGGGGCATTGGATCATTTTTGTGGCCAAGATATGTGTTAAGTCATCGAACTTGAGTACTCGCCGGTTCTATCCATGTAAACCTGAGAAAATTGTGACTGAGGGATCTTTTGTGAATCCCAGTGTCCTGTTGAGGTTTGAAAATTTGAACTCTTCATTTCCATCAGCACAGCTGGGGAAAAATGGAGAGCACAATTACTGTCCCGAGGTAGCGAAATTTCCATCTTTACTTATCCGTGGTTATCTGCTTCAAATTCAGTTTAAAGTGATGATGTGTTTCTGTAATGAGAATGCGCTAGTTTTTGAAGATCAATGACTGAAATATCTTTCTAAGGGACACGAATCATTTGCTTCGCGAGAAAGTCTTGATCAGCTTCGCCGTTTCCTGTTCATTCTTGGAATCACTCATGTGCTCTATAGCTTTCTTGCACTAGCATTGGCTGTTTTCAAGGTAAACATCTGATTGAAGTTAAGTTACCTTCTCGAGAGACTATACCGTTTATAATGGCGTATATAAATTCTTCAAGACAGATCTATAGCTGGAAAACATGGGAGAATCATGCCAAGTCAGTGGCTCTTCAAATATCTCAAGGTGCAGAAATGCAGATCATGCAAGTTTCTTTCTTTTAATTTCACAAATCACTGTTACCTTCATGTAGATATTTCCCCGAGAGAATTAGTGTTTGCTTCATGTTGTCCTGTAGATCCTCAGGAAACTCGTGGCAGGATGACTCGTTTATCTTCTTTCGTATCCAACCACTCTTCTCATCCATGGAGCAGCCACAGATTACTTGTTTGGCTGGTATAGTTTTGTGTATAGATGTCATTTCCAAGTTCTAATTTTGAATCCTTGTCTCCAAATCAAGAATGTTTCTTGCAGCTTTGTTTCAGTCGCCAATTCTGGAGCTCAATACATCAAGCTGACTACATGGCTTTACGCCTCGGTTTTATCACTGTAAGTTACCTAAAAAAACTTTGGGTTTTGGATTGAAATGAAAGGTCTAAATTTCATAAATTTTTCTCCATTTTGCAGACTCATCAGCTTCCATTAACATATGATTTTCACAAGTACATGATTAGAAGCATGGAAGAAGAATTTCGAGATACTGTTGGCATAAGGTATTGTTACAAAAAAGTGACTTTTTCCTTGGAGTAGCCTTGTTAATGCCTACAGCTGAGCTGACAACTGTTTCATTCTTTTGCAGTATTCCGCTCTGGATTTTCACCATAGCTTGCGTTATTCTTGGTTTCCACGGTAGTTTATCCGTGCTTGATCTTCGATGTCAATGAACTAAAGCTTACCCTTTCTTTAGCATACTATTAAGCATGACTTATAATTCTTTCTGTGCCATCCATGTTTAGGAACAAATATCTACTTCTGGATTTCATTCTCTCCCGCTGTTGTGAGTCTCCTTTTACTCTTCGTCTCCATTTCCTGGATGAGAATTTCTTATGTTCTCCAATCTTTTCTACTTTTTGTCATTGAAAGTTGATCCTCCTGATGGGCACCAAATTGCACGGTATAGTGGTAAAGCTCGCGGTTGAGATCACAGAAGGAACTCCACAAACAGGATTTCATCAGTTCAATCTCAGGGATGAGCTCTTCTGGTTTGGAAAGCCAAGGCTTCTGCTGCTATTGATTCAATATATAACATATCAGGTCCTTAATAAAAGAGAAAAGCTGAAAGTTCAAAGAATTTATACAAATGTTTTCTTCTCATCTTTGATTTGATTGATTTGCAGAACTCATTTGAGGTGGCAACTTACCTCTGGTCACTGGTAAGATCTTGCCTACACAATGAATGCTTCTAATGGTTGCTTCAAAAGGATGGAACAAATACACGAAAAAGCGATAAACACCTGTGGTTTTTGTCTCAATACCTTTTTTTCAGTGGGAAATGAAGGGAGCATCATGTTTCTCTGGAAACCACACCTTTATTGTGATCCGCTTGACATTCGGGTAACGCGCTAATCTCTGATCTTTTCCTGCAGTAGATGGTATTGCGCCGATGCAACAATGCATGAGATTATACTCAGATCAAGTCCTCTTCACATGGACTAATGACACTGAATATGCAGGCTTGTGACTCAGTTTTGGTGCAGCTTCATCACGTTCCCTCTTTATGTCATCATTGCTCAGGTTCCCTATGTTCTTGTAATTTTCATTCTGCACTCTCCCTTTCTTTTGTTGACGCTTCTGTTAACAATTGCAGATGGGATCCAAGTACAAGAAATCAATAGTTTCTGAAAATGTGAGGCGATCGCTTCACGGGTGGATGCACAAGGCCAGGACTCAACATGATGGCCACTATCTCTCCCTAGTGACAGCAGCATCAACAGGTTCACTGGATATATCATCGCCGGGGGATGATGATCGAGCGAATGACAGCGTTGGATCAAGTACATTGGGTGATGGAATTGGAAGCATTGAAGGTTTCACTAGCCCAGATAATGAAGTTCACTCTGTTCATCAACTTGAAGAGATTGCAGCTTCTGATGAGAACAGTCAGATATTCTCATTGTCACAGAAGTGAATCAAATGATGCTGATTGTAAAGTGATGTTTTAGCATATTGCAACTGCAGGACTGCCTTGGTTTTGGTTATGTATCAATATGTGATGTACTGTATGACTAACACGTTTTTTTTATCGCGTTCAAATCACTTGTACCACTAACTTTGTACTAATCATGTACAACAATTTGAAATGCAAGCATTTTTAAAGGAAGAACAATTAATGAACAGGAAAAACCCGATATTCTTGAAGTTGCGGTACAAGAAGTTGATACATGACAAGTGATACGGGGATCTGAACTCAATTTTTATCATTGCTTGAAATTCACATGTAAGTTGAAGGCGTGAAAAGGTAAACTATAATCGCGATTTTAGTATTTGATCTGGTAATGAGCCCAATGGGTATGGGCCTATATATAATATATTAACTTCATCTTTTCGTTTTTGTGCCCCATTAGGAAATCGGACTTGTTGATTAGTGATAAAAGTATGAATATCAAAAATACTTTTTATCAAATTATATGTTATTATATTTATGTTATTATTTTACTTTCTAATTAAGAATCACGTAAAATCATATTTAAAAAAGTTGAAATTACACTTTTTAAATTATTATTATTTTTAAAATATGACTCTCTTTCTAGATTGAGGAAGTAGGCAGTAGCATGATAAGTAAAATTAGAAACCAGTCAGTGTCCAATCACTGTAACGCATAAACAAACGCTCAGAGATCGAAATTGTATTACAAAAATAAATTTGAATTGCTTAACCTTGACCACTTTATATTTAAAAATGTTTCTTTAATGATATTATTTTTAAAAAAGGATTACTTTCTTACGACTTTTAAGATAATACCTTTTTTTTTTTCTTTTCTTGAAAACAAATAAACTTTTAATAATACGGTGTATAATTAGAAAAATCCAATCCCTAATTTTTAACTATGATTTTAATTTTCAAATTTCATTTGATTTAATTTCAAATGTATTTATTAGGAAAAAGGAAAATAACTTGTAATCAAATAAATAAAAGGCCCAAAGAAAACTTGCGGACTGGTAAACTTCATTCTTCAATCTTGGTTTCGTTTTACACAAGTGAGAGGCGAACGTCAAATTATTCCGTCTAACTTGCCGTCTTCTTCTTTTTCCGGCAGCCATGGTGCTCGAGGTGAAGCCCTAATATTCTTCGTTAGGTTTAAATCTGATTTTAGTTTTTCTTTGAGCATGTGATTAACTTGCTTAGGGTTCCTTTTTTTTTTTGCTGCGACTGTTAGGCGACAATGATCTGCATCGACAATTCCGAGTGGATGCGGAACGGAGATTATTCTCCGTCTAGATTTCAGGCTCAAGCCGACGCCGTCAATCTCATCTGCGGCGCTAAAACCCAGGTACTAAATTGTTACTATTTATTTGAGTTACTTTGAAGATTTCAAGTCTCTAGTTTTTCTGGTTAAGATGAATTTTAGGGCTTCGGATTTTGATCGTGTGAATGGAATTTTTTTTTTTTATGGTAGTCTAATCCCGAGAATACAGTGGGAGTATTAACGATGGCTGGCAAAGGGGTTCGTGTGTTGGTCACTCCTACCAGCGATCTTGGAAAGATCTTGGCTTGCATGCACGGTTAGCTTCTGACCATTCAGATTGTTATTTCTTACTGATGAATTAGTTGCAATATTTTCTTGAGACTTGTATACTACTAGAATTTGAAACCCGAACTGTTCAGAGTGAGTAAAATATTGTGCCCTTTTGAGTTAGAGATTGGAATATTTCAGGTTTAAGAGTATTTATGGCCTCTATCTTATTCACTATGGTTTGAGAGCTTTGGGTGTGTTGTTTTTGGGCTCTTCTTGTTGTCTAAGCATGGAAACTATGCAAGTTCTGTTGTACTAGATTAAGGGTAGAGTCGGTTGTCTATGATTAATACTGGATGCTTTTGCTTCGTCTTATTTAGTGGCTACTGCTATCATGAACATTTTCAAACAGACTATGCTGTTTGTTGAGGTTTTACTTTAATTCCAATTCAGGACTAGAAATAGGCGGTGAGATGAACTTGGCAGCAGGAATTCAAGTGGCACAGTTGGCTCTGAAGCATCGCCAAAACAAGAAACAGCACCAAAGGATTATTGTATTCGCTGGGAGGTAGGCAGCGGTGCCATTTTAGTTTTTTCAATGTGTTCCATATAAAAATTCCGGTAATCTTACCTGAGTATCCCTTTAATGTGTTTTCAGCCCTGTTAAATATGATAAAAAGGTTTTAGAGATGATTGGAAGGAAACTAAAGAAGAATAGTGTTGCACTTGATGTTGTCAACTTTGGTGAAGAAGATGAAGGAAAGAATGAGAAGCTTGCAGCTTTAGTAGCTGCAGTGAACAACAATGATACCAGCCACATTGTTAATGTTCCTCCTGGTCCTAGTGCTCTTTCTGATGTGCTGATAAGGTTTCTTGTGCCATCCTTTTCTCACTTGGTTGAAATTAAAATTCACGCTGCATCTGCAGCTGTATATTTATAATTTTCTTCTTTTGCAGCACTCCCATCTTTACTGGTGATGGGGAGGGTGGAAGCGGGTTTGCTGCGGCTGCAGCAGCTGCTTCAGCTGGTGGAGCCGGTTTCGAATTCGGTGTGGATCCTAATCTTGATCCTGAACTTGCTCTTGCTCTCCGAGTTTCAATGGAAGAGGAGAGGGCCAGGCAAGAAGCTGCTGCGAAAAAGGCTGCAGAAGAGGCTACAAAACAAGAAAAAGGAGAACAATCTACTTCACGTGATGTGGATATGACTGACAATGTTAAAGCTGGAGCTTCTGAAACTGAAAATAAGGGAACTGATCTCACAGTATGTCTATTACCATTGTATCTTCGCTTTTAAAATTTCCTTTTTTGCTTAACCTTTTTGAAAATAATGGGCTTCATCTGCATATTCACTCACATTTTTAAGGAGCATAATTCTTCCCTTTTTGTATCTAAATGGTTTTTGTGTTGGTACTGCTTTTTAGAAGAGCTATTAATTGGTTGGTCTTCTATTCATTGTTTGTATATCGTATTGGTCTTTAAGACTTCAATTTAAGTGTAAACCCATTATTGTCGGTGATGGAGCGAAAAATAGGATATTATTTTTTGCGATCTGTTGGATCATCTACTTTCTACAGTCTTCAATTTTGCAAAATGTCAACTCTACTAACTTAATCAAGCCTAGGGAACTTAACTAAGCGATTCACCTTCTTTTTGTGATCCACACTAGTATAAATAAATAGATCTGTTGTTAGTAACGATTGCTTTCTGAACACTTTTTTTGATAAAATTGCTTGCAGGATGATGAAAATGCCTTGTTGCAGCAGGCACTTGCTATGTCAATGGATGATTCTTCCTCTAATGTTACTACTCGAGATACTGACATGTCAGAAGCAGCTGCAGATGATCAAGATTTGGCACTAGGTAATGGGCTCATGGTTGCAAGCTAAAGTTTATTTACTCTCTGTGGTGTTCTTGTGGGTAAAATGATTCTCCTCCATCAAGGAGGGCAGAAGAGATAAGGACAATAGCTGTAGAGAATTATTTGTCGTTGCTTGATCAGAAAACTTATATCTTCACATCTAAATACTAGGAGATATTAACCCCACCCCTCCTTCCCTCCCTGTTCCCCTTCCTTTTCAGTAAACAAAACGTATCTCCCCTGATGACTTCAACCCTCCGGTAGAAGTTAGGGTTATTTGCGTAAAGTAGATAATTGATTCTTGGATTCTCTTTGATTTATGTGCTGGTGCATATGAGTAATGTTTTGCCTGCAGCCCTCCAGTTGTCTGTAAACGACAGCATGAAAGATGAGTCATCTTCAGGAGATATGAGCAAGTTGTTGACTGACCAGTCATTTGTATCATCCATCCTTGCTTCGGTAAGTATATAAGATGATAATTATTGTGTTCCTTTTTTCTGGGTTTGGGAGGGGGATGGGGGTGGGTAACATCATCAGGTATAATTAGCTTCTTATAGTCTGCGATGGCAAAAACTATCAGAGGGAAGAGAATCCATGTTTTCTAAATATTACTATTGGTGTCTTGCTGACAGCTTCCAGGAGTTGATCCAAATGATCCATCAGTTAAAGATTTGCTTGCTTCCATGCAAAACCAATCAGAGGTTAGTTTAATTCATTTTCTGGGTGTAAGATCATTGATTTCCCTTTTAAGATAGTGTGGCTATTTGCAAACCTAGTGCCAATGTGAACATGTGTACCGATTGTTTTAAACTGTTTGATTTCTTCATTGATATTGAATGTTGTTCTTATTTGTTGGCCCAGATGTTTAAAGGGATTTCACTGCATTCTGTCTTGAGAAATATTACATGATGCTTTGTATATCTTTATTAATTTGCTTCTATCTGACTACAAATTTACATGAATCCAGGAAAAAAAATCAGATGACAAGGCTCCAGAAGAAGAAGATAAAAAATAATTGAGCAGATACCAGCAGGTCTACCTTGCAAGTCACCCATTGTCGTCGACTCTGGAAAAATCAAAAGTACCTTGTGATAATGTGATTTAGTTTTCTTGTTAAGAACAATAGTCAAGCTGGTCTGAACTTATGAATGGTATGATCATGATCACGGACGAATGATCTTTAGGAGATGAAGCTGTTCTTCATGGCTGCAAAGGGCTTCATGTCGTCAAAAATTGATTTCAAGATATCTCTATTATTTGTTGGACAGAGATGTAGAATAGTTAAATCTTGGTTGTGATATATGAAACCTTTGGTTAAATTTAATCTCAGTTTGTCTTTGACATTTAAATACATTTCTTGGATGTTAATTGTTGATGTTCACTTGCATTTGCCTATTGAGAAACCCTATAAATTATTGCTTACCTGCTGCCATGGTCACGGATGCTTAAATGGTCGTGTTTCTAACTTGTGACTTATAAATGCTTATTACATCACTGGGCTTTTCTAATGAGACAGTTGTTAGAAAATGGAGAAGTCTATTTCATACTCACTTTCTTTAAAAAGCCTCTATCAATCTACAATTTCACGTTGTCTAAGAAGTGTGTTTTTGAAGCTGCAAATTATTGATTCATTCGTGATGATCGGACACATGAACTGTTGGTAGTTAGGAAATTGGAATGGGCGGAAGAGTAAAGAGGAATGTGATTAGTTTGTGACAAATGTTGAGTCGTCGACCTCGTGAACTCGCACATTCTCTGCCTGCAAATCCTATTCTAGGAAATGACGATTCACTTCTGCCCCAAACTCAAAAAAAAAAAAAAAAAACTGAATTCTCGGGAATGTCGAAGACGGTCAAATTGCAGTGCGAAACAACAATGAAATCCTGCAATATCCTCCTACCTGCTGCTTCGGCCAAATTTTAGTTAACTTTCCATTTGATTATGGAGAAAAAAGTTGAAGTGTCTAAATGCTGGTCAAGTCATAGACTCTCTTATCCATCTAGTTCTTACCCATTCAGCAGTGGGTCTTGATGCCGAAAGAATTTTGCTTTGATCATTGTCTCGACTTGAGGAAATTTTGCAGTTCAGACAAAAATAAACGGCCTTGATATCATCCAAGCTATTTAAATTTTAATGGCAGGAACCGTTTCTTGTCCTTATGTTTTGTGCCAGAAAACAAACTTCCTCGGCCAAGAATTGCCTTCTTTAATGCTTGATGTTACACGCTATTAAGGTTAGGTGGTGGAATATTTTATACCCCATTTGTCAGTTGTGTTTGGAAATTTTCACTGTGGCCAATTGGGAGTGGACCATGCCGCCTATATTAAGGAAAGGAAAGACCCTTCTTCACAAGAAGAAGAAGAAGCATCACTTTTTGGGATGAAGGCATTTTCAGCTTTTCTCTGTTCTGTACTTGTATCCCTGCTTTCTTTTCATGGAGAATTTACAGTTGGTGATGCTAAATATACCAATTATAACACTGGTGCTGGTATTGTTAGTGGCAAGTTGAATGTGCATTTGGTTCCCCACAGTCATGATGATGTGGGGTGGTTAAAAACTATTGATCAGTACTACATTGGATCAAACAACAGTATTCAGGTTGTAATAATGCTTTTTCTTCCTGATTTTTCTAGCTTCTAATTCTTTCATGATAGTTATTCATATGATCTGGTGGTGCAGGGAGCATGTGTGGAAAATGTACTGGACTCGGTTGTTGCATCGCTGCTCCGGGACTCCAACAGGAAGTTCATCTATGCTGAAATGGTAAAAAATCAAAAACTAATCTTGCTTCAATCAATGGTTGATTTACTTGATTGAAATTTGTAAAAGAAACGTGTTTGTTTGTTCTGTTGAAGAAGCAAAATTTCAAAGGTTGTTTGTGTGAATGTGTTTTGTGTTTATCAGTTGCAATTATTATGAATGTACTGCTTTTTTTAGGCCTTTTTCAGTAGATGGTGGGAAACTCAAAGTTCAGAAATCAAGCAACAAGTGAAGGAGCTTGTAGATTCAGGGCAGTTGGAATTTGTGTAAGCAATTTGGTTCCATTCTTGTTTTCAATTTTACCTTCTTCTGAGCAGTTTCAGAAACTGGATATTTGGTTATTCTGAGTGCAGAAATGGTGGATGGTGTATGCATGATGAAGCAACCACTCATTACATAGATATGATTGACCAAACAACTCTGGGTCATGATATGATCAAGAGTCAATTCAACAAAACACCTCGTGCCGGATGGCAGATTGATCCCTTTGGGCATTCTGCAGTTCAAGCTTACCTACTTGGATTTGATGTACATGTTCTTGAATGATTTGCTTTCAAGTTCATAACTTTTCACTCTTTTGAAATCCCTTTCTTTGTCTGAATAGCTTGGCTTTGATTCGGTTCATTTTGCACGGGTTGATTATCAAGACAGAGCTGTGCGATTGCAAAACAAAACTCTGGAAGTTTTGTGGCGCGGATCGAGGACATTTGGTGGATCAAATCAGGTAAGAAATATCCATTTCTGGTATATTTCAAGAATTCTTTTTTTTTTTTTTTTTGCCTTCTGAATCTGAAACTAATGAATAAGATTGCAAGTTTGCAGTTATTCACAAATGCCTTTCCAAGGCATTACAGTGCTCCAGATGGTTTCAATTTTGAAGTGGATGGAAACTTTGTGCCTGTCCAGGTTTTTCCTGATTCCCTGACAAATGAATGAAGTTGAAAAACCTTTTTTTCGCATTATTCATGTAATCATACTTGTTATTGCAGGACAATCCACTCATCTTTGACTACAATGTAGAACAAAGAGTTGAGGATTTCGTTAGTGCTGCATTGATACAGGTAACCTCCACTGAATCTCTGAGGAGACAACACCGTGCTCGATCATAGAATAAAGGGCTTCAAATTCCTTTCTCAACTGCAGGCAAATGTGACCCGTACAGATCATATTATGTTTACAATGGGTGATGATTTCGAGTATCAGTACGCGGAGTCTTGGTTCAAGGAGATGGATAAGTTAATTCACTATGTCAATAAGGTAAATAATACTCCCTCCGTCTCATTCAAAGAGTCCACTTTAAATTACTGAAACTCTGATTATAATGCAGGATGGTCGGGTGAATGCATTTTATTCAACCCCATCTATCTACACAGATGCCAAATACAATGCCAATGTGACATGGCCTCTGAAATCTGATGATTATTTCCCGTATGCGCGCCATCTGATACTTTTTTTTTTTTTTCCCACTGGATTGTACTTTAATGCTGGCTTGATTGAGTTTTATCAATTCTTTGTAGATATGCAGACAGTTCCAATGCTTATTGGACCGGTTACTTCACAAGCCGCCCGGCTTTCAAAAGATATGTCCGAATGCTGAGTGGATATTATCTGGTAAAAAATCAATCATGATGTTCATTTCTTGATAGTCTTTGTTGATATTCTATTCATGATCATGATCCCATCATCACTGTCATCCTTTTGTTTTCCTGTCCAGGTGGCTCGCCAACTGGAGTTCCTTACTGCAAGCAATTCAACCGGTCCTAACACTTACAGATTAGGAGATGCTTTGGGGATCGCGCAACACCACGATGCTGTAAGCGGTACTGCAAAACAGCATACAACAAATGACTATGCAAAGCGGCTAGCAATTGGGGCATCAGAGGTAATAAGCTGCTGCATCCCGCGCCCCAGCTTCCATTTCTGTTTCATTAGCTGAATTATCTGGTTTCTAACACGCTGTGCTTTCCTTGTTATGAAATTTCGTAGGCGGAAACTATTGTCAATTCAGCTTTGTCATGTTTAGTTACATCACAATCAAGCAATCAGTGCAGTGGACCAGGATTATCTATAAGTCAGGTGATGCTTCCAGTTTTACTTCCATTTTTGAGTTTGAATTGAATCTGGTTCTAACGCTGATGTGTCCATTTGTTTTGTACTTATAAACAGTGTCAGCTCCTCAATGTAAGTTATTGTCCACCAACTGAGGAAGATATTCCTTCAGGGAAGAGTTTGGTAATAATATTCCCTTCCATTTGCCAAGTGTTTTATCATTTTGCAAATGATCTTTGGAAATAACAGAATGATGCATGTAACTTGAATTTTCAGGTTGTAGTTGTATACAATCCACTCGGATGGAATCGCACCGAGATCATCAAGATTCCGGTGAGCATATATAATATCTGCATTGTTGTTTAGCTTCATTGAGTTAGTTTCCTCATGTATAGATATAATTGGGGCTTCTTAATCTGTCAACAGGTGAATGATCCTAATCTAGTTGTTAAAGATTCCTCCGGCAACACAGTTGAGGCGCAATTCGTAGAGTTGGACAATGCAACAGGCAGCCTCAGAAGCTTCTATGTTGAGGCATATACAGGAATTTCACCCAAAAAAACTCCAAAACTTTGGCTTTTCTTCGAAGCATCAGTGTCTCCTCTTGCCTGGAATACATACTTCGTCTCTAAAGCTTCGCAAAATGGTACTTTTTTTCCGTTGTCTTTGTTTCCAATTCCTTGAGTTATTGTTAATTTCGTTATATTAATTGATGGCCTAAATGTGCAGGAAATGCTGGAAGATTATCTGTTTCTCAGGTAAACTTTGCAAAGAATGAGACCATTACTGTTGGACCAGGAAACTTGAAGCTTTCCTTTTCCTCAACATCTGGACAACTTGTGCGAATGTTCAACTCTAGAACAGGGGTAACTCATTTCATTCATGTCTCTCGTATATTATACATATGATGTGTATATATTTTCGATCGATAATCATTTTATTCGTTAACATCAGGTTGATTTGCCTGTACAACAAAGCTATTTGTGGTATGGTTCAAGCCCTGGAGACAGTGACCCCCAGGTATGAAGTTATGTTTGAGTGCATTTGTGAAACACTTCTATTTTAGTTCATAGATTGACTGCTGAGTTTATTCTTTGTTAGAGTTCTGGTGCTTATATTTTTCGGCCTAATGGTTCTCCTCCAACAATTATCTCAAGATCGGTAAAAAAGCTGTCTTGATTTCATTTCATTGTTAATGATCTTAAAAGGATTAGAGATTTGAAGTGTTATCCTTTTTAACAAACCTGCAGGTATCCGTGAAGGTTATCCGCGGACCGCTCCTTGATGAAGTTCACCAAACATTTGGTTCGTGGATCCATCAGGTTTGGATTTCGCAGCTGTATCAAATTTCTTCCCTGCAGCGAAAAATTCTTACATTTGAGGAAGTTTAATCCATTCAACCTGTCAGGTTATTCGAGTTTACAAGAACAAAGAACATGCTGAATTTGAATATACTGTAAGTCAATACATACTTATGATCAACTGTGAAAAGTTTCCTGTGAAAAAATGCTCATTGGATCTCATCTTGCATTGAAGATTGGCGAAATTCCGGTCGATGATGGCATTGGAAAAGAGGTCATTACACGATTGACAGCTAATATGGCCACTGACAAAGTGTTTTATACTGATTCCAATGGAAGAGATTTCTTGAAAAGGGTACTAACTATAAGATGGTTTTCAGTTTGCTTCCATCTATTGTTCTTACCATTTTCTAGCAGTACTGAGTTATCTCATGCCTCCCAGATTAGAGATTATAGATCTGATTGGCCTCTTAAAGTTACTCAACCCGTGGCAGGGAACTATTATCCGGTGACGATTCTGACTAAACCACTTAAATTTGAGCACAGATTAGGACATTTTCTGCAGAATGGAGATTCATTTGATCATCCCATCTTATGTTACATTTCCCACTGTCAGATTAATCTGGGAATCTTCACCTCGGACAACCAATCTGAATTCTCCGTGTTGGTGGACCGTGCAACTGGAGGATCCAGCATTACTGATGGAGAAATAGAGCTCATGCTACACAGGTACAACTTAGTAATCTCCATGCTCTTCATGCCTCGTATAATGTTATCCCAAACTACCTTGTCTTAACAAGATCGCGATATTTTCCTGTGTCGTTGTGCAGGCGCATACTTAATGATGATGGGCGCGGTGTTGGAGAAGCTCTCGATGAGACAGTGTGTGTGGGAACTACTTGTCAAGGACTTGCGGTAGAGTTTTTCTTACACCATCTCTCACATCTGGAATCATTTTCATCTTCTATTGTGAGAAAGCAGACAGGGAAAGACATAATTTGGCCAGACAAAAGATCTGATCTCGTGTGTAATGTATCAGGTTCGAGGGCATTATTATGCAAGTGTAGATCAGCAAGGCGCCGGAGCTCGCTGGCGCAGAACTACGGGGCAAGAAATCTATTCACCACTGGTGATTGCATTCACACATGAGGTGACTAGTTCAGTTTTGCTTTCTGCGTACAATGTCTGCGTTAATTGTGTCTCTGTAACAAGTTTGGAGCTTTGATGTTGCTTGCAGAATCCAGGGGGACTGAATCGTCGGAAAGCTTCTTCTGTGACAAAGGGCACAACTATGGATCCAAACTATAGTTTACCACCCAATGTTGCATTGATTACATTGCAGGTGATGATTTTGCACATCGGATTTTGTTTCATATTGCATCTGCAGCTCCTAACAAGAATAAATTTGCAGGTGTTGAATGATGGCGGTGTTCTGCTTCGCTTGGCACATCTCTATGAGGTATTCTTCAGCTTACTCTCTCTTGTCATCTCACCATAAAAAGTACTGCTAGGAAGTAAACGAGCCGAGCTGCTTGTGAGCAGCTCGGTCCAAACTTGGCTCGAGCTCTCAATAATTTACTGCTAGTGAAACTGAAAAATATTGACACAGATCACTTTTTGCATTATGATGATGATTAGGCTGGTGAAGATGCAGAATACTCAAAACTGGCTAAAGTTGATCTGAAGAAGATGTTTTCTGGTAAAACGGTATGTAACTCTTGCATTTTCTTCTCATTTTTTGAAGAATCTGTACAAATTTATGCTGACGAGTTACTGGGTTTGCAGATAAAGTCGATTGAAGAGATGAGCTTATCGGCAAACCAATTAAGATCGGAGATGAAAGCAAAGGATTGGAAAGTGGAAGGTGACAAAGGAAACGCAGACTCGCCGGTGCCACTTAGAGGAGGCCCTCTGAGTTCCTCACAACTCGTAGTGGAGCTTGGTCCTATGGAAATTCGGACTTTTGTTCTGAGATTTTGAGAGGCTCTCCGGTCCGGACTTATTGCCAAGCTGGTTTTTCCGGTTGAAAATTCAATTGTTCGATTTCTTTTTAGAGATCACAACTGAATAAGCGAATTCTGCTAATAATGAAAAAATGTTATTGCAACGCTTGTGGTTTTTTTTTTTTTTTTTTTGCATGAATTCTTCCACATTTGATATTCCTTTTCATGATAATAAATTTTGTGATTAAGAGGTTACCTTTTTTTGTATGGTAGATTTTATTTATTTATTATTATTATTATTATTTTATTTTTTTTGCAACCAGTACGTTCTATTAGTAAAAGAGTCTAGGTTTTAATCTTTTATACCATCATGTGTTTGTTAGTCTGTTTGGCATTTGCCTCCCTGTGTTTCCTAAATACATCTTTTGCCCCCCTTCACCACTAGTCAACTTTTTAAAATCATATAAAGACATTCATGCCCTTCCATTTTATTTTGCATTTAATTTTCACATGTATTTCAACATTTTATATTTTTTTTATAGTTTGGTATTTATTTAATTATTAACTTTTGTATTTAAAATGAAGAAAATATTTTTAAAATGTCAAATGATGAGAAAATTTAAACTTAAAATTTAAAAATATATTATATTAATTTAGTTGAAATTGGTAATGCATTTTCATATTTCTTTCAAAATTTATAAATGCTTTTTTTATGTAACATTTACATTGTTGGTTGATACAAATTTTATTTTATTGCTTGTTTAAAACGGTAAAGAACTATAAAAGGAAAATTTATTTTTTAAAATTTATAATAATATATTGTTGAATTAATTTCTTCTTTTAATTATATACTCTCTTCATTTTAAAAAAAAGAGTCATATTTAAAATTATATTTTAAAACTCATTAAAATTTTCTCACTATATTCTAAAATTAAAATTTTCATAATTTATATAATATATTTTTGACACTTAGTGAGCATATTAATATATATTAAAATTTTTCCATTTAGTCAAAATTTTAAAATATTTTAATTCATTGGAATTTTTTTTTTTAAATTGTAAAAGAAACTTAAATACACAACGAACAAAAATAGTGAAAATTAAAATAAAATAAACTGTAGCATTGTATATTTTAAGAAAATATAAACTTTACTGTTCAAAAATATAAAGTACTTAAATAAATATAATAATTATGGTAAAATAAAGTGTAAGGGCATAGATGTCTTTATATTCTTTTTAAATGATTGACTAATGGTCAAATGGGATTGGGGGAGGGGGGTAAAAGATGTATTTAAAAGAACATAGGAGTGCAAAATATGTATTGAAAAAACAAATGTCAAACACACCAGCAAACACAAGGTGGTTTAAAAGATTTAAGCCAAGAGTCTATTCTCAAGAGAAAATTTTTTACAAATTTGTTCCAATTGAATTTAAAACACTGAAATACAAAATTAATGCATAAACTAAAAATCTTAATATTAAAATTAGGTAGAATATAAATGGATATAAATAGTAAAAGAATTCACGCAATGTGTGGAAATACATGTAGAATAGAGTGGTCCAATATTAGGCTCATTGAAGAGCATGTTGCGCTGCATTAGAGGGATTGGAATTAGGTTGAGAGAGACAACTTTGATGATTTTTTACACAACACAATGATAACACGTTGATAGTGATCCGTCAACCTATTTATGAACCGCCGACATTTTGCCAAGGGTTAAATATATCTTTTTCCCCCAATCGTACAGCAAACATGGAAGCTCATTAAACACGAAAGAGAGAGCCTAACAACCATAGCAAAAAATAAAATTGTACAACACTACCTCAGTACTTTTCCCAAGTCAAAACTGGCTACGCGATTTGATATGTAAATATCTTTCATCTAGAAGTGAAAATTTAAACAAAAATCGCCCCTCCAGTCACAACAAAATGATAAAACAAATACTTGCTGCAATAACATCTCCTCTCTATTTTCCTCTGCAACTGGAGAATCTAGAAAAGAAAAGCTTTCAAGAAATCTATTTCTTCTTTCCACCCTTGGCGGCATCTCCAGCCTTTGTCTGCAAAGTGGTTAAGTATAATGAATTTCTGAACCAGCTGAAACAATCATGGAATAAAAAGTTCTATCAGGTAAATTACCTTCTTAACACCACGGATTTTCTTGGCTCTGTTCTTCCTTTCCTTCAATTGTTTACGGGATTTCTCTACCTTAGTATCCAAGCCATTCTGCACAACAGTTTGACGAATGAAATACCAACAACAAAAGTTCCCATGCATGTTTTTGAGAAAAAAATGACTACCAAAGGAAGGAGAGCCTATGTATACCACCACAGAAAATGGAAATGAGCACTCATATAAATGAAATAGCAGCCCATCAATCAACAAATCCAAGGAGCGCATAGATCAATACAAAGATGTATAACTATTGAAATTACGCCTAAAAGGAATGAATGCAAAGAAAAAAGACAATATTTGATTTTCTTATTCAAACCATACTTCACATAAGAAAAAATAAATAAATTAGTAAATTAGAGCCAGACATAACAATTCATCTTTCTTCAGTTTTTTCTTATTCTTTCTACATTTCAGGGCCCAAGTGAGACACATCCTACAATCTGGCAAACGAAGATCACACAGTAGGCTGTAAGATCTGAATAATGACAACCTAAAGTTTGGACGATGAGGTGCCTTAGCAATTGCATAGCAATTTGGTGGGTGAAAACAAAAGGACGTGAAAACTAAATAGTCAAGTTACAATACTACAGAAAAGAAAATCAATAATCAGCTACAAGTTAAGCTTCATCATGCACCTAGATTCACATTCTTATTCATCCAAAATTAATTGAACTACATAATTTGTCAACCTATTTCCTTCCTAATGGGTTTAAGCAATGGGATTTTACTTATTATGGGAATTAGATCTCCTGATTCTCCACATTAAGCTTTTTCTAGAAGTTTATTTTTCCAAATTTCCAGTCCTTACTTATCTGAAGTACTTAAACCACGAAAGAGATTGTAATAATTATTATGAGACTTTCAGAGGTGTTCCTTGTGAGTAATTTCATTGTGTGCGTCAAATGGATATCTCCAGAGCCTCTGCTCCTAGTTCATACATATCCACTATCCAAAATAATGTAGAAAACACAAAAAAAAAAAAAAATGATCAAACAAAGTGGTTTGGCATCAAAAAAAACTATGAACTTTGCAGCAACAAACAGATGAACATGATCACCTCACGCAACAAAAGATCACAGTTATCTTCAGCAATTTTATATCTCTATTCAACTTCTTAATAGCATTTCGCCTAAATATTGATGAAGGTCAAATGTGGTTTAGCAATGGAGAGAGAAAAATGAATTACCCTAATAAGCCTGTACTTGGGTTCAAATTTCTTTGCATTCTCAACAGAATCATAGATCAATCCAAACCCAGTTGACTTGCCTCCTCCAAAGTGTGTCCTGAACTTAAAAACGAAGATGGCATTTGGGTCCTTGACCTCGTACATCCTAGCCAATTTCTCCTTCAACTCGGCCTTTTATTAGAACAAAAACAAGAATATTAGCAGCAATACATGGAACTGCAAACCAACTCAACCCACTCAAATTAACTCACAGTCCATTCGCAGAAAACTTGCAACAACACAAAACATCAAACATAAGTAGTTTACTACTAAAGTAAATGTTACATTCTCTTGAGCTAAAAATCACTCAAAAAACTTCGATTCAACTCTCAACAATTCTATCACTCGTCACAAATAGACAATCCACTCTGATAAATTTTCCGAAGTCAAGGGTTTGTGTATCTTTATTACAAGGATAGAGATGAAAACGTAAATCAAACACATGACCCAAGATTAGGAACAACGCACATGAGCAGAAGAAAAGTATGAACTATCAATCAATACACAGCAACAGTACAATAATCAAAGAACAAAAATAAAAGCATTAAAATAGGATTTACAAACCTTGGACACATTAGCCCGGCCTGGATGGAGAACATCGATGACCTGCACCGCCACCACCGCAACAAATCACAATAAATAATAAGAATAAAGTATAAGTCACACTGAGAATGATTTCAAAAATACAGACTAAGAACTCACGAATTGCTTCCTGGAAAGAAGCCGATTTGTCATGAACTTCCTGGTTCTGATGGTCACTGCCTTGTCCGCCATATTTCCTGCAATGAATAATCAACTAACGGGTAAGATATACACTACACGCAAGAAATGCAGTCCGATTACGAGGACACAGAAGGACCAGTTACTTGCCTTCAATGTCGTCGCCGCCGCCGCCAAAGGCTAGTCGTCCGCTGCCGCTTCCGCTCGGCGAGGTTGGGTTTCTCTCTTCTCAGTGTACAGCCTGAAGTTTCAGCTGCCTAGGGTTACAAGATTTTGGTTATATACTGAACCGGGAATTTAATTAGGCTCAGTATTGTGTTTTGGTCCAACCACATTAATGGGCCCGTTCTATTCTTCCCCGAGGCCCAGTTCCCTTCTTACTACGAGTAGTAGCTTTGGCCCAAACATACAATTTCAAATTTTTCTCCAAGTAATTTTCTTTTAGGTTTTTTTTATTTTTTATTTTTTATTTTTAATTAGTAGTTATGAATACGTTTTGAATCTTTAGTGGTAATTACCGTACAACAAGAGTGGTAACACATTTTATATTTTATAATTATTAATATATATTTTTTCATTTTACATTTTTCACGTTTAAAAATATTTTTTTCTATATATAAAACGTGCTATTGTACATGTCGTGATAAGTGATCGGGAAGTCCCAAAACCAAAATGTAGTACGTAGATTAGGATTGAATAAGAGGTCGGTTATATCACAAGAGACGAAAATAATAATAGCTAGAGTAAGTTTTTATCTGACCAGGTGAAGTTGATTATATGAATTATATGCCGTTAATTATAGTACGATAAAGAAAGAAAAACTTTAATATAAAGGATAATAATTCAGACAGATAATCTCATATAAAAATATAAGAGCATATTAGACATGGCTTCCTGTCAAGTATTTACTTATCCATATGTACATCGGAGATTAGATCTTCCGTCTGCTATTATCATATATTTCTAGCTTGCATTCTCATGTTATATGACGAGATAGCAAAACCCGAAAGACATGACAATAGTAGATATAAAATCTTAAAGAAAATACATTGACCCCAAAGGAAAAAAGTGAGGGTACAAGCAGCTTCTCATGCATATTGTTGCTGTTGAACTTGGATACTTTCACAGAGCAAAATGAGTATTATTGTTGGAGGTGGAGGTGGAATCAACCAAAATGGACCAGAGAGCATGAACGTCTTCACATGAACACGATTTCACATCTTCATACAACACATATATTCCCCCACCTGATCGCATGATCAAAATCAATCAACGACAAACGTCATTAACAGTTAAAACATTGTAATTAAAACGAAAACACGATCTACAACTGTTCACCAGGTACGACTTCAAACAAGTATATATCGATAGACAAAGAGCAGATGATCAAGTATATATAATGAAGGTGTATACGTACTACTGCGTCTTCTGCGAGTGGAGGATGAAGAAGAAGAGTACTTGAGGCGGCCCCAGAGCTTCTTGAAGGGATATTGTAAGAGGGATCGAAGCCAATGCCCCATTGGAAATTAATATGTAGTGCTAGCTGCTGCTCTGCCTTGGCAGCTCATCTTATGTTAGGTGAATGGTAGGAAAGAAATAATAAGGGTTCTCAGGCGTTGTTTAAAAACGTGATCCAAATCATGGTTTAGATCGATATCAGTTTATTTAGGCTAGCCAAAGTTTTTTTCTTTTTTAAAGGTAAATTACATTTATCCTACTGTTACTTGGAATATTCGTGAGGTTAATGATAATTTTTTCAATCAAAGTTTGGGAGTTAAAAAAAAAACTACTCTTTGATGTACTGTTTAAGTACAAGAAAGTGGATTCTTCTACGGAGAAAAAGTAATTAATGCGGTACTTAATTTTTGTATATGAATCCATTATGTTGCACACTTGATATTTTGGAGACCAATAAAAGAAGCATATTCTTGTCTTGCTTGGTGCCATGTCTCCATCCCATATTATTTTTACTCACCTTGTGTACTACAAGCTCATCAACTCTTTCTATTCTTCCAATTTTGTTCTCCCCTCTTAATAAATCAATCTTAATATGTTATATAATGCTTCCTTCTAGAAAAATTAACTGTAAACGACAGTAATACATAGTAGATTATTTGACTGAAACGAATGAAGAATACTATAATAATTAATAATTTTATAAAAATATAATCAATAAATACACGATACATGAGTTGCTATGAAAAATTGTGATAATTAGTTGAAATGTCTATTATTATTTTATTACAAAACTCTTTTAGTAAAACGAGAAAATTGATTAATTCATAAGTACTTTATCCTATTCTTGATAAATTGATCCTTCCTCACGTACGATTCTTGATTGTATATTGTACATGCACTGGCACGTAAAATCCAGCAGCATTGATCGATCAATCAATTAATAAGTGTGAGAATTACGCTTGAATAAAATTTAGGAAGAGTAAACTACAAGAGATAACACACATTAATATTGGCTTAACTCCAACATTTAACTAAAATAAAGCATACATTTCTAGAACAAACTAACAATTAAACTATCAAAATTACGTGAGAGAATCTCATGTACTGATGGTTCGACGATGATATACGTGGGTTTTAATTAACGTGTCATACACGAGCAACAATATATGCAATGTGATATATCACAGTTCATATGCAATACGTGCATTTTTTAATATATAACTGCAATATATGATATGATAAACTCGATCCCCGCGCGTGTAATAGGACGGTTGGATTGTGGTATACAAGTTTTTAAACAATTTTGTTTTTGTGGTTGATCAATGCAATAATTTTCCCACATTAAATGCATCACGCGAGTGCTTGGTTTACGCCTTGTGCTGCAAGCTAGTTGGGTAACAAACTAACACAGATTGATATTTTATATTGGTTGAGTCTTTCTTTTATTAATTAGGTAGTAATATTAATATATTTAGGTTGGGTTGGAGTAGTACTTCACACAAATTATAATTTAATTAGTTACTTACTTTCCTACAATTAAATTAATTATTAATACACCACATTTGAATCAGAAGATAAAGTAAATTGCACACAACTAATATCTTATCTTATCTTATAAGTTTATATTTGACTGTTTCTCATCTCAATTCTCATTTCTAACAAGGTACATATTTGTCAAGTTGTATGAGTAGAACTTCATATATCCCTTTTCTACTCAATCCATAAACAAGATTGGATGTTATTCCTGTTGGTTTTCATTTTTTTGAAACTATTCTTCAAGCAAGGTAGCCCAGAAGTCATTGAAACAATTGTGTGAATAATGAAATTGTAATCAATACTCATTTTAAAGTTTTTCACGGTGATATAATATCTTTTCAACAAAATGATGCGATAACCCGTGATATTGAATTTATTTTTATGAATAAGTAATTAATGATATATATACTAACTTTAAATTCAAAATTGACACCTTAACCTTAAAGAGTATGTTGGTTAGCAAATTTTACCAAATAGTTTTGAGACATACTTTTACAAAAAAAAATTTAAATATAAAGAGTGCAATTTTAATTAGGGGTGGCAATCTGTGTTGATACCCCTCAACCATAACCTTACCCGTTTACTTATTATTAGTGTCTATCCATTTAACCTGCGAACATTTCGTACTCGTGTAGTGTTGTAGTATAAAATTCTTGTGTCGGGTTCGGGTTGGTGGGTTCACGTATTAACTTTCTCAATACTAACATTATGCGCTTAATTATTCGTGTTATTCGGATCGACCCATATAACCCACGAACCCGCCAAGGCTCAACCATAACCCGCTTATGTCGTGTCGTGTCAGAAATTGCCAGTCCTAATTAAAACTATAAAGAAAAATTGTATTTAAAATGATAAAAAAATTATTATAATATATAAACTTTATTGTAGAAATTAAAACAAAAAACCAGAACAGAAGAAAAACATTAAGGTATTCTTAAATTTTAAAAAAATCAAGAAAGTGGGCCATAATAATGGGCCAAAATTTATTAAGTAGCCCATAAATGGTAAGACAATCATAAGAGCAGAAGCCCAACAATTGAACAGCCGACCCAAACTGCATACCGTACTCCTTGGGAACCCCTGAAGCGCGGGAATCTCCATAGACGGTTTTTATGGAAACGTTCCGCTGACGTGGCAATTTCCACGCGGCAAGTATGTTTCGATTTCCGGTTCACTGTACCACCAAACCAATCGCCTTCTTCCCCCAACCCCAAAACCAGAAAGCCCTAGGTTTCCCTGTTCGGAGGTCCGGCAATGGCGTCCAAGAATCGAACTCCGATGTACCCGGAGGTCATCGATGTCAATCACGAACCTGTTGTCCTTCCTCAACCTCAATCCTCCTCGCGCCCCAACATGTATCCGACTATTGACATGGAAGATCTGGTGGAGAACCTCTTCCCGGACAATGACGAAGCTGCTGCCCATGGAAGCCCCGACTATTCCCCTTCTGCGCCTCCGTTATCCGCCGAGGAGATCCTCATCACTGTTCCCGGAGCTATCCTTCACTTGATTGATAAGCAATACTCCGTCGAGCTGGCTACAGGAGATTTGGTCATCCACCGTCTCCGCCAAGGGGACAATACAGTCGCCGTTCTGGCCAGCGTCGCCGACGAGATCCAGTGGCCCTTGACCAAGGACTTGGCCGCCGTCAAACTCGATCACTCGCATTACTTCTTCTCCTTCCCGGCCCCAAAAGAGTATGATGATGAATCGGAATCCAGCGACGATGAAAAATGTAAAAAACAAAAGAAACATAAAAAGAAGAATAAGAATAAAAATAAAAAAGAGAAGAAAAATGAATCGTTAGATGTGTTGAGTTACGGAATGACGATTGCGTCCAAGGGCCAAGATGATGTACTGAAGCTATTAGATGGGATTTTGGAGACATCCAGTACATTTTCTGTCCAGAAAGTAGATGAAAAGGTGGTGATGCAGTTGGGTGGGGCGGTGGCAGGAGAAGTGTCTCCTGCGGATTTGACGTCGGAGAAGAAGAAGGAAGTTATGGAAGAGCGTTGCGCCGCATATTGGACGACTCTGGCCCCTAATGTGGAGGACTATAGTAGTACTGCTGCCAGGCTTGTAGCAACCGGATCAGGGCAGTTGATAAAAGGGATTTTGTGGTGTGGAGATGTCACTGTGGATAGACTGAAATGGGGAAATGAAATTTTAAAGACAAGAATGACCACAGGAACCAAGGCTCAAGTTAGTCCTGAGACATTAAGAAGAATAAAAAGGTATGATTTGAACTCTTTCTTGTCAATCATTTTCATTTCCTGGAATGCAAAGGTGCGGTTTTCACTATGACTTTGCAGACTGAGTATAAGTTAAACCAAAAGTGTCTTAGTTATTATTGTTGTGCTTCTTTTTGTTTTGAAGGGTTAAGAGAGTGAGTAAGATGACTGAGAAAGTAGCACTTGGGGTTCTTTCCGGAGTAATAAAAGTTTCAGGTTTCTTCACCAGTTCCCTTGCAAACTCCAAAGCCGGAAAGAAGGTCTTGGGTCTTTTACCAGGAGAAATGGTCCTTGCCTCTCTGGATGGATTCAGTATGTTCAACATCCCTTAAATTATGCTGTTCATCAACTTCTCACTTTTGATTATACTTATCCTGTTCCATGTTAGTTAAATATTCTTGATGTTTTCAAGTAAATTATATTTTGGATTCCCAAAAGAAATGAATATTTTCAGTATAACAATTAGTGATGGATCAGATATACTTGTTTATGAAGGTCTCAGCTTTAGATAGTCTCTAGGTGGAAAAAGACACGTTGACTATTTTAGCAGTGACCCTGTCAGTCCATTGAACACCTAGCCTCTGAAGTATTTCCTTTTCACAACTATATAGTAAAACTTGTGCAAAGTCGGTACGAGTCGCTAGTGTGCATTTTGGATCATTACACAGAGGCAAAAGAGTCTAAATAGCAAAATAAGAGGACAACTGAACATTGTGATGGTTCAACCAACTTTGCCCTTGTTTGAATGCCTTGTGGTAAGTTTTATCTGCAGCTTCAATGATACCACAAACGTGTTTGTTATAACCTTTCTTTGTAGAAATGAGTGATTTAGTTTCTCGTATCTATCAGGATGAGCTCAAGTCACAATTCTAAGAGCTTTCAAAATCAGATTTATACTTTTTCTTTTGTGGTTGATTACTTCTTCACTTTTATCAGGTAAAATCTGTGATGCTGTTGAAGTAGCCGGAAAGAATGTTATGTCAACCTCGTCCACAGTTACAACTGGACTTGTCTCCCATAGGTAATTCTAAAGTGTCTTACATTTTAAGCGTGTACACTGAATGAAGAAGTAAAATACACTTAATTTAAACCTGATACACGATAACATTTTCGGTTGAGGAATCAACTTTCTTTCATGTTACAAAGTTAAGAAGGTTATCCATGTTTTGGAGAAAATGCTTCTGTTGCAGTATGAATTTTAGGGGTGAAAGACATTTTCACATGTCATGGAAGACTGATTTTAACTACAGAACACATCTTGCTAGTCATACTCTTTTATTAATGAGCTGTGATTCAGTTTCCTCAGTATTGGTACTTTGCCAAGGTTAATACTCTTTTAGCTTAACCTATAAAAGCTAAATTTGAAAAAGTAACATATGGTTAAATATACTAGTTATTTTCTTTCTAATTTTCCTACTGCTGTATGATAGAAATGAAAACATCTCTAAGTTGTTAGTCTCTAATTCATCAGATTTAAATAATGTAAAACATAATTTGATTAGTAGAATCATGTAAACAAGTTAATAAATTATTCTAATAATACAGTAATGTATGAGGTTATGCCTTTTGTTTCACAGGTATGGGGAAGAAGCAGCTAATGCAACAAATGAAGGGCTTGATGCTGCAGGTCATGCCTTGGGAGCTGCATGGGCTGTGTTTAAGATCAGGAAGGCCATGGATCCAAAATGTGTGGTGAAGCCAACCTCATTGGCCAAATCTGCCGTTAAATCTGCAGCTGAATCAGTCAAAGCTGATATGAAAGCTAAGAGTTCCAAGAAATAGCTGGTGCTGAGTTCTTTGATTTCATTTTACCGGTGAGAAGTCGTAGAGAGACTCAAAGTTCGGTACAGGTTCTCCTATCCTGGATTCCTTTGCAAGTCAATAAGGTATCCAAGGCCTGCTTTAGTTCTTGTAAATTACTTGTGTAGGTGGCATACTTTTTAGGTAATCTTTTCCACTTTGATATTTGTAAAATGTGGTACTGACACAGGTGTCAAGCTTCAATTTTGAACTTTATATGTTAACTGGATATTCAGAAATAGTAAATTGTTATTTTTCACTTGATTGCAATTTTTATTTGTAGATATCATATCACATCATACGCTAAACATTGCTATATGACTGTACTAGCGTCTTATAGGGAAATGTTAATCTAATAAACAGCCTAAGTCGCTATTCTGCTGACATATATATTGTGAATATCAGCTGTTAGAGGATTAGGTTTGGGTGTTTGTCTTTTGAGGATTGAGGAATGAGTGAACCCTAACAATTAGTGCAAGTGCGGTAAACATCATTTTCTTATAGATATTTTGTCTTATTTTGCAAAACTAGACATGCATGTAGCATTCATTTGAATGTGACCAATTATCTGGTTGTTTAGTTTTACCCACCCATCTCTTTAGACAATTTGGTCTTGTTAATCTAAATGATCATTTTTTTTATTAACACTTAACAGTTGGGAGGATTACCACCCTTTCGGCTTTTGCTTTTATCATGCTTTGTACTATTCTTCTTGGCCTTATTTTCAAGAGGTGTTGATAACCTTTGTCCAATATAGAAAAACAGAGTTTACTTCGTCATCTGTAGATGATTGTGTTTCTTAGCTTTGTTCTAGAAGAAAGCAATCAAGTTGGTACTTTTACAGCTCTTGGTGATAACTCTTGGACCTTAAACATTTCAAAGAAACAATCCCTGGAGATCTTCTGGTATATCTCTTTCTTCTCCGATTCTGATACGGTTCACTTAGGACTTATCCATACAAAGATTTGAAGTTTACATTGTTGTTATTGAACACAGTAAGTATAAAATAAACTGGACATAGTATCTGGAACTTTAAGATAGATGATAGAAAAATATAAGTATAGGGATTGGTTATTTGAAGACAACTTTTTAAACTTTCTTCCACCACTAACAAAGGACTAAGCTAGTGTTCATTCTAATATAAAAGTCTCTGGTCCTTCTCAAGCTCCCGACATGGAATTAAATATTGGTTGTGAGCCTCCCATGCGAAACCATTCCTGTATTGCTTTTTTGGCTGTGACGTATTTGTGAATTTATTGTGAATATCAGCTGTTAGAGGATTAGGTTTGGGTGTTTGTCTTTTGAGGATTGAGGAATGAGTGAACCCTAATAATTAGTGCAAGTGCGGTAAACATCATTTTCTTATAGATATTTTGTCTTATTTTGCCAAACTAGACATGCATGTAGCATTCATTTGAATGTGACCAAATATGGTTGTTTAGTTTTACCCACCCATCTCTTTAGACTATTTGGTCTTGTTAATCTAAATGATCATTTTTTTTATTAACACTTAACAGTTGGGAGGATTACCACCCTTTCGGCTTTTGCTTTTATCATGCTTTGTACTATTCTTCTTGGCCTTATTTTAAGAGGTGTTGATAACCTTGTCCAATATAGAAAAACAGAGTTTACTTCGTCATCTGTAGATGATTGTGTTTCTTAGCTTTGTTCTAGAAGAAAGCAATCAAGTTGGTACTTTTACAGGTCTTGGTGATAACTCTTGGACCTTAAACATTTCAAAGAAACAATCCCTGGAGATCTTCTGGTATATCTCTTTCTTCTCCGATTCTGATACGGTTCACTTAGGACTTATCCATACAAAGATTTGAAGTTTACATTGTTGTTATTGAACACAGTAAGGTATAAAATAAACTGGACATAGTATCTGGAACTTTAAGATATATGATAGAAAAATATATATAAAGTATAGGGATTGGTTATTTTGAAGACAACTTTTTAAACTTTCTTCCACCACTAACCAAAGGACTAAGCTAGTGTTCATTCTAATATAAAAGTCTCTGGTCCTTCTCAAGCTCCCGACATGGAATTAAATTATTGGTTGTGAGCCTCCCATGCGAAACCATTCCTGTATTGCTTTTTTGGCTGTGACGTATTTGTGAATTTATCGGTAGGTCTGAATCCTTAGGATTGTCAAAAGATTTTCCTTTCCTTCATCATGAGCTAGCTAGCTATTTCCAAAGCATCATGGCTTTGGAAATTCACATTTCCTTGCAAAATTTGAAACAGAGGATGCTTTCTGACTCTACAAATGAAAAGTTAGGGCAATGTCTTCAAATAACCTAACAATCTTCAAGTTCTTGAATCTTGATCCTTCATAAGAAAGAAATGCACACAAATAAATAAGTGCAGGAAGGATAAGATAGCATTAAAAACTAGTGGGAAGCAAGTTTGTGCAGAACCCATAATCCATTTTATTATTATTATTATTATTATTGTTCTTCAATTTAAGGCTTAATAAGATGAAAAACCCTTTAAAATAAGCGTGCCAATTAATTTTACCACATTGTTTAGTTCAGTGGGTGTTGTTGTTTTGAGCCACATCCTATAAAGGCATAAAGGCAGCATGGGATAAATTTGTTGGTGCATTTGGTTTGTTTATGGAAGCCTGAAGTGGAGCCACAAAGCTTGTATTTTAGAGGATGAAACCACTTCCAAGTCAAGCTCATTTCTTTAATTTTATTTTATTGCAGTACACTTTTCGGTACAATTCATTAACTATAGCCGCCATCCCCAAAAGCAACTTAAATTTCGGTTGATTTTTACAGGGAGGAAGGAAGCTTCTCATCTAAAGTCACCGCAACTTACCAATTTCCTCATCTTCTTGTCAACAAATCTAGATCTTCTGTCTCGCTAACTATGGTAAAACAAGTGCGTTTTAGCGTTATGATACATGATTCGTACATAATTCAGTGCTCGTTGTAAACGTGGTGGCTGTTGATTGTACTCAAACGACGGGTTAGCAGTGGAGATAGAGAAAATGAGTGCAGAGAAAGACACTGAAACATTGAGAATCTGATGTGTTACCAATTATTAAGTTCTCCGACATTATCTTGGTGTTTTGTAAACGGCGAGATAGACAATAGACATACACGTGTTGTACATCTTGCAACGATAACAGGGATAGAGTTCAATGGGATTCTTTAATGGTAGTGCATTATCGTTTTCTTTTTGGAATCTGATTAACAAATCACGTAGTGCAAATACCAAAGAATGTGTGGCATATGGCTACAATTCATTAGCTTCAAGAAGATGCATCGTCACGGACGGTTTCAGATCACCTGTGCTATTTCAAATGTGCAATTCTTTCTTGTAGCGTAATGGTCGACTGTAAAAACATGGGAATAGCAAGATTCCATAGCCTGTATAGGGTCAAGAACCGAAAAAGTCTTCAGTTTATTCTGCTGGAAAAGATGCTACTACACTTTCATGATCGATTCTTGTAGACTAGAGTTGAGTGAGTAGGATTTCCTTGTTTTTGGATACCAAAATGGTCAAATCAAACGCGAAAGCGGCCAGATCTTGTTCTTCTCTAGATTCTAGGCAAAATCGACTAGAATAGTACCATATACTAATCCTTAACTAACCCTCTTCGGATCTAGCTACAATACAGGAGTTGGGCCGACAAAAGATATCGTGAATGCTCGGAAAAATGGGGAAAAAAAGAAGTAAAAAACACAGTTGGGAAAAGTAAGGAATTTTGGATGAGGAATCAGTGAATAACACCACAACAGTCACCCTCCCCACTTTTGAAAATAAAGAGCAAATGTGCTTCCAAGTTCCAAGTGGGAAGCGACATATTATACACACTAGGAGACAGATTTTAGTCCACCATTGTAGTACTATAACTTCTCTCTCTTTCTCTTTCTCTCCCTGATAAGTTTAGAATTGCAAGTCTTGATAAGAAACTCAACAAGGAATTAAAGTAATGTAATGACTTTTTATCAGGCAATCTAGAGCACCTAACTCTTCTTCCACTGTTATTTGGCAAATTGGCAATGGTGTCAGTGCTTAGAACCTTTGTGAACAGAGTCTTTGGCTCTGCTCATTCTTGTAATCGCCCGCCTTGCAGCTGCAGCAGGAGGACTTTCAATGGAGATGTAGAAGCTGAAGAGTTTCAGGACGCGAGCACTCGATGCCTGTCATCATACTACAGCGTGTTCGTGGTTCGGCTCGCCATCATGGTAGGCCTTAACAATCACAATCAAGCAAGAATCTGTCTAGGAAAGTACAATTGAGAAGTTTTCAATTTTTCATGCAGGTGATGCTGGCAATCTTGATTGGGATGCTGACTTTACTGACATGGCATTTCACAAGAGTTTATACTAGGAGGTCTCTGAACACCTTAGCCTATGGACTTCGCTTTGAACTCGTGCAGCGGCCTTTACTAAGGATGTGGAACGTCTTGAATTCGACCGTTGAAATCGCAACTGCTCAGGTTAAATTGTCTGAATATGTCATCAGGAAGTACAGCAAGCCAGTCAATCAAGCACAGGAAGTAGAGGTTGTTCCTCACAGCTATCCTTCAATCTTTTTTTTTTTTTTTTTTTCCGAAAATGATATACACAGTGAAAAAAACTCAGGGAATTCTCTGAGGAAATGATGTGACATCTATATGGAAACAACTATTGGGCGGTTTTAAGTGGTTGCCACATCATTCCCTGAGAGAATTGCCCGAGTGTTTTTCACCTTTTTTTTTTTTTTTTTTTACTCCTTCAGAACTTCATTTTCTGCTTCTGACTCTTTAGCAGTTGTATGAAGCAATGAGAGATGTGACATGGGCATTATTTGCAAGCAGAAGAGCTCTCAACTCAATTACAATAAACTACAAAAATGGTTTTGTTCAGGCTTTTCATAGAGATCACAGGAGCAATAGCACATACTACATTTTCTCTGATCTCCACAACTATTCAATCAGTGGGACTTATAATACTCACGCGCTCTATTCGCGCCAGGGATGGAATGATCAATCCATACAGGGAAACATTTCTGCAACCTGGTACAGAGAGCCTCTTGATCCTTCCACCGGTGAAAAGATTGGAAAGGCCAAGGCAATACCGCCCGATGAATTAATCAACATTGCTGGCATTTCACAAGTTCCTGATGGTGCTGCTTCATGGCATGTGGCAGTGAGCAAGTATACAGATTCACCACTTCTTTCTGCAGCATTGCCTGTTTGGGATTCCTCCAATGAGAGCATAGTGGCTGTTGTAGGTGTCACTACCGCGCTTTATAGTGTCGGTCAGTTGATGAAAGAACTCGTTGAATTTCACAGTGGACATATATATCTAACCTCCCAAGAAGGTTGGCTGCTTGCTACCTCCACAAATTCTCCCCTCTTGATGAACACAACCAAGGGTCCAAAGCTTATGATGGCAGTGGATTCAGAAGACCATGTCATTCGCTCAGGGGCCGAGTGGTTACAGAAAGAGTATGGCAACAAATTTCCAGAAAACTGCGAAGTTCACATAGAGAATGCTAATCTTGGACATCAACTTTATTACATTGACTCATTTTTTCTCAACCTGAAGAGACTTCCAATGGTAACTTACTCTATACTCTTTCCGTTGCTCGGTTCCATTCAAAGAGTCCACTTTGTAGTACTGAAAATCTAACAAGCGAATCTTTATAGGTTGGCGTTATCATCATTCCAAGAAAGTATATAATGGGCAAGGTGGATGAGAAAGCGTTCAAGACATTAGTTGTATTGTTATCAGTATCTGCCTGCATTTTAGTCATAGGGTGCATTTGCATTTTCTTATTGACAAAGGGAGTATCAAAGGAAATGAAACTAAGAGCAGCACTCATTAGTCATCTAGATGCAAGGAGGAAAGCAGAAGCATCAAGCAACTATAAAAGTCAGTTTCTGGCAAACATGAGGTAAGGAATCATACTCCCTCCGTCCATTAGAAGAGTTCACTTTGAAAAATAGTTTTTGTTCCATTAGAAGAGTCCACTTTCAAATTTTCTATCTTAGGTGTTGTACATTGACATTCATAATAAGTTGTACATTTGTCAACGGAGGGAGTACATATTAAGCTCCAGGCTAGACAAGAAAGTGTCCCTTTTATCTCAGAACTGTTACATTATTTTCCTCTTATTGGCTATTGCAGCCACGAACTGCGCACACCTATGGCTGCTGTGATTGGACTACTTGACATTCTAATCTGTGATGACTGCCTCACCAATGAGCAGTATGCAAATGTTACCCAAATTCGCAAGTGCTCAACGGCTTTGCTCAGGCTTCTGAACAACATTTTGGATCTCAGCAAGGTAAGGTATAAGTTTAGTTATCCTTCTGTAACCTTATTAAACACCTCAAAGGAAATGTATCTTTCCACATCTCTGAGTGAGGAGACATGCTGAAAGTTCTTAAAAATGCTTCTGGTGTTGGAAAATGAATCTTCAACCTTAAAATCTATTCCAAAAGCTAAAAGAGTGAAATTTCCTTTGTAACTTTTGGAACATCAAATTACAAGAGGAAGTGTTTCTGCCTTATAGAGCAGTCCTGCATTCATTTCTGTAAATTTTGGCAGGTTGAATCTGGAAAACTGGTGCTGGAAGAAACTGAATTCGACTTGGGCCGGGAACTTGAAGGGCTTGTCGATATGTTCTCTGTCCAGTGCATTAACCACAACGTAGAAATTATTCTAGACCTCTCAGGTATGCGCAACACAGACAAGTATGCATTGCATAGTGTTGAATGAGTGCATTTACTGATAATCGGCTTGCTTTCTAAGAAAATATTCCTGCTCATTTGTTACTTTTTAGATGACATGCCAAAAGTAGTCCGGGGAGATTCTGCTCGAGTTGTTCAAATTTTCGCCAACCTTATCAGCAACTCGATAAAGTTCACGAATTGTAAGTTTCAATTATTCATCTGTAACCATTTTCTCCCTCAAAAACAGAACTTATATTTCCTCAAGAAATTTCAAGAGAAATTGCAGAAATGAAATTCTTGTTCTGGCTTACAGCAGGACACATTATCCTGCGCAGCTGGTGTGAAACTGAGAATCCTGTCATTAGCACGAGGATGTCCTTCAAGAATGAAAACAAAATGGTTCTCTGGTTTGAAGTTGATGACACAGGGTGTGGTATGATATTTTACAGCTACATATATATGCCTGAAACATGATTTAGTGGACCCAACATGAAATCAAACTTTTCTTTTGTCTGAATGAATTGTGTAGGAATTGATCCAGGCAAATGGGAATCTGTTTTTGTACTGGTCTAGGTCTTTGCATTGTTCGGACATTGGTAAGTTGAAAAGCATATTCAATTTTGTTTCTGTTTCTGAAGCTTAGAAACTGATCCATGTACTAAAAGTCTAATGCATATGAGAAGACTTTTGCTTAATTGAATATGTATATTAGCTCAGCAACTTGGCATAATTGAATCTCAGAGGTATAACCAAATGTGTCAGTGTAACATTACGAAACTTTCAACCAAAACAGATGAAGAATGCTGCCAAAAACTAAAATAAAAGCGGCCATTTCATTCTCTGCCATTATTTTCCTTGTTTATATATATATGTTGACTTGAGAGTGGTGCCAACAGGTTCACAAGATGGGTGGAGAGATCAAAGTGGTGAAGAAAAATGGGCACGGCACTCTGATTCGATTATACCTAATTCTGAGCACACCTGCAGACCTTGATGGTGCAATAAAGAATAATTGCCAATTCAGATTTGAAGAACATGAACCAACTGTGAGTGGATTACTTGAAGTTCCTTTGATCTTCATATCATACTTCTTGTATCTTTATGGCTACTCTAGTAACTCTAATTCTATGTATCGGATTTTTGTTAACATCTGGTCCAATTCATCAACAACATTACTTGAAATTGATCAATAATTATGTAGCTTTTTTCAGAAACTAAACTGTAGCTAATAAAGATGAAAGATCATCTATTTATCCATTCTTCTTCTTAATAAAGTGGATTATAACGCAGATGTTGCTCGCGCTTAGTGGGAGAACTGGTAGAATGATCATGTCCCAGTGGTTACAGAAAAATCTTCAGGAACACTTCAAAGCAAATCATGGCCATATTGGAAGGGAAGTTTCTGATACTGAGGAATTGAATATGCAACACATGAGGATCAGAAATGCCATCATAGTTATCGATATTGGGCTTCTTGACTTAAGCACAAACATATGGAGAGAACAGCTGAGTTACCTTGATAAGTACAGTTGCAGAGCGAAGTTTGCGTGGATTCTAAACCATGATACATCCAACAACATTAAGGTCGAACTTCGCAGGAGAGGTCATCTTATAATGATCAACAGACCATTGTACAAAGCAAAAGTAGTCCACATTCTGGAAACTGTTATGAAGGATCAAAACCAGGAGGTTCAGAAGTACGATATGACTGCTGCAGCAGAAGGGAATTCAGACGAATGTCATGAAATCGATGCAGTTCACTCCTGTGCAGCCAGCTCTGCTGATTCTGAGAAACCAGAACAAGATGATCATAGTCCTGACAATCCAAATAGGAATGATCACTTTGTCCAAACCTTGCCCTTCCCACACCGGACTTCTAAAAAACGCTATGTGGATTTCAGAGTAGATTTTCACGAAAATGCTTGCAACATTAATGAGCAGCCGTTGAGTAGCAGCACATGCCCGAGAGAGCTAGACACAGACTGTAATCGCGGTGGTGAATTCGCGAATGGACAAAAATCCTTGGAGGGATTAAGAATACTAATTGCAGAAGATACTCCTGTGCTCCAGAGAGTTGCAACCATTATGCTGGAAAAGCTGGGGGCTAAAGTTGTGGCTGTAGGGGATGGACTTCAAGCTGTGGATGCTCTGAAATTCAAGTTCCACTCAAATGGATATCCCAAAGAAGATGACAACACAGAGATTGTTGTTCATCCCAGAGAACAACAGCCTCCACCCCCATTTGACTTGATCTTAATGGATTGTCAGGTAAAGAAAAAACACATCAGCCCTGTTCGTTTTCATTGTTTTTCTTTTGGAAACATCTTTTAAAAAACTAACTCCTAACGAACGTGAAGTGTTGCAAAATCATATCTTGTTTTATCTGATTGCATTATGTATGTTGATTGTTGACAGATGCCAAAGATGGATGGTTATGAAGCAACAAAAGAAATAAGGAAATCAGAAATGGGGAGTGGCTTTCACATCCCAATTGTGGCATTAACTGCTCATGCAATGTCATGTGATGAAGCTAAATGCCTGGAGGTGGGCATGGATGCTTATCTCACAAAGCCAATTGATAGGCAGTTGATGGTTTCAACTATTCTATCTTTAACTCAGAAAGCAGCAACACATTAAACTTTGCAGGTATATATGTATAGATTATGGTGTAAACCATGTTTAGTAAGAGTTTGCTTATGGCAGAGGTGATATTGTAACAAAATTTTGAGTAGGTATATTAGCATTTAATGTGCAATTTTGTATTTTTCTTGTCAAATTTCCTAATAATATGTATTGAAATTTGAAAGAAACAATGATACTTCTAATAAATGTAAATAATCCAATAAGGTACATACACTGTAGCATATTTTGCATTCTTTTGTAGTTATTAAGTCATTTACCATTTAAAGAAAACCCAAAAACGTATTTTATTTTGGCCCAAGAGATTTACACAATCAGCCCAAGAAGGTCGCCACCCAAGGCCCAGGAAACAAGGAAAAATAGGAAGGAAAAAAATAATGGCCCATGCAGGTCTCGAACCTGCGACCTTCGCGTTATTAGCACGACGCTCTAACCAACTGAGCTAATAGGCCTTGATGAATATAATTTGGATAAACAAACTGTAGTTTTCAGGATCGGGGAAGAGAAATAGAATACGTATACGGTCCATCGGTGCAGAAGCGGAAAGGTGTTTTTGCAGTTCAACCATGAGGGAAGATTATGAGGTTACATTCGCAATCTCTTAGCTCTTCCTTTTCTTAATTTTTCTGTGAATGATTAATTCCGCCATTAGTGTTAGAGCCCTTGAATCCTTGTTCCCCTCTGAATTAAATTATGTTTCTTCGTTGCAGTGATTATATTGTATCGTATTTTTCCCTCCAAAACCCTAAAATTGTTGTAAAGATTGGGAAGGTTGTGGCTTTTAAGCTTTCTGATATAATTTCTCCTTGTATCTGGAGACTGCATCATGGTGATGGATCTCTGTGAATTACTTTAAAATTGATAAAATGGAGAGATAGTGGAGTGACTGCACTATTGTTTTAGGTTTTAAAGATTATTTGTTGGGTTGATTTAGGGTGTCAACATCCAGAATCAATGAACCTGTGCTTTGATTGAAGTAAAATCGAAAACCCAAAATGCTCTTGCTGGAAATATGCTGTTCCTCTGCTGTTTATAGCGTTGATTTTTCTGTTGGGAACTCTGATTGAAGAAGCAGTGCACAATGCTTTCTAACTAAAGTTTAAGTTATGTATGTTTGCAGAGTGATGAAAAGAAGCAAGCTGCTGCTGATGTTATGTTTCATTATTCCAAATTTGTTATGGCTTGTATTGGAAACCAAGTTCGACCTTGTGATTTGAGGTTGCATTTGATGAAGGTAATTTGCAGCTCCTGAAGATTTCTTCTTACCTGTTATTGGAGCAGTTAGACATATCTCTTTGATAGTGCATGCTGAATTTGCTAGAAATATGTATCCATGTATCAGAATTTGCTGGAAATATGTAGCCATGTATCATTGCAGGTGGTGCTCTTAACTTTCACTTGAAAAAATGCAACGCTTGTAGATTATGTACACTGCATTTAGATCATGGAGGACAAGACATCCTTTTCCACTTAGTGAGCTTTTATTTCTCAAAGATGCATTCGTGCGTGGATAGGGAATTGTGTTTCTATCATTCAACTTGATAAATAGGACTCTAAGAAACATGTTGTTGAAGGATTTATCCCTCTGATCTTTGCACCACAGTGAACAAAGAAATGAATTGTTTTGTCTGATATTCTCATACTTGTCTGGAAATTCTTCAGGAGGTTTCGGGGTTGCCTACCAAAATCAAGAAGGATTCAGCTCGTGTTTCAACTTCTCCTGATGCAATGGGAGAGTCATCGAGTTCGGGTACTTCCAGGTTTGATAAAACAGACAGCTTTAGAGCACTCTGAATGATGAAATGAGGTTCTAGGGTTGTTAGCTTTTGTGAATGTTGTTGTTTTACAGTTTTTTTTTTTCTTTTACTTGTGTCTGTGTGTGTATGTTGTTGAAGCGTTGGTTTTAAGTTTTAAAATGTAAAGCACAGTTTTACCAGCTAATATTTTGATTGCCACTGTTAGCAGTTGTTTTAGTCATTGGTTTTTACCAATGATTGCCAATACTTTGATCTCTTCCAACAAAATGGAGTGGAATGTGCAAAGATTAAAGGCATCAATTGTATTTTGACGAATTCTTATTTTATTGAGTAAATTACATATACCTCCCTCGAGTTTGTCCAAGCTACCTAGCACCTGTGAGGTTTGTAAAAATTACGAAATGTTCCATGAATGTGATGAGAATGTAACAATTTCACTTTTGAAATGGAACTAAAGCGAAAAAAACATTAACGGTGGTTAATATATAATTGGTTTTCAAAAAAAAAAAAAAAAAAAATGGCTCCACATTTATAATAAATTGTGAGTGAATGAATGAATTCCATTTACTGTAAATGGGGATTTGATTTTTGAATATTTGACGGTTGTTAACTTTTTTTTTTTTTTTTTTCGTTCCCATCCCATCTTTAGGGGTGTAATTTTGTTTTTTGATCATATTTAGAAGACGTTTCGTAGTTTTAAAAACCTCAGGGGTGCTTAATAGTTTGAACAAATTTTGAGGAAGGTGGAATGTAATTTACTCTATTTCATTTTGGATATCAGACGATTGAGTTTTATATTAGTGTAAACTGTAAAGCCCTTGACTGGTGCCTATAAAAAATTTCTTTTTTTTTTTTGTAAGAGAAAAGAGTTAAGAATAAGTAGAACTACACCAAGAGTTTCTATATGACTTTTACCTTCATATGTAAATCGTTTATATTATGATTAAAAGAATGTTGTAAAAAGGAAATAAAAGTATATCCTTTTTGGAAAAAACAATAAAAAAAAATGGAAGCACATCATATTTCGTTAAATTATACTACCTCACGGGTATATAATATGATGTTTAATGTGCAATGAAACGAAAAACAACTCAATAAATAATTATTACAAATTATCGTTCTTATATTAGTTTTTATACTTTTAACATGTCTCATTCTTAATCAATGGCATATAATATTTTATACTTTTAACAATGTCATTCTTATGTCAATTTACATACTTTTAACATGCCTCCTCTCATTCTTAACTGACAACACAAAGAAATCCAAGTACGTGTGAGTTGCTCAAAGCAAAAGGCCCTTATTGTTCCTAGCTTTTGCTTAGGGGCTACTCACTTGAATTGGTCTTTCTAGGGTCCCGTTCTATTTTTTGAGTGTGCGCGATATCATTAGAAGGTAGTATCTCTATTTTGGAAACATGTTTATTTAAAAAATTATGAAAACATAAAAAAAAAAAAGAAGATATATTTAAACACAAAAAACGTAAATATAAAATTATCATAATATTAAAAAAAATGCTAAGACCCTAATTTTATTTCACTTGTAAGGCGAAAACCAGTATATCCGATGGGGGCCCCAAAGGAAGAAAATAAACTATAAAGGAGGCTTTTTCCGTAATATACCGCGAAGACAACGTGCCTTCCTTTCCTCGTTCAAACGGCTAGTTCGTAAAACGGTAACCTGCAACGGTCTAAAATCAAATGATTCAAATCCATCTCTTCCCATCCTCTGCTAAATTACAAGTCACGTCTCTGCTTCTGCTTCTCCCACTCTCTGCTTCCGTTGTCTCCCTCCATTTCTGCTCTGAACTCTCACGAAGTGAGCTTTTTGTTCCACACGTCTTTCATTCATCATCTTTGTTGTCCCAATTTTTAGCTTCAGAATTAAACTATTCTTGAATTGAAGATGTCGCAAGACATGTGGAATGCACCCCCAGGCTTCAGACCCACAAAATCTGCTCCTTCTTCGCCGGCGAAGCCTCTTGGGGTCTCAAGAACTCGCTCTGAGGCTTTCCATGTCGCTCACAAAGTCCCAGTTGGCGATACCCCTTATGTCAGAGCCAAAAATGTCCAGGTAAGCCTTCAATTTTGTTGCAAAAAGATTCAATCTTTTCATCCGGGTCGCTGTTTTTTTTTAAAAATATATATATTTTCGGGCCTTTTCTCTTATGGGTTTTTGTGTATTGATAATTTTGTGGGTTCAGTTGGTGGAAAAGGATCCAGAAAAGGCCATACCTTTATTCTGGGCAGCCATTAATGCCGGGGACAGAGTAGATAGTGCTTTGAAAGACATGGCCATTGTAATGAAGCAGCAGAATAGGGCGGAAGAAGCTATTGAGGCTATTAAGTCGCTGCGACATCGGTGTTCCGATCAGGCTCAAGAGGCTCTTGACAACATCTTGTTAGACCTCTACAAGGTACATACATGATGCAGTTATTATAATAATTGATGTTTTGCTCTCTCTTCATTGCTGTTAAAATGTTCATGAAAATTTATGCATCAATCATTGTGACCTTCAGAGATGTGGGAGACTGGATGATCAGATAGGATTATTAAGGCATAAGTTATTCTTAATCCAACAAGGGATGGCCTTTAATGGGAAGCGCACAAAGACAGCAAGATCTCAAGGGAAGAAATTTCAAGTCTCTGTTGAGCAAGAAGCAACTAGATTGCTGGTAATGAAACCTGTAAAAAAAAATTTGCTTTAATTGTGTTGTGTGTGTTTGTGTAGTTATGAAATAAATTAACAAGGGGAAATGCCTCTTATGTTGCAGGGAAACTTGGGTTGGGCTTTGATGCAGCAAAATAACTATATTGAAGCTGAAGATGCTTACAGGAGGGCTTTAGTGATTGCACCTGACAATAACAAGATGTGCAATCTGGGCATCTGTTTGATGAAGCAAGGGAGGATTTCTGAGGCCAAAGAGAACCTTAGGAAAGTGAAACCAGCCGTGTCTGATGGCCCCAGAGGCGTCGATTCGCATCTCAAGGCTTATGAGAGAGCTCAACAAATGCTCAGGGACCTTGAGTCTGAGATGATGAACAAATGTGGCGATAGGGTGGAACAAAGCAAGTTATTTGACGCATTCCTTGGTTCTTCAGCAATCTGGCAGCCTCAGCCTTGTAGGGAGCAGCAGCAGGGCAGTTTGTCTTCTTCTTCCATCGTCGCCACAGATTCGTCGAATCCCAAGGATGAATATGCTAATGAGAACATCAATTCTTCTAACATCATGAAGAATCATCAAATGGTTCATCCTCTGCAGAAAGGTGGTGTCAAGTCAAATCTTTCTTTTGGGAATTTCCTCAATATTGATGCACCACCATTTTATTCATCAAAATTGTCCAAGGATCAATTCAGTAGTATGCAATTTCCGGAAACTCTGAAGAGAACAAGGTCTACTAGTGACGCTGCTAATTCAATGAGATCCAAGGAAATGGGAGAGTGGAAAATCCCTGCAATGGAGCCTGAAAACAAGGTTCGAAAACAGTTGGTTTCGCCAAACAAAGGCAAAGATGTCACGGCGGCTATCTTTGCAGACTTACTACCAGACAGTAAAGACTTTGAAGATGCAATACTCTCCGCGGTGTTATGCGCAAGCGAGGAACCGAGAAAGGCTGTGGATTGCGGCAATGACATTGGAGGAATACCTCAGAGGAAGCTTGAGAAAAGGTTGAAGGTTTTTCAGGACATCACCCTGTCTTTGAGTCCAAGGGCCTGACCAGAATACATCAGAGCATAGTTCTACCACAGCAGCAGTAGCTAACTTATTAGCTTGGAGATGAACTTTTTCTCCTTATTATTCCCTATTTCTCATGCAACATGTCTTAATTTAATTACATTAGTTATTTGTTGAGTTAAGATTAGAAATTTAGAACCATTGACTTCTGCCCTTATGGCTTGATGTAATAATCACATTAATTACTGATAATAATGATATTTATTTATCCTTTTACCACTTCATTCATCTTGCTTCCTAGTTCCCCCACAATGAAACATGAATTATTTGACCTAAAGATGTGAAATGACATAAGAAAGAAAATGGCATTTACTGAAGTAAACAGTAGAGGTAATCTTTTGCACTTGTTATTACAACTATACTGATCACTTGACTCTTATGAAACTAATTTCATAGAAATAATTGAAAATCACTGCAGCAGCTGCAACAGCCACAATGGCGATAGCCAAGATAGCACGGCTACTGGTAGTGGATTTGAAACATCTGTATGTTGGAGTAAATCCCAGCTCTGAAAGCTTCTTGTGTGATGCTGCATAGTCTCTGAAGAATGCCTCCTCATCCTGCAAAGTAGAAGTAAAATAAATGCTGTAATAAGTGATGTAAATGGAAATATATACAACTATTACAATGTCCAGTTAAAACATCATCACAGAAGAATCAAGTTTCTATGGCTAAAATGGACCTAACTACTTACCTTTGCATACATTTCTACAAATGTCCTAAATTTAGGGTCCTTCACCAGAACCTTATCAGTCTGAAGTTTCAATAGGCCTTTCGAATCTCCTTTCAGAAGCTCCCTGAAACATCACATTATCCATCCAGTAATGCTCCTAAAACCCACTTTTGAGTCACGAGATACAACTTGAAACAAGACTCTTTACATGGGAAGGAGGGAGTATGTCAAACCAGAAAGGTGCCAAAGTTTATGCAATCTTACTGGAAATACGAATTGTCGAATTTCAGAGGATCACGAGTCCAAGGGCCTTTAAAACCTGACCTCTCTGGATGAGCCTTACCCTGCATGCGAATGCTCAGAAACGTTAGTTAGAAATATCCTTCCATAGTTTATACTCTTTAAATCAAACGCAAGTTTCTGGTTAAGTAGTACCAACGTGTGGCCTCCAGAGAGTGCCACAATATCTTTGTCAGAAAGACCCATTCGATAGAAGACAACCCTCAAATGTAATTCATCTGAAGAAGGATTTATATTAGAGAAAATATACCTTAATGATCTTATTATTGAAGACAAAATTTTGTGTCATCACCAACCTTTATTGGCATCAGGAAGGCGACCCTCTTTAGGAGAAGCCATGGTGTCCTAATGGAAAGATGAAAAATTACCAAAAACGTTGGTTTTCTGCATATCTGTTGAAGAAAGGGGAAAAAAGGAAGAAAAAGATCCAGTTGCATTTCCATACCTTTCTACCTGGGACAAAATCTATGGTAGGGCCTCCAGTGGCTTCAACTGCTACAACTCCAGCCAGCTGAAAAATGATTACTTTAAAAACATCCATAATTGTATTAATCAAGAAAGCCAACTTAGTTCACCTTGGTTTTCATCCTTTTTGTTTTTGGTTTTTACCATAAATTTAATACATTCGGATATTTTTTCGACATTTCTAATACAACTTTTCTAAAAACATGTTTTTAAAATCTTGTCATACATTACCGGGATTAAAATTCATTTGAAATCAAACTCACCTGGTAGAGGTCAGCATATGTAATTTTTGGATGCTTAGCTTTTATCTCCTCTGCGCCCACAAAACAACAAACATGTTTGCAGATTACTATCTATTCATTCAAGCATTCATAGGTTAAGAAGTATGAATTACTCCAAAGTTTCAGTATGAACTTGGCGAATTACTCACCACAATAGTCAACAGCAATCTTCAAGCCACTATTGGCACTATGCTTCAACTCCACATCATTCCTTATCGATCCATTAGGACCCCCTGTTTTTGTCTTAGCATCGTAAGTCCCTGCATCATGCCACCTGCAATCCAAACGATGTCGGATTAGATCAATGGAATGAGCCCAAGTTCCAACCCATAACATATACATATAACTTCAAAAAGCGAAGTGGGTTACGCTAAACGGAGCAAAATAGGGGCGCAGCTCTTGGTGGAAATGAGAGCCCTGAGGCTTCGACGCGCCATCTCAATTTCCTTCATGTACTCTTCATCCACCACCATAGCAGCTCCTGCCATTTCTCAATTTCTCTCCAAATCGAATAAGCTAAGTTGTCGATCTCTGAACCCAGCTGAAACATTCTGGCGCTTATAATTAAGTTAGGAATCTACAAAGAGAAAGCAAGGAGAAGCAATGAATCTTTCAGAGTGTGTGCAGAAAGCAAAGAAAAGAATTTCGGTGTTTTTGCTGGGAGGGAAATGGATGAGCCGACGGGGTTTGAAGTTGTACTTACAAAGCAATTCTGTTTGATTAACTCAAGCGCGTGTTTGGCAATGCTGACATAAATAAAACGGAACTAGCAAACGTAGGTTGCAATATTTGAATTTGAATGTACGATTGAAATCGATGAATTTGAATGATGGAATCTTACTTAAGAATGTACTTGTTTAAGATCAAATAGTATTGAAATTATAATCCATTTAGTATATTGGGAATGTTACAATTTTACCATACATCTCGTGATGGCAACTATACTCGAAAGTGATAAGTGTTAACGACGGTAAAGCGAGTGCGCGTGGTTTGAGGGAGGGGAATGGTGAGTGTGTGGGAACCTCTACTGGCCTATGCGGTCTTTTCTTTTTTACTGTAGGGTGATTATATAGCCTTCTTTTCGTGGAGGGAAATGAGGACAATTTGTTTTGGGGAAAACTGCAAAAGTGGTCCACAATCTTTACCCCTGTTTCAAATGTAGTCCACAATCTTTAGTAAGTAGCAAATGTAGTCCACAATGTATCCATTTTGTTGCAATTTTAGTCCAAAAACGGAAAATTGACCTTGACTAACGGTCAACGGGTTTGACTGACACCGTCAGTCAAACCCGGGTTTGACCCTCCTAAAACCACCCCACCCTTCCTTCCAAAACCATTTCTCCACATCACTTCTTCCTCCACGTCAGCACCACTCTCGTCGCCACGTGACCGCCTAGGCGCCACCTCACTTCTGCTGTCCGTCCTGGAAAATGAAAGGGTAGGCCTCAAAAAACTTCAAAATTTGCTCCGTTGGGGTTTCGAACCTGTGACCTTCCGTCTGCGCGCGCGAGAGACACCACTAAGCTGCAGTCGTTTGTTTGTCTTTGGATGCTGTTCCATCAGTCATATAGAATCAAACTTTTCTTTCATACTTTATACACAAGGCCGTATAAGACTTTCAAATTCATTTCCATGCCGTCAAATTAATTAACTATTTAATTAAAATTACTATTCTAACCTTATTAATAATGTCAAACATATAATTACCTCTAATATATATTTTAACTCTTTCAAAAATCTCATACGAATGATGGGAAGAGTTAAAAATATATTTAGTTAAAAATCTCATATAAATGGAAGGGGAAGAGTTAAAAATATATTATAGTTGATATTGATGTGGAAGAGTTAAAAATATATTATAGTTAAAAATCTCATATAATGGAAGGGGAAGAGTTAAAAATATATTATAGTTGATGTTGAATTAATGTGGAAGAGTTAAAAATATATTATAGTTAAAAATCTCATTAAATGGAAGGGGAAGAGTTAAAAATATATTATAGTTGATATTGATGTGGAGAGTTAAAAATAATTATAGTTAAAAATCTCATATAAATGGAAGGGGAAGAGTTAAAAATATATTATAGTTGATGTTGAATTAATTCGTATGAAATTTTTGAAAGAGTTAAAAATATATATTATAGGTAATTATATGTTTGACATTATTAATAAGGTTAGAATAGTAATTTAATAAATAAGTTATTAATTTGACGGCATGGAATGAATTTGAAAGTCTTAATACGGCTTGTGTATAAAGTATGAAAGAAAAGTTTGATTCTATATGACTGAATGGAACAGCAACCAAAGACATACAAAGACTGCAGCTTAGTGGTTGTTCGCACGCGCGCAGACGGAAGGTCACAGGTTCGAAACCCCAACGGAGCAAATTTTGAAGTTTTTTAGGCCTACCCTTTCATTTTCCTGGACGGACAGCAGAGGTGAGGTGGCGCCTAGGCGGTGACGTGGCGACGAGAGTGGTGTTGACGTGGAGAAGAAGTGATGTGGAGAAATGGTTTTGGAAGGAAGGGGTGGGGTGGTTTTAGGAGGGTCAAACCGGGTGACGTCAGTCAACCCGTTGACCGTTAGTCAATCAAATTTCCGTTTTTGACTAAAATTGCAACAAAATAGATACATTGTGGACTACATTTGCTACTTACTAAAGATTGTGGATTATATTTAAAATAGGGGTAAAGATTGTGGACCACTTTTACAGTTTTCCCATTTGTTTTGTTTTTATTGGTTGTTGTTAGCGCCAACGGCCCATTTGGTTAATGAAATTGGGCTCTTTATTTATCATTGGGTCCAAACCAAAGCGTTATAAATCGGGTTGTTAACATTTTCCTTTTTTTAAATTTTTACTGCTTCACGATATATTATTATTTTCTGTCAGAATTATGTTTAAATTAGTGAAACAATATGAGTTCACTTTAAAATTAAAATGATATTAATTTGTTTCTTAATTATAAAATGATGTAATTTTTAACCACTCAACTCATGTTCACTTTGCATGATTAAAACGTTATTAGCACCACAAACAAAAAGACAAAGCAACTAGCAAATTAGGGTGAACAATAGCTACTCTTGACACCGTGTATAACATGACATGAATTTGACATGTTAATTCTTTCACAACTTAAATTATCTACACTAAAATACAATTCTTTAGGAAGAAGACATGCTAACTGTGATTCATAAACACATTTATGACTCAACTTACCACTATGTAACAAACCAAACCAAACATTAAAAAGTGTTACATTACAACATTAAAGTATCAAACAAACAAATGAGGAACATGGCAAAAACCAAAAAGGTTGCATCTCGTGAGATAAAAAAAGGATAGAGTGCCAAACAAAAGGAGCAAGCTTGTCAGGTCGGAACAGTTATTTTATGGGTAAGTTTTGTCCGGATGTTAGATTTTTTTTTTTTTTTACAGTGGAATGTGGGGCCGGCACTATTATATTTATTTATTATTATTTGTATTGCAAATCATGCTCTTTGTCAGGTCGATTCCACTGTCACAGCTCCCAAGACATAATATAATAATATTAAAACAAACAAAACATAGTTTTAATTTTCCTAATTATAGTAATTAATTCCTGTTTCCCCTCCACTTTTATAAGTACTCACAAATGACAAATCTTTCCACCTCATAATCTCACCTTAACAACTGTCCAGCCATTCCTCCCAAGGGAGGTATACGCTGCCTTTAGCCGAGGCCCTTTACTCCATGTATGTTGTCAATTCGTGTCGTATTTGAGTTAGTAAATTCTCGTGGACCCTCTCAACACTAATTTTACTTATTTAATTTTTTATATACACCCATTTTGCATGTGTATAATTTGGATTCATAACGGGTTATTGTGTCGTTTAAAAAATTGTTAACTCTACCTTTACCTCTTATTAAACATTGAAGTCTGAATATCTTATCCAAATAACTGTAACGTGAAATGCATTAACTAAAAAGTAATAAAAATTTTACTTTCACCTAGGTTAGTTTCAGCTAATTTATAACACTGGTATTGCATGCCTATAATACTTGTATACAACTCTGACCATTTAGCACTATAGTATTTTATAATTGTTAAACAGTGTTATTTATCTTATTAATGGGTACATTTTATATTGAACCTAAGACAATCAATAAATAGAATGTAGTCGGATGATTTTATGAAATGTTATGTTTAATCGTTTGACGTGTAATATTTTAGACATTAAATTTGATCAACGTGTTCTTCAATAATTAAATTTAATATATAATAGTTCACCAACTAAACTTTTAAATGTAAGTCATTTGATATTAAACTTGATACGTTATATTTCATCGGTCAAACTCATAACTACAATACATTATCAGTTAAACTCGATATATGAAACGCGTTTCGTAACATTAATGCAAGATTTTGCTTACTCGGACAGTAAGTACAAAGTTTGAATTCCAAATCAGATTAAAAAACAGTACCGTAACTGATGCATTAATTAATACAGATAGATAGAGAAGATACGTTTTGTTGATTTTCCTCGCCCAAAGTTTAAGATTTTACCATATTCAGTCATACCCGTTGAATTTCCGAGTTACCAAACTACCCTTGGACTTGGACCAGTACTTAGTCAACAACATATGCCCAATGTCCCAAAATTCTGCACGTGAAACGGAAATGGCATTCCCGTAAATAACAGACATAACTTCTGGGCATTTCGGTCTCAAACCTTTCGTTGTTTCTTTCTACAAATCATGGCACGCTGCCCGACACTTTTTACCTTCCCTGAACCAGAACCGTAGAGTCTTTTGAAGGAGGAGAATGAGAGTTAAACACACAGTAAAAGTTAGAGAGCCGAAAAAGAAGTAAAAGTTAGAGAGCCGAAAAAGAAAGAGTTTTTGGAGATTTCTGGAGAAGACTGCACAGAGTTTTATAATTCTTGTTGAGAAAAAATGGAAGGTGAAGGGAAAGATCAAGCAAATGTGTGTTAACTGTAGTCATTATTGTCATTAACGGATCTGGAAAACTGGGAATTTGACTGGGGCGGTTCTGTTTAAATTTAAAGTGTTTTTTTTGCTGCCAAAGACTCTGACTTTTGCAGTTTCACTGCACCATTGTTTCAGAATCTCAAAGGTGCGTGCTTTTTTTGAATTTTTTTTGTTGCTTCTCTGTGTGTTTTGTGCATGAGAGAGTGAAATTGAGAGAAGAAGAAAAAGAGGGTTGAAGAAGAAGAAAAATGGGGAGCTGTTACTCAAGAATAAAGCAAGAAGAGATGGTTTCAAGGTGCAAGGCAAGAAGAAGGTACATGAAACAGTTGGTGAAAGCAAGGCAAGCTTTCTCAGCTGCTCACAGTTTGTACATTAGGTCCCTCAGAAACACTGGCTCTGCTCTTCTTCAATTCGCCACCAATGAGACTAATCTCCACTACCAAATACACCACCACCACCATCTTCCACCGCCGTTTCTGTCTTCAGGGCAACCCCAACAACTCCAGACGCCTCCTCCGCCGCCGCCGCCGATTCCAATGAGCCCACTTTCTGACACGTGGACAACCTCCACCACCACCACAACCTCTTCTGCTGCTGTCCTCCCGCCGCCGCCTCCTCCCCCTCCGCCGCCGCCTCCCCCGGCTTCCTCATCCACTTGGGATTTCTGGGACCCTTTCATGCCTTCTTCGTCGAGGTCCGGAACTGAGGAGGAATGGGAGGAGACGACCGTTGCTTCCGAGGTTGCCGTGACCAACACTGTTGGGGCGGCCAGTGTGGCGGCCCCACCTTCTGTGGTCAGTGGGTTTTCGAAAGACACCGCCACTTCCAGTGAGCTAGCTATGGTGGTCTCCACCAAGGGGAAAGATCTCGTTGAGATCATCAAGGAACTTGATGATTATTTCCTCAAGGCTGCTGATGCGGGGGCCCCACTTTCAGTTCTCTTGGAAGTCCCCACCTGTGCCTTCTCCGACCTCAGATCCTCAGGTGCATGAAGACATGAATCTCTTGTTCTTGTCCTTTTGTCTTAATTTTGTTTAATCAACGTTAATTTTGTTCAAAATCTAATCTTGCGACCAAAATTCTTGTGCAGGGGGGAAGAATCAAAAGCCTCTGTTATGGACATGGAATTCGAGTCCCAAATGGAATGGTTTGGGGAAATATTGTGGTGATTCAATTGGAAATGTGAATGTTGGCGGTGTAGCCACCACGGCATCTACTCATTGCTCAACTGTGGAGAGATTGTATGCCTGGGAGAAGAAGCTTTACCAGGAGGTCATGGTAAGTACATCTGCAATTTTACATTTTTGAGAAATTTTTCTGTTTTTGCCTCATACATGCTGCAATGATGATGCTGAGACATGTGGGATCTAATCTTTAGGCCAAGATGGTGGATTTATGTGGGGCCAATTTTTCTTGAGGGGCCATCTCCATCTGGTGTGATTGATTATTTTTTGTTTGATTGGATTGTTAGAATGCTGAGACTCTGAAGGTAGATCATGAGAGGAAGGCAGCCCAACTGAGGAGGTTAGAGATGAAGAGGGCGGATTATGTGAAGACTGAGAAAGCCAAGAAAGAAGTTGAGAAACTGGAGTCAAGGATGATGGTTGCTTCACAGGCAATTGAAACCACTTCTTCTGAGATAAATAAACTGAGGGAGTCAGAGCTTTATCCACAGCTTGTTGATCTTGTTAAAGGGTTAGCTCTCTCTCTCTCTCTCTCTCTCTCTCTCTCTCTCTCTCTCTCTCTCTCTCTCTCTCTCTCACACACACACACACACACAATTGCATGCTTACTTTGTAGCAGTCCTTTTAATAACCTTTGACCACATGGGAAACTGAGACGAGGGGTCAAAGATCTCGGAATAGGAATTGGATAATTTTCTTCACATTCTTCTGTGTTTAATTGACTGCTTTTAGTCTTGGCTCCCTCGACCTTTTTTGCTTTCTTTCTCTTGACATAGTACAGTTCATGCAGTAGAACAATGTCCTTCTTCGCTTTGTTCTGTAGTAGAAAGATTTCATCCAAGAGTCCCTTATCAATGGTAATTTGACCCATCTAATCTGCTTTTTGGACAATATCCAAAGTTTTGTTCTTACCTCTGATAATAATCATCAAAGGCTTTGTCTTTTGTCTTCTGGTGGTGGTAGTGGGGAGTAGCAAGAAATCTGCTTTGCAAGTCTCTTTTGGTGCAAGATAATTTGTTAATGAACTTTCTATTTGTTTGAAATACAGATCAATGGGTATGTGGAGAAGCATGTATGAATGTCACCAGGTCCAGACACACATAGTTCAGCAGTTAAAGTATGTAAACCCTGTTCCATCCTCGAATCCTACCTCAGAAATTCATCGACAGTCAACTCTCCAGCTTGAGCTTGAAGCACAACAGTGGCACATTTCCTTTTGCAACCTTGTTAAAGCTCAACGAGATTACATTCAGTCCCTAACCGGTTGGCTCAGGCTAAGCTTGTTCCAGCTCGGCAACAAACCAGCCGGCAGAAGTGGACTTGATTCTGCAATTTACTCCTTTTGTGAAGAATGGCAGCTTGCTGTTAACAATGCTCCAGATAAAGTAGCATCTGAGGGAGTCAAGAGCTTCTTAACTGTGATACATGCTATTGTAGTGCAACAAACAGAAGAACAAAAGCAGAAGAAGAGATCAGAATCTGCATTTAAAGAGCTTGAAAAGAAAGCAATTGAGCTAAGATCATTGGAGACCAAGTACGGCCCATATTCTGGCAGCACAAGAAGCAAGGACCCTGTGGTGGAGAAGCGGGCTAAAGTGGAGGCTTTGAGGATAAGAGCAGAGGATGAGAAGGCCAAGTATGATAAGGCTGTAGGCGTAACCAGGGCAATGACATTGAACAACCTGCAAATGGGATTGCCGCATGTTTTTCAGGCAGTGACTGGTTTTGCCAATGTATGCACACATTCATTTGAGTCGGTATATAACCAGGCTAAAAGTACTGATGAGATGCATGATGTGAAGAGGATTATGGGTTAAGAGAATTCAGCCGCGGGGAAGGAGTTGTGTATTTAGCCTGTGTACAGTTCTATCAACTTCTATACTTAATTTTGCTCGAAGGGACTGATTGAATCGCAGAATGCCATCGCCGGTATATCCTTCTAGGTTGGGGGTGATACAGTTTACGAGAAGATGCTGCAAATGCAAGACATGATTACAAATAAGCCAAGAGATTTTCAGTGGGATGGAAATAGGTATCATAAAGCACAAAAGTAGTCAAAGCCCTTCTGGCAGAGAAGAGAAGTTTTTCTTGATTCTTCCATTTTTGTTTAGAATGAGATGCTTGTTTTAGAGCTAATTTTGTATGTAGAAACTATTTCTGCTTGTTTCTGTGAAGCTCTTTCTTCAGTTCCTACATTCAAAATTCTACTTTATGCACTCAATCCACTTACTTCGTTTCATTTCTAGTGCAAGACAGTTTGTACCAGTGTCCTAAGTCATACTTCCTTCGTTCAAATAGAACAACTAGAAGAGTCACTTTTCAATATTAGAAAGTGAACTGTTTTAATGAAACAGGAGAAGTTCACCGAAAGAGTTTGACCCAAAAGTGGTGGAGGAAGAGAGTAGCAACCTAGTAATGTACAATTTCTCCTCATTTTCTACATTCAAAAAGGAGATCAAGAAACTAATTTGATCTGTCTATCGTCCATCTGCCTTAGCAGTGCCTAAACATTTCAAAGATAGCCAAGTCAACCGCTTGTCATTCTTGAGACAGAGAAATGTCTCTCTTGCACTGCGATTGTTGAAGAGGTCCAAAGCAGCAAAATATATGTCTTCACTCACACCTTCCAGTTCATCCAACGCTCTCACGCAATCTGTTACAGAGTATCTTCCATTTAGTTTCTGAATGGCAGCCGCCCTTAGTTTTGAAGCAGCGGCCATTTCCAGTATGGCTCTTGCAATGGCGCCATCAACTCCTTTACGCCCCCTTTTCTGTCCAACAACAACTCTGGAAGGCGCGTTACACTGGTTATTCTCGTGATCATCGGCCGTGTCTGTGACTTGCTCCCATCCTGAGCTCGACGACTCTTCCTGTTCCCGTTGTGTACAAGGATTGGATCCGTTTGATTGATTATAATTACCCCTTGCAGCTGGTAACGTGAAGATAGTGCAGAGTTCTTTGTACATCGGGCATCCGGAACTCCTCAGAGTTTCATAATCGCGATGCTCCTGATAAACAGTTTCAAAAAGGAGTTGAGTAATAACAGCAAGGCATTCCAACAAAGAAAGAAGATACTAATGAGAATAGGAATGGAAAGTGCAGACCTTAGTATATCTATCCCAGGCTTCATCTGAAGCAGCAACAATGGCACCAGTGGTTTCAACCCATTCAAAATCACCTTGATCAAGCAGGGATTTCACAGCAACATATTGTTTTCTTAAGGTGGCGTATTTGCTTTTCACCTGTTCATCATCCCAGGTGAGGCCTGTATTGTCACGAAAATCCTCACAAATACGTTCCCAGGTTTTCTTGTTAAACGACTTGTTTCTTTTGCTTCCTTTGCAAACCTCGTCCACCAACAAGTCCACCAGTGTTTTGGTAAGTGGGGGTGTCCATTTAGCCCTAGAGTGTGATTCTGGATGCTGCACAGGATGCAGTCTCCTAGAACGAGTAGAACGGCTTGCCATCTGCAAGATCAACAGAAAGCACAGATTAATCAATCAACACCAACAATTCTGAAAGACAATACTGTTCATGATCCCAAGCCATCATGCTTTCAAATCTGGGGTCACAGTCAAGACCTCTGAGTTCTTCGATTACAGTTAACTACAAATTTCTTTCAGAAATGTCCAAAGATCTGAAGTCTAGCCAAATCCGATCATCCAATAGATGATCATCAAGAAAACCCATGATAATGAGGTACAAGTTCGAATCCGAAAATGAAAATAGTGAGGCTAAATTCGGGTGGTAGAATACTCCCCCGCTTGAGAATTTGCATCTTTTTCAAGGATTGATCCTAAATTCGGGTTACCCAATTAAATCCCGCAACCGCAAAGCTTTAAAATTTTGGAAAAGAAAAGCATGGGCTATGCACAGTTCAATCAGTGTGCACTCACTGTGTACTACATTCACACATTGAGTACCACTCGAGCCTTCATAACGAGTACATAGAAAGACCTTTCACCTTTGAGAGAAAAGAAAGAGAAAAAAAAACGCAATGGGTAGCAGCGTGTTGTGGCCGCCGCCGACCCTTGTTCAATTAGGGATGAGATGGATCATTACCTAGGTCCCGAGGGCTCTGATAGGGCAAGTCCGTTTGTCGGCGGCCTTGTTGCGGCGTCGAAAATGGGAAAAGTAGTGATGAACCACTAGGAGCAGGTGGTGGGGGCGGGCATGAGCGGCGGCGGCAGCGCCAGCGTGGAGTGAAGAGAGGCGGGAATGAATCGCGAGTGAAAAAGAAAGAAAACACGTGACGGTTTGGTGATGTGATGAATTTTCACTTTTGGACCTCTATTTTACTTTATTTACTCTCTCCGTCCCACTCAAAGAGTCCACTTTGAAATATGTACAACTTATTATGAGTTGTGAGATACAACACCTAAAATAAGTAATTTACCACCATATTTTTCACTTATATCCTTACTTTAAAATTAAGAGTTAGTTATAAATCACACATTGTAATATTAGTAAGGGTATGTAATGTAAATAAATTCAAAATAGACTCTATAAATAGTGACAAGATTTTTTTTTTTTTTTGAAAGTGGACTCTTTGAGTGGGACGGAAGGAGTATTTGTTTGGATTTTATTTAACCAATAGTAACTTCAGATAATTATTTCTTACCACTGCACTTCTTTTTTATAATTTTAAAAAAAAAATGCCCACGAGATATGAGAAATGTACAAATATCCAGAGATTTTAATAAAACCACTCATACCCCTAAATTGGTATATAAAAAAACCTCTAAATTCATTTTTATCAATTGTAAAGAATTTGTGAATATATTATTTCTACATACAAATTTTTAGTGCATAGTAATAGTACAGTATTATTAAATTTTATGATGATTTAGATACGTAACTCCTAATAAAGACAGTAATTTATTTACTATTCCCTTTTCCAAAATAGCCTAATTTCAACGTCCTATATTTTTCAGTAAATAAATCACTGCTCTTATTAAAAATTAAGTAAAAATTACACCTTTATTAATTCTAAAAACTTCCACCGAAATTTTCCCAAAAATCAATTCAATATTAAGTAGTACTTTGTGCACCACAATTTTTTTGTACCAAAATTTTAAAACGTTCATAGCTTAAAAGTAAAATCATAAATAAACCTTAAAACACGTCCATTCCTGAAAGTTGGCAAGGTGAAGCAAACTTCATTCTTACTTGCTAGCAACAAAAATTGGGCAGCCAAAAAGAAAAACTGGATCAACAAGGAAGGCCTTTACATCCTGCAACTACTGGTATTTACAAATAATTTACAGCCAGTTACCACCACTACCAGTCTTCTATTTCGTCTTCACTAGACATGTCCATCTTCTCATCATCACCCAAACTATCCTGTTCATTAAGGTCCATGCAATCCTCTTCAATGTTATCGTCATCTAAGGACGCTCTGTGTCCGATCCACTTGAGGATAGGTTTCATCTCCACAGCAATGTCTGACATATCAGGTAAGTTCAGTCCACTGTATAAATCGCGTCTCTGGCTCACCATTTGGGACTGCAGGCCATATCGAAAGATGGTGAAACAGGTTAAGTAACCAGATTGTTCGAAACTATTTCACCGGTAACCAGTAAGTTCACTTAGACATGACCTAAGCCTATCAAGATTATAACATCTTGTCCGACCAAATCTTACAGGGGAAGAAGGTAATAGTTTTGATGACATCTAGAACATTATATCAGCTCTTAACTATTATGTAGATAAAAACAAGCTCAAAAGACTGGATAAGTTTTACGAGAGGCTCACTCTTCCCTCTCTCCCTAGTCCAACCAATACTCACGACAGAGTAGCAGATAAATTTGCCTGGATATTTTCAACTAACCTGATTATGCCGTAAAGATTGTTCAACCTGCCAAAGCTTTGGACGGCGAATAGTATGCCACCTACACGGTCAATGAAGCATGTCACACTTCTAAACAGAGTAAATACTCAAAGAATTGAAAATCTTAGCCAAAAGAAGAACCTGGGGGGTCCTGGATGTGAATTTCCAAACAGCACCCCTCTAACAGCAACTGAAGCAGCAGCTGACTGAACAACATTCTCAGCCTCAAAGTTTCTTCTATTCGACTTCCCACCGAGTGAAGCCAGTAGCAAGTCAGCATCACTTAAATATGATGCCACTACCCAAGCATCATCTATTGCTTCCTCGCTGACAAAATCCAGAACTGCAATTACAAAGAATATTAGAGCATGGATTTTCTTTTAGGCCAATATTAATGAAGGTGGATTTTCTTTTAGGACTGTAATATTAATGATTAAAAAAAATTGCAGCGCTAGCTTATTGCCATTTTCCTCGTACTCGTTGAGGTCCACAATTTCGAAGATGTTTTGGGCGGGAAAATGGCTCGAGTATGGTAGCAACATGACAGTTGAGAAAAAACAAAAGGAAAAACTACATCACCTCCACCTCCCAACTCCCTCACTGCCTATTCTGATGTGAAACACTAAACAGAAGACCAACAGAAACCAAGATCTCAAAAAGTATATCATTTCTTGGAATCAGACTAACCGGAAGACCTAAGCTATTTGCTAAAGGACCCAAAAGGGATGAGCACTTGCATGATTGCATCACAACATCTATCTATGACTACTTTTAATCGAAACAACCAGAAAGTAATCAAAATCCAGGACTGCTTCCATAGTTAGCAGGTAAACCTATCTATTTCATGTAAAGTCAAGCTTCAAGATGTTGATGTTACCATTTTCATGAAGAAAATCTGCAACTGGACGAGATTGCCCATATGCTTGACGGAGAACTATTTCTGGAGCATCCATTTTCAAAGGCAACCTCCTAAAGTTCTCCTTCAAAATAAATGGATCACTATCTACAGCAAAATAAAGTTCAGATGAGAAGTTACACTATGAATTAAGAAATTCAATCATGCATTAGCTTCCTAGGTATTAAAACAGAAGAGCATGGATAGAATTATTTAGAAGCATCACCACAGCTGTTATCACTCCTTAATCAAAAAGTGTCTGTGTCAATCATCATCTTTGCAGTGAGCAAAATAATTCCCAACTTGACTATGGGCCTCTTTGGAGAGTGTTTGCATTTTCGTTCTGGTTTTGCCTCGAAAACATTAAAGGTTCATTGGAAATGAAACCAAAAAATAAAAAATAAAATAATATTATTTGTAAAATGGAACAAGAGGTGGAAAATGTGAAATTGGATGGATTCCAGTACACAACCTATATCTTAGCCTTTTCTCATAGACAATCATAATTTCCACTACTAGCCTGATTCTGACGTCTCACAAGTTGTTCAAGAAGAATGGTAATAAATAAATAAAGTTCTCAAAGGAATTAAATGCTAGACAAGTGGCAATGAATATAAATGACAGTAGTCTGACACCTTACAAAGATTAAATAATCAATTGAAATCACTAGTGAAGGAAAAACTGAGGATAAGAATCCACAAAACCAACAAAGAATTACAAAGAATAAGGTCCACCAGAGATACCTGATGGCATGAACTTTTCACTTTCTCTTTTGTTATGCAAGAACTTTCCCAATGCATGAAAGAGAGAGAGAGTGTCATCTCTGCCAAATGACAACGAAGGGCCATTGCTCAAGTGAGTGATTTCATCCGGGCTTTCTATAAAGGAAGGGGTAGTACCATTGGAGAAGCTTAAAGAAGACACTTGATGTGGCCTCAGGCAGAAATACTGTAAAGATGTAACTGCATTTCTGATGTCACCTCCACTAGATTTAGCTATCAGCTCAAGCTCTTCAGCACTTACTTCAAATTGCTCCTCTCTTAATATCCTTGAAAGGGTTTTTTTGAGGAAATTCATGGTTATAGGGTTAAAGGCTACCTGAAATATTTTAACATATAAATGAACCAAAAGGCATTTAGGTACTAAACTCAAAGTAAAAATATTATGAAAGGTAACCTTACAAGCCCCAGCTTCTTGAAGAGAGAACTGGAGTTCTTCCCAGTAACGCATGCTGTGGTCTGTGGAGTCTGCATTGCCATAGTCGGTGATTAATATCACTGTAGGAACAGAGACTGATTGCACAAGAAGATGCAAGCACCTCCGAAGTCTTCCAGAGGCAACTTCTCCATTTAGGACAGGTAGATCATCAATCAAGAGTATGAACCGAGATCTTCCACTTACAGATGAGGAAATGAACCCATACTTCCTTATCCTATCAACAAAAGTTTCAAACTCATCCAACTTTGAAGTGTATCGTAACCCTAGTCCAAAATCAATAACTTCTAGTCAAAATGTTTGTTACAAGCAAATAGCATTACAAGTTCAAGTTCTGGAAAAACAAAAGCTGTCTTTGACCATTGTACAATTAAGCCCCCTCGCCTCACCTCCCCTCCCCACCTCCTCCCCCCACCAGAGGAAAAAAAAAAAAAAACTTATTTAGAAGATAACAACCGATGAGATGCAAGAAAAGAAATCAAGCACAACTAATGACTTCAGACTATCCCTTAAGAATTATTTCGAAGAGATGTCAACCGCATCAGACAGAAAGAAGATTTAGCCTTGTCTCATACTGAAACTATCTACAGTAATTCATACAGTAGAGATATTGAGAACACCTGAAGTACAGTTGTGCACATGTTCTTGCCATATTGTGGGAGTTGGAGTGTTCCATTCACATACTGTGGCCCCAAAATGAGATGCAATCGCATAGACTGTTGCCTTTGACAAGATAAAAAAAAAACTTTTACTTATCTATCAGGTTAAAAGAAACTATGCATTCCAGAAACCATGATGAACAGATATCAGATCATAGTACAATACAAATTATGAAAATACGTTTCGTGAAATAGAACAGTGCGCATACAGATTTTCCAACTCCAGCAGGTCCAGCAAACAGAATAACATTACAAGTAAACCTTCCCTGAAAACAATGCAAAACTACCAGTTTAGTAATATTGAAAGATTAAAAATGCAGAATCATTTCACATGGTAGTAAGATTCAAAAGGAAAAGAAGAATTCAAGAGATTACTTCTGAGGTGATGAACCTTTCTTCAAAGAATGTTTTTACCTCCTGAACCTGCAGATTAGAAAGACAAATTCAGTTAAGACCACGCATATAAACTATTAACTAGAAGACTGTCAAGTCCATACCTTCTTTTTGTTAACGGCAAGCTCTTCCAGAGAATGTGGTTTGTATTTATTCACCCATAAATCCATGCTCATTCCGCACCCTACTAAGCATTAATGAAAGCATACAGTAATTTAATAACTGGCGGATTCATCAGCAAAATCAACTAAAATTAAGAAGTAACAAGTTCAAGCTGCAACAGAAACAGTCAACAAACTGAAACAATGTAACATCAGACATAAACTGTCTCTGAACATACCTATTAACTACCTATGTACACCACAACATTTTTTTTTCCTTCAGTAAAGCACTATCAAAATTTGCAACTGTGTCATTCTAGTTACTGAGCAAAACTAGGCTTGGAAGACACGTTTGAATAGCTAGTATACCACGTGCTGCATTAAAATAAATAAATAAATAAACAAAACCGCTTTGGTTCCATTTGACTAAAAGTTGACAGAACTTTTGTGCAATACGACAGACAGTGGAACTGAATGGTTAACGATGAACGATTCCTGAAGAATGAGGCATTAAACATCAGTGGCAGTAATACAGTAAATATGTTCCAATAGATATGACTGTTTAATTTCAGTCGCTGTACCACATTCCATCTTCACGTATGGACAAAAGGAAAGAAATGCACAACGATGCAGAAAGGAGGGAGCGGATTGGTGGAAAGCATTAACAAATACTCAAAATGAAGCTACAGGAATAGCATACGGCATACCAGCAGATACCTCGAACCCTCTGTTCCCTTCATCAAATTCCTCGCAAAAACGTTTAATCTGCAACAAATCATACCAAGTCTTACTATCAGGAAGCCAGTAACAAGAGAGCATCGTGCAGTACTATACATGTTATTCTTGTCGTCGACACAAATTTTCCATAATACATCAACAGCCTAAGCAAATATCCAATTCCCAGTGGAAAAAACGCATACTAATAAGAAGCGAAATTCGCAAAAGGCTCCATCTTTAAGTTTATAGACAATGCAGCAGCGGAGAAAGAGCCACCCTTACTTCAGCAAAATCATTGAAGTTTGATTCTGATTCTCGACGGGATCGAGGACATGAATTTGATCGGGAGGCCTTCTTTGCCCTCTTCTTGGGATTATCAACTCGGGTTGCTGTGGCCGCTTTGAGTTGTGATTTGAGTGAAAAATCAGCGTCTTCCTCATCGCCGGAGGATGAAATCACAAAGCTCGCGTTTCGTTTCCCCTTCCCCATCGCTCTCCGGGAAGGAAGCCCTAGTTTGAAGTCAGGCAGCGAAATGAATTCATATGGGTGAAGAAAAATGTTTGGAATGTCACGATTCGAGGAACGGAGGGTTATATACAGCGATTTTGGAGAAAGAGAAAACCGGGCCTTTCTCTTTCTTTTTTTTTTTTGGCGGGGAAAATTGGGGCAAAGCGTACCTTATAAGACTAGTTTTTGGCGAATTACATTTTCCCCTCTTTGTTTGGTTATAAATAACAAAAAAACCTCTTGGCTGGTGGGCGAACTACATTTCCCCCCAAAGTTAATTACAAAATCACCTTCTAGTTTGGGTAAATAGTAAAAAAAAACTCCTTTAACTGATGTGTGAATTACATTTTCTCCCTCGAGATTTGGGTAAATTACAAACGATCTTCTTATTAATTGACTCATTTCAAACCAAATGATTACGTAAACAACTAATCGTTTTCAAAACGATGAAAAAGAACAGGCCCTATATATTTAGGAAGATTGAAACGTCTCTCACTTAATCTATATGAATTTTGAGATTAAAACGTCTTTCATAAAAAAACAAATGAACGTTTAAGATTGTTAAGTGAGGATATTCTCAAAATTTATCACCAAACAGCCGCAAATAAAGTATGAGAGCCAATAATGTACTATTAAGAGAAAATGTTGAGATTATCTTCACTAGTCATCTTGTCTAGAGTTGAAAGCGACATCCAACAATGTTTTTGTTTGACAAAAAGAAAAAAATGATAGCACTTTAGTCTTTTTCCAAATGTATAGTTATTTATATCATCAAATAGTGAGTGTTAATTTGAGGGTTTGTAAGTGACGAATTATAATTAATGTACATTGTGCAACGCTCACCATTTGAGCATTTTTCACAAGTGAAATGGAGTTTTGGGGCGTGGGGGGGGGGGGGGGGGGGGGGGGGGGGGGGGGGGTTGGATCTCTTATCCCCATGTCCCCATGTCTCCACTTACATTCAAGGGAATGTGAGGGGAGGGGTGGGGGCAAGGACATAGGGACATAGAACCCCCTCCCGAGTTTTAGGGTATCATTAGTATGAGAGTTTGTAAATGAAAAACCTGAATAAGAATAAAAATTAATATATCATCGAGTTTATCATTTTTTTATCTTTATATTCTATTTTCAAAATACTAAAATGAGATGTCATTTATTGTTTTTAAAATCATGGTAATAAATTAGTGTACTCGATTTACCCTTTTACGTGGGGTATAAAAGTTGAAACATTACGAAAAAATACACCTGATAATAACTCTTCAAATTGAAAGTAATGCAATCTATTTCCTTAAACTATTTTTTTATATTTTAGAAAAAAGTATAATTCATAGTAACAGTTATTATTATGATTTGCTTAAAATAGTTATTTTATAATGTACTAAAAGTTTAAAATGATTTTTATATTCTTATAAAGTATTTAATTATAATTAATGCGAACCACTAAACAAAACCATACAATTACAAAAAACTACATATAAAGTATTACTCCATCCGTCCCACTCAAAGAGTCCACTTTGAAATGTGTATAACTTATTATGGGTTGTGAGGTACAACACCTAAAATAAGTAACCACCATATTTTTCACTTATATCCTTACTTTAGAAGTAAGGGTTAATTGTGAACCACACATTACAACATTAGTAAAAGTATGTAATGTAAATAAATTCAAAATGAACTATTTAAACGAGACAAGATTTTTTTTTGAAATTGGACTCTTTGAGTAGGACGGAGGGAGTATTATTTTTTTTTGGTATGATCTTACAATTCGATTCTGTAAATTCTGATACTACACTAAGGCTCTGTTCTTTTCTGAACATAATTAGGAAAATTATCACTTTTTTCTCAAAAATATTACACAAAGAAACAACATTATTTTTATAAAATTCACAATTCAAATTTAAAAATTCCCTCTAAAAACTCACTCACATAAATTTAAAAAAAAACATAATCATTACACTTTTTCTTTTCTTTCCTACAAAAATCCCCAAAAGAAATTCCTTCCAAAACAAAATTTTTACCTAACTATAAAATCGATTGCGCTCGGGATTCTTGTAATTTGTACTAATTTACCCTCACCTACCACCTTCACCTCCGCCTCCTTTAACCGCCCCACCACCACCACCACCCGCCACCTAAGACCGATCTAAATTAACAAGACATGTGTTCAAATTCTCACTTCATCATCCCAGTCTCAGGTTGTTAAGCTCCTTCCCGCCATCCCTTTCCTCCGATGGAGTCGTCTGTATGTGCAAATAACGCCATTTCCCTCCATTTCTCCGCCGCCCATCAACAGCAGCATCAAAATATTTCCAACTCTTTCCTCAAACCCATTCCACGCGACTTCCTGGTGCGGTTGCCAACATCGGGGCCTCTCTGTTCGCCGTGCCGGTTGGAATTGAAGAGCAGGAGACTGAGGGTGTCTGCCAGCTCAGCAACTCCGGTGATGGATCAATCCTCCAGCAAAAGCGCTCCTGCTCATCCTGCCATTGTGGAAGTTGATTTGGGGAACCGGAGCTACCCTATCTATATTGGGTCCGGGCTTCTTGATCAGCCAGAACTTCTCCAAAGGTATATTTTAAATGCCAATTCGTCCATTCCAATTCTTTTACAGTTTGATTTCAGTTTTCACTTTGAACTATTCATTATGTTCAGTAACCCTTAATTTCTAATAATTGGGATATCGCTGTTGCTGTTGATTTAAACGAGTTACTTGTTTATCTCTATTGATGGGTTGAGCTGAAATGAAACGCAAGAATCCGTGGGTTGTTGCCCATATTTATGACAATGAATTTGTTTGTACTTCACTTGCTTTGTATCTGGGCCATTTTTGGTGATCATTAGCTTTTAAATTTCTTGCAGGCATGTGCACGGAAAGAAAATCCTTGTAGTAACTAACACAACGATTGCACCACTATATCTAGATAAAACTATCAGTGCTTTGACAGATGGGAACCCAAATATTACTGTTGAAAGTGTAATTCTTCCAGATGGTGAGGAGTACAAAAACATGGTATGCATTTTAAGAATTTGATGGCCTAAACTTGTTAATGATGTTTTTTTTTAATATCAAATTTAGTATTGTGTCTGTGTCTAATGTTTTAGGATACTCTGATGAAAGTTTTTGATAAAGCAATTGAGACCCGGATGGATAGACGTTGTACATTTATTGCCCTTGGTGGTGGAGTAATTGGTGACATGTCTGGTTATGCTGCTGCCTCTTACCTCCGTGGGGTCAATTTCATCCAGATTCCTACAACTGTTATGGCACAGGTTTGTTGATTTATTCTCATTTGTTCCTTTTGCATCCTCGCACTTCCTGGCTTTCTTTTGCCATATGATTCTTATTGATTTTGTTTTCTAATTCTAGGTTGATTCCTCTGTTGGTGGTAAAACTGGAATAAATCACCGGCTTGGTAAGAATTTGATTGGTGCATTCTACCAACCACAGTGTGTACTGATTGACACAGACACATTGAATACGTTACCGGATAGAGAATTGGCATCAGGGCTTGCCGAAGTCATAAAGTATGGGCTCATAAGAGATGCGGAATTCTTTGAGTGGCAAGAGAAGAATATGCAAGCATTGCTTTTAAGGTAAATGTGTAATGTTCATCAGCATCTCCATTTTTTCATTACACTGTTGACTTACAGGAAACGTAGGAACAGTGGTTTTGAGGATATTGGTGACTAACTTTTATGGTGACTTTTAGCTTGCCTAATGCTCACTTTTTCCATTTCCTAATATAACTTAGTAGGGCATATAGATACCATTACATCTTAAAGTTTCTCTTTTATGTGCTAACCTTATTTGTTTGGAAGAAATCTGTGAAAGGGATATTGCGGGAGAAAATGTAGAAACTTTGCACTCAAAGAAAATGCGATGGGAAAACAAAATTAAAGCTCTTAACTCTGCTACCATTGATGCTCGATTCCTTTTTTTTTCTTTTACTTATATTATGACCTTTATTTGGTTAGATTTTACAGTTTCATTTATCATCAGCAAGTTGGTAGTAGTATATTAGGTCATTTTTTTCTTCTTTAAATCTGACAATGTCACTTACAATGTTGCTTCTGCAGGGATCCTGGTGCTTTTGCTTATGCTATCAAGCGCTCATGTGAGAACAAAGCCGAGGTAGTGTCTCTGGATGAGAAGGAAAGTGGATTAAGAGCGACGTTAAACTTGGGTCATACTTTTGGTCATGTAAGTTTAAAGGGTTTCAGAAGTGGATTAGAGTTTTCAAGTATAGTCTCCGATGATCTGTTTCTTCCTATCTATAGTCTTTGATGATACATAGTCTGACTTTTAGCTCTTACAGTTGTTTCAGTCTTCTTAACAGGAAATAATTTCATTATAATGGCACTTGTTTTGGCCTTATGCAATTCTTCCTTGGTAATAAATCACGTTTTTTCAGGCAATAGAGACTGGTGTTGGTTATGGGCAGTGGTTGCATGGAGAAGCCGTTGCAGCTGGCATGGTAGTCTAACATTTTGTTTTCGAAGATTCTGTTGTGATGCCACCTGTTGGTTTGAATTCATTCTTGATGAGGCAGCTCATAAAGGTTGGTGACTATTAAATTTTTAGGTTATGGCAGTGGACATGTCGTACCGGCTGGGATGGATCGAAGATTCACTGGTAAAGCGAGTGCATAGAATCTTGAAACAGGCAAAGCTACCCACCGAGCCTCCGGAAACCATGACAGTGGAGATGTTTAAATCAGTAATGGCGGTAAGTAAGAGACGACTATGAAATGGTTGCTTATGTAGTTCCACCATTAGTCATGCCGGAATCTGACTTGACATCTAATGTTCCTTGTTTTTTCATCCGATGTCGGTAGGTTGATAAAAAGGTGGCCGACGGATTGCTGAGGCTCATCCTGTTGAAAGGTCCTCTCGGCAGCTGTGTGTTCACCGGCGACTATGATAGAAAGGCCCTTGACGAAACACTAGAGGCATTTTGCTAGTCATGAAGGCTTAAGATTGCTGGCCGTCCAGCTTTTGGTTTCTTGTATTTGTGTTTATATTGTAGATTCTATCTACAAATGTATAAATAAGGAACTACTCCCTGGATGGGATTCAAGCTCGCGACTACTTGTGAAGCTCCGCTTGTGTCTAACCACTGGAACACTGCTCGGTATCCAATGAGGAATCAGTATAGGAATACAAAGGATTTGCATTCTTTACAAATGGTGACAAATGAAGAGCTCTTTTTTAAGGTAAATTTTCTGGATTCCAGTGGTGTTTGATAGTACTTTTATTTGAACAGAATCAAACTGGAGAAGCGGAAACCCATGAAATTTGAGCAAGAGAGGGAAGCATTTCAAACTAAAGAATCTGGGAATATTTGATCCTGACACCAAATAGAATCTACTTTTTAAACTTTTTTTTTTTTTTTTTTCTTTCCAGGTTCTGATGAATTTAATCATCTCTCAATTATGTACTTGTGAGCACGTATATTTTAAGCTTAGAAACACCTAATAAAGAAGATGGGATCATTGAAACTTTCTTCTTAAGATATTACTATCAAAGATTTGATTATTAAAATTTGAGTCATAACCAAAATTTCAACCAATCTTGGACGTGTTAGGCACTTGTGAATCATATTCATTTCATTCATGGACATTTTATCACCAAAAGAATAAAAAATAAATAAAATTAAAACTCGCATGCAACGAGTTTATATATGCGACGTGCACTGCCACCTACTTGTTGGACGCAATCCTGAGATTAAGAGTATTAGTACAATAATATTCTTTAAATGGACAATATTCATCCTCGCAAACAAGTGAAGAGTATTACTAGTAATGCTCACAACATCCATTTTTTTTAATAATATAACTCATATGATACTCTCCTAGACAAAAATGAGTAAAAAGTGATAGCACCTCTAAACCCATTTCATAAGAGAGACTGTTTAACTTATATTATTCAGTGACTATTATGTGAATAAACTATAATTTGACCCGATCCTATTATCATGCATTATGGGTAACAAAGTTGGAGTAGCCCAAGTCCTTTTCGTAATATTTACCTTAATCATTTTTTTAAAAAAGGTAAATAAAATTAAGCTTAAAGTGAAAGGAATGGTAAAATGTGATTTGGGCCACTGAATTTTAGTGTTAAAAAAAACAAGAAGAATACAAGAAGAAGCGATAAAAGAAAGAGAAAAATCGCAGGCCCACGTAGTGATGGGAAAAGAAAAGGGAAAATCAGTTTAAAAACTTGCGACAAAAGCGTTGCGAAAGAGGCAATTAGAGCCACTCGCAGGCACGGCTTCTTCGTTGGCAAAAAAACGAAAGAGAAGAGCGTCGCTATTACTGGGTCTTCCTCACCGAACGCTTCAACGGCATTATTTCCCGGCTAAAGAAGGTACTTTTTCTTCTCGTTTTAGCATTTCCTCAAACACCTCACCCGCACTCCCCTTTCTCTCTCTCTAACTAGATCTCGATCCCCCCCTCCCTCCCCAATTTTTACTATCCCTTTCCCTTCTTTTGTGTTTTCTGAGATTTTTGGTTGGTTCAGTTTCCAGCGTTTTTTTTTTTTTTTTTTTTTCCTCTCTCTTGTGTGTGTTCGTGTTCTCTCTTTCAATTCTAAGTAGGGTTAGGGTTTTTCACTCCGGCTTCTTTTGAAAGTTCGTTTTCCGTTGTTTGCATTTGGCACAGATGCTGTGATTGGCGGCCAATTACAGATATACACGCTACATTTGATCAGGTCTTCTAAGAAGATCTGAGCAATCGGAGGAGGAGTGGGAGGTTCTATTTTTATCAGTTTTTGTTTTTTTGTCTGGGAGATTTTCCTAACCAAAAGGGGTAAAAAATGAGCGCCTCCAGGTTCATTAAATGTGTTACGGTGGGGGATGGTGCGGTTGGCAAGACCTGTCTCTTGATTTCTTACACCAGCAATACCTTCCCCACGGTCAGCATTTCCTTTTCTTTTTCAAGTTTTGTGATTTTCTCACTGAGTTTCTTTTCATTTGAAGGAAAAAAAAAAAAGAATCTTTATGCACTGTGCTTGAATTTCGTCATGCACATTTTCCCGCATTTTGTATGTAGTACTCAACACATGGGAATTTATTTTGGGGATCATTTGATTGTGCTATCGATCTTTTACTTGTTTTCTTGGTTGCTCTTTATGAAAAGAGCCACCAAAAACAAAGAAGATTTCATTTCAAGTCTCCATCTTTGTCGTTTAACGCTGCTTTTAGTTGCTATCACAAATTTCAAGGTTTTGTTTGTATTTATAGAAAATTTATCTGATTTGATGCTTTTCTTTGTCCCCCATGCACTCGATATTAGCTCTCATTCCTGTGAATTTGAATATGAGGATGGCTTTGGTGTACAGAGATTGATGGTGGGCTGTTTTTTAAATTTTATGATTGATACTCATGTTAGGACCTAGAACTGGTTGTATGAAGGATTTTTTGAATGATTGTAATTTGGCTTTTGGTGCTGTTGATTCTGTTTTCTATACGTTTCGTGCAGTGGTATGAATGATTTTTCGAATCATTGTCAGTTGACTTTTGGTTCTGGTCATTATGGTTGAGTTTATGTAATTTGTTCCCTGTATGCATTATGCAGTGTGCTTACATTTATGCTTTGATTCGCCGATATTAGAACTTCTGCATTTATGGTTATGTATCATAGTTGTCGTCAGTATCCACACCCTATTAAACGAAAAAGGAATTTGATACATAAATTATTGTAATTTGGCTTTTGGTACTGGTGACCTATATGTATAGTGTAGTGGCATGAATGAGTTTTCTAATCAATGTCATTTGACTGTTGGTGCTGGTTATTATGGTTGAGTTTATGTAATTTATTTCCTGTATGCAGTATGCAGTGTGCTAACAGTTGTGTTTTGATCCGCGGATATTAGAAGTTCCCCATTTATGGTTATGTATCATAGTTGTTAGTACAGTATGATATGTATATCGGAAGCTAATAAATTCGATATGTATCACATAATAGTATCAGATATGGTAGTGACACGTGTTATTTTTTGATACAGCTTGATACGTACTGTGAAAAGGTATTGAATCGTAGGATGAATTAATACCTTTCTAATTGACCCTCTTGAGTTCCATTTTTAAAAAGCATTTTATTAAATATATCATATAACTGACTTTTCATCTTTCAAATATCGTAGATTTGTATCATAAATCTTTCTGTTTCAAGGAAAATGCCAAAAAAAGCTTCCTTTCAAGTTCCCAAAAGAATCCCAAGTGTTTCAAACTTCTAAAGGTTCTAAACTTTAGAGGACACAAAAGGTACTATGAAGCTATGAACCAAGAGAAGGCTTGGACAATTTGACTTTGATAAGGCACAGTTTTGTGCTGTTTTTACTGCTAACTATTCATTTGAATTTGCTATTTTTTTTTTTGTGTATTTAAATTGGTTTTCTTTTACTATGGTTTTATGTGTACTATTTGGCTGCAATATTGTAATCTCTCTCTCTCAGAACAGAAAAAAAAAAAGAAGGAAAAAAAGATAGTTGATATCTAGGATTAATTGACTATTTTATACTATATATTTATTTTGTTATCTTACGATTCTGTACATGTTAGGATACACATCATAAAATTAGATTTCCGATACATTATCCATCAAGATTCGACATATGTGTTTTCTATACTCTATGAACATGGATTCGTTCTGATTTTTCTGCAGACCTAACCCGTTCTCTTACTTTTCTTTGTGTAATAATGGGTGACAGGATTACGTGCCAACTGTGTTTGACAATTTCAGTGCAAATGTGGTTGTCAATGGGGCTACCGTAAACTTAGGATTGTGGGATACTGCTGGTAATTATTTCTAAGATTATATTATGTTCTACATAAATATATCTTGTGATTGTTGTATGCAAAATTTAAACATTACGACTTCTGTATTTTTATGTGGAACAGGGCAGGAGGATTATAATAGGTTAAGACCTCTGAGTTACCGTGGAGCGGATGTTTTCATTTTGGCATTTTCTCTCATCAGCAAGGCTAGCTATGAAAATGTTTCCAAGAAGGTGAGCTTGTGGCTGCTCTTGTGAATATTCTTTTCATTTATTGTTTCTGTTATTTTAAATGCCGCCCCCCCCCCCCCCCCCCCCCCCCCCCCAAAACCCCCCCTTTCTCTCTTTAATAAGATTATTTACTTAACTGATTTATTTGGCCCTTCCCTATTTTTCCAGTGGATTCCTGAGTTGAAGCATTATGCCCCTGGTGTCCCAATAGTTCTGGTTGGAACCAAACTTGGTGAGAATCATATATTTTCATTTTAGTTGGGTTCGGTTTTTGGATGTGGCATGGACTAGGAAAAGTTGAAAGGCCTGCTACCATTCATGAAGACCACACTAGTATATACTGAAACTCTGTCCTGGTGATGCTTTGACTCTCTTGAGTGAGGTGACTTTTGGGTGGGCTATGAAATGGGAACAAGGCTCCATTATCACATATTAGGCCCCCTATCTTCTTCTTTGCTGCTTAGATTTTCTGTTTATTGATGTGTTATATTAAGGATGTAGCTCATGTCTTACTGTTTCTCTCACCAGATCTTCGGGATGATAAGCAATTCTTCGTTGACCATCCTGGTGCAGTGCCAATCTCCACAGCTCAAGTAAAGAGTACTTATAATCTTTGTCTTTTCTCTATGGGAGATGAGATTACTTTCTGACATCAAAACTTTTGTTCATTGTCAAAGGGAGAGGAGCTGAGGAAAATGATTGGAGCACCTGCCTACCTTGAGTGCAGTTCGAAAACACAGCAGGTGTGTGCAGTTGATTTTATGGGTTTCTTTCCTTTTTTCCTTTCGAATGTGCCTTTGGTATGCGAACAAACTTTATTGAAGCTGCTTTTTGTTGAAACACTATTGCTGCAGAATGTGAAACAAGTGTTTGATGCTGCAATCAAAGTTGTGCTCCAGCCACCAAAGGCGAAGAAAAAGAAGGGAAAGGGTCAAAAGGCCTGCTCGATATTGTGATTGGTGAACTGCCGTGCTCCATTCTCCATGCGTCGCTCCTATCTCTCTTCGCTTTCCTTTGGCTCAGAGGAAGTAGTTGGAGGTCCTCTGTCTTATCTCCAGTGAAGATACTTTCAGGTGGCTTGGGGTTTTGTGGTATCCCAGTGGTCTCTTAACTATTGAGAGTCACAATATTCCGTAGGTCACTGCTTCGTGTCCTCCTTGTTTTGGTTTTGCTTTATGTATTAAGAAGACCAGAAGGATCCAGTTAGGGAAACAAATTTGCTTCAATTTAGTCATTTGCTTGCATCTTTGTTATTTTAACAAACATCTCTCTATATAAAAAAGATAGCTTGTTTGCTTTCCTTATGAAATCTATAAAGGTGATTTTGAAGAACCAATAGCCTGTGTGTGCTTTGCTCATATTCTTGATGGTTGGTTTGAGGGGAGAATTTGAATTCAAATTCCCTTTAGACTTTAAACCTACATGTGAAGTGAAAAATGGCCTAATCTTGACTCTATCTTCTCTGCTTTTTCATCTTTTAGAGGTAACTATAACATCCTTGTATTTTTTTGTGATCCACTCATTCATACTGAGTGGGGTGTTTGAAAGCAATAGGTTGACAATCGACAACCTCCTCTCGACTATCTTCCTTTTTTTTGAGCCCACCTTTTTCAATGGACTCTATGGGAAGTGGAAATTGAGGCCGTGCCACTGTGTTACGGGTCGCTCGCTCTTTTGAATCACTTAAAGGGGAGGGGAGGAGGAACGAACCATTCTTCGAAATTTACTTGTGCTTTCTAAGATTACATATTTATTGACGTCGAACAAATTCCCCCAAAAAACAGTGGCGATTGGCGACGGAGAAAGAATATTTGGCTCATACATGGAATTTTCACGAAAATGGTCCCTGTACTTTGTGCGCTGTGGAATCTAATACTTGCGCAGACTCTTGAACAGGAATTTCTCACTTTATATGTATCTATTCTCATTCCAATTTGTGGAGAGATCATATATATATATACCTTCTTCTTCTTCCTCCAAAGGCCACACAAAACAACTTGATTCTCAACTTGAACTCTTAAAAACTCTTGAGATCTGGTCGATTATGGCGTCCAGGAGAATCCTCAAGGAGCTCAAGGACTTGCAAAGAGACCCTCCAACTTCATGCAGCGCAGGTGCTAAACTACTTTCATTACTACATCTGATTCAAATTTTTTAAGGAAGAAAAAACCCAACAATTTGTTGATTGATTCCTTGTTTGTGTCTCTCCAGGACCCGTGGCTCAAGACATGTTCCATTGGCAAGCAACTATAATTGGTCCAAACGACAGCCCTTACGCAGGTGGCGTTTTCCAAGTGACGATCCATTTCCCTCCAGATTACCCCTTTAAACCTCCTAAGGTAGCTTTCAGAACCAAAGTGTTCCATCCCAATATAAACAACAATGGAAACATCTGCTTGGATATCCTCAAGGATCAATGGAGCCCTGCACTCACCATATCCAAGGTGTCAATTCCCTTCCATTCAATTCCATGATGACATTTTTTTCGAACTCGAGATTGAATGATTCTTGTAAACAGGTTCTGCTGTCAATATGCTCGCTGCTGACGGATCCGAACCCGGATGATCCACTGGTGCCTGAGATTGCCCACATGTACAAGACGGACAGAAGCAAGTATGATTCTATGGCTCGTAGCTGGACTCAGAAGTATGCCATGTTCTGAGACGATGATGAAGACGATCTTCCAGTTTCTGGGATTTTTGTTCCTCTTTTTTCTATAACTGATTCATTGTCTCCTCGATCTCATGAGCCGTGATGAATTTCTGAATGTTTTCTTCCTACCCTACAACAGAAGTGTTGCAGGAAGGGTGTTGCAGTGATACTTAAAAACTTACCAATAAATTCCACAAAGTTGTTTTCTTCTCCTTCAATACGTTTAGTTTTCAATATCGCGATACGTATCGTAGGATCCTACACTACGATCCCAAAATAATAAATTGATCATACTTCCAATTCTATAAAAAAATTGTTAAAATGACTCAAATAAGAATAGTTTTTTTTATTTTTTATTTTTTATAATTTATGAGTAATTTTACACTACTTATTCTGATCATATCGATACTGACCCTACACAAAAATCGATCCCACTTAAGATTACGATTTTGTGTATTCAGTTTTCTTGTTGCTTTTAATTTGCTTTCTTCCAAACTACCACCTATTGGATTATCAAATAATTTATTAATAAATATCACAATAATTAAAATTATTACTGTATAATTAATGTTATCAGTATATATAAAAATTGTCCTTGGGTATGATTCTCCAGACTAATCATAAGAGAGTTGGAGTTTCTCATTTGATACACTTTCGTCATTCATCGCACTCCACAACTCCTGCGGTATACTTCAACTCTAACTTCACTCCCCTTCCTCCATCTTTATGCAAGCACGTTCATCGCGCGCCTTGCATTTTTTTTTTTTTGTTTTAATTGCAGATTGTCAGTCCCAGTTTTATGGTTTGCTCTCTGGATATATCGCTAGCTAATAGGCTCAATGTATATGCTTTTCTCACTTTTAACTCTTTGGTATTATCTGAGTTTTCATTGTGTGATTGGTAAGTACTGATTCTGGAAAATAAATGATTAAAGTCTTGTCAAAGTATATGTAGACTATGCGAAAATTATTAATTAATTCGAGTGCCTGGTCTTGAGCTCAGCGAAGTTGATCTACAGCTCCATGAGTTTGTTTGTTTGTTTGTTTCCATTAATTTGTGTTGGAATATTTATTGATTGAATTTGGTTGAGTAATGTTGGAGTATTTCTGTTTGGACTCCTTTTTTTTTTTTTGGGTTTCTGAAGAAAAAGCTTTTCAGAAATCGTTTTTTTTTCTTTCAAAAATCATTTTCTTCGACTTTTTTGTTTTTTTGGGGTTTTTCTTCAAACTTGTCTTTTTTTTTTTGTTCTGTTCATACTTGTGTTTTTTTTTGGTTTGTGAAGAAAAAGATTTTCTAGAAATCGTTTTCTTAGATATTTGGGCATGTTTTTTGTTGGTTTTTGAAGAAAAAGATTTCCTGGAAACCGATTTATTCAGACTTGTTTTTTTTTTTGGTTTTTGAAGAAAAAGATTTTCTGGAAACCGTTTTATTCAGACTTTTTTTTTTTTTTTGGTTTCTGAATCGTTTTCTTCAGATGTCGAGGAGGAGAACAGCTGCACAACACATAGAAGATGCAAAAATTTATGACAGAAAACCAGAGGCTTGCTGCTACACATGGGACTCTTAGGTAAGAACTTTCTGCTGCACAGCATGAGTTACAAATGTTGCATGCTCACATAGGGGACATGAAACCTGAGAGTGAGCAGCAGAAGAGGGCTCTTATGGAAAAAATTGCTAGGATGGAAGCTGACCTCCGAACTGCATGCCCATTCTATCAAAATGGAGTTGCAGCACAGGTTTGAAGCTTGACTGGTGGTAGGATGGAACTTATGTCAAAAGTGCAAAAACTAAATCAAGATCTCACTCTGATGTACAGCAGATTCCTATGCTATTGTCTGAGCTTGTGGTTAATGGTTTGAGGCAAGAGTATCAACATTCCAGCTAGGTACTTGTTACTTTTTCCTTTTCACTTAAAGGTACGTGCTAAAGAAAACTGATACTTGATGATCTGTGTTAAGATTCAATTCCTCTACTTGTACCTATATACCCAGCGACCTCCTTTGTGGTTTCCACTTGCTGGAACTTGTGCACTCAGATTTCAAATACAAAATCTACTTAGATAGGTTTAAAAAAAACAAAAGTGGATATAGCTTAGCTTAGGCGCGAGCAAAAGTTTCTGTAGCGAGCTGTAATGTTGCTTATTCTTTTGTTTAGTGTCCTGTCCAAGATTAGACAATCTGAAATTTTGTGGTTTTTTGTTGCAGAGCTACATTCGTCCTTATCCTGAATGCTTTTTTGAAGGTTATTGCATAATAGTAATATTGTTTCACGGTGCTGATCATGCTTTACTAAGAAGTCATAGCGGATATGGGTTCCTCCTAAGATCTTGCTCGAACCATCAGAATCTTGTTGAGAAAAGAGAGCTCCTCCGAAGCCATACTGCTGAGCCCCCGAAGAGGTGATTCATTGGACAAGTTTCTTCTTGAATTAGAAGAAAGTGGCTTGCAATTTACCGTTACTGAGATGTATAATTCTGAAGTTTGGAGACTCCATGAAAGATTTATGAACGGTGATGACTCCTGGCCGAACTATGACAAGGATCACTGCTATCCTCTTTTGCTGATCAGGATAACTCTGAAACTTTTTAGTAGCTTTCACCATTAATGGATGAGCATTTTTCATTCTTCCACTAGTTTTGTTGAATTGTTGTACCCTCTTGAAATTGATTTATGAGAATTCTTCTGACCTTAGAAACAAAAAGTTTCATCGTCGGATCGCCCCACATCTTTAGTAGTATTTTCGCTTTTGCACAACATTGGAAATCTCCCTTACAATCTTCTAGTTCTCTTGACAAGAAGGTTTTTTTGCTCTACATGAAGTGGCTACGTAGATTGAGACTTTGCATGAAATCTTGAAAGTTGGTTTGGCTTGGACCCAAAAATAGCTCTTGGATTGAAGAATATTTGTGCTTCCATCTTTCCCTTGTCACAATCAGAGGAATGCACTTGCAATTTGATCAATTCTACTTTTTGGAAATTTGAAAGCTGAATGGTGAATTCTTGGTTTGGAAAGCCTTTTTTTAGGAGCAATGCAATCGGTTTCTAAAAGTATCGCTTATTCTGTACCAACTACGTACGAGAGTCTTATCATATCTTTTGGGTGATGATCACTGTAAGGTTAATTTATTACAAGCTAAACAACATCTCCTGCTTTGTTTCAGATGTTTGTTCATTCTCTGATTTGATTATTAACTAAATTGTACAGAGGAGAACCAAGAATTCAGCATCAATCAACATCTTGAGCTGATCCATACACCAAATTCGTGTAAAAGATGAAATGAGCTGCCCCGTTCAAAATGTTATAATCAGCAGTCGTCTTCCTCTCTGTTACGTCGAAACCGTAAGCTGTTTTCTTCCTTTACTTGGCCGGTGCAATGATCCCACCCCACCCCAGACGGGTTACTTTTAACGTGTCGTGTCAGAAAAGTGTACGCATTTTAATCATTGTACTAAAAATTCTGGCATACAAAGCTCATTTTCGATAGGTTTCTGAATTGAATTGTGACCACAACAATTATTAGGAGTGGGCATGGTTTAGTCCAATTCGAAAATCGAACCGAATTCGAATAATCCAATTTTAATTCAGTATTCGAATTAGGTTTGGTTTGAAACCGAATTCGAATTATGAATTCGGTTTTAGAATTGGTTTTCGAATTTGGTATCCAACTCGAAAACCGATTCGAAAATCGAATTGGGATATATGATTTATATTTTTTTTAATTTTATACTTCTCATTTAACTCTTCCTATTTCCTTCTTCCATCTTTCTTTCATTTTCTTCTATTAGCCATCAAGTTTTTGAGAGAAGGTTATGGTGGTATTGGTTGTTGTTGTTGGATGGTGGAGTTTGTGGATCTGGGAAGGGGCGGCAATAGTGGATCTAGAACTGGACGGTGCTTCTTCTCTTAATCTATTTTCTTTCTTCTCTTCATTATCTTTCTTTCTTTACTCTTCCTATTTCCTTCTCCCATCTCTCTTTCATTTTCTTCAAAGCCTTACTGTGTTAAACTATTAATTCTAGAAACAAATTTGTGAATTTGGTTTCCACGGTCCAAACCGAATTCGAATTACGAATTCGATTTGGTTTCTTCAGTTTTAAAACGAATTAGGTTCGGTTTTCGAATTGGCAAAAAAAATTTAAAATTCGAGGAAACCAATTCGAGTAGACCACAATTCGAGGAAATCAATTCGTGCCCACCCCTAACAATTATGCAAGATTGGCGCATTTGATGCAAGAAAGGCCAATCTAATTCTAACTCCTCAGATGTCCCACTACTATTAGTTTCACACATAACGAACAAAATGGCACATTCCATCACTTAATGGAGGTCTTGTTAAGATGAATATGGCGTTTCTCTTCTTTCCTTTTTTTTTAAAATTTTATTTTCTATCCTTTTTCCAGCAACTATATTAGGATTCTTTTTATTGGTGCAAAATGATCTACGTCCCTTTCTAAAATTACTCTCTGGTGAGTTCGAACTTCACTCAGAACAAACGGAGAAGAATTTAGAGTGTGAAACCTACAGGAGACGAATGAAAAGAAAAAAACAAAGGATAATGAGTGCTGCAAATACTCAAATAGTACCTAACCCTTTGTTTTCTTGACAAATTTTATGTGCAGAGGTGTAAAGTAATTGGTGATTTATAGAATGATTAAATTTCTGTCTCTAAACAGCATTGATTCAGTTCATCCACTCACTTGCCTTTTCCTTTTTTTTCTTTTTTCTTTTTTTTTTTGTTTGGTTTTGAAAATAGCCTTTTTCTTGAAAGGGTAATAATGAAATAATGATTGTATTGACTGCCTCCCATCACTCCTTTCCACTTGAAGATCATACCTTTTTCTTTGTGTTCTTTCTCCAAAATTGATTAAGAGAATGATGTCTAGCTAACATTTTTAATGATTTTGTCCAGTGGATATCTCAAGTTATTTAAAATCTTGTGCCGTTGAAGATCAGGGATTGAACCACGGTAACTCTCAGGTGGAGTGGTATTATTTTCGTACAGGTGTGGTGGACGAAAATGCAGGGCATTTCATTTTTTCTTTAATTGTTTGAAAAAAATCTTGAAATAATAAAATTTGTTATCATTTTTTTACGTTTATATTTATTTTTCCTTTGTTCACGAGATTCAATTGTGTCAATAGTGGATTTATTTTTCAATCATTTTCACAATTTCCTTTTCCTCGAATGCAATCTAGAGTGTCGGGTGTTGAATAATGGATTAATGCCGAAGTTGATATTAGTCGAAGCCGAGGTCATATACGAATTTGGGATTCTTTATGAATGATACAATTAGACGGATACGCGCCAGGTGGCCTAAAAAGCTGAAGGATGACATGTGTTAAAACTACAGGATGACATAACATCTTTTAAACCTAGTTCACTTACCTCCCTTCCCGCTATAAATACTCAATCCTTCTCTTGTTTGATTAGTCATATATATTATTATCAATTTTCTTCTAACTTTAGCATTGGAATAAAATCTGGGAGTTATTCCCAAAGGCAAAATTATGGGAGTGAATCACGAAATCAAGAAAGCTCGGCACTAATCAGGGGTTCAACATCTCGCGCATTTTTCGCCAAACAAGCATCTTATATTCCATTATCTTGTCAAAGCTAAAGTTATTGACTTATTGATAATGTTTTGCTCCTCAATAAAAAATAAATAAATAAAAAAAAAAGAAGCCAGGGCATGCTTATCTTCATCTTTCCAGCTCTCCCAAAGCTCAAAGATACGAATTACAGAAACAGTAAGCAAAAGCAGACAAATTTGGCTACAAATCAACTAGTATTAATTAAATCTTTGGTGCTTGTCTAAATTAGACTAAAATTATCAATAACCATGCACTTTTTGGCTTTTAAATCTATACTTCCTATTCTCACAAACTAAATGAGTTTAACGATACAAGTCGAGATAAGATACTTTATATAAAACGCAGGGAAGTATAGATTTAAAAGCAGCACTACGAATCCAAAAGTGTTTCCTTTTCGTCTTTTCATATAATTTGCATTAACAAGTCTTGATCGTGATGATAATAGTCTTGACCAAATGTTATTAAAGAATTAAACGTTTAAAGAAGAATAAATCTGATGCTTTAATCATTAATTTCTGGTGCCAGTGGGAAATGCTTGGTGTACAATCAATTCTCCTTTGATGATCTTCAACTAACCACTATGTAGCCTTCGGCTCTTTATGATTCCCCTGTAGCTGTAGATATCTATTATTTGCGTATAATTTTGGCTCCATTAACCCAGATCATTTCCAGAAAATGAACTAAGATTTCATCAAATACGCAAAAGCCAACACCAGAGCCCCACCAATGGCGGCCCCATATGAATGTCGCTCTCTAACTGCGTCCCCAGTGGCCAAACTTGCTAGCCATGACCCGTCTGCCAACCTAGCCTCCTGGACCGACCCGCTCGACCCTGTTCCTGTTCCTTCCCCTGCCCCGGAATCGGATCCATCCGATCTTGAAGCCCTTTGGCTGCAGAAGGACAATTACATTTGCGTGTTAGTTTTAGAAATTAATTCCACGGTGTATGAAGAAAGAAAAGCGTTTCTGCGATGATCATTGATCGATCCCGTGATTTTTTTTTTGCAGTAGTACCTTGAGGATGAAGATGGACAGAATGTAATGGTGTAATCGGCTCCGGTGCACGTGAATGTGCTGGTGGCATCGTCGTAAGCGTAGCTGTAGGATTTCGGACACGCCGATTTGAAAATCTGCGAGTACACCGACGGCGAGCACGACGAAGGGGAAGCGAATTCGCCTTTGCAGCAGTACTCTGCCGTCCCGAAAGCGTCACAGGCGCTTTTGCACCCGCCGCCGCCTTCCGTCCTGAGCTCAGTCGGGCATTTCTGATTCAAGTCCTCGGCGCAACCCGTGGACGAACAGGGACCCGACCCGCCGCTCACTTCAACGAGCATGGGTATATTGTACCCGTCGACGAGGCTAACGTCGTAGAAGTCCTGAGACCCGGAACCGAGGGTGAATTCCGCCAGGGTGGCCGGAGGTGTTGCCCCTGCCCCTTCGCATTCGATTTTCCCGGAGCCGCAGTCGCCGGTTTTGCATGAACCTTGACCCGACCCGTCAAACTCGCATCCTGCCCTGCCCCAGAATCGGCCGGACCAGCCCGTCGGAGCTTGGAAAGACCGGGAATCGCCCTTTGGGAGCTCAAATCCGGTGCTGCCTAGATCGGGGCTGCCCAAAATTCCGGGCCAGACAGTTTGGCCACACTTGTTCACGAAAGTAAATGTAGCTGCCGATACGCCTGCGGATATACCACAAAATTAAATATTAAAATAAGAGCTTGAATTGAAGCCATTGTTGCAGACATTCAAGAAATTAAACTGGTCATGGCGGAATGTGCCACTCGCCTTTACCTTTAGTACACATAAAAAAGAAGAGCACAAGAAAACTCCGGATCTTAGTACAGTAGACCCCATTAAAGCTGCTTGGTTCTTTTGACATCCTAACAACGACGGCCGGCCACAAAAGAAAGTTCAGGAAATTAATTAATTCCGGTGACTGACCAGAAGAAGTAGCAAATCAAATGTGGTGATGAAATGAATTAAAGTTTTAACGGCCGTTCCGGGGTGAAGAAATGGTAGAAAGTTCTGGAGGGTTGTGATTGAACCTGCGGCTTACGGGCACCACCCATGCAAGAATTAACTAAAGCTTTCCAACCCAGGGCAACAATGGAGTTCTACCGGACACGGTGACCGCCTGAAGACCAGCCAGAGAGGTGTGAATATTTTGCGGAAGTGAAGCTGAACTGAGTCGGTGAGCGGGTGGTGAGTGGGGGAGGGAATCTGGGTATTCGCTGCATTCAGTACATCTATATAAACACAGATGCCTGGTCCCTGTTCCTCTTTCGGGTCGCCGTTCATTTTTCTCCCGTCATATCTTTTCATTATATTAAATCAAAGTGATATTAGAGGGAAGTAAATTTATTTATTTATTTTTTTCTCTTTTTAAAGGAAAGAAAGAAACTAGGACGTTGGCTTGCATACAAATATAATAGAAACTACATATATTCCGACAACTTCTGAGTGCTCATCTATTAAACATGGTCTCATTCCTCTTTTGCTTATGATTTTTTTGAAGGAATAATGATACTTTTGGTCCCTAATGTTTGGGGATATGACACTTCTGATTTTTAATGTAGTAACTTTGACACTTTTGATCCCTAAAGTTTTGTTCCAATGACACTTTTGGTCCCTTTACCTGCTATTACTTGTTTTATAGGTAATTTGGAGTCAAAATATAAATAGTCTAAAATATTGGATTCAATCAAAAATTTTAAAAAATTCACCACCTATTGAAACAAAAAATTTGCGAGTATTTTTTAGAATGAAACTAATGTTGCCATTTTTTATTTTATTTTATCAAAGTAGGCATAATTTTTATGTGTGTTGGTGAATGCAATGATAATATGACACTTTCTTTTTTTAGCACCTCACAAAACTCACATCTTCTCAAGACTCCAAAGTTATTCACCAACCAATTATGCAACTTTGAATAAAAAAAATCCTGGCAGAACTTGGTATTGGTTTCCCTATTCCAACATAACATCAAAGCATTTTATAGCTATAGCCACAATACCAGTATACTAAATTACATTATCCAGAGACAGCAGCAGTTTCATCCTAAAAAATATTCACTATTTTTTTTGTTTTAATAAGTGGTATTTTTTTAAAAAAAATTTTGAACCCAATATTTTAGACAATTTATATTTTGATGCCAAATTACTTATAAAGCAAGTAAATTGACTAAAAATATCACTAGAACAAGATTTTAGGGATTAAAAGTGTCAAAGTTAATACATTAAAGACCAAAAGTGTCACCCCCCAAACATTAGAGACCATAAATGTCATTCTTCTATTTTTTGAATTTATATTAAATGAATATTAAATAATCAGAATAAGACAGAGAGAAATAGACATTATTTATCGAGTGCACGGTGATGGAGAATGGGGCCCATGATTTTTTGTTGATCAGCCAATGGGAATGGATCTTAGTGCACAACTTTATAATGTTGAGGACTCATTATGTTTGACGTGGCAGCAAATTTCGTAATGAGTAGGGGTGTCAAAAAAACTCACTAACCCAAAAACCGCCCAAATTTATTGGGTATTAACCCAATAAAACCCACTTTAAAAAATAATGGGTTGGGTGGGCTTGGGCTAAATATGTAATGGGCGGATTTAGGGTAGCCCATTGGGTACCCTAAAGCCCGCCCATCATGGATATCAAAAATACCCATCCACAATTACTCTTAAAAGTATAAATAAATAAATAAATAAATAAAAAACCAACAACTCACATACTTTAGTGTGCTCATTTTATTTTTTTCTTCAAACTTATTTTTTCTTTTTCTTTATTTTTCGTGTCCTACAATTACTTTACGTATTTTTCCATTTATTTTTTTATAATATTTTTAAATTACCTACTTATAATACGAATTCAAAATTCGTTCGGGTTTAAGGCCGGGTTCGGGTTTGGGCTGGGTCGGGCCGGCTCAGTTCGGGCCCAGTTTTTGACCGATTTCGGGGCGGGACCAGTTTCAACCCGGGCTCAGTTTTGGGCCTCGGGATCAGTTTCAGTTTCGGGCCTTGGGCCCAGTTTCGGTGTCGGGGCATGCACGGGTTTATATAAATATAAAAAAATTAAAATTTGTGTTTTGACAAAAAAATTACATACAATTAAATATAAAAGTATATAAAATTTAATATTTCAAATTTTAGAATATATTCAAAGAATTAAAATTCACTTTAAAAAAAATTAAAATGAAATTAAAAAAAATTTTAATTTTTTTTATTAATAAACTATTAAATAAGCCTTACATTTTTGTATAATGGGTATTATGGGTACCCATAGCTACCCATTACCCATTTGAGTTAAAATTATTAATTGAGTGGATAATGGGTACCCATTACCCATTAACTTAACACACATTTAATACCCGCCCAATACCCCCCAACCCGCCCGTTTGACACCCCTAGTAATGAGTAATGATATACTCAACAACAAATCATAGCAACTTTTTGATAGCAACTCATGTGGCATGCATTCATTGGTTACATTTTTATTAATATCAAATAATTAGCCAATGAATACATGCCAATGAATTGTTATCAAAAAGTTATTATGATTTGTTGTTAAGACTATCATTACTCTTTCGTAATTAAGTATGTCATCCTTGACAAATGGCTCTCATGCAATCATAACAACATTAACAATTACGTTATCAATCCGAATATTAATCTTTATCAGTTTAATCACTTCACTTTGAGTCGGTGAATGCTGCATTCATTTTCTTGCTGAAATAGGACAAATCGATATTTATGATGATCTTGGCAATACTTTTTGGAATTCGGTAGTATCATGAAATAAATAGCGGGGTTATCTCCTTTTCTACTTTGATATGTGCTTAAGTTATTAATAAAAAAAGATAACTAGCAAAAAATAAATCAAGGTTCAACGTTCATAAGACAAAATATCCGTATCTTAAAATTATGATACATAATAAGTCGTACATAAGATCTGAACTCTCGTGATAAGAAATGAAAAATGGTGATGAGAATGAGAAAGCTGCAAGCGTATGGGGGAAGTGAGATAGGTCATATCTAGAGTTTTAACCAATTAAGCTAGGAAATTATTGAACATAGGGATCTGATACCCTTACCCTACAAAAGAAAAGATCATGCTATTGCTGTTGCTATGTGGACAATCTTTAGTGGTGCGTGGTTGCTCAAGTTCTAGTTCAAGTTCAAGTTCAAGTTCAAGTTCAAGTTCATCTTCTTTCCTGAAATTTTTTTTTTTTTTTTTCCTTTCCTTTCCTTTCCTTTGCTAGTAGTATGTCAGAATGGTAGGGCAGTGGTGACTTGTAATATTACCCTTAGGAAGGAGTTAAAATGTGATGGTCGTCCCCCACTCCACTCAACATAACGTCTCTCAACTCTGAACCAATTCCTACTAGAGGAGTGGCCTCCTGCCACTATCACAAAACGAATTTTTAACGATACTGGTGGATATATAGGAAGACGAGTTGGTGGGGCTGCCTCCTTTTCCACCTATAATTAGTATAAATATTGTTAGTATTCAACTTTTTATAATCCTGCAAAATCTCAACCCGTCAGCCATCGCCAGTCTGTAGAATAGTTTCTAATTTCCTACCAGTACGGTTAAGTATCTCCTGATGTAGATTATCAAACAATACTTATGATGTTGTTCCAACAGCAATAATCGGTCTGCAAAACACAACAAAACAGCAAACAACAAACCAAATAGTTCGTTAGCAAAACTAATGTAAAAGGGTTAAGGCGTGTATTCGTTATCTTTAGGTGATTCAAACCCTTTCTGCAAAGAAGAATTATTTTTGATGCAGTAGAACTCTCGTAGCTTGTCACCCTCGAGATACAACATCCCAGCACACTAGCTGTGTTTTTGTAACAATTTGCACAATTCTTAGAAAAATAGAACAAACTTTTCTAACACTTTTTCTTCCTTGCCAAAAACTATATATTAGAGGGAGTTGAAAGAACATAAAGATTGCGTTGAAAAATCCTTGTAACTTGACTCACTTATATATTGATTTCCAGCAACGGAAATGGCAGCAAAGTAAATCCATAATAATTGAAAGAAACTTATGCTAAAATTATGCAAAAACTGTTTGACAAGTTATTGAGAAATTGCTGTCATTGATCAATGATTTAGAAATGGATGAATTCATATTTTGAATAATAAATCAATTTGAAAACTGGTTATTAATCAAATTGATAACAACCATAACCGAAGCATTCTTCCATCAACTTGATTCAATTATTTTTCAATGGCTTAATAAGAGAAATTAATATTTTTATTAGAATGTTCTAGCACATGATGATTAATAAAATAAAATAAATAAATAAATAAACCAAAAATAGCCAACGTCTCTGAAGGGAGTGGGGTCAGCAGTGTAGAAATCCACACAATTCTGTAGTGGATAAGTGTTAGCTCGAAAATGCCGTCGCGTTGGAATCTTGGCCACGAGGGCCAAGCGAAGTTTTGGCGTGTGAGGCTCCAAAATAATAGTCTTTCATGAGGAAAGACTTGAAAAAAGGTTTGGAACCGAAACTAGGAGGTTCGGGACCAATCTAGAAGGTTCTAGGGAAATCTGGATTTTCCTATGCCTTGATCTCCCAGCCGGTTACTTCTGGTTTTTCCCTTTTACCAGCACTAAGGAAGAATCCTCTAGAAGAGTCTTGAGGGACCTAGATGGTGAAAGGGAGGGTCTAGAAAGTCCTAGAACGTTGGAGAATGCTCTAGGCACGGTTCGAAGTCACGAGGGCTTTGGGTCGCAAGGGTGATCGCAGGGAGAAGTCTAGAAACTTCCAGAGAGGGCTGGAAGGCGCAAGAGGCTCTTGGAAGGTTCCGGAATGCGCAGGATGGTGCTGGAATGCGCGAGGCTTGGCGCGGAGGTGCTGGGTTGTGCTAGAGACTTCTAGAGACGGGCAAGGCTTAGGCGATGGAACATTCTAGGCGCAGCTACAATGTGCTTGGGCTAGGTCGGTTAGGGAAGGCTCTAGAACCTAAGGGAATGGGGTTGTCATCCCCTATTGCCTATCAATAGGTGAAGGGGCACACTTGTGGAGGCCCCGAGAGTTAGAGAGTCTAGCAAGAGTGTTAGAGTCTTAAGCCTCCTTTGTAAATGTAGCCCCTTTGAGAGAAATCCTTGTATAGCATTCTTTGAGGGAAGTGTGAACACAAGGTGAGCCAAAGTTTTGGCTAAGTGTTGCTGAGTGTGTGCTTGGTTATTCTTTCTGCATTGCTAGGGCGTTCGAGTCTTACTCCTAGTAAGTGTCCCAGTTAGCGTCCGAGCAAGTTTTCGAGTTAGCTTGCGAGCTAGCATGCGATTCGGCAAAGAGTTGTGCGAATCGTGTGGTGCCTCGGGGAGGTGAAGTTGTAGGAGTTTTTGCCAAGGAGGGAAAATTTCTATAGCAATAAGGAAGGAATACGAGGCTGAAACAGAATATCGGTGCCCCCGCTGCCTAAACCCAAGCAAAAGCGGTAGTGGCGGAGCCAGGCTCCTGAGGTCAGGTGGGGCAAAATATTTCGGTTAATTTTTTTTTTATGACATAATAAAATATAAATTTTCTATTGACAATTTTAACTTTGCCCCAAGTTTTTGTAATTTCTAGTGGGACAATTACTCAAAAATTCTTAAATTTTACATAATTTATAATATAATAATTAATAAGTGTGTTTTCAAAAAATAATTGCCCCACCAAAGCATAATGTGGCTCCGCCACTGAAAAGCGGCTGTTGGTGTTGTTGTCTCTCCGAAAAATTATTTGACGCATTCGCAATTCTTTAAAAATAGTACGGTAAACCTATCATAAATCAATAATTCAAAATTATATTAATTTACGGACTCTGTGTATCATTCTACATCGCATATTTTGTGCCTTGCATTGCATGCAAAGTGATCTAAATATCTCCACCATTAAACCGCAGCAAATTGAACTAATTGCTTGCTAATTACTTAAAGGGCAGAGTAAAAAAGAAAAAGAAAAGAGATACAAAGTGCATAAAAAAGGATGAATTGATCTGTATTTTGACCAGACACCAATTAACTAAACATTAATGTCCCACTTTAGAAGGGAAAAGTAAAATTAATCTTTAGTACTAAATGGTTCAAAGTTTACCACTCGTATTTTAAAATTTTCAAACTATAACACTTAAAATAACTAATTTATTAATGTATTTTGTCAGCGTCGTAAATTAATATAGTGTTTTTGCACCCCTATTTAATGATAACTCATGAGACATCACATTTCTGACAACATATCATCAATAAGGAGACTATATATATAACCAGCCCCTTTTTCTTCATTTAATCTAATTAATTAATTAATTAATTAATTTGCTGAATATTTATAATATAAAATAAAATACTTCCTTTAACATCTTGTGCAAGTGTGCATCCATTGTATTGAGATGAGGCGCATAAAGTGTAAATGATGAAGTGATAAGATTTTTTTTAAACTTTGGCTTGCTTTTCCCTCTCATCATCAGCATCTTCAATTCCATTTCCAGGACCCCTTTATTCATTTACCCCTGTCTGGATGTCTCTCCCTCCCCAGTTGCATCTGTAAGTTTTCAATGTTTTAATTTGTTTGTGTTTTAGTTTTGTTTTTTGTTTCAACGATAAATTTACTATGTTATAATTCATTTTTATGATGTTTAATATAAAATTTTACTATTTACTTACACATTTATACGATTGCTTTGATGAAAATTTTCTCTTTCGAAAACATGTTTTCAAAATCATCCCGTAACTGGCATGCCGTTATTCTTCTACATTTCTTTCTTTCAACTTTGATGGATGAAGAATCATTTGGCGTCATCATCCCACTAAGGCCATGCATATATATTGACAGTCGTAAAGAGTAAAGACATTCTTTCTTCGGTTTTGTCAGCTCACTTTTGGTGCTAGTCTGGAATGTTTTTCTTTCTTGATGCTAAAAGGTTGGATGGATTACATGTTTTTTTTTTTTTTTATGATAAAAAGGGTAAAATCAAGAAAGGAGAACTTAGGAATGGGCTTGTGCTCCAACGATTCGTGCACAAAACGAGCCACTCAGATATCGAGAATTTGACATTTTCATTTTAGCAAGCTATAAGATGTTAAAAGAGAAAAAACATGACTCCCTTTATTAAAATAAAATAAATTTAAAAACACAACTATTTATTTAGAACGGTCAAATATCATTAAAAAATAAAAAACAAAGATATTTCATTGCTTTGTAGCTAGTGGAATACAACAAGATTATTTTCACTATAGAAGTGGAATTAATAATTACATTCCTGGAGATATTTTTGTTTGATATTTCTTCCTATTTTCACACCCAATCTAGGTATATATGATGATGATAAAAAGTTCGTCTTTTATAGTGTCTTTTCTTTTTAATTTTCCTTTTCAATCTTTGAAGGAAGGACGATTTTTTTTTTTTTTTGAATTCATCATTGTATTTCATAGTTCTATATATTCGAAGGCAGAGGCTATGGGGAGGAGAATAACGAATTATGGGAGCCTCCTACATAGTCATGTCCTGTCAACTAGCACTCTAAATTGGCACAACTAGCAGAGGTAGAAATCGACGAAATAAAATGGCTCGCTATACTTCACAACCGTTGGGATATTAGCTCGTTCCTGAAAGAGGAATTAAAATGGCGAATTCCAGAGGGATGGATTTGATAGCACCATAGCAATTATGCACTGCTCCAATTTCTCAGCTTTTCCCTCAGAATGGGAAGAATAGGGAAGCAAGAAACAAAAAGGTGAGTACGTGCGCAATTTCGCTCAAGCTGGAAAGTGAGTTCCTTCCATATTGTCCGTTACATTACACTATCCTTACACAACAATATATCACCCTTTCTTTCTTTTTATTTTTTATTCTCCCAATAATATCTTTGTATTTAATATTTTTTCCCCTCAAATAAGTGAATTTTTTTAAATATGAAATGGAATTCCTGATTCTATACAAGAATTAAGATAAAGTTTGGCCTAATTGAAAGAAGAGTTGATCCTTACCAATAGAGTTTGGTATAGTGATATACCTTTCTTGCCCATGAGACAAGGCGACCAAAGGATCCTAAGATCAAATATCTGGTACGCTCAAGTCGGCAAATGACAACAATAGCAAGAGAGCATACAAGGAGTCCCCAGAAATTTATTATCCCCTTTCCATAGACCCCATGTAATAGAAATAGTATGATTAAGAAAGAAAGAAAAAACACTTAAGTGTCCAAGGCGAAGATCATTAGCTATAATACTCCGTACTACTACATTTGTTCTATTAGAAGAGTCTACTTTGACAAATATACAACTTATTATGAATGTCAAGGTACAATACCTAAAATAGTTAATTTAACACCATTTATTCCATTCATATCATTACTTTTAAATTATGAACTAATTATAAACTACACATGATTATATTAGTAAGGATATAAAAGTAAAAATTTTGAAAATGGACTCTTCTAATGGAACAAAAAGAAAAGAAAAAAAAATCAAAGTGAGCTCTTTTGATAGAAGAGAGGGAGTATCTATAACAAACTTAGGAGAATCCACCTCAAAAACTAGTTTATTAGGAAAGAGTCTCAAGTTCAATTTATACTACAAATGAAAGTCACGTACCTTTCATGTGAATACATGATTCATGACAAACCACCACATTTTTGTTCATATCTTCACAACATCTCTCCTAGGTCACCCCTTCAGCTTCACAGCGGTTCACTATGAGCGGCTCACTCTAACTCTGCTAGGTCACCCCTTCTCAGATTGCTCCCTCCGCAATGTGAACGATGCTTGGGGCGGTCTCTAATACCATTTGTCATAAACTTAGAGAAGCACACGTGAGTTCTCCAAAGTTCATTATCACTCTAGGGCCTGCTTGGTACATCGGTTTGGACTCAAGCCCATTAGAGTTGCTTGGTTCGGGTTTCAAAACAGTAGCCCATTCCCGAATGAATTTGTATCTATCGACATCCATGCCTATTCTCTGCGAGTCGCCTCGTCCCCCCATCTCAGCAACGCCGCTCGTCGTCGCTCCATCGCAGCAACGCCGCTCTTCTTCATCCAATCGATAATAACTCTTTGATTAGGATAATAAGCCCTAGGGGAGAAAAGCTCAAAAAGCCCTACCGCCACAACTGCAAGCACCACCATCAAGCATCAGCAGAGGACTGACTTTTTGCAGCCCTAGGTCGCATTTACAGTTAATGTTCTATTCTATGAAACCTCTCTTGTTCTGATTATATTTACTTCATTCTTTATGTTCTTATTGTTTTGCAATAGACTTACGTTAACCGCGAAGCTCAGCTCAGAAAGAATTTGCAGACTTTGCTTTTAAATACACATTTCCTTATTCTCTTTAGCCATTTTCCTTTATCTCTTTCTTATTACTATGCTTAAAATTTTCCAATTATATATCCTAATCAATGTGTTAGAGACTTGGTTGTACAGAATAATGTTGAAGCTCTATCTTTTTTGTCTTTTAGAGAAATTATTTGTTTGGGAGAAATAATGATTTGAAGAAGAAAATAACCTGTGCAGACTATGTGTTTATCAGAGAGGCAATTATTAGAAGAGCAAAGCATATTGTTTAATCTCTGTGTTTATTTCTGTGTGACATTTTTGCTGATAACGTTAATAGTAATACTAGTAGTGGATTGATTTTTTCATCTGGGCACCTACAAGATTATGAAATGCACTAGAATTTTATAGAAATGGTTAAGAATATGAATTTCCGATTGGTTGTTGCATTGCACAATTTCATGCATAAGCATTTGAGCGCCATCCCAGTAACTCAACTATGATAATGATGTTCTAGAGGAGACTGAGCTGTGTGTCCAGTCAACACCTCCTTGTTATGAAGAATCAATTTTTTTTTTCTTTTTTTGGTGCATTTCTTGCTAGTGCTCAGCTGGCTAAGAAATATAGTTCGTATATGTAAAACCATTAAAACAATGAGTTGTTCAGAGTGTGTCTGTTTCAAGCATATTGAAGAGATTGCATCTGTGTATACTCCTGTGCAGGATTAGCAATGGATGAGGATGGGTCAAACTCGGTTCGCAGAATGTCAACCCGGGCCCGCAAGGTTGCTCCAAAGATGGCCGCTGCACTTGCCAGCTCCGACAATCGAACTCAGGTTTGCCATAGTATTAGCTTTTACAATGATCCCATCTTATGTTTGTTGCTCCATGTGTCAGTAGTGATTTAATTTGGACGCTACTCAGGCAATGCTTGCTCGCCTAGATGCTTTAGAAAATGATAATGCCGCAATGGAGACGGCGCAGCAAATTGACGAAGACGATGAAGCTTCTCTCGATGATGAAGACCAAGGTCCAACCTTTTTTGAATGTACTAATAAGTTTAACATTGGGTGTAGGAATATGGATAATGGGATTGGTGTTAAAACTTTTGAAAGTTCATTAATCAGATTTTCTCTTTGCTTGCAGTGTACCAAAAGAAACAGTCTAAGGGCACAAAACGGAAAACCCGCCAAGCTAAAGCACTAGAGAATGCTAAAAGGGCCTCGAGAACGTTCCATGAGCTCTTACAGGAGGTATTAATTAATGCATACAACAAACTTTTAATTCTCCGCTCGATTGTTATTTGCTAATGTTTGTTCTTGAAACTAAAGCTTATGTTTGACTGAAATTTTGACTATCATTCTTTTGTACTGAAATTGGGTTTATCGGTGAGAAAGGAACTTGCTTGTTATTGTAGAAGTATAGTAAATGTAGTTTGTTAAATTAATGATCTTAGTTTGGTTTTCTTGTGTTGTGAAGATGTGTGCATCTCATTATGTTACTTTATGGCTTAGGCAAACCTGGAATCTTTGCCGCCACATGTACCCAGCTACTTGAGAGCTGCAGTAGGGCCTCCAAGTTCCTCATCGCGGCGCCATTTTTGCACTGTCTGTGGATTTATTGGCAAATACACTTGTGTACAATGTGGGATGAGATATTGCTGTATTAGGTGCCGGACTATTCACACTGATACTCGTTGCTTGAAGTTTGTGGCATGATTGGTTGAATCTTAGTGGATGTAACCGGGGAACTGGTTGGTTTTAAGTGTTACTGCCCATTTCATCTTTCCGTGATGGTATGTGTTCAGAAACAGCTTGTGGAAAATGTGGATTGTGGAGGCAGCAACATATGCGGAAATAAACAGCAAGAATGAACCAGGATATTTAGATACACCAGGTGCAGAGTTCGATAATGCAGTATTTTGTTATTACTGTTGCATTTTTGGGTTAGCTGCACTAGTAACACAGGCAGGCTGCATAATAATCGCCATAAATGGCTCTGTTTGCTAGTTTAGTTACGCTTATCGAGCTAGTACAGGCTCAATGTTGTATTGCTAGTGACTCAATAGCATCTCAAACCAATCTCTTATACTACTGTATATTGTTCATGTTAGTGTATATTGATAACTCTTTACATTAATCACGAAAAAAGTATTCAACTAGTTTTCATTGTCTAATATTCTCAGTTGCAGAGTTGCTTGTTGGTTTTGTTAAATACATAATGCTGATATGGATTCTTCTCACCTCCATGAGGAAAGATTTTGATTGATTAGTTATGTCTAGTGTTTACTTAGTTGCTCATTCGTGATTCTTGTTACTTGGATATCTTCAAGATCATACAAGATAGCAGCCCAAAAGCTAGAAGATTTCTTGTAGAAATGGGATTCTCATATTTCCCTTTCCTTGACCATTTGTGTAGGCTGCAGACGAAAATGTTAGGGGCAAGTCTCCCTCCCATGGCTCCATTTTTTGGAAGTCTCAACCAACCAGCAAGAAGACTGGGAATCCACCAAGGCCAACTGCGAAAGCTAAAGCCTCAAACCATGTGGAGATTTTCAATGGATATTCAAGTTCAACCACGTGGTTTGCGAATTCTGGTACTGAAAAAGAAATGGACAACAAGTTTTGAAGGAAATTGAGACAGCATGTGTGGCAGAGAAGGCACTTCATAGGATGTTGTGGGTATACACACATGACTGTGTGAAACTTGCGACACAAAATAGGTGTTGATTTTTGATTGATTGGGTTGTCCATTGCACTAGAGAATACCAAGAAAAGGGATGAAATATAGCCCTTCAAATTCTTTGTTTAGCCTTTTGCCTACACTAGTAGTAGTATGTCTCGCATAATTTATCCTATAATTCGTTTACGGTCGTACTATTTCAAATATGACTTTTCTATTGAAATGGAAGAGTGCCGTGAGACTGTAACCGATTCTGTTGGTTTTTTGTTCTGACCCTTCTCTTGGTTCGCTTTCCTAGGGAGGGGCCTTCGTGTTTACCAAAGAAAGAAAAAAAAATCAATCGAGTTTCTAGCATTAGTGACGAATAATGAATGACAAAAGTTGAAGTCCTCAAATTGCAGTTAACAGTAGTTATCTTTTCCTATCCCAGCTGTGTGTTATCTTTTGTTCTGATTCTTAATTTTGCCGAAAACTTTTACAAGTAATTTTCTTTAACTTTCCATTTGAATTGACATGAAGATGTAGTTATATATTATCCTTCGGTTACATTAGAAGAGTTATGTACAATACTCTTTTAATGAGATGGAGGAAGTATATGTCTGAGGCGATGGAGATTGGTTTCTTAACATACATTATATATATTGGTGCTGGTGCATGCTTATAAGGTAGAACTTGTCAATTAAACGTAAATAAAGTGCAAACGAATTAACTATAAAGCTAGGCCACTCTTGTAAGCTTGATCTTAAGAGGATACACACGAAAGGGGGCTTCAGCAACGTTAAATTATCAATCGATTAGTACTGTCTGGATCGTAAAGGTTAAGTTTCCCAGGATTCTTTTCTTTTCTTTTCATGGAGACCAATAATTAATTTAATACACGCCATTTTTGATAACTGTTATTGGAGAATAACATTTTTGGAGATGAGATAACAGAAAGGTGCCCAAAAAAATGAAAGAGAGAATAAAGGCTGAATGATGATGATGATGATCAAGATTATACCATGAAAAAGTTTTGTTTTTCCTCAGTTTTATCATTATTAATAAGTAGGGGGTGTCAGTTTCTGACCTAACACGATATAAACGGGTTAAGGGTTGAGTTTTGGAGGGTTCGCTATTTATATGGATCGGCCCGAATAGAACAATTAACTAAACTGGTAAAGTTATGGTTGAAAATATCAACATGTGAACTCATAACCCGAACCCGACACGAGTAATTTGTACTACCACATGAATCCAAAAAATTCGCGCGTTAAATGAGTCAATACGAATAACACGAGTAACTAAACGGGTAAAGTAAGTGTTAAGGGATGTTAACACGGGAACCCGCCAACCTAAACACAATAACCAAACACGACCCGAATTACCACCGTATCTACTATAGTTTAATTATATAAACAACCATTCAGGCCTGCAGACTCAACTGGAAGCTGGCTTTTGATCATGTTATCATCTAAGATTATGGCCCTTTTTATCTTCTCCTCTTTTTCCCTCTTTTTTATCTTTCCTTACAAGTTTCAACAAAACTTCTAGTGGAGACTTGCATGAAGAATGAATTAATGATCAAATCCCTCATAATTATAGTGCAAAACAACTCTTAATTAGATAGCTTTAGTTGACCTAAATATATATATATATATATAATTAACTTATATTCACACTTACCCCTAAAATTAACTCTTAATACTCTTTTCTTAAAATATTGTATCGTCTGTGTATCACTTATCAAAACGATTGATCGAATTGCTCTCACTCACAAAGAATGAAATGATAACTTTTTATCAGTGTTGTTTGGCCTGGCCCGGCGGGTCGGCCCGCGACCCGCAGGTCTTGCCGGGCCAAATTATAAGGGCAACCCGGATGTGGGGTGACCCGGTCAAGACCCGGGGCGGACCGGGTAGACCCGAAGAGCTTTTTTTTTTTTTTTTTTTAATTGAGGGACTTTTTAAAAATTTTGGCTTTAGTAGGGATTGAACCTTGGTCTCCAATATAAACAATAAGAGTACTTATCATTAGACCACAATGACTTGTTTGATTATTTTTGTGCAAAATAGTATTTTAACTCATATTTTAATATGAATCATGGACTTTCTAATAATAATATATTAATTGAACCATCTAAACTAATGTTAATCTCATTGTAATTCCTTACTATTTATAATTTTAAGACTATAATTTTTTATTAGTTGTTTTCTTTTCATTTAAAGCTTGTTTAATTTTGTCATGTATTAATCTAAAATACGTTTTCATTTCTTTTACATCAAATTTTATCTTTTTTTCCTAAGAAAATGTAGTAATATAATTTTTAGAATATAATTAATATTTTATCATTTATTTACTTATTGAGTTTTATAGTAATAAATTTTAATGTTTAAGATACTTGTAAAATTCGAAAATATATATAATTGTTGTGAAGAAAAAATATTTTAACTAATATTATTTATATTTTATATATATTTATTTATTTATGACGTCATCCTGGTTGACCCGGGTCGTGTAACCCTTGGGCCTCGCCGGTGGCCGGGCCGAACAACATTGCTTTTTATTGCTGAAAATTTGCTAAATTATATATTATATCTTTTTGAAAATAAAATAAAAGAGAGTAGGAGGTAAAGGAACCTTTTGCTATATAAATATATCGAAGATGACAACATTTGTAGTGATCGGAGGTGATAGATAAATATGGATGATGATCTAAAAAGGGCATAAATTTGAGAGAGTGGGTAATCAAGTGTTCTTCCAATTGTTTCCTTGTTATCATCATTCTTTCTTTTTTATTTTTTTATAACGATGGTTATGACTTTTTGCCTTATACAATAAGGAGACGGTACAACAATAAAGGATTATTGACAAGGTTGGAGACTGTTTTGGAAGAGAGTGCATGCATGCTGCTGTTTATATATCATGCCTTCAAGGCGAAACTGTTTGTCTTAGAAAATCGTGTCATTGTATTCGAGAAGAGTTACCATGATTCGATCCGTGAATCTTTTACGTCCCAATTGATTATTATACTAATTGAAAATATTGAATAAATCTCCCAATTGATTATTATACTAGTTGAAAATATTGAATAAAGATGAGAAATATAATTGGTAGAATCAAGTTTTGAAGGTGACGCGCAAGCCGCAAAGTCCAGAAATTAAACAACAAAAACAAATGCGACTTCAAATATACGATTGAATTAAAATACATTAGTTTAAGAAGTCAATTCAAGAAGTTTCGTTGGGCACAATTTATCGTGTGTAATCCACCCTTTTCTGATGTGGCATAAACAATTATATATTATTCTTACGTTTGTTTTTGTAGTTAGCCTTCTTGTTTTTTTAGCTTTTTTCCATTTTCCTTAACACGATAACGTTTTATATTCATTATTTCACTTCAACTTAGAAAACTCAATTGAAATATTGACACTAAAAAATGGATTTCACGTATAGACTAATTTGATCAACTACAACTTGCTCATTATTGGAGTATATTGGCCAATGTTTTCATTTGATTTGGAATTAAAAAGTATATAAGAAATATAAAAATATTAAACGACTGTTCAAACCTAGATCTCCACCGAGGCTCCTGAGCTTGTTCGCCGCCGCGATACCTACAGTCGGGATTAACTCCCCTATTCCACTCCGATGCCTAAGTTACTACCTCAGCAAATATCGCATTATAGAACTAGCTCAGCCATAATACATTACCTTGATCTGGTGTAGCGATCAAGTATTTATAAGCGGTACGGCTTCAAGTAGCTTGTAAGAGAAGCAACGTGCAACATCAGTTGATGACGTCGCCGAGAAGATTCGGAGGAAATCTTCCTTTATCCAAGCATAGCAGCCTCCTCGATCGAGGGGGATCACAGAGGGTGGGCCCCCACAGGGAACCCACTTGTGGGGCCCACCCCCTGTGTGAAAGGGCACATCGTGTCCTCCGACACAGGAGATCTCAAGTGTCCTCGATCGCCGTGTAGAACCAACAAGGAAATTACATGTGTTCGGCGCAAGTGTCAAAATTCGAAAAGGTCCATTCTAAATTCCTAGGCTATGTGTTGAGCTTCGCTTCTTGCAGTCTTAACTGTCGATCTGGACGTTGTCTTGCCTAGCCTGGCGCGATTTATATATTCAACAACAACCATATATTCGTTTTTAAGCATTATGGTTGATGGTGTATAATACTACATCAGAGAACAATCACACATGACCAAATTATGATTGTTTTACACAATCTTTACTCTTTATTTTACCCAGTCCCTTGGCCAATCGGAGTTTGTCCTCGAGATACTACTCCCAACAACAAATCTGACAATCTCTTTATCTTGCAGAATTAGAGTCCATGTGAACATCATCATCATCATCATCAACCCCTTTAAAATTAGGATAGTACAATGCACCAAGATTCAACATAGACTAATCGGTGACAACCAAAGCAAATTGCAATTGGTTATCTCTTCTAATGTCATCATTGTCATTGGAACGAGTTATAACATATTCTTTCCATATTACTCCACCCACACCATTTATATATATATATATATATATATATACATATATATATATTATATAAACATGGGATACTTTGCAAGATCAAGATAAGGTTGTGACTAAGAATATCACTAATTAGTGCTTTGGAATGGAATTTAAATCAAAGAAGAAAAGTATATATAGGCGGCTAAACCACCCTATTTGTATTTGATTAGTTGCCAATACAGAAGAAATTCAACCCAGTTAGTTCACTACCACTAGCTAACCTTAGCTTGCTTACCTTTTAGCCAATTTCCCATTCTTCTCTTCTACCACTCTTTTTTTTTTTTTTTTATATATAAAGTATAAAATAAAAATAACTAAAAAAATTAAACATGAAGGCGTGAATCATTCAACTACGCCGGCACCCCGCCATTTGTGTGTGTCCTTTTCCAAGTTTGATTTCGTCACCAACCATTACGATGTCGTTTTCACTTGGGCCTTTCCCTCATTCGTCTGTACAATTTCAGTGTCACATCGGTTAAAAAATCCCTTTCACTTTGAAGCCGGACGAGCACAGTCACGAAGGCCCATTGGACAATGGGAGAGCCCAACCCAATCAGTAATTAATTCAATCGCGGCGGCGAGGCGGTCCGTTCAAGGCCGGAAACTGCCGAATATCACCACCACAACCGCCCAGAAAGTTGCGACGAGACACGGCACCAAGTGGAAGAATGGACTCAGAATTAAAGAAACGCCGCCGCTTGTGACCAAGGAAACTTCCCTCGCGCCGCCACTGCCTCCGCCGCCGGTTTGGGATCCGGATGCTTTCTCACTGCATTCCCAGAATCATAAAACATAGAAATTGTCAACAAATTAATATTAATATGTTAGAACGTGACGTAGTACGATAAAAATTGATAAAAATTGGTTCTTTGGACTGTAAGAGAGGCTCTGCCTAATTATTGGATTATGTAACGTGAAAACCACATAATTAAAGTGAGTCCAAATTTAGCCTTGTTTGGCAAAAAAATAAAGCACAATCAGAGATCAGGTGTCTGCCCATTTCTGTCAAATACAAAGGGACAGCACATGCCCTCTTTTTACTTCATTTGTCTTCTTTGTTTACTCTAAATTCAAGCCATGCCATTTTTTCCTTTTTTGGGAGAAAGTTGGGCATGGGCCTAAATAATAGATGGGAGACAAACTATTGATAAAGTTGCATTTTTTTAATTTACTGGATTAGCTAAATGAATCATATCTTTTTACATTGTATGACGTATACAAGTTAAGCAAATAAAAATGGCTCATCAACTGTTAATGAGCTGATGGGTCATGGAATTTGTCAGTAAGGTGAAAACTTGAGATTCAAGAAAAGTGAATAATGATAACCACGCAAGTTGGCATGCAAATTGGTGTAAGTTGCACATAAGTGATTAGGAACAAATTGCAAACTTAAAGATCAAGCCATTATTTTAAAAATCGATTGAGGTGGTGATAATGACAGGGTTTCATATCACGAAGGAGAATAATTTTTCAAAAAAAGTAGAACAAACCTACCTGGATGTTGGAGTTGGGCAAAAATTGATGATGTAATCGGCAGAGGCGCAAGTGAAAGTGCTGGTTTGGTCGTCGTAAGCATAGCTGTATGCGCGTGGACACGAGCCCTTGAAATACTGAGAGTAAGTGCTGGGGGTGCACGTCTGCGGCGTCGCGTAATCGCCGCTGCAGCAATACTGCGGCTGATCGAAGGCTTCGCACGCGCTCTTGCAGGCAACGCACTCGCCGTCGGTGTTGCTGCTGGTGTTGCCCATCAGCTTCAGATCCGACGGGCACCCGCTGTTAAGGTCGCCCACGCACCCTGTCGTGGTGCAGTTCCCACCTGGCCCACCTCCCTGTGGGACCACAAGCATGGGTAAGTTGTAACCGTCTACCAAGCTGACGTCATAGAAGTCGAGCCCGCCGGCTCCGTTGAGCGTGAACTCAGCGAGAGTAGCCGGCGGGGCGGCGCCTCCTCCCGAGCATTCGACCGTCCCGGAGCCGCAGTCCCCCGTGACGCAGGTGAACTTCCCGGTGGCGGGGTCTTCGCTGCAGAAGGTCCGGCCCCATAACCTGCCGGACCACCCGGAAGGGACGTCGACGGAAGTCGATTGCCCGGGGTTGAGAGCTAAACCCGTCGTGGAAAGAGGAGCTGTTCCGGCGCCGGATAATAACCCCGGCCACACCGTGTAGCTGCACTGGTTTACCAACGTAAATGTCGCCGAAAATACACCTAAAAACACACAATTCAACAAATGAAGGTTGGGAAAAACGTTGTTGAAGCATGCAACAATTTAAACTGGAAAACTTACCGGAAAATGAAGAAAGCAATATTTGGAAGAGGAGGAGGAGAGGAAATGAAAGATAAATACGCCTAGTCATTTTTTGTTTCAAAATGGATTACAGCCGGAGATCGCTCGGTTTTACGCGTACATGTATATCTCTATATATTTGGGGGGTGGAGACGGGGCTGGTGCCGTCACGTGGGGGGAGGCTGTGGCGGTGATGGAGAATTATAATGAAATACACCGCCACAGTGTAAGTCGGCGAGGATGAAGGGAGGAAGGAAGGAGGCGTCAGTGGATAGGAGCAGAGGAAAGAAAACAGGGAAAATGGGCGTCAGATTTTTTTACAAGATCGAGGGCGGGAGCTTTGATTGAAGTTGAAGGACGGCGGACTTAAATAGAAAAAAAGTATAAGAAAATTCAAAAAATTTACTTTAAAATATGTACAACTTATTATACGTTGTGAGATACAATATTTAAAATAAGTAATTTATCATTATATTTTTCACTTATATTCTTACTTTAAAATAATATGTTCTTTAAATATGATAAGATTTTTTTAAAATTAAATTATTTGAATAAAACAGAGAGAATATTATTTTAATATTTTATGAATTTTAATGTCGCTAATAATAATAATAATAATGAAGAGGCGCTCTTGGATATTACGAAGAGATGAGAGAACTGATTGGACCCTGGATCCACTGGATTGGACGGTTTCATTTTGTTTCTGATGATTTAGGCCCTTCTTCTTCTTCTTTTTTTATTTAAGGAAATACTCATTATATTTAGCGCAAATGACAATTACTCCCTTGTGATTTAGTGTTTGTGACATTTACCACCTTGTGATTTGAAAATTCTATGTTACCTCCTTATGGTTTTGGACTAAAGCGTCAACTTAACGGAAAATTCGCTTAGTGACAGAATTTGAGATTAAGACGATCAAAATGAGCAAGTGGGATAAGAAAAAGCTGATAGCTTGCTTTATTTTCCCAAACTAACCTCCCAGAGTCAGTTGTCTTCACGACTTGATCAATAATCATCCATCACCAAAAAAACACTCGTCTCTTCCACCACCACCATCCCCCAATCATCGTTCTTGTCCCCGAATTAATTTCCTTTAATTTCTCTTTCTATTAGTTTATTATTAATGGGATGGACAAAAAAAGAAGCTACCATTCTGACCAAGTAACTGGAAGATGGCCAAAAGGAAGAAAGCGGCTGTGTAAGATTCCGGCTTCCAGAAAAAGTTTAGTTTGCTGTTGAAACCCGATAGCCATGGGATATGCTCTTGGGAAACTTTTGGGTCAAAATTTTCCAAGTATTTGTGACTATTCTCATATGTTGATTGAGGGGAAAAAGATTTGAGCCTGTAAAATTTTGTTGAATTTGCTAATCGAGATTTGCGCTTTCTCGTATTTGTCACGAGAGACTAAAGAGTGAGTTGATAACAGTACAAATTTACAATGAAAAACATATTCCAGCTGCTTGGAGTATGCTCTCTGCGGTGTTGTTTTATTTTCCTATTTCCATTCTTGTTTAATTTTTCTTGCTAATAATTTATCGGAGAAGTGTTGATACTCAAATGTACTGGCTAAATGTGTTGTTTCATTCTTCTGTTGGTTTTGGCCCCATTGTGCATGGAATTCCACTAACAAAGCTATATATTTTGTGTTGTTTCAATTTTTTTTTTTTTTTCCTGATTGATCTTGATGAATCAATCTTACAAAGACAGTATATGGTGTTGTCGGTGAGTTTTTGTTTGGCAATTTTCTTTTTTAAGTGTTTAAGGTTATTTTTGGTAGTTCATCTATCTTGGATTTAACTCCGTTACTTGTTGAATTTTCCATCCATGTGAAACTTTAGTCCAAAACCATGAGGAAGTAACACAGTATTTTGAAAACACGAGGGGGTAACTGTCGCTGACACTAAACCACAAAGGGGTAATTGTCATTTGCCCTTATATTTATTAGAGTAGTTCAATTTTAAAACTTATTTTTAATATACAATAACTAATTGTCATTATTTATTTTACTGACGTCTTTATTTTTTTTAAAATTATAGGATTAATTAGATGACTCATTATTAGATTAGTAAATATTTTTTGGAAAATATGAACCATAATTGACTGTGAGAGAGACACAGAGTGGGCTCCATGTCTCAGTTTGGGTCCCACTCCTCCTTGAAAATGAAAATCATTGTGTTGGTGAGGTAAATTAAAATTATCTATTTTTAGCGGACCTTGTTTGTTTTTGGGCCACCAGAACTCTACAAATGAAAAACTTTGATGACTCTCCTCTCTGTTTATGTCTTCAGGATTGAGAAGAAAATGGAAAAAGACTAAATTGCAGCATTGCATATGAAATGACATATGCACGAAACAAACAACATGTGATGTGACCGACCGCCTTCTAAATTAGATTTACTTACACCTCACCTCCTACTTCTACAAGCTCACTAGTATCAATTCAACTTATATATTTATGTTTCATTTGTTTTGTTGTATAACTATTATAAAAGCCCTATATTTGCTGCTTTTTTTCGTTCCCCTAAATTAATCATATTTGTCTAGCATTCTCACGATACAAATACAATTTCAAAGTGAACTCTTCGCAACGATTCACACTCCCCGGCAATTGAGAGTGTTGCCTAAGCCCAATTTCGTCCTTCTTTGAGTGGACGGACGCCTTCTCGATTGGGCTTTTCTACAGACCAAATCCTCTTATGAGTTGGACTTCCAAGACTCGTACGAATACCAATACCAGAACACCAGTTCCACGCTTATTAACCGTATTTTATCTTCAGGGTTTTGATGCTGCATCAACATTCATTCAAGAAAATAGTTTATCCTCTTCATTTGCAGAACACACCCATGAGATCCAACAAAACAATCTGATATTGGCAGCTCTCACAACTCCTTCCCCCCCCCACAAAAACTTCTAGTCTGACTACTTTTTTTATGCAGTTCCAGGAAAGAAAGATTCAAGACTCGCTTCAATGTTATTATTTTGTCCTACAAGAGTCCAAAATATTTGTTCAAAAGTAACAGAGATGAAATGTTAAAGCCAATGGAGACTTAAAAACTTCCCATGAATATGATAGCCCATCACTAACAACAACCACTAAGACCCATCTATCTAATCTAATAAGACCAGTTGCTGCATAACACCAAATGTATGCCATTAATTACACAAAACCAACATCACACAAACGCCAGACAATCACCAAAACATGTTAACGTCAATCAATCTCAAACCATAGGCAGAGAAATAATTGCCTCAAATTTATGTCAGCTAAGAACATCATCATAAACTACGATAATCGCCAACCGATGCACATTGTTCAAAAGAAAATTATATCAACGCTTATAAATTACTATTAAGAAATCAGATATGATCCAATTAGGCATAAGTGCCATAAATAAATAAAACAGAAAGTATCATCAATACAGCAACACTTGAACCGAACCACCACTCTTATATACTTGTATACCAATCAAGAGAGTAAAAAGTAGCTGTCTTTCACAAAAAAAATAGTGGATCGCCAAAGCCAAATCAACCATAACAAAGACTACTCCGCAGAATCAACATGCTATCTATATATTCCACCGAAACATCAGTAGCAATAAAAAAAAAGAGCATGCTTTAGAAACTAGTTTTAATGAACCAAATCAATGCAAAAAGGGGGAAGACCATTTACTACTACTATGATCTTTTAAGCGTTGTTAGTGCATTCCCTTGCAAAGTGTCCCATCTCTCCGCAGTTGTAACACTTGCTCCCACCAACGTTAAACCTAGAGAAACCACCGCCACCTCCTGCACCTCCTCCACCGCCACGGGTACAGTCCCTCGCCATGTGTCCCTGCCCACCACAGCTAAAGCACGTCCCTGCACCACCGCCTCCACCACGGCCGCCGCTGCCACCTCGCGTACAGTCTCTAGCCATGTGACCAAATTCACCACAGTTATAGCAACCGCCACCACCGCCGCCGCCGCCCCCACCTCCTGCTGCGACCCTATCACAGTCCCTAGCAAGGTGTCCAGGCCTGCCGCAATTGTAACACTCCCCACCAACACCCATGCCGCCTCCGCCGGATGCCATCCTATCACAATCCCTAGCCAAATGCCCAGTCCTCCCGCAATTATAACACTCACCACCCCCTCCGCCCCCACGGTTGTACCCGTTCCCATTCCTTCGATTATACCCTCCCTCAGAGAACCCAAACCCGCCACCGCGGCCGCCACCCCTACCACCGCCGCCACCGCGAGCCCGATCAACGGGGACTCCATTAGGGCCAGTGACATCAACAGCCTTAGTCTTGTCATTCTCTAAGGCAACCAGAAACTCGACAACCTGGCCTTCCCTGAGAGAGCGGTAGCCCTCAGATCTGATCTCAGATTGATGAACGAACAGATCCTCGCCCCCATCATCAGGCTTGATGAACCCATAACCCTTCTGATCGTTAAACTTGGAAACCACCCCCCTGGACCTCGCGTTCTCCTCCGCCATTGATCCCAACAAACCCAACAGAGAATAAATTCCTTAGATTAAACGAGAATTTATAAAGGGGTTTTCTTGGTTGGCTAGCTAGGCAAAAGAGAGAAGCGGAAGAAGCTGAAGAGAACCCTAAACGCCAATTCGGCGCTTAAATAATGTTCTAAACGTAACCAAAACCAAAGGATTAGTGAGAATAACTCAGAGAATTAGGGCTTCTTTAGTTCTTTGGAGTTTTTTTTTTTTTTTTTTTTTTTTGCTTCTTCTAATTTTTATTTAAATTTAGAAAATTAAATAAATAAAAGAAAAATAAAAAAAAAAAGCCGGTTTTTTGGTTGAGTGTGGGGTAGGTATGCGGTGAGGGAATTATGCAGGCTAATGCCCAAAAATTGGGAACCCGTGAAGAGTACTCCCCTTTTGTTTTCTTTTCCAATTTGATATTTTATTTTTTTTTATTTTTATTTTTTTTTGCTAATCTCCTACTCTATAACAAGGTTTTGGCTACATTAGAAGGGCTATTTTGTTTTATTATTTTGATTGGTGAAAGTACTAAATGAGACAAAAGGATGAAATCGAGCAATACGAAACGTAACTGAAAAAATGTACTAATTTCGTGTAAGAATTAGTAATGAATGGCTTCCATAGATCACATTGTGACTTGACGGATTGGTGAGACAATTATTACTTCCGAAATAACATTATATTTTGCTTTAATATAAAGTAAGAAACACATGGAATGAGACAATTGGGCAATGTTCTATTTCCTATAAATTTTGTTTAAATTGACAAATAAATTTCTTAATTTTAAGAAAATTTCAATGAAACTCCATGATTTGAGTAAACTATACCAAATGAAGCTTGCAATTACAATTGGTAAAAGAATTTAAACCATACTAGTCAAAATAGTTTGTTTTGTAATTTAATCAACTAACAGGGTTCCTTTGATAGCTTCTTTAAATCACTATTTAAATTTTCCTTCATAAACAAGAAGAAAAACACTATAAATAGGAAGAAAACTCTGTTATTACTCCGATTAAGAAGCCTAACATTTAAAACAAAAAATAAATGAAAAATAGCAATAACGAATTAAAGCAGAAAATAATGAAAGAAAATCTTTTGTTGTACAATTGCTCATAGCTCAATCCTCCATTCATCTCCAAAGAAAATAGAAAAAAAATAAAAATAAATAAAAATCACCCATTTTTTTATGATAATTCAAAATGCATCTGTCAGTTACGCATAGAAATAATATGACAATAGAAAACGGACAACAAATTTATTTCAAAATAAAATTTCTGCTGTTCAATTACATTCTACATAGTCGGATTTACCTAACATTGCAATTTAGCTCCATAATAGCCCCCAAAATTGTAGATTAACCAAACTAAGCAAGGGGAGTTTTGCACATACAAAAACGCAACCATATAAAACAAAGGGATTTTAAAGTATTTTCGTGTCAGTTTATGTCACGAACCGGCCGGCCCCCAAAAGAGATCGGATCATCTCCAAAGAGAGGCAAATAAAATAGTACAAAGTGATGATTTGAAAATTCAAAAAGAAAATATAAAACTAGAAACCCAAAGAAAAGGGAAAAAAATTTACCTATCTACATCAACGCAGAGAAAATCACATAATAATGACGATGATTTATAGTAGGATTTGTACAAGAAAAAGCAAGAATTAGTAGACTTCCACGTTCCATTGCTCAGCCTTCTTCAACTGTTTTTTGTACTCCAACCAATCAATCCCTGCAAACCACAGCAAACAACAATGGTTCATCAAGTTTTCATTTCTGCAGCCAATATTTATAGGCAAAACTAATTGTCTTCGCTCGTGAAAGGTTGAAGGAATAATGTTGTCACTATGTTTTCAAACCCGACACTTTTAATAGGACGGGAAAGTGACAGACAAGGGGAATAAAAAACACAGAGAGAGAGAGGGGAGAATGTTGTCATATGTTACCATCTCTGGCAGCCAATGAGACCATAATGTCATCAATTCCCTTCTCCATTCCTTTGAGTCCACACATGTATACAAAAGTGTTGTCTTTCTTCAGTAATTCCCACAACTCTTCTGCGTATTGAGCCATCCTCGTTTGGATGTACATCTTTTCACCTTTCTCGTTCGTTTGCTCTCTGCTGACAGCAAAGTCTACTCTGAAATTGTCCGGGCTTTTTTCCTTCATCTTCTCGAATTCCTGTTCATCAAAACCCAAATATCCCACAAACAGTTTAATTCCGATTAATCCCAGCTGGATCCTTTGATAAGGGAAACGTTTCAAAATTGCTGAATTTAACGCATTACCTCCCTGTAAAGCAAGGAACTGCTTGTTGGAACCCCCAAGAAAAGCCATGCCAAGCCATTGAACTGAAATTGCGAAAGTTCGCATCAGTACTTTCTTTCATGTGTGAAAAATGCTATCTAAGGGCGGCCTTGTTACTTAGTGTACAGTGTAATAGTTAGCTAGTTCAATCATTGCTCAAGAAAACGGGACTCTTTGAATGAGACGGAGGGAATACATTATAAGAACAACCAACACAAGAAGCAATTGCAGATATCCTTTTACAATCACCTATATAACATTTCAATGGCCTCTATTCATAAATCAAAGAAAATTCATCCTCTTCCTAATCACCTTCTGTGGAATCTTTGGAGGGATAGTAAAATTGTTAAGAAAATGTTCATGACAGCAATTCATAGTACCTTGTAATCGTCGTGCTTCTCAAAGAACATTTTCCATAAGAATGCACGGAAAGGAGCAATTCCTGTTCCTGTGGCAAGCTGCAAGAACAATTTCAATCATGACTTTGTGTTTCTTTACCTTAATTTCATGATCAGGCATCAAACAGAAAACTTGATCGAGTCAATGGTACCATGACAACAGTAGCATTTGGATCCTTTGGCATGAGCATTTCTTTCCCAACAGGTCCTGTGATCTTCACTTCAGCTCCAGGTTTCAAGTCACCTAACAAAAACCATAACATATTTGAAGAAAATTCTACTGTGTTTTACTTAAGGATCATATGAGGGAGTCCTGAATGCTTACATAAGAAGTTTGAACAAACTCCTTTAACGATTTCGCCTTGATCATTGGTGTAAACAAGCCTTTTGACGCACAGAGAGACCTTAAAGGATTAAGTTGCAAAGTCTTAGCAACAGGAAATGAGAATCTCAACGAATTTCGACAGAAAACACTGAATTAAAACGGGACAAACATGTACACTTTTTTAGCAAGAAACATACTGTCTTGGAATCTCCAAAATCACCAATAGCACTGCTAGCAATTGAGTACAACCTCAGCTTGTGAGGCTTCCCATTCTTATCAACTCCATCCGCTATAACCCCAATTGATTGACCTTCTCTATAAGGGATTTCACCTAGTAAATCCAATTTCCATTACTCAGCCAAGACTAACCACAATTCCATTGCACATTTCTAAATAGCTAAAGCAGTTTTAATGGGATAATAATACCTTCAGTGCTGAAAACCATATGCCATGTTTCTCCAGGAGCATCATCACCGGTGATCTTGGTGTTAAGAAGGCATCTCCCAACATAGGGCTCCTTCGGCTTGTACTTGTTCACCACAACACCTTCATCGTCTTTCTTGGATTCCTTCACAACTTTCGCCGGTGCCTCAGTGGTGACCTGGGCTCTGATGGTCACAAATTTCCCACCTGCAGACGACACATTTCTATAATACAGAGGAACCTGCAACCACATTAAGACAACACAAAGAAACAATCTTTAACACCGCCAAGAAAACGGAAGCAAACATCATTTCAACATTTCATCCCCATCCCATCTCATATAAATTAAACCTTATTAAAGTTGATCCTCTCCGGTGAAAGAATGGAACTTTTAGCAGAAAGAGAAGCGGCGGACTTGGATGATGGAAGAGACACTGCAGCACTGACTGCAGTAGCCATGATTGATTGTAGTGAGAGAAAAGAAAGATCAAGAGGGAAGTGAAAAAGTTTGATAAAAAACAAGAAGAAGAACAAGAGAGGGGGAAATCAAGAAACAGGAAAGGAAGGATCTTTGGTGAGGATTATGGATTGAGTGGATGAGATTGGAAAGGAAATGCAGTGGCTGCTGTGAGGATAAGGAAAATATGCAAATGAACGACTCTGATTTCTGTAATATTGAGGTCAGAAATCACAATCTGTGGATGTTGATTCCTTGATTCATAATTCCTCTAACAAAAAAAAATAAAAAAATATCACTTTAGCGCGCCATTCTTCTATGAGGGAAAGGGCTCTTTTGAAAAAAATATTGTATTAGTTCATCTATCCTGTTATATTAATGCAACAGATTAATCAGAATAAATATAAGTAAATCCGTAAAAATCTAACTAATATAAGAAAAAATTGCCATCGCGTTGGACAAATCAAGTACCGAAGTTAGGAGTGGCAAAAAAACCCACTAACCCAAAAACCGCCCAAGCCCATTGGGTATTAACCGAATAAAACCCACTTTAAAAAATAATTGGTTGGGTAGGCTTGGGCTAAATATATAATGGGCGGATTTAGGGTAGCCCATTGGGTACCCTAAAACCCACCCATCATGGGTATCAAAAATACCCATCCACAATTACCCTTAAAAGTATAATAATAAAAAAAAAAAAAACCAACAACTCATATACTTTAGTGTGCCCATTTTATTTTTTTCTTCAAACTTATTTTTTCTTTTTTTTTATTTTTCGTGTCTTACAATTACTTTACGTTTTTTTTCCATTTATTTTTTTATAATATTTTTAAATTACCTACTTATAATACTAATTCAAAATTCGTTCGAGTTTAGGGCCGGGTTTGGGTTTGGGCCGGGCCGGGCCAACCCAGTTCGGGCCCAGTTTTTGACCGATTTCGGGGCGGGCCCAGTTTTGGACCTCAGGATTAGTTTTGGGCCTCGGGCCCAGTTTTGGCCCGGGCCTAGTTTCGGTGTCAGGGCATGCACGGGTTTATATAAATATAAAAAAATTAAAAATTGTGTTTCGACAAAAAAAATTACATACAATTACATATAAAAGTATATAAAATTTAATATTTCAAATTTTAGAATATATTCAAAGAATTAAAATTCACTTTAAAAAAAATTAAAATGAAATTAAAAAAAAATTTAAATTTTTTTTTATTAATAAACTATTAAATAAGCCTTATATTTTTGTATAATGGGTATTATGGATACCCATGGGTACCCATAGCTACCCATTACCCATTTGAGTTAAAACCATTAATTGAGTGGATAATGGGTACCCATTACCCATTAACTTAACACCCATTTAATACCCGCCCAACCCGCCCGTTTGACACCCCTAACCGAAGTATAAATTCGATATCGAATTTGCCACTAATCTTCCGATGAAAGCCCAAAACTAACTGGATATTCACGTTTCTTTAGAAATACAATATCTATGACTATAAGAAAATAGAAAACTTCCCTCATGTAAAGATAAAATAAACTAAATAGAGAATCAAAGAAAAGAAATCTATTTCTCCTCTCTCTCATGGGAGAAAGACGGGGAAGAAATATTAAAGAAGACGAACACTGTGGTTTAAAAAAGTAAGAGAGAAAATGAGAGGGAGATGTCAATTTTTTTCCAACTTAAATTTTGAGAAGATTCATTTTTTTTCCAAGGAAGCTAACATAATTTTGTGTGTAATATACAACTAATCTACCGTTAAAAAGTGAAGGTATAGATAGATTAAAAAAATAATATTAAACTATTAAATGAATTATACGAATGGAGAAAATTATAAACATCTCTTTTGACTTGTCCAAAAAAGAAAAGAATTAAAAGTCAATTACAATATAGTGTAAGAAATTAATGATGATCAATTTATTAATATTGAAAAAAGAGAAGAGAACAATGAATTGAAAATATAAAACATGAACTAAAATAGTCTTGTCTTAAATCTTAATAAGAGTTTGAGGGTTGGTGAAATAAAGAGAATTCCTCAAAAATGAACTCCAAATTCCAAGAATGGGGTCAATATGTGTCTAAATCTTCTATATCAAATAGTACATGCCACGTCCTCTCACATTCATAGCGAAAAATAAATATGAGATGGTAAATTATGCCACCCGATACAAAGCATCGATACTCGCACCATATTGCCAATGCCATGTCCCACACACGGTGCGAACGCTAGTGATGGCTCCAATTCCAATATCAAAGCCATTTTTCTTTCTCCAATTCCTGATTAGTGATTTTAAGTGACTGCACGTTGCAGCCAACTTCATGCTGCAAACTGCAAAGTGATCCGAACGATAATCTGTTACACTTTTGGTTTCTTTTTGCTAGTAAAAATAAATACAAGTGAGACAAAACATTCGCTCGGCGCTCACATTTTATCTATGGTCGCAAAACACCAATGAAACACTAATAAATAGAAAAAAAAAAAAAAAAAAAAAGAGTTGAACTATTATGGTCGAAGCCCACGACTCATGATTCCACATATACAGACAAATATGTGCGTGTGATCATACTTTGGTGGTGCACAAGTCAAGCTGTTGTTGGAAGAGTCTTGGAATGATGGTCGGCCATGATTGAACCGTGTTAGCTTCTTGGCAACGTGGTTATGGAATATAAAATCAATTTTGGAAAAGTCCACCTGGACTGGAGTCTTCATTTCCAGGTCAACTAATCAACATCCATTTCCATTGAAGAATGAAAATCAAATTCTAACCTTAAAACAAGAGAAAAAAGACATCCCATTTGGCACAAAAAGAATTGGGAAGAAGAAAAAGGAAGAAAATTCACTAAGTTGGTGAAAGAATCTCTCTAAAAATGGCTCAATCTGGTCTTTTTATAATAGGGAGATAATATTACATCTCATAATGAATGAAGAATGATATGCAACACAGCATGATGAATGAACCAAACCTCAACAACAATGGTGGAAATAAATATTTTGCCTAAACGTACACTTGCAAGAAGAACTAACCTTATTTACAAGAATAGAATTATACTCGTTCGTAGCGGCAGCAGCAGCAAAGTAGGTGGAAAAAAAAAAAATTCATTTTGACAAAAGGGATTTGATCAATGGAATCCTCTTGATCCTTTCAATTGATAAAGCTCCAGTCTTTCCTTGGCCTCAATCACCAAGTACTTGAGCTTTTCATCCAGGGTCAGGGATGCCTGTTTCGACGCCCACTCGAGCACTGCAAGCACCTCATTCTGCGCAAGTTCTTCGCTATCCGCAACGTGCAGGGCAATGTAGGACAACAGAGTCAAGGCGAACTTGGGGACATCTTGTTCACCAAAGTACACCAGCTGAACCAAGTGCTTCGCCCCTCCAGCGCTGATGATCGCCTTGGAGTGATCCGAATGCAAGTAGTTCTCTTTGCAGGCGAATTTCGTCAGGGCAACGCAAGCCACCATTGTGATCTCAGATTCCCTCTCGTCCAGCAACTTCACTAAAGGGGAAATCATTCGTGTTTCCGTGGCGCGAAAAGTCCTGGCAAGGTTCCCAACAGACTTGATACAAGGCACCAGCAGGTCAGAGTTAGCCTTCTCAATGATGATCAGTAACTGATCAACAACAGCTTTGCAGGCAGGGGAATTAGGCTTGAATGCAGCCCTTCTCAGCTCGGGGTCCTGCTCTGCCACCGCGGTAATCTCCATCAACGCCATGGCCGAATTGAACTGGACCTCCGGAGGGCCTTTCTCCAACAGAACTGCGAAACACAACAGAGCTCTGGACTCTGTAATGCTGCGACAAATGGGGGAATTTCTCCTCGCGAGCCGCCAGAGTGCTCTCGCAGACATTTCCTTCATATAGGCCTTAGTAGCAGGGGCCTCAAGCTCCCTCCCTTTACTGTTAACCCCAGACAAGGAAAGATTCGCTTGCTGCTGATGATGATGATGATGATTGTTCACATGATTTTGTTTCCCATTCACATTAAGCTGCTCCTTCATCGCCATAGTAGTAGTGACAACACTATGCATCTTAAAAGGCTGCTGCTTATTATTATTATTGTTATGATTGTTCCCGGAGGGGTGCGGATGCGGATTGCGAATCCTTTCATGATCATCCGCAACCCTATTCGCAGCATTATTATTATTACTAGCTAAAACAACTTGGCTGATGGAAGTGGCTTTACTAACAATGGAGTACTTACTATGTTCCTGGACGGTCTCAAACGCGAGATGGCCGACGAGCAAGCGAATGATGTTGTTCTGGGCGAAAAGATCTTGACATTTGGGGTAATGAGCTGCTAATTCGGAGACGGCCCAGGCCACCACCGCCTGAACCTTCATCGGACCTTCTTTGAGGATTTTCGCAAACACCGAGCAGACGCCGGCGTGTATCATGTGCTCGACGCTTTCCGGGTCCTTTCCGAGAAGCCCAATTGCCTTGGCGGCGTTCTCCTGACCCTCGAGCTTCCCTTCTTTCAAAAGCTTCAACAAAGGCCCAACCCCTCCTTCTTCAATAATCAATTTTCCGTACCGGTCGTTGTCTCTGGCCAGAGACACCAATGACGCCGCCGCGTCGGAGCGGTCATCCAGCGACCCGGTGTACAGAATCGCGATCTGTTCCCAAATAAGGCACAAAATGGGCTCGTTCGCTGCGATTGGAGGGAGCCCCAAGTACTCATCGACCCGGTCATCGGCCGGGGCGGAGACACGGAGGAGCCAGGACACATCTCCGATGGAATTCTCAAGCTGAGAAGACATCTTCCTGAACGCGGCCGCCGGAATGAGGGTGAAAACCCGCTTGACAAGACCATTTCCACGGCATTTCAACACAAGCCCTAATGCTCTGTCCAGCGCCTGTTCCGTATCGAGTAAGATTCGCCGGGTGGGGCGCTCGTAGAGATCGTTGCTCGCCCTCGCGGCCTGCCGGAGAAGGGCGGCGAGCTTCTCCGTCTTGGCTTTCAGCTCCGCGCAGTCTAGCTTGAAGGAATTGGCCTCATCCGCCGCCTTCGTCACTTGGTCAGCTAACTGGATTGGCTTCACAAGGATCTCTTGCACTATATCCGCCATTAAAATCAAAACCCCCAGAATCCCAAATACCAAATACCAAATCCCAGATCAGAGGTCAAAGATGCAAACTTTATGGTCCAAGTTCGAATCTTTCTCAGAACAGTGTCCTCGATTGATACAAATAGAGACACCGGAACACCAGAGAGATCAAATCAAAAGTGGGATTTCGATTCTGCACCTTAAACTGATGAAAAAAACTGGAAATGATAAGAGTTCAGACAACCAAGCAAGAAAGAAAGCAAAAATACAAAGACTTTTAAGACTCAAGACTTTCAGAGGTTCTTACCATTTGATTTGAGAATGAAAAAAGAATGCCAATTGGAGAAAAATGAGGAAGGATGTCATGTAAGATGTAAGAAAAACTGACTTGTAAGAGAATGGACGGGTTTTACAAGGTCAAACGCGGTCTATTGGGGAGGTTTTAGTTTTCTTTTCCTTTCTTTTTTGCCTTAATGCCTTTGGTTGGTGATGGAATGAGGGCTACAGCTTTATTATATAGAAATCTTTTAGCTTGCAGCTTGGACTCTGGCTGATAAAAAATACTCTAGTGCTGTACTGTTAAGGTTCCAAAAAAATTTCACTGGAAAAAATATTTTAAAATAATTGTTTCCACTCATAATTTGAATCTATATGGAAACCCAAAGAAATAAAAATAAAATGTTTTGTTGTACAAAAATATAGCAATAATTTATTAACTGTATTGCTGTCATGTTAACCACCAGTTTGGCATGGCTTCCCACTATAAGACAAGAAAATGTTGAGCTTGCTGTGCAGGTTTTGTCACCGGTGGTAGTGGAAGAGTAATGCAATTACTAATTAGAGGGTGAATTTATAGAGTATATGATGTGATATTGTAAATTATTATTGTTATTTATACTTTTTAAAGAGTTAGAGTGTGATAAAATTAGAGTTAATGTGTACGAGGACACAAAAGCAAATATGGCGAGTTTCCTCGGCGAGCTTAGAAGAGACATGGCTATGATGATAGAGATTCATAGTTGTATTAATTTGTTAGACATGTTACACAAAGTTAGGGTTGTAAAAACTTACTTCTCCAGCCAGGGGTTCCACTTCGGCGCCCCTTAGTAGATGGAGCATTCGGGTGAAGTTTTCAAGGAAAAGTTAGATTAATAATTTTCAGATGCAGTGACATTATTTTTATTCAGATGTATAAATGTCAGTTGCAAGCAGATGAACTTTCCCAACTCAGTTTTTTCTTCCCAATAGCCCTTCACTTATTATTATGTTGAGAGATTTATTTCGTTTCGTGTAAAACTACTCAACAGTTGAATTATTATAATGGTCGCATGACATTGTTTAGATTATGAGTTATCAATAATCTTTTCTCCTTTAGTTGTCATATCAATTAGTGAAAATTCTCTATATTATTTTATTATTATGTGTACCATTGAAGTTATTACAAAATTTCTCTCTTTTAGTGATTGCTTTTGAAAAAAGAATGAAAATTTCTTCAACAAATCTAGCTGATATCTGGTTTGGCCACATTTGTGTGTCTTATTCCCTTCCTTCCTTTTACATGAATGTTGGCAGTAGTTGGTTTAATTATAATTAATAAATTTGGAGGGTTACAAATATAAAATGACACTTAACCTAGTCCTTTACTATAATTTTTATATTTAATTCCTATATTCTTATTCTGCAACAACTCTTTTGAAAAAAGGAAAAATAATAATAATAACAACACGTAACAAATCCCATTAATAAAACCGAACCGTCGTCATTTAAAACTTGGAAATCACGCAATAAATAAAAGTTTAAAATAATAAATGGGAAAAAGGTACTAAATATGGTTTATTAATATTATTTTTGAAAGATACATAGTATTTAAATGTTGTATTTGTAAAATTGCATATTATATTGAGAGATATGAAGATCTCGCGTGACCAAGTTATGCGAACACCGTAGGTTAAGGCCATGTTTGGTAAAGATACTCAAATCAGTCTCATTTTGATTTTATAATAGTTTTTCGTTATTCTCAATAAGCAATTTTACATTTTCAATAAATTTTTTTACATTTTCAACATACATTTTTACATTCCAATGTAATTTTAATATTATAAAATCAAAATAAAACTCAAATCATGGTTTGAGTCACTTTACCAAACAGTGTCTAAATATTACATTCATTGGAACAATTTCGACGTACAACTGTTTATAGTACGAAAGAAATAATTAACTAAAATAATTCTAAATTTAACTATTTCTTATATAACACGGGACCAAAAATATAAATTTGTACCTTACATTTACTATTTTATTTTTATTTTATTTTTTAATTCAGTACTATTTCATAATTTTATCATTTATTACATTGAAGGCGGGGCTGAGGAGAGAAGAACAAACTTAGGAAGCCGCTAGTAGGGTCCTCTAAATAGGTAAAACTAACTTAGGTAGGAATCGAACCCCGACTTCTGAATGGTTCACTATGCATCACAAACGTTGACGGACTGACTCACTCGTTTACTATTTTTATTGAGTTGTAAAACATACATCAACTATGTATGAATATATTTCTGCAACACAGGTACAGTACCAGTTTCCGGCGCTATCAATGGCGCAAATGTGAGCACAATGTTCTAAAATCAAGGGCAGACAATTCCGGATGAATTCATATTTTCTTTTCTCGTAGTTTTAATTTAAAGAATTCAACATCTTTAATTTCCTTGTTCCCATTTGGGCGAAAGATGATGGATTCTATGCAATTTAAAACATATTCAGAACAAAATGTAACTTTTTTTTGTACATGTACAACATAGAAAACCATAATTTATGCTCTTTATTATAGCTAATATGTATGGAAAAGATAGATAAAGTTGATGCACTAAATAAGTAAGGGTAAATTATATTTACTCTAGGAGGTTTGGTTTGTGGAAATTAACTAATGAATTCTGGGATTTTATGAAACTAATAATACTTGATCCCTGAATGTTTAAATTTTGACAACAATATGTATCCAACATGTCAGACAGTTGGATGCATATTTTTGTTTATTGGTAGGAACATGTGATACTTAAAAATTAAAAAAAAATGTCAATATCAAGTTTAACATCAAAAATATGCTGGGGATGTTATGAAGTATCACCGGTATTGAACAAACATACGTATTGATTTTAAGGGTGAAAGTGACGCTTAGCGAATCGTCAAACGGGTCTACCAGGAAATTCCCTCTCAAATATTTGCCAAGTAACAAAAAAGCTTGAGTTTTGTGTTACATTTTTTGACACATAAAAGGGCTACTGTTATATTTATCCGTCGATCATCAGAGATGAGTCGGAAGTTTCACAAGACCTCAAAGTTATTTTCGGTAGTTTTTACAAATCTCGTGGGATTATTGGGAAAACCATTTAATCATTAAATTTGACCTTTGATGCATTCCTACTACAATCTCACATGTCAAATTTAATGAATGAATGGTTTCTTTAATAATCTCACCCGTTGTTATTTATCTAATAAATTACCATTTTGTTCGAACCCTAAACCCTATATTTTCCTCTCATTTTCGACCCACCAATCTCTTCCTTTCTTTTAGGGGAACATAGGTGGGGTTTCTATAATTTATGTAGGTTGTGATATTGGGGAACATGAGTTAATCAAAAAATCAAAAATTAGTACATAAAGTAGGGTTGGAATATAACGTACGTCTTACATTTATAGTATAATTTGTGAGTACAGTAATTTATACACGTATTCCTACTCCTCACATTTTACATTAATTCACAGTTTTCCCTTTTTTCTTTTTTATAACAATCAGTTTTCCTATTTGAAGTATGCGACTGTTAATCAACTACTCCTTTTCTTGGTGATATGAATTCGTATTTTCAAATGTTTTTCAAAAAAAATTTATGCATATTTTGTTACTCTTTTTTTTTTTTTCCTGTTTAATAAATTGAGATACTTATTTATATATGAATTTTGAAATATGCCTCATTTATTAAGATAAATTATCATAAATTTCTCAAGAAGGATTTTTACATTTTTAACATACATTTTTTTAAAAAAATTTCAATACAATTTTAAAATTATAATCGAAACCTGATACCAAACGGGAATTTTCATTTTCCTTTTTATAATTAACAAATTGAGTTTTGTAATTTTAATTTACAATTTCCATGCAACAATTGGTGTTCTTTGAGAACATTAGGCCAAGCATATGTGTTGCGTTAGTTTGCCCACTATTCATAGACCTCATCATCGACTTGAGTTGACGTTGACCCAAGAAAACTTTTATGGGAAGGGAACATAGAAAATTATGATTAAGAAGACTACTATAATGTTATAATCACGTATGTTTGGGGATGTTCACATGGGAATTAATCAATGTGTGATCCTATATGAATTTATTAGTTCCATTACAAGAGTTTGCATTACTTTGTAATATTACTTGTATTCCTTCCTAACAATGATCATTTTAACCTAGGCTTGTCATAAATAGTTAACTCATACTACCACACAAAGGATCATTGAAGACGCCCATTTAGAGGCGGGTTCCAAAACTGAAAACACGGGGTATTGGATGCAGATGAAGTATTAGAGCGGCTTTTCCAATAATTGATTATTGGAGGTCCTCTGCCGAATGATTTGGGTAGGAGATATATTTGTAATTTTGTACATGGTGCTAGCATGATTCCTTGCACAACAGTTGAAAAACCCGCCTCTAATACTCCATCCGCCTCCAATAATATAGAGTATTGGAGGCGGATTTTCCAATAGTATAGATTATTGGAGGCGGGTTGGGGAAAATCCGCCTCCAATACTCCAACCGCAATATTGGAAACCTGCCTCTAATAATATAGAGTATTGGAGGGGGGTTGGTGAAAAACCGCCTCCAATACTCCAGCTACAGTATTAGAGGCGGGTTTTCCCAAACTTTTATAATAAGCAAATAAATGAAAATTTGAAAGTTAAAAAAAAATTAAAAATTTGTCGAGGTTTGAGCAATGGCAATAAATTAGTAGTTTAAAAGAAAATCACAACTTCTATAGAAAACAAATCTGATGGATACTTAAAGAGAAAATTAGTAGGTAATAAAACCCACAAGTTTTAACATAAAATTTATAAATATATACTTTCAATTTTGACTTTAGACCTGCCTCCTTTATTCCGCCGGCATTGGAGGCCGGTGCCAGGTCACAAAACCCGCCTCCAATGCAGTATTTTGTAGTAGTGCCCATCCACTAGATTTTTTAATTGAATAATTGTCATTTCCCCGTATGGATTGGAGTACACAAGGCCCACCCCAAAGAGCGAATAGCCTTTTTTTTTTCGAGGGTATCGTCACACAGCTTAATCCCGAAAACTCTCTAAAAAATAGGAGGCAATAATAGAGCGAATCCACCAGAGAGTACTCCACCATATATTATTTTAATACTTATGCATAAGTTTCCATATTCCCTGTCGATTTACCCCCCCAACTACATGTAATAAAAATGACTTATTAAACTATGTTAATGGAGAACGTTGTGGCTCGGATGAGTTTTAAGATTTGATTCCTGATGAACACTTGAGAATAAACTACTAAAGTTGGAGGGAAACGTCTCTTGTCAACATTTTGAAATTTTAAGTAAGTGCAATAATCAGTATTTATAGGAAAATATTCAAAAAATGACATGATAGTTACCACTTGACAATTTAACTTTTTAGTAATAAATGTATTAACTTTTGTTTGATCCTAATAGAAGAGATCAAGTTGAGCATTTAATTCTTCCCACAATCATGGAATACTTAGCCACGAAAATAACAAGTGAAGTTTCTCCTGTTATTTATCACCAGATCTCATACCCTAACTCCACCCATCGTATTACATATAATACATATGCAATTGTGAAAAGCCCAACTGAAATTGAAATGTCCATTCCGATTTAATAACTTTTGTCCGACCCGACGTTAATTGTTACATTGTTGGGAGTCTCACCATATTCTGTATAGTATTTGACTGTATGAACGAACGACTTTTTCAGTTTTAGAATGTGGTTCCCATGGATGATTGCAAGTAAGAAAACAGTATCCTAAAGTTTTCTCATTGTACTACAAAAATTAATCAATTGTACATTGGTATATATAGTGATGATTTCATCCTCAATCATTGAGTACTACTAACCCTTTAGCTAGTACTTAAACACCATAATAATAAGAATCAGAATAATGTACGTGTGCAGTGCAGCCATAGACACGAGCAAAGCAACCTAGAATTAATGCAAAAAATTTGGGCCGTAAACTAGCTGAGTCAAGGTTAAACTCAAGCTCGGCTAGAAAAAAATAACTTGGGGCTTGAGCTCGATCGATCCTTAATTTATACATTTGAGTTCCAATTCAACTCAACAAATTTATACTTTCACCGTTCCATTAGAATGATCCATTTTAAAAAATATTTTTTGTTTCAATAGAAGAGTTCACTTTCAATTTTTTTATTTCTCATACCCTTACTAATATAATTATGTGCGATGCACAATTAGTCCATACATAAAAAGTAAGGATATGAATGGAATAAAGGGTGTCAAATTAGCTATTGTAGGTGTTGTACTTTGACATCCATAATAAATTGTACATTAGTGAAAGTTGACCCTTCTAATGAAACGGAAAGAGTAATGGATTCCAGTTTGAGCTCAAGCCCGAACTTGAACTATATGTTATAAAAATAAAAAATAAAAAATTTATTATACATGTTTAGAATATATATATATATATTTTGGCTCGATGAGCTGTTGAGTTAGTAATAAGTGCGCTTTAAGTTCAGGTTCGAGCTCGAGCCCACCTTTGATCAGCTAATTACAAGCCGCTCGTATCATTTAGGGGCTACCAAAAACTAAGAATCGTGATGCGTTTCCATGAAGAGCAATCATTTTACATGATTTCTCCACTTGAGTTTGTGTAAATTAATAACAGATCTCCCTGTGGTGGCCTATAAAGGGTTTAGATGCCCATCTCAAGGAATATAAGCAAAAAAAGGAAGGATTGCGACGTAAAACGCAAAGCAACAAAGAAGGAAGATGCGATGATCTGTGATTAAATTTTGTCAACCATCATTTTCAGCGACGACGTACAGGAAATCATTTGTTAATCAGAAATCAAACCCGTTTTAAAATTTATATATTGTGTAGAAATGAAGAACATGGGATGTCAGATTTTGTTGGTCCTTTTTAATAGAAAGTTCGTGATTTTTGGCAGCCTTCTCAGACTGTGTCGCTACATAGAAGCAACACTTGTTATGGAATATCGAAGCTGACAATACAACCGGGCTTGTACCTTTCAAATAACAAACTGCCCCGACCCAATGGATGGATGGATCGGTTATTCTTGTTACGGTACAACTCGAAACATGACTGTTCGTACGAGACGGGAGTTACTTACGGCTTATTATTATAGATAGGTTTTGTCGATTTACGTTTCTATCAAAAGCACGGCGGGCATACGAAATAAAATGGCATAATATATAACAAGTGGTCTCGCTTATCAGTTTTGAATCGAATCGATCCGATTGCTCTGTTTCTTGATACGTTAGATTGCTTACTAACACAAAGGCTATAGCTTGCTCTGTTTCTGATTTAACCTAAATCTTACAACGTTAGCAGACAAGAAAATGAATGCATCAATGCGGGGATCTGTGGCTTCCTGGTGGGGAAGAAAGACCCAAAAAACAAGTTTCGATTGGTCATGTGGTGAAATTGAAATATATATTAATTCTTAAAGTGGTCACAGCAGGAACTTGAACATTGATCGATCTATCTGGGATTCTCTCTCTGCTCCCATGAATCGAAAACACCATGTGAATGCTTGCAATCGAAAGTTCCTCAAAAGACTTCCAAACAATTGCAGCACTTAACAGATTCGATCCATCTTGAAATTTTGATTAATTTGAAGAAGTTCCGATTCTTTTCTCTTCTAATATAACAAATAGAGTTTTATGTACTCATTGGTGAAGCTAGCACGTCCAAGGTTGAGCCTGCATGCATTTTCGAATTTATATGTTTGTTGGGTTTCAATTCAGACGCAGTGGTGCAGCCAAGAGTATTATGTCTGTACAACTCAAACTCAACGTCGCTGATAAGTGCAGGCCAAAACGGGTCGGAAGAAGGGGATCCAGTGCCACCGCCAATGACCTTTGTGAATCACGTGCAAGGTTGTTAAACTCGGAATTCGGGATAGAATCGTTTTATGCCCAGAATCGGAATCGTAGAATCGGATCGTAGAATCGGATCCTGAAATTGGAAAATAGCAAATACATACTTATTTAATTATAATTATATTATAAACTCGGAATATTTCATACAAACTCATAATTGTTTAATAAAAAGCACATTAAAAGTGTCAACTCAATAATCCATAGCCAAATCAATTACATATCATGTCCATGCATAATCCCATAAATAATTAAACATCATTCTCAAATCCATAAACTTCATCATTCTCATTGACTTTTTCATTCTGTCCAACATTTCTGAAATGCACATCCGTTGTTATTTGTGCCTCATTTTCATATTCATCCATTGACTCCCGTCGTGAATTGTGAGGAACTGAAGATTGAAGAGGGGAAAATTATTGCTGGGCCGATGGCAATATAATTATGAACATGGGCTGCCAAACTTTGGTAAAATTTTGGGCCTCCCAAATGGGCCAAATCACATATTTAACTGTTTTTTGGTCCATTCTGGAGCCCCTTCAAGATATTGTGAAATCGGCCTAGAATCGTAAAATCGGCCAATTCTAGCCCGATTCTACAATTCTAGGCCGATTCTACAGAGTCTACTGCTGCAACTCGGGTAGATCCGATTCTACTCCGAGTTTGACTCGATTCCTGGGTCTAGACTCGTAGAATCGACCTATTCTACGAGTCTAGACCCGATTCTAACAACCATGATCACGTGTGTCTAGGCATATTCATACATATTTGTTGATTCTTGGTACTACTTTCTCCGTCTCAATCAAAGAGTCCATTTTGTATCATTGTTTTTAGTAATACAAATTGAACTCTTTGAACAAGATAGAATGAATATATGTTTTTTCGTCTCAACTTTTAAATTGTACATCAATTATTCATTACCCGAAACACATCCAGAATTATGGAATTACTTACAAGTGGTTGCTTTACCTCGGATTGATTAACAGTATGGCAGTACTTCGTTCATCCCGATTGAAGAATCTTGTTTTAAGTTATAATTTGTGACCGATAAACAATTATACCACTGAATATGAGTACCGTGAATGCATCCCAATTAGTTATTATCCTATCATATATTGATAGGTTCAGACTAATAGATGGCTTCTTCTCATGAATCATTTATCACCCTCATGCTGTTTTCACCTATCTTCTCTTTTGCTGCTAAAAGAGTTGCTTCTTTTGTAGTAACGTACTAATTATGCCACCATGTAACCCAAGGTCCCAAACCCATAACAGAAATTATGCATTCAATAAATAAAATAGAGTCCCGTGCATAGAATCTCCTGCGTTTGCGAAATTCAAGGAAAGGGTCGAGACATTAAAACTTACACTCTTATAATTTATTACCACTAATTCACAGTTATTCTCCTAAGATGTACTATTATATCATTGTCACGTTAGACTTGAACCAATTCAGTTGTTACTAAGTAAGAATTAGAACTCTAACGTTAGTTATTCCTCCCGAGTCGCGAACTAAAATACAAAAAAAAAATCAGCTTAAAAGAGTACTAATCCAAAATAGAATGAAAGCCCATTTGTTTGGGTGAAATGCCCATATTTCTTGGGCTTATACACATTTTGCATGCGCTTCCAGACGACATGAAGCCCAAAAATGCTAAAATGATCTCATTTTGGGCCTTTTTGTTTTCTGCATCTTTATATCTTGAGTAGTAAATTAATTTATAAACAAATCACATCATTTGAATCGCTTGAATTATGGCATTTTTTTTTATAAAGTAAATGATTTCAGTAATGGAATAAGAATTCGCCAATAAAAATGATATAAATTAGAAGAAATAATACAATTGATTACATAAAATTTGACTTCATTAAATGTAATTATCTGATATGAAACACAACAATATACTTAATATATCAAATTGTATTTTTATACATATTATAATTAAACATATATATAAATTTAAACTTAATAGAACTATAAAAATGATTAATACACTAGACAAACATTTTTACTAATAATTTTAAAATATGCCACTAATTCTTGCTGGAAACTTAAAATTGAATTTTCACAGTCGGAAGAATGACACTTTTGGTTCCTAATGTTTAGGGTTGTGATACTTTTGGTCCATAATGTATTAACTTTGACACTTTTGGTCCCTAAAGTTTTGTTTCAGTGACACTTTTGGTCCATTTATCTACTATTACTTGTTTTTATAGATAATTTGGGGTCAAAATATAAATTGTCTAAAATATTGGGTTCAATTAAAAATTGTGAAAAATTCATCACTTATTAAAACAGAAAAATAGCGAGTATTTTCTATAATGAAATTGTTATTGTCTCTGGATAATGGAATTTAGCATACTAGTACTGTAGCTATTGTTATAAAATGCTTTGATGTTATGTGGGAATAGGGAAACCATACCAAAGTTCTGCCGGAATTGTTTTTTTTTATCAAAGTTGGCATAATTTTAATGTGCGCTTGTGAATGCAATGATAATCAATTTGATTATGTTGGAAATTTTTTGTTTATTTTAACAGTATATTTTTGAAATGTTTGCAATTTTTCTTTTATAAAATGAGATTTTAGTTATTATCACACTTTCTTTCCTAGTACCTCATAGAACTCATATGTCATTCACTTTCTAGGTTTCCCCTCAAGACCAAAGTTATTCACCAACCAATTATGCTAACTTTGATTTAAAAAAAATCTTGGTAAAACTTTGGTACTGGTTTACCTATTCCCACATAATATCAAAGCATTTTATAGCAATAGCTACAATACTAGTATGCTAAATTACATTGTCTGGAGACAGCAGTAGCTTCATTATAGAAAATACTCACTATTTTTTAGTTTTAATAAGTGGTGATTTTTTTAAAATTTTTTATTGAACCTAATATTTTATAGACAATTTATATTTTGACCCAAATTACCTATAAAGCAGGTAAATAGACCAAAAGTGTCACACTCCCAAACATTATGGACCAAAAGTGTCATTCTTAAAATTGTCACTAATCCAACTTAAAATGAATGTGGGGCACAAACGAGAACAACATAATCACTTACACAGTTATACTTATTCTAAAAGCACTCACTCTTAGTTTGTAAGAAGTAAGTGTCTATCATTTGCAAAAGTTCAGGAACCCAAATTCTCGGGTTTAGTCTAACGATTCACTTTTATGCTTTTACACGGGATTTTGGGATCAAATTTTTCGGGACCTTTAAAGTAAGAGTAATATTTATTTGCAGCAACAAAAGCAAACTAGCAGACGCAGAGCATACGGTCCATTCAGGTAATTTTTCTCCTCCAAATAATTGAATGAATTAGACGTCTAATCCTAATAAATTATGACATTTAAAAAACAAATCAGAGATCGTTTGCAACCGACTGAACATCAACTTGGTTTGAACTGGGAGACAAATCATCCACTTGGTTCAATAAAACGACAATGATAAATTAGTTTTAACCGAGGATATATTTATTATATCCTAAAATGAAATGAATTTTTAATTATTCAAGTGGCTTTAACGTACGTAATCTGCAGTTGAATTTTTAATGATTGTAGAAAAAAGAAAAGACGCCGGCCCCTTCTGTGCGGTAAAAGTCGAACCCAAAAACTACGAAAGCGATCGCGATTTCCGTACGTCGACTTTGGTTTGGATACGTGTTTAGTCGACGTGCCTAGCTCTGATTAAAGTCTTAGTTCTTTTCGTTCATTTTTCGATAATTAAAAAAATATATATATATATATATTACTGACATTTATAAAGAGTATAGTATTACGAGTACTGTTTGTTTATCAGTTTGATTTTATTAAAGTATTAGTTTTTAGAAAGAAAAACAAATGCGTAATATTCAATTGAACAATGATCGATCACATTCATGAACTCTATAAACAACATCGATCGGTATAGTTAATTGTTACAACAAAGTTAATACTATTGTCAGACAAAATAATTTTACATATGTGACCATGGTAGACTGAACTTTGTCAACAAAGTTATACAATTTTTTTTTATTACATTCCGCAACCGTAATTTGAAGTGTGGAAGTAGAAGTGGAACCATATATAATAGTAATTTATAATTTCTTCGGAAAAGATTCCATTATTTGGCAGATTTGCTCCAATCCTAAGGATTTCAACGCCTGTTAGCATATGGAAATGGTCAGCAGCAGTAGTCAGTTCAGTTCTAGTCAATTTCATTTCTTGGGTCCATCCTGAATTTGAATGGGTAAAAAATGGTACAAATCAAACGAAAGTATGGAATATCAAGTCCGTATGTCTAATAGTCGAGCCGAGTTCGAACTCACTTATTACTAGTTCAATGGCTTTTCATCTGGGACTGATGGGGTTCGAACCCGCCGCAGCTATCAAAACTTTACTATGGTTCAAGCTTAGCTCGAGCGCATATTATAAATTAGTCGAGTCGTCCTCGGACTTCGTCATTTAAGAAGGATTGAGAGTCAAGTACACATACTTTGATCTGAAATTTCTATTGTCAACTTTGCCTCCATCTTAACATGTATAAATATACTCATCATTATCATAGCTTACGCACACTATCCAAATCCAAGTCCTCCTTGATTCCCATTTTCATTTCAACATAGTCATCAAAGTCAATTTTTGATAAAATTAATGAATTCAATGGCTGCTCAATTATTATTATTATCATATATTGTTTGCACTATTTCTATTTAATTACTTGCTAATGTATTAAGAATGGTCAACTTTTATGAACATTTAATGAATTCTAACAGTTAAATTAAAACAAACTGGGATATAGTTAAAAACTATTCACCTAGATCAATAGTTAAAACTTAGGAAGATGGGTGATTCGATAAAAATAAATAAAATAAAATAAAAAATCATAGTTCCATGATTAAAAACATATTATTAAACTAAATACGTCATCGGTTCCATTATGAAAGTCCACCTTGAAAAGCATATTTTGTTAATTACAAAAATGCACATTCAAATTTATTACTCTTCACACCCTTACTAATATAATTCTGTATAATCTACAATTAGCTCATACATAATAAGTGCGTATATAAATACAATCAAATGTGTCAAATTAGCTATTTTAAGTGTTATACCTTAACATTCATAATAAGTTTATACATTGGTTAAAGTAAATCCTTCTAATGGAACAGAGGGGATATATATTTATGAGTATAAGCCTACATCTTGGATCCCCATAGGCCATCTCTAACAACGGCAGTCATTTTAAATTGGAAGCCACTGTGCCATTGTCCAACAATTAGAGCCATTTTTTAAAGCCAATTATATAATTTATTGTACTATTACTTCAGTATTATTTTTGAAGCAAAATACCATTTTTTTTTAAATAAAAAAAGTAAAGAATGAATAAAATATTAGAGTCAAAAAATAATTTGGCTCTAGCAATTTTTTACAGCCAATTTGACTATGATCGAACAATGGTATAGACGGAACCAATATTAACTTTAATTGGATATCCGGGGCTTATTAACCTGTGGGAGAAATTATTTCACGCAATAGTTGTATACACATTATTTATATGATATGGTACAACCGTCCAATCAAAAGTTAACACATCAACAAAAATTCCACATGTGATAGCTAATTTATATTATTCCTTATTTATAAGGATTTCATTAGATCTTTGACAACCGGCATTCTCGTCCTTCTTCACCCATTATCATTCAATCATCAAAGTTCTAAATCTTCGTCCTTACAGGAAGGAACCATGATACTTGATTTCACATGGTATAAATTATAAGAACAGTAAAAATGAAGGGAAAAAAAAGGGCAATTCATTAAGCTTTATCATGGTGGCTCCGGGATAACGAATCTATTCCAATGACAGACTTTCTAAATCCATTTCCTTTGTTGTTGTGAGGGAATTGAACTTCTGGTAGTATTATCTTTCTTTGGAATATGAATGGCCTCAACTTCTTCCTTAATTTGCTCTTTCAAACACATTTGGACCCTTAACTTGTGTGATTGGAGTGTCATTACCTTTTCCATGAGTTTCTTTGTGATGATGACGACAACGATGCAGTAGCTATTTTTGCTTCAATGTCTTCCTTGGCTTTTTCATAAAATTAGGTGACCTTTTGCTCTTCTCTGAATCTGAACTTCCTGATTTTAAAGGACACAATGAAGATGATGACTCCAAAGTAAATCTGAGGAGTTTTTTTCCCTCTAATTCTGCTACTATACAAAAACTTCCGCCATTAAATGATAAGCAAGATGATGCCAAAGTCAAGAATTTGGAAAGAAAAAATGTTATGTGGCAATTAATAGTTATCATATGCTGATTTTTAGGATCTAAAATATTAAATTGGTAATTATCATAATTAGCTTTCATATGTGGAATTTTTGTTGATGTGTCAACTTTTTATTGGACGGTTGTACCACATCACATAGATGATGTGTATACAACCGTTGCGTAGAATAATTTCTCAACCTGTGGAATCAAACTTTAAATTTACCATCGAAATTGTCATTTTTAACCTTATCGCATAGTCTAATTCCGTAGATATTCTAAGTAAAGCGACAAGTTTCAAATATTCACGGGTATGATATTTTGGATAATTCTTACCCACTTATGGTAGCACAATCTACAAAGGGTAAAATGCACCAAATACCACTTAACTATCGGCTTTTGCAAAAAATACCACTTTTCTTTAAAAACTGCAATTACAAGCACTTTACTTTCAAAATGTGCAAAAACTACCACTCTGTTAGTCAATTCCGTTAAATGGCTAACAGTAAAAAAAAGACAGGGGCAAAATCGTCATTTCACACGTTGCAACACTGTTCATCGTCTTTCCCAAAAATTTTCCGACACTGTTTATCGCCACTATTCCCGCGCACTGTTCATCGGCACTCTTCTTCTTCTTCTTCTTCTTGGGCCAAAATGAAGACCCAATTAAATCGGTTCTTCTTGTTGTTGTTGTTCTTCTTCTTCTTCTTCCGATGCCCACCGAGGTTCTTCTTGTTCTTCTTCTCCAATCTTGTTATGGATAATTGTTGGAAGATTGCAAATTTTTTTAATAGCAAGTACCAGATTAGAAATAGTTTCCACAAATGGAAGTCGTGCTTTCTAGCTTGATTAGAGTTCCTAGTCCCAAAAGTGATTTCTCCAAGAACTATGATTCAGTTGTGCTGATGATTGAGGATATACTGAGCCGTGCACGGGTTCTGCACTGGGTCGTATTGGAAGATTATAAAGTTGTGTGTACGGAGGACTCTGTTGCCAGAGACGTTGCTGATATGATTCAGGATGTCGGGTTTTGGAATGAGTTGGAGGTTGTTCATGCGCTTGTGAAATTAATTAGGGGGATGGCTGAAGAAATCGAGGCCGAGAGGCCTTTAGTTGGGCAATGTCTTCCTCTTTGGGAAGAATTGAGAACCAAATTGAAGGAGTGGTGTGCAAAGTTCAGCATTGTGGAAGGCCCTGTTGAGAAAATAGTAGAAAGAAGATTCAAGAAAAATTTATCACCCAGCAATTATCCATAATAGATAGGCGAAGAAGAACAAGAAGAACCTCGGTGGGCATTGGAAGAAGAAGAAGAACAGTGCGCGGGAATAGTGGCGATGAACAATAACGGAAAATTTTTGGGGAAGACGATGAACAGTGACGCAACGTGTGAAATGACGATTTTGCCCCTGACTTTTTTTGACTATTAGCCACTTAACGGAATTGACTAATAGAGTGGTAGTTTTTGCACATTTTGAAAGTAAAAGTGCTTGTAATTGCAGTTTTTAAGGGAAAGTGATGTTTTTTACAAAAGCCTATAGTTAAGTGGTATTTGGTGAATTTCACCCATCTACAAATATCTCCTACCCAATGATTTGGGTAGGGAGGGAAAATTATTGAATACATCTGATGTATCCCTACCAATCATAAATCGATAATTTTGATTTTTATTTACTTATGGGCCTATACATGCACATTTATTTTTCTCCCAAAATAACATTCTTTTCCCTTTAATGTATCTAGCGGCACAATTTTACGTGGTGTAACGGATGCACCGAATTATCTCTCGATAGTGAGTAGATCTAGAAATTTTTCCTAATCCAATTGGGTGTCCCATGGGACCACATTTTTTGGGAGGAAAATTACCATTATTTTTTTCCATTGGGTATTTGTTGGGAGGAAAATTAATATGGAATGAAAATTGATGGGAGGATATGGGTACTCATTATGACAAACAAAAAATAAAATAATTTAATTTAATTAAATTATTAAATGTTAACAGTAATTAATAAGTAAAAGTAAATACTAATTAAATTATAAAAAATAACACAAAAAAATTGGTAAAAAAACTCAAGGTGCATTGATTTGGATAATTAATGGGAATTAAATGAGAACTTAATGGGATCCTTTATTATTAAGTTCCCAATGGGACTTGGGAAATTTAAATCTCATTCTATCTCAAACCCTCCCAAAATTAAAATTATATAAATAATTAATTATCTCTATTGCCACCTCTAACAGAAAGGGTCCCTATGCAAGTTGTGCCCTCTCTCATTCACAACTGTAATTAGATTCACACAGACACCACACGGTGCCAACTTCAATCTAAGACTAAAACCCCATCACTTTGACTTGTGGAGTTGTATAACATCGAATGTGGACTCACATTGCTCTCTCTATGCATCATCAATATTCAATAGTCACGAAAGTTACTTAATCCTTACAACTATGCCTTATTTTACGACGTCGCTTTTATCGAACGTCGACTCCGACCGTCGGAGATTTATAACGTTGAAAGAGACGCGAATTTTAATACTTATCCGAAGCAAATCAAATGGTAATGGTAGGGACCTCCCCGGACATTCTGGCCGCCGATCAGATTGTGAAACAACCAATTAAAAATATCATCATTACAATCTCACCTCTTGTTTTAGGTTTAATTACACTCTTATAGATCGTCATTTTGGTAATTATTTTATTATACTTTTTACCCCATTTTAGACAATTTCACTGTCATAAATTATTGTGACATCGTCACTAAAAAAAAATACTCATTCTGTTCTCATGTTCAAAAAAATAGAAGAGGAAAAAAAAATTGAGCTCTTCTAATGAGAGGTGTAATATTTAATAATATTTCAAATTTATCCCTAACATTTTTAAAAATTACGAAATGAACACTACTACATGGTTCATTTGACAATTTTTATTTTTATCTTTTTTATAAAACAAAAATTGTGATAATTTAAAGGAGTAGTAAAAAATTAATTACCTCTAAATCTTACATCTTGGTTGGATAGGTATCAAAAAGTCTGCATTGAATTGAGACAGTAATAATTGTATCCACGAAGAGGTAAATTACTGAGATTTCTAAGGCTACGTTTAAAAACGTGATTCAAATCATGAGTTATCCTAAATGGGTTAAGAACTTAGATCCATTCCATTGCGAAATTTATCAATCTTTCAAAACCCAAACCCAGAAACGAAAGAGAGAAAAAGAAAAGAAAGTACCGCAGAGCTAATTCTTTCATAAATATTACAGTATACACAGCAAAAGATCTAAGAAGAGAATTACACTCCTTTTCTCTGCATTGTTTTCCAAATTATTTTACAGTGTCAATTTTTATCTTATTTTGGGGAATTAGATCTCTACCAGCACTGATCAGTCTCCCAATTCTTGCTCACATAACCGGAATACCTCGCCATTGTTGACGTCGCCGCCCTAGAGGACAGCCGCGGTCCCCGCTGATTCCAGAATAGTCGCCGGTCGTAATCAGCTCGCTTTTCCGGATCCGATAAAGTGGAATAAGCAGTGTGAACCCTCATAAACTCGTCCGCCGACGAACTCTTATCATGAATGGCCGCAACGTCGGGATGGAACACCCTCGCCAATCTCCGGTACGCCGTCTTGATTTCATTATTCGTCGCCCCGATCGGAATCCCCAGAACCTCGTAAAACGACGACTGAGGAGACGCCGGCTTCAAGAACGTCGAGGTGCCTCTCCCGCGCTCCCCTGCTGTAGCGGAAGAGTAAGCGGCGGAAATAACCGCTAGCCTAGGTTGCCGGAAAGTGGCGGCGGTTTTCGGAGGAGAAAAAGATTCGCCGGAGAATGTATGGGGTAATTGAGTAAAGGATCGGGCAGTGGAGGATAACATGATAGAAGATTAGACAGTTGAAAGAAGGTTGAGATTTTGAGAAATGAGATTCTGTGAGCTGGTATTATTTATAGACGACGGAAAAGAAGGGCTTCAGTTTAGAGTTTTGACAGAGGTAGAAAATTGATTTTTTAACTTTTAACCGGAGTAAGGTAAATGGTGTAAAAGTTGTGGGGCCACAAACTCATGGCTGACGTCGGACGATGATGAACCTATTGATGGAAGGTTTATCCGATTTTATTGATGAGTCAGCGAAATGCGGGTTATCCGGTTTTGTCTGAACTGTGGGTCCCATTTTCTGTACAAACCGAAATGATTTCAAACGAAGAACCGTTTCGGCTGAAAAGGGGCAACATTTATTGTGTTTCCTCTTTCAAAATCACGTTTCAATACCGCGTGGCGTTTGGAATATCACAACGACAGAATTTGAGGTTTCCAGTGATAGTTTTAGAAATCGAGCAACGTTGCGTAGCCTCATTATCATTCCAGTGTGCGTATGTGGAGAAAGAGAAAGAAATGTCGTTTTAGCAATGAATGTTGCGTAGGAAACTCGAATAGGAAAAGAAAGGGAGGACTAAATTCAGTGGACAAAAAGATTGAAAGAATCGATGGTAGCATAGCATATGCATATGATCACTTAGACGTTACGCCACCCATCGCCTCGTCGGAAGAGTATGCATGTTCTTTCTTATTGTTTTGAAAACATATTTTTGAAAATTAGTTTTATAATGTAAAAAAATATAATTAAGTAGTAAAAAATTAATTATAATATTTTAAATTTACTGTTGAAATCAAAACCAAAACTAAAACAACAGGCTAATGTCTAGTTCAACGATCTTGGAATGATTAAAACACATTCTCATTTCGATTCTCATTCTCAACATTAAACCAGATGCACCTTAGACTCGCCTTCTGAAGTTCGAATGCAATAAAATCTCGACGTAAAACTGAAACTTAGTCAAGCAACTTGGGGGCTTTAATTATGCCCCAATGCTATATTTCCGATCAAGACTTGGTTCTGAAAAGTGAAACAATTGGCTATATTTATGTGGGGGCCAATTGGGCACATTGATTAGTTGATTAAATGTTAATTTTTCAATGAAAAAATGGAAGATCGCAATCACGGTGAGGCGGGCGACACCAGCGTTTCTGTATCTCTTCCGCCGATTACAGAAATAAGGTTAATTTTGTTTGACAAACGTACGTTTAATTAATTATAAAAAGAAAAGGTCAACATCGATTAGGAGGCTAAAATTGTCTTATATTGTTGGCCTGTGAAAATTTGTCTGCAAATAAGTCTGTTAAAGCTACTCCATCTGTTTCACTCAAAGAGTCCAGTTTGTATTACTAAAAATAGTAATACAAACTGAACTTTTTGAATGGGACGGATAGAGTATATAATATGTGTCTCCCAAAGTCAAATTCTTAAAGCTTACACACGGAATCTTGGAGACATAAAATTCAAAAATGCCTTTCTGTTTTTGTCTCAAGTCATAAAGCTTATGAGCAAGTGGCCGGTTTGACAATTCAAACGGTGGAGTATAGGCTGATCTGATCACTTGTCGGTGACCAAATATTGCAAGCAATCTGGTAGTAATTCTCAGGCACCGACGTCCAAAAAACACAAACTCTAGTCCACTTCACGAAAAATAAAAACGACTATTTGAAGGGGACAACCTACAAACTTGCAATACCTTTGCATCTAGAAATGTAGTTAGGACCCGCTCACTATAATCTAAATACTTATACCCTTAAAATAGTATGGGAGTACCATTAAGTGACCAATTGGGCGAGCCACATCAAAATTGCACTATTACCACTTAAGTTATAATATTAGTAAGAAAGAAACCAATTTAGTGAAGAAGTCGATGACGTGCTCCGTTGTCGTCGCGATGGGACATTCTCTTTTCTCACAATTTAGCGGGACGCACAAAGTGAATTATTTTTTTAGCCCCAAGAAATTGTGAGGATAAAAAAAAGGTCCCGTCGCAAAAGTGAAACCAACTAAATTGTGAGAAGAGACAGTGTCTTCTTACGACGACTAGATCCGAAAGTCCCAGTCCACCCTGTGGTTGACTGAAATGGCCAATGCAATTTGCGCAGTCGGGTGGACCAACTTTTGTGCTGGATAAATACGTTTCTTGTCAACTGTATATATCATATTTGCCTACCGCCAAGTGATCAATCAATTAATCCGAAATTAGGCATTTCAAATGGTGACTCTATTTGAATTTTCTTTTTTCTTCGTATTTTATTTATTAGATAAATGATCTAATACCTTCTCTCCTCTCAATGATAGAGTATTGTTTTCAAAAAGTATAATTTTTATAAATTTTAAAATATAATACTTAAAAATAAACATACATGTCCACGGTTCGAATCACATATATATATATATATATATATATTAATAAATGAATAAAAGTATACAAATAAAAATATAACTATTTTATTGAGACGGAAAAAATGGAGAAGTATGGGTTAGTTAACCTCTTGTTTTAGGATGGGTCATCAGTCTTTTGGCGGAGAGAGATTAACTGTATTAGCATGAAAAACTTACTATGACATTATTTTCAGAATTGTAAAATAAACTTTTATACTAAAACAGTGGAAGTAAAACTTAAAAAGTTGGTTCTTGGCAATTAGTCCACGGATAATTATTAATATAAATTAAGTTAATAAAGAAAGAATAAGAATTATACTTTATATTAAAAATTTAAAAAAAAAGAAAAAGAAGTAATTAAGAATATAATTAAACATTGATTAAGCATAATTTGACACCTTTGATGATAATTATAACAAGTTGGGCACCCTTGAATGGAATTTTGGGCAATGTAATCATTCATTTCATGAATGCAATTTTTTGAGGAAACAAAGCAAAATCAAAACACTAATCTTTTTTTTTTTTGAAAAGTGATAATCATTTCTATAAAAAAGAAAAAAGCAGAACACTAATCAATATACCAAAAATAGCAACACGTGCTCAATAGTGCCAAATTCAAATTAGATAAGCAACATTAGGCAGCTGATATTTTCCAATTGAAAAGGGCGGACGCGGGAGCAAGTCGAATTTTTTATTTTCCATTTTCTAAAAAACAAAACGATAACAAATTACGTATATTAATGTCGTTCGTTTAGCAAATCAATCATAATTCAAATTGTAAAATACTTGGTACACTAACGTGAAGGACAATGGTTCAAATTGCAATCTAGCAAGATTTGCAAACTTTAAACAAATTCTTGTCAAAACTTTATGGGTCATTTCCTAATATTGATGTGTTGATGTGTAATGTACATGTCCCCAACGATAATATGTTGGTCCCTCCCAAATAGTGGTTGTTAACATGTAACGTGCAGGTGAAAGCATATTGATCTCGATAGTGGTGTTTGGTTCCCGTCTTGACATCATCGTTATCTCTCTCAACTATATAAAAACAAGAAAATTAATTCCTCTAGTTTGATCAAATTATTGTTACTCCTAATATTAGTTTTAAAAAATGAACATAAATCTTAATGAGCCTTTATTATTATTATTTGAATTTTTTTTTTTTTCAATTATCGAAGCAGTAATACTAATTCCCCAAACTTAAGATGATAATAGAAATTCTCCCAAACTTGAAAGTGGACGTTCACTTTATGTAATGCACTTTTTCTTTATTTGGATAAAGTGCATCATTAAACGCAATCCAAGTTGGGTATATTGGAGAAGTTGGACCTACTCATATGCTTTGTCTGAAATTAATTAAGTAGTTCTATCCACTAATTTGGGATTTGGACAAGTTGATACTATTATACAATTTTCTTTTCAAAGATAACTCATATTTAATTGATTTTGGTAGAGTTAATCAAGTGGTTTGGAATTTGGATCATTCACTAAGTTTCCCAATTGACAATTTTGTTTAGAATAATTTGACTTCTAAGTCCTAGGAGCTACTTGATTCAATTCAAGTACTAAGTGCCTGTTCTTTAAGTTTCAGTTTTGATTTCAATAGTAAATTTAATATATTATAATTAATTTTCATTATTTTCAATATAATTTTTTACTATTCAACTATACATTTTTACATATTTCCAAAAATTTCCTCTAAAACTCTCTAACGAACCGACCCTATATAAATCACTACTCAATGACTGAACAACAGAGGGTAACCTATCCATTAATTAATTCACAATTAATAAAATGAAAGATAACAATTTTAAAACAGTATCCTTACAATAGGACAAAAGAACTTCAATTCAATCCAACGTGATGCGACATAAGCTTGCCTAATCCGTTAATACCATACCATTGGATATGATTGTATTTTTCTCCTACTATGAAAAGAGAGACAGAGTTAATAATTGGAGTTTTCTTTCATAAAACGCTACTCCCTCTCCCTCCTATTAGAAGAGTTAACTATCATAAATATACAACTTTTAATAGATATCAAAATACAATACCTAAAATCACTAATTTGACACAATTTGTTCTATTCATATCTTTATTTTTAAATATGAATTAATTGTGAACCATACATAATTAAATTAGTAAAAGTAAAATGAGTACACGATTCAAAAGTTAATTTTTCTATTGAAACAAAAACAATATGTTTAAAAGTGAACTCTTCTAACGGAAAGGAAATAGGAGATTATCAATATGAAGACAACTACATAATATAAACTATTACAATGAGTGGAATGGGGTGCGGGAGAGAGGTGGTGGTTACAAATTTATTTTGGATACATTGTATCTTTGTTTGAACTAAGGATTCGTTGAATCTTATGGTTATGGGGTCATATCTTACCCTTGGTACATAAATTAAGATGTTGAACGAATAACCTTAATTGTTTCTAAGATAGTAAAAAAACTACAATTAATGTCGGAGAATATGTAAAGGAAAAAAAAAAAAAAAAAAAAAACCTAAAAAAAAAGAGATGAAGAATAAATTTGAAACTTCATCGAAATTGGTAAGAAACACTTATTTGAGGGAAAAAAATTACTTAACACTTATTCAAGGACGGAGAGAGTACTTGCTTCCGCCATCCCTCCCAAAGGAAGAATCTGATTTCGAAAAAGTACAACTATTTATGGATATGAAGATACAATATTCACCAGGTTGAGTGCTACCACTTATACAATTAGCAATAAATGCAAACTTTAGACACACATTCCTAAAGAAGAAGTTTTCTCCAAATCCTTCCTAAGTGGACAAAGATACAACACCAATCAAATGGAAGTTCACACATCAATAGGTTGAGTGCACAAAATGTTCTCATTTATCTGTTTGTACAATCAAAGTAATATAGAAACGTTTAAAACCCAAGAACCAGATTATGTACAGACTCCAACAACTGATTCCACTCACCTTCAAAACTCAGTAGGGTATTTGTGTTTCAGCTAAAAATTAGGTCAGTCTCACAAGTACTCCAACAGATCATAAGGACACTAGACATTATGTACCAATAAACGTGTACTTAACTCTAGCATAACTACAAAGCACACATAATACAAATGAAGGTAAGAGCACGCGTACCTTACAGCTATGGTGCGAGATTGGTACATATTCGGTTGTGTATAAGAAGTGGCCTTACCCTGAGATGCCACGACTTTCATTAAATCAAAACTGTACAAAAGCTCAAAACCTTTCCACCTCAGATGATAATCCTTTGAGTAATCCATTGCATTTTAAGGTACCGTATAGTGCTTGAGCTAGCCCTAAGGAGTTTCTTACACAAAGTACCAAGAAAATTAATGGTTTCACTGGGAAAATATAGTCTGCATAACATATACAGATTCCATGCTCGATTCATGGTCATCTTCTTTTGGTCAAGATGATCCGAGATGTCTCCTTAATTAACAATCAAGAGAACATAATCTTATGTTTCTGTTAGAGAATGATAGCATAGCACTCACAGGAAATCCTCTGGCAAGGCCACCTGAAGCAGAATCCTGAAGTTTGTTGGAGTTTAATATTAGTCCAAGTAAGCCAGAAATGCCCACAATCAAAAATCAAAATCAGCAAAACTAAAGCTGACCCTGGCACCAGCAGTTGGTAAAAATGGCGGCCAAAAGTATAAGCACGTGTTAAATCATTGCTCCATTATTAATCCAAGCTTGAGCGAAAAAAGCGTAGCCAGTGTATTCTACCCAGTCATATCATTAGTGCTTGGATTTTGAAGAAGCCCACTTAAAGTACCCACAATTTGCTTCTGGGTTAGATGCAGGTCCCTGAGTGAATAAATCAGATGGACTCAGATTACTCCACGTGAAACAGTATAGCCAAGCGGCAAAGCAACTCTACAAAATCTAGAGATAAACTAATGCAATGTAGGGCTCAGTTTTGTGTACCTCGGCACGAGCACAAACATAAAATCTGCGACCTAAATTAGGGCCAGCTTTCTTCACAATCCGAGTCACACAAGATTCTTTATGACCCTTGCAGAGTGGTATGCTGTTCTGCATGAATTGCTGAATCCTTTGCCACTCCATTGTAGCAATATTAGACTTCTCTTTTTGTGAAGCTTGGGAATCATTACACTCATTCCCTACCTCAGTAAATTCACTGACATTTGATTCACAATCCTTTGTATCACCATGCCCATCAACCTGTACAGGAGAACCATTTGAAAAACAGGCTGAAGAAGACGCACTTTTCTGACTAAGCTTCAAGCCATCACATGAACTCTCAAAAGTCTCAAGCCCACAGGAAGTTTTCTGGAAGAATGATTTTAGTGAGAGCTGAGACCCCTGACTTTGTCTTGCTTTTTTCCTTGTTTGAACAGAAGATCCTTTATTACCAAGATTGCTCTTCAAACTAAGTGTTCCGCTGTGAGAAGTTTCCTTGGCAGAGCCTTCACAGCAGTTATCATTTCCTGGAATAAAACCATTAATAGTCACATTTAGAGGAAAGATTGAGCAGACTATAATGGTCTATTTATTAGTTGATCGCTTACGGAGTAATTTTCACCTGAAAATGAGCTTGAATCTCTACAGTTCTTAACTTCCTCAGCTGAGTGTTCTCTCAATAACAAGGATACTGCAAAAATAGCTCACAAGTGAATTACACCACAAACGGTCATGCTTATGTCTAGTAAATTTGCATTCAGCAATTAAACAGGAAACCAATGTAAAGCATAATTTAGTAAGAATATACTATATCCAAATAAAATATTCAAAGAGGATCAATAAACTAGTCAACCAGATGAGGATGAAAGTGACAAAAATAACATCACAACAGAACTCCACAAAGTAATATTAATCACAAGCCATCAAGCTATTTTTGGTTGGTTAAATTTTGAAATAGGAGACTCGTACCAATTGTCCGCTGATGTCCAAAGACCTGGGGGCAGTATCTAGTGGATAGCGCAGGGGTGCTATGCAGTGGAATATTTGGGAACTCAGTTAAACTCATACAGACAGGAACATGATCAGAACCTTCCAATTTAATGCCTTTTCCTCCTTTCCACCTGTGGCTGGAGGACACAAACTGGTAATCATAAACTTAGGAAATAAATGCATGAAAAAAAATGTATTCCTACCCCTACATGTATGATTTACGAGGACAAGACAGTACATACTTTCATGGGAAAAAATAAAAAAGACTCAACTAGTGAAAATTACTTCACTCTGCATACCAGAAAACTCACATACCTAGGTGTATCTTCAAGCTTCCACCGCTTAAATTGGACCAATATATCACACTCTTTAATATGGCAGGTTATGAAGCTATGCCCTTCCAGAGCTGACCCCTCATGTAAGCATGATCCAGCAATAAGAATATGATCAATCCTTGCCCCAAAGTTGAAAATCTCAGCACCTGTGTTTGTTGGCCAGCAGGTGTAAGCTCCACTTCTGCAGGGTGATTCAAGATCAAACCACTATGATGATAACACCCAACAGTTATACACCAGCTAATCCATCCACCCCAAGAAAGAGTGTCGGACACTAAATTTTTAGACAGATAGACCATTGCATGAAGAAAAGTTACTTTCATGTTTTCAAGAATGTTGTCAACACATTATGTAAAGCACGTAACATCCCTTATTTAAACAGATTACAAAACCCCCACTCCCTAAAAGAAAAATATCCAACCTGTCCGGATGTTTTGCTCTGAATACATCCATGAACTGCCCTCCATTTTTCACCAACAAAGATCTAAACCACCTCCGGAACCTACAGCAAAACTTCTCAATCACGGATCTACAAATTGAATCAATTAATTACATAATAAATTAGGGAATGTGGGTGAATGTACACAAAAACTCACTCACTCATTTGTCTCAAAATCTGGTCGTGCATCACAACGATCTATAGCACTAGGGGCTATATTAAGATCCCCAACAACAAATATCCTGCGTCCTTGACGCAGAAGACACTCCCATCTTCTCTAAAATAAAATTCCAAACATACGTCAGAGAATTTAGCACTTCCAAACTTTAAACATTGCATATATAGCTCCCAGGCAGAAATTAGGGGATAAAAAAAACCCAATCAAATTACCTGCAAAATCTTGAAAAATGTGGCTTTGAATTGGATCCTCTCAGTATCGTCACTATCAGCTCGAGGTCCATATATATTGAAAAGAACTGTCAAAACAACATATAGCAGCATTAAGCACCAATATCCAACCCGCCAGGATACATAAAAATGAATGCAAATATTGCGTTAGAGGAAACGCAATGAAGAGGATATGCGTTTCGATAAATTAGTCAGTTGAAAGAAAAACTAGACATGAAATGTCTTATGCACATTCACGTAGTAAAATCCATGAGCCAAACAACAAAGCACACATGATATTAGGACACTCTAGTCAATAAAAGCAAGCTTTTGTTGAACTTACCAAAATGGCTATGATCGGTGATGAGACATCGTCCCTCATTATCAACTTTCATAAGTTCATCTCTCGAAAATTCCTCAAGCCCTTCGGCAGCTGAAGGGGATTCATCATTTTGGGACCCCGCTGCTCGAGCAGTGTCAATAAGACCAGTGAAGCCCTCCTCTGCAGCAACTGGCAAAGCCACCTCGTCGGTCGAAAATGCAGACCTCACTCGGCAAAATGTCGCCACGCCTGTATAGCATAAAAAATTTTAAATCAATAAAATCTCAAATTAAAAAAGCTTAAATGTCGCCCTTTTTTCAACACCAAAAAGCTGCAAACTTAACAACCTAAAACCCATCATCAACAAAACTTCTATCCCGCATGCAAACATAAAGCTCCTAAACTGTCTTGAAAACCTTGATTACGAAGTAATTAGTTACCGGAATAACCAGCGCGTGATTTGTCGAACTTTCGATTGCAAGAGAAGAAAGATTCGTAACCTTCAGCTCTAACCAAATCTGCTCTCAATTCTTGTTTGGATATCTTGGTCTCCTGGAAGCAGATGATGTCGGCGTCGAGGGAATCGAGGAGTTTACGGAGGGAGCCAAACTGTGAGATGCGTGGCCTTAAGCCGTTTATGTTGTACGTCACTATCTTCATTACAACTCTTAAGGGTAGCTTTCTGCACTGCCGGAGAAATTATGACTGGAAAGGGCCGGAGGACTCAGACCGTGAAGTGAAGAAATTAACACAATGGCGATGGCGGAATATGTGGTGAAACCGCCAAAACGGCGGCAAAGTGAAAAAAATGTGGATTCAAAACTACGCCGTTTAGAACTAGTACATAAACTTGCTCCCAAATTTCGAAGGGATTAGTCCTGCTATTTAACCTAAGGTCCAAATAAGTTCGTAGCGTTATGTTGAGTGAGTCCAAATAAGTCTCCAAATTTTATGTTATGTCCAATAAGCCTCCGACATTAGACACTACATTGGGCTTAAATACGCCCTCGTTATTTAGACCATCTCAAATGGTTTAAGTGTTGCCAATAGTGAAAGCTATTTCTCCAAATGCCATTCCGCAACTAATATCGCTGCGGAATTTGGCAACGGTCGTTACTCACAAACGGATGCTATTTTAGCATTTGCTGGAGATGCCTTTACACATTGAGGGACTAAATTAACTCTATTTTATAATGTCAGTAACTTATTTGAACCCAACATAACGCTAGTGCTTAACACCCTACAGTAAAACATTAGGGATCAAAATGAACATTTGCCCTATTGAAGCCATATAATCCCTATCATATCCAAGATACTAGTATATAATTGGGTGAAACAAAGTAGCACTAAACTTACAATTGCGAATTTGCAATACATCAAATACTAAACTCGATCCATCATATACCAACTTGATATACATACTTCGGTAACTAAAATCGTAACCGCAATACATCATAAGTTAAATTTAATACACGTTGATGTGACGCAAAAATGTTCGTCTTGTGATGCTTCTTACGGCCCAAGGAACTCTTTTGAATAGCACGGCCCAAATTGATGCAAAACTTCACGGCAAAGGGAGATAATCGAACTGGGGACCGAGCTGGGTAGCTCGGATCAGCAAGAATGATGAAGAGAATTGTGATTGAAGACTGTTCCGGTAACAATTGTAGTAAACTCAGTTTAGCGTGGCGTGTACGTTTTGTACTGTCCTGACCGGATTTCATGGACTTCTTCCTCCTTGAAGATCTGGGAGATCTCTGCATAGATTTTAAAATATACCTAACCCTATGATGATCTTTATCAGTGAAATAACTTAATCCGACCTAACTGTCTTAGCTCGGTTAGGCCGATTGTCATGATATAGATGAGGGAAACTAGCAAGGCATACCGGAGTCCTGGTCCGACCTAAGCCTTTGACCGAGATACTACTTGGCTCGGTTTTAAGGGTCTATCCTCCTAAGCAGGATTCTGGACTCCTCATACATTTTTTTATCTTAACTGTTTACCTTTGCTTTAGTCCATTGGGTCAGGCCCAATGGAAGTTCAATTTTATGCACACCACACGTATATTCATAACATAACTATAATATTTTAGGAAGGTAAACTCGATACAAGCATTGCCGGTCCGTTTAACGCGTTGAATACAAGATTTTTCCAGTTCGCCTAAAGCTCAAACAATTGTAGCAAAGCAAAGTAGTAAACATAAAAACTCATAAAAACCACATCTTATTGGTAACTGGTATGGTACATCAATTATTATGATACAACAGGCAGAAATGGGAAGGAGGATTCATACGCTAAAAAAGAATGTACAAGAAAGCAACCCAGCCAGCCATAACAACTCAACTCTCAAATAACCAACTCAGTATTTTACATCATTCGCCCTTTTCAACATATACATACACTTGTATACTTCCTCCAACAGCTACAACTTCTCAAGCAAGTGATAAAAATGGCAGAACAGAAGAGCAGATGAGAGCAAACACACAAGTACCACGTTTGCAGATCAATTTTTCAACCCCAGGAAATCGTCGAGCTCTCTCGGCTTTCTCCTTTCGCCACAAAAATACAACCAAGACAGTATCTGAAAAAGCTATAGTATCGTCCGGTGACCTTTATTTACAGATGGGCTCGAGACACCTCGCGAATTCAAACTGGCAGTTCTCAAGAGTCTGCGGAACTCCGCTAAGCTTATCTTTCCATCTCTGTCGATATCCGCTTCTTCCAAAAGCGGGTCGATTGAACCTCTTAAACCAGCATGCTGCAACACAACAATACCATCTTAGTGATGACACGACATTACTAGTGCTTTTACATCAATGACAGAATGCCATCATATATCTTGTTATTAATTAAAGACAACAACTGGACTTGAGAAGGCTTACAACATCAACACTCACCATTTTAAGTTCTTCTGGTGTTATATATCCATCTTTGTCAACATCGAATTTTTCAAAAGCGGTCTGCGATCTCTCCTGCCACTTTTGTGAGTTATGTTCCTGTAGTTGATGGACATGTAGAGTGGCTGCAACAAATTCTGAGAAGTCAACTAGCCCATCAGAGTTGGTATCTACCTGCACCAATAAACAATAAACAAGAAAGATGAAATTCTGAGCAATCAAGTAGAAATAAATACAACTACCAAATTTACTTGTATTCTAATAAAAAATAACCAGATCATTTGACTCTCAGCAATATAATCTTTCACTTCTTTTTTCTGCTTTTAATAAATTTCATGTCCACATCTCCAAGAGCAAGGAAAAGGAGGGGTAGGAAAAGGACATTGCAATGGTTGATATTAAGAAGTAATTTTATAGTTTATGCTTTCAATGTTCTGATACAATAATCTACAATCAATAGGCTTACCGCTTGAACAATCTCAATAACTCGAGAGTCTTTCATCTTCCAAGGTAGATCTTTGGCAAGAGCCTGTATCAAAAAGAAGAGATAATTGGCAAAAGTAAATAAAAGCATACATCTAGGTGAATCAATATTCAAGGGAAAAACTATTGAACTAGCAATTGTGGTTGTTCTCATGGCATCAGTTACCAAACAAGGTTCAACCCTCTCCAATATTCTTTTCCAAGGAAAATACCTGTCTCATTTCTTCCAGACTAATGGATCCATTTTTGTCCACATCAATGGCATCAAACTGATCCCTAAGGTCAGCCAGTTCCTCCTCACCAAGTGTGGTAGCTAAAGCCTTGAGAAACAAAAGATGTTCAAATGAGTTATAATTTAACTGGCTGAGTGGCCAATAGAAAGCACAAGCGGAAAAAAAAAAAGAAACAAGATGAAAATTACCCTAAGTGCAAACTGCTTTAAACGACTGTACTTCACAAATTGCCGCATATTGTTGAGGACAGAAATATCTAGTGGAATCTCTGATGCATTACCTCCTTCTCGAACCCACGGATGCGCTGCAAAAGGGGAATGAAATCATTAGATTAGTTCACTGGTAAAAGTGATACATAAAGAATAGTATGAACAGTGCATACATAGGGCTTGAGCAGCAGTAAGTCTGGCACGAGGATCCTTCACTAATAATTTCTTTACAAAATCCTTAGCACTCGTGCTTATGCCTGACCATGGTTTACGACGAAAATCAGGTTTATTCCTGAGAACCTGAAAGTATTAGAATATACAGTCACACACCATATAAGAAATAAAGCCTAATTAGATCAAATGGAGGACAATTAACTCTGACCGAATGACAAAGTAGAAACCAACTTTACAAGAAGAGATTAGAAGATAAAGAACTACGGAAGATGAAAATCTTCTACCAAGGTATCACAAAGAAAGCTCCTTATGCACCCAAAGAAAACAGGAAAAAGAAGAAACGAAACCCAACTGAGAAAATGAATATATGATTAAAAAAATTCATGAAATTGGATAAAAAATTAGAGATATTAGAAAAGAAAAACAACACTAAGAGTAAGACCACTATCAACCTCTTAGCTATCTTGTGAGATAAATATTTAAGAGTTATGGTAACACCGATCTCAATACTTAACAAATGTAAAGACTACTTAAACCTCATTAAGAAATGTTTCAACTTGTTAAAATGGAAAATAAAATTTTCCAACACCCTCACCTCCTTAAATATGCCATCCTCAGTTTTGTCCCAAAAGGGGCGCCGCCCACAAAGTAGAATGTAGGTTATAACACCTATGCTCCATACATCTGATTCAGGACCTGATCTGCGCTTTAGTACCTCAGGAGCAACATAATATGCACTACCAACAATATCTTGAAATCTCTTCCCTGCATCAGATTATTCACATATTAGAATAAAGAAATCAAACAATTAGGGAAGAAAGCTTTATCAGAAGATTACTTTATAGATACTGCCAACTCATACAGAAAAGATTACTATCCCTTCACTAACCCCTCTGTCCCACTAAAAGAATCATGTTTGTACTATGGGTCGGAGAGTCGAATATAACTTTTTCACAAGGTAAGACAAAACCTTTAATATGAAGGACTGCCCTTCTTCAGTCTTTAGAAAGAAAATTATGCAATTATAAGAATTCTGGACGTTGTGAAATAAGGACCAAGCACCACAAAATCAAAATACAAGAGAAATCACTGTAATGTTAAAAGATCATTTGAAGTCCTTGTCAAAACAGTCAATATAATCTACTTTCTCTATGCTTGCCCTAGACTAGAAAAGCAAGGTATGTAGCCACGGCATATCAATGAAAATGCTTAAATTCTGGAAAATAAGCATAGTTCATATGCAGCTTCAACTACTACAGTTCGATTATAAACTAATGGAAAAACAAGGATTGAAGGGGGCATCTACATGAGTCAAATAGGATCAAATTGTACATTAGATTCCCAAACAAAGAACAAAGAAATAAGAATCCACAATCACCTGGTCTGATGAAGTCTGAAAGGCCAAAATCTGTAGCCTTCAACGAGGAATCATCTTTTGGGGACTTGAAAAGAAAGTTCTGAAAGGAGAAAGATGTATAAGGAACCGAAGTAACATAACAAATAGCCATACAACACAAGAATTGTATACAACTTCATGTACCTCTGGCTTCATATCACGGTGAACCAAACCATGTAAATGACATTCAGCTGCAACTTTTAGCATCTGACGTACTACTATAGCAGCATCTTTCTCAGTGTATCGGCTATCCTTTCTGATTAGACAAAATTCTCTGTGTTAAACCATATAGTGTTACCCTCAATCAAGAATATATTTTCTATATGAATGAGTTCCAATGTGTGAGTATGCTCATTAGTCTAGGATACTTACTTTGCCAAAATGCGATCCAACAATTCTCCACCTTCACATAACCTGTGAAGGGAACATCAGTACCTCTGATTGTTTAACGTAACTAATTGGACAAAAATAGAAATGCACACTATGCCTCAGAACAGCAATGCTTCAAATGGTAAAACTTACTCCATCACTATATACACGTAAGACTCATCCTCAAAGGCATTATAGAACTGCACCACATTCTCATGCCCAGTTAAAGCTTTCAATATTTTTACTTCTCGTTTGACATCCTCAACGGCAATTGGGAGAATCATCTATGCAAAATAAATTAATATGTTTCAAAATAAAGTAAAGATGAATCTGAAACTGATATGTAAAATCAAATTTGTCAGTGAGCTTTCTATAGAACACATAAATGAATACAGGAAACTAGTAGCTCTGGATCAATACATTGCATCTATAGATGGAAACTGTAATATATCTCCCCGCTAGATGGATGACATAGTATGATTTACGCTTTCACAAATACGCCTTTTTTTTACCAAAATCTACCAAGAATCAAGGTTGAAAAAGAAAAGGACAAATATGTACATAAGCTAGACTTGAGTTAAAACTGAATCACCATTTTATGCTACAGCAGGAAAGAGGAATATCAATCGGACCAACATTTTGCTAGTAAGACTTTCTGGTTTCCCCCCCTCTTCCTAGTTAAGTATTTTAATATTCTTGGAACTTGGTAGGATGGTGTTTGTGGTTCCAATAGATGCACTATACCATAGAAGGTCTTTTTATTGCAGCTCAAAAATCTTCTAACGTTATCATTTGCTAGAAAATTGGTGCGGCAAACAATGTTAATCATAGAAATCCACACGCTTTTACCAAATCAAAACATGGCACACCTGCTCATATTCTAACCACCATCAGGAAGTGCCAAAGCACATGATCAAAGAAATAAAGAAAAATCTTTCCAGTTAATCTTCTTATGTCTTCCTCACTGTCCTTGGACTGATTCTTATTCAATGAAGCATTAACTACTATACAAAGATCATTACTAATGCATTCCACCTCCCTCTAAATTTGAGAAAATGCTTCATACACTTGTTGAGGATCAGCTAACCGTATCGGCGACATAGATAAGGCCTAATCACAAGAGAGCCGAGCAGAATTATATAGTTGCGGTATTGAATCCTAGTAGCATACTTTATGGTATCCCTATTCCATTGCTAAAATTCCATCATAAAGTGTATTTGATTGTTTGGGAATCCTTCCAGATATTTTGATTAACAAAAATACTAAAGCAAGCACTCAGCTTTAAACACATGCTTTAAGCAATGTAAATGAATTGAACACCCCCCACCCCCACCTCTTTTTCCAGGGTGAGCTACAGTTACCCAGCAGACAACCAAACAACCTCTAAATATGTCATTCCCAGACCATCAACAAAGAAGCAATTAAATGAAAAAATAGTAATCATAAATCAAATAAAACAGTAACTATCCCTGCCCAACCAGAAGAAGAGCAAATAATTCCTTTTTTCTTTTTTTCTTTTTTTTTTTTATTTCATCTGGGGAGAAAAAGATTACCTTGTTCTTGTCAATTCTCTTAACAGCAACACGATCGCCATTAGACTTGTCTGTGGCAACATACGTATATCCGAATTGGCCATGCCCCAATAACTTCCCAATCGTATACCTTTTATCAAAATCCTTATCATACCCAAAATCTGTTCTTTTGCCCCATGGGATCACCCCACTCTGCCTTTTGGAAGATGCTTTCTTCCCGTGCTCCGAATTCCTCTGCTGATTCTCATTCGTCCCTTTCCCTTTAAAATGAAACCCAGGCTTTTTGGTCGGCACTGAGTTATTACCGGAGGTGGACGGCTTGGTAAAACCCTTCCTATTTTGGTTGTATTGCGAGAAGAAATTTGTGGTGGTGGTGGTGGCGCTGGCTCCGGCGCCGGCAGCGGTGGCAGATGGGGTGCTGCTGTTAGAACCACTCACCTTGGTGGTCGAAAAACAGCTGCCCATGATAAAGATGGAGCTGAAAAACAAAATCCCACTTTTGTTTTCTCCTCAATCTTATTACCAATCAATGGGTCTCTAGGGAACAAATGAAAAACCAATCAAGAGTATGATATTATTGACGAAAACAAAAAGAAAAGAAAAGAAAAATTCAAGGCGGGATCAGATGACTAGTGATCACACATGTGGGAAAATTGTAGAGGAAAGAAAAAAAGTGAATTGCGTATAAATATGATGGAGGAAGAAATGTGTAATGCAGCTAAGGGTATAAATTAATGGTATTCGAATTTGTTTTTGTCTTTATCGTTGAAGGAAGAGGAAAGGTTGCAGGAAGAAGGGAAGAAGGAGAGGGGGAGTTGCAGCGGTGGTGGTGGAGACGGTCAAAAGAGACTTTTGGGATGATGAGGATCAAGAGAGAGAAAGTTGAAGGTCGGAGAAGGAGACCGGGTTTGGTTGGAGGATGGGCCCAGGATGGTTGCCAATTTTTTTTTTTTTTTATACTACTTATAAATTTTCTTTTCTTTTCTTTTTTTGAGTGATGAAATTTAAAAATAAAAAATAATAATAATGATTTTTTTTTTTAACTGTAAAGGTATTTAGAATTTTAATTTTGAAGTTTGGAAATTAGGAGAAATTCAAAAGGTCAAACTCCTTTTTTCTTTTTCTTTTTTTTACCAGGAGTAGTGGGGGAAAATAAAAATAAATTGCTTTTGGAACGTGCTGAGCACGCCAATTGGAAGGGGTAAAAGGGTTTTTTCACTTTTCATTGTTCTTAGGAGAAAAAAGAGGGAATAACTCAATGGAAATGAATATATGAGTAAAATTTTTAAATTGCTTGAAAATCATGATTTTCATTAAAATACCAAAATAATGATCTCTAGAAAGGTTGAAAAGATAAATATATATTTTAATTATAATTACACTAAATTAGTTTTGTAAGAATACTTCTTGTAACTCGAAAATTATGAAAGGATGAGTTCGAATTTTGAAAATGTAATAACAATAGTAATAACACTTATGGTAACGTCGTTATTCAAACTTATGGATTCATAGTTGCAATGCTCTCTTAATAATTAGCACCCCAACCCTCCTATGATTTGAAACTCAATTTAAATTTCATTATATTTTTCTATTATAATCAATACATCTCTTCTTCTTATATTTCTAATATATATTTTTACACTTCTAACAGTTTTTTTTTTTTTACATTTTTGTTACTTCTTTCATTCTATTAAAGAATCTAATTTAAAAAATGTACTGCAATTTATTATTGGTCGTCAGACACAACACATAAAATACGCACTTATATCTTTATTTCCGAAGTAAGGATTGTGGATCACACATTATTTTATAAGTAAATGTAACTACGCAGATTAAGTAGAAAATACACTCTTTTATTTTTGCAGGACTCTTTATATAAAAGGGAGGGAGTAAATTTTTAATATTTTACATCTTTATACTCACGAGTATATATAATTCATATAGCCGACCCTATATAATGAGATAAAGACGTTATTGTATATCAAATTTCAACCACTACCTCTGTTACTATGTACGTTTAAAAATGAACTAAATGAAACAATTTTGGTTTACAATAATTAAAAATATGTGGGACTTTTTTTGTTTTTTCATTTTTTTTTTTTTAAAGAAAAATATGCGGGACTTTGTTAGTGTGTGAAAGAGGAAAATGGAGTGAAGTGTTTCAACTCTGAACTCTCACAATCAGTGAGCTGGTCTCCCGCGAGCCAGCTTAAAAAATTAACACGGATTTGTCTGTCGTAATTGACTGATTAAGATTATTAATTATTTAATATGGTTATAATTGTACCTGGTTTGACTTTTCTACTCTTAATAATTCCATTAATTACAAAACTATCTGTTGCATTCAGATTGCAATCTAAAAGTATGGGAAAAAAGACATTAGCGTAAATGAAACACCTGGTAATTAATGTTAAATAACCATAATTAAATCGTTAACATGTTCAAAAAACATACGTTTTTAGTAGTTGATTTGATAAGCGTGCAGTATCATTGTCAAATTTTACACATTTTAGTGGTTAAACCTCGACATGGAATTTGTTGTCCTCAATATGATATGGGGTTCAACAATGCAGGATAAAATGACGTGACTAAGGCTCTGTTCTTTTCCGAACATAATTAGGAAAAGTATCACTTTTTTCTCAAAAATATTACACAAATAAACAACATCATTTTTATAAAATTCACAATTCAAATTTTAAAATTTCCTCTAAAAACTCACTCACATAAATTCAAAAAAAAACATAATCATTACACTTTTTCTTCTCTTTCCTACACAAATCCCCAAAAGAAATTCCCTCCAAAACAAAATTCTTCCCTAATTATAAAATTTCCTATCTATAGTACTAAGAGAACACACCCTTAAATTGATATCAAAATGTATGAAGGGGTTTCATCTAATGTATGTTTTGGTGTTCAAGTGTAGAACATGTTGGTAGTGAAATTACGAGTTTATTTTTAGTTATTGAAGTGAGGATTAAGCCATTACATAATAATTATCTTTAATACTTCAGTCATTTCATTCAAAAAATTTATTTTGTATTATTGGTTGGAGTATTTTCTTATATTAGCTTGCTCATTTTGTTTTTCTTTTTACTAATTAATTTAATTATGGTTGGCACTAGTTTAATTATACGGCACTTTAACCTAGTGTTGACTAGTTTGTGTGTTCTAAAATAACATTTTAAAACAACATTATGTTTTTATTTTCCATGTGATACTTTTGTTACATGTTATTTATAGTTTAAAGGAAAAAATGTATATAATAACTAACATATTTCCATTTGTCACGGTATATAAGACGGTTGCTAACTACTATCTTTGTCTCACTCGAAAAGTTTTTTTTTTCGGGAATATATAAATTTTTATATATTTGAAAATATAATAATTAAAATAAGTACTTTACTATTATTTTTAATGCTTATTCATATATTTAATTTTGGAGTGTGGGTTAAATATGAATCATACATAATTATATTAATAAATGGGTATGTAAATTAACAAAATTTAAAATAGGACTCTTCCGCTAAGACAAATATATTTTTGAAACACGACTCTTTATTAAAACAGAAAGATCAAAACTAAACTCTTTTATCAAGACAATGAATATTATTAACACATGAAACGAATAATTTGATATATGTCTTTTATATTTTCAAAACATATACTTTACCCGATAAATTATCAGGATTTTACAATAATTAAGGTTATTGCATTCACTTTTACTTGTGTCACCAGTAATTTTGTTAGTACAATTATAAAGGGCAAAGTATATATTAAAAAATAAATTATATTATAAATACGTGGGTACAAAAATTAATTAAACTTTACAAAATACTGCTATAGTAGCAAGATTCAACTCCCAAAAATAGTGGTCACTGGATTTTGGACAAATTGATTTACAAATGTCAATTCTCAACGTGTGAGACTTGACCAGGTCTGTTGTCTCTTGTCTTCAATCTTCTCTTCTTTTCTTTTTTCTTTTTTTTATTATTTATTTTTAAACATGAATCTTTATGACTTGTTCAAAGGCAAATTGGGCTCAATCCCCATCTCCATTTATGAATATACGATGCAAGAAAATCGATACACATAAGATTTGTAACGGAATTGTTATCAGCAGGCCACCTTTTACTATTTGTAGGTTACTTTTTAAAAATTTTATACGTGAATTTACATTTTTGCCCTTTATAGTTTCTAATTTTATAAAAAAATTACCCAACTTTTTTAAATTTAGGAAAATCGCCTGGACTGGGCGATTCTCTCTAGGAAAATTGCCTGGTCGGAGCGATTTTCTCTGGGAAAATCGCCTGGTATGGGCGATTTTCCCAGAGAAAATCGGTATCCTATGACGATTTTCCCTAAAAAAAAACGCCACAAGACGGTTTTTTTTTAGGTTTTCCAGGTCATTCGTCAGAAAATCGTTTTTCCGGCGAACGACCACTAAATTTTCGAAAAATCGATTTTTTTAGGGAAGAGCGATTTTCCCAGAAAAAATCGCCTGGTCTAGGCGATTTTCTCAGGAAAAATCGCCTGGCATGGGCGATTTTCCCTGAATTAAAAAAGTTGGGTAAATTTTTTCTTTTAAAGTTAAAAACTATCAAGAGTATATTTATCTTTTTACCACTTAAAATTTTAAAAAATATCCTATGTTTAATAAAATATTACCTGCAAATAACATGCCCCATTTGTAATTCCTACCTTAGTTGATTTGTTGTCCCTGTAAATTATAATTTTCCTGCAGTTGAAAATTAATGACAGTGGTGCAATACGGAAATGAGCATCAAATTTACCGTTAATTACTGTTAAATTTTTCCGCACGGCTACCCAATCATTAACTCATCACAGCACTTCTAAATGCCAATAACATATACTCCCTCCTACCCAATTTAAGTGTCACTTAAGGTTATTTCACACATATTAAAAAAAGTATAAAAAAGACTAAATTAGCCTTATTTAAGTTACCTTGTAATTCTAAATAAAAAATAATGTATTATCCCAACACTAATTTCTATTTTTTCTCTTCCATTAAGACTGAGTATTATCCAATCCACTTTCAACTGGAAGGCTCTTTCACATTTCCAACACATTGAAATGGAGCATTATAAATAAGGGTAAATTTGGAACAATCCATGAAATATAGTCTTAGAATGTGTAAGTGACACTTATTTTGAGTAAAAAATTTAGTCCTTAAGTGACACTTAAATTGGGTAGGAGGGAGTATTTTTTTTTCCCACCTCAATAACAATCACAAAAAATATAATAACAATCAGTTAAAGAATAACAATCACAAAAAATATAATGTGAGATTGAATCTGAGTTGATAACCAAACAAAAAATTGAAAATATTTTAGATTTTGATTCAAATGTCAACTCCTATCAAATGCATGCAAACTTTCATATAATCTCTCTCTTTCTTCCGTTAAAATGGTCAAATTTCAAAACTTTTTTGTTACGTTAGAAGAGTCGAGATTTTTTTTATATTTTCGTACCCTTATTAATATAATTTTGTGTGGTTCATAATTAATTAATTTTGAAAAGTAAGAATATTAGTGGAAAAAATATTGACAAATTACTTAGTTAAGATGTTGTACTTTGTAACATATAAAAAATTGTAAATTTTTCAAACCGGAGTAATCTAATGGAACGAAGGGAGTATGTTATACGAGTTCAATTTTATTTTATTATTATTTTTTATATATTCATTAATATAATTATGCGTAGTTCACAACTAACTTACATTCGAAAGTAAGAACATTAACAACAACAAAAAAATAAAAATTGACAATTTATTTATTAAGTGTTGTTAACCAAACTTCATAGCTCAATTGTTCATGGACCATTTCCAAAGTCTTTAGTGAAATTTTTTATTAAAAAAGAAAAATATATATATTTACGTTATAAAAGGTTGTACATTTTAAAATGAATAGAACTAGAAGAGTACTACATTTGAATTTTCAATTATAATATTTGGTACTATTTGGATCTATTAGAAAAAAAATGATAGATCTACAGGTAAATATTAGTGCTAAAACACGTGGAAGACCAAAGAAAAATAAGGCTAATGTTGGGTTGGAGTACTTTGATAGGCTTACTTAATACATAAAAAATTAATACGCTTTTCCGTTCTGTTAAAAAGTCTACTTTAACCAATGTACAATTTATTATGAATGTTAAGGTACAATACTTAAAATAGTTAATTTATCGCCATTTATTCTATTTATATATTTACTTATAAAGTATGAGTTAATTATGGATCAGACGTGTATATATTAATAAGGGTATGAAGAGTAAAAAATTAAAAGTAAACTCTTATACTAAAAAATTATATTTTTCAAAATGGACTCTTATACTTAAACTGAATCGGATACGAATATGTATTATAGGGCCTGTTCTTTTTGTTTCGTTTTGAAAACGGTTTTGGTTTCAACAGTAAATTTAATATATTTTAATTATATTTCATCATTTATAATAAAACTTTTTACTATTTAGCATCTACTTTTTGTATTTTCAATACACTTTTTACATTATAAATTATTTTTTAAAACTTGTTTTCAAAACGTTCAAAAAGAACAGGCCATAGTATCCAAATGGAAGCAGCGTTCACACGGTAAAAAATTAAAATCCGTTGAAAATGGAGGCCTCTTTGGGCAGAATATTCCAAGAAGGATTCAACCAAGACCGGTGTTGAAATAAATTAAGGAAAAATGGTAGCTAGCAGTACTAGACGACTTGACTAAATTAGATCAAACCAACTACACATTATTAAATTAAATTAATTAATTAATTATTAATTAGTGCACTCATTAATTACACCTCCATTGCCATTCCAAAAGAAATACCTCATTCGGTTTTAAATATTATCTCGTATTTTATACTAACTTTATTCTGCTTTTAAAATGATGTCATTTTGAAGCAAACTATATAGGAATGTGAAGATTTAATTTGGGTTTAGAAATCGCATTCACGTTGCTTTTTTTAATTTTATTTTATTTTAAAAATTTACTATTGTATTTTATAATCCTATTTATTACATAGAAGTTAGGAATCGAATTCCCAACATTTAAGTGTCCCGCTATACGTCGCAATCGTTAAAGTACTATGCCTGTTCGAGCATTCACACAACTATTTCCTCCTTCACAAATCATTTCACGTGGGTGTTGTCATTGTGGAGGTGTAAATGTAAACTCTCCAGGTGACGAGATGGATGAGTTACTTTTTTAGATTTTGGTCTTAAAGACTTAAACCATGTTTTAAATGTGTTTTGAGAAAAAAATAAAAACTACAATTATACATTGAACTGTTATTTAAAATTATACTTTTAAAATTAAAATATAATTTCAACTCACTCGCTAAATCGCATTTTCCTATGAAAACTCATACTTTTTAATTCAAATCACGGTTTAAGATCGAATAACATACATAATATGTTTCAAAATAGGTTTAGAGATGAATGAGCTAGTGTCCAACGGTTGTGAAGTTTGTGGAGCACTAATCATCATGACATATCTTTGTTGGCAGCTAAAATCCCATCAACAAAAAAATTAGCAATACTCTAATAATACGAATTGCAAACTACAATTTGTTTGATAGATAATTTCTTTTACAAATTTGTGTAGAAAAGATAAGAAAAATTGTAATGATTAAATTATTTTTAAAATTACGCAAGTGAGATTTTTACATGAATTTAAGGAAAAATAAAAGTGTTTAGATTGAGATTTTCTTTAAAGAAATATGTAAGTAAACAGGGCTATGTTTCCAAATGTGAATCCTACCATGTGAATTGCGGACTTTGCCATTATTCTTATTTATTGATAGTGCCTGTAAACAATTGTCGGCATTAAAAACTGAAAATTAAAAAGTGATCAAAACCCAAAAGGAAAGGCCTAAAGTGCGGCATTAAGTTGATTGATGTGTAATGTTAGTGTTTGTTTGTCTTGCAAGAAAATACACACACGTAACACAAATTATTGAACGTATCCGTTGCGCCTTTTAAAATAGTAATTTAAATTTATATTGCTTCCCTAAAAAATAGTAAAATATCCTCTAAATACATTTAGTTGTAGCGGATGCACCGAATAATTTCGACTAGCGAATGCCCTAATTCATTAATTGTCATTTCCCAATTGCTTTACTTGCAAGAAGGATAAGGCAATTATTATCTTCTAGTTATATCACAAGAGCCGACGACTCACGTACGCTTCGTCAAGTCTCTCACATTTGTTGCTTTTTAAAGTTTTTTCCATTTCTTTGAGAAATTTGTTAACATAAAAACTTCCGTCATTATTTCTGGTAACTTTGTCGTATAAATAACGTGTGTGATGAGTATATATTGAAAGTTTGAAACTGAATTTCTGGTTTAATTTCTGTTGTGAAAATGGCGTGGAAGAAACAATTTCCGCGGCTCCAGATAATACAACATACGGGGTAGGTTGTAAAATGAAAAGTTCACTTTTAAATTATAAAAGTTTACTTCTAATTTTTATTTTTTTTTACTTTCTCTATAATAATTATTATTAATATACTAATATGTGAACTATAATTAATTCACACTTAAAATGTAATAATATTAGTGGAATAAATTATAATAAATTAGTTCTGTTTGGACAAGTACTTTGAAAACGTTTTTATAAAAGTATTTTTTAAAACTTTAAAGTAATATGTTTTGGACAAGCATTTTATAAAACGTTTTAAGAGTTAAAAATAGTTTAAAAGGTATTTAGGCTAGTATTTTATAAAAATATTTTAGAGTTATGTTTCATGCAGTAATTATATAAAAAATATCTTTACTATACATTATTTTTTTTTTTCTTCTATAGAGTGGAAGTGGGCTGAAGGTTGGTAAGGATCGATGGTAATTATACTTGGAAGACAATGAGGAACACATAAAAAGACAAAAAAAAAAAAAAAAAATTATAAACAAATTTCATTTAAACTTAAAATTACTTAAATACACTTTTCTTGAATATAATTTTGGTCGGTATAAGTATCGGGGATCTTTGTAGTTTGGACTTTATACGTCATGTTCTTATTTTCTCGACTATTATTGGGAGAATGTCCCTACTTAATAGATATCTTTCGTTTTTCGATTATATGTCTTGTCGCAAATAATTAATTCCACGCTTAGAAGATTCTCTAACTCGTCAAGAGATAGAATCATTGATTGCACAAGCTAGTCTATAAATGTTTGTGAAAAATTCATAAATTGTCAAGAGGTTAAACTAGTGGTTTGTGTAAGGCAGACATTAATGAGAAATCTATAAAGCTACTTAAAATTGAAGAATGGCGAAATACAATTTAATGTTTGCCTAAATTTCTATTTGTTATTTTATAAAATTTTGTGAAATGACAAAAAATCTCTTATAGTTAAATAATTTTGTAAGATAAAAAGGGCATTTTAAAATAAAATAAAATGAGGTTTTTCCCCTCTCAATACATCCCAATTGTTGTATCGTCTTTCACTTCGCATTGTGTGAGAAAGATGCATAACACAATTAAAACCAACAACAATCATCGTAATCATTCTTTGATATTTCAAAATTCAGACAACAACCTTAGTATAATATAACAACAATTAAAGAAACCTAGGCAGCACATTATTATGTAATGAGAAAATCCCCCTAAATTAAGCGAAAATTTCTCCAATGGGCTTGGCCTTAGCAGCCACAGCCTGCAAATCTTGCTCCTCCTTTGCCAACTTCTTCAGCCTGGCAAGCTCAAGGTCCTTGCTCATTTTCCTCCTGTACATTTCAGCAAAACTCATCGGCTCCTCCAGCACCGCCGCCTCCCCTTCCCGGATTTTCAACGGATACACCACGGCCTCCGGCGCCGGGTTCTGAAACGTCGCTATGGAAAGCCTGCTGTAATTCGAGTTCACCACGGCCTGGTGGTCCGCGTTTTTGAACCTCCCGTTGCTCAAATACTGCCCAAATCAAAAGCCCATCAGGTTAATCGGGCCGGGCTGGCGGGTTATCAAATATTTTTGAACAAAAATTTACATAAACAAACACCTTCCTTTTTTTTTTTTTACAAAATTTAAATTTCTTTCTAAATCTTTACTCACATATTTTTTTTCAAAAAAAATATAATCATTACACTATTTTCCTGTCTTTTACGCAATTTTTTAGAAAAAAAAGTCCCTCCAAATTTTTTTTTGGTTCCAAACTAATTACTTTTCCAATTGGGCCAGTAAAACAACAAAGCCTAAAACATAAAAGGGTGAATTACATTTTTCTGCCGATGTTTGATAAAATTACAAATAAGTACCATAATATTAAAAATTATAAATACATTAATGAACTATTCAAAAAAATTTTATTTTGTGTTTGTGTTAAGGCTGATATCCAGTTGATTCAGACCAAGATTTGGACTGTTTAAATTGCGATCGTTTATTAAATAATCGAATCTAAGGTTTCATGAGTTCCTTAAATATTAAATGAATGAGTTTGAGAATATCTTTTACCAAACCACTCATGGACTTCTTAATAGGAATTTGTGTGGAATTTCGGTGTATACCGGTACTATAATATCAGATTGGGGAGGAAGATCAGAATTAGAGATTGATATAAAAGCAAGGCTCTGGGCTCGTGTAAGTAGGAAACAAAAAATATTTATTCTAGTTCTATCATCAGCTATGGGTTCGAATCTAAAAGAAATTCTAGAGAATGTTTGGTATCTTGAAATTTTTTTGTCTTTTCTGAACGATAAGGAGAGAAAAAAAATTGGATCAAAAGAAAATGTCATTTTAGCGTTTTATGAACAATTTGCTTGTGTAGGTGGAGATCCGTTATTTTCTGAATCCTTATGTAAGGAATTACAAAAAAAATTCTTTTGTTCGTTTTCAACCATACCTAATCGAAATTGATTTTTTTAACTATGCTAATTATTTATAATTTTCAAAACTACATGAAGTTATTTATAATTTATCCAAAAGACTGAAGAGAATTTTGAGTTTTCTTACATGGCCATGATCACCAAGGTTGACAACGAAAGCACCTTCGACGGGCTGGACAGTGATCCAAGTCTTCCCGTCATCTCTGGTGGCCTGAAGCCCGCCGACTTGGTCTTGCAACAAAAGGGTGATGGTTCCCGGATCGGTGTGCCGTTTGAGACCCAGTGTCAGATCGGGCTCTGGACATTTCGGATAAAAATTAACCACCACTTTTTGGTCCATATCCACACACGCTTTAGTTAGGGCCTCTTTCTCCAAGCCCATCGCCTCCGATAAAACCTCCAACAACTTACAACCCAGCTCCATCAGTTTCTCGCTGTAATTCTCCGTCACGGCTATCCATCCTTCGGGCTTGTCGGGCCACCTGGAGTAATCCCGAGCCCGAATCGGGTACGAAAAATACGTCACGATTTCACGCCAGTCTTTCACGGCTTCTCCCTGAAATCTCCAAAAAAATGCAGTCTTTAGATGAAAAATTGAAAATCAACGCAAATCCCGGTGATCAGGAGGCTACCTGGAGATGGCTTGAGACGATAAATCCTCCTTTTTTGCCGCCGGACATGTCGAATCGGAGCTTTTCTTCCGGGGGGAGAGCGAAGAATTCCCTGGCGAGACGGGTCATTTCGGAAATGAGCTTGCCGTCGACGCCGTGATCGACGACCTGGAAAATCCCCCAGTCTTCGCACGCTTCCACGATTTTCTTGCAAATTTCGGCTCGTTTGCCGCCATCAATGTCGTCGTCCAGGCCCTTGAGGGAAATAATGGGAATTTCGTTGCTGAATTGGTTGTACGCCACTTTCGGACGCTCGTCTTCGTCCCTGATGAAACTCGATTGCAGAGTCTTCTCCTCTGCTAAAGCTGTGAGAGTGGAAGGCGCCATTGATGACGTATGCGTAGCTGTGATTCTGTATTTACGGAGGAGCTAAAAAGATCCTTCCGGATTTTATAGCGCCGGGTGGAGAAGTGAGAGTAACAGAGATGGCATGGGATTGAAATTAATGAAGAGAGGTTGGTTGTATGAACGGTGGGGATTGTTTTGTTATAGCGTGGCAATAAGCCACCCACCGTTCTCACTTGTCGAACGCAAGCAACCCTCACGTGGAGTAACTGAAGTCATTCTGTCGTGTTCAGGTAGTTTTATATGAAATAAAATCTGATGTTTTAATAAAAAAAAAGCATTTATTTTTTTTTTAACTAACCATTGTCTTAACTTATATAAATTAAAATTAATGATTATTTTGAATATTTAGTAATGAATCTTTTTAAAAACAAATGCCTAGTAATGACCTAATTGAGCACCAATTGACAACTTCAAAATTCGTAGTAATAAATTAAAGTAGTCAATAATTTTTTTTGTCATTTAAACGCATTACAAATTTGATTTTAAAACTCTAAAATGACTTTTCTGTGGAATTAAAGTCTAGAAGTAATGATTCATTTCACTGGAGGAAACAAATAACGCTTCTTGATTGTTGGAATCCCAAGAAAAATAAGGGAATGGAAGAATGAGACTGAAGATTGGTATTTCAAGAATGAAATAATTTTTCATTAAAATAATTTTTGATCGGCTTTATCTTTAGTTTAAATTATTAGATATCCAGAAGAATTAACAATAGACATTTTAATCACATAAATCACTTGTATATTCTTCTATTTTTATTTCCCTACGTTGATGTAATCTCGGTGGGAAGGTTTGATCACAAAGTGAAAGTTGACCGTTTGAAGGGTTGCTTTGATGGTTTGGTGAAATCTCAACCCGCCAACAATAGACAAACAAAACTTTGGTATATATGACCGCAGTCCACAAGTGTATAATGTTGAGAATCTCATAATAACTATGTTACAAACAACTCAGCAAGGATTATTCAATAAATATTGAACACCACAAAACTATGAAATCCTGATAAATTATAAAGTGTCAAAAAATTGAACTAAAGAGGATCAAACCTCACAATCATTTTCATCATTCTTCATTGAATTTTCATCAACTTAACATCAAAAGGATTTAAAAGTAAATAATACCAATAATTAAACTAATGAGACAAGTCTTGAACTCTAAAGTTTCTTTGTGTTGAGTCCAATGCATAAAATCCCTTCAAAATTATGCTTTAAATCACTTAGATCTTCAATAAAATTCATTGAATTTTCTTCCTTCATTTAGTTTGAATGGACGAAAATCACCTTAGGAGATATGACTTTCCATTAATTTCAAGCATGGCATTTAAGAGATAACTTGATCACCAAATGCTTGCTTATGACATGTTCGTTTGGAGGTTTTGCAGGCTAATTTTTCAAGATTATAGGTTTTGAAAACTGTTTTAAAACCAAAATTTGTTTTGCAAAACCTTATTTCAAAAATAAATTATCTTTTTAAATACAAAAAACTATATTTTTTTTTCTTCTAAACTCAAATTTGAGGGGAAATCTTGTTTGATACCTACTACCTTACCAAACAAGATTAAAAATAAATAAATAAAATTGATTTTCAAAGTTTTTTTACTAAACATAGTTTTTAAAAACAGTTTTTTAAAAATCTCTTTCAAAACCTTCTAATGAATAGGCTCTTAATTTCTTTACCGAGTCAAGGGGAGCTTTCACATTAAGATTTTTACCATTGGAACATCATGAAAATTCTGCATCTATATCTTTTATGTTGACCAAAAATTTTCACTGACTTCAAACTAGAATTTGGGCTTTAATTGAACATTTAATTCAATAAGTATGGTTGAATATAAGGATCTGAAATGGATTTGTGAGGCTGAAATTAATGTGATAGGCTGGTTATACTATTTTTAATGATACGATGGATGCATACAATAATTTCTCCATCTTAAGACATTATAACAAAGTTAAGAATATAATAGTAATGAAATGTCTTTTTCGAGACTTACACAAAGTTTATAATAAATTTTTATCGTTCTATACATATTTTTGTTTTCCTCAAAAATCATGTTTAAGAAAAATCTCGAGTGATTAATTTATATTTAGTATTCATTCCGACCATAATTATAGGAGTCGCTAAATGATGTGATTCCTTATTTTTACAAAATATCAATGTACATGTATTAATCTTATAAGTTATTCGGTCTCACTATTTTATAGTTGTATACGTGAAGCAAAAGTAAAATAGAAAGTAATAAAAAATATGAATATTTACCGAGATTTGTGTGATGTACAATAAAAAATAAAAAAAATTAGAGAATTGAATATTAGTAAATGGTAAGTAAGGCAGGCCGTGGAGTACTCAACCACCAAGGACCATAATTGTTACGAGTCAGCTTCTACGTAGTCTGTCATCTAACAAGTATTTTTGTAAAAATTTCTTGTACCAATAACTAAAAAAGAGAAAAGTTTGATTAATTAAAAACACATGTTGATATAACAATTAATGGAAAGAGACAAAAAAAATACAACATTAATTAAGGGTAAAAATGACAAATTTATAATTTTCTTAATTTGTGTGATTATTGCGCTCGTGAATTTTTTTTTTTTTTTTCTTTTTAGAGCACAGATGGAGTAATCTGAATTATGTCCATTGATAAATTATTAATTTTAAATCCTGATTTGATATTACAACAACTTCATTTAATTAATGATAATTTGTTGGTACGAAAAATCTCAACTTTGAAAATGATTTCATTCAATTTTGGAGTGGGCATTTGAACAAGGGCTAGCAGGAAGCATTTTTGAATGGGCCGTCCATGAAGTGAATGGACCCAATCTCAACGGCCCACTTGACTCGATCCATTATTACAGATGGGCCGACAGCCCAGGGCCCAGTTTGTCTTGGCTATTGAGTATTGCCTCACGTGACGTCAGCCTGGCAATCCCAGATAGACAAATACGGGCGCTGTCAAGTTTGCAAATTGCATGGCCAGATCTTGATTTTCTAGGACGGGTCATAACTCTTATAAGTACTATTTATAATAAATTAAGAGGGCATTTATTCCAAGTTCTACAGATTCTCTTGCACCTTTGTTCTTGTGCAACTGCAAATCCGTGTTCCCATTGTCAAAAACTATCATTATCTTAAGTATTTTGTTTTAATTAATTGACACATTTTGTGTAAGATCTTACGATTTTATATCTAAATTGATCACGTGTAAAATCTCTATCGAGCAAATTATGCTGCCTGAGAGCCACCTACCTTAGCTTGGCCCCGTATGGTATGCATTTTGAAAGGTATTTTGGATTTTAAAATTATTAAAGTTATATTGGAAATGTAAAAAGGTGTTTGAGAAATATAAAAATGTGTATTGAAATTGATGAGAAAGTATTATAAAATGAAAGTGAGAGTGAAATGAGATGAAATGTAATTGTTGCCATACAGGGCCTTAGCTATAGCTGCCCATCATCACAGTAATAATAGTAATAGTACTACATTGGCAAACCAAGCTTCCAAGTGATTTCCCTATAGAGGGGAGAACTAGAATGTTCTTTCCCTTCCTGGCTATAAATACTCATCTCTTTCTGCCTCATTTCATCACATTCGCATCCCAATATCTTTCTTTCTTTCTCTTGTATAATTTCTATTATTACTAAATAACCATATAAATTAGCAACCATGGCAACAACAACCACCCTCTTTAGAGCTTGTGGTTTGGTTGTAATGTTGAGTCTTGTTGTGCTTCTCCAAAACACTGATGCCTACCAGTTGGGAGGGGCAACTAGCCCCAGCCCCAGCCCCGCACCAGCAAAGATAGGTATTACACAAATTATATACATGTATGTATATGTATGTGGAGATTTCAATTTCTGTGTTGGATCTTATTAATTAATGTTTGTTTGTTTGTTTGTTTGTTTGATATTGGGCAGATTGTGGAGCAGCGTGTGAGTATAGATGCTCAAAGACGAAGAGGGAAAATCTGTGCAAGAGGGCTTGCGGGAGCTGCTGTCACACTTGCGGCTGCGTCCCATCTGGTACTTCTGGACACTATGAAGAATGCCCTTGCTACTTCAACCTCACCACTGGCCAAGGCAACGAGACCCGCCGCAAGTGCCCTTGATCCATTCTTCCATTAATATTCTACTACTCCCATCTTAATTTGTTTCTGCCTTTCTGGGATTTTGTTATAATTAATTATAAGCCAGCCATGGAATATTAATATTACTACAGTTATGAAGTTCCCCTGCATCTGCATCTGCGGAATTCATCTTGTGCTAACAAGGATTAATTATCATCGTTGTTAGATGTGTTGTATTTCTCTCTCTCTATTCTTGAATCGTAGTTCAAAAAAAAAAAATCATTCTGTATTCATAATTAATTAGCAGCCAACAACTCTCCCACTTGAGAGTTGAGAGTCGAGACAATTAACTGATATAATCTTAGAACAATACTGTGATTACTTTAACCTTTTGAAGCCATTGCAGAATCATTAACTCGAACAAGGTTAATTAAGTAAAATTAATCTTTGACCAACTTGAGCTTGAGTCTGCAGTAGAAGTTGACCAGGTGTCCAAACTTCTTTGACTGATTTTACGTTAACACTACAGCACTAGTAGATCTGATAACGTATGTATGTTAGTTGGACTGAATTCCAAGGGAATTAAATGGTCATTCATTCATTTATTTGGTCAACTTGAGCCCATCCCATCCACGAACTAAAACAAATATTACTAGTACTACTCCAGTTGGCAGCAACCAGCGTGCATGGTTCCACATAAATTTTTGTCTATTCTAATTTTGTCTTTTACTGTACTATAATAAGGAAGTGAGTTTTTTAATGTAACTTGTAAATTATATTTTTAATTGTGAGATGATAAACATGAAAGAGTAGATACAATATCTCAATGACAGTATCCCCTTGCCCTTGACTTGAAAGGTTTCCTGTCGCTATTACAGTAGTATTTCTTTTTTAATTAATTATTCCAATGTATTGTGTTTCATACTATGCGATGCGATGCTGATATGAAACTCTTAACAGTACAACAATTATTATTCGGATGGTCAACTCCCCATGCTTGCTGTCGTTATCCTATTCATTATTCGGATGGTCAACTCCCCATGCTTGCTGTCGTTATCCTATTCGGTGCGTTCAATGGAACTCGTAACTTGTATCTTAGATACAGACTCTCCGTGCCGCAATTGCTATTGTAAGTAAAACCAATTGTAGTAGTAGGAACAAGACAGTGCTCCAACGATTGTGACACAAAGTGAGTCACCCAAATGTTGGAGTTTGATTTCTACCTTTGTTAGTTTTGTCTGTTTATGGTACTTTTAAAAATTTTGGAGATAACTGTGAAGATTCGGGAATTAGGGTTTTATGGGATTTATTGGAAACGTATCTGCTAGTACAATTCGAGGCCACATGCCCGCATTCAGAGTATTAGTAAACTCCTCCATTTGTATTTCAAACTTGACGATTTGTGACGTCATTAATATAATTTATTTTTTGTCTTAAAAAAACCAGGTCATCAGTTAAACATATTAATTAATCAATATGACAATGAATGGAGAATCTACAATAAATCATTGTTGTTTTTAAGGTTAAGGGACTGTGGGGTGTGACTGTGAACACAAAAAAAAGAGTCAAAGAAGAGTGAGAATGAAGGTCCAACACGGATGACGAATGTACAATAAGTACAAAGGAAGCCATTGTTATGTGATCTTCACCAATACTAATTTGCATCATTAAATGCTCGTTGCATTGCAGGGGGATGATGGAGTGTGAAGGAATGGATTCCAGATAGATATTTGCCTTCTCATTACCAGCTGGCTTTGTGACGGTGGGATGGGAAGTAGGAACCCTTTTCACTTGCTGCCTCGGGCGAACATTTCAGGTTCGTATCGTATTTTTATGTTATAATATAAATTTCTCGTGTTAAATTTGGGTTGGCGAATTCACGTATAAATATATTTAGCCCAAAAGACTTTATTCATTTAATTATTCATATTATTTATGTCAATTCATTTAACCCGTAAATCTGCTTCAATTACGTTTATGCTGTATTTTCGTATTGCGTGACAATTTGATAGCCCTACGCTTGCAGCCTTCCCTTCCCCCACAAACAACCAATATCTATCTATCTATCTATCTTTAATTAGTGTTTACCCACTCACTGCTTTCTGCTCGCTCACTCCAATCATCATTCATCTTTTCAACTAATTTGTCTTGTCAATGTTTCACTTACACGCACCCTTGAGAAAGTAAAAAATTACTTCATTGGCCCCTTAAATTTGAATATTGTCTGTATTTGGTATTTTGACTTGAAATTATTTTATTTTAATCATTTTAAATTGAAAAGTGTTCTAAAATGGTATTTAGTTCAAATTCTAACTATATTTGAGTTATTTTTATGTAACACATGATCCGTTTCATGTTAAACTTAAGATTGAAGAAAGTGAATTGATTTTATTTTTATTTTTATTTATGCCCTTATTAATATGTGTGAACATCACGTGTTACACACATGCTTATATATAACTTGTTCTTTTAGGAAGGTTTGAGTTTGAGTTTTGAAAAAATAATTTTATAATGTAAAAAGTTCATTAAAAATGTAAAAATGTATAACTAAATAGTAAAAAATTATATTAGAAATGATAAAAACTAATTATCATATATTATATTTACTGTTGAAACTAAAATCAAAACTTAAAAGATAGGCCCATATATATAGTCTTTTCAAGGAAAAACTATATTTCTTTCAAGGAACCATTCAACCATTGAATTTTACATATGCAATTGCATGATTAATTTATATAAGACAAAATTTAAGAGTTGAATGGTTCCTTTGAAGGGACTATATTCTCACCCTATATCATATATCTTTATCGGATTATACAAAATTGAGTAAATCTTTATGTCATGCTTTTTAAGTAAGGATTTTGTAGTGTGAATTAAATTAAAATAGTTGTTTCAAAAAGAAAACTAAATTACTAGATTTTTAATCGTGGATTGAATGACTTTTTAAGTTATTAGAGTTGACATTAACCTTTTTCAAACACTACTAAATAAAAAAAAAAAAAAAAAAAAAAGAAAAGAAGAAGTACCAATATGAGAATCTCATGAAATGGGCTGCACTCGGATGAAAAAGATTACAGGCCCAGAGGATTGGACTGGGCCATAACGGATGAGAAAGGCCCAGCCTGTATTCGAATCTCAACGGCTAGTTCATTTCGCCGCCTGTACACGCTCTAACGGTCACCTTCTTCCCCGTCACAATTCAACCCTATTTTTCACCTCAAAACTATAAAACCTCCACTCTTCTCCGTCTTCAACATCACTTCCTTACAGTCTGTTATATCCATTTTAGTTTTTCAAGCATCATCATTCCGCCGTTGTGAGAGCAGGTCCCAAGTTGAAAAAAATTCCATCTTTTTGTTGATTTTCAACGATTTCAATGGAGACCCCATCATCATCAAGGCGAATCACAAGATCACAAGCATTGGCTGCTGCTTCAAGCAACGCGAACAATGGAGTTCCCACATCGAGTGAGTTTAGATTCCGATGAGTCGGTGATTAATCTTTCTTCTTGTAAAGTTCTTGAATTCTTCATCTCATGATGGTTGGTTACATTTTTGTATTCAGGGAAATTTGAGGATTCTGATAACGTTGTAACAAAGTCAAGACAAAGAAACAACAACGGGAAGCCGCAATACGATCGATCACCCCTGATCGACATAACAAATGATTCTCCAATCGTTGGCCTCGCCGCCGGGAATTTGGGGACCCCATCATCGGCGATGTCCAAGAAGAGATTCAGTAGTAGAACAAAGATTGAGGGCACTCCGGGTTCAGGGGAGGCACTTTTGAGGGGCCAAGTTAAGACTCTGTTGCAGAAGGTTGAAGAAGAGGCGGAGCTCTCCAAATTGACCATTGAGAATAGGCCTTCCATTCAAATCCAAGGGTTTATCCATTCTCCTATGGCTTTTGCTGCCCCAACTCCGGCAAATACCCCACAAATACTCGACCTCTCTGTCGGTGTCAATTCTCAGAGTAATGGGTTGGAGCATTTCACTCAAGACGAGTTTGTGATTTCTCAGGTATTTATTTTGATCTCTCAAACATTCTGCCTTTTTTCCATTTCTTTAGGGTTCTGCTACTAATTTCTTAGTCATGTTTGATGAAGAAGGTCAATGAAATATTTGAGGGAAATAAGGAATCCGAGAAGAATTTGATGATCACAAGGTCTCTGCTGCTGGATTTTTCCGAGAAATACGAAGGGTCTTCCTCGTCCCCATCTGAGTGTCTGTCTGAGGTGACAGTTCAAGGCAAGGAAAGGACAGTGACCACTGATGATGATGATGCATCTATTTGGTCCATTCAGGTTAATGCAAGTACTAAAGATGATCAAGAAGATGATGAAGAAGAGGGTCTTGACGAGGTTGAAGAAGAGTGTGACAATGAATACTGTGATGAGGAAGTTGATGTTGAAGAAGATGATTCAGGGCTTGTTGATGAACTCTGCGAGGCAATCAGCCAGATAAATGTGAATGGAGGAAGCACTACTATGGCGGCATTTGCAGGAAAGCACATTCGTTTTCTTTACAACAGTGATGATGAAATCGAAGGAGAGGTGGAAGCTGAGGCGCCTTTGAACCTGAAAGGCTTACCAACACCAACAGGGAAACACCTCCGATTCCCTGACGATTAGTTTTCTTCGATTTTCACTGCGTTTTTTTCTACTGTTTTTGTAGTCTTTGGTTGTTGTCTAACCTGTGACAACATTTTAAGTTTCTGTTCCTTTTTTTCTTTCCCAGTTCAGTTCCCTGGAACTTGTTTGGAATACTAGAATATATGAATGAATACCTTTGTTCCTTTGGAATTCTTTTGTCCTCTAATTTCTCTGTTTTTGGCATCATCCCAAGTTCCTACAGGATACAACAACATTTATAGGTAGAAAAATGAGGGAAAAAGAGCCTTGATTGATAAAAACCGTTAAAAAGAAAAGGAAAAAAGGCATTCCATGATTCCACTATGATTGATTATTAGCTTCCAGAAACTTTACCCTTTCTAACGGGTGTTTTTTCCGGCCAAGTTTGGTCTAAGTTATGGCGTTTATGTAACTCCGATTAGAATGATTTTGTTGGTAATGGCGGAAGCATCACAATGCAGCTTCTAGTTCAAGTGTTTCTGTTTTTGGTTTTTTGTTTTCCCGGCAAAGTTTGGTCTAAGTACCCCTTTTTACTCTGAAAAGCATTACCTTCTTGAATCGATAACCATCTTTCGGCTAATCTAGCCTCCTCTGTCCCTCGATACCAACAGCCACAAATGGTAGTATCGAGGGGCAGCTGTCCATCAACCTACGTCTTTCGGCCTCAGTAATAAAATTTGTGAAAAATACAAACTTGCTTGCATGTGTCAATAAGCTAGACTCATACTGCACGTTATTTCATGAAACTCCAACTAGAATGATTTTGTTGGTATGCTTTTAAAAACGTCATGACAGCCCCTATTTTGGGTATTTTTCATTAAGAATGGATTAATAAGGTAAAAAACTGGTCAAAATTAATTTCTCAAGTCCCTGGGCAGAAAGTAGCTTATGCTCATCTTTATGAAGATAGGGTTTTATAGTTTAGGGAAAATACTAAAGTTCCGTTACGAAACCATATTCATTCTCTGGACAATAGATAATAGGTATTTGTTCTCTAATATGAATATCAGTGAGAAAAAGTTACCACAAACACTAAATAAACATTAACCTAACCTGCAAAGCAAGTCCGATAATTATTGTCACATCATTACACAATTTGACTGGAGATATATATATAGTTACATATCATAGTATATGAAGCTAAAGCTAAAGCTAGCAGCTAATTATTATTCTAAACTACAAAAGCCCCATTCATTAAAAGTTCAAAGTTCACTTAAAACCATGGATGCCACGTCGGATCCATCATGCACAAGTTTCTGGGAGTTAAAGCAGCTTCAACTAGCTCCGCCACACCTTTCTGCACAGATTGTGGAGGATCTACAGCATTCTCCTCCTAATTTAAAACACCACATGTACCAAAGTCATATTTACAACTCAATTCAATCATCGTCTTAAGTCCATATTTTACAGTAGAAAGTGAGGGAAAAGCGTACCTCTTCAGAGATGTACTGTGGAGCTATTCCGTTTATCCGACTGATAACATGCTCGACGTTGGTAGTGATTTTCTGTTTCAAGTCAGCAGAGTTCAGACCACCACCTCCAACCATTCGGCCCATAGGCATCACTGGAGGTTTTCTCCAAGACCAAGATAAAAGCTCGTCTCGGAAAAACATTGCTAGATGATGCCACAAGTGCTGACTTTGCTGCAAATGAATATTCAAGAACAACATATTAGGACCCCGCAATAAAGCTCAAGTTCTCTTTACCTAATTATTCTTCAAAACAAAACTCACTTTAGGTGAGATAACAGCCTGGGCAGCAGCAGACATGGAAGAGACAACGAGTCCTTCCACACCAAAATGGGAGAAGAATGCTTGCAGGTTCCTTGTCAAACGGAACGGCACAGGTTCATTAAACTCAATCATGCCATTTGGATCATATGCTGGGTGAAAATCAGTCTGGAATATTTTCCCTGTGTTTTTGGCAAACAAGATCTTGTTTGGGGACCTTCCTCCAATTTGTAGCATGAAGGACATAAAACTAGAGAGTGCCAACTGGACAGCAAATTGCTTTTTGAAAGTCCACAAGTGATTCCCGTTCAGCAGAGTCTTGTACATGTATTGTGAGAATATGCTGTCGCTCACATGATTTTTGGTAATGTCATTATAAGCTTGAAGTCGAAGATCAACTACAGCTTCAGGGGATATCTGCCCTGATATCGCCTGGTTCAGTTGCTCCTTGAAATATGTAATGGGATGGTCTGCTTCTCGATCATTCCTGGCACAATGGTTCTCATAAACCTCGAGGAAGGTGCTGTACATCAAGTCGTCCTCTACCATGCGAACCTAGATTTAAGGAAAGAAAGAGAGGGGAAAAAGAACTGAGACATTAATTATGTTACAGACTATATCATGTCAAATAACACTACTTTGAAATTCGGAAATTCTAGTCAGCAAAGTAACAAATAGAAACGCTATACTCCTCCCTCGGGACTCTTTATTTGGTACAGAGATGGAAGTAAAGACTCGACGAAAAGATGTGAAAAACATAAAAAGAGAAGGCACAGAAGGAGCTACAGTAATGATAGAAGTAATTGGGCTTTAGCATCATAACTTATCAGAATTGGCACCCTCTTATAGCTTACTAACTGATACTACAGTTAGAACAGATTTCAACAAAAATCCTGTTAATGGAAAAAGCTAGAACCAACAAATCACGCAAATGCTCATTGGAAGATAAGAAACTAATTTAAACTAATTACTCAAACCTGTACTCACCTGTGACCAAACAGGTATGATTATAGGCGTGTGAATGCCTATATGGCGACGCCTTGACTCCTTGTGCTTATCAAACATTCGGTTCATCACACGGAAGAGTTGCAAGATCCGTTCATCACTTCTAGCATTGGGAGTCAGTGATGTCTGAACTATAAAATGACGGTGTGAACCATCATGGCCCATAAGTGTCAACCGTCGGAAACTGCTGCCATGCCTCCTAACTATTGGAATATCTGCTCCCACTCTATCTAGCTTTATTGTATGATCAGGAGAAACCTCCTATAAGATTCAAAAGAATAATATGAAAGACTGAACTGCAAGTCCCCAAAAAAGTATCAAAACAAAAGCAACCAAAAATCAATGGGATTGGGGACATTAGCATGCAAGCCAAACTTAATGCAAAGGAATAAGACTAATATACCCAGAATTAACTGTATCAATTACAAACACACGAACCTGATCAACAAAATACTGTCCTGGAACTTCCACATCAACAACGTGAAAGTCTCTCAACACCCTGCTTTCATCTTCCAGCTTCAGAACAGCCGGAAATCGGTCTTCGACATTGCTCTGTAGAACATTTTTCCAGTGCTTTAGCCGTTCAGTCAATTCAGAAAGGGTGGCAGGAAATGTGGCCGTGCTTTCTGGATCAAGATCACGTTCAAACTCCTGCTTGTATTCTCTCACAAACTCAACATGCTTGTTCACAGCATCTAGTGAAAAGCAGGCTCGGCATACACCAGAAAGCTCCTTCTTTAGAGATTGTGGAACTTCTCCAGTGGTGGCAGTAGGATACTTGTAACAGCGGTGAAGTAAAGCATTAACCACTGCCAATAATCTCTCCTCTGGCAAAGTAACAAACCTTGACCCAATCTCTGTTAGCAAAATCTGCAAGTAAAACGTTAAGAGATCAATGGCCAAAAACATTTTAGGACTCACACTGACAACTAGAAGAGACCAAGAAACTTATAACTGTAAGAGAATAAAGAAAATTACATTTCCTATGATATGTTCTCAAATAAAAGCAGAACAAGAAGGAAATAGTGCAACCATGCCTTGCCTTTCAAATGCTTAGGAAATGACATTGTACAAGAATACTTACCTCAAGTTCACTAGCTAGATTAGTGTGTTTACTTCTGAGGGTCTCCATTATGTCTTTAGCTGCATCAAAAGCACTAGCAGCAGAACCAACTGAATCTGTACCACCACTATGCCTCAATGGATTCTGACCTCCATCATTTGATGAACCCTGATGTATTCGGTCAGTCCCAGGCACATTTCCCTCAATGGCTGACCTTTCAGGTTCTTGTATCTGAGAGTTATTACCATCATGAGGTCCACCTCCACCAGACTGAGTTCCCTGATGAAGCTGATTTTCAGATGCCAACTGCCCCCCAACTTGAGCAGCTACTCTTGCATTTCCATCAACCAAGCCAGCGGAACCTGTTGCACCAGCACCAGTAACATTTTGTTGCATTCTTTGCTGAGCCATGGCCATTCTACCATATTCAGATTTAGTAGCAACATCTCGGCGTTCAAGTAGATAAGTGCGCAACCAGTAATACAAAGCCTACATTTATAGCCATGAAAGGCATAAATGAGAGAGTTAAGCGGTTCTTCATGAATTTACCACAAATCAATCAAATACTAACCTGAGGATATACAGTTGCAACTTTTAACAAAACAAGTTTGCAGTGAGGAGCTTCAGCCCGCTGCAAGGAAAGTAATAGTTGGGGAATCCAAGAAAGCCACACCCAATGTGGTATCTGATCCAAGTACTTATCCAAAGCCCTTCCCACTGGTTCATTGGGAGTGTCAAAACTCAGAAGATACAGAACACGAGCCAGATGACTTCTGGAATTGGTAATTCCAAATTTGATTCCTTGAAGAAAGCAGCTCACAGCATATTCTAACCACATCTCTTCATGTGTTTCTTTGTAGGCCTGAAAAAGATCCAGTTTTAGAGTACTAAGGATATCAACAAGATGAAGAGTAATGAATCACACAGAATAATGCATACCATGTCACAATAATTTCCCCAGCTTATCCATCCTTTTGGCAAGCTCTTGAATAGACTGATGGCATGCGAATATGCAAGATTAGCACCTTCACAGTCGTTCAGTTTCAACAGGAAATCTCCCTTAAGACGAAATATTTCAGCTTTATGTTTAACTGGAAAATACTCCAAGTTTGTACTGTTGATCAAATTCAGACCACTGGTAAGCTCTCCCTTCATCTCTAAATAAGCCTTGGCTTGTTCCCTTATTTTCACAAAAGCCTCCTGCAAGCAAAAAATAAAGATTCCTGTGAGATAGACGTGTGCTAATTCTTTCTCCATGCCAGCCTATTACCATGTAGGACAGAGACAGATAATTACTAAATCAGAAATTCATTTGTAAGTATTTAAGTTACCTGAACTTCCATGGTTGAATGTCCATACATTTTATCCAGTATGGACACACAAACATCCTGCAATCCCTGCTTCCGAGCCATGTGGGCAAGCTTGTTGACATTCCATGCTTTGTCTCGGTAACCAAGGTGATGCAGCTGTGAATTTGTGGTGCTTAAATCCTTAAAGGCATCAATGACTGCATTATACATCTCATTCCTCCACTGAAGGAGGTCATACCAGACAGACATGTTATCCCAGTCATTGGGTGTTCTAAGTCTCCAAGTCTCAAGAATATCCTTCAGATCAGCATACAGGCCACCATGTACACCAGCTACAGAATTCCCAGCAAGCTTGTTTCCATGGGCAATATCTACTATAATCCTTGCTGATTCTTGAACTTCAACTAGTTGTTGAAATTGCTGCAATAAAGGAATTCTTGCATGAATAGACATCTCAGGCAATTGCCACCATTGCTCCAAAGCAAGATCAACACCTTTTCCCACAATACTTTCAGCTTCTGATACACCATTTGTATTCTTCTCATGAAGAGCAAAGTAAGCCTGGATAATACGAAGTTTGGGAGTTTCTTCAACTTGAGCCTTGGGAAAAACTTGATCTTTTAAATATGCCCAATCCGGCTGCTTCCAAAGATTATCCAGTAGTATCTCATAATTCTCAATAAGTTTGCCAAAGTCAACCAGCACATCCCACTGACTTAGTTGACTAGCACAATGCAGCCATTGTTCTTCCCAAAGGCACATCTCAGCTTTAGGTACATTGTTGTTGTAAGTGCCTTGAGTTGCCTTAACCATGGCCTGATAAAAGAGACTTTGGGCCCTCTGCCAGTAACCATGTTGGACAAGTGAAAGACCAGACCTGGTTTCTGCAGTAACTGACCTCTTTTTCCACAAGCCACACCGCATATCTTCTTCATTGAGCAAACGATAAAGCTCCGCCAGAGACTCAGAGCATTTTGTGTCACTCAAGAACAACATTACATGACTTTCCAGGAGAGCTAGTGCAATGTGCCAAGCATTGTAAGTCTTTCCAATATATTTAATAAGTTCACTGGGCATACGAGGCTGAGGATGGCTTAACTGAAGTCCTTCTAAAAGAGCTTGCACAACATTAGGACGCTGTGCCTGCTGTTTCTTATGATAGTCTTTGGACAACAGATTTATCATTGGCTTAGCAAGTGCTACTTGTTCTTCTTTCTGTAAGGTAACCCAAACAATAGGAAACACCAAAACCCATAAAAGATATGCAACATTGGCATCTGCGTGGGCTAGCTCTCGTAGTGGAATGATAAGGTCAGCAACCTACAATAAGTTATATCATGAGAAACAATGTAGAAACCAGAAAAAAAAAAACCTTAAAAGGTGGTTTGCAGAAACATAACAATGAACATCAGTAAAAATGATGATGCAATCAAGAAAAAAAGAAGTCATAGTGCAGACCCAGACTCTACCCATTTTTGCCGAGGAGAACTTCAAGGAGTTAAAGACACGGTTGCAATAAAAAGAAACAGACACACACCCGTTATGCTACCAGATACCACTGGCTCAACACACCCCAGCATCTGAATTGGTAGTCTATATTAACACACGATATACAAACATGCATTTGATAGTTTCAATGCATTTGATAGTTTCAATAAACCCAAACGAGAAGGACCAAAAAAAATGCCAAGCACTTTGTATTTCCAAATAAAAGCTTTATCAAGCAATGCAGTTGGTACACGGTATCCTCAACATAATGACTAAATTTACATGGAAATAAATTAACTCGTGAGTAAAAAAAGTGAAAAGTTCAACTCATCAAAATTACTTGTCGCATAACATGACACTAGATTTATATAAGTTTGTAATAAAAGTAAGAAAAAAAAGCCAAAAAGAAACACTCCAAAACTTTTATATTAGCAACATATTGTAGAGTTACATGAATTGGTTACAATTTCGGAACCAAATTCATAAAAGATAGTTCTCTCCAACTTAATTGGCTTTGCAATAGATATGCTACAGCAAATAACTTTGCTGCAATGACCCCATTAAATTAACACCCTAACAATGGAAGCCCATTTTTCAATGTCCTGTAAAGAGAATATCATTCAGATATAATTACCTGAAGCTTGCTCATTTCAACTAGAAAACGTGATTGCTTCAGCAAAAGGCTATCAAATGTAAGAGGGGACTCCTCTGTACCTTCTGGGACATCAGTTACCATTGGCTGAGACCCAGAACAATCAGGAACACTACATGAAACCATTAGTGGGGTAACTTTGGCTGAGTTTGGAGCCAAAGTGATAGGTTTATCCTCAACTAGAATAGCCAAAAGAAGATCAAGACCTTGTTTGAGCCAGAAGACATCACTCAGTGCTTCCCAGTCCTGAATTTGGATTATATACTGTAGCCTCATAAACAATGTTTTCCCCAGAGACTCATGATAAAGAGAGAAAAACTTCATCCTCATTTCAGGATCTTTTGCTCGTAAACCAAGCAAAAAATGCCTCTCCACTTTCTGGAACACTTCTTGACGTAAAGAAAGCGAATATCTGCAAGTCAAACTCAATAGTATTTATGTCCCGAAAGAAGCGTTAAAGATGATAATGGGGAATTTATTAATGTCTCCAAGGGAGTGTTAGGAAACAATGAGCATATATACTCACCTATTCGAATCAGCACAAAGTGCATAGAGAAGCTCAAGATATTTCCTGTCCCATTCTTCTACATTACTGGTAGAAAAGTTCTGCTTGTCAACCTGTGAAAGTTTCTGAAGGATAGAGACCACTTCCTTAGCAGTAAGGAAATTACTAGAAGTTGAAGGCATCCCAGGTTTGGCAAAATCATCCTCTATCCATCCTTTTGTTACATCCAATATGCACAGAAGCACAGAAGGATCAGTTCCCTTCTCAGAGAGCAAGGAATTCAGAATCTGAGTCACGGATCGCTTGCATTCTGGAATAAGCATAACTCGTTCACTTATCAATCTGAGCACAGATATGAGATTAGCTATAACAACTCCAACGTCAGTGCCTTGACGAGATGAAGTAACTGCAGAATCTGTGTCTGATTTCTGACCCTGTTAAATCAGTGACATAAGGGCAAGTATGGTAATAATGTCAGAGATGTATTTTAAAGGCAATTATGGTAACAATGTTAGTAATATATTTTAAGGGAAACTATGGTAACAACGTCAATTATTTGGAAGGTGGGGCTAAAAATGCGGGCAAAAGTATCAATTTTTGTGAAATAGTGACAATGCATGGGGAAAAAGATGTATTTTGAAAACACATAGGGCAAAATATAATAAAGCCTAAAAAATTTAAAATAATAATCCAGCTTAAAATAAATTTTAATGACCAAAATTACAATAAATGAAATAAGAACAAATTTATTAAGTTTTAGAAAAGAGAAAATATAACAAAACAATGAGGGGGAAAAAAAAAAAAAGAGTAAATTGTGTGTGGTAAAATTAATACTAAAATATAATAATAACATTAGCATTCCCCATAAGAATGGGCGGAATGGCGAGGTTAAACATTTGCCTTTTCAGGTGTGTGTGCTGAGACACGCATAAACTTTTCTTTCTTTCTTTCTTTCTTTTTTTTTTCAACATTTAAGTGGAACGGCGTCGTTTTGACGCCATTCACTTAAAAAAAAAAAATAATTAAAAAGCTGGAGATGCTTTCTTCTTCGCGAAGAGGAAACGAGGGTTTTTCTGCACCTAAAAACACACCAGGGCCGCCGCTAGAGAGGGTCTGAATCCCGTTGGCACTATTTCTAACATTAGTACTAGGGGAATATTGGGGGGATCTTCAGACCCCCCTTGTCTTCAGCCATGAGTGTGTGTGTGTGCAAGCGTACTGAACATCTTTCTTAATTCTTTCCTGTTTGGTCCCTTGCGAAAAACAAGAATCATTAACTAAAGATAACAGTTTCTAAAGCATTAAACTTCAATAAGCCTAATAAGTGCCTATCATCTCTCAATACTCTTTGCTTAGCCATTCTCAAACAATGACGAGGACCCATACATTCTCCCTTATTCCTAATAAACTCCCATTTGTATACTTGGACAAAGCACTTCTCTTCTATAAGTGCTTTCTTCACTAGAAGATCACTTCTGGGGTCATTTTAATATGGCTCCAGGTATACCTATCTAACTTCACCCTCAAAAAATTCAGTAAATTAGATACTTCAAAGAAGAAAAGGGGAAGGAAAGAAAACAAAAAAAAGAAAACCTGAATTTTAGAAGCTAATGTCAACTTATAAGGAAACATTAATGCATATGCAGTAACTGTGGATAAACAAGGACTCACTTGTCTCACATAAGAACCACTAGATGTTACCATATCTCGTGCCAGCCGCTGAAGCACACGAACCAAATTCGAAGGGTCCATAAAGTTTCTCTGCACCTCTGCTAAAGTTTTAATGATGTAGAGAACAAAGCTAATCATGCTAGCAGAAATGTCTTCTCCTGAAGTCTGAGGGGCCGCAATGGCCGCAAGATGTTTCTGAACAAGATCCTCTACCTTTTGGTATAGCATCTTAACATCCTGTGGTGTACTAGCCGCGTCTGGAGGAAATGCAACAGACACCATTTTTAAAAGAGAGCTCAATGATTTACCAGCATCTAGCATCTTATACTTGAAACATGGTTCTAATATCTGTCAGAAAGTCAGTCCCAATAAAAAAGTCAAAACATGGAATTATAGGCAGTACACATAAACAGAAAAGGGTGTGTGTAAGCTGCATACTTGAGAAATTTGGTTGATGTTATTGCGAATGAACAAATGTGGTTGCTTCTCCAAAACCTTATTCATCACATCCAGGCCCTGTGCAAGAGCTGTGGATGGATCTTTTGACTGAGAAGGTGGAATACTACTAAGTAGCTTCTCCAAGTAATTGAACTTGACATTTGCATTTGGCCACACCTCTAGTGCTTGTGATAATAGCTCCAAAGCTTGTTTATACATAAGGCTTGCTTCTTTTTCCTTTGGCTCTATCACCAATGCCACCTAATCATACTCAAAGTGTTTAAGTGATCCAAACATAAGAATGGTGTAAAAAGGAAATGAGATGTCCATTGCTTTACTAAGATTACTGGAAGATAAATAAGTGATCGTGTGTACAGAATCTCAAAAAAGGTCAAGTTTGATCGTTTTGTTCAAACATATAGATTTTGTGTCATAGCATGAAAAGCGATACCGAACTAGAAGCTTCTTATGTTCAAATAAATCATAAAAATGGACCAAACGCCTTACTCTTATAAGAAAATTGATTATCATTTCTTCCATTGCTGCATTTGGCTTGAATTCTTCATCAGGTTGCCCAGAAGATCCTGGCGTTTCGATATTGGGTATCGAAGAGACACCACCAGGAGACATGACACCAAGGGATTGAAGACCAGGTTCAACCTTGATTCGCTTATTTGGATCTTCAGGAAAAGTAGAACCATCCATACCATGGGTTGGATCACCAGCAGCAGAGATAGGAATTAATGCATCAGTATTTGGACCAATGCTGCCAGAACTAGCAGCAATTTTCATCTCATTTTGCCTTTGTTTTTCCCAGTTTACAACCAGTCCAGCAAGCTCAATGGCAAGACGCCTGTTCTCAGCAGAAGTATTATATGGCAAACCAAGGCGACTTAATGAATTGACCATCTGAGGAACAAATTGTGCTCTGCAGCTATAGAACAGATCTGAATGGCGAACAATGAGCTGGAATATATGAATCAGATTGGGGATCGAGTGACCTTCCTCAACCAGAATCTTCTTAGTATAGCGTATCCAAATTGGCATACGAGAGTCACCAAGAGGCAACCTTCGAGGAAGTGCTGGCATTAATATATCAAGAGCTTGTTTTACCAACATTTTATTTTCTGGTTGGCAAGTTCTGAGAAGGGCAACAAATACCTGCAGTTGCAAATTGCTCTCAGCATTTTGTTATTATTGGTGGAACACGAAATTCTAGTTAAAATAGTCACAAGAAAATTTATTCCTAAAGATGAAAGTTTTTCTTCACTAAAACACCAAACTCAAAAACTCAGACGTTGTGAAAACACAATATATGCTCAAATAAGTGTCAGACACAGGTGGCTAGAGTGAACTCATGAACACGCCACTACAAAGAGTTCATTAAACCAGTGACAAAATGCACATCAGCAAATTTCAGTTGAAACGGATCAGACCGTGACAGTAAAAGACATTGCATCATCATTCAGAATAAAAACTAGAAGCTGAAAAATATGAAGATATTTACACTAATTTAGAAAGTTTCTAACATGATAAATTCAAATGGTAAAATTTGAAATCACGCACAAAGTAAAGCAGTTTTTCTGGTGATGTTAGGATATAGGCTTGGGACACAAATCCCAACAAACTAAACAATCAGGAAAAAATCATGTATGAAACATGAGGAATATAGACCTTGGGAAAATTAGTAATTCAGTATAACTACCTGCAGTATGATTTTCTCTGGTGCTTGATATGCTTCTAAGAAATGGCAGACATTGACAAATGCCCACTGCTTACTAGCACTATCTTCACGTTTCAGGTGATTCCACCCAAATTTTATGAGCTCCTTCCTATGATGAACAAGGTCAGCCTGAAGATACTTGAGAAGTAGAGTCGCGAGCTGCAGAAGCTCTATTCTAAGGGGCTCATCATAATCGACAGAAACCTACAAAAGACCAATTAAAATTTGTCTAATGAAAGAATAACGACTGGATGAAAAGCAATGGAACACAGTACTCATGATTCACCTCTTCTGGAGGGTCAAGAAGCCTGTCAACAATTGTCTTCACTATAGCAGGGTCAACAACTTCCCAAGTTTGGCCATTTTGGAAGGCATGGGCTAACATTGGAAGGATAAGCATTTGCATTACAACCACCAAATGATCATGAGCAAATTGTTTAGACTGAAAAAGATTTAGAAAATGCAGAAGCAGAGTTTTCTTCATGTTTGGTGGATAACCCTCCGCAACCTAAAGTTTGTAGATACTTGTTAATTAAACATAGCAATTGAAACATAGAACGGAATACAGTATAATGCCAGGTACATAAAAACTGAAGCACTCTGAACCAACCTCAATGATATAGAACTCCTTAAGGAATGTGAAGTCTATGCGAGTATGGAAAAGAAAGATTGATAGGATATCAAATAGAACATTGACTTCATTTTTATCATGTCTTAAGTAATTGAGAAAGCACTTGACCAGCCATTTGCTTTCTTTAACCTGCGGCAAAAGTACATGTCAGTATGGGTTCTCTACTTCATCAGCTAACGGTAAATGGACATATTCTTTCTACAAATGCATGGAAAAAAAATCACACAACACAGCAGGGAGTACAATCTCAAGATTCCACATAAAATAGAAAATTATCCAACAAGAACTTCAAAGCAGAAAACTACCAGACTTGAAGTTCCATAAAGCTTCAGTATATTCTACTTATTCTCAATTTATCATGCACATAGAGGCCAAGGCAGAGCAAGAATCCCAATAATAGGGAAAGCAAGTCTTTTATTTTGTTTTTCCAACACTGAACATGGAGGTAGAACTTACATTAATAATGACTATAATTAATTGAAACTCTAGACCAAAATATTTATGGCGACCAATGTAAAGTTTCATTTTGTAATTTTTAAACAATTTTTTAGAGTCGTGTGTGCAACTGAATTTAAAATTAATGAATTCAACATTTAGTATAAAAAGGCAAATATAACATATTGGAACTTTTGAGGGGGTAAAATGAAAGCAAAGGAATTTTAAAGAAATTTGATGGGAGACAATCTCATAGAAATCACAGACTTAGATCGATAGCCCTAGTTTTAATCACTGAGAACGAGGGGGTGGGGTGTTGGTGGGTGGGGGGGGGGGGGGGGGTTGTAAATACTGGGCAGAATTCAAACTTGGACAAGATATTAAGTTGTAGTAAGCACATAATGAGGCAACACAAACTCAAGAATCACATGCTGCAAAGAAGCAAGCGAAACTACAAAGCTTTAAAAAGCATGTCAAGTCATCAGAAGACAAATTGATAGACTGTCTGGTGGGTCCTGGTCTTAGGCTGAAATAGAGACCAACTTTTTTCATTAGAAAATATGTAAATCTTGATGTGAGCTCCATTTGCCTTAATAAAAATATTTTAAAATGCAACATTTACAAACTGACAGGAAACTTACTTGTACCAAATTTAATTCCTGCTCATTCTGCAACCGGTTGATCCTTGCAGGTGACTTCCAGAGAAGGACCAATGTGTCAAAAACAACTCGATTACTCTGTAGCCAGCTAGGTATCAGTTTAACCAAAGTCTTGATTAAAGCAAGACCCTGAAAATAAGCATCAGTTGTTCCACCAGTGCTGGCTGAAGCTGGTACTGAACTTTCAGGTTGATTGACAAGTCCCTCGTCACCCCCCAACACATTGGAGTTATTAAAGGAGCCCTGTGCTGTTGATGCATCAGAGTTTGGTAAAAATTCGGGAAATGCACTAGCAATTATCTTATCTGGTGACTTTGCAAGTTCTTCTCTCAAAGGTTGGCCAGCATCAGACCGGATTATATACATCAACCTGAAAAAAAAAAAAAAAAAAAAAAGCATAAAATATAAGCAACAGTTTTAATAACTATGATTTTCTGAACCAAGAATGGAAAATCTGCACAATCAATCTTACCGCCGGAAGTATTTGGGCTGACGTAAACGAGCAAGAAAATATTTTACGGCATCGGCTGGATATCGCTTTAAAAATTTTGTCAGGGGCAGGCGATAAGGACTGTTAATCTCACTGTAGAACTGCCCAGGTGGAAGAGCAGCCTCCAGATCAATAGTCAACGTGACAAGATCATCAAGGAATTTCGAAGCAGCAGATGGGAGCAAGTGAAAAAGCTCAATAATTGCTGCAATAAAATACATAAAATATAAATATAGACATATCCCTAGACAAGAAATCAAACATACAAAGGAGCATGAAAATTAATTGAATATCAGCCTCTGGAAAGAAGAAAGCAAACTATATAACTTGCCTGCCGCTATTTTTGGTTCTTCACCAGCCTTCCAAGACTTCTGCACCTGCACAAGCTTTTCAGGTTCCAACCACTTTCTGAGATGCTCCAACAATTTACCTCCTAAAGTAACATTGAACCAGTTGGACAAAAGCTCAAGAAGATGGGCCAGTCCTTGCAGAAGAGGAATGCTTAGATTTTTTGTGTGCGCCAAATTAACTAAGATGGGTCTCAAGCTGCTTTGTAGAAGTTCTTTAGGCATTCTTTGCTGAAGTATAACCTAAAGATGCGATACCAAAAAAAAAAAAAAAAGACACCTCAAATTAACATACTACTATAATATTAATCAGTGAGCTTTGAAAAATAACTCAGCCAAAATATACTTCAACAGAAACCAACTGCAAAGTCAAACACCAACCCTTTATTAATTACTCAATTCTTTTGGAGAAGAACTTTAAAAAAGTAGACCTTTATCAGAAAACATTATGCAGTAAGAAGCAACTTGACAAATCGGGGAAAAGTGAAAGTCGCTACTTTGAGCATTAAGGCTCCATTCTTTTCCATTCCATTTCAGGAAAATCATCACTTTTTTTTAAAAAAATTTTACACAAAGAAACAACATTATTTTTTACTAGATTCACAATTCAAATTTTAAAATTCCCTCTAAATCCCAACTCACATAAATTCAAAAAATAACATAATCATTACACTTTTTCTTCTCTTTCCTACACAAATCCCCGAAAGAAATTCCCTCCAAAATAAATTTCTTTCCTAAACAAAAAATTTTCCATTCCAAGTCACTAAAAGAACAGAGCCTAAGGAGTACTTCCACTAAAATTATAATCCCTAGTCCGAATAATCAGAGAAAATCCACATAGTAAAATCGCACATCATATTAATTATTCCATCTCTAAGCAGTCAAAATGGAAGAATTAAAAATAACCAAATTGAAAGAGATTAAAATTATATATTCTGTGTCTCAAATTTTTAGAAATATTATATCTTCAGAAACAGTTAATGCTACATAACATTTAAACTAGATATATAAACGCATGTATGCCCTATCAAACAATAACAACAAAGCCCTTATCCCGCTGAGTGAGGTCGGCCATATGGATCATAACCTAATTAAAATTCAAACAGCAAGCAAGGAACACGCTGAATCATAAAATAAAAAAAACTAAATTGAGGCTTCAGCACAGTATTCCAGAATACATTAAAGCAAGCATAAAGACCTTGGTTTCCAAGCACATTCTTTCACCCAACCCCCAAACACAGTAATCATGTGATCAGATTAAAATAATGAGTATAGGACACATTCTACAAGCCTCAAAATAGAGATTGAGATGAGTTACTAAGCTCTGGCTTCTTATCATTTTTTATCTCAATCATATGGAATTATATAAGTATAAAGAGGAAAGTAATAAACAAGAACATTTAGCCAACCTGTCTTAGACCTTCCTTGGCAACAGCAACAATCTCAGGGGTTTTACTAGTTAATGATTTGAAAAACATTGAAATGATTTTGGCACGCAGTTCCGAATGATTCTGTGTTTTAAAGTCTGCCCATGCCATAGCAGTGCACAAAAGTTCAATGCAAGCTGTACGTAGCTTAGTCAATGAAGAGGCCACCTTTGGATTCATAAATTTCACAACCCAAACAGCATCATCAGCTTCAGCTATTTGCAAAGCCTCTTGCAGGAAATTGACCAATTCTTGGGTCAACTTAAGAAGAGGGGGCCTCAAAGCTAGGCAGAAATTCAATGCAGTGACTGTACCCACCTAACAGTTATAAAAAGAAGAGTTAGTCAATCATGGCTATATTGATACACATATGATTAACACCACCACATCCAGGCAAGATAAAAGAAACCTAAACAAAAAACACCTGTTGATCAACAGTTTTTGACCGCAGTGGTCGCATTATAAGAGGCTGCAGCAAAGGTTGGTGCAAAGGCTCAAGTAACTCAGAAACCTCACTTCCTGTCCGACTTGCCAAAAGGGCCAAACAAGACTGCACAATTTTTCTCACATTAATAGATGAGTTTGCATTAAACAACTCTGATGCAAGGTATTCTAGAACTCCCTGGAAACTTTGCCTGCGTGCTTCACTGTTTGCCTCATCAACATTATTCACCACACGAAGGATTTGAGTTAGAACCTGACTGGTCTCTTCCTGCTCTTTTGAAGCATAAATTGGAAGCCTTTTAAGAACATAAACTAGCCCCCGAACAATACGAACTTGAAAATGGCACAAAATTTCAACTGTAACTTTTCCAACCATGGCTCCAATCCCCAGAACTCCTCCAATTTGTGACTGCCAAGTACTACCATAGCAACAATGTAAAAGCCGAGGTAAAAGCTGCTCAAACACTGGGACACGAACACTAGGAGGCGGTGAGTATACTGGACTCATTGAAGGACTAGAAACGACCATAGGTGTACCAGGACCCCCTCTGGACATTAGAACATCCGAATGCTTTGAGCGAGCAAGAAATAGAAGTGTCTCAGCAAATACATTTAGAGCATCTAGAGCGGCCTTAGCATGTATTCTATTTTCATTTGCCAGTACATCCACTAAAGCATCTAAGAAGATCAAGGGGTCCAGTTCTTTCAAGTTAGAAGGTGCATTATTTTTTGCTTTTGAACTACCACTGGAGCCGGAGGGAAGAAGCGAACCACCAATTGAAGAGGCAGTCACTGATGTATTTGTCAGTGAATTTTCCACATGAAATATCATAGCAAAATGGCGGCAAATATTGACAACAAATTCATCCTTCGAGTCAATCAAATCAGGTTCTGCACTTGCAGCAATGATGGTCATTAAAAGGATCTTAAAAACTGATTTTTCAGCCATGAGTTGGGTCTTCGTCTTAACACCTAAGTCGGCCTACAATATATTTCAACATTGCATGAGTTAACCACATGGGGAAATTCTTGGAAGCACACAAATATTCGAAATACATAGAAAGAAATTGAATTTTCTCTAAAAAGGACCAGCAAACAGTTGCACAGACAAAATCAAATGACATACCCACTTCCAAAAAGATCACAAGAATAAAAGAAAGCTGAATAGTCAAGTTTAAAAATTCTATCAGCGGCCATTAGAATAAGTAAATACAAAGCAGTGGGCAAGGAGACCACAGGTGGCTGATTCAACAGATAGGGCATTTGTGAACTTCTAAAGATGTCTAACAAAAGAGAAATTTGATCCAACAGAAAACAGAGAAAATGGGTGAAAAGTAAAAATTGCAGTTATTAGGAGGGTAACAAGGAGATATTATCTTAGCCTTTTTAGAAGGTACACATGAAGTCAACAATATGACAAGCATATGACATCATTAGCCACAGAGGGGAAAAGTTTAAGGCACCACATCAACAGGGTTTCACATAATTTTATTGAATGTGCCAGTGCCTGAATAGTGAATAGATGGAGTAAGGCTAAGTAAACACCCGTAAAGATACCGGCAGTTCATTTCATCAGTTTCTAATTGAAATTAGTCAGGCAATTCATCAAAGATTTTCAGACTATCACATTACTAAAGCATTTAGAATTAGAAGTTCTTCAACATAAACAGTTAATAAGTTTCTAAAACATGATCAAGTATAAAATCGACCTTTATTTCAGATGTCTCCGATCTTCTCCAAGAAGGATCAACAGATGAAACCAGAAGACTTGACAACTGCCTAGTTATTGATCCCTCATCAGTAACAATTCCTGGCAGATTAAGTTGGGATGACAAGCAGACACGCAGAAACTTCAGAGCCTGTTTCCGGTAGAATGCGTCCACTCCACCATTCTTGTGCATCACCGTAGTCACGGCAAGATTTATGCAACGATCAAGTGGTACCAAAAATGGTGTAGAAGGCTCAAATGTAAGAATCAGTCTAAGTCCATGCTCTGGATTATCCTTGCATTCAAGAGCAAGAGGCTCTCTGAGAAAACGTCTATTACGACCCCCCAACTTACCAAGTAATTGCAATGACCTCCCACCCCAAGGATAAGGAGCAGGTCTCAAATGAGACCACAAGGCCAAAATCACCTCAGACATAACATTTGCCATGCTTGGCTCCAGGAAATCAGGATTCAAGCTATCAATCCAGAACTCGAGAGTCCTCAAACCAAGACTTACCAGGTCATCACTTCCTTTCAGACACATTACTAGAGGCTTCATAAGGCGAGGAAGATGTGGTAATAATGAACTTAGGCGTGCAGGCAGAGTTAGACACAGCTCAAGCAAAAGTTCTCTCATGTCTTCACCAGTAGGTCCATCAAGCATAGCCAACAGCATATTCAAGCAGGGTTGCAGCATGGGAACCAAGTCCCTCAAGAGAAGTTCAAACTTGCCACCAGCAAGTGCATGAAACATTGTACGCAGGAGCTGCAAATAACCAATTGGTTTCTCAACTTCAGTTGCAGTTTTCATGCAAGCTTCCATGATGACAGGCACATGTGGCTGCAAAATGCGTTCACAGTCTGAAGGGGCCTTTGCAACAGCTCCAAATAAGAACCGGAAAAGATGCAAAACAAGTTTTGCAGCAGGGGAATCTGGCTGCTTGAGGACATCAAGCTTACTGCTCACAAGAAAATTCACCAAAACATCTGCAAATGGCCGAAAAACTTTAGGTGCCTGCAGAAGGGTCGAAAAGATGTGGACCACTTGAGTATTAGATATCATGCACTCAAAGAGCTCTGGCATGCACAAAGAGAACATATCCATGAGATCTCGGGGTTCCATGATGGCCAAGATCTGTGAAAAGAGATTAATCATGTCCCTCTCCTCCTCCTTCTCCTTGAACAAGGCCAAACAATGCACACCACTCTTCAGAACTCCAGAAGCTTTCCAAACCTGTTGAAATATCAAGTAAGTAATTGCCAAGAACAGAACGCATGGCAGTTTTAGAAACAAACAAAAATACCTCGTCCTCTCTCATTCCTTTAAAGGGTTGCGGAATAGATGAATTTGATGTTGCAGGGGTAAGCACCTGGGGAGATGTTCCATGTGTGGAAGGTGAAACCTAAAAGGCAAAAGGTCATCTCTAAACAAGATTTTCTGCAATGGACATGAAACTATGAAGATAAGAAAACCTGTGATCGGGGTAAATGTGCATGGGTTATGCTCCACACAATGGTCTTCATTCCTGGAAGAGGAAGCAAGAAAATGAAATAAGCAAATGCAAATGACTAGTCTAAAATAAAGTAACTTCAGTCCAAGATATATTATATATCAGCTGCAAAAGAATTAAGCATTTCATTGACCAGCAATTCTGTAGGAAAAATAATAGAAGACCGACATATACCCATAACCAATGTTTTGATCAGATGTTTACAATCACTAACTTCCTTGGAGTGCTCCACGGGAGCCTGCAAATTAAGCACTGCCTGCAAGATATAGAGCAGCATGAAAAAAGATGACAAATTTTATTCACAAATGTATATATGTAAAAGCAAAGTTCACTTCATGTACTTGGTGAGTAGGAAGGAAGTCAAATTTGCACCCTGTTTATAGCCAGCAAGAGATGCTGATAACAAGTAAATGTTGTAATAAAATAAGCCAAAGTTCATATTACAAACCATCTTGATAAATCAAATAAGACAAGGTCAACTCTTCTGTCAATCCAAAGGATGCCCCTTGATCAATTCTGGTGGATCTCTTTTGTTCCTGTTACTCCTTTAACTACTAAATCAGAACTACTTTCTTAGCTAAAAAGAAACCTAAACATTGTCTTATCACTTTCTGACTACCCAAGTCGAATAAATTCAAATCATCTTAAACAAACCTTTCCAAATTTTACCAGTCATGAGACTACTCTAACTAAACCTAAATATGACTATCAACAAAAAGTTTTAAAAAGTAGGCATTCGTCAAAACCAAATTCACCAAAGACCATTGTTATGGAGGTCACATAACTCATCAGCACCCATGTTGCCATGAAAATTAACCGGATCTGAGCTAAATCCAGGATCTTGAAACAAACCAGCAGGGAACACCCCCCCCCCCCCCCCCACCCCAAAAAAAAACTTCCATTACCACCCTCCCAAAGAAAATACAAGATCATAAAGTGCATTGGATGGAATAGTCATCTAAATTTGTATTAAAGCTAAAGGCCAAGTGCCCACAGAAAAGAGAAAACAATAATAACAATTATCCTCAAATTCAAAAGAACATATCAAGCAAAGTCCTCTAAGTACCTGGACTGGGAGTTCAAGTTTTGATCTCAAAGTGGACCTACTTTTCCCATCCTCCCCCTCTTCCAGCAGCTATATAACAGGGGAAAATCAAAGTTAAACAAGAGAAATCATCTATCTTCCTACCAGAAATGCCTTAAAGGAAAGGATATTCTCAGAAGGGGACAGATCCCCTCAATCAGTATAAAGAGCAGCACAAGGTGAGGGAAAAAGAAGAATAGTTCCATCATAAAATAAATATACTGCTCAGTTCTCCAAGAAAAAATTTCTTCGACCTAAATTGGTTGAAGTTGATGAAAATATTGAAAAGCACCAAACTTTTCAATACCTGAGGAATAGTGCGCTTAAAAGTGTTAAATTTGCCAACAAATGCATCCAAAATTCGACCCTGAAAAAAAAAAAAAAAAAAAAAAGATAACTATTCCCAGTAGAGAGATATATTCAAGAGCACCTACTAAAAATGAAAAAGAGACATGGCAGATGTAGAATCATACAAACAAAGAGCCAATAAGACTAACCAATAAAATCCTCGCCTCATCCATTGATGGCTGATCAATGCCTTTCTCAAAAATTGGCTCTACCTACAATAACGATCAAGAAAAAAACCAAAATGATTGCACCAAACAATTAAATCTCCATATCCTGTATTTCGCAAAATAAATCTTTAAGAGTGATAAAGAATTTTACCAGATTCAACATTAACCGAGCACATGTGGTGTGAATGCTGAGTGACAATGACGCATCATGCATGTTACTGGAGAATAAGTAAATGATCCTTGATAACTGCATCACAAGGAAGTAAATAGATCAATAGATGGCACAGCATCCACATCTTGAGACCAGAGTAGAGAACTCATAACATACAATTACTTAGGCTGGAATATAAAAATTCCACATAAAGATCCTGATATCATAGAACCATTCATTAATGAAAAAGAAATATATGTGAAGTCTACAAAAAACACAAACAATGGAATAGAAAGTAACCGTCAATAGGTATGACCAGAACCGTGCTACCATTAGAATAAACTTGCAATAAGAAGATAAAGTTTCCATTTCAGGTTTCATTCCTACTGTCCTTCAAATAATCCCATAAATTGCCAACATTTCATAAGCACGAAAAGAGGAATTATGGGAATTATTTTGATAGTCTTAGATGAAAATGTAGCAATTTTTATTTGCTGCTTTCCAAATGTATTAGTATCGGTTAAATCAATGTAACCAAGGAGGGTTAGAGGTTCTTCGATAGCTTTGCATGAGCAAACACACAGAGAGACAAAATGTGATACCCAATTACCCTAGCCAATCTATGTAGCTTCCTACTATTGCCAAATTAAAAGGCCAGCATAAAAAAAGAATCTCCTAGAAGACCATCCAACATTCCAAGAGACAATGCGTCCAGAAGGACGTAAAAGACCTCAAGGGAAAGAGAGAAAAAAAAAAAAAAAAAAAAAACATTAAATAAGGATCCCAGTGCAACGGAAAGACAATATGTAACATTCTGGAAAATTTGATAACAACAACTAATCTTATCATACCTGAGGCAAACAAAGCTCTGCCCTAACATGATGAACGATCTCTGCCAGCAAACTGTAAGCCAATGGCCTCAGACTCTCAAAGCAGGCTTTACCAGTTCCAACAAGGACCCTGATGCAATTCATTGAAAATTTTAGATCTGGCGGTCAAGGGTAACTTTAAAATATAGACCAAGAGTTCAAAACGGATAATATTGTTCGCATCAAAAGAGGGGAGAAAGAGAGAAGTATGTATACCATCATACACAGAATGCATGAACAAGAAGTAAATACATCAATTAGTTTGAAAGGTAAAAATAATCTCCCTTAGGGAAATAGAAAGCCTCATTACAAAGCCTGAAGGACCATAAAAAACGTACAGAAAGCATAATGCACGGACCACCTAATGCCTAATTATAACCAAGCTGCACAGAAATCACAAAAGAAAAGCTACTACTTCATGAATTGATGTTCAAAGAGCTATAGAAAAACTATCAAGAGAGGTAAACATTAACCTCTCCCTGAAAGTCCAAATTCGACCGCCTAAAAATGATTTTATCAAAAATATTGTCAATATTTGAAAGTAGATGTCACTTTCAGATATCAATTCGTGAAGTATCTATAGACTGCAGATGATAAAGTTACGGTCTGTACAAGGGAGAGATCCATAAATTAATCATCCAAAACAATTTAAAATTACCAAGCCACCTACTATGGTCCTAGAATAAATGCATCTTAATATCATACAGGATAGGTGAAATATTTCCAGCATGGAATTACAATCTGATGCTAAGGAAATAGATTGACATTATTTTTTTCACTTCTACAAAGATGCATACTCAGTAAGCAAACAGCAGGAGAAGATCTTCAAAGTATATCAACTGTAATGTATTATTTTACCTCTCTTCCAACAGGGTATCAATAAGAGGAAACAAACCCCGCTTAAAATCTGTTCCCAAAACATGTTTGAGGGCTACCAACAGTTCCTGCGGCCCAGAAGATGTGCTGGTTAACATCCATATAAATAAGATGATCAAAAGAAAAGTGGCGAGTACTAGATGACAAGGCATTTACCTTTCGTATAGAAACAGAGTCAGAACATGTGACAAGCAGGTTGACAATACTTTTGCAGATGCTTTCTTCATGTGGTCTTATATAGTCAGCGAAACTTTTCAGCAGGTATGTTAAGAAAGAAACTGTCTGGAGATGCACAAAATAATTTAATCAGGCACAACTAACACATAACTCAGATAAAAACAGACACTTAAACATAGACTTCACTCATCAAAGCATGCCCCTGCAGTTAAATAGCTGGTCTCACAAGTGAGATCCATCCAGATGTTCTGCTAAAAATTTGACAAGGCAACAAGGTATAGAGAACAAAACATCCTTTTATCATAAAAGCCAGAAGTCATTAGAAAGTCTTTGCCCTAGTAGAACTTAGAGGTGTCATAAGAACGACTGGCAAACCAAGTAACAGCAAATGGAAGCAGACAGTGTTTATATATATATATATATATATACACTGAAAGCATCTGGCCATGACTGTTTACTCAATTGCATCTTTTGTTGAAGGAAATGTACTTAAACTTCTTCCAATAACTACAGTGCCCCAATTTGTTACAGAAACTAACACCTTGAAGAGTGAAAGTAACACGAAAAGTGAAACACCAAATCTTATCCAACAAATTGCAGTCCATACCTTAACCTGTGCACCTTTAAGCTCAGTGAAGTGGTTTTTTAAATGAGGAGGAACTTTCTCAGGCCCAGGAACTGATATTGCAGCCACCATAAGCGGCAATAGATGAGGAATGTTAGTCTGAACAAGCCTGCTATACAGCTGAAAAAGAAACATCACCACCAAAGGACTCTCCGTGACAACCTTAAACGACCTAGTACTTGGATTGAGTTGCCCCTGAGCAACATGAGAGCCCGAGGGGCCCACTTGATCAGACACCTCCATCGGCTTCATATCATCCCCAATCAATCCAGACCCCAGCGAACCTGTTGTAACAGGCGGGGGAGCAGCCACAGCCCCGCTCTCAAAAAAGTAATTCACTGTAACCCTAAAGTTCTGGTAAATTTTGCAAACAAAATCCAAAAAGGGCTGAACTTCAGCATCTAGGGTAGGCCTGAAATTCCTGAGCAAGTCAAATATTATACGAATACAAATCAAGCCGTTCTCTTCATTATCAGCGGTTAGAACGTGCATCGCAACTTTAAGAAGCTCCTGAACAAATGGTCTTAACACTTCGCTATGAGGCAAACGGTTCAGAATTTCCACCACTATGTTTCTGAGCTTATGTTCAGGGTTATCAGCGAATTGCGGCCTCGTAATGTTGTACAGAATGAGCGAGAACGCACGGAAGTAGCATTTTAGGAAATTTAAATACTCCCCTGTATGGGTTATCTCTAGACTGTCCCGTACCTCCATAACCATCTGCAACCTCGTCTGGATTGCTGTAGACCAAGGAACAACAGAAAGAACAAATTAATTTGCTCACCGAAAAAAATTTAAAAAAAAAAAAACATCATAAACAAAAATTTGATAATCAAGAAAAAGATAGTTACTGAGGTCTGGCTCGACGAGGTGGCGCGCATGTTGCTCGAAATTCTGAATGGGGCTCATTTTGAAGTCTTGAAAACTAATTTTCCAGTGTTCTTCCCAGCGAGGATTTGAATGCTTGAAGCTCAAACCGCGGCCTCGGAAGGAAGAATGGAAAATTATAACTGTACAGTGAGTTAGGGACTGGAGAAACGAGGGGTTTAAGACAGTGTTGGTCGGAGACGGATGGTTTTGTACTAAATTGGAAAAACAAGAAGGAGAATGAGTTGATCGGAGAGGACTATGTTAAACTAGGTTTTGCAGAATTCAATTCGATCAGGCGAAAGGGGGATTTTGAAGATAGGAACGAAACGGAAGCACGACGACGACGGTGCTTCGGTTGTCTTTGGTTTCCCTCCGAGGGGAAGAGGCATTTTTCTGTCTCTCATGTGGCCCCTGGCTATTTATATACACAGCCCTCTTTTTCTTTTTATTTTATTATTATTTTTTTTAAGTGGGGTGGGGATGCTACATTTACTAATTTCTACATTCGAGGATTTTATTTTATTTTCCTTTGAAAGAAATGTTAAAAATGTGCACTAACTTTTTTTTCTTTACACGAGAGTAAGGTATTGTTTAATGACGTCGTTCAACAACGTTAGTAATGCAAAAGACAGGGTTTCTCACTCATAATGTTCTAAATATGATCTTGTAACTCTAAACCGAGCCAGCAAGTGGCAATATCATTTTTACTTCGCTCTAGTCAGTATATCTTGGGGAGCCCAAGCTCCACCGCCTTAGCTGCAATGTCGCCAATCGGCTTCTCAGTCCCCACCTATGACACGTCTCTCATTGTAAAAAATGTGCACTAACTTTGCACAAAATCATCCAACTTCAATTGAAAGTCAAAGGGCCTTTTCTTTACCGGGTTTGAGAACTGGGTTTGAGTTTTTAGGTAGAGACCAAATGGGTTGAGACCCAGAACAAAGAAACGTCGTTTTCAGACCCGGGTCCAAAACACAAATTCCACCACCACCCGAGTCCGCCCCGCCGCCGCGTCGCCGCCACTGTCGGGGCCCAAAACCTAAATTCCCAAAAATCAAATTCTTGTTCTTCTTCTTTTTTTCTCTGTTTCAATCAAATGGGTTTATCAATTGAAGTTTTAATTTGATTCAATTTGGGATTTGGGGACTGGAATTGGGTTTGAAGCAAAGCAATTGGGTTTGTTAATTCTTTTGGGAGAAGAACAGGCCGAAGAAGTGCGAAGAAGAAAGTAGAGGAAGAAGAGGAGGAGGAAGAAGAAGGAGAAGAAGAGGAGGAGGAACGGCCGGCGACACGAAGAAGAAGAAGACCGGCGGCAGCACAGTGAAGAGGAAGAAGACAGCACCCAAGAAGAAGAAGAAGAAGAAGAGGAGGAGGAGGAGGAAGGGAAGAAGACAGCACCGAACCAAGAAGAAGAAGAAGAAGACAGCACCGAACCAAGAAGAAGAAGAAGAAGACAACACTGAAAGAAGAAGAAGAACTGCGTGAAATTCGCGGCGGCGGGAGGAGGAGTGCAGCGGCGGAAGTGAGAATTGGGTTTGTGAACTGGGTTTGATTTTTGGGTAAAGAACATGAGGTTGGATTTGATTTTTGGGTTGAGACCCAAAAAAAGGCCAGAACCGGGTCTGAGAACATGGAGAAGAACAGGCCCAAAGTATTATATACTTGATACAACATAAGTCGGCAATCGCATAAAGACTTGCCATTAGCAATGTCCAAATCCATGGCCAAGTTATTATGGCACATGGCTTGAGGATTGTATAGAATAACTTTAATACAATACAAGAGACATTAAACCTTGCATAATTGTTGAAATAGAAATTTCAAATTAAACATTATCATGGATAAATATCTATGAAATAAATTAATGAAACATTGTAAAAGAAGAAATACAAAGAAGGAAACATGCTATTGAGAGATTGAGCCCTTATGGTATCTCGTGCACATTACGATAATTAGACGTGCGAATAAGTAAACTTCAAAGTTTGTTGTGCGAAGAGTGTGTGGCTCCTCCGTTGTGTGTTAAGACCAGAGCATTTTGTAGTGATAGAGTCGACCACATCAAGCTTTCAATCTTATTCGTGAGAAACCAGATGGTTGCATGGTTAATTTGTTACATGTAGCTTTGTCAGGGTGTGCAAATTTGTGGGCATGTTTGTTTGGAAGGCTATTTTGCTTTAATTTTTAGTTTAAAAAATTGTTTTAATTCTCAAACCTTGTTTGGTAAGAGTTCAAAATTTTATTATTCAAAACTTGGTCTAAAATTTTTTTGGAATTCCATTAACTCTTTTTCCCTAAACTAAAGTTCGGAGGAAAAATCTTGTTTGCCGCGTATTCCCTTACCAAACAATAAAATATATATATATATATTTTCCACGTATTCATTTGCATTTTTTTTAAAACATATTTTCCAAAGCGTCTCTTAAAATGCCATAACAAACCGATCATGAATTGGTTTTGAAAAAACAAAGGCCTGTTCTTTTTGTTTCGTTTTGAAAACGGTTTTGGTTTTAATAGTAAATTTAATATATTTTAATCATATTTCATCATTTTCAATACAACTTTTACTATTCAGCATCTACTTTTTACATTTTCAATACACTTTTTATATTATAAAACTATTTTCCAAAATTTGTTTTCAAAATCGTTTTCAAAACGGCTAAAAAGAACAGGCCCAAAGAAAAATTCAATTGGAGAATTGGTTTGGATGTGACGATGAAGTCGAACATTTGTGGACTCTTTAGATCTCAACTAGCTAGCCTATGGGCCCCGTTGAATGGACTAGCCCAATAATGTATTTTGAAGCAGCCCACGCTGGAGATATTCGTTAAGGCCTACGGGAAGGGAGCTAACATTAAGAAAGCCCATTTTCCATTTAAATCCGGCCCGTTCTGTTACTCCATTTTTTATGAAAGTTGGCACTGCCCTCCTAACAAAGCCCATTTGCATTCATTATCGAGCATGCTCTCTCTTCACCCTGTCAGGACTTCAACCTGAAAATTCCAGAAAATAGAACAAACCAAACGTAACAGAAAGAAAGGGAGAGATTTAGCGGAAAGAAGAAAAGAAAGGGATTGAGATAGAAGATGAAGTTTCGAGGGAGAAAGAGAGAATTTTATTTGAAAATCGAGAAGAATCACAAATTACGTGCCTTTCACGTTTGCACATAGTGTGCTATATATAGCAATTCTAACATCAATTACACTTACAAAGCAAATGAGTAAATCGGCTGCCAAAACGGCACCGTTCGACTAGCCTATTTTTCCAATTAATACTTCATATCCTAACACATTCCTACATCTTGTAGACCAGGTTGTTTTTGTTTAATTTTTAGTTTCAAAAACGGGTTTGAAACTCAATTATGTTTGGGAGGGGTTCGCAATTTTGTTCTCCGAAACATAGCATGAAAAATAATTGTTTTTTTTTTAATTATACCAAAAAATTATTTTTCTCTAGCCCAAACCTTAAAGAAAAGTCTTGTTTGCTGCATACTACCTTATAAAACAAGATTTGAAAAAACAGTTTCTCATAACTCTTTTATTAAACATAATTTTTGAAAATATTTATTTTCCAAATGTTCGTTTGCTTATTTTCTTAAAACATGTTTTGAAATCTGTTTCCAAAACCTCCATTTAAAACCTTATAAGGAGCATGCCCTAAAGTTATGGTCTGCTAATTTTTAGGGCCTGTTCTTTACACTGGGCTAAGAATAGGTTCTGGCCAATTTTTGGGGTTGAGACCCAAAATTTTCCCAAAATGTGCTGAACCCCATGTTTCGCAGAAGAAGACTCAACTCCGGGTCTCAGTTTTTGGGTTGAGACAAAACAAAATGAACTCGTTTCTTTCCCCTCTTCTTTCTTCGTCCTCCTTCGAGCCCGTCGTCCTCTTCCTTCCTGGTTGTCATCTCCCCCGTGTCCGTCATCTTCTTCCTTCGCGAAATCCTTCGACCTCCTCCCTTCGATTCGCGCCGAAGAGTTGCCATTTTTTTTCCGTCGCAGCTTTTCCTTTTTTTTTTTTTTTTTTTTGGAAGAAGGGAGGAAGAAGAAAGAAGAGAGAAAAAAATATATATATTGAGGAAGATGCGATGAACCGGAAAAAATGGAAGAAAAAAAACGAAGATGTGATGAACCTCTTCTTCTTCTTCTACGAAGAGTTTACTGCTGCCGTTGTACTCCCTCTTGTGAGCAAGGGTGAGAACCGGAAAAAATGGAAGAAAAAAAACGAAAGGAAAAAAAAAAAAAGTTGGGGAAGAAGATGAACAGTGTCACCGACACTGTTCATCAAAGTTTTTATAAATAGGCCCTTGCTATTTTCTGTTTCTTAAATGACAGCCCCAACTTATTTGTTTTAAAAAAAATTAAATAGAAAAAATTAAATATTAAACTATTTTAAACTAAAAATATTGTGTAAACTTAAATATATCATTAACATTAAAAACAATACTATGGACTGAAATATTATTATAATGTAAAAATTAGTTTTTGGTTGAATATGTAAAAAATGAAATATTGGGATTTTATCTGCTAATAAAAGTAAAAATTTTGAAAAAAAGTATTGAAAAAAATATTGGGTTAAACTCCATGTTCTTTAACTTGGGCTGAGAACTGGGTTACAACCCAGTTCTCAAACCTTGATTCTTAAAAATAGGCTAAGACCCAATTGAGATGAGAACAGGTTCTGAAACATATTTTCAGAACTCCCTAAAGAACAGGCCCTTAAACAAACTTCAAGTTGTGTTTTTGTCCTTTTCCGTAATTTACCCTTCACTTCACTACAGTATACTATAGTACTCCATTAACGTACGCACGTAGTGAATACATACACAGTAAGCAGTTGTACGTATATGGATATACATATATAACACATGGGATGATGACTAGGACTTACGTACGAAGTTGGGCCCACAAATGAGGCGGGAGGTCCAAATCAAGGAGGAGGAACTAGGACCACCAAAGGTCCACTTCCGGTAAAATTGCGGAATATCTTTATCCTATTAATACGAACTAATTATAAAATAAAATAAAGCAAGGAGTCTTTTGCAAGACTATGCAACGATATGTTGATCTTAAAATTAACGTTTGTTTCTATCAATAAACGATAAACTAAAATTAATGCGTTTATTTTCTTCAAGTGATATTTATGATTCTATGCGTACTACAAATAATATTTTTCGTTTTAACGTGATAATGCTACATCAAATGTTAAAATTATAACCGCAATATATCTAAAGTTAAAAGCTATATATTATAGGTTAAACCCAATCAGGGGCGGAGCTACGTTCTAGTATGGTGGGACAATTGCTCTACCTCTATTATTTTCAAAACAATTCAAATATTATATAAATATTACAAAAAATAGCTAAAACATTGGTTTTGCTCCACCAAAAATTAAGAAAAATTGTAAAAATAAATCAAATTTGTATTTCACTAATAAAAAAAGCGTTTGTTGTTGTAATGATTACAAATACTCTTAATAAATTTTAAGTTTGTTAGTGCAAAATATGAGTTAAAATATCCACCCAAGAAGATCTCAAATGTGGTTATTTTTTTTCATTTTTTCAAAGACAGTAATACACAAATTTCTCCGTAAATATTTTGACCCACTTGATTTTGGTGGCCTAGTATTACACTAAATTCAATATCTATTTTTATAACATACCCGCAATATTTTATAAATTAAGATCGATTTGTCATAGGAAAACAAGCAGGAGACTACAGCAAAAATTATATGGTGCAACTAACTTATGTACCACATCAGCGTCAATTAACAAATATGTCTAGTGAAGTGGACGCGAAGAAAAGGTTTTTTGTTTATCTTTTTATCATTTATACTTATCATTTCTACACACAACTTTAAATTAGGTTCATAATTAGCTCAGTTTACAGATTGCAGCAAATTAATTTTCATAATATCCTTTGTTATCCACCACACACACGCAGCCAAGTTCCCATAATAAAATGTTATCCACCACCACCACCAGCCACTACCGCCATTATAACCAACCAACAGTTACCTTCGTTTCTCTCTTTATAGCCCACAAATTAATTGTGGGTCGTCGTCATCTTCATCGGTGGTTCTTGGCTTCTTAACTGCCAATTAACCTTAAATTCGTCGATTCATGCAATAGGAGAGATCGTTGATGAACATGGAAATGGAGAACGGAGGAGGGGTGGTGATGAGGGGACGAGTCGAAATCGACATGCGACAGCCTTTTCGTTCTGTTAAGGAAGCGGTGTCTCTGTTCGGAGAAAAAGTTCTCGCCGGAGAAATATATGCCAACAAGCTTAAAGCGGTTTTTCTCTTCTTTTTCTTATATTTCTGTTTGTGTTGTATACTCCAATCCTTCCATTAGAAAAATCTGATTGTACAATTGTTTAAGATTACAATGAAACGGGCTTTTAACTAATTAATGTCCCAACCCAATAGTACTTTAATTTGCTTTATTTTAATTGTTTTTTTCATAATGTACAATGTATCTCTATTATTTTCAGTCATTTAGAATAGTCTACTTTCAATACTATATTGCTCTGCTGTCAGACATTCAAAAGGGACGCAATTTTGCACCCTTTCTTGTATTTGATTGCCTCTAGTCTCTAAGTCCACTATATATTCACTATTCTCTAAATATTATGAGACATTATATGCGTCCATGAATTACTATGTTATTTGTCTCGACTATACAATAATCATATACGATCTATATAGTCAGAATTCACGTAGCGAAACAAATGTTTATTGTTATTGTTGTCAGATGCAAGCAAAAGGGGGTAGTCATGAAGAACAGGGTGGATCAAAAGTAGGAAAAGTGACAATGGAACTTGAAGAGACAAAACAAATTAGCCTTGAAAAATCAAAGGAAGAAGGAAACCTCATGGCTTACTATCTCCGTTCTCTTCAAAAGGAGCTGGAGCAAACCAAGAAGGAACTTCAACAACTCAAGAGCTCCAAGGAATTATCATCCCATCACCACCATCATCATCATCATGATCATCCCAATATTGACGACATCGAGATGGAAGAATTGAAATTCATCGAGAACCCGTCAACTCAAACTCATGATCGTCGAAAAATGGAGCTAGAAAAGAAGAGGTCAGTCAAGTTCGCCAGTCCTCCAATGCTAGCTCGAGTGATAATAAGCAAGGATATTGATCAGGTGGAGTCCTCCAGCCCTTCACCTTCAGTGCCACTAGACAAGAAGCAGAAGCCTAAGAGAAAGCCATTGATTCCTTCGTTGGGACTGCTCTTTTCATGGAGAAAGGGACACCAGAAAAGTGTCACCGGCACCGGGGCCGGAACCTTAAGGGCCTAATAAGTACTCATGAATGACATGAAACAAGGTCATTTTTTAACACCGTTCGTAAACTGAAAGTTTCTTGATTCCCAGGTAGTTTCATTTTTGAACTTAGCTTTATGAATAAACTGTGGTAAAATTTGTAAATCGATCGTACGTACCCTTTTTTGTCCTCCTTGAACAACATTAATTTCTGAAACGAACTTCATTGCTTAATTTCAACGAAATCTCTTCCTGAAATAGTTCCAATTCAGCTGCATTTTTTTCCCACTATGGTATATATAACTTAAAATTTCAGATTGTGTATTAATTGTCTTCGTCAAATTATAATGTTCATTAGTTTGATTACTCCCTTACACCAAAATAACAATCCAAATCGAACACTATATATATGCATTAGATAACGTCTCCTATAGTCCTATATATCATTCTTGGCATCATTGGGGACACTATCGGTCTATCGCTCACTACGGACACTACAATATTTGAGTCGTCTCTACATACCTTATCGGGGACCAATCGTCAGCATACACGACTATCATCGGGGACCAATCACAGATCTTGTTAGTGATACGATTCAAGCCCTTGGCCTATATATGATATGTGCACCAAATGTTTTACCACTTAAGTTTGCATTTCAATAATTGGGTTAGGGGTTCAGCCTTGTAAGGTGGTCACACGGGATTCCACGTGCCCCATGCTACTCGGGTCAGAGTGTAAGCTAGTGATGCTTTAGGCTACTGGACTTTCACCATCTAGGGTGCAACTTTTGGACTATTTCACCTAGTAGCACGACGCTTGTATTGCTCTCTCGCAGCTCTATTTCCACGGTTTAAACTGCTTCCATATCGCTCCTCGCTTGATAATCAATATTACTATTGGTGTACTGCAATGATAACTTGGAATAAGTATGATGTCACTCAGTTTTGTGATCAAGTATTTTGCTATGTTAAGACAAGAATTTTGCTATTGAGACAACAACTTTTGTTTTTGTTGTTGTTTATTGAATGGCGTAAAATACAGAGAATAGAACAAGACAAGACTGACCACCCTCAAGAAAGGAACAGTACATTTTACAAAACGGATTTAAAAGATATGGTCGGTAAGTCGGTTGAATCAAATTATAAAATAAAAATTGTGGTTAAAGAATTCATTAAGAGGTCATTAAGGCCCTAATACATCAAACATGGCACAACTTAGGAGTTAGGACTGGCGGGAAAAATAAAAAATTAAAAAGAAAAAAGAAGAAAAATTGTAGCCACATGTTTGCATGTGAAATCTTTGCACTTAAGACAAAATATTACCAACTCCAGAGCTCCATTTAGCCATCAAGATATTGGCTAATTTTGCATTTTTATAAGTATTTTTGTTTCAAATTATACCTTATAATTTATAAATAAATAATTGCATCCCTCGACATAGAAATATTTAATTTATACATTTGAGCATATTACGGTACGTACAGAGTCAATAGCCACCAGAAATTTCTGGATAAATTATCAAAAACTTCAGAAAATGATCCAAATTATTAAGTAAACACTGTAATTTAGGAAGTTAATGAAATTAACCATTGACTACTCAAATGATGAGACAACGTTTGAGGAGATTTCGATTATAATTTTAGATGGTTCATTTTTCTAGTTAATCACCGATCTTTCAAAACTCTTAAACGACATTTATTTTGGACGACATCGGTAATTGGATTGTGGGGCACATGGTAGCTAGGTTGGGTTATACACCATATTTTGCGGGGTCTAATGCATATGCTACAGTGACTAACCATAGTTGCCAACTTGGCACTCTGCTGCTTTACAGTTTACAAAGATCCCAAATCAGAAGTTTCGATTAATTTTATTTTGTTTAGGGAAGTACTGTTGACTTTTTATTTTTTTTTTTTTAAAAAAAAAATTTCGTTTGGAATGGTAGAAACAGCCTCTCATCGAATTCATGTTCTGTTCATCTCTTGTATGTCAAATGTTACTGGACGATTTTTAACACTATTAATATATTGTATTTTCGTCTCAAAAAAAAAAAAATTTTAAAAAGTCTAAAGACAGGGCTCATCAATAATTATATATACTCAAATTATGGATGATTTTCTGTCGATTAAACAATTTCATCCATGAATTCCGGCTGAATTAATAGCGAAAAGGATTACGCGTCGGTTATGTCAATTTATTTCTGCGATTTCAATTTTTTTTAAGAAGCATATGATTCAAAAATTTCAAACCGTACCACAATTACGAACCTCATAATTTGTAGACAATCAAGATATACTTAACATCATTTTGTTTTTGCATGGATGCGAGCTGTGCGGGAGGGATTTTTTTGGGTAGAAAGAGCTAAAAATACCATTGCACACACTCTGATCAAATTTGGAGTCACGTGTCCTAGTGTAGAATGTACATATGGGCTACTCCTCCTAATTTTGTCTCTCAATCGCTACTGGACCATTTCCAATACAATTAATATATTTTATACGCTTTTTTTTTTTCTGTCAAAGTAAAAAACATCATATTGTTTTTAATTAATTTATAAGTAGTAAACATAATTGCAAAAACATCTAAACTCGATATATTATAAGTTAAACTCAATATTAAATACATCAAATGTTATATGCAATATACTCGTAGCTAAAAGCATAACTTAAACACGCGATATATCACAAACTAAACTCATGACAATATATCATAAACTAAACTCGATAAACGCATAATTGTACCCCATCCCCATCAAAAAGCTTTTGCAAAAAGTTTATCACCAATATTATGTTATAAATAATAATACATCGATGATTATAATTTTGTTAATTTATATATAGCTAATACCTCAACAAAGAAAAAGCGAGGTGATGAAAATTCCACAATTAGTGTAGAAAAGAGACTTAACAACGTTAAACAAAGAAAGTAGACCCTTCCAAGCCTCTCTCTCTTCTCTCTCAAACTCTTAACATCCATTTTCTTTAATCTTCTTCCCCATCTCCCTCTCCCTCCCATGGGAGATGGGGGAAATAGATTTTTTTTTTTTTATGTTATTTTCTTTTTAGTTTATTTTTGTTTTCTTCCATGATGGGAGTTTTCCATTCTCACATAGTGAGAGATTTGTCTCTCGAATAAACGGGAGTTTTCCCCTATATTAATAAATGGGTATTTTATTATTATCAAGTGAAGATTCAGTCGATTGGGAGCTTTCATCAGAAGATTAGTGGCAGATTCGAGATCGAATTTATACTTCGGTACGTGATTTGTCCAGCGCGATGACAATTTTTTGTTCTACTAGATAGATCTATAAGGATTAGTACTTGTTTAGATCTGTATATGTTTGATTTAGTTTATTTTTAACTATTTTTATCTGATTATTATTTGATCTGATTGTATCACCGATTCTCTCTTGAGTAATGAAATATAAAATTTATTATCAAAAAACAAAGTAGACCCTTCCCTTCCTTGTGACAAAAGTTGTGTATATTATTACTTGAGAAAGAAAGAAATGAAATGCCTATTTTCGAACGTTTGAGAAGAATACTTTACGATGAATCGGTTGAGAATGACAAATCAACTACAACAGATAATACCACCGCCATTAATTTAGTCGATGGAGCTAATCTAAACCAAGTACTCAGTACTGTACCGCTAAGACAAAACACGTTTTAAAAAATAAAGGGAGACTGTGACTCCACACTAGACACCTTATCACTTATAAACCCCCCCATTCTCATTATCTTGATTGCCAATTTTATCTTATGCTAGCTACGAATGCAAGTAATTCAATAAAAAAATGTGCTTTATTTCTTAAAGAAAAAAAAAATGTGAAGTTTATTGAAATCATTATTATTACATTACATTGAAGGCAGGGTTTGTAGGCGAGAGTGAAGAAAAAGTGGGAAATCGCCCGCAGAGTCGTGACAATTTACACATTAAAGGATAATGTTATTGTCAGAGTAATTATTTACCATATAGACCAATTAATTTGTATATAAAAACATGCATATTTACTCTGGCAATAAGTTATTTGACAAATAATTATCGTAACAATGACATTAATTCACTATAACATAACAATAACATTAACAATAACCCTCTATGCATCACAACATCTTAATTGAGTCGTTCTAAAGGAGAATTTTTATATGCATGTGTAGTATTCTTTTTTAGATGATATGTAGTATTTTTTAACTAGTGTATGCGTTACTAATTCTCCACTCCCACATTATATACAAACAATAATTGAAATAAAGGCACTGTGAGAGTTGAGTTCGAATTTACAACCTTTGCGATAAATTATTATTTATGACTAACCACCGGATCAGCTCAATTGCAAATTGTTATTATTTCCGCTCTACAATAAATGTTCTTCTGTCAAAAGAATACTTATTGAATGTATTCATTGTATATTCAAAAATAATGCAACAAATTATTAATAAATCAGCAATTCAAGTTTATATTTATTTATGAACCCCTACATATATATCAAATTTTTTCTGAAAATATCACATCTTCTCCTGAATATAGCGTATCTCATTGCACAATTTTACGTGGTGCAACATATAATCTTCGTTATTTGGAATGGAGGAGTGATTTACTACTACAATTATTCTCTAGGAGGTGTCATTTACTCATTGGAGGAAACCAAGTACGCAAGCAATATAATAGCGCAGATTCTCGAGTCTCTCCCATATTGTCGACTCACTCTTCATTCGCCCATTTCTCCGCACTTCCTTCCATTTGAGACCTTCTCTTGTCGTCTTCTTCACACCCTCCTCTCTCTCCGCTAAAGAATACCAAAGATTCTCACTCACGTTCAATTCAAATTCAACGCCAATCATAACAAATTAACAATGAGGAGCCTTTTCTGTATGCCCAGGAGGATGAAAGGCAGCCGCTGGACTAAAAAGACCGACCGGGTCACGCCCATGTCGTTGCTCGATCGTTTCCGGGAAGCCATTTTCCGGCTGATTATGTTGTCCGCTCTGTCCAAGGCCGCCGCCCACGAAACAAAATATTCCGAGAGTACTGCCCAGAACCAGAAGGAGAAGGAGAAGGCTCGTAATAATTATTGTTATACTAATGCGTATGAGCCTCACCAGAGTGAAGCCGTTGCCGACTGCATAGAATTTATAAAGAGGTCGGCGATCTCCGATACGGACAACCGGGGCTCCACCGGGAGTTGCTCGATTCACGACGACGGCGGCAACGCGGTTAGACCTGATTTGCCTGCCGGTTCTGTAATTTATCAGGGGATTCATTGATTTAGCTGTAATTTTGCCTGATATACATACTTGTTACTTTTTTTTTTTTTTTCCCTTCTTTTTTTAGTGTAATTTTCTCCTTGTTTTTGAGAGTGGGCAAAATTTTTGCCTTGTTTATTTGACATATCTATAGTTGGTGTAAATTTATTTGAATGTAAAAATAATCTGAAAATTGTGTAGAGTTTCAACATCTTTCTCTTTGACCCCATAATTCCTCTTTTATCTATGGTTTTTCATTTTGTTAATTTTATAATATTAAAAAGTTTATTGAAAATGTAAAAAGTGTGTTGAAAATGTAAAAAAACTTATTGGGAATAACGAAAAAATATTATAAAATTGAAAATGCATCTCAAAATATGATTTTGAGATGCATTACACACATGGCTCAAATAGCGGTGCAAATGGTGACGTTTGAATGTGAGTTATTATTATTATTTTTTCATTTTAATATGCTATTTGAGTTGTACCTTTTGCTTACTTGTATTCGAACTTTCGGAACTGTAAATTAATCATCTGCCGCCTCTCATATCTCTCAAATTCTAAAGCTCATCATCTTTTTCACAGAATGATGGGAGAAACATTTTTACTTTAATTTGTTCTCACTATTTTTCAATTAATTTCCTTCGTTTTAACCCACCTATTCATCTCTATATCTTTACTATGCGTTTAGTATGTATGAATGAGAATGAAAACGAAAATAAGAGGCATCTTATAGTTGTGAATGAATTCGTTAAAGTTTTTTACATTGTCTTTTAGATGATACAATTATTTAAAAGATCATATGTATATACGAACTATGTTCTCATTCGTGCTTGCCAAGCACACCTTTTAAAGGAATTGGGAGGTCACGAAATCCAATTCCCATAAATTTTTAGGTTGCAGTGACATTCTTTTAAATGTACAGAAGTGAGTAGGAGTGATAACATATCTATCGAATTGTGAATGAATTAAACATGTCTAAAGTGCAAAAGTTGTTAATTTTAGACTTTTAGTTTAATTTTATTTCAGTCCATCATATTATTAGGGCCGATTTGTTTTCATTAATTTTGTTTCTAGTTTATATAATAAATTTAATATATTATAATTAATTTTCATTCAATACAACTTTATACTATTTAACTATAAATTTTTATATTTCTAATACAATTCGGAATTGTTACTTGAAAATACCGTTTACTAAACGTAAGACACTTTTAAAAAATTTTAGACGTGAATTTACATTTTTGCCCCTCCATTCTCTTTTACCTTATACAGTAAAATTGATGGAAATCAATTTTACTGCAATTCCATTTCTCCTCCATCTCGCGATTCCGGTTTCCACCTCCATCGCTCTTCTTTGTCGGTCTAGCTCAACAAATCGGTGAGTCGGAATTTTTTTTCTTTTTTTTTTTTTGTAGAGGATATGAAAATTTGAATGTGTTGGGAGTTGCAAATTCTTATGGGTACTGTGTTTAGGAATGTATTAGTGTTTATGATGCGTTTTTGGGCTGCGTAGTGATAATTTTAGGGTAAATTCAGTGGTCGTTCGGCCGTCCTGGCCTAGGCGATTCTTAATGGAAAATTCGCCTTTTCTGGGCGATTTTCCCAGAGTTAAAAAAGTGGGATAAATTTTTTTTATGAAGTTAGAAACTATCAAGGGTATATTTGTTTTTTTGCCACTAAAATTTTAAAAAGTGTCCTGTATTTAGTAAAACGGGTTCTGCAATTTACATGCCCATACAATTTTACCTTTAAAAAAAAAAAAAGACTTAAACGAATACCCATTTCTGTTCCATCGACTCGAGGCCCAAACCAAAAGGGTCTAATCTCTTGATTCTCTTTGGGCTCGAGTCAAACTGGATCGGAGCACCAATTCAAGAGGCCCAGATGCAGAGTATGGGCCTATAAGCCCATTGGGTTTATTTGTAGAGAAATTCATCTGTCAACTAGGAGGCTCACGAAAACAAAACAGAACAACCTCCTTCTCCCTTCTCAGAAATGGCGGGTTTGAGAACGTTCATATGAGCATCAGCTGAAGGGTGAGAAGAACGCAAACTAATCCTTCCATTTTTGCTAGAGATTTTTTGAAGATTAAAATGGCAGGTTCGGTTGATTCTGCTTTTGTGGTTAGAAGTTTTTGAAATTCGTCATTTATTTGGTAATGCTTTAGTTGATTTATATCTGTCTTTCAGGAGTACCATCGGAGAAAGAGATTAAGGTTTCGCTCGAACTAACTGAAGAAATTTTACAGAGTATGGAAGTCGGCGTTGCCTTTCGTGAATATGTACGTGTTTTCTGTCTTCGTTTTATGCACTTAATTGAAGATAAAAGCAAAATTCTGCTGGAATCGCGTTTATTCGTATATTTTGTGCTCTGATTTGAGATTTTGTATAATACATATGCTTATTCAAATCCTCAGATTTTTTCACCACTTTTATGTGTTCGTATTCTGCTAAAACTAGGCTGCCATTTTACTTGAATAACATTTTTAATTTATGATTTTATAAGGCTTTGGACTGAAATTGAGCTGGAATTTGTTTATAATTAAAATTTCATAGTCATTCTTTCATAGCATTAGAAGTGTCTAAGCTTTTTCCACGTTGCCTGATCATCCGTTTCTAAAATGGAGATTATAACACTTCAGTAGATTGCTGCTGCTAAAGTATTAGGATTAAGAGTGTGTCACTTAAGGTGTACGGGTTGGCAGTTGTCGCGTATGATCATTGATGCATAATTTACTGGTGTTATGGCAATGTGTTTGTGACAGTGCTTGGCTATGAGGTTTGGAGAATGGGGCCGCTGCTGACTCCTAGTTTTGTTGCTACATTTTATCCTTTAGTTCTCATGGGTAATTTTGCTTCCTGCAGAATGGTAGAATAAGTTCAATGGATTTCCATAAGACGTGCAGTTATCTGGTGACAGCTAGTGACGACGAATCTATACGGCTCTATGATGTTTCTAATGCCACGTAAGCATCCAGCTTTGACCTCCTTTTTTTGATTCATTTATTTTTCCAGGCAAATGGTGTTCAACTAACTATAAAGAACAGCCATTAGAGGTTGGGAAGTGTGCCATTATTCTTATTTTTTGGGTGTGACCCTTATATTTTGAAGTACTAACAGCCTGAACTGTCACTGTCAGATGTTTGAAGACTATCAACAGCAAAAAGTATGGGGTTGACCTAGTTTGCTTTACTTCTCATCCCACAACTGTTATATACTCCTCCAAGAACGGTTGGGATGGTAGGTAATCTTATGTCTTGAGTGTATAAAACTTGACAATTGGGACTGTTAAGGTAACTCGTTTAATGGCTGCAGAATCATTGCGACTCCTCTCTTTGCATGATAATAAATATTTGCGATACTTCAAGGGACATCATGATAGGTAATGTGTGATCATTGTGTTACCATCAGATTTCTATGAACCGTATAAACATCAGTTACAAAAATGTTTGTGATAAACAGGGTTGTATCTCTGAGCTTGTGCTCTCGCACTGATTGTTTTATATCTGGATCTTTGGATCGTACTGTTTTGCTTTGGGACCAAAGAGCCGAGAAGTGCCAGGTGCAGACCTTGGGGAATCTTTTCCTATTTCTAGATAGTTCTTTATCCCTTTATAAGTATTCTAACTGGTTATTTGTTATGGTGTAGGGTCTTCTACGCGTTCAGGGAAGACCAGCTACCACTTATGATGACCAAGGGCTTGTTTTTACCATTGCTTATGGAGGATATATAAGAATGTTTGATGCTCGGAATTATGAAAAGGTCACTTGTGTGAAACCTTATCATGTCTTGTTGAGCTGTGCTATACTTGCAATTGCACTAAATTTTAAAAATTATTTTTTGAAGGGGCCTTTTGAGATATTTTCTGTAGGAGGAGATATGTCTGATGCTAATGTCGTCAAATTTAGTACTGATGGAAGACTGATGCTTTTGACAACTTCAGATGGTCATATACATGTGCTAGATTCATTCCGTGGCACACTTGTGAGTTATTCTCCAACTTTTGAGTGTTGGTTCTAACCTTCTTGACAGACTATGCAAACTTTTCTAGCTTTAAGAAGCTGACATGGTGTACACTTTTGTTTTAGTTATCAACATACAATGTCAAGCCTGCATCAAGTGTTTCAACACTAGAGGCATCTTTCAGTCCAGAAGGAATGTTTGTTATCTCAGGTAACGCTTACCAGGATGAATGTCCTCCTCGTGGAAAAGGTTCAAGAAGATTTCAGTCATTACCTTTTCCTCAGGAAAATTCATTTTTCAGCACTTTCTATGTGACAAGTGTTCACTGTTGCTGCGTATGGTCATAAGACTCATAACAGATCTTTTTCTTTACCCCCTTTTATGCACTCTAAGCTCTATATTTTTCAATGTTACAAGTTTTCATCATTAGTTAGGTGCATGATGTTGTAACGTATGCTTGTGTTTCCTACCTTCTTGGCACTCTGGTAATGTGTTTCCTACCTTCATATTGGGCAATCTTTGAAGCCTATTCCTTCTCATTTTACGTTTAAGAATGTACAGAACTTTTTGATTTGTGTTGTGCAATTTTTGTCATGATTTCGTGTGATACACTTTTTTGAAGTTCACTGTGAAGGTTATAACGAGACATACTTGAATGAAGAACAGTGATTCTTTGAATATAAAGGTTCTGATGGTTTTACTGGGTTTCTACTCTTTGGCAGGTTCTGGGAATGGCAGTGTTTATGCCTGGAGTGTCCGGAGTGGAAAAGAAGTATGATTTTTAGCTAGTCACCCCTCCATTTCTAAATTTGTCTTTTTGAATGCATATGCATATTTTGATTAATAGTCAATTCTTCTTCCCACGATTAGGCTGAATTGTCTTCCACCTTGGGCCTTAGGTAATTGAGACCCACAACGACAACTACATTAGTTTGTAACTGCTTCTGCATGTCGTGTTTAGATTTCCATGTACCCAAACGACCTTGTTAAAACCAAAAAATGTGATCTTAGGTCACTGATGGTAGGTGTTCATGAAAGATCACCACTTGCCATCATAGGGAGGATCAAAGAGCACCTATTTTATATAAATATAGAAGGGTTACATCTTTCATTGTTGGCCTTGTAGATAACTAAAATTTAGAAGTTTCATGATTAACAATACTGCAAAACAGATTGACTAAGTTTAAAAATTTCTATTGTTTGTAAGTGGCAGCATTATATTGGCAGTTTATGCTTTAGATACTAGGCTGAAGCTAAGTTGCTTAGTGTCACACCTGGTTTATGCTGGATAAAAGGCTTATAATGATGCTGCTTTGTACTTCTTTTTTTGCATGTATTAGGTTGCCAGTTGGCTGAGTACAGAAACAGAGCCACCTGTTATCAAATGGGCTCCTGGAAGTTTAATGTTTGCCACAGGTTCATCTGAGTTATCATTTTGGATTCCAGATTTGTCCAAACTAGCTACTTTTGCTGGAAGAAAGTAGGAAGTTTCAGCGGTACCTTCCTTGATTTCTTCTTTTAGGCATTAGAAAATTAAAAAATGCAGTCATATGTAAGGCTTGAAACTTTGTTAAGTTCATTTAGTTTATTCTTTTTTTGCTTTTCCCAGGAGCACTGCAAACTGGAATCTTGTGCATTTGTATTATGAGTATCACCCTCTGCTGTCTGTTGGTATCAAATTGTTGGTTATATCTCAATTTGAAGTTGCTTCTCCTCCATGATTCCATCCCTTTATAGACACTATCAGAATACTTTCTGATGGAGGCAGCTTGCCTATCAGGTAAAACTTATCTTTTCCGAACTGCAACAATTTGACAGTAATTTGTTATTTTGTAACTGGTATAAAATTGGGAATAGCTGTTCTTCGTCACATTAGAGTTTGGTTCTCTAAGATAGTTGTATAATTGAAAGATGGGTCTTGCTTGTTTAGATATTGGCTGCTGGATGGTGGCACTGTTCATGTAGGAAATTTTGGGCAAAAGTTGACAGAGGCAACTGTATATGATCGTCCTAAGCTTTGGTGCTGTTCCGTTGCTGTATGATTTTCTGCCTTTGAATCACCATTTAGGCCAGTCCAGATAATCTGTAAATAATTCTGATTACTCAGTTATTTTGATTGATGAAACTAAGGATATCCATTTGGTTAGGGTACTTTTTGATTCTTGAATTGATTTTCTTCTCATTGTTTTTAAAGATAGTCATCTCTTCATGAATTGAAGAGCTAAAATTCACATGTTGTAGATACAATCTTTAGTTTTCTTTTCTCTTGCTTTCTCCTTGTTTTTGTGTTTAAAACCTTGAATTTGGTCTGATGGGAAATATCATCTGCCATTCTGCCTTAAGTTTGCAATTTTCTTTGTTGAAAATGGTCTTTTTGCTTGCTCAATGTTTTGGTCAAGTCTTGAAGTTTCTTTCAGCTAACAAACAATTCCTTCACAAGGTGGCCATTCCTAATTGTTGCATTCTGTAGGAACCTTTGTTTTTAAGTGTGTGTGTGTGTGTGTGTGTGTGTGTGTGCGCGCATGCATGACCTAACTTTGAAAAACTGTGAAGAAGGATAAGAATCTAGGTTAGGTAGAATGGGAATGGGCGTTGGTTTGAAGTTTGAAGTCTCACCCTAGTGTTAATGCTGGGCAAATTCAGTAGATAGAGGCAGGCATGTGGAAACTAACAGAAAGGTACATGAGAGCGTGAAATGGAATGTTCTCATCAACATAAATAACTGACCAACTGGTGAAAAGAGCCTTAGAAAGATGAAGGGGGGGGGGAGGGGGTGGTGATGCAGTTGTTGCCTCACTTTACTATAAGGGACATTACGTGCTTGGAGCCACAGAAAGTGTTGAAGATCATCTTGGAATATTGGATCTACACTTAAATCTCAGTGTATCCATTTGCAAATGGAATAAGCTTTCTCCATTTTTGCCTCTTTCGTTCTTGAGTGGCCTAAAAATGACATTAGGGTCATCAAATGCCAGAAAGTGTGAATAATTATGAAACCAAATGTAGAAAATCAGCATCCTTCCAAAATCTTGTTGATGGGGACCTTTTGAGTAGTGGGCCAAGGGAGAAATAATAATGAGTCTTGGACAACGTGGGAAGATGGAGTACTACTCTTACTCTATTTGAATTTGAGTGAATGACTCTCTATATGCTTCGTTATGAGTTTATGTATGAATGACCTTTCTGATCTGGACCTTCCACGTCTATGATCCCAATGTCAGTTAAATGGATTTCTCTGTATATATCCCCCAGTGAATTTTGTTAGGCTAAGTTGCTCCATCCTGGGCCCGGGACAGGGACGCCACAATTTGTTCTTAGTGGGGTTTTTTTTTTTTTTTTTTTTGGGGTGGAGGGATTGTTTGTTGGTCAATTCTTGTGTGAGTGTTGTATTTGGGTTGACGAGGATTGTACTGTTTAATCAAAACATTCCGTTTGATTATTTGTGTTAAGTCATTTATATTTAGTGTCGAGGGTTTATAGAAATAGTTTTACTTAGCTTTAATACGAAGTCCTTTTCAACAAAAGAAAACGAACTGCAATAATGCGAAGGGAAGAGAAATTCGTGATTTTCCGTTATAATGTGATTTTTTAACGATGTCAAATCACAAATGGTGGTAGAAAACGAAACTATTTTTGTGATGTGGAAGAGGGTCTTTCTGAGCACTGCCACATCAATGGTATAAAGACGAAACCAATTACTTGCTCTTTGAATGCTGGTAATAGTTCTTGGGAAATGAATCTTTTTGAGAGGATTGGCCAATGGCCAAATTAATAAATCTTTTCTCAGGAGAATTAATGTAGGAACGATCTAGTGTTCAGTGGTTGTGATGTATAGTAAGTCATTCAGGAATTGGTTGTTCAATTTCTACTTATGTTAATTTTACTTATTTAGAGTGCAATCTAATAAGACTTTGCAGGGAGCTCTTCATTTCGTTCTTCTTCTCCCTACATTCCCTGTCACGGATGCAATAAATAACAGAAAGAAAAAAAGAGAGAACTAGGGCAAGGAATGAATAAGGCCGGCGTCGGGAAGGGGCAAACTCTGGAACGGACTTTGAGGGGACAAATTTACAATGAAAAAATGCCATATTACAGAGTTCGAGACCTTTTCCCTCTTTTAAAAATAACGGCTGCACTTCACCTAAAATTAAACCCAACTTACACTCATTTTGTTCTACAGTAGTATCATTCTTTCTGTCTCTTTTTCCTTCCTTTCTTTCTTTCTTTATGCTTCAGTTTCAGCCCTTTTACTACAACAACTCCTCCTCCTTGTGTTCACAAAGTAAAGAACCTTTTTGTATTTCCCAAGAACCATTCATGATCATTGCAAAATTCTTCATCTTCATGTACTTCTTGTTCCTTTGCAGTTAGCAACCCCCCCTACCCCCTACCCCAAATTGAAGATTTGGCATGGGGTCCGTAGCCAAATCTCTGTCGGGAAACTACTTAATTATCAGTAATTAATCAGGAGTTAGACAAAGACAATGATAATTAATCGCACTTTCTTTAGGAAGTGACTGAAAGAGACACACTTTTGTACTCATACATAGTACTAGTAACTCAAATCCGATGATCTTCAACAACTGAAACTGGACAACATTAATTATAACTAATTAGCAAATTAAGTACTTTAGCATCCTATAAATTATGTGGTGGTGGCCGGAGGGCAATTTGAGTTTTAGGGGGAATTGTTGGACCTGCTGCCCCCATAGGAGTTGAGGCTGAGCTCAAGGGATGCTCTAGAACAGGCCATGTTTCCACCGTTTGAGTACTGATGATGCCAGTTTGTAGTGGGATAGTGCCAGTTTTGTTGTTGCTTATTGAACCCGCCAGAAATGTCTTCACCGTGCATGGGAAACAGAGGGAGGGTTTCTATTTCTTGTACCTGGACATGTTCTTCTTCTTCTTCTTGCAGCTCCTCTTCGCCATAACCGCCGGAAGCTCTCTTGTCGAGGAAGGGATACGGCGAAGGGTTACCATTCGGATCAGCCCCGACCCACGAGAAATTACTCGCCGCCACAGCTCCGTTTCCCACGTTGAAACCAGTCGATAAGGAACAGTCCTGGAACATGGAACATGATGGTGTTGCTTATTAGTAAAAACTAAAAAGTTCCATGTCTCTTTCTTTTGGAAGTCTTTTGGCCAATCAAAAAAGTGCCAAACTTTTGGGTCTTACATAGTATATATGTTATATACAACCAATTATTTCATCAGAAAGTGAAATCCATTCCGTTAAAAGAGTCCACTTCTCATTTTTGAGAGTCTCACCCTGAAACTTTTCTCCATGGCGGAGGATCCATAGGCATAGTTTCCCACCTGGGCACAAGCAGAAGTGAGTCCAGGTGCACAGGTTGATGAAGAAGAAGCGTCTGAAAAAAACAACTCAAAAGTTAGTATAAATATTTCATTGAAAAATGAAAAATGAAAGAGGAAGGAAGGAATAGTAGTAGTAGTAGTAGTACTTATGTTATTAGGGTACTTGGAGGAGTAGAAAGATTCTTCATTCCTCCAAAGAGCAGCAGATCTTTGTTGCATGGGAACTATATTATCAGTGGTGAGTCTTTTCTTCTGCCTTTCACGAGCTTTATGGTTCTGAAACCAGTAAAACACATTCTTGCCTTCGATCTTGCCGTATTGCCTCAGTTTGGCTGAGATTTTCTGAATCTGGTCGGCACTGGGAGACCTTACTCCATTGTTGTAATAAAGATCCTTCAAGATTCTTATTTGCTCAGTGGTGGGCGTCCACCTGGTACTGCTCTGCCTGCACAAGAACCCACTTTTGCCACTGCCCCCATCATCGTTTTGTTGTTGCTGCTGCTGCTGCTGGTTTTGTTGCTGCTGTTGTTGTGCTTCCATGATCACAGTTGAAATGAAACCCAAGACAAAGAATGAATGAATACAAAGAGAAGGGAAACAATAATTGAAGTGTGAGAGAAACAAAAGAGTTAACATAGAGGGAGGGAGTTTGGTGCAATAGAAGATGAGAATGAGACAAGTATAAAAAGGGAGGGAGGGAGGGAGGGATAGGGGGGGGGGGGGGGGGGGGGGGGGGGAGGGCTTGGAGGGGAAGGGCACATGGAGGGTGATAAAGAGAGGATATCACAGATATCTGAGGGAGAAGGACTGAAGTTGACAGAGCAAAGAGGGATAACAAAAAGGAAGGGACAAAAGAGAGGGACTAGAAAGAAAGGGTTTTTTTCAGTCTTCACAGAGGAAGTTTGCTTGGATCAAAAGGCATATATCAAGATGATTCAATTTCTAGTTTCGTGTTCAGAGTCAAATTGTAAAGTGACTGACTGACAGACATAACATTCACATATAAAAAATAAAGTATTGAATATCTAAAATTAAAATTGTCAAGTATAACTACTATATGATAATACTTCATTCACTCGCTAGGTTTATGATGAAATAATCTTTTTGGAATGATATGATGATCCATGTTGATTGGGGGGAAGAGAAAAAGGTGTGGGGGAATAGCTGAGCTTCTGAAGAATGAAAGAAAGAAAGAAAGAATGAATGAATGCTTCTAAGTGAAATGAAATGAAATGTCTTTCTAGTGTGATCTTCTTTTTTAGTTTTAGTGGGTTATCATATCATATCATGTCATACCCTAAAAGTTACTGCCTTACATTACTCTCCTCAGGGTTCTTTCTATAGGTGAATGAGTACAGTAAATTTTGGACCCATTAAAGAAACCCTTGCCTTTTCTGTAATTAACCACAACTCACTTGAATTATATATGTGTATATGTAGTGTAGCTCAAAGAAGTAGAGAAATGGCCAGTCATGAATGAGAATACTGTGTTTAATTAGTAGTTACTATATGATTTTCACCAATATATAAAAAAGTTACTATAGTCCCATTATGAAACCATTTGATAATAATTTTAGATGTATTACAAATGTCGCTTTGAGAGCAATTGTATAGACCATTATTCAACGATTATGATTAAGTCGCGTTCTAAATTGTCACATGGTATATATGTACAATTATTTATCATGATATTTACATTTTAAGTTTAAAATACAATTTTAAACTTATTTACACATGATTTCATCACAAATCTTTTATAATAAATAATGTAGCATGCATTCATGCGTTAATAATTTGATATTAATAATCATTTCATAAAAATTTAGTCAGAGTGGATATAAGTCACATAAATTGTTGTAAAAAAATTGTGATGAATTGATTTAGACGAGTATCATCGCTATTTCACCAAACACAGACAATTTCAAATCAGAGTTTAAAATGACTTACCATAAATTGCCTTTGTGTTACTAATCTGGATAAAGTTTTAAATTGTTGATTTATAATAGGTTTATCGCACTATTTTTAAGAATGTAGTGGAGATATCCAATAATTTTTCAAAGTTTTGAGGTAAAATTTATCCATAATCCATCCAAATTATTCAATAGCAAATGATGGTAGCTAGGGAAGCCAATGATGCCCATTTGATTTCTTAAGTCATTGGTGTCAGTGATTGGAGGACCTCAATGTGACACTTGAATTGCTCATACATGCCTTAGTCTGCTACTATATTTGTTCTGATACTTATAAAAATTCTGGCTTGACTACATTTTAATTTTCCAATGCTTATCCCCATTCACTCAGGATTCTTTCTTAAAGAAAATAATTGAGAGAATGAAATTGCAAGATAAAATTGTATGTGTTAAAAGATAATATTTATTCATTAATTATTATTATACAATGATAATAAAATTTCGATAGTGCTTTTGTACCTTTTTTTTATTACTCCCTTCGTCCTACTCAAAGAGTCTACTTTGAAATGTGTACAATTTATTATGGATTGTGAAGTGTAACACTTAAAATAAGTAATTTACTACCATATTTTTCACTTATATCCTTACTTTAGAAATAATGGTTAATTGTGAACCACACTTGTTATATTAGTAAGGATCGATATGTAATGTAAAAAAATTTAAAGTGGATTCTGACCAACTCTCATGGCTTTAGGAAGTAAGACAAGATTATTTTTTGAAAGTTGACTTTTTGAATGAGACGGAGGGAGTACATGCTATATAATTCATTTTACACTTTTATCCTACACATTCACACTGCCTCGCCTCTTATTAGATGACGTCTTATTCACTCTATACTTTTACCCTACACTTTCACACTGTCTCGCCTCTCATTCTCTTCAATAATAGAAAATTAAATTTACTTTCTCACAAGTGACAAACTAGACAAATGATCTAAACTAAAGCGAATTAACTTGGCCTTTTATTTTTCTTTTGAAAACAACCTATTATGTACTGGCCGAGTGAAATTACCGCAATCTACAAAATGTAAAATGCATATGTCCTTAAACTAGAGTATATCATACCCTAATGTAAAGAAGATGTCGTACATCTAAAACTACATCTTACCCAAAGAAAAAGAGAGAACGGGGTTGGTATATTATCAAACCAAAATATTTCGTTTCATTAAAAAATTAATCATGTTTTTAATACGACAACCACTCGAAGTTAATACTGTAGAAAAATTATGTGGAAAGAAAAGGGAAGATCGATGATGGTGAACGGGGAGAACAGAATCACGTTGAGATGGAGTCCTTTTCTGGTATGGAAAATATATAGAAAAAATGGAGTAGTAGTATCACGCGTATGTCCTCCAAAATAAATGCAAAGCATTTAGTATTATAGTAATTATAGGGGTGGCTATGCATTAATGTGTCCTTCTTGTTGCTTACTACGGCTATGGCTATGGAACATAAAGAAGAGAAAGAGAAGAGAAGAATGAAGAACCGAAGGCTGGAACGAGTAAGTGTCCCACCGATTATGAAGCTCAAAGGGGTTGGGGTTCGATTTCCATCTTCACTGGCGAATTGCAGGAGGTGTCTAACTTCGTTTTTCCCCTCTCACCGCCCCTCCCGATGATGATGATGATGATGATGAGAGATTGATTCGGAGATAATCAAAAGGCCCATCATTTTCCAACGCCGCATTCTATCTTCCAAATCCCAACTTTCTCTTATTCTTTTCGGTCTAAATTCCACTTCTCCATTATTAATGCTGCTATCATCTCCTCAGATCAGTTTCAGATCATCGATCTGTCTCTGCAGCCTCACCCTGCTGCCTACCTATACATAATAAAATATTGAGCTATGTATGTATATATGGTTTTTGTACGTACTGCCTAATAAGCTTAGGGTACTACTTCTACTACTGCACTTCTGAGACGAGCCTCCTTTTGCAGATTTTCCTCTTTCATGTACCTTCTCCCTTTTTGGTTCATACAATTACAGCTAAGTGAGCCCTCTTCAAGGGTTTAAACTCACCATGTTTTGCATTTTTGAATGCAGAATAAATGCAGTAAATTGACACTACAACCATAACTAAACGTTTATCTCACTAAGTGCGTGTGAGAGGTACAAATTACTTATAGATAAACGAGTTGTCTCCAAGTGTGTATATATAGGTGAAATTTGAATGCAATAGTTAAAAAAGACTGTATTACAAAGTGGAATATTATCAACAGAACCATATCGGATGCTTTAAACTAATTCCTTGGCTTCAACTTATAATCAAGATCATCTATTAGCCACATAATATACAGAATATGTAGAGAAAGTTGGTTGGGTTTGAAGGTGGTACTGTTGATGCACAAACTAAATAGAATTACTCATTCTTTCATTCTCTCTTGGAATCCATATCATATGCATGTTAATTTCTGGCTCAACAGTCTCATCCCTCTATTTTCTCCTAAAATTCTGACTATTTTGCAGCTTGCTTTTAGTCTTTGGGGTTCACCTTTTGAGATTGCATTATTTTTGTTTGATTTTGACACTACCATCATCATTCCCATTCATGACCTTCTCTTCTCTTCTCATGCAAATGCAAATATATATATATATTCATTCTTCTCTGATGCTGGCTGATGAGCACACGCAAACATGCGGGTGCTTATTCTCTATGTTTTATTCTTCTTTCTTCATTACAATCACAGCCATTTTTTCAGTCCCCAAATCAAAAAAAACCCTAGCTGTCCTCTCTTAATCTAGTACACTCCCTCTGTTCCATTCATTCGAAGTTCAATATTACAAAATGAACTCTTTTCGAGTAATAGTATTATAGAATGGACACTTTCGAAACAGTATTACAAAGTGGACTATTAAATGAAGAACGGATAAAATATTAAAAAAAACCTATTAGTTTGCATGCTTGCTTGCTTACCTCATAGTGTGTAGTATAACATTAGTGACCTAAACAAAGTAGCTAGGGTGCAAATTGCAAAAAATCCTTCACTCCGCTGTTCTTGATGTTGTTATATTATATTACATTATATTATCTCTCTCCCTCCCTCCATATCTCCAAAGATTTACCCTCATCATCATTCTCAGATCTGCTCACTCTCTCTGTCTTTCTTCCCCTACAAAACACACACACAGTCACACAGTGACACCAGAGAGACATGGTAGTTCTCATTTTTTCTTCATTTTTGGCTTTCTTAGTCATTAATGTGCAGGAGGAGGAAAGGAAACTCACAAACTAAAAAGAGAAAAGAGAAAACTGCAGCTACAAACATTACTTCACTGTACTTTGCCACTTCACTTGGAGAGTAGAGAGTAATAAATTGTAGTCGTAGAGTTTTTTGGCTTCTGGTTGGGATGGCATTACTTGAGATGCGTGAAGGAACCAAACTTACCATGAATGGACTACTATATATTATGCCAATTGACATTTGCCATGCCCTATTTTATTACACATTTATTACTCCTGTTGTCTTGTCTCATATAAAGAATCATGTTTTTAGTTATATTTTGTAACGCGTAAATGATTGTAATACTGGACTCTTCTAAAGAAACATAGTAATCGAGAGTGTTTGAGTATGCACGGACTGAGCAGCAGAAGTACCTCTCGTGTTCTATTTTTTAATGTTAGTCCGACTCTCGACTGCTGCTTTCTTTCCTCAGTCTTCAGTCCTCACTACCTAGTATCATAGGTGGGTCCTCACTCACTACTCAGGGTGTTAACACGTAGGCGTAGGACCCAAATTTCTGCATGCTTATGCTTAAGGTGATTGGAACAATAAATTCATAAAAGTAATTTTATCTTGTCACGTTAGTGTCACATCAAAAGTTTAAACTCATTCATTTTTATAAACTTATCCTTCACAACAATAAACTTACAAAATGAACTTCAGCGGTTCAGCCCGGGTCTCACCAATATACAAATCTATTTACATTTAATATATGTTATTTTGATACTATATTTATTCATTATTTTTAATTATAAATTTAATTTAATTTAACGAAATATTTAATTTAATTTCATAAAAATGCATTACTCAATTAAGCACATGAAAAATATTAGATAAATAGGAAAATATTATGTAAAGTACGTTACATTAAAGAGATTCTACATAATTAAAATAAAAATTATGTAATTAAAAAACCGGACTAAAAATAATTTTAAAAAAATGAAATTGCCGTTTAACGGCTAGCAGAAAGAAGAAGAAGAAAAAAAAAAAAAAGTCACCAGGAGCGTGGGGCCCAACCCCACGCTCGCGTGCATTGCACAAGCGAGGAGAGTGCAACGTCCTCGTGGTGGCCCCACAACACGGGGGATTTGTATCGATATATTCTAAGTGTTATGGCGTTACAAGTACTAAATAAGTAGGCAACTACTGGAACACACAATCTCCAGTGGTCACTGTTTGACTCTTAGTTTCTCCAAACGTATACGGTTGCGAACGTTGAACACACATTAATAGTATCATGTTCATAATCGAATTTGCTCATCTTTCTTGTTCTACATTTCTCTGTTTACTGCATTTTTTTTTCCCCTCTCATGTTTTGGTCAAAACCAGAATAAATGACACTATTTACGCGCCATGTCTCCAAGTTAACTATCCCATGTGAGAGGGTACACACTATAGGAATCTGCTCCAAGTTACCCATCTGAGAGGATACATGGGATACCCAACACGGGGGATTTGAGGTGCAAATGTGGTTCATACATTATGATCTTCTAACTAACATAAGCAGCATAATTCAAACACCATTTTGTCACAACAATAGAATAAGGTCAAATGTTAATACAAACAACAATAATGCATACTTGAGTTCAATTGCTTCTTAAGGCCAAAGCTAGTAGTCATAAATCCCCGTGGAAAACTTGCACTCTAAAATCAAATTGAACCAAAAAAAAAAAAAAAGGCCAATACGTACTATATATGCAACCACCAAATCTCACAATACACTAAAGCGTGAAAATTATTTACCCCAGATAAATATCTCCTGCACTCCAGCAGACCCTCTTCTTGTTCTTGAAGATGATTAACTCCAACTGGATGCTTATCTCACAACAAACCAAACAAGTTTTTATTTTGGAAATTTCAGCAGAAACTATTCGCCAGGCGACAGAAAGATCGACACGCACGGATGTCCAGCATCCTTTCCTGTTGCCTGCATACTCCTTTGATGGGGTACAAAGCTGAAACCCCCAAGTAGGAACGAAAACATGACCACCAGCTTCCCATTCCATACATACACGACTTGAGATCAACTTAGACAAACTCGTTTAACTGTCCAACCAGATCCTCCGCCTATTATTTGCAGGCCCCCTTCGATTTGAATGGCGTGGATCTGACCCTCTCTGAGTTGATCCTTTCCCTTCCGCATTGTGTTCCTCTCTATCCTCTCTCCAAACAACTTGCCTTCTACCAGGTCCCCTAAATTTGGAAGAGTTCGTTTTTCTTGACCTATCCACTTGAAAGGGTAGTGGCTGAAGCCCTTGTAAATCAGGTTCAGGAACATATCTAATGGGGCATTTTGATTCATCCATTTTCCTGAATGTAATTGATATTCTAGGAAACGGAAGGCATCAGCAACTCAAGAAAACTTGGAAATAGTATAATATATTACCTAATGCTTAGATATGTACCTTTTAGAGGGAACAGCAGGCACACAATGCTTAGCAACATCGGCTCCATTACCCTTTAGCACAAGAACAGATCTGGAGAAACAGTATAGCTAAAATAATCAGGCAGTTGAAAAGAAAAAATGTAAACGATAATCTTTTCCAAATTCATGCAGTTGATCACATGCACCAAGAGCATAAGTAAACTAATATGAAAGCCAATTAAAAAAGACAGACGATACTTACCCAACTGGCAAAGGCATTGCAAAAGCACCAGAAAAGTCGCCTGGACCAACAGTTTTCAATTCTGACCCAAATAAAATATTGCACTCACTAAGGAATGACACGGTACAAAACGGGCGAACAAAATCGTGATGGTCAATATGCGGTGGTATGCAATCCCCCACATCATACGCATTGACAATGCAGCTGTCTGGAACACAAGATGGTGGGAGAACATGCCACCTAATCAGCCTTTTAATCATGACCTTCAAAAGTGGAGGTATAGGCTCCACATCTTCATTATTCAGGATACCCGGTGGATTACCATTTCTGTCCTGTCAAGGGAAAAATACTGAGTTGTAAGCTTCCCAATGATACCAACCATCTAAAAACCTAGGATTAAATCCAACGTAAAATGTAGATGAGGATATAGGATGAATAGCACAAGAGGAAATTACCAAGGCATAATTGTAACAGCAACCAAATTGCATAGTTACCCGACCTTTGCCCCTCATCCATTTCGGAGGTGCAGTAAAAGTGCGTCCTAGAATAAGCATTCAAGCAATTAGCTCCTTGACATGAGTTGTATCTCCTAAAAATCATGACTGAACTAAATATGGTATTTGTTACAGGAAAGCTATCATCATGCATCTTGCAATCGTGAAGAGAATACATGCTCACTTCAATTCTATACAAAGAAAGGTCAAATATGCCTAAAGATAATATAGTCAAAAGCTAAGCATAATAAGCAAACCTATTCCAGCACTGATTTTAAACATATAAGACCTTAAATGAACAAACTCACTAATCTGAAAGCCAATGAAAAATAAAAAGCTAAATCTTAAGCTGACAACTGTCACACGAATAATCCTTTTGGCATCCTAGGCTAAAGTAATGACACTCTCCAAAACAGAAAATTATGAGTGCATGAAAAAACAAATACCCTTCCAGATGTTTTAACATCTTAGGTTCATACCTAACTCCATAAATGGAACATGCCACAGATAATCTGATTAATTGACCAAAAAAAACACCAAAGAACTGGATAAGAATAGAACAGAATCAACATGTATAATGTTTGTCAAACCAAGAATTACTTACCTTTCAATTCACCTTTCTTTCCCTTCTCCTGAAGGGTTTCCAGATAATCAACTATCCGCTTCTGCTCAGCAGCACTAAAGACACCAGCATGTAGCTCAAGCCCATCAAGGATATTAACAATTTTGCCCTTAACCCTCTCCAAACATATAAAATCCTTCTTCCGTTTCACACTAGTAAAACGAATGTACTCTCTTTGGTCCCTCGACAATTGTGTCTTGGGTTGCACTTCCTCCTCAACTGTAGTTCCCTTCTCAACTGTATTTCCCTCCTCAACAATACCATTCCCACCGCCCATCTGCTTACTGGAGACTTCATTCTCTTCCTCTGCCTCAAGCTCATCTTCCTGAGCCATATCAGCCCATGACATTTTCACCTTGGGGACATCAAAAGATGCAGGATATGATCCTAATGCTTCACTAGTGGAGGCCTCAGATTCCACCTCAGTAACAGGTTCTGCCGAACCATCATCCCCATCTTTCCAAGACCCAAAATAATTGGTATCACCATTATCATTCACATCAGCTTCATCCTTCAAACTTCCAAGTGAATGTGTGTCGCAGTTGTCTCGACTTTCATCACCTCCATTAATGTCCATGTTTCTCAGAGTTGAAACTAAAAAGTTCTCATTTTGTTTCAAGGCTTCTACGCCATCAGCCTCTGAAATCATAAGCATAGAAAATCCAATTACAAAGTCAATACATAAAACAATATGATCAGAAAAACCATATTGGTCACAACATTCAATGTTTGCACTAATCCCTGTACACTAAATTAACCACTCAACAATATTTTTTCCTAATGATCAATCTCAGCTATGCAATAAATGTGGCAAATAACATTCATTTTGTTTCAAGGTTTCTACGCCATCAGCCTCTGAAATCATAAGCATGGAAAATCCGATTACAAAAACAAAACGATCAGAAAAACCATATTGGTCACAGCAATCAATGTTTGCACTAATCCCTGTACACTAAATTAACCACTCAACAATATTTTTTTTCCTAATGATCAATCTCAGCTATGCAATAAATGTGGCAAATAACATTCACTATAGCAGCATTAAACCGAACACGGACAAATATAGAACACGAACCATAATTCACTAATAATGACATAAGCGATATTTATCTATGGGAGGACTATTATGTCATTATTGATATCACAAAAAAATTTGAAAAACACAAATAGCCCTTCCACAGATAAATATAGAACACTAACACAATGAAAAGGCAGATTTCAGGTCCATATTCTTCACTTCCCCTTCAACACTCTCCGATGATGCAACTCTGAAGATTACGGATTTATAATGTATAGGTTCTAAGGGTAAGGTCAATTTCTCTAGTATAAATCTCTAGCTTTTTTCTCCTTTCTTTTTTTCGCTTCTCTCCAAAAAACTCTCAAATTTATATTTTTTACAATGAAAACTTCACCAAAAACCCTGTTCACCCATGTCGACAGGCACCCTAGTCGAATTTCCCTAAATAACAAATACAAGTAACTTCACAACCGTTGCAAGGACAAAAATAGATTCACTTCAAATAAAACTTCAAAATCAAAAGTTGGTTGAATTCGCGACTAACTAGAAATATAACTAATTTCCCAGCAGAAACACAGTGACAAAGAGAACAATTACATATATATTCCACAAATTGAAACAACGTGCAAAAATATTAATTCTCGCATACAACGAGTTCCAGATGTACCCTTATCGCCGACATCGATTGATCGAATGCGTTCAGAGAGCGTCTGAGTGCAACGAAGGCAAAGCCCGCGGGAGAGGAAAGGGAGCCAATTGGAGAGGAATTCGGAGGCGACGCCCAGGTCACTGGCGCTGAATTTAAGCAAAAAAGTATCGTCCTTGCGACTTTGCGGTTGGTGGTGATCCGCCATAGCAAGCACTGCTTCCACTCGGCGAATCACCGATTCAAAAACTAGTTATCTTTTCTGGTGTTTTCCGGGTAATCTAGCCGGAGACTGGATTTTCGGGTGAGGAGAAAAGCAGTGAAATTTACGGCGGAGTTCTTCTGTAACTTCTTGGAGAATTGTGGAGGGAGTACGCGGTCGGCCAATTCTACCACCATAAAAAGAGTTGGGGATGTGTCTGTAATTTAGGGAATGTTAGGGGGCTATTTGGAAATAGTGAGTACTCCGTATTAAGAAGGGATTGGGATTAGATAATCATCATGATTACTTGTACGGTTGTACCCATTACATTGCAATTGAAGTTAAACAGCATTAGTCTCAAAAAAATAAAGAAGAAGGTTAAACAGTGTTTATTTTTATTTAATTTCATTTAAACTGAATTAAATGACATGATTTTGATAATAACGCATAATAATTATAAATAAATTTATAGAATTAATAAGATAAATTTTTTTAAAATAATAAAAAAAATTCACTTGGTAATATTAGGTTTTGAAAATAACTTCCTTTACCTCTTATATCTCTCTCTTTTACAATTTTATTTATTTATTTATTATTTTTTTTAGTTGAACGTAATAGAGCTCGAGCCAAAAAATTGTTTTGGGACTATTCTGCATGCTAAATGGTGCTAAACGCATAGGGCGAAATACAAAAACAACCCCGAAGTTTACCCTAAGTACAAAATAAACCCCAATTTCTAAAAAAGAACAAATTAAACCTTTGATTGAGGTAATTAATCTTGATTGAGAAATCTATATTTTTTTAGACAAAAATATCTCTTAAGGCTACAATAAAACATTCCATCCGACCATTTATTCTCATTCTTTGTTTTTTTTTCCAAGAAGTCTTCCTTCTCTCTCTTCAGCAACCTTCTAACACAGCCCAACGGGGAATGTAGAGTAAATTGGAAGGATTGATACTTAATAATTCCAAATCCATTATTGACACGTATTTATATATAAAATAATAATAATAAATTAATGCAGTACATACTGATATATATATATATATATATATGTTGATATTTTACTACCAAATAAGCATTACATTACACATCAAAGATACATAATAACCCAAATAAGACCTGTATAGAAACTTTGCAAGGCTATATGGAATTTGATCCCAGAAAAATACAATAGAAAACAAAACATCCAAATCACAAGTCATACATAACATTCTAAAATCAACTTTTTCTTAACAACGTATGTAAAGAAAGGCATGCAGGGAAGAAGGAATATATGTACGGTATTGGTCGTGCCCACGACTCCATGGTTGGTCATTAAAGCAGACAATTTGAGGTTAATTATCCAAATTATCGGTCGTGAAATTGTGGAGAGGGGCAACAACCCTATTAACCGAAAACTCCCGACATCTTTGAATTAGAAAGCCTCATTCGAAAGGAATCGCTAAGGCAACTCCGTCAACTGATGATGACAAGAAGGAGAAAAGAGAAAGAAAAAAAGAAAAAGAAAAAAGTAATTATGGAATGATGAATTGTTAATTTTTTAAATTACTCAATCAAAGGTTTAATTTGTTCTTTTTGAAAACTGAGGGTTGGTTTATTTGTACTTAGGGTAAACCTTAGGGTTGTTTTTGTATTTCGCCCAAACACATAATGAATAAATAATATTTCACCCTTTAATACCAAAATACCCCTCCCCTTTAACTTCCCATTGTACTCCTCATTCTTTCCGTGTTCACATCTGTTGTCTTTAATTATTTTGTACATGTTGTGTCCCCACTCACATATGTGAGAGGGGACGCATCAAGAACACAAAAATTGAGACATAAGATCTAATTCCATTGCCTCCACCCTTTCTTGGACACCGCGGCCGGACCTCTAAAAGTAAATTTTCTTTCTTAAGGAGAGGATGGGGCGTCGAATGGAAAGTTAAAAGGGGAAGGGTATTTTGTAACTAAAAGGGTAAAACTGTTTTCGTCATGCATTTAGCACCCCAAACAAACCGAATTGAAAAGCACCAATTCTTAGCTGGTTATCACCTCAACTACTAAACGAATTTAAATTTCAATTAAAATTTTATCTTCTTTTTTTTTCTCAAGATTAAAACTTCATATATTATAATTTATTACAATAATTCCTTCGTTATTTCAAGATATAGTTCTAATGCATCTTTCATATTATTTGAATTAATTCATTTGTTTTCATTTTAAATATACTTTTTATATTTTCAAACTCAATAAAATAAACTTTAGGGGAGGCAAGTGTAATTCACCCTTTCATTATTTAAAGCTCTATTCTCTTAGTACTATGAATAAGAAATTTTTTAGTTAGGAAAGAATTTTATTTTGGAGAAATTTTTTTTTGGAAATTTGTGTAAGAAAAAAAAGAAAAAATGTAATAATTATGTTTTTTTAAAATTTATGTGAGTGAGAATTTAAATGAAATTTTTAAATTTAAATTATGAATTTTATAAAAATGATGTTATTTCTTTGTATAATATTTTTGAGAAAAAAGTTATACTTTTTCTGATTATGTTCGGAAAAAAACAGAGCATAAGCGAAGCGTGGAATAATATCTTTGAAAATTCAAAGGATAAAAGGGATAAGAAAGAAAATCCATCCAGTGGCTCCCCAAAAGCAGTAATGAACCCGGCCATGCTTTCCTTGCCAAGGCCTTTCACTCCAATTCCGGCGCCATTTTCCTTCTCGTTGTCCCAAAACCACCACGCTCAATCTCTCACCCTCGCCCCCATCAGAAGCAGAGGCGGCGACGGCGGCAGCAACGGCGAGACCATCAACAACGACGGAATTGCGTCGGCGCCAATTCCGCCACCCATAACACCGCTCGATACGGAGGGGATTCGGTTCAAGAGAGGCTCGAGAAAAAGAAGAAAGCTGCAGGAGGATGATTTGGTCGATGGGCAGCCCAGGAAAGTAAAGCCTCCGGCGCCGAAGAAGGATTGGGAATCCATGACGCTTAATGAGAAGGCGGTGGAGCTTTACATGGGAGAGAAAGGCCTTCTGTTCTGGCTCAACAAGTTTGCTTATGCTTCCATCTTCATCGTTATTGGCGGTTGGATTGTGTTCCGCTTTGTTGGCCCTGCCTTCAATCTTTACCAGCTGGATGCTCCTCCTTTAGAACCCACCTCCATTTTGAAGAGTTCCTGAGAATCATAATAGTTTAGAACCCAAGTTTTTGGCAGAAGAATCAATCGATCTTTTCTAGCTCTAGAGATGGAAAAATGGTGTAGGCTGAATGCGTTATGACCAACTGTAATAACAATGCAGATGTTCTGAAAAAATTGCACAAAGTCTACATCTTCGTTTTGGCTCAGTACTTGTACAATATTTTTAACCTTTTACAAGTAAAGATCAATAAACTCACACTACACTCAAAGAATTCAGTTATGCTAAGTTCAATCAATCTGATACATAGTAAGCCAGCAGCTTAGCTTCTCCACTCTGTTATGCAACGCTGACCGGCTGAACCATCACCTCTCTCTGTGTCTTGCACCTGTTACACTCAGATCGCGATGCATAGTTGTGATTGTTGCAGTTAGTGCACATCCAATCTCCATCGCGCCATTGTTTTGCCCTGCCACATACGACGGGTGATATTAAAAAGGACAGTCAACAAAACCCCATCCTTATGTTTCATGTAATAGTTCTCGTGTAAATGCAACTGGTGGATAGACAGAATCGGAATTCTTCAGGGAAATTCAACCCAATGAGAAAGCTAAAACTGATTCAGATTCGTGAATGAGTATCCCAGCTCAACAGGAATTATGAAAACTGGACCAGGATATAGTAAGGTATGAGATGATCCACCGATAAATAAGGAAAAATGAAGCATGAAATGTGATCCAGAGTACAATAGTTACCAAAAAGGGGGAAAATATTTGAAGATGGAGAAGAATGTTATCAATATATTTACCCTTTGCCAAGAAGTGTAGGTGCAGGGGGTGGCATCTGCAGGTTAAATTGCAAGTTTGGAGCCAAGGCTGAACTTCCACTTGGAAAGTTTGAGTACCTGATAGCTGGCAGACTGGCACTGGAACCCACAATAGATTCTTGGCCTGAAAATGCTTGATGCAGCCCATATGTCTGTATATTCGGATAATCAGAAACAAGAGGCAGAATAAGCAATATTTTAATGTATCATTAAGTGAGATACACACAACATATGAGAATTTGAATCATAACCTGTCCAGCATTTAGTCTCTTGTTATCCAGTTCATAAACAAGATCTTCAGAAGCCAGGCGTTTTGTCCCAAGAGCTTGCAAGAAAAAATTGACCAAAATCAAGTAGGATCAAAATGGAAAACTGAGGAAAAATGCTAGAGAAGCGCAAAAAGGTTGGAAAATTTTCATGAAAGAATAGTCCTCCAATACAGAAGAACGTATGGACTGTAAAACGGATGATTCACTTATACAAACCTGTTGCAGCTGAGCTCACAAGGGAAGAAGGTACAGCTGCTGGCATTGGAGCATTGCATTTCTTACACTGCATAACAATTTATAATCCCACCCAATTTAGATGCCCAGCCTATTATCCATATTCAGGAAATGCATTTAATTAGTGAAACAGAGTCTAGATTGGTGGTACCTGCGCACGAGAAGAATAGTTGTGAAAGCCACAAGTGCAGATCCAGTCACCAGTCCGCCAACCTTTTGGAGCAGTAACTAGCTGATTAGCTACGCCACCTTTCATTACCCCAGAGGTGTTGGTGCCACCCAAGGGCCAAGCAGAAGGTGGTTGTATTCCAAATACATCATTCCCACCTGCAGACCAGCTGGAGCTGAGAGGAAGCAACTGTTGAAGACCTCCATTCCCAAACAATCCCAAGTTCACCTTTTGCTCCAGTCCTGCTTGTGCCCTGGCAAAATAATTTGGATAAGTTGGCAGAGAAGCTCCAGGGATGGCAATAGCTGGCATTGCTGCTACCTCCTTTGGTTGCCCACATTTTTTGCACTTTTCTCTTGATGCATAATTGTTGTTAGTGCAACCTATCGATCCATTGCCATACACACGCACCCATAATGCAGCCACCAAGTAGAAATAATCCAAGAAACACACGCCAACCATACAAAATTACACATAAAAACACGAAAACTTAGTACTCAACCTAAATGAAAGCTAAGATAAACACCGGAAAAGAGGAAAAACTGGACAATGAGCTGGAAACTATAATTGATGAACTCATGATATTCCCAAATAAAATCTGATTGTAACATTTATTACAACCGAATCTTATTCTAATTAAAAAACAAGGAAGAAATTAAAGACAGTAATTAATGCCAGTCTATTAAGAAGTTCCACAATCTTAAATCCATTAAAACAAACTAAGATGCAAATCAGTTCCACATGCTATGGAGCCAACCGAAGTTGTAAACTCAATCTTTCAGTAATTCTGGATTCCGCTCCCTGCTGAAAGTTGATGGTATGTCACTGAAATATGCAATCAAAACCTCACATGCAATCAAAACCTCACATTTTTAACTCCTGTGATAAACATGAGCTCTCAATCTGTCACTGAAATATGCACTTAAAACCTCAAAATTATAACTTCTTTGATAAACATAAGCTACTCAATAGAGCATAATTACCACTGAAGCAGGGGCAGATGTATCAAAGGTTCAAAATAAAGCCTAAACTACAAATTCACGGAAGGAATAGAGAGAAAGAAGTTTCAGCCTTCCCTGAATCGCCCCTGACAAAAAATGCAGAAAGCAAACGAAGGCATTTACATAGTTAAGCTAAACTAAAATCAAACTGAGAAGAATCCTAAAAATAAAACCCAAATGCAATGCAAACATCCTATAAAAAGAAAAATCCCTAGCTCATAAGCATCAAAGATTCAGAATGGATCATAGAACACAGAATATACCGGTGCAGATCCAATCGCCGATGCGGGGGAGCCACTTGGAATCGGCGGGGGTTTTGTTGTCGACCAGAAGTCGGGGTTGCTTACATCGATTGCAAAAGCACCTAAATGCATAATTCCGATTGCCGCAGCCGCTACACTCCCAATCTCCTTCCCTCCCGCCGCTTCCTCCGCCCCCGCTCATCTGCACAACCTGAAGATTACGCCTCCCCGCGATTCGCTCCCACTTTTCTTCGTTCGTCGCAGCAGAGAAAGGAAGATGCCTGCGTATATGTCAGTGAAGTCACCAGCAAACGTAATCGCTGTTTGGGGTAGTGAGAAAATGCGTTTATTATCGACGGTAAATTACCTCTTCTACCCCAAAGTTTCATCAAACTACCAAATGTTCCTTAAAGTTTTGAGAAATTACTACTTATTTCTTCTTAAGTGAGTATTAATATACTTTATCAGTTTCATTAGAAGAGTCAATTTTAAAAAATATTTTTGTTCCATTAGAAGAGTAAAATTTCATAATTTTTTAATCTCATATCCTTACTAATATAATCATGTGTAATTGATTCACAATTAACTCATACTTAAAAAGTGAGGGTAAGGGTATAAATGAAATTACTTATTTTACATATTGTACCTCTACATTGGTCAAAATGAACTCTTATAATGGAACGAATGGAGTAATTAGTCCTTATATGTTCTCTTATGGCTATTTTCCAAGAATCATCAGTTTTTTCTTCCAAAACTTTACACAAATAAACAACTTTATTTTCCCAAGAATTCAAATTTTAAATTTAAATTTTTTTTCTAAATATCTACTCACATAAATTTAAAAAATAACACAACCATTACACTTACAATTTTCCAAAAGAAACTTCCCTAAAAAAATTTCCAATAAAAAACCAAAGTTTCCCCAAGACAAGCCAGAAAAGAACAGAAACCTCAAAAGATAAAAGCCTTTTGATTATTTGAACAATGTTCTAAATATTCAAGGATATTAATAATTTTTTGCAAAATTTAATAGGATAAATGTAATTTACTTTGGACTAAATTTCATTTTTGTCCTTCATATATTAATTAATACGGAGTAACATTTTTTTCACCACTTTTACTTAAAAACAAGTTTTTCCTACCTCTTACATTGTATAATAAATTTCTTTTGTCCATTGCGTTTGTAGAAAGAATATCTTTGCCTATTAATACTCACGAATAAATTATGTATACAAAATTAATAAAATATTTAAAATTTATGGCCATGGAATATTATATATGACAATTTTTGATACGACACGAAAATATGAATCAAACTTAACAAATGATAAGTGATTCGTCAACCTAAAAATATATGAGCCATTTGTCACCACACAGTTTTGGAACACAACACTAAAACTTTACACGATCCAATTGTCACCCATTCCGGATACCAATTTGAAAACCTTTGACTGTTTGATGATGGAATGTTTGTGTGGCCGAAACTAGTATAACTAGAAAGTGCAAGCGCTGCAACCGAATTAAATACGTAACCTTCATGAAATCTTCAAAGGACATACGTTAGATGTGAGAATCGGTAAACAGCGGAAGTTTGAAAGTTGAACAAATATAGGCTCTGTTGGTTGGACTTATTAAATGGTGAATTCAAATGTTACTATAATAAAACGGTACTTCATCCATCTCAAAATAAGTGTCATTTAAGATATTGAGATTTAACCGGTACCATATCTATTTTGTAATTGTTAAAATTAGAGTTTTTGTTTGCATGGTACCGTTAAAATTTTAGATGGTGGATAGAGTTAATATGTTATGTTCAGGTTTTTGTTTAGTGTTAGTTTCGAGGTTAGAGCGGAACGTAAGTCCACCTAAAATGATAACAAAAAACACAAAACGTAAGTGTTTTAAGTGAGAGTTCATCTGTTGATTTGACTAAGTTAGTTCACTTATCTCTCTTTTATTTTATTTAACTAATTTCCTTTTCTTTTTCTTCTTTTTTTTTTATAGCTAAACTCATAATCTACTACTATTGTTGATTCGATTTGGTTGAAAAACCGAATTTGATGAAAACTGGTTGTAAACTAAAAATAAGGCCAAATCCTCAATAAAATATTTTCATGTATTGTAATAATAAATATTCTAATATATAATTTAGAACAAAAAATAAAAATAAAAAGATGTACTCTTGGTGGCTTCTGTGGTATCAAATTCATGGCGATTCCAAAAAGGTTAAAGACAAAGCTATGAAGAGACTATGAATGAGATAAAACTTATTCGTTATGAGTACTAAGCACAAACCAATAATATATATATGTGTGTGTGTGGAACTTCAAGCAAAGTTCCCAAGTGATCTGGGAGTAGTTGGATTAATGGAAGAAAAATTCCCGGATTCTCCAACTAAATCTTCAACCAAGAACAGGGGATGGGGATGGTGGGGAAGGACTCTGCTAGTTGCTTTCATGGTGGCTCTTGTGGCAACTGGGGTTGCACTTACTCTCTGGCATTGGTACCAAAAATGGGAGCATTCACACCGCCGTCGTCCCCATCTTCCCCGACCGCCGCCGACGTTCGATGATAAATACGCCGATGCTCTAGAATTTGCTATGCAGTTCTTCGATGTTCAAAAATGTATGAACTCTCTGTTTTTTACTCCCTTCCCCCTTTTTGACCCATTTAATTACTTCTGTGTATTGATTGATCGTAATCTAAAGATTGGGAATTTCGCAGCTGGGAAATTAGTGAATAACAGGATTTCCTGGAGGGGAGATTCGGGTTTAGAAGACGGAAGAGAAGAAAACCTGGATTTATCAAAAGGGGTGTACGATGCAGGGGATAACGTCAAGTTCGGATTTCCAATGGCGTTTACAGCAACAATGTTGTCTTGGGCCGTTTTGGAATACGGAAACCAAATGCAAGAGGCTAATCAGCTTGAATATGCACACGATTCCCTCAAATGGATCACTGATTTTCTCATCAATGCTCATCCTTCAGAAAACGTATTGTTCATTCAGGTTAGAAGACATTAAAAAGATTAGATTTTTCTTCTTCCCCTTTCGTTACGAAAGTATTGAACGGTTAATAGCCATCGGGTCTTGACTGACGTGTATATGTTCATGTTGTTTTGCTCCTCATTTGGGATGAATTTTCACTAAAAGGTGGGTGACCCTGAAGTGGATCACAACTGCTGGGAAAGGCCTGAAACTGGGAAAGAACCAAGGCCATTAACTCAAGTGAACACAACATTTCCTGGAACTGAAGTTGCAGCTGAAACTGCAGCAGCTTTAGCATCTGCATCTTTAGTGTTCAAGTCCATGGATGCTAAATACTCTCAGTTGCTGCTGAAACATGCCAAACAGTTGTTCGGTTTCGCCGATAGTCACCGAGGCTCCTACAGTTTGAGCATTCCCGCAGTGCAGAAGTACTATAACTCATCTGGATATGGTGATGAACTCTTGTGGGCTGCAGCTTGGCTCTATCATGCCACTGGAGAGCAATCGTACCTCACATACGCCACCGTTTCGAATGGAGACTCTTTTGCTAATTGGGGAAATCCAACTTGGCTTTCCTGGGATAACAAATTGCCAGGAATTCAGGTAGATTGCATGCCGTTCAAAAAGTAGACCAGGAAGATAGGAGTTAGATAGACAGAAAATCTGATTTTGTATAATTTGATGCTTTCTTCAAGACTATTAGTGTCATTTTTTTAAAGTTCTTCAAGAATTCATCAGATTTTCACGTTTGATTTATCAGGTTCTGCTATCCAGGGTGAGTTTCTTTGGTTCAGCAGAAGAAATCCCTGATGCGGAAGATCTTGGCCTTCAGAAGTACAGGAAAACTGCTGAAGCTGTAATGTGTGAACTTCTTCCAGATTCCTCCATAGCAAGGACAAAAGGTAGCACAAAATCATCATTATATTGATATCAAGGGAAAAGCAAAAGAAATTTATTTGATATCGAAAAATTTGGACTTTTTTTGGCGTACACGAAATCCTGAAAATGATCCATAATTTAATATATGAAACTCGATCAGTGCTTAAATTATGTTTCCTCCCGTCCACTAAAAAAGTTCAATTGTATAATTATTATTTACGAGTCATAAGGTACAGCTAAAGTGGACTCTTCTAATATAACCGGGAGATTTTATTCAACTGAAACTAAAATTTTGTACACAGGTGGACTTGTTTGGGTGAGTCAATGGAACTCTTTGCAGTATTCTATGGCATCTGCATTCCTTGCACTTGTTTATAGCGATTACATGTTCTGGTCCGATACTTCAATCTTATATTGCAATGGAGACAAATACGGGCCAATGGATCTACGAAATTTCGCAATCACACAGGTTCGATCCTCCTCTGTCCCACTAAACGCATACCATTTACCCGTGTTCAACATTTACTTTCGTTTTGCTATTAAGACACACGTATTTTAAGATTACGATACATCTTTTGTAGAGATATCTGAAATCCTGATAAAAATTTGGTCAAATTTCTTCAGGCAGATTACGTTTTGGGTCAAAATCCGATGAAGCTGAGTTACCTTGTTGGGTATGGCGATGAGTACCCCCAATATGTACACCATAGAGGAGCATCGATTCCTGTGGGTGCTAAAACGGGTTGCAGGGATGGGTTCCAGTGGCTAAATTCTACGGATCCGAACCCGAACAAAGCGGTCGGGGCAGTTGTGGGCGGGCCGTTTCTGAATGGTACATATATGGATTTGCGGAACAATTCGATGCAAAATGAACCAACCACGTACAACACCGCTTTCGTAGTGGGTCTTCTCTCGGGTCTACTCACTTTCTCTCCAAACGTACAATCTTTCACGTAGAAGTTAGAACAAACATTACGACAACCTTGTTGTTTCTCTTGCTCTAACGTTGTACAAATTATGAGTTAGCTTATGTAATCAGGTGTAAACAAGTCTCGAGTTTAAAGGCTTAGATTGCTCGGTCCGTTTCATTAGAAAATTTCACTTTGAAATTATGCCCGAACATAATGCAATTCTAACATAATTAATTACATTTTTGCAGTTGTTAAAACTCTTTGTCTATTGTAAACTCTACCATAATGCAATATACTACTCGATTAGTCACATTAAAAAAAGTTCACTAATACATTTTATAAAAACACGCATATGAGTACAAAGATGACTCTCTATATGAAATAAATGGATGAATATAAAATAATGTGTAGCAGCTTAATTTTTTTTTTCTTCGTTGGTTAAGTAAGAAAGATAATTACCCATTATTTATAATTCATTTACACAAAAACTTATATTTGATGATCCGATGATACGCATATTTAATTTAATTTATGAGGTATCGCGATTATGTTATAAAAACACGCATATCGAGTTTATTCTATGACACATTGCATATTGAGTTCAACCTATGGTATATTAAGTTTAATTGCTAATGTATCGCGATTATGAGTTTATTTGCTGAAATATTGCGTTTCTAGTTTAGTCTTTGATGTGTTGCGGTAACAAATTAAGCTGTTGAAATATCGAGCATCGAATTTAATTTATAATGTAACGCATATTGAGTTTAATATCTACTGTATCGCAGTTATATTAAAACACATATATTGAAAAAATACGTGTACTGAATTTAGCTGTTGTAGTATTGTGTCGGAATGTCAGACTCCATTGTGTTTTTAACCGCATTTAAATTCATATTTTTTTGTACTTCTTAATTTAACGTTAAAAAAGTAGTAATAAATTGTAATTATAATTTAGAGAGAGAGAGAGAGGGGGTATAATTATAAAAATAAATTGGCTACTTCAATAATGATAGCAAATAATAGGACAAATTAATTATGGTTAAACCTCTTTAAAGCTGTAAAGTTTGGTTTGGACTTTGGTGCTCCCTCCAATTACTAATCTTTAAGGGCATAATGGGATGAAAATAACCTCAAATCATAACTGCCAAAATGACGACAACGAATTTGTACAAAGAATGCAGCTTCGCATCAATTGATAATTCTGTTGTGTTGTGGGGATGCATCATCTGTTGTACTGACAGCCTGCAGCGGAGATGCATGAAGGAATTGGTAGAAAAGCTCATGTTTGGCATTACGGCACACGATTGCATATGTGCTAGCCAATTACGATTCAACATGTGCAATAGATAGATGTAACTGGGACATTATCCCGCTCTTTATTTCTCTATTATTGTTGGATAATTTTTAACTCATTTAATACGCTCTACGCTTTTTAGTAAAAGAAAATTAAATATGCAATATCTTGATTTGTAAAGATATTTTTTTATTCTTGATCCAAAATAAAAAGGAAGGTATTTTACATTTATCTTTTCAAATTTCGCAAAACTACTAAACATCCTATAAAGTTTTAAGAAATTACTATCATCTCGAAATTTTTTTGAGAACAATAGGGGTATTAATGTCGAGCAATAATAAATTTTGAAACACTTACGGGCGTTTGATAGTTTCGTGAAACCTTAACGGCTAAATGTAATAATCTAAGAATAACGTGTGTGATGGTGGAAATTAGCAAAACTTAGGGTGACCAAATGCAAAGACTGATAAAAAATAACCAGAATATGGTGCTGTATTAATATATAAGCAAGATACGAAGTTACAACTTACAACTTCTGCAAAAAAATTTCCCCAAAAGAAACAAAAAGTAAAAGGTAAATAATAGTGGCAAAGGCGGAACGGCAGACCAACAACAAGCGCACCAACAATTGGCTTCGGTTCGCCGGCCCCCTCTGCCAAAATCCCTTTCTTTTTTTTTTTCATATCCTTCATACCTTTCTTCAGACTACGCGTGTTGGACCATCGTCGTCGTCGGCCTCGCCCTCTCTCTACCAAACCCATTTACAGTGTAAATTTTGCTCAAGATTACAAGGTGCGCGATTTTCCTTTTGAATTAGATGTTAATTTTACTTTTTTTAGTTTGGTTGATCGACTTTTTTTTTTTTGGCCCTTTTGGGCGTTCGAGAAATTAGCCTGCTTGAAAATTTGATATTCTCGTAATGCTCGGTAGTTTTGGTCTAGGGGCATCTGGTTAATCTTAATCTAGTGAGGTTTTTCTTTCTTTTCTTGTTTTAGCGAGATAGGTGATTTTGGCTTCATTTTTATGGTAATGCTGTAGTTTTCATCGATAAAGTTAGGATTTTTTATGTTAGCTTGACTTCTGAGGTGTAGCCGTGGATTGGTCGAAAGTTGGGTCGATTGATCTGTGCAAATGCGCAATTTGGGGACTGATGTTTGGATGTTACTCCTTAACTTCAGTGCTGAGAAGAGCTTAGGTTTCGTATCGCTTAGCTATGATTATATTCCGCGACTTGCATATATAGACTGGGGAAGAGGAGTATCTTTACTTCTTTGGGGTTTGTTCGTAGCAAAACCTTTATCCCACTATATGGGGTGTTTTGTCCAATGAAGTATATCTATTCTAAAGGTTACCAACTAAGACAGCTCGCTATCATCTGCTTTGTCGTAAATGTTCTCTCCTCATCTGATAAAAGATAACAATACTCTTTCATTCGATTCTCTTTAATTAGGTGGAGTTTTATCAGGTAGCAAATGATCATTTCTATGAATTTTTATTCTAAGTTTATGCCCACTTATCTTCTGCACAGTTATGGCTTTATTTGTTTTAGTTAATGTTTATTATTATTGTTAATTTAGTTTGGCACAGTGTATGCTTAAGTGACAAATGCTAAGTAGTTTGTCGGTTTCTCTTAGCTGTTAGATATGAAATTTTACTTTCACAGTGCTACTAATGTCTACAAGCTTTTCTCCTGGCCTGCTTAAATTGTAGGGTTTTTAAACCTCATTTGCCTTGAATTATGGACATACAGCCAACATGTGACATTGACTATTAATAAAGCAGCTCACTTGATTTAGCTAGAGATCTTTGATAGGAGTTCATCTCAAATATTTTGTTGGGGACAATTCCCACTTAAAATCAGGGCAAGAAACTTTCCTTTCATTGCTTAAACTTCATTTGTTTGCTGATTTTGTGCACTTAAATAAATATTGAGTTTCCCCCTTGGTATCATAGATCTTGAAGGTGATGGCTGAGGAAGATGTCAACCTGTCAGGTTTCAGGTCTCAGTTAACCCAAACACAAGTTGAATGGAAGCAGGAAATGGAAAAAAACCAGGCCCAAGTGGATGCTTTGCAAGCAAAGCTTTTGGAAGTAAAGGCATGCGTACAAGGGTCAGAAGAAGTTACGAAGAAGGAGTTAGATGTTCTATGGCGAAGAGTTAGAACTACCGCTACTATGTTAACATATCTGAAGTCCAAAGCAAGAATCATGGCTGTTCCTCATCTGGCCCATACTTCATGTGGCATAAAGAAATTAGATGGAGTGGGATTAGTGGACAAAAATGGTGTACCATTGTCTGGATGGTCAAGGAATGTGGATCTAACTCCCTTTGAAGATTTAGGGGAGAAAACCTGGATGGAGCTTGGTACTCAGGATGGTCTTCTTGATGAACAGGATGGGGCTTACATTGGTGAATTGCTGAAAGGTGTACAAATTGTCACAGATGTCATGGAATGCCTTGTCAAGAGGGCTATAGTGGCAGAATCTGAAACTGCTTTGGAGAAAGAGAAGGTAACTGTAGGGCAAGAAGAGATAAAAAAGAAGGTCGTTCAAATTGAGAACATGTCTGTAAAGTTAGAGGAGATGGAAAATTTTGCTATGGGAACAAATTGCATTCTGAATGAGATGCGACAAAGGGTGGAAGAGTTGGTTGGGGAAACTTCTCGACAGAGGCAAAGAGCTGCAGAGAATGAGCTAGAGCTTGCTCGTGTCAAGAGAGATTTTGAATCCCTCAAAACCTATGTCAGTAGTCTTATTAGTGTGAGAGAGACACTTCTTTCTTCTGAAAAGCAATTTCAGACAATTGAGAGGCTTTTTGAGCGGTCAGTGCATTCTTTTCCCTTTAATCTTAGAAAGTTTGGGTGTCTCTGCTGGTTTGAAACATGCAAATAGATTTTGTTCTTTCTTTCATTCTTTTTGGTACATTTATGAATGATTTCTCTATTCATCAGGAGATATAGATCTGGTTTGTTATTTACTGTTGTTCCATATAATCTATTAACTTCTCGTGTCAATTGAAATTTTAAGGGAAGAAAATGGTAACTTCTGTTAGATATGACACCTGTGAGGGCAGTCCTTTCTTTTGGTAGTTTTTGCAACTGTACTGATGAGTGATTGAATTCTTATGGAACAGGTTGGTTGCAAAAACTAGTCAATTAGAGACAGAGAAGATGCAGAAAGAGACTGAGGTTCAGAAACTAATGGAAGAGAACGTCAAGCTAAGCGCTCTACTTGACAAGAAAGAGGCCCAACTCTTGGCCATGAATGAGCAATGCAAAGTTATGGCACTAAGTGCTTCGAACATCTAATTTGGCTTGCTCACAAGACATCTCACTGGGATCCTTCCCTCTTTGACATGACTCTGGCCTTGCGCCAAACTTCTATGGATATTGGTGAACGCCGCGGATGAATCCTGCAATGGCTTCTTTTCCTCCCCCATTTAACGTTGCTCTGCACCTGTAATGCTGTTGTTCTGTTGCTCCCTTTGAAAAGATCAATAGAAGTTTTTCCTTGATGTTGGTGCAAAGTTGTGTACTCTTTTGACTTGAAATCCTCACCTTCACTGAAGTGTATAATGTCAATAATCAAAATGTAGTTCTTGTCATGAGATACTGTTGCTGGTTGATAATGGTGTTTGACAGTTCATAAGAGCTTCTGTTGTAGTATTCCCTTGTTTCTCTTCTTGGCTTCTGCATTCTGTTCCTGTACTGATAAACTTTGACAGCATTTTTATTTTTAATTTTATTTTGGGCTAACTACATTTACTCCTCCCGAGTTTTGGAAAAACTACAAATAGCCCCCATAGTTTTTAAAAATTACATATAGCACTCATTGACCCATTGAATGTTTTAGCCGATTGCCTCACTAGATCTGAGAGATAATATGACAAAGACCCTTATTTCATATACCGATGCAAAAAAATAATGTTGGCAATTCTGATACCGGAGTCACTTCCTTAGATTCATATGCCTTAGTTCCACACTGAAACTCTAACAGTATTTTGGTCTCTATCGCCAAAAAAATGTTGAGTTTTACGTTTTTTTGCATTTTTAGTTAGATGATTTGGCCATTCAGGTGGGTCAATGGAGGACTATAAGTAGTATTTAGAAACTAGGGGACTATTTGTAGTTTTTCCAAAATTCGGGGAAAGAAATGTAATTCACCCTTTTATTTTAGACAATAGATTGAATGGTTTTGTAGTATTTGTGCTCAAAAGCGTGATTTAGCAGAGGCATAAAGCGTGATTGCAAATATCTTTTTGAGACGGAGTTGACGTCTTGCCAAACGCGGTCCCCGCACGACGGCGGCAACCAAACCATTGGGTTAGCGCGGCGCCACCATCCTATTTCCTATTCCTACCTAACCAACGAGAATAAACGAACTAAACTGTTTTCTTCCGCTTCTAGAATTACCAAATTGAAGAATCCCTCCCAAAACCCTAACCCTAGATTCCGATAAACCTTGAGCAAATATCGTTGAATTGAGGACACTACAGGCCATTCTTGGATAAGAAACCAAGAGAAAAAGGAAAAGAAATGCCTGAAGATTTGCAAGGGGATGATGGGAACGAGTCCACGCCCAAGTTGCAAGTGCAACGCCTCAAAATTACTAGGACTTCTGAGGATTCCGAGAAGAAGGTAAGTTCTAAACCTTTCATAGTTTACTGGATTATTAAACATTTATGAACGTTTTTTCCGTGATGATTATTACGTCTGATTTGTTTATCGTTTGCCCATGTTTATCTACAAATTTGTTTCCATGATGTTAAGAATTCTGGGCTGAAGCTCAAATTTTCTTATGGCGTCTTTGAATTTGCTTACTTGAATTCTTTTTCAGCTCCAGTTTGCTGCTGGAAAGTTATGGATTTAGGTTACGTTAAGTTTACTTCACTGTGCTTAGTAGAGCTTTTCTGGGCTGTTTTACAGATTGCAGTGAAGAGAGTCAAAGATGTGGAAGTTTGTGTTCCTATTGTTTACGGAACTATAGCATTTTGGCTTGGTAAAAAAGCCAGTGAGTAAGTGAAGATCTGTATTCAGTTCTTTATCAGTTTTTTTGTTTTTGTTTTTGGGGGAGTACTCGGTGTGACCTTTGTTGCTGATGATATGCGGTTTCTGAAAATTTAGAACTCAGTCGCATAGGTGGACAGTTTATGTTCGTGGGGCGACGAATGAGAATCTTGGTGCGGTGATTAAGCGAGCTGTTTTCCAGTTGCATCCCAGCTTTAATAACCCTGTTAGAGTCATTGAGTCCCCACCCTTTGAGTTAACAGAATGTGGTTGGGGAGAATTTGAAATTGCTATCTCCCTTTTCTTCCACAACGATGTCTGTGATAAGCAGTTAGATCTGTAAGTTTCTTGATTTCTTTTTGTTTCTTGTCTTTGTTAAGTATCCTGTGGTGGCTTGCAAAATATGAAATGTTGCACATTTCTCTGTGCTCCTTTCCCAGGTATCACCATTTGAAGTTATACGCCGAAGATGAAAGTGGACCACAGTCGATGAAAAAACCTGTTGTGGTTGAAACCTACAATGAGATTGTTTTCCCTGAACCTCCTGCTGACTTCCTTGCTCGTGTGCAGAAACACCCTGCAGTTATTGTCCCCTGGCTCCCTCCCTCGATCAATTTGCCTCCTGGTATAGCCTGTTCTTGTAAATAAATTATGGTCACTAAAACTGCTTTGAATATTCATTTCAGCCTTGTTTTTTCAGTTTCAAAGGAGAATATGCATGAAAATGAGAGGGGTGACACAAAAGCACATTCACTTAGTCCGTGGTTCATGAATTTCTCCGAGGCAGATGAGCTGCTAGAACTTGCTGGAGCTCGTCAACGGGTGAGATCCTTTGGCTGTTTCCTGCTTTTAAAGATTTATCAAATTATGTTTCTTGGCAATATCTGCTACACAGTTTTCTACTTGCTTGGTAGTGTAAACATGCTAGCCTTCGTCCCTTTTTAGCTCATTCTGTTTAATCTGGAAATCGATCAAATTGGTGGTTAATTTCATAGGCTATGACATATAATAAACAGTTTTTGCACTTGACAGGTGCAAGCTCACATTATTAAGCTGAGAAGGCAGTTGAACATGATGGATGGACTGCCTCAATCTTTTAAACCCACCTCTGGTTAGTCAACATTCAGCAATCATGCTTATTGTAGATGGCGAAAAATCAGCAGATCTGTAAGATTCATTGTATATGCGAACTGACTCGGTCTTTAGGATGATCGCAACCCTGAACCAGGTCTATTTTAGCCAGTCTCTTATTATCTACTGTTTATCCTTCTGTATGTGAGGCTGTGAGCCCTCTGTCTTTTGAGGGTTCGATTAGGAGTCGCTATGTTACTCTTTCGGAGAGATCTAACCGTAGATTGTTGTTGGCCTTTCGCCTGATTTTCTTGTACATATGAGGCTCTCTTTTTGATATTGAAACTCCCAGTGGCTGTCTGTATTTTGAGGCTTCTTTTTTCAAAGTCAAATGGAAGGGACATTGTTGAAACAAAACCAACCAAACAACTCCATTGATTAGACACGGTATGGTAGGGGTCTAAGAACTACTAAATGGGGATCAAACATAGGGACATCTGTCTACATTAAGTCAACGTTGAAGAGTAGATTTCTAGTGGAACCGAGTAAAAGTTGATGTTTGAGTTATGGAGTGAGTACAACCTTTCGGTGCCCGTACACATCTATATCTCGTTAAAAGAGTTTGTGATACAACTGTTTTTGAGTTATAAGACACAACTCAAAACGTGGCGGACTAGAAAGTGGCTTCATGTTCATCGGAGTGGTGCCATGGTCCTCACTCTTGACCTCCAACGCAGCAGAAAGAATGGCTGCTGCTGCCTCTTATCTTTTATCCATCAAACCCATCCCATCCCATCCCATTCACAGAACGTGGAATGTGCAATGCAGTCCTCAAGATCAAGAAGATCGATCTCTTTCCATTCAATATGGCCTTATCTACCATTCATTCTTCACCACGTTTCTTGATTCTAATTGAGTTGGTAAAAAGCTGATGTTCAGTCATAAAGACACTATCTCTATGGTATTTCACCCAATTACTCTACTTGGTCGGTTTCATCTGCAGAAAGAACATGCATGTTCATGTTGGGTTTTGAAAAGCGATAACAGCGCTGCATTCCGCAACTAGTGAGGTTCAATCTCCTGACTTCATGGACGATAACACATAAGGCACAACTGTTGCGCTATTGCACGAAACTTTGGAAGCAAAATTGTCAATGAGAACCATGTTGATTAGTGATGTTTGGCAGTGCAGGGGGAAATGGTAACATTATAGTTCTGTTTCTTTCTTGTTAACAAAAAATGGGAAATACTACAACTTTTGTAGTCCTCAGAACATGGCAAATTATTAATACTTTTCTTCATTCTTTTTTTAAATCTTCAAGCTGAGGATGGCCAGAAGTACTTGTGGTGCTCATTTTTGGCACTCTGGATGGTTCCAATCTCTAGTAAAGCCATTTTTTCCCACTGATTTGTTGGTGCTTAAATGGTAGGATTTTAGCAAGCTCACGTGGGAGGTTGTCCATGTCAAAAACATCCATCTGAATCTCCTAATCCTAGTAGCTTTGTGTACACACATAAATAAATGAGAAGCCGCAACAAAGAGAAAATTTGAGCCAAACTTTACAACAATCATGTACGGGAAATGGTCGAGAGAGTGAAAAATGTATTTCAGCCAAAAAAATCTAACGACTCATGTGGTATTATATGATTGGAGTCATTTGATAGTTATAATTCTTACATGTCATAATTTATTACGAATTTTCATTGTATGTATTATCACTGTATCACGAACAACATAAAATAACCCTGTTTTATCTTTTTCTTTCAAAACTTGACATAAAATAAAGTGGGCATTAATGAGCCATTTCTCAAATTGTTGGGGCATTTAGAATACAATAAAGAGTTGTTGATAAGTCCCATGTTCAATAAACAAACAACTCTTTGTCATCTTGGTTTCCAATTGCTGTCTTTTCATTATACCGACCAATATGTGAGAAATAAGATTGGACTATGACTAAGGGCCCTGATCCAGGTGTGGCTTGCTTAATGGTTCCGATAGTTGAAATTTTTTATTTCATTTTTCAAAGTTTAGAGAGCGGATCATCTATCCCACTTTTGATTTTAGTGTACCAAGATCGTAAAGTTATTAAACAATGAGAAAATCCTCTGTGTTGAGAGGCTACATGTACCCTCTCTTACATGTAGGATGAAAAATTATATTTTTACCCCTCATGCATGAGAGAAGATACATGTACTCTCTGTCGACGCGGACAAGTCGGCAGGTTACTTTAGCAGAGTACCCCCTCTTTTAGTGAACCTGGGGAGTTGTCGGCAGCTCGACAATCTGTATTCCAAAAGTTAGTGACAAAGTAAGTTCATTCGGTGTTTTGAGATACTAGTGAGACAGTAGATGAGAATACAATAAAGTTTGATTTTTTTTATTTTTATTTTTTACTCAGGTAGATTTTGAGTACTTTTTTACCTAGAGTACGACCTATAGTAGTAACCTTCAATTAGAGACAAATAAATTATTCTAAGTGCCAAATAAAGAAATGACAATGCTCCATTTGTCTGGTCCTAGAAATGGACAATAACATTGACCGATCTTCTGTATTCTTAAAAATAGTGGACCAAACAGATCAGAAATCGAGAATTCATAGTTTTATTTATTCATGAACTTTTTTTAGGTACATATGTTTTCTCCTAAAATAACACTCTATCACTTAAATGTATCTAACTAAACAATCGTAAATAGTGCAACGAATGCACTGAATAATCTCTCCTGTAATTAAAATAATTGTCGTTTCTACTTGAGTCAAAAGAAAGCAGGCCATGATTCATGGAAAAATTAGAAGGAAAAAAACACCTCATGATCTGGATTCCTCAGACTGGGTATAAACATGCATGCACGTACAGCACAAACGAATTGAATTCTTGAAACCCAAAGAAAAGACAAAAACTTATTACTGGAGTTTCGGGGCTGTACTATGATACATAAGATCGATCATTCGGAACGGACAAATCTGCCATTCCCCATTCTCATCTTTATTCTTCATAATAAATTTCGTTCATGAATATTCACTAAAATCGTGCCATGGTTATAGCCATTTTATCCCACTCAAGAACAGCCCATATGTTGGCTCCACTCCAATATTAGAAAGAGACTCCTCCTCACACTAGTGAGGCTGATCTTTATGTTGGGTTTGAAACAATGTTTTGAAAATTAATTTTATAATGTAAAAAGTGTATTGAAAATATAAAAAAATATGGGTTATATTGAAAATAATAAAAATTGATTATAAAATTATTTTTCTAAAACCAAGTTTCAAATATTGTTTCAAACCTAACATAAATAACCATATGTTGTCCACATAAACTTCCCTTCCAATGGATAATATTGTTTCTGATCATTTGAAACTTTATTATAAGACTTCTCTTCTAATTTCGTTATATTTACCAAGAATCAAAGATTCCTTGGCTTGGCTAGTAGTACAAATTAGTTTGCAAAATCCCGATTCAGATGGTAGGATTTTACGATTTCACCATCCCAAAATACTAAATCGATCCTAACACCTATTCTGTTCAATTCTAAAAAAGTTTACTAAAATAGCTTAATAATAGCAGTTTTTATAATTTATATGTAATTTTACATCAATTCCACGTGATATCTCGATTTTACAAATTTGTATTTGTGAGATCTCGATTTTACAAATTTGTATAATTTATATGTAATTTTACATCAATCCCACGTGAAAAGATAGCTTAATAATAGTAGTTTAAACTACGTAATATTTGTATAAAAATTTATGTACAAGACTGAGGTTGTTAATTTTTGTGCTTTAATTTGTAGTGTATATATACGATGATGCATGCGAATTGCCATAGTTTCCATTGCCGAATGCATATAATAAAACCAACACAATATCCAAAAACAACACGGTTTCCGTGCCTTTACGTGCGACCTTACAAACCTTACAATTTTACGTACGTACTATACCATATATATATATATATATATATATATATATATATCCACCTTATTTCGAGTGCGTGTGTCTATACTCCTTAAAAACATACTTGTTTTAACGGCAAAAACAAAAACAAACATTATGTCTTGCGCGCGAGACGTGTTTTTCAGTTGTGTTACACACATTGATACACAATTATTCAAAACGAGATTATGAAACGACTCATGCTAATCCTGATACCGTCCCCTCTCTTCAAGTATTAATGAAAGGAGAACTATTCACACTATAGTATATAGAATATAGAGTTGTAGTGGTCCATTTTGTCAATAGGAGAGGCAACAAAGAAAAAGCAAATGACCAATACCGGCCAATTGGGGGGGGGGGGGGTGTGGTTAGTGAAGCTCTGTTATCATCACTTTTTTCTTTTTAAATTTTACATTAAAAAAGACCTTATTTTCTATCAAATTCAAAATTCAAATTTTAAAATTTCTTTTAAATTTTCACTCACATAAATTCAAAAAATAACATAATCATTACACTTTTTTTTCTTTTCCTACATAAATTGCCAAAAGAAATTCCCTCAAAAAAAAATTTCATTTCCCGAAACAAAAATTTATCAATTCAGTCACGAAGAGAACGGAAGTGAGGTTGCACGGCCTCGTACAAGACTTAACCAAAAGGAACATGTATGCTTTTCTTAGTTCTTTTGCGCCCCCACACTCCACATGTCTTTGTTTCTCCTTTCGTTTATCTTCCTCCATAAATACTCCTTCCTCCTCTCCCCCCTTCAATTTATCCCCACTTCTTCAGCACTTTTAATTATCTTCTTCTTCTTCCTTTTTATCTCTCTTCAAAATGGCGAAACACTCCGGGAATCATCAAACGGCGGTCATCAAGCAAATCCTCAAGAAATGTTCGAGTTTCGGGAGAAAAAATGGGTACGATCATCGCCACGAGAACGGCCTCCCGAATGACGTCCCGAAAGGCCATTTCGTGGTGTACGTCGGAGAGAACCGGACCCGGTACATTATTCCGATAACGTGGCTGGCGAACCCGGAGTTCCAAAGCTTGCTTCAGAGGGCAGAAGAAGAGTACGGGTTCAACCATGAGATGCCACTCACTCTTCCTTGTGATGAACAAGTTTTTTGCTCTCTTTTCTCCATGATCAGATAATTTAAAATTTTGATGATCATGAGAGCTTTTTTTGTTTAATTAATCATCGAAGAAGAAGATTAGAGTTAATTAGGAATAGCTGAATCCATGAATTAAAGCTAATTTTTGTATATTTTTCCGGGATGTTTTTGTGGGTGATTTGTGAAAGCTGCACCCTTTGAAAACGCTGGAAATAATTTCTCTCATGTGCTTTGGGCAAGAGAGAATAATATTCCAGCTTCATTTGTTGTAATTTAATTCTAAACCTTCTTCATTACTATATGTGAAGTCGACTCGAGTGACGATATTATGTACTTAGAACTTGACGTTTATTCTCTCCGTACATTAATATAACTGGTTATCGATGTTTTACAAGTCAACTGAAAAATTTTGTAATAATTTTGAGTGGGAAAGTGAAGTTAAGGCCCTGTATGGCAACAAAATATTTCATCTCATTTCACTCTCACTTTTATTTTATAATAATTTCTCATCAATTTCAATACACCTTTTTATATTTTCCAAACACCTTTTTACATTTCCCAAATACCTTTTTACATTTCCAATATAACTTTAATAATTTTAAAATCCAAAACACCTTTCAAAATACCTTTCAAAAGGCATACCATAAATAACTCAGCGAAAGTGTAGCACAGTGGATGGTTGAAAAACTTGAGGAAATCTTGGAGTGTGAGACTATAGTTGAATATGGTCACTTTGCAATGATTGATAGAATAACCTTAACGAGGAGAAGTGGGAACATGTAATAATATTGTGAAAAAAAAGACCCATGTAGTCTCCAAATCGATTAATTTCCTTTTTCTTTTTCTTTTTCTTTTTGGGGGTAGTATTCGCTTGCAGTAATTATAATTTTATATTCATTTTGTTTAGGTAACAGTTGAATAATTTTATTTATTTAATTTTTTTTTTGTGGTAGAACAGCCGATTAAATGGCTGTGGGCATAGTGACCCTTTATTAATATGACGGCATAAATATTGAATATAAAAATATATAAAAAAAAAATTTTAAAAAAGTGCCAAGAGAGACGTAGAGTGAGCCTTACCTTAGCAATACAAAAATGCAAATGATGGGATGAGCATGATAGATACATAGGGAGAGAAACTAGACCCTAAGATAAGGGAAGCCATCGCGTCTAAACTAACCAAGCCTCGAAACCGCAACGGTCGAATAAATTGTTGAGAGTTTTGGAAACGCTTTATTAATTACGAAATCATTGAGAGTTTTGAAAACGCTTTATCAATTACGAATAAAAAAAACTGATACAACTGAGGGAGACATAAATGAACATATCCTTGAGACAAAAGTATAGTACATCAAACTCATATAAGAAACTTCACTCATACTCTAATATAAGGAAAATTACGAGTATCTAAGAGCACCGACATCTGAGGGCATAGATGAATATTTTTTTTTTAATCTTTTATCCTTTTCCCCAAGAAAATTGATGTAGAAAGTACTTGTTAATCGCAAAAACTAAACATTACGGCATTAATTGAAGAAATTTTTTACTGCGATTAATGTGACATATACACAATATAATAATCAGTAAATAATTTTAATTTTAATTATTGATCAGTTACTTTTTTTACTTCTTGGAATTATTATACAAAATATATTTTTTAAAAATTGCAATCAAAGGAGGGATTGGCACGTTAGATCGACATAATAAGTTGTACGAAAAAAATAAGGTTTGTTTGGGAAAACATTTGTAAAAGAAATGGGGACGGCCTCATTAATTCTCCCAAGAGTAAAACCGAATGTTCAAACTCCTTTCGTCGATTTCAAACATTTTTATTTTCAAAAAAATTCAACATTTTTACTTCTTTCTTTCTTTTTTTTTCTTCTTTTCTTTCTTTTAATTAATACTCAAAATTTGTAGTTATTTTAAAGGTCCCCTATGTCGTCGATGTACCCACTCAAAATTGCACAATGGTCAACGCGTTTCTTTGTTTAATTCTTTGACCTTAGGCTTAATGTTCACAACAATACACTATTATTCTTTCATCCCTATAAATTTATATATATATATATATATATATATAAATGCATTAATTTCATATATATATTAAATTTAGGTATATATTCTCATAGTCACTGCCTTCTATGTAATAGCTGATAGGATAATGAAATAGTATTGGTTCAAAAAAAAAAAAAAAGTTAGGTATAAATTAATCATTATTATCTATTTATTCCCACTTAATTCGTGTATATTTGACCCGATTTTTTACTTCATTATCAATTGTTTTTACAGAAATTGTGCATGTCCTTTCTTTTTTCCCTAAACTTATATACAATTTAGAAATTAGACTCTTTCAACGGATATACGATTATTTTAGTGCAAACTCATTTTGCGTTAGTTGAGAGATTTATTGTGATAAACTTTCCAATTTTATATAGAGTTGAAATAATGTTGATCCTTATATAAATATTATATATATATATATGTACACCCTACCTAAGTTAGGTTAATCAATTCAATCTTTCATCACTTGGTTTGCTTGGAATAATTTGATAGTGTGATCAAGACATGTTGGGAACATATCCTCACTCCCACATGCCATTTGGGACCATGCATGAGGGAAAATACAAAATATTAATCTACTCTAAATTCACTTAATGCATATATATATATATATATCCTTTAATTGATTGATTAATTAAGTTCATATATATATTTATATAATCATTTTTAATTAAATAGCTTCTCATGATTTTGGACTCTAATATGGTCTTAATAAGTGATTAAAGACAATCTCCAAGCAAGGGTAGAGGGGACAAGAGCACATGGTTCAAGAAGTTAATAGGCCTTAACCCCTCAAATCATCCTCTAACTATCACAATAATTCAAGAAAGCAATTAATATATTTTGGTTAAGAAAAGTGTTACTAAATACGAGAACAACTTAAGGAATGAAAATACAAAAATATCCTTAATCCTCCCAAATTTTCACCATTAATTTTATTTTCTTAGATAAGCATATCTCTGCTCGGCAGAGATTTTCTCAGATATCTTCTGGCCTGGGGCGGAGGTCCGAGGATTCTTTTGTATTTTCACTCCTTTAAGTATTTATGCATTAGTAAAATTATTCCTGCAAATAACACCTTCCTTGGTTAATTAAAACTAAAACTAGTCACCCCATAACTTTTCTTTGAGCACCAAAATAAGACATATGTGTGCATGTATATGGCAAAGTCCATCTCAATTCTTCTTCTTGATTTGATCAAACTTGTGGGAGTGCATTATGAGTTTATAACTTTATAATATATATATAGGCATGAAAAACATGGGGTGGGGTAGGGAGTAGTAAGAAGGAAGAATTTGCAATTTTGAGGCCATGAAAGACAGTACTAGATAGCTATAGCTAGCTAGTCCTAGTATATGTTGACTATGAAGTAGTATGCTCTATAATAGGATTCCAATAACTATTTTTTCAGTTCCGCGTAAAATATTGTTTCGAGTTGTATTTTATGGTTCAAAAATAATAATGAAATATTTATCGTTTGGACTAGAAGAGTTTTTGACCAGTGATACCAAACGTTTGGAAAGTGAAAATGGAGCAAAATCGTTTGACCAAAATCCCACCATATATATTATTTTTCACTAAATGGTTGTCCTTCCGTTGGGTCAAACGATGAGAAACGAAACAAAACAAACAGTGTTGAGCAAAGGAAAAGAAAAGAAAATAGCATGGAATGGAATGGTGGGGGGTGGGAAGGGGCAAAGAAAAAGAAAGATGCATGGACAAAAGGAAAGAGTACTCAAAATCTGATGCTTTTTAATTCCAAATCACAAAATGTGGTCCATTAATTATCTGAAGTTGACTTCTTCTTTGTATCTTCATACTTTTATAGAGAGACGGCCTCATTTAATGGCTTTGGTTACAGAGTGTTTAGGGATTCTCCCCAAATAATTTGTGTACTTTGGGGCCGCACTTTTCAGAGTCAGTCAAGCTCACCATCAACAATTTTCACAAAATATCTCCACTGCCCATGGGTGTAAATGAGTCGAGTCACTCGATCGCAAGCAGTTCGGTCAAAGTTTGGTACCACCTCAGTATTGATCGAGTTTGAGCCCAGTTCATAATATGTTTATGATTTTTTTACATTTTTAAAAATTTTTGACAATACTTTGCGCTCGAGGTCCGGCATACTATTAGTTTGTCGACTCGGAGGGGCTCGAGAGAGGAGATGTTTGAGTTCGGCTCGACTTGTTTACATCCCTAGTACTAGTATGTCGTGGCTCTTAATTAATTTCCAGCTAAGCTAATGGAGGTCTGGAGAGTACGTAGTACATGTTTCTAGCTGAGGTTGATGCAGATTTTTGTTAAACGGAGTGGTCATTTTCTGCTAGGTTGTGCAGTGTCTCCTCCCTGCTCGTTCATGCATGGAGGTTAAATTTGGGAGGAGACAAAAGGAGGCACTCCTGTTTTTGTCACAAGATTCAGATTCATCTGAATTGTAGGGGAGACATGTTTGCTTTTGTGTATTCTTTGGCATCACACAAACTGTTCTCTGTCGAAATCCGAGTAGTAATGCTATAAAAGTATCAAAATTATTCAATATACGAGGGAGGGAGAGTAGACTTTTCTAATGAAAGGAAAGAAATACGTATGTTTTTGAATTATGAAATTGTTCATGAATGAATTAGGATTAGAGGAAGTAAATGAGCATATCGGAACTTCACAATTTTGTTATAAAATTCTTAATCAATTAATTTAAGTATTAAGGTGTATTGGTTTTCAAAGGGAAAAAAAAAATGGCATATCTTTTTCTGTTCTTGAATCAGAGTAAAGAGGGCTTTTTCGTATAACGGATCGACATATCACGTAAGATTATTCAACCTAACACATAATTGGGATAAAAGGATAATTTTCTCCCGTAAAATATGCTCAAAATAGAAGATCGTGATTTGTTATTTTTATTACTCTTGATGTGTTGTACCTAGTAATGTTATAAATTTTACCCGAAGAAAAAAAATGTCATAAATAATTTTTGCAAAGTAGAGAGTACAAGGATGGTATTATAACACCGCAAGTAAATGTATGAATTGGAAAATGCCCGTTTGACACTCCCACAAGTTTTATTTTATAATATAAATAATTTAAGAATGGTATAAATATAGTAATTAAAATCAACGTGATTCATTTCAAAAATTTACCCAAATATCATAGGCAAATGTAATTCGGCTTAAATAAATCTTAACCTATTGTCATAGTGCATGTTTTCATTTAAATAATAATAATAATAACAATAAATTGGTGCCGTATCAGAGTTGTCAGACCCAAGTTGACATTCTTCAACTCTAACTTTATCTGTTTAATTATTGAGTAATGATAGATTCAACAATAAATCATAACAACTTTTTGATAACAACTCAAGTGTCATGTTGCTATCAAAAAGTTGTTATGATTTGTTGCTGAATCTATAATTACTCTTAATTATTCGTGTCGAATCACTTAACCCGTGAATCTACTCAAACTCACCCTAAAATAACCATTCTATAAATGGACTTGCTCCTTTACTTCTTTTGTTGAGCTTGAGACTGATGGAAGTCCAGGACATCTTTTCACGAGCATAAACATTAGGCCCAAATCTACACTAAACTGGAGAGCCAAGCCAAGTGTATCCCCTTAGGCAAAGTTTCAATTCACTATTTGGTAGGAAATGAATCTTTGCAAATTTTAAGACAAGCTGAAAATTAATTTTAAATTGAAAATCATTCATGCCCAAAACAATAGAAGCCATCTTCAAGAGAGCATCATACATTCAAAATTCTGGAAAATAGAAGATATTGTTTGTTCTATCTATACCAAATGCCTCAGCGGTCTGATAATAACAAAAACATAAAGCCATGACCTGAGACCTACCAAAGATTACAATCCATTTCTGCCAATGCTCACCTTCTTACAGGTGGCACAATACCCCTTCCAGGCGCAGCTCCGCGACCAGCAGCCTGGGCCTGCCATACAAGATTTTTATTTGTCAGGAAAACTTTTTTCATTGTAACATGTACTCTAACCAAAATTTATTCTTCGCGATATAATAACGAAAGTCAGGAAAGAGATCTTACCCTAGCTCTCATGGCCACCGCACGGCCTCGTCCAACACCAAGTGATGAACCCTTGCCCTAGAGAAAGGTGATATTGAGAACATCAGCATAGCAATGATAGGCATGAATTAACTCGATTAAACATGGGGGAAATGGAAATTTACCTTGATTCTAGCTTCAAGGCGTTTGAACATTGGAGCATTCTTCAGCATATCAGGGATCACCATAAACCTGGATAGATTGCATCCTTACTTGAATCAGAATCAGAATTCACCAGCAGTTAGAGAAGCAACAAAACATTTTCTTATTTCATTATACATACCTGACTTTGCTTCCCCGGATGAATACGTGCTCGAGTGGGCTGGACTTCCCATCCTATAAAGTAATTGAATACGTAGCAGAAAGATTAGGAGAAAAAACTATTTTAAACATCATCAATAGTAAGTAAAAACTACTCCTAACAGCTTAGCAGGAAAGTTCTTTCCAGCTGCACATTTCTAGGCCTTTACTGTAATTTCACTGCAGCTAAGATGAGTCTACCATTCACATAACACAGAGCCTAAAGTAGAAGCTTGTTAAACCAAACTTCAGTTCTCTAATCAACTTTTAATTTATTCAATATATTATCTTGCAGCACCTACGAATAGCACTTTCTTCTACACGTCTGCTTTCAAGTCTTTGACTTGTTTCAGTACTACCGAAGCATAGTACAAACCACTGCACTTTGAAGTCCAAACCTTAAATGAACTTTAATTAACCATCAAGTAGTTTGAGAAACAAAATTATCCAACCACTGTTAATTATCAACATACATTCGTACAAAAGATTGGCAGATTAAGTATCTTTTTCGGGTGAACTAAAAGCAAATAAGGTAAAAATCAGACTAGAGATGGCTCAGTGGGCATATGGAAGTTCAAAGGAATGTGAACTGTTCCCATGCGGTCAACAGATCTTGCAGAGAATTTTTGCACTATTGATACCGTTTTAAAACTCTCTGGCAAGTTGTGATGGTGAAAGCAGTTAGAATCAAATCAAAGCGAGTCCCAAATATTATAGAGTCCACCACCAAGTCTGGCACTCTCACATTTTCAAGCATGCAAGCAAAGGAACTTTGACCATGATCTAAAGGTAAAACATAAAGCAGATCTTTAGACAAGTTGCTGACAATTTCACAAACACTCCAACTTAAGAGGATACCATTAGGAATTAGGAGCCTATGCCAGGACACAACTTTCAACTTCGCAAACAATCACAAGAAAAAAAAAAGGCATTAAACAAAATAGGGTAGCTTATTTGAGTGGCATCTCATACTACCAAACCAAAGAATGAACTCTCGTACATGAGCATTCTGGTAACAAACCTACAGATTGTTCGTGAGTACAATATACTGAAAATTCTTAACTGTTTTATTATTCAAGTAGTTTCACTCACAGAGAGACATTACTCCACCAAGTTTACCTACACATTTTCAACAAGAAATATAATCAATCATGCATAATTTACTAACATTCAAGCCTTAAAGGTTCGAAACTCACAAACATGACAAGGCCACATATGCTTGAAGTGCGGCATCAATCAACTAAAAAACACAACAACAACAACAACAACAACAAAAGTACCTTGGCAGTGAAAGTGATAGTTTCGAGCTGGCAATTCCAGTTGTCTTCGCATTCAACCATGCTTCCCCGGTAGACCTCCCCGCTCTTGAGTTCAACCGTCACTATGTGCCCCGTAGCTTCGTGAAGAAGCTTCACCGGAATTCCCAAGCTACGACTCATTGCTAAAGCTGTGTATTTTCAACTCCCCCTTCCCTAAAACCCTAAACCCTACTGTCACAAAACCCAAACAGAAAAAAGATAATCAATTGTGTGGACCGTGAGAACATAATGACAAATGTAGCTCATAAATTCCCATTCTAACGCAATCCTCCAAGTTACAAGCGCCAATAAGATTAGCACAATTTCTTCCAGATTATTTCATCAAAAACACTCGCAGATGAAAACTAAAATTGTGGTTTTCTTCGTTCAAAGGGATATGGACAGAAGTAACGCAATGATTACCTGATTAAGAGAGAGATGCAGTGCGATTGTCGCCGGAACGGAGTTCGGCGTTGTTGCTGCCTGGCGGAGTTGTCGTCGAACTTAATGAGAGAAAAACAGGGAGCGTCGAGCAGAGAGGGAACTCCGTAGGGTCTTGTAAGAAATAACGATCCAGACCCGAACCGGTTTTTTTTTCCGGGTTTGAGATCATTCTGGTTTGTTGGTTCAAAACTTCAAATAAATGGCTAGACTTTTATTTGAAATTAACAACAAATACTGTTTTAATTGGCTAGATTTTGGCCACATACCTTAATTGGTGCCAAAGATGAAACGTTAGGATACTACTATATTAATGATACATAATGTTAAGAATAACGAGTTAGTATTCAAACGATTGTAACGCATAATAAATTACTTAAGGGTCAGAAGTTAACTTACTTAAATCTCACGCAAGTTAACCAAATCCCTTGCTCTTCGACATGACTTCTTCCTTCACATTCACAAGTCCCATGCTCTCGAATATAATAGACATAACGTAGTAATTGTTTGTTTTTTAAAAAACCATAAAGTTAAGTATGTATTTCTCTGTTCTCAAAAGGTTTCAGGCAAAAAAAAAAAAAAAAAGTACACAAATTAAGAAAATATAAAAATTATCATCTTTACCTTTAATTAATGTCATTTTAGTTTTTCAATTTTGTTTTAAAATATAAGTTATTATAGCAATTTAAAACACCTCATTCTCATATTTGGCCTTACCAGTCAATCATTTAAGTATTGATCTCTCACGTGATATATTGTTAATGAGGGGATTTGGTAGTCATTTTGCAGCCACCCTTAATATGTATGTAAAAAGTTATAATGCCTTTTATTTTGAAAAAAAGATGAAATACTATGTTAGATTAATTATTTGTTTATTAGGATTTCAGTCATGTTACATAATACATAACCAATTACTTGCAAATTTTCAGGACATTAAATTCTTTTCTCTTTTTTCTTTTTTTTCTTTTTTTTTTTTTTGCGATAAGGAGATTAAATTCATTAATGTACAACACTTATATTTTTGTTGAAAAATATAGATATTATTTACAAAATAAAAGACCATAGTCTTTTTTGGAGCATAAGGGAGCCAAAACCCAAACTTCTTATCAGTCCATAGACATATTTTAAAGATGATTTGGCCTGTATCGGTGCTTATAGCCCAACAAAAATATGGTCTGCAACATAGATATAAATATGGTCTGCAACATAGATATATAGTAGCATACAAAAGAAGAAGATAGATATAGGGGTTTTTTTTTTTTAAAAAAAATTTATGATGTTTTAAAACCTGATTTTGAGAACATAATAAAAAAATATATTAAAAATATAAAAATGTATAGCTAAATAATAAAAAATGGTACTAGAAATTATGAAAAATGATTTAATATACTAAATTTACTGTAAAAGTTAAAAAATAAAAATAAAAAACAAAACAAAACAAAAACGAAAAAGATAGACCCATAGTAACAAAAAATATAGCACAATAACCTTTTACACTCCCTTTTTCTTTTAAAATACTTTTTTACTTCCTTGAGTTCGTTGGTTTCAAAATATTTGTTGTTATAACAAAAATTAAATTCAACAAGGATGATTACAAATTGACTAATAAACATTTCATAAATGTATCAATAATTAATGAAAATCACTCTAATCAAATCAAACATCTCATCATTTTTAATACCAGTAATTAATGTAGGCAAATTAAATATTTTACTGATAACTACTGATAAATAAAAACTATCAACTTATGTAAAATGAAAATATATTAAAATAAAGTACAGTCACTGAAATAATAATAAAATAAAATAAAACAAAAGACATGTTTGATAACATCATTTAATGTTTAAAATTATTATTTGATTAAGAGATAATAACATTTAGGGTTTTTGTTTCCCATGGAATTATAATTGAAATGGAATTGGATTCTATGGAATTGAAATGTAGAATTAGAATTGCAAATCCATTTCAATTCCTTTGTTTGGTAAAAACATAGAATTTGCTAGAAATTGAATTGTGATTCCAATTTTTTTGTTTGAATGCTTAAAAAAATTTTGTTGGGTCAACGCGCTGATTGGGGGCTACGCACTCCTAAAAGGTAATGGACCTCGTCCAATACCTCAGCTCCATTACTTTGGGGGATATTGTTGGATATCGGATTAAAGCCGAGGTGAGCTAACGCTGACCTCGGCCATAACCTATCTGGATCCCGTCCTCTCAGTGCGAAACAGGTGGCAAAAAGGATAGGTGACCTCTTAGAAGAGACCAGGGACGCGTGTTAGGATTTCAGGGCGACACCGTTGCTGCCTCGTCCCGACAGCTGGCACCATACATGCTCTTTCCCGCTATAAATATTTAACAACCCTCTGATTTGAAAGGTATCGAATTATTACTAATTCTATGCGATATACTGTTTTATTGTATTACTACCTTAAATATCGAAGTGATATAGGAGAGGACTCCCAAAAGCAGGAGGAGCAAGTGACAATAACACTTCAAGTACTACGAGAAGTCAATGCATTAAATGAAAATTCAAATCTTATTTTATTTTCTTCAATTGAATAAAAAATAAATTATCAATAAATAAATAAAGTTAATTTGGTAAGAAAATCATTTATTTTGTTATATATGATAAAAAGACTTGATAATAACACTAGCCATATACTCCCTTCTTTAGATTAAAAGGGTCTACTTTGATCAGTATACAACTTATAATGAATATTAAAGTATAATATTTAAATTAATTAATTTGATACACTTTATTACATTTATATCCATATTTATTGAGTATAGACTAATTGTGAATCACATATAATTATATTAGTAAGGTATATGAAGTAAGAAATTTAAAAATAGACAAACAAAAAAATATATTTTAAAATGAACCATTCTAATATAAAGAGAATGACATACTATTAAATGTATATAACTGAAACTCTGTGCTGGATTCGCATCTCTTTTATTCTCTTCTACATAAAAATTACCATGGCAGTCTAGCCTTCAAGCAGACAAGTCATAACTAAGAAGTTGGTCACGCTTTACTTACTTATTTACTTTCCTTTCCAGTTCTACTTCTTCCCAAACTAAACCCATCACCGCCATTTTCGTCACGCACAAAACCCTCAATCTCTTGAAAAGATCGGAAATGGCTACAGACAATGACACCCAATCCAGATCCGGATCCGGATCCACCCCCTCCAACGGCGCAGCCGCCGCCGCCGATACAAAAACCCCTCTCAAAGTAGCTCTGATCACTGGCATCACTGGTCAGGACGGCTCCTACCTCACTGAATTACTCCTCAACAAAGGCTACGAAGTCCATGGCCTCATTCGCCGATCCTCCAATTTCAATACCCAGCGACTCAACCATCTCTACATCGATCCGCACAATGCCCATAAAGCCCGGATGAAGCTCCACTACGCCGACCTCACCGATGCCTCTTCGCTCCGCCGCTGGCTCGATACGATCAATCCGGATGAGGTTTACAACCTTGCTGCCCAATCTCATGTTGCTGTTTCGTTCGAGATCCCTGATTACACCGCCGATGTTGTCGCCACCGGCGCTCTCCGCCTCCTCGAGGCCGTCCGTTCTCACATCTCCGCCACCGGTAGGTCGAACGTTAAGTACTACCAAGCCGGGTCGTCTGAGATGTTCGGATCCACCCCGCCCCCGCAATCTGAAACTACCCCATTCCACCCCAGGTCCCCCTACGCCGCAGCGAAATGCGCCGCCCATTGGTATACAGTCAATTACCGCGAAGCTTATGGAATCTTCGCTTGCAATGGGATTCTATTCAACCACGAATCTCCCCGGAGGGGCGAGAATTTCGTGACCCGGAAGATCACCCGGGCCGTGGGTAGAATCAAGATCGGATTGCAGAGCAAATTGTTCCTGGGAAATTTGCAAGCTTCGAGGGATTGGGGTTTCGCGGGGGATTACGTGGAGGCTATGTGGATGATGCTGCAGCAAGATAAGCCGGACGATTACGTGGTGGCGACTGAGGAATCCCACACCGTGCAGGAGTTCCTAGAGGCGGCGTTTGGATACGTGGGTTTGAATTGGAGGGACCACGTGATGATTGATAAGAGGTACTTCAGGCCTGCAGAGGTGGATAACTTGAAGGGCGATTCCAGTAAGGCCAGAAAAGTCTTGGGATGGAAACCCAAAGTGGGATTTGAGCAGCTGGTGAAGATGATGGTGGATGAAGATATTGAGTTGGCTCAGAGGGAAAAGGTCCTTGTTGATGCTGGCTTTATGGACGCTCAACAACAGCCTTAAAAGTTCTTGCTTCATTTTGGATTTTTGATTTGATATAACTGGATTCAATCTTCCATTGTTTAGTTCCATCAGTGAAAAATATTGTTTTTGGTTTGCAATTTGATTCAAATGTAGTTTCTTCAGTCTTTCAGAACTTCAGATACTTGTGAAACTAATTAGTAATTATATTGATTTCCCTTTTGGTTCAAGACCTTGTAATGTTTATTCCAATTTAGTACTCTCTCCATTAGTAACTGTTTCCGAGTCACAAGATGCAACTAAAAAATGTATTCTTCTAATGAAACCAGGAGGAACTCTTTTGTACTCAATAAGCTTCACTTTCACTATGATCATAGTATACAAAGATGATATATAGTTTTGCCAACATTTCATGAGCGGCCCCAAAAAAAGTACAAAAGAGAAGGGAGGCAGAGGTGGCCGCTTTTAAAACTAGCATTTCCAATATACTCCTGACAAATAGCAGGGCAGAAATAAACTGCTACTTGAAGGAAACACAAATTGAAATCAAGCCCTGGATGAAGTAAGCAATCTAAAAAACCCCTACTCAAAATCGTGTTAGTAAATTTCAGAATGTGGCATGTGCTGTCTTCTGTGTAAGAGCTGGTGTTTCTTTTCCAAAGAATGTACATGGAAAGATGGGAATTGCCCAACTGTGCTTGCTATGACTCTGGTTCATTAGTATTGGCTTCGGAAGAAGGCGACGCGTTAAGGGTGGCGATATCTGTTGCTGATGATGATGTAGAAGACTCATTAATGGCTTGGGGTGGAGGTAAAGATGTACTCGGGGTACCTGAATCTGTAGATGGCGATGTAAAAGGCTTGATCGATGATCGAAGTGATTCAGGCCCCTCTGCAGAAATTCTTTTGCACAGTGCATCACAGTTATTGATGACTTCTGTCAGCCTTCCTTTCAATTCTCCAAGTTCAACCTGTAATGCATCAACTGCAAGAATAAACAAACAAGAGGTAAAATGATGAGAATTAACCAACATGATAGTCTGAATTCATCCAATCAAGAGCACAACCATTCATGACGATACACCGCCTTCTCATCCATCATATTACACCTAATTTCAATATACAACTTCAATGTTTTGGGAGTGAAATTGCAAATGCATCACTATACCTTCTGATAGATTCTGTGAAGTTGTCTTCATTGCAGAAACCGAGTAATTGAAACGTTGAAGCAGCTTAACTGCCAATGCATCAGCCACTTCTATCTTATTTTCTACATCTTCCTGAAAGGATTGCCAAACAAACAACTCAGAGGAAGTAAACACTAAGCAGCCTACATTTTCAAGACAATAATTAACATGAAATACATGAAGGTTCTAGTTACTTGTGAAAGCATGAGCACAATCATCACCTAATTTCTCATAACTAAAGAGGCTCAACAGCTTAACTCAGGAGGTCTTAAACGAAAATCTCGTTGATTATACAAAGAAAATGTGAGAACAGCCAAAAAAAAAAAAAAACACCCATACCTGTCTTTTGCTGATTTCCCTTGCCTTTTGCTCTTGCCAATCACGATACACGGAAAAGAGCTCGAGTAAGACATTTGGGTTGATTGTACCTATGTTACGATGGTTAACAATTTAGGGAAAAAGGAAATATGATTGGCAATTCATTAACATTGACGTTCATGTGCAGTAAAGCTCCAGAAAAATATGTATCCTTCAGCAGCAAAAAGTGATTGAGAACATGATTGTTGATACAAATTAAACTAATCACAAAACACATTTCTCATTCTTACTTCAGCAAAATCAGATTCAAATAACTTTTTTTGAGCACCATTTGACACAAGTGTAACATCTTCCCAACTTCAACAAGAAATCAGAACAGAGAATAATATTGTATTTACTTGAGTTTGGAGAAGACGAAGCTTTCCTCACTAAAATGTCAGTCAAGCTACTCTCCTCCGGCGCTGACGTCAGTATCGGAGTTGCCTATTAATTTACATTCACACAGAAATTCATAATCAGAGAAGATTAATAAGCTACTCACAATTGAAGGATTTGAGCCGCTGCAGGATTGGATCTACGATCTCCGACCTCTCCGATACGGTGGTAACATACCCATTAACGATAGAAGTGAAAAGAACATTAAATTAGGTTAAATTAAGGGCTTACTCGAGTGCTGGAGAAGGTTGACTCCGCCGCTCCCATTGGTCGTCTGAACGAAGGGAAGTTGCAGCGCAACCGACCGGGGGCCGTTCTTTTTCTTCCAGCTGGACAGTCCGTTTTCAGGTTATCTTTTGCACGGGTGGACAACCGGGTCTGCCCGAGTTGTAAATCGGAAATTCATTTTAGGCTTAATTATTTCTAACACCTTGTACTTTGGATTATTTTCAAATGTACAATATATATTTAAAAAAAATACATGATATTATTTGATACTTGATGTTGTGATTAATAATTTACTATTCATGAAACTACATGAATAGTATAGATACATGAAAGTTTCTCTGGTTCTAAATTATTTGATAGATTATTACTCTATCAATTATTGTAATTGATGAAGTAAAATGTTGTAATTGAGCGCTAAGAATTATTGACTATAAACCCTCGGGTTTGTTTGGGTGAGTTTTGAGGAAATAAGTACGTGCTCATTGGCAGGCGTTGGGTTTGTCGAAACCACCTCTGAGTATATAAGAGTTTACCCATTGTTGCGTTTGTAATAAACGATGATTTTCCTGGACTCGTTTTTTCTCTCTTTCTAACAGTTAGGAGCTAACTCCCGAATTACGCTTAAACGCTCAAATCAGTAAGGACTCATAATTATAATAGTATAAAACTTATCCAATAGAAATCAATTGCCTTCTACGTTGCGTATATGTAAGTATATATAGTCAAAAGCTCCAACATCTTCTTTGTTTAAGATTCAAGTCGGCTCCTCTAAAGTCGACTAGAGCTTAACAGAAGTATTTCCTCGTTGAACTCGAAACGACTATATTCTCCGCCATATGTCCCTGACAACGTTCCTAAAAGTTAAGATTGGCTGTATCTTTCAAATTCTCTTTGCTGATTGGCCAGCAGCTGCCTAAGCATGGTGCACCTTTCAAATTCTCTTTGCTTATTGGCCAGCTTATCAGATGCATGGTAGCTTTTCCACAACAGTTTGCAAGCATTTCATGTGGCAAAAATTGCTTACAGACATGTGTGGGTGTGTGTAGATTACATTATTCATATGGGGTATGCCCCATTTTTTCTGTAAAAGCCTTTGATTCATCATTGGTGCATTTTGAGTGGCGAAGGTGCAACAATGGCGTGTCATTGGCGCATCTAAGCCATCCCAGTTCAGCATTGGTGCATTTTGAGCGGCGTCGGTGCAACATTGGCGCAACTTTGGTGCAACATTGGAGCATCTAAGCCAACATCCAGGAGCAACCCGGCCTTGCCGTGCTTGTTGGATTGATTGCTATTTTGCGACAGTGTGTAATATAGCTAGTGGCAAGTTAGGTTGCATGCTGAATGCCCATCACGTAGTCTAAGTAGTGGCAACTTAGACCACGATTTGTAATATTGGGAATGCCCCATTTTGTTGTATTATTGCTCTGTTACACTCCACGAGTGTAATTTGACTCTCACCAGCTTTTTAGCCGAGATATTTTTCGAGGAATAAAATCATTTACCTTTCCTCAAAAAAAAAAAAAAAAAAAAGAATTTCTGTATCTGGATAGCTATCATTATATCCATCCAAGTGTACTCATTACAAAGACTTATGTTTCAAACTCGCCTATGGGCTTTGAATCGGTTGGGCCCTAGGAGTGAAGTGGGATGCGATATTGAAGTCGGCCAATGACCAAGTCTACAATCCATATCTAACACCCACGATCTCGACATGGTCGATCGCGGGCTAGTCATGGACAAAACATTGGTAATACTGTCATGTCAGGGAAGTGAGGTAGAACTCACCCTCAAAAGCTAGCTCAAAAGAGGAGGGTGCCACACTCCCCCTTTAAACCACACATTGGTAGCCCACACTACCAATGTGGGATGGCTCATTGCCTGACACCACCACGCTTCCGCACCGCCGACCACGGCGACCCTCCGGAGGCAGTGGGAATCGAACTCCACTACGGCATGGGAAGGGTGGGGCTTGGCTCTGATACCACTGTCATGCCAGGGAAGTGAGGTAGAACTAACCCTCAAAAGCTAGCTCAAGAGAAGAGGGTGCCACACTCCCCCTTTAAATCACACATTGGTAGCCCACACTACCAATGTGGGATGGCTCATTGCCTGACAAATACCAGGGCCACGTCCATTTGTCCATGAATGAATGTAGTGATGTGGCCCATAACTAATAGAGGCCATTAGAGGACCATGATGACTTGTCCCTTAAGTTGCAGTCTGTCTTGGGTAGAACTCACCTCAAAACCTAGCTCAAGACGAGAGGGTGCACACGTTCCTTTTATATCACACATTGGAGTCCCATACCTCCAATATGGGATACATGGAGTCATGACACAGTCCTCTCGCCGAGCCTAGCCTTTGAGTCTCATCTAGTCACACTAACATCTTTTGCTAACGTACTGTTGCGTGAATTGACATTATTATTGTTACTTGAATTGATAATAACAAATGAAACATGTATTTTGCAAATATCAAAATAAAACGTTAAAATCAATTAGGGCAAAATTCGAAAATCCCAAAAAATGACAAATTCTTATTAAATTTGATAAATCATCAGTAAAACACTCTTTTTTTTATTATTATTATTATTTTAATTTCTTACTATTAATCAAAGAGATTTGATGGTATTTTCGTTACTTAATATAAATTCAAGAGTCCTCATTCCTCAAGAGCGTATTTGGGGGTTTTCCCGTATGGCCTTTTGAAAGGTGTTTTGGATTTTAAAATTATTAAAAATATATTAGAAATATAAAAAGGTGTTTGGGGAATGTAAAAAGGTGTTTGGGGAATGTAAAAAGGTGTATTGGAATTAATGAAAAATTATTATAAAATGAAAGTGAGAGTGAAATGAGATAGAAAAAAAAGTTGCCATACAGGCCTTATTCTCTTACAAGTTACGAGTTATACGACGTCGCATCCTAGTCATCCTCAATCCCAGATTCCCACGTCGGATTGCATTCTAGGACAACAAAAAGGAACAGTTGCAAAGTCGGTTAATTCTCGTACTTCATCGCACTCGAAAGAAGCTACCTTTGGAGTTCAGAACTGCCATTCTCTCTCCTCCGCTAGGGTTAATCTGTTACTCCGGCGTTGAAGACTATTTAAGTCAGAATCTATACATAATTGCCTTAATTTAATCAATCATGAAAACTCGCCAGGCATCTGCAATGGCGAAGAAGAACACCCCGCCGCCGAAGAAAACCGCTGCTAAATCACAACCTACTACAAGCTCCGCTGGGACCGCGCCGCCGAAACCAGGCCCCGCCACCAGAGGGAAACAAGTTAAATCCACCGATATTGTCAGCACCGTACAAGCTCCTCCGGAACTGGCACCGCCATCGGCACCCGCAGGTGAATACTTTATCTGGGTAGTTTCAAGATGATAACTTTGATTTTATCGAAAGTTCCCATCAGCTTTCAATACTAGTTGAGATTATGTAAAAACGAGTTGGGAGTTCAATCTCAACAACGAACTAACTACGTGGGAATCCTCTTGCCATTGAGGGAAAATTAGTTTTAGAATTTGTGGATTTGTATATGAATTGTGCCTGCTTGATATTTCGATGTTTGGAATATTCTTGAATTGTTATTTTGGGATTAAGAACTTGTTGTTGGCAGTACTCAATTATGTTTGCCTAAATTAATCTTGTTGTTAGGTAATGCTTCTCTTTTAATGTTTATACATGTAGTTTAATGTCTGACAAAACTTCTTTTGGTGTTCTCTTGTGTGGTTGAATATCACAAAGAAATTGACGATCAGGTGACATCAGAAGCTAAACCTACCAAAACAACTAGAAGTGTAGTAAAGAGAACAACAACTGAGCCTTTACCCCAAATGGCGGGGTCAGCTGTGAGAGTTGTGAAGAAAGTTATAAGAAAAACTGTAATTAGGTCAGTAAAGAAGCCTAAATCTGGTGGGACAACAGAGGTTGAAGAGTCCACCAAGGATAATGATATGGTACAGGCAGCACACCAGATAACTCTGGTGAAGGATGCAGAAACCACTACAAACAATGAAGTAAGCTGTGCAAATGAGGTACAAAGAGTTGAAAACATTGAGGGAGATGAAGAGGTGAATTTGAACGTGTCGAGAGTTGAAAATATTGAGGGAGATGAAGAGGTGAATTTGAATGTGTCGAGAGTTGAAAACATTGAGGGAGATCAAGAGGTGAATTTGAATGTGTCGGGAGTTAAAAACATTGAGGGAGATCAAGATGTGAATTTGAACGTGTCGAGAGTTGAAAACATTGAGGGAGATCAAGATGTGAATCTGAATGTGTCGAATGTCGAAGAGTCAACCAAGAAGCAAGAAGTGGAAGGTAAAGCAGAAGAATCCTCAATGGAGTTTGTAACTGAATCTCCAGACGCAAAAGGGCCAGCTGCTACAGATTCTAAACCGTTGGAGGATAAGAACATTTGTAGAGGCAAGGAGAATGAGGGATTGGTGGAGCAACAAGAGTCCACTGCTACAGAATCTGAACCTTTGGAGGATCAAAAGGTTGGTATGGGCGAGGAGAATGAAGGGTTGGTGGAACAACAACAGGACCAAATGAAAACTGCTGAGGATAAAGAGGAGACAACGTGTTTCAAAGGTGACGTGGATGACTACCCAAATGAGGAAAAGACTGACATTGATGGTCTCTTGGAGGAAGCAGATGACGAGAGGATAGAGGGAATTTCTGATCTAGAGATCCACGATGAACTTGACCAGGAACAGCTTCCTGAAAACGAGGCACAGGAGCAAGGTGAAGAAGTTCTGGAAGATGAGCATAAAGAACTTAATGCTGCTGCAAAGGAGCGCAAGTTAAGGAAAGAGCTGGAGATTTTTGTTGGTGGGTTGGATCGGGATGTTACAGAAGAAGATTTGAAGAAGGTGTTTCGGAATGCTGGGGAGGTAGTTGATGTTCGGCTTCACAAGGATCCTTTGACTAACAAGAATAAGGGTTATGCATTTGTGAGATTTGCTAATAAGGAACAAGTAAAATGCGCTTTGGCAGAAATGAAAAACCCTGTGGTAAGATTTCTGTTCCATAATGCTGGAAACTTCCAAACATCATGCTGTTGTGCAATTCCTGTACATTGTAATACATTTATTTTATTGTTTTGCTTTCTGATGTAGATACGTGGGAAGCGATGCAGTACCGCTCCTAATGAAAACAATGATTCATTGTTTGTGGGCAATATTTGTAATACATGGACGAAAGAAGCGGTAAGATTGGTATTTGTCTTTGGAGGATCTACATTTTTATAGATCTCTGCTCATTTTGTTGTAATTGATGGCAGATAAAACAAAAACTGAAGGATTATGGCATAGAAGGCGTTGAAAAAATAACTCTTGTAGCAGATCCCAAACATGAAGGGCTTAGTAGAGGTTTTGCATTTCTTGAATTTTCATGTCATGCTGAAGCTATGATTGCATATAAAAGACTTCAAAAGCCTGATGCTATTTTTGGCCATTCTGAGAGAACTGTCAAAGTGGCTTTTGCTGAACCTCTGCGTGAGCCAGATCCAGAAGTGATGGCCCAGGTTAAATCAGTATTTGTTGATGGACTCCCTCCTCAATGGGATGAAGGTCGTGTGAGGGAGAAATTTAAACGTTTTGGAGAGATTGCAAATATTGTGTTAGCTCGTAATATGTCAGCAGCCAAACGGAAGGATTTTGGATTTGTTGATTTCACCACGCATGAAGCTGCTGTTGCATGCATTGAGAGTGTAAACAGCACAGAATTGGTTGATGGGAACTCGAAGGTATGATTTGAACTTAGATATTATTTTCTTTGGTCTATTCAGTGTATTATGCAATGGATAGCCGTGTTTCTCTTAAGAATATTGTAGAGCACTTCGCATGACACCAGAAATGAGTTATTGTGCCTGATTTCCCTCTTATGTCATCCAAAGTGACGTCTGAGTACCGTGAGTCAAGCACTCGGACATGCATTTTTTTTACATGCTAGTGTAGACATTCAAGAAATAATGCTTATAGTTTGGTTGGGCATCTTCTGACTTCTTCATCTTTTGTTAGGTTAAGGTGAGGACAAGACTTTCAAATCCCTTACCTAAAACTCAGGCTGTAAAAGGTGGAATGGCTGGAGGTTTCCGGATTGCTCGAGGCAGCGGAAAGCCTCATCCAAGATTTGGTATGGAAGCCTTGCTTTACTATTTCGTGTTGCAATGCATGAATATTGTATTTATGTATGATGGGATATGGTGCTTTCAGGAAGGGGATTTGGACGAGGTGAGCATGCTTTCAACCGTCCAAACTTGCGGCATGATCGGGGTCCCTATCCACATGGACCTGGTCACAGTGGTGAAATTGGTTTTGCTAATGGGCATGAACGTGATAGTGTATATTCTTTTCACAGAAGCCATAACTCTGAACGTGGTATGATATGATCTTAAGCATTTACTTGAAGCTGAATTGGGTGAAACTACAGTCCTGTCCTTTTTTTCTTTTTTTCTTTGGAAGAAAGGAGGAGGGGTTGGGGGGTTGATTAGCATATTACTGATTTCCTGTTGCTTTGATGTTTTGCATTATCAGAGGGAAGGTGGGGTTTCAGGGGTGCTCATCAAGGGTCCATTGGAGGTCCACCGCAGCCAAACCATCCTAACTTTGATAGAATTAGTCATGGTGGCTATGGTCATTATGATCCAATGAGGAGGGAACCTTTCCCCCCCGAAGGAGGGTTCAACCGTCCATATCCTAGTAGACATACTCATGATGGTCATTTCTATGATCATCCAGGCCTTGGGATTAAACGACCATATTCAATGAGGGTAAGCTGGACTACTATCTCACCGTGGGAGTTTAATGTGATCAGATCTAATATAAGGTTTTAATCTTTTCTCTTTTTTCTTATTTCTTTTTTTTGGTTTCCTTCTCTCCGCTGACAGGATCAGGATCCTGGTTATCTTGAGCCCAGCACCCGCCGCCCTCGATTTGAATATTCTGACACTTCAGCTTCTTTTCATGGAAATAATTACCGAGGTCTGGAATTTTGGATTTTGTTTTTCAATTTTGGCTTCCTTATGTTAGGATTATCTGTCATGATACTGATGTTTTCCCTTTCATTGCTAGATACTTTTGGAGCTGATGGTGGACGTTTGCATCAAGATTATTATGGTTCTAATGTGTGTATTGCTGTTTGTTTCCTTTTTCAATAAAATGCCTACATCCTAGCAGCTTTTTTAATTGTATCCTTCTCTTGTTGTTGGACAGTATGATAGAGGTGCGGTTCCACCATTCTATGGAGGTCATCGCCCTTATGGACGCGGCTACTACTAAGTTTTGTGACCTACAGGTAATTTAGTTGCTTACTTGTCTAGCCATTTGTTATTGACTTATGTTGCATGCAAGCTTCATGGTTGCTTTGTCATGGTTATGTTCAGGTCAAATATATAAGCTTGAGTTTGATCTATTGGGTGAGGAAAGAAGGTCCGGAGTCCTGCTGCTACTAGTGGAAAACTATTCAGTTCTCTTGCTTTTGCTTTCTATTTATTGTCTTTTCCATTTATGATGGTAGCTTTAGTCTTCTCCACCTATTTTCATCTTCCTTCGTGTTAGAATTTTCAAAAAAATAATAGGCCATGCCTCTGATAAGGACCTCTGTAGATATTGTATTGGAGTCAACAAGTTGGAGATTCATAGGTATGAACTCCCTTTGTCTAGTGGGAAGGACTTTGAAGACATTAGCTAATCAGATGAGTAAGATGCTTCTTCTCCACCATTAAATTTGCCTTCTTGTGGTAAAAGGGCATTTGCTGATTTTTACCGTTTGAGCTTAAGAACTAAGTTGGTATTCAATTGTCTTTTGAGGTGGAAAGGATGAATTGAGGAATAGTAGTGCAGCAGTTGAATAAAGCTGCAATTGTGATAAAGTTGAGGACTTGGTCGAGATCACCTTGACAGCCTTTGTGGGTGGAACTTTAGAGTTTGACTTGAATAATTGTTAATGAAGAATAGATCCACATCTGAGGCGTATTTTGAGCATGTTTTCCCTTGAATTTCATGGTCGCTTTTGGGTATTTTCGAGGAGCTTCTGATTTCCATGATGAATGCTGTAACTCAATCTTCTGCCAGACTAGGCATGATGTATGATGAAATTTATCATATCTTTTGAGGTCATTTTGGATTATAATTATAAAGTGAATTGTAGGAATAAATATAGTGTTGGCATTGACTTGGCCCTGCCAACTTTTGGGAGACTTGTGCTTTATGATTATTCTATGTTGTCATTCAATAAGTTGATAGCCATTCAAATTTGAAGTCTGCTTGGAGGAGCAGTGCCAATGTATTGGTTTTATTACATAGCTTTATGTTGCGATCGACTCTAGTTCCTTTGCAGCCCCTGAAAGGATACTTTGGGATCTTTGGGTATCATGTGCACTAGTCATCTATGAGATCAAGCTTTGCTAGGAATGGCTAGATTTGATGCTTTTCTTGGGTAAATGATGTTTATGATCTAAGCATTTGATGTGTTTTTTGTCTCACCTCTCTCTGGTGACAGTGCTCATATCATCCATGATGACTACCCAAACCAGTAAGAACTTTAGTCTGATCTAATGTATCATCTTTTATTTATCCACATTGAGGTTACGCGACCATGTGACCTGAGGTGAAGGGATTGAGTTGTGAAAACAGTCTCTTATAAAAATGTAAGATAAAGTTGCGTAAAATAGACTTTAAGGGCCTGACTTTTGCTCAAACTCTGCACGTGCCAAAGTTTCTATGCACGTGAGAGCCCTGTGTTGAGATTCTGTCTATCTGGGTGGCTATAAGTTAAATGATTGAGGATTTTGAGTTTTGTTCCCCTGTATGAGTTGTCATGGGAATAGTTTCTTTTGAGTTGTTTTGATTTACTGTTTGATCCCAGTATTTAATATCCTAGGATGGGGAAAAAAACCATACATTTCTGTGAAAATACACTACACTACACTGGATCGATGTTTTGCTACTAGATTAAGTAGACTAACTTCCTCTAGTGACATAGGATGATGCTATGCGGTTATTAGTATGTTCATGCAGATTACGGCCACCAATTGAAGGTGGTTGTTTTGTACTCCCTCGTGTGGTACAACTGTTTGTGAGTCACAATGGACAATTCTAAAGTGGACACTTCTAATGGAACAAAGGGAGTAGTAGTTTCGGTTGTGCTTTTAAAGTAGACAAATTTCTATCTGGTATTGGCATGAGTTTTCTATCTTGTTTGACATTCATTCATAGTGATCTGGTGCTGCTGGGATTGTTGTTATGAGAAAACATAAGAATCTTGTTTGCCAGTCTTTTAATGGTTACAGGAACTGAATAGTGACAAGTCTGGTTCTACTATTGCCCTGATACACAAATGTGTTTTCACATTTTTTGTTCTTTTATCATCTGACGACTTGATGTAATTTTATGATCTTGTATTCTTCAAGCCTATGCTAAAATGGTTTCTACATTATAATATTAATATTATATCGTTTATTTTCTGTTTTTTCACTAGTGCTTTCAGAGGAACTTGCAAATTTGCAACTCTATCATCTTAGGGTCTTTGAAAAAAGTATTGCCTACGACATAAAAAAACATAAAGTCAATTTTAAGGATAAAAGTAGCACATGTTTAACTGATTTGTAATGCTTTTTTTTTTCCTTTAAAAACAGAAAAAAAAATGGGATGAGAGTTTGTGCTTGCTATTCAAAAATTGCTCCATGGATCTCATCGGAAATGCAGTAGAAAATGTTTCTTTTATGCCTTTGGTATTAGCCATAACTAGTATTCATTCATTCAATAATTTTACATTTCTTTTGAAAATACAGCGCTAGCTATTCTTACTTTAACAGGCCTAACCGTTGTTTCCTTGTCTCGCACTTTCTGGCATTTCCGTTATAGAAAAAATTCCAATTCTGCAAAGGTACAATTCTTGCGAGAGTTGGAAAAACGTTTACGGATAACACATTGTATCCATATAATTGCTTCATGCAAGTCACTATTGAAAATTTTCGCTACCTTAGGATAACAGAATGAGAAGACATAGGATGTGAAAGATCATAGCATGAGTCAGTCATCAAATGTATCGAAGAGATTCCCTCATTTCCACCCCCTAGCAATTTTAATTTTTCTCATTTATAAAAAGTTTCACTATTGGCTTATTTTCCACCAAATTTTATAAATGATCTAGCAACGATGAAATTTATATTGTGTGTCTATCTTTTCTTTAATTTCGGTATAAATACGATTAGGAGGAGCTATTCAAACCCTTCCAGTAAAATAAGAACATCCCCTCTCGGACCAGATCTAGAACTGTTCTCAACAACTTGTGTATCCATAAATCCTATTGTATTGTATTTATTTTTGTTAAGATTGGTTGACTTTGTACACAACAATCATGGAAAACCCTTTTCGCTCCGTTTAGTCTTATCCACCTTTAAGGGTATTTTAGTGATCGGTTCTATAGGAATTGGACGATCCTATTTGATCAAATACATAGTGACAAATTCCAATATTGTTACTTTCATTATGGTATCTGTGAACGAGATACGATTCCTTTGTCACCCCAAAATGAAAGAAGTGATCTCGTTGTTCTTGGTCCGTGAAAGTGCGATATTAGGCGCTCCAATTTTTTCTTTTTCTTTTGAGGCAGAACCTAAACCCATGCTCGAGGGATGGCTGTCTATACACATACAACTATCTTTTTCGCAGCAAATTTCCTCATAATGATCATAAACAGTTAGTCCTGGAATGGCCAAATGAGGCTTAGATGATCCAATCTCTACGGAGTAAACTTGTGATTGATAAAAGATCCCAAATCACCGGAAAATTGTCAGGCCAAATTTAAGAATCCAAGTAGAGTTTTAAAACGAGACAAATTAAATGGCGGGTGTGAAAATCACTCAACAAGTGCCCATATTCATCACTGTCGGAATTGGGTTCAACTTTTCCGCAACTCCTTCCCATCAGTGGGCCCCTGACACAAGAAATTCCTCTCTCTCTCTCTCTCTCTCTAAGATGTTTGGAGTACTCTTAACATTATTCTCGTCAAACTTAAACCTAACTAAAATAAATGATACCAAAGTTAAAACTCGTGGCAAAACCATAATCGTGAGTTTTATAGAGGCCAGTCAGCTGAAATCCCAAATTTCTTCAGTTCATGATGGTGAATTCGATCGTAGCCAATCGCGAAACAACTGGACCAACTAAGAAGTTGCTTCTAAGAAAGCATTAGCAACAGAGATTGGCCACTAAAAATGTCAACATTCATACTGAACGACAATGGATCAGAAGAAATCTGGCCACTTTTCAAGCACAGATGGATTTCTGTCTGCAATAGTATTCCAGTTTCAATATACAAAATCTTTTTCCCCCAGTTCCAAGGATCCAGAAACAAATATTACCTTACCAAAGCTCATAAATAAAAACCTTATAAGATGCAAATGGACACAATTGAGTAATTTACCTTTCTCTTTCTCCCAATGCAGGTTGTTTGGAGGTTATTTCAAGGTGCTATACCTATTTGTACCATGCTTTGCCCAGTGGTCCTTCAGATCAAGTGGCGCGGAGTATAGGTCCCTCCCCTCGGCGGCGAGGCGATTAAGCAACTTTCGGAAGGCACTTCCGCTCATCTTTCTCCCACCAACCCTGGTGTATCGCTTATTTGATACCTGAGGCAATGGATACATTGACATTGTAGTTGTGCAGCAGGCAGATTGCCACCCCCCACTCCCCCATTTGTAGCATGGCTGGGGTGTTCCAGTGCAGGAGCAAACTGGGACAGGCATGGAAGTTTCGTCGAAGCTTATTTGGTTCAGACTTAGATTGTCTTTCCATTCCACAAGCTGCCTATCTATATCCTCATCGCTTTCCAAATTATGACCGCTGTGCCAACCATTTGGTGAAGGGGGCATTATCTGCTCAACTATCCCTTCGGCGCGCCTTTTCGAAGTATTGGCAGACTTGACTGATGACTTTGTGAAGCTATCCTCCTTTTCCTGCTTCACTTTCCTGGTTTTGGAAGTTTCAGAAGCAACTTCTGGTATATTGAGGGTGTGACTACTCGAAGTTTCTCTGGGACTAAATGCAACATCAGCCATGTGACCCATGTCTGCATATCGCATTTGCTCCAGGTAATGCAGGTCTTTTGCTTCATCAGCAATGCCGTCGACACCCGAATCAGAGAACATGTTGTCTATTGAGCATTCCCGCTCCTGCAGTGCAGCAATGGCCTCGTCTCTCTCTTTCATGGCAGAATTGCGTTCTGAAATTGCTGCATCCCGCTGAAGCATGGCCATGTCTCGCTCAGAAAAGGCCCTCTTTCTCTCCTCCAGAGCCATGTTCCTATCCCGGATGGCAGCATCTCTTTCAGCCATGATGGCCATATACGTCTTTATACTTAAGGGATTGTGGTCCTGCGTAAGAGCAGATAGAGATCATTCAGGAAGTATAACGATGAAGACTAGATTAGACGAAAAAAATTGAGAGGGAATCCTTCTTGTGGAGCGGCTATAAACCTATAATGACCAATATTAAGCCGGAATTTCACCTTATGATAGAATTATTTACTATAATTTTTAGTAAGGATTGATGTACACGTGTAATGTTAGAACAGCTTGAAGAAAAGCATAATATCGTACCATCGCATTCTAAGGAGGTGAAGCTAGCAATCCATTCTTGAGAAGGCAATTTCTGCAGAAGAAAATGACAATATTATGGGTTACACTGGAAAGAACTTCAAAGAAGATACAAAACTTCAAGCCTATTGTGCATAAAAGGATGCCAACGCCAGTTCAAAATTTCTCCACCGAAAAAAAACCCCAAATTATTGTACCACAGAACAAGCATTAGCAATCAGAAAGCTGTTTATTTCTATGAGTAACACGTGTCAAGTATCTACATGATAGCAAATGTCGCCCGTTCCTTAATGTTTTACACTCCTAAAATATTCAAGTCAAAGCTCGAAACATACAAGAGAGCTGGGAACAGTGACTTCATAGATCAAACAACTTCTTAAGCAAGAAAATCAAACATGCAAATAAGACACAGAAACATTCACACTATATTACCCAAATACTCGCAATCCCTTCGACGAATTTGCAAGCTATCCCCCTCTCTCTCTCACACATGCTCACAAACTACTCCCTCCTTGTCAAGAAACGAGTCGGCCTGTTTTCAAAATGTATAACTTAATATGAGTTCAAAGAACAACACATTGCAGAAAGTGACTTACTATATTTTCTTTAATCTTGTAGTTGTGAACGCTTGCAATCATATTAGAAAGAGTTTCAAAGGTGCAAAACAGTAGAAACACAACTCTTTTACAAGACAACCTAAGAGTCTATAACAAGACTCTTTGAGACAGATTATTTATAAACTTCTCAGGTTCAAGTCCACCATGAAGAAACAACATTGACATTTATGTTTTGCACTAGTAGCAGTCCGGGGAGGAAATCGGGAACCCTAATCAGATTGATGGAAGCTAGCATTATATTTCCAAGCAAACACAAGCTGATGAAGTTTGTAAGCTAATTAACATGGCAAAGCAGAAATCACAAGTTAATACATTCTGAAATTTAAAGTCGGCAGCTTTTCTACTCTGCCAACATAGCTCAAACTAAGCATTGTTTGCCTAAACAGATATCTAACTTAACCACAGCTTGAATCTCTTCCGCATTCGACATTTACTGAACATTTACTAGTACTGATTATTTAGGTTTTCCATAAACATATATCATAACTTATGATTCACTTCAAAATTCAACATGCTTTCAACTCTGCATTTTGCTCTTGATCTAATGAATGAAAACCTACAAAATTCCCACGCTTTTCACATAGGTGAGATGTGAAAACCCAAATTTACACACGCAGAAGATCGGAAACCTAGCTTCACACTATGCAGCTAAAAACGCTAAAATAACGAAATGAACAAGCGAACAAGCAGATCGATCGGATAACAGAATGCCAAGCTTAAAACAGACAATCTCGAACTCAATGAAACGACTTACAAGCGAGATGCAGAGCTGAGATAGGCGTAGAATAAGACGACGAGATTAATCCGCAGCTCTGCTCGCCGGAGAGAGAAGTTGAACCGCCGAAGCTCTTTCTTCCTCCCTCTGCCTGAAAGCGCGCCGAGCTCCTCCGTTTACCTTCCGATAGCAATCTCGGATAATTATTGGGAAGATGATCCAAAACGCCGACGTTGCAAGGTTCAGAGTGTTCAGACTACGGCGTTTTGGCGTGATCCCAACGGCCGGATTGGGCTCCGATTTGCAAAGTTTCTTACAAAGGTCGCGTACTAAACGGTGGGTCAGCGGTCGAAGTTTGAAGTCTGAATCGTGTGGTCTACTACATTTCAATTATTGCGGTTTGACCCTGAATAGTTTAAGAAAGTAACTCCTGGGTCCAATTTATATAGTCTTCAGGGGCATTGAGAACATGATTGACTCTAATTTGACCATGATATTAAGATTTAACGTGTATCTAGGGAGAAAATGTTATAAATATCTTTAGTATGAGTAGTGGTATTCAGTTATGTAATTATAACGGTTTTGGCATTTTGCGTAATAATTAATGTAAATGTTATAAATATCTTTATAAAATTTGGTTTATAATTAGTGGCATGATATTTGCAATAACCGTTTCGATATTTGCAGTAATATTTTCTTGTGAAAAGTCTAAAATACCCTTAACACTTAAAAAAAATAAAAAAATACCGCCGGCGCCCGGTGGTATTTCACCCCCCCCCCCCCTTCAATATTTGCAGTAACCACCGGGCGGATCTTCGCCAATCCGGTAAAAAATTCACATTTTCGATAAAAATACTAATAAATTCGGACATAATACAACTAAAATAATCAAACCAACTATCTAAAACAATATCGCAAAACATTTTAACTTTAGCCACTAACCTTTTTCTGATCCAAGTTGTCTCGATTTTTATCCGATTTTGTGATTCCACCCGGCTCTGCTTTGCAAGAATTACTAAACGGAACAGAGCCCATGAGTTGCTTTTTCAATTTTTATTTTTTATTTTTTTTGCAGCCCGTGGTTTTTAATTTTTTTTTGCCCAGGGGCATTTTTGTCTTTTTACAGGGGAATGTTACTGCAAATATCGAAACGGTTATTACGAATATCAATTCCGTATAATTAATACGGGGTTTGTCAGTTACAATGCTAGTGTTGATCTTCTATACTCATTTTAAAGATAAAACTTTAAACTGGGCGAATTACGGGCCTGTTCTTTTTGGGCGTTTTAAAAACGATTTTGAAAACAAGTTTTGAAAAATAATTTTATAATGTAAAAAGTGTATTGAAAATGTAAAAAGTAGATGCTAAATAGTAAAAAGTTGTATTGAAAATGATGAAATATGATTAAAATATATTAAATTTACTGTTGAAACCAAAACCGTTTTCAAAACGAAACAAAAAGAACAAGCCCAAATTATTTATCTCCCTTGAGGTTTGGTGAAATTACAAGTATCTCACTATAATTTTAGAAATTATAAATACATCTCTGTTAGTTATGGATGAGAACGAAGACAAACTTTCATGAGCAAGTCCATGATCGGTTCGGTAAAAGTTTATTTAAAACTCATTTATTCAATAAAATAACTAACATAAGTGAAACTTTATACTTGATTATTTAATAAATGATTACAGTTTGAGTGCTCTAAATCTTGGCTCGACTCAACTCGATATCACCTTTATTGTTCGTGAAAAAGTAAACATAAAACAAAAAAACTTTTAAACAGTTCAAGGATTATTTGTAATTTCTAAACCACATGGAGTTAATTTTAGCAAACCTCACGGAGGTAAATGTAATTCGCCCTTGTAAAAATGCAATAGTCATTCTCATTTATTTGTCAAACTTCCCCGATGCTTAATCAAATTACGGATCAATCTTCATGATTTTCGAAAATTACAAATACATTTATGAATTATTCAAACGATTTTTAATTTATGTTTATTATTTATTAACACTAAGGGCTAAGGGTGATATTGAGTTAAGTCGGGTCGAGCCGAGGCGATCCGAGATTTAGGGTGCACAAACTTTGATACTTTGATCGTTTATTAAATAATCGAATCTAAAATTTGTTCATGCTCGTTTATTTATTTAAAAAATGAGCACAAGATGAACCTTTATTGAGCCGATCCTAAAATTATTTGTGCAAGTTTATGTTCGTTCACAGTCATAACTAATATAGATCAAATTTGTAATTATATCGAGATTGGATTTGTTTTCAACTATTGTATGCCTGTTACTGAAGCCTTTACTTTTGTTCATTACATAATGACTGAAGCTAATTTAGTTTCGTCAATCCGCTGTTTATTGATGATCCTAACGATCTCCTCCCGTCGATCAAGGCCATTAAGGTTAGCTGCTGGAAGCTTGTTTCAAAACTGTTCTTGCGGTTATACATAAAGCATATTAAACGAAAAATATCTTACGGAGTCTTGTCCTAAAATCCCACGCGCAGTATGCAGGCTGACCAGCGATTACTAGCAGATCAGGACTAAACCAGAAAGATATTTTTAATTTCCAAAAATCACTGATTCATAATTTAACCAAATCACAGGTCGGTCCGCCCTTTTCATTTCAAAAAAGTATTATGCAAATCCAAGACTATTACTCAAAGGTAATTGTGGCTGGCTGGTTCGTTAAGAGGTTTTAAGAGAAGTTTAGAAATATATGTTTTCTAAAATTTGAAAATATGCCAACGAACAAATGAGACAGAAAAAAAAAAGTTTTTGAAAACTATGTTTAGTACGGAATATTAAAAAGCAATTTCTCCAAAATCTTGTCTGGTAAGAGAATATGCAGCAAACAAGATTTTTCCTCAATATTTCAATGTAAAAACTATTTTTTGCGTCACAAAAAAAAAAAAAAATTGAAATCAGGTTTTGGAAAACAAAAATTTGGGTTTCCAAACAGTTTTTAAATCTAAGAATCAAATCAAAACTACTTATAAAATCTCCGAACGAGTTATACCTGTGATTTTTATATAAAAAAAGGAAAAAAGACACGTTTCTAATTGCAATAAAGGAAATTTTATTACGTAACTATTGCCCATTCCACCATTGATTTGAAGATGAACGCAAGACAGCAAAATCATCATACCAACTACTGATGATTGATTTTATTGAAACAGGGATCATATTTCTTCTTCTTCTTCTTCTTGTTTGATTCTTAGTATCTTTCTTTTTCAACGTCAATATAATGTTGCAAATGCTGCATTTGATCTTAGAACCACCAGTGTTCTTGCAGCATCAATGTTTACAATCACAACCTGGACAACCTTTTACGTTTGATGCCTTCAAATGACCATCAAATCTCAACCATTTCGTCCCAAACCACCCACATTACGACCGGAACTTTCCGAACTTCATCCCGGTAAAAAATCCACGTCCAGATCCCCAACAATTCCGTCACAATGATCCCCAAATCCACCCGGAAAAAAACACATCGGTGGCGGCAGAGTAACAGCGCCCCTTGTATCCGACTGTTTCGTTTACATCAGGATAAGATTGGCACATCACAATCCGACCCACGATTTCATCAACGATGGGATATTTTCCACGTGTACGTCCCGGATTTCTCAAGCCCATATTCCTCAATCCGGGTCATTTCTAACGGACCAATCAGAATTAGAGTTCGTTATTCCACAGAGATTGCTCCCTCCTATAAATTCCGAAAAAACTGCTTTTCGTGTTATTCAGAGTTGATCACGTCGTCGTTGATACTTTGCTAAGAGTGTTTAATTTTGCGTGATGTCGGGTACAGAAGAAGTGGAGAAAACTAACGCCGAGCTGCCTCCGGCTGAGGCTCCGGCGCCGGAGAAGCCTGCAAAAGAGAAGAAGCCAAAAGCTCCTAAGGAGAAGAAGCCTAAAGCTCCCAAAACGGCTACTCATCCTCCTTACTTTGAGGTGATTAAGCTTGTTCGAGAAGATTCTGTGGAATATTTCGATCGGTTTATGAGTTAATTTATTTGCGACGTTTCTCTAATTTAATTCATCTATGCAGATGATCAAAGAGGCGCTTTTGGCGATGAAGGAGAAGGGCGGTTCGAGTCCATACGCGATCGCTAAGTTCATGGAAGAGAAGCATAAATCAGTGCTGCCTGCGAATTTCCGGAAAATTCTAGGGCTTCAACTGAAGAACTCTGCAGCGAAGGGCAAGCTAATCAAAATCAAAGCTTCCTACAAGTTGTCCGAAGCGAAAAAGGCGACTGACGCCGTGAAGAAGCCAAAGGCGGCGGCCAAGGCTAACGCGGAGAAGACGAAGCCAAAGCCTGTTGTCCCAAAATCCGGCGCCAAAACTACAAGAGCTGCTGCGAGGAAGAAAACTGAAGCTTCGCCCAAGAAGCCAGCCAAAAGGGTTAGGAAAGCGGCGGCGGCGGCGAAGCCGAAGCAGCCCAAGTCGATCAAGTCTCCTGCGGCTAAGAGAGCCAAGAAAGCCGCCGCTGCGTAAGAGAGTAGGAATCTATATGTATATATAATCTTGGGATAGGAATAATATCACAATAAGTGCTTTTGTTTTCTGTACTTAGGAACTGTTCATATGGGGAAATGCAGTTCTGTAGCAGTGGTTTTGTCTTGTTTAGGCTCTGTTCTCTTGTGGCTTTGGTAGAGAATTATCCTTTTTTTTTTCCAAAACTTTACACAAAAAAACAACTTCACTTTTTCAACAATTTAAAATTAAAATTTTAAAATTTCCTCTAAATACCTACTCACATAAATTCAAAAAATAACACAATCATTATACTTTTTTATCTCTCACCTACATAATTTCCCAAAAAAAACTTCTCTCCAAAAAATTTCTAACAAAAAACTTCCCTCTAATAAAATTTCTTCTACCAAAGTCACAAGAGAACAGAGCCTTAATGTCTCCTATGATGTTAGAATTTTGGGGTTAATGGAACGAACAAATGAATGAATTAGACTTTACTGTTTGGGGTATGATATTTGCAGTAATCGTTTAGATATTTGATCGCCGGTGATGGTTTCCAAAACTATCGCCGGCGACAGTTTAGCCGGCGATGGTTTTGGCGATGGTTTTACCCAAAACCATCGCCAGCGACCAGCGATGGTTTAGGCCAAAACTATCGCCGGTAACCGGCGATGGTAAACACACCCCCCTCCCTCCCCCCTCAGTTTGATATTTGCAGTAATCACTGGGCGGATCTTCGTCAATCCGGTAAAAAATTCACATTTTTGACAAAAATACTAATAAATTCGGACATAATACAACTAAAATAATCAAACCAACTATCTAAAACAATACCGCAAAACATTTTAACTTTCGCCACTAACTTTTTTTCGATCCGAATCGTCTCGATTTTTATCCGATTTTGTGATTCCACCCGACTCTGCTTTGCAGAAATTATTAAACGGAATAGAGCCGGTGAGTTTCGATATTTTCAATTTTATTTATTTATTTATTTTTTGCAACCCTCAGGCTGCATAATTGGTTTTTATTTATTTTTTGCTCAGAGATATTTTTGTCTTTTTACAGGGGAATCTTATTGCAAATATTAAAACGGTTATTGCGAATATCAATTCCGTACTTTTTTTCTGTGGAGCATCAATATCTGTTCTTGATTCCTTGAATTGTTTGATTTGATTGAAGCTGTCTTTGTTTGGGACCCGTCGGCCATTGTTGAGGTGACAAGTTGTTTGTCGGCAAGTAATGTTGTGGTTGGACAATTTATTATTCGCATGATTTTGATGGGCTTTGAAGTGGAGTGGGATTCCCATTCTGCGTTGGTGGTTTTCTGATTCCTTAGTTGTTGGCAACATTTGCTCATCACAGAAGATTCAAGCTTTCTTTTCTCTCCACGTAAAGGCGAGGTCTTTTTCGGAGAAGTGGACTAAATTTGCTCTTGTTCATGCGCAAAATGGGAAAGAACATTCTCTTCCGGAATGTTCTTGTATGGGCTTTTTAAACTAACAAGTGTGGGCTGTAGCCCTAAACTGATGAGTATTATTTACTTTTTTAAAATTCGATACGCAAATTTTTTTCTTACGAAAGAATGATGCCCACAATACAAGTTTTGTGGGTGCAACTTTACTTCTGTGTATGGAAGTAGCACGATTTTGGAATCAACTTTCGAAAGAATTATTGTGCAGTCTAGTTTGATACATTTAGAAATGTTACAAAAACGTATTGAATAGTTTTTCTATAAATCTTGGCGAACAGGAATAGGAGATTAGTGGTATACTACAAGGGTAAAGTTGGAATATGGTCCACTATGCCTCGTCCAATTAGCACGAGGATCCAATATCAATTAATGGATCGATTATGGGCTATAACGTTTTAGGCCTCTAGGTCAGATCAAAGCCACAATGTAAGCCCAATAATCACCTCTCGATATCAAATAGTGGCATAGTAATAACATAACTTGTTTGCCGTTTGTACTCACTTGTTCAATTCGAATTATATTTAATAATTGTGGTAATGTTGAAAGTCTCGCTCGGCATTATATGAGACATACTACATATGTATAAATGTATTGATTGATTTAAAAAAAATGCATTTGTGTGTGCTTCTATAAATTTGATTTCGCTTAATTATGTCTCTATTCAAACACTAATAGTGCAAGTTATTTAATTATTTATCCAGGGTAACTCTTGTTTCTGTTTTTTCTTTCTTAAATATTAAACACGGATTTATTTTTATTTTTTCATATATTTTTGTTTATAAGTTAATTTTTACATTTTAGTTGCAATAATATAAAGTACTGCGATTTCCTTTCGGATTGGTGGAACAGTACTCCCTCCGTTTCATTAGAAGATATCATATTCAAAAACATCTAATAAAACAAATAGTGTCAAACTACAAATATTAAGTGTTGTAACTTAGCATTAATAAAAAGGTGTACATGTATAAAAGTTGATTCTTTCGAGTTGGTGTCTAACTTAACTATTGCTTAAAAAAAAAAAAAAAAGAAAGGTTGCGCAACTTCTCAAAGCCCGCTATTTCCCCTCCACCTCCTTCCTCCAAGCGTCGGCGGGCCGCCGCCCGTCCTATGCATGGCGCTCCCTTTCGGCCCTCCTCCCAGGCCTATGTAGGCGGATTGGGGATGGCCGGTCAACTCGCATATTCACTGACCCATGGCTACCTTCCCCGCCATACAGGATCGTCTCGCCTCCGCTGGATGGGACAGCGAACCTCCATATATCTTACCTCATCAGCCACAGCTCGAGGAGTTGGAACACACAGAGGATAAGTCAGCTCCTCTCGATCGCGGAAGCAACCGCAGTCCGGAGCATCCCGCTATCGACTAGGGTCAGTCAGGACATATGGCCCTGGGGCCCCACGCAGGACGGTAAGTATGTAGTTAAATCGGGATACAACATCGCCCTTATAGCTGTGTCGTCCCCCCATGCAGGTCACATAGCCTCCAGTAGCAGTGGCACATCCCCTACCTGGAAGAAAATATGGAAGCTCAACATCCCGCCCAAGGTACTACATTTTCTATGGCACGTCTGCACAGATATTCTCCCAGCACCCATAAATCTCCAGAGGCGCCACATCCTAGTTGGGACAGAATGTCCCCTTTGCGGGTAGGACAACGGGCAACTCGCCCACCTGTTTTTTCTATGCCCCTACGCCCACCAGGTGTGGAATGGCTCTCATATGCTCCCGGTGATCCGGGCCACCGAACAACCACACACACACCTCTGGCTCTGGGACCTACTGGAGACCTCAGCCCACGGGGACCTTGAGACCTTAGGAATGACGATGTACCACATTTGGAGGGCCCTGGAACCTGAGGATCTTCGAGGATCAGGCACCCCAGGACCCACAGGGCCTTGGCTCCTTCGCGCGCCGATGCTTGGACGTATACCAGAGAGCCCAACGCTCGGAGACTCCCCCGAGTCAACCTATAGCCACCCCATCTCCGCCTGGAGACACCATACTATACTTTGATGCTGTTGTGGACACCCCCTCCCTTAGGGGTTACGCAGCGGGCTATTGCATCTCCGCCTCCTCAGGTTGGCTATTCGGCTTCGTTAAGAACTTGCCAGGCATCGTCTCAGCCCCTATAGCAGAAGCATTGGCTGCCAGGGAAGCATTACAGCTGGCCGAGCACCTCCATATCACACCCACGAGTATGGTAGGGGACGCCCATGCCATTATCTACCAGGTGAACAGGTAGTCTGAGGACCGCTCTGACCTCGGGGCAATCTTAGAGGACATCAGGAGTAGCCTGTCCCGCACTTCACTTGCCTCAATTCATTGGGTAAACATCATTGCCCATAGCTTAGCTAAGTTCGGCAAAACTCACCACCTCGACTCCTACTTTTGGGAGCAACCCCCTGACTGTATCTCTCACGTTTACCCGTTCCCACCATCTTAGTACAAGTTTTGCTTTTACCTTCAAAAAAAAAAAAAAAAAAAAAAAAGTTGATTCTTTTATTCTTTTATTAGTCTATTGGACAGTTGGACTTGGACCCAAGAAAAATATATTTATAAGACGAGGACTTAAAGGTTATAATATAAAATAATTTTAGTGGTCTATGTGCAATTAACCGGTTCAGAATTTTATTTTCACGCGAATCATCAGTTTATTTAAGCGGTCGTTGGCAACGCGAACTCAAAAACTATCCAAATAATCAAATCGTTGAACGAGGCAGACTTCTCTCAGGTAGCGCGAAACTTCGAAACCCTAGGTCAATTTCTTTATGCGTTCTGTAGTCGAATTTTGATTTTGTGATTAATTAAACTTCGAGACATTTTTGCAGAGTCTTCCGGATCACCATGGCTCGTACGAAGCAAACGGCTCGCAAGTCCACCGGAGGAAAGGCACCCAGGAAACAGCTGGCCACCAAGGTTTCTACGTTCCTTGCCTCCGAATGAATTCCATTCATGTTATTTGTTTAATTCCAAAGTCTTTGAGTAATTTAAATTCATTCTTGACTGTTTGAGTTCGCGTTCAAGTTCCATAAGGTCTTCTATATGTTTTAATTCTATCAGAAAGTTATAGTTTTTTCATTCTTTTTGGCGTTAATCGATCCGTGAAACGCTTTGACTTTTTATTTATAGGTAGCGATTTACCAATTTTGTAGATAGATTAGTGTTTAAGGGGAATGTAGTTGGAGTTTGTTCATAGAGTGATGAGGCCACTTTTTTTTATTTTTTATTTTTACGTATGCCTGTATTTTTTTAGGTTTTTCCAAAATTTCTGAACTAAATTACAACTTGCTTATTTGTTGAGAAAGCTTCTTTTGTTATATTAAGATTGTATTTGTAGATTTATTAGCTCAGGACAAAGCTAATAAGCTATGATCATGAACCTGAGGGGCACTGGGGGAATATTAACTTAGTAGGTGACACTTTAGTCTTTAAGATGGTTGGGGAAATGAATTTATTGATTATATCTTCTTCATTTCAATCCATAAATGAGCTTTGGTTGTTATCGCAAAACCTTGTGACTGCTCTGTTATTCGTTAAACTGTAATTGTTACGTTAGCATTAGTTATAGCTCTTATTTTTTTTTATCTATGACGGCTAAAACCTGTCGCTATATCTTTGGTTGTACACGTGCTTGCAAAATTAATGTTAATCTGCTTGTGCATTCGAACACAGTAATTTTGTTTAGTGCTGATTAGTGTTTCGTGTGTAGGCTGCTAGGAAGTCTGCACCAACAACTGGTGGAGTAAAGAAGCCTCACCGTTACCGACCTGGAACCGTTGCACTCCGGTACCTAGTTTTCTCATTCCATACCTCATCTATGAGAGCTGTTACTGGAATTTTGCTCAAAACATTGTCTATCTGTTTTTTGAAATCTGTTTGTTGGAGTGAATCTCAAGTCTGTCTTTGTGCTATGTATACAGTGAAATCAGGAAATATCAGAAGAGCACTGAGCTTTTGATTCGTAAACTACCTTTTCAGAGGCTTGTTCGTGAAATTGCTCAGGATTTCAAGGTGGTTTCATAGGCATTTCCTTTTCCTTCTTTTTTCCCCATAATATACATGTACTTGAAATTGTCCTTAATATTCAATCAAATTTCTAGTTTCATTTTCATCTAACATCTGGAAAACATTGTGCTCTTTTTTCAGACGGATTTGAGGTTTCAAAGTCATGCCGTGCTTGCACTACAAGAAGCTGCTGAGGCCTACCTTGTTGGTCTTTTTGAAGACACAAATCTTTGTGCTATCCATGCCAAGAGGGTTACTATCATGCCCAAGGATATCCAGCTTGCAAGGCGTATCCGTGGTGAAAGGGCATAAATATTAATTTTACTGATTGGTTAGATTCTTGTTTGTGCACTGCAAGTCTGCAAATATCAAGTTTAATATGTCTACTAAATTTGGTTCATCTATGAGTTTATTGCGAATCAATGTACTCACTTTCTGGTTGACAAATGTACAAACTATGTTTGTTCTCTTCAATGTAGTTTCTTGTTTTTCCTTGCCTAAAAATAACCTTCTGCCTCTTAGTTGGAACTTGGAAACTTTCAGGGTGTTGCACTGTCTGCATTCTAAAAGTCCTACTGGTGGCTTCTTCTATGCCTGACTCTTAATCCAATTATTTCGTGAAGTGTTGGAATATAATTTTTCATTGTTTGTTTTTCTATAATCATGCTTTGGTGGGTGCCAGCTGCTTAAGGCTTAGATTTCATTTTTCTGTGATTCAGAATAAGCGTTATCCCAATGCTTGTTGTGACAGTCCAGATAACTTGCTGAAAAGCAAATTTTCATGAAATGTCCTCGTTATGTGACTAACTCTCCGATTTTGCTTCTTTCTTTCTTTCCATAACTTTGGAAAGACCTTAAGCCAGACTTGATGCTCACGCCCTTTCTTCCTTGGCATCACCATCTGTAGTTGGTTCTATCCTCAAGCTTTACCACCTCTTTGCTGACCAGTTAGACATTGTTTTTACGAGAAAAAGTAGGTGGTGGTTGAGAGAAAGGGGGTGGAAGCAAAATTTTCACTCTGGACCAGCTTGATTGTCTTTGTGCCTAGTTGTTGGACTTAGATTTATTTGAGGTTCTCTTTTTTCATAGCACAGCATAGAAAAATCCTTCTGTTGCTGGATAGGATGCTTAACAGCTAGAGTCATGTATCAGCTTGGGTGGAAGTTCAGAGTTTACAAAAATGCCCAAACATATTTGGATCAGGATGCTCTTTGTTGGGTTTCAATTTCTGGGATGTGGCTTTATTAGGCCTTCTTTAGGTTCCGTTACCACTTCTGTTGATGGGGGGTATGTTTGCATAATTTGTGGTTGAAATGTGTTACTGTGTCTTATGCCTTCAACTCCAATGTGCTCTCCGCCATAAGACATATGAAGCAACATTTTGTCACATTTAAAGATGTTGTGTAATAGATAGCCTCTTTTTCATGCACTGTGGGATGGGTGAATACTCTGTAGAAGCATCCCAAAGGGATGAGGTGTACTCGAGGTTTCAAGTCTTATTCTTGAAAGTTGAACTTGTAAAGCGTAGTGGTTTGGTTGGTTTCTGTAATACTGTTTGTGTTGCGTTGTTTGCTTACCACACATTTCCCAGTGGAGCTTTACCCCTGCCCTTTTGCTCTTAATCAAGCCCTTGGAAGTGTGTGTAGCCAGATGATGTTGGAGGTGCTTTTGCTTTGATAATGACATAATGAACATTACTTAGTTTTTTCAGCAGGTGGTATCAGGTGTGATCTATCTGAATATTACTTCCTCCGTTCTTTTAAAGAGTCCTCTTTGAAGTTATACCTTGCGACTCATAAACAGTTGTACCACTGGACTCTGTTAGTGGAACGGAAGGAGTATGTGCTAGTACCGATATAATGCAATTGTGTTTCTATGCAAGACAGTTGAAGTACTTGATGAATAAATGTTGGGATTGAGTTATGCAGTAGTCGGGGAGCTAGGCTGGTTTTAACCTTTTTGTTGTGTGTCCTAATCTTATCTTTGCATGAAAAGGTCATCAAAGTTATGCCAGTTGATAACTGTTGCGTGCCATCATAAGAATCATTGTTCTCTCAATGGAAGCTTGTTATAGTCAACCTTGATACTTATTAGTAGCATCCATGTTTTTATCTTTCTCTCTCTTTCTTTTCACAAATGTCTCAACCTTGACAGCATTAGATGCTAATGCTCCTCCTACCCGGAAACTTGTGGTTGGCCTTTGTGTTAAAAGGTATCATTTCTTTTCGATTCTCACTTTGGTTGGTTCTTGCCTAATGTTTTGTGGGTCATGGAAGTTTAGCAATTCAAAGGATTGGAATTGGCTATAATATTTCCGTCCCATTAAAAAGAGGTCTGGTGGTACAACTGTGACTCTTTATAATGGATGATAAGCAATTTGATTTTGCCTTTTGTGTCGATCGGATTAATGATTTCATTGTTGTGTCTGAGACACTGTTAAGTTTGTTAAGTAGAATGCATTATCTGAAAAGTGGTATAATCTGCAGGAGTTGTTGATTGGTAAATACTAAAAGGAGGTATGGCATAATTAAGCACTTTGTAATTGTGTCTGTTAAGTTGAATGCGGAAAAAGCACCATACATAGACTAATGTTGTTTGATTCTTCTTCGGTTTAAGTTCAAACTAAGTCATTATAGCACTTTTTTTTTTTTTTTTTCTTTTTCTTATCAATAAAAGTTGAATGCGATAATAACAAGGTTGACAAGCTGTTGAAATGAGAAGTTCCAATTTAGACTGCAGTGTGGGCTGCGTGGCTGTGTTTCTTGATTTTCTTATTCTTCGGTTGGTAACTACTTCTACGAGGGTGGCAGTAGAATAGAAACCCAATTACGACGCTTTCCACAAAGATGGGTTAGGCATGCTTGTGTGTAATTATCTTTTGTTTTATTACCCGAGTGGAGATCCTCTGTATTCAAACTACAGTGTTAAATACAATTTACTCGCCTATTATATTGGTGTTTTCCATTCTAATTTGAGATTGGTGAATCGCATGTTAGAACATTCCATTATAGTGCATGCCATTCTTTTTGACCATTTAATCTTTGGTTGGAACTTTATGGGGACAAATTCGTTAGCAGAGTTTAGTACTGGCCGAACTGCAGATATTGTAGCTGTTTGGCTACGAATCAAATTGGAGTTTTTTTTTTTTTAGATTAAAAATTGGAGTTTATAAAGCAGCAAATAGCCCTTAGGCTGTTAGTGTTAGGCACTTGGCCCAACCTCATTGGGTTTTTGTACATCACAACTTTTTTGCCTATTTATGTAACAACATTAAAAACTAGTAGGGTACTAATAGCGACCCTACGTCCCCCAAAATAAAAAGAAAAGAAATGGATCCTCATGTTTTGGTATAATTGTGAAAATGGATCTTAATATTGTATAAAATTGCAAAACACCTCTATAAGTTTAAAGATTACAATTTTTTTTGAAATATATTACCCCTTTCGTTTCATGAAAAGGGTTCGGTTTGAAAAATATACAACTTATTATATATAAGAAGACACAACATCTAAAAATAAGTAATTTAGCACCACGTATTCTATTTATATTCTTATTTTTTAAATTAATTGTGGACCTCATATTATTATATTTGTAAAAGTGTGTTATTTAAATAAATTTAAACTAAACTTTTTTAGTGGAATAATTTTTGTTTTTGAAAATGAACCGTGTGTATTGGACGAAGGGAGTACAATTTATTGTCCATTAGAATCTGTTTTGTAATTTTTATGCTCCACGTGGTATGGTATGTTTTTATAGATTTACACTCCACAATTCATTTTTACAATGAACAATTCAGAAGATGATCAAAATGTAACTATTAAAATAATAGTGTTTTTTTTTTGGTTGTAATTAACCTAAATCTCAAGGGGGTGGGGGTAAATGTAATTGGCACAAGAAAGAAAGAAAGAAACGCTCTAATATTTGGGGTCTGTTTTTAAGTTTTGGTTTTGATTTCAACAGTAAATTTAATATATTATAATTATTTTTCATTATATTTTTTATATTATAAAATTATTTTTTTAAAATCAAAACTTAAAGCAAAATTCAAACCTTTTTAAAAGAACATGCCCTTGAAGTTAAGGAATGTGTAGCACTAGGAGGACAGGTGCCCTTTGGGATCATAGATTTGAAAGACAAGCATGGACGGTGGTAGCCTTCTTGTACAGCGCATGCTAGACAACTTCTGGACCCACCAACCCAACCCCCCTAACTCAGATAACATACAGATATGTAGGCCCTGTTTGTTTTGATTCTCAATTTGAGAAAAGTTTTAATTTTATAATAAATTTTCATCATTTTCAATACACTTTTTTATATTTTTCAATACATATTTTTACATTCCAATACAATTTTAATATTATAAAATCAAAATAAATCTCAAAACCATATTTTGGAAATCATACCAAACATGCCCATAGTTCCTCTTTAACCATGTCGAAGGTGGTAAAAATGGAAGTGAAAGTAATCTGTTTTGAACTAGCTTGGAGTTTTCGGCTTTCAAAACCAAAACAAGGAGGAGGGTTCCGTTAAGTTTACAGTTATCTTAAAACGTTGTCAAACTTCATAGTTTACGGATAGAATGCCCGAAAGTAGTGTCTGCAAATTCCAGCGAAACACAAGCGGCAGCACGCGTGAGATTGAGATGTATCTAATTAGTTCCTTTGGCATTCATACTGTCTTTTCCCGATTTATAAAATAATTAAGCTCATGTATTTAGGGTTTAATTAATTATAAGCTAGCTTTGTTAATTAGTTTTGAGTAGTTAATTAAGTAGATGGAGCCTCAATGTCGGAGATCGATGCCAAAAAACAAAAAATTTATCCTGCCCTGTTTGGTATGATTTTCAAAACATGGTTTTGAGATTTATTTTGATTTTATAATATTAAAATTGTATTGGGAATATAAAAAGGTGTATTGAAAATGATGAAAAATTATTATAAAATTCAAACTTTTCTCAAAACATGGTTTTGAGAAACTTGCCAAACAGGGCCTAGCCTCCCTCCACTGTGTAAAAAGGCATCAAACTTCTTCTTTTATTTTTTTTTCATTTCTTAAATTTTTTTGGACCAGTCTGTAAACGTGACTGCCGTATCATTAAGGTCCTATTCTTTACGTTTTGGTTTTGGTATTAACAGTAAATTTAATATATTATAATCGTTTTCATCGATTATAATATAACTTTTTTACAGAATAGAACTATTTTTCAAAAACCAGTTTTCAAACCCATAAAAAAGAATAGGCCTTAACTCCAACGACCCTCTCATAATGTTTTTGAATCACCAGAATAAACAATAGCTGGAATAGCTCAGTTGGTTAGAGCGTGTGGCTGTTAACCACAAGGTCGGAGGTTCAAGCCCTCCTTCTAGCGGGTAAAGTTTTTAATAATTTTTTTGCCATTTATGAATGGAAGACTTAACAAAAATGGTGTTATATATATATGGCAAATTTCATCCCTTTATTGTACAAGTTAGGCATGGCTGAGGGCACCAGTACAACAACTGCACTAGAGTTCAGAAAAGTGGGTTTTATTCCTTATGTTTCTATCATCGATCCTTGACAAATTATGTTTGATTTTGAAGGGTATAAAGTTGCAGCAAATCGATAGGATTGTTGTATGTTTAAGTCTTTAAGAGAAGTACCATTCATCTTTAATTAGGACCACTTGGGAGTTGCAGAAGAAAACGAATTCTTCTTCAAAATGCGAAAGCTAAAAAAAAAAAAAAACAGATAAACTTTCTCATCAGATCAGATCGATAGACGAAGGAATATATATATGATGAGCAGAGAGTCCAATAATTAATGGGGTTTATTTTTGCAGCTTTGAAAATTCATACTGAAAGCAGTAATTCTAGCTAGTTCATCACGGTAGCCATTCCCAGTCACTATCATCTCATTCCCTTCCTTAATGATGGACAGAATTTTTTCCATTTAGATACGACTCCACAAGGGCAGCACAGTAGAAGCAGCTCTTACATCCCTTTCCTTCTTTTTTCTGTTTTTATATATATTCATTCTTTGTCTATTGTAATTAATTTGTCTCCCTCCCTTTTTTAAGTTGTATCCATCTATGGTTCGCCCCGACCTCCCTCGAGATATTTTGTCTACTCTAACCCCGTCTTCCCTATCTAATCTCTCACGATTGGAAAGTAAGTCCCCATGTTGTAACATACTATATATATATGTCTGACCTTTTTGAAATCTCCGGTCTATTATAGTTATATCTTTCTTGACACGCAGGCAAAGGTGGTAATTCAGGTCACAAATGGGTTGACGAATCACTGTTAATGTGTCGAATTCGTGATGTATTTTCGTAATATGTCAGACATAACAAACCTTACATGTAGGTCTCATCCACTATCGTAAGAAAGTAGATAGAAAATCTCATCATGCTTCGAGAAAGGACCACATAGAAAAGAACTGCACTTTTGCAATATTCTTTATCGTAAAGGAGTGAGAGACAGAGCTTTGAGTTGCAATAATCTTTCATAAAATTCAAAACCACTTATGTTTACAAGATAATTTTTGCTGATCGATCGACCGATCTCCAGATTCCAGAACAGCAAATTAACTAATTAATAGTGAAAAAAAAAAGAAAAACATAAATCAGTTTTTTGACCCCCTAGTTAATTAATGGAAATATATTGAAGATCGATACTGATCATTTATCAAAAACGCAGATTCCAATATCGCAATCAGAGCTCGAACTCAAAAACCCATTCAACTTAGAAGAAGATCCTTCTTCCCTACCACCACTCTGAAACAGAAGAAATCCCAAATCCGAACAACTTTCATCATGATCATCGCCTTCGAACCCGTGAGCCGACGCCGAAACCGCCGCATGATCATGATCGTATTCATGGCTCAGCTGCGAAGCCACAAACTTGTCAAGGGCTCTCCAATCTGTAACTTTCTTGTTGCCCTCTTGATCTTCGTGAGTGGTAGGATTGTGGTCTGACAATAATGGAAACGAGCTCGACTTTTTCGCGAGTGGCATGGATGGGCTTTCGAGCTGAGGGAGCTGTACGTACGGATCAGAGTTGATGAAATTAGTCAAGTTTTCAGCTTGTTGATGATCATGAACTTCCCTCTTGCAGATGAAATTTTGGGATAAATAGGTTGATTGCTGATGCTGCTGCTGCCGCCTTGTAATGTAATCGAGAGGATCCACTATCGAGCTAACTCCGGTGCTTGTTTCGTCGTAGAAATAGCTTGAGTCCCACGTTTCACTAATATTGTTGTTTTTTGTTTGCCCTGTGGTTCTTTTCTTAAATGCTCGACATACCACCCATCCTTCTTCCTGCAATATCAGGGCAAGTTCGTTATAAGATGATTTTGAAAATATATTTTTGAAAAAATAAAATTTTAATGTAAACGAAGGCCTTAATTGTGCATTTAAATCCTGTAAGAATATTGTTCCAAAAAGAGAACTTTTTTTCTTTTCTTTTGTGTTCATAGGCTTTAGAAAAGTAGGGGAAATATAGTCAATGGTGCATCTGTGGAGGAGGCAGAAGAGGAGAAATAATGAATTAAAGAAGGTTCACACAGCACACCGAAAAAGTCACTTGGAGAAAGTATTGTATATTTTCATCATATATAATTTCTGTTTCTGTGATCACTGTTATGTTTTTGACTTTGAAGAACATCTATATATGAGTGCGGGATCTCAGAAAAAGAAACCTGCATGGAAATTGAAAAGCTCACAAAATTGGAAATCACGAGAGTTCAGATCCTCTCCTCAAGTTTCTATGTTTTATTCCGCTCAATGCCTAAAACTAAGCATACTCCCCTTGGGCAGCATAAAACAGAAAAATTTGGGTAGATGATCTGAACTCGGAAATATGGCCCTAGATCAGACTTACGAATCAAGAATGATCCTCACATAAATATTGGAATTTTTTTTTGGAACTTCTGATCTTGTTTAAGGAAGAACATGAACAAACTTAAACTAGAAAGAAAAAAAAAAAAATTTGAACTTTTGGGTACTTAATTTGCATTAGTGTACTTGCCTGAGGAGGGCCATTCTCTTCGGACTCGAGGCGGTACTCATGCATAATCCAGTCAGTCTTTTGGCCGTTCGGAGCCCTTCCTTTGTAGAACACAAGAGTTTTCCTCATGCCGATGAGTTTCGCCTTGTCATATATAGACTTATCTCGACCAGTTGCCTTCCAGAACCCAGCAATGGTGGCTCTATTCGTCCTTGTCCCCGTCGGATACTTCTTATCTTTGTGACTGAAAAAATACCATTCATTCTGTTCTTCGTATCCGATCCGGCATTTTTCTGCATCCATCAACATACCAAACTCATTAGAAGTCTACAAAACCCTACTACAGACTTTGTCCCGTTAAAAGAATCTAGTCGTATATATAATCATAAAGAGTCACAAAATGTAGCTAAAATGAAGTTTGGTGTAGTGTAAATGTACCTTGTAGATCCCAAGGTTCAATCCTGTAAAGATCAATGTCTCTAATAACATCGAGATCGATCTTCTGCGATGCGACCTTCTTCCTTAGGTAGTACCCTACGAGCTCTTCGTCCGTTGGATGAAATCTAAAACCTGGAGGAACACACGATTCTGCTGTATCCATCATGTTCTGATCCTGATCTTGACCTCACTCCTACATCCCATCAAATTCAACACCACCAATTAATTATGTACTATCATGTTTAAATCATAAGTATTACCAATCAAGAAATGACAAGTGTGTAGAGACAAAGAAGGATAAGAAATCATCATCAAACCATGCATGTGTATATATTATTATATATATAAATGGTGTTAAGCAACAATCAAGAACATCAATTTTCTAGAAGGTTTAGAAGCCCTTTTCATTAATTCATATTGGCTTTGAAATTTGTGATTATAATTAGCAGAATTGTAATAGAAGATATATGAGAGAGGCAGGGGTTTTATGCAAATAGTAATAATAAAAAATTGTGTGTAGAAACGGACAAGTAAAAGTCTGCAGCAATGATGGTGTCTTGTGGTGGAGAATGGTGAAATGATGAAATCAAGAACGGGGGGCTTCATTTCATATCTATACATCTATATACGTACATCACCTTCCCTCCGGCCAAGAAAACGCCTAGTAGTACAATTTTAAAGTGACTATTATAATAAAACACGAGCATAATAAATTCATTTTCATTAATCTAGAGAATATTCAAACAAACACATTCTTGTCTCGCTAAACAAATGATTAAAGATGGGGATTTTGTAAGTGGAGAAAGGCACAAGGAATGATGTCATGAAAGTAGTAGCACGCGCTGGTCTGCTCAAGTTGAATTTTTTGAAAGGTTACTTATGAGGGAGAGCCTAAAAAAAGCTGGGCTTCATCGGATCAAGCCTGCTTCAACGAGGAAAGAAAGAAAAAGAGAGGGAGGCGTTTTTCGAAAATCGATGCAAGAATGTGTATGATTTCAGTGTAGAGTCTGAAACATCTGTCTTTTTGTCTGGAATAACGTTGGCAAAATCTGACTTGTTACCACTTTGATAACTCAATTACGTACTGGTCCTTCCCACTGACATTAATTTTTGAAACTTTGTGTGTAGAAGCGAAGCTAGGTTTCGTTTATACAACTTGTTGGATAAGAAAGAAAGAAAAGAGTGCCACTGAGGCAATGATTGGAGCAGTTAGGCACGCAGACCAAAAACAAAAACAAAACATACATGATCAAACTGAGATCGATCAAATTAAGGATTTTTTTTTATCAGATTTTTTCTTCTGGGATCAGTTCAGTTCATACATATCAACAGGTTATTCAAAATGTAAAAAGTGAAAAACCCCATTCATCCTACATAAGCTAAACCCAGAAAAAGATGGAAAATGCTGCAGATAGGTGGAGGTGTTGATGAGGATTTGACATGCAAATTCATACCTGCTGATGATCAGAGAGGAAAAAGTGGCCAGGTCGGTTCTTGAATGAATATATACTGAAACTAAAGAGATCGATGAGTAGTTGTTGAAGAAGAAGATGGATGCATGTATAGGTGTATATAGAGAGAATTTGACAGAGGAATTAAGAAGACGATGGATGGATGGATGTATATATATAGAAATAGAAATTTGAAGGAGAGAATGAACTGAGCAAGTCTCATGAGTCCAGAGAAGAGAGTGAGAGACAAGTTTATGTAAAAAAAAAAATAAAAACAAAGGAAAGGAAGTTGAACGGGGGAGGGGGAGGACCGCTCAATTGCGCATGGTTTCCTGCTTGTCCCCATTGCAAACTTTCACACTCACACCCTTCTCTTTTTTTATTATTAAAAAAAAAAAAAACTACTTTTCATTTATAAATTTGTTTGAGGATTATTAATTATATTTCTCCATTCATTTTTTTATTTTTATTTCCCTATTATTATTATTCTAATGCTCAACAATTATACTTTCTTATGTGTTAATTAGATGACAAACTCAGTCTCAAATGCTCACGCAAAGCAAGAAAGCAGCCGCCATGGCTCATCCTTATATTCCGCCATCACACTGCCCCCAGCATCAAAGGACTAGTTAGACTAGATCGGAACACTGTCTCGAACCCCAGGATAGTGAAAATAATAATCATTTATATTATAGCATTATTTGCATTTTGCACACAGATATAAGACTCATTACATCCCTTTTGGCCAATTTTCAATCTTTTTTGTTATCAATAAAGGATCTCCATGCCCACAACCACTTAATCGGGTTGTTCCAAGAAAAAATAAAAGAAATAATATTTAGATGACAAGGGATTTGGGGAAGGGAACGAAGAAGATGAGGCGTCTGTCTACGTACAAATACGGCAGAAACTGATAGTGGCGAAATCAAAACCCTCCTTTTGATGAGCCGTATTGCGTCACAATCGCTTGAATGGATGCAAAGATCTAGCTAGAGGCGAGGCAAGGCAAGGCAACCCGTGCATTCGTTGTCTGGCGTTTGCATATGCATAGCAAGGACAAATTTTGCATGCAATCTGCCAATTTACATTTTATTAAGATTAATTCATTCCTGTCGGCATTTATCTGTCAAACTGAAACACATTAGGGATAATTTTATTTATTCAGTTTGTTCTTCATTAATATTTGGTGATTGATTTGAACCTTTTTAGTGGTGCTACTGTATATATATTTATCCTTATTAATTCTTGTCTAAGGCCCTGTTTTTTTTTATTGTTTTGAAAATATTTTTTAAAATATAAAAATATATAATTAAATAGTAAAAAGTTGTATTGAAAATAATGAAAATCGATTATAATATATTAAATTTACAGGTGAAATCAAAACCAAAAGAGAAAACTTTGGACTGAGTATTCAAATTATTAATTAAGATGACGCTATTACACTGCTTAAAATTCACAAACTAATATTGCCAGATATGCGATACGAACATTTGATCACATGGTCTGTGCACCAAAGTATTTTACCACTTGTACTAAGACCAATTTGCGGACATATTCAAACATTATATTATTTTTTTCAAATCAATTATTATATTCCCTATAATTTTACTAACTTTGACATTGGTGTCAAAGTGTGACGAAATTACAAAGTCAAAAAAAAAAAGGGTTTCAAGTTTTAATGAAAGAGAAGGCAAAGCATTTTAACAACATTAATTATGAGTCCTAAAATGTAGAATAGGTGGCTGTCTACTGAAAATTCTACACGTTTAGCTTTTCTACTGTTTCCTAATTAACGCGTTCTTATATAAGTATGGATTAAAGATCATGTTTTTATTAATAAAATATCCATGCTAATTAATTAAGCATCGCCATGATTTTGTTTGGTTGAAATTTAATTACTTTTGGAGGTCAAAAAGGAAAAGCAGATAAGAGATTGAACTCGATTTTCAAACTCCAATACATATAAAAATTATATTCCGACATTCGCTATGGCCTATCAGAATCTCTGTCGTATTTTTTAGATTATTCAATGCATTTGTTGTACAAAATTAGGTCACACAATCAGCATAACATTAATAAGTTGCACATATTTTGTGCAAATTACTGTGCACATAAAATGCAATTTGTGGGCCATTATATTTTGCATTCCATGGTTGCCCTTATAGTGGAATATCCAGTTGGATTGCCACTAAGATAAATATTTTATAAAAAATGAGTTGGTTAATGAGGGGAAATGTCTATGTTACAATGACATTTTAGTATGCAAGTTGTGTATAACCTAATTTCACAATGGAATCCTAGAATGTAGGTGGTACATAACCTAATTTCATAAATTTGTAAGATTTATTAAATTTTCTGAAAAAATAATATAAGATAAAATAAAAAATAATCATTCTAAAAGATAAACAAAATAATAAGAAATAAAAAGAGTAAAAAGAAAGATAAATTCAAGATATGTATAAATAAAATAAAAATGTATATTGAAAATCTATATTTCAAAAAGAAAATAAAACTTTTACAAGATAAATGGGTTTAATAAAAATTAAAAGTACGGGGAAAAAAAAACAATGAAATAAAATTTTTATTTTTTAAAGATACAAGTTGGATTCAAAAAGCGATTCAGTAGTGCCATTTTTTATGAGCCAAATTTTCTTCTTTACAAATTTTAGTCTCGCCATGATGCGCCTTCTACTTTACTTGCCAAGATTTTTCTTCATATGTTTTTTAACCTATTTTTACTTTTAAAAAAAAATGTATTGGTTATAAAATTTTTTTAACCCTTCTTGTTAATTAACAAATATGTTCTTAAGTGTAAATGCTTATAATTTTATTAAAACTAATAATTATATATGATTTTAAAAATTAAAACTGCTCATTTCTAATAAAATTTAAGATGAAGAGGAGAGGGGAGAGAGTAAATACAGAAAAAAGAGGAGAGATATGAGGGAGAATGGAGGAGTAATTATGTAGGAAAGAGGGGTTGAGGGTAAATAAAATGGGTTGAGGGTAAATAAAATGTATGTGTAATTAATTATACTCAAGGTTATATAGGGAATTAAAATATTTTGGCCCACTTTTTTTTGTGCAAATAACTGCGTCCTTAATAATATGTGCGTAAATTTCTTGTAAAAGGTGTAGGTAAATAAGGGATTGTATTTTATTATTATCAACTTATATTGGTTTGCTGCACAAAAATATAGATGCGGCATATGCAGGGGAGGTAAATGTTATTTGTCAAAGAAAAAAAATATAGGCAAACTACATTTACCACTTCCTAGTTTTGAAAAAACTACAAATAACCTCTGAGTTATTAAAAACTATGGGCATGTTCTTTTGGTTTTGGTTTAGGGTTTTAATTTCAACAGTAAATTTTATACATTATAATTATTTTTTATTATTTTCAATATAACTTTTTACTATTCTGCTATACTTTTTTTCATCTCCAATGTATTTTTTACATTATAAAACTATTTTTCAACAGCATATTTTCAAAATAATAAAAAAGAATAGGCCATATAAACTCATGTGGACCCACCTAAATGGCAAAATCATATGGCTACTAAAAAGACAAAAAAGCGTAAAACATAACACTTTACTGACGCTAGATACCAAAATACTGTTAAGAAGTTATTATGGAACTGAAACATATGATCAAATTTGAGGTGGTAGCTCCAGCATCGGCACTACCAACTCCACTGCTATCCCTTTTTCTTCTTCTTCTTTTTTTTTTTTTTTTTTTTTTTGTATTTTCTAGATATGAAATAAGAGTATTTTTGTTATTCAAAATTAAAATTTTATAATATCAATGGGTCACGTCAACTTTCAAATCTAGATAAATCATCTGTTAAAAATTTAGATGGGTCAATATGGATTAGATATAATTTTCAATATTTTGAAAGTTATTAGTTTTACTAAAACTCAGAAAGATAAATGTAGTAGCACAATAAATAGAGGGGAGGGGGTGTATGTCTCCTTAGTACCCCATCATATTCAGGAAGTCATCTTAAATGTGAAGAGAGACATGAGCACACATGAACAAGATATCGACTCATAAATAGAGAGCCCGTGAATAGGACATGCATATATACATGAGACACGATTAATAAGAGCCATGTGTCGTTGTCCAGACGCCCAGCTAGGTGGTGACCCCGTATCTTTCGTGGGTGCACGCCGGTTCGGTTTATTTGACGGCTCACTTTCTCATTTTCCTTTTTTGGATTTTCCCCTCTTTTGCTTTTAGTTTTTAGTATGAATTTTCAGTTTTATTATATTTCAATGGTCCATTCGTTCTATACAAAGAATTTAATAAATGAATAACCTTTTATAAATTTTAATGTGTCATAACTAAAGTAAGTTATTTATATATATAAATATATATATTTTTTAAATTGTAAAACATACATATATATATATATACATATTTAGGGTAAGTAACATAATAAATATTAAAATATAATTATTTTATAAGAATAAGTAAAATTAAGTTAGAAACGTAATAAATCAGGGGCGTATCATATTTTTGTGTACATACCTTTTGTAATCTTTAAATTTTGAATGCGTGACCTTGAAGTTGTAAGACCTCTCATTTTATCACTTTCTTCGATTCTTACAGAAGAGAATTCTTCGAGGATGGAATAATACATTTGGGATGACTCTCACTGTTCATTGTTACTGTTGTCAAAGAAGATTTGTTATTGTACTATTTTGAATTTGGATCTAACATTAATTTCAAGAAAGTTTTAAAGTACAATGGCTAATAATTAAGTGAAGTAATTAGTTAAATTTAATGTAATCGAACTGAAAATTTACATTGAACCAAGATATATAATATTAACTAATTAATAATCATTGCGTCATTGTTGATGTTGTGATTATTATCCACCGGCCATCATCTTAATATTAAGGTGATTAATTTTTTTTAATAGTTATTTAAATTAATATTAACCAGCCATATGAATGGAGTATACAAAAGAAGACAAAAGGTTATTTCATATATTTCCTACATTTAGTTTTTAGTGTATCAAATTAGTAAGAATAACCATAAATAAATCTATTCTCCCTAGCTATACTATAAGATGTATATACATTCTGAGTTTGGTTTCCTACTATTATAATTAATGCTACATCCGTTTCATATAAAAATTATTCACTTGAATTAAATAGTATCACTGTTTATAAGTCATTATGTATAACTCTAAAGAAAACTTTTCAAAGGAACCAAAGGAATGTACTTTTAATATTAAAAATAATATTAGATATGTATATACATGTTACTCCATCTGTTTCGACCATTGGAAGAGCCTAAATATAACATATTCATAAATTATTAGGTACAATTTTAAATATGACGCCCTTCTAATAGATCGAACGGAATGAAAAGTAAGCATTGGGGGTCGTGATATTGGGTGGTAAGTGATGAAACTAAAAAGAGAAATGATTTGAGTCGACAAGTACTAAGGAGAAGTAACCGTATAAAAAACTCTTTACGTTTGTGGATGTGGTCGATCTCTACTTTACGTAGAAGATAAATCTTATACCTTTTGCACTAGTGATCAGTCGGTTGTTGTTCTAGTAGCCCTAGCTAGCTAGGACGTGATATACTTTCTCCTTATCCCCGTCTCATATAAAGTAAGTCGGTTTCAAAAACTAAATTTGTCTTATTAGAAAAGTTCAGTTTGAATTTTTTTTATTTTTTACATAATATTACTGTACTAATATAGTAATATGTGGTTTATAATTAATTTTTACTTTAAAAAATTAAATGAATACAGTGTCAATTAATGTATTTATTTTAATTATAGTATTTTATCATTTATAATAAGTTGTACATTTTCAAATTGAATTCTTTTAAAGAAATTGATGAAGTTTATAAAAACAAAGCCTGAAAAAGTATCAGAGGCAGAGCACTAAACATACACAACACTAATATATATTCCAAAATATCTCCAACATCTAACTTCTTACGTTGTATGTATGAAAATATTAATATAAGTTATCAGTTTGATCCACTTCTCTTCACTTATACACAAAGGATTTTCCCATAATGGCTATAAACAATTGATTCGGGGGAGCTTTAGCTGATCGTATTACAATGGAGTTTACTTAAATAAATAGAACTTGATTCGATTAGAGCTGAGAACAAACGCGAACATTCACAAACAAGCTCAAAATCGATTCTATAATAAATAAACACGAATAAAATTTAAAATTTAATTAATAATTGAACAATGAATGAATAAGGAGTTAACAATTTGTTAACATTAATGAACATGTTCGATTAATATAATAATATAAATAAAATAAGTATAAATATATACAACGTTAAACTATTAACTAATACAAATAATTAAATTTTTATATACATCTATATGTACATAGATATAAAAAAATATGAGTTTAAATTAAATTTAGATATTTCTTTTAAGTTGATACAATATATTAAATTAACTAAACATTACCATTATATGTTAATTAATGACGAGATAGAACGTACATGCAGTGAAGTAGCCAAAAAATAAAATGTACGGGGTCTAATACTTGACAAAAAATTCCAACACAAATAAATAAAAATATTTAACATATAAATGTATAAATATATACGGTGAGGTGGGGGTTGGAGGCCGGGGTCTAAAGACCCCTCCCCTCTAGACCCCCTACCAACGCCCATGAATGTTCACAAACAAGCTCGGACTTGGCTTATTAGTAAATAAACAATATATTAAGAATGAAGATGCACTAGTTTAGTGATACAATGAAAGTATGCCTTGCACATTTGGAAGAATTTATACTAAGTTAGCGCCACCACTAGTTGGTTAGGCCGGGCGCCGGAGTTAATGTATATTCATAAAACAACGAGAGAAATTCCGCGCTCAGCCGTTCTTTCTCCTTGCATCTTACACTTCTTTTAGTCTATTTCTTAAAATATTTTAGTCTATGTAATATGAAAAATTAAAATGCATTCCAAATTAATTGTCAAGCGTTAAAATTCGGGTTCTTTTGTTAGGTATTGTAGGAGTACTTATTTCTTATGAGAAAGCAACGGAAAAATATCTTCAAGGAATGCATTTATATATCTTGTTACTTTCCAAATAATTGTAACGCAAAAACTTGTATCCGAAACGTCTAATAGTTTGCGTATCAAGTTTAGTCTCTTACATATCGCATATTGACTTTAGTCTTTGATGTACTCCGTATCACTTTTAGTATTGTGAGATTAGTCTCATATCACTACACCAAAATGCCTTGGAGGCGCCCACACTGCCCGCCTCCCCTGTGAGGGGTCATTAACATGCACCCGCCTCCAATGACCCTTCCAATAAATTGTTATTGGAGGCGGGTGTCCGTTACACCCGCCTCCAATATTCTCCCAATAAAAAATTTAATTTTTCATTCTTTAATTTATGGTTTCAGTAGGAATCGAACTCGCACCGGTGGACTCACTTGACTCTTGCACATTAAATTTACCACTAGACTACATATACTCATATATATGAAGTTAAAATCGAAAATATATATTTATATATTTTCTTCTAAAACTTGCAGTTTTTATTACCTAAAAATTTATCTCCTTTTTTCAAAATTATTTTCAATTCTCAAAATTATCCTAATAAATTATTTTCAACTTTCAACAGTCCAAAAAAAAGAGAATTTTCGAAACAATATTGATTAAAATTTAGAAAAATGCACCCGCCTCCAATAAACACGATATTGGAGGCGGGTGCAAAGCCTTTTCTCACTCAAAAGAGAATTGGAGGCGGGTGCAACATGCACCCGCCTCCAATAATTAATTATTGGACCCGCCTCCAATTGTCTTTGGAGGCGGGTGCAACATCCACCCGCCTCCAATAATTAATTATTGGACGCGGGTGGATGCTGCATCCGCCTCCAAAGGCTTTCCGGCCCCTTTGGAGGCGGGTGTTTGTACATCCGCCTCCAAAGGGGCGCCTCCTTTGATCATTTATGTACTAGTGTATATCACATATTGAGTTTACTTTTGATATATTGCATATTGAATTTAATTTCTAATGTTTGGCGTATTGATCAAATTAAACATGTGTAGTATCAAATTTAGTTGCTAAAATATCATCTTCAAACTGTAATGACATAACACCCTCTCTTTTAGTCCAAACAAGTTTCAATCTGGGGTTTGATTTTGATAGTTGAATATTGCTTAGGTCCATTTTTGACAAAGTTTAATTGGAATTATAATCTGACATATGATAGATACACATGCACAATTACAAAAATTAAACTAAAATTTCAGATTTCTTTTTCTTTCTTTTTTTAACAAAAAGTCTCAGAATTTTATTTGAAAATAAAATAGAAAATTTGAATTCTCATAATTATGTATATCTCTCTAACATTATAATTTAAAAGGGTCAGTATATATTAGTGACGTAATTATATTAATTATCGGGTCATTTTGCTTCATCCAATTTCTTTGCCCACCACATTTAAAAGTTGTAACAAGCTTCGAGTGCAAACAATAGATCTTAAGTTCGAGTAATATTAGTGCCGTTAACATATGCATTTCAAACAAATTTTTGTGAAAACTCTAGAAGTCATTAATTCTTTCAAAATAATGTGTAGGTTCTTGACTTGATATTCAAAGGTGTTTACCGTTAATGTACTTATTATCTGAAATAATATAATAATGTGGTATCCCCCAAATATGCCATAAAACGTTCTTTAACTATATATGGGTGTCTCGATATGAATCCTTTTTTTTTTTAGGGGAAAGTAAAGTGTCATTAATGATGCTGGAAAACCTCCAGCTGCGTTGTAGATACAAACGGTGGGGCCGTAGCCCAATAATACTTCTCCAGAGGGCCATTGGCCCCCCTGTTTGGCTAGCAAGTGCGCGATGGTATTCCTCGCCTTATCTACCCAGAAGATACCCTGAATATCCAACCCACCCATCTGCTCCAGAAGCTGGTTTAGGAGGGGCTGAATCGTATATATAATGTTTATTTGGGGCATTGTAATTAAGAAGAAGAAGAAAGAATTCTTTGCCCTTATAATTAGTGAACAGATCGAGAGTACATTAGTTATCTATTTGATTGAGTAGTACGTTCTCTCAATCAACATCAAGAAGTAGATGATAATATATTAGTCAAACTGATCAACTAAATTAGATGAGTGGATTTAGGTTGTTTGTCGTTCTTCAAAATAACAACCCACCTTAACCTAAACAATCAATACAATGAATAATAGTAATTTTTTTTCCTCCCAAAATACACAATATAAAAAAAATATTACTCGATCCTATAAAATAATTAATTAATTCATTTCCTCACTTCTTTATTTGTTACAATATTTAAATAAGTTATTGATTTCAGGCGCAGAAATAGATAAGTTATCCAGAACATAATAACTGTCGAAGAAACAATGATTTTCTGTATACAATTTACTTGGGAAAAAAAAAAAAACTTAAAATGTTATTTAGAGAATGGGGAGGAGCTGGGAGCTGGTTGAGCGGGCGGCAAGAGTGATGTGGACGCGGTCGTCCACGTCGGAAGGTGTGGTCGGCCGTGCTCTCCAATCATGCGGCGGACCGCATCATTTCTACTCATTGATACTTCCCTGGTGGTCCCTCAGCACCACCACCCCCCTTGTGCCGGTGAGATTAGCCAAACAGTATTCTAGTGTAACGGAAAAAGTAATATTTTACATGTGTTGAATCCCTCCTTAGCACAGAGCTCCCTTGACGTGGGTCTCCTCCTCCTTCACCCTGCTTTTGGGAGAAGCTCCCATGTTTAACTCCGATGGCAAAGTTAGTATCGAATATAAGAGAATTATGCGTATGCTAAGTCAGGATTCAATTACCTCTCTTATGAAGAAACCATCGAGTATTTATACTTGGCAAAAGTAGAGAAGGCTCCAGCAGCCTAAGTTAGGTAATCCTGGTGTCATCCTCCAGCCCTAGCATGTATTATCGGCACACTATAAAGGGGCGCTTAATATAGGACACTGTAACCCAGGTCGTCTGGGACGAGGTGAACTCCCCACGTTGTTCATGGATGGGGTTGGCACCCGAGGTCGCCGCCGATATGTCCCAAGGGATGGATCCCGAGGTCGTCACGGATGGTCCCGAGGTCATTAGACCCTCAGGTCGTCATGGATGGTTCTGAGGTCGTTCCTGGATGACGTCAGTGCTAGGTCACCTCTGCATTAATTTAGTATCCAACAACATGCATACTACTTGTTAGTCACGTATAGTCGTGAATTATAAATGATATTAGACTTTTCCCTTTGTAGTTTGAATGGGGAGATTACTATAAAAAGTAAGGGAAAAAAAACACACTTGGGTTAACTAAGTTATGATGTCTATTAACTAATTTAAGGAATCAGTGCTCTAACGATTGTAACGTATAGTGAGTGACCCTGAGTTTGGGAGTTAGATTCCTATCTCTGTCGGATAAAGAATCCGTGATATGTACAAAAATATCTAACATTAATAAGAGTGTTAGGAGCAAAAATTGGCAATTCAGCTGTTAGAATTTAGGTCTCAATATATGATAATACGTTAAGATCGATATCTATATATAAATAATTACTACAATTCTCGACTCACCTAATAAATATTTGATGAGATTTCGTTGACTTAATTGACCAATCGCTTTCAAATTTTAAAAATATATATATGTTTCTAGATACTTTGTAGGTCCATAAAATCAAAAGCAAAACAAACAAATTTTTATTTGTTTTTGGAAAAAATCTACCAATTTTATATAGCCTCTTTTCCCTTATTAATGCCTTCCAGCCAATCGGAGAGAGCGTGAGGATTGGAATGAAGTCGTGGTGGTGCCCTACTGGCTAAGATTAATAAGTATTTGTACAGCCTGTACACGGTATCTGTACAAGGTACATAGTATTTTATAAGTGGTAGAAGGAGGAGTACTTTGATTTGTCCTTTTGTTCTGAGTTCTGACCAACGGTGGGGACTGCAAAAGATACCTGCTAGCGTAACAGAGAAAAGAGAAGAGGAGAAGAATATGGATGGAGGGGTCCGTTTCTGGATCTCGACCTTTGTCACAAATTGACATCCCTCCAAACCCATTATCGATCGATTGATTTCATTACATTAAAAAGAGCTGATCATGTGAGATACAAGTAACTAATGTAAGTAAATTAAGTACATAGTGATAAAGACAAATTTAGGGAGAAAATTGATGAAACGGTTTACCGGATGAAAATATGGAAATAAGGAATTAGGGCACGCGGCTGGCACTGAGCCCGTTAGTTAAGGGCCACATTCCATTGCGAACGATTATGGTTATGGCGATCTTGAGAATGTAAGGACCGGCTCTAACTCCTTGCCCACGATTAACTAGATCATGGGTGAGTCTTGGAATATTTGGAGGCGGTTATGAGATACACGGGGTCAGCCAAACATGCAAAAGATTGGTCACCGTCTTTTGTAAATACAAGTGTTTCATCCAATTGGAAGATGCATTCATTATTTTTGCACTATGTCAAAATAACTCTAACTTTATACTAACTAAAGTTTGAGAGTACTGACAATGGATAGTTTTCTCAACGTGCAGGTATTTCTTCGAGCAAGACAACAGTTACTTGATCACCAGAGACTCTCACACTACAATTATGTGAAACAACATGCTTCACATAAGTGTTAAAATAGTTATAGAATAACAAATATTTTGAAATAAAATAGAAAAGTTAAAATGACAAATATTTTGGAACGGGCCGGGAGATTAGTAACTTCAATTATGTATATATATTATTTAATTAGAGGTTAGTTAAGGACATCGATTGAATGGTTGCTGCGGTGGTTGGTATTTAGGAATCACAAAGCCGCTGTCCCAATCAGTCATTATATTCATTCTTCTCCTCCATCTTTGTCTATTTCACGCTCTGGGCCTGTTCTAGCTTTTCACATTTTGCTTAATTACTTCCTTCTTAATATACTCCTATTTATTAAAAGTGGCTTTATATATCTTTTTACGACCCGTACATTTCTTCTTTTTAATTAATCAATTTGTGTTTCTAGCTAAGGGTGAGCAAAATAATCCAAAAACCGTCCGAACCGTTGATCCGATCCAAAATTTTGGATCGGATTGTGATCGGATTTTTTTTTCCGGATAATGTTCGGTTTCAGATTTTTTTTCGGATAATCCGAAACCGATCCAAAACAAAAATTCACAAAAAAAAAAAGCTAAAATGAAGTTTTTTTTAAAAATTAAAAAAAAAAAAGAAGAGAGAACCACGGATTTCGGATCAAAAACCGGTTTCGGATGAAAACCGATCCGAAACCGCGCCACCGGATTAAAATCTGAAACCGATCCGAAACTTCGGATTCGGATCGGTTTTCCTTTGCTCACCCCTATTTCTAGCTGATCAATTTTGAATTAATTAATTAATTCTGCTGTCGATATATATCTATATTTATTTATTTATTGAGGTGTGAAACACAAGCTTCAATTTTGAAGGGGCCCTATGAATAATATATCATACACAATCATCATTGCATCTTCTTATTGGTAGTAATTAAAACATACCCCGTTGCCCACAAACAATTTTTTTTCTCACTGTTTCACTTTGTAGACTCTAACCTCTCAACTATAAACTTATTACTTTTATTTAGCCTCATATAATGAGCTATCAATCCAAATATATACCGAATCTGTTTCATTATAATAGTCCACTTCGTAATACTGAAAATAGTATTAGAAAGTGGATTCTTCTAATGGAACGGCGAGAATATATTTTTTATCGTCCTCATAAAAGAGTTATGTTTTGAAAAATGCACAATTTTTTATAAGTTTAAAGGTACAACAACTAAATTAACTAAATTTGTCACAATTACTTCCACTCGTGTTTCTACTTTTTAAGTTTATGGTAATTATGAACCACATATATTTATATTGCTAAGTGTGTCTAAAGTAGAAAGATCAAAACTAACCAGACTATTTTATTAGGGTAAAAATATTTTTTGAAACATGATTCTTCCGCTGAGACCGAAGGAGTATATTTATTCAATAAATATGGAACCACCCCCCCCCACCTCCCCCACCCCCCCCCCCCCCCCCCAAAAAAAAAAAAAAAGAATTTATTGATAGCTATAGTAATTAGTATAATTGTCTTATATCAAAGTAGGTTGTCATTGTATGAGATGATGATTCACCATCATATAAATTAGAGTGGGATTTCCTGTGGCTACTTAATGAACATTAATTATACCAAACCCTCAAAAAAACAAAAAGAAAAAGTAATTAGTGATTGGTTCAAAAGGGTTGAAATCCATTTGTCCAAATGGACACATTTAGAGATAAAAACGTAAGAGCGAGATCGATCATCACTCACCAGGGATCGATATGATCATCATCACATTAGATTCAATGGAATTGCCAAAACAAAAGGCAAAATTGGTACCACTTTTGGTTCGTTTGATATAAAGAATCGTGTTTTGATGTTTCACGAGATAAAAAGTGTGCGTATATATACAGGAGGAGTACAAGTGAAGCAGATTATCTAAATGGGTGTTGGAGAAAGATATGAAATTATCCTTTTTTTTCGTACAAAGATATGAAATGATCAATAACAACCAACAAACAATAAAGTACTGTGGCTGTGGCAGACACGTAGAATTGGGCATTCATGAATTTCTTTTCTTTTATTCATCAAATTATCTTTGTAGCCAAGCCCTATAATTAGTACTGTGGCTGTGGCAGACACGTAGAATTGGGCATTCATGAATTTCTTTTCTTTTATTCATCAAATTATCTTTGTAGCCAAGCCCTATAATTGATGGCTAACTTGTACCCAAACAAAAAACAAACGTGGGCAAAACAAAAACACCAACAAATGGAATATTTTAATTTCATGTCACTTTCAAAAAAAGAGACTTGAATCTTGCACAATTCCAAGATTTCGTTCGTTCATTCATTAATTCTGGAGAATTCAAAGAAAGTTTCGATCCAACACTAACGTTAATATTGGTGGTCTGCATGTTTGAGTAGCTGCCCCTTATTGGAAGATGAATCAGCTAGCTTAAAGCCAAGGTGTGATGGTCACAGTTGTAGTACAAATGAATCAAAAAAAGCCAGTGTTGTTAAATCCGGAGTTGACCCGATAAAATACTGATTTTCTATCATATATAGTTGGTTCGATTACGTTCAAAATCGAATTTGGTTCGATCGAGTCCACTCTTTGATCCTTTGATTCTTTCTCTCTAGCCGATTGGGTTCTAACAGCACTATACTTTTGTAGTATAATGTATTGTTTAAGTGGAGGAGGGGTCCGTCCAATGAGTTCACATCATCCATGATTCGGCGTTTGGAAATGACAAGTTTGATTTCTCTGTTGCCTATTGCGTTGCACAGACTCTGTCGAATATATATGAATATTTACATTTTAATTAAAAAAAAAATTTTCCTTTAAATTCTGGCAGGCTTGATGGCAATCTTTGATTTTTGTCAATGGAAGAATGACTTTTGTGAAAAGCCATGATTCTTTTACCTTAATGTTTTTATGGTTTGATGATCAAGTAAGTTAGCTGCAGGGTCACTGAGGTTTGTATGGAAGATGTTGATTACACTTGTCTTTTGCGCGCACGAGCTCCTTCCCTTCCCCAGACTTTCTATTATTGGCAATTATGATTTTTGCCTATCCCCCCCTTTTGCTCACTTCCCACTCAACTTCCTTGCTCCATCAAACTTGGACATTCCCAATATATTTTTATTTATCAAATATATCCTCCCGATTTTTCTAGCTAACCCTACTCTTCTATATGGAACCACGGCAAATTTACTTTGTCGTTGTGGTATTAAAAAGTAAGCGATACAAAATATTTTATGTGTTATGAAACGAGAAAAGAGAAAACTCTTGTAACTCCAACGAGCGGAACTAATTATTAATGCAGCGATTAACACATACAATGTTCATTACCGAATCAAATTTTGTATCTTAATTATGAGATCAGATCTTCTGTTTTTCCTATTTGCCCTTTAACAATGGAATGTGAGACTCGCGTGTCAAATCATGAGGTACACTTTCCTATTGTGAAAGAGTAGACAGGGAAGACAAATTTGGCCAGACAAATAAAATATCAACACTTAATATACTCTTTTCGTCTCACTCTACAAATATTTAGTTCATAATTATATACTTCATTTGTCCATTCAAAGAGTCATAAATAAAACCTTGTCCCATTCAAAGAGTCAGTTTAAATTTATTTACATTACATACTCTTATTAATATAATAATGTGTTGTGCATAATTAACTCATACTTATAAAGCAAAGATACAAATAAAATATATGGTGTCAAATTATTTATTTTAGATGTTATACTTCATAACCAATAATAAGTTATATATTTTTCAAAGTGAATTCTTTAAGTGGGACGAAGTAAGTATATTGTGACTCATAAGCAGATGTATCTTTAAACCCTTGTAATGAAACATTTGAAATACATAATATATACTACTACTACTGTATATAGCATTATGTATTTATTAGTTAGCTGGTCTATTAATCAAAGTCTTTTTTAAGAAAAGAGATGAAATTAGTGAGTTTTCTTGATCGATCACTTGCCCAAATGCAAAAGTAAAATAAGTTAAATAAATGACTATTGCACGCGTCGTTCTTAAATTATGAGAACATATAACAAATTAATTTCCAGTAAATAACATTAATTAAAAACTTTTTTAATTAAGAACTTGTTACTTACTAATTTATGAAATCAATCAGGAGAATATCATGAAGTGACATAAATATAGAAACTACTGATAAATGTTGGAAATATAATTATGGCCAATGTCAATGGGAAGCATGTGGTTATCTATCTATCTGCTCCTTTTAATCTATAGTCTGCGATAATTGATTGATTACCATGTTTACCTATATTCATTAGGCCAGTCAGTCATTGCCCCTGTTGGAATGGACATGCATGCCACAGGTAAACTATCCCGCTAAGGAACCATCCATCCACTTATACAATTGCATTAATAATATATTTATTCGATGCCAAATTCAATGATTTAATAGATTTTCTTAACAAAATTATAGTTGTGACATGATGTCATTAATTCGTTGGGAGGACATCAATTATAATTAACCCGGCCAATTTGCATATGTTTAATTAATTGGGGGTTGGAGAACTAGGTTAGATGTAATAATCTGAGCTAGCTATATAGTTTGGTGGTGATTATAATTCACTAAAAATTGATTCTTAAATTGGTAGTAATGTCTTATCGATCTCTGATGAATTTATTTTGGCAACTTAATTGGTTTAGAGTAAGCAAATCTTTTCACTGAAGTAAACTTTATCGCAAGTCATCATGGAGGAGTGGCCGACGGCAGCTTATCCACAATAACCTTTTCAATTATTTTCAATGTACGTTTTATACGAGAAATGATTGGAAAAGTATTAGTTAGAGAAAAAATATATATATATATATATGGGTAATTTTATTTAAGTATGTAATATATCTTCTGTTTCACTAAAAGAGTCTACTTTGAAGGAAAGATGTACAACTCATGATGGATTGTGAGATACAATACTTAAAATAATAAATTTGACACCATAATTAGTAAAGGTTAATTGTTACAGTACTATCCCAAAGATGCCTATTGGAGGCGGGTTTTGCGACCCAACACCCGCCTCCAATAGGCATGATATCAGATTTTTTTTTTGTGAGTGAAGTCTTTCTGGGAGACGGAGGGAGTAATTTTTTGTAAGATGATTGCCACATCAATTGTCACTACGTGAATTAATTAGTATAAATTTTCACACTGTGTAACCATATATGAGTAAGTATTAAAAGTGGATATGAGTATCACGAGGACAACGCTAAGTTTAATTTTCGACATCAGACAAAATTTCAAACTTACAATGAAACATTCCATCGGTTTTAATTCCAACAAAAATGAAAGGAAGGTCGGACAAGATATATAACCATGAATTACAAAATACTCCAAACACGTACGACTGTTCCATTAGATCGGAGATTCGGCGGGAGTGTCACATTAAGTAGAATGGGGGCATGGTGGAGTAGTGTATGGACACAAACAAGCACATTTGACCGGTCTTGAAAACAACACGAGAGGGAAAATGAACAAAAATCAACAGAATATCTCCCATTCCTAATCAACTGTTGCAAATTAAATATATATATAGAACACTTTGCCAAAACGTAGTGTAGCTACAAATATAGGATGGCAACATGAAGTGGTCTCGATTCCTATCTTTAATTGATTAGGAAAACAACCTTGTGTAGGGCGAACCATTAATTCATGAGTTGCCCAGAATTTTGCAAATCCAAACTTGACACCGCGCCAAGGCATATATCTATCTATGTTTATAGGATTGCAACAACACTTTGGGTTCGATCTCTTTTTTCTTTTGTTCCTTTTGTCCCGAGGATCAGATCTCACGCATCGTTTAATTGCCCAGCACTATAAGGCAGGTTCGTTATCATACAACAATTTTGAAATTTTAGTTTTGTAACATAAAAAAGATTATTTGAATATGAAAATATATAGTTGAATAGTTAAAATGTGTGTTGAGAATGATCGATGAGATATTAATGTAAAATGTAAAATTTAAAATAATGTTAATGAACATGCCCTGAAAATCCAAAAATATCCTGCAGCCGTGTAGGTAACTATTTTTTCTCTTTTCGTATAACATTCCAAGGAGACCGGAGAAACACCACTACAAAGCATGCTAACCATCACTTTTGGTGAAAGGACGAAAAATCTACCAATACCTACTCAATTCTTATTGGAAAAGAAACCCTATCGACTTCTTATAATACTTAAATTGATTTACGTTATCTTGTCAACTTGGTTAGGAAATTTTTTGGTTAGGAAATAAATTTATTTTAGAAGGAATTTCTTTTAGGGATTTGTGTAGGAAAGAGAAGAAAAAGTGTAATGATTATTTTTTTTTTGAATTTATGTGAGTGAAGATTTAGAAGAAATTTTAAATTTTGAATTGTGAATTTAGTAAAAATGATGTTATTTCTTTGTGTAATTTTTTGAAAAAAAAGTGATAATTTTCCTGATTATGTTACTAAGAGAACAGAGCTTACGGTTAAATGCACATATTATGTGCACACATAAAGTATTTTTTGTGGGCCACTCAAATGTTATTTTACGAAAACGACCTCATTGTATTATACATCTATCTTCTCTCTTTCTTCCTGGAATCAATTTTTCTCAAAACCTTCCTTTACCATTATTTATTCTACAATCTGCTTTCCTTATTTCTAAACATTTATATATCTCCCATATACATTAACAATAATATGTACCTCACGTCTTCATTTTTTTTTTTTTTTCCTTTTTTTTAAAACTTTATTTTAATTAATTTGATTTCGATATTTTTATTTTTGGCAACTCTTTTTTTTTTTTTTTAAATTTACCCTATCATTTTCACTATTAAGCATTTTAAACCCCGTTAAACTTAATATTTAGTATTCTAATCTATTCATAATAAAAATAATTATAAAATTTTCTCTTTTATTTATTTATTTTATTTTTGCCAAACACAAAAGAGAACTAAGCTTTTGTATTTTTTTTTGTCAAACCCATTTTTTCATAATAAAATTATAATTACTATTATTATTAAAAAAATGAATAAATTAGAATCTAAAATTAAGAGAAAATTTTAGATGATTCGTTTTGCAGTCAAATGGGATTCATATATGCAATTGCTACAAGCTAAAAAATATTAGAGAAAGTCAAATCTGAAAAAATTTAAAAGTAAAAAATAATTAGTGTAGGAAGAAGGAAAGTAGATTGTAGAGCAAAAATAATGGTAGAGGAAGATTTGGAAAAAAAAATTGATTGCAGGAAGAAGGAGAGTGGAGAGAGGATAGAGATATAATACAATAAATATATTTTTGTAAAATAACATCTCACATAAATCACTTTATGTGCATAAAAAATATGCACACATAATATGTGCAATAGACATTTTTCGAAACTTATATACAGGTCACAATTTCTCTTAATTTTTCGACGTGGGATATCACGTAATTTAAAAGTATTTTTTTTTCTCTTCTCACAATAATTCATAGCCTAAAAGGGTCTAACCAGGGCAAACTAAGTTTATTCTGAGTTCAAGTCTCGTCCCAAAAGAGGAAAAGGTTTGCACGCTAAATATTTTAATTATTGTGTCATTTGAAACTTATAGTTTGTCTATTGCATTTGGAAAGAATATTATAACGAGAGGGGACAAATAATGTTTCTTATTTTGTCTCGTCACTTGCATTTATAATCCTTAAATGCATATGATAGATACCATGCACAATTATAGTAATATCAACATATACTATGAGCACTCCTTTTCTGTACATTATGATCTTGATTATGTTTTTGAAAACATGGAAAGGGTCCAAATTCTTGCATTTTCAAAACAAATTATTGTTAGATTTAGGGTTTATTAAAAATTATTCTTCAAAATAGACTATTCTAATGAAACGAAAAGAGTATTAGTTCTTAGTGAACAGTTAGATTTTGAGTAAGAATAATTGGTATCACAATCGGTCATTACTCTTGTTCAACCACATACACATGACACACGCAAAAACGCTCGATATTGGATGTTGTTCGATACACAACAATAATTTTTAAGCAGAACATCTCAGACTAAAGTATATGATTCGTGTCACAAGTTATAAGACTTGCATATGCATTGCCTTTATGATGCCAAACCCATAATTTAGCTAGTAATTTTTGGTGACAAATCCAAAAATCTCGAAATGAGGCCCACATTCAATATTGTCTACATCCTACTGGATCGCATAAGTCCAAACTTAGATAGTTTAAAAAGGGTGAGGAAAAGTGTCATGCCCCAAGGGTCAAATTAGAAATAGATACACAGTGAAGGGTATTTGTGCAATTTATTGTTCTTGCCATTGTTAGTTCTTCATCGTGTATAAATATAGAAATGATAGGAAGTTGAGATTATGATTTTTGATGATGAAAAATTCTGTATCTAAACTCTTCTTCTCCCTCAATACAATCTCCCCCCTTTTCTTTCTTATTTCTGCCCTTTTCTTCTGTGATATTCTCTCATTTCTTCTGCTTCTCTCACATTTACAATTCTGGTTTGGAATTTAGGATCTAAGATCCTGACAGTGGTATCAGAGCCATCTGTCCTTGGACTGCCGTTTCTGCTCTGAATTTAATTTTGTTCCGCAATCTACTTCCTCTTCTTCTCCGGTTGCGATAATGGAATTTCCCTATTTTTGTGGCCAAAACCCTAGAGCGTGGCTTCTGAAATTCGACAGTTTATTCTCAGTAAATTCAGTTCCTGAGACTTCCAGAATCAGGTTGGTTAAACCCTATTTGAAGGGCAAGGCAGAATTATGGTTTGAAGCCGTAGAGTTGGGGATAGAACAAAATTCTTGGGACACTTTTGCAGAACTCATCATCAAGCAATTTGGCAGCTATTTCGATCGATTTTGCGGGCATGAATATAAAGTGACGGGTTGCTTGGAAGTTTCAGAAATTTGGGAGGCCATGGATGAATTTGAACGATCGGAATCATCCAAAACTGCCGAAGAGGAGCTCTTCGACGAATTAGACGAAATTAAGATGGCAATGGAAGAAGATGAACGGGATGCAGAGTCATTTTCTGTCGAAACTTCTAATGGTCAATTGGGAAACATTGGTGGGAGCAGAAGAAGTCAAAATTCTGATAATTTGGTGGAACAAAAAGTTAATAACTCACCAGGAAATTACTGCACACGTGGTGCTACTTTGGAAATGTTGGAAGACTGTATACGCACAGAAGCTTCAAATGAATGTGATAGGAAGAAAAAAAGATGTGATTGGGAATATTGTGCTGAAGAAACCCATCTCTTAGTTTGCCATAATTTGCATACTTCAGGTTTGGAAATTGGGGATGTGTTTGTGATATGGGAAACATTGTTTAGAGTTCTGTTCAGTAAAGAGCATTGGGTAGTCTTCCGGGTCATGCTTCTTATTTCAAGCCATTTGAAAGTGTTATCTCATGAGATTATGCATAAGTTGACTCCATGGTTGCTGAGCTTTGTACAGGAGTTTCCAAGTGAAGCCATAACACAGCACATCACTAGCATTAAAATGTTTGATGTTGATTCGACAATGTTAGCAGTAAAACACAACAAGGGGCCAAGTGCTGGTATTGTGTTTCTTTTCAAACTTGTGCTGGATGGTTGGAAAGATTTTGCAAATCTTGGGATATTCAAGAGCAACAATGAGCTGAATGTGTTTATTAGTGAATGCAAAGGGCTGAATCTGAGTTTGGTTTATCTAATTTTGGTCTGGGAACTCTTCAAACCATGGGACAAGTTGGTGACCAATTTTAAGGGAGGCACATGGAAAAAAAAAAAGAAAAAGCATTGCAGTCTCAACCATCTTCCAACATCTTGCAGATCAAGATTTTCTTCACCTTTCAAGGCAAAATTCTAGATAGTTTGTGCAGAACCTTTGCAAGCTTCTTTGTGTAGAATCATTTTGCCACTTACAAGGCTTGGGGGCAAGCCTTCTTTTAAGGAGTGGGGTTTGTCATGCCCCAAGGGTCAAATTAGAAATAGATACACAGTGAGGGGTATTTGTGCAATTTATTGTTCTTGCCATTGTTAGTTCTTCATCGTGTATAAATATAGAAATGATAGGAAGTTGAGATTATGATTTTTGATGATGAAAAATTCTGTATCTGAACTCTTCTTCTCCCTCAATACAATCTCCCCCCTTTTCTTTCTTATTTCTGCCCTTTTCTTCTGTGATATTCTCCCATTTCTTCTGCTTCTCTCACATTTACAATTTTGGTTTGGAATTTAGGATCTAAGATCCTGACAAAAAGTACAAGGCTCCAAACGAAAGCCCATAAAAGGCCCAATTAAGATCAAGTAACAAACAAAGCCCACAACATTTTCGGCGAAATTTCGCGATGGAGTAAAATGGAGTTAAAAAAAAGAACTTGTGATCCAGAGTAACACAGCGCAGCGTCGGAAGCACCAAATTAATAATTGCTCCCATCGCAGCAGAAGAAAGAGATTTGAGAGAGGGCCGCCGACGATCCCCAATTATTGCACCCAAATCTACTCTTCTCTTTCATCATTTCCCGATCGTCTGATCAGAATCCGATTTTAATTTTGCCGGAAAGATGTCATCTGTGTTCAGCGGCGATGAAACTGCACCTTTCTTCGGTTTCCTCGGCGCTGCGGCAGCGCTCGTCTTCTCCTGTAATGCGGGGGACCCCTAACCCTAGCTGTTTTTTTCCCCTAAAAGAAACTGTCTTTGATTTACGTGTTTGATTTCTTGATTGTTAGGTATGGGAGCTGCGTACGGGACCGCCAAGAGTGGGGTTGGAGTTGCTTCCATGGGGGTGATGCGGCCGGAGCTTGTGATGAAATCGATCGTGCCAGTTGTTATGGCTGGTGTTTTGGGTATTTATGGTTTGATCATTGCTGTCATCATCTCTACTGGAATTAACCCCAAGACCAAGGCTTACTACCTCTTCGATGGATATGCACATCTTTCATCCGGGTTGGCTTGTGGTCTCGCTGGACTTTCAGCTGGAATGGCCATTGGGATCGTTGGTGATGCTGGTGTCAGGTTCGTTCCTGACACTTTGAAGTTGTTGGATCTGTTTGACTGTTACGTATTCATGATTGTTTATGCTTGTTTACATCTTTTTCAATTCTGTGAACTATTCCTGCTTTCGATACAGTCAATATGCTTTAGGATAGATCATACTGTATCGTGTATACAGTGCAGCATATCTTTGTGCTTGTACATATGATAGATATTACTTGAGTCATGACATTATATGGCCCATGAGAGAAGGGAGTTTTAAAGTTCAAGATTTTGCCTGTTTTAGGTGTTTGGGATTGTTTTCTTCCCGATTTCTAAATAGGACAATCTGGATGTAATCTAGATTTGGTAAACATGGGTTGTTTTATGTCCTTTATATGGATGAATGCTTTTGGTAAAACTATGCTGCTGTAATAATGGTAAAAGACTCAGCAAAGTAAAGAATGCTACTGCTGGTAGATATTACATGTTGTTGAATTGGCGAATGAAATTCTTGATGTGGATTTGGATTGATACATTGGTTAAGGATGCTAATAAGGTTGGGAATTGGGGTAGTTGGTTGTCAAAGGTCATCCACTTCTCTGTTTTTGAAATCAATAAAAAGATTCTGATATTATTATCCTGATAGAGCTTCTATTCGTGGTAAGTGTAATGCAGAAATAGTAATATAGTTTTTACGTGAAGAGATCAGTATATCTAGCAAGTAGTTTCTTTTTTTGGTTCCCCAATGTTTATGTTCAGCAACAAGTTATTGCAGGCATGGCAGAGGACTAACCTTTTTTGCCATCTGGATTCCTTGAGAATCACTAATCAAAGTAGTCCCCTTGAATATATGGTTTAGTTTGCTGAAAACCCTCCCCCTTTTCGCCCTTTCATCTCACAATAACTACTTGGAATGACACTTCATATATCTGCCTTGTTTTCCATTATTTGAAGTCTACCATTAGGCAACAAAAGATTTGATAACTCATAACAAGTCATCTCTTTTAAGAAGGGAAAAACAAATAAAAATTTATGTAAAGCACCTTCGTTATCCATCTTTTATAACAACCTAAGGGTAAACAAAATGAGTTCAAGGAAGGCGTAATCTGTTTTTATCTCCTTATGGGTAGTAAAGAAAGGGGAAAAGCAAGAAGGGTTGGGCTAGAAGCTTAAAGAAGTTCGTTGTTATGAGTTGACTTGCAAATTGGCATCATTTCAATAATAGGGCGGAGTAGTTGAAACCAATTACTCAATTGCATTATTGGAGCATATAATTCTCATAAGTTTGAAAGATATGATGCAAAAGCATTCTTTGCCTGTAAAAAACTGTCTTTACTTTGTACAGCCATATACAATATTAAGTAGATACAGTCGTTTTGAATTTCAGTACAAGAAAAATGTTGACATCCCTATCGTATTTCATTTGCATCATAAATTTGTTACATGATGATGAGATGCGCAGAATTGAAGAGTTATGATTTTGTTTGTGCAGAGCAAATGCGCAACAGCCAAAGCTTTTCGTGGGGATGATCCTTATCCTCATTTTCGCGGAGGCATTGGCACTTTATGGACTGATTGTTGGTATCATCCTTTCTTCCCGTGCTGGGCAATCCAGAGCCGACTAGAGAGAGCAGCAGCATTATTTATATCTCTACATCTTATGATAATAATTCGCTGTGCGCACAGCAGATTTGCTGATGTAAACTAGATAAAATTTCGCCACGGTTTTTTGTCCTAGTTATCAACCAATTTGTTATACATTTTTTCATCGATTTTGAATCAGTGAACAGCGACTCTGTTGTAACATTGTTAATTTATTATGTCAATTGGTTTTGCCCTTCAAGGAAATGACTCTCCTGGATGGATTGCTAAGCGCTTTATACTGGGTTTTCTGAGAAACAAGACTATCCCTGAAATGAGCTCATTAGGGGGGGGTTCTACACCTCTCTCTCCGCATCCAAGGTTTTCTTTCCAGCCAAGTTTAATAAATTTTCTTTCCTCTTTTTTTTTTCTTCGCTGGGCCGTAGGATGGAGGCTTTGTAATAGACTATTGATACAGGACACTTGAAGTTGCACAACTGCAGTCATAGAAAGAATGAGCCAGTGTCTAGCTACTACTACGATGCATAACGATGCATAACGGGTCTTTCAGATTCAGATGTCAGTTGGATGAGGAGTCTTTTAGAGGATGTATGAACGGGTCTGTCTTTCAGAGTTCAATTGGACCCATCTCTGGAATATAAAATTGAAGTAGACTGTGAGTGGATGTGAATTATGAATATCAAATCAAAGAGGCTGGCAGGCCGGCCCAGAGACCTTCTACATTATTATTATTATTATTATAGATTAAATTGCAGTCTTTGGTTGATTATTAGTCTCTAATGACTAATAATATTCAAACTGTTTGGCCCTATCACGTGTTACCAATTAAAAAATGCACTAAAAAATAAAGTCCTAAACAGCTCTAACGGCCACCACCACCACCACATTACCATTACTTTATTTTTTTATGTACAATCTTGCTTTAACTGAGAAATTACTTTTTCCACTAATATAATACTTAAAAAGACACAAATATAATCATGAGTATCATGACCAAATATGATCGATAATAGTAGATAAATTTATAACTTTAGTAAACATTATTGTTTTTTTTTTTCCTTTTCTTTTGAATCACGTGTTACAAGAAGGGTCTACAAAATGGGGAGGGAATAATACGTTTAGAAGAGACGGTCGCCTTCCGTGTGCACGTTTTGCTAGAAGCTACCGAGGGTCACCTGCCTATATTAGTGCATTTTACACCCTAAGTGGGCGAATTAGGTCCTGAATGAAAACGAGTGTTACTCCCTTTGTTCTATCATATACTATTCCATTCTTTCTAATAGATCGGAGAGGGAGTAGTTAACAAAGTAGATCACACATCACCGTAATCATCAAGTACAAGTCTCAAAATTTCATGATCAAATTGCAAGGTCACTATCTCATACATTTCTTTGCTACAACTTTTCGCAAAGAAGAAGAAGACAGGCCCAAGCTTAAAAAACATGGTCACACAACACAACTTCACTTCATGCCACATTCAAACATTTCATCGTCCCTACCCCCCACCCACACCACTGTGTAGACCGTAGGCCTTATTAGAGAAAAAGTAGACCCAGTTTGGCCCTAAATGCTAACGGCTACTTTTTCCAGTACCCAGAGAGAAAAAGAGAGATGAGAAAATTGATAACAGAGCTTTGCGGATATCAACCACGTGACTCTGGAAAAAAAGTCAGGTGCTTTCCGATCGTACTTGGCGGGAACGAACACATTTGCAGCGACCGACACCGGGTCCCCCCCATAGCCCATACCCGTCATCCGTGATCAGTTACCGGACTTTATAAATCTCCGACCTATCAAAATCATTGACCCCAACTCCCTCTAAGAAGAATCTTCACTCGTCACTTTCCCCGGTGGTCCTGTCCGAACACACACACACACTCTCACGGTTCCAGACTTCACAGGCAACAACAATAATAACAACAAGGACAAGGAGGCTTCGTGTTAGAAAAACAACAAAAAGAACTGAATGTGGAGAGAGATATTCATTAAAAATTGAAGTAATATCATCAGAAGAGATCGATCAAGAAATGCAAATCTACCCCATCATCGTTATTTACTCCACTAATAATGATAGAAATGAAAGAAAAGCAGAGCAAAAAGTAAAAAAAAAATTAACTGGAGAAATGGAGTTTCTACTCTCTCATGCAGGCGAAGGTTGAGAGGTTGGGTCAGCTGAAGAGGGCATGTCAGGGCCAACTCGGCACCCTTCCAGCATGAACACAATGTCCGCCATTGATGGTCGGTCTAGAGGGTCTGGGGCTGTGCAGAGTAATCCCACTTTTATTCCCAGCAAGAACTCTTCCCATTCTGATGATTCGGGGTCTAGCTCAAGCAGCCCTGGTTCCAAAAGTTCCGAAATTTGCCCTCTCTGAAGTTGCCTCTTCACCCATTTCACTATATCTTCATCTTCGGTGAACATCAGTGGCCTCTTCCCTGTTAGTAGCTCTAACAACACAATGCCGAAGCTGTAAACATCCGATTCTCTCGTGGTTTCGCCTGTCAATGCTACTTCTGGTGATATGTAACCCAGAGTTCCCACTGAAGTTGAAGTTGAGGGCTCTGCTGGGGTTGCGATGGTAAGCTTGTCTAGCCCGAAATCGGATAGATGAGCTTCGAAATCTGCATCGAAGAGTACATTCTGTGGCTTCACATCTCCATGGACCATGGAGGCCGTGTGGAGAAAGGCAAGCCCCCGCGCAATCCCAAGTGCAATGAGGTGCCGCATTGGCCAATTCAGGACATGACCATCTTGGTGTGATGCTTCTTGGAGCAATGTGGCCAGGTTTCCGTTGGGCATGTAGTCAAAGACTAGCAGCCTAACATCAGGAGGACCGGCATAGTATCCGCGGAGAACAGTTAGGTTTCTGTGCTTCACTTTGCCCAGAGATTCGGCTTCTTTTCTGAACATATTCTCGCTTAAAGATCCATCCGGAAGCCTGCGAATCGAGAGCACCATTCCATCACTGTAACAGGCCTTAAACAGCACCCCGATTCTTGTTCTGCTCAACACATTTTCCTCATCGAAATTCCTGGTTGCTTCAACTGTTTCAGCCAATGTGATCTTGTTGTTGAACATGACTAGCTTAGGACCTCCATTGTCCCCACTACCGCGACCACCACTTGTTCTTGTGCTTGCTCGAGCCGGGCTGTGCTTCTTTTCGGCAGTGGCGCCTTGTTTGAGCTTCTGACGCCACCTCAAGAGACTGTAAACATAGAAACAACAGCACGATAGCGTTAACAAAGTTCCACTCGCAGCCACAGCAATGAACATGATGAGCCTGTTCTTCCTATCACCATTACCATCTCCATCACATTCTTTATCCAACGGCTGCCCACACAAGGCCTCATTGCCCGCGAAAATCGAGGAGTTGTGAAACCTCGAACCCACCATTACAGGAATCTCACCTTCCAAATTGTTGTTGGAAACATTGAGGTTTATCAAGGCTGCAATGAGAGTGAGATTTGCTGGGATACCTCCAGTCAAATTGTTTGACGAGAGATTCAAGGTTGTCAAATTTGATAACTTCGACAACGAATCTGGAATATGACCAGAAAGATGATTCCCCTCTAATGAAAGAGTACTGAGAGATGAGCAATTTGAAATTTCTCCAGGGATTTCACCGGTGAGATTGTTCCTACCCATATCAAGAACATTCAAACGTGACAACCCAGAAAGATCAGCAGGGATTTGCCCGCTGAGAGAGTTGGAATGTAAATCCAAGATTTCAAGTGCAGAACAATTGCCTAACTCCGGGGGAACTATGCCGGAAATATGATTATTGGACAATGACAGAACTACCAGAGACTTCAAGAACCCAAATGTAGATGAAATATTTCCAGAAAATAAATTGGAAGAAAGATTCAAGTACCGCAATCCCATTAAGCTGCTGAAACCTTCAGGAACATCCCCAGTTAATCTGTTCTCCTGCAACGCAATCACTTGTAAATTAGGCAAACCCGTGAGATCAACAGGCAACTCCCCTGATAAATCCTGCTTGCTCAAATCAACAGAGGTCAACTTGTACAGATTGCCAATGCTCGCCGGAACAGCCCCAGAAAAACCATTCCCACTTAAATTTAGTACAGAGAGCTGCATTAACTTCTTAAAGTCCGGAGGCAAATTTCCAGACAATTTGTTGCCACCCAAATTCAAAATACTCAGATTGCTCAATGTTAGTAATTCCTCAGGCAAACTTCCGTTCAAACTATTATCCCTCAAGTTTAGTGATTCAAGCTGAGTAAGATTTCCCAAACCAACATGAATTGAGCCCCCAAAATTATTTCCACCCAGAGATAACATCTTTAGTCCACTTAAATCGCTTAAAAATGCAGGAATTTCACCTGTCAGCTGATTCCCTTCGAGATCTAAAGCTTTCAGACTTCTACAGTTCGCTATCTCAACAGGGATTTCACCATCTAATGAATTATTCACCATCCTCAACTCCTCCAATCTCTGAAAGTTGCCAATCTCTACAGGTATAGAACCCGAAAAATCATTCCCCGAAACATCCATTGCAGTTAATGTGGTAACATTCAGTAACACTAAAGGGAATTTACCACTCATTCGATTGTGTTGAAGGTCCAAAACCTCCAAAACACTGAAACATTTACCTGGCTCAGCTGAACCTATCCCAGTGAACTCATTAAACCCCAGCTGAAGATTTCTAATGGACGGAGAATAAATAGACACATTGCAAAACAAAGAGACCGGCAACAAACCCGAGAGATTGTTCCGTGATAATGAAATGACAGAAAGCTTAGGAAGAGCACCGATAGCTGAGGGCATTACGCCTGAAATGGCATTGCCCTCGGCGCTAAAATGCACAAGGGAGGAACAGTTCGCCACCGCCGACGGCAATGTACCTTGCAAGTTGTTATAGTCCAGCCAGAGGTACTCCAGCTGTTGAAGCTCTCCCACGGTCGCCGGAATCCCACCGGAGAAATGATTGTAGGACAAATTGATGAGCTGGATCTCTGTAACGTTTGAGAGGTTTCTGGGTATCTCGCCGGAGAATGAGTTAGAGGAGATGTCGAAGTAACGGAGGTTATTCGGAAGGTCACCCGGGATTCCGCCGGAAAGACGGTTCCCGGCGAGGTTAAGTACTTGGAGGTTCGTCAGGTTCGAAATCTCCGGCGGAAGGTCGCCAGAAAATGAATTGTACTGCAAAAACAGAGAGTGCACGAGCACGCATTTAGAGAGAGACGAAGGGATGGTACCGTTGAAAGAATTGGAGCGAAGGCTTAGCTTGCGCAGCATGCGCAAGTTAGAAATCTGCGGGCTGAGCGGACCGCCAAGCTGGAGGCGAGGGAGGCGGAGTTCACTAACTCGTCCGTTGTAACAAAACACCCCACGCCAGTCGCAGGGAGCCGAGGGGGTCGACGGGTCCCAGCCGTCGAGAGCTCCCAAAGGGTCATGAAGGCTGGCTTTGAAAGCAGTAAGGGCCCGGATCTCCGGCTGCGTCTGGGCATCGCCGGCGGCGGCGCAGAATAAGTAACAGGTGGAGATAAATGCAAGGAAGAAAATGGGGAGAAATGGTGAAGGCGGCGACATGAGGGAGGAAGGCGTTTGAGGTTCAGAATTCCTGGCGGCGAGCAGAGAAAGAGCTATGGAGCAGAGGTGGGTTGAGAATGGTGGTTGATTCCATATGGTTGCGCCACTGGAGGCGCACTCTTTCTCAGTTTTTTTTTTACACACAGATTGACACACAAACAAAGACAAACACTTTTAATGCCAGGAAATAACCCTGCTTTTACTCACATACACACACAATGTGGCAATGGGGGTGTCAGTTCCGAGTTGAATACGAATTGACGGGTCACTTATTAGGTTTGTGTCGTGTTTTTATATTCTAAATTGTCAACTTCCTCTTAAAGAATGTTAATTCGGGTTACACCGTGTCACATTCATATTGCATTCTATAATTAACAATCCCGGGTCACTTTATTGGTTTTATGTCGTGTTTTTATATTATAAATTATCAATATTATTATAAATTATCAATATTATCTTCAAGAGTGTTAATTCCGGGTTATAACATATCAAATTTATATCAATTTTAACATATCAGGTTCGTGTTGCGTTTTATACATATTTCTCTCTCCTTCACAAGGAGGTATGAGTATAGAGTGTGAGAGTGTGTTACAAAAAAAACTGAAGAAGTAAACACTTTTCAACACAGTGACTGGAAAAGTCAAATTGGAATGGGGTTGGCACTTTTTAAAGCCTCATATGGGTTGAATCATTGGCAGCATCACTCCTTCTTCTTTAACACAGTTAAACTAGATCAAGATCCTATTCCCTTTTCTTTTTTCTCATTCTCTTTTTTTTTTTTTTTTTTTTTTTGGTTGTGGGATTTTCCACATTTTGTTAATTTGATTTAAAAACAGAGAATTAATCACTAATCATTTAGATTTGGAAAAAAAAAAAAAAGAAAAGGATAATAATGTGTCATAATTCATGTTGGTTGATGGCTGACATAGACAGATCTACTTATTTACAATATATTATAACAAGTGGTTTTGAATGAAAATTGACTAGATTGGAAGGTTTAAAAATGAGTAAGTGACAAGTGTCCAAATATTTGGACATTTGTGGTCAAGAACTCCATTGGAAAGCAATTTGGCAATTATAATTCACACTTTAAATTGGAAAGCATACTCCTCCTTTCCTCGTGGAATTTTTTGTCTATTTTAACTTTGTCTTTCCTGTTTGTCCGCTCGCCTTATGGTATGACATGTGAATCTCACTCACAATATATTGCGAGAGATAATGCATATAAAGACATAAGTGGAGGGAAGATATGATATTATCTTTCCCATGTAAAATGTCCACTTTTTAAAAAATATATCTATCTCAATAAAAGAAACGTTACATTATATTTATGGAGAAATTATTTTGTGCATCGGATCCATCACGTGAGATGGTACATCATAATACATTCAGGGGTAATCTGTTATTTTGGGGGAACTAATGTACATGTACCAGGCCCAAAAATGTAAATATTCATCCATCATTGACTTGTTACAATATTTTTTTATGGATACATCGGATATATCTGATAATTTTTTTGAAACATAATATAATAACATTTAAGTCACAATCACTTATTATCTATAGAATAATTATAAGTGAAAATATGATAATAATACTTTGTTTTTTGTGTGTTGTATTTTTTTAATTATAATAAATTATATACTTTTCAAAAATTAATTTTTTTTGTCGTCATTGTATCCACTTTTTTTTTTTATAATCTTTTGGGAGCATTTATTGACTCGGCCTTTCGACCTTTCATCCTTAATTTGGGCAGTTGGACTTTGGCTTTAGGCTTTTGGTGGTCAAATATATCAATCGGGAATTTGGGAATGTGGGGTTGTTTGTCACCCAAACCAAACCCAAAGTTAAAACCAATGATGTTGCCCTTTATATACTTGAAAACATTTTATTTTAGCTTACCCCAATTGAGCACGCATAGTTTCACTTCATTATTTGTTTTTGGATTGTTTGGGGGTCTTTTGCAACTCAAAAAGGTTACAAAGTACAAGGATTGAAATATTGTTGTTATTTTTTGTATAATCGGTACGTTTATATCACTATCTTATCTATTACATTGAATGTGGTGTGGTGAAGAAAGAAAAAACGAATTGAAGAGTCGACTGCAGAGTCTTATCAATTTGCAATTTATATAGACAAAAATAACAAAAGTAGGAATCAAACATACAACTCTAAGTGATCATTTGTTCGTCGCAATCCCTAGACACTAATTTGTTTTAAATATTGTTAGTTTTGGCATCAACCCTATTGGATTTGAGAGTGGTTTTTTTTTTTTTTTTTCAAATGAAAATAATACTTGAAGGATAAACCGCTTCTACAAATAAATCATCTCATCAGTTATGTTAGAAGAGTTGTGTTTTTAAAATTATTATGTTTTATGCAAAAGTCTTGTTTACTTTTTATTTTTTATTTTTACTCCGGATACACTTAATATAATTATGTATGACCTATAATCGACTCACATCTAAAAAAATAAGTGAAAAAATTATGTCAAAAAAATTATTTTATATATTATACATTTAAATAAATAAAAGATAGAATAACATAGGGCACTCTATAAAAATTTATATTGCTGTAAATCTTAATTTCTGTTGCCTATATATTAAGTTACCTGAAATTTAAATTTAAAACTAAACTATAATAATAATAATAATAATAATAATAATAATACCATGCACGCCCAAAATTGTGACGCAATAAAGATGAGGGTATGAGTATGGTTGTTTAGCTTATTCAAACAAGTGGGCCATTGCAAATCTATAAGTGTCACACCAACCGGGTGACCATTTTGTTATTTCTTGGCGGGAGGGAGGACATTTTCAACCTTCTTTTTTATTTATTTATTTATTTATTTTTAAATCTTTTTCCTAGACGTTTTGAAAACGGTTTTGAAAATAAGTTTTGGAAAATAGTTTTATAATGTAAAAAGTGTATTAAAATGTAAAAAGTAGATGCTGAATAGTAAAAATTTGTATTGAAAATAATGGAATATGATTAAAATATATTAAATTTACTGTTGAAACCAAAACCGTTTTTAAAACGAAACAAAAAGAACATGCCCTTTATATCTACAAGCCAGTTTTCTAAAATTTGTTTTGTATAAATGGAATCACAGCAAATTATTCCAATACAGTTTTTCGGATGTAGACTTAAAATGATAAAAGCTATGAAATACTCTTTTCGTCCCATTAAAAATGTCTGATTTTAAAAATATACCCCCTCCGTTCTATTAGGAGGGTTCATTTTAAAAAATATTTGTTGTTCTAATAGAAGAGTCCACTTTCAAATTTTGTACCTTCTCTTATATGTAGTCCACAATTAGTGAAATAAAGAATGTCAAATTAGCTAGTTTAAGTGTTGTACATTGACATTTATAATAAATTGTACATCGATTAAATTGGACCATTATAATGAAACGGGAGAAATACTATTTATTATATAGGATAGAGTACAACAGTTAAAATATGTAATTTCACACTGTATTTTTCATCTAACTACAAAATTATTTTTAGAACTGGACTCCTTATATAAAGCAGATAAAGTAGTTAAAATAAATTGAGCCTTTTAAGTGCTAAAACCTACAGCAAGTACTCTTCTGTCTCATCTCAACAAGAATATTTAAACCGTAATTATTATAATTATGGTTGATAGAGTAAATGGATTCATTAAAGATTCAGGCCAAAATTTAAATACAATTTAATGCCATGATCTGGCGCCAAGCTGCCAATCTCCTTTTAGAAATGAAAAAAAAAAAAAAACTTTTTAGTCTAAAATGAATCCAAGCATCTTTTGTGTTGATGTTATTCAAATTTAAGATCATTTATGTGGTTTAATAAACAATGGTTTTTGTTCTAAATATAAATTTACGTGTCAGGATAAAAGAGTCATGTTTAAGAAATTTAAGTATAATGCATGAATGATGTAATTTGTCATAATTTTGTTTAGTTATGTCTTACTCTCAAAAAATGAGTTAATTAACTGTTAGCCACATATAATTATTTTAATAAAAATATAAAAAAAAAATCAAGACTTTTCTATTAAAACAAATAAAATTTAGAAATATAATTAATCTAATTGAATAGAGAAAGTAATAAATAGTAGGAGTCATCTTTCATTTCATTCGAATAATCTAATTTCCTTCTTCTTTATTTTTTCATTAGAAGAGTTAACTTCATTCTTTTACTTATTATACTCTCAGACTTATATTTAAAAAAATAAAGATATTAGTAAAAACATATGACAAATTACTTATTTTATATATATTACAATGTAGCATATAAAAGATTACATATTTTTGAAACTGAATTAATAATCACGAAACATAATATATGCTCAGTCATTATTGTGTTCTAAATGGTTCTTGTGGTCCGATAATACGCATATTAACCTATACTTCTATTTTTGTTTTCTGGTGACATTTGAGCGTTCGAACTCTTGCAAGAAAACTCATGTACTTTACCACTAAGCCATAAGTCGCACTCTGCCCCCCCCTCCCCCCATTCGATTCAGTTAACTAGTCTACTTGCTTACCTTCTTCTTTCTTCCATGGCTGAGGATACAGGAGAATTTAGGCAGTGGGATCTGCTGAATCTGCTCTCTCGAATTTTGGGCCCCCAATAATATTATTCCCAAAATCACGTTCTACTCCAATGCTTCAGCCTCAACGTCTATATATGTCAGTCTTTCACCAAAATAACACTAATGCCACTTCTACAGTATACTCTTTTTTTTCTTTTTTTACACTAGAAGAGTAATTTCGAAAAAATATTTTTTGTTTTAATAAAATAGTCAAATTTTAATTTTTTTTTACTTCTCATACCCTTACTATTATAATCGTTCATATTAGTTCATAGTTAACTATTTACGTGCACCTAAAATAAAAAGAAAACTATATTATGTGTTGTACATTGATAGTTATAATAAGTTATATATTAATTAAAATGAACTTTTCTAATGGAACGGAGGGAGTCGTTGACTATGTTGTTTTGTGTGCTTCCTATTTAATTATTTCAAGACTTTCAGTTCATCCGGCAAGGTTTTCCGTTTTCTGGTCAACTCCCACATTTAATGTCAATTTTTGTTTTTTCACATTTTTCTACGAAAATGTCAAGATCGGAGAAGATGAGAGAAGACTTCCGAGAGGAATCTCGTTTTTGGAAAGGCTCAAAAGATGGTAAACGAAGCCCAACCCATGCACAGCAGAACGGATCCATCTTCTTACGACCATTCACGGCCCCAATTGCTGTATACGACGACACGATATAAATGACTAACTTCCACGACCATCATAAAATAAAAGTGATCGGTCAAATCATATAAAACGTATTCTCCGAATTAACAACACCTCGAGAACCTTATTTCTACCGTTTCAAAATTGTAGACTAAAGACCAAAACGTCCAAAACGATCAATGGAATTATGGCACAACGGTTATTGGGCCTTAAATTTAAATGTTAGAGGCCCGAATCGATACTCAAAAATAAATATTCCATCCGTTCCATTAGAAAGATTCATTTTGAAAAATATTTTTTATTATAATAGATAGAATAATCTGTTTTCAAATTTTTTACTTCTCTTACCCTTACAAATATAATCATGTGTGGTCAATAATTAGTCTATACTTAATAACTAAAGATATAAACGGAATAAAGTGTGAAGAGAGGGAGTGCTAGTTAAATAAAAAATATAGAAATATATACAAACCTTATTACAACAAAAGGTCCTATGGTCTAGTGGTTAGGACATTGGACTCTGAATCCAGTAACCCGAGTTCAAATCTCGGTAGGACCTTTCTTTTCCGACAATTTTTTCTTCCATTTTTTGCAGTATCTATGAACAGACAATAAATAATGCTACAAACAATTACTTTAAAGATACCTAATTCGTAAACATGGTTGTTAAACTTGTTCCGGTCCCGTTGTAATTTGGGATTCTTGTGTTAGTGTCGGAGATTTTTTCTTCAAGATACAACCGCCGCAATCGAGCAGGACAGAGTACATAAGACGGTAGTCAACGGAAGCAGAACCACGGTGAAGACGACGGCCATCGCCACCAGTGCGCTCTGCCTCCGGCCAACTCTGTTGATTTTCCGGTGCGCAAATTCGGTTACTATAAACCTCAACATCAGTAACGTAACAAAGGCGGCCAATGTAGCCATCAGGGATCTCCACGCCGCATTCCATCCATGGTGGAACTGGATGAATGGCTTGTAATCTTCATCTTCCTTCTCCTCCGCCATCTTCGCTATGTAAACTCAGGATAATTAACTAAACATGGCCCTTTGAATTACTTTCTAGTTTCAGTTATACATATGATATGGTGTATGACGTTGTTATGGTTCTTGGATTTGGAAAGACTTTTGTTTTGTGTTCGGGAAAGTTATAATACTTTTGGTAATTAATATAGAAAATTACTCAATTAGATTTAGGAATATTTCTCATATCTTGTTGTAATAATGTAATCCTTGTTGAATAAGTTAATAATCCATTCCAATTGTGACTATTTCTATATTCGATCATCAATCCCAATTCCCAAATTTGAACCTCTTTTTCTAATATGGAGGTACATGGTGAGTGAGAGAGAATTTATACGAGGGGTAATAATGGAATAAAAAATGCAAAATACTATTTTTTTTTTCTGCGTCTAATATTACCGTTCTTATCTTGTACCACAAGTAAAGTAAGACAAAATAGATTTATTTTGAGCTCTGGGATAGATCGAGCACAAAAGTTAAAAGAGGGATTGGCCTTTCTATACAATACATGAGAAGGGGTGTGAGGCAGAGGCATGCATGATCATTGGTAAGTAACTAATTTACAAATTCTAGCCTGACTGAGAAGATTCTTACTATATATGTTTCCTAAACATCAATCTGCAATCTCTGATCAGCAAAAACACAAAACGAATCAATTTGAGCAAACCATCCATGATCCATCTTACAATAAAGAGATCAAACTGCGTGTGAAACTGTAGTTTTTTCCTGCGTTCCGAGGTGCAAAGTTGAGTCCAAACATCTCTTTAGGAGTCTGTTTTCCTTGGTCTATGAAACCAGCCAGTTTCGCCACCACGTACGCACTTTCTGCAATGTGGTTCATGTCTTCGGTGCTGCTCCACAGGCGTTGCGCCAGCTGCAGTCGCCTCAGTTTCGAATGAAGCCCGATGCCCCACTTCAGGAACAAGCTCTCCCTTTCTTGTTCCGACAGCTTCTTCATCATTTGCTTGCTCAGCATTCTTCGCTCCCGAAGAAGAGCCTTAATGCTGCATTTCAAGAAATCAGCACAAAAACTAGGAATGCTGTATAATCTTCAAGATTCTCATATACATTGTGTAAGCATTTTTACCTTGAAGCAAGTGTCACGGCGCGACCATTTACAACAGTTCTTTCTCCCCGAGCGAATGTGTCTTTGAGAAAGATCATCCTGCGGATTTCTACCTCCATGTAGATAGCATCTGTCGGGTCGCCCTGGAATAAGAGGAAGAAATAGGTTCTGTGCACCAGTGAAACATTGCAAGCGTCCCAAAGTTCGATAATTTCTTTCTGAAGCCTCTTGAACTCTGTAGGCCAGTTTGTAAGGCCTTTGTGCTCTTGTTCATCTTCAATTGGATCTAATCCCACATCTTTTGTGTTCTTTGAAGGTTGATTGGCCTTTTCTGCAGGCTCTTTTGTCTGGAAAAAAAACCCAATACATGAAAGAAACAAGTTAGACCAAAGGAATTACTGGCTGTGTTCGTTTTGGAGAGTTTTGAAATATGTTTTCGAAACTTAGTCTCAGAAATGATTTTTAAATGTGATAGTTGTATCGGGAATATAAAAAGGTGTATTGACAATGATGAAAAAACTATTATAAAATTCAAAATTTCGAAAACATGTATTTGAAAATATGGAAATGAACATGTTTAGAGAATGGAAAGGAGTAAAACTCACTGGAGACTCAGGGACTTCATTGTTGTCATGATGAGGCTCTTCCATTTTGGTGGATGCATCAATAGTTCTGTCATTGCTATCAGTTCCAGTTGATTTCTTCCTTGCTGCTTCATACTCAATATCAACCATTGTCTCTGCTGAAGGGTGAGAATCTTTCCTTGAAAATTTTTCTACATCTAAATCAAACTTCAGCAGTTTCCTTTCAATACCACCCTCAGGTCTTGCAATGAATTCTCTTTCTGATCCATCGGGTGGCGTATGGTGGCTCAAAATACTTGCTTTGCAGCTTCTGCTTCTAGTTAAGTTTAAGCTTCTACATCCAGGGAGATCTTCAGCAGGAAAAACCGAAGAATCGACGCAGTGCAACTCTTTCTCATCCTTTAAATGAGGTGAATATTCCAACTTCTTATCTTCCTCTGGTCGTTGATATCCAAGTTCTTGGTGGTGTTGCTTTTCTTCCATCAATGATCCTGACCCTCTGGATGGCGGCGAGAGTGATTCAGGAACCGCGGTGACTCGACAAGAAGTTATTGGTGAAGAATTACATTGGGATTCTGCAGGTTGTCTGCCACTCAACTCCAACTCGACGCAACAAACTTCCTTGCATAAATCTTCTGATGTTGCATTGCTTCTTCTCTTTTCCATTTCCTCCCATGCCCGAAATGATTCACTCTCACTGAAATTGGAAGAGGAAACCAACACCCTGGGAACAAATGTGTCATTGTTTGAAAGGTTATCCAAGTCAGGTACTCTAATGAAGTTATCTTCAGCAGAGCTAGAACTTCTGCTGTGCCCAAAAGAACATGTTTGAGAATCTGCTATGCTAGATGTGTCAGGTGCAGGATTATCATAGTCTGGTGACTCGTGGATTCGCAGATTTGGGTATTGTCGGACCTGGCGCAGATGGTAACTCTTGAGCATGAAGAAATAAAGTTCACAAAATGAGAAGAACATTTTACTTCAAACTTAAAAACCTACCACCGTGGTGGTCGAATTGTTGTCATCTCCTAGAATTTTTAACAAATCTTTAACTTGAGATTGAGCAACGTCGCGCTGCAGAATCAAATCTTTTACCTCCTTCTCAAGCTACATAATGGGAAAATGTATGAATCCAACTCATTTCCAGACTTAAAAAACCAAGTGTAAGGAAACTACAGCTCAGACATGCCATGAGAAGCTTGCTAACAGATAGAATCAATACCTGCTCAATCTGAAGGTCTTTGTCCCGAAGCATAGCCGCATAATCTGGTGTTACAATAGTAGTTCCTGGACTTCTCAGTTCACTCTCTAGCCTTGCCAGTTCCCTCTGCAAATGCTTTACCAACGCCTTTTCGGACATGACAACATTCACTTGTGCACTGGTAGTAACTTCTTTAGCACAACTTGCGAAAAGAAGTGTGTTTCTTGATTGTTCAACATGACTTCGACCAGGGCTCATTGTGCAAATGATGGCTATTCTGGCATTGCCTCCCAAGGATGATTGCAAGATTCGGGTCAGCTTGGAGTCTCTGAAGGGTATGTGCCCATTTTTTCCTTTGCTGCAAGATACATGAGAAGGCAAACACAAATCAGAAACAAATGAAAGGGTACAACTATTGAGAATGGCAATCACGTGTTTGGAAGTCACAAGCACTAGCCTAAAACATGATGACAGTACAAAGCAATCAGTCTAAAAACAAGGATAACCTTTAGTTGTACCATCATCCAACTACTTAGCACATTGCGAGGATCAGTTCAGTCACTTAGAAAGTAACTATTTTGGCAATGAAAAGGGTCTTAAGATCAAGTTTATCCCCCTCCCAGTAGATCCCCGTGTAATAGAAGTAGTATGATTAAAAACAAAAAAAGCAAAAAAAAAGGATCAAGTTTATGAAGCACAGATGAATGTCTACCTTAGTTTGCGAATCACAGTTCCTAAGGTTAGCAAACTGCGGTTTATGTGGCAGCCTTCTTTTAATCTAGTTCCTGCTGATAATGACTGGGATGCACGCTCACTTCCAGCCAGATCTACAAAATTCTAAATTAAAACAGGAGAAAAAATCAATTATGACAGCCTGATTTCAGTGTCTGAATTGCATGCTTAAACCATTCTCCTTAAAGAATTTAATTCATACCACACTAGCTGTAAGAGTGCTGAAATCATCCCTGCCTAAAAATTCACGAGCCGAGCTTTCAATAGTCTGCCAGCAAAAGGAAATAACCATAAGTTCTGAAGCTTAAGCTCATGAATTGAATTAACAAATGATAAGAGTAAGCAAAACAAACATACCAATCTGATTATTTGGTGAGATCTGGAACTCGCTTCGTTCAGAGCAGTCTCCCCAATCTGTCTTTGAGCTGAAAAAGTATAAGACAGCATTCAGAAGATCAACATTTCACTGAACAAAACCCAAAACTGCTCATTATTATCCTTACCTACACAGAAAGATAGGAGCTCCATCACATGATCCCAGTCCCTCACAGTCTCCTCGGTGAGTTTCTCAACAATGGTACCTTTCTGATAAGATCGAAGCGTGAGGACAAGATTTTAAACACACACATTACCAACAAACTCAACAGTGAGAATTTTTACCTCTGGATCATCCAGAAGTCTGAGAGGAGAGGTATCTGTACTAAGAAGGTCTCTAACACATTCATTGTAGATTTCCATTGCAGAAAACTTCAAAATGAATTCTCTCTCCCCATGCTGCAAAACCATCCATTTCATGTGGTCAACATATGGTTTAAAACAGTAAGAGCAAAGGGCAGATGATAAGCTGGAAATGGATTACCTTCTGTATATAATCATATATATCTCCAAAGGTATATTCAGTAATTCCAGTCATGGTATAAGTCTTTCCACTACTTGTTTGTCCATATGCAAAAACAGTTGCTGACAAGAACATTGATCATATAAGTTAACCAAAAAACATGAAAAGTTGGGTTGAGGAAGTAGGAGAGAAGTCCAGAGTTTCCCCTTACCATTAATTCCACCGACTACAGAAAGAGCTACTTCCCGGGCTCCTTCTTCATAGACCTGCCTTGTGGAGCAATTACTCCTATATACCCTGTCTAGAAGCAAAAAAAGGGAAAAATCCCTTACTTAACTGCTTTCCATCAACAGCATGGAGCAAAAGATAGAAGAGAGAAAATCATATGCAAGACCATTTATACTGATCTCCAGAAAAGAAGAAGCAGAAGTTAAAGCAGATTGATCAATTAGGACTATAAACTGATGTCATCTCTGGAAAGAATAAAGGGATCACAGGACAACTACCCCAAGAACTGCAAACCTTCAATTTATCCTTAAATCAGCTCAAATTAAAGAGCTACAAAACCTTCCCATTAAGCCCAAAAGTGCAGAAAATTAATGAACTTGAATGCCATAAATTGGCATATGCATCCTTACCAAATGTATAAGCAGAAGGATACATCGACCGCTCTGCCACAGAAAGATTAGGATTCTTGTAGAGGATAGTGGTATCGTTGATACATTCCCATTCAGAAACATCATTCTTCAGAATCTCCTTCTCATTCAAAGGCCTCAATCTCACCGACACGAAAATGCTCTCTTCATTACCTCCCTCCATTGTGCCCCACCTCAAAAAACCCAAATAAAAAAAAAAGAAAAAAGAAAAAAAAGGGCAATGGGGAAATCTAGATTCTGCAGCAACACATTTGCATTGTCAACAAGAACCGTAAGAAATCATTCCCAAAGCTTCTTTCCTTCTCTTCATATCAAGCAAAAATGGCCGGCAAAAAAGAAAGTGAGGATTGACCATACAATGTTGATATCTGAAAACAAAATAATGATAAGTCAATGAAAATCCAATCATAAGTTAAAAGACAGAGTCTTTGTCCTATGCATTGAATATGGTTTCCATTCCATACGTTCCCTTTCGATTTTCCCTCTAAACTATACTATATACAGAAGAAATGGTCCCCATCTACAGACTGTCAAAACATTGTCTTGATTCTAATGTATGCTTGCGGCCATCGGGTTATAAAATTGCATGATTAGGTTGATTAAGAACGCAACATAAACAAAATTAAAGAATAAAATAATACAATGGCATAGGTTAGTTGACCTGGGAAATTGAAATTGAAAGAAAATTTCCACTCTGCTCAGGGTCGTTGTCAGGAATGTTGGATAGTGATGGGCTTCAAGGGTTGTTCTTGAAACAACAAAAAATCTCTTTCTTTTTCCAATCTGTTGGATAGCAGACTCTCTGTTTCTTCTCTGTGTGGAAATTGCAATGCGGCCTCTGTTCAAAGAGCCGGAGAAAGATCAGAGAGAGAGAAACAGAGAGCTGTGAATCAACAATGGAGTCTTTTTGGGAAGGTGTTATAAAAGATAAGAATGGAGTTTGAGTTGGGTCGTTTTTCTTTTTCAATGTCTGGTTAAAGGTGGCAAACGGTAGGCAAATTAGGCATTGGTGAAAAGAATGTAATACTATTCTCTAGGCTTCACATTTTAATCAAGAAAGGGCCATTTCCATTTCCATTTCCATTTCCATTTAAACTACCAAATCCAACAAAGCCCTTAACTAAATTTTTAAGATTACATAATATTTAGGGAGTTAATCTGCTGTTTGTTCATAATCAGGTTGATATGAGATAGTAACATCTAAACTTCTGTTTAATTTAATTTCTTCCTTAGGCAAAAAGGGCATAAAATCGTCTACCCATGATTGTGATACAAAAGGAGGAGTAGAATGCCACTAGGATTCGACAACTGATCTTGTAACGCCTGCCTTAGCGAGCACATGAGCAAGCACATTTTTGTTAAAACTAAGATTTTTTCATTTTGTTGAAACTAAGGATCTTGTAAATTTAGTGGAACCTTCCTTAAAGTTTTCTTCTTGGTTTTGTTTTTGTTTTTGTTTCCAAAATGTTGGTTTCCTGTTTTATATTGTTGTTAGTTTGTGGAGCATATTCTTGGGGTTCTTTTGTTTGGAAGTCTAGCACGTCTCTTATATTATTTGCCTTCATCCTATAAATGTCAAAATGAAGAATACGTAGGTTGTTGGTCCACTGCACATGATGCATTTTTATTTTTAGCTAAAGCACAAAATGGATTGCACCTAAACCTCTGTTTTCATTCGATTAATGTTGTTTATGAAGATTTTAGTGGTGGCAGGTAAATTTTGGCAAAGATTTTCTTCTTGTAAATATTATCATAACTCGGGAATATTATTCCTAGTGGGATTTTCACTACTAGTACTGTTTCATGCGCGCGAGTGATTTCTGATATTAAAATTCTTATGTTTCGTTAATGTATGAATCTAATGAAATATTCCTTCATTCCGGCGCGTCAAGAGACTTTACATGTAGGATTGATATAAAGGGTTCAAAGAATCTACAATGCATGGTAGAATTTTGGATATAATTACATAGTATGATAACTCTGAATCTAGAGAGCGATTCTTTATCCCATTTTTGATATCTCGTTGACATCTCATTATGGTAAAATATTTACTTTTGTTGATGTTGAAAGTACGATAGAAAATCCGATCTCGAAAGAAAATTGGTTGCAATATTAAGTTGAACCGTTCGAGTTCCAAATTGGTGTCTTTCATGTATTATTATACTACTAGCTATTACGTAAAATGTGGTGTCTTTGTTAACAAGTAAGGGGTGTTAAAAGATATTATCTAACCGTCCAACTCCCTTAATTAATTAAGTGTACTTGAATTGAAAATGCCTTAAATGATTGATTATGTAAAACGTTATGACGAGGATAAACATAATGATATCTACTTAATTACGACTTTTGTCCTGTAATAATGCATAATAATGATTAAATGAACTAACATGAATATGAAATGAAAGTCCTCCCATAATTCTCATGATTCGATAATTCTAACTCTAGTTGTTGTAGTATATATTATTCTAACTTCTCACATAAAAAATCAAAATTTTTGTTACATTTTATGATTTAGAAACAATTGTATTATTGAACTTTTTAACAAGACGAAATGAGTAATTTTGGTCTTCATTTCTTCAATATTAATATGGAGAGTTGATAATTTCATTAGTCCTCATACTTGGGCTTTTGTCGCATATTCGTCCTTGAACTTCAAATTGTTTCTCTTTAGTCCTCAAATTTGAGTTTTTCATCTCTATGTAGTCCATTGTTTGATTTCCGTCCAAAATTAGCCACTACCGGCACAGTAAGAGTGCAGTTAATGGAGAGCAATTTTGGTATTTGACAACAATTTAATTTTTACCTAAGAGTTTATTTAACCACATGTATTAACTCTACTAAAAATTCTCGGCGACAATCCTTTTTTCAGTGGAAAATACATGGGAGTTAAGTAAAAACTGTTGTCGTTTTTTGTTTTTATTTTACCAAATATCGAAATTGCCCTCTATTACCTGCACTCCTACGGCTCGTGCTTGCTAGCAGTAGCTAATTTTGAACATAAATTAGATAATGGATTACACAGAGATGAAAACCCAAGATGTGAAACTAAAGAAAATAATTTCAAGTTCGAGACGAAAGTGCAACAAAAAAATCCAAGTTTGAGGAACAAATATATTATTAACTCTAATATGGAAGTTGAAGGTGCAACAAAAGCAAGGCACTTTAATTATAAACGACACAAGGTGGCATCGCAAAGTTGGGAATAAATTGCTTTAAAAAATGTATAGAGAAAGCGATTGAATCTTGGCGGGGATGAACTCCAAATTAAGGTGTACTTTACATATGCATGCAAACTAAAGCTGCAGAAAGCCTGAAACTCAAAAGGGTTTCAGGATAGTTGGGGTTTCTTCTCTGTTCTTGCGGGACCTGCTTTATATGAAAGAAGAAGGAAAAAGAAAACAAAAAAAGGGTTAGAGAGGGTTTCGAGGGTAGATAATGAGAGGGTGTTGTAACTCGGAAGTACGTTCGGATTAGGATTTTGGGGGGTGTACTTATATAATAAGAAGATGCAGGAACAGCCCATGTGCTGGGATGAATGAATAGCTTTTTTTTCATCATTTCTGGAATTGAAGGACCATACAAACGGGAAGATAAAGATATATATATATATATATATTTGGCATTGCATGTGAGTTTATGAATAAAATATAACTGTTCATCCATTACAATCTCTCTCTCTTTCTACCTGTCAATCTTTATTCCGTTAGGTGAGGTCTTTAGATTCTTGCAGCTCCATGCATGCATGAATACATTGGTAGGAAAAATAATACGAAAAATTGCATTTTTAGTTCATAATTTTTTAGCTAAGTGTAATATATAGTTTACATTCTTTAATAACTATTAAATTTAGTCCACAATATATCTATTTTTTTCAATTTTACTCTTAAAAATGGAAAGTTGACCCAAACTAACGGTCTCTTCATTTCGCCGTTAATCAAAGCGGGGTTTGACCAACCCTAGCTAAACCATCTTTGGGGCTCCATTTTCACCCGATTTGAATGGTTTTGCATGCATAATGAAAGGTTTTATAATGGATTGAAATGATTTGGAAGAAGGGAAGAAGATAGTTTAGGATCGATCAAAACTGCTTTGACTAATACCGGAATGAGGAGACCGTTAATTTAGGTCAACTTTTCATTTTCTGAATTGAAATTGAAAAAAATGGATACTTGTAGACTAGATTTGATAGTTATTAAAGAAGGTGGACTACATTTGATATTTAGGTAAAAATTATGGATTAGAAATACAATTTTTCCAGAAAAAAAAAATAATAAAACATTATCCATGTTCTTAGGTTGGATCATTTTACTGCAAGTTTAATTTACTGAGGTAGCTAGCTATAATATTTCTTGAAAATTTTCATTGAGAATAATCATCCTTAATTGCATGAGAGTTTGAGACCATGGGATTTTATAAATATTTTTTGGATTTTTTTTTTTTTTGGTGGTGTTTAAGGACATGGAAATATAGAATTAATATTAGAGTCATAAGTTGCTGGTGAATGATTGAGGTTGTAATTAAGGTCCCAGCAACCTGAGTCAAAGAAAGACTTCATTAGTAATTGGAGGACACACACAGAGTGGGACTATGGAAAATTGGAGGGCATGTTTGACTCAAGACAAGAGTGTCCCTGTTTGAATGTCGTATTAGTATTTTTCTATCTTTTATTTTGAAATTAATAATCACGATTACAATATTGGTTGACAGATATTACATTAAATGCTTGATAGAGTTAGGAATCGAACCTTCAACTAATAGCTAATCATCTATGCATCACAATTGTTGAACAGCATAACATCGTATTAGTATTATTAACCATTGGTGTGAGGGAGGGGGCCGCTCTCTAGCTAGAATCTGAGCCGATAGGTCAGGTCGGGTCGGGTCGTGTGTGTCCAAGGATTCAAAGCAACACCAACATACAATGTTGACTGTTGAGGGGGCCAATTGGCCACACCCCAAAATCTTTGACTTTTGCTTCCATAATATACGTCTGAATTTCCATATCATATTTTATTTATATATGAATTTTGGAAAAATCCCACCTAATTAATAAGCGAAATTGTTATACGCAGTAACCGTTTTACTATTCGCAGTAACATTCCCTTATGAAAAGTCTATTTTACCCTTTAGCTAAAAAAAAATACCGCACAACATTTGATTTTATAGTCACGAGTACGATCTATATTACACGGTATGTAAATAACCTACACATTTTTTCGAATAAAGGAGATTTTTTTGCCTATAAACAGGATAAAATTTTGCGAAAATACCGCCCACATTGGGAATACCGCCCAGCAAGTGGGCGGTATTTTTGGGAAGAAATACCGCCCACAAAGGACGGTATTTTCCCAATGTTCCTGTGAATAGTGTGAAATTTTTTGGTAAATTTTTTTTTTTTAATACTTAAGGGTAAAATAGACTTTTCACAGGAGAATGTTACTGCGTTTAGTAAAACGGTTACTGCGTTTAGTATGCCTCTTAATAAGTTAGGTTGTGATATTCTATGTTCGTTAATTCAAATTTCTATTATTACAAAATTATTATTAAAAATTTATATCATTGCAAAATTATTTTAGGAGGAGGGATATTTCGCAATATGATTACTTGACTTTTAGTCTCTCAAAAAATTCCAACTATTAATTGATTAGAGATTAAGTGAAATGTCCATCGAATGATAAAAAATGACTCATTCAATAATTCGATCGAATTGTCATGAGTGACTCGTCAATTTATAATATTATTATTATTTTTTAATTTCAAAACGTATACGATACTAAATTTATCGTACGATAGTATTATTAAGAAAAAATAAACTTCAATCGCGTTTGGTAATATATATTACTACTAGAAATATGTACTTTTCAATGTTCAAGATTGTGTGATGAAGAAGGATGCCAAATAATAATAATAATAATAATTAAACCATTAAATAAAAATATAAATAAATTAAATTGCAACACTCAATGACTTTTGGTGTTTCATTTATTAATTCCAACCGTACGTATTCGGTATTCTTCCGAACAAAATTTTGAAAACTTGAACAACGGTAGCGCTAACATTCAAAATGCCTATGCCTTTAAAGTCACATAACCATAAAGTCCAAACTCCAAGCAGCTGTCCTCTTTGATAAAAATTAAAATTAAAAAAAAAAAAAAAAACACCTTTAAATTACATTTATGTTTGTGAAAATTACCAAATATACCTTGCGGTTTTGAGAAACTGTAGTCACCCCTTGATCGGGTAGTAATAATATGATATTTACTCCTATTTGATTAGGTAAAATTACATTTGTTCTTTTGTGAGTCAAAAAATTAAACAAAAAAATCAAGCATTTTTTATAATTTGGCAAAACATTATAAAGGGAGTCTCCTGTCACATTATATGAGGGGTGAAATTTTACTCCCTTAAAATATTGGATATGCAATATTTCATATACGTAATGTTTTTGAAACTATATTCGATACTCATGTTTGTAAAAATAAAAAATAAAAATAGTATGTTTCTAAAAAAAGAAAGATGTGTGCGTCGAACCATTCGGCAGTTGAATATAGGTTTTTGCTGAAATTTGAATGTCCAAAAAGGTGTTGGTAGTTTTATGAAATTTCAGGGGAGTGTTGGTAGTTTACAGAAACTTGAGGGAGGTAAATGTAATTTACCCAATTTTCTTTCATGTCCTTCGGCGCCTTAATTCAGCTTAGACTTTAGAGAGACTACCGAGTCGGGTCTTAATCAGGCAGCCCACCCGCATGCTGAATTAGACAGAGGATGAATATTATTGTGTGACCCATAAATGAAAGGGAACAGTCCCAGGACTCCCACTCCACCCTTTCAAATGTACCCTTCAAATTAGTGAACAAATTAAAGTTAGTTTGGAGTTGTCCAGATTTCTAACTCGTTCAAATTACGTTATTTCATTCATTTATGTATAATTGAATAAATATAATAATAAAAGCGTTGTGCATGGCAACAACGTGTCTCACTTCCGATTAAGGAAATAAGCTACGAAACCGTTGGGCCAGGCTGGACCTTCACCAGATTAAACATCTTTTTATTTTAACTTTTTGCGCCTAAAATTAAGCATATACATGTAATTACAAACGTACACACTATATATCTCAATTGCAACAAATAAGAATACATCATTAATGATCAAAGTACACACAAGCCACTCGTGAGTTATGACCCATTGTTCAACCTACCTACGTACTTAAGCATCAATGATTAAAGTCCACACAAGTCGTAAGGTAAACTTGTTTGGGGTCATCCTCCGTTTAATTAAATGAAGCCTAATAATAGCCTATGAAAGCCCAATATTTTAATAAAGGTTTCCTGACAGGCACAAACCTATAGCTCAAATTTGGACCTATGAAAGCCCATCAGGCCCATTTGTTTTATTGTCCATTTTGTCTTTCATTCTCCCACCTGCTCAGTTTCTATTCTCCATCTATTATGAATTATTGAATTTCACGTTGCCAAAGTACGAAAATGAGATATGGTTTTATAAACACTTGAGCATCCTCTCCTCGATCTTGGGCATTATTTTAAGGATGAGTTATACTCATGGGATTATAACAATGGTATCAGAGACAACCCCTCGTTCACATTGCATCAAGGGACCTAAGAAGAGGCAATCTAACCTAGAGTAGGCTAAATTGAACTTCACATATATTCTTCCTTCAAAAGCTAACTTTTGAGGTGGATTCTTTACTAAATTCATAATAAATAGTATTTGAGACAACCTTATGTTCTGTTCATATTGCGGAAAAGGCGACCAAAAAAGTTAGAGTAAACTATCATGGATGTCAAACCATGAATCATGTATCCCACGTCCACGTGAACATTCATATGTGGGCTAAATTGAACCTGGGGTGCAATTTTGAAGGAGCCTTTAGCCGGTTACGATACTTGTTGTTTTAACATAATTGTAATATTGTAACACTATACATCTAACACATAAGCTAACTCAATATCTTATCACATAAATTCAATACACATTATATTTAGTGTTTTAATATACATGTAATAATTTAAAGACTAAACTCTATAATTCAATATAAGAAAATGGTATTTGACACATCAACAATATTTAGAGGTTAAACTTGGTACGCGGACAATCAACTTGGCAAACGCACAAATTTTTATTTAGATTATATTTTCACGTCACCTATAATTTATTTATTTGGGTGTTTTGAGAAGATAAGAGCTCTTGGCATGGCGTGGACATCTGTTTGGTTACTCGTTTCCCCGATCGCCAAATCGACAATCAACTCATTTCGCCCATAGCCAAATCGACAAATCAGACACAGTTCAACATTTTGCATGGCAATGCTGGATTCTTGCTGGATTCGAGCCGAAGCCGGAGAGGAAACATCCAAGAAATTTCTTCAGTCCTAGAGGCATCATTTGATATGCACGGTCGTCAATTTGGCCCTAGGATAGAGATCAATGACCTCTTATAATTCTAGATTTTAAAATATATATTACTCCCTCTGTCCCACTCAAAGAGTCATGTTTCTAATACTGAAAACATGACTCTTTGAGTGGAACAGAGGGAGTAAAAAAAATTGTAAGTTGTTATTCTATTTAGATAAATTGTTCATCGGTAAATTCATATAGATTGACAATATTTACATAATTCATAATTATACGTATTTTTTCAAACTTATATGTTCATTTTGTTCGATGTAAAACTTATTATGAATGTCAAGGTACAACACTTAAAGTAACTAATTTGATATTATTTATTTCATTTACATTCTTACTTATTAAATATGAGCTAATTGTATGCCACACATAATTATATTAGTAATTATGGGTACGAGGAGTTAAAACACTGAAAGTAGACTCTTATATTGAAACAAAAAATATTTTTATGAACTCTTCTAATAGAACAGTGAAAGTAGTATTTATAAGTTCTTATAGCATTCAATCATTTTTTTAAAAAAAAATTATTATTACAACTCACAAATACAATATGTGAACATATGACTTCAGAATTGCAAGACTATTTCATTACCACCACTCTAACCCTTATTCTCAAATCAATAAAATGCGTTTAGGAGTGGCATTTCGTATTTGATCCAAGTTATCATATTCAGGTTTCTGTCTCGATATTACTCAATTCTAACCTTACTCATTTAACTCCTGAATCCGCTATTGTTTTATTTAACCAATTTAATTATTTCTTGTGTATGGTTCTTTCATGTTACAAATGACTCGGTCCAAATTTGTAGGTTTACATGTCAATATTTTCAATTCTAACTTTACTTATTAAATTATTTATATTATTCTCATGGACTCATTTAATATTATATCACACCAAAACTTAACCCTAATTCATTTATTTCAGGTATAGATTTACATGTTAGCGTGTCAATATTGTCAACCTGAATCTACTCGTTTAATTATTCATGTTATTCTGGTGATCGATTCTTCTAACACACGAATCTATCCAAGAGAATTGAACCCTTAACCCAATTTATATTGCGTCCGATCGATTTCTACAGTTTCACTTCAGTTAGCACCGTTTCGGTGAATCTGCGATTCATTATTTTTTAATTTGTTGAGACCTCGGTGGATTCATTAATGAACATTCGTCGTATACGGTAGCGGAAATTTCCCGGGAAATTTCCTCCGTACTGCCCAACAATACGGAAAGTGACCGAACTCGTGCTTATATATAAACCGCCCGGAGCTATCAGTAGCTACAACACACACAAAAAGTACTCGACAAAGAAAGCGGTGGAGTTTCAAACTTTATTCATAATAGTAATCGGTGATCGGAAAAGCAGCTTTTTAAGGATCGGCAAGATGGCAACAATGGCGTCGGAGATCGAGGAAATAAGCAACTACCAAGCACTTCCTCTCTTGTCACTGAATCATGTGTCCTTGGTGGTTAAGTCGGTTCCCAATTCGCTCAGATTCTACGTCGATGTTCTTGGCTTCGGTCTCGTCAAGCGCCCTGAATCCTTCAAATTCCCCGGAGCTTGGTAATTAATTTAATTTGTTTAGGTTTTTTTCCCTATTCCATTGCTCGATAATCTCTATACTATTAGAATATATTTTGTTTTATATCCTACAATCGTCCGATCCACAGGCTGTATAGCTATGGCATCGGTATTCATTTGATCGAGAGCGAATCCGTTGATGACTTTCCGGTGGAGCCCCGCCCGATTAACCCGAAAGACAACCACCTTTCCTTCCAGGTAAATTTATTAATTAACCGATTAAATTAATATTATATATATATATATATATATATTTGTACATAAATTAATTAATTGAGGAATTGGGCGGCGGATTTGCAGTGTACGGACGTGAATCTGGTGAAGAAGAGGCTGGAGGAGATGGGGATGAAGTACGTGACGGCGTTGGTGGAGGACAGCGGGATCCAGGTGGATCAAGTTTTCTTCCATGACCCTGACGGCTACATGATTGAGATTTGCAACTGCGACAACCTGCCGATGCTGCCGATCTCCACCTGCCCATACAAGCCGAGCTACGCAGCGGCCACCTCCTACGACGAGGTGGCGGCGGCGGCAGCGGCAGCCGCAGCAGCAGCGGCGGCGGAGATGAACAAGTGTGGACCCATAATGATCATGGAGACTCTTATGATGGAGAGCTTGGCAATGGAAATGATGAACTTTGCTTTCTGAATCAGATTTGCAAGGTGGCGAGTGATGATTGGATGAGATGGATATTTTGGCCATGCATGCATGGGTAGCGTAAAACTATGATCGATCTCATATATATAGCGTAAAGTAAACTATATATGTTGTGCGTGTGAAACATATATGTAACATTCTCTAGTCTTGTGAGGCAGCACTGCCTCTCAATATATATTGTGCTTAAATATATATAAAATATATATCCATGGAATTAATACAAATAATTTTTATTTTTGGACATTGGAATTTTATTTATTTATTACTTTTTCTAGTGGAAAACTCTCCGATATTAAAGATATAAATATTTATTTAATATAAGAAATGAGTCGCAAAAGAAATTATAATGACAGAGTTGCGAGAAAATACAATGCCACGTATTGTATTTTTCACTTCCTTTTGAGATTTGGTTTGTTGCTTCTAGTTTTATTAGAAGAGTCACCGACTCACCTGCCCTCTCAAACGAGATTTCCTATATATTTTATCCATGAAAACTTTTTAAAATGTGTAAATTTTATGGATTTCAAAGTACATACACACGCGTGTAAGTTGATTGTGGGAAATCCATAATTATACATAAGAGTATAAAAAAAAAATAACTCTTCTATTTCTGTTCTAAGAAATATATTTCTTCGTTGTTCTAAATATATATATATATATATATATATGTGTGTGTGTGTCAGGTGCAAAATACATGCATTGTATCACTACTACAAAAAGGGCTTTCAATGGCGGTTTTTAAGGGCTTTTAACGGCGGTTTTTAGCCTTTTTGAACCGCCATCTATCTGGCAGCCGTAGAAAGTTAGCGGACTTTCTATGGTGGTTTATAACTACACCGCCGTAGAAAGTCTGAGGTTCAGACCCAAACCGCAATAGAAAGTGAGAAATTTCTCTGGTTTAAAAGCAAAAGATGTTGCTAAAAGTTTAAAATTAATACAAATATCACCAAGATACAACTTGAAATCGCTATTATATTACAGGGGCATAGCCAAAAATATTTGTTCAACTATAATATCAACAAGTTTCATTACTATCCATCAACTACGGCTAATGCTCAACAATATAACTAGCGCATATTTTTCTCATAGCATCTATATCCACATTGCTTAATGGAGTGTGGTCGAGCTTGAAGTACTGCAACAGAGTATAAATTCAAACGCAATTGAGTAGCAAAATGAAATACAGTCAAATAAGTTATGAGAAATCAAATACCTTTTCGAGTGCCAATGTGTTGGATTTCATTGTGATTTGGTACATGTAGTGCATGACATAGTAGCCACACTCCCAGTTAGACGTTTGCTTTTTATGCTAATGAATATTAGTATACGAGTTAGAAGATCATACAATTGTATACAACACACCGCTGAATAAAAAAATTTAATAAGAACCAATTTTACCTTAACTACTATCCATTCAGGTTGCATATGCACATTTCTAGGTAATCTTAAGAAAGCTTGATAATTAAACATCACCCTATAAAAATGAAAGCGGAATGAAAATAATTAGCAACGTCATATGTATATATGATTGGCATTAGAAATTATATATGCATTCTAACATTAGTTAATATATATAACTCACTCGTCCATAAGTATTACTGCCTCCTCTTTTTGTGGGTTTTGTAAATAATCAAACCAGTACACAACCTTTTCAATCAGTCTACTAGCTATAAGCATCCAATGTTCGCTGCAAACCAAAAATTTAATGACCTCAGATCTTTAAATCAGTGTTTCTTAAAAATTAGAGAAACGCTTACAGTGTTTACCCCTGAAGATACGGCACCAGATAAATTTCTTTATTCCGATCCTTCAAGTTTCGTGCAATGTAGTGTACCCTATCTTCATATGTGTTTCCTAGTGCCGTGACATGATCAGCTGAGATAAACCCTATCCCCTTCCGGTCATTCCTTTCAACCAAATCATGTAAATCTCTAGAGAATTTACATTATCATGCATCATTGGTTAGTCTAGGCACATGGAATGCATACTATATATAACAATAATCTGAAATAGGTTATAAAATTAAGTGGAAACTCACTTGGTGAACATTTGCATCAAACAGTTTGTGACCATGTTTTCTCTTGACAATAATTCACCGACATCCATTCGATCCATCGCAATAGGATGATCCACACCTATGATATCTCTTGTCAATTGAAACAAGAAGCAAGTGAAGTTCGAATCTTTCTCTAGTCGGAGTTGTAACTCGTGCAGTGGATCAAATGTCGAAGAGAATGCCATTTCATTTGGAGTGGTCGAAGAAGATTTTATATCATCCATAGAATTCAAACGACTTTTTTTCTTTTTTAAACATTTATCCACCTAACAACATTTGAAATAACATTAAATAAACAAAATGGTATTAAGTAATTCACAAATAAATGTAAGAATATACCTGTGTTACTGGATCCGGAATAAGCTCAATCAAATGTATAGGCCATTCTACGAAAAAGGATTGGGACATTCCCACAGTTGAAGCCTCTTCCCCAGGAAATGGTAGCGGGGCAAAGTCATCATATGAAATTTTAATTGTAACCCTCGCGCAACCTTTTACCTCGCGGCCGTGGTGCTTTCTCTACTTATAAACATTTCCCTTGGCCACAAGCTTACGTCTCTTACATGTATCCTCAGATATGAACAGATGACATTCACACCCGTCCTGAGATAATAGGTAAGCGAATGAACATTACTGAACTATTTTTGCTAACTTCAAAAACCAAGTGTAATCATGAAAAGCAATATCAAGCTTCTTTAGCAGTGACAATATGAAAGAAATTATACAAACAAATATGACAGACATAAATATACTTTAATTACCTTGTATTCGCCTAAAGAACTCACATCTTCCAAGTTTGTTGCAATAGGGCTATTCTGAACCTCATTCAAATTGATTGGGTCCATAGATGAAACAGGTATCGTATGTAACTCAGGCAAACTTGTAGGGATAAGAGGAGAAAAATTTTGCATACGAGGTTTTTTAGGGTGTAGCGTCGGACTCACAGGGGAAACATTGCTACCATGGACCTCAAACATCTCTGGGGTCATTTCGGAGGTTTCTGGGTTCAAGCTCTGAGCTTTGGCACTATTGAGGACAGTGGCTCTTGCTGTATCATAGTCAGTCCCCATCTTAGTACATATAAACCCAACCATCATCTTAAGATGTGTTTGACATTCATCGAGCTCGGCAGTGGTTTTTTGAAGCTTTCTTTTAGTTAAATCTAGTTCATCTTTAAGCGACTGGCTTATTTTCGGGAAAACCTCTGTGATACGTGCCCTGGTAGAATGGCCGCGAACATGACCGGGGTGATCGGTGATCTGACCAATTTTGGACTATTATTTTAGCATCTTTGAGGGCAGTTCTCACGGGCTTTTGCCCAAGTTTTTAGTGTTTTACGGCAGGTTTGGAGAACAGCCCAAATAAGGAGGAAAGACGCTAAAACAACGATTTTGGAGCAAGAGATGTTCGGGTAGAATGTCACACGGGTTGTGGCCCAAAAAGAAGGAGAAAACTGAAGCCCAGTAGAGCAGCTAAAGTTCTAGAAGGTTTCAGAAATTACTGCAGTAGAAGTAAAAGCTAAAGTTCTAGAAGGTTTCAAAAACTACTGCAGTGAAAGTGAAAAGTAAAAGCTCCAGAAGAATCTCCAAAAAATCAATCGGTTGTTTCCTTCATCTGAGTGATGTGCTGACTTTGTCAAAGATTTCTTTACTCCTTAACTGATGGGATATTTTTACTGAGAGATGGTTATTTTCCTCTCTATAAATAGGGGTGCTCTCTAGGTAGAAGGCATTCAGATTTGCACTCAGTATTCATTTAGTTTCTCATTCTTTATTCACGTAGAGTTTTTTCTTTAGTTCTGATAGAGTTAGAATTTCACGATACATTATTCTAGCAGTAGTTCTATTTTATTTGAGAGTTCCTTCCGGCAGGCTACCCATTGCCCAAACGGGAAGAGTCTCCAGTAGCAATTTTCAGTAAAGTATCTCTTTTCCATATTCCATCCTTGCCTTCATTTCATGGCTGCTTTAATCTTATTTCGTGAGATGTCTAATTCTATGAGTAGCTAGATTCTAATATCCTAGTATTATGCAATCCGCCTTAACCGTATGCATGTAATCATAAACCCCTTTTTCTGTCTAATTATCCTATGTCGTTTCAGTTATAGATTACCGCGAGTCCCCGCAATCATAATCCAATTCTCCCTTAGTGAATCGATAACCCCCGTGAGTCCCCACAGTCAAGGTTATTTCCCTATCTAGTTTAATTAACAGGCCGCGAGTCCCCGCAATCACCGTATTAACTAAGCTAGAAGCATTAAGAATAAGAAGAACCCAAAACCAGTAACCCCCCTCGACGATGCTCAAGAGATTACTACCCCAATTAAACCTGTACTACTCGGCCGGTAGTTGTGCCACTCACTGGCCCTACCAGATCTATATTAAGGTGATCAAACTTAATACGACCTTAGTTTTTAGACATATAATCACAGGCAATTATGGAACTAGTTAATTAGACTGGAATTCATGCTTTGGTTTCATACATGCAATGGTTAAGGTTTTTCACATAATACTAGAATAAGAGAATCTAGCTACTCATAGAATTAGACATCTCACGAAATAAGATTAAAGCAGCCATGAAATGAAGGCAAGGATGGAATATGGAAAAGAGATACTTTACTGAAAATTGCTACTGGAGACTCTTCCCGTTTGGGCAATGGGTAGCCTGCCGGAAGGAACTCTCAAATAAAATAGAACTACTGCTAGAATAATGTATCGTGAAATTCTAACTCTATCAGAACTAAAGAAAAAACTCTACGTGAATAAAGAATGAGAAACTAAATGAATACTGAGTGCAAATCTGAATGCCTTCTACCTAGAGAGCACCCCTATTTATAGAGAGGAAAATAACCATCTCTCAGTAAAAATATCCCATCAGTTAAGGAGTAAAGAAATCTTTGACAAAGTCAGCACATCACTCAGATGAAGGAAACAACCGATTGATTTTCTGGAGATTCTTCTGGAGCTTTTACTTTTCACTTTCACTGCAGTAGTTTTTGAAACCTTCTAGAACTTTAGCTTTTACTTCTACTGCAGTAATTTCTGAAACCTTCTAGAACTTTAGCTGCTCTACTGGGCTTCAGTTTTCTCCTTCTTTTTGGGCCACAACCCGTGTGACATTCTACCCGAACATCTCTTGCTCCAAAATCGTTGTTTTAGCGTCTTTCCTCCTTATTTGGGCTGTTCTCCAAACCTGCCGTAAAACACTAAAAACTTGGGCAAAAGCCCGTGAGAACTGCCCTCAAAGATGCTAAAATAATAGTCCAAAATTGGTCAGATCATATCCCCACACTTGAATGACACTTGCCCTCAAGTGTGAAGTGAAGAATAGAACATAGCTCCTCCCTTAAGCATTCATCTCACAATAGTTCCACGAAGGAAAGAAAAAAAACAAAACAGCCAACACGACTCACAAAGAACAAGAACAGAATAAAAGACAAACTGACTCTATGACTTGACACACAAACTTCTGCCTCATTCCTTCTGCTGGATCCTACTCACATCACAAAATTCAGTATCACATTCAGGTGCACGCAATTTAACACTTTCCAAAAACCCATCCTTCAGAAGCCCAACACAAAATATGCAATAATTCCCACAAATGCACTCTATGGTCTGTAATTCACACCCTCACTTTTTCACAAGAAAAAAAAATTCAGGATAAAATTAAATCCTAATCTAGCCAGAATCATACATGCTTGACAGCCGACCATCGCCACAGTATAAGAGGAATAGACACACGGCAGTTAAGAAACAACCTTCAAATCATGGGACGCAATGTAAAGCTAGGGTTCGAACACTTGGACAGATCCTAAGGGTTCTAAGCCACCTGTAAAAAAATATTAAACCCAGTGTGTTTAACAAAAAAGAACAATTACTGCTGCACTCTTTTCCAGATTATTGCCCCGTCTCTGTTTGGGGAATTGGTTGCCTGCCCTGTTCTCAGAATTTCACTACTTCATGGCATATCCTGCTTCTTAATCAAAACAGCTCACAATAATAAAGACTAGAACCCTTTATTCAGCTCTTTCCACTTAATTCCTCTCAGTTCATGCATTTTTGCTTTTAAACTTCAGGACTGAGAAATTGAATTTTTTTTTCTTTTTTTTTTTTTCAGAGCTTCTTTTCAAGTTCCAGTACACATTTATACTCTTCAAATGACTTCACAATACAGAACAGGCCACCTTCTTTAATAAACATACTTAAACATTACAGCAAAGCATACACACTGGGGGGGGTGAAAAGGAAGCTTAATCACGAATTGGCTAGGCTCTTTTAGTGACTTCAAACGAACTTGTAGACAAGGCTTCAACTTGGTTTCTAAGGATATAAACTGGTAGGTTCAGAATTTAAGCCAAAAAGGGTTAATCCTAAGAAGGTCCCCCATCTTCCCGCCATGCCCTATTCATACCATCTTGACAGTCAGGCCGGCAAACAAATGATTCTCACAGAACATTCAGGCTCAATACAGTGGCTTAAGAAAAAGGGAATACATGCATATTTTGATTAGCTAGCAAAGGATTTTTCAACTTAACACTTCAAAAATTCAGCATGCACACTTCATGTAAAACCTCACTTATGTTGCATATTTCAGATCCAGTTCAGTCACAAGGCAGAGACTCAGGCAAAACACAAAAAAAAACTACTTAAAAACAAACACAAAAACACAAATAAAACCTCCCCACACTTAGAGATTTGCTTGTCCCCAAGCAATTAAAATTCAAAACAGGGGAGACACCTCAGTTACCTCTCAACCTAGACATGTTTGCCAAACTTCGCCATGAAGTCGGCAAATCCAGCAACCAATTGATCCAAGCGGTCATTTAGAGAGCTAAATTCCTCAGTCATTTGTGTGCCAAGTGCTAATTGCTCCTCTTTCAAATACTCAAGGTCTCGCTGGATCTTCTCAAACCCTGCAATAGCTGCATGAGCAGGTGGTGGAAACTCCGCACTGTGAAAGCAGAGGGTCCCATCTTGGGCCCGAAATAACAACTCAGTGGCAATGAGATAATCAGCTCTTAAGGGAACAGGGGGTGGGCAGCGATGCATGCAAGTACGGGAGGAGTCAAACAATTTCATATTATGAGCTAATAACCCCACAAAGTGACCCAAGGAGGAGTGTCTCCTTGAGTGTGATGCAATGTCCCCTAAGTTATACCCAATCCAGAACCCCAAATTCAACTTGACTTTATCCATCATGCATTTCAGAATAAATAGTTCAGGAGTGGTGACAACATGCTGAGAGGAAGTTCTACCACTTAAATTGCGAGCTAACAGATAATGACAAAACTGTAGAGCAGGATCAGTAATCAAATAGGCCTCCAACTTGGGAGGGATATGCTCGAATTCTGAAGAGGTGAGCCTAGCCCATGTTTCCTGCTTATTAAAAGCTGGAACCATTTTCAATTCACGTTCCATGTAATCCCTGGTACCCAATTCATCTTTGGAACAAATACCCAACACATAATTCAAGTCATTCACAGACAAAAAATGGGTATGATTAAAAAGCCTAAATTGCAAAAATTTTTGACTAAGGCTCAATCTTTTAGTCTTCTCCTTCTCAGCTGTAGTAAAAAATTCCAAAAGCATTTCTTTAAAACATGGCACCCCAGGAATATTCAAAAACCAAGACCAACCAATATTGTCAAAAAATTGTACCACACGCCCATGAACATTCAATTGCTGTAACAAATGTAAGTCCATACTGTAAAAGGGCAATAAATCGCGAGAACATACCTCAGTATACCTGTTGGTCAAATCTGACTGGAATGTCAAATTCTGGCGAATTTGTGCTTCGGTGGTGATAACTGCAAGGTTGGGTGGTGCGTCGTCCTCATCTGTGGTATCTACCTGGGCAGTAGAAGTACTCGCCCTATCAACTTGGCGTGCTGGACTGTTTTCCCGCGTAGAAGTACGCCGGGGCAGCGGTGGTGTAGGCGTGGAGTGACGGCCGGAACGGCGAAGCGGGGGCGTTTCGGTGGGCTTTCTCTTTGCTGGAATTGGAAGCTCCTTCGCCGGAATAGAGAGCTGCGTCGCCGCAGGAGAGTTTTGCACGGGAGTCTTCTTTTTCTTTGGCACCGGTGGCTTCGCCGGAATTGGAATCTCTGCCGCTGGAGTTGGGAGCTTGACCAACACCCTTCGAGTGCCGGGACAAAGTCCCGTTTTTTTCTTTTTGGTCGGCGGTTGGTTGGTGGCCGCCAACTTTCTCTTGGCGGCGTGGCCATGGCGGGTGGAGCTCGCCGGACTGGAGGGAGCAGCGGTGGCGGGTGCTTTGGGAGCCATGGTGGAGGTGGTGGTCGATGGTTTGGGAAAAAGGAAGGGGGCGGCTACTGGGCGTGTGGAATGAAAAAAGAATAAGGGAAAATTTGATTGCATGTTGAATTAAATAGATGGGTCAAAATCGTGGGATGCTGAATGTGATAATGAATTGGAAAGTGTTAATTGGGTTTTGGGTAATTGGATTTGGATTTGGATTTGGATTTGGCTTTGGATTGGAGCGTGGGATGAAGAAAAAGAATAAGGGACAAGTTGGTGGAATGCTGAAAAAAAATCGTGGGTAATTGGGCTTGGTGTGGGTTTAGGGAAATTGGGTTGGGAGTGGGTAATTGGGTTTGGGTTAGGTAATTGGGTAATTGGGTTTGGGTTAGGAAGTGGGTAATTGGGTCGGTAGTGGGAAATTGGGTTGGGTTTGGGAATTGGGTGACCGAATTGAATCATGTTGGATTAAATTTTGCACTTCAGTCCCTGTATTTCCACATGTTCTTCAATTCCTCCCCAGAACTTCTAGCATGCTTTTTTTTCCAAACTTTGCAGTTGTAGTCCCTGTACTTCCAAGTGTCTTCAAATTTCTTCCCAGAACTTCTTGCATGCTCTCTTCCTCCGTAATCTATAGCTCCAGTCCCTGCAAAACAACCAAATTTCGTGCAAAGGGCACGAGAACCATCACACCCTTTTTCTTTTTTTTTTTTTTTCTCTTTTTTTTTCTTTTTTTTCTTTTTCTCTTTTTTTGGATTTCCTTTTTTTTTTTTTTTTTTTTTTTCTCTCTATATATTTTTACAGAAAATAAAGCATGAGTTAAAAGAATTAATACTCATGGTTCGGACAACGAACCAAAAAGCTTTCCTCCACGGTTTGAATCTGTTCGGAGGTGTAGAATTGCTTCAATCGATGGCCATTAACTTTGTACTGCTTTCCAGACTTTAATTCGCGGACCTCTACCGCTCCATTTGGCCAGACCGCTACTACCTCCAAAGGCCCATGCCACTTGCTGGATAATTTGCCGGTGCCGAACAGTCGTACTCTAGACTTGAACAAAAGTACCAGTTGGCCCACACGAAATTCCTTCTGGCGGATTAGCTTATCATGTCTCATCTTTGTCCGGTCCTTGTACCAATTAGCCAAATCATAGGCTTCCAGCCTGATTTCTTCCAACTCCTGCAGTTGATACCGCCTTTCCTCTCCTGCTGCTGCGGCATCCATGTTCATCTTCTGGACGGCCCAATAGGACTTATGCTCTAACTCCACAGGAAGATGGCACATCTTGCCAAACACAAGTCGGTATGGAGACATTCCAATAGGTGTTTTGAAAGCTGTCCTGTAAGCCCATAATGCATCTTCCAAATTTTGACTCCAATTTTTCCTGGATGTATTAACAGTCTTCTCCAGGATCTTCTTTATCTCTCGATTGGAGATCTCGGCTTGGCCATTAGATTGTGGATGATAAGGCGTCGCAAGCCTATGTTGAACTCCATACTTCCGCATAATTGCTGAGATGGTTCGGTTGCAGAAGTGAGTCCCTTGATCACTTATGATTGCCTTTGGAACTCCAAATCGGGGAAATATATTAGACTCCAGAAACCTCTTTACTACCTGAGCATCATTGGTTCGCGTTGCTCTGGCCTCGACCCACTTGGATACATAATCAACAGCTAACAAGATATACATATTTCCATTTGACATTGGAAAGGGCCCCATGAAATCCATGCCCCATACATCAAAAATCTCACACACTTTTATTGGTACCTGGGGCATCTCATCTCTGGTGCTTGCAGTAACACCCCATCTTTGGCATCGTTCACATCTCTGGCAGAAGAAATAACAATCTCTATTCAAGGTCGGCCAATAGAAACCACATTCCATTATTTTTCGGGCAGTTCTTTTATGTCCAAAATGACCACCACTAGCTGAAGAGTGGCAGTGCTGGAGAATGCTTTCCTGTTCCCAATCCGGTACACACCGCCGGATTATCTGATCTGGACCACATCGCCACATAATTGGGTCATCCCAAATATACTGCTTGCTATCATGAATCAACTTTGCTTTCTGGCCATGGGAAAAATCAGGAGGCAGCACATTTGCCACTAAGTAATTCACCATGTGTGAGTACCAAGGATCTGGATGTTCTTCTACAACTGCTGCAATTCTCTGTTGTTCCCCAGTTATTAAAGAACTTAGGGAGTATAGATGTTCTCCTGGGAATTCCTCCTGAATTGGTTCCTCATCTTCGGGCAGCATCAGCCTGCTCAAATGGTCGGCTACTGTATTCTCGGCTCCTTTCTTATCTTTCAATTCCCAATCAAATTCCTGGAGCAGTAAAACCCATCGAATCAGCCTCGGTTTTGATTCTCTCTTGTGTAGGAGGTGCTTTAGAGCAGCATGATCGGTGTACACCACAACCTTTGAACCCAACAAGTATTGCCTGAACTTGTCAAAACCAAATACCACTGCTAGCAACTCCTTCTCTGTAGTAGTGTAATTAACTTGGGCAGGATTTAATGTCTTGGAAGCATAATAGATGGCATGTGTTGCTTTTCCAATTTTCTGTCCCAAAACAGCACCTATAGCATAATCACTGGCATCACACATAAGCTCGAATGGTTTCGTCCAGTCAGGAGGTTGAACGATCGGAGCTGACACCAATTTGTTTTTCAGGCAATCAAAAGCTTCTTTGCAGGTGGCTGTCAGGGCAAACGGGACATCTTCCTTCAACAGATTGGTGAGTGGTTGTGCTGTTTTTGCAAAATCCTTGATAAATCGCCTATAAAAACCAGCATGCCCTAAAAAGCTCCGGATCTCCTTCACGTTGGTGGGATAGGGCAGCTTGGCAATCAACTCCACCTTGGCCTTGTCCACTTCAATCCCTTCTTCGCTGATTTTATGACCAAGCACAATCCCCTCTCGAACCATGAAGTGACATTTTTCATAATTCAGCACCAAGTTCTTTGCCACACACCTTTCTAAGACTGAGTCCAAACTCTCCAAACATTGATCAAAGGACTCGCCATAAACAGTGAAATCGTCCATGAAGATCTCGATGCATTTTTCGATCATGTCGGAGAAGATGCTCATCATGCACCTTTGAAAGGTCCCAGGTGCATTGCATAATCCGAATGGCATCCTCCTGTATGCATAAGTGCCAAAAGGGCAGGTGAAAGTAGTCTTCTCTTGGTCCTCCTTGTTCACCCAAATCTGAAAATAACCACTATACCCATCCAAGAAACAAAAGAACATCTTGCCAGCAAGCCTCTCCAGCATCTCATCAATAAAAGGTAGTGGGAAATGGTCCTTCCTAGTGGCAGAGTTGAGCTTGCGAAAATCGATACACATCCTCCATCCTGTACGCAACCGCATCGGCACTAACTCATTTTTCTCATTTGTGACCACCTCAAAACCTCCTTTCTTTGGTACCACATGGACAGGGCTCACCCATTTGCTATCTGAAATTGGATAGATGATACCCATGGCTAGCAGCTTGAGAATCTCCTTTAGCACCACTTCTCGCATATTTGGGTTCAACTTCCTCTGCGGATCACGGCTTGGCTTTGCATCAGGCTCCATAAAGATATAATGTTGGCAAATGTCAGGACTGATTCCTGGGACATCGGCCAAGGTCCACCCAATAGCTTTTATATTCTTCCTGATTATCCGCAACAATCTTTCTTCTTGGGTCGAGGTTAACCCCCTACTGATGATGACTGGCAATGTTTCTTCCTCTCCCAAATATGCATACTTCAGATTATCTGGGAGGGGCTTTAACTCCAATTTTGGTGCCTTCACCAGAGATGGAACTGGTCTGTCGGCACCCACTGGTCTTGGGAACCCGTCGCCTGGTCCTGCATATTCTTCTGTTGCTGAAAGATTCTGAATTGCTGCACAAACTTCTTCATCACTCAGGTCCTGCATATCAGCCTCTGTGAGGCTCTGTGTGAGAGTTGCTTCCAACTTATCCTGCAAGTAAAATGTCTCAAGATGTTCTTGGACTAAGGTGTCAATCACATCTATGGCATACACATTTTCCACATCTTCAGGATGTTTCATGGCATTTTCAATATTAACTTATATTTCTCCCCACAATAATCCAAGCAAATAGACCCATTATACACATCAATAACAGCCTTAGAAGTCTTTAGAAAAGGCCTACCCAACAATACCCCAGCAGATTCTTTAGCAGGATCAGTATTCATTTTTATCACATAAAAATCAGCAGGGTATACAAAAGAATTAACTTGGACTAACACATTTTCTAATACCCCTTCCGGATGCACACAAGACCGATCAGCCAATTGAATCACAACTTTAGTTTCAGCTAACTCTACCCCAGATAAAGTCAAATACACAGATAATGGCATAACATTAATTGATGCACCAAGATCACACATTGCATGTTCAATAGTTCTATCTCCAATTACACAGGGCAACGAGAACATACCTGGGTCCTTGCATTTTGGTGGTAACTTCTTCTGAATGACTGCTGAGACTGTTTCTCCCAGCACCACCTTGCTGGCTCCTCTCGGCTTCCCTGCCATGAAGTCCTTCAAAAATTTCCCAATTGGAGGGATCTTGATGGCCTTAAGAAATGGAATATTCACGTCCATCTTCTCGAACACTTCCAGATAATCAATTGGGTTCTCCTTCATCTTCTGAGCCTTAGGCTTCAGGCTATTTGGGAAGGGTGGGAGCAGCTTGTACACATCGTCCTTCACTGCAGGTTGAACAGGACTTTCTTTTGGTTCAGGATTGGTACCCCCAGGTGTTGGTTCATCAGATTCTTCTGGGTCTGAATTGTCAGTATCCTGGCCACCTATCGGTTTGGGCAGTTGGGCCCCTATCGATCGTGATTTCTTCACTGCAGGCTCCAGAACCTTCCCACTTCTGAGTGTAACCTCATTCACATTCTCCTTAGGGGGCACTTGCACCTGAGAAGGTAACTTCCCTTGGTTTCCCTTCAACTCCTGTATGGAACTTGATAGTTGAGATAGAATTCCTGCAATTCCGTCGAGGGCAGTTGACTGTACCTTCTGTTGCTCAAAAAGATCTCCCACTGCTTCCTCTATGGTTCTGCCACCCCTTGGTTGATTATTCTGATTCTGAAAATTCCTTTGTTGGGGTGGCCTGTACACTGGTCCAGTATTCCTGACATTCTGATTGTTCCCTGCATTCGGAAATGGAGCTTTCTGATTGGCTTCTGACTTGAAAGGCACCTGAACTCCTTCCTCTGGATTCTTCCAACCAAAAGCTGGATTGTCCTTCCATCCTGAATTGTAGGTGTTAGAGTAGGGGTCCCTCCTTGGCTAATTTCGATTCCAACTTCCATTATTATTCCAACTTCCGGCAGCATTGACAGACTCCTCCTGCACAAGGTTACAATTTTGTGAAAAATGCCCTTGATTCCCACAGCACCCACAAACAATTTCTTCCTGGCTGCTACTGGATGGGGTTGCAAGTTGTGCTACCAGAGCAGATTGCTGGACTACCAAAGCCGTCAATTTCTCCACAGTGGAAGCAATCTGGTTCAGCTTCTCGTCACTGGAATCATCAACAAATCTCACTTCGGCCTGCCGTCTGGTCGATCGGGAGGGTTCCCCAAACTGACTCCTTGACTCAATAGTATCCTCAATCAGTTTCTTGGCCTTGGTTACTGTGTTGTTCTGGAATGCTCCATTGCTGGCTGAGTCCATATGGTTCCGGTCATTGGTGGTCATCCCATGATAAAAATACTGAAGTAGTTGTGCTTCTGAGTACTTGTGATTTGGGCAACTCTCCACCAGTTCGTTGAATCGTATCCAGTAATTGCCAAGGGACTCATCAGCTTCTTATTGAATGCTGCTTATTTCCTTCATGACCAGATTGGTTTTGGTCGAAGGAAAATACTTCTTCAGGAACAGCTCCTTCATCTGCTTCCAAGTGGTAATGGAATTTGGTGGTAGTGAGGAAAACCACCGATTTGCTGGACTTGTCAGGACATAGGGAAAAACCACCAACTTTAGTTGATCGATGGTGGCTCCAGTTGGTAGGCGCCCCACCTTACAGTTCTTCACGTACTCGGCAAGGAAATTGTGAGGATCATCTCTAGCACCACCATGGAATTTTGGGATGCCATTAAGCCAACCATTCTTGAGTGGAAAGCCATTGGGCAGTTCTGGAGTAACTACAGCAGAGGCTCTGTCGTCAATGTCTTGATTGCTCAATTCCTTCAATGTGGGTTCTGGTGGTGGCCCTCTTTGTTGTTCTTCACCCCCGTTCCTTTGTCTGTCTTCTTGTCTATCTCCCATGATATCAAATTCAAGTTCAGAACTTGAATATTCTGCTTCAGAACTACCGTCCGTTTGTTCAATCGGTCGGTTGACAGACTCTGCCTCAGAGCTACCGTCTGTTTGCTCACCTGGTCGGTTGACCGTTTGTTCTCTCAGTCGGTTGATAGATTCTGATTCTGCGAGCTTACTGCAGTAATAGGCAAATTCAACACAATTTCCCGTCAAATTTGATATGATGGGAGATAGACAAGAAGACAGACAAAGGCAAATTCAACCGATTACTGCAGTAATTCAACGGCGCCAATTTGTCTGTCTTCTTGTCTATCTCCCATGATATCAAATTCAAGTTCAGAACTTGAATATTCTGCTTCAGAACTACCGTTCGTTTGTTCAATCGGTCGGTTGACAGAATCTGCTTCAGAGCTACCGTCTGTTTGCTCACCCGGTCGGTTGACCGTTTGTTCTCTCAGTCGGTTGATAGATTCTGATTCTGCGAGCTTACGCAACCGTGCTTCCTTGGCTAAGCATTTACAAGTCTCTTCAATCTCTGGATCACTCAGTAATACAGGTTTTGAAGACCTGCTCATACACAACACAAGAAAACACCAAGCACATTAATAGGAAAAAGAATTTAAAAATTGTAACCGTCCCCGGCAACGGCGCCAATTTGATAAACCCGTCGTAGGACTAGTTTTTACTTTTACTGCAGTAATTTTTGAATATTTCAACGGGGACTCACGTGAAATGAAGACAATGATGGAATATGGAAAAGAGATACTTTACTGAAAATTGCTACTGGAGACTCTTCCCGTTTGGGCAATGGGTAGCCTGCCGGAAGGAACTCTCAAATAAAATAGAACTACTGCTAGAATAATGTATCGTGAAATTCTAACTCTATCAGAACTAAAGAAAAAACTCTACGTGAATAAAGAATGAGAAACTAAATGAATACTGAGTGCAAATCTGAATGACTTCTACCTAGAGAGTACCCCTATTTATAGAGAGGAAAACAATCATCTCTCAGTAAAAATATCCCATCAGTTAAGGAGTAAAGCAATCTTTGACAAAGTCAGCACATCACTCAGATGAAGGAAACAACCGATTGATTTTCTGGAGATTCTTCTGGAGCTTTTGCTTTTAACTCTCACTGCAGTAATTTCTGAACCTTCTAGAAATTTAGCTTTTACTTCTACTGCAGTAATTTCTGAAACTTTCTAGAACTTTAGCTGCTCTACTGGGCTTCAGTTTTCTCCTTCTTTTTGGGCCACAACCCGTGTGACATTCTACCCGAACATCTCTTGCTCCAAAATCCTTGTTTTAGCATCTTTCCTCCTTATTTGGGCTGTTCTCCAAACCTGTCATAAAACACTAACAACTTGGGCAAAAGCCTGTGAGAACTGCCTTTAAAGATGCTAAAATAATAGTCCAAAACTGGTCAGATCATATCCCCACACTTGAATGACACTTGCCTTCAAGTGTTAAGTGAAGAATAGAACATAGCTCCTCCCTTAAGCATTCATCTCACAATAGTTCCACGAAAGAAAGAAAAAAAAAAAATAGCCAACAAGACTCACAAAGAACAAGAACAAAATAAAAGACAAACTGACTCTATGACTTGACACACAAACTTCTGCCTCATTCCTTCTGCTGGATCCTACTCACATCACAAAATTCAGTATCACATTCAGGTGCACGCAATTTAACACTTTCCAAAAACCATCCTTCATAAGCCCAACACAAAATATGCAATAATTCCCACAACTGCACTCTATGGTCTGTAATTCACACCCTCACTTTTTCACAAGAAAAAATTTAGGCTAAAATTAAATCCTAATCTAGCCAGAATCATACATGCTTGACAGCCGACCATCGCCACAGTATAAGAGGAATAGACACACGGCAGTTAAGAAACAACCTTCAAATCATGGGATGCAATGTAAAGCTAGGGTTCGAACACTTGGACAGATCCTAAGGGTTCTAAGCCACCTGTAAAAAAACATTAAACCCAGTGTGTTTAACAAAAAAAGAACAATTACTGCTGCACTCTTTTTCAGATTACTGCCCCGTCTCTGTCTGGGGAATTGGTTGCCTGCCCTGTTCTCAGAATTTCACTACTTCATGGAATATCCTGCTTCTCAATCAAACAACTCACAATAACAAAGACTAGAACCCTTTATTCAGCTCTTCCCACTTAATTCCTCTCAGTTTCATGCATTTTTGCTTTTAAACTTCAGAACTGAGAAATTACATTTTTCTTTCATTTTTTTTTTTCAGAGCTTCTTTTCAAGTTCCAGTACACTTTTATACTCTTCAAATATTTCCATGACTTCAAAATACAGAACAGGTCACCTCCTTTAATAACAAACACTTAAACATCACAGCAAGGCATACACACTAGGGGGGGTGAAAAAGAAGCTTAATCACGAATTGACTAAGCTCTTTTAGTGACTTCAAACGAACTTGTAAACAAGGCTTCAACTTGGCTTCTAAGGATATAAACTGGTAGGTTCAGAATTTAAGCCAAAAAAGGTTAATCCTAAGAAGGTCCCCTATCCTCCCGCCATGCACTATTCATACCATCTTGACAGTCAGGCCGACAAACAAATGATTCTCACAGAACATTCAGGCTCAATACAGTGGCTTAAGAAAAAGGGAATACATGCATATTTTGATTAGCTAGCAAAGGATTTTTCAACTTAACACTTCAAAAATTCAGCATGCACACTTCATGTAACACCTCACTTATGTTGCTTATTTCAGATCCAGTTCAATCACAAGGCAAAGACTCTCACCAAATTCATATTCAAAAAATAAAAATAAAAATAAGAAAATAAAATTTCAAAAACACACAAAACATGGCACATTTTGCAAAATAATTCAGCCAGAAAAGTGTGACTAGAAAACAAACTAATGAAGGCACATTGGGTTCTTCTTATTCTTAATAACCCCCCGTGAGTCCCCACAGTCAAGGTTATTTCCCTATCTAGTTTAATTAACAGGCCGCGAGTCCCCGCAATCACCGTATTAACTAAGCTAGAAGCATTAAGAATAAGAAGAACCCAAAACCAGTAACCCCCCTCGACGATGCTCAAGAGATTACTACCCCAATTAAACCTGTACTACTCGGCCGGTAGTTGTGCCACTCACTGGCCCTACCATATCTATATTAAGGTGATCAAACTTAATACGACCCTAGTTTTTAGACATATAATCACAGGCAATTATGGAACTAGTTAATTAGACTGGAATTCATGCTTTGGTTTCATACATGCAATGGTTAAGGTTTTTCACATAATACTAGAATAAGAGAATCTAGCTACTCATAGAATTAGACATCTCACGAAATAAGATTAAAGCAGCCATGAATGAAGGCAAGGATGGAATATGGAAAAGAGATACTTTACTGAAAATTGCTACTGGAGACTCTTCCCGTTTGGGCAATGGGTAGCCTGCCGGAAGGAACTCTCAAATAAAATAGAACTACTGCTAGAATAATGTATCGTGAAATTCTAACTCTATCAGAACTAAAGAAAAAACTCTACGTGAATAAAGAATGAGAAACTAAATGAATACTGAGTGCAAATCTGAATGACTTCTACCTAGAGAGTACCCCTATTTATAGAGAGGAAAACAATCATCTCTCAGTAAAAATATCCCATCAGTTAAGGAGTAAAGCAATCTTTGACAAAGTCAGCACATCACTCAGATGAAGGAAACAACCGATTGATTTTCTGGAGATTCTTCTGGAGCTTTTGCTTTTAACTCTCACTGCAGTAATTTCTGAACCTTCTAGAAATTTAGCTTTTACTTCTACTGCAGTAATTTCTGAAACTTTCTAGAACTTTAGCTGCTCTACTGGGCTTCAGTTTTCTCCTTCTTTTTGGGCCACAACCCGTGTGACATTCTACCCGAACATTCTTGCTCCAAAATCCTTGTTTTAGCATCTTTCCTCCTTATTTGGGCTGTTCTCCAAACCTGTCATAAAACACTAACAACTTGGGCAAAAGCCTGTGAGAACTGCCTTTAAAGATGCTAAAATAATAGTCCAAAACTGGTCAGATCATATCCCCACACTTGAATGACACTTGCCTTCAAGTGTTAAGTGAAGAATAGAACATAGCTCCTCCCTTAAGCATTCATCTCACAATAGTTCCACGAAAGAAAGAAAAAAAACAAAATAGCCAACAAGACTCACAAAGAACAAGAACAAAATAAAAGACAAACTGACTCTATGACTTGACACACAAACTTCTGCCTCATTCCTTCTGCTGGATCCTACTCACATCACAAAATTCAGTATCACATTCAGGTGCACGCAATTTAACACTTTCCAAAAACCATCCTTCATAAGCCCAACACAAAATATGCAATAATTCCCACAACTGCACTCTATGGTCTGTAATTCACACCCTCACTTTTTCACAAGAAAAAAATTTAGGCTAAAATTAAATCCTAATCTAGCCAGAATCATACATGCTTGACAGCCGACCATCGCCACAGTATAAGAGGAATAGACACACGGCAGTTAAGAAACAACCTTCAAATCATGGGATGCAATGTAAAGCTAGGGTTCGAACACTTGGACAGATCCTAAGGGTTCTAAGCCACCTGTAAAAAAACATTAAACCCAGTGTGTTTAACAAAAAAAGAACAATTACTGCTGCACTCTTTTTCAGATTACTGCCCCGTCTCTGTCTGGGGAATTGGTTGCCTGCCCTGTTCTCAGAATTTCACTACTTCATGGAATATCCTGCTTCTCAATCAAACAACTCACAATAACAAAGACTAGAACCCTTTATTCAGCTCTTCCCACTTAATTCCTCTCAGTTTCATGCATTTTTGCTTTTAAACTTCAGAACTGAGAAATTACATTTTTCTTTCATTTTTTTTTTCAGAGCTTCTTTTCAAGTTCCAGTACACTTTTATACTCTTCAAATATTTCCATGACTTCAAAATACAGAACAGGTCACCTCCTTTAATAACAAACACTTAAACATCACAGCAAGGCATACACACTGGGGGGGTGAAAAAGAAGCTTAATCACGAATTGGCTAAGCTCTTTTAGTGACTTCAAACGAACTTGTAAACAAGGCTTCAACTTGGCTTCTAAGGATATAAACTGGTAGGTTCAGAATTTAAGCCAAAAAAGGTTAATCCTAAGAAGGTCCCCTATCCTCCCGCCATGCACTATTCATACCATCTTGACAGTCAGGCCGACAAACAAATGATTCTCACAGAACATTCAGGCTCAATACAGTGGCTTAAGAAAAAGGGAATACATGCATATTTTGATTAGCTAGCAAAGGATTTTTCAACTTAACACTTCAAAAATTCAGCATGCACACTTCATGTAACACCTCACTTATGTTGCTTATTTCAGATCCAGTTCAATCACAAGGCAAAGACTCTCACCAAATTCATATTCAAAAAATAAAAATAAAAATAAGAAAATAAAATTTCAAAAACACACAAAACATCCCCACACTTAAACAATTGCTTGTCCTCAAGCAACTACAATAAGAGCAGGGAAAATGACTGACAGATCGACTGACACATATAACAAACACAATCAAACTTTCAAAGATGATGCAGGGGAACTAAAACTTACCTGGGCAGATTATTGGACTAGGTAGTCCAACATTGTCCAGAAAGCAAAAAAAATTCCGACAAGTACCTGCACATTCTGCAAAATAACTAGAAAAAAAACTAATGAAAATAAATAAATAAATAAAAATAATAATAATAAAATAAAAAACGAAAGAAAACCGAAATAAAAATGAAAAGAAAAACAAATTGGGTTGCCTCCCACTAGCGCCTTTCTTTTAAGTCTTTGGCTAGACTCAGCTTAGCTTCTCATTATTAATTAGGACAGCTCCACAGTGAAGTTTCTTCCACTGTTCGAATCTGGCCCCTCGTCTAGTAACTTCACTTTATCAACTTCGGTGGGTGTACTAAACCATGTCTTTGTATTACTTCTTTTTCGCACCTTGGCTTTGACACACCCTTTTGCAGAATTTTGGTCATTTTGATAACCTGGAGGTTCCTCCAAGTTAAGCGTTAAGGCCTTTCCATCACTTATATTCTGTCTCTTGAAATCAGTCAAACCCTGAGGGAGAATCTTCTCTTCCTTGTCCTGCAAAAAGTTGGTCTCAAGAGATTCTTGGACAAGAGGGTTATACAGCTCAACACTATTCACAACCATTTGTGGACTTGTCATGGTATCATCGATGCTAAAAGTATGCTTTTCACCGCAATGATCCAAACGGATAGAGCCATTATACACATCAATTACTGCCTTAGCAGTTTTCAAAAATGGGCGACCCAACAATACACCAGCAGATTCTTTGGCCGGATCATTATGCATCTTAATCACATAAAAGTCAGCAGGATACACAAAGGAATTTACGCTCACCAAAACATTCTCAAGTACACCTTCAGGGTGCACACATGACCTATCTGCTAGTTGTATTCCTACCTTTGTATCCACAAGCTTAACACCAGATAAAGTCTCATAAATTGATAAAGGCATAACATTAATGGCAGCACCAAGGTCACACATAGCATGCTTTATTTTTCTATTTCCAATGATGCAAGGTAAAGAGAACATACCTGGATCCTTGCATTTCGGGGGGAGCTTTTTCTGAATAACTGCCGAGACATTCTCTCCTAACACCACCTTGCTCGCCCCTCTTGGCTTCCCTGCCATGAATTCCTTCAGAAATTTTCCTACTGTGGGAAGCTTAATTGCCTTAAGGAATGGAAGGTTGACCTCCATTTTTTCGAAAACCTCCAAGTAGTCAATCGGGTCCTCCTTTATTTTCCTTGCCTTGGGTCGCAAGCTATTTGGGAATGGCGGCACAGGTTTATACACATCCTTGCTCATTATAACTGGAGCGGGGCTCTTCTCAGGTTCAAGATCGGAGTCTACAATGATCGGCTCCTCAGATTCTACTGTATTTGAATTTCCAGCATCCTGAACACCAATCGGTTTAGGAAAACCGGCCCCTGCTAACTGTGATTTCTTAATTACAGGCTCCAGAATTTTTCCACTTCTCAACTGGATTTCATTCACGTTCTCTTTGTGAGGAACCTGTACTGGGAAAGGCAAATGACCTTGGTTCCCCTTCAACTCCTGCATGGATGCCGATAGTTGGGACAAAATTCCTGTTATCCTTTCCATAGTAGTTCTTTGCTCCTTCTGTTGCTCGAACAACTCTCCGATGGCATCTTCCACTATCCTGCCCCTCCTTTGTGGTTGATTCTGACTTGGATTCTGAAAATTCCGCTGCTGGAGTGGTTGGTATGGTGCCCCTTGATTCAAACTCAGTCTAGATACTGAATTTTCCAGTTCTGGTTCCCGCACCTTTGTTATTCCTAAACTTATTGCACTTATATTCTCCATACGCGAAACCTGCACTTGAGAAGGTAATTTCCCTTGGTTTCCTTTCAACTCATGTATGGAACTTGACAGTTGAGATAGAATTCCTGCAATTCCGTCGAGGGCAGTTGACTGTACCTTCTGTTGCTCAAAAAGATCTCCCACTGCTTCCTCTATGGTTCTGCCACCCCTTGGTTGATTATTCTGATTCTGAAAATTCTTTTGTTGGGGTGACCTGTACACTGGTCCAGTATTTCTGACATTCTGATTGTTCCCTGCATTCGGAAATGGAGCTTGCTGATTGGCTTCTGACTTGAAAGGCACCTGAACTCCTTCCTCTGGATTCTTCCAACCAAAAGCTGGATTGTCCTTCCATCCTGAATTGTAGGTGTTAGAGTAGGGGTCCCTCCTTGGCTGATTTTGATTCCAATTTCCATTATTATTCCAACTTCCGGCAGCATTGACGGACTCCTCCTGCACAAGGTTGCAATTTTGTGAAAAATGCCCTTGATTCCCACAGCACCCACAAACAATTTCTTCCTGGCTGCTACCGGATGGGGTTGCAAGTTGTGCTACCAGAGCAGATTGCTGGACTACCAAAGCCGTCAATTTCTCCACAGTGGAAGCAATCTGGTTCAGCTTCTCGTCACTGGAATCATCCACAAATCTCACTTCAGCCTGCCGTCTGGTCGATCGGGAGGGCTCCCCGAACTGACTTCTTGACTCAATAGTATCCTCGATCAATTTCTTGGCCTTGGTTACTGTGTTGTTCTGGAATGCTCCATTGCTGGCTGAGTCCATATGGTTCCGGTCATTGGTGGTCATCCCATGGTAAAAATACTGAAGTAGTTGTGATTCTGAGTACTTGTGATTTGGGCAACTCTCCACCAGTTCGTTGAATCGTATCCAGTAATTGCCAAGGGACTCATCAGATTCTTGTTGAATGCTGCTTATTTCCTTCATGACCAGATTGGTTTTGGTCGAAGGAAAATACTTCTTTAGGAACAGCTCCTTCATCTGCTTCCAAGTGGTAATGGAATTTGGTGGTAATGAGGAAAACCACCGATTTGCTGGACCTGTTAGGACATAGGGAAAAGCCACCAACTTTAGTTGATCGATGGTGGCTCCAGTTGGTAGGCGCCCCACCTTACAATTCTTCACGTACTCGGCAAGGAAATTGTGAGGATCATCTCTAGCACCACCATGGAATTTTGGGATGCCATTAAGCCAGCCATTCTTGAGTGGAAAGCCATTGGGCAGTTCTGGAGTAACTACAGCAGATGCTCTGTCGTCAATGTCTTGATTGCTTAATTCCTTCAACTCTGAGACGAGAAGAGCCTGCAACTCTGAGATGCAATCCGCCGACGAAGGGTTGAGCCTAAGACGCGATCGGCAAAGAGAGAGTGAGACGCGATCGAAGATGGGATTTAGCTCAAGCTGCTCAACCATTTTTGAGCTATAGAACTTTGAAGGTAAGTTTGCTGAAATGATTAATTGCTTATGGTTTCTATTGAAAGAGTTTATTGACGCCAATTTGATAAACCCGTCGTAGGCAGACTTTTACTGCAGTAATAGGCAAATTCAACACAATTTCCCGTCAAATCAATATTTTACTGCAGTAATGCCAATCGGTCTTTCCCGTTGCCTCGACAAGAATATCATTCCTACCCTCTGCAACTGTCTCCCCTTTGGACTCGCGCAAACATAGATATTTCTAAACGTTTTGCCAAAAATATGAAATGTAAATAGATCAATTATATATAGTTTTAATTATATGCGTAGCTTAAAGAACTGAAACATAAGAAAATGTATGTGTAAACTTACAATTTCACTTCCAACACGACCAGCCTCTGGGGTAAAGTATTCGCCTTTTTTGTTTGTGTGAGCCTGTCTCCAAAGTAGATGCCAGCCTGGCCCTGCATAAGGTTCTTCCCCTTCTTCTTCGGACGGACCGCCCTCTAAAGGCTTCTTCCCTGTTGCAATCAAAGCCTCTTCATGCAAATTCTTCTTTAGCAGTCGGTACCCACCGCCAGATAAATTATGGTAAAAAGAATTTAAATTGGCATTCTTTTGAACTTTTTCACAAATTGCCTAGAGAAAAATACAATGAAAAGCGATTATCCATAAACTCAGCAATTTCAAATATCCAAAAACAAGAAGGAAATGAATTTCAAAAACCCACATTCCATTATTCTGTTTCGCGGGTAGCTTAAACTTAAGCCATGTCTCCCTAGAGAGATATTTATATTCAAGGCATGGGTCCTCACCCTGCAAGTCACCATTTACATATCTACCTAAAAAGGATTTCCAATCTTTCCAACGTTTACCGGCATAAAAATTCCACTTGGTTTCGAGTTCTTCGGTTGATTCAAAAACAAATAATGCCTACAATAAACAATAGAAGTACAAATTTAGATAAATTTGGGTTCATTTGTATGAATGGGTAAACAAACAATGCATTATAATTTTGTAGAATATTTGTATTTCCATCCACACTCTCTTCTTGATCTCGTCGGGAACTTTGGGCCATGATGCATATTCCATAATGTCCACTTTGCTCCGGGCCGTGAATGCTACGAATGTAATCCACTTCGTATGATAATTTTTAGGCTCATTTTTTGAATTGAACGAAATCTCAAGAGTTTTTCCCTTCATAAGCATTTCCAAAAGATTGTTGCAATTTGTACGCCCTCTATCTCTTTTAGATCTAGTATAAGACCCATCTCCATTGCGCTCTCCCTCATCACTATTCTCCTCATTGCGTTTTCTTTTTCGGGCCATTAGCTTACCTTAAACTTCATGTAAAGACAAAGAGAAAACAAGCTAACATCTTTGCATTTAAAGAAAAGCTTTAATTTCAAAACCCATGCGCCATTGAACACTTTAAACCAAAGGAGACAAAAAACAAGAATGCTTGTAATGTTTAAAGTTAAAAGGCAATGTACATTTCGCAACGCCAACTATTGACAACTAGCATAATTCAATCATTTCTACTAAAGGAAAAAACCAAAATATAGTGAGAAAGGTAAAAGCTTAAAGGAGAAGTACTTCATTCCTAAAAAATACTCTCCTTCCCTAAAACAAGAGAAGTATTTTGTGCTTTTGCAATAAAGAAGCTTTACATTGATGCAAAGATAGCTTCACTTTCAATAGATTAGGGGCATTCATGATATTAAACCAAGGGAGGAACACACCTTCAACTCAACCACAAAAAATTATCCTCCTTGCCACTAAAGGAGAAACACTAAATCACATAATGTACAAGATTTAAGGAGAAGTGATATTTCAAACTATACAATTATGAAAAAAATCCCCCTCATCATAGAGAACGACTCACAAAGCATATTTCACGCATTTCAAACAAAGATAAGGGAAAGCGAAGAGAAGATAGTGATATTTGCAATACACAAGTGCCATTATCCAACTTAAACCAAAGGAGCCCCAAAAAAGTGGACTTATAAAGGTACCATTGATAAAGTACTTCACATTTCACAACTAACAACTAATGAGAAAAATCATGTCTACTAAAGGGAAAAACCAAAATATAGGGAGAAAGGTAAAAGCTTAAAGGAGGTGTACTTCACTCCTAAAAAATACTCTCCTTCTCTAAAACAAGAGAAGCTACACTCAAAAGGTACTTTGTGCTTGTACAATAAAGATGCTTTACATTGATGCAAAGATAGCTTTACTTTCAATATATAAGGGGCATTCAAGACATTAAAACAAGGGAGCCCCAAATAAGGAACCCTATAAAGCTCAACAACCAAGCATTTTCCTCATTATCACTAAAGGAGGAACACTAAATCGACTAAGAACCGAAATCAAACACCAATGTTCTCAAATTAATCAAGCAAAACCGAAATCAACATTGTGATTCTCATCTTAGTAAAGGAAAACCGAATTGAAGAAGGGTACTTAATTGAAATCCCAATCAAACACCTAGGTTCTCAACTTATGTAGGACAAAACACGAAATTCAACAACCAAACCAATTCAACCAACAATCGATAAATCCCAAAGCAATCCAATCATTCATCACTAGCATCAAACCCGAAATCAACATTATATTGTGCACAAAAACCCTAGTCCAATAGGAAGTAATTACAAAATGGAAGGTAACATTGCAAAAGCTTTAAAATGCAAGCATAGAAGTTGGCTAAACCTTATGTAGGATTGCACTTCTACATCCAAGGCCGAAAATATTGTTGGGGAAAATGGAAGAAATGGTGGCCACTACCCCACGACACACAAAGACCGAACCTTGGTCCTCGAGGACCGATTAGCACTCCAAGCAGCCGCCGGGAAGTTACGGGAAAGGGGAGGAGTTCGACGGGTTGCGCCGGCGGCTGGTCCCGGGCGCGAAGAAACCGAACCGGGGCGGGAAAAGGGAGAGGGAAACAGGGGAGAAGCAGGGGAGAAGAAGGGGAAAAGAATAAGGAAAAGAGAGGTCTAACTTCAAATATTTTGAACTTAGACCGGCGGGTTGGTTCTACGGCGGTTCAACCAAAAATCGCAGTAGAACCAACTTTCTACGGCGGTACGGCGGTTTCACTTTGAACCGCCGTAGAAAGTTGGTTCTACGGCGATTTTCGGTTGAACCGCCGTAGAATGTTTGGTTCTAAAGCGGTTTTTCGTGAGCCAGCGTAGAAGAGGGGAAAAAAATTGGAGCCAATTCCCGCGCGGGCATATTTTGCTATTAACTTTTTTTTTCATTTTCGTAAATTAACCCCACAATTTTGAAAATATAATATTACATACCCAATTTACATTATATTTATTAATTGTGTACAGAAGCTTGACTTTTATGAACCATTTAATAATTAAATTTCAAATTTTTCCTTGAACCATTTGCATTTAATTGTGTACTATTACACAATAATTATAGGTAAAAGATCAAAATTAATAAATTTCATAAATTTACATGTAAGTTTCGATAAAGTAATAAGCTTCATTATCTTCCCTAAATTTTCTGCGTTTTCGACTTGGGCGAACGGGATAAAATAATCAAATAGATAAATGCATTAAGTAAGTAGTATAAGAAAAATTAATGCTTAAGGGCCCAATAAAAAATAAAAAAAAATACTTACTGGACTTCATTAGCTATATATATATATTTATATATATTTGCAATTAAGGACGATAATATTAATCAAATATGTATAGTGAAAATACATTAAATTTAGTATGTTGCAACATATAATGTATTTTTTTTACTTGCACCGGTTGCTCATTATTAAATTGCATATCCAATATTACAGGGGAATGCAGGGGAGAAGCAGGGAAACTGTGGGAAAATTAGAGATATTAATTAGACCAACAAATTTGAATTTAGACCGCCGGTTTATTCTACTGCGGTTCAAGGAAGAACCGCCGTAGAAAGTATTTTCTAAGGCGGTTTTTTTTGACCCGCCGTAGAAAAGTGGAAACAATTGGAGCCAATTCCCGCGCGCGCATAAATTTCTATTTTTATTTCATTTTATGAACCCTAAACCCTATTAATTTCTATTTTTTTTGATTTTCATAAATTAACCCCAAAACTTTGTCATCATAATATTACATACTCAATTTACATTATATTTATTAATTATGTACAGAAGCAAGCCTTGTATGAAACATTTAATAATTAACTTTCAAATTTTCCCGTGCACCATTTCACCGAAAAATTTCATGTACTATTACAGAATAATTTTAGGTAAAAGCGCAAAATTAATAACTTTCGTAAAAGTACATGTAAGCTTCATTATCTTAATTCCCTAAATTTTCTGTATTTTCGACTTGGCGAACGGGATAAAATAATTAAAGCGATAAATGTTTTAAGTAAGTAGTATAAGAAAAATGAATTCTTAAGTGCATGCCCAATAAAAAATTATCTCTATTTTAATAATTAAAGGCAATCAATAATTTCAATTATGTTAAGATAAAACAAAAATAGCTTGAAAGAATTAATACTCTTTACAATTTGGTACAAGTACTCAATGTCGTATCCATGTATAGTCTCAAAAATTTTCTAGCGCTTCTGTATGTCTCGTACACATGCATGCTAGTTAAGAGGTAAAAAATAGAAATAGGTTGCCGCCGGTACGAAGCGTGCCTCAATAGAAAATATATTGAAGAATCTCTCTAAAATAATAAAGATTTATTAATCGATAAACGAATAATTAATTCATTTAACGGTCAATAGCTAACCTCGCTAAATAAATATCTTTTTTTCGATGCACAGAAAAGTAATTTATCAAGAGTTAAATATAAAATCAAAACAAAAATCATTGTACAGCTTCCCCTGTAAATTTTACCAAAACTGCTCCTTGGAAAAAAAAAAAAACATGGGACATTTAATCATAAATGAAAAACAAGGAAATCAATTTGCCAGAAAATTCGACAGAGTCTCCCCTATAAATGTAACATACTCCCTGTCAAGGATATGCACATAATTAAATACTTCATTAAGATTCCAACTACTTCAAATAATACGGAATTCAGTTTAAAATCAATTCCGACAGAGTCTCCCCTGTAAATTTAACCAAAACACTCTGTCATCCTAACATCGACACAAAAGCTTCACACAATTTTCATCAACAACAAATTCATTTATAAACATTTCGCTATATGAAGTTCCCTGGAAATTTATCCCTTGATTGCACGGCTTCATCCAAGTTGTGACCTGCTTCAATCAGACAGTACGAAGGATAAAAATAAATGTTGTTATAAAATTATGTCCACCTCGTTTCATTAAAATCAAATATACATATATAAATACACACACACACACACACACACACACACACACATACACACACCCACACACACCCACACACACCCATAGCAAAAAAATAAAATAAAATAAAAAATAAACAATATACCTGAAAATGATTCTTAACGTATTCTCTTTCTCTTATGGGAAAATTGATCCTCGAACCATAATCCTTCGCTGTGATCATCACGAAGTATGTATTTATCAAGTTCCCTATCTTCTTCAACTGGTCTCGATTCAGGTAACCCACTAGAGAAAGGGCCCGCCTCATAAAGCCCTTCTTCTGTATCAATCCCTTCACTCCGTGATGTTGTTTACCATGAAGAACAACAGACCAATGTTCGTCACAAGGATCGGTGATATAAAAAACCTGTTTCGCCTGCGATGCAAGTATAAATGGTTCCCCCTTGAAATCCTCTCGATTAAGGTCAACCAAGGTAAAACCCAATGGATCATCAGTTCGAACCCCATTATTGTTATAAACCAATTTGCATCGAAATACAGCTACTTTGAAACAAACATAGTCAAGCTCCCAAATATCTTCGATCACCCCGTAATATGCCATGATTGCATACATTAGATTTTTATCCTTCCTGCTAGAAACATGTAAAGCCTCTGAGATTAATGTAACACCACTGTTTTGTGCCGTGCTCTTCTCATCTTGTCTCTTAGTAGTAAATGAATATCCATTTATGTCATAGCATGAAAATGCTCGTACCACATGGCTGAGCTTAAACGCCAACCATTTTAATGTCTCCGAAACGTCTTTGCCCATGACAACATTACCAAACCAATAGACAAATGTCCGGATATGTTCATTGAGCACATTTTGATCCGTCCAAGCAAGATAAGACGTTCTTATTAAATGCATATGGTCTCTCACATAGGGCTCAACTTCTTCAGAAGACGTAAACATTTTTCCTCCCCTTGTGCCTATACCTGTAATCCTTCTATCGTGCCGATTCTTAGATATTCCAATTGATGCTGTATCGGCCAAGTACTCAGTGCAAAACTCGATTACCTCATCAGCTATATAACCTTCAACAATACTAGCATCAGGACGATACCGATTCTTAACATACCCCTTAAATACTTTCATATATCGCTCGAATGGGTACATTCATCGCAAATGAACAGGCCGGCAGATTTTTATCTCTCTAACCAAATGAATCACCAAATGTACCATAATATCAAATAAGGCGGGAGGAAAATAAATTTCTAATTGACAAAGGACAATAATTATTTCATCTTGTAATTGTCAAGTCTTTCGCGCTCGATAACTTTGCTACATATAGCATTGAAGAAGAAACAAAGTCTTGTTATACTGGCCTTAACATGCTTGGGCAATATCGAGCGAATAGCTATAGGCAACAATTTTTGCATTAAGGCATGGCAATCATGATACTTCAAACCAACCAGTTTTAAATCTTTCAAGGAAACAAGTCTACTTACATTTGAAGAATATCCGGATGGAACTTTGATGCTACGCAAACTTGAATACAGTTGTTTTTCTATTTTTTGGACAAAGTGTGACAGGCAAGGGGTAGATATGTGCGTTGTCCTCGAGCTACCGCTGCTAAATTTGATCTTATGTTCATATCAACCATATCAAGTCTCGCGTTATAACCATCCTTAGTTTTACCAGGTATGTTCAAAAGCGTACCTAACAGGCTTTCACAAATATTTTTCTCAATATGCATAACGTCGAGACAATGTCTGGCATCCAAGTTCTCCCAGTATGAAAGTTCAAAAAAGATTGATTTTTTCTTCCAACAACATGTATCATTATTGCTGGACTCCGAAGGTTTTACAAACTCCACATTAATCTCCGTCACACGAGCTTTCACCTCTGGCCCGATCAAGAGTTCTGGAGCTTTTCTAAACTCTTGAAATCCATTGAATGCTTTTTTCATACAGTGATACGGATGAGTCTCGGGAAGAAATCTACGATGCCCAAGGTATATTGTCTTCCTCCCATGTGCAAGCTGACAAAAATCTGTACTCTGCTCACATATAGGGCATGCTTTATGCCCTTTAACAGAGTACCCAGACAAGTTTTCATATGCAGAAAAATCATTAATTGTACAGAACAACATGGCACGTAATGTGAACATTTCTTCACGGTATGCATCAAACACAAGTGCGCTTTCATCCCATAACTTTTTCAAATCTTCAATAAGAGGAGCAAGATACACATCGATGTCATTTCCTGGTTGCCATGGGCCTGAAATCATTAGAGACATAAGTATATACTTGCGCTTCATACACAAGTAAGGCGGCAAATTGTAAATAACCAACATCACCGGCCATGAGTTATGTGTGTTACTCAGACTGCCAAACGGGTTCATTCTATTAGTACACAATCCAAGCCTCAAATTTCTAGCTTCTCCCCCAAATGAAGGATACATTGAATCAATTTTTTTCTATTGATTCGAGTCTGATGTATGCATTATCACCTTGTCATCATCACTGGGAATACACCGATCTGAATGCCATGTCATAAGTTTTGCATATTTTGCATTAGCGAACAACCGTTTAAATCTTGGTATTATAGGAAGATACCACAGAACCTTAGTCGGCAACCCCTTCTTTTGCGCATCAGAACTGTCTTCAACCTTATCACATAGCTGCTTGTTTTGTATCGTGAAGTTTTACACTAAGAACAAAGCAATAAATCATTATACTCATTCCTGTAGAGGACGCAATCGTTTGGGCAAGCGTGGATCTTCTTATACTCCATACCCATTGGACACAATATTTTTTTCGCCTCATAAATTCGATTTGGAAGTTCATTATCTTCTGGAAACATATCTTTCAATACCTTCAATAAGGCTGTAAAACTAGTATCTGACCACCCATTTGCCGCTTTCAAATTAAACAACTTCAAAACACTATACAAGCGTGTATATCAAACAACTTCAAAACACTATACAAGCGTGTATATCTAGTGCAACTGTTGTATAGAGGCTTCTCATTGTCACCCAAAATGGAAGCAAGAACTTCTGGTTTATCAGCAAAATCCTCGACCACATCCTCAATCATGTCATCTAATCGATCTCTAGTAATCCCATCATCTCCTTTTGCATGAGATTTTCTTTGCTCAGGTAAACTATCAATACTTTCACCATGCCAAATCCACAATTTATAAGAAGGATCAAATCCGTTCCGATATAAATGAAATCTTATTGTATCTGAGTTATCAAATCGCGCACCATTTTTACAAGTTTTACACGGACAATGGACGTACTTTGTATTCTTATAAGCCAATTCAATGAAATTCTCAACTTCTTTCGAATAAAAATCGGAGGTCCGATCACCATACAACAAGATATTTTGATCCATGCGTAACTAACACCTTGAAATAATTAAAAAAACCAAATAATAATTCAACAAACAATGTAGAAAGTATCAAGTTGCATGCTTGTCTTAGCACATGTCATACTAATGTTACTCATATAATCAAAACTAATATAATACTTCAATAAAAAAATAATGCATAACCAACACATGCGCAATAGACATAATTAAATGAAGAAAAACCCATAAGTTTTTCATTTATGCATTTTATCAAACACATGCAATGCATAAAAAAATAATACACACTCTAAGTAGTGCTAATTATATGAACATCATCCAATAAAAATCAAACACTATAAATCGAATCACATCACCAAGAAACTACATAGTATAACTAAATAGGGTTTCACAATACTAAGGTTCACCATATACATGGATTGTAACTTTAATTTTCAGTACTCTACCATAAATAAAAATAAATTCAATATACACATATCTAAAGTACAAGAATAAGCAATTACTGAGAAATTTTAGAAGTTTCTAACCTTAAGGTGGTAAATTTTATCTTCAAATGACGATTCTTTACATCAAACGTGCAACACCGTAGTAGAAAGTTGGAGAAGAAGACTTTCGGCCGCAATATGGAGATACAAATTGTTATTTAGGGTTAAATATGTCAATACAACGGCGGTTTTCATATAAATCGCCGTAGAAAGGGACCTTCTACGGCGGTTAATTGAAAATTCTCCGTAGAAATGGACTTTCTACGGCGATTGGGACAAACCGCCTTAGAAAGTTGGCTTTCTATGGCGGTTTGCTTATAAACCGCCGTAGAAATGGACTTTCTACGGCAGTTTATTTTAAAACCGCCATAGACTGTCCGTATTTCTTTTATAACGGCGGTTTTCTCTTTTCCGCCATTAAACCGCAGCCGTTAAAGCTCTATTTTGTAGTAGTGTATAAATTGCAGATAATTATTTAAAATTTGTTTTTATTTGCAGTACACTTTTTATACTCTTATAAACTTTTGCATTTTTTTAAAAATAAAATCGGAACAAAAATGTTGTTGAAGATGTAAATGGACTTCGGCTTGTGCACAGACAGTGACGAACACAGAACAAAATGTCAGAGGGGGCGACCGTAATGGCAATTTTGTTCTGACATTTTGTTATGCGTTCGCCGCTACAATCCTTACCATATTATTTTCGGGGATAAATATGACCAATTGGTCGACAAGGGTCTCTAACCAAATACTCTCTTCGAACTCGGTCTTTAATAGAACTATCATATTCTGTGATTGATTTTCGTAGACCTAGGTCCATGACAATATCATTTTGGTTGAATTCCACTTCCACACAAGAATGTTTTTCCTTACTTTTATCCTCATGAGAGTTCTTAGAAATCTCTACACCACGTTTCAAAATTTTATCCGTAACCTATCAAAATTGATCAAACTTACCAAATTAAAATTTTTTCATTCATAAACCCAACAACACAATACCATAAAAAAAACCGTCACCACACTTACACTGTCACACAATTTATGAAATAAATTAAAACACATTCAAAATTAATTAATCAAGAATAAATCACAATGATAATCACAATTATATACGTAAACATTCAAATATAAATTTAAATTTCATCTTTTGCAATTGCAACATTCAATTATACATTTACAATTTCATTTTTGCTTCCCAAGATAAAAGAAAGGGAGTTAAATATACAAAAATTAAAATTTACAAACAAATAACTTACAATGTTTTAGCTAGGTGGCAAGAAACGGAGCTATGGAGGTATTTAGGGCTTTTAATTGGGAGAGGGATTTAATTGCAATTCCCTGTATTTTGAATATGCCCTCAGGTTTTTTTTTTTTCCTTTTTGGCCCCTTAGTAAAACGACGTCGTTTTACTAAGGGCCAAAAAACAAAACAAATTGCAGAAGAAGACCTTCTTCTTCTTTGCAAGAAAAGGGTAGTTTCAGCAGCGCCTCCTCCGGTGGGGCGGCCATGAAGGGTAGTAATACTACTACCCTTCGCTCTCGGAGCAAGGAGGGGCATCAGCACCCCCTCGCCTCCCCCCCCCCCTCCCCCCTTAATCCGTAGGTGTATACAAACCCAAAGGATTCAGTCCAGCCCAACAAAAAAATTAATATAGATTATAGTCGTATAATAAGCAGAGGCGCTCTCGACTGCATGACGGTTCAACAAATAATAATTTATCAGTTAAACACAATATACGTGCTTTCAATAATTTGTTATTTTAATGTAACAGTGTTATTTTATAGACTAAACTCAATATTTTAATACTTAACGCGATATTTAGAGGCTAAATTCAATAATTTAGTAACACATTTAAACATGAGTCATGTTTTAAAAAATATACGATATTTGTTATTTTAACATATACGCGATATTCATTCCAGAAACAAAACTTAATAATTCAACACTTAAAAGCGTTATGCGTGTTTTGAAAACACATGATGTCTGTTTCTTTTCTTCTTCTTCTTCTTTTTCCCTATGTTTTGGTTTTGTTTTTATTTTTACAGTAAATTTTATATATTATAATATTTTTTTATCATTTTCAATACAACTTTTTATTATTTAATTATATTTTTTTTACATTTCAATACACCTTTTATATTAAAAAAATTATTTTTCAAAACCACAAATAGTAATATGAAAAGAAACATGCCCACAATAGGTGTTATTTTAACATAAATACGACACTTCTGAAACTAAACTTAATATGCGAGCCGCTAATTGAATACATCAAAACAAGTTTTGAGTAAAAAGTATGAGATTTTTATAGATGGCATGTATGTATGGAATTTCTAATTCTCATATATAGTTGTTGAATAAATTATATACCGTAGACCCCAAATACATTTGATATTGGCCACCCCCTTCTCCCCTTGAATGTACTCTCTTAAACATTAGTTTTCTTTTAATTTTGATGAGACGAGAAGGAAACAATGGCCCTGTTTGATATGGTAAAGAGACTCAAACCATGATTTGAATTTTATTTTGATTTTATAATATTAAAATTACATTGGGAATGTAAAAATGTGTATTGAAAATGTAAAAATATTTATTGGGAATGACGAAAAACTATTATAAAATCAAAATGAGACTCAAACCACCATGGTCTCTTTACCAAACAGGGCCAATATGTTTCTGATATATATATATATATATATATATTAATGAAAGACTTATATTAGATAATATATACTTAAGTGTGAGTTAATCGTACACCACGCATAATTATATTAGTTAGGATACGAGGAGTAAAGTATTTTAAAAGTAATTTTTTAAAATAAATTTAAAGGTATACCGATAAAATAATTATTTAATACTATTTTTTATTATTTTATGTATGAGTAACTTATAATTGTAAAGGGTATATAAAGTAAAAAATTCAAATCATAAAATTTATAAGTGACTCATAAATAAATTTAAAGGTATACCGATACAAAAATTATTTAATACTATTTTTTATTATTTTATGTACGAGTCACTTATAATTGTAAAGGGTTTATAAATTAAAAAATTCAAATCATAACTTTTTAATTGGAATAAAAAAAAATATATATATACATATATTTTGTGAGACAGGACAAATAATTTTAATTTTAAAAATATAATTTTGTGGTCCCCAACAATACTATATTCATTTTTTTTTTAAGGAAAGGTAAATGATTTTATTCCTCGAAAATATCTCGGCTAAAAAACCGGTGAGAGTCAAATTACACTCGTGGAGTGTAACAGAACAATAATACAACGAAAATGGGGCATTCCCCATATTACAAATCGTGATCTAAGTTGCCACTACTTAGATTACGTGATGGGCATTCAACATGTAACCTAACTTGCCACTAGCTATATTACACGCTGTTTCAGAACTGTAGTCAGCCCAGTAATCACGGCAAGGCCGGGGCTCCTGGATGATAGCTTAGATGTGCCAATGTTGCGGCAATGATGCGCCATCGCCGATCAAAATGCGCCAATGTTGAATCACATGCTTTTACAGAAATAATGGGGCATACCCCATATGAATAATGTAATCTAGACTGCCACTATAGATTACACAGACCCACTAATGTTTGTAAGCAATTTCTGCCACATAAAATGCTTGCAAGCTGTTGTGTAGAAATGCTACCATGAATTTGATAAGCTGGCCAATAAGCAAAGAGAAATTGGATGGTGCACCATGCTTAGGCAGCTGCTGGCCCGCACATAGCACAATGCTTTGGCAGGCTACAAGTCAAGGAGAGATCGCCCGGAAGGATTTGCTGAATAGAAGGCACCAGCGATCAGAAAACCCCCAGTGGTCTGAACCACCCTTCCCCTTATAAGCCAAGGGGCAGCTGTGACCGGGATTGGGATGCCTTTACCGATACCGGTGGATCGGGCTAGGAAGCCATTTGACCGTAGGCCCAAACGTAGTGGTCAGTACCACCTTTCCCCTTATAAGCCAAGGGGCAGCTGTGACCGGGATTGGGATGCCTTTACTGACACCGGTGGATCGGGCTAGGAAGCCATTTAACCGTAGGTCCATATGTAGTGGTCTGTATCACCTTTCCCCTTATTGGCCAAGGGGCAGCCAAAGACGGAATTGAGTAGCCTTTACCGATCACTGGAATAATCGGGCTAGGTCACTGCTTAACCGCCAGTGACTGCATTATTGGATCCACTGCCCGGAGGGTAGAGATCGAACATCAGCCGACAAGTGTTGGTTTTGATGATGGATACCAATGAGTCAACAGAGGTATGCACCGAATCAAAAATCAGTGCATTCCTGCAAATCTACAAGTGATACACCATTAGGGCAAAAGCAATAGTTAAAGCTCTATACCTTTTGGTGTCTCTTTTCAGTTCTCTAATCCATTTGATTGTGCTCCGGATTGTGGACATAGATCTGGGGATACTAAGCCACTGCCGAATCCTATACCAAACAGAATTAGTGTGTACGCAGGCAAAAAACAAATGATCCACATTCTCAATCTCCAAATTACAAAAGGGACAAGTATGATCAATATCAAGAAAGGTCAAGGTAGACCTTGTGGACAATCGGTTCCTGAAACATAACCAAAGAATCATTGAGCACTTGGGTAGGATGAAATGCTTCCATATATGCCTAGCCCAAAATGGAGTGTTTCCCTTTGGCCTTAAGAGATCATAAATCATTTTTGTCAATGGTTTCCCTGATGCATGCCACTGAGAAAGGAGGTTAATGCAAGCATGTTTCCCCCCCATTTTGCCAACAATTAAATCTCTAATGCATGCCAAAATTTTGAACATGGGGGAATCCCTAACATGTGGTTCCAGTCCCAAATAGAGGTTCCTTTAATATAGAAGTGGTTAACCCACTTAATCCAAATGCTGTCCCTTTTGAGGTGAATGTCCCAAAGATGCCCAAAGAGCAAGGCTTTGTTCCAAGTAGCCAAATGGCGCAAACCCAACCCACTCTCTTCATATGGAAAACACATTGAAAGCCATGCAACCAATAATCTACCCTCCCAAAAGAATTTACAGCATAGGCCATTTATCCTATCCAAGACCGTGGAGGGGAGGGGTAAATTTTGTAGCCAAAAGCACTCAACTCCTTGTATGACAGATTTGATCAATTCTAGCCTACCAGCGTATGATAGAGTCATTACTCGCCAGGCATTGAAATGATTCGAAATCTTGTCAATAAGAGAATTATAGTGCACAATGTTAAAGCTTCTTGGCGGCAAGGGGGAGACCCAAATATCTAACAGGCAAACTGGCTAGAGGAAAATTTACAACACCCATGCATTTGTCAAGTTCATAGCCAAACATACCTGCCATGTAGAACTCAGATTTTTCCGGATTGATGGACAGACCCGAGACCCCTTTGAATACATCAAGGCAATGCTTGAGAATGCTTAGAGACCCCTCATCACCCCGAGAAAAGAGTAACAAATCATCCGCAAAAGATAAGTGGCTGATTCTTTGCATCTCACATTTCGGATGGAAGTTAAAACCATCTCTTGTGTGCTTCTTCAGTAACCTCGATAGGTAGTCCATAGCAATTGTGAACAGATATGGAGAAATTGGATCACCCTGTCGAATGCCTCTTCTGCCCTTAAAGAACCCACACAAGTTTCCATTGACTGATACTGAGAAAGAGGGAGTCGAGATGCACTCAGAAATCCAGCCAACAAAGCGTTCAGGAAAGCCAAGAGCCGAGAGAAGCCTTAGAAGAAAAGGCCATTCTACCGTGTCGAATGCTTTTCGAATATCCACTTTCATCATGCATCTCGGCAAGATGGGTTTTCTTGCATAGCCCCTCATGATTTCCTCAGCCAAGAAAAAGTTATCCGACATGTTTCTATCTCCAATAAAGGCCGATTACGCACTGTCAATTAGCTTCGGCAAGACCAACTTGAGGCGGTTCGCAATCACCTTTGTGATGATTTTGTACACAATGTTGCAACATGATATGGGTCTGAAATCACAAGGTCTCGGAGCATTGGACTTCTTTGGTATCAAGGCAATAAGAGTGTGGTTAATCTGCTTCAAAAGTCTGCCATTCTGAAAGAATTCCAACACAGCCTCCTGAACCTCTCCACCCACAATATCCCAATTTTTCTTAAAGAAACTAGCCGGGAAGCCATCGGGGCCAGGAGCTTTATCATCACAAATTGAGAAGAGAGCAGACTTAATTTCCTCCAACTGAATAGGTGCACACATAGACTCAATATCCTCAGATCCTAAGGATGAGCCCTCTGCAATAATAGAATCGTCAATCTCATCAACTGGCAAGGAGTGCCCCAACAAGGATTCGAAATACTTCACAAACTCCAGGCCAAGTTCAGAAGGAGAAGTTGTGTGTGTGCCATCCTCTTTCTCAATGGATACAATGAGATTCTTTGCATTTCTCTTTTTGACCAAGCCATGAAAATATTTATTGTTCCTGTCTGATAACTTGAAATGAGTTGCCTTTGTTTTCTAGGCAAAGAATAGCCTTTCGGCTTCCATAAGAAAAGCAGCCTTTTTCCGCAAATCAGCAACCCTCTGGATCTGCTCATCATTCCCCTGAGCCCGAACAAGAGATTCCTGGGCATTGTCAAGGTCGGCCACAGCTTGTTTGGCCCTTTCAGAAATATGGCTGAAGTGTTGCCAATCAAGTGCCCTCATTGGCTGTTTCACCGCCTGTAACAGTTTGCAAAGAGCAAACTGTTTGGTGCCAACGAAATAATTCTGCCACGATGCCTCTAAGACATTCTTGAAATCAACGTGTTGCTACCACATATAATAAAATTTGAAAGGCTTATTTCCCCGAGTGTCTTGCTGAAGGATGGAAACCACCGACGGAGAATGGTCCGAGAGGGGCCCTGATTTCATGAAATCAGCAAGACAATGCAATCCCTGGTCTAACCAAGCCTGGTTTACAAAGACCCTATCCAGCTTTTCAAAAACATCCCTACACGACCAAGTGTATAAATTCCCAACAGAGTTTGCATCCTCGAGGCCCAAAGAGCAACAAACATCTTGGAGATCCTGCATTTGGTATTCCGTAAGTGGCAAGCCACCCTTTTTCTCAGCTGCAAACCTTACACAATTAAAGTCCCCCAGAAGGATCCAAGGGAGAGTCAAGTTGCTTCCCAAAGAGACAAGTTTGTTCCACAAATCTCTTCGTTCCACAACACTGTACAGGCCAAAAATGAACGTACAAAAGAAATTAACCTTCGTGGAGTTGCAAAAAACTTGGCAATGAATAGCCTGCTTAGATATATCGATGACTGTACAATTCAACATTCTCAGGTCCCAAAAAAACTGCCATACGACCCCCACTTATAGCATTGAAATTGTTGGTGAAACTCCACCCAGGCAGGTAATTCTCAACAAAAAGCCGGAGTCTATCTTCCTTAAGCTTAGTCTCCAAAGCAGCAAAAAGGGAGACTTTCTTCTTTTTTATAAGATCCGACAGCTCCCTTTTCTTGAGGGCTTGGTTAAGCTCCCTTATATTCCAAAAACCGATCGTCATATGGAGGAAGATGAGGCAGACGAGGCCGCCTCACATCCGTGGTGAATTTTTTGCTTCCTTCCTCTGCTCCTGCTACGGCTACGGCTTTTTTTCTTAGTCTTTCTTTGTACCTCGCTTACATCCTCGGAGGAATCCGAGTGACCATCTTCCTGAAAATCATCAAGCAACTCTCGTTGAGCCCCAGATTCAAGTGCTTGCTTGACTGGCCCATTAACTGCCTCTTTCTGACCCTTACCTCCTCCCTTAATATTTTGGCCAGATGAGGTAAAAGATGCCCGGGACGAAGCCACAGGGTGCAGAGGTAGCTTTGTTGCCATCAAAAATTTCTTACTTCCCCCAACAGCTGGTCCCAACTTTACCAAAGAGCTCCTTGGTTTAGCTTTGCCAGGTTTCTGCTGTTCAACTCTCTTTGTGGCCTTTTGGACATCAGAAGATCCTTCTCCTGTGGCAAGGCTGAAATAATATGATTTTGATCTTCCACATCACAAGCACATTTCTGGTCTTCGTGATTATCGATCTTGCCTTTTCCTTTGTCATCTTTAACAGTGGTTGGTTCGGGCATAACCAATTGTTGCTGCTGAAGAGTATCCATTACCTCAATTGCACACTTTTCTGAGGCAAGCATAACAAATTGTTGGGGCTTTGGTGTCCATTTGCTTTTTTCAACCAGCTGTGGCTTCACCACCTGCTGTTTTTTAGGCTGAACAGCCTTGGGATTGCAATGCTCTACATAATGCCCAAATCTGTGACACTTGACACAGAATTTTGGCAACTCCTCATAGCGGATTTCCTGATCGAATGACTCCCCCTCCTTATCTGGCATGTTTACATGAATAGAGTTAGAGGGTTTGGTAGCCACATCCAACTCGACCATGATCCTTGCAAATGCTGTTCTTTCGCCCTCAAGGGTCAATTTATCCGCACAGATTGGCTTACCAATTAATGAGCCAATTTTTCCCAGTGTTCTAGAGGTCCAACACTCTATTGGCAAATCTGGCATCTGAACCCAAATTGGGAGCTTCGAGAATGTGTGGGCTTCAAAACGGAAGCCCTTTGGCACATCTTGCAAATGTAGCCTTCTCCCATAGATGGTGTAAGGCCCACCTGTTAACACCTTATGTTTCTCCTCTTCTGAATTGAACTTAAACATAGTCCAACCATTATGACATGGCTTAATCTTGCATTCCACCTTCCACGACTGGCGCAACTCATTGACAGCTTTCATTCCTGGAAATCTACCCGAAAAACAGCCCAGAAGGGAGGTACTCCATACTTTGGTCACATCTTTAATATCATCTTTCTCCAATTTGACTGAGTTCTGGGAACTCGGTGGAAAGAAATCCAGTTTGAGGTCCTCAGTGAACTTTCTATTATCCTTGAATAGATTGACCCATGGTTTTTCACCATTTGCCAAACTTTTATCCGGAGGATCAGGGGGCCGAGGGTCCACAGCTTCAGCCATACTGTGACAGCCCAACAAAATGCGACCTGAAATGAATCCAACCAAAATCCAAACACCAAGCAGAGAAAAACTTTCGCAAAGCCAAAATCTCCAAACTCATAACCAAACCACAAAAACAGACAGCCAACTTCCAAAACCAAAATCCCCAGAAAATAACCAAAGCAGAGATCTCCCAGAAGAAAACCAACCCAAACAAGTAAGAATCAGCAAAATCGATCAACCCAAATATTCAAAGGCTAGAAATCCCAGTATCAGCTCCGAAATAGATATTCAAAAGGGGCCTCAGTTTGTACAATTTGCCCTGTTTCTGCAATCCAGCTCAGCCACAGATTCACAACAATTTATATCCCACAATGCCAAACACAAAAACAGAGAGCTAACTTCCAAAACCAAAATCCCCAAAAATAACCAAGTAGAGATCAACCAGAAGAAAACCAGCCCAAACAAATAGGAATCAGTAGAAACCGATTGACCCAAATATTCAAAGGCCAGAAATCCCAGCTTCAGCTCCAAAAAGAAATTCAAAAGGGTCTCAGTTTGCACAATTTGCCCTGTTTTTGCAATCCGGCGCAGCCACGGATTTGCAACAATTTATAACCAACTATGCCACAGATTTGCTACAATTTATAACCAACTATGCCAAATTAACTAAAACAAGGCATTAACATCGGCAGCCCACACAGGTTAAACGCAAAAAACAACACAACAAACAGAGGCTTTAACTCGTTGCCCAAATTAGTGCAAGAGAGTAGACAAACCTGTTTAGAAGTGGCCAATTATTGCATGAAACCCGAAAAATCTTGAGCCTCCTGCAGCCAGCAATGCTTAAGCAAGACAGAAGATCAATACTTCTATAACTGAAAAACGCGAAAAACCCCAAGTTCCTTGAGTGCGTATCAGGTTGCAATTACGCCCAGTTTACTTGTCGGGGAACTTTGAATTTTTCAGCAGAAATACCAGTACTGAAGAGATGCCACCGACGGCAACGGCGGCACGGAATAAACTCGTTGATGCCTAATTTGAAATGCCCAGACCGAAAACAGCTAACCCTAAGCCTCCCCGTGGGCGGGAAAGGGATTAGCCAAGAAACCCTAGGGAATTTCAAATTTCAAATCAGCGATGGCGGCGCAACTAGGGCCTTCACCTAGTCGCCGACGCCAAGGCCGAAACCCACTGGGCCTTCCCCCAATGCCAAGCGCGATCGTTCCGGTCTGTGGGTCTTTGGGTGGCTATCGGGGATTTGAAAATTTGAAATTGCCGATGCGCGCGGGCGCTGCAGAGCTCGCCCAGAAACCGAAAACTCAACAAAGCTCGCCCAGAAATCCTCAAGGAGTAACGAGAGATCACTGGACGGCCGAGAAATCAACAAAGATTCAGGGAGAAATCGATGAACAGTAGAGCTGAGAGGTGAGGCGCTAGAGGTTTTCGGGAGAGAAAACTTCTAGTGAGAGAAAGTCTCAAAACCCCACTAATACTATATTCGTTTGAGAAGGAAGCATGCTGCCTTTAGAGCAAGCTCAAATTATTTTTTCAAAATTAATTTTAAAATATTATTTCAAACACAACATGAAAAACATGTCCCTAATGTGAACAATTTGACAAAAAAATTTTTGAAAAAAAAACAGAACTTACGACAAAATGACCGAGCCGGGAGAAGAAGTGAAGACCATATTTAGGCTCTGTTCTCTTGTGGCTTTGGTAGAGGAAATTTTATTAGAGGGAAGTTTTTTGTTAGAAATTTTTTGGAGGGAAGTTTTTTTTGGGAAATTGTGTAAGTGAGAGATAAAAAAGTATAATTATTGTGTTATTTTTTGAATTTATGTGAGTAGATATTTAGAGGGAATTTTAAAATTTTAATTTTAAATTGTTGAAAAAGTAAAATTGTTTCTTTGTATAAAATTTTGGAAAAAAAAAAGTGATGATTCTCTACCAAAGCCACAAGAGAACAGAGCCTTAATTTCCTTAATTTATCGAAGCTGACAGCTATATTTCTTTCACAAAAAAATTTCATTTTTTTAATATTTTTTAATGAAAAAGTTGCATCCATTCCTATTTCCAACTCCACCAATTTTCTTGAAAACAATTAATTTAATTATGGCCTGGCAACTGGTAAGTGACAAATGCAATAGCTTATGAACAGTGCATCGTACGAATATGACGAGGAAGATGAATGATAACGTGTGGTGTGGATGGATGCCTTTGACATTTTTACTTTTTTTGTTGAGGCAAATTTAGATAAGATGGTAAGTTCATAATGAATTCTGGCTTGCAATCCCATCCAATAAGAAGAAAAAAGAAAGAGAAACTGAAATGGCAGCCATTAAAGCCTTTCACAGTTTTTCTTTCTTAATCTTTCCATGGAGTGGAGCCTAGAGAAGTAGTAGAAAATTCTAGTGGCGCAGATCGAAGAAAAAGACATGGGCCATGGCGGAGATATGTAGGCAGTGGGTGAGAATGATTCCGTGGGAATTTCAGCAGTCCCCACAGCCTTTTTGATTCTGTGGCCATGGACTGCCTGACTTGACACGACACGCCCCCACATGCTTCATTGTTTCTGTTTTTGTTTCTTTCTTTCTTTGTTTTTCCTCCAGATTTTCATTTGGGTTTCGCTCTCAAACACACAAATTTTTCGGTCCTCTTTGCTTTTGTTTGTTTGGGAATTCACTCGTATCCCTTTACTTCCTTAGTCCCATCATATCCATTCATCGTCCGATAATCGATCATCATTATTGACTCTTCAACAGTCTCCACTATCACCCACAGACGCAACATAGGAGCATTTATATAAGGATAAATAAACCCACCAAGATGTCACCACTATAAATGTTTTTATGTTGATGTTGGGCTCCATTGGAGTTGGTGGATTTTGTTTTCTCTTTTGTCTCGTATAAGCTTTAGCTTAAAAACCAGCTTTTTTTGGGTTTCTGGGTTGGGCGTTTTTTTGAATCTTCTTGGTAATTAAGGATAAATTAATTATTTCAATGGTGGAGTCTACTGCCACTGCTGCCGGGTGATCGGGGGAGAAATGAAGTATGCGGACGCTTTGCGACGTTTGTGAGAGTGCTGCGGCCATCCTTTTCTGTGCTGCTGACGAGGCTGCTCTTTGCCGCTCCTGTGATGATAAGGTTCTTCAACTATTTTTCTTCCTAAGGGTAGAATTTTGAATCTTTGATGATAAATGTTTACCTTCAAAGGAATGAATGCTATTCGATGGTCAGATGTTTATGTTCTTCTAGGTTAGTGTTTGTGTAGATCAATGTTGGATCATTAGCTTTTGCATGTACAGTAGCTCCTTCTTTCTCAGTTGGAATGTGATTCTGGGAAGCTGATTGATGTTATTTTAGAAAGCTCATATCTTTGACAGATCGACCGCCATATCTCTGGGCATAAATACAGAAAAGAACAAGAAATGAACTGCACTTTTGGATTATAAAGTTGCTTCTTGAACTGGAATATTTTGATTAGCTTAAAAAACTCAGTATTTGAAATCTGAAGAAGTTCCTCTTTTTAATTTTTACTTGAAAGATAGCCAAACGTGGGATCATTCATTTCTGTACTAAATGCTTAATAGGGGTGTTCTTGTAGTTGCCCAATTAGGAAGATAAACACGGAAAGTTTAGAGGACTCATTTCTTATTGATCTCATTATGTGAAAGGATGAGATTTTCTGTTTTCAAATGTCATTAATGCGTTTTGCTTGTGTAGATCTTCTGTAATAGAATGCATGTGTTTCTTCCAGTTTTCTCTCAGTTATCTGTACACTGCAGATCCTTGTGCAAGTTTCAGGTTTTCACTCTTTCTTTTATGAACTTAGAACTCAGTCTCTGAGTTAGTATATGATTTTGGGGCGCAGGTCCATATGTGTAATAAGCTTGCTAGTAGACATGTAAGGGTTGGGCTCGCCAGTCCAAGCGATGTTCCGCGCTGTGACATATGCGAAAACGCACCTGGTATGCTACCTTATATATACATTATGTCATTTATTAGTTTGTTTTCCTTGTATTCCTGTTTCTCCCTGAGTCTTAATTTGCCATTTGGATCATGTCTAGCATTCTTTTACTGTGAGGTAGATGGAAGTTCTCTATGTTTGCAATGCGATATGATTGTTCATGTTGGAGGAAAAAGAACACATGGAAGATTTCTCCTCTTGAGGCAGAGAGTGGAGGTTTGGAACACTCTTCTTGGAAGATCATTTTTTTTTTTTTTTTTTTGGCCTTTTTTTTCTCTTGTGAAACTCAATATTGGTTGGAACGTTTTCGGTGTTATTTTTACTACAGTTCCCTGGTGATAAGACTTCAAGAGGGGAGGAGCCTGCAACACTTCCCCTGGATGAAGGTGAAAAAAAGAGAGAATACAGTCAACCATACAAGGCGGTGGTCGGAGATAGCAAGCAGAATCACAAGGTCCCTTCAATCCCAGTTTCAGATGGCAGTTCCGATGGGCCAACCAAGATGGAAACTCAAATGATCGATCTAAATATGCAGCCTCATCGGCAGCATGACCAAGCATCCAATAACCAGGTCTAAATTTGCTAGATCAGTAATCTTTTTCCTTGCTGAATGGAACTTGAAATGTGATAAATGCAATTATGCAAATGCCTGCCTTTATTTCCTGCTTCTGTTATATAGTTACATAGAGATTCATCACAGTGAGTTAATAATACACACCCTAGCCTTTTCATGTTTATTACCTAGTAGTTGATGAACATTGAGAGTGCATTTTTGTTGAAGCGCCGTCTCTTGCCTTAAATGAAAAGGAATTGTAGTCACGGGAGCTCCTTTTCTGCAGTAAAAGAGAAATGGCAAGTTCGCAATGAAGGAAGAGCAGCACCAACCAATGCAGTTGCTGCTGCTGTTGTGCAAGCTAGCATGCGTGCTTCTCTTTTACTATTATTAGTATATTTTTGGGATCGTCCTGCCGCCGCTCTTTTTCTTTCTCGGGATCGATCTGATCTGATCAGATCATCGCTTAAAAGGTTTGGAAATAGGATTGCAAACGCTACAAAGGAAGCAAATCTAGAAGACTACAGAGGACTGTGTAGACTAGTGATTTAGTTCAAGAAAGCTTGGGATGAGGAACTGTAGTTGTTAGTAATTTGTTTTACTTCACGCTGTGTTGTCTTGTCTTGGAGATGTTGTTTATTCTGTTAGAACAACAACGTTTGTGTTTGTCATAATGTCAGATTTGAATCTCATCATTCACAAATAGACAGCCTGCCATTTTCGTTCTTCTTTTAAAGCATTATCACTGGAGTTTGCTACTGCCTTTCTGTTATGTATCTCCCTCTTCTCTTCTGCTTGGCTGGTATAGTTTGAACTCTCTCTTCTAAAAAAAGGTTGTTATATTTGTCAGATCACTTATTAAAATGATGTCGTTTTACCAGTAGCAGTGCACACATAATAAAGAATCATGTATGAAATCAAATGTTTGAATTGAAGGGAGTATTATGTTCCTACAAGCAAATTGGCAGACAAATATAAGAGGCCACCTAGAAGCTGCATTTTTAGATTCCCTTTTATTATTGAGGAGAGGACAAATGGTGGCCACCAAATCTATTAATTATAGGAATATAACAATTACAAGGTTTGCTAAAACATATTTACTTGTCTATAAAAAAATATATATATATTAATCTGGAATCCATTTTATATGCTATCTAACTCGTAAATAATTTTATTGAATTAGTGAGACAAATGAAATACTTATTTTTAAATATTAAGGTTAATACATAAACTAAACTATAGTTACACTCATCATTTACTCAAATGATTAAACTATCCACTCTAAACTACAGCCCACTATTATTTATTTTTGAAACGTTGTGTTAAAGTGAAATTTCGATAAATTACAATGAGAGGGGGCAAAGAAGGAATGCCCAATAAACGATAGTTCACTGGACGTGCTTTATTTTTTGTTTTTTGGGGAGAAATTTCTCCCAAAAATAGAAAGAACTTCCTAACGAATAGAGATTGGGTAAATTACAAAAAACTCTCTTTGCAAACAAGCTTTTTCTAACTTATTAGCGAATTTGTAAGTCTTTTCATTAATAGAACTTGTTTTTACAAGAATTTTTAAACAATCTCGTTCTCCTCGTCTTTTAAAGGCATCGGTACTGAATGTGACATGCGGGTAAAATTTGGCACAAGACTTGCTTTGAGGACTTTGTCTTGTTTGGAAATTTGACGAAAACTTTGTTAGCGAGCATTTGCTTGCCACACGATCCGCTCCTTCCCTTTGGCGATTCAAAAGAGTGGCTCGTGACAGTTGGCAAAAAAATTACTTTGGACTCTATATGACCCAAATTTTGGGCCCTACTAAAAATGCTTTTTTAAAGTCCATTTGTTTTGTCGTTGAAACAAATGAAGCTAATATTTCATTAGAATGCTGATTAAACGCATTTGGTAATGAATTTGTACAATGTAGAGCCTGATTAATAATTTTCGAAACTTTAAAGATTCGTTAGAGAATTTAGCCAAACCTCTCAGGAGATTTTTGTAATTTTACCTAAAGGTATTTTTTTAAAATAATATTATATCCATATATAATTATTTTTCAAATAACGATGAGGAGAATTTTGGAGACTTTACTTAATGGTTGATCCAAAGGATTTGTAGGCGACTTCAAGTCTTCAACAGTTTCTTCAACGAACCTTAGCAACGATCGAACAATCATCGTCGAGCAATGAAGGCCCTGTTCAATTCTCCTGCCTTTCTCTCTGGGATTTCCTTCTTGTTCCTCAGCTGGTTTTTAACGGCAACAACATTTGTTGATGGCTCCTTACTGTCGTCGCGCTTTCTTGACCGCATGATGAATTCCGGCCACCATAACAGCAGCGGCAAGAAGTACTTAACCCAAGAAGCACTCTGGTTCACCCAAACTCTCGATCATTTTTCCCCTTATGTAATCACTTTTTCTCGTTATGTTTATTGTTTTCTTCTTATCTGCCTAATTTAGTTCAGTTCATGATTTTAGTTTCTCCCCTGCTTTTGTTTTGGGACTTTTTTGTTGTTTTGTTTTAGGATCATCGTCAATTCAAGCAGCGGTACTATGAATTTCTTGACCACTTTAGGGCTCCTGATGGTCCCGTATTTCTGAAAATTTGTGGTGAGTCTGAATGCGGTGGGATTGCAAATGACTATCTGACTGTAAGTTTGTGAATTTACTTACAAAGTTATGATTTTTATTTAATTTGTTTTTCTTTCATATTTTCTTACTTAAATTCATCTGTTAATAGGTTCTGGCAAGAAAGTTTGGAGCTGCAATTGTGACTTTAGAACATCGTTACTATGGGAAGAGTTCCCCTTTTAAGTCTTTGTCCACTAGAAATCTCAAATTTCTTTCTTCCAAACAGGCCCTTTTTGATTTGGCTGCTTTCCGTCACTATTACCAGGTAATTTTGCTGTTTTATGTCTTACTTGCATTTCCATCTTTTGGGGCTACTGATTTTGCTTTGCAGTGTGAAATGTTATACTGTCGAACAAATATAAGCTACAAATGTTAAAATTACTCTCCTTTCTGAGTGTGACTTTCAATTTACTCGATGAACTGAGTACCCTTAATGCCTTTTTTCCTTCTGATGGACTACCAGGAAACTTTAAACACAAAGCTCAACAGAACAGGAGTTGAAAATCCATGGATTGTGGTTGGTGTTTCCTATTCTGGAGCTCTCAGTGCCTGGTTTCGCCTGAAGTTTCCTCATTTGACTTGTGGAAGTCTTGCCAGTTCAGCTGTTGTTCTTGCTGTTTACAACTTCACAGAATTTGATCAGCAGGTAAAAGGATTTCGTTCATTTGTCTTTTTTGTGCATGAGAAACAGCATATGTTGTGTGTTTTCCAGCATTCTTATTGGCTTTAGCCTTTCTCTTTTATGTGCAGAGTTACTATTGCTAGCATTACACTACTGAAGGCATGGATTTTGCATATTTTCTCAGTATACTTTCTTGTCTATTTTCTAATGCAGATTGGTGTATCTGCTGGTCCCGAATGTAAATCTGTATTACAAGAAATTACTCGACTTGTTGATGAAAGGCTAGCATCTAATGCAACAAGAGTAAAATCATTGTTTGGCGCTGCGGAGGTATGGAATTCTGTCTCATTCCCACATATTGTAGTTAGCAGTTTTCTGCTGCTTTTTATTTGAAATTGTAGCAATCTATGCTGTCTTCTGGATGAAATTCTCCTTCATAAATTATAAGGTTTAATTTCAAGTTATTTATCACAGTTGTGAGTGAAATACCTGAAGCTTTATTCTGTTGCAGCTAAAAATTGATGGAGATTTCCTGTATTACCTGGCAGATGCTGCAGTTACAGCGGTAGGTGAAAGCCCAATTTATGCATTTCTTTTAGAATGTATCATTTCAATTTTGTCATTCTGGAGCTTTCCCCCTTATTCAGTTTCAGTATGGTAACCCGGACAAACTGTGCATTCCTCTAGTTGAAGCAAAAAAAGCTGGAAAGGATGTTGTGGTAAGCCATTTGTTTTGTGCTACACCTTCTGTTTCTATCTCTCTTTTTTTTTTCCCCTTCTTTTTCCCGTTTTATCTGCTGGGGTGATAACACATGAGAAAAGTTTAGAGTTATTTTCTATATGAAAGATTATACATGCTTTTTCTTGAGTGTTTCCTCTTTAACTTCCATTGTATATTCTGCAAGTGTTGTATGTTTTGCTTATATTGTTGGTAATCCTCCCAAAGTTATTGGTATCTTTTTCGTGACTTAAAGAATCATTGGATTGTCACTCATAATCGAAGGAAAATGGAATAATTTCCTTGAATTATTCACCATATAAGAGATCCATTCAGGTGGTACCCCTGGTTCTTTTTTCCATTTTCCCCCTCTCCTAACCTCAACAAATATCTATTTGATAAAATATTGCGGGGTATTTCAACCTAAACCTTAAACTAGTGAATCAAGTATTGCTCCAAGTAGAATTGACTTCCCATTCTTTATGGATTGTTGATTTGTTTCATGTCATTTGCAGGATGCATATGCTACATACGTGAAAGATAATTATAATGATGTTGAAACATATGACCAGCAACATCTAAAAGATATTTCTTTAAAGGGTGATACTGCTGCCCGCTTATGGTGGTTCCAAGTCTGCACTGAAGTGGCATATTTTCAGGTGGCTCCGTCAAATGATAGTATTCGATCTCCAAAGGTTGACACAAGGCATGTCTCTGCTTAGTATCATCTGTATATCTGTCCGGATATTTCATAGTTATACTGTCTGCGTATCAGGTCTCTGGTTAATTTCCATAGTCCATTATGAAAGTTCAGTTTATTGATTGTTGGCAGATACCATTTGGACCTCTGCAAAAATGTCTTTGGACAAGGTGTCTATCCTGATGTTGATGCAACAAACTTATACTATGGGGGAACAGATATTGCTGGTATGTGCAGAGCAATTTTCTGGTACTACTTATTACTCTGTCTGTCCCACTAAATGAGTCCCATAACTAATACTGAAAAAACCAGTATTAGAAACAGACTCTTTTAATAGGATTGACATAGTATATCTATCCACTTGTATTAATCCGACTCACTAATATCTCAAAAACAGCATTAGAAACATGACTATTTAAATGGGACAAAAGGAGTACATCTACAACTTGAGCTTTTGATTACTTGTATTAATCCTACACGTTACTTGTATCTGAAATTATAGTTTGTGCACCTGTTTCATAAGGCTTCTAAAGAATTACCTCTGATGTTATAGTATGTGTTTCTGGATGGGATTGGCAGGTTCGAAGATAGTCTTCACGAATGGATCACAGGATCCTTGGCGGCACGCATCCAAACAAACTTCTTCTGAAGATAGTGAGTTAACAGAACCTACTTTGAATATTTAACTTCATAACTTCATACCCACAGATTTATGGATGCTGTACTCCGCCATAACTCTATATTTTCTTCTTGAAATTCCCATAGTATTATTTCAGAACTAATCTACTTATAAGTTGATGCTTTATTGTTTAACTTTCTGATGACTTTCTGATCCTTACACTACAGTGCCTTCATACATTATCACCTGTCATAACTGCGGACACGGGACTGATCTTCGCGGCTGTCCCCAATCTCCTCTAGTGGTGGAAGGTATGTGTGTCCCAAGTCTGAATGGTTTACACATGCGAAAATCATAATCTCTATTTTTTTTGTCTTCACAAGGGTTTCTCGTTTTACTGGTTTCAGGGAGTGCCAGCAACTGCTCCTCCCCCGACGCGGTTCACAAGGTCAGGGAAAAGATTATAGGGCACATAGATTTGTGGCTATCCCAATGCCAGCCTTCAGGTAGGAGGAGTTCAATGTGATCAAGCACTAATGACTGCCATGAAGTCTTATCGTTTAATGTATTTATCATTGTCTACAGATGCTATATAATTTGCTTGGTCATCGGCCTTGCTATCTGTATACATGATCATCCAAATAAGGGGGGGGAAAAATGTCATTGAAGCCTTGGATTTTCCTTGAGGAAGTTGGCTTCCACTTATGTAATGAGGCAATAAAGAAAGAAATGATTGAATCTTGAGATTGATCCCATTGCCAACTTTTTTTTTCTGTGATTTAGTTTGCATTCGATTCTTAAAATAGTTCTGGTGAACACTCTTTTCAGTTGAATCTTCATCTTCAGACCGTAAGCAGATCGTGGATTTTGAGGTTTTAAGCTCCTGAAAACGTTTAGAAAACAAAGCAAGCAGCAATTTCTGTTCAATATTTCGCACAAAACTGGGTTGTAATGGCAATAATTTGGCACATCATTCTTAACTATGAAGTACTACATAAAATCCAAGCTGCATTATAAGTTCACATCATAAGTTTGAACATGAACATTCCCTTCATCATATGAAAGAGATGATTAGTAAACGTAGCCTTTGACAAACATTCCTTTCTTGGCCTCCTCGGATTCTCCCTCGCCGGTGTATTTGCCTAGCTGCGCGAGAGAATTGGCCTTAGCGCGAATAAGCAACGTCTCCTGAGCTGCCTGAACGTTCTCAGGCCTTCCTCCCCATGTCTTCAGGCATGTGTTCTGAAGAGCCCTGGCGTATGAGAAAGACACATGCCATGGGTTGGGAGCTTGGTTCATTGCATTCAAGTTCAGAGTGGCCTCAACTTCAGATTGCCCGCCGGACAAAAACTGTGAAAAAAAAAAAAAAAAAAAAACGCATCAGAACATTTCAGGGATTAACTTAAAACAATATTACAAAGTGGACTTGGAATATAATTTATGAAACTTGCCATGATTCCAGGGACTGCAGGGGGGATTCTTCTGTGAAGAAGCTTAAGAGTGTATGAAGCAACTTGCTCTGGTGTGGCTCTCTCTTTGCACTCAGCTCCAGGAGTAACCATGCTAGGCTTCAACAGAATGCCTTCGAACAACACATTGTTCTCAGCGAGGTAGAAGAAAACCTCTGCCCAAACTTTCTGGGCAACTTCGAAAGTCCTGTCGATTCCATGTTCGCCATCAAGCAAAATCTCTGGCTCAACAATTGGTACCAAACCATTATCCTGCAATATGAATCACATTAAACTTGTCTTGAAAAAGAACAGTTGGCATTTTGTAACTTATCATATCAGAATCTCTTACTTGGGAAATTGCTGCATAGCGAGCTAGACCCCAGGCAGCTTCTTTGACAGCAAGTGCTGATGGACCATTGGGAATACTCACCACAGTACGCCTGCGTAATCAGGTGACAGTATTAGAAACAAGACTCTTTTTAGTGGTAGGACAGAGAATGATGAGAATCATGATGTGTACCATTTGGCGAAACGAGCACCCTGCTGATAGTATGCAGCAGAACGGGAAGCAAGGCCATCAAGACCTTGGCACCATGATTCATTGTTTGAACCAGCAAGAGGAACCAGACCCTGCAGTCAATGTATAAAAAGCAAATGAAATGGTATCATGACTTGACTTCTATACAAGGCATTTTCGTTTTGGAGTGTTTTGAAACATATTTGCAAATTTCGGTTTTGGAAATGATTTATAAATGTGAAAACAGGCCTGCAGTCAATGTATATCAGGCTTGTAAAATTCAAAACTCTAAAAACATGTTTATGATAATATGGAAACGAACAGGCCTAAGTTACCTCAGGCATTGTTGAATCATAGGAAAGAGAGAGCATAACTTACCTTGTCAACCTTAATTCCAGGAACAATGTTCTGTTCAACAAGTACATCAATTATCTTCTTGCCATCAACGGTTGACTGGTAAAGTGTCTCCTCAAAGAGAATGGCGCCTGAGATGTAATTTCCAAGTCCGGGAGCCGAAACAAGCAGGGTACGGTAGGCTTGGCGGTTGGCCTCAGTGTTTTCCAGGCCAATTGAAGCCAAACGTTTCCCACAGGTAGCGTTGGATTCATCCATGGCCAAAATTCCACGGCCAGGAGATGCAACAGTTTTCTGAAATCAAAATTTAAAAGTTCCATGTTCTTCAAGAAATTCCCTTTTCATCCCAAAGAAACTCAGAGAAATTGAAGATCATATTGCCAACAACTCTTTCAGATTCAGATTATCCAAAAAGGGAAATCCATCAAATCAAGAAAAAATTATGAGAAGCTACACCATAAAGATAGAATCACATACTACAAACTTAAGTGGCAAGAGGGTTCATCAAAAAGATCAGATTTTTATGCATGCCAAGATAATTGTAAACCAATCTGTTCACTTGAAACCAAACAATCAGAGATGATGTATCAGGAAAAATCATAATCATACCGCGGTTTTGACGAGCTCATCAGCATATGAACTAGCACGCACTGTGAGTGAAGAAGGTGAAACTGCAGGTTGACACCTCACAACAGAGACTGTGGAATGCTGGCGAAGAAGGGCCTGACCCTTCAAGAATTCAGACTTGTCAAGGACTGGTGAAGTCTTGAGGAGAGTTGCTGATGCTGCTGCCATTTTTCTATCTCTTCAACACTTATGTGTAGTACAGAAGAGACTGTATTTTTGTTACTGTCCTCAAGTTCTTTCTTATGTGCTAACAATTAAACATGGGCACACATTGCTATGGTCTATCACTTTATATAGTTCAAGAGAGATATATGTTTTGAGGCCATAATGTGCTTACCAATCATCTTGTGCCAGGTGGGATAAGATCTTGCTAAATTGATGGTTTGGTTTTTTCTCTGTTTTTCTTTTATTATTCTTCTTTGATTTTCATTTATAAGGGCACAAATTAGAAGAAACAGCAACACCAGAAAAAAAAAAATTAAATTTTTTTTTTGCATTGCTACATGACAAGGTACAACTAACTGAAGAAAACATGACTTTGAAAAACTTTGATTTTAAGCCTTTAAATTGAAGGTCCCATCAGCTCTTGAACTGCTAAAATTCCAACTGATATTCCAGTCCTTCAATTAGTATTTTCAAGAACCTACAAACCTTTTTTTTTTTTCTTTTTTTCTTTTTCTTCCGAGTTTAACAATTGCTGCAATGTGTCAATGATTGATTATAATGTTATTTTGGAGAAGAATTGGCCAAGAAGACTACAACATCTGGCTGAGGCCTTGTAAAAATCTCAGCAAAATGGCAGAGGAAATCTCAGCATCTTTGTACCTAAGCTGCAGTCGTTTTTAAGCCTTTCCCATCGATTGCTATTTCAAGAATGGTTCTAAAGAGACGTTCCTACAACCACAACCAGAGCATCAATTCATGGTCCATTATGCTCCGAAAGATCTTCCATTTCCTTGGAAGGACAGGAAGCCATGGAATTGCCACTACTGTAAAAGAACACCTAGGAAGTGAGAAACCTTTGTGGACAGGGTAGAGTGACACAAAGTGTGTATTTTCATGAATATAGCGTAGGTAAATGAGAGCTGTGACATCCAAAGTAACTAAAGAATGACTGTCAGTGCTCAACATTGCAGAGCCGTTTCAGCTTTGCAAAAACTTTGGAATTCATGTAAATAGCATCAGTATGTATTGAAATCTATACTGAGAAAGCATCGAATTCGGAAGAAGGGAAAAAAACCTAGGAACCACATCAAAAGGCTCAGATGCTTTCCAAGTTTCCATGGACAAAAATTGCTACCTAGTGTACAAATTGGTCCTATTTAAGGTAAGTAGAAGCAACCCATAGGAGCACATAGGATATCAATGAAGTTGTCACTTCCAAGCTTCTTAGTCCTTTGATTACAGGTGGGATCACAGACACCATCAAGAATGTCCCCACAAGCCAGGAAAGAATAAAGGTCCCAGCCCTGCACCATAAAGCACCAAGGGAAGATTTTAGCAATCAAATGAAGAAACTGGAGGGACTTGATCAAATGGAAACCAATTTATCGATCAGATCAATAGGCTACATAAATAGTGATCCTAAGCTGATAAAGATGACGACAAGTTTTACGGTAGATAGAGTAACATAAATCACCATCAAGGAACTAAATTTTACTGAAGACAAAGTAACATAACATACCCATAGAGGAATGCCCAGAGCTTGTTCTTCAGCCGGTCATTTATGAAGTATATGGTCATGATCAGGGATATTGCTACCTGAAGGGTCGGGCCCTCTTCAGTAGGAAAGAGCACTGTAAGTGCTCCAAGAATTACAAATGCGATGGAAGTTTTGATGATGACATTCATTTGAGGAGTGCGGAACCTGCTTGTGACAGCCTGCACATATTTAGACTGAGTTACCTCCCTAACCTTTTTCTTAATGTTGATTTTTGGGTTCTTCCTTTCATGGAACTTTTGCATGATTATTTTATCATGGGCTGCCTCAATCGCATCGATGCTGGGCTTATGTCCTGCATATCTCTGTATCAGGAAGTTCCTTGCAGCTTGAATTTCATCTTCATTAGCTTCCTTATTGATTCCAAGTCTTTTGTATGGGTCTTTGACATTGATTCTGGGAAAGATAGCTGTGATTACAAAAGAAAAGGTTCAGAAACCCCAGAATGCTAAACAGAAATGCAACAGGAAGACAAGAGAAAGCCTTCCAATTATACAGGTGTTAATTGACCAAAAAATTCATTTTCAACAGAAATGAGACACCTAGAGTAACCACCTGTAACACAAACAATTAGTAAATCGTGTTCACTACATAGCGTTTTAGTTGAAAGCCAAAGAATACTGGAGGTTCATGCCACAGGAAGAATCGGAGAAATAAATGTGTGATTCATAATGTATATAAGTTGCTTCATTATAGATGGACTAACTTTTAACAGTGGACCATTGAACCTATTTAAACCAGGAAGAAACGGCACGGGCAAACAAGCAGCGATTTTTCCTTTACCAAAACTTTTACAGATGAACAGCCTGCCCTACCCAATCAAATCAGGAATAGTAAATGACTAGACGAAATACTGGTTTGGATATAAACTATTGCACTAGAAGCTGAACTAGAAACCCCAACAAGACGTTAATATGGCAAAGCAATTAAACAGATTGAGATTAGTAAACAAACATGCTGAGATAGCAAATATTACCGCTGGAACCATTCGCAGAATCATTGTAGGAAGCATCCATTGCACACTTCACCAGGCTTCGTTTTAGAACAGATCTCTGTGTGGAACCAGCCCATTTAATTGTAGTTCTGGTTGATGGACACAACAGGAATAACAATTACCAGCATAAACATTATCCCTCTTGCAAAATTGTATTAAGCAGGGTATGTAATTACCTAGGCTGATAAAATGAATCCAGTGTTCTAAGGTAACGAGGAAAAACCGAAACTCGCGTGCCATGAGATGGACATTGCACAGGGAGTTGAAGTTTATATCTTACGGAGCCACTAGTTAATCCAGATACTGTTGTCATTTAGATGCCTTGATAGCTCACAGTCAAACAGCGAAACTGCGTTTCAATTATGTAAATAAATCAAAAAGCTAATCATAGCATCTCTTCAAGGTAAACAAAATCAAAAGGTCCAATCCAGTACAAAGCAATGAATGTAGTTTCACTTGAATTCCAAATTATTCTAAGCAAATGAGACGTATCCCATTATTGTATGAACATGTAAACGTCAAAATTCTCACATTCTGGGGATGCCCGGAAGTCTAAACTTGCATTGAGGCACAAGATTCTTTCTTTTCCCAAATTTCAAGATTCTAGCACAATAAACACTAACACTACCATGAATGCGGCTTATACCATATCCTACATTTAAGTTTCAAAAGACAGCATCCAGTAAAAAGTAAGCCATTCTTGAAGAAAACCCAACACTTGCAGCCTTAAAAATTCCTACTTTTCTCTTCTCACTTCATCTAGAAACAGACTATACATATGCATTCGTGCCCGTGAATGACCAAATGATTATGGTGAGAAAACAAAAAACCAAGTTAAAACAAAAGATAGAACAAAATTAAGTACCCGGTGATAAACTAGGATGGTATGTGGATACTGGATATCTTCCTTCACATAAAGATTACAAAGAACATCACCGGAGAGTTTGGAGATGAGAGAGTAGCGAGCAGGCATACAGCACTTGGCAACACAAAACCACAGCGCAACGGGAGGGTTTTTGTCTAATTGGCCTTTTCTCGGAAATTCCGAATTTATAGAACTAAAACAGTGTTATCCAAATCTTTAACTGAAATCCGTTGTAGTCTAGTTGGTCAGGATATTCGGCTCTCACCCGAAAGACCCGGGTTCAAGTCCCGGCAACGGAACTTCTTTTTTTCTTCTTCTGTGTTACCTTTCAAGTTAAATCCTATTTCAACCGTTGTTAAAGCATTGATAGAGCAATTTGCATTTTCTAATGAAATTGTTGTGTGAAAATGGTCACATGTGGAATTTGGTGCATGGTAAACAGAAAATCTCAAGAGACAAGATAGATAGAGCTAGTTACATTTTTTTTTTTTTTTTTTTACGAATTATTGAGTGGCGATGACCCTTTTTTTAGACTACTAGAGGAACTGACATTGATATAGCAACTTGCATTTTCTTTAAAAAATTATGGAGTGAAAGACGATCTACTTTAATATTATTTTTTCTATTTACTTTCTCTAATAAGTAATAAGGCTCACACGTCACATCATGTAACTCATTTCCCATTGTGGTGGAGTAAATATGAAAGATAGAATTAGAATAGACAGAAAATCTTAATGGACATTATTAAGGCCTTGTGTGGAATGCATCTCAAAATCATGTTTTGAGATCCATTTCCAATTTTATAATATTAAAAAGCTTATTGGGAATGTAAAAAAGTGTGTTGGGAATGTAAAAAAGCTTATTAAGAATAACGAAAAAGTATTATAAAATTGGAAATGCATCTCAAAACATGGTTTTGAGATGCATTCCACAAAGGGCCTTAAATGTCTTATATTTTTGGTTTTTCTCTCTCTCTCTTTTTGTGCCCCAACATCACTGATGTAGACATGGTGGTGGAGGTGATACCATTCACCAGCAAAATTCCAAGAGAAGGCCAGGACTTTCAGTGTCACGGGTTGCACATAAGCTTGCTACATTCCGTCCATAATCAATAAAACTTGCTTACCAAAGTTTTCGTTCTAAACATCTTTCTATTACTCCCTCCTTCACGTCACTAAATCAGTATTAGAAACGTAACTCTTTTAGTATGACTCGTTTAATGTATCTCTCCATGAACGCATTACGCACACTGAACACACAGAATGCATCATCACGCACTTTCCATGAGTTCATCATGCGTTTTCCAAAAACAGACCAGTTTCTCTTTTCTTTCTCTTTTACCTTTGCACACCACAATCTCAGTATTAGTATGCTTGCAGCAAATTAAATCTAATACAACTTCCTTTATTGGAAGACCATATAAGCAGTGCATCTATACTTATATCCTTGCATTGATCACCAGGCCGCTCCATGATGAGTGACAAAGTATACTTTTTTAATGAAACGCGGAAGAATTAGCTACTTAAAACGATGCAGTTCTGACACCATTGTAATCTGAACGTTACTTAGGGATCTCCCAAGGAAGTTTTAAGAATGAATATAATGCGCGTGTGTGCGTGTGTGGCCATGTGAGACCTATAGAGTACCCCTTAATGCTGGTGTTGTGCTTAATCCTTTCTTCACAAATCCCTATTCCCACAGAAGACAAAAAAAAGCACAATTTGTCAGTGAGGGTAAGGTAAGAAGAGATAACAAGGATCCATACAACCACTACATGCCACATTTCCCTCTCCATTTCCAGGCCAATCATATTTTATTAATCAGCTATCTATAGCTCTGTTTCTACACCATTTTTTCTACACTTCCCACCTCCATTCTTGCACATTTTTCAACATGATGAGAGTGAGACTAGAGTTGATGATTGTGCTTATTTTGCTGATTAGTGTTGGAATTGCAAGTGCTTTTAGCCATTCTCATTCTCATTCCCATTCTCATTCCCGCCATTCGAAGAAGTTGAAGGTTGTTCAGAAGGAATACTCAAAATGGCTGCAGCTTATGGGCTCTCGTAATCACTCCATCTACAAGGAAGCAAAAAACCAGCTTGTCCCCTGCAGAATGATTAAGGTGCATAAAAATCCCAAATTTGGAGACTTCACCACTGTGCAAAAGGCCATCAATGCCATCCCAATCATCAATAATTGTAGAGTTGTTGTTACCGTTAGTGCAGGAACTTACAGGTAATAGTTCGAGCTCGAGCAAATTATAAATTTAGTGCATGCATGAGTATTGATAATTGTTTCATTGGGCAAAACAGGGAGAAGGTTGAAATTCCGGCCACCATGGCATACCTGAGCCTGGAAGGAGCCGGAGCCGACAAGACCGTAATCCAGTGGGACGACACGGCGGACAAGAAGGGACAAAATGGGCAGCCACTGGGGACTTACGCCTCCGCAACATTTGCCGTCAATGCACCATACTTTATTGCAAAAAACATCACTTTTACGGTCTGCATTTGCCACAAGAATTCATGTTTATACCCTTACTAATATTAAACTTATAAAGTAATGATGGATATAAGTAGAAAATATAGTATCAAATTATGTGGTGTACCTCACAATCCATAATAATAAGTTGTATATTTTTCAAAGTTGAATCTTTGAGTGGGACGGGAGAGTTTAAATAAAAGAAGGGTTCATTTCATACCATTTGATCTTTTTGATGACAGAACAAAGCAAAGCCGCCGCCGTCAGGAGCGCTGGGAAAGCAAGCGGTGGCGTTAAGAATCTCGGCCGATACGGCTGCTTTTATAGGCTGCAAGTTCATCGGAGCACAGGACACCCTTTACGACCACAGAGGAAGGCATTACTTCAAGAACTGCTACATTCAAGGCTCTGTGGACTTCATATTTGGAGATGGCCTCTCACTGTATGAGAATTGCCATCTTCGTGCTAAGACCAAAAGCTATGGCTCCTTGACCGCACAAAAGAGGGAGAGTATGCTTGAGGAAACTGGCTTTTCTTTCGTTAATTGCAAGGTTACAGGCTCAGGGGTGCTCTACTTGGGGAGGGCCTGGGGCAGTTTTTCCAGGGTCATCTTTGCTTATACTTACATGGACCAGATCATCACTCCAAGAGGATGGTACAACTGGGGAGATAAAAACAGGGAAATGTATGCGCCTTTCTTTTTATTTAATCCTGTTTCGAGTTATACTTATGACTTATAGCTCATAAGCAGTTGTATGCGTTATCTGCAGGACTGTTTTTTACGGGCAGTTCAGGTGCTCGGGGCCAGGGGCGAATTTTGGAGGAAGGGTGTCATGGGCTAGGGAGCTAACTCGAGAAGAAGCTATGCCTTTTATCTCCTTGGACTTCATTGATGGCAATGAATGGCTTAAGAATTTGTGACTCTGGTACTTTGCGGTTCATCAAAATGATAATACATTCAGATTCCGAACAGATTGTGTTTTGTTTCAGATTCATCATAATCACTGTGTAAACTTCATTTCTCTGAAAAGAAAAACTAATATTGTCTTCACTAATGCCAAGTCTGCGGCAAGGTACATAAACATACTGGCATAACATCATCAGATTATTTACATTTCTTGAATTTACAGATGGTGACATTACTAGTCTGATTTACAAAGTGTACACATCATTGATCATACATTTTCAGCGATCTTCAAGTCACAACGAGTAGCCGAACTGCGCAGCGCCAACTATACAGGGTGAACAGATTATTGTTACCCTGCGTAAAGGAATATATTATACATGAATAATCACCAACTACAAACGAAGACAAATGGAGCTTTATACCTTAGAATGAACTTTTTCAGAAGCAGTATTGATAAATTTATGAAGGAGCAACGTCTACAATAAACTTTAGTGGAGAAGTAGAGAAGAAACAAAGAATACCAACATTTGTAAGATCTGCTTGCTTCATCAAAGGGACGCTATCCCAGATGCCATCACGATTGAAAAAGAGTCACAGTTGCGATACAACCATTTTTCATGACCTGTAAATTAGCAGAACGCGCTAAGCCGAAACCGCTAAATACTGGACAGAAAAGTGAAGTTTTGTGGCTAATAGACACAAGCTAACGAAATTCAGAAACATTCACCTCAAAGGCAACATTCTGGTAGCCATATACCAATGTGGATCCAAAAGGATTGCTTGTGGAACCTTGAGTTTGAATAGCCGCTCGGCCACAGTCCCCGAGAATTTCCTGCACCATAATATTAGCAAAACCCCTCAGAGTCTGATACCAAAGCGGCAACTGCTAAAATGAGAAGTTGAGACAGCTGTAGATGCACAGATGTCAAACCCCATAACTTTATCCCTTACTTGAATAGAATCATATTTATATATTATGGGAGTTTTGGCATGGTCTCCGATAAGATATATGAACCTAAGCTTAAAGAAAAAGGGGAGGAAGGGTAGGGGGCAAACACCAACCAATTGATGTACTAATTCTACAGAAAGCATGAGAATTTTCCAAGTCAAGAGAACATCATAGTCTCAGGTCAGGAGTACAAAATAAAGTACACGTGGATTATTCACCTTAACTTGCTCCCACTTCGTGCTTGGTGTGATGGTTTTGGCTATGTTTTCATCCTTGTGAAATGATCCACCAACTGCAAGAAAGTTGGTTCAGTATAAAGGAAAAAGAATCATGAAACTCACAACAGCAAAACTGAAAGACTTCTGATACTGGAAATTACTCACACTCAGAACTGTAGATGACAAAATTGCACTTCATATATGAATTGAAATCAGCATGCCCAGGGTAGTTTGTGTGCAATACAAATTTCTTGATTTTATGCGTCTGCCAAATCCAGTAGAACAATTATAACCATTACTGCATTCGTAGAAAACAATCTTATAGCGTAACAAATGCGAATGTACTGTACCTGTCCATCAAATAATATGTCCAAGCCCCGAGTGAAGTAATTGTAGAAATAATCGACACAGAGAGTTGTTCGCGGCCTAGGATCTAAAGCAGAATGAATCACCATTTGATCCACCTGTATATTATATAAAATCACAGTCCACGCATAAGAAAAAATCTATAATTCTATAAGTAACAATTAATTGCACATGATTGTACCTGTTTTTGATGGATCCCACATGGTCGACCCAAATCAGTCCATACATCCTGCAAAACCAGCGAAAGCTGAGAAATGAAGAAGAAGATAAGGAAAAGTTGTGAAAGAAAAAGTTCCTTTCTGGTAGAAGTTTACAGGCATACTAGTTTGAGTCACAGTTATCATCTAAAAGTGCCATGGACTAAATAACAAATACAACCCAAATGATCAATATTACTACTAACAAGGCAGGAAGATCGGCCTTCTACGGAACAAATGGACTGCTATCAATCATATGATAACACAACAAAATTACATACAGAGTGAATGACAAATTAGGTGATCAAACTTTTACCAAGTCCATAGTTTGGTCACTGGTCCTTTTTTTTCCCAAAATAAGTTCATCAAACTTTAAAAAACGAGTCAGATTGGTCACTTTCGCCATCAGCACCAGACTAACAGAATTTCTCACAAGCCCTTTTTGAAGGGTATTTCTGGAAAAAATAATTAAAAATAAAGGTAACTGTTCATTGCCTTCCTCAACTGAAACCTAAAACTGTTCACCGTCGCCATTGCATACCCTCATCAACATTTCTAACCCATAAGGAATAAATATCCAAGAAAACAAGGATTTACAACATAGACTATAATCCATCTTGCATATTAACGAGGATAGAAACTGAAGAAGAGTACTCTCGAGGTTCCCTGGCCTTACTCTGTAGAAATTGGAAGGCTAAATTTTTGAAAAACTGCTCTGCGTGTTTGACAACTAAAAAGTTATACGCTTGGAGGGCATTTGAAAGCTATCAACTAAAAAATTTAAATGCTCTTGACAACAGAACGGAATTTCTAACAATGTTACTAGAAATTTTAACAGTAAGATCAGTTCCCAAAAGCACCAAAGAAGAACAAACTACTTCCCTCCTACCAAAAGCACAGAAACAGAGAACCAAAGATGAATTGGAAGTAACTGTTTATTCAATTTTTAACAAATACACGGAACCCTTTTGGTTTGGATCAAACTAATGCTTTCCAACAAATCAATAACACAAGAATCCTTCAATTAAAGTCTAGAACACCAAAATTCAAATAGATTTTAGAGGTTTCAGACTGAACAGGAAATGATGAGCATGATGATGAGAAAATAGTTGATGCCAGATCAGAACCTACAACACTGCGGCACGAACCTCATCATCAGCGGCAGATGCTCTAGCATGAACCTTATCTTCGACAGCAGCTGGTGATGGGTGGATATCGGTAGAAAAGACAAGAGAAAGGAGAGGCTGAGGGGATGGTGAGGTGAATAGTTGATATGGCTGGGTACTATTGGTGGTGGGGAGGCAAAGAAACAGAAGATGATGTTCTTTTACTTTCTCTTTTACATTTTTATTTGATGAGATGAACCTTTTATTGAGTAGACAAAAATGTCCTTAACAGATGGAGATTTCATTAGGGTAACCGGTGCTGACAGCAAAAGTGACCAATTTAGCTCATTATTAAAAGTTCGATGACACTTGGGGGAAAAAATGATTAGCGATCAAAAACTGGGTTTGGGAAAAGTATGGTAACCAAATTTGCCATTCACTCTTTCATCTATCATACCTGTGGTGTCGCCCCAAAAGGTATATGTTGTCCACCAATAGTAAACCACAATCCTTCCCCTAGCTGGAAAACAAGTTCAGGATCAGATCAACATGAAACAAAAAAACTAACCTATACTAATTATAAACATACTGCATGTCAGAATAACTTCAGGCACACAGTAAGATAAATAATACTTATCATGTTACTCAAAAATCTCAATCTTGAGATATCATACAACACCAAAGCAAAAAATGTTAGTCTCAATCTTAAAACAACATGATTTTCAGATAAAAGTCAAAGAAGAAATGAAAATAACAAAATAATACCACTTGTGTCCAAGCAAGGTTGGAAAAGAGACATAAAAGGCTGCCACAACTAATGTACAAACCTTCGCATGAACTTCTTCCATATAAAGGCTGCCAGCAGGCAGTGGAGGAACAACAGCCTTGTGCATCAGGGAACCTACACCGACCTTACTATCCGCAGAACTATCATATATTGAGACACGGCATGTCACGGGAGTGGTGCCATCTGGAAACTCCAGGGGGAGTTCGGCTTTGACAACAAAGATAAGGAAATTATCTTATAAGCCCTAATAATTTAACGTATTTGGAAATAAAAACTAAAGTTAAAATAAGTACCCTCTCTCTCATGGCAGCACTCCGTATACTGCGTCGGGATGGGAAAAGAAAAAGATAATCCCTGAAAATTTAGCGACTAAGGATGAACCATAGGGAAAAAAGATGTTCTAGCAAAATGTCAAGTGCAAAAGAATTGATCAGGGAGAACATAAAACAAAAGACAAGTCTTAGCCAGACATACCGGGTAAAATAGAGTATACATGCTTCTTCCTTTATCATAAATTCCAGGAAATGTCGGCCCAAATAGCGCATAAACAGCAACAAAAGTTGCAAGAGTAGAAGGTCCACTGAAAGACAAGAAGAAGGTCACTAGGGAAATAGATGGATTTGAGGAGTCGGTAGGGATTCAAAATACTTGCCCAATCAGTGAAGTGGCATAGCGCATTTGGAGCCGTTTAACATCAAAAATCTCAATGAGACGTAATCTCTGACAAAATTTGCATGGTAAGAGTCAGAAGCAATGACATGAGAGGAACTTCAAAATCCAATGCATGTAGTATAGAAGTGAGAATTTTTAGGTAACAGATTCAGGGTAATTAAACATCAATCTATGCAACCACATTAAATTGCACCCAAAAAAAGGAAAAATCATATCGCACTATTGAGTGAGTGTCAATGAGCACATTGATTGTTTCTACAGGAAGAAATGATCAGAACTTTAACTACCTAAAGAGATGAAACAGAATACCTGTGACCATGGATCAAACCTTAGATGAAAGCCGTGGTCCGGGAAGCTAATGACAATATCCAGTTTCAAAGGTTCCTGAGGAAACAGGCATAGCAGAACAATAAGAGCTACAAACCCTAACAAATTATATCTTCTGAAGCAAGTAGGAGAATTTAATCAAGAAACGGCAACAGTAGAATAAGCTCTATCACACAGATTAGATATATGAGCAATAGGAGATCAAATATCCTGAGACAAGCTACATAAAATAAGCACAGAATGGCTAAGAATATGTGACAAATTAAAGAAGACTTCAACATTAGCCAAGATTCTAAATTTGGAATTCTGAGCCCAGTTACCGGGACTTAACAACAAAATGCATCTTTTCCACTATAGTTCAATCAACAAGTTAGCTCGGTAAGCAAGAAAGTTGACAAAATTTTCTGCATACAAGAACAATTTCCTCAAACAGACAAGTTTCTGCATACGACTCTTTAAGGGCCAAACCTCGTCGTAGTATTTGACGTGAACAACATCATAAATGTTCGGCTGCTGTTCAATTTGAGCAAAAGCATCGCAAATTGGCATCCCTGAAACATCATTAGAAATTACATAATCACGACTAAACACCCATCATGAGATCAATCAAATACTATGGAGTCACTCCAAGAACATGAAATGCCCTAAGTGTATCATGATGATTCCAAAGCCGCCATGAATCCCCCAAGCACACATAAAATAAAATAAAAATCCTCTATTCGGTGCCAAAATGTGAACAGAAAAAAAAAAAAAAAGGCAAATAAATCACCGAGCGAAAAAGGGCCTATGCCAAGTCCAGGACGGAGATCGAGAACAATAGCCCCCATGGCTTTTCCCTCGCATCTGCGTCTGGGTCTCTGCAACATCTCTTGAATCGTAATAAATATATGACCCGGGGAAAGAAAGGAAAAAAAAAAAAAAAATGAGTTCGTTTCTTTCTTTTTTTGATTATAATTATAGTTAAGAAATTTTGATTGGATTTTGATTTCGTTTCGGGGGGTGAGTCCGTCCCGTTGCTTTCGGGGAGAGAGGTGGATTCTATAAAATACTAAAAGCAGGAGAACATCAAAATGGGGGCTTGAAGACCGGAGAAGAGAGGAAGCGGAAGACGATTTTGACAAAATTGATGATGAGATAAGCCAAACTGGGAAGGGTTTGTCAACCGTCGCACGAAATGTTAAAGCAACTCAGCATATCCGCTACCGCTTGGTCGTCTTGCTTCTCCTGTAATTTTGTATTTTCCAGTCTTTTCAAGACAAAACAAAAAAATAAAGGGTGCTTGAGAGCGCTTTCAGTACGCTTTGGTACCAGTTCCTTGCATTTCTTTTTTTTTTTTTTTTTTTTTTTAAGAGTAATGATACACTTCTCAAGTAATTTTTTTGAACATTCTTAACTCAAGTGAGGTGTCATGCATTCTTGGATACATTTTTATAAAATAATTATTAATACTATATTATTGACCAATGAATGCATGACACCTCATTTGAGATAAAAATTTGAGAAAATTATTTGAGAAGTGTATCATTACTCATTTTTTAATCATATATTGTCTTCTACTTTGACATATGTACAATTTATTATGAATATCAAGGTAGAACGTGTAAAATAGCTAATTTGACGCAATTGGTTTAATTCATATCCTTACTTTTTAAGTAAATAGTGATGGCCTATTCTTTTCTTGGTTTGAAACAAAAACAAAGAAACAAAGTTCTCAAAACAAGTTTTAAACCCTCCTTCTACCACCACCCGCTTAGCCGCCACCCTAAACCCTAAAAATCCAAATCTAACAAAACTTCAAATCCAACTCCAATTAACATCTTCTTTTGGAGTGTGCCGCCTCCGTCTTGAAGGAAGTTAAGTACAAAGAATCAGAATCGTCTAGAATCAAAGGGAGTTATTGTCTAACTAAGGCTTCCTTCGCCGTCTCAAAGAAGAAGAAGAACATCTTATATAAAATGTCATCGAATATCAAAAACCTTATATTTTCATTTTCCTGTGCAAAAGTTCCTATGAATCGGGTCTTGTTTTTATCGTTTCTCTTGCGTTATTGATTGCGACATGCAATTGAGATTTGGTGAAAACAAAATATTGAATGAATTGCTTGCCTCATGGTATGTTTTAGGGCCTGCTCTTTACCCCGGGTTGAGACCCAGGTCTGGCCTTTTTTTGGGTCTCAACCCAAAAATCTAACACAACCCTATGTTCTTTACCCAATTCTCAACCCCAGTTCACAAACCCAATTCCCACTGCCACCGCCGCGCTCCTCCTCCCCCTGCCGCCGAAATCTGGCCTCCTCTTCTTCTTCTTGGTCTTCTCCTCCTTCTTCTTCTTCTTCTTCTTCTTCTCCTTCTCGCGTCTTCTTCTTCTTCTTCTCCTCCTCCTCCTCCTTCTTCTTCTTCTTCTTCTTCTTCTTCTTCTTCTTCTTCCAATTTTTTGGGTTTTGAAGATCGAAGTCGATGAAGAGGAGCTGCTGCAATTTCTTCAATTCTTCGAAGTCAAAGTCGATGATCGAAGTCGAAGATCAAAGGTCGAAGATCGAAGTCGAAGTCCAGCAATTCTTCGTCCATTTCTTCTTCCTTTCACTGATTTCGCTTCCCCCTCCTCCAATTAATCACAAACCCATTTGTGAGAGTCATGTTCAATTTGAGTTCACAAATCCCAAATTTGGGGAAAATTAAAACATCAAACTCAAATGGGTTTGATTGAAACAGAAAAAAAAAAAAAGAAGAAGAAGAAGTTGATTTTGGGGATTTAGGTTTTTGCCCTCTCCGGCGGCGGCGGCGGCGGCGACGCGGTGGCAGGGCTGACCAGGTGGTGGTGGAATTTGTGTTCTGGACCCGGGTCTGAGAACGACGTTTCTTTGTTCTGGGTCTCAACCCATTCGGTCTCTACCTAAAAACTCAAACCCGGGTCTTAACCCGGGGTAAAGAACAGGCCCTTAAAGTAACTAAAAGAACATCTCGTGACAGTATTTATAAATTTAAAAAAATGTATTAAAAATGAAAATAATTTGGGGCCTGTTCTTTACCCCGGGTTGAGACTCGGGTTTGAGTTTTTAGGTAGAGACCAAATGGGTTGAGACCCATTACAAAGAAACGTCGTTCTTAGACCCGGGTCCAGAACATAAATTGCACCACCACCCGGTCGGCCCCGCCGCCGCGTCACCGCCGCCTCAGCCGCGTCACCGCCACCGCCGGCGGCCCAAAACCTAAATCCCCAAAATAAAATTCTTCTTCTTTTTCGAATTTTTTCTGTTTCAATCAAATGGGTGACTCGATTGAAGTCCATATTTTTCCCAAACAGATCGATTTGGGGATTCAAATTTCGAAGAAGAAGAAGAGGAGGAGGAAGGGCCGACTTTTTCGAAGAAGCAAAAGACCGCCGATTCTAAGAAGAGGAAGAAGAAGAAGATGAGGAGGAATAAAAAAAAAAAGTAGGGTGATTTTCAGATCTTGAATGAGTATGGGAAAGCTATTGTGGAAAGAAGCACGGGGAAGGGGACTTGAGATCTATTCTCAATACTTTCCATCGCTCACTAAAAGTGGTTTCCTTTCCTTCCTGCATTTCGTTTCGTCTCCATGTGGGCTCGATTCCAAAAGTTGGAGACAGTTTTTGGTGATTTTTGTTGGACCCCTCTCTCACTGATTATTTCTTTGGTTTTCAATTAGTATTTGGAGCATTTTGATAGTGCGAAGAAGAAGAAGACAGCACCGGGAAGAAGAAGAAGAAGGAGGAGGAGGAGGAGGAGGAGGAAGGGAAGAAGAAGAAGAAGAAGTGGGTGGCACTGGCGGCGGCGGAAGGGCGGCGGCGGAAAGGGGAATTGGGTTTGTGAACTTGGTTTGAGAATTGGATAAAGAACATGGGGTTGGGTTAGATTTTTGGGTTGAGACTTAAAAAAAGGCCAGACCCGGGTCTCAACCCGGGGTAAAGAACAGGCCCTTGGTGAGATTGATTCAAAATTTTCACAAACTTAAAGAGATTATTTTCAAAACATGTTCCTGTCTTGAAATTAGGGCCCTAGATCGTGACAGTTTATGACATAACATTTTATATCTTATATCTTACTGGGCCTGAAAATCATTTCTTGCTCCAATAGAGTAGGCTATTTACAGTTTAATGGGGGCCCAATCTGTTTTCAGGTGGGTGGGCTGGTGTGGCTTATGTTGGTTGCTCTTTTTAATAAATTTTGTTTAAGGAGCCCAATCTGTTTTCATCCTTTGTAATGCAGTACTAACAATTTGTGTTTACATTTTCAAAATTAAAACAAGAAAAGATTTTTAAAAAATGTAAAAATAGAAGAGCCAATTTTATTTATTTTTATCTTTACTGATATAATAACGTGTTTTCTAGAATTAACTCATATCTAAAAATTAAATACATTAATAAATAGTAAAAATTTTGTTATTTTATGTGTTATATTTTAAGATTCATAATAAATTATATAATTTTGGAATTAAATTATTTTAATAGAATATATGAAATATAACTATTATATGATATATGGCGCGAGTCAATGGTTGCGTGGGAAATTATACTAATATTTGAATTAAAGGGGAAAAAGATTTCCTTTTAACCCATCACACGTGTTGTTAAATTAAATAACCTTCGTGTTGTCCAAAAAGAAGAAGAAAAAAAATATTCCAATGGAGAAAAAGGAGTTGAAAATTAAAGAATATTATCGGCAACACCACGGAAGCAGGAGGCTCCGTCCAGGTGCAGTGTTGCATGCTTACACTTTAATTTTTTGTTTTTTTTTGTTTTTGTTTTTTTACGAAAAATGAAAAAGCCCAAACGGACCCATGTCCACTTTTCAACGTTGTTTTGTTGAATTAATAATTATTGAAAAAGCCCCTCACCCAAATCCACAAGTCGCTGTCTCCTTCAATTCCGCACTTCTAGGTTTCTTTTGCCAAACAATTGACAATTTTACTAATTACCTCTTGTAAATAATGTAAAAATTCGATACGTTTGCCGTTCTTAGGCGTGATGAAATATTAACTATAGCTACGAAGTATTATATTATTGGTACTAAAAAAACTAAATACTAATAATGTTGTTGAATTTAGTTACTAAAATATCGTATTGTTATACAATCTAACATAAAGATACCTCTTATGTATGTACAATGTTGTTGCTTTTACTTTGTCAAATGAAATATTGTTATTATGACTAATGATTTATTATTTTAATAATAAAATTAATATTATTTTCCACGTAAGTAAAAGAAAAACAAAAAAAAAAGGTATCGTTTTCATGATTTGGATACCAACCCACGGGGAAGAGAGCTGGGCAGCCCACCATGCACGTGTTATGTACGCATGGATATAAATGTAATTTAGTTTCCCGTCTATTTTGTTTATAAATATATGAATTTACTTAAAAGACTTTACATTAATTGAAAGAACGAAAGAACAAACAAACAAAAACAGGTTGGTTAAGCAATTAAAAGTTGGAAACTCTACAATTATTTACACTTTAATCCTTACCAGTCATACTCATATATAGTAAACTTGCTTGAAAAGAACAAATCTATAGGAAAAAAACAGTCTGACCGGGTTAAAGCTTTCGATGGTTTATGTTTAATTATTAGAGACACAATTTTTGCTAAAGTTTTGAATGATGTTTTTAAACTATGTTTAGTTAGAAATCATCTTTAAATGTTGAAAATATATTAAGAATAGGAAGACGTGTAATTGAATAGTAAAATATATTCGGTATGGAATAAATTTGCCAAGGACTTTGAGTAATTGCATTCAAATGAACAACTACATAAAGAATAAATCTAAAGATTGGTTTAAATTTTAGTTTTTTTCCTTCTTATGTAAGAAGATGAACTCTATAATGACAAAATTATTGAGAAAATTTCTAACAAGGACAGTAAAAATTTATAAAATTATTGAAAATTGTGTGATTTTTCTTAAATTGTTAATAAAAGTAGCAGTATAATATGTCATGTAATATTACATCTCATGTGGCGACGCAATTTATAAAATCATATGTAGCAAATGACTTTGTTTGGAGTACTGCTCCGCAAAAACTTCTTGTTATCTTCGTTGTTGGATGGATTCCAACACCATTTGTAAAATTAGTCGTGCTTATTCAAAACATAAATTGTTGAAAATATACTATCGTCTTTGTTAAAAATTTAAGAAAAATACACTTTCTTTAATAATTTTCTCTATTCTTATTAAAAATATTCTACAATTATTAATGAGGGTGTAATCTTTTATATTCCATTTTCATGCTGAATTTAGCCAAATTGATGGAAAATGGCATTTTTGTTAGCTACCGTGAGTAAGTAAACAAACACGCCTTTACTTTCTTGCACTCAATCTGGAGTGAGAGTGAGAACCACCAAGTGGAAACAGTTTAAAAAATAAAAATAAAAATTTAAAAATCCTCATGTGGAAACTATAGAGTGGTCAGTAGGTACCACGTCATAGTTAATATAGGAAGGTAAGAAAGAAAGCGTTGCATTTAGTTGACGAGATTAGCGTACTGGCCGCCGAAAGCGTCCACGTGTGTCTGGCTGCTGCCCATCATGGAAATATATTACCCACTCGCTAGTGTAAAATCTTAATTCTTACCAAATTCACGACCATATTAAATAATAAAATAACAATGGATGGAGTCTCGTGTTTGACCGTTTGATGATCCGACACGAAACTTTAACCACTAAAATTAGTATGCATGTTTTCTTTTCAATAGATGTGATATTTGTTGTTTCAATATAATCGTGATACATTTGCACATAAACTTGATATACCAAAGGCTAAATTTGATACATCAAAAATGTTAAACTTAATGTGTGATATATTAGATGTTAAATTTGATACACGATACTTTAATTGCTAAATTCATAATCAGGATACGCTAGCAGTTAAACTCGATACCCAATAATTTAAAAATTAAATTCATTATCGTGATACAATAATAGCTAGCTTCGATACACAACACTTCAATAAGTAATAAATTCAATACACGTTTTTTTATAACATAAATGCAATATTGTTGAATGCTAGAATCGATACATGCTCCGTCAAATCTTTGGGCACACTAAATACAAGTTTTTACAATAATAATGGAACATTATCTCTTTCATAAAGCAATTAAACGAAAAAATCATAAAAATATTTGTAACAGTAATAATATTATAGTTTTGGTTTATAAAAAGTGGAATTTTTTTGGTTCATAAAGCAATTAAAAATACATTATAAGACGTTATCGATAAAAGAATGACTTCGGGAGGGAAAGGGTGATGGTATTCCTCTCATATTTGTAGATGTATTTATATTATTATCTTCTGTGGTGGTGGGTGCAAGAGTGGGAAATGGGATCCCATTATTCCGTAGGTTAAAATATTTGGGGCACTTTTTCACGTGTCCAGTCCACAAGTTACCACGAGAGGTTGAGTGATGGGGGAAGTCAATAGTGATTGGCAGAAATTTAGTGTGGCAGTGGGGCCATACGGAAAAAAGTGTCCAAATCCAAAAAACCAAAAAACCCCACCGAAAATTGAATTACAATTTACAAGTCCTTCCATTGACAATAGCGATTGGGATCCCTCTCCACACCTGTCATAAACCTGACCATACCAACGCTTTCATCAGTCTTTTCCAACTCCCCCCTCCCCTTACGAATGAGAGTTTGGCCCAAATTCCCTATTCATTTTATTTTAGGTTTTAAATAGTAACGAATCAATGTCTCATCGTTTGTGATGCGTAGAGACCATCTAAATGTTAAAAGTTTGATTATTATCTCTATCAGTTTTCATAATTTTGTTTTTTCCCTCTTCAAAACCCTTACTTCCTATGTAATAGTGATAGAGCTGTCAGAGGTTGTTCTTGTGAAATAATCTTGAGACAATTCTAACTGGTCATTTTAGGACTTGGAGCTTAGATGTTATAAGTTGATTGAATATGTACCAATTATGTATTACAACGTGCGTATTTGAACGCGGCTATCATAAATATAAGCGATAGAGTACTCCTTTCTTATTATATTATATACTATTAGTACACAATTAGTGACGCTCGTAGGCATAATTCCAATAATGCACACCTAAATATTGTGGGCTGTAACGAAATTTGTAATTCATGGTTTTTGCTAGTTGTTATGCAAAGTTTACAATGGTCACGTGTGAAATACACCGTATCTTTTGTATCTATGTACTTCTCTAACCTCTCGTCTAAGAATATATATAAGTACATAAATATAGAAGATTTTATCTCCCACTTTGTTTTACTTCATGCGACAAAACATATAACTACATTGATATAGAAGATTTAATCCCCAAGTGAAGAGCAAATTATGGAAAATTTATAGATGCATCAATTTGATTCAATTGCATCATTGCAACAAAAGTTTATTTTAGCTTTCTACACACTTAGTAAAAAAAGTTTAAAATGATAGTCAAAACCCTTCATTAATTACATGTCAGGTGCGATACCAATATAGGCGATTAAATACTTGCATGATAATGAAAAATATAGAAAACACATGTCATAAAATTACTTATATTTTAAAACGAAGTTGAAAAACTAAAACAATTTATTTTAAAACGTACGAAGTAATAAATTAATATTTCAAATTTATATTAATTCATGTGGCTCTCCTACGTGCACGTCACTCTCTTTCAAAATAACACTTTGTTCTCCGACACATCCAATCTAGTGTAGTAGATGCACTAAATAATTTCTCGTGTGTATTGAAAAATTATAATTTGAATTTGAAGAAATAATGAGACGAGAGAGGCATGAACCGCATTTAGCGCTCCATTTGCAATAAAAATCTTCTCTCTCTACCCTCTAGTCTCTCCTCTTTTACTCGTTGTTTCTTAAAGCTTTCACTTCCAGTCCAACTCGTAACAGTAAACAAAAAACCACTCCAAAAACTCAAAACGCAACCGGCCAACCCCACTCTTTCTCTCTCCTCTCTTTCTCTCTCTAACACGCACACACACAAGAAGACACGGCAAACGGGCAAAGCCAATCTCTTATCAGACCATTACTCTTTTCCTTTTTTCCCATTTCCCCTTTCTCTCTCTTCCCTTTTCTTCTTTCTTTCTTCGCTCCTTCTCTCTCTCTGAAACTCAGTCTCACGTAACGACGCAGCCGGGTCAATGATCACTCCCAGTGATCTTCGATCAAGTCTCGGAGTTTTAGGGTTTTTGTGATTCTCCTTCTTTTTCTTTCTCCCGAAGCTCAATTTTGTTCGCCGTGTGTGAATGGAGGACGGGACGGATTCGTGGTCTGGTCCGAATGGGCCGCGTGTTGAGACTGCAGCTATTGGTCATAGTCAAACATTTGACCAGATTGTACGGACGATAGGGTTGGCTGATGATTGCTGTTTGGTGGATGAGAAGGATGATCCCCAGCTGGGCGGGGGTCCTCCTCCTCCGGTCGTTGCCGGGGATGGGGATGCTGCTGTTCCGGCTACGGATGGGGAATCTCCGGCGAAGGCTGCCGTGGCTGTGAACGTTAGTATACCGATGGTTGGACAGGTGGGGCAATTGATTGAGAAAAGGAGACGAGGTAGGCCTCCCAAGGGGCACACGGCGGCTCCTAAACCTGCGCCGCCGAAGATGAATAATGAGGAGGAGGACGTCTGCTTTATTTGCTTCGATGGTGGTTCTCTTGTGCTGTGTGATCGGAAGTGAGTGGATACGTTTCGATTTTTTTTTTTTTTCTTTTTTCTTGTTGAGATCGTAAGTTTTGAGGCTGTTTCCACTTTGAGGTGCTTTTGTTAGGAATTGGTAGTTCGGGATTGTTTCTGTTTGGAATTGGGGCGGAATTACTTTCAGTGTTGTCGCCCAGAACGCTTTTATTTTATTTTTAGTTTTTTGAAATTTCCTCTCATTGTTATATTTAAAATGTATTTATTTCCTGTTTCCAATGTTTAGGGGGTGTCCAAAGGCGTATCATCCAGCTTGTATTAAGCGGGATGAGGCATTTTTCCGATCCAAGGCGAAATGGAACTGTGGTACAGTGTTTCTTTTGGCTTTTTGTAGTTGCTTGGGGGGATGATCTTAATTTGCTCTTGCATTTCTAATCAAAATTTCTGCTTAAGCTGTTTGGACTACTTAATTGTTCATTATTTGGTGATCTTGTTTGTTTGCAGATTTTGCCAATAAGTTTTTTGCTTTTGAGGTTCGTGGTGTAATGCTTGTTTCCTAAAATAAAGTGTGTTTGCATTGATTCCATAAGTAAGGACGACGCTGCTGCCTTAAGTTGTCCAACATTACAGAAACAACCTTTTTTCCATCTCGTGGCGAAGAATCAACTACAGATTATTTTGCATTAAAAAATTATATAGACTCTAAAAGAGATAGAGCAAGGGTTATATAGTACACTTTGTAGCATTGGAATTTTTATATTCTTAGAATTTTACATTGATGATTTAGGGTTGCAACACTTAAGTTTGACGATGACATTTTCAGGATCTAGGTTTTAAGAGAGAATTAACTCAGTTGAGTAGGCTTCTAATTGGTTTTGCGATCTTCTTGTGGGTTTGGTAGGCAATATGCTGAGAAATTCTTGCATATATGATGTCTGCTCTCTGTTTTGTGGCAGTTGGACGCATACTCCCCATGCAGACTACTAACTACTCTTATCTGTCCCAAGGCTTTGAGGATTACTCTTCTATTTATTTCCTTCACCCATGATTCACCACTTGTCTTACCTAGCTTCTATTATATATGCCTCTGCTTCCTACATGCTCATGGTTTATCGATGGTAAATTATCACTGTAATCAATGCTCCAAAGGATCAGCCCTTGTCACTAGTTATTTGCAATTTTGGGAGGAAGAATGTTTGTTGATGTGCTGATTATGGATTCTTGAAGTTCTTTTATGATTTAATGCAATCACCATAATTAACTTGTGCTGTGTTCCACGAGTTTGAACTTTAGTTGCGTAATTTCCACAATATTGAACTTTTGTTAATACACGAATGAATTTGTTCTAGCAGGCACTGCCAGGCAGTGAATAGGAGTCTTCCAAATGAATTTAAGAGTCTTGAATCATTTAAAATTAGTTCCATTGCATCCAACAATTCCGGAGATGTCACATTTTCATTGAACTTGTTTGCAACTAGGTGGACTTTCAGGCGTTGTATTGTAATCCTTTATGACAAAGGATCTGGATTTTTGGTGTTTAGCATACCAGAGGCTGTATCAAACGATATTCTGATTTTTTTGCTGACTGTTGATGAGGTTTACTGTAGGCAAACACACTCAGTATAATTTACTTGCATTAATAGTCTTATTTGTTAATTTGTTTGTTTTGAAAAAAAGAGGTTCTATTTGGATATTCTAATCACATTACAACTGTAAGAATGGTAACCTATGCATGTTAGTTGGTACCAGTGGTTTTTAGATGTGAAATTTGTCTTTCTTGGTGTGATTTCAGTAATTATGACCATTCAGATTCCTGTGGCAGTTAAGTAGTTTCCTAGGTTTATTTTCGATTTGTTATCACGACATATGGTATGACTTGTTGAAAAACAAGTGTTTCTTTTTTTTCCATTCTTGATTATTTATTTATTGACTTGCCATTTTTATCTGTGCCTATGTCAATAACTTGTTAGGGCTTTCCTGTTAAATTTTGTGGTCCAACCTGATGCATCAGTTTATCTGAATCGCTATTTCATCAAGTAACCCTTGTAGACATGTGAAGTAAAACAGTTTCACTTGGATCCTAATGGCCGTTTTACATTCAGGGTGGCATATATGTAGTGTTTGTCAGAAGGCGGCCCATCATATGTGCTACACATGTACCTACTCGTTGTGCAAGGGATGTACTAGAAATGCAGATTATGTGTCTGTTAGAGGAAATAAGGGCTTTTGCACAACATGCATGAAAACTATCATGCTGATTGAAAACAAGGATACAGGAAATCAGGAAGCGGTATGTACTATCATTCTTCACTTTCCCTGACCAAAAAAGAAAAGAAAATTTTTACATACTGCTTCATTGAATGCTTATTTTATACTAGTAGAGTTGAACCAGAAACTTAAGGAAATTGTAATACTATGGGTTACCAGTTGAATTTATTCCAAGTATCGATATAGAGAAGCGAAGTCTGCATGAGAAATGAAATAATCTGGACAGAATGAAGTATAGGTGGAGACAGAGTCAGTATATTTTGGCTCTAATATGATTATGTGCTGTTATCAATGATAGATCCTTGTTTTGTGCAGGTACAAGTAGATTTTGATGATAAAACTAGCTGGGAGTATCTTTTCAAGGTATATTGGATTTATCTGAAAGAAAGTCTTTCTCTAACAATAAATGAGCTCATGCAAGGGAAAAGTCCGTGGAAGGGAGTGGTTGTGCCAGATTATAAGCGGCAATCCTATGGTAAATATAATTCTGTGAATGGAAGCATGGCTTCTGTTTCTTTCAAGTCCTCTGAAAATTTGGAGCTGAATATGCCCAAGGAACAACTTGAATTGCCGTGCCATGATGATTCTTTGAGCGCTGAAAAGCTAAGTAGTGACAACGGCGTAAAGTTGGCTGAAACCAAAGATTGGGCATCTAAAGAGCTTTTGGACTTGGTTGCTCATATGAAGAATGGTGATACTTCAGTACTGTCTGCATTTGATGTCCAATCACTCTTACTGGAGTACATAAAGAAAAACAATCTCCGCGATCCTCGCCATAAAAGCCAAATCCTTTGTGATGAAAGGCTGAAAAATCTCTTTGGGAAACCCCGCGTTGGGCATATTGAAATGCTAGACCTTCTTGAATATCACCTTCTCATAAAAGAGGATGATGAGAATAATGCTTTTATTCCAGCTGGAATTGTCGGCAGTGTCGCAAGTCATGTGGGAGCTGATCAAAATTGTAATGCCGTGATAGATCTTAACAAGAAGCGTAAAACTCAAAAAAAGAGTGAAGAAAAAGCACCTCAGACCAATTTGGATGATTTTGCTGCTATTGATGTTCACAACATTAGTTTGATTTACCTGCGTCGTGATTTGATGGAAAACCTTTTTGGGGATGAAGAGAACTTCCGTGATAAGGTGGTTGGCTCTGTAGTTCGGATAAGAGTTTCTTCTAATGATCAGGGGCAAGATGTATATAGGCTTGTACAAGTTGTAGGTATGCTCCCACCCTGCTTACTAGTTCACAATTAAACTACTGGTGTTGTTTAGTTGGGAATGTACAGTTTGGTTAAAATGGTAGTGCCTTCAATGCAGGTGTTATTAAAGCAGCTGAACCTTATAAACTTGTCAATAAGACGACAGATTTGATGCTTGAAGTCTTGAACTTGCACAAGAAAGAGACTGTATCAATTGAAGCAATTTCCAATCAAGAGTTTTCACAGGTAATTATATGCATATTAAGTGGAAACCTCAAGTATTTTCCTTTATTCATGTTAGTTTTAACTTCTAGGTACACCAGGAGAGAAAACTGGTGATAGTTTTTCACTGAGATATCAATTGTTCTCTTAGATACTATCACTGCTCGCTTGTGGTTTGGTGTTGCTGTTCATTTTTGTCATGCCGTGTACCATGTCATGAGATCTAAGAATGTTTAATTTTTTCCTGCAGCTTCTGTAGCTTGCCAGTTATGACTCTCGTTTACTTTGTAGTGTTGACAGATTCTTATTTAATTATACTGGGTTATTAATATATAGATGAATGGGATCTCTAATATTTTTGACCCCCACTAAATTTGACTTGAATTTCTATCTCAAGTCAAGTGTGTTACACTTGTATTTTATGGGAGTATTGGTATACCATGAGTGAAGTTATGAAATTCCATGTTGTGAACTTTTTTCCAAAATTTTATTTTCAGGAGGAATGCAGACGTCTTCGTCAGAGTATTAGATGTGGACTTGTAAATGGGTTTACTGTAGTAAGTGCGCCTGCTCTTGTTGATTTGATTCCAAAGAAGATACTTATGCCATCTTGCTTAAAAATTTTGTGCTTCAATGTAGGGTGAGATACAAACAAAAGCAATTGCACTTCAGGCAGTGAGGCTTAACGATGTAAGGTTTTTCATTTCACTTTGTTTCTCTGCCTTCTCCTGTATTGTTGTAGGATAATGGTATTATTAGTGAAATCATCCAATGAATAATGTAGTTTGTACAAAAGGACAAAAGCATTACACTCAAACAGTACAATATAAGAAAGGATGGTTATGTCTTTTTACCTCTGTCACATCATTCACTGTGTCAATTCACTGAATGACTTCACTGAGAGTTTTAGGCCTTGTATGGTATAAGAGTTGTGGTTGAAATTTGGTTTAGATTGATTTTTTTTTAAATATTGAAAGTGTAATGGAAATGTTAAAAAGATAATTGGAAATGTTAAAAAGTGTTTTTTTTAAAAAAAATTTTTAATGAAGAAAAAAGAAAAGAAAAGTGTATTGGAAATAATGAAAAATTAGTATAAAATGCAAAATGAGGTTGAATGCCATACAGGGCCTTATTATTCTTTGTTAAATAATGGATGGTGATATTCTTTCCTGCTTGTCATCTACAACTTGATTGATTCTTTAATCATACAACTTTTTATATACTCATGCCCTTTTCTGATACTTCTGTTCATTTACTTTTTCATATATAGGTGCTTGAGGCAGAAATACTGCGGCTTAATCATCTACGCGATCGAGCTAATGAGAAGGGTCATAAAAAAGAATATCCTTTCCTGACAATGTTAGCAGGCATTTTTGATATCTACTGTATGTGTAAGATGTATGCTGGCAAATTAGTTAACAACTTGGTATAGACTTTTGGCTTTCATCAGAGGATCTTGATTGCATGTGAAAATTCTTTTGTGGCTCAAACAAGTGGGGGGGCTGGATAATACACATTTGAGATCATTATCCTTTTGCCTAGTGCAAGAATGATAGTCCCCTGGCTTAAAGAAAAACCCCAAGCAGAACAACTCTAGTCTCCTGCCTTAAAAGGAAAAGGAATGTATAAATATATGTGTCTGTGTTTGTGATTCTTTACATTTGCAAATTTGTTGATGCATTTGCAAGTACCAATTCCTTGACAATTTTCACGCTTAGAGAATGTGTAGAGAAACTGCAATGTCTCCAAATGCCTGAGGAGCGTCAGCGTAGACTGACTGAAATTGCAGAAGTACATGCTGACCCAAAAATGAATCCAAATTATGATTCTGAAGGAGATTTTGTGGTTCGTGGTGACCAAAAACAAGGTTCGTTGCCTTACTTGTGTAGATTTATCTGTACCTGATTGCCTTACTTTATGCTGTAAAAAACGCAGTGCTAACTGAATCATCCATATAATTCGCAGATGATTTTTTTCGGTCTAAACGTTCCAAATATAACAATGATGGAAGCCAGTCTGCTCCTCCAAAAGGTAGAGGTGAGATTAAGCATTCTAATATTTGGTGCCATGACATAGTGAACTAATGTAATGTCTGTACAACGTTTTCAGCTAAGGAGGAGGAGACGAAAAATACTCATTGGTCAAATGAGAAATGGGATGGAAAGCATGAAATTCATGTTACTGTTGATGGCACAGAAAGTGATTGGGGTAATCAAGCTGTAGTGAAAGCTGCAACTGCAAGTTTCTCATCAGGAAACTCATCTGCTGTTAATACTAGTGAAATGGACAGAATATGGCATTATCGTGATCCAAATGGTAAAGTTCAAGGACCATTTGCCATGATGCAGTTACGGAAGTGGAGCACAACTGGATACTTCCCAGCTAACATGAGGATCTGGACTGTTGATGAGCTAAATGGCTCTCTGCCTTTAGCTGATGCAATGAGTAGACAGTTTCAGGAAACTTGCCCCTCGTTGGATAAAGTTTCCTGTTCACTGAATATTGGACCTGCTTCTGATAATAGTTCGTTGCATTCTTCCAATCTTGAGCAGGTAAGTGCATGTAAAAGTGAGGAATATAAACCTGTCTTGGAGCATGAGAGAGAAAATTTGAGTGTGACTGCTATGCATCAGATAACAAGTGGAGAGAGTCTGAAGCCATCCGATGGCCAGATTAACGCAAGCCAATCTTCTGGGCAAAATTCAAAACCATTCTTATTAAATTTGGATTTGAATCAGAAGGACAACTTCAGCTTGGCTTCTATGACCACACCTCCAAATGAGTCGGCTGAACAACATGGTGATACTGACATTTTAGATCTGCTAAGCCCTACACCAAAGACGAATGATGGAAACTTTGAAGGTCAGGGTAGTGAGAAGCAAGAATGTAGGTTAGATGTTCCTGTGCAGGATTTAGGTATATCAGATTTGCCTACTTCAAATCCAAAGCTAACGAATGGAGGTCTTTCAAGCCCTGCACCAAAAGAAAAGCAAGACAATTTGCCAAGTACTACATCAAGACCGATGGATGCAGTGTTGCCTTGTTCTTCACCAAAGCCTGCTGGTGCATGTCAGGGAGAACAGCTTGCGGAAACCAATCAAGCAGTGCCGGCTAAGGTTTCTGTTCCCGATGCAGGCCCTAGCTGGAATTCTAGCCTGGGGGTTGGTGGGTCTCAGCTTCAGGAAGTAGCTCACGAATGGTCTGGATACACCCCTACTGCTCCCAAGCATTCTGTGGAGGGATGGGACTCAGGTCTGGTAGTAAAACCAACTGACATATTGGGTGATCAAGTGGCTACTCTAAATATGAATACCAACCAACTAGTGCATTCTGCTTCACACCCTGCTTCCAATATGTCTAGCTGGCAAGCAGTTGTCCACGACCCAATTGAGTTTTACCCTTTGGCTGAGGAATCGGTGTCAGATCTGTTGGCTGAAGTTGATGCTATGGAGTCACAAAGTGGCTTGGCATCTCCTACTTCTGGAATTAAATGTAGTGATGAAATGATTGATAGTTGTAGAAATGATTGTTTCAGCTCCATTGAGGAATTAAGCCCAACTCCTGATGCCGGGAAAAGTGATGCGGTCAGCTCCGGAGAGGTGCAATTTCCCTCTCAGTCGCCAGTTGTAGATGATCCAGGTGTGGATTCTCGAGCTGATACTTTTGATCCTTTGAAAAGGTCTGCTGGCCATACGGCTACCAATAGTGAGGGCAAAACGAGGTCTGCTGGTGCCGCACTTAATCCAAGGGAAGCGGGTCCAGATATCCACCCTCCCGAAGGCATGGCTCCAGCACCTATGACCCGGGGCAGGGGTTTGGAACCCCTGGACACCGGCTGTGGCTGGTCTGGGTTGCAGGGGAATATGAATATGGGTTGGGGAGGTTCGCCTCAAGGTTTTCAGAACATGGGTTGGCCCACTGGCATGGGATCACCGTGGGGGAACCCAAATTTCAATCTCGGTGCTTACAATGGAGGTGTAGGGTGGGATAGCCCCCGTAGTAGATATGGGGGAGAGAGGTATGCTGGCCCCAGAGATTGGGGCTTCCAAGGAGGAGGAGAAACAGGATATGGCAGGGGTAGGTCGATGTGGAGCAGGCAGCCGCCACATGGCGGCAGCGGTGGTGGCAGTGGCAGCAGCAGTGGCGGAGGTGGATATTCCCGGCCACCTCCCAAAGGGCAGCGAGTTTGTAAATTTTACGAAAGCGGGCATTGCAAGAAAGGAGCATCGTGCGATTATCTCCATCCATGAAGTGAAGTGACAGATAGAAAGAAGCATTGGATTAGATTCTTGTGTACAATCAAAAGAATGGAGGATAGGAGGGGGGGAGGGTTAAGTAAGTTAGGATGATGGGTGATGATATATTATTATTATGACTCCTATTTTTTTTTATGGAAATAATTGCAGGTGTAACAGTTACAGTAGCTGGAGGGAGAGAGGGATTTGAATATCATATCATATCATATGGTATGAACGAGAAAAGTTTCTCGTATGAATATGGATGTGAGTGATTAGTTAGCCGTAGGGCTTATTATTATTGGTATTTGTGTAGATGAAATTTGCACAATTGGTTACCTGAATTTTGTAATGAATTTCGGAATCCTCCTGAGGAAGCAGAACATCATTGTTAGTTGTTACCTTCAAATTTCCAGATTGCCGTTCTTCCATTTTCTCAAGTCTCTGTTTTGACCTTTTTCTTCTCATTCCTTAGCAAGGACTAATTCAGGTGTGGTTAGCATTAGTCTATTAGACACTGTGTGAGCCTCTGCGAGGTCAGGGTGATGTCGAGCCGAGTTTTGAAGCTTGGTTCGATTAATAAAAACTTGTTCGTTTATTCATTAATCGGGTTGAGTCTGAAGTTGTTCGCGTTCTATTATGACATTAACTAACATAAGATCGTACTCCATTCGCTCTATTAGAAAAGTGCACTTTGATCAATGTACAACTTATTATGAGTGTTAATATATAACACCTAAATTCTATTTATATCTTTATTGATTAAATATAGGCTAATGAAACAGAAGGAGTAATGTTGCACTTTAATATATTGTACCAGCGAATCATCTCTGTGGTAAACCATTTGGTGCACAGAAGTTGAAGTCAATGGTTTGATTCGCAAGATTTGCAAATTTTAAAGCAAACTCGTGTTCGTTTATTATTGAGCTAATCTCGAATTTGTTCGTCGTGAGAGACCTATTAGTATCATAAACCAATTTTCCATTATGGCTAATATATATTTAACATTGTTAATACAATTTTAATACTTTAAAAAGAAGTTTGATAGTCTGACATTAATACCTATGTTCCTAAACTTAACACACGTATTTTCGTCAAACGTGTTTTTTTCATCATATGCAACACTTTTGCTCTTAAAATCGATATGCACACCGTATTTGTTCTAACACAATTATAATATATCAGACGCTAAAATCAGTTAAAAGCAATGTTAAATCATGGGTAAGTCGAATACAAGTTTTTGGGTATTTAAAAAAAAAAAAAAAAAAAAAAGGGAAATCAAAGCTTTCAAATGGTTGAAACCGCACTTCTCACATTTTCAGCTGTGAAAGTCAAAGACGAGAATAATCAACACACAGTCACAGTCCTATAAATCCTGAGTGCATTTCTTCGGCTCTGTTCTCTTGTGGCTTGTGTAGAGAAAATTTTGTTAGAGGGGATTTTTTGTTGGAAATTTTTTGGAGGGAAGTTTTTTTTGGGAAATTGTGTAGGTGAGAGATAAAAAAGTGTAATGATTGTGTTATTTTTTGAATTTATGTGAGTAGGTATTTAGAGGAAATTTTAAAATTTTAATTTTGAATTGTTGAAAAAGTGAAGTTGTTTCTTTGTGTAAAGTTTTGGCAAAAAAAAGTGATGATTCTTGAAAAATTACCACAAGAGAACAGAGCCTTCATTTACTATTTATTGTTTTCAACGTGTTCATAAATTTGAAACCGTCAACTTTGATTGCAGTTACATTTACTCATCCATTTTCCCTTAATTTGATCGCCAAGAACAATGTTCAAACCCAAATCAATGTCATCATCCCCGATGCTATCGCCGACTCAGAGGTATGCGGTGGGAGGTCTGTTCGGATTGGCCCTTCACCAGGCTCAGTCAGTCCAAAATTGTCAATTGGGCACTCCTTCTCACAACGACGACGATGTCCTCCCAATTCAAGACCGCGTCAGCAGTGGCAGCAGTAACGATTCCGTTGCAGACGATCCCCAGCTGTGGGTCAACCCTTCCTCCGGCCTCCTCCGCCCCATCTTCAAGTACTTTCTGTTCTCCTTTTCTGTGCGTTTCGTGAATTTACAGCTTCTGTTTTAGCGCCTTTTTTTTTTGGGGAGTAATTATTGAATCCATGCAGAGATATTGGAAGTTTGAGAATTGGGTTTTCTTTGCATTTGTATTATATCAGCATTTTTGGAACTGTAATTAAATTTTGATTTAAGGATGACAATTGAGATTATTTAGGGCGATCATGAAATTATTAGGTATCTGGAGATAGAGGATAAAGCATGGTCAGGACTTGAGGAAACCTCAGCTTGTTCACCTGTAAATCATCATGTTGGAGCGGTTAGTTCTCCCGTGTCTTAAATTCTACACATTGTTTTTTTAAAAATGGAAATGCCCTTTATGAATGTTTCTTGGCTTAATGTAGTGAATTCAATCTTATGCTATTATTAGTTTTTGAGGGTGCTTTCGGAGGAAAAGGGTAATGATACTTCTTCTGAGGCGGCAGATCAAAAGCTTGCTTTATCAAAAAGTATAGATACCATGGCCTCAAGCATGGAGAGCAGCACGGTTGATCACCGCGAGTCCAATAAAGAGGAGCAAAAAGAGTATGAGAGAGACCGTCTTGACAAGTGTTCAACTAGTGACACAAACGAGAAAGCAGAAGAAAATCAACCATTGATGAATGATAAGCAGCCATCTCCTGTTGGACGGCTACATGTCTCTCGTGGTGAATTCAACAATGACAACATTCAAAAGCCTGTGGAGGAGTTAACAATGCTTGATTACTCAAAGAAAATGGTGGTTCTCTATGAGCTTATCTCTGCCTGTTTAGCTAATCAGTCTGAAGATAATGCCAAAAGTAAGCGACGAAAGGGCTATGATGCCAGACATCGTGCTGCTTTGCGTTTGCTAGCAACCTGGTTCGATGTGAAGTGGATTAAAATGGTATACTTTCTCTACGGTTGATATACTTCATATTAGCCCTGTATTCCATTTCAGATGTAAAATATTACAAAATATACTCATGTGGGATCTCAAGGAAAGAAGATATGTTGGGTGTGTAGATTTTACCTATCTATTAGTTTATAGGAGATGCCATGAATTTATTGGTGGAACTTGATTTCCAGTTTATGTAATTGGACTGCTTTGAATTTATTGGTGGAGCATGTGTAAGGATATTTATATTTCAGGAAGCCATTGAGACCTTGGTTGCTTGTTCTGCTATGGCTGTATTGAAAGAGAAAGAAACAAAGGAGGAGAATGACTCTCCACAGAGCTCATGGGCTAAATGGAAACGAGGAGGTATCATAGGTGCAGCTGCAATAACTGGAGGGACTTTGATGGCAATCACTGGTGGTATGATCTTTACCATTCTAAGCCCATAGTTCTTACAGCTGGCAGAAAATTTTCTTTCAAAATTATTAATGTTAAATTTGGGTTCTCTGCTTCTGTTATCCTTCAACAGGTTTGGCTGCTCCAGCAATTGCTGCTGGATTTAGTGCTTTAGGTCCCACTTTGGGGCCTCTTGTACCTCTGATTGGAGCTAGTGGGTTTGCTGCTGTTGCAAGTGCAGCAGGAAGTGTAGCTGGATCAGTTGCTGTTGCTGCATCATTTGGTGGTGAGTACTTAACTATGTTTCTGGAATAGTTTCCTTAGAGATTTGAACCTTAATGTTCCCCCAAAGCAATTCATTCTCTATGTAAACAGTAGGAGCCAGGGCTGCTCCTAGACCTTCATGGAAGGTGTATATATCTGTGTCCCAGAGACCAAGAAAAGAATTGTGTTACTTTGGTTTCAGTGTTCATTAAATTTTCTAATTGATGTAGCTGCTGGAGCTGGACTTACTGGAAGTAAAATGGCTAGGAGAATGGGAGATGTGGATGAATTTGAGTTCAAAGCGATTGGCGAAAACCATAACCAAGGGGTGAGTTCCATTTTGTTTTTACGGGGCGCTTATGTCATATTTTCTTTCTGCCTTTTCCTCTTTTCTCACTTCACTTAGTAACGCACACCAATTTAGGGAAAAACTTTTAAGTTTCTTTATCTATGATTTTCATGTTATATGTTTTCGTTCTCCTGATGTAAGTTTCTTCTCATGTTTTCGTTCTCAGCGATTGGCAGTTGAGATCTTCATATCTGGTTTTGTGTTTGAGGAGGAAGATTTTGTGAGACCTTGGGAGAGAGTAAATGATAACTTGGAAAGGTACCCGATCTACAATTTGCTTCTTCAAATGCTATGAACTTTTATTATCCTTCTTCAAATGCTATTAAAGTGTCTTCAAAAACTTTCTGTGAGTTGGCAGATCAGTCCTGAGAAATTGCATGCGAGGATATTGTATTATCATCTTCAATGAACAACCAAGCAAACCAAACAAAAAGATTTCTCCAATACCGTGAAATTTTGCATATTTTTTGTTGTGACAGAAGGTTTTGGTTCATAATACGAACAAATGTGGAAATCATACTTCTCACTACCCTAGCACTTCTCTAGGTATGCACTGCAGTGGGAGTCCAAGAACCTAATTGCTGTTAGCACCGCAATCCAGGACTGGCTGACTTCAAGTAAACTGCTCCATACATGTATTAGACATTATTGATTTGTGTGCTTTATCATGATAACAAGATTGACAGGTCTGGACATCAATACTATCTTTTGTAGAAATTGCTTCGGAATTGATGAGACAGGGGGCAATGTTGACTGTGTTAGGCACACTTGTGGCTGCATTGGCTTGGCCAGCAACTTTACTTACTGCTGCTAATTTAATTGACAGCAATTGGTCTATTGCTATAGACAGGTATTACTGGTCACTTACACATGTTCATATACACACAGATATACCTAAAATGCCATGAGAAACCAAAGGGGTTTTCTTCGTTTAAGGCATGCTTGATTTTCTTTGAGGTGTTAAGTTCTTTTAGGAATATATATCCCGTACCATGTATGCAACTTCAAACTTCCATCTGTGGATGAGGTGGGGTTGCATCCACATGAAAAGTGGATGTGGGTTGTGGAATGTTGTCCCATTTCTGGATATTGTTTTCTGGATATCTTACTTGCTTTGAATCCACAGATCAGATAAGGCAGGGATACTACTTGCAGAAGTGTTGCTTAAGGGATTGCAAGGAAATAGGTATAGATTGACTGACCAAGGTTGGCCACTTCCTTTTTCATGACCTGGAAATTATTATTCTACTGACTGCTGCTTTTCTCTATCTGGTTTCTTTGAATATCTCAGGCCTGTAACGCTTGTTGGTTCTTCACTTGGAGCAAGAGTTATTTTTAAGTGCCTTCAAACATTAGTTGAGAAGGATTGTGGTGGTAAATGCTCATAACAAGTATGTGTGGTCTCTCGAATGAGCTTTTAAAGGTTCAGGTGATCTAATGCAAATTTTAAAATTTTGCAGCTGAGCTAGTTGAAAGAGTTGTTATTCTTGGGGCTCCAATTTCAATTAAAGATGAAAATTGGGAGTCTGTTAGGAAGGTACAGTACCTTTCTATTTCCAAACATTCTCGTACCTATTGACAATTTTCTCTGTAGAATCTTGGAAGGAGTATGCAGGCCGTGTTCTCAGAATTCTTTTGCTTTTTAGCTTCTGTTCTTTACTACTTTCCGGTTCCCTATAGTCCATTAGCGAAGCATGCTCTCTCCGCTAAGGGGTGTGTGTAGAGGATTGGGGGAGGATAGCCCATATAATACTTTAATTCCTTATGAGTGGCTAGTGCCTGCTTCATTTCTTTCTATTCTGCAGGTTGTAGCTGGCAGATTTTTAAACGTTTATTCTACGGACGACTGGATGCTTGGAATTGCATTTCGTGCAAGGTATGCAATGAAACTAAAGCTTGGACCCTAAACTCGTCCCGGCTTCTTTCTTCATGTCACTACTTAGCTTATGGATGTTGTTAAACTTGAATGGCTTTATAAACAGCCTCCTCACCCAAGGACTAGCAGGAATTCAGCCAGTAGAGATTCCCGGGATAGAAAATGTAAGTTCTCAAGCATTTCTGCTTTGCCTTTGCGTGGCGATCATCGATGTAGTATTAAGTTTTGCCCCTGTTGTGGTTTTGGGTTTTGGCAGGTGGATGCTACTGAACTAATCGAAGGCCACTCTGCTTACCTCTGGGCTGCACCACATATCTTACAACAACTTGAACTGGATAACCCCTACCCTGTTTTGAATCTTTCTGCTGTCAAGAAAAATGTGGTCTGATGATTTGTTCCTCTTTCATTTTTTGGTTGAATTTTCACTCTTAAAGTTCTCAAATCTCAATGGCACTCAAATGAAGAGAAACAGAAGGGATGATGAGCTTGTGGGGGGCTTAAAATGCTTCATAGTGGCCTGGAAGTGCCCTTCCAATCCAAACCCCAAGAGAGTTTTTCTGTAAAGTGTAAATTGTAGCTTATGAAAATTTCCATTTTGTGTCGTTGCATTGCCTTTTGAACCTATATATATATATATATATATTTTTGGACTAGTACTGTACTGTAAAGTGTAAATTGCAACGTGTGAATTGCGCCTCACACATGAGAGATTTCGACAATACATAAATGTTGATAATGGAATGTGACCACTTGACTAAGTTGACTTCTTGTAATTCTCAAATATTATTATTCATAAGCTAATTAAAAGTATACTTTTAAAATATTTTTTCGTTAAAAGAGTTAAGGTTTGATTTTTTTTTAATATATTTACTAATAAAATAATATGTGATTTGTAATTAATATATATTGTATTGTATTTTATAATTTATAAAAAGTTCAAGGAGTATATTTTAATATGGGCAAACTATATTTATCTTTCCGAAATTTGGTTATATTACGAAACGAACGACCCAAAACTAACAAAAGAAAAAAAAAGAAGAAAATTTCCCTTTTTTAGAATCTAGTGACAGTCACTGAAGAAATGAAATGGTCACACGTTTAAGTGTGATAATTTTATTTATGGCATGTTGAAATTGTTATAACAGACTGGGCACAATCTCAATCCAACTTCCAATTCACTGTGGACTCGGGGTCCATTTCGGACGATTGTATTGTGGAGTGTTAATCCGAGGGAGAATTCATGGCGGCGGACGAGGAGGCGTCGGCGGGGCCGGAGAACACGAGCGCGGCTGCCAGCCGCGGCGGGGATAATCCGTCTTCCATCAACACCGATAATTTCCATCATCAGGATGAATCTAGATATGAATCTCAAGTCTCAGGAACACCGCCATCGCCCTCGTCATCATCCTCGGATAAAACCAATGCGGCGACGAAGGGCAAAACTTGCAAAGGGTGTTTGTATTATTCATCGACCTTCAAATCCGATTCCCGCAACCCTCTCTGCGTCGGACTCACCCGTTCCTTTCCTAATGGTATTGCGAATTTGATGTTTCTATTATTTGAGGGCGCTTTTGATTAATTATTGATGTGATACTGTTTCTGTATGTTATTAATCATGATCTTGTCAACAGATTGGCTTCGCCTAAATTTACTGTCTTTTAGGTCTTAATAGGGTTCATTCATGCACATAATTCTCGACGTTTTGTAATGATCGGATTAATTTTTCATTTGTCTAGTCATAGAGGTATTATTGGATTCCATTTATATTCCAGGGGCATTACTTTCTATGGCTTTCTTTGTTCTTTTGCGTCATTGAACGGTGAATCGTTTGTGTGCGCGTTTTCAAAAGCAAGTTATTTGGTTTTGACTGTTTGTTGCAGGTATACCTTGCGTCCGCTTTAAGAATTTAATGTACCAATGACTCATAATTTTCTGACATTCCTCTGCTTTGGGCAGGTGTTGGATTTGATCATTTGACTTAGTGTGGTTCATTTGTTAATCGTTATGCTTGACGTGTTGGTAGTAATTAGTGAATCTTGTTTGTTCCTTAAAACGGAGGTAACATTTGTGGATGTGGAGTTTTTCTTGATAGGCTATTGATTTTAGTTCTCCCTCATTTTCTGCTTCATATTTTCATCTCGGTTTTCTGAAATAAGCTTAATCTCCCTTCATATTTTCATCTCCCTGGGATTGCTTTTTTCTTTTTAAGTTTCCCCCTTCTGAAGCTTCATGCTGCTGATCAACTTTCGAAAAGTTATGTTTGTGTTTATTAAATATGCCGCAAATTTAATTCCGGGAACATAGTTGTGAGACTCTCGTGCTTGTTAGGTCTCACTGTTTGAACATTTCCTTTTACTCTGGGTTTGAGCTACCTTAGTATGGCCTGATATTGGTGTAGATCTATCTGGCCGAATTGAATTGGGTTGGTTTACACAAAATTGTTATTGCATTTGTTTACCCTTTGCTGCTATAGACCTGAAGCTCTTAATGCAGACTCTTTTTTTTTTTTGGCTGTATGGATTTTGAGTTATGATTTTATCTGTTAAACTAACCTCTGATGGACGTTTATTAATCATGGCTTCTAGTACCTCGGAATGTTATTAGCAAATCAGAGATGGAGGCCTCCCAAGCAGGCAGTAACCTGACAGATTTTAAATATGGTTGCATTGGGTACTCAGCTTACTCTGACCGAAAAGGTCTTCCAGTTGATGACAAAGAGGCGACACAACTGCCTATCTGTGTTGGAATTGAGGTTATAGTCTATTCATCTGTCCATGTCTCGTTTTCCATATGTTAGTGGGCATGTCCTATTTCTCTTTGAATGCATCACCTTGTGACGTGATATGTCAAGATAATGATAGTATTGCTGATACTCATATTAAAGCAAGTCATATAAAGTATTGGCACTGGTGGTTTGTTTTTGTTTATTTATTTATTTCCATGATAGGTAAAGTATATTTTGCCCAAACTTGAATGCTGAAACCATCAAATTTCTTTATCTTAGCACTGTCACTTTTTTGGATATGCCTTAGTAACGGTTCTGAGATGTCTCTCTAAAGCATCATAGCAACCACTTGCCATAGTGATTTAAATTTACAAATGTCACTGTTACCGCCAAGGTATACTCACCTGTTAAGACCCCATGTTATTCCTCAGCACTATTAGAACTTTGCTTAAACATAATTTCTATCATTACTTCTTTATGTGCAATAATTTGATTGACTAGAATGTGAAAGTATCTTACGTGGAAGATTTGTTGCTTCTTTATCTGGTATACATCATTGCTGACATATTTTTGTCCTTGGCTCAGATTTTAGTGGACAGGAGAGTCAATACTGCTGGTTCTACTCCTGCTCATGCCCATAATAAAGAAGGTGCTTGTTGTTTTCATACCTATGCTTCTGCTTTGTTAATATGCTTCATATGAACTTGTACATCAATATTGATGTAGAACCAATTATGGTCTTTCCGGTGTTTGGTTATCAATCCCTTTGAAACCCACTCAATACTGTGAAAAGTTAACAGAGTTTGTTTTCTGATATCCTATGAACTATTATTGATTATAAGGGCTTTTTAACTTATAGAAGAGGTGATAAGTTGGTCAGCCTGGTAGAAGATAGATGCAATATATGACCCAACTAATATTTATGTGGAGCAAAATCTGAAAGGGAATAGCTAATGAGTGTGAGTAGATAGCACTGGGAAAGGGAAAAGTTTCAACTTTGCTGTATATATTATTATCTCATGCTTTGGTAGATGTTGAATATTTCCTATATTAGCATTATTGAACTCAAGTATTTGGCATTCTGTTTTGAAGATGGTTCTACAATTTCCCAACCTCGCCCACGGAAACCAGCCCACCACCCAGTTAATGATGAGTTTTTGACCAGGCAAGTACTTTTGAATCTTCATTTTAACTTTCAGTTTCAGATTAGTTTATCATGCCCGGATTCTTTTGATAGAAGAAACTTTGATGAGTGACTGAAATCACATTTTGTCAAATTGTAAACAATGCAACAGATTCAGAAGAAATGCAAACTTGGTTGCGATGGGAGTGGTGAAGAACATGCGCAAAGTGGGGAACCGAGTAAAAGAGAGCGTGGATGACATTCTCTACCCGTACAGAAGACGCCCAAAATAAGTAGGATTTTCAGCATATTGAAAGGAAACCTAGAGAGCTTACCTTGATGAAATGATGTAATATTTTGGATGTAGTAATTTTCCCCCCATTCACGTACTTGCTTCGCTTCCTGATGTTCTTCTGAAACAGCGAAAATGGGGGCTTCTTGTGCCGGTGGGGGAAACCTGTTAGTTATTGTTGTTTTGATGATCCATAACTCAAGTGGATTAATTCATCTATGTTAATCCTGCACTTACTCTTGAGTCTGAGATCAGGGGATAGGTTACTGCTTTGTTTTCTCTACCACTTCCATATGGGCAGTGGTTTTCTACAGTTTTTCTTTTATATCTCATGTTGGAAAATGGATATGGAGATATGACTTTACAGTGCAATGTGAAACTTCAATCCATAATAAGGACATTTGTGTCTCTTTCAAAAAAAAGGGAAAAACGAAAATTTACATATAATTTTAAGACCAATTTTTAAAATAAAAATATCTTTCAATAAATTTTGTAGCTTTTTAAATTTACAAACAAATTTTTCGGTCTAGTATGTAGCAGTTTCCTTTTGTAAATAATTATAAGATATATATTTTATCGAAAGATACGAAATCAAAAAGCCCGTCTAGCTCAGTTGGTAGAGCGCAAGGCTCTTAACCTTGTGGTCGTGGGTTCGAGCCCCACGGTGGGCGAACTTTTTATTTTTATTTTTTTTCCCGTTTTCTTTTTCGTATCTTCAATTTAGAGACACCTCATTTGGGCGTTTTCTTTTCCTTTCTGGTCTTTTTCCTAACTTCAATTTAAGACACCTCCGTTTTTCCAGCGACCCCCGTATCCATCAAAGGCAACTGTAGAAATCTGTTCCATTTCTTCCTCCACTCCCAGATTCCTGAGCAAAGCAAAGGATCACTCTTATGCTGCTCCTCCCCAAATTGTAGGAGTTCTCAGTGCGATTCGGAATTAATGGCCGCCGCATACGCGGCTTGTCGGAGGCTAACTAGATCACCACCCTATTCCCGGTTCCATTCTTCTCCATCCGGATCCTTCGTCGCCACTCGATTCGAGTCTCGCGCCATTTCTCAGCTCGTTAATTCCAACGGAAAGCGCGTCTTCCTCGTCGACACATTAGCTCTTGTAGGTTACTTTATTTGCGTTCGTGTTTATCTTTTGCTTAATCTGAACGTAATTTATCTCACGAAGAGTAGTTCCCTGTGACAATCGTTTGGATGTTATTGATTAGGTCAGGAGATTGGAATCGCAAGGCGTGCCTTCGAAGCACGCCGAGGCTATTACTGATGCTATAACCGAAGTTCTAAATGATAGCTTAGAAAATGTTGCTCACTCCTTCGTCTCCAAAGCTGAAATGCAGAAGGTGCGCTCTTTTTCTTTGCTTTTTTTGTTGCTTACAAATTTTGAGCGGCAATTGTTATTTGACTAAATAATTGAATTATGTACTGCCACCGTAGATGGAGATGACCCAAGAAGCCAATTTATCCAAATTCAAGACTGAAGTTTTGAGCTCTCAGGTGCTTGTATTTTCGGTCTTTGTTGAGCTTTTTGATTCCTCTTTTTGCTAGGTGGGAGTACTTATTTCATTATGGAAGTGTATTAGTTGTTTTAGAGGATTTTGATTGATGCCTAGACTAACATTACGGATTCTAGTTGGCATGATACACTGAGAGACCAAAGAATAAACACTCAGAAGTCACTGTTGAGACTAGTCACAAGAAAAATTTAGAGAAGTGATTACTTTAGGTGGAGGGCTATGTCAATTCCTCTTTTCATCAAATGAAGCTAATGCCTATGCTTGAATCTAAACTAACTGTTGTTTGGATTTCAGTGAGGCCAATGATGGTCCAATTTACATTCGTTAATCTGTTGAATGCATTATAATCAAACCAAGCAATTTTCCTACTCTTAAATTCAAAAGTGGCACATGGTTAAGGCATTTAGCACCCACCCTGGAGGTCAAGGGAATCTGAAAATAAAAAATAAAAAAAATTCAATCTTTGTTGCTTTGTTCTCCTCCCTCTTCTTCTGTTTTTCCTTTTCTGGATTACTGTTCTTGTGGTAATCATTCTTACTTGTTTAAATTCGTGCGTCAACACAACTGAACCATATGCTTATTGGTTTTTAGTGTGGAAACCCTACATGTAATGCATCTTGTTTTGATAAATTTTGCTCCGGAAAAAAATTACTGGGTATATTGTCACCGTGTGATGAGTTTCATTTGGATGGGTAATTGACTTGTCCTGACTTAAACTGGCTTAAGGTGTTTCACTTTGTTATCTGTGAGGACTGGAAGTGCCACGAGTTCAACACGCTAGTGGGTTTGTGATATTTATTGGTTTACTGTCACATGTATACCTTAGACTGAGAAAAACCCAATTATTGTTACGAAATGGGAAACCCAGGAAACTGGTTGTGGTCGTAATTTTTTATGCAAACCTTACATAGAGCTCACAAGTAATGAATTTGAAGATAAGCACTTGAAAGCTAGATGCCAATGTTGAACTTTCCTGTTAGATTTTTCAATGTTGGTGTATTTTTATCTCATATGGTGAATATTTTGACCTATCAAACGTAGTAAAAGCGCTAATGCGTGAATGCAAAGCTTTCCATTGGTAGTTGTTGATTCCATGTTCATTTTCTAATGTGATTTGGTGAGTGTCTGAAATGGTTTTAGCACTGCTTTTAACTATTTAAAAAAGGGGCAGCCCGGTGCATATAATGTGGGGGCTGGGAAAGGCAGGGCCAGTAAGGCCTAATGTACGCAACGTTACTTTATATTTCTATAAAAAGCTATTTCAGCGACTTGAACCTGTGACCAACGGTCAGATGGCACCAGTTTTTCACCACTGCACCAAGGCTCCCCTTCATTGCTTTGAACTACAATGTGAACTTATTTCATCTGCAACTTGATCATAGTTGTTTACTCCAAACCTCACATCATCTGTGCTTCAGCTGGTTGCTGTGGAAACAACATACTTATTACTGGTTCTGGATTTTGTAAATTAACTCATGCACGTCCCTTGTTGTCCAGACTGCCTTTAACCTCACGATGAGCTAATAAAGTGGATGTTTAAGATTGTGATTTTTCTGATACAACTGTTTATTGTGGTTGTTATGGATACGATACCTCATACTATATCCCTCATGATATGGTTACCTTTTAGGTGTTTTCCAGATCACTGTGTTAATGTTCACATCCTAAGTAGGCATTAAGGTTAGTACTAGGTGGCAATTGGATATTACCAAAAGGGGGTACCTCACACTATATCCCTGATAGTATTGTTACTCTTTAATTGTTTTCCAGGTCACCATGTTACTGTCCACATTCTAAGTGAACATGAGTAGTACAAGGTGGTATGATAAATACTTTGGCTTTGTAATTTTCCATAGTATTAGTGTGCCATGATGAAATGGTTGGTGAGATTTATTTTGTCCAGAAAGATGTGAAATTGCCATAAATGGATGGTCTTGGCAGGTTTTGCTTGTTAAACTGAACTTATTAGCTCATTATTGTGTTATTTGGCTGCTTTGGATATTATAAAAACATGCTAAAATTGAATTATCTGGTTTTCTTCATTATGATGCTCTTGAATCATAGTGCAGGGACACCATTTTTCTTTGCTGCAACATGAGACTGAAAAACTCAAGGGTGACATAGAGAAAATGCGTGGCGAGTTAAGGTCTGTGTAGCCAATGCAAGTAATAATTGCCCAAAGTCGGTTGTATGATTTGTATAATTTCTTAGCTCTGTCTGTATGTATTATCATGTAAAAGTTGAACTTTAGGGAACTTTTTTTTCCCTACACTACCGTTTGTAACCATTTTGATGTCTGAACATTAAAGAAAATGACGTTGCAGGCATGAAATTGACAAAGTCACTGCTGGGCTGCGTTTGGATCTGAATCTTGAAAGGGGGTAAGTAAGCAATCAAGTTTCCTGCATCTTTCTCTCTTTCTAAGAGGGTTCAAATAGCAGGAGGTAATCTTCCTCTGCAAACCTTCTCCTACCCTCCTTCCCATATATTCTGAGATGGAATGGGAACAAGTGGAGTGAGTTAATAGGTTATTGGTGACAATGGCTCTTAATTTGTATTCGATCCTTATCATTAATGTTTTTACTCTTTTTTACACGCAGGAGAATTCGGGATGAGCTTGCGAATCAGAATCAAGAAACCACTAATCTTACTAACAAACTTGACCGTGTGAGTATATGATACACTGTTCAACTTACTTTTTTTGGGTGGTAATATGGTTGAGAGATCTACTAATTAGATGACTCCCTATTTGTACCGTGTGTGTGTGTATTAATTTCAGGAAATTCATGAGCAGAGGGCTCAGTTGGAGGCAGCAAAATATGATGTGATCAAGTACTGCATAGGAACCATTGTTTCCATATCTGCTGTAGGTTTGGCTGTTCTCCGCGTGTTGATGTAGGCCTTGAGAAATGATACGAGTCCCTTGACGAAACCTTCATTAAAGAAGGAAAAGAATAAAGAGAAGAAAAAGGAGAGTAGCAGTTGGTGTGACCTAAACTCGGCACGGTACTGCATTCTAGTAAAACTTAAGATGTTTTCTTTTAGGCAGATAGATACCTGAGTTTGTTTGCTTTTCGTTTACAAATTCTTTCAGGTGTGACATTCTTGCTAATTCTCGAATGTCGTATTTGTGAATAACAGTACTGGTTGCATGTTTAAGAATGAACTTTTTTTTTTTTTTTCCCATTTAGACAAGTGTAAAACTACAGGTTACCATCGTTGTCAGCTGCTAGCTTGGTTGGTTGCCTTGCTCCTCCTGAGGGTAATCTAGGCTGTAAGTGCTAAACGTAGCCTTTTTCTTTTTTGTTTTTATTTTATGTGGAGAACATAAATGTAGTTTTTCTTAACAATTCAACATTATTGAGCCCTGTCTGGACCATTCTGCAAGTCCAAAAAATGGCGAAATGTTAAGGGACCATCATGATTTGATTTGTGTGGACAATGTTCAGTGGACGTCAAACATTTTGATGGGTTTTGGCCTTCATAAAATAGAAGCAAAAGAAAAGATTAATGAGCTATTCCTCCTTACTCCTTAGTGTAAACTGTAAACTAGTATATAGGAGAACATGGATAAGGCTATCCAATTTTTCCGCCCACAAAGACAGTTGGATCATCCCCATAGGTAGTAGTAATTAGTGGTTGTTAAGTGTTGAACACAAGGCTCAGAATATCTTTCCCTTTCTTTAACCGTGTTGTGTTTGAGTTGACGGGTTTTGTGTCGGCATTTTTCAACCTTAACTGTTTAATTATTTTTGTTATTCACGTCAATATATTTAACCCACGAACATTTTGGATTTGTGTCATATTTTTGTGTTATAGTGCAAATCATTCGTGTCGGGTTCAAATTGATAAGTTTATGCGTTGATATTCTTAACCCTAGCCTTTGTGTCAACTCATTTAATCCCCAGAATAGTTAAGGATCAACCCTAATCCGTTCCTATTAGGTTAGGTTCGTATTGTGTTTTCTATGTTGGGTTGGAGATTGACACTCTAGTTTATCCCTTCTTTATAATAATAAGAAGAAGAAGAAGATGATGATGATGATGATATGGGGGTTGGGGGGCTGGCGGCGGAAAGAAAAGTTTGGGCGGTACTGGTTGAATAAATGGGGTCCGTGAATTGTGATCTAAGTCTCTGTTCTCTTGTGTTAATTTTTCAAGAATCATTACTTTTTTTTTTTTTAACTTTACACAAAGAAATAACTTTACTTTTTCAACAATTTAAAATTAAAATTTTAAAGTTCCTTCTAAATACTTACTCACATAAATTTAAAAAATAACACAATCATTACACTTTTTTATTTCTCACTTACACAATTTTTCAAAAAAAACTTTTCTCTAAAAAATTTCTAACAAAAAACTTCTCTCTAATAAAATTTTCTCTACCAAAGTCACAAGAGAACAGAGAGTAAGAAATGGAAATGGAAGACGGAGACAAGCAACAGCCGTCAATTGGTGGAGAACCCAATATCAAATCCGCATGTAGTAAAGAAGGATAAGTATGATGATAGATGGTACACGTTGAGAATATATGCTACTCGTATCCACCAATTTAACTAGCAAATTTATAAAAATTTAATTTTAATTTTTTTTTGTGTGTATTGTATCATGATTCATATTTAAGTTGTTGATGAGTTCACATGTTGATAGTTATAACGATAACGTATTCATTTTGTTATCTATGTTAAATACATTTAACCCTAAGTCACGTAAATGGTTAAAGATTAGATGAGATGGCAAGTGAAGGTCTATGATGTGAAAGGCAACAACAATAGAAAACAATACTTTAACCAATCTGCTCACCGACATAAGCAGCAGTTGAACTCTGCTCATTTTAACACCAGGTAAGAAAGAGTTCACTCTTGTCGGGTAGCACTCCCAATTACGTAAGCATGGATTTAAATTACAAACTCTTTACTTTACTTATGAAAATAATCCGTACAGTGAAAAATCTCAAAAATTGACATGGCATCATATAACAATAATTACCTCGCAATTTTATTTTTAAATATTGAATCATTTTCTCTCGCATGAATATCACGTCTGTCACGGATTTATAAGCGTATTACATTAGTAAGTGTATACATTATGTAAACAAATAGAAAAGTAAACCATGATATTAGGATAAATTTTTATTTTATTATTTGAATATGAAACCTTATATAAGGATCAAAACCTTTGACTTCGTACTCTATACATAATACAGGTTCCATATATATTTCTCAGAATATATATATCTACCCTATATAATAGAAACCAACATAGTTTTGATGTGAAAATGCCATGTGGCTGCCACATATATTTAACATTTAATTATGTTATGTCTGCCACATAAGCATATTATTACCTCCAAATGCCACATGGCTGCCACATCAACATATAAGTTAGTTGAACTATTCATATGAATGCCACATAATATTAATATTTATCTCATTTAAAAGATAACATTTTTTCCTTGCCCCTTTAGCTTCTTAAGTTATTTTTTCAAATTTATATATTCAATAACCTTCAATTTTAAGAGTATTTATATTGAACTCTTTGTATTCCACTTATATATGTTATATGCATATATACATATATATATATATATAAGTACAAAAGTATCGGATATATATAAAAATATCTTCCATATTCCTTAGTCAAATATATATATATATATATATCTTCCATATTCTATATTTTATATAACTTATATAGATCTTAAGTTAAGCATATTTGTAAAATATTAAACATTTTATAATGAAAAATAAGTTTATTTTGTTTTTAATAAATATAGTATTATTAATTAAATAATTTTTTAGGTAAGACATGCTTATATTTATGTAATGGTGAGTGAAATATAATTATTATATAATTTTAATTTATTTTTAATTTTGTGACTTTTCCTATACTAAAAGTTTTAAATATCATTAAAAGATATTGTTTATATTATGATTATATTTATATTGTTCACATCAACATCCCTATTAACATACTATTAGTAAATGATGAATTATTTGAAAACTCTTTATAATTTTCACAAAAGAAATGAAGAGGCACTTTATTTATCACTTTAAAATCTATATATATGTTCAATCCATTGAAACCAAAATCACACACAAGTTTCTTCTTGCTTAGAGTCCTTATAAGTGCATGTCTAATTTGAACATATTTTTGTTTACAGAAATTTCAAGATGCATTTTTTTAATGAACTTTTTCAATCTCTTCAAATTAGCAGGTTTATATATGTTATACTCCAACTAAAAATAACGTCTCTATCCAACGCTACGAAATATGTCTCCAAGTTTACCTCATATGACAATAGAGCTTCTCATGCCCATCGACATCTACATACAACACGCATCGGATTCATTCAACAACTTGGTTAATCTTCATAAGAAGAAGAAGACTAAAGAAGTTAAGAGCCGACGTGAAGAGGTGGGAGAAAAAGGAAGAGAATAGAGTAGGTGTGCCAATTTCATATTTGGGAAAAAGTTAAAGTATTTATGTGATATTTAACATATGTTCTTGTTTTCAACTCTGTATTTATAATAAATTGACATTATCTATAATTTTAAATTTTTTTACAAATTTTTATATGATCACACAATAATATTATTGAACATTCACCAAAGAGTTAAAATGAAACTTTTCAATCTTATTATTTCAGACTTAGGATTATATTTAGTCTAAGTTAGTAACACACGTAACTTTGTATTTAGTGTCAAAGAGTTAAAATAAATAATTTCAGACCTAGATTATAACTTAAACAAATAGTTAAATATATATATATATATATATATTTTGCACTTAAATTCAAATAATCACTATAACTTAATACTATTATTGGGCAAATGTCATGCACAGCATAACATGCCCCATCTAGTATACATATATATATATATATATATATATATAAAAGCCGAAAACGTCAAAGAAATTTCACAAAAGTCGTAACATCCACAGGATAGGAAACGATATATGTCCACACTTGTTTTCTTTTAACTGACTTCATCTAAGTCATTAATGAGTCATTAATGTCGGGAATGAATTTTCTTCAATTATCAAAACTTAAGGTGACATATGACTTTGATGCGTAGCTTGTAGATCAACACAAATCTTTGGCTCCGTCACATCAATAGGAACAACCATATAATATAATGGGGCATGTTATTCGCAGTAATCATTTCGATATTTGCAGTAACATTTTCTTGTAAAAAGTTTAAATTGCCCTTTAATTAAAAAAAAACCCATTCGTTTTTCACTCACACAGGTATGTAACCGTTTCGATATTTGCAGTAACATTTTGAAAATATTGCCCAAAGTGGGTGGTATTTTCTTCCAAAATATCGCCTACTTTAGGCGGTATTTTCTTCTAAAATACCACCCAGTATTTTAGAAGAAAATACCGCCCACAGTGGGCGGTATTTTGGCGGTATTTCTGGGAGAAATACCGCCCACTTTGGGCGGTATTTCCTAAAAATAAAGCCCTTTGAGCGGTATTTCTGAAAATACCGCCCACTGTGGGTGGTATTTTTTCAAAACATCACTTGGGAGGAATTTTTCTCAGAGTTTCATTTATAGGCCGAAAAATTCACTTTTATCCGAAAAAATGTATACGTTGTTTACATAACGTGTAATATGGATCGTACTCGTGACTATAAAATCAAATGGTGTGCGGTATTTTTTTTTTTAGTGTCAGGGGTATTTTAGACTTTTCGCAGGAAAATATTATTGCACATATCGAAACGGTTATTGCGAATAACAATTCCGAATATAATATGTTACGTTAAAAACAAGTATTGAAAATATATAATGTATATATATAGCGTTGATGTTTCAAAATTGAATAGGTTAATAGCAATATATTTTTTTTTTATAAGGTAAAATACTTATATAATTTTGTAGTATTAAAATATAAATATCTATCAGTAAAAATAAAATAAAATTTATTGCAGGAGTGTGACCTAAGGTAGTTTCCATTAACTTTCGTTACTGGTTGATGTAAATTGTCAATTTGACAAACATATAATATATCACGATAAAAATTAAAGATATATTAAAAATGTAACATAAGTATAGAACATTATTTCCTCGATCTGTCTTATATGAAGAGTCTTTTTCAACAATATTTCCTCCGTTCTATTCAAAGAGTTCAATTTTTTTTAAAAAATCTTGTCCCAGTCACATTACATATTCTTACTAATATAACAATGTGTGATTCACAATTAACCCTTACTTCTAAAGTAAAGATATAAGTGAAAAATATAATGGTACATTATTTATTTTAGGTGTTGTACTTCACAATCTATAATAAGTTGTACACATTTCAAAGTAAACTCTTTAAGTAAGACGGAGAGAGTACTGTTTTCTAATGAAACGGAAGAAATATGTATTACGGTGACATAGACGGTCGTCACTCTTCCGTAATGAGAATTTATATAGTGGTGTGGTGAGTGCTTTCACAATTAGGGATTTGCTCTTTTGGGTTGCGTATGGTAATAAATAGTATGAAATAAATGGTCGGAATTAAATTTATAAAAGCTTGGTCGGTCATAATTTGAGACTGATGGATGGACGTTTGAGAACGACGTCGTGGTGCCTCTGGGTAACAACGTAGGGTTGTTAATGGGGTTTTTTTTTGGACAAAGGAAAATAAAATTACATTGTTTTAATTAAATAAACACTGAGTATAACTGAAAAATGTTGTATGTATTATTTATATAATCATTTTTTCATTTAAAAAACTCATTTAACATCGGATATATATACTTTGATACTAAAAGTTTGCTTCTTTTTAAAGTGTCCCATTTATAAATTAGTTTAGTTATTACGATCCATATGTTATATGTCACGCTACAAATGGTAATTTTATGTACCTTACTCATTCTATAGTTCTGGCCCCGTCACAAAGTTGGGCAGAAATGTAAATTAAGGGCTAGGGAACATTAGTAAAATTTACATTTCTGTTCCCCATCTCCCACTTTGTGACAGAATTAACTCTAAAGATCTATTCGATAAAATATTTTGTGCCCATTATGAGATACTTATAAAGTTTATTTTTATATTATTAAAAAATAACAATACAAAATGAACCGATTAAATAAAATGAAGAGAGCAGTAAACATTGTTAACTTCATAATGATTAGATAGGATGGGCTCATTTACAACGTGTTGGGTGGCCATGGCGACGTTGTGTCCGAATGTAGTTCACAACACCACATGTTACATTAATTAATTAATTGATTCCCGCCTATCTAATTTTCACCAATAAATCAATAAATTATTCAATGCATTCGTTCTATCATATAAGATAATGCAATCACATACATTTAATAAATGATTGTTATTTTTTTATGGTCGTCTGCCCCGGACCGGACGTTGAACAGGTGAAGCTAAGGGTTCGCTCGAACCGGGGGTTCGACCAGTCGAGCCGGGATCAAACCGAATGACGTTATATATATATTAATGATTAACGTGTTTTAATTTTATTATTTGTAACATTTAAAATATTTTTTTTTACAACAATTATATATTTTTTCACATTTTACAACTAAGTTAAACATTAAAATTCATTATTATAAAACCCAATAAGTAAATCAACTATAAAATATTTCTTATTTTCTATTAAAAAAATATAAAATTATATTACTACATTTTTATTAGACAAAAAAAAAAGGATAAAATTTGACGCAAAAAAAATTAAACGTATTTTAAGTTAATACATGAATAAATTAAACAAATTTTAATTGAACTGAAAACAGCTAATAAAAATTATTATAGTATTAATTTTATAAATAGTAGGAATTATAATAAAATTAACATTAGTTTGGATGATCCAATTAATAGATTGTTAGAAAGTTCACGATTCATATAAAAATGAGTTAAAACAATAAGTTAAACAGAAGTGAACAATGGTATAGTGGTAAGTACTCATGTTTTCATGTGAGTGACTAGGGTTAAACTCCCATTGACAGCAAAAGTTGTCAAATTTTGAAAAAAAAATACTCCCTCCGTCCCACTCAAAGAGTCCACTTTGAAATGTGTACAACTTATTGTGAGTTATGAGGTACAACACCTAAATTAAGTAATTTACCACCATATTTTCCACTTATATCCTTACTTTAAAAGTAAGGCTTAATTGTGAACCACACATTATTATATTAGTAAGGGTATTTTTTGTAAATAAATTCAAGTGAACTCTTTAAATGAGACAAAAAATTTTCTTAAAAGTAGACTCTTTGAGTGGGACAGAGGGAGTATTGTATTTTGAAAAAAAAAGTTCGTGGCCGGACCAGTCTGGTCCAGCCCAGACAACATTGTATTTTTTTTGGGGAGAGTGAAATTTTTTACTATGTAATTTCTATTCTAGGATTGATTATTTGCACTACTTTTAACCATGCAACGGAATCACTACAAATAAATTTTTTCATGAATAACTCTAATATTCCATGCACATGCACGACGTGTACACTGCAAAACGTCATGAAATCGTATTTCATCTATTCTTGCAATCTAACTAATTGCCACCTAATTTGAAGAAAAGTTAAACCTAGGGGCCCGCCAGATCATAGATATTAGATATACTACGTTCGGTACACTCAACTCAGCTACCCCGATACATCCTAATTAAGGCAATGTTTGTCGTTATCTATCTCAAATTAAACTTTGAAATGTGGCTTCGGAAGAAATATATATATATATATATACTAGATGGGAACACCGTGCCATTGCACGGTGAATGCCCGATAATATTATTGTGTGACAACATAAGATTTATAAAAAAACTATAATTATAATAGTAATCAATTTAAAGATTATAAATACAGAGTTAAAAAGAAGAAATATATGTCAAATTAATACAAATAATCAAAATCTTTTCTCAATATATAGAATTGGCGTGCCTACTCTATTTGCTTCCTTTTTTCTCGCCTCTTGTCAATTTCTTCTTCTTCTTCTTCTTCTTCTTCTGAAAATTAATAAAGCTGTTGAATGATTTTGATATGCGTTATAAGTAGATGCCAACTGCATGAGAAACTCTGTTGTCAGATGAGGTGAATTTGGAGACATATTTCGTAGATTTTGATAGGGAAACATTGTTTTTCATTGGAGTAGAACATGTACAAACCTGCGAATTCGAAAAAGAGATTGAGAAAAATATATTCTAAATGGATGTACATGTATTACGAAAAGTTGCCCGATAACATGAATTGGACATGTACATAAAGATTCTGAACAAGAAGAAAGTTGTTTTTTATCTTAATGGATTGAAGATATTTATAGATTGTAAAGTGTCTATTCATTCTCTTGTGTGGATTATCAAAAGTCTTCAAATAATTAATTATTTACTAATTGTATATTAAATAAAGGAAGTTGATGTGAACAAAGTAAATAATCATCATATAATCAAGAGTCTTTTTGAAATTATAATACATGAAAAGTCACCAAATTAAAAAGAGATTAGTGAATGACAATAATAAAGAGTACCGAAAATAAAAATGAATTTAAATTAACTAATATTATATTTCACTCACCCTTACATAAACACAAACATGCATCACATAAAAAATCATTTATTTATAATAATGTATTTATTGGTAATAAAATAAACTTATGTATCAATATAGACGTTTGATATTTTACATACATTTCTAATCCAAAATTTATATTAAGTTATATACATATTAATGGAAAAGATATATATATATTTACGATTATTATATTTTTTTGACGAACATGATTATTTATACATATAGATGGATCTTATATAATATGAAGCTAATCTCATGTAGAAATTGAAAAAATAACTTAAGAAGTTAATAAAGACAAAGAAAAATATTATTTAATTAAAAAAGAGAAAATAAAATTTATGCATTCAATATATTTATATATTAATTTTATGTGACTTTCATATGAATGGTTAAATTAAAAGTTTAATACAGACATAAAAATGCAAAAATATTTATTAAATTACCTGTCAGTGTGGCAGTGCCAGCTTTAACATAATTAAATATAGGCTAGATATTGGAAATGGAGAATATTTTAATTGTGAATGCAATTGTAAATTGACTGCAGTTGAAAGGGATTATTATCATGAGATACAGCAGGTAGCAGCAATAAAGGAGAAGAAGAAAACCCAAAAAAAAAAAAAAAAAAAAAAAAAGATGAATAGTGAGTGGATAAAAATGCCCTTGAAAAAAGTATGTGAGAGACACATGAAGGCGATTCCATTAGTGTTAACGGATATAGATATAAAAGCCAACACAATCGAAAAGTGTAATTATATTTTTTACAATTCACTCATATAAAAAAGGAAAGAAGAATACCCATACCAAAAACTATTTAACATGTAAGATTGATATTGTTCCTAATGGTAGAGTTTTTATCATCCATACAACAATAGTAGGCGGCCAAATTTTCTATTAGATGGTAACAACCAATTCAACCCTTGCAAGTAAACAAAGCATTCTTCTTAAACAAATGAAAGGCACAAGTTTACCTGGTTGTATTGATGTAAAATCTGGTGAGAATTTAATTGAAGTTTCGACCTTAGGTTTCCTTCGTACTTGCTGCCAAATGCCTGTTCAATTAAGAAAGATGAACAAAAAAGTAATAAATACACAATATTCTGTAACAGGGGAATGAAATCTTACCCTCTTTCAAAAACCTTGCATGTGGTTGCAAATGCCAGACCTTACCCCTACATAAATAGGAATTCAAAGATGCCTTTTCATTTTTTCAGTAAATAAATGATTTTAATATTTACTCGAGGTCGTATCTGATTAAAGTACAAACAACATGTGCTCGCACTGCGACCGATTTCATGAAAAGAACTTCCATAAATCCAATTGAAGGATGGCCATACACAATACAAGGCTTACTCAAAAATTCAGAATTCAAGATTCGAAAGGGTCAAACAATTTGCAATATTTGTAGGATCATCGTACACAAAGAACCATAAAGCATAAGACATAACGTCAGGCAATTCTCCAGCCGTTTCTTAAGTACTTATGTCATGGTCAACTTGTCACAGCAGATAAACAAGTTGGCGTTGCAGAGAATTTGTTGGCATACACACTCAATATGCTCAAGTATAGCTATTAATTTCATGGCTGGGGATGAAGAAAAATAGTTAAGAATACTCTACAGTCCACAAAAATTAAGAAAATCAAGCCACCTTATAGCTTCAAAATTTCTAAAATACTGATATAGGATAGAGATTAACAAGAAATAAGAAACAAGCAATCAAGCCAACTGTTACGCAACACAAACATGTATATTCAGATTAAGAATCAAGATTGACAAAAAAACAAAATACTGATCAGTGATCTCTAACTAAGAACTGGCAAAAATACTAAGTGCAATATATCTAACTGCTCACCCTTTCAAAAGATTCATCCAAGATAATGGCCCCAGTTACAGGAACTCGAACCTTGTATGAGGTGAAGTCCTTGAATATGTCATCGATATGTGCAACATAAGGCTTCAAGACAACTTATAATAATTTATAATTATTCTTCTGCATTTAAGAATATGAAGGGATTGAGAAGGACGCCAAGGTTGTCCAAGAAAAAGTAAATAAATAGGGAGGAAAAGAAAGGATGCATAGGTGGTCCAAGAAGAAGTGAATAAATGGGGGAAAGGAAAAGAAAACAAACGTAAGAAAACCAAGGAAGAAGCTGTCGAAATTAATATCAATGGATTCAGAAAGTCGTTGTTGAAGTTAATAAATTGGGGTGAGGTAAATTAAATAAAGGTAAGAAGGTGGAAAACCAGAAAGTTGCCAACATGGAATAAACTTGCATACATACGTGTACATTTTATGATTATTAGGCAACCTAGTCAGCATTGACATAAATATAAGGTATATGTGGCAGCCATGTGGAAAGCTCACAACAACTCTATATTACATTATATATTATAGGGTAGATATATATATATCTCTTAAATAAATATATAAGACTCACATTAATTTTTCAGTTCAAATTAACTATGGGTTGAGGTGTAATAACATGAGGAGTCTTCTTGACTGTTACATGGCGAAATTATTGTAGCTAAAATCGATACACATGTTTTCATAATATGTAATATATAATAACTAGGTCAAACCCAGTATGCAATATATTAGAAGTTAAACATAATATAAAATACATTAGAGACTACTTGATACACGATAGTTTCAACAACTAAACTCAATATATCAAATGCTAAAATCAATACACATATTTTTACGTGATATTTTTTAAGCTAAAATTGAACCATGCATCCGAGGGTGGTATATAAGTTTTTGCGAATTAACATGCATGAGTAATGATACACTCAATAACAAATTATAGTAATTTTTTAATAGAAACTCATGTGACGTGCATTTATTTGCCAATTATGTGATATTAATAAAAATATAACCAATGAATATGTGCCACATGAATTGCGCTTTTACAAAGTTGTTATGATTTGTTGCTGAGTTTATTTGAATTCAAATATTCCTACCTACAATATCTAAATTATCTAATGCATGGAAAATTAGCATAGCCGATTCCACATTTAATGATCACAGCCGCAACTAATTATGAGGTTCTCACTTCTTAAGACGCATGCAGTGGGCAAGACTACTTAAATTAAAAAGTTAGTTTCAAATGTAGGTATTATAGTGGAGGATGAGATATGGAGCCTCGCCGAAGACGAAGGTGTTGGATACCTCTTTAGTGACGATCTCCCGTCACGTCGTCCTCCGCTTCTGGCTACCTGCTTTTGGGAATAACTCTCTTGTTTAACTCCGATGGCAAAATTAGTATAAAATATGAGAGTATATCAGTTTGCTAAAGTGGAATCCAATTACCTCTTGATTTAGGAAACCGTTGAGTATTTATACTAGTCCAAAAGTAGAAAAAGTTCCAACAGTCTAAGTTAGATAATGCTAGTGTCATTCTCTAGCCTCAACATGTGTTATCTGCATGCTATAAAGGGGTCTTGATATTCACACCCTTTGTCGTGCACTCAGGGCACTGTATCCGATGTCGTCTCCAGACGGGGTTGGCTGACCGTCAACCAGTCAACGAGAGACGAGGTCGGCTGACCGTCACCCCGTCAGTGGAAGACGAGGTCAACCTTATATCACGTCGTCATTATTATAATATCCAACAGAAGGCTTCAACAATATCCACATTAAGAAATTAAGTTTGAAACAAATCAAATATAGAGTATATATATATATATATACTAAGTACAATTCCGCTACCAACTTCTGATCATCCTACGTAACTGATGGACTTCTTTCCGCCCATTATTTGTTCAATTTCCTTAAATCTCATCAAACTTTTACAACAAACGTAAAAATCGAAAAACGTACGAAAACCTGCATGTGCATTTGGGTTTTTAATTTCTTTCTTTCCCTGTACCAAAACATTCCATGCAATCATATTATATATCAAATACGATCTGGTTAAAGTGGGCAGATCAACCGCGGCGTCGGCACGGCCACCAGCCTGGTGGCTCGGGGAGCCGTCAACCCGAACACATCATCCATGTCCAGCTCACTCGGTTTCATCCCGTCCGGCAACTCCCACCTGAAGCAATGCAGCAGGTGGGCTACCGCCATCTCCAGGGCGTACAGCCCTAGCTGCATCCCGGGGCAGGACCTCCGACCCGACCCGAACGGTATGAACTCGAAGTTGCTCCCTTTGAAATCGGGGACGCCTCCTTTCAAGAAGCGCGACGGCCGAAACGTTTCCGGGTCCTCCCACGACTCCTCGTCCCGGCCGATGGCCCACGCGTTGATCATGACCCGGGACTTTGCCGGGACGAAGTAGCCTCCGATCTCTGCGTCCTCGGCGGTCTCGTGGAGGAGGAGCGGGATGGGTGGGTGGAGTCGGAGGACTTCTTTCAGGCAACATTTCAAGTAGGTGAGCTTGTCGAAATCGGACTCTTCGACTCTCCGGTGGAGCCCCACGACGTCGGCGAGCTCCTGTTGGACCCGTTTGAGATCCGACGGGGATTTCATGAGTTCAGACATGGCCCATTCGATTGCGGAGGCGACTGTTTCTGTCCCACCAAACATTACATCCTGGAATGGAAGATTAAAGACATTGAACTCCATTAAAGTTTGAATAGAAATTTCCATGAGAAGCTAAAATCAATCATATTTCCAGTTTGGGTTTTCGAAATGGTGGGCGGAATTAAGAGGTGTTTGCGATATGGTTCACTTTTTTCTTACCCACCACTGATTTTGATACAAAGGCATATTCTTATGGTAATAAAAACTAATTTGAAAAATATACAACTTATAACAGTTAATTTTGACACCATATTTGGTATTTTTTATTTATATTCGTTTTTAAGTAAGGATTAATTTGTTATTACATATAATTATATTAGTAAGGTGCGTTATGTAAACAAATTCAAACCATATTTTATTAATGAGATAAGTTTTATTTTTCTTGAAACTAGACTCTTTATATGTGACCGATGGAGTAATAAAATTAATTCAAATCAAAATTTGAACCATAATTGCAATATCATACAGACCCTAAGCCATTTATGGTATTTCTATGTTGAAATATATTGTTAGAAACAAAATTTTAAATGTTAAAAGTAGTGTAAAGAGATATTTAAAAAAAGTGAAAATGTGTACTAGTAATAATAAAATTTAGTAGAAGTTTGTTTTTGTTTTTTTTTTTTTGTAATATACATGACGTAAAATCTTTATGAAAATTTTGTTATAGTAATAATATTTATATTCATCCCACCACACGAAAAAAATAATAATAATAATAAAAGAAAGGTTCAGATATCTCAATCACTTCTTTGGTTTTTTGTTTCTTCCCATAAGTTAGTGAGCTGAGAGCAAAAAGACTATTTGTCATGTAATTCATTTGTCTTTTTGGACAAATTATTGTGTGAATATTTTGCCAAGATTTGAAGGGATTTGATAATAATAATTTTAGAGAATATGTGAATCACAAACTAAGAGATGTTTGATAAGTAATACTAGAAAAAGGCAATGTCATTATCTACCACACCAGCATTATTAATTTTATTAGCCACTCGAAAAAACTAAGGAATTAACACATATATCACAAGTGAAATCGTAAAGTGACTGATGTGACATTTACATAGCAAAAATGTATTTGATATCCAAAATTAAAATTGTCAATTGTAACTATCACGTGATGTTACATCATTCACTCTATATTTTTGCTCTCTCGATTATTTTTATATGTATATAAACGAAGTAAAAGAAATGGTCAATGAAAAATTATTACCAATATGAAAAAAGGACTTCCCGCCCCGCTACCTAGCTAGTATCTGGTGTATCATGAATGTTAAGTACTACCTCAACATCATAACCTCACCAACTTTTATTTTCCTTTTCTTTTCTTTTCTTTTTTAGGAAGAAAAGAAAAAGAAAAAGGAGAAGGTTATTTTTAGTAGTAATATTATCCTATAAATTTGGGAGCAAAACTTGAAATTATTTTTTTTTGGCTTACATGCATGCCTGAGCTTCTGTGCAAGTTTTAAAATTTCTATACCGACACAAGCGTCCTCCGAGCTTTCATTCAAAGGATAAAAACAAATTAATGCACCTTCAATTCGGAGTTAATACTAATGGGGCTACTTGCTATTGATATACATAAATCCACTTCCACTCAATTTCCCCAAATTATTACTCTCCCATAAGTCTCATCTCGTACAAAGAGTTATGTTTTGAGTTGTATTTTGTAACTATAAGTCTATAACGCTAAATTAGTTTATTTCCAAACAATTGAAAGTGGTGATAGAAAAAGACTTATTAACCACAAAATGTGTGCATTTGTTTTTTTTTTTTTTTATTGGGGTTATTTTTAATAGTGAAAGAGAATCAGATAATATATCATCGTTTTGGTGGAGAAGTGGGGATATATAGTAAGTGATAAAAGGGTGTGGGTGACAACTGAAAAACAAGCCACTTGGCACTACCAAAATATCATTTTTACTTGTTCAATCACATCCTTTTTTTGGCAGGGATAATTTCTATCTATAATATATGCAAGTGGTCAAATTAGCAATACTTGAAAGTTTTGGGGCCACCCACAAACGTCCATTTAAAAATTTAAATTAATTTATAAGGAAACTTTTACTGTGTTTACTTATGCTCCTTTAGTAATATAAAGTGAAATATTTGAATGTGACAGAAAGAATTAATATTATTGTATGGAGGTTAATATTAAAGGCCAAGACCCTCGATCCTTATCGACTATGTTGGGGGCCAAAAACATGCTGAATTATGGAGACTAATAAAGTAATTTCACGAGACTAGATTTTTTTAGGTGTTATTATTCTGTCTTTCGATCTACCCTTTCACAATAGAAGGTGTGACTCACATGTCATATCATAGGGTTCGTTCCTTCATTGTCCCACCCACATATCACATCATAAGTCCATTTCTTCAATGTGAGAAAGTAAACATAGAAGACATAAGATTTCAAGGCTTAGTTTCACAACTTGAATTAGACATGGGTGATTTCTTGCATATCATAACTTACACCAATTACAAAATTACATTTTTGCCCTTCAAAACTTTGAAAAACTGTTAATACTCCTATAGTTTAGAAAATTCTAGTAGTGCGCAACAATTAACTTATTAATTCAATCAAGTTACTATCGTCCTTACCCATCAAAAAAATAAACACAAATTTTAGTACTTATTTTGTTATTTAAAATATGTACCCTTAATTATTTCTTGATTTTTTTTTTCTTCCAAAAAGAAAAAGGAGGAAAAGAAAAATCAAAACACTAACATGAACATATACATGCATAGAGGGAGGAAGGAAAATATTCATGTTATTTGTCTTACCATGTCCACCTATCAAAATTAAGTTGTTTTATTTTAACCCCTTTTACCATTTTAAACACGATACCACAAAATAACATGATCCTCACTCAATAAATTAACGGTGAAAATTGCTTTAAAAATCTTACCATGATGATGGCTTTAATATTATCCCTCGTGAGTTTGATTGAGTTCTGCAAATCATCAGACTCAGTAACTCCAGCCTCCTCGCTGTAAAAAGCAAGAAGTTCATCCACCATGTCGCTGTCGGCATCTTTCTCCGACGTCTTCTTTTTGTATTTCTGCATGTGGTCGTCGATGATGGAATCGATGAAGCCATCGAGGGAAGCCCGGGCCTTGACGAGCCGGTTATTTAGTCCTTGTGGATCGACCCATGACAGCCACGGTATGAAGTCAGCAACATTAAACGCACCGAAAAGCTTCGAGAATTCCTGCAAAATCTTTATGAAATCATCTTGGCCCTCGTGGGAGCTCGACCCGAAGGCTGCCCGGTAGATAATGTTCCGGGTCAGCCCGAAAACCAATTCCCCGACATTCACTCCGGCGCCGGTCCCGGCGCTGGCAGCCACAACCTTGACCATGTCATCGACTTCGTCGCGGACGGAGTCCCACGACTCGGCCCGCTTCCGGCTGAAGAGCTTCATCACGCAGAGTTTCCTCATTTGCCGCCAGAACGGGCCGTAGTGGGCGAACGCCATGTCGGCCCGATCGTAAGTCAAGTAACTTATGGCGATGGTTGCTGGCCGGTTGGAGAAGATGTTGTCGTGGACCTGGAGGACCTGTCGGGCTATGTCCGGGCTGGACACCGCCACCATGTTGAGATAGCCCATTCGGAGGCGGAAAAGCCCGCCGTACTGTTTCGCGAGCTTTGCAAGACCCCGGTGAGTCAACTGGTCCATCATCGTCATGTTGCCGATCAACGGCCAGCCCGCCGGCCCCGGTGGTTGCCGTTTACGGCGAAATCTGGATAGGAGAAAGAAGAAGAGTGCGGGGACGATGAAGAAGAGAAGGAAGGTTTCTGTGTCTATGGCTTCAAGAAAAGCATCCATTTTCGTTGCCATTTGTTATGGATAGTGATGAGAATAATGGGTTTTTTTTTTCTTGTGAATTTTGGGTGACTGAGCAAAAATGTTGCTGGCTCTGGTGGAGATCGTGAGGGGCCTTTATATATATAAAAAATTGGTGTTAGAACTTTGATGAGGATGGATCCGGTTTGACCCACACCCGCAGGGACTGTTTGGTTGGGTTGAATTTTTATTTTTTTTAGTTTGAAACAGATAGATTTCTTTGCAGTATTTAATTTGTTTTTTAACTTTTTTGTCACACAACTCAATAGGGTTACAGGTTACAAGATTTTGTTATTAAATTTAATTTTGTAAATCATTTATTATTGAGCACGTAATCTTTGTTTTGTTTCATTTGTGCAATCTTTGACCGAAATTTTCTGGTCGCACTAAAATAGTTTAGTGGTTGAAATATACAATTTTTTATAGATTAAATATTTAAAATAAATAATTTGACATTATTTTATGCCAGAGGTAGTTCTAACTCATTAATTATTATTTTAGGAAAGATATATGATGTAGAAAAAGGAAAAAAGAAACATGTCTCTTTTGGGACAAAAATTAATTTAGAAACTAAACTCTTGATATGGAACGGTTGGAGTATTTAAAAAAATATAAAAAATGTTTAAGTTTAACTAGGGGTGAGAATTTATGTCGTGACCGAATTTTCAAATTTGGGTTGGTGGTTTCCCCATGTCAACACCCATTAACCGTAATAATACCCGTTTAATTATTCATGTTGACCCATTTAACCCGCAAACATTCCTGGTTCGTGTGTTATATTTTTGTGTTGTAGTATAAATTACTCGTGTCAGATTTGGGTTGGCCAGTTTATGTGTAGATTTTCTCAATCCTAACTTACTCGTTTAATTATTCGGGTCCACCCATATAATATGCAAGCTCGCCAAAATGCAACTCTATCCTCTTTGCATCGGGTCGAATATGTGTCGTGTCAAAAATTTTCGAAGCCGAAGTTTGACGATTTCATCTTGAATTTGAACTAGCGTAGAGAAGACTAACTCGTACAAGTAAGAAATGAAGGTTAATATATAGAAGTTGATAGTGCATCCAATTCCAGAAGCTAGCGTAGCAGTTGTTAAAGTTAATTACGTTGTCTCCTTTAGTTTATAAGTCATATATTCACATTTAATTTTTGAATCGATGGTCGATCTAATGAAACTAACAACTGATTTGTGATCCTCTTAAATATTTGGATAAATAAAAGTAATATATAATATTCAAGTTTTAAAATCAGTAAATAATCCTCTTAAGCACTGTAATTCATTTAATTTGTCGAAATACTTGCTTTTAATTAGTTATTTATATACTGAGTCAAAGACGTAATATATCGTCTAAGCAAATCATTTGTCTGTCCAATCCCAATTCCAATACTAACAAAAGAAATATACAGCTAACTAAACTAAACTAAACTATATAGCTATGACCAAATGATAGTGATGTACTTGTAATTTTTATGCAATTTTTACATGCATAATATGATATATTCTCTTCGTCCCATTCAAAAAATTCACTTTGTATTATTATTTTCAGTAATAAAAAGTAGACTCTTTGAATGGAACGAATGGAGTATTAGTGTATTATACGTGAGTGATGTGCTCTCGTTTTAATAGAAAATATGATTATGTATAAATTAATAACTTTTATTTAAAGAATTAGAGTATATATATATATAGATAAATAAGTGGAGAAAATGATGAAATCTTTTTTTACAATTCTAAGTGTAATACCTTAGACAGTCTCTATGTGTAAAAAGTTCGAGTTTCTATTTGTTTAGCTTATATACCCTTAATAATATCGTATAATAATGTAAGATTCACAATTATTTTAAAAGTAAGAATATTAGTGAACAATATAGTATCAAATTACTTATTTTGAATACTGTACCTTATCACTAATTAATAATAAGTTGTATATTTTTTAAATTAAACTATTTTAGTAAAACAGAGGGAGTAACACATAACATATATAAAAAAGTTGTAAATTTAAACTAATTTATTTAAAAAAAACTCTTCTATTAAACTAAAAAAAAAATACTCGCTCGTCCCATTTAAATAGTCTAATTTAAAAATTGTATAATTTATTATAGATTGTGAGGTACAACACCTAAAATAAGTAATTTTACAACATATTTTTCACTTATATCCCTACTTTATAAGTAAGCATTAATCGTAAATCACATATGTTTATATTAGTAAAAATATGTAATGTAAACAAATATAAAATAAATTTTTTTAATAGGACAAGAAATTTTTTGAAAGAAAACTTTTTAAATGAAAAAAGTGGTATATAATTTTATACTAGTAATATATATCGTAGGGAACCCTAGCTAGCTAGTACAATCATCATGATGTATTGATTGAGTAATCTCTCTCAGAGTTATCAATAAATAATCATAATGCTATTAATTAATTAATTAATTAGCCGAAAAGGATATATACAAAACTAATAAAGTTGCGATTAAAAAATAAAATAAAATAATTAGTGATGGAGTCAATGATATACAGTGTTATGTTAAAAAGGAAGCAGCTAACTAGGAAATTATTCCCGGAAATTCCACCTACGAAAGGATGTCATTCAGGAACGAAAGTTATAGACATTGATGCAAAACCACCTTCTGATTCTGATTGATATACACTTTCCGTTCTATTAAAAGATTTTATTTCACACTTAAAAGTGGCTTCATTTTATTATACATGTCAAGGTATAACACATAAAAGTAGCTAATTTGACACTATTTATTCTATTCAGACATTTAATTTTTAATTATGAATTACACAGTATTATAATTAATACAGATATAACGAGTAAAAATTTGAAATTAGACTCATCTCATAGAATAAAAATATTTTTGTTTTATAATGAAACGAAGCTAGTACTATATTTAGAATTAATTCATCATTTTCAGGATTGGACACTGGAACCATCGAAAGTATCAGTTCACCACTTTTGATCTCGAGTTTATATATATCTCTTATGATGATGATTTTGATGAAGATATGTCACTCTGTGGTTTTTTTATTTTTATTTTTATTTTTATTTTTTTGGCCTCATCTGGAACTTGGAGCAGTGTTGGTTTAAGATTATGGGATAGCTGTTCGTCTTCAAACAGAAACTAAAATCATTAATCTTAACATCTTAGACAAGATTAGCCCCCTTAAGTACTGCGTTTTCATCATCTCAGTTCCACGTCCTTTTTAAAACAGCGACGTCCCAGAAATTTCATTTCTTTTCATTTTGTTTTGTGCTGCTAATTAAATTGAAAATTAATATGCCGACGCAGATTATGATTTGTGATCAGAAAACATGAAACTTGCTAATTAATTAATTAAGAAAGCGTAACGTTTCATGAAAATGCGTTGAAAATCGTTCAACAATTATTGAAAGACAAGAATGTCGATACAGTACTTTCCGACCAAATTAAGATTAGCGCTATTACAGGATATATATTACGTCTCACAAATATCCTAATTCCTAACCTCTTGGAGGGTGTCGATACGCAATTGCCTTAGGACCACTTTCGGTTCTTTCTTTTTCTTTAACTTAATCTTTCTTACAACAACAACAACAACAAATATTGTTTATTACATTTGTTGTAATCACGTTTTTCTTAACAGCACATCAATAAAAATTGGGTGACATACAGTTTCCCCTTTGTAGTTTTATACTGCAGACAGTTCCCCCCTATGATTTTATAATTCCCAATTACCACCTATTGGTTTTGGACTAAAATGTCCATTTAACAGAAAATAAAAACCTTTAACAGATTTGACACGAAATTCCAAAAATACCCCTGGTGTAATTTTGTTATTTTAACTGAATAATGAGTGTAAAACATAGTAAGCTTCTCTCTGGTCGATTTCTTCCCTTCACGAAGGTTGGTTTCTTCAGAATAATCCATGGCCTTCATTCTTACACAATTCCAATTTCCACTGAAACTCAAATTGTCGACGGTCTGTGCCGGATGACAACTTCTTCTTCTTTTCCTTCTCTTCTAGATTTTCAGAACCATAGCTTAAAATATCTAATTTTTCAATATGATATTGAAAGAAACTTTTCAGATTCATAGCAGACACTGAACTAAATTTCCTAACAGAGTCCTGATGCACTACTCCAGGGGAAACGGGGGCAAGTGAAGTTTCTGATGCTCCTGGCTTTGCCGGCTGGATGGTCATGCAAAGTGTTCTAATGGCTGTCTGACAATTTATACAGGATTATGAAAAGCAAAAATTCTCTATATTCTCAATTGATGATGCAATAATAATGATAGAATTGAGGAATATAAGAAAACGCCAAAGTATTGTTGCTTTATTTCAGTGACAGAGTTCGGCGGAGGAACCTAGGAATTCTAAATTGACTGGCAAGAGGAGATAACTCATGACTGGAATTAACCCATTTGAACAATGTCTCCAAATTCAATGAGAAATCAACAATCTACTCAATCGAGTTTCAGCAAGCCGAAGCTTGCACTTAGTCAATGGCTTGACGGTGGGAGACGAGCTGTCGCTTTGAGACCCTTCTGTTTCCTCTGCTTGCGGCTACGAGTCGGAGGGGCGGCCGGCTCAAACTTCGTATACACCATCGTTTCTCCGGTCAAAGCTGCCGGTTGAGACCACCGCCAGGAGAGCCTTGAGTTCTGGACCCATGTTGCTAAAAAGCCTAAAAGTAAGGGTGAAATGGTAATTTGTGCACACTTTCTTACATCCACTCTCATCCACTCGAGAGTGTAAAACATCTGTCGTTAACATTTGTATTTTCCGCTAAACTGATAGTTTAGTCCCAAAACATGAGTAAGTAATTGAGAAATTTTAAATCACATAAGGAAACTGTCCATACCATCAAATTACAAGAGAAAAACTGTATTTTAGCCATAAAAATTAAAGCACAAGTGATCATAGTCACTTTATTGTGCATATTTTAATCGATAAATTTATTCTATTTACCCATAATACACTATAAGGTGTAAATTATTGCAGACTTTTAACTCATTAAGTGAAGCCTTCTTGGTCTATTCTAACACGTAAATACATACATGTCCATGCCTATTCTAATTTTTGGAAAAGTATTTGAAAAAAATAGAAAATTAATTACCAGAATAAAAAATAAATTAAAAAAGAGACGTTATCACTCCATTAGTTTCTTAAGTTGGGATGTTGTATCTATTTGATCCAACTTGAAATTGTTTCATTTTGGTCCATTAACGTGAAAATTTATGTCAAAATGATCTCCAAATATAAATTCTGACAACACTTACGCAATTTTCAACCAACAAATGAGTTGTTTTAAATTAAATTAAGGGTGAACAAAATGATTTAACATTTTTTTTGTCCGTATCAATGTGTCAATCTTACATGTTAGTCGAAAATATTTTAAATATTGTCAAAATTTTGATTTGGGGACTATTTTGAAACAAAATTTCAAGTTAAGGGGGTCAAAATGAAATAATTTTAACTTAAATAACCAAATAGATACAACATCCCAACTTAAGGGATCAACGAAATATATATATATATATATATATATATATATATCCAAGGTTAATTAATGCTCCAACAGGCATGTTCGGCCGGACGGAATTGCCTTTAAGTAGAAGTAGAAATGTAAAATGAAGAAAATGTTGACCGCAAAGTCTGAATTTTGTTGCCGCTCTTTAATTTTTCAGTTGACTTAAAATTTTCAATTCATATCAATTCAATAGGAAAATTGGACACTTGTGGCCGCTAGAAGATGTCCTTACATTTGTCGATGCTGCGATGAACAACTCATCTGCAGTCTGCATTCACTAACTTTCAGGCCATTTGAATCTTTTTCATTGGCTTAAATATTATTAACCCCGTATGTTTGTAGAGTGGGACATTTACCCTCTATATTTTTTAATTTATCTTTTACCTCTGTGATCATAAGTCAAATATTTATATATAATGTTATAACTTTTATAACCATCATCTATTAAGCATTATTTTTTTTGACAAAATTACCATCAACTAACATTAACATTATAAAGATAAATTAACTATTAAAATTTAAAATAATTTTGGTGGGTGGCTTGTGATTATCAATAAATTACGAAACAAAATTATTTAGGGGGAAAAAAACTCATGATTTTGCTCAAATAAAAACATGTTTATGTAATGAAATCTTTTAATCTATAAATGTTTCATAAACACAACTAAAAAATAATGAGAAAAAAGAGAAGGTAAATAAACGCGTGTCTTCTCTTTCCCATTATTTTTGGGCATACTATTTGCAAGGACCAAATTACTATTTGTAGGAACATTTTATATGAATTTACTATAATGCCCTTAGTTATTTTTTTTTTAAAAAAAGGGTCTGGAGAAAATCCCACCCGGGATGGGCGGGGGATTTTTAAGCAAAATCTCGCCGATCCCGGGTGGGATTCTACTATTTGCAGGAACATTTTAAAAATCCCACCCGGGATGGGATTTTAAGAAAATTCCGCCCATGCGGGTGGGATTTTTAAGAAAATCCCGCCCATCCCGGGCGAGATTTTTATTGCTTGAATATGATTTTTCTTTTTCATATTTATAACTAAGGGGCATTATAAATTTTTCATAAGAAAATATTCCTGTGAATAGTAATTTGGTTCCTGCAAATAACAATTCCATTATTTTTTAGTTGTGTTTATGAAAAATTCATAGAATAAAAGATTTCAATCATGTTTGGACAAGTACTTAAAAAATGTTTTTAGTGTTTTAAGAGTATAGAAAACTTAACAATGGTGTTTGGACAAGAAATTGTAAAATATTTTTAAAAAATAATTTGATGTAAAATGTATTTAAAGTACACCGTCAACATTTGTTATAAAATACTTTAAAATTTTTTAAATCATTTTAAAATAAACTCACGGGTTGGCCTGTCTCTCCCTCAATCCGCCCCCACCCCGACATCGCCTCGACCCCGGCCCCACCCCCATTTCGACATCGACCTCACTCTGTCCCCGACCGGACATCAGCCCCATTACCACCAGGCCCGACCTCGTCCCCATCCCCGTTTCGACCTTAATATCAACCTCACCCCCGATCAGACTTCGACGCTAGCCCTGCCCACGTTCCGACCTCGGTCCCCTGACATCACCTTGACCTCGCCCTTGACCCTCACCCCAACTCTAAACCTGCCCCTGCAACCGAACCTGACCCTGCCCCAGCACTGACCCCGACCCAGAACCTGGACCCGGACCTGGACTCCGACCCGACCCGGACCCCGGACTGGACTCGACCTCGAACCTGGACCCGGACCCGACCCCGGACCTGGACCCAGACCTGACCACGGACCTGGACCCGGACCCGACCCCAACCTTGACCCTGGACTCGACCCCGACCTTGACCCTGGACTCGACCCTGACCACGACCCCGACCTCAACCCCAGAGCCGACCCCGACCTTGACCCTGGACTTCGACTCAGGACCTGGACCCCGACCTAGGACCCGGACTCGGACCCGACCCCTACCAGGGACCTGGACCCATACCCGACCCGGATCCTGAACCCCGCGCAAGCCTGACCCCGACCCCTGCCTACCAAAAAGAAAAAGAAAATGGTTTATATACAATAAACAAAATTTTATATAATTTCCCACATCAAACATAATTTAAAAATATATTTTTAAAATACTTTATCAAATATCTTTTAAACTATTTTTAACTCAAAGAACGTTTTTGTAAAATTCTTGTCGAAACACATATTTCATTAAAAAAACTTCAAAAACATATTTTATAAAATGTTTTTGAAAAACACTTTTATCAAAATATTTTTGAAATACTTGTCCAAACGGAGCCTTCATTACATAAGCATGTGTTTATTTGAGCAACATCATGAGGTTTTTTCCCCCTAAATAACTTTGTTTTGTAATTTTATTGATAATCTCATGTCACTCACCAAAATTATTTTAAGTTTTAATAGTTAATTTATCTTTTTACTGTTAATGTTTAATTAGTTGAGGGTATTTTTGTCAAAGAAAATAATGATTAATAGAGGAGGATTATAAAAGTCATTGCATTATATATAAAGGTTTGACTTATGGTCACCGGGGGCAAAAGACAAATTAAAAAAATGCAGGGGGGCAAAGGTCACACTCCCCTATAAACATAGAGGGCTAATAATATTTAAGTCTTTTTAATTTCATAACCTAATTGAAACATTTTTTCGATTAAGACCAAAAAAAAAAAAAAATGAACATTACGTTTGGAATAAAATTTATTATACGTAAAGGGAATTTCTTGTTCGGCAATGTGATAATTTGATAGGGGCCAAGACGATATCTGCCGTTTTTAACGTAACTATGATATTTTGCAATGCTAAAATTATGTGAAATTCAATATTTAATATTCATATAATAATTCATTTGCTAAACTTAATATGTGTGTTATAAAATCGTCAAACACGTTGGATTCAAAATTTTGCGTTACACCCACATATAAGTTGGTGAGATTTGAGAAGGTTGAATTTAATAAGGGGAGAGAAAAATCGGGGGGCATGTTTGAGGGCCAAGAACAATATTCAAGTTGCGGGACCAAGTGAAAATTTAATTGGTCAAAAAAACCACATGATAATGCTAGGTTGATACCCATCTGAATTAAAATTAATAAATAAATAGTAGCTCTATTACCAGTCATCTTCATCCTGTGATGAAAGAAAGGAACGAGTCATGTTCACGTTAGACAAAGAATGAAAGAAAGGAACGAGTCATGTTCACGTTAGACAAAGAATTACAGTTCCGTTAATAAATCATTTGATCATTGAATTTGATTTATGTCATTGAGTAAACAGTTACATTAATACAATAAAAAATGAAATTCGACGATGGAATGATTCTTTTAACGATATTGTAGTTTCACAGTAAGTTGATTTTAACTCAGCCTTTGCCATTAGCTTCTTAACCTCAAGTGATCAGGATAAACTATTAGTGTTAGTTTCAATATCATTTTCCCCACAATAATTGGTCCCTGCTTTGGATTTAATACGATGGAAAATTATATTAACAAATACTCATTCTGTTTCACTCAAATAATTTTCTTTGGAAAATATATAACTTATTATGGATTGTTGGTACTCCTTCGGTTCCATTAGAAAATTTTACTTTCAAATTTTTTACTCTTCTACCCTTACTAATATAATCATATGTGATCAGTGGCGGAGTCAGACACCGAAAGTTCGATGAGGCAAAATTATTTATTATAAATATTTATCTCTATTATTTTAATTTTTGGTTGGGCAAAATACAAAATTTTTCAAATATTACATAGTAAAAAATATTAAGAATTGCCCCACCAACTTTGCAGGTGGCTCCACCCTTGTGTGTGGTACACAATTAGTCCATACTTAATCAATATGGATATAAATAAAATAAATGATGTTAAATTAGCAATTTTAGGTGTTAGACGTTGATATTCATACTAAGTTGTACACTTGTCAAAGTAGATTATTCTAATGGAACGGAGGAAGCACAACACTCTAATAAGTAATTTGGAACCATATTTTTCACTTATATCTTTACTTTATAAACGAATGACGAATTATATACGATCACATTTCCCTCTTAACACTTACTAATTCTTTTAGGGTACGTAGTAATTGTTGCTTTGCACCACTTACTAATTCAATACATTTAATTTTCTGCACATTTTCGAGGAGCAACTAATGCATGGGAAAGAAAATGATGAAAAATGGTCCAATAATTAAGTAACGTCAATTGTTGCTACCCGACTAACGTTTTACACTTTGGACCGCTGTCTGAAATTTGAATTAATCTTACAAAATATTACTTTCTCCGTTCTCAATTATATGATATTTTAGCCTTTAAAATTTATTTTAATTTATATAATATTTTAAAAGTAAATAATGTATTTTGTTCTATTTTTGTCCTTATTTATTGTAATTTTATCATCCATCTATGTTACACTTATTTAAACTCTTAGTTAAGAGCTTTAAAGGGTTTATCCCCAATTAATTAAGTTTAATTTGGACAAAAGTTCACATCGAACTGACAAGCACCAACTTTGCATAGTGTAAGATCAAAAGTTTGCAGTCCCAATCAAGTGGCGTAAAATTAAAATATATATTCAAAATCATATCATCTTAATTAATAGTAACTCAGGCTAAAGTAATACTCCCTCTGATCCAAAATAAATGTTAGAGGGAGTAGAAATCTTCAAAATAAGTGACGTTTTAGAAAAAACATAAATTTTTTCCTAATTTGCCATTGTCTTAACTTATCTTTTTAGAGTTTGTGATTATCTTAAATACTAAATATTAGTACAATTGGATTATAACTTCTAGACTCCTTGTAGTATCATATTACAACAACTAGGGAGTTATCTGTTATTTAAATGAATTTGTAATGGATTCTTAATTTGTCTGAAAACCTATAAAATGACACTTATTTCGGATATGAGGGAGTACAACTAAAAAATTACTTGTATGGAAAAATAATAATAATAATCATTTGATTTGGTCAATGACTATGTTGATTACCATTTTATTATGGGGAACAATAATTAAAAACTACAGTTATTTTGCTATAATTGAAGTTTTGAACCAAAATGCAGACTTATTCTTACTTCAATGTATGGTCAGAGTGACCTCACTCACAAGACCAATCATAGATTCTCATAAGCAAAGATGTGAAAACAAGAAAATATTGATGCATTCGAACTTATGATCTCAGTGTTACAAGATTCTATTCCTTATATATTCTGATCAGATATATACAATAGCAGAAAAACTAAAAATATATCTCTGGGAAATCTGACATATAACTATATATTTTTTATTGTTATACACATACACACACCCAAAAAAAAAAAAAACAAAAAGTTACATTTAAACATATACTGCTAGTAAGAGTGAGGTGAGGATTGGCGAGGCTCAGAAACCACCCTACTCCTTGGTTCCGGCCCTGAATGTGTTATATATATATATATATAAACAGAACCAATTCCTCGTATATTGATTCTCTCAAAATTATTGTATGGTTCCGCTAATAGAAACCCAGACAGAAGCATAATGAATGCTCTCAACATCATTGACATATGCATTTCCAATGAGTGGTACAAAGACGAAGCACTAAAAATTACACCCCTCCTTTCCTTTATCTGGCTACCCTTTTCATCATCATGACTGGCGTGAGCATGAAATCAGTATAGTATGTGCAAACAATTTCAATCCACCAGGTTCGATCCGATCATTTAGTTCAGTGCGTTGCCCTCATTTTAACTACCGCAAATATGTGGGATCGAAATTTATGTGGGTGAAAAAAAATTCTAAGTTGTAAGGGAATCCCGATGGGACGCGGACTAAAAAAAATAAATTGAACCCATCATTCGAATGGAGAAAAAACCACTTTTTTTGTTTTTGGGTTGGATATGGATGAGTATTGATCGGTTACGTACCAATAAGTTTACCATGTTTGTTAATAAATTAATTGTCACACGGCCACCACAAATATGGTAAGCTAGGCAGTGATGGCAAACGAAGGTGATATTAGACCGAATCATCTTGTTCGTGTTTTAGGTTTCGTTTCATAAAACTTATATCTGAAAACTTATGTTTGAAGTCTGAAATCTGAAGTCTGAATTCATTAGATGACTCTGTTTGATAAAATCTTAAATTTAAGATCTGAAATTATGACTAAAGTCTGAAATCTGAAGACTGAAGTCTGAATCTTATTAAAAATAAAATATTTTATTTTATTTTTAACATTAAATTTATATTTTTTAATAAAGTTATAAAAATAGATGATAATTTATTTTTTAAATTTTTTTATAGTTATAAACTTAATTTATTTTGATTTTTTTTTTGAATTGATCAAATTTAAAAAGTATTAAAAACATAAAAAAGAAATAATGATACAAAAAAGGAGAAAACTTAAAAGAGGAAAAAAAATTCGATTCAGATTCAATCATAAGTGATTCGCTCATCACTTATTTGTTAGGCCAGAATTATACATGTTTTTCAGACCCACTTATTTAATTAAGTTACTCTAGTTTTCGTTATCAAACGCACTTAATCGATTAAGCACTTAACTTCAGAACCACTTAATTCATTAAAACTTATAACTAACAGTTATCAAACACACTTAATGCAAATAAGCTCTTTATCATTCATTTTAAGTGCTGAATCATTTTTATCAAACGAAGCCTTAGTGTGTTAATTTGAACTCTATTTATTTATTAATTGAGGCAAAAATTCAGTTTGTATTCGGTTTTATGAGGTCGATAGAATAGTTAATTGAATGTCTCGAGTTTGAACCTGCTTGTGAACAATAAATTAAAATACCTCAAATATTATGTAAAAATTACAAAAATAGTTAAAATATATTGTTAATTTATTTGCTCCCTCAAAAATTAAGAAAAATAAAAGGAAGTGTGACAATAAAATTAAATTAGTATTTAATTAATTAAAAGTATGGTTGTTGTTACAAATATGCTTAATGTTTTTTAAGTTTATGAGTTTGAAAATTCACCCAACAACATTTCAAATGTAGTAGTTATTTTGTGTTTTAAAAGAAAAAGAAAAAAAAATCTACTAAACCTATTATATATGTGAGGTCACAAAAAACAAAATTCCTATAGTAAAAAATTTTTGTCGTAAAGAATTTGCTTCACCTAATCATGGGAATTCAGAGATGTATATTGACTAATTAGATGGAAAATGTACAAAATCTCATTGTCCAAGTGATGAAGCAAACTTTATGAAGAAAAATTCAAAGTCGTGAAAAAATTATATTATTAGTGATCGATGAATAATCAAAATTCATAATCACGTTGGTGCGAACTTAATTGGATGAGAATAGATACACTCCTTGGATGCGTTTGGCGCGCGGGAATGTGATTGGGGCATTTCATATTCGAAAATAGATAATTATGTCATTAAAAGAATTTTAGATTACCTTTCGGATGATATAATAGTTTAAATTATTATATTCTCGTGTATACCAAATATACGAATTTTAATTCTAAGAATCAGATGTCCATTCCCATTCCCATTCCCATTTCCGCTCACCAAACTGTAATAATCTCTTTTGAAAACTCAACAAATATTTTTCTTCCTTCTAGTTACATTGTGATTTAATACTTACCCATCTATCATTGACATTTCTCCTTCATTAAATGTTTTCAAAATGTAGTAATTAACTCGGCCTTGGACGTAAAGAAAAAAGCCAAAATATCATAAGATCATGTCAAACTTTAAAATTTAACAAAACTCTATTTTATGAATATGAGCGAATTTTGTAATATATGTCAACATAATCTTTACGTATCATCGAAAATAAAGACGAATGCATGTGTACCACGAGACGAATGTTGTGGCAGATGATTTGGCCTGCATAGCAAATACGACGCAAGAGTCTTGGATGCTCAGTCACGCCTTGTTGCCAGCACAACTGCGGAGTTTGGTCGCTCTGAATGCGCGTAGTTTTCCATATCTTAAGGTGCAGCTTCCCTAGCTGTATTCATTTTTTCCTTCCATCATCTGCATTTGCATTTCTTGTAAAACCAAAGTAAGGTTCATTATGTTCCCTTTGGTCCCTTTTACACATGGTATTTTGGCCGTCAACATTAATAAAGGGTTCCATGCCCTCCAGCCCGCTGATCAACATAAATTTTTTTCACAAAAAGTATCATTAAAAATAAGAAGGAAAATAAGGATAATATAAATTGTTACCTACTCCCTCCATCCTAATTAAAATTAAATGTTTATACCCTTATTAATATATGTATATATATATATATATAAGGATAATATAAATTGTTACCTACTCCCTCCATCCTAATTAAAATTAAATGTTTATACCCTTATTAATATATATATATGTATATATTTGTGTAAGATTTACAAGAAAACGATTGGAGAATAAGTCTTTAATTGTCTCTCCTGAAAACTCAACAAAAATTTTTCTGTCTTTTATAACCCATTGGGAATTATTTACCCATTTATCATTGACATTTTCACCTTCACTAAATATTGTCAAAATGTGCTATTTAATTCGGTCTTTGACGTAAAAAACAAAGCCAAAAGATCGTGTCAAACTTCACAAAGAAATTTTTTTTTTTTTGTAAAAAAAAACTGAGATTATGTTGACACAAAAAATAAAGATTATGTGTCAACATAATCTACACGTATCATTGAAAATAAGGATATATAAATTGTTACCTACTCCTCTATCTCATTAAAAAAATAAATTTTTTTCTTTTTTACAACGTTTACACTCTTACTAATATATTTGTGTAAAATTTAGAATTAATTACACTTAAATTTTGATTGCATAACTAATGAAAAGAAATAGTGATAAATTACTTAAAATTTAACTATCGTACCTTTAAACTCATACAAAATTAGATTTGTGTTTCATATAAGGGTCCTAATAACTTGTAATATCGTCTTGTAATAGAAAAGAAAGAGTGTAAGTTGGTAACTATTATGTTCATATTTAGTCAAGGGTGACGGTAAGGGGGAATGTTCGATTCTTAGGGATGCAATTTATAAAATAAAAATAAAAATAATAAAAAAGAAGTCAAGGGACGGTAATATTATAAATCCATTTGAGTAATTATTCTATTAAATTCCTAATCAATGGGTTGACGGTATTTTTCTATACCTCATACATAGTCATAGGTAAAATGTATTAGGTATCAATACTTTTTAGGTATCAATACTTTTCCCCAACCTCAAGTTAAAAATTTTACCACCAATAGCAAAACAGAAAAGAGAATATATTTTTATCTCCAACTTGTACATCTAAATTTTGGCCCATCAACATTTCCCCACTTGAGTCCCAAAAAAAAAATAATAATAACTGAAAATACTCTCTCTCTCTCTCTCTCTCTCTCTCTCTCTGTGTTGAAAATTATATTTTTTAAGGTATAGCTTACTTTGAATTTAAAATATTTTATAAATACCTTTCTACTTTGTTTATACTCATTTTTAAAATTATTAATAAATAATCGCATTAATAAAGTTATTACTTTATATCCGAAATGAATTCGGTTAAACAAACTATATAAAGCAAGCGAGAGTGGGAAAAAGCCCAACAGCACTCCAAAACGCGGCTTTAAGTTTCAGCCCTAAACAGTGTTTTCGGCCCACTTGGCCTTTAGCCACCATCACCGTGTGAGCTGTTTTATTTCCTCTACTTTTACCTCAAAAAGTATTACAAAAATTATACCAGATACAACTCAAAGTATTACAAAAAACACTAAAGAATGGGATGATGTCAGGATGACAAAATCGAATGAAGCACAATTGCAGGCTCGATCGTTTGCAAAAAAAATAGTGCAAATGCAGAAAAAGCACTAAATATGAAGTCATAAAATGGTCACATGGGATGGGATGGCTTTGATTCGTTTGGTTTGGTCCACCGAATATATTGTTTTGCTTGACCGCACCAAAAAAATTAAAATGAAAAAGCATATATTATAGAGAAAAAAAATAAAAAGAAAATAAAAGAATAGGTATTGATATTGCTTGAAGGATGAGGAAAATGGCTCCAAACTCACATGGGAAGAAATGATAACAGAAACTTATCTGTATTTGCACCATTTCCATCGCCAATTTTCCTCCTAGTGACGTAGCCACCATCATATAGCTCTTTGCTTCCAAGTTCAATTAGCTGTTCTTACACTTTCCTTATTTAACAAATTTTAAATATATGCACTTGTTCATTATCTTCGTCCTACAATCATGTTTGGGATTTTCCCCAACGTTTTCTTTCCTCGGATGGACATTATTCACTCTCTCACGATAAGAGAGTTGACAAGAATTCAGAATCTCCTTAAATTTCTTAACTCATACCACATATTAGAGGGGGAGTAAACTAAATTTCTCTCACTACGGAATATGATTGTGTAATTAAATTTTTATTTTTATTTTTATAAGCATGCTCAACTAAATGAAATTTGTCCCATAAAAATTGAATATATATCTATTTTGGAAATTGCTCTATTTTTCATTAGGACCCTATAATTTGTCATCCAAAAAAAAAAAAAAAACTGGGCTTGAACTTCATTCAAGAAAAGGTCGATCTGTAAAGAAAACAGATCAGAGTTGTTTGGGTTAACAATTAATTAAGCGGGCCATTAATTCATAAACCCATCTTGATGATCTCCAGCAAATTAAATGGACCAATTAATTCGTCAAACATTCTTACTCAATATGAAATTGTTGTACATTTTAATCGGTAGGGGAAGACAATGTTTGAGTGGGGACAAATTTAAGCTTCAAGAAATTCTTTCTCTTTATTTTATTTTTTCCTGCAACGCCTATATGTTTTTTTGGGGGGTTAATGGTGGGCATAGGTCTCAAATATTGTTTGTTGCGGTGGGGACGCACTTTGTTCTCCCTCTACCATATGTTGATAAGTGGGAAGAAGAACTAAGAAGCCATTTCCATGATCATACGCGTATATAAATAGCGTATGCCTGGAAATGGAAGTTCAGTGTACTATAACGTGTGGTTTTATATATTATTCTTAATTAATTACTGGAATTATGGGTATGGGTATGGGGTTTGGGCCATTAATGGTGTTTCTTGCTCTTGTGTTGAGCCCTTACTTGGCTTGTGGATTGCATGGTCAGCATGCAAAGGATGACATTGTTGACCATCTTCCTGTCCCTACTGCTGCTGTGGAAAATCTCTCACCCGGATTGAGAATTAACTCAACTTCAGGGACTGGGAATGAGGTTGTTGCTGTGAGTGAAGAGGCTGTTGATCACAATGGCGGTGGTGGAGGTGGTGGCGGAGGCAGAGGTGGGGGAGGAGGAGGGGGTGGTAGTGGCAGTGGTAGTGGAAATGGTGGCGGTGGTGGTGCTGGTGGGAGAAAGAGAGGTAAGCATGGAAAAGGTAAAGGTCATAGGAAAGGAGAAAGTGGTGGTGGGGGTGGGGGTGGAGGTGGAGGTGGGGGTGGAGGTGGAGGAGGAGGTGGTGGAAGTGGTAGTGGCCATGGATGGGGTGGTGGAAGTGGTGGAGGGGGCGGTGGAGGTGGTGGTGGTGGTGGTGGAGGAGGAGGAGGAGGTGGTGGGGGAAGCGGTGGTGGTGGAGGTGGAGGAGGTGGTCAGGGAGGAGGTTGGGGCTGGGGCGGAGGCGGTGGAAACCAAGGTGGGTGTTGGGTGCCATGGGGATGTGGCGGGAATCACCCGACTAAGACTAAGAATTCGCCTTAAGGATGCATGGTTTTACCAACGTCAAGAATGAAGGAACTTCGGCTATTCAAGTGTTTTATTTCTTTTTCTTTGTTGAGATTTGTATAACTTGTGTTTGTTTTTGTGTACAAATAAGTGCGTGCATTTGGTTGTGTGTGTGAGACGATTTTTTATCTTAATATATGAGAATGGAAATTGCATGGTCCATCTTAGAATGCTGAATTTGCAGTAATTCAAATCTGGTCAAAACTTCTCTCAAAAGAAAATGATATGCGGCCCAAAATTTGGCATTGGACTGGACTTGTATGTACATTAAAGTGGGCTTTTTATGTAAGGCCCAAATAGTATGATCCAATCCACTCCACTCTATCTCTACACATCTTATTCCTATCATATCCGATTTTCGATTGAGAAATTCTACCTCCAAACTAAACATAATTCCAATATGATAAAAATGGGAGCATATGAAGTTTTCTTAATATAGTGAAATTTTTGGGATCAAATTGTTGTGTGCGACTCGAAGGGTACAAATGTAATTTCATTAGTTTGTGAGAGTAGCACAGGTAATTTCACCTGCATGTTTTACTTTAAAACTGTCCGTTTATTATTATTAGGGAATTGCTGAATAAGAAGAGATTATTCCATGCAACAACATTACTTCATAAATAAGATTACACAAGACAAAAAAAAAAAAAAATGTAGATTTGCTTAGCCAAAATAAATATTATTATTTATTTTATTGTGACAATTGATTTATTGTAGTAGAGAGGTTAGAAAGTAGTTGGGGATAGTTGGAAATGCTGCCATCACGAGATTTCCACGTACCCCTTTATCATACATTATCCATCAATTAACAATTACTCCCTCTTAACTTAGTGCTATTACAATTTTCGACTTTTTAAACTTTATATTACGTTAAATAAGTACAAATTATCGACATATATAATTATATACTATGATTGGGAAATTATCGACAGATATAATTATACACTATGATTGGGAATTTGGTGGTACGTGTACTTTACTTCGTCACCGTTCAATTAAAAGAATATATTTGGTAACACTAAAAACAATAGTCTAAACTGAACGCTTTTAATGAAATAGAAAATTAATTTGACTTTTATTTTATATATTTTCAAAATATGTACTTAACCCTATATTTGTATTAATTGACCTTAAAATATATTATTGACATTAGTAAAAACTAAGAATAATAATATCAATTTAAGAGTCAAAAAACTATTTGAAAATTTGAGGATAAAAATCAAACTATAAAATTTTTGACGTTCTCTTATAAAATTTTACTTTCATAAAATTTCGTTGATATTTTCAACGGTGATGTAAAATTGTGTAAAAGTAAACTAAAAATAACACATCTTTAAAATATATAGAATAAATTATAAAAGCGATAACAATTCAGGAAGACGTAATAACGTAACTCAACTCATTTATAAGCAACTAGAAAAATAATATAAATTCCCCATTTACCATTTAGATGGGGGTTTTGAATTGGTTTGGGGTTTTCATTTTCATGTTGGCGTAAAAGTTTTGGTCATGGGAAGGAATTGAAAACGTCAAAGCTAGCTTTGCTAATTGTTCATTATTTTGTTATTAATTATGTAATTTTTGTGGAAATACAAAGTTAATTATATTTATTAAAAAATAATAAAAATAAAAAATAACTAGCCTGGCAAAATGGCAACAGGCATTATTGAATCATTGATTAGGCGATTCAGATTCAGACACTGCAGTTTTCAAGCATTATTGTCTCTTCAATTCCATGTTTGTCCCACGCAGATTTTTCTTCCCCATAACTCTTACGTCGACCCCTCTACATATATACACAAAAGTATAAATATAATGAAATTTTATTTTATTTTTATGGTAATTGACCAAATATTTGCACAATAGTAACGGTTGAAATCAACATTTTATATTTAAATATTTATTTATAATTTTTGGTTTTTTGCAACCCTCTATTATAATGTTTGGCTCCTATATATTACATCCAATGAGGGGCTTGTGGGAAGAGAGAATAGAAGCTGGGATGCCATAGCTCTAAATAAATAAAAATTAGCATAAGTGGAAATCGAACCACCAACCTTTGAGTAGCACATTATGCATCACAATAAGTCCTTACTATGATCCACTAACTACTTAAAGTTAGAACTTAGGGGGCGCTTGGGAGAAATTCCTCAATGGAATTGATACTGGGAATGATTGAGGGGTCAATGGCAATGAAAATGATTGAGTAGTCAATTGTACTTGGTTAAAATTGTGTAATGGGTATCATTGTGATTGATAGTGCTTGGTTTAGCTTATCATTAGCAATCAAAATCAGTTAAAATTCCAGTTTTACCCTTTCAACTATATTAAGAAAAAATCAAAGTGAAGTAACAAAGCTAAAGAGAAAAAAATTTAGAGAGAGAAAGTGAAGTAATAAAATTAGAGAGAAAATATTAGAGAGAGAAAGTGAAGTAATAAAATTAGAGAGAGAAAAACATTTAGAGAGAGAAAGCGAAGTAATAAAGTTAGAGAGAGAAAAACATTTAGAGAGAGAAAGTGAAGTAATAAAGTTAGAGAGAAAGAAAAATTTAGAGAGAGAAAGTGAGGTAACAAAGTTAGAGAGAGAAAGCGAAGTAATAAAGTTAGAGAGAGAAAAACATTTAGAGAGAGAAAGCGAAGTAATAAAGTTAGAGAGAGAGAAAATTTTAGAGAGAGAAAGTGAGGTAATAAAGTTAGAGAGAGAAAAAAATTTAGATAGAGAAAGTGAAGTAATAAAGTTAGAGAGAGAGAGAAAATTTTAGAGAGAGAAAGTGAGGTAATAAAATTAGAGAGAGAAAAAAATTTAATAAAGTTAGAGAGAGAAAAACATTTAGAGAGAGAAAGTGAAGTAATAAAATCAGTAGAAGTAAGGGCATTTTTGGAAAAAAAAATAGAGCTACTAACTCTTCAAAAAAACTGAGAGGCTTTTTGGTTATTAAAAAAAAGGGTTTGGTAGTCCTCAATGGGGTTGGGTGAATACATAGGGGGGATTATGTATTGGAATTAAGAGATTGATTGAGTAATTTTGATTCCCATTACATTCAACCAAGCACCATCAATCGCATTCATTACCAAGTGACTTTCATTGCAGAGTTTAAATACATCCAACCAAGTGGCCCCTTAGAAGATCCTTCATTAGCTACTCTTTCTATCGATATCAGTCTACCATACTTATGACTTTTCTGTTTACCGTTTCACAATAAGGGGTGGAACTCTTATGTTCCATCACGAGTCCCGTTTTTCTTGTGATAAGTAGACAAAAAAGATATATTTACAATAGACATAATATCTCAATGCTTGTCTATCCTAACTGGATTTCTACAATTCTACATAAGAAATTGGAGAATCAAATATGGATGGATAATCAATGGGTTCAGGATTTTTTTTGACCTTTTATTTAGTATGTGGAAAATGGAAATAAAATCTCAGATGTCACGCATAGGAATAGAGGCAGAGGCAGTTTTGCTTTTTTAACAGTTACACTAATACAATAATAGGCTTTTTCTTCTTTTTTTTATAAAGATGAGGATGAGTTTGATCCTGCAATCTAGATGCCGGTGCGGCTCATGTGGATTTATCGTTGGTTTATATGGAGAGATTTGACTTTCCCAAGTAAAAACTACAAAATTTTGGATTGTTGTGGGACTAGGTTGATGGGAAATAGGCCAATGAACAATCGTTTAAGGCCTCAAAACCCTCTTTTTACCATTTTTTGGTAATATTTGTTTTAGGGCATGTTCTTCATATTGGGTTTAAAACAATATTTGAAACTTAATTTTGAAAAAATAATTTTATAATTAGTTTTTATCATTTTCGGTACAACTTTTTACTATTTAGTATTCACTCATATATTTTTATATTTTCAATACACTTTTACATTATAAAATTAATTTTCTAAAATCAAGTTTCAAACAATGTTTGAAACCCAATATAAAGAACAGGCCCTTGGTAATATATTTTGACTGGAATACCCGATTTAATTGTTGTTTTTCTCATTATTTTTGTTTCCTTTAGTAGTTCGCTTGAAGAAATTTTTTTTTTGTTGTTGAAAATTTCTGACTTTTGCTCTATTTTGATTCCATACACCTTTTTCCCATAAAGGGGTATGCTATATATAGTAAAAATCAGCTTTTGATATCAGATGAAATTGTCATCTTATATTTTTCTTAATTTTTGACAATTCTAATTTAAATTCAAAAAATGTTAGATACTTGATTAACTATATCTATGCGTCAATTCAACAGGCTTTAAAAATATTTTCTAATTTTTGCGAAATCTTTGTTTAAGATAGTTTCTGTTTCATCAAATCTCTTTTATTAATTTCTTTTGTATTATCGTTGAACCATTGGATGCTATTCGGACTGGAAATAGGCATAGCTAGATGTGTGAAGTGGCGGAGGATAAGGGCATCCCCAATGGTTGGGTATTTATTGTTGGGGAAATGGGGTAGAAGGTAGAGATTCTCTACCTGGGTAGAGGTTCTCTACCCAGGTAGAGAAGCTCTTGTGGGCCACTTTTCTTTTTTTTATATATTTTTCGTGAGTAGATGATAATTAATAGTGGTATATGATGTGGCAATAAAATACCTATTTTTTGGGTAGAATTGTTGGAGAGAAATATAGTTAAAGGTATTAGGTGAAGTGGCAGATGATGTGGCAACAAAATAACTCCTTTAAAGGTAGAACCATTACGGATGGCCTAAGTAGGAGTAGAAGGGTATAACGTGTAAGATACCCCATCCCATCATCTGTCATGGATTTAGTCCTGCATGCCATGCTTTCCTCCTCCATCCAGCTACGCATGCACTCTTCAAAATTAATGATACTTCATTTTCATGCCTAAGAGTAGTACTAGGGCTTGTTCTTTTTTATGATTGTAAAAATGATTTTGAAAATATATATTTTTTAAATAATTTTATAATGTAAAAGTTATAGTTTAATAAAAAGTTATATTAAAAATGATGAAAATTTATTATAATACATTAAATTTACAAGTGTACCGCTCAAAATATACCTCTACTTTTCGATTGTATCCGATTTTGTCATTATACTTTTTTTGTAGCCACAAATGTCCTTATACTAATTAAAACGGGCCAAAAATATATTTGCACAATTAGCTACCATTAGAACTAACGAAATTTCCCTCGTATGCCTCTCATGTGACCTTTTAAAGATTATTTTTGACAGTTAATAATTAAAATATTTTTTAGGGAAAATTCTCGTTAAAGGTGACAAGATTCATAATTCTTTTATAGGGTATGAAAATTTTAAAATTCCTCTTAAGGGCATTATAATATTTTAATATTTTAAATAAATAATAATGTCCTTTTTACCCTTTTAAAAATTAAAAAGAAAATATTTAATTATTAAGTTTATTCATACAATTTAATAAAAATAATAAGAAAACCTCTCTCTCCTTAGAACTCAAACATAATATTAAACGCAAGTTCTCGTCTATTAAGAGTCAAACATCAATTGGACATTTTTTTTTCTCAAAAATTGATTGTATATTCACATTTGTTCAGAGTTCCTTTAAATTTTAGCACCAATATTGAAGCCACTCCCAGGAATCATGAGTAAACCCAATTCCTCATTTTGGCTGCAATTGTGTCAAACTTATATCTTGGAGGTTGTAAGTACGAAGCATTTTTGCTCCAATTCCTCATTTTATTAATAAGATAATTTAATTTGGATTGAGTTAATGCACTAGATGGCTACGAGCATCGGATGAGGGAAGGGAAGGGGACGAGGAAGGTGGTTAAAGGGATAAAAAATATTTTAATCATTAACTGTCAAAAATATCCTTTAAAAGGTCACATGAGAGGCACATGATTCCGTTAGTTCTAACGGGTAGTTAACTATGCCAATACATTTTTGGTCCGTTTTAATTAGTTTAGGGACATTTGTGGCTACAAAAAATGTATAGTGACAAAATGGGACACAATTGAAAATTATAGGTATATTTTGGGATGTTCACTCTAAATATTTACTGTTAAAATCAAAATTGAAACCAAAATAAAAATAACAACCCCTTGGTAAAATTATCATTACTCCGTCATATTTTAGTAAACTATATTCGTTCTTTGACTAGGGTTAATCATAATAATTCGCCCTCCCCTCACTAGTTTAGTCGTGACAGAATTTGATTAAATTAATTAGAGAGGTCAAATAACGAATAGATATTTTTGTCAATAAATAAATAACGTAAATTTTAAAATCCTTTTTGTTACTTAAAAGAGATTAAATATCCTAAGAAGTAATTTTCCCATATTTCAAGAAGTAAATGTGTAATTTACCCTTTTTATACTTATGTGTTATTGTATGAGTGAATAAAATGGTTGATTGATTGATTTAGCATACATTAAAGCGTAAATTTCAAATTACTCTTGACACTAGCTAAAAAATGAGCTCCTGATTTGAAAAAACATATAAGGCAATATTGACCAACTTAAGACCTCTAAATTTATGTGAATTCTGAGAAAATTATCTCCAAAAAAAGGGTATTTTTTATATTTAAAAATATATATATATATATACTGTAGTTTTAGGCATTTTTATATTTATCCTTACTCGTTTAATTGAATTAATAATTCCCATTTTCTTTTACTAACATGTTGTATTAAATGGTTACGACGTGCATGTTCAAATCACATTAAACGTGTGTATCTCTACTTTCTTATTTTCTTATTTGTTAGACTACTTTCTTCCTAATGCATTTGTTACTAATTCAATCCAGCATGTTTACACACCAATCCTAATGCTATCATTTACTTCATTCGTTTTAAAATATAAATTATTTTAGCTATTTTTACTCCTTAACAAAATTAACTATCCACGTATACTTTCAAGTTTCCAATGCTCCAAAGTTACGGTCTACATAAACAGTGAAAACACAATAAAGAGGCACAATTATTTTATTTTATTTTTTACAGAAAGGTAAAAAAGAAGGATTAAAAAAAAAAAAGTGGATAAATTGCCCGTGAGTAAAGTCTCCTTCAGAGTCACACACCGAAGGTGGTTGTTCATTAGTTGGTCTACTCTTTGGTACTTTCTGAAATGCAGCCGTAAGCTATCACTTTCTTTGAACCCATATGCATGCAAATAAATTGTGCCCACTTTATTCATATTTGGGTGCCACTTTTTTTCAAAAAATAATAATAATAATATTTTTTTAATACAACATAAATTTCAATTTGTAAAAAAAGAAAAAGAAAAAAAGAGAATAAATAAGTACGAGTATATCGAAAACATCGAAAATTTGATGCCTGCAGAAAGTGAACATCCTATTGTCCAACACGGGTGGTCCACATCAACATCCCACCATTTTTACACTACAAACCCAAAAGATATTTCTTTTAACTCTCCAATTTCCTAAATTAAATCTTGCAATTACTCCAAAAAAAAAAAATTTCTTGCAATTACTCAAGATTTATAATTCAATTTCTTTACCCAATTGCAAGTTTTGTTAACAATTGCTCGTTCTATTAAAAGTTTTGTTAACAATTACTCGTTCTATTAAAGAAGTCTAACAAACATGACTCGTTATATGAAATTATTTCGGTAAAGAATGGATAGGAATGCTTACATAGGCACCATGCCAATTTCCCCAATTACTCTCACTTTCCATCATCCGATTCTTGTGATCTTTTTAGCCCAAAAGCACGTAACGTCTCCTTGCCTTTTAAAGCGTCTCAAAATATAGTAAAATCCAATCCCGCTGCCCAATGTCATTTCTAGCCATGATCGAGTTAGTGTGTAGGGCGAGTCACGTAGATATTGGTGGTTCGATTCCTCCACCTATTTTCTATTACCTATTTATAGTGCAGAGCTCACAAGACTCTGCAGGAGGTTTCCCTACTTCGTTCTTTTCCTCCCAGCAACTCCTATCTTCAATGTAATAGAAACATCATATTTAGTGAGAAATATTTATAAATTAAAAAAACCTAAATAAAATTCCAAAAAAAAAAAAGAGAGAAGAAAAAGTACATAAAATTAAAGTTTCACTTAAATTAAATGAGTTACACTGCCCTTGGCAGTGACCTACCGCAACTACCCTCCCATGAAAAAGAATGTACACTAAAAAAACCCTTCAATTTCAATCTCTTCCTTCTCATCTCCCTAAAACTAAAGATTAAAGACTAATGACTCTTAATTCTAACGCTACTTAATTTTAATTATCCTAATTAAGCCTTAATCTCAATTTCTAATCCCTTCAAAAACTCTGGACAGGTGGAGCAAACCCCGGTTCCGTCTCCGTCTCCTTCTTCCGCCTCATTTCCAAAACTTTCCGGTGGTTATTTGAGTGCAGCTCGCTGGAAAACGTCGGGCTACACGCGGGTCGGTATTCCGGCAACAGTCGACCCGACTTGAAACGGACCCCGCACGCGTTACAGAGCGTTTTCGCCCCCAGTGGTCCCGCCCTCCACTGCGGAGTCTTCTGGACGCCGCAATGGCTGCACCGCCGCGGCTGCTGAGACCCGCCGGAGGCGGCATCGGCGGCGGCGGGCTTTTTCGTTGGCTTCTTCGCCCGGGGCTTTCCCAGAAGAGACTCCGCTGTGTGGGTTTGACAGTTACCGGAGCCTGAATAGAGGAGCCAAGGCACCGGCGAAGAAGACGACGTCGTTGTGGAGGAAGATGACGTCGAGGACGACGGTGACTCGCTGAGTGAGGGCGACCCGAGAGACCAAACCCGGCCGCCGGTCCTGGCCCGCTTTGTTCTAGCCTTGGTTTGAACAGGGGTGGGGATGGTAGGCTGCTTAACCTCTACCATGACTATTTCCGGCTCCGGCCGGCCCTTCGACGCCTCCGGCGGCAATTTAGAGAGTGGACAAGTGAGAGAGTATTGGGAAAATGAATCTTCCACAAAATGAGATAACCATTCTAGGCTCTCCACATCATCCGCCTGTAAAGACGCGAAATTTTTAGTTCTTTGACATCTTTTTCCCCCCGCAAAGAACGGTTTTTTTCCCTTCATTTTTTCAACATTTTTCATTTTTGGTTTAAACAAAAATAAAAATCAAAACTTTACCGGAACAGACAGTCCGCTAACCGGAAGAGACTCAAACTCGTCTTTAGGCGACACGACAACATCAGACTTGGAGTCAGCGGCGGCGGGTGTGGCGGAGCAGTCCTTAACTGAAACGTTATCTTGCTTCTGGTCTTCCGGGTCCTCAATTAAAGAGGCGTTAGAAAAGTCAAGAAGGTCGTCAACGAAGAAGTCGTTCTCCGGCCCCCCTGCAGTTTGACCATTGCAACCCACCAAAATATCGCCGGAAAACCCAGAGCTAGGGGTTTTCACCACTGCTGCCGCCTCCTCTACGCCGTCCATTCCCGCCTGAGAAACCTACACACAGATATAACACAGAAATCCAAATTATTCTTCCCCTGAAAACAAACATTTGAAAAAAGAAAAGAAGGAAGAACAGAATTGAAGGAGTACCTGAAGAAAAGAAGTAGAAGAAGGAGGAGGAGAAAGGGTGGTAGGAAGAGGGTGAGAAGAAGGATGAGGAGATAGGGAAGAAGGGGTAAAAGGGAAGAGAAAAGGGTGGTGGTGAGTTCGGTAAAGCATTGAATTGAAGACAGAGCGAGTGATTTGCCTTTGTGGAAATGGAAATACACTGCCTTAAAACTCTTCCCTCCCCCCAACCCTCCTATAATAATTAATATTCTAATTAATGGTAAAAGAAATAACACAGACAGTTTTCTTCTTTTTTATTTTAAAATTTTCTCTTTTTTTTTTACTTTACTTTACTTTATTATTATGACTTATTAATTAATTAATGGTGATTTTTTGGTTTTGTTTTCCCGCTCTGTCTAATTTCCTTTTTCTTTTTTTCTGTTGCCTCTTTCAAACGCTTTCTCTCATTATTCACTTCCGTTTCGGTTTTGCATACTTTTTTTTGTTTTTGGTACTTTTTCTCCCTCTTTCGGCGTATCTAATATTAGCTTCTTCATTTCTTTCCGTTTTCTTCTAATAAAAATATTCTTATTTCTGCAATTTATTTATCTTAAAATAATACTCCATTTGATTTCGTGTCATTTACGCTTATAACTGACACGTTTGACAATCCAACGATATACATTTCAAATTCAGTCTTTAAACTGTTTTCATTTGTTGAAATATCAAGGTTATATTAAATACATATGTACTGAAAAGAAACGCGATGCTTTAATCCAGTCGTTAAAGTATCGTCTGTTAGACGGTGAAATAGTCAAACATGAAACTCCACTCAAATTTAAATATAGGGAAAAAAAAAAACGCAAACAAATGATAGTAATAAATACGGAAATTGATTTTATGCATGGTATTTCTGAATTTCAAATTTCAAAATTATTTGTGCATTAATTAAGCTGCACTCCTCAAAAGTCCAAGTGGTCATTAAAAAGTCAATAAATATTTAAAATTTGAAGCGGAACTATATGTGTATGACTCTCCATTTGGACGTGTGTGAGCTGGCTTGTTCTTTATCTTATGCTTAAAACTAAGTTTGAAAATGGAAAATAGTTTTATAATGTAAAAAGTAGATGATTAATAGTAAAAAATTGTATTGGAAATGATAAAAAATGATTAAAATATATTATATTTACTGTTGAAATCAAAACCGTTTTCAAAACCAAAACCAAAAGAACATGCCCTTTAGGAAATTTGTCAAGCCAATTTCAAAGTTGACTCCATTTTTTATGTTGCAATTTTGCAATTGTCAATATGAATTCTTTTTAAACGCTATGTCCGAGTAATAAATCACAATTGTATGTTAATGTTCGAGATCTTACAACAGTTAGCCATATCATTTAATGCTTCAATTGCACAAAAGTACTACGTAAAATGGTACAACAAATGACAATAGAAGTATATTTACTGGTTAAATATATATATATATACACACGAATGTTCATATTCTTGTTGATTTTTTTTTTTTTTCCCACTATTGAAAATGAAAACCTCCCCCCTCTTTTATTTTAATTTGTAATATAAATTTACCATTTGCTACCGAGTGTATTTTTCCTTTTTTTCCTTCTTCTTTATTTATATACCATAACAATTCTAAAAGGTCAACTACTAAAGTACTTGTTAAGATTTCATAATCTGATTTTGTCAATGAACCTTCAACGTTATCTTTTTGGTTATATATATATATATATATGTCCATTGATTAGTAAACTATAAAATATAGTAGTTAGAAATATTAATGTATTGTTCGCGACCAATGTTTGATTGCGTTCGGAATTTTTCAGATTCCATTTATTGTTCGATAAAATGGGATGGCAGTATTAAAATTTTAAACCGATTCAATTAAAATTTGAAAATCTATACGAAACCTGAATTTCAGATCGGTTCGGAATCGAATTATGAATATGAACAGTCCAGATAAAATGTTTAAATAAAGTAGTATAATTAAGGCTTCAAGATAACTTATTCAATGGAATAACTTGTTGGTTTGTGACTAATGTACAAAATAAATAATTTAGAAAAAGAAATTAGTAGTAGTAGTAGTAGACTAGTAGTGTTTATCGAACTTCAAACAACACTGAAAGTTTGGAACCAAAGGCGGCAACCACAATGCATTTGAAACCTCTTCATTTACCTTTATTTGTGAACAAGACATAATCATTGCACAAACACTTTAATAAAAAATTTATTCGAAAAGTTAGTCCAATTTGAACATTCCGAGAAAAATATAAACATATTAATTTCGTCATTAAAAAAAAATTTATTTATAATAGGTAACGACTTAGTCGCATTACGAAATCATTTCGTTATTGAATAGTGGTGCATTATTATTGTCATTGACTCATTTATGAGCTCATACATAAGTCATTATTTAATGGCTAAATAGTTATTGAATAATGGTGCATTACTATTGTCGTTGACTCATTCATAAGCTAATGCATAGGTCATTATTATTCAATGACCAAATGGTTCTGTAACAGCAATTATTTTTACTCTTATTATAACATTAACAATAATACTAAAAAAATATTTATTTTCAAACGAATGTAGTATGTATCGCACAAAGAATTTTTTTTTATTACATTGGGTTTTTTTTTTATCCCATAATTTTTGAATGTCAAATGCAAAAACAAAAGTTAACAAACTTTCATAATTATAAGAAACTTTATTTTAAATGGAGGAAAAGAATATTCATGTTGTGCAGAGAAAAATGGACTTTTTTATTTATTTTTATTGAATTTGTTGTTAACTTTTGACTTATGATATCTGGAAATGGCTACCGCATTGATCGCCGCTGTATTTGGGTATCAATTTCCTTAGTCCTTTACGTTTACTGTCTTTGCTTTTCTAATTTTGCAACCAATCATCATCACTTATTAAGCTGGTTAAAAAAAAAGTAACTGCGTTTAACTCTTATTTTTTTTGATAATTTTCACTCACTTTAGGAAACCTACGTACAATCTACAGGGCATTATACACTTTTCCGCAACTTTTGACTACTTTCATTGGCACATCACGCTGTGAATGGAGATTCAACGCTACTATCGGGAACTTGCACATCACACATCAATACACCATCGTCGAGAAGTAGCCTATAAAGTTATGATAAGAGTTTATTTTAAAATTTACAACTTTTACAAGATGTGCAGTTCGAAGATTAATATCATAGTTTGTGCACCAAATATTTTACCACTTAAGCTATGAGTTTTTTTTTTTTTTTCAATATTAATTAATCTCATAATGTTTTTATTTTTCATTGTTGGTTCCTCCGGAGTTCAACGCATACTAAGTTGGAACTTGAAAGTCCGACGTCACACACTTTAGATTAGAATTTAAACTGAAAGTTACGAAAGACTTAGGATTGCGGACAAATATTTTTTATTTTTTTTCACATAGATAAAAAGAAAGTTTTTCTTTTTATTCTTCCTCATTTTCAATTAATATTTTACAACGTTTGTATAGAGTTACCAAATATTTTACAACGTTGATGCGAAGACAACACTTTAATTGAAAGTTGCTCAAAAACTTGCTGGTAACGTAGTGTAGGGTTAGTTCCATTTATTTATACCAACGAGGAAGTTAGCTCATTTGTCAATTAAGTGTACAACCAAATTAACATGGATTAATGACCACATGCATTCATTCAACTTGACTAGTTCATTTCATTTCATGCAACATCAATGTCACGTGAAAAAATAACTACTAGAATATTCGACTCTTTTATTACTATAAAAATTGGTACGACAGTTCGCTCATCGAGTTTAGTGTAATAAGTATTGCGTAAAAGTTATATAAACACACATGTTGACTTTTGCTTATAGTGTATCATATATTGATTTTAGCCTAAAATATTTCAAGTTTATCTTTTAATGTATTACAGTTATGAGTTAGCTGTTAAAGTATCATGTATTAAGTTTAGCACTATTGGATAGTGAGTTTAGTCTACAATGTATTGCATATTGAGTTTTACATATGATTTATGGCGTATTAATGAAAATATATGTATCGAGTTGAGTTGTAAAAGTATCAACATCAAACTGTCAAACGATTGAATATGAAATTCTCCTATTTTAATATAACGAAACTACTGTGAAATTTATTTTAATTCGGACAAGGCTTTTGAAGTTCCTAACCTACTCGTGTAAGTAACGGTTAGCGATGACTGTCAAATTGGTTAACGTTGTTGACAATAACAATCCGTTGTTGGACGGACACATTGAAATATATATATTCATAGTTAATTAAGGGATCCAAAGGGCGAAAGGCAGATAGAAACAAGGAAGTCCGGGCAGAGAGGAAAGGAGGGAGGAAGCAGCGGAAAATCGTTTGCAGCGATTAGTCCGAATTCCGATTAATACTTTGCAGTTTTTGGTGCTTTCCCACTCTTTTATATTTCCAAACTGTCTAGTGCTTCTCATGATGATGTTGGTGGTTTTGGTTTCCTGTTTCTAAAAGGGATAGGGAAGGGAAAAAAAGAAACAAACAAAAAATATATATACATATATACATAGGAATCATATAGAGTGAAACGTCGTTTGCACTCATCGATTTAATTTCAAATCACAATCAACAATTATTCTATATATTATCGAGAGTTTCATCCCGTATCATACAATCATCGGATGAAATGTAAAATGTTAAACAGGCATGGGTTAGAAGCAATGTAGTAGAGAGGGGGACCCGGGGGGCCAGGTTTTGTCTGGATCCGAAGCGGCTTCACTCTGAAATGATTCTTCATAAACACGAAGCTGAAGCATCGATCATCTGGTGATTCCTTGGCCCAACCAAAAGCCTGCATTTTTCTGATAACATGCACTATGCATACGCCATTGTTATTGTACGTACGTACGTAAGATATAATATGTAATTCTTTCTCAGTCAAACAATCTGGTCAATTCGATTTGTTATCCATGCATGGGTTTCTAATTTTTTATTTTTTTAAAAAAAATCTTAAAACAAAATTGAAATTTTAACCTTTTCAAATCATGGATATTCATATTATTATTATTATTATTTTTTTTTCAACATTCAATGTAGGATCGATCTTAATTAGCGGTTTTTTTGAAGAAAAATACGTCCGGTTCCACATACACAATAGAATAGATTAATTTATTAGAGAGTGTACAACCATGCATGGATATATACAATGTTAGGTACAAACAAGTATAATTTTGGTGGTTTGCTAATGGATAATAGGGAAAACTAGTAAGATACGCAAACAAATACGACCATTATAGTTTTATACAGCAAAAGACAAACACTACAAAAATGTATACTAATTAATGTAGTGTTAGTATTAGTATTAACAGTTGCTGGGAAGTGAGTGCAAAGTCAGCGATCAACGTTGAACCGCCGGGCGGCCTAATTGCATTTCGGTTTTGTCCGGAACTTAAACTACTAAACTGATCCAGGTTCTGACAAATCAACGACGGCTTTCCTTCCACCATCCCCACATATATTTATCCTACGTTGTCCACTTCACTTCTGCCACACATTCGGGATGGGATTAGGACTGCTCCACTACCACCCTCCTGCACTTCTAATTCCGAGCATTGCTTCGCAATTGTTGATCAAAGTTACAAACATTTAAGAGAATAATTGAGTGTGATTAGTGGGTATACTATTAAAACATCAATTATTTATTATACAAACTATTATATGCAGACGACGTTATTTGTTTTGGATCGAATGAAGTACCAGTTAGGTGTTATCGTGATATTTAAGTGATTAAATATACATTATGCGTCCTAATACTATTGGGACATATGTACATCATGAATTTTCTTTTATATTTAAAAAAAAGAAAAACTATTTTTGAGTCTTATATTTCGAAATTATTTTTCTTTCAATGAACTCAACTAATGAGAGTGATTACGTACTAATAGTCATTCCTTTAATAAAAATCATTAAGCCTACTATTCGTGTGCCCTTCTAGAGAGGCAAAAGTGTTCAAACCAATCTTTGCTTGCTGCTGTTTTTTCCTTACCAAAATTTGCCAATTAAACCCACACTCAAATTAAGGTAGCCATAGTGCAAATTCCCTCACGGGCCTCACGTAGAACTGAGAAGTATAACCATGAGTGAGAAATGAGTTCACCAGAAATTCCAGTCAAGACAACAATTGAAAAAACGATAATGGAACTAAAATATGTGAATGTGGTTTCAAGGTCGAGCGAAAGATATAATGGAACTAAAATATGTGAATGTGGTTTCAAGGTCGAGCGAAAGATATAATGGAACTAAAATACGTGAATGTAATTGACATTTAGTTCAGTGGTCATAACTCAAAAGTAAGTGGAAAAAGATTTAGTGCCCAAAAAGTAAGAGTAAACAATGGGCATGTTCTTTTTCAACGTTTTGAAAACAGTTTTGAAAATAAGTTTTAAAAAATAGTTTTATAATGTAAAAAATGTATTAAAAATGTAAAAAGTAAATGCTGAATAGTAAAAAGTTGTATTAGAAATGATGGAATATGATTAAAATATATTAAATTTATTGTTAAAACCAAAACCGTTTTTAAAATGAAACAAAAAGAACATGCCCTTAATGATATGTGACATGGGCATGTTCTTTTTGAACGTTTTGAAAACGGTTTTGAAAACAAATTTTGGAAAATAGTTTTATAATGTAAAAAGTGTATTGAAAATGTAAAAAGTAGATGCTGAATAGTAAAAAGTTATATTGGAAATGATGGAATATGATTAAAATATATTAAATTTACTGTTGAAACCAAAACCGTTTTCAAAACGAAACAAAAAGAACATGCCCATAATTCGCTCTTAATTGAATGAAATGATACCACAATGATATTCAATAAAAATTTAAAATTGATTAACTTATGAGGTAAAATGACAATGGGCCTGTTCTTTTTGGGTGTTTTGAAAACAATTTTCAAAATAAGTTTTAGAAAATAATTTTATAATGTAAAAAGTGTATTGAAAATGTAAAAAGTAGATGCTGAATAGTAAAAAATTTTATTGGAAATAATGAATATGATTAAAATATATTAAATTTACTGTTGAAACCAAAACCGTTTTAAAAACGAAACAAAAAGAACAGGCCCAATGTTTTAGAGACAGTGGATATAGAATGACAGCCTTTGGCTCCATTCTTTTTGTGATTGGATTGGGAAAATTTTGGTTTTAGAAATATTTTTTTACAGGAAATTTCTTTTAGAAATTTATATAGAAAAGAGAAAAAAATATATAATGATTATGTTATTTTTTAAATTTATGTGAGTTAAAATTTAGATAAACTTTTAAATTTTAAATTGAATAAAAAACGAAGTTGTTTCTTTAGATAAAATTTTAAATGAAAAAATAATAATTTCTGAAATGGAGTGGAAAAGAACAAGAGCCTCTGAGGCAATGGGGTAGGAAGCGAGCGAAGGAAGAGGGACGTCAAATTTCGAAGATTTTTCAAATTCAAGTTTGAATGAAAGAGCGCCGGTCGTCAGCGTCAGCTTATCGGCTACTATCATCACTGTCGGCGGTTCACATGCAAAGCCTCGCGATGTGCAGCCTACCCAACCCAACCCAACCACTCTCACCCGACCCACTTCCACTCGGTTTGCCCCGTTTGGGCCTCTGGGGCTGGGGCAGTTCTAAATAATTAATCTTAATTACAGACAAGAAAGCGACTTTTGTTTTGTTCTTCTGTTACTGTTTGTGGTGCAATTATCCATTCCAATTTTTATTTTCTTTGTTTAAGATGGAGCTCCGTAAGCAATCGGGTTATATTTATGGGCTGGTTGTTAACGAGATTAATTAGTAAAGCACGTGAAGTACGGAATCTAGTGAGAATTCCTAGGATGACTTTCCTACGGTTTTGATTGAGAAAACCAATCCCCGCCCCCCTTCTCTCCCCTCCCCCGCCTCTTGGCCCCACTTCTCACTCATCCATTGGACTGTTCTTTCTTTCATTATCCCTCATTCATATTCAGGAACGAGTTTGTGTCCAACGATTGTATTTATAATAGTATATAAGGGCCTCTACAGGGAACTTTGGATCTAAGGTTTTCACGTGGGATCCTAAATCTAAGATGCTTTACCCTACTGGCAGGACCTACACTGATAGAAAGATCATTCTAGAAAGGATCTCCTACCTATTACATTCTTGAG